>CM064328.1:58012395-63012395 GCA_032595735.1 Pelochelys cantorii | reverse complement strand
ACTGGTTATGACTCTACAATTAAGGTTGTGTGGAATTTATCATTTAAGCAGGAATTTACATTCATTTGTCATTTGATACAGTCTGCCAAAAATAATTTGAAGATCTAATTCTTAACCCTTGGGGTCTGTCGTAAAACTGGCTCCAGGTGGAGGCATTTAAATCAATGACACTTCACAAGTATGCAGAGTGCCATCCTCAGAGACAGTTTAAGATTGGGATTTAAATTCCAGGTTAAGTAATTAATATCTTATATTCAGATTGTGTTGCAGTTTAAATTGGCTAACCAATTATTACACTATTCTATAATTTTGTCTGCTATTGTACATTTCATGCTAAAAGTGGCTTATTTCTGAGATATTTTTCCCTAACTGTATAAGGCCCCAATTCTGCAAACATTTAGGGTCATGCACAGCTTTGTACACGTGTGCAAGCACTTATAAAATCAGGACATAACGTTTCAATCCTGCAATCTGATCTACAGAGAAGTCCTAAAGGCTTTACCAGTATTCTATGATGGTAAGGACAGGACTGCCAAGGTAGGGGGGCAAAGAGGGCAGCTTCACCCTGATGATTTAAAAAGGCCTGGGGCTTCCAGCTGCAGTCAAAGCTCTGGGCCCTTTTAAATCTCTTGAACTATGTCTGTGAAAATATGCGGAAGAATGGCTCTTGTGCAAGAGGGGTTTTTTGCTGTGTAGATGGCTCCTTTTTGCACAAAAGCCTCTTGCGCAAAAACGGAGCCTTGTTAATTATGCAAATGAGGTGTGGTGATAGTCCACGCTTTGCCTCATTTGCATATTTCTTGCGCCAAATGGGAGCAGTGTAGACATAGCCTTGTTGTTTGGTACAAGCTGCACAGAAAGGCTGGTGGTGGGAGGCTATCTTGCAGCTTGCCTTTCTGCCTGAAGCCCTGACCTTTGGAGGAGAGCCCAGAGCTGGCCCCACCACCTTTCCAGGCTGGCAGATATTGCTGTCCTCAGCCTTGGGTAAGGATCTCCTCTCATGGAAAAGTTTGTGGCGTTGTGCCCTAAGTTTTTAAAGTACTTGAAAATGAAAGATACTATATAAAATTAAGTCATCATCATTCTTTTAAAAACTAGTTAACTTTATAATAGGGTGGAAGGGTGTTTTAAATATAGCCTGCATTTTATAATATTTGATTTTTTTGTATATTTAAAAAACACTAAACAATTGATTCACACTGGCTGACCAACTGCCATAGACTACTCTGCATAATTTACTTAAGAATATGCTTATACTCTTCCTCCAGAAAGCAATCTTCTTCTCTGTATTTTTAGTCACAAGCCTTAATAATCCTGATACTCTCTTAGAAATCATCATAGTTTAAAAAAAAAAACCAAAAGAATTCCAAAATTTGGCTGTTGGGTTTTGAACCACTAAGGTCCATGATTTCAAATTATTCTCTGTATCCATGAGAGCTAGACAGTTTACTGTTTCTATTTTTAAGTGAATGGTAGGATGCTCTAGGAGAAGGTACTTCAAGAAAATTCATAGAGGATTGGTCCACCAATAGTTTTATAGCCAGGATTGTCAAGGATAGTATCCCTAGTCTCTCTTTGCCAGGGCTGGGGCTGGGAGGGATCACTTGATGTTTATCTGTTCTGTTCATCCCTCTGGGACACCTGGCCACTGTTGGAGGACAGGATATTGGGCTAGATGGATCTTTGGTCTGACCCAGTACGGCTGTTCTTATATTCTTAAAAACACTGCATACACAAGGCAGTCCTTAAAAACTAACTAGGGTTTCATTGTTTTTATAAAATATTGCTCTAGTGCTGTACAATGATACAGGGCATTATGAACACAAGTCCTTTCTTCCTGAGCAGGGTCACTGGGGGTATGTCTACACATCAAAGTTATTTCAGGATACCAGAGGTATCCCGAAATAGCTACCCTGTGTCTTTTGAACACATCCACTATTCTGAAATATAGTGGATGTGCTATTTTGGCATCCCAGTAAACCTCATTGTATGAGGGATAAGGGATGTCTCAAAATAGTGTTTAATTCAAAATTAAAATTTTGAAATAGCCTATTTCGAAATAGACTCAAAATAAAATATCTTATTCTGAGTTTAAGGTGCAGTGTAGACACACACGCTAGGATACTGGGGGGAAGAAGTACTTCTTAGCCTAGTAGTGCAGCAGTGGCTAACTGGCCGAGTAACTAGTAACACTGGAAGCTGACTGCTGAGAACACTATTGGCATATAGGTAATTGCTTCTGTGGGAGGAGGAGGTACAGGGAAGGCCGCCCAGAGGAACAGAAAGGGGCATGAGGAGGCACCCATATAGCAATTAATTTTTGTTGCGGTGGGGGGGAGCACGGGCAGTCGGCGGTGGAGTCACTGGTAGCGAGGCGCTTTTCCAGAAGCGAAGTAGGCGTTGCGGGATCTTAGCAGTGCGAGGCGGGTGTTGCAGAGGGCGCTGTGTCGGGCGGCAGGGAAGCTGCACAAGCATGCTCTGCTCTTGCTCTTTCCTCCATGAAGACGCTTCCTGGGCTGGCTGCAGACACGCCCCGCACCACACGAGTTCACCAGGCGGGCAGCTTGACTGGGTGTAGCCGCGGCGATCTCCACGGGGTGTCAGAAGGGGCCCGGCCAGAAGAGCTTCACGCGGCGCCCATATGGAGACCGTTTTCATGGAGATCAGGCGGAAGATGCAGAGCGGGCTGCTGATTATCCGGTATTGCAGAGGAGCGGCTCAGTCCGCTTCCCCCTCTCTGCGTGGGGCCGAGCCCCGTACCTTGCTTACCGGCTGTGGCTGTTCAGTAGCTCCTGTTCTGGGGGGCAGTATGGGGACAGCGCATCTGCAAGCCTGGCTCTTAGAACCCCAGCCGCTGGGTAGGGGGAAGGGAATGATAATCCCCCCCCCCCCAGCTTTTAGATGTCCCTAACGCTTGTTGTGTAGTTTGACTGGTGATTACCTGAGCACAGTCTTTCACCATTCCACTTGTGCATGCACAACTGCTTATCCCAGCGCCGAGTAATCTCACAAAGTAATGATACATTTTACTCTGAATGTAATTTCTAATCTTAACAATGATTGCATATCAACTGAAAACATTTACATGGTGTTCCTGTATTTACTAGGCATTTATCTGATTCTGTTTCATATATTCTTTAAACTCCAAGCTTCATTGCATAGATAAACTTGCTTGTCCGACTTTTCCTCTCAACAAATACGTAAATCACTTTCAACAATAACATTTGCAGATTTGCCAACACCCACTATGTGGGCATCGTACATGATTTGTGAAGTTCAGTATCTTGACTGAATTCCATATGTAATAAAAAAGTGTAATATTAATTGCTGTGCATCTTGGAAAAAGTTGACCTAGTAAATTTCAAAGGCACATTAAGTCTATACAGAAAGTATTAAAAATGACTTTTTCCCTTCTGATTCCTGCAGAATACTGTTTTTACATTTTAAACATATTGATTTGTTTTTCAAGGCCACCCTGATAAGTATGCTCTGGGAACAGGCAACTATTAACTTTAGGAATTGATCAATTTCCTCTTAAAGTTTTAATCTGCTCTGAGGATTCAGTGGGAATTTTATGAGTGCAAGGAATTCAGGTTCAGATCCTTTGGACCCAGTGCTATCCACGTTCTCATTCATTGGGAATTTTGCCAGTGATTTAAATGGGAGCAAGATTGGGCATTTTATTTGTAATTATTTTGGCCCTTGTACTGCATTATCTTTTTATATGTAAACATTTCACTGTCTCTCATTTTTGTGTAATTTTGATTTTAACATTTGACTGGGATTTTTGACAAACAATTAAAACTCTTTTCCTTCACATTTTGTTTCATGATTTTAAGATTAAAAACAGTTACATAACTGGCTTGTTTCCCAATCAGTAAATCTTTTCTGTACTGATTTGGGGATTGCAGAAAAGCATGCAGTAATTTTGTTTATAAGCCTTTTACATTTCTTAAAGTTTGATTCAACAAAAAATGCGTCAACAGCCACAAAATTTAAGAAAATGACAGAAGCATTTCAACTTTGAGAGAATTTTAGTTTGTTTCAACAAGTCAACATTGTATGTGACTAAACCCTCATTGTAAAGTTTTCTTTCTAACTGAAGCAAATATGTGTGTGCTTTTAAATCTCTAGTGAGCCAAACGCAGGAAATTTGCCAGTGGATATTTCAGTGTCTCCAGGATCATTAGAGATAAAAAGTGGTCAAGGCTGCAATACGATCAACTTTCCTGAAGAGGTCAGGCTTGTTCCTTCTTCCTGCCGAGGACTACAGTACATAGCTGGAGATGGTTTACACGTGAGGCTGCACATTGAAGCAGATTCAAATACAAGTGAGGACGACCAGTTATTAGTGTATTTAATTCCTTGAGAAGAAGAAAAGCAAGACCATTGTTTAGAAAAAATATTTTTATTTGGGGATAATTTAATATTTTTACAGCTATTTCCAATATATAAGAGAAGAAAAAGGTGACACAAATTAACTGGATTTCATGATATGCAGAACTTTCTTCTCTTTATGTTTTTTTAAAGTTATTCATACAAACTAGTATTTTAAAATACTTGATTGTGTGTGTGAATGTAACTGATGCACACCCCTGACTGGCACGCACCCATGCAGGTTTCAGATTTTTTACTAAGGCAACCTACGGCTCCCATTTTGAATATGTGGTCTACTTCTGCATCACATTAAATAAGTTCAAATTCTTCTGTTTAAAATGGTATACTTTTAGCATTGTTTTAATTCAAAGTCACATTTATTATTTTTAGTTCTCTATTGTAACAGGGAAAATATGTTCTCAGAAATACCTTTAGTTGGAGAGTGATAGAAATGTAGCCGTGTTAGTCTGGTGTAGCTGAAACAAAAAACAGGACTATGTAGCACTTTAAAGACTAACAAGATGGTTTATTAGGTGATGAGCTTTCGTGGGCCAGACCCACTTCCTCAGATCAAATGGTGGAAGAAAATTGTCACAACCATATATACCAAAGGATACAATTAAAAAAAATGAACACATATGAAAAGGACAAATCAAATTTCAGAACAGAAGGGGGCTGGGGGGGAGGTAAATGTCTGTGAGCTAATGATTTTAGAGGTGATAATTGGGGAAGCTATCTTTGTAATGGGTGAGATAATTAGAGTCTTTATTCAAACCTAGGTGTAAAGTGTCAAATTTAAGCATGAACGACAGTTCAGAGGATTCTTTCAAGTGTAGTCTTAAAAGGCCTTTGAAGCAGGATGCAGGTAATCAAGTCGTTGAGACAATGTCCTTTCTGGTTGAAATGGCAAGAAACTGTTTTTTCTTTGTGATCCTGTCTAATATCTGTTTTGTGGGCATTGATCCTTTGGCGAAGTGTCTGAGACGTTTGTCCAATGTACATAGCAGATGGACACTTTCGGCACATGATAGCATAAATTATATTTCTGGACGTGCAGGAATATGTGTTCTTGATCTTATAACTCACTTGGTTAGGTCCAATAATGGTATCAGCAGAGTGAATATGTGGACAAAGCTGGCAACGGGGTTTGTTGCAAGAGAAGGTACCAGGGTTGGTATTAGTGTGGTATGTCCTGTGGTTGTTGGTAAGAATCATCTTGAGGTTAGGTGGTTGTCTATAGGAGACTATGAGTCTGTCTCCCAGAGCCTCTTGGAGTTTAGTATCCTGTTCCAGTATAGGCTGTACTTTATTGATAATGTGTTGGACAGGTTTAAGTTGGGGGTTGTAGGTGATGACAAGTGGTGTTGTATTGTTGGTTTTCTTGGGTCTGTCTTGAAGTAGATGGTTTCTAGGTATTCGTCTGGCTCTTTCAATTTGTTTTTTATTTCTCCGGGTGGGTAGTTGAGGTTTATAAATGCTTGGTAGAGATCCTGAAGT
Organism: Pelochelys cantorii; assembly: GCA_032595735.1. Taxonomy (NCBI): domain Eukaryota; kingdom Metazoa; phylum Chordata; order Testudines; family Trionychidae; genus Pelochelys; species Pelochelys cantorii. Next base: position 63,006,521 of record CM064328.1, on the reverse strand, counting down.
TTCTGGTCTCTGTCAGTGGGATTAGAGCAGATGCAGTTGTATCGAAGGGCTTGGCTATAGATGATGGATCGTATGGTGTGTTCTGGATGGGAGCTGGAAGTATGAAGGTAACTGTATGAGTCAGTGGGTTTTCTGTAGAGAGTGGTGTCTAATTTTCCATTGCTGATTTGTGCTGTGGTGTCCAGGAAATGGATCTCTCGTGTAGAATGGTCCAGTCTGAGATTGATGGTGGGGTGCAGGATCACAAAGAAAAAACAGGTTCTTGCCATTTCAACCAGAAAGGACATTGTCTCAACAACTTGATTACCTGCATCCTGCTTCAAAGGCCTTTTAAGACTACACTTGAAAGAGAATCCTCTGAACTGTCGTTCATGCTTAAATTCGACACTTTACACCTAGGTTTGAATAAAGACTCTAATTATCTCACCCATTACAAAGACAGCTTCTCTAATATCATTAGTTCACAGACATTTACCTCCCCCCCCCCCCACCCCCCTTCTGTTCTGAAATTTGATTTGTCCTTTTCATATGTGTTCATTTTTTTTAATTGTATCCTTTGGTATATATGGTTGTGACAATTTTCTTCCACCATTTGATCTGAGGAAGTGGGTCTGGCCCACGAAAGCTCATCACCTAATAAACCATCTTGTTAGTCTTTAAAGTGCTACATAGTCCTGTTTTTTGCTTTAGTTGGAGTGTTTTCACTTTGCTGGCCAGCAGGGGGTATTGTTATACTGGAGACTGTCATTTTTCTTCCAGAGAGAGAGAGAGAGAGAGGGAGTATATTTTCTTGCTACGTTTATACCTCTACTTAGATGACAGTTTATAATATTGCTTTTTTTGGTCTTTTGAACTACTTAATGTGGAAGCACCATCACATGGTAATTAGAGATCAGCAGAGCTAACATTAATAGGGTTAAGATTTAATTTACCAGAAATGTAACTTTAAAAGGATTCTCTTTTCCCTGATAAAAACTTCATCCTCTCCAACATGAAGCTTACAACGCTGTTAAAAATGTCTATTCAAATACAGAGTGTATATATTACAAATAAATGCTAAATGCTGTGAATATAGGTTGTGTTTTCCTTCAGTTCTGCTTGCCTATTCTTTTCTTGTAAGCAGGCAGGATGTTGAAGAGTACAAAGAATGTGCTGTGTGAAATGTCAGTACAGTAATTCCTCATTTAACACTATAGATATGTTTCAGAAAATGATCGTGTTAAGTGAAAACGTGTTATACAGGGTCAATTTTCCCATTGGAAATAATGGAAAAGGTGGGGGTTGCGTTTCAAGTGGTGGTGTTCGTTGGGACCAGGACATAAGGTTGGGGGAGAAAGGGAACTGGGTTACAGCAGGGAGGGGAGGTGTTTGGCTCTCGGGAAGGGAAGGGGAGAAGAGGGGAGGGGGATTGGGTTGGGAGTATGCCCCTGTGACGGGTCTGCTGGGACCCGCACTGCGTCCGGCAAGGGGGGGTCACCGGAGAACGGCACGGCGAGTGGCGAACCCTCCGCCGCTTTGCAGGGAGGCGGGGGAAGCCCCGCACAGCCGCCGGTGACAGGCCGGCTGGGGAAACCCAGCCGCTGGCCTGCAAGCAGGGAAGGAGGAGAGGGGGCAAGGTATCCAGCGAGGGGGAGTCAGCGGGGAACAGCGCGGTGAGCAGCGAACCCTCTGCTGCTTTGCAGGGAGGCGGGGGAAGCCCCGCGGAGCCGCCGGCAACGGGCCAGCTGGGGAAATCGTGTTATTCTGGGGACAGTTGTGTAATTTAAAAAATGTTCCCTTAAAAAAAAAAATTGTGCTATCGCAAAAATGTGTTAAGCGCGCACGTGTTAAATGAGGAATTACTGTATTTTTCTTCTTGCTTTTAGACTCTCTGTTTTCTGGAATTAATGAGTGGACACCTATGTGTTTTATGTGCAAATTTATGTAGATTGAACAAGAACTTGATGTTTTTTATGTCCTCTTTAAAATCTGCAGAATTAATTTCAACTTTGAGTGAAAGTCCAAAGGTGCAGAAGAGTTGCATCTTTTACTGTCAGTCTTGTGGTGAAATCATAATAAAAGAACGGTAAGCAATGCAGTTGTATATGTTATGTATTAATAAATGCTTCATAAACTTAAGAACGGCTATTCTGGGTCAGACCAAAAGTCCTGCGAGTAGGTGTCTTCGAAGAGTGGCCAATGCCAAGTGCTTCAGAGGGAACGTATAGAATGTAATCATAAAGTGAGCCATCTCCTGTCACCTATTCCTAGCTTCTGGTAAATAGAGACTAAGGACAATATCCTTGCCCATCCTGGTTAATTGCAATAGATTCACAGAGACTAGGTTAATCAATCTAGTTATTTTTTTAACCCTCTTATAGTGTTGGTCTTCACAACATCCTCTGGCAAAGATTTCCACAGGCTCACTGTGTTTTGTGTGAAGAAATGCTTCCATTGTTTGTAGTAAAACTGCTGCCTATTAATTTCATTTGGTGACCTCTAGTTCTTGTGTTATGAGGAGTAAATAATAGGGATGTAAGTGACTAGTCGACTCCCCGATAAGCATATTCTTATCAAAGAGAGGCAGTAGTTGTGGGGGAGCAGGAGCTGGTGCTATGGGGAGCCAGCTTAAAAGCCATTTCCCCCCAGCACCATCTCTGCCGGGGGCAGGAGAGGCAGAAGCATCCCTAATGCTGCGCCTCTCCCTTTGAAATATACACGAGCCACCTGCAGCGCTTGTACATTCTAAACAGAGGCACAGCGGGATAGCGAGAGCCCGCCTATCGACTAATCGAGTAGTCGATGGAAATTCCATCGACTACACTACTCAGTTGATTGATCGAAATTTAACATCCCTAGTAAATAGCACTCCTTTTTATAATAAATGATTTTATGGACCTCTATCAATCTCCCTCTTAGTTGTCTCTTTTTCAGGCTGAAAAGGCCCAGTTCTGTTAATCTTTCCATGTATGGAAGCTTTTCCATTCTCCTAATCATTTTTATTGTCTTTTTCTGTACCTTTTTCAGTTCCAGTTCCTTTTTTGAGATGAGGCAACCACATCTGCATACAGTATTTAAGATGTGACGTACCATGGTTTTATATAACGGCAATATGATATATTTTATCTTATTATCTATCCCTGTCCTACTGTTTCTCAGCTTTCTGTTACCACTGGTTGCCATTTATGTCACTCATTCACTAAGATGAACAGGTTAAAAGTCATATTTTAAAAGCCTCTTCACCTGTTAGTCGTGTACACCATAGATTGTTAACAGTGAAATTATCCTAAACAAATCTTTCATCATTTGTTTATATTTGGCATGTCACTCAACTTAGAAAATAATGAGAGTAGGGAGACAGTGTGTTTCAGTGGTTAGGGCAGAAAATTGGAATTTAGGAGATCTGGGTTCTTTTTTGTGGCTCTACACTATACCAGGAAAGCCATTTCACCTGTCTGTGCTTCAGTCTTCCTATCCGTGGAATGAAGATGATGAGTCTTATCCTCTTCAGTATTTTGGGGTATAGGGCTTTTTATCCATACATAAGTAAGTATAGCTATAGGCCAGTTTACTTTTCTGGGTCTGTTACACTAACAAAGCACTTCAGTATTTTGTATTGCAAATACTTCAGGGAAAAGTTTTAAGACACAGAGATTATTTAAGAAATATTAATATTTATTAGTTTAAACGTATACATGCAAGGATGTGGACACATTGGAGAGGGTCCAGCGGAGGGCAACCAAAATGATTAGGGGGCTGGAGCATATGACCTACGAGGAGAGGCTGAGGGAGTTGGGTCTGTTTAGTCTGCAGAAGCGAAGAGTGAGGAGGGATTTGATAGCAGCCTTCAACTTCCTGAAGGGAGGTTTCAAAGAGGATGGAGAAAGGCTGTTCTCAGTAGTGACGGATGGCAGAACAAGGAACAATGGTCTCAAGTTGCGGTGGGAGAGGTCCAGGTTAGATATTAGGAAAAACTATTTCACTAGGAGAGTGGTGAAGCGCTGGAATGGGTTACCTAGGGAAGTAGTGGAGTCTCCATCCCTAGAGATTTTTAAATCTAGGCTTGACAAAGCCCTGGCTGGGTTGATTTAGTTGGGATTGGTCCTGCCTTGGGCAGGGGGCTGGACTTGATGACCTTCTGAGGTCTCTTCCAGCTCTATGATTCTATGCTTTTGTATCCTTCTGCATTTCGGGAATCTTGGTTGGTTCTGCTCATTTTGTCCTATTAATTCTCCCTCGTCAAGAAGTTATATTTGTGACGAACCAGAATAGGTGTTGGTGGAAAGCTAACTTTTTTTCTTCCAGGGAAAGGGTAAAATTAGTTCTTGCCCTGAAAGTTAGAATCATGATAATGAAATATTATACAGTTTTTCTGAAGACTTTCTGTAGTGATTATTAGTCTCGGGGGTAGCTGTGTTAGTCTGTAACTTTTTAAAAACGAGTAGTCCTATGGCTCCTTATTGACTAACAGATATATATAGTATCATGAGCTTTCATGGGCAAGACCATCTGAAGAAGTGGATTTTGCCCACGAAAGCTCATGATACTCTGTGTGTGTGCGTGCGTGCGTGCGCTGAGCACTCTACTCCAGAGAATGGGGACTGTGACCAGGAACACATGTAGATGTTAAAATGTTCTGTCCCATTCTTCCTGTTCTGATGATTTCAAAACCCTAGGTGTGAACTCCTCCAAATTTGGTAAAGCTCATATCTGGAGCTGAACTCCTACTGCTAAATGGGCCAAATCGACATCTCAGATTTGAGCAGCCCATATACTTCAGAAGTGTTTAAGCTGTACCTGAATTTTGTGTGTCTGACACATCTCTCTTTCTCTTTCTTACAAAGTCTGAAGTTGGGATGTTAGAGTTTAACCAGTTAACCAATAAGATCGTCTTATTGGTTAAACGCTGCCCAACAGCTGTCTTCGGAGCAGGGCCAGCTGCAGAGCCCACAACGAAGCCTCCCTGGGAGTGGGTCCTGTACTCTTCTCTATGCCTGAGCACACAGGAGATCAGATTGAAATAAAAATATCAAGAATGTGAGGCATGGCAGTGACTCTCCACCATCTCTTTTCAGAGAGCCTTTTGAAGCCCCTTGGTGCTTGGCTGAGTTACACCAGTCTGGAAGGGCATGACAAGATGGATACAAACCACTCTCTCTCTCTCCCTTCCCACACTGCCTCATTTCCAAGCTTAAATCAATACTGTAGTTAATGGTGTTAGAAACAACATCACTTCTTTCTGGCTTTGGCCTCAACAGAAGGAGGGGTAGTGAGCAGATATGACAGATAGCTTGTTATACATAGATGTTGGGAGAGAAAGGGTGAAGAAGGCTGCAAAGCTATGTGGAGGTCTTCCTTGCAGTTTATCAGAGATCCACTAAGTTAGAACTTGATTCTTTCCATGAGTCTCATGGCTCTCCCAAGATACAGAATCATGGCCTCTGCCCCTTCCATACTAAATGAAGGGTAGATTGTCGGGATGCTTCTTTTCTTTCCTACTGATTGTACTGTAAAAGAGTTGATTATAGACAAAAGGTACACCTTTCAAGGCTTTGCTTCCGTCATTCAGTAGCTTTCAGAGAGCAGAGCAGAATGTAATTTAAATTTATTTTCATGCATTATCTTTTAAGGAGATTGCCCTTTCCATTAGGCCAAAAATTATTTTTGCTGTACAAGAGATTTACATATGCATTGCAAAATTTAATGCAGAATACTGTGTTTTAATTACATTACATTTATTACTGTTATGACTGAATTCCCAAATGTTATGGAGGAAATATCTGACTACTTAATTTATGTTAAAGAAAGTTATGTTATTCTAAACTCAATGAGGGATTTTTTGGTGGGGTGGGGAGTAGGCTATATATTTTAAAGGCATCTAATTGTATTTTAAATTTCATAATGCAAATCAATTTTCATTAGAGAGGATTTTAATGTATACTTTCTAAAAAATGTTAATGTTGGACAACAGTTTGAGAGTTTTTATATACATTAAAAGAGAGAAGAAAACCCTGTATGGGTAGAGTGGCTTACAATAGTGTGGGTTCTCATTGAGGGCCTGGACCCCTAGTAAGCCCATGTGGTTGTATTAGATGGGCTTGAGTAGATTGTTGCTCAATACAATTCAAAGTCTTCTGAAATTGAATGGGTGCTGCATTAAATTAATGTCATGTATCCAATTCTAGAGAAGGATAAAGGCCCAAATCCTAGCTGCCCATTCACAGATGTACAAAGTGCCAAATGTAATAGAAGAGCTATATTTGTGCATAGGATGGACAAGCCAGAGGGGTAGATGGTCTGTTCAGGAGGGCCGTGCAGTCCCTTTTATAAGGCAAACTCTGGCAGGCTGCTATTGTTATGTAAGGTGGTGGGGTGCTGTGGTGGAGACTACAGGTCTCTGGGAAGGCAAGGTGGGGGGACTCTGGACTGCGGTAAAGATCAGGTAGTGACAGGTGCCAGTTTACAACAGGCTTTGTTGTTTTATATTATGTAATACTTGATGAAAACAAATATAATTGTTTCATACAACTCTCAATGTTTGTAAAACAAAGAACACCATGTAGTAACAATAGTGGATGGATCTGAGAGCAATAAGGAAGATTGCATGGGGCATTTGAAATATGCCCAAAAATAACTGGTCAGTTGACTGGGAAAATATTGGTTTAATATTGTCAGAGAATGTAAAAAGTGATGAGATATTTTAAAGCACTAATTTATTAGACTAGTAACAGAGTAAGACTTGATGGTCACCAATAGGCCTAGTGTTAAAAACAAACTTAACAGAGTATTTTAACTCAGAAAAATGCTGAACACAATCAAATGAAATTCTTAAAAAAAAAAAAAAAGAATGGAAGTATGATGCAATCAGAAAGGCAGGCCGCAGTCTGCATCAATGCATTCTTGCTGAAATATCTGACAGTGGTCAAATAATAGGTGGCCAGCTGATTGGCTTGCGAAGCCTTATCATAACTACCCTACAAAGCTTATAAGATGACTGACCTTTAACTCACCACCACTATTAATGTGAGGAACCACAGAAGTGGCTCAAACAGAAATTCTTTTTACATTTGACTGCAGTGGACACTGGACACAGACAGACTGGGTAGTGCCAAGAAAGTGATTTTATATAATTGTAGCTGGTTCAGGGCCCTAGAGATTTTTAATATATTTCAGCTCTCCTCTGCAGACAGTATTGATTTTGATAAGGTGCTAACACAATTTGAAATGTATTGTTATCTAGAAAGAAGGAAACCTGTGAAATATTTCACTTCTACATGAGAGTACAAAAGGCATAAGAAAGTATCCAGGAAAATATTGGCCTCTTAAGAGACTAGAGAGACATAATAGTGTTGGACTGCAGTGATGGGAAAATATGTAAGCATCTGCTCAGAGATTGTGAGTTAACTTTAGAAAAACCCATGTAAATTTACAAATGGTAAAGTAGGCAAAATTAGAAGTGCAGGCTTTAAGGAAGGAGATAAGAAACTGTGTATAGATGGCAGCAAAATGAGACAGATAGGCATGATAGTTAAAACACACAAGAAAGCTCAAAGAATAGTCTCGAAATTTTGCAACAAACAGTCTAGAAAATGGCATGGAAAGTGTAGAAATGATTGTGCATCTCTAGCATTTCAGCAAAAGTGTAGAATTTGCTGTAAGTACAAATATTTTGCTAGAAAATGCAAACAAAACTATAAGAGTGAGGGAATCCACTGACTGTGCCCTTAAAAACAACACATCTGTGGGACAAGAGCAGTGGTTCTCAAAGTGTAGTTCGTGGACCACTAGTGGTCCGTGACCATCTTGCAGGTGAGCTTGGTGCTTGCCCACTACACCTCCAGCAGTGGAGAGTCTGCACTGGCACTCCCCCCACATGCTTGGAGCATCAGTAATGGCTTCCCACCTGTGCTGCCATTCCAGGTGGGGGAATGGCAGCACAGGAAACAGCTCGCCTGGAAGCTTTCCCCACTGCTCCCCACTCCAGCAAATCGAAGAAGTGGGGTGGTGTGTAGGAGCTGCAGGGGGCATGGAACCAGTTAAGTGCCCCCCTCCCCCAATCTCTCTCATGCCTAGACCCTACAGCCCATACCCCTCTCACACACTTCTTGCCCCAAGACCCCACATGCCCAGGCCGCTCCTGCTCCCTCCCTCCCACCCAGATCCACCTCATTCTCAGCTTGCTCCTGCACCCAAACTCCAGGCCAGAACCCCCAACCCCAGACCACTCCTGCATATAGATGTTTCAGATAAATAGAATTGTTTGTGTACATCAGTGTGTGTGTTAACATGTATTCTGACTTTGAGATATGAGATATGGTAAGGTGTCTTGAGGAATGTGTGACATCTGCAAATTAAATTTTAGTTTAACTTCAGGTTGCATTATCTAGTACAAGAAAAAGCACTATAGCGTTTTTTTAATTTTGTTTGTTTTGCTTCAAAGTCTGATTGCCTCCCTGTCAGATGGAGGGGCTTTGGAATGCTTAACTGGCCTTGCTTAGTAGTACTTAAGAGAGACCTGTATTGACATTGCATGGGCATCTGATATAAAAGATGATACATTTTTTTAAAAAAAGCACATTACTGTGTTTTTCACTGCTATGACTTGATGTATTTTTTTCACTTCACTAGTTATCAATGCCAATTTCTGCAGTATAATCACTGGAGATCAGGCTGAGCCTGAGTCTTTCCACCTGTTATCATAATGCATGACATTCCCAAATAATCTTGTCATGATTCACTACTATTGCCTTCTTAGAATTCATCCAGTGGACTTCAGTAGCTATAAGGATGTACCTTTTGCTGAAGGTGGGAAAGGCAGCTCTTACTTCTGGGGAGGGAGGGAATCTCATATTTGATAGATTTTTGTTTTTTTGCAGTGTGAAGACAAGTGCCTTTAGAAATGCTTGTAATAGATTGAAATATCTTGTTTTCTTTCCTCTGCTAGGACATTTCTCAGAGTTCTTCCCCTACCAAGTGAAAACTGGAGTGCTTTGGTTGAGGAATGGTGCTGCCACCCCAATCCCTTTGCCAAAAGTGCTCTTCACCCTCAGAATGATGACTGTTTTCTTGAACACACTTATTTTCTGGTGAATTCAGGAAGTAAGTCATGTGTACCTGGAACTGAAATAGTCCATTTACAGACTGAACATTCTGCTTCTGAGAGGAGCTTTGCCTTGGTAAAGTATTTTGTTTTAATATGTCTCATGTTGTGACTTTTTATTTTTTATTTTATTTTGGGTAGTGGCCATTTCACTGAAAGACTTTTATTAAGTTGAGGATTTGTAGAGTAGTTGACATCTGTTGTCTAAAAGCTAGACTAAGCTCTAGATTATGGTTTGGAGTTTCAGAATAATTACTCTTGGTCTTAGTATCTCCTGGGTCAACAAGAAATGATTCAGAAGCCTCCCCCTTGAAATACAGTTGGAATCATTGTAAAAATACTATTCAGAGAACCTAGTACAGTACAGGTTGGACCTCCCTAGTCCGACTTCCTCAAGATCTGACCAGTCCCAGACAAAGGAGTTTCCAGACCAGAGAAGGTGAAGGCCAGGGTGGGGGGAGAGGGTTGCACCAGCCTCCCTACTGGGCTCCTCTCCCCAACTACCTAGCATCCCTCCCCTCGGCCTCCTGGCAGCAGCCCCGTGGGCTTCAGCAACCCTGCCGGCCCTGGAGCTCTGGTGGGAGCTCCTGCAGGTGCTCGTGGCTCTGCAGCTCCCCACGCCCCTACTCATGGCCCTGCTGGCTGCAAGCTCAGCAGAGCCCTCTGGCAGCCCCACCAGCTTCCCGGCCCATTGTGAGCTCTGCTGCCCACCCCGTGGATCCCAGCGCCCCTGCTGGTTTCCCAGCCCATCTGGCCACAGGCTTGGGTGCCCTGTGGACTCCACTGTACTGCTGGCCAGCTCTGCTCTGTGCTGGGGCTCTCTAGTCCAGCAACATCCATGGTCCTTCCAGACCATGGATGTTGCCAGACCAGAGAATGCTGGGCCACAGAGGTTCAACCTGTACTTGCAAAGATGAGCAGCTAAAGCAAAATGGGATTTCATATTGCCAGAGAGTGAAGTAGTAAAATCTTTGAATCGCCCTTGATTTGACTGGAAACAGCGGTCCATTACTACAGGCTTTATTTAATCAGATTGGTAGTTAGTTAAAACTGTACCTCTGATATGGTAGGAAGAATCAAAGAATAGCAAAATAAAACCCAAAAGCTAAGAATGGAGTCAAAGGGTAACTACATTTGCTGAAACTATTCTGGACACTAAAAAGTAAATATAAATCAAACAGTTGGGATATACAAAAACTTGTCAAAATCAGGATGTGGTTTGGGTCCCAATATCATTTATATATGTTCCCACAATGAAAATGGTGGAGGGAAAATGGACTCATCTTTTAAAAATATTTTTGTTTAGCTGCACTTGCCTGGCAAATACTGTCTTCAGGTAACTTACAGAGCTTTTTAGGCTAGAACTGACCAGTTTGAGCCTCTCTGTGAATCATAGTATGAATTCTATGTGCTATGGGTCTCAGTCTCTGCCTCTTCCCATGCTTGATCTTCTTTTGGGTTTCTTGAGATGCTAGCTGTTGGATTTTCAGGACTTTTAACAGAAACTTCTCTCTGAACAAAGAGTAAACCCCATCTGTTCAGCATGGCCTCCGTGTTTATAATGTAGTACAGAAATTGTGATGCCCAGAGAGTTAGGCTTGTTTCAACCCCTTTCTCTCTCAATCTTTGGACTGTCAAATCTCTCATAAGCAACTGCTTCCACAGGGAATAAAGGAACTCAGAGGTAGCTCAGAGAGGGTTGCAACTAAAGCACTTGTGGGTATAGATGTTGGGCAGCTGCATCCAAAACAAAATGTCTCATTTAAATGCTCTGCACCATTGCTGTTCAGAACCACATAGTCCTGCAAGCTCCATTAAAAAATGAGAGAAGTTTCCTGTGAAGAGGCACCTGAAGATTTTTCGAATGAGATGAATCTTCATATTCACTTCCTAAAAATTGCCTTGATGCCAAGATTTCTTACTGGGTTTTTGAAAACCCTTCTATTGCTCTTGTACCTGAAACTCTAATGTGCACACTCATTGATTTCCAACATCAGTCAGTTGCCAAGCAAATGAGCACAACTTTAAGATCAATCCGAAACTGGACTAATCAGGGAAAAATTCATATTGAAATATAACCTCTCTATATTATGAAGAATTTTGTAAGAAAATTACAGACAACATGGATTGCTGATGGTACAAGTGTTCTGATTTTATACTATATTCATGCAGCTTGCACTAGTATGAAAGTCCCTCTTTAATTGCATGGCAGTCATTGAAAAGTGTGTGCCTGTGACCAAAACAGTAGCAGGAGTGTAGTAGAGATACTTAAACAATCCTCTCTGCCTCCTGTGGGACCAAGACAATTTTCTGCCATGGAAAACATTGCTCATATCTTAGTCTAACGATATAACACACATTTTAAATGTCACATGGTCACGCAGCATCCTAATAATGTCTCTTGGGGAAAATATTTTCCCTGAGACAATATCAAGGATCCTTAGAAATAGAAACACATACTTTTTTTGTATTAGGAGAGGATCCGCCTCCATCTGCAGATTGCCGGCAGCTGTGAGTTGTCACATAGATATATTGATTTAATTAGTCTGGGTAAAAGTATCATCCTTTTTGTTTAAGCAGTAATACCATTGAGTTCTCAGAGTTTTTAGGTACCACACTGCATGATTCTCAGCCACATTATGTAACTTTTAGCTGAAAAACTCAGTTATCTGAGGAATACGGTTTATATTGCCCCGACCCCTGCCTTCCCTTATTATGTGTTTAAGAAATCCAAACTCCTTGTCAACAAGAAGAAGAGAAAGAGAGAATGAAAGTAAGTTCTACTCCATACCTCTTAAGGGAGAGTAAAGGGCAGGGAGTTGGGAAAAGGAAAGGAGTTGCAATTGTCTTCATCGGCTCAAACTGTGCTACAATGGGATCCACAATTCCTGTGAGTATGTCTACACTGCATTCCTTTTTCGAGAGAGGAATGCATATGCAGAGAAACAAAATTGTAAATGAAGCGTGGATTTGAATTTCCCGTGCTTCATTTGCATAATCGCAGCCGGCTGCTTTTTCAAAATACCCTATTTTGAGAAAATAATGCTGTTTAGATGCAGTTATTTCGAGAAAAAACCCTTATTTTGAAATAACCCTTAAACCTCAAGTAGCAAAGGTTATTTCGAAAGAGGGTTTTTTTCTCGAAATAACTGCATCTAAACAGCATTATTTATCTCAAAATAGGGTATTTCGAAAAAGCGGCCGGCTATGATTATACAAATGAAGCGTGGGAAATTCAAAACCGCACTTCATTTGCAATTTTGTTTGTCTGCATTTGCATTCCTGTCCTGAAAGAGGAATGCAGTGTAGACATACCCTGTATAAGGTGTCCTGTTAAGGTTGTAAACGTCAACAGATGCTGGAGAAATCCCAACCTGTGTCCCCCCCCCCCCCCACTAGAATCACTATAGATGTTTCCTGGCTTAGTTGAGATTTGCAGTATAGACTATCTCCTCAGTTTCCTAATCTTAGGAAATAAGAATCTTCCTTGAGAGGATTTGTGATTGTCTCATTAGAAACAAGTGCTAATAGGCAGCCCTTCTTACTAGAGGAAGCCTGACTTTCACCTGACAAGGTTCCTTTTAGCAGAGCTAGGAATAGAACCCACATCTCTAATATTCCCAGACAGATACATTTTTAAGAACAGAATGGACCGCCATAATCTAGTTTGACCTGTACAACACAAGCTAAAAATCTGACCCAATAACATTTTCAAACCCATGACTTCTGTTTGAGCTTTAACATATCTTTTAAATAAAGCCTTTAAATAAAGAATTGATATTTGTCACAGAAAATCCACCCTGTCGCTATGGGAGTTGTTCCAATGGCTAATTAACCTTGTTTTTAAAAATTATACTTTATTCCTAGCTTGAATTTGTCTGTCTTCAGCTTTAAACTTTAGGATTTTATATCTTTTTCTGCTAGTTAAAGAGCTACTATCATAAATCTCTTCACCTTATAGATACTTGTGGACAGTGATCAAGTCATCTCTTAATCAAACTAGTTTGAGCTTTATGAGGTATAAGTATGGACTCCAGAACTTGACACCGTATTCTATATACAGCACTAGAGAGACAGTTATTGGAAGTGATACTACTGCTCTACTTCTACTGGGGATGGAAAATCCCATTTAATTAACCAATTAAACAAGTTTAACCAATTAACTAATAAATGGGGATGGTATAGCTGCTCCAGCCCTGCTAGACTAGAGCCACACCCCCTCTTCCCCTGCTGCTTCCAGCCCTGCAGCCTTCTACCTGCATCAGGCCATGGGGCTTCTCCCTAGGTACTGCTTAACCATGAGCTTGTAAGCATCAACCAGTAAGGGTAATGTTTACCAGTTACCTGTTGTCATCCCTAACTCCTACTCAATATTTCTCTGCTTATACATGAAAACAGGCTCTGCTTGCCCCTGCTGGGGTTTGGACTTCTGTCCCTTGGCTAGAAGGGAATTGGGGTAAGCATCCCATCCTCTGGTCAGCCTGGGGATGGGTAAACAGTCCTGTCGAGCCACTAGCTCAACTCTCAGGCTACTTGGAAAGGGAGCCCAAACATGTCTTGTGGGATCTCCTCTCCTCCCTCCCCTTCCCCCCTGCTGTCTGTGGAATGCAGCCATTCCCCTTTTCAACTTTTCTGAGTCTCTCCTTATCTGTTATTCTTTCCAACTTCCTCTTCCACTCTCCACGCTTTCCTCCAGCAGGGAAGGCTTTTTAAAAGGCCCTGTGGCAGCGTCAAATGAGATCAGCTAGCCCTAATTGATTTATAGCAGCTCCCTCCCTCCCCCCAGCTGCTCCCACTCTGCCCATGATAACTGTGGGTCAGCTACTCCTGGCTGCCCTGAATAACCCTCTCCTAATTAGTCAGGGCCGTTTCTGTTTACTAGAGCTGCCTCTCTTCCCCTTCTAATCTAGCCCTTTAGCCTGATCCTGTCACACTATATTCTTTGTTCCTAGAGGTAAGATTTTTGATTCGGTTGTATTATAATTACATTTCCATCACACAATGGGGAAACTTTCTTTAAAAATGTTTTGTGAGAAAACAACATAATCTGTCATTTATGGTACAGCAGGCAACAACACAAATTATACATTTGGTCATTTGTCATACATTATGGTGACTTGTATCACACATGAAGATTTTAAAGTTGAGAGGTAAGCTGGCTTTAGTAAAAGGGTGGCTTCATTAGAGTTGGAAACAGTGGAAAAATGTGACCATCTTTTATTAAAGTCTTATAATAAATGAAAAAAACACATTTTTTTCAACTAATTTTTTATAATAGTAGGTGTTACTTTTCTGTGTGGGTATAAATCTGGCTTCAATATGATTTTTTTCAAGTTGAAAGTTCTTTTTTCAGACTTGTAAGCCTATACAAATACCTGTGTGAAATATATTTGCTGCATATATACCCTGAATGAAACATACTAGATGCAAAAGTCTCGCTAATGAAATTGCCTGAATTATGATAAGTGTTGTCAGTTATCTTTTAAGCAATATTGAATTTAAATATGAACACTGGGTTTAATTTGTACCATGTACTGTAAGATTTAAATAAAACATACAATTTCTAAGTAACTCAGAAAGTTTAGAAGGCTTCAGTGAACGAAACAGCTAAAGACACATCTCTATATATGTAAGCATTCTAAGGAGTGCAGAATAAAGAAGTGCACTCTGGAGAGTATGTTAAAATTATACATTCTCATTTAGAAGAGTTGAATGGCATTTAAATGGCATTTCTCTGTCCTACAGAAATCAAAGGAAAATACCACAGTAATTTGTAAGCGCTGCAAGAGAATGCTGGGAGAGACGGTATCATCAGGTATGGATTACACAAACAAAACCATACTTGGCTGGCTCTCTCACTAAACATTAGAGGTTAAAAGTTCTGGAGAAAAATAATTTATCAATAGAATCCTGAGTTGATTCCTGTGGGTTCTTTTCCTTCACTTCTGAAAGGGTGAGATTGTTTATACTGTCAAAACTATGAGTTTATTGGCCTCGGTAACTTATTTTGATCCTTGTTTATGTAGTGCATTTGGCCATATTGTTCTCTGTATTTTAGCACTTAGCAAAATGAACGTATTCCTTTTTATATATTTGACTCATGCTACTTGCTGAGTTATAAAGTGGGTTTGTAGCTTACACCTAAAGATGTGATATGAGAAAATCTGAGTTGAAATAATATTTAAAGATTAAAATATGAACACAAGCAGTTTGGATTTATTTTTTAAAAGATGTCTCCCTAGTATCATGGACACATTTCCAATTTAATCTTGGAATGCAAGCTTTGTGTACCTTAGTAAATTTTGTTGAGTGTAGTGGTTCCCAACCTTTTCGAGCATACGGACCCCTTTTCAGTCTATTAAAATTTCACTGACTCCTTCCCCCCACCCCCAGGGAGAAAAGGAAAGAAAGAAAATGAAAGAAAAGTAGAGAGAGAAAAAGGAAAGTAAGGGGGGGGGGGGAGGATTGGACCCATCGTGGTGTGCCCGATCCTTACATTAAAAACTTTCCACAAACTCCCTGCAGTAATGTCACAGACCACCAAGGATCCATGGGCCACAGGTTGGGAACCCCTTGTTTCGTGTACAAGCTCTAGTACGTAGTTTGTCCATTGTAAATAGCTCTTCTAAACAAAATAAGGTAAAATAAACTTTTTATAAACCATATGCAAAGGATAATTTCTTTGAACAAAAATCTCTTTCCTAACTAAAACTAATACAGAAAAGATGGCTATAAAATCTCACAGCTTAAAAGTTGGCAAGATCTTTTTAATGTACTGAGGACTAATTTATATGCATGGTTGCAATACATAATGTGTGCCCTGACTCTGTTAATACTGGTACGTATATCTATAAATCTGTAATTTTATATATAAATATTTGAGTTGAGATTATTGCCTGGGAGTTGTATGCATTATTTATTTATATTGAAGTAGAATATAAAATGTGCAAAATGCTATACAGACATATAGATAAGATACCCTAGTCCCAAAGAGCTTAAAAATCTATAAAGACAAAGACAGATAAAAGGGTGGGAGAGAAGGAATTGTCATGTAAGAAGTGTGGGTGAGGGATGTTACTTCCATAAAAAAACTTAATGTTCATTTTAATCTCTCTCTCGTGTGTGTGTGTGTGTGTGTGTGTGTGTAGACACTGTTCTTATTTTTCTTGTGTTAACTGCTGCTATTTTTGTTTTGTTTCTTTTTAATTTTTTTCTACTTTGCGTATATTAAACAGTAACGGGTGAGGCCCTTTGTTGACCAAGAAAAGTCATTTTGCATAGATTACACTTATAGGAAAATTCAAGAAATTAATGTATGTAGTAGAATTTTTTTATTAATGTGCTTGCAAAAGGGAAATAAAAGAACAGTTTTAAATTTGTAGGATTTCAACTTCAAACATTATTCATTTTATTGAATAACTACCATACAAAGTAAATTTGAATCAGAAACTCGTAAAGCTTCCATTACTCTTTCAGTAACTAATTTGAATTATTTTGTGATTTGTAACAGTAAAATTTTTGTTTGCTCTAAAATGACAGTTGAATAGGTGACTTGATTTTAAATTTGTTAGCAAATATTTTTATGAACTCTGATTATACTAGTCATGACTTTTTTCCAATGAAAAACAAAAATAATTATTTAAATCTTTCACCCAGCATATTCCAATGTAAAACATAGTGCATTCAGCTAGTTTAAGTGGCAGGATTCTTTATGCAAAATTTGGTAGTTGTAGGTAATCCTGAAGTATGACTTTATTTTGCACAAACAAATCCACAAACAAACAAACTCTTCAAAATATATAATAGATTTTAAAGGCTGTACTCTGCAGACTTGAGCATTGCTGCCTATTGGACACGTTCACTGCAGGAACACTAGTTTTAACTAGAAGTTTAAACTACTCCAATCTACATGCTCTGTTCTACCTTGTAAAATATATTTGTCTTAAATGTGACGCAGCTTTAATTGTCCTGTGAGTCTTCTGTTTTTGTTCAAACAAACTTCTCTCACTGCCAGTAAAAATCCAATGGCAACTGCCTTGAGTAAATGTAAAATAAAATTTTTCTCTATTTTCAGTTTCTGCGCTCGACATTTACTTTAAAATTTTACCTTCTGTGTTGTTGGGCCCGTCCCCTGGCATCCTGAGGAGTGTTTGGCAAACCTGTTGTTTGTTGTTTTCACTAAGCTTTCTGTTTCCTACAATGGAATGACAAATATAGAAAAGGACAAAATGTCAGCACTGAATTACCTTTAGAATAAGTGGGTCTCAAATATAGAGTCTATTTACACTAACTGTGCTACTTCATGAAACTGGTTCTGTGATGAGGCTCTATATTAGGCCATGTGGGGGCCAGGAACAGCTGTGGCTGTGGCGAGGGCTGCACTAGCCTGACCCCAGAAGGAGGGGGAGCCAGTCCAGCCCCTCTGGAACGCCCCCCCCCCCCGCCGCTCTCCTTTAATTGGTTAAATGTAGTATTAGCACTATGTTTAACTGTTTAACCAATTAAATGGGATTTTACATCCCTACTTCTAATCCTATCTCCAAGAAGCCCCAGCTTTACAATATCTACTCATACTTCAATAGCGATGCTACAGTTGTGTGTACTTGTTTTTGTATCTGGAGGTAATCATATTGTACTAGCTGCTTGTGTACAAAAGTAGATATGATGCAATTGTGATTAAAAATTCTTTTTTTCTATCTCTCCATTTAGAACATTATATTGTCTTTGTTTATGTTTACACAATCAAATGCACCTACTTAGCAACCCATAAATATCTTGTAAAATACAAATTGTGTTTATATTATAAATAAAGTATATATTTTTATACCTACAAAATTTTAAAAGAAGAAGACCTGGAAGGAAGCAGCTAAGCCTGGAAAGCTGAAGCAGTTGGTTTTTTTTAAAAATGTCTGTACTTGAAGAATGGGTCTTGTACATATCGATACAGAAAGAGCCAGTGTCCTGAGTTAACCTAACTTTCTTAAGTCTACACTGTTTCCTCTCTCTGAAGAAAGAAGAGAATTAGTCCCTTGAGTTTACTCTTGTTAGAGCTATGTGTGAGATTCACTGGGGAATCACTGGTTGGTAAAGGATACTGAACTACTGACATAAGTTGCATTGGTTTCAGTCCATTAAGTGTTTTTAGTTTCTTGTTCAAGGTTGGTGTAGCAATAATGTGAGTTTTTAATTGGTATCAGCAATCCAATATATAAAATGTTTTAAAAATGATCACTACAGGGTTTTGGCTCTTGCCTACACTGGATTTATATGCAGTACATGGGGATATGATTGTGCTCGATGCTTAAGTAGGGAATGATACGGATGGCAAAATATTGATCTTGTGATTAGCTCCCAAAAGAACTAAAGAGATATTTCTTTTTGACCATGCCTGTTTTCTTTACCAGTTACCCTCCTTCTAAATGTCCAAACAGGAATGTGGACATCTCTTCCACCGTTTAACTGAATGCTGATGTAGGAGTTTATGAATGTGGGGATGCAGTATATCATTGAAGAAAATAAGTGTACTGTTTGGTTTTAAAAATTTCCTTTTGTCTGATTTGTAGGGATTACAAAATATTATTTCACTGAGATTATTCAGCCACCTGGAAAAAAATTTGACACTATACCAAGGTATAGAAATCAGATAATGTACTCAGTTTGGTTATTGGAATAATGTTGTGTGATAAAAATTAAATTTTTTGGATAGCTACTTTTTGGTATTTAATTATATTATGCTAATGAAGTATTAAGTCTACACTGTTAAAATAACAAAGTTAGGAAATGCAAATGCACTCTTAACTCAGCCATATAGCATACCTGCTGTGTCTTGTGATCTCTTTTCTAGTTAAACGTGCAGTTTTGTATATTACTGCTTATTGTAAACTGTATTCCATGAAGTACAGATGGCATTATGGAAAGCCAAATTAACTTTGTAGTTGGACACTTAACTCTTTTAAATTGTTTGACTTTAAGTAACTAATTATAAAAACTTTGTTGTTTTGCTAAATTTAGGCAATGTTTTCATATAATTGTTAATTGCAAGATGGCATCTGACAATCTAAATCATACTTTTCCTGTCTTTTGTAGACTTTAATTTCATCTAATACTGATATTTATCATTTTTTTTTTCAGACAATCAATCCATTTTAAAGTTCAGGCTACATATGTTGAGTTAACCATAAAATATAGACTGCTGTGAACAGTTACTGTTCTATTCTGCAAACTAAAAGATATTTCTAATATGTACGTAATTGTGTTGTATGCATACATTGTATTTCAGGATGAAGTGCAATATTGGGTTTGTAGACCTTTATCTGCAGCATTTGAGTTTAAATGTCAGATACAGGACGTTTGACCATGTGGACCATTGGTCTGTTCACGTATGGCAATTATCATTCTGCAGAAAAGAAAGAATGCTCTCGTTTGTGTTATAGAAAGACAGGAGAGGTGGGGGTGAAGAGAGAAGCTTTGTCTCTCTCCACACAATAGTGACTTAAGTCTAGGGGACATTATTTCTGTGCTAGATTGTAGTAGAATTCATGGCATCTGGGATTTTCCATGCTATATATTTAGAGTTTACTTGGGGCTAATTGGAGATCAGTGGCTAATTTTGTAAAAAAAAATAAAAAAATGAAAACTAACTATTTATTTTAAAACAGGTCTCAGTTTGTACAGAGCATTATAGCTCAATGTCTCATGCAGTTATCCTCTGCCAGAAGTACGTTTAGGTTCAGAATACAAGGGCATGATGGAAAAATCTACATCTTGGTAAGGCATTTTCTTATAATTGTTTAGAAATATATTCCAAGTGTCTGAATGCCTGACAGTTACTCATTGGTTATTATGTGTTTACTTATGTGTGCAAAGGAAATGAGCAAAGGAGTTGATTATTCTCACATATGTTGAGTCAGAACACTTGTATTTTTTTTCCTTTTAGTTATGGGCATATCACAATGGAATTTAAGAACCCACTTGAAGTTTTTTAGACTAAAAGATCATTGTAGTCTCAGGCAGTTAGTCCAAAATACTTACTCAGACATGCTGTTTACCCAGAAGTATGTAGTCTTGGCTGTTTACAATATTTTTGTGACTGCAGAAATTAAAAAATATTCTGGAGCCTTATATCTGATACATTTGGGCTGCACCACACTTCCTGGAAATGTTGGAAATAGCTCAGATTTGTCAAGGGACTTCTGGGATGGGAGCGACACAGCTCTTAAGTCCTTATCGCAATTAATCCTGTCTTTGGAAAAGCAAACAGAGTAGCAATTCATTGTTCTGCCTTATCCATTACCATTCTGCCATTGAATTCTTAACTTCAATTAGCAGTACCAGAATTATTTCCCTCTATTTCTTTTCCCCAGAGAGGACCAAAATTTATGGGACTGTAATCTCTGAACAGAGCCAGCTGCTGAACATCTTATCTCCTCTTACCTATCCCCAATACAGTATAGTAGGCCAAACTAATAGTTGGCGGAAAGCTTTGATGTGCTCCTGTTATGAGGAAGCCCATTTAAGAGACTTGTATTAGCTAGAGCTAGGCTTTTAGAATAATTAGCCAGCGTATAACGTATGCCTCCTTTTTACCTGTCTCTGTCTGAGACATCTTTGAGAGAGCATCTCTTTCCTTTTTTGCAAAAACCTTGCCATGGTTTTCTAATACTGGGCCTCTGACAAACTGCAATAATTGTGCTCAAGTATATCAGATTATATTGTTATCTGATGTGACAAACCTCTGTTAGCAGGGACTGCAGTAAGTCTATCACCACACTTAATTTAACTTTCTGCCTTAATATAAGGTTACTCAAAGCTCCAAAAGCAAAAGGCTATCACAAACTAATCAATAGCAGAACTTAAATCCTTCTTTTACAAGTGCACTAGATACTGTGTATAACAGTCCAAAGATACATCAAAGTGAATATTAAAAGCAACTAAGAAAAGAATCCTATTACGTTTGACTGCTGATTCAAAGAGCAGCTAGGTCTTTGGGGAAGAACAATTGGAATTCCTTGGAGGACAGTACAAAATAATACATTTAATGAGTGATATACAGAGCAAACTGAAATAATATGCTCAAAGAGAGCAAAAAAAATCTGTTAGCTCGCTAGTGAAAATTAATTCCATTTTGCTAACTCTCGTCTCTCTACTGCCATGGTAAAGTGAATACATGAAAAAAAGGGGGCGAAACCTGAATGGTTTTTGTACTGTACCTTGCACAACAGGATCTGATCCTGACTGGGGCATTGGGACACAAACATGTAGTGACTGGATTATTAATAGTAATATAGTGAAAAGAGCTGAGATTTCTGAAAACTTTCCTTTCATATCACTTCTGTGCCAGCAATTAGTATGGAGAAACCTAATTCCCATTACCAGCTCTTTTTTATTAGTTTTATTTTCCAAATATGTGTTGGCGAGAACCTTTGCCATTCTTGGTAATTGGGCCTGTCTCATTTTTAGTAAACTTTAATGTGCTACCCATTCCCCCTCGGTTTGTTTTAGATCCATCCAATCAGTGTTAATGTTCTCTCTTTCTCTCTCTCCCTGCTCTCGTTCCTTGGCTTTTCCAGTGGGAAATCTTTCACCTACCAACATGTCTTCAGGACCTGTCTGTTTCAACAACATTTGCTTGACACATCAGTGAAATATAAAATTAGAAAAATCATCCATTTTGTACTGGAACAGTAGAGCTTGGATGTTTTTTCTTTCCCTAGCAGAGGGAACATGCTACTTCCCCAAAGAAAATGCAGATCTGTAGTTCTGTTGTCACTGATGGCAATAAATTCTGTATCATTTATAGAACCCCTGATTTATCTCCACTGGCGCTTACAACACTTTGAACACTTAAAGGTTGTTTTACATAAAATGTTAGTTCACATTCATACTTGATTTGCTAGATACTAGTTTTAAATTCTCATACTCTAGTAAACGTTAAGTTTATGATTTATGTGGCCTAACGTCACCTACTCATAGCATATCAGTTTTAAAACTGGAGTAACAGAACAAGTTCAAGCTGCTAGTGTATTCTATAAATAAGCTATTTTCTATTCACAGATGTGGCTTTTAAATTCTGACACTTTATTGGTGGAATCTATGGGAAATTCATCATCCAGCAGTGTGTTTACATTGTTTGAAGATAATTTGAGGCTTGACTCCAGGTCTTTAGGCACATGGGATGCAGTCAAAGTTCTTTATCATCCCTGCATTAAAAACAGGAATAAGGAGTAAGTATTAGCTCTTCTTTTATTAAGTTCTGGTTTTGTTCACAGTCCAGAAGAGCAGTGTTTCTCTGATGTGCTTTCTGGGTACGCTTTAGATTAAGGAGGGTACATCTTCATAGTGTTGTGTGTGGTTTTAGCCTCTCTATTTCTGTTAGCCTAATGAGGGTCTGGTTTCTAAATTGTTGCACCCCACTTTAAAAATGCAGGGGCCAGAGTTGCATTATTAATTGAGCTACATTGACTTCCAAGAAATTAATCTACCTCAGGCTAGACCAGGCCTTGGCAAAATATGCCAAGCTGCTGGATAGGGCCTATGGATGCAGTGGGGAACCTTGCCACACCCTCCCCCCCCAAGACACTTCTGAGAGAAGCTGCTGCCAGGTTCTGTTTGAACAACTGTGAGCCTTCATGCATGGCTCCTGCCCCCAGCTTGATCCCATTGACTGGTTTCCACCAATGGGAGCTGCCTGTTCTCAAACAGCTTGCAAAGCACCCTTCCCCCTCCCCTGAGGCTCATAGCTGTTCAAAAACCACATGGCCCCTGCAGCCAGTGTGGGGGCAGGGCAAGCAGGTAGTCTGCTTTAAAAGGCTTCTGGGTGAGAGTCAAGCAGGTAAGACTCCCAGCCAGAGCCTCTGGCACCCCAGACTTTTGCCCCCCTACCCCACGGAACCCAAAATCTGTGTCCTCCTCCTGCCCCCCAATACCCTGTCCCAGCAGTGGCATAGCAAGAGTGTTATGCGCCCGGGGGCAAAGGCAAAATTTGCACCCCCCCAATCATTTGTTACTATGTATATGTTATTTCTAAGTCAGCAAAAATAAGAACGTAAATTAAGAAAAAGAACAAAATTAAAAAGTTTCTTCCGTAAGCTTCCGCATCCGTTGTCAATCTTGTGTCCTGTTGCTTCCAGTGTTGTACGCGTATATGACTTTTCAGTCCAACGTTTCATCCAGCTTGCTCCAGACATCATGAGGGTAGTGATCTACTAGGATCTATTAACTGACCTACTAATATCCACGGATACTGGGATCAGTTAGTATATTGGTTAGTAGATCGTAGTACAACGCTTGCCGTATAACCTCAGCGCTTTCAGTATAACGTAACTATCGTCCTATTTACTTTTTGAAGGTTTCGCTGAAACCTTTTCACAGTCAACTATTGGAATATATACAAAATAGGAAATAATCATAAAAAAGTTAACATAACTTTTGGCAGCTAAATTGGCACCCCCTAGCATGGCGCCTGGGAACAACTGCCTTCCCCACCCCACTGTCACTATACTATTATGTCCCAGGTCATAACCCAAACCCCTGTACCTCCTTCTGCACCCCAGTCTCTTGCCCCAAGTCACAACCCCCTACTGCCCTAGGTCACACCCCAAACCCTCCATCCCCTCCTGCATCCTAGTCCCTTATCCAAGGTCACAACCCCCTCTTGCCCAAGGTCACGACCCAGACCCTTGCACCCTAGTTCCCCAACCCATGTCACAACTGCCTCCTTCATCCAAACTCCACCCCCCCAACCCCACACTCTCTCCTGCACCCCAATCCCTTACTGCAAGGTCCCTTCTGCACCCAACCTTCATCCCAGACCTCGCACCATTAATATGGAAGAGAGCGGCCCTTGACCACTTTCCAAATTCTTGGAGTGGCCCATCATCAAAAATTATTGCCCACCCCTGGGCTAGAGAAACACACTGGTGCAAGGTGCCCACAAACTGCTGCAACATTTGGGGTCCTAGAAGTGGCTAGTGGAGACAATAAAGTGGGAAAAGCTGATCAGGGCAAGACAAACACAACGTGTTATTTCTGCACATCTCTTTAATATCAGTCTTCCCCCTGCACAACTCTTGTGATGACCTGCCCAGAATTTAAAGCTGCTCTCCTCTGAGGAGAACGCCTGTGGAATGGCAGTGGTGACACTTCTACCTCCCCTTACCTGTGGCAATCCTTCACCTTCTGATGCAAGCATGGGACATGACCAGTCCAGTTTGCATGTTGCATTTTCATCCATCTGTTGCAGCTTCATTGTTTACCCTGAACTGTGAAACAGTGTCTTGCTATGCATATGATTTGTTAAAGTCCTCTATTTTTAAGCCATGAGATCTTCAATCCCACTTGCTTTTCCTGAAGTACTTACAGTAGACAAGCACAGTGAATGTCATATGCATAAACAGCATATGTAAAAATGTAAATGAGTAAGGATACCACTTCATATTCTTATTGCTAAATGGTAAAATTATTAGTAGATTATTTAGTAATGTGAAATATTTTTATAACTAAGTGCTTTTCACTTATGATTTCACAGGTTGTGTGTGCGTGGGTATAAAATTGTTACTTGTTTTAAATCTAATGGTAGGATTCTTTTTTTAAGTTCAAACTGAATGCTATACACTTGGTTTTTCTTAGTTGTGTCCTAGTCTATTGGAGTTTTCATAAAGAAAACATTTGACTTGAGCAGGGTCTGAAGTGTCAATTATGATAGGAAAAACACTGCCAGTGTAATATTTGGTTAAGGTTGCAGTCATGCTTTTAATAGCATCATTTTATATTAAAACCTGTAACTGGGGGTGGATAAAGTTGCTAGAATATTACATTCACTGTTTGACTTCAATGTTTGCACAGCTGACAGAATAGCATTTGTTCAGTAATTTGTATTTCATGTATTGGCTCTATGATGGTAGAGCAGAAAGCATATATGAATAGTGGTTTGTGTTTATTTTTTCCCTTGTACTCTTGAGAAAAAGTGGTGGATCATATAGGTATTATAAAATGTACTGGAAAATATCCTATCTTGTGATCATATTTCATAAAAGTAAAATAAGAACGTCTCAGAAACTAGTGAGAATTTGTGATAGATATCATGGTTAATTTCCGCCGATTGTGTTGTGCCTGCATCCCCCTTATACGTAAAAATAATTCAAACACTGAATATTTTGAACATACTCTTCC
Organism: Pelochelys cantorii; assembly: GCA_032595735.1. Lineage (NCBI taxonomy): Eukaryota > Metazoa > Chordata > Testudines > Trionychidae > Pelochelys > Pelochelys cantorii. Next base: position 62,981,272 of record CM064328.1, on the reverse strand, counting down.
ATCTAATACATAGAAAGAATGTTCAGTTATTGTGAAATATGATTATTTGTGGGGGAGAGAGCTTTTTCCTAGAGAGTGATGTGATGATAATTAAAATTATTAATTGAAAAGGTATGGGAAAACATATTGCTGTATGTGATGTAGAGATGTAAAAGAATAATCGAGTTGACTACCCGCGCGTGCACCCCTCCTCCCCCCCCCCCGCTGCCTCAATATCGGAAGCAGGAGCCGTCTCGGGGAGCAGTGGAGGCAGAGGCGCTGCAGCTCTGCCTTTTAAATGTAGTAAGAGCTGCCCAACTCTTATTACATTTAAAAGGCAGAGCCGCAGTAGTCTGGACCCAGCGTGAGCCAGGACTGAAGCAGTCCCGGCTCATGCTGGGTCCCAGTCCTACTTCCTCTGCAGCTTAAATGTAGTAGGAGCCACACTTCCTGCACGTGGGGCTTTTACTACATTTAAACTGCAAAGCCGCAGCAGCCCCTTATCGACTAATTGTGTACTCGATACAAATTGTATCAAATACACAATTAGTCATTTACTTGCTACTTGACATCCTTAATATGACATAGAGGCTATTTAGTGGCCCCACATCTCTGTTATAGAACAGTATAATCTCAAATAGATTGCTTACACTTCAGATGAAGACTAAAACTTGAAAGTAGTGAAGATTTGAATTTCCAGCAGGTTTTCATTTTTTATTGCATATCATAGAAAAGATGTATCTACTTTGGCATAATGCATAGATAATGGCTAAATATACACCTAATCACTTGCAGTTCAGATATATTGATATCCAAATCCTGTTATGAACTATTTAAAAAAAACAAACATGTACATCATTTAGAGAAGCAGAGGCAAGGAGAAATGTTAGAATTTTAAAAAAAGAGAGCTCCTTTTCTGTCAAAGGTTTCATTCTTGAACTTTATTTGAGGTCTTACTGCCAAGACTGTGTGTGGTTCTCTCTCCTTTTCTAGTGGATTGGGTGTAGAAAGTCTGTTTCTAAAGATTAATTTACATTTATCTTGGGGTTATTCAGGATACGACTACACAGAGAACCAAAAAACATAACAACCTGTGGCAGTAAGACTGAGTGCTATGGTCAGTTGACTTAGGTTTGCATTGCAGGGCTAAAAATAGCAGCATAGACATTCAGGCTGGAGCCGGAGTGCCGAAACACGCTGAAGGTTTCGGAGCCTAGACTTCAGCCCAAGCCCAAACATTTGCACTTCTATTTTTGGCTGCTTTAAGACTTGCTGCCATAGAGTTTTGGGGGATTTTTATTTTCATTATTGATTAATTTTATTGATCGCTGTGTAGATGTATCCTCAGGAGCTGCTAGCTAGGCATGACTGAGATCTTGAAAGGACATATCGACTCAGCTGCCAGAAACATCAAGAGCAGAAAGAAGATGAGGGGCAACAACAGTAACAATTGTTCCAGTTTATCTTCCCTATTAGAACATTTGCTTTAGTTATTTTTTTAAAATATGTGTGATGTCGGTAACTTTAAATAGCGCAGTCCATTTATCGGTCTGGTGTCTGAAGATTTCCCTGGTTTTTGTTGTTGTTTTTGAGCTGCTCCATACTTAGGAATGTTATCTTTTTTACAGCTAGTATCGTTTTTCTCTTAAATTGAAATCAGAAGAACTTAGTATATGTGCATGTGACTAATTGCCCTTCAGAAACCATGCAGAAAAACAAAACATTCAAATCTAACCAGTTTCTTAATATCTCTTCTTACTCAGATTTTCAGTGGATATTACTATGATCTTACTGATTGTCTTTTTCTTGTCTGAGAACTTTAGATTCCCTCTCCTTTAAGTCATTTTTCTTCTAACTGCTCCAATTAAAATATTTTTAACAGACAAAAGAAGAACATGGCTGTTTTCGTAAGTCCATAAATCAGGAATTATAAAATAATCTTTCATAGTGGCTGCTGCTTCAGAACTAGTTGGATACCACGGAAAGTGCTACAGCATAAAACCATGTAAGTGGTATCCCGGAGTGTTCTCTAGAGCAGTGTTTGTCAAAGTGGTCCACAGACCCACCCTGAGAAAACTGCTAATTGGCCGCTCCAGTTTGTTTATTTAACGGCTCCACAGCTATGGAGCCTCCTTGCACCCATTGGTTCCAGTTTGCCATTTGCAGCCATGGGGGGCTGCGGGAAGCGGCAGCCTGAGCCACACACCACTTCGCTGTTTATAGCCAACGGGAGCCACAGGAACTGGAGCCATAGGAGCTGTGAGGCTCAGTGGCTGTGGAGCTGGTAAATAAACAAACCAAAGCAGCCAGTTAGTAGCTTTCTCAGAGTGGATCCACAGACCATTTTGAGAAACACTGCTCTAAGCAGGGAATTAAGCACCATTTGTGAATTGACTCAGTAGTTGTTGTGTAGCTTGCAATGTGTGACTTCCTCAGGCTCAGCTGTTAGAATGTGGTGCTGTCTGATCCTTGTAGGGCACTCGGATATGTTCCCTATCCAATCGTTTTTTGCTATCTCTCCCTACTTAGAGTGTCTAGGACAGGCACGAGAATTGGCTGTATATATGACTATGGAAGCAAACTGCAATGCTTTAGCTAGTGTTTTGACATCTTCTGCTGAAAAGCATTACATAATGTATGGTACTTGCTATAGTATTAGTATTCCCAGTCATTCAAGTGTGTCTGGAGACCTGTGGTTTTGTTCTAAGTTGATTAGTATTTTGCTTGCAACTGACAAGTGATTAATAATTTGCACTTCTATAGCACTGTAAAAGCAGGTAACTCTGTCCTGGTAATTGGTTGTAGGACTTATTGTAAGCAACCGTAGACTGCTATGCACCTGGGAATCAGTCATCCCCAACTGTTTTCTTCAGTGATTTGCAGATAAGATGAACAAAAAGCCCCCTGAACAAGCTGTAATCAAACTCCTTTGCATGACATTTGATTTGGTTTTTTGCTTTTAAAAACTGTTTAGCACAAATCTTGAATAATAAAATGAAGAGGGGCGGGAAGACGAACTTTTCTTATTTCCTTATGTTGCTTAAAATTAAGAATAATTGAAAATAAATCTACAGATTTGTTTATTTAATTGTATCTAATTATTTGTCATTTGTAGTGTTTTGTTAGTCTGAGATTGGATCTCTTTGTATTGAAACGGTACAAACTCATCAGAAGATAAAGCTCTTCAGGGCAAGAGCTACATCAGATTTGTTGCTATTATTTAAAACTCTAGATTTGAATTTATGATTTCAAGTTAATTCACTAATCCAGTGCAAGAACTAATGGATCTGGTAGAACGACACTTGTTCCAAAGGCACAGTTAGATGCCCAAGTACCAGAAAGGACTGTAATACTTTTATTATGTCTTTTTCAACACATTCATCTAATGGTGCTTTTTTTCCCCAGACAATACTGTCAAAAATCTAAATCCTGTATTACATTTTCCAGGGAATATTCTTCCATCATTAGTGTTAGTTAGGCAAGGAAATCTCCTGTGTATCAAGAGAGAGAGAATAAAAGCCCTGTAAGTTATCAGTAGAACAGTTGCCAAAAACTACATTCATTTTAATTTTCATTGCATATGCTTTGTTAATGAAAGTTGACCAGAATAATAGTATATTGTGTTTCTAATGGAGAAAGGAAAAACAAACACAGGTATTGTTTGTTAACTAATACATTAAGTGAAAGGATTCACTAAAAGCCTCCTTTGTCTTAAGAAAAAAGCAGAGGAAGATAAATAAGAGAGAAGGAAGATCTGGTTAAGGAACTGAGATACAGTTCATTACTGAGGCAAAACCACTTCATCTTTGTGTCTGTCCTCTATCTGTGAAATAGGCATAGAGGCTTCCTTTCTGTTTCATCTATTCAGATTGTGAACTCTTCTGAGCATAAACAGTCTTTACGGGGGCCTTTATGAGCTACTGTTACACAGAAGTCTGTTGAAATTACACAGGAAAGAAGTGTCATCATCTCTTCCTACTGCCTATGAAAAGAGAATCAGAAAATGCTATAGAGTCTTGTTGGAGAAGGATGTGTTGTGCCATGATTTTATATAGAGTCTAGGAGTCTAAGTTCTAGGTCATTTTTGAAAATAGGACTTATATTCTTTAGTCAATTAGATATTCTTGAAAATTTTACCCTCTGTATGCCTATATCTAAATCTGTATGATAGGAGATGTTAATACGTTATTACTCATAATTCACGGGATACAGTGACTATTTGGACTGTGCTTTGAAAATATAAAATGCTCTATATGTTTTAATTATAATTGTAAAAATAATGTGACTGCTACTTTGTTGAATCATTTATTATATGCTAATATTACTAGAAAAAGATATCACATGCTGCCAAGATTTCCTATCAGAGAGATTTTTATCTCTCTATGTACAGTAGAACAAAAATGCAATTAATTCTTCTTTATAATATTCCTTATCATTCTTTCTTCCTTCTCCATATAATTTAGAGATTTTTATAATGAAACAGCTTAATTGTAAGTAAGCACAGTTTGATTGCCTCTCATGTCACCAAGTTTAGTACTGTTACAGCTTTTTCATGAGCATCAGAATTAAGGATACAAGAAGTATAATGCGGGATGGAAAATACGGTGAAGAAAAAACTACATAATCATTGGTAACTGCTAGGAAGTTAGGGTTGCCAGATAGTTTCACAAAAAATACTGAGCACGGTGGGTAAAAAATTGGTTGAGCAAAAAAAAAAAAAAAAGTCCCTGCTGGACTTGCCTCCGAGAAAAACAGAAAATACCAGCATTTTCTGTTTTGGGGTTTTTTTTTTTTTACCAGACAGAAGATGCAATTGCCAAACTGTCCAGGTGAAAACTGCACACCTGGCAACCCTAACCCTATGCAGGGAAGGGGTGGGGGGGCTTCCCTTCCTGCCCCCTCTTGCAAGGGATTCCTTCCCCCCCCACCCAGCCTTTCCCTCAGGTCCCACATGCCTCCTTAACTGTTAAGGAGGCATTGTGGCCAGTGTCGGGCTAACTAGGGCTACAAGGCACTGCTCCTTGCTGCAGCCAGCCTATTGCAGGGAAGGAGTTCTGGGGCTTGCTCAGATGTGGCCACCCCTTCCTCCCTAAATGAAGGGAAGGGGCTGGGGGTGATTCTCTTCCTTCCTACTCCTGCAAGGTATTCCTCCCCCCTCTGCTCCGCCCGCTAGGGTTGCCAGATGGTCTCCCAAAAAATACCAAACACAAGGGCTAAAAATTTGTTGAGCAAAAAAAAAAAAAAACAACCACCCACACCAAACACACATCCTGTGTGGCTACTACCAAGAGCCACCAAGCTGGGAACAAAGAGGAAGGCAGCAGAGCCTGCTCTGGAAAGCAGCCGCCTGCTACCCAAACCAAAGAGAGGCAGACCCTGGGGCAACACAGTGGGCGGGGGGGTGACCATGGGTAGGAAGGTGACTTCCCCTATAGCCAGCTCTTTGTGTGTCCCAGTGGGAAGAAGCAGAAATTCCACCCCTGTCAGTTTTGGCTGAGAGCCCATGGAAGGCACCTAAACACAACTACAAAGCACCTGCGGGTTTCTGTCCTGGACTGTGGCGCCACAATGCACTTGAACAGTGCTCAGGAGCAGGGGCAGAGCTTCTCCTCCTCCCCAAGGCGTCACTCCTCAGGCGCAATCAGCTGAGGGCTCCCAGGGCCGATTGCACCCAGCCACTCCCTCCGCCCCTGCCCGCCTTCTGCATGCAACCAGAGGGAGTCCCAGGCTAGGAACCTCTGGTTGCGTGCAGAAGCCGGGCAGGGGCGGAGGAAGTGGCTGGGGGGTGGGGCGCAATCGGCCCTGGGAGCCCTCAGCTGATGGTGTCTGAGGAGTGATACCAGGCTTTTGCACGCTACCACAGGCTCCCAAAGCCGATTGTGGCCCCGCCTCCCAGCCACTCCTGCCGCCCTCGCCAGGCTTCCGTCCGGTGCCTAGCTGGAAAAACAGAAAATACCGGACATTGCATATGTACAGTATTTTCTGAATTTTTTTACCAGACAGAGGGTGCAAAAACCAGACTGTCCGGTAGAATACCGAACACCTGGCAACCCTACCCCCCGCTTCCCTCCAGTCCTACATGCCTCCTTAACTTTTAAGGCTCCAGACTGCCAGAGGCTAGCAAGCCTATTCAGGGAAGGGGGGCAGGGAGAGGAGAAGCTGGCCCTGCTGTGGCTTCCTCTTCCTTCCAAAAGGTGCCCCATGCAGGGAAGGGGGGCAGGGGCTTCGCTTCCCTTCCCTCACACTCTGGGAACAGATCCCCTCCCTCCCTCTCCCCCCCTTCTCCCCCCACACACCTGCTCACAGCAAAAGGAGTTTTGCTGTCAGCCTCTGCGGCTGCCTGAGCCTGGGAAGGAGCTACAGCCTCTTTTTCACTGCCACCTCACTGACATGCCGCAGGGCTCTGGCATGTGGAGCTTCTCCCTCCCGCCAGGTCTCCTGTGAGTGCCTCTCCCATGTGCAGGAGAGGAACCGGAAGTATCTGGCTTTGCTGCAGGGGAGGCTGGGGGAAGTTTTTAAAGTGGCCCCAAGGACACCCTTCCCTTCCCCTCCAGAAAAATGTCCCTGCCGGCCTTCCGTCCGAGAAAAACAGAAAATACTGGACATTTCATATGTCTGGTATGTTCTGGTTTTTTTTTACCAGACAGAAGACGCAATTACCGGACTGTCTGGGCGAAAACCGAACACCTGGCAACCCTATAGGAAGTTAATTTAAAGTCTATTGTCTAAAGTATCTGCAACATAAATAGTTCTACTGCCATACTAAAGACTCAGTGGCAAAATATACATTGGATTCTTAAACCATAAACTAATACTAGCTTTGTTTAGAATGGGGTTAGGGAAGGAGCCAGGCTGGGGGTTGGGGTTTGAGAGGTGAGCTGGTCTGTGGTTGAGGCCTGGCCCAGGGCTGGAGGTGTGGGATGGGGGCCCAGAGGCCTGGGGTTGGGGCTGCAATCCTCTCCGCCCGCCCGCCCTTTTTCCCCGCCCCCCCCCCGGTGCTCCCCAAGCCTGGCCTGGGAGAACAGGGGAAGGGAGGTCCTGCGCAGGCCTCCCCTGCTAGCGTTCCCCAGGCCTGGTGTGGTGGGGAGGGGGGTGTAGGTTCGCACAGGTTATGTAAATCTGTTAGGCAGATTGCTGACTGAACTATTCAAAGCTCAATTTCTGATTTACACAGCCCCCAAATACTGCCCACTGCTAAAGTAATCAGCATTTATTATTTCTATTGCCTTCCACCCCCAGAGGCTGCATAAACTAATGTTACCTCTATTGGAAAAATGACTTAGGTCATTAATTTTAGTTTGCATTTAATTTCTATAATCAATAAGGCAAAAGGGGGAATTGGGAGAATGGCGGCTGCTGCTGCACAACTTCAGTCTGATCACAGCTTATTTGAGAAGTTGTTGAGGGAATTACTTGATTCGTTCACTATGTTTTTTGAGTGGAAATGCTGATGTTGTTTGATGATGTTGTTTGTTTACTTGGAAAGTCGCATTCATCCAGGATACATAATTGGCCTTGGAACTAAACATCTGAAGAACAGTCTTAAAGAAAATCAGGTCTTAGAATTTTTCTGGCATTTTCTAGTAAAAAGAGCTTATTTTGTTAGGGGTATGTCTACCCAGCAATATTATTTTGAAATAACTACCGTTATTTCAAAATAACTTAGTCTGTGTCTACACAGCAGGCAGTTATTTTGAAATAATGTCGAAATACTGTCAAGCTGGAGGATTTCTTACTCTGACTCCTGTAACCCTCATTGTATGAAGAGGGAAGTCGGAGGAAGAGTGCTCTATTTCGAAGTAAGTGCTGTGTAGACACTCCCAATTTTGAAGTAAGCTATTTCAAAATAAGCTACGCAATTGAGGAAGCTCAATTTGCATAGCTTATTTTGAGTTAAGACCTGCTGTGTAGGTGCAACCTTAGGGTATGTCTAGACTGCAGGCTTCTTTCAAAAGAAGCTTTTCCAGAAGTGATCTTCTGAAAAAACTTCTTTTGAAAGAGAGCATCCACACAGCAAAAGCACACTGAAAAAGCGATCTGCTTTTTCGAAAGATAGCATCCACACTGAATGGACACTATCTCGCATTTAAGCTGTAATTACTATGGACAGAGTAGCTACCAGGGTACCTGTGCTTTTTCCTCTTTCCTCTTCTTTCGAAAAAACTCCTCCTTCCGCGTCCACACACACCTCTTTCCGAAAGAAGGTGTTCTTCCTCATAGAATGAGGGTTACCAGTGTCGGAAAAACCCCTGCGTTCTTTTGATTTTCTTTCGAAAAAATGCAATAGCAGTGTGAACGTAAGTGATTTTTTTCGGAAAAAATGGCCGTTTTTCCAGGAAAAAAAGACCCCTGTAGTCTAGACGCACCCTTAGTGAACAAGTGATTTATTGAAGTTTCCTGTATAGCTTAAGTAAAAATTCACAGACCCAATACCCAGCATAAGCATTTGGTACAGAATTGACTGTCTTTGTGGATGTGTGTGTTTAGGGGAGAATCCTGGAGGAAGGAAAGAATCAGTTCTTCCAGGTGCTAAAGTTGATGTGGAGTTGCCACTTGAGAGGCTATTTCTAGCACAGTAGCCAAAAGGGAGAGGAGTGGAGATTTTATATAGCGATGGACCACTGGACTCTGATCTATTATAGTCAGATTTCCTTAATAAAGCCGATTGATGAGGAGGTGTTCAGGGAAAACTCAGACACTGCAGAGAATAAAGGTGGGGGAACTAGGCAGATTGCAGCAGACTACAAGATTAATCAGTTATCATTCCTAACCTTTCATCTGAGACAGTATGAATCAAGGCTCCTGCATAGAGTAGTAGGACCAGGATGTGTCCTGAGTATTCATCTAGTCATTTGTTTCATTTTGCCTTATTGAAGTTGTACCGGTACTTAAACCTGAAATGTCCATGTTAAGATACTTGTTTATAATTTAAGAACAGCTTCCTTTTACAAAAATAAAAACACTCCTGTGCCTTTTTAGTACATCTGGGGGATGTGTGTGTAATTGTAACCTTGAGATATGGAAATTAGAAAAATCAGCTAAAGTGTATGCACTTTGCATTTCTGATTTCAACAAGCTTCACAAAGACTTTGTCTTCATTTTTATGCAGTGACCAAAATCTTTCAGTGATAATTGTAAGGATGGCCAAATGAACTCTATAGACTCTCTTAAATACATGTATTAAAACAGTGTGCGTGATGATTTGAGAATTTGTGTATACCTAATGAATTCTGGTTGATGTTAGAAAATTGCTGCATTGTGGCATGCCTCAGCACATGTGGACTCCACCACTTGCTTTCAGGGATCCAGACCAGGATCACAGGTGGGTTGTTAAACCTTAATGGTTGCCTTTTCAGGGAACATAGACTCCTCAGAGGACTCTGCCCAAGTCATAAGAACATAGAACATAAGAATGGCCGTACTGGGTCAGACCAAAGGTCCATCTAGCCCAGTATCCTGTCTGCCGACAGTGGCCAGCACCAGGTGCCCTAGAGAAGCTGGACCGAAGACAATGATCAAGCGATTTGTCTCCTGCCATCCCTCTCCAGCCTCTGACAAACAGAGGCCAAGGACACCATTTTATCCCCTGGCTAATAGCCTTTTATGGACCTAACCTCCATGAAATTATCTAGCTTCTCTTTAAACTCTATTATAGTCCTAGCCTTCACAGCCTCCTCTGGCAAGGAGTTCCACAGGCTGACTACACGCTGTGTGAAGAAGAACTTTCTTTTATTAGTTTTAAACCTGCTACCCATTAATTTCATTTGGTGTCCTCTAGTTCTTCTATTTAGGGAACTAATAAATAACTTCTCTTTATTCGCCCTCTCCACACCACTCATGATTTTATATACCTCTGTCATATCCCCCCTCAGTCTCCTCTTTTCTAAACTGAAAAGTCCCAGTCGCTTTAACCTATCCTCATATGGGACCCGTTCCAAACCCCTAATCATTTTAGTTGCCCTTTTCTGAACCCTTTCCAAGGCCAAAATATCTTTTTTGAGGTGAAGAGACCACATCTGTACACAGTATTCGAGATGTGGGCGTACCATAGTTTTATACAGGGGCAGTAAGATATTCTGGGTCTTATTTTCTATCCCTTTCTTAATAATTCCGAGCATCCTATTTGCCTTTTTGACCGCCGCTGCACACTGCGTGGAAGTTTTCAGAGAACTGTCCACGATAACTCCAAGATCTCTTTCCTGATTTGTCGTAGCCAAATTAGCCCCCATCATACTGTACGTATAGTTGGGGTTATTTTTCCCGATGTGCATTACTTTACACTTATCCACATTAAATTTCATTTGCCATTTTGTTGTCCAATCACTCAGTTTGGTGAGATCTTCTTGGAGTCCCTCACAGTCTGCTTCTGTCTTGACTATCCTAAACAGTTTGGTATCATCTGCAAACTTTACCACCTCACTGCTTACCCCTTTCTCCAGATCATTTATGAATAAGTTGAACAGGATTGGTCCTAGGACTGACCCTTGGGGGACACCACTAGTTACCCTTCTCCATTCTGAAAATTTACCATTTATTCCTACCCTTTGTTTCCTGTCTTTTAATCAGTTCTCAATCCAAGAAAGGACCTTCCCTCTTATCCCATGGCAATGTAATTTACACAAGAGCCTTTGGTGAGGGACCTTGTCAAAGGCTTTCTGAAAATCTAAGTATACTATATCTACTGGATCCCCCTTGTCCGCATGTTTGTTAACCCCTTCAAAGAACTCTAATAGATTAGTAAGACAGGATTTCCCTTTACAGAAACCATGTTGACTTTTGTCCAACAAATTATGTTCTTCTACATGCTTCACAATTTAATTCTTTACTATTGTTTCAACTAATTTGCCCGGTACTGAAGTTAGACTTACCCGTCTGTAATTGCCCGGATCGCCTCTGGAGCCCTTTTTAAATATTGGTGTCACGTTAGCTACCTTCCAGTCATTAGGTACAGAAGCCGATTAAAGGGATAGGTTACAAACCACAGATAATAGTTCAGCAATTTCCCATTTGAGTTCTTTTAGAACCCTTGGATGAATACCATCTGGTCCCAGAGATTTGTTAACATTAAGTTTTTCTATTTGTTCCAAAACCTCCTCTAATGACACTTCAATCCAGGACAGTTCCTCAGATTCATCACCCACAAAGGACGGTGCAGATTTGGGAATCTCACCAGCGTCCTCAGCCGTGAAGACTGAAGCAAAGAAATCATTTAGTTTCTCCGCAATGGCTTTATCGTCCTTGATTGCGCCTTTTATAGTTCGATCGTCTAGGGGACCCACAGGTTTTTTAGCAGGCTTCCTGCTTCTAATGTACTTAAAAAGAATTCTCCAGAGTAGTCAGGCACCTGAGTCCTGGAGATGTATACAGGTATGGTTTTGTCTGCCTCTGTTCATTTCTCATGCTATCTCTGTTAAGAAGAATTTAGTTTAGAATCATGTGGGAGGTCTGTCTGTGTGTGTGACTGTCATGCGTCCCCGATGAGGTAAACTGTAAAGCCAGAAAGCCCATACGGCTAGAGGTCTGGGAGAGAACATGTTAAAGCTAAGGATGAGTCTGTGGGGTCAGCTTTGGTTCCAGAGGCAAGGCAGTTGAATAGGAGGAGATGCAGGATAGTGGATCTGTCCTCTGCGAGTATTCTCAGAGACCCAATTCAGGGCCAGTGCCTGGGATCTGTTCAGACCCAGCGGGCTAAAAGCACAAGGTGCCCAGTGAGGAGGGCTCCAAATAGAAGAACCTGGTGAGTGTTATCCAGAGGGAGCTCTACCACAGCTCTGTGTGTAACAGCGTGATACTAATACGTTATCTTTACTAAAACGTACCTTTTATATATCTATGTGTGTATGTTTGAAGGACATCTGTTGTTTGAAGAACAGCTACCCAAAACCTTAAAAAGTAATGGCAAAAAAAAAAAAAATTTTAAAGTACACCAAACAGGAAGCCTGCTAAAAAAACAGTGAGGCCACTGGATGATTGAGATACTCAAGGAGCATGCAAAGATAAGACCATTGTGGAGAAACTAAATACATTCTTTGTAACGGTCTTCACAGCTGAGGATATGAGGGAGATTCCCAAACATGAGCCATTCTTGTTAGATGACAGATCTGCAGAATTGTTCCAGCTTAAGTGGGTTTAGATGACGTTTTAGAACAATTTTTAAAACTAAACAGGAATAAGTCACTTGGACTAGGTGGCACTCACCCAAGAGTTATGAAGGAACTTGAATGTGAAATTGCAGAACTACTAAATTTTGTTCTAAATGATGAGAATAGCTAATGTGATGCCAATTTTTATAAGTTGGTAAGTCTAACCACAGCACTGGTCAAGTTGGTTGAAACAATAGTAAAGAACAGAATTGTCAGACACATAGATGAACAAAATTTGTTGGGGGAAAGGTCAACATAGTTTTTGTAAAGGGAAATCATGTCTCCTCAATCTACTACAATTCTTTGAGGGGGTCAGCAAGGATGTGGACAAAGGAGATCCAGTAGATATAGTGTACTTACATTTCCAGAAAGCTTTTGAGAGGGTCCCTCACCAAAGCATCTTAAGTAAAGCAAGCTGTCATGGGTTAAGAGGGAAGATTCTCTCATGGACTGGTAGCTGGTTAAAAGATAGGAAATGAAAGGTAGGAAGAAATGGTCAGTTTTCAGAATAGGGAAAGGTAACTAGTAGAGTCCCTCAAGGGTCTCTACTGGACCAATATTATTCAACATATTCATAGATGATCTGGAGAAAGGGGTAATAAGTGAGTTGGGTAACATTTGCAGATGATATAAAATTGCTCACAATAGCTAAGTACACCACAGACTGCAAAGAGCTTCAAAACAATCTCTAAAACAAAATGGCAGATGAAATTTAATGTTGATAATTGTAAAGTATTGGGAAAACATAATCCCAACTGTAAGTATAAAATGATGGGTCTAAATTAGTTGTTACCGCTTAAGAAAAATTTTGAAGTGATTGTCGATAGTTCTCTGAAAGCATCCACTCTGTGTTGCAGAAGTCAAAAAAGCAAACAATGTTGGGAATCATTAAGAAAGACAGAGATAAGACAGAGAATTGCCTCTTGAATACTGAGTGCAGATATGGTTCCCTCATCTCAAAAAAGATACATTTGCTGCTATATGAGGAGATAAACGAAACTGAGACTTTTCAGTTTGAAAAAGAAATGACTAATGAGGTAATATGTTACAGGTCTATAAAATCATTACTGGTATGGAGAAAGCACATAAGGAAAAGTTATTTACCCATTCCCATAACACAAGAAATAGGGGTTGCCAAATGAAATTAATAGGCAGCAGGTTTAAAACAAACAAAAGGAAGTATTTTTTTGCACAACACACAGTCAACCTGTGGAACTCCATCACAGAGGATGTTGTGAAGGCCAAGACTATAATAGGTTCAAAAAAGAACTAGATAAGTTCCTGGAGGGCAAGAATGATATCCCTAGCCTCTGTTTGTCAAAAGCTGAGAATGAGGGACAGGGGATGGATCACTCAATGATTACCTGTTCTGTTCATTCCCTCTGGAGCACCTGGCATTGGCCACTGTTGGAAGACAAGGTACTGGGCTAGATGGATGTTTGGTCTGACTTAGTATGGCTGTTCTTATGTTTGCTTTGTTGTTACAGCATAAAATAGTGTGTTGCCTGTAATGTGGGAGTCATCCCAATCTATAAGGAGTTTCTTCAAGTCCTCTGCTAGGAGGAGGGTAAAGATGACACAAGGTGTAAAATGGGGGGGACGAGAATGCAGAGATCTTCTGGGCTCCATCAGGAAGTTCAGGTATTATAGCGGGCTCAGATGCATATGAGGACCATTCTAAATAGATGTAAAATATACAGAGTGGGAGGAAGCTACATACAGATCCATTGTACTATAAAACTGTTAGTTCACACCCTTGGGGCATTTAAATGCTATGTGCTTACGGTTTGCACAATCAACCTGTGATCAGCTTTAGTAGTATTTAAATTTGGTTTTGTATTTTGTGTATTTAAAATGCACTATGTTGTTTGCAAATAATCTATTATTAGCTTCTGCAATGATTTATCATAATTGGCTACTATAAATGCATTTCAAATAGTTAGACACATGAATTTTAACAATCACTTCCCTAAGGCTACATTAGGCAGCATGAATTCAAACTGCTAGGTAGACATTTTTTCCCCCCTGAACTCATATGCAAGTGTAAAAATTTTATGATGTTACTTTAACGAGATCCACTGGGATTTAAGATTATTTATCTAAGCCCTTACTAAACACAAAATCTTTTCTGTGTTTAGCCATGCAAAGCACAGTTCCTTCTCAAACAATGCATTGTGTTTTAGGAGTTGAATAGGACTTGATGGAGTGTAGCAGAAATCAAGGAGAAAAGTTTTTTCCCAGTAAATGTACTTTGAGTAGGTAAGCACTAGCAACTGCTCTAAAAGAATTACGTTATAGCACATCCTGAATTTTAAGGCCATTTCAGAGGATGAGAGGAATGGGTGATGGAAAATACTGCTACCACTACCAAAAGAAGGACTTCAATACTGCTTGAGACACCAGTAACAGGAACCAGATGGTACTGGTGGTATATGGTAGATAGGACCCTTCCCCAAGCCCTAGCAGAAGACTGTATTTTCCTGTATAATTAATTGTTTCTCTTCATCCCAAGCCCGATGATGGAGAGGAGTAAAGGAGCCCGTTGCTCTGGGGCCTGGTGATTCAAAAGGGCCTGGGGCTTCCTGGTTAAATGGCTGCCGAAGCCCCAGGAGGTGCTGAGCACTGCCTGTTCTTGACTTTTGACTTCAGATGCTCCTTTCACACATCTCTTTATGGGCTGTTTTCTATTGCTGTTTCTGTAGGAATGGAGAATTAAAGAAGACTGTATTTGCTAGGACACTGTCCTTTTAGCTCTAGCTTGTTGTCCTTTGAACTCCAGATGTAAGGCAGAAATGAATGCCTTGTAGGTTGCCAGATGGTTTCAGAAAAAATACCGAAGGGAAAAAAAAAAGGGACCCGAGAGTTGTTAAGCGAAAAAAAAAAAAAAAAAGTGTGGCCCCTTTAAGAAGTGTGAGGTGAAGCTTTTTAACAGGCTGCAGGCAGCCACCCGCCATCTTGTCTCCCTGTGCCGGGCCGGACAGCTCCCTGGTAAGCACTAGGGTTGCTAGGCTGCCTCCGTATTGAGCCGGACAGCCTGGGATTTTCGCCTGCTGGACGGGAAAAAAATCAGAAAGTACTGGACATTTTAGGTGTCTGGTATTTTCTGAATTTTTTACCGGATAGGAGGTGAAAATACCAAACTGTCCAGTTCAATACCAGACACCTGACAACCCTAATGCCTTGCCAGGGTTCTGGGCATACCAAATTTGTTTTAAAATAAAGCAGTGAAATTAAATGAAGTAAAATCCCAGATGAGGATTTTTAAGAGAAGGTTATTTCATAAACAATCCAGCATGCAGTTGGATGAAATCTTCCAAACATAGTTTTAAAGCAGGTTTATTGTGTCACTGATTTTGACATCTCTCTGGTGGGAAGTATTATTATCCTCTGTAGCAGACTGATGTTCATAAATGCCTACACATATCAGTTCTTTTTATTTGGAGTAGATTTCTACCATTTTCACCCCGACTGTCTGCTGTTTCAGTGTAAGCTTTGCCTTTAATCTCTTATTTCTGTTTGTTACTACCAAACACAGCATGGCCTGTCTCTCTTGCTAACATTTCAACGCTAATGGATGAATTCCAGCCTGTAGTCATCCAGCAAATTGATACTGCAATCTCATGAAACTGAGTTCATCATCTCTGCAAGCGTGTCCAGATTTCATTGGATAGGGCAGTGTTTCCCAAACGGGCCTCAGCGTGGCTGCCAGGGTGCTCCAGGCTTCCGGAGTGCCCATGTGGTGCCGGGTCCCCCAAGTCCGGGACCAGGCTGGGCGGAGGATTCAGCCAGATGTTCTGGGCTCCTGGCACAGAAGCATAGCGGGGGGGAAGGGGAATTGCCCCCCGGGCGCCACACTAGGCAGAGGCATAGCAAGGGGGAGGAACGGGGGGAAGTGGCCCCCGGGCGCCACGCTAGGGAGGCGCCGGGCTGGGGTGGGAGCAGAGTGGCGAACCTGGTCTGTATGGAAATGCTCCCTGTAGGATTGTGCTACTTCTGGTAGCAGTTTCCTATCAGAGCATTTCTTTACAATCATACAGATAAGAAAATGCGCTACTGGTAGCACATTCCTATAAGGTAGCAGCTTTCTATATTACACGAGCGCTGTTGGGCCACGTGCTCCCTGTGCAATCAAGCCTCCGAGGCAGGGCCAAGTGGCAGGAGCAGCCACTTTAAAGGTAGGGTTACCCTTCCTGGCTCTGCAGGGAAGGGGAGAGGGATTGGGCTAGGGCAGGGAAGCTGGGGGTGCCTGCCTCTGGGGCATGGGCATTGGATGGGGGGGGGGGAGAGTGATCTGGGGCAGAAGGGGCATTAGGTTGGAGCAGTGGGGCTGGGGATGCCTGGATCTGGGGGAGGGGTGGGTGCATTGGGGATACTTATAACTTTTTTAATGGGGTACTTTATAAAAAAAGTTGAAAAACACTGCTCTAAGCCAGTGTTTCTCGACCAGTAGTATGAATACCCGTAGGGGTACTCGAGAGAAGTGTGGAGTATACATCAACACAACTGAAATTTGGAAAAAACTGAATTTTTGATTTAAGTTATTCAGTGTTTTATTATTTTTGTAGTTTTTACACCGAAAAATTTCATCACCCACCCAGCTATGATTAAGTTGTTTAAACAAATATGTTGTAATGGTAGAAAAAAATTTTGTGTGTCTGAAAACTGTGCTGGGGGTACTGATAATTTTTTTAAAGGGGGGTACTTTATTAAAAAAAAGGTTGCGAGAACCTGCTCCAAAACATTCCTGTTGGCCTCCCTGTTTCCTTTCTCCTTTGACAGGTTTCTGACATTGACTTTAGAAGATTTGCCTTTTTGTGACTGACACCCTTAAGACTTTCCAGCAAATGTGAAACTTTATGGATTTTTCTCCTGCTAAATATGAACTTTGAGAACTTAAGTTTGAAAAAAGATTACTGTGGAATATCCTATCCCAGGGGTTCCCAAACCTTTTGACACGGGGACCAGTAAATCCATTCACAAGCTTTTGGAGGACTGGTAACATTCATTTGCATATTTGCATATTCATTAAGCAAATGATGAATATGCAAATAAGTTGTTTCTGGTCCTCCCAACGTCCCCAGTGCCAGCTTTAGCAAAGCTTTTGATATGGTCACCCACAATATTCTTGCCAGCAAGTTAAGGGAATATGGATTGGATAAATGGACTGTAAGATGGATACAAAGCTGGCTAGACCAGGATTTCCCAAACCTGACTGGTCCCAGATGAGGGATTTTTTGGACCAGGGGAGGTCATTTCAGACATGTGCACACAGTGGCCTCTCTACCTCAACTCGTGCTGGATAATCCGGGCCTCAATTCTAAAGGAGTTGGCATTGCTGTATTTTGCTACTTGGCGATGGCTTACTCTTGGAGAGTATACAATGGGAAGAATAAAGAGATTTCCCAGTCTTTCCCTCCTCCTGTCTCTGAGACCATGCTTCCATAAGACAATGAGTTTCATTGAGTAAAGAGGAGCACTTTTTTGAGAACCCCTTGTTAAAATGTTGGCTGCAAAATAATTCCTCCTCTGGTGCTGTTTTTAGATTTTCAAAGCATCAGCGTAAAAATATCTTGATTCTGCTGCTGCTTGAAACGGCTCTGGTCAACACCAGAGGCACTAGTGCTGTCTATACGCTAACTCAAGAAGAAATAACTACAATAATTTACATTTCAGAAAGTCTTCTCCACAACCATAAAGACCAGAAGCATTAAAAAAAAATCCCAGCCCAGCAGATGGAGTTGCAGTACTAGAAGAACTGAAAGATGTCAGTGCAAGCTGAGACTTGTGGTACTCCTGGCTGACCAAAACTAGCAAGGAATATGTCTCAGCCCATTGCTGTAACAGAATGCATTCTGTTATGGAGACTGATATGCTTCCATCCTCCCCAGAAGACATATTAGTTTAGATGTTTTTAAAAAGAAATCCTACGGTGCCAGCCCCCAGCTTAATACTGTCTATTTGCATGTATGTCATTTCGGGACAAGATTATCAAGAAGAGGGAGCAAACATACTCTAACAGCTTCTGCCCTCCATTAACATCCTTCTCTGTCTGATATCAGACCGAGTCATGGTATGGAAATAGCATAGACTGGGAAACCCCTTGGTTGGGATGGACAGAGGTATAATATTGATTTTGATTTTTTTTTCAGCTGCATTTGATCCCAAGATGCTGTTGCTTTGCCTATACGTCCTGGCACAAATTGATGGAATGATAGTAAACCAGCTATCCTAATTCCTTTCTAACACACATCAGGGCCTGTGTAGTTCAGTGCTGTGTTACTGCTTATATTTGGTATCCATGTGAACTATTGTAAAATTATGTCTGATGTGTTAACAGTGAGGTTGCTGAAGCTTATCCATCTGCCTGATGACTATCCCATGCTGCTCATCCACATGAGCAGTAATGATACCGCCAGATATGATCCAAGCAGTAACTATAGGGATCTAGGAGCAACGGTGAAAGGGGTCACAGTTCATGTTCTTTTATCCATGCTCCTGGACATGAGCAGGGACAGGCACATCCTAGAGATCAGAAGAAGAGCTGCTGGGCAGAGATGGCCTCCAGCTGACTGAGAAGGAGAAGAGCATCCTTGCACAACAGTTCATCAGCTTAGTGAGGAGGGCTTTAAACTAGGTTCCAAAAGGGCAAGTGAAAAAAATTCACAAGTAAGCAAAAAAGGGTGACCTTAACAGAGGACTAGAACTTCCAGGGGGGATAGAAAAGTACAATGGAGTCACAGGAGCAAAAAGAAGGAAATCAATGGGAGAAATCTGTTCTTCATTTTAGTTGTCAATAAATAAAGGCAAGAAATATTAGGACTAATGGGAAAAACTGGAAATATTAGTATGTAAGATAAATTATGATGTAATTGGCATCACAGAGATTTGGTGAGGTAAGTCTCAGGACTGGAATATAGAAGGGTATAACTTGTTCAAGAAGGACAAGCGGGGAAAAAAGGGAGGAGGAATTGTGTTGTGCGTTAAAAATATATACATTTGTTCTGAGGTCCGGCAAGAGGTGGGGACAGACCAGTTCAAAACCTGTAGGTAAAGATAAAAGGGGTAGAAAATAATGGAAATATCATGATAGTGGTCTACGACAGATCTCCACATCAGGAAAGCGAAGTGGATCGGGCATTTCTAGAACACACAACAGTAATATCTAAAACACAGGTCTGAGCGAAATGCAGAACATCAGCTACCTAGACATCAATTGGAAAAGTTGTGCAGCAAAATAAAAAAAAAAAATCCAATAAATTCTTGCAATGTACTGGGCACAACTATTTGTTTCAGAAAGTAGAGGAAGTAACCCAGGGACATTCATTTTATACTTTATTCTGACAAACAGGGAGGAACTGATAGTGAATCTGAAGCAAGAAGGAAATTTGGGTGACAGTGATCATAAAACAATACATTTCATGATTTTAAGGGAAGGAAGAAGTGAACGCCAGAATAAACACAATGGACTTAAAAAAACCCCAAATGTTAAAAAAACTCAGATTAATGGTAGGTAGCGTTTGATGGGAAGAAAATGTAAGGGAAAAAGGAGTGCAGGGCACCTGACAGTTTCTCAAGAAGATAATATTAAAGGCGCAACTGCAAATTATCTTGATGCAGAGAAAATATAGGAAGAAGAACAAGAAGCCAGTATGGCTCCATCAGGATCTCTCTAATGACCTGAAAATCAAATAGCAATGCTTCAAAAAGTGGGAACACTGACAAATTGCCAAAGCAGAGTACAAAAGAATAGCACAACTATACAGGGATAGAATCAGAAATACCAAGACACAAAATGAGTTATACCTAGCCAGGAACATAAAAGGAAATAGGAAGAGGGTCTTTAAATACCTTATACAAATAAAGCGAAAGATGAAGGAAAGTGTAGAAGGTGAAATGTGGTACCTGTCTTTAAATAGGGGAACAGAGACTACCAAAGGAATTATAAACCTGTCAGTCTAACTTTGGTACTTGGAAAGACACTAGAACAAAGAATTAAATAGTCAACTACTTGAAAAACCATACTGAGAGAGTAGTTAACAATAGTTCACTGTCAAACTCAGAGGTCTGATCTAGTGGGAGTCCCACAGGGGTCAGCCTGGATCTAGCATTATTCAGTGTTTTCATTTGAGACTTGGATAATGGAATGGAGAGAGTGCCTATAAAATTTGTGGATGTTGCAAGCATTTTTGGAGGGTAGGATTGGAATTCAAAATGACCCTGAGAAATTGTAGTATTAGTTTGAATTCAGCAAGATGAAATTCAGTTAAGAAAAGTGCTAAGTAATTTAGTTAGGAAGCAAAAGTTCAGATGCACAACTGCGAAGTGGGGAATAATTGGCTAGGTAATAATACTGCTGAAAAGGATCTGGAGGTTATAGTGAATCACAAATTGAATGAGTCAACGAGATGCAGTTGTGGAAAAGGTTAATATAATTTTGGGGTGTATTAACAGAAGTGTTGTAAGAAAGACATGGGAGGTAATTTTCCCATTGTACTCAGCACTGATGAGGTCTTAGCTGCATTTCTGTGTCCATTTCTGGGTGCCACACTTTAGGGAAGATGTGGACAAATTGGAGAGTCCAGGGGAGAGTAGCAAAAATGACCAATGAGAAAAGATTAAAAATAAAGCCCCAAAACTTATGCTTGTTTAATCTTGAAAAA
Source organism: Pelochelys cantorii (assembly GCA_032595735.1). NCBI lineage: Eukaryota > Metazoa > Chordata > Testudines > Trionychidae > Pelochelys > Pelochelys cantorii. Next base: position 62,960,490 of record CM064328.1, on the reverse strand, counting down.
TGAAGATTGAGGGGGAACCTGTTAATAGTCTTCAAATGTGTTATGAGCAGGGCTCGACAAATAATGTAATCTACTCGCCTATGGCGAGTAGATTACACCCCGCAAGAGCCGGCGCAGAGCGATCTGCGCATGCGCAAAGCGCAGAACTGCGCAGCTGGCAAGCGGGGCTTGCCGCCGCTTGGTGAGCCCTGGTTATGAGGACTGTGAACAATTGTTTCCCGTGTCCACAGAAGGTACTACAGGAAGTAATGGACTTGATCTGCAGCAAAGGAGATTAGGAAAACCTGCTATAAGGGAAGTTAAGTTTTGGAAGAGGCTTCCAAGGGAGATTATAGGAGCCCCTCTTTTGAAGGTTTAAAAAAAAAATGTGTTGAACAGACACCTGCCAGGGATGATCTATGTCCCTGGTTCTTAGCCTGTTTACCATTGTGGGCTGCATATCCAGCTCTCCATGTGTTTCATGGGCTACATCTGCATAACGTATACACTAACTGCATGGCCCGCAGGATGTCACATGAGCCACACCTGCATGCTGATTGTGCTGTGGATTGAGAAGTAGGTCAAACTTGGTCCTGCCTCTGCACAGGGGACTGGACTTTATGACTACTTGAGGTCCCTTCCAGCCCTATGGGTTTTGTTTATTCTGTGACATAAGTTGTGATGATAGAAGTGTGTCAGTAATATGCGCCTTTGTCTTTTCATTCAATCCAGACAACACAGTCTACAGTTCTTCTTAAAGTGCTTGTTCATGTCCATTCGGCAAAGGTGTGAGTGCCTGCCACATGCACCAGTGCCAGAAGTTTTTCGCTAAGCAGTATCTTAGGGGCCAGGACCCTAGCGCCAACTGGGGTGGTGCACACATGTCTCACTATATAGGGCATCCCCTGGCCCCACCCTCCTCAGTTCCTTCTTACTGCCAGTGATAGCACTTGGAAAAGCATATTCCAGCCTTAGCTGTTGGGAGCATTCCCTTTGCAGAGCTGATAGCTCTAAATGAACTTGTTTCTTTTGCCGCCTCCATCTACGGGAATACTTCAAATTCACCAATGAACATCAAATTGACCGGCTAAATCGCCCCTACCAGCACCAAAAGAAAAAAAATTCTATATGGACTCCCCCCGACGGTCATAATGACAGTCTGGATTTGTATAGTCAATGCTTCCGCAACCGTGCACAGACTAACGTTATGCGCAAACAACAAGTAGTGACACATAATCTCAGCTGCACTGAACGCTATGCTATTCAGAGTCTTAAAAACAAGCCAATTATAATCAATATAAAAACAAAACAATTATAATCAAGCCAGCCGACAATGGGGGTGCTGTGGTCATTATGAATAAGTTGGACTATAAACAGGAGGCAGCTGGCTAGACACCACATTTTACAGACCTCTCTCCTCTGATCCTGCTTCAGAATACCAAAATAAACTACACCATCTTCTTAAGGAACTCCCTGCCTCTACTCAGAACCAGATTCACACAGAAACGCCTTCTAAACACCGACCAGGATTATTCTATTTGCTTCCCAAAATCCATAAACCTGGAAACCCTGGATGTCCCATCATTTCAGGTATTGGCACACTCACTACCGGATCATCCAGCTATGTAGACTCCCTCCTCAAACCCTATGTTACCAACACTCCTAGCTATCTCCAAAATACCACTGATTTCCTGAGGAAATTAGAAAACATCTATAACCTTCCTGATAATTTCATCCTTGCCACCATGGAGGTAGAAGCGCTCTACACCAATATTCCACATGAAGATGGACTACAAGCGATTAAAAACACTATCCCAGAGGTTACCACAGCAAATCTGGTAGCAGATTTATGTAACTTTGTTCTTACCCACAATTATTTCCAATTTGGTGACAACTTATACCTCCAGATCACAGCACAGCCATGGGCATCCGCATGGCCCCACAGTATGCTAACATCTTTATGGCTGACTTAGAACAACGGTTCCTCAACTCCCATCCCCTATCACCCTCCTTTACGTGCTCTACATCAATGACATCTTTATCATTTGGACCCGTGGTCAAGAAACACTGGAAGAATTCCACAGAGATTTTAACAACCTACCACCATCAGTCTCAGCCTAGACCATTCGACACGAGAGATCCATTTCCTGGACACCACAGTACAAATCACTGATGGCAAAATCAATACCACTGTCTACAGGAAGCCCACTGCCTGCTAAACTTACTTACATACACCCAGGACACATCATATGATCCATCGTCTGTAGTCAAGCCCTTAGATACAACCACATTTGCTCCAATCCCACTGACAAGAGACCAAAAACTTCAGGATCTCTACCAAGCATTCGTAAAACTCAATTATCCACCAAGGGAGGTAAAAAGACAGATTGAAAGGGCCAGACGAATACCCAGAAACCCACTACTTCTAGATAGGCCCAAGAAAATCAACAATAGGACACCACTTGTCATCACCTATAGCCCCCAACTCAAATCCCTCCAAGGCATTATCAGTAACCTACAACCTATACTTGAACTGGATGCTACATTCCGAGAGACTCTGGGTGACAAACCTATACTCTCCTGTAGACAACCACCTAACCTCAGGAAGATTCTTACCAACAACCACATCTGCAACAACATTTGCAGATGATACCAAGCTGGGAGGGGTTGCAACTAATCTGGAGGATAGGGTCATAATTCAAAATGATCTGGACAAATTGGAGAAATGGTCTGAGGTAAACAGGATGAAGTTTAATAAAGACAAATGCAAAGTGCTCCACTTAGGAAGGAACAATCAGTTTCATGCATACAGAATGGGAAGCGACTGTCTAGGAAGGAGTACGGCAGAAAGGGATCTAGGGGTTATAGTGGACCACAAGCTGAATATGAGCCAGCAGTGTGATGCTGTTGCAAAAAAAGCAAACATGATTCTGAGATGCATTAACGGGTGTGTTGTGAGCAAGACACGAGAAGTCATTTTTCCGCTCTACTCTGCGCTAGTTAGGCCTCAGTTGGAGTATTGTGTCCAGTTCTGGGCACCGCATTTCAAGAAGGACATGGAGAAATTGGAGAGGGTCCAAAGAAAAGCAACAAGAATGATTAAAGGTCTAGAGAACATGACTTATGAAGGAAGGCTGAAAGAATTGGGTTTGTTTAGTTTACAAAAGAGAAGATTGAGGGGGGACATGATAGCAGTTTTCAGGTATCTAAAAGGGTGTCATAAGGAAGAGGGAGAAAACTTGTTCATCTTGGCCTCTGAGGATAGAACAAGAGGCAATGGGCTTAAACTGCAACAAGGGAGGTTTAGGTTGGACATTAGGAAAAAGTTCCTAACTGTCAAGGTAGTCAAACACTGGAATAAATTGCCTAGGGAGGTTGTGGAATCTCCATCTCCGGAGATATTTAAGAGTAGGTTAGATAAATGTCTATCAGGGATGGTCTAGACAGTATTTGGTCCTCCCATGAGGGCAGGGGACTGGACTTGATGACCTCTCGAGGTCCCTTCCAGTCCTAGTATTCTATGATTCTAACCACTGGGCATACCACATTAAAACTAACCCTGGAACTTTCCCTTGCAACAAACCCCGTTGCCACCTTTGTCGACATATTTACTCTGGAGACACCATCACTGGACCTAACTATGTCAGTTATACAATCAAGGGCTCATATTCCTGTACGTCCAGCAATGTGATATATGCCATCATGTGCCAACAATGTCCCTCTGCAATGTATATTGGACAAACTGGTCAGTCACTTCGCCAGAGAATCAATTCTCACAAATCAGACATCTCCACACAGAAGAACCTGTTAGCCTACGTTTTACTCAAACTAGTCATTCCCTTAAAACCTAACAACATGTGTCTTACTACAAAGAGACTTTAACACCAGATTACAGAGAGAGACTTCAGAACTCTTTTTTTTTTTAATGCTAAAATTTGACACTGTTGCGAATGGGCCTTCATTTAGATGATAATTATCTTACACATTATAAAGACAGCCTCCCCAGCTTTTGATATTCGTAGTAACTCTAGATAAGCCACTTAACTGATGCTTACAATAAGTAATTTCCTCCTTCTGTGTCACTTCCCCATCCCTCTTGTCCCCACTTTCTTTGCTATATATATCTGATTCGTTATTGTATATTTTGTTTACTTTTTCATTGTGTCCCTCTGTTATAAAATGGTTATGTCTATTTGCTTTCAGAATATGATCTGAAGAAGTGGGTCTGCCCCACGAAAGCTCATCACCTAATAAACCATCTTGTTAGTCTTTAAAGTGCTACACGACTGGTTTTTTGTTTTTGTTTTTACCAAGATCAGACTAACACGGCTATTTCTTCAAGTACCTGTGAATTGTTAGAATTAATTCTACTAAAAGACTTTTCATGGGGATGGGACATGCCCAACTCCCCTGTCTTCAAAGCCTGCACTGCGGTGCCACAGACCTGTGCCAGTCAGTGAGCCACATGCTGCCTTGGTTGCCTGCGGGAATGACAAGTCTTGGACAAGTGTTGCATTTGTAGGCCCTTCCGTCCCAGAACCATTAAAGAGCAAAGCATTTGTCTTAGAATGCTCTTAATGGAGTCCGTGCTTGCTCCACAAGACTCAGTGCAGAGTCCAACCACTGGTATCAGTGCCTCGATGCACAGTGCACCACTGGCATCAATGATTGTCACTGTTTGTTGCCCATAGCCCTGGCAGTGCCTGCTAGGAAGCCAGGCAGAGACAAGTCCCCTCGTAAGGACAAGGGGGGAGGAAGAGTGACCAGCTGGTGGAGAGGTTGGAGAAGGCCCAAAAGGCACTGAGCTCCGAATCCAGGTCACCTTTGTCAGTGATGGAAGTCCATCTCCCCTCCATGCCAGAGGCCTTCCAGGCGGCTCAGGACGTAAGTGCCAGGCCAGTACTGCCAGCCCCAACACAGAGGGGACCTGGCACAGAGGTAAACCATCATTCTGCCCCATATCACCTGACACGGTCCGATCATGCTTTCCTCCAGTGTCCCGAGAGGAAAGCACTCCGAAGTCCTCATAGGTCTACTCGTGAGAGACTGGGCATGACACACAATCTCCCGCATCACTGGAGTTGGTGCACAGACCTGTGGAGGCATGCGCCCTCTGGCACTGACAGCAATGGCGATGGGACTCCTCCCCATGGCACCGGCACTGTTTACTGCACCGTAGATACTTACTGGCACCGAGCAATTCCAGCCACAGAGGCACGTCCTGCCACTCTCGATTCCTGTCCCAGCACCATAGCTCCTCCCTCTGGTGTCATTCCTTGGATTTGAGGGTCATAGCTCACACAGATGCATTGGACACTCCCAGTCTCCCAGGTCTCTGTTGGTGGTGGACTCCCAGTACCGGAGGAGTCGCTGCTCCTGCTCCTCATCTTTGGGTGTCAGTGAGCGTCTGCTCCTGTGGTGTGGCCTCGGGTGTAGCCTCTATCCCTCTGGTGCAGCAATTGGCACAACCCTCAGGGCCACTGACCTCGGCACTGCCAGTGCTGCCCAAGGCATGTGCTGGCCATCGTCTCAGTGGCAGATGCAGTGGACTCCCTGGGGCTTCCCAGTACAGCCCTAGCTTACCCATTTGGTCACTGGAGCATCCCTGGCCCCCTCAGTGCTGCCAGTGTCTCACAGGCTCAAGGGGATGTGGGGATATCAGCTACCTCTCAATAGGCGGCAGGGACAACTGACCAACCCCTGCCTTGTGAGGAACACCAACCAACCCTGGCTTCCTCCTCTTCTTCTCCAGATGAGATGATAGTGGCTTCTTCCCCGGCAGTACCCTCGAAGGATTCAAGAGCCCACCAGGATCTCCTGAGGCATGTGGCTAATAGTTTGGGCCTCCAGGATGAGGAGGTGCAAGAGACTTTGGACTCATTGTTTGGGGTCCTTGGGCAAGCAAGTCCTGGCAAGATAGCCTTGCCCTTTCATGAGGGAATCACCAAAATTGCTAAAACTCTGGCAGACCCCCTCCTCCATCCTGCCTGTGTCCAAGAGTTTATAGGAGTGGTCCTGGACTCTACCACGGCCAGAGCATCATTCACTTGAGAGGTTTGAGACTCTGTCGGCCCTCATCCAGAAGCTTGTGGGTGCTCCCATGACCACAGCAAAGGTGTGACTGCAGATCCTGGGGTATATGGTCGCTTGCATGCACGTAGTGCCCCTGGCCAGGCTCAGGATGAGGCCTCTCCAACTGTGGCTGGTGTCGGTGTACATACCAGCGAGACTCTCTGGAAAGAGTGGTATAGTCCTACCCCAGGCACTGTTGGCCCTAGTTTGGTAGATGAGCCTGGACCATGTCATGTCGGGCATCCCATACTATCCTCAAACGCACTCGAGAATTAATAGCTAATGCTTCGGACTGCAGTTGAGGAGCCCACATGGGGACCCTTTACACTCAGGGTGTGGTCCGTACAAGAGAGCTCGCACCACATAAATATAAAAGAGCTCAGGGCAATCAGAAACCCCGGGCAGGGTGTTTTTTCCTCACCTGGGCAGAGTGGTGTGTCTCCTCACAGACAACACAGCCACCATGTACTACATCGGGGTCATCAACCCCCGGCATGCATGCCACAAGCGGCACATGAGCCGATTTCCCATGGCACGTCCCTTCTGCCCCCCCCCCCCCCCCCCTCCCCACAGCGGGGATCTCGTGCTACGGCTCCAGCCTCAGCCACATAGCTGCAGACTGGAGCAACAACTCCGGCTTCCTGCTGGGGCAGAGGGTGGGAGAGGCGTGTGTGCACGTCCCTGGGGCTGCCCCTGCCTAGCCTGGGCGTGCAGCTCCTGGGAGCTGAGGGGTTAACCCCTCTCTCCTGGCTTCAGGGCTCTGCTTCCTCCTTCAGGAGGGGGCAGGGCTGGGTCTGCTCCACAGAGCTGGGGCTGGGTGGACGGTCACACATGATGCTCTGGGGCCCGGGCTTCACCACCCTACTCCCCACGGGCTGTGTGCAGGGGCGGGGAGCCCGTTCCCCAGCTCACTGCTGCACCTGGCCAGGATGGAGCCAGCTCCGGGCTCTTCTTGCCCAAGTGCTGAAGCCACAGCCTGCAGGCAAAGGGCTGAGCTGTGCAGGGACTGTGCTCCCCCTGCCTCTCCTTGCCCCAGCGTTGGTCCTGGAGGGCTGCGAGTTCCAGTGCTGTTGTCCTGGTCAGTGCGCTGGGGGCACAGGAATGTGGGGGCAGGAGGGGGGTGAAGGAGGATGCGGGGGCAGAAATGGAGAGGGTCTGGTTTGCACTGAGGGGCATGGGACGATGCAGGGGATCAGGCTGGGGGGGATAATGGGGCTGAGGGAAGATGTAAGGGGGAATACAATTTTACTTTGCAGAAGCTGCACTTTCCTTTACTCCTCACTTCACTGCTTTCCTCCCCAACTAGCTATTTGGCTGCATTCTCACCTTTTCTGCATTACTCCCCCATTCCTTTCCCACTCCCAAACTCCTTCTCGTACCCCACCCCATGCCCTCCTGCTGCCAAAATCCCTGCCAGACCCTGTCCTTTGCACCACGTCCTGCATCCCTATCCCATTTGCTGGCAGCCCTGTCCTGTACATTGAACCCCTCATTTTTGTTCCCACCCCAGAGCCTAAAGGGTTCCACAAAATCCACTAACTCTGGAACCCCAGAAAAGTAAATCCGGCCTATGGAAAGCCCTTGAACGTCAGTCCTTCCTGTCCCTTCCCCTCACCCTGTGAGGGCTGGAGCGCCAGAAGAGTGAGGTGTCTCAATTGGGGGCCATATCAGTGAGGATTGGGGGGTTTTGGAGGAGATTTTTTTGCTTCTCACTTGTGTGGTCTCTACAAGTGATTTTTCTGTGAGTTAGTGACCCCCGACCCAAAAAAGGTTCCCCACTCCTGCTATAAATAAAGAAAACATTGAAACCTTTTGTGTTGGACATATTTAACTTTATTTAAAATGAAGTTTGATAAACTAAAATGAGAGCTAAAATGCTTAATCTGTTTAATAATTTAAATTAAACCATTCTCCCCAGTAATTATGTAATTAACTGTGAGTTTCCATTAGCAACTGGTAGTCTGTGGAAAGGAAAGGGATCCCTTCCCTCCTCCCAGGAGAGTAGCACAGCGCAGGCCAGGAGGGTGAAACTAGGCATGCCACTTCAGAAAGGTTGCTGACCCCTGTACTTCATAAAGAGGCAAGTGGAGGGGTGCTCCCCAGAGCTCTGCAAGGAAGCTCTGAGGCGCTGGGAGTGTTGCGTGCTGCATGGCATCATGATAGAAGCCCGTCACCTCTCAGGGGAACCGAACGTGATCGCAGACAGTCTCAGCAGAGAGTTCTCCTCTCACCACAAGTGGGCTCTTCACCCCAAGGTGGCTGCCTCCCTCCTCTGTGACTGGGATTCTCCCCAGTGGACTTCTTTGCGCCGAGAGATGATGCCAAATGTAGCTGGTTCTGCTCCTGGTTTGACGTCGAGCAGGGATCACTTCTGGATGTGTTTCTGTACCAGAGGTTGGAGGGTCTTCTACATGCTTTCCTTCTGTTTCCCTTATCAACAAGGTCCCACACAGGAGGTCAAGAGGGACAAGGTGACAGTGATCCTCATCGTGCCGGCCTGGCCTCACCAATGCTGGTTTGGGGCACTGATGAATCTACTGTCCTGTGTGCCTAAGCAGTTGCCACTGAGACTGGACTTGCTATCCCAGGGCTAAGGGAGTCTGCTCCACCCAAACCTCAGCTCGCTTCACCTGACGGTGTGGTCCATTCGTGGTTGAACCCCCAGGAGCTGACATGTTCAGATGACGTTCAGAGGGTTCTCCTCAAGAATCAAAAGCCTTCGACGCAGTCCACGTATGCTACCAAGTGGACCCATTTCTCAGTATGAGTACAGCAATAGCAGGTCGCCCGGCTGAGGCTTCCCTTCACAAAATCCTGGACTACCTGAAGTAGCAAGATCTTGCTTTGGCCAACATTAGAGTTCATCTGGTGCCATTTCCACATTTCATCCACCTAGCTGTTCACATGTAGGTGAAGATGTATCCAAGAAAGAATGAAATGGTACTAGTTAGAATTGGAAAATGTTTCAAGAAATTGGGTAATGCCACCATTTCCTTTCGAGCTGTGGACGTATATACCCTACTGCTGGCAGGAAAAATGCAGCCTTGGGTGATGCTAGAACACTTGCTAATTGTAGATACTCAAAAGAGCAACAATAATCAAAAGTGCCACCTTCTGTCATCAACGAACCCATTCCTTGTCAGTGATCCAATTATTGTTGTCCACATTTGAATCCACTCCACTCAGAACTACTGGAGTTGTTTCAACAAGAAATTAAACAAGGTGTGACTAAAAAGCATAGCAGCCTTGCCTATTTTCTTCACAGAGCAGACCCATTACTTTGAAAGACAGCACATTGTAAAGCACTGTCCACACAACATTTATTAGAGTAATTTAGTTCCCCTTTTAATGGGAGGCCATTGGTTCACTGCTGGGAATTTTGCAAATTGCATTGTACTCTGGAACTATGCCAGTAACTTTGCATACTGTGGATATTAATGAGCAGCCTCAACAACCTTCAGCCAGTGCCCAGTAGGGGAGCTGAGCTTTTGCACTTTCTTCCTTTTGTAGTCTCTGAGTACCAGAGCTTCTAAATTAAAAAAAAAAAAAGTGCAAGTTCTACTTTTGTGCCTGACCTAGTCAAAAATGATGCTGGGAATTAAGAAGTAGGCTCAGTGAAATAAATCATGAATGACAACTGAAAAAAGGAAGGAAATAAAATAGTTTTATACCAGGTTCTATTCCACCTTGTTGTTCAGAGTTCCTTTTTGTTTTGCATTTACATGCCTGTGCTTTGTTCCTCACTGCCTGTTATACCAATACATTACAGGAATTCATATACACTCCCCCTTCCACTTTGTGATTCATTTCAATGTAAAAACATCAGCAGTTTTTGTAATAATAAATAATATTTGGATTGATTTTTAGATTTAAAAATTTTTAGCCACTAGATCAAATTAACACTTAAAATGTGCTCATTCAAGTCAATTATTGATTTGTAACACTCAGCTTATTCCTAATGTGATTGTTCTCTAATTGTGTGGTAAGGTGACTTGACATCCATGAACTGGTGAACTGATGACACATCTCAGATTCAGGGATTTCCTCTTGTCATTTCAGTTTTATTCAATTATATGAGGAATCCTAATGTTACGAAATTTGAAGTCAACAGGCCAAATTCTATTCCCATTTATAATGTTGCAAATCTGGAGCACCTCCTTTGAAATCTATGAAGTTACACCAGAAAAACAAAGCAAAATTTAGCCTAGTAAAGCCACTCATATCATTAAAGTGAGCAAAATTTACTTTGTACTTTGCAGGTGAGAGGTAACAGTTTGACATATCGGAGTCCTACTTCTCTTAAATAATGACTGTATTAGAACAGACATACTGAGTCAGACCAAAGGTCCCTCTATAGTCTAGTATCCAACAGTGGCCAGTGCCAGGTGCCCCAGAGGGAATGAACAAAACAGGTAATCAAGTGATCCCACCTGTGTCACCCTTTCCCAACCTCTGACAAACAGAGGCTATGAACCTGTCCTCCTTGAATTTATCTAGCTCTTTTTAAAATGCTGTTAGTCTTGGTCTTCCCCACATCCTAAGTCAAGAAGTTCCACAGGTTGATTGTGCACTTTGTGAAAAAAATATTTCCTTTTGTTTGTTTTAAACCTGCTGCCTATAAATTTCATTTGGTGACACCTAGTTCTTGTGTTATGAGAAGGAATGAATAGCACTTCCTTATCAACTTTCTCTATACGTCATGATTTTATAGACCTCTATCATATTCTCCCTCTTAGTCATCTCTTTTCTAAGATGAACAGTGCCAGTCTCATTAATCTCGTCTCATACAGAAGCCATTCTATATTCCTAATAATTTTTGTTGCTGTTTTCTGAACCTTTTTTCAGTTTCAACATACCGTTTTTTTGAGATGAGGAGACCACAACTGTATTCAAGATGTGGGCTTACTGTGGATTTATATAGCGTCGTATGATATTTTCTGTCTTATTATCTATCCCTTTCTTAATGATTACCAACATTCTGTTCACTTTTTTGATGGCCACTGCACATTGAGTGGATGTTTTCAGTGAAATATCTATCCAGAGTGACTCTAAAATCACTTACTAATCTAGAAACAGCTAATTTAGACCCCATCACTTTATATGTACAATTAGGTAAAATAAATTGAGAAGTAATAATTTAAATTTGCATAAATATAAGGAAATGGATGTAATTGATTTCATTGTCTTCTAATACAAACTAAATGCTTTCTAATCTACTGTTCCTTACTGTAGTTCTTAGCACTGAGAAGTATTTAATGTATTTTCTGAAGCTTCATGTTAGAAATTAGAAGTTGATGAACAAAATTTAAATTGTTTTAAATGATGGAAGCCCTTTCTAAAGCAAAAGGCATAATTAATGCTTACAGGATCATTTGAAAAGTTATAAGAATACTTTATCAACTTGATATTTCTTGTGTCTGTGAAATCTAGGCTTTCTGAAAGGAGTTTATAGCAATGAGCAGATGCTCCTCTAGTCAGGTTAAGTTTGAATTTTCTTATAAACCCCTTTTCCTTAATATAAAATGTGTCCTTTTCTAATTGTGATAAGTTAAAAATTCATGTAGGACCTATGTTTCATAGGATAAAATGCTTTAAACTTGCTGAATTATTTTTACAGGAACACTCCCAATAACTTTTTAAATCAAACTCAGAGTGTCTCACTTAAAATATATATTCCCAGGCAAAAATACAAGGTACAATTAATCATGGTTGAGAATATGTATCACTAATTGAATGGTAAGAAGGTTTTATAAGGATGATGAAGAAGACTGGACTATATAGAAATTCTTCTTAATTCTGACTCATTATGATGCACTGAGACAATCAGTAGAGCCCTGCACAATACGAAATTTTATATCCACATCAGTAGCCTCAAGAATGAGCCATGGATATCTGTGGATTGGCAGGGCTCTAACAATAAGATAGAGATGTTTAGAGGGATGCTGCCTCATACATACTAGGGATGTTAGATAGTGGGTAATAGAATAGTCAACTAACTGCATGAATTCATAGCAGTTAGTTGACTATTCTAAAGTCCCCAGGGGCGGAGCTGGCAGCCAATGCAATCTGGCCACACTCTCAGGGAGTCCCCTGCAATCCCACATTGCTGCCCATGGACAGAGGGTGCTGGGGGTGAAGGAGCAGGGGAGGCTGCCGCGAAGCAGCCTCTGTCTGCAGTAGCCTGGGCTGGCTGTGGAGAAAGGCTTCTCCGACAGCAGCTTCTGTCTGTGGGGGGGGGTCTGAGCTCCCCGCAGACAGAGGCTGCTCCAGTTGCTGTCCGTGGGGAGCTCAGACTCCCCGCAGACAGGAACTGCTGCCAGGGACCAACCTCTGTCCACGGGAAGCTCTGACTCTGTGAGGACAGGGGCTGCTGCTGCAGAGCAGCTGCAAGCCAGGGCCCACCACAGGCAGGCTACTTCGCCTAATAGAGGCAGCTGTGGGGGGGGGGTGGGGGGGGTGCAGGTGGCACCATGGAGCCAGTGTTGGGGGAACCGGCTTTTAAGCTGACTCCCCCCAGCACCGCCTCCTGCTCCCCCGCTTCCTTGCTGCCTCTGATATAGAGGCAGCGGTGGGGGCAGGAAATGTGATTAGTCAACTAGATTAACCAATAGGCCTAGGCTTATCAGTTAATCGTCTAGTCAACTATTCGTTCACATCCCTACTTCATATAAAAAATGCTGCCTCTGTACAATGTCCAGCTCCTGTCAGACCCACCTTGTTCACCTCCTTTTTTTGTCCTCTGTCTCCCTACTGGTCTGTTTCACTTCCCAACCTTTTGAGGCAAGTCTGTCATATCTTCACTATGCTTTGGTATTTCTTCAGGTGTAGGCCAGGCTACCCTGTAACTAATTCAGACCCTAGAGAAATTCCATCTACTTGAAAATAAATCACTTTCTTCCTGCTATAAAGGTAAGGAATTAATTAGTTTGCTACCAGAGTGCAAATGTTTAGTTAATAAAAAGTGTCTCCATTCTTGAAATTAAACATTTTCAGAGGAATTGAGTTTATGGGTTTTTTATGGAAGAATTGCATTTGTTTGTCTTCCATATCATATACATGCTTGCAAGAGTTTAGCGACTAATGATTCTTCATTAATGTTATGCCATTTTCATATCATTTCAAGAATAAACAAAATGTGAATAATGTAGTCTGCTAGCATATTGAATGTGTATATTCATCATCTAGCATACCATAATTGTTTTTTGATTAAACCGCTTAAAAAATGAAGTCAACTAAGACAATTTACTTAATAAACTTGTCCTTTTGTTCAATACAAGTGACTTATCTTTTAAAAGTGCTGTGGATGATGGAAAGGATAACTCAATACTAATGAAGTATGAGAGTCAGGACTGAACATTTGTCAGCTTTTCACATCAGATTTCTCAGTAAGGCTCCAGTTTAGCAAAGCGCTTGTACATATGCTTAACTTTAAGCCCGCATGTAGTCTCCTTGTTGTGTTTTGTTGTTTTTTGTTTTTGCACTCGTGCCTAAATATACAATTTATGTAGTAAGGTTAGAACCAAAGAAGTCAAACTATTCCTTTGCCCTGGTCCTTGCATTCAGCAGTGCCTTCTGTAATACCTAGATTCATTTCTCATTTGTGGTTTATCACTCCTTAGAGTAGCATAAGCTATGATTTTTACATTGGCAGCACAATGAACTTGAGTTTTAAGGGAGGAAAGCTGGGAAAAGAAGGGATTGTTCAAAAGCAACTTTCTGGCCTATTACTGTGGGTGATCAGTTCTCTAGGGAGCTGCACCCAACCTTCCTTAGTTAAAAGATAGTTGCCATTGATATGCTTCAAAAATTATGTACATCCAGGAAAGAAAGAGAGTGTAACAAAACAAAGTCCGATGCACTTTTTCAAATGCTGTAGATATAATTTTTCCTGGATTTGAAACATAAAAGGGACCAATCAGACTAGTGACTATACACATATCTTTCATGTATTGATGTGAGCAAGTCTCTATTAGTCTGTTAACACATGTGAATTCAGGGAATTGCAGAATAAATACATAATTCACAAATTTGGTATCTTAAGTATCGCTCCATCAGGAGTTTCTTATGAGTCTTGTCTTGACTAAACTCAGAGACGAGGGTGCTCAGCTGGTCACACAGTGTAATCCATAATTGTGACTGGCAAGACATAGTTCTCTGGAGTAATGTTGGATGTGTATAAAGAATCTGGTCAACTATTTTTGTTGAAGATCTTTGACAGTTTAATCACTAGTAGGAGCTAAATAGTCCTTTTCATTTTTTGTGAAGTTCACATTTACATTTAGGATCAGTTTGTTAAACATTAGAAAATATTGACTGACCTTTTCAAATCAATCTAGGAGATTTAGATACTACCTTGTATTCATTTTCATCAAGATAGACAAATTCCCTAGGCAGCTTTGAAAAAAATTCTTACACTATTTTAAATCTTTTTCTGACACACACATAAGAGTAGCATTTATTTCCTTGCTTTGTATCTTTAGCCCCTCATGGTAACATGTTTATAATATCACTAGCTGAATTCTTGCTGCAAGGATCAAGGCCTTAAAGAAAATTCTGGAAAGACACAATGTACAAATCTACTACTTAAAAAAAGAATAAAATGTTCATAGCATTTCATTTTTTATTTCTTAATCTTTATCATTTTGTATCCTCCATTTTAAAAGATAAAAGAGAGAAAGACATACTCATTTATAGTAGTCTTGTGGGTCCCCTTTAAGCAGAATTCTGTTCCATTCATATTCTTAAACCTCTATCATTGCCATAGTATTGGGGAACCAAACAGAAGTGCATTAAGCCATGTGACTAATGTGTGTTACTTGACACTTTCTGTTCTCTCTAGACAGTTACGTGAGGTTCTTATTTATTTCTTTAAAAAATATATTTTATGTCTTTTGATCTGGCAGCAGAGGTATAACAAGATCAAAGACATAGCAAATGCAGTTCTCAGAGAATGTGGTGATGGTTGAAGTCATCCCTATATCCTGCAAAAATTGTTGCACTGCATTTGGAGTGGTCCCATAAAAAGATCCTACTCTTGAACAAACAAGCTTTACTCTTGCAATGGACAGCTTCACAGTACTTGAGGAGCCAATTTGTCAGCTATGGTCTTCATCCCACAGCTTCAGAGATCCTTCATTTGTGCTCGGCCTGGGCCACAGAATGCCTTGAAGATGAAGGACTGAGACCTCAAATTTCGTTTGATATATGGGAAGCGTGTTGGAGAGTGAAGGGCAGATTTGATTTGCTTATGATAACTTGTGTTGCTAAGAAGAGGCATCGCTGCTTTCTGTTTTAGCTAATTCATACTAATACTGTCCCAATTAAGCAGCATTCATTGCCATTCCCTGTTGCTACTCTACATGGGTGTCCAGAGAAACATCCCTTTATTGGACAGCCTGATAAAGGTGAATATGTTGTAATGTTTTTGGGTAATGACACATGTTTTTAAGCTCTCTGATAAGCCTCTAAGAAATGTACTTTCCCATAAAAATGATGTAAAATGAAGATGGAGATCTGCTATAAATAACCAATCATATCTGAACAAATTTATAAAACTTCACACTAATGTTCATTGGGAATCTAGTTATCTGTGAAGCAAAAACTATATAAGAACATAAGAATGGCCATACTGGGTCAGACCAAAGGTCCGTCCAGCCCAGTATCCTGTCTGCTGACAGTGGCCAATGCCAGGTGTCCCAGAGGGAGTGAACTGAACAGGTACTGATCAAGCGATTTCTCTCCTGCCATCCCTCTCCACCCTCTGACAAACAGAGGCTAGGGACACCATTCCTTACACATACTGGCTAATAGCCATTAATGGACTTAACCTCCATGAATTTATCTTGTTCTCTTTTAAACCCTGTTATAGTCCTAGCCTTCACAACCTCCTCAGGCAAGGAGTTCCACAGGTTGACTATGCACTGTGTGAAGAAGAACTGCCTTTTAAGTTCAAGAGTGTGGAGGTGCATTTAATATCTTTTGGTAAAGTAGAAGAGTTTGTTTTGAATGGTATTTGGAAAGTCACACTATGCCAACTTCAGTATATTCAATTAATTTGGAAAATTGCCTTTCCTATTTTTAATGTACCGTAAAATCTCGAGTATAATGCACACTTTTTTCCCAGTTTTTTTTAGCATCAAAGTCGGGGTGCACATTATCTATAGGAGGTTTTTAAAAAAAGTTTTAAATTCACCCTCGGCAGGCACGAGCTGGGTGGGGGGGGGCAGGGTTGGACTGGGAGGGGGGGCCGGCAGGTGCGAGCTCGGCACACGGACAGCTGGGCAGGGGAGGCTCTTCCGGCAGGCGCGAGCTCGGCGCGTGGACAGCTGGGCGGGGGAGGCTCCCCCGGCAGGCGCTAGCTCGGCACGCAGACAGCTGGGCAGGCATGAGCTCAGCTGGGCAGGGGGACCCCTTCCTTCCTATGCATACCTTAAAATCTCAGCTAGTCTATGCAAAATAAAAACAGGTTCTGTGAAAATCAATTACTGTATTAGAAAACAATGAAATACTACATTTTTAGCAAAGAAGAGCTTTTCCTTCATCCACAAGGACAATTACAGAAGAAAAAAAATGAATACTCCCCTGTGAGACCAGAAAAAGAACAAAGAAGCACAGCGTCTACTAAAAAAGCAGTAATAAGTAACAAACTTGTCACACATAAACTGGTCAAATACCACATCAGGGGAAAATTTAGAGAAACAATTTCAAAATATATAAATAATGCCTTCTTGGATCAGCTAGTTGGAGAGCATTCAAAAGGAGACATTTTGTGATTTAGTACTAAGGAATCCATAGCAGTTGAGTAAAAGGTGACCATAACTGAGCCACTAATATAATTAAATTCATAGTCATCCATTCCAAGGAATCAGAAGGGACCATTCTGATCATCCACTCTGACCTCCAGCATAACACAAGCCATAGAACTTCCCCAATATCCCCAATATGGGGGGAAAAAAATAAACTTTCCAAAAATGGGCACGGTGACATGTTTTTGAAAAGATGGATTTTAAATAAAGTGATGAATCAAGTAAAAAAATCACTAAAGTCAACTGACAGCTAAAACCCTTGGGTGCAGTGTACTGTCTACATCAGCATAATGTATAACAGAGCCACAGGAGTCTACCATACTTCTAAGGAAACCAGGGAGAGAAGGGGAAGGAAAACAATATGGTCAAATGTGAAGGTTCAAGAGGCCATTCATGGCAAACAAGGATCTCTTAAAGTGAAAATCTCCATTTCTTGTAATTACTTGAGATAATGATAATGGTGTTTCAGGGAGTAGCCATATTAGTCTGTTTCAACAAAAACAAAGAGGAGTCATAGCGCACCTTAAAGTCTAACACATTTATTTGGACATAAGCTTTGGTGTGCTGGGACCCACTTCCTGAGACTGGGAGTGGCTAGCTTACTACAAAAAGTAATTTTCCCTCTTTTGGTATTCACACCTTTGTTAAGCAAAGAAATTCTTTTCCCAAGAATTCAGCTACACAGATAATACTAAGCAGGTTTATTAGCAATGAATTGGGGAGGGCTCAACAGTAGCTTCCAAAGAATTATCAGTACAAGTCTTATATATCAGTCAGATATGTCATACATATCATTATACCAGCTACCACTCATTTATCAGTTCTTCAAGAAAGAACAGATCTTTGCACAAGAATATGGGGCGAAGGTGAGGGGAGTGAAAGGACTGAGTGAGATAAGGAAAGACAGAGCAGAGACAGCAAGGTTTAACAAAACAGCTTCTTGTAAACCTGTGAGAAGTAAGGAGGAGGTTACAATTTTAACAAATTCAGTGAAAGTTTCAACAATGCTCAAGGTCCTATTGCAGCTGTGCTGTTATCTTAGTCAGGCCTTGAGGCCCAGCACAGGAAACAAGGCTTTGTCCTAACACCTTCCTATCAACTGTTGGGAGTGGGCCACATCCACCCTGATTGATTTGACCTCATTAGTGCTGGTCCTCTGCATCGTAATGTAACACTACCATCTTTGCTCGTGTATAACAGATGCCAAACTGAAGTTTCCATTTCATGTGTCTGACAAACTGGGCTCTAGCCCATGAAAGCTTGTTAGTCTTTAAGTTGCCACAGGAGTGCTCCTTGTTTTTGTGGAAGGTAAAACATAAAATGGAAGTTAGGAGAGCTAAGAGGGGTGTGAAGAGAACATAGATAACAAGAAAGTTTTTAAGTGCATAAGGGTGCGTCTACACTTGCTCCCTAGTTCAAACTAGGGAAATTGCTAATGAAATTGCTAATGAAGCGGGGATTTAAATATCCCGCGCTTCATTAGCATGATCTCGCCGGCGCGTTACTCCGCTCAACAGCTGTTTCGAAAGTGAAAGTGCGCGCCGGGACGTGTTAGTTCAAACCAAGGGGTTTGGTTTGATCTAACGTTACTCCTCCTCAAAAAATGAGGAGTAATGTTAGTTCGAACCAAGGGGTTTGGTTTGAACTAACGCGTCCTGGCGCGCACTTTCACTTTCGAAACAGCTGTTGAGCGGAGTAACGCGCCGGCGAGATCATGCTAATGAAGCGCGGGATATTTAAATCCCCGCTTCGTTAGCAATTTCGGTCGCCTACATTTGCATCCCTAGTTCGAACTAGGGAGCAAGTGTAGACGTACCTTAAAGAAGCAGTTAGTCTGTCACAGAACCAGTGGGTTGGCTAGAAGACCAGCGGTAAAGGGAGCAGTTAAGGAACGTAAGGGTATTACAGACTGACTGCAGCTCTTTGTCTTGGTCTATGCCACAAAAAATGGTAGGGTGGTACCTGCTCTTTTTGGGTATGTCTACACAGCAAAGTTATTTCGAAATAACTTTCCTAGCATCTACACAAGCCAACTGCTATTTCAAAATTAAATTGAAATAGCGGAGGGTTTATTTTGAAATTGGTAAACCTCATTCCACGAAGAATAACGCCAATTTTGAAATTGCTATTTCAAAATAAGCGCTGTGTAGACACTTATTTCGAAATAGAGGGCCTCCAGCCCTTCCCAGGGTGCCCTGCTGGCCGCCCTGGCCACAAAGTAACTTCTGACCTGATGCCTTGCTGGAACCAGTTCCGAATGGCTTTAAATGCGATTCAGCGTCCAATCAGTGTGGACGCACTATTTCGAAATAGCAAAAAGCTATTTCAAAATGCATTTTGTGTCTAGACGTGTTATTTCAAAATAAGATATTTTGAAATAATTATTTCAAAATAAGATATTTTGAAATAATGCTCTAGTGTAGACATACCCTTTGGGTACTCATAGAGATTCCTCTGTTGAAAAAGGAAGGTCAAACTAATGAATTGAACGGCAACGGTTTGGATGATATGTTTCTAGGAGAGCTGAAGAAATATAACAATGAAGTGGCTGATTTGCTAATAAAAATACATATTTAATCTGTAACTGCAGTTTGCTCTCAAGCATCAGTGCAGGCTACTGTCCGAGACACATTATTGGACTAAATGGACCATTAATCTGATCTGACAATTCTTAAATGGAAGAAAAGGAAATCTAGCTTAACATGCATTTCCAAACAGGTCATGCTGGCATTCTAGTAGATTTTGCTGAAACAATCTGTTAGTCCTCAACATAAACTGACAAAAATATTTACAAAAAAAAAAGTTATGTTGGCTGCCATTTCTGAGCTTGATTGTGACTAGCTCTGAGAATTTCAGTGTATTTTATATTCAAACCAAAAAGCCACGTTAAAAATAAACTAGGGTTGATTTTGTTTGGTGTAAATTTTCCATTGCTATATCACAAAAATCAATTGGCACTAAAGCCCTGCCCCCCTTATCTTTTCATCGGTGATAAATGACAGGTTTGGTACTGGAAGCAAGATTAAAAATAAAAAGGATTCCTAATAATACACTATCTGTTCATTTTGCTATATTGTATATACAAAAGTACTGTATGATAGGAAATTGGCAGTGACATTTGAGATTTGATTCAGAATATTGTTAAAACTTAGAATTACAAATGTAAAAATGAATTGTTCTGATGTGTGCTAAATTGTCTTGTGTCATTATGTATATTTTTAGAAAATTGGTGATAATAGCAAAAATACCGGTAACATTTACCAATCTTGTAAGGAAAATACATTGTCCTGTGACTCTTAAAGGATAATGCATGTGAAGTAGACCTCTATTAGGATATAGAAAACCTCAGAGTATTTTTGAGTATTTGTTTGACTCTTGTGTGCACTATGTATTTTACATGAATTAACAGAATTTTTTGTTACTTTTCAGCCTGTCTGATGCATGGGAAAATGATATTGGAGTTCATCCTCTAACATTTCCATCAAAAACCTGTTTGGAATTGTTGTTGATACTGAGTTTGAGTACTGCTTCTCTGCCACCTTCACTACGCTTCATGAACTCCTTCCAGGTAATGAACTGCCTTTCATCCAATATAGAGGTGTTATCTGTATGAAAGAGCAGTCCCCCTGGAAATCCATAAATCCATCCAGATTAATAGCTTATCAGTTGGGGCTGTACAGCTAAACTGATTGTTGTAGGTTGTAGTACTAAATATAGCAGGGAAGAATTTATTTTTAGTATGCAGTTTTCCCCAGAATTTTAATATTTGGACCAAGATGGGAAGATATAGTAGATTTTTAAATTGTTAAACCTAAAGAGCATGTTTAAATAAATGCTACCAATGACTTTTTAAGAAGGAGAAGTGTGAATACCTAGAACAGTTAAAGTACAACTCCATTATGTCAAAGCCATATTAAAAAGAAAATTAAAATAGTTGTGGTGGTAATAAAGAATCAGATTTTGAACTCGTACTTCAAAGGTGATCACTTCTTTGATTGACAGGGTCACGCATGCAAGTAAGTGTGTGTGCATGGCAGTGAAGTGATCACAATCTGTCCTGTTGTAGATTACTGTTCAACAGCACCAAACCCTCTCCAGTGAGAGAAATGGGCCTTTTAACATTTCTAATACTGTAATTATTGAAAAGAAGCGAATATAACATAAAATGGGAAAGAGATTTGTATAATTTGTATATAGTAATTCCTCATTTAACACGTGCTTGCTTAACACATTTTCACGATAGCACTATTTTTTTTTTAGTGAACATTTTTTGAATTACACGACCATCCCCAGAATAACACGATTTCCCCAGCTGGCCCATTGCCAGCGGCTGTGCAGGGCTTCCCCCACCTCCCTGCAAAGCAGCGGAGGGTTTGCTGCTCGCTGCACCATTTCCCGCTGACTCCCCCTCACCGGATGCCTTGCCCCCTCTCTTCTGCCCCCGCTTGCAGGCCGGCGGCTGGGTTTGCCCAACCGGCCCGTCGCCGGCTGCTGCGCGGGGCTTCCCCCACCTCCCTGCAAAGCAGCAGAGGGTTCGCTGCTAGCCACGCCATTCCCCGGTGACCCCCCCCCCCCTCACCGGACACAGTGCGGGTCCCGGCAGACCCATCATAGGGGCATACTCCCAACCCAATCCCTCTCCCCTCTCTTCCCCTTCTCTTCCCCAGAGCCAAACACCTCCCCTCCCTGCTGTAACCCAGTCCCCTTTCTCCCCCAACCTTATGTCCCAGTCCCAACAGACACCACCGCTTGAAATGCAACCCCTACCTTTTCCATTATTTTCAATGGGAAAATTCACCCCGCATAACACGTTTTCACTTAACACGATCATTTTCTGAAACATATCTATAGTGTTAAACGAGGAATTACTGTATTCTTCATGAAGGAGCATTTGCAGTTTAACTCATGATAAAATGTATTAATTCAGCTTCCTTTAAAATATTCTTTGTCCTTGACTCCGTCCCTCAATTATATGAATTAACAGTTGATTTGTTTAGGTCAATAAATGTATCTAAATCTATGTCTGATGTGGCAGCTACCCTAAAATTGTATAGTTCTGTAGTTCTAAGTAATTTATGTAAACTTTCTAATTGTGTTTAAGGTCAGAATAACAAAGTGAAAAGAAATCCCTGTTTAAGAAATATTGGGCCAGAGCCTTAGCTGGTGTAAAGTGGAGTAATGACTGCAATGGAGTTAGTTACCATCTGAGGATATGACCCACTGTGTTATGAAATAACTAAACATACAGTGTTTGTCAGCTTTATTTATCCTTTGTGAAGGGATCTGTGTTCTTTTAAACTCTCAAGTGAACAGCTGGTATTGCTGTTTACTGTTTATTTCAGAATGTTGTATTATACCCATGGTCAGAACTGTTATTGTACTTTTTTCCATCAAAACGGAGGAATTTTCTGTGTGCTGGTAGAATGAGATTGCAAAATTACATGCTTTATACATTGGTTGATCTAGCTGGTGATGCAGCCAAATAATCTAGGTTGCCTGTTAAACAGTGAACATTCATACAACTTGTTTACTGCACATAATATGGGGGTAATATCTTCCCAGTGTTGTTCGGGATTAAGAAATAGTTTGAATAAAAAATTGTTTTTGAATGCTGATGGGATACACCTCTGTTTCTATAAGTAGCATTTGAGATTCTATAGTGGGAGGTTTCTTCAGTTTTATCTTGATATAGATAGCAATGGAGAAATGATTCGCAAACCCAGAGAGAGATGGATCAGTAAATTCAAGAAATAGTTTACTCTTTTTGGTGGACAGAAGGTTATGGCCAATGCTTGAAAAACATGTGAGTATCTGCTTTCATATGAGTAGTCTCATTAACTTCAATAGGACAACCCTACTGAGAGAAGTTACTCATATCTAATATATAAAGGAGAATGTTTGTAAGCTTGTGCGCTAATAACTTGGACACTATAAGAGCTAGTGCAATCAAACTTTGCATGGGATAACCTTTCATCCAGGAGAAGATTTTAAGGTATCTTTGGACCCGATTGGGCCCAAGCTCAAGCTGTAAAAATCAAAAAGTTACCTGCCACACTGTGCTGTAGGAGCCGCCCTGCCCACCCTAGGTCCCATGCCCGCCGCCTGCGGCCCCCAGCGCCATCCGGAACTTACCCCCTCCCACCCGCAAGGTTACTTAAGCGACTCCCATGCGCACAACGGCTCAGGCACCCGCCCTGCCCCCCACGGCACCTGCAGCCCCGAGTTCAAGCTGGGGCGCCCCTCCCGCGTGTAACCTCCTTTCCATCTGGGGTCGCACCCCCCCCCCAAACTGGGGGATGACACGGACCTATATTTTAATCCCTATAGAAATCAGTGCAACTTTTCTACCATTCACAAAAAGATAATGGACTACTGTTTTTCTAGATTTTGTTCCTCCAGTCTCCTGAGCAACGCCGGGTAACTACAGCTAGTTGTAAATATTTTCAGGACTTGGCTCTTAATGAGTGGTGTTAAATTGCATAATCCTGTGAAGATTGCTGTGGATAATCCTCATGCCTCTATATAGCCCTGTTGCTTTCAGAGCCCTGATATGGTTAATTTGGGCCCTATTAATTTCATTGGACTAGGAGCACCGATGTGGGGGCAGGTGGCTGTTGCCCCAGGGCCCAGCAATTTACAAGGGTTTGGGGCTCCCAGCTGTTGTTACTGCAGCTGTGGCAGTTAGAGGGCAAAACCAATATTTGTTTTCATTGCAGTGCACCTTTAATGTATAATTGTCATTGGTTTACAAAAGTATTTTGAGTAGATTTTTTGTTAAATAGATATATTTAATGTTTTTGGAATTAGGCCAACCCTTCCTCCCCTCCCCTTCCCCCCCCCCCCCGAAACTGTTTTTTCTTGCTTTTGCAATTGCTGTTTCAATTGATATAGCCATCTGAAGAAGAAAGCCAAGGTTTTGTTCACCAAGAGGAGTATTTTTCTTTGCAGAATATAATGCATGTTTCTGCTGTGGATTTAGAAAAAAATCTGCAATAGGTAGTTCTGAATCCTTAATGAGTAACCTAGACAAGGCACAAGTTAGCACTTGATTTCATCAATAACATAGATGTGATTCGTGTATTCAGTTCTGGGAAGTAATAGACAAAGAGTGATCCTTTCTGTATCCCAGTGCTAGCAGAGACCAATTTTTGTGTAAAGGAAGTGGATTCTTTTGTAGAATTCTTTCTGTGTTTCAGTGCATTGTTGAAGATCTTATAAATCTGTTGACTGGCATAAGTATGGATTCAATTTTATCTGGGGTATAAAAAGGCACGCAAAGGAAACATGCTTAGTTGCTAATAATCTCAGTAATAAACTGTTCCTCCTTGTGCTCTAAAAGTGCTCTCTGGAGCCAGCTTAGTGGTCTTTGTATCTGTGCTTACTATAAATTCCCTACTGTCTTCTAGCAACGTGCTACTGCTTAGTAACATAATATTTAAAATATTCTTTCATTCTGATATGGCCCTGTAAAAACATTTAGTATGGTTTGTATCACTGAAGCAGCATGTGGCAGAAATGGACCAGAAGGCACCACAACACTAGCTGTCTAAAGTCAATGATCAAGTATATACATTACAGCGGGTTTCCATGTTGCCTATTTGTGTGAGAGCAGAGTGCGTCAACTCTTGGCAGTTTCAGTGGGTGGTATCTTCTTCATTCTTGTATAACTAGCCAATTAGCCTGTCATAAGATGGGATTTTCAGGTCTCTCCTCCATGTTGGTCTTCTGTCCTGAGCCTCCGGTCTCTCGCTCCGTCTCTCTCAATCTCTCTCTCCTCCTCCTACTGCCTCCTCCTCTCTCTCTCTCTCTCAGCTCTCCTCTACCTCCTGCCTTTCTCTGTCTCTCTCTTTCTCTTCTCCTCCCCCTCCTGCCTCTCACTCGGGGGACCGCGGTGCCCAAACAACCGCTTGCGCCGCTTGCTCCCCCGCGGCAGCCCGGCTGAGCAGCGCAGAAGTCAGCCGAGCGCCACGGCGGGAGGCGAAGGACGTGACTCAGGCAACAGCGCCGCCCAGAGGGAACAGCCAGGGAGTCAACAGTGCCGCCCAGAGGGAACAGCCAGCATTTCAGTGTTACAGTCACAGACATTGGGCTGCTATATATATGATGAAATTCCTTGTTGTCAGTCACTGACATAGGAAGACAAGTGCATAGCCAAAATAAAGAGGAAAAAGTCAAAGAATGGCTCACCCAGTTCAGCAGGGGGCCAGACCAGGATACTCTGATTTCAGCTGGTAGATAACTGCTTCCAAGGAGTCCCTTCATCAGCCAAAGATTAGCGGAGAACATTGATTTCTGCCCCTGACTCCAGCCCCTGAGAAGCCCAATGGCCCATCTCCTCCAGGAAGGGGACCTGGGGCAGATAGTCTAGGGCCACTGAGCTGACATGGGAAGGGCTGAGGATCTGCCTGTTGGAATAAAACTCACAAGGTTATGAGTTAAGTTTCCTATCCTGTGTTTGCACTGAGCCTTATTTTGCCCTCCTATGTTGGGCTCATTTACATTGTTCAGAAAACTGCATTAGCTCACTGTACTCTTGATCTTTCTGTCTCTCTTCCCTTGGGAGCTGTCAATTCTTTGCTTTACTTTCTGGCTGAACTTCGTATATTGTTTGTAAAACTTGTAAGCACCCACAGATAGCACCCATTTGACCCGTTATCTATTTTATTATTGAACTATTCATCTGTTACATCTGAGCATAAAAGCTGCTCAGATATGTTTGTACATTTGTGCTTCCAGCACAAAGCAGCTCATGCAGGGAGAGGCTTTAAAGTGACAAGTAATCTGTTATATTTTGCTAACCTTATTTTGCCTTTCTTTGGATTCCAGCATGCTGAACAGAATATGTCTTATGTATTGAATTCTTATGATGATATATGGGGTTATTTAGTATATTTCTCTCAATCTTGTTATTGTAGAGAAACAGGCATTTTACTTCAGTGCCAAGCATCACCTCTTATGGCCACAAACTGTAACAGTAATTTTTGGCTTTAAAGAGATTGCAGTTTTGTATTTACTTCTTATAGTTGCATGAAATTGAAAGAAAGTTTTGTTTTAAGGACTGTGGAGCAATGCCAGCATTTCATTTCCTTCATTTCCAGTTCTAGAATTTCTTTCCTGTTTAATCCAGTGTCAGTGGAAGTTTGTAGCTGTGCTAGCACTTTCTGATAAGAGAGATTAGCTGATGGTACAAAAGGATCATTTGCACTTTGTTGTTGCATTATTTATCATAGTGGTACCTCTAGTTAAGGTTCTGCCAGCAGTGTGCCCTTGTGAATAAATTCCTATTGTAACAATTTATCAAAGAGCATGGTGGATTCTCTATCACTTGAAGTTTGTAAAAAGCACTTGTACCTCATTCCATAAATAATAAAATTTCTTTGAGGGGACATGTGTGGCTATTTCTGTTACTTCTTCCAGTCCATTCTGGCACAATAGCAGAGTAAAACTTTGAAGAATCTGGGCAGTTTCAATCCTCCCACTGCTCTCCCCCACCCCACCAGCAATCTGAGCAGCAGAAGTGAACTAATCCATATTTCTGATTCCAAAATTGATTCTGCTGCTGCCTTAAAACTTTTTGGGAAACAACATTAGAGGCAGAGAAAGAAGATGTGGTTGCTCAAGGTGATTGATATACTCAATGAGGGGAAGGAAGAAGACAAGGGAGAGAAATTTACTTCAGAAATAGGTCTCTTCCCCTCCCTGTACCAGAAAAGAAAATGAAGTACATTTTATACAGATTTTGCAACCCTTGTTTAAAAAAATAGTTTTAAAAATTGGGGATTCCTACCAGTGGCTATGAGGCATGATGTCTGCCATAAAGTAGAATGGAGATGTTTTCTGTTATATATGTATTTGTTAGTGTTTCTATTTTGCAAATATCTGGATTCATATCCTTTGATCCTTTTACAGAAAAATAATTCAGATTTTCAAAACTAACTAGTGTATTTAGAAACATATCTTCTATTAATTTGTTTCTAAAGCTCCTAGATTGGATTGGTGCTTTGAAATACTAAGCCAATGCTGACAATTAAGTGGAGAAACTGCTGTTAATAAACAGAACATAGCTTCATTGATATACATGTATTCATTTTTGTTTATTTTTGTGTATTTTTTTAGTTTTTCTAAAATTGCTCTTAAAAGTGATATTACTGCCAGTCTCTTTTGGCTGCTCCAAGATTATCTTGACTATAGCAGCCCTCGCATGGAAGCTGTTACTTCAGTAAATGTTGCTGGTTTCAGCCAATTCTTCCAAGATATTAGTATTAAAAGGGAGTTAGTCTTATCTGGTATCATGTTATTATTTCCTCTTAAATCATCATATTTCCTGCAGTGAATTATTTAAAAAAAATTCAACTCTCTCGCATTTCATCTGCAAATAAATTCTCTATTGTGCAGATTTAGATAACGTTTATGTACTCTCCTTTTAAGTTTCATTATTTCTCATTTAGGATGATTTATGTGGTATAATTACCTCACTTTCATATGTTTCATGCAAGCATCAAGAGTTTTGCAGTTTAGTACAACTACAAAGGCTACCTTCTTACAAATGTTCCTTAAACAGTAATAACTGCATAAAAACACTTCAGAATGAATAGAAAAGAAGTGGTAAAATACTGACTGGTCCCTAATGGAAATAACGAGCAATACTGGAAGAATTATACTATTTTAAATATTTCTATGAAGACTGAGAGACCTTTTCAGGTTCAGTTAAGAGATTCTAATACTATATTTTATTACTCTGCCACTTTGTCATACTTTATTAAGTTGAATTTATTAAATCATCACTTCAGTTCTAATATTTCTATAGTTTACTATAACATTTATTTGAGCACCTGTTTCAGATATACATCCTTTTCTAAAATTTGAGACTGTAAAACTGAGTATGTAAAACATACTTTCAAGGCCATAGTCAACTTTTTATTTGAGTTGTGGGAGTAGACTTAAAAATAAATTGTTGACTACAGCTTTTATGAATTGCATTGTACTTTACTAAATGTGTCCCCTTTTAATAAAGTGCGATGAACAAGCTTCTGTTCCAAGCTCAATGTTTTCTTGCTTTATTAATGCAAACCCTCAGGTTTTTTGCAGTGGCTGAAGCCTCTCCCCATGTCCTCCATTAGCTAACATCATTTTTTGTAATTACTTGAGATTATGATAATGGTGAATCAAGGTTCAGGAAGCAGTAGTAAAACTGTAACGTGGGATCCAGAATCAGGAACCACATTTCAATCTCACCCCTTTGCTGAGCAGTACTTTATGTCCATGGTCTTGCATGTCAACGAAAAGAAGAGAAATCACTGACAAAGAGTCTGGGTATATTCTAAATATAACTTGACACACATCCTGCAGGAGAGGTGGTTACCAAAGGCACATAAGCAGTGCTCTTTTCAAGAAATCTAAGCCTAACACAATTGCTTGGTTTCCATGGAGCAAATCTTCCTTAAGAATTAACTCCAGTTGGAGACTAAAGCAGACTGCTCATTCTCCCACTCCTTCTATCTAGTTCAGGAAACTCTCCAACTTACTCCATCCTACTCCTTCTACCCAGAATCTTGTATAACAAAACAGCACACAATATGTTATCACAATTCTGAAGATTTGCATGTACTCTAAGAAAAAGAATTTGGAAGATTTGCACAATTTGCAAGCCCCACTCTGGGCCATAGGCAGGGCATGGGTATTTGAACACTTAGAAATAGGGAGAAGTACACATGCTCGAAGTAATTTTGTCATCTGCTGACATCTTTGAGAACAATATTTTCAGAACATATATGAGAAACTACTAATGTTCTTTAGACAAGAATAGTATGGGTTTGGTTGTGAAAATCGCAAGTCGCTTAGTCTGATTAGAGTTCGTGATACTTTATACACAGTAACAAATGATGTCAGAGCTACAGAGAAACAAAGTGCCATATCTACTATAGTTTCATGCAAAAGTGACGAGGAGTCCTGTGGCACCTTATAGACTAACAGATTTATTGGAGCATAAGCTTTCGTGGGCGAAGACCCACTTCGTCTCATATTCATTTTCATTAAGATGGTTCTAATTGTTGATCATTCTTCCCACATTTCAGAACCTGTGCAGGTAGCTGCTATATTCTAATTATTCTGTATTTGTATTACAGAAGTGCCCACAATATGATATGCACAAAACTCATGGACAAATAGTATTTGTCACATGGTTATATATGTGTTGGAAAATGTTCAGTCAATTTTTCATAATATATTCTAGTGTGAATAAATATGACTCTCCATAGCAGAGGTAGGAATCATAGAACACTAGAACTGTAAGGGATCTCGAGAGATCATCAAGTCCAGTCCCCTGCCTACACAGCAGGAACAAGCACTGTCTAGATCATCCCTGATAGATATCTGTCTAACCAGCTCTTAAATATCTCCAGTGATGGAAATTCTACAACCTCCCCAGGCAATTTATTCCAATGTTTAACCACTGTGACAGTTAGGAAGTTTTTCCTAATGTCCAACCTAAACCTCCCTTGCTGCAGTTTAAGCCCATTGCTTCTTGTCCTATCCTCAGAGGCCAAGGAGAACAATTTTTCTCCCTCCTCCTTGTAACACTCTTTTAGGTACTTGAAAACCGTTATCATGGCCCCTCTCAGTCTTCTCTTTTCTAAACTAAACAAGCCCAATTTTTTCATTCTTCCCTCATAGCTCATATATATATTTATAGAATGTCTTCTTGTTACCCTTTATATCTCTAGCTAATTTGAGCTAGTTTTGTGCTTTTGTCTTTCTAATCTTGCCCCTGCATACCTGTATTGTTTGCTTATATTCATCCTTTGCAATTTGTCCTAGTTTCCACTTTTTATATGACTCCTCTTTGATTTTGAGATCATGCGAGATCTCCTGGTTAAATCATTGATGAAGATATTGAATAGAACCAGTCCCAAAACAGACCCTTGGGGAACCCCACTTGTTACGCCCTTCCAGCATATTTGTGAACCGTTAATAACTACTCTTTGAGAACAGTTATCCAGCCAGTTATGCACCCACCTTATAGTAGCCCCATCTAGATAATAAGGAACTTTTTAAAATGTGTGTGTCTGTTGTATTAACTCTTCATTGTCCTTTTGAAACAGTGCGTAATTAACTCTCCATGTAGGTATGTTTAGGACTTTCACATGCTGTCTCTATGCGGCTTAACATAGGTGCAATTAGCATTGCTTCATCATCATAATGGTCTTCACAGGTGAGGAAGTGAGGGAAATTCCCAAACCTAAGCCATTCTTTTTAGGTGGCAGATCTGAGGAACTGTTCCAGATTGAGGTGTCATTAGAGAAGATTTTTGGAACAAATTGATAAACAATAATAAGTCACGAAGACCAGATGGTACTCACTCAAGAGTTCCAAAAGAACTCAAATGTGAAATTACAGAATTACTGACTGTGGCTTGTAACCTATCATTTAAATCATCTTCTGTACCAAATGACTAGAGAATAGCTAATATGATGCCAATTTTTTAAAAGAGTTTCAGAGGTGATCCCAGCAATTACAGGCTAATAAGCCTAACTTCAGTATTGAAAGAGAGCCTGGCTGGGGTGCTAGCAGGCCGTCTGCCGTCTAGACCCAGCTGCCTTGGAGGGGGCTGAGCAAGCCAGAAGCTCCCATTCCCTCCAGCACATTTCCGCCACAGTGCACAGAGCAGCAGTCTAGAGTGGCTGGCATGAGAAATGTCTAGTACTGCCTCTTATGCTGCCCACTCAGCACAGAGACTGAGCTGCTGGGGACACGTGCAGTGGAAGAAGGAAGGTTCCAGAGGTGATCCCGCCAATTATAGGTTGGTTTGTCTAACTTTCAGTAACAGGCAAACTGGTTGAAACTATAGTAAAGTACAGAATAATCAGACACATAGATAGACATGGGGAAGAGTCAGCATGGTTTTGTGAAGAGAAATTATATGTTACCAATCTACTAGAATTCTCTGAGGGGTAAGCAAGCATGTGGAGAAGGAGGATCCAGTGGATATAGTGTGCTTAGATTTTAAAAAAGCTTTTGACAATGTCTTTCACCAAAGACTCTTAGGCAAAATAAGCTATCCTGGGATAAGGGGGAAGTTCCTCTCATGGATCAGTACCTTGTTAAAATAGGAAACAATGAGTAGCAATAAATTGTCAGTTTTCAGAATGGAGAGAGGGAAATAGTGGTGTTCCCCAGGGGCTGTACTAGGAGTATAATAGTATAGTCGATTAACAGATAAGCAAAAGCTTATAGGTTAATGCTATAGACTACACGCATTTCCCTCTTCCCCCTCTCCCTGCCAGTACATTTTTAGCAGGCTGGCCAGCAGCCTGGCTGAGTCCTAGCTTGCGATGGGTTCAAGACCTACCCATGCTGCAGCTCTGCATTTAAAGTGTATTAGGAGCTGGGTGGGCAGGCAGCTTTGCTCAGTCCTGGCTCATGCTGGGTCTGGGACCTATCCCCATTTCAGCTCTGCACTTCAAGTGTATTAAGAGCCAGCCAGGCGGGCAGACAGCTCAGCTCAGTTCTGGCTTGCACTGGGTCTGGGAGCTCAGACCCCCCTATACATGGACTCCTGCACCCCATGCTGCTGCCTCTTTCTCAGAAGTAACAGCACAGGGTGACAGGCAGCTGGTCTGCAAGGAGAGCTGGTTTTTAAACTGGCTCCCCTCATGGACCAGCTCCCACCTGGCACCTCACGCTACTGCCTCTGATAGAGTGGCTGTTGGCCCTGACCCTAAGGACTATAGACTAGTCGACTAACTGATAAAATGTCATGAGCAGGGCTCGACGATCGCGGCGAAAACCACTTGCCAACCCCGCACTGTGCATGCGCGAGACCCGCACTGTGCATGCGCGAACCACCGGTGAACAGGGCGACCGGCTGAAATCTACTCGCCATGGGCGAGTAGATAAGCAGATTTGTCAAGCCCTAGTCATGAGGTTACTTGACTAATCAATTAACTGATATTTAACATCCCTAGTCTGTACTAGGATCAGTCCTGCTCAGCATATTAATAAGTGATCTGGAAAATGAAGTAATCCTATCAAATTGTAACTATCATTCATAATGGGGAAAATTTTATTGTAGATTTCAAGGACCTTGAGAAATGTCGTGGTGGGGAAAAAAAGCTACTGCTCAACTGCAGGGCTGTATTGGCAGACAAAGTGGCTTGACAAAACATTCAGAGGAATTTGAGACCACAGCATCTTATGGAGAGTGAAGGGGTAATAAGACTTCAAAGAATCAAATGGAGAAATGAACACATTAGAGGGGCATATAACCAAGTATCATATCATGTGTGGTTGTCATGAAATGGAAGAGCAATTTGGCTATGGTAAAGTGCACTGGGGAAGAAAGGTGGGTTTGTGGCTTTTTTTGTTCTTGACTGTAATTGAGGATGAGTTTATTAAGACCTTAACGTAATGTTTCTGGTGACATACACATAATCTACCTGCCACCCGAAATCAGTCCATTGTTTGTTGCGATTTTAAGAAACTTGTCATCTAATCACATCATCCTTTTTTAAATCATTGGCCCTTGATCTGCGATTGATAGATGATGTTGAATGTAGTGCATGATTCTAGAAAACAAACGAAAGTTTGAAGTCAGGAAAAGGCGGTAAATATAGGAAGAAATACATAAAGGAATTGACCAGCCTACAAATGAGAGGCAAGGATTTGAGGAAAGATGCCAGAGGGAAGATGGCCAAGCTTCCTTGCTAATGCCTATTCCTCCCATTTGAAGTACTCCCACAGCCTGCACTGTGAACAATATTGGGCACTACCTCGCCAAACTGTATGCTGGTATGATCTGTAATGGAAAATTACAAATTCAATGGCTTCTTAAACAGCAGCATGAAAAAGGAGGATAGACTGGTTCTTTAATTCAAAGGCTCTTACACAAAATAGCGTGAGAGGAGACAGAGGTATTCCAATATAGCAAATTCATTTTTACAGTGCTGTCAAGTGAGCATTTGGGTTTGGGTGGTTTTTTTCCCCGCCCATAGGCTTTTCTGCAGGAAAGGACAATATGGCTGTTAATACTTAACAAAGTCCTTAATACACAAGGATTAATTCATTCTCAGTAAAAGTGCTACTTTTAAGTTGAAGCCTGGCAGCTATTTAATTGTACATGGAATACTTTGGAGCAGTTTAAGAAGGCCATAGCCAATTGAAATTGCAGGGAAAGTTTTGGGTAGACAAATATAATTGTTAGGATTTTGCCAAGTCATTTCCTTCTTCTTGCTCTGGTTAAGAGGAGCCTAACATGTTAAATGTGGACTGATTTTTGTGCATTTTTTGGAAAATAAATAAATAAATGTATTAAATTTAAATAAATAAAGAAACTTATTATTAATAAATTATTAACGAATCACTTGGCATACTCAAATACGATACTTTTTCCCCCTTACTTTCTGAGATACTAATCCAGATTTTATATGATACTAGTGCTTGTAGGAAAAATAAACAAGTAAAACAGTTCTGAGCTGTAGTGCTCATGCTGTTTTCACAGTAAGAGTGATGCTGGCAACTCTTACTGGAAAAACATAAAACCTGAACTCTGGTCCTGAAAAGTAGATAAAGGAAAATTATCTACAAGTATTTTTTTAAATTCCTTGCTCCCTTAAAAAAAAATCTGTCTATTAAATCAAATAACTTAGAATGTAAACTTAATCATGCTTATGAAAATTGTAATTGTTTTGGCTATTTGGCCCTCTTCTGAAGAGGAGTGCACTTCATTTGTAATAAGTGGTGCTGGAAAGATTTGGGATCTTCTGCAGATAGTTGTATCTTACCTTTTAGTTGACTCTTGTCCTAATCTTGTTCTCTCTGTCATCAAATATTTAACACTGTTGATTTAATGTTGGGTATAATATTCTTTCCTTGTTGGTCCTCTGAACTACTGATGCCCTATTTTGGGGTGTTTTTTTGTTTTGTTTCTGTGTTGAGACTCTCCATCCATTCAAAATTTAACATCATTATTTGTGGAATTTCAAATAACTTAATTATTTGACCAACACATTTTTATTTTCTCCTGGATCACTTTCCAGGCTGTCTGTGGCTTCATGTTGTTCCGTGAGGATCTTTGAAAATATGGCTGATAAACCTCTTTAGGATTTTCTTCATGCTGCTGTCTCAGGTTTTTGGCAATGGTTTGTGGCCATGTGCATTTCTCATTTCTATAATATACCATTTTACTTTGTTTCCTTGGTCTAAACTAAGATAACGGTGGATTTCAATGGGCTTATGATATAGGTATTTGACACGTCCTCTTATATTGTATAAAGCAACTGGTTTAACCTTGTTTTATCTTTTATGAATAAACTCATGTAACGCATTTCTTCTGTTTCAGTAATTAGAAACTAGCTTTTAATGCTTCCGTGTTCAGTGGTAGTTGCCTCTTTCCTTTAAAGAAAGGCAGAAAATCTGAGAAGGAAAAATATGTTTTCTTCTATATAACAATGTGAAACCAATGTTACTTTTTTAAAAAAAGTTATTGTAGGAGACTTGCTGAAAACTCAGAAAAAACTTTCTTAAGTTGCATTCTTTACTGTCACAGAGAGTAAATGCATTTTCAGCTCTATTTTTAGAGAGTAGTAGCTAGTGACTAGTTAAATTAATCACAAATGTCTATTCCTTATGGGTATCCTGGGGATATATTCTATTAGTAGTAGCTGTTTTTCCTATTTAATGGTGATACTTAGAATGTGGCTAAATATTAGCTATAGAACTTACCTTGTTTAAAAATATTTCTGTTTAGTAGCTCTTCCCTCCCTTGTATCCCTGCCTCCCAAAACAATTCCACTTCAACATACTCTGAAGTGTGGGTAAATTCTGGTCCCACTGAAGTCAAAGGGACTTGTATCAACTCCTAGGATTTGACCTACGCACTTTTAGTACACCTATTTAACAGCAAATAAAATTCATAAATTCCAAAGCCAAATGGGATCACAGGGATAATCTAGTCTACCTTCTTGTATACCACATGCCATAGAACTTTCCCAAAATAATTCCAATTTGAACTAGAGCATGTATTTAAAAAGAAAAAAATTCAATCTTGATATTTAAAATTGCTAGTGGTGGAGAATCTATCATGGCTCTTCTTAAATTTTTCCAGTTGTTAATTACCATAACTATAAAAAAATTACTCTGTATTTCCAGTCTGAATTTGTCTAGCTTCAACTTCTCGATATTGGATCTTGTTACACTTTTGTCTGCCCAACTGAAGAGCCCATTATTAAATATTTGTTCCTTGCATAGGACTCTGTCACCCCTCAACTGTCTCTTCGTTAAGTTAAGTAGATTTAGCTTCTTGAATTTATTGCAAAAAAGTATATTTTCTAGTTTTTTTTATCACTCTCCTGGCTCTTTGTGGAATCTTTTCCAATTTATCAACATCTTTCTTCAGTTGCTGACATCAGAACTCAACACAGTATTTGAGCAGTGATTGTGCTAGTGCCACATATAGAAGTAAAATAACCTCTCTACTCCTACTTAGGATTCATTCCACTGTTTATGCATAGATGGATCTCATTAGTTGTTTTGGCCATATCATTGCACTGGGAGCTCATGTTGATCTGATTAGCCACCATGACACCCAAATCGTTTCCAAAAGCACTGCTTCCCAGAAGAGAGACACCACCACCACCACCCCTGTATTGAATATAGTATGGCCTATATTCTCGGTTCCTAGATGTCTACATTTACCTTTGGTCCTATTAAAACGCATACCATTGCTTGATCCCAGCTTACCGAGTGATCCAGGTACCTCTGTATTAGGGTATGTCTACACAGCCTTCAGCAGCTAATCTCACAGCCCAGGTCAACAGACAGGAACTTGTGGGGCTTAAGATTTCACAGTTAAACTAGTGGTGTAGATAACTGACTAGCACTCTCACTGGCTGTTCTTCAACGTCAGAAGCATGTGCCAGGGTATATTTAGCTCTTTTATGGGCTAAAGTTCGCTCTTATGCACAGGCGAGTAAAAGGTATGAGTAGGGGAATAGAAATATGAAGAGAGATGAATAAGGCTGAGATTGTTTAACTTTAGACAGGAGAAGAATAAGATGGGACATGACAGTAAATATGTGAATTAAAGAGAGGTAGATCAGGAGCGTCTATTGTTATCTCATAATGCAAGGAAAGGGGGACATTCAATGAAATGGAAATGTGGCAAATGGAAACCCAGTGAAAGGGAATGCTTTTTCATGCAAACATAATTCACTGTGGGACTCCTTGCCACTAGATGTAACTGAGTCCTGCAATTTAGCAAGATTCAGAAAGGGAGTAGAAATTTATATGGATAGCTCTTTCTGTCCTTGGTTTACTAATTTAATACTTAAAATAAATTTTGGAAGCATTATTAAATCCCATGCCTCAGGGCTTAAGCCTAACTAAAGGAATTAGAAGATTTAAAATGGGAGCAGATTATTCCACATCTGCCATCTTGAACCTTCCTCTGAAAAATCTGGAGCTGGCCACTGTTAGAGCAGGATACTGGATTATATGGACTATGGGCCTGATCCAGTGTAGCAATTGCTTTGTTCCTAGCGTTTAGTTAAAATATACTCACCAAAGAGAGACAGCATAAAATACTGACACAGGCGTTCATGACCCTTTCACCTTAACCAAATCCTCCTTAAGTCTTTGTCTTGTTATCCACGGTGTAGTTTATACGCTTCTAAAGCTAATGGAGAACAAGATTAAACTAAGGGCTAGTGGGACTTAATTGGTGACTAGACCTTTTACTGGCCTCTGCACAGGAGTGAATATTAGCCTTTAGCACAAGAGTTTTCAAATGTGGGTCACAGGCTCACCCAGGTAAGCCACTGACAGGCCGCAAAACACTTTGTTTATCTAAGCGTCCATAGGCATGGAGCTTCACAGATCCCATTGGGTATGGTTCACCATTTCCAGTTGTAGGAAGCAGTGTCCTGGCCCATGCTGCTTCCACAGGTCCCCATTCTTGGCAACATAAATAAAAATTGTCCATGTTTCATAGCACCAACAGATCCCATTGAAGTCAATGGGTACTCAGCAGTTTGAAATTTGGGCGTCATATTTGGTGCTCAAATACAGATTTGGAAGCTTAGTTTTAGGCTTCTAGAAAATCTTCACCATGGTCACTAGCTTCCTATCATTTTCATTTGCTTTCTTTATGTATTAAGTTATGGAAATGTACCTAAACATTTTTTGATATTATCCCCACTTTCCATCTAAGGACCTGACCCTACTGAAGTTAATGTCAAAATTCCCATTGGCTACAGAACAGGTACAAATGAGGTATAAACTAGCCAGTAGAATATATTGTGGAGAGATAGTTATTACTGGATCTCTGAACATTTCTCATTAACACCACTAGATACGAAAAAATTGCTTGGAGCTAGTCTCTGATAGCTGGGCATTCTAAAAAATGAACT
This sequence comes from Pelochelys cantorii, assembly GCA_032595735.1. NCBI lineage: Eukaryota > Metazoa > Chordata > Testudines > Trionychidae > Pelochelys > Pelochelys cantorii. The sequence goes on along the minus strand of CM064328.1, from coordinate 62,923,232 downwards.
AGGAACTGTAGTTGCTGAATAAGGCCATTTTTTCCCCATCATTTCTTTGACTAGTTCAAACAATGGTGGTGATTTAATGTATTCAGTCTGTTGGGGGAGAAAAAGATTCTTATAGTTCAGTACTTGCTTACATTTTGCAGTTATTGGTATATTGTAATATTTTACACTTGAGTAAGTATAGATTTTGAATATAAGGAATGTAATTACACTGAATAAATGGTCCTCATAAGGAGAAAATACTCTAGTTCATTTCATTAATGCTTTATGTTCCTAGCAGTTAACTAATTTAATTTCACTCCTGGTGTTAAAAATCTGTGTTATTTTTTTGAAAACAGTTTTTTTTTTTAATTATTGGAAAGTGGTAGTTCACCCTGAGCATTAAAATACTTACCACTGTACAATGCATGGGGCATGTGCCTGCATGTGTGTCTATAAAATATATTTTGGACTTTAGAGAAGTAATAACACAAATCAATAAAAAAAAATTAACAAGGGATATTTGGGATGATCTCTTCTAAGATTTAAGCCACAGATAGCTAATGAGAAAAATTAATTATAGAGAATTAAAAGTGATGTGTCTGGCAGCTCCTACATCCTTTAGTTTGCAATGCAAGTAGTCCTACTGATTTTAGTGAGACTGCTCACTCATGTTAGTGTTTGTAGCATCGGGCCACAGATGTGTGTCCTTCTGGGGATGTATATACAATACTGTGCTTTTTGAATTTAGGTGAACAAGTTGATGGTACAAAAGCAGTAAAAATTGGCAAGCATTTGAGATGAGGTATTCAATAAGGACAAATGCAAAGTACTCCACTTAGGGAGGAACAGTCAATTTCACACATACAGAATGGGAAGTGACTGTCTAGGAAGGAGTACTGCAGAAAGGGGTCTAGGGGTCATAGTGGACCACAAGCTAAATATGAGTCAACAGAGTGACACTGTTGCAAAAACAGTAAACATGATTCTGGAATGCATTAACAGGAGTGTTGTGAGCAAGACATGAGAAGTGATTCTCCTCATCTACTCTGTGCTGATTAGGCTTCAACTGGAGTATTGTGTCCAGTTCTGGGCACCACATTTCAGGAAAGATGTGGTGAAATTGGAGAAGATCCAGAGAAGAGCAACAAAAATTATTAAAAATCTAGAAAACATGACCTGTGAAGGAAGACTGAAAGAATTGGGGGGTTTTAGTTTGGAAAAGAGAAGACTGAGAGGAACATGATAGCAGCTTTCAAGTATCTAAAAGGAGGAGGGAGAAAATTATTCTCCAATATATTTGTAGAATGTTTTCTTGTTACCCATTATATCTCTGGCAAGAGTGAGCTCATTTTGTGCCTTCACCTTTCCAATTTTGCCCCTACATACTTGTGTTATTTGGTTATATTCATCCTTTGTAATTTGGCCTAGTTTCCACTTTTTATATGGCTTCTTTTTGATTTTTAGATCATTTACAATCTCCAAGTTAAGCCAAGATGGTTTCTTGCCATACTTCCTATCTTTCCTACTCAGTGGAATAGTTTGCTCTTGAGTCCTTAATTATGTCCCTTTAACAAACTGCCAACTATCTTTAATGGTTTTTCCCCTTAGTCTTGCTCCCCATGGGATCTTACCTATCAGCTCTCTGACTTTACTAAATTAGTCTGCTTGCTGAAATCCATTGTCTTTATTTTGCTGTTTTCTCTTGTACCATTCCTTAGAATCATGAACTCTATGATTTCATGATCATTTTCACCCAAGCTGCCTTCCACTTTCAGATTTTCAGCTAGTTCTTCCTCATTTGCTTTTATGCTACTACTGATGGCAGCATCACCTTGAGAGCTAGGCGGCTGGAGAGCAGTGGCTGCTGGCCAGAAGCCCAGCTCTGAAGGCAGAGATGCTACCAGCAGCAGCGCAGAAGTAAGGATGGCTTGGTATGGTGCTTCCATCCTTCTGCACTGCTGCTGGTGGGACACTGCCTTCAGAGATGGGCACGCAGCCAGCAGCCACCACTCTAAGATCACTCACTGAAAGGAGTGCGGATGTAAGAGTGGCAATACCACAACCTTCCTACAATATCCTTGCAACCCTCTTCTGGCCCTTTTTGGGTCAGGATCCTCAGCGTGAGAGACTGTGGTGAAATCTGTATAATATAGAGTAAAAATACACAAAAGACCATATTTTGCAGTCCATGACACGTTTTTCATGGCTATGAATTTGGTAGGGCCCTATTCATTGCTAATCTGAAAGGGACCACCTCTAAGTATGAACAATGTCCCCTAAGAGTTGGTCTGGAACTACAAATGTTCTTTATGTACAAGTCTGAGCCTTTAAGCACTACAGTAATGCAAATACTAGTAATAAACTGCTAAATAAATAGTCAAGGGTACGTCTACACTTGCCCCCTACTTTGAAATAGGGAGGCAAATGAAGCATACCAAAGTTGCAAATCAAGCTCGGGATTTAAATATCCCGCACTTGATTTGCATGTTCCCAGCCGGTCGCCATTTTAGAAATTCACTAGCCCGGAGTAACTGCCCGTGTCTACATGCGGCAGTGAAACGGGAGTCCGATTTAAAACCCTAACTCGTATTAGCTGTTATTCCTCCTGCAATGAGGTTTACCAGCTAATTCGAATTAAGGGCTTTAAATCGGACTCCCGTATCACTGCCGCATGTAGACGTGGGCAGTTACTCCGGGCTAGTGAATTTCTAAAATGGCGACCGGCCGGGAACATGCAAATCAAGTGCGGGATATTTAAATCCCGGGCTTGATTTGCAACTTCGGTATGCTTCATTTGCCTCCCTACTTCGAAGTAGGGGGCAAGTGTAGACATACCCAAAGACTTTGAGTAATTGTGTGTTGGGCTGGATTTGAACTTGTAGCCCAGAGGCCACAGACTTTACAGAGCCAACTACCCTGGAGCCTTTCTGTCCCTGAATGATGTATATACTTTTAACTGCAAAATCACTTTAATGGCTTTATTATCTGTTTTGTTTTGGAATGCGTTTCGTGTTTGAAGCAGGGTGCCTGGAGTGCCATGCAAGTCTATTTTGTGTGATAAATGAGTACAACTTGTCACAAAATGCATTTTATTTTCACTCAGATTCTTTTTCAAAATGTTATGGTGACCTATTTCTGTGGATATGAAAAATGATTTCCCCATTCCTTTGTGACATTATGGGCCCAGTAAACTGTTCCAAAGTCTCTTGGTATATATAGGTAGCATTACTAGGATGAGCATTAATTATTTTCAGGCTATGATGCATCACCTCTGCGGTGTCTATATTTGTCTTCCAAGTGTGCATCATCCCTAGCTAATTATAGGTGGTCTTGAGGGAACAGATTCTCTAAGTTAAACAGACTATTGTAGTGCAGGATACTCTCAGGATTTATTTGAAATGTAGTCAAATCAGATAGGGAAACAGTTGACTATGCTCTAGCTGATTTGTTCCTAATTCCTGTTGTGTTTAGGGTCACTGCAACCATCCAGCAATAGCCCTGAAATGCAAGCATCCCAAATTTATCTCTTCAAGCATGTGAATGTCCTGCTCCACTCCCATTTCCAGGATTGTAAAGCTAAGTGATTAAATTCCTTTTCTCTTAAGAAGACCCAAAGAACTCTATCACTTTTGCTCAAGTTCACAACCAGATTGAGAAGGGAGGATGCTTTCACAACCAGATTGAGAAGGGAGGATGCTGTAAAAAATTCTTCTGTTCTTTCTGCCTCATTCATGTCTTTCTTCCATACTATACACTACAATTTTTACAAACAGATTTTTACTCTCAGACAAATTTAGATGTTGTGGCAACATCAATCAGCCAAACCAGAGAGAGAATGAATTTTTGCTTTTCTCTGGTTGTCCTTTTTTTTTAATTTGCTCATCTGAACATCGTAATAGTGCATTTGTAAATCTATAAAATGAGAGGCATAATCTGAGTGTGGGATTGAGAACTAGGAAGTCCTGACTATTCCAAAGGCCTCACAATGAGTCATGGAAAATCAAGCTATCATTTTTAATTTACTGTTACTTGTTTTTAGTATAGGCAATAGTTATATTGAATATTGTTGAAAAATAAAGGTGTATTCTGCTCTGCAAAGAGAGCATGTGCTAAATTAACTCAGACAGCAAGTGGCAACAGAAGTAACTGCACACCATAAAGAGATAAAAAAGAAAAGCTGAGGAGGAGGAGCTTGGGAGGGGAATCCTGTTTGTGAGCATTACAGATTGTCTGACGAGGGAGATGTATTATTATAGTAATAGTAATTATTTATTTCTATTGTGATGGAGCCCAAAGATGCTGTGGGGAAGGATTAGAGCTCCATTGAAACCAGCTAGGCCCCAATTCAAGTTGTTCATTATGTCTAGGGCCCTTCCAAATTCACGATCCATTTTGGTCAATTTCATGGTAATAGGATTTTAAAAATGGCAAATTTCATTATTTCAGATATTTAAACCTGACATTTCATGGTGCTGTAATTGTAAAGGAGTTGTGTGTGGGCAGAGGTGGGGGGGGGGGAGTTATTGCCTGGGGGTTACAGTATTGCTGAGCTCGGCCCCAGCCCCTGCAGACAGAGGCTGCTTCATGGCAGCCTCTCTTCCCACCCCCGTCTGTCTGCGGCATGCTCGGACCCCCCATGTACGGGGGATGCTGCCACCCCATGCTGCTGCCCATGGGCGGCGAGTTATATGGGCTTGTGGTGTCCATGTTCCAGCAATATTCAGAGCCAGGGGCCCTGCTCCACCAATATTTGGAGCTGGGTCTCTCCCCCGGCCCTGCCTGGAGCGGGCCCCAGTCCCCACCTGCCAGCCCCCCCCGCGCGTCCTCCCACCCCAGCCCCAGAGCGTCCCTCCCAGCCCCATCCCGTCCCTGCCGTGCGCAGCTTTCAGTCCGGCTCCCCCTTGTGGCGCACGCTGCCAGCTGCTGCTGCCATGCGCGGCGTTTACAGGTGAGCAGGGAGACGCCCGGGCGTGACATGATGTCATGGCCTGGGACTTTAAAACTGCTCGGCGCGGCGTTGCACCACGCGGCCTAGCTCCGGGTTCGGAGTCCAGGGACTTCTGGGGCCCGAGCGCAGACTCCGGCCCTGGAAAGTGGAAGGCAGAAGGTAAGGTAAGGGGAGGAGGAGGGGGAGGAAGGGGCTTGTGCGGAGGGGGAAAGGGAAAATGGGGGAGGGGGAAGGAAGGGGCTTAGGGGGAAGGGAAAAATGGGGGAGGAGGAGGAAGGGGCTTGTGCGCAGGGGTCAGGGCGTGTGGCTAATGGGGCACCACCAAAAATTATACAAACTTGCCGCCCCTGCTGCTGCCTCTGTATCAGAAGCAGCAGCGTGGGGCGGCAGGCAGCCAGTCTGGTGGGGAGCTGGTTTTTAAACTGGCTCCCCTCGCAGACCAGCTCCCACGTGGCACCCCGTGCTACTGCCTCTAATACAGAGACAGCAGTGCCGTGGCAGGGGGCTCCCCAGGAGTGGGACTGGGAGCACACTGGCTTCTGGCCCCGCCCCTGGGGACTGTCGAATAGTTAAGTAACCAATAAGAATTCATACGGTTAGTCAACTATTCAGTTACCCGATATCTAACATCCCTAATGTAGGCATGGCTTAAGACTTGTACAGGTGATCACAGTGAATTGCAGGAGTAATTGTAGCCTATATCCTTGGTCTGGAGGGAGAGGAACATGGATTCACTTCAATATAGGTTATGGTTTTGTGGTCTGAGACCACAAAGGAGCTCTGTAGGATGTATTTTGTCCCAGAGTCTCCACAGTAAATCCATGAGTTGAATTTGCAAAATCCTTCCTTGTTGTACCCATTTCTTTTAAAAAGACTGAACCATGTCTAATGTTTGTTCAGAGTTTCCATTATTTTCTCCTTTGCATGTTTAAATGCCATTAAGACCAGAGTTAAATACCACAGCAAAAGCACAGCTGCTGTCTTCCCTCTCTTTGAAATAGCCCTCATAAAGGAAATAAGTTTCTGCTTTGGTATCCATCCCGTGGGACAACTAAAACAGAAGGTGCACAAGAATGCAAAGCTCAAAATTCTTGGCTTAGAACTGCTGGGACTCAGTAGCTAAATGTGTCTTTTCAGACTGCCCACATATGTGTGCCCTCGGGCAAACTTTTTTCCTACCACAGTTTAAATAATTTGTTGTAGAAAATAAGTGCTGCTTAAGGTTGCGTGATTAGCCGAGGGTTGCAGTTCACAACAGTAATTGCCACAGGGTAAAGCAAACAGCATCTGGTTTTGACAAGGAAAATCCTAAATTCTGTTGATTTTATTATTGTTATTGTTGTTTATTTATTTTACTATATTATTCTGGTTGGATTTAGATCAGTTATTACAATGAAGCATTATCATCAAGTTCCATCTATAGCCATGGTTTGTATTTAAGGCTAACAAAGGTAAATACCATTGCTATATTTGTGCCTGTCTACCTAATGCATGCTACCAGGAATAATGGCTGTTAAAGAAAGAAAATGGGAACAGGCTGGGAATGAGAAAAAATAATATGGTTAGGGTTTGTAGCCATTTAAATTTGGATTTAAAAAAAAATCACTTTTCATCTTCCCCTAAAACATTTATATTTTTAAGCAAATATTATCCAATATGCTGCTGAAAGGACTTTTGTTGTCTTGATATAAAATAAAAGCCAGTAGAGACTGACATTTTGTCAATCCTTTTGGCTGCTCTTCTTGCGCTTTCTTCTAAAGCAGGGCTACTCAACATGTGGCCTGTGCATGCGGCCCGCAGTCCATTTGTTTGTGGCCTACGGTATAGTTTGAGTTTACAGAGGACTCAACATGCAGCCCACGGGTGGGAGCCAAAACAAAAAAGTAGTCAATATAATGGTCTTCTGTTGATATGTGTTTTAGTAGGTAAATTCCTGGACTGTCATTTCTCATTTAAAGTGCTGTCATATGGGTGGAAATCGGGTAAATATTACATTTTATTAATATCAGCAGAACTGACTTAAATGGGGCCTTTGTGTTGTGTAATTTTGTCTTAATCGTATTCATGCCTGTCAGTGTGAAAGAAGCTATTTGCATATATTTGCATATATATTTGTATGTATATGCAACCGCACTTAAGTTGCGGCTTCCATGTTCTGTGAGTAACATTGTGGCCCCCCGGGCTTCCAAAGTTGAGTAGCCCTGTTCTAAAGATTGGTCATGCTTTGCCACACTGCTCTTAAATTAGAAAAAAGTGCCTGGAATTTCAAAGGGATTGCTCTCTGTTTCACATTTACCTCTGTAACACCACAAGAACGAACAGCCTAGTGCAACTCAGTCCTTATGAGAAAGTAACAATTAACAGAAATAAAATGAAAGCACATATGTTAGTTATAGACTGACTGATTTCATGCAATTTTAAAGGGACACTATCAGGCTAAAAATCATACTTAAAAAAATTCTTGCTGAAATTACAATTGAATTCTGTTTTATTTTCCATTGGGTTGTTTGTTTACATTTTACGCGTCTCCCAATTTGGATAATGGAACTAACTAGTTCCTCTGGATCATACTGTCTCTCTCATAATTTATCCCTATCCAGGGGACAGGAATCCACACAAGTGTGTGCTTGTGAAGTTCCCTTCATATCTTTCCTGCTGGTATGTGGTGTTTTCCTTCCCCACCCTTCTCACAGCAGTAGCAGGGATTTTGGCTGCTTAGGCAGCAGCTCTTCGGAAGTCCAGTTTTTTCCATTGCTCTGCATTGCCCTCTTTGGGCCTCCATGACAGCGTGGTTCTGACAAAAATACACTTGTCATGCGTTCCCCCAGAAGCTGCTGAATTGCCTACAGTGTAACTAAGAGATGGACTCATTAATACTTTTAGGTTTAGTGTTAACTTATTAAATTCCCATGAGGCTGGTGGATGTAGGAGCTCACAGAGAGCTTCCTTCCCTCCAACATCTGGAGCAATCATTAATCTGCATTGCAAGCTAATTGTAGTTGCAATGGAGCAACAATTGCTTTATTACTGGTAGTAGTGAAGGAAATAAATAGTACTACATATTTGTATGTGTGGTGGTACCGGGTGAGTATAATGGAAGATTGAAAGGAGTGCTGCCCGATCACTTCATTCTCTGCTTACATTGTTTGAAAAGACAGGGTGTGGAACATCTGGACTTGGGTGAGGAAATATATGCCACGACACAGTTATTCATGGAGATCTTGCCTGGACAATATGCAGCTAGTTTGCTCCTCCAACTTCTTGCTGGTCTGCCTTGATTTTATGCCAGTGCAAACTGAGCACAAATGTTGTGATGAATCAGATAGAATTAAGTCCATGCCTAAACACACAAGTTGTTCAGCTTTAACTTTACAGAGGTAGTTAAATGTGAGAGACCTTAAGTACATTTTCACCTGGAAAATTATAATGAATGTGGGTTATATTGGGCAGGCCATGTATATAAATACACCAGTGTATTTTTCTGGTATGAAAAATACAGATATTGGAAATCTTGAGTCCCTAACCTTTAAAAGCATACACTCCCCTTTATGCAGCATTCGCTCACTTTGGAATGAGTAAAAAGTAGGAGCAGTTTGAAAGTTTGTCATTGCCATTTATATACTGAAACTTAGCTTTTGACATCTTCATTGTTTTTCTGTGATGAAATAAGCATGTGGCTTAATCTCTGCTTCCTAAAGCTGATTGCCTCAAAGACAGAACTGCTTGTCCTTTTCTTAGCAAAAAGGAGAAATCTCTAAAACTCTATTTTCTTTATCTCCCTCAATTCAGACATCTCCTTTGCCTCTACTGCTTGTAACTTTGGCATCATCTTTGACCCTTAAGTTTTCTCTTTCTCCTGTATCTACTGTCAGCTCCACAGAATTGCCTGTGTAGTTGGAACACAAATCTTGTGGGGTTTTTTTATACATTTCAAATACATCTAGCTTGAGCCTTGTCTCTGCTCATCTCACACTAGACATCCTCTCTGTTCTATCCAAAAACATAACATTGTGTAAAGAGATTTCTTTCCAGCAGCTTCTGCTTTCTGGAACAGCCTACTTTTTTCTTTCTTGACTCCTTGCATCTCCATTGCTCTTCAAACTTTTCTGATAAAAAAACATTTTCTTCCTCACTCAGTCCTCACAATTTTGTTGTTGTTGTTGTTGAACCTGTGACTAAATATTTAATTTATTTATTATAGAATGTGTTTACACCCCTGGTTTCTGGTATTCTTAATACACTCTCTCTTGTATTCTTTAACTAACACTGTGAACATTTTCGCATAAGGACATAAGAATGTCCATACTGGGTCAGACCAAAGGTCCATCTGCCGACAGTGGCCAATGCCAGGTGTCCCAGAGGGAGTGAATTGAGCTGGTAATGATCAAGCCATTTCTCTCCTGCCATCCATCTCCACGCTCTGACAAACAGAGGCTAGGGACACCATTCCTTGCCCATACTGGCTAATAGCCATTTATGGACTTAACCTCCATGAATTAATCTAGTTCTCTTTTAAAGCCTGTTATACTCCTAGCCTTCACAACCTCCTCAGGCAAGGAGTTCCACAGATTGACTATGCGCTGTGTGAAGAAGAACTTCCTTTTATTTGTTTTAAACCTGCTGCCCATTAGTTTCATTTGGCGGCCCCTAGTTCTTATATTATGAGAACAAGTAAATAACTTTTGCTTGTTCACTTTCTCCACACCACTCATGATTTTATATACCTCTATCATATCCCCCCTTAGTCTCCTCTTTTCCAAGCTGAAAAGTCCAAACCCCTAATCGCTTTAGTTGCCCTTCTCTGAACCTTTTCTAATGCCAGTATATCTTTTTTGAGATGATGAGATGTACGCAGTATTCAAGATGTGGGCATACCATGGATTTATATAAGGGCAATAAGATATTCTCCATCTTATTCTCTATCCCTTTTTTAATGATTCCTAACATCCTGTTTGCTTTTTTCACTGCCGCTGCATGCTGTGTGGACGTCTGCAGAGAACTATCCACGATGACTCTAAGATCTCTTTCCTGATTAGTTGTAGCTAAATTAGCCCCCATCATATTCAATGTATAGTTGGGGTTATTTTTTCCAATGTGCATTACTTTACATTTATCCACATTAAATTTCATTTGCCATTTTGTTGCCCAGTCACTTAGTTTGGTGAGATCTTTTTGAAGTTCTTCACAGTCTGCTTTGGTCTTAACTCCCTTGAACAGTTTAGTATCGTCTGCAAACTTTGCCACCTCACTGTTTACCCCTTTCTCTATATCATTTATGAATAAGTTGAATAGGATTGGTTCTAGGACTGACCCTTGGAGAACTCCACTAGTTACCCCCTCTCCATTCTGAAAATTTACCATTTATTCCTACCCTTTGTTTCCTGTCTTTTGACCAGTTCTCAGTCCATGAAAGGATCTTCCCTCTTATCCCATGACAACTTAATTTACGTAAGAGCCTTTGGTGAGGGACCTTGTCAAAGGCTTTCTGGAAATCTAAGTACACTATATCTTCTGGGTCCCCCTTGTCCACATGTTTGTTGATCCCTTCAGAGAACTCTAACAGATTAGTAAGACATGATTTCCCTTTACAGAAACCATGTTGACTTTTGCCCAACAAATTATGTTCGTCTATGTGTCTGACAATTTTATTCTTTACTGTTGTTTCAACTCATTTGCCCAGTACTGACATTAGACTTTCCGGTCTGTATTTGCTGGGATCGCCTCTAGATCCCTTTTTAAATATTGGTGTTACATTAGCTATCTTCCAGTCATTGGGTACAGAAGCTGATTTAAAGTATAGATTACAAACCATTGTTAATAGTTCCGCAATTTCATATTTGAGTTCTTTCAGAACTCTTGGGTGAATGCCATCTGGTCCCGGTGACTTGTTACTGTTAAGTTTTTCAATTAATTCCAAAACCTCCTATAAGGACACTTCAGTCTGTGACAAGTCCTCAGATTTGCCCACCTACAAAGAACGGGTCAGGTTTGGGAATCTCCCTAACATCCTGAGCTGTGAAGATTGAAGCAAAGAATTCATTTAATTTCTCCGCAATGACTTTATTGTCTTTAAGTGCTCTTTTTGTATCTCGATGGTCCAGGGGCCCCGCTGGTTGTTTAGCAGGCTTCCTGCTTCTTATGTACTTAAAAAACATTTTATTACCTATTGAGTTTTTGGCTGGCTGTTCTTCAAACTCCTTTTTGACTTTTCTTATTACATTTTTACACTTAATTTGGCAGTGTTTATGCTCTTTTCTATTTACCTCACTAGGATTTGACTTCCACTTTTTAAAAGATGTCTTTTTATCTCTCACTGCTTCTTTTACGTGGTTGTTAGGTTCTTTTTTAGTTCTTCTACTATGTTTTTTAATTTGAGGTATACATTTAAGTTGGGCCTCTATTATGGTGTGTTTGAAAAGTGTCCATGCAGCTTGCAGGGATTTTACTTTAGTCACTGTACCTTTTAATTTCTGTTTAACTAACCTCCTCATTTTTGCACTGTGGCATTTAATTTTTCCTTTTTGAAATTAAATGCCACAGTGTTGGGCTGCTCTGGTGTTCTTCCCACTATAGGAATGTTAAATGTTATTATATTATGGTCACTCTTTCCAAGCGGTCCTGTTATAGTTACCTCTTGGACCAGATCCTGCACGCCACTCAGGACTAAATCAAGAATTGCCTCTCCCCTTGTGGGTTCCTGTACCAGCTGCTCCAAGAAGCAGTCATTAAGGTATCAAGAAATTTTGTGTCTGCATCTCGTCCTGAGGTGACATGTACCCAGTCAGTATGGGGATAGTTGAAATCCCCCACTATTATTGGGCTCTTTATTTTGATAGCCTCTCTAATCTCTCTTAGTATTTCATAGTCACCATTACTATCCTGGTCAGGTGGTCAATAATAGATCCCTACTGTTATATTCTTATTAGAGCAGGGAATTACTATCCATAGCGATTCTATGGAACATGTTTATTCATTTAAGATTTTTACTTCATTTGATTCTAAATTTTCTTTCACATATAGCGCCATTCCCCCACCCGCACGACCTGTTCTGTCCTTCCGATATATTTTGTATCCTGGAATGATTGTCCCCCATTGATTGTCCTCACTCCACCAGGTTTCTGTGATGCCTATTATATCAGTATCCTCCTTTAACACGAGGCACTCTAGTTCACCCATCTTATTTTTTAGACTTCTAGAATTTGTGTACAAGCACTTTAAAAACTTGTCACTGTTTATTTGTCTGCCCTTTTCTGATGTGTCAGATTCTTTTTTATGTGAATGTTTTCCATCTGATCTGGCCCATACTTTATCCTTTTCCATCCTCTCCTCTTGACTAAAACCTAGAGAATCTCTATCAATAGACTCTCCTCTAAGAGATGTCTCTGTCCGATCCACATGCTCCTCTGCACCAATCGGCATTCCCCCATCTCTTAGTTTAAAAACTGCTCTGCGACCTTTTTAATGTTAAGTGCCAGCAGTCTGGATCCACTTTGGTTTAGATGGAGCCCATTCTTTCTGTATAGGCTCCTCCTATCCCAAAAGTTTCCCTAGTTCGTTATACAGCTAAATCCCTCCTCCCTACACCATCGTCTCATCCACACATTGAGACTCTGAAGCTCTGCCTGCCTACCTGCTCATGCGTGTGAAACTGGAAGCATTTCTGAGAATGCCACCATAGAGGTCCTGGATTTCAGTCTCTTTCCTAGCAGCCTAAATTTGGCCTCCAGGACATCTCTGCTACCCTTCCCTGTGCCATTGGTACCTCCATGTACCACGACCACCAGCTCCTCCCCAGCACTACACATAAGTTGATCTAGATGCCTCGAGAGATCCGCAACCTTCGCACCAGGCAAGCAAGTCACCATACTGTTCTCCCGGTCATTGCAAATCCAGCTATCTACATTTCTAATGATCAAATCTCCCATTACCAACAACTGCCTTTTCCTACTGACTGGAGTTCCCTCCCCGGAGAGGTAACCTCAGTGCGAGAGGATATCCCAACATCTGGAAGGAGGGTCCCAACTATGGGAAGATTTCCCTCTGCTCCTGTTGACTGCTCTCCTTCCCTGAGCCCTGTCATCCTCCTTAACAGCGCAGGGTCTGTCTGACCAGAGGTGGGACAATTCTACAGTGTCCTGGAAAGCCTCATCTACATACCTCTCTGCCTTTCTCAGCTCCTCCAGTTCAGCCACCTTGGCCTCCAAAGCCCGTATGCGGTCTCTGAGGGCCAGGAGCTCCTTGCACCAAATGCACACATACGTCACCCACCCATAGGGCAGGTAATCATACATGCTACACTGAGTGCAATAAACTGGATAGCCCCCACTCTGCTGCTGGGCTTCTGCCTGCATTCTCTCCTACAGCTACCTAGGTTATTGATAGAGGTTTTAGTTAAATCAGGAAGTTTTGATTAAAACCTTTAAACTAAACTATAAAGAATGGCAAGTGTACCTTGGCCCCTTCCCACTCCCCTTCCAAACTCACTGTTTTATAAAGCCCTAGCCTTCCTGATAGCCCCGCCCCCTGACTAAGGCTCAGCCAATTAACAGAGGCTTCTCGATTTCAAACCTTTAGAAGCTCACAGCTTCAAACTGCCGGCCACAACACATGCTCCTTCAGACAAACAAACAAACACAAGCTCAGCACACAGCAACTAACCCCCAAACACACAAACTCACACTACAGACAGCCACTTACCTCAAGGGTCCCGTATTTGCTCCTCCTTTACCTGGAGAACTCCCTCTCAAAACTCCCTGTTTGCTGCTCCTGTTTGCAAAGCTCCCTGGTCGCTGAAGTGTTTGTTTGAAAAACACTGTGCAAAACAAAATGTTATCAGAAAGTTTCAAGAAGGTTTAAAATTAAACAACATGGACCTCCATTACTTCCTGAGCAAACCAGTATTATAGTCATATCCTATCTTTTTAGTGTCTGAGACTTATTTTGCGCTGTTGTTCACTTACTAGGCAATCTGTTTTGGTTTGTTTGCGTGCTCCCTTATAATCACTTAAAATCTATCTTTTGTAGTTAATGAACTTGTTTTTGCTTCATCTGACTCAGTGAATTTGGAATGAAGTCTCTGAAAATGTTAGGGAAAAGGCTGTTGCATATTCCTGTCTGCAATGGGGGAAGCAAGACTCTGTGATAGGGATGTTAAATATTATGTAATTGAATAGTCATTTAACCACATCAAATTTTAGCATTTACATGACCATTCTGTAGTCCCCAAGGGCAGGGGAGGCAGCCACCAGCATTGCTGCCTCTGTATTATAGACAGTAGCACGGGGTGGCAGGCGGAAGTCAGTCCATGAAGAGAGCTGGTTTAATAATTGGCTCCCTGAATAGACCAGCTCCCACCTTCTGCCCTGCACTGCTGCCTCTAATACAGAGGCAGCAGCACAGGGAGGCAGCAAGGAGAGGGCAGGCAGCTCCCCACACGTATCAGTTCTCGCCTGTCCTCTCCCTCCCCTTCGTTGGTGCCTCTTACAGAAAGGCAGCAGCATGGACAGGAGGCAGGTAGCTCCACGGGAGCCAATAAATGTGCAGAGACAGCTTCCTATGTGTACTGGTTCCCATCCTGCCCCCCTCTCTCTCCACGTTGATGCTGCCTCTCTGTCAGAGGCACCAGTGTAGAGATAGAGGGGGGCAGGCAGCTCTGCAGGACCCAGTGTTCATGGGGAGCCAGCTTAAAAGCTGCCTCTCCAAAGGCACCAGTTCTCCCCCCCCCCTTTGCTGCCTCTGCTACACTGGGTGTAGTTGACAGGATTAACCAAGAGATACAAGATACAAGAGAAAAATCTGTCTCAAGTTTTGATTGTTTTGATTCTGTTGCATTGAAATAGTTATTGCTTCTCTTTCTTGTTTCTCTCCTTCCCTTTTACTGCTAGCACTCTAGGGTGAACTCATGGTCCCACAGAAATCAATGGGAGTTTTGCATTTAATTTGCATTTAATTTTCATGTTTTCACCACTACTCTGGTTGCCTGTGACTTTTTCCATCTAGATCAGCGGTTCTCAAACCTGTGGCCCGCTGGCCACATATGTTCCAATTAGCACACATACAGCAGCAGCCCAGCTGTGTGCTAAATGCTTCTGGTCCACATGGTGGAATCAGGTCCAGGGCTGCTGGCCAGTTGGCCCGATGTGATGAGGGTCCAAGGCTGGTCCCATGGGTTCAACATTGGGTCTGCCACCTGGTCCCATGCAACAAAGTCAAAGGTCCAGGCTCTCACCCAACTCCCCACCCAGGACTCTTCTCCAGGCCCCACTCTATGGAGGGGGCAGTAGGTGAGAGCGACTGGACATAGGTATCTGTGGGGAGCAACCCACAATGATAAATAGGTTGAGAACCACTGGTCTGGGTAATTGGATTAAGCTGTTGTGTCTGTTCATATGGATAGCTAAACCAAGAGCAAAGGTGAAAGGTATATTGTGTTACCTGGCATTTAATGTCTTCGAGAGATGGAATCAGTAGCTTACAGTATTAATATTTTCCATTGGTAGTATTTTCCAGGCTTTGTGAAAACCCATAGAAGCGTTGAAATATTTTCCAACAGAACTTTTTTTTTTAATTGGGAAATGCTGATTTGACAGAATCAAAATGTTCTATGGCAGCATGTGGCAGTAATGAAACTTTTGAAGGAAACCCATTCGGCAGACAGGTTTCCCTGGGTGGACGTCTTCTTGGGGAACCAGGTTGGTGGTGAGCCAGCCATGTGCCTGAAATATTTCAAACATTTCTATTTCATTGAAGAATTTGTACTTTCAACTTTTTATTCTGATGCAAGACTTTTTTAATGCAGTTTTCCACAGAACAGAAATTTCAGATTCTGCCCAACTCTCCCATGTCATAAAGCCCATGGGCATGTGAAACTTTCCAATGTGGTCCCGATGTAATTGTTGCAGATGGCAAGTTGAGCAGTTGAAATGTTAGCCAAGAAGTGCCATGGTCTTGGCCTAGTTGTTGTCTGTATTCGGGTTATTATTGATGAAAATCCTTTCTTAGAACAATTTTGAGATCCATCCTCTAGATATGTCTGAAGTCACTTAGTATTCTGTATCTTCTCTAGCAAACATTTGAGTGCTCTGGAGTATTCCTTTGGCCATCTGATCAGAAAGAAATCTCTTACTCTGTCCAGTTTTATTTTTTGTCTATTCATTTGATATAGTTTCTGTTTTATTTGCAATACAATTCCTGCTGGTAGTTCATATTTAGTACATTCTTTACAAACAGTATCAGACAGTCTGTACTTAAAGATCAGCATGACCTCCACACATACGTAGTCTCATAGTTTACAAACCCAAGATGATATTGAGCTTTATTGGGTCAGTAATTGCTTGTGTAGTTGATCCATTGGAGTTGCAAGGAGGATGGAGGAAAAAGGTCAGCATGTGTCTAATGACTTTTCATCTTACTGTGTTTTTATGAGGCATCAATTCTGTTTCCTATCTGTTTTCAGCAATATGTTAAATGCCCTGTTGCTTTTTTCATCTTTCCATTGAGGCTTTAATGCATTTTCTGAACAACCAATTTTATACGCAAAGTATTAAGCATCCCCAGGTTAATAGTCAGCTGTTTTGCTTACTGTAGGAGGTCCACTTGGCTTATACTTTGTTCCTAGTTGTTTAACTTCACATTCTAATTGTGTTCTAGTATAGGCTGCCCGTTCTAAGGAAGGCCGAAAAGAACTTAGGAGAAAGCCACTATATGAAGATGACCCAATGGATGGGCCCATTTATTCCCACAAATTCTTGGGCTCTTTGTATTTGTCAGGTCACACTCCCTGGCCCATCTGTATTGCCATCAGTCCTGTGCATCAAAGGGAAAAAGGTGGATTGATTAGTATGCAGTGTTTATCATGTAGTTTTACTCCTTCTAGGGTTTTGTTTTGTTTTGTTTGTTTTGAAAAAAAAAAAAGATGATGTAGAGGGTCACAGCTTAGAATGCCACTTTCAGGACAGACTGATTTAAAAATAGGACAGACGACTCATCCCAAAACTGGTGGTTATTCCAACATCAGAATTCACCAAACCTATGTGAGTTCCTGTATTACCATGCTGGGTAACAAGAAGCCATAATACAGGTCCCCTTACCAGACCCTATCACAACCCAGACATCTGATCTTCATGATCATAGGTTACTGAAAACCAGATTAATCAAATTTTCTAATCCCAAGGATCAGCCACTCTTACTCCCGAGGTCATATACTTAGATCTTCCCCGATTGCCACTCTTGTAGCCAGCCCTTTAGTGAATAAAAACTAAAGGTTTATTAATACAAGAAGAAAAGAAGAAAGTTATTAATTGTTTAAAGGAAACATATATATTATAATTGTTTCAGAGTTTGCAGGTCAGGATAATAGCAGTGATGTTAAATCTGCTAGTTTATAATAAATCTCTCTGGTTCACCCAAATAGATTGGGGATCATCAGTCCATTGTCCAAAGCTTCCTTCTGTTAGAAATCATGCCCAGAGATATGGGGCAAGACAAAGATGTGATGTCACAGTCTCTTTTTGTACTTTCAGCCAAACCGTATGGAAAGTTATTGGCAAAAGATGGAGACTTAGATCACATGTCCTTACATACCTTGCTGAATCATGGGGTGGCCATTGCCTCAATGCTTTCTGAAACTTCTTCAAAAGGGGCTGACTGGACGAGCTGATTGTCCTGAAGCAGGCCGGTTAGTCTAGACAAGTGTTTCTCAAAGTGGCTGCAGAACCAGTAAGTAAACAAACCAGAGTGGCCCGGTAGCAGCTTTCTCAGAGTGGGTCCACGGACCACTTTGAGAAACACTGGTCTTGATGCATACCGAAAACAGCATGTTTGTGATGCAAACCCATAGCCAACTTCATATACAAAGATATGTGGATTTAAACAGGGTAATAATACTTAGCAATCTATATGTTTTCCACTGATACCTTATTTACATGGTGACATACTTAGTACAAGATTTATTGCAATTTTGTAATGGTGGCTGTGTGAGTGTAGGTGTAGTTATCTTTTTATACAGCATCACAGATGTGTCTTGAACTATTTCCGAGTCACTGAAATCTGAATGAGTTTTTCCATTATCTTTGAGATGAGAATTTCATTCATAGCAGAGACACAATGTTCTTAAAACAAGCTAATGTTTCAGGCAAAATGGAGAGTACATCTAGTATTAAAAAGTCTTCTTAAATTAGACAAGATGAACACCTTTTGCTTGTATCATTTAGAAACAAACTGTATTTCCTATGCAAGGAGAAACATGTATACATAGGCTTCCCTCACAGAAATACAGACCAGAGAATCTTGCTCATTGGGGTCCTTTATGTTTTTTCTCTCCATACTAACGCTAACCATTTTGTTTTGCTTTTTTCTCTTTTACAGGTTGCCTTTTTGAAGATGTGAAGAACCCACATCCATTATTTGAAGATTACCTTGAGAGGAGTTTTCACTTAACATACAGAAATGTAAGGATCACTTCTATTGGGATGACTTTCCAGAAAAAGCCACAGAGGGTGCAAAACCTCATCATATTTTAGCTTTAATATTTGTTGGATTTTTTGTTTTGAAAGAGCAAAGCCAGTGACAGAGAAATTCAGTCAGACTTGGGAGGTTAAAAAATGGGAAATTGAGTAACTTCGTAACTGCTGAAAATGTCAACGGTTACACAGTTACACATAGGAGGTGACAGCCAGCTCCCTTAGTTCAGACAGGCATACATTATAAGACTGGAGTTCTGAGTGTGACTTATATCTGAAGGCGGGGGTGACCATAATCATGATGTCTTCATCACCAAGGGAGAAGGAGTCAATAATCTTGATAGAGCAGTGGTTGATAGTAAATTGTGTATTTTATGTAGAAAATGGAAGAACTTGTAGCTAGGAGAGGATATAAAATATTTAATGTAGTGAATCCTAACTAAGAAACATATATGCAACTTTTATTACATTCGTCACTGTTTTGAATTGGCAGAGGTTATCGCATGACTGGAACTGTAAAATGTAAACTGTTGTTTTCCACCAACCTTATGTATGTAGCATATACATTTTTCCCATCTGATATCCTACTCTGTAATCGAGAGAAGGTACTATTTGCATACCTGTACCCTATGTAAAACTGAATGAAATTGATAATGCATTGGTTAAAGTTAACAACAAAAGGTTTTTGTGATTATTTAAAATAAATGATCTTGCAACTCTAAAAAGGGTGCCTGTATCTACAGGGTTTATGGAAGTTTCTGGATTGGCAGCCCTGGAGGCAGAAATCCTCTGTTTGCAAAGCTAATCCATCTCAGGTTGTAACTGCATAAACTTCCCCACTGCATAAACTTCCCTTCCTATATTTTCTTAAGTGCCTCAATTCTGACTTGGCGGGACCATATCTAGAAGTAGTTCAGTCCTTGTGGCCCATTCAGTGCTTTCTTTTCTTATGAGACTGTCAACAAGAGTTGACAGGCGAGTTAGTGCTGAATGGAGTTGGTGGCAGCTTCTGTGTTTTAGACACTTATCTACTTGTAATTGGACTGATAACTACCAAATGCATTCTGCGTGGAACAAATAACCTTGCACGGTTTCCAATTTTGGAGTGGACCTCTCATTCTCCAGTTGTCAGTAATCATTTTGGTCTCCGTTGCGCAGAGAGAGTATCAGAGAGAACTTGTATACAGTGTATGTGTGGGCAGTGGAGAGAAAGATGAGCTATTTTTCTCTGCATAAGCACTAGTGCTGCCATAGTTCAGCAGCAACCCTGTTGTCTTCCCAAGCTAAAGATATGGCTGAGAATATTCATATTGCTGAGACCTTTTATACTATATGTCTGAGCCCTCTATTAACATACGTTCGGAACCCCACCCATTTTGTAACCTTAGTGTAATCTGTTTTCTTAGATGTCCTCAAGTTTGCAACAGAATACCCACAGGGTCAAAAACTGAGCATGATTCAAAAAGGGAGTCACATGTTTTTAAGGATAACCACACAGTTCAGAGTTTTAGAAGCTTATGCTATCATACATATTGGTTTGAGTAATTAAAATCCATGATTTAGATTATAAACTAATATGGATTAAGAGGAGACCAAATGTTAGCACATGTTTCTCTAATTTGTTTGTGTCTTCCTCTGAAGTATCTGGTGCTGTCCACTTTTTGAGACAGAACATTGGACTAGCTGGACCATGGGTCTGATCCAGTCTGACAGTTTGTACATCCCAAAGCTGCTTGGGAGAAGCATTTCTACTTAAAATAGTGGAAAAAATCCTGTTTATATAGGCTGACTTTTTTTCAATAATTCACTTTAAGTAATTAAAAAGAGAGACAAGGTAAGTATGGTAATATCTTTTTTTGGCTCAACTTCTGTTGGTGAATGAGAAGAGCTTTTGAGCTTAACTTACCCGCCTTGTCTTTCTTTAATATCCTGGGACCAACACAGCAGCAGCTACACTGCAAACAATTAAGAAATAAGAAAGCTGTGAGCTTGTCAAAGGACAACTCTCTAACGCTACATCTACACAGTGGAGCTATTTCATGATACCTCCGATATCCCGAAGTAGCTATTCCGTGTCTTAAGAGCAAGCCTGTTATATCGAAATATAACGGGCTCGCTATTCCGACGTCCCTGTAAATCTCATTGCATGAGGGATAAAGGACGTTTCTAAATAAACTATTTCAAAATAACATCAAAATAAGCTATGCAATTTGCACGACACAAATTGCGTAGCTTATTTCAGTGTAAGGGTGCTGTGTAGATACACCATAAGAGGAACAGGTTTAGAGAGAGATTATTGTTGCAAAGAGCTTCTTTTAAAACCCTGGGATTCCAGATGTCAACATATATATATGTTCTGTCATGTCCAATACTGTTCTGACAGGTACTGCAAGATGCTGAACATCTCCTGTGAAATACGGGATATCTGTGGGGGTTAAGATCATTCATCAACTATTCTAGGCCTCATTCTACTTTTCCTCAGTATTTTAGATTGAGTATTCATTTAAAGGCAGAGGTTGCCGTGTTGCATTTTACACCTATGTATTTTGGAGCTCTATTGCATACTTCCATGATAATTTGTCAATATAACAATGGCTAGTCATTTTGATTTTTCTGTTATGAATAAAATACATTTTCCACTTCAGTTTTTGTTTTGCTCTGTTGTATGCTGGTTTCTGCTTCGCAGAATATGATTTGGCCAATCAAGGAGGGAAAACATGGAAATGACAGATTGCAATTGTAAAGCCACTTTCATCCTATTTAAATCCCTCCTGTTGTGATTTTGCATCAGTAGAGCAATCTGCTTCAGAGTGTATTTATGCTTTGTATGTTTTTAAATTTGTCATCATGTCAGTTTCTCCTACATGATATGCTATTAGGGACATAAATAGTTAATATACTTCTAATGGCAAATGAGGTTCTGAGATGGCAGGTGCAGGCAAATCATTCACTAGATTAATCAGAAATTCAGAAGAAAAAATATGCATGAACTGGGGCAATATAAATCAAACCCCATTTGGCAAGTTCATCACTCTCAGAGCACCTTGCAGAATATCACAATAAAATGTCATGCTTCTGGTGGGGTCAGCTTTACAGGATTCCTGGGCACGTATGTGGGAGAGAAGACTGTAGATGTAGTATTAGGTCAAATGCAGGAATTTATCTTTTTGTGTCTGATATTTTTCCCCGTAAAGGTTGAACCTCTCTAGTATGGCTCTCTCTGGTCAGGCAACATCCATGGTCCAGCCTGATTTTAGTTAATCAGATAGCCACTTATTATGGGCGTGGCTAAGTTTCCTGCAGTCCCATAAAGTGTGTTTATAGCCACCAGTCTTGGCTTTCAGTGTTCTGTGCTGTTACTTAGCTCTAATTTACCCCTAAATGTGTTCTAAGAAGCTAGTAAGCAGTGGAAGTGTTGGTAATGCTGCTAGACAATATTGACCTCCCGTGGTCCAGCAAATTCTCTGGCTCAGCACTCATCAGATCCCGAGGGTGCCGGACGAGTGAGGTTCAACCTGTACCTTGAAGGTGAGAGTTGTGACCTGCCAAAGATAAGCAGCTCTGGTTTTGTTAGGGGTATCTTTCCTGCAGTTTTTAAGTTACTCGTACAAATACCTGAAAAATGTCAGTAATGTATAAACGTATTAGAAGTCGTCTTGGGTTTATTTGCTAATATTCAGAAGAAGGCGAGAAAAGTCAGTAATAGCCCTTTAAAAGGGTTTATTGTGATGACTCATGATGCATTATTCAGCCAATAATATTTTTATAGAGAAGTTGTCTTTTTTTCTTGAAAATCTTTCAGCATTTTTTCATCTCTTAATATCAGTATAGGTGTACCAATGAGTCCAGTTTTTGCCTTTTAAAAACTTATTTATTGTAATGCTGTATAAGAATGTGGCAATCTGGATGTAAGCAAGTTATTTTTGCACACTAGTTCTTGTCACAACGTCTTTGTGATCATTCATAATTATTTGTAAATCTAGTGTCATTTTTTAAATTCCTCATTCATATGGAAACAGAAATGTTATTTGTTTTTCAAGTTTATAAAGGATATCTATCAGAAGACCTCATACACATGTGGAAAAAAAATATTTTGTGTTCAATACCTACAAATTCTTAGTTACAAGATTTGAAATACCTTTTTAATTCTGGTTTAAAATAAGTAAGAGTGATTCCTCAGATAAGCATTTTGGAGTTAAACACTCAAGGTATGTCTACACTGCAATAAAACACCTGTGGCTGGCCTGTCAGCTGTCAAAGGCTGTGGAGCTATTGAAGTTCAGTGCAGCTCTCCAGAGGCAGAGAGGGCAGTATGGGACCAGGAAGAGAACTGGCAGCATGTAACTTATAGAAGGGGAAAAAGGCCAGCACGGGAATCCCCCAATGCTATAGAGGTAAGTAATCGCTTTCAGGCTCTCTTCACAGGCTCTGCGGTGGTGAATGCTTTGGAAGGGACCTCACAAGGAAGAAACCGCAAGGGAACACCATCTACTGGAAGGCATGGGATGCGTAGTCCTATGGATGGGGGTTCCACGACCACCACCCCCAAAAGAAGATGACGGGTGGTGGTGGTCGGGGACTCCCTCCTAAGAGGGACTGAGCCATCCATCTGCCGTCCGGACCTGGAATCTCGAGAGGTGGGCTGCTTACCGGAAGCTCGAATTCAGGATGTCACTGAGAGGCTTACCAAGCTGATCAAACCTTCGGATTGCTACCCCTTCCTGCTTCTCCACATGGGAACTAACGATACGGCCAAGAATGACCTTGAGCGGGTTACTGTGGATTATGTAGCGCTGGGAAGAAGGACCCAAGAATTAGGAGCGCAAGTGGGGTTCTCGTCCATCCTCCCTGTTGAAGGGAAAGGACTGAGCAGGGATTGTCGAATTGAGGAAGTAAATGCGTGGTTGCGCAGGTGGTGTCGCAGAAAGGGCTTTGGTTTCTTCGACCATGGGACTCTGTTCCGGGCACAAGGATTGTTAGGAAGAGATGGGATCCACCTAACGAAGAGAGGAAGGAGCATCTTCGCGGGCAGGCTTGCAAACCTAATGAGGAGGGCTTTAAACTAGGTTCGTTGGGGGACAGTGACCAACACCCTGAGGGGAGTGGGAAAGTCGGATACCGGGAAGGAATGCAAAGAGGAACGAGCAAGAAAGGAGGACCCCTGATTCGAATGGAGAAGATGGGGCGATCAACTGGTTATCTGAGGTGTTTGTACACTAATGCGAGAAGCCTGGGCAACAAACAGGAAGAACTGGAGGCCCTGGCCCAGTCCAAGAAATATGATTTAATTGGGATAACAGAGACTTGGTGGGATGACTCGCATGGCTGGAGCGCTGTCATGGAAGGGTATAGACTGTTCAGGAAGGAAAGGCTGGGGAGAAAAGGAGGAGGAGTTGCACTATACGTAAGAGAGCACTATGATTGCTCTGAACTCCAGTATATAGAGGGAGAGAAACCTGTTGAGAGTCTATGGGTTAAGTTTAGAGGTGCAAACAACAGCAGTGATGTTGTGGTTGGTGTCTACTATAGGCCACCGAATCAGGTGGATGAGGTAGATGAGACTTTCTTTGGACAACTGAGAGAAGCTTCCAGATCGCAGGCCCTGGTTCTCGTAGGGGACTTTAATCACCCTGACATCTGTTGGGAAACCAATATGGCAGTACACAGGCAATCCAGGAAGTTTTTGGAGAATGTTGGGGATAACTTCTTGGCACAAGTGATGAAGGATCCGACCAGGGGCCATGCTCAGCTTGACCTTCTGCTCACAAACAGGGAGGAACTAATAGGGGAAGAAGAGGTGGGTGACAACCTGGGAAGCAGTGATCATGAGATGGTAGATTTCAGGATCCTGACCAAAGGAAGAAAAGAGAGTAGTAAAATACACACCTTGGACTTCAGAAAAGCAGATTTTGACTCCCTTAGAGACCTGATGGGCAGAATCCCCTGGGATGTTAACATGAAGGGGAAAGGAGTCCAGGACAGCTGGCAGTATTTTAAAGAAGCCTTATTGAAGGTACAGAAAGAAACCATCCCGATGCGTAGCAAGAGAGGCAAACATGGTAGGAGACCGGATTGGCTTACAGGGGAAATCCTTGGTGAACTTAAGCACAAAAAGGAAGCTTACAAAAAGTGGAAACTTGGACAAATGACCAGGGAGGGGTTTAAATGTATAGCTCGAGAATGCCGGGGGGTTATCAGGAAGGCGAAAGCACAAATGGAATTGCGACTGGCTAAGGATGTGAAGGATAACAAGAAAGGTTTCTACAGGCATGTTAACAAGAAGAAGGTGATCAGAGAGGGTGTGCGGCCCCTACTGGATGAAGGAGGTAACCTAGTGACAGATGATGTGGGGAAAGCTGAAGTACTCAATGCTTTCTTTGCCTCTATATTCACGGACAAGGTGGGCTCCCGGACTAATGCGCTAAGTGATGCAAGATGGGATGAAGATCGACAGCCCTTAGTGGGTAAAGAACAGGTTAGGAACTATTTAGAAAAGCTAAACGTACACAAATCCATGGGTCCGGACTTAATGCATCCGAGGGTACTGAGGGAGTTGGCAAATGTCATTGAGGAGCCTTTGGCCATTATCTTTGAAAAGTCGTGGAGATCGGGAGAGATCCCGGATGATTGGAAAAAGGCAAATGTTGTGCCCATCTTCAAAAAAGGCAAGAAGGACGATCCAGGGAACTATAGGCCGGTCAGTCTTACCTCGGTTCCTGGAAAAATCATGGAAGGGATCCTTAAGGAATCCATTTTGAGGCACTTGGAGGAGAGGAAAGTGATTAGGAATAGTCAGCATGGATTCACAAAGGGCAAGTCGTGCCTGACCAATCTGATTAGCTTCTATGATGAGGTAACTGGCTCTGTGGACATGGGAAAGTCAGTGGATGTGATATACCTTGACTTTAGCAAGGCTTTTGATACAGTCTCCCACAATATTCTTGCCAGCAAGTTAAGGGAATGTGGCTTGGATAAATGGACGGTAAGATGGATAGAAAGCTGGCTAGAAGGCCGGGCCCAGCGGGTAGTGATCAACGGCTCAATGTCAGGATGGCGGTCGGTTTCTAGCGGAGTGCCCCAAGGTTCGGTTCTAGGACCGTTTTTTGTTCAATATCTTTATTAATGACCTGGATGAGGGGATGGATTGCACCCGCAGCAAGTTTGCAGATGACACTAAGCTAGGGGGAGAGGTAGATACGCTGGAGGGCAGGGATAGAGTCCAGAGTGACTTAGACAAATTGGAGGATTGGGCCACAAGAAATCTGATGAGGTTCAACAAGGACAAGTGTAGAGTCCTGCACTTGGGACGGAAGAATCCCAAGCATTATTATAGGCTGGGGACCAACCAGCTAAGTAGTAGTTCTGCAGAAAAGGACCTGGGGGTTATCGTGGATGAGAAGCTGGATATGAGTCAACAGTGTGCCCTTGTAGCCAAGAAGGCTAATGGCATATTAGGTTGCATTAAGAGGAGCATTGCCAGCAGATCCAGAGATGTCATTATTCCCCTTTATTCAGCTCTGGTGAGGCCACATCTGGAGTATTGTGTCCAGTTCTGGGCCCCCCACTACAAAAAGGATGTGGACGCATTGGAGAGGGTCCAGCGGAGGGCAACCAAAATGATTAGGGGACTGGAGCATATGACTTATGATGAGAGGCTGAGGGAGTTGGGTCTGTTTAGTCTGCAGAAGTGAGGGAGGATTTGATAGCAGCCTTCAACTTCCTGAAGGGAGGTTCCAAAGAGGATGGAGAAAGGCTGTTCTCAGTAGTGACGGATGGCAGAACAAGGAGCAATGGTCTTAAGTTGTGGTGGGAGAGGTCCAGTTTGGATATTAGGAAAAACTATTTCACTAGGAGAGTGGTGAAACACTGGAATGGGTTACCTAGGGAAGTAGTGGAGTCTCCATCCCTAGAGGTGTTTAAGTCTCGGCTTGACAAAGCCCTGACTGGGTTGATCTAGTTGGGATTGGTCCTGCCTAGAGCAGGGGGCTGGACTTGATGACCTCCTGAGGTCTCTTTCAGCTCTATAGTTCTATGATTCTGTGCAGCAAGGGAGGTTTAGATTGGACATTAGGGAAAACTTGCTAATTCTCAGGGTAGTTAAACACTGGAATAAATTGCCTGAGGAGGTTGTAGAATCTCCATCTCCGGAGATATTTAAGAGCAGGTTAGATAGCCTTTTTATCAGGGATGGTAGGCGGTGCATCCTGCCAGGAGGGCAGGGGACTGGACTCAATGACCTCTGGAGGTCCCTTCCATTTCTAGTATTCTATGATTCTTTGATAACTATGCTTTTCCATCCTGAATGTCATTGCGTGTTCATTACCACATTAGGTAAAATGTATCCACACACATTCTAACACAATCAGATTTTCTGATTCAGAAGTGACCCTGTTGATTGTGTGGCTCAGTATATTAAATTCTACATAGTTTTTGCTCCCACTTCCTACTTAGAATAAATCTAGATAAAACCAGTGTGTGAGAGTGTGAGCATGGATTGAATTAGTTTTAATTTAATTGTAAAAAGGCCACTTTGTCTTTTTGTATGATGATACAGGTTAAGATTTCTCTGGCTTTTCCAAACATTAACGTACAATCTGGCAGAGCTGCAAAATAGTATCTAAATCCTTCGAATGCAGAACCTGTCCTTTAAAAATGTGTCAAGCTGTATGTTCTCTTTTAAAACTATTACAAGCACTACAGAGGTCTTGATCCTGCTGTGCGTAGCGAGTTGGGATCACAAGATTGCTTCACACTAGCATAAGTGTGGATGGAGATTAAATACCAGCACAAGTGAAGATAAGCAGTAGGGAGCAAAGCCTCAGCTCCTGTAAAATTGCCATACCTCCTTTTACTTCAGTGGCGCCTATGGCACTTATACCATGTGGCGATCTCTCCCTAGGTAAGTTCCTCTGCACTTGTTTTTTGAAAGTCAAAAGTCCTTAGTGTTCTCCATGGAGTAGAGTGGACATGGGGCATATCTGAGGGAATGTGTCTTAAGTGGGATCTTCATCATACTATTGGCTTGCAGGATCAGTGCATTTTATAACTACCGACTGTCCTTCAACTGTTAATTTCTAGATTAATAGGGTTATTGAATTTACAAATTCATGCAGTGTCCTGGTTCTTTTTCCGAACTGCTTTGGCAACGTTGTCAGCTGTTGCACTGTCTGTGGCTAATATGAAGGATGAGACACATAGTGATCCAATTGTACAGTTAGTGTAGGCTGTTTTCTCAGATTACCAGACATGCCCTTTACTGGTCTTTGATTTATGTGGACCTAATAAGAGCAGAGTAAGCCCGGTCTTTTGTCTGAGTTTGAAAGGAATCTGGGTATGGGACAATTTACAGTGTGTGCTTTGTTGCTGAAGAAGAAAAGCGTTTTTTGTCAGAAGGCTGGAATACATATTCCAGAATTGATGAAGCAAAGTGAAAATGTACTAAATTAAGAGTGCCTTTTAAATAAATGGCTATTAAGAAGGTTTGAGACATTATGTTAGTTGATCTGGGATACTTATTAAAATCATAGTTTGAGCCTGCAGTGTGCAAACATGGCTTGACTGTTGTGAGCCCTTATCTTCCATAGACAATGAGCAATGTTCCAGTCCAGCAAACACAGCTGTGATGGGTCTGGCATTTATGCAGTTCTCTGCTTAACTAAATAAACAGGACATGGGGGAACCTGTGATCATGTTGCAGCAGCATACTCTGAAATATACTTAAAAGAAAATAAACTAAACCACTTTTTTGGAAAGGGAATTATTGCCTTTTCCTGCAGTTTTTTCTTGATAGCTGCAGGCATTGAGAAGAAGTGTCTTTGAGAGTGGTGAGGGTGAGGTGTTGTCAAATTTGAGTAGTCTCCTTAAAGTCTTGCTGAGTCAGGGTCTTTATTTTGAGTTATTTTACTAATCTACTTGTCACTTGTTTCTGTTGCAACCAAATACTGTCAGTAATCTATAACTCAGCAGTTTCTTGCGTTACCTAATTGTCATGGCGGCTCACAGCCAGAAATAAAGTTTATTTTGCTCCTGTTATTTTAATTATCATCTCCAATGATCATGACAGTGGGGGATGTTTTATTAGAAAATTGAGAGCAATCTGAATTTGTCTCTTACATAGCTTTTCTCCTTCCCTCCGTTTAATATTTTGCAGAATTACATTGCTTCAGTACTCTCTCTCTCTCTCCAGCAAAGGGCAATTTTGTGAAGTGTATTCCAGCTGCACTGATGAAGTTAGAACAGTTTGGCACAGGCTTGGAGATCAAGATGTTGTCGTGAAAAATGAGTTCTGTCAACAAAAACTGCTTTGTAATCATAAAATGTGCACAAGGTGGTCAATGTTGTACTTTCTGTCAGTCACCCACTTTCAGGTGTATCCACCACCCTGAGGGAGCTCTTACCTGTCAGAAATATCTGTGGACTTTATCTGTCAACACTTGATCAGTGTCAGATTACATCAGAGTATATTCTTCCTCATCTTTGACCGCTGCATCTTTCCTTAGTGATCTCCGTGGGCCAAATGAACTAGAAATGATCATCTCTTAACCTTTGCAGTCTTTTACTCTCCCCATGATTATGCTGAAAATATTGATTGGGGTTTGAAGGCCTCAGGTATTCAGTGTCTCTCATTTTATAATTCCTTTGGTATTGGTCATACCAGGTACTCAGAAACTGCTGATTCTTTGTCAAAATCAAATACATGCTCTTCTGATGCTTATTAATATTCACTAGATGACGTCACACCCTGTGCCTCCTGTTTATAGCCATGTGTGTGCTTTATGGGTGAGCTCAGACACTATTTTTTGGAGAGTAATTTTTTGGAGAGTGACAACGTGCCATGTTTTTTTGTGTATCGAATGGCATGGTGTGTCTTGCCACAAAACATAAATCTTCTATTTCGGTTTAACAGAGGCGGTAGCTATACAATGTAGTTGTGCTCGCTTGATCTCGGGTGCTCTCTTTAGTTCTTTTAATCTAGTTTAGAAAAGGGCAGCCCGATGGCTCCTCCCTTGAATAGGGACCTCTTGATAAGAACTACATATACTAAAAAGATTTATCTATATAAAATTGAATCCTATGGAGAATTTGCCCTTCCTCCTCCGAAAATAAATCAAGTTGACCCTAACGAGCATTCTCAGCAGACAAATCAAGAGTAGAGTAGGTATGGAGACTTAAGCACCCTCTGTCTCGCTAGACATGGTGCTTTCATAAAAGAGATACTTATTGGTAGACAAATGTGGGGAAGCTTGTCATTCTCTGCCCTCTGCTTTATCTCACTGGAAGATGGGAACCACGTGATTCTCCAGAGCAAGACACCAACTCCCTGGGTGCTCTGGGGCTGGAGCATGCAGAGGAAAAATATAGTGGGTGTTCAGCAGATCAGTGACTCCCCCTCGTCTGCACACCAGCAGCTCAGCACATCAGCTTTTCCCCTCCCTCCCAGAATCTTCTGCCGCAGTCAGCTGTTCAGCCATGTGCAGGAGGTCCTGGAGGGAAGAGGAGGAGTGGGAGCATGAAAAAGCAGGGGCTGGGGCAGGAAGAGGTGGGGCAGGCTGGACATTTGGGGGAAGGTATGGAGTGGGGGCAGGGCAGAGGTCAAGCAGCCCCTGGGAGCAGAGGAAGTCAGTGCATATGCTCCAGAGCTCTCAATCCAGCATAATTTCTGATCAGAAAGGAAGCATGGTCCAGTGGATATGGTACTAGTCTGGGACTTGGAGTGTTCAGTTCCCTGCTCTGTTGCACCCCTCTGTGCTTCAGTTCTCCATTTGTAAAATGGGGGAATATTAGCAATTCCTTACCTCACTGGGAAGGTTTGTGAGACAAGGTTGTGAGGTGCTATAAATGCCATAGAAAGATAAATCACCAGGCACTTTTAAAAAAACAACAAATCTTACTTGTTTTATCCTCCACTAACAATTGCTAGGCATTTGGGCACATATTTGGAATGCCTCTGTTCCAAGTTTCTGGTAGGAGATTATGTTATTTCCTTCTCTGAGCTTATAATGCAGTTATATTCTCTCAGTGATGTATGTAACTACAAATAAAAGTTGATGTGCTACACCCGGGTGGGATAGATTGTGCGCATATACCAAAACTATTAGCTTAGAGCTAAATCTGCAGCACTCTCATCCCAAAACAATGTCTTTTGAGAGAATGCTTCAAATGGGGAGGCATTTAATTTTTTGGAGGAGTTTCATTACTTTGATATGTCTGAATTCTCTAACAATATTTGACATCTCTCTGTATTACACACTGAGATCTTAGTGACATAGGATACTGTCAGTAGGCCCTACCAAATTCATGGCCATGAACAATGCCTCATGGATTGTGAAATCTGGTGTTCCTGCCCCTCTGGGAAATCTGGTCTTTTGTGTGCTTTTACCCGACATGATACAGAGTTCACAGTGGCGACCAGTGTTTCTGAAATTTGGGGTCCTGACCCAAAAGGGAGTGGTAGGGGGATCATACAGTTATTTCAGTAGGGCTGGAAAAAATTTTGAGTGGGGTGGTTGCTCTTAACCCTTGGCTTACCCCGTCTGCACTCCTCACTGTCCCAGTCTAGGCCCATAGCTGTGGAGCCCTGGGCCAGGAGCTGAGCCCTTAACTGGCTGCTGGGACCTGGGTCAGCAGCAGAGCTCTGAAGACAGCTCCCTACCACCAGCAGTACAGAAGAAAAGGTGGCAATACCATACCATGCCATCCTTACTTCGGTACTGCTGCTGGTAGCAGTTCTGCCTTCAGAGCTGGGCTCCAGGCCTGCAGCTGCTGCTTTCCAGCTGCCCAGCTTTGGAGGCAATGCTGCTGCTAGCAGCAGTGCACAAGAAGGGTAGCAATACCACACACACACACACCCCTACTAACCCCTAATAACTTTGCAAATCTCCCTCCCCCCCCCACACACACATCTTTTTTGGGTCCTCTGGCAGAAAACTATTGCACAGGCTCTCAAACACTTTGAGAGTCAATGCATTCCGAAATTACAAGAAAAGCGTAGGCTCAGAAGAGAATGTGCAACACCCACAGATGGTGGATTTTTATGTGACATCTGCATCTGTAATTGGATTCGCCGATCGAGAATTGGCATAGTCGCTCACCAGTGGCTTCATAGAAGATTAGCTCCATCCATCAACAGCTCAGTCCATACATATATACAACCTCTATAGCCCATGGTATGAAGTGATATTGAGAGTGTGCACTGTAAACCTCTGTAATTGTGTAACTCCCCAAACAAGAAAAGAGACATTAATTAAAGGAAAGTGCTCGTCCTGCACAGAAGATGGCCACCAGAAGGCCAATGAGGTATTACATAGCATCAAAGGACAGAGGCTCTGTTGACTGCATTCCTAGAGAGATCTATGAGTGAACTCTTCCCATCTGCTTTAAGGTGGGGGTGGGGGGTGGGAGGAGGGGTTGGAGGAGAGAAGAATCCCTGACAAGGAACAACTGTATCATTTATGCTGTTGGTATTCTGAGCATGTCTGCTCTGCTTCATGACAGTCTGCCCTTAGGTTGGCACTCTCAGTCATGAATCACTGTGAGACCATGATTTTACGATTGTCTAGGAAATTCTGCAGTATCTTAGCTTCACAGTGACTTAGAATTAACACATTTAAAGTGTTTTTAAAATGTGGACTCTTGTTTCCCTCTCATTTGGTAAAAAGACTTAAGTACTTTAGTATGTTGTGCATTCAGGGGTGAAAGTCATTTACCATTTCTTACAGGTACTGTCCTATTGCAACCTGGGTCCCTGCCAGCTCTTTAAATAGCTCCCCTCTGGCTTTTGCCACAGCTAAGCCAGCTCTTGCCAGAGCTGCGCACCAGGGCTCATCCACTTACTTTCACCTCTGCATTGTATGTACTGGGTTGAGGAGAGGAAAATCCCCTTTTCGGTAAATGAGCTGGGAGTAAAGCATAAAGCTATAAATCTACTTTTTTCATTAAAATCTGAAAGGTAAAAATGTCTGTCCCATATGAAAGTTCAGTGGTTCCACTGACTCTGTGCAGGGATTGGCAAGATATAATGTGTCTGTCTATCAGTGCTCCAGTCTGGAGCACCAGCTATTGTTTCCTGCAATGTTGCCCAGACCCAGAAGAGGCATTTCTGGGGAATTCCCCTTGCTCAACAAAATAATTCCTTTCAAAATAATGTGGAATGCTTTTTGCCAATATTGTTTTATGTATATAGTGCTCAGAGTTCCCATTCAGATGCTGCACAGCCAGAAATAGTCATTGCTCCGAGGAGTTTACAATGCCATCCAGAATTTACAATCTAATCTACAAATTCAACATGCAGAGCAGCTACAAATGAAGTTGAGCAGCAGCACTTTAAATCCTCTGAGCTGCTGAGAGCACCTGGAAGGTGTTGGCATTAGATGCAACAGGACAGGCCTTTATCCTGCTGCTGATTCCCCCCACACCCACTTTGTCTTGGTTGCTCTTAGCATTCTTTTCCTTTTCTCCTCAGGTGATGCTGTTGCCTGGCATCTGATGGCCTTTTGTAATGATTTATCTGGGTGCCAAGTGGCATGCATCTGTAGATTCCACAGTTCCAGGTGATTCTGGAAGCCTGTATCCCACAGGGCCCATTTCCTCCCACTTGCATTCCAGGCACTCAGCCAAATTACCAGATGTGTCCCTGCACTCTGCTGCTACAAAGCTAGGAATGCCTCCAGGCACAACTCCTCAGTGCTGCTTCTCTTCATTGGCATTGCTTTTCTTTCCCTTTTCCATTTCAACACACCATTCCGGATACCAAGAAATACCATTGCAAGTCACCATTCACATTGGCATTAGTGAGGCTTCTTTTGTCAGCAATCAAAAATTTGTTCATTTGAATATTCAGAGGAAATTAACAGAAAGAGCCCTCCACTACTACAGCAGCTAGGACAGAGTATCCCCCCAAGCAGTATTTGCCCATTTTTGTATCTGACCATACCACTCCTCCCTCCCTTAATACAACCGAGCCTTGGGAAAAACATCTCTCAGCCCTAAATATCTAGGAGCACAGAAGCATGAAGCCTTTTATAGTCGTTATTCTATGCATCTCTGTGTGTATGAAGTCCAAACCACTTAAGATCATTACAGATCACAAGGGATTTTCACAAGAACGTGAGGTTTAACCTGGAGGTCTAGTTGAGATTCCCCCTCTAGTTGCATTCTGCCTGCCTAGTATTCCCCCTGCAGTTTTCCTTTTCTTGCCACAAATTGTACTTTAGTGTTTTTGTACAGTGTTGAGCTGTTGCCATATTATGTGCCAAATATGTTTCTACAGTATTTCAGTGGTGTTCCTTTGGTACTCTAGTTTAAGTCTGTAAAGCACACTGAGTTTCTTTGATATACAAAATGTGAGATTGATATTATTTAATTTCGGAGCTGTGTTAGTCTGTAACTTTAAAAACCATGAATAGTCCTGTAGTAACTTAGAGACTAACAAATGTATAATCATGGGCTTTGGTGGGCAAAATCCACTTCCTCAGATGAGCAGAGTGTAGAGAAAAGGGGGGACCCTCATACTTGATAGCAGAAAAAGAAAAGGAGGGGAAGTACTTCTCAATTGTTGTGCCAGTGCTAATGAGGCTAATTGAGTGGGCTGGAAGTGCCCCATACTTAGCTTTTGATGTCAATTGGTTGTTGAATGTAAGAAAAGCAGATTTTATAATGGGCCATCCAGTTAGTTATCATCATAGGCAAACCCCCTGATCTCTGTCCTCATAGTTGCAGTAAATCGTCACGTTTACTGATGTTCCTATAGTGTTTGTGTACTTTTTGAAAGAACGATGAAAGCTAAAGAGGAGGGTAGTCAGGGTCAGGCAGGTACAGAGTTAAAAATGAATAATTAAATGTTGAGGGAAATATTCTATAAGACACAAGCTTGTATTCTATGGTAAAACACACTGCATTACCTCAATTCTTATTATAAAGTGACTTTAAATAGCTACTGGGATTTTATTTTCTTTGCTCTCCACAAGTGCAGCCTATAGTAATCTTATATTTGTTCAAGCCATTCATCAAGATCTCTAATGCCATTAAAAATCATCAAACACAATATACAAATGAGATAAAAGCTCACAAAGAAACTTCATTAAATCATTATTTTGGCCATTTATTTTTAGATGTGACGTGTTGTTATTGTATTGATCTTAAAACACCATTAAAAATTTAACTGCCGTGAAGGAAAGCCTAAAAAGAGCATTTTGGGGGGGGAAGGGAGGAAAAGCGTGAGAAAAATATCAAAACTTAATTTACATGTTCTGCACTTATAACTGTCAAAACAGCATTAAAACCTCTTCTTTTCTCTGCAGAAAAGGCCCTTTAGACTAAATCTCCTGTGCACTGTTTGCAAAGAAAGTTTAAAAATAGCAGTGGGAAACAGAATTACTGAACAAGCTTGTGAGCTCTTTAAGTTTGAACATCATATTCACAACCCCGAGGAATCCAAAATGTGCATAAGCAAAAGTTAAGCCATGGAAGCCAAGTAACTCTCAGGTTGTTGTATAAAACCCCTGTGTCACTTTTATAGGTGTTGATTTAAAAGTATGCCCCCTGCTGCCCTACACTCATGAATTCTTTAGGCAGGTGGATCAATTTTATGGTGTTAAGTCTATTTTGGTCCTTCCTCTTCTGGGATTCCGCACGCACAGTTGATTGAATTAGTATACTGCAGGCCAGGTTTTGTTTCCTGTGGAATGAGCAAGTGATTTGGCATTCTCAGTCTGCACAAACTCTAGACTGAGGCAGCTCCATTCCTTCAGAGTCTCCTTGCTTACTTGGGTCCAGGGCCCCCCAGTTCCTTTCAGACAGATTTGCTATGGCTTCCCTAGTGACCCGCCCACTCCCAAAGGGTACTGATTATGTGGAGCATATTCAAGAGAACTTAAGATAGCCTTAGCATTAACTTTTCTGTCCCTACAAAAGCTCATGATACTATCTATATATTTTTGGGTTAGTTTCTAAGGTGCTACAGGACCATTGTAGTGTTTTAATTTTTTTTTTTTTCATTGAGGTTGTGCAGGTAGATGGATTCCCTCTTGATCAGGTTATCAGCCAAGTTATTGAATGGGTTCTAATGCAAAATCTGTTCTTAGTAATCTTTGCCCACTGGGCACTGCCAGAAGAAATCCAGAAGCTACAGGTTGTTAATGGGAAGAATTGATCGAATTACAATGTATAGACCACTCTTATTTATATGGAAGCCTCTGACAAGGTCTCAAAAACTGCTACTGGGAGCAGTTACAATAATGTGTGTCTTATTTCCTAGTTCATGTAAAAATCACCTGATTCTCATCCGTTAGATATTTACATGGAATAGGTGTTACATTAGACTGTGACCTTCAAACTGCGGTTTTTAAGAGCATGTCTCCAGTAGTTCAGCATGATAAATGTTGTTATACTTGTTAATAAATCAGTCCATCTCCTGAATGTTTTGCTGTTCCTTGAATTCTTTTCATTCTGGTCTATCTCATGATCATCTTTCACGTACACTGTGTTCAGGGCAATTCATTTTTTTCCTTGGTTTTCATCTGAGGCATATCATACCAGTAGTCACCATCCGAAAATATTTGTGAGAAGTAAAATTAATATACCCAATAAGAAAATAGTCAGTGTAACCTCTCTTCCTGCAATCCATTATATCTGCTTTCACCATTGCATAAATTTAGTTTTTGTATAGCACCATTTCTTCCACTCTTGTAATAAAAGCAAGTGAAGGGTGCAGAGTTCATTTTACAGTTCATCATGACACAAATGTAAAACCAAGAAAAAGTCATACT
Source organism: Pelochelys cantorii (assembly GCA_032595735.1). Classification (NCBI taxonomy): domain Eukaryota; kingdom Metazoa; phylum Chordata; order Testudines; family Trionychidae; genus Pelochelys; species Pelochelys cantorii. The sequence continues at coordinate 62,887,080 of CM064328.1, read as the reverse complement.
GACATTAATAAGAAGCATGATTTAAAAATAGGGCCAAGTCTACACTGGCACTTTACAGAGTTGTAAGTTTCTTGCACAGGGGTGTGAAAAAACACACACACCCCAGCAAGGCAGACTACAGCACTCGGAGCTGGGCTCCCAGTGCTGTCCGCTACTCCCCTGCCAGCGGTGGTTTACTTCATTGGAAGAACTCTCTCCTAGTGCTCAGGCCATGGTTTAAACCAGGGCTATTCAACTTTGGAAGCCCCCGGGGGCCACAATGATACAGCACATGCTGTGGGTTGCAACGTAAATGTGGTTGCATATACATGCAAATATATATGCAAATAGCTTTTCACAATAAGATTAAGGCAAGACTACACAACACGCAGTCCCCATTTAAGTCAGTTCTGCTGATATTAATAAAATGCAATATTTACCCGATATCCACCCATATGACAGCACTTTTAATGAGCAATGACAGTCCAAGAATTTAACTACTAAAATGCATATCAACAGAAGACCACTATATTGACTACTTTTTTGTTTTGGCTTCACAACAGTCCAGGAATTTAATTCCTAAAACTAAATTTAACTACTAAAACACATATCATCACGTGTTTATCCAACAAGCGTTTCCTCTTCGTTGCCATTTTTAATGCTTCTTATTAAAAAGAAAATTGTATACCAATGTTTTGAGTGTTTAGCTTGAAGCTTCAGCTTGTGCATTTTTGGAGTGATTTTACTCAGAAAAAGTTTCCAAGCCAGAGCATTCCAACCTGCTGCAGACGGGCAGTAGGGCAAGTCAGACCAGACATGAGAGGCCCCGTCCTGGATTCCCAGCAGGGCTAACATCCCCACACGGGAGTCCATCGCTCCGTGTGGGATGGAGGCAGGGCTGCCCAGCTGTGGCACCAGACCCAAACGTGGCCAGTGTGAGCCAGTCAGCACCTCTCAGGCTCTGCCCACAAGGCTAAGCAGTCAGTACTTGCCCCAGTGCTCCCAGCACCTCCTCCCTGGGAGCTAGAAATGCCAACACCCTATACCTCTCTGTTCTAGCCAGCCCGTCTGCTTACGTCTTTCAATGCTCAACCCCACCATGGAGACGCCTCACCGTTGTGGAGCATGTTCCCAGTGGAGGCCATGTTCAAAGGATCGCACCCGCGGGCCATTTGTTGAGCCCAGCATAAACCCAAACCTGGTGATTCTCAAACTTTTTGCCCCTGCCTCAATATAAACCTTTCCGCAGACCACCAGTTGCTAATGGAGATTCACTGTTAATTACATAATTATGCCCAAGCCATTTTGCTAGTGCTGCAGCTAGGAAGAATTGTTTAATTTAAATTATTAAACAGATTAAGCATTTTAACTTTCTCATGTTAGTTTATCAAACTTTATTTTAAATAAAATATTAATGTTTGTCCAACACAAAAGGTTTCAATGTTTTTTTTTTATTTATGGCAGCTATGGAGATCTTTTTTGTGTCAGGGGCCACTGACCCACAGAAAAATCAGTTGGGGACCACAAAAGTGAGAAGCAAAAGAACTCCTTAAAAAAACCCCAACCCTCACTGATGTGGCCCCCAACTGAGACACCTCACTCCTCTGGCGTTCCAGCCCCACGGAGCAAGGGGAAGGGAAGGAACTCGGAGGACTGAGGTTCAGGGTTTCCCATAGGCCAAATTTACTTTTCTGGGGTTCTGGAGTTAGTGGAATTTATGGACCCCCTTAGGCTCTAGGATGGGGACAAAAATGAGGGGTTCATTGTGAGGACAGGGCTACCAGTGATTGGGATAGTGATGGGTGCAGGATCTGGGAGGGAGGTGGGATGCAGAAGGAGATGAGGGTGCAAGGTCTGGGTGGGAGGTAGGGTGCAGAAGCAGGCTGGGAGTAGGGTGTCTGGCCACGGGGGGAGTGATCAGGAGCAAAGGAGGATGCAATAGCAGGCTGGGGGAGGGTGTCTGGCCAGGAGGGAGGTGCAGGAGCAGACTGGTGGTAATGTGTCTGGCCACAGGCAGGGAGATGGGGGCAAGGAGTGCCTGGGGCTAAAGCTGGGGGGCAGAGTGGCTGAGGGGGGTCAGGGAGATGGGGGACAGGGTGCCCCTGGGGACAGGGCTGGGGTCAAGGTGGTGCAGGGGGGATTCAGGAAAATGGAGGGGTAGGGAGGCTGGGTGCGGCTGGGCAGGTAGGTGACCTCAGGGTGTCCAGTCCATGGTGCCCTTGGGGGCCAAGCTGCTGCTCAGCTCCTCCCATCCATGGGTGCAAAGCAGTGTTCCCTCTCACATTTTCTGTCCTTGGGTGGGTTGAATTTTCTTATGTGCACCACCAATATTGAGGTAGTGTGTCAACATACACCACCAATAAAAATAAAACGCACACACAATATATACATATATTTTAAGCTGAGCTTGAAGTGGTGTTCAAAAGGGCAGTGCCGCACAGCTGATCCCGGGCTCAGCTGTGCGGCAGCCTCCTTGGCCTTTCAAAGGAGCAGGCTGTCAAGCCTGGGGTCAGCTGGGGAGTCCCCAGCTGACTCCAGGTTCTGGCACCCGGGTCAGCTGAGGCCGGGCTCCATGGCTTTGAAATGCACAAGAGCCCCCACTGGGGGACTCTTGTACATTTCAAAGCAGACATGCTGTGTGCATCCCCGAGTCAAGCTGAGTTCCACATTCCTCCTTTGAAATGTAAAAGTGCCCCCCCCCTCACTCCTGAGGGATATTTCATCGACTACTCAACTAGTCAATTAATCGCAATTTAACATTCTTACTAGGGAATTAGCCTTCTTCCACTAGAGGAAAGTAGAAGCCCCAAAACAAATTAACACATGGCTTCAGGGTTTGTAGACCGTGTTTCAAAGAGCTTGCAAATAAGTCCTGCAGCACCTTAATACTATTCACTGTTCTTTTTAGCTAAGGACTAACACAGCTATCCCTCTGAAACTGTTAATGGCGTAAAAGAATCTTTTCTTTCTTATCTTAACACTTGTATGCAAATTTTGTTTGAAACATAATCATGCAAATGTCCTCCTAGCACAAACACACACCCACACCCCAAGCTTCCCCCCACTTCTCCAAACCAGCCTAACAGAGAGGACTGCAGAGTGAGTCAGACTCCCCAAACAAACTGTCCCGACTCCACCTCGCTGCACAGATGCCAGCACTTAATCACTCCCTCTTTCCCCCACCTACCCCATGCAGTCAGCCCCTTTATCTCCCTTTGCCCAGCCCAGGTGGACTGAAGAGACTGCTGGGTCTCAGCCTCTCTCTTCTCTGTAGATGGGACTTTCCACCAAGCCAATTAATACTCCCTCCTCCAAGCCACTCTTTCCCTGCTTATCTGCTGATTGTCTTCCAAGCTGCATGCTTAGAAACTCCGGTCATCTGAAGAAGTGGGTTGTGCCCATGAAAGCTCATGATACCATCTACATGTTCTGTTGGGGTATGTCTACACTTGCACCCTAGTTTGAACTAGGAATGCAAATGTAGGCATTCGAAATAGTAAATGAAGCTGGGATTTAAATATCCCACGCTTCATTAGCATAATCTCAGCCACACGCTGTTTTGGAACCCAGCTAATTCAAAAGTGAAAGTGTGCTCTGGGCCGCGTTAGTTTGAATCAGACCCTTTGGTTTGAGCTAACGTTACTCCTCCAAAAAATGAGGAGTAACATTAGTTCGAACCAAGGGGTTTGATTCGAACTAACGCAGCTCGGAGTGCACTTTCACTTTCGAATCAGCTGGGTTCCAAAACAGCGCGCGGCCGAGATTATGCTAATGAAGCGTGGGATATTTAAATCCCGGCTTCATTTACTATTTCGAATGCCTACATTTGCATTCCTAGTTCGAACTAGGGTGCAAGTATAGACATACCCTTAGTCTATAAAGTGCTACCAGACCATTTGTTATTTTTTAAGTTTAAGCTGCAGGCAGGCAGCATTTAGCTGCTGTTTACAGAGGCCTATCCCTGTGGATCAGCTGATCCCTCTGCCTACTGAGGGAGCTTTGAACTGCTGAGATCGCGTAGCTTAAAGGGAACTTTAGTGCAAAGCCCTGAAAGGCCCCGAATTCCCACCTGCCTCCTGTGAGTGCAGGGTCCTCAGTCTCAGCACTGCGTCCTCTCACTGTGGCCGGCTGGCACAGCCCAACCTGCTGCCAGGGAAGTGGGGGAGTGCCTGCCACTCGCACCAGGACAGCCTGCCTCGCCTGGTCGAGCCCCATTCAGCCCAACCTGCTGCCTGCCCTGTGGGACCAACCGAAGGAGCTCTGCTTTTACCATGGCAGCGGCGCTCCTCCAAGTGTAGCTTGGGACGGGTGTGGGGGGAGTTTGCTTCATCTCTCCACCTGCTGGTTGGAGCTGCTTTTGCAGCCTCATGGCTGCTGCCAACCACCAGGCTGCAGCGGCAACGCAGGCTCTTCTCTGCATGGAGGAGGGAGGGTAATCCACTGCCCAAACCAGGCCACGGGCCGCAAACAAACAGGCCACAGGCCACATGTTGATTGGACCTGGTTTAAACAGTTAAATGTAGACAAAGCCTATGAAAAACAGTATTATCCCTCAGGTTACTCTGTATGTGTCGGCATCTCTCCTCTGCTTCGCTATGGGTATGTCTACACTGCCCGACTATTTCGAAATAAGCTATTTTGGAATAGTTATTCCAAAATAGCACATCTACACTGCAGGGACGTCTCAAAATTAGTCCAAGGCAGGCTTCCCTAATGTAGACGTGCTATCTCCATTTAGAGCTCCAGGAGGCACTGCGGAGGAATAACTTAGAATGGCCCTGGTGAGGGGCTATTTCAAAATAGCTGCAGTGGAACATCTACACACACCTTATTTTGAAATAGCTGTTTTGGAACAGGTGGTGTTCCTCGTAGAATGAGGTTTCAGGTTTTGGAATAAGCCATCGGTTATTTCAAAATAATACTAGTTATCTGAAAATAATGGTGCAGTATAGACACATCCTATATCTGAAGGTGTTTGTGTAGAGTAGAGCTTAATCCTCTTCCCATCTTGCTGGCTTCTGCTTGTTTAGAGAACCAGTTAAAGCTAAACAAATTCCACTATATGCATTGTTCTGACAGAAAATTGCCTTTTCTGGAAAATTGTGATTTCTTTTGCAAAAATGGCACATGCACCTACCTGTTTGTGAATTTTTTTCAATTTTAAAATATTTTTCTCCTATTTCTCACTTTTCCCCTTCTCCTTCTGCACTTTATTCTTTTCTCCTTTTTGTGTTTTACCCTTAGAAAAAGGTTTCAAAAAACAGTGCGGGGGGGAGAGAGGGAATCCCTCTCTACCCCCAGAACTGAATATATTTTTTAAAAATTTCTTTGGAAAAACACACCACTTTTATTGCTTTAAATTCCACCTTCCCTGCTCCAAAAAAGGGCATTTTTTGTCCAGCTTTAGAAACAGAACAAATCTAGATGACCCAAGTGTGCATTTAAGTATCTCAATAATGAAGTCAATGCACAGAATACCAATCATTCCCAAACAGTTATGACGTATATTATGTATATCTAGAATGAGAAAAATGGCTGGCTGCAACATAGTGCACTGTGGCCATGAAATAAGCATGATGGATCAGATGTTCTTAAAACAAAGAAACAACAAAAATTCAGAAACAAGTTTGTTACAGCCTTTGGCTACATCTATACTATGAGTTTTCTCGGCAAACAATATGCTAATGAGGGACTCATTTGCATGAGTCGCGATCTCATTTGCACATTTTCTGCCGATCCTTTTTTTCCGCTGGGGTTTTTGTGCAAAAACAAGCAGTGTGGACATTTTCTTTTTGCGCAAAAAACCCTTTTCATGCAAGATCCTTATGCCCCAAAAAAGGAGGTATACCGATCTTGCGGAAAAAGGATCTTGCAGGAAAAGGGTTTTTTGTGCAAAAAGAAAATGTCCACACTGCTTGTTTTTGCACAAAAATCCTAGTGAAAAACAGATCGACAGAAAATATGTGAAAGAGTTCGTGACTCATGCAAATGAGTCCCTCATTAGCATATTTTTTGCCGAGAAAACTCATAGTGTAGACGTAGCCTTTAATTTCACTTATATTCTTAGCAACTTCTTCAGCAGTATGACCTTCTCTAGGGAAGAGAGTCTCCACTATGCTAACAGAGTAAAAAGCTAACAAATCTTTCAACTTGTCCTTTTCTATCATACCTTATGTGATCATAGTGGACTGGAACAACAAGAAACTCTATGTGCTGAACCTTTTGCCCACTGCCGTGTCTGCAACAGCTGCATGTGAAAACTGGCATCGGGCTATCACACTAAAACTCAGTTGCTCATTTCTTTTGTTTTATTCTTGTATTTCGAGTAGTTGCTGCCAAGCATCACTGGCATTAGGTTTATTAAGGCAGTTTGATCTATCTACCTATGACTCACGACAGCATTTGACTACCTAATAAACTTTAATATTTATATGACTCCCATCATCTTAGTCTCTGATCAACCCAGAAACAATATATTTATTCTCAGAATACTCCTGTGAAATATTATACTCATTATTAGATGAGGAGCTAGGGAACAGAAAGATCATGTCTTACCCAATTTCTCACAGGAAGTCTGGGGATCTGATCTCTGATTTCATGAGACCCCATCCAGGGTTTTTGCTACAAGACTGTCCCTTCTGCAGAGATATAAAATAAATTCTTGCTAAATCTACAACTAACAGTAACAATGTAGCCTATCCTGCAAGAATCTAGGCTGCATTCAAAAATCCATCTCATTATCCATAGGTGCAATGTCTTTTGATAGACCAGTCCTGTTTCTACAGCTAATAGAACTGTCAGCTCTACTGTCACTCACCCATCACCCAGTCTGGAAGCATAATAAAAGCTTCAAAGAAAGCACAGGAAATGGGGCATCCCAAGGGCACAGAGTTCTTAAACAAAATAATTGATCCTTATTTGAATTCATGCACAAAGTGGACTAGACCTTTACTTTTATGCCAGCAAAGCATTTCTCATGGTGAGTCTACTGTTTGTGCCTTTAGTCTAGCAATACTAAACGCTAACATGGAAAATATTCAGGTTTCCGGAAAATACTTTTTATAGCTACCTAGTGCTGTTCCATTGTCACTATTCTAATGCGTACTTGAATCTTACCAGGTTATTTTTTTTCTATTTCTATCCAATACATTGAAGCCTCAGTGTGAAAAGTGGACATATCCTAATCTTCATTTTTTTACACTCTTTTGTGCTTGAGCAGCTATTGATTTGCATACGATTAATGTGATGTACAACTAGGTTGCCAGTAATCGCCTCAGACCATTCATTATTGTATGTGTACATTTGTAAATTAAAAAAAAACCCCAACAAAGGTCAATACCATTGGCAGTTTCTTAATAATAAAGACATGGAAATATATATGTATCCTATTGTATCCTTTACCCTAACTGTGTGTGTGTGTGTGTGTGTGTGTGTGTGTGTGGGCGCGCGCGCGCGTGCGCGCCGCGCCGTCCTGTTCTTTTAACAGTCTGGTACTACTCCTATGCAATATACAACACTCCCATAATACAATTGACTGCCCTCTGAATCTGGGGCAGTGCTAGCAAGGCTGACAGCATTCATTAGCTGAGGAAATGTCTCTCAATGAGGCGGCAGTATGAACTTGTTTGTAGGAGGATGTTACACTTTTTTCCTTAAATGCCTTTTGTGGACTCTTAGCACTGTTGCTTCCACAGATAATCTCCTTCCCGCAGGCCTTGTCTCCACTATGTGGTGGATCGATGCTCCAGTGATGGATCTACTGGTGGTCAATTTACCCCATCTGCTTAGATGCCATAAATGGATCTCTAAGCACTCTCCCATTGACTCTGGTAGTCCATCAGGACAAGAATAAGCCAGAGTTGACAGGACAGCAGCCCCTGCCGACCTTATCATGTGGAAGAAACAGCGGTAAGTACCTTGACTTCACTTATCCTATTTGCATAGCTGAAGTTGCATAGGGTAGACTGATGGCGGGGGGGGGGGGCTGTTAGTGTAGACAAGGCTTGTGGCTCAAGCTTTCAGTATCATTGATTACCTCAGCCATCTTTTGTCAACCTCAACAAAATGTACTTCAGCATTTAGCCACTAAGATGGTGTGAGCGAGTGGAGTAGAGAAACTGCCATCCTGCACAGCTAGGATTAAAGAAAGCCTTTGGATTCAGGTATCCCCATCCTGCTATACCTGCAGCCAATACTAGGCCTGGAGGGGGCAGAAAAGAAGGGAGCCTGGCTCAGTTGGGGGCTGCTGACTTACCAGGAGGCAGGAGCTCTGTGTCTGTCTGACTGAAGTAACAGATTAGTGATCAGCCAGCCAGCATAGCCACTTGAATTAAGTAAGGCTTCCCCAGCCAAGAGGAGCTTGCAAATAAATCTCAGTTGCAGGGCAACTGGACTAGTGAGTCCCATCACCCCTATTTAGGGGTTAAACTATATATGGGCCTGGGCTGGAACCCAGTGGAGAGAGAGGACCTGGGTCCCTCATTACCTCCTCTGGGCTTATGGAATGCAAAACCAGTGATCTAACCACTAGGCTTCCAGGCCACGGAGATCTCACACACACACACACACACACACACACACACACACTCTCACTCACTCACTCTCTCTCTCTCTCTCTCTCTCTCTCTCTCTCAGACTATAAGGTAGAGAACAGAGTACTAAATTCCCAGGAATTCTATTGAAACTATAGGGATGCTATAATGGATAGCAAGACACAAAATCTACATATCCTGCATATTTTTTTCTTATGACCAGACAGCCTTGTACTTAATATATCGATGTCCCATTTATTTTCAGTAAAAGGACTCAAAAAGCATGTTAAGAGCTATGAAAACATCATCAATTCCTGAGCCAGCTGTAATAATGAGAGTCTTATGAGCACTCACTCACCATTTAGAAAAATTGCATACAGAAGAGAGGCTAATAAACTGGAGATACAGTTCGTGCCCTTATATGAATTCCAGAGCTACTAAACCATATTTAATGAGAAACAAGGTGATTAATTACCGCTTATGTCACCTTTAGTCTTTCAAATATACTGGAAATCATTTAATATCTGCCCAGTGGTGTTCAGTGGATAAAAGAATGTAGGGCTTATTGGAAGTGAAAACATTAATAAAAACATAATGACAAATACATGTAAATGCGTATCTTTAAAGTTGATTTGACTATGTCATTAAATCAGGGTCAAGTAGGTTGGCATGAAAGGAAAATACAACAGTCCAAGTTTATGAGCATCCTAATGGCTACATATTATTTCCTTGACAATAAAGGCAAATCTGGCTTTAAAAGAGAGCCAACGCAATGCAAGAATTCTGAATGAAACATAATGCAAGATTTATGAAAGACCAGTTTCTAACTTTGACACCCTGCTCTATCATCTCCAGAAACGCTATGGAGAGATGTATATGACTACTCCTAAGATGTGCACTCAGGAAGTAAGCCATATCCACAAAGAAGCAAGATGGGAAATAGTTATCAGGAACTCCTGCTTGTACTAAATCTAGAGAAAATTTACTCACAGTTAAACTACTGGAAGTGGTTATGGACCTGTTATTCATTTTCATTAAAACAGCCATACCCTCAGAACAGGATCCTTAAAGTGGTTTTAATTGTAATTTACACCATCTCAATTAACATCTCTTTACACTGCCAGAGAACAAGTACCCCTAGGCTATGTCTACACTTGGGGCTTCTTGCGCAAGTACAGCCGTTCTTGCGCAAGAATCCGCAGAGCGTCCACACTGCCCGCCTGCTCTTGCGCAGGGAAATTTACAGTACAGCGTGGTAAGAGAGGGCTTTTTGCGCAAGAGCTACGCTCTTTTTTAACAGGTGTAAGTCCTCTTGCACAGGCGCTCTTGCGCAAGAGGTCAGTGTGGACACTCAGCAGGGATTTCTTGCACAAGAAAGCCCTATGGCTAAAACGGCCATCAGGGCTTTCTTGCGCAAGAGAGCGTCCACACTGCCATAGGTGCTCTTGTGCAAAAGCACAGCTGGCACATGGTGGTGTTGATGTTTTCTTCCACAAGACTTCTTGCACAAGAACAAGATGTTCTTGCGCAAGGAGCCACCAGTGTAGACATAGCCTTAGTGTAAAGAGACCCAGGCTGTGGAGCTAAATTAGATTACTGCAGGAAAAAATCATGAGAATACCATGTATGTGTATAGTATAAGCAAGGCTTAAAATGGACAGGTTATGCTGGACTACAGACTCAGACCAAAATCAATAAACTACATCTGGCTAGTCATGCATTAGAGAAGCTGTTGGCTGGATTGCTGGAGTGTAGTGATGTCTGAGGCCTAGAGAGTTGGCCCTTTCCTGTAGGAGTACAGATGTCGAAGGGGAGAGCCTCACTACTCCCATGTCCCAGGGACAAGCAGGCATGGGAAAGTGCCGTCCAGACTGGTATCCAGCGAGCAGGAGGTAGGCCAACGAGTGTCTGGGCTTCCCTCTGTGCCATGCACATGCTGGGTCTGGCAGTGGTGGTGTGCCATAGGGAGAGGACTCATGTCTCTGGCTGCTAGAGGAGAGGGGGGCAGGGTGTTGGGGGTGGTGTGAGTTGCAGATGCTCCTTCACCTTGCTGTGCTGTCCCTGGGAGCAGATTCTGCCCCAAGAATGCAGGCATGCCCATATGCCATGTGCGGCACTCCTGAGTGTGTGTGACTGTGGGCGACTCCATGTCCCCAGCCTCCTTCTAGTGGTGACTTGTGATGGGAGGGTGTCCCACATCCCACCCCGATGTCGGGAGTAATGCAGGTCTCTCCAGACACCCTATGAGCCAGAGCACAACAGTCCTCTGTTGCAGCCTCCTGGGGCTATGTGCAGGGCCGGCCTGACCCATTCGTGCACCCCGGGCCCCGGGAGTGTGGTGCCACCCCCAGGAGTGCGGTGCATGCGCCCCAGGTGCCCAGCGCATGCACAGCTTTACCCTCGGGGCACCGGCACATGCATGGCCCCGCCCCCACCCAGTCTGGCAGCCCCGCGCCGTACCCCCTACAATGGGGCGCCCCGGGCAGTAGCCCGGTCAGCCTGTAGCTTGGGCCGGCTCTGGCTGTGTGTCCCAGACTGGTGCTCCATGTGCACACGCTTGCACAGGCTGCTGCACGATCCCCAGGCTGAGAAGGCCAAGTGAGGAGTGTGTGGCTGCCCCTCACTGCCCGCTTCCTCCACCCGTGTGTGCCTAGGGAAAGTAATGGCACTCACCTTAGGCACCTACCCCAGCTTCGGATGATGCCTGGGAGACACCCTGGGAGGGGATACCAGTTCCAGGGAGAGCATGATGTCCTGGCTGGCAGGCATGGAGCTGGCCTCATCCGGCTGCTCCTCCTCCGCACCAGCTCTGCCCCCTAGGAGGGCAACGATGGGTGTCTCTAGTCCAGAATCCACAATGAAGGGGAGGGATGGGACTGTCCCCACCCAAGATGCAATTGAGCTGGCCATAATAGGGGCAGGTCTGGGGTGCCACCCCTAAGCGAAAGCTGCACTCCCTGGCTTTCGTGTACGCCTGGCGCAGTTCTTTGACCTTCATGTGCACCTGCTCCTGAGTGCACTTATGGCCCAGGCTTTTGGCCAGCTGCCATAAATGTCCACATTCTTGTGTCTGGTGCAGAGATCATGCAGGTTTTTATCCTGATCTCAGATCTCAAGGAGATCCAGGATCTCCGCACCAGATCAGGATGGTGCCCATCTCTTTTGGTCCTGGGCAGAGTCCTGGGAGCTGCTTGAGGCAGTGCTGGCAGCTGTGGAGGGTCTGGCTGGAGTGGTGGTCTTGGCCATGGCAGCAGGGAAGGCTGCGCAGGGTCCTGCTGTGTGGCTCTATGCGAGCAGGGCCTGCTTTGTGACACAAGCCCTTTCTCTTCTGCCTGCAGCTTTAAGGGCTGCAGGGGAAGGGAAGCTATAGAGTTCTGATGAGTGTAGACAAAGCAGCCAGCAGGGCACCTTTGGAATTTCCAGGAGGCCATTTATTTCAAAATAACTCCAGCTACCCTGTCTACACACACCGTATTCTGAAATAACTATAACTATTTTGGAATGGGGGGTGTGTGCACAGGGCAGCTGGAGTTATTTCAGAATAGCTATTTTGGAATAGGCATTATTCCTCATAGAATGAGGGTTACAGAATTTGGAATAAGATGCCCATTATTTTGATATTATTTCTAAATAGCGGGTTTGCTTTGTAGACGCTCGCAGAGTTATTTCAGAATAATGTCAGTTATTCTGGAATAACACTTCTATGTAGACGTTCCCTCAGATATCACATTGCAGAACTACTACCTATGGTAGGAAACCTACCACTTAAATCAAGTTCTGTATCAAGACGATAATGAATGTAATGCTGATTTTTAAAAGACTCCAGAGCCAGTTCTGGCAAGTATAGGCTGGTTAACTTCAGCAGCAGGGAAATTGGTGAAGGAACTCAAATATGAAATTGCAGAACAACTAATTGCTGGATATAGCTTATTGTTTAAATCAGCATCTGTAACAGACGATTGGAAGATAGCTAATGTAATGCTCGTTTAAAAAAACTTCAGATCCAATCCTGAGAATCACAGGCCAGTACCCTCACTTCAGTTCCAAGTAAATTGGTTGAAACTATAGTAAAAAACAGAATTATCAGAAAAATAGATGATCACAATATATCAGAAAAGTCAGTTTAGCTCTTGAAAAGGGAAATCATGCTTTACCTATCTATTAGAATGCTTTTAGAGCATCAGCAAAGATGTGGACAAGGGTGAGCCAGTGTCCTGGGACTTGCAGAAAAACCTTTAATAAGGTTCTTCACTGAAGGCTTCTAAGCAAAGTAAGCCATCATGGCATAAAAGAGAATGTCTTCTCCTGGGTCAACAGAAGGTTAAAAGATAGGGTACAGAGGGTAGGAATAAATTATCAACTTGCACAGTGGAAAGAGATAAAGAAGACTGGTCCCCAAGGAGCTGTTTGGGACATGTGGTGTTCAACATATTCATAAATGGTCTAGAAAAAGGTGCAAACAGTCAGGTGGTAATGTTTGCAGACCATACAAAATTGCTCAAGCTAATTAAGTCCAATGGTGACTATGACGAGTTACCTCACAAAACTTGGTCAGTGGGCAACAAAATGGCTAATGAAATTCAATGTCCATAAATGCCAAGTAATGCATATGGAAAACATAATCCCAACCATAGATACAAAATGATGGCGTGTAAGTTAGTTGTTATCACTCAAGAAAGCGATCTTGAGTAATAGTTCTCTGAAAAAAATGTATTTAATGTGTAGCGGCAGTCAAAAAACTAACAGAATGTTAGGAACCATTAGGAAAGGGATATATAACAAGAAACTATCATTGTACCACTATATAAATGCATGGTACACCCATGACTTGAATTCTGAGTGCAATTCTGGTTGCCTCATCTCAAAAATATACATTAGAACTAGAAAAAACTATGGCAAAGAGGAACAAAAATGATTAAGGATATGGAACAGCTTCCATATCAGGAGAAAATAAAAAGACTGGGAGTGTAAAATCATAAATGGTGTGGAGAAAGTGAGTAAGATAGTGTTATTTACCCCTTCACATAACACAAGCACCAGGGGTCACTCCTTGAGATTAATAGACAAAAGGCTTAATACAAAAATAAGGAAGAACTTCTTTGCACAGTGCACTGTCAGCTTGTGGAACTTGTTGCAAGAGGATGTTTTGAAGGCCAAAATTATCACGAGGGTCAAAAAAGAATTACATAAGTTCATGGAGGATAGGTCCAGTGGCCATTCACAAATGGGATCTGTACCACAACTCCATGCTCTAGGTGTTCCTAAAACATCAACTGAAAGAACCTGGGAATAGGTGAGAGGATAGGTCACTTGATAATTGCCCCGTATTGTTCATTCCCTCTGAATCATATGGCATTGGCCACTGTTGGAAGACAGGATACCAGACTAGATGGACCATTGGTCTGACCCACTCTGGCCGTTCTTATGATCTTAGTATTTTTAGTATTCATTTATTATTTTGATTACTACTTTTTAATTTTATTTTATTATTACATCCTTCTCACACCAATGTTGTCACACAGGACGGAAACTAATCTCTTTCATCCCTTTCTGTCTGCTCTGTGTCTGCCCTCCTTACCAATAGTTCTTCTTGAGGGTTTTCTTGGGTGCCCTAGTTTCTTCACACCAGTTGGTTTCCACTTGACTGCTTCATATGAGAATCTGTGCATGTGGATATACATGCCCCAAATATATCCAATGCTTCCTTCTAATTCTAATGGAGGTGGGGTGCTAATTTCTCAAGTCTCCCCGACCAATCCCAAAATCTTTCATAGGCACTCATTTTCAAAAGTATCTAGTTTTCTATACATTTTAATAGATTTCCATTTCTCTCAGCATCGTATTAGCACTGAGATAGTTTGATTTGAAAATTCTCAGTTTTGTGTTAGTATTGGTGGATAGCTTTGATTTCCATATGTATCCGTGATTTACCCAGCTCTAGAAATTAACCTTGAAGGCTAAACTGATGACTAAATTGATGACTCTGAAACAGGCTACAGTCACTAAACCAACCCAGAATACTGTTCATGATGAAAGGACACAATGCTACCATTCTGTTTGTTATGGAGAAATAGCTCTCTATATGAGTTGAAAGGGCTTATTGACCAGAACAGAAGATAAGTATGTCTCCCTTCATTCCTTATTTTTAAAATGATTTTTCTGTTGAACTGTTATTGGCCTTTCAGTCATGGTTGTATGTATCTTTCAGTCCTTTGTCAATGTAACAATATGGAAATAGGGACTTTTGCTCATTTTTCAATTTTAGCTATGGTATGCAATAGCCTTTTTTATATCAACAGTATCCCTCTAGCTTTCTCTTCATTGTAAGTCTTAAATCTTCTTCTTACAGACTTTCTTACAGAGCTTTACTCATCTTATAGTGAAAATGGAACGTGCTTCAATACTTTTTTTCAGCTTCTGGCTAAGTTAGAACTGAATAACCATTGGTAAAAAGATGTCCGGGTGCAGAGAAATTAAGAATCTCCCAAACTTTATTTTCTCTGAAGGCAAGAGCTTATACCTACACAGTATTCTGAGAGAGACATTGAGCTTTCAGTATATTAGTATATGATTACAGACATGTATGGCAGTGTTGTGAGGTGAACCAACAGAAATAAACATGGTGCTTGAAAGCATATAATATGCAAGTATTTGGAAAGAGAATATATAGTGATATGGTATTCAGTTTTCACTGGCAAGAATTTAAGGTGATCACATTACCCCAAATAAGGGTGCCATAAATGAGTTTTCTAGGATAACCTGTTGCGATACTTTGGGCTCACCCAGGCTAGGTCTAGACTTTGGGGCTTTACAGAAAAAGTTATGCAAATTGCGCTCCGCAATTTGCGTAGATTTTTCCGATAGCTTTTCCGGAAGAGGCTTTTCCACCATTTGGCCCAGTCTAGACAGGGCCAAATGGTGGAAAAGCCTCCTCTTTCAGCAGAGCCCTTATGCCTTGTGAAACGAGGTATACAGGGCTCCCTGAAAGAAAAAAAGTGGAAGAGCAAATGCATTCCTTGGACCAGAGGTATCCCGCAAAAACCCCATAGTCTAGACATAGCCCCAGACAGGTTCTCTCACCACCTGCCCTTTTACTTTGAAGTACTTTGGTGCCCTGCAGCTATGGTTAAGATCCCTCACAGCAGTAGTCAGTCTCACTAGTCTAGTTACTCTGTGCAAGATGATGTCAACTGCCCTTGCAGTCCTGAGTCTCCCCAAATCTGTCCTCCCAGCAGTCTTAATTACTAGAAACTCAGACCAGTCTCCTCTGGTTCATCATCCCTCAAGGTGTAAAACCAGCAGACTGAGAAGAGAGCTAATTAATCCAACAAGCCATAGCTGAGGGGAAGCAGGTGGCTAAGCAATCCTCGGACTGTGTGAAGGAGCCCTGCTGAGGAGGAAGGAGCTGGGCTGGAGCTATGAAGACAGGAAATTAGCATCAAAGTGGGCGTGGGGGGTGTCTGTGGGGAAAGTCCGCTGTCACTTCCTAGAAGGAGGAGGAGTGTTTGGGTGCTGCAGAAATGTGTAGCCTTAAGTTACTCCCTGGAAGGAGGGAACTAGGAAGCTGGCAACCACAGGGATGGGGGACTGCTAGATCATAGAATCATAGAGCTGGAAGAGACCTCAGGAGGTCATCAAGTCCAGCCCCCTGCCCAAGGCAGGAGCAATCCCAATCCCAAAGATGGTAAGAAAGGGGATCGGGGATAGGTAATAAGGTCCAGGAACAGACCTTGGCTACCAACTAGAGGGTTCCTGAGCCACTACCTGGAGTTGAGGTCAGCCCCTGCCAACCACTGACAGGGGGGCACCATGGGGCAGTGAATGGGATGAGCCTAAGATTGCTGGAGGGAAAGACTTTGATACTGTGGAAGGGGGAGTTGGCAAGAGGACTGGGTCATGAAGAGGCAGCAGCCGCTAATGAAGTGAGAGGGGGCAGCAGAGCTGGAGATAGTGGCAGAGAAAGTGTGTGCAGCTGGGGGAAGGGTGTTGGCCTAGTTTCACCACTCCAGAATGGTCAGGAGAAAGTGTCATACTCGGCATGAGTAGAGCACCTTGTTACAGGCATCCATATTCCATGCACTTTGCCCATCAGACCTGCTTGGAATAAAAATAAGTGTTTATTAAAATACTTAAATATGAAACAACCCTATAGATTCAAAGATTAAATAGTAAAGGAAAGCAAAGATTCAAATTACATGGCAAATAACCATACTCAATCATGGGCTTTACACTTTCATACTAGATAAAAACTTTTTCTAATATAAGTTACCTTTATTGCCTTTGAACATTTTTCTAGAGCACTCCCTCACTGTGTGTGTGTCCGGGGGAGCGGAGGGAGAAAGGGCGGGGTCCAGCAGCCTTAACAGACAGCTTCTGGCTTAGAGGCTGCCTCTTACTTTCTAGATGATAAACCTCCATTTCAAGCTTCTTTTTTTTCTTTCTCTTCAAAGCCTGCTGACTCATGATTATTCAGACTGGGGAAATTACCTCTTGACAAGATAGATTTCTCACTGTCTTCCCATTAATTATAATGGACCGTGATTCCCTTTCCCTGGGAAATGGATTGTTATTTGAAACCAGTTTTGTGCAAACACCTAAACTGGGAGATGCCTTTCCCTGCTTAATTGCTCCCTACTCTGTTCTCTGTGAGGTGGAGCTGAAGTTTGAGTACAATTTTCTATATACATACATTCTTAACCATGGTCTGAATACATAACTTGCAATGACTATCAAGTTCAGAACCCGAAGAGCTTTCAGAAAAGACCTTATTCATTATGCTTTTGTAGTACAACACTGCATACAATCAGTTGATTTAACTGCTTATTTTTGAAGCTTAAACCTTCTGTTCTCCTTTGGGGAGCCCTGACTGTCACACTGCATTAAAAGCTAGTAAGAACTGTATACGAAACCACACCATTATGTATTTTGTTGATGCTATACCCGTACTGTATGTGGCATGACATAGCCATCACTTTAAGTGCTATATTTCCTGAGCCATACTGCAAAATGTGAGTGTATGGGAGGTGAGGAATGGCTTTATTCAGTACCTGTGGATGATTTACCAGCCCTGTGCCTACCCTGGTGGCTAGAAAGGGGCACTGAAAGTCAGAATTCTCGCATTCTATTCCTGATACTCTGCCAACTGACTTGCTACAATTGCATATACATTAGTCATTTTGGGGGAAGTGCAATGGTGGAAGAATTCCTAAACATTGTTAGTGTAGACAGGCTAATGTGAATTTGGGCAAGTCACCTTCTCATTACTTCAGTTTCTCCATATGTAAAATAGAGATAGATAATACTTACCTACCTCGAATGGGTGTAGCGAATTGATTATAAAGTACTTTATCAGAGCAAATTATGAACCTGATTTTCAGAAGGGCTGAGCACCATCAAATCCAATTCAAGACATTGCAGCTGCAGTTTTATAACACATCTAAAAAGATCCTATCAGTATTTACTCTAAAGATACAAGGGCTGATATATATTTTTACTCCATTGTTGTGCTGGATAGGAAGCAATTCAGAAGGTTACTTTCTGGTGTGCTCCGACTTGTTAGGAAGTCATATCCAAGCTCCTTTTCTGCTAACTTTTCTGGCTGCTACTGTGATAGTATTGAAAATTCAGCAGTTTTACTGAAAACAACACCATGTAATTTTACTTTGTTTTCTTCCCTACTGCTTGCTTTATAATGCTTGCTTGCTACTGCTTGCAGGTTTATGATTCTCTGTGAAAAAGGCATATAGCACTGTGGGGTGTGATTTGATGTGGTTGATGTATTGCCTTAATATGTATGAGAAAAATCTACAGCTTAGTGCTCACAGAGTGGGATGTACTCTTTCTTTAATTAATTCTGGTTCAGGTGTTTCTTAGTGAGTACAAACAGTGTGGTGGTGAGAATTGCAAATCATAAAAACAAAAAACTCATTTCCTTGCTCCTCCAAACTATTAGTTCAAGGATTTGTTTAAAAGACTAGAAATAGATTCTACCAAGAACAATGCATCAGTGACTCAACAATCAGGTTAGCAGTATGAGATGGAATCAAAATCACAAGAAAAAAAGAACTGAACACTGGACTTCTTCTTCAGGAGATTAAATATTTAATTTAAAATTCCATCATATGCCTGTTCTGCATGAAAGCCCATTGCAAGCAGTCCCAGTTACCACTAATTGATTTAAACCTCACAACTCAGTAGGAAACCACAGATGTTAACTGCTCATTGATGCACTAAAACTTCCTAAGTTTCTCACACAAGGCTCAGCGTGAATGCAAGAAGCTATTCGAAGCCAGGAGCTTATATAAAGCAGTTCCACTGAGAGTTGTCACATGGAAATCATTGGTGTTAAGCTTCCAAATCTGACAGAGAAGAGGAACTTTATATTTGCTTTGGGACCTTCGCCCTCACCATTACGCTGAAATGAATGTGTAATATTCACTTAGAACAAGAAGGAGAAAAACCTCTTAGTCATAGCCATCAAAAAATACCAATGATTATTATAGTCTTTTAAAAAATAAAGCTTCCCATTCATCAATAGTATTGTCTCAGAAAGCCAGGAGAAACTTCCTGTGTGTATGACAATAGATTCCCCAGATAATGGATAATGACTGAAGTGAATGGCAAAGCATTTTAAAAAAGGCTTTTAAAAGACTTCTAGAGAATCAAAAAGAATAAAAATGTTAGGCCGTGGCTTGGCCTACATTTAGAATTAGGTAGACAGAGCTATGTTGTTCCAGGGTGTGTAAAATTTCATACCTGAATGAAACAGCTATGCCAAGTTAACTCCTAATATAGACACAACTGGGTTGGTGGAAGAATATGTCCATTAACCTACCTATCATTGCCAGGAGAGGTGGTGCTCAAATACTGATGGGAAAAGTCCCTGATACCAACATAGTCTCTGTGTACACTAAGGGTTATACTGGCATGGCCCCTATAGCATAAATGTGGCCTTACATACATTCTTAACTTCAAGTCCGATAAGCAGTTCCACTGACTTCCACAGGGCTGCTCCCATGCTTAAAATTAAGCATACGATCAAGTGTGTGTAAGTGTACAATCAAGGCTGGATTTAGCACTCATTGTTCTCTTTCAATGGCATTTGAGAAAATTAGTCAGTTGTCAACTCCTGGAAATCAGTTTGTGAAATAGATGGCCACAGTGAGATAAAAGACTATAAATAAAGTATTGAAAGTACCATTGAGTTGTACACCCCTATTTCCATTCCCTATTTCCACTTCCTTTTTTGTGGGGGTTGTGATGCCTTTCAAAATGTCGCGCCTCAGTATGGTCATGACACACCACACCCACCTCACTTAACAGATCAGTAGTCATGGGTTACCAGTGTGGCAAAAAATTGACAGATGTTTTGCTGCATGTGTGCTCAACTTTCTGTGCCATCCCGGCCCTGTGCAAATAGCATGGAAGACCTCGATCAACCTGTCAATAACCACAAAATCCATTAAAAAACAAAGCCGCAGGCCAGGTTAATTGTTGTTGCAGCACGGTAATAGCACCTGGCAAACTCTGTGAGAATATTAAGAGTTGTATTCCCATAACAATGAATGCAGCTCGATCAATGGCAGGGCCTTCCATTGCCCGCTAGGACAACCAAAAATACTCCTTCTGAAATGAATCTTTATACCCTAATACAAACAAGTTAGTGATGCCCCCTGACATCATCTTGTGCATGTTGGTTTAATCAAACCATCTCCTTTGCATACTGTCATCCTGACCTTATTTTTTCTTATCATTCCCCTTATCTTGGGGAATGTTTCTGCACCATGGTTAATATCAGAATGTTTTGGTACTACTTATACTGGGACATGTTTGTGCTCTGTAACTAGCACTTCTTAGTCAGATTCTGTGAACAGCTTCTGCCTCATATCAGACCTCTACTATAAGGAATTATGGCTTAGGCTCTTTTCTTACTACATCTGTCAGAGGGATGTTTTAGAAATTGAAAGAAATAATTTTGTTAAAATACAAAGCTTGCAGCTATATGCTCCTCCCTTCTTTTTTGTAATTTTATTATAAAGCCTAGTGTATGGAAATTGGGTAGTATCCCTTTAAATAATTTGGTAACCCTCTAGTGGGTTATATTCTATTCTGGTGGCTTCTATGCAGAAGCCACCAGAGGACTGAGAACAGCAGTACAGTATATATTTTAAGCTAGGCCTGTATTTTTACATTTAGTTGGTAAACATGGTTATTTGGAACCCAATTGCCTCTGTGTGTTTTCCTCATATTCTTAATGTTGTACAGGGTGATGTCACAATATCAAGTAACTCCTGTAAAACCTTAGCAGTTCATCTGTAACAAAGAGGGTTCCATTTTCTCCAGTGAAATAGAACTAAAGCAACCATACACCTGTTTCTTTTAGAGTGACAGGTAGAAAGGAGCTCTCAGGAAAAATAAAGTGGATTTATAGTTAAAAAAAAAAAAGTTGGTACTGCTCACTATGGGTGGCTGGCTCTAGCCAACATTGAATCTATCTGGTAAGACAGCCAGCAAAAGATGCATATAGAAAACCCTCCGAACTACAAGCCTACAGGTGTTCACTGACAAAAACAGCCAAGTGCTCGAAAACAGCTTCTTGTAAGGCAACAAAGGTTATGGCATGGGTAAATATAAACAGAGGCAGAGGATTTAGCAGGGTAACTAATGGATTGAAACCAGAACTGGCCACCTATGGAGGGGGAGGGCTGATGACTGCAATAAAGTGGAAATGCAATGGATCTTGGGGCCCCCTCCTCAGGATGTAGGGGAGGTGAATGAGTGTGTAGTCATGCTTCTGCTACAATAAATGGGACCTGTAAGCGAAGACTCCAGTCTCCATGTGTTCCTGTGAATGTGATGGTCATGCTTGAAAAACATAAGGGACTCCCCAGCACTCACAGCATAGATACAGCTATGTTTCTGTTACCAGCTTTACACACACTTCTGATGAAATAATAAGAGCCACTCTGTGTTTGCATAGCAGAACTGTGGCTGAGCCATGTTTATATATTCTGATTCATCACATGGACTGTGACCCCTGATTATTTCTGGATGGAGCGCTGGACTGGGACTCAGGAGACTTGGGTTCTATTCCTGACTCTGACACTGGCGTGCTGAATGACCTGTGACCAGTCACTTTACTGCTCTGTGCCTCAGTGTCCTCAGCCGCAGGCCTGCCATGGGGGGAGCGGGAGGCAATTCATAGAATCATAGAATACTAGGACTGGAAGGGACTCGAGAGGTCATCGAGTCCAGTCCCCTGCCCTCATGGCAGGACCAAGTACTGTCTAGACCAGTGTTTCTCAACCTTTTTTTGCTCATGGCCCCCTTCTGAGCCTCATTTACCTCTGTGCTCCCCCTCATAGCTGCTGTTAGTTGGAAAAAAAGGTACATAATTTACCTAATGCTCCATTTTTTCTATGTGGCCCCCTAGAGGTAGGGCGTGGCCCCTGGGGAGCCATATGGCCCATGGTTGAGAACCACTGGTCTAGACCATCCCTGATAGACATTTATCTAACCTACTCTTAAATATCTCCACAGATGGAGATTCCACAACCTCCCTGGGCAATTTATTCCAGTGTTTAACCACCCTGACAGGAACTTTTTCCTAATGTCCAACCTAAACCTCCTTTGCTGCAGTTTAAGCCCATTGCTTTTTGTTCTATCCTCAGAGGCCAAGATGAACAAGTTTTCTCCCTCCTCCTTATGACACCCTTTTAAATACCTGAAAACTGCTATCATGTCCCCCCTCAATCTTCTCTTTTCCAAACTAAACAAGCCCAGTTCTTTTGGCCTTCCTTCATAGGTCATGTTCTCTAGACCTTTAATCATTCTTGTTGCTCTTCTCTGGACCCTCTCCAATTTCTCCACATCTTTCTTGAAATGCAGTGCCCAGAACTGAACACAATACTCCACCTGAGGCCTAACCAGTGCAGAGTAGAGCAGAAGAATGACTTCTCATGTCTTGCTCACAACACACCTGTTAATGCATCCCAGAATCATGTTTGCTTTTTTTGCAACAGCATCACACTGTTGACTCATATTTAGCTTGTGGTCCACTATAACCCCTAATTACCCTAACCCTGCCCCATCCACCCTAGGCCCCGCCCCTTCCGGGAGTGCAGAACTGCCCCTCCCCCCATTGCCCAGGGGCCGGCAATACTGTTGGGCTCTCTGCTCATCTATAAAATGGGGATGGTGATACTGACTTCTCTTATAAAGTGTTTTGAGAGCTGTTAATAAGTGCTTTAATAGCTTGGTATTTTTAATGGGGTAGTTTCTAGGAGTCCCAGTCATGGGTCAGGCTCCCACTGTGCTAGGCACCATATAAACATAGAACAAAAGGATGGTTCCTGCCACAAAGCAGCTGTTCCATCAATGGAGTGGCCAGTAGGGGGTTGCCAGGCGACCTTTCTTTTTGGTTTTTTTTTTTTGCTCAACCAAGTTTTTTTCCTGCCATGTTTGGGATTTTTGGTGAAAGCATCTGGCAAGCCTAGTGGCCAGCAGGGCTGGGGCTCTGCCATCTTGCCTCCGAGCACATTGGTAAGTAGCCCCCTTACCACAAACTGTTTCCTCCGCTCCCAGCCCTTCATCATAGCACTAGAGGTGGGGAGAGAACAGGCCCTGGGGGGATGGGATGGGGAAGAGAACAGGCCCTGGGCAGCTTGCGGGGATGGAGTGGGGGGTGAGGAAGAGAACAGGCCCCGGGTGGGCTGGGGGGGGGGGGGAGAACAGGCCCCAGGTGGGCTGGGAGAGTGGTCTGAGGGCGCAAGGAGAACAGGTCCCAGGCAGGTTGGAAGGTGGCCTGAGAGGGGAGGAGAACAGGCCCTGGACAGAAGGGATGTAGGGAGAGGGGAGAGAACATGTCCTTGGCCCCCAGCCTTCTATACCTGCCCACCACATCCCCAAGGCCCTGCCCTAAGGACCTGGGCAACACTGGGTAAGTCTGCTACTAGGTGTATACAGCTGAAAAAGTTATCTGATGTTAGGGATGGGAGGGAGGAGGCTTTCAGTCTTGCTGACAAGGCCAAGATACAATGGCTGGAAGCTGAACTTAGAAACATGCAAAAGAATTTAAATTTGATCCCTCGGGGGAGGCACAGAAACTTGCTGTCTCTCCTCCCTCACCTTTGAGTATAGCTGCTGCCTTCCATCCTGCAACCTCAGGAGAAGCTCAATCTTCCCTGCCTCTGTGGACCCAGGACTGAAGAAGTTCTGTGCCCCTGATGATTATAGGAAGGTCTGTGCCTCTGATTGACTCCCTATTTCACAAGCCCCTGAGTTAGACAAATTCAACCTTGAAATAAGCTGTAATTTCCTAGTTGAGCAGGGGGAAGGAAGTTATATATTGGAACAACTTACCAGGGAAGGTAGTGGACTCACTATCCCTTGGAGTCTTTAAAACAAGATTTTCTCTAGTTCTGGGAGAAATTCTATGGGGACAAGCTAGATGGTCAAGTTGATCCCCCTTCTGACCTTGGAAACTGAATCTCCCTTTTCATTTTGCCTCTTGGTGGGGCCGAGAGAGAACAGGAAGCTCTGTGTTGCTCTCCAACAGCTGGCCCTGTGCACTAAAACAATGCCAGTAATCAAATCTCCTACTTCAGGACCTCTGCAAGGTTTAGGCTGGAATTTTTGACCCCAGGCACAGTTGGTCTGGGGAGCGGGAGGATTTTTCACCTTTCTCTGAAGCCTCGGAGATAAGCCACAACTAGAGACAGGACATGGTGGACTATTGTTCTGAGCTGGCTCAGTGAATCCTCTTTCTGTATGCGTGGCATGCTCAGGCAGTCAGACAGATCTCTAGATTTGGGTGCAGGAAGGAACTGTTCTCAGGTCAAACTGGCAGGGACCTCGTGGGTTTTTGCCTTTCTCTGCTTCATGGAATCAGCTTACAACGTAAGGGTCATCTGACATATTTCTCCTATTCTCTTCCCTACCATACCAGGGGCCTCTGGCCTTTCTGCTTGTGGTTCACAACAGTTTAATCTTCTGAGCACTAAAATGTTTTGGTCTGACTGAAGTCATTGGGCCCAAAATAGGAGTGTCTGGGTGAAATGTAATGGCCTGTGATATATAGAAATGAACTAGAGATGAACTCATGGCTACTTCTGGCCTTAAACTCTGATGTATGAGAAGTGCATTCTGGGATCAGATGGGCAGAGAGCTAGAAGGAAAGAGGACTGGCCAAACCAATGACACGTTCATGGTTAACAGATCCTCTCAAACCTCCTCAAATCCTCTCAAATCCTCCCCCTGTCTTCAACCCCGACACCCCCCCCCCCCCACCCCTGCAAGGCAGTTACAGAAAAACAATTATGTAACAGCTGAGGCCCCATGCTAAGATGAAATATTGTTGTATACCACTATTAATAAGTATTAAATGTGTATGGATCTAAACTATGTTTAGAGCCAACTATATTTGTAACTGGCTACAAATTCAGTTAAACGCTGCAGCGAGGATTTGTGTTGAAATAAGTAATGAAAGTATTGTAGCCTAGATGTCGTTAGATATTAGTAATCAGTACATTGAATTGTTTGTACTGCTTCTGGTGTGCCAATTTTGGATGAAACCAATGTATTCCTTTCACTAAAGGCTTCCAGTTCAAACCAAAATCAGATCACTAATTCAATATCTCATGGCATTTCTTCACCCCCATTGAAAAACCTACTGATAATTACATTAAGAATCTCATTGAACTTCTCTGCATATATACCAAATTAAGTCTTCCTACTCATTAAGAACACCTTCAGGTGATCAATACATTTATATTGTTGTGGGGCTGTTTTAGGATTATTGACAGTTCTTATGGAGGGTAATTCTGAGCAATTGAACTAGGAAATGATTTTACATGACATTAATGTCAGTGGTGCTATACAAGAGAGCAGTTCATGCTGAACAGGAAGAAGTGTTTTATGACCTTGTGAAAAATAATACAGTCACTGTGGTGGACTACTTAATCCTCTGCAGCTGCAGAGCACATGACACCTCTGATAAGGAAAGCATCCATTGTGGGAAACCTGTAATCTCCCTGCTCATGCTAGTATGAGAGGGTTCCTAAACTGTGAGGAGTGTGTGTGTGGGGGGAGGGGGAATCTGTAAAATACTAGAAGTGTTTTTTACTGCTTGTAACTTAACAGCTGGCCCACATGAGTTGGCCAATGTTATATAGAGATGCATGGGAGGTGAAATGAGCAGGAATCCAAGTGGACTTGCATAGCCTGTACATAGTGGCAGGGGAGGGAGGGCAGAAAGAGTCCTGGCTGAGCTGGGGTCATAAACACACAGAACTAGTGGGATGTAGATTGTTTGTTTTAGTGACAGGCAAAGGGTTCTGAATGGAACATTCTCTTTACTAGGGAACAAAACAATCCCCAATGTGTATATATAATGCAGAGGAGTCAACAGCCTTCATGAGCTCCTAGGTAAGGTGGGTGGAGGCTGGCCCCGTGCTCCTGGAAGGGGTGGGACCTTGGGCAGAAGGGGCAGGGCCAGAGGCAGCCAGCCCGCCATGCTGCCCAGGGTGCGGCATGCACCCCCTTCAGCCCTCAGAGCTATATGGAGCCTGAAGTGCAGTGCGGCGCGGCACTTGGCAGCGATTTAAAGGGCCCGGGGATTTGGCCACTGATACTATTGCAGCAGCAGCAGTGACAGCCGGGAGCCCCTTGCCCCTTTGAATTGCTGGGACCTGGGCAGCTGTCCTTTCCCCCCATTGACGGTCCTGATGTAACGTATATCCTGAATGTATATGTAATGTAAATCCAGTGCTACGTATCTGCGTGAGATCTGCATGCATAGGTTTGGAGGAAAATGAGATGGGTGAAGATCAATAAAAATCAGACATTAGCATTGGTTAATCTGATGGAAACAAGCCATGTAAATGGCAGGTGTGATACCAGTGCCTTCAGCTGAGGTATTCTGTTAGTAAAGTTCTTAATTGGGAACCTTGTGGGGCCATAGCTGCAGTGGCAAAAGGTACTTCCCCCCCTCTGCTCTTGACTAGGAGGCTGTTGTAACCTTTCCTGACAGCAGCTCTCTCTGCCTCCACTTATCTTCTAAGTGGAATACTCTAGCATGCTATAATGGGGGCTATACTTCAGACCTACTCAGGAACTCCAGTTAGGCCATAATGCAACAGTTCCCTTACCCATGAGAGACTCTCATTGAACATGTGGGATCTGTGATTCATGGGCAGCAATGCCTTTCAATCAATTTCTGCGTCCCATTCAGATTTGGGTTTAAACCTACACAGCCCATTAGGGTTCTGTATATCTCAGATACTGTACTGATTGCTGAAATCAGTGGGGACCCTGAAACTGACAAGCCATAGGTTATTGTACCTCTCAGGAATGGGCGCAGAACCTCAACTCTGCAGAGACATCTACTCTGGAGTTTACCTTTTCATTGGTCCAACAGAGCTGCAGTCTGTCATTCTTTTGGGCACCCAGCAAAGCTCACCTAATTACACAGGATTTTCTTGATGAGGCTGATCAGTGAAGAAGAATCCCTCCAATCACTTGTACTGTGGCTGCTAACTCTTTACAGTTGAGATCCATTGTCATATGCTTGTACTTAGGCTTGTGTGCCTAGAAACATAATAGGTACACAATATAAAACAAATTAACCATGCAAGTGTGTTGCCTTCCTCTCCGTCTCTTGTTTTAAAAAAAAAAAAAAACCAACCCACACAAGATGAAAGAATCTAAACAATAAACAAAGTTGCCTCCTGAGGTTGCAAATCACAACATAAGGGCAATCATGAGTAAAGTAATTTCTTATATTACTATGGAAATATTATATTACAGTTCATTGAATGAAATTGTACTGGAAACAGAAGATTCAGTCTAGGCTAATTCACCTAGGAAACACTGAAATGTCTGAGGGGATGATTATAATGCAAGTGTGGCTTTATAATTCTGCAGACTAGAAATATTTTTAAAAATGTATAATTTTATCAGGCACCATTTGCACTCAGATATTTCTGCTTCTCCCGATAATAAACTAGAAGTAGAAACTAATGAATTGCAAATGGAACTTGATATATATAAAGAACCTTAGAAAATGATGCTTTACTTTATAGAAAACTAGAAGTCCTTAAAAATAATAAATCTTGTAGACTCCGAATATTGGATTTATCCTCATATTTAGATGACATATAGCTTTGTAACAAGCTTTCTTTACAGTTTGGGGGGAACAGAGCAAGTATTAAACACATTTACAGGCTGTTAAAGTGTGGCTCTGTTCAGAAAAGTGACTCAAACTGGAGAATAGTGGGGTCCCTTGTAATCATTCTGGGGCAGGGTCCATCTCTTTGTTCTGTGTTTGTATAGCCGCAAGCACAGTGGGCTCTGGTGTACGTCCTGGTTGGTGACTCTCTTCTGAGGGGGATGGAGATACCTATCTGGGCAGTAGAGTGATACAAATAAGAAATAATAACAATGTTTATTTTTCAGTGACTCAAAGTCTCCCCTCCCCAAAATAGCCCTGGCAACTCAACCTGGGGCATGACAGCAAAGGTGGGTATTTGCCTTGTCATGTCAGAATCATAATTGAGAGCCCAGCTGTGCTTTCAATGGTACTTAAATACCCTAGGCCCAGATGTAACGGATTGGAACTTAGTAACAATTCTGACCCAGGAAAACAATACCCAGCATACTTTTTCTTTGTTTTAGCTCTGCCAGTCTAGCAGAAGTAAAATGTATATTTTTCCATGAATGTGAGCAGCCATGGCTTTGAACACTCAAAGTTGGAGAAAGAGAAACCATGTATTCTCAAGCCTGGGAGGAGCACAGCCACCACTCCCAGGAGGAAACGTAGGTAGCTGTAGTTGGAGACCCTCTTCTGAAGGGGATGGAGAAACTCATTGATTGGCATGGCATGGCATCCTGAGAGGTATGCTCCGGCCAGGTGTCTGTGTCTGAGATATTATGGAGAGATTTCAAGGATTATCCATCCCTGTGACACTCATCCATGTGGGCGCTAATGATACTGTGAGGTATGGCCCTGAGCAGATCAGGAGTGTCTACAGCCTATGGGGGGGGTATGAGTGGAGGAGTTTAGAGTGTAGGTAGCTCTCTTTAATCGTTAGGATCAGTGGTGAGGCCCAGTCAGAGACAGATGCATCTTGGAGGTAAATGCCTGGATGTGAGGATGGTGTCACCGGGAGGGCTTCAGCTTCCTTGACCACAGATGCTGTTCTGCAAAGAAGGACTGCTAAGCAGAGATGGGGTCCACCTACCAAGGAAGGAGAAGAGCATATATGGTTAGCCGGTCAGTATCTTAGGCCAAGTCTTACACTGCCAGAGAAAGTTGACTCTAGATATACACCTCCAGCTATGAGAATAGTGTAGCTGGAGTACACGTACCTTCGGTCAAATGTCTGCGGTGGCCCCAGTGTGGGAGGTTGATGGAAGAAACTCTCCCATTGATTTCCCTTACTCTTTGTGACTTGACTCGATGGTGGCGCCTTATTAGACCTGCTAAATTGAACTCCAGGAGATCCAACTCTGGACCATCTATCTTGGGGTAAGTGAAAACAAGCCCCTAGTGAGGAGGGCTTTAAACTAGGTTTGACAGGGACAGGTAATGAAAGTCCACAGGTAAGTAAAAAATATGGTGACCTGGGAGAAGAGTCAGAATCTTGGGGCAGGGAGGGAGGAACATGGGCCATTATAGTAGGGAATAGGAAGAGACAAGAGAGAACACGGGAAAATCAAATCAGTATCTTGAATTTCTGGATACTTATGTGATCATAATGGATAATAATCAGGAAGAATTTGAAATGCTAGTTAATAAATACAATTATAACATAGTTGGCATCACAGACTTGACAGGATAGTATGCAAGACTGGAATATTGGTATAGAAGGGTTCAACTTGCTCAGGAAAGATAAGCAGAGAGGAAAGGGGGCTGGTGTTTCCTTATATTAAAAATGTATATACTTGGACTGAGGTTGAGCTGAAAACAGACTTTTAACAAGTTTGTCTCCTCTAGGTAACAAAAACTAGGTAAAAAACCAAGGGTGATGTCATGGCAGGATCTACTACAGACCACAGAACCTAGAAAAATAGATGAGACTTTTTAAAACAACTAATACAGTCATCCAAATCACAGGACTTATTGGTGATGGGGGGACTTAAACTATCCAGATATCTGTTGAGAATAGAACATAGCAGGGCACAGATTATTCAACAAGTTCTTAGAATGTATTGGAGACAATTATTTTTCAGAAGGTTGAGAAAGCTACCAGGGGAGAGGCTGTTCTAAATTTGATTTTGAGAAATAGGGAGGAACTGGTTGAAAATTTGAAAGTAGAAGGCAGCTTAGGTGAAAGTGATCATGATGGTAGAGTTAATGATTATAAGGAGTGGTAGGAGGGAAAACAATACAATAAAGATAACGGATTTCAAAAAGGCAGACTTTACTAAACTCGGGAAGTTGGTATATAAGATCCCATGGGAAGCAAATTTAAGGATAAAGTTCAAGGTAGTTGGCAGTTTTTCAAAAAGACATTATTAAGGGCACAAGAGCAAGCTACCTTACCGTGTAGGAAAAAAGGAAGTATGGCAAGAGACCATGCTTCACTGTGGCTTAAACAGATCTTCAATAGTCTTAAATTTTAAAAAAGAGTTCCACAAAAAAGTAGAAACTATGTTAAATGTCAAAGAATAAATAAAAACAACATAAGTAGGTAGGGACAAAATTACAAAGGCCAAGGAACAAAATGAGATTGATTAGCTAGAGATGTAAAGGGCAACAAGAAAACATTCCACAAATGCATTAGAAGTATGAGGAAGACCAAAGACAGGTAGTCCAGTTGTGCAGTGTGGTGGTGTTGGAAGGATGACAATAACCAAAAATGTGAAAATGGCAGAAATGCTTAATGAGTTGGTTTCATTTTTCACCAGGAAGATTATTAGGGATTGGACATCTAATACAATGAATGCTAGTGACAATGAGGTAGGATCAGAGGATAAAACAGGGAAAGAACAAGTCAAAAATTACTTCAAGTTACCAAAGCCTGAGGGAATACATCCTAGAATATTCAAGGAGCTGACCTGAGGAGATAGTGGAGCCATTAGCAATTATCTTCAAAAAGTGATGGAGGACAGAAGAGATTCCAGAGGACTGGGAAAGGGCAAAAATAGTGTTCATCTATAGAAAGGAGAACAAAAAATAACCTAGATAATTACAGAGCAGTCAGCTTTTCAGTAACTGAAAAGACAATGAAGAAAATAATTAAGCAATCAATTTGCAAACACCTAGAACATAAGATGATAAACAACAGTAAGCATAAATTTGTCAAGAAGAAATCATGTCAAACCAACCAAACAGCTTTCTTTTACAAGGTAACAAGCCTTGTGGAAGTGATGGATGTGGTACACCTTGACTTCAGTAAGGCTTTTGATACTGTCTCACATGACCTTCTTATAAACAAACTAGGGAAATAAATCTAGATGGAGCTACTGTAAGGTGGAAGCACAATGGGCTGGTAAACCTTTCTCAGAGGGTAGTTATCAGTGGCTCATAGTCAAGTTGGAAGGGCAGATTGACCAGGGTCCCATAAGGATCAATTCTATTCAATGTCTTCATCAATTATTTAGATAATTGTATAGAGAGCAAACTTATAAAGTTTGTGGAGGATACCAAGCTGGAAGGGGTTGCAAGTGGTTTGGAGGATGGGATTAAAATTCAGAATGATCTGGAAAAATGGTCTGAAGTAAATAGGATGAAATTCAGGAAGGACAAATGCACACTAGTCCATCTAGGAAGCAACAATTGGTTGCACACATATAAAATGGGAAATGGCAGACTAGGAAGAAAAAATATGAAAAGGAATCTGGAGAGCGTAAGCTAAATATGAGTCAATGGTGTAACACTATTTAAAAAAAAGCAGACATCATTACACCATTAGGAGTGATGTAAGCAAGATGTGAGAAGTAATTCTGCTTTACTTCACACTGATTAGGTCTCAGCATGAATACTGTGTCCAGTTCTGGGTACTACATTTCAGGAAAGATGTGGACAACTTGGAAGAATTCCAGAGAAGATCAACAAAAAGAGGAAAGGTTTAGAAAACATGATTTGTGAGGGAAGATTAAAAAAAATTGGTTTTGTTTAGTTTGGAGAAGAGTGAGGTGGGGGGAGGACATGATAACAGTTTCCAATTACATAAAAGGTTGTTACAAGGAGGAGAAAGAAAAGTTGTTCTCCTTAACTTCTGAGGATAACACATGAAGCAATGGGCTTAAATTGTAGCAAGGGAGCTTTAGGTTGAACATTAGGAAAAACTTCCTAATTGTCAGGGTGGTTAAACCCTGGCATAAATTGCCTAGGCCCTAGGGAGGTTGTACATTCTCCATCTTGGGAGATTTTAAAGAACATGTTAAATAAATACCTGGCAGGGATGGTCTAGATCAGGGGTTCCCAACTTGGGGTACGCGTACCGCCGGGGGTATGAGAAGCTTGTCAAGGGGGTAAGGGGAATATTTGGTAAATAACTAGAATATCCTAACTGAAATATTCCAAAAGTAGTAGTGTTAGTGAAAAAAGTTGTGGATTCTAGAGTCTAGAATTTATTTCCTTTCATATTGAATAGGGGGTACGGGAAAGTTTACTAAAAGCCAAGGGGGTTCGGGGACCGAAAAAGGTTGGGAACCCCTGGTCTAGATGGTGCTTGGTCCTGCCATGAGCGCAGGGGACTAGACTAGATGACCTCTTGAGGTCCTTTCCTGTCCTGTGGTTCTCTGAAAGGGCAAATCTTCTGTGTAAGCATGGGAAAAGTAAAAATTCATTGTCATTTCCAAGTAGAAAAAATACTGATGTGTAAATGAATGCTTAGATTTTGGCATAACTTCTTTGCTTTATTCTTGTTAGGATTGCAGATAGGAAGTTTTTATTTATTTAATCATGATGCAAAGGATTTAATATGGTATTTTGAGGGACTGAATGATGAACAGAGATGCATACAGCCTTATGGCAGAATCTGTTCTCAGTGACTCAGCTATATGTGACCATATCAGCTTTCACATAAACGTTCATTGCTATACTATAACTTTATTTTCTCTCTCTTTGGCATTTTTGTTAGAAAACTAATTTGTCTGGGGCTGGTTCAAAATGATGTGAACACTTTATCAAGACAAACTGTAAAACTTATGAGATGATTTGTCTGTGATGTTCTTTGCTGATTGTTGATTTAGTCTTTGGGTTTAGATGATCACTTGGCCCTATGCAACCATGTATTAAACTCCCTTGCTCTTCAAGTATCACCACATGGGGGCTTACCTAATCCATGAGGCAACTCCCCATGTGAATAAGTGAGTGGGGATGAGTTTCCAAGCCTTGTTTTCCCTCCTCCCTCAGTTTTCTGACCAGCCTAGTTAAGTCAGTATCCAGAAACTGCACCCTGTAAAAGACTGTAGATTACTTCCTTTTCAACTCCCAGAACAAAAGGGCTGGCCCTGTGTTATCCATTTAGGTTTGTGTAGGGTGACTCTTCACAATGTATCTGAGCACTGTCACACACATGGGTGAGAATAATTACTCAATCTAGTCTTAAGATATTAGTAACATTATCAATTCATTTTTA
Organism: Pelochelys cantorii; assembly: GCA_032595735.1. Classification (NCBI taxonomy): domain Eukaryota; kingdom Metazoa; phylum Chordata; order Testudines; family Trionychidae; genus Pelochelys; species Pelochelys cantorii. The sequence goes on along the minus strand of CM064328.1, from coordinate 62,853,983 downwards.
TAAAAATCATTATTTGTCAAAAATGTGCTTAGCTTAACAACAGAGCTGCTACTAAGGTCAAGCGTACCACCATTTTCTGAAACTTTCTGCAGGTTTCAGCAACGTCCTAGCTATTTGCTGCATCCAGTCCTTTTGGGGGCTGGAGGTCATGCCATGTGAAGAGACTCCTGCAGTTCTGTTGAACTGATTTGAAGAAATGTCTAATTTTAGCTTTGGTTTACAAATCTGTTTTCCCTGGGGCTAGTCAAACCTACTCAGAAGACAACACTGACTTAAAGGCAGAATTCAAATATAGTGTTATGAAATAGTTGCTAAGGAGGCTCAGATCAACAATTAAATAAAAGTGAAATTCACCCCGCCTTGAGAGACAGCATAAACCCTATGCCTTGTTTCAGCCTTTAAAATAAAGCCACGGTGAGACTAAAACTGTTCCTTTGCACATGCATGAATTTCATCATTCATGCTTAAAAGTTTGAATGAAAACATGCCCAGGGCAAATGAAACCTAATTGACAGGGAGATGAATTAATCTTTGAAGAAAAACTTGGAAAACAAGCAAGGTAACAAACAAAACCCCAAATTCCAGTGGGAGCAGGAAGGAGCTCCAAGTGGGAGTTATAGCTCAGTTGTGAGATTTACCTAAAACACTGGAATTCAGCATCTATTATTACTGTAGCTGCACTTCTAGGATCAATTTCCCTTGCAATAGGGCCCATATAAACATATTAGCAACCCTTTAAAATGTAGTTATCTCTAAGAAAAGATGAAAGAATTTTGAACAATTCTGAGAGGAAGTCCTCAAACAGGACTGAGTAACTCAATTTGTACAGTTACTGGGGACATCTACTCTTTTGAAGATAGAGTAGTCCTGTGGCACCTTAGAAATGAAGGGCACATTTACACAGAAGGCTAAAGCTGAAATAAGCTACGCAACTTGAGCTATGTCAACTGAGTAGCTTAAATCCAAATAGCTTATTTCAACTTTTGGTGCTGTCTACACAGCAGGAAATCCGAGGAAGAGCACTCTTCCTCCGACTTCCCTTATTCCTCGTAAAATGAGGGTTACAGGAGTCGGAGTAAGAAGTCCTCTAGCTTGAAATTGTTTTCAACATTTTGTCAAAATAACTGCTGATAGTATTGATGCAGACTATGTTATTTTGGAATAATGTCAGTTATTCCGAAATAACACTGTGTAGACGTACCCTAGAATCATTAGCTTTTGTGGGTAAAACCCACTTCATCATTCCAATTCATCTGATGAAGTGGGTTTTGCCCACGAAAGCTCATGTTACTATATATTTGCTAAGGTGCCACAGGACTACTCTTTGTTTTCAAAATTACAGACTAACATGACTACCCATGGAGATCTTTTGAGGATGTACAGGATATTGTACCGAAAGTTTCTATGAAGAGAGCACAAGATCAATGAGTCCATGCTGTTTTAGGAATTTAAATGAATCTGAATCTATTGTTTTAAGTTGAAATATTTTGTAGTACCGTATTGTTTTATCTTCTCTACCGTAAGTGTCCCCAGCAGGACAGGTCTGGACACTTTTTATACAGTTTGGCAGAGACAGGAACTCTGATGTTGGCCTCACGCTGTGGGATCATTGACATTTCTAATGTCCCATTCAGTTTGGTTCATTACCAACATCCTTATTTCACTCCTAACGGTTCTGCTCATGTCCATAAAACTTCATGAGAAGCCCAGCCTTCTTCCCAATCAACAAGAGTTACATGCCTTGCTCTTGTGGCCCCATCTTCCCAAAACAACTTTACTAGAGGTAACAAAGCTAATTTCTGTTCCTTTTATGCAACTGCATATCACTAAGATAAGGATAAGCTCCAAATCAGATCCTTTTAAATAGTATAGCTTTAAGCCCTGTTCTTACAAAGACTTACAAACATACCTAGCTTTCATAATGTGGCTAGCAACTAGTTGCAGGCTTAAAGCTAGGCATGTGTCTTTGCAGGATAGGGGCCTAAATCTGTTCTTCTTTGTTACGTATGAGTTTAATTAATCCTTAATATAAATTGTTACTGAGTCTTTCATTTGGAGTGCTTCATAATAAAACATGCATAACTTACACCCTGTGCTGATGACATCTAACTTTTCTGGTCATTGCACTTCATTTAATTGCCATACATTTCCCTTGTCTTGAATGCAGTGACTAACCTGACGTGACTGAAAAGATTGACTGCATCAGAACTGGTCTTGCTGAAGGTTCGTTTGGGCAAATGGTTGTGTTCAGTCTGTCTTCCTTGACAGACTTTGGTGGCCCACTTCCACAGAAACTATGATAGTGCTATAGGACAGCTGGGCCATAACTATGAAATCAATCCTCATCTCCGTTGGTTGGTGAAAGCACATGAAATGCACCAGGTTCATCAAACAGAGGTGATCCCTGCCCTCATTTGCAAATTACTGAACACCCAGACGCAGGGGATGGTCTCTGTGATTCTCAAGAAACCACGGATACCAAAGCCTTTACCATTTACCCTTCCTAAACCAAATTATTGAGAGAGTGGCAGTAAACAAACATCAGAAACATTGCCAGTGGCGAGGCTCTCCACAATCAGACTTCAGACTGATATGTAGCATGGAGATGGGTCATGTAGCCATGGGAAGACAAGAGAATGCTAGATATATTGGCAGCCTTCACCATAGTTTATTGTTATGTGCTGCTGTATCTGCAAGTCTCAGAAGATGCTGGGAGAAAGCAACATTAAGCAGGCTTTGTAAATGTTTAGATTCCAAAGAGTCATCATAAGTAGTTACTCCTCTTCCTAAGAGACCACCATCTTGGAGACCTGCAAAGCTCAGTCCTTTCATTTCTTCTACTCAACACACATGTGAGATCAGGACTGTCCTTAGGATTTATGGGGCCCTACTCAACACTATGAAACTGGTGCCCCTATGCCCAAAGGCAGCATGGGGCAAAGGAATGATGATATTTAAGAGATGTGATTTTATAATTGTCAGAAACATACTAATTAAATATTTTAAACTAAGGTCCTGTAGATGAACATAGTAAATTCTGAAACTGACAGTACATATCTGGGGTTGGCAAATGGCTTCATTACCACTTGCATGGCTCTTTCACAAGTTTAATGTTCTGCTAATAGGTCTGGCAGGCTTTTTCACTTTTAGGTTTACTAGATCCTCTCCGGAAGAAGGAGAGCCACAGACCAGGTATAGGAAGAGGCGAGTGGGTGGATATTAAGACCCAGTGGTACTCCAAATATTCAGGTGACCTACACAGCTGCATATTTTAAATATGAGTAAGGATGGTTCTTTGTGAAATAGCTGTTAGTGAGCTGGATGACACATCATCTTTTCTCTACTGCATCCAAACAATGGAGTACTGTACCAGGTGAATGGAAAACAAGTGCTTTTTACTGGTTCTGGCTCCTTTCCTAAAAGAGGCAGGGGCAAGGAATTGAAAAAGAATGCCTCCTTTGCTGTCAGGTTGCACCCAGTCCAATGGATCAGAAATCAACCAGGATCAGTCTCTGGGATCAATATAATCCATAAAACTGGGTCATCCATTAATTCATGAGGTCATCCACAAGAATTCCTATTCGTCAAAGGAAAAGAAAAATTGAGAGAGAACCTTATTAATGAATCCTTTCTTTTCCTATAGCTTTTCAGTCTTTAACTTAGAGTTGTACTTTCCCTGGGACCAGTGTTCCCTCTAATTTTTTCCATCCAGGTGGAGAATAATTTTGTCATGTGCACTGAGGAACATGTGCAGATGTGAACCACTAGTAGAAACACATGCTGCAGACTATGGGTGCTGTGCTAATTGGTTAGGTGGCATTTGATTCTATCCTAGGTAGCCACCCAAGCATTCAGCTTACAGGGAACACTGCCTGGGACATTAGGGTAAAGCTGTTTAAAAGAAAAAAATGTATCAAACTGTTTTGGAGAACAAAACTGATGATTTACCTAGTATATATTTCTTATAATCTCATTATGGGCATTTTAGAAATGCATAAATAGAATAAAAAAATGGTATAATCAATTTTAATTAGTCATATGCCTCAATATTGTTTGGTTCATATTAGAGGTGAATGAAAGTTATGTTTGGCTACGTGCATAATCAAAAGATTCATAATGAAATCCTGATGGATTTGGTAGCCTCTATGCATTACAAAAACATCCCAACAAAATAAGAAATCAGGTTATTTCAATTACTGAGAAAATACTAAGAATATGCAAACATTTTTCTGCATAGTAGAATGGAAAGGAAATGCAACCATTCCAGCACCTGTTAGGAGATTGAGTTAGTCTTCGAATTTAAAAGAAGATAATAAATATTCCATTTAAGAAGTGAATGCCAATTTGAATTAGGTATATTCTGAAACATTCAGCAAAGCCTTGTTTTAGTTAGAGGTTCATAACTAAACAAAGATCCCTATTTTGTAGAACAAATTGCAATATTTTAAGAATAAAAATCAAAATTAAGAGACTTATTATTGATCCCTTGAGAGTCAATCACTTGTACTCAACAGAATTTCTTGCTCATAACAAGCAATAAGTTGTCCCATAAGATGTTTCCCTTAGTAGGTTTTCAATGGTTAATTGTCTCATTGATGGTTTTACAGTACTGTTTCTTTGTGCATCTGTGCCTCCCTTCCATCCCACTTCAAAGGCATCATTAGAACATTTGGAAGGACAGAATGACAGAAGGCATACTCCTTCTGGTGGACTGTGACTATACCTGCATATATCCTTAGACGTCTGCTTAATTAGGATGTAAAGTAAAACTGACAGTTGCTCCTAGTGAATAGCCAACAGCTGACACCTTTAAGAACAGGACCAATGTAGTGATCCAGTCTTCAGGGTAACAGCTCAAATACCTCAACATTCAGGGCTAAATTCATCTGTGGTATAACCCCATTGACTGCAAACATTTGGGTGCATAAAATGTCCCTTGTTCTATGTCCACCAAGAGCAATATGTGTTTGATTGGTAATAAGTAAAACAGACAGTATTTTCAAACATGACTTGCATGCAGTTTGTTTTGGAGTTGTCACTCTACTAGGATCATGGGATTGGAAGGAACCTTCAGAAGTCATCTAATCCAGTCCCCCTGCACTTGTGGCAGCATTAAGTACTAGACCATCTCTGACTACTACTTAAAAAATGTGCAATATTATATGATGGAAAGGGACTAGAAAGGGTTTTAGGAAGTGCTGAGTCTTTTCAGAACACACCCATTGGAGGGATGTGGACAAGTAAAAAATGTGCCATATTCTTGTTTTAATCTATCCATATTTTCTATGTTCTGGGACTTGCTGGGTAAGTTCTTTGCTGGAAGACTGCAGTAGGAAGCTTTTAAGCAACTGAGGGAGAGAAAATTAGATGTTTTATAGTGAGGATTAAGAGGCATTCTTACCTCTAAGGCCTCAATTCAGTAGACCATCCCTAGTCAGAAAAACAATTAAGCAGGTGCTTAGAGTTAGGTGCCTGCTTGAGTACTTTAAACAGGGATGCACAAAAATGAAATGGTTTCCTGAAACAGGAACCGAAGTGGGAAAAGATCAGATAGGGGTTGATATAAGTGTCTGTAGCTTTCCAGCAGCATGAACTGGACAGAATAATAAGTCCTTGGTCCAAGAGCTAGTGGGGGGGGGGGGAGGAGGGAGAGGATAGAAGGTTTGCGGTTTACATTTATGATGGCTTACATTTAGTGCTGTGGTGCTTAAAGTGTTTAAAGTACTTAAAGTGAAACATATGCTTTTGTACTTGCTGAACTGGGGCCAAGGACAGGTGTGTGGCATATCATATAACTCCATAAGTCACTATGACCTGGAGACTATACACTGACTACACTAGATGGGATCTACAATGTGATTCCGAAAATTAATAAAAATTAAAAAAAAACCCAAACTCAGTACAGGTGTTGCAAGTCTCCCTTTGGCATGAATGGAAGGTTAGATAAAATTGAAAAGATTCAGGCAAATGACTGCAAGCTTTTTTAAGAACTCGTATTATTTTGCAGCCAATAGCAGAATTTAATAGTGAAAAGCCAGTTGAAGTTTTCAGTAGTACATGACTATGGAAGTGAAAATTAAAAAAAAACATACCAAAAACTCCACAGTTTAAGGTTCCATAAGGAATAACAGATCAAAGTTTGCTAGATGAAATAGGACACATCAATGGGAAATGAAATTCTATTTAATAGTAAGAACATAATGTAATCCTTCTGCCAGGTAGCACCAGCAGCAACCGGGGCCAAATTCGATATCTAGGGGTTCCTCTCTATTCATCCATCACAGAACTGGTTTGAGCCCCCAGCCAGTACCTTGGGAAATTCACATAACACACCTGGGCACCTCTGGGAGGCAATGCTTCCTCACTTGCAAGCACAGAGTCTGAGTGTGGAAAAGCAACTTTTAATAAAAAGGGAGAGAAATAACATGGCATTAATTTGGGAAAATGGCACAAACAGAGTTCATAGGAAAACACCACAGAGTTCATAATGAAAACTACAAGTAAATGTCCCAGCTCAGGTAGGTTGGGCAATGTCCTTTTCCTTTCAGCTCTCAAGTCCAGAAATGTATGCCCAACCCTTCTTTGCATCCCATCCACACTTGTTGCCCTTGGTCAGGACAGACCAGAGTTCGGAGGTGATCTCAGACTTCACCTCCCATCCTGAGTGGTGGGGGAAGGAAGGGGGAGGTAGGAGGCATCTCATCCACTCCGCTGGTCACTCACCATCCACCTGCTCGCTGCTCTCTGGCGCTGCTCTGCAGGCCATTCATCGCCCCTCACACCACATTTTCTATGGCTTGTGGTGGATTTGGCTCTGGGCCAAACCTAGTGATTTCAGCTCTCAGTGATTTCAGCTCTTAGCCCAAAGCACAGTTCAGCCATAAGAGGTTCCAGCACCCACTGGAGTAAATTTATGTAGAAAAGAGACTCCTTATGGAAACAGGTTGAACCAGTCTTACAGCTCATACCTGAAGGGCATGGAGCCTGCTGACTCACCTCCCTCCCAAGCTTAATCTATAGGTCTCTGAAAGAGCAGCCACTGTCCTTTACACTGACAGAGTGTCTCCTTTTAACTGAGTTAAAAACAGTCTGACTTTGTTTGCATTCCCCAATAACTGCAAGCATTGGTGGTCATATCTTACAATTCCTGCTAACACAGTTTGTGACCCCCACAACAACCAAATTGGTTACAATGGGCAAAACATATTCTAATAGTTGAATATCAAGCAGGCCTAAGCAACCTGAATGAAGTACATTTACATAACCACGTCCAGGATTTCTTTCCCATTCCAGCATGACATTTATTTACATAACAACTGCTGAATACTTAGCGGGTCTAGGCAAACTGAGTGAACATAGCCACACCCAGGATTCCTTTCCTATTCCAGCTGGTTGTAATGGAAGCATTGATTCAGACCCTCCTTACAATGAGAATGGTCATACTGGGTCAGACCAAAAGTCCATCTAGTCCAGTATCCTATCTTCTGACAGTTGTCACTGCCAGGTGCCAGGTATCATTTTAATAAGCATATATATAGTAGCGTTATATGCTATACTTTATCCGTGTTATGTAATTATGTTAGTCATGCAAATATTCAATTAAAATACTTGAAAATAGATAACGCCATGTATATAATTCTAATAAAATATATCAGTCTAAACATCCAGTATGTAATGGACTTACATCCAAATCTTCAAACCATTTTGAATTGGTTCAGATGGGTCACAAGAAGGGTAGTAAACCTAAAGGGAAAAAAATAGTGTTTGTTCTCCTGCACTTTCTGGACTTGCTCAGAAATAGATGGATTGGCACATCACAGAGAGAGGGTTTCTCATTGTGTTTCTAGCCTTAAAGAAATCAGGAAGTCCAGGAAACTAAAGAATAGTGAATTTATCTGATTCTGGGATGAAGAAGCCTAGAAGGATTGGTGGCAACTGGCAGCTAGCAGCTAATGTGAAGGAAGAAATCAAGCAAGCAGATTCCTGGCAAGGATAGACCCAATACCTTTATATGCTAGCAGGGATCAGCAACCTTTCTGAAGTGGCATGCCAAGATCTAACCCTCCTGCTGTCGGCTGTGCCGCTCTCCCTGGGCGGTGGGGAGGAGTGCTCTCCATCATGCACCCTGTGGACCACATTAGTCAATGTAAACCTTTCCAGAAACTGGAAACTCACTGTTAATTACATAATTACACCCAAGCCATTTTGCTAGTGCTGCAGCTGGGGAGACTGGTTTAATTTAAATTATGAAACAGATTAAGCATTTTAACTTTCTCATGTTAGTTTATCAAATTTCACTTTAAATAAAGTAAAATATTATGTCCAACAAAAAAGGTTTCAATGTTTTCTTTATTTATGGCAGGGGTGGAGACCTTTTCTGGGTCGGAGGCCACTGACCCACAGAAAAATAGGTCAGGGACCACACAAGTGAGAAGCAAAAAAACTCCTCCCCAACCCCCTAACCCTCACTGATGTAGCCCCCCAACTGAGACACCTCACTCTTCCTGCACTCCAGCCCTATGCGGTGAGGGGAAGGGATGGGAAGATTGAGGTTTAGGGCTTCCCATAAGGCCAGATTTATTTTTCTGGGGTTCCAGAGTTAGTGGATTTTGTGAACCCCCTTAGGCTCTGGGGTGGGAACAAAAATGAGGGGTTCAGTGTGCGGGACAGGGCCGCCAGTGATTGAGATAGGGATGCAGGATCTGGGTGGGAGGTGGGGTGCAGGATGGGATGAGGAGGGCAGGGTCCTGCAGGGATTTTGGCAGCAGGAAAGAGTGTGAGGTGGGGCTACGAGAGGGAGTTTGGGAACAGGAGGAAGTTAGGGAATTAATGCAGAAAAGGTGAGAATTCAGTCAAATAGCTAGCTGGGGAGGGAGACAAAGAAGAGGGAGAATAAAGAAAAGTGCAGCTTCTGCAAATTAAAATTTTATCCCCCCTCACATCTTTGCTCTGCTCCCGCCTGACTCCCCTCAGCCCTGTCATCCCCCCCAGCCTGATTCCCTGCGTTGCCCCATCCCTCTCAGTGCAACCTCTGCCCCCTCCCATCCTGCCCCCGCAGCCTCCTTCAGCCCCCCTTCTGCCCCCACATCCCTGTGCCTCCAGCACACTCACTGGCAGGCTGGCAGTGTGGGACTCACAGCCCGTGGTGCAGCGCTGAGGCAGCGAGAGGTGTGTGTGTGGGGGGGTGGGGAGCAGAGTCCCTTCCCTACCCTGCCCAGGCATTTGCCTGTAGGCTGCATCTCTGGGTCTGGGGCAGCCAGAGCTTGGGCTGCCCATGGCTGGCTCCAGCCCAGCTGGGTGCAGTGGGGTGCTGGGGAAGGGGGTCCCTGTCCCTGCACACAGCCCACAGGGAGTGGCACGGTGCATCCCGGGCCCCGGCACACCATGTGTGACCGGTTGCTCACCTGAGAAGGCCCAGCTCTGCCCTTTCCCGAAGCAGGAGGCAGAGTCTATAGCACGGGAGAGAGGGGGGGCTAACTTCTTAGCTCCTGGAAGCTGCACACCCAGGCCAGGCAGGGGCAGCCCCGGGGGCTCAGGCTGGAGCCGCAGTACGAGTTCCCCATTGTGCAGGGGGAGAGGGGCAGGGCTGAGCTCCTACCCTGCGTGCCAGTGAAAAGTGGGCAGTCCCCTGGGCTAGGGCATAACGGTCCCTTATCTCCAGGGAGTCAGCAGAACTCATTGAACAATGTCCAGCAGGACTAACACCTGCCGATATGGTAGGTATGTGAAGAAAATGCAACTGGCCTGTAACACATTCATTCAGTTTTTCTGTGCTGCTCCCCACATCTAGTAACAAGCACACTCACTTCTTCAGCTGTTTTATACAGAGCACTCCTAGAAGGGTGTAAATTTTTCATTTATGGAAAATTCAGTGACAAATTCAATTATAATAAAACTTCAGTTAAGGCTGTACCAGGAAATTAGTAACAGGCTAATGATTTTTTAAGCCTTAATGATCAAAGGTGAAAGTTAAATGTACCATTCTTGCCTCTTGAATACAGCAGCAGCAGCAGCACTTATATTTATTCTATATTGATAGCATATTCCATGTGTGGAGACGAGTCTGCCATCTTAAATCATTAGAGTGCCCCCCTTAACTCACGAATTGCAAGTGAACTGTGTTATGCTCTCACATCCACTTCATCTGGAAGCTCTTATGAGAAAGGATCATGTTCTCCTTTCATTTAATGGATTACAAATGTAACCATAAAAGAAAAACAAGCAGACAAGGAAAATTGTTTTTAAATGTCAAGGTACAGGAGAAATTGTGCCAAACAGATCTTTCACAAATGGGCTGCGTCTAGACTGGCATGAATTTGCGCAAATGCTTTTAACGGAAAAGTTTTCCGTTAAAAGTATTTGCGCAAGAGAGCGTCTAGATTGGCACGGACGCTTTTGCACAAAAGCACGTTTTGCGCAAAAGTGTCCGTGGCCAATCTAGACACGCTTTTGCACAAGAAAGCCCCGATCGCCATTTTAGCCATCGGGGCTTTTTTGCGCAAAACAAAACTGAGCTGTCTACACTGGCCCTTTTGCGCAAAAGGTTTTGCGCAAAAGGACTTTTGCCCGAACGGGAGCGTCAAAGTATTTGCGCAAGAAGCACTGATTTCTTACATTAGAACGTCAGTGCTCTTGCACAAATTCAAGCAGCCAGTGTAGACAGCTGGCAAGTTTTTGCGCAAAAGCAGTTGCTTTTGCAGAAAAACTGGCCAGTCTAGACACAGCCATGGAGGAGAAGCCAAAAGAAAAGAACAAAGTATGTCAGCAGAAATACAAGATGGAAATTAGTCGGTTTAAGTGGGAATTTGAAAAACACCAAGCCAAACACAAACAATAAGAATTCTAAGTACATCAGGAACAGAATGTCAGAGAAAAATCAGTGATCCCACTAGGCATTCTGGTCGTAAATGGAGTGTAACAAGAATACTGCAAGGAAGTTCGATTTCTTTATTGTCTTCATCACAAATGATGTTGAACAGATACCTAACCCAGCCCTGTTCCTTACAGATAGTGTCACACTGAGGTAGAAAATAGCTAGTCAAACTGATAAATTACACAGCAAAAGGTTGCCCATCTCAGATGGGGTTCATTCAAAGCTCTGAAAAAAATGAAGTGACAAAAATATGCAATATGTCAATAAAATCAATTGCTGCATTTAAGACTGGGTAGCAAATATTGTACCTGTGTTCAAAAAAGATGCTAGTTGTGGCTTTCTTCAGGAAATCAAACAATGTTTTAACGTAAGAGCGCTCTTTGAACCATATAGATGAGCAGGAGATTACAGGGACCAGCTAGCAGGGTTTCTTTAAAGGAAAATTTCCTCTCCAAATTGAGTTTGAATGTGTCATCATTCCAGTGGCTAAAAAAGATGGCTGATATGATTTGTTTAGACTTTCAAAAAGCCTTTGACAAGATCAGTCTAAAGAAGCCATTACAAATTGGTATTCAAGGGTACAGAGCCAAAGTATTGTTAGAAGTTGGTTGAGACCATAAACAAAGAGTGGGAATAGACGACTGGTTTTAAACATGGCCAAAGGTCAGCACAGAACTGTGCAGAGGACAGGAATTCCATTTTGTGAAGGTTTGGCTTCTTCCTGAATTGGAACAAAACCTATAGTTTTAAAATTATCCTCAAGATAGTTCTGGGAAAACAACCTCTTTTGGGTCAATCAAAATACAGTTTTGTCTTTTTTGTAAAATAGTCAAAATTAAAAAAAATAGAATGAAAAATCAATGTTTCATTCCAAAAGCATCAAAATGATTTGACATTATTGGAACTCTTTCCCTTGGCTCATCTCCTAAGCAAATTTTGAAAAAACCCACATGTTTTCTGGAAGCACTCAGGTTTGGAAGAAAATGGTTCCATTGATTATCCAGCCAGGGTTTGCACTGGAGCTCCCCAGGGAACTATGCTGGGACAGACGCTGCATTACAGGGGGAATATGACACACAGTGACAGTCCCCCAGTCCTTGCCTTTCTCTGCCATCTCACACTTCTTCCTCTTCACTGTGTTTCTTTGTAGGGGAGTTTTAATAGGTTTACAAATCTTTGCCATGTACATAGCTCTGGTGAGCAGGTGACATGTAGAATGCACTTAAAAAACAACAAATGGTCTGGTAGAACTTTATAGACTAACAAAGCATGTAGATGTTATTATGAGCTTTCGTGGGCACAGCCCACTTCTTCAGATGACCGGAGAATGGTAGAGGACAATACTGCACAGCTATTCTTTCCAGCATGGACCATCTAATGCTGTTCCTAGGGGATTACTGTGCTCTTCTGTCCATGTTACTCAATGGAAAGAAGCATTGTATTCATACTTCTACATATATTGCAAGCGGTACATAGGAACAGATAAAAGGTAAAGTCTACAGCAGTGTTTCTTAACCTTTTTTATACCAGGGACTGGCACAGCACCTTCTTAAACTGGGTCAGGCAGTTCTCGGGGACTAGAGCCAGTCCACAGACCAATCATTGAGAAACACTGGTCCAGAGCTCCTGACCTTCACAACTGAGCAATTGAATGCCTGAGTTGCTTATAAATAAACGGGTCTTAGAAGTTTGTTTTTAATATGACAGGAAACACTTATAGATAAGATCCAAGCTGATTCAAGAAAATACAGAGAGCCTATCCTTTTTTTCAGAGCCAAATGCCCTACATTTATTTTCACATATATGAACAGTGTGTGATAAACTAAGGCTACTTCTGATGATGAATCAGAGGATAAATAGACTCACTTTACTGCAGAGTCATCTGTTATTTACATATGCTATGTTTACACTACAGCAGCTCAATTGCACTGATGCAGCAGCATTGCTGTAGCACTTTCGGGGAAGCTGCACTAAGCCAATAGCAGGCAACCTGCGTCTTGAGGACCACAAGCGGCCAACCAGGGTTCTGTATGTGCCCCTCAGACATTTTGTTTACCGTTGCCCAAGTGCAGGATTGTCAGATTATGTGGGTTTCTGTTGGCATAGTTTTTTTCCTAACTGTATTACTAAAGTGACATGCACAGAAAGCATATGAAGTGAGGTCTGTGCTAATTGCATACAACATTGACAGCAAGAGCTGTCCACTCCCTCTGCATTCAATGAAAGCACTGCTAAGGTTCAATTGGCACACACCCAAATTCTAGGTATGAAAGTGCAGTTAGGAAAACTACCCTGTTCTGGCGGACTGTCTTGGTTATGAAAATCTTGCCGCTCACAGACATGAAAAAGGACCACTCATGCAGCCAGCTCATTAGCCTAGGTTGCCCATTGCTACTATAAACTGATGGGAGAAAGCTCTCTCATTAACTCCTTCCTCTACGAGAGGCAGCAGCCTACTTAGTGCTGTCCACACTGGCATTTATTTCAATGTAACTTACATCTGTGATGGCACGTTGGGGACCCCCCCCCCGATCCTGCACTCCCGTAGCAGCAAGAACAGACTCCGCCAGCCAGTAGAATAGAGAGGGTTTATTGCTTCTCCAGGATACAGCACAGCATAGATGTGATGTGGTTACAGGAGTTAGGGCCAGGATGCCTCAGACCCCTTGGGTTAGGGGGTCCATCACCCCCTCAACCCTCAGCTTAGTCTGTTCCCTTCATGTTTCCCAGCCAGAAACTGCCTCGCTCCCAGACCCTACCCCCCAGCCAGGTGGCCGTCTCTGCCTCTCTTCCTTTGTCTCTGCCTCGGGAAAGAGACTTGTTATCTGCTCAGGCTGGGACTAGGTGTCTGGGCCAATACAAATGTGGGTGAGTCAGTGGGAATCACACATCACAGTGCGGGGGAACCCTGGGTAACAGAGCAGACAGCACCCCCACTACATCACAACATCACTCAGGGGTGTGAGTGATGTAAGTTATACAAAAGTAATTTATAGTGTAGCCATAGTTTAAATCGGTGACTTTGTCAGAAATTTATGGAAAGTCATCCCTTTGGGATCTGCAATTAAAAAGAACATCAATAGACTAAAGCTATAATGCAGTCCTTTTCTTGTTTCTTAGTTTGGGAGGTGGCTCACAAATAAAACCTCTGTGCTTTTTAATCATTTTTATCTACTACTCATATAACACTAGAGAGGGATAAACTAGTTAGAATAAAATATTCTCCAACTTGTACTTTTGCAAAAAACTTCAATGAAGTTTGAAGATGTTGAAACTATGACGTTTGAAGATGTTTCCACATTTAATCTCAGCAACTCAACCTGATTTTGATTTGGGAAAATACATCTTATTTGCCAAATTGCACCAACAGCACAGTGTTTATTCACTTCCTATTGTAAAATGTTACATAGTATTGCAGTGTGCTGTCAGACAATTGTCATGATTCAGTTCCAGAGGTGGCTGTATGTCTTGGCCACAGAAGCCCGTGGTTAATTTTCCCTCACTTGCTTCACAAGGATATTGATTGATTGACTTATATTCAAAAGAACTTTCAGATCTATAGATGAAACTGATAAGGGTGTACCCTACAGTTTTTTCAGAGCTCCAGCAAGATAAAAGCAACTCAGGGAAGGCGTGGCGAATATCTGTTGACTGAATTATTACAAGAAATCCAGGATATCTGTGATAAAAGAAAGTTTTCCTCTGACCAGAAATTCTCATAAGGTGCATTTTTACTAAGCTATCACTAGAACAGTGTGGGTTTTATGAGCTCAGGCTCTTCATACAATTTTTCATTCCTAAGAGCTAGTGTATAAGGTAACTGAACAAAACTGATCTAAAAATCAAAGCTATCAAAGTTTCCCTTTGCTGGCCATCTGGTACTATGAAAGTTTCTGTGATGGAAACACATTGCACCATGAAATTGGTAATCCTTTAGAAACTGGTGTGAATCTAAGTTGTATGGGTGTTTTTTTTAAAAAGTTCCTAGCTTTTGAGTTGACATATGAGGTTGGAAAATGTAATGTGGTAACTACAGTAGAAATGTTTACTGCAATGGCTGTTTCCTTATAAAGAAAATCCTCAATTCATAAACCAGATAAAAATGCATTTAAAAAGAATTACATCTATAATGGCAGTGTCCCTTAAAAGTGTATAAATTCACTGTAGACTTTAACCCTTTATTATGCCATTGATTATGGATTTACTATGCTGTAATCCAATTATCAGTGGATTACAATGCAATCCCAATAATCCAGCCTACTTAATAATGGTAAATGAGAACAGATGGCAAACGAGAAGGGTGGTAAGGACATCATATTCTTATTCTTGCCTTGCCTGGATTCTGGCTGACCATAGTTGTCTTCTCTCCTCCCATTATAAAAGGGAAGTAGACACAATTACGCTTTCATGCTCTGCCACTCAACTCTTCCTCCCATACTACAGTGTGCTCATTGGAGGGGTCAGATGTTTCTGATCCCAGGGAGTTCATCCCTCCTTGGATACCCAAAGACCTGAGTATCCATTCCAATTTATTAGGGAGGTTTGGAGAGTGGAGATTTGGATAATGAGCTTTCTGCTGAGTTTATTATTCTGAGTTTAAGTATCTTTCATACTTACCACACCATGATTCATAATCATTAACCTTTCCTTACTCTTTTTATACTCCTGTTTCTTTGGAGCTCCTGAAATCTGCTGTACCCATTCTTCACTGCAAGAGAAACTCCTTCTTTCAGCATGTTGGAGCTCATGTTCAGAAGTGGTGAGGGTCAGTCTTGCAAATGGTTGAATGTTCTCAACTCCTAACGACTTCCATGGGAGTTGAGTGCTCTGCATTTCTCAGAATTGGGGCCATGCAACTCACTTCTTTATTGCATTTTGTACTTGATTTTTAACATTAGTGGCCATTAGCTCACCTCTTGTCTTCTCTACGTCTATTATCATATTTCCTCAAACCACCTTTCCACTTCAGCCCAGATCAAACACTGAATCTTGGGTTGTTGTCATCACCTTAGAATAATCCTCTGAGAAATGCATTTAGGGTTTGATCTAAAACTCAGTGGAGTCCATGTGTCTGTTCATTGGGCTATGGACTAAGGTCTTAGGCCTTGATTCAACAAGAATCTCAAGTGTGTGTCCATCTTTAACTACCTGAGCAGTCCCACTGCACGTGTGCTTAAGTATCTTACTGAATCAGGGCTTAAATTAATCTTAGGCCCTGAGCCACAGAGATACAGGGCTAAGTAAAATTAAATCTATTTAATTTTGTTTTTGTCCCTGATATAAAACAAAGAAAATTACCTAGGAAATTTTCAAGAAGCCTCAGTGTATTGTCTCTGGCAAATCACCTGGTTGTTCGAGTATATTGTGGACAATTCATATTGCCAAAGTTCACTTATGCTGAGGTTTCCAAGCTTGTCTAATATTAACTCTGTAAAAAGGCTGACAGCTATTGGTTTCAGCTTGAAGGAAACTTCCTTTGCAGCACAAAGACACACTATAATAAAGCGTGGGTTTATTTCTGTGTTTACACTGAGTTATGCTTTCCTGTTCATTTTGCTTAATTATGTTTGAAGTGTTTTATTGATGTTCTAGTAGTATTAGTTTTCCATGTACTATGACAGCAAAATTATCACACTTTCTATCCTAAATGCTAACTGTTACTTGCAGCATTACAGTTCTCTCAGGATGCATCTACACATCAGGGCTTAACTCAAAATAAGCTAGGCAAATTGAGCTATGTCAATTGTGTAGTTTATTTCGAAATAGCTTATTTTGAGTTTTGGTGCTAACTACACAGCACTTATTTTTAAAAAGCACTCTTCCTCCAACTTCCTTTACTCCTCATAAAATGAGGGTTAAAGGAGTCAGAGTAAGAAGTCCTCCAGCTTGACAGTATTTTGACATTATGTTGAAATAACTGCTGGCTGTGTAGATGAGGACTAAGTTATTTCGAAATAATGTGGCTGTGTAGACATAGCCTCAGAAACCTACATTTTTTGGATCAAACAAATGCCTTTTTCTCTCTTGTTGAAATATGAAGTGTAATCAAGAGTCTTCAGTTTGAGCATTGGTAGATTTTGTTTTAAATGGAAGCATTTATAATGCATGAGGATGGGCTGGCATGGTTCACACCTTTCCCAGATGCCTTTTGTGGCATGAGGGAGAACTCGGTATATGCCTACCTTGTGTGTGCCAGTGGCATCCCCTTTTCCACCTAATCTTGTGTTTTTGGCTTCTTCCAACACCTCCCACCTCCTGATATATGCACCTTCTTGGCCCCCAAAGCCACGGGACTTCCTTGTGGGCCTCCTCCTAGTGATGGCCAAAGTGGCTGTCTATAATGCCAGGGGGTATGACTACACTAGCCCCCTAGTTCGAACTAGGGAGGCTAATGTAGGCATTCAAACTTGCAAATGAAGCCTGGGATTTAAATATCCCGGGCTTCATTTGCATGTTCCCGGGCACCGCCATTTTTAAATGTCCCCTAGTCCGAACTCCGTGCCCACGGCTACACGCGGCACGGAGTAGGTAGTTCGAATTAGGATCTCTAATTCGAACTACCGTTACTCTTCATGGAACGAGGTAGTTGGAAGTGGCAGAGTGGAGGCATGGTAAAATCTCTCTCTTATGTGGTTATGATAGGAACAGACTAGACTCCATTTCCCATCAGTAAGCAGGAAAGAAGTTAGAAGGGAAGATTCCAACAACTAAGTCTGAATAACTAAAGCCTGAATATAGGACCTCCAGGCAGCCCTTCAAGGGCAAAGCAAAACCATCTTAGATGACTGTTAACAAGCCCAGGAAGAACTGCCACACTGGAGGACTTGGGGGGGGGGGCTGTGACAAACTCAAAGGAGGTGGAGGTCCACATAGGAGGTGGAAGCTGCTCAAGTACTAAATCAGAGACACCTGGAAGAGCAGAGCAGAGACTCAGCTGGCTCCCAGGATAAACAAGCCATTGGCTTGATAAAGGACATGCTGAAGAGGAAGTATTCATGGTCCTGGGGAAGTATTCATTTCCTCATGCACACAGTGGATGTTTATTGTAGCTATGTTGCCACTGCAGTCTAAGCAAGGTTCTGTGCACTAGAGAATATGTAGCTGCTGAATCTACCCCTCTACCCCCATTTTAATTCTCCAGCCTATTCTGACAGGAAATGTCTTTATGCCAGACCTACCTTTTACTCCTGCCCACTTCAAAACTCTGTGAACCCAGTCCCTCTATGTGCTATTTTTCTTTGTTTCCTCTGTCCCCACATTGATAACAAACCACTATGTGGATGACTGGGGCACCATTGTTCATCCTTCAATCCTTTTAATAAAGCTTTCTGAAAAAGATTTCTCAACCTTCTTAATTCCGTCCCTGTCTGAAGGGGACCAGAAAACATTCTATGGGGAGGCTGCTTCTATACACTCTCCTATTAGTTTTACTGCAGCCTCTAATAAGTCTTGTTGGTGCCTCCAGACCAAGACTCTGTAGCCTCGGGGAAGCTCAGAGTAAACTGTTCAAGGATAATTGAATCTGTCTGGACCTTTATGTCCCACCGATCTGGCCTCAACCACCAAGTGGCCCAGTCTGACTATTTCTGTGAAAATGCCCTGGGATGTAACCCACCACTTAGCTGCTGTAAATTTCAGGCAGTATTTCTTGGCTGCCATGCCATGCCGTGCCAGAATTGTGACCTTTAGGATGCAATAACTGTAGCTTGGGGCTCTCTGAGAGCTATATAAACTGTCTGAGCCTCACTAGTCAGATATGGGGTCCACCATAATGTCCAAACACCCTCATCCCATCTGCCACCCACTCAAAAGTCAGCAAAAAGGTATCAGGGTCATCCAAAGACCCCAAGTTCATGTTATATAGCCCCTGACCTAGCACCCTCTAGTTCCCTCACTGGAATTTATTGACCTCTCTAGAAGTGGTTCCTGTTTGAGCCTGTGCATTAAACTCCTGTAACATGCACTACTACTCTGCCCGCCAAGTCCGCCAACCCACAAGTACTTGCCTCTGTCTGGTATCTTCAGCATCTATGTATCTGTGCCACTAGCCAGCAGAGAGTCTCCTCCATTGCACCTAAATCCTCCCCTACATTCATGCAGTTGACTTTCTCAGTCACCCTCTCTCAATTAAAAATGTTACCCATGGAGGTTTGTTCTGCAGCTTTTGTCTGTATAGCAAATAAAACCCCCACGGCTGTATTTCTGTTGGTCATTTGTTAAGAAATATAGCTTAAGGATATATTCCTATGTAAGGCTCTTTCACTGGGAAAAGATCACACGAATTCACAGAAGGTTATGCCCTGAGCCCAGGCTGGGAAAGGTTGGGTTCCTAAATTAACCAGGTTACACTTTGAGCCGAGGATAGGGTCATGGTGTGGTGCCCTAGACTGTGCAGTCTCAGGGAACCATGCTGATGCTCATTTAAAAAAAAACCCTTTTCTGTAAAAGTTCTTATGTTGTGCTCACCACAGTAGTATGTGAGTGCCTTCTGGTAGTACAGTAAGCAACATGACTACAGATCCCCATGTTAAAAGATTATAAAACAGCAATGGGCAGCCTAGGCTAGTGAGTGGGCCGCATGAATGGCCCTCCTTCATCTTAGTGGGCTGCAAGACTGTTGTAAGCAGACAATCTCCTGGTAAGGATGTAAAGGAATAGTTGACTAGCTAATGGGAATGCCTAAAGTTAAGCTCCGATCTCCAAATTGAAATCCTAAATAAGAGTTGGATTTTCAGAATTTCTAAACACCCACAATTGCCATGAATCTCAACAGAAGTTTTGGATGCTCAACACTTCTGAAAGTCAGGACATTCAGCCCTGGTCTACACTAGGGCATTATTTCGAAATAGCTCCCCTTATGTTGAATTAACGTGTGGAGCATCCACACTACCAAGCCCGTTATTTCAAAATAATGGGACGCTTATTTAGAAAGCTGTACTCCTGCTTTCCTCAAGGAATAACGCTAATTTCGAAATAGTTATTTAGAAATAGCGTTAGTGTAGATGCTCTGGTGCCACTATTTAGAAATAACTACTCCCCAGGGTAATTTGAACTAATTACTTGGGGCTCTAAGTTGAGGTAGCACATCCCCAATAACGGAGCGTGCCTCGGACTCATTTCGAGGCTTCCCCATATTGAGGACATGCTATTTCAATTTTGTTAAATCAGGAGTTATTAAGTTGATTTAAGTAATTTCGAAATAATTTCCTAGTGTAGACATACTCTTAATTAGCTGCCCACCTTCATACACCAACTTTGAAAAGTTCAATATGAAGTAGCATACATGAAAATCCCTGTGCCTTCAATAGCACCTTCCAATGACAAAGAACTATAATCAGTCTCCAGGAACACTTTCTTTATCCTTACTAGCCGAGCTCTATGGTTCTGCTCTATTTCCTATACTTTGTACTCTTTAAGGGAGCCTTCTAGTGTAATCACAGGGAGCTGAAATCGGCAGGATATGCTGACAACATAACTTATCCACATGTGCTACTTATCACCCATTTTTGTAAATGTTAATAAAAAGGGCACCATCTGTCTGTTAATGATTGACAGTTATTTCTGAGCATTCTTTAGCCTTTCACATTACAAACCAGGACTCTTGTCTATTGCTGGCTTCAGTTGCTTGGTGACAGATTCCCATCTGGCACTGTCACAGGGAGCAGTGAGGAGGGTATGCTGCCTTTTTTTGTATCAAATCCATAAGGCTTACGAAGGAAAAAAAAACCCAGCTTCTTTTATCTTTTGCACTCAGACTTACAGCTTCTCAAGTCATCCTATCTTCCCAAGAGCCAAGGTGACTTTAATATCCCTAACAGAGCAGAAAACTACATTAAAACTTAAGGCTGGAATTTAGATTAGGTGCAAAGTATCTATTTTAGTAGCCCATGCATCAAAAAAAATCTCTTTAAAAACATTGTGTGGGTATTTATGCAAGATTCAGTACCAAGAATATGTTGGTTGACAGTTGGCTCATCTAGCTGAGGCACAGAGTGAAGGGCCTAATCTTCACAGATATGATGAGCACCCACAGCTCTAACCAAAGTCAGTGACGTCACTGCTGTTTAGCATTGCAGATCAGGCTCTATGGCCCAGATCTTCAAAAGTATGTAGGCTTCTAACTTCCACTGAAATCAAATTTAGAATGTTGGGTGGGGGAAGGGGGGTCCAATCGTCACTAAGATGCCTCCTTCTGGCTGCTCAGGGGCTTACTGCTCCTCTAGGTGTAACACACTTTCCTCACCCAGTGGTTTCTATTTCTGGGAACTGGGGTGCTCCTTAATGGTCCCAACTTCAATTGTGGGTGCAAAAACGAGGTGCTAGTTGTAGGTACAATTTACTTCTGGAACTTGAAAACTGTCCGTAAATATATTGACATGTAACCCTTCTGCTAGGCCAAGTTAATAGCAGCAAGGGCCAGGTTCAGTACCTAGGGGTTTTCTCCCAACAACATAATGCAACACCGGCTCGAGCCCCCACCCAGTGACCTGGGAAATCTTACACACACCCCTGGGTGCCTCAAAGAGGCAATTCTTCCCCTCTCGCAAGCACAGAGCCCGGAATAGCAGCAAATCTTTAATAACATGAGGTAACTGACATCAGCATTAAATTGGAAAAACACCACAACTAGGATTCATAGACCAAACCATGAGCAAAGACCCACCCCCAGCCAAGAATCACCCAAAGTCCCCAAGAGTCCAACACCCCAAGAGTCTCTTGAGTCCAGCAGCCCAAAAATCACCCACAGTCCCAAAGTCCGACACCCCAAAAGTCTCTGCCCCAGGTCAGTGCCGCCCCAGGGTTCAAAAGTTTACCTGTAGGGTTTTTACCTCCCAACCTGGGGGAAATGGAGGGGGCGGGGGGTTGATATGCCTTCCGTGGTCCGCCGACAGCCCCGCCTCTCTGCAGGGTTCTGCTGCCGCCTTTAACGCGAGTCACTCCGCCACACTCCACCTGCTGTTCCGTGCCCTGCTCCGCCTCTCCGTGTCGTTCCACTCCACCAGCCGCCCGCCGGTCATTCCCGCAGCTGCTCCGCTGGCCGCCTGCCGCCGCTCCTACCGGCCGCCTGCTGGTCGTTCCCACCAGCCGCTCTGCAGTCCGCCTGCTGCCGCTCCTACCGGCCGCCTGCCGGTTGTTCCCACCAGCCGCTCTGCAGTCTGCCTGCCGCCACTCCTACCGGCCACCCACCGGTTGTTCCCGCCAGCTGCTCTGCTGAGTCATTCCTGCAAACTGCTCTGCCAGCCATCCTGCAAACTGCGTTGCTAGCAACTCAGCAATCTAGCACTCAGTGATTTCAACTCATAGTAGATTTCAGCTCTTTAGCAATTTCAGCTCATAGTAGAGGAGCCTCAGTGCTAGTGCACCATTGGCCCAAAGTGAAGTCAGCTCAGCAGCCTGTAACTAGACTCCTAATAGAATCCAATTTAGCTCTGATATTCCACAGTGGCAAGAGGAGGGGGTGCAGTTGACGTTCCAGACCCTCAGAGATAGGCCCCACCACCAGGAACAAATATGTATTCCCAGCCTCTCTCACTTCACTGGGTTTGGAACCCATGCCCCTTATTAGTGAGTGCTACTTAGTTGATGGCAAATCCCTCTGTCATAAAACAGTTCCACTGTTCCACTGTCCTTGATTCATTCACATAATCAGGGTAATGACACTTTATCCCCCCCTGCCTCAGTAACAGAGAGACTGGGGATCCCACAGCGGCCAAAGTGACCATTTGGGCTGCTGTGAGCTCATACTAAGTGGGGTGGGTGTGCCTATGTGAACAAGATCAGCCCCTGAAGTCTTTTTGCACCACTCACCACAATTCACCACCAGATGTCAGGGTAGAGCTTATCCTGACCCTGCTTACATCCATATGCATGTGTATATGTAATAATTAACATAACGGCTGTGTCTAGACTGGCAAGTTTTTCTGCAAAAGCGACTGCTTTTGCAGAAAAACTTGCCAGCTGTCTAGACTGGCCGCTTGAATTTCCGCAAGAACACTGATGATCTACTGTATGATTGTCAGTGTTCTTGCGCAAATACAATGACTCTCCCGTTGAGGAAAAAGCCCTCTTGCACAAATGCTTTTGCGCAAGAGGGCCAGTGTAGACAGCTGAGAACTGTTTTGCGCAAAAAAGCCCCGATGGTGAAAATGGTGATCGGGGCTTTCTTGCGCAAAACCACGTCTAGAGTGTCACGGACGCTTTTCCGCAAAAAGTGCTTTTGCGCAAAAGCGTCCGTGCCAATCTAGACGCTCTTTTCCGCAAATGCTTTTAATGGAAAAACTTTTCCGTTAAAAGCATTTGCGGAAAATCATGCCAGTCTAGACGTAGCCAATATGTAAAGCTTCTTGAGATGGTCTGAGAAATATCATGGACATTAATTCATCATCTAGAAGAGCAGTTTGTATAGCAGACACAAAGATCATTCTGTATATATGGCTTAACAATGTACAGGATCATGGCCTTGGTTCTTTCTTTTTCATCTCCTTGCTTACTCATCCTGGGCTAGATATTTATGATATTCAGTACTGATGGGCATTTCATCTTGTACTATAGGTTGAATTTCTCTAGTCCTGCGCCCTTGGGACCTAACCAGTGCTCAACCAGAGAATTTGACCATGGGAGGTCAATATAGTCTAGAAGCATTGCCAACACTTCCACTGTTTGCTGGGCTCTTAGAAGACATTTAGGGGAAAATTAGAGCTAAATACAGGGTGTCCCCACTATACACCCAAGATACGTTAAAAAATGTAGATGTACAGAGAAATGATGTAAAGCGGGGAATTTTTTTCCCATGGCTGACTTCCATTTGTGCAACATAAGAGTGGGGAACGGCAACACATCAGTTCCTACAAGCGTCAATGATGTTAGTTTGGAACTGATGTATACTGGGGAGACCTATAATGGGGACACCCTGTAACAGCACAGAAGACTGAGAGCCAGGATGATAGCTGTAAACAAACTTTATGGATCCACAGGAAACTTGGCCACACCCAAGTGGACATCCGGCTAACTAAAATTATGCCAGACCATGAATATTGCCAGACCAGACAGTGCTGGATTAGTCAGGTCAACCTGTACCCGGATTGGATACATCATTTAATAACATTTGCAAATATAAACTAGTTTGTATACACTAGACCTATCATTGTAATCTCTGCTACAATTTAATTGTTCAGTTCCTGCCAAGTGAGAGCAGCATAATTGGCTTATCATATTATATTGCATTAATGCAGTGGTGTGCCATCAGCAACTTTGTTCAGATTTATGCACAAATATGCCCTTTCTTCAGTCCACTCTATTAATTTTAAAGTGCGTAGAGAACCAAAAGTGATTGTGAGAAGCAGGCTGTTGTGAATGCAGTCCTAAACAGCTGGAATAAGATATCAATTGTTTGGCACTAAGAAGTATTTGATCTCTGATACTAAGTGTTGTCAGTAAAAAGAGCATCAAAATTGAGTGCTCATTTACAGCGCAGTAGAAGATAATGGTATTTTCTACCTTATATTGTTTGAAAGATATTGAGGCTCACTGAGTTAGATTGCATGATGACTAGGCTCTTGGGCTCCTATACAAATTCAGGGGCCTATACTCCTTTGTGTTAAGACTCCTTTACATAACTTTGGAAGATTCTGGGGAAAGTGAATAGAAAAGTGGTATTTAACCCTTCACATAGCACAAGAACCAAGGTGAAATGAAAAGGCAATAGGCTTAAAACAAATATAAGGGCGTGCCGCTTCACACAATGTACTTGCCACTGAATGTTGTGAAGGTCCCCTGTTAGTTCCCCAGGCTGCCCTGGGCCCTGTGCCCCCCCACCCCAAAGCGTGTGGCTCAAGGTGGTTGCCCCAAACCATCTAATGGATGGAATGTCTCTGGTCAAATATGTGACTGGGTTCAAAAAAGAGTGGTCCATCAGTGGCTATTAGCCACGATGGTGATAACTGCAACTCCATGCACTGGGTATCCCTACACCTCTGACTGCTGGAAGCTGGGAGTGGACATTCAGGGATGGCTCATTTGATAATTGCTCTGTTCTGTTTTTTCCCTCTGAATTATCTGGCACCTGGCTCTGTTAGAAGACAGGATACTGGGTTAGATGGACCATTGGACTGACCCAGTATAGCCATTCTTATGTAAAATAAAGGGATTTTATTGTAAATAAATATTAGACCCTAAGTGTACATCTCCCTCAGGAGCTATGTGATGTTTCAAAGCATAATCAGGATTGTGAGGCACTTTGTTACAACTTGGCCTCAGCATGGTAAATCTTTACTGTGCCAGTTGTGGATCAGCTCCCTGACTCCACCAGCCGTTGGCAATATACACCCTACCTACCAGGCCTCACTCTATACAGGCTAGCAATGGGCACACTCTAATCCCTAAGTCCTTGGAGTAGCCCTCTGACATGCCCAAACCTTGTTCCATTGAACACTGACAGACCTTGTGCTACTCCCAAAGGAATATTACACAATGGTTAAGTAGTTTTAACTCAGGATCACCACTCCACTTAACACACAGCAATTCCTTCCAATTCATCTGATAAAGTGGATTTTGCCCATGAAAACTCATAATTCTATATATTTTGGTTAGTCTCTAAGGGTGCTTCTACACACAAGCGGTTATTTTGACAAAATGTTGACATAATGTCGAGCTTGAGGACTGCTTACTCCAACTCCTATAACCCTCATTGTACGAGGAGTAAGGGAAGTTGGGGGAAGAGTGCTCTATCTCGAAGTAACTGCTGTGTAGACAGCGCCAAAAGTCAAAATAAGCTATTTTGACTTAAGCTACGCAATTAGCATGGCTCAAGTTGCATATCTTATTTCGAGTTTAGCCTACTGTGTAGATGTACCCTCAGGTGCCACAGAACTACTCATTGTTTTTAAAGTTACACACTAACACTGCTAGCCCTTGGAGACTTTTTTACATAGCACTTAGGTATGTTTATAGTGAAATCAAGATAAAGTGTATTATCAATGAGCAGATTCAGATGATGACAAAAGAATCCTGGAAATGGTTACATATAAAACAAAATAATAATATTCTTTCTAGATTTTCATCTGAACACAAGGTTACCCCATCTCCCCCTATCATAGATGCCAACACTGTGAATGGAGCACCCCTGGAGAAAAATTAGCGGATGCTCAGTGTCCACTGGGAGCCCTATGACTGAGTGTATGGGGAAAGTTGCAAAATAAAGAGAAGACATGTCAGATTTCAGTGAGTTGTTTTGTGACTAAGAAAGGCAGAGTAGAACCAGCTTTTGTAGACATTAGTGCAGGTCACATTCAAGGGTTTGCATTTCATGTTGCCTCCTTTAGAGTTTAGAAAAAAAAAGCAAGTTAAGTTTAACCAAGCGTCTGTGCTTCTCCTGACTGTTTGACAGCATATTCTTATTGCCACCTACTAGAGTTTGCACTAATTAGCTCTGAATATTTTAGAGGCCTCGTTACACTAATCAGCTGTTGGCATTTTATCTTCTGTACTAATTACATTCTATTTTAGGGTTCTGTGACTTGTATGGGGAAGCAATGTATAGTACTAATGACTTCAAATGCCTGCTTCTTCAATGAGTGATGCTAATAGAGCTCTTTCAAAGGAATGTTCCCAAAACTAAGAATTCCTCTTCTGCAAAACTTCACTCTCCCAAGGGAAGTTCCTTACCCATGTGGTTTGTTGTCAACTATATTTAAAACACGTTAAAATGAGCTTTATTTCCTATCCATTTTCTAGGGAAATACTTGAGGGCTCAAACACCTGCTGAAAGAAATAGTGGGTTCTTAGTACATGCAAGGTTGTATTAAACTTTTGTGGGCTCTGCTCCCATCCCATTCAGACTCCTTCTCCCCATGCTGGCCCCAGAGGTCCCACCTGCTATTTGTATGGGGGAAGAGGAACAGACCCACTGGCAAAAAAAAAAAAAAAAAAAAAAAAAAATCAGCACCTGTGCATTATATTACAATGTAAAGCATTTCTAATCGTGAGTTTCGCATGGCTGCATTATATAGAAGCAGTGAAGTGACCAATGAATGATTGTTATCCCAAGGAGAGGGCTAATGCAAAACTGCACAACCCTGGATTCTGTATATGTCAGAGATTTTTTGCAGACAAGCTACTTTAGACATTTTTTAGATTTTTAAAATATTGATGGGAGCAGCCTCATGTGTCTAACTATGGCTACAACCTTTCCTCTCCCACACACATTACCCAACTTGGACCACAAATGTAACTAGAAACTTTAGTGAGCACCATTTATTGCTCTCTAGAGCTGAATGATTATGGCTGCTTCTTGCCAGGGGGAGAAGGAAAGGAGGAAGGACTCCCTCTCTTACTTCTAGCCTTAAAGCATTTGTCATGAAATCACCTTTAGTGTGGCCCTGGATTCGCTGTGTTTCCTCTGTAGAAAGACCAAAAGGAATGAAATGTTGCCATGCTTTTAAAAATGCCCAAGTCACAATATCTACCCTGCTACTGTTAGCACATTAGCTCCAGCCTGAGCTAGCATGAATCTGTCTATCCAGGCTGGCAGGCTGGCTTCCAGCAGAGTTTAGATACATACCATACCATTTAAATATTTCAGTTTTTATCAAAGATATGGATAACGCAGATTTAAATATTTTTATTTTGACATTGTTCCTTATGGATTTTTCTAACTGAAATAATCCAAAAGTTTCAAAGGGGTAGCCGAGTTAGTCTGTAACAGGAAAAACTTAAAAAACAACAAACAACAACAAATGGTCTGGTAGCACTTTAAAGACTAACGAAACATGTCGATGGTATCATGAGCTTCCGTGGGCACAGCCGACTTCTTCAGATGACTGGAATGCTGTGGATGTAATCAATAGCATTAGGACTATCTTATTTTCCTTTCCAGGTAAACATGCACTTGGGAGCTGTGAATGAGGAGGAGGAGCAATGCCTATCTCAAGTGTTTGAATTAGAAAACCCATCTGTTAAAAGAAAAATGCAAGGTATATTGGATAGAACAGTTTGGGGGCAGGAGAGGAAGGAAAGAAAGGAGAGAAATAAGAATAAATGAATTTGTTTCTGTATAAGATGACATCTAGATCCTGAAAAGCAAGTGGAACCAGCAAAAGTTATATTTGCATGTACTGGGGCCTTTTGTATTGCAAAAGAAGTGACACCAGAAGAAAGATAAGCTCCTGAAGGATGTAGGTGCCTTTCCTGATTAGATCACGTAAAAAGTATAGAATTTGGAGATGCTACCTTATATATCTTTTGTTGGCATGTGGTCTCAAGTCTTTATTCAGCATTTATTTATTCCTGGTGGTGACAGGATACTTCAGCTTGGAAAACTGATTTAGATTTTCTTAGGCTAGTTGCTAACCCAAGAGACAGAGATATATATACCTGTGAGAGAGACATGCAGGCAGAGATGAAAGTAATTTAAATTTCATACAGGTAATGTTGTATGGCAATCCCCTCTGAGGGGGTCTCAAGGCAGGAGTTATGCGGGGATTGCCATACAACAGTACCTGTAAGAAATTTAAGTGTGGGATAGAGTGCAGGGAGAGTCAGAGCTGGGGATGGAGTGGGTGGTGGGTGGGTGGGGCTCAGGATGAAGGGGTGAGAGGATCAGGTCAGGGGGTGTGTGTGGGGTGGAGAGGGTATGTGCAGGAGTCTGGGCAGGGAACTGGAGTGTGGAGGAATGCAGGAGTCAGGGCAGGGATTTGGGGAGGTGTGCATAGGGTAGAGTGCAGGATGGGGGGGCTTGGAGCTGGAGCAGTCCCAGCTGGTGATCCCGCCCCACACTGCCCCTATTCCTGGCCAAATGGGAGCTGTGGGGGTAGCACCCATAAGCACAGGATGGGAACTAGTGGGGTGAGGAGTGCTGCTGTGCTCCCAGGCTCCTGGCCCAGCTCCTGGGATCCTGGTTGCCATTAGTCTCATGTGCCACAATTCTGGCTCTGTCTGCCACTGGTCCCATGCTCCCCGATCCCGGCTTCTGCTGGCCCCATGTGCGTGGAGCTCTCCTGCCAGCCCTGTATACTGAGGTCCCAGCTGCCAGCCCTATGCCTCTGGCCTCAGTTCTGGGCCGGGGGGGGGAGGGGAGGAGAGAGGTTAAGGGGATGGATCAGAGTCCTATTCCCAGATGGCCACTTTCTTACCGGTGCACCACACTGGGAGGCACCAGCTTACTTTCACCTTTGCTTGCAGGTTATTTTGTAGTTCCAACAGCATTTGCTGCTGCTCTGAGGCCTGCTTTCATCTTTTTCAAGTTTTAAGGGAAGATAGAAACTGAAGAAAATCTCCTGTGAAGGCTGATAATGGAAACAGATATGTAGCTCCTTTTAAATCAATGGATTCTCCTAGCTGATTAACAAAATTTGACACAGAGAATTTGTGTTTAGAGGGGCTTCAGTTGCACAGTGCAATTCTGCATTAAAGCTTTCGCAAAGTTGCGATGGGAGCTATTCAGATCCGGAGTTGAAGCATTGATTTGGTTTGGGTCCATTTCAGCTGTGTCTGTGTAGCGTCTAAGAAACAGAAAATAACACTGGGACTGGAGGGAAAAAAATCTGTTGGAAGGAATGGAGGAAATAAAACATTTTCAGGTTCTCAGAAATCCTACAAATCAACAGGAAATGTTCTGACTTGCCCATGACATCCCTGTAGAAATGCAGCTGGATTTATTTATTTGGATTTATGTGTTTTTTTATTTCCCCGTATAAAACACACCTCTGTGAATGTTCACTACCCAATCTGAATCTGAAGGACACACTGTCCCACTCTGCTCTCTAGGCCTCCAAGTGTGTGCCTCCTTGAATGTAAAGAGAACAGGATGAGATGTGCGAGGACAGAGCAGTGGGTGAGACTCATTCTGCCCAATCCATGGTTTCACAATCAAGGGTGAAGTTTCCAATTTGTTCAGAATTATGTTCTTTCAGCACTGGTGATCTGCATAATTGATCCTGACACTTCCGCTGACACTGTGGCCCATGCAGAATCTGTCCATTAGTTCATATGGGTCCTGTCAATTATCAGGTAATATATGAGAAACAAACTACTCCTCTGCCTTTATGTTTTTATACTTCTCTCCTATACTTTGAAATGGTTTGAGTGTTAAACAGCCTGTCTTGAGTGAAACACAGTCTTCTGATGTCTGCAGTGTTGTTGAAGCCCTATTGTCCCAGGGTATTACAGAGACAATGTGGGTGAGGTAATCTTAGAGAAGAGCTCTGTGTAAGCTCAAAAACTTGTCTCTCTCATCAACAGAAGCTGTTCCAATAAAAGATGTTACCTCACTCACCCGCAACAGTCATTTGGTGATACTTGAGAGAATTACTGAGAGCTGAGAACAGGGGTCTTATTTTCCAGTGCTTGGGGCCTTGTATAGTCATGTATGCAAGTGCAAGGTGGCTGTCAAGGGCTCCACTGTGTTGCGTTTTACACAGTTCTTAGTACTGTAAATGACTACACAAGACACCAAAGCAGTGGAGTTCCGGAATGGGAGTCATATTTTTTTAATGCTGATTTTACACTAGTGTACCTCCAAAGAGACATATGCAATCCCTGTGGCATTAGATTTAAAAGTAGGTTCTGCTGAAATACATGGGATCAGAAGAACAGAGCAATGAAGAAGGGACAAAATACAAAAATGTTCCATTGCATCTGTTAATGAGCTGAAATTCTCGCAAAGCTAATCATGTTTTTTAAATGTACTTATGTGGTGAGGCCACATACAAAAGCTTGAATCTTATAACTCACCAGTGGAAGAGAGTGAAGGATGGACTATACTCAGTGTACCTCTGAAAAGCAACAAAAGGTGATTAATTACAACTTTAAACTAATTTGCTATAGATTGCCTTAACATTCTGCAGCCAGTTCCCTTCAATCTGCTATTGTTGCAGTTGGAAATTTATCTCCTGGCATTGTTAATTTCTTAAAGAATCTCCGTCTCATTTTCTTTTCAAGGTGAAGTTCTTCCCACTGCCATATGTAGTTTATTCAAACAAAAAACAAATGGAAAATATCACACCTTTCAAACAGAGTACTACTTTATCACTACCAAAGTCTTTTGGGAATGACTCTGGAAAGCATAAAGACAGCAAATTGATGATTTGGATAGAGGCCTAACTTCACAAAAAACAGTTTGGATAGGAATGAAGGCTTCTGGAATATTTTACCGTTCAATCTCATCTTAACATATTAGATACTTTCTTACAAACAGTAACCTGAAATAATGTAAACACACGTTTTGCTTCTATATTTCAATGCTGGCAGTCATGTGCACACTTTAAAAAAGAAGTGATTAATATATGTCGTTTTTCTTAAACAGATTTTTTTTTTGCTAATGTAAAAAAGAAGAATAACTTGTAGCAATGTACAGAAGATGGCCCCAAACCTGTTATTTAACAGGAACTGTGTGTTACAGCATCTGACTGAATTTGTGTTTATGCAGAATATTCACTATCTTTCTTAATACTTTGTTGCCGGAAATACGGGCCATGTTCTCAGTCATGAACTGTTCTTTTACAGGTAATAATGGCATGGCCCAGCTCTGAAAAAGCATCCATCAACATGGGCCCTTGGATCTTTATAGAGTGCCATTGATTAATGTTTTATCACTAATTAGTGTTGTACATCTATCTCATAGTAAATGCTCCTATTTACAGAATTATTATATTGGAGTTTAGTATTAGAAAATCAAAACAGCTGTACAAGAAGTTAAATATATCTGTCTTTAAAGTCTTTAACAACAGTTGTGGATTAAGATTTCAGGGCCTAACATAATACTCATAGAAGGCAGTGGGCATTGCATTGAGCCCACTCTTATGGATGCAGACCAAGAGATCATTAGCAAGAAGAAAGAACAGGCCATGTCTACACTGGCAGCTTCTTGCGCAATAACTCTTTTGCGGAAGAGTTCTTGTGCAAAAACTCTTCCACAAGAGTGTGTCTACACTGGCATGTGCTTTTGCGCAAGTGATATGCTTTTGCGCAAGAGCATCCATGCCAGTGTAGATGATCTCTTCCTCAGGAAAGCTCTGATGGCCATTTTAACCATAGGGGCTTCTTGTGCAAGAAATTCATGTTGCCTGGCTACACTGGCCTCTTCTGGAAGAGTTCTTGTGCAAGAGGGCTTATTCCTCATGGGGAGAGGAATAACTCTTCTGGAAGAAGCCATGTTTTACAATGCTATACTGTAAATTTACTTCTGGAAGAACGCTCGTGCAGTGTAGACAACCAGCAAGTTTTTGCAGAAGAACAGCTTTTCTTCCGGAAGAAGCTGCCAGTGTAGATGTAGAATATGTTTTGGAGAGCGTAAGAGATCAGAAGGAAAAGCATCAGCAAGTGGTGGATATATATCTGCGAAAAGCTAGGAGAGCAGCCACATGGGTATGTCTACACTACAGAGATTTTTTTGAAAAACGGCCGTTTTTTCCGAAAAAACTTCAAGTATGTCCACACTGCAATCGCATTCTTCCGAAAGAATATCGAAAGAACAGAGGGGGTTTTCCGATATTGGTAATCCTCATTCTACAAGGAAGAAGCCTTATTCTGAAAGAGCTCTTTCGGAAAAAGGCATGTGTGGATGGGGAAGAGGGAGTTCTTTTGAAAGACGAGGAAAGAGGAAAAAGCACAGATGCGTTGGTGGCCACTCTGTCCATAGTAATCACAGCTTAAATGCGAGATTGCGCCCATTCAGTGTGGACACTATCTTCCGAAAAAGCAGATCGCTTTTTCGATGCACTTTTACAGTGTGGATGCTCTCTATTGATTAACTTACTAGTGTGTTGGATTGTGTCATACCAATCCTCCAGAGTTCCTTGCTTTCCAGAATTAAAGCTCCTATACTTTTGTGTGTAAACAAATACACACAAGAGAAAAAGGTAACTTTAGTTTTCATAATGAACTCTGGAGTGCTGCCTGATTATATTCACTGTGCATAAATTACAAATGAAGTAGAAAGGAATGGAACATGGAGTTTTGTTTGCCCTGATGTTAATGAGGATTTGGAATTCTGATCTGTTGGTGAATCTATTTTTGTTTGCATAGTTTGCATATATATTGCTGTTTAATGCCTTTGAGGAAAAATGAAATTTAACATCTAAATATTTTAATATTCAACAAATACTGCTATATATAAATACAGGGGTAATTAAGATTATTTCCTCTAGTATGGCTTTTTTCAGTCGGCAATAACATTTGTGCTAATTTCTTTCACTAGTAGTCTGTGTTGAAGTGTATTTCTTTTCAGTAAAGAGATAATGTCTTAATTTAAGTAAAACTTCATGGGTTCCATTATTTTATCTTATATTATAATATCACAAAATATTCAGGTATGTATAATTCTTCTGTTAATGTTTGTTTGGGCTGATACTTATCTTTGAAGACATTAACTAAAGAAATATTTGAAAAACCCTATTTTTTACATCTTTCCAAACAAATCTATTGAAGCATTTTCTATTTTAACCTCAATTATTTTAGCTATTTCTAATATACCTGCCACCATAGTATCTATGTATGAATTTTCAAGTATTAAATCATGGTAACTTACTAGAATAATACACAATGACCCACATTCTGGTTTCTGTGATTGCTTGCAACTGCAATGATTGCTGTGGGACTAAATGAGTATAAATGAGTCCTTTATTTAGCGATTTTTATGTTCCTATGACAAAAGCATGGCTTTGAGCTAACAAAATATGGAACTAAAATATAAATTGGTTACTTTGAATATTTAAAAAGAGGCAGAATTTTGAACTTTTGAAATTAACACAGTCAACATTAACAATGAGATGATTTTATAATATCTAATATGTACATAGAGAAAAAGTCTGCTAATAGATAGCAGATAGGCATAACAAGCTCCAGTGGCTGAAAGTTGAAGCTACACAAATTCATACTTGAAATGAAATGCTGTTGTTTAACATGAAGGGTAATTAACCATTGAATCAAGGTATCAATGGATGTGGTGGATTTGCCATCACTTGAAACCTTTAAATCATAGAATCATAGAATATTAGAAATGGAAGAGACTTTGAGGTCATCAAGTCTAGTCTCCTACATTCACAAGCAAGATCAAGCACAATCTAGACCAGAGGTGAGGAACCTAGGGCCTGGGGCTGGATACAACCCCTGGCTTTCCTGGATCTGCCCCCCTGAGCAGCACTGGGGAGTCCTTGCTGTTTCTCCAGCCCCTGCCCCTCCCCCCACAACCCTACAGGGATGGGGAATATAAAATCTACTAGCTTGGGCCCCATTAGACTCTGGTATGTGAGGGGAATGTGGAAAATGTTGTTCTCCTTCTCAGTTGGGTGCCGCCTCAGTGAGGGGGTGTATGTGGTTTTTTTCTTGTCACTTGTGTGCGGCCCCGTACTGATTTTTCTGTGGGTCAGTGACCCCTGACCCAAAAAAGTTTCCTCGCCCCTGATCTATTCTAGACCATCCCTGATAAATGTTTATCTAATCTGCTCTTAAATATCTCCAGTGAAGGAGATTCCACAACCTCCCTAGGCTATTTATTTCAGTGTTTAACCACCCTGACAGGAAGTTTTTCCTAATGTCCAACCTAAGCCTCCCTTGCTGCAATTTAAGACTACTGCTTTTTGTCTCATCGTCAGAGGTTAAGGATAATAATTTTTCTCCCTCTTCCTTGTAACAGGCTTTTAGGTACTTAAAAGCTGTTATGTCATATCAAGACTGGATGTCTTTCCAAAAGACATGTTGTAGTTCAACCACAACATATTGGGCTTGATGCAGAAATTATTGGGGAATTTTATGGCCAGTGCTATGCAGGAAACCACACTAGATAATTACAAAAGTCCTTACTAGCCTTAAAATCTATTAATTGATTGCTTTGTTTTATAGAATTTAATAAACTGAGATAAGTAATCTCGTGTCCTATGTTCTGGCTTCTCAAAGTGTGCATATTCTCTCTCTCTCTCTCTCTCTCTCTCTTGCTCTCTTTCTTGCTCTGAATTACAAACTCATCAGTCACCACATACCTCATTTAGAACTGGATGTACTCAATTAGGCAGCAATAGAAGACAAAGGAAAATGTGTTAAATGTAAACTACTTGTACTAAAAAAAGAATTTAAAATATGAGAAGGTGAGGAAACTGTTTCTGTGTTTGCTTAAATTAAGATGATTAGCAGCATTTTTCTTCTGCATTGTAAAGTTTCAAAGCTCTGTTAATCAATGTTTAGTTGTAAACTTTTGAAAGAACAACTGTAACATTTTGTTCAGTTATGAACAACCTCCATTTCCAAGGTGTTCATAACTCTGTGGTTCTCCTGTATCTCTATCTCTGTACACAGTATAACAGAGCACAGGTGCTGACTTTCAAAAGAGCTTGGAGGGGTATTTGAGCCCTCGCTCTGCCCCAGGTCCTGCCGCTTCCCGCAAGACCCCACTCCCATCTGCCTTTTCCTGCTCCTGCTCTATCCTCATCTTGCCTCTTCCCACCCTGTTCCATCCTCTTCCCTGAGCATATTGTGTCCTCACAACTCCCCCTTCAACTCCCAGAACCTCCCAAACACTGTGAAACAGCTGATCGCTATGGGCTGGCACTGTGGGGAGGCAGAGAGAGGCACTGATACATGGGGCCAGCTGGTGGATGGGAGGGAGCTGATAGAGGGGCTGTAGGTGGGTGCTCAACACCCATCAATTTTTCTCCATGGGTGCTCCGCCCTGGAGCACCCATGAAGTCAGCAGCTATGAAACAGGTTAATTTAACATCATTTTTTATTTTGTGCGGTCAATTAAAAGACTCCCTTTGACACTGAGCTTTGATTGGGGCCCGTGGTATATAAGGACACTTATCCTGTGCTCTGTTGCTGGCTAGTCTTGCAGACTTTACAGAGGCACATCTCTCTGAGTTCAGTGGGAGTTTTGCCTGCATGTGATCTGCAGCTTTCATTTACAGTTGTTCCTCTGGACATCCTGAGAATGAAAATCACATATTTATTTTTTAAAATTCTAATGTATGATGTGAAATCCATAAGTATATATAGGGTAATAAATCATAAAGCTTTGGTTTAGTTCTATGATGTGTTTGAGGTGATCAGGAAAAGCAAAATATTTTTAAAAATATCTGTTCAGGACATATTATACGAATGACAATTTCATGGCAGGAGGCAAGAGACTTTTGAAGTATTCACCTGTTATATTTCTAATTATTTGAAAGTCACAATATATGCTGAGCTACTTAGACCAAAAGGCAAAGCAAGTGAACTATGTAGGACCCTATAAAATTCACAACCATGAAAAATGCATTTCGTGGATCATGAAATCTGGTCCCCCACCCCCATTGACCACTGATCAGTTTGGTCTTTTGTGTACATTTATTCTATCCTATACAGATTTCATGGGGGAGACCAGCATTCTCAAATTGCGGGTCCTGATCCAAAAGAGAATTGCAGGGGGGGTCACAAGGTTATTTTAGGGGAATTGTGATATTGCCAACCTTACTGAGTGGCCAGAGCCCGGTGGCTGTTGGTTGGGCACTATAGAGTCATTCTTGCTCTCTCTCTGGCCCAGTGACTACTTAAGCATCTATCCAAAATGGAGCAGCTTCAACAGGAGAGGCTGAGGCACAGATTCTCCTGTAGAGCTGTGCCTAGAGCACAGTCCTGAGACATGGAAGACAGCTATTCAAATTCTTTCTCCCCATTGGACAGAGGGGGAATTGAATCTAGGTCACCCCTGTGAGTCTCACATTTTGGATGAATGCTCTAAAAATCATAAGTGCTCCTCTGCCTCTATTTCTTCAGGAGAGGAAACAAAAAATTCTCTGTCTGAGGGCTTGTCTCCACGTACCAGGAGATTGACACAGGAGATCATTCTCCCATGGTTGATTTAGTGGATCTAGTAAGGATCTACTAAATCAATCATTGATGATGCCCCCATTGACTCTGGTACTCTATCAGGTCATGAGTAAGGGAAGTCGATGGGAGAGTTTCTTCTGTTGACCTCCTGCAGTGTGGATGCTGCCAAAACTCTACCTAAGGTATGTCCACTATAGCTATGCTATTCATGTAGCTGGAATTGCATATCTTAGGTCAACTTTCTCTGGATTTGGCCAGACTCTCTGAGAGGAGTTCTTGGCTTTGGATTACTAGCAGAGATAGGCATCTTCCTGCAGCTTAGTCTTGGGCTTGTCTTCACTACACTGTTGACTGATGCTGCAACAATTGATGCACTGGTACTCTCATGTTGAATCTGGTACTCCACCAGGATGAGACGAGTAGAAGAGCAGCCCCCCAAACCTCATCACATGGAAGACACCGCGGTAAATACATCAGCTTCAGCTATGTTAGTCACATAGCTGAAGTTGTGTATCATAGATCAACAGAAGGGGGATATAGAGTAGGCTAAATCTTAGGCACTTAACTTCTTTGAGAAGGGTGAGCATTAGGACACACTTCTCTCATTAAAATCTCCCATTAGTTATCTTAAATAGGTCCCTGCTTAATTGTTGGCTTTCCTGATTTCCATTCTTAGGCCCCTATTTATCCCCATGTTTGAGGCTTGGGGCCTAACTCAGATTTTGTCAATCCCAATGTGATTTTCTAGGTGCTTAAAAATTAGGTTTTTCTAGGCCTAAGTCCCTTTATGAATTTAGCCCTTTGGGTGCACCTGCTGGGGCTCAGAGTTTCAGCCTCACAGGAGTTGCCAGAAGGGTCTTGGGACTTCTATATGTATCAAAATCCTTCTAGGAGCTGGAGAAATTGTGATGTGAATGAAGTGAACTAATGCTGGAACAAATTGGGACAAAACTGATTCCAGGAGTCAGAGAAACCATAAGCCCTTTGTAATGTGGAAGGTCATGAAGTGATGAGAAAATGGAATGTGCTCAAAAAGATTGACAGTGACAATGAAAAAAGAGGATGTTCCGATCAGTTCTAATATGTATTTGAGTAAATTTCCTAAATGAATGTAAAGTATTGCTGAAAAACAAGGAGAGAGCAGAATGGCAATTTTGGAAGCAAAATTGCAAAAGGAGGTAATATAAAAGTAATGTGCGGTATGGTAATAGTGTGTTAAGTTATTTGAATGCAAAAGTTATAGGAAGATATTAAATACATTTTAAGGGCTGTTCAGCGTAAAAAGCAAAAGTATGAAGGTTCTGTAAAGAATGTTAATGAATTGCATATATTACCTTGTACCTGAGAAGGATCACTAATGATCTGCAATGGTGGCTATTGAAAGAAGACTGTGATTATATTAAGAGATCTGAGTTCTGTGAATCTGGTATAGTGGGTACAGTTACTAAATTTCTTCTGTTTTAAGAAAGATTACCGGTTCTGCCAATATTCCCCACATTAAGAGTAAGGAATAACTTAAACTCGACAGAACCTTTCAACATGGAAGAAGCTTCAGAGAAGCAGCCATTGCACTCCCACAGAAAAACTAAGGACAAACATTGCATGGAAACACTGAACTTGAAAAGACAGCCACATTGTAGATTCAGATTTAACACAGAGTTTTTGCTTGCTGGCATAAGAAGGCCCCTGAGTCTGGCAATCCAGCATGATAGGGGAGGTAAAGAAAGCAGCCCCTGCAGTTTCAAAGGCTCCCTAAAAAGGGACAGGGTTGTTTTGAAACTGGCCAATGAACCTCCCCTTCTGAAAAAGCAACAGATAATAAAAAGAGGGAGAGAGGCTCGATCTTGTTTAAGAAGGGAAAAGGTGAACTCTGGGGAGCAAAATGAATGTTTAATAGGCTTGTGTGTGTGTTGTGTGAGATATGGGCAGGAGCTGACATAGGAATGGTTGATCCTTATCCCTTCTCCCAGAGATTTGAGAGGTTTCTTTATTTCTGGTGTTCCGGGATAGATGTCAACTGCCATGATAAGCTGGGCCGGCAAGCTCTCCACACT
The DNA here is from genome assembly GCA_032595735.1 of Pelochelys cantorii. Lineage (NCBI taxonomy): Eukaryota > Metazoa > Chordata > Testudines > Trionychidae > Pelochelys > Pelochelys cantorii. The sequence goes on along the minus strand of CM064328.1, from coordinate 62,815,262 downwards.
GATCAAACAGGAAATAGGCTTTCAAAGGTCCCAGAGCTTCACAGGGAGGGGCTGTTTCCTGTATCCCTGCCTCCTGTGCAGCAGTTTGAAAACTGTCACCAGAGCGGTCACAGTGGAGCACTGTGGTACACCTCCTGGTGTACCACAGTGCTCCAGATGACTTAAACAACACTGTGTCTACATGCTTCTCTGTCACCTGTCAATATCGAATTAAGAGACATGCCTCACATGGAGGTGGAGCAATCAAGTCAGTGGAAGGTATCTTGCAGAGTAGGGTCATTTTTAGGTCGATGTAAGGTGGCCTTGGTTGACCTAAGTTAGTAGGGTAGACCAGGCCATAGTCTGTTGTCTGTGCTTTCACTCTTGCCAGCAGTCTTGGGTCTGGGATCATGAATGCTCATCATCTTCAATTCAGACTACTGAAACTGGTGCCCGGAAGGTAAAAGATATATCCCGAGACATCTTGGGCATAGATATTTGAATAGTTACACTCTTCACTGCCAAGGACAGTTTAAATGACAATAAGATTTGTGTGCGTGTGCTCCTTCTCTTCATTAACCGCTCATCCTCTTTTGCATATTAAAAAACTGCATGTGACTGATGTTTGGACAGGATTTAAGTTGGTTCAGAGATTCCATGTGCTGTGCTAGAATGAGGGGATGCCACAGTTACCAGGACACAACCTCCCCTGGGCCAGATCAGAGGGCCAGATGCAGTCTAGTGGGTGTAGAAGGTGTGCATGTTGCACTGGTGACTTACTGATGCCATATGGAAAGTCTATCCTGAAGGATGCAAACACTCTGCATAAGACCTCGGGGGGGGGGGTCTCCTTTAAGTTCCTGCCAGGATGACACAGGTTGCTCCATAGGAGCAGTTTATTCCCTAGCCAGTCTGACTTGGCCCAAATCCAGACCTCACAGTAGCTTACATAACTGTACTGTCACAGGGCTGGTGGCAGACTTCGCTGGGCCCTTGGCAATGTGTGTGGGGGGGTTGGCTCTGGGTCCCTTGGAAGGGGCAGGGCCTCAGGTAGAAGGGACAGGGCTAGGGGCAGCTAGCCCTCAGTGCTGCCCATACTGTGCCACACCTTCCCCACCCAGCCCTCAGTGTTGCGCAGATTGCACCACACAGGGCTCTGGTAATGATTTGAAGGACCATGGGCTCTGGCTGCCACTGATGCTGTGGTAGCAGCAGTAGCAGTGGCCTGGCCCCAGGGCAACTGCCCTCTTTCTCCTCCCACCCCCTTTTGGGGGCTCTGCACCTTTGTCCAGGCAGAATGTTCACTGATGAAAGCCCATAGTGTGAGTTGCAGAAGCCAATAAAATCTAATGAGTGAATCTAGTCTCATATTTTAATGACACTTCATTTTTAGATTCTCTGTAACAGGCATTTGTCAAGAACAGCCAGGCTAATGTTAACTCTAATTATCCTGAAACTATTTCTGCCAAAGCAAATACTCGGAGACCCTGGAAACAGATTCTGCAGTCCCAGAGTAACTGCAGACCCCCTGTATGGCATGTATCTGGCAGAACTTGGTGCTGCCTACTCCTGAGATAGTTGTCCCTTCTGAGGCATAAAGTTGCACAGATGAACAAAAGTAAAATGTAGATTTAAACAAAATGAGGTTCGAAATGCCTAAACAGGTTTTTGTCAATGGCAAACTAATAAAAGAAGTAATTCTCTAAACATATTGTTCCCACTTTGTTTCTAATTACATTCAACTATAAGGTTAGTTCTGCTCTGAGGTGCACTTTAATTACTCATTCATTGTTGACTTTCTGCATTATAATCTCTTTAACACACTGTAGGAAATAGACATTTAATTAACCAGATGTCACTCAGTAAATCTTAACTTTTACTCTCTGAATCAGAAAAGCAAATTATAACTGATATAAAAGGACAAGGATTTTTTAACAATTAACTTTTTATTCTCCTTTAGGATTTTATGATCATAAAGGAACCGAGGGAAAAGGGAACAGTTGCAGAGACATTACATTCCATATTCTTTATGAAAATATGTTTCTGATATAAATATGACACAAATGAAATGTACTTTATGAAAGTATCATATAAAGTATCGAAGGTTATGATTTACTGAATATGTTTATCCTTTTTGTATGTCACTTTTGTATCTGAAGTTAGGAGTATTAATTGTATATCTGTATTTCATATATGCTACTTTGGGTGACGCCTACTGCTTATACTTCAGGTACAACAATGGACAAGGCAGAGAGGGCTGAAGGTCTATCAGCAAGGCTGTCAAAAGTCTTGGCCATTTTGTGGGTGCTCCATACTGCCACTGACTTATGGAAACTGTGATACTTTATAGAAATTCTATATAAAAGAGGGAAGGAAAACAATCATGGCTTCCAGTTTGCTTCATGTCTGCCTACCTACCCAAAGAGACACTTGAAAACACCTCAAAACAGATGGATTTGAACTGGGGTGGGGGGTGAGAGGGAAGAACTGTTGGACCCAGGCTGAGAAGATATCTGGCCTATGAAGGACTCTAGCTAAAACAATATCTAGGGTGAAGATTTTCTGTAACCAGTTTCTTTAGTGAATCTTTCTTAGTTTGCATGGTTTGTATTATTTTCTTAGTAATCTGTTTTATTCTGTTTACTACTTCTTTGACCATTTAAAATACACTTTTGTGCAGTTATTATACTTATTCCTTGTTTTTAATATGACCCAGATTCTGCAATTTCTAACTGGGGAGGAGGGAGGTAAGAAGCAGTTCATATGGAGGCTATGTCTAGACTGGAAGCTTCTTTTGGAAGAAGCTTTTCCAGAAGAGATCTTCCGGAAAGCTTATTTCGAAAGAGAGCATCCACACAGAAAAAGCGCAAGGAAAAAGCGATGTGCTTTTTTGAAAGATAGCATCCACATTCATTGGACAATATCTCGCATTTAAGTTGTGATTAGTCTGGATGAGGTGGCCACCAGGGCACCTGTGTTATTTCCTGGAGGCTTCTTCTTTCAAAAGAACTCCCTCTTCTGCGTCCACACATGCCTTTTTCTGAAAAAGCTTTTTTGGAAAAAGGCTTCTTCCTCGTAGAATGAGGTTTACTGCCATCAGAAAAAACCCTCCATACTTTTGACTTTCTGCTGAAAGAACTCAATGGCAGTGTGGACGCAAGTATTGTTTTTCTGGAAAAACGCTGCAGTGTAGACACACCCTGAGGGAAGAGGCAAATTTCATATAATTTTGGGTTTGTACTCCACAGGGAGTGAACATCTGGGAGCTCAGGCAAATCCCTTAAACTAAGCCCTTCCAGAGCTATGTCTGTATTGTTTTGCAGCTGGGTGTGGCCCTGCCTCTCTGCTAGGCTGGAGGAAGTTTAAGAGCTTGGCTAAGCAAGGCAGGGTTAAAAAGTACCCAGGCAGGGAGAAAAGGCAGGCTCAGTGCTATCTTTAGTTCATCAGGTGCCATCCTAGGGGGTCCAAGCCATCACAAATGCTTTTACATAAAATAAGCTAATGAAAAATATTGTCATCTAGTTCAGACAAGATCCTTGTGTTTTGCAGTGTTAGTGTTTGATAACTGGTCCAACTTGCTTTTAAATAGGATCAATAATTTAACACTGGTATTTTTTTTTTAGCTACAAGTTATCCCAGCATTTCTGCCTATCAGGGAGGTTTTTTTGGTTTGTTTTTTTGTATTTTGTTTAAGTAGAAGCTTAAAGGGACAAATTAACATCTGTCCTGAGTAGCCTAGCTGAGCACTTAGCAGATATGTGTGGTGGGTGAATGCCAAGGAATCTTACTCCTTCTGCTATTTCCAAGTTGCACAACAGTTGTGGAACTGCCCCTCATATAGTTCTTGTGGACTGTTCTGTAGACTCTCCTTCTCTATAGGCCCTTTGGCCTTGCTTTGTCCCTAGCCTGTCCATGTCCTGTCTCTTCTGTGCACCTTAACTGGGAACTCCCAGGACACATTCTCAGGATGAGGATGTGTCAACCCAGAAAGATTTCCTTTATCCATCCCTAATATGCACAATGGCTCCGTGTAGTTTTTATACCAAGAGGTCTTCTTCAGCCATGGAGAAGTTAGCTGATTTTGTCCCCAAGTACAATTCTAGTCTGAAAAGTTGATCAGATCCTCAAAGGCTTCTTAGTCCCACTGAATAGCCTGACCACTTTTTGAGGATCTGGGCCACAGTCATAATGGCATTATGTGGTCCCTACTTTTTCTCTGTATGGCTGCAATATCAATTGTAAAGGGCTTTTCTTTCTCACTGTTGGTCTTGCATATTCAGCCTGAGATACAAGAGTCAGTCTGAAGCCTCTCCTGCTTGAGCATCAACACCAATAATAAAAATTCTGTAGGCTAAATTATGGCCACAGTGACACCTGTGGTACCCCCTGCCTGGAAGTTTTTAGAGGTGGAACCACTTGGAATTTTGTTCACTTGATGCAGAAGAAGGGAATCTAGTTCATTATCTTAGGGCTGTGCTGGCTCAGCTCACATGAGTAAAGTGCATCAAAACCTAATTTTTGGTCTTAAAGTCAGCTGATCTGACTCCAAATTCACACAGGGAACAGCAATGCTGAGAAATAAGGTATAGTGCTAGTTCTAGCAGGCTCTGCAACCTCTGCCTGTACAGGCCCCTACCTTGAGAGGGCACCCCCCCAGGGAAGGAAATAATGGAGAAAGACTAGTTGTTCTGAGGGTCCTCAGAGTCAACCGCTCACCCCAAGTAGTAGAGGGAGCAGTGAACTGCTGAGCATCATACTGGCAGCTCATCAAGTGTTCGACATGGCCTGAAGAAGCACAAAAGAATCAAGGCTTTGAATATACAAGTGAGATACAAGATTTGGGAGGGTGGATGCACTATGTTGTCTCCGCGGCAAGCTTTATTTGGCTCTCCCGCATCTGCTGGTTGCTGGGGTGTTTTCTTCATAGTAGTTGGTGTCCTCAAGGTGCATTCTGGGCCTTACTCTATCCCCACAGCTGATAGTGTTCCTAAGGGAGACTTCTTAAGGAACTGGCCCCATACATGTCATTAAGCTACAAGGAATAGCCATCTTCACAGTCTCCATATTCCTCTTAAGGGCAGCATTACTGCATGGGTAGGCTTTTCTCTACATCTGGTGGCCTTCCAGTGTTAGGACTATGTCCTGGCTTTCCTGTAGGTGATGGAGTGGAGAGAGGGGGGAGGAGAGGAAGCAAATACAACAAGGGAGCCCATGAGAATCTTACAAAAAGTGGCTTCTAGGTCAAATTACAAAGGTTGAATATAAACAAATAACACAAGTGTGTAAGGGGAAAATTAGAAAGGCCAAGGCACAAAATGAGAACAAACTAGCTAGAGGCATAAAGAGTAACAGGAAAACATTCTACAATATGTGAGAAGCAAGAAGAAAATCAAGGACTGGGTAAGTCCATTACTCAATGAGGAGAGAGGGAAGAAACAATAACAATGTGTAAAAGGTGAATGTGCTTAATGACTTCTTTGTTTCAGTTTTCACCAAGAAGGTTGGTGGTAATTGGAGACCTAATATAGTGAATGCCAATGAAAATGGGATAGATTCAGAAGCTATAATAGGGAAAGAATATATTAAAAATTACTGAGACATGTTCAAGACCAGGGTCAGATGAAATGCATTTTAGAATATGCAAGGAGCTGATTGAGGCCTTAGCTGAGCCATTAACTATTATTTTTGAAAGGTCATGCAAGATGAGAGAGATTGCAGAAGACTGGAAAAAGACAAAATATAGTGTCCGCCTATAAAAGGGAAATAAACACAATCTAGAGAATTACAGGTCAATCAGCTAAACTTATGTACCAGGAAAGATCATGGAACAACAATTAAGGAATCAATCTGCAAACATAGAGAAGATAATAAGGTGATAAGTAACAGCCAGCATGGATTTGCCAAGAACAAATTCTGTCAAACCAGCCTGATTAGCTTTCCTTGACAGGGTAACAAGCCTTGTGTATAAGGGGGAAGTGGAAAATATGGTATATCTATACTTTAATAAGGTAACAAACTGGAGATATACAACCTAGATGGATCTAGTATAATGTGGGTACATAACTCATTGGATGACCATTCCCAGGGAATAGTTATCAGTGATTCAGTCTGCTAGAAGCACATGAGTAAGGGGATCTTACTGATCCTTCTGCAGGGATCAGTTCTGGGTCCAGTTCTGTTTTAATATCTTAATCAACAATTTAGATAATGGGATAGAGAGTATGGCATTTATAAAGTTTGCAAAAAATACCAAACTGGGAGGGGTTGTAGGTGCTTTGGAGGATAGGACTGTAATTCAAAATGATCTGGACAAATTGGAGAAAAAGCCTCAGGTAAATAGGATGAAATTCAATAAGGACAAATGCAAAGTACTCCCATTAGGAACGAATAATCAGTTACATACAAAATGGGAAATAGGAAGGTGTACTGCAGAAAGGGATCTAACGGTCATATTGGACCTTAAGCTATACATGAGTGAACAGTGCAGCACTGTTACAAAAAAAGCAAATCTCATTCTGGGATGTATTAGCAGAAGTGTTGTAAGCAAGACATGAGAAGTAATTTTTCTGCTCTACTCTGTGCTGATTAGGTCTCAGCTGGATTATTATGTCCAGTCCTGGACACCATGTTTCAGGAAAGATGTGGCCAAATTGGAAAAAGTCCAGATAAGAGCAACAGAAATGATTAAACATTTAGAAAACATGACCAAAGAGGGAAGATTGAAAGTAAGTGCTTTAATATCTATTTTGTTGTAGCATTTTGTGCTGTGATTCCATTACACTTTGCAAACTTAGTGGGTTGGGTAATGTCATTAAATTGGTATGAGACTTGCAAGAAACAATTACATACTATAGGGAAGAAGGTTGATTACTCTGTAGTCAGGTGCCACTCTTCCCTTGGAATCAATACTGAACCAAAGCTTCAGCGTAGTGAGAGGCAGTACTGCACTACAAGGGCCGTCTTCAGATGAGATATAAAACAGGTCCTGAGTCCTTACAGGTAACAAGCTCACAAGTCACTTTTTTGAATGGCTGACATGTTAAATCTGAACATCTATTCTGATTGTAGTCGCTTTATTAGCCCTAAGTTTGCATTAAACTGTGTGAGAACTGGGTGTTTCCCTTGTGATAGGATCAATGAAACTGATATTAAACATTACATGCCTATTCTGTGCCAAAAAACCCTTTATTCCTAGCTTCTCTCATCTTCCCCATTATAACTCAGAATGAGGTATCTAAAGCCTGCCTATTCCCTCCTTCTTTCCACATTCCCAATTCTCAATAATTCCAGTAACCTTAAGGTAGCCATTCAATGGGTGCAGCTAGGTGTTTGAATAACAGATGATCATATGATGATTGCCTGTTCTGTTCTTTTCCCACTGGGGAACATGACATGGGCCACTATCGGAAGACAGGATACTGGGCTAGATGAACCTTTGGTCTGACCCACTATGGTCATTCTTATGTTCTTAAGGATCCCCAGGAGAAATTGTTAGAGTTGTACACAATACCTTCCCAAGGGTACAGCACAGTCCCTTCTCCAGCACATTAGAATCAATCCTGCCTCCAAGGATTCCAAATAACTTTCCTTAACAACTAACCTAACCAAATCTCTTATAATTTCCATGCTGATTCATATAAGCCTCTTGCTTCACTGAAGTCAGACAAAACATCATTCTTCCCTCCTCTCTATCTGGTCTATTTCAGTGGCACTCAATATGGCCAGAGACCCATAACAATAATACAAAGGGGTAAGTTCTTCCCTTGATACTTATAGCACAGAGCTTCCATTAAAATTAATGGGCATTGTATGTGCAATGAGGGGTGAATATAACACCCCAAATCTCTCACTATTTCATTCTCATCTTTTTTTCTAGCTAAGGTTTCTTTTTCAATTATATCTAATGAATAGTATCTGAAGGCAGATTTTTTGCTAAAGTTAGTCACTTCAAAGGTACCTCTTGGTCTAAATTCATATCTTGGTTCCCCAAACTCATCCCTGTGAAGTGGAACCAATCTTATGTCTTGCAGCTCTTGCAAAACTTTATATTAAATTTTCCCAAGCTGATACTGTATCATGGTAATGATACATAAGGAAGTTATATGATATGATAATGATTCTGACTCTTACAAACCAGTATGTATTCAGAAAGCAGTGACATCAGGGAATATATCATCTTTGATGGGTAACTGTCACAAGGATTAATTGCTCTTCCTCCCTTGGTTTTGTCCTTTTGATACCCGGCCTACTTTTTGGTAGAGTAAAGACAGATTCTATAGGGCTGCTGTCTCTGAACTAAAGTCTCTGTCTGTTAAAACTGTAACCCAATTGTTAATTCTCTGCATTGCTTCTGGTCTAGCTTCTTCTAGACTTTTTACATGATCTGTTTGGAAAGAGTATCAGTCAAATATTTCCATATATAACACAGTCTGAGTCAGTCCAGATGACATAAAGCAAATGCAGCTCCTTAAAAAACTTAGATCAACCCCATACATCCACTACAGAAACTTTTTTTTAAATCATTGTATTAACAGAAATAAAATTACATCTACTCCTCTACATTTTCATTTGTTCACACTACAACCATGAAGTACAAAAACTAATCTAGTCTGTTACAGCTTTGCTGACAGCTCTGACAATTGGTGTTGAAAAGATGTAAGTGCTGTTGGCAGGACCGGCTTTAGGAAGTGCGGCACCCAATTCGAACAGTTTCGACAGGGCCCCGGCAGCCAGGATTTTTTGTTGAGCAAAACAAACAAACAAACAAAAAAATCCAGCACACCAAAAAAAGAGTCACAGCCCCTTTAAATCCCCAGCTACAGGGCAGAGTCCCGCTCAAGTCACCCCTTCTGCAGCGCAGGGAGCTGCTGTGCTCCTCCTCCAGGGCCAACGCCCCCTCCCGCAGCACGCCTGACACGCCAGCACACTTCCGGCTTTAGGGCGTGGGGCCCTCTTAGGCGCGGGGCCCGATTCAGGGGAATCGGACGAATCAGCCTAAAGCTGGCCGTGGCTGTTGGCTGATGGATAAAGCTTGATTCTCACACTAAGCTCCCTAGGGCCTTTCAATGCATAGAAAGAGCCTGCAAGGAATATCCCCTCTGAAGGGGACCTCACTGGCTGTTGGGAGAGAACTGATATTAGGACCCTGCTCCAACCACCAGTGTAGAAAGAGTGGTGGAGAAGTAAGGGCCACACACCACACCACAGTTATTCTTTGCTTCCCTGGGCCCACAGGGACATGAAGCCCTGTTCTAACCTACAGTGAGGGCTGGGCAGGCCACAGTTTAGCTGTAGACTATAGGACACAAAGGTGGTGAAAACACTTGTAAATGCTTGCCTGTGGCTCTGACCCAAATGTAGGAATTGTGCACTGGAAAATAAGGTTAACAGATAGTCTTGTGGTTAAAGCACTTCATAGGTTCTCAGGAGACTTGGGTTGATTTCCTGGCTCTGACAAGTCATCCCATGTTAACATGAGGAAATCACATAATCCCTGTGTTCCCCATTTGTAAAAAGGAAGCCCCAAGCAAGGGTACAAAGTGTGATTCCTGTAACAAGCACAGCACTCTGTCCCCTCCCCTCCAGATGTGCAGTTTATGTACCAGGGTTCCACTCCTGCAGGTTGCTGGGGTGGCTACTGAATCTTTGTGTTGGATCTTAAGGACCTCAGAGCCCTTTATCCAGCATTCCCCACCCTCCCAGAAGTGTGGTTGGAGTTTTTGCACATCACATCCAATGCAGCAGAACTACATAACATTCACTGTCTATTGAGTCTTCTGTGCCAACAGAAGAAAAGGCTGCATTTGCCCAAGAGCCAAAAGGTGATATCAATGGAAGTGGTGGCTCTGTAAGAATTACAGGATCAGGTCCAAAACTCATTGGAAAAAGTGTGCTGTGTGACAAGGATGCTGAGACCTAGCAGCAAAGACCCAGAAAAAGATTATGTACTAATGTTCTCCCTTTAAATTTTTAAAATATAAAAATAAATTGCTCCCAACTCCGTGAAGGAGTTCTGCACTAAACACCAGATTAGATCAGCTTTGCAGTTTGTGGGCTGGAGTTTACTACCTGCACCATTTACCTCCAGCTGTGCATAAATTCTCCTAGAGGAAATAACTCTTTAGTTGCTTAATTGAGCTCTCCATTTAGGAAGATATTACCATTCAGAGCCCCCAGTGAACTCCCATTTGCTATGTATAGACCAGGTGACTTATCATCACCCGTTTAATATAAAAATTTCCATAACAAACTGTGCCACAATCTTTATTTTAGCCAATCAAAACAAACAATGCCAAACAAAATGGTTTCTGCTTACCAAATGACTTTTTCCCAAATAGTGATGGCATAAAGTCAAAGTTCACTTGACATTTCTGAGTATAAGACACTTAATTTCATGGCTATACTCTTTATCTCAGACAGTGATAAACTAGAGGACAAATAGGGTCAGTTGCAGATTGCCATCTCACTACCCAAATTTTTATAGAAGGTAAATTTAATAATATGTTCTGTACGAATCTTCTCAGAATTTTATGATCTAACATTAATTTTATAATTCATCTCTAATTTATTTGCTCTTCCTCACCAAGAACCCAGTAAACCTCTTCTAAGATCAAAAATAACCTTGAAGCTTGGGAGAAGCCCTTTTAAAGAGAGGAGGAAGAGTCTTGTAGCCAGCAAAAAGAACAAACAAAAGCCATTCATCTACACCACCCCCATACACAAATTAACATCCATTAGATTTTCTGTTTCAGGCATTCAGATTCCTTAAACTGGAAGTAATCATTTAGACTAGGATAACAGTGTAGTTCCTACAGCCTTATGAACATCACTCCAGATCACTGCAAACTTCCTAGAGCAGAACAGGGTCCCATGGTATAGGGAGTGTCTGATATAAATTTGATAACTATATTTGATTGGACAGAAAGTTAATAACATTGAAGCTATTATGCTGACCACTATGCACAGTAACTCTTTAGAGATAGCCTTTGGCTGTGTATGTGGCTGTAAGTCTAATAATGCTCATGTACTTTTGTGGAATTTAAAGAATGTGGCTCTGTCTAAATAGTCAATAAATTAGTAGAGGAATAATTATGTGGTTGCCTGGTAATCTTTTTAGAAAAAAAAATCTCAGTGCTGTTGAAACTGAGGAAGAAGATCATATTTTTGTTATTCTTCTTTGCCAAAGAAGAGCCTCATTCTCTTTAATATTTTTTTAAAATTATTGATTACAAAATGCAAAAGTGGTTTTCCTTTTCCACAAGGAGAATTGCTTTTTTTGGTTGCATGAAAAAGAGCAGAAAGTGAAGATTATGTACCCAGAGAGGAAGGTAGTGGGAAAAATGGTCACCATTGCTCTTGTAAATGTTTCAAAAGAGGAATGAATTTGCCAAGTGGGTCAGAGACATCTACCCTTTCACCAGGGCAAACTGCAAAAATATCAAAAATAGTGGTATTTCACCTCTTAAATTCCCAGATTGGAAAAAGAAATTGGCGAAACCCATGTTGGATGACAAACTGTATTTGGCACAGGTGGCAAGTTTTGATCAATAAATTATGCATCCCCTGTTAACAATTGACTGATAGAGATATATTTATGTAATCTCCCCAGGCAATAAAAGTTTATTTGCCCACTTAGATTACATTAAAGAAACTAACAAGCTCGTGTGAATTCTAGCATTAAATGCAGAATTTAAAAGTGGCAAGTTCATATAAATCATTCAGTAGGTAATTTAATTATAGGAAGACCTATATTTTTGACTGTAGGAGCTACAATTTATGCCTGAAAATTCCAAACTGTTTGAGTGTAAGAAATGCATAAGGTCTCCAGCGAACAAATAAAGGCTACGGAAAGGATTTTAATCCTTGAGATATCCCATTTGCCACTGAGAAACATAACAAGGCAGTTGGCCCATTAAATGAAACTGGAATTAGTGCTCCTGTTCCAGTCCAGGTGTTCCCAGGTGGGCCAAATTAAAGGGTGAGGCAGCATCTGGGGAGCTATAAGAGGGTCAGACAAGACTCAGTCAGGAGGCAAGAGCTTCTAGAGAGCAAAGACAGGGTTAAAGGTAGAGGAGCAATGAGAGGTTTATTAGCTGGTATCCCTGAACCAGAGGGTTGAAGATGGTACTAGAAGCCTAGGGAGATGCTTTCTGGTTCTAAGTCAGAGCCAAGGACCAGGGTGGCCTGAGGTGGGGAAGTCAGTGGAGGGGTTGCCTTCTGATGTCTCCTTGGTTGAGAGCTGGACCCCCCGAGGAACCGTAGAAGGCTGTGAGAGTTTCTGCTGAGAAGAGGGGGATTGCACTGCAGAAGGCAGGTCTATAGTGGCTATTCCTTTAGCCCTTTACTATTCTCAGCACCAAACATAGCCAGTTGAAGGAAAACAAGCACTTGTAAAAAGACAGGCATGTCTGTATCTAATACACTGTGGGTGAAATTTATTCCTGTAAACCACTTAAATCATATAGAAGTCTTCAGATCAGGTCTTAAGGGAAACTTGAGGCATTGTGCTGGATCTCTCCGTTTGGGTGAGATATTGGAATAGAGCTGCTGTATCTGAGGAGTCTTTGTACAAAACTTTATCAATAACTCTGTCAAATATATCCAAAAGAAAGGTGTTTCTGGGGTAGTTTGCTTAGTAGAGTGAGTATATGCCATGCTGTTGAGACTTAAGAATATTTAGCGTGACAGTGTGGGAGGAAAAAGGTAAATGTCAGCTTGTATCCAAAGCTGACTAGGACTTCCGGGAGAGCAAATCATGTACAGTGCCCCTTTTTACACTGATGGAAATCCTGAGATACTCAAGTAACATAGTACCCAGAAAGATGAACAAAGCATATCCATCCTATTTTACCATACAACAGGGGTGGATGACCTGATGGACAAAGGCCACAGATGGCCCATCAGGGCTCTGTGTGTGGCCCACAAGACATTGAGTTTACTACTGCTCACACACAGGGTTGCCAGGTTCTGCTGGTTTCTGTCTGTCATTTTTCTGTATGGTGTTACTAAAGTGACACGCAAGTGAAGTGAGGTGTGTGCTGATTGCATGCAACATTGACTGTAGAAGCCGTGTGCTCCCTCTGCATCCAATCAAAGTCCTTCTATGGTTCAATAGGCACACCCTGCAAATTCTAGTGCGCAAGCACAGTTAGCAAAACTAGCCTATCCCAGGAGACAGTCTTGCTTACAACAGTCTTGTGGCCCATTGAGATGAAGGAGGGCTACTCATGCAGCCCGCTCAGGTTGCTCATTGTAGCTACTATACAGTTTTGTGTGTAGGACAGAGAGAAAAGAGGCAAGCGGTTAAGTGGATATCAGGATTAGCAGAGTTGCAAAAAGGGAAAACCCCTGGCACTTCCTCAATCAATTCAAGATATGAGGCTGATTATGAAATGGTTTTTCTGCTGTTTGCCCCTGAAAACTGAAAGCTGCCTATTACTACCACTGAAGCTATAACTTAGCCACTAACCCCATGAATACCCAGAACTGTCCAGCAATGCCTATTATTTTGTTATGCTGATTCCTTAGGGGCAGACATGTACAGTCCTTAATAGGAATATTTTCTGATGATTTGGGTAGGAGTTATTTTAATTGCAAACAAATCTTGACAGATATCAGCTTCTCACAGTAAATCAGTGCCAGTCATTAAGTAGTAACCTGGCTAGCGAAGGCATTGCTCAAGTAACATGGTTTGCTTCTACAAACGTAACAATGACCCATTTTTTTGACACAGTATTAATTACACAGCTTGGGAAATACAGTATGACCAATTGTATTAAATAAGTCCTGATTGTCCATTTTTATAACGATCACAATTAGAGATGAGTAGCTGCCTTCAGCTAAAGTAAAAATGGATTGTGAACCATGCCCTTTCCTGCGATCAAACTTGTCTCAATGTTTAGAAAGGGAAGTACAACTTACTTTTCTCCTGTTTCATGTTTCTGCATATCCTGATTCTGTTCGAGACTAGAAGTGAAAACATCAAAATACTGCTGAAGAGGCTGTTCTGGAGTATTTCCAGCTCAGAAAGGAAGTGTGGCATAGGTTTCTTCCTAGAAGATGAATCCTTACAGCAGAAACTGTTGTAGCTTGATAGAAGTTAATAGAGGTTCTCTGGTTTGCACCAGCTGAGACTCTTGTCCCAATGTATGTAGTCGGTTTGATCGTTCCTTATAAGGCAGTCTGTCCAGGTTCTACTTTTGTTGCCCTTTGCTGCATTTCCTTGAGTTTGTCAATATCTTCTGGTACTGAGTGCGACTTGTGAGCCCCTCAGTGTTGGCTGGCAAGGGGCTTATAAGAACATCCTGATTGTGAAATGGCCATTCTGCTCATCAAAGAGTGTCTGTCTTGTGAGGTGTTGAAAGAATCATAGAACACTAGAATTGGAAGGGACCTTGAGAGGTCATTAAGGCCAGGCCCCTGCCATCATGACAGGACCAAGCACCATCTAGATCAGTGTTTCTGAAAGTGTTCCACCATGGCCATGGAGCCTCATGGCTCCCATTGGTTCCGTTTCATCTGTTGCAGCCAAGGGGAGCTGTGGGAAGTGGCTTAGGCCAGGCCACCACTTCCCGCTACTCTGCTTGGCTGCAAAGAGCAAAACGCAGCCAATGGGAGCTGCGAGACTCTGCGGCCACAGCGCCGGTAAATAAACAAACCGGGGCGGCCAGTTAATGTGTTTCTCAAAGTGATTCCATGGAACACTTTCAGAAACACTTATCTAGATCATCCCTGATAGATGTTTATCTAACCGGCTCTTAAATAGCTCCAGGGATGGGGATTCCACAACCTTCTTAGGCAATTAATTCCAGTGTTTAACCACCCTGACAATTAGAAAGTTTTTCCAAATGTCCAGCCGTATTCTTTTTTCCAAACTAAACAAGAAAGCTAGGGTCTCACTCTCTCTCTCTCTCTCTCTCTCTCTCTCTCTCACACACACACAAACACACCCCTTCTTACATACACATAGTGTGTGTATCCAATATATTTCCTGTCAGACAAAAGATGTTTGTTCACTGGTCTGTTGGCATGTAAATTAAGCATTGTTATCTAAGACAATGGAGGCACTTTTATCTATAAAGTCAACAGAGAAGTGCATAGTGTGGGAAGAGAACCTTGTCTGGAGATACATATCAAAGATTTGTTGGACTGTATTTGGGGAACAGAAAAGACACACCTACATCATACCACTAGGAAATAAATAGGCAGTGTGTTTATATTCATGAAAGGGGATCTCAACCATCCTGGATTGAAATTTTGTGGAGGGCATTTGAGATGAAAGAAACTTCTTTACATCTACAACAAAAAATCTTTCTAGAGATTAATCTTTTGCTTCCATTATTCTTATTCACTTATCTGCTGAATGGGTATATTCTACTTGTGAGTGTGTATCATTCCTGCATTTGAAGTTAGAAATATTAAATATAATCCTGTTTATTAACCTAGATGTGCTAAGTGAAGGCCGTTAGGAGCACTCAAGGGACTTAATGGCCTGGTGTGTGGGACAATGATCTGTGAACAGTCTTGTTCTTCCTATAAGCCTGAATTAGGGTTGGTCCTGCAAAGACATGTGACCAGGTCACCTGATGCTAAAGCCATTGTGCAAAAGTTAAAACTGACAAAGGATTCCTGCCTTTCACAACAGAGATATGAAGGTGGGAAACCAAATAATAGGGTCAGAAGGTCCCTGCTTACCACCCAAGATGACTGCTGAAAACAGCTAAGATCAAATAGGGGAAAGGATTAGGCCCAAGTTGGGAGGCTTCCCAGTTTGTGAGAAGGGGGTTCTAACCACTCTCTTTTTTTGTTTAGTAACTTACCTTGATCTCTCTGCCATCACTTGCTAGCACTTAATAAAATAACTTGTTAGTAATAAACCCAGTGTAAATAATTGTTACTAGGGGAGACAATAGTTGGGAATTTCTCTTCCTTTGATAATGAGGGTGAACAACTTTTGAGCTTGCTCTGCACAAAACTTTTATGCAGAGCAAGATGGATTTATCTGAAGGTTTGGTCCCCTTGGAGCTGTGCACCTGTGTGCTGTGTCAAGTCCCTTTGACTGAGCCTTCCCAAAGCTGATCTGATCTCACTGTCTGTGTTGCTCTGCTGTGGTCTATGACTCCAGCTCTGTGCCATCGCTAGAGGAGACAGGGGGGGTTGGCTCAACAGGACAGGGTGGTGGAACACCCACCCAGGGGCAGATAGGCAGGCTCAGTGATATTTCAGCACATCAAATGACAGTCTCAAGGAGATTTCTGTGTCTTACTGAACCTGTCACCCTTCCCACTGAGTGTGTATGTGCGTGTTCTAAACATACACATAATGGTGTGGCTGGAGCAGCACCCCCATGGGCCTTTTGGGTACAACTCATGAAGCTGCAGATCTCCTCCCCCTCCCACCCATCAGAGAGAAGTGTCTGTTTTTGGTGCCAAAGAGACAAGCTCTGACCCAATGACTTTCAGTCTTATGATCCCCTTGTGGATAAGTCTGAGGGCTCTAGCCCAAAACATTTTATAATGAAAAGCAAACATCCCCAGGTTTTCTGTGTGGCTGCATCCCTGCCTTTTTCTCTGGGTTTGGTTCCCAGTTTCTGACTCAAGTGATGCTTGCTCCTTGGGGTCTAACTACTTCTTCCCAGATGTGTCACAGCAACTCTGCAAGCAAAGGTCCCCTCAGGGAATGAGGCAGAACTACCTACCAGCTATTTAGATGCCTAAACAGTTGAAAAATCTAGTTCTTAGTTGCCTACGTTTCTGAGGCACTTTGGTGAATTTCTGAATAGCCTCTGTTACAGCTCATCACAGCACTGTATGTGTGTTTGGGGAGGGGGGAGGTGTAACTGTAATCAATTTGGCTAGGGATGATGAACACTTTGTTTGCAATCTGATTTAACATTTTTGGTAGATTTCATGCTTTGCGAATCCACAGACCTTATATCCAGTACATGTCTTTCATCCAATTATTTTGTATTGCTGTCAGTCACAGCAATCAAGTTAATGGCATAATTTATTCTTTATAAATCCATGATTCATATTGCTCATCATCTATTATCTTCAATATTACTATGCACATTGTGCCTTCAGAATGGCAACCCTTGAAAATATTCAGAATACTTTTCAGTCACTATAGGTGTTAATCGAACGGACAAAGAAAATATTTTCAAGAAAGGAACATGTGTTTCTAATCCATGTCTGTCAGCCACCAATTTGGCCAGGGTTTAAGCTGGGGAACCTCCAGAGCTAAATAAATAAATCTTGATGGTTGGAGCTAAATTGCTAGTCTGTGTTGTTGGAAACTATAGCAGACTCTTACCCTCTGTGGACTAGGCACAGAGGGGATTGAGTAACACATGTTGTCCAGTGAATAACACTCACTCTAGACATGCAGAATACTAATAGAGATGTAGCCGTTTTAGTCTAGTCTAGCTGAAACAAAAAAAAGTAGCACTTTAAAGACTAACAAGATGGTTTATTAGGTGATGAGCTTTCGTGGGCCAGACCCACTTCCTCAGATCAAATTGTGGAAGAAAATAGGCATGACCATATATACCAAAGGGATACAATAAAAAAAATGAACACACATAAAAAAGGACAAAACAAATTTCAGAACAGAGGCGGGATAAGGGGGGGGAGGTAAATGTCTGTGAGCTAATGATATTAGAGGTGATAATTGGGGAAGCTATCTTTGTAATGGGTAAGATAATTAGAGACATGCAGTTTCTGTTGCAGCCTTTAGTAGGAACTATACAAATATTTGGGCTAGCTACCTTAAATGCTCCAAAATAGTCAGCATTCCCTCTCAGCTGGGCACTAACTTGATATTCAAATAATGAGGAAAAGACTGCCAATTAGATCATTCCATAGCTTGTTCTGTTTAACTGTGATCATGAATCAAGAGTTTCTAGGAGCATTAACTGACAATATATATGAGTTAAAAGAAATGATATGTTAAATAATTGGTTTAAACATTTTAAAATTATTGCTCAGTGTCTATGATGCTGTATACACAATGAATACTGCTGTTGTGTATAGTATAAGAAACTATATTTACACATCAATTGACTAGGTATTTTATACATACTTAATTTTTAAGGGGATGTCTATTTCTGCCAATAATGGTGACAACAGGGGCTTTATACTGACTTCAGCAGGGCAGCATTAGATCCTACATTATTAGTTATTTGGAAGGTTGGGCTCACAGATTTATTCAGGGAACAGTGAATATCTGATGCACTCTATATAATCAAACACTTCCAAGGAAAGGGAAATAAAATTACCTGCGGCTTCATATTAATTTCCCGGGTTGGTTTCAGTTGGAGACAAATCTATTCATTTTGAAAGCCACAGAGACACTTCAGTGTTTGTGTCAAGTCTGGTGAAAGGTTATAAAGTCCCAAGTGGAATCCTGGAGGATTTAAGAGATTACACTTATTAGTCATAGGCCTCATTGTCCACCCTGCTTGTGAAACCATGTGCATTGAAATCACAGCCAAAAATATATTGTTTCCACAAAGACAATTGTAAAGTAAATTGAATAAAGATGCAAATTTTAACATAACTTTCTGATTTAACACTTTTGTTTTTTATTAAAATGACCATAATGGATGTTTAGTCCCACAAGAGGGCATTTACGCAGCACCAGTGAGCATTTTCCCCCAAGAGGCTTAAGTCACAGATTAAGCTTTAAGAATGCTCAGCTCAGCCTCACCTGTGCCTGTTTCCTTTCCAGGCACCGAGTCTAGAAATGAACGTGTGGCTAGGGGTTCATGTGACTGCATGGAAGTCAGGCTTCCTGTGTAGCATAGATTGAGGCCGTGTCTATACTCTAGAATCTAGCTTATTTTGGCATAACTTAGGTTGCTCATGGTGTGAATACAGTACCTCCCCCCTCCCTGGGGATACATCTAGGCTGCAGGCTTCTTTCGGAAGAAGCTTTTCCAGAAGAGATCTTCCAAAAATTTTTCCTCTGAAAGAGAGCGTCCACATTGCCAAAGCGCATTGAAAAAGCAATCTGCTTTTTCTAAAGATAGTGTCCACACTGAATGGACACTATCTCGCATTTAAGCTATGATTACTATGGATGGAGTGGCCACAGGGCACCTGTGCTTTTTTTTCCTCTTTCCTCTTCTTTCAAAAGAACTCCCCGTCCACACACGCCTTTTTCCGAAAGAGCTCTTTTGGAAAAAGGCTTTTTCCTCGTAAAAAGAGGTTTACCAATGTCGGAAAAAACCCTCTGTTCTTTCAATTTTTTTTCTAAAGAACATGCTAGCAGTGTGAACGTAATTCAAGTTTTTTTTCAGAAAAATGGCTATTTTTCAGAAAAAAACTCTGCAGTGTAGACATAGCCTGAGTGACATAAGTTACACAGAACTAGGCTGGTGTGGACAGTGCCCACTGACATAACTAGTGCCGGTCGTGGGCACTGCAGTAGTTAAACTGATGGGAGAGCTCTCTCTCTCATCTGTTTAAAGTAGCTACACAGACAGCTTACAGTGGTGCAGCTGCCCTGCTATAAACTCTCTTGTGCCAGGGGTGGGCCGCATCTGGCTCCCAGAACTTAGGTTCCCCACCCCTGATCTAAATAAAGGGGACATGAAATTTCTCATTTAAGTTCTGTAGGCTGGAGTCATAATAAAACATAGCCCTTCCTTCCTATTTTATCTGTGCCACCAAGAGCTGATAAACCTGTCAGAGGTCTTGGGTGGTGGGGGAGGGAGGTGAGTGTGGCAAACAGCCTACAGAGTGAAGCACTGTAAGTTGTGAAGGGCCCTGCATCAAACACTAAGGGAATATTAAGCTCAGAGAGTGGTAAGACTATGCAATGTGGAGTTGTTTTGATGATTCTCTGAAAGGTTTGGCCAGAGGGCTAATCCCCAAATCCCTTCCTTGCTGGAAGGGGAAAATGTGTCTTCATGCTGTGGAGAGGTACATTATACTTATAGTTCCCAAATATTAGTTGTTCCAGAGGGCACAACCCATAATAGGGACTATGCCAAGGCAATGCTCTTGGCAAACCACAAGGGGTATGTCTAGACTGGCGTGTTTTTCTGGGATACCTCTGGTATCCCGGAAAAACTCCGCCGCATCCAGAGAACGCATTTGCTCTTCTGCAAAAAAAAGCGGAAGAGCAAACATGCTCTTTCAGGGAGCCCTGTATACTTCATTCTATGAGGAATAAGGACTCCTCCGAAAGAGGAGGCTTTTCCGCCATTTGGCCCTGTCTAGATGGCGGAAAAGCCTCTTCTGGAAAAGCTATTGGAAAAAGCTGCACAATTTACGTAGCTTTTTCCGACAAAGGACTGTAGTCTAGACCTAGCCAAGAGGAAACCTTTTTTTTTTTTCCTCCTTTCCTCTTCTTTTTCGCTTCTTCTCCGCTAACATTAAAAACTTCTGCAACGTGTTTCAGATGACTGGACCCATGCACGCATGCAGAGTGCTACATGGGTAACAAGATGCGGGATCAAGCTCTGAAAAAGGATGTCTGCTCTTACACGTTCCCTACTATATTTTTAGGATTTTTATTTCTGGGACTAATCTGCACCTTTCCTCTATAAATGTACACATCTCCTCCCTGTCAGTTCTCCTTGATTCCCTTAGCAAATTAGAAATGACTTTCTTTGTATTTCTGCCAGATTTAACATTTTATTTCCCCCAATACATATAGTGAAATGACGTAAAGCGGGGAATTTTTTTCCACGTTTTTTGGCATGTATCTCAGACGTATAGGGGGTATGACCTGTAATGGCAGACACTCTGGTGCCACTATTTCAAAATAACTACTCCCCAGAGTAATTCAAATTAATTACTTCCCAGTGCTTCCTGGGGTTCTAAGTCCGAGGTAGCGCGTCCAAATTAATAGAAAAAAACAACAAATAGTCAGACTAACTCGACTACCCCCTGAAGCTCCTGAACATGCAAATTAATGGAGGCTGCCTCGGACTCATTTTGATGCTTACCCATAGTGAGGACACACTAGTTCGAATTTGTTAAATCAGGAGTTTGTAAGTCAAATTTAGTAATTTCGAAATAGTTTCCTAGTATAGACATGGCCCATGAGTTAACTTTGTGGGAGCTTGAAATCTCAAGCTAATGGTGGCAATTTTATTTCCATGCAGAGCTGGATGCAGTAACAGAGGATTCTATGTGCACCTATGAACTACTATAGAAAGGTCTTCTAAGCTAGGAGTGAGTACTGCAGACTTCATGCGTGAAAGTAGCTGTCAAAGAGGAGTCCGTCCTAGTGTTTTGACCTTTAGAGTTCTACTCTCTTTGGTGACATGGGCTCCTCAGTTCTGCTGGTCAAGACTACTGAAGGTAAAAAGAACCAGAGCAACATCAACAAAAATGATGAAAGTTTTTGAGGAGGGTGGCAGCAGTAAGGAGGGTTTATTATTATTTTTACTTCGCAAACAGGCAAAAGAAAAAGTCGAAATGTATTGGTTTCACTTTCCATACTGTCTGCCTGACACCAGGCGTTGCTGGGTTGTCACTAAGAAAATTATGCCAAGCACATAAGCGGACCAAGGAGAAACAAACGCTCCCCTTCTGAATCTTCAGGCATATTTAGTTTAGTCCCAGGGATTTAGAGAATTAAAGAAATTAATTCAGCCATAACTGTGCTCCATTGTAATTTACATGTTGGTCTCTCACCTTGCTAATTAAGAGAGATGGAGGTGGGGTTACACAGACTATCTGCCAATGACTTTCAAAAACTGGTGCCTAACGTTAGGCACCCAGGTTGACAAAAGCAGCTGGTGTTCTGACACTGTGAATAAAGAGGCCACTTCAGTCCATATCTAAGACTGAAAATATTGGTCTTAGAGACTGATTATCTTACAAATAAGTTCTATATTAGTATAACTGAGTTGCATTCAGTAGATTTACTGCTAATTCTCTGAGCAGACTAAGAGAAGACCAACTGTGCTCAGTATTCCAGTTGTGTGTTAGTCTCTTCTCCAGCGGCGCATCTCATTGAGAAGATGAGAACTGATGTTCAAGCTGAGCATTCAATAATCCTTGTATTGTTTGTATTAGCAATCTCATCCATCTGCAAAAATACAACTCCATGAACAGAGGCCATGGACTGAAAAAAGTGGGGCACTGAATTATTTTGGCCAGAGAGCCTGTCCTTCCTACTCAGATTTGAGGCACTTTGGCAGGGGCTAGCATGTGAGAAACTGCATTACTGCAGCCTACGATGTACTAAAATGTCACTCTCTCCAGCTGTCAGTCAAGTGCTTTTTGCAAGACTAAATTCACACTAGAAGGACATGCTAGCAAGACTTCAAAGTGGGGCTGTGGGTCAGGTTCAGATATGGTATAAATATTGCTTGAGTTGCTTATACTTCACTGATGCTTTCCTTACTGACCGAGTCCTATATTGTTTCCTTTTTTGCACACCTGTAATGAAAAGTTTTTCTGTAATTTTTAATTACTTGCAAAACTTGACATTAAGATTTAATGAGTGGTTAGGAAAACACATTTTTTGCTCTTGCAGTATGAGTTCATGCTACGATGCCTACATTGTTTGGCTAGTTAAAAATCATTCCATTTCTCCACTACTAATGTGTTTTAATTAACTTAAGCATAGTTAAGATACTGAAAATCTCCTCCATCAAGGAGAAATAAGGCCTATAATCTTCCTGATTTATCCCTGGCTTTCTTTGTTTAAGGTTCATTACCAGAAAGGGTGCTTATGTTCTTTAATAGGTCAGGAAAGCTAACTTTTTCCCTCTGTAATGGAATTTCAGAAATATCAGTCCCTTCTCCCTGTGCATGTGAAGTGATTTATTAGAAGGCCAATTATATGGATTGCTCATCTAGAACGCTGAAACCCATTAATTTTTAATTAAAAATGCTTTGAAAACCAGTGGCTTTGGGGTAGATAGCAACCAGCACTGCTGTATACAAAACCTCAGTTCAGGGTGAAGGGCCTGATCTAACTCCCATTGCGAATACTGGGCTGGTACAAAGAAATAGCACTGTTTTGGAAGAAAAGATCAGCTCTCTTGACTTAAGAGCCTTTTGCTATGGTGCAGCGGTGTCTTTAATTGAGGAACTTAGGAATGTCACGCAGCCACTTGAAGGTAAAGGCTTGACTAGAATTCAGTAGTTCTTAGCCCCATATCAATCTACTAGGCCACATAGCTTCCTTGTGTGAGATATTAGACATGGTCAGAAGGGGAAATAAGATGAGAATTCTATTTCTTGGTACAATACCCCAGACCGTCTTTATAGGCCTGATTCTGCAGGCTGGGCAAAACCTCATTGGGAGTTGAAGGCACACAGAACATTGGAGGATCTGGCCGATGCTTAGTTCTGTGAACAACAGGATTCCCCCATTCAGGAGCGGCCTGAGGTGGGCTGTGGCAGCTGGTGCCCCAGGTGGAACGCGCGATCGGTGCCCCCGCCTGCACAGCTGTCAATGGAGTGACGTCATCATCGGGCATCCCGGGTGCCCCATGACATCATCATCAGGTGCCCCAGGCACCCCGTTGAAGGCAGCACCCTAGGCGATGGCCGAGTCGGCCTATAGTCACGGGCCGCCCCTGCCCCACTCCCCAATGTGTCATCAGTTACGGCTGTGACTCTCAATCCATTTGACTCCCCTAGGTCCAGGTGATATTTGTGTGTATGCAGATTTTAACCTTTTTAATCTTTACTTTCTTTCTATTTTCAAAAGGCCACCAGACTATTTATATGTTCAGAGAGTTTGATTAGAACAAAGATTAGAGACGCACAACATTACAAGGAAAAGTGAGAAAGATGGGTTATTCCAATAGTGGGTCTCAGATCCTCTAATCTTATATGCTAAAAAAATAAGAAGTATACTTTTTGATTTCTGGGACCTTTTTTAGATAGAGAACTCTGATTTTTCTTTTGATGAAGCAAAGAGGAAGCTAAATTGTTTACTTCTTGCTTCCTCCTCTATAAATTTGCCATTGTATTCAAGGACTCATTAGTATCAGCAGATTACTGTCTCCCTGCCTTATAAAAACTCTTAATCCTGTTGAGCAGTAGCATCCATTAAACAGACATTGGAGCCAAAATGATCAGTGTTGTCAAAAGATCTCCTGCTTATTGTTCAAATATTTCATTTGAAAAACTTCCTTAGCAAGGCCCTTTTAGACTTCTATAGCAATTTTGGCCTCTAAAATGGGGTCTTTACAAAATCTTAGCTGTGGAAAGATCCACAACAGATTGTCTCTCTGTCACCTTTGTGATGGATTTCCAAGACATTTGATGAGCCCGTTGCCGGGTTGTCAGGTTAAAGTGTTGCATTCTGTGTTATACCTAGTCAAATGCTGGTCTTCATTCACACGCACACCCACACTCCAGTGTTGCAGCAGACTTTATATCATATGTTCTAACTTATAAATTAGCCCTACCATGTCATGAGTTCAGTACTGTTGTCAGCTATAAATCTGCAAGAACTGCTGTCAGTCAGGGCTGGATTAATGCAAGGGCTTTAAGGGCTGCAGCCCAGGGCCCTGCATTAAGGTGGCCCCCACAAAAATAAAGCTCCAGGCCACTAAAAGTCCAGTGGTTCAGCAGGGCTCGGGCAGGCTGCCTCCATATGGTGCTCCTGGAAGGAGCCGGCTGGTGGTATGTCTCCACTGCCTCTCTCAGGGGATGGGAGAGAGGCAGCTCCGCATGCTGCCCTGCCCCAGAACCATCCTTGCAGCTCCCATCGGCCTAGTTCCCAGCCAATGGCATGGGCAGCACATGGAGATAAGCTGTCCCTCTCCCACCAGGAGTGTGCAGACATGCTATTAGTCGGCCACTTCCAGGAGCAGCATGGAGCCATGGTGTGCAGACAGTCTGTCTGAGCCCTGCTCTGACACCGAAAGTGGTTAGTGCCTCCCGGATGGAGCCTGCATATTGCACCCCCTCCTGTGCTCCATCTCCCTGCCCTGTCCCAGGTCAGAATTCCCTCCTGCACCAAACTCCCTCTCAAAAAAAAAACCAAACCCCCAATATAACAGCTGTTCTAGGTAAGAAGTAGGTTATTTTGAATGAAATTAACTCTATTCTACATGTTTTATGACTGAAATGAAACCACAAATGTCTGTATGTTAATTAAAAGGCAATTTTAATATAGCTTTAGAGTCCTGGTGTCATAATTGTGATCATTTTGTTTTAAATTAGGAAAAAGACCTGTACACAGAGGCCCCACAAAATCTAATAACTCTTGGCCTACAAAAGACTCAGTCTGGCCCTAAGGTTTGTTTCACTTGTATGTCAGGTAAGTGGTGTCCTTCACTTTCTACTGTTAGAAGAGAATTTGTATCTAAAGCAACAGAAGATGCAAAGTGCAGGATAATTTTTAAAAACATTTGAAATCATTGATAATCTAAGAAATATGCTTTTTTAAAGACTAATAGGCTTTCTGCTCAGTAAACAATATTACACTATTGCCCATAGTACTATTTGTACTGGCCTTTTTATGTATTGTTTATAAAACAAAATGGTGGTTCAGTCTTAGAGCAGGTGGTGCCCATTACTGTTGTTGTGATAGCGCCCAGAGATTGTGAGAGGTATTATAGTAACAGAGAGGTAGAGATAATGCCTGTCCTGAAGAGCTTACAAGCTAAGAATGTTAGCAACCTACAAAGGGTCAGGGAGACAACCACAAAGATATCATTTGTATACATATTTGCTGTTTTGTTTTTGTATTACATGTATAATTATCAATCTTCTCCACCTTCCCTCTTAGCCACACTTTGCTGTGCTCACTGCCTGCCTGTAGGCTTCATGGCGGAAGTGAAGGTGACCAGAATTTGAAAATGTGCGAGGAGGACACTGAGTTGACAAAAAAACCATACTTGTATATATATATAAATAATCATATAAATAAATGATCACGATATTAGTCGTCTTATAAGACAAACAGACTTAACAAAAACAATCATATAACATTAAAAACATCAATATTTGTCGCTCTTTTAAGAAATTAAAAATCTCGATCCATTTTTTATCAATTTCGCGTTCAGTCCATTCATTGTCTTTTATTATATTGTTAATTCTTCGTACTTCGTCAAACAATACATTGTCATTTATTATGATGCTAAATTTTTCTTTAATGAATAAAACTGTTTCAGGGATTTTATTCCATTGAATTTCTTCATTCAGTAGAATCCAATCAAACATGTTCACTGGTTTGTCATGCTTAGTCCAATTTTCTAGATAGTCAAAAGCATTTTTATAAAAGCTCATCGCCTCCCTCATAAATTCTTTCTTCATTCCCGGATTGCTCTCTTGTAATTTGTTTAAACTGGTAATTACAACCAATGGAAGGAAGTTGGACTCAAGATGTGATTGAAGTTGCTCCTTTAATTGTTTAATATGCAATCCCATTTCTGTAGAAGTTATATGCTCTTTTTCAATACTTTTTATAACTGACTGGAACAAAGTTGCTTGATTGTGAACAAAATACAGAGTTACTTCAGCAGATTCATTCTTAAAAAAGTTTTTCAAGATCAGTGGACATTTTTCCAAGCTTAGAAAATATGATTTTAAAGGCTTGAACAATTGCAGCACTCGTTCAATGGCTGGCATTAAAGCTAACCATCTTGTTTTTGAATATCCCAACAGTTTTCTATATTCACCTGAGGCTTCTTCGCAAAAAGTCTTTAATAATGTAACTCTTACAGTGAATCGTTCAAAATGTAAATAAATTTGAGGTATCACAACTTCAACATCGATGAACATTAAGCTTGATGCTGTATTGATGACATTAGATACAATATGGGCATTGCAACCGATTCCAGTAATCGTTTTCCCAAGTAAATGCATCATTTTCTTATGAACATTTTTATCGCCTTTGCGATTTACACCACCAAAATTAGTATTTGTATCAATGTCAACTAAAAAATCACATTGACATTAAATTAAAATGGCTCAAAATAAACAATAACATTTCATAAATACCCTCTAAGTGTACTTTTACTGTATATTAAGACTTTTAACAGGGGTTCAATTGCAGTATAATGATACTTTAAAAAACAGCGGGATATATTTTTTTGGCAAAGTAGGACAAGAAGGACAATTTTTTTCAAAGGAGGACAAAAGGAGGACATAATTATTGGGGAGGACAAGCCCCTCAAAAGGAGGACTGTCCTCCTCAAAGGAGGACGTCTGGTCACCTTACAGAAGTGGGCCTTAGAGAAGGGACTTGATGGAGAAAACCAATCATGGATCTGTTCAGGGATGGTGTTCCAAATATGGTAGGCAAGAGCAAAGATGCTTGGAGCAGGAGACAAGAGGTTGGGTTCATTGGCAAGGATGGGACTGTGGGTATGAGGGGAGTCAATCAGAAATGGTCACGGTTAAATTGTTGAACTTGTTGCAGTGGAAGAAATTCAAAGTGAGATTTGTTGGGGGAAGGGGGGAATAAAATAGTTAGAGATGGGCAGGGAGATGCTCTAAGAAGCTAGACATTGAATGAATGTGAAGAAGTGATAGTCCTCTGCTAGATGAGAGGGGAAATGAGGGAACATTTTGCAGAGGAAGAAAAATAATTCTGGTTACCTTTTAAGTAATTTTCTTGGGCAGTTACGCATTTAAGAAATACCTCTTTCACTTTTTGGCAAATTCACATAACAAAACCTCTTTTTGGATGCATTTACCACAGAGCTGTCCCCAAACAAGTCAGTAAATCTAAAGGAAACCAAGGGCTATTGATATGATGAACTATGCTTGACTTTAGTGTGTCAGGCTACGTCTACACTGCAGAGCTAGTTTGGGATACCAGAGGTCTTTTGAGTGCGCCTGTTATTTTGAAATATAACAAGCTTAGAATGTTAGCAACCTACAAAAGGTCAGGGAGACAACCACAGAGATATAATTTGTATACACATTTGCTGTTTTGTTTTTGTTCTTTGTTTTTGTGCTGTTTTGTTTTCATTATTTTGAAATATAACAGGCTCTCTATTCCAATGTCCCTGTAAAACTCATTCCACGAGGGACATTTCGGAATAGTGATTTATTTCAAAATAAGTGCTATGTAGACAGTGCCATATTTCGAAACAAGCTATTTTGAAATTAACTCAAAATAAGCTACGCATAGCTCATTTTGCGTAGCTCAAATTGTGTAGCTTATTTTTAGCTCCGGGTGCAGTGTAGACACAGCCTCACTGGCCTTCAGTGATGAAAACATCACTGTTGTTAGGAAAGGCGATGTTATTACAGACAGTCATGGGTTCTGTATCCCATTTTGATAATTCACTGCCTTTTGATCTCTCTGTAGAGATGAATAGCTGTGTCAAGACTACTGCCCTTTCTTTCCAGCATTATCACTGAATACTGTTAATTGGTGCATCTCTCCAAGAAGAATTGTAACTTGTTACTCTCAGGCAGCCTTCCAGACATCTGGCAACAGTGTAAACTGACTTTGGTCTTTCTGATAATCTCTCTTTCCAGTAAAACAGCTGTAAACACACACAATGACAACTCCAAGAGCACAATTCATGTCCACGTGAAACTGCCTTCCAGACACAAAATGTTCCTATCAACAAAAATCCCCAACAGCCCTGTATTTATAGAGTGAGCTGTGGCTGACAAGTAATTCTAAATTCTTTGCCATCATTGTAGGCTGGTTGGGAAAGTGTTACTACTGTATCCTCAGTCTGTTTATGCTAAATCTGTTGGTATGATGTAATTGATGAGGCTTTTGTTTATTGCTGTTAGAATTTGTTCACTGGTGCAGCATGTTTCCAAAGCCTTTGTACAAACAATTTAGTGGAGAGGCAAACTAAAATGACAAACTCGGATAACAACTTTCTTTTTGTACAGAGGGACATTGCTGAAACTACAGTGACATTCCACCCAGCAGCTAGACCAGGTGTGCTCTACAATCACCACCCCTCAAACAAGAACATAATTTTTCCCCGCTCAAAAATAAATCAGCAGAAGCAACTACCTACCAAAGTAATTATTTGCTGTTACAGATTCAGAGACCTAATTTATATTTTGTGAAATACACAGGCTCTTCCAAATAGTGCACTTCTGTCACCGGCTAAGCAGGAGATAAGACTTTTATGCACTGTGGGGTTCGTCTACACAGCATAGTTATTTCGGAATAACAGCTGTTATTTTGAAATAAAAATGTGAGTGTCTGCACAGCAATTCCATTACTTCGAAGCAATTTTGAAATAACGGACAGCTTATTTTGAAATCTGTAAACCTCATTCCACAAGGAATAATGCTTATTCCGAAATACCTATTTCAGAATAGCAGTAGTGTGGATGCTCCCCTGCTGCTATTTCAAAATAGCTCCTCCCCAGGGCCATTCAGAATAATTATTTCTCATTGCCTCCTGGTGCTCTAATTCGAGGTAGCACTCCCACATTAGGGAAGCCTGCCTCAGACTAATTATGAGGTTTCCCTGTAGTGTAGACGTGCTGTTTCGAAATAAGTTATTTAGGAAAAAAATTCTGAAATAGCTTATTTTGAAATAAGTGTGCTGTGTAGACGTACCCTGAGATAATGTATTTCACATTACTTTACTTCTAAGGCCTTTTCTATGCTTACCTGGAAGGGCAAATTAAGACACGCAGCCCCGGCTATGTTAATTGTGTAGCTGGAGTTGACATACCTTAATTCAATCTTGGGCACCATCTCCACAGCAGCAGTTCAAAGGGGGACCTCAGTGTGCAATTTAGCAGGTCTTTACTAGACCCCACTAAATCAAACTCCGTAAGATCGACTGCCACAGTTCTTCAGATGTTGAATTTATTATATCATTTTAGGAGGCTCCCTTAAGTGCAAAATCTGGAGTGATTCTGAGTGTGTGCAATGGGATCTGTGAGAGCTCAGCTGTTTGGGAGTGAAGATCTGATAAACTTAAAAGAAGATCAAAAGGACAGGCGTTATCCTGCAGGCCAATATTTAGCAGATCTACAGACCGAGAGCAAGAAGGAATAAAGTCAAATCAAAGTCAATCGTGGAGGCACTGACAGTAGATCTCCATCGCAGTCCCATGTTTTCCCCCTTCCCCCTTTTGTTTTGCAGTAGCAGAGGGCTCTTTAACAAAGCATCAGCTGAACTCAGAATATAGGCTGCTGTAGCCCTAGAGTGATTTGCTGGATGCCTTCCCAGTGAGTGTTGGTGTATTTTCTTTGAAAGGTGCTTAAACAGACAGGGAGGTATTGAGAGGGGTGTGGTCTGGGCTCATTGCTTTGAATTGCTGCTAGGTTCCCTCCTCTGATCCTACAGAGGAGTCAGCAGAAAACTGACCTGGACAGAAGCTGTGTCTGCAGCACAGAACAAGTTCCAGCAATGCCTAATGGGTCAATGTGCTTCCTTTCCATAGCCAACTAGAAGAGACTACATGGTGGGGGGGGGGAGGAGGGGGAATGAAGGATCCCCCACAGCTCTCCAGTCCTTGCAGGCTCCCAGCTGCAGCAGCAGGTGGGGTGAGAAGGAACTACTAGGGACAAGGCTGCAGTAACTTCAGAGAGGCAGGAAAAGTGCCTGTGCCTTCCCAAAGAAAATCCAGTCACTCTGGGTGTGTCTAGACTACAGGGTTTTTTTGAAAAAAGTGGCTTTTTTTGAAAAAACTTCCCCTGCGTCTAGACTGCTGCCGCATTCTTTCAAAATTAAAATGAAAGAACGCAGCCGTTTTTTCAACCACGGAAAACCTCGTTTTATGAGGAAGAATGCCTTTTTTTGAAAGTGCTCTTTCAAAAACGCTCTTTCGAAAAAAGGCGCTATGTAATGCAAACTGTGTTTTTTCGAAAGAGAGCATTCAGACTGCCTGGGTGCTCTCTTTCGAAAAAGTGGCTTGCTTTTTCGAAAGTACTGGTTGTAGTCTAGATGCTTTTTTTTGAAAGAGGCTTTTTCGAAAAGAGGCTTGCAGTCTAGATGTAGCCTCCGTGGGGAGTTCAGCAAGAAGAGCCTGTGGCTGGAATAGTTATTACATTGGCAGTTATGTGCATGTGTTTGTACCATGGTGAGCTGTCCGTGGGACCATCACAACCAGCATTTTTACTAGTATCTCTCAGGAAAATAAGGTATATTGACAAAAAGCACATTTGCCTCCTTTCTGCTCTCAGCCCCAGTCTATTCCTCTGTTCCATGTGATCCCTGCTTTCCTTTCACTCCCAGCACTCACCTCACCTGCTCTTCATCATCTCCTTCCTCTACCCTAGTAAGTGTAGAGCCCCCGTCCCACAATCCATTTTCCCTTTGCTGATGCTCCTCTCATCTCGCCTCCCCTGTTCCTTTCAAAACTTCAGCAGAGCTGGTTTCCCCCAAGGAATTGTTTTGGGCTTCTTTACAATGTGGTGCATGCTGGGGTTTCTTTTTCCTGCAGTGGGGTGGATACACAGCAGGAACAATATTCTCTGAACCTCCCTGAGCAGGACAAACCAGGAACCCCGCCCTTCTTCTTCCATGGAGCCCCAGGAGAGAACTGCACTGGGACTCTTGTGATCATGAAGGGCTGTCCGAGCTGTTCACGTTTTTCCATCCGGGAGAAGGGCCATTGCAAGATTCTCGACCTAGTCTTGACTGGAACGCAGGATCTGGTCCAAGAGGTAACTGTTACTGGACCGCTTGGAAATAGTGACCACAATATAATAACTTTTAATATTCCTGTGTTGGGAAGAACACCGCAGCGGTCAAACACTCTGGCATTTAATTTCAAAAAGGGGAATTACACTAAAATGAGGAAGCTAGTTAAACAGAAACTAAAAGGGAGAGTAATTAAACTAAAATCCCTGGAAGCTGCATGGGAACTGTTTAAAGACACCATACTAGAGGCCCAACTTAAATGTATACCCCAAATAAAAAAACACAGTAAGAGACCTAACAAAGAACCACCATGGCTAAACAGCCATGTTAAAAAGGCAGTGAAAGAGAAAAGGGCAGCTTTTAAAAAGTGGAAGTCAAATCCTAGTGAGGAAAATAGAAAGGAACATAAACACTCCCAAATTAAGTGTCATAATGTAGTAAGAAAAGCCAAAAAAGAGTTTGAGGAACAGCTAGCCAAAAATTCAAAAAATGATAGTAAAATGTTTTTTAAATACATTAGAAGCAGGAAGCCTGCTAAAAAAGCAGTGGGGCCCTTGGATGATAAAGATATAAAAGGAGCGATCAAGGAAGACAGTGCCATTGCGGAGCGATTAAATGATTTCTTTGCTTCAGTCTTCACGGCTGAGGATGTTACAGAGGTTCCTAAATCTGAGCCAGCCTTTTTAGGTGACAAATCTGAGGAACTCACTCAGATTGAAGTGACATTAGAGGAGGTTATGGAATTAATTGATAAGCTGAATAGTAACAAGTCTCCGGGACCAGACGGCATTCACCCAAGGGTTCTGAAAGAACTCAAATGTGAAATTGCGGAGTTATTAACAGTGGTTTGTAACCTATCCTTTAAATCCACTTTGGTACCAAATGACTGGAAGATGGCCAATATAACACCAATATTTAAAAAAGGCTCTAGAGGAGATCCTGGCAATTATAGACCGATAAGTTTAACATCAGTACCAGGCAAATTAGTAGAAACACTAGTAAAGAGTAAAATTGCAAGGCACATAGAAGAGCACGAATTGTTGGGCAAAAGTCAGCATGGTTTCTGCAGAGGGAAGTCGTGTCTAACTAATCTGTTAGAATTCTTTGAAGGGGTTAATAAACATGCGGACAAGGGGCACCCAGTGGATATAATATACCTAGATTTCCAGAAAGCCTTTGACACGGTCCCACACCAAAGGCTTTTACGTAAATTAGGTGGTCATGGGATAGGAGGAAAGGTCCTTTCATGGATCAAGAATTGGTTAAAAGACAGAAAACAAAGGGTGGGAATAAATGGTAAATTTTCACAATGGAGGAGGGTAACTAGTGGTGTTCCCCAGGGGTCAGTACTGGGACCAATCCTGTTCAACTTGTTCATCAATGATCTAGAAAATGAGGTAAGCAGTGAGGTGGCCAAGTTTGCAGATGACACAAAGTTGTTCAGGACAGTCAAAAGCAAAAGGGATTGTGAAGAACTACAAAAAGATCTCAGCAAACTGAGTGATTGGGCAGCAAAATGGCAAATGAAATTTAATGTGGGTAAGTGTAAGGTAATGCATGTTGGAAAAAATAACCCAAATTACACGTACTACATGATGGGGTCAAATTTAGCTACGACAGATCAGGAAAGGGATCTTGGAGTTATAGTGGATAGTTCTATGAAGACATCCACGCAGTGTGCAGCGGCAGTTAGTAAGGCAAATAGGATGTTAGGAATTATTAAAAAAGGGATAGATAATAAGACAAAAGATATCATACTTCCCCTATATAAAACTATGGTACGCCCACATCTCGAGTACTGCGTGCAGATGTGGTCTCCTCACCTCAAAAAAGATATATTGGCATTAGAAAAGGTTCAGAAAAGGGCGACTAAGATGATTAGGGGCTTGGAAAGGGTCCCATATGGGGAGAGGCTAGAGAGACTGGGACTTTTCAGTTTGGAAAAAAGGCGATTGAGGGGCGATATGATAGAGGTATATAAAATTTTGAATGGTGTGGAGAAAGTGATTATAGAAAAATTATTTACCTTTTCCCATAATACAAGAACTAGGGGACACCAAATGAAATTGATGGGTAGTAGGTTCAAAACTAATAAAAGGAAATTTTTCTTCACACAGCGCACAGTCAACCTGTGGAACTCCTTGCCCGAGGAGGCTGTGAAGGCCAGGACTCTATTTGGGTTTAAAAAAGAGCTTGATAAATTTTTGCAGGTTAGGTCCATAAATGGCTATTAGCCAGGGATAAAGTATGGTGCCCTAGCCTTCATAACAAGGGCAGGAGATGGATGGCAGGAGATAAATCACTTGATCATTGTCTTCTGTTCTCCTTCTCTGGGGCACCTGGCATTGGCCACCGTCGGCAGATGGGATGCTGGGCTCGATGGACCTTTGGTCTGACCCAGTATGGCCATTCTTATGTTCTTATGTTCTTATGTTCTAATATCCATGCAGAGCGAGTGAGTGGCTGACAGCCACGTTTCAGCTGAGCTCCTTTGGGCATCAGAAGACATTCTGATCACTTTGTCATTTTCTAGAAGTGCCTTCTTCTCCTTCCCCACTACCTTCCGGTTACTGCTGCACCTTCCTCTTGTCTGCTGCATCTTGTTGGCTCCTCTGTCTCCTGCTGCCTCTCAGCCACTTATCTCTCAGTTTTTGCTACTCCTCTGTTCCCTCTGTCTCTGGGGACCCCTCTAATTTTCATCTTTTTCTGCTGTTGCTGCCTCCACCCCTACCCTTTCACCCTTTTACTTGTTGCTTCTTCCCATTCTCCGCTGTTCCCACCATCAATTCACCTCCTCCTGTAGCGCTGCTGGTGCTTGGGAAGCTAAATTGGGATCTGAAGAGAGAGGAGGTCCAGCTGCTCTGGCAAGTGGTGGATGTGGCCAGCAAGAAGGCATTTCTCTGAGTCTGACCCCCGCAGCTTCAGGAGGAGAGGCGAGGCTTGCACAGATTGCCCCTATGCGTTCAGCAGGGAGTTCCGGGAGGGAGGGATTATAACAAATTGGCTGGTACCTGTGAGCACTGAGGAGAAGGTGCTGCCTTGGCTGAGAGCACAAATTAATTTAAGCAACAACCCAGACAACCCCATTACAGGGCTCATGGTCAAGCAAACTCCACCAAGCCCTGTGGCATGTCCACCCACACATACTTTTCCCTTTGGCCTCCAGACTGGGAGGCAGCCATCATGCATGCTAGGGGATGCTGAGGGGGGAAATGCAAAGCCTTGCTTCCCACAAGCATTCGGGGGCTTTCTCCATGGCCTGAGGCTTGCTCAGTACCCCAACCCTCCACCGGGGGGGGGGGGGCGGATGGAGAGTGCAGGGCCTCAGGGAAGGTGTGGGGCCTTGGGAAAAGGATGGGGTAGATCTTGGCTTGCCCTAACATTTTAAAAGTGATTTTGGGTCTAAAAAGGTTGGAGACCACGGCCCTACAGGTTTATGTATATTACCACCGGTGCCACAGGGCTGCTCGTTGTTTTTAAAGTTACAGAATAACATGGCTACTCTTCTGAGACTTTTTTAGCATAGGTAGTTAGCACATGCTCTAAGGGACCACTCAGGGCAAAGTAGCCTGTTAACATCTACAGTCATAGGACAAGAAGAGGGGATTAGAGAATTACAGATTGCTGTAATAAACCATAAATCTGGTGTCTTTGTTCAGTTCATGATTTTTAGTGTGTAGCACAATAATGAATGTAAGCTCCCAGCCTCGTCTGTTGAAA
Source organism: Pelochelys cantorii (assembly GCA_032595735.1). Taxonomy (NCBI): domain Eukaryota; kingdom Metazoa; phylum Chordata; order Testudines; family Trionychidae; genus Pelochelys; species Pelochelys cantorii. Next base: position 62,780,052 of record CM064328.1, on the reverse strand, counting down.
GTGTTGGGCTGGGTTCCCTTGAGAATAAGGATTGATAGCTCAGCTACGGAGTGATCGCTTTGTGAAAAGTGTTTGCCCACAGGTGATATGGTGGTTTTGTCTTTTATTGATTTCCTGAGATCATTCAAGAGCAGAGTGATTGTTTGGTTTCACCCCTGTAGTTGTTATAGGGCATTTAGTGCGTGGGATGAGGTATACCACAGGCAGTAATAGACATGTATAGGATCCAGCTATCTTGAAAGGTGTGTTGTGGGGACGCTGATCCTTGTAGCAGTGGAGATGTGTCTGCAGAAATATCTACACAAATAGAGTGACATTCATGGAATTATATAGATTATGAAATGCTGGTAAAGATGTCCAAAATTATGACTGAAGAATCGAATTATACAGCTAAACTGGAATTATGCAGCTGTTTCATTTGAAGATATAGTAGAAGCAGCATAGGTGGTTGGTGAAGGCATGGCTGGGGGAGGCAAGCCCCCAGCTCCAACCCCACCCCTTCTTCTGAGGCTCTGCACCGTGCACGTGCCCCCCCTCTCAACCATAGGGAGAGGAGGGGAGCAGACGGGTGTACGCTCACCCCAGCCTCCCAAGCCCCGGGGAGGGCAAAGGGCACGTGGCATGGCCCCAGCCTCCCCAGCCCCAGAGGAAGTCGGAGGGTGCATAGCATGGCCCCAGCCTCCCCAGCCATGGAGGAGAGTGCACTGTGTGGCCTGGCCCAGCCCTGCCTCTCCGGTCTTGGAGGGTGTTGGGGGCAGGAACACCCCGCCTTATAACGCCTGCTGCAGGTGTTCTGGGGATGGAGTGTGAGCGGAGCTATGCCTGGTGGTTTGGGAAGGCAGAGCCAGATGCCCATGAGAAACAGGACTGTCCCTAGGGGTGCAGGGCCCGGGACAACACTCCCAGGCCCACCAACGAAGGGGGGGGGGAGTTGGGGAGGAAGAAAAGAGAGCAACTGCCATGAGGTCTAGGTGGCTCTAAAGTCTGGGGGGGGGGCAGCCACCATAGTGCGCTCAGGGCAGCACTGAAGGCTCGCGGCCCCAGCCCCACCCCTTCTACCTGAGGCTCTGCTCATTTTGGGAGAGTGGAGTGGGGTCCCCTCCCCACCTTGCTCAGGGACCCAGCATGGTTGTTGAGTCCCCTGTCCCTCTTCTCCAGAACCTACCAGCACCCCGCCTTTTCCTGCCTTTGCTCCTTCCCCCCTCTCCTTCCTTTCTCCCAACTCCCTCTCCTACCCCCCGTGCTCCCCAAGCAATGCTGGGAGCCAGCAGGGTGGAGTGGGCTGGGGTCGGATCGCTCTGCTTTCTGCTGCTGCTGGTGAGTGTAGGGGCAGGCCTGACCCCTACTGCTAATGTCAGGCCCCCCGCTAATTCTCCAGGCCACTCTTGGCCCCATGTTTCCACATCTCCTCTGAAGCATGCCTCCTCTCCAAAGCCTAGGGCCTAGGGTGGTTGTCCTATGGATGAGATGGCTCTAAGTAGGAGACTAATAAATCCTGCATGCAGAATAACCAGAAAAAGTCAATAAAAATTATTTGCCAAGCCAGCCCATTGCTATTTAATTTGACAGATGAAATTTGTTTTCCTGATTTAAACTAATTTTTTCTACAGTTTTTGAGTTTGGGAAGTGAATGTGTTTGTTATATGTGTGCACAGGATCTAGCACACTGTCATGCTGATTTGGGCATCTGAGAGGCACCCTAATAAAAGTCAATAATTATAATGTCACATGGGAGTGAAAGGAGGATAAATCGGCAGCTGTCTGTTTTATACGTGATTCAGACAGAGTGACAGGGTGATCCAGAAAGATATTGGTAAATTGGAGAGGGATTGGGGAAGAGTCATGAGAATGATTAAAGGCTTAGAAAACCTACCTAATTGTTATAGACTCAAAGAGTCAAATCCATACAGCTTAATAAAGAGATGGCTAATGGGTAATTGATCACAGTTTGTAATTGCCTACCAGAGGGACAAATATTTGATAAGGAACTCTTCAGTTTAGCAGATAAAGATATAACAAAACCTACGGGCTGGAAGATGAAGCTAGACAAAGTCAGACTAGAAGTAAGGTGTAAATTTTGAACAATGAGAGTAATTAACCACTGGAACAATTTATCAAACACTCTGGTGGATTCTCTATCACTGACCATTTTTAAATCCACCCACGGTGTGTTTCTAAAAGGGGAATTTTGAGGGGAAGTTCTGTGGCACACGTGATATAGGAAGCCAGAGCAGATAATCACAATGGTCCCTTTTGCCTTGGAATCTCTGACTAGAAGAGTAGGTAATATTTACCCTGCATCTGGCAGATCAGCAAAATTCTTCTTTCCATATTGCTGCAACCCTCACCCCCAACCTATAGAAGCCAGTGTAAACTACCTTTCTCCCAGTGGGGAAAAAATGGTTCCATAAATTTAATGCTAGTAATAGGTCTCAGATGGATACTCCTAGTTTAGAGACAGACATTTTGTCCCTAGAAGGAGATACAGCGTATGCAGCAGAAGATTCTCTCCGTAGTCCTATAAATTGGTTTGTTCTAGAGAGACCACTTTTAGATGTAAGAGAAACAGGTCAGGCCTTAAGGCAAAGTGAGCAAGGTGGTGCCCGGTGCCCACCTGCCCAGTTGCTTGCTAGCTGCCCTGGCTGGGAGCTGCCTGGCTGTGTAGTGCAGCCAACCACAGCATGCATCTTGGGCCCTGCAAACTCTTTGACCTGTCCTGAAGAGAAGGCATCTTGCTCATTTGAATGATTTTTTCTGGAAGGCAGGATGTGACTAAGGTTATTTTTAACATCCCAGAGGCCACTAGTGCTGCAAGAATAACCAATTCTAAACTTCTAGTCACAGGACATTTTCCTTTCACCACTTCTGACTGAGGAAGCCACCTACTTTACAGCCAATTAGTCGCAATTACAAATTTCATGCAAAACAGCAACAGATTTATGCAGTGGTTGATTAAGTGTGCAATCTGCTCTGTGGAAACCCAAGGAGTTAAGTATATTAACCAAAGATTACTGCTACCTACCCTAGCTATATGCTCAAAACCCACATTTCAGAGTGGAAACGTTAAGGCAGAATGCTTTACAGCTCTGCACATATAGAGAATTTTTGTAATGTGATGCTGATTTCAACAACATGAGTTTTAGGTTTCTACAGAGAGACTATCCCCCACCCTCAAGAATGGGTGAGTAATTTCCATTCCTGGAGCGGAAAAAAATTCAGGGTGAACCTTCCCTCCCCTTCTTCCTCAGAATTGCAAATCCCCACATAAATCAGGCAGACAGCAGGGACTGTGCTAAGCGGGAAATTAGTGTTCCCAATGGAGAGAGAGGGTGACACAGACTACTAAAATCATGACTGTCCTGCTAAAATTAGCAGGCAACCATCTATCTATTCCAGTTTCAAATGGTTTTCAGAGGCTGATTGGTCACACATATCCATAAAAGATTAAAGTGGGGAGAGAAATGTATTTTACTTTCTAAGTCTAGATTTGCCCCTAATTAAGATGTCTGTCAAACCCTAATGTATGTGAGGCATGAATAAATATCAAATTTCTCTTTTCACTGGACCAGGAACAATTTTAATTTCCCCTGCTTTTGCTCAAATGTGCAGATGAAACTGAGATACAATAGAAGAAATGAGATGCCTGGAACTGTACTGTTATACCTTCTTGGCTCCCAACAATGTACTGTGGAAAAGGCTCCTAACCTGAGGGACTTACTGCTTGCCTCTGTTCTCGCAATACTGGGGACATCTTCATTATTTCTCTGCCTTCTCCCTCAGCTCCCCCTTTTCCCCTCCCCTTCTCATCTGTCCTTCTTCACCATCTCCACTGTGTGCACAGGGGAGGAAAAAGAAGATAATGAAGAGGTGCAGGCAGAGGTGTAAGAGGCAAGAGCTAGTGGGGTGTAGGGAGGGAGCCTGATATGTTTCTGCAATAACGGGTAGAGTGAGATGCAGCTTACTGGCACCAGGTCTCATCTCATGCTTCATGTGCTTGTCATGGTGACAGCTTGCTAACACCATGAGCCAGTTTCTCCTCTGTCTTGTATCTTTAATCACCATTTAAACCTGTGCAAAGTGAGTATAAATGCTACTGGTTCTGAATTCTGTACTCACTCATCCTGCTTTTGGTGTTTATGCTCACTTTGCCTAGATGTAGATAACTACACAAGGTGCAAAGTTGTGGAGAACTGGGCTCTCTGCCCATATCCCCTCCATATTCTTGATCAAGATGTTAAAACAACCAGTGGAGGCTTTCTGCAGATCATTGGCCCTGGGTTTAACATTGAGCACAATGCATTCTGGGACAGGAGTTTGGCCATCTTGCAGGTGCTATATGGATACTTGTAGGGGTCAGATCTTCTCCACTGCAGCCCCAGTGGCTCTAACCACATACCTCTGTTTGGAGAGAGACTCTCTCCTCACAAGGCTAGCTGAGCCCCTCTAATGGCTGGAGTAACTTCAGCTCTCCTAGCCCTGGTCTACACTAGGGAGTTATTTTGAAATAACTCCCCTTATTTTGAAATAATAAGTGGAGCATCCACACTACCAAGCACATTATTTTGAAATAAGGGGCTGGTTATTTCAAAATAATAACTCCTGCTTTCCATGAGGAATAACACTTATTTCGAAATAGTTATTTTGGGAGTTATTATTTTGAAATAATTTCCTAGTGTAGACATGTCCCTAGTGACCTCTGTTCAGAGGGAAGTAACCTCCTAGATCTTCATATCAGCTTGCCTTTGACCCCAAACCATTCCCCTGCTCTGGTGTATGGCCACTCAAGGAGTATTTACCATTCTGCCAATATTTGTGTCACCCCCAAATTTTTTCATTAGTAAGTGAATATTTACTTCCAGATCACTGATGAAAATGTTAACTAGCATTGATCCCAGTGGAATTGCTTATAAAAAATCTATTATGTCTATGCAGTTCCAATTGTCAATCAAACTTATAATCTTAAAGCATTAAATCAAGTTTGTTTGACAAAACCTATTTGCCATAAAACCATGTTGACTGGCATTAATTATATTCCTATTCTTTAATTCTTTATTCATTGAGTCTTGAATCAGCTTTTCCATTATTTTGCCAGGGATTGTTGTCAGGTTAACTCTCCTGGGTCATCCCACTTTTTTGAATAGTGGCATAACATTAGCCCTCTCCAATCTTCTTGAATTACTCAGAAATTTCAAGATTTATTAACATTAACATCTACAGGCCAGAGACTTCTTTAGCTGGGTCTGAATTTTGTGTGTGTCTGTGTGTAAATGCTGGTTGAGACTCCTTTTAATTAATTTAAAGTGGGTTGAATTTCAAATTCTCCCTGGCTGCATCTAGACTGGCATGATTTTCCCCAAATGCTTTTAACGGAAAAGTTTTCCGTTAAAAGCATTTGCAGAAAAGAGCGTCTAGATTGGCACGGACACTTTTCCGCAAAAGCACTTTATGCGGAAAAGCGTCCCTGGCCAATCTAGACACGCTTTTGCGCAAAAAAGCCCCGATCGCCATTTTAGCCATCGGGGCTTTTTTGCGCAAAACTATTCTGGGTTGTCTACACTGGCCCTCTTGCGCAAAAGCATTTGCGCAAGAGGGCTTTTGCCCGAACGGGAGCAGCATAGTATTTCCGCAAGAACACTGACAATCTTATATGAGATCGTCAGTGTTCTTGCGGAAATTCAAGCGGCCAGTGTAGACAGCTGGCAAGTTTTTCTGGAAAAGCGGCTGATTTTCCGGAAAAACTGGCCAGTCTAGACACAGCCCCTGTGTTCTGATCTGAACACATGGAAAGAAATACACTTCAGGGTAAGGTGCAAATAAGCATGAATTGTTCCAACCTGGCAGTGTAGACTTAACCTAAGTGTCATGGGGAAGAATTGGAGCCAAATTAGAAAGTGAGTGCTACATTTAGTCTATAGGGATATGTTTAATGGGGAATCAAATCTAGTGTTGGGAGAGTATTAAGTATTACTTCTTTTGTTATTTATGCCTAATGGCTGTAACCTCATGTACAATTGATCTTACAGCTTCATATCTGTGAATCAGTGAAGGCTTCTGGGTTGTAGGGTGGGGAGTGAGGAGTCCCTGAGTTCTAATCTTGGCTTTGAGCCTGTGTGATCTTGGGCAAAATGCTTTGCTTCTCTGCCTTAGTTTTCTTCATCTGTCAAAATCAACTGATTGATGCATTGATATCATCTTTTTTTGAGGGCCAGTGAGGGAATTTGGAGAGAAAGTGAACATACAGCCCAACAGACCCTTTTGAGTGTGAGAGTGTGTGCGGGGCTCTTATTAATACAAAGCCCCTTTTTAAAAAAGTTCTGACTAAGGGTGCATCTACACTGCACCCTTAGCTCAAAATAAGTTACGCAATTTGCACTATGCAAATTGCGTATCTTATTTTGATTCTATTTCGATATAAGCTATTTTGAAATTTGACATGTCTACACAGTGCCAAATTTCATAACAACACACTATTTCGAGACTCCCCTTATCCCTCTTGGAATGAGGTTTACAGGGATGTCAAAATAGCAGAAGTGCTATATTTCACAATATAGTGTTCGGACGCGTTCTAGAGATGCGGGGTAACTATTTTGGGATATCTCTAATATCCCGAAATAGCCTGTCAGTGTAGATGTACCCTAAATGTTGATCAAATAGGGACGCACCGACTGAATGGATGTAATTCACATCAACGTGTTTGTACGTGTGGCTGGCTGCTCATAAGCAGCCGTATATAATGCCAAATGTGCCACCATGGGGCCACCACCAAAGGGGGGGTCTTCCTAGCTGCATAGTACATGTGGCCAGTGGAGTTTCTGTGGAGGCTGCTTTCACTCGGAAGTGATGCTCTTGCCTTCCAATAAGCTACTGGTTCTGGTGTCTGAGGAGGGTTGTTAGTTTTTTTGTGAAAATATTCTGAATAGCAAGATGTGATCCAAGCCCACAGCCTTTTTGTTGTTTATTGTTATTCCTGTCACAAATTATGCCTGTACTTCAGGCAGTCGAGGGGTGGGGAGTCCATAAAATCTTGTTTAACTTAAAGAAGTCTTAAGCCTGCCTCATCTATCAAATTAAAAATGGTGATAGTGTTAAAGGAGGTCATGATACTTATCACGTTCTGTTAGTCCAAATATCCATTCACAGAACTTAAAACAATGTAGCAGAGCTATTTTACAATATTTCATTCCATTCATGCTTTATTGCTCAGTTAATCATTATTATAAGAGGCCTATTTATAACTTCTAGTCGCTGCCATTTTTTTCTGCTGTGAACACAAGCATTTTAACTAGGAAATTAGTGTCAAATTCATATTTGTTGTGGTGACCTCTAAAAGTTAATATTTTATGAATATTCATCAAAGTCTATCAGACTGGAATGTATACAGAGGTTATGTACCTTTCCCAAACTTCAAACTCCATTTTTAATATTGGGGCTAATTGCCTTTACTATTGACTCTTTTATCTTTGTGTTGGACTGAAATTCCAATGAGTAGTGATACGGGGCTGACAGTCAAGAGTTGTTAACATGAAATGGTATTCTAGTCAAATACAAATATTTGAAACAAGAGACAGACTCCCAAATGGGGAATTAGTCTTGCAGAGGACAGATCTAGCAACAGCCACCTAGTAGACAGCTGGGATCACCTGAAGAATCAGCTGCCTGGGGATTGAAAAGACCCTCAAAGGGAAGACATACAGCAAGTTTGGGGCAGAAGAGAAGGGGATGGACTGGCCACAAGCTGGTGGAGAGAAGGCTCCATGTCACAGAACCCAAGCCATGTACTGCAACAGAAGAATCCTGGACAGGTGACTGCTCTGGAGTGGTGAAGAAACTGAGGCAGAGATGCATCTAGGGTTTAGTATTTGTGTAGAACTCTCTATTTCTCATTCTGTTAAAAGAAGAACAATGGGTGTTTCATATCTGATGCAATGTCTGTGTTAAACTTTTACACCCACCACGTGGTCTTTTGAGGAGCAGGTCCCAAGCATAATGTTCTTAGGCCCAGTACAAACTTGTAATATGGGCCTCCTCCCACACACACAACCCACAATTTTTAGCCTGGGCCAGGCCCACCAGGGCCTCTGGGCCCCAGTAAAGTGTACTCTTCCCCCCCATGTGGGGGTCCTGTTGAGAAGATAAACCAAAATGTCTGAGCCATCTGGATTGAGTTCTGGAAGATGGTGTCTTTAAAGTATGGATGGAATCTGAGAGACCATGACTGGTTCCAGGAATTGGGCAGTGGAGGCTTAAAATGAGGGGTGCAAAGGGTTAATTCAACATCTAAAGCCCCTCATAGCTGTCTGGTGAGTGGCCACAAGGGGGTGCTTACTGTACCTGTGACAGAGAAATAGTGGGTATGTGTTTGTGTATACTGTTTTTCATATACATGTGCAGCTGCACACACACACACACACACACACACAAGAACATAAGAATGGCCATTATGGGTCAGATCAAAGGTCCATCTAGCCCAGTATCCTGTCTGCCAACAGTGGCCAATCCTAGATGCCCCAAAGGAGGTGAAGAACAGGTAATCTTCATGTCATCCTTCTCCTGTCACCCATTTCCAGACGAACAGAGGCTAGGGACACCCTTCCTACCCATCCTGGCTAATAGCCATTGATGGACTTATCCTCCATGAATCTATCTAGCTCTTTTTTGAACCCTGTTAAAGTCCTAGTCTTTACCATATCCTCTGGCAAGGAGTTCCACAGGTTGACTGTGCGCTGTGTGAAGAAAAACTTCCTTTTGTTTGTTTTAATCCTGCTGCCTATTAATTTCATTTGGTGACCCCCTAGTTCTTATATTATGGGAACAAGTAAATAACGATTCCTTCTTCACTTTTTCTACACCAGTCATGATTTTATATACCTCTATCATATCCCCCCTTAGCCTCCTCTTTTCTAAGATAAGTTCAAGTCTTTTTAATCTCTCTTCATATGGAACCCATTCCAAAACCCTAATCATTTTGTTGCCCTTCTCTGAACCTTTTCCAATGCCAATATAACTTTTTTGAGATGAGGTGACAACATCTGTATGCAGTATTCAAGATGTGGACGTACCATGGTTTTATATAGAGGCAATAAGATATTTTCTGTCTTATTCTTTATCCCTTTTTTAATAACTCCTCACATTCTATTTCCTTTTTTGGCTGCCACTGCACACTGAGTGGATGTTTTCAGAGAACAATCCACAATAACTCTACAATCTCTCTCTTGATAATAAGATGATAGGGAACAGCCAGTATGGATTTGTAAAGAACAAATCATGTCAAACCAATCTGATAGCTTTCTTTGATAGGATAATGAGTCTTGTGGATAAGGGAGAAGCGGTGGACGTGGTATACCTAGACTTTAGCAAGGCGTTTGATACGGCCTCTCATGATCTTCTTATCAATAAACTAGGCAAATACAACTTAGATGGCGCTACTCTAAGGTGGGTACATAACTGGCTGGATAGCAGTTCTCAGAGAGTAGTTATTAACGGTTCACAATCCTGCTGGAAAGGTATAACAAGCAGGGTTCCGCAGGGGTCTGTTTTGGGACTGGTTCTGTTCAATATCTTCATCAACGATTTAGATACTGGCATAGAGAGTACACTTATTAAGTTTGCAGATCATACCAAGCTGGGAGGGGTTGCAACTGCTTTGGAGGATAGGGTCATCATTCAAAATGATCTGGACAAATTGGAGAAATGGTCTCAGGTAAACAGGATGATGTTTAATAAGGACAAATGCAAAGTACTCCACTTAGGAAGGAACAATCAGTTTCACACATACAGAATGGGAAGTGACTGTCTAGGAAGGAGTACTGCAGAAAGGGATCTAGGGGTTATAGTGGATCACAAGCTAAATATGAGTCAACAGCGTGACGCTGTTGCAAAAAAAGCAAACATGATTCTAGGGTGCATTAACAGGTGTGTTGTGAGCAAGACATGAGAAGTCATTCTTCTGCTCTACTCTGCATTGATTAGGCCTCAGTTGCAGTATTGTGTCCATTTCTGGGCACCACATTTCAAGAAAGATGTGGAGAAATTGGAGACAGTCCAAAGAAGAGCAACAAAAATGATTAAAGGTCTAGAGAACATGACCTATGAAAAAAGACTGAAAGAATCAGGCTTGTTTAGTTTGGAAAAGAGACGATTGAGAGGGGACATGATAGCGGTTTTCAGGTATCTAAATGGGTGTCACAAGGAGGAGGGACAAAAATTGTTCTTCCTGGCCCCTGAGGATAGAACAAGAAGCAATGGGTTTAAACTGCAGCAAGGGAGATTTAGGTTGGACATTAGGAAAAAGTTCCTAACTGTCAGGGTGGTTAAACACTGGAATAAATTTCCTGGGAGGTTGTGGAATCTCCAACTCTGGAGATATTTAGGAGTAGGTTAGATAAATGTCCATCAGGGATGGTCTAGACAGTATTGGGTCCTGCCATAAGGGCAGGGGACTGGACTGGATGACCTCTCGAAGTCCCTTCCAGTCCTAGTATTCTGTGATTCTATGATTGAGTAGTTATAGCTAAATTAGTCCCCATTCTATTGTATGTATACTTGGGATTATTTTTTCTAATGTGCATTACTTTACATTTATCAACATTACATTTCATTTGTCATTTTGTTGCCCAATCTGTGAGTTTGGTGAGATTTTTTTGAAACTCTTCACAGTCTGCTTTGGTCTTAACTATCTTGAGCAGTTTGGTATCACCTGCAAATTTTACCACCTCATTGTTTATATAAACCACTTTAAGTATCTAACTTTATAAAAAGTTCCAAAACCTTTTCAACATTGACAACAGTATTGCATTTGAAAACAGTGCCATTATAGTATAAATCATTTGGTTTTTTGAGGACATAAATCTGGCGACTGTACAAAATTTGCACTCTTATCTGTCTAGCTATCTGTGACTTCCTAGAGTATCTCTGTGACACAGAGAAGGTTTTATGCATTTAATGCCATCTGTTGAACACATTTTGAGAATCAAGTTTTCTTTTTTAATCACCAGCTAGCTGTGCAGTTTTTTCATTTAACTAAATATTTCCATTTCAAAGTAAAGAGAAAAAGATGTATCTCATAGGACCTACCACTGTCTCTGAGACGCAGAATAAGAAACAAAGGAGAAAATAAGTGGCCAGCCTGTAAATTCAATCTGGACAGTTGCTATGTTAGGTTGAGAAGGATTGGTATGTGAGGATATTTATTTCAGCCTCAGAGGCCCAAATGACAGAATCTCCAAGCTACAGACTTTAAAATTAGATAGCACAGGCTTCTGTTACTTGCTATCCCTGGTGCTGCTGGTCATATGGATGGTTTGGTAAGGTGCAGTGTGTTTGTAGGCCAGGTTTTTACTCCTGGGCTACGTCTATGCTGGGAGCTTCTTGCGCAAGAACTGTTTTGCAGAAGAGTTCTTGCGCAAAAAGTCTTCCACAAGAGCGCATCTACACTGGCATGTGCTTTTGTGCAAGAGATGTGCTTTTGCGCAAGAGCGTCTATGGCAGTGTGGACGCTCTCTTGCGCAAGAAAGCTCTGATGGCCGTCTTAGCCATAGGGTTTTCTTGTGCAAGAAATTCATGTTGCCTGTCTACACTGCCCTCTTGCGCAAGAGGGCTTATTCCTCGTGGGGAGAGGAATAACTCTTCCGGAAGAAGCCGTGTTTTCCGACACTGTACTGTACATTTACTTGCGCAAGAATGCGCGTGCAGTGTAGACACCCAGCAAGTTTTTGCACAAGAACAGCTGTTCTTGTGCAAGAAGCCACCAGTGTAGACGTAGCCCTGTAGCCTAGATAGAGCTGTTCCTTTTCATGTAGATGGTCCTATGGCTTAAGAATTGTGTAAGGACACATGGAACCTGGAGAAGGCCAGGGGCGTGAAAGGAGGGTGACCTAATATGGAGGAGAAGAAAGATGAAAAGGAAGGGGAGGGGACAGACAATATGTAATAATGTGAACAAGGAAACAGGGATAGGTAAAGGGTGATAGGACAGGAGAAAGAGAAGAATATGCTGGACAAAGATCTAAAGAATTCTCAGGTTCTTTTTGTCTGAGTAGCTTCTTCTGTAAGCTTGAGTTGCTCATCCCTGTTTGGCAAACTTCCATGGGGAATGGGCTGCCAACAATATCTCAGGGGTCCTGCTGCAGAAGGCACAGGGCAAGAGGAAGCCAAGAGGAGTTTATTAGGAAAGGCTGTGTCTCTCTGGTTTTCTTGGGGGGGTGTGGGGTGGTATGCGTGGGTACGTGCCCTCTCTCTCACTCAAAAAACAAAAACAAAACCAAACCCTGTGTCACCCACACACATTTTCTTTACAAACTGCCCCTATCTATAGTATATAATAGTGCTTCCTTGATGACTGGAATACATTCAGCTCCTAGTGTCTCAATAAAATGGCACAAGTCTTCTCCTGTACTCAAAGATGAAAGGGTGGCAGAGCATTGGTGAACCAACTCTAAGTGAAGTTGTTTGGCAACATACAGGGAAAATTTATTGAGCCAAATTTGGAGGGTGGGAAAAACCCCTCAAATATTACAGGGCGTATGCCTTCAACATGTTGAAGGGAACCTTGGGAAACTGTTAAAAAATAAGGATGGCTACAGGACTATTTCCACTATTTAATCTGTTTTTCCTTACAGCTCATTAGTACGAAGAAGGTCAGCCCCGTTCTACGCTAGGGAGTTATTTGGAAATAACTCCCCTTATTTCGAAATAACAAGCAGCGTGTTCACACTACCAAGCCTGTTATTTCAAAATAAGTGATTGGTTATTTTGAAATAATAACTCCCGTTTTCCACTAGAAATAACACTTATTTCAAAATGGTCACTTTGAAATAGTGGCAGTGGGGCTGCACCACTGCTGCTATTTCAAAATAACTACTCCCCAGAGTCATTCAATTACTCGTCAGGGTATGTCTACACTACAGAGTTTTGTCGGAAAAATGGCCGTTTTTCCAACAAAACCTGAGTTTTGTCTGTGAATGTAATCGCATTCATCTGAAAGTAAATTGAAAGAACAGAGGGGTATTTCCGGCGTTGGTAATCCTCTTTGTACGAGGAAGAAGCCTTTTTCCGAAAGAGCTCTTTTGGAAAAAGGCGTGTGTGGATGCGGAAGAGGGAGTTATTTTGGAAGAAGAGACAAGAGGAAAAAGCACAGGTGCCATGGTGGCCACTCCATCCATAGTAATCACAGCTTAAATGAGAGATAGCGTCCATTCAGGACGTACGCTATCTATCAAAAAAAGCAGATCACTTTTTCGATGCACTTTTGTGTGTGGATATTCTCTTTCAGAAGAAGTTTTTTCAGAAGATCTCTTCTGAAAAAAGGTTCTTCTGAAAGAAGCCTGCAGTCTAGACATAGCCTCAATGCTTCCTGGGACTCTAAGTTGAGTTAGCATGTCCACATTAAGGGAACCTTCCTTGGACTAATTTTGAGGCTTCCTGTAGTGTGGGCATGCTATTTCAGAATAGTTATTTCAGGAGCTATTATTTATAAGTTATTTCAAAATAATTTTCTATTGTAGACATGCCCTCAGAAGACTGCATCACAAGTCTAGGACTCAGGAAGTCTGGATTTCATTTCTGTCTCTAATGCAGAATTCCTACCAGGCATTGGGCAAGTCACTTATTCTCTTGTGTTATGTCTACACAGCAGTGTCATTTTGAAATAACTGATGTTATTCTAAAATAACATAGTCTGCGTCTACACTTCAAGCAGTTATTTCAACATAATGTTGAAATAATGTTGAGATGGAGAACGTCTTACGCCGACTCCTATAACCCTCATTTTACGAGGAGTAAAGGAAGTTGGAGGAAGTGCTCTTCCTCAGACTTCCTGCTGTATAGACAGCACCAAAAGCCAAAATAAGGTATTTGGACTTAAGCTACGCAATTGACGTAGCTGAAGCTGCATAGATTAATTTGACTTTAGCTCTCCTGTGTAGAAGTGCCCTTGGTGTCAGTTTTCCCATCTGTAATATGTGGATAATAGTTACCTGTTTTGCAGGGGAGGCAGACTTAACTAATTGTAAAATGCTCCAAGATTCTCAGAGGGAGGTGCTATAGAATTGCAAACCATTATTAATAAATAGGGAAATGGTCTTATACTTTATCTAAAAATCATACCATGTTTGGTGAGGAAAAAGGGAGAGCAGGAGATTAGTTTTGAGTATTTTTAAAAACTTTAGTGCTTATATATTCTTCGTGTCAAATGTTTGTTATTATAAGCTAATGTTACAGGCTATATTGGCCACATTAGATAGTTATTACAACTTCATTATACGTACAGTAAAACCTGCGCTATCCAGAACTTAAGCATCCGGAAAACTGTAGAAACCGGCAAATTTTTGATGCCGGGAAAAGAAGAAGAAGGAGAAAAAAAAGGAAACTGGCCCTTTAAATGCTCCTCATCGAGCGTACAGCATGTACCTGGGGGAGGGGTGAATGGCGGCTGGAAGCAAGCATCTCGGCTCCCCCCGCGGCTCCTGGCACCCCCAGCAGGCCAGCCCCCCCGCAGCTTCCGTACACCCCCCAGCAGGCTGCTTCCACCATCTCCGCCTCCTGCCCCCGACTTCCACCCCCCCCACCAGGCTGCATCCTACGCTGCCTCCCCCCTCCCCGTGTGGCCCCTACAGGCCAGCCCCCCCCTGCAGCTCTCACGTCCCCCCCGCTTTGCAGGCCACCCCCGCCATCTCTGCCTCCCGTCCCCCTGGTTTCCACCCCCCCTTCACCAGGCCGCATTCCCCCTCCATGGCTCGTGGCCCCCCCCAGCAGGTCATATCCCGGCCCCTGCATGGCTCCTGTCCTCCTCCCCAGATAACCAGAATTTTTAGGTTACTAGCACACCCTAATCTCCGGGCGTACTGGATAACACAGGTTTTACTGTATTACCATTATATGTAATACCATTGCGCCTAGTCATGGACTGTTGGGACGCCACTATATTAGGTGCAGTACAAACACAGAAAAAAATTATATACCTTGATTTTTTTTTGTTTGCTTTGCACTTATTCTTGTCCTGTGGCTTACACAATGCCCAAAGAAGTGAACAAAATAAAAAATCATAATTAAATACTTCTGTGTATTTTTTCCTCTGATGTTTCTGCCCAAATGTTAGGAGGTCTCTTAAATCTAGGGACATAAGACAACATTCTGGTTTCTGCAACACCAATGTGAATCATGAATTCAATGGAGTGACCCAGATTTACACGCATAGCTGAGATCTCCACCTTGCCCATACAAGAAGCTAGATGACAAGAATGTATGATTATCAATGGCCTGACTTTTCTTTATCTGATTTTCCCCACAAAAGCAGAATCATGTCCCTCTTTAATTTTTCTCAGCTTTCAGAGTCACTTTGGTTTTACTTTTTAAAAAAAGGATTGACAGAGATGAAGTTGAGAACAGAAAGCAGCTGCAAGGACCCATAGTTCCCAATGCAGATATTCTGGCGGGCAGTTTAATACTGAGACTGTCGGAATATAGCAGTGAAACCCTTACTGCAAAGTCTGGAAAGAGTAAGAAGAGCTTTAAGGGAAGTGTTTCCTTTTAAGGCAAATTATTAATGACCATGAGAAAGCAAAGTGATTCAGTAACCAAAACTTGCTGCATACCAGCTGTTGTTCAGAAATGGATTCATTTAATTATAGCAGACAGAGAGATACAATTAATATATCTAGCTTGATCCCACAGATGAGATAGCAAGCAGGGCTGGACCTTGAAGTTGTACTTCATAGTGCTAGCTTTAAATTATTATTTTAACTAAAAACAGGCTCCTATAAAAGATAAAAACCTGCTTGCCTCAGGTTACATAAGCTAAACCAAAAGAAACCAGAGACTGACCTGAGTTAAAGCACAGGTATTGAATGATGTGGAGCACTCTATAACGTTACGGTTAGAACTGGGAGAAATTTGGTACAGTATTTTGCAAATGGTCCCATCTTTGTGTGGGACTATACAAACTCCTCAGATCAGATCTGCCTCACAGCTTGGAGTGTTCAAAGTTCGACTTCAGATCCAAATTTCAAAGTGTGGGTGGAGCTTTAAAAAAAAACACTTTTAAACAATGTCATAACTAGTGCTCCAGCAATATTTTAGCTTCTAAATATTATTTCATGGTGCGTGCATTATCTCCGATTTCATCTGAAATACACTAGGCCTATGGAGTTTAAAAAAAATGTTTGCAAGTCAGAGAACTAGAAGGAATTAAAAAATTCTAAATGTCAAACTCTGGAAATAAAGAGACCAGGTGGGTGAGTTAATATCTTTTATTGGACCAACTTCTGTTCAGCCTTGTCTCTCTAATATCCTGGGGCAAGCACAGCTCAACAACACTGCAGACTTTGGAAAAAAGAGTCAGTAAAATAGTAGTTCTGCAAGTTGTGACTGTTGACATTGGAAACAAGATATGCTCACTGCAGTAATGATTCATGATAACTGGTGAAAGAGCTGGGGAATGTTCAGCTGGAATCAATAAAAGATATTTTAAAATGTGTTCATTTACATTCTGCAATAGAACAATGTAATATGAAACAGCAAAATCTCAAAGGACAATGTAAAATGCTGTTTAATGTTCTGATTTATATTGTTCTTTTGAGTAGTTGGAAATGCGTTTTCTTTCCCTGCCAATTTTTTTCCCTTGCAATTGACAAAAGTTTTCTGTTTGTTTCTCTGATGACGCGAGTGCACAATAATGGCAATGATGGCAGAAGTGTGCAACTCTGGGAATAGACTTTTTCTGTTGACCTGAGATCCCACTGGTGGCTCTTTAGCAACAGAGGGTAAAATTTAAGCTTAAAAAAAAGTTGTGTCAAAATTGCGCCTGATTAGCAGCTGTGGAGACAGAAAACCTCAGTCCCCACACAATTAGCAGTACAGCAAGATTCCCCAAGCTGCCCCACCAATGTATTTCAACCCTGAATTCATTATACTCCACTTCCTCATCCCCTTCAGGTTGGACCAGGTGGTTCTAAGACCTGTAAATTAAAAAGAGGTGTTTGTAGGGGGTGACTCTTGGCTGAGCTTAGCTGCAGGTGAGAAAAATCAGTAACAATCTGTGCTACTTTAAGTAACCATGATGGTGGAGTCACTGTGGGCGAGGGGAGAATGAGGTCCTCTTGCACTTAATGCAAATAAGATGATGATTGGAATTGGAATTTTGCTCTGCCCTGTGTGTGTACATATATAACTTCTCAGTCAATGGGAGCAGCACGTCTGGAATTTCTCCTAACATTTCCTGCTGCCCAGGGCTTGGATGGGGATCATCAGAAGACAGCAGCCATACAACCATTTTTTGCAATGCCTCCATCCGCAGAATCCACTCAACCAGATAGGGGCATATAGAGCCTCTTTAGGCTCTTCAGCCCTTTTACTCAGCACACAGGGGACAGAGTAAGGGGGAAGATGTCACGCCTGGTATTCAAAAGATACATTAAAAAGGCATCTCTGTATTTCAGCAGGACACTCTACTGTCCCTCAGGCCTTAGTCCAAATGTAAAAAGAGGTAGGAGGAAAGGAGGACAATTTTCTAAAAGAAAAAGCAGTTCTTCACTGCAAGACTTCTGGCGCTGGGTGAGCCTTCCAGACTCTTGTTTTGTTTGTGAATTTGCTATTTATAAATACACAAAATAACACCACCATCTATATTGTAGCAACTGGGACCCCTTTCTTCTGAATTTTAAGAAAGTGTATTTCTTGGAGTGGTTATTCCCCATTCAAGCTGGGGCAAACACTGCTTGGCATGTATTTTTAGCTGTTCTACTCCCACTTCAATTTCAGGAACACCTATTGATCTATGTAGGAGCTATTTTGCATAGTGCACAGTAGGTAGTGCAATTCATTAAATCCACATTCCGACTGCAAGAGGAATGGGTTATAACAGAAATAGGCTTATAATAGGAGCCTGCTTCATCACTCCAAGTTAGTTGAATGAGTAATGGAGCAGAAGGAATGGTTTGATTCTGCAAGGGCTGGCTCATGGAGTGAAATTGTAGATTTATGGAGACTCGTCAACATTTCACTGATATGGGGGACCTTCATATACAATTCCTGTGATCCTTGTTCTGCAAAGTACTTTAATTGTGAATTTAACTTTAAACACATGCTCATGTCCCAGTGAAGTTAACTGGTGCCTATCTGGAGTGTAGGATAGAGGGGATCCTCTTTTGTTATTGATGGGCTGTTTAAGCTATGCACACAAGAAAACACTTTGACAACTTAAAGTTGTTGAGCAGGTGAGTCCTAGTAGTGGTTCAAGTCTTTACACTAGGGATGTCAGCGAGTGGTCGACTAGATGATTCACTGGTAAACCGAGGCTTATCGGTTAATCTTATTGACTACTTGCATTCCCCTCCTTGCTGCCTCTGTATCAGAAGCAGCAAGGGGAAAGGAAGCAGGAGCCAGTGCTGGGAGGAACCACCTGCCCCCCCCCCCCGCTGTTGCCTCTATGAGAGGCAGCAATGGGGGTGGGGAGAAGCTGCCATGAAGCTTCATGGGGGGGTCCGAGCTCTTCTGATACAGAGACAGCAGTGCAGGGTGGCAGGGGGACCTGGAAATGGGGCCAGACTGCACTGGCTGCTGGCCCGGTGCACGGAGACTATAGAATAGTTGAGTAAACGCTAAGAATTCGTGTGGTTACACAACTATTCTATTATCTGATATCTAACATCCCTACTTTACACCACATACAACAATATAGAAATGGCTTGCCTCAGCTGGCAACAGATAATTGACAAGTTTCATAGGACAATCATCTCTTACAGAGGCTTTTGAAGTGATGCTGCTATTTTTGCTGCTTCTCCATCCCTTGCTCTTGGCACATAGTGCACTTTCCCAGGCAGTGGTTCAAGGGATGCAATCAGGTGAGAGACAGACTTGCCAGACACCTGGGCAAGGTGTGTGTGGGGAAGCTCCCTGCTCTCAAAAGGGACGGGGCTTCAGGTTGAAGGGGCGGGGGCCAGATAGCCACCCCTCAGTGCCACCTGGACTTCCCCCCACTCAGTGCTGTCCTGAGTGTGCCGCCTGGGCTCTGTCAGCAATTTAAAGGGTTTAGGACTCCAGCCGCCACTGCTGAATGATCAAGCCCAGGGCAGTCGCCCCTTTTGCCTCTCCCCAGCTCCCCGTCACCAGGCCAGGAAGCAATCTACATAGCTGTATGCTATGATGCAGAAAATGTGTGGTCCAGTCCACCCCAAAGATTGAACCAGCGATTCACTGCAGATTCCACCATGCTGACCTATGAAAATAATAGCAATGGAGCAGAGGAATAAAAGAAGTGTAAGAAGTATAGTGGTCCTTTAAGTCCAGCGAGAGCCAGGATATTAAAATAAATGAAGGCCCAAGAAGTGGCTGATACCAGAATGGGAACCAACCGGGGTGAGGAGGGCAGTATATATGCCTTCTCTCTCATAGCAGAGAGACATAGGTGAGAGAGTCATTGTCTATCTGCTGACTGCCGCAAGGTAAAGGGGTTAAATATGGACAGAAGCTGTCTGAGGCTGACAGGACCTGACCTGACCCTGAGAGGAGGACTATAAACGCCTGATCTGAAGACAGAGAGATTCCTTGTACCCAAACACAATCCCAGGACAATGGGTGTAAGTGGCTGATTCAAGGGGAGATTGCTTGTTTTCAATCTAGAAGTGCTTTGGATTCCTAAACCAAGGAGACAAATTGCTTTGATCCTAACCTGGCACTGGGAGGTGATCTGAGCCCTCATGTGGACCCCAGGGAGCTGTGGGTTAAAAAGGCTGAAGAGGAAAACTGAGGCAAAGTGCTTGTAGTTCCTCCACAAGTTATGAGGGAGCACCCTTGAAGAAGCCATCTTGCAACAATAAGTCAAAGTCTTGTGTGGCTTCACATACCGGATGAGTGTGTGAAAGGTCCATTTACAGAGAGAAAAATCAGGATTTCTGAAGAGATCCAAGACTAAGAGGGAAATCCTGCCCCCCACCCTCAATACCACCCCAAGGAGCCATGATAGCTGCCATTATCTTCAAAAGGGTTGAGCTTTTACTGTGAATATTTAAATTAAAAAAGTTTAGAGGAATTGGTCCAGAAACATTTAGAGGAAAAATTGGTGCAATGTACTGGATGAATGGAAAAGCAATTAGAGACTTGTTGCATGTTTTTGACACTCTAAACCCTGTTGATGCAATTTCCCAGTTGATGGTGTTCCATGTTGTGATGGATAGAAGGAATGCTGGCCAGCGCTCAGTGACTAAAGGGTTAAACTCAGGTCGCTAGCAAGGGTGTTGGCAGGGGACCAGAAGAACCAATGGGATACAGTGCTGAAATCTGAATTGGATATAGATACCTGGCCTGTTCTTCTTTTGTGTGGATTCTAAGAAGGTCTGGAGAGAGCAGAATAGTAATAGAGATGTAGTCGTGTTAGTCTAGTCTAGCTGAAACAAAACACAGTACTATGTAGCACTTTAAAGACTAACAAGATGGTTTATTAGGTGATGAGCTTTCGTGGACCAGACCCACTTCCTCAGATCAAATTGTGGAAGAAAATAGGCATGACCATATATACCTAAGGGATACAATCAAAAAAAGTGAACACACATAAAAAAGGACAAATCAAATTTCAGAACAGAGGGGGGATGGGGGGGGGAGGGTAAATGTCTGTGAGCTAATGATATTAGAGGTGATAATTGGGGAAGCTATCTTTGTAATGGGTAAGGTAATTAGAGTCTTTGTTGAGACCCCGGCGTAAAGCGTCAAATTTAAGCATGAATGACAGTTCAGAGGTTTCTCTTTCAAGCCTGGTGTGAAAATGTCTTTGAAGCAGTATGCAGGTAATCAAGTCATTGAGACCATGCCCTTTCTGTTGAAATGGCAAGAAACTGTTTTTTCTTTGTGATACTGTCTGATATCCATTTTGTGTGCATTGATTCTTTGGCGAAGTGTCTGAGACGTTTGTCCAATGTACATAGCAGATGGACACTGTCGGCACATGACGATATAGATTATATTTCTGGATGAGCAGGAATATGTGTTCTTGATCTTATAACTGAATTGGTTAGGTCCAATAATGGTGTCAGCAGAGTAAATATGTGGGCAAAGTTGGCAACGGGGTTTGTTGCAAGGAAAAGTCCCAGGGTTGGTATTAGTGTGGTATGTCCTGTGGTTGTTGGTAAGAATCATCCTGAGGTTAGGTGGTTGTCTGTAGGAGACTATGGGTCTGTCTCCCAGAGCCTCTCGGAGTATAGTATCCTGTTCTAGTATAGGTTGTAGTTTATTGATAATATGTTGAACGGGTTTAAGTTGGGGGCTATAGGTGATGACAAGTGGTGTTCTATTGTTGGTTTTCTTGGGTCTGTCTTGAAGTAGATGGTTTCTGGGTATTCGTCTGGCTCTTTCAATTTGTGTTTTTATTTCTCCAGGTGGGTAATTGAGGTTTATAAATGCTTGGTAGAGATCCTGAAGTTTCTGGTCTCTGTCAGTGGGATTAGAGCAGATGCGGTTGTATCGAAGGGCTTGGCTATAGATGATGGATCGTATGGTGTGTTCTGGATGGGAGCTGGAGGCATGAAGGTAACTGTATGAGTCAGTGGGTTTTCTGTAGAGAGTGGTGTCTAATTTACCATTGGTGATTTGTACTGTGGTATCAAGGAAATGGATCTCTCGTGTAGAATGGTCCAGGTTGAGATTGATGGTGGGGTGTAGGTTGTTAAAATCTCTGTGGAATGTCTCCAGTGTTTCTTGGCTGTGGGTCCAGATCATAAAGATGTCATCGATGTAGCGTAAGTATAGAAGGGATAAAAGGGGACGGGATCTGAGGAAACGTTGTTCTAAGTCAGCCATAAAGATGTTAGCGTACTATGGGGCCATGCGGGTACCCATGGAGGTATAAGTTGTCCTCAAAATGGAAATAATTGTGGGTGAGAACAAAGTTACGTAGGTCTGCTGCCAGGTTGGCAGTGGTGTTCTCTGGGATAGTGTTTCTAATTGCTTGTAATCTGTCTTCATCTGGGATGTTGGTGTATAGAACTTCTACATCCATGGTAGCAAGGATGGTGTTATCAGGGAGGTTATCGATGTTTTGTAGTTTTCTCAGGAAGTCAGTGGTATCTCGGAGATAGCTGGGAGTGTTGGTTGCGTAGGGTTTGAGAAGAGAGTCTACATAGCTGGATAATCCAGTAGTGAGCATGCCAATACCTGAGATGATGGGACGTCCGGGGTGTCCCGGTTTATGGATTTTGGGAAGCAGATAGAACAATCCTGGTTGGGGTTCAGGAGGTGTTTCTGTGCGGATTTGGTCCTGAGTAGATGTAGGGACGTCTTTAAGGAGACAGTGTAGTTTCTTTTGGTATTCTGAGGTGGGATCAGAGGAGAGAGGTTTGTAAAATGTGGTGTTGGAGAGTTGTCTGGTTGCCTCCTGATTATGGTCGGACTTATTCATAATGACAACAGCACCCCCTTTGTCAGCTGGTTTGATTATAATGTCCGGGTTGCTTTTGAGACTCTGGATAGCATAGTGTTCAGTGCAGCTGAGATTGTGTGTCGCTTGTTGTCGTTTGTGAATAATGTCAGTCTGTGCATTGTTGCGGAAGCTTTGTATATAGAAATCCAGATTGTAATTCCGACCGTCAGGGGGAGTCCATATAGAATTATTTTTCCTTTGGTGTTTTCACACCAGACATTTTCACACCAGGCTTGAAAGAGAAACCTCTGAACTGTCATTCATGCTTAAATTTGACGCTTTACGCCGGGGTCTCAACAAAGACTCTAATTACCTTACCCATTACAAAGATAGCTTCCCCAATTATCACCTCTAATATCATTAGCTCACAGACATTTACCTCCCCCCCCCTTATTCCCCGTCTGTTCTGAAATTTGATTTGTCCTTTTTTATGTGTGTTCACTTTTTTTTGATTGTATCCCTTTGGTATATATGGTCATGCCTATTTTCTTCCACAATTTGATCTGAGGAAGTGGGTCTGGTCCACGAAAGCTCATCACCTAATAAACCATCTTGTTAGTCTTTAAAGTGCTACATAGTCCTGTTTTTTTTTGGAGAGAGCAGATGCAGTACTTAGAATTGCCATGCCGACAAGAAATATTGGACAAGGGAGTGAACTGGGCCTTGAAAAACGGATCAGCACAGATCGTGAATAGAGGGAAAAGGTGTATTTAGTTGTGATCAGGCTATTTTTCTCTGTTTTGGTTGTTTGGTTAAACTTCTCTGTGTAAATCTATGCCTTCCCTCCTCCATTCACTATCTAAGAGCATACCCAGAGATGTTCTCTGTTTTAATTTGTTTTACACAGTTGCTCTGTGACACCTAGCAACCAAGTATGTGTTATCAAGTAGATCTTTTTGTTTTGTTATTAAAATCACCTTTTTTAAGGTGATGGTTTGAGCCTTGTGTCCTGGAAAGAAACAGGAGGTCTGTCTCGTTGTCTGTGTATGCGTACCTCAGACTAAGAGGTCAGCTACCAGAGACTGCAGTTTGTTTTCTCTTTGTTTTTCAAGGTCTCCTGTAGCAAAGGAGCTTGGGGGTGCCCCTCTGGAAGAAGTTCAAGTGCTTTCTTCCTGGGTTCAAGAAGAAAGGGATTTTCTTGTTTCACTTAGTGGTGGCAGCTACTCCCCTCCCAAAAGTCAGTGAATTTGTAACTCTGAGGAGTTTTTGTAAATGGAGCCCTGAGAGGCAAAGTATTGAATGTCTCTTGAAGGCCCCCATCTTCTGCACTTGGCATGCCAGAGTGGGGAACACCCTGACACTTGTGGTAATGGGCAAAAATGCAAAATGAAATGAGAGATTAACTAAAGGCTGAAAGTGGTAGAAAATGAGGCGACTCATAATTCCTTAACAACCTAGGAGGCCAGCCAGAGAGTGACATTACAATCAGAAAGGATATGGAAATCCATGCTATTTGCCAGGAGTTTCCTGAGAGGATGCAGCATGAATTATTTGATTGACAAGGTGGGTGAAGCAATATCTTTTATTGGACCAACTTCTTTTGGGAAAGAGACAAGCTTACACTCCTACACACTTGTTTTGCTCATCAACAGAAGATGGTCCAATAAAAGATGTTACTTAACACTCCTCATCTCGCTAATATCCTGTGAGGTACATGACTACAACTACACTGCAAACAGTTAGTTCTTTGATTGTCTGAGCTGTAATGAATGGAAAGGTCATTTCTGCAATTGTATGAAAAAGCATTTTATTGTGAAATTTATTTTCCACGAAAAGCCTTTCTTTAAACAAACAGCCTTGCACTCAGTTTAGCCTCTTGTTTTGAGGCTGATATTTGCTTTTTTTTGCTTTTGACTTGAATGTAGGCAAAAAATCATGTTTATGATGGAAATGATTGCAACAGGAACTATAGAGTGACTAATATGCATTTGGATGTTTTCCTCAGAAAAATAACTTTTCATTTAAAAAAATGTCAATTTTTCATGCAAAGCAGATACTTTTTTTTTTGTTTTGTTTTTTACACAAAAACTTAGTAGAATCAAACCCTCAGTTTTTCATCAAAAACATTTTGATGGAAAATGTTCAAACCAGGATGAGGGTTTAACTTTGTACCATAATATCATTTTCACTGAGATGCTGCCAGTTGAGATTTGTTGACTAAGATGGTTGGGTGATAAAATGAATGTTTCATTTAGTCATTTCCCTTTTAATAATTCCCACTGATACAAAAGCTCCTGGTAGGATTTATCATAAGTTTTTTTTTCTGCATCTCAGTCATCTGGTTTGAGGCATTTATTTTTGGAGGAAAATTGTTCATTAGGTCCATTTTGGACCCTGTCTCTCCTTGCTATTTCCTGATTTGGACATCAGTAGTGTTCCACTATCAAATTGAAAGTACAAGCAGTGCAATACTGAGCTTGTGAATACTGTGAAAAAGTGCTTATTGGAGTCTTTAAACAGATATTTCACAGTGAATAAGAACTTTAGTTTCATGAAGCACACATAAATAAATATGCTGCAGTCTATTGCCTAAATATTTAGGTCCATGACTCTTAGTAATTTCCTATCAGTGATTTAGGCGTAACCCTTCTGCAGCAAGGGCCAGGTTCAAGAATTAGGGGTTTCTCTTAACATCTCAAAACAGAACCAGTCCAAGCTCCCAGACAGTATTCTGGAAAAACTAACCACAGTTCCTTCATGCCTCTCAGGGGTAATACTTTCCGACTCGCAAACACCGAATCTGTGTACTGCAAAAGAAAAGGAAGAGGGAACTCAGCATTAATTTGAGAAAATATCACAGCAATTATTAAAAAGCATCCATCAGGCCTGGTCTATACTAGATGGGAAGCAGGGCTGGCCTTAGGGCTGGGTGAACTAGGCCCATGCCCAGGGCACCATAGCCAGAGGGAGAGGAGCAACTGGGCATGGGTGTTGCTGGGCAAAGGGGTGGAGTATATTGGGCAGTGTGACAGGACATTCTAGAAGTGCTGGGCTGGGGTTAGGGGCACAGGTGGGAGGAAAGTACGGGGTTGGGATGAAGGGGGCACTGTGCAGTGGTTGAGGTAAAGGGGGCACAGTGCAGGGTTAGTGGTACAGAGTGCACAGGAGGGCAGATCAAGTGCCAGGGGAAATGGGTGATGCTATGCCCTCAAGGGTGAGGGGCATCAAAACACAAGTTCTCCCAGGGGGCCATTTTCCCTAAGGCCAGCCCTGATGGGAAGGTCAAAGTAAGATACACAACTCCAGCTACACAAACGCTCCCATCAGTTTCCCTTACTCCTCGTGAGGAGCAGGAGTACCAGCACCAACTGGGAAGCCCTTTGAGCTCAATCTAGCAGTTCTATACTACACCTGCTAAATCAAACCCCCGACCGCGGCAGCGTTGATCTTTTGCATGGTGTCGATGTGCCCCAAGAGAACGTGCTACCTTGGGCAATGTCTTTTGTCTCAGTTTCCCATCTTGGTGCATGAAATTCCCTTTAACACACTGCTCCCCCTTTCCCGCCACAGCTTCCCACATCCTGCTGCCGTTTGCCAATGATCACAAGGAACTGAGAAATTGCATCAATGGGGTTTACAGTGTCACAGGCATGTAACAAGCCAAGCTCTGAGTTTTATAATGAAACAGAAATGGAAGTTGCAAGTGTGCCGAAGGAGGAGGGTTACGTAATAGTGACTCTGGAGAGTCAGAGAATGGCATTTAAAGCTACAGTGCCTGCTCCGCTTGTTGCTCTATGATGGTTTTGAGTGCCCATAAGGCCGGCTCTGTAGATGCATTCGGCTTGGGCAAGCATTCAGACTTCCAGCAGCAAGAGAGGTTAGTCTGCAGAACCCTAACACCTCAAGTCACTCTCTGTAGCAAGAGGGAAAGTATCTATGAGCCAGGCCCGCCAACAGAAGCAGGGAAAGGAGGCAGTTGCCCTGGAGCCCAGGAATTGTAAATGGCCCAGAGTGGTGGCGGCTGGAGCCACGGGCCCTTTAGAATCATTGCTGGAACATTGTGCACGGCAGAGCCCTGCACCGCACGCTCCAGTCGGCTCTGAGGGTTGGCAGAGGGGAGGCTGGGCATTCCAGGCAGTGTGGGGAGCTGGCTGCCCCACCCTGCTCCTTCTGCCCAAGGCCCCCCCACATTGCCCAGTGGAGTGGTGATCCCGTCGGCTCCCCTGCCATGAACTCTGATTCAACAGGGCTAACCATGGTCTTATGTCTCAGGGGGTAGCTGTGTTAGTCTGTAACTGAAAAAACAACAGATAGTCCTGCAACAAATGACTAACAACAAATGTAGATGGTATCATGAGCTTTCGTGGGCACAACCCACTTCTTCAGATGAATAGAGTAAGCGGTCCAGGGTACAAATAGCAGAGAAAGAGAGGGGATGGGGAGGGAAAGAGAAGGAAAAAAATTAGTGTGTCCATGCTAAATGAAGCTAATAGAGTGGGCTGTAAGTACCCAGTACTTAGCTTTTATGTCATTAGGGTGTGGAATTTAGCAGCCCATCCAATTCAGGTCTTTGTTCAGACCTTGATTACAGGTGTCAGACTTGTAAATGAAACCAACTTCTGCAGCTTCTCTCTACAGCTGGTTTTTGAAATTGCTGTGTAATATAGTCACTTTTAGATCCATTAGTGAGTGCCCAGGCAAATTAAAATGTTCCCCAACAGGTTTATGAGTGTTGCCATTTCGAATATCTGTTTTGTGTCCATTAATCCTTTGTCATATGTGCCCTATTAAGGAGCACTCTGTGGTCCTGGATTTCCCTCATCATCTTGGTTCCTAGACCTGGCCTACTTAAAACAAAAATTAAACAAGAAATTATCTTCAAACCTTCCCGCGCCCACACACTCTTCCCTTTGTGATCGAGCACAGCATGTCCTTAGTCAGATGACTTTTCCCTAAAGCAGAGATTAGTTGTCCTAGTGTGGTCCATCTTCCTCAGCTGGGATTGGAGGATTCTGCTTACTCTGCAGATTCCCTATTGGCATATGGTGGTTGAAGGCAGGCATTTCCAAAGAGATTAGTGAAAGTCTTTAAATCAAGGGTTGAGGACTTAAGGAACTCCGCCAGAAGTTATAGTTCTGTTACAAAGTGGGTGAGGTTCTGTGGTCTACTAGATACAGGAGGTCAGACTAGATGATAATGATGATGGTTTTTCCTCTTGGCCTTAAAGTCGATGAACCTAAGTGGGAAGAATGGAAAATTAATTCTAATACAGCACAGAAGAATTTCCCTTCCCAAGAAATATATATATGAGGGAGAGAGAGAGAGAGAGGCCATCCTTTGTAAGAACAGACCTGTAGCAGCAACATGCTTTCATTTAATAGTTGTCTAATAAGGTGCCTTTCAATACACAATGTGCCTAAACCTGTCAGAACTTCAATATTACCAGGCGAATGATGCTGATTAACCTTTCTGTCACAAATCATTTGATCGCTGTATGCACTTCCTTGGAAATTCTTATACAGGACGGGATATGCATGGCCTTACATAGTACCATGCAATGAAAGAGCCAGAACTAGGAAACCAAGGGTTAGCACATTAGCAAATGAGTGACAGAAAACAGCACCAAAAACACTGAGATACAAAATAAATACGTTGCATTCAGTGCTGGTTTAGTTGAATATCAAATTATACATCAGTGTATAATCTACAGAAAATTATGTATTTTCTATAATATCATTTTCTGTATTGGGTTGATACATGCCAATGTAAGTTATTTAGTTTACCATTCTACAAGGTTGGCCACCAGGAAGACTGTTTCCAAAAGGACATGGATTCTTGAAACCTAAGCGACTTTTTAAAAGTAAGAATAAAAATACCTTTCAACTGCAAAATGACTATAGCTCTGCTCTTCCCAAACAGGGTTCTTGGACTTTGTGTAAGTGTGAAAATGAAATGACAGGCCCATTAACCTGTTTTGTATATTTATGGGGTAGATTCACAGTCATGTATTGTGAAATAAGCACCAATATATACAAAAGAAGTATTTTTATTCAGTGCTGGAAATTTCAAACTAATGCATCTCGAGGAAGACAAAATGTAGGCGTTCTGAATCATTCCTTAGTAAGTAAACAAGATTAGTCTTTTCCTGCTATATTCAAATAATGAGAATCTTGCTGTATCCTATTTTTCCAAGACAGAGAAATTGAAATAATGTTAATAGCTTGAATGACTTCTCCAGAACACTTGAGTGGAAGGTACAGATACAAAATTTGTTTCTTCCAGTCCACCAGGCTACTGGCTGTGTTGGATGCTTATATATGCAATTGATAGACTTAACATAGAAATGAGCATAGAAATAATTGATCTTACAAACAACAGGCCTCTGTATTATTAAGCAGCAAGTATCTATATATTGATGAACTGGGGAAGCTTTTCTGCACAGTTAATTTAGCATACTAGAGTATATGTTGTTCATCAAAGCTACTTTAACCTTTGGGTTGCACATGATGGGTGTGTCATTAAAAATGGTACTCAACCTGAGCAAAGGTACTGTAGGGAAAGAAGAGGAGTGAATATTAATTTTTTAAAAAGCCATTTGTCCTATGAGTCAAGAGTTGTATGGTATTTTTATGTAATCAGCAGAACTACTGAAATGTAAGAACCAGAAGTAAACCTTAGCCAAGGAATAAGACGATTGCTATTGAAGTCAGAAACACATTTCTTCCTTGGAACATCCGTGCAAAACTAAATGTAGTACAGGGCTTTGAC
Source organism: Pelochelys cantorii (assembly GCA_032595735.1). Lineage (NCBI taxonomy): Eukaryota > Metazoa > Chordata > Testudines > Trionychidae > Pelochelys > Pelochelys cantorii. The sequence continues at coordinate 62,750,942 of CM064328.1, read as the reverse complement.
ACCTTTTTAAACATCTAGGCTATGGCTACACTATAGCCTTCTTGCAGAAAAGCTTATGCAAATGAAGCGCATCATGGAATATCGCTGCACTTCATTTGCATAATTAATTAGCAGCTGCTTTTGCTCAAGAGGCTTTTGCGCAAACAGGAGCTGTGTAGACGGCTCCTTTTTGCGCAAAACCCCCCTCTTGCACAAGAGCTGTTCTTCCTCATATTTTCAGGAAAAACGGCTCTTGCTCAAGAGGGGTTTTTTTGCGCAAAAAGGAACTGTCTACACAGTTGCTTTTTGCGCAAAAGCCTCTTGCGAAAAAGCGGCTGCTAATTAATTATGCAAATGAAGCATGGCAATATTCCAGGCCGTGCTTCATTTGCATAAGCTTTTCTGCAAGAAGGCTACAGTGTAGCCATAGCCCTAGTGTTGGTGACTGTTGGACGCAGGATCTGGAACTAGTTGTACTACTTGTTTGTTCTTATTTAAAGGCAGAGGAAAATAAGTAAAAATCCATCTTATTTCCACTGACAGTCTCTCTGCATATATCTGCTCTCTGTCCTGCAAGCTGGCTGACAAAGTTGCCAACTAAATATTACATCCACTGGAACACAGAAGAGGGCAATGGGAAGATAAAGAAAATGATTGCTGTGTTAGATGCTGATCTACACTGGATAGCAATTGCCAAACATATAGCAGACATGTTTCTGTGGATCCAATTGGAAAACCAATAGCAAAGCAGTAACAGAGTATGCCTCACAATCCTTGGCTGCTGTTTATATCTGGAAAGCTTGAAAGTGAAGGGAGATGATATGATATTGTTTTCTGCACTGAGGCTATGTCTACACTGCAGGCTTCTTTTGGAAGAACTTTTTGCACAAGAGTGCGTCCACACTGCCATGTGCTTTTGCGCAAGAAAGCTCTGATGGCCATTTTAGCCATAGGGGTTTCTTGTGCAAGAAACCCCTGTTGCCTGTCCACACATGCCTTTTTGCACAAGAGCTCTTGTGCAAAAAGGATTATTCCTCGTGGGCAGAGGAATAGCTGTTGCGCAAAAAGCCCTGTGTTCTTACACTTTACTGTACTTTTTCTTGCGCAAGAATGGGCTTATAGTGTGGATGCTCCACAAGTTTTTGCACAAAAACAGCTGTTTTTGCGCAAAAACTCTGCAGTGTAGACATAGCCTGATTGTATGGGGGTAGTGCCAGCACAGTTGGAATTCTGACTTGAAATCCACCTGTATTTTACTCTATGTTGCTCTTATAGATAAACTGTCAGGTCAAATCCTGAAGTTCCTACTGTGATAAACTCTCATTGAACTGAATTGGAATTTTGGTTAAGTAAAGCCTTGGGTTGAAAAATTAAGGATTTTGCCCCATTTTTAAAGTAGTTTCTTTTACTGTTATAAAAGCACTTTAAGAAAACTGAAAATACTGTAAACTCTTCATGATGTTGTTTTTTTTTTTTGCCATTTGCCTTTAACAGTGAAAACTGTTGCATAGTCGAGTGAATTTCATTATTGGCGGCATGCCACATATCTTGTGACAGATTAAGCCTCAATTCTGTGACAAGCTCCCTTAAATAGCTACACAGCCACATGCACTAAGTACTCCCCAATATGGGATGCCTGGAGAACTATTCAAAACCCAGAAGTTGATTCTGAATGAACTACTACAATGAATAAGACATTAGACTATTTACTAACATTCAATTAAAAACCTCCCTACAGAGTTGTTCCAAGCATTTTATGTCGGAACAGAAAGTTACCTTTGTCCCTAACTGATCACAGGAATTGGACATGTTGATACATGGAGGGGGACCTGAAGCTTGTATGTTGTAGCATATATTCAATTCTGTTACGTGGGTCCCACCAGGCTTGTGTGGATCCTTCAAATTGTGTATTGTGCAAAGAGCAATGGTCCCCCACATTCCAACCCTCCTGACTTTTGGGAAGGTGTGTTCCATTGTTATTCCCCATCTCCTTTTAGCTGCTCCTGTGTGGAATGGCAGCTTCCTCCAGAGATAAGGCCTTCTGAATAAGCATGCTGGAAAGAATGTCCCTCCCTCCCTCCTTCTAGTGATTGACAGAAGAGCCTTCTCCTCTGACACTTGTTCCTTGCTCCTGCTTGTGGCTTTTGATGGAGTGTTTTCCCTTTCCCCTCTCATCTGGTGTGGCAGGGATGAGATGTGTTATGATGGTTTCTGCCACTCCTAGTAGAGAAAAAGGATGCCCGATTACCAGCTCCTCTTTCAAAGAACAACACTGATTTTGATCCTAAGCCAGACAGAGCAAGCAGAGCTCTGAACTGCAGTGTCACCGCTTTGCCTGGCTGTACAGTATGGGAGACAATAAGGGAAATTTTCTGGGATGAGTCTGTGCTGGGGGCTTGATTCTTTGGCAACAATCCCCAGCTGTGGAATTATGGTAAACCCAGGCTGTTGTCTTCCCTCCTGATTATTGTCTTGCTCTTGCACAGCTCAGAGATACGTGTATGCACAATATGCCACTCTTGGCAAAGTCCTGTATTTCAGAATTCAGTACACATTACATAAAAGGGTTACAGAAATGCTTTCCTGCTAGGGCTGATAGAAAGCTTCATATGTAAATTGTTTGGTGGCTGTGTTTTCCAAGGCTAATTTGGAGCCACTTGCTTTTTTTTCAGAGCCTAAGTCTATTGGAATTGCAGGTTTCATAAAATAGGAATGGGAAAGCACTCCAGGTCACTAAGTAAACATAAGACTGAGCGAGCAGAGCTGATAGAATATAGTCCTTGAGTAAACTACTGAAGTGCAATTTTTCAGCTCACAACTAGGCTCTACAGAATGTCTTCCTTTGCAGCAGCAAATTGGAAGGTGCAGGAGTTGTGACAGAACCAGGTGTAACAAATCACCTTTCTCAGAAGAAATGCTTGGCAATGATTATTCCCTGAGAAGGATGTGCTTTCATCACCAGGTCAGAAATATCGTAAGTTACAAACAATTAAACAGGTTTTCACAGGGCTCCTTTCCAAAATGAATGCCACCATTCTCAGTGCACTTGCTCAAATTAAGATTCACTACCCCAGTGTTAGATCTGACTTCACAGTGTAAAATCCTAACAGCCAGTCACTGAAAAACTGTAAACAGTTTCCTGCTGTTGCCAACAGTGCTGTACCTGGGTGATCAACATTGTGAGTTCTAGTGTAGACATTTTAAGGTCTCATCTAAGCCAGCTCAATTTCCCTATGTGACGGACGTGCCAGAGTAAGCTATCATAGCGGGAGGCATAGAACATTCAAGTAGAAGCTTTCCTAGCTGACTGAATTCCTTCAACCTTAAGGCATTGCACCACTCTATACTTCTAGCATCTTCTGAGGTTAACTCCAGGAATATTCGATCTGCTGTCATGTGGGAGGCTGGTAGGAGGCAATGGGTACTGTTGGGGGATCCTAAGGAGCTCTGCGTATTAGTTGCCTTTCCTTGTTGTGAAGCCCCTAAGCCTCATAGAAGTATCCGTCAACTCTAGTATAAATGAGAAAAATTTTTAGACTTCTTTCAAATAAAGCACAAAATTTTGCAGTCAGTTACCATTGCTACATTGCTAGGTTACATTATAATTCATTGTGGTCCTTCTGCATAAATTGGGCGCACTGCTGTATTTTTAGGTTTAATATGGCACATAGGACATGTTTACCATGCATAGAATCATAGAATCATAGCACACTAGAACTGAAAGGGACCTCGGGAGGTCATCAAGTCCAGTCCCGTGCCCTCATGGCAGGACCCAATACCATCTAGATTAGCCCTGATAGATGTCTGTCTAACTTGCTCTTAAATAACTCCAGAGATGGAGATTCCACAACCTCCCTAGGCAACTTATTCCAGTGTTTAGCTACCTTGACAGTTAGGAACTTTTTCCTAATGTCCAACCGAAACCTCCCTTGCTGCAGTTTAAACCCATTGCTTCTTGTCCCATCCTCAGAGGCTAAGAAGAACAATTTTCTCCCTCCTCCTTCTGACACCCATTTAGATACCTGAAAACCACTATCATGTTCCCTCTTAGTCTTCTCCTTTCCAAACTAAACAAACCCAATTCTTTCAGTCTTCCTTCATAGGTCATGTTCTCTAGGCCTTTAATCATTCTTGTTGCTCTTCTCTGGACCGTCTCCAATTTCTCCACATCTTTCTTGAAATGCGGTGCCCAGAACTGGACACAATACTCCAATTGAGGCCTAATCAGCGCAAAGTAGAGCAGAAGAATGACTTGTCGTGTCTTGCTCATAACACTCCTGTTAATGCATCCCAGAAGCATGTTTGCTTTTTTTTGCAACAGCATCACACGGTTGATTCATTTAGCTTGTGGTCCACTATGACCCCTAGATCCCTTTCTGCAGTACTCCTTCCTAGACAGTCACTTCCCATTCTGTATGTGTGAAATGGATTGTTCCTTCCTAAGAGGAGTACTTTGCATTTGTCCTTATTAAACTTCATCCTATTTACCTCAGACTATTCTCCAGTTTGTCGAGATCATTTGAATGATGACCCTATCCTCCAAAGTATTTGCAACCCCTCCCAGCTTGGTATCATCTGCAAACTTAATAATTGTTCTCTTTATGCCAGTATCTAAATAGTTAATGAAGATATTGAACAGAACTGGTCCCAAAACAGACCTCTGCGGAACCCCACTTGTTATGCCCTTCTGGCAGGATTGTGAACTGTTAATAACTACTCTCTGAGAACAGTTATCCAGCCAGTTATGCACCCACCTTACAGTAGCCCCATCTAAGTTGTGTTTGCCTAGTTTATTGATAAGAGCATGCATGTGAGTTTGATTCTCTTTTACATGGCAGTAATGTCAAGAGGCATGTGAGTGAGTAGCACACTGGTTGCTACAGCACTGGGTAGTAATCACTGGACTAATGAGATAATTGGGAAAATAATTGCCAACAGGGAGGGTTAAGGAGGTAATTGCACAAGGGCCCGAGTGATTCAAAAGGACCTGCGGGCTCCTGGCTGTTGCTGTTGTAGTGGTGGTGGCAGCCAGCACTTTCCAATTGCCTAGGTGGGCTGTAGGGCTGCTAGGCACATGCAGGGTGGTGCTGGCAGCGCCGGAAGAGTGTGCTCAGCAGTGCAGCTGGGGACCAGCCAGCCCAGGCACAGCACCACCCAAATCTCAGGTGGAATGTTTGTGTGTGTGAATGGAGGTCCCCTTGGCTTTTCTGCTTTGGGCCCAGAATTGCTGTCAGCAGGCCTGAAAAGATGAATGAAAAAACAGAACAGAAGGAGTTTCGGAGCCTGGGCTGAGGAAACCCCTACCCTTGCTGTAAGCCTGCATTATGCAGTGTTACTATGTAAGAAAAGAATAGATACACCTGTTGGTGAAAGGTAACTACCCAGTGAGTGTGTGTGACTGTGCAGCCACACATATTGGGTAGGCAGGGTAGTTCACTGGGGAGCAACAGAGCTGCTTGTGACAAGAACTTAGACGAAGTTACATTTTAGTCTACTTTACATCACTATGGCAGTATAAAGTGGCCTTGGTGTAAATAACATCTGGCTCATATGCATCTGATACAGTTTTATTATTCAGATAAAGGCCTAAGATTTAAATATGGAAATGATCTAATAGATCATCTAGTGCATCTCACTACCAGTGGAGGCTTGTTCCCTGCATAATAATATTTAGACATTACCGTGCTTCTTATGTCCCAAGTACCGTACAAACATTAATCCATCTTCACAGTGCTCTGAGGCTCAGGCAGGTAAGTACTATTCCAGTTTTCAAAGGGGAAACTGAAGCATGGAGCTGTCAAGCGACTTGTCACAGGGTATGAAAGCTGTGATTGAAAGCATCAAGAGCTTGATTCATAGCCTCATGATCAACCCACTAGTTCCTAGCTCTCTCTAAAGACTTGCTGCTGTGACTACAACTTAAAATACCTACACTTGCGACACCCATGAGGCTTGTATCAGCTGATGATCTGACCCTGAGATATTGCAGTCCCCCTCATGTTTAAAACAGTAGCAGTAGATACCTTGGCCAACAATGATTTTCTTTTTAAGAGAAAAGTAAAAATGTATCTAAGTTGTACTAATGCTGATGGCATCCTCATTGTATACAATCAGATTACACAGTGAAATTAAAGTTAGGCTGTTTAAAAAACAATATAGCAAAATAAGACATTTTTAAAGACACAGAAATATTATTCAACAAAAGACATTGTTTTGTAGCACACATATTTGTTAAATAATAAAATGAACCCCCTGCAATCTTTCTGCTTCTGATGCAACACCATTTACTTTTGCAATTCTGGTGTGAAACTTTGAGAATTCAGAGTAGATGTCAGTTTAAAAAAGCCACCTGTCACCTTGTGATTATTTTTGACAGTCTGCTTTCTTTTTAAAGCATACAGCAATGTACTATGATCGCATTATATTGGCTCACGGTCCTGATACATATGCAGTGAAAGTATATCTGAGGCCTTGTCTATGTTCCTGTGGGCTGTCAACCTAAGTTACGCCACTTCAGCTATGTGAATAACAGTTGAAGTTGATGTACTTAGGCATGCTTACTGCAATGTCTTTTTCATACTATGTCAATAGCTGGTGCACTCCCATCCCCTGCACTGACTCTTTTTGTTCTGGTGGAGTTCTGGAGTCAACAGGAGAGTGTTCAACAGTTGATTTATCACATCTATACTAGATGCAATAAATTGACCCCTGCTGGACTGATCGCTGCCTGTCAATCCAGCCAGTAGTGAAGACATATCATGAGAGACTGAGAGCAGATGTAATTAAAAAAAAATAGTCTGTATTTCTTTAAGACAGAAACATTTGGTCCTATTGTTCTTACTCAGGTTAAAGTCTCATTGACATCAATGGGAGTTTTGCATGCGTAATAACTATATTCATTGACTCAGAAATAAATTAACTACAAATATCTGGTTTTAGGTACCTTTGGACAAAAGGTTTGTTACTCTTCAACAAATGACTTGTCTATCATAGGCGAATTGCCAACAATCATTTATATGTAGAACTGACACAACTTTACCATCATTAATGAATTAAATCTCTGTGTGTTTCAATAAGGTAGGAAGGCTTTAATGTCCCCATTATAGAGATGTAGAAACAGAGGCACAAAAGGATAAAGTGACATGCCCAGCTTTACATGTAGAGTCAGAAGCAGAACCCAGATAGTTCTCTGGCTCCAACTATTCTCACAGGCACCCTTCCCTATTTAAAATTAACATTAAAGTAGCACATTGAAAAATAGTATTTGTAAGCTTAGTCCTCTCAAAAAAACCTTAATCTTTCATCACTTTATCATCTTAACAATAATCCATTTAAACATACCTTTAAGTTTCAGTACATAAATAAATCTTGGCATGCCATTCTTCCAGGTTGTGGTGCATTAATAAATCAACTTAAATATTCACTTCAATCAGTCTTTGAAAATAACTTAATTGCAGCAATGTGTCTGTTATTTATAAGTTAGACTTCACAAGTGCTCCTCTTCTCTCTCTTTCCTCTAAGCTTCCCGATATTTTATGAAATCTTATTGTAAGTGAAAATTGTAAATTTTGATGACTCTGCAGCATATTGTTCACTCCATCAAAAAGTTCTATCCATCATAACACCATTCAGGAGTATGAAGCCTCTTGCCAGAAAATTCAATTCTTGTTTTTCATGGGGTTATTTGAAAAATAGGCCATTAACATAATGGATGAATGTAGCAGAGTGTGTGCCTTTGGATTTAATAAATGTAGGGAAAGTTCCAGGAGGGATAAACCCTTATGATTAAACAATTATAGGTTACATTTTTCCAGCTACTTTGGAAAGGAAGTCATAAAGCTGGAGACTGAAAGAAATACCTCTTCAGTAGTTAGTAAGTATCCTCTTACAGGGGAGAAATTCTGTCCTGTTATACACTAAGTAGAAGACTTTGGAATGTTACTGAGAACTCTGAGCCAAACTGTGGCTATTTTTTCTTTGATACTTGAATACAATTTCCACCAATATTAAAAGGAATTATTATTCAATCTGTTGCAGATAGGAGCAAATTCTGCTTTATTATACTGATGTAGATCTGTGAGAACAGAATTAGACCCAGTGCTTTAATTTCTCAACTCACTTGAAAAATGTGGGACTTTAGTGAGGTTCTACCAGACATATCCTATGAAACACCAGCAAGACAACAGGATTGTTTAAGTGATTTAAAAGAATTCTGTAAGAACAGTTATCCTGTTATTAATATGGGAGTGACTATGCTAATACCCATCTTAAGCCTCTGAGTATGCCTAATGCAAATTGTATGTTTCTAGAAGCATATCCAGAGATGGACTAGCTGAGAGTTGTGCTGTTACCCAGCTGTTCTTTCTCTTCAGCTAACCTGACTCCTGAATAAATTACTAAACTTTAGAGAATTACAATTACTGGATCTCAGAAATTTCTAATTTTTCTGGAAGATTTAATAGATTTCTAATTTATTATCTGTACAGGTTGGCCCTCCCTGGTCTGGCACCCTCGGAACTTGACCATTCACAAACGAGGGAATTTGCCAGACCAGGGAAGGTCCCCTGCCATTGGCCACTGAGCCCGCTGCTGCTTCCTGCTGCCGGTTCCACTTTGGCTCCAGACGGCCCCCTACTGCCAGTCCCCCTACCGCTGGCTCTGCTTGGCTGCCAGCCGGTCCCGCTGCCTCCAGCCATTCTGTTGGCCAGCCCTGGCCTGGGTTGCAGGCTCTGGCCCCAATGCCAGATGACTCTGGCACTGGCCCCCCTGCCAGACACCAGCCCGGCTCCTCCTGCTGCCGGCCCTCCTGCAACTAGGCTCTCAGCCTCAATGTTCTATTGGACTACTGATATTGCCAGACCAGAGAGGCCTACTTTTTGGAGGTTCAACATGTAGATTATTCTTGCATTGACCAGGTGAGTTTCCCAGGTTCCCTATTGATATATACTGACTGGAGCAAATTTGGACAAATTAAAAATAAGTTTCTTCATGGAACATAATGTTCGGAATCTAAAATGTTCAGAAAAGTCAGAAAGTTTTATCCTGACAATCTGTCTCCTGAACTGCTGCAGTGCCTCATGGAAGATTAGCTGGCAAAACTACTACTTCTTCCAAATAACCGCGTTCTTCCTAGTTCATGTGGAAGAGGTCTGTGCTCTGGCTGATAACCCAGGCTGTGAATCATTACCTTTGCTTTTGAAAAGGGACCAGACCAATCCATTGGCTTTGTTCATCAGTTATAGCCTCCCTCTGGACTAAGGTCTATGGTTATACATATCGGTGAGTCATTGATTTAGCTTTCCACTTTTGAGCTATCCTTCACTGTATTAATTTACCTTTTTATAGAGTTGCATAGCTAAGCAGAGGGTCTATTGCCACTGGCAGGTGAGGCTGTAACTGGGAAGATAAGTTGCTCACAAGACAATCCCTGTATTTGAGTCTATGCTCTTTGTTGTTCATAGAGGCTGACTTGTTACCTATATCACATGGCATTGTATTTCTGATAGCTGAGCAGAACAAGTGAAGAATAGCAAATTATTAATGGACCATATTCTTGCTGTGCATGTGTGAAGAACAGCCACTCCCCAAGTAGTTGTTAAGACATACCTATTTACAAATGTCCACTAATAACATACCAGCTGCTCAGAATTTGAATGAGTGTTCTAATTTGACCCATTGTGCTATGCACACAAGTTTCCTATCAAATTTCTGATGAAGTTTTGTGAGGAGATATCCACTGGTTTTCAATTCTCCTCTCTAATTTGCTGTTGGGTTGCCTTGCTGTGTAAGGGTTTCTACATTATAATAGGTTAAAGGTGAGACATTGTTAGTGTAAACTACATTCACATAAGATATTCTTTAACTTTTTAAAAGTGTATTAATTCATGTGTAATTTGCAATCACATCCCACTGCTATCAGTCAGTCACTAAGATTGACATTCAGCCATGGATGGGGAAGAAATGTGTTTTCTGTTTGTTCAAGCTATTGATTTGCTATTTAAAATGGTACTTCCAAGCTTCTAATTTGAAAAATAAACATTGTTTTGCCTCACTTTCAGACAAGTCATTTAAAAGGTATTATTAATGAAATATGCCATTCTACCCCCCCCCCCCCCCCCAAATCACTCTGAACTGCACATTGCATTGGCAGGGATGAGGGATATTTAAATGATTTACAGCTATAGTATGGAGGGTTTCTAAGATGTTCCTGTGCTCTAGGCAGTTTGATTTCAAAAAAAGCAAGCAAACTTTACTGTGGTTTATGTTGCTCCAAAATGTGGTGGTTACCAGTATATCATTTTAGAGGGAGCTTTGAAGCAGTGGCTCTCAACCAGAGGGATGAAGAGGTCATCCAGGGGAGTAAATTAATTCATCTAGATATTTGCCTAGTTCGTGTTTCTCAGACTTGGGGGTCATAACCCCCAGGGGCTTTGTGGGACACGTTTAGGGGGTGTCACAAGTTCAGGGCCGATGTTAGGGGAAGGAAAGCAGGGCAATTTCCTGGGGCCCCATGGCACAAAGAGCCACATGAAGCTAAGTTACAAGCTTCAGCACTGGGCAGTGGGGCTCAGGCTTCAGGTGCACTGAAATGTAAGTACAATATTTATATTCCAATCAATTTATTTTATAATTATATGTAAAAATAAGAAAGTAACGGTTTTTCCAGTAACAGTGTGCTGTGACGCTTTTGCGTTTTTCTATCAGATTTTTGAAAGCAAGTAGTTTTTAATTGAGGTGAAACTTGGGGTATGCAAATCAGACAGCTGAAAGAAGTGCAGCAGTCTGGAAACGTTGAGAGCTACTGCTCTTGAAAGTGTGGGAGCTTTATGACTGTTACAAATATTCATTTGGATGGTTACTGTGTTGCTAGCTACTGGGTAAATCAGTCTTAGTTAGCTTTGGTCTGTGGGACTCAAACCTCCCACCAGTGTGGAATCAGAAGGTTCACTTATCCCACAAAAGGGGTAAGGTCCTGATTGTATCTTCTGGGGAAACCTAAAACAGAGGACTTGAAAGCAAAAACAGCCAGGGCCTCAGAGGGTCAGACTGAGGCAGAAGCTACCTGTCTGTTTTGGCCAGCCCAGTGCTGAGGGAAGAGGGAGGTGTCTGGAAGAGGTGGCACCGACCAACATTTGCAAGGAGAGGCTAAGGTTTAACTAAGGGAACATCTTATTAGATTCTGTTTTAACCTCCAAAGCATATAGCAGGGTTGGTCCTGCTGAGAACACAGTTGGTAAACCAGGGTACTGTGATCTAGTTACCCAGTCTAAGAATGTGGTGGAGTCAACCTTGAGAGGGTACAGAAGCCAGCCTGTTGCTTTGAAAGGGAGCATATAGGAAGCTACAGTTCAGAAGTACTGTTATACTACTTGTGTAACTCCTATTTGTGATTGTCTGAGTCTGGCTACATATATAAATCCCTAATCCTGCAATGCAATCCTGTTACAACCTGGTGTCAGAGGCTGGCTGTGTCTGAGTAAACTGGTAGGTAAATCCATGGCCTGTGAATCAAAGAAAATCTCATCAGTGTCAGTATTTCTTTCCCTTTTCCTGAGGCTGAATTTGATGCTGAAACACAAACAGCTCAGCATCAATTAGGTAAGCCAGCCTGCGCTCCCTAAGCTGTCTTGAGGCCTCTGTCTCAGAGGGCTATTGCTGCTGTCTATGAAATAGGTATCCGCAGACAAGTCTTTCACCTAATTGGTATGGCAAGCCTCCTGGCAGGTCCTTCCCCTGAGCCAGCATTTCCTTCAGGAGTTTCTCCACTCCCTGTAACTTTTCATCAAACTTGACTGCTTGTTAAGTCTTCTCTCATCACCTAGAGGCAGGTAGCCAGCCACAGGTGGGATTAATCCCAACTGCCTATGACAGATGGACAGATTTGCCCATTGACATGTACGCGTAGCTCCTTTGATTACATTAGGGTTTTGGTAGGTTCAGGCATCCAACTACCATGTTTCTTTGCAGGATTGGTTTCTTAGGGCCTTATTTAAAGATCACAGAAATCAGTGGAAAAACTCATGTTGACTTCAGTGAGTGGGTCAGGACTAAATCAACAAAATGGCTCCATGCATTCATGTGAGCATAGAATGATAGGTATGTAGGGCTAAGGGACATCGACAGGTCATCTAGTTCATCCCCCACACTGAGGTGGGATCAAGCATACCTCGACCACCCTGACAAGTGTTTGTCCAACTTGTTCTTAAGAGCCTCCAATGAAGGAGATTCCACAACTTCAGTTGGTAAGCTATTCTGGTACTTAACAATTCTTATAGTGCGTTTTTCCTAAGAGCTACTCTAAATCTCCTCTGCAGCAGATTAAGTAGTTTTACTTCTTGTGCTGCCTGTAAGGGACATGGAGATCAATAGATCACCATCCTCTTTATAATAGCCCTTAACATATTTGACAGGTCCCCCTTCAGTCATCTGAAGACTAAACATGTCAATTTACTTTAACATCTCTTTATACCTTGGATTTTCTAAACATTTTACAATTTTTGTTGGGTTTTTTTGGGCTGTCTCCAATTTGTCCCCCATCTTTCTCCATCCGTGGGACCCAGAGCTGGCACAGTACTCTAACTGAGCCTTCCCCAGTGCCGAGTGGAGTGAGACACGCTACAGGGGAAGTGATTATGTGTAGCTACGTAAAACAGTGAAAAGCAGGTTGCATCTGAACTTCTCAGTGAAAGCCTCTGGTGGGAGGAGGCTGCAGGGAAAAGCTTGGCAGTAGGGAGTCTCTTTCTTTGTGATGAGGCAAGACTGCAGCAGAGGGGCAGCAGCTGTGGAACACTAATATATTAGTGTAAACAGGGAGACCCTGGTTGGGTGAGTGAAGTGTCACATCAGACATGGACCCAAAGGGCTCAGGAGTATCTTTACACTATTTGCCTAAGCAGTGCCTCACCCTCTACACTGCTATTTATACTCATGATGGGTGGTATGTAAACTACACGCTAGTGAAAGGAGCATGCAGTGTAGATGTATCTTAGTATGTAGTACTTTGCACTTATCTTTATTACATTTTTTCTGGGAGCTCACCCGTCCTCCAGGAGTTCACAAAGGGAATTGCTTACCGTTCTGAGATTGCTGCAGCTAGTTCCCCATGTATCCTAGAATGCTATCTGCTTTGAAAAGGAGAACAAAGAGGACCCAGGGAATTATAGACTTGTAATACATTTTCAGGAAACAAACTAAACTGACAACAAACTAACACTCTTTCTCATAAGCAAATGAGGAAAATGCTATCTAGATGAAATTACCATAAGGTAAGTGCAAGACAAATTGTAATGTTTTTTGTATGCATCTTTAGCAAGCTGTCCATGTTTGCACTTTTAGGGCTTGTCTAGACTACGCAGAAGATTTGAAAGAGGATATGCAAATTCATCAGAAATTTGCATATCTTCTTCCGCTCTCACTTTCAAAAGCGGATCTTTCGAAAGTGAAAGTAGTCGGGACGTGGCTTTTTTGGCACCCCCCCCCTTTTCAAAAAGCTGCTCTTCCTCAGAAAATGAGGTTTACGCAGCTTTTCGAAAAAGGGGGGGGGTTGCCAAAAAAGCTGCGTCCCAACTACTTTCTCTTTCAAAAGCTCCACTTTCGAAAGTGAGATTGGAAGAAGATATGCAAATCCCACTGAATTTGCATATCCTCTTTCAAATCTTCCACATAGACATAGCCTTAAAAGTATGTCTGCCAAATACATGAGGGCCCAGATTTTGAAATTCTGTAACAGTATCTACATTGATTTTTGAAATGTTTTAATTCAGGTTTAATGCGAGAGGTATTTTTTAAAAGTTAAGAGAATTGATCAAACTATTTCACCGATGGAAAATATTAATAAACGCTTTAATAAGAGGAGCAACAGTTTCATGATTTGGCCTCTTTGTAATAATCACACACTTTATCTACTATCTTGCAAAGTTTGTGCATACCTTGTCTGAGAATTTATGGGTATTTCGCTAAAGGGATGCAGTTTGGCACTTCAAATGCAGCAGAAATATAGCAAATATAAGGGGAAAATATCAACAAATGTATATATAAAGATTACAGATTTTAAGGGGGCTTTTCCTCTTGCTTCATATCGAAGTGTATATTAAGGTAAAAATTCATTGAAAATGAGACTCTTTTGAGGCCAGATCCACAGATGGTATAAACTAGAGTAGCTCAAGTATATAGATTTACATCAAATGAAATCTGGTGTAAATTACCTGTTTATTGAATTTTTGGATTTCAGATTTAAAAAAAAAGATGCTTGTAGTGATTGTGATCTGAGTGATGCATGATGAAATGCATGCACAATAAGAAGTTTAAAGGAAAAGAAGTATCACATATTCTGCATATATTTAGGATATCCAGAGACAGAAACAGAGGTATGAAAAAGAACATTAGTACTGCGATCTGTAATTCTTAATTTATGTTAATTTATTTCCTGTTTCTGCTTGGTATTCCTTTGACAGGCATAAAAATCAATGTATTCAGTAAGGGAATGTCTACACAGCAAAGTTGTTTCGAAATAACAGCTGTTATTTCGAAATAACTGTCCTAGCATCTACACAGCCAAACCACTATTTTGAAATAAATTCAAAATAGCAGAGCACTTATTTTGAATTTGGTAAACCTCATTCTACGAGGAATAATGCCAAATTCAAAATAGCTATTTCGAAATAAGTGCTGTGTAGACACTTATTTCAACATAGGGGACCTCCAGCCTTCCAGGGTGCCCTGGTAGCCACTCCAGCCTCACCCAAGAACACTTTTCTCCCTCCCCCACTCCCTGGAGCCCTTAAAGGGGTAGACTCTGGCCACAGTGCCTGTGCCAGCTCCAGGCCTGCAAGCCCAAAGCCAACAGTCACTGCCCCTGACCCAGTGGCCCCAAAACATGAGCCAGCAAGCCACTGGCAGCCAGCCCTCCACCGCTCCCCAGGAGGAGTCTGCCAGGTCCCAGGAGCCTGACAGGGCCCAGAGAAGGCGGGCGCCTTCCTGGTCTAGGGTGGACATCATGGACCTTATTCAGGTTTGGGGGGGATGCCCCCAACATCCATGATCTCCACACTAGATGGAGGAACGTGGCCATCTATGGCAGGATAGCTGCCAGCCTGGCCACCAAAGGCCACACGCGAACCCAGGAGCAGGTCTGCCTGACAATCAAGTTGGTCCAGCGAGACCCCCAAACCTGAGCCCTGAGCTTTCCCTCCCCCTTCTTCCCCTTGCTTCCCCCTTCCAGCTCCCTCCTCCCAGGTTTCCCCCTCCCCTCTCCCACCCTCTCTTCTCACCTCTCCCGCCTCCTTTCCCCAGTCTCACCAGAGTTTCATTCCCTCCCCCCAGTTTTGTTAAATAAAGACAGTTTGTGTTCATGAAAATACATGTATTTTATTTGACATCAGGAAGGGAGGTTAGGGAGGGGTAAGTGGAAGGATGTGAGGGAGGAATGAGGCACAAGCCCCCAGTGGGGCAGACCAGTGCTCCTGCAGGACCTCCTGGATACTGACAGCCCCCCGATGGACCTCCGAGATGGCAGCCTGCAGAAAGTGCAGCCAGGTTCACAGCAACGCGTCCAAGAGAAGCACCAGAGTGCCCAGGGGCAGCTCTGGCTCCGTGTTGCAGAGTGCTGTGGTGTCCCGAGTGAGGGCAACCAGAGCACACAGAGACAAAATGCTTTGCTGTCCCTCATCGAGGTAGACAAGCAAGCAGGGAAACCTGAGAACTGGCTGTCCGGGGAGGTCCCTTTAAGCACGGACCTCAGATAGCCTCAGGCAGCAGCCCCACACAGTAAGTCCTGACCTGGTGCCCTGCTGGAACTGGTTCCAGCCAGCCTTAAATGGGATTCAGAGTCCACTCAGTGTGGACGTGCTATTTCAAAATAGCAAGATGCTATTTCGAAATGCATTTTGTGTGTAGACGCGTTATTTTGAAATAAGCTATTTCGAAATAAGATATTTCAAAATAACACTGTAGTGTAGACATACCCTAAGAAAAGTATGTTCTTAACCATTGATTTCAGTAGTGGTTATGATACACACAGCAAGATAATCTTACAGATCTTTTTTTTTTTTTTTTTAATAATCCGAATGGACATGCTAAAGAGGCACAATGTGCTATGTACTACAGGGCCAGAGGAGCCCTTTGATTTCAGGCCATTCCCTTTTATGGTTTCTATGAGATAAATAAAGGAAGATGTTATAGTCCAAACTCCTCGCTTCTGTAACATAATAAATAACATCAGTGGGGTTCTGTGTCCAGCTCTGGATGCATTCTTGCCCCATTGTCTGTGGAACAAATTCTGTTCTCCCTTACGTCTTCAGACTCCCGGGGAAATCACTAAGATTCCAGAGATGTAATTGAGAGAATTTTGTGCAACCTCTTTACAGTGCTGTTGAGGTAGTATGCGATATAAAATGACTTGAGTTACAAGGCTGAGACCCAGAAACAGACTTTCACAAAATTTGATGTTATTGATTTAGACAGATCAGGTTATAAAGTTTGTATATGAGTCTGCACCTACTTACAGTTCTGGCCTGCTTTTGCTCTAAGGATGTTATTCAGGCACTTTCTAGTTTGATTACACTGAAATAACATTGAACCAAATGGTTAATGGTTCCTTTTTTAAATTAATGAGGCTTTTTTGGAGGGTAAAGAAACTAATATGAATGACACATCTCTCCACAACCTTACAGAGAAGACTCAAGCTTATGAATTGGCAAAAAGACTCTTTCACACAGACTTTTAGGTGTTCACTAAGGGCATGTCTACACGAGGAAATTATTTTGAAATAACTAAATTCAACATAATAACTCCTGAACTAACAACATCAAAATAGCGTGTCCCCACTATGAGGAAGCATCAAAATTAGTCAGAATTATTTCAAAATAGTGCATCTGCACCGATTGGAGCCTGCCTCAGACTTATAGCCCTTGGAAACACTCTGGTGAGGGCACTAGAAGGGTGGAGACTTCCTGTGGCTGGTTGGTCAGGCAAGCTGTGATGTGTGCTTTTAGGGGCTCCTCTATACAGCTGCATCTCGCACACCATTCCTCCACTACCTCCCCCCTCTTAGGACACAAAAGGGACACAATGGGCACGTGCCTTCTCATCCTCTGGTTGCCCTTGTGAATGCCACAGCACTCACAACATGGAGCCAGAGCTGCTGCAAAGCAATGCCAGGCTTATGTGCCTCATGCTGAGCCCCAGCATGTAGTTTATTCATACCCCCCCACATGCTACTCCAGCAGGACGAGGACTGGCCTGGACCACAGGCTCTGGTCACCCAGGTCCTGGTGTTCCTGCTGCTGAGCATGCCCTTCAATCCCCTGGACACTGTGGAACGCCGCTTCTGGTGGTGGGAGACCAGTTTGGACTGGTGGGACTGCATCATCCTGCAGCTACGGGACAACCAGCAGTGGCTGGCAGAACTTCCACATGCAGAAGGCCACCTTCCCTGAGCTCTGTGAGTGACTTGCCCCTGCTTCAGGTGACAGGACACCCACATGCAACCCGCCATCCCCGTGCAGAAACGTGTCACCATCACACTCTGGAACCTCCCCACTCCGGACAGCTACTGCTCCTTTGGGAACCAGTTCAGCATGGGGAAATCCACAGTCAGGATTGTGCACATACAAATAGCACAGACCATCGACCAGGTGCTGCTCTGGCGGGTTGTCACTCTGGAGAACATGGACACCGCTGTCAATGGCTTAGCTGTCATGGGATTCCCCAACTGCGAGGGGTGGGGCATAGATGGCACCCACATCCCCATCCTGGTGCACTTCAACACCAGGCTGAGCAGGTGTCGCATAGTGGTGGAATGTGAGTTCAGCTGTTTAAAGGGGAGGTTCAGGATTCTCCTCACGTGCCTGGACCTCGGCGAGCACAACATCCCCTTTGTGGTGGTGGCCTGCTGTGTGCTACATATTTGTGGGAACAGGGGAGAGACTTTCCTGCCAGGGTGGAGGGCAGAGGCTGAAGGGCTGGCCAGGGCATATGAGCAGCTGTACACCAGCACCATTAAGAGAGCACATCAAGGGGCTGTGCTCATCTGGGAGGCCTTGAGAGAGAGTTTCATCCAAGGCCAGTTGTGAGACTCTCCCCCCGTGCCTCTCCACAAAGGGCCCCTGCGTTTCCTCTGTGTGCCTTTCCTTCTTCACCCCTCCCTTTCCACTTTCCTTCCTCCCCTGCAGAGAAAATAAAGCCTTCTTTTGTTTATTGAGGGGATATACAGTAGGAGAGGGACTGGGGAAAGAACCTGGAATGGGGGAGGACAGAGGAGAGCTCCAGGCTGGGGCTGGGAGTGGCACCTGCCTCCAGTTGGTCGGGTCGGGAGGCTTCAGCTGCCTGAGAGATCCCACTGCCTTGTGTTCTGGGGCCCCAGAGGCCCTTGGTGGGCTAGGAGGGAATGCCATGGGGGGTGGGGATGTGGCTGATGGCCCGTTTCATGCACGAGGCCATACACTCCATCACCAAGGTGAGAAAGGAGCACATGGCCTCCAGCTGGCTCAACAGCTGGTCCCAGGCAGCCTTCCGCTGCTCCTGTTCAGCCTGGTGCTCCTCCCAGTCAGCAGCCCACTCCTGGCATTTGTTGAGCCCCCAAATGAGGGACTTGAGGCAGACCATCTGCTCCCGCAGCAGGTCTTCCTGGGTGCATTTCCTCTGGCTGCTCCCACAGAGTCAGGAGGATGGCATGGGAAGTGGTGAGTGTGCCATGCTCACAGCAGACCCAGCTGTGAAGAAAAGTTACAAGGGCAGTCATCATAGAAGCTTAGCCCTAATCTCTGAGCTGACACCAGAGGTCTTGGTTCAGATGATGGGGATGTGCTTTGAGCAAGGCCATGTGTTGCCTAGACAGTGGGCACTTTCCAGCCAGGGCACAGATGTCCCAGGGAAGCATAGCTACACCCACAGCCCAGGGACAAGCAGGCATGGGAAGGTGCAGGCCAGGCCAGGTGCCTGTGGGTAGGAGGAGGGGATGGGGAGGCTCAGCTCCCATTGTGTCCCACACATGTTGGGTCAAGCATAGGTGGCATTCCGCAGACAGAGAACTTCTATCCCTGCCTGCTGGAGGAGGGGGGTGTTGAGGGAGGTATGTGTGAGTGGCAGATGCCACTTGCTGGAGAGAGTGCTACCGTGTTCCCCTGCTCTTCCTCCTCCAGGCGGGTTCCCATGCTTGGGATCAGTCTCCTCCTCCTCACCGCGCTTGACCGGGAGTGGATGCGAGTGTGGGCATAAGTGTGTGCAGCACTATCATGTGTTTCCATGACCTCAGACTCCTAAGTGGCAGCTTGTCATGGGAAGTTGTCCCACCACGGAGGCTGGAGTAAGGCAGGACTCTCCAGGAGCCTTGTGAGAAGGACTAAGGGGTTCCTTCCTGTGTGAGAACATCATGGGGCTGAGTGCTCCGGACTGTTGCTCCATGTGCACCCATGTGCACAGGCTGTTGTGCAAATGCCCAGGCCAAGCAGGCCAAGCGAGGAGTGCATAGCCCCTCACAGCCTGTAACCTGTCCCCATGTGTATATAAGGGAAGTTAGAGAACTCACCTGAAGTGCCTTCCCCGGGTTTGTCTGAAGCCTGGGAGACATCCTGGCCTTGCAGGCATGGTTGCCTGGTTGGCCTTTTTCTCCTCCTCCTCATCCACAAGCCTACCCTCCTGGAGGCTGATGTTGGGCATGTCCAGGCCAGACTTGATGACAACAGGAGGAGAGGTGATGGGTCCCCCTCCCAGAATGGCATCCAGCTGGTCGAAGTAGTGGCAAGTGTGCAGTGCCACCCCATAGTGTCTGCTCTGCTACCTGGCCTTGTGGTAGGCCTGACGGAGCTCCTTGACATTCATCCAGACCTGGTCCAGGGTCTGGTTGTGGCCTTTGTTGGCCAGGCTGGTGGCAATCCATCCAGAGACCTCTGTATTTTGCTTTCTGGTGCCAAGATCCTGGAGGTTGGTCTCCTCCTCCCTGACCTCAAGGAGGTCCAGGATCTCCACACCAGTCTAACTCTGAGCTCTCTTGCATCTCTGGCCAGTGGCAGCTGAGTGCTGGTTACTGTAGGAGGCTCTGAGGGAGCATTGGGGTCAGTCATGGCTCCCTCAGATGCTGCTGTCTCACATGTGGCTCTCACTGCTCTCCAGTGTGTGAGAAGCCCTGGAGTTTTAAGCTCTGCAGGAGAAGGGGAGCAGTGGAGATGCCAGGTGTGGCCAGAGTGGTCAGAACTGCAGTTGTGGCTGGAGCCCAATTATTTCAAATTAGCAGCAGCGGAGCATCCACACTAATGCTATTTCAAAATAACTATTTTGAAATAAGCATTATTCCCCAAGGAAAGCAGGCACCCAGATTTCAAAATAACCAGCCCAAAATTGCAAAATAATGGGCTTGGTAGTGTGGATGCTTCACTTATTTCAAAATGGGGGGGGGGGATTTCAAAATAACTCCTTAGCATAGACCAGGGCTCAGACTAATCTCTAGGACTTCAGGAAATGTCATAATGAAATCTGGAAGTATTTGCTGGTTTATGCTGTGGAAATTGGTTATGTACAGATGAAGTGATGTTGTATACTATGTGGCTAGAGGTGGGTATACCCGCAAATAATATTATTTGAGAAAGTGCTTGTAAGTCCAGTGGAATTGAAGAGTGTGTTATTAGATCTACCTTGTTGTTATAGTCCTGAAAGAAATAATTTCTCACATCAGCTTTAGTCTTGACCAATACTGTAGCCTAACTTCTGAATCATTTCATGTTTAGAAGCTTATGTGCACTGTGATTTTATAAAAAAACAGTTGATCTGTTATGAACATTTACATGGTGCTTTACAAAAAATATAAGGCCTATTCCCTACATTTAAAAACTATTTCTGTCGCAGAGAAAAATATGTACAACAACTAAAGTATGAGAAAGATTATCAGTGAAGAGATAAAAGAGCAGACAAACCATTTGTGCACGTCTCTGTACATTATATGTTCAGAATACAATCTTTAGGCTAAAGAGATACTACCAAGTTAAAAGGAGTCATATTTCCATCTGAAAATGTAGTTTATTATTATAACATGTTCTCTAAACTAATGTAACATTTTTTAGTATGGATTCTTATATTTCAGAATTAAAAGCATTTGTTTGGCAAAAAGTGTTTCATAAAAAAATGATTTGTGACCAACTGTATTTGGGAGCTCTTGGCTCCACCCCTGAGTGGAATAATTTTAAGTGCACCAATATGAAGGTGATGTGTCATAACAAAATTCATGTGGCAGGAATGGGGCTCAGGGGTTCTGAGTGTGAGAAGGGGCTTGGGGCTGGAACAGAGGGGGTATGTGTGCAAAGGCTCTGACTAGGTGTGCAGGCTCTGGGGTGGAGCTGGGGATGGGGAGTTTGGGGTACAAGAGGGGTGGCTCTAGGCTTGGGGAGGGGCTCAGAACTAGAGGTTAGTGTGCAGAAGGAGGAACAGGCTCAGGGCTGAAGGTGTGGTCTTTGGGGCTGTGCTGGGGATGAAGACTTTGGGGGGTAGGAGGGATGCTCAGGGCTGGAGGAGGCTCAAGGAGGAACAGGAGGTTGGGGCTTGGGCTTACCTGGATAGTTCCCTGCTGCAGAAAGCGAGGAGGAGCCCCTTTACCCTTTCCCAGGAAACTTCAGGGTTTGGGGAGAGAGATCTCTCTCCACCGCTGCCCTGCACCCCAGCGTGGGGCTCAATGGGAAGCTGTGTGACTGACTTAGCTTTGCTCCCAGTGTTATGTACAGTCTACTAGATATGTGGTCATTTTATAAGTACATGATACTGTATCATTTTTATACCTTTAGAACAGGAGTTCCCAACCTTTTTTCGTCCCCGTACCCTCTTGGCTTTTAGTAAACCTGCCCGTACCCCTTATTCAATATGAAAGGAAATAAATTCTAGACTCTAGAATCCACAACTTTTTTCACTAACACTACTACTTTTGGAATATTTCAATTAGGATAATCTAGTTATTTACCAAATATTCCCAGTACCCCCTTGACAAGCTTCTTGTACCCCAGGTTGGGAACCCCTGCTTTAGAATAAGGATATACAGTATATTCAAACAAATTCCTACAATTTCTGAAAGCAACTTTGTAGCTTCTGATTATTGGTTTACATAATTAACAATAAGACATCCTCCAGTGTGTTTAAAAATGTAGTTGTGAGCATGCTGGGCCTATAGCCCAGATGTTGATGGATTGTACCCATCCTCTACTAGCACTAGGCCCCATTATTTCGGGATTAGACTAGATGAACCTTGTGATCCCTTCTAAGGCCAGGTCTATACTAGACCTGGAACATCAGCTTAAAGTGTGCAACTCTAGTTATGTAAATAACGTAGCTGGAGTTGACATATGTTAAGCCAAGCTTGGCATTGTCTCCATAGCCAGAAGTTGATGGAAGCAAACACTTCAGTCAGCTTCCCTTACTTCTTATGACTCAAGGGGTATGTCTAGACTACATGCCTCTGCCAACAGAGGCATGTAAACTAGGCTACCCGACATAGTCAAAGAAGCCGGGATTTAAATATCCCCAGCTTCATTAAAATAAACATGGCCATCGTGCTGTGCCGGCTCAGCTGATCATCGGCACAGAGCAGCAGTCAAGATGTGGATCGGTCGACAGGGAAAGCCTTTGTTGACCGCTCCCTTATGCCTCGTGAAACAAGGTTTACAGGAGCGGTCGACAAAGGCTTCCCCTGTCGACCGATCTGCATCTTGACTCGCGCGCTGTGCCGATGATCAGCTGAGCCGGCACAGCGCGGTGGCCGTGTTTATTTTAATGAAGCCGGGGATATTTAAATCCTGGCTTCTTTGACTATGTCAGGTAGCCTAGTTTACATGCCTCTGTCGGCAGAGGCATATAGTCTAGACATACCCAAGGAGTACTGGTGCCGACCAGGGGCACTCTCAGTGTTCAATTTAGTGTGTCCTTACTAGACCCTCTAAATCGAATGGCAGAAGATCAGTCTCTGGTGTGGCAAGTGGAGTCATGGCCTAACTGTGATTCTAAGGCAGTGAATCTCACTCAGAACCATAGATTGATAATATAAACATTTTCCCCCAAAATACTTGTGTAAAATCATTTCGAACTATTCAGTTAGACTGAAGTGCACCTGCATTTCTGGACAAAAGAAGTTATTGGAAAGATTATTGGGAGTTATTGGGAAGATTTCAATTTATAGTTAAGAAAACAGGTTCCTCTCAATAAATTGTTTTATTAATAAGAAAGAGCAGATGTCCTAGGGCAGTAAATAAGACAAAGGAGAAAAATCTCAAAACTGAGTCTTCGTGGTGGATTAGATAATTACTGCAAGGTCTACACCTGATGGAATAATTTGCTTATTAAAGCATCTCCCCCATAAACAATATAAGATGCTGAGCTGGCAACCATCACTATAGCAAAAGAGCTCATTTTGCCTTGGTGCTATGAAGATGAAAGCATTTACTACTGTTTTCAGTTAGAGATGGGACCAAAGCAGAACCACAAATCTGAGCACTACTCCTGACTGTATGAAATATTTGGACCCAATTTTTACTTTGAAATGTAGGCTCCTTGCTAATTACTATTAGTAGCGTCTATAAGGAAAAAGGGGCTGATCCTGTGAAGGGTTGACCAAGGGCAGCCAATCCTGCAAGTTGCTGCAGTTCAATAGATGCACACAATGCTCTGTATTTCCCAACGACTGGGACCTGCCTGGATATAACTCTTTGGGGTTTTTTTCCCGTATGTTCTTCCTTCAAATAGACAACTGCAAATAGTTGTCTCCCACTTTAACTAGTCTACCATACACAGAACCATTCTCTTTTTGAAAAATATTAGTATGAGACCTATGTTCAACTTTGTTAAAAACACAAACCCCATGTTGCATTTATTTTAATATATTGTAATATCCATGTTTCTGTTTGAAATTACAAAATACAGAGCGGCAATCATGGGTAATGGCTGGGTGAAAGGAGGTTGCTTTTTATAAAATAGCTTGTCCTTTAGATGGCTCTTTTCTAGAAACATGGAATCTGTACAAAGGTTTTCTGCACTGGGAATAAATTAATGGATCAGTTAAAGAGGACAAATATTTTAATGTGAGCTGCACTCATGCTATCACAGAAGAACAGATGTTGAAACAGTAACAGACATTCTTGCAGAAACAAAAGGTTTATCGCTAGGCCAGCAGTGCTGGCCCATTAACAGCAGCACTGACCTATTTAGAAGACATAAAATTCAAAAGCTGGTTACTCATAACAAAAGTGCTCCTGGTTTTGATTGATACAAACAGCCTCTCCTCCCACACTATTTCAAAGCTCAAACCCAGTCCACTACATCACTTTTAGCATCTATTTAGTATACACAAAAAAGAGTTTCTGATCTATGGAAGACTGAGCATTATTCATCATATTCCTCTATCACTGGAGTTCCTATGATGGTAAAAAAGATCCTCGGTCTTTGTGACACTCTGTATCCCTATGATCACATTTTTTTCAAGACTAAGTATGCCTTGTGAAGTTTCGTTTGAAAACTCTTAATTTGCTGATCATTATTGTCCTAGCAACCATTATACAATTCTGCTGCATGACATTGCTGAGACACATTCCAAGTTTAGAAAAATAGGCACAGACCAGTTGCTCAGAGACAAAAGGCAAGCTGACACCTCAGCCAGGTGTTAACAAAATCAAATGACCTATCACCTGGTTAAGTGACCATTCTCTGGCAGGAAAAAGGATGGGAGTGAGAAATCTACATTTTGGGAATGAAACAGCTGGAGGTGCTTGTCCCCACAGATTTCTGTTTCCTGAACCTCAGCTGTAGATGATTTTCAAAGAACAATAGAACTACAAGAAAGAAGAATTGATGCTGCAAAAGATCTTTCCCTTCATCTCTACTCATGGCATCAACAATGCTTGAAAAACAAAGGGAGTATCTTTAGACTAGGGAGGGATCCTGGTGGAAAGGAATTCAGCCAGTAAAACTGCTACAATATGTGGTGAGAGAGACTTTTGATTTAAAATCAATTTGTTGGATGTTAATTGCATTTTGCTTTTTTATTTCTTTGCAACCCATTCTGACTTTTATGCCTCATTACTTGTAATCACTTAGGGCAGGGCTACTCAGTGTGTGGCCTGCAGGTATGCCCTGTTTGTTTGCGGCCTGCGGTGCAGTTTGGGTTTACGCGGGGCTCAAAAGATGGCCTGCAGGTGGAAGCCAAAACAAAAATGTAGTCAATATAATGGTCTTCTATTGATATGCATTTTAGTAGTTAAATTCCTGGATTGTCATTGCTCATTAAAAGTGCTATCATATGGGTGGAAATCGCTGCAGTAAGAGAGGGCTGGGGTAGTTTTCTATCCCTGGGGCAGCCTGCATACTGCACCCCTCATGCTCCAACCCTACCCCCAGAGCAATGATTTAAATGAAACATGTCCCTTTTCATTTTATTTTTAAAAAACCCCTACAATTAATTGTGTTAAGGTCCCAAGCAATGTTCGGTAAATCTTCTAGTAGAACATAAAACAAAACAAAAAAACCCTTTTCCTCTCCTCCCAATTTTTTTATAAACCAATGTCAGTAAAAATATTTATATATTCATTTTTATTTTCTGACCAACAAGGGGGAAGAGATTCGATTGTGCGGAAAACCATTTAACCCATTTTTTAAAAACTTTTTCTCCCTCTGTTTGAGACCACTCCTTATGACAGCTAGAAGACTCAGAGTTGGCTCTCTGAGAAAATTAGATTCTATTCAGCACAATCTGAGGAATGCCAACCAATGGGTGATAATGAGAATGTTGCCATTTGGACATGTTCAGTAATGAAAAGGCTTTTGCCAGACAGTAGATTGTACTTCTGCCAGCTTCTGTTTCTTATGACAAACTTTTCTGTCCACTTCCAGCTCAAGCAATATTAAAGGTGAATTGGAATGTGCAATATGTCAGCTTACACAATTCACATGCTAATGGACTCACTTGTGATGAAAGTTGGTTGGGGCACTACCAACTTAATAGCCGTTGAAGGTGCAAACAGCTCTTTAAGTAGACTCCTAAGTCAGGAAGGATACTATCAATTGACTTTGATTCTTATCTGCTTCGTTTTAACTACCCAATCTTCAGATACTTAATGATTCCCTCTAGCTCCGTCTCCCACCCCCTTCCCTTTTTTTTCCCTTCCCTTCTCCTATTTATTTTGGGTCTGCACATCCTAAACTCATAACTCCAGTCATCTGAAGAAGTGGGCTGTGCCCACGAAAGCTCATGATACCATCTACATGTTTTGTTAGTCTATAAAGTGCTACCAGACCATTTGTTGTTTTTTTTCTGTAACAGACTAACTCGGCTACCCCCTGAAGCTTACATTTTTTTATGTAAGAGATTATGAACTATGAATGTATTTGGATATTTATTAGCTTTCCCTAACATGTTCACACCTTATTTTTTAATGGCTAGGTTCAACTGAAATGTGCCATAATATATATTATCTAGTGACAACTGGAATATAAAGTTAGTAACATTTTCTATTAGGATACATCTACACAGCAGTGTTATTTCAGAATAACTGACGTTATTTCGAAATAACGAAGAGCATGTCTGTACTACATGCCTTTATTTTGAAATAACTGACTCATGGTATCCCTCATTTCATAAGGAGTATAGGAAGTTGAAGGAAGAGTATTTTTCCTTTGACTTCCTGCTGTGTAGATAGTGCCAAAAGCTGAGTTAAGCTATTAATTGATGTTTCTGAAATTGCGTAGCTTAATTTGACTTTAGCTCTGCTGTGTAGATGTGCCCTTAGTTTCTACTTTTTCCCCATATCTGAGTAAATATACATCTCCCCAAGGACCTCTGGCTTTCCTACTCTCACTATACTGTAGCTCTCATGGAACCAGAAGTATCTGCAGTGTAGTCCTGATACTTTTGGTATGTCATAGCCATGATGATGCATGAGCTTTGCATTGCACAGATTATTTCAGTGACTCACATCTCAGACAGTTTGACCAATTTTATTCAAGAAGTATCTCTTATCTCTCTATATTATAAATTTCTTACTTTTATAGTCTTTCCAGGGTTTATTTGTATATCTCTCAAAACCTTTTCCCTTGAACTACTTTGTTTTTTGCTTTTCTTCGTCATCTACATTGTTGGTTTTATTTTTACCCTGTGTATATGCTCGGTGACGCACACAACAGCTGGTATTTTGAATATTTTCCATTCCAGATCTGGAATTGTTTTACCTCTATATACATCCAAGAACTAGAAACACAGTGAAACCCTGAACATCTAACCAATCTCATTCTGATAAGCTCTAAAGTAAAACAAATATTACAAACAAACAAACAAAAAAACAAAAACAGATCCACAGAGAAGAAGCTGGCAGCAACCACTTCTGTGTGTCACACTCTTCACATTGTTCTGATTCACCAAAAAAACCTGAGTTACAAGAACATGACACCACCTCTGCTTCTAATCTGTTCACTGGAACAGAGCTACTGCCCAGCAGCCAAACCACACCGAGTTGTCTGCTTAGCTGAGAAATGGAGTTTTAATGCTGAACATCACCAGAAATGCAGCTCCTCTCTTCCATCTTGTTCACAAATTAGGATAAAATCGGAAGAGTGAGAAGATGTTATGTGAGAAGCCACAGAGCATTGTGACACTTGTAATGTTTAGTCCTAGCCACAGAAATCTCCCATCAAATCAGTGAGAATGAAAGATCTTCTTTGGGTTTCCATTCAAGTCAGTGGGAGATGCAGATAGCCAGCAGCTCTTAAAATCAAGTCATATTTCATTAGGGTGTAAATATGGATTTAGGTGCTTAACTCAAGGCATCTACGGTTGGTGAGCAAAATTGTGTCTAAAATACCACCCCCTCCTCCAAATAAACAATATCTTGATGGCTGCTGAAGAGTTCATTAAAGTATTAAAAATGTCCCACAACAGCTCTTAGACAAAATGACTCCAAACATATTCAGCTTTTTCTGTCTTTTGGTGCTGAAGCTTTATCAATACTTTAAAACAGCTCTTCTCAAGGATGAATCCCCTTTGTGGCATAGCTGCTTCCCTTGGCACAAGATGCATTGCCTGCATCAGCAGTGGTGAATCATGTGCTCTGCTAGATTTGGAAAATACATTTTATTGAACTGTTTTTATTACTTGCTGTTGCTACATTTCAGGGATTTGGGTTCTACATCCTCTGTTCCTCCCTCCCCTCCCTCTGCCTTAGCCTATTGCTTTCATCCATTCATTTCTGTTACTAAATGTGCTGTATACGTTCATATCAAAATTTAAGCCTGCTTGAACTAAGCCTGTCTGGATTTGGTAAGTGGGAAGGAGTTCACACAATGGAGAAATGTACAGACTTTGTCAGAAGATTCCTCCCATTCAGCCAGCTGGCATCTATTCCCTTTCATTCCCTAACAAGACAAGGATTCCCTGTTAATCACTGCTGTCAGCAGGGGAGCCTCCCTTAGGCTTTTTGTGTAACCCAGCGACTCCCGACTTGGGCGTCTGCCTGGTACCATCTTGCTGCTCTTCTTGTCTGCTTTATTTAGGAGGCAGGCATGTCCACTGCCTCCTATCCCAATAATGAACAGGGAGTTCCAGGAGCTGAGGAAAGGTGTGAGGGAGATTTTAGTCAGTATAAGTAGGAGTGGGATGATGGATAGCTCCATTGAATGCTCAAATTGGCAAACTCAAACTACAAAGGGTTTAAAACATTAAAGGGTTTGTCTGCTGTTGAGCTCACATGATCTGAACTCTGTAGAGTTCGTGCAGCTCTCATTTCTAACTTTGCTGCTAGCAATTTTAGACAGTTCAGTCTTTGTAAAACAAGAAAAGGCGAGGCCTGGCTTGTCTATGGAATTCATTTGTTAAACACACTGTTGAAGTTTACATGGCTAAACAGACAGTTTTATTGGCCAATAAAAGCAAAGTGAGCCAAACGTGGTCCCAGCAAAGCCAGGCCCAGTGAGGCTGGCTAATACAATCAATCCTAGTATTTTATACCCTTAACCAAACAAGTCTGATGCCAGGGCATTCCATCAAAACAAACTTCAAAGAGAAATTGTTATCAGCACAGAAAGAAACAGGTTTTTAGGGAGTTTGAGCTTCAGCTCAAAATAGTTCATTAACACATTCCAGCAGCCCATCCTCCTGGCCTTTCTCACATTGGTGAAGGTCAGTTAACTTTCCAGTGTACGTGCAGAAGCGAGAAACTTAAATGGCTTCTGTTATATGAAGTGGCTTCTAGCTAAATATGAAATGGTTTCTACAGTTTCTACAACACCTTAACTTACTTCATACCTGAGCACTCTGTGAATTCACTGATCATGGAGGTCAATACGCTTAGAGCAGTGTTTCCCAATTTGATTTGGCCACGGAACCCTATGTCACTCTGACATGGTGCCTGTCTCATAACTGCAGGAAAATGGACGGTGTGGATCTTCATAAATGGTTACTATAATATGCAAAAATAGTAGAAAGGAAAATAAATTGTTTTCTAGATACAATGGAAATGGATAAATTAGAAATGCACATGGAGACTATTTCATAGACTTGAGAGATTTTGTGTATATAGTACCAGTTCCCAGGTTTTTGTGATGCTTTATATACTAGCATCACGTGAAGCAGTGGTTCTTTTTTCTATGCTGTGACCTCCTTTTCCATAATAGGACCACGTGGGCCCTCTTACCATTCAGCAGGGATCTAGCCAACATTACCCTATTACATAGCAATAAGGAAAAGGCAGGGTGGTCATGTCCCATGACACCTGTTCATGTTCTCTGAAGTTGAAAACCCTTACGTAAGAAATCACTTTGTAATGATATGTACTTGCACTTTTGATATTTAGCCACTTGAAGTTTGCATATTAGGACTGTTCCAGATAATATAACGGTCCCTGATAAAGGAAAAAGTGATATATCATGTTTGTAGCTTGTTATTGTTGGGCCTAAAAAGGTCAGTGACTCCATGCAATGACAACTCCTTTTAAAGGGTTTTCCTTAGACTCCACAAAGATGCAAGACAGCTCTTTAAGAGGAGTTGAAGGTTCAGCTGCAAAGTAGGTCTCTCCTGCTTCTGACTGTGACTTAGTTGTCTCTCTTTTCAGACAGAAAACTTGGAGGAAGTCTCTCTTTTCAGCCAGAAGAAGTGCCTGACAGGAGGTCCAAGAGGCAGATGGACAGGAGAATAAGGAACCCTAGGGAGGGGGAAGTTCTGTGGCATCTGGTACAGACCTCAGGGGAGGACAGAGATGGAAAGGTTGAAGTACCTGAGGAGGGAGTTTCTTAGTTCAGAAAGCCACATGTAATGATTTCTAGGAGGGAACTAGCAGAAGGAAGAGAGAGGCTGTAGACAAGGGGGCATAATGGTATTGGAATGTGGAGTGAGTATTAGCTTCTGACTGTGGGGCCCATGGCTGGCACTTGTGAGAGGTAGATGGCAGTTCCCCTTCATTCCCTTACATTAAGGGGAAGTTTGCTGTCTATCCAATTTCTGATACCTCTCTGGCCCACTGACCAGACTATGGAAACCATTGTTCATCTGGAGTTTTGCTGAAGAAATTGAGGTTTTTTTGGTTTAGACAGAAAACTAAGCTACCTAGTAGGAGGAAACAGAGGCAAAGGCCACCCCACCACAGCACAAAGGCAAGATACTTTATTATAATAATCCTAATATGTTAACTTAATATGACTCATTTTCCAGCTGCAGAATGTTTGAAAATTGACTGGGGGAAAATTTATGCGAAACTCATAGGGCTCTACTTCTTACAAGAACTGTTTAAATGCTTGCATGCACCTGGGACCCGTTTGTTTACTCACCAAATGAAGCTAATTGAGAGATGCTTTTTACACCTAATTACTCTCCAGTCCATAGAAACTTCTGATTAAAACCTTTATCTATCTAACAAGAGTTCAAGGGCCTAGTCTTGAGAGGTCACTAAGGGCACATCTACACTGCAGGGCAAAAATCAAATTAAGATACGCAACTTCAGCTACGTCAATTGCATAGCTGAAGTCGAAAGAGCTTAAATTGGCTTTTGGCACTGTCTGCACAGCAGAAAATTGAAGGAAGAACACTCTTCCTTTGACTTCTGTTACTCTTTTTGAAAAGAGGGTTACAGGAGTCTGAGTAAGAAGTCCTCCAGCTCAACATTATTTTAAAATAATGGCTTGCTATGTAGATGTGCATTTTGTTATTTTGAAATAATATCAGTTATTGCAAAATAACACTGCTCTGTAGATGCACCCTCAGGTACAAAATAATAAAATGTGTGTCTACACAGCAAGTCGTATTTTTTAAATAATGTCGAGTTGGAGGGCTTCTTACTCCGACTTCCGTAGCCCTCATTTCATGAGGAGTAAGGGAAGTCGAAGGAAGAGTGTTCTTCTTTCAACTTCCTGCTGTGTAGACATCACCAAAAGCCAAATTAATCTATTTTGACTTCAGCTATGTCAATTGCATAGCTGAAGTTGCATATCTTAATTCAACTTTTGCTCTGCTGTGTAGACGTACCCTGAATGAGTGACTGAGGGTATGCTCAACACGTCTCAGGATTAAACCCTCATTTGACAGTTCTTAGAGAAACCTTATTACTCTCCCCCTTCTTCTTTGCTTGCTTGTAGTGCTTAGCATGTAATGCACACTTCTCTATTAATGGGAGAAGATAAGGTAAATACTTAAATAAAACCTCATTGACTAACTGTAATCTATAAAACTGATTTCCATCTTTAATGTGAAAGATGGTACAGTATGCCATCTATTAATTCAGCCTGAAAAGCTGTTACAGCAATGCTAAGGGGCATGCCCAAAGTGAGAGAATTTACAGGGAAAGCTCAATCTTTGACTTTATCACATCTGTTTTTCTATTTAGTATTATAGCATTTTGGATTTTGAAGATGCACTGTGCATAAAATTGTGAGGCATTGTAGGAAAAGTTAGAGGTAAAAAGCAGCCTTTTGTTCAGTGCTACAGTCTATGGTAAAAAGCACTTGTTACCAGAAATGGATTGTAAAATGTATTTCTGAATCTTTTTAATTTCTCAGACTAGGGCAAGAGGTTTCTGTCTTGCTACAAAATTCTGGGGTTTTTTTGTGTGTGTGATAACAGGAGTGTGACCACCTTATAGAAGGGAATGTAAAATGGTTTTCACCTAGATCTTGTGAAATATTCAACTGGAAATTGAAAATGCACAGATTCGCTTTTTTATTTAATTTAAACTGCTTCTCAGAACAAGCAGTGTTTAATCTGACACTGACAATCTTTTCTCAAGTAGGCAAAATGTATTCATCAAAATGAGACAAAAGGCCACATTTCAATAATTCACACACGCCTCTGTGCCTAGCTGACTTGTATGCACAATGTTCTCTTTACAGGTGTAGGTCAGGGATATTTTGGTTCAATCTAAATGCAAAGCTTTTCAGGCTGTAATATGAATTTTGAACTGGTTGATCCTCTGAGCTGGAAGGTATATATGGAGGCCCTTATTCATGGACCCAGCCTTTTTGAGGTGTTACTTTTCATCCTTGGAAAAATAGCTTTGAAAACTAAATCAACCTGAACTGATTGCTAACACTGAAAGGAATATGTAGCTGAGCTCTACATATGCATCAGGAAGTTGGAAGGTAGTGGAGAACTTAAAAATCTCTCCCCTAGTATCTCATGAATCAGTATATAGTGTTGTAATAATCATGGAGATCAATGGAGGAGGCTGCACAAACTATTTTATAATCGATCCCCAGATGCTAAGGCCATCTCTGTTTACTAAAATGTCCAGCCCTGTTGGAATGTGTTCCTTATTGCTGTGAACACAGCAACTACTTCAAGAAGTGCCATTTACATTCCCCACCTGGGCTACTAGGTGTGCACAGGGAACACGCTATGTCTATCTTGCAATGCTTTCCTATCCTCCCCAACCCAGGACTCCCAGAAGTACATAATGAAGAGAGGTGGTGCCAAGCTACTGTTATATGGAATAGGACTGCTGTATGCCCTGCTAGTGATGCAGACTCGGGGAGAGGAAGAAGGCAGTACCTGTGTTTAGAAGGAGCTTTCTTCCCTTACTCATCAGTCGGGAGACAGATCTTACCAACCAGACTCTGGAGATCCCCAAGTTCTCTCCTCCTCCCCAAAACTCCATCAATTCCATACCCATGGCCCCCACACCAGATGGGGAAGCCTCCAGCAATCAGGGAAGATCTGCCCATGTCAAGAACTAAGCAGAACCTGTTTCCTAGCTATCCACCTGTGCATCACCAGTAGGGAATCCTTGTTCCTTGTCCAGCCACCCCATAAGTAAAGTCCATAGAATGATTAGCCTGCCCTCACTGCAGCTAGCAGACTCCACAGGTCAGCTGCTGTTGTGGGGAACAACAGTCAATTGGGGGGGGGTCACCTGTGAGGTACCTCAGTGTGGGAAACCTGACGGATTGAGATATTGGTCTGGAATGTAAAAAGATGAAAGGCTGAAAGAGTCAGGATGGGAAGTAGCACAGTATTGAATTAATGGAGTTCTCATGAAAGCGGAATCTATGAGGTGGGGTGCTGGAACTAGAGGTAATAGGGGTGCTGCTGTACAACCCAGCTTGAAGTGGTTTCCATCATATTCAGGGTTCACAGCAGTGGTTCTCAGCACCCTCCCTATACAAATTGTTCCAACATTGTTGCCATGAAACAGGATCTAGGGACAGCACTACATTTCATATTCAGCAACTTCCCCCTTCCCCACAGCTGGGGCTATCCAGACACTATGCTTCTCACCAGTGTGTTGCCCTTGCATCTTCTATATCCATTTAGGATGGCAGATTTAGTTATCTGGCAAGTGAGTATCTGGTAAATTGTTCAAAACTGGATGAAATGGAAAGGTGAGAAAAGGATTTTGAAATCCCAGCAGGAAGAGATACCTGAGAGTCAGAAAGAGATGGTACATTTACACTTGCCCCCTTACTTCGAAGTAGGGAGGCAAATGCAGCATACCGAAGTTGCAAATCAGGCGCGGGATTTAAATATCCCGTGCTTGATTAGCATATTCGCGGCCGGTCGCCATTTTAAAATGCCGGTCGCCCAATGTAACTTGCCGCGTGTAGATGCGGTAGTCCGATTTAAATCCCTTCCCTCAAATTAACTGGTACTCCTCATGCAATGGGGATTTAAATCGGACTACCACGTCTACATGTGGCAAGTTACATCAGGCGACCGGCATTTTAAAATGGCGACCGGTCGCGAATATGCTAATCAAGCGCAGGATATCTGCTTCGAAGTAGGGGGCAAGTGTAGACGTACCCGGAGA
This sequence comes from Pelochelys cantorii, assembly GCA_032595735.1. NCBI lineage: Eukaryota > Metazoa > Chordata > Testudines > Trionychidae > Pelochelys > Pelochelys cantorii. The sequence continues at coordinate 62,716,725 of CM064328.1, read as the reverse complement.
CAGATTTGGGAATCATCAACATACAGATAGTATCAGAGGGGTAGCCGTGTTAGTCTGGATCTGCATCTGACAAAATGGGTCAGATGCATCTGACGAAGTGGGTCTTTGCCCACAAAAGCTTATGCTCCAATACATCTGTTAGTCTATAAGGTGGTACAGGACTCCTTGTCGCTAATGCAGACATAGTAGTTGAAACCTTGGGAGTACAGTAGATACGGTAGAGAGAACATAGAGCATACAGAACTCTGAGGGGCATTTTCCCTCTCCCAGTTTCAGCTTTTCAGGCCTGGAGTTGGCTGTGACTGAGAAGCTGATAGGGGCAGAGTGAGAAAATTAGGAGCCACCACATGAAACACTGGAAAAAAGGTCAGGAGGTGGGAGAAGCAGGACAACACTGAGTCACAGGAGACTAGTGCAGAGGGAATGGGGAAGAAGAATGATTAACTCTGTCAAAGACAGCAGACATCAAGAATAATAAGTGAGACCAGCATACTTAACCTAGCTTATAACCTTGGCCAAATCACTTTCAGTGGTGTGAAGGAGTGAGTGAAAGACATAGGCAAGCAAAGGGGAAAAAGAAGGCAGTTCCTCTAGACACAGGAGGAAACGCCAGCAGCAGTTGTTGCTACTGTTAGAACTATTTAAAAAAGCATCATTGTTAATGTTTGTCAGACGGCAAAGATAACATGAGTAGGGAGTGAGAGATGTTATATTAAAGCTCTTAAAAGGGTAATTAAAGAATAGCATAGTTAAAAATGATACATGTGTATGTGACAGTGTTCATTTAAATGAAAGTGTCTGGGATAGTTATAAAATAAAAAAAATACCATAGAAACTTGTTAGGAACTGAGTTTACAGCTCATCTGGAAGTCAATGAAATATTAATAATTTCCATTTATAAAAACACACAGGTTTTTAGTTGGAGCTGCACAAAAAGATATTCAAAATTAGTAAAATTCTATTTACTCACTGTACTATTTGAAATACAGATCCATCTTAACTGCTAACTTCAGTACGGTGTACAATGTATTAACTCCTAGATCTGTACCCGTTTTATGACGTTTGAATGGGTTAGTACTGGAAAGACTGTAAGACCCTTTACTAAAACAGTGCTAGCAGGCTTTTTTTTTTTTTTAATTAAATCCTACTACTTCACAATATAACCTTACCTGAGGCCTACCCAAAATGAACCTCAGACATAATATCATTAGTGAAATTAGATCCCACCCTTACAGACACACAGGTGCTTGCTTTCATTCACATAAGTAGCCCCATGTGTAAAGCTAAGCATAAATATAAGCTTGTTTGCAGGACTGGGAGCCTTAGTTTTTCTAACTGCTCAGTGCCCCACAGTAGAATCCTTAAATATACTTGGGACTGCTTAGTCCCATAGCTGTTAATAGGACTTTTTGTGGCAGTGCTCACCAACATGACTAAGAGTTCTGCATGTGGGCCCCTTACCATCAATGACTGTTTTTACTGTGTGTATATAATATACATTTAATTTTGTATGATACAAGTTATAGATCAATGAAGATAAAACATTGGACGGATGAGAAGGAAAAATAGTTATCTTTTTGGCATGCACAAAGTCTAAATTGCACATGATTTTGATGTTTTTGAATATAGTAGAAATGTTGGTTTTTTTCTGGCTTGACTTGTGTAGACATGAAAAAAAGTCACCTTGAGAATGGATATTTACTTGACTTAACAAGGAGTGTAGCCTTAGAGATTTCCTTGACCACTATTAAATCTAGGTCAGTTAAAAAGTTAGTATAGAAACTCAATACACCAGGGCTATTATTATTAATCTGCACTACATGTTGATGCCCAGGTTTCTGTATCTCAATTCAGTCCTACATTATTGTATATATAAAATGTAAGGAAAGGTGAATGTATTTAAATGGGAGAGACAATGAAATACTGTCAGAGGGTATCTAGTCCCTGCGAGTAGACCAAGTTCAGTGCTCCAAGTGGGCCCAGTTGAGCTAATGAAAGCGGGGCAGAGCTATACCTGGAACTATAAAGACCTGTTAGAGACTGTGCCTAAGGAGAGGAGTGGGATTAATTATTGTCATGGGGCCCTGGAGCAATGGACCAGTGCTTAGGAAAGTAGCCCTGGGCTGGCCTTCCAGAAGGGGATCAGAGTTTGTTAGGACTGAGAAGCTGCAAGATGCAGTCAACAGGCTCACCAGTGACCCCTTGGAGGGGAGATTGTGAAACTCCAGGCAAAGGATGAGCTAGAGCATTGTTTGTTTTAGTCATTTATGTTTGCACAATAAACCTTCTTGAAGGAACCTGACCAGAACAGTGCCCCAAAGGGAACAAACAGAACAGGTAATCCTCAAGTGATCAATCTCCTATTACTCATTCCCATCTTCTGGCAAACAGAGGCTAAGGACAGCATCTCTGTCAATCTTGAGTAATAGCCATTGATGGACCTATCCTCTATGAATTTATCTAGCTCTTATTTGAACCTTGTTAAAGTCCTGGTCTTCACAACATCTGCTGATAAGGAGTTCCACAGGTTGACTATGTGTTGTGTGAAGAAATGTTTCCTTTGAAATACACCTTTGAAAATCGGACCCAAACAATAGAGGTCATACCTATATAGAATATGGAACTGTATCCCAGGAAGCAGGGCTCCTGGAAAGAATTTAGGGATCATAATGAATGTGACTCACAGTGCAATGCTGTAGCAAAAAGGGGCTTATGAGGTCCTTGGATAAACTGGGGCCAACAGAGCTTTGACTCTACTATATTTCTGTTAGCCAAACTCATATTTTTTTAGAACCAGAAGTTCTGGGTTAAACCACTCCTGCCAACGACAACACTATTTCTTGATTTTTACAAAAATAAACTCCCATTGAAGATGCGCTATAGAATACTTACTTAATTTTCATGAGATGTACTTTTGTCTAACCACCAAATCTTTTGGAAAATATGAAACAAATAGAGAATACTGGAGCAGGATGAAATTCTAAACTGTTGCTTGCCATTTCAGCCAGACTGACCATTCTCTCAATGACCTTAAAACATGCATATTGCTTCAGAGCGATTTTAACTCCAGACTTCAAAGAGAAGCTTCAGAATTATCAATCATGCTTAAATTTGACACTTTATGTATGGGTCTCAACAAAGATGCTAATTATCTCACCCATTACAAAGATAGCTTCTCCAATTATCACCCCAATGTCATTACCTCACAGACACTAACCTTCCCCCCCTCACCCCTCCTCTGTTCTTAAACCTGATTCGTCATTTTTATATGTGTTCACTTTTTTTTGATTGTATCACTTTGGTATATATGGTTGTGCCAATTTTCTTCCACATATTGATCTGAGGAAGTGGGTCTGGTCCACGAAAGCTCATCACCTAATAAACCATCTTGTTAGTCTTTAAAGTGCTACATAGTTCTGTCCTTTGTTTCAGCTAGACCAGACTAACACGGCTGCATCTCTATCACTAAACTGGATTCAGGCATTGGTCTCTTGTGTCCCTCTAGAAACTAATTCTTCTTCTGTTTGCAGACACTTCTGACTATTTCCCCTTGAGCATGTATGACTCAGCAATATACTACTGGGACCGTTTTCTTGTATTTATGAATGTACTACTTCACACTCCCCCACCAATGAAGAACTCATTATAGACTGAGAAATAAGATTTTTCAGAAAGCTTGGAATCTTTGGCTAGATATACAGGTGCATGAAATAGACTCTTTGTGGACATCCCATGCATTCTTTGCTTCACTGGGACTGGGCAAGTTACCTAAGTTTGGATTTCAGAATCAGGCTCTATATCAGTAAAATAGAAGCCCTGCTAGACACAGCAGGAATCTTTATGAACCTTTTTGTACGCTAACTGAAACTCTAAAGCAATGTATCTTTAATAAATTAGAGATGGAGTTGCTAAGTTTGTACTGAATTTTTGCAGATTAAAAATGAACACTGCATAAATAAAGTCAAAGTCTTAAAAGATTTTAAGATTTACAAAAACTTTGCGTTGTAAAAATCCTCTGTGGTATACCAGTTTTATGTGTAAAGTTTTTAATAATGGTTTCGCATAAAGTGTAGTTAATGAGAAACATTATGAAAGCCTAATTCTTAAAATTTCAGTTGAGAACCTCCAGGGACTGGGAGGTTTAGGAGATTAGAATTATTATATGGTATATAGAGTCTACCACCGCTAGATAACTGCTTTAAACAGTTTAGAATTGGTAGGAAGTAATTATCAGTAAGTCTTAACATGCATAATTCCCTATATAGCAATTTTTGGGAAGGAGAGGGGGGAATTGCAATGAAAAGAACCATTCTAATGGAAATAGTAATCAAACAGTATTTTGTAACCAAAAATTTATCCCTGTTTGGGCATTACCTTTTATTTCTACCATATTTGCGTAGTCAGGAACTAGCTAGCAAGTCAAGACATTATTGACAAATAATGTCTCTTTCATGATGGTGAGAATCACTATTGACTATGACTCAGTGATTGTCCAAAACAACTTTATCTTTTTTGGAAGAAAAAAGGTAGAATGTTTGCATGAATAGATCCCTTCCATAGATATAAATTATGAAAGGCCTTGGCTTTTTTACAGTTTACCTACTCCTTTCACCTTTTCCCCTCCTGCTCTCTTCTCTTCAGACCTAATCCTATATTTGAGGAGAAAATTATTTTTAACTGCTTTTGAAAGCAGAGGATTAGGGTCTAAAGCAGGGCTTCTCAACTTTGGAATCTCTGGGGGCCACAATGATACTCACAGCACATGCTGAGGGCTGCAACTTAAGTGTGGTTTCATATATATGCAGATATATGCAAATAGCTTCTTTCACACTGACGGGCATGAATACAAAGATTAAGGCAAGACTACACAACATGCAGGCCCCCTTTAAGTCAGTTCTGCTGATATTAATGAAATGCAATATTTGCCTAATATCCACCCATATGACAGCACTTTTAATGAGCAATGACATTCCAGGAATTTAACTACTAAAATGCATATCAACAGAAGACCATTCTATTGACTCCTTTTTTGTTTTGGCTCCCACCTGCAGGCCGTGTGTACCCAAACCACACCACGGGCCACAAACAAACGGCCCGCGGGCTGCATGTTAAGTAGCCCTGGTCTAAATTGAGGAGGTAGCAGGGGGAATAGCCAACGTCTGCTTAACCCCAACCTTCAACATACACATGCATGACACAGGTGCAATGACATCAAAGAAGCAGTGTTACGTAGTTTACATTTTCTTCTATTATAGAGATCCAAAGAAAAAAGGTATGAAAAATTGTTAAAACTGTCAATTCTGGCTCCCAAGACTCTTGCACAACAGCAAATTGAGCTGCCTTTCTGAACGGTCGAATCTGCCACATTTGCAGCTCTCTTAGGAACAACTAAAGTGTAGCATGGAGATGGATGTACACAACCACAGAATCACTCCCATGGGATCCCTCTGCCATCAGTTATTCAACTATTGTTAAACAGTGTTCCTGTTCTATCCGTTTTGTGGATGGTCGGCTAACAAAATCATCAAACTTTTTCTCTTCCCTTATTTTTAAGATTTATATAATAATAATAAAAAAGCAGTCTGACCACTTTCCCGATTGTTTCTTACCACTTTCCTCCATCTCTAATATTTTTCACCAACAAAAGTATGATGGGTATATCTATTCTGAAGAAATGGGCTGTGCCCATGAAAGCTCATGATACCATCTACATTTTTGTTAGTCTCTAAGGTGCTGCTAGACTATTTGTTGTTTTTCAAATTTTTCCAGTTACAGACTAACACGGCTACCCCTCTGAAACTGATAAGAGAAGTTTCAGGCAGCAGGGACATTTTAGCAATAATGAAATACTTGTAATTTGAAATATGTTGCATTGAATAATAGCTGATGGTCTATCCTTGGGGAAATCTGGAAAGTGGGCTCTGAATTTCAGTTTAAACTCAGGATATGCTTGTTAAATTCCTAGTAGATCAATGACACAGTGTCTCTGCAGAGGTAACCGAAGTCAAGAAATAATGAAAAATAACACCTCATTTTACAGAATTAAAACATGGGGTGAACAATTAGTTTCTTTCCATCAGTTTATCTATAGCAATTTTCAGCTTATTTTTCTTGCTTGATAACGACTAATAATATGTGCTTTTTGACATGTCAATGATAATCATAATGTGCACATACTGAATGAAGCACATCATTACATTTTTGGTGGTAGCCATACTGTATTCAAATCCCACACTGTGGTTTTTAAAAATGGAAAAGTGACTTTATATAACCACTTACCACAAATGAACAGAAATACTTCAGCAGCTCTCACAAAATCATTACAAACTAATTCTAAATTGAATAGAAAGTCCAGAGTTCAATGTGTCCTGATCTGGCTGAAAGCTATATGTAACTTACTGTGCCACCCCAAGGATGTTTATTTTTACCACTAGTATAATAGAGTTTTAAATGCTTTTGTGTCATTATATCTTGTTTTACAGCACAACTGTCTCCCATTTAGATTATGAGTGCTGGTAGGTTTCATTTAGTTTCTCCCTGTCAGATATGAGTACTACAATGTTGTGCTTGTGTAGAAAGCTTATAGTATACAGCAGTATTCTGGGTGCAGAGGTGAACAATGTGTTTAGAGGCAATCTAGCATGTTTGAACCTATCATAATTAGCAGGCCACATACAGCATTTAGATGCACTAAACTCATTGTGCAAGCATATCATGAAAAGAGAATACCCACCCCAAGGAGCTTGCAGCGTAGGTGTAAAGTGTAGTATTGTCAAAAGCATTCAAAAACGAGTGAGGCCCAAATATAAAAATGGTTTAAAATCGTGAGGTTTTATTTAGTGAATAAAAAGGCAAAATGCGCTTCCTGCTTTCAGAGCATTTAGCGCTCTCTTGCTTCATTTTTCAAGTTTTTTCTCTGCAACCATGATGGTTAAAAACTCACTTTAAAGCTGTGATTCTCGTGAATTTTTATCTATTGATTCAGCATCTGAGACTGTAAGAAAAACTCCAAATATTATGAAAATTAGCAGCACTGAAGTTGGAGAGAAGACGTTGGTACAACAGAAACAGCTGGCGACAGACTTTTCCGGGTCTTGGGCAACGTGGAGGAGGGAAGGCATGGAGCCTCAGGTAGAATGGGGGGGGGGGGAACAGCCAGCCCTCACTGCCACCCAGACTGTGCCATGCCTCACCAACCTAGCTCTCAGAACCATCCAGTCCATGCCATGCCATGCGGAGCTCTGGCTGCTACTGCTACCTCAGTAGCAGTGTCCTGGAGCCCTGGGCCCTTTAAAATCACTGGTCCTTGGGCAGTTGCCCCCTTTGTCCTTTAAGGCAAGCAGGGAAATGCTTATGTGCCTTACTTATGCCTTGCAATACTCTTGTTGTCCAAGTACTAATATGTATTTTTGTGTTGAATTCCAGTCGGTCATCTATAGCTACTCACAAGGGACAGAACTGCTACATTGATGATCCCAAAACCAGCTCTTAAGAAGTGATCACTTCCTCTATTCGCATATTGTGCACATCCTACTAGTTTATTTATGTCAGAATATTATGCCTGAGCATTTACTACTACTAATTGTTTCCCAATCTACCTCTGATCTGATTCAGGAAATCTGGGTTCGGTTCCTAACTCTGCCACAGACATGGGTGTCGTGGACTATGCTATTATGGTCATCACTTTTTATAAGATTATGATACATTTTGTACAAAATATTTCTTGTGACATTTCATTTGAAAACTCATATTCTGCTGAACATTATTGTCCTGGTGAAATGTGTGTATCATTATAAATTTCTACTACCTAACATTCTTGTAACATCTTCTACTGTTAGAGAGGCAGGCTCAAAACAGTTCTTTATAGACAAAGACACACTGGCGGCCCCAGCCAGGTATCAGCACAATCAACTGGACAATCACTTAGTTAAACAATCATTTCTTAGCAGGAAGAAGGGTACGAGTGAAGAGTTTACATATTGGCAAAGACACAGAAAGGAGTTTCCACATAAACAGATTTCATGTCACCTGAATCCTAGCTGTAGGTAATCATCAAATAGGGGAGAAGGGCATAAGGATGGAGGGGACATACACACACAGAAAAATTACCTCTTTCCCAAATCTCTATTCACAGCAGCTACACTGCTTGAAAGACAAAGGAAACATCTTTGAACTTAGGGGAAGGCACCTGCTTGAGAGACTTTTCAGTCAGTAGAGACTGTTGTAATCTTATGGTGAGGGACCTTTTGCTTCTGAGTTCATTTGACTTGTTAAGATAAATATTATATTTTATTTCTTTTGTAACCAATCCTCACACTTTTGTCTGATTACCTACAGAAAGAAGAGAGATTTTAAGTGGCTACAGGTAAGCAAATAAAACAAGTTTACTATCTTAACCAGTATGTTTTGGATTAAAGTGTGGGGCAGATCCATTTGGGACAAAAAGGCAGGTGCATATAATTTTCCATTGTCTATTGATAAAATGAGGACTTTATATGAGCTTATGTCATTCAGTAATGTAATGAGCAATACAAGATGCACGCTTTTAGGGGACAAGGAATATGCTGGTGTTCTTAAGCGGAATTCAAGGGTGGCTAACTAATAGCACTTGATACTGTGCAGCTGGGCGCAAGTTACATGCTAGAGGCTGTGTGTTGACTAGCCAGGAGTGTCTGTTCACCAGTACAGCAGACTAAAGTGACACACATTCAGCAGTCTGGATAGTAACCTGAGTAATGTAACAATTGGCTAAATCATTTAGGCCCTAATCATGCTTAAGTCTTTGCAGGTGTTGGACTTTACAAGCTGTGGGTAGGCCCATTGTAACCACTGTCTCTAGACCAATCATTCCCAAACTTTTCGCATCACGCCCCCTTTTTGATTTTTGAGAAACCCTCCCAAAGTAGCAGCAAAACGTGAGGTGGGATTGACGGGGGTGTGTGTGGCTGGGTCGCCTCCCGCCCCCCCTGGAAGTTTTGGGAACACATGCTCTAGAAAAATGTTTCTCAGAGTGGGCTGTGGGGTCCATTTTGGGAAAGTTGCTAGTGGACCTGCACTACTTTGTTTACCTAAAGGCTCCATAGCCATGGAGTCTTGCAGCTCCCATTGGCTCCAGTTCACTGTTTCTAGCCAAGGGGAGCTGCGGGAAGTGGCATGACCCGGGTCATTGCTTGTCATGGGTCAGTGCTTCCCGCAGCTCCCTTCGGCTGGAAACGGCGAAGCAGAGCCAATGGGAGCTGATAAGCTCAGTGGCTACGTAGCCTTTAGGCAAACAAAGTGTCGCGGGTCCACCAGCAGCTTTCCCAAAATGGCCCGCAGCCCACTTTGAGAAACATTGATCTAGAACTAGGTTCAACAGGGCTACTAGGTGCATAAAGTTACTCATCCTTGAAGATCTCTGCAGGCTTTGAGACTGCTGTGTGTCTGTTTTCCATCTGAAAAATGGGGATAACACTTCCTTCCTCCCCCACCCTTTTGTTGTGTTTATTTAATCTGTAATCTCTCCAGAACAAGGGCTCTCACTTTTTATGTGCATGTACATTGCCTAGCACAATGGGAATTTTGAGTACTAACGTAATACAAACAATCAGACTTTTTAATTTTCTGTTCTGATAGAAAAGTCTTAGACCATTCAATGAAAATGTATTTTAATGGTGAACTAGATGAACTGCTAGTTAAAATGTCATATTTTGAAATTTAACATTGGTGTTCTACATAAATACTTTACATGCCTTTGTTCTAGGGGTTTGATTTTCAGAGGAAGTTTAATAGGGGGTGCCCAAGAGATAGCACAATAGAGAAGTCTAATTTACACATTCAAGTGATAAAATATTTGTTAATCTATCAACATCTATTTTATTTTCCTTGCTTATGTGGTAAAAATCCAGGATTTAGAATTCAGACCACTGTTGTAACAATGTTTTCTCCTTTACCCACTTCCCTCAGAAAGAAATCATTATCTAAACCAGACGCAGGTGTTTGAGAATTATCTGATTGAAGTTAATGGCATAGGACATGCAAAGTGTGCCATTAACTATACCTGCTACTGGTGAAAAGCATACTTATTCTGCTACTACATTAGAACATTTCATTACTTGAATGTTAGCATAGTCCCTGAGTGTTGGTACATTCTCCTTCCCACTCATCTATTTCTGGAGATAGGCCTCACCCAAAGCTTTGCATCCTTCCACAGAACTCTCCCTTTACATCATATTCAGATCTTTTCCCCTTTCTCCCTGGTGAATGGAGGGGGCACCATTTTCTGGATTTTCCAGCCATTCAGTCAGCTAAAATCTTTTCTCAGTGGTTGTTAACTCTTTAAACTTAACCCCAATTGCCTTTCCTGGAACAGCTAACCATAGACAACAAATCCTGCAGAGTCTCAGAAATGTTTAGGGAAGCAGGAAGTGAGTTGGCAGAAGACCAGGAGGGCCAATGAAAACAGAGTATGGGCTTTTGAATTGGAAACAGTAGCTCTTCTTGTTCCTGCTTTGGAGGAAAGAGTTCCAGGAAAGTCTCGTAAGTAGCCAGGGAGCCATGCATGGAGAATACAGGCCTCTTACTCCTTATTAAAATAAAGACATACTTAGTTATTTCTAACATCTCTTTATTTCTAGGGTCTTCCCTTGTTTTCCCAAGTGAAATGTGCCATGTTTTTCTGCAGATCCTTTGGGGAGGGGGGGGCGGGAAGAGGGCAGAGAGAGAGAGTGAGGTTGATTGATTGGAAGAGGATGAAATCCAAGTGCTACTTCCCCCAGCCATACCTATTCCCAAACTAATTTTAAAGTGGAGAACAGATTTTGGGGAAAAACAAAATCTTCGGAGAAGACATTATACACTGCCAAGGAGCAAAAACCATACAAGCCTCTTCATAATTTGCTTTTTAGTTAAGTTTTAAAGCTGTTAGTAACATGTACCATTAAGTTGCATTTTTGCTTTGGGATCCACAGCATCCCTCATTAAGTTTCTTTGTTAGCACATTTTGGTATTCTTTTAGCATCATTTAATCTGAAATGACTTTATTCTTCATTCAGCAGTATTTGTGTTCACATTTTCACAGCTCTCCTTACAAGGCAGCTTAGAACAGATGTTATGAAGCAGTTGAAGGAACGTGAAACAAATTGTAGGTAATGGCCCATGTTTATTTGTTTTGTATCAACTCTGGTTTCTATAGCTACTCTACATCTGCTTCATGCAGTTTGCTGTTCCCTTTCTGTAGCTGTCGCAGGCCTGATTCTTCAGGCAAATAACTGATTTTACTCAACACTTTAAACTTCTGAGTGCTATGAACAATCTCTCAATGTGTGTTATGAACTTCAAACTGCATTTGAAAATAGTGTGTAATTCTAAACAGTATTTCTGTCTTCTGCTCACAGAAAATTGTGACAAATTCAGCAAAGTCTTCAAGAATATGTCTAACTTTATACATGTAGGTGAAATTAGGTATATTCATAAGTATCTGGCTCAACTGGGCGTCAGTGGCAGAAAGGTCAGTTTAATTTATGCTTTTTTAAACGTGACTGTTAGGGTTGCCAGATACTTTCACAAAAAATTCTGAACATGGCAGGGAAAAAATTGGTTGAGCAAAAAAAAACACCCCTCCCCACACACAAAAAAGAGCCACTGCTCCTTTAAATCCCCACGCTCCCTGCTCACAGTATGCCTGCCAGATGTGGCAGGGAAAGAATATCCCAAGTGGCCTTCCATCCGAGAAAAACAGAAAATACCGGACATTTTACATGTCCGGTATTTTGTTTTTTTTTTTTACCAGACAGAGGCCGAAAATACCAGACTGTCCGGGACAATGCCGGACACCTGGCAAACATAGTGACTGTGTAATTTTTAAATAATTGGGTCAAACTCACCTTGGGTGTCATTATGTTGGAGTGAAGGGGGTTAGTGCAGGGGTTGCACTAGAGCGAATTTCACCCAGTATTTCACATTTGTACTGAAAGTTTTCTTCTCTGAAGTAGAATGGAACTGCTTGTGCTCCCACTATCTTTATCCATGCAAGGCCACTTCCCATTCTCTCCAAAACACTTTGCTTCTCTTTCTCTTGTCAAATGGGTCTTTCTTTCATTTTGCTGATCTGCTAATTTTAAAGGATTTCACCACTTGGTTTGTTTTGATCATCACTTGAATTCTCTTTCTTGGATATGCTTAAGAATCCTATTGTATCTTGTGGGTGGGGTAAGAAGGTTGTGAATTTGCAAAGCCAAACAAATCATGTCAATTCAATCTGTATTTTATGCTCTAAAGCTCAATGTTAATTACCTTTCTAGCAAGTTAGTAGAAAATCTAAAGGGATATTGTCTGTTTTCAGTACCTTTCCTAATGATATTTAAAAACATCTCTGGACTTTAGGTAGCACCCAAAAGAATTCCATCAACTACAGTGCTACAAAAGTTCCTTCTGTTCTTTAGATTAAATAGGCTCATTTCTTTATAATAAGTTGAAGGGGTACCTGGTATGCTAATTTAGCTTGAGTAATTATAACATGTAAATTCTCCCTGTATTGTTTGAAACATGTTTCATTAGTTAGTAATCCAGGTTTCCCAATTGTTTGGCTTGCGCTGTAATTCCTGATATGGAATTACCATGTCCCTGTCTTTCAAATGAATATTGAATTGATAGTCGGATCTGAAGCAAGTGTGCCCTGCAAGAAGCTGTGGATTTTATTTATATTTTCAACTGCGTCCGTAGTAAAAGGAGAAATTAAATTCTTCATTCTGGAAACATATTTTTCACTGTCGTGTTCTATTATTTTATTCATTATCTAGATTTAAATGTGCACATTGATACAGCCAGCCAGTTTATAACTAAGAAAGGAAATCCCAGTCTATTTTCCTCCTTAGCTGCAGGTGCTCTGGCTTCTTTAGCCAGTGAAATTTATCATGGCAGAGTGGACATGTGGGCATGATTTCCACTGTGTACAACACTGTGACGGAGGGTATGATTGATTATTTTTCCATTTTGCTCAGAAGAGTGTTTCATTTTTCATTTACAAGACTTTCTATGGCTCATCTCCAGAAGTGTATACTGATGTGGCAATAAGTGTGTGACAAACTTGGTGGTTGTGCTGGTGGTGAGAATTATATGAACTATTTGTCCTCCAGGGACTGAAAATGAAACCCATGGCTGCAAAACAAAGATGAAGCTGTACTTTCACTGAAGCTGCTAAATGGCTCTGTAGACCACAGCAGCTGATCTCATGAAATAACAGCTGGCTAGGAAATGTGTAACAGCTCTCTTAGGAATGGAATTTTTGTTCAGATGCTCTTCGTGGATAAGTCTTCTCAGTTACACTGGCAAAAGTGCTATTTCAGGTTTGCATGGATCTGTTGAAAGGTAGATGGCTACAAGGGCAAAGGTGACCTTCTTAAAGGAGTCATTGACTAAGTATAGTCAGAAACTAGGCCATTCTTGGGACATAACTCAACCCAATTATTGTTCTGTTTGTTCAGAGACCAAACTCGTGAGATGTGACTAATTTACCCTTGTCAAGTAGAGTTCAGTTTGATATGACAGATCACAAGAAGGGGCACATGATGCCATTAACATTGTATTTGTTACATGAGGTAGTGGAACCTACACTAACCAGCACACAGAGATTTAATACTTAGTCTTTTATTCCTTGCATTTAGGAGTATTCTTTCTAGGAGGAGTTTAGTGATAGAGAATTTATTACTTTTCAATATGCTAACATTTTACATTATTCCCCCCCTCCAAAAAAAACCCAAACCAGTTATCCCTTTAGAATAGCAGAATACAGAAACATGAATTTGTTTTAAATAAAATGCAACTCTGTGACAGCATTACAGCTTACAGTCCCTTTTAAGACTTTTTGAATCAGAAAATGGTTAGTAAAACCCCATCTTTTATATACAAATGTGTCATTTGAATTACTGTATTTCCAACAGACTTTTCCTACATATCGTTAAAAGTGTTATTTAGAGGAATTACTAGCATAGTTTAAATAACACATTACCCTATTTTAAAAAATAAGATTGTATTATGGTTGATTGGTGATTAGTAGGCGATTAATATGGTTTCCTAGAAAGATGCATTAGGAAAGTATGCTGTTTACTATAAACCTCTTTTCCTCAACACTGAATTCTCTCTCTCCATCCCTGAAATCAGAAAGCCAATGATCAAAAAAGGGGATAAAATTAAATGAGCTGACTTCAGACAAAAGGCACTAAGACCTAATTCTTTAAACCAGTGGTCTCCAACCTTTTTAAGCACAAGGTCACTTTTTGAATTTAAGTGCAATGTAAGATCTAGTTCAAACCCAAATATCCTTGCCCCACTTCCTTTGTGCCCCTTCTCTGCCCCTGCTCATGCTGTCCTCCCTCCCTCCCCCATTTTCCCCTCCTTTCATCAGGCAGGGGCAGAGGGTTGGGGCACAAGCTCTGGTTTTGGGCTAAGGGATTTGGAATGTGGGAGGGGTTCTGAGCTGAGCCTGGGGCAGGGGGTTGGGGTGCAGGAGGGGGGTCAGGGTACCGGCTCTGTAAGGGAGTTTGGGTCCAGAGGGCATAGGGCAGGGACTTGGGGTACAGGAGCGGGTTCATGACTGGGGCAGGGGTTCAGAGCTGGCTCCAGCTGGAGCAGTGGGGCTAAGGCAGGCTCACCCCTGCCCTGGCCCTGCATCACTCTTAAAAGCAGCCAGCAAACTCCCTCCATCCCAAGCCCTGTTGTATTCTCCCATACCCCGGTTCTGTGGAGATAGAATACGGGGTGGAAAAGGGGGCACACCGACATCAGCACCCCCCTCCTCTCCCTTCCCTACTCTGTACCTCAGGAGGCTCCCGGGGGCCAAGAGGCCAGCTCCAAAGCAAAGGGCAGAAGTGTGCAGCAGTAGGGGGAAGGGACAGCTGAAGTGCCAGTGCTGAGAGCCTCTTGGCCAAACCAGTCAGGATCACCTGTCAGAGGCTTCAAGATCTACCAGTGGATCCCAATCTACTGGTTGGTGAACACTGCTTTAAACAGTTATGCACTGGATTAATTTAACTCCCATGAATAGTCCCAATGCCAAGGGTGTAAAAGTTTTCAGGATAAGTGTTTAAATTCTCCAGGCCTTTTAATAGTACCTTAAAGCACATAGGCTTCACCTTGAAATGAGTAGTGATGGGCTGACAGTATGATATTTCGTTAAATATTTGTTTTGAGAATTAGTTGTTAGTAATTTTTGAAATTTTGTTGCTGGCATTTTCCACTTTTTTTTAAAAAAAGGTAATCTGTCTCTATATATTAGAAATATGCATCTGTCTGTCAATCCATATGAGTCTGTTTGTTCAAGAACTCCTCCTAAATGGTAAGTGCTAGGATCACCAAATTTGGTATGTAGCTTCCTCTTCTCCTAACTTAAAGTTAGGCTAGGGTTTGGTTGTGCTAGAAAAAAGAGAGAGGTTTGGAATGGGACTGTTTTCCATAACATGAAAAGGCAGGGGGCTGTTTGGAGGGATGTGGAGAAACTGGAGAAGGTCCAGAGAAGAGCAACAAGAATGATTAAAGGTTTAGAGAACATGACCTATAAAGGAAGACTGAAAGAATTGGGCTTGTTTAGTTTCAATCATAGAACACTAGAACTGGAAGGGAACTTGAGAGGTCATCAAGTCCAGTCCCCTGCCCTCATGGCAGGACCCAGTACCATCTAGACCATCTCTCATAGATGTCTGTCTAACTTGCTCTTAAATATCTCCAGAGATGGAGATTCCATAACCTCCCTAGGCAACTTATTCCAGTGTTTAACCACCCTTACAGTTAGGAAGTTTTTTCTAATGTCCAACCTAAACCTCCCTTGTTGCAGTTTAAGCCCATTGCTTCTTGTCCTATCCTCAGAGGCTAAGGAGAACAATTTTTCTCTCTCTTCCTTGTGACACCCTTTTAGATACCTGAAAACCATATCATGTCCCCTCTCAGTCTTCTCCTTTCCAAACTAAACAAGCCCAATTCTTTCAGTCTTCCTTCATTATAGTAGCCCCATCTAAGTTGTATTTGCCTCGTTTATTGATAAGAATATCATGCAAGACCGTATCAAATGCCTTACTAACGTCTAGGTATGCCACATCCACAGCTTATCCCTTATCCACAAGACTCGTTATCCTATCAAAGAAAGCTATCAGATTGGTTTGTCATGATCTGTTCTTTACAAATCAAGGCTGGCTGTTACCTATCACCTTATTATCTTCCAGGTGTTTGCAGATGAATTCCTTAATTACTTGTTCCATTATCTTTCCTGGCACAGAGGTTAAACTGACTGATCTGTAGTTTGCTGGGTTGTTCTTATTTACCTTTTTATAGATGGGCACTATATTTACCTTTTTCAGTCTTCTGGAATCTCTCCTGTCTTCCATGATTTTTCAAAAATAATGGCTAAAGGCTTAGATACCTCCTCTATCAGTTCCTTGGATATTCTAGGATGCATTTCATCAGGCCCTGGTGACTTGCAGACATCTAACTTTTCTAAGTGATTTTTAACTTTTTCTTTTTTATGTTAACTTATAAACCTACCCTCTTCCCACTAGCATTCACTATGTTAGGCATTCCTTCATCAGACTTCTTGGTGAAGACCAAAACAAAGACGTCATTAAGCACCTCTGCCATTTCCAAATTTCCTGTTATTGTTTGTCCCGCCTCACTGAGCAGTAGGCCTACCCCGTCCTTGGTCTTCCTCTTGCTTCTAATATATTTATAGAATGTCTTCTTGTTTCCCTTTATGTCTCTGGCTAGTTTGAGCTCGTTTTGTGCCCTTGCCTTTCTAATCTTGCCCCTGCATACCCGTATTGTTTGCTTATATTCATCCTTTGTAATTTGTCCTAATTTGCACTTTTTATATGACTCCTTTTTTATTTTTAGATCATGCAAGATCTCCTGGTTAAGTCAAGGTGGTCTTTTGCCATATTTTCTATCTTTGCTGCGCAGTGGAATAGCTTGCTTTTTGGGCTCTTAATAATGTCCCTTTGAAAAACTGCCAACTCTCTTCAGTTGTTTTTCCCCAGTCTTGCTTCCCGTGGGACCTTACCTACCAGCTCTCTGAGCTTACCAAAATCTGCCTTCCTGAAATCCATTGTCTCTGTTCTGCTGTTTTCTCTTCTACCATTCCTTAGAATCATGAATTCTGGGTACGTCTACACTTGCTCCCTAGTTCGAGCTAGGGATTCAAATGTAGGCTACCAAAATTGCTAATGAAGCAGGGATTTAAATATCCCGTGCTTCATTAGCATGATCTCGCCGGCGTGTTACTCTGCTCAACAGCTGATTCGAACCAGGAAGTGCGCGCCGGAATGCGTTAGTTTGAACCAAACCCCTTGGTTCGAACTAATGTTACTCCTCATTTTTTGGGAGTGTTTCCAGGGTGGCTAAACACTGGAATAAGTTGCCTAGGGAGGTTGTAGAATCTCCATCTCTGAAGATATTTAAGAGCAGGTTGGATAGACTTCTATAAGGGATGATCTAGACGGTGCTTGGTCCTGCCATGAGGGCAGGGGATTGGACTCGATGACCTCTCGAGGTGCCTTCCAGTTCTAGTGTTCTATGATTCTGTGAACATGGAAAGGGAGGGGGCTGTTTGGAGGGACATTATACTGCAGAATGACCTTTGGGGGCAGCCGCACCAGCAGAAGATTGGCGAGCGGGGGCTGGAACTCACCATCATGCTGGCCAGTTGATTGGGTAAGTGGCCCCTCTTCCCCAAACCTCTTTCCCTGGCCCTTGGTCATAGTGCCAGAGAACAGAAGGGAGGGAAGGAGAAAAGGCCCCTGCCGGATGAGGAGAGAGACAGAAAAGGCTCCTGTTGCATGGGGCAGAGAAAGCCCCGCCATCTTCCGGGAGGATCCATAGCCTGTCCCACCCCAGCCTGCATGGCCTCTCCCCTCTACTTCCTGAACTGGGACCAGGGAACACCATTGGCGCCAGCCTATGTATCCCTCCCCTGCTCTGGGCCTCCCCAGGCCTGGCCTCCTGGGGACAGGCAGGTGGGTGGGCTGCGGCCCCCCTCCATTGCCCAGGCCACCCCCCAGGGAGAAGCCAGTGGCCACCCCCAACCCATGCTCTGATCTCCCCTCCCATGAGCTTCCCCTCCTCCCATTTCTCTGCCCTACTTCCTGCACCCCATCCTCACCCTGAGCCCTTCCTCACCCCCAACTCTGTCTTGCACCCCTGCATTTCCAGCCCCCTGCCCTGAGCCCCTCCTCAGCTCCCCATGCTGACTCCTCCACCCCCCCCCACATGCCTCCAGCCTCTTGCTCTGAGCCCCCCATCTCTTCAAGGCCCTGTCCTAACTCCTGCACACCCCACACTGCCAGTCACCTGCCCTGAAGAACCCGGGCAATGCTAGGTAAGTCTTCTAATTCATGGTTAAGTTCATAGCTAAAGAGTGTTCCTTGGTGACAATCTGGAACTGAGTGTAAAAGGTAAGGTGTCCCTTCCTGTTAATGGGAGCTTGCTAGATCTTGCTAGAGAGCTGTGGCTGCATCCTATCATAAACTCATCGATGGCCTGATTCTTTCCATTTCATTCTAGCCAGGATTTTAAGTTATTTTATACATTACCTGGGCTATCGCATCATCTCTGCTGCTTCTGAGAGGTCTAAAGGCCTGAAAATAATCTAGACTATCTCTAATCTGTAAATTAGATCGGCTGGATCATTCAGAGCCATCGTATGGATCTGCATGAGACTAGTTGATTACCAGGTGGTAATGGATCATTATACGTAAAAGTTTTCTTTTATGGAGCAAAGTCCTTCATTTTATGGACAATCTTCCAGGAAGTAAAAGGAATAAGCTAAGGCCACTTGTTCAGGAAGACCATGGTTTACAAGCTGCTTATGACAAGTGCAATAAGGCCACTCATTCTGTTGTATCTCCTTTGATTCTTGATAGGTCACCTTAGTTAACTATGCCCTGCCTTCTTATAAGAAGCCAAATAAGTTTTGGGATTTCCTTTGTTTGAGGACCTAACCCTAACTGTAACAATGGATAAAACTCTAGGAAAAACTCTAGCTGGTGACAGGGCCCCAAGGAAATGTGTTGGAAGAGAGAAGGTGGAGGGAGTGTGCAAGGAACTTCCTCAACAACCTTTGTGCACACCAGGAACACACCTCACCCCAAAAAGGGGTAGGGAGAAAGCAGAACGTGGCTCTGCACTGCCTATAGACCACACCCAGCATACCACAAAGTATGCTGCATCTCCTGAAGGGATGTCATTTCTAGGAGGGCAAAATTCCTCCCAGTTATTTCTCAGGAGCAGAATATCTCCATACAGCCTTAAACTTCAGGGTGGTGCCTACATGGAACAACAGAGCCTCTTAGAAAACAAGCCCGTGACTGGATCCTTTGCTTTGCAGATCTTTCATATAGCAGAATTTTATAACTCTTCCACTCCAGGAGACCATGTTGTGATATTGGCAAACCCATAAGAACTTAACAAAAGGCATTAAAATTCTGTCAGGACAATTGACTTGTATGTGAGTATCAAAGAGATGTACTAGACCAGTAATCACTAACCCATTCATTTGCAGTAACAGAAATTAAAGGCAGAGACTAAATGTTTGTCTGTGTACCTATGTCCTCCTGTTAGAAGTTTACCAAGTGTAACCAAATAATCTTTTAGATGCTAAATCCTTGTCATGCCTTAATTGCTTTACATTATGTATGTGAACTGTCTTCAGTTAACCTTAAGATCAAAGATGTGATACACTGCAGGAACCTAATACTATTACCCACATTGTCTTCAGTTTATCTATCCCTATTAAAATGAATGACCTGCTGTTGCCTTATGTAAATGAGTGTAACTAGATTACCTGTGCATGCATAGGAAATTGAATGTTAATTGCAAAGTAGTGGGTCAGTGTGCCCAGGGAAGAAGAATCCTGACACATGCTGTGCTCAAAACAATTGACAGCCTGCTTCAGCCTGTAAAAGTGAAACCTCTGGTCTGATCAGAGAGACTTTTGCAAACCAGTCGACTCCTACATCAGTGCTACAAATCTGATAGAAGGACCTTGCAAGCATTTGTAATGTACTATGTATAAAATCTTTTAATCATCCATTAACATCCATTAATATAGCTTCAGTTTTACTAAAGATTGGCTGACAGTGATATTTGGGTAAGAGCTGAACTACATATAAGCCTGGGGTACCTGATCTTTCGGAATTAGTAGAACCTCATACATGGTGAATTGGGTGCTCAGTAACCTCTCCCTACATTAGACCTGTTTGCCTAGATAAGAACCAAGGTCTGGAAAGCTTAAAAGGGGACTGTGTTTGGCCTCTTCTTAAGCTATCTGGTACTACAGAAGCTCTTTTGATACTATTTGATGACTGTAATGAAATAAACCACCAGTTTTGAGGGGCTATGTGCCCCATTTCTTGCAGTCTTTCCTTAGCATGGGTCATTTCAGGCACCCGGTCAGACCTGACACAGTGAGCCTCCAGTTCATTTGTTTTTCTGGTTCAGCAGCCACACACAGGTAGTCTTGGTAAATTAGATTTTCATGACCCATTAGCATTGATAAAGACCATATTCCACTAAAAATTTTCCTCCTCCTCTAGCACCTTCAAAGTAAGAAGTTTGCAGAACTTCAGAGAACCATAGGCCCACCCACAAGGAGGGGGAAAACAGAGCAGCTGCCCTGGAGCCCGGTGATTCAAAAGGGCCTGGAGCTCCCTGCTGCCACTGAGAAAGTGGCTGGAGTTTCTGGCTCTTTAAATTACCATCAGAGCCCTGAGCAGCATGCTCTGGGAGGTGCTAAGGGTTGGCTGGGGCAGGGGGAGGGAGAGGGATGCAGCATGGTCTGGATAGCCATGTGGGCTGTCTGCCCTTGGGCCACCTCTTCCAGGACCACAAAGCCAGCATTCTCCCCACTCCCTTGCTCAGGGGGCTGGCAATTCTGTCAGACCCCCTAGAGAACCAATACATTCCATTTCCATCTCCTTCACCTTTTAGGGACTGGTTAAGATGCAAGTCCATCTGTTTTTCAAGGATTCCTCTCATAAGACACTTGTGAGGAAAGAGGGTATATGTGGTCTAAGTTTGGGAGCCACAGTGAGTTCTGAAGACATAGTATGGCAAAAGATTATATCTTTACTATTTTATTTTTACTATCTATGCTTCCTTCTCTACTCACTCCTCCCCACCCCTGAACAAAAGGCAGGAACTCTTCATCTCTTTCTCAGACACACACAAATGAAACCAAGACTTCCTTTGGAGCTTGATTAAAACCAGTCTCAAGTAGCCTAGTGCTTTAAAGATGAGAAGACTCCAATTTGCATCCCAAGTTTACTTTGTCTTGAATGATTTTCACTTTTGGAATTTTAGAAGACTTTGGCTTTCATCAAGGAAATATATTCTAGACACCATGTTAGGGAGCCCATAGAAATAGTCTCATTGGGTGGAGTCAAGGTGGATCAAATTTATCTCCTAATTATTTCCACTATGGCTATGTCTACACTACGAGTTTTCTTGGCAAAAAATATGCTAATGAGGGACTCATTTGCATAAGTCGTGATCTCATTTTCATATTTTCTGCTGATCCGTTTTTTCGCTAGGGTTTTTGTGCAAAACCAAGCAGTGTGGACGTTTTCTTTTTGCACAAAAACCCCTTTTCCCACCAGAATATTATGCCCCAAAAAAGGAGGTTTACTAATCTGGCGGGAAAAGGGGTTTTTGCGCAAAAAAAAAATGTCCATGTTGCATAAAAAAGCCTCCGCCTGAGCTCACTAGATTTATATACATGGATTTTCTAAAGCTACACCAAACTGTAAGGTCTAAGGTTTTAAACTGCAACTTATTGTGATCCTTGTCAATCTTTGTAATCTGTGTAACTCTCAAACTTACTGTAAACTGCAACTTTGTAATCTTTGTAACATGCAGCCACCTTGCTTGTAACTTTCCTGAAGCTGCATTCTCCCCTGAGTGAATGGAGAGAGAGTGTGAGTGTGAGTGTGTTTGAAGAAGGCTTGGAACAATGGACCACATGGCAATGAGTCATCACAGTATGGGCATGCTCCCTGTTGGATAAAGGGAAGTCTGGGCATGCTCTCTGCTGGATAAAGGGAAGTCTGGGCATGCTCCCTGATGACAAGGTGAATGAGTCACAGGAGCCATTCAGACACTATATAAAGAGAAGGAGCACATGGGAGACTCTCTCTTTTTCCTTCCACTGATCCTGAGAAGCTCCCGTCCAGTGTCTTTCCTCCTGACCAGCTTCCCCAGCCATGATGAGCAGACAGACCCTCCAGGATCCACATGCCTTGGCTCCTTCTGCAACCATTATGTCTGTGTAAGTGTGTGAGTGCGAGGGCAGGAATGAATGGGTGTGAATGAATGGAGGGGTGTGTGTGTGTGTGTGTGTATGTGTGTGTGTGAGAGAGAGAGTTCTATCTTCTTTAGTTTAAACCTTTGGTGGCTGCTTTCTCCTCTTTAGTTTTACCTAGTGGAAATAAACCCATACTAGTGTAACCCTGGGTGGTCTCCAGTGAGAATATTTTTGGGGGTAACAGTCCACGCTGCTTGTTTTTGCACAAAAACCCTAGTGAAAAAACGGATCAGCAGAAAATATGCAAATGAGATCGCGACTCATGCAAATGAGTCCCTCATTAGCATATTTTTTGCCGAGAAAACTCGTAGTGTTGATGTAGCCTATCTGTGCATTTTCCAGGCAGAATAGAAGGGATAAACCAAGCGGGAAAATCCATTTTAAAAAGATCAATTGCAAATAGAATGGAAAACGCTTCCTTTTTCACCTGTTGATGGGTAGTGTATACAGTCATGCCTCTATCTCCCTGGACTCATGGATTCTTACAGTAATCTAATGGGGTTGGCATGTTATTAAAATAATTCATCAGATGACTAACCGCTCCTTCTCAGTGACCTCTTCTGGTGCATTTTTGAGTTCTGCTGTTACAGACAATTACCTCCTGGCAAGACAGAATAGTGTGAGGAATATTGCATGACAGCCATGTATGTTTCTATCAGGACTTACAGTTTCTCATTGTGTTTTTTCCCCTGAGCATGCTGCCTCCTCCCCACTCACCATCTCTGTTTCTTCAGCTGTGTAGAAATAACAACAATAACCTACATCCTAGCCTCAGGATAAGTGACAACTGGTGTCCTGATCTGTGGGCACTTAGTTGAATGTCCATATCTGATATTTCTTCCCTTTTTCTTCTCTATCAATACCAACCATGGTGTCTTTCTTCCCCTGCTTCAATACAAGTGAATGTTTAGGTGTATTCATTGGATTATTTTTATTAAGATTCATTGTATTTTAGTTCAGTTTATAGTAAAAGAAATGGGATATTCTGATATGGGGCTTGTGAGGGGCATTCTTGGGGTGTAATTTAGAACTCTTTTGTGTGGAACTAGGTGTATTCAGAATAGACCTACCAGTTTGGGCCCCATGGAGAAGATAAGCACTCTTACCTTCTTACATCTGCCACTTTGTGGATTGCTTTGTGACTTAGGCATGAGTTAGGTGCCTGCATGGCAGAAAACTAAGCATCTAGTGGCTTTTTATAGTGAAACTGTAGGTGCTGAGTGAGTTTAGGTGCAAGCGGGGGATTTGTGGATCCCAGAAGGTCCTAAATCTGGAGTCAAGGCACCTAAGTCCCTTAATGGATCAGCATCTATGTATATGTAACATTTCTCTTAAACTACTGTAGCTGGACCCCAGTTCTCTACTCTGTAAAATCAGAAGCTTACATGAAGACAAAACTTCTCCACGGTGGGGATTATTTATTAGGGACACAGAATGTACCCAAGCTAACCTATAAAGGCAGTAAGACTCCAATATTTTGCTTGTCGCCTTTGGGTAGGCTACTCATACACCAAACAATACAGAACAAATAAAAACAATGCAGCATAGGGCTCAATTCCCCAAGCTTCCTGTGGCAATAGGTAGGAGAAAATATACTTTCCTATAGCCTCCTTCCTTCTGCCTACTCTTTATAAGAAGTACAGACCCTTTAATTAAAAATCCAGTTGTGTGAGTTTATTATGCACAGTTACATTTGTCAAAGTGCATCAGACTCCCAAAAGGGTTAGGTATTTTCTCTGAAATTTCCTGAGCAACGTAAGGTTCTCCTTTGGGTCTAGCTTCCCTTAACCCTCAACCTCCTATCCCTAAAATCTAGCGCTTGAATGGCTTTAAAAGATTGTAGGAAAATATCTTAGATATAATAATTATTTTAAACCAGGGAAGATTTGGGGTTGCTTGTTTTTTTAATGAAGATGTAGCAGAGTATTTTCTATTCCAGCTCTTGTCTTCTACCAGTTTATATATATTTATTTGTGTGTGGTTGTTTTATTTTTGCTTTGATGTGTTGGTTGACACTGTCTTTCAGGAAGACCGGCAGTCCTTAGTCTGACCCTGTGCTGCAGCGGCAGACTGCAGCCCACAGTCTAGCCCAGGACTGGGCAAGATACCTCTTGTGGGCTGGTTCCGGCCTGCCAAGCCACCGGATCCGGCCCGCGGATGCCCCTCCTGGGACCCTCAAGCATATAGCAGCCACTGTTTTAAACGCAGGGCTGCTCCGAGTGACACTCTGCTCTGGAGGGAGAGGGAGACTTCAGGTGATCTCCCTGCCCCCAGCCCAATCCTCAGCTCCTATTGGTCAGAAACAACTGGCCAATAGGAACTGACCCTAGCCAATATCTCATCTCCTATTGGTGAGAAACAGCCAGCCAATAGGAGCTGAGATACTGGCCTGGAGGATGGAGGCAGCACAATCCTCTCCTCACTCCTGGAGTTGAGAGCCACCTGGAGGGAGCAGGCTGTATTTTCAGTGCTCTTGGGGCTGCAGCAGGCAGGGAGCCCAGCCTGCCTTAGAGGTGCTGAAGGCTGGGAGATGCTTAGGTAAGTGCCTCCTAGCCAAAGCCTGCGTCTGGCACCCCAGCCCCTTTCACACCCCAACTCCCTTCCCCAAGTCACCTTCCAAATCCCCTGCACCCCCATTGCCCCATGTCCCTGCCAGACCCTGTACCCCCTCCCACACCTCTCCCCCAGGCCAGAATTTTCTCCTGCACCCCCACTCTCTCACTGACCTACACCCCAACCCCCTCCTTCACCCAAACACCATCTCCTGCATGCCAGTCCCTTACCCCGTGTGCCCTTCTGCACCCAACCTCCACACTAGATCCTGAACCCCCTCCACAGAAAAGTGTGGCCCTTGGCCACTTTCCAAAATCTTGGAGTGGCCCCCCCACCAAAAATTATTGCCCACCCCTGGTCTAGCCCCTCCCTTGGAGGCAAACTGCAGTCCTTTGCTAGCCACTTCTTTCAGCTGCTGGGGCAGAACATAGGCCCACCCACTAGCCTGCACTCAGGTTCCCTCAAGTTGCAGCCTTCTATTGCCCTCATCCACTCCCTGTACTATCTGCCTACTTTGAGCCGCTTCTTCATAGCCCTTGCATCCTCTCAGCTCTTTGTATCAGGGACCCAATTTCACTGTTATCAAGGTAGAGCTCTCTCTACCTCCCCTGACTTTGCCCAGCACTGTTCTGCTCTTGGTGCCCCCTCAGGCAGCCAGTCTTTCCCCTTTGCCTTTCAGAGAGCCTGTCTTTTGTGCTGCAGAGCAGCCCTTTATATCTGGTCAGCTGCAGCAAGCTTTCTCCTTACTGACTCTTAATAAGCTCAGCTTATCCCTAATTGGCTGGGTTATGCACAGACTCCTTCTGTCCTGCTTTAACCCCTCCTACACCAAAGTGGGGCAGCCACCTCAATAGACCTCCTGGGATCTCTGCCCTAAATTCAGTGTGGTGACTTTCTAGGTTATGTCTGAGGAGGCCCAGAATGAAAGTTGCTTTGGGAATGGAGAGATTTTCAACCTGCATATACAATGTAGAATTAAACTTTGTATTGGATCTTTACCTGAGAGGCTTCGGACTTTTAACTACTAAAAATGTAAATGCTAACAGTGTAGTAGTACAGCTTGGGCATGTAATCAACTCCTAGCTTCTTCTGTATTTAAAGTTTTCTTCTGGCACAAATATGTTGCATGTCTGTGTCACTGCTTTGTTAAAAGCATGCATTTGTAGGGGCAGATAATCGTAGCATTTAATTAGATTAGATTCTTCTGCATTCAAATTTTTATTTGCATTTTAGGTTTGGTCTTATTTTAGATCAAGAGAAATCCCTTCTCTTTATACACTGAAATTATTCAGATGTTTATGGTTAAGTTCACTGAACTGTCTCATCCTAATGATGCAAACCAAATCACCAAGTACACTAGTTCACATTTCAGAGGTGACTCATGAAAGCTAGCAATTCATCATGGGATCCTTTGCGGAACTATTTTTGGTCTGTTCTCAACACACAGCTTTACTGATGAATCCCAGGTGTTGTAGCTCAGAGCAAAGGGAAATTGTGAAGATTGCCCTGAAAGGAGTGAACATGCTCATTAAAAACGATTTCTGGAAGAGTTCTGGCAGTTGGAACTTCTCCTTGTTGTGACCTGCTTCCCCTTTGCAATGTCACAAATGTGTTTGAGCATAATGAACAGTTCATTGGGAACACTGAGGAAATACCAGAGGTAGTTTGGGGATTGCTGGCTGATAACAAAAGAACTGGACATCTGTTTTTAAATTCACAGATATTTATTTAATTTGCACAATTGATATTTCCCACTTATATTCCACTTACTACCGAGAATTTTGTTTGTAAGCATACAAGACAAATGGCCTTCTTTAATCAAATCAATTTAAATGCTTCATCTCTGCAAATGAATTAGAATATGATTTCATGGTTAGAATTATTTTTAGATGCACTTTTTAATATGATTAACCTCAGCATAAATTGGAAAGAGACTTTAGACCCCCTCTCATCAGGACACTGGAATGAAAGTTGCAGTCAGATGAAAATAATTGCTGGAGGTATTAAATTTCATTTACATTTGCATAATTTTGGTATATTAGACAAAAAATACCCAACAAAATTGAATAGAGAAGATCCCCAGTGTGTGATAAATGTCAGTGAGAAGTGGGGCATTTTTTGCATTTTGTGTAAAAATTTAACACGGCTGTGAGTGTGAGGGTTATTTAGAAAAGTATTATATAGGAGAATGTAATTAGACTCTCCTTTTCATGGATACAAAGATAGACATTAAGAAGCACATTTTAGGCATAGTATTACTTGTAAATTTATATATTACTTGCTTCCAGAGTTATTAGGCAGTGTAGGGGGTTCAAATACAGAAACAGGAAAAATTGCATATGATAGCCCAATATAATTTTTGAGTGAGAAATTATTGGTTTTATGTATTTGAAATGTATAAAATGCTTTATCTTGCAATTTATAAGTTACCACACAAGTACTTTAAATGAAGCAAGATGGAATTACTACTAGCTTTCTATGATCTTTCCTTTCTTGAGTTTATATGATATGTTTCTTAAGAGTGAAGCATTCGGCAACAAATGCAGAAGGTGAAACTTCCTCCCTGGAAGCCTTTTAAAAAGAAAGCTTATAAATGTTTTATATAGCATCTCGGGGTATTAAGTTGTTTCCCCAGGAGGCCAAGTCTTCAGTGCATAACTTCCAGCGTTGTAAGTTAGCTAGCTGCTTCCTCACACTGACTTTAGCAGCTGAATGTTCTTTATGCTATCCATGAAGTAAGGTGCTAATGAGGACAGCTTTATATGATACTGAGAACATGTGTGCCCAAGTGGGTATATATTTGCTGTACTTTCTAGCATCAGTATTTTCTTGTAAATCTTAACTCTTCTGATAAATATGGATAATCTTTATAAAGATCTTATATCTTGTTATTAAAGCCTAAATAGTCTTTCTGTTTGTAAAATATATTTGTAAAAGTAAACTTAACTTCATAATACTCTGCATGGCCTCCCCCTTGCCATTAATACTTTGCATCTCTAGTGCTTCTGCACAGATCTGCATGAAAGGAAAATAAAGCTCTTTAATCTTTTTGTTGCAACTGGCTGCATATAGTTATCTCAATGGGTCTGATGCTCCAGTCACTTTTTCCGGCAAAACTGGAATTCAGGGTTGAGTCCTGAGTCCTAGAATGATGCCTGCTGCGCAAGCAGTGCTCTTAAGGCAGAGGACTCGCCTCGTGTCTCCATAGGTATGCTCTCTGGAAAATTGAAAGAGCTGTATTGACAAGTTCCAGATGGTGCTGCACCCATGTCCCCTTCACAGTAGGTAATGTCATATATCGTGTGGCCAGGAGTTATTTGGCACTGTCCTCAGAAGCTCCCTCCTCAAACCTTCCAATTACTACTCATTAATTATACCACCCTGTATGTTCTGTGTGCTGTAATATTTGTACTGAGAATACACTTATGTTGTAGAAGCTGTTGGGTGTGGGGGAAGGGAAGAGAAAGAGAGTGTGTGAGCTAGAGGTTTTGATAGTGGCATTTGGAGCTTTTGACAACTAGTAAGTCATGGGAGGATGTTTTTGTTGACATTCAAAATGCATCTCTGGTTTTATGTACAGGGGACAGAGGTGACTTTAAACTGATGGGAGTGGGCCCTCTTATCTCATCTCAATATCTGTCATGCCTTCCTACAATGATGGATAAATAAATTATTTTGATAATAATATTCTAATAATTAGTAGTAAATAGTTAATGATGATGGCCTTCTACACACGATTAAGCTTCAGAGTTAATATATGCTGTTAATGGTCAAGCCTTATCTTGGAGATATTGCAACAGGCTGTCTACTGATTCAAGCATACTTCACTGTCTGTGTCTACATTTGAAGCTTATTCCAGCAACCATAAGAGGTATATTTTTTTTAAAGA
This sequence comes from Pelochelys cantorii, assembly GCA_032595735.1. NCBI lineage: Eukaryota > Metazoa > Chordata > Testudines > Trionychidae > Pelochelys > Pelochelys cantorii. The sequence continues at coordinate 62,687,965 of CM064328.1, read as the reverse complement.
AGGTTAAGATTTTCAATCCTAATTGTGCAGCAGGTGAAAAAAGAAAAAGGATTATGAAGCTCTGTCGTGTGGTTCCAAAATTGCCTTAACTCATGACCATTTCATGAGGCATGATATTGTGCAGAAAAAATATCAGCAATAACTATTGCTGCATATCTATACAAATAATTACCCAATCTTACAAGTTTCATTCTCAAAGAACATTTGCAAACTAATCTAATCAAACACCGAGTAAGAATTATATACTAGCATCTGAACTGTACTTATCATATAAAGAAGTATATTTACATAGCTGTAGAAAGACACACTACATTATATGAAATGAGCAACTTCTATAATGGCATGTTAATTTGTCATCAGAAGAGACACCTTGAAATGCACGTAACACATTAGCATAAAGCAAAGTACATACAGATATCGAGCTGATATCTATTTTTTACTAGCACTTCTGGTCACAATCACAGAATTAGATTTTTTGCACACATGGCATGCCAAAAATGGAGTACTTTTGTCAATCGCTTTGGCAGTTCAAACAGATCGGGTTTTTTTAGTAAGGTTCCAGAGATCAAAGTCAAAGTTGTTCATGTATAGTGGTAATTCTGATATGGTGGTTCACATACCCTATAAGCATCTAGGCTATGAGGCTGCTGTTAAAGTCCTTCATTGAGAGATGACATTGAAATCTATAATATAATAGCAGTACAATTTGGTGGTTCAGTGGAACCTCTTCATAGACCCAAATCCTTCTCCTGCACAGAGATTTAAGTGCAATAATCAGGCTTTGCAGAAGTATTCTCCAAAAGGGTTAAACTTCTCTGTAGGCTACAGAATGCCACCAGACGGCATGTCTACACTACAACGTTATTTCAAAATAAGTTATCGTCATGGAGCATCATAGAGTGGTGGGATGGCCAGCAGTGGCTCCAGAACTTCCACATGCAGAAATAACAACTCCCAAAATAACTATTTTGAAATCACTCATCCACACTACAAATTCCCATCAAAATAGCACAGAGCTATATTCAAATAGCGTGTCCACACTGATTGGAGCCTGAATTGCATTTAAAGCCCTCCGGAAGCACTCCAGGCGGGGCATCAGGACAGCAATCACTTGCTGTAGTTCCTGCCTGAAGCTAGCTGAGGCTCATGCTTAAAGGGGCTCCCCTCTACATCCGCATCTCACCTTTGTCTACTTCTTTAAGGAACAGCAAACATCTCACCGGGTACATCTAGACTACATGGCTCCGTCGACAGAGCCATGTAAAATAGTTTTCTCGGCATAGTCAATGAAGCGGGAATTTAAATAATCCCCGCTTCATTAAAATAAAAATGGCCGCCACGTTGTGCCAACGATCAGCTGATCCGGCACAGCGTGGCAGTCTAGACGTGGCATGGTCAACAAGGGATGCCTCTGTCGACCGTGCCACGTCCAGACTGTCACGCTGTGCTGGATCAGCTGATCGTCGGCACAGTGCGGTGGCCATTTTTATTTTAATGAACCGGGGATTATTTAAATCCCCGCTTCATTGACTATGCCGAGAAAACTATTTTACATGGCTCTGTCGACGGAGCCATGTAGTCTAGACATACCCACCATGTGCTGGTTGCCCTTGTGGATGCCACAGCACTCCTACCATGAAGCCAGACCTGCTGCAAAGCAGTCATCAGCTCTTAGACTTGCTGCTGCAACTCCTGGCGCAGTTTATGCAGACTGGCCTCATGGCACTGCCTGAGGACTATGACCAGCCTGGAATGGGGGACCGCCTCACCCACACCCGGGCGCTCCTCATGCACCACAATCCCTCCTTCCTCCCCACACACTAAGCACCACTGCTTCTGGCACTGGGAGACCAGTACTGACTGGTGTGACTGATCGTTATGGAGTGGTAGGATGGCCAGCAGTGGCTCCAGAACTTCCACATGTAGAAAAACACCTTTGTGGAGCCATGTGCATGGCTCATCCTTGCCCTCAGGTGATGGGACACCCACATGTGACTTGCCATGCCACAGTGGGCACTTCCCTGCAGTGGCATGGACATCCCAGGGGAGCCTCATTTCCCCCATATCCCAGGAATGTGTGGAAAAGAGAGGGGGATGGGCTCAGCTTCCTTCTGTGCCCCGCACACACTGGTTCTGACAGTGGTGGCATCCCACAGGGAGAGAACTGCTATCCCTGCCCACAGGCGGGCGAGGGGAGAGGGTGTTGGGGGAGGTCTGTGTGAGTGGCAGATGCCGCTTGCTGGGAAGGGTGGTACGGGGTTTCCCTTCACTTCTTCCCCCCAGGAGGGAATTGGTGTCATCCACCTTGCTGTGTTTGACTGGGAGTGGATGCTGCCCCAAGAGTGTGGGCATGAGCCTGTGCCATGTGAGGCACTGCTGTGTGTTGCCTTGACCCCAGCCTCCTTACTGGTGGCTTGTGGTGGGAAGATGTCCCACCATGGAGTCCGGAGTAAAGCAGGCTCTCCAGAAACCTTATGAGGAGTGACAGGTTCCTGTGTGGCAGTTTCATGGGGCTCAATGTTCCGGACTGGAACTCCACGTGCACCCATGTGCACAGGCTGCTGTGTGATCCACAGGCTGAGATAGCCAAGCAAGGAGGTGCAACCCCTCGCAGCCCACCGCCTCTCCCTGTGTGCAGATAGGGAAAGTAAAGGATCAATCCTTGAGGATGCCCTCCTCTTCTGCCCCCACCAAGGGTTTCCAAGTTGGCTGCTGGTGTGCTTGCAGCTGTGGGGGCTCGATGGGAGTGCTGGGGTCTGCCATGGCAGCAGGGAAGGCTGTGCGTGGTCCTGCTGCGTGGCACAATGCGAGCAGGGCTCTGCTGTGTGGCACAATGCAACCAGGGCCTATGTTGTGCCACAAGCACTTCCCCTTCTGCCTGCTCTTTGAAGGCTGCAGGGAAAGGGAAACTATAGAGTTTTAAGGGGTGTGGACAGAGTGGTTACTAGGGCAGTTGTGAGAAGCCCTGGAGGCCAATGGTTTTAAAATAAGCACAGCTGCACCATCCACACTCATGAATTGTTCCTCGTGAAATGAGGGTTTACTATTTCAGAATAAGAAGCCTGTTACATTGAAATAATTTCAAAATAATGGGTTTCCAGTGTAGATGCTTAACTTATTTCAAAATAACATTGTAGTGTAGACATGCCCAGAGAGACACTGTGACCATTAGTATACTTCAGTCTCTGCCCCCTTAGCCCCCATTTATGTGGATTTGGCTGCTGGATCACATACTTCTTAGGTGAAATTCTTTGGCTTGTTAGATATATGAAGCTTCAGGGGGTAGCCGAGTTAGTCTGTTAGTCTGTTCTTCAGACTCGTCATCTGAAGAAGTGGGCTGTGCCCATGAAAGCTCATGATACCACCTACACGTTTTGTTAGTCTATAAAGTGCTACCAGACCATTTGTTGTTTTTTTAGATATATGAAGTCAGTGTAAATTAGCATACTGATTCCTTCCAGACTTGAAATCTATGAACACTCTGGAACACACATAGATCTATTGTGTAGGAAGGGTGTAGAGGTGTCCTTGCTTTCTGCAGCCTGTTCCCTACCATCCCTCCTAAGTCTAACAACAATTGATGTGTGTGTAGAGGGAGTGTAAGGAGAGCCACATTTGGTCAGAGGAAGGAGTTTTTCGGAGAACAACTTCATAAGCAGAGGTTAATATCTTGAATTGTAATTTGCACACTGCACAGCATTAAAATAAAATTCTACTTCACAGCGGTAATAGTCTGAGTGTAAGTGTGTTCCACTTTATATTGCAGCCAAACATCAGGCAGGACCATCTAAACTTCACTCTGACATTCTCACTCATCCAGCTACAGGAGAAAGAAGAAACGGGGAATGAGTGAATTTGTCCATATTTGATCATTGCCTCTCTTTCCTTCCAAGCCAACATATGAGACAAAACAGAAACATAACCTTTTTCCGCATAGCCATGATGTCCTGTGTTTGTTACATTCTTGTCTAAGTGTATAAAGAAAATACAAGTGAGTTTGCGAATCCCATTTACAAGATAAATTAGATGAGCTAAGATTTCCTTTTTGACTGGATTTTTAAAGCTGGTTAGCAGGAATACAGGAGACTGAAGCAATAATAATATAAATGTCCAATAGCTGACAATGTACATGTAATATACAGTAACTAATCTGATTTTTTAAAACTTCCCAGTAGAATGACTAATGGCAATATACAGTACTTTATTGCATAAAAACAAACTTTCTGATGAGTCAAAGTTGACTTATTTTCATGAATTTCTCTATTATGGAACAGACTGTAAGATAGGTGAATCATCTGTTCTTCTTGAGCCTTTTTGTCCTCCCCTACAAATAAAAAGGTATGGCCATTTATGTCAAGTGATAGGTATTTCTTTCTGGAAAAGTTAATCTCTAGTCTACAGAAGAAGATGCATTTGCATGATTCCTTTAGTTGTGGATGTGAAATGGAAAAAACCCCAAAAACCCGTTAAGAAAGAACTAGGAATTCCATCATTTGTTCAAATCACTGTGACTACTTATCAGGATTTGGCTACAATTATTTTTAAAGGCAACATATTGCGATTTGGTTTTGAGATAAAGGACAGCTCCTATTTTGTTTGTCTGGAATATGCGTATCTTGTTCAGCTATCATCTGCTTTAAGCATTATATCTACGCATTTAGGACCCAGGACCACCCTAAGATCTATCTGCACAAGAACTCCTGATCCCATTACGATGATAGGTACAAAATTAGGCCCTGAGATCTTTATGAGAATGTAAAAGTGGGATAATTTTGAAAAAAACAGTACTGAAAGGAAATTTATCTACCTGGTGCAAATGCCTATTTAAGTGTCTTTGTGTATACAGGTGAATTCCTAGTGCTGAGAGAGGTAAACTATTGTTTACCTATTGTTAACGGTCAGGCACAAAAGCTTTTGAAATATGTGAAAGAACTAAAGCCTAACAGTACTAATTACTCTTATACAAATACTTGAAACTTAACTTCCTACAGTCTCCAAGAGCTATTGACCCAGATTATTCCTCTGAGGTCTGTGCACAGAAGGGACCATTCTGCACAGATCCTTTACCTTCTGAGCAGAAAAAGCTCAGGTGCCTACATTCTCTCCCCTATCTTTAGGCTTCATGGAGACTTCACCATGAATTCTGTACTGGGTGGCTGATACGGCCAGGGAACATGTAGTCCCAAAAAGAGATAACATAGCTGGGGCTGTATCTTTCATGTGAAGTTTCCCCAACTAGGAGTGACTGGGACTTAAAGGTTTGGGAGACTCTAGTGCAAGGCTATACCTTTAAGTACTTTATTTGGAATATCTTGATTTTATAATCTTAAATTACACTTATTTTGCCAAGCACTCCAAATGTGTGTGTTCATCTTTATTTTCAGTCTTAGAAGTTTTATTATTTGAGGAGAGAGTAGAATCACAAGACTGGAAGGAATCTTGAGAGGTCATTTAGTCCAGTCCGCTGCACTCATGGCAGGACTAAGTATTATCTAGGCCAGGGTTTCCCCAACCTATGGGTCAGGACCCAAATATAGGTCGCCATTACATTTCAAAAGGCTTGCCAGGTGTCTCCCCAGGTGGCTCTTAAGGAGCCATTCACACATTTTTTGAATTGCCTTGGGTCACCAAGTCTTCCTGAATTGTCAAAATGGGTCCCCATCTGGAAAAGGTTGGGAACCACTGATCTAGGCCATCCCTGGTAAGTGTTTGTCTAAGCTGCTCTTAAAAATCAATGATGGAGATTCCACAACTTCTCTAAGCAATTTATTCTGGTGCTTATCTACCCTGCCAGGAAGTTTTTCCTAATATCCAACCTAAACTACCCTTGCTATAATTTAAGCTTCTCGTCCTATCCTCAAATGTTAAGAATAATTTTTCTTCCTCCTTGTAACAATCTTTTAGACTGAAAACGGTTATGTCCCCTGTCAGTCTTCTCTTTTCAAGAATAAACAAATGCAGTTCTTTCAGTCTTCTCTCACAGGGCATGTTTTCTAAACCGTATTTATTTTTGTTGCTCTTCTCTGGACTTTTTCCAATTTGTCCACATCTTTCCTGAAATATGTCAGTGAGAGCTGGACACAATGATTCAGCTGAGGCTGAACAAAATGAAATAATTACTTCTCATGTATTACTTACAATACTCCTGATAATATATCCCAGAATGATGTTTGCTTCCCCCCCCCTTTTTTTGGCAACATATTTGACTGGCTCATATTTACTTTGTGATTTACTATCACCTCCAGATCTCTTTTGGCAGTACTTCTTGCTAGGCAGTTATTTCCTATTTTGTATGAGTGCAGTTGATTGTTCCTTCCTAAGAGGAGTACTTTGCATTTGTCCTTCATGAATTTCATCCTATTCACTTCAGACTATTTCTCCAGTTTTTCCAGATTATTTTGAATTTTAATCCTATCCTCCAAAGCACTTGCAACTCTCCTGTCTTGGACTGGACAACAGTCCACAAACTTCCTAAATGTACTTTATATGCCATTATCTAAATAATTGATTAAGGTATTGAACAGAACTGATCCATGCAGTACCCCGCTTGATATGCCCTTCCAATTTGACTGATGATTACTTTCTGGGAATGGTTTTCCAATAAATTCTGTACCCATCTTAGAGCAGCTCCTGCTAGATTGTATTTCCCTTGTTTGTTTATAAGGTCATACAATACAGTATCAAAAGCCTTACTAAAGTTGAGAGATACCACATCTACTGCTTTCTCCTCTACTGTAAAGGTTTGTTACCCTGTCAAAGAAAGCTATTAGGTTGATTTGACATGATTTGTTCTTAAATCCATGCTGTTACTTTCCCCCTTATTATCTTTTAGGTGTTTGCAAATGGATTGCTTAATTATTTGCTCCATTGTTTTTCTGGATGATGACGTTAAAGTGATTAGACTGTAATTCCCTGGATTGTCCTTATTTCCTTTTGTTATATGTTGACACTATGTTTGCCCTTTTCCAGGTCTCTGAATCTCTCTTGTCTTCCATGAGTTTTCAAAGATAATCAGTAATGGTTCTGAGGAGATACGTTAGCTCCTTGGATATTCTGGGATACATTTCATCAGGCCTTGTAGACTTGAAGACATCTAAGTTATCTATATATTTTTAAACTTGTTCTTTTCATATTTTAGCCTCTGATCCTACCTAATTTTCCTACCTCACTATGTTAGAAGTCCAATCACTGCTATCTTTTTTGATTAAAACAGTCAGTTAGCACTCCTGCCATTTCCACATTTTCTGTGTGTTGCCTCTCCTATTAAATAATGGGCCTATCCTGTTCTGGATCTTCATCTTGCTTCTAATGTATTTGGAAAAAAAATTTTGTTACCGTTTATGTTTCTAGCTAGTTTAATCTCATTTTGTGCCTCGACCTGTTCAATTTTGTCCCTACAAACTTGTTTATATTAATCCTTATAATTTGACTTAGTTTCTACTTTTTGTAGGACCATACTTTCCTATATTTTCTACACAGTGGGATAATTTGCTCTTGTGCCTTTAATAATGTCTCTGTGAAAAACTGCCAATACTCTTGAACCTTCCCCCTTACACTTGCTTCTCATGGGATCTTACCTACTAACTCCCTGAGTTTGCTAAAGTATGTTGTCTTGAAATCCATTATCTTTATTGTGCTGTTTTCCATTCTTTAGAATCATAACAGTACCATTTCACAATCACTTTTACTTAAGCTGCCTTCCACTTTCAAATTTCCAACCAGTTCCTATTTGCCAAAATTAAATCTAGAACAGCCTCTCTCAGGGTATCATTCTCCACCTTCTGAAATAAAAAATCGTTTCCCATGTATTCTAAGAACATGTTGGGAAAAAATAACAGCCAGGCACAGAGACATCAGTTGGATAATGAGTAGCTGAGGTCCCCACATCACCATCAAGTCCTGTACTTTGGATGATTACTTGTTTTTAGAAAAGCCTTATCTCCTCATTCTTCTTGGTAGTAGTCTGTAGTAGACCACTACCATGAAATCATCCTTGTCCCCCTCCCCATTTAACCTTACCTAGAACTCCCTATTTCCTTCTCAATCTCAGTCCAAGTTTATACATTGTAAGGCAACATGTCCTCCATTTTTCTCACCTGTCCTGCCTGAGCAAGCTATACCCATCTATTCCAATAGTCCATTCATGTGTATTATTCCATAAGTCTATGTGCTGCCACTATGTTATAGTAGTATTTGTTAATTAGGACTTCAAGTTCTTCCTGCTTATTCTCTGTACTTCTGCATTTGTATATAGACATCTAAGATACTGATGTGATTTCCCCCCCCCGGATGTTCTCTTGTATTTTCCTTGTCCATTCTATGATGGTCCATACGCCCCCCTCTCCCTGTTCTGACTCTTCTTCCAGGTCTCCATGTTTTTTTACTTACCTGTGGACTTTTGTCACCTGTGCCCATCAAGCCTAGTTTAAAGCTCTTTCCACTAATTTAGCCAGTCTGTATCCAAATATGAGCTTCCCATTCCTTGATAGATGGACTCCATGTTGAACCATAAAATATTAAAAAGTCAGATGTTCTACTTTGTTCAAGACAAACTATTTCTTTTCTTAGTATGTGTAGCATTTAGTGCTTACTAGTTACTTTTAAATGTCCAGAGGTTCTTTCCATACACTTATTATACAGCTGGTTTTTTTTTTAAGTTTTAACTTTTAACACTTCAGACCCAGAAGTAGCTATTTTTCTACTGCTCATGCAGAACAGTCTTATTATTCTTGGAAGAAACTGTTGTGTTTAATTTTGTAGTAGAGTTTTGAACATAAAGAAAACATGAATAAAATTTCAGAAAATTATTATATTACTATTATATATAGTGCAATAGGGCTTAGGAGCAGTGTTCCCTGTAAACTGAATGTTTGTGCGACTTTCCAGGAGAGTCAAATGCCACTCAGTTGATTAGCAGAGCACCCACAGCCAGCAGCATGTGTTTCTATTGATAGTGACGTCTGCATATGCCTTGGTGCGTATAACTAAATCTGTTTTGCACATGGATGGAAAAAATTAGAGGGAACATTGCTTAAGAGCCCTAGTCTTAGACCAGCAACCCCTTGTGGTAGGTGCTGTACAACACAGAAAACTGGTCTTTGCACTGAGTCTGTCTAGACTGCAGGGTTTTTTCGAAAAAAGGCCACTTTTTTCGAAAAAACTTCACCTGCGTCTAGACTGCCACTGCGTTCTTTCAAAATTAAATCGAAAGAACAGAGTGGTTTTTTCGACAGTGGTAAACCTCATTTTACGAGGAAGAACGCCTTTTTTTCGAAAGAATTCTTTTGAAAAAAGGCGTTCTTGACTGCAAACAGGGCTTTTTCGAAAGAGAGCATCCAGATTGCCTGGGTGCTTTCTTTCGAAAAAGCGAATCGCTTTTTCGAAAAAATTGTGGCTGTCTAGACGATCTCTTTCGAAAGAAGCTTTTTCGTCAAAAAGCTTCTTTTGAAAGAAGCATGTAGTCTTAGACGTACCCTAAGAGACCAAACTTCTGAAAACATTATTGTACAATATATCTAGAACATCTTCCTCCTGCTTAAACATTATTTCCATAACATGTACCTAAGATCCTGTTATCAACAGATCTCATGTTCATGAAATGTCTACACGTTTTACATTAGTATTCATTAGCCAGGATGATGATGGGGATGAAATCTGAGCTTTAATGAAGTGCATTACCTTTTTTTCCCCTTCCGTGTCAGTCCACCATTGTACTGCTTTGTCTCAAAAAATGAATCTCTGTTGTGCTGAAGGGAGATCCAGGCAGCCCCTTGTTAAAATTAAACCATCAAGTTGAAAGGGGCAATTTCCCTACTTCTGGTAGAGCTCCCTCTTAATTTTAAATCCATCCCTGCCTAGAATGATTTATTCCTGGACTCAAAAAATACCGATGCTCATGTTTTCATTGTTGGAATGCCCCAATTCCCACAAGGGTCAATTACTTTCAGTTTTCTCTGATAAGGATATTGGCAGGGGCGTCCTTAGGCATTCGCAGAATACACAGCTGCACAGACCACCACTAAATTTGGGGCACCACTGTGCCACAAGTAGTACCTTATGTTGCTTATGCCTAGTTCTGGCTGAGGACAGTATTGACTCAAGTAGCTCCAATTCCCTGCCCTCCAGCCCATGCTCTACCTCCTGGCCCCGGCAGCCCATGCCCTCAGCTCTCTGATCCCTGCTCCAGCACCCAGCCCTGGCAGCCCCAATCCTTTAGCCCTGCCCCCCCAATATTCCACCAGCCTGCAGCTCTAGCGGGCTGCACTGCTTCCCCTTCTGCCTATTCCCCCACCAGCCTCCATGCCCTGTTTCTATCCATACAGCCCTCCTCAACCCTTCGGAGTTGCTGCCCTCTCCACAGCAGGAGATAGGGGTGCAGATGCTTGGGCTGCCTAGGGCACCAGAATTCATAAGGATGGCACTGGATGTTGGGCCTGTATTATATTACATAGGGCTCCAAAACCTCGCCTGCAGTGGGCCTGCTTTATACCACTGCCAGCACACACCAACCATAAGGCCAGAGCATGTGAGGAGCTTTCCAGTGTCACTGAAAACCAGTGGAATGCAGGGGAGGGGCATGGCAAAGAACCATTACACTGCATCTGTGACACTAGGGTGATTCTCTCACAGTAATCACCATTGCTTCTTAGGGCCCTGGGCAGCTGACATACATTAGAGGAGACTTCAGGCTTCTCTAGCTTATAGCAGGGTACAAGCTCAACATACAATCAATCTAGGACCAGCATAATGGTGACAGAAACCAATCTTTCACATTGTGGAGGGGTATGTGTTACTGTCCCTTCTAATTTTTTCCATCCATGTGCAGAATAAATTTTGTTATATGCATCAAGGCATGTGTGAATGTGAACCACCAGTAGAAACACATGCTGTCAGCTGTGAGAACTCTGCTAATCAGTAGGGCAACATTTGAATCTCTCCTGTGTGGCTGCCCAAGAACTCAGCTTAAAAGGACTGTGAATGCCTCAGCTATGCAGGAGAATCAGAGCCACAGTTTTAGCCCTTCCCCTTTCAAATTAAAGTTGAAGGGTGTATGTGAACAATACAAGTGTACTGCTGGTAATGCACAAAGTACAAGTATTTCTGATGTGTATTTACTGTATTATTGCAGGTTGAATTCTCTCCCTTCTTGGTTACGATTATCTTTGTTTTAATGGAAAAATGCATAACTATCTTCCCTTGTCCTTCATTCCTATTCTCTGCAAGCACACACTCAGCTACACAGGCTTCACGGCAGGCGAAGCAGGAAGTGGGTTTTTGTGGGATTTCTTTGTCAAAATATTGGCAGCAGCTCATTGCTGGAAACACAATAAAAAGAAAGTGGAGACAAAGGAGTGTTTTAGTTAAAACTACCCATCTGGGAGTGGCTCTTTTACAAGCTATGAATTCCAAAGCTATCTGCAAAACTTGGTAGATGTTAATTGCCCAGTAGTTTTGTGGTATCCTTCCCCCTGTGTTAATCATGCTCAATTAATTTTACTGCAATTAATATTTAAGAAAATGAAGAAATTAATTTTAGTGTTATAAAATTAGACATACCAAAGAGAACCATTTTTAATAAAGGAAAGAATCTGGCTGTTAAACATTGCTTATAAAAATCTGGGGTGAGAGAAATCTCAAAAGTTAATTCCTAAATGAGACAGAGTCCAGAACTGTGCATAAAAATACATATAAAATAGGTAAATGAGTCAAATGAGTTTCTCTAATTTTTTCTCTCCTAAAAAAGATGTTTGTGCTGTGCATTTACACTATGACAACTTAAAGAACATAGGGTTTTTACTAACTTCATTTAGAAGGTAGCAAATGTGGTTCATATAGGTTACTTAACTATCTGAAACCCAAACATGCATACTTCATGCTCTAAAACTGCCATGAAAAGCTCAGATCACCATTCTGAAATCTGCAGTGTGAAAGGATACTACCATGTGCAGAAGGGGTTCAATGAACCTGAGCCTACACCTTCCATGCTCTGTGAGTCTGAGGGAAAAAATGAAAACATACAACTCATTTGCTCTCTGGCCCTGCAGAAATTACTTAGCAAAGATTTAATATACCTTGTATCAACTTCCCCCAAGCCTGCTTTTAGGGGTTATAGCCAGGAGAAGACCCTATCAGTGGAGTTGTATGAAAGTCATACTATCAAAGAGGGGAAATGAGACAGAGTCAGGGCTGTAGCAAAGAACTTATGGGTATACATGGACCTGGCCTCTTCTCCATCAATAGAAAACTGCCATGATAGGCCAGCATTTTTTGCAAGGTGAGAAGACCCTGCATCTGCTGGGATGATGTTGGGGGGCTGTGATGAATTAAAACTTAGCAAGTTCTCTGTGGATATGTAATGCAATATCTAGCCCATCTTGCATACTAATGGAAAGCACAAGTGCAGCACATCCCCAGGGTGGGCCAAAAGCATTGTGGAGGTTTAGGGTACAAATACTAATAAAAAATGTTCAGTGTTGAAATACTGTTTGGTCTGAGAGCAGACTCTCCCAATAGAGCTGGGATGTCTACACTCCAGTAAGAAATCCCATGGCACAGAGTCCCAGAACAGCTAGCTTGAGCTCCAGCTGTGGGGATAAAAATTGGAGCATAGAGGTTTGGGCTCAGGCTGGAACTTGGGCTCTGCCACCCTCATGCCCCCTTTCCTGGGGTCTCAGACTGTCAGCCAAAGCATCCATCTTGCAGTTATGGCCATGCTGCAGGTCCTTAGAGTACATCTACACTGTGTGAAAAAAAAAATCCAAGTCACTGGGGTCAACTGGTTTGGGTGGTAAAAATTGCAGTGTAGATTGATGCCCAGTCTTCCTAAAGCCTCAACACTGCAAACCCCTATGAGTCCAAGTTAGTTAAAACTTGTGGCTGGCCTGAGTTATCACAGTGTGTGTGTATATATATATATATATATATATATATATATATATATATATATATATATACACACACACACACACACACACACACACACACACACAGCGGTGCAGGGCAGCTATACCCTGTGGGATTGTGGAAGGAGCTTTGCCTTGTACTATTGGAGTGGCATGGCATATGTATCTGGGATGGGGGAAATGTAAGGTAGCTTATGGAGGATGCTTACATGCATCTCTGCCTGGATGACTCTGAACGGCCTTCTTTGAACTTCCTCTGATAGACATTCATGAAATGTTCTTTTTTGGCATTCCTTTTCTAGCTACCCATCCACCCTTTCACACCCTGAGTAACATAGTAGAAATAAACTACTATTGCATAACACATGAATTCCAGATTGGTGCAATATTCAGCCGAATGTATCTTGTATAATAGTTTTATAGCAGTAATTGTGAGCTTTCCAAATGGTTTCACGGTACTTCCACATACGAACAGCTCACGTGCATTCAGATACATAAATATGGTATAAGAATCTGTATGGAATAGAATAGATATAGTAGATTGTGATATGCATTTGTATTTTCTAGTGAATTACATGAAATAACTGATAAGAGTATTAGTTATACCTCAGGTGAATGAAGCATGTGTGAATGAACTTCAGTAAACTGAAATTTCTATAAGAAACTGCACCTTAGTCCAGAGGAAAACCTTTACAGCTGATTCTCCAGTGATGGCAGAAAAAATTGTAACTGCCTATAGCCCTTCAATCATATTTCATTTATTATCTTATCGACTTGTTATAAAATCATATTAAAATCATTTACCTTAGTGTTCACTTTTACTCTGTAAGCAGCCTTGTCTATTTATTGGTATCTACAATTAAAAGGAAATTAGGAAATATATTTATGTAATCAGAATTATTTTAAAATCTCACTAAGAATAATCTCTGGTTACTAATTTGATTTTCTGAAGAAAGTAAACAAAATTTTAATAACCATTTAATTCAAGTTACACTACTCTATCCTTTTCTTCACTTTCATTTCTAATTAGAAAAAAAAAGCATTGAGAAGAGACACATTTCTGGTCACTTTTTACAAAATATGTATAAGTACCTATTTTGCCCTAGTTATGCTGCACCATACACACACAAATACCAAAGGAATATTAAGTGCTAAAATGTAGGTTGCTGTTTTATATAAATCCTTGAAATGATTAGTACTTAGATGAAGACATGGGTTTGTATCAGAAGTTAAGATAACGATTCTGGATGGTTAGTGGTATTGATATCATCTAGTCTAAACTGGTCTCTTACAATTTTTTTTTTTTTTTTTTTTTTAAATCGGTCAAGTTGGTTCATGCTACTTCATCTCATTCATCAAATCCTATCGTGTTAGAAATACAAGTATTTGTGATAATAAAAAATGACAAACTACAAAGCTCTGAAGAGCTTTATTCAGGACAACAGTAACCCCTACTGGATTGTGACTGTCTCCCTGGAAACCTGCAATATAAAAATATCTTGTACTGCTTTGTGGAAAAGCCCTACTCTCTATAACTATTATACAGAGCCACTCACCCCTATGTTTGCAGTAAATTTGCCATTTGTGGGACTAAACTAGAAACCCTGCAGAATTTACATTTAAGCTCTCTGAAAGAAATCTGTTCCTTGTAAATGCTAATTAAGGAGAGATGTAACAATACTTTTGTATTCACAGATAAATTATGAAACCATGCTTATGCTCACTAGTTTACTTCACAGTTAACATTGAACTTCACCCTCTAAAATTTTTCTTGAAGTACACAAATATAAACGTGCTTACACAAAATTACCATTAACAAAATCATCATAAAATACTGGACATGTGTCCCAGACAAGTATGAGCACTCTGCAGACATCCCAAATGTATTGGTTTTGTAGCTGTGGAAGGAATAAGGAAAATGAAAAAAAGCAGAATTCACTGTACAAGTGCAAAATACAAACTATTAAATAGTTATTTTACTGAAAAATTGTAAAAAATCCAAACTAATTCACTTCTCCAACTAAGAATAAAAAGCATTTCAATGTCATACAATTGCAATCTTTTGTTATCCCAATGCTTTCTACATGTGTACTGGTTCCTTAGTGGTCTTCTTTGCAATGTGTATTTTTCAGCAGTTATGTTTTCCCCCTGAGCTCTAGTTTGCAAAAGCCCATCTTTCTCTTTCCCAATAGGCAATAAATTATACACGCTACAGACACTGTAATCTTTACCTAGTATTAAATTTATCAGTAGACAAACTCCTGCTCTCCTTAATAATATTAGTGCAAGGATTAGAAACACTTGTTCACCAAAGTCAGATTTGATAGTAGTCCATATTAAAACTCCCACGCTTCACAGGAACGGTTTGGCCCTCCTTTTTCACGTGAGATGTAGTACTTCTTTACACTTAATTTAACTGAGGTGTTTAACCAAGTCTGATCTTGAGGTAAGTTTGAGTACTGCTACTACAGTTGTAGTGAGAATTCTGGGTATCAGTGCCCACTGGGAGAAGGAAGTCTATGTTTCCCAAATTACCTCTCACTTTGAGCTTTGGATCAGAGTCTCTCTAGCTGAGAAGTTTTCTGGTATCTTGGAAAACAGACTATAAAAGGTGCACATGGGAAGAGAATTAATGCTACACAGAAAACCCCAACTGAAGTCTTAAGCTATATGCCACTTGTGAATTCATTTGCTCCATCACCCTATTTTATTTTGTACACAGCTGCTTTCATAAAATTGTATCCTTGATTGCTTAAAATAGTAAAATAGTTAAAGTAAAGGTGGAGAGAAAGGTGAGAGAGAAGAGAATGTTTCAAATATAGATGGTGAGCGAATGAGGTAAGAGATATGGGAAGGCTGTTGCATATGCCAGAAGTTACAGAGAAGTCTCTTGGACAGTGGCAACATTTTGGGAATGGACAAAGGTAGGCTGTACAAAATCAGCAGAGGGAACAAGAAAGGGAGTAGAGAGAATGAAGACTCTCAAAGTACTACACAAACTAGTGTAGTATTTCTATAAGATAGATATACTGTTTGCCAGCTCTGTCAAATGGAGGTTAAGATTTAAGACTATTAGAGTTGTTTGAGTTTTGGGTGCCCATCTTAATACAATTTATAGAGGCCTGATTTTCATCACTTTTCAAAAAAGTCAACCCTAAGGTCTCAAACTGGGCACCCAGATTCATCAGTCATTTCTGAAAATATTGGTCATTAAGCACCATCAGCCTCCATTGAGAGTTATAGGCAGGGTAGAAAAAATGAGTTTTTTTAAAACAATTTGATATTTTTAATTGGATTTTAATTTTGTTTATATATATATGTAAATTAACACCTTTAAAAGAAATCTGAATTTAATACACAATGTAGTAAGGCTTCAACTCAACTTAAAAATTAAATAAAAAAGTGCTGAATCTATGACCCTCTATCAAGACTATGATATAAAGGAAGATTTAAAGGAAAAATAGCTAACTTTTGAGGTCAAGCTTTCTAA
The DNA here is from genome assembly GCA_032595735.1 of Pelochelys cantorii. NCBI lineage: Eukaryota > Metazoa > Chordata > Testudines > Trionychidae > Pelochelys > Pelochelys cantorii. The sequence goes on along the minus strand of CM064328.1, from coordinate 62,671,573 downwards.
ATATGGCACAACAAGTCAGCCGAAATAATGTAAGTCTCATTTTCATCAGGATTCAAGTGAGTAGGATCTTAAGTGCCTGTCTCTTTCACTTAAGCATATATTAAAAACTTTTCTAGGCTGACCTGATTATAGTTAATTCCTCTTTAATAAATCATTAAAATTGTAAATATGAAACATGTGTTGATGAAAAGTGTATATATTTAAAACATTTAAGTTTGAGCAGTTTAAACTTTATATGCTGATGTATTTGTTTAAAATTTCAGTTACTATCCTAATGCAGTTTGACACAAATCATGAGCAAAAAGTTAATTATCTAGTAAATAAGCAAGATCATTCATCATTTTCTCACTTAAAATGTACAGCTATTAAGAATATGAAATTAAGTTGAATAATTGCTTATACAGTTATAGTGTAGCAAAAAACATGTACCATGTCTAGTGTAAAGGCTCTATTTAACAAGATTTGAGGGTTATATCAATCTAAGATAATGCAATTAAAAAAAATAGCTCAAGTACAAATGGAGAAGTTGATTACAGATAGTTTATTTAAATGTAGATTTTCCACTTGATTTAAAAAAATCAATTCATCCTGTGATAGATATTCCACACTTGTAAAAAGTAATAAGCAACATGCCCAAGGTCACATATTGTGTAAGTAGCAAAAAGATAACTGCCTACCTCTTATAATTAACCAATATAATGGATGCCACAAACTCTTTTTTTGTTGAGATGTTTAAAGGCAAAAGTGTATCCCTATATCAAACACATGAACAGATCCATTGGCTTCAATGGGACTGCCGTACTACATAAAGTTAAATACTATATACAGAATCATGTTTGCAAGACATGGCTCTGTTTTTAGACTGCAAAACAAGAGTAAAAACAAGAAAAGAAAAAAAACAAAACAAAAACAAACAGTCAGGGAAAAAAGCCCCAAGTTTGTCAATAAACAACATTTTTTCTTCCTCAATTCTGGTTAATTCAGTCAGTTTGATGTGTCCCAAAAGGATAACAGTATGTTACAGTTATTCACAACTTGATAACTATAATTGCTATTTTCATATTTTGCTAAATATTCCACTAACAATACTGGACAATCATCAGAACCTATCCAATGGCACAATACCTATGATACAAATATTATTTTCTTACATATATGTTTGTGATTTATCATAGGGCTCAGCTCCGGCTGAGCCACAAACAAGTCTGTTGTGGGAGACAGAGGTTTGTGGAGCATCTGGACTAATATGTATAAACAAGTTAGCTAATTCAAATTAACTGGCAATAAATATGAATTTAAAAACACTACTGTAGACAACCACAACAGGTTTACATTTAAGCATCTTTCTGTGCTGGGTATCACTAAGAATGCAACAAAACAATAAAAGTAAGGAAGTTACAACTAAGCGTGACCATGTACTTTGGTTTATTCTTGTGCCAATGCATTTTAATAAAGTACAGTATTGTTCTGTCATCACCTCAATCCTTTGCAATATCAATGGATAGCAAGAAGAAATAGCAACCTTCACTTTTATTTCCACTTTGTCACAATCTAAAATGCTCTTAGAAAATAGGGATTTTTAAAAATGAGATTTATTCCCATGATTTTTATTTTGTTACGTGCGATTGAGCCTATGGCCTCTGTGTAGTCAGAACTCTGGGCAATTTTTTCTTTAATTTTTCCATATTAAGAGAATTGAGACACAGCCACCATAATTTCTTTGTATTTCATTATATGTAAATTTATGTTTACAGACTGTAAAACAGATTTTTATATAACCATTAAAAACCTGAAAATTTATTATAATTAAGAATGTTAAAATCAATATGTAACGTGGAAAGAACTGCAAATATTAAGTTTTAAAAACAAAGTTATCATGTTACATTCAAAACAAGAACACTTAGGCCACAAAACCTTAAATCACTTCTCAAATTTACTTGCCGCCCCCCCCCCAAAAAGAAAAAGTCCTGTAGTCAGCCAAATAAATGGCTTTTACTAGTACTAGTTAATGATAATTGGCACCACAACCATAATCTTTACTATAAATAAAAATTGCATTTTTATTTAAAACCACAATTCAGCATTGCCTGTAACAATTTAAAGTAGATAAATCAAGAAAGAGAGCACACATTTGTAAGTAATCTGATAGTAAAACCAACAAGTCTTTGTTCAACAAAGATTCTTAATTGTAAAATATAGCTATAATTTGCACATGCCCTGAATTTAATAATTTTACAAGTCTCTTCCATGCATAACATTTCTAAAATAATCAGACTTTAACTTAAATTCTTTCATCACAATGTCTATTAAAATATCACTACTAGTCTGTCTGGATACTCTATGTTATTTCATGCATCATTTTAGAGAGCTCAAACTCAGGAGTCAACAGTATTTCACTAACATGCCATAAAATTGAGCTTTGTACAAGGGGAAAATGCTTCTTTGGGAAGAAATGTAAATAAGTTACTAAAAGGTTATTTTAATAGATGTATTTTAAAATAGTAATTAATCATTCCCATTTTTAATTTATATTGATTACATTAGAGATCTAAAGTTAACTAAATTAAATGGAAGTCTCTCTCCATTTATTTAATAAGAGCTGCAGCAGGCCCATAATGTTCAGAAGTTTTGAAGACTGCATGCAAGTTTGTTGGTTGCCAATGTAAAAGAACTTGCACTTAAAAGAGCACTGAAAGCCCATTTGGGCAGAAAACATGTACATATGTTTGTAATGTATCTATATACATCTATATTCTATTATGCCAAATAAAAAATGGCACCGGCGAAACACCTTTATTAAAGAATGTTACATAACTTAGCTCTGCTTGCTTTGCCCAAAAGCCTGGCTGCTGTAGATTGTTAGTGATAAGATGCCTGGAGATCCATAAAAACTGTCCACAATAAGAAAGGCCACGAGTCTCTGACAGCGTAAGAATACTATCTTATATCAATCAATAATTATATCTGTTAGCTCTGTTGATAATCACTGCTGACAAATTTTAAAAAAAACCTCACTGATGTCTCTTTCATAGTTTTATAAACAATTTATCTTTTCAATCACCCCGTCCTCCATCACAGAATTTTGTTAAAATTCATTTGGAAGCTTGGAAATTAAATATTTTCTTACCAAATGTTATTGTCTTTCATCACATGTTCAGAATTACTGTGTGGTTGCTCATGAATACTCAGGTGCTGCCGAGAGGAAAAAAGTGTACGTCAAGTTTTGGTCCTGTCAGCCTTGAAAAGGGCCTTTTTTTATAGTGTCAAAACTTAGGAGCAAATAACAATGGTGAATCTCAAAATGCAGTTGCACTCAGACTGATTTGTGGAGACCTTTCATTAGATATAATTAGCTCTGAGTGCAATAAAACGTATCGTTATCACCAATGGCTGCTTTGATCAGTACTGTATATTGGTTTGGACTGAGGGCTTCACCTAATCTGCTAGGGCTTAAAAGTTAAACTACTGAACAAGGAAAGATTTAAAATAAGGCATATAAAAATTCTGATTTCTTTTAGAGTTTCTAATCTCGCAATCATACTATGTTTGGCTGAACATATGAAATAGCTGACTGTGCCTAGGAAGATTTGGGGAATTTTCACTCGCTGAATGGACAATGAACTGATCCAAACGACAGGGTTTGGTTTTTTTTTTTATATTAAAAAGAATTCTAACATACTTCTCCATTTTGTTTCCCCCCCTCTCAAAGTTTAAGCTTTTTTAATTAAACTACTTTTATGACAGTGACAGACCCCTTAATCTAATACTATTTTCCTTTTTGTTTCGGGAAGCTTTATCCCTTGTTTTATGCCAGATTCTGTTTCCTATGAAACCTCAAAAGACAACCAGTCCATCTGGAACTTTTAAGGTGTCAAAGCAGGATAAGCAATGGGAAAGAGTAGGCTTTCAAAAATCCTTCAATCCCAAAGCATTTTAAATATACACTTTTTAAAAATTCAGAAGCTCCTATCATGAATTGTATAGAAGATACTTTAAAATGCATTTGATTTTTATAGCCTCTGCAAAACACCAAAGCATTCATTACTGGTCAAACATTTTAGATGCATACCTGCGTAACACAAAACTGTCACGGGTCTAATGATCATATATAAATAATATTTGAAAGCAAATGGCATAACTTATTTTTAAATCAGGAGTTACCAGTTCTCTCAAAAATTTTACTACAATGATTTTATAATACAATACTGATAATCATTTAGTCCAATAGCTGTTGATACAAAAGTGACACTATTCCACTACACAAGCACTGAGTAGCTGAATTCTTTAGTTACAGACCATATGACTAAAATAGTCAATTAGCTATGCTTAATAAGCTATGTATGACAGACTGCTATTTTATTAAATGTTTAATTTATCTATTAACAAAGGCCACACCTCCAAGAAACTGCTTGGCTGGTACATATTTCACAAATTATTCTTAAACATTTATTCATAGTAGTAGTTTCTACAGGCCAATGATATTGAGGCCCCATTGTTCTAGGCATGGTCACCTTTCATACGTTTGTACAATCTCTGAAATAACTAATACAATATAGTTTGCATGTAACTAACAAATACTATCATGTAACAGACTGTTCTGCATGTACTCAATAATCATGAGCTTTATAAAACTTTTTGGTAGTTGCACAGTAAGTTATTCATACAATAACTGAACTATTCTTAATATACTTGTAACTAACTTTTGGGAACTTTAAAAAAAAAATCTGTAAACTGAACCTAATGTGCTGTGGCCCATTCATCAGAGTAGAAGAAACTGGACAAAGGTACCATAGGTCATTAGTTTTAATATAAGTTTATCAAAATCTTTGAGTGTTCTTCCCTTTGCATTATTCCCAAAATTGTGCACACTGTATATTTAAAACAAATGTCAGTATTATTGAAAGTTGCTAATTTCAAACTACAGAAGTTAGTCTCAAAATCAGTTACTTTGAGAAAGTCACTGTGGGGATTTAAAAAAAAAATGCATTTAAATAGGGACAACTGTGTCAGTTTATTTTTTTTTATCTAGTATCTTAGTTTAAGAGCTTATGTTCATAAAAAACTATTATGAAAAGCATATAGCTACTAAAATAAGTATTTTGCTATTAAAAGCAAAAATACTTCTATATACCAGAAGACTTTTTTTGCATTATGCTGAGTATTGTTTAAGAATGTCAGATAAAAATCACTGAAGGGTTTAGCCAAAAACACTAAATTAAGTGTTAAAAGTTCAGTGTGAATCTGTACCCTTTCATTTAGAATCTGCCTGTTCACAAGAGAAAGTTTGTAAGTTGATATCTTTTCAATATGTGCTATCACAATTAAATACTAGGTCATATGATAAAGTCCTTCCTTATATCTTTTGCATAAATATTTAAACAAAACATCACTTATAGGCAAATGTCAAGCACAGACATCTACAGAATTATTATTAAAGATCACCTGTTAGTAGTTGTAAGAAGCTGCAAAATTAGGTCAGGTCTCAAAACTCATGATGCAGTATAGATTACTGCAATAATTGTCCAAGAATTGCAATTTTTAAATGAAAAACATTCAGTTTCATGTGCCAAATTTTGCCTTCAGGATTTGTCAACATTTAATGTACTATGGAAAATACTTCTTTATAATTGAAAGCAATAGTTTAGATGCTTCCCCCATCATCACACTTGATTTTTAACTAAAGCATTATTGTTTTCATGCAATTTTTATTTATAAACTTGCAGTATTTTTAAGGGAGAAACAAGCATTAGCCTCTGTTCTTTTGTTTGCTGGTGTTTTTTTTAAACAGGGAAATCTGTTCTCTCTCTGTGGAAAATATATGCTTACATGGTGCTTCACAAGTTGCCATGTGAGTATTATAGCTACACTTACAAATGGACCCTGTTCTAGAAAAAGTTTCTCATAAATAATACTGTACAACTTGTTAATAGTACTATATTCCCTCAAACTTAGTCTTCCATGCATTTATTTCAGAGTTTTATAATTAAACAGCAAACTTCAACAAAATGGTAGTTCTTTGTAAGTACATTTATTGAATTATTTAACAGTTCAAACTGAGTTTCTATGCACTTTATATTAAAAAAGCATCCATCCTATTTTCACATCAACTGCCATCAAAGAGAACTTTATAAAAGAGAGTAAGAGGCTTATTGAGGTTGTAAGTTTTCCCTAAGATGTAAAACTACAAAGTATTTGTGCATGCTCACAATTTTAGTTGCTTCTTTGTACATGGTTAGGAGCTTTAAGTCTATGGAATATAATTATTTTCTTCTCAATTAGGATACATAAGAACAAAACTGTGATGAATAAAGCTTCTTTCCCAAAAAAGTTGAGGCAGCTTTTGTTGAACAGTATCTGTACTGGTGCATTTTATATGATCTTGCAGTTTGGAAATATCAAAGAAAGTATCCTTTTTCATTTCAGATCTTGAAAAATGTTTCAAATAAGTCTTGGTAACAAGTTGCAAAGAAATACAGTTGTGTGTGTGGAAGGGAGGGGGGAGCAGCAGCATGATTCTTATGTACAGCCTATTGCCATGCACAATTGCTCAGTGCTTCAGGGTAACAGAAAAGAGTCATCAACTTGATATTATATTCCCCACATGGCACTGCTGTTCCTTTGGAAATGGGGAAAGCAAGCATGGGGGTAGAGCTTATGTCTATATTTCATGCATAGCTATTGTGCCTTTTCCTGCTTCCATAGTGTATCTTCATATATCAGAACTAGAACTGAGGTTTGTTAACCTAGGGTCTGCGTTGATCTCGTATCTGTAGTGATATCCCTCCATGTGATCCCTACAAGCATCTCTGATATTGTACATCCACTTTTTGATTCCTTTTCGGTTCAAATACAAAACCAGAAGAAAAATGGCTCCAATGAGAGCCAGCACTATCCCTAAGAAGACATATGAAGTTTGCAGTTGGGACTGGATGTCTACAGGCACAGAACAGTCCAGGTCTGAGCTGCTGGTTTTCACCAGGGGTTTGTCCTGCATCTTATCAGGATAAGAGCACTTCAAAGCCCCTTTCCCTTCCACCTGGTCACTCTCCTTAAGCCAGTTCACCAAGTGCTGGATGCAGCAGTCGCAGACCCAGGTGTTGTGGCCCAGGTTGATCCTGCGGAGTGCAGGCAGGCTGCGGAGCTGGGCGATGGTGGCATTCCTCAGGCACTTCAGGGAGTTGTGGCTGAGGTCGAGGCTCTGAAGCTGGGCCAGGCTGTGGAAAACCACAGCATGCAAGCTCACCAGGAAGTTGTTCCGCAGGTCCAGATGCTGTAGGTTAGGCAGAGAGGAGAACATGCCCGCGGGCAGGAAGAACAGCTTGTTGTCTGCCAGCTCTAGGCGACTGAGGTTGCCCAGCACCCCCCAGCCCAGCAGCTCGGCCAGGGCAGGCACGGCGCTCTGGTTGCTGAGGGAGTTGCTAAGGTTAAGCTCCTCCAGGGGGCTGCTGGCGTTGCCGAAGGCCTCGGGGCTGAGCCTGGCCAGGTCGTTGCTGCTCAGGTCCAGCTGTCTCAGGCTGGGCAGGCTGGCGAAGGCACCCGCCTCCACCTGCTGCAGGTGGCTGCCGCTCAGGTTGAGGAGGCTGAGCTCGGGCAGCGGCGGCGAGAGGAAGGCGCCGGGCGGGAGGCTGGCCAGCTGGTTGCCGGTGAGGAAAAGAAGCCGCGCGTAGGGCGGCAGGTCCCGGGGCACCGCCGTCAGGTTCCTGTTCACGCACTTCACCGTCCGGGCCGCCTCGGAGCACTCGCAGGGCGCCGGGCAGGAGCCGGACTGCTGAGCCGAGCCCCAGCCCAGCAGCACCTGCAACAACAGCCCCAGCGCCGCCCGCCTCTCCCCGACCGGGGCAGGGGGCGTCGCGCCCCGCACAGCGCGCCCCGGCATCCTCGCGCCACTCGAGCCCCCCCTCTGGCTCGCCCTGGCCGGGATCCGGACGCCGGACAGAAACTCTCCGCTCGGGGCGGGTGCAGGCGGGGAGCAAGGCAGTGCCCGGGGCGCTTCGCCCGCAACCAGCCGCTGCCCTTCGCCTGCTTCCTCGGCGCGGGGAGCCGTCCTCTCGGCCCCAGCGAGACCTGCAAAGAGCAAACAAATGGATACAACAGCAGCACTTCGCCCCCGGACCTTTGTAGCCCCCTCCCCCAGCACGGAAATAGAGGGGGGCCCCCGCCCCTACTGCTCCCCAACACTCGCAGGTAGGGGCCCTTCGGGGTCACTGCCTGTCCAGCACAGCCCGGCTCCCCGCGCACTGGGCGGGAGACTGCACCCTCAGGGGACGCTCCCCCCCCCCCCCACCTCGGAGTAAAACAAGCGCCAGTTATTCCCATCGGAACCGGAGCCCCGCCCGGCCCATCACGCGGCTCCCCTGGGCTGCCCCCGTCCAGAAGCGGCTGCGACCCCCCAGACAAAGCCACCGCTGCACAAAAGAGCCGCCGCCACCCCGCAACTTGTGCCGAGACACTGCCCCTGCCCCTGCGCCGCCACTGCCTCCAGCCTCACCTCCCGGCCCGCGCCGAGCGAGCCCCGTGCAAACTCCACGGCGGGCGAGTGCGAGGAAATGACGGTCCGCGGGCTCGGCGGCCAACTCTTCCCGCGCAGTCCCGCCCCTGCGCCGCGCCCAGCCCCGCTGCCAGCTCAAATCAACCGCGGCCGGGGGAGGGGCCGGGACGTGTCCTGGAGGAGAGCCGCTCGCTGTTCCGGGAACTGTCCCTTCGCCGGCCCTCACTGGCGCACCGCTAGGGAACCCCGCAGGGATGTTCCTGCTTCCCCAGCTGGGTTGCTGCTTCCGCACATCTACCTCGGAACGGAGCCGAGCCGAGCCACGTGGATCGCTCCCCAGTCCAGCCAGGGAGGAACCGAGTGACTCCCTGCAGAGCAGGCGGAGCGGGCAGCCCCAGCAGACGGAAACGTGTATTACGGATGTTGAAGGGAACCCTCCGACACCGATGCTGTTGCTGAAGATCAAACTAAAGCTCCCAGTCAGACAAAGGGTGTGTGCGGTTTTGCGGTCAAGGGGGGATGTGGTCCAAGCGGCCTGACAGGGTGGTATGATTGATCCAGAGTGGGGGAAAAAATAAACTACGCTCTTTCCTTTCCCCGCTCCCCCAGAAGAAGGGTGGAAAACCAAAGAAAGCCTGTTACACTAGGGTTGTATGTCACTTACTTAGGGAGTATTGGTATAGTGAGACACTTACTATCTTTCATTGGACCCATGAAAGATAAAGCTTCAGGGGGTAGCTGAGTTAGTCTGTACAGGATAAACTTAAAAAACAACAAAAGGTCTGGTAGCAGTTTATACATAACAAAATATGTAGATGGTATCACGAGCTTTTGTGGGCACAGCCCACTTCTTTAGAGGACCATGATACCATCTACATGTTTTGTTAATCTATAAAGTGCTACCAGACTGTTTGTTGTACCATGAAAGATAGTACCTTACCAGAGGTGAAAGAGGGTCAATATGGCATAGTGGTAAGAAGTGACTGCTGGTACCAGCCTGTACACAGCCTGCATTAAAATGCTACTGCTGCCCCTCAGTGGTGGCCCTGCTGGTAGGGTTGAAGCAGCACTTTAATATTGCTGCCCCATTTTGCTACCCCAGGGTTGCCAGTGGTGGGGAGAGGAGAGAGAAAACGAGCAGCTGTTAGTGATTTAAAATGGCTTGGTGGGCTTGCAGTAGTGACTGGAGCCCCAGGCCCTTTCAATCACCACTAGAATCCCTGGCAGGACAGCTGGGGGAGGTTGGGGCCCAGCCTTCCCTCTTCTGCGCAAGGTCCTGCCCCTGCTGTAAGATTTTAAAACTACTTTTAACCCTGTAACTTGCTCATCTTGCTTCTCAGTTGGATAAGAGATGACATTGATGGAAGCTTCATCAAGGCATTCAAAGAGTAACAAGAGCAGCCTTCTTAGTGCTAGTTACTAAGGCCACATCATAGCGTCCCAGAAGATCAACATTGAGGTGGTCAATCTTCTAGAGTTCGATTTAGTGGGTCTAGTAAAGACCCACTAAACTGAACACTGAGCGTGCCCCGTCAGTGCCTTCTCCTTGAATCACAAGAAGTAAGGGAAGTTGACAGGAGCATTTGCTTCTGTCAACCTCCCACTGTGGAGATGGTGCCAAAGTTTGAATTAAGGTACATCTACTCCAGCTATCAATTCATGTAGCTGGAGTTACATATCTTAATTAACATTTCTGCGTAAATATAGACATGGCCTACGGAGTTGCTAGCCTTTCCTTCCAGGTGTGAAGCTGATCAGAGCAGCACACACCTTTAAGTGCAGTAATAATCAGGGACAAAAAGTGAACGTATCAGAGGTGAGAAATAGCTATTATGCTCTGGAGCCTGCCCATCTTTTCAGAGAACAGGTGATTAGAACACACTTAAGGAGTTTGGGATTCATCATGCTTGTTAATGATAGTTTTGTACTTGAATCTAGCCTAATTTTTTTTTTAAATATCCATCCCCATACCTACTGATTTCTAGGATGTGTGGCTTTGGGGAACATTCTATTGATTATTTATAAACTTTTTTTTTTACTTAACAGAATTGAAGGTGAAACACGAATGAAATACCACTGACTTTTAGATCTAATGTAAAGTGACCCCATGTTCAAGAGAATTATAATCTAAAAATCTCAAAACAATATATTGTGTATTTAAATTTGCTAGTGAAGAGAGAAATACTTTTTCCTTGGTTTCTCCTTCAGTGGCTGCTGTATAAAAAGTACTATCAATCAAATTGCCAAGTGTGATAATATGGAGACAGTCACTTTATGTAGGCAGATAACAATATTTGTGGTTGGGTGGTGTCTGGGGAAAATAAAGACAATTTTGTGGGAGTAAAAATTGTTCAAACCAGCAACAATTTTTTTTGTCTTTATGGAAGCAACAAGATTAGTGTTATGAATCCAACCACCGAAACACAAATCACTTCACAAAAATATGTAACGTAACATAAAATAAACTGTGAAAAGTAAAGCATACAGAAGCAAAAAGAATGGAGGTTTTGTCCTAAATAGATACATAATCTAGTTGATTTAGTTTCTGACTCCTGAAGTATTTATGCTGTATTAACAAAATCAGAGTGCAGGGAATTATTTACTATGTTTCCTGTCAGCCACTTGAATGACAGCTGTGTGGCAAGGATAGAGAAAAAACTACTTACAGAATTTAATTTTTTTTCTAAAGTTTCATCTTTTAAGTCAGTATGTTTGTCTATGTATCTGCTGGTTTTATGGAGGTCACACTAATGACCCTAGGACTGACATTGGCCAAAGCTAACTCAGGTTAAGTGATTATTACTCCTGCAAATTTGAGAAATTACAAGCTTTAGAATAACAATGTTATGAACAAGAGTACTACACAAGGTTTATTAAGATTTTCTTCTCCTTTCATCTCCTTCTTCATCCCTTTTCCAAGAAAGTAAGCACATGATTGGACAGTTAAACTCTGGTGTGGTCCAGATCAGATTTCTTGCATTTCAGGTCCTGTAGAAACATAGAAATGTAGGGCAGCTGGAAGGGACCTCAAGGGGGCATATGGTCTAGTGATAAGGATGCCACAACTTCCTTGGTAACCTGTTCCAGTACTTAACAATCTTTATAAGTACAAAGTTGTTTCTAATATCTAGCCAAAGTCTTCCCTGCTGCAGATTAAGCCAACTATTTCTTGTCCTAGCTTCTGTGGACATGGAGAATAACAACTGATCACTAACCTCTTTATAACAGTCCTTACAATGTTTGAAGCTTGTCACCAGGTCCTCCCTGGGTCGTGTTTCTATATGACTAAACATGTCCAGTGTTTGTAACTTTTCTTTATAGGTCTCATTTTATAATTTTTGTTGCACTCTTCTTGATTCTCTGCAGTTTGTCTGCATGTCCCTTAAAATGCGATACAACTGCTCCCCGAGTTACGACCACCTCCACTTACGATCATCCGCACTTACGACCAAAGCGGTTGTAAATGTGGATCTGAGTTACGAATGGCAATCCGCGCTTATGGACAGCACGGTCGCCATGTAACTCTATGGGATCTGAGTTACGAACACTTCGAGTTACGGACCAAGTGTTGTTCCGTAACTTGTTCGTAACTCGGGGAGCGGCTGTACTCAAAACAGGACACAGTATTCCAGCTGAAGCCTCACAAGTGCTGAGTGGGGCATGACAACTACTTTCCTTGTATTTATACTACCCTCCTATTAAAACGTTACTAGTTTTTTTCACAATTGCATCACCTGGTTGCCTTATATTCAATTTGTGACTCACTATAATCCACTCACATATCTATTCAGCAGTACTATCACTTTGCCAGTTATTCTCCACTTGGTATTTGTGCATTGGATTCTTTTGTTCCTATGCATAGTATTTTGTACTTGTCTTCACTTAATTTCATCTTGTTGATTTCAGACCAATTTTGTGATCTTATTTCCTTAGTTTACTTTAACTTATTTTTCTGCAAAATTAAGTATTTCTCCCTCAGGTTTGCATCCATCAGGGAATGCAACAGAAAGTACCTGTTACAGAGTCCATTGGTTTATTTCTGTTGATTTCCAATTGTAAATATCATGAGGAGTAGGTTTGCAGCTCACATCTTGAGATTTAGGACATTAGTATGTTTGAGATTAAGGAAGCTGCAAAAATCTACAAATATATAATATTAGGTGATTTTTTAAGACTACTATAGTTGTCTTGATTACCATGTAAGGATGGGGGAATGACTGGAAAAGCCATGTATGATTGATTTCTTTTGGTGACTACAAAGGAGGAGACTCTTCCACATGCTTGTAAAGAGGTGAATGTAGGCTCTCTAGACTATATTGCATAATTTGGATCCTAGGTTCATCATAATATTTACTAACAGCTAGTTAACCCATACCATAAAGCATGATAGAACATTTGAACAATGAGGTTTCAGTCACAGCACATCTATATAGCTGCTGGATGCTAATTATCCTGAGCCAATTAATCCTTAACTCCCTACTGTTTTCCTCACCCTTAGCTAAAAGAATGCTTTAAATGCCCCTAAATTCCATTTTTTTCTGGCCCCATTGTGCATAGTCATCTGTCTCCCGTCCCCCCAGGCTCCTGACCTTTTCCTGGGCTCACACATGCTATATCATGATTCAACATCCTGATCTCATTTTTGTCTCCTTGCAAACTTCTTAAAATCAGCAGAAGTTCCTGTAAATCTTAGTAGACCACATTGGGATCTTGTGTTTTGGTGAACAATTAGTCTTCAGCAGGTCCTTTGTACTTTAAAAAGCCAAGAGGAAAGCAAAGATACAAATCAAGCATGGAATCTGGGGAAATAGGTGAAAACAACTGACAGAGATTGAGGAGACTGGGCCAAAGAGAGCTCTTAAATTTCACAGCATTTCCTGCCTCTTGTCTCTCTCTGTTCCTGTTGTTCTGCAGTGGTTAATCAATGGGATGATTCATTGGGTAAAGATTAAACACTGCAGAAATAGTTGCAGAATCTGGCTATCAGATAGAAAGTATTCCTCAGAGAGTTGTTAAGGAAAGAAAACGTGAAATAGCAGATACTGATGATGTGAATAGACAGAGGAATGTAAACAGCTCCCGAAGACTGGAAAGCTGTTACCTAATTTTAATTTTAAATATTGTGCATTTAAGCTGTACCTAATTTTAAATATTGTGAGCAAGTGTAGCTCAAGGTTGGAAAGCAGCTGCATCTGGTCATCAATGAATTCCCTGGAGTATGAGGGAGCTCTCAGCTGTCATAGATGAAATGCCTGTCTCATGTGCTATGCTCTGTCCTGGTTTCCATGTATTGAGTAAGGAGGGTCCATGACTGGAGCACAGGATAAGCCAACTAGCTGGTGTGTAGTCCCTTTGGGATTGTGGAAGGCTGCCATAATTTAAAATAGCATTCAGGTTTTTAAAGTGAGCAGTTTCCCAGTGAGAATCAAGTAGCCTCAACTGGCTGTCTCTTGTTCCTCTTCACTGTAGAAACTCAGTGTAGCCCAGAATCTGAACCCTGTTCCATCACCTTTCAAATCATTGAACACTAGAACTGGAAAGGACCTCGAGAGGTCATTGAGTCCAGTTCCCTGCACTTATGGTAGGAACCAGCACTGTCTAGACCATCTCTGATAGATGTCTGTCAACCTGCTCTTAAATATCTCCAGAGATGGAGATTCCACAACCTCCTTAGACAACTTATTCCAGTGTTCAACCACCCTGACAGTTAGGAAGTTTTTCCTAATGTCCAACCTAAACCTCCTTTACTGCAGTTTAAGCCCATTGCTTCTTGTCCTAGATCATGATCCCACTCAAAGCACAGCAGTACATTTTAGTGCAATGCCAAGATCTCTGGATCTCAGTACAAAGAAGCTTACTCTGCTGTAACTTCCTAATGTCTAATAAACAAGTGTGGTAGAAATGTAAAGCCTCAACATCTCAAGCGTACAGGTTTAGAATGTAAATTTTGTGATTTGAATTAGTTGGAAAGGTTGTCATACAAAAGACTGAACAGATTGGAAGATATTGAAAACAGATGGGGTGTGATTCTCCACTGTCTTGCACCTTGTATAGTTAGGTATACTTTTGCAAAGTGGATGCAAAACATAATTTGTGAAACTTGTAAAAATTTACAGGAAGTACACAAATGACTCTCATGATTACTGTCTAGCAAATTTATTTCAACACCAGATAAAATAATGCATATTACCGTTACAGCTGCAAATATAAAGGAGTATGCAAATTTACGAAGAGTAAGACACTGGAAAATCAGGGGTTTCATCCTTTCTACGTATGATCAGTAATCCACTCTTATCCACTGTGAAACTCCATATTACACATGTTCATTCACTGAACACCACTCCTCTCCTTCACTTCTGCTTTTATTCCCTTCTCTTCTCATCTCTGTCATTTCTTTCTGTTTTTCTTGGGATTTGCAGCTCCTCTTCTTTGGACTGATTGCTGATTTGTAAATGTATCTAAACTCTTATGATCTGGGAGAGGAGGGAAAGCCTATTTCTTTTTTTTCTTTTTCTTTTTCTTTTTTTTTTGTGAGCTGCACAAGAAGAAACATATTGTCATAGAGCAGGGGGATGATAATTCCTCTTCTGTGCAGCACCAGTGAGACTGCATGTAATTCTGTCACTCCAGTACCAGTAAATCTACAAAGATGATGTGAGATTTCAGAAAAGAGCAATAGAAATGAAAAGGGGCTGTTGGGATTGATTTATGAGGAACAATACAGAGAATTTTAAATACGTATAGCTTGTCCAAAGACTAAGGGGGATATCATAAGGTCTATAAGCATTTGGAAGAGGATAATCACTAATGAGGAAGAATTGTTTACCATGATTTGAGAGGAATAAGTAGGAGTAATGGGGAAAAATGAAGCAAGTTAAAATTCAGACTCAATACCAAGAAATGAGCTTGCTTCTGCTGTGGAACTGCCTAATGAGCACACCGGAGAAGTGGAATTTTAAACAAATTTCTTTACCTAGTTCAAGAAAGTACTTCAGAATTCACATTCCATTCTCTGTAATAAGAGTTGATTTCCTAAACCTGTGAGAAGGCAAATATAATACATCACAATGTTTCTGCCATGTAATTTGATTGGAGACAGATTCTGAAAAGCACAAATGGCAATTAGATGTTCTGATGGGGTGTATAGACCTCCCACATTGCGATAGCAAGGAAAGAGTTAGTAGACAAACAATTGCTGCTCTAGACTAAGGATAGGTCTACGGGGGATAAAAAAACCTGATGCTGGCCCAGGTTACCTGTCTTGGACTTATGGTTCTTGGACTCTGGGGCTGAAAAACGGCAGTGTTGGAATCTGAGCTTGGATTGAAGCCCAAGGGTAGGGACCCTGCAAGGGTTGGAGGATCCCCAAGCCCAGATATTAACGTAATTTTTAGCCCACAACCTAGGCCCCTTTGAACCCACATCAGCTGATCCAGGCGAGCTGCTACTATGCTGTGGGTCATTTATCCATGCTAAGGGTACATCTATACAGCTACATTACTTTGAATTAACTAGCTTTATTTTGACATAACTTAGTCCGCATCTACACAGCGGGCAGTTATTTTGAAATAATGTCAAAATACTGTCAAACTGGAGGACTTCTTGCTCTGACTTTTGTAACCCTCATTGTACAAGGATGTACAATTGTACTCCGGTCATCTGAAGAAGTGGGTTGTGCCCACGAAAGCTCATGATACCATCTACATGTTTTGTTAGTCTTTAAAGTGCTACTGGACTATTTATTGTTTTTTAAGTTTTTCCATTGTACGAGGAGTAAGGGAAGTTGGAAGTAGAGTGCTCTATTTTTAAATAAGTGCTGTGTAGATGCTCCCAGTGTGACTAGTTAACAATAACTGGCATAAAAACTGCAGTTCAGTTCGAGAAGGGATGTTGCTAGAGAGGGTGAGAGAGTGTTGAGAAAATACCTCAGTAGAGAAGAAGCTTGGGTGGAGAGTGGAATCAACAGTGCTGTGAGAGATGTGGACAGAGGGAAAAGGTGGGAGCAGCCTAGGAAGTGCCTGAGGGATTGTAAGAAGCAGTCCTTATCTGACTAACACAGGGTTTCTGGGCTGGAACCTAGAGGAGAAGCTGGGCTTGGGTTCCCCTAGGACTCTCACCTAGCAAAAGGGGAAATGCAAATCTTTCAATTAAAAGCAGTAGAGACTGATGAGTCTGATGAGGGCTGGCATAAGGACCATTAAATACCCTGGAAGAAGACTGCACCTGAAGGTGACCTGGTGAGAGAGCTATGTCTCGGAAGCTGCACACTGCTATGGCATCATATGACATCAACAGGCTGTGCTAGAGTAGATCTCCTGCAATGCTGTGTCCACAAGGTGGTAGCGTGGCATTGAGTTCACCTGGTGAAAGGTGCTTAGTTCCTTTCATACCTGCCAGCTGTGCCTCTAAGACCTCCTCTGATCTGGCAGATGTAATTGCCTTTTATGATATAAAGAATTTTAAATTTTTAGTTGCATTGTGCCCAGGACAGTCCGATCTTGGAAGATTCAGCATATTTTCTTGGTGTAAGAGAACACGGGAAAGCTTTAAAAGTCTAGGGCTAGCCAAAAGCAGCATAGAAGGAGCTGCCTAGGAATTAGAGTTGCTGAGTACTTGTCCTTTTAATGGTTTCTTTTCCTAATCTATCCATTTCAAGAATCACTAAGTCAAGTCCTCAGCAATTGTGTGCAAAGAAAGAAGCTATTCTTTCTCTATTTGCCTAATAAAATTAGTATCTAAATCTAAATGTTCAATTTAAATTCTTTCCGCTCTGGTTCAATCTTTTAAAAATATGTTTACTACAGAGTATTAAAAAATGATACTTGGGTTATGTAATTAATAGCTAGCCACTGATATAAAAATCCTGGTCTGAATTAATTGGTATTAATTTTTATAGTATAATTTTTATAGTATTTCATGCATTTTTCATAAGAGTTTTTTTAGAATTGTTAGTTTAATGTCTTAGCTTCCATTCCATAACCTGTACTTCCAGAGTACTGATTTACTCATAATACTAAGTAGAAATTAGAAAAGATTTGTGCCAGAGCACTTGTTAATAGTACTTCAAGGTTATGAATATAGCTGGCTGAATCATTTCAGCTGAAAATTTTTCCCACCAAAAATGAGGTTTGTCAAATTTTGTTATGGGAAAATACTGCTTTTGATTTAAAAAATTATTGTAACGGGAAACTATAAACTAAATCAGAGTCATAGTGTTTTTCCTTTTGTCACTCTAACATTTTTGAAGTTGGGGAGTTTGAAAAGATAGAGTAGAAAAAAGGGAGGGGGAAAAAAGGGAGAATAAAAGTCAGTAGATTTCTATCTTTCATTCTCTTCTACTCTGAAGCAGGGTGGGGGTGAAAGGGAAAGGGCTTGGGGGGGGGGAAGATCAAAATCTGGATTTTTTTTGTTTAAAAAAAACAACTCAAAAACTTCAGTTAAAATAAAAACATTTTAAGTGAATTGCTTCAACTTTTTGTGGGAAAATTTCAAAATGTTTTGAATTAAAATTATTTTATTTGAAAATGTTCTAAAAAATGGTTCATTCAGCTCTAATTATGAAATTCTCACTGAACACTGTTTCAGCCAACTCCATGGTAATGTTTAACAGATCAGGAAAATTAATTAATTTTAATAGTCTAATGAAAGAAGGTTTTTGATAGTTTCTCAGCATACTTTGTCATGAATAATGGTCTTTTATTGCAGTACTGTAAATGGGTATTGTTGAATAAACTCTTGGGTGCAAATCTGCTAGAAAGGGTAGCTTAAGAAGTTCATGAACTTCCTGCAGACCTACTCTACATGTAAACATTGGCTTGATTTTGAGTAACATTAAGGCCTCTTTATGTCATTCTGGCAGCATAACAGTGATTTAAAGTATGAAATGGCCCTGAGAGGATCCCCCTGTACAGAGAGCCAATGTGGCTAATACAGAATGGTCAGTAAAGGCAAATCTGTACTAGTTCTACTTTTAGTCCCTGGCATATAGGTGGGTCAGGGGGTGGTCAGACTACTCCCACCTTCCAGTGCTCTGGAATGCAGATTATAACTGAGGCTGCTCTGACTGCTGGGCAACACTTTGGATTGTTCCAGAACACAAGTAGTATATAAGCCATCTTTGTGCCCCCCTTCTCCACTCCCACTCACCTGTTTGTCTATGTGCAAAATATTAATGGAGTAGCTAAAGAAATCAGGCCCCATTTGTTCATTTTAATCTCTAGGAAGTGCACAGTTTTGTTTTCCCAGTCTATGGTGCATGTATACCGAAATGTTATGAGGTGCCTTTTGAGTGTAGGACTGCTGCTCCTGAGCTTATAAGATTTTTTAAGATGAGCGCTGAAACATTATTACGGTATTATGGAATAGTGAAATAAAAAAGGTACAAACTTGTGAGAAAAGACTTGCATCATATTTTGACTCTACCAGTGATGGTAGTGGGCTTTTGTAAAAAGATACCACAAATATTGTAACAAAATATCTATACAACTTTTAAGACTTTCTTGCCGAATGCTTCATTTAGAACTCAAAATAGAAGGTTGGTAGTCTCGTAGGGTTGCCAGGTGTATTCTACAGGACAGTCTGATATTTGCACTCTTTGTCCGGTAAAAAAATCAGAGAATACCAGACATGTGCAATGTCCGGTATTCTCTGATTTTTCCGGCTGCGAACCAGACGGAAGCCTGGTATGGGTGGGGGGAGCGGCTGGAAGGTGGGGCCACGATCGGTGCTGGGAGCCTGTGATTGTGCAGAAAAGCCTGGCGGGGGTGGGGGCCAGTCACAGGCTGCCAGCAATCACAGGCTCCCAGCGCCGATGGTGGCCCCGCCTCCCAGTGTGGGAGTTCCAGCTGGGAGGCGGGTTTGTGATCACTGCTCTAGGCGCTGCAGAACGTTCCTTTTTTTTTTTTTGCTTGACCAAAAATAACGTGTGTCCAGTATTTTTGGGGAGACCATCTGGCAACCCTACCAGTGAGGAGCAACACAGGAGTGAGGAACAACACAGAGCCAGTGGCCAGCAGATGGAAGAAGCTGGTATCTCAGCAGGGTTGAGAGTGGGAGGAACTGGAGCTCTAGGAGGCTGCAGGCTCAGCCAGGCACTGGAGCAAGCTCAACTCTGATGGCGCTGGAGGTGGCCAGAATTTAGACCGCAGTGAGCAAAAGTGTCCAACAGAGATCTGATAGTTATACTGCTAGAATGCAATGATTATGGATGGAAGATGACCAAACAGGAAGTCAAAGACTTGGTACACGTACTGAACATTAGCAGACCTTAGACCAATTTGCCTGATAGCCAGGTATACAATTGTGAGTTTTGGAAGATGGCTATAAAAGTCATATATAATGGAGAAGTGACAAGAAAGAAGAGTGGGCAGGAGTTACTACTTTTACAACTAGATTAAAATATTCTGAGGTTTAGCACTTTAATGCCAAGTAAATACATGTGACATTTAAAAATTAATATGGTGTCAGGGAAAAGGGCCAGAAAGGAGTGTTAATACTATTTAAATTATCTTCAGTTCACAGTGTTTAAAAAAATATCCGTATTCAAGCTTTTAGCAAGGGGAATGTGTTATTGCTTATCATATAAATTCACTAATGATAGTTATTAACATAAATGAGCTCTGGTGGGGTTTGTATGTTAATTTAAGTCAGGGTTAGAGCCAAGTGTTTCTTTGAAGAGTAAACAATTTTAACTTAAATAATAATGAAAATAATAATAGTTTTTAAAAAATAACCTACTCTGAAAAAAGCTACTCTTACCTCTTAAAATAATGTAATGTGCAGGGAACTTAGATTTATTTGTGTTAAGGAGTGCATCATAATCAGGAATCCCATAATAGTATAGCATTTCTGAAGTTAAAGTAGAAGCATTCTGCTGTTAACACATAACTGCCCACAGTCCCAAAGCCATAGAACAACTGACCTGCAGCATTTTGCAATTATGGCTTGTCATAATTACCTGCCCCTGCAATTCATTTAGCCCTTTCAGCATACTTAAATGAATGCTACAGCAAATCCATATGTCTCTGAACAGATGCTGCAAGCCATCAAACAGAGCTGCGGGGAAGAAACAGAAGAATGTGGGTTTGAATGCTGCATTTACTTGCTCCTGATTGTATTTTCTAGTGAAATGTGAAAGAGGTTAAAAAGATAAACAGACACCACTTCCACTTACACTGGAGGTAGCATTTATATAACCCAGACCAGTGGAGTCTTTCAGTGTGCTTTTCATCTAGCATCTAATATCAGCATTAAGAATGCCCTCACCTTGCCAGTTGTGTGCTGCCAAGTCATAGTTCAGATTTGCAGGAGAGCAAAGTCAAGATCAATAGCTTCAAAAATAGGAGAGAGAGAAGAATAGCTATAAAAGGGATTTAATTAATGTTATTTAAAACATAGTATTATGTTGAACCTCTTTAAAGTACTGTTTCCTTCAGTGCCAAAATCTGTTCTGTACTGCTTATTTGTATCTGAATATAGGCAAATGACTTGGCATTCTTTTTATTTGTCTTCTGGGTTTTGAACCTTTAGGGTTCATGTTTTCAAGCTCTTCTCTGCAATTGTGAGGTTGCTTTTGTTTTTTGTTTGTTTTTTATAAAAGCTCAGATTCTTGTGTACTCACATGATTCCCAGGAGCTGAAGCTTAAAGAAAAATAGCAAATATTATGAGACTCACAATAAAGTCTCCAAAGCTGGCAACCAGCCTTGGAAGTTTGGCCAAAGGGTATTTCATGGGGGAGCAATGGCCCTCACAAAATCTTTTTGGCAGGCACAACTCTAAGGCAGAAATCCAGGTACAGAGGGTCCCGGAGATGCTTCCTAAGAACCAGGCAGACAGCCAGCCTGGCAGTGCCACTGAGGAACTTCTACCAATTAGTATTATGTGTTTTATTCCAATAAACCATCTGAGTACTGACTGTGTAGGCGGATTTAAATAACTTTGCTTCGTGTTCTGGCGAGGCCTTGCTACATTGATCAGATATCACTATGTGAACTAACAAAGATGTCTGTCTTTGAGAAGTAACCTTTGTTCTTATTCAGCTATTGTCACTCTCTCCTTCCTAGCATGCTCAAAATACTCTCCATGCTGGAAAATTTGGGCAAAAAATTACTTGCTTAAAATCTCACCTTCCTGTGCTGCTTGAGGCTCCCTTTCCTTCTTGGTTGCCAGCCTCTGGCCCCTTTGCTCAAGATGGCATCACCATGAAAGCTTAAAAAAGATCAAACATACCACATAGCTGGTGTTCTTATTGGAGCAGCAGAGACAGAAATAACAAAAGAATACAAACTTTGGATCACTATTTTGATTAATGCCCAGATCTTTTAGCTGCTTCCACGTTTTCAGACTGCACTGGAAAATATGGTAAGTGACCCAGAGTGGCTTCTGAAACACTTCACAGTGTAAAGAAATTATGAGGCATTTGTGCCTACATATGGTTAATTTTCATCAAGATCTTTTGTGTTGCAGTGCATATCCTTGCCAACCCCTTCACAGCAAAATGGGTGTGAGTTACTGCAAAAGTCTGTTTTGTGCTGCGTTCTGTGCTGATCATCAGGTACTATAAATTAGAGCATATGGCACCCACATTTCAATGCAATGTGGCCTTCTCAAGGTCATCCATACAGGTGATGGCTACCATCTGCTGACTCAGGGGGCACCATTCTGATAATAGCATTGTTGCATATCTTCCCAGGTAGTCCATTGCCTTTTTTAATAGGACTCTTCTCTTTATCTGGGACACATGTCTTGGGGGCAATATTTGTCAATGTAAGGGAGGCTTTCAAAGGTGGATTTATTAACCTAGCCCTGTATCCACCCACCCGTCATTGTTACAGGAATCCTATATAAAGTGGAAATATCTTACCATCTCATAATGGAAGTAGCTTAAGCTGGCATAAATCAAGCAGTGGGGATGCACGCTTTCAGTATAGTTATAGCAAAAAACCTATACCAAAGAAACTTTTCCATGTAGACAAGGCCTGATATTTACCTGAGAGACAGGCAAATGTGATAGCTCTGCCAAAAGCATGAGTGCTACATGTGTCTGACATCTGGCAGGTGTGTTCATCTTGCATACAATTAGGCCTTGAAGTAGACAGGGATTCTGTAGAAATATTATGGTCAATGATAAAAAACCAATGAAGTTGAACAATAGACTGAAATGAAATATGAGCTTTTCTATTTGTGCAGTTCAAGGTGGTGCCTAGGTCCTGTAGTTGTGCTTTGAACCAACATTGTCACAAAAATATGTGGAGGATTGACAACTGTTCCATTATTCCAAACTATTTTAGATTTCTTCATGACTCTTTTAGCTTTCCTCATTATTATCTCATAACTTATGTCCAGGGGCAGTGAGTATAATAAGCTATATGGGGGGCCGCCTTGGTGCCTCCCCTTTCCCCAACAACTCCACCACCTCCTCCACTTCATTCCCCACCCCTGAAGGTCCCTGCTGCTCGCTGCATCCCTTCTTGGAATGGGGAAGTAAGGAGCAACACAGAGAGCCAGCGGCCAGCAGATGGAGGAAGCTGGTAGCTCATCAGGGTTGAGAGTGGGAGGAACTGGAGCTCAGGGAGGCTGCAGGCTTGGCCAGGCAGTGGGGCCAGCTCAACTCTGATGGCACTGGAGGTGGCCAGGTGCTTGGGGACTAGGGGAACCAGAGGCTTGGTCTGGTTCTTGGGTGGCAGTGGGTCAGGGGGCTGGTGATGGCGGCTTGGCCTGATGTGGCTATGGTGGGTGTGGATCTGGTCAGAGGAGCCCTTAGGGCTTTCACTTTTACAGGGGGGTGTTTTGGGGCTCTGGCATGCAGGGATGGGACCTTGAGAGGAAGAGGTGGGGTAGCAACCAGCCTCCCAAATGTGGGGGTTCACCCTCTATTCATGCTTATGTCTTTGTACTTTACTTTTTATTTTAGGTCAAACAATGAGGAATTGATCATGGAAATAAACTGTAATGGAAGTTTAGGTACAAGGGATCACACTTATGTGCAAACAGAATAAAGTACAAATTGGTAATATGTATACTTGCTGTTTTTAAAGGCTATTCCCACACACCCGAAAACAATTATGAGCCAGATCAGATGGTAGGAGAAATTCAAACAAAAATATGAATATTTGGGACCAGTTTAAGACTACTTATTAGATTCCCAAAATGCCACAACTGAGAAAGGAAGCCGTGGCTAAAACAAACAAACCTGACGTAGACTTTGTGTACACTACACGCTTTGCCAGAAGCGGCAATGCAAATGAAGTGCAGATTAGCATTTTCTCATGCTTCATTTGCATAATCTCTTCTGGTCTGTTTTTGCGCAAAAACCCCTTGTGCAAAAACGGCTTGGAATACATTATGCAAATGAAGTGTGACAATATGCTAATCAGTGCTTCATTTGCATTGCCTCATCCGGCAAAAGCCATAGTGTAGATTATAGCCTTAGGCTATGTCTACACTCGCGGCTTCTTGCGCGAGTAATGTGCAAATGAGGCTAAGCGTGGAATATCGCCAAGCCTCATTTGCATACCTAATGAGCCACCATTTTTTTCAGAAGAGGCTCTTGCGCAAGAAGGAGCGTCTACACTACTCCTTCTTGCTCAAGAAAAACCCTCTTGCGCAATGCCGTTCTTCCTAAAAAGTAATAGGTGTAACGGCATTGCGCAAGAGGGTTTTTCTTGTGCAAGAAGAGGCAGTGTAGACGCTCCTTTTTGCGCAAGAGCCTCTTCTGAAAAAAATGGTGGCTCATTAGGTATGCAAATGAGGCACGGCGATATTCCACGCTTAGCCTCATTTGCATATTACTCGCGCAAGAAGCCGAGAGTGTAGACATAGCCTTAGAGTGGAAGTGAAGACAGCTATAAAAATAGAACAAATGGAAGAAAAGGTAAATTGATAGTAATGAATGCAAATTAGAAGCTAGAAATTATAGAAAATTGATGAGGAAAAATGCACATGGAGAAATATGTGGCCTGCAGAATTAAGAACTAAAAGTTTTAAAAAATATATTAGGAATAAAAATAATACTAACTAAAGTACTGGTCCGTTACTTGACAGAAATGATAGAATTGTTAATAGCTGCAGAAAAGACAGAAGTATTTAATAAATATTTCAGTCTGATACTTGGGGAAAAGGCTAGACCGATGATGTAGTCATACAGATGATGAAACACTTTCCACTACTGTAGTAACTCAGGAGGATGTTAAACAAAAGTTAAATATTTTGTAATTAAGCAGGTCTCCATAACTTTCATCCAAGAGTTTTAGAAGAGCTGTCCAATGAGCGTGCTCAATTATTAATATTTATTTTCAATGACTCAATGCTGAGAGTTTTCAGAAGATTAGAAGAAAGCTAATTTGTGCCAGTATGTAGAAAGAACAAGCTGGTTGACCTTGGATAATGATATGCCTGTCATTGATCCCAGAAAAGATAATGCAGAGGCTGATATAGGATTTGGTCAATAAAGAATTAAAGGAGGGTTATAAAGTTAATACCAACCTGTATGGGTTTGTGGACACCATCTGTTTAATGAGATTATAAATTGGGTTACTATAGGTCAGCGGTCTCCAACCTTTTTACACCCAAGATCACTTTTAAAATGTCAGAACAAGCCAAGATCTACCACCCTATCCTATCCCCAAGACCCCACCCCTTCCTTGAAGCCCCGCCCTCTCTATTCTCCTCCTTTCTATCACTTGCTAGCCCCAGCCCTTATACACTCTACACTGCTGCTTTTTTTTTTGATTCTTCAGTAGAAAGAGGTTTTTCGAACATTTGGCCTGTCTAGACTGGACCAAATGTCAGAAAAACCCCTTCTTTCAGAAGTCCCCTTATTCCTCGTGGAACGAGAAATACAGGGGTTACCGAAAGAGCATGTTTGCTCTTCCACTAAAAAAAGCGGAAGAACAAATGCGTCCCTGGATGCGGAAGAGTTTTTCCGGGATATCTCTAGAATCCTGGAAAAACTTCTGCAGTTTAGCCGTACCCTCACTGGGTTGGGACAGGATGTGTAGGCTCTGGGGTGGGAATGAGGGATTTGGGTGTGGGAAGGGGTGACAGGTGCAAGCTCTGGGAGGAAATTTGGATGCAGGAGGAGGTGGAAAAGGGGAATCTGGCTCGGGGAGGGGGCTCCAGGCTGAGGAGTGTTGGGGTCAGATGGAGGGTTGGGTAAAAGAAAGGCTTGTGGATGTGAGGGTGCAGGAATTTGGGTTGGGGTATGTGAGGGGCTCAGGGCAGCGGGGTCCAGTGTATGATAGGCTCAGATGTAAGGTGTGGGGGGGGGGGGGTGCAGGAGTGTTATGATGCTGCGGCCAGATGGGGGCTTGGCTTCAATTGGGGGTTTGTTGGCCAGGCTTCATTTTTAAATAAAAGACTATGTCAAACAAAATGTTTCTGCATTGTCTTTATTTATGAGAAAGGCAGGGAACCTGTTTTGAGGGGTCACTGACCCACAGAAAAGTCAGTTGGGGGCCACACAAGTGAGATGCAAAAAAATAACTCCTCCAAAACCCCCCAAGCCTCACTAATGTGGCCCCAACTGTGCTGGTGGGAGCAGGGGACATGGTATTGGGGAAGGGTGCTAGTGGGTGCTGGGGCAAGCGACAGGGTGCCAGTGGGGGCAGGGGACAGGGTGTTGGGGTGGGGGCAGGGGACAGGGTTCTGCAGCAGGGGACTGGGTGCCAGTGGGAACAGGGGACAGGGTTCTGCAGCAGGGAACAGGGTGCCAGTGCGGGCAGGGGACAGGGTGTTGCTAGGGGCAGGGGACAGGGAGTCCTCCACACCTGCCTCCTCCAGGGACAACTCCCCCCCCTGCAGAGGAGGGAAGCCCCGGCGTGTGCCTCCTCCTGGGACGACTCCCCCCTCCCGCAGAGGAGGGAAGCCCCTGCGTGCGCCTCCTCTGGGGATTCCCCCCACACCTCACAAGTTCCTGGCATGCCACAGACTTGGGGGAGGGGAGCAGCCAGCGCACTTCTGGAACCCCCGGAAGTGGCATGCAGCTGCAGGACTTCCGTCCACCCCGCAGGAAGCTCCACTTCATTCTCAAGTTTAACTCTCATGCAAATGGTCTAAATCGCGATATGGGATGGCTCGCACATTATCAACCAACCAACCAATGAAGGTGTCAATGCTTCTTGATTTCTGTGTAGAATCTGGTGTTAGTACTCTTCCTTTCCTAGTGCAAACTAATGGTTCTTATCAGCCTCTTTTAACTGTTTAGTCTTTAAGGTGCTAATAGACTATTTGTTGTTTGTTAAGCTTTTCTTGTTACAGACTGGCTCGGCTATCCCTTTGAAACTTATCTACCCAATGTCCTCTTTCCCCCCGCCTCCAATTTTTTTCCTTCCCCCTCCCCTCCTTCCCTTATTTATTCTTGGTTCTGGACTTCCAAAACTCCGGTCATCTGAAGAAGTGTGCTCATGATACCATCTACATGTTTTGTTAGTCTTTAAAGTGCTACCAGACTATTTGTTGTTTTTTAAGTTTTTCCTGTTACAGACTAACTCAGCTACCCGTCTGAAACATTAAAAAACCAGTAAGAGAGCACTTCAGTCTCCCTGGACACTCAGAAAGGGTGTGTCTACACTGCACCCTTAGATCAAAATAAGCTATGCAATTTGAGCTATGTAACTTGTGTAGCTTATTTCGAGTTAATTTCAGAATAGCTTATTTTGTAATTTGATGCTGTCTACACAGGTTTACAGGGATGTCGGAATAGTGAGCCCATTATATTTTGAAATAATGGTTTGCTTAAAAGATGTGGAATAGCTATTTCAGGATATCGGAAGTATCCCGAAATAGTGCCGCAGTGTGTATGTACCCCAATGTACTTTAAAGATGCCATACTTTAGCAAAACAAAAACAAAAACAACAAAACTTTCAAAACTGGACTGTGGTGTAAAACTGCAGAGTGGAACTGATATGCAAATTGGACACTACCAGACTTGGTCTGATTTGTAGTTCATTACAAAAACGATTTCCTCCCTTTTGGTATTCTCACCTTCTCATCAACTGTTGGGAGTGGGCATTCCCATCTTTGAATGTGTATATGTCCCTATCAAACTGAAGTTTCCATTTCATGCATCTAGCCCATGAAAGCTTATGCCCAAATAAATTTGTTAGTCTTTAATGTGCCAGAGGACTCCTTGTTGTTTTTGCTGAAACAGACTAACACAGCTGAATCTCAATCCAGAACTTCTATTATTTTGGAGGAAACTTCCCAGATTTACTCAGTCAATGGTATTCTTTTATAATTTTCTGGTCCAAAGAACTCAGGCAAAGACTGATAAGTTGAGAGTTGCTTGGAAGGATGATTTGGATACACAACTCTCTCTGACCCAATGGGATACAATTGTATCTAATATTGATGGCCAATTTATCTAATTTGTTCTTGTGTCCATATCGGCTCTTAACTGAAATAAGTCTTCTCCCTCTCTGGTGTTTATCCCTCTAATTAATTTATACACAACAGTCAGGGCTGGCCTTACCATGAGGTGAACTGAGGCAGTGGCCTCAGGTGCCAGACTGGGGGAGGGGAGGCACCACTAGGACCCAGAGTGTAGAAAATTGTATCTGCTGCTGGTGCATATGTATTCTCTCTGCTCTAGATGCACAGAGCTGGTGGAGTGCTGTGCTGGAGGAAGGAAGGCACAAGAGACGTAACAGGCAGGCAGGAGAAAAGGTGGCATGAGGGCGTCATTTGAGCTCCCCGCCTCAGGTCCCAAAATGTTGTGGGCCGGCCCTGACAACAGTCATACCTTCTCTTGATTAAACAATATATTGGTTGTTACCATAAGTTAATGGATTCAGAAAGGCTGACTGGTGTTAGGAGTGTAATTCCCTTGGGGCTAGATTAGCTCCTATATAATGATAGTGCTTCTCTGTATCAAGAATTTCTGATATGAGGTTGGTCAAAGGACCTATTTGATGTTAAGTTGGAGCTTTTCCACTTACATTTCATTTTTAGATATATTGCCGATACCTGGAGATGACCTGGTAAGAAGGTGGAGTGGTTCCAACATGCAGCTTTGATTACTAAAAAATTAATCCTGCAAAAATGGAAAAGTTGATCCTCACCAAATGTTGATGGCTCGCTCAGTGATATGGCTGGTTTTGTAGCTAGCAAATGACTGGCATTCTACAAAAAGGGAATGCCTGTAAAATTCAAATGAATTGAGCTGACTTTTTAAAAGATCTATGATTAATGTAGACCCTGAAGATAGAAATCTCCACTTTCCTGCCCTGCTTTTTATTCTAACTCTTTTGTATTATGATATATTTGGTATTTTGGAATACCAAAATACTGTATTTGGAAAAATACTGTATTTGGAAAAATTAATTAAAAAGTTATAAAAGCAGCCAGTATTACTGCTCACTGAGTAATTTAAACAAAGCATATGACTGACTTTTTTGGATGTAACATAAGAGTGAAATCCTGACGTGACTCCTTGTGGGCCAGTTTTTGCAAGGAAGGACTTTCTTCACTTTTTGAGCACTACTGAGGTGAAAAGTTGCTGCTCACAGTTAAATGGCTGAAAAATTTCACCCTTGAACTCTATGTATCTATACATGTCGTTGGTGTTTCACATGGAAAACATGCTGTCAACTTGAATTTTTCAAAATGTGCTTGTTTACTAAACAATTCAATTTTCTGGTGGCATACCCTTTAAACTATACATTCTCAATTTTTATAAAAAATCCTTTATATTCTGAATATATTACTTACATTGACATTTTTACTCCAGAATGTTTGTTTTTTTAAACCAATCACAGCTCTGTTCATTTCTGTAACATGCCAGATTATTTTGAAAGTATTAAGATGCTCCCAGCTCACTGTTTTTGTGGGAATGGGGTGTTTTTATTAAGTACAGCAAATTAAATAACATAAGCCAAAGTAAATATTCAACAGGAATTTTGAGAATGTACAAATCAGAACATGGCGTTTTTCATTCACCCAAGTGAGACTTAATTCATACCTAGTGTCACACTCCATAATTTGTGTTCATTATTTTGTTCAAAAAATGCATTGTTAACTGCTATAGTTTTAATCCGACTGCTACTGTTTTAATGTTTTGTTTACATGTTGCCCATTGAAAGGTGAACATCTTTAAAGATGTTACTAAAGTTTATGTTTTCCACCTAATTCAGTGGATTTAAACTTTCCATTTCCTTCTACACTAAGTGTATGTCTACACTGCAACACTATTTCAAAATAACTAGCACTATTCCGAAATAACTTAGTCCATGTCTACACAGCAGGCAGTTACTTTGAAATAGTGTCAAAATATTGTCAAGCTGGAGGACTTCTTACTCCAACTCCTGTAACCCTGATTGTACAAGGAATAAGGGAAGTCGGAGGACGACTGCTCTATTTCGAAATAAGTGCTGTGTAGATGCTCCCTATTTCAAAATAAGCTATTTCGAAAGCTACGCAATTGACGTAGCTCAGTTTGCGTAGCTTATTTCAAGTTAAGCCCTGCAGTGTAGACATACCCTTAAAGGTAGCATTCCTATGGTTTCTGATACAGCTTCTCAAGAAGCTCAGATTCAAATGGGACCGAACTGATCATAGAAAAGAAGTGACATTGATAGGCAGTGGATTTAAAATCAGAGCTAAATTAGGTCCTGATATTGCAAGCAATTCCCTGTGCGTGCATTTCTGCATCTCAATTGAGCTCCATTGACATCCACAGCCACTGGCAGGTATCAGGATATAAATGAGCTCTGAGATCAACAAACAATTTGTAAATGCAGAGTAAGGTGCTACTCGAGATGAGAAAGGGTTTCAGAACACGTGCTTTTTAGTTTTGGCAGGCCAGAGCTCTGAATATGGACATTGCAAGTTCCTGACCAAGAAGAAAGGAGATTAATGAAGCATGTCATGGACAAGGAAGGGCTCCAGGTAGAATTATCCTGCTCCTTGGAGACTGCGCTCCCAGCCCCTGGCTGTGGGGCTCCTCAGTAACCCTGCCTCTTCCCCTGAGTGCCGCCGCCCACCAGTCCTCACTCAGTCAAAGCTGGCCCTTGTACTGCCATGAGTTGCAGGGCCTGCTCAGTAGCAGCAGAGGGGCCAACATTGACTAAGTGGGGCTGGAGAGGGTGCCTAGGGGAAGAGGCAAGATGGCTACAGAGCCCAAGATTACAGATCCATGGGAGTGTACCAAAACCCAAAGAAGCCAAGCTGTGCTCCCAGTACCCACTGCTGGCCATGGGGCTCTTCCCCAAGTGGCCCCCCTCTTGTCCCTACTGCCCTCCCATCTTCCCTCAGCTTGAGCAGTGCTCCAGAAGTTCTGGGAGGGTAGAGGCCTTGCTGAGCACAGGGTCTAGCTTTTGCCATGAGTGCTTCAACCCAGGAGCACACATGGAGATGCTGAACCACAGATCTTGCTGGATTATGGAAGCCTGGACCATAGAGGCAGAACCTGCACAAGAACCTAACATAAGTCCTTTCAGATACATCCCTAAAGGAGGAGTATGCTCTTTCTCTTCCAGATTTCTTTTAGTAGGTATCCACTGCAAGAAAATCTTACTTAACTGAATGGGTTAATGAATTCATCCTATACTGATGAGAGAATGATGGCTTTATTTATCATTTATCATAGGTAAGTATGCTTCTCCTTTGGTTTTCCCTTCTGTGTGACTAGCAGTTCTCATTTTCTTTAGTTGCTTTTTTCCTTTTGCAGGACAAAGAATGTTTGGGTCCAAGAACTGGATTTTTTTTTACTGATTTGCATCTTGTCTTGCCACTTACAGCTGTGTATAAAGTGCTGGCAAATCACAATAGTAGTGTTTTATAATCACTTTACACAGGTGTAACTTAGGATAGTGGTGAGTCAAATCTCTGAAAGAGTGACCAAGTTCAAGTCCTGCAGCAGATGGACTGAGCTCCATGCAGTTGCTTAACCTTTTCAAAAGCTCTGTAGGAATTAAGAACTTATTTCAGAATCAACCTAATCTTTTTATGCAAGAAGCAATTAAGTACCTGACTGGATTTTTAACTGACTGTTAAGGTGGATGTTTGTGTACAGGCAGAAGCATTGGGATTACATTCCTTGTTTAAAAGCGAAGAAAACGTTTGACAGAAAAGGTATTAGGTTATTTTTTCCACTTCAGACTAAATCACCTATAATACACTGGGGTTGCCTCAGGGTGGGAATGGGCTATGTTTATTGGGAAAGTGCTACATAAAGAAACAGCACCATAGGCACTGATTCCATGGGTGCAATGAGGCTCAGCAGCACCCACAGACTGTGGCCCTGTGCTCAGCCTCTTCCCCTGTGACCCACCTCCTTTTCCCCTGAGGCCCTAGCTACTTGCTTTACTCTGCTCCTCACCATCACTCACACTTAAGTCAGGAGGAGTAGAAAGGAGCAAGTGGGAGGCACTCCACTCTTAGGGTGTGTCTAGACTACAGGGTTTTGTCGACAAAAGTCCACTTTTGTCGACAAAACTATACCTGCGTCTACACTGCCGCTGAGTTCTGTCAACATAATGTCGACAGAACTCAGCAGTTTTGTCGACGGCTATAAACCTCATTCTACAAGGAATAACGCCTTTTGTCGACAGAGTTCTGTCGACAGAAGGCGTTATTGCATCTACACTGTCCTTTGTGTCTACACTGTCATGTCAACAAAGTGGCTTGCTTTGTCGACAGACTGGATGTAGTCTAGACGCTCTTTGTCGACAGAAGCCTATAGTCTAGACGTACCCCAAGGTTATGTCTACACTCGCGGCTTCTTGCGCAAGTACAGCCATTCTTGCGCAAGAACCCGCAGAGCATCCACACTGCCCGCCTGCTCTTGCACAAGGAAATTTACAGTACGGCGTGGTAAGAGAGGGCTTCTTGCACAAGAGCTACACTCTTTTCTAACAGGTGTAAGTTCTGTTGTGCAGGAGTTCTTGCGCAAGAGGGCAGTGTGGACGCTCAGCAGGGATTTCTTGCGCAAGAAAGCCCTATGGCTAAAATGGCCATCAGAGCTTTCTTGCGCAAGAGAGCATCCACACTGCCATGGATGCTCTTGCGCAAAAGCACAGCTTGCACATGGCAGTGTGGACGTGTTCTTGCACAAGACTTCTTGCACAAGAACCCTTGCGCAAGATGTTCTTGCGCAAGAAGCCACCAGTGTAGACATAGCTTTAGAAGAGGAGCAAGTGAGCAGAGTACCCACTGGCAAAAGCAAAAGTGAGCACCTGTGGCCACCACTTACACAGATGGTGCAAATCTTCTCATAAGGAAGAATTTGGGGAAAAAAATTCCTGATTGTGGCAGGATATAAATTGCTAACGAGAAAAAGTCTGATCATGATCCTTCACCTCATGCTAAAGTTGGAGGCTGAAAGAAAAGGACCCAGAGAAGATGGTCTTCAGAGTCCTCCAGAAATCATCAAATTATTTTCTGTCTTTGATGAAGCTAAGATATACCTGTTTAAGCTGATTTTATTATTAAAGCTTAATGTATCATAACTTTTGCAAGGAGTCTAAGTCGCAGTATATTATTTGGGTACCTTGTGCAAGCCTCCTGCACTAGGATGCTGCAGTGTAGGCGTGTGTGTGTGTGTGTGTGTGTGTGTGTGTATATATATATATATATATATATATATATATATCAAAGACTGTGAATAATTTGATGATATACCAACACTGCAGCATCCCAGTGCAGGAGGTTTGGTCAAGGTACCCAGACTCAGACTAAGGGGTTTGGCCATTTGGATGGGCTTGAGAACCTGAACTACCACTTGAGCTGCAACAGCCACATAACTATTTTGGCAGGCTAGTGCAAAAGGAGGCTTGCTTCCCAGCTGCAGTGTGGACACACCCTTAAGAGGAGATGGAGCAGCTCCACCTGTGTCATAACTCATTAGCCTTTTTTCCCATCCAGAAGGGAATTAAAGGGTTGGGTGATAGTTAATGGGCATTTGGGCCTTATAAGAGGGCTGAGAGAGCAAGCAATGTGATGCTCAGAGCTACAGGGTGTGGGTAAGTATCTGTAGAGGGCTTTAAGTCAGGATCAGCAAAAGTGTGAGTACTCCAGGCAAACCAGGTTGAGATCTAATGTTCTGGTAGCTCAGAAGAGAGTGGTCTGAAGAGAAGCCACACATGGTAGAACTTATTTGGGTCTTTCCCATTGGATTTTTGTTATTAGGAGGGTTGAGTCATATCTCCAGGACAGAGCTGTTTGTGGAAAGCCAAGGAGCCTCACCTTGGGGGAGGAAACTAAGGCAGGGAGTTCAAGCAATACCATACTCAGGAGGTAAGGGGTACTAGAGAGCAGCTATGCTCTATGATAGTTTGAGAACCTCAGTGTGCCTACTGTGATTGACTGACTCCACTGCATATCACTTCACTGAGAACTAGCCATGTTAGTCTGTTTTGGTAAAAACAATAGCACTGACAATTAGTTTTTTATGATTTCAGGGATGGTCAACATACATTTTATACTAATATATCATAAACTGCATTGGTGGGAATAATAACAGCTCCTTTGTGCTGCTGTGTAGCTGAGCCCTGAGGCAAGATAACACTGAGATGAAAAGCCTGTAGTAAGGGAAATCAATAGAAGGTAAAAATAGTTTCTCGTTGGTCAGCTCATTAAGGATGCTACTTAAGTAACATGAACAACTGGCTCCCATTCTTTTATTCACTTTAATTTTTTCAGAAGTGCCAAGAAATGGGCTTAATTAGCATTGGCATGAAAAATGCTCTTGGATATACTTAGCTAATATGCTCTACAAAAATAGAGCTATGAGAGCAAAGAAATAACATCTGGTAAACCTACTGCTTCATCTCCTTCAACTCCCACTGACTTCACCTGGAATTGCTGGTGCTCAGCACCTCTGAAAATTGGGACTGAGTCTAAAAGGTCTCTAGTTTTGATGGTGAATTTAGCTATGGACAGGGATGAAAATTATCATGTACTACCCAGAGCCTCTCACTTCCTTCCCCCCATCCCCACTTGGGCCTCTGAATTGAGGTGAAGGAAAATAAGTGAGGAGCTCTGGGAAACAGTATGTGAGAATTTTTCAGTTCCGCTGATTTGAAAATATTTACTGGAACTCTGCTGTGGACAGCTCCAGCTGAATTTGTTGTGGATACAGAACATTTTTGTTGGCATTGGGAGCGCTGTTAGGCTACGTCTACACTGCAGGCTTTTGGCGCAAAAACTTGCGGAGCATTTACACCGCATGTGAGTTCTTGTGCAAGTAATTTTACAGTAAGGCGTCGGAACAGAGAGCTTCTTGTGCAAGAGTTATTCCTCTCCACGCGAGGAATAAGCCCTCTTGCGCAAGAGTTCTTGTGCATGAAGGCAGCGTGGACAGGCAACAGGGGTTTCTTGTGCAAGAAACCCCTATGGCTAAAATGGCCGTCAGAGATTTCTTGATCAAGAGAGCATCCACACTGCCATGGACACTCTTGCGCAAAAGCACATGGCAGTGTGGACACGCTCTTGCGCAAGACCTCTTGCGCAAAACAGTTCTTGCACAAAAAGCCTGCAGTGTAGATGTAGCCTTATTGTGAGCCTATCATTATATCTGGTACTAAGCTTATACTGCCTTCTGCCCCACCTGGCCTGCAGCTCATGTGATATGCTCCCTTACATGTAGCAACAATGAACTAAAGTGTGCATTCAGTAACCATCTTTTAATCCCAGGTGGTTGCATGCATGTTTCCACAATAGATATGGCTTAAAACAAATCTGACATACATTTACAATATATCTAGCTTTTTGCTGTCATTTTAATGGTGTGAGTTTTTTGGTTTTGTTTTTTTGGACCTAACCTTTTTCTGTGCTCATTTCGATGACAGGAAGAATAGCATCTTAATTCCCACCCTTCCCCCTCACTCCCTGGTCTATATTTTGATGATGAAAGCAGCTGGAATTCTGTTAATATGATGATGGAATTTTCTGACTGTATTAATGATTCTTTATCTAGTTCTCTGGAAAACATTCCAAGGCTCTGTTTAATATCCAGTTGTGGTTAGAGCAGAATGATGGCTTTCTAGAGCTACTGCTAATAAGGCTAGAGTTAAAATTGTTACCGTTGGTCATGTAATAGATTAAAAAAGCTGATATTTCTCACTATCTACTCTTGTCTAAAAATGAAGTGGGCAGCTATTTGCTGACTTTATGAAAATCTGAATGTACTCTGGTTTTTGGTAGGAGATATTGCAAACCTGATTGCAATAGCCCACTAGATAACTAAAGGCTGTGACTGTTCTGCTATGGTTAATTTACTCAGTTCAACTCATGAAGACGCTTCCTTAGCAAATGAGCATGGAAAAATATGGATTTTGTAATGTATCTAGAACATTACTAATTGCCAGCTCTGGTGGAACAAATTATCACCATTGCAAATTCCAAAGACACACACGTTCCTTGGTAGTAGAGCACAAAATGGAACAAGTGTCACAAAGTCCTTTTGTGGAGAACATTCTGATTGCTCCACCTTAAACTTCTATTGAAGGTCTTTTTCACCTCAAAGATGACTGCCTTGTAATGGTGGCTCAGTGATCCATGTGTAAAATGAAGGTAAAGCATTTTGGACTCATTCTATTTTTGAGGCTCAATAAAAGGAATTTATTATCACCACTGCAGTGTACTACATTCACTTAAAAATAAGTGCAGAGATGTAATCGCACAGTCTGCCATAAAGCACCAAAGCAGTACAAGTTGCTGATGTTTGGTAGGTGACTTTTAAAAAAGATTTTTCACTTCTGGCCATCATATTTCAAGAGTAATGTTTCCAAAGTGACACCAAGCATCTTGCTGCTATCACTTTAATCTAGTGAATAGCCTTGGAGAACTCTGGACAGGAAATCAAGTGTCTCAACAGTGTCATCTAGTGGCAGTAAGGTAAGCTGTACTAACGGTACAAATGTATACAGCTGCCAGCAAGAGCCTTTCTAATATTTTGCAGGATGGCTTTGCCAGCTGCCCAATGAATCGCCTTAACTGCTGATTAATGACTACTCCATGAATCCATTCTTTCTGGATAGCTTCCCTGTGAATCTCATTTTGTGACTTGTTGAAAGCCCCCTTCTTCCTCCCACCGGAGAACAGATTGGACAGCTTAACTCCATTAATGAGACAGACAGCGTTGAGATCTGTGGCCATTACTGCTGCTCTGGAAGAGTCCTATAGTGCCTTAGAAAGCTCTGCTCTTTGTATTCACAAAACAAAGTTTTATAACTCATGAGGATGACAGTTCTTGTGAAGTGCTGTTGTTGAGAGAAACTGACCTTGAAGAGGAAATTGTACACAAAGGGTACATCTAGACTACAAACTTCTTTCGAAAGAGCTCTTTCAAAAAAGTCTCTTTTGAAAGAGATCGTCTAGACATCCACAAGATTTTCAAAAAAGTGATCCACTTTTTCGAAAGAGAGCACCCAGGAAATCTGGACGCTCTCTTTCGAAAAAGCCCTGTTTGCATTCAAGAATGCCTTTTGGGGGGGGGGAAAAAAAAGCTCTTTTGAAAAAAGGCATTCTTTCTTGTAAAATAAGGCTTTACAACTGTCGAAAAAACCACCATGTTCTTTCGATTTAATTTCGAAAGAACATGATGGCAGTCTAGACGTAGGTGAAGCTTTTTTTTGAAAAAAGGCTACTTAGTTTAAAAAAAAAATGTAGTCTAGACATAGCCTTAGGTAGCTCGGGCCAATTCCACGCAAGGCCTTAAAAATGAGCAGAAATATGGAAGTTGACTTTGTGTTACAGGGAAACTAGTATAGTGAAGGGAACACAAGATAATGCACATTCATCCTCATAAGTAAGAAAATTTCTTTAGAGGAAAATTTCAATGAAGACAGGAAAAATAGTGTGTGCGTGTGGGGTTTTTTTTTTTTTTTTTTTTTTTTAAGTTCTCTTCTCCCCTTCCCACCCTATGGTGTTCCAACTGGCTCTTGCTTTGCAAAGATATGGGCTACTGCATTCTGGATTAATGTAATTTCTTTAAAAGCAAATTACTCATTCCCAAATATAGTAGGTTACAACAATCCATCTGACAATATAGGTTCCAGACATGCTTCTAAACTGCATTCTTTCATTTGTAGCTTATTTATTCAAGTGCCCAGAAGGAATCTGAGCCTCTCTGAGGATAGGTGTTAAAGGAATCTGGTTGTGGAACTCTAGCCACCACTAATATTTTCTTCCACACACCCAAGTAAAATGTTTATGTTAAGCATGCTGCCTTCCATGCAGGTGCTGCTTTCTGCCAAGAATTAGGACAACTTCATGAGATTATTAGTGGGGAATTGAGAGAGCTGGGTGTTTGCCTTATTGCAGCATTTGGGTCCATAATTCCCTATAGACATACCCCTATAAACATATTAGTCGTCAGGTTAATTAACTCCCTTCTTTATTTGTTTACAATTCTGCAAACAGAGCCAACCCATTCATACAATGAATCAGGGTGGCCACCCCCAGATCTTGCATTTTTGGGGGCCCCATGGTGTCTGCCCCAACTATCCTATGGACAGGAGAGACCAGGGAGATTATGGGGGCCTGCTACAGAAAAGTGGATGAAGTAGGCTGGGGGAGGGCAGCATGGCAGGGTGGAGCAGGCTGCTAGTCCACCTGTGTGTGTAGGGTGGCTGCTGCTGCTGTGCCAGGCCCCTGTAAAGCCCTGGGATCTCACTGCTCAGGGCAGGGGCCAAAAGGATGGAGTGGGGGCAAGGTTGGGGCCTGCAGCTGTGTGGGGGGGGGGGGGGGGAAATTCATGCTCAGTGTTTCCCTCAGGTTGACCCTGTCTACAGATTTCACCTTTGGGTCTGAAACATTCTATGCTTTATGTCTGCTCAGCAGTGAATTGTTTAAAAAATGTGAAGAGAGAAGCAGCTGGATGGACTAAGCTATGGGAAAATCAATAGCTCAAATGGCAAAATAAAAACCTGCAAAGTGGATTCATTGCAAAGAGATTCTTTGCTATGTTTGGGGAAACACTTTTAAATACTATCTACTAGAAGTGCTAATTAGGCTTCTACTTGGATCTTACTGCGATTTAGCAAATCTCTGGGTCTGTTACATCATACAGGAGATGGACTGACTATCTTAGGGGATATTTACCTGCCTAGGCCTAGCTAGCAGGTGGAAGGGGCTAACTGTTCTTAGGTGGCTGAAAGTGTTTGTTTAAAGACTTTTCTGCCCAAAGCACCTTTCAAATTAGCAACAGCTGAAAAATGTAGGTAAACATTCCGTTTATTGACCTCATTAATGTTTGAGATACCAAAACATGTTGTTTAATGGTTTCCTTGACATGAAGTTAATACTTATGAATGTCTGAAGACACTATTGATTCATTTGGCTGTAGCTAGTAGTATACATAAATGTTACAGAACACTACTGCATTTTAATAGGTACTGCTACAAATACTGATTTATGTGAACTGCATAGGATTACTTGACTGCATAATATTTATTAAGAGTATGTAGAATGAAGGGCAGAGACTGTATGTTGGTATTTATCACTATTGTTTGAAAACAAAATGGCTAAAACCAAAACTGTAACTGAGAACTTCTCCACTTATACCTTCATCTTTTTTCTACTTTTCCACTGTTGCGCAGGGTACTTCAGTGTTGTAAATTAATGGGCACAAAGTCATGTAACTCGTGGATGTTAACAGTGAGCTGTAGTTTCTGCATACCAAAACTTTAAAAGGCACAAACTTTGCATAAGGATGTAAAAGACCCCAGAATGCATTTTTTTAATCTTAATTATTTTAGGAGTCTGGTAATAGCCATGATTGACACAACTTTATATAACAGACATCAGACTTTAAAGGAAATTATTTCAGATAATTTAAAAGCAGAGGTTTTGCTGTTTTCACAGGATGTGAGAAGAATCTTGTTCTGGGTGCAAGCCTAGCTGAGTGTCAATATTTCTGATGCATGTCATCCTAATGCAATTTTTTTAGTGCTAAAATCTTTCTAGAAGACTTTTTATCATTTGGGGAGTCAACTGCAAAGTGATTAGTGTTTCAACAGAGAAGGGCTTTCCTTACACATATGTAGCTACATAGGGCACTTCTAAATTGTGTTGTGCCCCAAAGTTAGTAGTGTCCTATGCTGCGTGTGTGGCATATCTAGGGATGGGATGTTAAGCAATCTAGGGTAGCCCTGGCTCCAGTGGCACCATCCCTACACCGTCCTCTAAATATTCCTTCAAAACTGGGATTATTATATCACAATTGGGAATCAGTTCAATCAATAAAAATTGTGCATACTCTTAGTAAATCCAGAATAAGCCAGATAATTAAAGTGTGACTACTTGTTAGTTGGCCTAATTTCAATGTGCTTTCAGTGTCAAGATAAAAAGCAGTAGATAGTATAGTACAGAAATTTGCAGAGCTGCTGACTATCTATAGGAACTGTGACTTTAATGTGACCTTCCTTCTGTGGTGATGAGGAAGGGAGGGAAGAATGCACTCTGTATTTGTAAAGTAAAATGCAATCCTTAGCTACGCCCTCTGGATTTTAGTCTTCATCCACGCTGAAAAATCAGACAGGTGATGAGAAAATTAGTATATGTGGATGATTGTGCAGTCAGAATTAGAACATATATAGAAGAAAAACAATTGGTTGTAGAAACATCATTTTTTTTTTCTTTTATGGGACCATATCTATCTATAGCATTGCACCAAAGTTGCTACAGTTAAAACTGAGAAGGGACTTCCATCAAATCTTCTGTTTTATTAACTAGCCATCTTTTTCAGGAAAAAAAAAATTGGCTGACATATCTTATCAATGGTGTTGGTCTGAGAGATGTGGGGTTTGTTTGGGCATTAGTAGTTTTTGTGTGTCTCTCTCCCCCTTTCTTAACTTGGCTGGCTTTGACTGACAGGAAAGGATAAAGATACAGTTTTTAGTTTAATATGGTCTTACAACAACAACATCCTGCCAAATTGTTTAATTGCTTTGTGACCTGTGGATGAAATGGTCTGTGTGGTAAATAGTGTTGGCTAAAATTTCAGCCTTTACCTCCACCTGTGGCTTCGTAACCTCATAAAACAAACGGTATTAGTGCTTTCCTTAAAGTTTTTAAACAATCTCCCTTCACTTTACAAATGGGAAAACTGAGGCATGGAGCAATTAAGCAACTTGCCCAAAGTCATACAGTGAGTTGGTGGCAGGACTGAGAATAGCAGAGACCTCCTGAGTCAGTCCCATGCTGAACATACTTGGACATCAGCAGCCAGTTTTAAGGAAGCAAGCTATAGTAACAGGGAAAAGAGCATGGGTGGTTAGTAATGTAGGCAATGGAAGGCACAGCCTTCCCAAAACTGCCTACACGCCCAACTGCCTAACGCGTGGGCCACTGCTGGGAAAGCTAGGGCCACAGCATGGCAGCCTGGTCCCCACACCCTTCCCCAGCAATCGGGAGGGCTGGGCCATGGCCAGGAAGGATTGGGCTGGGAATGGGAGAGCCTTGGCTCCAGGGGCGGGGCCTCAGGCAGAAGGGGCGGGGCTGGGGCTTGCCTTCCCGGGGTGGGCTTTCACCTGATGCCTATGGGAAAGAATGTGGCTGGTCAGATATTGGAGAGAAACTGCAATGTTTTCTCTGAAGAATCAGGCAGCGAAGTCTGAGAACAGTTAATTTGGTGTAGTGTTATGCTACAGGAGCTATTCATAGATTTAAGACCATAAATGGCTGAGCCCTGCAAATTTACAGATATCTGCTTTATATCCATGGCTCATTTTTGCAGCTATTTAAAAAAAAAAAAAGTGTCCCTTTAGGATTCTGTAAATGGTATCTCAAGTGGGTGTTTGCTTACTGCTGAGATTTTATTTAGGCTCTGACACTTAGTTCTGATTCCATCATTATAATATAACTAAACTAGACTAATTTTTACATCTGAAGGAGAGATTTTGATGTCTCAAAGGATGATACATTTAATTTCAAACAAAATAAAGTCCAGGTGCTTGTATCTAACATGGCAACATTTTTCTAGCAACAACAATTAATATTTATATGCTATTGCAAGCACAACTACTAACATTGTCAACTCTATAGATTTGCAAGAAGTAATTTCACTCCTTTTTCCCCCCCCCCCCGACCTTTTTTACTCTTCAGCCTACAGTGTGCAAGTACAGAAAAGTTAACCCAGTACTAAGCCAACCACTTGTATCACCTAAAGCAGTGTTTTCCCAACCGCTGGTGCCAAACTGCAAACCGCTGGCTGCCAGGCCGTGGCACGCTGCCAGGCAATGCCCATGCTGGCTGCTCCAGGGCTGGGGCTGCGGTATACCCTGGGTGCATGACTGGTGGCTGCCAGAGCTGAAGCCAAATGTTCGTGGAGGCTCTGGGAGCCAGGGTTGGGGTACATCCAGGCCCCCTGAGCCGCCGCACAGCAGCCAGCTTCAGCTCTCACAGCCACCACGTAGCAGGTGGCAGCTACAGCTGAAGCTGTCTGTTTGTGAATATGCAAATAAACTTTTACCAGTCCGCCAAAAGTTTGTGAGTGGGTTTGTGGTATAAAAAAGGTGGGGAACCACTGACCTAAAAAGACCACAGTAAAGTTTGGAGGCTTTGAAGTTGACCAGTTAACACATGTATGCATCTAGAGCCAGGCCTGGGCAAAATACAGCCCATGGGCCGGATCTGGCCCTCCAAGCCACTGGATCTGGCCCATGGACTCTGCAGGAGCACGCTTGCCTCGCCGCACCCGCCTGCTGCTCAAACACGGCTGTGGGGCAGTTTCACTTTAAAAACTGAGCCCAGAGGGGCAGGGGAAGCTTTAAGAATTACTCCTGCCCCCAGAACAATCCCATTGGTCGGCTTCTGCATTGCGCAAATTGCGTAGCTTATTCCAACAGAAGGATGCCATGTAGATGCACTCTAAGAGTTGCAAGAAATCCACTTTTGTAACTGGTTTGCTTTTTTAGATGCATCTAGGTCCAATCAAGGAGTCCATTCAAACATTTATATTTCAGACAGTTTAAATGCCATGAATGTACTGAAGCATATTTGTAACAAATACATTGCTGAACAATTTTAACAGCACCCACCAAAAGAATCTGACTTTTTCTAATGGTGCAGGCTTCTACCCCAACCGTTATAGTCTTTTATAGACCAAAAGTATAGAGTACAAGAAAATACTATGTTCAGCAGTCAATATTACAGGGGAAATAAAGTGATTGATAGCCTACCTCTTTCAGCACAAGTTCCACACCTTTGCCTTGCTTTAGGAAGACACCCTTAGATTCAGGAAAGTTAAAAAGAGCTAGAGAATTGAAAGGCTCAGTGTTTTCATTCACATACAAGGAGAAGACTGTGTGGCAGTTGCAGTGCAGTATCATAAAAACATGTTAAGAGACTATACAGTCTTAAGATAAGCATACTTATGATGAGCAACCATGCAGCAAAGCCTACACAATTTTCTGTCTTGCTGGTATCCACCAGCTGCTCCTCATATATGTTGCAGGTAACAGGACATTCCCAAATTTTCACTGAGTGTCTAAAACAATTTGCAGTCTTTGCTTGAAATTACAGGTGTGAGAGACACTGTATAGGCTA
Source organism: Pelochelys cantorii (assembly GCA_032595735.1). Taxonomy (NCBI): domain Eukaryota; kingdom Metazoa; phylum Chordata; order Testudines; family Trionychidae; genus Pelochelys; species Pelochelys cantorii. The sequence continues at coordinate 62,628,598 of CM064328.1, read as the reverse complement.
AAGCGACAAGGAGTCCTGTGGCACCTTACAGACTAACAGATGTATTGGAGCATAAGCTTTCGTGGGCAAAGACCCACTTCGTCAGACATCTGGATTATTAATAGATTTCTTTCTCAATTGGGCTATGTCTAAACTACGGGGTTTTTCCAGGTATCCCAGAAAAACTCTGCCACGTCTGCTCTTCCACTTTTTCTTTTTGTGTGTGGAAAAGCAGAAGCACTCTTCCGAAAGAGGGTTTTTTTTCTGAAATTTGGCCCAGTGTAGAAAAAACAATCGGAAAAAGATATGCAAATTGCAGAGCGTGATTTGCATACCTTTTTCTGATAAAGCCCCCTTAGTGTAGACATAGCCTTGGCGGCATGAAGAGATACAAGCACAGGTGCTGGAACTAGGGGCATGAGGGGTGCAGCTGAACCCAGTGGTTTGAAGTGGTTTCCTTAATACACAGGGTTTACCGGTTGGTTCAGTGGCTCTCAGCACATCATTATACAAATTGTTCCAGTACCCCTGGATACAGAACTAGCTCTTAACAAAGATGAACAAATTCATTCTGTTACAAGCTGATCTACCATCCAGTAGGTTGACAGTAAGGACACCAGCTCATGATATGAAGTTAATTAGCACTCTGTACAATTAGGGATGTTAAATATTGGTTAACTGAATAGTCAAGTAACCTCATTAAAATTTTCTTGATTAGTCAACTAGTCTGTAGTCCCTGGGGGTGGGGCCAGTAGTCACTGTATCAGAGGCAGCAGCACAGACCAGCTCCCCTCGTGGACCAGCTGCCTGTCACTCTGCCACCTGCCTGTCACCCTGTGCCACTGCTTCTGAGAGAGGCAACAGCGGGGCGTGGCAGCAGTCTCTGTTTAGGGGAGGTCTGAGCTCCCGGACCCAGTGTGAGCCAGAACTGAGCTGGGCTACCTGCCCACCTGGCTGGTTCTTAATACACTTGAAATGCAGAGCTGAAATGGGGATAGGTCCTGGACCCAGCATGAGCTGGAACTGAGCCAGGCTGCCTACCCTTCCAGCTCCTAGTATACTTTAAATGCAGAGCCACAGCAAGGTATGTCTCAGACCTGTCGCAAGCCAGGACTGAGCCAGGCTGTTAGCCAGGCTGCTAAAAAATGTACCGGCAGGGAGAGGGGGTGAGGGAAATACATGTAGTCTATAGCATTAACCTATCAGCTTTTGCTTATCGGTTTATTGACTACGCTATTACATCCCTATGTACAATGCCGCCCTGATCATCAAGAGCATATTGTATGACATCTTGGATGAGTTGTTCCTGGCCCCCAACATTAGTTGACTTAACTGTGGCTGCTGCAAAGTTGGTTGCGCTAGTTAAACCTCACAGTTTGACCTGGATTATTCAAGCATCAGAGGCAGGGCGGTTCTGACAAGCTACGTTGATTTTTCCAGATGACGTGGACGGTACACTCGTACCACTTTGCCAAGACATTGTTTACTTTGTATCTAATGAGTGAAAACAGACACCCAAAGCTCTTTACCTTGGATTGACAGACATTTGACAGGATCATCTAAAGTAGGGGTGGCCAACCAGTTCCAGATGAAGAGCCACAATAGCAGTGGAGACAGTGTGAAGGGCCAGGGCAAAATTGTTGAGCCCTCCCTTCCTCCCCCCCCCCCGCCCTCCCGAAAGAAAAGCAGAGCTGCAAAGACCTGGGGAAAAGCTGTTGAGCTTTTTTTTGGCTCAACAACTTTGCCCTGGCTCTTCACGCTGTCTCTGCTGCTATTGTGGCTCACAAAAAAAGCATTGGGAAGGGATGAGAGTTGCAAGCTCTGGGAGGGAATTTGGGTGCAGGAGGAAGTAGAGAAGAGAATGCTGGCTCAGGAAGGGGGCTCCAGGCTGGAGAGTGTTGGGTTCCGGTGGAGGGTTGGGATGCTGAGCAAGCAGCCGGCTTGTGGCTGTGAGAGTGCAGGAGTTTGGGCTGGGGTACATGAGGGGCTCAGGGCAGGGAGGCTGGGAGTTTGATGGGCTCAGGACACAGATTTGAAGTGTGTGGATGGTACAGGAGTGTTGTGGCAGAAGACTGGGGATGTGGGGGTGCAGGAGTTTGGGGATGTGAGAGGTTCAGGACGGGGTTCCATTGCATGATAGGCTCAGGTTTCGGGTCGGGGGCAGGGGGGGTGCAGGAGTGTTATGATGCCGCGGCCAGATGGGTCCTTGGCTCCAACTGGGGGCTTGTTGGCCAGGCTTCATTTTTAAATATGTCAAACACAAAATGTTTCAGCATTGCCTTTATTTATGAGAAGGGTGGGGAACCTGTTTTGAGTCAGGGGTCACTGACCCACAGAAAAGTCAGTTGGGGCCACACAAGTGAGATGCAAAAAAACAACCACTCCAACACCCCCCAGGCCTCACTAATGTGGCCCTAACTGTGCTGGTGCAGGCAGGGGGCAAGGTACACGGGGGGGGGCGGGGGTCTGGCCAGAAGGAGGGGACAGACAGCTGGGGCCAGTACCTGGGGATCCCCGTGTCTCATGAAGCGCACTGGCTGCTCCTCCCCTCCCCCAGGAACCCCCCCTGCTCTTACCCAATTCTCCTCCCCTTCCCCAGAGCCAGGCACACCCCCCCCCCAACCCAATCCCCCACTAGAGCCAGGAACAGGTGCCCTTTATACCAAATACTTCCCCCCCCCCCCCCGGGGCTCTAACCTAATTCTTGGCTCCTGGAGGTGGAGCTGCCACTACAGCCACATGTCTCCCTCCAGGTGCTGGGGCACGTGCATTGAGTGGCCGGCATGCCGTTCGCACTCCCCTCCCCTTCTCTTCCCTTCCTCAGAGCCAGATATCTCCCCTCCCCACTCTAACCCTAACCCCTCCCCCACTAACCTTATGCCCAGATCCCAGAGTCGCTGCTGGTGCCGCTGCTGCACCTGGAGCCCTGGAGCCGCTGCTGCTTGTGCTCAGCAGCCGGCTGCTACATATGCAGGCTGGGATGCTGTGTGTGAGCCGGCCTGCACGTGCAGGATATGATGTAGTGCACTGGGAGCTATGAGCGGAACAGCGCAGGCCGTGAGCACACATGCAGCTCAGAGCGGCCTGGCTGTGAGAGTGGCTGACCTGAGTGGTTCCGTTCCGGTTCTGTCAGGAGCTGCAATTTTTTTCTTCGCGAGCCACATGCGGCTCATTAGCTGCGGGTTGGCCATCCCTGTTCTAAAGTGTTTTCCCTTCTGAACAAACTGGAACACTGTGAATCTTGACTGCGAAGTCATTAGGTATTTCACTAGTCATACTTAGCTACAGCTTGTTAAAGGTTATCCTGGACTTTGTAAAGAAAGCTTCAACAAATCTTGTCTGAGGACCATATTGGGGTTGATTGTGTATTTTTTTTTTTTAAAGAGGGGGAGGGAGAAACTCCGTGCACAGCACAAACAAATGAAATAATGCTGCAGAGCCACATCACAGAATATAATTTGGTCTTTTGACCAAGCAATATATACTAAAGTTCAACAAATTTGATGGAAGGATGATATGCAGATATGAAATTCACCAAGCTGCACTGTCATTTCTTGGTGTCCTTGGCAAAAGATGTGTGAATGCAGGACTTTTATCCTTGTGACTATCAAAGCATCACAATCAATGGTGTTTTGAATGGTCGCCATTATCACAGCATGAGAGCGCACACAGTTTGGATATGGAGAGCATGCAGCATTTGGAATTGCATACTTTCCTTAAATCACTGTCACTGAACAAAGCAGATGAGTACTAACACAGCAAGTGTTCAAATTACCAGGCTGCTATAATGAGGTATTCCTTTAACAGCATGAATGCTCCTTTCCCTGTTGTCCATGGATGGCCTTTAGAAGACAAGGATGACATGAAATACAGTATCAGATAGTATGTTGCAGGTACTGCATTGTGTCAGTAAGCTTGTAAAATATCAAACAGGGAGGTGTTCCTGTCTTGCTGCTGGTCTTCCCTGTACAGACTTGTATAAGTGTCAGAACTAGATAAAAACTTTGCTGAACCCCCCCCTCATTCACAATGATGTGACTGAGTAGGCTGCCATAACTGTCAGACTGTGTAATACAAATATATTCTGCTTTGGTAATAACCACTACAGTATCAATAGGAATACACAACTCAAATTGAACACTGGATTTGAATACTAAAGATTTGACAAATCAAAATATTTTCTAAGTAATAGTTCATCTGGATTGGTATGAACTGTTGTAATTTAATATAAATGTCATAAACAAGGGGATTCCAGCAAAAAAGTTTGTTAAACTTTTTTTTTTTTTTTCAGTGTTGTTATTGTGGAGGCAAATATGCTGGTTGCCACAGAACATAATTTAGGCAAGTATGTAGAACAGATTTTTTTAAAACTATTTTGATGTAACTAGACTGGTTTTAAACACTACTTTTGAGGGTAAACTGTAATATGGGTCCGGGGCTGGCTCGAGCCATTTCTGCGCTCCGGGCAGCAGGCGCACGACACATGCACGGCTCTGCCCCGGGCGCACGGCGCATGTGCAGCCCCGCCCCCCAGCGTGCTGCGCACCTTACAGCTGCGATTGGGCATGCAGCGCCTGATGGCAGCTCTAAGGGGCGCTGCGTGGCCGGGTGCGCCCCTTACAGCTACCATCAGGCGCCGCCCCCCCCCCCATAGGTTGGCGCCCCGGGCAGCTGCCTGGCTAGCCCCCCCCCTTAATCCGGCCCTGTATGGGTCAGCCTATGGGGAAATGTGAGTTTTACCAATGAACAAATTGTTTTAGTTCTTTAACACATTTGATTATCTATGGGCATGTCTACAGTGCAGTGTTTTTTCTGGAAAAATGGCCGTTTTTTCCAGAAAAACAATACTTGCCTCCACACTGCTGTCAAAAGAAGGATGGGTTTTTCTGATAGCGGTAAACCTCTTTCTCTGAGGAAGAAGCCTTTTTCCGAAAAAGCTTTTTTTGGAAAAAGGTTTGTGTGGACGCGGAAGAGAGAGCTCTTTTGAAAAAAGAGGCCTCCAGGAAATAACACAGGTGCCCTATTGGCCACTCCGTCCGAACTATAGTTCCTGTCTCCTGCGAGCTCTTAAAGCTGCAGGCACCCGGGACAAGCCTTGTGGCAGCAAGCTGGCCGTGGGAGCTGCACCTCACCATGCAGCTCTGACTGCAACAGGCATTTGGACCCATGGCCCAGCCACAAGGCCCCTGAAACTGCCCCCCTCTCCCGCTCCCCGCCCCCCGGTCCTCACAGGGAGCACCATCCAGGGGCAGCAAACACCATGCACCCTCACCTTGGAGCCAGTATCCCAGGCCCTGGAGATCTCCCAGGCATCCTCTGATGGTGGGGAGGGATCATCAGGTGAGTGCCCTGTTTCTCACACACAGGGTAGGGGTAGGGTTGCCAGATGGTTTCAACAAAAATACCGGACACACTTGACATTACATCACAGTCTACATTACATCTTATTTAGAAAATACTGGACATTTATATTTTCTCATTTATATTCTCTCAATTTGTTTCCCGAACAGAAAGCTCAAATACTGGACTGTCCGGTTCAAAACTGGACACCTGGCAACCCTAGGCAGGGGAGGCAGATGCAGAGGGGATGTGGTGCAATCGTCGCTTGGCCTGGACATCGTGCTGCAGTCCACGCACATGGAAGCGTGTGCAGTGCCCATCTATGCCACGCGGCCTCCGGAGGCAGCCTTGGAGCTCCTGCTCACAGGCTCTGGGGAGGCCACACACATGTCTGATCCCCGGGGCGGATGCCCTCTCACCACCAGCTACTGCTGGAAGCAGGCTGGGCACAAGGGTGCAGGCACAATCCCATACAGACTGAGGAGTGCCACACACAGCAATGCCTGCACTCGCGAGGCACCACTCGCTCCCACAGACAGCGATGCCAGGTGCAGGGGTGTGTGTGGGCCCCATGGAAGGCCAGGCTGATCCAGACCCCTCTCCTGCCCATGGGATCCCAGTGTGGATGGACACTTCCCTTGCTTGCTTGTCCGAGGGGGGAGAGGGAGGGAAGCATGGTCCTCTGGGCACCACAAGACCCCTGTGAGGCAGAGCCCACTGTGCAGGCTACACATGGCCTTGCTCCTGGGATCTCCCCATCAGCCCAAGGACTGTTGCTTGCAGCTCACAAAGGAGGGCATAGCCTCAGGGACAGTGTCTGCATGGATGACTGACCACCTCTCCCTCCTTTTTATTCTCCACAGCTGGACCAGCCATCGCTGAGGGGCAAGACACACCATCAGAGGCAGCCGCCCGACCCTGGGGGAGCCGCAAGCGCAGGAGGGTCCATGAGGACCTCACGAGGGAGCATGTTGTCATCCTCCATGACATGCAGCAAACCCTGTCCCAGAAGGTCTGGGATGATGCCCAGTGGTGGACCTGCATGTGGGACCAGCTTATGCGGCAGGACAACAACATTTGTGCCACCATCTGAGAAATGATGGCAAACCCGGCTGCTGTCCTGTTCCTGCCCCCCCAACCTCCCCTCTATGCCTCTTCCCTCTCCTCCTACCCTTCCTGCCATACCTGGCCCCACCCATCCCTGAGGTCCCCAGACCCAAGGAGGCACTTCCAGACGCACCACACGCCACTCCCAGCCCTGAGCCTCCCTCCTCCCTGCCCCCCTCCTCCTCAGTTCCTTTGTATTATTTTTTTATAATTTTTTTTCAACTCAACACTGGTGTATTTATTGAAAGTACAGGGAAGGGGGGAAGAAAGGGGTTGTTGTGGGAAAGGCATAGTGGAGCAAGGCACAGACCTCAAGTGGGGAGGCCCTGGGGAGAGTTACTGGGTTCCTTGAAAGAAACTCTCCCTCAGGGCCTCCCGGATGTGCACCCACACCTGATGGGTCTGGCGGATTGTAGCTGTGCATGGCTGCTCAAAGGCCCTTCCTTCCTAGCCGGCTACTGCCCCCCACGCAGGTAGGAAGGCCTCACCCTTCCTCTCAACATTGTTGTGGAGAACACAACAGGCTGAGACCACCTTGGGGCTATTGTGCTCCTCCACATCGAGGTGGGTCAGGAGGCCCCTAAACCACGCCCAAAGGTGCATTTGGGCCCAGCTGCGGTGGGCGTGGAATTGGTCCCTGCTGGGGTCCAGGTGGCTGGTGTATGGCTTCATGAGCCATGGTATTAGGGGGCAGGCCGCATCCCCCCCATGACGCACAGTGGCATCTGCACATCCCGAACATGAAAGTCATGCTGGGGGAAGAATGTGACAGCCTTCAGCTTGTGGTACAGGCTTGAGGTCTGGAAAATGTGGGTGTCATGCGTGCTGCCTGATCACCCAATGAAAACAGCTGTAAACTGTTCACGGTGGTCGACTGGGGCCTGTAGCACCATTGAGAAATAGCCCTTTCGGTTGATGTATTGGGCCGCTCAATGATGTGGTGCGCGGAGCGGCATGTGGGTTCCATCAGTGGCTCCTCTGCAGTTGGGGAACCCTAGGGCGGCAAATCCTGTGACAATAGGGTCCAGGTCTCCCAGGCAGATGAGCCTGTGCAGCAGGATGGAGTTTATGACCCTCACCACCTGCAGAAGGAGACAAAGAAACACACAAAACAGAGAATGAGAGGGAGTGCCTGAGCCCTTGGGAAGTGCCTTCCCCCTCCCCCCCCTCAAACACCCCTTATGAGGCTGCCCTCCCAGCAGGGCTGTGTGAGGGTGGGACTGCAGAACCCCCTGGGGATGGGGCTTTCCCCAGTCACCCCGCACCCCCACCCTCTTTTCCCTAGGGTCCCCCTTTTTAGGACTTCCCCATCCCCTGCAGGGACTGCAGCCCAAGAGTGCCTTACCTCCATGAGGAGGGCCCCAACGGTGGACTTTCCCATGCTGAACTGGTTGCCCACCGACTGGTAGCTGTCTGGGGTGGCAAGCTTCCAGATGGTGATGGCGACCCACTTCTGTAGGGGGAATGGTGGGTTTCATCTGGGTGTCCTGTCATCAGAGGGCAAGGGCGAGCTAGGCACGCAGTTCCATAAAGGTGGCCTTCTGCATTCTGAAGTTTTGGAGCCACTGCTGGTCGTCCCACCGCTCCATAACCAGCTGGTCCCACCAATTGGAACTGGTGTCTAGCCTCTAGAACCTTCTCTCTACTGTAGGGTGCAGTTGCAAGGGCATTGCTCCCTCATCCAGGCAGAGTCTTGCTGATGAGCTCAGACTTGAGCTCATGCAGGACCATGAATACAGTCTGCACAAAGTGCTTCAGAAGCTTCAGCATGGCAATGTAGGTCCACTGCATGCCCAGAGGCAGCTCTGGCTCCATGGCTAGGAGTATGCTGTGGTGCCCTGAAGCAGGGTAACCAGAGCATGTACTGCTAAAGCTTTGCTGTCCCTCAGAGAGGTAGGTAAGCCTGCAGCAGAAGCAGAGAAACGGCTGTCCGGGGGGTCCCTTTAAGCACACGTCTCAGTTAGCCTTAGGCAACAGCACCCGGAAGCAACTGCTGACCTAATGCCCTGCCTGAACTGGTTCTGGGTGGCCTTAAATGTGAGATAGTGTCCAGTCAATGTGGACGATATCTTTCGAAAAAGCAGATCATTTTTTTATTGCGCTTTTGCTGTGTAGACGCTCTCTTTTGAAATAAGCTTTTTCTGGAAGATCTCTTCCAGAAAAGCTTCTGCTGAAAGAAGCTTGCAGTCTGGACATAACCTATAAGCACTAACATTTTCACTCACATTGGCTCTTTGCAATACTTTTTTTTTCTTGTATATGACTAAGTTCCTCAGGGCATTCAGTCTTGCCTTGATTATACTTCCATATGCATTTCAATCACTTTCGGCTAATTTGGACCATTGCAAGATAGTCAAAATTATAGACAAGAAGCCTTTATCAGCATTTCCAAAGTTACCAACTTTGACAGAAAACTGCAGTTTCTTGTGGAGAACTTTTACTACAAAGATTATCAGGTTACTGGTTTTCTACTGGCAAACAATGCATCACTGCACACGAGCAGCATTCATATCCCTGCAGATTTTTTTTTCCCCATGCAAAAAACTGTGGAGGTGCTGCAGCTACATTTTGCACACCAGAGGCTGCTATGGTGCCAAAAGAGGCCAGCCAGCTGTAGAGAGAGAGGAGACAGAAGCTACATTCTTCACAGCACCCTGCACAGGTTATGTAGGGACAGACTAACAGGATACATGGGGCTGCTTGGGGGTGGGTGAAGTGTCACGGACTGGGGTTCAGAAGAGCTAGTGGGAGGATAGACTGGTGGGGGCACAGGATCTACTTGGGTGAGAACATTGAGTTGGGATTAAGGAGTGGAGGTGCAGGGTTATATCAAGATGTGGGGAGGAGGATGGGTGTCCAGGGACACAGAATTCCCTAAGGAATACAAGTTATGTACCTCTGTAGAATAAGTAGTGCCCCCATTGCTGGACTAAAACTCCATTTTCTAAGTACAGGAATGGAGTTCATATATGGCCAGTGTGGGAATTAATTCTGTGACAACACAGGTATTGAATTCCTTCTCTGCCCTCTTTCTGACAGGCAGGATGACAACTCTCCCTTCTTTGCTTTTCTGGTTTGATTTTTTTTCTGAGAGCAACACAGAGGATGGTGACCTCCACAACCATGTTTGATGCCATTTGTCTCTCAACCAGAGAAGGCTAAAGAAAAGGGGGATATAGAGGACACCCCAAAACCCAGAACTGTGCTGTTGGCAGGCTCTGGCAGTAGTATTTTCCTGCAGGGGCTTTAAGGATTTTTCTTCTCTTCTCCCTAAGAAGACTCTCACCTCAGTGGAAAGAGGCAGATGCCAAAGCAATTTCTGGAACAGTGACAAACAAAACCAGCCTATTCATTTTCCCTAAAAAGTGTAGAGAAGCGCACCTAAAGGGGCAGTGCTCTCCCTGATGCAGTAGCACAAAGCAATGACCTTACATGGTTTCTAGGGTTGACATAGTCTTTCCTAGCCCACCTGGCTTGTGTGAAGGGGCAATCTGATCATCCCCAGGGAAACACATTCCCCTTCCCCTTGCTGCATGAAGAGCTTGAGTAAATCGGTGAGTCAATACTGGCTGCTAAATCTTAACGTCAGAGGAGAGATTAAAATTCTTTATGGTTTACTCTCACGCTAAATTGTCCTCCATCGCGGTGCTCCTCCTTCAGGCTTTTGGCACCAAAATGGAGGGAAAAGTGGAACGGTAGTGTTACATGGCAGTAAAACTGCCTAGCAACTGAAATGTATATAGGTGACATTTCAGTTGCAGTTCAGACGCAGTTCTTTTGAAAAGGGAAGGCTTTTTCGAAAGATCCTGTCAACGAAAAAGCCTTCCCTTTTTGAGAGAACCGCATCTAGACTGCGGTTTTACTTTCGAAATGGCGCTTTTTCGAAAGAGCGCCATTACGTGATTATGAAATGAAGCATGGGAAATTCAAATCCTGGCTTCATTTGCAATTTTGAAATGCCTAACTTACATCACTCTGTCAAAAGCAGGATGTAATCTAGACACAGCCCCAGTGTTTCCTGTAAGCTAAGTGTTTGGGCAGGCACCCAAGAGAGATTCAAATTGCCACCCAGCTGATTAGCAGAGTGCCTGTAGCTGGCAGCATGTATTTCTACTGGTGTTTCACATCCACACATTCGTTGGTGCACATAACAAAATTTATTCTGTGCGTGAATGGAAAAAATTAGAGGGAACATGAACGCACCCTTGTGCTCTTGAATTTTCAAGACTGCTCTGGTGGGACAAGGTTCAGAATAAGAAGGATAAGATCTGTGCCTCCTTTCCCCCAGACTCTGAGGGTCAAACTTCAAGTGAGCTGTTTTGCTCAAACATAACAATTTCCAAAAAATATGTTTGAAAGCGTGTGTGGGGCAGATCAGAGACCACCAGCACTTGTCATGCCAGTCATGTTCTGTGACTTTCTTTGAAATATATCTGCTTGGGGGTTGACGATACTCCCAAATGACTTTAGGGAATAAACAGTTCTCCTCACCTAGGAGTCCACAGTTATGCCTTCCCTAAAAAGGCCAGACATCTCAGTCTATAGCATTCACAAGCAGCAGAACAAGCGAGTGCCATGCTGTTCTCAGCAGCTGTCTGATATCATGTGTACAGCTCAGTTGTTTGTTGGATGTCAAAATTAAACTATGAAGTTTTCTGTTCCTTCCTAGATGTTGTAAAAAAAAAAAACAAAAACAAAACCTAGCCAGAGTTCTTTTGATCAATTTCCTGAACAATATTTTCCAGGACTCCCACAGGCGTTCTGCTACCATCCTCCTCTTCGCTGCCTTGCTGAGCATTATGTTTGGCCTGAAAGGGCAGATGTGTTATCCCAGCAATCACTCTTCTCTTCATATGGCAGATTGTAGGAGAAAACTCTGGATTCATCCCTTTATGCCTGGAAACAAATCTGCCTTCTTGTGTTAGCTTCCTATAAAAAGAGGAAAAAGTTACTCCTTTGCAGTTCAGAGATTCCTTCCCCAGATAAGAATAACTCCACTTCTGAGAATTGCCATTGAAATCAGTTGGTCCTGGCCCTTAGCATATGGCTGGGGTATTAACATTTTTACTCTTTTTCATATCCCAGGAATAAGAAAAAGCCTTCCTTCAAAGCCCTGAAGGGACTATGAATCTTTTCGCCCATTATAGACTTGCCTTGTGCAATGAGGATTTCACTATTTATTTAGCCCTAATGGGAGGCCATCGCCTTGGATTCCTGGATCCCTTCTCATGTTATTTCAAGGGTATTCTCATTTCCTTCTGCTATTTTATTTTCACACAGCCTTTTTCCTTTGAATTGTTTGACTCCTCTAGGAACTGAGAATTATGATCTTGGATCAATGTGAGCATCCTTCAATTTTTAACTTAAAAAAGATTTTTATTTTATTTTTTATTTTTCACCGAAGTTCCCTATGACCCCAAAGAAGGAGGCATGAGACCCTCTGATAGGAGAAGGCACATTATAGCTATATATTTAAATGGTCTCCATTGCTGTACTATCTGAGTGCTTCAGTCTTTAATATATTTATTCTCACCTCACCCCTGTGAGGCAAGGAAGCACTGATTCCGGCTTTACAGATTGAAAAGTGAGACACAATAATTGAGGCCTGTGGCAGGTTGAGAACTGAGTCTGTGATTTGCCATGGTCATAGAAGAAGTTTTTTTGGTGAAACTGGAAATTGGCACTTCGGAAATTCAGACTCAGTGTCCTCACCTCTCTTAAGGAAATCTCACATTCAGGGAGAGAAAGTCCATTTTGATCCATTGTGATAATTATTCCTGGGGGAATTCAGCACCTCTGCACATGTGCAGAATTCATGTTCCCTGCAGATTCCCCTCTTCCCCCGCAGAAAGTTTCACATAAACTATTTCAGACTACAGGCTGCTGGATTAGCCTCCTTAGCATTCAGAAGAAACCCCCTCATATTGTCGGGGGGGGGGGGAAGGAGGGAAGGAAGGCAGTGGCTATATATCTAATACATAGGGTTGATGGGAATCTTCTTTTTTCTCTTCTTGATGGATGTGGTTCTCAGAAACACTTCACATTCTGGTTCAATTCAACTGCACAGTGGATTGGCTGAGCTGATCCAAATTCTTCCAGAGAGGAAGCCCTCAAGGTAAAAGTCTTTTTGAGCAGGTCTCAAAACCTGGGATTTTTGTATTGGCCAAGTACAAGTGTTTTGCTAAAGATTGCTGGAGTTACAGTGAATCTTCCACTATCTCTTCTGCAATTTGAGTTTCAAATTATTTTATCTGACTCTTGCTCTTTTGAAGTCTATAAAACAAAAAGATCAGCTAGCTTCATAAGCTACATGTTTAGCTTTAGCAGAAGGCAAGGTACAGCTGATTAACTTTACTCTCAGCAAACAATATTACTGCTGCCAATAAGAATTATTACTTAAGGCTACTCCTGAGAACGTTGATAATAATTAGACTAGATAAAGTATATAAACAGAAATATGAAAAGAGAAATAAGACACCTACTGCATCTAAAAGGGAGAAAATATTTTCACTCACGACATAGACCACAGCTAATTCTAGGGTTGGGTGAGCTGGATAGTCACCTTTGGCACAAGTTCCAGGAGGTGCTGTCATTATGTGGTGGGTTTATTTATTTATTGCTCTGCTCTGATTGGGAAGACGGTATCAAAAAATGGAAGGGCCAATCCTGATGGAACCTTTCCATTAGTGACTAAAAGTAATTGTCATTCATTTTTCCTACATTCATTTCAGAAACTTACTATGAGGCTGTCCTAGAAATGACAAAGTGCAGGACAATATTTTTTTCTCACCTTAAGGAAGGTGACTTAGCCCTCATCTTTCTTAATTTCCTCCCCATCTCTAAATTTAGTCTAGCGTATAGACTGCAGAACTCTACCTCAGTGTTGCTCTAACCTATACTTGGTGGTGGTGGCCCTCTGGCCTGGTATAAACTAGGGGATACGTTTGAATTAAGATATGCAACTTCATCTATGTTAATTGTGTAGCTTAAGTCAAAGTATTTTAACTTGAATTTTGGCACCATCCACTGCGGGAAGTTGAAAGGAACATGCTCTCCCTTCCACTTCCCTTACTCCTCGTAGAAGCAGAACTACCAGTATTGAAGGAAATGCCCTCTCAGTTCAAATTAGCATGTCTTCCCTAGACCTGCTAATTTGAGCCCCGGAAGATTGACTGCAGCTGCTTCAATCTTATCTGTAGTGTAGACATGGCCTTTGTCTGCAACTTTGGATGGCTGGAGAGTTGCAACATTCTGGCTAAGATGTCAACCTGCCACAGGCCTCAAGGGAGGAATGGCAGAAGAGGCAGCCCCACTGGCTCTGTGCCATTTGTGAAATTGCCACTTGACAGTTGCACCAGATTTATAGCTCCTTTGTACTAGCAAATGAGTGTAGAGGGATTATGCAGATGAGAGAGGATTTGGTCCAATATGAGCGAGAGAAGCTATTCAATTACTACCTTTTCTTCATGGGCAAGAATTTGTTAGATGTGACTGTTCAGAGACAGAGCAGTGTAAAAGAGGTGGAAATCTTTGAAAAGAAGGTGGCATACAGGGGCTATTTTCATTCTCTAATGAGCAAGTACACAGTAATACTAAATCACATGACATGGGTAGTTTATTGGACAGATGATATTTCTTTGACAGTACACAATTTATAAATAGAACATTTTGTTTTAATTCAATTAACTATTTTAGATATCTGATCAAATTCCCAGTTTTAATAAAAACAAGCAGGGTAGAAAAAAATTGAGTATAACACATTGTTGCCTTCTCTGCCAACTAAGGGTGAGTAAAGACCAAGTTTTTAATCTTTTGTGATGACATGAAATTAAGCTCTTGCTTGATGTTCCTATTGTGTTTATGATCCCTGGTGTGTGGTGTGATTTTTTTAGTTTGTTTTCTAAAAGGTGCCCAGCCGGAGCACCACTTCCTTCCCCACCCCTTCTGAGTCCCTGCCCCAGCCTACTCCATCCCCCCTCCTCCACCCATCCTCACTCACTTGCCCCAGTGGGGTGAGTGGGGTGCAGGTTCTGGTCTTGGGCAGGGGGGTCTGGAGTGTGGGAAGGGCTCCGGGCTGAGCCTGGGACTAGGGATGTAAAATCCCATTTAAAACGTAACCAGTTAAACTACATGTTTAATCAGTTAACCAGTCCACCACATTGCGGGAGGAGGGCTACTCGGGCTGGGCACTGCTTACACACATGCTTACTGGGGTATCTGGTTAAGGCAATGCTTACCGAATAACCGGTCACTCTTTTGCATCCCTACCTGGGACAGGGAGTTGAGGTGCAGGCTCTGGGAGGGAGTTTGGGTGTAAGAGGGGCGCAGGGCTGGGGTTCAGGATACGGACTCTGGCTGGGCACCACTTACCTCAAGTGGCCCCTGAACTTGCATTAGGCCAGTGGTACAGTGGGGCTAAGGCAGGCTCACCGCTGCCCTGGCTCTGCACCACTCCTGAAAATGGCTGCCATGTCCACCAGTGGTTCCTGGCAGGGGAGAAGCAGATGGCTTGCACTCTGAAGGCACTGCCCCCACACCTCCATTGGCCAGTTTCCTGTTCCTGGCCAATGAGCGCTGCAGGGGCAGTGCCTGCAGGCAAGGGAGATATGCAGAGACCCCCTGCCCTGCCTCTCTCAAGGGCGGCAAGGACATGCCTGCCACTCCCAGGAGGGGCACAGGGCTAGGGCAGGGGGCAGTCTGCCTTAGCCCTCCTATGCTGCTGGACTGTTAGCAGCCCCTCTCCTGATTTGGCTGCAGGAACCTCCAGGAGATGGAGTCCAATTCCAGGAGACTCTGGGTCAGTGTTCCACACATGGATAGAAAAAATTAGAGGGAATTGTGCACCAATATCGAGGTAAACTGCAGGTGTGCACCACCAGCACGAAACAAAAACCTATATATAATATATATTTAAATTCCCTTGGGATATTTACTCCAGCCATGACATGATATGCATTTTAGAATTCACTACTCAAAAAATTTAAATATAAGCATGAGCAAAATAAAAATTATGAAATTCACAGGCCAGTCAAAAACCTGAAATAACACACAGCCTAATCTAGGTTAAGCCACTTCAACTATGTGAATCATGAAGCTGAAGTTGACATGCTTAGATCTACTTACCACGGTATCTTCACTGTAGTAAATTGACAGCTGACGCTTTTCCATCAACTCCACCTACACTTCTCATTCTGGTGGGACAGTGCTCATTGGTCAATTTATTGCATTTATACTAGATGTGATAAATTTACCCCGCTGGATCAATGGATCCAGTAGGTAGTGAAGACATGCCCAGAAAGACAGAGTGTTTGTGTGAGCAGGGCTATCCCTAGGGAAGTGCACGCCCTGGGGCAAACTCCCTGCCTCTGCCCCAGGTACTGCCTCCTGCCCCTTCCCACCTCTTCTGACCGCTGCTCTGATCCTGCCCCTGCCCTCTGGTCCCCTTCCCCAAAGTCCCTGCTCCGAGCAACACAACCTAGGAGATTGGGGGGGGAGGGCTGATGTGGGGCAGCAACAGAGGGTGGGCCACCCTGCACCCACAGGCTACGTCTACATAGCGGAGCTATTTCAGGATGCCTCTGATATCCCAAAATAGCTATTCTGTGTTTTAAGAGCAAGCCCGTTACATCAAAATATAACAGGCTCGCTATTCTGACATCCCTGTAAACCTCATTGCATGAGGGCTAAGGGACATTTTGGAATACAGGAGGATCCTGAGATGCGACCGAGTTCCCAAGTTCTGACCCCCCCCCCCACACTTACAACCATTTTTGTAAGTGCAGAAGGGGCCAGAAACCCCTGACTTACGTCCTCGGCCTGTATTTACGACAGCGCACAGTGCCTATCATAAATGAAGATTCAAGTTACGACACTGACTTGCGACGCTTCCCCCGGAACCAATCACATTGCAAGTCGGGGGCCTCCTGTAGCACCTTATTTCAAAATTTGGCACTGTGTAGACAGCACCAAATTTCAGAATAAGATATTTCAAAATAACATCGAAATAAGCTATGCAATTTGCATATAGCTGAGCATGTTCAGATATAGGAGCAGCTGCCAGCAAGCTCCCTCCATCCTGAGTCTTGTCATGTCTCCCCATGGAGATGGGCAACAGGGGTAGAGGACACCCTGTGACCAGTACCTTCCTCGTCTGCCTGCACATCAAGCAGGAGGCTCCCAGGGGGCAGCTCCAAGGCAGATGGCAGGAGAAGCAGGGTGGTGGGGGAAAGGGGAAGCTGAAGTGCAAACACCCGATAACCTTCTGGCCAAACAAGTCAGGATCACAGCGGATCAGAGGCTTCAGGATCTAGTGGCTGGTGACCACTGCTTTATGTTGTGAGCTATTATGCGACTCCTACAGCATTTTGAAGACTTTTGGTGTTATTGAGATCTCAAAATATTATCTTGCCAAGTGAAAGTCTTCTGCTAAAATGTTCCCTCCAATGCTTTCCAGATGTGTGCACCCTAAATCAACATTTTGACTCTTATCCTCCCAGATCAGATGGAAAAGATCCAGCCTCTACAGTCTTATCATGGTCACCTTCATGTGTGCATGCACACACAATAAACTCAGTTTGAAAGCTAATTAAACCTCTCTGAACTAAACTGTCTCCTTGAATTGTTGAAAAATGTGCCTGTTTCCTCAGCCTGATATTCTTTCTCCAGTTTTGTGGGAAGTGGAGTGTCCTGGTCCATTATTAGTTTTAATTACAGAATTGGTGCAGAAAGAATAATTGTCAAGGGAGAAAAATTTTTTCCCTATGAGATAATTAAAAATTGAGTTGTGCATTATGAAACGGAGTTTTGAGACGTGCCCCACATATGCATGAAACTGAGAAAAACAGTTAATCTCCTCCGAACTAGCAGACTTACTGTTAACTTCATATACTCACAAATCTGTACATAAAGTGCTGTTTGGAATGTCCAATTAAAGTGACAGTAGGAGTGACTTATAGGTGTTCCTTCTCCATTGTTTATCATTCTTAAAAATTATCTTTTTTTCCATACCAATTATGTCCTTTTTCCATTTGAAAAAACACTGATTTACACACACAGCTCAAATTAACCTGTTTCAGCTGTTTCTGTTTTGTAACAAATGCTGATATATCTACCTTATCACACCCAAATCTCGCTGAACCCAAGTTATATCATCCCAGTTCTGGGAACAGTATTCATTAGTTAACTCTTTTGAAAAGAAAGCATAAAACATTGGGCTTTTTTGGGGAGACCTACAAACTAGAGACAATTACAGTAAATCTCTAACAATCACAGTAGTACCTCTTCATCAAAAGATTCTAAAACTGTAAATGAGATAACTTCTGCCTGTAAACATACTGCCACTAGCTTGTTTACTGCCACATCTAGATCCTGAGGCTCCTAAAACAGATCTCGGCAAGGTCTGAGATACTTTTTGGTCTAGTTTTTCATCTGGTTTCCTCAATGCATGGTTGTGTATTCTTTTTCCTTTTTTTGTTCAAAAGTTTCAGAAGGGTAGCCTAGTTAGTCTGTAACAGGAAAAACTTAAAAAACAAATAGTCTGATAGCACTTTAAAGACTAACAAAACATGTAGCTAGTATCATGAACTTTCGTGGGCACAGCCCACTTCTTCAGGTGACCAGGCTGTGCCCACAAAAGCTCATGATACCATCTACATGCTTTGTTAGTCTTTAAAGTGCTACCAGACTATTTGTTGTTTTTTAAGTTTCTCCTTTTTGTACTTCAGTGTCACATGCTGTATATAGGGCTGTGAAAGACTAAGGATTCAGTCCAGCTCTTCATGGAACTGATGTGTTTTTTTCCTTTCCGTAGTATTGTCACAACACTTGATGTATTCATTCTGGGATTCCTTTATCTTTTCACAGCACTACTTGCCTCTCAAAGTGATGACTATCTCAGCTAGTCAATTGAATTCCTCATCATACAAAAAAGAATTGCTTACGATTGAATTCAGCGAGGTTTTGATCTCAAGATAGTCATCAGTGTCCACAGGCCAGCTACCAATACACCCATAGGAAGGCCAGCTCTGAGAAATGTTGTATTGACTCATGCAAAAGAAATTGATTACTATGAAAATAGTACAAAAATGAACACTACTGTGTGCTCTCAATTTATACGGGTAAATGACTTCTGTATAATGAAGTACAGGAAGCAGATCACACAGCCCAGGTCACATTAGCGGGATCAGATGCCACAGTGGTAACAATCCTTCTGCTCCCAATACTCATAGCATCAGTAGATAGCATCAGTAGAGTTGCAAGAGTCAGGCTAACTATACAAACGTACATCCTAATGCACACCCTAAACTCAAAACTACGGTCATCTGAAGAAGTGGGCTTTGCTCATGAAACCATCTACATGTTTTGTTAGTCTATAAAGTGCTACCAGACCATTTGTTGTTTTTTAAATTTATACAAATGTATATAACACTCCACCTCAAAACTCGTGTGTGAGCTATTGTTTAGGGGATTAACATCTTCAACAGCAATTAGATAACACAACTGTAAAAACAGCACTGATACAGGAAAAAATACCTGTAAGTTTTCCTGCTGTTCCCAAAGATTTTAAAAGGAGCAATGCACATTCACCATTAAAAATAAAAAGCTAAATATAAAGACTATAACAAGAGTAATGCTTTTTAAAATTATAAAAGGCTTATCAATGTGGGTGAAATTTAATGGCCTGTGTTATAGAGGACAGATTATATACTCTAATGATCCCTTCTAGCCTTCAATTCTGTATCCATAAAATTCTATCAGATGAGGTCTGGGGCCATATAACTCCAAATGTGACCTGCTTCTAAATACTTTGCATAAATAGACTAGACTATATTGAAAAAATGTGAGCCATTTTCAATTGTTTTTGATACTCATGAAATCACACTCATCCTTTCAAAAATGTTTGCGAGCAGCATTTGGTGCTGAGTGTTCAGGTTACAAAACTTAATAATTATGAGCAAGGTCACTCAAACTGTGCCTAGATGAGTGACAGCTTTGCAGCAGTCAAGCCTCCCTCTATCTGGAATATTTCCATAATTCCAGGGACCGCAGAGGTGACATTTAACATTTTTGTATGAGCTGCTTAGATCAAGATAGACCATGACATGCTGGGCTCTGTAGTCTCCAGGGTCTTTGCACTTACTTATTACTGATAAGAGAGCCATAATGCCATAATTGTGTTCAGTAATAAGAGGTAGCCACAACACTCCTCTTTTCCACCTCGTATAGTTTTATGTGTGTGTATGTGTAGCATTTCCTTATTATATGAATGTGAGTGTAAATGTGTGTGTGTGTAGCATTTCCATATTATATGAATGTGAGTCTAAATTTGGACTATTTTGGTATAAGAACTGGATAGGATGCCAGGGCTCTATTTTCCTTTTTTTTAAGGGATGGAATTCTGCTGAACAAGTCAGATGGCTGTGTGACTACAGGTTATTTGTGGTCTTGAAAGCCTCTCCCCATTTGTACAATATAGATTATGTTAAATGTTTTGATAAAATACTCCAGTTTAAAACAGGCTCCTGAGAACATAACATCTGCATGTCTGGCAAGAACATTTATGGACTATGGTACCTAGTACCAGTGTCATATGTCTCAGTTGCATGTTGCCAACATAGTGTATGCCATGAGGTCCCTGTTGTACTTGCCTTCAGACTTCATCACTGTTTGATGTCTGTCCCTTTGGGTTGTCAATTCTCATGATTTTTTTCCTGAGTGACAGAATTTCAGCTGGGTCTGGTGCAAGTCATGCAATGAGACGCTCCAGGTCTCTAGCAACTTTGACCCTGAATGGCTACCATAACCTGCCCCACTTGCCTGCCTGCTGAACAACCGTTGGCAGGGCTCTCCAGGCCCCCCTTTCACCAACCCAAACCCATTTGGGGAGAGGGAGAAGGGAGAGCTAAAGAGCCCAGCAGTTCAGGGAAGCTCTAGTAAATTCTAGTAAGTAGCATGCAGAAGATGGTACCTCTATATGCTCCCCTCCCCTGCAGCATCAATGTTAGGAAGGGGCAGAGGAGCCCCTGGAGCCAACACTCCCCAATCTAGAGGGAGGACCCCGCAACACTACAGTCCACTTGAAGCCAGGAAAAGAGGAGTGAAACAGTCCCAGGATAGGGTGTGGTGAACAGGGGTGGATAGGGTGTGGTGAACAACTGCTGGACAGATTAGATTTGGAGGTTGAGCCAGAAATAACTGCTGGGCAGGATGGGCGGCCCGTGGGAGTGAGCGCTCCTAGAGGGTCACGCTAATCTTACATTAAATTTGGGAGAGCTGGCAACATCAACCCGGGAGACGGGAGGGCTGGGAGGTCACCAGCGGGAGCATAACCCTGATAGCGTCAAGCACACAAAACCCAAACGAGCCTCATTTCGTTGGGGGAGGGAGGGGTACGGGGCCTGACAGGGACTCTGGATCTCTGCGGGTGGCCATGCGCTGCGGCTCCCCCGGGAAAGTGCTGCGCGTGGCCGCGGCGCCTGCAGCAATGACCCGTCCGTGCGCGGGACGAGGAGCAGCAGCAGCAGGGGAGGACACAGCGCCCTGCTCAGCCGGGCTCTGCACCGCCACGCGCGCCCAGCCCCGTCAGCGGTGACCCCGCGTGCCAGCCACCCCGAGCTCTCTATTCCTAGGCGCCGGCCAGAGCCGTGGCTACCAGCAGCCAATAGGCGAGCGGGATACGTAGAGCCCCCGCCAATCGGAAGCGCTCTTGTTCCGGTGTGGCACTCGGCAGCCGTTCCCTGCTCTGTCCGCGCCCCCTGTAGCCGTGGCTGCCTCTGTCGCTCGCAGCGCTCTGGCAGCCTGGCCCTGAGACCCAGTCACTGAGGATGAGTCCCCGCGTCGCGTCGCGCGCGTCCCGCCCCGTCCGTCCGAGCCCTTTCATCTAGCGACTGGTGAGCCGGGTCCTGCAGAGGTGTCCGTGGGGGCGGGGGGGGGGGGCAGAGGAGCGAGCCGGACGCGGACTGGGGCAGTCAGCCGAGCATGGAGGCGAGGGGGCCGCGAACTCTCGCAGGCGAAAGAGCCAGTCGCTGACTGGGGAATGGACGGCGACAGGCGCAGGGAGGGGCGCAAGGCTGGGGAAGGAGAGCAGTGACCAGGCTGGCGACACGTCAGTGCGACCGCTCCCCTGGCTCTAGGACCCAGAGTGTGCGGCGGTATCACAACGTGCCCCAGACTCGTGCCCCTCCCTGCCTGGCACCGACCATTTGAAACGCCTTCCAGCGACCGCAGGAGCGGGGCGGGTCTGGGCAGCTGTCCCTACCCGGGCAGCCAGCCCTGAAAGTCTTCTCGCTTGTATGGGCTCTCGTGTTATTTATTCTAGACCTTTTGGCAAAGGGCCTCCAAGCTGGCTTCAGACTCCGTGTACGGAAATATTCTTGGAGAAGTACCAAAGTGATGTAACTTTTTAACAGAGTTCAAAGAACTGGTGACCTTTCTGGGTTGTCTCCATGCTCCAGGGTCTTTTCTTTATTTTGGTCACTTCCTCTTTCCACTGAGATTGGCATAGTTGCCTGTCTTGATACAAATCACCCACCTTTCAGATAAGGTTTTTCAGATAAAAGTTTCCTAACAAAGGATATTTGACAGTGTGTGTAATGAATGTATTTATGATATTCATACTTTAAGTCGTCAGTCCGTCAAATAATTTTAAATTCAGTGAAACACTGAAAAAGTATTGCTGGTTCACCAGAATATATTATAAGCATTGACACACAGAGTTAAAGGAAGGTTCCAGCATATGTTCCCAGTAGGGATGTGAAGGACTAGTCGACTATCTGATAAGCATTTAGTCGTCCCCCCACGTTGCTGTCTCTGTCAGATAGAGGCAGCAAGGCGGGGGGAGAAGGAGGAGGTACTTCAAAGCGGTAGGACTATGCAGCACTTTAAAGACTAACAAGATGGTTTATTAGGTGATGAGCTTTCGTGGGCCAGGCCCATGAAAGCTCATCACCTAATAAACCATCTTGTTAGTCTTTAAAGTGCTGCATCGTCCTGTCTTTTGTTTCAGCTAGACCAGACTAGCTGGTTGCATGGCTAACTGACACGGCTGCATCTCTATCACTATTCAAAGCGGTAGTGCTTCATAGAGCCTGGGGTAAGCTGTTCCATGTGGCGCTGTCTCTTTGAATGCCGCAGGGAGCCAGGTGTCAGGCTCCTCAGGGCATTTCAAAGCAGCAGCACTGCATGGAGCCCAGGATCAGCTGGGGACTCACCAGCTGACTGGGGTGGGCCTGCTTTTGCCTTTGAAGTGTAGCAACAGGGCTTTGCTACACTTCAAAGGCAGAGGCAAAAATGCAGCAACTATTCGATTAGTCAGTTACCCTATACTTAACATCCTTAGATCCCTGTAAATGAGGGGAGGGAGAACAATTATAGTATTTGAGTAGGTTCATGCCTGTATTTGTTTGAAATACTAGAAGTCTGAATAGTTTTGACTATTTCCAAATGTACCACATATAACATTCCTTTTTATATTTAAAAGGCTTCAGCATCTGAAGTTCATTAGTTCTGACAAATGGATTCAATTTGTATAAAATGGAGTCATTTCATGATATTTTGGTAAAACCAATTAATTGTCCATTTTGATGTTTTGTTTTATTATGAGTTAAGTGCAGACTTTTCTCATTACAGTATTCGTTAACAGAAATGAGATTAACAGCTAGACTAATGAACATTGAACAAGTGAGCTAGAGCTGCTGGGATTCCTTTCCTTCTCCCTCCCTTCTGCAGTAGTAAAGACAAACAAAAAGTTATGAGAAATTAGTTGCAGTGTTTTATCCTGGTGTTGGTTTATGTGTTTGGGCTGTGATTTAATTATGTGTGATAGTTTTAAGTTGGAACATCACTAAATCATGGTAAAAATGTAGCACTTTAATTTAAGGAAATACATGTGAATTTTTGTGTGTCTGTCGATGACTCTGTTCACTTATAAATGGACTCTTTAACTTTCACCCCCAGATTTGGTGTCTTTCTAATGTTCATATTACTTGATATTAGAGATGTAAGAGAATAGTTGATTGACTACTCGCATCCCCCCCCCCCGCTGCCTCTGTCAGAGGCCGCAAGGGAGGGAAGCAAGAGCCTCCCCTTAAAACCCTGTTACCCCGAGCACTGTTTCTACTCTCCCCCTCCCCCCCACCCCCCCAATCAGAGGCAGTGGGGGTAGGGGAGGCTTTGCATGCAGCAGCCCCTGCCTTCAGGGATCCCAGTAGGGACCTGTGACCCCCAGCAGAAAGGGGCTGCTATGGCTGGATAAGCAGGCCTGCTCAGTCCCGGCTTGCACTGGGACCAAACCCCACTGTGGCTCTGCAATTTAAAGGCAGCAGGAGCTGGGCAGTCGCCCCCCCATGGCTCCTACTATGTTTTAAATTGCAGCGCCACAGTGGGGTTTAGTCCCTGACCTGGCACGAGCAGGGACTGAGGTGGGCTGTCTGCCCTCCAAGCTCCTAAATTTAGTAGGAGCCGGGTGGTCAGGCAGCCCAGCTCAGTCTCTGCTCATGCTGGGTCAGGGACCCAATCCCACTGTGGCTCTGCAATTTAAAACATAGTAGGAACTGGGGAGCAGGCTGCCCAGCTCCTACTGCCTTTTAAATTGCAGAGCTGCAGTGAGGTTTGGTCCCAGCTCGTGAGCTGGGACTGAGCAGGGCTGCCTTCCCCTATCGAGTAGTCAATAGAATTTTTATTGACTATTCAGTTACTAAAATGACCTCAATTTAACATCCGTACTTGATCTAAATGGTTTTTCAGACAACACCACCCTAAAGAAACCAACACGACAAGGTTTCTGTATAATGAAGCAGTTTTGATGTCGATCATACTACTATAATATGGAAGACTATTTTAAAGATTATGTAAACATATCTTAATATTAAAAATGGGCTAAACCTTAAGACCTTTAATTTGGACCAGAGGATATCAAATATATATTTATTTAACGTTATAATTATTCCAGTGAATAATTCTACTTTAGAAAAAATTTATAATTATACTAGAAATAGTAAAAAAAGTTTAGAGAACTAAAATCTAGCTAAATGAAATAATAGAAGTTTAGAAGTCTAAGACACTTCAATAAAGAGCAAATTGTCAGTAGTCTAGACTCAGAAAGAATGAGATTTAGGTCTGGGTATTGGTCCCTTGTTCCTTAGGTTGGTAGGGATTTGGAACATTGCAGAAGCAGCGTGTCATTTATTAAGGAGAAGAGCAACATGCTGCTGTTCCTTTCCTTGGGGCTAGATGATCTGCCTTTCTACTTCTCCCAGTGTATGCCAAAATAAGAGAGACCCATTTAACGGCAGAATAATTAAATGTCAAAATGAATGTACATAATACATGTTTCATTTGTGTCTAGCCCAAAGTGTAATGATCTTACTCTTTAGTGCACTAACTCTGGTTTCTCTTCAGATCGCATAAATCTTTCGCGTTTTATTTCTGCCGTCTTCCAAGTTATGACAGGTGTGATCTTTATCCAAATTGTTTCAACATTGTGTTCCCTCTCTAAATTTAAATTATAAATAGGGATGTAAGTGACTAATCAACTAGTTGACTATCCGATAAGCAAAAGCTTATTGCAGGGCTACTCAATTTTGGAAGCCCCGGGGGCCACAGTGATAGTACACATGCTGAGGGTTGCAACTTAAGTGTGGTTGCATATACATGCAAATATATATATGCAAATATGTTATTTCACACTGATGGGCATGAATACAAAGATTAAGGCAAGACTACAGAACATGCAGGCCCCATTTAAGTCAGTTCTTTTGATATTAATAAAATCAATATTTACCCGATTTCCACCCATATGACAGCACTTTTAATGAGCAATGACAATCCAGGAATTTAACTACTAAAACACATATCAACAGAAGACCATTATACTGGCTCGCCATTGTGGAGCGTGTTCCAAGTGGAGGCCATGTTCAAAGGATCCCACCCATGAGCTGCAAGTTGAGCCCTGCGTAAACCCAAACCACACCACAGGCCACGAACAAATGGGCTGCGGGCGGCCCATGGGCTGCATATTGAGTAGCCCTGGCTTATCAGATAGTTGACACACTAGTTGACTAGTCGTTCTCCACCCCCCCCCCCTTGCTGCCTCTATCACAAAGAGGCAGTAAGGGGGGGAAGAGGAGAGTGTGCTGGGGGAGCTGGCTTAAAAGCCGGTTCCCCCCAGCTCCAGTTCTGTGGGAGGGGGCGGGGCGCAGTGGTGGCATTCCAAATTTAAAATGTACAAGAACCCCAGCAAGGACTCTTGTACATTTCAAAGCAGAAGTGCTGCATGGAGCCTGGGGTTAGCAGGGAGTCCCCCATGTCGCTTCCTTCTTGAAATGTACAAGAGTCCTCGCTGGGACTCTTGTGCATTTCAAAGGAGAAGCGCTGATCCCAGGCTCTATGCAGAGTTTCAGTATTTGAAATGTACATTTCAAAGGCAGGACGTGCTAGTCCTTATCGACTAATTAACTAATCGAATAGTTGATGGGATTTCCATCAACTATTCGATTAATCAAAATTTAACATCCCTAATTATAAATGACTTTCAACACTGAATGAACAGGAAGAATGTGAAGAGATACTGTTTATCTACATATAAACTATTCATTCATATTTTCTGTAATCATGATAACTCTTAGGTTAATTCTGAAAATCATATTGAATGTCATACCTGAAGAGGAGCTCTCTGTGGGCATGTCTAGACTATGTTTTTATTTAAAAAAACCTGCTTTTTCTAAGAAAAGGAGGTTTACATGGTTTTTCGAAAGTCTTTTTTTCCTGAAAAAAAGCACCCAGACTACTTTCACTTTCGAAAGGTCCTCTTTCAAAAATGCGATCGGAAGAAGATCCTCTTTCAAAATAAAAACGTAGTCTAGATGTGCTCAGTAAGCTTGAAAGAGTGTCTGTTTCACCAATAGAAATTGGTCCATTTAAACATGTTACTTCACCCGCCTTGTGTCTCTAATATTCTGGGACTAACAGAATTGTAACAGTACTATAAACAGAGCTTCAAACTAGGGATGTTAAATTTCGTTTAATCAGCTAATTGAGTAGTCAGTGGAATTTCCATCGACTGCTCAATTAGTTGATAAGAGGGGAAACTGCAGAGCAACAGCAGGATTAGCTCCTGGCCCTGGAAGCTAACCCTGCTGTGGCTCTGCCTTTGATATGTAGTGACAGTTGCCTGGCTCTTACTACATTTAAAAGGCAGAGTCACAGCGGGGAACTGGGCACGAGCCAGTGCCAGACGCTGTGTCTCTGCTTTAAAAGCATTTAAAAGGTAGAGGTGCAGCAGGGGACCGGGCACAGGCTGGGATTCCCAGCTCATGCCCGGTACCCTGCTGCTCCTCTGCCTCCCCTACCTCCCCCCCAACCCCCCCCCAGTGGAGACAGTGCTGGGGGAACTGGCTTTTAAGCTCATTCTTCTCCAGCACCGGCTCCTGCTTATGTTTATCGAGTAGTCGACTACTTGACTAGCCACTTACATCCTACTAAAAACCTTACTTTTCTGTTAAAAGTTTTAGTGCATTCCTTGAAATATTGTTTAAAATGTTTCATATATGTACCATGTGTCTTTGCTAGGTGCTCTGCAGATTATAAATATTACTACTGTATATTGTGTCTAACATAAAACAGGATTTGAAATACTTGAAGCTGTTACCACAAGAACTAAGTTATCTAGCTAATCAATCTTTCTCTCTTTTTAAAAACATAATGTGTTTTACTATGTTATTTAAGCACTTATTACAGTAGTTAGGGTGAAAAAAATTGGGCTACAATACTCCCAAAACCATTTCCCTGCACTTCAAGAGAATGAAAGTTTGGTGGTGTTTGTAATATTGTCAATCACTTTTCTGATTAATACACTATAATAATTATTTATAGTTAGGGCCCTGCCAAATGAATGACTATGAAATATGGTCTTCCCCCAGTGAAATCTGCTCTTCTGTGTGCTTTTAGCCTAAACTATACAGCTATAATGGGGAAGGCTAACATTGCCCAATTAGGACCTTGACCTGAAAGGGAGTTGCGGGGTATGGGTGGGTGGGTATTGCATTATTCCCACCCATATTTCTCTGCTATCTTGAAAGCTGGGCTGCTGCAGGAAGGTGTCTGTTGGCCATGTGCCCAGCTCTAAAGGCAGCACCAAGCTAGCAGCAGCACGGAAGTAAGGGTGACAATACCATACTGTGCAGTCTTTATTTCTGTGCTGCTGTTTTCAGAGCTGAGCCACTGCAGAGTGGCAGCTGCTGATTGAGGGGACAACTCTGCAAGCAGCAGCTTAGAAGTAAGGATGGCAATACCATACTGTGCAGTCTTTATTTCTGCACTACTACTGGTAGTGGCTCTACCTTCAGAGCTGGGATCCTGGCCAGCAGCCACTGCTCTCCAGCTGCCCAACTCTGAAGACTCCAGGACTGTCAAAAGAAATAAGGATAACAGTACCTCAGTCCCCCTTACTATAGCCTTGTGACTACCCCACAGCTCCTTTTTCCATCAGGATACCTACAACTGTAACATTTCAGATTTAAATAGCGGACATCATGACATTTACAACTTTTAAAATCCTTTGACAGTGAAATTGACCAAAATGGATCTTGAATTTGGAAGGGCCCTAACTATTACAGACTTCCACTTTTCATGGTTTAGTTGTTTTCTTGCTTCACTACTCAGACTAAATGATCACAATGGTTCTTTCTCAGCCTGGAATCTCTGAATATCCAATGTAGAATTGAATTTGTGTGCATCTTGGATCTGGCACATGTCAGTAGAATGTCAATCTTGTGTAGAGAATAGAACATTGTAAACTGGATAGAAATTACTTTTGATTTATGAAATATTTCTGAATTTTACTGTAAAATAGAGCAGAGTGAATAATTCATAGTGAATAACTTTCTAAAAATTTACTCAAGAACAGAGTTTTCCACAAGCAGTTTATTTTTCTTAAAATGACTTGCTATTTGAAATTTTTTAGTGAATACTTTCTGCACAAGTTTGAGAACACTAGTTTATTCCAAATAAATTTGTTGTATTTGCTATTGGAGGAATTACTTAACTTTGGGCATATGTCATGTGAATTGTTTGGATTAATAGTGTTTGTTTAGAATCATATTTCTGCTGCAAGTCACATTTGAGCTCAGAATTCATTTTCTGCAAATATTTTTTTAACAATTGATTTCTGCGAACACTTCTGCCAGTGTTACGTTGGGGAGAGAGAGAAGCACTAGGACTGGGAATCAGGATAGCTGTTAGGGATGTTAAATACCTTGTAACTGAATAATTGTGTAACTACATGAAATTTTAGTGGTTACTTTACTATTCAGTAGTCCAAGCCGACAGTCAGCGTGTATCAGAGGCAGCAGTGCGGGGTGGCAGGTGGGAGCTAGTCTATGAGGGGAGCCAGTTTAAAAACTGGTGCTCTGTGCAGACTGACTCCTGGCTGCCACCCCTGTCTGCAGGGGGCCCAAGCTCCCCGTGGACAGAAGCTGTGCTGGCATCCCATTGAGCAGCCTCCCCTGCTCCCCTCGCTCGTGTGTGTGTGTGTGTACACTCGTGGGGAGCAGGCTTTTAAGCACTGGATCCTGCCTGCCCGCCCACCCCCACCCGCTCTCTATCAAAGGCAGCAGCACAGCGGTGGGAGGGGGCAGGTGGCTCCACAGGATCCGATGCCCATGGGGACCGGTCTAAAAGCCAGTTCCTCAGGGGCACTGGCTCCTGCCTCACCTCTCCCCCCCATTGCTACCTCTGATACAGAGTCAGCAAGAGGAGGGGGAATGTGTGTAGTCGACAGGATTAACCCATAAGCCCAGGCTTATCGGTTGGTTAATCGTGTAGTCAACTAGATGTTCACATCCCTAATATCTGTGTCCTATTTCTGCCTCTTCTGCAGTTTTCCTGAGT
Source organism: Pelochelys cantorii (assembly GCA_032595735.1). NCBI lineage: Eukaryota > Metazoa > Chordata > Testudines > Trionychidae > Pelochelys > Pelochelys cantorii. The sequence continues at coordinate 62,599,288 of CM064328.1, read as the reverse complement.
TGACTTTGGGCAAAAGATTTAACCTGTTTTTCCTTTCTGCAAAGTGGTAATATTACTTTCCTACCTAACAAAGTTATGGGCAGCTAAGTTCATTAATGTTTTTGGGACATGCAGAGCAGTGATGAGTGCTATAACTTATGAGGTGCCAAAGCATCTGTGTTTAAATTTGTTTCATATTTGAGATAAATGTTCACAGGATTCATTGATATATTATTCATCTAATGAGTTATCTAATAAAAACTTTGTACTGGTCCTTTTGGATATACCATTCATGCTTCTAGGAGAATTTTATACCCAGGTTTCATAAGCTGAAAAGTTGTAAATCCTAGATGCAGAGGGTCAAATACTACTAACAGGGTAACAAACATGAAAATGAGGGAGTTGTGCACATGTAACTGACAGTGGTATCTGGCTCAGAATATGATGTTTGTGCTGAAGAAGGCTGTTGTCTGAAAGTTTGTATATGTTGTAGGGTTATTTTGTTTAGCTTGAATAAGAGTTCAAATTCAGAAAAATTAAAACTGTTCAGAGTGGTGTATGTACATCACTGACTATTTTAATTATGTACTTATTCTGAATGTTGGGGAAGGTTGGTTTTGAATGCTGGTGGTTTGTACCTCATTTAATATGTGATTTATTCATTGAAGAACAAACAAGAATTAAGAATCTTTTTTAATCTCACTGGTCAGATGCCTGACAACGAATCATTAGTATCTTGAAACTGAAATTTTTTCCTTACCCAAATTAGTTTTTTTTTTTCCTCTGTCAAAAGAAATTTTTGAGTCTTTTTGCTAAATCCCCCAAAATAGCCACCTTCCTCTCCCCCAACACGTTTAAAGAATGACATGTATTCTGTAGGTGTGTTAGCATATAGTTGTTTAAATAATTAACTGATAAACCTGGACTCATCAGTTAATCCTGGGCTCAAAGCATACCTCCCCCCTTGCTGCCTCTATATTAGAGGCAGCAAGTGGAGGTGGGTGGGGAGGTAGGAACCGGCTTTTAAGATGGCTCCCCCCAAGCACTGGCTTCCATCTGCTCCCTTGCATGTAAATGTGTAACTGCTAAAAAATTCAGCAGTTCCATGTTTACAATTATAAACGTTTGTTAATATCCCTAGTATTTTGTGTGTGTGTATGTAGATGATGGCCCAATTTACCAAAATTTTACTGTCCCTTTAATCTACAAATTATTTAAATCATTTGGATAATCAAAGGGACTACTGGGTAATTTGGTCATCTGAGTGTGGGGGAGTGAATGAGAAGTTTCATATTTTTACAGGAATTGTGGGGGCTTTTCCAATGTATGGAAACATCAATGCAACAGACATAAAAATTGGGCCTATCAAAGTTCAGTGTTTCTCATATCTAATAAAAAAGCCCCAAACAAGTATGGTCTTGGGGTAAAAGTCTATTGAATGTTGCGTAATCCTTATTTGTCTCTTTTCTCCTCTTATTCCTTTTCTTGCAGGTCTCTTTTGCAATCATGGAGATTTAGAAGAATTAGATCGTGTGGAGGGGGAGTCCCCCTCCCCACTCCTTTGTTTCTTGGAATTTTCTATGGACAATAACATTTTTTTATTGTATAAAATGGAGAAATAAGACTTTACAGTATAAATTTATACTTATAAATATTATATTTTTGATTAAGTGCCAAACATAACTGCATAAAGATTCCTATGGCTGCTATATAAAACTGAATTTAAGTATTAGGAGTCATGAATTTCCTGTGGCACTGTATTGTGTCATAAAAAGGGAGTGCCTTAGCATTCATACTGGTTGCTCCTCTTAATGAGGGAGCAGTTTCAGAAAGGGGAGAATGAATTCTATCCTACCTGACTGCACTCTGAAGTGTCATTCTCTGCAACATGCTTTGGATATTATTTCTGTAGTTACCAGAGGAAGTGAAGGCCAGATCAAGGCCTTTCTCTCTTCTTACTGCTACAATGCAGCAACCTTAAAGGATACCTTTGGTAGGAATGTCCTCCATCTTGCTTCATCTTGTGGTAAGAAAGGTGTTCTAGATTGGCTGGCAGAGGCCAAAGGAGTGGATTTATTGGCAAAAGACAAGGAGTCTGGATGGACAGCTTTGCACAGAGGCATCTTTTATGGACATATCGACTGTGTTTGGTCATTGCTGAAGGTCAGTATCTGACTATGTAATGCATTCTATTTTTTTTTATGTGTTTAGGGTGTGTCATGTATGAACTTGTAAAGAAAGGTCTTTTCCTGTATTCAAAATTTCACTCAAGGTGTGACTTTTAAACTGATTGAGCTAAACTAGTACAAAACTCTTTGAGTTAAGGATGTTAGATATTGTTTATTTTAGTAGTCGTGTAGCCGCAAAAATTTTCAGCAGTTACACAGTTACTAAAATGCTCTCCCTTGGGGTGGGGCTGGTAGCTAGAGACAGCAGCGTGGAGTGGCAGGCGGAGCTGATCTGCGAGGAGAGCTAGTTTAAAAATTGGCTCCCCACGCAGACCGGCTCCCACCTGCTGTCCTGTGCTACTGCCTCTTTATGAGGCAGAGTGTGGGGTGGCAGCAGCCCTGTTTGTGGGGGAGATGCGGAGGGGGAAAGCTCCCTGTGGACTGGCTGCTCCGGCATTGCACGGCATCTGATAGAGATGTGTAGTTGTTCGGATTAACTGATAAACCCAGGCTTATCAGTTAATTGTTTAAATGACTATAAACTAATATCCCTACTTTTGTCTATACTACTTAATTCAGTTTAAACCTGAATTGCACTGATTTTTTAATGTAACTTGATTCCTTATGTCCAATAACAATTAAGCCAATTTTGAAGTTAAATCTGTGCAGCTTGAAATATAGACAGGATCTCAAGTGCTTATCTTGTAAGTGACTCCACGTGAGCTGACCCTTACCTCTGTGAGGGATCCTGTTGCAGTAAATGGGCTGCACGGAGTTTCTGTTTACTTAAGAAAACAGTCTGGGCTTAGTTTTAGTACTATATTTAATTTTTTTAAAATGTATACTAAAAATACCAACAGAAATGTTTTCCTGACACTAAAAAAATAGTTAAATGGAAATATTTCTTAAGAAATCAGGTATCTGCCGCTCATTTCTTTTAACATTTTATTAGTAGTACATGAAAGTGAAATTGATTAGAAGGTGATTGTAATGTTGGGCTTTAGCTCTGTCCCACTCATCTCTTTAGCCAATTACTTACCAGATAGAGGTCAGGGAGTTCTGCTCTTCTTATTTGAGGTTGTACACTGGTTGATCATTGCTAGTATTATCTGCTTTCAATAGGCAGACTAACAAAAATGGATGTATCTCCAACAGTTTTAATTTTAGAAGCTTTGGTGTTACTAAAATGCTTATTTTACATGCCGCTTTGCTTTCATCCCAACCATTCTTTCCTTGAAAATGTTCCAAGTAGTTGTTTTTCAGCCCTTTCTAATGACTTCTTGTTATCTTTAGTGTGTCTGTGATTCTGGAGAACTTTAAAACTTTTTCAGTGGAAATGGTGTCCCATATTTGTTCACTCCAAACTGGGGTGGGGGTGGGTGTGTGTGTGTGTGTGTGTGTGTGTGTGTGTGTGTGTGTGGTGTTTTTTTGGGGATCTGGCTGTGTGACTTGAGTCTCTTTGCCCCTAGATACTATGTAGTTAAATAAGCTGCACTAAAATATATATAGACTTCTTCTGTTAACTTCGTTTTTGGAACTGCTTCCAGGGCTAAATTGAACTTTTTTGGGGACCAAATCATGTTTGATTAGTCCAGCAAATATTTTAATAATTCATCCAAAGGTGAAATCTGTTAGTCTTTGAGAGTGCAGCCTCTACAGGAAGGAACAAAAGACCCCAAAAGTGCAGACTGACTTCTGAAGGATTCTTTTAGTTTGTAGTCCAGATTACTGTGCACATTCAGAAACATAGCAAACATAAATGGCGTTACATAGCCCCCATTCTAATAGTGAAAATGACTGTCAGCTATCCTTTAAATAAAGATAAAAACCAGTAGCGTGTGTTGTATCTTCAGCCATTGTATTCTTTCCTGTTTGTTCTTCCCAACACATCCTCCTATTAGCATGCCAACATTCATGAAGAAAATATTCTAATTAACAGATAAACTTAAAGTATTTGTAAATTATTACAGAGCAACTCCACTTCTGTCACACCCACTTGCTACCCTTGGTGAAGATGCCCAAATGAAATAGTAATATCTAACTCTTGTATAGCACTTTATCATCTCTAGCTCTAAAAGCACAGTGGGGACACCCATTTGCATGTTTTCAACTGTGGGAGTCATCGCCAAATCACTGTATGTAGAATAGTAGTTATTGTTGAAGCTTGTCTCATTGAGCTTTTTTGTAGACTTACTTTGGAATAATTAGTCCATTTCACTTGTCCCTGATTATTATTTACTGAGTTTAAATCCATCTTTAGAATGTTATGGTTCTGGAATGCAAAGGATTTATTTGCTTTGCAAATGTAGCATTGCAGTGAGATCACCTAAGACTATTTGTCATATTCATTTCTTTGCTAGCTGTGAAATGTTGGGATGATAGTAATACTCATACCAGATGGCTTTTTCCCCCCTCTTTCAGCATGGGGCTAGTTTGTACATGCAAGATAAAGAAGGTTTATCTGCCTTGGACCTTGTGATGAAGGACAGACCAGCCTATGTAGTATTCAAGAAAACAGGTAGGACATCACATTTAATACAGAGATTCCTACAGGATGTTTATCTCTATCAACTTACAAATGTTTGTGCATGTGTAGACAATACCCTCTGTTACTAATTATGACTGTACTAATGGCGTAGTACTTACAGATGTGATACAGAAGATAGAGGCGATACAGAAGATAGAGGCAACATGGTCAGTTGGTAGAAGAACAGAAACAAAATCTTGTATACATGTACGCCTTCTATTTCTTTTGTCAGAAGAGTACAACAGCACTTAATGATGGCAGAAATTTAATTGCTAAGGTAAATAGGGCTTAAATAATTTTCAGGTCCATGTCTCGAGAACCTGCTCTGAGTTCAGTGTTGGTTCATCTTCACTCACTGCCGATGATAGAGCATGTGCTAGTGTAGATGAAAGTGAGGAATTCAAAGTGCCCGTGCGGTTAAGCTATGAGTCTATCTGATGTTCTTGTCCTGGTTCAGTTGTTTTTCAAAGCTGGCATATAGAGTAAGTTATTGAAATTCAGTGACTTAAAAAGGAAATAATTCTGTTGACATTGAATTACATTCCTCATTGTTTTCTCTAGAGTTAGTAGATTAAATGAATTCTGTATATTTTATAGCAGCAAGTTTTATAACTTTGTATTCCAATTTTTTAAATCTTCAAAATACGTTAGTGCAGCTCTTAAATGATTAACTAATTCTAGTCACTGGCAAGTTACTACAGGTTGAACCTCCCAAATATGGAGGACTCTGGTCCGGCAACATCCGTGGTTTGGCAAGACTAGGAGCCCCAGGAGAATGCTGGGTCTTGCAGAGTCCCAGCTGTGGCTAAGCAGGGGAACACCAGCATCAATGGGGCCAGGTGGGAGCCTCCACGCTGGCCAAGGAATCCCTGGCATCAGTGAGGTCAGATGGCTGGAGAGTCCCTGGCAGTGGTGCCAACAGCAGCCAGGCTGCCCTAGCCAGAGAACCCTGGAAAACCCTTGGTGGCTGGGCAGCTGTGACCAGGAAACCCCTGGGGTGGCTGGGCAGCCCTGACCAGGAAACCCCTGGTGGCAGCTGGGCGGGATCTCTGGCTGAGAAACCCCGGCGGTGGGGCCGGGTGGCAGCTGAGGAGTCCCAGTTCCCCACAGGGGAAGCCCCAGTGGTGGGCTCTGGCCAGGGAATCCTGGGAAACCCCCAGTGACAGTGGGGCTGAGCCTCAGCAGCGGGGCTGGTGGCAGCAGGGTGGCCCTGGGGTCAGGGAACCCTGAGGAACCCCAGGAGGTAGTAGGGCTGGCAGCAGCTGAATGGGGCTGACAGTGGCTGGCCATCCCTGGATGGGGAACCGCTGGGAACTCCCAGGGATAGCAGGGCAGGGAGTCTTGCCTGGGCCAGCGTTATCGAAGCAGTGGCAGGGCAAGGAGCCCCAGCCTTGAGAGCTCCAGGGAGAGCAGCTGGCATCAAGGCAGCCAGCAGGGGAGCATTGACCTCCCCTGGTCTGGAATGGCTCAGGTCCTGAGGGAGGTCCAACCTGTATTATATCTAAGTCATATGATCTGCTAATTTCAGTATATCAGAACTTTAAGACACTGTTAAGTTAAAATCTCTTAATATACTTTCCCATCTGTGTTACTAATATCTCTTTGAATTATTATAATCTAATTTTCAACATCTAACCTGCTTTTTCCTATTTATGGTCCACTCATGCTTTCCCCCATTTCAGTCAGTTTGGGCAAATGAACAGAGTTGTCAGTTTCCTTTTCTAATCTATTAAATTACTGAGTGCTGTAATATTTCATTACACAAATATATCTTAGGTTTTTATGGAAGAAAAAAAATATATGCAACCTAAATTCTGGGCTGATGTTGCCTTGTCTTCTATTTTATTAAACAAAATTTCATCATTATATTTTGGTATTTAAGTGACTTTAAAATATAAGTGATTACAATCATGCTTTGCATCTATAGATAAAATATAAACTCATTGATGCATCTGCACTTATTTGACTTTCTTATCTGTTTGTCAAAAGGAAGTAGGTTTACGTTCACATTCTAGTATCAGGGTATTTACAGCTGAAAGGGTACTCTATTTTCACAGCTCTAAACTATATAACTTTGACCAAAAGTGTCTTGAGTTGAAAGTTTTTGTTCTTGGCGAATAATATAAATTAACTGTGTGGAAGACAAAATTTGCATATCAGTAATTGCAATTTTGTATTGCAGACTTTACCTATAAATAGGTCTTGAAGATGAATGTGTGCCTCCTCTGCAGAGACAGTGCTGGGGGGAACCAGCTTTTAAGCCGTGCCCCCCACCCCCGTCCCCAGCACTGGCTTCTGCTCCCTTCTTCCTACCACCCCCCCCCCCCCCACCTCTCTCTGATAGAGGCAGCAAATGGGGGAAGAGACTAGTCACATCACCAATCAGATAGTTGACGAGTCACTTACATCCCTAGGTCTGTCACATCATGTATAGTGTTTAGTTCATATTTATATTTCAGATGGAGTTAACTTAATGCACAGATGTGGTAGATATTGTAGATGGAATTTGTCCTTTGAATTTTAGATGGGGTAAACAGTGAGGTGGCAAAGTTTGCAGATGATACTAAACTGCTCAAGGGAGTTAAGATCAAAGCAGACTGTGAAGAACTTCAAACAGCTCACCAAACTAAGTGACTGAGCAACAAAATTGCAAATGAAATTTAATGTGGATAAATGTAAAGTAATGCACATTGGGAAAAATAACCCCAAGTATACATTTAATATGATGGGTGCTAATTTAGCTACAACTAATCAGGAAAGAGATCTTGGAGTCATTGTGGATAGTTCTCTGAAGACGTCCACGCAGCATGCAGCGGCAGTGAAAAAAGCAAACCGGATATTAGGAATCATTAAAAAAGGGATAGAGAATAAGATGGAGAATATCTTATTGCCCTTATATAAATCAATGGTATGCTCACATCTTGAATACTGCGTACAGATGTGGTCTCCTCATTTCAAAAACGATATACTGGCATTAGAAAGGTTCAGAGAAGGGCAACTAAAATGATTAGGGGTTTGGAACGGGTCCCATATGAGGAGAGATTAAAGAGACTGGGACTTTTCAGCTTGGAAAAGAGGAGACTAAGGGGGGATATGGTAGAGGTATATAAAATCATGAGTGGTGTGGAGAAAGTGAATAAGGAAAAGTTATTTATTTGTTCCCATAATATAAGAACTACGGGCCACCAAATGGAACTAATGGGCCGCAGGTTTAAAACAAATAAAAGGAAGTTCTTCTTCACGCAGCGCATAGTCAGTCTGTGGAATTCCTTGCCTGAGGTGGTTGTGAAGGCTAGGACTATAACAGGGTTTAAAAGAGAACTAGATAAATTCATGGAGGTTAAGTCCATAAATGGCTATTAGCAGGGCTCGCCAAGCGGCGGCGAGCTCTGCTCGCCAGCTGTGCGGAAGCGCACGCGCAGACCGCGCTGCTCATGCGCTGACTGCGCTGTGCAGCCCCGCCGGGCTAAAATCTACTCGCCATGGGCGAGTAGATTGCCTAATTTGTCGAGCCCTGGCTGTTAGCCAGTATGGGTAAGGAATGGTGTCCCTAGCCTCTGTCAGAGGGTGGAGATGGATGGCAGGAGAGAGATGGCTTGATCATTACCTGTTTGATTCACTCTTTCTGGAACACCTGGCATTGGCAACGGTCGGCAGACAGGGTACTGGGCTGGATGGACCTTTGGTCTGACCCAGTATGGCCATTCTTATGTTCTAGATCCCACAGATGTCTACACTTGGGGAAACAACATAAATTTTACCTTGGGTCATGGTGGTCAACAGAGCAAGCATCATCCTGAATTGGTGGATTTGTTTCCTAGAAATGGAGTCTATATTAAACAGGTATTTTGAACATTTTTACCTTAAAAAACCCCAAAGATTAAAAAGTTGTATACCATCGTGTAATTGTTTTGTCCACAGAGAAATAATGTATATATTGGAGCTGATTTTGCTGCTTTTTCTCATGTAACAGTCCTATTTTAGTCATTGAGACTGCTACCGGGTATAAGTCCTCCTGGATTACTTTTCCTTCAGTACACAGATCAGGGCTCCCAATTGTTCTTGAAAGTATAGATACCATAATGATGATGTAAAATGCTGGATTGACTTTTTTGATTTCGAAGCTATAATAAATTCCTAGCTTTTGTTACAATATATAGTTTCTGTTTAAAACATGACGTTAAACAATTCGGTGCAGGAGCATGGTATTGCTGAAGTTTCCTGTTCCATTTACACAGTGAATTGAAGCTTGTCATTGTACTAGTTTGATATACATTGTGTTGTCTTGTGTGGACCAACTATATTTCCTCAGTGAAGGCAGCATATTTACTAAGTAATTTACAAAAGCAGTACTAAAATGCTATTTCTTAAATTGTGACTGCATATATTTTTTTCAGGTGGTGCTTTGTAAATTTCATTCGGTGTTCCTTTCCCAGAAAGGACAGATTTACACTTGTGGACATGGTCAAGGAGGACGCTTGGGTCATGGTGATGAACAAACATGCCTGGTATCTTTAAAGATATATTTTGTATATTTTAGCACAAAAATTCTGTTTTAAATATGCAGTCCCAAGTGCACTACACAGTTCTAATATTTTAATCAGTTTTGGGTTATTTTTAACAATGATCATCTTTGTTCAGGAATTATTACAAAAGAAGAATTTATAGTTAAAATGGATTTTATTGACAATGATCAGTACTTGCTTTTTTTATTTCATGATGCAAATCAAAACGAAAAAATATTAGAATTCAGTTTGGTGCTGTGTGTGTCAGTCTCCATGAAGACTTCAGGACTATGTACTGATCACCAATAGTATGTATTTATTTACATGAAATGACATGATTATAACATTTTCTGAGAAACCTGAATGGAACAGTTTGAGAAGTTGCAAGTGTGTAAGTGTACTTATGTATATATTACAGTATTGTGTGCTTAAAGTCATTAGCCAGAATTTGGAATAACTATATGACTTATAAATGGTAAAGGCTTAAATGACCAATTTTAGGTCCCAGACAAAGACCAATGCCATCTTTGACCACTTCACCTATATTCTGTAAATTCCACACATTTTAAACAAAATTGATTTAAAAAAAAAATCCTTTCATTTATAACACCAACCTTCCTTAGTACTATGAATCCAATTTACAGATGTCTGATGGAAAGTCCTGAAGGCCTTGATATTATGGAGATTGATACTAGCATGGAGAAACTTTATGTATATAATTGATTTTTAACAAAATATTCTTTGTGTGTTTTTCTTCCCCCACTTGAAAATTCACTAAAATAGCATTTTTAATCAGAGCTAGAGGCAAATGGCTTTTGAAAAGCTGGATTTCTCCTCTTTTCTTGTGGGATTGAGAGAGATTGGATCTCAAGCCCATTTTGCACTATTGTAATTTTGAAAAAAAATTTATTTAGGAGGAAGAAAGAAAAGAAGGAACTTAAAAAACGCACATATGTACCACTAATTGTTGCTGTTGAAAAGTGCTCAGCTTTTTTGGAGTTTTAGATTTAGTTCACGAGTAGATAGTAGATGATCTGTTTTTAAGGTACATGGAGAGAAGATTAATGTGACAAAATACTTTTACCATGTGATGAGGTGTTGAGCATTAAGTAACATAGCAAACAATTACACAATTCCATACTTTACAATTAATTTTTGTTTTGCATTTGTTTTTGGCATGGTTTTTTTTGTGTGAGTTGCTAATAGGCTGTATGCATGGTGTTTTAAAATATTATCTCTTTGTACAGAAATAAGAATTCTAATGTTTTCAACATTTTGTCAATCTGTGCTAGGTTCCAAGACTTGTGGAAGGTCTAATTGGCCATCAGTGTTCCCAAGTAGCAGCAGCTAAGGATCATACTGTTGTTTTAACAGAAGAAGGGTTTGTTTACACCTTTGGCCTCAATACTTACCATCAGTTGGGTATTCTTCCTCCTCCTACAAACTGCAGTGTTCCCAGACAGGTAATAACTGTCTTGCTAATACCTCAACCTTTTCTCACTGAGAGTGAAATGTTAAGATCATACTGATGTCTGCATGTAAACTCTGTATGGATAATTGAGTAGAACTTGTGGTTAAATAAAAGCATCTTTGCCAGTTCATTAGCATATAATTTTAATGTTTAAATATTTGTTTAATGTAATCAGATGTTTGCTCTCTCCTTGGATTCCGAGCTTATAGAAGTACTAAATCCTGTACTTGGTGATTATGCACAGTTGCAAGAAATGTGCTAAAGAATATAACTCTTAAAGTACCTATTTTAGTGAAATGTATCTATTTAAATTGATTGAAAATAAAAATACGTATTCACTAAAAGGTATAACTTTTCATAGGTTGTTTTAGGTCACTGGTTTGTGTCTTTATAATAGTAAGTTAGGCATGCACATTGTCTCATTGGCTTCCCCTCATGCCCAGTGCACGCGTTCCCTGAAAGCTCTTTAAAAGTCAGAGGTTGATAGTGCTTTGGGACAAATAGTAATTGGAATTATATAGTGGGAAGAGGGGGAGAAAAAAGAGGATGTTTAAAGAGAATTTTCTGCACTGACAGTTTCTTACAGTTGTAGAGAAGAAGCAGACATCAGGGAGAACTTGCCCAAGGTGATAGTAAATAATTCATGCATCATCTGCAGTGAAATATAACTATTGCACAGCATTACACAGCAGTTAGAGAGAGGAAGTGAAGAGTAACAGGTTTATCTGAACTGGTTGAAGAATAGGAGATGGCTGAAGTTTCTCCAGGGGATGGCATTCTATCACCAAAGGCCACAGTGGTCTTGATCTTAATTTCATTTTCCATCTGATGAATGAAATCTCTAGCATCAAAAGGCTCTCTTACAGAATGCTAGGACACTTGTACTTAAACAGAGTAAAGCTTTCCAATAGCCACTTTTTACATAACTTGTATTTTTCCTCAGCTTTCTCACCTATGTACTGAACTCTTAATCCTGCTTAGTTCTGGGATCTGTTGGTAGCCCAAGGTGGTATTGCTCTGAGTCTAAGAAGGTGGGGGAAAAATAAGTAAACTTACTGGTTTTTCTAGTTCCTCTTTGTTTGTGGTGGGATAGTGTCCCACTTAACTAACTTCTGGAATGAACCCTGCTTTTTTTAATGCCAAATCTTTAGTGAAACGGATGTAACCATTAAGAGTTTAATTAGTATAGATTTTAGTATTGACAAATAAGTTTATTTATGCACATCAAATTTATTCGTTTGGGATTTGATACTGCTATGAAAATCTTTGACTTCCATATGTAGGTTCAGGCAAAAAATCTGAAAGGTAGAACGGTGATTGGAGTGGCTGCAGGAAGATTCCATACAGTGCTATGGACTAGAGAAGCAGTATATACCATGGGATTAAATGGTGGCCAGCTAGGTAAGAATGTTTTCTTAGCTTTTTCTTTGAGTAACATTTTTAAAAGCCAAATAAAAATTGTGTATCAGCTGTATGAGAAAAGAAGCTTAAATTATACTGTCTTAGAACTAGCCATGTTAGTCTGTAACTTTAAAAACAACCAGCAGTCCTGTGTCACCTTAGAGACTAAGAAATATATTATATCATGAGCTTTTACAGGTAAAACCCACTTCATCAGATAAGTTGTCATCCCTTTGCTTTAGAACACTCTTTTTTACTGCTATCAATTACTTCAATGGTTAAGAATAAGACTAGAGCTAATGAAATGTAGCTTTACTGTTCAAAAGTGTTTGGCCAACTTTCTCTTCCATGAATCTTGTATGACCCATCACTGAAGAATGTCATTGTTTAAATTTAGAGAGCCAAGTGAGGTAATATCTTTTGTTGGACCAAATTCTGTTGGTGAAAGATGCAAGCTTCTGAGCTACAAAGACCTGCTCTTGCCTCTTTCATCGACAGAAATTGGTTCAATAAAAAATATTACCTTACCTACCTTGTCTCTGTAATATCCTAAGACAAGCACAGCTACAAAAACACTGCAAGTTATATTGTTTAAATTTGTATTTTCCATAGGGAATTGCTTGTGCTGTGTGAAGCACTGGGCATGCTGTTGGTACTTTGTTCTATATCCAGCTTTCCTTTCTCTGTAAACATACTATTGGGAATTGTCTCAATTTTTACTCCTTATTAACTTGAAAAGCAAGCTATATATCTGAATATGCATTGTGGGGGTTGGGTTTGTTTGCTATTTTTGCTAAGCCCTTACTACAGGTTGGGCTTCCCTGATCTGTCACCCTCGGGACCTGAGTGGTCCTGGATGAGAGATTTTTCTGAATTATTTTTTTTTTCCCCCTGCTGCCGGTGTCCTCTGCCCTGGTCCCCCCTTGCCCTGGCTTCCTGGTTCCCTCCCCTGCAGCCCAGCTGAGCTGTGCATCAAGCTTCCCAGCTCTGCCGCGCTTACCTCCCCTCGCCCCCTGCAGACCCTGCTGGGCTGCGTGTCACCACCCCTGCATAGTGCCAGGCTCCCGGCCCCCACTCCAGCCCCTGGAGTGCACTGGGGCTCTCTGATCCTTCCAGAACACAGAGATTGCCAGATGAGAGAGTTTCGGTTTATAAGAGTACAACGGTAGAATTGTGTAGTGTTTTTTGTTTCCTGAATAAATCTTCATCTGAGTTAAGAAGATAACTAATTTAAAATACCATACAGCAGTAAACTTCATTTATAGTTAAGGGGACGGTGTGACATGACATTTTTTTGACATTTTAACACTTTAGAACCTCAGACTGATATTGGTATTTAGACTGAGTTTTTCTTTCTTCACATGTACATCTGTGCAGATTGAAAAAAAAAATTTTTTAAGCTAATCCTGGTGTTTTGTGTTGACCCCAGGAGGCTTAGGCAATGCTCTGGAAATTGCTTTCTTTTTTCTCTCATATGTAGGAGCAAGGCAACAGTGAGTAAAACTTGTTTATTACTGTTGGGGAATAGGAACAACCTTTATTGAAAAACAAATGGCTATTAATAGGAAATATTTAAAAAATAACTCCTGTTTTATTTAAATTTAAGTTCATAGTACAGGTATTACCATGCTATTTCATGCTAAAGTAATTATTTATAAGTATTTAACTTAGAAATTAATATAAATACTGACAAACTTGCATAGGTTTTTATCATTTTTTTTAACATAATGTTAAATCTATTTTAATAGTTTTTAAACAATGTTTACTTAAGGGACTGTGTCTGTGTCTCTCTATACAGTATTTTCAAATCTTGATAAGTTGAATCTGGAGCCTCTTAAGCATTCTTCAGAAGGGGTTTCGGGCTCTAAAATGTTCTCCACACAGTATGGTTTGCCAGAGTCTGGATTGTTTTACCTACTGGGCTTGCTCACAAAATCCACTTTTTGTTCTTGAGCATTTGAGGAAGAAGTGAGCTACAGAGATGTGGAGGAAGTGGGATGAAATATTAATGAATATGATAGTGCAAGGAATATTGTGACTATTACTAATATATATAAGGATAGTCAAATTAGTAATAATGTGGAAGACTTATTTATTGATTAAAAATGTTGTTTGAAAATAAGCACTCAGAGTTTTAGGTAGATTTTGGAAAAAGTCAAAAATAAAATAAATTCATTTATAAGCTCATATAAAATTCAATAGGTATCTTCATCAGTGACTGCCATCAATAATATGCTTAAAGATATCATTTGAAGTTAGTAATTGACTTTTAGTAAGTTCTAAAAATATTTTTCTTAAAAAGTAGGAAACAGGATTCAGACAATCCAGCTACTTTTCCTTAATTGCTCCCCTATCTGCTCAAAACAAGCCAACCAAATAAACAAGCCTGACCTGCAGCTAGGTACAAGAGCCTTTTCAATCAGGCTGATATTTTGTTATAATTCTGAACAGAGTCCGTTCATGCAGCAGGTTTGATATTTGCCAAAGCTAGTTATGGATACATGAAGGTTGTGTTGATGTGATGTGCCAGCTAATATCAGTATCTTTGTTATAATCAAATAAAATTGACCTCATACAGTATAATCTGTCCTGCTAATGAGCTTTCAGTTCAGTGTGGTAAGCAAGATAAATACAGTAGTTGGTATGTGATTTGTAATAGCTAACCATATTTAATTATCCTTTTATGGTCTGTGATTGTGTAGATCAGAAATCCATTACCTTTTTTCCAAAGGTTCATTTTTGTGATACGACTATAAATTATTAGTACCTTTTTTATTAGTTTCTGCTTAATAATTGTGAAGAGTTGTAATTGGCTTTTCAGGAATACAGGAGAGAATGGAGAAGTGTTCTCAAAATAAATAATTAATGAATCTCAAATAGAATATATAGGGGTTTTGTATTTTGTTTTAGGATATTTACTGGATCCTAATGGAGAGAAGTATGTAACTGCTCCTCGCCAAGTCTCTGCTTTGCATCATAAGGACATAACTGTGTCCTTAGTCGCGGCAAGTGATGGTGCTACAGTATGTGTTACTGAAAGAGGGGACATTTACTTGCTCACAGACTATCAGTGCAAGAAGATTGCTTCAAAGTATGTATTTTTTTTTCTTCTACAGGGAAGTACAATACTGAGTTAGTTTCATTGTGTTTTTCCTTTTTCAAACTATTTTGGAAGAGATTTGGAGGGGGGAATATGTTTATGTTCAGGAGGTTTTTAAAATTTTAAATTTCTTCTCGCTGGATTTCTTGAGTTTGGATGTAATAGTTTATTTAGTGGAGGCATTGAAGCCTGGCCTTGTTTCTTTAATATATAGTTTTGTATTTGGCTGTGAGTAAAATAGCTGTATGCTAATAGCTGAGTTAAAGCCTTTTAACAGTTGTATTTTTAGAAGATGCAGAGTATGTATAATTGGGTACTTTGAATGACTGAATATTTAAACAAAACAAATCTGTGAAGGTTTCGGATGTAGGAAGATCTGTTGGGGGGAAAACATTAAGAGAAGCTTCCTTGTATTCTAGCTAAATGACTTACTCTTAATTTTCTCTCCTAGCAGCTATCATTTCAGAATCTCCAGTCTTCTCAATTTGGTAATGATGGAGAAACTTCCATACTTATATGCAAACCCTTTAAAATCCCTTCTTATTTAGGACAGGGAGAAGAAAATTAGTCTCAATTTGACAGAGTTTATTTACTTTAAATCACAGTGACTTAAGTCACTGTTGGTCAGTTATTTTCTTAAAGAATGGTTAATTCCCATTGTTTGGTATAACCCTTAAAAAAGTAGATTTGCAACCAAATGTAGCCTTTAAATTATAAATTGGGAATTTGTGCTAACGAGGTTGTCTTCACTATATACATATTTATTTAAGCAATTGTATAGCTTGACAATTAGTATAAATATGTTAACTTTATACTATTTTATGTTAAGAAAATATCTAGTAAAGAAATACATTTAACTTGGATTTGTGTCAAGCTGAATAGAGATGAACATCAGAATTCAAATAACATGCACAAAAGCAATATTTCAAGAGTTTTATCTGATTGTTAATGTGTCAAGTACATAAGTTTATAAAAACATGTTGCATTTAAAACTGATTTATTAAAAAATTAGGTATTAACTGTAGTTACTGAATTGATGGATTTTTTTTCTCATCACTATGGGCCAGATTTGTGAAGGTTCTTTGGTGATTTAAAATGTACCTAAATCAATGATATAGAAGTATGTGCCCAACCCACTTATATAACAGTTGGGATTTTCAACAGCACCTAAGAACCCCCAGAGACAAAGGCCTTGTCTACACTCCTACATAGGTTGGATTTTTTTTTTTTTTTAAAGCACTGGATTTTGTAAAGTCAAAGGTGCATGTCCCACCGTGTGCAAGAGTTTGAACTAGTGCATCCCCAGTAGGGTGGCTACTATTGACTTTGACAGTGATTCACTGTGGGTAGTGTGACAGGATCAGGCAAGTGGCTATAGAAGAGTACTCAAAGGGATATATGTTAGCCCTAGATTAGAGGTCTCTCTTTTCCCTGGGTAAGCTGGTGTGGGCTGGTCTAGAATCAGCAGGAACTTTCCAGAAGCAGTCTGGACAGTCTGGCTAGTTAGAACACGTGGTGCTAATTAGGAGACTTTCAGAGCCAAGGAAGTCAGGCTAATCAGATTGCCTGGGGCTAATCAAGAACCAGTTGAGACCTACTGTGACAGTTGAGAAGAGCTCTATGGAAGCTTGCAATGCCAGCTAGCTACTGGTTAGTTGGGAATTAATTTGGAGTGGATAAATTTACAGTGGGAACTGCTGTGATTTAAGTAGCCAAGGCAATTAGTACTCCTCTATGAAGGATAGTCACTCTGGGAAACATGCAGGACATAGTGAAGGGCTTTGCTGCGATGTGGTTCCTTAACTCTGGTGGGGTGATAGATGGGACACACATCCCTATCGTAACCCACTTGCAACATGATTAAAAATGTGAACTCACCAGAAGTGCCCTCCCCACCATCAGGATCTGGCAGCGATATGTCCTAGGAGGAGGGCATTGTCTCCAAAGTTATGAAGAAGTTCTGGCTGTCAGTGAGCTCTAATGCTTTGCTCAACCATTCTTCTCCTCCTCCTTCACAATGTCTTCCCTCCTGCTGCCTGAAGAGTCTCTTGGGAGGAATCCACAGACTGGGTTGGGACACGTATGGGGTCGTCCACCCCACTCCCCACCCCGCAGAATCCCATGCAGCTGCTCATAGAAGTGTCATGTTTGTGGCAATTGCTCAAAACATCAGTTTGCCTTCTTTGTCTTCTGGTATGCCTGCCTGAGCTCCTTCACTTTCACGCAGCACTGCTAGGCATCCCTGCGTATCCTTTTCCCACCCCATGTGTCTTGGTATAGATATTGTTTCTTTTGCTGCTTCGTAATTCTGCATGCGGATTCATTGTATAGAAAACTGCCCTAATGCAGTTAAGTTCAGCTTTTAAATGCCCTAATGTAGATCAGATCAAAGAGAGCTAGGAGTCTTGACTGGTTTAGGTGCATTTGAAAATCCTGTATCGTAAGGTCCCTGAAAACCTCTGAAAATCTGTATGATATTGTTCAGGTTTTTAGAATTAGTGAATCTGATCCTCCATCACATGGTTTTTATAATAGTGGAAGAACAAAACAAGAAATCTCAATTGATTTCTCAACTTTAAACTATTCCAGATGAAGTAAATATGATCTCTGCACCTGCTAGCTCAACTGAATCCAAAAGTAATTAAGGAAAAAGCTTTTCTGCCAACAAACTGAGACACATTTGAAGAAATAAATATTAGCATTTGTAATTGTGTAAAAACTTAAATACAGATCCTTCATGCAGAACGTTATACTGTGATACACACACAAAGTTATCCTCAAAAGAGAAAGATGTTTTCCCTAATTTTGTAACACAACTTATTTAAAACTTGAGGAGGGCTTATTGATGCAGAGTATTTATTTATTTTATTTTATTTTAATAACTGACATAATTTCATATTTCATTTTAAGAGGTTCATTTTTTAGAAGAAGGGCATTTTATATTTTAAAAAAATCTGACTTGTTTTTTTAAGTCAGTTTTTATCGATCCAGAAACTTGATGGATTCTGTAAAGAGGAAATATGGATTGAATATCATAATATATCATACCAGGATATCACAACTGTGGACAATAAGATCATCGTGGAGAGACTAAATGAATTCTTTGCATTGGTCTTCACGGCTGATGACGAGGGAGATTCCCAAACCTCAGCTGTTCATTATAGGTGACACATCTGCAGAACTGTCCCAGATGGAGGTGTCATTAGAGGAGATTTTGAACAAATTGGTAAAGTAAACAGTAATAAGTCACCAGGACTAAATGGCATTCACCCAAGAGTTCTGAAGGAACTCAAATGTGAAATTTGAAGAACTACTAACTATGGCTTGTAATCTGTCATTTAAACCATCTTTTTGTACCAAATTACTAGAAGATAGCTTATGTTATGTCAGTTTTTAAAAAGGGCTCGAGAGGTGATCCCAGCCTATAATTGTTGAGTAAGTCTAACTTCAGTACTGGGCAAATTGGTTGAAACTATAGTAAAGAACAGAATTGTGAGACACATAGGTGAACATAATTTGTTAGGAAAAATCAGCATGGTTTCTGTAAAGGGAAATAATGTCTCATTAAACTATTAGAATTCTTAGAGGGGGTCAACAAGCATGTGGACAAGGGGGATACAGTGGATATAATGTACTTAGATTTCCAGAAAGCATTTTACAAGGTCCTTGTATCACAGTGTGCCATACAATCGTTTCACTTCCTGCTGGTCATTCAGGGAATCCGCTCTAGGACTGAATTGAGCTGCTTCTTCTGGCTGGTGTCTCACTTTACCTATTTAGTTTTTGCCCCCTTACATTAGGGCCCATGTCCCTTCCATACTGTTGCGCTCTCCCTTCTGGGAACTGCCCTGCTGCAGTGCACCCACTCTCAGGGTCCTCCCCCTCAGGGAACCCTCAACCCGCTATACCCACCTTTGCCTCAGTGATCCTATTGCCAGTCAACATCTAGCCCCTTACCTCAGGGGCAAACTGCAGTCTGAAATGGCCACTTATCATAGTCAAGGGGTTGTGGACCTTCTGCCTTCTCCTGCGCTGGCTGCCTTCCTGTAACTCTGATACCCTCAGGCCTTATCTGATGCTCTGCAACCTGGGAGTTTGCCTGGACAGAGCTCCCCTGCTCTCCCCTAGCACCGCTCTATCTTAGGAAGCCTCTAGTTTCCCTGGCAGCCAGGTCCTTCCTGCTCCACAGCTGGAGCAAGAGTGAGTGAGCCTTTACTCTCCTCCAGGAGCCCTCATTTATACAGTCTTCAGCTGGGCCTTAACTGGGGGATACATGCCACAGCTGCTTGCTCCACAGCCCCAGTCCTCTCCCAGGGCTGGATTTAACCCTTCTTAGGCCACTTAAAGCAGACACCCCATCACAGTCCCTCACCAAAGGCTCTTAAGCAAAGTAAGTTGTCATAGGATAAGAGGGAAGGTCCTCTCATGGATTGATTACTGGCTAAAAGAACAAAAGGTAGGAATAAATAAAGAGAGAGGTAACTAGTGGTGTCCTGCAGTGGTCTGTACTAGAACCTATCCTACTCATATTCATGAATGATCTGGAGAAAGGTGAAGTGGCAAAATTTTGCAGATGATACAAAATTGCTCAAGATAGTTAAGACCAAAGTAGTCTGTGAAGAGCTTCAAGAGGATCTGACAAAACTAGATGACTGGGCAACAAAATGGCAAATGAATTTTAATGTTGATAAATGCAAAGTAATGCATATTGAAAACATAATCCCAAATATGCTTATAAAATGATTGGGACTAAATTTGCTGTTACCACTCAAGAGAAAGATCTTGGAGTTATTGCAGATAGTTCTCTGAAAACATCCACCCAATGTGCTGCAGCAGTCAAAAAAGCAAACCAAATGTTAAGAATTAAGAAAGGGATAGAGAATAAGACAGAGAATATCTTATTGCCTCTATATAAATACATGGGACACCCACATCTTGAATATTGTATTCAGATGTGATCACCTTATCTCGAAGATATCTTGGTATTGGGAAAAAAGTTCAGAAAAGGACAACAAAAATGATGAGATATATGGAAGAGCTGCCATATGAGGAGAGACTAATAAGACTGGGACTTTTGAGCTTGGAAAAGAGACAACTAAGGGGGAACATAGAGAAAAACTTACACAAGTGGTTCTGTAACATCTTACCTGGGGGGGGGGGGGGGAGGAGAGAGAGAGAGAGAGAGAGAAAATATCATGGGCACAACCCACTTCTTCAGATGAGTGGGTGTGGAGAAATAAAGAAGGAAAAGTTATTTACCTGTTCCCATAACACAAGAACTAGGAGTCACCAAATGAAATTAATAGGTGCAGGTTTAAAACAAATAAAAGGAAGTCTTTCTTCACACAGTGTGTATACAGTCAGCCTGTGAAACTTCTTGCCAGAGGATGTTGTGAAGACCAGGACTTTAATGGGGTTCAAGAAAGAACTAGATAAATTTATGGAGGAAAAATCCATTAATGGCTATTAGCCAGGATGGGCAAGAATGATTTCCCTACCCTCTGTCGCAGCTGGGAATGGGCAACGGGATGGCTCACTTGATGATTACATGATTACACCATCTGTTCATTCCCTCTGGGGCACCTGGCCTTGGCCACTGTCAGAAGACAGGACATTGAGCTAGATGGACCTTGGGTCTGAGCCACTACAGCCCTTCTTATGTTCTTAAATAATTAAGTTTTAATTAATGGGTGATGGATATGAACTTGAAGCTAGAGGAAGAGGGACCTTTCCGTGTAAAACGTTTTATGTGTAGCATTCTAGTGTTTTCAGGAGAACCTAATTTTTGCATGCTTTAGTATAATTTTGCTTAATGATCACTTGTATGATTCTTTGGGCTGTGAATGCAGATCTCCTAATACAGTGTTCAGATCGTGGTGGTGGGAGCTTTACTTATCCCCTACTCTACTGAAAACAGGCACCCTTTGTACTTAGTTTATTTTACCATGTCCACTCTTTAGAATTGTCTAGACATCCTGTAAAACCTTTTGGTGGCAGTCTTTATAATGTGAAGGGTGGGGAGAGTAGCCTTTTTTACTTCCTTCCTTCTGGGTGAGATTGGTCAAATGGATCAGTTTGTGTTGAGGAAATACCACAAAAACGAAAGATGAATTGGTAATTAATTTTGTTCTCATACTGTGCTCTGTGACTCCTCCCTCTTTTAATTCAATAGAAGTAACTTTAAAAAAAGTCTAATATGCCAAAATTGTCTGAAGCAGCTATAATTCTTTCCCAGGGCTCTTGAGTTTGAGGTTTATTTTTAGGTTTTTTTACTTGTCCACCAGTTCTTTACAATAGGATATTCTCCTTGTGGAGACAAAGGTAACCTGTTTTGAAGAATGGATGGACACGAGACATCTACTGTATATCTGATGCCACAAAAATGTTCTGTTTTTAAGGACTTGTAGACATACCACAAGGGAAAATTAATCATCATCATAGTAAAAAACTATGTATGTTAACTTAGCTGTTTTTTAAAGTGATTCTCTACATGTAAATCAATTTCTGTGACACTTCCTTATACATGTTAATGATTTTTAGGAGAAATATTAATGTTAACTTTCCTTTTGTGTTTATTCAGACAGTTAAATCTAAAAAAGGTTCTTGTTAATGGGGGATATTTGGAATACAAGATGGATCCTCAACATCTCAAAGAAAATGGGGGTCAAAAGACTTGCATTCTTGCCCTGGATGAAGCTGGAAGAGTAAGTTGTCTGCCTAATATATTTATTCTTTTGAAATGAGAAGTATATTGAAAGGAATTGATAAATTGAGAGCAGAACCAGTTGGGGCTCCTCAGTGTATTTAACTTTTCTGTGTAGACAGGCCCAACGAGGAAAATAACAGAACACCAGTGGGCATCTCTTCTAACCCACTCAGTTTAGCCTTATGAGTTCAGGCACTGTAATTGACAGGTATTTTTTTTCCTCTCTTCTTTTTTTGTTATAAATTTTGGATTCCCATTTTTTTTTCCACTCCAGCTCATCTGAAGAAGTGGCTTTTGTCTGTGAAAGTTCATGATACTATACATATTTTTGTTAGTCTCTAAGACGCTGCAGAACTACTCATTGTTTTTAAAGCTACAAGACTAACATGTCTACCCCTCTGAGAATTCTCTTTTTTGATACAGAAGATGGATGGCATCTGAATTCTGGGTGCATGTCACCTGGTTGAAAAATTCATCATCATTAACCCAAAGAACAGTTATTTAAGAACTTCTGTGTGCTGGCTTGTACTTTCTTTGCAAGGTGTTTTCTCCACTTCTACAATCTCTTCAGTTTCATCACAGAACTGTCTGCTTGTTCCACATCACCTTTAGTTTGCTGACATCAATGGGAGAGACATTGAAAAAAGAACCTGATGACCCGGGTGCTATTTTTTTATATGATATTGAGAAAATTAAGTGTGAGCCACTGTTTTTTAGCTCCTCATTTTTTTTTTTGTTCTGTATTCGTTGCTACACAAGTACAAGTTGTTACACACTTAATATTTGTAAGGATGTTAGTCTAAATTGCCATTTTGAGAGAGGCCAGCATAATGGTCTGAAAATGTCCATTCCTTAGCTGCCAGAGTTCTAAGATATGATCGGTACTCTCGCATGAACCACTATATGAGTATACAACAGGGTGGAACCTCTGTTATGTGTGTCTTCTGTTGCTAAGTGTGATCAAAACCTATCTTAAAGCCATTACATTGGCAATACAGTATCTCCTCACTTAACATTGTACAGTAAAACTCCAATTGTCTGGCATCCAGTGGTCCGGCACTCCCGATAGTCCGGCACCAACTGGAACCTGGAAGTGCTCCAGCCAACTGGACAATTGGAGCTGTTGAGAGCCCCATGGGTGCTCGTGGCTGGGAAAGGGAAGGGGAGAAGAGGAGAAGGGGATTATACCCCTGTGACGGGTCTGCCAGGACCCGCACTGCGTCTGGCTGGGGGGTGGGCGGGGAACGGCGTGGCGGGGGGCGAACCCTCCGCCGTTTAAGGTGGGGGAAGCTCTGCGCAGCCACGAGAGCTAAGTCCCCGAACTTGCCCCGTTCCAGCTGCACTCAGCCTCGCGCTGCTGCTGAGAGTTTCTGGGAGGGGAGTGGGCTCCCCACCCCCCAGACTGCAGTAGTTATCGCTGAGCAGGGGGGTGAGGGGCGGCGCTGCAGGACCAAACCGGCAGCACCCCAGCTGCTCTGCTCCGCCGCTTCCCCAAGTCTGCCGCTCGTCAGTTTCAGCAGCAGCAGTGGTGGCGCTGCAGGACCAACCCGGCAGCACTCCAGCTGCCCTGCTCCACCGCTCCCCCACATCCGCCGCTGCCGCTGCTGAAACTGACGAGCAGCGGACTTGGGGAAGCAGCGGAGCAGAGCAGCCAGGGTGCTGCTGGGTTGGTCCCTCAGTGCCGCCCCTCGCCCTCCTGCTCAGCGATAACTACTGCAGTCTGGGGGGTGGGGAGCCCGCTCTCCTCCCAGAAACTCTCGGCGGCTGCACGGGGCTTCCCCCGCCTTCTTGCAAAATGGTGGAGGGCTCGCCCCTCGACGCGCTGTTCCCCACCCACCCCCTGGACACAGTGCGGGCCCCGGCAGACCTGTCACAGCCCCCTGCCGGAGTACCTCCCGTTACTCTGGCATATCCGATAATCTGGCACCACCTAGGTCCCAAAGGTGCCGGATTATTGGAAGGCTACTGTAGTTCTGTTTCTAAAAATGCTACTTTGAGCAAAACAATGTTAAGTGAATCCAATGTCCCCATAAGAATTAATGTTACTTAGGTTTACATTCCAGGGAAATATTTTTCAGCAAACAAAATAAATTGTATGTGTATATACACTGTAAGTTTTTAAAAAATTAAACAAACAGTACCGTACACAGCCATGATGAGTGTGAGGCTTGGTTGAGATGGTTGAGTCAGAAGGTGGAATGTCTTTCCAGGGAATGTCTTGCTGCTAAATGATGAACTGGCATTCAGTACTCTTTCAAGGGTTAACACGTTGTTAATCTAGCCTCTCACTCTACAAGGCAGCATGGACTGAGGCTGGAGGCAAAAACACAATAGATGCAATGGAATGGCTGCAAACACTTCTCTGCAGAAATTGAACATGATGATGAACTCCCACTATCCCACCGGTGTTCACTGCTCTCTCCTCTGGGTGCATACACAGCTGCATAGTGCTAAGAGCGGTGTGTGAGACAGACACATACACACATACACTGTTCCTGGGGGTGTTTTAAGAGAGAGAGGCGACAGAGATGTGCATTGTCCCTTTAAGTTTACTGGCCCCACTTCAAGTACATTGGCCTTGTGTCTGGACTTCCTGGTCTACTTACAAGTTTCTATAGCTATGATATCCTGCTTTGTGGAGATGGGGTTATGGAGTGGAGGAGGTGTACTGACATCAGCACCCCTCTTGCCCTGTCTCCCTCCTCTGCACAGCAAGCAGGAGGTTCTCTGGAGCCACTCCAAGGGAGAGGGCAGGAACAGCATGGCAGTCCAAGGGCGGAGCAGCTGAACTGCAGTTGCATACCTTTCAGGGACCTTAGGGGAGCTGATGGGGGCAGAGGGTTGCAATTCCCCCATGGTTCCAAATCCCCACAAGGACAGGCTTCCCAAAAATCCTGTAAGTAGTGGACAAAATAGGCAGCCAAATGACATTATAAGGGAGCATTGCATAATTGTAAACAAGCATATGCTCTAACAGATAAGCAAAGTATCAATGAAACATTAACTGGGACATTAAGTGAGGAGTTACTGTACAATATATAGTACATCTGACCACACTTAAAAGGTTACATGCCAAAGCCAATGAGTGGCTTAGTATATATGTCTAATTGCAGACAGTTGTATGGTTTTATAGTGTGAAAATGCAGAAGAATTTACTAAAACTTGCCATATTATAGTGACTATGCCTAGAAACCCTCAAAACTCAAAGCATCCTAGAATTAGATTGCTCCAAGTTCTAAACTTGCAGCACCATCTAGTGGTGTTTATGAAATTTTTGCTTCATGAAAATGCTGCAGTGGAGGAGAAATCTAAAATTGTGCTTGCACATGAAGAATAAAAAGGACAGATCTGAACTGGTGGTCCTCTCTGAAATTTTCTGTCTTCACTTTTGCAACATGACTGAGCTCAGTTTTTATAGGACAAAGTAAGTTTTTGGTAGGTCCATCTAGTCTTTCAAATTAGATGGTAATGTTTTCTCAAGACATTCATGAGTGTACGTATGCATGCTGTAACCCATGTGAGTCATGAAGTTACCAGGCCTGTGAGCTCCCCAGTATGGCTGCGATAGCTTTATTCCCAGAGTCACTCGGCCAATATGAATCATCATAGCTCTATTTATTTCAGTAGAGTTATACAAATTTATGCCAGATAATGTGCAAGTAAATTTTTGTGAGTATCAAGGTTGTCTTAGACACAAACATCACAATTGACTGCTTGGAAAGGGGAGGACTAGGGATATTAAAATGAGTTTGTTTAAACATGTACCACTAAACATTTCAGTGGTTGCAAGTGGGGAGTGCATGTGAGGAGCTGGCTTTTAAGCTGGCTTCCTGCTAGTACCGGCTCTCGCCTGCCCCTCCATGCTGCTGCATCCATTGCAGCAGCATGGGGTGGCGGGAGGGAGGCAAAGCTGGCTCACCGTGAGCACTGGCCCCTGTCTGCCCCCTCTCCCCTGCGCTGCTGTCTGTGATGCGGGGGGGAGGCGTGGAAGGTACTGCATGTAACTGATGAACCAGGCTCATCGATTAACCATGTACATGGTTACACTTTTACATCCCTAGAGGGGAGCCCCTCATACTTTTCAGCACTGAATCAACACTTAGTGGTCTGGCTTTATCTTGCCACTCCATATGCAGTACTGAAAGGAAAGGAACCTTGTTACATAGCTTCCCTCCGTGACATTACTCAGGGAACAATCTGGAGTGATGAACAGCTGTATCCCCATAGTTTTCCAAGGTTGGGGTGCTTTTTACACTGCTTTGCTGTGAGAACTTCAACTTGTGGTCTGCTCATAAACAGCCTTCACATGTAAATTACTCCCAGTTATAATATATCAGTGTTGTTGCCAGTCCCCTTTGATTTACTTTGTGGAGGAACCAGCAAATTCCCAGTCCCAGACTTTATCCAGAATCTAATACTGCCCAACTCTTTTGGTCCATATGTGCTCACATAAAGCCTGTCATTTGATTAATCGGAAAGTGATATACACAAATCTTGTTACTTCAAATGGAGTTTCCCACACACTTCAGTGCAATCATACAGGTTCAGATAAGACAATAAAGCATTTGTTAACTATGAAAAGATTTTAAGTGATTACCAGTAATGAGGCATAAAACTCAGAATTGGTAAAAGGAAAATGCAACTAATGCCTAACTTAACAAGCTAGGTCAGGGGTGGGGAACCTGCAGTCCCCGCAGTTGCCTGGATCCAAACCCTGAGGCTCGGGGTTCCTTCTCCTCCCCGCCCCCAGCATTGAGGAGGCTGTGCTGACACACTAGCATCATTCTGCTATCCCGCCATGGGGCTAGAGCACACAAAATCTACTTGCGTGGGAGTCAGTGGCCTCCGGCCTCAAAAAGGTTCCCTGCCCTGAACTAGATGAATTCAAAACAAAGGTTTCTTTTAACATGTATTTCAACGGGCTTACTGGTTGAATTTCTGGGAGTCAGGCTCCCTCCGCCCAATCCAATGCTGCTTCTTTTTTCTTTGTGTTGTCAATGCTGTGAGTAGGGATTAAAGGGGAGAGAATTTGAGGCATCTAATCTTGTTCTTATATTTCTTTCTCTTCTGTGGGAAATATCTCCAGCTGAGACTCAGGTGGCAGAGAGACTGAATAGATGGGAATAACAAGCTGTTTCTATGACATGATATAGATTTTTTTTTTAACTAACAAAAACATAAGAAAGTATTTCTCCCCATAATATACAATTATCCTGTGGAACTTATTGCTACGGTATATTGTGAAGGTGAAAACTATAACATAGTTCAAAAAAAGTAGTAAATAAGTTCGTGGAGGATAGGTCCATCAGTGCTGTTACCCAAAGTATGGGATTGCATCCCTGAATTTTGGCTATCAGTAAGACTCTGACTGCCAGAAGCTGGAATTAGATGGCAGGATGGATCGCTCAATAATTGTCCTACTTTGTTCATTCCCTCTGAATCATCTGGCACTGGCTACTGTAAGAACAAGATATTGGCCTAGAGGGTCATTGGCTGTACATACCATTTTAATATTTTGATCTTCTTAACATTAAAAAATAAATTAAGGGTTTTTTTTTTTTTGGTGTTACTAGTCTGACAGTTAAAGAAAGGTATATTGTGTTCTTGAAATGTTAGGGGATCTTCATTCTGACATTCTTTTGAATGTTACCTGGTATTAGGAAAAAAGGGACTAGAAGACAAATGTAGCCAAATAACTAAGAGGTAAAGTCTACTTATCACTTGATAGGAATTTCCCTCGTTAAAGACTGGTACCCTTCTAGTTCTCCTTGAACAAGATACTTCATTTGGATTCTATTCAAGTGCAAGAAGAAAGAGGGGAAAGTACAGCTGGAATCCTAATTGCTTCATAATCTAGCTACTTCCTAGTAATTTCTTCAGTTTTCTGCTATTTTATTCTAAAATATAGCAACAGTAGACTCCTTCCTTTTTAGAATGGTACTTGAAAGTAAAAATTGTAGGTAAGACCATCAAAACATGGTCGGTTATCTAGTAAAGAAGTGTTTAAAAAATCCTAAATGGTCAGGAAATTTTTGATATCTGAGCATCTCCCTTTATTGCTCAAAGTGAAATAAATAATTCCAAATAAAATTCCAGTGTTAATGCATAATCTCTCCTCTGTTTCCCAATAATTTTGAAATGACGTGCTTCTGTTTTAATAATGATGTAGTATACATCACCGTGACTTGCTTTTTTCTATAGATTTCTAAATTCTCTAACACACTCCCTCATATATTAATATTTTAGGTATTTTGCTGGAAGTCCTCCAACAGTCCTATGAAGCAGTGTCGATGGGTCTATGGCCGTCCAGTCTTCATGTCTGATGTTGCTTTAAATAACAATGAAATAATGTTCGTCACACAGGATGGGGATGCCTTTACAGGAAAGTGGGTGGAAGGAGGAAAAAAAACTTCTGAAAAGAAAGGTTAGTTTATGCTTTTAAAGAGTTTCTGAAAGTACATGACAACATTTTATAACACATTTCTAATTCAACAAATACCTATATTCCCAGTCTCTTCCTTCTCACACCTAACATTTGTAATTATTTTTGGGTTTTGTATTGGGAGAGGGAATTTTCTCTTCTTACTCAATCTCCCTGATGTATTAATAGTGTGTGATAGACTATCTCTACTTTCTCCATGATTAAAAGAAACTAGCGGGTTGTGCCCACTGTTCCCTATGCTTACCAACCACCCTCTCTCTGGCCGCTTTTGCTTTCGCGGCCAGAGAGCCTGAAGACGTCATTCTGTTGTGTGTCAGGAAAAACCTTTATTTATATACAGAGATAGGAGAGAGTTGGCACTATTCAGTTAGTTTAGTTTTTGCTCTATTTTTTACCCTCTGCCATGTTCCGTTTAACTTGTTTCTAGTGACATGGTGCACAAGCTGTAGCTTGACTAACTCATGTTGAAAAGGTCCAATCTTTGTCAGTGTTTCTCAAAAGTGGGCCATGAGCCCACACAGCTTTACTTACCTAAAGTGTCTGTAGCCATGGAGCCTTGCAGCTCCCCTTGGTTGGAAATGGTGAACCGTAGCCAATGGGAGCTGCAAGGCTCCATGGCTACGGACACTTTAGATAAACAAAACTGTATGGGCCTGCCAGCAATTTACCCAGGAGGGCCTATGGCCTACTTTGTGGACCTCCAACGTCCACAACTACTTACTCCACGAGGAGTAACGGTAGTTCGAATTAGGATCTTTAATTCGAACGACCTAGTCCGTGCCGTGTGTAGCCGCGGGCACGGAGTTCAGATTAAGGGGGATTTAAAAATGGTGGTGCCCGGGAACATGCAAATGAAGCCCGGGATATTTAAATCCCGGGCTTCATTTGCAACTCCGGTTGCCCTCATTTGCCTACCTAGCTCGAACTAACGAGCTAGTGTAGACATACCCATAGAGACTGCTTATAAAAAACTCTGGTCATCTGAAGAAGTGGGCTGTGCCCACGAAAGCTCATGATACCATCTACATGTTTTGTTAGTCTATAAAGTGCTACCAGACCACTTGTTGTTTTTTAAGTTTATCCTGTACAGACTAACTCAGCTACCCCCTGAAGCTTATAAATCTGAAGGTTATTCAATTCAGTCTTTGTATTCTTAGTTGCATCTGCTGATTAAGGGTCCCAGCAGTAGGAGGAGATTTTTTGAAATGGGAAACATGTTTGATAGGCATTGTGTGAAAACATCAGCTCTGTTCAAATGGGCCAACTGAAAGTCCACAGATGTAACTGTTTTGTCACCTCTAGTCTGGAAGGGTTTGGACTTTTAGGCCTCTGGTTGAATGGCAATATCACATTTCTGGACCTTAATGTTCAATTTATCATTAAGTTTTAAGCTTCCACTCTTATATTCCTTCATTGCAAGGTGTTCCCGTTCCGTCTCAAAACACTGAGGGTATGTCTACACTACAAAGTTAATTCGAACTAACAGCCGTTAGTTCGAATTAACTTTCATAGCGTCTATACATACAAACCGCTAATTCGAACTTAATTCGAACTAGCGGAGCGCTTAATTCGAACTAGGTAAACCTCGTTCTACGAGGACTAACGCCTAGTTCGAATTAAGTAGTTCGAATTAAGGGCTGTGTAGCCACTTAATTCGAACTAGTGGGAGGCTAGCTCTTCCCAGCTTGCCCTGGTGGCCACTCTGGGCCAAGCCAGGGAAACTCTTCTGCCCCCCTCCCGGCCCCGGAGCCCTTAAAGAGGCACGGTCTGGCTACAGTACCCATGCCAGGTGCAAGCCTGCCAGCACCCAGCCAGCAGACCCTGCACCTGGCACAGCATGAGCCAGCCACCCGCTGCCACCCAGCCCTCCACCTCTTCCCAGGACCAGGCTGGCGGCTCCCAGGAGCCTGCCCGAGGCCGCAAGAGGCGGGCGCCCGCCTGGTCTAGTGTGGAGATCGTGGACCTCATCGAGGTTTGGGGGGAGACCTCCAACGTCCACAACCTCCGCACTAGGCACAGGAATGAGACCGTCTAGGGCAGGATAGCTGCCAGCCTGGCCACCAAAGGCCACATGCGAACCCAGGAGCAGGTTTGCATGAAAATCAAGTTGGTCCAGTGAGACCCCAGACCCTGAGCTTAGAACATAAGTACGGCCGTACTGGGTCAGACCAAAGGTCCATCTAGCCCAGTAGCCTGTCTGCCAACAGCGGCCAACACCAGGTACCCCGGAGGGGATGGACCGAAGACAATGACCAAGCAATTTGTCTCGTGCCATCCATCTCTAGCCTTCCACAAACAGAGGCCAGGGACACCATTCCTACCCCCTGGCTAATAGCACTCCATGGACCCAACCTCCATGACTTTATCTAACTACTATTTAAACTCTGTTATAGTTCTAGCCTTCACAGCCTCCTGTGGCAAGGAGTTCCACAGGTTGACTATTTGCTTTGTGAAGAAGAACTTTCTTTTATTAGTTTGAAGCCTGCTACCCATTCATTTCATTTGGTGTCCTCTAGTCCTTATATTATGGGAACTAATGAAGAACTTCTCTTTATTCACCCTCTCCACACCACTCATGCTTTTATAGACCTCTATCATATCCCCCCTCAGTCTCCTCTTTTCTAAGCTGAAAAGTCCCAGTCTCTTTAGCCTCTCTTCATATGGGACCTGTTCCAAACCCCTAATCATTGTAGTTGCCCTTTTCTGAACCCTTTCCAAGGCCAAAATATCTTTTTTGAGGTGAGGAGACCACATCTCTACAGAATACTGAAGATATGGCGTACCATAGTATTATACTTCCCCTCCTCCTTCTTCCCCTGGCTTCCCCCTTCCAGCTCCCTCCTCCCAGGTTTCCACCTCCCCTCTCCCACTCTCTCTCTTTCCCCTCTCCCACCTCCTTTTCCCAGTCTCCCCAGAGGTTAATCCCCCCACCCCCAGTTTTGTTATATAAAGAGAGTTTCTATTTTTGAACACGTGTCCTTTATTTTTTACATCAGGAAGGGGGGCTAGGGAGGGGTAAGTGGAAGGAGGTGAGGGAGGAATGGGGCACGAGCCCCTGATAGGGAGGACTGGGGTGGCTCTGCGGGCTCCTCAGGGTGGAAGCTCTCATTCAGGGCCTCCTGGATCCTGACAGCCCCCCGATTGACACCCCTGGATGGCAGCCTGCGGCAAGTGCAGCCGGGCTGATGGCCAAGTGCTGTGATGTGCCGAGTGTGGGCACTCAGGGCACTCCAAGACAGGACTGCTTTGCTGTCCCTCATCGAGGTAGACAAGCAAGCGGGGAACCCTGAGAACTGTCTGTCCGGGGTGGGGGCTCGGGTCCCTTTAAGCACAGCCCTCAGCTAGCCTGAGGCAGCAGCTCCACACTCTAAGTCCTGGTTCCGGCCAGCCTTAACTTCGGTTCAGGGTCCACTCAATGTGGACATGCTAGTTCGAATTAGCAAAACGCTAATTCAAATTAGTTTTTAGGTCTAGATGCATTAGTTCGAATTAACTAATTCGAATTAAGTTAGTTTGAATTAGTGCTGTAGTGTAGACATACCCTGAGTTAGCCCATCAATTTTCCTGGTTTGCTTGTCTGCTTTCCAAGAAGGTCTCGTCATGGTAATTCTTCCTCCATCATCTCAGTTCTCCTAGCCCTGTAAAGTGTGAGAACATGGGAATCTATTTAATTTGGACCTCCCACATGGCAGTGTATGATACACTTGTAGTCTTAAAATTCTGTAATGCACTAAAATGTTTTCATTCTTGAAAGATATTGAATCAAAGGCCTTTGTAGTCTTGAGTTAACTCTTGCTGTCCTTGTTCTGGAGTGGGAACATTATAAATGTTTTGGATCGGCAGAAATATCTTTTTGTTTATTACTTGTGTTCTGCGCTTTAGGACTACAATTTAAGAAGCACAGAATTTTAATATATCTTTAAGAAAGCACAAATGGAATGAATTATCTTAGTAATGCTTCCTGATGTTCATTATTCAGAATTCACTTGCCACAAAGTTATAATGAATAAAATTATTTCTATTTTGAAGTTTTCTAAGGTGAAGATATACCATGAATATACGAACGGGACATTCTGTGCATTATATCTTGCTAGTGTTGTAACTGAAGTACAACAGAAAAAGCCATGCCATCTTATGTGTGGTATTGCTACATCTCACACAGTGAGGTGGGTTGGATTGTATGAGCACTCATTGGGTAAGAAATCTCTGCAGGTCCAGGGATCAGAAAGTAGGTGGTGCAAACCTTGGGTATAGAGCCACTCCTTCAGAATTCTATTAAAGTTGTAAGATATTGTGTTGTCATAGTGCTACCATTGGACAGCATCTAATATCAGAAAGTCTCAGCGAGGTAGCAGTGTGAGTCTAACTTTAAAAACAATGAGTAGTCCTGTGGCACCATAGAGACTAACAAAATATATATTATCATAAGCTTTCGTGTGCAAAACCACTTAGGTAGAAGTGGGTTTTGCTCACGATACTATATATATTTTTGTTAGTCTCTAAGGTGCCACAGGACTAATTATTGTATCTAATATCTGAGTTGTTTCTGTTCTTCTATTTTGGGTGTGTATTTGGCTTTTGTATGTTAATACAAACATTAGTATTAAATCCAGAGTCCTGGTTAAATTTCAGTTCAAGTAACTTTATTACCAGCCTAAATTACTAGCCTAAATTTTCTTGGCAGTTTCAACTGATAGGTGTGGGTTTTTTTTGTTTTGTTTTGTTTTTTTTTATTTCCAACCCTAGTTACTTGTTGTTTGGTATTTAGGGATGTAAGCTAACAGTCGACTCTGAGGCAGCAAGGGGGGAACAGCAGTCAGTGCTGGGGAGAGCCGCCTTAAAAGCCAGTTGCCCTATCACCGTCTCTGTGGTGTCGCCTGTCCCCTCCTCTCCCCCCCCCCTCGCCTCTATTGGAGGCAGCGGAGGGGATAGGGGAGGCTGCTGCAAAGCTCACAGCAGACAAGGCTGGCTGTGGGCAGGGGCTGCTCCAGTAGCAGCCCCTGGCCACAGCCAACCTTGGCTGCTGCGAACAGGGGCTGCTGCTGGGGAAGACCCTGTTCATGGCAGACAGAGCTGGATGCCGCGAACATGTTCAGGCAGAGTCAGCGTGAGCCGGGACCAAGCAGTCCTGGCTAGCGCTGATCCTGGACGCTTCTTCCTCCCCCCTCTCCCTTCCCCTGCCAGCCTGGGCTCTTTCTCCCTCATTCCTCGCCCCCCCCCCCCCGACTCGCCAGCCCAGGCTCCCCTTCTCCCTCCCTCCCCCGTCGCACCAGGGTCCCTTCTCTTCCCTCCCCCACCAGCCTGGGTCCTTTCTGCTCTGGCTTTACCCCCTCAAACCTCTTCCTGCCCCCTGGCTACAACGCATGCTAGACCCAGCTTTGACTAGGGATGTTAAAGACTCGTCAACTATCTGATAAGCATTTGCTTACCGGATATTGTGTTGACTAGTCGACACAATAAGATAGAGGCAGCAAAGTCGGGGAGAAGGGGTACTTCAAAATGGCAGTGCCGCTTTGAAACCCCAAAGCGGTGTTTTAATGGGGGTAGCTGTGGAGCCTAGGGTCAGCTGAGGACTCCCTAGCTGATCCCGGGCTCTGTGTGGCATTTCCCCAGAACCCAAGGTCAGCTGGAGAGTCTCTAGCTGATCCCGGGTTCTGCTGCCGCATGGAGCCCACGATCAGCTGGGAGTCCCCAGCTGACCATGGGCTCCATGGCACTTCCCCTTTAAAATGCCGCCTCTGGCGTTTCAAAGGGGCAGCTACCATAGAGCCTGGGGTCAGCTGGGGACTGCCCAGCTGATCCCGGGCTCCCTGTGGCATTTCCACAGAACCTGGGAACAGCTGACTCTGGGTTCTAGGGAAATGTTGCTCGGTGCCTGGGATCCATGGCTGCCTCTTTGAAACGCTCAGAGCTGGTGTTTCAAAGGGGCAACGCTGCACAGCTGATCCACATAGCTGAAATGCTGCGCGGAACCAGACTCAGCAGGGGAGTCCCCCGCTGACCCCGGGCTCCATGGCTTTGAAATGCACAAGAGCCTCCACTAGGGACTCTTGTGCAGTTCAAAGCAGGCACCTGCGTGCAGCCCAAAGTAAGGAGGACTTCCCCCTGGCCCCGGGCTGTATGTGGAGTTCCGCATACCTCCTTTGAAATTTATAAGAGCCCCAGTGGTGGGTCTTGTACATTTAAAAGGAGGAATGCTGAAGTGCCTATCAACTAGTCAAGTAGTTGATGGCAATTCCATCAACTAGTCGACTAGTCAATTAACTGCATGGGGCTCTGTGAGGCACAGATAGTGCTGTGTGCACAGTGCTCTGGGGCACTGCAGCTTGCTGAGGTGTGCAAAGCAGCAGCGTGGGGTGCCGCTGTCCCGACCTCTCCCCTGTGTGGCCCCACCTGTGCTGGTCACTGCCCCAGCTCTGCCCGCAGAGCCCAGGGCCGCCCTTCCACCCACTGGGAGTGGAAGGAAAGGATCAGACGGCTCCTTCAAGAGGCTTGGGGGTGCTCTGGCAGCCACGGTAAGTGCAGCCACTGGGGAGGGGGTGAGTTTCTGCGGGGCAGCCGGACTCTGGGTGGTTGGGCACTGCGCTCCAGCTCCCTAAAAGCCTGGTGGTGGGGAAGCCCCCAAGAGCCTGCTGCTGGCACATAAACCTGGCCGGAGCCCCACTCGTAGTGCCTGTCTCTGGGCTGCTGTCCTGAGCACTGTCCTGCTCCTTCCCCCTGCCCCTGGGCTGTCACGGCTGCAATGTGGGGTCTGCTGGCTACTGTGCCATATTTTTTGGTGTTGAATGCACTGTGGGTTGGAGGTAGAGGAGGGGGAGTAGGAGCTTGGTTTAAAATAGCAATTCCAAGTGGTGAGGGGAAGCAATGAAGTCAGGCTCAAACTGGGAGAGGGAAGAGGGGTGAGAGGGAGGAGGCAGGCGGGATGCAGAGTGACATGATTTAAAAAAAATTTTTTTTTGTAATATATAGAGAGATTTGTGATAAATTATTTCCATTTTCCATTCCAGAAATGGCTTTATTTCAGTGGTATGTAGAATGATTCCCATCTACATAGAGTTGGCAACATACCTGTAAGATCCTTTTGGATTAAGAAAGTGCTTCATAAATGTAAACTAATAAGATTATGGCTCAGATTTGTGAAGCTTTGGATGTTGCTATGCTCAGCAGTGCAACACCCTAGTCTCATTTTCAAAAGGGATACTTTGTCTCTTAAATTCCTTCAGAAAATAATACAGGCTTCTAAATCAGTTAGGGTTTGCAATGCTGATTAAATACCTTTACATATTTAAATTTATCTCTTTAGGCATGCAGTTTCTGATTGCAGTCAACATTATTTGGGCCAAAGTCTTCAATCTCATCTCTGTTACAGCTTTGTTGACTCCAGCTAATTGGGCTCACATCAATAATTAACTTTGTTCTGTGTTTTGTCAGTTAAATCTTAGTTAACTCTTCCATATTTTTCCATCATCTCTTTATTTAACAGAGGTTGTATCAAGCCTTCAGAATTCCTCATATGAAGTGTCTTGTCACTGTGATACAAACAGTGTATATGAAAGAATTCGACTTGAGAAGCTTGCTTTTGTCCACAGAGCGGTTAGTGTTACCACAGATCCTAACGGATGTAACTTTGCTGTTTTACAATCAGATCCTAAAACAAGGTATATTTCAGATATCTGCGGTTGTAACTTCAGTTGTTGAAAGTACAGAGAGGGAGTGGGTGTAAAGCATTTTCCTGTTCTGTTAACAATCTTGTTCTGTCTTAATTGTCAATCAAAATTTCTGCTTTACAAATGTCCATCTTTGCTCCTCCAAAGATCATAGTAAATATGATTATCTTGTCTTAACACTTATTTGTAGACAACTATGTTGAGGTTGTTTATTCAAAAAGCCTTCCATTAGGACATGTGTATACTAGAACTGCTGCAGTGTAGACATATACTACAGCAGTGGTCTCCAACCTTTTTAACCACAAGAACGCTTTTTCAGTTTAAGTGCAATGTAAGATCTACCTCAAACCCAAATACCCTTGCCGCACCTCCTTCCCACCCCTTCTTTGAGGCGTCACCCTGCTCACTCTATCCCCCTTCCTTCCCGAACCTCATTCGCTTTTACCAGGCTGGGATAGGGGTGCAGGCTCTGGTCTTGGGCCAAGGAGTTAGGAGTGTGGGAGGGGCTCTGGCCTTAGCCTAAGGTGGGGAATTGGGCCCAGAAGGGGTTTCAGGGTGCAAGCTCTGGGAAGGAGTTTGGATGCAGGGGAACTCACATCTGGGCAGGAGGTTGGGTGTAGGAGGAGGTTCAGCGCTGGGACAGGGGTTCAGGAAGCAGGCTCTGGCTGAGCACCATTTAACTGAGACAGCTTCTGGGTGATGGAACAATGGATTTAAGGCGGCCTTACTCCTGCCTTGGCCCTGCACCACTCCTGAAAGCAGCTGGCATGTACAACAATGGCTGCATGGTGCCATGTGCTGCCCCTCATCTATAAGCATTGAACCCACAGCTCCTACTGGTCACGGTTCCCCATTCCTGATCAATGGGAGCTGCAGGAATGGTGTCTGCAGGCAAGGACAGCATATGGAGACCTCCTGTTCTGCTTCTCTCAGGTCAGGCATTTTAGAACTCACTACTCAAGGAATTAAATTTAAGCGTAAGAGCGAAATGAAAATTATGAAATGTACAGACCAGCCAAAACCCAAAAGTAACATACTTTGCAAGCAGTAAAAGTAGTAACAAGCCCCCCCAGGTGCTGGGTCTGGAGATGAGTGAGGGACAGAGTGTGTTTGTGAGAGTGAGAGAGAGAGAGAGAGAGAGAGAGACAGCATGTGAGAGTGACAGATTTGCATTGCCAAGCATCCATCATCTTCTCTCTGCGTGGAGATAGGGTACAGACAAGGGGGGAGGAAGGACA
This sequence comes from Pelochelys cantorii, assembly GCA_032595735.1. NCBI lineage: Eukaryota > Metazoa > Chordata > Testudines > Trionychidae > Pelochelys > Pelochelys cantorii. The sequence goes on along the minus strand of CM064328.1, from coordinate 62,562,084 downwards.
CCCTGACATCAGTGACCCCCTCCTCCCGCACCCTGCACAACAAACAGGAGGCTCCTGGGGGGCAGCTCCAAGGCAGAGGGCAGGAGCAGCATGACAGTGGGTGGGACGGCAACTGAAGTGCCAGCGCTTGATAGCTTCCTAGCCAAACCAGTCAGGATCACCTGTCAGAGGCTCCATGATCTACCAGTAGATCCCAATCTACTGGTTGGTGACTACTGTGCTACAGTGATAGAAGGGTTCTTTTGTTGCTTGAGTGAATCTACCTCTCTTAAGATGTCAGCAGCTAGGTTGACAGAAGAATTCTCCCATTGGTCTAGCCACAGTGTACATGGTGTTCAAGTCAGTGTCTCAAATATGCGATTCACCGCTCCCCCCCCCCAGTGATATAGATAGGCCTAGTGGGTGTAGACCAGCCCTTAATCTGCCAAAGCTAAAATATTCAAGCCAAATGCTTATAATAAAGTCCACTTTAAAAGCTACCTTATAATGTACTTCAACATCTAATGTACTTGAGGTATCATAGAAATCCTTCTTAACATGTGGGCTCCGTGTTTCTCAGAGATGTCCTGTAGTACATTAAATGGAAAGGCAGAGGTTAATTATTTAATTTTTTGTTTAATTTAAAAACTCTTTGAAATAATGTTGGAGTAAACAAAACATTGAAGGATGCACTTCTTGCATTCTCATGTTAGATTTTAGAATATCTAGCATACTGTTTAACATGAATTTTTATTTTGGACTTCAGTAGTCAGTACTTCCTTGCAGGAAAAATGACATGGATATCATGCAAAGTGCTAACACTGCTGATAATTTCATACAGAAATGGCTGTCTTAGTATTTATAAAGAGAAAATGTGATATTATTTGGTGCTTTAGAAAAATGTCACAAGTTTGTTTTATATATCTATGTATAGATATAGATAGTGTAATAATTCTGAAAGTACCATATACATCTTATATAGCACTTTTAATCAGTTCATGAATTTTCTTGTATAAAAAATACAGTATGAAACTTTGAATAGTCATGTAGAATAGCCAAAAATTGAGGTTCTTCATTTAAAACAATCCTGATGATAGAATTTAAAATTCAATAAAGTAAAAATAACATTTTGTGTTTATAGCTTATATGAAATTCCAAGTGTGTCATCTTCAAGTTTTGTTGAGGATTTTGGCAAATTGCTAGGGGAAACAGATGAAATGGACAACATCCATGATGTGACTTTTCAGATTGGCACTCAGATGATCCCTGCGCACAAGTACATTTTGGCCATGCGCTCTGACTTCTTCAGGAAGCTGTTCATTTCAGATGACAATCGACTAGACTCTTCAGATGTCTATCGTAAAGATGAAGATGCTGTAGGATGTGATCTCTTTATGATCGAGAAAGTTCATCCAGATTTGTTTACATACCTTCTGCAGTTCATATACATGGACACTTGTGATCTTTTGACTCATGGTTACAAACCAAGAATGCTGTATAAGGAAAAAACAGAGGGACATCAAGATACCCTGATTTCTAATTTGAATAAAATGAGTTTCAGTGGAGATGTTAATGGAAAATCTGCATTTGAGGTTTACAGAAGTAATCACGTGCACGTAATAAACGAAAGAGAAAAGAACAAACCCAAGTCTTCTAAAAAAGGCAGAGTTGTTGGTGAAGATGTCAACTCCATAAAAATGTTGCAAAGTGCTGCAAAGAAATTTGGTCTCAGCAATTTAAGTGAAAGGTGTGTTACGTTTCTTGCTTTGTTATTATCCACTTTATTGGTGCTCACTCCCTCCCCCCCCTCCCCGCTTCCTGACTCTCTATATAACTTGTCTAGAAAATGGAAGGGTTTTAACTCCTGACATAGTTTGGGCTGACATAATTCCCAGATTGTTTCTATTTACCACTTCCCCACGTTTCACAGACCCATAGCATATTTTAAGAGGAGTTTGAGGTCAGCATATTCCTACACTTTTCTAGGAGCAAGTGAGAGCAGCCCTTAAGTAATGCAACTGAGAGTGGGGGGAAAAAAGAGAACTAAGGTTGCTCTTCATCTAAAGCAATGTATTCCCAAATGAGCCACTGGGCATTTCTGGTGCAGGAAGCACTGTACATCAGCACTGGTTTCTTCTTAATCCTATCTTGGAAATCTTGGACTATATATATATATGTGTGTGTGTGTGTGTGTGTGTGTGTGTGTGTATATATATATATATATATATATATATATAGTCTATTGCTTTGAGATGGGCACCTCCTGTGTTTTGAGTTTAGATGCAAATAATGTAGCTTTCCAGATTACTCCTTACTGCAGATTGAGACACATATATGGTCCTTTGTGTGATACATAAGAAGTCATGGCTCTCATCTTCACATAATACGCAGTCAACCAGTGGAACTCCTTGCCAGAGGATGTTGTGAAGGCCAGGTCTTTAAAAGGGTTGAAAAAAGAGCTAGATTAATTCATGGAGAATAGGTCCATCAATGGCTGTTAGCCAGGATGGGTAGGAATGGTGTCCCTAGGCTCTGTCAGGAGGTGCGAATGGGTGACGGGTGCGATCGCTTGATGATTACCTGTTCTATTCATTCCCTCTGGGGCACCTGGCATTGGCCACTGCCGAAAGACAAGATACTGGGCTAGATGGACCTTTGGTCTGACCCAGTCTGGCTGTTCTTATGTTTTTTATCAATGGTTGATGCTGATCATTGCATTACACAATATGAAGCAAAGAACTGGAACCCTGTTAACTAGTGTCTTGTGCTCCTGATAATAATACAAGATGAAACCAGTGGAACTGAGATTAAACATATGTGCTATTATACAAATGTCTCCATGTTACTGTTTTTATGTCTTGTGCTTCTCTGTAACTTTGTCACAAGGACTGAGGACAGTTAACCCTTATAAACCAATTTCCCCCATTCTGTAGTTTTAACACTCGGCTCTGTTGTTCAGCTTTCTCAGGCACTCAGTTGTGGTCATAAAAAAGAAGCAGTTACCACAGCTGGGTGTACATAAAAACAGTCAGGGAACACCTCAGTCATTTTAAAAGCAAAAATGTGTCTCAGCCTTCTGATAAAGCTACCATATCTGATCATCCAATTTACAAATTGTCCCTCATAGTATGTCTCTTGTCACTCAATGTAATTAATATCTCCTCAAAGAATGGCTTAGAAGTAGCAAGCACCATTCCCGCATCAATGGGTGAGCCTACTCTGGTACAGTCCACCTGTCACTTGCACCAAGATAAATAAATAGGAGTAATTAAGTAGGAGAAGCCGAGTAATATATTTCCATATACTTTTCATATCTGTGTTGAATGATGAGTCAGTTTATTAATGGACTTCCTGGGTTTCCGTGAAGTGCATTTATTGGCCTTTCATTTCGGGTCACAACATTCTACTTAGTGCTAAATTTCAAACCTATTTTTCTTTCTCAGTATAACTGTTATCAATAATATATAAGAGTTGAGGTTTATAATATTTATGCCTTACAGATTGGATGGAGTTAAACTGGAAAATGGAAAAATTAATGTTGTCAACAAGAAAAATGGAAACAAACCAAAGTTAAACCAAAGAAAATGGTAAGCTTTTTAAATCTAGCTTTTTCAAATGTGTGTGTACCTGATCTTACTTTTTAGTACCAGTAACTTCAGTTTGAATGAAGCAACCAAGATTTTGTAGACTGTTGTGTGTTTGTGTGTGTGTGTGTGTGTGTGTGTGTGTGTGTGTTTTTGTTTTTTTTTTTTTTCAAACTGTTAGTACTTGGGTGTGTGTTTCTGTGTGTTTATTTCACAGTCAATGGCAGTTGGAGAGAGATGTTTTGTATTTGCCTGTATGCGTTCTTGTAATCATAAATTGGGTTAGTACTCTGAATCCGATCTTGATGACTGATTGTCGTGCATTCACATTTTCCATGGCTTCATTGTATTATAGAATAGTAACGTCAGGAAAAAAAAATAATGACTTTTCCAGTTTGATGTACTCTGTCTGTTACAGGGCTATACATTATGTTGTTCCTACTAAAGCCATGTAGATTTTGGAGTCTGCAATTAGAAATTCTGGAGCCCTTCACCCCCATTCACTTCCTGTCTCCATCATTTCACAGCAGCAGGGTCAGAGGTATTATACAGGGAACTGTCCCCTCATCCTCCGATGCCACTGTTAGCTTGTTCCAATAAAAATAAAGAACTTGACAGATTTTTTTGATTGAGACTTGACAGTAATGAATCATACGCAGGGCTCAGCTCACGGATTGGTAGATATGAACATTAACGTGGTGATCTCATCTCTAGATTCGATGGGGGGGAGGGGGCAGGTGACCAAAGCCCACAAGTAAGTGAAGAACATGAAGACCTGGGAGATGGGTCAGAAATGGGAGGGAGTGTGGGCTATAATAACAGGAAAAAAAGGAGGGACAAGACAGACAGAACTGGGAGGCAAGATCAAATCAGTATCTTAGAGGCCTGTATGCAAATGCAAGTAGTATGGGTAATAAGCAGGAAGAACTTGAAGTGCTAATAAATAAACACAACTATGACATCGTTGGTTTAACAGAGACTTGGTGGGGTAATACACATTATTGGAATATTGGTATAGAAGGGTACAGCTTACTCAGGAAGGATAGGCAGGGGAAAAAAGGCAGGAGGTGTTGCCTTATATGTTAAAAAGGTATACACTTGGGCTATAACTACATTGCCCCCGTTTTGCGCAAAAAATATGCAAATGAGGCGAAGCATGGAATATCGCGGTGCCTCATTTGCATAATTAATGAGGCCCTCTTTTTGCGCAAGAGGCTTTTGCACAAGAGCCATTCTTTCTGGAAAAAAATGTGGAAGAACGGCTCTTGTGCAAGAGGGGGTTTTTGCACAAAAATGGAGCATCATTAATTATGCAAATGAGGCACGGCGATATTCCATGCTTGCCTCATTTGCATATTTTTTGCACAAAACGGGAATTGTAGACATAGCCTTGGACGGAGGTGGAGATGAACATAGGAGACAGATGTATTGAGAGTCTCTGGGTTAGGCTAAAAGGGGTAAAAAACAAGGGTGAGGTCATGCTAGGGGTCTACAATAGGCCACCTACCCAGGTGGAAGAGGTTCATGAGGCTTTTTTTAAACAACTAACAAAATCATCCAAAGTGCAGGATTTGGTGGTGATGGGGGATGTCAGCTATCCAGACATATGTTGGGAAACTAACACAGCGGATCACAGACAATTCAATAAGTTCTTGGACTGCATGGAAGACAGCTTTTTATTTCAGAAGGTGGAAAAAGCAACTGGGGGAAGCTGTTCTAGAATTGATTTTAACAAATAGGGAGGAACTGGTTGAGAATTTGAAAGTGGAAGGCAGCTTCGGTGAAAGTGATCATGAAATCATAGAATTTGTGATTCTAAGGAATGGTAGAAGGGACAACAGCAAAACAGAGAAAGTGGATTTCAGGAAGGCAGATTTTGGTAAGCTCAGAGAGCTGGTAGATAAAGTCCCACAGGAAGCAAGACTAAGGGGAAAAACAACTGAATAGAGTTGGCAGTTTTTCAAAGGAACATTATTAAGGGCCCCAAAGCAAGCTATTCCGCTGTGTAGGAAAGATAGAAAGTATGGCAAAAGACCACCTTGGCTTAACCAGGAAATCTTTCATGATCTAAAAATAAAAAAGTGGTCTCATAAAAAGTGGAAACTAGGACAAATTACAAAGGATGAAGATAAGCAAACAATGCAGGTATGCAGGGGCAAAATTAGAAAGGCAAAGGCACAAAACGAGCTCAAGCTAGCTACAGACATCAAGAGAAACAAGAAGACATTCTATAAATATATTAGAAGCAAGAGGAAGACCAAGGACGGGGTAGGCCTACTGCTCAGTGAGGAGGGAGAAACAATAACATGAAACTTGGCAATGGCAGAGGTGCTTAATGACTTCTTTGTTTTGGTCTTCACCAAGAAGTCTGATGAAGGAATGCCTAACACAGTAAATGCTAGTGGGAAGGGGATAGGTTTAGAAGATAAAATAAAAAAAAAAGTTAAAAATCAGTTAGAAAAGTTAGATGTCTGCAAGTCACCAAGGCCTGATGAAATGCATCCTAGAATACTCAAGGAGCTAATAGAGAGGTATCTGAGCCTTTAGCCATCATCCCTGAAAAATCATGGAAGATGGGAGGGCAAATCTAGTGCCCATCTATACAAGGGGAAATAAGAACAACCCAGGAAACTACAGACCAGTTAGTGTAACTTCTGTGCCAAGAAAGATAATGGAGCAAGTAATTAAGGAATTAATCTGCAAAGGCCTGGAAGATAATAAGGTAATATGTAACAGCCAGCATGGATTTGTAAAGAACAAATCATGTCAAACCAATCTGATAGCTTTCTTTGACAGGATAACGAGCCTTGTGGATAAGGGAGAAGCGATGGACGTGGTAGACTTTAGTAAGGCATTTGATACGGTCTTGCGTGATCTTCTTATCAATAAACTAGGCAAATACAACTTAGATGGGGCTACTATACAGTGGATTCATAAGTGGCTGGATAAGCATTCTCAGAGAGTAGCTATTAACGGTTCACAATGCTGCTGGAAGGGCATAACAAGTGGGGTTCCGCAGGAGTCTATTTTGGGACCGGTTCTGTTCAATATTGTCATCGACGTTTTAGATATAGGCATAGAGAGTGTGCTTATTAAGTTTGCAGATGATACGAAGCTTGGAGGTGTTTCAAGTGCTTTGGAGGATAGGGTCATAATTCAAAATGATCTGGACAAACTGGAGAAATGGTCTGAGGTAAATAGGATGAAGTTTAATAAGGACAAATGCCAAGTACTCCACTTAGGAAGGAACAATCAGTCTCTCACAAACAGAATGGGAAGCGACTGCAGAAAGGGATCTAGGGGTCATAGTGGACCACAAGCTAAATATGAGTCAACAGTGTGACACTGTTGCAAAAAAAAGCAAACATGATTCTGGGATGCAGTAACAAGAATGTTGTGAGCAAGACACAAGAAGTCATTCTTCCGCTCTACTCTGCACTGATTAGGCTTCAGTTGGAGTATTTGTGTCCATTTCTGGGCACCACATTTCAAGAAAGATGTGGAGAAATTGGAGAAAGTCCAGAGAAGAGCAACAAGAATGATTAAAGGTCTAGAGAACATGACCTATGAAGGAAGACTGAAAGAATTGGACTTGTTTCGTTTGGAAAGGAGAAGACTGAGAGGGGACATGATAGCGGTTTTCAGGTATCTGAAAGGGTGTCACAAGGAGAAGGGAGAAAAATTTTTCTCCTTGGCCTCTGAGGAAAGGACAAGAAACAATAGGCTTAAACTGCAGCAAGGGAGGTTTCAGTTGGACATTAGGAAAAACCTCGTAACTGTCACAGTGGGTAAACTCTGGAATAAGTTGCCTAGGGAGGTTGTGGAATCTCCATCTCTTGAGATATTTAAGAGCAGGTTAGACAGACTTCTGTCAGGGATGGTCTAGATGGCTACTGGCCCTGCCTTGAGGGCGGGGGACTGGACTTGATTACCTCTTGAGGCCCCTTCCAGTTCTAGTGTTCTGTGAGTTATGATTTGAAGCTTACTAGAAGACCAGTGAAATTTCAAGTGTAAAACGAGTGTCCAAAATAAATAAACCTCTAAAATCTTTATTGTGGAGGATCATGGGAAAGAATTATGTTTTGCTGGATCACACATATTAGGCACTGATTCAGCACCATTTGGACATGGAAACCCACGAACGCGGAAAGAGGGCTATGGATAGTAGGAAACGAAAATTAAAAAAAAACAAAAACCAAACCAGATCTATCTCTTTTTAAGAAGATGACAGAGAGCTTGAGACATATAATTTAGCCAAATGGGACTTGTGAATGCATTTACAAATGTTAATATCTCATTGGAAATACTTGATCACCCAGAAGTGCTAGTTGCTTGCCAACTGCGAATAAGTTATGACAGGATTACCTTCCAAAGGCTACACATTTTGAGGAGATGAAGTCTTAAATTAATTCGTGAGTCTTTTGCAGTCACTTCAGATAAATTCACAGCTGAACAAGACAACTACATACTGTGTGTTCTGTTTAATTTCTGACGAGGCTGAAGATACACCGATAAAAAAGCTAATAGTGCTTGCCAACTGCATTTACTTGAATACTAATAACTATGCTACAGTTTCTCAAGTTATAATTAAAACCACTTCAAAATACTGTGTGAGTTTTGTGAAAGTATCTGCTTTCATGAGCAGCAATGCATCTTACATGAGGAAATCTTTGAAATCTGTTCACCAAAGTTTAATGCCAAGTGCTGTCCATATTACATGTAATGCACATATAGTTTCTTGTCACGAGTTGTGCAAATGCCAGTTTGATAAAGTTGATAAATTGATCAGCTATGTTAAAAAGATCTTTAAACCCTGCCCTAGCTGCAAACTGATTTAGGCAGCACATTGCAAACACAATGGAAATGACTGAAATTGAGGAACAAATTTCACTTTTCTCAGAGCCAGTGCTTACTTGCTGAAATTCCTGATTTCAAGCTGTATAATGCCATGCAGCTCACTTGACATACTCAGAGGAGCTGATGTTGACACTGAAAATGCAGGTTTCACCAGAACTTCCAACCCTTTTAAAACTATATTCAGCTGACTTAGGAAGTTCAGTTTGTTGTCAAGAATGCCACACGACTGATGTACTTAATCACTTGGTTTGAATCTTGACATGTCACAATCCACGAAGTGTACAACAAAGTAATGAATGTACTGTCTAGGCTGAGGCATAAACAAAAATCACTGACAATGCAGAGTTAAGTGATAGTGCTGAGCAGGTGTTAGCTTCTTTGACATACAAGGAAAGACAAGACTACTGCTATGGGGAAGAGTCGAGCAAAGTAGCAAAAACTACTCAAAAGTTTCAATGACATGCAGTGAGGTTCCTAAAAATTGTGCATATTTTTGACCCTACATAATTAGGGATGTTGTTGTGTAGTCGTTTACATGATTAACTGATAAGCCTGGGCTCATTGGTTAATACTAATGGCTACATGCACCCCTTCCTTGCCGCCTCTGAGAGGCAGTTGATGGGGGGAGGGGAGGAGATAGGCAGGAGCTAGTGCGCTTCAGCTTCCGCCTGCCTGCCGTGTGTGTAAACATGTAAATGTTGGAAGAAATTCAGCAGTTACACGTTTATAAAAATAACAGTTTGCTAACATACCTAGCACAAATGCACATGTTTGGTGGATTTAACTGCACTTAACTGCAATTCTTGGCTTTGACAAGAATTGTAGGCAGGAGATTTCTGCTTACAAAAATATTGTGAAAGAAGTAGATTGTAATTTGCCTGTGCTACAGTTTTGAAACTTAGTGGAAGGTACAATACCCCTCCTCGCCCGGTTAGCGTGGCATTGTTTTATAGTTCCAATGAACTTCATGGGTGCGGAGAGCATTGTCTAAACAAAACAGGTGTTCTCAGCATAGAGACCAGGAATGAAGAAAGACAGTTGCTAAATGCTCCATGTTGGCATTGAATTAATGGCATTAGGAATCAGATCTTTTTTTCCCCCACTTGCTTTTGTTAGCTTAAGGCCGTGATTCTCAAGTATGAGGATACCAGTTGATATCGCCACTCTACCTATCTCAGATGCCCATATCTACCAAGGAAGGAGTTGAGCCTATATGTTGGTTGTTGCTGTAAAGCTTCAGTCAATAAATCCTGTCAAGTCCACGTGACTTTTATTGAAACAAGCATCTGGCGGGGGGAGCAATCCTGTACAGTGACTCTTCCATCTACAATTGCAGAGCAATGGGGAGGAAGTGAATGTGTCTGGGGTAAGGGAGAGGGATTGGTGGGTGGAGGGTTGTGGAGCTTTCTGCAGCTGGGAGGAGGGTTGTGGAGCTTTCTGCAGCTGGGAGAGGTACCCAAGAGCAGTTGTGGAGATAAAGAGGAAGTTCTGTCGGTACCCAGCCTAGTCAGATCTTGGAGGTAGGAGCCTCTTGCTGGGTTGTTCCTGGTAGCACTGGGAAGATCATATCCACCTTTACCGCCAGGAACCTCCTGCATCTGCAGGAATCAATGTAGCTGCTGCCTTCAGAGCCCAGCTTTGAAAGTAGCACAAAGTGAGGGTGGCAATTCTGTAATCCTGCAAGTTTGTGACTCCCCTCCCCCACCTCCTTTTGGGTTGCAACTCCCATAGTTACAACACTGTGAAATTTCGGTTTTAAACACCTGAAAACATGCAATTTACTAATTTTCAAATCTTGTAGATGTGAAGTTGACCAGAATGGACTATAAATTTCATGTGATCCAAGTTATGCTTAAGTTTTGACTACAAAAACCTTTCATAGATTTTTTTTCACAAGACACTAAATTATTTTGTCTAAAAGATGTGCTGTCCAATTCCCAGTGGCTATTAATTTATTTAAAATAATACTTCTGCACAGAAATCTACAAAAACTCCCCACTTCAGAGCCCAGCATGGAGTATGTCTTTGTGTGGCCTATACTTTGATTTATTGTGCTAGAGAACTGTTTGTGACCACTGTCTTGGAAAGCAATAATTGGAAGATAGGATTGGTTTTGGAGGAAATCCACCTCATGATTAGCTTGTCTCATTTTTTTTTAATTCCCTTAAAACTGTTGAGAAGGCTTGTTGGTTATATTTATCACCATAAAAGTAACTGTATTGTATTTCTAGTGAAATATTAGTGCTTTCTGTCTCCTTGTTGAGAGGACAAGAAGCCTAATCTTGTCACAGCTGGTTTCAGGCACAAAAAGAGAAATGGCTGTTTGTAAGAGTGTATATTTGTGAATAACTTTAGGCTTATAATTGTTCTAAATGTCTTTTAGTTCATATCTCTGTGATGTGACCATGAAATCTGTAGATGGAAAGGAATTCCCTTGTCACAAATGTGTGCTCTGTGCAAGACTTGGTACGTATGTATTATGTGTAGATTCTGTTGTTCACAGTACCTTGCCCCTCTCATGTCTTTAAAAATGACTTTGTTTTTTACAGACTACTTTCATAGGATGTTAAGCAGTTCTTGGATTGAGGTAAGCTTTCCAGTTGAAAATATGTATGTCATGTTAGTTGCTTTTCATTAATGTAAGTAAATGATAGTTTTCCTCTGTTGCTAAAATAAGATTTTGCCATTACTTAAAATGTAAATCAAAATACAGTTTGTGTAAATATTGTAAGAAAATGGAAAAATTTAGCAGAAATTCTAATTTTGAACCATTCAGAAGCTGATTAAATAACATATTTAAGGCTTTTTATGAGCCATGGTAATTTTTTGTAAAAGCAGACTTTGAATTAGTAAGTATATGGCTATTTAAGAAATTTCTACCACAACTAATCTGTAGCATTATAAAACTCCCTCAGTGATTTTATTGGCTGCTAATATCCTTGGAGGTGTATTAAATTTCCTGCAGTAGGTCTTAATAAATGACCTATAGATAATATTAGTCTTTGAGCATTGTCCCTATGAGTGCTCCACTTCAGGTACACTCACACCCTATGTACCAGGGATTTCTTGGTGGTAGTGCCCTGCTCTGAAGCTACATAAGACTATGTGAGTGAACTGCACTCAGTTGCTTCTGAACTACCTTGGCCTGAAATGGAGCGTTAGTATGCCTTTCTTTTGAAGTCTCTTAGCCTTATTGTCCTTTTTATTATTTTTCTTTAGTTATTTTATGTACTCTTGTATTTTGGGATCAAGGAGGATTTTCTTGACCCCTTTCTTCTTTCAGCAAGAGCTGCCTTCCCTGCTAGATACTGTTGCCCCCGGGGTATGTAAGGCTCAATTCAAGTAGTGCATCTCATTTTGGGAGTCTTTTCTGGTCAGTGACTGGAATTCCCATTTTATCCACTGCTTGTGGGAGTCTCCATATTCTGTAAAACTGCTCCAGCTATTCTGCAAGAAAAAATCAGGAGCTAAAATGAAGCTTTTAAAGAAGGAGTGTTCCTTCCAACTGGCCTCAGAGTCAGGCCATATGACACCTTCCTTCTCTACCCGACCTCCAACCCAGACATCGCTGAATGAACATAGTGCGCTGTCAATTTCAGTACATTCACCTGTGTCTACCTGAGGTATATTCATGGAGAATCCCCATAGAAAATGGAGCCCTTCTCCTCTGAAGGGGTACATCTCAAAAAGAACTTGGTCCCTGTGGAGACCTTGTGTTCCACCCAGGTTATGATTGAGGCTTCAGACGTTCTTGGTACCAATTCTGTGCCTAGGCTCAGCAGATTAAAAGGAGAGCAAGTATGCCTTGAACTGAGTGCCGCATTAGCAGGACACTTAATTATGGGAACATTCCATCTGTAGGAGAACTATACCCACAACTTCTGTACTGTCTAATTCTAAGTTGACCACTAAGATGGCCATGGTAACCTGGAAGATGCCATGCAAATAATCGTCATGAGCACTGACTACTTTGACCAGAATATACTTTCCAAAGTAGCATATAGCCTCAGTACTGACAACTAAATCCCATCTTTCAATCCCACCTAGTACTGCAGGTGTTGAGATTCATGAGGGATCTACTTGTTTTGAAGTAACCAGAATTTCCCTTGTAATTACCTTTTATTTTCAATGGTCAGTTTTTAAAATTGTGCTGTTCTTATCCCTTTTTCCTTTAGGCATCCTGTTGTGCAGCTCTGGAAATGCCAATCCATTCTGACATACTTCAGGTTATCCTGGATTACATCTATACCGATGAAGCTCCTGCTATAAAAGGTGCTGGCAGTATATTTGTGTCTGGAAATTGTAGAGTTAGGGGCATGAACAATTTACAGTGTGTTTTTAAAAACAATATATTTGAGCTGGATCTCATTCAAATAATTCTGCTATTTTCATTTTAATAAATAAGGAAAAGACACCTGAAGGAAGCAGAAAGTTGAATATTCTACGCTACAGTATAACACTTTCAAATTAGAGATATTTGGTGATATGGGGAAGTGGTGCGATAATTACACAATAAGTTGACATTGTTTACTAAAAGGTATTGTATTGCCTTTGAATCAAATTTATTATTTGGTAAACGCCAAACAGTATGATATCACTTTATACTTTTGGAGTCAGTTGTGATTTTTACCACAAGTGTTGTCTTTCCCCTGCCTTCGTTTTGCTAAAGACAGCATGATCTGCTGCTTTTTGTATAAGCATCTCTGTGTTTTCTTCTTTGTTGCACCTTATACATAAGAAGAACTTGTCTACAAGATTAGCAAAGCCATTGCCACCTTGTCTTGTTTTAAATCCCCCTTTATAAGCTACCTCTGCCATGATGCCTACAAATCACGGTGGAGCAAACTGACCCTTGTTAAAACTTTACTGAAGTATTTTCTTACTTAACTAGTCATCTTTCTGATGTGGCTTCTTCGTTTTCCAGATTCTCAAAATGTGGAATTTATTTGTAATGTTCTGGTGGTAGCAGATCAACTGCTTGTATCTCGACTGAAAGAAATATGTGAAGTAGCCATTACTGAAAAACGTGAGTGTTTTACTATTTTCCTTAATGAAGTGATTGCATTTTTTTTTGTTTAATTAAATTGCACCCAGTTGTTTAGAAGGTCAGTGTAGTGCTTTTTTTTGTGAGTTGCAATTATGGAGCTTCTTAATTCTGACAATAGCTGTGAAAGGAAGGAACAAATCTCCAGTTCATGTCTTTGTTCTGTCTTGCCTGGATGTCTATTGCCACATTACCTGCAGACTGCCCAGCATTAGAGAGTTAAAATCTTTTTGGTTTGCACCTTCAATTACGTCATTTCACTTCAAGTATCTTTACCCCTCGCACTGGGGTATTACAGCGTTGAGGCGCGTCCTCAGGATGGTGGTTTGAGGAAGCCCTCCATGGAGTGATCCCAAGGGGTTGCACCGAATAATACGGAATAAGGCACCGTGGACCAACAATACCTAGGGCAAGGGAAACTCTGATTCCAAACCGGGGCAGACTGAGCTCGTTAAGCCTTTTTAGGTGCATCAATTTAGGAAAAGGTAACTTTGATCTCAAACCTGTGCTCTCTACCTCCAGTGTACATGTTGCAGTTCCTGTGCCTGTGCGCAATGGTCGGAGTGCGAAGAGAGAGTGGGGATGGAACTCACAAGCTTGCCTCACTTAAATCCATTCATATGTGAAGGTGTTTCTCTTGATGCCAAAGATTTACCTCTTGATAAAAATCCTACGGCGGTGGACAAGTGTCGTCAGATGCAGGTGGAGAATACCACTGGAAGCATTTAGTCACAAACCTGCATGTAGGCGGCTCAGGTGTGATGGTTGTCTGTCTGCTGAACTGGAACAACAGCAGTTCCCGTATCCTGCCTGCATGTCAAAGCAGCCCTATTTAGGGACAGTGCTGCTTTCTTCTAAAGAAGAGGGGGAGAAAAAAAATCCCCAAATACAGCTTGTTCCAGCTGCACCCTGTCGGCTAACTGCGACTGACTGGATATCCAATTTTTGCGGTCACAAGGGAAAATCAATGACTAAACAGAAACTACGCTTTGCATGCTGAAATGTACGTACAATTCTTGATCGTGGTGATCGCCATGAATGCAGGACAGCAATCATTGGTAGAGAACTTGCATGTTGCAAAAATTGATGTTGCAGCTTTAAGCGAAACATGTATTTCTGGTACCAGCCAGTTCACAGAGGTTGGAACAGGCTATTCATATTATTGTGTGGGCTACTCTGAGGGTCATCCAAGGCAAGCTGGAGTTGGCTTTGCCATCAGGACACCGCTAGTCCCCCAGATTGAATCCGAGCCACATGCCATCAGTCCTCGCCTTATGACTGCAAAGTTTAGACTGAGGCAGGGACAATGCCTTGTACTTGTTAGTGCATATGCACCCACTTTGACTGCTGCAGATGATGAAAAAGAGGCTTTCTATGCTAGCCTGAATTCAGTGATTTCTTCAGTACCTTTTAAATCCAAGCTATATATACTCGTTGATTTTAATGCTAGAGTTGGTCAGGACTGCATCACATGGCCAAAGGTGCTTGGACATCATGGTATTGGAAGTGAGAGCTCAAATGGCACTCCTCTTCTTCAAACTTGTCCACAGCATGAACTTGCTATTGCAAGCACGTTCTTCCAACAAGCGAACAAATACAAAGCAACCTGGATGCATCCTCAGTCTAAGCATTGGCATATGACTGACTACTTCATCACCAAACAAAAAGACCTTTCTGATGTCAAGTTGACTCATGCAGTGCGTGGTACTGGCTCCTGGTCTGACTACTACATGGTACGCCGTGTTGTCTCCTTGAACCTTTGTTCATGAAAACGTCATCATTCTGCTGTGTGCCGAAAAAAGTTGGATGTAGGTAAACTTGAAATACTTGAGGCACAAGTGCTGTTTCAACACAGTCTTGATGCTTCTTTAATCACTAGCAAGAATGTCTAGAATGGTTACCCACTGGGCTGAACATTTTCACAAAGTATTGAACCAGACCTCAACTTTTGACAGCAGTGTTCTTGAAGAGATTCCTCAGTGGGCTAATGATTTACAGCTGAATATACCACCAACTCTTGATGAGGTACAAAAAGCTGTTAAATAGATGAAATCTGGAAAGGCACCTGGCAGTGATGCAATTCCATCAGAAATTTATAAAGCCTCTGGTGGCCAGTTGATGTACCATCTCACCCATTTGTTTAGTGTCATTTGGGAGAAGGAGCCTAGTCCCCCAGGACTTCAAAGATGCCCTGATATATATAAGAGGAAAGGTGACTGTATGTGTTGTGATGACCATTGGGACATCTCTCTGCTCTCTATAGCTGGTAAGATCCTGGCCCGCATCCTTTACAATTGGCTCTCACTACATGTGTTTAAAAATGGTATTATTCCTGAATGCCAGTGCGGATTTTGTGCTGGTCCGAGGCACTGCCGATATGATATTTACAGCCAGACAGATACAAGAGAAATGTAGAGAGCAACATCAGGACCTCTTATGTGATTTTCAACGATTTGACCAAGGCGTTCAACACAGTCAACAGAAATGGGCTCTGGAAAATATTGGACGAATTGGCTGTCCTGAAAAATTTATCAACATTGTTCGGTCTCTCCATGATGGCATGCTTGGTCGCATCCTTGACAACGGAGACACATCAGCACCTTTTGAAATATCAAATGGTACAAAGCAAGGATGTGTCCTTGTTCCTCTCCTGTTCACCATCTACTTTTCAGTTATGCTGTTAGTTGCTTCTAAGGACTGCACGTTGGGCATACCTATTCAGTTTCGAACAGATGGCAGTATTTTCAGTCTCCGGAGACTCCAGGCTTGCACTAAAGTGATTACTATAACTATTCGTGACCTTCCGTTTGCCAATGACTGTGCGTTGCTGGCTCATTCAGTGAAGGATGCACAGGAGCTTTTTGATCGCTTTATTACTTCTGCTCACCGTTTTGGACTCACAGTGAGCCTCAAGAAGACAGAAGCTATGTCTCAGCCTGTCTGGAAAGAGCCCAGCACTCCAGTGATTACTGCTGCTGGTACAGTCCTTAAGGCTGTTGACAAATTCTGCTACCTGGGAAGTGTACTGTCCTCTAGCATAAATGTGGTTCATGACGTATCTGCTCGACTAGCCAAAGCCAGCGCTGCCTTTGGAAAACTGACCAAATGCCTATGGAATGACCATGGTATTAAACTGCTGTCTTGGTATGGAGTTTATCAGGCAGTTGTCCTGAATGTCCTGCTGTATGGCTTGGAGTCACGTACAATATATCGTCGCCATGTTTTGAAGCTCAGTTAGTTCCATATGTGTTGTCTGAGGAAGATTGCCCACGTGATCTGGAGGGACAAAATTCCTAATACGGAGGTTGTTAAACTGTGTGGTGTCATGGGCATGGAAGCAATGCTTATGAACAAACAGTTTAGCTGGATTGGTCATGTTATGAGGATGGATGATACACGGATACCAAAGATGGTCTTCTGTGGCCAGCTTGCTCATGGAAAGCGCTCTATAGGTGGTCAATATAAGCGCTGTAAAGACATCTTAAAGGCCAATATGAAGTCATGTGACATATCTCCCAATGATCTGGAAACTGTAGTTTAGGACAGATTGTCCTGGTGACAAACCATTGTACAGGCTTTTTAATTGCTTTGAGAGTCAGCGTATCCAGGCATTGCAGGAAATGCGCAGGATCCGAAAAGAACATACAGTGCCTGCAGTTGGCGGCTTTTTATGTGACATCTGCAATTGGCTCTGCCAATCAAGGGTTGGTTTAGTTGCTCACCAAAGGCATCATAGAAGATGAGATCCGTCGATCGACGGCTCAGTCCAAGAAAATCTTTACCAGATCTGTGTCTCTTACTTCATCATATTCAAAATCCTTGTCCTCACTTTAAGGCACTACTCAGGTTTTTTTTTTATCTAATTCCCATCTTATGTCCTTCCCTGAATCTTTGTTGTTGCCCTTTTTGTGGTTTCCTACTTCTCTTGACAATGTCCTTGAAGGTGGAAGGACCTCCCTCATCCAGTAAATCAACCATTCTCACTCTCCTTCATCTCTCTCCTTAGAATTGACTTGGTTTGCTTGACTTTCTTTTGTGACTTTCATTCCTGTCTTCTCTCACTACATCTTTCTCCAATATAGGAAAATAGCAGCACTTAAGCTTTGTTTACAATTAAATTATTCATGTTACTTTTGTTTTAACTCATGTTTCTCCATCTCTCTTTGTGTTCCATTTCCAAGGCTGACCTTTGTTTAGGTTGTAGGCTTTTCATACCTGGGACAATCATTTCTTTGTCTGTATAGCAGGGGTGGGGAACCTTTTTTAGGTCAGGGCTACTGACCCACAGAAAAATCAGTTGGGTAGGAGGCAATGGGTGGGGGGGGGGTGGAGTGCCTGTGTGGGCACCCCAATGCTGGGGATGGATGGGAGGAGCCCTAGAAGCTGGATCCAGGCGAGCTGGGGGACTGCATCTGGCCCCTGGGCCTTATGTTCCCCACCTCTGCTGTATAGGATCAGTCAAATTCATGTTGCATAATGATTTAATAATAATAGTTGCCTGGGGTGGAATCGGGGCACTTAAATATTAGTGGTTCTGTCTAATGAACTAGGAAGAGTGTTTATTTTTAGTCTTTTAATAACCTTATCTTTCCCCCATTCATACTGTATATCTTGAAAAAACATGTGATTAAAGAACAAAATTACATAGTTAAGTCTGTGATTTTTCTTTTTTCCAGTTACTTTAAAGAATGCTGCTGAGCTGCTGGAGTTTTCAGCAACATATAATGCTGAACAGTTAAAATTGTCCTGCTTCCAGTTCATAGGACTAAATATGGCAGCCTTGCTTGAAGCGAGGTAAGGATGGATGTTGGTGTTACGATACACTTTAAACCACTAAGATGAAATACCACAAAAGGATGGATCTGTTGAAAGGATTATCAGGAATTGTTACATGCATCATTGTTGAGAATATAATTACAGATCGTCAGCTGCATTTGTGCTGAAACTACTGCACCCTGTCTTACATGTTATGTACCTGTTTCACCTGTACTACTATATATAATAAAGTGTTACTTCTATAAATGTAAGAGAAAAGAGGGGCCTGATCCAAGCTCATTAAAATAAGTCAGTAGGAGTTACGGATGTAAAATGTTAAGTTTAATGGGTTAAGTGATTTAATGGAGGGGGGAGGAGAGCTGTGCTGCAGGCAGGGGCTGCTCTAGTCCGGCTGCTTTCAGTCTCTCACTGAGCTGCCAGTTCCCAACCCACGCAGGCTCACGGGCTGGGAGTTGGCAGCCTCCCATAGGGAGTATTGGGAGCCAGAAGATCCTCCCCTCCCCACTGGGAGACTGCGACAACAGCAGCTCTCTCCCAGGCAATGATTAACCATTACCGGGTAAGCATCACCCATTAAGGGTGATGCTTACTGGGTAACTGATTATCTGTTTACATTCCTAGTAGGGGTTTTTCCACCAATATGGGCTTTGGATCAGGCATAAAAACGGAGGACCAGCAAGGTAGTTCTGAAAGACCATTCCAAATGGTTATAAGTAGGGCTAGATGAAATTTTTCAGTTTATTTGCTGAAAAACACAGTTGTATCACTATTTTTGCCTGTTGAATCTTGGATGTAAAAAAGGAAAAAAATTGTCAAGATCAACTTCAGAAAACTGTTTCTGTCCCTCTGTCGCCTTTTATAACTTCCTCCAAGGAAGTGAGGCACTTGCCCAGGATGTTGGAAACTCAGGTTTGAATCACTACTCTGGAGCAGGGATTTGAATCCCTCCGCTGAATTAAGCAGAGAAGATTTGAATTCACATGTCCTACCTCCCAGTGGAGTGCCTTAATCACCAGGCTGCTGAATCATTTGATTGTATAGCTATAGTGGGATGTCAGTGCGCATCACCATAATATTTAATTCTATCACCTGTACATATAATTTGTACCCTGCACTGTGATTATTTGAACCCCATTGAACAAATACCCTACAGTTTGAATCAAATTACTTAAAGTATGGTAAAAGAGATTGAAGATATAACTATATATCTTATTTTAGGACTCTGGATGTCTTAAGTGAGGAGATTTTGAAGGACCTTTCCTTGGCTTACAGAAAAATGGTAAGCTATACCTACTTCAGTGAAAAGTGACTTTAAAAAAATGAAAATTAAGGAAAGGCGATAAAAATGTGTCAGATGCTTATCAGGTGGGACATAAATCCAGAAATAAATTTAATGTGTATTTTAATTCTTCTTTACTTCTGAAATTTTCTGATAATTACACACTGTTTGCCACTGCAACATATATAATTCTATTAGTCATAGTCGTGTAAAGGTATTAATGACATCACAAAACATATGATCTAAAATGGCTTTAGTGAACTAAAAAATGTCAGATAATTCCACGAAGAAGAATTTGGAGGGTGAGGGGAAAGAGGTAACATTTTCATTTTTAGTAGAATTAGTAGCTTCCAAGATCAGCTAATTCTGCTTTCCTGCTCTAATATTACTAGGGCAGTGTAGGAAAAATTAATATTAAGTGAAAGAAAATAAATGAGTGAAACTTTGTCTGTGTGCATTATAATCTATTTTTCTTCTGTAATAATTTAATTGTAAGAGACCCATGTGTGCATGAATCTACCATTTTTCCTGTGAAGTCAGTTGAACTGAGTTCTGAACCTCTATGTTTTCTTCAAAAGAATTTGAGAGAATCTGTGGTATATGAATGTAATAATGTCTGTGCATGTTAGGTTTTTCGATTACAGCCTATACCTGTCCAAGGAAATGAATAATGGTCTTATTACCTGGACTGTAAATGTATGTATTAAGGAATTATAATCTGGTACTTCTGCAAGAAATAGTATGCTATTACACTAAAAGGAGCAGTGTATCATTAGCTTCTCATATTGTAGATTCCAGCCATGGTCAGGAGAGTGATTACTCCATATCAAGATGGACCTGATATCAGCTCTTTGGAGCCTGATGATGGAGAAAACTTTCTCTTTTTGAAAGAAGAAATCAGTATAGAACAAACATCTCAGTAAGTCTTATGTTTTCTTTCTCTCATTGCAGAAATAGTTGAGATCTGAAGTTCTTGTCATTCATCACTCCAAATAGTGAACCACACATAGCAATATTTTTCTTGTACGATACCTATTAGCTCTTTTTTCACAGTTGGAAGTCAAGAGCATTGGTGGCACTAAACTAGTAGAGTTTAAAATATTAAAGTAGAAGAAATGCTGGTTCCAGAATCTGTTTTCAAAGTCTTTTCAGATGATGAAAATATCATAAAGCATCAACAAAGTACTCTTTTTCCATCTGCCTTAATTACAGTGTGGTATGCAAAAGTGGCAAAAGGAGCTGTTCAGAATGATGTTTAGGCTGAGTGGAGATGAGAATAGTTACATAGGCAGCAGCTGAGTTATTGAGGCACTCAAAACTAAAGATAAATGTAAACTTTAAATGGAGTGGGGATAATCCAAAGAAGTGATTTGAGGAGGAAGAGGAAATGATATCAGACTGATGTCAAAAGGAGAACTCTCTTGAGTGGGAATGAGTTGGCATTGTTTTCAGTGTTTTGTAATTGGAATAGAAAGATGGGAGTGTGGGTGACTGGCTGGTAAGTTGCATGGCTGTGTGGCCCTTTTCTGAACCCCACACAGAGATTCAGAGCTCCCCGCGCAGTCAGGGAGTTCAGCTGATCATCTGGGGAAGGAAGGATGAGGCACTCGCCGTCCTGGAGGAGTAGAAGCAGCAGGAGCTGCTGCTGCTGCTGCCTGCTACAAATGGAGAAGCTGGCTTCAGCCTCTACTCCAGGGCTGGGGAAAAGATAATCTGCGGCCCGATCCGACCACAAGAGCCTCAGCTGGCTCCCTGCCTGTCCCACCCCACTTGGACTCAGTGAAGCCAGCTGCAGGGCCATGTGTGTGTTTGTGAATGGTGAAAGCCTGGACAGAGGGGAGACAAGCTTCTCATGCTACCCCCCAACTCCTCCTTAGCTCCCATTGGCCAGTTTTCACCAATAGCAGCTTCCTGTTTGCAGAACAGGCAGTGTGGGAAGTGCCCCTCCTCCCTCATTCCCCAGGCTCACACGAATCAGTTTAGAGCAATAAACATGGCTCCTGCAGCACGTACAGTTGTTGGAAGGCAGGGTCCCTGGCTAAGGAGCCAGGTAAAGTCTCCCAGCTAGAGCCTGTAGTACTCCAGCCCCTCCGTGCCTTCCCAACCTTCTGCTCCCCTTCTGTTCTCCTATCCCATGTAACCCAATCCTCCTGCATCCCTGCTCCAGCCCTCACATGCCTTCCCGGACATTGCATCCGCTCCTACACCTTTCTTCTTCGAATGGCCCCCGTGGGTGCTCCACTCATGGTGTCGGGCTCATCCCGGCGCCGCAGCTCAGAGGCTTTGCATAGCTGTTTTCAGCCGGGTCGCGCCTGCGCAGTGTGCAGCACACGCTGTTCGCGCTCTTTGATCTTCGCGCGCACCCGGCTTACCTGTCAGTTCCTCTCAAGACGCAGACGGAGCTTCCATTCTCTCATCCCCTCAGTAGTTCTTCTTCCCCTCAGGGAACCTATAATTAGTTAATTGTAAATAGTTAGCTGCCTTTTGTTGCCTGTTCTTCTCTTATCTACAAAACAAAGGGGAAAAAAAAGACTCGTTAGCACTTCCTTGAAGCTTCGGCTTCCAGTGGCTCCCCTCTGTTACTGACTAACAGTTCAGCAGGGATTTAACAAACAAACTTGTTCTTTTAGAAGAAAACTATTAACCCAGTCATGCCTGGATCTCCAGGGTTTAAAAAGTGTGCCCAGTGCAGCGAGCCCATGCCAGTTTCAGATGGGCATTCAGCCTGCCTAGGGAAGAAGCACATTCCCTGTCAGTGTGGGCACTGCTCAAAGATGACAGCCTGCACTCGTCGAGACAGGGAAATGCATCTTAAAATGTTCCTCTTTGACAAGGTGCTGGACCCCAATGCGGGGAATGCTGAACAGCTGGGGGGGGGGAGAACCACAAGAGAAAGATTTCTTCCCCTGAGCTACTGTGGAAAAAAGAGAAAAGATCTCCCCTGCCAGATCACTCCCACCTGAAAGAACGGTGGGAGGTAAACCTGGATCCTTTGGCTCTGTCCCGCGACCCTCACCATCTGGGTCAGGGACTAAAGGGAAAAAGGCTGCGGCGTCCGATAGAGCTTACTCTGTGCCAAAAGCAGCCTCGGTGCTGACAAATGGCGCCCGTGTTACAAAGGTGCCGGCACTGCACTGGTTAACTTCTAAAGCGCAGCAGAAAACCACGTGGGTAGCAGCGGCACCGGAGGGAACTCTCCCGGCACCGTCAACACAGCGAGCAACGTTGCTGGCGCCAAAGGCAGCCTCGGTGCAGACAAGCGGCGCACATCCTTCAAAGGCCCCAGTATCGCTCCATTCAGCCCAGCAAGCGGCGCCAGAGCAGCAGACAACCGCAGGGGTGGCTGCGGCACTGGAGGGAACTCTTCCGGCACCGGCATCACAACAAGTACTGTTGCCGGAGCCACGTGGTGCTTCCCAGTTCCAAACAGCCCCGGCACTGGCATATACAGAGGTGCCGCAGCTGATTGAAATACCGGCACCAAACCAGGAGCAGGAGCGGGAGCCAGAGTTTATTCAGGCAGAGCCTCCAGCAAAGGCATCAGTTAAAGCACGGGGACAGGGGACTCCCCACTCCCCTTCTCCAAAATTTTCACCAGGTCCCTCTCCTTCTCCTCCGATGTATTCCTCACCTCTGCACCATACCTACTGGCACCACAGCCCAAGACACCAGGTCTATTATAGACAGTATTCTCCATATGGCCGCCCACATTACAGCGACTACTATAGGTATCGATCCTACTCTCCACCAAATGGACGATCACCATGTTATTACTATTCCCCGTGTGTCAGTCACGAGAGGCGACATACCAGTAATAGAGCGTCCAGGTGCTCGTCTCCTCATCTGTCAAATTGATATTACGAGTATCGCCATCCTTCTCCGTACTCATCACATTCACATTCCCATCCCCGCATGCATCAACAGCCCTCACGCGACAATCCACCGTCAGTGTGGCACTCTCCGCCACAGCAGCACCGTGACTGTCGCCTGACTTCTCAAATACGCAGTCCGGGGGCCACAACACAACAGTCAGACCTGGAAGACAGGCAATTGTCTGAAGTGGACGACCATCAGACTGAAAGTCCAGTTCCTGACCGTTCACCCTCTTCGACACACAAAGCGGTTTTCCCACCGGACACATCCCCGCCAGACAATTTTAAGCAGTTCCAAGACCTCTTCAAGCGGGTGGCTCAGTCCCAAGAAATCCAGATAAGAGAAGCACAAATGAAACAGCGACTGCTGAAAAATATGCATCCAAGGCAGAGCGCGAAAGTGGCCATCCCTATTGATGAAGTTATTATGGAAGTGGCAGACATCATCTGTCAGACACCGGCTTCAGAACCACCAGCCTGCAGGAGGGTGGACGAGATATTTTGTCCCTTCCAAGAATTTAGAATTCCTCTTTAACCATCCACAGCTGAACTCACTGGTGGTAGACGCAGCGCAACAACGGGCCAAGACACCGCAGTATAAGACAACACCAGATGCCAAAAAGCTAGATATATTCGGCAGGGAAGTTCACTCCTCGGCGACCCTTCTCCTATGTATTTCTAATTATGCCGCCTTGCTATCAAACCACAACTTCGACAATTATTAAAAGGTATTGCAGCTTCTTCAGTACCTCCCAGAAAACATGCGCCCTCTCTTAAAGTCCCTAGTGCAGAAGGGTTTTACTGCATCAAGAGCGAGTCTGCAGATCTCCTTGGATGCGGCAGACACAGCAGCTCGCACCACTGCAACTGCAATAACGATGAGGCGCTCACCTTGGCTTGCTTCCGCAGCAGTTCCAAAGGAGCTTCACGCAAAAGTGGAAGACCTCCCTTTTGACAAAAACAAGTTGTTTGCGGAAAAGACGGATGAGATCCTCCACTCCGGAAAAGATTCCTGGTCTATGCTCCGCACCCTGGGGATGTATACACCCCCTTTTCAGCGCAAGAGATATTACCCATACCAGAAGAGGTACAACTACCCCATCAAAGACAACAACATCAGCAGTGAGCCATAGACCAATCATGTCCAAAACAGCGCCCGCAACGTAGACGGCCCCAACCATTCCGTTCGAACAACCAACAAAATTCTAAACAGCAAGTTTGATGGTTCGGTCGAGGGCATGCAACAAGTCCTTACAGTGACGGAACAAGTCCCTCACCTCTTTCACCATCGAGTTCGACCTTTTCAAGATCAATGGGCGGCGATTACATCAGACTGCTGGGTATTACAACTGGTGGTATCTGGGCTCGCCATCCCCTTCACTGCCATACCACCCACAAATCCACCAACCCCGTCCCTTTTCAGGGACCCATCTCACGAGACCTGGTTGAAAGAAGAGGCCCAGCGTTTGCTCTCCGTAGGGGCCATAGATTCCGTTCCTCCTCAGTTCAGAGGAAGGGGCTTCTATTCACGGTATTTTCTCACAGAGAAGAAGACCGGAGGATGGAGGCCCATCCTCGACCTCAGGAAGTTTAAACAAATACCTACACCGTCAAAGGTTCAAGATGGTGACCCTTTCCAAGATAATGCTGTCGCTAGAGAAGGACGATTTGATTTGTAGCCCTCGACTTGCAAGATGCGTATTTTCATATAGCGATACATCCAGCTCACAGACGTTTTCTCCGTTTCGTTACCGGGTCAATCATTTCCAATACTGGGTGCTACCGTTTGGACTTGCATCTGCTCCTAGGGTGTTTTCAAAAACCCTAGCTGTAGTAGCGACTCACCTGTGGCGCAGAGACGTGATCATATTTCCATATGTAGATGACTGCCTTATAAAAGGCAGGTCGAGACAAGAGGTCCTACGCATGGTGACACTAACCAGGCAGACATTTCTATCACTTGGGCTCATAATCAACGAGCAAAAGTCGTCTCCAGATCCTACGCAGAGTATAAATTTCATAGGTGCACGTCTGGATTCCACCATGGTCCGTGCATACTTACCTCAAGAGTGCTTCCAAATTATACACGAGCTGGCCACAATAGTCATCCACGCCCCTACAGTCACCGTACTTACCTGTCTCCGCCTCATGGGACATATGGCGGCCAGCACCTTCGGGGTCCAACATGCGAGACTTCATTTTTGCTCTCTTCAACACTGGTTGGCATCAGTGTATATTCCAACAAAGCACTCCACACACAAAGTGATAACCCCAACTCCTTTAATTCGCAGATCCCTGGGTTGGTGGTTGAACCCCAGAAATCTGCTAGCAGGGGTTCCATTCAAATGTCAACAGCCATCGACCCAGTTGACTACAGACCTTTTGGGCTGGGGGGCTACACATCGATGGCATGTCCGTGCAAGGCAGATGGTCGGCCGTGGAGGCAGTTTTTCATATCAACCTCCTAGAACTAAAAGCTGTATTCCTTGTTTCCAAACATTTCTGCACACATATAACTGGTACAACTGTCCGAGTGCTTACAGACAACATAGCAACTATGTATTATGTCAATTGACAAGGAGGAGCACTATCCTGATTACCTTGCGTACAGGCAGTCAGTCCACTTATGGTACGGTTTCTTATGCACCAGTTCCACTCTGGTAGCATCCTACTTACCAGGCACAAGCAATGTCATGGCGGATGCTCTAAGCAGATTTTTCCCTCAGGATCACGAGTGGGAAATCCACCCCGATGTCTTGGACAACCTCTTCCGAGCTTGGGGATCACCGCAAATAGACCTCTTTGCAACCTACAAGAAGTGTCACCTTTACTGCTCCAGAGGAGGCATGGGCAAAAGCTCCCTTGGAGATGCACTGCTAATCCGTCGGGGCACGCCTCTGCTCTATGCGTTCCAGCCAACCGTGCTTATTCCGAGAGTAATCCAAAAAATCAAGGAAGACTCAGCCCAGGTCATACTCCTAGCACCAGCCTGAGCAAGACAACCGTGGTACCCATTCCTCCACTGGATGTCTCTGTTACCACCACGTTCCTTGCCACTCCTCCCAGACCTCCTGTCCTAGAACCAAGGGTCTCTGCTACACCCCAGACCAGAGACCCTCCATCTGACAGCATGGCTCATAGCTGGTTCAGGGTAGAAGAGCAAATTTGTTCAGAGGCTGTAAAGACAGTACTGTTGAACAGTAGAAGGCAAGCCACAAGAAAGACTTACCTGGCAAAATGGAGGAGGTTCGTCACTTGGTGTGAGAAAACTGGCATCCAACCGCACTCTGCATCAATGCATGAGATTCTTGATTATATCCTTTCCCTACACCATGCGGGCCTTTCGATCTCTATGCTGAGTTCACCTCTCAGCAATCACCACCTTCCATGCCACTACCGAAGGCCATTCTGTCTTTGTTCATCCTATGACCAAAAGACTGCTTAAGGGAATAACTAACCTTAAACCCCCACGAAGACCCATCCCCCCCCACTTGGAGCTTGGATTTGGTTCTTGACATATTAATGTGCCCACCCTTTGAGCCACTAGCCACCACGTCATTATTGATGCTCAACACAAAGGTGATATTCTTATTGGCTATTACATCCGCCCGTAGGGTGAGCGAACTGGCAGCATTAATGGCAATGCCACCCTTCACAGTTTTCACCAAGAACTCAGTCACATTACGTACCCATCCAGCCTTTATCCCTAAGGTCGCAACACAATTTCATATCAACGATCCCGTCTTTTACCCAAATCCGCATGCTTCGACTCGAGACTCGCTATTCCATATCCTTGATGTATGTTGAGCGTTAGCATTCTCTATAGACAGAACATGGACCTGGCGTAAGACCGACCGTCTAATAGTATCCATAGCGGACCGCTCCAAGGGCAGTGCATTGTCTTCCCAGTATTTGTCCAACATCATAGTCTCTTGTATCACCATGTGTCACTCAATGCGCAACAAGCCCCTTCAGCCTGTACCTAGGG
This sequence comes from Pelochelys cantorii, assembly GCA_032595735.1. NCBI lineage: Eukaryota > Metazoa > Chordata > Testudines > Trionychidae > Pelochelys > Pelochelys cantorii. Next base: position 62,534,705 of record CM064328.1, on the reverse strand, counting down.
CGCATTCCACCAGGGCAGTGGCAACATCCACAGCATTTGTCAGAGGAGTCTCACTGCCGGAAATCTGCAGGGCAGATACATAGTCCTCAAGCTTGACCTCTATGAATCACTACGCAACAGTGCGCCAGTGGACGCCTGACTCTTCAGTGACCTCAGCAGTACTTTCGGTCATTGACAAGCCTGAACTCCAGGAGTGCAACGCGAGCACTGCTACGAAGTCACCATGAGTGGAGCACCCATGGGGACCACTCGAAGAAGAAGAGGAAGTTACTCACCTTCGTGCAGTAACAATAGTTCTTCGAGATGGGTCCCTGTGGGTGCTCCATGTCCCACCTTTCCTCCCCGTTCCGGAGTTGTTTTCTTTTGTATCCTTACAGATGTAGAACGGTGAGAGGAACTGACAGATAAGCCGGGTGCGCGCGAAGATCAAAGAGCGCAAACGGTGTGTGCTGCACACTGCGTAGGGGCAACCCGGGACGAGCCCGACACCATAAGTGGAGCACCCACGGGGACCCATCTCGAAGAACCATCGGTACTGCACGAAGGTGAGTAACTTCCTCTTCCTTAGGTTACAACCCCCTCTCAGATCTTGCACGCCAAACTGCTATCCCTGGTCACAGCCCAAATCCCTGCAACCCTGTCCCAGGTCACAATCCCCTCCCAAGCTCTGTACACCCTCCTCACCCCAGTCCATTGCCCTAGGTCACAGTCCTCTATTTCACCCAAACTCCCTCTCAGATCCCACCCCCAATCCCTTACCCCAAGCTCCCTTCTGCACCCAACCTCCATTCCAGACCCCCACACCTCCTCCATTAATATAATGGAAGTGTGTGGCCCTTGACCACTTACCAAATTCTTAGAGTGGCCCCCATCAAAAATTATTGTCCACCCCGTGTTAATAGCTTAAGGTGAGAGAGAGAAAGATTCTTTTAGTAATTTTTTTTTGAGTGTTGCAGATACCTAAAACTCTTATCTTCATGATTTTTTAATCCTGTGTTACAATTTACCATGTATTAATTAGTATTGCATTAAGGCCAGGTCTTTGCTCTCTGGTAGAGTTCTGATCCTGTAACACCTTAGACTAATATAAATAGTATCATGAGCTTGTGTGAGCACAAGCCATTTCTTTAGCCAAGGGAAGTGTTAATTTTCTTTTTATTTGATTTCATATTAAATAATAATAAGCATTGCTCCTTGTCAATTATTCCTTGTTTTTAATATATTTTCTTTCACACTATCGAGTATTTAAAATATATATTTATATCTCTGTTTTTTGTTTGTACTAGTAGATGCACATCCACATACTGCCTTGCTATTGGTGTTGCACAAAAGAAAATTCAATACACGCAAGGATGAAAAATCTAGGAGGCAACAGTGGTGGCTGGAGGGGAGAGTGTTAGAGTAACTAGAGTGTGAAAAATGGGGAGCAAAAGGGGAATTAACAAATTTTAGAGATTAGAGGAAAAAGTGGTAAAATCTGGCGAATCTGGATCTTGAGATTGGAGAAGATTTGAAAGTGATTCCAAGTTGTGAGACTGTGCAGCAAGATATATGGTGCAGTCAACAAAAAGGGTTCAAGAATACAGGGCTTCGAGGGAGACATGATAAACCCAGTTTTAGACCTGCTGAAATCCAGGGAGAGGTGTCAAGAGACAGGCACAGATCTGAAATTATATGGAGAATAAGAGATTATGGGTAGAAGATGATGTATTTGGTAGTAATCAGTGTTCAAGTGGCAGAAGCCATGGGAACAGATAAGATCACCAAAGTAAGAGGGTAAGAGGAGAAGTCATCTATTTAATATTCTGTGAAAAATCAGCATTTAGAAACTGTTTAAGAAACAGAAACTAATGATTGAGGGCTGAAGAAGTCTACACCTCCTGTACCGTATTAAAGTTAATAAGAGTTTGTCTGCAAATGAGCCTCATACTACAAGCTTTAAACAATTGTGGTGGTTTTCCATCTAAAATGTAAATAAGCTTTTCCCTCTGTCTGAGCAGACTGACCTTAAGTTTTCAGAACTCTGCATGCAGAGAAATATGGTGGGCTTCTGCTAGTTCCTTTTTTCCTCCTTTTCTTCTCCCACTCATTCTGACTGGTGACATTGTTAGTAGCACTGTGGCAGGTAAGCCAGGTGTATGCCCAGTGTGCACCTAGATGTATGGAGTTGTGTGTGGCTACTACAAAGTAGTTGGGCTCTTTACTGTCCTATTGTAGCGTATGTAGCTTTCATGTGCTCCAGTTAACTTCAATTTGCTGAACAAGAAGGAGGTCTAAGTGGACATATAAGCTGTTAAGTTTTACATCATTTTTGTTTTGAGTGAAGTTGTGCTGCAGTATTTGTATGAGGTGAATTCAAAAATACTATTTCTTTTGTTTATCATGTATACAGTGCACATACTTGTATTAAAATATAATATGAACACAGTTCTGTGAGGACGTGTTTTCTGTGTTGTAATTGAAATAATATTGAAAAATGTTGAAAAATATCCAAAAATATTTAATACATTTCATGTGATATATTATTATTTAAAGTACACTTTAAACTGCAATTAATCATGATTAAAATTAATTATCATTATTTTTTGGAGTTAATCGCATGAGTTAACTGTGATTAATCAACAGCCCTACTAATAATGCTAAAGTATTTCTATGGCATCTTCTGTCAGAGGGCTTCAGAGCACAAATACAAATGATTTTATATGCCACAACTTTGATTTTAAATATGCATAATACTTCCACCAGTCTAAAATTAATTTTTCAAGATTCCTGCTGGTGACTGGGGAGGGATCACGTGAGGATTACCTGTTATGTTCCTTCTGTCTGGGGCATCTGGTATTGGCCACTGTTGGCAGACAGGGTACTGAGCTAGATGGACCTTTGGTCTGACCCAGTATGGCCGTCCTTATGTTCTAATCTTGATACATCTGTCTTGCCAGTAATTTAGTTTGACTTGTCATGCTCATGCACACACAGTTGATGCACTATATATAATCATAACCGGTGCTAACAACCCAGTCTGTAAATAAGCTTTCATATTCTAAGTGATTTAAAATATTAACTTTGTTATTTTTAAACACTTCATATATATATAATACATTTTTTTAATAGGGAAGCTCTTCTCAAAAAGGCAAAAACGAGGGCTAAAAAGAAGCCACGAAGACGATCGGACAGCTCTGGAGGATATAATCTTTCAGATATTATTCAGAGTCCGCCCTCCACAGGTTGGTGGCAAATGAATTTTCCTTCCAGACATCACACAATCTAGCATCAGCTAGATTATACTATCTATCTGTTCATCTTTAGAAGAAATTCTTAGTTAACACATATCTATCTGCTATCTGTTCATCTTTAGAAGAAATTCTTAGTTAACACATATCATTTTTGTAAATATTCAGGATGGATTATAATGGTTTATGTAATGAATTACAGAATTAAGTGATACTGTTTTCTGTACTGTTTTTAAAGGGATATTTGTCAGGTTAACTTTGCCCCCAAACTTAGTTTTAAGGAAAACAAGCCTTTTTTATAAAACTAAGACTAAAGGACATTTTATCTGTTCTTTTTTTGGTAACTTAATTATTCTCCAGAAATGTTGCAGCCCAAACATTGACTCACCACTTGAGACCCTGAAAGAAAGTGACTAGAAACTGATTAGCCTGTGTTTCATTGTCCAATCTGTGAGAAACAGAAAAAGTAAATAAATTCCTTTTTTCAAGTAGATGGTTTGTTTCAATCAGGTTAGAGAAAGGAAGAGATGGGGGAGGCTATTTTATTCTGCCCAGTGATGGTAGTTACCTGCACTGTATGGGATAATATGATGAACTACCCTTTTAAATGTTATATTGATAGTTATTTATAGTTTTATATTTTTAGTTTTATAATTGTATAATGTTCAAAATATGATGATTCAGCCTTCCGTCTTTGCATGTTTTCTTCTATAACCATTGTATAACAATTCTGCTTTTCATTATATAGTTCTATGTTGTATTCTTCTCCAATACATATTAGGTTTAATAAAATTGGATAAGGCGAACTCTGTGGAGTCTCTTCCAGAATTGTTGACATCTGATTCTGAGGGCAGTTATGCTGGAGTGAGTAGTCCCAGAGACTTACAATCCCCTGACTTCACAACAGGATTTCAAGCAAATAAGAGAGAGGTTGGATGTTTTGATTCATAAAAATAAATTTAAAACAAAAAGGTCTTACCTTAATTTTTTTTTTGCCTTTCGATGTGCATTTGAAAAAAAAATGCAAAGCTTGATGGGTTTTTTTTGCTTTTAAAAAGAAAAATTAGTCACATTCTCATCATTAAATAGTTTTAAAGTATGTGATTGTTAACATAAACGCACACAAATCCTCTGCAATTTTAATAGGTAGTGCTGGTATTTGTGTGTGTATATGCTATCAGGATTTTTAAATCTCTTTTATATATCTTCTTGTTGTGTTTTGTGTTTAAATTTTTCAACTCTCTTATGCTAAAATCCTTACCTCATTTTTATCTCAAAGTATAAAAGGAACCTCTATTTTAGCAAAATAAAGCTAATTTTCTCAGCCCTGATGCATAAGATAAAAAGATTAGTGATGATAATTATAAAGAGATGTTTTATAAAGAGAAATGAAGTTCACAAGAATGGAGACAAATGCCTAAGTCTAGCATGTACAGAGATCAAAATCGTTATTTTAGGCCTGTCACAAATCTCTAAGAATAGTATTACACAAGTTTATCTAGTAATGTATTTGAACATAGTTCTGATGTCATTCTTGTTTTTTGATGGATGCTGTCAGTTAAACATAATATAAATAATGCAGATTGAGCTGGGATTAATTAAAATAAATCTGCTATTTCTGATATTTCCTATAGGTCTCTTCATGTATATTTTAATTTTTGCCACTTTTGTCACTTCTAACATCATCCTTTTCTAAATGGGGGGGGAAAACCCTGTTTCAGTGTACTTCTTTTTATGTTTCAGATAAAAGACAAAATGTATGTTCAGGATGTAAAAGCCCCACATTCTAATACAGAGATGAAATTAAGTGAGGGAACATCAGCATTGAAACAGTCTGTTCCACAGTCAATACCCAGTAATAAAAACAACTGTGCAAGTTCTCCAGGTTGGGTTGCTACCTCTTTCAGGTACAGTAAAATTTATTGTATTTAATTAGCTGGCAAGTATTGTGCTTTCTGTTTGGTAAAGATATAATGAACATTAGTAATTTAATATTCTTTCTTTTTTGCAAAGCGAAAAGTTAGCTGTGTTTAAATTGATCATGTGATACTAGCAACACTTGACATGTTGCCTAAAGATGCTGGCTTTCATTTTGCAAATTGATATGCTTGCCCTCTCTTGAAGAATAATAAAGAATCATTAGATACATCTTGATTCTATGATCTTAAAAGGGGCACTGTTTCTAAGGACTTTTACATTTTAAAGTAGCTCTTTCTATTACTTGGATCCTTTATTTCATCCTTCAATTAAAAAAATAGTACTACAGTACTGTGCAGTAAAAGTGCACTTTATAATACTGTTACTGCAGCAAATTGGGGTTGTCACTGTAGTGTACCCTTTTTTGAGGGAGGTGTTTGACAATTTTGAACATTATTGTGTTTATAGACAATTGATGATAACATTTGTTAGCTTCAGTCTCCTACAGCAGTCAAAAAAGATTCTTAATGTAGTTCTAGCATTTTATCTGCATGGCCTGGGGTTGGGGGAGCATGCAAAGTCTCCCCCCCCCATCAGGGGCACGTGGTGCGAATTCTCTCTGGGCACCTCCTGTCAGGGCAAGGGGGAAAAAGACCTCTCATGCCCACCCCGTAGGGGAGCGCACAAAGTCTTTTTCCCCCCGCATGCGGTGCCTAGAGGGAACCACCTCCTTCTGGGTTACCACTATCAGCATTCGTGACATGCCCCTCCCCCTACAAAAATTATTGCCCACTCCTGCTCAAAAGCCATCTGCTCTTGTTCTGAAATCCGTTTCAATTAGCACCCCAAAGGGTTCTTCTGGCACCAGGTCTCATATTTCAAATGAAGCATTCTGGTTCATCACTGACCTGGAGGAGGATTGCAATCAGTGTCATCTTCTGCCTAGAGTAAGCAGGAGTAGAGTCAACAACAGTAGTCATTGTCAAGAAGCAGCCATTTTTCTGACTTGTCCAAGTCTGCTCCTTATAAACCTGACAAACAATGCAAATTTTCAGTGACTCTTGACTTTTGCATTCCTCAGCACGGTCAGGCCCCAGGAACTGAAGCTCCTATCTCAATACCAATGGCATTTGGTGTGGTCTGACTTAGAATCTTCTATGCTATGTTGTAGTAGAAATCTTAGTGTACCTTAGGGATGTTAGCAAACGTTTGTTTGTAAACCTATAATTGCCAAATTTGTGAGTGTGTGCATGGGGAGGCTGGGGGCCTGGGGCTTGTTCTCTTCCCCCCACCCCAGGTTTCCCCATTCTGCTAGGGGCTTGTTCTTTTCCCCTCCCTCAGGTCTCCCCTAGCCCTTCAGGGACTTCTTTTCTAGCCCCCTTCCCCAGTGCTGTGGCCAAGGGCTGGGACAAGGGGAAGGGACTGGGGCAGGAGGGCTACTTACTGGTGTGCTGGCAGGCAAGATGGTGGAGTCCTAGCTAGGGATATGAACAACTAGATGCTTCTCTCCCCCTCTCCTCCCCATTTACTGTCTGTATCAGAAAGAGGCAGCAAGGGGAGGGGGGAAGCTGAGGGGGCCTCACTGACCCCGGGCTCCATGTGGCTCTGCTGCTTTGAAATGCTGCGTGGAGCCTGATGATGGGCTCCCTGCGGCATTTCAAAGCAGCAGCGCCCAGCTCCCCAACTGATCCCGGGCTCCATGCGGTGTTGCCACTTTGAAATGCTGGCAGAAGCACAGGGCCAGCAGAGGACTGCTTGAATACCCCGCTGGCCCCGTGCTCCCTGCAGTGCTTTCACCTTTCACCCCCTAAAAGATAAAAGGTTAGGCCAAATGAGAATTAACTAAGGGAATGACTCTGGCTACTGCTATGCAGAGCAGACTACAAGATGATCACAGTTGTCCCTTCTTATCTTAGAATCTGTGAATATATGCTATATATTAACTTTGCCCTTCATCAAAGGTACAGGTTTTCCTAAAATGGAAGGTAACAGGAAAAAATTCAATACACTGTGGGTACTTCAGAGCCTGCTAGGGAATGCACATTTAGTCTGCAAGCATGTGTGTGCCTGATGTGCAGAGATGAGTCATTTTAAATGAAACTGATTAATGGTGACTACAAGATGGTAGCATTTATTTTAATTCTAGTGGAGAAATGATACATCTGAGTGAGGGGAAAGCCGATTGGGGTCCATGGGAAATTATATTCTCTTCTATATTTTGCAGACTTTTTCAAGGTCGCTTAAAATCTGATCATCTAAAGGGCTACGGTTGGCCATGTATCTTCTAAGAGAATAATGTAATACTTCTAATATAAATAAGTTGCACATATTAATTCAAAAGGAATTTGTTTATCTGTTACTAGCTGACTAAGCAAGTATCCTAGTTTTAAATATCTTATTTACAATGACTTTTAAAAAGTAAACACATTTTGCTTCTTTTCACATTGTAATGAATGTTGGATGTATTTTTGTGTACTCAGTATGTATACATATATAAAAAGTTTTTTTTGTCAAAAACATTCTGTTTGAGGTTTGCCATAATTGAGGAAATAGACATACAATGATACCCGGATGTATAATTTAAGTATGACTTAGAAGGTTTCAATGAAGATTGGAAACTGTGGAATGTAAGTAAATATGAGTGCCTTGAAAGGTAACTTTTTTATTTTTTATTCAGCCCTGCCAGTCCTCCTGCTGTGGACCTAAGAACCATCATGGAACTTGAGGAAAATATGCAGAAGCGTGGAACTATGCCAAAGACAAATTCAAGGTTGGTAAAAAACCAAAATCTATAAAAAAGAGAGATGTTGACGAATAGGCCATTATGGATTTACTTCGTGGTTCAGATGGTTTAAGATTTAAAGGAAGAAGGAAAATCCATCTCTTTTGTGTTTGTACAGCTTTGTTTATTCATTTTCTTATGGAATTTCTGTCCGTGTATTTAAAATGTATGTCTCTTTATGCAATGGCCTAATTAAGCAAGTTAGTGCAGAACCCTCACTTGGACTCCTGAGACATAAATGGAAAGATTAGTAAAATAACAGATCATATATGGAATCAGTGGCCTAGCTGGCCAACCTTTTTTGTTCTCTATCTATCTCTGCTCAAATATAATGTAAATTACCACCTTGTTGCTCTTTGGGTACAATCTGTTCCCACCATCTCCTCCAGACTCCTCAGTTGCATGGTATTTTCCCAGATTACCACTGATGTGGATTGGGGGGAGATGATTTCAGTTCAGGGTGGACCTTTCACAGGACTTTTTTGCCCACCTATTAGCCTAATTGTCACCTGTCTATGTATTTTAAGGAGCAAACACAAGATGGAAAGAAGTACATTTTGGAAACAAAATTCATGGTAAATTAAAACTTTAGACCAGAAATACTCAGTAAAACTGTGTATACACAAACATAAAAATTGAGTTAGTGGGGTTTTTTGTTTTTGTTTTTGTTTTTTTGGGTTTTTTAAAAGTGTCTCTACCCATACGTGGCAGTGGTCAATGATTCTGCCTTGATCAGAGAAAGGGGAACATCCTGGGAAGCCTCCACCATCTCGCTATGAGGAGCAATGTGAAAGCATAATATCTAGAAGAAACTCTAATGCAGGGCTACTCAACTTTGGAAAGCTCTGGGGGCCACAGTGATACTCACAGCACATGCCGAGGGCTGCAACTTAAGTGCTGTTGCATATATATGCAAATATTTTCTTTTACGCTGATGGGCATGAATGCAAAGATTAAGGCAAGACTATGCAACACGCAGGCCCCATTTAAGTCAGTTCTGCTGATATTAATAAAATGCAATATTTACCCAATTCCCACCCATATGACAGCACTTTTAATGAGCAATGACGGTCTAGGAATTTACCTACTAAAACACATATCGACAGAAGACCATTATATTGACTCGCCATTGGGGAACGTGTTCCCAGTGGAGGCCATGTTCAAAGGATCCCAGTCATGGGCCACGTGTTGAGCCCTGCATAAACCCAAACCGCACCATAGGCTGCGAACAAATGGGCCGCATGTGTGTTGAGTAGCCCTGCTCTAATTCATTGTATGCCCAACCAAACAATTGACTTCCCTTGCACTCTTTAAAAAAAAAAAAAAAAAAAAAAAAAAGCATCCAACATATAGACTTATTTAAATTCCACTTTGTGCTGTTGGTGGTACTTCATAATATTTGACCCCTTGACACCAGCACAGTGTCCCTTGGGATCCCATTTTCCAAATGTGGAAGACTCTGAAAATAGAAAAAGGCAGAGAAGCCTAGTTGCCTTTCAGTTTCTTCTTAACCGCTGAAGTGTTGAGGACTATATGTATTTGGTTAAGTTATCAGTCAGTTGTCTCTCTTTTTAAAGAAAAGGTGCTTTTTTGACACTGGTATCTGGACCCATGCAACGTGAGACAACTTCCTCAAACATCTGTGCTGTTGAAGGGAGGCTCCTCAGGCCCAGTTCACTAAGTCTGTCATTAAGTCCATCATTGACTTCAGGAAGCTGCTCATCTGAGTGACTCTTTATCTGCCTTGAAGCAGTGTCCAAGTCTGTGGTTGACTAAGATTGATGATACTCTAGCATACACATTGAGAAACAGAAGTTCCTGAAATAGTCTGGTTCAGTCTAATCTGACGCTAAAAGTCTTGCATTGCAGTTCATTCTAATCTATGTGCTTGAAGAAGTCTGGTGCCTGCATTGGTGATGCTAGGTCCTTAAATCTACCCAGATGAAAAATCATTTTGAAGTTTTGCCCAATACCAGTAGCACTAATGTTCCTGGTTTCATTGATGACTTTAGTGTTAGTTGAAGTGGCTGTCTACCCAGCGCTAATGAAAATAGAATACCCCGCTGTGAGTTTATGAAGTTTGGCATCAACAGTATTAGGTATATAGAAGTCTGTTTTCTCATCACCTACCAATGTTGGATTATTGAATCTGCATGGCTCTCCTATTTATTCATGATAACTGCACATTGTCAGGAACCTCTGAGTTTCCAGTGAGCAGCTTGGATGTGTTTGGGGATTATGAGAAGTGGACACAATTCCTATGCCTCTGCAATGGAGGTGTCTGTTCCAGTCATATTTGGTTTCCTGGTCCTGCATCTTTGACACTTTAGCGTCAAACCTATTCTGCGTTAATTCTAAAAAGACCTACATAGGCTTTCATTCTCTCTTGGACTTGGTCATCTGTACTAGTCACCTCAGTGGTATTCTCATAGGGTATGTCTAGACAGCAAAGTTATTTAGAAATAACAGCCATTATTTCGAAATAACTTTACTAGTGTCTACACAGCCAAACCGGTATTTCGAAATTAATTTGAAATAGCGGAGTGCTTATTTCGAATTTGGTAAACCTCATTCTACGAGAAATAACGCCAAATTCAAAATAGCTATTTCGAAATAAGTGCTGTGTAGACACTTATATTGAAATAGGGGGCCTCCAGCCTTTCCAGAGTGCCCTGGTGGCCACTCCAGCCTCAACCAAGAACACTCCTCTCCCTCCCCCCTCCCCAGAGCCCTTAAAGGGGTTGACTCTGGCCACAGTGCCTGTGCCAGCTCCAAGCCTGCAAGCCCAGAGCCAGCAGTCACTGCCCCTGACCCAGTGGCCCCAAAACATGAGCCAGCAAGCCAATGGCAGCCAGCAGTCTGCCAGCTCCCAGGAGCCTGCCAGGGCCCGGAGAAGGCAGGTGCCTTCCTGGTCCAGGGTGGAGATCATGGACCTTATTCAGGTTTGGGGGGGATATCCCCAACGTCCATGATCTCCTCTCTGGACGGAGGAACGCGGCCATCTATGGCAGGATAGCTGCCAGCCTGGCCACCAAAGGCCACATGCGAACCCAGGAGCAGGTTTGCATGAAAATCAAGTTGGTCTGGCAAGACCCTGAGCCCTGAGCTTCCCCTCCCCCTTCTTCCCCTTGCTTCCTCCTTCCAGCTCCCCTCTCCCACCCTCTCTCGCCTCCTTTCCCCATTCTCACCGGAGTTTCATTTCCCCCTCCCCCCCCAGTTTTGTTAATAAACAGTTTGTTCATGAAAATACATGTATTTTATTTGATACCTGTCCCTAACCCCCCTTCCTGATAAGTGGAAGGACATGAGGGAGGAATGAGGCCCAAGCCCTCAGTGGGGCAGACCAGGGGGGCTCTCAGTGCTTCTCAGGGTGGAAGCTCTCCAGCAGGGCCTCCTGGATACTGACAGCCCCCCGATGGACCTCCTGGATGGCAGCCTGTAGAAAGTGCAGCCAAGCTCTCAGCAACGCGTCTACGAAAAGCACCACAGTGCCCAGGGGCAGGTCTGGCTCCATGTTGCAGAGTGGTGTGGTGTCCCAAGTGAGGGCAACCAGAGCATGCAGAGACATGCTGTGCTGTCCCTCATCGAGGTAGGCAAGCAAGCAGGGAAAGCTGAGAACCGGCTGTCCAGGGCGGGTCCCTTTAAGCACAAGCCTCAGATATAGCTTCAGGCAGCAGCCACACAAAGTAACTCTTGACCTGATCCCCTGCTGGGCCTGGTTCCGGCCGGCCTTAAATGCGATTCAGCATCCACTCAGTGTGGACGTGCTATTTCGAAATAGCAAAACGCTATTTCGAAATGCATTTTGTGTGTAGACGCGTTATTTTGAAATAACTTATTTCGAATTAACTATTTCGAAATAAGGTATTTCGAAATAACGCTGTAGTGTAGACATACCCATATTGTTTTGTAAACTCACCTGAACCTTCACTCAGGTAGTCACAATGGCTAATGGAAAAATGCTCAACTTGTAAGTTTCAGGTTCTCAGCTAAGGATATATCCCAGCTAGGACTCTTAATTCAGGGAGAATGATTCTTAGGCAGAACTGGATACAACAGTCAGTCAAACAAAACTCACTGTCATTGATGGTACTCTCCTTTCGTACTAGAGTCTAGAATTCTTTGGCTTTCCCTTTGATTCTACTGGGTCAGGAGGTCTGTGTGAAGATCAGTCATAATGGATCCAGAAAGTTGTCAGTAGCCTTAATTGTTCTTGTCAGCTTCACCTTTGAACATCTTAAGTCTGATGTTTGTTAGTACCACAAATATTGTTTTCCATTTTCCTTATTCTTTGTCTGAGTTGCAGTAAAAGTATGCACCAGAGCCTGAATCTTCTCAGGTTTACAAGATGACTTCTGGATTACTGAGTTGCTTTTATGGGGAGGTTTATTCTGAAGTCTAGTAGATCCTGTTAAAAAATGCAACCCATGAAAACCTGCAGCAATAAATATCAAAGTTTTCTTATCTCAGTAGTTGAAGAGAGTGAATCAGAAATGGTTTTCTCTTGATTTTGATACATTATACTTTTAACATTGGAAGAACTTTTTGAATTCTACCAGATTGAATTGGTGATGTCACACTCCTTGTGATGTCACACTAGGAGTGATACAATCCTTTATGGAAGACTTATTCCACGTACTGGTAGTAATGCTATTTGGGAAGTTTGCTTTGTTGTTATAACTAAGACAGCAAAATTAAGTTTCCTTTTCAGCAGTTCTGCAGTGGATGGATTTATTTGAGCAGTCCCTGGGTTATTCCCTCTGGCGCATGAATCTCCTTTGTCATGAGATTAAAATATTTCCTTCACACAGCTCTTAGGATCTGTGCTCTGATTCACATGTGCATGTCATCTACACCATGTACATTCCTTATAGCTTTAAATATGACAACATTGTTGGTGAGATGCAGTCCAGCACACAGTCTGCATAAACTGAATTCCATATGGAAAATGTGCATATTTTCGACACAATTTCCAGAGATGAAGAAAATCCCTGATTTAATTTTTCAAGCATCTAGTCTATTTATATTCCCACAATCATCTTTCTCATCTTTGTGTTTGGTCACCTGAGAAATCAAGTTATTGTTAAGTAAATTAGAATACTAAAGCATCAGATAGATGCTGACTGTTTCATCATCTTTCTTTGCAATGATGCTGCACGGGCATGGGCATCTATACGTGCTTTAAGCAATGTTTCTCTGACAGACTTATTTCAAGAGAAGACGTTTCAGCCACTAACACTCTTGAGCTAATGTAAATTTCGTTAGTTCTTCTGTAGTACTGGGTCCTGCCATGAGGGCAGGGGACTGGACTCAATGACCTCCCGAAGTCCCTTCCAGTCCTAGTATTCTATGATTCAGACAGCTTTCACCTAGGCTTTCAGCCCACCTTCCATAGGATTCTGCTGCTTTTGAGTCTTCCACAAGTGGGACTGTGCAGAGGCTATTTGAAGGAGGGAGAGAGATTTCTACCAAAAGCTGTTGCCCTTAGCATTGCCACTGCATATTGCCACTTCCTGCCTGCCTTCCCCACTTCTTTGGAGTCTTGGGAAAGAATTTCTTCAACTAGGGAAGGAACTGAAGGATGTCTGGACAGGTCCCTGTATTTTATAATCTGGGAATCCTTGTAAGGAGCAGGGATGGAAGGGCGAATATTCTCAAAGGACACTGCTCTTCAGAAGATCCTGCAACTTGATGTTTTCTTTTTAAGTTAGTATTTCAAATTATCGTCTGTTTTCTAACTGTCATTTTAATTTATAGTAAATCTGCTTCTCTTGGAATCAAGCTTTCTCAGAAGCAAAGAAAAATGATTGCCATGGCGGCTAAGGATAATGGTTCATTTACAAACAACCTGGAGACTACTCCCAGTACAGCCATTCCTGCAAATGCTGCAAAACCAGGAAGTGCATGGTATGTCATCTTCTTTAGCTCTGTTTGCCTTTGTGTTGATTGGTTCTCCTTGGGCCGTATTTTTTTTAAGATGACATAACTTCTATTCAGTTATAAGAAATCATTGTTGCTTATACTTTTTGTAGAGCATTTTAGTGTTCGTAAAATTTTTAAACAGGAGTTGTGGTGGATGGTGATGACTGTCTCAATATTCATATAGCCTAAAGTCCATAACCGAGCTGGGCCCTGTTGTGCATATTGTGAGTATAATCAACCATGTAAAAGACATGATAGATATAATGTCCATATTGGGTCAAACTAAAGGTCCATCTAGCCCAGTATCCTGTCTTCTGACAGTGCCCCAGAGGTAATGAACAGAACAAGTAATCATCAAGTTTTCCATCCCCTGTCACCCATTCCCAGCTTCTGGCAAGTAGAGGCTAGGAACACCATCCCTTCCTATCCTGTTTAATAGCCGTTGATGAGCCTATCCTTCATGACCTTCATGATCATCTAGAAAGGAGTTCCACAGATTGACTGTGTGTTCTGTGAAGAAGTACTTCCTTTTGCTTGTATTACATCTGCTGCCTATTAATTTTGTTTGACCCTTAGCTCTTGTCTATGTGGCATAAATAACATTTCCTTATTTACTTTCTCCACACCAGTTATGATTTTATAGACCTTTATCATATTCCTCCCAATCATCTCTTTTCCAAAGAGCACTAGAGCACTGGAGCAGTTCAGTTTCATAGTCATTAGTTACTGTAATTTCAATTTTCCAAGTTTAACCTATGCACAGTATTTTAATATGAAAAGTCTGAAGAATTGGTGGTGGTCCATTATTAATAATCATTCTGGACAAAGAAAAGAAACAATACATTTTTTACATTAATTTGAAAATGTGTCGTCTTACAAAAAAATTACCATTTATTTGCGTTTCCTTAAATAATTTGTATTCAGAGTAAGTCCTGCAATTTGGGGCAAATATAGGGTGTTTTTTTTTTTCATACATAACAAAAGTTTGAGTTCTTGCTTCAAGTGCAAAGCAGAACTCAATCTGAACCCTAAAGCTGTGACTTCTTCCATAATGGAAGAAGCAGTGTGTTCAAACTGCAGGATTTGGAGTTTATTGAACTTTGTATAATGGTTTTATGGATACATGGGATTCTCAGTTAGACATCAGAATTCTTCATAGTCAACTGACTATTTAAGCATGTCGCAGTGAATATAGTACCTATTTTAGTGAGCTATAAGATGGTACATCATGTCGACCTGAGTTTTTTAAAATTTATTTTCCTGAATGGTCCAACAAAGCATGAATTAAGCGTTCTAGGATGTTTGAAGCATCTGTTCACCCAATTTTTGCAAGAAGCTGTTGGGTTTAGTGGCTGAAGTTTAATTTACTGGCTACCAGGAGCTGACTTTTAGTCATTTCTTTTTGTTAATTGGTGTATTTTATAAGTATAGGCACCCAAAGATTGGTAGGCATATTTTAAATAAATAAAAAGTGAGCAAGGTTGATGTTCAGTATTTTTTCCAAGTATACTTTAATTTCTATTTCATTATTCTTTTGAAATATTTTGTATAGTATGTGGTGCAGGCCCAGGTATCTTAAGTTAAAAGGCCAGTGCTGCTTCTACTGAAGATAACTTTCTGGTTTAATTTTCATATGGTCACAGATGCCTATAAATGTTTGTCTTCAGTGTTCCAATTGTGCTTGCTCAGAGGGAAAATGGTGATAAACCAAGAGTTAAAGCTCTAAATGGTTCAAATAGGGGTGTGAACAACTCTAGTCGACTATCCAATAAGAAAATGTTTATTGGATAGTCGACAAGCCAGTTGACATGTTGCATCCCCCCCCCCCCCCGCTGCCTCTATTGGAAAAAGGCAGCAAGTGGGGACAAAAGAAGAGGGGGTGCTTCAAAGCTGCAGTGCTGCGTGGAGCCCAGGGTTAGCTGGGGGCTCCTGCTGACCTGGGGCTCCATGCGGTACTGCGGTTTTGAAATGCTATGGGGAGCACGGAGCCAGTAAGGGACTGGCCCCATGCTCCCCGCAGCACTTTTGCCTTTGAAGTGCAGTAACAGCCTTGGGGCTGTTACTACACTTCAAAGGCAGAAGCGCCCTTATCAACTAATCAAATAGTCAATGCAAATTGCATCGGCTATTAGATTAACCAAAACTAATATATAAAAGAGAATGTTTGTATGTTTGTGCTCTAATAACTTGGACACTATAAGACCTACCGCAACCATACTTTCCATGGGATAACCTTTCTGACAGGAGAAGGTTTTAAGGTACTTTTGGACCCAATCGGGCCCAATCTCAACCTGTAAAAATAAAAAATAACCCGCTGCGCTGCAGAGGCAGCCCCGCCCACCCTAGGTCACATGCCCATCGCCTGCAGCCCCCAGCACCGTCTGGGACTCGCCCCACCCCCATGCGCACAACGTCTCGGGCACCCACCCTGCTCCCTATGGCTACGGTTACCAGGTAGTCTAAAAAAAACCCCAGACACACATGATCAGGGCAGGGGAGGAATGAGCTGGGAGGGGAGCGGGGCTGCCTGGGAGGAAGGAGGAGGGGCCGGGAAGCAGAGCCGGGGGCGGGGGGTCAGGGGCAGCATGGGGCTGGCCGGGGGAGATCGGGGGAGGGGAGGGGAGGCTGGCGGGAAGCAGAGCTGGTCGGGGGCGGGGCTGGCTGGGGGAGATCGGGGAGGGGAGGGGAGGCTGGCAGGAAGCAGAGCTGGTCAGGTGGGGGAGGGGTCGGGGTAGCGTGGCTGGCTAGGGGAAACGGGGAGGGGGCCGCTGGCTGGAAGCAGAGCTGGTTGGGGGCAGCGTGGCTGGCCAGGGGAGATTGGGAGAGGGGCGGTCGGCGGGAAGCAGAGCTGGTAGGGGGCAGCGGGGTTGGCCGAGGGAGATTGGGGCGGGGCTGCCGGCAGGAAGCAGAGCTGGTCGGGGGAGATTGGGGTGGGGGAGCGGCTGATGGGAGCGGGGCTGGCCGGGGGAGATCGGGAGGAGGAGAACTGGCCAGCAGGAAGTAGGGCTGGCGGGGGGGTGGGAAGCGAATTGGCCAGCGGGGAGCGGGACCGAGCAATGCTGGGTAACTCTAGCTAGTAATCTAAATTTTACATCCCTAGTTTCAAATAATTGTCTATCTTCTGGAAAGTGGAATTAACTTTGTTAAATACAATTTAAACTTCAGAAGGAAAACTGTAGATTACTGTTGAACTTGTGCTAGTTGTTGTTCTTTTTCTTTTTTTTTCTTTTGGTAATAACAGTTATTGTCCACATTTTCTGTCTAATTTTCTGTAAAAGAATGGAATAGTAAGCTTAGGTGCATCACTTATCCATGTAGAATCATGGATCTTTGGATTCAAAATGTAGAGTGCATCTGGCAGCAAACTGAGCTTTCCATGCATGCAGTATACTGAAAGCTATAGAGTTTTTGTGTTCCAGTGAAAGGAGATACTTGTCTTGGAAATTCAGCAGCTTTACTGGCAAGAACTTTTGCCAGAAGGGTGTGGGACCTTCTGGTACTGTCTTTAGTTGATTAAAAGACACAGCATAACTTATATCATTCTTTTCTTTTATGCCAAAAGAAACCTTCAATTTTTCAAGTTAGAGGATTGAAGCTAAAAATCAAGTGATTTGAAGACTGGTAGAAAATGATAAACTTTGTCAGGTGCAATTTTATTTTGAGAGATTCCCATGTCTCACTAGGTATTAAACAAGATATATAATGTGTGTGTATTTGGTTCAGATATCTAACGTCCATCTGGAATGGAGGCTTTCCACAATTAAAACTTAATATTTTAGTTGCAAAAATATGTGTATTATATGTGCAGAATTCCATACTGGTTCTCCATCTATCAAAAATGCCTTTTATATAGGAATGTTTAGTTGTGGTTAATTAGCTAATTGAGTAGTTTATGGAATTTCCATCAACTACTCGATTAGTCAGTGGGGGGGCAGTTACTACCCCCCTCTTCAGCTCTTCAGTTTAAATGTAGGAAGTGCTGAGTGTGCAGGCAGCCTGGCTCTTGCTATATTTAAACTTCAGAGCTGCAGCAGGATTAGCTCCTAGAGGCGGTGCGACAGGACTAAGCAGTCTCAGCTTGCACCAGCTCTGGGATGCTGCAGCTCTACCTCTCCTGCCCCTGCACCACACAGACAGTGCTGGAAGGAACCAGCTTTTCAGCCGACTCCCCCTGATACAGAGGCAGCGGGGAGGGGAGGCAGCGAGTAGTGACTTGACTACCCGATAAGCCTAAGCTTATCCGGTAGTTGACTACTTGAATAGTCGCTTACATCCGTACTTCTATAACACACCAAAATGTCAATAGCTCTTCTATAAAAGAACTACAGGCTTGTTTGTGTGCAGCCAACATTCCATAAAAAAGATTTTTTTTTTCAAGTTTCTTCAATGTCTTTAAAAGAAAAGGGGTTTTAATTACAATATGGTCCAAAAATTAGCGTTACATATTAAGTGTATGTGACAGTGAAGATATTGCACTTAAGCCATTAGCATTATAGCTTAATTGTGGCTAGTCTATCTCAAACGCTTCATTTTGTTTATATCTAAAATGATTAAAAAATAGTAACATAGGTTCTTTGCTGTGCCCAGTTGCCATTGGTTTGCAGCTAGGGTGACCAAGTGTCTGGTTTCAGCTGGAACATCCAGTTGAAAAGGGATCTTGGCAGCTCGCCTTTGTCTGGTTGGTGTACACAGTGATGCTGTGAGGCTTCCGACTAGCTGCTGCATAGCTCCTGAGAAGCAGCTGGTATGTCCAGTTCCTGGCCGTAAGGGCAGCCGGGGTGGGTCTGTGTGTTGTCCTGCCTCCCCGCCCACAGGTGAAATTCCCATTGGCTGGGTCAGGGGACAAACTCACATGACTCACAAGCACTCAGCATGTGACTGTTGAGAGGTTGTGGCATTCTCCTCTCCCACTGCTCCTTCCCCGTCCCAATCCATCTGTTCCCCCATCCTCCTATCATTGCGTGCCTCTCCACCCCATCCCCGTACCCCTCCTCTTTGCATCCCTATCTGATCCCACCCTGGCCTCCCTCACCTACCTATCCCAGTGCTGAACCTCTTACAATGCTCTCCCACCCATTCTCTCCACCTCCTAGTCACCCCCTCACAGTCCTGCATCCCATTCATCTCTGTACACTACTGTGCTCCCATTATGTCCTTATATGCTCCTGTGTGCTCCCCCTCTCCCACATCCTGATGCACCTGTAGCTTTCTGCCTCCTCTTCATACCCATCCTCCCCACATAGGCCCCCCAATCACCTACTTCCTCCTTCACTGCCTCCTCTTATCCCCACCCTGCACTTGGCCTCTTCTGCTCCCCTTTTGATCCTCTCTCTCCTGCCCCCCCCCCCATTTTTCCCTTCCAGTCTATCCTCCTCCCTTCCTGGCTAGGTGATTTAGACTACCCTTAGAAAAATATATGAAAAAGTGTCCTTATATGGTCAGGTGTGTGCATACATGCATTGTATGTGTGTTAGAGACTGTGTGTCTTTTTGTGGAGGTGGGTGTGAATTGCCGCATGTTTACACCCATGTAAATGAAAGTTGCAGTCTAACTCTGACTTTTAATCATTTTTGCTGGCTTGCACATAGAAGAATTGATGACCCAAAATGTGCGTATTCCTAACAAGTTTTTAAAAGATAAGGGAACGCTAAAAGAAATGTTTTATTTCTTAAAAAGTGAATGTTGTTGACTAATAATTGCAGAAGAGGCCCCACCTTTGTCTAGCTATATTATAAACTTTTTGCTGCAGACTCTCTTTTTATGTGTGTGTCTGGCATCTTCCACTTGAAAGCCGTGATCTAAGTTGAGCTCTCTAGGCACTAAAAAACAATTGTTGTAATGTGGAAATATATATGTTAGTGCATGTTAGGTATGTACACATGAATACATATGTGTTTCTGCATGAAGGCATGGGAGTCAGTTTGTGCAGATTTATTTATATAGGTATTTAGACAGGTGTGCATTTCTGTGATTGTGCTCTAGGCATTTGTATTTGGGCTTCAGGAGTGAGCCTTTAATGGACAAATGGCAGCTATAATAATGTGTGTGTGGAATTAGGACCACACAGTTACAATATAGGTATTTATGAAATAAAAATATATTTATTGGTCTATCATTTCTACAACTGAACCATCACTGATGTGAATTTTAGTCTTTTTGCTCATAGATGAAACAGAAAAGTTGCACTATACAAAATGTTTATATGGATGATGTGACATGAACAAATCAGGTTTTGTACTTGTTAAGAGCAATATTTGACAAGTCACTGAGAAAATAGAGCTAAGGGAAGAACAGATTCTTAATTTCCCTTTTGGATTACCCATTATGCTCAAAGAAAATAAAATGCTCCCACAATTTTGGTTTTCCAAGTTATATTCTTACTAGTTGTCTTACTCACCTGCATTTGAAGCCTAAATTCACTTTCACCTATTTATCCTTTTGTCATTCATCCATTTTGGAAACCAACACCAGCATGTAGGAGTGTATGTATGACACTAGTGAAACAAATACTGGAATAATGTATCTGTTTCTGGTGTCTACATTTTAAATAGGATGTTGAAATATTGGAGAGAATATAGAAGACCGCCACAAAGATAATTTGAGGACTAGAGAAGATGGTTTACCCTGAAGAGCTTAAAGTTCTCAATATGTTTAGTTTATCAAAAAGAATACTGAGAGGTGACTTGATTATGGTGTAGAAGTATTTTCATGGGTAAATAATCTCAGAGACTCTAGAGATCCTTAATTTAACAGAGAAAGGAATAAAAAATGTCTGGAAGCCAACACCAGAAAAAAAAATCAAGTTAGAAATAAGGTACACATTTTTATCCACCAGAGTGATTAACAATTTCAGCCTTGCAGTGAAAATAAGCTCATGAGTGAGGATTGGGGAGAACAACTGATGGAGGGAAAGGGGATGGAGGCAGTGGGGCCCTCAGGAAGGGACAGGGCTTAAGGGAAGGGGCAGTGCAGGGGAGCAGGGCAAGGGTGTTCAGTTTTCTGAAACTAGAAAGTTGGCAACCCTATGTGTAGTTGTGGCAAGGAGGCAACATGGAGGTAGTTAGGTGTTTAATTATCTGGTGGGCTTTGTAATGGTCTCAGAAGTGGCTCCTGTGACCTCTGTCAACTAGTAATGAACCTCAAGGCACTGCCTGGGAATAGCTAGCATGTTCCGGTCATGTCCCCCGCTCACTCGTACTCCAAGACTGCAGTAGGTGTGGCAAAGGAGTATGTTGACACTTCACCCGCTCTGTGAGGGGAATTCCAGGCAGGGACTTGCACCTTATTTTTGTTCCGTTTGCACTGCTTGGATGCAAAGAAGAAGAGTGCATCAGAGAATATGTGAGTAATAGCTTAAAGTAAAATTGTAATGCGTAATAGCTTAGATAAATTTTAATTTGGCTGAATATTGGCTGAATCCTGCAGCTGAGGGTATATCAATTTGAGAATGTAGTATTAAACTGTTCAGTTCCTGACATACTTGAGATTTTCCTAAAGAGTTCTTGATTGAGTTTTCTGGATATTTAATTTTTCTTGCTTTGGTCATGATATAGGTTTATAATTCACCCCACATTGCTTTGGTATAGGTAGTATTATGCTTGAAAGAAATAATCTTAAAAAAAAACCCACTCTGGCTCTTTTTTATCCACACGAATACCCTGTGGTATCATGAAATACCATATGCAGTCCCATTTAAAATAAACAGCAGTACTCATGATAGCAAAGTTAAGCATGTGGTTTAGTGCATACAAGATTGGTGCCTGAGATCCTGACAGGAAGAAATCATACAGTAAAGTTGTGATAATTTTTCTCCTGTAAATAAAAATTATTTTTGAATGTTAGTAATTCTCCTCCCTTCCCCTAACTCAAGAGTACTCAGTAGCCCAGGGGTGAACAGTAATTTTTCATGGGGTGGCTACTCCAAGAGTTTGGTAAGTGTTCAAGGGCTGCACTCTTTTATATCAGTGGAGGAGGTGCAAAGTCTGGATGGAGGTCAGGTGCATAAGGGAGCTCCGAATAGGGGATTGGGATGCAAGCGGGGGTGCAGGGTCTGGGAGAGTGTAAGGGTGTAGGAGAGTATTTTGATCTGGAGGAAGGGAATAGGAGGGGGTACAGAGGGTCTAGTTTGTGACCTATGGCAGGGAGTAGGGGTGGGGGAAGGAGTGAGGTGCCAGGTGCAACCTCTGGCTAAGAGACACTTATCCTAGGCAGCTCCTGGCCAGATACTTGGGCACACTACTGAAGTGGCCTACTGTGGGGGCCTTGTGCATCTCTGTAGAATTAATACTACTAGCATATAGCTATACTTGACATTGTGGTGTAATATTAACAATAATGTTAGTGAATGCATGTTTATTGTTTATACTATAGACAGATCACAAATGTTTGTTACTTGTACTTAACTCTAGATTTTACCAATTATAAGTTACTAAATATTCACATGTAGATATCTCCCATGTGAATTTCTTGAGCGTATTTATGGCAAAAAGCCTGACAGATATGTTGATGTGTAAAATTATGTTACTTGGGGACACAAAACTCCAGGAATTATTTTTAACATGCAGATCTCTAGCCCATATATAATATGTGACTCAACAATATAGTCTTGAAAAATGTAAGTCTCTAAAATATTTAGGTATTTTGTTGTTGTTTTTAAAGGGCATCTTCATTACATTCAGCTTTGCCAAAGTCATTCCGCAATCTTGTACTGGAAGAAGAAAAATCTGTCAGTGCAGGTCATCCTCCAGGCATCAGTGTCAAAAAAGTTTGTTTTAAAGGAATTGAGGATCCACGTGCTGAAAAGGCTGTAAGGTAAGTGGTGTTTCTCTCCCATCATTACTCGTGGGCTAATGCCCCCACCTGTGGAATTGGGAGGCAGTTCAGCAGTGATGCTTAAGAAGGCTCCAGAATTAGGTTCCAGTTTTCAGCTCAGATTACCAGATTTTCTGTCTCCTGCTGTGGAACAAATTGGTGGTTCACTTTCTCCTGACCATTTTGTTCTTAAAACCTTTGTTTTTATTTATTTCCATGCAGTTGCAACTTTATAATCTTCCTCCTCCCATGCTCTGGTAAATAGCAGCATGGTAGTTTCAACCACAAGGATCTGCCCTGTATCTCTTTCCTGCCAGACTCCTTTGCATCTGTTCAAACCTGACATGAGCTGGACTACAGATGCCCATCTTATGAAGCCTTTGATAAGTAGCACTTATAAGTTCTGCAGCCTGTGAATTATGCCTCACTTGTTACCTGTCACCTGACCGTCACTCTGCAGGGGTATGGTGTCAGAATCAGACCAGCATGTTAGGTCCTCATTCTGCCCTGGGAAGCCACAGCATTAATGCAGAAAAGATCCAATCCAGCGCTACTGTGCTTTCAGTGAGAGAGTCTAAGGATAAGGAAGAAGCTGTCAAACCAGCTGAAGGGGTAAGTCCCACAACAAACCTGGATAGGAGGGGGAAAAAACCTGTGAAAGATTCCAAAGCTGCTCTCTCCCCTTCCCTCCCCTCGCCCCCGATCCTCAAGTACTCAAGGGCTGTCAGGTCCCTGGGGAGAGTAGGGCTCAACACTGCTTCCCTTCTTCCCACTATGAATTGAGGAATTATCATGATACTCAGGGATAAGTCCTGCAAAATCCAGAGTCCCTAAAAGGCAAAAGCAAATGTGTCCTTCTCAGAGTAATAATTAATATTGTTAATTGACCAGTGGAGTGAAAATCATGCTTAAACCCTTCTCTTTTTGTTTTCTCACTGTGGTAGTATTTGCTGGCACTTTTCTTCTACATGGTTTTTCTCACCGTGCTCTGTATCATGCTCACCACCCTCTACCACTCTGCATGTCTGGGTCTGCAGATGAGGATGTTTTTGTGCAGCCTTGCTTTGGGCTATAGTCTAATGGAAATGGCCTCAGCTGGCTTTCGGTGTAAAGACCCTTGTCCTGACAAGAAAAAGGTTCATATTTCAGGAAGCAGCAGAGTGGAAATCGTGCCTTCTGCTCATCAGCCCTAAATCCCTGCTGTGCTAAGGAAATGGCCTGAGACTCTGAAAGGTGGGAAGGTACTCCTCCTCCCTCTCACGAGGCTGGTTCCACATTAAAGCCTTACTAGTACTTGGATCACATGCCTCTGTTCTGGTTATAGACTGCTTGAACGAATTACTTTGAAGCTGCACCTTCATGGGATTATGGGGTGGGGGGGATGGAATCCCTTCCCGTATTCATAATGACTCCGATTTACTACAGGTTGGACCTCCCTGGTCCAGCACCGTTGGGACCTGACCAGTCCTGAATAAGAGAATTTGCTGGACCAAGGAAGGTCTCCTGCCTTGCCTTCCCCCACCCCCAACCTGTCTGGACTGCTTGCCCAGCTGCTGCTGGCTTCCTGGACAGCTGAGGCTCTAGCCCCGTGCATTCAGGTGCAGCTGCAGGGCTCTGGCCCCGTACTCCAGTGGGCTGCTGCTGGGCTCTGGCCACAGGGTTGCTGCAGGGATCCAGCCCCATGCTCCAGTAGGCTGGTGCGGGGCTTGACTCCAGACTCCGCACTCCTGGGTTCTGCCACGGTGCCCCAGCCCTGAGCACCCGGGGACTGCTGTGGGGCTTCACTCCCCCTCCACCCCCCCACTTACCGACGCTGCCGGGGGACTCTAGCTTGGCCCCGCACTACCGCGGGCTGTTAGAGGCTGCTGTGGGGCTCTGGCTCTAGTCTCATGCTGCCCCAGCTGGGCTCCTGACGCTATTGCCTTGGCTTTGGCTGGCCCTCCTGCCCTTAGGCTCCTAGCTCTCTGGTCCAGGAGCATCCATGTTCCTACTGGATGACGGATGTTGCCAGACCAGAGTGCGCCTGTTTTTGGAGGTACAACCTGTACTTAAATCCCAGAGTGATTCTAGGCTGCTCCTATGACACTTACCTCAGTGGGAGCCAGCCTGAGGGAGCCATCAGGCAAGTTTTCAGGTTCCTAGGCACATCTAGCAAGTTACTTCCACAGTTGAGTATGAGTACCAGTAACACTCTCTGTTGTGTGGTCCCTGTATCTGGGTGAATAGTGTACTACTTAGACAGCTAGGGAAAAAAGAGTATACTACACCTTCTTTAAAAGGAAAAAAATCAGTAGCTTGCAAGGAATTGATTAATATTAATAAAATATCATCCCTGTAAAGTATTCTTAGGCATATATTCCCATCAATGCTTTCTGTGAGTGCATCATAAAAGCCAAATGAGCTGAAGGGTAGAGCTTAGTCCTGGAGCCTCCAGCAGCAACAGTGGAAGCAACCAACTCTGAATTCCATAAGTGGTGTATTCCATAGTTAGCCTATGAGTAATGATTTCAAAGAGAATCTGCTGATAATTTTCTATCAGGTAAGAAACGTCTCGATTTCTAAGCTAACATGTATAACGTAAGATTTTTGCTTTCTTAGTGATTGGTAGTCATCCAGGAATAGTGCATTAACAGTGATCTTCCTTTTTTGTAAATCATTGAATCAGTTTTTAAAAGAAAAAACTTGCTAGCATTTATTAGTTATGAGTAGAAACCAAATATTCTTTTTATTAGTATGCATTGGATTTTTTACTTGCCATGCTAATATATGAACAGCATATTTATATTAAAATTAAAGAGGTTTCAGATTCTTCTTATCATGTGGGCAAGGCCATCTGCTAATACTTGGACTCAAACCACAGATTAATTCAATTTATATGGAGAAAGGAGGGAGGGGCTGGTTTTGATATTTCTAGTTTTACTAGTCATTGTTTCTATTTTGAGACTGTCTTTGTGGATTTTCTTGCTTGATTTTACTTATGGATTGGAACCAGTTTTCTTGGCAATTTGCTGGAAGTATGGTGGTGGTTTTGTGACTTTTATGATTGGGGCTCTTTGTCTGTCATGGCGGTGGTAGAAGTCACAGACTCAATGACTTTCCATGACCACCTTGACTTCTGCAGTGGCCAATATGGCTGACACCTGGAATCAGCTGCTCAGGTGGCCTGGGGATACCTACACTGGCTACTGCTGGAGCAGCCCATGGGCCAGGTGCACTGGACCCTGGTGGAGTGGCCCAGGACAGGCCTGCTGATTTTGGGGGGGGGGGGGGAAGAGGGCAGTTGGCCCTGCTGGCCCCCCCTGAGCACTGAGGCAGCAGCTGGCTCCATGGATCAACTGAGCAGCCCAGTCCTAGGGATGGCTGGAGCAGCTGCTGCTTGATGGCCCTGGCAACTGGCCCCAGGGACCATGAGAGTAGAGCTCCCAGGACTGGACAGTGCAATTGCTGGTCAGTGGCCCCCAGTAGCTGGTGCCATGCATCCCCCCCCCCCTCCACTGGCAGAACAGTGGGCCTCCCCAGCTAAGATTTAATCAGAGATAAAATTTATACAAGTTACAGACTGGGTGTGCACTGAATTTTTTTATGGCCTGTGACCTGTCCATGACTGACTTTTTTTTTTTTTTATACTAAAAATACCCATGACTAAATTGTAGCCTTAATTATGAGGTTTGTGAGTTAGCAACTGGACTGAGATGACCAAGCTCTCTTTTGTTCACTGCCTCAATTACAGTATTTGTGTACAGTTATCTAACTCAAGTCCCTAGTGTGAACTGGGGAGTGACAAGTTACAGTCCTATATTTTCTTTAGAGGACACAAGTATTATACCAAAATTAAATGGCCTTATAGATCTTCCATTGAGGGGCTGGCTGGAGGAGGCTATCCCCTAGCCCTGCCCCTTCTGCTTGAGGCCCCACCCCTTCTGGGCCATCACCAGGGCCATCCCTAGCGGGGGTGCAGAACCTTGGACAGTTCTTTGTCTGGGCCTAACAGTAGTAGTATATAATCTAATTTAGGATTAAATTCCTACATCCTCCCTTCAAGGACGGTAAGAAGTAATATTAAAGCTGATTGTGCGAGATGTAATTTTCACAGCACTGTGACTTTTTTTTTTCTGAGTGTGTTTTCATTTTTTCTTAACAAAGATAGGTTTAGCAATTATAGCTGTTTGAAAGTAGTGTGAATGAAAATAAAATGCTTTGTCAAAGCGAGATCTACTTTAGTGACCTTATAGTTTGTTTAATGTTTTAGAGGTTTTGCCATCTTTAATTGCCTTTACCCTATTGACATCTTTCCTATTTTAAACTAATGCTACCAACTTGTGGTTAGGAAAAGGAAATTTTTTTGTTTTAAAGCTAATCCATGAAACCTTGCAAAGGTGAGATATTGTAAAGGTTAGAAGTAACACAGAGTTAAGTGGGATATTTTTTTATGACTGTATAAATTGCACATCTTGTAACGGTTCTGCTCAACACTATTTAATTAATCTGGATTTTTATATACAGTGACATTAACTGCTTTGAAGCACCACTTGATATACTAAGACTTCTGTATCTACATCCATAAATATTCGTATTGTATTTGCACAACATAGAGGACCAGAATTTTCAGTAAGACAGAATTATCTTTGTATATCTGTAATATATACTTGGAAAGGGATTTGCATGACTTTGACTAGACAGGCTATATGTGGATGTAGACAAGTCTGTGTACCATAAGTTTAAAAATCTGGTCCATAGCCAGAGCACTATTATTCTTGTGTACTAAGTGTTAGGCACTCCACAAACCTGTACAACCTTGTTTTCAATGGTACGAAATACACACTGGACTAAGGATGTTAAATTTCAATTAATCAGCTAATCAAGTAGCTAATCAACTAATTTCCATCAGTTACTCAATTAGTCAATAAGGAGGGCTGCGGGGCCCGCTAATCTGCACCTCTGCCTTTAAATGTAGTAAGAGCTTCCCATGACTCTTACTACATTTAAACATAAGAATGCACATGGTGGGTCAGATCAAAGGTCCTTCTAGCCCAGTATCCTATCTGCCAACAGGTAATCCTCATGTGATCCCACCCCTGTCTCCCATTTCCAGACAAGGGTCCCAACTTCTGCGCCTCTGCCTTTTAAATGTAGTAAGAGCCCCGCTCAGGCCATTTCCCTGCTGCACCTCTGCCTCCCCTGCCCCCCTGCAGAGACGACTATGGGGAACTGGCTGTTAAGCTGGCTCCCCCCAGCACTCGCTCCTGCTTCTCCCCCTCCACCCGCTGCCTCTGATCAGCTGTTTGTCGGCTCAGCGTGCTAGTCTGGATGCTCCGCGGTCGACATCAAAGGCATTTGTCAACCTTCCCGGTATGCCTTGTGGGGATGTAGTCTAGACATACCCTTAGTTACTACACCGGACAAGGCAGGGGCTTGCTCAACACTGCCTCTTTGCATGTCTATGTATGTAGATTGTAGAACCGTAGAAATGGGACAGTTACCTCCTATGTCTTGCATATGACATTCTTGTTAAAGCTAACATCATTGTGTCTCCACAGGGAAGCAGTGTGTGCACACTTGCTGAGTGCACTGTGCTTCCCCGCATCTCCTGCCACTGCAGGAAATATAGGGATGAGGGTGCCCCGGCTGCATCCCCAGGCCAGGCCTCCCTGATAATCACCAAGGCCATGTCCCTCAGGGAAAAGGTGCGGTGGGGGAAGAAGGCGGGATGGGATTTGGGGATTGGGTACAGATCGCACCCCACCTCCAAGACTGCTGGGACTCCTGGATTGGATTACAAAAATGCTCTGGCTGTAGGTTTGAGACCCCTGCACTATAGCATCCACATCCTTTTAAGCAGTACTACTGCCTAACTGGTTATTTAATTGTGCATTTAATTTTTGCTTCCTAAGTATAAGGTTTGCATTTGTCTGTCTTGTGTTTTATTGTGTTGATTTATGCAAACCCTCCTTTCTTGGTGTCATGCACAAATTTTATAAGCAAACCCTCCACTCCATATTCCAAGTCATAATGAAAATACTGATTAGAGCTGGATTCAGGAGAGATCACTGTGAAACCCTACTACATATGTTCTTTCTGCATTTTGACAGCAAACCATTGATAACTACTCTGTGAGTGAAGTGTTTCAACTTGTTTTTGCCCCCGCCTTGTTGTAGAATTCATCTAGCTCACATTTCCCTAGTTTGCTAATGAGATTGTCATGTGGGGAAAAAAATCAAGATATGTCCTGTCCACAGTTCCCTGTACAATCCAGTAGGTTAAAACCCTGTCACAGAAGGAAATTCAGTTTTGTGTGCTTTGTTCTTGACTAATCCATGATGGGTATTTCTTATAACCCTGTTGTGCTCTAGGTACTTATAAATCGATTGCTTAATAATTTGTTTTAATATCTTCCTAGGAATCAAAGTAAGACATGATCGGTCTATAATTCCCTAGATTCCCATTGTATCATCCTTTTTGTCCTTCCTCCCCCATTTTTTTCAGGAGAAGGGCAAACTTAGTACCTATCTTTAAAAGGAGGCACAAGAAACAGTATATGTTCACATACTATTACACAAGTAATAAAACATCATACCATTTTTTTCTACAACTGTTGGTGGCTGCATTTTGAAAGTTTGGCCTCTTTGGAGCCAAACCTGATGCACTCTGCTGTTTGTATGTATAAATGAATTCTTATTCTGTCTGGCTTGTGTGTGTGTGTGTGTGTGTGTATGTGTGTATATATATATATATATATATATATATATATATATATATATATGGAGAGGGAGAGAGATAGATATATGTTGCACATGAATCTAAGGTGGTTAAAAAAAATGGTGTATATATCATGCACAAAGGAGTTGAGATTGCACCTGCAACTTGAATATTGGCATTTATTGACCTGAGTGCTTAAATGTGCCATCAGAATATCTCTAAAATCTTTCAAGGAATTTTCTTTAAATTTAAGCTCCCAAAACATTGATGCATTGGTGAAACTTTTCCAGTTTTTACTGTTGAAATGTTTTTAGTCACAAGGAGGAAGGGTGCAACCAAAAGTTATTCCGTTTGTTTTGTAGGAAGGGGTTTTACTGCTCTGACCTAAACATAGCTAGTTTGTCAATTAAATATTCTTTTTTAAATAAAAACTCCATAAATAGTAAAATTACATTCAAGATGAGACCTCCCATGCAAGTTTCAAAATGTATTTTATAAAATGAAGGCTTTCACGTGGAAGGTAGTATAGTTCACTGTGTAGGGCATTGAGCTAGGAGTCAGATCTGGGTCCTTGTCCTGGGATTGCCAGAGAGTTGCTTTGTGTTCTTCGTCAAGTCACACTTTTTCTTTCATATCCTGGGCCTGTGCAGTTTAAAAGTTCTTTGGGATAGGATTTGTCTCTTAATGTGTCTGTACAGTTCCTCGTGCAGTAGGGCTTTGATCCTGATTGGAGGCTCCAGAACACATTTTAGAGAACAGTTGGCCTGGAACTTATCTAGAGATCTTTGCACACAAAAATCCTTCTAAATCATGTACACTTGACATTTCCGTACCATCCTATTTCACTGTCCTCTACTTGAGAAGCAATATTAAGATGTGAAATTATTGTATGCACAGTTAATCTATTATATACACTTAATTTCAGATTCTTACACTTAAGACAACATAAATCCAAAATGTGAAATCTCTGACCAACTCATTATTATGTGTAATGGTCACAGTAGCAGTAGAATATATGATCATTGTACATAAACATAACATAACGATACAGGTATTTAATCTTTTAATTGATCACTAGAGTGTACTGTGACATTACAGCTGCTAACCATGATAAAATAGTCTTGCTCTGGAAAGAACTTTATCGAGATTGAATTATACTTGCTTTGACAAAAATCACCTTAGTTTTACTTCTTTATAGTGGTGCTATGAATTCTTTGGGCAGGTATAGGAAGGAGAGTGCATCTGACTTTAGTCAGGAATTTTTACTACAAGGAAGATAACACATTGTGTTATGTCGGTCTCAAAAACAGTAACGATTTTACAATTCTCATGTATCTGAATCGTAGATACTATTGTTTCAGCTCAGAAGATTGGACAGGGTTTGTTGTGCAGACCACCAGTGTTCTACCTTAGTAGAATGAAGGCACTGTTGAGCATCACAAGGCTCTCCTTTTCCATCCTATAGCTGGAGCATGTAACTTCTATTCCTTCTTCTAGGTCTTGACTATAAGAATGAGAGACCTGAAGTGACAGCAAACATGTCTTATGCACAGAAATGTAGAAAGTTACCTGCTGAGCCACTGAATCAGAAATAGCAAGCTTTTTGTTAATGTTGAGTTGGAGGAATTATCCCCAATGGTGTCTCCACAAGCTTTAATTTGGCATCCATCATGGGACCGTTGAGTTTTAATGCATTCTACAGAGTGCACAGTCCTTCAGTACATTAGCCTAACTATGGTTTAAGAAGGCCTATTTCTTTTGTCTTTTCTCCATACTCAGCGACTCACCTAAATTCGGATGAATGTTGGAGTTGAGAGTTCATGATAAATAAATTCTTGTGTCTAAGTGGGAAAGATCCTATATGCAGTTTTTTTGGATCACTGGGCAATTTGCTCAGCTTGGAAAAAGATTCAGATCTTAGTGGGCAATTTTGAAACCATATTTTGTTCTTGATATTAAAGCATACTATTTTCTCCCTGTTGGTTTTATTCCCCGAATCTGAATTTATGCCTTTTTATGTATATTTATCAGAATATAGACCATGTATATGAGGGATGGTACTTGGGTTTGTGTGCTGAAGGTTTACCATCTCTGGTATTGAATAATCAACACTATACTTACAGAGAAATAATGGGCTAGTGCTGTAGCACTTGACTTAATGCTATAGCCACCTCTTTGAAGACAACGATTTTAGGAGTAGCAATTGTATCGTTCCCAGATTTATTATGAATAGGTTTACATGCTTTGCGCTTATTTCAGTTAGAGTACTCAACTGCTTAATATTTTTATGTAATGTATTTATTTAGGTTACAAAGTCAGGCACTCAGAAATGAGGAAATGCTATAATTAAGGTTGCCTATACTGGAAGTCTATTACAGTTCTAATAATCAAGTAGCTAGCTTGGGAGCCCATTCTCCACCACTATACCACACAGAAAACCTTCCACCTAGAGAGCTTGGATTTGATGTTGGATTTGCTACTATTTTACAATTCAGTGAATATTCAGAGGGAACTTTTGTTTGAATTAATTTTTTGCTGGGGCACCCATGTACTTCTTACTGAGGTAGTTATTTGAATAGGAACAATGTAGGAATACAGGTTGCTAACTGTGCTCACTGTGGGCTGTCACGCGAAGGATACTCATTTTACTGATTTCTTTCAGTAGTTTGAGATTCCCTTCTCCAGGTTGTTCCTCTCCTCACAATAGCACATGTAGTGCAGTAGAGTACGTCTGAGGGCTGCTGACAGTCCTGTTACATTCCAAGAATGTTGAATCAGCAACTGTCATGTCTTTTCCTCCCAGATGCACAATCAAAAGCAGCCCAGGTCAAGAAGAAGATCATGTTTCTGATTTACCACAACTGGAGAATTATAAGTAACTTGATTTCTGGCATTTTAAAGATTTTTGGCACACATTTTCCGTTAGCTCTTTATGTAGCTTTTGTTTCAGAATGTCACTGAAATACTTCACTGTGTAATTTATTACATTGCAGTCCATGGTTAGTGACATCCTTGTCTAGCTCTACTGCGACAGAGCCTATCACATTTGCAGCTATTGTAGAGGAAGAGCTCCAGCAAGAAGCAGCTCTTATTAGGAGCAGAGAGAAACCTTTGGCTCTGATCCAGGTAAAGGAAGCTGTATTTTTTAACTACTTCTTTCAAAGATGACATTTTATAATTGATTATTCATTTGCTACATAGTGTCTGCCAGCTGTTAAACCATGACTTCAGGCTTATTTTTGGAGGGTAGGGCTAGTCTGCAGTATTTGAGGCCCTTAGCTGCTGGTGCTAGGGTCCATGTTTCCCAATTTTCTTTGCCTGCCCTCATGGTTTGGAGTGTGTTGCCTTTTTCAAGTGCTTCAAGTATATTCCCCATTAGAGGTGTGTGTACTTGCCACATGCATTAGTGCTAAAAGTTTTTCCCTCAGCAGTATCTATAGCGGACCAGCCATGGCACCCGCTCGAGTGGCGCCTGCATGGCATGGTATAAGGGGT
The DNA here is from genome assembly GCA_032595735.1 of Pelochelys cantorii. Taxonomy (NCBI): domain Eukaryota; kingdom Metazoa; phylum Chordata; order Testudines; family Trionychidae; genus Pelochelys; species Pelochelys cantorii. The sequence goes on along the minus strand of CM064328.1, from coordinate 62,501,852 downwards.
GCCTCCGTCTCTCCCCACCCTCAGTTCCTTCTTGCCACCAATGACGGTGCATTGAACATTTGCCGCTCTTCCTAGAGTTGTTTAAGCTTCAATCGTGCAAACCTATAAAATTAGTGTACATATTTTTGTTAGCTCCAAATGGGACTTAGGCAGGGACATGGTATGCCCCATACCTAGACCAGTGTTTCTTAAACTGTGGTCCGCAGCACAGGCAGTCGGAGGTGTGCCGCAAAGAACAACAGAATTCAAAATGGCTGTCTTTAAAGGGGCAGGCAACCTTTTTTTTCCCCCTCAATAACTTTCCCCTGACCCTTTCCCTCCCCCCCCAATTTTTTTTTCTTTTGGCTCAACAAAAAATCCTTGGTGTTCCTCAAAAAAAAAAAAATTGTTTGGTGTTCCTCGGTCTTAAAAAGTTTAAGAAACACTGCCTTAGACTTTAGCCTTGCAGTTATTGCAAACTGCCGATGTCCATTAGCGATCCCCAGCATAGTTCTCTTAGGCATCACGTCTGCAAGTCCTTCAAACTAGGGACTAAGGAGAAGCATGATACCTGACTCAAAGCACTCCTGGTGGAGTTGGCACTTGTTCCGGCCCTGGAGCAGCATTCTCACTTGGCACCTAGCACAGTGGCGTCCGTGTGCAGTGCCTCACTGGTGTCATCAATGAGCTGGCACCGATTCCCTTCTGTGGCCCCAGCCAAAAAGCCAAATAAGGCCGGTAGAGGACAGGCTGCTAGTCCCCAGAAGGGGAAGGACAGGGCTGGAGGTGAGCCAAGACCCACACGGTGCACCTCGTCACCCCCTTGGGAAGTTAGACTTCAGCTCATGTTGACTGATACAGCCTACCATGTACCTCATGTTAGAGCCCCGACATAAATGCAAGCCTCTATCAGCTCCAGGTACCGTCGACACTTGAAGCTCTCTAAGCTACTCAGGAGATTCTGATGCTTCCAGTGCTGCCCAAACTGTCTCTGGCAGTGTTCAGATTTCAAGATAAACCCGCCCTGGGACCTTACTGCCTGTCCTCACCTGAGCAACGCCACTCCTCATGCGAGACACAGGGGAGCCTGCCAGGAGCAGGGAGCCTTCTAGGGAGGCAGATACAGCCTGCTCGCTCAGTGTGGGGAGCCCTGGACAGACCAGTAGCCTCAACAGTCCAACCCCCTCCAGTACATGAGGCTTCCAGGAGACCAGGTGGACCAAGGGGAGCAGCCTGCTAGTACTGGCATCTTCCTTGTCGTAGCCAGATGAGGCCAACACAAGGTCCCCTCGCTCAGTTCCCCGGGATGAAGCTAAAGCACACCAGGAACTGTTCAAGAGGGTCGCTTCCAACCTCTGCTTGCAGGCAGGAATTGGAGGAGCAGGCAGACTCCCTGTTTGATGTCCTCTGCTTCAGAGCCCCTGCCAGGGGAGCCTTGCTCATTCATGAAGGAGTAACAAAGATTACTGTGACAAACCCCCTCCTCCTTGCATCCCACCTCCAAAATGGCAAAGTGTAAATACTTTTCCCAACTAAGAGGCACAACTACTTGTACTCTCACGTAGCCACTAATTCCTTGGTAGTCAAGTCAGTTAATCCCAGGGTGTTTCAGGAGCAGCCTGGGGCTAGGTCAAAAAATATAAACTCCAGGTGGTCGGACCTGTTTGGACACACAATTTATTCGTCTTCTAGCCTACAGTTGAAAATGGCCAAGCACCAGGCCCTCCTTGGCCGCTATGACTTGAATATGTGGCAGACTGCAGCCAACTTAAAGAGTTCCCTCCTGGAAGGTTCCTGGAAACATTTCCAAGTAATCCTCGATGAGGGTACAGCCATCCAGGTAGTCATTCGAGTGGCATCTGATGTAGCAGACTTTGCTGTTGGCACCATGGTGCCTGCCATCTCCATTCAGTGAGCTTCCTGGATGCTCTTCTCTGGGTTGTTCTTTGTAATAAAGCAGTACATACAGGGCCTCCTTTTCGACGGCCAGGCCCTGTTTGCAGAACAGATGGACATCAAGCTGTATGGGTTGAAGGATTCCCAGACCACTCTGAAAACATTGAGACTCTATTTCCCAGGCCCAGCATGCAAGCAGTTCAAACTGAAACTGACTCAGGGGCAAGGGAGTAAGTCCTGGCATGATCCACCACACAAAAAGGCTAAGGGCTATAGATGCCACCCAAGTCATCTGCCCCCAACTTCTGGGCTCAAGCCCCTCCAAACAAGGATCCAAAAAGTCATTTTAAGGGTACACCCAAGGGCGACTTACCAGACTGTTCTCCAGATGCAATTTCCCTATTTTGTTTTGTTTTGTTTTTTCAATTGCCTTTCATTGTTCCTTCCTGCATGGACTGTTATAACTTCAGATCACTAGGTCTTCAGTACAGTGTCGCAGGGCTGTGCCCTCTAATTTCCCTCTGTCTCTCTTCAGGAACCCTTCTCACAAGAGTCTTCTCGCGCAGGAGGTTAAGGAGCTGCTGCAGCTGGATGCAGTGTAAGAGATTCTGCACACAGACAGAAACAGAGGGTTCTATTCCCAATGTTTTTTTAATCCCAAAGACCAAGTGTGGTCTAAGCATCATTCTAGATCGGAGAGACTTCAACATATACCTAAAGAAGCTAAACTTCTGCATGGTCTCCCCGACCTCCATTATTCCCTCCCTGAATCCAAGAGACTGGTATGTCACTTTCAACCTGAAGGTTGAATACTTTCACATGGTGATCTTCCCAGGTCACAGATGCTTCCTCTGCTGTATAGTGAGTTCTGCCCATTACCGGTTTGTGGTCCTCCTGTTTTGGCCTGGCTACAACACCAAGAGAGTTTACCAAGTGCATGGAAGTGGTGATGGCTTACCTCAGGTGCTGGGATGTTGAGATCTACCCACACCTTGATGACTTATTGGTCAAAGGCAGCTCTTAAGGCACAGGTCCAATGAGACATCATTGTTCTATAATCCATGCGTCACTCACTGGGTCTACTACTAGTCAATGACAAACTCCATGTTCGTTCCAGTGCAAAGGATAGACTTCATCAGAGTAGTGTACAACTCAGCCCATGCAAGGGAGTTCCTGTAACTTGACGGGGGCCTGACAGACCTAATCGCAGAGGTATCCACGTTTCCCCTGATAATGGGCAGGGTGTGCCTCTGCCTGCTGGGCCACATGACAGTGCGCACATACATGGTCTGCTGGGCCAGGTTCCATGTGTGGCTCTTTCAGCAGTGGCTGATGTTAACCTATTCCCAATCCAGGGATCACCAGGAAAAGATTGTAATTATTGCCCCAGTGGAACTTACCTCACTGCAGTGGTGGACTGATCATGAGAAAGTCCTGAAGACAGTTCTGTTCGACAGTTCTCCTCCCTTGGCCAAGCTGGTGTTGGACACCTCAGACCTCAACTGGTGTTTGCATTTCAAAGATCTCCAGACTTGGGATGTAAAATCCTGGCTAATCAGTTAACTGGTGAACCTTAGTTGTGACTGGTTAACCGATTAAACAGGATCCCGTGTGGGAGGGGCTGGCAGCCCCAAGTGCAGCAGGGGAGGATAACTTCTGTTCCCAGCCCTCTGCCCATGCTGGAGGGGCCGATTCCTGATCCCTGCGGAGCTGCTCCTGTGTACAGGTATGTCTGCACTGCATTCCTCTTTCAAGAGAGGAATGCAAATGCAGCCAAGCGAAATCGCAAATGAAGCGCGGATTTGAATTTCCCGTGCTTCATTTGCATAATCGCGTCTGGCCGCTATTTCGAAATACCCTATTTTGAGATTAAAAAATGCCGGGTAGACGCGGTTATTTTGAAAGAAACCCCTTCTTTTGAAATAACCCTTACTCCTCAAAAAATGAGGTTTAACAGTTATTTCGAAAAAAGGGGGTTCTTTCAAAATAACTGCATCTACACGGCGTTTTTTATCTCAAAATAGGGTATTTCGAAATAGCGGCCGGACACGATTATGCAAATGAAGCACGGAAAATTCAAATCCGCACTTCATTTGCAATTTCGCTCGGCAGCATTTGCATTCCTCTCTCGAAAGAGGAATGCAGTGTAGAACTCTACCAGTTCACTGTTACCCAATAAGCATCACCTGTTAAGATGATGCACATTACCCATAAACATCAAAGAACTCAGAGTGGTCCAGCTGGCTGAGAGGTCTTCCTGCCTCACCTGTTGGGCAAAGTATGAGAGCCCTGATGGACAACCCAGCCTCAATGTTCTATATTAACTGGCAAGGGGGAGCCAAGAATCACTCAATCTTGGGGACTTCTGTGTCAGCAACAACACCCATCAGGAAGCTTGTCAGCTCCCTGGCATCAGGAATACCCTAGCAAATCCCCTCAGCAGAGACATCTCTCTCCGTGAGCAGAGACAGCAAGTTGTATGGGCCTGTGGTGCCCAGTGAATATTCAGGGCCAGATCTTTCCTATGGCCCCACCTGCTGCCTATGTGCACCTCCTGCAGTGTCTCTCTTCGCCCCACCTGTCCTCCCTGGCAATTTAAAAGGGCCTGGGGACTGCTGCCAACACCACCACCAGCAGCAGCGCAGCAGGGCTAAGGTAGTGTCCTTTTCTCCTGCTCAATGTCACTTTCAGCAGTGGCTGGCATGTCTCTGCAGCTCTGGGGGAAGCATGTCTGCATATACTGCCACTGACCCGAGCCCCTACCTGCTGCCGTGCTATGTGTGGGTTGCTTTTGTGATCTGGTGCAGCTCGAGGTAAATGCTGACCTCCACACGTCCTCCTGCTACCAACTGTCTGCCCCATCCAAGAGCCTGCACCTAATCTCCCTCCCAGAGCCTTAGGCAGGTATGTGAGGGGAGCTACCAAAAATTATCCAAACCTGCTGCTAGTGACCATGAGAGATTGCTCAGCCCTAATATGGCCAGCTTGATCTTTCAGAGGTTGGTAACCTTCCAAGTAGATTTGTTCACCACCAGGCAAAACAGAAATTGCTATTGTGTTAGCTCCTGGCAAGATCTGGCAAGGAGTCCCTCTCTGATGCCTTTCTTCTATCTTGCTCAGGGAGTCTGTTGCACATGTTCTCACTTATCCCTCTCATCAACGGGGTCCATCCTGGTAAAGATGAAGAGGGACAAAGTACAGGTTATCATGATTACCCAGTGTGGTCTTGCCAGCACTGGTTCAGCACACTCACAAACATGATGATAGCCCCTCTGTGTCCCCTTCCCAACTGACCAGACCCTGCTGTCCCAGGATCACGGTTGGCTCCTGTACTCTAACCTTGCATCTCTACACATCTTGATGTGGAAGCTTTGTGGCTGAACCAGGAGAAGTGTACCTGCTCAGAAGAGGACCTGCGGGTCCTACTAGGAAGTAGGAAGCCATCAACTGGATTCACTTACCAGGCCAAGTGGACAAGGTTTTCCTGCTGAGTGTTTGATAAGGTCCAGTAACAGCCCCGCCTGGCCTTCCTGCCGAAGGTGGTCTCTACCTTCCATATGAACCAGGACATATTCCTCCTGGTGTTCTGTCCCAAGCCACACAAGACCAATGAGAAAAGGTGTCTTCACATGGTAGATGTCCAGAGGGCCTTGGCTTTTTACTTGGAACATACCAATCCTGTTAATCAACCCACCTCTTCATCTCTACAGCTATGTCTACACAACAAGGTAACCGGCAGAGCGTTCACACTTCAAGCGCGTTTTTGTGCAAAAAAAACCCCAGTAAATTGACAGGACAGAGGGCTTTTGCTGTTGGAGTTATTCCTCTCCCCACAAGGAATAACTCCTTTTTGTGCTACAGCTTTTGTGCAAAAAGGTGTGTGTGGATGATAAACAGGGGTTTCTTGTGCAAAAAGAACTTACTAGAAAAAGCACAGGTGTTCTGATGGCCATTCTGTTAATGGCAAGCAGAGCTTTCTTGCGCACAAGTGTCCATGCAGTGTGGACGCACTCTTGTGCAAAAGCACATTGCTTTTGCGATGCGCTTTTGAAGTGTGGACACGTTTTTGCGCAAGAAGCTTTTGTGCAAGAAGTTTTTGCGGAAGATCTCTTCCGCAAAAACTTCTTGCGCAAAAACCCTGCAGTGTAGACAAAGCGTACAGCAGATAGGATGAAAGGCCTTGTGGTTTCCTCAGAGGATTTCCAACTGGATCATCTTGTGCATAAAGACCTGTTATGAGCTGGCAGAGGTCCCGCCACCGGCAATTGGCAGAGCCCATTCAACTAGAAATCAGGTGTCCGAGGTGGACTTTCTGATGTACATCCCTATCTAGGACATCTGTAGCGCCATGACTGATCCTCTGTTCACATGTTCACGTCACATTATGCCATCAGTCAGCAGGCCAAAGATGTTGCTAGCCTGCCTTGGTTGGTTCTGTTTGGAGTCACCTAGTGTAGAATGGACAGGTGCAAGCACTACAAGAAGAAACGACAGTTACCTATTTCTGTAATTGATGTTCTTTGAGATATGTTGCTCATGTTCATTCCATGACCTGCCCTCCTTCCCCACTGTTGGAGTTTCCTGCAAGAAAGGACTGTGGGTGGGAGGAGCTGACAGCACCCCTTATTCTGCGCTATGTGGACACCACTGCGGAGGACTCCACAACTCGTCTCCTATGGATACTGCTGAGGGAAAAACTGGCACTAGTGCAGGTGACTGTGGAATATCCATGGGCAACACACAGAGAACTCTTTTCTCCCACTCTGCTGGGGGATGATATCCAGCCAGTCTGTGAGGGGTTTTTTTAGAATCTGTTAGTCAGTTCCTGGGACCATATGTCCTATTTGAGTTCTGCTCAGTTAACAGATTTTAACACGCAAAAATGTTCCTGTATTTGAAGGAAATGAAGAATATTCATTGATGACTGATGTGCAGGCTGTATAATTATTCAGGCCTTATTGATAACGGTAATTTGTTTTTAAAAGATAACGCTGCTATTTAGTGAATAGCTTCCATACCCCATCAGATGATATTTTCTAGAATTGATTATAAAATTCAGACTTCTCCTTCCCCTCCTCTTTCTTTCTTCAGATTGAGGAACGTGCTATTCAGGATTTGCTAATCCACTACGAAGCTTTTGACAACCCTGATGAATTTGTTGTCATTGAAAGGGCTCCACAAGGACCTATCGCAACACCTTTGTGGAACAAGCACTGATGCTAATCCATCATGAACGTCATAAAGATGTGTCTACTTCAGAGTTTTTTACTTTTATTACAGGTAGAACTGGACTGTGGGCGAAGAGTTGTGTAAATTTAGTATCAGTGTTAAAATGCTGCACATAATCTGCATGCGTCTGATTATTCTAGAAAGCGAGTGCAGACTATAATTTGTTCGTGTCCATTATTCACACTGTATAATGTACGTATATTTTGACTACAAACTTTTAACCAGATCCTGTGTTAACATTCTGTATAAAATTGTTTAGTGAAAATACATTTGCTTTATATTAAGGTTTGGTCCCTATTTAAGACAATAAGGTTTTTGTTAAATTCACAGGTGGTGGTGAAAAGTAGGAACTAATTTTGTGATTATTGTAAAACAGACCCTGCAAAATCATGCATATTTTAAATGTGAGTGCTTAATCAGGATTGAAAGGACAGATTAGAAATAATCCCAAATATATTTTTGATTAAACTTCATCTAAAAATACAATTTGGCAATGCGGTTTCCCCTAACCTCTGATATGTATGTATGAGTGCTGGTCCTCTCAGCTTATAGTACTTTTGATGTCACTCTTCATGATGAGCCTCTGTGCTGGCATTAATGTGCTGTGCTGCTATATGCTTCCAGTTCACTTGTGTGTGGTTTTATGCTGTTGTTAGATTGGCATTTTGAGCAGCCTGACTATATAATAAGCTAAAATGAACACAGTTCCAGTGGGATGTGGTATCACTAGTTGGTGTAGGCTAATGAATTGGTACCATATTATAACCACTGTGTTAAAGTACAGTATATTTAAAGTGCTAGGGAAATGGGAAACATGTATGTTAAATATTAGAACTACAAGGATGAATGCTTAACTGTGGATTTTAAAAATGTCTATCCTGCAAAGATTCAATATTGTGTGTTTAAAAGGTTTGTTGTGCCTGGTTCCTCTGAACAGATTTATAAAAATTGTTTAATAGCTTTATGTACAATAAGCTGTCCTGTTGGTTTGTGTTTGGGTAGTTACATGTGGATTTACCAGTTTCAGTAATTTCAGCGTTTACATATATCTTGGGCAAACTGGAGAGGATCAGGCTTAGAGAAGGTATACCCAGATGAATGTACAAAGCAATCACTGTGTGATAAATTATCTGAGTCTTGGAAAACAATGTAGCTGCATCTGATGGCTTCAGGTGAGCTACATTTAAAAAAAGCAAATGTAAACAAATGCAATAAACATTAAAATCTTGATTCACACAAATTTGTGTACTTTTTTTGTGTGTCATTGTTTAAAACTTGACTTTTGTGGCAGAGTATTTCTAAAATTATTTTCATCTTATATAGTATGCGAGTAGCATGCTTAGTACATGATAAAAGTTCAAGTAAACTCCTATAAGGGGGAGAGGATTGCTGTGGAAGATTTCAATGTATTTAAATACTAATGCTGATTATTTGAAGATTTTCAGTAACTGGGTGCTGCAATACCTCTTGCCCTTCAAGGTTTTATAAAACAGCTGTATCAAGATTTTTTTTTTAAAAAAGCGATTACATGCAATAATAAATTGATTTAACAGCTGAAATTGATTTCCACCCATTATTTTATTCCACTAGCATATGTAAAATACGGTTCATGTGGGTTTTTAAAAAAAATCGCTATTTTGCAGTATTTTGGAAAAAGTGTTTCATACTTCCTTTCTAAACTACCTGTGAAAACTATACCCACTTTCACATATTTTGAAAGCTGTGTAACTCTGGCAGTCCAGATGCAAGCACATGACAAGGCCCAGACCTCACTGAACACTTAGATTGATTTCCAGCTATGTTTGCGTAACTATAGAACGTAGCACCTGTTTTTGACAGTCTGCCCTGAAGTAGGCACTCATAGTTGTGAGCCATTCCAGATAGTGCAGCAGTCTAATTTGTATACCTTGAGAGACTGATTATACAGGTTGTACATCCTTTAACTGGGACTCTCTGGTCCGGCAACATGCGTGGTTCGGCAGAACCTGGGATGTTCCTGGACCACAGAGCCCAGATATAGGGAGGTCAGGCCATGGGACTGGAGCAGGGCGGGGACAACAACTCGCTTGGGAGCCCCATGTGTGGAGGAGGGGGGATGCAGAGGGGTGGGCAGCGCAGTGGAGAGTTCTGGTTCCTGGTAGGTAGCAGGGGTCAGCGGTGGTAACAAAGCTCTGGCCCTGGCTGCAGCCAGGGAGCTCCAGATTCAGACACAGAGCTTGGGGTCTAGCAGTGGCTGCGAAGCTGCGGCTGCAGAGCTCCAGCCACGGAGCTCAGGGTCCAGCTGTGGAACTCCAGCCATGGAACTCCGGCCACGGATCTCAGGATCTGACCGCAGAGCTCTGGCCACAGATCTCGGGGTCCAGCAGTGGCAGCTAGGGAGCTTCAGCCTGGCAGTAGTGGAGATGAACTTGGAGCCTTATCAGGGGGCAGGAGTTCAGCATGGACCATGTTGGGAGGGACCTCCCCTGGTCCGGCAAATCATAGGGCTGGAAGAGACCTCAGGAGGTCGTTGAGTCCAGCCCCCTGCCCAAAGCAGGACCAACCCCAACTAAATCATCCTAGCCAGGACTTTATCAAGGCGAGACTTAAAAACCTCTAGGGATGGAGATTCCACCATCTCCCTAGGTAACCCATTCCAGTACTTCACCACCCTTCTAGTGACATAGTTTTTTCTAATATCCAACCTAGACCTCCCCCACTGTAACTTGAGACCACTGCTCTTTGTTCTGCCATCCATCACTACTGAGAACAGCCTCTCTGCATCTTCTTTGGAACCTCCCTTCAGGAAGTTGAAAGCTGCTATCAAATCCCCCCTCACTCTTCTCTTCTGCAGACTGACTAAGCCCAACTCCCTCAGCCTCTTCTTGTAGATCAAATGCTCCAGCCCCCTAATCATTTTGGTTGCCCTCTGCTAGACCCTCTCCAATGTGTCCACATCCTTTCTGTAGTGGGGGGGCCCAGAATTGGATGCAGTATTCCAGATGTGGCCTCACTAGTGCCGAATAAAGGGGAATAATCATTTCTCTAGATCTGCTGGCAATGCTCCTCCTAATGCATCCTAATATGCCATTAGCCTTCTTGGCTGTAAGGGCACACTGTTGACTCATATCCAGCTTCTCATCCACTGTAATCCCCAGGTCCTTTTCTGCAGAACTGCTACTCAGCCAGTCGGTCCCCCAGCCTGTAACAATGCTTTGGATTCTTCCGTCCCAAGTGCAGGACTCTGCACTTGTCCTTGTTGAACTTCATCAGATGTATTTTGGTCCAATCCTCTAATCTGTCTAGGTCACTCTGGCCCCTGTCCCTGCCCTCCAACACATCTACCTCTTCCCCAAGCTTAGTATCATCCGCAAACTTGCTGAGGGTGCAATCCATCCCCTCGTCCAGGTCATTAATGAAGATGTTGAATAAAACTGGCCCTAGAACCGATCCTTGGGGCACTCCGCTTGAAATTGACTGCCAACTAGACATCAAACTGTTGATCACTACCTGTTGGGACCGACAGTCTAGCCAGCTTTCTATTCACCTTACAGTCCCTTTATCCAATCCATATTTCCTTAACTTGCTGGCAAGAATATTGAGAGACCGTATCAAAAGCTTTGCTGAAGTCAAGGTATATCACATCCAGTGACTTCCCCATGTCTACAGAACCAGTTACCTCATCATAGAAGCTAATCTGATTGGTCAGGCTTGACTTGCCCTTTGTGAATCCATGCTGACTATTCCTGATCATTTTTCCCTCTTCCAAGTGCTTCAAAATGGATTCTATGAGGATCCCCTCCATGATTTTTTTAGGGACTAAGGTAAGGCTGACTGGTCTGTAGTTCTCTGGATTGTCCTTCTTCCCTTTTTTAAAGATGGGCGCTACATTTGCCTTTTTCCAATCATCCGGGATCTTCCCCGATCTCCATGAGTTTTCAAAGATAATGGCCAAAGGCTCCGCAATGACATTTGCCAACTCCCTCAGATGCATTAAATACACAAATCCATGGGTCTGGATGTCTAGCTTTTCTAAATAGTTCTTAACCTGTTCTTTCTCCATCGAGGGCTGCCCACCACCTTCCCATACTGCGTTGCATAGTGCAGTAGTCTGGGAGCTGACATTATCTATGAAGACAGAGGCAAAAAAAGCATTGAGTCCTTCAGCTTTTCCCACATCATCTGTCACTAGGTTACCTCCCTCATCCAGAAAGGGCCCCACACCCTCTCTGATCACCCTCTTATTGCTAAAATGCCTGTAGAAACCTTTCTTGTTACCCTTCACATCCCTTGCTAGCTGCAATTCGAATTGTGCTTTCGCCTTCTTGATTACTCCCCTGCATTCTCGAGCAATCTATTTATACTCCTCCCTAGTCATCTGTCCAAGTTTCCACTTGTTATAGGCTTCCTTTTTGTGTTTAAGCTTACCAAGGATTTCCCCGGTAAGCCAATCTGGTGGCCTACCATATTTGCTTTTCTTACTGTGTATCGGGATGGTTTGTTCATGTGCCTTCAGTTAGGCTTCTTTAAAATACAGCCAGCTCTTCTGGACTCCTTTCCCCTTCATGTTAGCATCCCAGGGCATCCTGCCCATCAGTTCTCTGAGGGAGTCAAAGTCTGCTTTTCTGAAGCTGTGTGTGTGTATTTTGCTGATCTCCTCCTTTCTTCCTTTGGTCAGTATCCTGAAATCTACCATCTCATGATTACTGCTTCCCAGGTTGCCACCCACCTCTACTTCCCCTACTAGTTCCTCCCTGTTCGTGAGCAGCAGGTCAAGCTGCACATGGCCCCTGGTCGGTTCCTTCAGCACGTGTACCAGGAAGTTATCCCCAACAGTCTCCAAAAACTTCCTGGATTGTCTGTGTACTGATGTATTGGTCTCCCAACAGATGTCAGGGTGATTAAAGTCCCCCATGAGAACCAGGGCCTGTGATCTGGAAGCTTCTCTTGTGTGAAGAAAGCCTCATCTACCTCATCCACCTGATCTGGTGGTCTATAGCAGACCCAACCACATCATCACCCCCTGTTGCTCCCGCCTCTAAACTTAATCCATACTTAATCCTAAACTTCTCTCTCTCTCTCTCTTGTGTATATATACTGGAGCTCTGAGCAATCATACTGCTCTTACATACAATGCAACTCCTCCTCCTTTTCTTCCCTGCCTGTTCTTCCTGAACAGTTTTTTCTTCCATGACAGTGCTCCAATTATGAGTCATCCCACCAAGTCTCTGTTATTCCAATCAAATCATAGTTCTTTGAGTGGGCCAAGGCTTCTAATTCTTCCTGTTTGCTTTCCAGACTTCTTGCATTCATGTACAAAAACCTAGTGTACAACTAGTTGATTGCCCTACCTTCTCCATTGGAATCAGGGGTCCTCCTTTGTTGCTCGTTACTCCTTGTGTTCCTTCCCAGTATCCCACTTCCCCACTTGCCTCAGGGCTTACGTCACCATCCCCCAATGAACCTAATTTAAAGCCCTCCTCACTAAGTTTGCAAGCCTGCCCCCAAAGATGCTCTTTCCTCTCTTGGTTAGGTGGATCCCATCTCTTCCTAGCAATTCTTGTGCCCAGAACAGAGTCCCATGCAAGCCCTTTCTCCGACACCACCTGTGCAGCAAGCAGTTACTTCCACGATTCGATGATCCCTACCGCTTTTCCTTCAACAAGGAGGATGGACAAGAACACCACTCATTTGGGACCGGTCAGGTCCCAAGAATACCAGATGAGGGAGGTCTAACCTGTATCAAATTTTTGGGTTGCACTCAGAGTTTTTAAGCAATGTGTCATTGGTTATATTTAATTTTGGTATTACGTGTATACACATTATATATGGTATTTTGTGATATTGTTTATGTACACTTTCATGAAATTGAAAACTCATCTTTGGAACAATTGCATAAATGTAGTTTACATTTTACAGCCAAAATCTGAGGCAAAAAGCTTTGAATGAGTATGTTGGAAATAATATATGAGCTTTACATTTAAAAGTACAATAAATAAAATTAAAAGTTAGCAGGTAGCTTGAAAGATTTGGAAATGTTGAAATCAGCATTTCAAAATATAGTGGGTAAGATACATTCAGGAGGCAAATAACTGTACGTACTTCAGTACATGAAAATTAAGTGTAAGACTTTATTCTGTTTTCCTGATTGTGACCAGAAGTTTGCATTTAAATGATTAAGGTATGCTAAAAGTCAGAGCTATTTTATTTCTTGAATTACCGGTAAACTATACGTCAGTATCATAGAATACTAGAACTGGAAGGGACCTCAAGAGGTCATCATCTCCAGTCTGCTGCTTTCACAGCAGGACTAATCACCATCTATAGCATCCCTGACAGATCAACCCACTGAACTAAATTTGACAATATCAATTCAATCCTTTTAAAAAAAGCATCTCCTAGGAAACACATGCGCTGGTTTTCTCTTGACAGAATTTAGCTTAAATAATTTTAAAAATTAGCACCATCTGTTTAACAATACTTGGTTGGTTGTAATGAATAATATATTAGAGTATGTCTACACAGCAGGGCTCAAGTCTAATTAAGCCGCGCAACTTCAGCTATGCAATTTAGTCAATTGCGTAGCTTAAGTCAAAATAGCTTAATTTAGCTGTAGGCGCTGTCTATACAGCAGGAAGTTAAAGGAAGAACACTCTTCCTTTGACTTCCCTTACTCCTCGTAAAATGAGGGTTATGGGAGTCAGAATAAGAAGTCCTCCAGCTCAACATTATTTTGAAATAAAGGCTTGTAGCGTAGACACGCTTTTTGGTATTTAGAAATAACATCAGTTATTTCAAAATAATGCTGCTGTGTAGACATACTCTTACAGACCAAAGAAGTACTAAGAAAGTTACATTAATGACAAACAAATCAGTAGCATACACATAAAAATGTATTTAGAATGACAAAACCCAAGCCGTGTTAAAATGTATGTTCACTAAATACATATACTTTCATTTTTCCAAAAATAATTAGGTACCGATTAAAACTGCACCATAGCGAAACTGACAGTTACTATCAGATTTGGTAACTATTGGTTGCTATTAAAATTGGAGTTATTTTAAGCTGTGAGAACACAATTTGAGAATATAATTAACATATTGTATACATAAACATCATTAATGGACATTTTATGTGTTGCAAAGTTGAAAGTTTGGAATTGTCAGATTTACAGTTACCCGTGTGACCTGAATTTAGCTCCCTTATGCATTCAACTTCTGCACTTAATGAGGCCACAGTCTTCTGGAAAAAATAGCATGTTATCATATAACTGAAGACCATGATGCACAGGCACAAGAGGGCTGAATGGTGATTACACAAGCAACTAAAACTCTGCCATTTCCTAACTTTCAGATGCCTCAAATTGCAAGAGAAGTTGTGACTTGCGGAAGATGTCACAACTCAAAAATTAAATCCGTAGTGGGTATAGAACACAGACTTATTGACTCCTAGTTAGGTGACCATGTTCCCTCCTGGAAAATTATTTAAAAACACAAGCCCAAAAAAACCCCACAGAGAATTCTTTGTTTTGAATAAGCGCCATGCATTCAATCAATAATTTCAAGGCAAGACTTTTAACTTTAGCACTTTGTTTCAGTCCCATGTAGCTAATTTTAATAACTTGAAAATTAATTCCCAAACTCTGTTATGTAAATACAAATCCTCTATATGTATTGTCTATAGAGTAAATTAGCACTTAATTCCAATTTTTATTTAGCTATAGAAGGAAGAAACAAATTTAAATTAAACTGTTCCAAGCAAAGCTACAGCACAACATGCAAAAAATGCCTGCACTGTTATCAAAAACTTGTCAAGTTCAAGGGTTAAACTTCCAGGTATTAATGAGTATCTACAAAGGCAATGGTTCACTGTTTACGATGAAATGAACATATGGCATCGTGGTGTGTAATTTGAAAACTCACATTATGGATTAGTGTAAGAAGGGAAGTTAAGCAAAGGCTTTTGACCTGGTATACACCTGTCTAATTGCTGGGTGGGATAAGTGTTTTGAGAAGGATTAGTCAAAGTGCTTTATTGATTTGTCTTGGCATTCGTTATCTCAAACTTCAAAGGCACTTCAAAAAAATACAGGGGAGGGGTTGATTTAAAAGCAATGCTTTCACTTCTACTGGAGACAATATTATATTTAAACAATTTTAATTTGTCCTTATACTGCCGCAGGAACTCCAGGCTATTGAAGTTTCAGGTGCTTGATACCGTACGGCACTGTACGATTAGTCACCTGCTTTAAGGCATTTCAGGAATCTAGATAATCTGTTACCCTCCAAGGCTATGTCTACACTGCCAGGGGGGTGGGTGGGCTCTTGTACATTATTTCAAAGGCTGAAGCGGCCACATCGAGAGCTTCTTCCTCGTAGAAAGAGGTTTACCAATGTCAGAAAAACCCCTCTGTTCTTTCGAGTTTTTTCGAAAGAATGCAATTGCTATGTGGATGTAAGTGAAGTTTTTTCGGAAAAATGGCTGTTTTTCTGAAAAAACTCTGTAGTGTAGACAGCCTCTGACAGAGACAGCAAGGAGGTGGGGGGAAGCGACTAGTCGAGTCACTACTCGGCTATCTGATAAGCTTATGCTTATTGGATAGTCAACTAGCCGCTTACATCGCTAGCACTAACCCCTGTTGCATTACTTTAACTATACAGCTGTAGATGAAGAAGTGCAAGTCCTTTACTGTGGATGTACTTATATTGGAATAAAGTGCTTACAAGCTTATTCCCTTAGGAGAAGGGCCGTAAGCTCTATACATGCACTGCTATAATGGCCTCCATGTTGAATCAATATAACTGTTTCAGTGAAGAATCATGCCCCATACCAGAATAGTTGCACCATTACAAAAGCCATGTGGTGACTAGGCCTTATGGAAATTTAAAACACAAGGGGTGAAATCCTGGCTCCACTGAAGTCAATGTTGAAACACCAACCAGTTTCAGCAGGGCCTGGATTTTACCAATGAATCTTACTGTAAGTCTTCTGAAATGTGCTAGATTAAGAAAACCTATTGTCAGTTTTTTTTTCCTTTTCATAACTGGTCATCTGAAGAAGTGGGCTGTGCCCACGAAAGCTCATGGTACCATCTATATGTTTTGTTAGTCTATAAAGTGCCATTTGTTGTTTTTTAAGTTTATAAGTATAGTTGTTAGGAGTTTCTTAGACTCTAAACTGGAGGTAATGGTGAGGTTGGGAAGAAGCTTTCTAGATACAGGCAGTGCCCCACTTTTGTATTTTTTTTCAGTTCTTAATGAATATTTCCCTTTTTCCTAAATTATTTTTATGTTCTTTGAATTGCTGTAGGAAAATTGATGGGAGGAATTCCACATACCTAAATAAATTTGTTACCACAGCCAGTGTTTGATACTGCTTCTTTCACATGTCATATTTTTCCAGTTAAAAATCTTAATTTATAGATATATAAAAATTTCCCTATATGGCCATGTGGTCTTGTATGTTAAGCAATCCAGTAATACTGAGCTGGGACTGGATTAAAACCATGCTTGACCACTTAAGACATTCAAGAACAATGAATAGCTTAGAGGCAGCCACAAGGTAAATGTGGTGCAATGTCTTCATGTTGCATTTGGATGTTTCTGCTTATGTTGCAATACATATAAAATGATTTTATTTTTTTTCTGACTCCAGTGACTACAGTGGTTTTCATTTAAAAAAGATTTTTACCCAATAGTTTCAGCAAAGTAGTATTAATTATAAGGTACAGCCCATAGATTTTCTTCAAGTGCTTCTGACTTGAAACACTCAGCACTGCCCCTCATCTGCTGCTGATTCTTCTATCTGTTGCTTGGTACTAAAAGGTTCTATATATGGAACTCATCAAACATCTGCACACATTCGGCCAACATCACAGGCGTTCATATGCTCTCGAGATGTATTTGTTTCTGAGGAACTCGAATCTCCTTTGTTGAGCTCAAGACTTCCAGTACTGTAGCCTGACTTATCCTCCAGTCCTCTCTTTTAACTAGTACTGCCTGCCTCCCTGGTATTAATATGCACTGACAGATGGACAGTTCTTCTTCCTTTGTCTGCTCCTCTATTGGAATATGAGGAAGAGTTCTTCAGACTCTCATCTCAGTACAGGGCTCTGCTGGCTGACTGTCCACCTTCTGATTACCAAGAACCTGAATAATCAAAGGATACTTTGAGGCTTTTACCACTTATGATCTATCAAGTGTCTTCTCTGGTATAAGCAGTCTTGGCAGTCTCCCCCATTCCCATATTTTAGGACTTGATGAAAAGAATGGCAGCGATCCATTCCATTAGAAGAAGACCAAAAAACCCAGCATAAATTTCTTGATGTACTTGAAGCATCACCAGTCTTTTCCACAAATGCAATGCTTTAAAAACCTGCCAAAATGATCAGTCAGACTCTTGCTATTCCCTTACTCTTACAGCTAACGGGGCAGATGAAAATATATGTTGGCTAGGGGATTGGAATTTGTATTTTCTCATCCTCCCCCTCATTCTGTGGTTGGGAAGGCAGTGAATTAACAGAAGAGGTGATACCACACAGTAAGAACCAGAAACACTTAGAGTTTTTTGGTTGTAAAAGTTTTTCATCAGCAACCTTGTGATTCCAGATAGCTAGCTATCTGGTAATTCTAGCAAAATATAATCATGTCAACTATACAAAGATTAGTTCTTTTATGGAACATTTACCACAGGAGCACAAGGAACAGTTTCAAGATATTTTTGTAGAGGGGCAGATTTTGATGCAAACCACCTCACAGACTTGTATGGCAGCTAGCACCTCTCCACTGCTATAGTTATACGTGAATTCTCCTTGCTCCAGTCGTTGGGATTTTCTGTGAAAGTCCCAAGCACAATAGAGGACCTTATCTTTGATGGTTTTAAATTGTTTAGTAACTCTTTTTGGTGACTCCCTGCATTCTTTAAAGGACTCCAAAGTGACTTTCCATTCATTGGAAATACGTACATGTGCAAATAAAAAGTTTCACTGGATTCCAGGCAGCACACAGATTGTAATCATCCCAGTTCCACCTAGTATAGGACAGAAGCGTTATCTAAGCAAAAACCGAGAATGCAGAATGGAAAGTTCTTAACTGTTACTGCTACCTTGGTGAGTACCAAATGTTTGTTTTGATGCTATGGCAGAGGTCCAAGGACACTCTCTTATGATCCAGATCTGTTGCTACACTATCCTGCTCCTTCTATTCCACATTTTAGAGATTCCTCTTCCATTTACCCAGCACATAGGAGCAGATTTTCTGACAGATTTCGAGGTTATAATTTTGAGATACTTCATACCACTTTCATACATTCCTTCCTTTTCAGGGACCCATCTGAAATAAGAGGTTTTTGTCCCTTTGGATTAGGAGCCAGTTTCTGCTCTGTGCAAGAAAGACAATTTTAGTCCAAGTACTTTTTGGTCCCCAAAAAGAAAGGCAGATGAAGATCAATTCTAGATTCAAAGATGATAAATACATTTCTGAGCCGTGAGAAAAGTAAGACGGTGACACTCAGTTATCATTCCATCCCTGCGTCCAGAGAACATTTTCATGACCCTGGGCCTTCATAAAGCTTTCTCACTGAGGGTTCTTAAAGTTTGTGGTAGGTCAGGACCCTTACCAATATTGAGTCCTCTTCCCCTTTTGGATTGTCTGCCACCGCCTGAATGTTCACAAAAGCTGTGGTGTTATTGCTGTACAGCTTTGCCAGTCAGGTATAATCATGTTCCTTTACTTTGATTGGCTTTGCCAGGGGCACTGCTATACTGATGTCAGAATTGCTCTTAAAAAATGCTTATGATTTCATTTAACAGGCTTTCGTCAGCTCAACACTGTGAAAGTCCTCCCTCTTTATCAAGGGCAAAAGTAACTTACATTTCTTATAGGTATTGTTGTATCCCAATCTTTCCCCTTTCCCCCTGCCGGGGGGACCTCAAGGCAGGAGATTGGTAAGTATGTGATACAACAGTAGCTGTAAGAAATTTGAGTGGGGTGGAGTGCAGGGGGGCTTAGGGCAGGAGATTGGGGAGTGTTAGAGCGTGTGGATGGTACAGGAGTCAGGGTTGGGGGTGTGAGGGAGGGCCTCAGGGCAGGAAGTAGGGATGTGGAGGGATGCAGGAGTCAGGGTGTGAGGTTGTGGGCATGGGGTCTTGGCAGGGGCTTGTGTGTGTATAAGGCAGTAGTGGGCCTCAGGGCTGCATGTGGCCCATTGGGGTTCTATGTGTGACTCACGGGACATTTTATTTACCATTGCCCATGCACAGAATTCCCAGATTCTGCTGGTTTTTGTCCACATCGTTTGTTTGTTTTTTTTGTACCGGTATTACAAAAGTGACACACATGTAAAACAAGGGCACATGAAATGAGATGTGTGCTGAGTGCACACAACATTGTGAGAGCTGTGCGCTCCCTCTGCACACAATCAAAGCATTGCTACAGTTCAATTGGCACAGCTGGCAAATTCTAGGTATACAAGCGCAGTCAGCAAAACTACCCTATCCCAGGAGCCTGTTTTGGTTATGACAGTCTTGTGGCCCATTGAGATGAAGGAGGGCTGTGCATGCTTAGGTTGCCCCTCACTGGTGTAGAGGGTGCATGGGTAGAAAAGGGGGTCCTGAAAGCCCCCTTTTCCCCCTGAGATTCATACCAGGGCTGCTTGCTCTTCCCCTTCCTGTCATTCTGAGTGCACAGCTCGTCTGCCCCCTGCCCTTCCCAGCTGGAGTGAGAGGAATGCAGCAAACTGTGCACTTTCCCCTCACTCCCTGATGGTAATGGAAAGGGAGCAACAGCAAGCAGTGTCCTCATACGAATCTTGGGGCAGGCGCTGGGACAGAGTATGGATGGATTACCAGCTCCCCTGCTCTCCCTAAATGGCACTCAGAAAATAGAGTTCAGAAGGGCCTCTTTGGATGCTACCACGTACAGAGCTTATCTGCTAATGGGCAGATTCCTTACTTTGTCACACTGACTTTCACAAATTCAGTTGCAAGCTCAGGTCACTGCCAGACTGCACATGCAATTCCTCAGACTTATAACAGTTTACATTGGGTCATGCTACAGGCCCTCCTATGCTGGGTTTGCTTCCAAGCGTAATTCAAGACAGTTTATATCCTCACTGCCTAAATAAGTTGCCCTATCTTCCCTGTCACACACTAGTCTCTTTGGCTAGTGGAAGAAACTGGACAAGGTGTGTGTTCAGGGGTTCCAGTCAACTACTTCCTCCTCCTCTTGCAATAATTTCTGATGTGTCCATCTTTTGATGGGGAGCTCATTTGCAGGACTATACTATCCAAGACATGTGAACCTTACCCATCAGACGTCCTGGAAATCGGAGCAGGAAGAACCACTACCAGCATCTCCGGCTTCAGATACAAAATCAAGGCGGGCATATAATAAAAGACTACAGGGCATAAATTACTGTGTAAATTGGCATAGGGGAGCAAGATATCCCAAGTCCTGCAGTGGATGTGGCCTGGGAACCAACTCAGGTGGAACACCCTTAGGCTACGTCTAGACTGCATCCCTCTGTCAACAGAGAGATGTAGATTAGGCACATCAAAATTGCTAATGAAGCAGGGATTTAAATATCCCGTGCTTCATTAGCATAAAAATGGCCACCGCTTTTTTTCGAAATGGAGGTGTTTTTTTTTTAAAAAAGGCAGTCTAGATGTGGATCTGTCGAAAATAAACCCTTTTTCGACAGATCCTGTATTCCTCAAAAAATGACACAACAGAAAGAAGGAAGGAGTGGTTCTTTACACTGTACCAAACTGGAGTTTTCCGTGATGACTGTCCTCATGGGTGCTCCACTACTGTAGCCAGACATGAACCCCATCTTGTTCCCCCCCCCCGAGAGCAAGAGAAAGGCAGTCAGCCTTTGATGCCCTGGGAACGCAGGTGTGCTGCCTGTCCCTGACTCTACCATAAACAGAAACCAGACAGTAAATGGGCTAACTGACGACCCGGGGCCTCCCGTCGCCCTGATGGCTAGTACCAGTAATTGACACGCCTGTACTGTCCCAGGAGAGGAATCTTCGCCCATCACATACCAGAGGTGCCCATTGTCTGCATTTTCCCAGGTGTGAATTATGCTTTGCACCCTTCGTGGGAAACTTGGCGTTCAAAGCCATTTTTCCTAATTGGCCACTTGAAACCAGGAAGAAGCCTACGTGACCCAAGGGGTATAAAGAGGGGTTTAGTAGCCCACCCCATTTGAGCGCCAATCATCTACACCTGCTGGCAGGTATTGGTTGTCTCCCGAGGTCTGTGGGACGCCCAACCTCGCCCTCCTTCTTCCCAAGGGATTGAGAGAAAGACGCTGGCCACGCCAAGTCTGGAACGCAGGGGTGAGAATATATACCTGCTAGGTGTCTATTTTGCATGCATTTAATAAGAGCTCAGAGAACCAAAAGGGTTTCATGGTACCTGTAAGTGACTTATTAGTGTAATTTCTGTCCTGTCCTTTGTAGTGGCTGTGTTATCTGTAACACAGTAGTAGCATTTAGCAGCTAAGTTTACCCTGTAACAATAAAATAGTAACTTTTTAAGCTGTGACCTGACTCCTTCAGTTGCTGTAACAGAACCAAGCACAATTTTAAAACGAACTCCAGCCGGTCATAAGGGACAGATATAGGGAGAGCTTGAGCGTTGGATCATGTCGCTTCCAGGGGACAGATCCGTTGGGGCATCTCTCAGCCTCCCCAGGCTGCCCGCTGCGAAGAGATCGTGTATCCTAGCAGTCAAAATCTGAGGTGTAATAAGCTCTCCCTGTAAACTTCTTGGGGCGCCCGTCAACCTCCTCCAGGTTGCCCGCTGCTAAGGGACCCCAGTCCTAGCAGTTGAAGTCTTGGGTGTATAATACACACACACACACCACTCACTGCCCTGACCACCGGCTGACAACTACCCACCCTGCTTCTCCTCTGGTTCAATGCCTTGTCTCTGGAGCTTTGTGGTTGTGACGGACAGCCCATCTCATGCAGCTCTATATATCCTCAGTATGGGGTGTAAGGATGGGTAGGGCACATGTGAGGACTAAATGAGCGCTGCTGCTGCTGCAAAAAAAAATCTCTTATCAAAGGTGCATGGAGCTCATGTGCTCCTCAAGTGGGGCACCCCTTAGGGGGACACACCTCGAAGAATTGCTGTTACTGTACAAGGTGAGGAATGCCTTTTTTTCGTAACAAATGGAATATAGACATTTCCAAACACTCTGCCGCTTTAGTTTGTTTGCATAAGATACCTTTCACATGTTGAAAACTAATCTGTTGGAATACAGACTAGCACAGCTACCCCTCTGAGACTGCTGGAATATTTAATTTATTTAAGAACTGACTGGAACGGCTCCACTGCAGTTGCTCTGAAATAGAGAATACACATCTGACAGTAACCAAGTAGCAACTGCTTCTCTTACTCAGCAGAAAACAGCAGGTTCTCTCCGCCTTGAAAAGTTCTCAAAGCAATGAGAAACTAAGAGAAATTAAACAAAAAGTTTATTTTCTGGTGGTCAGCCCTAGGATTTCTTTCCCTCTTTTTTCTCCTTTCTTTGAGAATGTACTGTCAAAGATGGGGGAAGAGGGAAAATCGTAGCATTAAAGGTAAAATGTTTGAGGCTGGATCCTGAACTGGTGTAAATCAAGTGACCTCAGTGGAATCAGCTATACCTATTTATAACAATTGATTCTGTGGATTAGGTTTTGAACTGAGTGTAAGTTGTGTGATACAAATGGACCTGCCTTCCCTTAGTTACAATTTCATTTCCACCCTATTTCTGGAGGAATGCAACCTCTACTCAGTGAAAGGACTGAAAGAAAACTATTTATTATGTGTGCCATAGGAAACTACCTGTTGAGTTTAAAAAGCGCTGATATGATGTTCTGTGCCTTTATATGCCTTAAATATAGTCTTCCTGTCTCATTGAAGCTACATCTGATTCACAGGTCACTGTGTACTAGTGTTAGACCAGTTTAACTTGTATTAGGATCATATCAATTATATTGGAAACTCAAGCCATTTGCTCCTTTTTGTCTTCGTGTTGTCATGATGAATCATCAGCTGTACTATCTTGCATTATGACTCATATTTAAACCTATTTGTTGTCTAATTTCATACCAGTGTCTTTGATCTGGAGAGCACCCTGCCACATCTGCTGAATGTGACTGATCACAACCCAACTCTTACTAAGAGAACTACGCTAGCCTCACCTGAGGAGTGGTTGAAATAATAAATGGAGAAAATAGCACTTAAAAAAATTCAAATAGAGAAGTGTTTGTTTCACATACAGAGCTTTGATCCTATGCTGTATTTTGTATAAACCTTTATTGCAAAGAAAAAAATTACATAAATGCTGTTCCTTTTCCTGTTGTCTGTATTATAAGATGTTTTCCAGACATACTCGCCCACATGTGCGCATGCAGATGAGGTGAAATTGAGCTAAATGACTAGAAATCCAACAAAGGGTGCTGATCATCACTGGCAGCCCAGAGTTGTTTGTGTAACTTTACTAACCAGTTTGTGTATGTTGTATTCAAATAGTTTCAAAAGGGCACAGTAGTGTTTGCAAAATAGATTTATTTCCCTTTAGCTTCCTCTGTTTCTATTTAGGTACATTTCTGTTTGTTGAAAAATAGGAAAGCAAATGATGTTTTTATACATTTATTTTCAGTAATGCTTTTCAACTAAAATGTCTATCTTTTGCAAACATTAATAAATGAATATGAGGTACGGTAGTAATGAACTGCTAGCCTGGCTTCATAGGTGGGGAAAGACAGGCCCAGAGATGGTAGCTGACTTACCCAAAATCAGATGGGAAATTAGTGGCAGATTCAAAAAGACAGCCCCGAAGTCTCATCTGTGAGCTTTCTGCTCTAACCAAATGTAGTACTGCAACTGTTTGCAAGACCAGTTACCCCAAAACCTAATCTTTGGACTCACAAGAATTTATTTTCTAATTTCAGTGATTCTGTTACAGGAACTCAAATAAGTTAGTCTGCTACCATAATGTTATTCAATCAGTTACCAAACTTTAGTTGAAATCTTTGTTCATATTCTAGGGAGTAGGCATGAAGCAATTAACCTTATCTCGATCCTGACTTGTATTCTCTATGCACCAGCAAGTGGTAGTCCCATAAGCTTTCAGAGTTGTTCTAAAAGTGCTTGGAGTTCTAAGTGCAACCAGGCCTGCCACCAGGGGAGGGGATAGAGGGGGCAATTGCCCAGAGGCCTGGAGATTCAAAGGGGGCCCGGAGCTCCCAGCCAAGCCCTGAGCCCCCTTTCAATTATTGCGGGAGTGCTGCTCTGCACAGCTCTGAGGGGTGGAGGTATGCCATGGTCTGGGAGGTCCTGAGAGCTGACTGTCCTCAGCCCCACACTTTGCACCCTTGGTCCAGGAGCCGGCCTCCCCCACACTTTGCCATAAGGCTGTAATGCCTGTCAGCCCTACTGAGTGCGATCCTAGGAGTCAGTTTACATTGTGTTAACAAAGCTTAACAAAAAGGGAGTTAAGTGGCTCGATTTACAGTCTGGAAGTACCTACTCAGGAAACAAATATTCAATAATGGACACTTAAGTATAGCAGGGAAAAGGTATAATACGGTCTAATGGCTGGAAGTTGAAACTAGGAAAATTCAGAATAGAAACAATGTGTACATTTTTGACAGTGCAAGTAATTGACCCTTGCTAATTTGTTCCAATGGTGAAGATGAATTATCTGTTACTGACAATTGCGCGGAAGGGATTTTTAATTACTGATTAAAGCTTGGGGGGGGGGGTGTGTGTGTGTGTGTTTAGGGGTTTTTTGGAGGGTAACATGGGGGTGTTGTTACTACCAACGGCTAATAAACACTTGGAATAAAGGGAGCTTTTATTTAAAGATTCAGCACCCTTGCTCCTTTTAATTGAGTGGTGGTGGGAACAAACAAGAAGTAGCACTGTGGTCTCCAGTAAAAGAGAAGAAGATCCAAGATTTTTTTTAAAAAATCAAGCATTCATAAATAAATAAACCTTTCAGCCATAGTTCAAATATGACACAAACACAGTTTGTTGCGTTTTTAAAAAAGTTATGTGGATCACTTCTACAAACAAATGAGTTAGTCCCAGTCTTGCTATTTTGACACATGTTGTGGCGGGCCATAAGTGAGTGTACAAAGCAGTGGCTTGGGGGAAACGATAGTCCTAGAGTAAGAGTCTGGCTGACCGTTTGAACGATGCTGTTTTTCTGGACTTCTGAAAGAGGTGCTACATTAGTCAACTACCAGCTGCATTTTGTTTTTGTCATCTAAAATTCATGCTCGGCAGTGTATTCTGTAGCTGCCACCCTGCCACTTTCCCCAGAACGAAATAACTTACCTCTAAGCTTTATATCCTTCCACCCCACTACCACCACTACTTGGCTTATTGCAAAAGTTTCCTGCCATTGCTGCTCCACTGGTGGTAACCATAGTAAGAGGGCTAGTGTAGGTAAAACTTTGAGGCCTAATGGCATGTTTAATACTATGTAATTTAATTTAATTTAATACTATGTAGATGTGGTGGCTACAGGAGCATTGCTTACACTAAGGTTCTCTGTGGCTGCCAGTAGCGGTAGACTAAGGGATCTCTGCTGCAGACACAGCACTAGAGATCAGTCTTTCCTACTACTTATCATAGAACACTAGAACTGGAAGTGACCTTGAGAGGTCATTGAGTCCAGTCCCTGACCCTCAGGGCAGGACCCAGCACCATCTAAACCATCCCTGACAGATGTCCATCTAACTTGCTCTTAAATATCTCCAGAGATGGAGATTCCACAACTTCCCTAGGCAATATATTCCAGTGTTTAACCACCCTGACAGTTAGGAAGTTTTCCTAATGTCCAACCTAAACCTCCGTTGCTGCAGTTTAAGCCCATTGCTTCTTGTCCTATACTCAGAGGCCAAGGAGAATAATTTTTCTGCCTCCTCCTTGTGATACCCTTTTAGATACCTGAAAACCACTATCATGTCCCCTCTCAGTCTTCCCTTTTCTAAACTAAACAAGCCCAATTCTTTCAGTCTTAGCTCATACCTCATGTTCTCTAGCTCATGTGCTCCTCTCTGGACCTTCTCCAATTTCTCCACATCTTTCTTGAAATGTGGTGCCCAGAACTGAACACAATACTCCAATTGAGGCCTGATCATCGCAGAATAGAGCGGAAGAATGACTTCTCATGTCTTGCTCACAACATTCCTGTTAATGCATCCCAGAATCATGTTTGCTTTTTTTGCAACAGCAACACACTGTTGACTCATATTTAGCTTGTGGTCCTCTTTGACCCCTATATCCCTTTCTGCAATATTTCTTCCTAGACAGTTGCTTCCCATTCTGTATGTGTGAAACTGATTGTTCCTTTCTAAATGGAGTACTTTGCATTTATCGTTATTAAACTTCATCCTATTTACCTCAGACCATTTCTCCAGTTTGTCCAGATCATTTTGAATTATGACCCTATTCTCCAAAGCACTTGCAACCCCTCCCAGCTTCATATAATCTGCAAACTTAATACGTGTACTCTCTATGCCGATATCTAAATTGTTGATGAAGATATTGAACAGAACAGGTCCCAAAACAAACCCGTGTGGAACCCCACTTGTTATGCCCTTCCAGCAGGATTGTGAACCATTAATAACTATTCTCTGAGAATGGTTGTCCAGCCAGTTATGCACCCATCTTATAGTAGCCCCATCTAGGTTGTATTTGCCTAGTTTATTGATAAGAAGATCATGCAAGACCATGTCAATGCCTTATATGCAGAGGCTGTAGCGTAATGCTGGGGGGGAGAGTCCTCTAGCACAGCCATTGGTCAGTAAGTTTTCAACATGTTCTGCTAAGGACTGAGAGACTTTCAAGGGTGCACTTTTATAAACTAAAGCAAATAAGATCTGAATTCACATAGATCTGGCCTGAGCTACATTGGACCCAGAAGGCCAGGGTAAGGTACACAACTCCAGCTACATCAAATACATAGCTGGAGTCAGCTTACCTTAAGCTGAGCTTGATGATGTCTTCACAGTGGAAGGCTGATGGGAGCTTCAGCTCCTCCCCGCCCCTGCACAACCAAACCCTGACTTTGTTTTAAGTTAGGCAAGGAGGAAGCTGCTTACCACATTTGGAGATTCTAGCTCTTACTGTTTAGGAGGAGCTCTTGAACAAATGGACAGACAGACACAGTCTCACTGACTTGCTCACATATATTGTAGATTCCAAACTTTACTTTCAGTGATCTTTTAGAAAATGTAGCTGGAAAAACAGCCCTAGACTAAATGTCTTGGGTGAGATTTACACATTATGAAAAGCCCTTGCAAAATCAAAGTACTGAACATGAGTTAGTGGCATTGTTATGTACTAGCTCACAACTATGCTTTTCCAGCTGCAACACTGCTTGTGCTTGAGAACATGTTTGGTCTGCTGGATGTTTCCAATTAATTTAGTCAAGTTCTGAATATTTTAGCTGTTTCTAAAAACTGGGATGTTTATATCTGAAACAAGAGGTTGGTGACCAAACTGCAACTAACTTCTTACAGAGCAGGATAGAGAAACTGACCAGGAGATGCACTGATGAGACCAAAAGGCTTCAGCTGTTTGTGAGATACAGATACTTGTATATCATCTCTTCTACATGAAGGTAGAATGCTATGGGAAAGTCATCTAGTCAACCACCTATCTAAGCACTGATCTAGCACTCCCTCCATTGTCCCAGGCCATACTGGCTGACAGAGTGCTGCTCTCCTCAAAGTAGGAAGTGAAAGATCCCGCTCAGGTTTTCTGCTTGAGCTCCACGTGTGGGAGCTCTAAGGCTTTCACTTGTAGCCCTTTTGCCCACAAGTGCTGGCAACAAGAGGGGCCATGTTCACAAGTTCTACAGTTGCTCGTGCCAAATAATTCAATGGGCTCACGCCCCACTTAGAAACCCGGGGAAATGAAATGCATCCTCTCAGAGGGTACACCCACCCTACAGCACAAAGTCAAATTAAGCTATGCAAATTCAGCTATGTTAATTGCGTAGCTGAAGTCGAAGTAGCTTAACTCAGCTTTTGGTGCTGGCTTCACTGCAGGAAGTTGAAGGAAGAATACTCTTCCTTCGATTTCCCTTACTCCTTGTGAAAGCAGGGTTACCAGCATCGGCTGGAGTGCCGCTCTCACTTTGAATTAGCTGTGTTAACTAGACCACTCATTTGAACCCTGGAAGATTGACAGTGGCAGCTTTGATCTTCCTCTATCATGTAGACATACCCTGAGTGCCCTTCGCAGGCAGAACTTCTCCACTCGCAATCATTCCAAGACTGTGCAAAACAGAGAATCTGTATTAGGGAGAAAGGAATAATCATAAACTTGAAGGGGGGGGGGGTCCAAAAGAGACTGCAAATAGAGCGTAAAACACTCTTCCCCCCCCTTTTTGTAACTTTGACAGTTGTCCATCTAACTCTCTTCTCACCCACCTGTGAGAACATCCTACGATCTCTTGGCCCGATTACATCATCCATCCACACTCCCTCCTTTCATTTAGTTATGGCAACTCCTCAGGTGGCAGTGGACAAAACCTGTGAGCTAGGTAGATTATGCAAATGAATAGAGTGACCATATTTCCCTGTGCCCAATATGGGACACCAAAGGGGGGGGGACTGCTGGTGCTCAGGGTTTTAGCCCAAAGTGGGGGTGTGGGTCTGCTGGCACTCAGGGCTTCAGCCCCACAGTAGGGTGGAGGGAGAGAAGCTGCCGGCACTCGGGGCGCCAGTGGCTGAAGCTCTGGGCACCAGCGGCCCTTCACCCACCCTGCAGTGCTGCAGGGATGAAGTTCAGCCTCACAGCATGCAGAGCATGCAGGGTTGGGAGTGGGGAGGGGAGCCACCAGCACGTGGGGGTCCAGCCCCACAGTGGAGGGGGGAGTGGGTGGGGGCTGAGCCTCATGCCAGCGGGCGCACCCCACAGCAGGCAGCCACCCAGGAATGGGGCTTCAGCCCTGTGGCGGGGCCACCTGGAAATGGGGCTGAGCTCTGTGCCAGGGTCTCCCTGAAACAGGGCTTCAGGACCACAGCACCATAAGGGCTTCAGCCCAGTGGCAAGGGCTGCACGGGAACGGGGCTGCACCCACTGGTGGGGGCACCGGAGCAAGGGGTTTCAGCCTGGGGGGCCATCAGTGGTCGGGGCTTCAGCCCCATGTTCTGGAAAAGCTGGCAGACTTCCCCCCCTTTAGGGTACACAGGGAGAGAAGACGCTCGTACCTGGTTTCTTTCTATGTTTCTCCCTCAGCACCCTGCCCGACTCCAAACACCATGTGCTGGTGCCAGATTACCGCCAGCCACAAATAGGAGGCTGCCGTGGCTGTGCTGACTGGGAAATGCAAGGACCAGCAGAGGCCATGCCAATGCAGGACATTTTACCCCTTTTTTAAAACCAGTCAAGATACCTGGAAGACATCTTAAATACAGGTCAGTCCTGGTAAAATGGGATGGATGCTCACCCTACAAATGAAGCACTCTGTGGTGGTACCTTTCCCTGGCGTTCTTTTCTCCCTTCCCTTTAAAACTCCCCCAATTGCTTCTGACCACAGGAATTATACACTAAGGCTATGTCTACACTGCCCGCTCTTGCCCAAAAAAATGCAAATGAGGCGAAGCATGGAATATCGCCGTACCTCAGTTGCATAATTAATGAGGCTCTGTTTTTGAGCAAGAGGCTTTTGCACAAAAACCCCCTCTTGCACAAGAGCCGTTCTTCCTCCTTTTTTCAGGAAGAACGGCTCTTGCTCAAGAGGAGGTTTTTCTGCAAAAATGGAGCCTAATTATGCAAATGCGGCAGAGCTATATTCCACGCTTTGCCTCATTTGCATATTTTTTTACGCAAGAGGGGGCAGTGTAGTCATAGCCTAAGGTTTTCCATTCTAAGCTCTCTTTGCTAACACAGGGTGTGCGCCTAAAGAAGCCAAAGACAGCTCCTATTTGACTTCAAGGGTACAACTATACCTCAGTTAAACACCCACAGCTAGTTCAGTTCAGCTGACTTGGGCTCATGAGGCTTGGGCTATGGGACTGTAACATTGTGATTTAGGCCCCTCCTGGTTTGAGCAAAAATGTCTCTACTGCACAATTTTCTGTCCCAAAGCCAAGCCCCATCTGCCCACCATGCCCCAGGTCTTTTATTGCGGTGGAGATGTCCCCCAACAGGAGTATTCCCCTTCATTCCAGAGACTGTCTCTTCATCTCCCTTCAGTTAGGAGGAGAGGACCAGATAGTATCAAAGCTTTTTCAATGTCACTGTATTTCATAGTTGTCAGTTTTGACATTTTGGGAAGATGCAAGAAGTGTTTGCTGTGTTTTCTGCCACAGGCATTAACAATCACTCAAAGCAGCAAGCACAGGGATGTGCATAGCTTGACAGACAAATAATGCAGCATACACTTTTACCACTGACAGACCTATCATGTAAGTAAAACTGATTATTTTCTACATGTTGGCAGGTAATTACTTACTGTCTGTACTGTAGAAGGAGGGTGTGATGATGAGAGGTATTTAATGTAATCACAAATATAGAACTGTCTCTTGTTATTTAAGAAATATTTATTGTGCATTTGCAAACAATACTTTGATCCCCAAAGGATTGCCATGTTGGCTATTGGTTTCCACACTGGTCTAAATATTTCTAGTGCATTTATGAGCAGGCCTTTTAGATTCTAGGCCGGACGCTGCCAGACAGGAACAAAAATTAGTTTTATTCATTGGTTGTCAAATTCCTTTGAGTCATGCTGGCCAATGGAAGCTATAGGATAAGGACTGCTGCTTGCCCTTATCAGTTCTGTCTTCTGAAAGTATTTGAAACAGAAAGCAGAGATTTCAAATGAATCCACAACATATTAAGGATCAGAGTCTCTTTCAACCACAGCCCTCTGTAGGAATGCTGGGGCTACCAACATCATGTGTATCTTGATATCAAGCATCGTACCAGGCTGTTATTCTGGCCTTATGGGGGAGTGTTTCTCCATTCAAGAATGAGACCTATATAGCATTGCATTTCTTTTCGGTATCTTTTTTTAATAGGGTCTTAGCAATTTTAACTGCCAATTGGGCTTTCCCATTTGACTGGCTGTGATGAAGTGATATGACTGAATTCCCATTTCCAGATAAATTACACAAACTTACTGCAAGTTAATTTAGGCCTATTGTCTGAAACCATGGAGTCTGGGGTAGCACGTTGGCTGAAATGCTTCACTACTTTGTCTATGATGGTTGCTGAGGAGTTAGTTTAGTTCCCACAAATCTGAATAATAATCTACAGCAATAGAATCATAGAATACTAGAACTGGAAGGGACCTCTAGAGATCATCAAGTCCAGTCCCTTGCCCTCATGGCAGGACCAAGCGCCCTCTAAATTATCCCTGATAGGTACCTGTCTCCGGTGATGGAGATTCCACAACCTCCCTAGGCAATTTATTCCGGTGTTTAACCAACCTGACAAGTAGGAAGTTTTTCCTAATGTCCTACCTAAATCACCCTTGCCACAATTTAAGTACGTGAGGTAGTTTATGTGGTTTGCAGTAAAAAGTCCACTCCGAGTTTGCTCTAAGGTATACTTGGACTGCAGTGTATTTTCATTGTCTCTTTTTGCTGTTGGGTCTGCATTTCTTCACATGTATCATGACCGTTCTCTGATATCTTGGGTTGCTGAAATCTTGCCAAAAAGTATCTTCTCTTCATGAGCTGGGTATTATCATTTGACTGCCTTTATATATGATGCTATCTCATACATTCAGATCAGTAGTTCCAATATTCTTTAGAGGCAGGCAATGTCTCTCTGCTGGCATCTGTCTTGTCTACTTTGTTCTTTGATTCTTTCAACCCCTTCCTTGAAACTGGCAGAGTGCAGGGTTGGCTGTTGCTTTCTCTTAGGTTAAGAATATCATTCTTTCCAACTGCCAGATTTTCATGCTGCAGAGCTGCTCTGTTAAGAAGTCAGCAATGCATGTCTTAGTCCATTTCGTGTAGCAAACATTGAAGTTGTGGTGTTTTAATTTGAGTAGCATGTGCTGACTGTGTTTGGGGGCTGCACGCAAGGGCTTTTTAAAAACATGCTCTCTAGTGCTTTATGCTCACTTTCTACTCCAATGATTGCTCATCTTTGAATATATTAGTGAAACTTTTCACATGCAAACACTAGTGCCAGATATTCTTATTCCAATTTAGATCCCTCTCTTTTCCATTAAAAACTTTCATGTCACAGCCTCCATCAGCTCTCCCTTTTCCAGGCCCACTGACTGGGGCAGAGGCGGCTTGGGGGAGGGCCCAACGGACAGCTGCCCCAAAGTCCAGTGATTCGAAAGGGCCCAGGACTGCCTGGGGTTCCAGCTACAGCAGCAGCTGGAACCCCAGGCACTTTAAATCACTGGTGGAACTTTTGGGTGTTGTGTATTTCTAAGCTCTATGCAGCATCTTTGTGCCATAGCCACATAAGGAGTTTGCATGCAGCCAAGAGACTTGGATTAAACCTTGTTAGATCCTAATAGCCTGTGAAGTGATTTAATATCTTTAGTTGTGGATATGGGGGCTATGTCTACACTGCCCCCTCTTGTGCAGAAAAATATGCAAATGAGGCAAAGTGTGGAATATCGCTGCACCTCATTTGCATAATTAACGAGGCTCCATTTTTGCGCAAGAGCCGTTCTTTCTCTTTTTTTCAGGAAGAATGGCTCTTGCGCAAGAGGGGTTTTTTGCGGAAAAAAGGAGCCATGTAGATGGCTCCTTTTTGTGCAAAAGCTTCTTGCGCAAAAACAGAGCCTCATTAATTATGCAAATGAGGCATGGTGATATTCCACGCTTTACCTCATTTGCATATTTTTTGCTCAAGAGGGGGCAGTGTAGACATAACCCTGCTGTGCTGCTTTCCTTTATTCAGGTTCAGGGGATAGCTTTTGAGAGGTCATCCGCAATCCCATTTATGGGGCTGTAGTTAATGGCCTCCAACTTGATCTTGTTTTTATTTAATTTTAGGTTTTCTTCTCTAGCTCTTTCTGGCAAATGATGAGGTTGCGGTGATGATCTGCCACAGCTTTATGCCATGCTATCTCCATAGCCGTATACCAGAATATTATCATCGTGAGGCTATTCTTCAGGAATCCCATTAGTATCTTTTACTGGCAGCATTGATACTCTTCTGTGGGTTTGATCCCAAACAGCATTCTCACCCATCTGTATCTACCTGCTGGTGTCCAAAATGTGTGGAGGTGGCTGCCTTCCTTAGCCAGGGCTGGCCCACAACATTTTGATACCTGAGGCGGGGAGCTCAAATGACGCCCCCATGTCCCCTCGCTTCGGCCAAAACTTTGAAAGGTCTCAATTCTGTCTTCTTCTTCTACTCCTCTCATGGTACTGCAGAGAGAATACATATGCACCAACAGCAGACACAATTTTCTACACTCTGGGTCCTAGTGGTGCCCCCCCCCCCCCCCGCACAGTCTGGCACCTGAGGCGGCCGCCTCAGTTCGCCTCATGGTAAGGCCAGCCCTGCCAGTAGCAGTTGTCAATATCCATCCTTGGCCACAAGTACTGCCTTGGAGAATATTTTTGCTTTTGCCAAGTCAGGTAATTTTTCTTCAGTTACGGGCACTTGATACTGAGCTGTTTTTAAGTGTGTTGTTTAAATTACTTGGCTCTGTGCTAATGTGTAGCTTGTCTGGCTTTTCAATAACTACTATGCTACTTAAGGTGCATCTACTCTGCACCCTAAACTCAAAATAAGATATGCAATTTGTGCTACGCAAATTGCGTATCTTATTTCGATTTTATTTTGAAATTTGGCATGTCTACATGGCGCCACATTTCAAAATAAAGTGCTATTTCGAGCCATCCCTATTCCTCGTGCAACAAAGTTTACTGAGATGGCGAAATAGCATGCCTGTTATTTTGAAAAATATTTTGAAATAACGGGTGGCTTGAAGATGCAGGGTAGCTATTTTGGGATAATTCCGGTATTCCAAAATAGCCTTGCAGTGTAAACGTACCCTTATTGCACTTCTGGGCTTCTCTGACTTTAACAATGATGCCGTATTGAAACATATGCTTTACTGTTCCCATTTTTTTTTCTTTTAATGCAGGGGTGGGGAACCTAAGGCCCAGGGTCCAGATGCAGTCCCTGACTTGCCTGGATCTGGGCCCGGGGCTCAGGGCTCCCCCCCCCCCCCACAGCATTGGGGAGCCCACGCTGGCACTCCAGCCCATGCTGCCTCACACCCAACTGATTTTTCAGTGGGTCAGCAGTCCCTGACCCCAAAAAGGTTCCCCACCCCTGTTTCTGCAAGGCTGCTGCTGGCTTGGCTGCATCATTTTATCTATTTCCAGTTGTAACATCCCAGCCCTTTAGAAACATCTTGATAATCTTTTAGCTTTGCTGCAGAGATGCCATAACACATTGTCTGTTCTTGAGATGTATTTTCGTTTTGCTTGTGTGTGTGTATGAATATTTTTGCCCCAAATGTAGTATCAATAGATTTGCATCCATTCACTTGTTTAGTAAAAGGAGTGGCTTCACTGTTTGTTAGCACTACATGAAATGTCAACCTGTGTACTACTGAGGGGTTTTCTGCTTATCATTTACCTAATAGTGGCATGATCAAGCCATCATATAATTTTAATTTGGCTATGTTGAATTGCAATTTTATTTTCTTCTCGTGCATAATTCTGAAGCAATATTTGGAGAACATTTACTGATACCTCCTCTCTATTAAGCATTCAGTTTCTCCTTTGTGCTTGTGTGCTATGAACTTCTCTTTACTATGCACCCGATGTTAATCTGATCTTTACGAACAATTTATTTTGTTGTTATATCCACATTGTCATATCTGTGCAAAATTTCATCCTCTGATTTATTCCTTACTTTCTCAATATGGTGCTGTTTTTCTCTTGCTTTTCTAGTCTCGCAACTTTGGCATAATAACTTTTCTTGCCGTAAACATTGCATGCGACCCAATATGGAAAATATTTTCCATTCCACAGGGTCTGTCTTTTGCATTTTCCTCTGCTTTGTGTTTGTGCCTTTGCTTCTGCATAGATATTGGTGTGGCTTTTCCCTTGTATTTTCATGTGTTGTCTATGCTACTTAATGGATTCTCTGATTCTGATTCTGCAGGTTAGACAGACATCTATCAGGGATGATCTAGATGGTGTTTGGTTCTGCCATGAGGGCAGGGGACTGGATTTGATGACCTTCGAGTAGGGTTGCCAGGTGTCCAGTTTTGAACCAGACAGTCCGGTATTTGAGGGTTCTGTCCAGGAAAAAATTAAGAAAATACTGGACAAATAAAATGTCCAGTATTTTCTAATTAGGTAAGTTTTATTATTATTAGGAGTATCGGTACCTAGTTGCATACTGCCTGGATGGTAGACACACTCATGCTGCATGCGCATGTCTACCAGCCAGGCAGTACGCAACTACGTGAGGCGGGAGCGGGGGCGGGGCTGGGGTGGGAGGAAATCCCCAGGGCTGGACTCGCTTGTGCTTCTCCAGGACCGTGTGTGGGGCAGGCAGTGCCCCGGGATCTGCGTGCACCCGGGTCAATCCCGCTCCCCGCCGGCCGATTCTCTCCCCCCGTTGCCCCCCCAGCCAGCCCCACTCCCCCCGATCCCCTCCCAGCCAGCCCCGCTTACTGTCGGCCGGTCCCCCACCCCCGATCTCCCTCAGCCAGCCCTGCTGCCCCCACACACACATCCTCCCAGCCAGCCCCGCTCCCCTCCCAGCTGGTGTCCCTCTCCCCCCCCCACCTGAGATCAAGTGTGTCCGGTATTTTTTTTTGAAGCCACCTGGTAACCCTACCTTCGAGGTCCTTTCCCGTTCTAGTGTTCTATGATTCTGTCTGCTCCATTTACACTCTGCATTTGGCTGTGCGCTTGCTCATCAGATTTGCATCACTGTAGATCTTGGAAGAGTTTGGGTTCTGTGAGCATTCTCATTTGAATTTCTGCATCTTTTGTCTATCACAAATTAGTTAAACTTTTAAGATTTGATAATAATGAGTCAGACATTTTGTACATTAGCAACATTTTCTTGATTACACTTGCTTAAAAGGTATCTTGGTATAAGACATATTTTACAGAAAATGCTTTTGGAATGCTTCCAGGGTTTTACATGGGTCTGCTGGTAACACATCCATGTTCTATGGGAACATGTAGCAACTTTTGTTCACTACAGTTAATAGTGGGGCTTCCCTTATTTTGTTTTCCTTTTTATCCAATCTTGTTGCAATATCCTAGTTTTCTCACTGTAAGCTAAAAAATGTCCATTTGCTAAACACATTCTTTTAAAGGCCATCTGCTCAGGGACAGGAATCTGATATGCCACTATGATTATTGTTTTCTCTTTATGGGGATTATTATTTTTTATTTAGCTACATTCTTTGTTTCTGATCTCATGTCTGTTTCTGAGATTTCAGGGCCATTGAATCCAGACTTGAATCATAGCAATGGTTCAGCATGAAACCAGAATCCTGAACCCTACTTTTATTAGACCCAAATAAAAACACTTCTTTCTTAACCCATCTCTCATTCTTTAGAGACTAATTTAGAAACTGGAGCAAAGGCTTCAAGCACAGTATATACCTACTGTTTCAAATGCCTTAATGGCCTGGAAAACTGCATTTAGACAGTCTTCTGGAGACAAGTTTAAATCACTGCAACTTTTCCTAATGATGTTTCCCTGAACATTGGTGTGTGGAAAGCTGCCCAAGGAAAATACCCCTCTGGTAGCTCCCTTTCCTAAGTCACTTTTGTTCTAGACCACAAATAAGTTTCCAGAAGTTTGTGCTGGTCCTTTTTAATTTTCCGAGGGTGTTTGTATAGGAAATATCTTAATGTAATTTTATAGCTATTTAAGTAAGAGAAACCAAGAAGTGCTAAATAAAAGCAAAGGTAGCTCAATAAATTAGAACGATCAGATATGGAACAAAATAACATCTCATCTTCTCGAAATACAGTATCAGCGCAGAATCCAAGCCCTGGTCCCTGGCAGTTCAGATACTTCCAAGGATATTTCCCACCACCCTGGTAGTTCCCCTGCAGGAGATAGAACAAAACTAATGCATAGGGAACCTAAGTTTTTAAGGGCCCACCTGGCAGTAATATGTGGAGAAAAGAAGCAACACTGAAGCAGTGGTAACCCGGATTTTCTCCTATCCCAGAATAGACTCTTGCTATAGTATAGAAACAGCACTGAGTGTTACGTGACTGGACCAGGGAAGACTCCACTAAATTCTTCAGTTCTTATTTGAACAGACTTTTCCCTTTGGGCCTGTGAGACTGCCATAGAAGAGACATCCTCACAAGATTACTGTGATCCTTCTGCTCTCTGGGCCAAAAACACAGCCTTTTTTGTGATATTTCCTAATTCCAGAAGGAAGCAAGAAGCACAGAGGTCCCAGAATCCAACTAAAAAATAAACAAGCATCAACCAAACTTGTTTCCACTTTAGAAAAACTTCTGTTTAGCTTTCTTCATGCTTTGGGTGAAGTCTGGGGTCAACTCTTCTTCTGTGCCTTTCCCATCCCTGCTTGTCTCCCCTTTCTGCTGCTGATACATAATTACAATTAAGGTGGACAGCTAGCATCCCAGACATTTATTTTTCCCCATCATTTGTGGTAAGCAAGAATTCAGAGTGCTCCTTAATGTGGAAACATAGAAAGTACTTCCAGTGCAACAACTTCAGACTTTTCCTTTCCTCTGACATGCTGAATGAACAACTCAGCAAAAAGCTCTGTCAAATACAGTCTTGAAGAAGATTAAAAACAGAGCAGTGAATAGTGGATTACTCTCAACCCAAAGCAGCTCAGCATTGCTTCAAATAAGCATTATGAAGTTTCTGAACTATGGGGACTGTAAGACTTTTTCCTCACACGATCACCCTTCCAGTCAAACTTTTGAGTAGATTCTTAGATCTTCAGGCCAGGACAGAACATTGTAACCATTGAGTCTGACCTCCAACAATAGTCATGCTTGTGCTAGTTCATATCCTTCAGGAAAAAGTCCCATCTTTTAAAAATATTTCCAGTGTTGGAGAGTCCACCACAAGCGTTGGTAAATTTTTCCAGTGGGTAATTACTCTCACTTAACATTTTTTCCTTATTTTTAGTAAGGATTTTTCTGGCTTCAATTTCCAGCCATTGGATCTAGTTATTATTTTGTCTGCTAGGTTGAAGACTCCTCCATTATCACATTTCTGTTCCCCATATAGATACTTGTAGGCTGTGTTAAAATTGCCCTTTCCTCTTCTCATTAATAAGCTAAATAGATTGAGCTCTTTGAGTTTATCTCTAAGCCATGTTTTCTAACCCTTCAGTCATTCTCATAAATCTTCTCTGATCCCGATCGAATTTATCAGCATCCTTCTTGAATTGTGGACACCAGAACTGGAAGCCGTATTCCTGCAATACTTGCAACAGTACCAAATACAAAGTTATATAACCTATCTACTGCTATTCTTTATTCTTCCATTTATGCATCCAAATATTGCACTGGCCCTTTTGCCCATATCATGTCACTGGAAGCCCATGTTTAGCTGATCATCCTGCCTCCCATCCTGTATAGTCTATAGTCTTTGTTCACAGATCTTGCATGTGGTCATATCAAAATACACATTGTTTGCTTGCATGCAGATGACATTTGTGGTCCTTGATCATTTAGGTTCTTTTGAAAATTCTAAAAACTTCCTCCCTGGCATTAATTGTGTTTTAGTAAAAGATGGCCGGATTTGACTACTTAACTGTGATGTGCCTCAAATAGATACCTTTCTACTCAGAAGTTAGTCAGAAGTAGTTAACAGCAGTCTCCAATGAAGGAAACACCCACTGCCAATACTGACATTAACCTGAAGCAGGGACCTTTTCAGGGGCAGTTATTATGAACAAAGCTTCTGAATAAAAGGCTGTGATTACTACACTGAACTTTTAATATTTTGTTGTGGTAAGTTCTTAATAAGAGTTAATATTCATGAATCATGTATCTAA
This sequence comes from Pelochelys cantorii, assembly GCA_032595735.1. Classification (NCBI taxonomy): domain Eukaryota; kingdom Metazoa; phylum Chordata; order Testudines; family Trionychidae; genus Pelochelys; species Pelochelys cantorii. The sequence continues at coordinate 62,462,779 of CM064328.1, read as the reverse complement.
GCACTCAGGCTTTGACTTATTAAGGACACTGACAAATTTGTGAGGAGAAATTATTTTAGAGTGATTTATAAAACCCAAGAGAGCTATTAAATCTCCACACATCAATTCCTGAAGTGAAAATAATTAAAGAACTAATAGATACCAAACATAAATCTAGTGCATCATGGTCAACTAGCAAGATTTGACCAGACAGTCAATTTTCACAGTTCCAAAATTACCTTTGCTTAAAGCATGACCAGAAATGATTTTGATCTTTTTATTTTATCAACAAGTGTTTTTTCATTTGCGTCTCCACTCTCAATGTTCTTTAAAGCATCAGGAGCCTTGTACAATTTGAGTGACACTAAGACACAGGTTCTGTATTCTGCGTGCATGTATATCTAAAATATAGACATCTTAAAACATACTGAGTTCTTAAAAGCAATGACAAAGATTCTGAAACTTGAGTGCCTAAAGTTTAGCAGAAGCAGGTTGTTGTCACATCTGAAGAATAAGATGGATTTTAGGTGCCCATCTGTAGGCATTCAAGTTTTCAACATTTTAGACTCTAACAAAAAGCTGGTCCTCATTAAAGAAAATACGCAGCAGTACTACCCAGATGCAACACACACAGGAAGAAGAAACACAGGACAAAATAATTACTTTATAAAGGTTTTCTTTGTATCATGTGGATTATAATAGCTAGATGACCTGAACTCCTCCACATGCTCGGAAACTGCCAGCCACTGCTCCCACATCATTACTGTTATTGCTCAGTTAACAGATACCTGCTTAACTAAAACATTTGGGCTCGTGCTGAATAATGTTCCAGAGAAATATTAAGATTACAGCATAAAAGATGCCCTACAGTGCCCTCATGTATTATTATTATTATTTATTATTATTAATAATAATTAAAAATAAAAATTACCTTATGAGATGTCATAATAGTTAATAAAAACATTAGTAAATTATTTGACTTTGGGTTGAATAAAATTTTCCTAAGTAAAACAACAGGTAATTAGAACTTTTTTGGGGGAGGGGGGCAGTAAGAAAGCATCAGGTCTTGTAGAGTTTTGACTTCACTAGGTTTAATAATAGTTGACTTTGTAATGGCCTTTGCACAAAACCCAGCAAGAAAAGAGAAAACCTTTTCTAAGCCACAGTGATCAGCACTCTGTCTAGAATCATAGAACACTTAGAACTGTCCAGTCCACTCCTCTCATGGCAGGACCCAGTATTGACTAGATCATCCCTGGTAGATATCTATCTAACCTACTCTTAAATATCTCAAGAGATGGAGATTCCACAACCTCCCTAGGCAACTTATTCCAGTGTTTAACCAACCTGACAGTGAAGAAGTTTTTCCTAATGTCCAACCTAAGCCTCCCTTGCTGCAGTTTAAGCCCATTGCTTCTTGTCCTATACTCAGAGGCCAAAGAGAACAATTTTTCTCCCTCCTCCATGTGACACCCTTTTAGATATCTGAAAACTGCTATCATGTCCCTTCTCAATCTTCTCTTTTCCAAACCAAACAAGCCCAATTCTTTAAGTTTTCCCTCACAGGTCATGTTCTCTAGACCTTTAATCATTCTTGTTGCTCTTCTCTGGACCTTCTCCAGTTTCTCCACATCTTTCTTGAAATGTGGTGCCCAGAACTGGACACAATACTCCAACTGAGGCCTAATCGGTGCAGAGTAGAGCAGAAGAATGAGTTCTCGTATTTAGCTCTCAACACTCCTGTTAATGCATCCCAGAATCATGTTTGCTCTTTTTGCAACAGCATCACACAGTTGGCTCATTTTTAGCTTGTGGTGCACTATGACCCCAAGATCCCTTTCTGAAGTACTCCTTTCTAGACAGTTGCTTCCCATTCTGTATGTGTGAAACGGATTGATTGTTCCTTCCTAAGTGGAGTACTTTGCATTTGTCCTTATTAAACTTCCTCCTATTTACCTCAGACTCCAGTTTGTCCAGATCATTTTGAATTATGACCCTATCCTCCAAAACAGTTGCAACCCCTTCCATCTTGGTATCATCTGCAAACTTAATAAGCGTACCGTATATGCTGATATCTAAATCGTTGATGAAGATATTGAACAGAACCGGTTCCAGAACAGACCCCAGCGGAATCCCACTTGTTATGTTCTTCCAGCAGGATTTGGATCATTAATAATTACTCTCTGAGAATGATAATCCAGCCAGTTATGCACCCACCTTATAGAAGCCCCATCTAAGTTGTATTTGCCTAGTTTATTGGTAAGAAGATCATGCGAGACTATATCAAATACCTTACTAAAGTCCAGGTATACCATGTCCACCACTTCTCCCTGACCCACAAAACTCGTAATCAGATTGGTGTGACATGATTTGCTCTTTACGAATCCATGCTGGCTGTTCCCTATCACCTTATTATCTTCCAGGTGTTTGCAGATGAATTCCTTAATTATTTACTCCATTATCTTTCCTGGCACAGAAGTTTTAACTGATTGGTCTGTAGTTTCCTGGGTTGTTCTTATTTCCCTTTTTATAGATGGACACTATATTTGCCCTTTTCCAGTCTTCTGGAATCTCTCCTGTCTTTCATGATTTTTCAAAGATGATAGCTAAAGGCTCAGATATCTCCTCTATCAACTCCTTGAGAATTCTAGGATACATTTCATCAGGCCCTGATGACTTGCAGACATCTCATTTTTCTAAGTGATTTTTAACTTGTTCTTTCTTTATTTTATCTTCTAAACCTACCCAATACCTACTAGCATTCACTATATTAGGCATTCCTTCATCATCAGACTTCTTGGTGAAGACCGAAACAAATAAGTCATTAAGCACCTCTGCCATTGCCAAGTTTCCTGTTATCTTTTCTCCCTCCTCACTGAGCAATAGGCCTACCCTGCCCTTGGTCTTCCTCTTGCTTCTAATATATTTATAGAATATCTTCTTGTTACCCTTGATGTCTGTAGCTAGTTTGAGCTCGTTTTGTGCCTTTGCCTTTCTAATCTTGCCCCTGCATACCTGTATTGTTTGCTTATACTCATCCTTTGTAATTTGTCCTAGTTTCCACTTTTTATATGATTCCTTTTTGATTTTTTAGATCATGCAAGATCTCCTTGTTAAGCGAAGGAGGTCTTTTGCCATACTTTCTATCTTTCCTGCAAGCGGAATGGCTTGCTTTTGGGCCCTTAATAATAATATCCCTTTGAAAAACTGCCAACTCTCTTCAGTTGTTTTTCCCCTTAGTCTTGCTTCCCGTGGGACCTTACCTACCAGCTCTCTGAGCTTACCAAAATCTGCCTTCCTGAAATCCATTGTCTCTATTTTGCTGTTCTCCCTTCTACCATTCCTTAGAATCATGAACTCCACGATTTCATGATCACTTTCACCCAAGCTGCCTTCCACTTTCAAATTCTGAACCAGTTCCTCCCTATTTGTTAAAATCAAATCTAGAACAGCTTCCCCCCTAGTAGCTTTTTCAACCTTCTGAAATAAAAATTGTCTCCAATACAGTCCAAGGACTTATTGGATAGTCTGTGCCCCGCTGTGTTAGTTTCCCAACAGATGTCTGGATAGTTGAAGTCCCACATCACCACCAAATCCTGCAGTTTGGATGATTTTATAAGTTGTTTAAAAAAAGCCTCATGAACCTCTTCTACCTGGGTAGGTGGCCTGTAGTAGACCCCTAGCTTGACATCACCCTTATTTTTTTACTGCTTTTAGCGTAACCCAGATACTCTCAACACATCTTTCTCCTACATCCATCTGCACCTCAGTCCAAGTGTATACATTTTAACTTATAAGGCAACACCTCCTCCCTTTTTTCCCCACCTATCCTTACTGATTAAGCTGTATCCTTCTAAACCGATATTCTGATTGTATGTACTATCCCACCAAGTCTCTATGATACCAATGATGTTACAGTTGTGTTTCTTTATTAGCACTTCAAATTCTTCTTGCTTATTACCCATACTTCTTGCATTTGTATATAGGCATCTAAGATACTGATTTGATCTTGCCTCCCAGTTCTGCCTTGTCCCTCCTTTTTCTCTGCTAATATAGCCCATGCTCCCTCCCATTTCCGACCCATCTCCATGTTCATCACTTACCTGTGGGCTTTGGTCATCTGTCCCCATCGAAACTAGTTTAAAGCCCTCCACACTAGGTTAGCCAGTCTGCCTCCAAATACAGTCTTCCCGTTCCTCGAAAAGTGAACCCCATCCCTGCTTAGCAGCTCCTTGATTGGGCCCTGGTGACTTGAAGATATTTAACTTTTCTAAGAACTTTTTAACTTGTTCTTTTCCTATTTTAGCATGTCGTTCTATCTCATTATCAATGTCATTCACTATGTTACATGTCCAATAACCACCAACCTTCTTGAAAACTGAAATAAAGAAGTCATTAGGTACCTCTGCCATTTCCACCTTTTCGGTTTTTGGTTTATTTTCCCTTCTTCATTGAGCAATTGACCGATGTCCTTGGTCTTCCTCTTGCTTCTGATATGTGTACAATGTTTTCTTGTTATCTTTTATGTCTCTAGCTAATGTTGTGTTTGTTTTGTGCTTTCACCTTTCTAATTTTGTCCCTACATACTTGTGTTATTTGTTTATATTCATCCTTTGTGATTTGATCTTGGGTACGTCTACACTTGCTCCCTAGTTCGAGCTAGGGATGCAAATGTAGGTGACTGAAATTGCTAATGAAGCGGGGATTTAAAATATCCCGCACTTCATTAGCATGATCTCGCTGGCACGTTACTCCGCTCAACAGCTGATTCGAACCAGGAAGTGCACGCCGGGACGCATTAGTTCAAACCAAATCCCTTGGTTCGAACTAACATTACTCCTCAAAAAATGAGGAGTAACGCTAGTTTGAACCAAGGGGTTTGGTTCGAACTAACGCGTCCCGGCGCGCACTTCCTGGTTCGAATCAGCTGTTGAGCAGAGTAACGCACCGGCGAGATCATGCTAATGAAGTGCGGGATATTTAAATCCCCGCTTCATTAGCAATTTTGGTCATCTACATTTGCATCCCTAGCTCGAACTAGGAAGCAAGTGCAGACGTACCCCTAGTGTTCACTTTTTGTAGGACTCCCTTTTGATTTTCCCATCTTTTTTCTGATCTGTCTTTATTCCAATCCTCATTTCTTATCTCTGCTTTTACATCAAACTCCATCCCTCCCTGTTTTGTCTTTCACAAAATACTTTAAAGACTAGTATGGAAATTTAAAAACTCACAAGCTGTATTAAAAACATATTTGCTTTTCAATGAACACACTATTGTTTTCAAATGCCTCTCTTTATTTCTCTTTACTGATCTCCCCACCATCACACATACCCCATCAGTCTCTGTGCAAGCATATTTATAACTCTTGAAGTTATTTGGCAAAATGAAAGCATTTGCAGTTCTAACAACTTTTATAATATGTGTAGGAATTTAGTGGTGGTAGATGTGAACAAATGTGTTTCGTCTTTTATGCAAGCAACTTCAAATGATTGTAAAAAGGTTTTATTTTACGAAATATGTGATTGGTTGAAATCTATTCAAAAGGACTTGCAAGTCTGGTTGCAGAATATGTTGGCAGTTGCATTGTGAAACTACCTGTTGTCTCACCTATTTTCCATCAGGCTGATCAATTAGAACATGAAACTGCTTGGATTTCCATGTAGTCGAGAGTCAGAATTTCTCGGTGATGAGCTTTCCTATTTTAATTTTATTGACAGTTTGGCTCAATAAAATTTTTGTTTTTCTTTGCATCATTTCTTCTGCAGCTGAGAAATGATAGCAAACAGCTTCTTCTTCAGAGCTGCCTAGAACATTGCCTCAGATACATGGAATAAGAAGGGAAGATTTATTGGAATGTCTGGGTGTGACTGTCATTATGTCTTATGGGAGGAATTCTTCATCTTGACTAGACTTGGGACAGTGAAGTTCAGCCGATGAAATCCAACTGGAGCCAGTGAGAATTTAACTGAGTAAAAGTTCCTCAGGGTTCACCCCACAGAACAGGGGTACTGAAGTTCAGATTTGGATCCAACCTTCTCCCAGGAACTGGAGTGATTAGAACTGGGGTTGTGACTCAGCCTTCGCTTTATTTCTCATTTTTAGTGCTTGAGTTGCTAATCCAGCTTTCCTAGTTATATTAGCAAGACACTATCCTACCAGTCATTTGTGTTGTCTTTTATGCAGTGCTACGCTTCTGAAAACATCAGAACAATGAGTCATATCCACTTACAAAGGTAACTTTCATAAGTTGTGTTTTAGTTGGTCTTAATCACTGAAGTTTATTTTGAACGTTTTATCAATACTATTTTTAACACGGTGTAGAACAGCAGGCTGATGTTCAGGCAAACTAATGAGCAATACTTTATGTCCCCAGTACAATTTTTTATTTGAGGTTCTATTAATCTCATTTAAGTTGCATCACACATTAACATCAAATGCTCTGTATGGTGCTTGCAGAAGGGTTTTGCTTTTTAAAGAGAAAAGCCATGAAGAGAGCTTCATGATATGTGGGTATTATTATGCACTTGCATGAAAAAATGTCCAGTCAATATAACAAGTGTGCTTATTATGTGAGCTGAAAACTCTTCATTATGGATCGCAGCCTTTTTTTCGCATCATGGATCAGAACACCTTAGACCATGTATACATAAACATTACTTCAGTTAATTGCCCATTCACATAAAAGCATTTTAGGATAATCATCATTGTTACCAGTTTCTATAATTTTTTACATTGCACATAGCTCATAGGTTTTTTGAAACATCTGTATCAGTGTTATGTGAGCCACCAGTCTTCTTATCTCTGTGTCAGGTTTTCTGCAGAGAAATTACAGAGGCTGTGAGGATTAGCTGATACATGTTCCAGTCTCTTCCTACCTCTTGCATACCTCCTGACCAATCCCTTTTCAGTTACTGTAGGGTAAGTAGAAAGGAAGAAGGACCAGCCAAACTTGCTTATTCAGGCAGAGTTGTGTGTAGGGGGAGTGGTATCTTGTCTACTTTGCAAATAAACAGGAAGACTTTCATATTTCTTGGCTCCTGGCAGAGTAGAACATGTTAGCTGTCATGATCATTAACTGAATATTAGCCACGTTGTGTCTAAATGATATATCATATTCAGAGGCAATTCTTGCACTAAGCATTGACATGGGCTCCAGTGTGGTTCATTAAATGTGGGGCTACAGTTAGGGACTTTTGCTGGATTGAGGTCTATGTTAAAAGGTGAATTGTAGACAGATCCTAGTAGATAGAAAAATGGGATAACGAGATCCCTAGACAGTAAATCAAAAGTGATCTGTGGTTCATACAGATGTAAAGTTTTATGGCTGTTCAAAAGATTATCATATCAGAAGAATTTGCAATATTTAGGAGAAAAGAAAAATTCTTGTCACCGGTGCTGCATAAAAGTGTGGGCATTTAGATACAGCTTTAAAAGAGGCCAGTCAAATAGTGCATAGGCCAGGAATCAAGAAGTTCAAGAGATGATCCCTCACATGATGATGCCACATATGGGTACGCAGGAGCATCATGCACCTGAGTCTGGAGAACTTTAGTGAGCTGTGTGTAGTGTTGTTGCACACATGTAGAGTTCTCCTTGTGCTCTGAACAGTGTATAAATGGCAGTGTGGACCAGAGCCTCTCCAGATCCTTTTTATTGCCACATAGTCAGCTGGCAAGAGCAAATGAAACAAATGACCTATTTTGCCAAAAAAGATGGGCATGGAGGAACATGCACTGGGGCAAACAGGCACATTTACCTTACTATATATTTTAGAAATGTGTGTCTGCCTTTCTGTCCGTGAGTCCGTTTGTTCAAGAACTCCTCCCAAATGGTAAGAGCTTGGACCACAAAATTTGGTATGCAGCTTCCTCTTCTAACTTAAACCAAGGTCAGTATTTGGTTGTACCAGGACAATGGGATGTGTGTGGAATGCGATTGTTTTGTATCAAATGGAAAGGGAGGAGTATGACAGCAGGGATAGTTATGCTCACACATGACCATACAGGGCAGCAAGCGTGGGAAACAGTTATACTCATGAATTGCCTCAGGGGGGCAGCAAGTATCCAAGTGAGCAGTCACTGGCCAGCAGCCTGACCCCTGCCACCTTGGCCTGCCCCAGGGAGCAGATGCTGGCTGCCACAAGGCTCCCACTGTCCTTGGCTGACCAGGGGAGCAACCCTAGGCCAGCCTGCATGCCTCGCCCAACCCAGGCTGGCTTGTGTGGCCTCCACTGCCCTCATGCAGCTCTGTGGAGAAGCCAGAGCGCATTCCACATGGCCCCCTCCACGCCCTGAGGTGCGCAGCCCAGGATGGCCCTGTGGAGAAGCCAGCAATCAACCCCACCCCCCTCTCCTGAGCCCCTCCTCTTCCCAACCTCCTGATTTGACTCCTGCACTCCCCATCGTCAATGCTGGGTAAGTCTACTAGCAACCGAATAAAACATAAAAGGAAAAGAACTTTTGAAGGGTCAAGTTTGGCTTTTTGGAACACCTCCTGGAGGCCAGTAAAGTCAATGTAAATAATGCAGTGTCTGCACTGACACTGCATTGACCTAACTACATGGCCCTGAACTCTATGCCTCTCATGGAGGTGGAGTGATTAAGTCGGAGAAGTGGGTGAATTACATCCATAGGAGCGACATTTTAGTGATGATGGTCAATGTAAGCTGCCTTGTGTCAACCTATTCTGTGGTGTAGAGCAGGCCTGAGCAATTGCAAATGGTGAGGGTATGCAATCAAGATTGTTTCAAACATTTTGGGCATTGTTTGATTTTGCTAACAGCACCTGTTGAATACCAATGACAGTTAACTCTGAAGAAAAGATGGCTATGCTGAAGATTCAACAGCCTGAGTCTTTCAAGTAAGATGTGAAAATTTACAAAAGATCTTTTGAAGCTACCATGGAAAAAATACACATACCACAGCAAAACTGACATTCAGTGTATTAATGAAGGTTGGTCTACACCATGTTTGTGCCACTACCACTGTATGGGCTTACGAACTCTTAAAGTAATACAGCCCCATAGCATGGACACAGATATACCAATGTAGAAGTGCTTATGTCACTATGGGAATGAGCATGCCAGTATAACTGCATCCACAGTTTGGGGTTGCACCACTTCAACTATGTCAGTGTAGATGAGCCCTAAGGTGAAAAATCAGCAACCGTGTCCCCTCCTCCTACCCTGCTTTAAAATCAAAGAGGCAAGTACACTTTTTTATACATCGTAAAGAAAAATGGAGGTGATGGTCATCCCTTTAAAAAAACTTGTTTGCAAGCCACTTTTCAAACCATACCCCATACAGCTATGATACTATGCAAACAGTGATAAAGATGGGAAAGAGACTGCCAGCAAGGTGGTGGAGGCAAAAGGTTGACAGCTGAAAACAGCTGGCTGAGGGGGACAGTCTTTAAACACCTTCTATTCAGACTTCTAGATGTGAAAAACAAAGGCCACTAAGGAGTCCATAAATCTGAGCCATCCATAAATCCAGGGCAAGTAAAGACAAGGTATTTTGGGGGGCACTTACTTGTGTCACAGGATTTAAGCAAAGATCCTAACACTATTCTTGCTCACATGACCAGCTTTATTGACCTCAATGAGAAAATTCACATAATGTGAACAGGATTGGGCCCCAATTCCATTAGAAAAAAACATATTTTATTGCATTCCGAACAATTCCCAGCAGGGAAAAACAAAGCTTTTCAAAAGAGGTGTAAAATGTTTTGTGAAACCCAATTGCATCTCTGGGGAAAATAGCTAACTGGGGCAAAACTGCTTTTGTTTGTGTGGATTGCTTGAATTATCTGTGTGTCTCAGCTGCCAGCTGTGGCGATTAGCAGCTATTAAGTGGTCCTGGCTCAGTTATATTAATGATATACCATGTTATGACATTGTTTGGGTGTTGCACTGAGCTAGGACTTGAAATGGTATGTGTTATGGCTCAGGCCTGTTTAGAAAACTGAAGTATGAGGAAAATATCCCTTGAGCACAGAGTGAATAAGAAAAACAATGGCTGGATCCTGGAAGATGCAGTTTTAGGACTCTTGAGCTGCTGAATGCCCTCAGCTGCCATTGAAGACAGGTGGGAGGTGGGAGCATTCAACCCCTTGCAGGATCAACACCTAACTTGAGGGCATCTGGATGTGATCCAGCTGTCATACCGTGGTTAACACTGTTGGTACATCCTGTAGTTGTTATTGCCTGGACTTTATATGTGTTATTCAAGTGCAGACGGTTTATGCTGCCAACAGTTCTGTAATTTCTCTGTGAAAAGAACAATAAAATAGTGTAAAAGCAGAAATCTTACCGATGAAATATTTAGGGCTACTATGTGTTGGGTGAAAAGCTTTACTTAAATACTGGTAGGGCCAAGTCTGGGTCAGTCCTGTGCAAATCTTCCCTCAGACCATATCCATTTTGAAATAGCAGTTGAAGCAAAGGGAGAGACCAAAACCCAAACAATTTTAGCCCTGGAAGTGGAAGTTCTAGAAAGTTATGAGTTCTAAAAATAAGAGTTTAGAATGGTAACTGTTTTGTAGTCTTAATTGTATTGCTGCTCCAGCTGGAAGATTGGTTTTTAAGGTTAATAACTAAGCTTGATTATGTAATAATTGTTTGTTTCTTGTTGAAAAATTCTGAAGTAAAACAAATATTATTTACATAGTGTTCTGCTCTGCACATATTTGCATCTGTTATAACCTCCTGGGAATAGAATTTAGAATTAGTTTGTAGCACATGCGGAAAAAATGGCTTCAGCGAACATAAACTGAAGTCTATGACTTATGAATTAAACCTGATGCATTAAACGCTATAAATTCTCTGGAGCAGGGACCTTGTCTTCATGCTTAACTGTGAAGCAACTAATACACAACTGGCGATTTGGTAATAATTCTGCATGTTTTAAACTTTAAGAGGAGTGAGTGACAAGAAAGTCTTATCTGACCTTCTGTAAAGTGCTTTCTCTTGTGCGAAGGGTCCCCAGACCACATGCACAGGGCAACATTACAACAGTTCCCCTCACTTATTTCTTCCTTCTCTGAGCACTACTGTCTGTAGTTTGAAGTCTCTTCTTGATCTATACATCACACTGGATTAATGGAGCATTCAGAAAAGACAGTTTTCTTTATTACTCAACCCAGGATGGTGTTTACCTGTATCTTGTTTGTTGGGAAGAGGCAGAAGACCATCTTAGCATCCCCGTAACTCATTAATAATGATGACTGATAGTGATCTAAATTATACTAGGAAAATTGCAGCAGGGAAAAATACAGAGAAGTGATTCATCCTTAGCAAGATGAAAGAGGGCAGAACTCAAGTGGACAATATTCAGAAGGGGGAAGTTGGAGTTAGTTTCCAGTTCAGATCTGAGAATGTCAATGATGTCATTAATTTATGCCACCAGTGCCTTATTTTTGAAAGAGCTCATGGAGGTAAATGACTGAGTGCCACTGACATTGGTTCGGGAAGATCACAGCTCCAATTTGTTTGGCTTAAGATAAAAAAAGAATGTCAAGTATTGTTCAGTCAAAGAGAAAACAAAAGCTTATCTATAATCCTCCATGTCTTCTCACCCTTCTACTCAGCCAGCAGGAAAGCAGGGTATGATCACTACAGAATAAAGAGGTAAGTACTTGCAACTCTCCAGCTTTGTTTCTTCCTCTAGAGATGGGATTCCCTTTCCATCTTGTGTAGTTTGATCTCAATCTGGTAAGAAGGTGTTAATCCCAATACACCATATTATGTCATGCTGAGCGTTCTTAAAAATCAAAGACAGGCTGGGGCCCCAAGACCACCAAACTCTTTTATGACTAATAAATTTCTGTGCCTTTCAGAACAGTTTACTTCTATCAGCTAACCAGAGACATGTTTACAGCATTACTTTGGAATAAAGCTAGTCTGGTCTTTTAAAAAATACAGTCTTTTTTTAATGCTGCACCTGCACGACTGTGATTCTTTCCTGACATTCTCTACAGTTCCCTCTAGCTGCTGGCATGCCACCAGGTAAAAACAGAATGAGAAAATTATTATTTGATTATTTGTTGTTTGTGTGACTGTAGCCCCTGGGAGCCTGAGTCATGGACTACAACCTAGGCACTGCATAAAAAGACAGTCCCTACTCCTATAGAGTTTAAAATGTAAGTATAAAACAAGAGACAACAGATGGATACTGACAGAAGGGAGAGTGTAATGAAACAGAGAGACGGTATTGGTGATAGGCAGTAAAATACATTTATTCCTGCTATCCTAATGTATAACACTCTTGGATGTGGCTTTATAGGCCCCAGTGCAGGAATATACTTAAGCAGGTTTCTAATGTTGAACCTGTGAAATCAATAGAACTACAGGTGGTCCCCTACTTGCAATGTGGAGAAGCATCGCAAGGCGCCATGCACCATCGTAAATGCGGGCCGAGGGCATAAGTTGGGGATTTTTGGCCCCGTCTGCACTTACAAAAATGGTTGTAAGTGTGGGGGATTGGAACTCGGGCGATTGCATGTCGGGGGTTTCTGATACTAAAATGCTCAAACTTGCTTAAGTACATTTTTGAATTAGGGTCACAGTTCCCAGAAATAGGTTTTTTGGATCTTTTTTTCAATGTACCTCACTTTTCTAAACATCCATCCCATCAGACATTTGAGATCTCTAGCATGGGCCTGAGCTTAAGGCACCAGTTCAGTTTCTGCCTCTGTTCTAAATGTTTTGTGTAGTCTTGGGTAAGTTGTTGAAATTCTTTGTGCAGAATGTGGATGATGGTGCTTCCCAATCTACAGTGTGGCTTAGTTTATTGATTCATAGATTCCAAAGCCAGACAAAACCACTGGGCTCATCTAGTCCAACCTGTATAGCACAGGCAATAGAACTTCCCCCAAATAATTCCTAGAGCAGAGCTTTGGGAAAAACATCAAATCTTCATTTAAAAATTGCCGTCGATGGAGAAATTCACCAAGACACATGGCAAGTTATTCCAAGTGTTAATCACTTTCATGTCTCCATTTTTTTTCAGTCTGAATTTGTCTAGTTTTAACTTCTCACCATTGATTCATGTTATACCATTCTCTACTAGACTGAAGAGCCTATTATTAAGCATTTTGTTCCCTGTATAGGTTCTTAGAGACAGTAATCAAGTCACCCTTTAACCTTGCTAGACAAAATGGATTGAGCTCTTTGAGTATATCACTTCAAAGAGGGTTTTCTAACCCTCTAAGCATTCTTGTTGCTCTTCTCTGAACCCTCTCCAATTTTCAATATTTTTCTTGAATTGTGATGATCAGAATTGGACTTAGCATTCCAGCAGCACCAAAACACAGAGGTAAAATAATTTCTCTGCTACTTGAGGTTCCCTGGTTCATGTATACAAGGCTTGCATTAGCATTTTTTTACACCCTGGGAGTTCATGTTCAACTAACTATCCACCATTCTGTAAGTACGGCCTATGCTCTTTGTTTCTAGACCACATACATTTGTATTTAGATGTACAGGTTGAACCTTTCTAACCCAGCACTCTCTGGCCTGGCAACATCTATGGTGCGGCATGGTTTTAGTTAGCCAGATGTCCATTTATCATGGGTGTGGCCAAGTTTCCCGTGGTCCCATAAAGTTTGTTTATAGCCACCAGTCCTGGCTCTCAGTGTTCTGTGCTGTTATTTAGCTCTAATTTACCCCTAAGGGTATGTCTAGACTGCATCCCTCTGTCAGCAGAGGGATGCAGGTTGACATTGCAAATGTGGCAGGGATTTAAATATCCTGCACCTAATTTGCATAAAAATGGCTGCCACGTTTTGCTGACTCAGCACTTTGTCAGCAAAAAGCGGCAGTCTATAGAGGGATCTGTGGAGAAAGAAAGCCTTTTTCAACAGATTCTGTCAACCTCCTTGCAGGAGGCATAAGGGATCTATCAAAAAAGGCTTTCTTTCTTGACAGATCCCCCTCTAGACTGCCGCTTTTTGCTGACAAAGTGCTGTGTCAGCAAAACGCGGTGGCCATTTTTATGCAAATTAGGCACGAGATATTTAAATCCCTGTCTCATTTGCAATGTCGACCTGCCTAATCTGCATCCCTCTGCCGACAGAGGGATGCAGTCTAGACATACCCTAAGTGCCTTCTAAGAGTGCAGTAGGAAGTGGAAGTGTTTGGTAATGCTTCTAGAAAATACTGACCTCCCGTGGTTCAGCAAATTCTCTGGTTTGGCACCAGTCAGGTCCAGAGGATTCTGGACTAGAGAGATTCAACCTGTATTAAAACACATATTGTTTGCTAGTGTTCAGCTAGCCAGCTGATCCCTATAAGTCTGAGTCAATGATCTATCCTCTTTATTATTTACCATTCTCCCAATTTTTGTGTCATCTGCAATCTTTCTCCGTGATGATTTTATGGTTTTCTTCCAAGTCACTAATAAAAATGTTAAATAGCACAGAACCAAGAACCAGTCACTTGCAGACTCCACTGAAAACATATCCATTTGATGTTGATTCCCTGTATTTACAATTACCTTTTGAGATCTGCCAGCCAGATTTCATACTCCATTTAATGTGTGTCAAGTTGATTTTGTCTTTCTAGTTTTTTAATCAAAATGTCATGTGTTTATGAACATGTACTGCTTAAAAATCCATTAAACTGAGAAAACGGAGTAGAATTCACTGTCCTAATTTCCCTGATTGTCAAAAGGGGAAATGTTGCAACAATGTGTAAATACCAATATCTTTTCCCAATGGCTGACACTCTGAATAAGCCTCACATGCATTATTATTATTATTGCTGGGCACCTTTTCCAGAAAGCAGCACAACACCCTAAGAGAAACAGCAGCGTCCTTTCTGGTTGTACGGGGGCATCAGAGATATTCCACACACACAGAAGAAAGAGGTTCAGAAGCAGACTCAATTCTACTTTCTCAAGAAAAAGGCATGTTTCCAACATGAATCAGCTGAGAGCACCCTGCAGTTTCTGAAGAGGAAAGAGCATTCTTGGCATGCGGGTTGGGATGAGACAGCCTCCACTCTTAGAAGGAATGGGGGAAACACTTCTGGAAGCCTTGTGGTCTGCTCCTCCCACCATGCTGTTGCTAATTAATCATGCTATGGGAAAAACTGAGCTCCTAGAAGCCCTTGGTTTGTGGCATCCCTGCTCCCAGCTCTTCCCCACTAGCTATCTCCCTGGTTTGATCACTCAGTCCCACTTAGAATCATAGAATTATAGGGCTAGAAGGGACTACAAGAGTCAGCTAGTCTAACCTACTCCCAATATGCAGGATTTATTGTGTCCAAACTTTCCAAGACAGATGGCTGCCCAGCCTCTTTCTGAAAACCTCCAGTGAAGGAGATTCCATGACCTCCCCAAGCAGTCTGCTCCATTGTGCTTCTGTTCTGAGACATAGGGACAAACTACGTGAGTGCTCCAGAGTTAGAGCACCCCTGGAAAAGAAATTTGTGGGTGCTTAGCACCCACTGGTAGCTCTGCTCCCCTCCCTTCATCCACTCCAGCCCACCAGCAACTCCCTACCTTCCCCGTGCCGCCTATCTGTGGTGTCCAAGAGGTGCTTGGGGGAGAGGGGGAGGAGGAAGAGTGGGGAGGGGATGTGCTTGTGGGAAAGGGCAGAACTGGGTGAGAAGAGGTGGGATGGTACAGGGATGGGAAGAGGTGGGGTGGAGGTGGCAGCATGGAGGAAGTAGTGGAGAGGAGGTGGGGCTAGGAGCTGAGTGGGAGTTGAGATCCTTTGGGGAAAATTGAAAGCCAGCACATGTACCCAGAGATCAAATTTAAATCTGTTGTGAAGTAATCTGAACCCATTGCCTCTTGTGGCAAGAGACAACAATTTTACTTAGTCTTTCTTATGACAACCTTTCAGATATCTGAAGACAGCTATCCTGTCCCCTCTTATTTCCACGTCTCCAAATTAAACACACACAGTTCCTTCAAACTTTGCTCATATGACTTGCATTCCACCTCACTGATCATTTTTCCTGTGTGCCTCTGGGTCCTTTCCAATTTCTCAGCTTCCTTTTTGTACAGTGGTGACCAACAGTGTACACCAGCTGAGACCTAATCAGCACAGAGGGGAAAGGTAGTATAACCTCTTGTGGTGTACATGCTATGCCTTTGTTAATACAGCCACAACCTTCAGTTGCTCTTTTTGCAACAGCTTTGCGTTGCTGACTCATGTTGAGGTTGTGACCCACTGCAGCCTTCAGATCCTTCTCAGAAGTGCTGCTGACAAGCCAGTTCTTCTCCATTCGGGTTTTCTTCCATAAGCATAGCACCTGACATTTGTATTTGTTGAATTTCATTTTGTTCTCCAGCTCATTTACTTGCACCTCCGCTTCCCACCCTTTCCTCTTCTGTAACCACTTTCTACCCTGCCATGTTCTTTCTTTCCTTGCCTGTTATCTTCCTTTTTTGAGAGCAGTTCTCTTCCTTCTTCTCTCTTCCAGTCTCTTATCTCTTTATTCCCCAGTTACTTTCCTTCCCTTTCTTCCCCCAACCCAGTATGGCAATCTCCAAAATTCAAAAAATCTTAATGCAGACCTCACCCTTTTCTCCAAAATGAGATTTTTTTAAAAGCCCCACATTTGGTTTTGGTCTATTTTTAAGACTTTTGAGCTCCTCCTGTACCTTCTTCAATTCTAATGTGCGTGTGACAATGTTGTCCACTCTTTAAATGGAGAGCAAGTAAGACAATCTTGGCTCTGCAGCAGGAGCTAATGCTAGAAGACCCACTTGAGCTTGGGGTTCCATTTGTGAGGTGCAATACAAACACAAAGTAGGAGACAATCACTGACCTAAAAACTTTACATTCTAGTGCAAAGCCTGAGGCTGAGTTTGTGATATGGGAGCTAGAATCGACCAAACTTGTCTCTTATATGGGCCACAAAACATCCTTTTGATGGCAATAACTTTTGATGCTTGCTGAGCTGGGCTGGATTCCAACTGGTGAACTACGGCTGAAAGTAAAAGGATGATAGTCAGCCACACTGCATTTGGGTGAATTATACAAGTACCTAATTTGACATGTTCCTTCTGAAAGGCTGGGTAATAAAGTCAATGAGATACTACTCTGTTATAATAGAACTGAGTTCTAATCTCAGCTGTGCCTGAAGTGATCCTATTTGTTAAACAGGTAAATGAGAGTTACCCAAAAGATATGAACTCATGGTTCACAATAAGAGTCATGAAAGACTATATAAACAGCAGTCAGTGTAAGAGTTTGCACTAGAACTCCTAGGGTTTTTTTTGTTTTGTTTTGTTTTTGAATAAGGCTTAGTATACCTTCCATGAAGATAAAGGGCATTGTGGTGGAACTGGTCCCTCCACCTGGTTCATATGGCACCAGCCCCCCTTGGTTATTCCCAAATCTGTGTGCTCAGGGGATGGGGTGCCATGGGGAGAGAAGGTGGGCTGATGGTGGAAAGGGGCAGGGCTTTGGCCCAATAATGGACAGACACCTCCCTAGCCCACCAGGAGTTCCAGGCCAAATTGTGCAATCACTCTGACCAGGACTGCTAGAACATGTGGTGAGAGAGACCTTTTGCTTTGAATTCACTTTTGCTGGTTAATGTAGGTGTTGTGTTCTTACCTTTTATTTCTTTGTAACCAATTCTGACTTTTTATGCTTTACTACTTTTATTCCTTTGACATACCTGAGAGCATTTTGAATGCAGATGTGGCAGCTAGGGCCGACTGTTATCAGTGGAAGTAAAACTATGTTGAGTGTCTTCCGCTTACATCATGCAGAAACACACAAAAAGCTGAATATAGTTCTCAGTGGTCAGAGAATAAAGCATGATTCACACCTAGTCTATTTAGGTTTCACATTGGATAGGACTCTCACATACTGTGATCACCTTATAAAAGAAAGTGATGAAGGCCAAAATGTACAACCTACATGGAAAAATGGCCAGACTGACAATGGGTGCCAATCAAGGTTCTCTCTAAGCTGTGCGACAACACTCCCCCCACAGCTGCTTAATCAGCCCTGCCCAGCCAGAGGTTCAGGACTCCACATGTGGAGCTACCTGTCTGGGGGAAGGGCACTTCTCCCTCAGCTACAGCAGCAGCTCCCTGCTGAAGACAGAGCAGTGAGTCTTTCCCAGCTGGAAGGGACAAAGTACCCAAACATTGTACAATTCAGCCTTGGCTGCAGCAGAAAACTGCACTCCAGTATGGGGCTTGTCATCTCACACTCTGATGCCTGAAGTACAACTTAATTCCAGCATGCGTATTATTTCAGGCACACTTACATTTCCTCCACTGCCACAGTTATGAGCTCTCTGCAATATTCTTCTACCCGCGTTCACAGACAGAAAAATGAAGCTAAGTTTGTGATGAACTTGTTTGATATCACATCCACCATTAACAAAAGACTTGTTTAATCCATCACATGATTGTCTGCCCTCACAGTGCCTGCACTGGATAAGTTTACTGGGTGAGGGATTTACAGTAGAGGATGTGTGACAAGCTTCATGGTCCGCAGAGGTAGTGACAAATAAGTATCTCCTCTTGGAGCCCGCTTAGCCTGGTTTGATTTATTGTCAGTGGAACTTTCTGAATTGGTTTTGTACTAGAATTTGTGTTGCAGCAGAATTTGGGGAGTGTTTGAGACACAGTCCACTATGTCATTGTGGGCAGCCACAAACTATGACACACTTTAGTGAGGACTGCAAAAGGACTCAACTTCCTGGAAGTCTTTGTGCCTTGAAAATTGTGGATAAGAACGCTGTCACTTGGGTTGACTGGATTGCATATGTGAAATAAACTTGTAATCATTTAAAATCTTTCTGTAATTAATAAGCTTATGTTATTTTTTTATGTAAATCATTGTGCTTGCACTGAAGTATTTGGGAAACTTCGTTTGGGATAACAAGATTTGTGGATATCATTTTTGTTAATGAAATAATGGACTTTATATGAGATTATATAGTCCCTGAGCAGTTAGGTAGTACGACATGAACATTTCTGGGGGAAAGTCTGGGACTGGGAGTTTGGTGCTCTTGCCCTGCAGTGTAATTGCTGAGTGGCTAGCTACAGCACTCATGCAATATAGCAAGGAGTGATTTACATGCTGGAGGTTGTGTGTATGCAGACAAAAGACACCCCAAGCTGGATAGTTGAGGGAACACAGCTGTTCAAATTATACACTTGGGAATGTTACAGGGTGGTAATAAAATAGTTGGATCCAGGAACAAAATATAGGTCCAAATGTATATTTTTCTAGAGTATAAAACATACACCTCCAGCCCATTCTATCAGATAACTTTTCTGCACCTCCAGCTAATATGTCTTGTTATCTGGAGTCACCATATTTCACTGTTCTAACAGCAATAAGTTGTCAAAGATTATTAGGGCCATAATGGCCTCTGACAAACCCAACTTGATTTGGGTGTTCAATAGAATCTAAAACCTTCTCTAGTCTCATTGCCAGAACTTTTGCCACTATTATAACATCACTATTAATTGGAACATAGTGTGGCATCCTCTACCAACTTAGGAAAAATTTATATTAGGGCTTCCCTCAGAATTTGGGGAATGATGCCCTCTAGGAGTGAGTCGTTACACATTTTAAGCATCTTCCCAGACAGGAGTTCAAGGAAGTATATATAGAATTCCGCAGGGAAACCATCTGGCCGGGGGTCTTTCCCTACTTTCATATTCTTAATTGCCTCAGGTAATTCCACCACCGTTCAGGAAATGTGAAGGTTTCAGTGCTGGGCTGTAGTAATGGTTTTTTTTAATTGATCCTAAGTATTTATGGATGGGTTTGTGTGCAATTTGTACAGATCTTTTTGGAGCTCTTTATTAATATCCTTAGCTAATGTAGTAGCTTGCCATATTTTTCCTGGATGGCCATGATTCTACACTCAGAGATCTTCTGTCTTTAAGCAGTGTGACAGCAAATTTCTAGCTTTCCCACCTGCTTCTCAAAAGCCTTGCCTGAGTAAAAAATGGGCACATTTAGCCAGCACTGAGTGCAGCTTATTAGGTTGAGGCTTAATCAAGGATTGCAGCATATTATAGAGAAGAGGCTTGGCATAAGACAAGTCTCAAGCTGCTTTTTTTCTAAAGAGCAATCCTGTTGCATCCACATTTCCCTCCCCCCACCCCCAATCTGGCAGCTACAAAATGTATAGTTCTACTCCTCAAACAGGCCTTGAATGCCTCCCATAGTAATCTGCTAAAATGTTGACAGTTTGTTTGTCTTCGGTAACAGGCCAATTTCTTTTAGAGTAAATATGTTAAAGTGGTGGATCTAATAAAAGGGAAGAAATAAATTTCCATCTCGTTGGCTGTTTCTCACCCCTGTTGCTGTTTGAAGACTTAAAGGGGCATGATCGAGAGCATACTTGTATTAATACAAGGTATCAACTGCAGAATCAACCAAGTGATTGGAGATCAAAAGAATCTATATGGGAATAGGAGCCATGCACCAGACACAATATGAACAGTCCTATCCTTTGGACAGATAAGCCGCTAGGTTGCATGTAGTCCCAGCTCTTAAAGTGCAACTTCAGAGCCATTCTAGCTTTAGCTGGCTTATGTTCCTGAAGCCAAGATGTGTCCACCAAGATGTGTCCACCAAAGCATTAAACACCTCTTTAAATTCCCAAGCATTCAGAGTAGGGATACAATTTAGGGGAAAAAATCCCTTGAAAGTTTTCAGGATCATCAATATTAGGCCTGTGCATATTAGTAGTGATTAGTTCAGATCCATTTATGGTTACTTTAAGGATAAAAAAGCTCTCCTGATCATCTGAAATTGACTTAGAGATTGTTACTATCTGTGCTTTATGCAAGAAAATGGTTACCCTCAGGAGCTGGGTGAGAAGCAACAAAACATTACTTTTTCTGTTCAGTCATGGTCTAGTTTAGCAACCTCATCTGTGGCCAAATGCATCTGCTGCAAAAGTACTATGCCTGCCATTGCTTTCTTTAATAAGGAGTACACTTTTTTCTTTTAATATGAGTGTTGAGGCCCTTTACATTCCAATAAATTAAAAATAAGATTCAGGACCATTTGGCTGTTTTAAGAATTATTTTTGAATATGCAGTCTTACCAACCTGGAGTGGAATGTTTGGGTAATTTGCTTTATTACATCCCAATATACATAGAAGCACAGAAGGAGAGAAATCTATGGATGCAATGTCTCAGACACTTATTTCACAGATTTTGGATTACTTGCCAGATGTTTGCCACTTGCCAGGCTTCCAGGGAACAGAGAGGAGATGGTTTCAGAGCAGGGAAGAGAAGACAAAAGCACATAATATATACATATAACAACTTATTACCAAGCCTAATAGATCACAGTGAGAAAGCATCCAACACTAGAAGCCAAACTAAACCAATTGTTAGTGCTGGAGATGGTTGGTTGGGGAGATGCATCAGCTAGGCGGGAGCCAGCTAGCTGGGAGCTCAAGGGATCTGCTCCTCCACCCAGCATCTCCTGCAGTCCCCATGGCAATTATTATATCAAGACTGGATATTTTTCTAAAAGATATTCTTGTGTTGCATCAGAGATTAATGCACAGAAGTTCGATGACCCATGTTATGTAGGCGGGCAGACTAGATGGTCCCTCCAGGACTTAGAGTCTATGAATCTATGCTCCGAAGCCAGCTGTTGAAGAAAGGGTGAGGCAAAATTCTATGTACTCATAGCATAGGACTTAACCCTTAAAGCCATAGTATAGCTAGAGCCAAAGGGTCTCTCTTCAAGCAGCTGCTCTGATTGTCACCTTCAAGCCATGGATGCTTGACAAGGTGAGTTTGCTTAAAAACAAGAGGTGAAATGACAGTTGTGTTTCTTCTCTCATGCAGCATAACATTGCACATATCTGCTGCTAATTCTCTGCAGCATCACTGTGTTATTTGTTGGACTGAAACAAATTGCAAAACTCTGCTTTGCTTTGTGTAACAGTGTTCCTCCCACATGAGTGCCCTAGTGCTTTGAATGTGTAGCCCAAGGTCCAGTGTGCTTCAGCAGCAGCCCTGGGAACTACAAGTTGTGGACTACAAACTGCGGCATGTTGGGAGACTTCCGGGTTCCTGCCAGGGTGTGCCCTCTGCCTCCAGCAGGGTCTCAGCAAGGACTGTGCTAGAAGCAGTGCACAGGCTGCATGCTGAGAGGAGGGGCTGCTGAACTGTTTTCCTCTTCTATGTTTTTCTACAGAATAAAGCCTGTCCCTGGTGATTTGTCTGAGTGGGTCTGGTCTGAGGTGCACACACACTGACACACAATACACAACGCAGTGCACACCAAGCAGCCTCAGGCCTAGCCTTCCACAGTGGTGTAAGAAGTCACAAGGCTTCCCCTCTGCTGAATAACCTCACACTGGGCTAGCCAACAGGAGGGGTTACAAATGGATAATAAGCCCCCTTCTGAGCATCTAATTCCTCACCAGGACTGTGCTGCATCCTGGGCGAAATGCAGCCTAGCACAATAGACTCTACTAGGCTTCAAGCAAATATTTTTCAAGGGAAAGGTCATGGAAGAACAGATGTAGTCAGCTGGTGCAGGGTGTGATAGAAGATCAAATACAGCTAAACAGATGTGAGGCATCAAAATGGTCTACAAGCTGCAGGTAAAGAGTAAATTGCATAAAGCATTAGTACAGTCTGAAAACATTGGAAGGAAAAAAAGAAACATCACGAATATATATATATATATCTATTTGCCCTTTGCACTGGTTTTAGCGTAATCAGTTCTTTTAGCAAAAATTCTTACAGCTAAATATTAGTCTCTTGTTTTGTACTAGTCATTTTGTTTTCAGAGCAAAACTAAAGAACCATATCCTTATGGAGGCTTTTATCAAGAGGAAATCTTGGAATCGCTTTCAGAAGAGAGGGTGAGGGGAAAAAAGCAAACACCCTTGTGCAATAAAGGGGCTGTGTGTTGTGCGATCCAGTGAAATTTATTGCAGAACTGTAAATCTAAATACATGTTGAAGACTGTTGGTCTTGTATTCTTGGAAAATGGCCACCAAATTCAGTTTGAAAGCATTCATTTCAAAGCTATTTGTAAAGAGTTGCATATAAGGAATGACAGCATCTATAAAGTGTAAGGGAAATGGAAATTCCAGTCCTGGTTTGTCTTCACAGTGTTTCTGCCTTCATTTTTTATTCCCATTGAAATACAAAAAGTTGAAAATTCAAAACAGAAGCCCATCACTGCAAGATAATTTATCTTATTTCTTGAAATACATTGTCTGCATTTTCCCCTCACATAATTTAAACAGCTGCTTCAGGATGCTGGCCAGTGAATCCTGGATTTGGGAACACAAACTATTCAGTTCCTGTCTGTAAGATACCTTGGATGTAGGAGCCCAGAATTAATTTCTGTCCTGAAAGAGCCCTTTGGTCATGCAATGCATTTGGACATGCTTATTCTTTGTGGCTGTATAAAACTAGAGGAACTTCTTTATTTGTAAGGTGCACCTACACACGTTTATAGATCTCCTCTCCTCTGAATGGCCTGCATCCTTGTGCAACGGCAGCTTGACCCAGTGGTGGGATGGGAGATGGAAGCTGTTTAAAAGCACTGCTTCTAGCTCAGCAGTGCTCCACCACAATTTAGAACAGGAAATGAAGAACACCAGACTCATTCCTCCCAACCCACTAATCTTACTGTTCTCTTTGAGACAGATTCAAAGCCCATTGAAGTCAATGGCAAGACTCGTGTTGACGTCAATTGTCCTTGAATTCAGCCAATAGTTTCTTTTTTTGTAGACTCATTTTTGGCCTCTCTGTTGTACTGTTCCCTGTGCCTCGAACCATTTCCCTCTTCTTCTCCAAGGGACCTCTCTTTTCTTTCAAACCCTCCCTAACAATGCCCTATTCTGCCTCCCCAGTAACACTGCCACAGTCTGTCTTTGCCACAATTACTTGGGACATCTGGGATAACACCTTTACAAGAAGTACTGTAGAATCTTTACCAAGAAGTCAGGACCAACATTTCATTTCAGGCTGAAAGGCCGCTTCATCACTGAAAAACTCCCGTTAAAGACAATGGAAAGATGCTTCATTTTAAAGGGAGTTGACAAGGAGCATTACTCAGAAGGAAAGGTCCCACTTACTGATGCACCAACACCACTTCCTGCTGTAGCATCATATGTTTCCCTTGAAGATTTGTCCTAGCTAAAGCTGAGAAGCTCACATGCTGATATGGTGGCAGGTGACCATTATTGTTTGTCCACTCCTGTGGTTTTACTAATTGTTCAGGAGCCTTGTGTCACATTTGTGATCTAGGCACAGCAGCTCTGTCACCAACTGCTACATGGTAGACTCTGTAAAAGACACGAGGAGTCCTGTGGCACCTTATAGATTAACAGATTTATTGGAGCATAAGCTTTTGTGGGCAAAGACCCACTTCATCAGATGCATGTAGTGGAAATTCCTGAGGCAGTATAAATGTACAGGCATAAGAAAAGAGTACCAATCAAGAGTAAGGCTAGAGATAACGAGGTCAATTCAGTAGGGAGGATGAGGCCCACTTCTAGCAGCTGATATGGAGGTGTTCTAGAAGTGGGCCTCATCTTCCCTGACTGAATTGACCTCGTTATCTCTAGCCTTACTCTTGATTGGTACTCTTTTCTTATGCCTGTACATTTATACTGCCTCAGGAATTTCCACTACATGCATCTGATGAAGTGGGTCTTTGCCCATGAAAGCTTATGCTCCAATAAATCTGTTAGTCTGTAAGGTGCCACAGGACTCCTCATCGCTTTTGCAGATTCAGACTAAGATGGCTACCCCTCTGATCTGTAAAAGACAGTGTACACTGAGGGCATTTTCACCAGTTTATGAGATTATGAATCTCCTCCAAAGGCCGACCGTTCTGCTGAGCTGGAAAAGATAAACTTCTCCCTGTCAGACAAATGCCCAGTAACTGGTTTTCAAATGTTGGGCAATCTCACCCACAGAATCCAATCCAAACAGGAACATTGTGGTGAGCTCTGAGTCAGACTCTCTGGCGGTGGAGAAGACGGTCATCAGATTTGTCACTGTTCCATCATAATGCTGAGTTCTCTTCATAATGGATTGTACAGCACTGAGTCATACTTCTGGGTTAGACCTGGTGGGCAGCGTTGCGTATTGTGATAGATATGACTTTGGATACCAAGCTGGAGTTCCCATAATTTCTATCAAAGTTACTTGACAGAGGAATGAGACATTCAGCAATATGGAATCAAAATATATTCCTACTTTAGCTGTGTTGACTCCCATTGACCTAACAGGGTGATTGCAGCGATCTCTCTGCTATTGCAGCTTTTGAAAATGGACGTGGGGTGTGAAAGGGTTGGCACTCACCTCTCATGAGTACTGGTTGCATGTGACTGCACTCTCTCTTCATTGGTTCTCTGGCAGTTTTTCTAGCCCCTCTGTCTTTAAGTAGTCTCAGCCCTAGGATGGGGCTGTCTCCCCAGGGCTTCCCCCCTTGGAGACAGTATTTTCCTGGGATTCTTCCAAGTTCAGTCCACACCCAGCCCCTGCAGCCATCTAGCAGCTCTCTCAATTTTCCCCCAGTCCCTGCTTTCAAACTGTCCTTCTCTCAGTCTGAGAAGCCAGCCAGGAGCCTCTCGTTCCCCTGGTCACTGCTCCTTACTTTGCGCTTGTTGTGCTGCAGTTCCCTCAGGCAACTGGGCATACAGTCCTTTCTCCTCTAGTGCCCAGTAGCAGCACAGTACAACAACTGCTATTAACTCTCCCCCTTACTTTATTCGGCCACTCCTTTTAATATAGCCTTCCTGGGCCCCGATTGCTTGCTTCCTATGCAGCCCCTCTAGTCTGCTTGGAGGACTTCTCCACTGGTCCCTTCCTTGGGGTAGGTTCTCCTTTGCCTCAATAGACACACACATACTTACCTTTGAGGGGAAGAGAAGGTGCAGAAGGGTGGTGATCTCAGCCTGTGAGGGACACAAGATCTGACCTGAGCACACAGGGGCCAAAGGTTAACACCGTATGTACATGAGCCCCAGGCCGATAAACAAAATCCCAGGTCTTTTACCTCTGGGACCCATTCGTTTGATCTTTTTAAGCACTTTTGAAAACAGCCACAAGTTACGATGACTTAACCTCTTGACCAATTATGTCCGTTAGGTATTAAGCATATGCCTAACCTACTGTGGCTTGCAGATGCTGCAAGGAAGGCAAAAAAAACTCCTTGAGACCTCTGCCAATTGGCCATTGAGAGCAAAAAGTCCTTCCAAGCTGCAAACGGGTGACTAGCTATACCTGCAGCCTCTCTCAGGCTGGGTTCCCATTCTTTGGTCAAGGTGGATAAGGTGGGCTGCTAGAATGGAGCCAAAAGAGGCTTCATGCAGCCTCTGCTCCAGGCTCAATCCTGGGATTGAGGGAATGTTGGCCAGTCAGCACCCTAAGCATGGCTGCCCCCAAAAAGCTGCCAGAAACTCCTGATGGAGTTATCTGGATGTTCCTCAGCCAGTGTCTCCTCCTCTGACTGATGGGGGCTGCAGCCCTTTCTCCACCAGCCCCATCAAGTCACCAGATCCATTGAAACGAGTTGGTGGCATTTCTGATCAGTACAAAAGGTGAATCTCCACCATTTCCCCCAAGCGAAATTACTCCTTCCTGCCCAACAGAGTCAGGCCCAACAAAACTTTCTTTCACATGAGCTGTTGGAGAAGATGCGAGCTTCCCTCTCCGAACCAGTCCTTGCCACTGTTACTCATTCACTTGCAATCAAAAGGGCCAGATTCCCAGTCAGTCTGCTTAACTATGCTAGAACTACAGCGGTGTATGTTGGCTGAAAAGCTGGGCCTACCTTGTTGTAATAATCTACTTTTCAAAGGACTGTGCCTTGCGACAGGTTAGAAAGTAAAGCTAGTGCCGAATGCAGCAGGCCACCTATTAAGTGGCATTTCACACAGGCTTCAGTTTATTGTCTTCACTGTAGTTCCCGGTGGTTTGTCATTAGTGCCTCAGTCTGAGATGAGCAGTCAGGTGTTGTTTTATCCTGGGTATTTTAAGGTATGTGATGTGTGACTCCAGCAGCTTTAAAAAACTAAATAAATATCCCTATAAAACAGCACTGTGTCAACAGAACAAAACATAGCTTCCCTGATTTTAACATCAGGTGATGAAGCAGGAGAAGAGGGAGACAGCTCTACGGCAGTGGTCCCTAAACTGTGGGATGTACCATCATGGGGGGACAGGGAGGAACATCTGGGGGTGGTGCACAGTGGGATTTGGGGTCAGTCCCTTGGGGGGTGAAGAGGGAGTGCCATGCAGCTCCTCTCTGCTCCCAGCCACAGCTCCACCCCACCTCCCGCCCAACTGCTCCCTCATTCCCTCTCTGCTCCCA
The DNA here is from genome assembly GCA_032595735.1 of Pelochelys cantorii. Classification (NCBI taxonomy): domain Eukaryota; kingdom Metazoa; phylum Chordata; order Testudines; family Trionychidae; genus Pelochelys; species Pelochelys cantorii. Next base: position 62,435,493 of record CM064328.1, on the reverse strand, counting down.
GGCCAGTTCCACTTCTATGCCCAATTCCGCCCCTACCCCCAGTTCTGCCCTCAGCTCCATCTACAGCCCAAGCTGTAATGCAGTAATGAGGGGGGCATGGGCAAATTCCATTACTGGTAAAGGGTGAACCCGACAGGAAAGGTTTGGCCACTACTGTTCTATGGAAAGGATTTTGGGTGTGTAATTCTACCTTCCTCCCAGCCTAAGACTGTCCAGTGAAGACAGCCTGAACCTGAACTTTATCTTAGCTCTTTTTAATAATCAAAACTGACAATTAACTTCAAAGTGCACTATAGAGTTATTAACTAGGCCTTGCAGAGAGGTTAAATTTGCTCTAGGCCACTCAAGGAACCAGTTGTGGAACTGCATTTAGTTTTCACAAGTTCCTGGCTCCCAGACCTGTGGTCCTACAACTAGACTGCATTGTTTGTTCTTGAGTTATCAGCAACACCTTTAGTTTCAGAAGTGTTCGTTTGCCCTTGCAGCTCATTCTCCATTTCAAGTCTTGACCTTTGCTGGTGATGTCAGAGGAGAAACTGCCAGGAGGAACAGATGAACTCTTCAGACATGAGTTTGCCATTTCAGTATAATCTTAGTAATAAAAGAACAAGAAAAGGGAAAATGAAGCAAATATGTTATACAGCATCAACAAAACTGTTGCTAAATAGAATATTTTTTACAAGTAATTGGCTGATCCTTAATGATCTGATCCCAGTATGATGACCATATAGCAAATTACTGTCATAATGGGATAGGATGTAAGTCAATTCTACCAGCTCATATGTTTGATTTTTTTAATGGGGACTATAGTCCAACAGTAATCACAGTCCCTTTTTATGGCTACAACTTCAGTTAATGCAAGGGTCTTCACAAAGGTCGCATTATCGCCTGCTGATTTATTACCATGGTTCAGCATTCTCTCTTAAAGGTAAGTCCTTTTAATCCCTTTGCATTTCTTCTCTGTTTGGAATCCCCACAAGCAACAGCCTGGTGCACAAGATAAAAAAATGTAGCTACTGTTTTGCTAAGTCTGTTCTTTTTACCTTTTAAGTCCCTAAAGGGGTCCAAAAAGGGGTTTCTTTTAGGTAAATTTGGAAAAGCCTTAAATCAACAACTGAAATTTGTGATCCTACTCCAACCTCAATGAATCTTGTACCATCTTTCTCCCCTCAACGGTAGTTGAGAAACTTCCATTGACATCAGTCAAGAGTCAGTTCAGTCACTAAGCCTTTGACAAAGCTCCACTTCTTCAGTATAGGGAAAAAAGGCCCAGAGTTTGTGTGTGTTTATAAAGATAAACAAAAGCAACTACAGGTTTATTACCTAAATGTCTTCTGGTTTGTGATTCTAACCTATAGAAGATCTAGTTACTCTACACTAGAATCTGTTGAGTTACTGTTCCTGACAGGAGAAAGTAAGATCAGGCTGTGGTAATTTTTTACCACCATGCTATTTCTCTCTACTTGTTAGAACAGCTTTTCCAGATGAAGGGTCCATGTAGGGTTACCTGCTCTAGTGCCACAGATTGTGCTGTGTTCATGTATCAGGTAGCTAATATAGTGCACTGAGGAACACCTATCCCTTCAAAAATGTTCTGAAGTAATGGGCACATGTAGAGCTTAGGCAAGTTGCATTTTCCCTCCTAAGATGAAGGTATTTGGCACCTACTGCCCACAGACACTGAAAAACTGGAGACATCAATAGCTCTCCTTCAGTACCATTCCTTTAAGCCATTCTCTACGTTGGAGAGAGGAGAACTGATTTCATTTATTGTATCTGTGCACACATGGTAAAGCTGTGTTTCCTGGGGGAAAAAAATTGGTTGCATTGAAGGATCCCTGTCTTAGCTAGCTAGTTTTGTCAAAATATTTAGGAAATGTAAAACATCCACCAAAATCTTTTTTCCAGAAAAGGTGATGACCCCGAACTCCAGCTGGAGGATGTTCAGTAGATAGTTGAAACATTTACGAGTTCCACACTCAAGTCACACCTTGAAAAACTTTTACATTTTCAGATGTGGAGAGTATAGGCCACTCTCCACTAACGCTGTAGTTCAGCTGCAACATCTGGTGTAAATAAAAATATTCCCTGTAGATTCTAAATTCCTATGCTTATGGAATACTTTGCCAGTTGTCCTAGATTAAGTATTTTCTCTTGTGCAATTCTAGCTTATAGATGACTGTGGTTAATGAATAGCTGTCATATTTTTTTGTTAAATCTATTCTAATATTTCTGCTCTCTTAAATGACTTTTCTGCAAGTGTACCTAGTCAGTTTGAGGAGGGTTTGGGGACATTTTTTTTTAAATGGCACATTTTCACAGTAGCTTCCTATGACTACTTTTTCCATTTTCTTTTTAATGGAATACACTAAGAACTCATACAAACGTATTTAAGCAGCTTAAAAGTTTGGATGGCCAGATCATTTTTTTTTCAGTAAAACAGACAATGCCAGCACAGTCACCATGGCCTCAGCTACACCGTCTCTTTCAATTGTGTTAGAAAGCAACTTGGCTGCCACCAAACTTAAAGTGTTCTTAAATGCATTCTTTTCAACGGAGGGTGGAAAAGTAATTGCAGACAAAATTCTAATGGGCAGCCACTCCTTATGCTATTGATCCAGAATCTTGAATTCAATTTTGTGCCCCAGGATCTTGTGCCCCTGGTTCGGAGCACCTCAGAGGCTGGATAATGAAAGTGGCTAATTTAAAAAGGGGTACTGACTTTGGAAGGAATCTTGTTCCCAGTCTGTCACCGGAAGAATGGTAAACGTGACATGAAGTCTTTAAAGTGCGGGCAGATGGTGAGAATAGCTTCACTTGTTGGACATGCAGTTGCTGACTTGGGAGCTTAATGAATAAACATGTTCTTTTGTGGGTAATTCCCCCAGCCTAGGGAAAGATGTTACAAACCTGTCCTCCAGCATCCTGCCCCTGGCTTCCTACAGATGCATGGAGCCTTGTGACATAATTCGTGCTTGGTGTAGCTTCCATGGCTGAGGGATCAGGGGGAGCATTTTGTGGTAGCATCATTCGTTCCCCACTTCCACACGCCCCAGGTTCTTGTGGCCCTACTGATTTACTGTATCAAAGGGGAGCAGCACCCTGTGAAAAATAAAGGAAACAGATTACTTATTATTTATTATTACAATTCCCAGATTTTCAGGTGGAGTCAATTGGCATAATTCCTCCAAAGTCAATAAAGCTACCCCAATTAATACCAGGCAAGGATCTCATCCTATGTTTCTCTGAGAGTAAAACAGAAAGGAGGGTCGTGATATTCCCGAGGCATAAAAATCAGTAGAAGGAGGAAGTAATCCAACTATGACAATCCAGCTAAATCTTCGAGAAGGCCAAGACAGACATTCTTCATGAAAGGAAGACCAAAGGAAATAGGTAATGGCATGCTAGCTAATTGGCATTTCTGTAGAGCAGAAAATAGTACTGATAGAAAAATGAGGCTTCCAACTTGGTTTTCTTGTAAGAATGCTTGAGGTGTGTCTGCAGAATGCCAGTTTTGTTCTCCACCTCTAATTTAAACATCTTTACCTCAGTAAATATTTGTTGGACATATTTATAGCTGAACAAGTGACAGGAACAAGTGGATCTTTCAATGTCTTTTATTAGTGTGCTTATTAATGGTTTGAGGCATTCTGGCCAACAGACTATTTGAAATATATACCCCTTTCACTCTATAAATGTCTGCCTTGGCACACCTTGCCCCATGCAGTTGGTCAAGTTTCTCTCACACAGAGTTGTGCAAATAGCATTATTTTTGGGCAGTGAGGGAAGAACGCCATGTCATGACTGAAGTGCAGCACTGCCTGGTATAACAGAGATCAGGGAAGCCATTATTCTTTTTACTAGTGTTCATGCTTATCTGAACAGTGACAGAGAGTGTATAATGATCAGTAAGACTCGGGTCGGGAGCTCTGATAGTTATCTCCAATAGAACTGTCTGAATCAGTTTGATGTAAATAATGATCTATACCTTCTTGCCAGAGATTTGTATTAAACTCAATCACTTTGATTCAGCTCAGGTTATACATGGTGAAAGTGGCACCCTAAGGGTACATCTACACAGGAGCATTATTTCCAAATAAAAAATTGCACGTCTACGCAGCAAGCCATTATTTCAAAATAATGTTGAGCTGGAGGACTTCTTACGCCGACTCCTGTAGCCCTCATTTTACGAGGAGTAAGGGAAGTCGATGGAAGCGTGTTCTTCCTTTGATTTCCTGCTGTGTAGACAGCACCAAAAGCAGAGTTAAGCTATTTTGACTTCAGCTACGCTATTGACGCAGCTGAAGTTGTGTATCTTAATTCGACTTTTGCCCTGCTATGTAGATATGCCCTAAGTGTTTAGGGCCACACTGTGAATAGCTCTAGCCTACTCATTCACCTATGCAAGAGCCAATGACAACTGCAGTGTCTCCTAAGGCTTCTGCAGCACTGTGATAATTCAGGGTGCACTCCAGACCTGTGAGGAGTTGTATCACCACTTGCCCTGCAACTAGGAGTGCAGAGCAAGAGGCTAATTGGTTATGGCCCTCTCACTTTTTGCCATGTGCTGGGCCTACTGTCCCTCCTTCTCCCAAGACCCTGCTCCCCCCCAGCCGGGTTGGCAGCTGGAGCCTAGCCTGGGTAAGAGTGGCCCTGGGAGCTGGACAGCAATGAGGAGCCTAGACCCCTCCAGCTGCCTGATGTGGTGAGGCCCAAGAGCAGCCACCAGTGGGTGGCCCACCCCTCGAGTGTCTACAGCTCTCCATAGCTGCCTGGTGGCTCTTACTATGTCCCAGCTGCGGCTCTTCAGCCTCTGAGGCCCTGCCTCCAGGCCAGGCCAGAAGGTAGGACCAAGTCAGGGAAAGAGCCATACAGGCAGCTGTGGCAAGCCACAGATCTTCCACCTGCCCTGGACAGGGTCTTAGGGGTGGGAGCACAGGTTGGGTGGGGGCTGCTCTTGGCCTCCCCCCATCTTATGTTGGAGGGGGGGCCCAAGCTCCCTGGCTAGCTCTGGCTTGTGTCTTGGTTGGGGGGGTGGAGCCTTGGAGGGGGAAGAGGACAAGTAGAACCATGGGGGAGAGCCCATGCCCCCTCCCCATTTTTAGGAAGAATCTGTCACCCCTGCCTGCAACTCTGGGTGTATCTCAATGCTTTGCTGTTGTAGCCCCCAGCCTGATATGTTCCCCACCAGACTACAAGCCTGTACATCACAGCCTAAGTGCACGTGTGCTTAGGAAACCTGGGTTTAGTAGCTCTGACCCCAGCATCCTGTCTATAGTCCCACAGCCTCTCTCTGGCATTTACCAGCCATGGTTACAACCAGCAAGGTGAAAGCAGTACACTCCCAGTCCCAAACCCATGTATTTTGCAATGTTCAGCTCTCTTCTGGACAGTTCAGAGAAACGATAACACCCCAAAAGCACATCACAGTGTATTAACTTACAACTTTCCATCTGAACACGGCCAGGGCTGGATTACCCAATAGGCAGACTAAGCACGTGCTTAGGGCACCAGCAAAGCAGGGGCACCAAAAAAAAAAAAAAAAGAGATGTTACGGTATAGTATTGTTTTTATTTTGAATTACATATGGGGGGGCACCATAATCTTTTCAGTGCTTAAGGCCTCTAAAGGTCTTAATCCGGCCCTGAACACAGCACTAAGTTGGTTTATGTATTAACTTGGGCCAGTCCTTTGGAGGGCTTTGAGTACCAGGACACAGACCTTGAACTGGGCTCCGTATTCAGTGCGGAGACAGTATAAAGAGCAAAGCATCTAGGGTAATGTGCTCAGAATGAACTCCATCCTTCAGCAGACCTGATTCCTGTGGGGCGGGTATTGCCCCAGGCCCCTCCTGGGCTGGCTCAGAGTGTAGAGATGTCCTGAGAACAAAAGTTTACCTTGATCAGTCTGTGTAATCCCGCTCCCTTACTCAGCCTTCAAAAATCAAATTCACCTGGCCAGCCCAGGATCACACCCACATAAGCAGCACAATCATGTTTTTTATAAATAAACAGAGTAACCATGCAGGGTCAGTCTGAGGGGCAGGCAAGCAGAGTGGTTGCTCTGGCTATGTTCTTCCATGGGGTGCTGAATCTCTATGCTACTGAGCTGTTTCTGTGGGAGTTTTTTGGTCAGATTTTTGTGTGTCTTTTTTTGCTGCACATGGCAGCTGGTGGACACGGACATTGTTTCTGTCCTCTCCTGAAAATCAGCTCCTGGAATGATGTGGGCCTGTCCATTTTGGTCCTGGATTTTATAAATCCTGGTTGTTGTAAGATGAGCCACCTGAAGGAACTCCCTCCCAGACAGCTATGTTGGTGAAATTGGCAGCATGCTGAGCATAGGGACAAACCCTCATAAATAAATAAGTTACTACCCTGTGCTCCAGATGAGCAACATCTTAACCCAAGCCAGATGCAAGTGGATTCCCCCAGCCAAATTCTCAGTTGGTGTAAATGGTCAAAAATCTGTCCAACCCAGTGGAACGACACTCATTTATGCCAGCAAAAGCTTTGGCCCTGACACGCTCTGACAGAGCCAGAATCTTAAATCTTCTGTCTTCCAGGCCCGTCTCTTAACTACAAGTCTCTCCTTCCTTCCCTGTGGCAGTAGCTCACCTTTCATAGATTAGTAAGAGAGAGCAGAACTGTTGCGATCATCTTGTGTGACATCCTGTAACACAGGCCAGAGAACTGTCCCAAAAGAATTCCTTTTGAACTTCCCCGCCCAATGGAAAGAACAGGACATTTATTTTACTAATCTCATCACACTCATCATTTGTGTTCTTGTACAATGTCTGGCAAAAAAATGGAAAAGAAAGTCATTTGAAAGTTAATTCATCTAAACTACATCATTCAGATTAAGTATAGGAGTCAATGTGAGCTCCTTGGGGCTTTTAGATGATGTCTCATAGTAATTAATTAAACGATTGTCCTTGATAAATCTAAGTTGTCCTCATTCAATTCTTTATAAACAATATATGGGTAAAGATAGAAAGAAATTAAAAGTGTAACATGGTTGGAGACATTTGCGGTAAAATTAAAGTTACCCCACATAGCAAGGTGACAAGAAGAATATCCAAGAGTAATGATTTGTCCAGCTAAAGCTGTGGCATTATTACACAGCATCTGAAATGAATAATATAGCCCTGAATATTTTGGCATGCACATCTGATGGTATGTATTATATGTTCATATGATAATTTTCCATCTGGAACGTTCAAAATCCAGTTGGGGCCAGACTGTTGATTCCTTGACTCAAGCTGAATAACACTTATCACCATGAGTAGTCCCGAAAACATGGGAGCATCTTTTGGATTAGGACGGGTACTGCCATCTTGTTCTTTATGAGGGAGGGCTAAGTGGAATGGATTTCATTTTATTTATTTTCCTGCACCTGAATGATGATCACTGTTCATTTTTAATTTGATAATTTAGGTTTTTTTCACGATAGCATCTAAGCATTTCACATACATTAAATAACTTCTCGCTGTGAGGTAGGAAAGTCAGGTGTTCATTTTGGAGCAGGGGAATTGAGACACAGAATGGAAAATTGTTTCACCCAAAATTGCACAAAACCTGTGGCAGAGCTGAAAAGCAAGCTCTGATCTTCTGATTCTCAGCTTTGTTGGGACCACAACCACATGCTCATCTTGTCTCTCTAGGCAGAGAGATGTAAGAGAGATTTAAAACTTGGTGCATATACTGCAAAACTGAACTGCAGCTCTGGAGCTGGACTCAAAGTTTCCAAAATCTGGGGGTATTTGGATTCCATAGGTTGATCCATCATAGAAGGAGGAGTCAATTTGAATCCAAATTCATAGAATTTGGTTTAGGGCCATCTCTAATTATTTACTTTCTGTAATCAGAGTTTCAGTGCACCACTGCCATTGTCAAACTATGGACAAGGAGCAAGAATCATTTCAAGCACAAATAAGTAAACATACACGGATTGTTTTTTATATCCTGCCACAACTCAGACTGAGAATTAACTAGTTCCTTACACTGAGAAAGTGCTGAGCTTCACTCCAAAGAATTGGTGTCCTGAAGGCAGGTCAAAGTCAGCTTGTATCCAGGGCCCCCTAATGAAAGGGGGCCCTGCACTGAGGTAAATAATCCCCCCCCCCAATTTTAGATTGTGCAATGTGACTCTGCAAATAGATAAATAAATAGCCCTTGTAGAAAAGGAAAAGCTCACAAAGCTGCCAAAAATGACTTTGTTTTGTCCTGTACATTTGCCCACATCGTCTACTAGTGCTGTTTTTGACCTTGAAACTGTATGTTAATATACTGCAATCAACAAAGGGAAACTGGTCATATGGATTCAAAATTAGAGCAACAATTTAACTGTGAACAACTTTACTGGCTGGAAGCATTGAAAATAATTGTTGCCAGTGTGAAATTCTTGGCATCAAGACATTTGGCATTTTGAGGAGATGCTCAGATCATAGGATCACAGCACAATGGAAATTATGTGGGAACTTTGGAGTGAGCACTTCAAGAAATGTGGAGGACACTGCTTCATGCTGATTTGTGAATATTTTTGAAGAATGCATCATGGAAATGGGAGAGAAAGTTTTGTCAGCAATTATTCTGGACTAAGAAAAGCAAAGTGTTATTAATTCAGCATGGACTCCACTTCAGACATGTAGATCAGTTGACTTTGACTGTATGATATGTAAAGGCAAGAAATACTATTTATTTCCTACTGTAATACACTTCCACCCCATCAATTTACACTGTCCTACAGGCCTCCAAAGTCATGAAGAGTTTAGCCACATTGGCAATGGCTGAGATTGGGATTAAATATTATCTCTGCAGAACTGAGCATTGCTCAGCTAAGAATTTGGTTTCTTGTTGAAACTTTCCATGGTGTACCAATCTGCTCACTTCCAATGTAGTTGAGAAGTAGGAAATCCATAAACCTGCTGCTTTAACATCTTTGCCTTGCTTACAATCCATATGTCTTTGAAACCTGAGAGAGAGAAGCTTTGTATGATACTGTAATGCTGTTCTGAACAACTATCGAGCTCTTATGCTTTTGAAGTCTGAGTTAAAGTGTTCATCAACACATCTTGTAACTTATTACCTAAATGACCACAGGCTCTAAAACACATAACGATTTATAATGGAAAGAGATTGCTACTAAGATTTCTTTCAAGCTAAAGAGGATCAGAGAGGATCAACTGTAGCTGGTAGACAATTTTATCTTATATAAACAGCAGAAAAAGCATTACATTGATGCCAAAGGTAAAGAACAATTTTACAGGATGGGGGGGGGGAGGGGGAACATTTTCTTACACCTACACATGATCAAATTAATCACTTGTAAAATTAATCTCAGGATAATGTCCTTAGGAAACTTCCTGTTGAACAGTGAAAGTGTCAGAGAGAACAAGAAACAGGAAAAATAATTGATGAGGAATCAGATTTGAAAGCTTTAGAGACATCTGCCATAGTTAGCCAGTGAAACTCCTGAACTGCTATTATACTGATTAGCTCACTGTGTTTGAGCTTCTTGAATCAATTGTAGGTCAGAGGTTCATGGTGCTGGAAACAAAGCCTTATCATGTTACCTAAAAAATCAGAGGTGCAGGAGAAAATCTCTCTGAAGCTGTAGCCTGTCTGAAAGAGCTGTTTCGTGGTGACCTTCTGTGTGAGTGGCCTCTAGAGATCATTTTGTTTATAGAAAGGCTGCTGCGCTCTATGCATATGACTAAACTCACCTTGGAAAGAGCTTTGGATACAGCTTTAGTGTTCCAGTTGACAATGGGAAATGGCCTATAGTCAAGTAAGTGCTTTAATCAGTTTGGTGTGTGCAGGAAGCAAGGCAGTTCCGAAGTTGAAGGTACAACATGGTTCTCCGTGCCCCTGAAGATGTCAGCATACCTGTTGCTTAGGGACCTTATTTACATTTGTTCCTTAAGATGCGGTTCAGGGGCTGTGGTAAGAAGATCTCAGGGAGAAATCCTAGTTCCACAGAGGTCAGGTGTAAAACATCCACTGGCTTCAAGTAGTCCAGGATTTCACCCAGTGTGTCCAGGCCTGCTGCTTAACACAGGAGCACAGAAGAAGTTGCTAATGTAGACAGGTTTGAATCAGCAGATGGGTTATTTGATTTTGCCAGGGCCCATCTCAGAATATGTGGCTCTCCATGGCACATGAATTATCCTATTTCTGAGAACATGTCATGTGTCATGAAGAGGACTCAAATGTGCCACACTGAATTAGTGTAAATGTATGTCATGTAAAAAACAAGAATGGAAATCAATACAGATGTCCCATTGGCTGCAATTTTTGAGGAAACATTCAAACAAATGTGCAAACAAAATTTAAAGCTGAGAGGAACTGATGGAATTTTGAAAAACTACAGACAGGAAAAGAAGGACATGAGGATTCCTGAAGGTCATTTTTTTCAATCAGAAATGAACATGTGATAAAACAATAGCTGTGAGAGATTGTGATGCCTTCTCTTTCTGTTTACTATATTTTAAGATTCCAAACAACTCTGCCTATGCAAAGAAAAGAAGGCATTTTATTCTTAAGTGCTACAGTGGAGACACTGTACTCTCTCTTGGAGATACAGGTTGAATCTCTTTAGTTGGGCACTCTCTGGTCAGCAGCATTGGTGGTCCGGCATGATTTTATTTAGCCAGATGTCTACTTACCATGGGTGTGGCCAAGTTTCCTGTGGTCCTATAAAGTTTAACAGCCACCAGTCCTGGGTCTCAGTGTTCTGTGCTGTTATTTAGCTCTAATTTACCTTAAATATCTTCTAAGAGCCCAGTGAGCATGGGAAGTATTGATAATGCTGCTAGACAATATTGACCTCCTGGAGTCCAGCAAATTCTCTGGTTTGGCACCAGTCAGGTCCTGAGGATGCTGGTAGAGAGGTTCAATCTGTACTACTTTTGTTCTTAGTTTTGCTTATTCATTCAGGCTGAAAGTATATGGTTGGTCTATGGGAAAACATCACTAGTACTGAACATCAGTGCAGGGAATAATATGCTGAGGAGGGGAATATGTAGGGCCATATCCTCCATGGTAGGCTAATATTTTGCTATTTCATCAGTCTGTCACATTAAATCCTTAAGGTGTTGTTTGTTAAGATGGCTGATGTGGAGGCAAAATCTTTTCAGGTATAAAAGTGGGCAGTGTGACAATGAGTAAATGAGCTCATCTCCCACCATGTGAAATAAAACCACTTAGCTCCTGGGCCTTGTTTGTCTATTGTGGAGATTTTCTCTGATAAACCCAATATGCTTCGTGTACTGTACTTGCCCTGCTATCTGTCTTAGAATTTCTATGAAAGACTTTTCCATTTGGAGAGAAAAGAAAATATGTGCACTAAAAAACCTCACTGCAGCCCTTAGAAGTTTGTTTATTTCACCGAGAACTCTACTGAAATAAGACTTGATTGACATCAGCTATGTTTTATCACTGTTCATGTGCACCAGAACTGGAAATGCTCAGCAGCATCTGATGCCAGCAGTAATCTGAGCCATCGTCTCTCATCTTGACATGTACTGAGATGAGTTATTCATGCCTTTTGCAGCACAGCTATTCCCATTGCTCTCAGCAGGTCCTACTGAAAAACCTTCCAAGTCTGAGTGAAGACTCCAAATGATTGATTCAGGTGGAGCAAACTTGGTCAAGTTCCTAGCCTTAGAAAGCAGAGTCCATGAGTCTGAAGTATAGGGAAGACTTAATGAGAACAAATAGAAACCAGACCCTAGATTTCTCTTAATTGCAGCCAGACTAGCAGCCAGGGTGTGTCTGCCCTGGCATTAGAGTATAGAGACAGGAGTGCAGAGGAGAGGAGATTTGGGAGGACAAGGAACCTTCCTCCTTGTATTCTCTGCATAATATCCAGACAAAATGGCAGTTCTTGTTCTGGGTATGCAGGGTCTACTGGTTCCTAATACTACTGGGGGTGCAAAGGAGGCAAGGAGAGGTGGGGCTGTGTCCCTGCTTCTCCTCTTCAGTGATCCAAGTTTGCCAGCTGCACTTTTCCCTTGCATTGCAGGGAGTTTGGAGTCTGGTTGTGCCTCCAGAAATACAATTGCTTTCAGAGCTTTTGTGTGTGTCTGTCTGCAATGGCCCACTCAGTTCAGGTTGTGGTGTTAATGACACTATCCAGGTAAGCCTGCAGAAACTGACATGATGATCAACAGGCATTTGAAAATCAAAAGTGGCCCATTGTTACACACAAGTCAAGAGAAAGTGAAAATTTGAAAACTGCAATTTAAAGAGGACATTGCACTTTTTACCAGATAGATGAATGGAGATTTTCATCAGATAGGTAAGACCAGTTTAAGCCTATCTGCTTATTGCCTCTATGCATCCAATAGAGCAGAGGATATAGTTGGGAGAAAATCTGAGAATACTTATTCAGATTTGGAGGTTGACTTTCAGGTCATCTTTATTAATAACCCATTTCTGGCAGCTGACTGTAAACACTTGAACCCATGGTATTGCTACGAATACTTCTGAAAATGGATTTTTAAGCTCAAATACTCAGACTCTCTGCAAGTGAATTTTGAATATTATACTCAGTTGTAAAATTCACAGTTTATACCACATAAGTTCATCTTAATTAAGAAACAGAAGCAATCTCAGCTGACTAATTTTGCTAATTAATCCAGTGTAGGTGTGAGTATTTGAAATGAACTGTTCCCAGGTAATCTGCAAATTCAAAGAATTCATAGAGCATTTTGAATAAAGTTGAGAATTTCACAATCTGTTTGTGAGCACTGCAAACAAGAAATAAAGGTGAAATTTGTTGAAGAAGTTACAGGGTATGATTATGCTATGAGGCAAAAAAAGGAAAATGGGGCTTTCTGAAAATTAAATTGAAATATTGATTTTCTTTTTGTTTCAGCACAAATGCAGATAATTTTGAAAAACAAATGGGGGGGGGGGTTGCAAAAAAATTCAGATTAGAATGATGGCATTTAAATGAAATTTTGGCCAGCTTAATATTTAGAGTTAGTATTTTGTGTAGTCATATAGAGATTGAATACTGGATATAGCAAGGGCCTTCAAGGATAAGGGCTATGTTTAGCAGGTAAAGGTGAGTGGGAAATTGTTTTTTCTTATGAAAATTTATACAAAACTAAAATATTCTTTGAGATTGTTTGGGGTTTTGCTGAAAAACCAAGAAGTCACACACTGAAATATTTCAGTCTAAGACCAAATATTCTGATGAAAATGAAATTAGCTAACCCTTCTGTTTTGTTGAGAGAGCTATTTTTTTTAATTAAAAAAAGATCAAGATGAAAAATTTTCTGGCCAGCTCTATTGGCAGGGCTTCTGCTCATGGTCTTTGCTTTTCAAGCATAAGTAATGGATAATTATCATCACCAGTTGGCAGTTTGGACCTCTTCATGGCTTTTTATACAATGTGACTTGAAAAATGTTTAACAGTAGACTATTTCTTACAACTAACTTTTTATCTATGCTCATGTGGTGTACCTGTATCTCTCCAAGCTGTCTATCATCTTGCCTCCCTTGTCATTGCCACTGGCCTGCCAGGTCTATTAGCCTGCTAACACAACTGAAATTAATTGCTGCCTGAGACTGGGGCATAAGCACCTCTTGTCAGGCAGTTGTCAGCAAAGGGAGCAGCAGGAAGAGGCACTCCTGTAAAGGGCTCTCTTCTTCCAGGCTGGTGAAGAGGAGAAGGTGCTTTAGTAAGTGGGTTGTTGGCCTCTTACTAAAACTTGGTGGGAGTTGCTGGCTGGCTAGCCCCACTACCAAAAGGAAGAGGGAAGGATGAATGAGAAATCAGGGCCCTGAAACTGACAGTGAGCAGGAACAATGGGAAGAGGCCAATGCTCCAGGTCAGGCTGATTGACAGGGTGGGAAGGCTAATAGAAAGTCCGGAGGCTGGGGGTGGGAGTCCCATCCCCCAGGTGAACTGGATTTGCCTGGGTCAGGGTGGAGCCGAGCTAAGGAGACAGCAGGGGCCCAAACTGAGCTGGGGACCAGAGCTGTGCCAGCTACAAATTCTGAGGCACAGTGCTGCTGGGAGGAAGGCACCTTGCAAATCTTGCTACCTGCAAGAGTCCACCAGCCCAGGTACAAGCAGATTGCAGTAAGGAGGAATTGGATATAAGCCCCCAACCTGGGGCATTTAACCATTATCAATTAGCTATGCCTCCATAGATGCTTTTATAACACAGGGAGACTGTGTCCCCCTATAATTGGAAGGATTTTAAAGGGGAAAGGGTCTCTGAAAATACCTGGTGTTCAAAAATCTGGAAATTGGCCTACCAACCATAAGATTTATTTTAAAATAAACTTTGGGGAGGTTTTCTCTCACTTTTGAACCCTTGGGATGCACTGAGCCACATTTGCCAGCTTTTCTCGGCAACCAGCTCCTAGAAACATTGTTTTCAAGTGAAAGCTTGCATGACTGCTGGCACTCAGGAATGGAGTCTTTAAGGGAAACACCTGCTAGTGGAAGCATCAGCTATCCTTATTATTCTTGCTACTAATGTTTATTGGGGCAAAGAAATTCCTAATTAGGGATTGCTCAATAGGATTATTGCCGCACTAGATCATCACTTCTCCTTCATTGCTACAATGCTTGCATGTGAGATATCCAGCTCACTCAGCGTGGGGCCAGAACTCCTCAGAGAGAGCCTTCACCTTTGACTAGAAAAATAATACTTGCTGATTTTCACCCAGAGATCTCAAAGGACTTGACAAGATAGGCCAGGATAATTAGCACCATTTTATGGAGTGGGGAGGTGACTTGTTCCTAGTCACCAAGCAGTAGAGAGCAGAAACTTAACCCCAGTTTCCTAAGCCAGTGGTCTGTGCTACACTGCCTGAAGCTGTCAGCCTTCACCACACAAAAGCAGATAGAGTTTTCACCACTGTAATCTATGCAGGTTTCCACAAGGAAGGAAACCTATTGCTTCACCCCTATAATTACTGTATCTGGTTCCTATAACTTGTTACCTAATTTCTACCCGCTCTTGTTCTAGTCTGTGTGTTAAAGCCACATCTTCCTGTTGTTATCTGCTTATCCATGTCTCTGAGCATACTGGTGGGTGGAGCATGGCAGAATACCCCCAAGTATTTTTGTTTTGTTTTGTTACTTTGACCCCCGAGCAGTGAATAAGGCTGGGCTCTCCAGGAGCGTCTTGTGGAGGGTCTGGGATTGAGGCAAAGCCTCCGACTCTGTGGATCATATAAGGAAACAATTGTGCTACTCCTAAGGCTGGCAAGCTGGAAGCTCTCGCTTGCAGGAAGCATTCTAGCTTCCTGGGTTTTTTTCTTAAAGTAAAAACAAAAGCTGCAATTTGAGAAAATTCTTCAAAAATCTAGATTAAAAATATTCTGGTTTTCCAGTTACTAAATATGAAGGCTATGATCACGAAATTGGTATCCACATCCACATCTGCAAAAAATGATCCACAGATACCCGCCTCCATATCCATGGATGCACATATCTGCTTTATATCCCTAGGTATCCACAGATTTGCAGGGTCCTAGATACAATATTTGTATCTGCCTCTGCAAAAATGAGCCATAGATACGCGTGGATATAAAGTGGAGAGCTGCAGATTTGCAGGGCTCTAAATGATTACAAATGGAAACAGACCTGTGCCCCTTATGGGACTTTGATACAACCTTACACAATCCCATTCTGCTATCATATCATTTTTTTCTACTTCTTTGATAAGGAACACGGTGAATTCAAGCATGGCTTTTCAGAAATCCTTGTTTGAATCACTGAGTATCTGGTGTAAGTAAATGGCTTTCATGGATTGTTTGTATAGCATAAGAATGTCCATATTGGGTCAGACCATCTAGACCAGTATCTTGTTTTCTGACAGTGGCAAATGCTAGGTGCTTCAAAGGGAATGAACAGAACAGGTAATCATCAAGGGATCTATCCTTTGTCGCCCATTCTCAGCTTCTGACAAACAGAGTCTAGGGAAGCCATCCTGGCTAATAACCATTCATGGTCCTACCCTCCATGAACATGTCGGTTGTGTCTAGACTGGCAAGTTTTTCTGCAAAATCAGCCGCTTTTCCAGAAAAACTTGCCAGCTGTCTACACTGGCCGCTTGAATTTCCGCAAGAACACTGACGATCTCATGTAAGATTGTCAGTGTTCTTGCGGAAATACTATGCTGCTCCCGTTCGGGCAAAAGCCCTCCTGCGCAAATGCTTTTGTGCAAGAGGGCCAGTGTAGACAACGTGGTATTGTTTTGCGCAAAAAAGCCCCAATGGCTAAAATGGCGATCGGGGCTTTCTTGCGCAAAACCGCGTCTAGAATGGCACGGACGCTTTTCCGCAAAAGTGCTTTTGCGCAAAAGTGTCCGTGCCAATCTAGACGCTCTTTTCCGCAAATGCTTTTAACGGAAAAACTTTTCTGTTAAAAGCACTTGCAGAAAATCATGCCAGTCTAGATGCAGCCATCTAGTTCTTTTTTGAACCCTGTTATAGTCTTGGCCTTTTAAACCTGCTATCTATTTATATCATTTGGGGATACCTAGAGTATAACCAAATTAGGGCATGACAGTATCAAATTCCACATCTATTTACTGGGGGTTTCAGAAAAATGTTCCGATCTGTTGTATTCTCTGAGGGGAAAAAGTACATGCTTCTGTCGTTATAGGCTACACTGTAATGCAACCTTAATGACCTCCACATTTTTTATGACACATTACAATATTTTGCTTACTGCTACTGAACTCTTGTTCTGTATGAATGCCACTCTGCAGGAAAGCAGTATTAGAAAGGACTCAGAAAATCTGCTCTCAACATCCCTATAGCAATTTTTCCTATTCATTAAATAAATGGATAAGAAAAAATACAATATGTTTTTAGGAACAGGGTGCTGTTCACACAGTGTATAATTTAAGGCTCTGATCCTGTGCCAGTCACATCAATGGGTGCTTTGTCATTGACCAGTGGGTTCAGAATTAGTCTTGGTGGGCATGGGGGATATCGGTGATGCTGCCCATCAGCTTAAACAGAGTTGGATCAAACCCTCCAAGAACAGTGAAATGTTCCAATTCCCTTCAATCTAGAACTGTGAGAAACTTTTACAGCAAAACTTTTCAAGTGAGTTTGGGCTGAATTTCAGATGCAGGGAGGGATTTATTGGCGGGTGGAAATCATGTAAAATTCAGTGGTTTCATGTACTTTTGACCTGAAACCTGGCAAAACTTTGCAGTTTAAGGTTTGGTTTCATATCCAAAACCTAAAGCAAAACTCAGGGCATGCAAAAGTGACACAAAACATTCTTCATATGAATTTAGCTCAGAATTACTTCAGTCTTCATGCTGGATTGGGCTGGTGTATACTTAATCCTTTTATTTCCTGTGAAAGGGCCAAACAAATGAGTGGGTAAAATGGTGAAAGCAGCTCAACATTTTGCAAGCACAACCAAAGATAGTATTAGTCAGGGATGGAAATAATTGTGTCATTTTATATTTTCAACAGAAACGTGACCTCTAAAATGTCTGGCAATGTCAATGGGAATTTGCTGTTCCTGCAAAGATTTGTTCCATAAGGTTTATTCTGAGTCATAGATGACACAGATCTGGAAAAGACTTCCAGGGGTATCTGGCCCCCTGCATTGTCAAGGATTTTTCCTTGTGCCACTCTAGGCTGTGCTCTCTGCCCTCTTGCATACTGTTTATGATAAACAGCACTTTTAAAGAAATCTTCTGGGATTTAGCACCTCTCTACACTCCCATTAGTGCTTGTAAAATATCCACATGTATGAACTCCTTCAAAGGAAGAACAATAGGCAGAAATAATGGAAGGTTTTCTTCTTTACCCTGCTAGGGCATGATAGAAAAACTCTGTTGGGTGGAGAACAGATTGTTGCATTTGCACACAGGAATGTTACTGGATAAAACAGTTTTTTCTTTCATTAAAAAGCATATTTCTATAGAGACCCAGAAGAACATTATTTCCAGCCCTCTGAATGGTCACAGAAGCTGGCTTCTAAGAATCAACAGCTTAACTGTTCCAGAGGCCCCTTGTAAAGTAGTCAGCACTGCATGTATGTGTTCAATAAAAGCAGATAAACGTTTGGGTTACCACATTCTAAGTTTTATTGTAAGCATGGTCTCTTCTCTCCTGCAGGAAGGAATATCTTATTCATTCTGCCAGTGCTGCTTGCTGCTATTTTCTTTCTAAAGGATAGATGTGCAAAGAAGCATATTCTCTGAGCATTTCTCCGGGATGAGGTGTCTGAGGAAACAATTTTTTCAGTCACTTGTAAAAAAGCATCTGGCTTAACAGAGCACCTTTGATCATTACTGAATAGAGCAGGAAAAGTTAGGTTAAAACAAACAAAAGGAATGTTTTTCTTCACTCAGCATACAGTCAACCTGTGGAACTCCTTGCCAGAGGATGTTGTGAAGACCCGGACTTTAACAGGGTTCAAAAAAGAGCTAGATAGATTCATGGAGGTTAGGCCCATCAATGGCTATTAACCAGGAAGGGTAGGAATGGTGTCCCTAGCTTCTGTTTGTCAGAGGCTGGAAATGGATGACAGGAGAGGAATCACATGATAATTATCTGTTCTGTTCACTCCATCTGGGACACCTGGCATTGGCCACTGTTGGAAGTGGGCTAGATGAACCTTTGGTCTGACCCATGGCAATTCTTATGCTCTTAATGGATAGGAAATGGCTACTATTTTGTCTAGCATTGTAAAGCCAGAGTATTTGTATTTTTTGTGCACAGAAAATTATTCAGGTAAATAAGAGGTGAAGCATTCTACTTTTCTCCATCTCAAAGTAAACCATCCTTGAATCCCTGGAGAGACAACATATATCATTCCAAACCAGACCTGTTGTTTGATGCAGTGTGGGCTATGTGTTCACAGGGTAGGCAGCATTAAATTGTAATTTTACACCCATTATAGCAACTGCTAATTCTACTTGTGCTTGTTATGCTTTTTCAAAGGAGAGTACAACTAGGGCTCAATTTAGTGTACCAGAGCTGAAATTTGCATTTGCTGAGAAATGTATGAGGCACAGCATGCACAAGGACTTACACTGAATTTCCAATTGTAGCTACTGGTTGTATATAGCATCTGCAGCTTACAAGTGAGAGAGAGAAGCCTTACATAGTCCAATCACTCTTTGAAATGCATTTTCTTGAGTGTTATATTCGTGTGTGTGTGTATATATATCTTCTAGAAGTAGGGAAGTAAAGTGTAACTGTTCAAATGGTTAACTGATAAGCATCATCTTATCAGTTTCTGTTACACTTACTTTCCAGCTTCTTCACTGTGGGCTCTGCAGTATAACTTTAATACTACTGCTGTACTACTAGTGCTACCCCACTATAAGCTTTATAATGCAGGGCCTGAAGTACATGTAACTGTGTAACCATTAGGATTTTTACATTTTAAAATTATTTTTTACATCCCTATCCGGAAGTGAGGACAGACATGTGGAGTCTCGTAGTGAAGGATGTTTCATGTGTGTTAAAATGCAGATCCAGCTGTTCCTGCCACCCTTCATTGCCAAAGAATGGCCACTTGACAGATGAGGGTCAATCAACTTTGATACCTGGCTGGAGGTATCAGCTTGTCCTCTGTCTTTGAGAAACAGGTTTATTCCCTCTTGTTGTCCGAAAGACCTTGTTTACTGCTTATGTATAAATGGAGGTAAACATACATTTCTTTGTTTAGGGCAGAGCTGTTTAACAACTTCTGTCTAATCAGAGCTATGTGGGTCTGGACACGTGCTAACAACATAATAGAGGGGGAATTCATAACTTTATATTTAATATTACTACATATATTTAACCATGATATTATTGACCAGTCAGTTATTAGTTTTCAAATGATACCACACAGGGTATATTTTGTAAAAAAAATTATTACAGTGAAAAATTATGCACACGTGAATGCCATTCAGTCATACCACTATCTTCACCAACCTGGAAACCTTTACTGATTCATGCTTAGACCAATGGGAAGTAGAGTGAAGTAGGAAATGTTTTTTCTGTCGTGAGAAATTTTTCATTTTTTCCTGTCCTGAATCATGCCAAAATATCATTTTCCATGAACTGATTATTTGAATTTTTTTTACAATTAGGTCAATCAAAACACACTGTTATGATAATTTAAGCCCATTTTGTTTTCATTTCTCCTAGTTTTGCATTATTTTAACCTGTTGTGTAGTACAGATAAACTGTAGACAAAGACATTTTGAACCTAAAACCTGTACTTTACATTTTAAAAAAATGTCAGAATGGAACTTTTGACAGCTTCAAAGTTTTTTCCAAAACAATTTCAAGGAGAGTCACCACAACCAACCCTTTCCTGAAAACAATTATAATGGATGAAAAGGTATTTTCTGAAGGAAAAAAAAAGTTTTCAGAAAATTCCTGATCAACTCTAATGAGAGCTGCATTTTCCTCAGAACTCTTGAAAAATCAGGTCATATATTTTGATGCCTATATATGTGTTGGGGGCTCTAACTTTAGGGCCCTATTAAAAAAAAAATTGGCTGCACTGCTTGTTTAAAAAAATTCTCAGGGTATTTTATGCAGAATATACATAGAAATAACACATTTAAATATGTAACTTCCAAAACCTGCAGTTCAGCTAAATAACATAGTCCAAAATATACTGGATTTTTATTCCTGGGATTCCTCTTATAGGTTGAACCTCCCTTGTCTGGTACCCTTGGGACCTGACTGTTCCGGAACAGGGGATTTGCCAAATGAGGGGAGGTCCTTCCCAGCATGGCCCATGCTGCCCCTGACTAGGACTCCAGCCAAGTCCTGCTGCTGCCTGCCTGGCCGTGGCTCCCCAGACTGGAGCTCCACAGCTGCCGGGGCCGAGGCATCATGGCTGTTGGGCTGCTAGGGCTCTGTGGCTACTGGGGCTCTGTGTCTGCCAGGGCTTTGCAGCAGCTGCTGGCCCCCACTACCACCTGGCAGCAGGGGCCAAAACTCCCTGCTGTGCTGCCCACCCCTCCCTCAACATGGATCTCCCAGACTATGGCTGTTGCAGGACCAGAGAGTCCTGGTTAAAGGAGGTACAAGCTGTGCTAAGTTATTGCAATAACAAAATGCATACAGTAGAAAGTAGGTCTGAGAGTTAGACCTGGACAACGGATTAGGAAAAGTTGGTCTATGGGTGCAGTCCATGAAGGGACAGAGGTGCTGCAGTGTTGGGTGTCACAGGGACTAACTTTTAAAGATCTACCAAATAACAGGAACATCATTGCTATCCACAAAGCTAAGGTACTTAGGTTCACTATACAATGAATGGTGAATGGTTGGCACCTAAAAATGAGATGCACAAAAGCCAGCACTCTAGAAGGGGAGCAGCCTAAACTAGCCAATGGGAGACACTGATATGCTAAGCCCCACCTCTTTCTCAAACATAGGTACCTCCCTAAAATCTGAAGTTAGGCACTTATCTCTGCTAGCAAGACACAAATGAGAGCCCCTTGCCCGGCTTAGGCAGCTGTGTAGATTCTTGAGGGAATGAGATAACAGCCTGCCTCCCTTCATACAAAACAGCCAGAGGAGCAGGACATGGTTCCCAACATACAATTTTTCACCCTGAGATTAGCACAGTCAGCTGGGCGCTGGGACACACAGGTTCAATCCCCCTCTCCCTGGCAGCAGGGGAGGAAAGGGTTGAACAGGAGTCTTTCATTTCTCAGAAGAATGCTCTGCTTACTGAGCGATGGAATATTCTGAGGTGGGGAGGCTCTCTGTCTCTCCTGCTGAAGCTGTTCAGTGATGGATAAACCATGAAGGAGGGATTTTAGTAGTGGGGATCTAAATGAGGGTCTTCTGTGCACTCTTAGTGGGTCCCCAAACCCCTGGACTGCAGAGTCTTTTCCTCTCTCTCTGGTCCAATTGCTCTTTCCTTGACATCTACAGTGGAACAGCTTCAAGAGGAGAGACTGAAGAAGTGCTATAGTTGGAGCATTCACCTAAGAGGTGGGGGATATCTATTCAAATCCTTTCTCTGGTAGAGAGTGGGGAATTAAACCTGAGTCTCCTACATCCCATGCAAGTGGTCTAGCCACTAGGCTAAACGTTCTACCATCCAACCCTCTGCTGCCAACCAGATTTGGCCTAATCTGGTAGGTGACGGCTGAATGTGGCTCCTGGAGTGAGTTAGGTGGCAAAACACCTACCTTTTCCTGGTTTGTAAACTGCTATGGGGCTTAATTAGGAGGTAAGAGGCTAGATGCCTGGATTAACACAACAGCATGAAAGCCCAGAGGCAAACATTTAAGTGCCTAGGGATTTTTTACTTTGAAAAAGTTAGTCTGTGAGGGTATGTCTAGACTACATTGGTTTTTTGAAAAACCTGCCCTTTTTACGAAAAAACTTCACCTGCGTCTACACTGCAAACATGTTCTTTTGAAATTAAATTGAAAGAATGTAGGGTTTTCTCGACATTGGTAAACCTCAAATTACAAGGAAGAACACCTTATTCGAAAGAGCTCTTTCGAAAAAAGGCATGTGTGGATGCAGAGCAGGGACATTTTTCGGAAGAAGAGGCTATCAAAAAAGCACAGGTGCCATGGTGGCCATTCTGTGAATAGCAATCGGGGCATTCTTTCGAGAGAGCATCCATGCAGTCTAGATGCTCTCTTTCGAAAAAGTGATCTGCTTTTTCGATCTGGTTTTGAGGTGTGGCTGCTCTCTTTCGAAAGCTCTTTTGAAAAAGCTTCTTTTGAAAGAAGCTTGTAATCTAGATGTATCCCAAGTGAGTTCAAGCACCTGCAGAATTTGGCCAGAGTTTTATTGTTCACAATGGAAGACACGGGCCTAAAAATGGATTTAGGTGCCAAAAGCTGAGTTTAGGCAGCTAAGTGGTTTCATACATTTCACGCTGTATGCCTAGATGTACTAATCTGATAGCCTGCACTCTGGAGAGATCCAGGCACAGGATTTTTTTGCATTAGATGGTTGAGCCAGACAGCCCTGGAATGCAGAGCTGAGCAGAAGGTTGCAACCAGGAACATATGAAACAAATAAATCTTTCCAATAAAGTGAGACTCCACCATGAAATGTTAGGTAATGAGACCAGTGATAAAGAAGCACAAAAGAGAACATGTATTGAATCATAGCCTTAGTCACATTCCCAAATGCACAGCAGGGCAGGCATCCAAATTTCTAACGGGGGCTAAAACTGAAACTTGTGGCACTTAATGAAATATCAGGCAACCAACCAACCAACCAGCCCAGTTCTAAGCTGTATAGAAATTAGTTGGAGTAATATGCATGTACATGGCATAGCTCAACAAGAGTCCACTGCACTTTCTAAGCCTCAATTCTGCAGTCAGGCTGTTTGGGATGCACAGTACTAAAAACACCTTCCTTGTCTGCTTTCTACCCAGTTTATCCCCAGCCCGCACTAAATCCCTTTAATAGTTTCTCCTCACTGTCCTTCTGAAAAAGCCTCTTTGTTTCTTTGACAAACAGAGCTAAGCAAAACCTGGAATTTCCATCCCAAATTCTGACAAAGTTGATTCACTGAATTTTTTCTCAGAATGAAGTTTTGAAAAATTCAGGTTGGAAATGGCAAAACATTTTAATTCCAATCAGTCCAATGTTCAACTGAATGTTGATTGCCTCATGCGAGTTAAGTTCAGGGGCCTGGTGGCCCCATCTTCCCCTATGGCATCTCTTCTTTGATGTTGGTCCTTAAAAACAGCTTAAAACATTTTTTTTCATTTGCTTCAGTTATGCCATATGTAAAATAGAGTAATGAAATAGAATAGCAGAGTAGTAAAGAATACTTGGGGATTCATGAATAGAAATTGTTGATTAGTATTAATTAGTAGTAGTAGTTAGCTAGCAAAGAGCTGCTGCAATGGTACTGTCTCAAGGACCACAATTCTTTGAACTGTTTAGAAAAAATAGTATTCTTCTAACAACGAATATTAAAAGGAGCCTCTGTGAGCTACACGAGATGCTCTTATTTTTGCCAAACATTAAGAACCAAGGGGGTTTGAGTTTAACTAAAGGAATCCAAGATAAATTTTCCTATTTGATAACTTTGAACTATTTAAATGCTCGTATGGACAGAAATTAGCATGGCTGGTTGAAATAGCTCTCCAAGCACTATCCTGCAGTGCAGTGATCACTTCCCCAATGGCCTTTCTGTACTTCACTACCTTGGCTGGAATCCACATAACTTTCCCAATAGTGCTGCTACTCATATATATCCGGTGGAGCTCACTGGTCACTACAGAGACCAGCTTCCTGTTCTTCTGGTGCTTTGCTCTTTTGAACAGTCTAGTGCTTTTCCTGTTTTTATTCAATCTAAGTTAAAGATTTCCTTTTCTTCATTTTGTTTCTGTATGCTATGGTGCCTGGGACCCTCTGTCCATCTCTCTGATGCTAACACTTGCTCCTTATTTAATCCTTCCTTAAGGCCCACTTCTTCCACAATGCCTACAGAAAACTAGCTAAGTCACATGCTTATTGACTGTATTTATTTATTTCATGAGTTTGTCACTCATTTGTGTGAAGAGTTTGGAATAAGGACAGTGGCATTAAAACTGGGAGACAAGGAGGCTGAACTGCAGAGAAAGAAAGGGAATTTAGTGTGTTTTGATAAAATAAACAAATGAACAACCTTGTCACTAATGAGATACGTATCTATCATCCTTCCTATTTTGCTTGTGCATAGCATCCTTTTCCTTCTCCTCTCATCTGTCTTTGTCTACATTCTTCAGGGTAGAGGCTGCATTTTCCTCTGTATTTAGAAAGTGCCTAGCCCATTCTGGAGTGTTGCTTTGCAAAAATAAATAATAATGATAATTAATATAAATGTCTCCGAAGGTAGATGGTATAGATTCTATCCCTCCTAGTTGTATCCCATTGTAATACCATTTTAATTAATGTCTTTGTTGCCTTCATGTTTATACCCTTCAAATATTTGTAGTACAGACAGTTATCATGTCTTCCTCATCACGTAATCATTGCTTAGCCTGCTGTGTATACTGTATGTATTTGTTTTAATCTTTCTTTATGCAGTAAGTCTATTCCTCCAGACCCTGAATCATGTTCATTGCTCTGAGCTGAGTTCCCTCTCATTTATTTACAGGATGAAACACTTTTCCATGCAGTAAACCTCTCAGGAGGTTTTAAAAAAAGAATAAAAATAATTCAGAAAAAAATTATTGAAAATGGCCAAAGAATGAAGGAAAGGGGTAAAACCTACCATTGATAGAATTTACTGGTTCCCTAGGGCAAAACTATCCATACAGTATCATGAATTCCCTGAATTGCACTTTTCATGCTTGTCAGCAAAGCTTTACTAGATCAAAGATAAATTGAAGAGGATTTCATTTAGAAGTGTTAGTGCAGTGTCCCACACTGCGACGGAGAGGCTAAAAAAGGAAGGGCTATCCTGTGCAGGTATGGAAGAAACACATTAAAAAACAATGTAGAGGTTTAAAACAGTAAAAAAAGTCATTTCAAATATTATAGGAGGTCAGACTAGATGTTCTAATGGTCCATCTTTGCCTTATCCAAGCTAGTTCTCAAACATTGATTTAATTTCAATAGGTAAGGTGTCATAGTCTGAAAAACTTGCAAGTAAGAAGATGTAGGCAGATTAAACATACCTGAGCCTGTATCTAGCATCAGTGTGGTGGAGTACGACCCACCTCAAGGTCTGTAAATATCAACATAAGAAATCAGCTGAAGAACAGGGAAAGGTGAACTGTAATTATCTAGATTCCAGATGGTAAGAGAAGGGCTAATGAACTCCTTTACCTGTTTTCAGAAAGTGAGGCTTATATTTGTAAAAGTCTCCTAGCATTCCACACTATTCATGGGTTATCTGAAGCCAATGTGCTGAGTGTTTTTGGCCTGTACTATACATGTTGCAACTGATTAAACATGATTTTTATACACTCTATTAGTGTGAACCTGGCTTATATCAGTTTATCTTACATCTGAAGATGTATATAACCAATTATATTGCTATAATTTATATCTATATATTGAAAGTCTGGGTTCCTGTTATTTCTAATCCAGCTCATCTGAATAACAAATAAAATAAAAATAAATAAATTATATATATATAAAATTTATTAGTCTCTAAGGTGCTACAGGACCATTAATTGTTTTTAAAGTTACAGACTAACACAGCTACATCTCTGAGAGTTATATTGAGGTTTAAAATGATATAAGTGTGTCCATTCGTATAACTTACCCCAGTTTAACTAAACTGATAAAGACAAACAGATACAGCTTTTGTGTTTGGACCAACCCATACAGAAAAGTAAGACATAGCTCTTTCCTAAAAAGCTTATAGTTTAGATGACACTGGGCTGCAGATGCAGGAGAAAAAAGAGAGCCAGATTCAGCATAGATGCACAGTAAAAGCATGACTTTGGAGTAATAGAGGGTGCTGAAATGCATATCCCTTACTAGCATTATGAACTGTACTCCATCCCCAATATTTGTCTGCCACCCCGTGCTGTCTGAGGACTGCAATGTTAATACATTCACTGCTTGGATTGCTCCAGAGCAATAAGTTTAGTTTCTAGAATATCAGAATTTGTTTGGCTGATATTAAGGACAACTTTCTGTACAGCTAGTTCTGGTTCAAGCAGCAGTCATTCATGTATGTGTGCTATTGCTCTTTTCTCCATGAGGTGGTCTTGAATAACAGAATGGGCAATATTCCCATACTTTCAAATAATAATATGTTCCTGTCAAATTGAAAGATATCAGTCAATAGATTCACCCACATTCCAGTGAACTTTGGCAATGTCTGTAAGTAACATTGTACTATCACATGCATTTGGCACAAGAAACCTCTTGAAACCACAGTAGTCAGCCAGTTTTCAGCATGAGGAAAGATATAAAAGATAGGCTGGCTTTCAGTGGCCATACACTGTGTTAGTACAGCTTGCCTCCTGGCACCTGAGAGGTTGAGAATATGTTCTCAGACATATGAAACTAGTTTATAAAAGGCATTGTAGGCTCACCAGGGCAGGGAAATTATGCAGACAGGTGGAATAAGCCAAAATAACAAGTACTGTAATGAAAACAGAGCAAAGATCTCAGTAAGTTGAACCATCTGCTTTATTCTAGACACTTTTAACAAGGATTTTACTCCAAGCAATCATAATAATCACACAAAGCCTTCTTGTCTTTTGGCCATAGCTCTGTATAGGGTCCCTTTAGTCGTTCAACTCTATGAAATGGTGACAGAGTGTCGGGGCACACTGTGCATTAAGTATGTAAAAGGCTTCTTGTTTTCCCCAGGCATGTGGTGAGAAGACTGTACTGGTACAATGTTTAAGGTGAAGTTGCATACCCTCTGCTGTTTGATGTCACATAGGGGCAGGTGGATGGGACCCTGATATAGTACTTTCTTTGTGCCTCCAAGTCCCCTTTCAGAGGCCAGGTTGTAGTTATCCCCTGGATAAGAACAAGGGGTGTCTCCAATCTGGATCATATTAATATATTTTAGAATGATCCAGCTAATACCTCACCAGAGTCCTTCAATTAAGACCTACCAGAGATAATGGAGAGGGCAGATTAACCTAACCTTGACAGTGTGCTTTTGAAGAGCTCTTTTTATGTTTTTCTTGAAGGCATTACTTTAGCAAAGCTTTAGCCCAAGCCAAGGAGAGGACTTCTAGTTCTATTTTATAGTGAGAAAACAGGAAGTGTCCACTGCCGTGTGATAGCTTTGTATCATAGGGAATAGGTAACAACTCTTCGGGTGCTGCAGGGCTCAAGATTCCACTGAAAAAAATAGGGGGTGCCTGGATTAATCTTTTGTGGGTCCTGGTGCTTGGGCCGTTGTCCCTTTGCCTCCGTTCTGCTCCAGGAACCCAGATGCAACCTGCATGGGGGTGTAGCGGAGGGACTAGAGGGGAGCACCCACCAGCAAAACTAAAAATCAGCACCTGTGCCACAAATATAAATGATGTGGCTTACAAAATCAGTGAGGGGGGGAAAAGTCAAGAGTTCACTGTAGCTACCAAAAATAGGAGGCTCTCATTTAAAACATTATAGAAAGTAAATTTAATTTGACTTCCAAAATTACAGGTGACCGACATTGAATAGTGGCATCATAACTCTCCTTTTTAAGCTCTGTTTTAAATTTGAGACCATCCCTATCAGAAACCTGGACTGAGGAACTGGAGTGTTGAAACCACCTTTCTGGGCTCCTCTTTTAGCTTTAGCCGATCTGCTTTCCCTTTTTCTTTTTTTTAAATTAACAATATATTTCCTCTAAATAAGAGGAAACCATCGGGGGAGGGTACACAACCAATTCATCACAGGAACTAGAACACACAGGAACTCAACCTTAACAGTTATTTCCCTCAGTGGAAAGCAGCAGGGCTCCATTCCTACCACCAGATGGAGCTGTATGAGGGTGTAAGGAGCCAGCATCTCCCTCACGGCTTAAAATAAAGTATGAATGCTAGTGACCTCCGCTAGTGTTAGAGACCCCTCAGGCCAGGCAGAAAGGTGCATGCCCAGTTAACAGGGCTCTACTCGTATTGTAAGGGTAGAAAGAGGAGGGGAAAAAATAAGAAACCTCTGCAGCTGGGGATCTCTGACTAGGGATGTTAATAGTTAACTGGTTAACCAGTAAGCCTCATCCTTAACAGGTGAAGCTTACCAGTTATTGTTAACCATTTGAGGCTGGAGCAGCCTGCTGCCTGCTGAGCTGGAGGTGCCCCGGGCTGTCTGGAGCAGCCTCTGCCCACAGTAGGTCCAGCCTGGCGCGCCACAGGCTGAGGGCTCCAGCCCAGCCCCCATCTGCAGCAGGGAGACTGCTACAGCCTGGCTGTTCACCCCCGTTTTGTCGGGTACCTGGTTAAACTTAACATTTAACTGATTAATTAAACAGGATTTTACTTCCCCATCTCTGGGGATCCATATGTACTGTGAATAATAGAGATTGATAACATCCCATTTCCTTTCCTTATTAGCCCTTCGATGGCTCTGCCCTCTGGATGTTTACATCCCCCATGGTCTCTTGCTTCAGGGCACACACAGTGCTTGTTACATATAGCTAAAGAATTATTCTAAATCCTTCAGGGGCTGTTTTGCGGCTGTCCCTCCCTTTGCCTACATAGTCCTGATGTTTTTATATAATCAGTCAGTTTACCAGATTCTGAGACACAAGGCTCTGGAATTAAACAATGTTGACTGGAGCTAGAAAGCTCTGTGATATTCTCTTCAGTCAATATTTTAATTACAGGATAGTGTTTGCTAAGGAAGTCTAAAATTAGAAGTGACTGAAGGGATTTTGATATGAAGGGGAAGATTTATTTTTTAAGTAAATTACATTCTTGGGCAAAATGCAAAACCAGAAAGCAGCCTTCTCAGTCTCCTGAGCCATAGGGTGGAGGAGTCTTTGCAAATCAAAGGTCAGACACAAAGAATCATCTATTTATAAGTGGGAGGGGAAAAAAGCGTAAAGAGGGATGTTTTTCCCCCTTTTGCAACTCAATCAGCATTAAGTGTCCAATGCCTCAGTGATGAATTAAATGACTTAATTTAATTTAAGCTGCGTAAATTCCAAAGAATGAAGGAGGCCAAGATGGAAAATGATTCAACCACTGGTGTGAGTTGGGGCAGAATTTATAGCCCCCTACCTTCCATATGGAGTGTGCACCCATTGGAAGCCAGAAATTCCAGCCTATTGCACTTTACCTTGATCTCCATGGGAGCTCACAGCATGTTTGAGCCTTAAATTACTGGTCTTGAGAGGTGTCAAGCATCTGCAGCTCCCATTGACTTCCAACAGAGTGATGGGTGCTCAGCCCCTGTGGCTCAGGAGTAGTAAATTACTATCTTGGACATAAGCTTTTAGTAGATGAGATAGGCATGTGTTGGTCATTGTCTTATTAAATGTCACTGTTACTGGTTTTGTATTGGTAACCTGAAGTTCTTAATGCCAGCTATGCTAAAAATTGTTTGAGACAGTGCCTGTGGTGGTAGAATCATAGAACACTAGAACTGGAAGGGACCTCGGGAGGTCATCGAATCCAGTCCCCTACCCTCATGGCAGGACCCAGTACCATCTAGACCATCCCTGATAGATGTCTATCTAATCTGCTCCTAAATATCTCCAGAGATGGAGATTCCACAACCCCCTAGGCAACTTATTCCAGAGTTTAACCACCCAGACAGTTAGGTAGTTTTTTCCAATGTGCAGCCTAAACCTCCCTTGCAGCAATTTAATCCCATTGCTTCTTGTCCTATCCTCAGAAATCAAGGAGAACAAATTTTCTCCCTCCTCCTTGTGACCCTATCCTCCAAAGCAGTTGCAACCCTTCCCAGTTTGGTATAATCTGCAAACTTAATAAGCACACTCTCTATGCCAGTATCTAAATTGTTGATGAAGATATTGAACAGAACCGGTCCCAAAACAGACCCTTGCGGCACCCCACTTGTTATGCCCATCCAGCAGGATTGTGAACTGTTAATAACTACTCTCTGAGGATGATAATCCAGCCAGTTATACACCCACCTTATAGTAGCCCCATCTAAATTGTATTTGCCTAGTTTATTGATAAGAAGATCATGCAAGACCGTATCAAATGCCTTACTAAAGTCTATGAATACCACATCCACTGCTTCTCCCTTATCCACAAGACTCATTATCCTATCAAAGAAAGCTGTCAGATTGGTTTGACATGATTTGTTCTTTACAAATCCATGCTGGCTGTTACCCATCACCTTATTATCTGCCAGGTGTTTGTAGATGAATTCCTTAATTATTTGCTCCATTATCTTTCCTGGCACAGAAGTTAAACTGACTGGTCTATAGTTTCCTGGGTTGTTCTTATTTTCCTTTTTATAGATGGGCACTATATTTGCCCTTTTCCAGTCTTCTGGAATCTCTCCTGTCTTCCATGATTTTTCAAAGATGATGGTGTCGAAGTAAAAACTTCACTCTGTTTACGCGGCTAAAATATATGGTTTTATTGGCCAATAAAAGCAAAGTGAGCCAAACGTGGACCCAGCAAAGTCAGGCCCAGTAAGGCTGCCTAATACAATCCATCCTCGTATCTTTATACCCTTAACCAAACAGTCTAACGTCAGGGCATCCAATTACAAAAATCATCAATTAAACTTGGAAAAGCAAAGCCTTATCAACAAGATGGCGGACAGGTACGAGGGAGTACACCTCCTGTTCCAACCAGCCCAATTAACACATACCAATAGCCCATCCTGTAGGCCTCTTCTCACGGGGTGACAGAGAGTTCACTCTGGTCTACGTGCTTGAGAGAAAAGCTGAAATGGTTTCTGTTATACAAGATGGCTTCTAGCTAAATATAAAATGGTTACGGCAGTCTCGGCAGTCTCTACAATGGCTAAAGGCTCAGATACCTCTTCTATCAGCTCCTGTATTCTAGGATGATTTGACTTGCAGACATCTAATTTTTCTAAGTGATTTTTAACGTTGTTTTTTTTTTCTTGTAAACCTACCCCATTCCCACTTATTATTCACTATGTTAGGCATTCCTTCATCATCAAACTTCTTGGTGAAGACTGAAACAAAGGAGTCATTAAGCACCTCTGCCATTTCCAAATTTCTGATAACTGTGTCTCCCTCCTCACTGAGCAATGGGCCTAACCTGTCGTTGGTCTTCCTCTTGTTTCTAATATATTTATAGAATGTCTTCTTATTTCCCTTTATGTCAATATCTAGTCTGAGCTCATTTTGTGCCTTTGCCTTTCTAATCTTGCCCCTGCATACCTGTATTGTTCGCTTATATTCATCCTTAGTAATATGTCCTAGTTTCCACTTTTTATAAGACTCCTTTTTGATTTTTAGATCATTCAAGATCTCCTGGTTAAGCTAAGGTGGTCTTTTGCCATACTTTCTATCTTTCCTACACAGCGGAATAGCTTGCTTTTGGGCGCTTAATAATGTCCCTTTGAAAAACTGCCAACTCTCTTCAGTTGTTTTCCCCCTTTGTCTTGCTTTCCATGGGACCTTACCTACCAGCTTTCTGAGCTTACCAAAATCTGCCTTCCTGAAATCCATTGTCTCTATTTTGCTGTTCTCCCTTCTACCATTCCTGTAATCATGAACTCCATGATTTCATGATCACTTTCACCCAAGCTGCCTTCCACTTTCAAGTTCTCAACCAGCTCCTCCCTATTTGTTAAGATCAGCTTGTGAATAGCTTCCCCCCAGTAGCTTTTTCAACCTTCTGCAATAATTGTTCAATGCAGTCCAAGGACTTAATGGATAGTCTGTGTCCCTCTGTGTTAGTTTCCCAGCAGATGTCTGGATAGTTGAAGTCTCCCATTACCACCAAATCCTGTGCTTTGGATTATTTTGTTAGTTGTTTAAAAAAGCCTCATCCACCTTTTGTACCTGGGTAGGCGGTCTGTAGTAGACCCCTAGCATGACATCACTCTTGGTTTTTTTACCCCTTTTAACCTAACCCAGACACTCTCAACACATCTGGTTCCTATATCCATCTCCACCTCAGTCCAAGTGTGTACATTTTTAATATATAAGGCAATACCCCCTCTCTTTTTTCCCTGCCTATCCTTCTGGAGTAAGCTGTACCCTTCTATACAAATATTCCAATAATGTGTATTATCCCACCAAGTCTCTGTGATACCAACAATGTCATAGTTATGTTTATTTATTAGCACTTCCGGTTCTTCCTGCTTATTACCTATGTTTCTTGCATTTGTATATAGGCATCTAAGATGCTGATTTGACCTTGCCTCCCAGTTCTGCCTTGTCCCTCCTTTTTCTCTGTTATTATAGCCCACGCTCCCTCACATTTCTGACCCTTCTCCCAGGTTTCCATGTTCTTCACTTCCCTGTGGGCTTTGACCACCTGCCCACATCAAACCTAGCTTAAAGCCTTCCTCACTACGTTAGCCAATCTGCATCCAAATATGGTCTTCCCCTTCCTTGAAAGGTGAACCCCATCCCTGTTTAGCATTCTTTCTTGGAATAGCATCCTGTGGTCAAGGAAGCCAAAGCCCTCCTGGTGACACCATCTTCACAGTCAGGCATTCAACTCCAGGATGCACCTATCTCTGTCTGGGCTCCTACCTTTGACAGGAAGGACTGAAGAGAACACCACCTGTGCTCCATAATCCCAGAGTCCTGTAGTCACTCTTGATCTGCTCAGTGTCACACCTTGTATGATCATTAGTGCCCACATGGATGAGTAGCATAGGGTAGTAGTCAGAGGTCCGGATAATCCTTGACAGTGCCTCCGTAATGTCTCAGATATGGGCCCCCAGGAAGCGCCATACCTCCCGAGATGATACGTCAGGGTGACAGATGGGCATCTCCGTCTCCCTCAGAAGAGAGTCTCCGACCACCACTACCCTACGTTTCCTCCTCACAGTGGTGGCAGCAGATCTCCCACCCTTGGGAGTACGAGGCTTCTCCTCCTTGGCTGTATGCTCTCCTGTATCAAGAAGAGCAAAATGGTTTCTCAGTACCACGGTGTGAGGGCTGTGAGCAGGGGTAGAGCACTGCCTGCTGCAAGAAGTGACCAACTGCCAGTGTGCCCCCTGAGCCATCTCCTCCTCCACCAGTGGTGTGTCAGCAGTCTTGTGTAGTGGGACAGCTACCTCAGCTGTCTCCACATGAATACTGTCCAGGAATTGCTCATGGATTCGGATGCTCCTCAGCCAGGCCACTTCCTCCTGTAGCTTTCCCACCTGCTTCCTGAGAGATTCCACCAGCAGGCACCTTTCACATTGGATGGTCCCCCCAGCCTGGATTTCAGTAAGTGGGAATTGGAAGCCATAGTCCCTGCAAAACCACACCAGGATCTGGGTAGAGGCATCCATAGTCAGGTGGTCTGTCTGCTACAGGCACAGGTGGAGGTGGAGGAGACAGAAGCAGTGCTTCAGTGGTGGGATCACTTGC
Source organism: Pelochelys cantorii (assembly GCA_032595735.1). Lineage (NCBI taxonomy): Eukaryota > Metazoa > Chordata > Testudines > Trionychidae > Pelochelys > Pelochelys cantorii. The sequence goes on along the minus strand of CM064328.1, from coordinate 62,401,614 downwards.
TCTCCCTCTTAAAGTCCCGTCTGCTTAGTTTAAGTAGTGTACGTAATGGTGTATGTTGTAATTGGTAGTGTAAGTGGTGTATGTAACTGTCGCGGGGCTGCCCCTCGAGGGGCAGGCCGCCCGCCTCTGGGGCATAGTTCAGACCCCTCCGGCCGAGACCCCAAAGTAAACTGCCCCTTTCTTAGGGGAATTACGGCCCCCTGGCCTAGTCCCAAAAGTACACAGCCCTTGCACCATTGTGGCTATGTTCCAGTTTTAGAATAGGGCTCTACTTATTGTATTGTAAGGGCAGAAACAGACCTAGCCCAGTTAGGTCTCCTCAAACTGGAATTTACCCTTCCAGTTCAAAGTGTAGACCTACTCATAATCCACAGACATCAGTGGAAAGGCCTACTGACTTCATTTGGATTTAGATCAGGCCTTCATTTAAGGAAGGGGTGGGCAAAAGGGCGTCCATGGGCTAGATCTTGCCTGCCAAGTGTGTGGATCCGGCCCGCGGAGGCCCTGCCACTCCACCGCCCCCAGGCCAATTGGGGCCTGGGGGCGGGGGAGCGTGTGAAACTTCCTCCTGCCCTGTGAGGAGCACGTGGCACTTCAAAGTGCTATGTGCTCCTCGCAGGGCGGGAGGAGACATCACATGCTCCCCCCGCCCCCAAGCCCTGATTGGCCTGGGGGCGGGAGGAGAGCACAAAGTTTCCTCTGCCCTCCCCCCAGCCCTGCGAGCACACAGCACTTCAAAGTGCTGCATGCTCACGCAGGGTGGGGGCAAGGCAAAGGAAGCTTTGTGTAGCTCCGCCGCCCCCAGGCCCTGATTGGCCTGGGGGCAGGGGGAGTGTATGAAGCCTCCTCCAGCACTGCGAGGAACACGTAGCACTTTGAAGTGCTGCATGCTCCTCGCAGGGCGGTGGTAGGGTGGGAGGAGGCTTTGCGCGCTCCCCCCACCCGCAGGCCAATCAGGGCTTGGGGATGGGAGAGCCGTGCTAAGCTTCCTTCGTCCTGCCCCAGCACTGCGAGGAGAGCGTGACACTTCAGAGTGCCATGTGCTCCTCGCAGAGCAGGAGAGGCTTCGCACGCTCCCCCACCCGCAGGCCCTGATTGGCCTGCGGGTGGGGGAGCGTGCGAAGCCTTTTCCCGCCTTGCCAGGGGCAAGGGTGCCTAGTGGGAAGGGGGGGCAAAGGGTCTCTCCCACCTTATGGGTGGGGTGGCCCAGAAGCATCCCAGCCCTACCCCTTCCGGTTTAGGCCCCGCCCCTTCCAGGGTGGCCCGGGGCCACTTCAAAAATTTTTGAAGTGGTCCCTGGCCAAAAATTATTGCCCACCCCCGACTTAAGGGAATGTGTGACTTGTGAGAATACTGAAATACATCGTCCATTAACCAATTCAGTTGGCAGATCTTTAATGCTGTTTGCCATGTTCCTTGTGACACAATACTTTACATACACTTCAACTTTGGTAAATTCTTTGGGGAATGAAGTAGGTCTTGTTCTGTATCTGTACAGTAGCTAACACACTGGGGTTGTGTGGTCAGTGACTGGGGCTCCTAAGTGCTGCCACAACTCAGAAGAATAAGTTACAACCTCAACTGACAGACCTGTTGCCATTTAATTTCCATGTCTTAAAAATACTGAGCTAATGAGCTGTGTTCCCTGTGGAGTTCAAACTCCTGGCTCCCCTGCTCTTCTCTCCTGGGCAGAGCTTATACATTCTTCATAGCTCCCATTTCCCTTATCCCTATCCTTGGGATCTGAGTGTAGATCCATCCCCCAACATGCCGAAGAATGAATCTTTAACCATCCTTACTTTTCTTTAAACACCTATGGAGAAATTGCTGCAGGTTCAGGGATCCCCTCAGATGCCTCAGAATACCCGGAGCAAGAGGTAGAGCAATTTAATGCCACCAAAGCCTATACTCACTTCTGCAATGTTGCCTCTAATAGGAGGAATTGCTGGCCACATAGAGGCAGACCCCAGCTGGGGTCTCCAGGACAGTGCAGCTCTAGTAGAGCTGGGGCAGAGGTGCAATGATGCTGAAGGCTCAGAGTACATCGGCACAGTTGGGCCTCTGAACCTAATCCTTGCAGATTGTGGGTATGTGACATTTGTGAGGTAGACCTTATTTTCTTCCCGTTCTGTTCACTCCCTTTAGGCCATCTGACACTGGCCACTGTCAGAAGACAGGATACTGAGCTAGATGGATCTTTGGTTTGAGCCAATAGGCCATTCTTATGTTCAAGGGTGTCTATTACAGAGAGGTTAGGGGCCACAGGAAGAACCTGTGGTACACAGGGACACATCTTTTGGGGGCCTACTGGGCCGATTGTAGCACACAAACCCTTTCATGCTGAAATTTAAACTTAAACTTTGAAAGTGTGATTCTAATTTCTTGAAATGTATATTTCTAGCACATTGGCTTCATTGTAATTGTGCTTGCTAATACGAGGACTACCTTTGGATGTGTGAAGAAGAGAAGGTGGATCTTGGTTATGGAGAAGAGGGAGCTGACTGCATTGCTTGTCCGCAATAAATCTTCAGCATTTATCTTCAGGGGGATTTACTAATTAGAAATCAAATGATGCTGAAAATTAACTTCTATGCTATATAAATTGGTGGCTACTCAAAGCTATGCTTTGCAGTTCTGCTTTTCAGAGTCATTTAGCTTAATCTTGTTTGATGATGAAAGGTTTGATGATGAAAGCCTACAGCTCAAAGAAAGCAAATAGGGTCCTTTTTTGTGAGAGAGGAAAAATGCTGGCTGCTTCCTGGAGATTCCAGAGTGCAAGAAGAGAAGCAATTGTTACTGTTAGGGTGCCACTGAAAATGAAAAACTTCCGGCTTCAGGCATATTTATTTATCTAAAGAAGGTTTACATAGTTAGAAGGTAATTATTTAATAAGGGGGAAACTACATAGCTCTTCCATTCCTTATACAATATTTACCAAATTTCCAGATGCTCTGGCAATGCTATGGAAATGTCTGCTTGTTATGTATTTCATACATTAACTATGACAGTTTGTTCACAATATCAGTCACCAGAAAAAGCCAGGGTAGTTTTTTTAATTAGTAATTTTATAGTGCAATACAGTAGGAGTCTGGTGTAGGGCATAAATATTTCCAGTCTTTCAATCCCTTTCTTTAGACTCAATGTCCTAGTAAATATTGTAGCAAATGAAAAAGAAACTTGTTCCTGCCTCCTGGTTATGCAGCCTCATATGGCTCTTGGTCATCTGGGGCCTGTATTGCTGATAGCTGAGGCAATATGGATTGAAAATAACTTGAGGAAAACTGGCAAGTGCCCTTGTTTTTTAGTGCCATTTAGGGTATGTCTACACTTCAGCGTTTTTCTGGAAAAAATGGCTGTTTTTCTGGAATGGTTATACTTACGTCCACACTGCTATTGCGTACAAAGTCAAAAGAACAGAGGGGTTTTTCCGACAGCAGTAAACCTCTTTTTATGAAGAAGAAGGCTTTTTCCGAAAAAGCTGAAGAAGTGGCTTGAGCCCACAAAAGCTCATGACATCATCTACGTTTTTTGCTAGTCTCTAAGGTGCTGCAAGACTATTTGTTGTTTTTTAAGTTTTTCCAGTACATTATTCACCATCTGCGTTGTGCTTTGGACATAGTGTAAAGTGCCATTATCTCTGTGGACTTCCCATGCAATATGGTCACCATTTTCTCATAATTTGCAGGCGAGCTAGAGCTGCCATCTTCTACTTATCAGGTTGATGTATCTCATTTCTGTTTTACTGCTTTTTGTTTTCACAGTGGCCATGCATCAACTCTTTCTGTGGTGACAGATCATAGATTTCAGTCATCCTCTGGTTTCCCACTTCCTTTGTGTCCAGCAAATTGAAGACTTTAAAATGAAAGACAGTTACTTAGGCAATTTAGTGGTTAAGCTTTATGGATAGTCTAGTTTTTTTGTAATGATGGTGCATATTATGTTCTTGTGAAAGAGCAGCTCTACTATCGCAGTCTCTAGTCTAGAGGGTTTTTTTTTTTTGCAGTACTAAATGACTATATAGTCTATTTTAAGCAATGTTGTTACATTCCTGTTTCAAACATGTTGTATTTCTAACATATATTGTCTATCTTTGACTGCTGATGAATTGCTTGATATGTATACACAATGCATTTCCTCATACGGTAAAGCATGCTCCTTTTCTTCAGCAGTTCAACCCCATCCACTCAGCTGCATTCTGTAGAGGAAGAGTTACAAGCACACAGTTTGAGTTTCATTTTGTGTACTCCATTTAAGTGACGTTATCAGATCGGAGGCGCTTCATTGTATTTGAGGGGCTTTTGGATATCAAATTATTAATTCAATCTGGAATTCAATGAACATTTATTTCTTCAAGAAAAAGGCATATTGGTACTCAGGTTAGTGGATTAAATGACTAAAGACTTAAATTTGACCTCAATTATACCACGTGCAAACCCATTAACTTTACTGGGGTTGGCCGGGGTGTGTAAATGATGGCAAAATCTAGCCCTACTGGTATAGACTTGTACACTAGATTAAACAAGGCGTGCTAGGATAGATGGCATAATGGATTTAATTAGGCATCAGGATATTAGATGGGATGGAGGATTAATTATCCTTTTGTCCGGCAACACTTAAAAAAATGTAGTATGAAACATGGAAGTGGATTTCATCTTGCTGTTTTCTTAGAAGATTTTCTTTGAGACAAAGTATGATCAAGCATACAGCCTCCAAAACTCTACTGTACTTACTGATTCTGCAGAACAAAGAGCAGAAATAATGAAGTGATGATGATGATGAATGTTCCAACCGTGGCTCTCAACAAGCTTCTCATTTCTGAAGCCAGCCAGGAATATAATATGTAGCCTCCACTTTGTTTCATATAGAAGGATACGGACTCATCATTGCATAGCTTTATTTTTGGCTTTGAACACCAAACTGTTCACAGCTGAGTCCTGGGGTTTAACACTAGTGAGGGGTGGGATCCATTTCCTATGTTAGCTTGAGTGCTGAGAAAGCATTAACCACATATGATAATTGATAGGGGGTAGCAGCATTAACATAAACAAAACAAAGCAGCTGAGGCTTGCTGTCTGAGAGAAGAATAGTAGGGTGATGACAAAATACAGAGGTTCCCAGAGAACTCTCTAGTTGTTTGGCAGGCCACATTAAATTGTGGGAGAGTATTAAGACAACATCCTTCTGTTTGTTTAGTCTTCACTTGCACTCTAGAGGCAGGTCAAAGCTATTTGGTGCTAGAAATTGAGGACTTTTGGGTGCAATAAGAAATACTTAGGGTGCTCCTCTGAATTAGGTTGGTACATATGATGGAGACCATTTCAAGCCAGGGATGTGGCAGCCCCTATAGTTCCAGCACCTATGACTGCAGGAGAACCTAATGACCCTGACCACGGCACCATTGCATCAGGTGCAATACATACCCATAGCACGGAGAGGGCTCCTACCCAAGGGAGCTCACAATGTAAGACATAGACAGTACATGACAGGTGAATATCCACATCTGTTGCTTTTGCTGCTTGACTGACATGTCGAACACACAGTCCTCATCCTGGGACAGGCCCAATGCCATTGCCTTTTCCTGCCATTTCTGGAGTTCCTGGCTCATTCTATTAGAATAGATGGGTCCTGACATTTAGTAGTGTGTTTTACACATCTGACAACTCTGTAGAAAGCTCCTTCCACTTCTTTGCTTGAAATTAACAATGTTTTTATTAGCCAAGGAAACTACCTGCCAAATAAGTGGTAATTATAAGGCGGTTAACGAGGAAAAGTTCTGTTCTGTACCAGCTACCTAATATAGTCAATTAGCCAGCTCACTCAACTTGACTTATAAAATAATGTTATTTACATGTATATTAAGTATTAATAAAATCCAAATGATGAACCTAGGAGTTTGTTGCCTTTTTTCGCCTTTTGTCGCCACTTCACTATGCAACGGGATCAATATGCTACAGTGGTTAGAGCTCTCTTCCTACTAAAACCTTATCTACAAGGTGTTATCAACAGTGTTTCTGTGCCTTTTTTAATGACAGAGCACACACTGATCGGATGCAGTAGCTTTACACATTCACACCATATATTATTTGTATCACAACATCCATTTCCCAGTATGAATCACACATGAATCCTTATGCCATATGTCAGCATCTGTTGAATGCTATAAATTTGTTGGTAACACTTAAAATGAAGAGTCCTAAACTAATCTATATTCATTTTCCATTGATAGGATGGTTTCTGTATGCTAACCGAAAATACTGAAGTCACTGGGACTATGTCTACACAGCACGTTATTTTGGAAAAACGGACGTTATTCCGAAATAACAAAGAGCGCGTCTACACAGCAAGCCATTATTTCGAAATAATGGCGAGCTGGAGGACATCTTATTCAGACTCCTGTAACCCTCATTTCACTATGAGTAAAGGTAGTCGAAGGAAGAGTGTTCTTCCTCTGACTTCCTGCAGTGTAGACAGCACCAAAAGCCGAATTAAGCTATTTCGACTTTAGCTACACAATTGACATAGCTGAGGTTGAGTAGCTTAATTCAAATTTGCCCTCCTGTGTAGATGTACCCTGGGAGTTGTGTGTGCTCAACAGCTCTCAGAAATCTGAAAGCTGTGGAGCATGTAGCTGTGTAACTGAAAGGAAACACTGCCACGTTGTTTTGTGTATGCTATACTTTAGAATGTGGAGGCATTTCCTTTCTTGATAGTTTTTCTTGGTCTTAGGCTAGAACTGTATGATTTTTTCCCTTCTGGGATATAAAGGGTGATGCCATGGGCAGCAGATATAATAGGCCAAGGGGGTCTCAGCCTCCCCAAACCGGGGCTGTGGCCCCACCCATGCTCCACCCCAAGACCATGTCCTCACTTTGCCCGTCTCCTGAAGCAGGCAGGGGCTTGGCTCTGAGTCTGGTGGGGGTAGGGGAGAGAGGGCTATTGTGGCTCCAGCAGGAAGGGTTTAGGGGTGGGGTTGGGCCTTGAGCAGGAGGGCTTGGCAGGAGGCTAGCTTCCTGGAGCAGGGGGTTCACTGGAAAGGTGGAAGATGCCTTTTATTCTTAGCCCTAGTCCCACTCGTCATTCTCCACTGGCCATGGAGGTGCAAAGATGGTACAACCGAGAGAGCTGATCTCCCTTCCAGCATGGGCAGGGGGAGATTCATATGAAGACGTTTACCCTCAGCCCCTGGCTGTAGGACAGTTGGGTTTGCTTGAGATCATTCCCTTAACAGGTATATTATAGTCCTGCACAAGCTGAGGCTACCCTGAACTTTAAATGCTATTGTGTTTTCATCATAAATGACTGTGAGGCAAGAGAGACCTTTCTGCCTGTCTGAGTCATGGTTAGCAGTTCCGCAACACAGACCGTTTGCTTCATGGTAACTCAGGGTTGAGGTTAGTTTGGTTTTTTATGGTTTTGTACAAGTAGATATTTGTAACCCTTGTTCCTGGCTATTTCACTGAGCTGTTCATTTGTGCTATCAGTAAGAACAGCTCAGGAGATATACACAGAAGAGAGATGGGTTTCAAGGATGCAGCCATACACTAGAAGCCTGATTGTTGCATGACCTATAACGGCACCTAATTGGGGGAGAGCCTGGGCACATGGGCCAACACTGGCCTGGCACTGAGAGCCTGGGCATTATGAGACTTCTTCCCTGTTGATGCGTGGGCACAGGAGTAAACCTCTTTGATTTCAGTGGGACAGCTCACAGGGCAAGGTACTGCTCAGCAGGAGTGAGGGTGGCAAAATTGGGTTTCATGGCTGGAGTGGGCAGGCAGGGAGGCATGAATATCTTGTCCTTTAACAGAGCGGCAGAGTGCCCACTGCTAGGTGCACTCCCCAGAATTCAGCCACAATTATTCCTGGGATTCTCCTCCTCTGGGGATTCCCTTCACCCTGCTATGGCAGCACTGTGCTTTTAAAGGCACAGTCCAGCCTTCCCTTAGTACAGTATTAGACTCAGAGATGGCTAAAAACGTATGTTGTTGGAATAGCATCCGGTTTGGATAAGAACATAATAACCAGGCATGGTATTGCTACAGGAAATACGTGGTTACTCAGTACACCAGTGGTACACACAAATATGGAGTATCCACAATTATAGTCCAGTAACGGACCCAGAGAGGCTGCTGTGCACATGAGTAATTGGTGTTGTTATACCTGAGTAGATATGCAACCGTTGTTTGTTGATATACGTAAAAGATGATTGGTCTTGAGAGAGAGACCATGGGGAGCTTTAATGTGGTTTTAATATGCCACATGTCCTGATAGCTATATGTGATAGGTTTCAACTGATGTGTGTGCCTTTTTATGTAAATACCAAGGTAAAGTCTGACTGTGTGAAAGACAGTAGCAACACAGTTCCACAGGAGAAAAATGTTGTTATTGGTGTATGAATACCACGAGCAAGACAGAGACACGCAGAATGGGAGTGGAGGGGGTGGTTCTTAAATTCTCTCCCATGTGAGTACGATGTGTACAAAGTGGCATTGTTGCAGTTTGTGTCTTGTAAGTCCATCTTGGGCCTCTTTTCAGGGTCCTACTGCTTGAATACAACACTCCCCTTTTAAAGAATAGGACGCTTCCTTGGGGGTATAAACGTGAGTAGTCTACTTGGCTTTTCCATGTATCAGTCACCTAAGTCAATGGCTCTCACCAATTGCACAGTACTTATACATGTGCCGTTCATCTGAAGGGGCTCTGATTTGTTCTGAAATTGAAATCAGTATCAAGCTTGTAAGCTGATCTGGGTTAACCAAGTCAGAGACTATTTTCTATATTGTGGCTGGGAGTGAAGGCAGTGTTGTACTTGTGCACTGTATTGAAACTCAGGCCTTGGAGCATGATTATACTCTGAGTGATTCCTTGGCAGAGTCTGGTCACTGTCATGAAAATGAAGAAGGGGCAGAAGAAATGGATATGGCTTTGGCTTATGACACAAAGCAGACCTACAGCGTAAGCAGCAGGTAGGGTCAATATCAGCGTATGCCTTTTATTTTCGCTAACCCACATATGAAGAGTCAAATGGCAGAAACTTTCATTATCTCAGTGAGAACTCACTTCGGTGAGTCCACTTTGTTCCCATGCTGTTCAAAAACTGGCCTGTGTATCAATTTATCAGATAGTAGGAGCCCTTCACTTCCATGTAGCAACATGCTTGTGGCAACATGAGGAAGGGGGTAGCTAGTTGGTCAGCTTTATCATTATGTAGAGAGAAAAGAGACTCTTCAGCAGTTGAAATAGCAATAATCACAATATAGCAACCACAGCTCAGACCCACAAAGGTACTTAGCAAACTAAGTCCTGTGCTGAACCCTGTTAACTCTCAGTGTCTACATTTTTGCCTTTGGCATACAGACACTTATCTCCTGCTTAAGCTCAAGGGCCATCCATGAACAGGGCAAGGTGGACATTCATCCCCCTAAGTGACATGTGGGGCCTGATTGCTTAGGTGTGCGCCTAAGTTTCCTACTGCATTGAGTCTCCTTCAAAACTTGCTGAGAGAAAAGTTGCAGTGGTGATCAGTGTTCCCGATAAGATTTTTCATCCATGAGCGGAGTGAGTTTTGTCTTGTGCACCTCTATTGAGATAATGTGCGCTTGTTTGGATGGGTGCCTCTGTGGCTCCCACCAGTGGTGTTGATCCCCAAGAGACTCTTTCAGCACAGAAACCTCAACCCGGCCTCCCCTGGCTGGGACCCTGAGCCCTGCTCCCAGGCAGCAACCCTCCCCCCCACTTGTGGGGAGAAGGTGAGATCTCCCCCCGCCAGGAGTGCTGCTCCAACGGCAGCCAGTGTGCAGGGCAGGCAGCCCTATGGGGCTGGCTGAGAGTCCCTGCTTGGGGCAGAGGGAAGCTTCTGCCAGCCTCCAAGGATTGCAGGCAGTGGATAGCCAGGATGGGGGAGCCAGCAGGGGCCTGAAAGGGGCCAGAGGAGAGTAAGGGGGGGAAGAGGTGTGCAGGAGGGGGAAACGGGTACAGGGGGCTCCAGCAGAGCGTCCCCGGCTATTGCTGTGGCCTAGAGGGAACTTAGTATGTAACCAAATCAGTGACAGAAGACATCTATAAGGATTAATTCCTGATATCGAGCTATTGGGGGATACCATTAAATTAAAGAATATCTGCCCTTTAGTCACAAGCACCCCCTTTCTTGCGGTTCATTCTAGTTTTACAGGTTGGCTAGGAGGAAGTAAAATATTCAGAGCAAACAGTTCTGACGGTGTCCCTTAACAATCCTCGTTTCCTGCTTCCTCCACATCCAGCACTTTATAGTCTCCTATTGAAATCAGTATATTCATAGAATAAACATGCCAATAATAGGTCTACTTACATTATTACAGAGCAGCTAATTTTGTTACACCTTTTTTTAAAAAAAACTTTTTATATTTTTAAACTGTCTTCCCCATTTACTGGCATAGTACTAGATTTCTGCTATTATATGTAGCAATTTCCTACAATATACCAGAGATTAGAAAGATCTTTACAATGAAAAGCACATTCCATTACAGACAACTTCATCTCAGCATGCTATTCAACTGAAATTAGGTCAGTATATCAGCTCTAATAAAACTTCTTTTCTTAAAGAATTAGACTATCAACAAGATTCATTTGGAAAATGTCTAGCTTATGAATGCTGCCCCTCATTATTTGTATTACAGGAGCATATAAAGGCCAAGGCCTCCATGTGCTCGGTATGATACAAACTAGCTCACACCTGTACAGGGTGTAAAAAAATCACATGTAGTGCTGCTTAAAAGCTTCCCCTCAAAATGATTAAAATGTAACCATGGAACACTGAAACAACTTCTCTCACTACCTGTGACAAAGTGGGGATTGTATTCGCTCTGTTCGCTTGTTATGTTGCATGTGATTTCTACTGTCCTGCGCTATTCTGTAGTAACTATGTGCGTGTGCCTCAGTTTCCTTGGGTACTGCACCAGTGCCCGGATGGAGATGGGAATGTCAGGTGTGACTCTCACTGAAGGAGGTTGCCCAGCCCAGCACGTACACAATGGCCCAGGCTTACTGTAATGTGAGCCTGGGCGGGGTGTGTGTGTCTGCCTGCAGAGCTGGGACTGGTTACTGAGTGTGTGAGTTAGTCTCAGATGGCTTAGGATAGAGGAGGCCCAGGGCCCTGGCTCTGGGCCCCCCCTCTCCTCAAAATAGGTTGTACTGGTTGCTTCTGGTTCCCGTGCTGCCAAGTCTTTTCTACGCTGTGACCCTATCTTCTAATAAACCTTGTGTTCTACCTGCTGGCTGAGAGTCACATCTAACTGTGGATGGGGGTGCAGGGTCCAGTGGTCCCCCTCCCCCCCTTGTTGACACTGCCAAATGACAGATCTTTTACACTGACATACTTCTCTTTTCTCCCTACCAGAAGCTCATCCCAGCTTTCTTTTGCAGTACAGAGCAAGTCAAATCTCTTTAGCATACAAAACTGAACAGTAAGAAGTAGCAAAACCACCAACACATCCACGTTTCTCACCTTCTGTTTAGGACCTGCAACTTGTTACATATTATTGTTTGTGCAACTCATTTGAAAATTCAGGGCCTCTCATTGGACTTTACTCAGTAAAAGGCTTCTTTCCACTCCGGCTCAATCATGCCTCCCAACCCACATTTTTGTGGGCTTCTCTAGTTTATTGCTGTGCCAACCAATGTGGGCTGGCCCACACAAGCACTTGCCTTGCCCTTCTCCAACGGGGGTTGCTGTGGGCCCTGACAGAGCAAGTGCAAGAGCTCTCGGGTTTCAGTCGTGACAAGTTCTTTGCCTTCCAGTGCTGTTGTGACACAGCAGCGTCCTGAACCAGGAGCTGGACTGGCACTTGTGTGGGGGGAGGGAGGGCACTTGCCCAGTGTGCAGTACAGGGGTGAGGCCGGCGAGGAGGGGGATGCTGAAGCTCCTTGGGGTGCTTGGGGAGAGGGGAAGGGGGGCAAGGGGCAGCATGAGGTAGAGGTCAGGCTGTGGCAGGCAGGGCAGCAGCTTAGGCCACCAGCTCTGGATGAGCTGCCTGCACACACTGCAGGTGTCCAACAGGTTGAACCGGGCCATCTCCCCACCATGCTCCACAGGGCCCTGCTGGCCCTTAGTCTTGTTCTCAGCGCTGCAGCCCCCACCCAATCTGCCAGCCAGGCCCCCGCTGCCACTGTCGCCTCCATTGTCTGAGTGCTCCCAGTACCTTCGATCCAGGGAGTGGAGGGAACACAACTCCTCCACCAGCTGCCCCCAACCCAGGAGCAGGCACTGCATTCTGGCTCCAGCTCCGGCAGCCGCCATGCAGCCCGCCCTGGCAGCAGTCAGGCAGCCACCACGCAGTCCTGGCCCCGGCCTGGGGGAAGGGCTAGAGCTGGGCCCAGAGCCCATCTACTGGCTGCCTGACTGCTCCCAGGGCAGGAGCCACGGCTACAGTGTGGCTGCTCCTGGGGCCAGGGCCAGGCTGCAATGTGGCTGTTGGGGACAGCCACACTGAGGAATGGGCCCCAGGAGCAGCTGCACCTCAGCGTTGGCAGCGTCCCACCATGCAGGTGGGCAGCCACCACATGACCTGAACCCAGCTCCAGCCCTCAGAAGTCAGGGATATCTGGGAACTGCCTGGCTGAACCCCCACTTTTCCAGCAAGCAAACCACCCACAGCTAACCTTGCAGCAGCATGCTGCAGCTGCACGGCTCTGCTGAGGAGGTGGGTAGGACTTAATTCTCTCTGCATGTCCGCACAAGTGTGCACCCTAGAGGGAACTTAGGTGGCGATGCCAACTGTGTGACTTTTAGCCCAGTGGTTAAAGCATTCATAGGAATGTGGGAGACCGATTCAATTCCCATCTCTCTGCCAAAGGTGGAGGGGGTTGGACAGGATTCTTCTACCTCTAAGCAGAGGTGCTTTAACTGCTGATATGATGTTCCCTCAGGGTCTCCTGTTGACGTTTTCCCACTGGGGATAAATCATTAGTCCTTGGGTCAGACAGAGACAGAGAGCATGACTTTGTAGTCTAGTGGCTAGGCCACCCAAATAACAGAACCAGAGTCTGGCCCCTCTGCTTTAATGAATTCTGATATATTTCCAATAGAACAGCTTCTTCAGGAGAGATCCTGACAACAACATCCCATAGCTAGTACAGTACCATCAGAGGTGTGGAAGACCCTGTTCAAATCCTTTCTCTCCAATGGGCAGAGGAAGGAATTGAACCTGGGTCTCCCACATCCTCTGAGAGTGTGCTTATCAATGGACTAAGAGGCATAAGGTAAGTCACTCACCAGGAGTGACTTAATTGCTTATTTTTTGGTAAGACAGTTGGTCTCCCCGACCGCCCCCCCCCCCATCCATTGTCTAAGGAGCCTTGGTAGATCTACTCAGACTTTCTGGCTCTCAGTGTTCTTGTGATTGTTTTCTGAGTGACAAAATGCTTAGCATTGCAATGCCTAAGTCCCTTTGTGGATGCAGGCCCACATTTCTCTCTATCCCCCCCAAGAGAGCTATGCTCTTTTGCAGTACAGCTTGCAAAGCCCCAGGTGAAGCATCTGAAAGCTGGAAATAAAACCGTATAGAATGAATGTGTTCATCTGCAAAAGAAACTACCAAACATTTATTTAATCCAACAACCGCCTCATTTAGGTTCTGCTGAAAGACTTTCCTCTTTGATCAGCTTTCCCACCATGATCAAAATGATTTAAAATAGGGAGACTTATGGTGAGGACTGCATGCAAGTGGCAAAGGGTTGTGACCAACCTGCTCTTATGTTGCTAAGGCCAGGTCTACACTGGCAGAGAAAATGGATGCAATTCCAGCTATGTGAATTGTGTAGCTGGAGTTGATATACCTTGCATTGATTTTTCTGGGGCAGCCTCACAGTGGGAGGTCGACAGGAGAAATGCTCCCGTCAACTTCCCTTACTCCTTGTGACAGTGAAGAGTATTGGTGCTGATAGGCGTGCCCTCAGCATTTGATTTAGTGGGTCTTTACTAGACTCGCTAAATTGAACCCAGAGATCGATTGCCAGAGCATTGAATTTACGGCAAGTGGAGATGTGGCCTAAATGGTAAAAGCATATGTGAAGGGGTCATTCTGTCCCATCATGGCCATGGTACCTAGGGGTCAGTCCCCGTCTCCATTAGAGATGTTAAATTTAATTAAATCAACTAGTCAATTAGTCAATAAATGGGGGAGCTGCAGCGAGTTAGCTCCTGACTCCAGGGGCTCTTAATACATTTAAAAGGCTGAAGCACAGTGGGGGGTATCCAGCGCAAGCCAGGACAGCTGATTCCCGGCTCATGCAGGATCTCTCCTCCCCCCCCCACACCAGCCTTAAATGTAAAAAGGCTGGCTCTTAATACATTTAAAAAGCAGAGGCACAGCATCTGGGACTGAGCTGGGAATCAGCTGATTTCCAGCTTGTGCCCATTCCTCGCTACTCGCTTGCCTCCCCTGTCCCCTGCAGAGATGGTGCCAAGCACTGGCTCCTGATCCCCGCCCCCTTGCTGCCTCTGATAGAGGCAGCAGGGTGGGGGAAAGTGACTAGTCGAGGGAGTAGTCGACTATTTAATAAGCTTTTACTTATCAGATAGTCAACGAGTCACTTACATCCCTACTCTCCATCTCCATCACTGAGTTTAGCCCTTTAAGTTTTTCTTTTAAATAAAAGGTGCTGCTCCAGAGGAAGTGGCTCTGGGAATAAATAGTGTTTGGGGAGCAAATCAGTTATTGTTTAAGGATGTAGTGCCCGAAGCCTTGCAAAATGGGCTGGGCAAGGCACCTCTTTCACCCCATCAGCTGAGGATGATCTGGAAGAAGGGGACTAGCACCATCCAACTCTGCCTCCTCACAACAGACGCCCTCTTCAAGGGCTGTCTGCCAAGGCCTTTGAGGACTAATGGCAAGGAAGAGAGGCTAGCGGAGGGAGAAATTGGCTAAGGCCCTACAGCTGGCTAATGTTACAACCCAGCTCCAGGGAGGAGAGCTGGGAACTCCTGGCTCAAGAGAGACCTTCTTAACAGGGGCATGAAAGCTGACTACAAATCTGTTTTATGGACTCAGAGATGGTATGAACTGGGACAACTAATGAAATGAGTTACAGTTGGTAGAAAGACTAAAGGCAGACACTATGAAAGGGGAACCTGTTTTGAACCAATCTAGTCTGGGTAATAGATTGAACCTGATGGGGCGGGGAAGGGATGCTGGGTGCATTTTCAGGGGCATGAGAGGTAACAAAGCGATATGCTGGAGGGCAGTGCTTCATGACATGGTCCTAGCTTGATGTTGGGGAGAGGCCACACCGTGGTCTGCTACAGCAAAGGAAGCTGGGATATGGAACAAGTTGAGAACAACATAAAAATAAAATAAAATAGATTAATGATTATTAACTGTGCATGTGAATGCTTTTCATGCTGCAGTAGCCAATGTACAGCCTATGATGTCTGTGAGACTTGAAAACTCTTTAGTAGGAAAACAGTTTTACAACTCCATATCTATTTTATAGAGTTTTGAGTGTTGGTGGAAAAATTACAGAATAACTGAGGAATTCCAAAAATATAAAGTAGGTTCACATGGTAGTTTTTATTGGTTTAGACACAAAGAACAACTTGAAATCTTTAGGCAAAACTGATTTTGACTTATGAGCAAGTAAAAAGCCCAACAAGTTTTAGAAGGAAAACACTTACTCACAGTGTGGAAATTACTGTGTAGTTAAACTTTTCACAAAAGGATCAGCCGACCAAAATTCAGACTGAAATGAGCTTTCAGCTTTTTTTGCAATAATTGTGGTGTGTGGCCACAATTGCATATAGAGTGGAATTTATCTTCCATCATCTATGTGGTCAGTACTGCAGACTCCATAACAATGAAAATACTGGACTTAATTTCTTCTGTGAGTGGTAGAATTGTAAGGATGGCTTCCTCCCTTGTATTACCCACTTGATATTTAAGATACACGTAGTGTAAATTGAGGATTGTAAATCTGGCAGCTCTATTACCTCTCCAGAATTAAAGTGTAATTTAATTCCTATATTCATATTCTCTGTCTGAGGAACTGTGATAACCTACGTGTGCTGGCTTTCTGATGTGAATTGGGATTTATTGGCTTGGGTACTGAGTCAGGTCTGAACCTTGCATACTCCCAGTTCTTAAATACCAGAGACCTGTAATCCTCAGGCTCCATTTTTTCCCCAATTGTATAAAACCCTTTGTAGTTCCAAATTCAGAACTACACAACATTGTCAAATTACCCTGTAGTTTTACTAAAGAACTTTAGTTATTGGATAGCTTACTGGGATCTTCTGAGGTAGAAGAGCAAGTACTGGTAATTAATCAGTGTAACCTGGCTGTGCTGTGGAAGTAGCTGAGTTCCAGTGAGAGATTTCATTGAAAAACATTAACTTTCCAAATGGGCTGGATGAAGCCAGGTGGTTAGAGCATAATTCTTTCAATCCCAGCAACTCAAATCATTTTGAGTAGTGAAGTTCATAATGCATCTGCGGGCCGTCAAATGTTAATTGTATAGTGTCAGTTAAAAATGCCACCTGGAGATTTAATACTGTATAGTTGGAAGCAGTCCATAGGATAAAGATGTTGTCTCAAACCTGCACATAGGTGGAGCTGACACAGCAGCATTCCTTCGGGATCAGTGGCCCACAGGAAGGGCATTGGAGGCGGTGTCAATTGTCAAAGCAGAGAGCCAATCATGGGTATACTGGATGCTAGCCATCCTGGATGCTCCCTCTTCCACCAATCACATCATTAAATGCCCTCCATCATACAGAAAGGCAGCACACTCCATCCCTCCACATTCGCATGCAGAGCACTGCTACGCACAGCTTCCCGAGTTCATTTACTGTGCTACTGCTTTTTGTGGCCCTGAAGACCTTACAATCTAAGTAAAAGATAGGCACATTAATCTATCTGCTGCCGCTGCCTTTGCATAGATTCCTAGCATTCTGCCCTCTTGCCTCTGCAGCCTAGAAATTTAACCATGCTTTAGGGCCTTCTATGCGAATGGTGGAGTTGAGAACTGGATTTACTCCCAAAGTTAAGGATGAAGTCGAGAGCCACAGTTGACTACAGTCCTGTCTAGAGGCATGGAGTGAGAGCACTATTACCGGTGATCAATGTGCCCTCTAATTTTTTTCATCCATGTGCGGAATACATTTTGTTTTGTGCACCGAGGCATGTGCACCAGCAGTAGAAATACATGCTGCTAACTCTGGGCATTCTGCTAATCAGCTGGGAAGCATTTTAATCTCTCCTGGGTGGCTGCCCAAGTGCTCAGCTTGCAGGGAGCACTGCCAGTGACGATGATGACGAATAACAAACCAAACACTGATGCTGCCATGCTGTGTAGAGCTCTTCAGGTGGGAGTTTAAATAGATATGTTTAAATAGAGTGTCATAGTGCTCCATATTCTGGACAAAATAACATGCAAATTCCAGCAGTATTTTTTTTTTTGAAACACATTCCTGCTGCAAACCTGCAGCTTGGATCCATAGTCCATTGGCTGAGTAATCCTGAGCTTTGCAGAGGGAGCAACCAGGTGGGGAAAGGCAAATGCTGATAGAACAGAGACTTTTGTGAAAGGCACATTCTGAGCATTCAACCTGGCCCTTTTGGATTTACAGTCTAGAGCAGGGGTGGACAATACAAAGCCTGCAGCCAGCAGTGTTAGTCCCTAGTGGGACACCACTGCTATGTTTACCTGTGCCTCCCTCCGTAGGTATTGGAGGACTGCAGCTTTGGCTGGCCATGAATCGCCATTTAGGAAGCATGAACACCACTGCCCATTGCTCTCATTGGCTGCGAATGGTGATTTGTGGCCAACAAGAGCTGCGAACCTCCGATAACCTGTAGAGACGCAGGTAAACATGGAGGTGGGGGCCCTCCAGGGACTAACCCTGTGGACCAAATCTGGCCTATGGGCCAGAATTTGTCCACCCCTGGTCTATAGAGAAAAAGATAAACTGCCATTATTTTGTGCCTGTACAAACCAGTACTTCAAGTGCAGAATTTTGTTACATCTTTAATTATAGCTCCTGAATGCTTGTCACACACTGCCGAGGCTTCAAAGATCAGAAATGAAGGAAACAAGATTCTTCACCCTTCAGAAACTCACTGTTTGATTTTTTTTTTCCCCCTCAAGATGCTAATTACCCACATCTTCTCATTGATTCACACAGAGGTACTGAGCGCCTCTGTCTATCAGGCCATCAGTCTGCATGAGAATGATATTGGGTATCTCTTGTTCAGCTAAACTCCTTCACAAATATTAATGTGCTCTGTGTTTTTACTTTATAATCCAGCAGTGATTTTTATGATACTTTCCTTGGCCTAAAAATGTTGCATGAGATTTTCGGTCCTGCCTTTGGAAGAAGCTGCTGCTAAGAGTGTAGCCAAAAATCTTTGCTGCCACACTGCTGAGCCCTCAGTAGCAGCCTGAAGGATGGGAGAGGATTACTGAGCTTCAGTGGGTTACAGTTCTTTTGGTCTACTCCAGAGGATCTCAGACTTCATTGCACTGCAACCCCACCTTAGATACCAAAAATTACTGTGTGATCCCAGAAGAGGGGACTGCCTGAGCCTGCCTGAGCTCCATTGCCCTGGCAAAGGGGGCAAAGCCTGATCCCTGGTGGGGGAGGGGAAGCTGAAGCCTAAGGGCCTCAGACTCAGGCAGGGGGCCTGTAACATGAGCTCCACTGCCGAGGGTTTTGGCTTTGCCTCAGTCAGTGTGGTTCAGGCTTCACGCCCGGGGCCCAGCAAGTCTAAGCTAGCCCTGGTGACTCCACTAAAATGGTGACCCACTTTGGGGTCCTAACTAGGGATGTAAAATCCCGTTTAATCAGTTAACCGGTTAACTTTAGGTTTAACCAGTTAACCAATAAAGCGGGATGGGGAGGACCTCCCCAGGCCAGCTGGAGCATCCCCCAGTCTGTGAGGCTGCTGCAGGCCCACCCCCATCTACCCTGTGTGAGGCTGCCACCAGCCATCTTGGGCCTGGCTGCCACCTACTGCCCCAGCCCACAGTGTGGTGGGCCCAGCAAAGTTTCTCCTGGGTGCTGGTTAACAATTACCTGGTAAGCAGCATCTTGTTCACATCCTTAGTCCCAAGCCACAGTCTGAGAACTTCTAGTCTGTTGCCTTCAAATAGATGACTTTGATCATGGATTGAGCACGTTATTGAAAAGGTGGAATTTGTTGTATAATTGTAACTTCAGTCCTTGTTATACTGTATCTTAAATGAAGGCCTCTGGTGGCATGAAGATGAGTGCCATGTAAAAGTTGTTTAGACAGATGCTAAATTAGATAAGAAAAATAAGGACAGACCCCCTTCATACCATTCTTAAACTGCAGTCTTTCATTTTATCTGGTCCATCATGTGATTTCTTATGGGATCATACACTTTATGACATGAAAATGTGTTATTCTACTAGTACATTAGTAGCACTTCATACATGCTTAAATATGAATTGATCAGCAAATACCTGTTAATTGGAGGCACACACACAAGACTCCCATATTCCTGGGTACCTCAAGAAGCTATCTTGTAACATCCATCCTCAGTGCACTGGTGGCAGTAGTTCCATTGCTTGCCAGTCCAGTCCTTTAGGTGCATTCCTGGATATATCACTTTTGAGGTGGTGCTACTGGAAATGACCAAAACCATGGCTGAGCCACAGAAAGTATACAGCAAATTAGGCATCGAAATCTAAGCAATACTGATAGGTTTTCAAACACTCCAGTGTGTCAAAGCAGTGCCATGGTAGAATATATATGTGCAGTGACCATCCAGCCCTGCCTCTTTCCCTGAAGTGGAGTCTGAGTTTGTTTTTTACAGCTGTTACATCACTGGGGAATGATGTGAAGAGGGGAGCCTTTCTGCTTTTCATTAAACTGAAATTCTGCTGTCTCAAGGCTCTCCTACCCCCTGACAGGATTAGGATCCTAACTGAATGCACACTTGCTGTAATTCAGCAATATGGAAAAGGTGCTCTTGTCAATGGGAAATACTTAGTAGAAGCATGAAGGCAGTTTCTGCACAGCCAACCTTCTGCACTTACCAAAGTGGCTTGCAGTCTCTGTCTTATTGGAGCTGGGACACTGTAAGGTGGTGGTCTGCAGTGCCTTTCTGCAGCAATGAGTGGCTAGGAGGATGTGGCCACTCCTGTCCGATGTGAGCAATGCCCATTTATGCCTTTTTCATTTCCAGCGCAGGTTAGTGCAAGGTTATGTATTTAGGGCTATTCTTGTAGTCCACTCAGAAGCCACAGATCACGTGGAATGTCTCTAGGAACGTGTGTCACCAGCTTCTTGTTCATAGTTGGGTGCAAGTCAGCGTTAAGGACCATCTACAAAGCCTTGTGAGCTGTCTCTCTCTATTGCAAAGCAGTTAAGCTCAGCTTATGCTGAATTATCCTACAACTGGTAGCAGGGCTTTCTTTTTATGAGGGACACTTCCTCTGGTATTGGCTGCCCTTCCTGATGGTGAACCAGAGTCAGAAATGAGCACTGGATTGTCATGCAGGCATTCTGACTTAGGTTAGCCTATAGCTCTTGTTTGTTCTTATTACTCCTGATGAAAGAGTCATGATGCTATTGCTGTTCACTCTGATAGGTGTCTGTAACTGTCTCCTACCAAATAAACATGTGCTGTAAATATCTTAGGTACTGATGGTATCCCTATTACCATAATATTTGATAACCTCACAGTTTTCAATGTGTTTATCTTTGTAATGCTCCTGTGAGGGAGGAAGTATTATTTTCCCTATTTTGTAAGTGGGTAACTGAGGGACAAAGTATGCCATCATACTCATGTTAGCTCCCACTAGCTAGCTCTAGTATAAATAGCAGTGTAGCAGCAGGGCAGCAAGATTTAGTTGTTCTGTGCACCTTCCCAGCAGTTTCAGGAAGGTTTGTACTCTGCATGGCTGAGCCATGCTGCTGCTCTCTGGGCAATACTGCTGTTTATGTTTGTGCTAGCTCAGTGAAAGTTAGCACAAGTATACGTACATAAGTAGGGGAAACTACGCTTCTGACTGTAGGAAGCCTAAATGAGTTGCCCAAGGTCACTCAGCAAATCTGTGTCAGAGCAAGCAACTCCTGACTCCCAGGCATGCACCCTAACCACAGGGCCATCCTTTGTAGAGGATGTAAAGAAGAAATTGAGAGACTGTATCAAAGTCTTTATTAAAAACATATGGGGATGAGGTAACCGTTAATTAGGAAAGTCTTCCATTTTTTGTGGGAGCAAATTGGAGACTTGTAGGCACAAATGATGCCTGCAGAAAGTGAAGCTGGGCCCTAGCCTGACTATCCCATTATGTCTAGAGTGCATTTTGGACATCTGTTGAATTTTTATGTTGGCTAATCTCTATTTATTTGCTTTTCTGATAACCTAGATGCTGCCAAGAAACACTTAGCTCTCTGTGTCCTTCATTCCATGTTGATTCACTTATTCAGAAGTGTCCTGGGTCAATATAACACACTCTATTTATGCATGTACTGTTCAAATCTGCCTGAAGTTTTGGGGGTGTGGCACCCATTAGATTATGCTACAAAGAATAAAGGACCTTCCCTGTCTATTTCTTAGGAACAAGAACTAGTCTCAGAGGGCTAGCTAGTTTGTATCTGCAAAAACAATGAGGAATCCGGTGGCACCTTAGGGACTAATGGATTAGGGCATAAACTTTCATGGGTGTGTTTTACCTACAAAAACTTATGCCCTAATAAATCTGTGAGGCTCTAAGGTGCCACAGGACTCCTCATTTTGTAAAGGAAACTGTATACAACTGTCAGCAAACTTGCTCACAATATTTTGCCATCTTTCTAATGCAAGCAGAAAAATAATGCCGAGCACTAAGATCAGGTGATTTTGCATAAACTTAATTGGAGAAAAAAACAGGATTTGTTTTCAGCCAGTCAACATTCCTAAAATTTCATGTCCTCTCCAATCGCAAGGCATGAGTATTTTCAAAATATCTAAACCAGAAGAAAGTAGTTGAATTATGTACTTGAACTGAGATTAAAATTGTGTTCTTCAGGATGAGCTATGTCAGGTTCTTACCCTTGAAGAAACATTCCTTTCCTTTCCTCGTCCTTATGGACATTCTTTCCTGGTTGTTTTTCTAAAAGACATGATCTCGGAATTATTTTGGTCATTACCATGGCCTGTGCCATAGTAGATGACCATAATGATCCCTTTTGATCTTAGAATTGATGAATCTGTGTCATTGACTTGCTTTGACAGGCATCTCTTTGTGAGAAGTATTGACCAGGGCTGCTGATGGAGGATGGGACAATGGGGTCCAATTGCCCAGGGGCCCAAGAAACTTGAAAGGGCCCAGTGCTCTTGGGGCCATTGCCATGGTTGCAGCAACTGGGAGATGCTAGTCACTTTTACATAGTGGTGGTGGTGCTGTGTGGCATGGTGGCAGCTGTGGGAGGAAGCCCTGGGGCCACCTGCCTCTTTTAAACCAAGGCGATTTAATCACTGCCTGGGTCAGCTGCAGCAGCATGAAGCATCCATGGCTGCCAACAGGGGAGGAGAGGCAGCAGCCCTGAGCCCTTAGAATCACTGCAACAGAGCCCCGGGTGGCAGAAGCCAGGCAGTGCTGAAAGGCTGGTGGGGAGAGGCTAGTGCCCCTTCTGCCTAAGGCCCCACCCTTTCTGGGAGCCCTGAGCTACTGCCTTCACCTTGCTCACTGCCCCAGCAATTGTGTCAGCAGCCCTGGCGCTGGCAAATCTTTGTAAGTCCCCTTTGAAATATTATAACTAATGTTAATAAAATTTGGAATCTTGCTATCCAAGTTCATCAGTGCTTTGCATGGACCCTCATTATAGTTAGTAAGTGGAAAGAAGTTGTACAATAAAGACCCAATCCTGCAAAAGAGTTAAGTATATGAGCAGAATGCCTCCTGTTCCATTGAAGTCAGTAGGGGCATATCTACACAGCAGGGCTAAAGTTGAATTAAGCTACGCAATTTCAGCTATGTCAATTGTGTACCTTAAGTTCAAATAGCTTAACTCTGCTTTTGGCACTGTCTACACAGAAGGAAATCGAAGGAAGGACACACTTCCTTTGACTTCTCTTACTCCTCGTGAAATGAGTCGGAGTAAAAAGTCCTCCAGCTTGTCATTATTTTGAAATAATGGCTTGTAGTGTAGATGTGGACTATGTTATTTCAGAATAATGAAAGTTATTACAAAATAACGCTGCTGTTAGATGACCCGTAAATGTTAGTTTCGGATTTAATCATTTCCCTTCAAATGTGAACTTCCAAACTGAGGGCCAAGTCATTGAAACCAATGGGACTGGTTGAGGAGAGATCCTACTACAGAATGTGAGTATGGGTATTTTGGAACCTGGCTCTGAGTAGGTTCCTTCTTGTTATGATTGACCCCCAAAGAAATTGTTGTTCGCACATATTTGGATTACCATTTAACCCTCATAGGGGTATGCAGTTGTTGTAAAGCATACTTGGTACAGTGTGACATGTTTATGCACTTTTCTACTTTCTCATGTAAAGCATAGGAGAGTACAAATTATACAAAACTCACGTCCTGGCCTCAACTTCCTCATCACCCCAGGTCATTCTTTGGGCTGGAATCCAAATCCTTAGGTTAGCCAGAATACAAGGTCTGGGCTTGGGAAAGCAGGCCTGGCCCTTCATCTCACAAGGCAATAGATGCTGAGTGACTTCTTGTTCCTGGAGCCCCTCCCCAAGTTTCTAGGATCTTGATCTTCCTGCCTCACTTTTCCTCTTCTTGCCTGTTCACTGTTCAGGTGCATTTCTTTATCTAAGCTCTTCCTCATTACCCGGCATCTTTTGTTCTGGTAAGTTTCCATTGCTTCTGCCTATCCCCTCCCTTCAGAGGACTCAGTTAAACTATTTTTTTCTGAGAATGCAGCTGCTGGGTTTTTTTTAAAAGCATATTGTGAGGTCTAAAGCATTGTTATTAATTAGAAGTATTTTCCACTGGCCCCATGTGGTCTGTGTCTGTTAACAGAAGCTGAAAGCTGTGGTAGAGCCACAGATGATAGATCAGTTTTTTTCATAATGCAACTTCACAGTACAAATCAGAATCCATAAGTTGTACAGATATAGCCCAATCACCTATAATTAATAAGAGTACAATCCCTTAGTGAAGTGAGCAAATGGCAATGCAAAAGACCATGCAGAACAACACTCTGGTCTGTACAATAGGGTAGGAAGGATGACACAGTTTGTTTTGTTCAAGAGAGGTCTTAATTTGTATTCTCTGACAGTAGTGAGACTCAGGAATATGAAGATAGTCTGTCAGGGCATCCATCTCTGCAGATGCTGAACAGCCACAATTTGTTAATTAGTTAACAGAAGTAAATGAATGGTAATTTTTTCCACTTCAGAGTCTTTCATATTTTTTTCTATTTTTCCCTCAAACAAAGCTTAGTCCAAACACATCTTCTAACTCTCCCTATTTTGAGGCTACTCTACCGTGAGGTTCTGCTACGTTAAACACATTCTATTTGCCTTAGTTATAACAGTTCCTCTTTGCAGAGCTTTGCCTGCTTGCATGCAGTGAGTGTCGTGTATGATATTCGATGTGTTGGAGCAAGCTGAAAGAAACAAGCTACAGTCCATTCACATTTGACTGAAATAAAGTCAGCATGTCTAGATGATTCAACTGAAAAGCCCTCTCTCTCTTTCAGCAAGGTGACCATTGCTATTTGAACAAGGTATAAAATATGAAGGTTAACATAAAACAAAGCATGTAACATTTTGCCACTTAATTCACATTAAAATCGGGGGCAGGCAGAGATGAGAGTTATGTTCTGTTGTTATCTTAAGAGTATCCTCCTTGCAGTGAGAAATACATTTATGTTCAACAGTCACATGACCTAGGGAAATGGTTTGTTGTAAATTTTAGGAGTAACTTAATTTAATGCAGTGTTCTTTGATGAAACTGGAGAAGTATTTTTACTACCTGCTGATGTCACACACATGTAATTATCTGCATGGAGGAGTCCCAGTGAAGTTCGTGGTGTATCATTGAGAGCAGAAATTGACTCATCTTTCAGCAAAAAATACAGTAATTTTTTTGCCCTAATTTTTAAAATATCTTATTAATCATAGACAGATTTCTCTTTGCTCAACTGTTTAATATATCTTAAAAAGAAGAGTTCTCCAATTCGTATCTGCCTCTGTTGGTCCAGTGCTTTGTAACTTCTTATATATAATCCTCATTGCACCATAACAGATGTCCCTACACCCCTTTACAGCTGCTGTATGCAAGAGGACTGTTTTTCAGCACAGGCTGAACCTCTCTGGTCCCTCAACATCTGTGGTTGGGCATGATTTTAGTTAGCTCGATGTCCACTTATCACGGGTACGGCCAAGTTTCCCGTGATCCTGTAAAGTTTGTTTACAGACATCAGTCCTGTGTCTCAGTGTTCTGTGCTGTTGTTTATCTCTAATTTATCCCTAAATGTCGTCTAAGAGCCTAGTAAGCTGTGGAAGTGCTGGTAATGCTGCTAAGCCTAAGCATTTTATTTAAGCTTTAACTACTTATTCTTATTTCCTTGTGCCAATACAATAAAATTGTGTAACCGCACTAATATTTTGTTATGAAGAGAGCTGATAAGTCTTGGCTAGGGATAGGTTTACATAGGTTGTATCAGTAGAGGGATACATTATTAAGCAGCATTGCAAGCATTGTTCCATTTATTCACCTCAGCGAAATAAAAATAAAAACAGACCCACTTGCTACACAATTGTCCTCCCCTGATTCAGCAAATTATCTGGTCTGGCACCCATCAGGTCTGAGGATACCAAGCTAGAGAAGTTCAACCTGTAGTAGTGAAAAAGCATGAGTGTCACAAAGGCCATACTGTCTATGGACTCTAGCCCGTTCTACAGAAGTTAATTCTGATATTTCATCTATGAAATCCATGGCCAGACTCCCATTAGCTTCAACAGTACAGGATCTGGTTCATGATTCAGATCCGAAAATGAAAAGCATTTGTTTTACGTTGGTACTTATTTTCATTGCAGCTCAGACAAAAACCCTTTATGGTAAAACTGTTAAATTCTTAGTCAGTATCTCTTTTTGCCCACAGCTTTCAGTGCTTTGTACTCCCTCTCAATCTCCTGTGACATTCTGAGTAAGTTTCCTTTATTTTCTGAGTAAAATGAAGCCTTTGCTGGCTTCACTAGCCAGCATATTGTTGTAATATGTCAGCAAAGGACTCTCAAATATTCTCCTAAGCTTGAACTGGGTTAGTCGTGTATGTGTTTTCTGTGAGAACATGTGAGGATTTTCATGCTTGTACATTTGTTTACTTAAATGAGAAAACAACAAAAAAACCACTGTTTCCTAACCAAAAGTGAAGAAGGTGACAATGCCACTGATCACACAAACTTTTAGGAGCTGTATATGCACAGTGTGTATTTGTTCTTGAATAGTGCAATTAGGTATGATCTGATCATACGGTAAGTGCTGAAATTGTATTACTTGGAAGTATACATTGGATTGAAGGGATACTTGGTGAATTTGTAGGGTCAATCTCAAGAACTCACGTTACTGTGTTTATTGGCTTTCTTTGATCATTGCTGTATTTCTGTCATTTAAAAAAATAGCAATAGAGGGTAGATGCTACCACCACTTAATCAGGGTTTGCTCAATTCTTGGGGTAGAGCAGGGGTCGGCAGCCTTTCTGAAGTGGTGTACCAAGATTTAACCCTCCTGCCCTGGGCTGCACCACTCTCCCCAGGGGGAGAAATGGAGGAGCTTTCTCCACCATGGGCCCTGCTAGGTCTCTTGCCCTGGGCTCTGCTCTGGCTTTTCCTGTGGGGAGGGGAGGAGCAGCGTGCACACACTTTCCTGCAAGGCTGATCTGGTGTGAAGCCTTGGGGCTTCCCAGGCCAGCCTGAACTGCCAGACTTTGGCATTTAGTGCATGTGCACGTTTCCTTCTCCCCTCCCCCGCTCCCCATTGGCTGAAATTGGCTCCCATCCTGGGGGCTGTGACGGAGCCAGGAACGCACTGTGAAGTCACCACCCAGGTGGAGAAAGGGATGGGGCCAAACTGCCATGCGGGGTGGCTCAGTTGGTGTACATCATTTCTGCTTCCACAAGCGCAGACGATGCACATGTAACACTGTGTTACACACCCTGCGGTGTCAGTGGCAGTGGTGGCGTGTGAACTAGCCTAGACTCTTCCCACCCCAAAATCAGTCTCATGTTTGTGGGGCACGCGCAATGAACGGGCTTCCCCCCCTCCCACACTCTCTCCCACTCCCGCAGGAAGCCAACGCTGGCTCCAATCTTGAGGAGGGCATGATGCTGGATCTCCAGCACAGGCTCCCTATTGTGGGTAGGGGGGAGTGAGGTGGAGCCCATTCATTGTGTGTGCCACTGAAAATCATCTCATGTGCCACTTACAGCATGTGTGCCGGATGTTGCCAACCCCTGGCGTAAAGGATGCTCTGTGGTCTCTGGGAGGTGGGGCACAAAGGTTTTTCTTGAAAGCAATCAAATCAATAACTGCTTAAAGATGTGGCATTAGCAGGACAACCAGCCAGCTCATCATTCTACAGAAACCCAAGAGAAAGGGGAGAGCATTGTCTCTGCAGAATGTAATAAGATGAAGGCCTAAAACATAAGCCCATGTAACACAGCCCTGGTTAGAGGCTTCAGGCCTAGCTAACAACAGACAAAACATGGCTAACATAAAGCAAAGCTAAGCTGTGAGCAAGAAGCAGGCACCTGCTCACAGAACTTGGCACAAACAGAGCTGAGAGAGCAAACCGCTAATTATTAATAGGTCCAGGTATAGGCCAGTAATTGGTGCTCAGTACCGAATGCAAAACAGTAATTGGTACTGTTGAAAGCACATGGTACCAGCAGCTCATTTAAAAAGACCTTGGTACCCACACTCCCCACAGATACAGAACCAGGTTCAGGAAAGGGTCTAAAATGACAACATGATGGATAGAGATGTTCTAATTGAACCTCCAGGTGCAGGGTGATGGGTGGGATCTAAGTAGCATCAGAGGATGCTAACCTGATACATCAGCAGTGATGTGTAACTTGTTTTTATCTGTGTATAAAGTGGTGCCTTGGGGGGGACAGTCTGTGGATGAGTTGGGGGCAATGGAAATTTCCCACTGATTGAGTCATTTCATTGTTACGGGGTACGTATGTGTAGTGGTTCAGTAGAATCTACTGACAACTATTACTGTACTTCACTCAACAATAAACCTGGCTGGGCACCTTCGATCCTTATCTGATTTGTGGTCTTTGGGGTCTCTCTTGGGGTCCGCTGTGGAGACTAAGTGCACAAGTCGATATGGCACACATCACTGAGCATACACACAAGCAGCCTTCTGGCTATCATCATTGATGAAGCCAGAGACCTGAGAGGACACCTCGGCAGTAAATCCTGATCTTTCCTCACTAGCTACACAGGGATTTCCACTGTCCTGTTTTCATGTATCCTGGGCCTGTGTAAAACCTCAGCTGACTCTTGTTCACTTGTTTTACCCATGTTATGAATTCCTAACTCATCCACTTCTCTTAAAAATGGCAACTCCTTCCACCAAAACCAACTCCGATATATTGATTGGGCTCTGTGTGGATTATGTTACATGATGTTTTGTAACAAAGGGATCACAGCTTGGACTTCAGATAACTTGGGGTTGATAGCACTGTTAACTGAGGAGAAACTCCAGAATGAACTCCCTGTGGACAGATTTCACATCTGCTCTTTTCCATTGTATAAATTCAGTGCATATCCTTGTTGCTGCTGTTGAAAAACCCCACTACATAGGAATTTATTATTAGGACCCTACCAAATTCATGGCCATGATAAATGCATCACAGACCATGAAATCTGATCTCCTCCTGTGAAATCTGGTCTTTTGTGCGCTTTTACCTTATACTATACACATTTTATAGGGAAGATCAGCTTTTCTCAAACTAGAGGACCTCACCCTATGGGGAGTTGCAGGAAAGTCACAAGGTTATTTTAAGAGGGTCACAATAGTGACAACCTTACTTCTGCACAGCCTTCAGAGTGGAGCAGCTGGAGAGTGGTGGCTGTTGGCTGGGTGCCCAGCCAGCAGCAGTGCAGAAGTATGGGTAGCAATACCATATTATGCCACTCTTACTTTCATCTGCTGCTGTTGGTGGCTCTGCCTTCAGAACAGGGTTCCCAGCCAGCAGCTACTGCTCTCCAGTCTCCCAGATCTGTGGGAGAAAGAAGGATAGCAGTACCTCAAACCCTGCCCCTCACAGTAGCCTTTGGACTGGCCCCTCAACTCTTTTTGGGTCAGGACCTTTACAATTACAGCACCCTGAAACTTCATATTTAAATATCTGAAATCACGTAATTTACAATTTTTAAAATCCCATGACCATGAAATTGACCTAAATGGACTGTGAATTTGGTAGGGCCCTACCTATGTTTACTGTGTGCTTTGGTTTCCCTGGCACAGGAATTTCTGAAAAGCTCATGCTAGCAAGAATGCAACGTCTTTTGAGGCTTGTAAACATTTACTCTAATTCAAAGCATTCATTCAGTCTTAGTAGCCCTATCTGTGGACAGTACAGTTTCAGAACACAGTATGTGGCTTTATATTCTGAAATACAGAATACTTTGGCTTGCTGCTCTTTTTCTTAGTTGTTTTCTCAATAGTTTTTTTAATAAAGGAAAATGCTGAGTCAACATTTCCTCTGATTCAGGCATTAAAATAGGAAATATGTAAAGAAACCTGGAGATAGTGAATTCCTTCCCCATCTCATCTCACTGCTCTGAGCAGGCCAGAAGGGCTTAAGCCTCAAGAAACAGTCCATGCTCTTTAGCTACAGAGCAAACCAGCTGTACAGAGCAAACCTCTCAACCTCAGGCATTCAAAAATCAGGAATGAGACCCCCAAAATCATACCTTAATTTTTTTCCCTTCAGGGCAGTAGTACCTAAGGGTCCACCATCCGCTATCAGAGCTATTTAAATGTTTGAGAGATCATATACATATGTAACAGCAACAGACTCAGACTGCCAGTAGGTGGGGTTGAATCTGGGGCCTTGGGGACTAAAGTCATGAGTTGTTACCACATGAGCTGAAAGTACAGCCCAGCTCTGTAAGGAAGAGAGGGAAGGAAACTCACTGGGGAATCTTATACAAACCAGAAGTAAGTATGAACTCAAGAGACTAAAAGAGGAGGCGTGCGCTCTGTAAAGAGTTAATAAACCAGGCACCATGAAAGGTGGGAGGGGGCAGTTTGAAATAATCTGGTCTGGGTAGCTCATTGGAAGATCTGGAGTGGCTGCTGACAGGGCCACAAGGAGGCATGCTTGAGGAAGGTGCTCAGTTATAGGTTCCTGTTTGCCATGTGTTTTTTTGAGCCTTTGGAGTGAAGTTGGTGTCATGATTTCAGGGTAACTGACCTGTCTGCATTCTTCATCTGCGATCCATATTGACAAGCCTGGCATTAGGGCAAGGCAAGGAAGGCAGTTGCATAGGGTCCCATGCTGTCCGGCACCCGCTCGCCCATCCACTCGCTTGTTGCCCTGACTGGGAGCTGCGTGGCACAGCCAACCACAGCATGCCACTATGGGCCCTGCAAACTCTTTGGCCAGGTCTGCACGTTGGGCTCCCACTCACAAGTTCTGGTTTCTAGCTATCACCTCTCTTTGGGGAGAAACCTTTGTCTATCTCACTCCTGACGATTCAGTCCCACATTGTGATATCCCCAGGAAGCCAACTGGCTGGCATCTGTGCTTTGCTTTCTCCACAAAGGCTATGAGCAGTGTAATTGCTAGTGGTTACAAGTTATCACAGAGCCCTCTCTAAGGGTACGTCTACTGCTGTTATTCCGAAATAACATAGTCCGCATCTACACTAGAAGCAGTTATTTCAACATAATGTTGATATAATGTTGAGCTGGAGAACTGCTTACTGCAATTCCTGTAACCCTCATTTTATGAGTAAGGGAAGTTGGAGGAAGAGTGCTCTTTATCGAACTTCCTGCGGTGTAGACAGCGCCTAAAGCCTAAATAAGCTATTTAGACTTAAGTTACACAATTGACATAGCTCAAGTGGCATAGAATATTACAGTTTTAGCCCTGAAGTTGAAAGCACTGCAGAGAAAATATTTAAAATAATAAAAGAATCAGCATACGTGTTAAAAATCCTTACCAGAGGTCACCATCAGTTCCAGCCTAGGTTCTGGGAAGTATCAATCCTTCAAAATCCAGAGTGAGGCTTTCCCTGTGGTTACAAATCCATTACTGGCAGATTCAGAACCAGAACAACTAGCTGGGCAGTTCATCTGTTTCTTTATACATTTTGGGCCTTTGATCTCCAGTCTCTGTCAACAAAAACTTTTTGTCTCAGGGTGTAGATTGAAAGGGCAGGGGGCTTGGCCTAACCGGAGAAGGGATTTGCATTAACCTTGCTCTAGGTATCCCCTCAGAAGTCTGTTTCACACATATTATCTCAAAAGTCCATTCTTGTCTGTCATGTTTTTAGTTCTGAACTCCTACGCCTCATATTACCTTTCTCCTGAAGAGAGGATACATACAATCCCAGCCAACTGTAGCACATAAACTTTCCATTTAATGCAATGGACCCCAAAGATACTTAAATTTAATTCAATTTGTTTTTTCAAGGTTGTTGCAGGAAATTGCTCTGTCACATTTAGGTCACACATTTCTCAGCCTTTCTCTGCATCTAGAAGTGTTAGAAATTTGCTTTAAAAAATAAAAATACAGATTTTTGCATAATCCCAAGACTTTGGGAGCTGGTGCTTCAAGAAAAACACCATATATTGTGTCAGTTGCAATAAAATTGTAAGCATTTCTGAAAACACAACACCTATTTATAAGAACCATAAGTGTGCATAGGTCTTTACAGGCAAATTGAGGGCCCTGCTCCAAAGGGGTTTGGCTCACGTTGCTGTCTCCTACTGCAAAACCAACAGCTGTGAGCTCAGAGGAGAAATTAAAATCCTTTGAGATTCTTGTCACAAAGTTTCTTTTTTGGGGGGGAGGTTAGGGTTTTCCCAGGAAGGAGCAGGAGTTTCAGGCTCCCACCACCATGGATGAGTCCACCACAGTGTGTATGGGAATAAAAAGGATTTTGCAGTACCTTCCAGTCCCTGTCATGCCTCGTCACCAGTTCCCCTACCAGGGGTTTGCAGCTCCAGAACCTCCTCCTTAAAGGAGAAGGAGGAAAGTTCCACAGAGTGCAGAAGATCTGGAGTGCCAGCAAAAAATCTGTTCAGAAATCACTCTGTCGCCATGTTTGTGTGGCCCTTATTCCTGTAACATCCGAGCACTTCACCACCACTGATGGGTTTCAACTCCACAGCACCTTGAGCAGTAGGGAAGTATTATCTCAATGTTACATATAGGGAACCTAGGGCTTGGGTAAATTAAGCATCTTGAACAAGGCCATGCAGGAAGTCAGGTGTTGTCAACATCCTGGCTTACCATATCCAGGCCCTATTCATAAGATCATTCTTCCTTCAGATCATTTTCTACAAAGTGTGAGGGGTAGGGATGATGCACATTCTCCCCCATAATAGCTCCAGTGCTGACAGTTTCCTCTCTCATTCACGGATCCCTCCACATGTGGCTCTGAGCAGGCACTATCCAGTCAAGTTACTTCCACAGGGCTATTGCTTTTTCACTATGTCTTTGGTTTAGAGTGGGTAGCAGAGAGAAAGAGAACCCCTCCCCCTTTGTTCCTTTCCACCATTCAACACCTTGCCTACCTCCCTACAGCATTCTCCAGCTCTGAACTCAGATTTGTATAGGCTGGAGATTAAAGCTGGGTCCAAAACTGCCTTTACTTAGAGCTATGAGTAAAAGTGAAAGCACTGCTCTTACTGATCACAGTGAAATTTTGAATAATCATAGCTTGAAGCATTTATGAATTCCTAGCTAGGAGACAGCAAGAAGTAGGCTGATGAGTGACATGTATCTGATGATTTGAGTAGTAACATTCACATTTACTCCTGTTTCCCAGGGGATCTGGTACCACCCTGGTCACTGTGGTTTCTGAGTACTGCTGCCTTCTCAGTATGTAGTATCCCTTACCCATTTCACTGCTATCGCCTAGGTTTTAACGGTACCAAATAACTCTGCAGATTAATTTGGGGAGCACTATTAAACCAAGGGATGAACAAATGTACAGTCTTGGGCAATGTTTCCTCTAATTTTTTCCATCCATGTAAATGTGCACAGCTTGATGTTTTTGCTGGGATTTCAGATTACTGCTTTCACTTTCTGTATCTAACTTTCATCTTAACTTTTTTTTTTCTGTTTCCATTCTCTTACTATATTTCTAATAACCCTGTTTAACAACCTGGTATTTCTACACCCTGCAACATGACTGCAGCATCTCTTTCTAATAGGCTGTGGATCCATCAGTGTATTTCAGGTTGTAAACAGTGTACTCTTCTACCTCTTAGTAAATATATATTTTAATGTTGGTGTTTGATCTATCCAGGTAGGTAAAGCCCTGGTTCAGTTAATTTCCATTAACCTCTTAGGGGAATAGTAGTCTAGTTATGTTCCACCGCACAGGCATGGAACATAGCTCTCAACTTGCCTACAACCTAATGTGTAATGCTGACATTTAAAATGTATGATGAGCCACCACACGTCAGACAAGGGACGTGATGCTAAACGTCTGAGGTGTAAGCTTGAAATGAAAGATTCCATAACACTGTAAATGGTTTTCTGTAACCTCCATTTTATGACTCAGCATTTCTGAGGCTTTTAATTACCAGTAATGAGCAGTGGGATGACACTACGTTTGTGGGGTCTGAGTTAAATTTGGGCCAAAAACTGAGTAACATCCCTTATAATTAAGCAGAATTAAAAGTAATTGTATATGAGGAAGGTCTGGTCAGACCTCATGAAGTGCAAGCAGTATGTACTTTTTTCCCTCCCTCCTGTTGAGTGCTGGTGACCAAGTTCTGGAATGCCAGACATGGAAACTAAAATCCTCTGTTTATTCATAGCATAGATACACTGTATGCAGTGGGATTTCAATCTTTCCTCTTACACTGCTCCATAAAGGCCTCTTAACCATGTCCTGGAGGAATGCCTTCTGCAGCAAAAGGTAGCCTAGTCTTCACTTACACACTGGTTGGGTTCTGCTGAGACTGCCAGCTATTTAGCACCAGTTGTTCCTGTGGCTTTGTAATAGGGACATTTATCTATGAGGAAGGGGACTGAGACCACCAAGTTAGTTCACAAAGGCCATCAAACAGCCAGCAATGATAGCATCTATCTGACGAAGTTAATTCATGTACCACAGTAGCTTGTTCTACAGTCTTGCCTTGTCAGCTTTGGATAATTACTTGTCAGCCTGACTTCATCTATACTCACTGTGAGGTCAGATTTCAAGTTTAGCACCAAATTGTAAATCATTGACTTTGGTTACAAATTGGAAGAGGTTTTTTTTTAATGCTCTCTCAGGTTTTCTAAAGTTCCTCTGCCACCAGTTACTTCAGGATCCTCTCGAATACTACTTTTCACTTTCTGAATGCCTTTCCAGATTTCCTGTCTGTTCTTGTTTTCAATCCTATGGCCCTCTGGGATGAATCCAGCTTTGTTTCATGCAAATACAGTTCTCTGGGTTAATGTTTGCATTTGTTTTTCGATACTCTTTTAAACATCTTTATTCTCTCTTCTTAGCCAAAGTTCATCAACAATCTGTGAGGGGATCTATTCAGTTTTCTTTTTTTGTGATTTTATCTATTTGTTCACAGTCCTGCAATAGAAAAGCAGGAAGAAAGAATCACATACTTGAAAATATGAAGTTGCTTTCCCATTTATGAAATATGTCCTAGTAAGCATCAGATCAAGTCTTAAACATATGTTAAATCATTACCTCAGCAATCTTGTCCAAACAATCAATCAAGACATGTTTTTCTCTCTCTGGGTACATCTACACAGCAGCATTATTTCAGAATAACTGACATTATTCCAAAATAAAATAGTAGTGCGTCTACACTACAAGCCTTTATTTCAAAATAATGTTGAGCGGGAGGACGTCTTACTCCAACCCCTGTAAACCTCATTTCATGAGGAGTAAGGGAAGTTGAAGGAAGAGTATTCTTCTTTCAACTTCCTGCTGTGTAGACAGAGCCTAAAGTCAAATTAAGCTATTTTGACTTCAGCTATGCAATTGACGTAGCTGAAAGTGCATAGCTTAATTTGACTTTAGCCCTGCTGTGTAGACATGCCCTCCCTGTTTAAAAACTCATGTCTCTTGTTTTCTGAAATTGTTTGTTTTGGACTCCTGTGTACACTGAATTCAAGTGTGCTGTAAAAAGAGGCAGATGACAGTGATTTGTGGAAAGTTCCTGTGAGCAGGGCCAGATTATGAAAGGGGCTTTTAGGACAGCAGCAAAGACCCTGGGATAAGGGGGTGGGGAAGTGGCTCTATGCACTGCTGTTTCCCCCTCCCTTCTCCTGGAGCTACGTCACCAGTAGTGGCACTTGCCTGCAGGCTCCACCCACACTGCTCCCATTGGCCAGGAATCATACCCAATGGGAAAGACAGGGGTGGTGCCTGCAAGCGCAGGACTGTGATGAGACACCTATGTCTCCTGGGAGCTATACCAGGTATGCATCTCAATCCCCTGCTCTCTCCTAAACCCTCCCTCTTGCCCAGACCCTGCAATCCCACCCCAGCCCACTCCTGCACCTTGCCTCCCATCCAGACCACACAACTCCCATGTCCAGCCTGCTCTTGCACCCTACCTCCTGCACAGACTCTGCACCTCCATCTTGTTCCCAGGTAGTCTCCTCCCACACACTTGAACCCATCATTTTTGGCCCCACCCCAGTGTCTTGGGCCCCCAGAAGAGTTAATCCATCCCTGCCTGTGAGGTAACAAGAATCTTTTCAGTAATATATGTTGTAAGTTCCCCAACCCTGGCATTGATGAGAAATTGAAAGTAATAATTTGTTTGCACTGAAATTAACTACAGAGGTTTTGAAAGCTTGCAAATACTTTCCAAGAATGCAAACTTCAGCTTAAAGTTTTTTTCAATGTTGCTTTAATTGCTGCTCATAACTACTAGTAGGAGCAAGTTTATTTTTTCCTTTCAACTTTACTCAAGTTTTGAAACGTGTAGGTTATAATTAAACCAAACAATCTTAGCAAGGATTTACCAGTGCTATAAATGCTTATGGTATTTTACTATTTGATCTAACTTTATATTTTTAGTGCCAAAACCTTTAAATTGAAACGGAGTATTTCAAAGCCCCTCACAAGCAGCCAAAAAGTGCTGTAATTTCTCATGCAACCTTACCGACAACCTAATATCAGCGACTGTGAACCCATTTCTATCCTGCTTTAGGAATGCTGTGTAAATGCTATTGGTAAAGAATATATTAACATGAAATTGTAATTTTGTAGGGAGTTTATGTATGGAGTTAGTTATTCCCTTTTTATCAAATCACTCCAAGCATCTAATTCAGGGGTGGGGAACTTTTTTGGAGGTCAGGGGCTGCTGACCCACAGAAAAATCAGTTGGGCACCACACACAGATGAGAAGCAAAACAAATAAACAAACAAAAAAGAAACAAAAAACAAAAACAAAAATTCTCACTGACCTGGCCTGTGACTGAGAAGGAGAAAGGCACTCCTCGCACTCCCCACACCAGAGCCTTTGTGGGGCCCAGATTAGTAGATTTTGCCTGTTCCAGCCCCTCGGGGAGGTGACGGGGGGAGACTGGAGCACGAGCGTGGGGTAGAGCCCTTAGCCTTGCAGGCTGGATCCAGGAAAACCAGGAGCCGCATCTGGCCTTGGGCCTTAGGTTCCCCACTCCTGATCTAATTCCAGGGGTAACTGGGTCAGAAGTGGGAGTAAATTATGCTCACTGCCATATGCATGCCCCAGTGGTTTTGTACTTGCTTCATTAACTAATCAGTAGGCTATTGTTGCTTCTGCCATGTCATTCTGCTTGCAGCTGCAGCCAAGGAGTTCATTTTTAAAATGGGAACAGGTATTTCTGAAAATACTGTCCTGAGCTTATAGAAATGCAAGGAAAGACCAAGGATCCTATGTCATAATGTATCTGCCATTATTATTACCATTAGTATTTGCTCAAAATAGATAAGTTGGTCAGTTATTCTATTTTTGCTTATCTTCTCTTACACTAATCATCCAGATGTAGATGTTCTCAAAACCTACCCACATATGTCAGCTATGTTGCATATAATAGAATGAGCTGATAAGAGAATACTGGCTCATTATTTATCAGCTCACTCTTATCTGTTTTTTTGCATAAGCATGGAAAATGCTTTCTTGTAAAGGTTTTATGTTCACTTAGCCTCTTACACTCCTCTAGTACTGCGCCTCCACTCCTGAACAGATAACGCCTATCAACTCCATTCCTGATGGTTTGTGCAGTGATTTCTGGAGTGCATATAAAGATTAGCATCAGACCCTCTGTGTCACTCTCAAAATTGACCTTGAATCCATGTGTCCAGAAGAGTAAAAGTATAATAGGATCACTGTTCCATTAAGACACTGTACTTACAGGTCTTTCTGCATTTTCATTCTTGCTTAACCAAGGTTGGGAGTGTTTATAACTCTTGTCTTCACAGGTACCTGGAAATTAAAACTTGATACACAAGCTTTTAGTTCAAAAATAAATTTTGTTTTCCAAGCACATTTGGTTTTAGCAAGTCACTTTTTGCTTAATGACAGTCATGTCAGAAAGAGCAAGAAATGAATGAATATGCTCTTAGATGTAGGCATATGAACTACTACCTATAGGAATTTTTAAATGAATATTCTGTACTTCTGTGTTAACTCTGTATAATACACTGCTTGCATATGAATCTATATCTTAATAATCAGAGGGGTAGCCGTCTTAGTCTGAATCTGCAAAAGCGGCGAGGAGTCCTGTGGCACCTTATAGACTAACTGAAGTGTTGGAGCATAAGCTTTCATGGGCAAAGACCCACTTCGTCAGATGCATGTAGTGGAAATTTCCAGAGGCAGGTATAAATATGCAGGCCAGAATCAGGCTGGAGATGACGAGGTGTATCCAATCAGGGAGGATGGAGCCCACTTCTAGTAGCTGATCTGGAGGTATGAATACCAGGAGAGGAGAAGCTGCTTTTGTAGTTAGCTAGCCATTCACAGTCTTTGTTTAATCCTGAGTTGATTGAGTCAAACTTGAAGATGAACTGTAGCTCAGCAGTTTCTCTTTGAAGTCTGGTCCTGAAGTTTTTTTGCTGCAGGATGGCTACCTTTAGATCTGCAATAGTGTGTCCAGGGAGATTGAAGTGTTCTCCTACAGGTTTTTGTATATTGCCATTCCTAATATCTGATTTGTGTCCATTTATTCTTTTATGTAGGGACTGTCCAGTTTGGCCGATGTATATAGCAGAGGGGCATTGTTGGCACATGATGGCATATATTACGTTAGTGGATGTGCAGGAGAATGAACCAGTGACTGTATGGCTGATCTGGTTAGGTCCTGTGATGGTGTTGCTGGTGTATATACATGGGCAGAGTTGACACCGAGGTTTGTTGCATGGATTGGTTCCTGAGTTAGAGTTATTATGGTGCGGTGTATAGTTGCTGGTGAGAATATGTTTCAGGTTGGGGGGTTGTCTGTGGGCGAGGACTGGCCTGCCTCCCAAGACCTGTGAAAGTGAGGGATCATTGTCCAGGATGGGTTGTAGATCACTAATGATATGTTGGAGAGGTTTTAGCTGAGGACTGTAGGTGATGGCCAGTGGTGTTCTGTTGGTTTCTTTCTTGGGCAATTTCCACTACATGCATCTGACAAAGTGGGTCTTTGCCCACGAAAGCTTATGCTCCAACACTTTGGTTAGTCTATAAGGTGCCACAGGACTCCTCGCCGCTTTTATCTTAATAATGTTAATCTATATTTTTAGGCCATCCCATATCCATCAAAAAGCCTGCTCAGCTATAAAAATTATGATCGATCTTCCTTAAGTGGCCTTCTTTCCATCTCCTATAATCACCCCTGTTCCGCTCAACCTAAAATAGTTTCCCAAAGCAGTCTGGGTTTTCATGGTTGTCATGGGAACCTTCCTCTTTCAGAACTGATAGAATTACTTCCATGCCAATGCTCCTACCTCCTGTTGCTCCAGGAAGTGAGGAGCTAGGACTGGAAGCAGGCATTTTGTAAAGCAATATAAGATACTGTTGATGATGTTCAGCTTTTCCCATGAAGTAATATTTTTAACAGTTTTAAAACCGTGATTCATTTTAATTTCTACCTAGCAATGAATACCATTTTGTTTTTTCACACTTGCATTTCAGTAGAGATGCAACATGTACATGAAGTAGCATTGGAGATGCATTTCCCCCCATGTTCCTGGTATATCAGGCAGCAATGAGGTATCTAACTTGGTGTTGGCACACCAGGACATATCTTCAAGGGGCTGGTCTCTTTCAGTAATCTGAGGGTACATCTACACAGCAACATTATTTCAAAATAACTAGCTGTCAAGGCTCCTTCCCCACTCTGGCATGATAAATGCAGAAGTGGGGGCCCGCAAAAGTACCCCAAAACCTTATCTTTCCAGGCTTTAGTAAAAAACTTCCCCCCAAAATCTTAACAGCCTAGATTTTGGGGATAAAACTCCGCTGCCACCACCCAAGTACTGAGAAGAAAATCAGGGGAGAGATCACTTGGGAAATCTCACCCCTAAAGTACAAACCAGGATACAAAAATTAACCAATGCCGGGTTAAGAAAAGAGAACTTTTATTATCACCACAATATTCCTGTTGCAAGCATAATGACTAGATGGAAAAGTTACAAAGTAATATACTCATGGAGGAGAAACCCACCATGGGCCAGGAGCTTAGTTACAAAAGAGAGCAAAAAGCATTTTTAAATGCGCACACATCAGATCCCATTTCCCAACCCATAAAGCAATAAAATGGATTTATCTAAGCTTTACCCTCCTTACAGAAGAGTGAAGAGTCTATTCTTGGAGGGAGACATTCTATCTGTCCCCGTCAGTAGATGGAGAGAAACTCTCAGGACAAAGGAAGGAGAACCAAAAATTCCTTTGTCACAGTGAAATTCCTACATACATTCCTATTGGCTGAATCTATCTGACTTAGGTAAGGTTAACCCCTTAGTTCCCAGGCTGCTGGCTAACCCTCATGATCATGACACTAGTGTTATTTCGAAATAACTTAGTCTGCATCTACACAGCAGGCAGTTATTTTGAAATAATGTTGAACTACTGTGTAGCTGGAGGACTGCTTACTCAACTCCTGTAATCCTCATTGTACAAGGAGTAAGGGAAGTCAGAGGAAGAGTGCTCTATTTCAAAATAAGTGCTGTGTAGATACTCCCAATTTTGAAATAAGCTATTTTGAAATAAGCTATGCAATTGACATAGCTCAATTTGCATAGCTTATTTCAAGTTAAGACCTGCTGTGTAGATGCACCCTGAGGATTAAAGATCAAGTATGTATTGACACAACTGATAGCTCACAAAAAATTTCTTTCCGGTCCATCCCAAAAAGAACCTCCAGTTTATGTCTCTAAACTTTGACCCAATAGACTATAATGGAGAATGGGCTAAATTAATTTCAAGTGTAACTTGAGCTCAGTGCAGTTTCACCAGCGATAACTTTGGCCTGTAACAATACTTTCTGGGATTTTAGGAGTATCATGTTCTTTCCAACTCAAATATTGATTTTTCTCTTTATTTGAAAGGTAAATCCCTGCTAAAAATACTGACAAAACATATGGAAACATCAGGTGCAAAACTACATACAATAACAATCCATAAATATAAGGACATTTGATAGTTAAGTCTTCACTGTAATCCACTGGTAACTTGAACCTGCTGTGCTTGAATATTGAACAAGAATATAAAATGTAACTTCCTGGGCTCATCTGATATTCACTCAGAACAAAGATACTGCTGAGTGAATTAAGAGAAATAGAACAGCGGCCTTAACTATGGTTGAATTTCCTCAACCTAATCCTTGTAGGGTAAAGTCAAATCTTTTAACATCCCTGCAACTTTTTTTCATGCACGTAATTACTAGTTATTGTGCTCAGATATCTTTGTTTCGTTATTCTGATACCAGCTTTCTTTCTTTCTTTCTTTCTTTCTTGTTGCAGAAATCACAAATGAATGAGAGAAAGAGTAATAGCAATGGAGTACAGGGTGCAAGGGCTGGCTGTCTTTTTCAGTATGTGTCAGCATGCGGTTTAGCACAACAGGGCTGAGTACAGTGCTAAATACAAGTCACTTACTGCATCCCTCAAGTCTACTTTAACACTAATAGTAAATAATAAGAATTATGTATGTTTACGTATAAAGAAACATCTCAGTATCGTGGAAAATGGGATTTTTTTTATTTTCTGGGGAATCTACAGTAGATCAAAACAATAGCAATCAGAAGCATCCCGTGATGACTCATAATATCCTCTTATGTGGCAGTGTGATGAGCACAGCATGCAAGTTAATAGATAAAGCAACCTGTGAACTTTTAAGAACAAGCTTTCCATAAGTCCACCCTTTCTCCTGTACTTCTTTCCACTCTACCTCTGCTGCATTTTTCATTTATGCCTTCATATTTTCTTACCTTGACCACTGCAACTCTCTTCTGTCCTCTTTGCAAGTCACAACTCTCCAAAATCGCATACGTAAGAACTCTGCTGCCTTATGGATACATAGGAAGGCAGCCATAACTGAAAACAACTCCATTTGTTTTTGGCATTCATATCTGCTATGAAAATGTTTCCCTGGTGATGTGTTAGATTGGGCATGGCTTTACTTTGCATGGGTGTGTGTATGCACTTCCTTGGATCTAAAATTTTATAAGCATATGGGATAATGTAATGGGCCGGCAGACTGAGATTAGGGATAAAAGATCATTCAGTGATTACAACATTTCCTGTTGCACTTCATAAAGAAGGCTCATGTTGGCAGGTGGGCCCAGTTACATTCAGCCACGTTAGAAAAGGGACTACATGTTGGTGAGAGAAGGAACTAGGACAAAGGAGATATGTAGGGAAGACCCTGGGAATGTCCAGGCTTCGGGAAATATCTGTGGTATTTCCAATGAAAGCAAGCCCGGGGGAGGGGCAAAATTTGGACCATACACAAAGGCAGTGTATGACTCTTGTGTTGAAGAAATCTGGGTGTGAGCAGCAGAAGCTCGCTAGAAGTGGGA
The DNA here is from genome assembly GCA_032595735.1 of Pelochelys cantorii. NCBI lineage: Eukaryota > Metazoa > Chordata > Testudines > Trionychidae > Pelochelys > Pelochelys cantorii. The sequence goes on along the minus strand of CM064328.1, from coordinate 62,359,445 downwards.
GGCACCAGCACTCAGACCATGGTCTCATCTCCCACTCTGCCATGAGGCCCCATGCCTGCTCAGCCTCCTCCCCCTGAGGCCCTGTCCACACTCCACCCCCATTTGGCCTCTTCCCAAAGGCCTTACTCCCATTCTGCCTCTTCCCCTGAGGCTCCCGCAGCTGGCCAGGCATGTGAACACAGTCCTATTCCTATTACATTCCCTGGCTTCAGCCCAAGCCATCATCCCCTGGGGGCCAGATCCTCCTCTCACTTTGGGAGGCGAAGCCCAAGAGCCACTCATCTGGCTGGTACCAGGGGCCACAACCAGTGCCCATGAGGGATGTAAGTGACTAGTGGGCACTTGTTGTGGGCCCTGGTCCCAGTCAGAAGAGTGGCTCCTGGGCTTAAAAGCCAATTCCTGTCCAGCACCATCTCCCCAGTAATCACTGCTGATGACTATACATATAAGAGTCTGGCGGCTCTTAATACATTTAAACGGCAGAGCCGCACTTGGGTTAGCTCCTGGGACTGGGAGCTAACTCTGCTGTGGCTCTGCAGCTTCTGCCCCTTGTCAACTAATCCACTAGTTGATGGAAATTCCATTGACTATTAGATTATCTGATTAAATGCCATTTAACATCCCTAGTGCCCACCCCCTGTGACTTATCAGCGGGAGGCTGCTATGCCCGGCCCGCTGTATCCTGTGCTCCAGCCTCCCACCCTCAGCTGCAGAGACCTCGGCAGGGCTGCGTGCTGCACACATGCCCACCAAAAGTAGCTGCTGTGCTGATGCTACTGATGCCAAAGAAGAGTTAAAAGCTGGAGGCAGACAAGAGCTGCACCTGCCAGTCAGCAGCAGGTCAGAGGGAGCCCTTGCCAGGAGAATCCCCATCTCCACCCCTACCCCAGGAACTGGTGGTACAGAGCTTACCCTGGGGCCAAGAGAGAGCTCTACTACCAAGCGTGGTGGTTTTTTTTACTGATATTGAAATGGTTTTTTAATGGATTTTATGGACAGGTCTAATTTTAGCTCTTTTTTACGGACTTCCTGTGAATTTACTGACCGTTGGAAACCTGGCTTCCAAGGCCCCTCTCCCCTGAGGTGTCTGCAGTTCATGCCTCTCCGCCCCATCTTGGGGGAAGAGGCAGGGGCAGCCACAAGCAGAGTGAGGATGGGGCTGGGGTAAGAGGCCAAGCGGGAGTTGGCACCTTGGGACAGAGCACGGGCAAGGCCATGGTCTGGCTGCCGGTGGTGCCTCAATTTCTTGAGAGCTTTCAGTTGCAGCACTCCAAACGTGGTGGGTCTGCAAGCCTCCAAAGAGAGGTGCACTCTGTTGGGTGTTTCTTGCCCTGTTTGGGGAGACTTTGCCTTCCCAAGCCTCTTGTACTCACTGCCCATGACTATACATCTAGCGTGTGTACAGCATCGTGGGTGCTGCAGCTGCTTGCAGGCTGAGGTGGCAGAGTTAACATTAGGTCCAGGCAAAATATGGCCTGCAGGTCGGATCCAATCCATCAAGCTGCTGGATGCAGCCTGTGGGAGCTTCCACCAGGCTCCCTGCCTGCCCTGCCCCTCCTCGGCGCTCAGAAAAGCTGGCTCTGGTGCCATGCACTTCTGTGAATGTTGTGACCCCAGGGGTACAACAACCCCCTTCTTCACCCAAACTCCCTCCAAGATCCCACACCCCCTCCTTTTACCCCAATCCATTGCCCCAAGCTCCCTTCTGCACCCAATCACCATCCCAAACCCCGCACCTCCTCGTTTAATATCATGGAAGAGTGTGACCCTTGACCACTTTCCAAATTCCTGGAGTGGCCCCCCTCAAAAATTATTGCCCACCCCTGTTTAACATCAGCCAATTCCAGAAAAATGACCTTGTGGCTTACTACTTGTTTTACATATTTATTCCTGTTCCTCTATTGTTTTTTGTCCTGTGTTATAGAGGCATTATTTATTATTTTGAGTTGTGGATGCAGTTTGTGTACAAAATACTTAAGTATGTTCTTGAGTATAGTTCACTTTGGCCCTGTCCAGCAGAGGAATGTTACTCTCACTTAGTCACAAACATCTGCTGTCTATGACTGATATCAGTGATGGTCTATGGTAGAGGAATGCTCTAAGAACCATGTGGGTTGAAATGACCTGAATAAGAGAGTGTGACCAACTTCAACTAAGCCAAGCAACATTTGATCCCGTGACTCATGCTGCTGCAGCAGCTCATTCAAATCATAGACAGCAGCCCATGCTTCTTAAGGCCGGCAGAGTTAGCTTTTCCAAACTTGAAATAACAAAACATTGGGAGCAGCTTTACAGCTCCTTTTGTGGGAGGATATTTATATTTCTAATACACAATCATAATATTCTGAATTATTCTTGGCCCTAATGAACATACCTCACCAATGGAGAGAGGGCCAACATCGATTAAGCCCCGTAAGTGAACACACAAGCATCTTTCATATTAATTACTTGTGTTTTTTCTATAAAAGTATAAAATGTGGTATTTCACATTATCTTTTAAAAATATTTCTTCTACTTTTTAAAAAGAAGTACACTCCAAAGCAGAATCAGATGAAGGACTCTAATGAATATGTTGCACTATACATGTTTTTAATGTGTGAAACACCCTTATTTGGATTATGCTGTACTTTTTTAGTTAAGCAGTGCATCAGAACAGAGAGAAATATAGAATCTTTCTTTTATTCTGACATTTTGTTTCCTAACTTTTAACCAGTTACTGTCCCATTAAAGGCTTTTTCCCTCTTACCTCATGATTCACTTTGCTTAAGAGCCTGTGGTAAGAGACCTTGTCAAAGGCTTCTGAAAGTCCAAGTACACTGTATCACAGGGGTGGGCAAAAGGGCCTCCGCAGGCCAGATCCAGCCCACCAAGTGGGTGGATCCAGCCCACAGAGGCCCTGCTGCTCCCCCACCCCCAGGCCAATTAGGGCCTGGGGGCAGGGGAGTGTGCGAAGCCTCCTCCCATCCTGCCAGGAGCCCACGGCACTTTGAAGTGCTGCTCGCAGGGCAGGGGCAGAGCTGAGAAGGCTTCGTGAGCTTCCCCACTCCCAGGCCCTAATAGGCCTGGGGGCGGGGGAGCGCGCGAAGCCTCCTCCCGCCCTGCCAGGAGCATGTGGCACTTTGAAGTGCTGTGCACTGTTTGCAGGGTGAGGGGAGAGCTGAGGAGGCTTTGTGTGCTCCCCCGCCCCTAGGCCCTAGGGGCAAGAGAGTGTGGGAAGTCTCCTCCCACACCAGGGGCATGGACACTTAGAGGGAACGTTGCGGGGGGCAAAGGCACTCCCTCACCCCCAGACCAATCATTGTCTAGGGGTGGGGAACCCAGAAGTATCTTGGCCCTGCCCCCTTCTGCTTGATGCCCCGCCCCTTCCGCTTGATGTCCCGCCCCTTCCTGTGTGGCCCAGGGCCACTTCAAAAATTTCCGAAGTGGCCCCCCGGCAAAAAATTATTGCCCACCCCTGGTGTATCAACTAGACAACACTCCACTGACAGCCTCCAAAAATTCTGATAGATTGGTGAGGCATGATTTCCCTTCACAAAAGCCATGTTGATGCTTCCCCAGTGATGCTGGAACAATTATCATAATGGGGTTGCTGAAAGCCATTAAAACAGTAAATCCTGTATATGATGGAAACCACTTCAAGCAAGGGGGTGCTACTGTGCCCATTGCACCCATAGCTCCAGCACCCCTGACTCTTCCCAACACATTGTGATCATTTCTGTGTGACTGAGAATTTTTTTCTTTACTATAGCGTCAATCAGTTTGCCTGGTACTGAAGTTAGATTTATTGGCCTGTAATTTCCAGGTATGTCTCTGGAGCTTTTTCAAAAATTGGCATTCCATTAGCTACCCTCCCATCATCTGCTGCAAACACCGATTTAAGTGACAGGTTATCTGCCATGGTTAGTAGTTCTGGAATTTCATATTTGAGTTCCTTCAGTGCTTTTGGGTAAATACCATCTGGTCCCGATGACTTACTACCATTTAGTTCATCAGTTAGTTCCAAAAGCTACTTTGCTGACACCTCAGTGTATACTGCACACCACTTGTGACAACAGGTAGGGTATGTGAAGCTGCACACTGCATTGAAAAGCAGGCTGCGTCCATGCTGCTGTGTGGCGCTACAGAGCTACACATGTCAATGAAAGGTTCTAGCGGGGAGCTGCCAGAGCCTTCCCCTGCTGCTGGAATCTTTCACTGCAGGAAATCTATTGTCTGTATATATAGTTGGATTCTGTTCAGCCAGTTTTCAGTCTAAGTCTTTTGCAGATCCTTGAGATATAATCCACAAGCCCCCATCAGTCTGTGGACCAGAGGTCAAGAACCATTGGTGTGGGGTACTTACCGACAGGGTTCAGACTCTCTTAAGTACTACCTCATTGTCTTTACTGCTATCGTACCCATGCACGGTGGATGTGTAGTGCATGTACTCTGTACAACACCAAAAGGAATGTGTAGCATAGATGTACCTGTAGTTACCCCCTCTGTAAGTTGGGGATGATGATAATACCTCATAGAGAAGATATATTAAAGAATGTGAGGTGCTCAGAAACTACCATGATGGGAACAGAACTGCCTAAGTTAGAATAAAAAAAACAAAAAAAGAAAAAAAAAAGAAAAATCATTTGCATTTGCAAATGCCAGAATAATCTCTTTCCAAAGAAACATCGACTTACATAAAAATAATGTGCATGAATAGAACAAACCATCTCTCATCTTGACTCTTCATTTCTACAAATATTCTTTATAACAACAGTCCAGGAGAAAAGTCAAGCTTGCAGAACTCCTCTTCATTATAACTGCTGTAATTCTCTGGTGCTTTGAGGCAAAAGCCAATCAGTGATTCCTCCCCTGCCCAGACCTTTATTGAACTAGTCATAGTAAATTACTCTCAGCAGATAAGTAATTCAAGAAAGATCTGACCTATTTTGGAATATACTATTCTTTTAAGTGCAATGAGTGAATGATGCCCAGATGCCCATAAATGATGTTAATTTGATAGGGTTACGTGGAGCAGCAAAGGATGCTTAATAAAAAAATTATGGTGTCTGGCAAATGAATAGCAGTGTATTTAGTGTCAAGGTACTGCAATGAAGACAGTGTTGACTGTTCATTGAAATTAAGGCCTATGGCCAAATGAGGATTATGAAATTTTAGCTAATAATGTTTATTAGTTTTCATACAGTGTCATTGTTGAAGATCATAATGCCTCAGTAGTTAAAGGAAAACGAGACAGGAGCAATATAGCAGGTAAGGCACTATTAAATTAGCTTCTAAAAAAACCAGGTAAATGTTTAATGCAAATACTGGACAGAGAAATTCAGCTGCAAAGAATTTCATTGAAATGACAGTGCTCAGTGTTTCATTTGATCCTAATGAAAAATTTATGACAGACTGAAATAACAAAGTTGCTCCTAAGAAAGGGTGGGGGAGATAATTGCTACCATTTATTTAACTGTGTAACCATGTGGCTTAATTTTCTATTTGCTCTGAGTCTTTCCTGAAATCTCCTCACCTTTTACCAATCCCCATTTAATAAGATAAGATCTGTTTACCATGCAGTCTGGTTTATATATATTAATATTTTTAAGCTCTAGTTTCAAGGTGAAATACTATCACTTTTTCAGATTCAAAAATTAGATTCATTCCTCAGTGCTCAGAGTTGAATTCTGCTTTTGACCTGATTATGTATGAACCACTCTTACTCAAAATATGCAAATCTATTTTAAGGTTGTTTGTTGCCTAGGAAATAATAAATTTTTCCCTGGACATCATTTGCAAGTAGCCAAAAATGGAATTTGACCATCCATTTGAACTTGGAAGTTATAGATTATGGCCACAGCATTTATTAACTCTCGTCTTTTAATCATCTGTCACAGAAACTCCCTCTCTTCCCCACTTTTTTTGGACTTCCATTATGTCTCTCTCTTCTCCTGCCCCCAAATGACTATGTTGGATACATTCGGGGACATGTCTTCATGAAGTCTTCTAAGTCTTTTTTTAAAATGCTTTAACATCATTTTATTTAATCAGGATCTTTTCCCCATGGATGCACGAAATTAAAGATATACATATATTTGGCATAAGCAACTTGTAAAATATACAGAGAAGGATGTAAGATAAATGACTGCATTTGTTTTAACTTTCTCCAGACCAAAAGTATTTCTGTAAAGAATAGTGAGCTAGAGCCTCAGATGACTTTAAGTGGAGCTACACCAGTTCATATCAGCTGAGGATGTAGCCCAGTATCTTTTCATTTGCTACTCTGAGTGGAACCTCAGTATATGAGAAAGGTGAGAGCAGATGAAATTGAACATGTGTACAGAACTGTGAGATATTGGACCAGATCTTTCTCTCGTGTAAACTGGAAATGCTTCATTTGCAAGAGCATCACATTATTAGCTCATAGACAATTTGTGATCTTCTATAACCACAAGATCTGTTTCAGCAATACCACTGTGCAGCCAGTTATTCCCCAATTTGTATTTATGCATTGCATTTTTTCCCATCCTCAGTAAAATACTTTTCATTTGTCTTTATGGCATATCATCTTGATTTTAGATCAGTTCTCCAATTTGTTCAACTCATTTTGAATTCTAAACCTGTCCTCTAAAATGCTAGAAAACCCTCCTAGCTTGGTGTTCTCCACAAATTTTACAGGCATACTCTCCACTCCATTACCTGAATCATTATTGAAGATATTGAACTATACCAGGCTCAGGATAGATTCCTGCAGGACCCCATGAGATGCATTCTCCTGGTTTGACAGCAAACCATTCATAATTGCTCTTTTCGAGCAGTCTTGCATCTATCTACCTTACAGCACCTTAATCTAGACCACATTTCTCTAGATTGTTTAAGAGGCTGTCATGTGGGACTGTGTGACATGCCTTACAAAAATCAAAATCTATCATGTCTCCTACTTCCCTCCCTTTCCAGTGGGCTAATAAGTAAAGAAGAAAAATAGATTGGCTTGACATGATTTGTTCTTGACAAAATCACATTGGCTTTTGCTTATGATCTTATTGTCCTCTAGATGCTTACAAACTACTGATTTAATGGGTTGTTCCAGTATCTTTCCCCAGATTCCCTACCCGTCTCCAGTCGTCTGTGTTCTCACCTAGGCATCATGAGTTCTCAAAGGTAATTGCTAATTGATCCAATTACTTCAGCTAGTTCCTTAAATATGCTGGGATAAATTTAATCAGTCCCTGACAGTTTGAATATATCTAATTTCTCTAACTATTCTTTAACCTGTCCTTTTTCTATTCTAGCTGTGTTCCTTCCTTCTTGAGGTTAATATCAATTGTGTTTAAGTAATTGGTCACAACAGGGCCATCCTTAGGAGCCCTGTGCAAGATTATGAAACTGATACCCCCACTGACCTCAGTCTGTTGAGGGGTCATAACTCCTAGAGGAATCCTTTTTGGAGGCTGGGTTGTTCCACACCAACCCACCCACTTTCTCAGCCCACAGGCAAAGTTCCTCTGCTGCTGGCCAGAGCCATTTCCCCAAAGCCAGTGTGTGGAAAGAGAGTGAGACCAGCTGAGCAGAGAGAGCCTGCTGTGACTCATGGCCACGCACTGCTCTGTCCTGGCCTGGTGTGTCTCCTCTGCCATGCACCACCAACATGCTCCCCGCTGATTTTTGCAGAGCTGGTGCTTCTGACACCCAGTTCAGACAAAGCAGGGAGGGAACAAGTATCTGGCAGCATTCACGCATACAGGCCTGATCTACCTTCTGCACCACTTATCCAAGCCGTTGACACTGGCAGTGCACTGCACACTGAAACACCGATACTTGGTGCCGAGCTAAGTTCCCTGTAAGCTGTGCACCTGCATGGCCACACTGCTGTTTCCTGAGCTCTGCTCATAGGTTCAGAACCCCCGGGCAGGCAAAGAGCTCAGCTGACTGGCGGGGGGGGAGGGGCATTGTCTCGCTAAGCAAGCAGCTACATGGAGCTGCTGTGTGCTTGAAACTGAGCAGCTCCAAGGAACAGGTAAAGAAGGGAAATAAGGCGAGAATAAGTGGCTGGGGGGAGGGGAGGGAAGGAGGAGGAGTAGTGAGTGAGTGAGTAATTGGCTGAGGGAGAGTCAGAGGGGAGAGGAAAGGCACACTTGGCCACTGCAGGGGTCCCTTGTGGGAAGGCCCAGGGAGAGTCTTACAGCTGGTCCTGGCTGAAACTCTCCCTCAGGGCCTCCCGGATGCGCACAGCCCCCTGATGGGCCTGCTGGATGGCAGCCATGTGTGGCTGCTTGTAGGCCCTGGAGAGCCGCTTGGCCTCTGCTCCCCACCCTGGCAGGAACATCTTGCCCTTATGTTCACAAAGGTTGTGGGGCATACAGCACACAGCCACACTTGGGGGAGGTTCCGGTCGCCGAGGTTCAGTCAGGTGAGGAGGCAACACAACCTCCCTTTCAGAAGACCCAAAGGTGCCCTCCACAAAAATGCAGGCCCTGCAGAGCCTGCCATTCACGCATTCCTCGCTTTGGTCAAGGTGTCTGGTGTAGGGCTTCATTATCAGGGGAGCAGAGGGTAGGCTGTGTCCCCTATGGTGCACATCGGCATGTCCATGTCCATGATCCTGATGGTGCAGTGGGGGGAAAAAGTCCCAGTGTGCAGCTGCTGGAACAAGCTGGAGTTCGTGAAGATGCGGGTGTTGTGCGTCTTCTCCAACCACCCAATGTTGATGTCCATGAATTGGCCGTGTGGTCCTGTAGGACCATCAAAAAGTACCCCTTGCAGTTGATGTATTTGGATGCCTGGTGGTCAGGGGCATGGGTGGGGATATGGGTGCCATCAATAGCCCCCCTCGGCCACAGTTGGGGAAGCCCATGTTGGCGATGCTGGCGACGATAGGGTTCACCTCGCCCAGGTTCATGACCCTGTGCAGCAGGACAGTGTTGATGGCCCTCACCACCTGTAGAAGGAGACAAACAGAGAATCACAGGGTTGCCAGAGCCCTTGGGAGATCTCTGAGCCCAACCCCTCTCTCGTGCACACGAGGAGCAACCCCTAGTTACCCTATCCCCTGGCACGGCTTTGTGAGGGCGGGACTGAAAAACCTCCCAGGGAGGGGGCTTCTGCCACCACCACCCCTATCCCTTCCCAAGGGTACCCCATTCCAGCAGTTCACCTCCCCCTCCCCCCCCGGGACAATAGCATGAGAGAATCATACCTGCATGAGCACGGCCCTGATGGTCGATCTCCCGATGCTGAACTGGTTCTCGATGTATCGGTAGCTGTCCAGTGTAGTGAGCTTCCAGATAGCAATGGTGACCTGCTTCTGGAGGGGGATGGTGGGTCGCATGTGAGTGTCCCATAACCTACGGGCAGGGGCAAGCACTCACAGTGCTTCAGGAAGGTGACCTTCCTCATGCAGAAATTCTGGAGCCACTGCTGGTCATCCCACCGCTCTATGATGATCCAGTCCCACCAGTTGGAACTGGTGTCCCAGTGTGCAGGGGAGTGGCGGGTGCAGTCATGCTGCATGAACAGTGTGTGGAGAGAGGAGAGGAGGTCCCCTGCGATGAGCTGGGGGTCCTCCACCTGCAGAGCCACGAGGGCAGCCTGCAGTAACTGCACCAGGAGATGCAGCATGAGGTCTAAGAGCCATCGACTCCTGGGAGGTAGGTCTGGCTCCATGGCTAGAGAGCTGAGGTGTCTGCAAAGGCAAGCAGAGCAGGCAGTGGAATGGGTTTGCTGTCCCTCAAGGAGGTAGGCAAAAGAGAGGAGCCTGAGATATGGCTGTATAGGGGGGGTCCCTATAAGCTTGAGCCTCAGATAGTCTCAGGAAGCAGCTCCAGGAAGCATGTGCTGGGCTGATCCTGTGCCTGCAATGCTTTTGGGGGCTTTAAATGTGATTCAGCGTCCAATGAGTGTGGACGCTCCATTTCGAAATAGCTCAGTGCTATTTTGATGGGCATTTGCTGTGTAGACGTGCTATTTCAAAATAAGCTGTTTTGGAGTTTCTATTCTGAAATAGCTTATTCCAAAATAAGAGTGCAGTGTAGACGTACCCATTATCAGTGTTCTTAAAACAGCTCAGCATCATGCTCATGTTTACACATGAGTTGGTCTGTTCAGTGTTTTTCAGGAGCCTTCTACTCCTAATACGTAACCACATTCCTCTTTATTTTTGGGCTCAGGATTTAATATCCCTAAGAGCAGAGCCAAGGAAGGTCCAAGGATGGTCTGTTGCAGTCAAATTTTGCCATAAATAAAGATCTTTGGCTATTTTGGTCAGTGCATTTTATTGCATATGATTTAAGTACCAGGATTCTTCCCAATAAATGTTTTCAGTACTGTATACATTTTGCTATTGATATCTGAGCCTGAGGGTGAAGTGGCAGAAGAGTGTGGAGTAACAAAGAATTGCTATCTCAAAGGAAAACCCAAAGCATTAAGTAGAGTCATGGTTGCTACATTTGACAACTGCTTTGTGTGTTCAGGATTCAATTACAATAACCTGCCCAATGCAGTTTCCAGTAGGTTAACGATCTCAGCTGGAGGTGGAGATATTGTGCAATGTTTGCTTAACTTGTGTTGGTGCAATCACACTGTTAGTTCACTTTACTACACAACTAGAAATAAAAGCAGGTTTAAAACTTAGAAACTGGGTTGATACTGAAAATAGAGGGATAATGATTTTATCAGCTCAACAGGACAACTGACTGACTGACTTGTGTTCAAATCTGTATTTAAAAAATGGTTTAAGTAACACTAATGAAGGTTAGGCAAGAAAACTCTATTTCTGTGCCCCAGGAGATACATATGTGCACAAATGTCTATGTAAGGGAGGTCAAGACCCATTAAAAGTTAACCGGTTAAATGATATAATTTAAATTGTGTAACCGGTTAACCATGGAAGGCTGGTGCAGAGTGGCTGGGGTCCTACAATGGGAGTTGCTCCAGGCAGGGGCCCACATGGCCTGGGTCCTGTCAGCCAGCCCACCAGGGGCAATGGGTGTCCAGCCCGGCCAGAGCCACCATGTTGTAGGTGGGAGCTGCTCCAGGTGGGCCCACTGCGCTGCAGGTGGGAGGCTGCTCCTGTTGGGCCCAACCTTCCAGTCAACTCGCTACTGGCTAAGTTTGCCAGTAAGGCTAATGCTTACTGGGTAACTGGTTAGCCTTTTTCATCCCAAGTGTGTGTATATATGTTCACTAGGAAGTGAGCTTGTTTCGATCCCGCTTTCCCCCAGCCTTGGACCTAGATGATCTTTATAATATTGTTTTGAACTGAACATGCTCTTTATCCAAGGATCTGAGAGCACTTTTACAAACCTGAATGAACTAAGCCTCTTGTGAGGTAGGCAAGTAGTTATATCCTTATTTTACAGATGGCGAAAACAACAAGCCATTGAGTCTCAGGTCTTCAGCGTTGTTTAGCCTCCTAAATGACTTGCTCAATACTATGCAGAGGGACAGTAGCAGAGGTGGGAATAGAACTCAGGGCTCTTAACTCCCATCTTGTGCACCAAGAACTAGACCCATGGCTTTTGCAAGAGGAGGAATTTTTTGCCAGATGTCATGTGTGCTTAATTGCTCCTCAGTTTTTACTGCTCCAACCCTGTTTTTGATTGTGATGATTAAAGTTTTGCAAATAGATATACTTTGAAGAAATTAAGATTATATTTTGTTGCTATCTATATAATTGGGATGAGTTATTCCTCCGTCATGGGAAACTGTTGGTAAACTATCTGTTTAATTATCTGGGTTTTACTCAGCACTTCCCAAAGAGTTCAAAACCAAAATCCACAGATAGCTGTGGTGTTTTAGACTTGAAATACCACAAAGAGTTCTTTTATCTTCAATATCCAGTGCTATGAGGAGCATTCAATTAAATGTATTGCTGTTAAACCATGCAGTGTTCTAATATTTAACACAGGGGTTGGCAATCTTCAGCATGCAGCTCATCAGAGAATCCAGGAAGCGATGTGGGCTGCAGGGATGCGCTGGCCGCTGCTTCCCACAGTTCCAGTTGTCTGGAAAAAGCAAACTACAGCCATTGGGATCTGTGGGGGGCTGTGCCTGCTGATGATCAACATAGACAAAATGTCTCATGGGGTGTGTGCCAAAGGTTGCTCAACCTTGACTTAGCAGTTACATTGGACTAAATTGCAGTGTTACCATGAGCTCTGAGCAAAGCATTGCCCAAGACTGGAGGACAGATGGTAAGAAACAGTCTAAGAGGAACAGTCAACTTTCCAGAGTCCCCCTTTGCTTAGTTTCCTCACACCAAATCTATACCTGGCAAACCACCTCACCCACCTCATTGACAAAGTGATAGTGTAGATATGTTGTGAGAAACAGCAATGGGTTGGCTCACTCCCATTTTGTCTTGCATAGAGGAGGTGTTAGGCAACCAGTGTTCTGAGCAGGCCACATGGAACTGTCTGTCTCTCCCACTCTTCTGCTATCTACTCTGAGGAGGTGCCTATGGGTGTGTCTACACTGTACCGTTATTTTGAGATAACTAGCATTATTTCAAAATAACAATGTGAGAGTCTACACAGCCATTCCGTTATTTCAAAATAAATTTGAAATAATGGACGGCTTATTCCAAAATCTGTAAACCTCATTCTGCGAGGAATAACACTTATTCCAAAATAACTATTTCGAAATAAGGTGTGTGTAGATGCTCCACTGCTGCTATTTTGAAATAGCCTCTCACCAGGGCCATTCTAAGTTATTCCTCCTCAGTGCCTCCTAGGGCTCTAAATCAAGATAGCACATCTACTTTAGGGAATCCTGCCTCAGACTAATTCTGAGGCTTCCCTGTAATGTAGATGTGCAATTTCAAAATAAGTTATTTCGGAACAACTATTCTGGAATAGCTTATTTCGAAATAAGTGTGCAGTGTAGATATACCCTTACAGTCCTTTGCTTACCTGTGCAATCAAGCAAGTTGGGCCACAGTATTTTTATATTTAATTATGTATAAGCCATAACTAACTTTGGTAGGACTAAAAGGTGTGTGTACTTCAGATGAAGGAAGTGAAACACATCCAGGGTTTGGAGGTTTCCCTTTTGCGCATGCATGCGCGCGCGCGCGCGCGCGCACACACACACACACACACACACACACACACAGCAATGCCTGAGAGAGTGTATTTTCATAGGGTATGTATACACTGCAGAGTTTTTCCGGAAAAACTACACTTACGTCCACACTGCTTTTGCATTCTTTCGACAGGAAGTCAAAAGAACGGAGGGGGTTTTCCAACAGCGGAAAACTTTTCTATGAGGAAGAAGCCTTTTTCTGAAAAAGCTTTGTGGGAAAAAGGCGTGTATGGACGCGGAAGAGAGTGCTTTTTCGAAAGAAGAGGCCTGCAGGAAAAAAGGACAGGTGCCCTGGTGGCCACTCCATCCACAGTAATCACAACTGAAATGCGAGATAGTGTCCAATGAATGTGGACGCATCTTTCAAAAAAGCAGATCACTTTTTCATTGCGCTTTTGCTGTGTAGACACTCTCTTTCGAAAAATGTTTTTCCGGAAGATCTATTCTGGAAAAGCTTCTTTCAAAAGGAGCTTTCAGTCTAGATGTAGCCTTATAGAGATAGTGCCCTCCAGGGTTAAGGGAGGTCTATCTTCTGGCTCAGTGTCAGTTCATTCGTAGGGATTAAACCAGAGTGCAATTTAAATCTTGTTGCTTGGATGGGTCTGTTTAGAATTTTTAACAATTTTACATTACACTTTGTGAAATGGAGAGTAAAGTGGAAGAAAATGATCATTTATCAGACTCTTTGCTCAAACCACCCTATGTCTGTTCATCAGAATCTTATATGGGCTTTAATTCACCTTTCCCAAAAACAGCTCTGTGAAATTGCTGCCACGTGACTCTTTTTCCCCCCTTCATTGAAAATTAATGGCAATCTTTGCCTTGTTATCAGAGGACTTGCTTTTCTTATCACATCTACTAAAACCTAAATCTGACTTTACAATGAGGAAGAACTCAGTGCTAAAGATTTTTGTTGCTTCAGCATTGTTGAAATTCCATAGTTCGTGTTAATGGGACATTGTCAATTTGAAAAACCAGTTGTAACATTTGTCTGAAAATGTTTTTTACCTCCTGTTGTTAGAAGTAACCAATTAAATTAATGCGGCTGAAAGAAGAGAGAAAATTTCTTTCTCTAGGTTTTTTTTTTGTTATTTTGTGTATTTGGCTGCACTTTCTGTAGTTGGTTTCACAATCAATTTCTCATGTTTGTGGTAGTCTTTCATATAGCAAAAAGGAAGAGAAAAATATTTTTAATAGTTGGGATGGGATAAGGCTGGGAATTGAAACTGTAAAACCACCAACGCTATCAGGATGATTCCCAGAGAGCTGAAGTATCTGAAACTACTTTTAACTCATTTTTAGATTTCAGGCTGATTGTGTTGCTTTAATTTTTGCTTGACTTTGTTACCTATTGTTTTCAGTGCTTGCTGCAGGAGGAAAAGGCTGAGTGTAATGTGTATGTCATGGGAGGTGACCACGTTTCTAGTTTTAGTTTTCTGTTTTCCTAGAGTAAATACATTGGACCAAATTTAGCACTGGTGTTAATAGGCATAGCTTCATGATGTGGGGGCCTGCATAAGCCAATGGGGAGTTAGAACATTTCTAAATATATTAAAACACAATGTCAGTTTAATACAGTATTTATGATACATTCTACTGAGATGCTGTGAGTCTGGTTTTTCATTTAATTCCTTTTAAACTATTATTTTTAAACAGGGTCTTTGGAATTCTGTAGCACTCAGGAAGAGATCTATGCAGGTTTCTGTTACAGGTTCTGAAGGGTGTATTGAATGCCTTCAAAACCAAAGACAGCTATGGCTTTTGATTTTTTTTAAAAAAATTCCTATGTTAAGAAAACATACACAGAGGATATTAACTACTCCCTCAATGTTTTTGATTACATAGGTTTTAAAATTATGCTTAGCATGATTATTGATCATAATGTATATCAGTGTAATTCCATTTAAGTCATTGGATCTAAGCACAGGTGATGCTCCTAAGTAAATTTTGAAATTAAAGCGATGGTAACAAAATGGTTACAAATTTGTCTGATGGCTTCCTTAGCTCTTGCATTGACGATTTACAATTTTAAAACTAAATTACCTGACCTGCTCATCTCTGTGTTCTGTTTTCCTTACTGGCCCATCCTGTCCTATGCTCCTTTCTCTTATTCTTTGTCAATTCTTCAACAGTCAGTGGGTGCATGCTGGTAGAAAGCCTGACCTAAAATTATTAGGTAATGGCATCAAGGAATGTAACTATGTTTAGAAGGCTAGTAGAGAGATGTCCTTGGTAAATTGTGTCAGACTCCCACTAATTCATACTTCCTGGGCATAATGAAGGTTAGGGAATTTTATTGTATGCTGCAATTTTATCTCACGATGTTCTGTTAGCAGATTTTACTGATGCATCCTCATCTTCTCAGTGGCTATGTCTAGACTGGCATGATTTTCCGCAAATGCTTTTAATGGAAAAGTTTTTCCGTTAAAAGCATTTGCGGAAAAGAGCGTCTAGATTGACACGGACGCTTTTCCACAAAAGCACTTTTTGCGGAAAAGCGTCCCTGGCCAATCTAGACGCGCTTTTGCGCAAGAAAGCCCCGATCGCCATTTTAGCCATCGGGGCTTTTTTGCGCAAAACAATTCTGGGTTGTCTACACTGGCCCTCTTGCGCAAAAGCATTTGCGCAAGAGGGCTTTTGCCCGAACGGGAGCATCATAGTATTTGCGCAAGATACATTGGATCGTCAGTGTTCTTGAGGAAATTCAAGCGGCCAGTGTAGACAGCTGGCAAGTTTTTCTGGAAAAGCGGCTGATTTTCCGGAAAAACTGGCCAGTCTAGACACAGCCAGTGAGTATGTTATAGCCGTCAAAAGAATATAAGAATTGCCATCCTGAGTGAAACCGGAGGTCTATGTTGTCTTGTATTCTGTCTCTGACAGTAGCCCAAAGCAGATGCTTGAAAACAAGGTGCAAGAACCACCCCCTATAGCTAGTGTGACAGAGTCAGGCCAGAGGGCTACAGGAGAGTAGTGGAAGGGAAATATATTAGCCCCAGATTAAATAGGTCCTTGTTCTCAGGGTAGCCTAACAAGGGCTACTCAGAACCAGAACCAACCTGCTAGAATCAGTCAGAGCACTCAGGCCAGTTAAAACACCTGGACCCAATTAGGAGGATTGGTGACTGAAGGCAACCAGACTAACTAGAACACCTGGTGACCAATTAAAAACACAGTTGAGAGTGGTTTAAAAAGGCTTCCCTTCTCTTTGCTCAGTGAGTGAGGAAGGAGCTGAGGAGAGTAAGTGTGGTGGAAAGTCTGGGAGAAGAAAATGCAAGCAGATACTAGGAGGAAGAATATCTAGGAAGAAAGGTGCTAGGGAAGGCTGTGGGAAAGTGGCCCAGGGATTTGGGCCAATGTTTATTTTTTTTTTTGCTCTGGTTGACTAGAAAATTCTCTGTAAGATGCATCAATTTATAACTTATCTGAGTCTGACACAGGTTCCTGAGAGTGTTGTGAAAATGACATGCTGAGCACTTGTTGGGAAGGAGTGCCTCATGTTGGATAGCCCCTCTTCTGGCAAACTGGCTCTAGTTATTCAATTGTGGCACCCAGTGTAAGTCTGGTACATCTAGCAGTGGTTATTTACTATAATGAGCTGCGTTCTATATTAAAAAGTTAACAAATGTCATGTTGGGCCAAATTCTGCCTTAGTTGTACCTGTATGCTATTACCACTATGACAAATCTACATGTCATAGATATTAGAATGCATGACAATAAGAAGTTGACCAAAGGAAAATTGGATGCTGACCAGTGAAACAGGTACATGATTTAATTCGAGGCATACCATGCAAATATATCTCATTCAATGGCTTATCCTGCTTCACACTTGATGCACTTACTATCAAGAAAAAAAATAAGTCTTACAGTTGAAAATGACTGCTCACTCACCTAAGAACATGGGAATTTTGATTAGCTATGTCCTAAGATAACTTTTTCTGTACCTGAATTCTTATGGCTTGGTTCCAAAGGCAACAGTGTGTGTCGGAGAGAGGTTTACCCCAACTGCACTTCTTAGACTCCCTGGAGACTACCTGAGGATGTCTAGCCAGTTTTAGCAAGACCCTTCAATCACAGTTACATAAACACAATCTTTTTCAGTATTTTTAAAGTAACCTGCCTGGCCTTGGAATATCTTAGCATAGTATTTTGATACTTGTTTATAATTAAATATGAAGGTGGAAGGTTTCTTAAGGTATCTTCTCTAAAAGAGTATGGTAGGCCTGATTCTCAGCTGGGGTAACTCAGCGTGTGTTGTCTTTAATGGAGCTATTCTGACTGATGCCAGCTGGCACTAGATTGCTGAGATTTAAGGTAGCTGCTTAGATACAGGAGCAGAATCAATCCTTCTCTATCTTGCAAGTAGAGCACATGGATCTATTTATAGCATAGTGTCTAAATTTATTCCCTTTTTTCTTCTTCACATGCTGTCTACCCAAATGATTTTACAGTTGTTGTTCAGAGACTATTTTCTGAGAATGAAGTTTGGCATGTGGCTTGTTTGTGACCTCTTTGCTGTAGTGCCTCAAATGTTGGATGTTTATGTAGTCACTATCACAGGATGAGCTGGCCCTTTAAGGGAGTCCCAGGTTCAGCCTTCCTTGTGGTTAGTTTACTTTACCATGGAGGTGCCATGGGATGGCGGGTGGCATTAGCATACACACTTGCTGGGAAATGTAAAGGCAGCCTTGAGAGTTCAGTCAGTGGGAGTTTGGGGAGCTTGTTGAGGAAGGGGTGGGTGGATGGCAACTCTCCAGAGGGAGATCGGCACATAGCAGGAAGACTCCTGCAGGAGACCCTGTATCAGAAGAGCTGGGAATGGGCTCTCCTCACTAGCCAGGTGAAATGGCCTGGCTGGACCTAACTTCCATGAAGATAGGAGGAAGAAGCCTTTAGAGGAAGAGATCTTGGGGAAGTAGTGGGACATGAGTTTTCGGAAGGAGCTATTGAGCCAAGCAAGGGGTTATTCAAGGGAATGCTAGAATTGTGGAGAGACTGCTTTTAAGTTGACATTGAATTAATAAACTAGCCCTATAAGACGGGGGTATTATATGGTGCATGAGAGACTGCATGTGGCTATTGGGAAGGGGAAGCAGAGACCGTGGATAGACCCAATGCTGAGTTAGGTGAGCCCTGCTACAGCAGGATACATTATAATATTTCTGTTCCTTGATTGAATGCCCTTATTTTTTATCAGTGCTGGGCCTTATCAGCTAATTGGGCTTTTGTTTAAGTTGGGGAAAGTGTGGGAGGATTTTAGGATGAGAGAAGGATCAGAAGATAAACAAGTCTAGGAATGTAATCTGGTCACTTCAAACATTTTCCTTTCTCCTTTTTCATAAAAAGAACAATATATTAGAAAGAAATCCAGTTTTTTTTTTAAACAGAGAGCCAGAGGAGCCAAATTTATTGGCTGTCTAGGAGAATTCACATTCAGTTGTCTGTTGCCATGTTGTCTGTCTTTATTTGCATGTATGTGTGCAATCCTATTGGCAAAGTTTGTGGTTGCATATCTGATCTCTCATTTAATTAGTTGCCTCAATGTCAGGCACTTTGGAAGGGGGGAGGGTGGGCTGATGATAATTGGAAGAATTGCTGTGTTGAGTGTTCTGTCATATACAACAGTCTAAAATTTGCTAAATGCAATGGTCAAGCATCCCTATGCTGTTGTAATTACACGTATGCTGTGTCCCAGCTGCAAAGGGTACAGCTCCTTATTCCTGTCCACTTTACAAATTGTCCTGGGACCTTTTCTCTTCTCACTCTTTCCCTGCCACCTTTCACTCCGAAAACCTAGGATGAGTTTCTGAGCTATCAAGTGTTCAAAACAAGCATTCAAATAACAAATGTACTGTTCTGAATACAAGATCTGTTTATAAGTTGCAAAATGTTGGAGAATATTTGTTGCCTTGGCTTGCCCAGCTATAATTACAAGTGTTCCTTCATTGCCTTTAAAGAGAAGCTAGCCATACTTTCTGAAATTGTTATACCCACAGTGTGCAGGAGGTTATGACCATCTCCCACAGACTAATCTCAGAGCTCAGCAGCAGCCCCAGACACAGAGTGACATAATTATGGAGTGGCAGTGCTAACTCTAACTTGTTTTGCTTTGAATTGTAGATACGTGTTTACGACTGCATCAGAAGAATGATGAAATATTTGTTGCCTACTTTAAAGCATGTACAAAGATTACATTTAGCACCTATATTTTATTGGTAAACATTTTTCAGTTTGTAAACGAGGCATGCACAGTCAAGCTGGACAAGAATCAATTGTACTTTAATAAACTTTTCCTGCCACTTGTCCAATCCTAATGAATTATGCTGTGTGATACTGTGAACCTAGTGAGTCAGTTTAAACATGCCAAAGGGGGGTGCCTACATCCTGGAGATCAGCAAGATCCTCTGCAGAAGATTTGGCTTGCTTTTCCTATCCTGTTATGGAACTGATGTACATTCACTCTAATAGTTTTATATAACTAAATAAAGCTTTTCTACTTTTTATTGAAAGATAAACTGCCTGTTTAAAAAGGGTGTTTCCTTATGTGTGAAAGCCTCTAAAAGGTCATACATGTCTGATAGTATATTTTATAACCACAAAAATGTGAAGTGAACACCTGTGATGCAACTGTAAACAAGATTGCTTTCAGATTAAAGGGCTCCAAACTATTTGATCTATTTTGGCAGGAATTTGGGCAGTTGTTTGATATACCATAAAGAGCATGTCTTTGAAAGATAACTACTGTGTGCTAGTGAAAAGCTAGAGCCCTTCCTCCTCTGTGAAAATATGATTGTAGCTATGGGGAAGTAGATTTGTAGGCAGCTTTTAACTTCTGTGCCTGATAAACACAAAGCAGGAACTTTTGTAGATGGAATTCAACAAATCAGCGACTTCTCTCCATTCTCCTGTTTTATGCTAACAACTTCCTGTACGGTTCCACCAAGGCAAATAGGTAGGATTATGCCTTTCTACTGTATGCTTGTTTCATCTTACAGATCTTCCATCATGCACTTAACTCAGTTGCCTGTTGATAGAATACTGAACTGTAGGAGACTAGAGGGTGTTCATTAGTTCAGATTAGGAAAAATTCAATCCAAGCAACATTTCAGTGAAAAACTGGAGAAATAAATTCTACTACTAAGTAGTGATCGACAGTTGGACAAACCTCAAAAGGCTTGGTGGCTTGAATCAGAGAAGAAATAGTTGCTTATTTGAGAAACCGGGCTGGGAATTGTATGAAAACAAGCTCTCATGAGAGTTCTGGGACCTACTGCTTCACATCAGACAAGAAATAGTGAGGGGGGGGGGGGAAAGGCCTTTCATGTTGTGCTTTCAGTCCCAGCTGGAACCTAGAGGGCAAAGTCATGCACAAATGAAAAAATAATGGCAAAATTATAGCCAGACTCTTAAACCTCAAATGGTTGATCTGAGTTTTAAGAAAATGTTCAGGAAAGGAGTGGCAGTTGAGTTCCGGTCTAGCTGAGTTCCTGGACTCTATATACATAGTACCGTCCAATGTCTATGAGGTTGTAAACCTTTGGAACCTGGATTTTGCAAAACCAGGAGAGCACTATCCATATTTGTACCTCTGTGGTGGTAGGACTAAGGAAAAGCCTTTCTTCTTGTTTCAGTTTTTTTTCCCCCCCCTTTCCTTCAGGCTGCCCAATTAGCCCCTTTTCAAGTAAGTTTAGAAAACTTCCTTTTGTAGAAGGAATTGATTTGGCACATCTGGGGCCAATTTATCCCTGTTGCAACTTTATGGGTTTTTGCCAAATCTAGTGCACTCCTTTTATAAAAATCACAGCTGTCCCATATGATATGATTCTTATAAGCAGCTGATTCTTACAAGCAGAGTATTTTAGTTACTAGAGGAATGATTTTTGTCCCATGGTTTTGTTCACTATATGTAATTGTCTTATTTCATTGATATAACTAATGTACACTGCTTTTAATATTTGTAATTGTAAATCACTTTGGGATGCTTTTCTAGTAGACACTATATACATAAAATGGGTAACTGTGGGAACTAGAACACTTATCCGTATAGTTAACTTTCTTGGCTTTTGTGCTATACTGGCATGTAATCACAAGATCTTCAGCAAAGACTACCCATTTTATTTTTAATTGGAGGAGCTCAAAGTGCTATATAAACAACAGCTAAGCCTCACAGCAACTTTGAGATGGGTGGTATTCCCAATTCACCGATGAAGAAATTGGAGTACAGAGAAGTTGTCAAGTATCTTGTAATCTTGAGTATCATTGCTTTTGGCTACCCAATTAGTGTTATCTATGGCCTAATTTTTCACATGCTTGTTTGGGTATGTGGGTGCTTGGAATAGGTGAAATGAGATGCCTGGAGTCAAAAGCCAAACCCACAAATTAAATGCTCCTTTCAGAAATTTCTTTTTCTGTAACTTGCTCATAATTACTCAGCGAGTTGGTGGCAGTTTTGATGGTTTTATATGAAACCAAGTAAAACTAACCAACTTGTGTCACATATTACTCCTTTGTTCCATGTATTGTAGTGTATCAGGTTAACTCTTTCATGATGTCAAGCAGGACATGCAATGTTAAATTTCTGTACAATAACTCTAAGCCATATCTCTGTGTGTTAGCAAAATCACACAATTGGAGGATGGATAGTTGGATGCAGTTAACTATGAACACTAATACAGTACACTTAGTTGAGGCAATGCTCTGAATAGATCCCTGTGAGCCTTTTTGTGGACCTCAATATACTTGCACTATGCTTTATATGAGAATGAAGTGACACTTAAATGACTATGAAATATTTAAGTAGGGGAACTGAAAGATTGGTAATACAGGTAGTCTGTGTGGGGCTTACCAAGGGATAACAAGAATCTCTTCACAGGATGGCACCTGATATACAATAAAGGCATAAAATACATTTGAAAGGAAAAGAGCAGCTTTGGCACCACTGATGATTCTCAGGATAAGTTTCAGATAAAACAGATCTAGGCCACAAAACACACTAAGCAGTAACACGTCACTCAGGCTCCAAGTACAGAATTATCGAATTTCATTTTTAAAAATGTCCATCAGTTCTCTTCTCCTATGTGGACTTATTTATTTCTTCTTTACCCTTAAATCCAAGCTATAAAGAACAAAATACAATTCATTCTTTTGTAATAACAAACAATATAACATACTCTATTACTAAGTCTGAACACGAGATGACATTCTGAGAACATTTTGATTATGTAACTAAAGAAGCAAACTAACAACAAACTGTTTAGAAGAGAACACCAACTTCTAGCACGTTACCTCTGTCTGTCCAGCTAGATATGCAGATCTCACTCCTAACTATAACAGTCAATGTTTTTCACATCAAGTTTTTTGTTACTGGCATTTTCCATTTATTGAAATATTGTTCAGAACATTAAAAATAAATATCTAATTTTTAATGAAAACTGTTTTCCAAAACCATTATAGACATTTTCGTTACTCTGAATCTGGCGTTCTGTCAGAAAACAACATACTTTTGATAAACAAGAAATTTTCCAGCATGCTTTCAGTACAGTTTTGGTTTAAAAAAAAAAAACTAAAAGAATACATCTATTTTTAATCCTGCAACAATAGAACAAATTCAAAATTGTAATTTTTTTTATTGCTAAATTTAGTGTTTTTTTTCCACCAATTCTAGTGTATTTCTTGTTTCCTGTACACTTCCTTTTGATTTCTAGCGCAGTGCCCCAAGGTTTGGTTGTGGGACCGGTTTTGTTCAACATCTTTATTAATGACCTGGATGAGGGGATGGATTGCACCCTCAGTAAGTTTGTGGATGACACTAAGCTAGGGGGAAAGGTAGACACACTGGAGGGCAGGGATAGAGTCCAGAGTGACTTAGACAAATTGGAGGATTGGGCCACAAGAAATCTCATGAGGTTCAACAAGGACAAGTGTAGAGTCCTGCACTTGGGACGGAAGAATCCCAAGCATTGTTACAGGCTGGCTAAGTAGCAGTTCTGTAGAAAAGGACCTGGGGATTACAGTGGATAAGAAGCTGAACATGAGTCAACAGTGTGCCCTTGTAGCCAAGAAGACTAATGGCATATTAGGTTGCATTAAGAGGAGCATTGCCAGTTGATCCAGAGATGTGATTATTCCTCTTTGCTCGGCTCTGGTGTGGCCACATCTGGAGTATTGTGTCCAGTTCTGGGCCCCCAATTACAGGAAGGATGTGGATGCATTGTGGAGAGCGTCCAGTGGAGGGCAACCAAAATGATTAGGGGGGCTGGAGCATATGGCCTATGAGGAGAGGCTGAGGGAGTTGGGTCTGTTTAGTCTGCAGAAGTGAAGAGTGAGGGGGGATTTGATAGCAGCCTTCAATTTCCTGAAGGGAGGTTCCAAAGAGGATGGAGAAAGGCTGTTCTCAGTAGTGATGGATGGCAGAACAAGGAACAATGGTCTCAAGTTGCGGTGGGAAAGGTCCAGGTTGGATATTAGGAAAAACTATTTCACTAGGAGGGTGGTGAAGCACTGGAATGGGTTACTTAGGGAAGTAGTGGAGTCTCCATCCCTAGAGGTGTTGACAAAGCCCTGGCTGGGTTGATTTAATTGGGGTTGGTCCTGCCTTGGGCAGGGGGCTGGACTTGATGGGCTTCTAAGGTCTCTTCCAGCTCTATGATTCCTTATATCAGATAACTTATTACGGGCTAAGAGGCAGAGGCAGATCCTATTTAGGTTCTATAGCAAGGGTGGGCAATAATTTTTGATGGGGGGGGGTTACTCTGAACTTTAGGTATGTGGTCAAGGGCTGCACTCTTTTATGATATTAATGGAAGAGGTGTGGGGTCAGGGATGGAGGATGGGTGCAGAAGGGAGCTCGGGAATGGGTGCAGGAAGGGGCGTGGGGTCTAGAAGGAAGTTTGGGTGAAGGAGGAAGTTGTGATCTGAAGCAGGGGATTGGAGTGTAAAAAGGGGGTGTGACCTGGGACAAAGATGCAGAGATTTGGGTTGCGACCTGGGGCAGGGGATTGAGGTGCAGGGTCTGGGAGAGGGGTATGGGTTTAGGAGCGGGGCAGGGGGAGACAGAGTTGGGAGGAGGGAATGGGTAGGGTGCCAGGTTTTGGCTCTGGCTGGGAGGTGCATATCTGAGGCACCTCCTGGCCAGCAGCCCAACGGAACCCTCAGGCAGACTCCCTACCTGTTGCATCCCTGCACGCCTCTCAAAGCAGCTGGCTTTAAGGGCTGTGTGCTCTGCACACTGCCTGTGCCATAGGCAGCGTCCAGGATGCTCCTGTTGGCCAGTTTCCAATGGGAGCTGCAAGATTGTGCTGAGGGCAGGAGCAGTGTGAGAAGGCCCCCTCTCAGGGGGATGTGGTGTGTAGAGATGCACATAACTCCTGCAGCTGGTCACTTTGACCAGTGTGCGGTGGTGCAGCAGGCAGGGAACCTGCCAAAGGCTCCCGCTGGCCTGTGGAATGGGCAGCAGGCCAGATCTAGCAGTTTGGCAGGCTACACCTAGCCTCCAGGTCAGATTTTGCTCACTCTTGTTCTATAAGCTTCATTTCTCGTACCTGTTGCATTCGTAGTTCCTGCAGCAATAAAACAGATTCTTCTTGGATGATGCAATAAGACTCCCCTATTCCTACTTTCTTGGTGATGTTAATTTGAATTAATTTTTGCATTGTGGATCACCTAGCAGCTAGGATTAGGGCTTATTTTGTGATAGGTACTTACATAATGCATTCTTTACCCAACAGATTGGAGGCCTCAGTTCTGCAAACACATGTATTTAACTTTACTACCATGAGTAGTCCCACTAAAATCAAGAGGACTAGTCATGGTAGCAGTTTGTAAGCTTGTACGAAGTGTCTGCTGCAGGATAAGTACTTTAGTAGCACTATGCAATGTTGTAGGTGCAACATACAACAGGACTTGGTCTGTTCAAGTAGCTACGTAGGCTTATATTTGCCATTACAACAACAACAGCAAAATAGGGAACATGTATTTGAACAATTCTTTTCTGACTGCCCGTCCCACAAAGTTAGTTGATGCAATGCAGCTTACATCAAACTAGTTATGCATGTGTTTTCACTTAAATTTGGTAAGGGTCCTACTATGCCGACTTAACACCATGTTCCATAATGACGTAGATGTAGTTGTTGACTACAGTCAATGTAGTTAGGCTGACACAATGTGAGTGTAGACATTTTGTTACTTAGTTGATCATTATAGGCCTCTGGCAGCTATCCCACAATGCCCTGCAGTGACTACTCTGGTCACTATTGTGAACTCTGCAGTTCAATGTTCATATAGACCAGAAGCTTTCCCTCTTTAAAGGAGGAATTTTTGAAATTCCTTTTCCTGATTTCCTGGCTTGGCAAGTACTCCTAGCAACTTGCCATTGTTCAGTATCACTGTCCAACTGACCACAATGGCTCCCGATACACTCTTGGGTGCTGTGGTGAAGCAGGTAGACGGGTCAAACTACAGTATTAAGAATATAGTGCAGCCATGATATGAATGGCCATATTGGGTCAGACTAAAGGTCCATCTAGCCCAGTATCCTGTCTTCTGACTGTGGCCAATACCAGGTGCCCCCAGAGGGAATGAACAGAACAGATAATCATCAAGTCATTCCACCCCTGTTGCCCTTCCCAGCTTCTGACAAACAGAGGCTAGGGACACCATTCCTACCCATCTTGGCTAACAGCCGTAGATAGATTCATGGAGGCTAGGTCCATCTAGCTCTTTTTTGATCCCTGTTAAAGTCCTAGTCTTCATCCTCTGGTGATTATCAAAAAAGATTTGCAGTCTAACTTTGCAATAGCTACTACAGAGGATTATTTTTTATTCACAGGGTGAGAAATGAGTTTTAGAGACTTGCTATCTGAATAAAAGCAAGCAGTTTTATTTGTCTGAGTTTGTTATAATTAGTAACTGATAAATGAAAATATTAGACTATCTTGGATGTTTCTAGTTCATTTGTGAATGTGTGGGTGTTTTTTAAAATAAGCTCACATTATAAATCAGATCCAAACCAAATCTACCATTTCCAATAGAATGTCTTTCTGGGCAGCAAAATCCTTTAAATATGGAGATTGGTTTCAAGATTTCACCGGAAACTTGATATTTTTGTGTTTGATATAATTTGTCATTTTCTGATATTTTCCTGAGCTATAATAGATTGGAACTATAATGAGTGATGATAGATAACACTTATTGATAGATGAGTGATGATAGATAACACAAGTTATTCTAATTTGTTCACATCAAGTGTTAGGATAAAGTTTAAGAAACAGTTTTGTAGTTGGTTTTAAAACTGAAAATTTTCAGTTAGCTTTTAAAATATCAGTATCAAGCCAGGCACCATCTTAAATCTTCTCTTTTATTGGTAAAACAAGGTTAAAAAAACTAATACATATGCAAAGAAGTTTATTTTAGCTGTTTGTCAAATAGATACATAAGTACAGTGCCCTAAATGCCCCATTTCAATGACTGACACATAAGTACAGCTACTGTATCTCAGTATTCTTGTGATCTCCAAACATCTTAGTGTTTAACTTGCATTCTCAGCATAATTACATTGACTGACAATAGTAACAACTGGCTTCTTAATGAACTCCCAGACAAGATTCTGCTTATTTATTATTGCAAATTAATCCCATCCACTTGTCCACAAAAATCCTATTAAGGCAGAATCCTAACCAAGGAGTAATGAGATTCAGCAGACTTAAAAAAATTACTATTTGCAAGGCATTAGCAGTTTCTTTTTTCTTCTTCCTTCTTCACTACTACTAATACAGGTTGGACCTCCCTGGTCTGGCACCCTGGGGACCTGACCAGAGCCAGACAAGGGAATTTTCTGGACTAGGGAGGTCTGGGAGGGAGGCACCAGCCTCCTTAATGGGCTCCTCTCCACAGCCTCCTGGCCCTGTGAGCTGTAGCAGCCCTGCTGGAGGTCCCAGCTGACACAGCAGCCCTGCCACCCCACTGGAGCTCCCAGCTGCCTTCCCCCACCCCACCCCCCCGCACCTCATGGCAGCCCTGCCACCATGCTGGAGCTCCCAGTGCTCCACCAGCTGCAGGCTCCATTGTCCCGCAAGCTCTGTCCCCCTTGGCAACTTCCCTACCCCACCATCTGCAGGCTCTGATGCCCTGTGTGCTCCACTGCCCCACTGGTACCGCCAGCCCGTTCTGCTTGGAGCCACCGGCAACCTCTGTTGCTGGGGCTTTCTAGTCCCACAACATCCATGGTCTTTGTAGACTATGAATATTGCCAGACCAGAGAGTTGCAGACCACAGAACTTCAACCTGTAATATTAATAAAAAAGAAATAATTAATTGATTTTTATCCCTTTGTTGTTTCTTGGTAATTCTTATTTTCTTTTCTTGTTATTTCTGGAAATAACATTTTAGACTTTAAAAGTTTCCACATACAGGAGACATATTTTGGCACTTCTGCCCATCCCATTCTGTGGCTGATTAGATTGAATTAAACTAGTTGCCAGATGACTAACCTACTTGTTAAAAAAAAAAAATGTGTCAACTCTCCATAGCCTTGACTCAAGTGATGTGTCTGGAATGTTCTTAGCTATCAGGACAGATCAGTTTAAGATTTTTCCAGTGCTACTTACATAGAATTTAGTAGCTTGTCCAAGTAAAACAGGACACACAATTCTTATGTTTTTACCTTAGCAGATGTAGGCTTATAGTGTAGGGTTACAGTCCCTTCCCACAGTGTGTATGCCTGCATACACTGGTCGGGAGAGGGGAGTAAAGAGGCTGTGTTACATTGGATGCTGGAGGCATTCAAACTGAATGTTGTTGTATTCTGCATGCCCTAGTAGGACCACCTCAGGAACTTCTGCCACCCTTTAGAAGAGAGCAGCATGTGCCTTCTGCTCACCTGCCGCTCAGCTGCACTTTGTTCCAGGGAACTGGCATCAGCGGCCATGTGAGACTCAAACTGTCTTTGGACTGTGGTTTGTCCCTGCACAGCAAAGTAGGGATGTTAAATTTAATCGACTAGTCAATGGATTTTCCATCAACTAGTCAATTAGTTGATAAGCGGAGGAGCCACAGTGGGGTTAACTCCGGGGCCGGGAGCTAACTCTTAGGCAGCTCTGCTTCTTAAATGTATTAAGAGCCTGTTGGGGGGGGGGATCCAGAGGAAGCCAGGACCAGTGATTCCTAGCTCATGCAGGGTCCACCCCCCGCTGCACTTCTGATTTTTAAATGTATTAAGGGCTGCCAGGGTTTAAAAGTTGAAGCGCAGCATCTCAGACTGGGTGCAAGCTGGGAATCAGCTGATTCCCAGCTCTGTGCCCGGTTCCCGCTACCCCCCTGCCTCCTCTGCCCCCTGTGGAGATGGCGCTAGGGGGGAATTGGCTTTTTAGCTGGCTCCCCCCAACACCGGCTCCTACTCCCTCCTTGCTTACATCCCTACAGCAACGTGGGAACTTCTTGGATACTCTTCTCCCACTTTATAACTAGCCCTCTGCAAATTTGCAATCTGAAGGCCTGAGTCACATCTTTGTTACACGCTAGTGTGACTGGAATGGAGTCATCCTAGTAACCTTTGGTAACATTGCTAAGATGTAATACATTCTAGCCTATATTCCCAACGGTTTTGAATATTAATCTAGGCCTTTGCATATGTAATAGTAATTACAAATCAAATTAGTGTCCAATAAGCATTTTCAAAGGAGGGCTCACTTAGGGTGCAAGTGAGTTGTGGAGACCCCAAAAGCTGTTCCTGCCAGCAAGGGTGTCCTGTGAAGCAAGACAGGACAATAGACCCACATGAAAGAAGTGAATCTGGGTACAAATGGTAACTGCACCCTCAAAATCTTGGCTTAGAAATAGCACCTGGGAATGCCTCCTTGGCCCAGTTTGAACACAAACTGCCTTGCCCTGAATCACTGGAGCAGTCCTGTTACACCCAGCATCACATACAATCAATCAGGCAGTCAGCTGGCAGCACTTTGTGGCAGCTTGGCACTGCAAACTCAAATGCTCTGACCTAATGTTGGAGCCAGTCCCAAGCTCTGAGATGACAGGCCGCCATAAAGGGAACTGAACTTCCTGTGAGGAGTTGCTAGACAACGTGAAATTCACACGCTTATGAGCCATGCTAGGCATGCAGAGGAGGCTGCAATCCCATGCATGAGGAAGACTGAGGGAAAACAGATGGATCTCAGGACGAGAGAGGCCCCCAAGGCTGAGTCACAAGCCACTCTGCTTCTGACATCGGCACAGAACAGAGCCAGAGCTAGAAAAAATTAATTACTAAGATAGATTCCTCCTACAATGGCAGCAATAACAGCCACTTTGAAGGTGGTTAGATGACATTAGGCACTGCACAATGATGTTGCTGGTAGTTTATACAAATGGGAAACCACAGAGACATTGCTCATGATTTGAGAACAGTGACTGAGCCCAAACTCCCCACAGAGGGTGTCTGTGCTGTGGTGTGCTAAGACAACCTGATGAACATCTCTTGTGGGAAAAGGGGCTGCCAGCATCACAGATATCTCTCTCTTCATCTTTCATGGACATGGGAAGCAGGCTGGTGGAAGTGTGCATCAGAGTGTAATTGCTGGTGTAAATAGGAGTGGAACAAAACGTGCTCCTAATTTGCATCGGAAAAATGAATCTATTGAGTGAAGGTGACACAATCACCATTTTGTGTTTGGGTCATAAATGACAATGGGGTTTTTACTGTGGCCTGTCTGCGTCAGCTCACTGGAACCCATGTTATTTACTGGCTCCTCTCCACAAAGCACTTACAACTCCTTATGCTAGCTGCTGGGAATGGGGGCAGGCATGTACACACAGCAAAGGCCTGCTCTGTTCTCACTGAAATCAGTAAAAGCAGCAACAAGCCCTGAAATTCTTCTCTACATAGAATGATAGAATAGTAGAAGGAACCTTGAAAGGTTACCAAGTCCAGTCCCCTGCCCTCACAGCAAGACCAAGAACTATCTAGATCATCCCTAATAGATGTTTATCTAACCTGTTCTTACATATCTCTAGTGATGGAGATTCCACAATCTCCCTAGGCAATTTATTCCAGTGATTTACCACCCTGACAGTCAGGAAGTTTTTCCGAATGTCCAACCTAAACCTCCCTTGCTGAAATTTAAGCCCATTGCTTCTTGTCCTATCATCAGAAGTCAAGGAGAACAATTTTTCTTTCCTCCTTGTAACACCCTTTTAGATACTTGAAAACTGCTACCGTGTCTCCTCTCAGTCTATTCTTTTCCAGAGTAAACAAACCCAATTCTTTCAGTCTTTCCTCACAGGTCATGTTCTCTAGATCTTGAATCATTTTTGTTGCTCTTCTCGGCACCTTCAATTTCTCCACATCTTTCTTGAAATGTGATGCCCAGAACTGGACACAATACTCCAGTTGAGGCCTAATCAGCACAGAGTAGAGAGGAAGGATTACTTCTCATGTCTTGCTCACAACACTCCTGTTAATGCATCCCAGAATCATGTGTGCTGCTTTTTTTTTTTCTGAAACGGTGTCACACTATTGACTCATATTTAGCATGTGGTCCACTATGACGCCTAGATCCCTTTCTGCAGTACTCCTTCCTAGACAGTCGCTTTCCATTCTGTATGTGTGAAACTGATTATTCCTTCCTAAGTGGAGTACTTTGCATTTGTCCTTATTAAACTTCATCCTATTTACCTCAGACCATTTCTCCAGTTTATCCAGATGATCTTGAATTATGACCCTTTCCTCCAAACCACTTGCAGCATCTCCCAGCTTGGTATTATCCACTAACTTAATAAGCATATTCTCTATGCTAATATCTAAATTATTGATGAAGATATTGAACAGAAACAGTCCCAAAACTGACCCCTGTGGAACCCTACTTGTTATGCCCCTCCAGCATGACTGTGAACCATTAACTATTCTCTGAGAACAGTTATCCAGCCAATTATGCACCCACTTTACTGTAGCCTCATCTACGTTATATTTCCCTATCGTGTGTCTGTGTCTGTCGGCAAAGGCCTGGATCTCATCGGCTTTCTGGCTCAGCCATGTGTCCTGCATCTCGCGTAGCTTCGTCTGTACAGTCTGACGTATCTTGGTGAAGGCAACTTTTTTTGCTGCAGACTTAGGATCACTGCTGTAGGCACGATTGAGACGGTGTTTTTCATCCAGCAATGCCTTGATTTCTCCACAGTTTTGGTCGACCCAGTCCTGGTGCTTTCTTGTGGTGATGCCAATTAACTCGGAGGCAGTGGAGTATACCAGCTGTTTGAAGGCTGCCCAACTGGGCTCTATATCAGCGTCAGTTCCAGTGACTTCCAGCTTAGATGCCAAGGCGTCAGCAAATGATTGTTGGATGCCACTGTCTTTTAGTCTGGAGACGTTTAGGTGCTTTGGGACCATTATGCCTTGTGGACGTCTGGGGGGCCGAATCCTGAGGTTCATCTTTGAGATGAGCAGTCTGTGGTCCATCCAGCAGTTGGCACCACGCATAGCCTTGGTCACACGAACATCCTGTCGGTCTTTCCTACGGACTATTATGTAGTCGATTAGATGCCCTTGCTTTGAACAGGGGTGCATCCAAGTTGTTCTATTACGTTTGGACAGGCAGAACACGGTATTAGTTATCAGGAGATCATTTGTTGCACATGTCCTCAAGAGCAGATGTCCATTGCTATTACAGCTACCAATGCCATGTCTACCTATGACTCCCTTCCACGCATCATGATCAGTACCAACTCTGGCATTGAAATCACCTAAGACGATCAACTTGTCTGACTTTGGTATTGTAGCAATCAGCTCTTCCAGATTTTGGTAGAATTTGTCCTTGATGTCTTCTGGGTTAGTCATTGTTGGTGCGTAAGCACTAATGAATGTGACTTGCTTTTTCCCAGACAAGGGTAACTTCAGCACCATCAGCTGGTCATTGATTCCTCTTGGTAGCTTATTCACCAGATTCGTCTGCACAGCAAATCCAACTCCTGACTCGCAGCGTTCGTCTGTTCTTCGCCCACTCCAGAAGAAGGTGTAGCCTGCTCCAACTTCAGTCAGCTGTCCTTCCTCTGCCAGCCGGGTCTCACTCAAAGCTGCTATATTGATCTTGTAGCGAGCAAGCTCCTTGGCAATCAGGGCAGTTCTCCTTTCGGGTCTGTCGGCATCTGTATGATCCATGAGGGTACATATATTCCATGCTCCAAGAATGAGTGGAGTGTTGCTGGTTTTCTTTGTATTTCGACCGCATAAGTGAGATTCCCACCAGCCGCAGTAAGCTGGTCAGGATTGGTGAAGCAGGCATTTTTTAGGGCACCTTTTCTAGCCCCTTCCTCAGACTACGGAGGTAAGCAGCGCTATCCTAAAAAGGACTGCTCAGTCACCCAGGTGGCTGCCGAAAACCACTGCTGCTTCAGATCAGTGGAAGACGACCCTATGGCCTGAGCCGCCTACGTGCAGGTTTGCCACTGCGGCCGCCAGTGTATCCACACCTGCCATTTTGCAGCTAGCCCATCGCCGCAGGACTTGGGGTGAAAGGATGGATGATAACATAGGTGACTTGTGAGAAAATTTGATTAAAGTGAGGAAGAGTTGCGCATCGTCAACCTCACTCTCTCGTCCAGGCTCCATTACTCCAGTGGCAAGACATAGTCAAGACGGCTGTAATGGAAGCTGGATGCGGTGGATGACCAGGGCGTTCTACGTGTCTTGCCGTGCTCTATGCTGTCCACAAAGCAACGCTGGGAATCACCTTTCTGCCTGTTGATCACATAGTGGTTCCTCCGCGCAGTTCGCCGAATCCAGTCTTCACGTGCATTGGGTGACAAGCCCTAAGCTCACCGATGGTTTGAAGCCCATCGGCTACCCTCACCTGGTTTAGCCGACCAGTCGAAGCCGTTGCCCGTGGTGTGGCCGCTGTGCACGCTACAGCTACTTGGAGCCACAGGTGAGAGCTGAGTGTCAAGTGGGGACCAAAGGTGGACGAACTACTACCAAGGGAGTACGGCGTGTCCTCCGACCAGAGGTGCTACCCCTCCATGAGCACCCCATACACCACGATATGAGGAACTTCTACAATGCTCTTCAGGCTGTGTATGGCCCAGTCACATCTGGTTCAGCCCCTCTCTTGAGCGCAGATGGTAGTACTTTGCTCACTGATAGGGAGAAGATCCTTAATCGCTGGACAGAGCACTTTGCTGATGTCCTCAACAGGCCCTCTTCTATTAACGATGAGGCAATAAACCGCCTACCCCAGGTGGAGATCAGTGAAAGCTTGGCTGACCCTCCAACAGTACTGGAGACTCAAAAGACTCAAAAGGCCACTGAATTGCTCTCCAACAGTAAAGCTCCTGGAGCTGACTCCATTCCAGCTGAAATCTATAAATCTGGTGGACCCAAGTTAATTAAGAGGCTTACTGAGATGTTCTGCGAGATGTGGAAACAGAAACGCGTTCCGCAAGACTTCAAAGATGCATCCATTATTCATCTCTACAAGCGCAAGGGAAATCGCCACTCTTGTGACAACTACAGAGGAATCACTCTGCTCTGTGTTGCAGGAAAGGTCCTTGCCAGAATACTTCTAAGCAGACTCACACAGCACCTTGGCCAAGGTCTCTTGCTGGAAAGTCAGTGTGGCTTCAGGAAGGAACGAGATACTACTGACATGATATTTGCCGCCAGACAACTACAAGAAAAGTGTCAAGAACAGAATGTCCAGCTCTACACTGTCTTTGTGGATCTAACTAAAGCATTTCACTCTGTCAGTCGTGAGGGCCTCTGGAAGATTATGGCCAGATTTGGATGCCCAGATACTTTCATTGAAATGGTGAAGCAGTTCCATGACGGCATGTTTGCCAGAGTCCAAGATCATGGCAATTATTCAAAGCCATTCGCAGTTACACACAGTGTGAAACAGGGTTGCGTCCTGGACCCCAGTCTCTTCAGCCTCATGTTCTCTGCCGTGCTGATTGATGCCTTTAGAGAAAATAATGTCGGGATCGACTTGCGCTACCGTTTTGATGGAAGGCTATTCAACTTGAGGAGGCTTCAGACTAGAACCAAGGTTCAAGTCGAGACCATTCGTGACTTTCTATTTGCGGATGACTGTGCCCTCAACTCAGGTACGCAAGCAGGCATACAACACTGCATGAATCTATTCTCTGCAGCGTGCATGAACTTCGGCCTCATGATCTCTATAAAAAAAACCAAGGTTTTGCATCAGCCCACTCCTGGCTGTGACTACACTGAGCCATCTATCACTGTCAATGGCCAAAAGCTCAACAACGTGGACAGGTTTACATACCTTGGCAGCACTCTATCAAAGGCAGCCAACATCGACGAGGAGGTGAACATTAGAATCGCCAGAGCCAGTGCAGCTTTTGGAAGGCTTCAATCTAATGTTTGGAATCGAAGAGGCATTAAGACTGAGACCAAGCTAAAAGTCTATTCGGCGGTTGTCCTGCCCACCCTCCTCTATGCTTGTGAGACCTGGATTGTCTACAGTCATCATGCGAAAAAGCTGAATCACTTCCATCTGAACTGCCTACGGAAACTGCTGAAGATAAGATGGCAGTATAAAGTTCCAGATACCGATGTCCTTCTACAGGCTAATATGACAAGCATCCACACCATGCTTTGCAAGGCACAACTCAGATGGGCTGGCCATGTTGTGCGCATGTCCGATGATCGATTGCCCAAGAAGATGCTCTATGGCGAATTACAACACGGCAAGCGATCTCTTGGAGGTCAAAAGAAGAGATTCAAAGTCACCCTAAAGGCCTCCCTTAAGAATTGTAACATAGATCCTGAAAATTGGGAGAGCATTGCTGATGATCGTTCCATCTGGCGCAGACGAATACATGATGGTGCAACAGCCTATGAACAAAAGAGACTGCGTTATGCTGCAGAGAAACGTCTTCTTCGCAAGTCCAGGGCTGGTATCTTCTCTTCCTCCAGTCGGCAGCCCGATCTCCCATGTCCCCACTGCAACCGTCAATTCCAGGCTCGGATTGGACTAATCAGCCATCTCCGAACCCACCCCCAACTAAACTGATGACACTGGGTGGTCCTCATCGATCTCAATGGACGAACGAAGGAAAGATATTTCCCTAGTTGATCAAAAAGAAGGTCATGCAAGACCATATCAACTGCTTTACTAAAGTCTAGGTATACCACATCCACTGCTTCTCCCTTATCCACAAGACGTGTTATCCTACCAAAGAAAGCCATCAGATTGGTTTGACATGATATGTTCTTTACAAATCCATTCTGACTGTTAGCTTATTATCTTCCAGATGAATTCCTTAATTATCTGCTCCATTATTTTTCCTGGCACAGAAGTTAAGTTGACTGGTCTAGAATTTCCTGGGTTGTTCTCATTTCTCTTTTTTATAGATGGGTACTATATTTCCTTATTCCAGTCTTCTGGAATATCTCCCAACTTCCATGACTTTTCATAAATGATAGCTAATGGCTCAGATACCTCCTCTATCAGCTCCTTGAGTATGCTAGGTTCATTTCATCAGGCCCTGGTGACTTGAAGACATCTAACTTTTCTAAGTACAGGTTGGACCTCTCTGGTCCAGCATCACTGGGACCTGATTGGTCCTGAACAAGAGAACTCGCTGGATCAAGGGAGATCTCCTGCCATCGGCCCCCAAGCCTGTCACCCGCCGCTGGCAGGCTTCTCCAGCAGGCAATCCTGTCTTGCCCTCCCCCCAACCTGGCTGGGCTGCTTGTCCAGCTATTCCTGGCTCCCTGGGCAGCACAGGATCCAGCTCCTGCTGCGGGGCTGTTCCTGTGCAGCTGGGAGCAGCCGTGGGGCTGGGGCTCCAACCCTGGCCCCACGCAGCCGTGGGTCTGGCCCCAGCCCTGGCCCCACACAGTTGGGGAAAGCCGTGAGGCTCCAGCCCTGACCCTGTGCAGCCTTAGCCCATCCCCCACACAGCTGGGGAAAACAGCGGGGCTCCATCCCCATCCCTGCACTCCTGGGGGCTGCTGGAGGGCTCCAGCCCCAGTCCTGCACTGCCCTTAGCTGGGCTGCCAACTCTGATGTCCCTCCCGGCTGGCCCTCCTGCCCTTAGGCTCCTGGGCTCTCTGGTCCAGGGGCATCCATAGTCCTGCTGGACCCTGGATGTTGCTGGATCAGAGTCCTGGGTTTTGGAGCTACAACCTGTAATTTTTAATTTGTTCTTTTTTTACTTTAAGTTCTAAATCTACCCCCATTTCTACTAGCATTCAGTATGTTAGGCATCTAGTCACCATCAGTCTTCTTGGTGAAAACCAAAACACAGAATTTGTTGAGCACCTCTGCCATTTCCAAGTTCTCTGTTGTTGTTTTTCCCTCTTCACTGAGCAATGGATCTCTCCTGTCCTTGGTCTTCATCTTGCCCCTCTAATATATTTGTAGAATGTTTTTCGTTACCTTTTTATGTCTCTTGCTAGATTGAGCTGATATTGGTTAGACCAACAGGATATGACTTTCCTAATTGCCACACTGAACTTTCTGCTTTGAATTAAGACCCATATTTCACACACAGACACTGAATCACTAACAGTGCCAAACCCCAGGCATTGTGTATGCACATTTTTCTTTCTATTTTATCTCAGAAGGCTTGGATGTGTGAATTGTGACTCTCTGAGCATTTCAGAATTTTTTAAAATTAAGAACTGCTGTTAACAGCTGGACAGTGTTGCCTTTGATCATTTTTGTTATGTGTATGAGTATACATGGTATCTAATACCAACAATAACACAGAGTTAAGCTAGAAAGATTTTTGCAAATTTAACTGTTTGGCCTAGAACATGAATGGAGACAAACTGCACAAATAGCTCGTTTGATAGACTGTTGAATTGGAATGTTGACATACAATAGGTTTTTAGAAGAGCAGTTGTGTTAGTCCATTTCAGCAAAAACAATGAGGAGCCCTTTGGCACCTTATAGACTAAAGGTGCCATAGGATTCTTGTTTTTATAGATTTGTTTTTTTTTAAGCAGAGACCTGGATATGCAACTCTGGCAATGGGACTGCATTTCCAATAGTCTCTAACTCTTGTTCCAGAGCGTGAGTGTTCCAGTGTACATTTAATATGTTTTTAAAGCATCCAACAAATACCTCATGAGAATAAGACCATTGGTTTAGATCCTTTAATATTAAATATTAAGCCTGCTTTAAAACAAATTACAACTCTTCATTATGCACCCTACTATGTGACTGCTCCAGACATCCTTGCCTTCAGTTCAGAGCACATAATTCACATTGCAGTTTAGTATCAGCTGCTAGAGGCCACAATGGCAAGGACTGTTGCTTAATTATATCCTGCTTTTCCTTTCTAGTTCCATTACATGTAATTTAAATTGCTGCAGTTTTATCATTTAACCTACAGTAATGGAAATGCAACTAGTTGAATGGTTCATTTCTTAAAATGCAGGTGATCAGAGCAACTTGTCTTTGCCATAAAAACGAATACTAATTACAAACACGATTACACTATAGGACTAATTAGCCATCCAAAAAGATATGTAAGCCCAAAATTTGTATATGTTAGCTGAAATATTGTAATCCTACTTACTGTTTGCTCTCTCATATCTGCTTTCCTGAAAATAGAAGGCCCAATTCTGTTTTGGAGTCTAGATTCTGATTTGTTAACTATGTATTTTCATAATTTTTTCAGTGAATCTAGATAACTCCTAAAGAAAGGAGTAAAGTCTGCTCTTCTTACATGGACAGAGACTCCTCTGAGGTCACCGGGAGTTCTGGATATCAAGGAGTTTAGCATATAAGAACTGAGATTCATCATATGGATTAGTGAGCAGAATTTATCCCTAATACAAGTGCAATTGCAGTAAGTAATTTACAAAAGGAAGAGATGACAGGCTGTAATGATGCTGGCTTGTTTTTGTTGACTGGGCATATAATTGTACAGTACAAATATCATACTTAATTTTCAGCTCAATAATGTGAAAATACTGTACTGATTCACTGAAATCTTAACTGCAACTCTCAACTTTTGGGTTACTAATACTTTTTTTTAACCTTTATGATTTTTGAAAGGCAATATTCTTTTTCATTACTATTCCCTTAGCTGAATTTAAGAGTTCTTTGAATATTTATATTTTATACAAATGTGTAAAATATACATATGAATGCCTGTATATTTTGGTAGAAATATAGCCAACATAAACATGACAACTGCCAACAATACATATCAGCAAACATATGACAGGAAGTGAAGAATAATATATTCAGGTTTAGCAGGGTTATTTTGTGTACAGAAAGTAGAAAATAATTATTAAAAAAATCACCAGAATTCTGGTCTAATAACAAACAATGGCCAAACAGATCCATGGGAGCTTCATGATCATAAGTAGCTAAGGCTTCAGATTTTACTTGTATTTTAATATTGTGGAGGCAGACGTGTCTAATGTGAGGACACTAAATTGGGAGTTAGAAGAATGGGGTCTCAGCTTTGCTGCTAACGTGCTGTGTGATTTTAAACAAATATTTTCTCTCAGTGAAATCCTTGTTTCATTCAAGTCAATGGGACTTTTGCAACTTACTTCAATAGGACCAGGAATTACCCTCTAATTCTGCTTCCATCCCCACCTTTGTCTTTGTTTTCATCTTAGATTGAGATGTACTGTGTCTCACTGTGTGTTTTCACGGTGTCTCGCACAATGGGCCTGAGTCTTGCTCGTTTGAAGTTCTTTAGCACTAATGTAATACAAGCAATAATAATTTTACAGTTGATATGACTTATCATGAAAATAACTTAAATCAGTGGAGGGCAACCTTCGGCCCAGGATTGCAAGCAGCTCATTGGGTTTCTATGTGTGGCCTGTGACACATTTTGCTTACCACTGTCCACATCCAGACTTGCCAGATTCTGCAGATTTCCATCTGCCTAGTTTTTTCCTACTGGTATTACTAAAGTGACACACACATACAGCAAGAGCAGATGAGGTGAGGAGTGTGCTGATTGCACACAATCTTGTGAGAGCCATGTGCTCTTTCTGCATCCAATCAAAGCACTGTTACAGTTCAATTGGCACAGCCCACAAATTCTAAGTACGCAAATGCAATTAGTAAAAGTGGCCTATTCCAGGAGACCATCTTGGTTATGATAATCTTGTGGCCCACTGAGATGGAGGAGGGTGCCTAATGTGGCCCACTCACTAGCCTAGATAGCCCATCACTGATATAAATACATAGATATGCTCTTAAAAAGGTTTTGTTCTGTTTTAGTTTAAATTCTTTGAAATGCTAAAGAAAAATATGTTCTTTCTGCAGGCTAGATACTATAGGAACCCGAGGAATCCACACAAAGGGAGAACAGATTTTTAAAACGGAAACCCCACATTTGGTATATTACAGTTTTATTCCTGAGTGAACAGTAAATCTTATGGAGCATATTTCTCCAAAGGGGTTGAACTTTGTGAAGGTTTCCCAGCTAAGCAGCACCAAATAACCATACACACTGCTTGACGTCTTCACTTCAGTGTTTCTTTTTCACCATCTCCATACAAAAAACAACAACTGAAAAAGTATCTGTTACAATGATCAAGGTTTTGCCATTCAAATCTCTCTAAATTACAGGCTTTTCCTCAGGCCATTTAAGGTGGAGTATATAATGCATGGCTGTGTTACTCTTTGAATTCACTGTAACTGGTTATTACTACACTAAACTGTAGCAGTCTGTACAAAAGGCTTTTCTATAAATAAATACCATCCTGGCGAGGCAGATGAAAGTCACTATCCAGAACGCCTACATTACTGAGCCTCTGGTTTTCCGCTTCTCTGCTAAAAATGTGTTTGAACTGTTTGGGAAGGAGAAGCCTGTAAACACTTGATGGCTGTCGAACTCCTGAAAATTTCATTAACTGGAAGTCAGTAATGTTGGTATACAGCTGGCTTTCCTCCTGTTCTTCAATTTGTGGTGAGGGCAATTCTTTTTCAGATTCCAGGGATTTTTAGTGGACAGGTCATGGAAGAAGGTTACCATGGCTCTGTTCTTTGTGATCCAGCTACTGTCTATTATGTTCATGTTGCCATTATTTAATAGGGCCACGTGGCTCAAGTTCATGAGTGGAATCCTGGTCCCACTGAAATCAGTAGCAAAACTCCCAGGAACATTAGTGTGGCTGGGATTCCACCCTATGTCTTTGTGTTGCGCTGATGGCTAGCGGTATCTCACGTGGTTGTTTTCAGTGAGCCCTCAGTTATTCTGCTTTTCCTCTCATCATCAGAACGCTTGGCAGATAGTGTGCAGTGGAAGAAAGTCTTTCCAGAAATAATACAAGGATCTTATAACTAGGCACATGCCTGAGGGCTTGCAGTGAGTCAGTTCAATGCTCCCCAAATTTACCATGCTGATAAGAATACCTAAAGAGCAACCAGAATCAATGCACCCATGCATAGGGCTCCAATTTAAAGATGCTCTCCTGTGTCTGAAATCGTGCCTCTCTGAGAGCCCTGTTGGGTAGACTATAACTTGTATCCCTTTTACTAGCAAGGAAAAGTCAAGCCAGATTCATGTTTCTAGTTACATTTAATTCATCAAATTAGACTAGAAGCTCTTAGAGGCAGGGACTGTCACTTACTGTGTGTAATATCAAGCACAGTGGGTCTTTGATCTTATTTGAGGCTCAGCTGTACTACAAATTGTAACAATGAGGGGATACAGAACTGTCAAAAATATTTGGCACTTAACGGCAAATAGTATTTTCCATATTGAAAGCACTGTGCAGACATTCACTAATTAATCCCTTTCTACTTTTGAGAGAGTGTTGCATGATTGCTCCAAGCATTTAAAAATCGTGAAATTGGTTTTACAATCATGAGATTAAAAAAAAAAATCCCCCACAAACAAATGTGGATTCTTTTTATTTGGTTTCTGAATTTTTAGAATAAACCTGCTTCATGATCTCAAGTTTTCCTTGGCTACCATGAGGCCTGGAAACATCCCTTTTCTTTTTTTTACAGGAAAGCCCATTCCAACAGCTGGGGTTTCGAAGAAACATCAAATATAACAGGAAATGCTGAGACAGAGATCCTTGAGATTTGCTACTTAGCCAGTGGGAGTTGTGGTTGTGGTGCCTGTAGGCAGCAGTGCATGGAGATCCCTAGTCCCCCCCCCGCCCTTAGTAACCACTGACAGAGGGATGTGCCGGTAGCTTTTGGGAGCTAAGGTAAGTACTGCCCCTCAAC
The DNA here is from genome assembly GCA_032595735.1 of Pelochelys cantorii. NCBI lineage: Eukaryota > Metazoa > Chordata > Testudines > Trionychidae > Pelochelys > Pelochelys cantorii. The sequence continues at coordinate 62,318,218 of CM064328.1, read as the reverse complement.
TTCTTCCCCCCTACCCCTGCACCAGCCCAGAACATATCCCCAAACTCCATCCCAGAGCCTACACACCCTCCTTCAACTCAACCCCCCTGCCCAGTCTGGTGAGGGAAAGTGAATAATGGAAGGAGGGGGGGTGGAGTGAGCAGGGGTGGGGCTTTGGAGAAGCAGCTGGGCAACAGTCTTTGGGTTTGTGGGATTAAACAGTTGGCAACTCTACTTATAGCTATAGACATAAAGTTCTAACATAACTACAGTGCTACTGTAGATCAAGTGCTACTCTATAACCATTATAGTTCCTAGGGACTGGAAGCTAAATGACTAGAAATGTTGTGTACATATGCCATAATAAAAGGGTATGTCTATAGTGGATAGTTCTACAATTATAGCAGATATAGCTGCACCAGGCAATCAGTTTAAATGGACAGCAATTCAAAATGCAAACCCAGAATGCCATCAGGACTTTGAACTCCAGCTTTTTCTGTACAAACTAGTTTTCCCAGACACAACACTCACCCTCTCTTCCTCTCCTTCTGACATTCCTCTTCTTGATCTGGTAAACCTGTCCCAACACTTCTTCAAAACGTAAAACCTGAAGCCTGACCACTTGTGGTCACTGACAATCACATGGCTCTTTGCAAGAGTATGGTTCTTAAACGTGATGTCCTGACCAAATTCCAGTTAGAGTAACTGTATTCAAGGGGGCTGTACCTATGTGGAGTTTCCCTTATGACCAGCACACTTTGGGACATCTCTGCTGTATAGTATAGAGCTCAAAGCAACAGTACACAGGGACTGGAAGGAAAGCATCTCAGTCCAGCTGGCACAGCTGGACTGAAAGGAAAGGGAAAAAGGAAGGAACTGAGTAAATTGTCTTGAAATCCCACTTCCTTGGATTAGGGGTAGAAGCAAAATATCTCCTTGCTGCCCATCTCATGCTTACCAACCCTAAGAGAGAAAATGGAAAGCAACTGCTGTCATCAGACCTCAGAAAAGGGAGGGTGCAAGGTATTTTGCAGAAAGCATTACAAATCAATGTGGCTTGGGCAGTTGTATGGTATGGGAATCTTCAAAACTCAAATCTTCAAAACCCCTAGGAACAGGGAAAGGAAGTCAACTTTCCTGCCTCCCTCAAGGGGAGATGGATCATCATATCTTCCCAGTGTGGTAGATAAAGGGAGGGTTTGCTTAGAAAGAATGCTAGATTAAAAGCACTCTGCCTGCCTAAAATTAGATCTTAAAAAGTTGTTTTCCTCTTAAAGTATAGCAGCACTTCCCTTAGTTTTGTTATCATTGGCTAGATGGAATAGCATTGCTGATTCTCAGACTTACAATGGATGATAAAATGTTTTTTATATTGACTTTCACAGATAGCTAAGACCAGGTCTACACTAAAGGGGAAAGTTGAACTAAGATAAGCAAAAACTTAAACAACAAATAGATTGGTAGCACCTTAAAGAATAACAAGTCATGTAGATGGTATCATGAGCTTTCATGGGCACAACCCACTTCTTCAGACTTGGCTACCCCTCTGAAGCTTAAGATATGCAACTTCAGCTACGTTAATTACTGGTTAATTATGAGTTCCCCAGTTAGCCCCACAGCAGGAGGTCAATGGGAGCAAACGATCCCATTGGCTTCTCTTATTCCTCACAGGAGCAGGAGTACCAGCTGCCAATGGAGGTGCCCTCTGAGTTCGATTTAATGAGTCTTTACTAGACCCGCTAAATCAAATTCCAGAAGACTGATCATGGCAGCATCGATCTTCCCTGTAGCAAAGACATGGTTCTAATGGGAGTTGTGTAATTTAGCCCCCAATTTGGTTCTTGAGAGCAGATTTTGGATCTTAGAATACCATGAGTTTGGAATCTATGCCCAGACCAATCATGTTAGCAGATGGTGACTTCTGCTGCTAATGCTACTTAAGGTTTTCTATAAATGCCAAATGTGTCTCAGTGGACTCTTGACAGTGATAACCTAGATAAATGTTTTAATTTACATAAACATCGCCTTCATTTCCAGAACTGTACTAAATAGTCTAAAATCACAGAAGGGGTATATCAGGTTGGTTTGGCTCCAAGATTGGCCTACCCTGTGATTTTGGGGTGTTATCATAGACTCTGGCTGTTGGGCTGCACTATCTGTGGGAAAGGGGTGTTACTCTAGAACTTGGCCACTAGGTTTTACTGCCCTGAGATAGGAAAGTGTTGTTATAGATACTGGTTGCTACGCTGCACTACTCCGTGAGAAAGGGGCATTATTATAAACTATGACCACTAGGCCACACTGCCTTGAGGGAGAGGGGTGTTACTATTGACTCCAGCTACTAGGCCACATGGTTTGGTGAGAAAGACGCTGGGTTAGAGGCTTGCCTGACAGCTCTGACAGTCACAGAAGACTGTGGGTGGCACTGACACATGCAAGGCGGATGCTAATGAAGATGTCACTGAGGCCCACCATCCTTCCTCCTGGAGGGTGGGCAAGATGTCCTGCAACATACACTAAGTGCAATTTTCAGCGACAGCGTAAGCATCATTGCTTATAATGGAACAGAGAGCTCAGAGCTGTGCAGTGGACTCTGTGTACCTCCACAATTGTACTGTTAATGAATTAACTGCTTGAATGCATTCTGTAGTCCCCTAAACAATTTTAGCCTATCATTGCAAACTGAAGTTAGCTAGTAACAAGTACATTTTTCTGTGTAGTTTAATTCTGATTCACATCTTTTACATTATGCATTGTATGATTGTTTTCTTTGGGAGGGTCTCCGGTAACTTTATCAGACATACTGTCATACTTGCACATGGAAGTTCCCAGCCATGCCACCTCCGTTTATATCTATCTGCATGTGTTCTGTAGCTTGAATGTTCAAAAGTAACAAGTGATTTTGGGTGTCCAACTTGAGACACTTTATATGAGGTCAATTTTCAGAAAGGGTTGAGCAACTGGCCTATAAAAATCAGGGGTCTCAGGTCGGGCATCCAAAGTCACTAATCATTTCTACATATTCAGACCATAGGTAATCATGGCCCAGAGTCATTCTGCTGGGTTTTGCAGCTGAACGTTGGGTTTGAGAAAGATACATGGACTAGACTTCTCCTTACCAGTAGGAGAACATTCAGTAACTAGTGTGTGCTCATGTCTCTCAGGAGTTCAGACGATCATTTCACAAACTTTGGTGGTTTATTGTTGCACCAAGACAAAACAAATATACAGAAATGGGAAAAGCCAGTAAATGCTTAACTTGTAAGTACTAAATTAGGCAATCTGCAGCAAGCTTGCAAGAAACAAGTCCTTTGTCCTTAGCCTCTTGGCATATCTAGGTCATGACTACAAAAACTATAGTCCTGCAGATTCCAGACAGACTGATACCTGCTTTCTTAGCATGTCTTCTCATGAAAACTGCCAGCCTCTTTCCGATTTTTCTTCTCTACCCTGGCTGGGCTGATTTATCCACCTGTAACAAGTAAACACAATTAGACTCTATGATTAGGGCTCCTCTGGAGATTCTGTGGTAGCTGCATAACTTCCCAGATACTGTCTGTCTGGGTACTGTAAGTTCATTCTCTCTAGTAATCTGTCCAAAAGACCTGGAATGCTCCAGTGTCATTTATACCCATGTAAGCAGAGTCTAAATGAATGCTTCCCTGACAGCCAGATGGAAGGGAGGAGACACACAAAGTATGTCTCATCTAAATACAGTTTGCTCCTGTTTGCTTAAATGAGCTAGATATTCAACTGAGTGGTATTTTGCTCATTGTAATCAATGTGGCTGGTACTGGGTCACAAATAATCTCAGTAATAAATGCATGAATTGTGAAATATGGTCACCAATACTGATATTATTGTGGGAATACAGAAAAGACAGGCTGTGCCTAACCTGTCTGAAAGAAGGAAGCCACTCTCAGCGTAAAGAACTTTGGATGGTCAAGGGCTTGTATGTCAGAGACTTGTGAGAATAAGAGGGGCAGGTAGGACTCCTAATCAACAGTCTGCATGCCCTCAAGGGTCTGCCCCAAAGACTGATTCAACCTGTTTCTCCTGTTCTGGAGAGGCTCAACAAGTGGCCAGCACAGCCTGTAAGATGCTGTGGGCGGGTTTGGGGGGTGCGATCACCCCTTGCCAGTTGGCAGGGGGGTTCGGCGGACCCCGACGCCTAACTCTGCGACACCGATCGCCGGGTCCGGCCCTGGGTCGGCATCGTCGGGTGCAATCACCCCGCTCCGGCGAGTCTGGGGGATCTGCGAACCCTGTAACTGTCCCCCCCTCGATGGGGGCCTTCCTGTCCCGTGATGTTCAGTAGATCCGCTCTCGTGGGCCGGGGTGGCATCGACCCCTGCGGTGGTGAGAGGGGAGGGGGACCCGGGCCCACCCTCTCCTCCGGGTCCCAGCCCGGGGCCCTAAGTGCAGGGGTCTACTAGCCCCCTGCACGGCAAACGTGGGATGCGTTCCCTCAACGCGTCTGCCCACAGTCGCCAAAGGGGCCCCGCCCCGGGCTGCTTCCTCCCCTCCGGGGGTCACGGGATCCTGTCCGAAAAATTCCCGGGGCCTACCGTGGTTCTGGCGTCCGGCTCGGGCAACGTCTCCGCTCGGTGTCTGGTCTCGGGTACGGGGGCAGAAGGTATCCGCGGGGGTCTTGGGCCTCCGGGGGGTGGTGCCTGCCCACCGACCACCCTTGGGGGTGGCGCCGACCCGACCACGACCCAGGGCGTCCCCGGGGCCGACCTCGGAGGCTACCCCCTTCCTCAGTGCCGGCGGGCCCTTTTGAGATGGCCCGCTGGTCGTGACGTGCCCGCGGAGCTCCGCCCCTCTCTCGCCGCATTGGGCTCGCCCGTCTTCCCCCACCCGTCAATCAGGGCATCCACCCCTGACGGACGCACGCAGGGGGCGGGGCCAGCCCCCGCTCTGCTGCGCAGGCGTGGCGGGAGGGCCGGCCGTCACCTCCCGTTCCCGGTCCGGACGCAGGGACCGGGAACCTCCGCTGGTACCGTGGCTTCCTCCGGCCCTTCTGGGAGGCTTGGTGTGCGGGTCGCACGTGGCCCGTCACAACCCCCCCGCCCCCCTTAAAGTGGCCTGGGGCATCTGCTCCCCCTGCTCGTACACCCTCGAAAAGAAATCCGCATTTTGGTGTTTAGTCCCCGCCCGGTACGCTACTTCGAAGCGTCATGTACCACCGCATAAGGCGGGGATTGGCATTCTTCATCAAATTTAACCAGACTAGGGGAGCGTGATCGGTAATCAGTTTAAATTTATTGCCCCACAGGTAATACCTTAATAGCTCTATGGCCCATTTGACTGCCAGGGCTTCTTTTTCAATAGTTGCATAGTTTTTCTCTCGCGGCAGGAGTTTCCGGCTCAGGTACAACACGGGATGCTCCTCTCCTCACTGTTCCTGCACCAGCACCACTCCTAAACCGCATTCCAAGGCATCTGTAGGTCTAGCGTGGATATGTATCTGGCCCGTCCCAGGCGCTCTAGTAACTCATCTACTCGGGGTATGGGGTAAGCGTCGAATTGTGAGACGGCGTTAACTCGCCGGAAGTCAATACAGAATCGAGTGGACCCATCACTCTTAGGGACCAGTACAATTGGGCTCCGCCAGCCGCTCTGCGACTCCTCGATAACTCCCCACCACAGCATGTGTTGGACCTCCTGCCGGACGGTTTCCCACAGCTTCCGCGGTAGTGGCCTATGGGGCTCCCATATGACCCGCCCCGGTTCGGTGGTTATGCGGTGTTTTCCTACCTCCGTCCGTCCCAGCGTAGCTGTTAGGACGTGTTGGAATCTTCATAGCAGCGTCTTCACCTGTTGTTGTTGTTCCTCCGATAGGTCAGCTCCTACCGACACGATACCTTCTGCCACACACTCTGCCCCGGAGGGTCCAAGGTCATCCTCCAGCCCTATGGAGGAGTCCTTCTTGGGCCACCCACCTCTTGAGGAGGTTGACATGGAATATCTGCGTATCCCGTCGTCTGCTGGATAGCCAAACCTCGTAGTCGACGTCCCCCATCCGCTGAAGCACCTCGTAGGGCCCTTGCCACTTTGCCAGGAGTTTGGACTCTTTGGTGGGAAGGAGCAGTAAGACACAGTCCCCGGGTTCGAACTGTCGGGGCCTGGCCGTGCGGTTGTAATAGTGGGCCTGACAGGTTTGGGCCTTCAAGGGGTTCAACTTCATATATCCTCCTAGCTGTCGGAGCCTCTCGCGGAGCTGCAAAACATACTGGACAGTGCTCTGGCACCGCGTTGTTTGCACTTCCCAGTCCTCCCTCAAAATGTCCAGTATCCCCCGGGGCTGACGCCCATATAGTAGTTCGAAGGGAGAGTATTCTATGAAGGCTTGGGGCACCTCCCGAATTGCAAACAGGAGGGCCGACAGCATGCGGTCCCATTCCCGGGGGTCATCTTGCACCACACGCTTTGGCATGTCTTTTAAGGTGCGATTAAACCTTTCCACTAACCCATCGGCCTGGGGGTGGTACACCGAGGTCCTAAGAGTTTTTATCTTGAGGAGGGTGCAGAGTTCTTTCATCAGTCGGGAAGTGACGTTGGTACCCTGATCCGTTAGGATCGCTTTCGGGAACCCGACTCGGGCAAACAGCTCTAATAACTCGGTCGCGAGCGTCGGGGCCCTTGTATTCCATAAGGGTACGGCCTTGGGATACCGGGTGACGTAGTCTATGACCACCATTATGAACCGGTGTCCCTTCCGGGAGGGCTCGAGGGGCCCCACCAAGTCTAATGCGATCCTCTCAAAGGGTACACCCACCACCAGTAAGGGTACTAGGGGCGCTCGGGGGGACCCCCGCCAATGATATCCTTTGGCACTCGGGGCATGAGGCGCAAAAATCGCGCACGGCCCGGTAGATCCCCGGCCAGTAGAATCTCTGTATAACCCGGGCTAGGGTCTTTTCCCGCCCTAGGTGGCCTGCCCAGGGGTTGGTGTGGGCTAAATCCAACACCTCCTTCCTGTGACTTTGGGGAATCACCAGTTGGTGCTTGTCCCCTCCGCCGTCTGGTGTACCCACCACCCGATATAGACGCCTGTCCTGTACCTGGAAATAGGGTCCTCGTTCCCTCCGGTCGGAGGAGTCCTCTCCCGGCCCGGGGGTCGCTGACTGCTCCCATGCGTATTTCAGGGTTGGGTTGCCTCGCTGCTCCTCAAGGAAATCCTCAGGGTCTCCAAGCCCAGTTGGTCTCTCCAGCCCTACCTCCGGGTTCCCGTGGGTCAGCGTCCCCTGGTGGCCCCCCCCGACGCTTCGGGGTGCACGTACCCTTCGACCTCCTGGGGTTTGCGGCTGCCATCCGCCCGTCCCCCTGGGGGGATCTTCACTTGAAATATTTGGTGGAACCCTGGCCAGTCTTTGCCTAGTACCACAGGGCAAGGCAATTCCAGGGCCTTCCCCACGCACCACCTCCTGTTTCGTTGACCATCGGAAAGGTGGACCCAGACCGTGGGATAGGCCCTAACGTCCCCGTGGACGCACTTCATCCATACCACCTCCCCCATGTCTGGGGCCTCTGGGACGAGGTCCTCTTTTACCAGCGTGAGGGCCGATCTGGAATCCATGAGTGCCTTCACGGCCTGTCCCTCCAGCCACAGGGTTGTGACCGGCCTCGGTTTTGGCTGTGGCCCCCCCAGATCCCGCGCGGGTAAGGCCTGGCTTAGGGTGCAGTCCATCATAGGACAGTCTCTCTTAAAGTGGCTTTCTTGGCCGCATTGGAAGCATGTCATACACGGTGACCCTCTCCTGCTCTCCCCTGCCTTCTCCTCCGCCCCTTCTTTGGCCTCTCGGGGTTCTTCCCCAGGTTGCCCAGGCCACACGGGGGCCAGCCGGCGTCCGACCAGGTATCCCGCTCCGGGACCACCTCTTTTTACCTGCGGTCCGGGTCTGTGCCGGGGTGGGGGTTCATTCCGGGGCGTGCCTGGCAGCATCTCTCTGTGGCCGCTCCCCTCGCTCCCTTTGGCCACGAGGATGGCCTCAGTAAGGGTGATGGCCTCCACCAATGTGGTGGGCTGGTGTCACCGTACCCAACTTTGCGCCTCACGGGGAAGTGCGTGGGCGAACTGTTCCATCATGATGGCCTCCGCCACCTGGGCGCTGGTCCGCTGCTCCGGTTCGAGCCATCTCCAGGCCCACTCTTGCAGCCGCTGGGTGAAGGCCCAGGGCCGTTCCCCGGTCTTGAACCATTCTTGCCGGAAGCGGTGTCAATAAGTCTCGGCGGTAATGCCTAGCTGATCCAAGATCGCTTCCTTGACTTTGAAATAATGTAATGAGTCCTTGGCCGCCAGCCCCTGATACGCCATTTGGGCTGCCCCGGACAAATAGGGGGCGAGCAGTGTTGCCCAGTGGTCCTTGGGCCAGTGGGCGGCCACGGCTACCCTTTCAAAGGTCGTGAGGTACACCTCCAGGTCGTCTTCGGGCCCCATCTAGGTCAGCCTTAAAGGGAGGAAGCCGAGGCCCTTCATTTCCTTGTCTCCTTCGGGAAAACCCCTGGCCCTGCCACTCCCGGGTACTGCGACCTGGAGCCATTTCTCATGCTGAGCGGCCAGCTCCTGAATCAGCTGCCGCTGCTGGTCTTGGGACTGGGTGGCGAGTTGTTGGACTATCTGCGCTTGCTGCTGCTGCCATTGTTGCTGGGTTTTGCCCACCCAATCCAATAATTGTTTTGGATCCATAGTTCCTGTGCGGGGGGCGGGGAGGCTTGTTAACCTATGCACACGAGACCTTTGCGAGCCTACCCCTGCAATGTTCTGGGGTGATTACCCACATTCTCCACCACGTGTGGGCGGGTTTGGGGGGTGTGATCGCCCTCTGCTGGTCAGCAGGGGGGTTCGGTGGACCCCGACGCCCAGCTCTGCGACGCCGATCGCCAGGTCTGGCCCCGGGTTGGCGTCGTCGGGTGCGATCACCCCGCTCCGGCGAGTGTGGGGGATCTGCGAACCCTGTAACTGTCCCCCCCTCGATGGGGGCCTTCCTGTCCCGTGACGTTCAGTAGATCCGCTCTCGCGGGCCGGGGTGGCGTCGGCCCCTGCGGTGGTGAGAGGGGAGGGGGACCCGGGCCCACCCTCTCCTCCGGGTCCCAGCCCGGGGCCCTAAGTGCAGGGGTCTACTAGCCCCCTGCATGGCAAACGTGGGATGCGTTCCCTCAACACGTCTGCCCACAGTCGCCAAAGGGGCCCCACCCCGGGCGGCTTCCTCCCCTCCATGGCTTGTGGGATCCCGTCCGAAAAATTCCCGGGGCCTACCGTGGTTCTGGCGTCTGGCTCGGGCAACGTCTCCGCTCGGTGTCCGGTCTCGGGTACGGGGGCAGAAGGTATCCGCGGGGGTCTTGGGCCTCCGGGGGGTGGTGCCTGCCCACCGACCACCCTTGGGGGGTGGTGCCAACCCGACCACGACCCAGGGCGTCCCCAGGGCTGACCTCGGAGGCTGCCCCCTTCCTCAGTGCCGGTGGGCCCTTTTGAGATGGCCCGCCAGTCATGACGTGCCCGCGGAGCTCCGCCCCTCCCTCGCCGCGGCAGGCTCGCCCGTCTTCCCCCACCCGTCAATCAGGGCATCCACCCCCGACGGACGCACACAGGGGGCGGGGCCAGCCCCCACTCTGCTGCGCAGGCGCGGCGGGAGGCCCAGCCGTCACCGCCCGTTCCCAGTCCAGCCACAGGGACTGGGAACCTCCGCTGGTACCGCAGCTCCCTCCGGCCCTCCCGGGAGGCTTGGCGTGCGGGCCGCATGTGGCCTGTCACAGATGCCTCTTTATCTGCTCCCACCAAATGAAGGAGGTAAACTTTGCAGATGCACCTCTGGATTCTGGGTCTGCACTGACCAAGGGTAGCAACTGCGAGTGGGGTGCGGAGAAGGTTTGGGCATGTGAAGGGGACTTTTTGACTTGGACTTAAGAACCTGAGGAGAAAAAGGACACTGCCCAACCTACTTACGGTGAGATTTTTTTTCTCATGGTTTATGTTTAAGAGCCCTGTTTGTGGCATTTTCCCAAATTAATGCCAAGTTATTCTCCTCCTTTTAATAAAAGTTTCTTTTCTACACTAAAGACTCAGTGCTTGTGAGTGGGGAAGCATTGCCTCTCAGAGGTGCACAGGAGTGGTGTGTGAATTTCCCAGGTTACCGGGGATAAGGGACTCGAGCCGGTTCTGTGCTGGATCGATGGAAAGTAGGGATGTAAGAATTCTGTTCACTCCCTTTAGGGCATATGGCATTGTCCACTGATGGCAGATGGGATACAGGGCTAGGTGGACCTTTGGTCTGACCCAGTATGGCCATTCTTATGTTCCTATGTTCTTAACTGGTTAACTGATAAGCTGATGCTTATTGGCTCCTGTTATTGTTTAAACTCTGCTCGGGAGTGTGGGTGGGCAGCCCAGACCCTGAAGGTTCAGTGGTGGACGTGGTCCAGAGCCTGAGGGACCAGCAGCTGGCAATGCCGGCAGCCAGGAGCCCATATAACCAATGAAATTTCTATTGGTTACACAGTTACAGTCTTTTAACATTTTTCACATCCCTAATGGAGAGGAACCTCTCAATATTGAGCCTGACTGTGGTTGTGGCTGGCTCTACCTGGCAGAAAAGTTACACCTATATTTCCTACTTTTCCCCAATTGTTGATGGGATGTGACCGAGACTCTTCCAAAACTGATGAAACCTTCAGATCGCTACCCCTTCCTGCTTCTCCATGTGGGAACTAACGATACGGCCAAGAATGACCTTGAGCAGGTCACAGCAGATTATGTAGTGCTGGGAAGAAGGATCAAGGAATTTGAAGCGCAAGTGGTGTTCTCATCCATCCTCCCTGTTGAAGGAAAAGGTCCAGGTAGGGATCGTCGAATTGAGGAAGTAAATGCGTGGTTGCGCAGGTGGAGTTGGAGAAAGGGCTTTGGTTTCTTCAACCATGGGACTCTGTTCCGGGCACAAGGATTGTTAGGAAGAGATGGGATCCACCTAACCAAGAGAGGAAAAAGCATCTTCGCAAGCAGGTTTGCAAACCTAGTGAGGAAGGCTTTAAACTAGGTTCGTTTGAGGACGGTGACCAAAGTCCTGTGGGAAAATCGGATACCGGGAGGAACCACAAGGAGGAACAAGCAACAAAGGAGGACCCCTGATTTGAATGAAGAAGCTAGGGCAAGGCTATAGGGATATCTAAGGTGTTTGTACGCAAATACAAGAAGCCTGGGAAACAAACAGGAAGAATTAGAAGCACTGGCCCAATCAAAGAACTGTGATTTGATTGGAATAATGGAGACTTGGTGGGATGACTTGCATGACTGGAGCACTGTCATGGAAGGGTTTAAACTGGGAAGAACAGGCGGGGGAGAAAAGGAGGAGAAGTTGCATTGTATGTAAGAGAGCAGTATGATTGCTCAGAGCTCCAGTATATAGAGGAAGGAAAGCCTGTTGAGAATAGGAAATTTTTCCTTCCTTTCCATAGGAAGGAAAGCCTATGGGTTAAGAATAGCAAATTTAGTAGGCCACCAGACTGGCTTACCGGGGAAATCCCTGGTGAGCTTACAAGAAGTGGAAACTTGGGCAGATGACTAGGGAGGAGTATAAATATATTGCTCGAAAATGCAGGGGAGTTATCAGGAAGGTGAAAGTGCCATTGGAATTGCAGCTAGCAAGGGATGTGAAGCATAATGAGAGGTTTCTACAGGCATGTTAGCAATAAGAGGGTGATCAGAGAGGGTGTGGGAACCTTACTGGATGAGGGAGGTAACCTAGTGACAGGTGATGTGGGAAAAGCTGAAGTACTCAATGCTTTCTTTGCCTCTGTCTTCACAGACCAGGTCAGCTCCCAGACTAATGGCTAGGCACGCAGTTTGGGTAGGAGGTGGACAGCCCTTGGTGGGGAAAGAACAGGTTAGGAACTATTTAGAAAAGCGAAACATATGCAAATCCGTGGGTCCGGATTTAATGCATCCAAGGGTACTGAAGGAGTTGGCAAAGGTGATTGCAGAGCCTTTGGCCATTATCTTTGAAAACTTGTGGAGATCGGGAGAGATCCCGGATGATTGGAAAAAGGCAAATGCAGTGCCCATCTTTAAAAAAGGGAAGAAGGACAATCCAGGGAACTACAGACCAATCAGCCTTACTTCAGTCCCCAGAAAAATCATGGAGGGGATCCTCAGAATTTTGAAGCACTTGGAAAAGGGGAAAGTGATCAGGAATAGTCAACATGGATTCACAAAGGGCAAGTCAAGCCTGACCAATCTGATTAGCTTCTATGATGAGGTAACTGGCTCTGTGGATATGGGGAAGTCAGTGGATGTGATATACATCTGGAGTACTGTGTCCAGTTCTGCCCCCCCCCCCACTATAGAAAGGATATGGACACATTGGAGAGGGTCCAGCGGAGGGCAACCAAAATGATTAGGAGGCTGGAGCACATGACCTATGAGGAGAAACTAAGGGATTTGGGTTTGTTTAGTCTGCAGAAGAGAAGAGTGAGGGGCGATTTGATAGCAGCCTTCAACTTCCTGAAGGGAGGTTTCAAAGAGAATGGAGAAAGGCTGTTCACAGTAGTGAGGGATGGCAGAACAAGGAGCAATGGCCTTAAATTACAGTGGGGGAGGTCTAGACTGGATATTAGGAAAAACTATTTCACTAGGAGGGAGGTGAAGTACTGGAGTGCGTTACCCAGGGAGGTGGTGCAATCTCCATCCCTACAGGTTTTTAATCTCAGCTTGACAAAGCCTTGGCTGGTTTGATTTAGTTGGGATTGGTCCTGCCTTGGGCAGGGGGCTGGACTTGATGACCTCCTGAGGTTTCTTCCAGCTCTATGATTCTACACGCCCCGTTACAAAGTTACACAAAGAAAAATAATTCATGACAGTATTGCCATGTAAATTGCATGGGGGAACTCTGCCTTTCATGGGATAATTCCTATAAAAAGAGGATTTCTCAGACATGGCAGGGAGGGGGAGTCACAAGCTGTCAGCCTTCACCTCAAACCCCACTTTACCTCCAGCATTTATAATAGTGTCAAATATATAAAAAAGTTTTTAATTTATAAGGGAGGGAGGTCACATTCAGAGGTTTGCTGTGTGAAAGGGATCACTAGTACAGAAATTTGAGATCCATGGCATTAAATGAATCTCCTATGTGGACAGTTTATAAATACAGTTTTATCTTATTATCCATATGTTGTCTGGAAAACCCTGAGTGCAGCCACAAAGAGATGCACTTGTTTGATGCTCAGCACTTAAAGGTTCCTTATTCATGACTGTAAAACATTTGAAATGTTACATAATCCACATCCTAGGCATTTAGGGTGCTGGTCAATGTAAACCATTAAAAGCAATATTTATACAAAATTGGGTCAAGTAATCAGCTAGTCAAAATAGTTAAGAAACTAAGAGAGGCAGAGTTGTTCAGGAAGGGAAGATAAAATGGTCAGGGATTAACTGGTCTAATTAGAAAGACCTTGTACCGGAGTCCTGAAAAGTGACTGTGATTCTGGTTATTGATATCAGTGGTGGTACTAGCTGCTCTTTCATGAAGGGTTGTGACAATATGAGAGCAGAGCCCAATGGGTTGAAAGACAGCCTAAGCAAAGCACAATATGCCAGTGTCAGTCATATATTTGCATATATCAGTGATCGTACTGAATGAGCACTCTGTCAGTGGCCACACTGATTCTGTTGGCATGCCCACAAGCAAACTAGGAAGTGGAAAGTGAAACCAGACAAAATTACCAGGTGCCAAAATAGAAAGAAGCTCCTGCTTTGTGCTTTCATACCCTGGGATCTTCCCAGAGCTGCTCTGGACATGCAAAAGAGGAAAGGCAGTCAGTGATTTTCAGATGCCTGTCATATTTTCTCTAGCCCCTCTCTGTGACAGGCACACTTGCTGTCATTTACTGGTCTGCAAATAGTTAGCTTAATGCTTGTAAGAGAGAGAATGTTGAAATGGAGCAACGTATCCTGGAGTTGCAGGATGCCCCTCAGCATGACCCTGTTTGCACTCTGCTATTTCAGAGAAGTGTTGTTGCCTTAGGTTCTCAAATTCATTATTTATCAAAGTCAAACAAATTACGAAACAACTTTCTTGGGAATGCTGCCTGGTTAACCTACAGATCTTACTGCTGACACAAATCTACGAGCTGCCTCATGCAATCAGTTCTTGTAGGCTGTGTTACCAGACACAAGCTCTGCCTAAAGAGGGGCCGATTTGGAAAGCTCACAGAGAACCTGAAATCATGGCACTGCTAAGCCAGCATGTGTCTTTGTCAGACTAACTTTTCTACATTTGCTAAGCCTTCTGCAATAACCTTTGGATGCAAACTGAATATTTATCATGTGGGTGGCATAAAGGGCAAACTTTAAGGGAATAATTCCCCACTTGCCAAGAATCCCAGGGACTGCACCTAATTTGCATATTTTAATTGCATAACCATTCTCCCCTCCCCCCTAAAAAGCAAATCACAATCAAAATGGGTTGTACATTTCCTGAAAGTTAGGCTTTAATAAGATTGAATAGTTGTATCCAATTATTTTGGTTTTGTCTGCAGTGTCGGAGCACTCCTGCAAAGAAAAACATTTTTAGAAGTGTAACTTGTCCTTTCCCTATTATGAGCTGCACTACTATCTTAAGGACAGTTAAGGTGGCTTTACCAAAAAACTAGCTGTGTGGTATTTTCTAATCTCTATTAACTACGTACCTGGAATTGACATATCTTGAATCACGTTTCTGCACCATCCACACAGCAGGAGGCCAATGGGAGCAAACGCTCCTGTTGGCTTCCCTTATTCCTCACAAAAGGAGGAGTACTGAACACCAGCTGGAGCTCCCCTCCTCATTGAATGTACGGATTCATACTTGATCCACTACATCGAATGCCAGAAGATTGACCTCTGAAGCACTGAATTTCCATGTAGCATCAATGTGCCCCTACTGACATCAAAGGGAGTTTTAACTGAGACAGGATTTTAAGACTAACCCACAAATAAATAGCTTCAGGGGGTAGCCGAGTTAGTCTGTACAGACAAAAACAACAAATGATCTGGTAGCACTTTATAGACTAACAAAACATGTAGATGATATCATAAGCTTTCGTTGGCACAGCCCACTTCTTCAGTCCATGAAAACTCATG
The DNA here is from genome assembly GCA_032595735.1 of Pelochelys cantorii. Classification (NCBI taxonomy): domain Eukaryota; kingdom Metazoa; phylum Chordata; order Testudines; family Trionychidae; genus Pelochelys; species Pelochelys cantorii. The sequence continues at coordinate 62,303,124 of CM064328.1, read as the reverse complement.
ATACCGAATACATATTTTGTTAGGATTTTAAGACGAACCCACAAATAAATAGCTTCAGGAGGTAGCCGAGTTGTTTTTTTTTCTGTACAAACTAACTCGGCTACCCCCCGAAGCTATTTATTTGTAGGTTCGTCTTACCATCTACATGTTTTGTTAGGATTTTATCATGAGCTTTCTTGGGCACAGCCCACTTCTTCAGATTTACCTCCAGCATATATATAAAAAAGTTTTTAATTTATAAGGGAGGGCGGTCACATTCAGAGGTTTGCTGTATGAAAGGGATCACCAGTACAGAAATTTGAGATCCATGGCATTAAATGAATCTCCTATGTGGACATTTTATAAATACATTTTAATGTATGAAGAAGTGGGCTGTGCCCAAGAAAGCTCATGATACCATCTACATGTTTTGTTAGTCTATAAAGTGCTACCTGATCATTTGTTGTTTTTTCCACAAATAAATAGATGATAGTTGCCTTTCATTTGTATGTAAATTGTCTGACCATTGTAAAAACAAGAGTTAAGACTACAATTAATAATAAATAAATCTATAAATTATTGTAATGATATACAGAAAAATACCAAGTGTCAAGATTTCCATTTCAAACACTATTGTTGTAGAATTTGTACAGTGCATTGGCCTGAAACTTGGTTATTCAGAGGGGAATGTGCCCCATTGAGGAAATTTGCTTTTAATCTTGTTTTGTTTGCTAAATTTGGCAATCATGGGAGTCTAAAAAGCCTAAATAAAGTCAGTTTGGACAGTAAGAGGCAAATAATAGGGTAACAAGTCAAACCAACTAGACGAGAGACAACAAAAAGGCAAAGGAGAACTTTCAAACAGTTATGCCAGGCAACTCTTGGCAATCAACAGTATGATCCCTGCTGTTGACATGTAATCTTGTGAGCAGTTTCATTGCAGAAGCCTGAATCAGACGATGAAGTTTCAGAGGTAGAAATGGATTGATATTGTATTATGTGAGAAATAATTGCAACAATATATTCAAGACCACCTAGTAGTAGAAAGAGGAAAAGTTAAGATAATTTGGCTGCTTAACCATGCAGCCTAAACATTCTCTTCATGTAGCTATTGTGTGGATTTATAGTTTAAATGTTTTGCATTGAATCTGTTTCTTAATAAGGGATGTGCAAGCCAAAATCCTGGGTCAAAGAATCCCAGCATTTTGGGGAGAATTGGGTCTTGATCCTGGGTTTGTGGCTTAAACTCATCTCTAAAATAGGTTATTCAATCATTTTAGAACAGCGGTGTGTTAGAAACTGGGCTCAATTGCTTTAGAAGATTTTTTTTTTCAAAAACAAAATAAATATTCCTTAAAGCAGAGACTGTGTTCCTGTTACTGGTAAAGAGAGAGGACTTGGTTGTAATGGGAGTGTTTATTGAAATGGCTGGACATATACACCCTCTGTAGCATCCTGGCCTTCTTCATAGGAATGAATTTCATCAGACATGAGAACAGTAGTCTCTTCTGCACAGCTTCATGAATGAAGAATTTGCCGAAATCCTGGCCTGGAATCTGCAATCATGGAAGGGATTACTGACTGTCAAGAATTGTGGGTGTGTGTTTAAGAGCTGTTTGATAGTTATAAGTGTTAGGGATCAAGCCCAGCTCACTGCAGACTCACTGCCTGACTGATTGATTGAGGCGTCATCCACAACATTAAGCAAATACACAACAAATAATACACTGGAATTATTTTAGTTTAGCTTGGGTATATTATAAACCAAGGCTTTGGCTATCTGACGAGTGCAATAGTCCCTTGATATGCATTGTCCAAAAGGCAACTGCTGTTCTAAAATGTAAACTTACATTTTAAGAGGAAAAATCAAGAAAACTTGGCGAGACGGTACATCTGGCTGGGAATGCTGTTAGGTTGCAATTTTAATAATTGACCCAAAAGCTCCCCTTTCTATTGAAAAGTTCTTAAATTATTTAATTGTTTTTGGTGAAAATCTGAACCCATTTCATTTCTGCTTCAAAGCTCCTTTTAGACAACAGTGTGACTCTGGACAGATGATTCTACAGCCTTCATTATGGCTGTCTCTGTTTGCCATCTAGTTTGATTTATATGTTATCTTTTCCAGATTGTAAATGTATAGTTTCTTCATGCCTAGATGCAAATTAGAGAAAACAGAAGGATGCAGTATGGTATTGGGAGGCAGGATGACAAGACACAGTGAACTTTTAAAAAACAACATAAAATGAAAGGCCTTAGTGTAATGAAAAGGAATCTTTTGGTGATAGTAAAGGATTCTGAAATACGACCTTTATGTGAACAAAAATACTTAGTCTGACAAGCTCATGGAGATCTGTGTTACCAATTTCAAGATGGGAAAAGAATCTTTCCAGAAAATAAGCAAATGAGCTGCTTGCACTGCAACAAATACCTACATTACTGACAGGAATTGTGAAATTGCTGGCTGTGACTCATCAGCCTGAATAAATGGAATGAACTGGAAATGGAGCAAATAATTTCTCATGCTGAAAATTGTTCGATTTTTGCTCAGAAAAGCAGCTTCTGCAGAACAAACCTGTCTGTCGTATTGTTATCTAATGGAAAGAGGGAGAGACATTCATTGTAAAGGAAAGAAGATGGGAGACGGGGGGTTTGGGAAACTCCAGAACTTTGCAGACAGCTCTAAATAGGTGACTTATTTTGAAATTTAAGATTTTGGGGGGGAATCTAATCGACATGTCTCTCCTCTGCCTGCAGAGACAGTATTAAGGAGACGGCAACAAAAAACAAGGTTCCTCCTCCTTACCAACAGAGGACAGATGTCCATCATTCCTAAAATCATCTCAGATGAAGCCAATTGCTACCCTTGTTGGCAAGTTTCAGCAGTGATCAAAGACAGAGTAGTCTTTATTGTAACAGAATGTACAAATATCTAATCAGTGGCACAGGGTAGGTGGGTGATAATGGTTTGCCCTCTCCCCAATATAGCTTGCTGTGCCCGATAGCATGTGGAGACCAAGTTACTGTGATGGCAAAATCCAGACAAGTTTACTAGGAGATCTAATGCATGTAGCCATGAGTACTGCCCTGTAAATATCATCTCAAAGGCCCTGTGCTAAGGTGACCCTGCCTCCACTGTGGGTTAGCTGGAATTTACTTTCCACAACTCTGCATGTGGCTCCTGAGTCAGCCAGCTGAGTCAAGGATAATTTACAAAACAAGAATCTCTCCATTCTCCTCAGGACTGAGTGCACCAAACTGCCAGTCATGTTTAGTCTATTCTAGTGCAGAAAGTGATGGGACATTTATTTAAAAAACTGACCTAAAAACTCCAGTAGACTAATGCAGTTCCCAAGGCTGCCTCGGTTCAGAGGAAAAAAAGAGTCTGTGATGCACGTTCACACTGTTAGGGCAATTTTCAGGTTGAAGTGGCCATTTGCTTTTCTGTGTTCTGATTATATTTTATTTTCCATTTTTCCCTTACAAAACAGCAGGAGCGAGCAGACAAAAGATGAGTTCAGGACCAAGAGCACAGTTGTATGTCTTCATACTATTTATGGTATGCATGGTGGAAAACAAATACATCACTCACTAATGCTAACATTTGTCTGGCCTCAAAGTACAGATAGTAGAGTGGGTGGACCTCAGCCGTATGACAGAACACAAATCATAGAAGAATTATGAAGAAAGTCATAGAACAACAACTTATTCTGAACCATTAATGTGCTATTTTCAGGCCATATAGTCATCAATTTTCAAGCTGGCTGTCTCTTTGAATTCAACACTGACAGTGCAGAGGGAAAGGGACAACATGAAAACAAAACAAAGGTAGATAGGGCCTGATTTAAAGTCCATTGAAGCAAACAAAGTCTCCCATTGATGGATTTTGGATTAAGTCCATAAATAGCAAGGAACAGATACAAGTATGGAACATTCTATAGATGTACTTCCCATATTATATCTTGGTTTTAGGGGGAAAAGTCATCTCTTAAATCATGAGTGGAAAATCACCTGTATACAGGGGCGGATATAGGGCGGCGCAAGCGGCCGGGCCCCGCACTTCAAAAAGCCCCGCGCATGCGCCGTGGCAAAGGGGAGCCCCGCAAAACTGTGCTGCCCTGGGCTCTGCAAAATGGTCATCTTCCCCTGCCTGTATATTACAGCCATTGCAAACTGTGTGTGTAGTGGGGGAGAGAGGCAGTGGCTGAGGCATATGGATTATTTGTACCAAAAGAAAAACTTACACTAAAATAAATGTTTTTAATAGAGTCATCCAATATTTGCTATCTTTTGCTAAAGCATGCTATGGAGCCACCTCCATGAAAGGGTCTGGAGGTTGAATAAACTATGCTTAGACAAATACATAGGAATTAAACTTCAGATTTGTTTCTGCACACAGCAAATCTGTCCTTCTGTTTTTCCTTGGCTTTAATACCTCATGCTAGTTGATTTCTTTGCACTTTGCACTTCTAAAAAAACCCCAAGTAAATAAAAAAGAATGAAAGATTGTTGAATGTTAGATGCACAGTTTTTCTAGGATTCATGTGGCTTGCTCATCTCCACCAATTAGTTTTCCAGAATAGTTGCTGAGATACAAGGTAACATTCATATTGATATATGAACTTCCAATGCAGCAGTGAGCACCTAGACTGGCTTATTACACAGCAATTTTAAAAAGCTATGTTCTGAAATATGTTTATTTGGAGGAAAGTATTTGGCTTAGCATTCAGTGCCTGGAATGGGACAACTTGGGCGTAGACTTCTGCTTTACATCTAGACCTTACTTTAAATTAGTTCATACTAGGTGTTTGTCCAACTTCTGTTACATTTCAAATATTAAAAGGATCCTTTAAAATTGTATGGAAATGAGAGCAGTTTGGATGATGTATTCTAAATGTTTCTTATTTACCAACATGTAATTTATCTGTAGCATATGTCTCAGATAATTTTAAAGCTAACTTAGAAGGAAATAAATAGTTTTCACAGTCCCAGTGCACAGTGATGAAATATTATGAGATACTTTGGACTGTGCTCATGTCAATGGCAGGACTCCCAATCCATCCATAACTTGGAGCCCAATCTCCACAGGGCTGAGCACCTGCATGTAGGATCAGATCTGAGCAGAGATGAAGCTCCAACACATCAAATCATATGAACGTCTTCAGGACCAGAGAAGAGCATGGCTGTGTTTCCACACACAATCCGTTATGCTAACAAGAACACTCCCCCGCAATATTTGTAGACAGCTGCGCAAAGTTTTAAAAAATTACTTTGTTTGCTAAAGTAACACAACTTTGGAAAACAAGCCTAGTTCCTGGCTGCTGAGTTCACTAAAGAACCAAGGACAAAGGGAGAGGGCTGGCAAAAATGGGTGAATGGGTTAAAGAGGGGAAAGAACAAAATGGAAAAGTATATACCCAATAACAACCAAACATGGAAGGAGGGCCAATTTAGCCACAGTCTCTTCCTGCCCATAGTCTTCAGGATGTGACCCATTTAGATCCAGTTGTATTGGTTCTAGAAGCTTAGTGGAAGCACAGGGGGGCATTCTTCCCTCACACTCTGGGCACGTCTTGACTACATGGCTCTGTCGACGGAGACATGTAGATTAGGGTTGTAGGCAAAGGGAAATGAAGTGGCGATTTAAATAATCGCTGCTTCATTTACATTAAAATGGCTGCCGTGCTTTGCCGATCAGCTGTTTGTCGGCACAGCGCTGTAGTCTGGACGCTCCGCAGTCGACATCAAAGGCATTTGTCAACCTCCCCGGTATGCCTCGTGGGATGAGCTTTACTGGGGAGGTTGACAAATGCCTTTGATGTCGACCGCGGAGCGTCCAGACTACAGCGCTGTGCCGACAAACAGCTGATCGGCACAGCACGGCAGCCATTTTAATTTAAACGAAGCGGCGATTATTTAAATCGCCACTTCATTTCCCTTTGCCAAGTAAACAAATCTACATGGCTCCGTCGATGGAGCCATGTAGTCTAGATGTGCCCTCTGTGCTGGGCAAGGGACAAGTGCAGTCGCTGCACTCAAGGGCATGCAGTGACTGCTTCTTCTATACACCCTGAGGCATAAATGACTTCAAAAGAGGAGATGGGACCTGCTCAACTTTGCACCAGCCAGCAGAGTTGGCACACCACAGAAAGAGTAAGGGTGATACAGATTGCACACTCCTGCTGGAATAGTGCACCTCTGCATGCACACCTTGCAGGCAATAGCCTTAAAAGCACAATCTAGCCCTTGAAAACTGAGAATTTGTGTATCCAAGACCTAGATCGCCCAAGGGATTGACTGGAAACTTCAAATGTGCCTTGACTGGCTGTTGCCTCTCAAGCCTTAGGGCCAGATTTTCAAAGATATTTAGACACCCAAAGATAAAAATAGGTGTAAAGGGATTTTTCAAATGTGCCCAAGTTAGCAATCCACAGTTGTTTCTCACTCCCTGACCCTGGAGTTGGTGAGGAGCAAGCTTGGTTCTTGCCATAATTTAGAGTACCCCTGAGACTTCTATTATCGTGCCCGCTGGCTAGCGCCCCCAGTGGAACATCCTCTAGCTGGCAGTAACTGGGGTGCAGCAGTGCTCCAGCCATGTATCCAGGCCTGGCCAGTCTCCTACCTTGGGGTTGCGGAAGGATTATTATTATAGGGACTGGCCACATGGGCTCCTTGCTAAAAGAGTCTCATAATTTTATTTTAAAATACATGTCTCTGCTTGTGAAAGTTGGGAGCTAGAGGACACAGGAAACTGGAGACCTCTCTGCACCTGCAGACTATAGTACAACTAACAGGATTTGCCCTTAATGGTTAGGGGCACCTGCGCTCTCCTGCTTCTAGATCTTGGCCCCTTTAAGATTAAGGATTCTGGGATTTTTAATCTCTCTATACTTTCTTCACCACTTCTCTTCAATGAATAATATGGGGATAGGCAACTAATCCCTCTGTGGAGGATGTCGGGGGGGCTACCAACAAGTTACAGATTTCCCTTTGTCTTAAAGGTGTGGATACCCAAAACCTGGAGTGCTGGACCATGCATACTCTTAAAGAGTCAATCTGCCATGCTGCAGTACATCAGAGACAGCCTCACTGCCTTCCATTGAATCTTGCTGTAGGAGGAACCACTTTTTTGGGTGAAAGGATAGTTCAGTTTCCAAACCATTTAAATCCTTGGTTTCTCTGCTAATACTGCCAACAAGGTGATATTGTGATGTTTCCCCCTGCAATTTGGTCTCCTTTCCATTAGTAACTACACTGAGATGAGTCCACCAGTTCATTTCACACAGGCCACTGAATAGCTCATCATATGATAACATATTTCAAGTATTTGTCTTGACTATAGCTTCAAATCTTTAGTAATACACTCACCATGTCAGTTACTATTCCAGAGAGATAGAGAGATTTTGGGGGGATGGGAGGGTAAGTCATTCATTTTTACAAACCCAACAGTTTATTAGTCAGTAGAAATACTGAGCATGAGACTCAACATCAACAAACTATGCTTTCAAATTGTGCTTATCAGCATCTCTTGTCAGAGCGTAGGTGTACTTGTTTACTTACTGTGAGTGTTACAGTATCTTAAAAATGTTATGACTCACTGCAGCAATAACTTACAAAAAATTAAATGTTATTTGCCAAAGATGTGCCACTCACACTCAGAGTGCTACCAAAATAACAAAAAAGTGGGAGACTCTCAATGGTCAGAACTTCCCTATGGGACCAAACCAAGTGGATTTTGAGATTTTATAATACTTGACGGTACCGGTTTAAAAGTGTAGAAATCTGTTTCCTACCCTATTAGTTTAGAAGGGTCGGATCAGTAAAACTCAACAATACATTTTCTATGCAGAATCTTTCCTACCAATACAGTACTTTTTGCTCATGGTAAAGTTCCCTATAAAAACAGATTGAAGTTAGATTTTTTTTTTCTGCTGCTGAATCATCTACCCACTTGGAAATGTTGAACTAATGAGAATACCAGTATGTTTGCATTCTGTTTTATAGATACAACCATTCTTCCCACCAAACATGCATACAATTTTGATATATGAAAGCAATACCAGCCAGGAGATGAAAACTGTCTATGAGGAACTATTCATCATGTTGGCTGTTCGCCTGTAGTAGTTGTTATTTTGATTAATGTTGCTGGAAGTTCCAAGGATTTGAGCAGTTAAAAACATTTTTCAGTTTCATTAAAACACTTTTTGTCAAATATGTTTTGATCCACTATTTCTCCCTAAAACCTTAAGAAAGATGATATTTTCCACATATATGTGTAAGAGAAAATGTCTCAATTTGGAAATGTTATAACACAATATTCATGACATGTGCCATTCACACAGACAGGTTCTCACCTTGTATAAATCAGCATAGCTCTGCTGATTTTAATGGGACTGTATAAAATTACACTAGATGCATATAACTGAGCATCTAGTCCTATATATTTAATAAAACAGTTGGACTTGCTTTGTGCTCTTTTGCAGTGGATAGTTGAGATGTAAAACTGTACATTTCAGATGACTGGGGAGTGAAAAGAGATCTCAGATAAGTGTAATGGCAGAGGTAGGAAAGATGGGGACATAATGGGCAGAGCTCTTGAAGAGAAAGCGAGTATGTTTTACCAGAGCGAGTGTGTTATAACCATTATACGAGATGTGTTGTGGGTTCCTATGGTAAGCAAATTTCAGAATCTAGTCAGATGCTTCGTGAAGGTTTTGAAGAGGGATGGGATATTAAAATTAAAATGATGAGGAAAATCTTTGCATGTCTAGATGGATACCCCAGGAGTAACTATTTAGGCTGGAAATAAGAAAAATATGAAAGATTCTGATGCCTATTCATAGCTTAAATACAATACTTTTCCAACTATTTGGTAATGGGTACATCTTGCTGGAAGTTTTTGACGTCTGTACTACACAATCTGTGCTGATTACCTGTTGGGGGTTCTGAGTATGGTTTAGAGTTTCTGACGTAAAAAGAACTTTGGATCTATTTGAAAATTGGGCTCTTTCCTGTACTACACTGAAAGAGACAGGTGAGTAGCAGCACTGCTTGATCTTGATTCCCCTAACTATAAAACAGAAGGGACAAAGAAAAGGATAGAATTTTGGGGAAGAAATCAGAGACTTGTGAGAGAAAGCAGGAATAACATCTCTGAGCCCTGGTCTACACTAGGGAGTTATTTGGAAATAGCTCTCCTTATTTCGAAATAAGAAGCAGAGCATCCACACTACCAAGCCCATTATTTTGAAATAAGGGGCTGGTTATTTCAAAATCTGTACTCCCTGCTTTCCATTAGGAATAACACTAATTTTTGAAATACTTATTTCGAAAGAGCGGTCGGACGCTCAATGCCACTATTTTGAAATAGCTACTCATCAAAGTAATTCAAACTAATTACTCCCCAGTGCTTCCTGGAGCTCTAAGTTGAAGTAGCATGTTCACATTAAGGGGGCCTGCCTCGGACTAATTTCAAGGCTTCCCTATAGTGTGGACATGCTATTTTGAAATTATGATATGCCCTGGGAGGTTGTTGATGGATGCTTTTTGTTGGAGAGAGGAAGTGGAGTTTCAAATGGCTGCTTTTAAGCTGCTCAGACTTTAGAGGGACATAACAGAAATGGAGTAGTAGGCAAAATGTTAGTGAGGTGACCAAAGGTGCAAATGTAAGTAGTTCTGCACTGCTTACAAGGACTACCCCATATTGTAGTTACTTGTAAACATTTGACCAGCTTTAATAGCAGCTGCCACTAGTACTCCAACTACAAGAATATTTACATACTCACTTCATGTTTTTTCCATCTGATAAACTGCAGAGCCATATGATGTGTTCTGCAGAGACACATACTGATGTGTACATTTTAGTACTAGAAAAAGTGTGCTGTACAATTTGAAGAAACCTTCTATAGAAAACAGATGAAAGGAACACAAGTGAAGAAATATATGGTAGCTCGAGACATAAGAAAATCTTTCAGGAAGCTTTGGAAATGTGCGTGTACAATATGATTTGGTTGGTTTTCTTTTTTCTTGTCTTACTTAAATGAACTGTATTCAGCGTTAAGCAAGATATAAGCAGAGAAGTGATGGCTCCAATACACTAGTGAGAATGGAAACATGACTCCTATAGTACCTAATGCCGTTCAGGTCTTGAGGTCGGAGGGAAAAAGACTTTATATAACAAAAGCATGGAAAAAGGGGTAGAAAACTTAGTGTGTTGGAATGTCAAAGGCTAGTGCCCACTGATATTGATGGTTTAGATGTTGCAATTGTTTATTTTGGAATGTGCAAACCATTGAGTCTAGAGAAAACTCCAAAGATTATCTCTGAAATAAACAGTATTTTCTTACCCCCTTGACATTATTATATCAATATGATCTATGATTAGAGTTTGCCCTAAACTCCTAAACAGAGCTATTATTTCCAATGACCTCGTTCTTCATTACGTTTTAGAGGTCAGCAGTGAGCTAATAGGCAGCTTCCTGCTAATTAATCCTATTTAGCTAAAGAACTGTTAGCCTGCATTATCTTATCTCTATTAAAAGGAAGTTTTTTTTCAGGCTTGGCACCAGATTATTACAATGTATGACAGCTCCCCATCCCCCAAATACTGCTTTGATGTGAAGGCAGAAGAGTAGAAAATCAACTTTAGTACACCAGTTTTGTCCATCGGAGTGCTCCTTAACACACTGAGTGTCATAGTCCTCCCAATATTCAGACAGCTTTGCACTCACCCTACATCTTGCTGGTCAGGCTGGAAATGGCATTGTGATTGGACTTGCCTGCGCTAAGGGGTCATTTCAAAAGGCCAGCTAGCACTGAAGACTAGAGTGTGTAGGATTCATATGTGGGCATATAAGTTTCTGATTTTTGTTTGCTTTTCACAAGCCAACAGACGGTCTCTTTTGTATGCATTTCACCAGGGCTGGCTAAAATTGTCCCTCGGTGTTGTACATATGTCACTCTGTATAGGGCTTTGGGATTTATAGCTCTTTCCTGAGTGGGTTTGTTTATGTCTGCAGCACCCAGTGCATCTTATACCATTATTACCCCTCCCACCAGTGACACTGGTTGATTTTTAAAATGAAGGCCTCAGAGATGCTGCTTCCCGTCTCTAGCTGTGGGGTGAGTATAGCAGAGACAGTTGATGAAAGGCAGTTTACTCATTATATCAGGGGAGAGGAGGACAGGAACAGGTAAGGTAGCATAGAGAAAAGAGCTAAGTCAAATTATCTACTTAGACTGTTTAGAGACCTGAATCTCTGTTTTCAGGTGTTGGGCCCTTTGGTACAATGATTGCCATTAAAGAACACATATCTTTGGTGAACAGACCTCCCTAAAACATAGGCGTGTGCAGCACATTTCATTAGGGTGTGCACCCAAAGAAGTTTTTTTAAATGTACTCTTTGACCCCCATTAGCCACACCCCGACCCCTGTTAACTATGCCCCCTGACCCCCATTAGCCACACCTCTGGACGTAACACTCTCAGGACAAGATGGACACACGACCAGCAGTGAAAGGTGTCATGTGATCCCCCTCTAAGGACTTTTCCCACCATCCTCCTACCAATAGGGATTAGTTTGTCCCCCACCAAACCTCCCTCATGCAACTATCCTGCAGTTGCATTAACCCAATGTGTGAGACATTAACTTGGGGGCGGAGAGGCTGGGGGAAGTGTTCAATCTAAGAGTTTCCTCCCATGAGCAGAATGAATTTTGTGTTGTACACCAGTACTGAGTTCATGTGGCTTGTTCGGATGTGCCACTGTGGTACCCAAGTTATTAATAAATATCTTATAAACCTCTACCTTTTCCCTCTGCTGCCATGTCTCCTCCCCTTGCTCCATCAGCTCCCCTAGTGCCTGCTGCCCCCAATGTAAGAACATAAGAATGGCCGTACTGGGTCAGATCAAAGGTCCATCTAACCCAGTAGCCTGTCTGCCGACAGTGGCCAGCACCAGGTGCCCCAGAGGGGGTGGACCAAAGACAATGATCAAGCGATTTGTCTTGTGCCATCCATCTCCAACCTCTGACAAACAGAGGCCAGGGACACCATTTCTATCCCTTGGCTCATAGCCTTTTATGGACCTAACCTCCATGAAATTATCTAGCTTCTCTTTAAACTCTGTTATAGTCCTAGCCTTCACAGCCTCCTCTGGCAAGGAGTTCCACAGGTTGACTATGCGCTGTGTGAAGAAGAACTTTCGCTTATTAGTTTTAAACCTGCTACCCATTAATTTCATTTGGTGTCCTCTAGTTCTTATATTTAGGGAACTAATGAATAACTTTTCTTTATTCACCCTCTCCACACCACTCATGATTTTGTAGACCTCTATCATATCTCCCCTCAGTCTCCTCTTTTCTAAACTGAAAAGTCCCAGTCGCTTTAGCCTCTCCTTATATGGGACCTGTTCCAAACCCCTAATCATTTTAGTTGCCCTTCTCTGAACCCTTTCCATGGCAAAAATATATTTTTTGAGGTGAGGAGACCACATCTGTACACAATACTCAAGATGTGGGCGTACCATAGTTTTATACAGGGGCAGTAAGATATGCTGTGTCTTATTTTCTATCCCTTTCTTAATGAGTCTTAACATCCTATTTGCCTTTTTGACCACCGCTGCACACTGTGTGGACGTTTTCAGAGAACTATACATGATAACTCCAAGATCTCTTTCCTGATTTGTCGTAGCCAAATTAGCCCCCATCATCCTCTTCTGCTGTCCTGACTCTTGCCCTTCTCACTGCCCTCAGCCTTCCTGAGACCTGCCCCCTCCACCAGCCCTTCTCTCTCCCCTGTGCCCACTCCTCCAGTAGCCCCAATCTGATCATGTAAACTACCCCTCCTCATCCCCTCTCCTAACACCTGCCCTGCCTCTCTCCTACACACCTGCCCTGCCTCTCTCCTCTGGTGCTGGTCCCTCCCCTGTCCACCCCCTCACCACCCTCTGCCCCCGTTCCCCTCATGCCCCTGTGCCCTCACACATGACTTGCTCCATCCCCACCTTCCTCATACCCACCCCTTCTTTCAAGCCTTCTCCCAGCACCTCTCCCTCCCTCCTCTAGCCCCCAATGCCCTTACCCTCTCCTCTCCCAGCATCACCCTGTCCCCCCTCCCACTGACACCTCCCCTCCTGCCCTTTTCCTCACTGTCTGCACTTGGTCCCCTGGCATTTGTCTCTCCTGCACCCTGTCCCTTGGTGCCTTCCCCTTTCTTCTCCTGCCCTGCCTTCCTCCCCTCAGCACAAGCCCCTTCCTTCCTATTTTTCCCCTTCCCCTCCCCAACCTTCTGCCTTCCAGTTTGCGGGACTGGAGTCTGTGGAGCTGCTCCAGCTGCTGGCCCAGGGCCAGGCAGAAGGTCCCCAAGAGACACATGAGACTGTAGTAACCACAGAGCCCCAGCGCTCTGAGCCGGACCCACACAAGGAGGCACCGGAAGCCACATTTATCCCCAGGTTCAACATCCCACCTGCCTGGGAAATGTAGCTCCCCAGAGCAAGCTGTGTGGGGCCGAATTGGTGATTCCTGGTTGAGTCTGGTGCCTTAGGGTGGAGGAGAAGCCCTGTCCCATCCCCTGAGCGTGTTGTGGAGCTGCAGCCGGACTCACTTGCACTTCGCCAGGACCATGCGCGGGACTGACAGTGTCCCAGGATCAGCATGTGCCGGGGTCAGTCCCGCTCCCCGCCAGCTGATTTGCTCCCCCCCCCCGCTTTCCCCGACCCTTCCCAATCAGCACTGCTGCCCCTGACACCCTCCGAGCCACCCCTGCTTCCTGCCACCCAGTTCTCCTCCTCCCAATCTCCCCTGGCCAGCCCCACTGCCCCCAACAACCCCCGCCCATCTCCTCCAGCCAGCCACACTGCCCCTCCCCCCCATCTCCCCAGGCTAACTACACTACCCTCACCTGCCTGCCATCCCCGCCTCGACCCGCCCCCCCATCTCCCCTGCCCCGCCACGCTGCCCTGCCCCTCCCAGCCAGCCCCACCCCCCTCCCGGCCGGTATTTTTTCCCTGGGTGGGCTCTGAGCAATGGGCCCCCACCATGTGGGCAGCTCCGGAGCCCGGCCGCCAGCAGCCTAGCTCGGGGCTGAGCCCAGCGCGCAAGGAGCAGCCGCTGCAGCGCTGCCCAGCCAGGCACTCCTTCCGGCACGGCACAGCCAGTGGCGAGACTCCGGGGTCCCAGCACCAAGGGGGCGGCTCTCGGGCTCGGCGCGCACAATCGGCCACTGTGGCGCAGGCAGGCAAGTGGCACTGGTGAGGCAGGGAGCCCAGCTGCCCTCCTCCCCCTCCCCCTCTGAGCGGCTCCTCTGCCATCACCATCGCCGCACCGGAGATGGCGGCCGGCAGTAGGGGTACAAAGGCGGGGGGGCCCCACAGGCGGGGAAGGGGAGTTGTGGGGGTGTGCACAGGAAGGGGTGGCTGGCTGCAGGGGGCACACGGGTGGTGGGGAGGGGCCGCACTCACACCAAGACCTTCCACGTCCTCCACCGGCTTCATAGTGTGTGGCCCTGGCTTTTGAAGTGCCCGGGGACGCCGCGGCTGCCGGCGTCTTCTTGCGGGGGTTGGGGGGATGGGCTTGCCCCATCACAACCCTCCTCCTCCAGCCAGCCAGTCTGCCAGTCCGCCCCGCATTAGGGTGTGCCCAGGCACACCTGGCACACCCTGTGCGCACGCCTATGCCCTAAAATTAGTATAGGCAATGTCTGTTGTGGTTCAGATACTGTGATAAACTTTTTAATGTGACCACCGTGATTGTACTTGCCATGGCAAATAGGCCAGTGCTGAAGAAATGGTCTTAATACTGGTATACCTGGGGATCTCAAAACAAGCAGTCCATTACTTAGCAGGATGTAGGGAAACCAGGCAGTTATTCAGCAGGAAAAATGTAAATAGGGGCATCAGCTCCAATAAAAGGCCCACCATCTGCTTTTCTTCATCAATTCCTCATGCCACAACAGTGTTGTGGAATCTTACCCATACATAAGGACAAGTCCCTTCACTTAAGCAGGATCAAATAAGCTAATGATTCTTTCGATATGAAGTTAAGCATAGCAAAAGTCTGCTTGTAAAATGACATATTAAATTATAGGTTTCTCATGATTTATTATTAATGCTGTTTAAAGTATTCAAATGTAGCATAAAGAGCAGCATTTCACTGGCAGCAGAGACAAATTGTAAGATGAACAATAAGCCTCTTTACCTTTTAAATTAAAATCCGGCTGAAGAACTGTAGGAGGTCCCATTTTATTGTAGAAGGATAAAACCACTTATGCTAGGAGAAGAGCCAAAAGAATAAAAATCAGAGAGCCATGAAGAAATGTGAACAAATCTCTACTACCATGTGACTTTAGTTTGCTTGGCCAATGGTTAAGGACTGCAACGTGTTCCTGATTAGTAGAGAAAGAGGAATTATGTATCACACTTGAGAAACGTGTGGAGTTTGCCTAGAGATGGAAAAGGAAGAGTGAAGTCCGTTCTGGAAAGATCAAAAAATAATCTGAGGAAAGAATAGTTTCCATATTTAAAATGATGGAGTAGGGGAGGAAGAAGGTGTCCTTTCCTACTTTGGATCCTTGCTTAACTGCTTTGATTGCTGGTAAAAGATCACTAAAGCTGCTTTCTTAGTTTCTTAGCTAAAAATACTGACACTAAAAAAACCCGTATATTTAGTAAAATAATTAAATGAACTTATTAAAGAAATTGTCAGCAATTACATGTTGTGAGCAGTGTTCCCTCTAAAATGTGCAGCAGCACAGCTTCACAGGTGATTAATCAGCCCTACCCAGTCAGAGGCTCAGGGCTTCATGCATGGAGCTGACTGATTGGGCAGGGTTGATTAATCACCTGTGAAGCTGTGCTGCCACCCAGCTTAGAGGGTTCACTGGTTGTGTGAGGTTACCTCGCCACCCAATTATGTGGAACTCCTTGCCAGAGGATGTGGTGAAAGATAGAACTTTAACAGGGTTCAAAAAAGAGCTAGATAGATTCATGGAAGTTAGGTCCATCAATGGCTATTAGCCAGGATGGGTAGGAATGGTATCCCTAGCCTCTGTTTGTCTGGAAGTGGGTGACAGGGGAGGGATCACTTGAGGATTACCTGTTGTGATCCCTCCATCTGGGGCATCTGGTATTGGCCACTGTCGGCAGACAGGATACTGGGCTAGATGGACCTTTGGTCTTACCCAGTATGACCATTCTTATGACACTGCAGAATTAGCTAGCTGTCTTATCGCAGTGGGGGGCAACCTGTGGCCAGAATGCCACATGCGGCCCATTGGGGCTCTATGTATGGCCCACAAAACATTTTGATTATGGTTGTCCATGCACAGAGTTGCCAGATTTTGCTGGTTTTCATTCATGTAGTTTTTTCCTACCGGCATTACTAAAATGACATATGAAGTGAGGTGCATGCTAATTGAACATAACATTGAGAGGCATCACTCCCTCTATATCCAATCAAAGTGCTGCTACAGTTCAATTGGCACACCCCTATAATATGACAGGGAATCTGGGCCACCAATGAAAGAATCAAATCAGGGCAAATTGCTTAGAAAAAGGGCTACTTGCAGCCCACGACTGGGGTTCCCCTCTATAAGGCACCAAACCAGTCACACACAGCACTTCAGCTGCCACACTGGCCAGCCAGAAGTTACACAAGCAACCCCTTCAGATACTCAAGCATTACCTGTGCCACAACAGCACCACTCCTTACACAGATGAGAGGTTATGAAAACCAATCTCACCAACTCCAAACAGGTTCTCTCAATCCCAAAGGACCAGCCACAGTCCCAGGTCAATTTATAACTCAGATCTTAACCAAAATAGCAATCTGTGCCAATCCTTTAGAATCTAAACTCTAAAGTGTTATTAATAAAAAGAAAGAAAAGGTTGAGAGTAGAATTATTAAAGAAAGCACATTACATACATCAATCACCAAGTTCTTGATGCAGGCTTTTAGCAGAGATGTAACAAACTGCTAGCTTAAAAGTCTCTCGAGCACATCCTATGTTAGGATGGGTCAATGTTCCTTTCTGGCTCTCTGTCCTTAGCAAAGGTGCTTCTGGAGCAGAGAGCAAGAGCGAAGACAAAGATGGAGGCATCCCGAGGATACTTTTAAAATCTTGCCCATGCAGAGGGAAATCCATTGTTCTCCTGAGTAATGGTGTCTCCCAAAATTGGGCTGATCACGTGACCAATGAACCAGTCTATGTCCTTTTTAGGCAAGGAGCCATGGAGTATCCAGGTGTGTCCTTCTCAGGCAAGGGGCCATTGTTTGTTCCTCGGGTGTCAACTGGCAACCCTTAAGGGCCATTGTCCATGCAGCATTCACTGGGCAACATCTGCTTCTGTCTCCCAGACAGAAAACATTTAAAATATAAGTAGAGAGCCCATATTCATAGCTTTTCATAAAAAATCATACAAGTATACAAGTAGCATAGATAGAATCAGCTAAGCATAAGCTTTTAGACCCCCTCATATGGCCCACTTTGCACTGAATTTGGGGCAAATACAACAGTGGGTGCAACAATGCTCTGCATGCTGCTACAAAATCCAATAACCTGACAACCCCACAAATTCTACATACACAAGCGCAGTTAGCAAAACTACCCCATCTTGGGAGACTGTCTTGGTTACAACAATCTCACAGCCCACTGAGATGAGAGTCACTCATGCAACCCACTCACTAGCCTAGGTTGCCCCTCAATGCATTATGAGTTTCCCCACTCTGTTGCTAGGCCACTGCTGGATAGTAGGATTGCATCTCACACAAACACACTCCACTTTCTTTCTGGCAAGTTTTTCAATGTTATCAAAATACAGTCTCATATTGTAGCAATTGTTAAGAGGCTTTCAAGCCTTAATGTGCTAGGCATTGTATAAACAAGCAATTAACTTTTGTTATGTCCAATAAAAATACCTTTTGCTTCTCTAATTTTCTCCCTTTTTCATGCTTGGATATTTTAACTTGACTGCGGAGAAAGCTTGTGCCCAGTAAACATTTTTCAGAAGGCCTTTGCTGAACAATCAGTTTTGGACCACATAAGCGTATAAATGAGGCATAAAACCCCCAAGCCTTTATTCTCCGGATGTTACATCTACTGGTACAAGTTAATTTTAATTTTGTTCTTCATTTTGCACACCAGCAAATAATCTCATGCCTGGTAAAGAGGGATGATCTGGGTTAATGGTTCTTTGGCAGCTGTGACACAGAGACAAGAAGAAAAGGATAGCTGATCTCTGGCACATGTAGCCCTTTGGAATAGGGCCATTACTACTTAAAGCCAAATCAGTTTGGGAGTATAATATATTAGAGTCAAAATGGTCAAATCGCATCTACTCTGGTTTTGATGCATTACTTCAATTTGATCTTCAGTACTGAGTAATGCTGACGCAGCCTATTTTTTGTGAGTTCACCAGGTGAGGTGTATAAAAAGGACATTTGAGTCCATAGTGCTTTAGCCAGTGAACATGTAAGCAATCAAAGGAAGCTACTATAAGTAATTATAAGCATTATGAAAAGCCTTGAAATGCCTCTCTTCTCGCCAACCACATGGCCTTTGGGAAGGAAAGTATAGGGAGGACCCAGCCTGAGGCTGAAGCTGGTAGAGCAGCTATAGAAACAGCTTCTGCAGAGACAGATACTGACAATATTTTCTGTAATTTTGGCTGGACGTTCTCTGTCCTGTGCTGATTGTCTTTTTTGTTTCAACCCACTGCTACCCCCATCTCCTTCTTTCCGCCTCAGCATCATTCTGCTCCTGCCGTTTATACCCTTCCTCTTTTCCCTCTTTTCACCTGATCTGTGCCCGTCACTCTTCTCCCTTCCCTTTGTCTTTCGATTTAGCTTATCTTCTGCCCTAAATCTCTCGCCTCCTAAATGTGGCACTATCATATTTGCTGCCATCACATCGATGGCTCTACTTATGTTATATGCCTTTCCCTTTTTCTGGCTTGCCTATTTAGATTATAAACTCTTCAAGGCAGGGACTGTAGACACCTTTGCATTTGTACAGAGCTAATCATACTGGGTCTTGATTTTGGTTGATACCACTGTAATATGCTTAATAATAAGTTTCTGAAAGCGTGAATTAAAGATGTTGAAGGCAGTAAGTGATAAAAAGCTGCATGCTTCAATTAATGGAAAAAACAGTCACTTTGCCTCTAAGGGATCAGCGGGTTTAAAATTTTTAGTCATTTACTTTTATGAATGACGTAATAGAAGGAAGATGCTGGAATGATGCATGGTATAACAACATTTACAGGGCAAGGATTACTTAATAATCAAAGTGCAATTTCTCAGAGCAATTAAGGGCAATAAAATATACTGTTGATACTTATCATGCTCAAATGATAGACATTTATTATCTGTTTGAAGTGAAGGTGCCATGTTATGTAATTAGCAAAAAAGAATAATGTAGAGCTCCTCCCATGTTGTGAAATACCCTTTTAGCTAGATAGCTGGTGAGAGGTCAAAAGCAGTAGATGGCCTGACAAGTCTTTTCAGGAGGGAAGTCACAAAGAGCCAAGAGGTGCCAGGGAGGCATTGGGCCTTTTCAGAAATTGTTCTGCACTCCAATAGATCTCCTGTGAAAGCTGGGTTCTGGGGCTAAGCCCCTCCTACATGGAGGACAAATTTTGCCGTACCCCACAGAGGGACTATAATGGAGTTTGCTGAGATCCATAGAGATTCTTCTGTGTACTGTGTATCCTGAGGCAAAGTCCTCTGTCTGTTACTCTACTCTAGTGCCGATGAGAATAGAATTTGGCACATGCAGTATGGCTGAGGGCTTTCCTTGAAAAATGACATTAGGACACAATGTCTTATGAGCATTATATTATTTGTAATTTCAAATGAAAATGCAACAAATAATTATATTATTGACATATGAGAATCCTCAGCAGTTGGTTCTGACAGGCAAGATTGATCCCCAAAAGAGAAGTTGGAGGATCTACTTTACTGTATTACTAGATTTACCCAGCATTCCTCGGGACCTTAACTCAATTAATTTTTGTTTTTCTTAATTTAAATCATTGTTCTGGAGTGGGGCTGGGGATGAGGGGTTCAGCATGCAGGCTGCCCCAGGGAGAGAGGACTACCTCGCCATTTCTCATTGCAGCAACTTTGGGCCAGAGGAGAAGTGTCTCTCTGTGGCTGCTGCAGCTCCAGTGGGCACCACCAGCGATGGAGTGTACATCCCCGGGCTGGGGAAGGTCCAGATTTGTCTGCCCCCTGAGCTCCCCAGACAGATTGAGGAATGGAGCAAATACTGCACTTTCCTCTCACTCCCTGATGAAGGGGAACAGCCAGCAATGTTTCAATACAAATCAGAAGGGGGGTATCTTCAGCCCCCCTCTCCTCCCTAAAGGATGCCTGGGGAGGGGAAGCTCGGGGCTGGGTCAGTCCCAGATGGGAGGGGGGGAAGACCCCCAGCCAGCTCCTTTCACCTGCCTAGTGATTCTGTCTCTTTTCTGTATGGTTTTATGAGAAGGAATCCCATTCCAGGCACACCTCATTGTTCTGGCACAACCAAACCCTTCCATTGTTTTAAATTATGATAAGAGGAATAGGATAGGAGGAAATTTGGTGGTCCTAGTTCTTACTGTTTAGGAGAAGTTCTTGTACAAACAGACAGACCCATGGTCAGACTCACAAACTCTCTCAAATATACAGTAGATTCATGTTCCATCCTTTTGTCTCACAGAACTATGGCCTTTGGGGCTGCAATTCCAGGTACTATAGAAATGGGCTGAAGGAGAAACAGCATTCAGAACTGAATCCAGATTAAGTTTAGCAAGCACTTAGGACAGGATTAAATTTAGGATTGTGTTCGGTTCGGAATCAAGGCTGATCCTAGGGTTCATGTTCAGTGCTGAAATTTCACAAACATTGCTCAACGGTTTGGCTCACAGTTCTGCATGGTGTAAACCATAGTAAATCAGATATTTTGACTAGATTTCCATGATTATAGGGAACATCCAAGTCAGATCTGGAAAGAGGTTCCCTCCTGGTTTGACTCCAGCTCAGAAGTAAAATTGTACGTTGGATTCAGATTTTGGGATTGGGGTGTGAGACATTGTGACTGTTCTCTCAAATTTGAGGACACATAGAAAAGTATGAAACCAAGGTCCTAGTTTGATTGGACCCAAATTTGGGTATAATCAACAATATGATTTTTTTAAAAAGCATTATATAAACTCAAAGTAGCCAATATTAAATAGATCTAAAAACTGGTTAACTGATGGATTTCAGAAAGAAATTCTAAATGTGGAATTGTTACTTTATGGAGGTGTTTCTCGTGGGGTATCATTCAATATTTCTATGAACTATCTGGAGGAAAATAACTGCAGGTAAAATTTACATATGTCACAAAAATTGGTGGAGTGGTAAATAATGGCGAGACAGGTCAGTCATGCTTGCCAGTCTGGATTGCTTCGTAACATGGGCTCATGTGAACAACATGTGATATAACACAGACAAATATAGGTTTTATATCTAGAAACAAATAACAGAAATCCTAAAAAAGGGGAGGACTGTACCTTGTAATGCAATGACACTAAAAAAACAAATGCATAAGTGGAATGATATGAAGGAGTAGAGCAGTGGTATCACCTCTGTACATGGAATTACCGGAATGCTGTGTGTAATTCGGGTGTGACCATTTCAAAAAGGAAACTGAAAAACTAGAAAGATTCAGAAAAGATCTGATGGCTGAAAAAAATGCCTTATGGTGAAGGATTAAAGAAGTTTTTACATTTATCTAAGAGAAGGTTAAGAGGTGACTTGATCACGGCCTGTAAATACATAAATGGGAAGAGACTTCTGACAACAGAGGACTTTTCAATCTAAGGGTATGTCTACACTGCATTCCTCCTTTGAGAGAGGAATGCAAATGTAGCTGAGCGAAATTGCAAATGAAGTGTGGATTTGAATTTCCCGCGTTTCCTCTGCATAATTGCATCCAGGCGCTTTTTCGAAATACCCTATTTCGAAAGAAAAAACACAGTCTAGACGGGGTTATTTTGAAAAAAAACCCTTCTTTTGAAATAACCCTTAAACCTCATTTTATAATTGCAATTTCTTTTGTCTGCATTTGCATTCCTCTCTCGAAAGAGGAATGCAGTGTAGACATACCCTAACAGAATAAAGTACAACAAAATCCATGATTGGAAGATAAAGCAATACATATTCACATCGGCTAATAAAATAAAATCTAGTTCTTATATTGCCCATTTTACATATATAGATCTCAAAGAGCAGTATCATTATCCCAAATTTACCAATGGGGAAACTGAGGCACGGTGCATGAAACTGACTTGACCTATGTCACCCGGCAGGCCATTAAGTGACTTGACCTATGTCACTTGAACCCATTAAGTCAAGACTGGATCTCTTACTTAGATATTCTCTATCTTAGTCAGAAGTTACTGGGCTTGATACAAGAATGACTGGATGAAATTCTATGGTGTGTTTATGAAGAAGGTCAGACTTGATTATGATAATGATCTCTTATAGCCTTAAAATCTATTAATTCATGAATTACTTTTTGTCTCAATGAGCAGTAAACCCAGTTTCCCTGTCAGATCATATGACATATTTTTCACATTCTAGTTCAGTGTTCCAAAACAAGACATCTTGTTTAGATCTGAAATTGATGGGTTTCTGCAGTTCTGCTGGTTAAAAAGAACACCAAGATACACTGGAGAATTCCCACATGAGCTCAGCGCATTGTAGGATAAACAAAAGATGGAAAAATAAAATCTGCAATAAAACCCCATCAGTCATATGCATATGGAGCTACATAAACATATGACTCATGAAACATAGCGACTCTTATGTGGGTAGAAGAACTGAAATATTAAACTCTGTCACATACACATGGATAATGTAGTCTTTAAAAAGTTCTCACCCAATTATTAATTTTAGGGCAGTTTATTTTACTCTCATTCTAGTGATGCAATGAAGGTGTTTTTAGACAGTAAATTACGTAAGAATCCATCATATTAAAGGGTATGTCTACACAGCAAAGTTATTTCGAAATAAGAGCCATTATTTTGAAATAACTTTCCTAGCATCTAATTTCGAAATTAAATTGAAATAGCGGAGTGCTTATTTTGAATTTGGTAAACTTCATTCTACGAGGAATAACGCCAAATTCGAAATAGGGGGCCTCCAGCCCTTCCCAGGGTGCCCTGGTGGCCACTCTGGGCCAAACCAGGAAAACTCCTCTCCTCCCCTCGCAGCCCCAGAGCCCTTAAAGGGATAGACTCTGTTTGGCCACAGGGCCTGTGCCAGCTGTAGGCCTGCCAGCCCAGAACCCGCAGGCGCTGCCCCTAACCCAGTTGCCAGCATGAGCGAGCCAGCCAGCCCTCCACCGCTGCCCAGGAGCAGTCTGGCAGCTCCCAGGAGCCTGCCAGGGGCCGCAAAAGGCGGGTGCCTTCCTGGTCCAGTGCGGAGATCGTGGACCTGACTGAGGTTTGGGGGGAATCCTCCAGCGTCCACGATCTCCGCACTAGACACAGAAACGCGGCCGTCTACAGATGGATGGCTGACAGCCTGGCCACCAAAGGCCACATGCGCAATCAGGAGCAAGTGAGCATGAAAATAAAGGAGCTGCGGCAGGCCTATTCCAGGGCCGCAAAGGACAGTTCCCAACCAGTGGCAGACACAGACCCCTTCCGCTATTATGACGCCCTGGACCGCATCCTGGGGGACCAGACGGTCCGTGCCCCCCCAGGTGGTCATTGACCCTGGGGCAGAGGGCCCTGACCAGGACATGGAGGACAATGGCCAGGAGTTGCAGGAGCCTGGAGGAAGCGTGGCACTCACCCAGGACCCCCGAGGCATCACAGCAGCCATGTTATTGCTGTCTTCCAAGGCGGGGGAGGCCTCGACATGTGAGTGCCATCACTGTCCCCTTATGGGGGGGCGGAGGGGAGAGGGAGCCCAAGGCCCACGTGTGTGGGCCCTGCTAACCATGGATCACGCAGCAACCTGTGCATGTGCCATGCCAGCCGGCGAATGTGGCTCCGGATGGCTGCCACACAGGAGCCCTGGCCTGTTACCTTATGTATGAAGGCACATGACATGCTCCTGATCCCAGGGAGGGATACTGCACAATGTCCTCCCTCCAGAAGCTCCCTCTATGCAGAGGCAGTGCACATCTCCTCTCCTCCCCTCCCCCCACACCCACACTATATACAGCACAGGGGCATGGGTGCAGTCCCGGGCCAGCTCACACTCCCGGGGATAGCAGGACATGATGGTGCGGAGATCTGCTGTCCTTGCCTTGCAGAGGAGGGCTGGGCTGCACCCACTGTGTCCCCAGGGATAACTGACCACTTCTCTTGTTTCTCCACAGCCGCACCAGCTGTGAGTGCAGGGCACACCACCCCGCCCAGGACAGCCTCCCGCACCTGGGCCAGCAGGCTCACCCGGAACCAGGAGGAGTACCAGCGGCAGCACCTGGGGCTCCTGCGAAGGCAGGTCCGCAGCCAGGAACACTGGGTGCAGGAAGACCTCCAGCTGCGGCGGGAGAGCTTGTGGGAGCTGTTTGACCAGGACTGTGCCATCCGCGACCACCTGCAGACCCTGGTGCAGAGATTGGTGCCTGCTGCTGCTCCAGCCCCTGCGGCCGCCCCAGCTATCGCTCCCCCTCCCGCTTCTTCCTCCCCCCCCACCCGCCCAACCCTCCATACCCGCTCCCCCCCCCGGGGATGCTGAGGCCCCTGCAGTGCTGAGAGACAGGTGGGCCATCAAGACCCCCAAACCTGAGCTTCTCCTCCCCCTTCCTCCCCTTGCCTCCCCCTTCCAGCTCCCTCCTCCCAGGTTTCCCCTCCCACACCCCAGTTATGTTCAATAAAGAGAGTTTGGTTTTGGCAACACGTGTTTTTATTTGACATCAGGAAGGGAGGTTAGGGAGGGGGAAGTGGAAGGATGTGAGGGTGGAATAAGGCAGAAG
Source organism: Pelochelys cantorii (assembly GCA_032595735.1). Lineage (NCBI taxonomy): Eukaryota > Metazoa > Chordata > Testudines > Trionychidae > Pelochelys > Pelochelys cantorii. The sequence continues at coordinate 62,278,192 of CM064328.1, read as the reverse complement.
GCCCCAGTGGGGCACACCAGGGAGACTTCACTCCTCCTCCTTCAGGAAGCTCTCCTGCAGGGCCTCCCAGATACTGACAGCCCCCCAATGGGCTTCCTGGCTGGCAGCCGTGCGGGGCTGCACATACAGGCCAGCCAAGTGGTTGGCCTCTGCCATCCAGGCTGGTAGGAAAGCCTCCCCCTTCCACTTATGCAAATTGTGCAGCACACAGCACGCTGCCACCACGTGTGGAATATTCCACTCAGAGAGGTCCAGGCAGGTGAAGAGGCATCTAAATCGGGCCTTCAGCCGGCTGAAGGCCCCCTCCACCACAATGCGGGCCCTGCTGAGCTTGGCATTAAAGGCCTGTCGGGAGGGGTTGAGGTGTCCTGTGTAGGGCTTCATGAGCCAGGGCTGTAGTGGGTAGGCTGCATCCCCCACCAGGCACACAGGCATGTCCACGTCCCCCACCCTGATGGAGCGGTCGGGAAGGAAAGTCCCAGCATGCAGCCTCTGGCACACAGAGGAGTTGTGGCACACCCACGCGTCGTGTGCTTTGCCGGACAAGCCCACGTTAATGTCCACGAACTGGCCCCAGTGGTCAGACATGGCCTGAAGGATGACCGAGAAGTATCTCTTCTGGTTTATGTACAGGGAGGTCTGGTGTTCCGGGGCATGGATGCGGATGTGTGTCCCCTCGATTGCCCCCCCCACAGTTGGGGAAGCCCAGGCCGCCAAACCCCTTGATCACCACGTCCAAATCAGTGAGGTGGATGACTCTGTGGAGCAGCACTCTATTGATGGCCTTGACCACCTGCAGAGGGACACACAAAACCGAGAGTCACTGGGGTGCCAGGGTGGCTGACAGTGCTCCTTCCCCGCCACTTCCCCGCCCCCCCGCTCCTCAGGAGCAACCCCCCCCCCTGCAATCCTGGCCACCGTGGGCAGTCCGTAGTGTGCCTGGGACAGAACAAACCCTCCCGGGGAGGGGACTTGCACGACCTCCCCGCCTTTTCCCTAGGGCAGCCCATCTCCTCCTTGCACCGCCCCCCCACCTCCTGGCACAGTGGCCGGAGACTGCCACACCTGCATGAGCACTGCTCCGACGGTGGATTTCCCCATGCCAAACTGGTTCCCCACGGATCGGTAGCTATCCAGCGTGGAGAGCTTCCAGAGGGCGATGGCCACACGCTTGTGGAGGGGAATGGTGGTCCTCATGTGCATGTCCTGTCACCGCAGAGCAGGGGCAAGCCACTCACAGAGCTCGAGGAAGGTGTCTTTCTTCATCCTGAAGTTCTGGGTCCACTGTTGGTCTCCCCAGAGCTCCAGGACGATGTGGTCGTACCAGTCGCTGCTGGTGTCCAGATGCCAGATGCTGCGGGGCACGCTGGCATCCAGGCACTGCTGCTGCTCCTCCACATCCCCCAAGGGGGTCCGGAAGAAGGCTTAGGGGTTGGGCTGCAGCAGATGGTGCCAGGCAGTCTCCAGCAATTGCTGCCAGGCTTGCAGCAAGACATCCAAAACGAGCACCAGAGTGCCCAGGGGCAGCTCTGGCTCCATGGTGCTGAGTACTGTGGTGTCCGAGTCAGGGCAACCAAAGGAAGCAGAGACAAAAATGGCTTTCTGTTCCTCAGCGAGGTAGGCAAGCAAGCAGGGAAAGCTGAGAACCAGCTGTCCAGGGGGTCCCTTTAAGCAGAAGCCTCAGATAGCCTCAGGCAGCAGCCACACAAAACAACTACTGACCTGATGCCCTGCTGGAACCGGTTTCAGCTGGCCTTAAATGTGATTCAGTGTCCAATCAGTGTGGATGTGCTATTTCGAAATAGCAAAACACTATTTCAAAATGCATTTTGTGTGTAGACACGTTATTGCAAAATACCTTATTTCGAATTAACTATTTTGAAATAAGATATTTCGAAATAATGCTGTAGTGTGGACATACCCAAAGGACTTAAAGAGTTTTTATTCCATGGCTTTTCTGCACTCCTGTCAACTGAAATCAGCTTCGACCAGAAGTTCTTAAACTGCAGGTGGTTACCCCATTGCAATGGGACCATCAGGGCTGGCATTAGACTTGCTGGGGCATCCTGAACTGTAGCGTGAGTCCCCCTGCCTGAGACTTTTAGCCCTGGGCAGCAGGGTTCAGGCTACAGGCCCACACCATCCAGGACTGGTTGGCCCACCCACTTAGGGCTGAAGCCTTCAGGTTTCAGCTTTAGTCCAGCAGTGAAAGTAACTTAAAATTTCTTACAGGTACTGTCCTATTGCAACCACGGTCCCTGCCAGCTCTTTAAACAGCCATACCTGCTGGCTTTTGCCACAGCTCAGCCAGCTCTTGTCAGAGCTGTGCACCAGGGTGCTCCCACTTACTTTCACCTCTGCTTTAGTTCCTCCACCTGTGTTGAAGCCCTCAGGCTACAGCTTTGGCCCCCTCGCCATGGGTGTGTCTAGACTACAGGGTTTTGTCAACAAAAGTGGACTTTTGTCGACAAAACTATACCTGCGTCTACACTACTGCCGAGTTCTGTCGACATAACATCGACAGAACTCAGCAGTTTTGTTGACGGCGGTAAACCTCATTCTACAAGGAATAATGCCTTTTGTCAACAGAAGGCGTTATTGCATCTACACTGTACTTTGCGTCTACACTCTCATGTTGACAAAGCGGCTTGCTTTGTTGACAGAACTGGATGTAGTCTAGATGCTCTTTGTCGACAGAAGCTTTGTTGACAGTTTGTTGACAAAAGCCTGTAGTCTAGAAGTACCCCATGTGTGGTGGGGCTCTTGTGGGCTCAGGCTTCAGTCCCCCTCTTGGGGCCATGTAGTAATTTTTGTGGAAGAGGCAGTTGCAGTGCAATGAAGTTTTAGACCCCCCGTGCTATATAAATAATGTATCTGAATAGCATATTAGCCTTATATTGTACTTCTCTAATACACTGATAAAAACCTCTCAACTGGATTATTGTCTTCATTGATTAAAAAACCCCTCCTCCAGGTAAATGTATCTGTAATTAAAATACAGAGATGTATGCTCATGACTTGAATTTCTGTTCATAATAATTGGGATGTTAGTAATGTCAGTCATAATTGAGATGACCTGTGTAACCTATGCAAATGTTTCCAAATTTCCAGCAATATAATTAGCCAAAATAAGTTAGTTGTTACTATTCTTGACCATTTCAGCTCATTGAAAGCAACATAATAGAATGCAGTTGCACAAACTGTACATTGCCTAATAGTGAATATTGGAAGTTTTAGAGGATTATTTTTCCACATTAATGCATCTCTATCTCTCTCTGTTTCTCTCTTGGCCTGATTGTTCATCAAATGTGGAGAAGGCAATAATACCATATATATTGAAGCAAAGTAGGTGTCCCATCTTGCTCAGTAGTCTGCCTTTGGAAGTGACCTATTTCACATTGTTGGGAAGGAGGTGTATGGGGAAAAAAGATCCAGATATCCAAATCCATCTTTAGAATATTCAGTTTGTACCCTAAAGCATGAAAATGTCCCCTGTCATATTTTTAACTAACAAATATCAATGCAAATGTTATTCCTCTACAGATAACAAGAGCATAACAAGTGGAGTTACGCAGGGGTCTTTTGAGACCAGTTCTGTTCAATATCTTCATCAACAATTTAGATATTGGCATGGGGAGTACGCTTATTAAGTTTGCAGATAATACCAAGCTGTGAAGGGTTTCAAGTGCTTTGGAGGAAAGTGTCATAATTCAAAATGATCTGGACAAACTAGATAAATGGTCTGAGGTAAACAGGATGAAGTTTAATAAGGACAAATGCAAAGTACTCCACTTAGGAAGGAACAATCAGTTTCACACATACAGAATGGGAAGTGATTGTCTAGGAAGGAGTACTGCAGAAAGGGATTTACGGTCATAGTGGATGACAGTTAAACATGAGTCAACAGTCTAACACTGTTGCAAAAAAACCAAACATGATTCTGGGATGCATTAACAGGAGTGTTGTGAGCAAGACACAAGAAGTAATTCTTCTGCTCTACTCTGCACTGATTAGGCCTCAACTGAAGTATTGTGTTCCGTTCTGGGCACCATATTTCAAGAAAGATGTGGAGAAACTGAAGAAGGTCCAGAGATGAGCAACAAAAATGATTAAAGGTCTAGAATATATGAGCTGTGAGGGAAGACTGAAAGAATTGGGCTTCTTTAGTTTAGAAAAGAGAAGACTGAGAGGGGGTATGATAGTGGTTTTCAAGTATCTAAAAGGGTGTTACAAGAAGGAGGGAGAAAAATTGTTCTCCTTGGCCTCTGAGGATAGGACAAGAAGCAATGGGCTTAAATTGCAGCAAAGGAGGTTTAGGTTGGACATTAGGAAAAACTCCTAATTGTCAGGGTGGTTAAACACTGGAATAAATTGCTTGGAGGGTTGTGGAATCTCCATCACTGGAAATATTTAAGAGCAGCTTAGACAGACACCTTTCAGGGAATGATCTACACAATACTTGGTCCTGCCAAGAGCAGGTGAGACAGACACCTGTCAGGGAACTGGACTCAATGACCTCTCAAGGTCCTTTCCAGTTCTATGATTCTATGATAAATAGCTAATGTCTTCCCTCATTGCTTCAAGAGAATGAGGGTATAAACTGCAGGTGCCATATAGTAGGAAAGGCATTATGAGCTAAGGGCATTGACTAGCATTGGTCTGTAACAAATAAAAGACATTTGAATGGAACCCCCTTTAATAATAATCACTTTTAAAAAATGATAGTGAAAACGGTATAGCAGATAACTGAACTTTTGCCTGCTTTTTTCTTTAATTTTGTAAATAGGGAAAAAGTCAGGAGAGCCAGACTGAAAATAACTCTCCCTGCAGAAATGAAAAAGATGCTTACGAAATAGAATTAAATCCCATGTGTAAGCAGGATCTGAATGAATTCTTCCCTGACAGCTATTTCGGAGAGAAAAGACTTGGGTGTATTTATGTAAATATGGTTTATTCCTGTTTTGCTTACATATTCAGTAAATGCAGCAATGTAAAAGTGATCAACTTTGGCTTGTACTGGGTACAAATTGCCTTAGTACTGAATGCAGGGGTGGTGAAATATGGTTACCAATGTTGTAATTATTGTGGGAATACAGATAAGTAGGACTGTGCTTAACCTGTTTCAAATGAGGGGGCTCACCTTTAGTTGAAGGAACTTCCTTAAGCCCAGAGCTTGAATGTCAAAGTCCTGTGAAAGTAAAAGGGGTGGGAGTAGATATTCTAACCAGGAGATGACAGGTCTTCACCAAGAGTTCTCCCTAGACTGGTTCAACCTGTTCCTCCTCATTGTTCAAAGAACAGAGCTAATAGGCTTCATTAGTAGCCTCTTTGTTAAATTAAAACAACAACGAATCCAGTGGCACTTAAAGACTAGCAAATTTATTAGGGTATTAGGTCATAAGCTGTTGTTTTGCTGAAAAGAGACTAACCTCACTACTCCTCTGAAATTTGTTAAATATTCAATGAGAGCTGAAATCACTGGAACTGAAATTTGTTAAATACTCAATGGCTGTGTCTACGCAGCCGCTCTTGCGCAAAAACTTGCTGCCTGTCTACACTGGCGTGTTCCTGAGCAAGTAAACTGATGTTCTAATGTATGAAATCAGGGCTTCTTGCACAAGAACCCTGACATTCCCACTCAGAAATAAGCCCTTTTGCACAACTGTTCTTGCGCAAGAGGCCAGTGTAGACAGGCAACATGAATTTCTTGCGCAAGAAAGCCCTATGGTTAAAATGGCCATCAGAGCTTTCTTGCGCAAGAGAGCGTCCACACTGGCATGGATGCTCTTGCGCAAAAGCACATCTCTTGTGCAAAAGCACATGCCAGTGTAGGCGCTCTCTTCTGGAAGAGTTTTTGCAGAAGAACTCTTCCGCAAAAGAGTTTTTGTGTGAGAACACGCCAGTGTAGACGTAGCCAATGAGAGCTGAAATCACTGGAACTGGGGCAGTGTTTCTGCCCACCCTGAAACAAGTTGAGAATTACTAAAAGCCAATGCTACACTGACCAGTTACAGTGCAGTAAATCAGCTCCCAGTGTTGTAACTCCCAAGGTATTCATGCTGGTAAGGCACCTAATGCACACTAACTGCACAGTTGCTGTGCTCTAGGCAAACCACCTCAACGAGAGGGCTAGAGGTTTCTGCACGGTGGCTACAGCACTGGGGTGCCAATGTAAACACTTTTGGGCTACGTCTACACTGCAGGCTTCTTGTGCAAGAATGGCCGTTCTTGCGCAAAAACTTGCAGAATGTCTACACTGCATGCGCGTTCTTCTGCAAGTAAATTTACAGTAAAGCGTTGGAACAGAGGGCTTCTTGCACAAGAGTTATTCCTCTCCCCGCAAGGAATAACCCTCTTGTGCAAAAGCTCTTGAACAAGAAGGCAGTGTGGATGGGAAACAGGGGTTTCTTGTGCAAGAAACTCCTATGGCTAAAATGGGCATCAGAGCTTTTTTGCACAAGAGAGTGTCCACACTGCCATGGGTGCTCTTGCGCAAAAACACATGACAGTGTGGACGCACTCTTGCGCAAGACCTTTTGCACAAGAACTCTTGCGCAAAACAGTTCTTGCGCAAGAAGCCTGCAATGTAGATGTAGCCCAATTGTTTGCTAAGTTTTGACTGGCCTCCGGAAATGGTTCCCCAAGTCCCTTCTGCTCATTGTTCTGAACTGGGCTGTCTGCTCTGCAGACATGCTCACATCCCCCTTCACAGCTCCATTTCGGGCAGCTTGTATACTGTGCTACTCTGCTCTGGGAGACAGAGCAAACGTGTGTGTGAGTGCATGCAAAGAGCAGGGAAGGAAGGGAGGGCTGACATCAGGGTTTCTCCCTTTCCTCCCCTCCCCGCCTCAGGATGGGTTGTTTCCTGCCACTGTCTGAACTTACACGACAGCATGCTGACGGCCCCTAAAACACACTTTCTCTCTCCCCCATCTCACAGTCCCTGTCACACTCTCCCCTTTCCCCCCAGACATCAGTTGAAAAACAGCTGTCAGTGTAGTAGGATGACCATGGAGCAGTGGGATTTGCATCATGTGACACTGACTGCCTCATGCAACATTGTAAACTCTTCCAAAAGTGTCCTGTGGCCAGTTGCACAGTGGGATAGCTATCACAATGCACTGTTTTCAGTGGTGTTGCAAGAATTCCTAATGGGGATGCACTCCACCATCACAAGCACAATCTGGACACACAATAGCTGTTTCCCTGCAGCTGCCAGTGCTTCACATCTGCCAGTGTAGATATAGCATGAGACTGACGTACAGAGGTCACAGCAGAGAGGCAGATGGCAGAAGGTAACTGACAGCCAACTTGTGAATGAGTGGCCAGAGATGGAGAGGCATGACAAGCAGTCAGCAGGACAGTGATGCAATGAGCAGCTCCACCAGGGTGGCTGGCAGAGAGGGGCAGTGAACAAGCATCTGAACAGTGGAGTTCTTGAAGCACTGAAAATTAAAAATGTAACAATCTTAAATATAGTCCAGAAGGTGATGCCTATTATAGTAATAACCTCTGTGTTAAATATGTAAGCAGGGGCTGAACTACTGCTCGTTATCAGCCAGCTAAAGGAGGGAGCTGCTCTGGGGGTGGGCGTGCTCACTCCAGTTGTTTAGCTCTGCAAGATAATTAACTGTTAACTGTTGATATGTAAATACAGCTCATGCCAGGAGGGGGAAGGACTCCAATGTGTGATTATGTAAATCCAGCTCAGCCAGGGCTGATGAAGGATCAGTGTTGGAATGGAATGTGGTGTATTGTAAATAATTTGGGGCTGTTGTGGGGGTCACAAATCATGCTAAATGTGGGAACTGTAAAACATGACACCAGTGCTTGCAGGAGAGACACCATCACTGTAAGAGGTCTCTGAGGAACAAGCCTCCCCCCTTCCCGAGTTGAGTGAATGGAGTTGGGGGAGGGGAAGGGCTAAAGGGCTTGAGTCGGCCTGCTTCATTCCTGCCAGGTGTTAGCTGTAAGACCTGCCTCTTTCCCCCTTTGGCTGTGTCTAAACTGGCGCGTTCTTGCGTGAAAATGGCCACTCTTGCGCAAAAGCATGCTGCCTGTCTACACTGGCCGTGTGTTCTTGTGCAAGTAAACTGACGTTGTACTGCAGAAAATCAGGGCTTCTTGCACAAGAACTCTGACGCTCCCTCTCAGGAAGAAGCCCTCTCGTGCAAGAGCTCTTCCAGAAGAGGCCAACGTAGACAGGCAACATGAATTTCTTGCGCAAGAAGCCCCTATGGTTAAAATGGCCATCAGAGCTTTCTTGCGCAAGAGAGCGTCTACACTGGCATGGATGCTCTTGCGCAAAAGCACATCTCTTGCACAAAAGCACATGCCAGTGTAGACATTCTCTTGTGGAAGAGGTTTTGCACAAGAACTCTTCTGCAAAAGAGTTCTTGCGCAAGAAGCTGCCAGTGTAGACGTAGCCTTTTTGTTTTAAGGACAGACCTGAAGTAGACTCCATGAGGAGTCTTTTTGCTAGTCCAGTGGAAGCTGGAATCTTTTGCCAATCTAAAGAGTTGGCTAAAGAGTTGAAATCACTAAGAGCTGAAATAACTGGTTTGGCTGGGAGCCAGACCCATTGCAGCCAGCGGAGCGGCTGGTGGGAATTGTTGCATAAAAAAGCCTCCATCTGAGCTAACTTGATTTATGTACATGGATTTTCTGAAACTACACCAAACTGTAAGGTCTAAGGTTTTAAACAGTAACTCATTGTGATCTTTGTCAAACTTTGTAATCTGTGTAACTCTCAAACTTACTGTAAACTGCAACCTTGTCATCTTTTTAACTCTCAGCCACCTTGCTTGTAACTTTCCCTAAGCTGCATTCTCCCCTGAGTGAATGGAGAAAGTGTGAGAGTGTGTTTGAAGAAGGCTTGGAACAATGGAGCACATTTCAATGAGTCATCACAGTATGGGCATGCTCCTTGCTGGATTAAGGGAAGTCTGGGCATGTTCTCTGCTGGATAAAGGGAAGTCTGGGCACGCTCCCTGATGACGAGGTGAATGAGTCACAGGAGCCATTCAGACACTATATAAAGGCAAGGAGCACATGTGAGGCTCTCTCTTTGTCCTTCCCCTGCTCCTGAGAAGCTCCTCTTCAGTGTCTCTCCTCCTGACCAGCTTCCCCAGCCGTGATGAGCAGACAGACCCTCCAGGATACACATGCCTTGGCTCCTTCTGCAACCCATATGTCTGTGTAAGTGTGTGAGTGCCTGAGGGTAGGAATGAATGGGTGTGAATGAGTGAATGAATGGAGGGGTGTGTGTGTGTGTGTGTGTGAGAGAGAGAGAGAGAGAGAGAGAGTGTTCTATCTTCTTAAGTTTAAACCGTTGGTGGCTGCTTTCTCCTCTTTAGTTTTACCTAGTGGAAATAAACCCATACTAGTGTAACCCTGGGTGGTCTCCAGTGAGAATATTTTTAAGGTAACAGGAATGACCGGCGGGTGGCCGCTAGGAGTGGCGGCAGGCGACCAGCGGAGCAGCCAGTGGGAACGGCCAGCGGGCGGCCAGTGGAGTGGAACAAGACAGCTGTTGGAGCGTGGCGGAGTGGCTCGTGGTAAAGGCTGCAGCAGAATCATACAGAGAGGTGGCACTGTTGGCCTCAGACCATGTGAGGTGCCTCTATCAACCCTCCTGCCCCCCTTTCCACCCAGGTTGGGAGGTAGAACCCTGCAGGTGAACTTTTGAACTCTGGGCAGCACTGACCAGGGACAGAGACTTTTGGGGTGTCAGACTCTGGGAGATTTTGGGCTGCGGGACTCCAGAGACTCTTGGGGTGTTGGACTTTGCTCATAGTTTGGGCTATGAACTCTGTGGTATTTTCCCAGGTTAATGCCATGTGACTTCTCTCTCTGTTTCATTAAACGTTTCTTTTCTACACTTCGACTCTGTGCTTGCGAGTGGGGAAGCATTGCCTCTCAGAGGTGCCCATGGGTGTGTGAATTTCCCAGGCTACTGGGTGGGGGCTCAAGCTGGTTCTGTGTGAGATGGACCCCTAGATATTGAACCCGACCCTGGCTGCTGCCGGGTCTACCCGGCAGAAGGGTTACAAATAGGTAGATAAGCAGCATTATCACTATTTTATGTATGGGGAGACTTGGACTTGGATAAGGAAAACAGTTTTATATGCAGGTGCCTAGAGAGTTTGGCAGCTAATAGTTCTGGCCCAAGCCATTCTGACACACTGACTGAGGTAAAGATGGCACCATGATTAGAGCAAAGGAGAAGACACCCTTAACCCTGCAGACCCTTGAAAGATACACAGGCCACAGGAGCTACATTACAGCAGTACAGGTTACTGCTGCTGGGATAGTGGTAGAGAAAACGGAGAAAGAGAGAGTATAAGAACATAGAACATAAGAATGGCCGTACTGGGTCAGACCAAAGGTCCATCTAGCCCAGTATCCTGTCGGCTGACAGTGGCCAGCACCAGGTGCCCCAGAGAGGGTGGACCGAAGACAATGATCAAGCGATTTGTCTCCTGCCATCCCTCTCCAGCCTCTGACAAACAGAGGCCAAGGACACCATTTCTATCCCCTGGCTAATAGCCTTTTATGGACCTAACCTCCATGAAATTATCTAGCTTCTCTTTAAACTCTGTTTAAAGTATTGTAAGGATATAGCTCTCCCCAAAACAGTTCTAACTGGAAGGAGACACCCACATTAGAGCTGCCTCTAAAAAATGTATCATCCATGCTGCATACCCCCTCACACTTGATCATGGCACAGAAATCTTTATTTAGAGACATAAACAAGTGGCCTGACATTTGGAGAAGCTGAGGACATGCCACTCCTATTGATTTCAGTGGGTGCTCAAGTACCAAGTTAAAGATTTTGGCCTACGTGTCTTGCTGGAGAACAGCAAGCAGTGAGTTGTTGCGGCTGGAACTCTGAAGTTGCTGGCACTCACTCTCTGGTGCACTCCAGGAGACTAGTTGCTATCTATTTCAGATCCATGAATAATTGAGCAGGCAAATCTACCTGCCACCAGATACATTGTATATTACTGCTGCCTGCAAGCTGCCTGCATTTTTACACCATCGGATTTTAAAACTGTCCCTTTTTAAAATAAATACATTGGCTGAAGTAACCAGGAATCCCTCCCCCCCCCCCAGTTTGGTTGCCTTTCAAAGCTGTGCTTTCAGGCTCCTCCTGGAAAACATATGATTTTGGTTTCAGATGTCCAGCTATTTCAGCAGTTCTCAAATTATGGGCTGGGACCCCAGAGTGGGTTTTCAGGGCTGGCTTAGATTTGGTGGGGGCCTGGGACTACAGCTGAATCTCGAGCTCAGCTGGGGCTGAAATCCTTGGATTTCAGTCTTGGCCCCCTACAAGGGAGTGGTAGGGCTTGGGCCCTCTTACTCTGGGCCACGGAACTCAGGTTTCAGTTCTTCTTCCTGGGGCCAAGTAATAATTTTTATTGTCAGAAGGGGGCTGTGGTACAATGAAGTTCAAAACCCCTAAGCTATTGCATCCACAGAGTGATGTCAGTGGGAGTGCTACATGTGCAGTGGCTGTAGGATGAGACTCTCCATTAACAAAGATACAAAGTATTTCCATGGTCAAGCATGTCCTGTGCCCTTTTACATCCATCATGTACTGAAGCACTGTAAGTTTGGGAAAGAATGACAATCAAGCAGTTCTGCTGGTCAAAATCTGTGCAGAGTGTGAGGAGGGGGATAATCTTTTTACATGGTTTTATTCTATGCTCAATTCAACAAGTCAAAAGTTTTATGACCAATTTATATTTAAGTTTGCAGCGCTGCTGTTGGCCAATTTGTCATTTTCTTTTTAAAAATTACATAATCAAGTAGAAAAATCTGAGAAGTTGAACTAGAAAAATCTAGTTGACCTCAGTTTCTCTTACTTACCAGACTTGCTGGGAGTAATCCAGCAGGCACCTTTTCAAATGTGACCCTCTTACATAAAAGATTCTATATATAGTTTTGGAAAGTGAAATTGCAGAGCATATATATTTGCATAAGCATGCACACAGAAGTAAGCTACAGTGAACATCTGGTATGTTCTCAGCCTATATTGTGCTGGAAAAGGCAGGGTTGGGCTGGAAGTACTTCTTTATCACAGGCCAAAAGAACTAGTTCCTCTTGGGGAGTGGAGGTTGGCAGCTTCAGAAGTAATCACTTGACTCTGTTAATTGAAATGTCCTACATAAGCCTAGAACTCTGAGAAATAGTATATAAATAAAATTAAACTGGTATTTCTATTGATGTCTGCCTATGGGACAGACACTGAAAGGCCCTAAGAATTTCAGACGTTTGAAGGGGCTAAAACTGGGATTTGGAGCTGTCCGATTTAAGAAGGGGGGACTATTTGCAAACTTCAGACCCAGATGCAGGTGAGGATTTTTGCTACCCTCAAAGGTTGGCTCTAGGGTCTCAAGATATGACCTACCATCTCATTCCAAGAAGCTTCTACAATGGTGCTTAGCAATGTCAGCAGGGCAGAAACATGATGTCTGTGAGGGTTAATGCTAATGCGTGGCTTGGGACAAAATCAAAGCCTCTTTGTTAAGAATCATAGACGTGCGCAGGGGGTGTGCCGGGTGTGCTCAGGCACATCCTAATGGCTCAAAAAAAGTGGCTTTGCGTTTTAATTTAATCACATGATACGCTCTTTTAGTTTTAAAGTATGGATTGTTGTATTATGCAATAAGCGCGGAATGTAGAAATGTATAGAAAGCCCACGTTCACTGGCAGCATGTCCTTTATGATGGAGTATTCAATAAATGTTCGCTTTTAAAAAAAATTAAAAATAAAATTCCCTGGGTGCACACCCTAATGAAATGTGCTGCGCACGCCTATGTTAAGAATAAATGTAGTCTGGAGACAAGTGAGTGAGTATAAATGTGGGGAAGCTCAAGGCAGCTCCTACCCCTTTGCTGCTTCCCTCCCCCCAGCCACGCAACAGCACCTTACCCAAGAGCAGCCTGTAAAAGGAGCTGCAGGCCAGCCCGCCGTCCTATCGGGCCAAGCGCGATCCCCTGCTGTCGCGTGTGCTGAGCGGGGCTCGCCCCGGGGTGCCCCGGAAGGGAAGGCGGACTCAGCGCTGAGGCGGGGGGCTCGGTGTGTGTCGCTGCACGGTGGCCAGCGGCCGGCAGGGGGCGGCATTGCCACACAGCTGGGCCCCCGCTGCACGACGAACCCCGGCGAGAGCAGGAGCTGGCTCGCTGCTCTTTCCTATCTGCCGCGAGCGGCTCGTCTCTCTCTGCCCCGCTGGAAGAGACACACGGGGAGAAGGGGGGGGGGAGGTAAATCCCCCCGTCCCTGTTGTATGGCAGCAGCTGGGCCCGCATCTCTGGGGCGGCCTGATGGATAGTTAGCAAAGTTAGTAATGTGGCAGCAAAGGGCAGTTGTGTTTCCCCCGCCTCAAAGAGCCTACAGGCTCGGCGCGGAGCTTCTTCCACAGGGCGGGCCCCTGGAGCAGTGGGTGGGGAATGGGGAGGCACAGCCCTTACCCCCGGCAGCCCTGTTAGTAGCGTGCGCGAGGATAACTGTCCGCCGAGCAGCCGGGAGCCACCCCACTGGGCAGGAACCCTGCAGCGCGTAAGGAGGAGCGGCGCCGCGCGATCCCCCGCCCGCGGCTAGTGCCACAAGGTGCGGAGAACGAAGCTACCCCCGGGCTGAGCGACGGCGAATAGCCGCCCTACTGTGCCCCGGTGTCCCCCCTCCCCCGCAGCATCCCGCGAGTGACGCGCGCAGAGCTCATTGACACGGAGCAGGCACGGCGCCGCCTACCCGCGCTCATCCAATTGGCGCCTCGCCCTGAGGAGCCGAGGGGAGGGAAAAGTCGTCCCCGGCGCTGATTGGCGGATTTCTTCGCACCTCCCTTCTCTTCGGAATCGCCCAGCAGCTGTTGCTGGAACTTCAGGATCTGTGACGTTCTGTCCCGTCCGGCTCCCTCTGGTCCAGGGCTGCTCGCCTCGCCTAGGAACGTGCCAGCCACAGCTGCCGTCGTGCTCCCAGTCAGCCCGTGCCCACGCCCCTGTAGCTGTCCGACTGATCCGTCTGAGGTCCCGGCAGCAAAGCGGAACTGCGTAGCACGAGCCCCTTGAAAGGCCTAGTTTAGCCACCTTGGGCAGCGCACAGGTGAAGCTGTTGCGTGGACTTCGGTAGCACGTACGGACGATAATTCTAGAGCTAAACGAGTGAGTTTCCCTTTATGGTCTTGTTTATACAGCAGCTACCCACTGCAAACTCAGGGCGCATCTCGAGCCATTTTAAAGCATCACAAATATTTGAAGTAGCTTACCAGACATTTACATCGAAGAAAAGATTCGCCTCAGAAGCAAACGAAGAGAGTTTTTAAATAGCATATACCTACTTGGTTGCACTCATGTGCCTTCTATGCTGCGTGATCTGCGTTGTATTCTGCTCTGCTTGTATAATGTTTGTATCTATATTGTGAAATCGTCCTCAGGAGGAAACTGGATATACCTGAATTATGTCGATATTTGGCCCCGAGCCTCCTACTTGGGCCGTGCGAGGGGGGGGGAGGGGGAGAGGGAGTAGAGAGGGAAGCGGAGGACGGCAATTCATGCACCACCGAGCATGAGCGCTGCAAAAATCCGGATTCAGCAGCAGGAGCCTGATGGATCCAATCAATTTTTGGCGCTGAATCCCCAAGTTCTATTGCCTCCATAAAAAACAAGTCTTTCAGCTCTTACTGCAGCAAAAAAACCTGGATCCAAACGTCGCGCGTAAGTGTCGCTCAAAGAACCCCACCCATTTATACATCCCCGCTCAATAGTACTGCAAAGACAGCACCTGGAGCCTTCTGGGTTAGAAATTTCGGTTTTGATGTCTTTAAGCCCGGAAGTTTTGTACTATCAGAATAGACGACACAGGTTTTTGATCATTCTTGACCAGAAAATGCATGCTCAGATTCATCCTGGCTCAAGCACCGTGCAAAACAAATACAGTACCCGAGTCTGATCAGACCAAGCAAACCTATATTGTACTGCATAAATAGAGACCAAGCCTTAGTCCACTATAAAAAGCTGATACGCTTTGGCATACGGAACACCCAGCATCTCCATTCATTCTTTTTAGATAGATAGCAAAGGGAGCCATTCTTTTACCTGAGCTAAAATCTGTCCAATCTAGTTAACGTATCCAGTGCATCGAATGTCAAAGTAGTCTAGGGGATTTATATTCGCATTACAATGTTTTATTAGAAGAGATGTGTCTGTGTTTCCTAAACTGCTTTGAAAATCACGGGCAGGAGTTGATCAGCTAAACCCCACAAATAATGAGATCATACCATCTGCTCGTCCAGTCCATAGCTAAATGTCACTGTTATAGCAAGAAGTTTGGCTGTATTTAGACTTACCAATATGTGTGATCACCAAAACTCAATGGATTCAGTAAAAACGTGTATGATGTAAAATGTTTAAATTTGAGGTATCTGACTAGGGAAAGAGGCTGCTGGATCCATTTACACATTTGCGTGGTCCACGGTCCCCATTTGGTGCAGTACAAGTAGCTACAGTCATTTTCTTTTCATTCTATGAAATTGGCAAGGAAGGGCCAAAAACTGTTTGGAACCTCTGGGATCCGCGTGCCTGTTTTGGAATTTGGGGAGCTCCTCTACAGGGATACCCCAGGGTCTAGATTTTTTTCGGTGCAATAGGAGCAACTCCACATGGTATCTATTTAGACATTTGAATTTGGGGATTAGGAGGCAAATTTTGACTGGATCCAGCTGCCATATGCGGGTATTTCCCGGCATTTTTGCTGTGGGATGTCTAAGGGTCCGACTTTTGCATTGGTGCAGGACCAGTGGCTGAACAGCGGGATTTTTTCTATTAGTTTTTGGGGGCTCAGGTGGGATCTGGATAGCTGCAGTTTTGCTCTCTCCCTCCCTCCCTCTCTCCGAGCCGGGGGCAAAGGAGACTCTGGAAGGACTGTTGCATAGGCAACGAGCGCCGAGAACAGCTGTTTATGCATATGAGGTGGGCGTGGCGGGGAGTCTTGCCAAGGGCTGCAGCGGGCTGTCCATGCAAATGAAGGGGGCGTGGGGAGCGTGTAGCGCGGAGCCCTGGAAGAGCGGAGAAACCCCATATAAAAACTACTGGGGACATTTCCCAGGCAGAACTGCTAAAGCTCTGGAGACAGCGGCACCCGCGGCGGCCGGGCACAAGCGCTCCGCGCAACGAGCACAAGTAGGAGCAGCGAGGCAGGGCAGATAGCAGCTTCCCGGGTCGGGCGCGCTCTCCGCTGCCAGCCCTTCTCCAGGCGCTAACAGAGCGGAGCGCGCTCTGCCTTTGTGGGGTGCGCGGGATGCCCGGGGGTCGGCGTGGATAGATGTGGGGGCAGCGGGAGAGGGGGGAGGTTGCACAGCTGCTGAGAGCCCCGCTGGGACGCTGTGTAGGAGCGGGTAGGAAGGGGGCCCTGGGCACGTCCGCCCCCGCGCTGATTGCTTGCTTTCCTGTTCCGTTAAGAGCCAAGCACCCGGACATCTCGCCAGAGGGACGGAGCAGCCCGTGCTCAGGCTCCCGAGAGGAGACGGCTCCGGACCATGGCTGACGATGAAAGCGCCCCTAGCTGCAGCGGCAGTGGGACTTGCCCGGGCAGTTGCGGCGAGAACCCTCATTGCAACGTGCTGAGCTGGGAGCAAGTGCGGCGCTTGGATCGCATCCTCAGCGAGACCATCCCCATCCACGGCCGGGGCAACTTCCCCACGCTGGAGATGCAGCCCCGGCAGATCGTGAAGGTGGTGCGGAGCCGCCTGGAGGAGAAGTGCATTGGGGTCCGAGACGTGCGACTCAACGGCTCGGCAGCCAGCCACATCCTGCACCAAGACAGTGGCCTCGGCTACAAGGACTTGGACCTCATCTTCTGCGCAGACCTCAAAGGGGAAGCCGAGTTTCAGACTGTGAAAGACGTGGTCTTGGACTGTCTTTTGGATTTCTTACCGGACGGAGTTAATAAGGAGAAGATCACACCGCTTACCCTCAAGGTAAACCTGCACTTGTCCAGACACACAGCCAAGGGAAGGAGCACTTTATAGCCCTGGAGTTGGGGAGGGAGAAAGGGGTTCATGAAACTGACACCTCACATGTTTTTAGAAAGAACTCGTCTCTCATTTTACACCTCAATTGTACCAAAGACTTTGACTTGCAGTAACGCCATTCATCAGAGCTAATGAGGGGGAGGAGCCAGGATTAGTGAATTTACCCTTCTTTTAAGAGTTGCGCAGAAGGATAAAAGCATAACTTAAAGGGATCATAACCATATGGAAAATGTATGTGTGTCTGCAGGGCTGTGAGTACTTTCCCCAGACACATGGAGAAACTATATTTTCTTGCTTTAAACAGAATTTGGCTTAAACATGATTCACTTTCTGAGTTCACTATAGTTTAGAGGTGGGGAACCTTTTTTGCATCGGGGGCCACTGACCCACAGAAAAATCAGTTGGGGGCCACACAAGTGAGAAGCAAAAAAACCAAAAAACCCACAAACAAAAGCAAAACCAAAAAACCTTCCAAACCCTCAGTGATGTGGCTGTGGCCCAGACAGAGAAGGAGAAAAACTCCCAGGCTAGTAGATTTTGTGTGCTCTAGTCCCAGGGTGGGCAGCTGGAGTGCCACTGTGGGTTCACCAATCCCGGGGGGGGGGGGAGCCCTGAGCCTTGGGGGCCAGATCCAGGTAAGCTGGGGGCCACAGTTGGCCCCCCGGGCCTGAGGTTCCCCACTCCTGGTTTTATGCCAAATAGCATGCATCTATTTTGTGAGTTCTGGGGGCATTTTAAAAATTGGGGCTCTTTTTGGGGAGTGGGAACTGTGCTGGAGGAACAAGCTTTGATTAATTTGCAAATGTAGAAAATATATGTTGTGGAGCCTATAGAAATGTTTTTGCATTATATTTTGGTAGTGATATTCCAAATCCCTGAAAATGATTGTATGTGTTAGTCAGAAAGAGTGTGTGCATATATGCTATGTGTTCCATCACTTTTATTTCCTTCTCTCAATATATATATAAATATATATATCTCATGTGTATGTTTAGAAGTGCTTTAAAAAGACACTGTTGCAAAAGCTGTTTCTCTCCCATCATCCTTTGCAACTACAGTGCTGCCACCACTTATGTTAAATATGTCTTCTCCGGTTTTATTCAGACTCCTTAAAATACTATTCAAAAAATGGGCACAGAATGGAGGTGGGAGAGAATAAAAATGAAGTCTGTGATGGAGAATTGCTTGTATTGGTTTCTTCATCTGCTCATTTTTGTTTTTTAAATTATAGGAGGCTTATGTACAGAAAATGGTAAAAGTATGCAATGATTCAGACCGATGGAGTCTCATCTCCTTGTCCAACAACAGTGGCAAAAACGTGGAGCTGAAGTTTGTGGACTCCCTGAGGAGGCAATTTGAGTTCAGTGTAGACTCTTTTCAAATCAAATTAGACTCCCTTCTGCTTTTTTATGAATGCTCAGAGAATCCCATGACTGAAACTTTTCACCCGACCATCATGGGTGAAAGTGTCTATGGGGATTTCCAAGAAGCCTTTGATCACCTCTGCAACAAGATAATTGCCACAAGAAACCCAGAAGAAATCAGAGGAGGTGGCCTTCTTAAGTACTGCAACCTTTTGGTAAGGGGCTTTAGGGCTGCCTCAGAATCTGAGATTAAGTCCCTTCAGAGATACATGTGTTCCAGGTTTTTCATTGACTTCTCAGATATTGGAGAACAGCAAAGAAAATTGGAGTCTTACTTGCAGAACCACTTTGTGGGACTAGAAGACCGCAAGTATGACTATCTCATGACCCTTCATGGTGTGGTGAATGAGAGCACAGTGTGCTTGATGGGACATGAGAGGAGACAGACTCTAAATCTTATCACCATGCTGGCCATCCGTGTCCTTGCTGAGCAAAATATCATACCCAATGTGGCCAATGTCACCTGCTATTACCAGCCAGCCCCATATGTAGCTGATGCCAACTTTAGCAATTACTATATTGCCCAGGTTCAGCCGGTATTTACCTGCCAGCAGCACACATACTCAACTTGGTTGCCCTGCAATTAAGGACCATTTTAAGACATCTGATGGGGAGAACTTTTTCTAACAAACAGAAAGGAGTGATACACTCCTTAAAATGGGGTGCTTTGTGCAATGATGATCTGCTCTAGCTTTCAAGTTTGGTAAAGCTTGTGGTTCTTCTTATAAATTAAGTGAGTATGATCTAGAAAAGAAGCAGAAATAATTGGATTCTACCCCACAGCACAAGAGGCCTGTCATTAAAAGCAAATAGCTTCCCCTGAAATAAACAAGGGAGGAATGCTTGATGACAATATGGGTTGGCAATATCTGCTTCCCATAGCTTTGGCATAGAGAAGGTTGGAAAGCCTTTTTTAGAATGGGATATGCAAAAGGGAGAATATGAAAAACAAACAAACAAAAACAAAGCAATTTGCTTGCGTATATTCAGGAGTTAAAAGTAGAGGCATAAAGCAGAGATAAGTTGAAATAAAATGTATATTGGAATTACTGCATTTGGGGCTTGCAACAAGTGCTGTCTATGGAATGATTGTATAGAATGTATAGCTTGCTTGAATAGAATGCTTTAACAGAAACAGCTTGCTCCAGATGAACAGTAGGAGATTGGTGCAGTTATCATAAAACCAGAAAACATATGATGATAAAGTCCATTATTTCCAGCTGCATGCGTGCTTCACATTTTAAAAAATGTGGAAATGCAAGAAGAACAGCTGTAGCAAACAAAACATGCTCAAGGACCAAAGATTTCACAAATAAGTTATTCAAGCAAAGAAGATGTGGTAGAATATAAAAAGATGTTACTATATTTGTACACATCAATGTTAATCAAAAGTGCCTGATGCCTTCAGAAAATTTGAAGTGAGAAAAATATAGTTTTGTGGGTTTTACCATGCATTTTGTTTTTATCAGGGACACAGGAAGACAAACAAAACAAAAAGAAAATCCCAAGCTTGTGAATCAGTGGTTGAGAAAATGCCCTATTTTTCCTTGGCAAATGCTTGTATAAAGTTAATATTGTCAGTGTGATGTTAGGTACGTGTGTGTATGTGTGTATATATATGTTTGTGTGCATAAATATATATGTATACGTGTATGTATATATATATACACACATACAATGTATATATTAAATGTGGTCTAGGAAAATGTAGCACTTAAGGAATGTTTAAATAAAGTACTGTGTGTTTTCCAGTTTGCAACAGGATGTAATAGGACAGTGGGCACTTTGCAGTGAATTTGTAACCCACACCTGAAAATTTGCAGTAAATGAACCAGTCAGGATTAAGGTGGGATTCAAATAATGTCTTTGGTTGCAAGAACAAAGATTACAGTAATTCAGTGAGTTGCTTGTGAGCCATAATAATTCCACAAATGGATAAACATTTGATTAGCTGATTCTTTTAACACATTTTGTACTGTAATACCATTTTGACATTTAACCCACTAATTTTGTGACTGCATACCTCCATGATGTATAATTCAGTGGAACGTGGATCAAAGATAGGCTATTTAAACCCCCTGACAGCTAAAGAATATTGTATTAGTTGGTCATTTGAACACTAATTGTTAATATTTAATGGAATATTTTAATAGAATGCATTATGCATTCCAGGACCACTAGAATTTAGTAAATGTGAAATGAACCCTTTTTAAAAGTGTTGCACGGTTGCTTAAAATTATATTTTATATATATATATATATTATATTATATTTTTATGCAAATATTAAACATCTTTGATCTGGTTGTCACACTGCATTTACAATTTTAGTACTGTACTTTATTTAAATGGAATCACTTTACATTGGAACTATAACCATTCACTTTCATTTCTTCACCCAAGAGACAAGTAGGGGAGACTGGTGGATGTGGGGGGGAGCGTGAAGAAATAAACCATTTTGCAATTTTTCACTTCAGTGACACATTTTGGGGGAGGGCCGGGTGGGTGGATGAGTAATTCTTCTTCTTCCAGGTGTTGACTTTGAAATCCCAGTGCATTATTTTCTGCATCGTTTAAGTTTCAGGTAAAAGAAGATTATGTTTATGTTTAAAAATGTATTTGGAAAGGAAACATATCTTGGCAGTGTCTTCTCCCCTTGACATTACAGAGCTACTAAGACAAGTTTATTTTTGCCACCCTTTGCACTTTTATCTTTGAAAGCAAGTTTAACAGGAACATAGTTTGTTTACTGAAGCACCTTTCCTGTGAGTTCTTCAGGATATGTAAAAGCTATTTCATTGCCACTCGTGTTTACTTGGGAGTCCTTGTGCCTACCTTCTCTTTCCTTCCCTCCCTTTCACATTGGCTGCAGTCTGTTTTTTTTTCCCTCTCCTTCATCAGAGGAAGGCCTTTCTTGATTAATTATGCAAAGGAAGTGTTTGTTTCCCATGGCCTATTACTTCAAGCTGTAGATCAAGACTGAGATGTAGTTGTCAAAATCAGAGTACTGCCTGTAGCCGTTTGAAGGGTTTTCTAACAGAAGCTAAGAGGGGGGGCTGGGGAAATAGGATCAGCTGGTAATGTGGTATGTCCTCGCTTACCACAACTATTTGCTGCAAATAAATGAGTCATCCATGATTTTAAAAGGGTTTTGGGATCTATTGCTGTGCCACAACCACAAAAGGCTGATAATACATGGGACAATGTACTTTTCCTTTGGAGGGCAGCCTTTTTCCATTGCTGCTAAATGTTTTTTGATTTGTTTCCCCTTTCAGCTCAAATTTTATTGCTTTTTATGATTGACAGTAGCTATTCATCTTGTAGTTATGCAACAGGGCTCAGCCTACTGTATCTTTCAGTACATATATAATATGTTTTTGGATATATTATATGGGTATTATAGACCTATTTTGCATATGTAAATGAACAAGTGGTAGAACTGGTAGGATTTTGTTTTTACTGTGGCTGGTAGTTTAAAAGTTGTCTGGAGTTAGTGATGGGAATGAGCCATGAGTTCAGGTCAAGAGTAAAATAAGAACATCTTTTCAAAGCTGGATTGCTTGTGTGATTCGCACATCTTTCCTTTCATAAAGTCTAATTTTTTTTCTCTCTCTTTCTTTCTCTCACTTCTGTATACTAGCACTTTTACAAGAAAAAACAAACGCTTGGTATTCTATAGGCTTCACTTTCTCATCCAATCAACATTTCAGCTCAGAATTTGCTGAAGAAAAAGTATCCCTTTAAAATGCTGAACTGATTTTAAAAGGTTGACCTCATTACAGTCAAATTGTTGTGTGACAGTTGGATTTATTGGTAATCAACAGGGAGCTAAACTTTTTTTAATATAAATATAATGAAGCCTCGGAGAGCTTTGAAATCAGGTTATTTTCTAATATGTTGAAAGTCCCCCAAATGCAAGAACTTTCTTTTAAAAATAGAAGGGGAAGTAAAAACACTAATGAAATCATATAATATATTTCCATACTCCTTTTTATGTACTTTAAAAACAATTTATTGCTTATGTTACACAAAAACCTTCAAGCCACGCTTATAAACACATCTTGTTAAATGCTCTGCATATGAAGCATATTATGTTGGAGGCTCATGCCAGTTCAGAAGAAGCTTTTTGTTGCTGTTGTTGTTTCATTGAGAAAATGAAATGTATAGGGTAAAACTGCAGATATAAGAAAAGGAAAGAAAATGTAATGACATATTCAGCATTTATTTGAATATACTCTTTTGTATGGTTTTCTTTTAGCAGACGATTTCCACTGCAAGAAAGAAAATCCATGTACTATCTTGCTGTTGTAATAATGGCTTGCTAACCAAGTAAATATCAAAAAGGCCTGCACATTTCAATTCAGCTTGGCTGAAGCACTGCAAACTCTTGCAGTCTGTAGGAGGCTGTGCACATTTGATCTCCCTCAGAATTCCATACAAGTGTTGCCTTCTGTGAGGCATCCCGTTGCAGCAAATTGCTCCTTGGATTGCTCTTGTGGAACATTTTGACTATAGGCTCTGTCACAGACAGAAAAAGAGCTGATGGAAAACAGACTCTAAGAGCTGAAGTGTTTGCATCAGTGCTAGAGGGAACAGATTGTGAATTTTGTTTACAGCATCCAATATTTGGATTTTTTTTGTAAATAAAAAGAAGTTATTTTTTTCTATTGATTTGTGTCTGCTGTCTTCGTGTCTGAAATAGCTCTGGCCTATTCCTAATGAATATGACTAGCTTTCATTAAAAAGGACAAGGGCAGCACTTTTCTGAGAAGCGCAGCGTTCAGCAGCTTTCTGATTGGAGCACAATAAATTTTAAAAAGTTCTGCCTTCTGCCAGCCAATTTTGACTGGGTTCAGTCAGCTACGAAAGAACTTAGCTGGCTGGTGCCAAAAATAATTGGCAGAACACTGATAGAGCAATGTAAATGACCTTAAAATCTGTACCCTATCGAACTAGCAGCTCTGAAGAACCAGACTTTCTAAAAATTATTTGACACCTTTTCTGGATCATTGGGCAAGAATATTAATAATATTTAACACATAGCATTTAATATTTTCAAAACAGCATGTGGCCCTTGTTCTGATACCCTTACTGTTGTTGAATGGTACCTTACTCCTCACATGTTCTCACTGATTTCCTTAGGAAAACATGAGGAGTTGGAGTAAGGGTATCAGAATGTTGACTTGAGTAATAGAACTTCTGTGTGTGCTGGAATCTACATGCCCATTTGATCTGGGACTTTGAATCAATCTGTTTATTTCCACAGATTCTACATAAACTCTACTTTCCTCACTTATGATGTCGCTATTAGCAGAGGTACTTTGCCATGTTTGTGGTGGAGAACCTATGATAATGAAGGCTGGTTTCCCAAAAGGCTTTTCAAGATAATATTATTGATAATGACAATACTGGGTTTTAGTTTATGTCCATTATCACCAAACACCCAGCCCTTTTTCTAACTCAGGGTTTCCCAGACTCACCCTTCTAAGCAAAGTGTTCACTAAAGATTCTTCAATACATTAACTGTTACTACACTCATCTGTACATGGATCCCTGCTTGGAAGGCTCATACATTTAAGTGCTCATCTGAATGTGCTTTTTGTAATGATGAGTGAACCTATATTCCCTTTTAAGAAAGTAAACTCAGCTTCTGGGAACTGCTAATTTTTCCAGGCATGTGAGCAAACACCTGGCTAAAGGGTAAGTTCATTCAGCACAGTACATCTCTTTCTTTAATGGTTCTGAATGTGTAAAATGATTAGCAGGCTGCAGTGACAACTGAGATGGTAGATGGGAGAGAGGATTAACTGCACTGCATTATTTAAAATTTAGAAGGGAAATGGTGCCTGAGGATCACACTAGTATTTAACCATTAGGTTCCGGCAATTTTCCACCCACATGGCAATTAAGGCTGGGATTATCAAAGAAGTAGAAATAGTGATAGGTGCTCAACTCCTCTTGAACTTCCATGGGAACAGGACCCCTAATTTCCATACGTGCCTTTGAAAATCCAAGCATGAATGGATACTCTTCTTTTAGACTGGGTTAGTGTTTCCTCTCCTCAAATAATACTTCAGAGATGGGATCATAATTTAAGCCTGTGGAGGACTCTGACGCGCTTTAGTCTTCTTTTAAAAATAGGTGATGAGGTGAACTTCAACCAAATGCCAGACAGCACCAGTGAGTGAGGTGTTATTTTGGCTTTGGGAGAGAGGGGGGTTACTGGAAGCAGAGAAAGGGAAAACTCAAGTAGAGGTTAATGGGTTACACTTGGAACAGGGAGCCTGGCTCAAGTAATGTCCCTGCATTTCCCCACCAACAGGAGAGGTGCAGACAGTTTCAGTAATAATATTCTGCAAGTTGCCTTGGCTGCAAGCTCGCTTGAGAAAAACAAGCAAACAAACAAAAAGATTTCTCGAGGCATGAAGCTGAGCCTAGGTCACACCCAGTTTCTTCCTTGTCAAGGATATGTGCAGCGCCTGCAATGAAGGGTTTTATGACTTTGGGAATAAATGATTTCCAACCTAAATAACTGAATGTTCTCATCAGGATCCCCTATGCAAACTATATATTGATTTTCCAGAACATCGTGTACTCTTCATTGTTGCCAGGAGTTTGTGGGGATCTGGTCATGTCATCATAAAACTGCCAAGATGCTATATTTTCGTCTTCTTCAGTAAAATTCAATATGTTTGGCTGCGTTCACTTCTGCAAATCATACTGTATTGTTCTATACAGTAGCAGCAGAACCTACGTGTAGCTGGAGTTGTCAGTTTTAGGCTTTTGGGAGTGCATCAGGAACAGAGCTGTGCATGGTTTTTTTGACGTTCAGAAGAGCAGTAAGAACACCATAAGCCACATCTGCGTTTCAGAGCTGAGACTAACACCAGCCCTCAAGGCCTGATGGCACATCAGAAACAGAATTTGATACCTTTTCACACATTTGCTTTGTTTTCAACTACACAGAATGATTATTTCAGGGATGCTAAACTCAGCCCCCTCAGAGGTTTGCTGCCCCCGCATCCTGATCTGGATGATGCAATCTTACTGCATGGTTTAAAACATCCTCTATGTACATCGTCCTGTGTAGCTCTGACCCACGGAAAGCCATGTTGAAATATTGACGTTTTTGTATTCCTCAGAGCCCTGAGGGCAGAACAACTAAATTCTTCCAGGGAAATCAGAGCCCCCAAATAGCCTCTTGCGCTGCTTCTTTCTGGCTTGGGGCACAATAACTGCACAATGTCTTTTGATATATTACATTTCTGTCAGAGGTCTCCCTTAGTTTTGGAGTGCCCAGCTAGGAGGCACATTGGCGCATTTTTTCTAGAATGCACATTGACTTAGGATGGGATCTAGGGCAATTGGCTCTATTGAGCATTAACTTTATTTGGGGATTCCCAGAAATGGGAGGATCCAAAATTGCCTGTCATTTTAGATAGCAAAGGCCTGTTGTAATAGAACAACCCACAATGGCTAATTGAAATATCTTTTCTTAGGTTTCTTAAAGTCCTCACCAGCTTCTATAACTATTTATTCCCTTCCTAGCTTGGTCTGCCCATGGAAAAGTAATATAAAGAAAGTGTTTCTATGTTTGGAACTGTCCTTAATTTGGTGAACATCCTGACTGTTTTGAAAAACAGTTAAGCCACTAACTGTTCATCTCTTCTCTCTCGCCCCTTGTTCATCTGTTCTGATTCTTCTGTTCGTCTCCTCTCTATCGCCCCTTGTTTCCCTGCACACGTTGTTTGCCCGCCCCCTCAGGCTCCTTCTCTTCTTCTTCTCTACCTCTTCCACTTCATGTGTTGGAAGTCAGGAGGCGGAGCTAGCTCCAGGTGATGTACCAGCTCTTCACAGACTAACAGTGATCCACTGGATATAGTTTGAGAAGTCCAATGTGTATGTCTAAACCTGACAGTGAAGAGTTACAAAGGGATCTCGCAAACCTGGATGACAGGACAACAAAATGGCAGATGAAATGCAATGTTGGTAAGTGCAAAGTAATGCACATTGGAAAACATAATTCCTAAACATTCCCCAGACAAACTGTATAAGCCTTAGTGAATGTCTTTTACTCTCCTTTCCAGTGTCAGTAAATATTGTATTAGTCACGCTTTCCTTGCAAATACTATTTCTAGTTGACTCATAGATTTGTTTAGCATCTTAAAGCTAAGCTATGTGTGGATACTATGCATTTTGGTGTGTTTACTAGCTTGAGTTGTTCGAAAGGATGATGATATACATGTACTCCAAAAGTAGTGTTAATTTTCTTTTTTATTTGATTTCATATTAAATATTGTAAGCATTGCTCCTTGTTAACTATCCCGTGTTTTAATATTTTTCTTCTACACATATGGGCTGTTTTATTTATATTTATATGAACTATCTTTTTTTTGTTTTTATTGGTAGTGCACACCCACACTCTACTTCAATATTGGTGTTGCACATAAGACATTTTCAACCCTCCCAAAAGAAAATCCAACACATCCAAGGATAGAAAATGTTAGAGGGAAGACTGGTAGCTGCTAGTAACACACCCCTGTGTGCAGATAAGCTCACCCTCCTGCAAACACACCTACAAACATGGTACTGGCACATGCCTCTAAGCAGCTCCAAACTCTGCCACTCAGAAGGGCAGACAATCTGTTGAGATAGCTCTTAAATTACCTGTTGATGCTGGGCAGAACCCAGATCACGTGTCTATCTAGATTCAGCCAAAAGGTCAAAAAATTGGGAAAGTGCCCTCAGGGAAGGAAAGAGAAAGGCAGCCAAGATGGAGTCCGGCCACCCACCAATTTTGCCTTTTTGAGCCTTCTGGTTCTGCTCATATGACCTCATCCAATGCCCACTGCAATCAAAGGAAACACTCTCTTTGACTGCAGGGGGTTGTGGATCAGGCAGTTTACATTCATGATGCTGAGAAATGTTACTTGTCAGGAAATAGAACACTCCATGGGAGAGGAAATTGTTCCATGCAGATTTCAGCACTCTTAGTGGTAGGAATGAAGAAGGATGGAGAGAGTTTTGTTAATCACATGTGTGCTGTTTAAAAAGCATATCCTTTAGTTGCTTAAATTCTGATTTCCTCTCCTATGGAGGGTTCTATTTCCTGAGAAGTGACATTCCGCAGCAGCATGAATGTAAACCGCTTGATCCACAACCCACTGCAGTCAATGAGTTTTTCCTTTGATTGCAGTGGCCATTGGATGAGGTCATAAGAGCAGAAGCAGAGGTCTCGAAAAGGCAAAATTGGTGGGTGGCTGGAGCATACATATATACATCCCAAGGGAGAATTTGGCCTTGTGATGGTTATTTATATTAAACTTTTAATATATATGTTGAGGATCCATTGTGTTAGACACTATATAAATATATATTGAGAGTCCCTGCCCCAAAAACCTTTTTTCTCATAAAAGCTGGCTCACCTGCTTAAAAATAGAGAGCTCCCTTTCAGGCAATCTTTAATCTTTGGATATTTGATAGCAAAAAAATGGATCCCAAAATTGAAAATCCCCTAAAATATTACGTAACTTCATAAAAACCAAGACAAGCTAAAACTGAAATCCTTGACAATATACCCATCATGAATAATGCAACCCACTTGTTTCCCTACCAATCTGCAGGTTTAGTGTGCAATATGATATTTGCAGCATTGGGAACTGAAGAGTATGTGTATCTCTCTCTCTCTCTGCATGTACTATAGACAGTACACACACAGACCAAATGCACTCACTTCCTTCCCCCACCAAAGTAAAACCACCTCTCGGGCTGAAATGTAGCAACTGCTTATTAGTGTGCAGTCACATTGCATGGAGCTGTAAAGCTTAAAGTGACAAATAATGTATTCAGTGAAAACTGTAGGGGTGTGTTTCACGAGGCATAAAGGATCTGACGACAAAGGGTTCTGGGGTCGACTGATCCCCATCTAGACTACCGCGCTGTGCCGACAATCAGCTGATCGGCACAGCACGGTGGCCATTTTGATGCAAATGAAGCGGCGATTATTTAAATTGCCGCTTCATTTCCCTCTGCCGAGTACACTCATCTACATGGCTCCGTTGACGGAGCCATGTAGTCTAGACACACCCTAGAGGAAATTCAGGCTGGCAGAGAGCATTTAAAGTAGAATTTGGATATAAAATAAACTATCCTAGTTTCTATCCAGATTCATAGAGGCATAAAGGTCAGGAATTCTCCCCACAAGCAAAGATTAGCCAGAGAACCGCTCTGCCCAGACTACATCATTTGGCCCAAAGTCCATCTCTTCCTAAAAATAAACTCACTATCACAAAAGTCAGCAACCTTTCAGAATTAAACTGGCAGCAGGAAACTATTAGCCTGGTACACTGTTTTGTTCCATGAACATTATCTCTTTCATATATCAAATTACAATGTTTGAAAAATCCTGATATGTTAAGCAGTTTCTAGACAAAAGTTGTTAGCGGTTTAATCACTGCAAACCGCTGTAAATAACAAGGTTGGGGCAAACTAATAATGGCTCTTTTTATAAGTCAATAGAATAATTTGAAACTCTGTTGCAAGCCTGTGATTGTACTTTGTGTGCATATGAGCCATATGCTATGGTTTAGGGGTTATTCGTGTTTCCATTATAAAACCCTACTTTCCAGGTTTATAATTTGGCTGTAAAAGTGCCATAGGAGCCAAAACTTGGTGAGTCCATATGTGGGTTAAACCCACAAAAGGCAAGCAATTCAGAGGCAGGAATGGAATTCCCCTCTCTATGTCCCAGATGGTGCCAACATATTTCACAGCATATTATACCAGAGAAATCCTGATGATTCTGGTTGAGCTTTAATTTCATATGAACTGGAACATTCCACAAAATATAATTAGTGGTAAATATTAACTTCATCGTTACATAAATAAAAAACTAATACATGTGCAGAAGCTTGGGCCACATCACAGTCGTTTTGATAATCAGTAGGCATTCTCCAAAAATTTGGCAACCCATGTACAAATTTATTCAAACTGGGACTTACTTGCTCTCTGAGCCTACATCTAGACTGCAGGCTTCTTTCGAAAGAAGCTTTTCTGGAAGAGAACTTTCAGAACAACTTCCAAAAGAGCGTATCCACACTGGCTAAGCGGATCGAAAAAGCAATCTGCCTTTTCAAAAGATAGTGTCCAGACTGATTGGATGCTATCTCACATAAAAGGTCACCCGGAACCACTTCAGGCAGGGCTTTAGGTCACCAGTTGCTTCCGAGTGCTGGTGCTGGAGCCTAGCAGAGACATGGGCTTAAAGGGACCCACCCCGGGCCAGCCGTTTCTCTGCTTCTGCTGCGTGCTTGCCTACCTCCCCAAGGGACGGCAAAGCTCTCACAGTGCCTGCTGTGGTTGCCCAGCTTTTTTGGGCACCACAGCTTTTTCCTTTGTCCATGGAGCTGGAGCTGCCCCTGGGCATGAGATGGCCCTACATGGCCATGCTACAGTTTCTGCAGCATGCTGGTCCTGACTGAGCTCGACCCCGAGCTCATTCTGGGGACCCTCTCCCTGGGTGTGGGCGCAGCACTCTTGCAAATGCAACCCACTGTGGAGAGGTGTGTCTGGAGGCTGGACACCAGTTCCGACTGGTGGGACCGGATGGTCATGGAGCGGTGGGATGACCAGCAGTGGCTCCAAAACTTTGGAATGCAGAAGGCCACCTTTTTGGTGCTGTGTGCCAGGCTCGCCCCTACCCTCTGATGACGCAACACCCACCTACGGCCCGGCATCCCCCTGGAGAAGCAGGTCACAATCACCCTCTGGAAGCTCACCACCCTAGAGAGCTACCAGTTGGTGGGCAACCAGTTCGGTGTGGGGAAGTCCACCATCGGGGCCCTCCTTATGGAGGTAAGGCACTCTTGGGCTGCAGTCCCTGAAGGGGAGGGAGGAGTCCTGGCAAAGGGGGACCTTTGGGAAAGGAGGCTGGAGGGCAGAGGTGTGTGGGGGAAGCCCCATCCCCAGGGGGTTTGTGAAGTCCTTCCCTCACACAGCCCTGCTGCTGGGGGGTGTGTGGCCTCATAGGGGGTGGCTCCTGTGGTGTTGGGGGGAGGGGCACCTCCCAAGGACTCAGGCACGCCCTCTCTCATTCGCTGTTTTGTGTGTTTGTTTGTTTCCTTCTGCACGCTGTGTGGTCCATCAATTCCATCCTGCTGCGGAGGGTTATCTGCCTGGGAGACCTGGATCCAATTGTGGCCGGATTTGCTGCCCTGGGGTTCCTGAACTGCGGGGGAGCAATTGCTGGGACCCACATCCTGATCCGTGCACCTCAACATAGAGTGGCCCAGTGCATCAACCGCAAAGGCTACTTTTCTATGGTGCTGCAGACCCAGGTCAACCACCATGGACAGTTCATGAACATTTTTGTCAGATGGTTGGGCAGGGCACATGATTTTTCGGAACTCCAACCTCAATGGGAAGCTGGAGGCGGGCACATTCTTCCCCTGCCGTGACTTTGCGGTTGGGGACATGCAGATGCCATTGTGCATCGTGGGGGACATGGCCTACCCCCTGATGCCATGGCTAATGAAGCCTTACACCAGCCACCTGGACCCCAGAAGGGACCAATTTAATGCCCACCTGAACCAGGCCAGGATCAAGGTGGAGTGCACCTTTGGCCACCTCCAGGCATGGTTCAGGTACCTCCTGACCCTCCTGGACGTGGGGGAGCAAAACATCCCCAAGGTGGTGTCGGCATGTTGTGTCCTCCACAACATTATGGAGAGGAAAGGGGAGGCTTCCTCCTGAGGTGGGAGGCAGATGCCAGCCGCGAGGGGGGACCCTTCGTGCAGCCGCAGACAGCTGACATCTGCCAGGCCCATCAGGTTGGGGTGCACATCCGGTAGGCCCTGAGGGAGAGTTTCTCTCAAGCACCCCAGTAACTCTCCCCAGGGCCTCCCCACTAGGGGACTCTGGCTTGCTGCACTATCCCTTTCCCACCACAACCCCTCCCATCACCCCTTCCCTGACCTCTCAATAAAGACACCTGTTTGGTTTTAAATAAAATGAACTGTGTATTGATCTTTCAATAAAAAAGTTGGGGAGGGGGAGGGTGGCTCATAACTTGGAAGGGGAGGGTGGCTGGGAGTGGTGTGTGTGGGGGTGAATGGTGTGCCATCTTAGGTGTGGGGACCTCGTCGGACTTGGGTTTGGGTGGGTCCTGGGACCACAGGGATATGGCAGGAGGGGGGGCTGGAGTGGGGTCAGGGATGGCAGGGAGGGGTCAGAGGCATCACTTGGGGAGAGGGCATGGGCATCACTTGGGGAGGGGGCTTGGGCATTGCTTGGGGAAGGAGCAGAGGCATTTCTTGAGGAGGGAGCAGAGGCATAGCTTGGGGGAAGGGGAAGGGGAATGGGCATAGCAAGGGTGGGTGCAGGAGGATGGTAGGCAGCATCCGGGTGTTGGACCCAATCCGACAGCAGCCAGGTGTGTCATCATGTTGTGCATGTTGGCACACATGCTATCGCACTGCTGCATGAGCTGGTCCCATGCGTGGTTCCGCCACTCTACCTACTCCCAGATCTTCTATGCCAGGGTCTACGTTATGTCATGCAAGATGCTGACATGCTGCCGCATGAGGTCTTTGTGGACCATGGTGTGCTTTTGGGGTCTCTTGGGCTCTGGCTGGCTGGCTTGGGTGATGTGGCTTGCCCCTCAGTCCTGACTGGTCCGGCTGTGGAGAACATAAAAAGGGAGAGGCGGTCAGCCATCCATGCAGACACTGTGCCTGAGGCTGTGCCCTCCACTGTGAGCAGCGACCAACAGTCCTTGGGGCAGAGGAGGGGGATGCCCCAGGAGCAAGGCCATGTGTGGGCTGCACAGCAGGCCCTGACTCACAGAGGCCCCGAGGTGCCCAGGGGATCATGCTGCCTGCTTCCTGCCCCCCCCGGCAAGATGTGTTTATATGTGGCCTCCCGTGAGCCTGGAAGCAGGATCCAAGCCATGCTCAGGGGCTGGCTGCTGAGTCCAAATGGTGCACACTAGCGCGGCACGTGGTTCCACATTTACGGACTGCAGCATGATGCCCAGCCCAAGCAAGTCAAGCGACGCTCAAACCCCACCCCCTCTGCGTCTGCCTCCTCTGTCCTGTATGTGTGACAAACTGAGAGCACTCACCTGAAGATTCCTCCCCGGCATCAGAGGAGGCCTCAGAGACATCCACGCTCACAGGAACTGGCTCTAAGGAGAGCATGATGGTGGCCGCATCGTCCGCCTCCTCCTCGTCCTGCTGCTGTCCCTGGTCCTCCTCCTCCACTGTGACCTCTGGCCAGGCGACAACAGGCGTGTCGAGGCCGGAGTCCATGACGACAGGTGGGGAAGATGTTTCCCCACCCCCTCAAGAGTTGGAGCAGATCCTGATAATAGGG
Organism: Pelochelys cantorii; assembly: GCA_032595735.1. Classification (NCBI taxonomy): domain Eukaryota; kingdom Metazoa; phylum Chordata; order Testudines; family Trionychidae; genus Pelochelys; species Pelochelys cantorii. The sequence goes on along the minus strand of CM064328.1, from coordinate 62,245,368 downwards.
GCAAGTGTGGGGTCCTGCCCTGGAGCGCGAGCTGTGCTTTCTGGTCCTCATGTATCCCTAGCGGAGCTCTTTCACCTTACTCCAGACCTGTTTCAAGTCCAGGGTGGGTGTCCATGCTCCACCAGGGACTCAGCCATGCACTCAAAGATATCGGTATTATGCTGCTTGGACCGGAGATCCTGCAATGTCTCTTCCTTGCCCCAGAGCTTGAGGCGGGACAGGATCTCCACTCCGGACCAGGAGGGTGCCCACCTCTTGGTCCCCTTGGGTGGGTCCTGGGACCCCTGGGGCTGCTCCCTGTGAGGGCCAGGGAGGTTGCAGGGGGCTTGAGACTGGGCCATGGGTGGCAATGCCTGTGGCAGGGCGAGCCATGCGGTCAGGGTGCTGCTCTCAGGCCAGCTTCCTGTCACAAGGCTTGTCCAGAGTGCCTGCAGCTTTAAGAGAGGCCAGGAGACAGGAACTATAGAGTTGTGATTACTTTGGATGGAGTGGCCACCAGAGCACCTGTGTTAATTCCTGGAGGCCTCTTCTTTAGAAAGAAAACCCTCTTCCCTGTCCACACACGCCTTTTTCTGAAAGAACTCTTTCAGAAAAAGGCTTCTTCCTTGTAGAAAAAAGATTACCAATGCTGGAAACCCCACCTCTGTTCTTTTTATTTACTTTCGAAAGAATGCGATTGCAGTGTGGACGTTATTGAAGTTTTTTCGGAAAAATGGCAGTGTTTCTGAAAAAAACTCTGTAGTGTAGACATACTCTGAGTGGCAGATGGAGTTCAAAGTGAATCAATTTAAGTATAATTATATAATGTTATAGTGATGTAATCAGTCTATTTTAGACTCTTTCCCAAATGCATTTGCTGTGTTCTGTGTAATAATGAGAAATGTTCCTGTTTAAAAATATCCAGTCAGGCCTATTTAATCTTGAATCAAAAATTTAGACTTAATTTCCTTAAATATAGACAAAGGCATACATGCTACAAGTTTAACAAAGCAATGCAATAGACCCACTGGAAAATTTATCACCAGCTAATTATTCAAAGAATCAGAGATATGTCAAATCCAGGCACAGATCAGTTAGTTCTTACATTGGCCTAGATTACAGGTATTGCCTTCTCTCACTTCCTGGTGCAGTCCATAGATCACGCTCCTTTCTATATAAGATGGGGTCTACTTCATTCTCTGTTGGTCCAAGGGTGGAGACTGGAAAGGCCAAGGTGGAGAATGAGTGGGCTGACGAAGTCCACGTTATCCATCTCCTCTGACCCAAGTGAGAGCCTGAAGAAAAGTTAGCATAGCTGCAAAAGAATCCTGGGGATACAACCTGGGACTGCGGTACTGCTATGCTCCCTTAACTCTCCAACCTGGATTCTCTCTCATGATGCATTACTAGGGACAAGCTGCAACCCCCTCCAGGTGCCCTTATTTCTCAGACACCAGCATCCAGAGACACACCCAGCCAAGCTACATGAATGCTCTCCAAGCCACTTGTGACCTATATATAGAGAAAGAGACTCCAGTAAAGCCCCCAAGTCCCCTGCCCTGCACCCCACAAATGTATTCTCTTGCACGGCTCAAGATCTTCTTTTGAACAATGCAAACTCATTCATTTGTTCACCACTTAGTCAAAAGACAGTGGACATGCACCAGCCTTGGTAATCTGAGCTTGTTCCCCGAGCACTTTAGAGAAACCTACTGGTAGAGAATCCGAGGGGTAGCCATGTTAGTCTGAATCTGCAAGAGCGGCGAGGAGTCCTGTGGCACCTTATAGACTAACCGAAGTGTTGGAGCATAAGCTTTCGTGGGCAAAGACCCCCTTCGTCAGATGCATGTAGTGGAAATTTCTAGAGGCAGGTATAAATATGCAGGCCAGAATCAGGCTAGAGCTGACGAGGTGGATCCAATGAGGGAGGATGAGGCCCATTTCTAGTAGCTGATCTGGAGGTGTGAATACCAAGAGAGGAGAAGCTGCTTTTGTAGTTAGCGAGCCATTCACAGTCTTTGTTTAATCCTGAGTTGATTGTGTCAAACTTGAAGATGAACTGTAGCTCAGCAGTTTCTCTTTGAAGTCTGATCTTGAAGTTTTTTTGCTGCAGGATGGCTACCTTTAGATCTGCAATAGTGTGTCCAGGGAGATTGAAGTGTTCTCTCTTGGTATTCACACCTCCAGATCAGCTACTAGAAATGGGCCTCATCCTCCCTGATTGGATCCACCTTGTCATCTGCAGCCTGATTCTGGCCTGCATATTTATACCTGCTTCTGGAAATTTCCACTACATGCATCTGACAAAGTGGGTCTTTGCCCACGAAAGCTTATGCTCCAACACTTCGGTTAGTCTATAAGGTGCCACAGGACTCCTCGCCGCTCCTACTGGTAGAGGTAAAACATTAAAATAAGTTCATTAACTACAGAAAGAGAGATGTTAAGGGATAATAAGTGGAAGGGGTAACAGAGATATGCATGGAAATAAAAAGCAAGCGCACATTCTAAATCCTAAACTTTCAGACAGCATGATTTGAATCAAACAGTTTTCCTCACCCTGGCAGATCCTGCAGGTAGGTTTCAGTTCTTAACACAGGTGTCAGCTTCCTTCAGATCTTGGGAGTGCTCAGCCTTCTGCTGTGCCCTCCTCATTCTCCTAGTCTCTGTCCCTGCCGCTTCCCTCCCTCCCCCACTTGACCCCTGCTCTTCTTCTCTCCTCCCCAGTACCTTTTGCAAACTGTGGAACAGCTGTTTGGGATGGGTAAGAGGAGCTGGGAGGGAAGGGAAAGAGTTGATTGGTGGGGCTGAAGGCAGATGGGAGGTACTGGGGGAGAAGCAGGGGAGCTGGATACCAGTGGTGCTAAGCACCTGCTAATTTTATTCCATGGGTGCTCCACGATGGAGTCAGCACCTATGGTTCTTAATATATAGGCTAAACTTCCTTCTCATCCTGGGACCAGTCTCCTCAGTTCAAAGTCTTTGTCTTCCCAGTGCTCTTGTTGTCTTCAGCATAGGTGGGAGAGGAGTGAGATGATCACCTGCTACCACTATCCCAAGGAAGATACTGGCCTAGCCATATCCTGGTGGGTCTTGATGAGCCCCAGATTTGAGCTATTCCCAGTGCTTGTGCAACTGTCTCTTACAGAAGTGTAAATCTTTTGATTACAATTCCCCTGCTGGTTAATGATTCACGATGGCTGCTTAACATCCAACTGAATATGCGTCATTGCCTTTGTAGTCACTGGAGAGCTAGCCGCAGTGGGTTTCTCCCAAACTCATAACATATTTCAATAACCACCATAGAGCAAAATCTCAGAACTTCATACACACTAACGAAATACAGTTTTGGACAGAACCATGAATTGCAGCACATCATGGCCTTTCATATGGCATCTTACAAGGCAGGTGTTGTATGAAACATCACCACCACAAACCAGTGATGAGTAAGGGGGTTGCAGGGTGTTGTTTTGAGGTATAGCATGTCACAACAGCCTTCCTCTGTTTCACTTTATCCTCGGAGGTTCCCAAGAAGCCAGAAGCTGAAGTCATCCCTGAAAACAAGGCTCCAGAGGAGCTGTACCAGCTGGGCAGGAGAGCTGTGGCTAGAATAGTTAGTATGCAGGCAGAGGGCCACCACGTGGTTGGCCCTGAACTCCCATGAATACTCTGGAAGTCCCCAGAAACAGGGGTAGTGCCACTGCAGCAGGGGCATGAGTTAAGATAGTCTTTATGGCTATTCTAGCCTACCCTGCTCCAGGGCCCACGCAGCTCAAGGCTAAGAAAAATTAATCTGCTCTCCCCACTGCTCCCTGGGGTGGGCTGTTCACTGGCACAGAGATGAATCTAGCTCTGTGGACTTTCTTATTGCCACAATACTCAGCTGTAACACTTTCAGAGCTCTGTCTAGCTCCTATGGAAAGCAAGTTCTACGGGCCAGGAAGGAACACTGGCTTGTAGGAACCAGAGCTGGAGATGAGGGAGAAGAAAGTTACAGTCCCAGGGGAGGCTGCTGGAGGCACTGATACATCTGAGAGCATATTACAGGGCTACTGGGAATCTTCTAGAATTATTGCTCTGAGCAGTTGCCAGTTCAGCTAGCAGGTTAGAGGCATGAGTTGGGAAGGTGGTGCTTCCAAGTACCTTCTATTGACAGGCTGGGCTGCAACACTGCATGTTCTCAATGAACTCCTTGGGGTTGCATAATTACATTATTGCTCGTAGCACTATAGAACTAAAACCAGATCAGAGATAACTAGTTGTGCATGTGACTGACAACATTCCAATTTTAACGGTAGCCCAAGGGCCTGACTCTGCCACCTTTTCTCATGCTGAGGAGAGCCCCAGTTCAGTGGAGCCAAAAATTTGCACTGCTTGACGATGGCACTGTGCATTTCTCTGACACCCTTCAGGAAGCAGGTACCACCCAGGGTGTTGTCCCCTTTAGAGGTGCTGGAGGATAGCTCTACCAAGCTTTTTACTTCTGAAAGCAATCTTAACTTTGGCAGTGTCCCATTAGTGAGGTAGAATTTGCATAGGCACAAATGACCAATTATAGAATGGCTTCTACAGCTCTTCCGTGCTGCAAGGAAGGAAGTACAGCCAGAAGAGCAATGTAGCATCTGATTCTCTTGGAACTTTCCATCCTGAATCCTAAGAGCTGCAGTTAGTGTGCCACTAGTCCTATCTTACTTCTGTCCCTTGACAGAAAGTGAGACCTAGAAGATCTGCTGAAGTGGATTGGAGCTGTCTTGGTTGCTTTGTGGGTATAGATGTAGCAAGTCACATTTCAGCTCATGGGGCTTGATAGCAAAGCAAGAACAAGTTTGTCCCATTCTATAATCCTCTAAGGTCCAAGATTCTGCACACGTTTGTCTTTGTAGTCGGACCCCTTCACTGAGTGCCCTTTTTACTTTTACAAATATATGCCCAAATAGTGGCTTTTTCCCTTTAAACTTAGAATTTGAGAATTAGGGAATCAAAGCAAAATGAGCAGAAAATGTTTTAAAGTGTCTTTTATTATAAATCAGTTACTTTTGCACCACTGATATTTTTCATCCTGCAAAAGACAAGCCCAACTAGAAAAAATATTTATCCAATAAAGAAAAAGAAACCTCTGACATCTGAATAAATATAAGGAAAGATAATTCCATCCCTTGACAAATGAGAAATTAAAGCCAGTCATTTTTCTTTTGCTTTCTTGTTGCTGTTTATTCAGCCTTCATATAACTAATGAAGGGACAAAGATTTTTACCCTGGATTTACCTTTTTCCAAGTTGCCTGAAAGGCATTTGGCTCTTTGCAATGATCATCAAATCACTGCCTATTGTCAGATCCTCTGACTTTAATAAGAACTGCACTATTGTAAAAAAGGTCTCGTCAAGGTCTCTCCTTTGTCCAAAAGCACCTATCACCTTTGTTATACAAAGCTGCTTATGTTCCTCCCCTCAAAGTTCCTCCCCTTTCTATGACATGACATATTGTCAGAGATGATTCACAAACCTTTAGCTGCTCCAGGTACAAAGGCACCTGCCAGTTCATGTATGACCCACCTGATCACTTCTGAGTGGTTGGGCAGCTTACAGCAGTGGTTCCCAACCACCAGTCCGGCAGCAGGCCATGAACCCCTGCCTGTCAGGCTGTGGCACTCTGCCAGGCCACGCCCCCCCAGCTGCTAATGAACCCTGCCTCGCACATTCCCTATAAGGTGCGCCCTTGTGTGTTCACTAAAAATTCTCCTCCCAGGGTGAGTGGTGCTACAGGATGCCCCGGTGTGCCATGGCTGGAGCCTGCCCATGGTGAGGCTGTCCCTACTGGGGCAGCCTCACCATGGCCTCAGTTCCAGCTCCAGCGGCAACCACGCAGCCCGGCCAGTGGAGCTGCATGGCAGGAGGCTGCCCTGTGTCCTTTCTGTTGTGGGCAGTATGTTTGGGACCAGGGAATGGAGCCTTCATGGCCATGAGCGTCCCAAGGAGGTTCAGGTTAGAGGCCCCGGGGAGTCACACTGGGTGTCTGCAATTTCCGCCCTTCCTCCAGCAGAGCCTGGCTTCCCCTGCGGGGGCTCCCCTGTCGGTTCCCACCTGCACCATGTGTCTGGCCACTTCCCAACATCCCAGGGCGCTGCAGCCGACAGCGCTGGTCAAAGTTGTGTGGGGGGAGCTGGGCTCCCTGGCTCAAAACTGCGGGTGTCAGGGGGGCTAGAGCCGGGAGCCTGAGATGTGCATAGGCTGAGTGACCCTGCGCTGCTAGGCCCCAACTGTTAATGGTCTGCGGAGGAACTCTTGAGCCAACAGAAATGTACGCTGCCCCTGTCGCCTGTGCCACAGACGCTGCCACTCCCGTGCGTGTGTTGGAGGCTGGACTGTCACCAGGCCTGGCAGGGTAGAGGCGGGGTCTCTTCCTGGCTGCAGAAGAGCACTTTGTTGTGTGATGGGAAGGTCATGCAGAGCAGCTACGACCTGGGCAGCAGTGCTCAATTGGTGGCTGGGAGGCAGTGCAGAGCTGGGTGAGGGGGTCAGGGCTAGTGCTGGGGGGAACTATGGGGGCAGAGCTGGCACTCAGGGGCTCTGGGAGTGGGGCTAGTACTGGGGAGGTTGTGGGGGAAGGGCTGGCACTGGGGGGCTCTGGGGATGGGGTTAGTATTGGGGACTGGGGGCTGGTTCTGGGGGGTTGGGTGCAGGGGGCTCTGGAATCAGGAGGCAGGCATTGGGGCATCTGGTGGTGATGGGGCTCTAATACGTGGGGTGCTGGCACTGGGGCGGTCTGAGTGGAGGAGGGTGGCACTGGAGGAGGGTTGGTGTAGGGGACTCTGGTATCAGTGGCTGGTGATGGGGGGTATTGGAGGGGTGGGGGGCTATAGGGATTAGGGCTGGCACTGGGGGACTCTGGAGGCCAGGGCTTTGGGTGGACCGGTAGCATTCTATCTGAATACTTGCATGTTAATTATGTAATTGAATTATGCAAATAATGAATATGCAAATGTTGCCGGTCCACCAAAAGATTGTGAATGGGTTTGCTGGTCCCTGGTGTCAAAAAGGTTGGGAACCACTGGTTTACAGTATCCACACAAATTGCATCCGAAGAACCTCCTTTAGTTATCTTGTTATGACTGTCAGCCACCTCGGTTTGCTTATACAGGGCCCAGTCTCCACACCCAAATCAGTGGAAACTGAGGGTACTGGATGATTCTTAGGATTGGATTCAATGTGATGTTTCGAGAGCACCGGATCAGTAATATTTCTGCATAATCATTGGAAACACCTAACTGGACATTTGAAGCCAGGACAAGCAAATGCTGAACATATTTTCTCACTACAAATCCTCCAAACAAAGCGGGAGAAAGTTAATTCTTATTTGTGACTTTGCCTCTCAAAGCCTCTGCTCTTTTGGACAATCCTAGCTAGGAGGCATACATACCTAATCTTGCTTGGTCTAGCTATACACTGATGTCACCTTATACTCAAAAGCTGAAGCATGATTAGTGTTTCCCATCTCAAATCAATCTCAGATGATGTATTGAAACACCCCCAGGAGAACTGGTATAGGCAGGAGATCAGTATATCTTGTCAGTATCTGGGAGGGAGGTGAAATGGGGGAGGGAGAGGGGAGCAATTTCTTTCTGAAAAGCTTTTCCCAGCTGAGAATCAGAGGGAAAGTAACTGCTGAAGACTCCTGGAAGCCAACAGGCTCAATCAGCGCATGTGAAGTCACTCACAGTGCTGGCGCCTTAGAGAGCCCCACACAGCAGCGGGGCTGTCTGTTTTCAGGGACTGACATGCTGCTTGAGGAATCGTACTGCACAGCCATTGTCTAGGTCACATTTATCCTGTGACTTTCCATGGCTAACTGCTACGCTATGCTTTGCTGGTTGGATCTGTTGCTCCAAATTAAAGTCTGGCTATGGAAGAAGGCCTAGCATGTACATGAGGTCATGGAGCTGGATCCTGCAGCTTGGACTTTGCTTCTGCCAGGAACAAGAATTAAAGGTGAGTTTTCAACCCAGAAGCCTAGGAACTGAGCCACAGAAAGTGAGTTTCTGCAGCCAATGAGTTTGGAGTAGGCTGTTCCAGGGGGTCTGTGACATTTATGTTTAGAATACAAATGACTCACCCATTTTTTGTTCTTTTCTTTTAAAATTGCTATTTGAGCTCTTGCATTTACTAGCTGGTTCCTGCAGGCCTCCCACATGTTCAGCTGCCTTTGAAGTTAATTGGAGTTGCCCATGGAGGCCTTCTCAGAACTGGTGTGTAAAATTGCCCTTCTGTGTCCCCTGTACCAGGTTAAAGTGTGTCCCACTTCTTCAGAAGTCTCAGAGGGGTAACTGTGTTAGTCTGTAACATTAAAAATGAGTTGTCCTATGGCACCTTAGGGCTCATCTAGACTACATTCTTCTGTCGAAAGAGGAATGTAAATGAGCCCAATCGAAAGTGCAAATGAAGCGGAGATTTAAATATCCCACGCTTCATTTGCATATTCATGTCCAAGTGCTGTTTTGAAACAGGGTTTTTCAAAAGTGAAACCGCAGTCTAGACAGGGTTCTTTCAGAAAAAAAATCCTTTTTCGAAAGAATCCATACTCTTCATTTTTTCAGGAGTATGGGTTCTTTCGAAAAAGGTTCTTTTTTTGAAAGATCCCCGTCTAGACTGCAGTTTCACTTTCGAAAAACCCTTTTTTGAAACAGCAATTGGACGCGAATATGCAAATGAAGCGCAGGATATTTAAATCTCTGCTTCATTTGCACTTTTGATCGGGTTCATTTACATTCCTCTTTCGACAGAGGAATGTAGTCTAGATGAGCCCTTAGAGACTAACAAAATATAGATATAGATATAGATTTAGATATAGATATAGTATCATGAGCTCTTGTGGGTAAGACCCACTTCACCAGATGAGTTGGAGTGGAAATAACAGAATCCAAGGGATATATAATAGCAAAAAAAGTACCTGTCAATTGTAGGACCTGTGTTAATGAAGCTAATTAAGTGGCTGGATGTGTCCCATTCATAGCTTTTCATGTGAAAATACAGATCCCTGCCTTTGACATTCACATTCTCAGCACTCCAACAGCGTTTTAAAGGGCTTGAGGGTCTGGCCACCACTATTGCTGCAGTAGCAGGGGTGACAACCAGATGCCCCAGACCCCTTTGAATTGCTGGGTCCCAGGAAAACTGACCCTTTTGGCCCCAGTTATCAGCAGGCCTGGCTGGCTGTTATGATCCCCTTGACATCTACATATTCATGTCCCATTTGCCTCTTGGGGTTGCAAGAGCGCCTCATGTAAAGTGCTAGGTTACACCTTCTCTTTTACAGCTGCTTTAGGCACACATGTGCTTCATTGAAGAGCTAGGGCATCTGTGGAAAAAAGCTATAAAGACAGAGACACAACCAGCATATCACTAATACTTGCTGGGCCACAGTTTGAAAAGCAGTATACTAGTATTTCTATGTACTGCAGTACTTGTCTTAGCAAGGCACATGCAGCCAGGGAATCATGTTATATTTCACATTAACATTGCAAGCTTCAAAAAATCACATATTGTGTATGATTTGCCTCGCACTTTGACATGTGCAAGTTGGAATAATGCCTGGAATGAGTGGAGTTACACCAGTTTGAAATCAGTCAAACTGAGAGCAGAATCATGTCCAGCATTCCTCGCACACACAGAAAAGAACATTAATTTGCTCTAAAGTTGTTTTGTTTTGCTAATTGGGGATTACAATGTACAGGTTGAACTTCAATACTCCAGTCCAGAAACATACATGGTCCAGCATGATTTTAGTTACTTGGCTGTCTGCTTATCATGGGCGTGGCCATTTCCCGCAGTCCTGTAAAGTTTGCTTACAGCCACCAACCCTGACTCTAAGTCTTCTATCCTGATATTTAGCTATAAATCACTTGTAAATGTCTTCTAATAGCCCAGCAAGCAGTGGAAGGTCTGGTAATGCTGCTAAGCATAAGCATGTTTTTTATGCTTTATTTACTTGTTTCCTTTTGTCGATACAATAAAAGTGTGTAACAACACTAACACTTTGTTATGAAGTGAGCTGAAAAGCTTTGGCTAAGTGTAGGGTTATATAGGATGTATCAGTTCAGTCATACATTATTGAGCAGCATTGCAAATGCTGTTCTATTTATTTGCCTCAATGAAATAAAAATAAAGAGACCTACTGACTGCAATATTGATCTTCTGTGGTTCGGCAAATTCTCTGCTTCAGCACCGATCAGGACCCGAGAGTATCAGTCTAGAAAGGTTCAATCTGTATTGTGTATATAGAAAAAAATCAAAATCAAATGTGGTGACCTTTGAGAACTACAAGAGAGATATTAAGTGAGCAACTGGACAAAAAATAGATTATTAAACACAAAACTGAGGGTACGTCTAGACTTAAAGTTTCTTTTGAAAGAAGCTTTTTCGAAAGAGCTCTTTTGAAAAGGCTTCTTTCAAAAGAGAACATCCACACCTCAAAACCGGATCAAAAAAGCGATCTGCTTTTTCGAAAGAAAGCATCAAGACTGCATGGACGCTCTCTCGAAAGAAAGCCCTGATTGCTATTCACAGAATGTCCCTGTTCTGTGTCCACACACGCCTTTTTTTGAAAGAACTCTTTTGAAAAAGGCATTCTTCCTCATAATTTGAGATTTACCAATGTCAATCCCCCCCCCCCGCATTCTTTTCATTTAATTTTGAAAGAATGCTATTGCAGTGTGGACGCAGGTAAAGTTTTTTTGAAAAAAGGGCAGTTTTTTCGAAAAAACAGTGTAGTCTAGACATACCCTGAGTTACACAGAGCTCATTATCTAAGTCTGTAAAATGCACCCTGTATGTTTGTAACACTCCAAGCACAATAGTCAGAGATAACAAATAATCATACAATCTGCATGGAAAAGGAAAGAATATTGATGAAGTGCAATCCCATTTCTGAAAAGCTAGGCAGAGGTAATCTAGAAAAAAGTAGATTCATAGGCCCAACCTCTACGATTTGTCATTGCCTTCAGCAGGACCAGGATTTGTCTCATGTTCTTCAACTGAAATAATTAAAACCACTTGTGACAACTGACCAGCATTCCAAAGTTCCAGAGATACCACAACTTCCTCTTCATTAATGAAAAGTAGTTCAGAATTCCAAGGCAGGATTATTTTCAAAGACTTTGTAACTTTGGTCTCAGTTCAAGGTGCCAACAATTCGTAGTGTGAGAAAAAGTATTCAGACATTTCTTAATTCCAACTCTGAAATGTAGCATAATTGCTTCTATTTATTTACTGTAGTTCTTCTGTGTTCTCTGAAACTCCAGTGTAATATACATTTAATTTCACCAATATATGCTAACCCACAACTAGTAGTAATCTTGTTGGCTGCAGTTTGATGAAGTTCCAAATGTCTAATCCCAAACCTACAAAAGTCAATGGAAGTCTTTCCCCTGATTTGAGTGGTTTTTGGCAGAGGATTGTCAACAATTAGGAACAGGAGCAGTTGGATGGCAGCACTTATTAACAGTGTTCACTATATGAGGCATAGACCCTGTAAACACTTAGCATTTCTTCTGAGATTGTCAGGAAATAATATTAACAAATTATATGAATGTGTGAGCTTTTCTCTTTCTGTTTATCAAGTACAATAGTGACACTTTACCAAGCCTGATGGGTAAAGCTAAAATGTCTGGAGATTTAATTTGGAGAGTCATAATAAAGTAGGGATGCCTATTTAAATCTTATCCCAATAACTGAATCTTTGACACTCTGAACTATGTCCATGTGACTCTGTGGTATCTTATTCTCTTTCCCTTTTCCCACAAACTCATGTGTCTTCCCAGGAGCCTTTTAGCCTCAGAAAATAGCATGTTGATTTTATATGTTTTTAATATTCAGTAACACTTCTCTGCTCAGAATTAGCAAGGAATGTGTAAAAGGTTGAGCAGCAAAATCAATCCCAATCCATTTTCTCTTAACAGTAGCATTTTGAGGCTGTATTTTCCACTTCTGTGCTTCACTTGGATATCTAAAATTCCAAAGCCTGAAAAGCTGAAATAAAAAACGGAATGCTGCTCTTATAGGCATTATATTTTACCCGTTAAGTCACTACTTTTCCACATTAGTCACTGGGTAAAGATGTCGGGCGTTGATTCAGACGATGACAATATATAATGTCTTTTCCACATTCAATTTCAAGCTAGGAGAAGACTTCCTCTCTTGTTTTCACGGGAATTTTGTGAATTCCAGTAGGTATATTTTTCCAGCCTCACAATTGTATTTGCATTTGGAAATTGCCAGTTGAAATATCGCCTTTCCCATGGAAAAGCTGCTAATACTAAATCATAACAGCTTAAGTATATTTCAAGTGCTCAGGTTAGATGGGCTCTTTATGCATCAAGCAGAGTTCCTTGGTAATATTGTGATATGATTTTCTGTGGCTATCATGAGTGCAAACTTATTTTTTTTGTCCATATTCCTAGATATAGCATATGGACAAATGGATTAAGAAAACAGGTTACATATACGATAAGGTCATTTGAGTTAAAACTTCTCTTTGGATTCTCTTTCTGAGAGCAAACGGGGTAATTGAAGTAGGCAGGAAAATAAGAGGAACTATTGCACATATGCTTAGTTTGTACTTATAGAAATCAGATGTCACAAAATTGTACTAAGGTGTCTAATGCAGCTGGAATCCTCCTTGCAAATCCTCTCCCTATTATTTTTGATTTGGACACATGTACCTTCCTTCCTTTCATCCTAGTTACTCCACTGCTAAAGACCTTTGTGATTTCTTACCTTCCTTGTCTCACCATCATATTATTGACATTTTGGGAACTGTTTCCATGATTTTGCCTCCTCAATATCCCTTGAAATATACAGACAACTGGAATAGAGCTATCGGTATCTGAAGCTGTGGAGGCAAACTGATAGGTGAGCTGCCTCTCCTCCACTTGGCCAAGTCTCTCAGCTCCCCCACTTTCAGCTTCTCCATTCCTTTCAAGTGACAGACTTACAGAGACTGAGTGATCTAGATGAGCAAACTAACCCATCAGCACCTCTAATTTTGAAATAAAACATTGAGAAAAAAACAGTAGTTCCTCGAGGAAGTGAGAGATTGAGATCAAAGCCAAGAGTTTCATGCCAAAGCCTATTTAACTCAGGGGGCAAATAGTTTTGATTTAGGGACTGTAGACCCGATTCTAATTTCACATAGGTGCAAATCAAGAATAGCTCAATTGAAGTCAATGGAATTACACCACTGTAAAACTAAGGACAGTGACATCAGAATTAGACTTTAATGTCATCTTCTCTTTTCAGCACAGGAGCAAGTATAGCTGCTTAACAACTAATAAATACTTAATGACTGCTAAATATTAAAGGTGGTATCTTGTTAATGGCTAGATAAGTAGTTAAATAACATAACAAATATACTGAACTAATAGAACAGGCATGGTTAAAGTAGGAGAAATCATTCAGGGGCTGAGCAGACTATTTAAGGTGGTCCTGGCTAAAGGTGGTTTTCCTGCCAGTCAAAAGGAAGCAATCTACATTTGTCTCTGCATTTAGAAGACGAGATACTCCTGGGGTATTTTTTCAGGAATAGCCTTGCATTCTGGAAGGTGGGATGTCTCTTGACACAAAAATGCATTCCTAAAAAGGACACGTTGATACATTCCACTGCCAACAGCTTACAACAATTTCAGATTTTCTGTTTTATGGCTATTTCAACATGCAATCACTGTCTAGCTATGAGTTCTCCAGATGAAATAATTTTTGTTCCTTAAATGCAGCATACATGTAGCCTGTATATACTAACATGTGAAAAATGCAAAGATAGTCAACTACTATTTTTTTTTGCTTTGCCTCACATTAAAACAAACAAACAAACCAGACCTGAATGTGTCTATGGCACTTTGCTTTACTCATAAAGTTGAACAATATTTTATTTATCAATCCTCACTCAGTTGGTTCTTTTATATATATATATATATATATATATATATATATATATTTTGAAATGTACAAGATCAGCAACTCAGGCAAAAATCCGTTACATTTCAAAAAGGATACTAAATTGTATGAATATGATGATATCCCACTAAAAATTAAACATCTTCTTGGGTAACTACTAGTAATGTACAGACAATCTCTGACTATTTTGATATGGAAAAAAAACCCTACATATAAAATATTTTTAAAATACTCCCCTTCTGTTGGAAACAATAGCTGTCATTACTGAAGCTAGATCATTTCACAAGATATCATCATTCTGGAAAAAGATATCCCAGAATGGCTGGCAAATACAGTGATCTTATGGAAAGAATTTCTGGATGTTCAGCCAATCTGATCCATGTTCTGTCGTTTTAGGTTGGAAAATAAAATCTGTTTTTCCCCATAACTTCAGACTGCTATGACCAATAATTTCACTCAAATCTAGTTATAGCCTAACAGAAAAGCCATCAATAAATTGGATGAAAGTGAAGAGACATAAGGGTTTTTGTCTGAAGAAACTCTGGAGAGTGCTGCACAGTTAGGCTATGTCTACACTATGAAATACTAGCTCCCGAAATAACTATTTTGAAATAAACTTATATCTCAAGGAAAAAGGATTTATTATTTCAAAATAACCAAAATTATTTTGAAATAACAGGCTTGGTAGTGTGGACACTTTGCTTGTTATTTTGAAATAAGGGGAGTTATTTTGAAATAACTCCTCAGTGTAGACATGCCCTTAGGGTATGTCTAGATTACATGGCTCCGTCGACGGAGCCATGTAGATTAGGTTTCTAGACATAGGGAAATGAAGCAGTGATTTAAATAATCGCCACTTCATTTACATCAAAATGGCTGCCGTGCTGTGCCGATCAGCTGTTTGGCGGCACAGCGTGATAGTCTGGATGCTCTGCGGTTGACAAGGGAAGCCCTTGTCGACCGCCCCGTTATGCCTCGTGGAATGATCGACTCAGCTGATTGACACAGCGCGGCAGCCATTTTGATGTAAATGAAGCGCGATTATTTAAATTGCCACTTCATTTCCCTTTTTTCAAGTACACTAATCTACATGGCTCCATCAACGGAGCCATGTAGTCTAGACGTACCCTTAGTTACTGCAGGCATGATACAAGTCATCATGGTCCAATTCAGTGGTTCATCTCTATGCAGCAAGACTCTTTAAGCACTACAGTTTAAACAGGAGAGTAGTCCAATTGACTTCAAACATAGAAAATCTTGTCCCAATAAGGCCAGCATAGAATACCCACCCATCAGTTAAACTAGATCAGTGGTGGGCAACCTGCGGCCTGCAGGTTGCATACAGCCCATTGGGGTTCCACCTGCGACCCATGCAACCTCTCTCTACCCTGTTCCCCCACTTCTCTCATACACTGGGGCACCGAAGCCCCACGATTCCTACTCCTCCCACTTCCTCCCTGCACTTTTGGAATACCATGAATCTGTTGATTCATGCTCTGCCCCAGCTACTCTCCCTGTTCACACTGTTCATGTTCTGGGAAGGAGGGGGAGGAGTGGGGATGCAGTGTGAATCTGGAGACTTGTGGTGATCCAAAAGTAGTTGGTGGGAGGGAGAAGAGTAGGAAGTGTAGGGCTCCAGTGCCCCACCATGCGACAGGCTGCAGGTGGAACCCCAGTGGGCTGTGGGACACAGGTTGCCCATCACTGTGGACCACTGAGATTGAGGGCCACTCATGCAGCCCTCACACTATTCTTGGTTGCCCATCACTGAGCTACACAGTTGGAGACACACAAAAGAAACTAGATAAAATGTGAGGGGGAGGGGGGAGAAGAAATTTCACAAGGCCTTTCACGGAAGTTTTTAAAAAAAATTCTTTAGGCACACTCCTCTGAGAGCTGTACAGTGAGAGTCTTGGGCTGCAGGAGAAGAAAGGGGTGGGTGGGTAAAAGCATGTTTTGTTTAAACAATATTTTATTTTTTCATCTATGGAATTGCATGATTTATTTTCAGTTTTATACTATTTGGACCAATGGCTCACCTCATTTATTTGATGCCTTTGCCAGTGTCATGCTTCAGGCTTTCTTCTTTGCTTGCTCCTGCTTCTTCTCCCTCACAGTCCAGTCCCATGACCCCCCACATGGCTTACTGAAAAAAAAAAATCAGTCAGTAATAACTTTTCTTTTGACTTCCCTGGGATTTGAAAAAAAAAGGGCTATAATGCACCGTGTCAATGGTACGATGCCTTATGTGGAAAGAACAATTCCTTCCTGAGGTCCTGACCTAAAATTCTGTGAGTGCAAGACCTGTCAAATTTTAGAACATGCAAAATTGATCTCATTTTAGAAGCAGTAACAAAAATTGCAATGATGAGTATTGGACATAAAATGCCCCCCTGCAAAAAAACCCCACAGGCTCTCTGTTTCTCCCTACCATGCAGCTGAAAGAAAGTCTCTTGCACAGTTTGTAACAAATGCTCAGACTTTGGGTATGTCTAGACTGCATCCCTCTGTCGGCAGAGGGATGCAGATTAGGCAGGTCGATATTGCAAATGAAGCGGGGATTTAAATATCCCATGCTTAATTTGCATAAAAATGGCCACCATTTTTGCTGACTCAGCACTTTGTCGGCAAAAAGCAGCAGCCTAGAGGGGGATTGGTTGAGAAAGCAAGCCTTTTTCGACCGATCCTGTAAACCTCCTTAAAGGAGGCATAAGGGATCTGTCAAAAAAGGCTTTCTTTCTTGACAGATCCCCCTCAAGACTGCTGCTTTTTGCTGATAAAGTGCTGAGTCGGCCAAAATAGCGGCCATTTTTATGCAAATTAAGTGTGGGATATTTAAATCCCTGCTTCATTTGCAATGTTGACCTGCCTAATCTGCATCCCTCTCTCGACAGAGGGATGCAGTCTAGACATACCCTTCAGGTCAGCCCACCTATTGTCAGAAATGGGTTGTTAATCTACCTATAAACTTTCCGTCCTATGTCCTACATAGTGCTTGTGTTTCTCAGGGTTTTCAAGCAGGCCTTCAAATTTATACCAGTAATTTTAGTAAGATTTGCATGTGGAAATCTGGAGGCCATTTTCAAAAAGTTAGGTCCAAATCCTCACCACTCATACAATCTATTGCAATCCAATAAACTCATGCAAACCCATGGGGTTGGTTTGAATTTAGCAGCGTTATAACTGATAGTAGTTTTCCTTTAATACCAAGAATTAACTGGCTGAGGGTTTTTTTTTCTGTCTCTCAAAATGTATTCCATTCTAGAGAGGTGTGAGAATTCAGATAACCTTCATTTACAGCATCCAAACAGTCAAAGGTTTATCTGAATTAGATTGATAACCCAGTCCTTTTGAGAATGACATCTACTGATGCTGAATCCTGTATGCAGTGTTGCTTAATTACAAAGTGGATCTTGAAACACAGACATTCTTCCAATCAGATGTTTGATATGTTTAAAAAAAATACGTAATACTAAACTACAAAAAAAGAAGTAAAGTTGAGTTATATTTATGTTCGGCATTTCAGGATCTCCCTGTGTGATTCAATGTATTCACCATGTACATAATAAAGGAGTCTAACCTCCCTAAATTATTATTAATAATAATTAATAATTAATAAATTTAGAAACAGTAGTTGACCACTGTATGTGTTGATATGTGTGTTAATGTAGGATTAAAGATTTATGGAGAAAGCCACCACTGAAGCCTGCCTGTGCACCAGCTGATTCCCAATTAGGGGGCAGTGCAACTTTTTATATGCACAGATAATGATTGATGGGGATGATCATTTGTCATGTCATATCCTGGGAAACATGATTCTGCTGGAAAAGTCTCTGTGTCAAAAGGCCAGGCTGTGGTAGATGTACAGCTGTTGTTCAGTTTAGTAGCCAAAACAATTTTACTTATGTTACTGTTGACCCTTTCTGAGTCAACATAGCCAAGCAATTTTTGAAAACTTGCTCATATTTCTTCTGTTTTTTGTATTATCACCAAGGGTGAACCATCCAGAATCAGTTTATTATAGGTTAATGAGGGGAAAACAAAATGTGGTCAGAGTATGAATCCATACATGCTTTTCTTCTTCATTTTTAGTCCTACTTACCAACAGAGAATAAGAATGTGATCCGAGAAACAAAGTATATGCAGTTTATTTCAGCAATGACTTCTTTTAGGGTCTGATCCTGCAATGCTATTCTGTGACCTGCTCCTGGGTTTGCATGTGGCCTTTGATGGCCAGGCTGGCAGCTATCCTGCCATAGACGGCTGCATTCCTCCATCTAGTGTGGAGATCATGGACGTTGGGGGCATCGCCCCCAAACCTGAATAAGGTCTATGATGTCCAACCTGGACCAGGAAGGCGCCTGCCTTCTCCAGCCCCTACCAGGCTCCTGGGAGCTGGCAGACTGCTCTTGGGGAGAGGTGGAGGGCTGGCTGCCAGTGGCTTGCTGGCTCATGTTTTGGGGCCACTGGGTCAGGGGCCATGGTGGCCACTGCTGGCTCTGGGCTGGCAGGCTTGGAGCTGGCACAGGCACTATGGCCAGGGTCTACCCCTTTAATGGCTCCGGGGCTGGGGGAGAGGAGAGTAAGTTTTCCTGGTTGTGCCCAGAGTGGCCTCCAGCCTGGGAAGGGCTGGAGGCCTCCTATTTCGAATTAAGTGTCTCCACAGCACTTAATTCGAAATAGCTATTTCGAATTTGGTGTTATTCCTCATAGAATGAGGTTTACTAAATTTGAAATAAGGGCTCCACTATTTCGAATTTATTTTGAAATAGCGGTTTGCCTGTGTAGATGCTATTAAAGTTAATTTGAAATAACTGCTGTTATTTCTAATTAACTTTGTAGTGTAGACATACCCTTACAGAATAGATGTGGACACATTGGAGAAAGTCAAGTAGAGGGCAACAGAAACGATTAAGGGGCTGGAGCACATGACTTATGAGGAAAGGCTGAGGGATTTGGGCTTATTTAGTCTACAGAAAAGAAGAGTGAGGGGAGATTTGACAGTAACCATTAACTACCTAAAGGGGGGTTCCAAAGAGGCTGGAGAGAGGCTGTTCTCAGTGGTGACAGATGACAGAACAAGGAGCAATGGACTCAAGTTGCATTGGGGGAGGTCTAAGTTGGATATTAGGAAAAACTATTTCACTAGGGCTACGGCTACACTACGAACTTTTTCCGGAAGAGGAAATGCAAATGGAGCACTCATTTGCATATCTCACACTCTCATTTGCATATTCTCTTCTGATCCTTTTTGCAGAAAAGGTTTTTGCACAAAAACCCTCAGTTTTTGAGGAAGAAGGGATCTTGCAGAATAACAGTCGTTATTCCGAATTAACTTCCATAGCATCTACACAAACAAACTGCTATTTTGAATTAAATTTGAAATAGCGGGGTGCTTAATTTGAGTTTGGTAAACCTCATTCTATGAGGAGTAACGCCAGACTCGAATTAGCTAATTTGGAATAAGCGCTGTGTAGGTGCTTAGTCCGAATTAGTTGGCCTCCAGCCTTCCCAGTTTCCCCTGGTGGCCACTCTGGGCCAAACCAGGAAAACTCTTCTCCTTCCTCCCAGCCCCAGAGCCCTTAAAGGGGCAGACTCTGGCCACAGTGCCTGTGCCAGCGCCAAGCCTGCCAGCCCAGAGCCAGCAGTCACTGCCCCGACGCAGTGGCCCCAAAACATGAGCCAGCAAGCCACTGGCAGCCAGCCCTCCACTGCGCCCCAGGAGCAATCTGCCAGTTCCCAGGAGCCTGCCAGGGCCTGGAGAAGGTGTGCGCCTTCCTGGTCCAGGGTGGAGATCAGGGTGGACCGTACTCAGGTTTGGGGGGATGCCCCCAATGTCCATGATCTCCGCGCTAGACAGAGGAACGCAGCCGTCTATGGCAGAAAAGCTGCCAGCCTGGCCACCAAAGGCCATGCAAACCCAGGAGCAGGTTTGCATGAAAATCAAGTCTTCCCTTTTAAGACCCCCAACCCTGAGCTTCTCCTCCCCTTGCCTCCCCCTTCCAGCTCCCTCCTCCCAAGTTTCCCCCTCCCCTCTCCCACCCTCATTCCCACCTCAGTTTCGGTCAATAAAGAGAGTTTGTTTTTGGCAAGAAATGTGTTTTTATTTGTCATCAGGAAGGGGGTTTAGGGAGGGGTAAGTGGAAGGAGGGAGGAATGAGGCACAAGCCCCCAGTGGGGCAGACCAGGGAGGCTCTTAGTGCTCCTCAGGGTGGAAGCTCTCCTGCAGCGCCTCCTGGATACTGACAGCCCCCTGATGGACCTCCGGGATGGCAGCCTGCAGAAAGTGCAGCCAGGCTCGCAGCAACACATCCACAAGAAGCACCAGAGTGCCCAGGGGCAGCTCTGGCTCTGTGTTGCAGAGTGCTGTGGTGTCCCGAGTGAGGGCAACCAGAGCACGCAGAGACACAAATGCTTTGCTGTCCCTCATCAAGGCAGGCAAGCAAGCAGGGACACCTGAGAACTGGCTGCCCAGGAGGCAGGGGGAGGTGTCCCTTTAAGCACAGGCGTCAGATAGCCTCAGGCAGCAGCCACACACAGACACTGATGCCCTGCCTGACCTGGTTCTGGCAGGCCTTAAATCCGATTCTGTGTCCAGTCAGTGTGAATGCAGTATTTCGAATTAGCAAAATGCTAATTTGAGCTGCATTTTTTGCGTAGACACGTTAATTCGAATTAGCTTAATTCGAATTAACTATTACGAATTAAAATAACTCGAATTAACGCTGTAGCGGGATTCCTAGATAAACCCCTTCGTTCGAATTAACTGTTAAACCTCATTCCATGAGGAGTAACAGTTAATTTGAACTAAGGGGTTTATCTTGGAATCCCGCTTCTCTGCCGCGTATAGACGCGGGCAGTTACTTCGGGCTAGTCAGTTTCCAAAATGGCGACCGGCCGGGATTATGCTAATCAAGCGTGGGATATTTAAATCCCGCACTTCATTAGCAACTTCGGTCACCCTCATTAGCCCCCCTAGTTCGAACTAGGGGGCTAGTGTAGACGTACCCTCAGGGATTATCAGGGGAGCCTGGCACAGGGTGGCTGTAGTGGTCCCCCTCCTGCACTCCCTACAGTGGTGGAAGCCATGGGGAAATGGAGCAAGTGCACCCACCAAGAGCGCTGCACTTCCCCATGTCTCCCACCACCATGGGGAGTGTGTGAGAGCCCAATGGCTGCTGCTGCCCTGCACCAGTCCCCTACTGGTAATTCCCAAGGCTGTGTCCCTCGGGGAATGGGGTGCCATGATGGGTGGGGGAGAATACAGGGCGGTGGGGCTTGGGGAACAGGTTCGAACGTGTCCCTCCCCAGCCACTGGGTCTCTTGGGCCAGATTGCAAATATGCTCTGGCCTGTAGATGGCCTGTGGGCTGTGAGTTTGAGACTCTGGATCTAAAAGGAACTATTGACCACACCCAGCCAGGGGACACATACTGTTTAAAGAGCTGCCTTTTACTAAAGTGGTAACATTCCAGGATCTAATAGACAGCCAGGAAAAATGAACAGGTGGCCCCCAGAGAACAGGACCCTGAGAAAACCTCCAAATATATATCATGGATTTCACCCTTGAGACTAACCACAGACCTGTCACAGCCAAGTGCAACAGGCCATGATATTTCACCTTTGTCTTGACAGGTGGATACACGCATCAGTCCTCAGTTTGACATCTGGCTGCAGTTCTTGTCAAATTCAAAAATGCTTCCTCCTGCCAACATGCATTTACTACTGTTTTATCTGGACTGAACCAAGAGCTTCAAGTTTGCATCCAGATGATGGGAGCCACTCTAGAGTTACATGGCAATAATACCATCAGCTCTGAGATCTGAGTCTGGCACTGGGTGGTCAAAGAAACAGCAATATCCCAATGTGATGAAAAAGAGAGGAAAGAATTTGTCATGAGGTGAGGCCTGGGGGGGGCGGGGGGAGCGAGGGAAATGATGTCACAGGGTGAGGGAGAAATGGAGGATTTGCCACAGTGGGCTTAATTAAAAGAAGTTTGAATTTTCAGAAGAAGTGACAACTCTGTTGCCAGCCATTTCCCATAAAAAGCTATGTTGCTTATGAAAATTACCTATTGAACGCCATATAAAATGGATCATCTGTATTAGGATTTGTGTTGTTCTACATGGCGAAGAAATGGAATCCAGGGTGCCCATGTTTGAAAGAAGTCCAAACCAAAGACATATTGGATGTTCTTTGGGAGAATGTTATTACACCAGTGGCCTCATCACACCGTGCCAAAGATCCACTGAAGGAAAATATGGTCTACTCAGCTAGTTCAAACAAACCAGACTAGAGCTCATGGACAGAATTCCTCAGCATTAGTACACTTCATGCCAGGACAAACTAAGTTCATTACTGTCTATGCAACTTCCAAGAATATACCAGTGAAAATAAATACAGGTAATAATTTCTGGCACTAGTGACAGGGCTTTTACAATAGAAAATCTTCCTCCTGATGGAATTAGAAAGGACAAGTAAAAATAATTCCTTTAAAATTACAAAAGTGTATTTACAAAAATACAGGAATTGCAAATGAAAGGCTAAAAGAAATCTTTCAAAGGCATGAAGACTTTTTTTTGAAATTGATCCAGAAAGAACAGAGAAGTGTTATTACTTTGCCAAAGGGAAGACTTTGTTTACTGTTGGCTAATAGATCCAATTCTTTAAAATGTACGTAGGGAGGTGTGGATGGATGTGTTTGATGCATTTCATCCATTACACTTGAGTCAAGGTGGGGATTTTCCACCTGATTAAAAAGGGAAAATGGAGTATTTTGTACTTGGATAGCTAACTGCCTCCCTTCCTTCTGTGATACTGCTGGTGGGGGCACTGCCTTGTAAGGGGGGTGCTTTGGAGTGTTGGCAACTGGTGAGGTGCCCAACCTGGATGGCAACCCCATCTCCAGCAGCAGCACAGAAGGGAGGGAGGCAGGGTATGGTATTGTCACCCTTCCTTCTGTGCTGCTGCTGGGGGCAGGGTTGCTGTTCAGGTTGGTGCTAACTTCTAAGCTGGGCAGCAAGAGAGTGTGGGCGCTAGGCTCAGAAGGCAGCCTGCCACCAGCAGCAGGGCTGCTACTGCCACTCTTTTTCTGTGCCATTGCTGGTGTCAGCCTGGCTTTCCAAGCTGAGCAGCCAGAGAGTGGCAGCTGCTGGCAGGAGACCCAGCTCAGAAGTCAACACCACCACCAGCAGCAGCATAGAAGGAAGGGTGGTGTAGCATGGTATTGCCAGCCTTCCTTCTGTGCTGCTGCTGGTGGCATCTCTATCTTCTTTCTTACCCTTTTCTCTGAATTGGTTCTCAAGAACTATTTTTTAAAATAATTGTTATCAATGAACTGGAAAAAATATAAAATCCCTGCTGGTAACATGTGGGTGACAAAATGTGAGTAGAGAAGTAAATAAGGATGAGACCAAGGTAGTGAGATAGAGCAATGTGGATCCCTTGGGAAGCTGGACCCATGCAAATGAAACAGGTTTTCACAGTCAAATGGAAATCCCTAGCCCTAGCCCCAAATCATGCAGGCCACAGCCCTGGAACGGGGAACTGTATCTAGGCAAGCAGGGATTCTGAACAGGATTTAGGGGTTATGCTGGGAAAGTGACACATTCAGTGACACTTGTGAGAAATATATGTTTTTGAAAAGTTTTGTTCAGAATCAAACCGAGTGCGAAAATTTTCAGACTTTTTGGTGACTCAAGAACTTTCCATCCATGGGGGAGGGGTGTTGCAGAGCAGGGATCTCAAATTTCACCTTTTATATGTAGGTGAAGTGGCCCTTAATTGCTGGACTAAGGGCAGAGCAGTATTACCAACACCCAAAGTATTTGTTCTGGACCTTTTGTCACTGGCCCAAATGGTGTGTGTCAAATTCACTATTCCTTTCAGATCACTCCGAACTGCATTTTTCATTCAGTGACCCTCTTTGTCCAAAAATGTCCAGGTTACCATAGAACACCTAGAGCTAAATTCACAATTAGGCTGAGGTGTGCTGACACTGAAGGTCACCAGGCCTAACTTTCAGATGACTCACAAAACCTGGCCTATCCAGGGATATGTAGCATAATAAATATACCAGAGGCAATTGGTGGGTGCAGGTTGTGAGGCTGAAATCTTAGAATTATAGAATCCTAGGGCTGGAAGAGACCTCAGGAGGTCATCGAGTCCAGCCCCCCATATTGAAGTATTGAATTGAATTGAAATACTTCATTCAATTCCAATTCTTTTTTAAAAATCAAACTATTGCACCAGCATTTTCACTTTTCAGGGATGAGTGTGACATGCTACTTGCTGTGTGAATCATCACTCAAATTTTTTTAGTTGAAAAGTTCCATGAGCCAGCAGACACAATCTAGGATTTAAGAGGGGCTAGAAAGGATGGGAGAGAAAGTAGCATTGACATAATTTTAGCAAAGGTACCATGTGTGGACTCAAAAATAGCTTGTGAGTGGGGAAATCTGGGATAGACAAGAACTCTAATCTGGGAATTCTGCCTTTGGATACAAGGATGCATATAACGCTTTGATACTAGAGTAGAAGTGTGGGGAAATGTATGTATTCAGAAATCTCTAGCTGTGCTTGCCAGTGGATATGTTAACTGAGATTTATTTGGGGTAGAGGTTAAAGTGTTGGTTTTGATCTATAAAGCCCCCAGGAATCCCTATTTATCTGAAATTTTGTTGGCAAAGCTTTGGAAGTATAACAATGATACACATGAGAACACCTTCCTTCGTGTATTTTTGTCCCTACCAACTCTATTTAGTGTAGGGTTACTCTCTTATACGAACTTTGTTCCAGCTTATCTTTCTGGGACTTGCCCTTTAAATTTGGCAAATCACATAACTGCAGTCCTAAAGTAGCCATTTTGTAGCTGATTGTTGCTTGCTGTTTTCACCTCTCTTGTAGCCAACAATGTTCTTAACTCCTTTTATGCTGTCCTCTGGTTTTTAAATTTCATACGGCTGAGGAGATGGCACATTCTTGTAAGTCTTTATACAATACCCTCACGTGTTACATAGTGTCATCTGTTTATAATGGTGGTTGTCTCTAGAAATTCTAATATCACTAGAGCTATACTTGGTATATATATTACTTACTATAACTTTAATGTTTCATTGATGTTTGTTCTTGAAAGTTTGGATTATTTGTTCCACTATATAGTAGAAATTTACTGCAGAACAATGAATAATCAAGAGAAATGGCAGGCTATAGAGTTTCTGCCTACAATCCTCTGTAGGCTAACTGAGAAATTAAATGTTGTAAAGGTTTGGTATTAGTTTGCAGTGAGACCACAGAGTGCCTCTGATTTGGTGTTGAGAGTAATTGGTAGTAACATAGGGAATGATACAAAAATGCAGGCTGCAGTCTGAAAGCCTTAGGATATGTCTACATTGAAGCTGGAGTGAGTTTCCCTGGTTGGTTAGATGAAGTGGTGCTAGCAGGGCTAGAGCTAAAAGTGTAGCAGTGTGGGTGTAAAGGCTCACATTGCAGCTCAGGCTCTCAAGCCCTCTCCACCCCATGGCTCTGAGCTCAAGTGGCTTGTCTGAATCTCTGCCAGAGCTTCAATACCCACTCTCATATTTTTAGTGGACTAGCACTAGTGTCTGTCTGCCCGCGCTTGGGGGCTCACCCCCAGCTGCAATGAAGATATACCCTCAAGGTCTTCAGAACTTTACAGGCTCAGACCCTAAATGTTCTTATCCTAAAGAAGATTATAACTGAAAATATTATGCCGTGCAAGATGCTTGGGATCCCACTGAGAGAGGCCAGACTTTTGGGGCCAGCAATTTGGCACCCTGTGCATCTCAGAGGCTATGACGTACCCTTACAAATCCTTGATCCAACAGTAGTTATAGTAAGTCCTGGGGAGTAATTTAAGGCAGTGGCTGCTCTAACAGGTGCACATGTGTCCCCCACTTAGATATGCACCTAACACAGTGATAGGGCCTGTGAGTAGCTCCTGTTCTTCTCCTATCTTGCTTTTACATGAGGGAAACACTCAGGTGGCTGGTGTCTCAGACTCTAAGATTGTTTTATTATTAATCATGTTTATTACTAGAGTGTATGTAAGGGCCAACCAAGAATGGGCTCCCATAAAGGTAGACACTGTACAAACATGGAGTAATGGCTGGTCATAGCCTTGAAAAACTTACAATAAGCCAGATGCAGGGTGAGAAAAGGGGTAGAATATATGAGCAGAATGAACAATGTAGTGGCAGTAAATGTTATGTTTGTTCCACAGTTGTGTGTGTGTGGGGGGGGGGGGGGGAGGGGAGGTGAAACACTGAATGGAAAGGGACGTGCACAAGGGCAGAGTAGGTGAAGATAAGGGAGAAGGTATGGAGGGAACATGAGGTGAAGTGTCAGTAAGGGCTGGGGAGTGAGAGAGTTGGATCCAACAGCCAGTCAGGACAGGGCAGAAAAAATCCAGTCAGCTGTAGAAAGTTCTCTGTATGCCCCAAAACTCCTGCTTTGGCTACTCTGCTCCTGCTAGCTGGAGTCTCTAACTGCTTTGTCTCTGCCATTTTCCCCAAAAATCAAATATCATGGAGTAGGCCACAGTATATCTGAGGATCTGGTTTGTGGTATTCACAGTTATCATACAAGGACTTCTGATTGACTTGAATAGGAATAGGATTTCACTCTGACATTTTTTAT
This sequence comes from Pelochelys cantorii, assembly GCA_032595735.1. Classification (NCBI taxonomy): domain Eukaryota; kingdom Metazoa; phylum Chordata; order Testudines; family Trionychidae; genus Pelochelys; species Pelochelys cantorii. Next base: position 62,218,793 of record CM064328.1, on the reverse strand, counting down.
GAATATGTTAGTTTATTCCTGGTCCCCAGATGCTTATTTCTCCAGCTCCATATACACTCAGTGGTGAGTTTGGTGAGAGATAAAGGTGGGTGTAGTTACAAGCCTTTCTCATTAGTCTCTTAAGGGACTTCTATAATTCAGGATACATTCAAATTTGAAACAGTGAAGATGAGATATGTACTTCCTAGCTAACAGAGGGTAACAAACAACTAGCCTGTAGCAGGAGTTAATTCAGGATTCCCTTGATGGTCAGATTTCCTATTTTCCTCACCATGATTTAGAGTTTAATTACTGGGTGAGGTTCTGTGACCTTTGCTACACAGGTCAGACTAGATGATTGCAGAGTCATTGCCTTTTGGCCTTGAAAGCAATTGATCTATAGGTAGATTCGATTGCTGGAGAACTGATGGAGAAATGTGAGCTGGAAGAGGAACAGCGCATATTACTTTAAAACATCCCTCTTGTGTTTGATTATCCTAATAAATATATGATCCCTAAGCCTTTTAGATTAATTTCAGTACTCAATTCTTTCTTTCTGTCTGTCTGTCTGTAGCAGGTGGGAAAAAATTGTTCTCCTTGACCTCTGATGATAGGAGAAGCAGCAATGAGCTTAACTTGCAGCAAGGGAGGTTCAGGTTGGACACTAGGAAAATCTTTCTGTCAGAGTGGTTAAACACTGGAATAAATTGTCTACGGAATTGGAGATTCAGCAAGTTAGACACATACCTGTCAGGAAAGGTCTAGATCAGGGGTCTTGAATTTCCAGCCCATTGATCAGTCCCGGCCGAAATCATTGTGCAATCCAGCCTTGGACTTCTGGTGTGTGTGTGGGGGGGGGGGAGGGGAGCCTGGGGCGGGCGGGTTGTCTATTACCACACCCAAACTACGCCCCTTCCTGCCATCATCCTGACTTCTCCCCCACATAATACCCCATCTTCTGACCATGCGGCCTTGGGGATAACCATGGGGGAGCTGGTACAGGGCAGTGATTGCACCCCCCCTCACTGAGGTGGCAGGAGCCATGGGGAAGTGGAGCACATGGGGCGAGTGCACTCACTCTGCTGTGCTGGGCTGTGCTCCTCTTTCATGCAGCTGCTGCTGTTGTGGGGAGTCTGTGGGAGTGGTGACTGCTGCCACTCTCCTGCACCACATCCCCAGTGATTCCCAAAGCCATGTGCTTGGGGGACAGGGTGCAATGGGTTTAAGGGGGAGAGGGCAGGGTGATGGCTGGAAAGGATGGGGTTTGTGGACCGGTAACGGACAGGCCTCCCCTGCCACCTCCCGAGGCCTGGTGGGTGTCCTGGGCCAGATTGCACAATCACTCTGACCAAGTCTAGCTCATGGGCTGGGAGTTTGTAACCCCTATGCTAGATAATACTTAGTCCTGCCATGAGAGCAGGAGACTGCACTAGATGACCTCTTTAGGTCCCTTCCAGTTCTATGATTCTATGACTCAGAAAAATGTTAAATAAAATAATATAGTTCTGTCTAGAGCTTTCAACCAGGTCCATTGTTGTAAGCCCTGCTGGAAGAAAAGTTGACAAACTAAAAGACAAGTTATAAGAGGTAGATCTGACAAATTATTGGGTCAGAATCAAGGTCAGAGCAACAAATATAAAAAGATTTGCATAGCTGAAATCGCTGGGTCCACATAATTTGTGTCCAAGAGTTTTAAAAGAGCCCATTGAGGAGATCACTAATTTTGATTTTCAGTAAATGTTGGAGCATTAGAGAAATTCCAGGAGACTCAAAGAAAGCTAAGTTTGTTCCAATTTTTTAAGAAGGTAAATGGGGAGAAGTGGGTAATTACAGATCTGTCAGCATGCCATCAATTCTTGGGCAAGGCAATGGAGCAGCTGCTTTAGGACTTTATTAATAAGGAACTAAAGAAGGATAGTGTAATGGCTTCATAGATAATAGAGCTTGTCAAACTAGCCTGATATCTTTAAAAAAAAATTACATGTTTGGTTAATAAAGGTAGAAGGATAGATGAAATACGCTTTGATTTCTATGAGGTGTTTGACTTGATACTGTACAAAATTTTGATCTGACTGATAAGCTTGAAAATGTAACTGTGAATGGAAAATCATCATTGAACTGATCTGTTTTTAGTGTGGTCCTGCAGGGATCAGTTTTTGGCCCTGTGTTGTTTAACATTTTTATTGATGTCCTAGAAGAAAATATAAAATCTTCATTGATTAAAGTTTGCAGCTAACTCATAATTGGAGGAGTGATTCAGATAATGAGGAGGGCAGGTCACTGATTCAAAGAGATCTGGATTGCTTTGCAAACTGGCAAAACCAAGTAATATGCATTTTTATGTGGTTGATTATAAATGTATATATCTAGGAACAAGGAATGTTAGGCTACCCTTAATGGAAGGGGAATTCTATAATGGGAAGCAGTGACTCTGAAGAAGATTAGGGTGTCACGGTGGATAATCAACTGAACATGAACTCTTAGTGTAATGCTGTAATCAAAAGAGCCAATGTGATCCTCGCATGCATAAATAGGGGAATCTCGAGTAAGAGCAGAGGTGTTATTTTACTTCTGGATTTCTCTCCGGTGCAACTGCTGCTGGACTAGCGTGTCTAGTTCTGGCACCCACAGTTCAAGAAGGATGTTGATAATTTGCAGAGGGTTCAGAGAAGAGCCAGGAGAATAATTAAAGGCTTAGAAAATCTACCTCTCAGAGAGGGACTCTGGGATCTCAATACATTTAGCATCACAAGGAAAAGATGACTTGATTACAGTCTGTAAGTACCTACACGGGGAACAAATATTTAGTTATAGTCTTGTCAATCTAGCAAAGAATGCTATAACACAGTGTTTCTCAAAATGATCCGCAAAACCATTCTGAGAAAGCTGCTAACTGGCCATGCTGGTGGGTTTATTTAACAGAGCTGTGGCCACAGAGCCTTGCAGCTACCATTGGCTCCAGTTAACAGTGTGCAGCCAAGGGGGGCCACGGGAAGCTTGGGTGGCTGAGCCTCACCACTTCCCGCAGCTCTCCTTGGCTGTATACGGCAAACGGGAACCAATAGGAGCTGCAAAGCTCTGTGGCCATGGCACTGGTAAATAAGCACACCAGCATGGCCAGTTAGCAACTTTCTCAAAGTGGTTTCACGGCCCACTTTGAGAAACACTGATGTAACATGATCCAGTGGCTGGAAGCTAAATAAACTCCAACTGGAAATAAGGCCTAAGAGTAACTAACCCATTGGAACAATTTACCAAAGGTCATGGTATATCCTCCATCACTGACCATTTTTTAAATTAAGATTGCATGGTTTTCTGAAAGATATTCTCTAGGATGGTGGTTCTCAACCTATTTACCATTATGGACCATATATGCAGCTTTCTTTGGGTTACGTGGGCCACATTCACACACTATATATACTACTTGTATGGCCCTGTGGAAGTCATATGGGCTGTACATGTGTTGATTGGGATGCAATTGTCTCATGGGCTGCAGGTTGAGAACCACTGCTCTAGAAAGCAATTTCTATAGTCTGTTTAATACAGGAGATCATGCTAGATGATCATAATGATTCCTTTTGGCCTTAGAATCGAGATCTAGGAATGAATTAATATTAACCAATAATGATTGCTAGTAACAATTTGCCATTTGCCTGTTATAAGGTTGAAGTTTCCTGTCTGCATCACAGGAAAGGCAAGTTAAAGAAGATCTGAGACATCCTTAAGAGTCTGAGAAGTTGTGCAGTGTTTTGGGTGGTTGTTATCCTTCACTCCAGATCAGTTGCATTTCAGTGATCCAGTATGCGGAGAATTGTAAAGCACTGTGGTATCATTCAGGATAAACAGTGCTATGTAAAGTGAGTTTATAAATACTATAATATTTTGTGCATTAGTATTACTATGTATTTTCTATCCTCCTCTCCTCGTCACTTAGCAGATACTTAACATGGTCTGATCATGTGGTAGTTACTGATGTGAGTAGTCCCATCAAAGTCTATCGACCAACTCTTCTAAAGGTTATCATTTTGTGGATTGGGGTCCTAAGAAATTAAATTCAGAGGTACAAATGTGTCCATTAAAGCCAGTTTTCAATCTGCATGATTTAAGCCCCGTTAGCAGTTTAAAATTCTGTACAGTTGTTTAAAGCTACTGTACAAAATTAATGGTCTGGGCTTCATTTTCTTGTTAGAACTGCATTTTTCACAGGCTGATGTGGAGGCCTCTGACCTTACTAAATACATTTCTGATTGTGACAAAACTCTAGAATAGGGGGGAAAGCTAGATAGATATGCTATGCTTTGAGGACAGTTCTCTTTTCTCCTACCCCAGAGCAATGCAGACAGATATTGTGTTACATTTCCAAATATTCTTCTGACAGCAGATGTACCGCATTCCTGACCTACACGTACCATTATTGCAGACCTCGGATTGCCTTCAGTAAAAGCTGTTGGTCATTCTGCCATACTGCATGCTAATTCTGTAATATAAACTAAACAGAGAATAGGTCAAGACCACCAAGCGTATTTTCACTTTTGTTCAGAGCCAAGATTGAGAATAGAAGGGGGGAACAGTTCTGGAAATTGGAATGCAAAGGTGTATTTATCTAATCCTTCACAGAGAGGAATCTAAATTAGTTTGCCAAACACCCTTTCTATACCATTTCCATAAAATGTTACTGCCTGTACAACAGTGCCAGAATTCCCTGTGGTGTCAGTGGAGCAGGCCCAAAGGGAAAGGGTGGAGAAACAGTTTGAAATTGAACAAAAAGCAATTAAGATAAACATGAATCAAAGCCCCTGAAAATAGATTTTTCACACAATCAGATTCTTTGAATAAATCCCTCTGACGAATATTCCATTGATCTCCAGTTAGCACTCCAAGTATAACTTCTTTTTTCCCTCCCTTATGAATTCCATCCTGACACTTTCAGAAATCCAATGACTAAAAAATACAAAAGGAACATCACTTTTAGCTCAAAAGGGCCATCACTGCCGTTATGGAAGAAGAGACTGGCATTCAAGTCATAGACAATTTTCAATTATTGTTAACAGAATATTTGGCAGGAGCAAACAAAATAGACTGCTCATATACGCTCTAAATAATGTCTACACCTGTTTCTTCTTAATTTTAATAAATATGGCATTTCAAATTAGACTTTTATATATGAGAGATGCACGCAGACAGATGCTAATATTTGCCAGGTTACATTTTTTTTTTCTGTGAAACATGCGTTTACTACCAACCCCCCCTCTCCTTATAAATGCTCTTTAAAATTTTTTATTTCTCACCATTGTAAATCAATACGTTAATTGGTTTAAAACAAATACTATTGAGCAAAAGAAGAAGGGGGAAAGGATTTGTAATCCTTACACACATTGAACAGCATTAACTGTTGCTTTTTTTTAAGCGACAAAATTTTCTTCCTGGCACTAGATTGACAAAAATATAAATCAGCAACCTGAAATGTGTGTACGCATTTTTCAAAGTAATAAAAATGCTAAAACTTTCCTATTTTGCATCTTGTAAAATAGAAAAAGAGCAACCCTTTTTGAATAAAATGTTCTTACTGAGCTCAGCTGGCTCAGTCAATCTCTGTGTACACAGTGCACATTCAGAGTTGCTGGGCCATGTTGACACATTCCAGTGATGGGTGCTGCTACTGTTGACTAAAATGGAATCCAGCCCTTGCTTTTCTTGCAAAAGGCCCAATCAATTCAGGAAAGTATAGGTAGCATTTGCATGCCAGCTGTGAAGGAACATCTGTTGATGACAAGAAGCCAAAATGGTACAGTGGTGAGTGGCTAGAATGTCTGCAAACAGTTAAAGAGTTGTTGCTGAATGGATATTTTGCTGCTTGTATTACCTAAGGGAGTTTGGTGAATTTAATTTAAAAATTAATTTTACAGCAATTTATATAAAAGAGAGTAAACTCTTTGAGGCTGAGATGATGGTCATCATCTATATGCCTGTACAGCGTCTAGTACCATAGGGAGCTATCACAATTACAGATATTTATTATGATTATTAATGAGCCTTCCATCATTAATAATAAAAAGGGGAATGAGATCATCATCATGACCATGGTACCCACTCCTGATATGCTTCCAAGGGTTCTTTATGGATTGGCCCACAGCATATGGTAACAGTGCACTGGGAGGAAAAGTCCCCTCTGCTAGGATGCTGCCATCATACCTCAAGACTATTCCAAAAGAATGTGTGTGTACAATTGGGGAGGAGAAAGATAAAACTGATTGGAGACAGGAGGGACAAAAATAACATGTGGAATGGATGAAGCTGGCATGAATCGATATGAAGTGAAAAGATGCACACTAGTTGATGTTGGAGCGCAGACACACACGTAATTGATGTGGAGCCAGGGGACAGGCAGATATGGGCTGGAGGGGCATTGTATTAATTGAATGGGGTTTAGGAGAAACTGGAGCTTTGTGTTATTGGGCATCACTTTATGCAACTATCCGTAACCTTCTGTAATGGTGCCTACTACTTTTGTGAAGTGCTTTGTGATCTGTCGCTGAAAAGTGCTGTGTAAGAAGAGCTAGGCAGTAGGTATGTGCAAATTAAGAATCTACCTTTTATGTCATTAGATGTTGACAGGAATGTATATTTTGAAGCTTGTATCATCTGAAAGCAGGAGATCTGAGTATTTCTTTAGATATCTATGCTTACCTTTGGAAAAAGACAGCATACGTGTTTCACTTAGTAGAGTAGAAGTAGGGGGACTACATTAAGAAGGAATCGAGTCTGGAAGCAACAGAGTTGTGATCAGTTATTTTTGAATGAATTGTGTCTTTTAATAACTGTCAAAGCACCTGGAGCTTATTTAGGCACTTTCATGTACAGAAATATAAAGATATATACATTTGTAGTGTGTTTGCTAATCAAGTGTTTTGGCAACTATTTTACAATCACTCTATAGAACTGAACTTGGCCTATACTTAATGGTATAAAGAAGGTATTTGTTGGGTATTAGCAAATGAGTGATACATACCATATTCATAGGCTTCCATAACTAGCTTTTCATCAAAGCATAATTAAAAGCCTCTAGTAACAGCAGAGGCAGTGAAATGAAATTTTAATTTTTCAGAAATTCATCAAATGAAACAGCCTTTGCTCATAATAAAGTCTGCATGACTTTATATAGGGATGTAACTAATGAAGTTTAACCTATTTAAAAGGTTCTATACAAATTATTTAACAAATCTATAGTGTATGCAGAGAATAATACATTCCTATAAGTTTTTATAACTTTAACCATGGTAGAGAACACTGTGGTAAGGATTTAATTTTTATTATATTTTATAGGGTTTACGATGGGTTTATTTAGCTGCCTATATAAAGATTATAGATTTAAATTAAATTCTATTAGGCTTTTCTATAAAAATAGATTTTTTAATTGCTTGTTCTATGTATTCTAAAGTGAGGAGAGTCTTAAATTCAAGCTTACATCATTCAAGTTCTTGAAAAGAATATTCTTATTGACAACTAAGAGGCATCATAGATTCATTCTGACATTGCACTTGTGGGCTATGTTTTGTTCCATAATAATTTTGAATGTTTTGTTTTATTATTTTGGTTATGTCATTATAGCATCATTTTCTTGCCATGAGTTGCTCATTAGAGAGATTTAAATTATGTAGTTTAAATTAAAATTTGATTAATATACTAGAATTGTCATCACTGATACTCTCCTGAACAATTTCTCTCTTTTCCTTTTCTTCTGTTTTTAGAATTTCAGTTGTTTTATTGTTTTGGCTCTTGATGAGGGAAAAAGTAAATGATTCTCTCTCTTTCTTTCTCTTTCTCTCAAGTAAGCTTTCAGGGAGTCTAGTAATGTATCTGGCAAGATCTTTGGAGACTTATATTAATATTTTTTTGATCTCTTATATTGTAAACTTAACAATTTTAGAGTTATGAATCCTTAGAAAGGAGTTTTGCCAGAAAGCATGAATATTAAAGATTGAAATGGAAACATGATCAGAAATATGAACTGTGTTAATGCAGTGACTATCTGTTGCCAGGAATAAGGAAATTAACAATGTATCTATTCCAGAAAATTGATGAGAAAAATGTATATTTACTCTATGCCAGATATGAGAGATACTGAATAATTTATAGCCTTAGGCCAATGTTTTCAAAGTTGAGTACCTGACATTAGGTATCTAAACCACGGAGCCCGATTTTGAGAGACACTGAGTCCCTGAAGCTTCATGTGACTTCTACTTATGCACTTCAGAAGAATAGCCTTATACTCTAGGAATGTAACCAAAGCCGCATACTAGTGGGTTTTAGTGGAGACTGAGATTTGGTGCATACATGTTAACCAGACCAAATCTGGGATCACATCTGGGTTTTTAAACCACAAAACTTCCCTCAGCATGTCTAGTTTGGTCTGCCAGTTGAAAAGAAATATTTCTCTTGACCATTACTGTAGCCTTACCATTATAGGCTCAGTATAAAATACTTTGGCCCTATTAAGCAAAGCTCTTAGTCACCTGGTTAACTTAAACTCTTTCAGTCACTGACTTCATTGGGACTTCAGCGTATGTTCTACTGAATCAAGGTCATAATCGCTTCTGAATCAGCTCCATGGAAACACCATCTAATGCATATAATTAAAGTGCACCTGGTGCAAGCTCTTACAAATGTCATCCCTTGTCTCCCCTATCTTTGTGTATGTGCCTAATACAGCAGAACCCACTGGTTCCACTGCCAAGAAAGCCTGCATAGAGCCTGGGGTCGGCTTTGTTCCTTAATGCATAGCATTATTCTGATTGAGTGTAATAGTTTTCTACACGTTAGAAACTCAGAGCGCTCTGTTTGATCGGAGTGAATTTTATACGTTTCTTGACTATGCTTATGGAGCTCAATAGCTTTCAGGCAAAACTAGCAAAGCTTGTAAATAAGGGGTTGGCAAATACATGGTTTGTCCTGGCAGGTACGGGCAATCAGAGGTCTCAGTCGTGGATTGTCATTCCCCGCCAATGGGAGCGTTGGGAAGCGGCGCTGACCAGGACACCACTTCCCACAGCTCCCATTGGCCAGGAATAGTGATCCGCAGCCAAGAGAGCTGTGGTCACCAACACCTGCAGAGATGCAGGTAAATGTAGTGGTGGAGGCCCACCAGGGACTAACCTTGGCAGGCTGCCGCCTTTTCATTGCTCACCCCAATGTAAACTTTGAATCAAAGCTATTCCTTACTGTCAGTTAGTAATATAGGCATCTGGTACAATATGTAACCCCTGCAACTCATATAGCTTTGTTCAAGACAGCTCTGAGGTAGCTTGTTCATTCCAGAGATGAAATCCTACCCCACTCAAGTCAGTAGGAGTTCTGTTGTTGACTTCAATGAAGACCACAATTTCACAGCAGGAACCAAAGATCTCCTGTGGGAGAACTAACTAGCTCTTATAGGAAGCCAGAAAAACTAGCATATTCTGTAAAACCAAATGTTCTATACTATGTTCTATGAGACCATGGTTCACGAATTGTACATTTTCCTCTTTATAGGCATATGAGAGTGTGGCAAGTAATTTTACAGGGATGTTAGAGCATCTGCAATGAGTCTGCACTGAAAAACACACACCCACACCCACAAACATATATATAGGTGAAATTAAATTTGTCACATAAGCAGCTGAATACTATATAAAACCAGAAGCACAGTTATATATGAAAAATTCCTGAAATTGTGAATATAAATTGCCTTGGAAGAGAAAAGGGAGCTGATAGTTGTGTAGAATGTATACTATTTTAATTTGTAGTCAAAGATGTGACCTTTGGAAATTGGCATTGCAACACTTTAAACCCAGCAAGTGGATGGTTGGGGAGGATGTAGGGCTAGATTAGAGTTTAACTGTGAATTTCTCCACTGTTAAAAGTTGTTAGTTTTTTTTAGTTTGTTAGTTAATTGAAGTTGGCAGTTTTTACATGAATTAAACAATCTTAGTTTGTTCTCTAACTTCCATTTCCTTTGAATGTTCAATGAACTATTTATCTACATAGTTTTTATTTTACAAAGCATATACACATTTTCATCAAATTACCACTTCTGAAAAAAGCCCACTTTCCACATTTTTAAAAATGTATCAAACCACGATATCTCTCTTAATTATAAATAATCCAGGTGACAAACAACAGTAACTATTTTCATAGCTGTTACACAAACATCTTCTGTGCGCTAACTGAAATGAAGCAAAGCAGTAACTTTACTGTGATTAACCTTGCACAGAGCATACAAGCACTGGTTATTCTATAACTTTCCCTTTCGTGTCTGGATTTCTGTATGCTAGTGAATGACTGTGTTCTGAACACTTCTAAATAAATATTATGTATACTTAGCCTTTGCTAGAAGGTATCAAAATAAGATAATCTGATATATCCCAGAACCCTTTGCTACCCCAGTTTATTTTTTAAAAATTAGTCTTATGTGCTAGTTTAGTGATGGAATTGTATTGTACACAGAAGCAGCATGACCAAGTAGAATGTTCCTTATTGTTTCCTGACTAGCTTCTTTTAGGCATTTGACTCATGAGTTTCCAGTTCCATAACCTTTTTTCTCACCCTTCTCTTTTTGTCAAAATGCATAACACCCTTACTAGATAGTTAGAGATTAGCAGGTGAGGCATGCAAAGTGGTTTGCCCTGTTGCCACAATGGACTAATACCTCCAAGAGCAGAGCTTTCATTGAGTACCCCTGGTCACTGCAGCTGACTCTTGGGTTGGCTATCTGGTATTAGCATGCAAGGCAGAAGAGGAGGCCTTCCAGCTCTGCCCTTCACTACAAATCCTGCTCTCCTCCCCATCTATCTGGTTACTGGTGAAGGGTATGAATGCATTTACACTGCATGGATGTTTGTCTGTAAGAGATGCTCACTGTACACCTATCTCCTACACCATTTTCTGAGATAGTGTCCTGGGTCAGGGAGTGGCAGCTGGCTAGTGAGGAAAGGACCATAAGACCATCCCGGGTAGTTTGGGCTCCTGGCCCTCCCTACTGTCTCCAAGGAACAGAGAATAGGCCCTTAGGAGATTGCCTATGCATAAAGCGCACTCACGACACTAAGGAGCCAACAGATTTTCACTGGTACAGGAGGAGAAGAGGGAGCAGGCTGGATAGTACCTTATTCACAGAAGGGAGGTTAAAGGGAAAGAAGAATCCAAGGTGGTCCCTGAGGTGCTGGGTTTTTTCCTCCTGCAAAACAATAGTCAACTGGCGGTGGCAGAGACAGGCAATAAAGACCTGATTAGAGACAGCAGCTATGTAGCCCTGCTGTGATGTAGGATTCACCAGCATTAGATGAATTTTGGGGGTGGGGAGACGCAGAATTAAATTTTTTGAGAACCATTCTCCAAATCTCCACTCCTACCCTAACATCCCAAAAACCCAAACAGGAACTGCTGTGGCTGTAGATTCGGTTGGCTTGCTGACCCATAGGCATGCAAGACAGAGTACCCAAGAGGGATAGGAATCCCATATCTAGCATATGGATGTCTTTAATTTCCATAATGACTATGACATTCTGACCAATGAACAACAGATCTAGTGACTTCATTACTGTGTAGCTTTGTTTAGCTGCTTCCTTGTGCCCTACGTCAGTCACACTGCTACTTGCCTGTCCCATTCCCATTCTGTGTCATCTTATGTAGGTATTGTGTGCTTCCCTAACTTGCCTCTCTAATTACCATTGTGAGTAGAACAATTTCATGCACAAGGCAATGCTGTAGCGGGGTGAGGGGCAGTTTCCCGCAGGTGTCACGCTAGGGGGGCGCCAATTTAGTCCCCCTCCTTTTCCCCTGTCATCCCTAGGCTCGCCTGCTCCTCCTCCACCTGCTGCCGCCAGCTGGCACCTCCTCCCTGCCTCTCCACCCCCAGCCCAACCCTCCTCCATCTCTGCAGGCGGGTTAGTGCATGTGGGGGCCCAGCCCCAAATGGGAAGGAGTGGTGGAAGATGCAGTGCAAGCTCCTCCCTTCCTCCCAGGGTCGGGCTCAGCTGTGCACCAGGTTCGGGGCAGGGGGGCACACATTTTGTCTTTGCCCCTGGGCACATCACACTCTCGCTATGCCTCTGGCACAAGGTGCTATACTGTGCACAAAAGTAGGTGTGCTTTTGGTTCTGATGCACAGTTCAGACCCTATGCTTCTTGGTCAGTACATGATTCAGGGAGTGAGTCACTGAGCAGATTACAAGATGCAATGTCATTTGTCTAGCTAAAAATCAGTTTCCTGGTGTTGCTATACTGAGGTCACTCTTTGGAGTGATTTCCTCTTTCTACCTGCCCTGAATGTACTTGAAAAAAAATGTTCTAAGTAAAAACTGACAGTAATTTAAGCTTGCATTACCTGTGACCAGTTGAGTATGCACGGCATACAGAATCCACTGATTCACCCATGCTGGTATGGAGATGGAAATGGATTCTGCCTGCCTCAGGAAGGCCTACTGCTGCCCACAGAGAATGTGAGGATCCACTGACAGTGTTTGCACCATGTCCTCAGTCAAAGATTGTACGTGAGGTTGTGGAGCTTTACTTATTGCCACGGCTTGATAGGAAGGAGCTCTACCGGCAGACACAGCTGCAGAGATGTATAAAATCAGCGTGCCCTTGATTGCCCTGGCCATGTCCCCACACAAGCTAGCATCAGCCATCCATCAGGCTGTGCTAGCTTTCTATGGGGTCCCTTTCTACCACTGTAATCTTGCTGCCTCTGTGGATAGACTCTTTGACAGCAGATGTCTTTCAAATTGGTTATCATGGAAAAATTGGCATAATCCAGGGATGAATCTAATCCAGTACAGAGGATCCCTCCCACACACAAGGAAAATAGAGCCCTTTTTTTTAACTGGATTTCGCAGCAGACAGCTCCATAAATAATATTAGTTAATTATTAATTTAGAAAATATGCAAAGTGCACTCTAACGTCTAGCTAGTGTTGATTAAGCCATATGAGTTATTCTGAATGAGGGAAGATGATATCCAATTATTCATGATGGCCTTCATCAGACAGATGGAGGAGGATTATGCTCACTGGAGACGCAATTGCCGCTCGTATCCTGAACTATAAATTAAGTTCACAGCTCCTCCATAATGATAAAAATAATAATTGTATGTGCATTACTGTTACATCCGTTTTTTATTTGCCTTACAACAAATGAACACATTATGCCATCAGTTTTCTGTCCATTAGCTGAGAGGAAGTTTGTGTTTGCTATTTGCTTGTGCTACTGCTTCATGCTTATGATGAGAGTTTAGAAATCAGGATTTTCAATTAGAACAACTTTTAATATAAGAAATGTAGCTGACAGAAAAATGGGGGAACATCGTATTCTGCAACTCTTGAGGTTAAAGGTATTTTTGAGCAAAGATTCATGGCTTTCATGGCCTGCCAGCACCCTGCTAACCATGTTCATTCTGTCCAGTGAATGTTTTCATTGTTTTTTAAAGTGGCAATAAAGTAATGAATGAGATCTGCATCCTTTGTCTCAAACACAATTTACTGCTAAGACATTAATTTACTGTAAATTAGATTTAACTGCACCAGAATTGGATTTTGTTCATAGCTTCAAATACTCATGCTTTGTTTTTATGGGTATATATGTAACTATTTTATTTTATCATGGGAATTTTTAAAGGTTTGAAACATAAACCTCCAAGAATTCAATGAACAGTGTAATTGCAATAGACAGTTTCTTGCCATATTTAGGTGATAAATTTATATTTTGCATATGGGTAACCTAACCAGGAATTAGTTTTTTGATGTGAGACATAAGTTATGTAAAACTTATGGGACATTATCACTTGAAAAAAATAACTCAATAAGTACTAGCATATCCAATCCAGTTCTAATTTTCCAGCAGACAATCAATTCAAAATTGAACAATGTTGCCTATCTTGGGAATTATATAATGTGTGTGAGGCATGCAATTTATAGCAGAATTATGAAACATTATAAATTACAATGACTCAATTATTGCAGAATTTGATATTGTTCAAAACTGGTCATTTAGTTTTGGTTGTTGCTAGGATGTTAGATCTGGGTAGAAGTCTTACAGAGTGATCAGTGCCTGTTGGTGAAGCATGTTGCTGTCACACTGTATGTTTCTCTTACTTGCAGAGCAGAGTCATAATTCCAGTCTATTTTGTTTTGCAAATGTTATTGGTAGAATGATGGTAATTTTAGCTTTGCTCCCTTTTAGCTGAAATTATACAGCCTTGCCCATCAAAATTACTAGCACAAGTGTGTAATATGAAAACAAGGCTAGTTAGCATGGAAAATGGAAAGAAAAGTGTTGTGCACCTACCATTATACAGGCCATGTTTACCATATTGCAGTGCCACATTGGTATGGTCAAACTCATTAGCATTCCTCTTATTACAAGATGGTGTAGAGCTTAGGGGGTATAATAGGATGGCTTGCACTTCAAAGGCTAGAGGCTGGGGACAGCCAACCCGTTTATTAAGGAAGCGCACCTGAACGGGTATCACCTGATTCCTTTATAAAGGATGCTAAAAAGCGGAAATGGGAATGTTCAGGAAGTGTGAGCGAGCTTCTGGGAAGACCCTGACTATACCATGATCAGTGTAACTGGAGTCAGAGGGAGAATGTTCCCTGGAGGATCTGTTGTTGACTGGACAACAATAGGATCCGGAACATCAGGGGAAGAAAGCTGGAAGGAACCCAGCCGCATGCACAGAGCACCTCACAGGCTTTAATAAATTCTTTCTTGTTCAACAGGACCTGCATTCAGCCTCATTCTGTGCTCATGACACATGGTGGAGATGTCTGAGCTATGGGTTCTGTGCTACTGGCAGTGGGAGAATTGGCTGCAGTTGTTTTGCAGGAGCAGATTTCCTGCTGGTTACTTGTGCCAGAAGAGTTCTGTCAGATACTGAATAGGGAATGGCCAAAAAGTAAACAAAAAAAAGAGAATGAGAGAGAGAGAGAGATACTGGCATTTGGTATCTGGAGTGAAGTGATTTTATCAGTACACTGATGGCTATCCAGGAACAGTGTGATCAACCATACACCCCTGATTTGCTCTGAGGACAGGCATTCCTGTGAAGTTCCAGCTATTAGTGAAACACCAGGGCTATGTCTACACTTGCAGCTTCTTGTGTAAGAACATCTTGCACAAGGGTTCTTGCGGAAGAACTCTTGTGCAAGAACATGTCCACACTGCCAAGTGCTTTTGTGTAAGAGCATCCATGGTAGTATGGATGCTCTTGCGCAAGAAAGCTCTGATGGCTATTTTAGCCATAGGGCTTTCTTGAGCAAGAAACCCCTGCCGCACGTCCACACGGCCCTATTGCACAAAAGCTCTTGCTCAAGAGAGCTTACATTTGTTAGAAAATAACATAGCTCTTGTGCAAGAAGCCCTCTCTTACCACGCTTTACTGTAAATCTTCTTGCGCAAGAGAGGGCTGGCAGTGTGGACGCTCTGCGGAAGAAGGTCCATTCTTGCGCAAGAACCTGCCAGTGTAGACATAGCCCAGGAGTGGTCTCCAGGAGTATCTTCTGTATTGTGAATTTATGCAATGCAGACATTCCTGTTTTATATTTTCTTGGTGTCAATATCTTATTTAATGTTCTTTTCTTCCTCACTTTCACCACTTCTCTCTAATGTTCCACTGGCTGTTAGGAGGTTAATTTCCATGCTAGGCGAGTAGATGAATGTACTTGAATGAATATTCAGACTTCATAATTATACTTTCTGATGATACAATGGGTTTTATAATACAGAGTACTATGAGTTACTTTCCTATTTGATGTATGCTCCTATTCTGATGTCATTATTTACAATGCTTTGGGTTGTAATTAATATTGAACTGGTTTCCCCTCTTGGTTTTCTGTTTATATCATATCTAATTTATTTTAAGTTCAGTAAAGTTTTAATCCCTTGGAGGCTTTCTTAAAGCATCTAATTTAAATCACAGATATAGTGTTTTGTCTTACTACATGGACAATTCATTTTAAATAGTAATGTAACTTCTATTTTCCTGTACTGATATAAGTAGCTTAAACCGCTATAAAAAGAGACTTACACATGCATGCATCATAAACTGCACGAAGTACTATAGTTTTATAAAGGCATGAATGCACAAGAAAAAATATGCACAGACATATACTGATACAGCTAAACCATAATTTGAAATTAAGCACACTTTTGTATGCATGTTTCAAAAAGCATGCGTACCACTTGTAACTTTGTAAATTCAGGCCTAAGTGAATTCGACACTATATACTTATTCTGTGACTTAAGAAGGTGATATAATATATTTAAACTTGGTGCTGGTTAACTACATTGACAAGGGCTTTACTAACTTTCTTTTCCATAGATTTATTTTAAAAATGGGAAAAAAAGTATGTATTATGACCGGGTCAGTTTCCCTCCTGGGACCCTAACCCCTGTGCCATCCACTCTCTCACCCTTTGAGCGCTGCAGCGGGGCCCTCACATGCCGAGTTTTTAGTCCTGGGCCAGTCACAGCTGAGTAGCGAGCCCTCTTCTAGCCCTGTGGGGATAGGGAGCCATTCAACACTCCCTGCTCAAGCCCCTCACCTCCCCCTGCAGCCTTTAGCAGGGCTGGAGGTTCCTTCTGTTCCACTTCTCTGAGTCTCCTTACCCCTGGGTTGTTTACTCCTCTCCACGCTCCTCCTCCTTCTGCTCTAGGGAAGGCTTTTAAAGAGGCCCTGTGGCAGCCTAATTCAACTCACCTGGCCCTTAATTAGTTTGCAGCTGCCCTGTCTCAGCTGCCCCTTTTCCCTTTTAACAGGCTTTTTACCCTTCGCTGTCACAGTATCTATTACAGAATAAGCATTAAGAATCTGGCTTACTAGTATTTATACATTATGCTACGTCTACACTGGCGCGTTCTCACGCAAAAACTCTTCTGCGGAAGAGTTCTTCTGCAAAAGCTCTTCCAGAAGAGAGCGTCTACACTGGCATGTGCTTTTACGCAAGAGATGTGCTTTTGCACAAGAGCATCCATGCCAGTGTAGATGCTCTCTTGCGCAAGAAAGCTCTGCTGGCCATTTTAACCATAGGGCTTTCTTCCGCAAGAAATTCATGTTGCCTGTCTACACTGGCCTCTTCTGGAAGAGATCTTGTGCAGGAGGGCTTATTCCTGAGCGGGAGCGTCAGAGTTCTCGCGCAAGAAGCCCTGATTTTATACGTTAGAACGTCAGTTTACTTGCGCAAGAACACGTGGCCAGTGTAGACAGGCAGCAAGTTTTTGCGCAAGAGCGGCCGCTTTTGAGTGAGATCGCGCCAGTGTAGATACAGTAGATGTGGGTGTTCTAGTGCTAAGTGATATATCAAGTGATATACATCAAAGCTGTTGAGATTCTGCTGATACTGATATGATTTGAAACACCAGTATTAGTTAAACTATAATTCCTCAAATCTGCTGCCTGATTTTACAGAGAGAGTGAGAGAGAGAGAAGGAAAAATGAAATGATGAATTTGTTTTTCTTCTAAATATTAAGGGTAGTATTCATCAAAATTTGCTTTATTTTTTTTAAAAGTACCAAGTTCTACTAGGCCAGCTACTCTTTGAAAAGTGTGATGTTCAATTATCTTCACAGATACATTGTGGGGTTTTTTAATGTCCAGAAAAGACTGCTGTGAGCATCTGCTTAGCATAGGCTCTAAAATGTCACCTCATAATTCTCACATTAACATAAACTACAACATAAGCTTTAGAAAGACCTCCAAACATTGTTAATTGGGTTTTGCAAATAACCTGCACCTTCCCTGCAATAACTCATGGATGTCAAATATAATAGGACAATTAATGGTGGGATATTCCTTAGTTTTAATATGGATTGTAAAGATACTACATTGTCTGCTATCAAATGTTTTAGTTCTCCTTTGCACAGCTGAGTAGGTGATGATTCCTAAGACAGTGTGAAAATAACAGCAGAAAGGAAAACCTATATCATTCTTTTAACTATATTATCTTGAGTTGTGGCCTTATTAGAGTTCACACAAGCTGAGGAGGGTCATTTTGTGTATAGGAAAAGACATATGGCATATGAAAAAATGTTGGAGGGGGACACAAAGGGTGAAAATATGTAAGATCTGCCACCATACAGAGTAATAACTAACAGGATAATAAAAAATTGAGGGGAGGGAAACCCTTCCATCCTGCCTGGCTGTAGCTAAGGATGAGATTCATTAAGGATAAAATACATCACATTGCTATAAAGTCTCAGAGGGGTAGCTCTGTTAGGCTGTAACTACTCGTTATCACATTGCTGTGACTGCCAATGTGTCACCAAAAGTTCATGTACCCCATAAATTTTATTAGCACTGGAGAGAAAGTAAATGCTAAACTTGATCAAGTCACGTAATTAAATGTTGCTGAATAAACTAGCTGACTGGGTTAATAATATGGTCACTGTAATAAACCAAATAAGGTTAGGATTTATAGAGATTCAAAGGATTTTGAATAAGGCCATCAAACTTGAGTGCTACTTTATAGTAACAGTTGTGGGAGTCATGACTAGACTTCAACAGGCAAGAGTATTTTCAGTGTTGGATGCCAGCCAAGCATTTGGCAGCTCCAACCTAGTATAGAGAGTAAAAGTTCACATCTCCAGCTTCTCTCTTCATAGAGAGATGTTAAAAGGAATTTAAATGAATGTTAAAGGAATCTCTTTGGGATTTCCTCATCATCTCAGATGTAACAAAAATACCATGTGATAGAGCTTTGAGGAGTTGGAGATGATGTACTTGTTGATATGTTGATTAGAGCTGAAAATGATCAACACCACAGTCAGGGCCTATATATTGTTTTATAGAGTGATATAGGAAAGAGCCATACATTTAGCAGGAGTCATTGCTGTACTGGTCTGGCTAAGCTCTCTAGGACACAGACTGAATACAAGTTCAAAACATCCACTAACACACAACCAAATGGTTTGTCAGTTTGAAAAAGAAATTCTGACTATTATTTGGCAGTGATTAGTTTCATGACTATGGGCAGAAATAGGTGGAGGTAGAATTAGATCATGAAATGCTGGAACCATTGTACAACTTGCTTCCTTGATTTTAGCAAAGTAATAGGTATCCGAGGCTAGTGAGTGGGCTGCATGAGTGGCCCTCCATCTCAGTGGACCATGAGATTGTCATAACCAAGCTAGTCTCCAGGGGCAAGGTAGTTTTGCTAATTGCACTTGCGTACTTTTAGAATGTTCAGGGTGTTCCGATTGAGCCATAGCAACACTTTGATTGGATGCAGCGGGAGCACACGGCTCTCTCAGACAATGTTGTGTGCAATCAGCATGTACTTCACTGCATGTGACACTTTAGCCAGGGCCGGACCCAGCTATTCTGGCGCCCCAGGCAGACAGTTTAATTGAGCCCCAGGTTGGGGGAGGGCACATGCGCGGCCCCGCCCCCACACCAGCGCGTGGGGGAGGGCACATGCGCGACCCGGTGGGAGAGGGAGCATGCACGGCCCCGCCCCGGCCCGGCGTGTGGGGGAGGGCGCGTGGAGCTGGCGGCGGCAGGACGCACTTGCCCGGCCTGGCCCAGCCCGGCCACCGCTGCTGGCGCGCAGCCTGGGGCCGCCCGGGGTGGGCTGAGCCTGGCCGTGCAGGGCCCCACGGCCATGGGGGGAAGGGCGCTGCTGGCTGGTGCTGCAGGGGTTAACACAGCCCCCGCCCTGGGCAGCCGCTGCAGGGTGGCCGCTGGGAGCTGCTGCAGCCCGTGATTCGGGAGCCAGGCACCCCCCCCATAGGTTGGCACCCCGGGCAGTTGCCCGGCTAGCCCATGGCTTAATCCGGCCCTGACTTTAGCAATATTGATAGGGGAGAGAAAAAGCTATGTGGACAGAAACCAGCAGAATTTAGCAACCTTGCACATGGATGCTCCTTCATCTCTGTTCTATGGGTGATGGGGCTGAATATTTGTGTTCAGGGCAAAGGACTGGTTGTATGGAAACTGAGTCAGAGTTTGCTAGACTAAAGTGATAGGAAATCCAATGTTCTTTCAGTGGCTACTGTTGCATAGTTACAGGAAGATCCAGCCACAGCTAAATCTGGAGAAAGCCAGATGACAAGGCTGGTTTGTTTAATAATATGTGCCTTGTTCCAGAGAGTTCTCTTCTCAGGACTGTTTAATAATTAAATAGCTTTTTCTAAAGAGAAGGATTAATTGAAGGGATGATTGTTTCCTGAATTCTTTAGGGTAACAGCAATTTCTCACTCTGTTTGGCATCCCAGTAGGCTGTATTTAACAGAGGTACTTTGAATCTGATGTCAGCTGCGATGTGGAAGAAGGAAGCCTCTCTGGAACTTAAAAAGGCTAATCATTATACCAGAGGTTTCCATGACTCAATTAAATGTTTAAAAAAGGAGAGAGGTTTATGGTTACCTTTATTCAGGAATCTGGAGACATGCCACCATATGAGTAACCTCACAAACTCTGGGAAATTAGGTCAGCCAAATGTATATTACGTCCTTTAATTCTCACAAAAGACAAATTGGAATCTTTGTTAACATAAATCCCAAACCCATGATATTTGCTATGTGGGGGTCCTTTGTACTTCCGTCTGGAACCTTTTAAGAATTATAATTACCATGTTTAAAGCCCTGGAAGAAGAACCAGTGTTGTTTCCTTTAGATTTATTTAAAAGAATCAGGATCTGTACACCTTCAAATTCAGAAGCTCTGATCTGAATCTAAACTTTGCTGATGCCTTTGTAGGTCAAATTTTTGTCTCTGTGATAGGTGAAACCAAAACCTGAGATCCAAGGACCTTCAAATTTAAGAGAAGTGCAGCTACAAAGCTGACCTTTGTGACTTGTTTGATGGCTACCCTCTTGGACAGCACAACAGGGATTGTACTAGAGACCTCCAAAGGTAAAATCATGTACTGCTTCAGCTGAGTTTGAAGGGTCATGGCTTTGTAGCAGCCCATAGTCTCCTACAGACAACCACCTAACCTCAGGATGATTCTGACCAACAACCACAGGACATACCACACTAATACCAACCCTGGGACTTTTCCTTGCAACAAACCCTGTTGCCAACTTTGCCCACATATTTACTCTGCTGACACCATTATTGGACCTAACCAATTCAGTTATAAGATCAAGAACACATATTCCTGCTCATCCAGAAATATAATCTATATCGTCATGTGCCGACAGTGTCCGTCTCAGACGCTTCTCCAAAGAATCAATGCACACAAAACGGATATCAGACAGTATCACAAAGAAAAAACAGTTTCTTGCCATTTCAACCAGAAAGGGCATTGTCTCAATGACTTGATTACCTGCATACTGCTTCAAAGACATTTTCACACCAGGCTTGAAAGAGAAACCTCTGAACTGTCATTCATGCTTAAATTTGACACTTTACGCCGGGGGTCTCAACAAAGACTCTAATTATCTTACCCATTACAAAGATAGCTTCCCCAATTATCACCTCTAATATCATTAGCTCACAGACATTTACCTCCCCCCCCCATCCCCCCTCTGTTCTGAAATTTGATTTGTCCTTTATGTGTGTTCACTTTTTTTGATTGTATCCCTTTGGTATATATGGTCATGCCTATTTTCTTCCACAATTTGATCTGAGGAAGTGAGTCTGGCCCACGAAAGCTCATCACCTGTAATAAACCATCTTGTTAGTCTTTAAAGTGCTACATAGTCCTGTTTTTTGTTTTAGCAGCAAACAGTAACTCACAGCCTCTGTGAACTGGAAGAACACATTCACCTGTGAATTACTTTCACCCATCTCCTTTTGTGAAAAAGGATGATAATGAAGGACACTCCTTGTACAGCATTTCTAGACAGAGCTTTTAAAACCCCATAGAAACAGAATTTTTACTATACATATTTCTTCATTGTTTTGTATCACAGTTATTCATCTTTGTAGCTGTCATTCTGCTTTATGGTGCAGTAGGCCAATGAAATCTCTGCCAGTATGCCTGTCTGTTACAACCAAAAGCATATGTATTTCTCTTTAGTCTGTCACCCAGAATATATTTCACCAAATCCAGATGTCTCTGAGAAAAATTAAGTAGTGAAACAAAAACAGGACAGTGAATGATTATTAGAGATTTGCTTCTTTTAAGGAAGATGTCTTGCTCAGAATCTTTGATGGAGGGAATAGTTTTCCTCTGTATTTTTCAGATGCCTCTAGAACATCCTAAAATCCTTTAAAATACTTGAGTAACACCTGCTAACACCTTTTAGGATGTTTCATAAAGTTCCAACAAGCATTTGGAGAAGTTATATTATTCCTTTTGCACTTATTGTCATGGCTGCAAAATTGCATCTTTCCCATTCTAGACTCATTCAAAATGGTGCCAGTCCAAGGAGTCCATGCAACAGAAGGATTAGTTCATGAAGTAACACATCTCTTTTTAAAAAGGCACTTTATTTCTCCCAGAGATGGCTTGGAAGAATAATCCACACTATGTCTGTGACCTATTGATTGACATAACAGCTAGCTTGCCTGAAAATACAAAAAAGCCATTTCCCTCTAATGAAGACAACTGCTTTTAGGCTACTTTTGTTTATCTTTTTGCTTTTATACCATCACATGGGATGGAATGACAGATGGCTGTGAATGAACATGGTGGCTTTGAAATTTTCTGTGAATTTGAAAAACTAGGAATATGTGAAATTGACATGTATAACTCTGATTAGCTATACACAAATAGGCAGCTAAAGAACAGTATACACTAATAATAACATGCACCAATGAATAGCCTTTCTAAGGAGACACATTTTTCTATTTATCCTGCTAAAGAAAAACATCCTTTATCTCTGTTACAAATGTTTAAATAAAATGGGGAAAAAACCCTCAAAATCAAAATAAAATTAAAAAATCTCATTCTATTTTTCTGGTATAATTTTTGGGTCTCTGGTACAGTCATATATGCTTTACAAATGAACTCTCTAATGGTATACATTATCACAGAATAAATAGTTTTACAGAATTTAGTTTGGCAATTGCTGTTTTATTTGTTGGTTCAGACTGTGCAAAAGAGAGAATATATATGGCAACAAGAGACCTATTTTCTAATCATAGTCTGTCAAATAAGGGGCTGTTCAAATACTGGCTGATTTAGTTTGCTTGTATTTCTTTATTAAAAGAAAGAAGATAAAAGGGCAGAAAGTCAATATCAACAAGCATTGAGCCCAGTTTAATAATGATAGCACTTTTCATGATCATTATAGTCCCAGAGGATGATAAATCCAATTGCTAGGTTTTCTAAATAATGCACTGCTACTTGGGGAATCTTCTTGCACTTATAGTCAGCAGGACCCCTTCATTTGGGGGTCTTCAAAGCTTCAAATAATGTTCATCACAGCAGCTTGCAAGTGTAGATTAAATGAGTGGTGGAGATTTGTAAAAGTTGTTGACTTAGCATTTGGACTATCACATCACTTTAAATTCAGTGACAATGGATGGCATGGAAACACCAATGTACAGAAAAAAATTGAGCATATTCATTGGTCTTACCAATTCATGACATCAGACTTCTTAGAGATGGACAGCTCAGTGCTGCTGACATTTTCCTCTGAAGCTCAATAACTTAATTTTTATTTCAATACCAAATGACTGAGACGAATCGTATATTTTACATCTAGTCTGCATGCTTGATTACTGGTGGGAATATAGATTCTGCCATGCTTTCATCAGGCACTCACTCTTAGATCCAAATTACTTACATATTGTATGTTCCAAAGAATGAATCAAAATGAGAACTGCCAAAGTGTGATCGGGAGTTCACCTCTCACCAGTCCTAAAAGATGGTACAGTTAGAGCCAACTAACCTAATAGACTGCACCTGGAGGAGAGTCTGGTTTGACTGAAAATGCTTAATGGCTGTTAAAACCTAGCTGGGGGGAGAAACAGGCTAAGATACAAAGCCAGGAAGTTTGCAGCAGAAAGTGGCTGCAGGGTGGAAGCTGTCAGCCTTTCTTTGAGCTTAAAGTTGTAAAAGACACCAGGCTAGGGAGGGAAGGAGGAGAAGTCAGCCCCGGGAGATTTGCTCAAGAGAATGGTTTACCCAGAAGCATGGCAGAAGAGATCCTGTGCAAGGTGGAGTAGGGAACAACGAGGTTAGAGATTAATGCTGCTGATTGTAGGGTCCCTAGGCTGGAACCTGGAATAGTGGGTGTCCTGGGTTTCCCTAGCAGGTGCCAACTGAGCATCTGGTCCAAAGGGACTTTGATACTCAAGAAGGAATATTCAGTGATCGACTTGGAAGGCTGACTCATGAAAGAGCACTCTGAGTCCTAAAGAGTAAGAGGCCCTGCAAGGTGAACAAGCATCTGTGGGAGGCACTAGACTAAACAAGACCTGATCCCAGACTCAGGCACAATGGGGAGTGGTATCTCCATGGTGTGTGTACCCCATTAGAAAATGAAAACAGAATAAAGAGGTTCCCTACCTCGAATGGGAACTCTGTGAAAAATTTACATGCAGCAGTCTTATAAGCATTAACAATTTTTTTTCCCAAAAATTGCTCCTTTCTCTCCTCTTGGGAAATCCAGACTATCTCACTTCTCTGAAGGAGCATATCAAAGGAGGTGTCATTTCCATATGAGATTAATTGTGGATAAAAGTGAGATTCTAAGTTTTCTTTCTTTAGAATCCTGTTGTATTCCCCCAAAGGCACCTGATCCTACACCAGTGAAGTCTATGGCAGATTTTTTTTATTTCAATTGGAGCAGATCATTTCACTGGGATCATACTGTGGTGGCATTCCTGCAATAAAACCAAACACATCATTCAGTCTGGGTCAAGGCTCTCTCATTTCCATTGTTTTGCAGTTTATCCCAACCATGCAGCTGCTTATTGTTGCACTGCTGTTTGTCAGCATCAGGGTTTAACATGTTAAGCAAGTGGAATACCCACAATGCTGGGTGGTGCTGTAGCGATCAAGGAATACCAGGAAGTAGTTGGAAATGAACATGAGTTGCCCTGAGTTTGAAATTCTGTTGCCCACAAAGAAATCAGAGAAACAATCTGAACCTAAACAAATCTGAATTAGGCTTTTCTCTTGCAAAGTGATGTAAGGTGAAGTAGAAGATTATACTTATGCCTTTTAGCTAATGTCAGGTAATTGACAGTGATGGTCATCCAGTCATCCTGAAGCTTATCTTCATTAAGATTGGCAGCTTCATATTTAGACACTAAGGTATTTCCCAGCACACTGTCAAGATAATCTTTCTTGTGGACAACATATGCCAATGTTGACCTAGATTTTATTTGGAAGGGTATCCCGTATAAAAGAAAAGTAACAAAAGTATTTATTGCCTGCTTTGCTGATAAATTATTTTCTTATGTTTAAACTGATTTACTTTTTCCAAATCAAACTCATGTGTCTACATTTAAACTGAATGATTACTAATAAAGCAAGAAAAAAGTTAAGGGAATCTGACACATCATTAAAACCATAAATGCCAATATACTACAGAAAAACATAGTCAAGCAAAAACTTCATCCTTAAAGACTACTAAATCAAACAGTCTTAAAGTACTTGCTCAGTTTTAAATAGCCAACAATTAATTCTCTCTGGATTGTTTCTCATAGTAGGGTTTTATGATGTCATTCATTTTATCCTGTCTTTGTCAGATTACAGAGCCATTAGAAGGACATCGGGATTTTTTGAAAGGCTACTAGGTATAACTTATTTGGAAGATTTCTGTGTTTTAAATATAAATGTGTAATGTTGATTTTTTAATTAAGTTGAAAAGACATTTTCACATGAACAGCTATACAGTCAAATAAATTAGTCTTTTATGTTGCTCACAGATTTAATACATCGGAAGCCATTTATAGATCAAAAAAATGCGAGAGTTGGTTTCCTTGTGGTATTGTTACAATTCAGTAACTGAAATATGGTAAAAAGACCAGATATCACTTTATTGTCCTCATAAATGTTCCCTTAAGATATTAAAGACTGTGAAAGGCCTAAATGTAAATACTGGATCTCACTGACATCCAGATGCTCCAACATTGTAATCAGATGGAGCCTGCCTTTGTGAAGAGTGGAGCTGGGTGAGAAATGGTTTCGCTTTCCCATGAAAGTTTGAGATTTCCAAATCAAGCTGAGTAGAGACTTGAATCTTTGACTTGCAGCTAAAATGAACAGAAGGGGGAAGACTGAAGCCTTGCAACACCACCAGAAGAGACATGTCTATGTAACTAGGGACTCTCTACTAGAAGAACAAATAGGCCGGCCTCTCAGACAGATCCAGAGAACAGAAGGGTGTACTGTCTGTGGGAGCTAAGATACAGGATGTGAACTTCAGGCTAAAGGGGATCCTAATAGGAACAGGAAAGAATCCATCAATTGTCCTGTATGTGGAAACCCGAGTTTCTCAGTTTCCCATGAGAGTCTCAGTGGGATGCATCAGAGAAGACTGTGCCAGGGTTGGGAAGACACCCAAGGAAAAGGGGCTGAGGTCATTGTCAGTGGGATTCTACCTGTCCCTACAGGAGCAGAACAAAGGTTGGACAAGTTTATGATGATCAACAAATAGCTCAGGCAGTGGTGCTATGAGGAGTACTGTGGGATGTTTGATCACTGGGAGGCATTTGCTGACATACAAGTCCACATAGGAAATTATTAGTTAAAATGGAGAAGATGGGGATTGATGTGAGAATTGAAAAGTTGGTAAGGAACTGGTTCCAGGGGATACTACAACGAATAATACTGAAAGTTGAACAGTTAGGCTGGAGGGAGATTACCAGCAGTGATGGATTAACACATGGACTGACAGGGCCCGTGCCCAGTAGCCCTAGCCAATTTGGGAGCCCCTGTCAGAAGAGGCAAGAACTCTGGTCATGCCCCCTGCTTCCATGTTTAAGAAAGATGAATTAAACCTGGAACAGAGAAGGGTCACTAGGATGATCAGAGAATCTACCTTAGGAGAGAAAATTTAT
This sequence comes from Pelochelys cantorii, assembly GCA_032595735.1. Classification (NCBI taxonomy): domain Eukaryota; kingdom Metazoa; phylum Chordata; order Testudines; family Trionychidae; genus Pelochelys; species Pelochelys cantorii. Next base: position 62,191,880 of record CM064328.1, on the reverse strand, counting down.
GGCACTTGGCTTGTTTAGCCTAATCAAACAAAGGCTATGGGGAGTTGTGATTGAACTTTCTAAATAAATCAGGGAGATAAACACCAGGGAAAGAGAGAAATTATTTAAGTGCCATTGTTGGCACAAAATCAAATGGATGTAAACTGGCTAGCAATAAGTTCAGGCTTGAAAGGTAGAAAAAGGTCTTTAACCCTCAGCAGAGTGAAGTTCTGGAACAGCTTTCCAAGGAGGCTAGATGGGACAAAAACACTAACTTTTTTCAAAGCTGAGCTTGATACGTTTACAGAGAGGCTGATATGATGAGATTGCAGTCTCAGATGGACCATATGCCAGTGTTGGCAATTAGCACATATCTCCAATGGCTGGTGATGGGACACTAGATGGCTATGTCTAGACTGCAAAGAAAAGTTGGAAAAAGATATGCAAATTACAAACCACAATTTGCATATCTTCTGCTTTTTTTTTCTCTCGAAAGAGGCTTTTCCAAAATTTGGCCTGTCTACACAGGACCGAATTTCGGTAAAACCTCCTCTTTCGGAACATCCCTTCTTCCTCATATAATGAGAGTTACAGAGATGGTGAAAGAATGCATCTGCTTTTTTGGAAATTGTTCTGAAAAAGCAGACTTGTTCCTTGGACGTGGCATAGCTTTTCTGGAATATCACCAGTATTCTGGAAAAGCTCTGCAGTGTAGACATAGCCTCAGTTACTACAAAAAATTCTTTCCCAAGTGTCTGTCTGGTGGGACTCACTCATGTGCTTGCAGTCTAACTGATTGCCCTAATTAGGGTCAGAAAGGAATGTTTCTCCAGATTATATTGGCAGAGGCACAGAGCTTTTTTGTCTTCCTCTGCAGCATAGGACACAGGCCACTTGCTGGTTTGAACTAATGTAAATGGTGGATTCTCTGTAACTTGAAGTCTTTAAATCAAGATTTAAAAACACTGCCAGAGGTTGGGGTCTACTACAGGAGCTGGTGGGTGAGATTCTGTGGCCTGCAATGTACAGGAAATCAGACTAGAGGATCATGAGGCCTTACAGTCTATCAGTCTCCCACATCCCAGCAGAGTGCCTTAGTCAGTGGGCTACTGGCTGTTCTGCTAGGAGTGGCAATGTGTCGGGGAGGGGGAGAGAGAGAGGTGGCTCTTGCAGATTTTATCTCAGGCTTTATCCTGGGCCTAAGAATATTTTCCTAATGAAAGGTGCTTTCCCACCAAAACCTGTAGCTTTGAATCAGCATTTTCTATTGAAAAATGGTTCCATTGAAAAGTTCCCACCAGCTCTCACTGTGTACTATTGAAGTTAAATGGGCTCCACATCAACAAAGGAGTCCTTGATAGAAGAGCTAATTGCAACACAAAGCCCTAGTATTAGCTAGGAGGTGAACTCCTGCAGTAGCTCTAATAACCATTTTATGGGACCACAGAGCCCAGCAACAGGGCAGTCTGGAAGCGGGGCTGGAGAAACATAGGGGGCACTGGCAACACAGCTGGGAACCCAGTGTGTGTGTCTGAGGGGGAGGACAGGCAGAGTGGTGGGGAGTTCTGGCCCTAGTGGCTGGGGAGCTCCAGCCCCATTCGGGCTTCAGAGGCTGAGCTCCAGCCCCAGTGGCAGCCAGGGAGCTCTGGCCCGGCTCCAGCTGCGGAGCTCTGGCCCTATCCCTCTGCCCTGGCCGTGGAGCTCTGGCCTCAGCTGCAGAGCCAGGTGACTGTGGAGCTCTGCCCCGGTTGTGCAGCTCTGGCCATGGCACTCTGTCCCCAGCAGTAGCAGGTCCAGTGGCATCTAGAGAGTCTGGGGAGAAGGGGTGCTAGGGCAGCAGCTGGGAGCAGGCTGGAACCCTAGCCCAGTGGCAGCACAGGCCATGAGGGGATGGACCTTCTGTGGTCCAGCAAATCTCCTTGTCTAGGACCAGTCAAGTCCCAAGGATGCCAGACCAGTGAAGTCCAAGGGTTGTGGGGTCAAGTCCCACCTCCCCTGGGTTGGGATGGGATTGCCAAAAGCTGGGTGGCCCCAGGGCAGGAGGGAGAAGGGGTGCCCTGACAGCAAGGTAATGGGGCAGGTTCCTGTGTGGCTAGGGGCTAGGGCACTTGCTAGGGGAGGATAGGGTCATGGGTTCAAGTCCTGCCTCCCCCAGGAAGGGTCTGGTCAGATCAAGATAGCCAATAGCTGGGTGGCCCTGGGGCAGGAGGGATAACTGTGATTGTAATAATCAGGCTTAGTACTTGACACACCAAACATCTCTCTATGAGATGGGTACCAATGAATTATCAGTCACTCCTTCCACACAATCACTTTCACCTTGATTTTTTTCAAGATGTCCTGTCAGTGGAACAGTTCTATGCCTTTAGGAGGTAACACAGCATTAGCATCATTAATGGAAAAGTATCATGAATCTTCTTCCTGAATTTGGTGACAGAAAACTCTTTGCCACATACTCCGGGTTGCCCTGGAAGCCTTTCTGCTTCAGTAATTCACCTTAAACAAGGTTGAAAAATATTCAGTGACTCTGAAAGTGAAATATCACACAAAGAAATAGTAACTGATCCTGAGGTGGTCACATTTGATTTAAATGTTATGTGAGAGATATGGTTTAAAGGTGGTTAATAATAATAATAATTTAAAAAACAAAACAGAAACAGGGCATATGCTCTTTTTGTGTATTTTTATGATTTAAAAAAAAATCTGAAAATTTCTTTCTTTTGGGGTTTCATGCTACCTTAAAAGCTTAAATTATAAAGAAATCTATCCAGGCCTTCTTTGTAACAGTATAAAGAAAAAAACAAGTTCATGAGCTCAATTAAAAAAAAAAACTCATTGCAGGTCACTTTAAAGAGTGAGTTTAAGGCATCCACTTTTTAGGCCTGTGCAAATTTTCAAGGATCTCTCTGAAACTGTCCTTACCAATCATCTTCAACAAGCTAAGAAAAGCTCACACAAGTGCCCTCTCTCTTGGAAAGAAAATGCAAACTATTCCACTTAGGAAGGAACAATCAGTTGCACACATACAAAACGGGAAATGACTGCCTAGGAAGAAGTACTGCAAAAAGGGATCCAGGGTTATTGTAGGTCAGGTGCTATCTATAAGTCTATTGCCAAAAGAGCAAACATTATTCTGGGATCTATTAGTAGGAGTGTTGTAAGCAAGACACCAGAACTAATTCTTCCACTCTACTCTGTGCTGATTAGGCCTCAAATGGAGTACTGTGTCCAGTTCAGGAAAGATGTGGATAGATTGGAGAAAGTCCAAAGAGCAACAAAAACAATTAAAGGTCTAGAAAACATGACCTATGAGGGAAGATTGAAAAAATTGAGTTTGTTTAGTCTGGAGAAGAAAAGATTGAGAGGAGATATGTAAACAGTTTTCAAATATATACAAGGTTATTACGAGGAGAAGGAAGAAAATTTATTCTCTTTAACTTGTGAGAATAAGACAAGAAGCAATGGGCTTCAATTGCACATGGGAGGTTTAGGTTGGACATTAGGAAAAACTTCCTAACTATCAGGGTGGTTAAGCACTGGAATCAATTGCTCAGGTAGATTGTGGACTCTCCATCTCTGGAGATTTTTAAGAGCAGGCTAGACAAACACCTGTCAGGGATGTTCTAGTTAATGCTTAGTCCTACCATGACTGTCAGGGACTGGACTAGATGACATCTCATGGTTCCTTCCAGTCCCACAATTCTATGTGACAACAAAGGGAAGCATGAAAGTAATGATTAATGTGAAAATCTGACAATACAGAGACGAACATTTTTAGGCAGTAACACTTGCCCCATACGCATATATATATATATATATATATATATATATATATATATAAAACACTTCATACCTTACCTGTAGTCTTGGGAATACAAAAGAGATTGATATATGTATACACTACATTTCTCTGAGTTCTGTGAGTTTTGCTTAATTATCTTTTTAAGCCAAGTTTCTAGCACACCTGTTAGCTGCAGAAGTAACTAATAGACTAATAAATAATGTAAAAATCTAAATGAAACTTTTAACCTTATTGAAATGAGACAATTTCATCTAAACCACATGTTCCTGTGAAATGTTTCATTTGTTACTAAATTGCATTTTCCAATGGAAAACTGGTTAAAAATTTTAATTGGGTCTAATAAACAATATTAATTCTGAATATATGATGCTTGTAGCCTGTCCCCTCAGCAGTGGCTCAAGTCTCTTCCAAGCACTTGTAATGTGGAGTGACTTCTGTCCTTTTCTAGCATGGGGTTGGTCCTGGACTCTGGCTCTGATGGTTGCTGTCCCACCCAAGGGGACTTCTCACTCTGTGCAAGGGTGCTATCCCCTAAGAAAATGAAAACTACTACTAGTGGACCAGTAGTGTAAAGCCGAGCACAGAAGAAACAAGCAAGTACATAAACACAAACCCTAGTCAAGAAAAGACATACCCAAAAGAACTGTATAAGAAAGGGGAGAGTGTCTTTATTGGGAATAGGAAAAATGATCTGGAGAAAGAAAGGGTTAGAGTTAACTAAATTCAAATCAACCACTTTCACACCTCCCAACACCCAGAGCTCTTCCCAACTCCCAGCTTCCTCATGACACTTTTCCAGGGAGAAGGTACACTGAGGATGAGGCCAGAGATGAGTACTGCAGCACTGTGGACATTCCCTAGTTTACACAAAAATAGATGATTCCTTATGGGTCCTTTTGCACTGGGTGCATCAGGGTCCTTTTCTGGCTCCCACCAGGCCTGCTGGTCTCTGGTCTGGAGTCCTGAAGAGATCTAAGTTGGATCTCCATTGCTGGCATTGGTCAAATCCTTCTGACTAGAGAGACTGATCTGTGGAGGGTTGGGACTGCCTGAGCCATTTAACTTTCCCACAACAGTCCAAAGATTCCTTTAGGGGGCAGAGAGGGCAGGATACTCAAAAACTCCCTGAGCTGTTTTGCTTCTCCCTTAGCTCCAGATTCAAAGCTCAAAACAGTGTGAAACTAAAAGCTCATCTCTTTGTCTCTGAGTCAGACTGTTCCCTCCCACTGAGGGAGCTGATCAGCTCTGAATAATCAATGACCTAGTGCCCTGTTTGTCCAGACCACTCCATGCAGAAACCTCCCTCTTGGTCTCAGCAGTATTTTCTAGTCCATTCTGTCCCTACATGTGACTCCAAATATGCATGGAAATGGTGCCAGACGGTTTTAGTATCTATTACAGATGTAGTCCCATGAATAACACTCCCTAGAGGTGCAGGCTGGCACTTTAGGAGCTGGCAAACTCCAAGTAAGTGGTTACATGGTTTAACTTCAAATTAGTTTAAAATCTATTTTAATTAAACTGGTGCTAAGTCCAGAAGACACTTTTCAAGGTCAGTAATCATTATAAACATGGTTTCAGTTTGATCAAGGGTTTTTTTTTTTTTTCAACAGGATGCCTTTGGGTCAACAGGGGCAGCTTTTCATATAGATAAGGCCTCTCTGTTTCCTACTGTTTTTAGATAAGACCAATACTCTTTACCTCTGAGGACGTTGGTGTGTGCTTTTAGCCTTAATGTCAGCTTACTGAAGCATTTTTGACCGGAAAATATCTCTGTTATGGGTTTTCAGGGATTTTTGTACAATGTACCTTGTAGTACACAAAATATATTTGTATGATTTTTTGGGAGTGAGGAATATGGAGGGGGAGGGGAAGTAGCCTACTGCCATGTAAGTAGAATTTTAGGCCTTAGAAATGAACAAAGATTAATTAGATCATCCATTTGGCTCCCTTCAATTATTCCCTCCATTTCCCATGTTTTTAAATTACAATTATTAACCCTTTTTTGTATTGCATTAGTGTCTACTGGCCCCTCTCATGAATCCCCTTGTCTTGGGGAAAACAAAACACTGCAAAACATAGTCCTTGCCCCCAATGAGTTTATAATCTAAGAAGTGGTTTTTATCTAATTCAGTTTTTTTCCCTTTTAAAATCTATTCCTGAAAGTACTTAATTTCATTTACTTCTCTTCCACATGCTGCTTTTTATTTGCATGAAGAGAAAATGATTGCGACTGAGGTTTGCTTCATGGGAACTTCCCCTTTTATCTAGCTTACGCTCTGATCCTGCAAACTCCTCTGCACTGTCAGGCACATACGCTGAAATGGAGCCCCACTGACTTCAGTAGGGAGTCCACCCATGATAAGCAGATTTGGGGATCCGGGCTCTAATCGGGCCACAAAACTCATGCTTTTGACATTTTTTTCATTTAAGTTAAACTACAATTATATGAAAATTGTAAAGTGATTTTAGATGGAGGGGCAGGGCTCTCAGCTACCCTGTTTTACAGTTCTATGGTTGTACGTGTGGTATGTATATGAGCATGAGTGAGCGAGAAAAAAAGAAGACATAACCAAAATAAAAAATATTCTCTGTGGGGAAAAACTTGACAAGTCTTTTCACATAATAAAAAGTTGTTTCTGAGCACCAGCCCTGGGCGCATCCAATGTCTCTCTTTAATAGGAAGTGAGCATATTCCTAAAAAGTCAGTGCATGTTTTAAATTTTCATTCCTTTTCCATATGTCACTGAACTCTTTTTAGCCTTCCTCGTGAAATAAACAATAATAAACAACAGGCTGGAACATCTTTCTGAAGAGCCTAAGGCTTTTTTTCTGGCTAACCTGCTTCACGGTTTCTACTTCTTCCTACAGAAACACAGAGAAATCTCTGAAAATTGCTCTCTACTAGCACGGCCACTTCAGACACTCTAGTAGAAAGCATTACATAAGAACATAAGAATGGCCATACTGGGTCAGACCAAAGGTCCATCAAGCCCAGCATCCCATCTGCTGACGGTGGCCAATGCCAGGTGCCCCAGAGAAGGAGAACAGAAGACAATGATCAAGTGATTTATCTCCTGCCATCCATCTCCTGCCCTTGTTATGAAGGCTAGGGCACCATACTTTATCCCTGGCTAATAGCCATTTATGGACCTAACCTGCAAAAATTTATCAAGCTCTTTTTTAAACCCTAATAGAGTCCTGGCCTTCACAGCCTCCTCGGGCAAGGAGTTCCACAGGTTGACTGTGCGCTGTGTGAAGAAAAATTTCCTTTTATTAGTTTTGAACCTACTACCCATCAATTTCATTTGGTGTCCCCTAGCTCTTGTATTATGGGAAAAGGTAAATAATTTTTCTATAATCACTTTCTCCACACCATTCATGATTTTATATACCTCTATCATATCGCCCCTCAATCGCCTTTTTTCCAAACTGAAAAGTCCCAGTCTCTCTAGCCTCTCCCCATATGGGACCCTTTCCAAGCCCCTAATCATCTTAGTCGCCCTTTTCTGAACCTTTTCTAATGCCAATATATCTTTTTTGAGGTGAGGAGACCACATCTGCACGCAGTACTCGAGATGGAATTGCGAACAGGAATTGCTAACAGGGAGTTTGGAGAGGGAGTTCTCCAGGTGAAAGAGGAGTAAAAACAGGACCCTTGTGGTAAGTGGCTGTCTGGAGTGTGTGTTTGTGTGTGGGGGAGTTATTTGCTGTGTGCAGAGCTTGTGTTTATCTGTTTGGTTGGTTGGTTTGATTGTTTGATTGCTTGAAGGAGCTTCTAAAAGGTTTGAAATCTAGAAGCCTCTGTTAATTGGCTAAGCCTCAGTCAGGGGGAGGGGCTACCAGAGCTATATAAGCCTGTGACTCAGCGACCAGGGAGCTTGCGACCAGGAATTGCTAACAGGGAGTTTGGAGGGGGAGTTTAGAGGGCACTAGTGACTTCTGGCCTTCTTTAAAACATAACTCTTATCGTAATCTATATTCCAGAGGTTTAAAAAGAATCCCAGTTTATACTTAAACTTGTTCATTAGAAAAATGGAGACAGAAGCCCAGCAGCAGAGTGGGGGCTATCCTGTTTATTGCGTCGAGTGTAACATGTATGATTACCTGCCCTGTGGGCGGGTGGCGTATGTGTGCACCCGTTGCAAGGAGCTCCTGACCCTCAGAGACCGAGTTCGGGCTTTGGAGGCCAGGGTGGCTGAACTGGAGGAGCTAAGGGAGGTAGAGAGATTTGTGGATGAGACTTTCTGGGACACTGTAGTACTGTCCCACCTCCAGTCTGAGAGCCCCAGTGCTCTTAAGGAGGATGAAAGTCTCAAGGGAACAGAGCATTCAATGGGAGCAGAGGGAAACCATCCCGTAGTTGGGACCCTCCTCCCAGAGGATGTTGCGGTATCCTCTCGCACTGAGGATACCTCTGAGGGGGAGGGAAAGCCAGTTCGGAAGAGGCAGGTGTTAGTAGTGGGTGATTCGATCGTTAGAAACATAGATAGTTGGGTTTGTGATGACCGGGAGAACCGTATGGTCACTTGCCTGCCTGGTGCGAAGGTTGCGGATCTCTCGAGGCATCTAGATAGACTTATGTGTAGTGCTGGGGAGGAGCCGGTGGTCGTGGTACATGTAGGTACCAATGACGTAGGGAAGGGTAGGAGAGATGTCCTGGAGGCCAAATTTAGGCTGCTAGGAAAGAGACTGAAATCCAGGACCTCTGTGGTGGCGTTCTCGGAAATGCTTCCGGTTCCACACGCAGGGCCGGGTAGGCAGGCAGAGATTCAGAATCTCAATGCGTGGATGAGACGATGGTGTAGGGAAGAGGGGTTTGGATTTATTAGGAACTGGGGACACTTTTGGGAGAGGGGGAGCCTATACAGGAAGGATGGGCTCCACCTAAACCAGGGTGGAACCAGACTGCTGGCACTAAACATTAAAAAGGCCGTAGAGCAGTTTTTAAACTGAGAGATGGGGGAAAGCCGATTGGTGTGGAGATGCACGTAAATCGGAGGGAGACTACTCTTAGAGGAGAATCCATTGATAGAGATTCTCTAAGCTGTAGTCAGAAAGAGAGGAGGGGAGAGGGCAAACCATGGGCCAGAGCAGACAAACAACCGTGTACAAAGGAATCCAATGCATCAGGGAAGGGCAGACAAATAAGCAGTGGCAAATTTTTAAAGTGCTTCTACACAAATGCTAGGAGTCTGACTAATAAGATGGGTGAACTAGAGTACCTAGTATTAAATGAGGAGGTTGACATAATAGGCATCACTGAAACCTGGTGGAATGAGGAAAATCTGTGGGACACAATCATACCGGGATATAAAATATATCGAAAGGATAGAGCAGGCCGGGTGGGTGGCGGAGTGGCACTGTATGTGAAAGATAATGTAGAATCAAATGAAATAAAAATATTAAATGAATCAACATGTTCAATAGAATCGCTATGGATAGTAATTCCATGCTCCAAAAATAAGAAATTAGCAGTAGGGATATATTACCGACCACCTGACCAGGACAGGGATACTGACATTGAAATGCTGAGGGAGATTAGAGAGGCTACCAAAACAAAGAACTCTATAATAATGGGGGATTTTAATTACCCCCATATTGACTGGATACGTCACCTCAGGAAGAGAAGCGGAGATAAAATTTCTCAATGGCTTAAATGACTGCTTCTTGGAGCAGCTAGTGCAGGAACCCACAAGGGGAGAGGCAATTCTCGATTTAGTCCTGAGTGGAGCGCAGGATCAGGTCCAGGAAATAACCGTTACAGGACCGCTTGGGAATAGTGACCATAATATAATAACATTCAACATTCCTGTGGTGGGAAGAACACCTCAGCAGACCAGCACCCTGGCATTTAATTTCAAAAAGGGGAATTACACAAAAATGAGGAGGTTAGTTAAACAGAAATTAAAAGGCACAGTGACTAGAGCCAAATCCCTGCAAGCTGCATGGAAACTTCTTAAAGACACCATAATAGAGGCCCAACTTAAATGTATACCCCAAATTAAAAAACATAGCAAGAGACCTAAAAAAGAGTCACCGTGGCTTAACCACCATGTAAAAGAAGCAGTGAGGGACAAAAAGGCATCTTTTAAGAAGTGGAAGTCCAATCCTAGTGAGATAAATAGAAAGGAACATAAACACTGTCAAATCAAGTGTAAAAATGTAATAAGAAAAGCAAAAAAAGATTTTGAGGAACAGCTAGCCAAAAACTCAAAAAGAAATAACAAAATGTTTTTTAAGTACATTAGAAGCAGGAAGCCTGCTAAAAAACCTGTGGGTCCCCTAGACGATCGAACTATAAAAGGCGCAATCAAGGACGATAAAGCCATTGCGGAGAAACTAAATGATTTCTTTGCTTCAGTCTTCACGGCTGAGGACGTTGGGGAGATTCCCAAATCTGCACCGTCCTTTGTGGGTAATGAATCTGAGGAACTGTCCCGGATTGAAGTGTCATTAGAGGAGGTTTTGGAACAAATAGAAAAACTTAATGTTAACAAATCTCCGGGACCGGATGGCATTCATCCAAGGGTTCTAAAAGAACTCAAATGGGAAATTGCTGAACTATTATCTGTGGTTTGTAACCTATCCCTTAAATCGGCTTCCGTACCTAATGACTGGAAGGTAGCCAACGTGACACCAATATTTAAAAAGGGCTCTAGAGGCGATCCGGGCAATTACAGACCGGTAAGTCTAACTTCAGTACCGGGCAAATTAGTCGAAACAATAGTAAAGAATAAAATTGTGAAGCATGTAGAAGAACATAATTTGTTGGACAAAAGTCAACATGGGTTTTGTAAAGGGAAATCCTGTCTTACTAATCTATTAGAGTTCTTTGAAGGGGTTAACAAACATGCGGACAAGGGGGATCCAGTAGATATAGTATACTTAGATTTCCAGAAAGCCTTTGACAAGGTCCCTCACCAAAGGCTCTTGTGTAAATTACATGGCCATGGGATAAGAGGGAAGGTCCTTTCTTGGATTGAGAACTGGTTAAAAGACAGGAAACAAAGGGTAGGAATAAATGGTAAATTTTCAGAGTGGAGAGGGGTAACTAGTGGTGTCCCCCAAGGGTCAGTCCTAGGACCAATCCTGTTCAACTTATTCATAAATGATCTGGAGAAAGGGGTAAGCAGTGAGGTGGTAAAGTTTGCGGATGATACCAAACTGTTTAGGATAGTCAAGACAGAAGCAGACTGTAAGGGACTCCAAGAAGATCTCACCAAACTGAGTGATTGGGCAACAAAATGGCAAATGAAATTTAATGTGGATAAGTGTAAAGTAATGCACATTGGGAAAAATAACCCCAACTATACGTACAGTATGATGGGGGCTAATTTGGCTACGACAAATCAGGAAAGAGATCTTGGAGTTATCGTGGACAGTTCTCTGAAAACTTCCACACAGTGTGCAGCGGCGGTCAAAAAGGCAAATAGGATGCTAGGTATTATTAAGAAAGGGATAGAAAATAAGACCCGGAATATCTTACTGCCCCTGTATAAAACTATGGTACGCCCACATCTTGAATACTGTGTACAGATGTGGTCTCCTCACCTCAAAAAAGATATTTTGGCCTTGGAAAGGGTTCAGAAAAGGGCAACTAAATTGATTAGGGGTTTGGAACGGGTCCCATATGAGGAGAGGTTAAAGCGACTGGGACTTTTCAGTTTAGAAAAGAGGAGACTGAGGGGGGATATGATAGAGGTGTATAAAATCATGAGTGGTATGGAGAGGGCCGATAAAGAAAAGTTATTTATTAGTTCCCTAAATAGAAGAACTAGAGGACACCAAATGAAATTAATGGGTAGCAGGTTTAAAACTAATAAAAGAAAGTTCTTCTTCACACAGCGTGTAGTCAGCATGTGGAACTCCTTGCCAGAGGAGGCTGTGAAGGCTAGGACTATAACAGAGTTTAAAGAGAAGCTAGATAATTTCATGGAGGTTAGGTCCATAAAAGGCTATTAGCCAGGGGATAAAATGGTGTCCTTGGCCTCTGTTTGACAGAGGCTGGAGAGGGATGGCAGGAGACAAAGCGCTTGATCATTGTCTTCGGTCCACCCCCTCTGGGGCACCTGGTGCTGGCCACTGTCGGCAGACAGGATACTGGGCTAGATGGACCTTTGGTCTGACCCGGTACGGCCGTTCTTATGTTCTTATGTTCTTATGTGGGCGTACCATAGTTTTATATAGGGGAAGTATGATATCTTTTGTCTTCTTATCTATCCCTTTTTTAATAATTCCTAACATCCTATTTGCCTTACTAACTGCCGCTGCACACTGCGTGGATGTCTTCATAGAACTATCCACTATAACTCCAAGATCCCTTTCCTGATCTGTCGTAGCTAAATTTGACCCCATCATGTAGTACGTGTAATTTGGGTTATTTTTTCCAACATGCATTACCTTACACTTACCCACATTAAATTTCATTTGCCATTTTGCTGCCCAATCACTCAGTTTGCTGAGATCTTTTTGTAGTTCTTCACAATCCCTTTTGCTTTTGACTGTCCTGAACAACTTTGTGTCATCTGCAAACTTGGCCACCTCACTGCTTACCTCATTTTCTAGATCATTGATGAACAAGTTGAACAGGATTGGTCCCAGTACTGACCCCTGGGGAACACCACTAGTTACCCTCCTCCATTGTGAAAATTTACCATTTATTCCCACCCTTTGTTTTCTGTCTTTTAACCAATTCTTGATCCATGAAAGGACCTTTCCTCCTATCCCATGACCACCTAATTTACGTAAAAGCCTTTGGTGTGGGACCGTGTCAAAGGCTTTCTGGAAATCTAGGTATATTATATCCACTGGGTGCCCCTTGTCCGCATGTTTATTAACCCCTTCAAAGAATTCTAACAGATTAGTTAGACACGACTTCCCTCTGCAGAAACCATGCTGACTTTTGCCCAACAATTCGTGCTCTTCTATGTGCCTTGCAATTTTACTCTTTACTAGTGTTTCTACTAATTTGCCTGGTACTGATGTTAAACTTATCGGTCTATAATTGCCAGGATCTCCTCTAGAGCCTTTTTTAAATATTGGTGTTATATTGGCCATCTTCCAGTCATTTGGTACCAAAGTGGATTTAAAGGATAGGTTACAAACCACTGTTAATAACTCCGCAATTTCACCTTTGAGTTCTTTCAGAACCCTTGGGTGAATGCCGTCTGGTCCCGGAGACTTGTTACTATTCAGCTTATCAATTAATTCCATAACCTCCTCTAATGTCACTTCAATCTGAGTGAGTTCCTCAGATTTGTCACCTAAAAAGGCTGGCTCAGATTTAGGAACCTCTGTAACATCCTCAGCCGTGAAGACTGAAGCAAAGAAATCATTTAATCGCTCCGCAATGGCACTGTCTTCCTTGATCGCTCCTTTTATATCTTTATCATCCAAGGGCCCCACTGCTTTTTTAGCGGGCTTCCTGCTTCTAATGTATTTAAAAAACATTTTACTATCATTTTTTGAATTTTTGGCTAGCTGTTCCTCAAACTCTTTTTTGGCTTTTCTTACTACATTATGACACTTAATTTGGGAGTGTTTATGTTCCTTTCTATTTTCCTCACTAGGATTTGACTTCCACTTTTTAAAAGCTGCCCTTTTCTCTCTCACTGCCTTTTTAACATGGCTGTTTAGCCATGGTGGTTCTTTGTTAGGTCTCTTACTGTGTTTTTTTATTTGGGGTATACATTTAAGTTGGGCCTCTAGTATGGTGTCTTTAAACAGTTCCCATGCAGCTTCCAGGGATTTTAGTTTAATTACTCTCCCTTTTAGTTTCTGTTTAACTAGCTTCCTCATTTTAGTGTAATTCCCCTTTTTGAAATTAAATGCCAGAGTGTTTGACCGCTGCGGTGTTCTTCCCAACACAGGAATATTAAAAGTTATTATATTGTGGTCACTATTTCCAAGCGGTCCAGTAACAGTTACCTCTTGGACCAGATCCTGCGTTCCAGTCAAGACTAGGTCGAGAATCGACTCTCCCCTTGTGGGTTCCTGTACTAGCTGCTCCAAGAAGCAGTCATTTAAGGCATCAAGAAATTTAATCTCTGAATCCCGTCCTGAGGTGACATGCACCCAATCAATATGGGGATAATTGAAATCTCCTATTATTACTGTGTTTTTTATTTTGGTAGCCTCTCTAATCTCCCTTATCATTTCAGCATCACTATCACTGTCCTGGTTAGGTGGTCGGTAATATATTCCTAATGCCATATTCATATTAGAGGAATGAATTGTTATCCATAATGATTCTATGGAACATTTTGATTCCTTTAGGATTTTTACTTCATTTGATTCTATATTATCCTTCACATATAGTACCACTCCGCCACCCGCACGACCTGTTCTGTCTTTCCGATATAATTTATATCCCGGTATGATAGTGTTCCACTGATTGTCCTCATTCCACCATGTTTCTGAGATGCCTATTATGTCAACTTCCTCCTTTGATATGAGGTACTCCAGTTCACCCATCTTATTAGACAGACTCCTAGCATTAGTGTAAAAGCATGTTAGAAAACTACCACTATTTATATGTCCGCCTTTCACAGACACATTGGATTTTTTTATGCACGATTGTTTCACATCTGATCTTGCCCATATATTATTTCCCACGTTCCCTATCTGACTAACTTCTAGGGAATCCCTACCTATGGAGCCTCGTTTGTCAAGATATGTACATAATATTTTTCAAATGCTGGCATTTGTACATTGCTTCGTTTGTCAAGATATGTACATAATATTTTTCAAATGCTGGCATTTATTTCAATGTTTATCCAGGCTCTGGTTCTTTTAAATAGCGTGGTGCCATTTTGAGGCATGAAAACCGAGGATGAAACTCTCATTTCTCCATTAGTTAGAGTTGATTTCATGTAGGAGACCGGGGGGAGGGGGGGCTCGTGATTCACTGATTCTGTTTTTACTGCTCATATGCATGTATGATTTTTGTATGTGAAGTTATATGTATTGGCTATGTACTTGTATTTCAAATGTTTGCTTCAGGGAGATATCAACAGGAGGATTGGTCAGCCTATTGTGAGAAGACTGTTAGTTGAGTGAATAGCAGTACTTGTCTGATAATGCACCTTAGGTGGTGCCAATCCACACTCGATGAGCTTTTCTGTGAAGGTTCAGACCAACATGTGAGCAATGGCTGCTACCTAAAAAGGACTGAGTCATGCATAGACACGTGAGTTGCTGTCATAACCATGAGGGTTGGCCAGAAGCCTGGGGACTAAAGGGTTAACCTAGCCAGCTATCTGGTCAGCCAGTGGTAAGGCAGGTAGGGATTTCAAACTGAGACAAGGAAATTTTTAACTTTTCCCTCCTTTGTCTCTGGGCCAGTTTGCTCTCTAGATACTAAGGGAGACAGAAGATATGTTTTTCTCCAAGAAAAAAGACTCTTCATGCTGTCTAGATAAATCCATCTGGTTTTGTTGTTTTCTGGGCTGGGAATTTGGATCTGAGGTCTATGCTGTTAGAAATGGTTTTTCCCCTCTTTTGTAACTAAGTTTTGGCCCATGGGGGGATCCCCCATGAGTATATTGATTGGTGGCTCTTACTATCTAGCTAGTCCAACTATGCTTGTAACTGTGGTTTTGTTTTGATAATAAAAGTTGTTTCTTTTTTTTATTAACTGGTATTGGTTAATTTTTGTGTCTTGGTTTTACTTTAGGGCTGAGATTTCCCAAGTGATCTCTCCCCTGGTATTTTCTTACAAATACTTGGATGGTGTGAGCGGTTTTTATTCTCCAAAGTTCAGGTATTAGGATTTTGGGAGAAGTTTTTGTACCAAAGCCCGTAGAGATCAGGTTTTGGGGTGCTGTTGCAGGCCCCCACTTCTGCATTCATCGTGCCAGAGTGGGGAACAGACTTGACAGTTGCTAAGGTGGCAAACTCCATCTTGGGACATGCTTTTACACAGAATAATGGGATTCCCTTCCCTTGGGCAAGGGTAGAAAGAGAGCCCTGAGGGCTCCTCCATTTTGTCTTCTATCTAACTAATCACCTATGAAGGATCTCTTCATAGGCTATGAACTGAAGCCTGAAAGCACTATTGACTCATCCTAACAGAGGATATATTCCAGAGACTTAATCTGAGACAACAGATTATTCCATCTCTACTACAAGCCTGCAACAAGAACTTTGCAGTTGGTGAATGTAATCTGATTCCTTTAACAATTTTAACTCTCATCCTTTTCTTCCTTCCTTTTATTAATAAACCTTTAGATTTTAGATTCAAAAGGATTGGCATAGTGTGTGCTCTTTTAGGTAAGATCTGAGGTATAAATTGATCTGGGAATGTGGTTGGTCCTTTGAGATCAGAAGAACCTGTTTTGTTTTGGTGAGATTATTTTTCATAACAACCAAACAACCAAAAATAAAGCCCACTCACTGATGTGACCCTGAACCAAGAAACAGAAAGATACTCCCCTTGCACAACAAAGCCTAGTGGGTATTGGGCTAGTAGATTTTGTGGGCCCCCTGTAGGCTCTGGGGGGGGGCCAAAAATGAGGGGTTCAGTGTGTAGGTGATTGCTGCCAGGAAGCAGCGTTGGGAGTGGGGTATCTGGGACAGAGGAGGTGTAGGAGCGAAGCGGGAGTGCGAGGTCTGGATAGAAGGGGGCGCAGCAGTGGATTGGGGGTGGGTGGTATGTAGGGTCCAGGAGTGGACTGGGGATGAGAGCGCTGGGCAGGAGATAAGGTGGGGTTGCATGGTCTGCATGGGAAGGGGGTGCACGAAAGCTGGTGTCTAAGGAGATTGCTTGTACGACTTTTTGCTAGGTAGTATGGTAAATAGAAGTCCTGTTTGTGACTGGTTTGGTGTGTCTTTTAATAGAGGCCCCCTTGGGCTGTAAGTAGCCCTGTCTCTAAGCAATTCACCCTGAATTGACCCTCTCAGCAGTGCCCTCCCAATCCGACTGTATTACAGCTATGTACATATCTGTATCAGACAGTCCCTTTCCCAAGCACTTAGAATCTAAATAGACAAGAGTGAAGGAGAGAGGATGACTATGTGAAAGCAGAGTCAGCACAGTAAGGGTTGGCAAACATCTTGTCAATGCCACTTTAATATTTTTTTCTGTTCTTATTTTTTGTTTTGGAAATGTAATGTGTTGGAAGGAAGATGAGGGAGACAAGCAGGAATGAAGGAGTTAATAGGTGCAAAGCAGTATGCAAAACACACGTGGTGTGTGTGTGTGTGTGGGGGGGAGGGATTGCAGGGGGAGAAAACAGGAACTAAGGAGAGGAAAAGAGTGGGAGAAAGGATAAAGGAAGAATAGAGGAGCATGGGGGCCTGGAGGAGTGAGCTGGGAGTCAAGGGACTATGAGGGAAATGTGCAGGAGGAGGTCAAAGCAAACAACCAATCAATGAACAGAACATAATCAACCAAGTCTGTCGTGAAAAAGATCAGTCTGACCTCACCCTTCCCAGAGCTCTCCAGGATTCAGGGGGCTTGAGTGGACCTACCACCTGTGCTCTTGTGCTGTTTCTGCTCCAACTGCCTCTGCTGGAGACAATTTCTTTACCCTTCCGGGTTGCCTCTGCCCTCATTCTGTTGCTTCTACCTCCCACCTGGCTCCACGTGGCTGGGGGAAGGAGCAGCATGGTGCCTGCTAACCCTTCCCCATCAGGTCTGGGTCCAGCTAAGGGACAGAGGAGGGCAGGGGAGCCTTTAGTGAGCAATTACATACAGTGGTGGGTTAGGTCAAGTTAATATAGGATAATTGCATGTAGAGGAAAATACAGCTGTGCCTTGTGAATTAACCCTCAGGGATATGCTTGTTTACCCTTAAAGTAATCTTGCACGAGGACTGAATACTACATTGTTCATTCTGGAATCGGACAAAGTGGCTTATTTAGAATGGTGCATGCTATTTTAAGCTAAGCAGTATGATGAGCATAGATTGCCAAATGTTTTGCCAGGTGTCATTTGCAGTAAACTATTTACTTTCACTTCATTCTGTGTTGCCACCCCTTCCTCTTTCCTGAACCCTGTCAATGGGCCTGGTTAATTGTTGCCTTGTTCCTTGTTCTGTTGTTGACACCCCGTGCAAAGTCAGTATGGAAAGTTTATGCTCATAGATGTTAAGACCAGAAGGGACCATGTGATCATCTAGTTGGACCTGCTGCACTGAACTAGCCATAGAATTTCACTAAGTGATTCTGGCACCAAGCTCATAACTTCTAACTGTACCATTTTAGAAAGACATCTAATCTTCTTCAAATGAAAAATTGGGGGAAAGCACTATAAAGCGAGGATGGTTGCTTTACACTGGTGTATGTGACTAGAAGCAGGTAATAGTGAATTAGGCTCAATAATTTCCTTGATGATGAAGGCAGCAGAATGGGGCAGACATGCACTTGATTGTAAACTTTTTGAAATAACATGTCTAGCAGGCCACTGCCGTCCAATCCTTTCAGCCTATGCCATGACTATAAGTTGTAGCCAGTATTGATGGGACAGCAGGAAGTGATGCTGTGCATGTGCAGCAAGCCTGCAGGGCATTGCATGCAAACACCGGAAACCATATGTGGCTACTGTGAGACATTTTGACAGTGTACAGCCCTTGTTCCCACATGCCATCCAGTTGTCCTGGTCAATGGGAGATGAATGGGGTTGTAGTTCTTATTTTATTCCTGCCCCTCTTCAGGGAACACCACAATACTTCTGGCACTGAAGTCTCCTAGGAGTATAAGAAAAAAAATGGTTCAAGGGGCTGAAAGCTTCACTGTGCACCCTCAGCACCTGCACAGGACTTTAAAAACATCCTCTGCCATTTGCTTCCAAATCCAACTATATCTTAAAGGGATTATCCCTTTCAGGCTTATGAAAAAGGACTGCACATAGAGTACTTTAAAATAAACCACTGCTTTCATATGGCAATACATTTGGTTAGCTAAATTCTGGAGTCCAATCTGACCTTACACTATACTGAATGTGAATTTATGTTTTTAAATTATTAGTCCCACTATAAACTCGGTAACTTTACTTCTGTGCTCCTATTCAGGCCATCTCAACTTTTGACTGTCATTCAGGCAGGCTGTAGTTTACAGGACATGCAAAATGATGCACTCAGTTGTCTATTCTAGCAGGGTAACATGGCATGCCTTTTGGAAAACTTTTCCTACATAGCTTACGTTCATTTTCAGTTTTAAATGATTCAGGCTCTCCTGCTAACAGACTCGCGTCTCTTAATTAAATGGATGATGTGTCCCTCTTTGAAGGACACCTATATCATGTTTCTGATTCATGAAAATAATCTGAGTGGCCTCCAATTTTTCTGGGATGACAAATTTTGGCTGTTCACCTTTCTGTTCATAGAGTTCATAATGGATTTTCTGGGATTTAAAAAATGTTACCACATTTCTTAGTCACTGGCAGGGTACTGAGGACATTTTTCTAGAAGAACTGATTGCAAAATTAGCAGCCACTTTATTCCAGTCAGTTTTCTTCAGAAAACTCTCTAATATAAAGGCTTGGGTGTTGTTACTGGTGGGAAGCCCATTTCTCTTTAGTGATAAAAACAAAGCCAGTCTTAGCTGTGATCTCTTGGATGACTATCAAGCTCCAAAAGAAGCAGTTGATAAATACCAAAGTGGATGAAAGAGAAAGGGAGGGGGAGATAGAAAAGAGAGAGAATTTAGTTTGAGAACATTTAAAAGTATTTATTTTTAAGGGAAACTACAGTAACTATCTGAGGTAACTAAGTGAGACTATGAATGTACTGAATATAAATCATAATGCAATTCATATGGTAATATATGTGATTACTTTAGGAAGGGCAAACATTCAAGCTCCTACAGCCATGATAATTCAGCCACACTGTACTGATGGATTATTTTTTATTTATGTTTTTCTTGTCAAGGAACAAATGGTATCCAGTCCCTGCACGTCTCCACGGGGGAGGAAGGGCACAGGTCTCCTATTTCCCGAGACAGAGTACAACTGTTCTTGTACTTCTCTGAACACAGACACTGCCCTGGGTTTGAGCCACTGGGTCACCCTGTTGTGCTACATGAAGGAGATTTGGTGCCCTAAATCAGTGTCTCAGGATCCACAAAGGTTTTGGGAGAGGCCAGTGCCTATAAACAGCTTCCATAGCAGCACAGCTCCCCACTAGGCTGCCCAAAACGATGTTTGCTTCCCTCTTCCTCCTCCAAAAAATGTCTGGGGAAGGTATTCACTGTGCAAAGGAGCCATCAACAAAATAGTAGGTCAGCGCTATTATGTGTGTCTCAGTTTTTGAGAGGGGAGAGGGAATGATGCTGTGGAGTGCAGCAACTCCTGCCTCATGACATTTGAAGCACAACATGTGTGACATATCTATGGAGGTTTGTTTTCTGAGCTAAAAACTGGCATGAACTTGTAAACAAGGGAGGCAAATCCAACTGTAGGATCTGAAAGACTGGCACCTAACAGAACTCTGTTTGGTTCTGGGGGGTGACCACTGGTAAGCTTTAATCGCACACACAGGCTTTTATTGTTCTTTATGCCTTTTCTCTAGAATGCTTTTTTTTCTGAAGAATAAATGCAAGTTGCTTTGCAAAGTCTGGTTTTGCACTGTTTTAGCTTCTAGAGAGAGAGAGAGCAGTCATAATGTTGGTGAAACCATTGTTAAGGTCTGGCTAACTGCCTACCTCCCCACAGCCCCCCTTCCTATAGTTGTGCCTAGCCTTGCAATCTCCCCCATATGCCACCAGTATATATGTCCAGGCCATGCTACGTGCCCCCCAAACACAAATAGCCAGTACCCAGGCCTAGGGGCCAGAGCCCAAGCACCACTGCCCAGAGACCCGTGCCTACCCCCTCATTCCTTAATCCCTGGGGTTGAGTCAGAGACGCACGGGCCTGTGCTAAAGAGAGGCGAAGGCTCAGACCTGAAAACCTTATGAGGTGCCCATGAGGAAGACTGAGGTGCAGGGAGGCAGCGGAAGTACAATTAACCCTGAAACTGTGATAATATGGTGGCAGCATATATGGGTTCTACTATAGTGGAGAATTGTTGGTAAAGTACCAGCAACAACACAAATAAATGTGACGGAAGGAAAAAGCACAGAGAAAAAAGGGTCTTGTAGGATTTTTGGGGAAAAGAGTAGTGAAAAGAGATAGAGGAGCAGGATTTCAGAACTGTTGAAGACAGAGCAGCTGTAGAACTTGTCTGCTGGCAATCTGAAGAAATTGGAGGTGGTAAACCATGCTAAGCTCAGCCAATCTACTGCAGGATGGGGTAGCTCCTTCAGAAAGAGGACTAGGATAATTCCCTTCTCCTGCAAGGCATAAAGAAAACCAAGGAGACAGTTCTACAAATGGTCCAGCAGAAGTAGCAGTGATGGTAACATGTCCAGAAATGTGTAGTCTGGAATGGGTCCTAGGAGAAGGAAAATTTGTAAATCAGCAGGTCCAAGAGTCTGAAATCATACCACAGAATCCTCACCTCGAAAGGAAGTGGGACAAGTGTCCTACCCAGAGACATGTAATAGCAGGAGATCAGAAATCTCCTGGAGTGGACCATGGAGTGGGGTACAGGTGTTTATTACCCTGAAATTGTGAAGAGTGGGGTTTGAGCAGTTTACAGTAAATAAGCCATGAGATCACACCCTGATGTAGATAAAACAGATTACTGCCTAGCTGCTCAATTCAATAGCTCCATCCACCTTGTCACTGAGGGCATGTCTACACAGTAGTGTTATTTTGGAATAACTGATGTTATTCCGAAATAATAAAGAGTGGGTCTACATAGCAAGCCATTATTTCAAAATAATGGCGAGCTGGAAGACTTCTTACTCTGGCTACTGTAGCCCTTATTTCACAAGGGGTAAGGGAAGTCAAAGGAAAAGTGTTCTTCCTTCAGCTTCCTGCTGTGAAGACAGCACCAAAAGCTGAATTAAGTTATTTTGACTTCAGTTGCGCAATTGACGTAGCTCAAGTTGAGTAGCTTAATTCGACTTTTGCTCTGCTGTGTAGACATGCCCTGAATGACAAAGGAGTTGTGTGGAAAAAAACCAGTATGTGGGGGACTAATGGGGAGCCTGGCACTGGCAGCAGGGATCTAGGCCCACACTCCCTAGCAGTGGGAAGCAGAACAATGTGGCTGAAAGTGGGAGGGGAGTGGATTGGTCTGGGGTGGAATGAGAGCAGGGTAACATCTGCAGTGGGGGAGGGTTAAGTGTGGCACAGGTAGGAGTCATGTGGAGGGGTCATGTGGCCAGTGCCCTTCTTGTGTCCTTCCCCAGCAGTCACCACTGGCCTTTCTCACAATGCATATGTACAAGGGAGCAACCCTACTTCTGCCATTTCCTAACTTCTGAGTGTTTGTCTTTGTAATGATAATGTTCTTTCACTGTAGATTTTTGAATGTGATACTTAAAAAAGAAATTCTCTAGCTAAACCCTCTTCTCAGTGTTCATATAAATATGAATATAATACATATTATGGACACATGTGGAAATACATCACAGACCAGGATGCTCTCATTCCTTAACTGCCTCCTGAGACTTTGAAAATTATAGTTTCCTGTTTACTTGTTAAATTTCTCCTTATAATAATATAGCCCTATGTTATGCGAAAATATGAAGGACCTATCCTGCTCTCAGTTGCAATGTTGTAAATCTGGAGTAACTTTACTGAAGTTTATGGAGCTTTCCATTTATTTACATTAGTGCAACTGAGAACAGAATTTGTTCCTTAATTTTTACTCGTCACCTGGACATCATTTTAGCGAACAGACTGTGCAACTATTCATAAAAAACCCCAAAACAAAACCCCACTACTTCTGAATAGAAATTTGCCACTGATCTTTATTTAAGATTTTAAAAACATAATCTTTATGCTATTGTTTTGGTTTTCATATTTTCAAATTCTGTATTAGAGCTAATTGAGCTGTCGCTTCAATGCCATCACTGATACAGTAAAGTAATAGAACAGACATTGAGCCATGCTGAATAGTGAAGACAAACAGTCTGGTTTCAGTGTGGAGAAAATTTATCTTGACACCCCCCCTCCCCATCATGTTCTAGCCTGATTTTAGGAATCTCTATTTGACTTGCTCAGCAAGCTCACCCTGCTTTTGCTGAAATGGGAAAATGAAACAAAATGTTATATGTGGGCGTTACCATTCCATTCTTTCTTGGTCTTTCGAAAGAACCAGGTCTTTAATGTCTGACCTTCCTTTAATTCATGCACGACTCGCACTGGAAATTCCAATTTTCTGCCATTGGAACAGGCACAAGTTGATGCTGGAGGAGCCTCTAGCCATTCCCAGACATTGTTTATGGCCTTAGTTCAGAAGGCTCTGAGCCAGCTCTCTTAGTTATTTGTACCATTTATCTTCCCCTCCCCCATTCAATCTTAACTTTTTCCACTGCTGTGAGAAATAAGCATTTATAGTAGTCTGCAACGTAGTCTCTTTACCCAGTTCCCTAATGAGCATTTTCTGCCCAATGTGATGTGACAGTGAAATCTATAAGGGGTTTCAAATATGTTTTCATTGGCCAGGCTTGGGATCCACAGCTTTCCTTTCCTCTCCATATACGTGGTGATCTGAGATAGTAAGGAATGGAGAGCTGTAACACGTGTGTCGGCACAGCCTTGTGTCCTTGCCTTGCATGCAGAGCTTGGCTAGCTATTCCCTCTTTGACTTGCACGGCATCAACTAGGAAAATGATTAGGAGAAATGACTGATAAAATCTAAACAAATTATTTAACAAAAACATCTTTTTTTTGTTAATCATGTCATCAAAAAGTTTATTTTTTAGCTTCATATAAATGAAGTTCACCCCAATTTTAATTTACTCTGCCTAGAGAGTTTCAATCTATGGCATAACTTTATATTTTTAGGGATCAGGAGAAGTAGTTCAACCAACTTTCTTTAAATGTAACTACTCTGGAGTCTTTGGAGGTTTTAGTGTGTTGGTAGTTTGTTTACTTTTTTATATTCTATGAATATGATATTAAGTATTTAGACAACTGGAATGAGTAGCTGGGAACTGTATTGGGTAGTCTGAGTAACATGTATAGCTTAGAAGTCTGAGGGCTAACCGTGTTCGTGTGTAACTTTAAACTATATTGTATCATTCATCTGATGAAATTGGTTTTACCCACAAAAGTTCATGATATATTTGTAAGCCCTGGTCTAGGGAGTTATTTCAGAATAATTCCCCTTATTTCAAAATAACAAGGCGAGCGACCATATTACCAAGCCCATTATTTTGAACCAAGGATCTGGTTATTTCAAAATAATAACTCCTGCTTTCCATGAAGAATAATGCTTATTTTGAAATAGTTATTTTGAAATAGCAGTAGTGTGGACACTCCACTGCTACTATTTCAAAATAACTACTCCCCAGAGCTGTGGTCACCAACCAGTAGATCAGGCTCTACCAATAGATCTTGGAGCCTCTGACAGGTGATCCTGACTGGTTTGGCCAGGAAGCTAGCAAGCACTGGCACTTCAGTTGCCATCCCACCCACTGTCCTGCTGCTCCTGCCCCTGCCTGGGAGCTGCCCCCCAGGAGCTTCCTGCTTGCTGTGCAGGGTGTGGGAGGGAGAAGAGGGAGGTGCTGATGTCAGAGTGTCCTCCTTCCCCCACTTCTGTACCCTATGTCCATACAGAGAAAAGGGGATGGAGAGAGCTTGACAATGCTCTCTGGCACTCTCACACACTGTGTGTGTGTCTGTCATTCTTACAAACACACACTGTCCTTCCCTCTCATCTACTAACCCAACACATACATGGGGGGTTGTTGTTAGTTCTTTTACTGCTTCCAAAGTGGGTTATGTTGGTTTTTGACTGGTCTGTACATTTCATAATTTTCATTTCTCTCTTAGGCTTGCATTTAATTCTTTGAGTAGTGAGTTCTAAAATGCCTAACCCATCATGGCTGGAGTCATTATCCCTTTGGTAACTGCTGCTTCTGGAAGTGGCTGGCATGTCCCTGCAGCCCCTGAGAGAGGCAGAGCAGGGAGTCTCCACATGCTGTCCTTGCCTGCAAATACCACTCCTGCAGCTCCCATTGATCCGTAACAGGGAACGGGGGCCAGTTAAAACTGTGTGCTCATTGCCTGTAGATGAGGGACAGCACATAGTGCCATGGAGCCATTGCTGTACATGCCAGCTACTTTCCGGAGTGGTGCAGGGCCAGGGCGGGAGTAATCCTGCCTTAATCCTACTGTTCCACCACCTGGATACCATCTCAGTTAAATGGTGCCCAGCCAGAGCCTGCTTTCTCAACCCCTGTCCCAGCCCTGAATCTCCTCCTACACCCAATCTCCTGTCCCTGAACCCAAATTCATTCCCAGACCTTGCATCCTGAAACCCCTCCTGGACCCCAATCTCCCACCCTGGGCTAAGCCTGGAGCCCCACCCACATGCTGAACCCCTTGGCCCAGAACCAACGCCTGCACTCCCAACCCCCTACCCCAGCCTGGTAAAGGTGAGTGAAGATGGAGGAGGAAGTGAGCAGAGGGAGGCTTCGGAGAAGGGGTAGAGCAGGGGCAGGGCCTCAAAGAAGAGGCAGGAAAGAAGTGGGGAAGGGTATTTGGGTTTGCAGTGGATCTTACATTGCACTTAAATTGAAAAAGTGATATTGTGGTTAAAAAGGTTGGAGACCACTGCCCCAGAATCATTCAAAGTAATTATTCTCCAGGGCTTCCTGGAGCTCTAAGTCAAGGTAACGCGTCCACATTAAAGGAGCCTACCTCTAACTAATTTTGAGGCTTCTCTATAGGGTGGACACACTATTTCAAAATAGTTATTTCTAGAGTTATTATTTCAAATAAGTTACTTTGAAATAATTTCCTAGTGTAGACATGCTCGGTGGTGCCACAGGACTGCTTGTTGTTTTTATGTGTAGCTTATACTCCTCACTTTCTCATTAAAAGACAGTTACATCACTTTGCTAATTTTTATAATGCTTCACTTGATATGAACTACACTGAATAGGATGTACCCAATGAATAGGATGTCTTACATAGACCCAACTGGAAATTCTTTTCTATTCTTTGGTTAATACCACATCTTCAACAATGTGATATGATCCACTGCATATATGGCAAGAGAGACTTGGAGAAATTGAATCTATTTTGCAGTGATACTGGGACATCAATGTTAAATTTACGTAATGATGATACCTACTGTTTACAAGCTACCTGTCTCATCCTGTGGTTGACTCTGCTACTTGCACACCAGTGCCACCAAATCAGTTCAAGTCATGAATCAAACTCAGGCATCTCATCTCAGAGTGCAGATCATGACAGCTTTTCCAGCAGGCCAGTCACCAGAATAATAATGGCTAAATGTCTGTTTATTTTGTTAATATCATAGGGTATGTTGACACTAGCCCCCTAGTTTGAACTAGGGTGGCTAATGTAGGCATTCGAAGTTGCAAATGAAGCTCGGGATTTAAATATCCCGGGCTTCATTTGCATGTTCCCGGGCAGGCGCCATTTTTAAATCCCCTTAGTTCGAACTGACTGCCCACGGCTACATGCGGCAGTCAGAAGTTAATCTGAACTAAATCCTTAGTTCGGATTAACTGTTATTCCTCCTGCAATGAGGTGTAACAGTTAATCCGAACTAAGGACTTAGTTCGGATTAACTTCTGACTGCCGCGTGTAGCCGCGGGCAGTCAGTTCGAACTAAGGGGATCTAAAAATGGCGCCCGCCCGGGAACATGCAAATGAAGCCCGGGATATTTAAATCCCGAGCTTCATTTGCAACTTCGAATGCCTACATTAGCCACCCTAGTTTGAACTAGGGGGCTAGTGTAGACATACCCATAGTGAAACCTTTTAATATGAAGGTGTTACCTTTCTTTATGAATTAATTTACTTATTATACTAAGTCCTTCCAGAAGGTTTCTTATATTTTCTTTAAAAATATCACAGCACCAAATTCCTAGAGAAATACAAAATGGGATTAGGAAAAGCTCGCTATTGTACTTGAGCTAAAAATGTTATAGGCTGATAGTAAACAATGCACAGTGGAGGAGTGGAATGCACCAAAGACAACAGCAAACTATTTGATGAAACTTGAAATCCAGGATCCATAGTGGAAAAACAATGAAATCCCTCCCAGTCTGGGTATCAAGATAATTGAGGTTGGGACATGCAATTAAAATTAGTTTTTCAGGTGAAAGCTAACTACTGGCAGAGGATGTTTGGATCTCAATTTCCCTCACCCCAAAAGAGACATTTCATGATTCCATTCACAATTTTATTAGTGTTCATTTTGAATATATGTGTACAAAACACATAATTTATTTTGATTTTTTCACAAAATTAAACAAAATGAAACTTGCTCAGACTCCCTAAAGCCAACCCAGTTTCTTAAACTATAATTTTTTTTCATTTAATCAAGCCACCAATAATAATAGTCTCTTTTCTCTGACTGTTCTGTGTCCTTCATACCACTCTGCAAAAGGCTTATGAAAAGAGATGAGGTTTTCATTATATCCTGTAGGTCAGCAAATACAGGCTCAACTGGAACAACAGAAGTATGTTCCAGAGAAGAGGACATATCATGGAAAACAACGTGCTATCACCCCTGTCCATATAAAACCAGTTTGCATCAGTATGCTGATTGAATTAATTTGAAATGATGCCAAAAATTTAAATATATGGTAAAAAACAGTGTTTATTTAGGAATCATCTCAAATATAAGAAAAAATCTTTATACAAAGGAGGGAAAGAACTGGATCTGTACTTGCCAGTTAATTTTTATTCATCCCTTGAGTATAAGGTTCCAATTCTTCTCTCAGTTACACTGGTGTAAATGTGGAATAACTTTGTTTAAGCTTGGTCTTTAACCTGACTTCCCAACCAAAATGTCTCATAACTTGGAGAAAGTATTTTCTGCCTGCTCTGGGACCTGATCTGAAATCCATTGATGTAAATGAAACAACTTTCATTGAATTTGATGGGCTTTGAATTGGACACTGGACAGTAGAGGTGAGGAGAAAGCCCCTATGCAGATACTTTCAATGCATCCATTTGCCTATCAGCTGTTCCTGAAAAGGAAATTATTTCCAATTACCATTTTGCTCGATTTACATCTGCATCCCAAATCAAGGAAAGGAGAAATTACAGCTACAACATACAGCTGGATGCATAGACAGGAAGAAAACAGGAAAGAAAGAAAATGCAAAAGGCTCACCTGGTGTTTGCTGGTAAATTCAGAACTTATGGAAGGAAGACAAAAACAGTTTTAGGATTTTGGCATTTTGTGGCTGACCAGTATTATAAAACAAAAACTGAAATATTTTGCTTCCCTCACCCAATTCAGATCTACAGTAGAAATTCATAGAGATGTCAGACTAAAAAAACAATTTCCCTTTATTCAAGGTGTACACCATTTAGCAAAACATGAGCAATCTTTCAGCATGAATGACATCCACAAACTAGCCATGAGTAATCTATATTAGAGAGTTTCAAGCTGCACCTGTGTTTACAATCAAGGGTTTTCCTTTTCTGTTTCATTTCAAAATGTAGCACGCACTGACCTATTAATAGATGTTATGGAAATAATGAGTGACTCTTTCAATGAAGTGAGAGTGTGCTGTAGGTGGGATAAACTGCACCATCATCAAGGTTCTGAATCATGTGGAAGTAGGCCTATAAGAGGGAAATGACAAGGCCTGTATGCAAGAGATAGTAAATTAGCAAGCTAAAGGTCCATCTGTGTTTGAAGAGAGAGATAAAAAGCTAATATTTGTCTGTTTAGAGGAGTAAGAATATATTTTAATTTACTAATTGTCTGAAGGCCTCCAACACTACTGGCTTTTCAACATGACAATGCAATGATCTTGAGTCCTGAGCATAAAATCAAAGGTGCCGTGTCTTGATGCTAACTAGGAAACTTGATCTTTGAGATAAGATAATGGAAAGGCATTTTTAATGACATTTGAAATTATTGTACTATTCACTGAAAAGTGACTGGGATATATTAGTTACCAAAAGTGGCAGAATCAGTACTGCAAAGTAAGCATGTGACTGAAGTACAAGGAGTAAGTTTAAATCCCTGGAGTCGCACAGTCTGTCTGTGAATACAATTTGGAATCTATAGCTCCTATGCTTCTGCTTTTTTTGTACAATGCCTGATTGCACTAACCAGTTTCATTTGCACTGTAATAGAGAACAGGCTGCTGCAATGAATTCAGAAACCATTCTTCAGTCTCTTCTATAAAAGACAAGCAGGTGTTATAATGTAACTGGATCTGAGGCAAGTTAGGATGAAGTTATGTAGGAAACATAGGACTGGGCAGTGCACATTCCCTAGATGTAAGCACTGCATTTTAAATTAACACTAGATTGCTTTCAATAAGTTCTCAGGCTCTTTTTTATTGGGAGCTCAGGTGTCAGGAAAGGAGCTTGTGGCAAAGAAAAGGCAAGTTGTGATCTGTAGAGCAGAGTATGGAGGGAAATATTCTATGGAAGGGAACAAGTATTAGTCTAGGTATCCAGCATTTCAAGTGCTCAGATACCATGACGAAATAAGGTGGTATAGGAACACAGACAGATCTTAATACAGGTTGAATCTTTCTAGTCTGGCACTCTGTGGTCTAGCAACATCCATGGTCCGGGTGTAGCTAAGTTTCCTGTGGTCCCATAGGGTATGTCTACACTACGGAGTTATTTTGAAATATCTTATTTCAAAATAGTTAATTTGAAATAAGTTATTTCGAAATAATGCGTCTACATACAAAATGCATTTCGAAATAGCGTTTTGCTATTTCGAAATTGCGCATCCACACTGAGTGGACGCTGAATCATATTTAAGGCCAGCCAGAACCAGGTCCGGCAGAGTATCAGGTCAGGAGTTACTTTGTGTGGCTGCTGCCTGAGGCTATCTGAGGCCTGTGCTTAAAGGGACCCCCCCCGGACAGCCAGTTCTCAGTTTTCCCTGCTTGCTTGCCTACCTCGATGAGGGACAGCAAAGCATTTTGTCTCTGCGTGCTCTGGTTGCCCTCACTTGGGACACCACAGCACTCTGCAACATGGAGCCAGAGCTGCCCCTGGGCACTCTGGTGCTTCTCTTGGACACGTTTCTGTGAGCCTAGCTGCACTTGCTGCAGGCTGCTATCCGGGAGGTCCATCGGGGGGGCTGCCAGTATCCAGGAGGCCCTGTGGGAGAGCTTCCACCCCGAGGAGCACTAAGAGCCTCCCTGGTCTGTCCCACTTGGGGCTTGTACCTCATTCCTCCCTCATGTCCTTCCACTTACCCATCCCTAACCCCCCTTCCTGATGTCAAATAAAATACATGTATTTTCATGAACACAGACTCTTTATTTAACAAAACTGGGGGGGGAGAGGGGGAGGATGAAACTCTGGTGAGACTGGGGAAAGGAGGCAGGAGAGGGGAGAAGAGAGGGTGGAAGAGGGGAGGGGGAAACCTGGGAGGAGAGAGCTAGAAGGGGGAATCAAGGGGAAGAAGGGGGAAGGGAAGCTCATAGCTCAGGGTTGGGGGTCTCACCGGACCAACTTGATTTTCATGCAAACCTGCTCCTGGGTTCACATGTGGCCTTTGGTGGCCAGGCTGGCAGCTATCCTGCCATAGACGGCAGCGTTCCTCCATCTAGTGAGGAGATCATGGGCATCCCTCCCAAACCTGAATAAGGTCCATGAGCTCCACCCTGGACCAGGAAGGCACCTGCAGACTGCTCCTGGGGAGTGGTGGAGGGCTGGCTGCCAGTGGCTTGCTGGCTCCTGTTCTGGGGCCACTGCGTCAGGGGCAGTGACTGCTGACTCTGGGCTGGCAGGCTTGGAGCTGGCTCAGGTACTGTGGCCAGAGTCAACTCCTTTAAGGGCTCCAGGGAGGGGGGAGGGAGAGGAGTGTTCTTGTTTGAGGCTGGAATGGCCACCCTGGGAAGGCTGGAGGCCCCCTATTTTGATATAAGTGTCTACACAGCACTTATTTTGAAATAGCTATTTCGAATTTGGCGTTATTCCTCGTGGAATGAGGTTTACCAAATTTGAAATAAGTGCTCCGCTATTTTGAATTAATTTCAAAATAGTGGTTTGGCTGTGTAAACACTAGTAAAGTTATTTCGAAATAACACCTGTTATTTCGAAATAACTTTGATGTGTAGACATACTCATAAAGTTTGTTTATGGCCACCAGTGCTGGCTCTCAGTGTTCTGTGCTGTTATTTAGCTTTAATTTACTCCTAAATGTCTTTAAGAACACAGTAAGCAGTACAAGTGTTGGTGATGCTGCTAGATAATATTGACCTCCCATGGTTCAGCACCAGTCAGGTCCTGAGGGTGTCGGATTAGAGAGGTTCAACTTGTATAATATAGGTAATGTATACAGCCTCCTCCCCCACAATAGAAATGAACAATATCTGGAGTGGCCTACTGAAACTCTTAAATGAAAAGGACTTTTGCATGTATATAAGTAATAGTAATGAGAAGGAGGCTGTCTTTTCTGTTGCATGTCACACAAGCCCTTTGCCTTTGATTGGCACTATTGAGCACAGTGAATAGTCAGTAATAGATCATGAATGAAGCTGAGTGAATAATTCATAACGTGTTGAATTTTGCCTCTCTTTCTATTTCAGATGCAGATCAGAACATTCTCTACTTTATTGGTGCATTAAAGTTATTCATTAATTATCATTTCCCCCTAAGCAAGGTTTGTTGCAAATATTTTCAAATGTCACAGTTTGCACTGTTGGTTGTCACGTGACATGATTTCTGCCTCCTGACTGGATAATTTGAGTAACTAATCAACAGAATACAAATGAATAAACAGATTGGAGTTATGTTTTCAAAGACATGCAGGTGCAGAAATCTGTGACTTTCCACACACAGATGGAAGAGGTAAAGGGACATTCTTTACCTTGGTACCGAGAGACAGAACCAAGAAAATAATATATTAATAGCTTCCTATATTAATAGTCCCTGTCCCATAAAGAAGGATTCAAGTTTAAGAATATAGCCTCTGGTGGTCTCCTTTTCCAAAGCATCATTCTTGAATTAGAACCTTCCTTTTGTACAGTGGTCAGCAGAGGGAAAACTCTAGCATTATAGTTCTAGCCAACGGATGGAGTAAAGTTAGAGGGCCTCAAACTTAGGGCAGAGATATGGATTATCCATGAAGATGGCCCTGACCTTCACAATTTTCATCTTCCCTTACCCTGTAGATCTTGGGGGAGCCACAGGATTACATGGTAAACAACTTCTCTGTTTTGTGCTTGCTCCCTCTCTGGAAAAGATCCACAAAGGGAATCTCACCTCTCATTAACTTTTCTCCCCCAAGATCTCTCTTCTGAGTTTTACAGCATCAGGAAATGATAACTCCCTTAATTCTATCCCATTCAAGTTTCCCTCCATCCTTGGAGTTTCCATGTTGTGAACATTTGTAGATAGTTATCATGAGCCCACAGTCAGACTCTGGACCCACATAGCTCTCAGAAGCTTGCAGTCTAGATGTAGGCTATGTCTACACTGAAGTTCTTTTTCGGAAAAAGGGACGCAAATTGCAAACCGCAATCTGGTTCTTTTTTCAGAAGAGGCTTTTCTGACATTTGGCCCATCTACACGGTGCCAAATGTGGGAAAAACCTCCTCTTTCAGAAGAGCCCTTATTCCTCATAAAATGAGGAATACAGGGCTTCTGAAAGAACGTGCCCACTTTTTCGGAAACTGATCTGAAAAAGCGGAAGCGTTTCCTGGATGTGGCACAGTTTTTCTGGGATACCTCTGGTATCCCAGAAAAACTTTGTAGTGTATCATCATTGTCCTTCATGCCCACTGGCATATACGGCAGCAGTGTAGGCATAGCTGTAGCCTAATATTGGGATGGTCCCCATAGTACTGGGACATCTGGTCACCCTACATGGAGTACAGGTGTTGAGTGAGATTGATACATGCAGGCACCTAAAATATTTCCTAAAGTCTGCATGATTTTTTATACATCTAATATCTATTTTAATAATATTAACACACAGGTGAGCCAGACTGGTGTTCAGCTGTGCATTTGTCAGTGTTCGGAGAGGCCTAGAGGCCTTGGTGTGAGTTTGCCCCTGTTTTGCCAGCATCGCAATACACTTCTATGATCCTCCCCAAAGCATGATAATTACTATTTATTCTGTTAGGGCCAGTATTCAAATCACATGGCATTATGAGGCAGATCCTCAGCTGGGGTGAATTGCACCATTGACTTTACTAGTCCTATGCCAGTTTACATCATCTGAGTACCTGGCCTGATGATCCAAGCTAATTTAAATAACACACTGGCCAAATTAATAATGAGGAAAGTGCTTATTAGCCAATAGTTTGTCTGATTAGATTGACATGCCACAAAATCACAGATGCATCTGTCATTCTGTCTGCCACTTGAGGCTTGCCCCTTATGCAGCACTGGTAGGCAATATGAAATATATGGTTGCCCTTTCATGCCGTATTACAGAAGAATTGTGAGAGATCCTTTTGAAGAGCTTCCTCTACAGATTGCCCAGTCATGACTCCTTTAATTGGGCTTGACAGTGTGTTTTCCTGGTGCTGTAATTGATCTGGTTTTGTGGGAGGGGCAGCCTAAACACAGATTGCCACATTGATTTATTGATTGATTACTCAGAACCACTGAGTGCAGAACCTGTAAAGTAGCATTTTGATCAGGCCTATTTTTTCAGATTCAAGTATATTAAAGCCATCAGTCCATACCCTTATAGCATTTGTAATGTTCCAGTTACTGCAGTATCTAGCACTTTGTGGTTTTTAGATGATTTAGGTTGACCTGACAGGAAACTCTGTATGGCAATATTCTTGTGCGTGTTGAGAATATACTTTTGGCATGCATGTTCAAGCAAATGTCAGCATAATTGAAACCGTAATTAATGTCTTGTGGGGTTGTTTTTTTTTTTACAAGCCTCCCTTTTTATACATAGTGCTTCCTGTTCTGCCTTCTGTTCCTGCCCTGGAGCTCTCTGACAGTTTCCTGTGACTGTTGTTTTTTCTCCATTTCCAACTGGCAGCTCAATCCATACTCTCATAGCCTTAAAAAGCAGACCTATCTGCAAAAGTTTTCCCTTCTAGATAATGTTCGTCCTCTCATAAGTTCACATACAAGTACTGTGTATCTGCTTCTTGAATACTAACTGCCAGTTTTCTCAGCGATTGCAACAGAAATGTTATGAGCACCTCCCAAGCCTTGAATTATTTATAGTAAAATTGTATCTATACTAACAACAGGAAATAAATGTCTTAGACCTTCTTATATTTCCTCTGATTCTGTTTCTTTTTAGGGTAAGTAGGTGAGTAAATTAACAAAAAGTATTTTACTTAAGTACAATAAACAGTGTCCTAAATGACACAGGTGATAATGTCTCTATCCCTACTCAAAACACTAGAGATTTCACTGTACTTTTAAGAACAGCCTTATATTTGGGTTGGGGCCAAGCTATGCTGCCCCAGGGAAGGATTCAGGGAGCCAGAATGCCTGCTTGAGATCTTTGTAAATAAGGAATCAACTATGTCCTCTACCACTCCCTCTGTCCACTTCCTGTGTACATTAAATAACAATCCAAGGGCTTGTACAGGGCCCCAACTCATCCTGGTTTCTCTTTGTGGTACTGTATGTCCTAGGAGAATATGGAGGAAACAGTTCCTTACTTTGCTACCCTGAGGGCAGGGACCATAACTGTTCTTGTCCCTTACCAGGACCATGAAAAGGTGTAAAGTAAACTAGTACCTCTCCTTGATCCCACTGAGCACACTAGAATGAGTGAAACACAACCAGCTTCTCTACATGTCTTCTTCCTGCATGAGATGGGATGGAATTGTATAATAGTTCTTTGAATCAGATAAATAAAACTCGTGACAAGTTATTCCCTTAATTTTTCATCAATTTCTGTTCAGGACTGTATATGAATACATCTGAAATCTAGGAGTGGGCCATTTATGCTTATGCTTGAATTCCTGTCCTCTCTGACTTCTGACCACTCCACTCCACTGAAAATACACACACTAAGGTCTTCAAAAAGTTTTATGTGGCAGAACATTGGGATCCTACTCTGTCTTCCTCCTCCTTTATTTTGCCCTCCTTTGATGCTGTTGATCACTTTCACCCCCTGGTTTTCTTGTCCTCCATTGACTTTCCTATCCCTTCTGAATTCTCCTTTCATTTCTTTTTTTAGCGTCTCCTTTGATGGTCCTCATCCACTTCTCACCCCAACTCTGTATGAGTTTGACAGGATTCTGTCCCTGATCTCTTACCTTCTCCCTCTATCCCTTCTCCCTTACACATCTGTAGATCCCACGTCTTTTTTCCGATATCACACACATCCATTTTCCTCATGCTTCTCATATTGAATACCTAACAGATGCCTTCAATGGCATCACCACCTGCTCAACTTAGACTGAGACATGACTCAACTGCTATAGCTCCACTTGCACTTCCTCCTCTCTGTTCAGCCTTGGCAACTTGACCATCCTCACTGTCACTCGGGCTGACAGCCACTGGGTTATCTTCAACTCTGTTACCCTTCCTTCTGTCAGGAAGCCTGTCTCCAAAATTTGCTGCTGCTTCCCCTTTCTCATTTTGAAAGCCAGCCTTTTTCTCTTTTAGTCTGAGGCCTAATCATCTGGCTTGCTTCCATCACCTCCTTCTCTGGGATCCCTGACACCACACTGCTTCCTTCCAGTTAATTAAAAAAAAAAGTGGCTAAAATAATCTCCCTGGCCTTCTGATCAGCCAGTGACACTCCTCTTTGAATCCCCTCACTGCTTGCCCCTAGCCCACTACATCAAGTTTAATTTTCTCATCCTCTTCTTCAAGCTGTTGCATAACCTTGTGCCAGTCCTCATCTCATATTCAATTTCTTACCATGCAGCTTTCACTCAAAATGTAACTTCAGGCTTGTTGCTCCTTTCATTTTTCTCTCTCTCTCTCTCTCTTTCGATGTTAATGTTTTTTTCACGCTGCATGGAGCAGATTTCCCATCATATGCCAGATTCCTACCCTCTCATTGCTGAAATCCTTCCAAAAGACTTGTCTTTTCTGTAGTGCTCACAAACATCAATCCACATCAAATGTCTTTTGTTATTTTATGTCATGTTATGTTATTAGAGAAGAAAATAAGTTTAGGGAACCAAAACCAAACAAAGAACTTTATACAACTCCTTATTGTGAGTTTTCTAGACTGTGGATTTCCTTATCCATGTCTGTCTTTTGGACCATAATTTACCAATGGTAGTGACTGTCTTTATGCTTGGTGTTCTGTATAATGGCAAGCACCTTTTGTGCTGCTCATCAGTTGATTATTTACTTTTGAACTAGAGGCATTTGAACAGCTGAAAATGTAAACAGGCAGCTTATGTAAAGATGCGGGAAGTACAGGGGATGAAGTATATTTCGATCTGAGAACCAAGTCCAGTGAGATCTTCTAAAATGAAATCAAATTGGCTTGGATGTGAGGTCAGTCACATGGATTGCAAACAAGCTATAAAGAAAGATAAACAGCCATGTGCTGTGTCAGGGAAAGTATCTGGAGGACGCTTCTTATTTATCATTTTCATTAGTGAGCTGGAAGAATGGATTAAAAACATGTTAATGCCATTCCCAGATATCACTAAACTGGGAGGTGCTGGGACTGAACAACAATGAAGCCAGAGAAATAATATGGGAAGAAGAGAGGTTAGAAATATGAGCAGGATTAACAAAATTAGAGTCAAATTAGAAAAATGCAGCTGGAATACTCCAGAGGAAAATTAACTTAAACACAGATATATAGTGTGAAGAAAAATGCTGGAAAGCGGTAAGGCCAAAAGAGCCCTGCGGGACAGAGGTCAGCAGATTAGATATGAATTTGCAATGTGATCTGGCTCTAAGGAAGTGTCACCTACCCAGCCACCCTCCCCATGGTTGTATGGGATGGGGTCACCCTTCTACATGATAGCAGGGCTCTGTCCCCGGTTTAATCTTGGCTCCCGTACGTTGGGGTGCGGGCGCACTTACACGCGAGGGCAGAGCCTGTAGGGCAGCAGCCCGCCACCCTGGGAGCCATTAGGCCCTACGGCCGCTGGCACAGTAACAGTTCCAACCTAGTGCCCCCTCTTTGGTAAGTTCCTCTGTATCTGTAGCCCGACTCTGGGCTGCTCGGGCTGTAGCCCTATTAGTCTTTGTCTCTGGGTGGGACTAAGCCTGCCCCAGCCTGTGGTCCAGTCACTAGTGGGGTAGGGGAACTCTGGCCCTCCCTTTCAACCGAGTTCCAGCCCAGGACCCTCAAGGGTAGGACCCTATGGTCTTACCTGAATGGTGAGTGTCCGATAAGCACTCACCATCCCTCTCGGGGAATCTTCTGTGGTAATTCCCCGTCCTGGGCTTCTTCCTACATTGCTTAAATGCTTTGGCGGCATCCGCCGCCTGTCAGCCCCATCACGGTGCTTACCCAGTGAGGCTGGCGTCATGTTCTCTGAGGCAAGGGTAATCATGTCAACGACTCCAGGGGGGCCCCGGGTGACTGCATAGTCCTGCTGCCAGCCTCAGACTCCCCTCCCCAGGGCTGCCTTTCTGGGCCTTCCAGGTCTGTGCCTTCAGACCCACCGTGGTTGGAGCCGCTCCCCCTGCTACCCGCCCAGGGTACTCCTCCCCTGACGTTGCAGGCTGTCTCCTCTCCGGGCTGCCAGTGTTTGGCTCTTTGCCCCACCCGGTCTCTCCCTCCTTCTGGCCCTGTGCATCCTCCCTCTCACTCAGCAGTCCCAGCACCGCTTTTGAAGTGCCCGCTGGGCCGCCGGAGCATGCGCAACAGCGCCAGGGAGCACCGGGCGGCGTGCCCTCTGACGTCAGGGCCGCCGGCGTCTTCCTGCCGCCAAGAGGGGACGGGCTCACCCTGTCACAGGAAGCCAATGTGATTAGAGGCTATACATACAGAATCACTGCATCTCTAGGGAATAGGGAAGTGTTGGTCCTGGGATACTGACTTCAGTTCTGTGCACTTCATCACCAAAAAGATTTACGCAAACTAGAATGAGTTCTGAGAAGAACAACAAAACTGATTAGGGGAACAATGGGATTGATTGTGAGGAAGAATTAAGAAATGTAAAGATGTAAGGCTTTGTGAATGTGAGTGACAAAAGGTGGGTAAGATCAACATCTACAGGTATTTAAAGCACGTAAATACTAAGGAGGCCATTGTTTCATTACTGTGGAACTGAAATAGAAGCAATAGGCTGAGATGAGGAAAGGGAGAATATACCATAGATAAAACTTTAGGAAAAACTTCCTGAGAGTAAAATCTACTATATGGAAGTGTGGAATAGTCTGTCGATAGAAGTGGTGAAATACCTATCCCTGTAGACATACACAGCTAGATGGGATAGAGCATTAGAAAATGCCTCTTTGGGTGCAAAATTTCCATGGATTGGGATGGGCTATCTGGCCTAATACGGCTTTTCTTACTCAATTTCTGGTTGTTCTCTCTCCAGCTCTGTGTTGAACTGATGGTATCCCTCATACCATGGAGTGGCATGTACCCCCTTGGGGCCATTTGAAGTTCTACTCTTTTTGTGAAATCTAAGTCCCAATATCCAGCCAGGCCCACCAATACTGGGCAGATAGCTCTTCGAGTCTGTTAATGCTACTCTTGAATCATCAGTCAGGATCACTAACTAGTAATAGGAAATGATTTCAGATATTGAAAGGTGTCCCTCCTTTGATAACATACTATCCCATGAGACAACCAATATCATAGAAATTCTTTCTGTTCTAAGAAGCCTTGTGTAAAGGATATGGTCCTCAGCTCCTTGGAACTTGGATCAGGGTGTTGGAAAACTTTTGATACGGGTTTGAAACAAAAAGTATCTGAAATGCTGCAGGAAGACTCAAATGGATCCAAAAGGAAAGAAAAATTAGACCCCCCACTTTGAACTCCATTTATGTAGGCACTGAAAAATTGAAGAATTCAATTGTTACAGCTATGTTATACAATAAAGACAACCTTTCCATACATTGTTAATAAATCAACCTCTTTCACAGAGACTGGGATGTGAAGGACAATACTTTCCTACCTAGACATAGGCAAAAACAGATTAGGTGTCCTGAAGAGTTTCCAGGAGAATGCCACAGCACTCTTAATGGAAAGCCAGCATTAAGATGAGCCATGCATCATTTGATAAAGGAGTCAAGACTCAGGTACAGGTGAAACTGCAGTAAGAGAATTTCTACAGCTGAAAATTCTCTGCTATGCACACTCTTCTGTAGGCCTTGCCAGTTCCACCTTGGGAAAGGACTGCTGAAATACCCTTATCATTTGCAGCTGCAGCTCTGGGAAGCAGAGAGAAAGGCGACCTCTCCTTAGGAGATCACTTGCTGATTTAACTATATGACACATATGGGAAGAAAAAAGTATTCTTCCTTCTCAAGCTTTCTGAAGCACAAAAATGATCTGGTAGTCTCAATTGTATTAAATGGCATGAGACCAAGCAGACATTGTATTACCATATCTGAATAATTCAGAGTCAGATGTGCAAAGCAGGAAAAAAAAAGATTTTTTTCTCCAGTGGTTAAAAACAGAGGTGGGAGGATAGAATAAAAAACAAAATATCCATGAATATTTCCTCACATTTTAAAACACATTTATTTTGTCTGTTTTCCTCTTGTGTGTGTGTGTTTTTGCTGGAGTATTTGCCAAAAGCAAATTTACTGGTGGGAACAGTCATAGATGCAAGCAATGTGGGTTAAATATTGCAGTTTTAGAAATTGAATGCTGAATCTGTGATTGAGAATCCCCAGTGAGAAAATAAGACTGCATGTTCCCTCAGCCAAGGAGCACAAACATACCACGTGACTGAACTATCTTTCCAGTGAGAGCAGGTCAAACAGTTGCAAGGTTTTCCTCACAAACAAGACTAGGAATTATTTGGCAATAATACTAGATAAACACAAGAAAACTGGTAATCCCATGTACACTTCTCAAAGAGTTCATTAAAACTCATTCACCAACTTGTTACAAAGTATTTGCCCAAGGATAATTGATGAGGGTGTGTGTGTGAATATGCCAGTGTGGTCCTAATGTATATGAGGCTGTCATTCCATTAGGATGAAAGGCAAATTGGAGTTGTAGAATCAAAAGTTTATGAGTCTGATCTCATTCAGTCTCCCAAGAGATTACTTTTGGAAGAGAGGATTCTGGATGTGAAAGAAATTACTGTATATTAAAGCCAACACGTGCTTATCTGCTTTCTCTCCTTGTGCATGTAAAGATTCCAAGAGGATTAATTGTCCAGATAACTGGAAGGTTGAGAATTCTATATTTTAACATAAATGTGGGAACTGATATGGTACATTTAAGGTGATGAGCAAATTAAATGGAGAAATCACTGTTCATTGTAAGTTTAGTGCTTTAAAGTATATACTGGTGGTAGAATTTTGAAAGTTGACTAAGCTGTGTTTCCCAAAAAGAGACCCAATGTGTTACCCCTGTTCCTAGTGACTAGTATCTATTATGGACATAAACTCACTGAAATAATGAGACTACTTGTATGATCTTGCTTAACTTAACTAGAGGGTGGCAGAATCAGTTTCTGAAGCACAAAAATGATCTGGCAGTCTTCATTGTATTAAATGGCATGAAATGAAGCAAACATGGTATTACCATATCTGAACAAGGCTTTGGATATATATACAAAACCAGGACAAATAAGTTTGTCCAGAAAATGGCACATATGGTTCATTTAATCATTTGTTGCTTTTATCACATAATATACTGATTAACCTAAACAAGAAAAGCCCCAAATACTTAACTAATTGACTATCCAATTTAGTATTTCTGGCACAAAAGAATGAGGTGAAGGGAAGACAGTTTGGTGCTTTCTCTGTTTTCAGTGCCCTAGAGAGGCAATTCATCCTTTTTACACAGTTTTCCTTGTTGTAGTGATTGTAAAGCTGCACTGAGAATATGAGGGCCCCTGTCCTCCAGCCCAATCTCTCAGCTACTATTGGCTGGTTGTTTCTGGCCAATAGGAGCTGAGGATTGGGCTGGAGGCTGGGAGGTCATAAGAAGCCTTCCCCTCCCTCCAAAGCAGAGAACCATGCAGAACAGACCTCCACTTAAAACCGTGGCTGTTGTGTGCCTGAGGGTCCCGACAAAGTGGTCTGCAGGCTGAATCCGGTGGCTTGGCGGGCCGGATACGGCCTGCAAGACATATCTTGTCCACTCCTATTTTAGGGTTTCCATTAGTTGACATCAAGACTCCAAAGATTTAAAAGTTCTTATGAGGTCAGTGAAAGTAGAAAAAGTGATTAAAGGGTTATGTAGTCAACACAGAGAGGACTAGTGGAGGAGCATAAAATTAGATGGCTTTTTTTCTGTGGTCATATCTGATTTTTTTTCTTCTTTGTGCTAGTTTCTTAATGTTGCTTATTGACTTTTGTATTCATATTGAATACAAAAGTCAATATGAATTTTCCCCAGTGCCACATTGCAGTCAGAAAAATTTGCACCCCAGCTAGTTAGAATGGCAACAAAACCCCAATCCATGCCATCCTGTCTAAATATCCATACCTTTTGCTTAACCCAGAATCCATAATTACAATAAATTCATTTATTATTATTATTTTTACAACCTCTTCCAGTTAATCCCCTCTAGCTGGAACCTGATAATTTTAATGCAATTTCTATATAAATGTTGGGTGCATGGAATGGAGCGAATCGCAAGTGGGGGGAAGCAGGGCACTTTTAACTGTGGTGGCAGGATTTGATTTGAGTATGGGA
Source organism: Pelochelys cantorii (assembly GCA_032595735.1). NCBI lineage: Eukaryota > Metazoa > Chordata > Testudines > Trionychidae > Pelochelys > Pelochelys cantorii. The sequence continues at coordinate 62,150,384 of CM064328.1, read as the reverse complement.
ACCTCAATGTTTTCTTTTACAAAACTGAACAATGTGTTGTTAGAAAATGGGTGAGGAAGTAACACTCCAATGTATTCTAGTTTGGCATCCAGTGTCTGATATCTTGACCCTCATTCTTCACTGTGGTTATCAGGCTGGAAAATATAATTTCTTTCACAAGTTAAATATTGACCTTATACGATTTCTCACGATAAAATACAATGCCTGTGGGATTTTTATCAATGGAAAGCAAAAATACACAACCAAGGATAGAGGATGGATCTTAATTAATAAATTGCAAGAGCTTAGTAATTTTCTTATATATTTTACATCTGTATCATATTGATATGCCCAGCGTGAAAGGCTACTTAAAATTGCACTTTTGATTTATAAATTTAGAACCTGATGCTGTAAGGTGTTGACCAGTCCCTTACCTGCCAAGGAAATCTGTGGGAGCTAAGGGCATTCATAGCCTTTCAGCAGATGCTCCACACCTTACTGGAGTAGGCCTTTAGGGCATGTCTATACAGCAGGGCTAAAGCCAAAATAAGCTACGCAACTTGAGCTATGTCAACTGCGTAGCTTAAGTCAAAATAGCTAATTTCAGTTTTTGGCACTGTCTACACAGCAGGAAGTCCAAGAAAGAACACTCTTCCATTGACTTGTTGTGTGGACGCGGAATATTTTGGAATAACATTAGTTACTGCTGTGTAGACATACCCTTAGTGGCTTTATATATTGAAAATGCACAACCCAAACTGGGCTTGTCCAAGGTCAGAAGAGAATTACTGAAGCTGATGGAGTTGCTTGACAAAATGATAAAGATCATATCAAACATGTTTCCTACTGTTCCATTGTTTCCATTGTGAATTTCTAAAAATCACTGCCAAAACATGAAATCTGACTGGCTCTTGCATACCACATTTGTCAAGGAGTGAATAACAATAAAAATTATTGTTTTCATTTTACATTGCATTGTTTAATATTAAATGCCAGTAAGTTTACTTTATGCTTTATTTTTATGAGATTTTTATTAATAACTCAGCTCAGTATTTTCCCTTTGGCATTATTCGACCTGAACTGGAAATGTTCTTTCGGAAAATATTCGGTAGACCATGGAAACAGAATTTGTGTTTCTAAGGGTGCATCCAGACAGCACCCTTCTGTCGGATTAAGCTACACAAATTGCGTAGCTCATTCTGGGTCTAGGTTGAAAGAGCTTATTTTGAAATTTGGTGCTGTGTAGACAGTGCCAAATTTCAAAATAAGGCATTATTCCAACAAATCCCTTAACCCTCATGGAACCAGGGGGTTACAGGAATAGCATGCCTGCTATTTTGGGAAATAGCAGGCACGTTTAAAGATGCGGCATTGCTATTTTGGAATACTTCCATTATCCTGAAATAACGCCACAACCTAGACATACCCTTAATCTAAATTCTCCAGTTTGACTTCTGCCCCTTGCACTTCACTGAAAACACTCTTGCCAAAGTCTGTAACAGCCTGTTCCTAGCCAAAGGTCAGAACCAGTACTCCACCCTCATCCTGGCTGATGTTTAATGCAGTCAGCTATACTCTTTGTGAAATGTTATCCTTTCTTGATTCTCCTTTTACCTTTCCAATTGCTCCTTCAAGGAGTCCTTCAGAAGATATGCCTCTTCTGCTTTCTTAATCTCTCCTTCCCATCCAAGCCCTCCTTGCTGCCTCCCTTCTTGATCACTGTACACAACAGAGACATCATCCTGCCTGTCACTCAGGCCTGTTCACTTGACCTCAGCTTCTATTTTAACCTCACTCTAGATCCTTGTCTCTGGGCTATATCTAAATCTTGCTGAGTCTTTCTGCTTAACATCTCTAAGGGTGTGTCTAGACTACATGGTTCCATCGACGGAGCCATGTAGATGAGTGTATTCGGCAAAGGGAAATGAAGCGGCAATTTAAATAATCGCCGCTTCATTTACATCAAAATGGCTGCCGTGAAACGAGGCTTACAGGATCTGACGACAAAGGGATCTGGGGTCGGTTGATCCCCGTCTAGACTGCCGCGTTGTGCCGACAATCAGGTGATCGGCACAGCACGGCAGCCATTTTGATGTAAATGAAGCGGCGATTATTTAAATCGCCACTTCATTTCTCTTTGCCGAATACATTCATCTACATGGCTCTGTCGACGGAGCCATGTAGTCTAGACACACCCTAAGGGTGCATCTACACTGTATCTATGTCAATTGCATAGCTTATTTAGAAATAGGGAGTGTCTACAGAGCACTTATTTTGAAATACAGCATTCTTCCTCGGACTTCCCTTACTCCTCATACAATGAGGGTTACAGGAGTTGGAGTAAGAAGTCCTCCGGCTTGACAGTATTTTGAAACTATTTCGACATTATTTCGAAATAACTGCCTGCTGTGTAGATGAGGACTAAATTATTTCGGAATAGTGTTGCTGTGTAAATGTAACATAAGATACAGCCTTTCCTATCCATCCATGCAGCTAAAACTCTTGTCCATGCTCTGACATCCTGATTACCTCAATGTTCTCTCTGGCATTGACAAATGCAGTCTTGCCCTCCTCAGGTCCATTCAGAAAGCTGCCACAATGATCATTTTCTAAGCATGTTGCTTTGACTTCTTTAACCACCCCCTTTTTGACTCCCTCCACTGTCTTCCAAGTCTCTGTTGCACCACACAGATACTGCTTGCATAGACCTGAAGAATGAAATTGCTCTTTTAATGTATGTGTGGTGGATAATTTTAGTAGCTAGAGACAGAAAATGAATTCTATCTTCACAATAAATGTGACATAGTGTCTTATCCCCCAAACAAGTTTCTGCTAGCTCTATTACTCTAACACACACTCCCATTTCAAAGCTCTTCACAGGCAATCCCCAACCTAGTTATTCTGTCTCATTTACTATTGAGTGAAAAAGGCTCAACTATTACTGGCCCACAATACCAATCTCCATTGTTCACTTGCTATACTTTCAAATAAACACCTTTTTGTTTTCTTCTGCACTGCCCTTCACACTTGGGAGGAACTCCTCATAAACATTGGCAAGAATACTTCATTATCCACCTTAAAATTCCTCCATATAACTCTCCTTTGCCACAATGGCTACACAAATGTTGAAAATTATTAGGCTGCTGGTGTGCTCATACTACTGACTTGTCATGATGATTGGTGTTATCTCATTATTTACTTGCACTCCACTACTGTGTCTGTCTGCATCCATTTGTTGTCCTATATTTATATTATAAGCTTCTTAGGACATATTTTTGTTCTGTGTTTGTGTACCACTTAGTGAAGTGGGTACTGGTCCATACCAAGAACTTCTAAGTACTATGTTAATATGAATAAATAATAATCTCTCTCTATAAAAAAGCTTTTTCCTACCGGGTGACAGGATGACATCATCACGCTGTCTGGCCACAAAAGTGAAAGCTGCAAGAGATAGGGTGGTTGGCGAGTGTAGCAAGCATGGGGAGCAGCCCGCTAGTGATGATAATTAATAGTAATAAAGTCACTTATTTGATTTTGAAGACTCCACCCTGCATGTCTAATTACACAAGTGCTTTAAAGGCTATAGTCTAAAGAACTTACTCAGCAGTTGCTTCAAGAGAATGGGCATAAGATAAAATATTCCTCAGAAGGACTCTTTGGGTGCATCTACGCTGCAGGGCTTAACTCGAAATAAGCTATGCAAATTGAGCTATGTCAACTGCGTATCTTATTTTGAAATAGCTTATTTCAAAATAGGGAGCGTCTACAGAGCACTTATTTTGAAATATAGCATTCTTCCTCGGACTTCCCTTACTCCTCATACAATGAGGGTTACAGGAGTTGGATTAAGATGTCTTCCAGCTTGACAGTATTTTGACACTATTTCAAAATAACTGCCTGCTATGTAGCCATGGACTACGTTATTTCGTAATAGCGCTAGTTATTTTGAAATAGCGTTGCAGTGTAGACGTACCCTTAGGGTCTTTAATTCACTTTTCCTTTCCCAGTGAAAATTTTGCAAGAGATAGCATAAAGATTTCTTGTTTTGTCCCTTATTGTGTTTAACTGAGAGATTTGAATACCTTATACTAGTGCAACAAAAGCAGAGCTAGGAAAAGGAACATATATGTTAGTTGGCTGTGATGGATTTACTTTAAAAAAAAAGAAAGCATTTTTCTAGTGTAGGAAAATGAATTAACTTGACACAAATGGATGACTCAAAACTATTACCCCATAAGATCTGATCTTACCCATCAAATTTGCTCTTTTTTTCCTGAGTAATTGAGTAAAACTGCAGAAATTTATATGGAAAACTGTGGGACTTCAGAATAGAATGAAAACAATTATTTTAAGGGTCTTATTGCTTGAGTGTTTATGGTTGTTTGTCTCATTTACTTATTGCCTTTCTTCTTACTTTCTATAGTAAAACATATTGACTGCAGCAGTAATGTTTGCATAGTTGCACCAAGGAGAGAACTGATGTACATATTGACTAAGCCTCCCTATTGGTAAATGCAGCCAAAAAGCTGTCCCTGAGTCTAAACAGATGTTTCTGTTGTTTAGCCCAATGAGAAATTTATGGTGTGTGTATTTATCTTTCAAAGGAGAATGTTAAATTTTCATTCAGGCTCAGAATCTAGTCTTTCCTGGACTTAGACCTGATAGTTAGATTAGAGCAAAACTTGATGATTATCTGAAATATTTTAAAAGATTTTTATAGAAGAGATTTGTTTCCTCATTTGGAAGACAAGGCCATGAAAACTACAGTGTCTCACTGGTCACTTGTTAAAGAACCAGACTGACAAAAATGGTTCTACAAGTTTACTTGTAGACAACAGGATTTTATTTGACCTAATTATGTCAATGTCAACTGATTTAGATTGACAGTAATAAAACGTATTAACTGATTCTGTTTTGAAAAAAAGACATAAAACTGCAGCCAGTTAGGAACAAATCAATTAGGAACAAGCCAATAATTTAAATATATTTTAATATATTAATTAATATTAATTATTTATAATGTAATACATTTATTTTTTATAAATGAATTAATAGTTCTGAAAGGGTCCATTCATGTGCTGAGCAGACTTTCCTATACTACTATTGTACTTCAATCAGTATATCCGTAACCTGTTCAGAAACAAGCATATCAGTCAGTGTCTGTAGTCATGCCAAATGTCTGACTCGGTGCCATATTTATTTTCTTCTCAGTACCTTTTTAATGCAATCACTTTTAAAAGGAATGATCTTCCAGTCCTGATTTAATAAGCCACCATTCTCTGCTCTGTCATATCTCTCTTTGAAAGTTCTCTTAAGGTGGCTGGCTGGTGAGATATGCAGCCTCGGAGGTGGCTGCGACAAAGCTTGTTCCCTGAGTCCCTTTCTATCAGATTCTCAACCCCATCCAAAGTCACAACAGAGGAAGGGGTTTGAATTCATGGAGAGTGGGTATGTTCTTACTGACAGTGATCCAGAGACTCTCCTTCAGTTGTGACCCTCCAATCCTGGTCTGCCCAGGAGCCTTCAGTGGCTCTGCTGCAGGGGCTGATTCAGGCATATAGAGCTTCTGCAGCCTGCTTCTTTGTCTGTGCACCCTGAGTTGGGCAATTCACTTCTGAGCTCTGTCACCATTGTAACCATGCTCAGCAGATGCAGCTGGATGGGGCTTTCTGGGTACAAAGCTGCTTATTAATCCTTGGTCCCCCAGTGTGAGACCTATACCGTCCCTCACCTTTATCTCAGGCTAAAACCCAGGGGCAGGTCTTCTTTTCTACTTCTCCCCTCCATTGATAGGGTGAAATTCAGTAAGGACAAATGCAAAGTATTCTACTTAAAAAGGAGCAATCAGTTGCACATGTACAAAATAGGAATGATCTCCCAGGAAATGCAGAGAAAAGGATCTAGAGGTCATAGTGGATCACAAGTTAAATATAATTCAACAATGTGACACTTGAAAAAACAGCAAACACTGTTCTGGAATTCATTAGCAGTAGTATTGTAAGCAAGACACAAGAAGTAATTCTTCATTCTGAATAAGCTTTAACTGGAGTACACTGTCCAGTTCTTGGTGTCATGTTTCAGGAATGATGTGGACAAACTGAAGAAAGTCCAGAAAAGAGGAACAAAAATGATTAAAGTCCAAAAAGCATGACCTCTGAGGAAAGGTTGAAAAACTAGGCTTGTTCAGTCTGGCAAAGACAAGACTGAAAGATGACATAACAGTTTTCAAATACATAAAAGATTGCTATGAGGAGTAGGGAGAAAAACAGTCTACTTAACCTATGAAAATAGGACAAGAAGCAATGGGCTTAAATTGTAGCAATGCAAGTTAAGGCTGAACATCAGGAAAAGTTATCAAGGTGTTTAAGCTCTGGAGTAGGAAGGAGTTCCCAAGGAAATAATATCAAGTGCTTTATAATAATAATAATACCAATGGCCCATTTCACTTCCAGCAGCAATCAACTGCTGAGTAATTCACCATCTGAGGAAACAGATTTCTGCTCATGTATAGAATCTGAGGTTCTTTGCTCAGGACCTCTTTCGACAGTATTAACTCAAGGTCCACTTATGGGGCTTCTGTTTGCAGAATAAATTGCTTTACAAAGTCAGGTGGAGGAGAACTGGCCCTGGGTTGGCTGGTCCTTTAAGGTTTTGGAGGTCCTACTGCAGGCCTCTGTCCACTGGTGCCTTTCACCAGATTGGTAAGATGAATGACTATCATGGTGAAGTCTGGCATGAACTGCCAGTAACAGCTGGCTAACCTAGGAAGTGTTGCACCTGCTTTTTGGTGGATGGTATTGGGCAATCTGTCAGCAATCTGGACTTTGTGCAGCCAGACCTGCCCCGTGGTGTAGATGAGATATGTCAGTTCTTTCCATCCTATTTGGCCAGGTTTGCTGTAAGTCTTCCCTTCTGAAAGGTTCATCAGTTTCTGAAAAGTGGCTGCCACTCCATGGGGACTGACTGGCATAGTCACAATTTGATATAATCCAAAGAGGAAAGGGAAGGCCATCTTTTCCAGGACTCAGCCACATCAGGGAGATCTGATCTTATGGGATAGGCTAATTTGCACTGGAAGGGAGGAGTCTCTGCTCCACCATTTCAAAACCTCCCCAAAGTGGAAAGTGTCAGTTTGGTCCCATACACGCAGTGAAACTTTTGTCGTGGGGTAGGGTCGTACATCCTTGCGTATGAAGCGGCGGTACAGGGGAGTGCCTCAAGAGACTCTACTACATTTTTTTTGCAAGATTGTTTAGCTGAATCTGGAGTCTACAGGTCTATGACCTCCAATTCATTGACTCCTACTAGGATTAGCATATTGGCTATCTTCATCTGTGAGAAGATCCTTGTCTGTCCATAGCTACAGTCCACAAAAAGGCACTCCTGCCTGAAGTGTCCTTCCTGTTCACACTCAAAATGGTTTCCCCTCAGGGTCATGGTTGGCTATTCTTTCTTTGGTGCTGTAAGAGTTCCTGGTGGGACATCTCCTTTCCTGGGGACCTCACACTTTCTCAGCTCCAGCTTGGTGGCTGGGCTTCAGTCCCTGGACAGAGATGATGTGAAGAGGAGTGACTAGTTCAGCAATGTTCAGCCTGCCTTCCTATCCTGTCCTCTATTAAACATCATTGTCTGGAGTTTAGATGCCCTGATCCTAGATGTCAGAGAGGCTGGGCTCTCTGCTGCCACAAAATTCTCCATGGGGGTACAGCCTCCACCAATTGATGGTGTTTCACCCATTCTTTCCCTCCACCTGGGAGAGAATTTGGATGAACTTCTCCTGCAAGAAGCTTCTGTTACTGAAAGTCCTGTCTGTTTTTCAAGGTATAGCCAGTGGCAACACTAAATCTTTCAGGTATTGTACCCCTGCCAAGGGCTGGACTTTTGGTGGACACTTGTCCTTCCTGATTCATTGGCAGAGAGTCTTGGAATTGAGGTCCATGTAGCCCCTAAAGGCTGGTTGGGATCTTGGCTCCTATGGGCAGCTTAGGTGGGTCCCATCAAATATGGGTTGAGAAGTGTGACCGGTGTTCCTGCAGCCAGCACGCTGTGGTCACAACCTGCTCAAATGTTTGCAAGAAGGCTTCCCGTTTATCCCCAGCTCCCATTTTCTCATGTGAGAGGTGCAGGGCAAGGTGCAGGGGAGAGGGATGCATCACCGGAGGTCCTGGTGCTGAGGGATTAGATGTTTTCTGGAGCTGCAGGAATGTCACGACATACTGGAGTAAGTGTTCCTGTTGCTTCTGGTGCTGGGTTACTGGCTTTCAAAGTAGCTGCTGGGCAATTATCTGTTGCAGTAGCTGATCCTGTTCCTGCTGTTGCCGAGCCACCGGCTGTTGCTGGCTCCTTATCATAAGTTTAAGAAGGATTTCTGCATCATTTGATGGGGCCAGTTTGTTGATATGTCTTTTGTCCTTCTAATGGGACTTGGTCTCTGTCTGTGTTTGTCACCAGTCATTGGTAGGTTTGATGTCTGAGCCTGAAAGTGCCAGCCAGTAGCAAGAGTCTGTATCTGCACTGCCCAGCAGTGAGAGCCTGCCACTTTGTCTAGTGGCAATTGTCTATTTCTGCCAGTAGGGGAACCCAGGATTTCCCTTCTCCAGTGGATTCCATCCTAGGGGCCCATGAGTGGCCAGTAAGATATGTGGCCTGGGAGGGGATTCTACCAAGCCTGGTCCCTGGGTCACCTTCTAATGTGTGCTCAGTGTTCTCCAGTGTCATGGTGTGTGTGGGTGGGAGGAGTGGAGGCTCTTAACTTTCAATCCTGGTCCCCCATTTCCAGTCTCTACCAGAGTCTTTGGTGGCTCTGCAGGAGGGTCTGGTCCAGGCAGTGTGAAGCTCTGCAGACTCTCTGGGACCATTGCTGGATTGCTTCCAGGTCCTGTCCACCCCATCTAATCTAGGATGCTTCCTTTTGAGCTCTGCCTCTACTGTGGGCATGTCCAGCAGCTGTGGCTAGCCAGGGTCTTTTGGGACCAGACCTTTGGTTCTCCTGTGTGGGCCTATGTACCCTGTTATTCTATGACACTAAAGAAAGTCTTTAGTGAGTTTTTACATGATGGTAGAATAAACAGCACCATCAAACAGGCATCCATCATAAAGAATGTCAACATCTACATCTGTGGTAATTTCATAGAAGAGAAATAAAGTCACCGGAATAGAACTATTCCGAATAAAAATGTCCCCTTCTTGGCAAACAAATAGCAAAGGTTTGCTGCAATATGTAGTGGTGAATCATTTTTGTACTTTTGTTTTCTAGTGAAGGAAGAAATTGATCATGTGGCAGTGTTATATTGCATTGGAATGATTTCTACATCAAATTGTAGAAAAGTATATGAAGATAGAGAGAATGTTTTAGTCAGAAAGCATTGACTAAAGATACATATCAAAGAGGATTGATGGGGCAGATGGAAATGGCATCAATGTCAGTAGCCAAATAAATGGAGATTATCGAAGGATTTTTAATGTAATAGACAGCACTGTCATTTTAATTCCTCCTTTCCAGAGCCAGTCAGTCATATCTATAGTGTTTTACTTTTTGGTAAAAAGAGACGGATGCCTAGCATTTATATTAGGTAGAATTTGAGTCATACTAATCTCAAATTGAACCAAAGGTTCTGGCCAAAGTCCAACGGTCATCCTAACCTCAGATTAAAATCTGTCCCAAAGTTAAAATCAAACAATCCATGTTGTATATCCTGTCTGGATGAGGCCTTTAGATGCCATGAGGCCCTAATATGTTTGCCAAACAAGAGCCCTCACCATGGATTATTGATTTTCAGGATTTCAAGAAAGTAGTTCCCTTAGCTCCAAGTCTTGGTCCTAAATCCTAAATGGGGTAGTATTCCAATAGCATTCTTAGGCAAGGATCTTATTGAGCATAAGAACATTTGGCTGAATGCTAAATAGAGGGCTGGATACCAGGGATGAATAAGGCCAATGAAACCAACATGATGAGAGTACTCTTTCTTCTCCCTATTCTTTGTGCTTGGAGGTCAGAATTAAACAACCAGATCCAGTAGTTTATCCAAGACTATATCAGTTTTTCTGAGCCATATTCCTTCTGATACATTCCAGAAAAGAACTAACAAAATCTGAACATAAGGATGTTCATACTGGGTCTGATCATAGGTCCATCTACCACAGTATCTTTCTTTTGACAATGGCCAGTGCCAGATTCTTCAGAGGAAATGAACAGAACAAGGGAATTATCAAGTGATCTGTCTCCTTTTGTTCAATCCCAGTCTGACAATCAGACATATAGAGATACTCAGAGCATAGGATTATATCCCTGACCACCTTGGCTAATAGCCATGCTGAACCTATCCTCCATGAACTTATTGAATTAGTTTTTGAACCTTTGTATACTTTTGGCAATCACAATATCCTTTAGCAATGAGTTCCACAAGTTACCGGTACATTGTGAAAAATACATGCTTATGCTTGTTTTAAGCCTGATGCCTGTTCATGTCATGGGGTGACCTCTAATTCTTATGTTATGTGCTTCCCTATCCATTTGCTCCCCATCATTCATGATTTGATAGACCTTTAATATATCCCCCTTAATCTTTGCTTTCCTAAAATGAAAAGTCCCAGTCTTTTTAATTTCACCTCATGTGGAAGCTGTTCCACATCCTTAATCATTTTTCCATTTCTAATATAACTTTTTAGAGATGGGGCAACCAGAACTGTATGCTGTATTCAAGGTGTGAGCATCCTGTGGACTTATATAGTAGCATTATGATATTCTCTGTCATATTATCTATCCCTTTCCTAAAATTTTGTTATTTTTTTGATTGCCATTGTACACTTAGCAATTATTTTCAGAGAATTATTTGACATCTAGAACTCTTTTTTGAGTAGTACCAGCTAATTTAGAACACATCATTTCACATGTATAGTTAGATTATATTTTCCAATCTGTATTGCTTTGCATTTATTAATATTGAATTTCATCTGCCATTTTGATGCTCAGTCACTTAGTTTTGTGAGACCCCTTTGTAAGTCTTCACGGTGTTCTTAGGACTTAACTATATTGAGTAATTGTATATTGTTTGCAGACTTTGCTACTTGACTATTTATCAGTTTTTCCTGATTATATATGTATATTAAGCAGCATAGGTCCCACTACTCATCTTTGGGAGATTCTGTATTTAACTTCCTCCACTGTGAAAATTATCTATTTATTTCTACCCTTTGTTTCCTGTCTTTTAACCATTTACTGATCCATGAGAGGACTCTTATCCCATGACTACTTACTATGCTGAAGAGTCTTCAGTCAAATGTATTGTGAAAGTACAAATACACTATGTCCTTTGGATCACCTTCGTATACATTTGTTGAGAATTCTGGTAGATTTCTGAGGCATGACTTCCCATTGCAAAAAAATCTTGTTAATGCTTCCCTAACATATTGTGTTCATCTAAGCAATTCTCTTCTTTACTATAGTTTCAACCATTTTGTCTGAAACTAAGGTTAGGCTTTCTGGCCTGTAATTGCAAATATCTTCCCTAGATCTTTTTTTAAAAATTGGCATTTTTTTCCTTAGGAGGATTTTGCTCCCAGTTTTTAAAGGATGTCTTTTTGTCCCAAGCCACCTCTTTCACTTTGGTTAGCCATGGTGGGACTTTGGGGGTGCTTTTACTGTTTTTTTTATTTGGGGTGTATGTTGAGTTTGATATTCTATGATAATGTGTTTAAAATTTTTTAGTGCAGCTTGTGGTCTGGGAAACAGGGTTTGCCAGGTTAAAGATTTTGCTAGGCCAGGGAGGGCATGAGGGAGATGGGGTGAAGCACTTGGTGCTCCACGTCACCCGCCACTCCCAGGCACATCCTCCTGCTGCTATGGGAGGGGTGGAAAAAAATCTTTGGCAGAGTGCATTGCTGTTCTGCTGTTCCTCCAGCTTCAGGGAAGGGGGAGCAGCAGTGCACAAAGATGCTTCTTCCTCCCCCATCAGGGCCTATACCATGAGTGTTCCTGAATTAGGGATACCCAGAGTATGGTGGTTGCAGTGTAAATGAAATCCCTCACTGTTGCTGTATTTTCTGTTTTTACAGCCTCTGCAGTGTTCCTAAGCATTTTACAGACACTATCACTATCCTGGTCAGGTAGTAATATATTCCTACGGCTATACACTTATTATTCAATAGGTTAGTCCATGAAAATACTGAATCTCAGCAATTTTATATCTAGCCACCTGCTTCAATTTGTGGTTGATTCCATCAGCAGTTCTGTTGACCATTAGATTTTATCTACATTAAAAAACACACACATGCCAAAAAGAAAAAAAAAGTGTTCTCAACTCGTTAGCTACTGTGAGGTAAAATCCTATGAAGATAAAATATTAGTGACGACAAGGGTTTGTAGTTTTCACGAGTTAGCATGTTGCCTTAAAGACTATGAGCAAGTCTAGACTTTTACATTAGCTACTAATTTTCTGAAAACTTCAAGCCTTTCTCTTCACTGAAATGTTACTTTGAGTTAGTTAATTTGAACTTAGAACACATTTTTGTGTAGTGAAGAACATGAATTGCAAAGACCCAATGTGGAAGCTTATGGAATAGAAATCACATGCCATGAATTCTGCTGTCTCTGAGTTCATTTCCTCTAGCCGTACTGCTGTCTCACCCCCCATGATGCTGCGTAGGGATACTAAAGGCCCCAGTTCATCCAGCAATAAAACCTCAGCAGCTCACTTCACTGCTCAGCTATAGACAGCAAACAAGCTATGGAGAAGAAGTAATTTAAACAAACACTCCTCCTTCTCTCATCCAGTAAGATATATAATATGGTGCAGCAAGAATGACGGACTACCACATTTATTATGGGAACACTGCTTTTTAATTCAATAGTTTGGCACATTCATAAGAAATAGCTTAAATATCATTATATGAAAAATCTGATATGCTGAATTGTAATACTGTTTGACAGAGTCTTGAACTCTGGTGAAGAGCAGCCTTTTAAATCTTGTAATCCTACTACCATTTACTTGGTGGGCTGTATTATCTGATGGAATCACTGCCAGATGAGGGTCTCTTTATTTGACCTTAATTTTCCTGTTACCACCTACAGCTTTAACTCATGAAGCCAAAAATTCCCTTGGCTGCTCTCCAGGAGCTTCTGGGCCTTATTCTGTGTAAATTCAGAATAATTCTACTGAGTTCAGACTCTGTTCTCTCCCGGCTTTTGTCTCTCTGAATCTTAGGCCTAGTTCTGCCTTTCTATAGTTTAGGGGGATTTCTCGGGACTGTTGCTAATTTTGAAATCTTATGGCTGCATGTTCCTTACAGTTCTCTTTTGTTCCATGAAATGCTGTAGCTCCTGTCCATAGCTTGCATTTTTCTGCGCTGTGTTGTCCTTTGCCATGATGCCAGCAGGAAACAACTGTGACTAAGTCTTATGTGTTTGCAGCTGAAGGTATATCTACGTAGCAAACAAACTCCTGCAACAGAGAGTCTCACAGCCTGAATCAACTAATGCAGGCTCTTAGGGCTTGCACCATGGGGCTAAAACCAGTAGTGTAAATGCTGACATTTGGACTTCAGCCTGGACCCCCTCCCCCCCACCCCATCTCTAAGTTTTGGAGTTTGTCTCCAGCCTGAGTCCGTATGTCAACACTAATAGTTTTTAGTCCCACAGAGTGAGCCTCATGAGTCTCTGAGTCAGTTGACCCAGGCCCTGAGGCATGTCTACACTGCAGTTAGGCATCTATGGCTAGCTCATGCCAACTGATTTGGGCTCATGGGGCTGTTTAATTGTAGTATAGATGCTCTGACTTGGGCTGCAGCCCAATCTCTAAGACTCTCCCACCTTTCAGGATCTAGCGCCCATGCTCCAGCCCAAACCCAAATGTCTATACTACATTTTAACAACCTTAGCCTGAGCCCCACAAGCTTGGCACAGGCCAGCTGCAGGCTTTTAACTGTAGCGTAGACATAACCTGAGACTTGCTGCTGAAGATCTACTTTTTCTGTGTAGATTGTTGACGTGCCCTGGGTCTCTTGGATAGGTAAACTTTTTTACTTCTTAATTGCAGGCAGAGCACTTTAGAAGACAAGTTCGTTTTGGCTCTTTCCCAGTTAGACTTGGGTGAATGGCACAAAAGCATTACCAGGAATATTTGTTCAAATATTTAAGTGAATGTGCTTTCCCACAGCTTTTGTGTTTACTCTCCACAAACATCTGAGCAACTGAGACTTAAGAGGCAAATGTTCAAGGAAATGAATGTTAATCACCTGATTTGCATATCTGTGGCAATGGCTTTTATATTAGCGTATGTGAGCTGCAAGTGTGTGTGCTGTCATCCAGTCAAATAACAATACTGCATGACTTTTGTTTCTCAGCTAATCAAAACATCTTGACTGCCAAATACTGAAAACTAACAGAAACCTCTTGGTGAGCAATTCATTGTATAACACTTGCACAAAAATTAATATTTAAAAAAAATAGATCTGCATAAAATAGATCATTTTTTGGCTATTCCATGAGGAGAAAATGAGTCTAAGGTAACGAATAACTTATTATGGATAATTCAGCCTTACCCTCAGTGATTGAACTGGACTGGCACTGTTCAGAATCATAGAATCATAAGGGACCACAAGGGTCATCTAGTCTAACTCCCTGCCAAGATGCAGGGTTTGTTGTATCTAAACCATCCAAGACAGATGGTTGTTCAGCCTCCTTCCATAATCTCCCTAGGCAGTCTGGTCCATTGTCCTACTGTTACAAATTATTAAGTTTTCCCTAAAATTTAGTCTAAATCTCATATGCTGTTGTCTGAACCTACTGTCTTTTGTCCTGCCCTCTGTGGCAAAAGAGAAACTTTTCTCCATCTTTCTTGTGGCAGCTTTTCAAGCCTCTGAAGAAAGCTATCATACCTCCCCTTAATCTCTTCTTTTCCAAATGAAAAATACACCATTCCTTCAACTTTTGCTCTTATGGCTTACATTCCATCCCTTTGATCATCTTTGTCACTCACCCCTAGATCTTTTCCAGTTTCTCTACAGCTTTCCTCTACATAGATGACCAAAACTGGATGCAAAACTCCAGCTGAGTAGAGCAGTACTATCACCTGCAGTGACTTGCATGCTATGACTCTGTTAATGCAACCTAAAATTACATATGCTCTTTTTGCAACAGCATCGCATTGCTGATTCGTACTGTGTCCAGATTCTTCTCAGCAGTGCTGCTGTCAATACAGTTTCCCCACACTTTCCATTGGTACATTTGGGTTTTCTTCTGTAAGTGCAGCATCTTACATTTATCTTTCATTTTGTTATCAATAGCTTAGTTATCTAATTTATCAAAATCCCTCTGATGTTTAGCTCTCTCCTCTGAAGTGTTGGCAATCCCCTTGACTTCGTGTCATCTGCAAAACTGATCAGTATACTCTCTATATGGACATCCATGTTATTAATAAAGATGTTAAACAACACTGGATCAAAACAGTTTCTTGTTGACACCTCCCTTCAATCCAATGACATTCCATTAATAATTACCATTGTTTAATGAATTATGTTTCCTCTTAATAGTAGCTCTGTCTAGCTTGCATTTCTCCATCTTACTGATCAGAATGCCATGTGGGATTGTATTACAAGCCTTGCTGAAATCCAGGTATATTATGTCCACCACATTCCCCCTCTCCACCGAATCAGATATTCTGTCAAAGAAGGAAATCAAGCTGTTTTGGCATGATTTGTTCTTGTTGAATGCATGCTGGCTGCTAGTGATTAGCCCTTCATCCTCCAGGTATTTGCAAATTGAATATTTCATACAATGTTTTAAACACACACATTTCTTAAAATTAGTGTTCTACATTTTCCTTCCAGGATTATTTTACAGAAACCTGCAGTTGTGGAGAACTCTTAGTTAATGGTAGATGAAAAGTTTTGGAGGGGGGTGGAGGGTGAGACCAGGGTTGCTAAGTGTATTTGTGCACCTATGTCCTGTACAAATGAGTTCACCAATATGGAGAATGGGTAAAAGGAGGAAGGAGCTCTACATGTGCTGTTAACAGCTATCTGCCATCCAAAGCAATAGTCAATTCAGAGCAGTGCTGCTATAAATGCCCCATGATAACAGAGTGGAATTCTGTTTCTGAGTTATGGTAGAGGCTAATCTATGCCTTTATAGTCATCTGTCTGGCAGTATAGGGCTGGAGATGAGTCTCAGATCAAGGTAGATATCTACTCTGTCACTCTTAGGCTGAGGGAACAAAGATTATGACTGTTGGTCGTGCCTCAAGCTGGTGATAGGGTCCACATCCAAAAGCATCCTTTTTGTTTTCAGAAAATGAATGTTCATCAAAATCATAATGTTCTGAAGGAATGTGTTGGTTTTGACAGTATTCTACAGTAAAAAGTCAAAATGAATCATTTTGACTTTGTTTCAGTCCAGTGATGTTGAAAGTCTGTTTTCTTTTACACTAAATATTAAATTGCATTTACATAGGGTACTTTATATTATCAATATTTGATTATATTAGGTTTTGACACTCTTGCAATGATGTAACATTAGAATTTGTGTTTTGCAGGTAATTGAATCTCTTTTCCTTCCAATTCACGTTGAAAACAAATTTCAAAATGCTGTAATTTTCCACAGAGTGGAAATTACATGTTTTGACTTGCTGTAAGAGTAAGCCATCTCTTAGGTTAGGGGGAATGGTAGAAATCAAAATAGGCATGGTGCTGATATCTATCTTTGGCCTTAATGTGTTAAAGTTAATGCCAACGTTAGTCAATGCCAATAAAATGATGATAATAATGTCAGTGCTAATTTTTATAGGACAATAGTTAGTTGTCTGATACTCACTCATCCCAAAAAGGTGAATATTTAAGCCTTTACTTCAGATTGGCCCTTGCATAGCTTATGTGCACAAAGAGGCTCACTTTAATGCTTCCATTATACAATTTTTAGGGATTGTTCCATTAACTACAAGTGTCTGAAAACCAATGTTTGTTATCACTCTGATTCAGAATAAATTACTTAGGGTACAGTAGAAAGAATGCAGTCATTTTGATCCTCAGAATAAGAGGTCCCCAAAAAAATGACTTCATAGGGACCCCCAGCTTTTCTCATTTCTTATTCTGAAAGCTGGGAAAAGCTATAGAGGGCCAGTATTTTTATCGAGTAGTTTATATATTTTTCTGAGCAATTTATTAATTGAATCAATGATGTTTTTTCCTTTTAAAATATTTTTGTCATTTCACACATTCTCAGTGATACATATTTTTTTTGAAAATGTTTGACATAATTATGGAAAAAATCAGAAAAACAATTTTGGTCTCTAATTTGGAATTAATTGCTTACTTTAAATTTTGTGGGCTTTTTTGCCACTGCTGGGAATATCTTCCCACTCCCTCACAAGCAGGAAGTTTTAGAAACTAGGATTATAGTTCATTTAAAGGAACTGGAGAGATAAATGTGTTTTTATTGATCCCTTGGTGCTCTGAGTCATAATGTTTAAACATGGTCATTTCCAAAAAAAATAAAAGAAACAAAAAACTTTCCTTCTGCAGTGCTTTCTAGCCTTATTGCAAGCCAATCAAGGCAGGTCCATTGAACTAGAAATTATAGTGTCTCACACAGTGATAACAGTTGCCATGCTGGACTTTGTTCAAAGACATAGGTCAAATTAAAGTTACAAGAGCAAAAGAAAGCAAACTGTTCTAGCTGGAACTAAGAACTAGGATGAAGGAATGCTAGGGACTGGATGTTTATCAGGGTCACATTTTTAAGTCTCAAATGTCCAATCTTCTTTATATAGGTCACTATAGAAAGTTCAAGTACACGGGGTATGCATTCTTTCTCACCCCAAAATAGTGTTCTGCACATTCTCTTTTTCTTCCCATAAAGCATGAGATGCCATACACAACATCGTAATTTAAAAATATTGCCACCTATCTTCCTGTTAGATTAGTGTGGGGAATAGTCTTCTAAAGGGAGTGGTGAAAGTCCTATCTGTTGAGATATTTGAAATTGGAAAGGATAAAGCACTGAAGATCACATTGTAAGGAACAATCCTCATGCATGCAGATGGTGTAGGTGACCTAATGAGAGTCCTTAATGTCTATCATTTTCTTTTATTAGGTTTTTCTGCAGGTTTGGCTTGACACACTAACCCACAGACGTGCTTAGCTGTTCTTTGGACTCTTTTACGTGTTTAGCTTTTAATTTGTAAAATGCTTCTTTGGGAAAGTAGGTATATAAGCCAAGTCTTTCAGACTTAGGTGGGTTACAGTTAGCCTTTTAAGTCCATTTTTAGTCATTTTAAATGTCACTTCCCCTTCACCCCCAAAGAAGTCAGTAGGCTTCAGATGTCAGTTAAAATGATTGGAAAAAGAAATTGTTCAGCATTGAAGACTGTCTCCCCTCTGTTCAGGGAGTCAAATGTGCAGACATGCCTAAGTCAAGAGGATTTAGGGAATGTCTACTCTGCAGTTAGATAATGAGCAAAGGGGCTGTTTAATTGCTGTGTAGATGTTCAGGCTCAGCTGGAGCCTGGGGTTTAGGACTCTATAAAGAGGGAGGGTCTCAAAGCCAAGGCTCCAGTCTGAGTCCAAATGCCAACTCAGCAATTAACCACTCAGCAATTGCCAACTCAGCAATTAACCTTCACCTGAGTTCAGGTGCCCGAGTCAGCTGGCATGGCAAGCTGTGGGTTTTTAATTAAAGGGTAGACATGCACTTAAGCATTTTTCAGAGGGGATAGCAGTGTCTATATCTGCAAAAACAACAAGCATATCAATATATATATACAAGCATATCAAAAGAAGGGAGTTACTTATCAAGTGTAGGACCAGTGTTAATAAAGCCAATTCAGTCAGGGTGGATGTGGCTCGCTCCCAGCTGTTGATGGGAAAGTGTGACTACCAAAAGAGGGAAAATTGCCTTTGTAGTGTGATAACCATTCTAAGCCCTTATTCAGTCCTAATTTGATTGTGTTAAAAATGAATACCTAGTGTTTGGCTGTAGATTCTATTAAATCACAAATAATGACTTTTCTGTGTTCATTTGTAGAGACTATATAAATACAGCGTTTCAATTTTAGAAGATTTTCTTAAAATGTTGCTTAACTTTTCATTTGCCCAGACTCAGTACATGAAAAGCTTTTGAAGTCTTGCAGAAAGCCTGCAATAAGAAGCACCAAAAAGACTGAGGCGTATTGGAGAAAAAAGAATGACTGGGGGAAAGCCTTTTGCCTTGCTCCTAGAGTGAAGGATTTGTGTGCATGAAATTCCTCTCCTGCTTTTATAGAACAGGCTCGCGTAGAGTGAGTTGGCCTTCACATCTATATCAGTATCAGTGCTTGTGCTGTCTCTTTCATATCAGTAACTGAGAACATAGCTGAAGGAATGGCAGGGCTCAGGAGGGATTTGCTGGTGGTTAGTGGGATGTTTTGAAAACTGTTAAAATTACAAGCTATCTGTGACTGTGGTCAGTGACTTGCCAGAGGGACTAGACTGAGAATACTCAATCAGGGAAAACTGCAAATAATAGGGCAGATGATCCCCAAAACTGGTGATTTAGTCTATTAAGTAGATTCACCAACTCAGTGACAAAACAGCTTCTATATTATCTTACTTGTTACTAAGAAGCTGAAATATAGTTCCTTAGTTTAAACAATCCAGCCTTTGGCTCCCACCCACACAGCCAAATCTATATGGTGAGGATTATTTAAAACCTAAATTACCATGTATAAAGTTCTACCAATTCCCAAAGACTAGTGTTTCAGATCTTACCCTAATATATACTTACAGTCAATTCTCATTAACTGATCTAAGATTTATTTTAAAAGATCAGAGCTGCTATGGCTAATAGATTATACACACAGATATGAATAAAAGTAATAAAGTTCCTAGTCCAATTTCATAATAGAAATGTAATAGCCCAATAGCAAGTTCATGTGAAGAGTTTGTTCAAATTCTTCCATAAGAATTTGCAGGGATAATCCAGAGTACACCTGGAAAACTCAGTCTTGTGACTTGAACTTCCCTGACAAAAACAAGGAGTCCCAAGGCACCTTAGTGACTAACATGTATTAGGGAAGGGGTCTCCAACCTTTTTAAGGACAAGATCACTTTTTGAATTTAAGTGCAATGTAAGAACTACCTCAGACCCAAATACCCTTGCCCCGCCTCCTTTGTGCCCCTTCTCTCAGGCCCTGCCCCTACTCACTTCATCCTCCCTCCCTCCCTTCCGCATTGTCCCTCCCTTTCACAGGCAGGGGCAGAGGGTGGGGGCACAGGCTCTGGTCTTGGGCTAAGGGATTTGGAATGTGAAGGGCTCTGAGCTGAGCCTGGGTCAGGGAGTTGGCGTTCAGGAGGGGATTCAGGCTCTTTAAGGGAGTTTGGGTCCAGGGGGCTTGGGGTTCAGAAGGGGGTTCATGACTGGGGCAGGGGCTCAGAGGTGAGTCCAGCTGGACACTGCTTACCTCAGGTGGCTCCTGTGTGGTGGTGCAGGGGGACTAAGGCAGGCTCACCCCTGCTCTGGCTCTGTACCACTCTCAAAAGCAGACAGCAAACTCCCTCCATCCCAAGCCCTGTTGTGCTCCCCCCATTCTGTGGAGATAGAATACAGGGTGAAAGAGGGGGCACCCTGATATCAACACCCCCTCCCCTCTCTTCCCTAATATGTACCACAAGCAGGAGGCTCCCAGGTGGGAGAGGGGGCAACTCCAAAGCAAAGGGCAGGAAGTGCGCAGCAGTGCGGGGAGGGGCAGCTGATGTGCTGGCACTTGATAGCCTCTTGGCCAAACCAGTCAAGATCACCTGTCAGAGGCTTCAAGATCTACCGGTAGATCCCGATCTACTGGTTGGCGAGCACTGTATTAGGGCATAAGCTTTCATGGGTAAAATCCTCTTCTTCAGATGAATTGGAGTAGAAGTTATAGAAGCAGGTTAGATATAAAGAAAAAGCTGCTTGTGTTAATGAAGCTAATCAAGTAAGAGTGAAAGTGGAACATTCACTGCGTTTGGTGTAGAGATGTGAATATCCAGAGAGGGGAAATTGCCTTTATAATGAGTTAATCTGTTGAGATCCTTATTCAATTCTAAGTTGATAGTATTGAATTTGCAAATGAATTCCAGCTCAGCTGTCTCCCTTTATAAATGGGTTTTGGAATTCTTTAGTAGAAGGATGGCTACTTTCAAATCCATTACTGAATGTCCAGGGAGGTTGAATTGTTCCCCTACAGGTATAGTGAAATCTGAGATAAAATAGGATCAGGTCTGGAGCTTCCTTTATAGTCCTCTAGCAGCAAGTGATCACAGCAAGCAATCTTTGGCTGAAGAATAAGTAATGAATCTTGTTGCTTTGATGCAAATCCCTATTTCTTAGTTATACTCTGAAAATTAGTTTCCTTCATTAGCATAAGGCAATTAATCAAACAGTTCTTAGGCTATCATCCTCATCATGTTTCCAGTATGCCTCTGGCATTTAGGGGAGTGACACAGCTCCTCCACAGCTGTCTGTTTCAGGCAAGTCTTTCAAAGATTGCCCAGTTGTGCCCTAGGTTTTTCAGCTCTGCTTCCATATCTCTTCACCATGCTATTTTTGGATGGCCTTGTTTTTGCTTGCCTTCAGACATCCATCTTAATGCTATTCTGGTGATGGAATGAGTTTCCATCCAAAACACATGGCCTATCCATCCTCAGTGCCTCCTTCACATGATGCTGTTCGTATCTTCTTGGCTGTTCTTTGTGAATAGCTCTTGGTCTGAGGTTGTTCTGGGCCAAAAGACAGAGGATTTTCTGAGGCAGGTTGAATGGAATGAGGACAGTTTGGACATGTCATACTTTCTCATTCCCCAGAATTCTGCAATCTAAAGTATTGTTAAAAGTACACAGTTCTCATAAATCTTGAATTTGGTTTCAGGATTGTATTTTGATAGTTACCAGACTGTATTTAAGCTCTGGATAGTGTTCCTGACTTCGCTGATTCTGTTCTGGATGTCCTGGCTTGTTCCACCGTTCTGGCTTATGGTGTTGTCCAAGTATGTGAATGTTCTCACGAATGCAGAAACCTGACCCTCTGTTTGTATTGGTGATGGTTGAGAAAATACTAAAGGTCATGATGTTTATCTTATTGCAGTTGATTTTCACTCCAGTTTGCTGGCTGAATACATTGAGACAAGTTGTTTTTTCTTGTATATGGTGTTGGGTATGTGATGGGAGAGTGAGATCATCAAGCCCAGGTCTTCAAGGGAATAAGAACAGTGTCTATTTAATGGGCCTCTTGGCATATCTTCTCCTGTTCTTTACATTACCCATTTGATGGCAATATTGAAGAGGATTGCCGACATGACACAACTCTGATGTACTCCTGTTTTAAACTTTAAAACTGAGCTCTCTGTGATCAACACAACATGTGAAGTTGAAATAAACACTTC
Source organism: Pelochelys cantorii (assembly GCA_032595735.1). Taxonomy (NCBI): domain Eukaryota; kingdom Metazoa; phylum Chordata; order Testudines; family Trionychidae; genus Pelochelys; species Pelochelys cantorii. The sequence continues at coordinate 62,128,020 of CM064328.1, read as the reverse complement.
TGATGATGTTGATTGTACAGAAAGGGACTTGATATGCCTGTAGAATGTGCCATAAGCTGGTGAATGCTATAAAAAGCCATTTCAGAGTCTATGAAGTTTGTGTTAAACTGATTGCCATTCCAAGCATTGATCTACTGTGCTTTGTAGAGTGAAGATCTGATCTGTGCATCCACGGTCTTTTTTTCCAAAAACCAGCTTGTTTTTTTCTAAGAACACAGTCAACTGCTTCTGATACATGCTGTAGTATGATCTTACATAACAACTTGCTGGCAGATAAAAGTGTGATACCGGGTCAGTTCTTACAATCACTGAGTGTTTATTCTTTTGTATCTTCACTATTACCCCACTGGTCCACTCATTGGGCACTTTTCCACTTTCGGAGACTGATAGAAATAGAGGGGCCTGAATAGATGCTGCTAACTGAGGAATTACCTTCAACAATTCTGCATCAAGTTATCCTTGCCAGGAGCTTTCTGATTTTCTAAGGGTTTGATGACTTGAATGATCTCTTTAGTTGGGGTGCCTCTGCTGATCTATCTCCTGAACAGTGCTTGCCTCCTCTTTAGGTGGCTCCCTGTTCAGCGAACTACACATTTCAAAGATAAAGACCATGATATTATTACACCACAAGTTTCATCTAAATGTTAATATCCCCTTTTGATCTCTGAATCAATACACTACAGTAGTGCCACATTACAGCAGGAATTTCAAACTCAGGTAGTACAAGGGGGGTCTAATTGCTGCTGCACCCTGCACCAGGCCCCACCAGTAATTGTTGAGGCTGTGTCCCTCAGGAGATGGGGTGCAATGGGGGGAGTGGGCAGGACAATGGCAGGAAGTGGTGGAGTTTGAGGGATGAGAACAGACAGGCCAGTATATCCTTATTGTCCTCTACTGTACACATCACACTGTGTTCCAGTGTACTGCTGTCACACAAATTAACTGAAAAATCTCCCACTGCTCCATCCTGCTTGGGCTGTACTTTGTATAGAACACTGCTTTTCATTTTCAAGGAAAGGACCATAAACTTTGTCAAATTAAGTGTAAACATATAATAAGAAAAGCCAAAAAGGAGTTTGAAGAACAGCTAGCCAAAAACTCAAAAAGTAATAGTAAAATGTTTTTTAAGTACATCAGAAGCAGGAAGCCGGCTCAACAGCCAGTGGGACCCTTGGACAACTGAGATGCAAAAGGAAACCTCAAAGATGGTAAAGTCATAGCAGAGAAGCTAAATGAATTCTTTGCTTAGGTCTTCACGGCTGAGGATGTTGGGGAGATTCCCAAACCTGAGCCATTCTTTTTAGATGTCAAATCTGAGGAATTGTCCTAGATTGAGGTGTCGTTAGAAGAGGTTTTGGGACAAATTGATAAACTTAACAGTAACAAGTCACCGGGACTGGGTGGCATTCACCCAAGAGTTCTGAAAGAACTCAAATGGGAAGTTGTGGAACTATTAACTGTGGTTTGTAACCTGTCCTTTAAATCAGCTTCTGTACCTAATGATTGGAAGATAGCTAATGTGATGCCAATATTTAAAAAGGGCTCTAGAAGTGATCTTGGCAATTACAGACTGGTAAGTCTAATGTCAGTACCAAGCAAATTAGTTGAAACTATAGTAAAGAATAAAATTGTCAGACACATGGATGAGTATAATTTGTTGGGGGAAAGTCAACATGGTTTCTGTAAAGGGAATCATGCCTCACTAATCTGCTAGAGTTCTTTGAGGGGGTCAACAAATATGTGGACAAGCGGGATCCAGTGGATGTAGTATACTTAAATTTCCAGAAAGCCTTTGACAAGGTCCCTCACCAAAGACTCTTAAATAAAGTAAGTTGTCATGGGATAAGAGGGAAGGTCCTTTCATAGATTGATAACTGGGTAAAAGAAAGGAAACAAAGGTTAGGAATAAATGGTAAGTTTTCCGAGGTTTTGTCCTGGGACCCATCCTATTCAACTTATTTATAAATGATCTAGAGAAAGGGGTAAACAGTGAGATGGCAAAATTTGCAGATGATACCAAATTGCTCAAGATAGTTAAGACCAAAGCAGACTGTGAAGAACTTCAAAAAGATCTCACCAAACTAAGTGACTGGACAACAAAATGGCAATGAAATTTAATGTTGATAAATGTAAAGTAATGCACATTAGAAAACATAATCCCAACTATATATACAATATAATGGGGACTAATTTAGCTACAATTACTTAAGAGAGAGATCTTGGAGTCATTGTGGATAGTTCTCTGAAAACATCCACTCAGTGTGCAGCAGCAGTGAAAAAAGCAACTAGAATGTTAGGAGTCATGAAAAAAGCAATAGAGTGTAAGACAGAAAATATCTTATTGCCTCTATATAAAACCATGGTATGCCCACATCTTGAATACTGCATACAGATGTGGTCACTTCATCTCAAAAAAGATATATTAGCATTGGAAAAGGTTCAGAAAAGGGCAACAAAATGATTAGGGTTTTGGAACGGGTCCCATATGAAGAGAGATTAAAGACTTTTCAGTTTAGAAAAGAGGAGAATAAGGGGCGATATGAGAGAGGTCTATAAAATCATGACCAGTGTGGAAAAAGTGAATAAGGCAAAGTTATTTACTTATTCCCATAATATAAGAACTAGGGGTCACCAAATGAAATTAATAGGCAGCAGGTTTAAAACAATCAAAAGGAAGTTTTTCTTCACTCACTGCACAGTTAACCAGTGGAACTCCTTGCCAGAGGACTCAGTGAAGGCTAGAACTTTAACAGGATTAAAAAAAAGAGGTAGATAGATTCATGGAGGTTAGGTGCTTCAATGACTATTAGCCAAGATGGGTAGGAATGGTGTCCCTAGTCTCTGTTTCTCTGGAAGTGGGAGAAAGGGGAGGGATCACATGAGGATTACCTGTTGTGATCTCTCCCTCTGGGGCATCTGGTATTGGCCACTGTCAGCAGACAGGATACTGGGCTAGATGGACCTTTGATCTGACCCAGTATGGCCATTCTTGTGTTCTTATGTTTCAACTACAGCCCCACAGCTGAGCTTCAGCTGTGATCAGTTGCCATATTGCCAGTTTAGCAAAGGAGTTGCAAAACAGCAGAATCAGTAATGACCTGAAGATTCATAGGGACCATTGTGCTGTTCTAAATCCTCTTATTTAAGAAATCACTATGACCGACACTGCTGGTTCAAAGTATCCTGGGGTCCCTGATTTCTTGAAATGACCAGATTATGGGTGTATTGGATATTTGCAGAATATATGAAATCTGTGTTTCTGCAGCCACTCCTTTCACGTACCTAGGAGAGTTTTTCATCTGCATTACATACATTTTAAATTCAGGATGATTTCCTATTGTATATTCAACTAGCACAGTGTCAAGCCTGGTTTTAAATGTCCCATCGCTTCCCTTGGCAGACAGTTCCAGAGCACAACAGACATTGCTGTCAAACATCCTGCTTCAGATTTTTTCCCTGATAACCAGTTAAACTTCTTCCATAATGTACTTACATCATCAAAAAGTTGCTGGACAGTCACACCTTTTGTTTATTCCATTCTAGATCAGATTTACTCATGCAATGAAGGTTTGCTGCCATGTTACTAATCTCAGAAACTCCTCCTTTATAACATACATACACACATGTACATACAAATGCTTTCTGCCTCCCCTCCCCCAAACATTATTGGATTTGAAATCCAGGGTATTAATTTGGCCAGAGCCTTACTCTAAGTGCAGTATCCTACAGTTTAAAATTGTCTTAATGCAAAACCTTATTTTAAGACTGGTTCCCAGTTTACACCATGTGCCAATTAAAACCATGAAAATCCAGCAACTAATAAAATATGGGATATTATAAGATTTATGTTACATTTCAGTTGACAGCCCTTCTTTGCCTATAGGCAATATTGAAAGGGTTCCTTTTAAGTCCTGAAGCAATTAAAATTGCTCTTGGATTCCTCCACTAGCTCTGACTGGCCTTTCAAAAATTCATCTCACTCCAGCATATTATAAAATGTCTGTCTGATCTAGTCCAGGATACAAGAATCAGAGAATGACTACAAAGGAGAGGGATGTTCATGTTCTGAAGGAAAATAAAGGAAGAGGAAAAATAATGAAGGAAAGAAAAGCCAGAAGGGGGAAGACCATGAGTTGTATCTAAGAGGAATAAATAAGAGCTTACTACTCAGCTCTGACAAATCCTTCAGTTCTAAGCTGGTGGAATTGTTGGAAAGCCTTGTATTGCTAAAGGTTTTCATGTCTGGCTTCACTAGGATGGCTAGATTATGGAGCTAGTCACACAGTGATCATTAATGCTATTTTTTAAATAAATGCAGTTGTGTCATTGTTTTTTGCCAAACAGCAATTATTTTGCACATTTGTAACTTTTTAGTCTTATCACCAGAACTACACTGATGTTATATAATATTGATGGCTACTGAACTATCTGCCCCATGGGATGGGAGTAGAATCTGATGTACATGGAAAAAAGTGGAGATTAATGCATTCAGGAGTGCAGCTGTGAAACTTTCCCCATGTAAAGCAAAGCCAGAATAATGGGAGATTTTTATGTTGTCTTTAAGTGCAAAGAGGCAGAGTACATGAGAAGCAGAGGGCTAAAACTGCTTTAGGACACCTTTGTGCTTTCCTGATTCTGGGCCGTGCTAGGAGTTGTTAAGCCCCCAGTATGACATAAACAGTCCCAAGGCCCAACTGAGGGCTGCCTTCCCAGGCTGCTGAATGAGCTAGAGCACTAGCTTGGAACCTCAGTAAAATGCTGTTGCTCTCTACTCCCACTGCTAGCCCTACCCTTGGCCTTTCCCCTGCTTGGAGGCTTGTGAAGGGGTCCTTGGAAGACAGCCTTTCATCTGCCTGTGTAGCACCCATACTGCCTCTGCAGGGCAGATTCAGGGTGTCAGAGCCCATTACTCTGGCCCTTTTACCCAGAATAAAGGAGCCAGAGCAGGCCTTGGATCTCTGTGAGGTACTTCCTGCTGTGTCAGGCTTGACAAATGATGATACTGGGTGGTAGCATGTCTCTTTTCATTCTGTAGGTTGTGAACCTCCTAGCAAGTGCAGCATTCATCCAACCTGCTAGGGATGCTTGCTCAAAGTGGCTAGAAACTGAGGAGAGAATTTCTAGCTGTTGGGAAATCTGAGTGATTTACATGGTAACTTATCACAAGCAGACAAGTGGGTGATCTACCACAGACAAGGCAGGATCTGTGGACCTGGACTGTTCATCCTGCAGATGTGCAAATTGTCACAGTGCTTAAAGTATGCCAGGTTGCAGACTTGGGATATAGTATTGCAGAGCAGCAGCTGGGTCAGTGAAGGGCACACATTTTAGTACCATGTGCAGGAAAACCATCTCTGATAGGTGCTTTCCCCAGCCACCCACCTCTTTGGGTAGAGCAGTACCTCTTAGGGTTGCACAGGTGACTGGGGAAGTCTGTACATGTCCTATCATTTTAATGAAATTTCACCCAAAGAAAAATTGTCCAAGGTATTCACAGACTGGAAATATCACATGTGCACTTGACCAGGTCCTGTATTCATTACTAGAATGTAACTAACTGAGGGACTTGCATTTTGAAATAGATTTAGCGATTTTACTACTTGGAGCAACCCCATCTGAATTTATATTGCAAATAAATTAGCCAACAAATGTAGTGCTATTTTAGCTTACAAAACACAAACCAATTCTTATTTCTAAAAAATGCTTGCTTACTAATACTGAGGTTGCTGGTTCGCGATATAATGGATGAAATCCTTAATGTAGTCTTCCAGAAGGAACTCTACCCAAGGTCTCCCCTGGGCACAAGGGCTGCTGGTGTTAGAACATTAAACAATACAAGATGTGTGCTGGTACTGCTGGTGTGTTTGGGATTTTTATTGTTAAGAGTAAATTGAACATCAAGCAGCAGGTATGCCTAGAGTGTTCTAAGTTTATTATTGTTCAGCTGTACGCATTTGAACCCAACCCATTGAAACATGAGCAAAATCCATCAATTTAGTAAATATTGCAATAGGATTGGAAAGTTGTTTCCACTGTCTGGAGCTATATCTGCCTGTGAGCTCCTCTGCCAGAGGAATTTTTTATTTTAAAAAAAGAAAACAACAAAATTATAAGAGCATAAACTGGCAAAGAAGCCTGTGGTTCCAGACTTGTTTATGCACTGCAAGGGTATGTCTACACTACAGCACTAATTCGAACTAACTTAATTCGAATTAGTTAATTCGAACTAAGCTAATTCAAATTAGTGCATCTAGACCTAAAAACTAATTCGAATTAGCGTTTTGCTAATTCAAAATAGCATGTCCACATTGAGTGGACCCTGAACCGAAGTTAAGGCTGGCCGGAACCAGTGCCAGCAGGGCATCAGGTTAGGACTTAGAGTGTGGAGCTGCTGCCTGACGCTAGCCGAGGGCTGTGCTTAAAGGGACCCGACCCCCACCCCGGACAGACAATTCTCAGGGTTCCCCGCTTGCTTGTCTACCTCAATGAGGGACAGCAAAGCAGTCCTGTCTTGGAGTGCCCTGAGTGCCCACACTCGGCACATCACAGCACTCGGCCATCAGCCTGGCTGCACTTGCCGCAGGCTGCCATCCGGGGGTGTCAATCGGGGGGCTGTCAGGATCCAGGAGGCCCTGCAGGAGAGCTTCCATCCCGAGGAGCCCGCAGAGCCACCCCAGTCCTCCCCATCGGGGGCTCGTGCCCCATTCCTCCCTCACCTCCTTCCACGTACCCCTCTCTAGCCCCCCTTCCTAATGTAAAAAATAAAGGACACCTGTGTTCAAAAATAGAAACTCTCTTTATTTAACAAAACTGGGGGGGGAGGGGGATTAACCTCTGGGGAGACTGGGAAAAGGAGGTGGGAGAGGGGAAGAGAGAGGGTGGGAGAGGGGAGGGGGAAACCTGGGAGGAGGGAGCTGGAAGGGGGAAGAAGGAGGAGGGGAAGTATAAAACTATGGTACGCAATATCTTCAGTACTGTGTAGAGATGTGGTCTCCTCACCTCAGAAAAGATATTTTGGCCTTGGAAAGGGTTCAGAAAAGGGCAACTACAATGATTAGGGGTTTAGAACAGGTCCCATATGAAGAGAGGCTAAAGAGACTGGGACTTTTCAGCTTAGAAAAGAGGAGACTGAGGAGGGATATGATAGAGGTCTATAAAAGCATGAGTGGTGTGGAGAGGGTGAATAAAGAAAAGTTCTTCATTAGTTCCCATAATAGAAGGACTAGAGGACACCAAATGAAATGAATGGACAGCAGGTTTAAAACTAATAAGCGAAAGTTCTTCTTCACACAGCACATAGTCAACCTGTGGAACTCCTTGCCACAGGAGGCTGTGAAGGCTAGAACATTAACAGAGTTTAAAGAGAAGTTAGATAAAGTCATGAAGGTTGGGTCCATGGAGTGCTATTAGCCAGGGGGTAGGAACGGTGTCCCTGGCCTCTGTTTGTGGAAGGCTGGGGATGGATGGCACGAGACAAATCACTTGGTCATTGTCTTCGGTCCATCCCCTCCGGGATACCTGGTGCTGGCCACTGTCGGCAGACAGGCTACTGGGCTAGATGGACCTTTGGTCTGACCCAGTATGGCCGTTCTTATGTTCTAAGCTCAGGGCTCAGGGTTGGGGGTCTCACTGGAGCAACTTGATTTTCATGCAAACCTGCTCCTGGGTTTGCATGTGGCCTTTGGTGGCCAGGCTGGCAGCTATCCTGCCCTAGACAGCCGCATTCCTGTGCCTAGTGTGGAAGTCGTGGACATTGGAGGCCTCCCCCCAAACCTCGATGAGGCCCACGATCTCCGCACTAGACCAGGCGGGCACCCGCCTCGTGCAGCCCCGGGCAGGCTCCTGGGAGCCGCCAGCCTGGTCCTGGGAAGAGGTGGAGGGCTGGATGGCAGGGGTGGCTGGCTCTTGCCGTTCCAGGTGCAGGGTCTGCTGGCTGGGTGCTGGCAGGCTTGCAACTGGCACGAGCACTGTAGCCAGACCGTGCCCCTTTAAGGGCTCCGGGGCCAGGAGGGGGGCAGAAAAGTTTCCCTGGTTTGGCCCAGAGTGGCCACCAGGGCAAGCTGGGAAGGGCTAGCCTCCAACTAGTTCGAATTAAGTGGCTACACAGCCCTTAATTTGAACTACTTAATTCGAACTAGGCGTTAGTCCTCGTAGAATGAGGTTTACCTAGTTCGAATTAAGCGCTCCGCTAGTTCGAATTAAGTTCGAACTAGCAGTTTGTATGTATAGATGCTATAAAAGTTAATTCGAACTAATGGCTGTTAGTTCGAATTAACTTTGTAGTGTAGACATACCCCAACAGATTTACAGATGTGTAACACCTCCAGTATAGACTACAATGGAGTTGCATTAATATGAACCAGGGGTAACTGCGGGTTGAATCTTGCATGCAGATGTCAATGATGGTAGTTTTGCCACTGACTTAAAGAGGAATAAGTTCAAGCTCAGACTGAAGAGGCAGACCACTAGATTGGAATCCAAGGTCTGTCCCTGAGAGTTGCTGACCACTTGCAACACCTACTGAAGTCAATGGGAGCAGCAGCTTTTAATGCACCCCTCAGGGTCAGGCCCTCAGGCTGAGGGAAACTTTGCTGCAGAGACATTTATGTTTGTCTCTTTTTCCTTATAGTCTTTGGCAGAAGACAGGGCCTTGTGTTGTGTTGTTGCTGTAAAATACCATTTGTTTGTAAGATTTGGGAATGTACTATGGAGGAAAATAAAGACACATTGTCAGAACTGACTTTGATTCTCAGGAAGCCAAGCTGCTAGAAAGGAATGGAAATGGACTGTTATTTGCTTCCTCCCCAGTTTCATGGCCAAAATTGGATACTGAGGCTACTCAGTGCTACGTCTACACTGGCACATTCTTGCGCGAGAACGGCCGTTCTTGTGCAAAAACTTGCCACCTGCCTACACTGCATGTGCGTTCTTGCACAAGTAACTCTACAGTAGAGCGTCTGAAATCAGGGCTTCTTGCGCAAGAACTCTGATGCTCCCTCTCAGGAAGAAGCCTTCTTGTGCAAGTGTTCTTGCGCAACAGGCCATTGTAGACAGGCAGCCAAGAATTTTTGCGCAAGTACCGGCCAAACAGGAAAAAAGCCAAGTGGCCACTTGGACGCTCCGTACCTGCAGTCACAGCACCAGACTTCCTGGTTACTGGAGCCCCCTTAAAGGCACACGCAGCCTGCAGAGGCCACGTGGTAGCAGCACCTCTGCCACCCAGCTCTCCTGCGCGGCTCTGCCTTGCTGCAGCAAAAGCCCCACCAGCATGTCTGCTCCAGGGGGCCACCAGCAACCTGCAGCCCCCTCCCAGCAGCCATCCCAGGGGTCGCAGGAGGTTCTGAGGGGCACCAAGAGGCGCACCCTGTGCTGGTTCCCAGCAGAAGTAGAGGCCCTGCTGGACCTATGGGCCGAGGAGGAGGCCCTGCACGACCCCCGCGCCCGTCGGCGGAACGCTGACATTTTCCGCTGCAAGGCCCAGGTGCTCTCCCACCAGGGACATCCAGCCCAGACCCTTGAACAGGGCTAAGGTGAAGGAGCTGCACCTGGGCTATGTCCGGGCCACTGAGGACCAGGGGGCAGGAGCCAACAACTGCCCCCACTATGACCACCTGCACACCATCCTTGGCGAGACGGCAACTGAAGGCCCCTCGGTGCCTGTGGACACCAGCATGCGGCCCCCCATCATCAGGCCAGTTGAGGTGGAAGAAGAGGTAGAGCTGGCCACCAGTTTGGAGGAGGAGGACGATGACCAGGGCAGCAACATCACCCTGCACATTGAGATGGTGCCAGGCAGCCAGGATGTCTCCCGGGCTTCATTGGAGACCGGGGAAGGATCCTCTGGTGAGTGTTGCGCTTTTCACTCACAAGAGCAGGGGGAGCCGGGTGCCGAGGAGGAGGGAGCGTCACTCAGGCAGTTCGAGCTGCATGCTGTGTACCAGTATGCAGCACCTGCAACCTTGTGCAGCCTGACTGTGCGGCATGTGGACGCGGCAGGCAGCTGCAGGGCACGCCTGGGACCATGCTGCTCGCACACGGCTGGACCGGGGGGGGAAGGAGGGTGCCGGCTGGAAGCAGCCAAGGCCCCAAAGAGCTCAGGCCAGACCCCACACCTCCCAAAGGGTGCCGCACACAGACAGCACGCAGCCATGCCTGGCCATGCGACACAGCAGGCTGCTCCTGGGAAAACCGCAGCGAGCCAGTCCTGTGAGCACGGCCCCCACTGAGCCTCTCGCCTGCTCCCGGCCCCTAGGCTGGCTGCCGAGGGAAGCCCCTCACTGCAGCCACACACTTCCCTGGGCTACTTGTCTGAGGGCTAGCGGGAGGGGGAGGGGGGAAGAGATCGGCCTAGCCCTAGGGCCACTTGAGTTTTGCTGCAAGGACGGCCCCAGTCACCTCTGTCTCTGTCTCTGAGGACATCGCTTGACAGGGGTCCGAGAGCCTAGACCACGTCTCCCATACGTGCTCTCATGCAATGTGGGGATTTATCTTGCTGCTCTTCAAACTCTCTTGAATAGTCCTAAGCCTTCACAGCCTCCCGGCAAGGTGTTCCACAGGTTAACACAAACCATGCCAAGGGTCCAGGACACAGACAAGGGGTTACAATCCATGGAGGATCACTTTACTCCAGGGGGGAGTCTTGTATGCAAACATACACATGGGGGGGAATGAGTGGGCCCAAGCCACAGTACTGTGGTGTCACCTGGGCTCAGGGCAGAGGGCACGGGGCACAGGGACAGTGTGGGCAGTGCTGCCTGACCGACCCACCATTTCCTCTGTTCCCTGCAGCTGGACCATCCAGGAGTGAGGGACCCTCCAGCCCTGCAGCGGCGGCAGCACCCTCAAGGGTCTAGGCACCAGCCTGGAGGGTCAGGCAGCGGGACCAACTGCTCCGGCGCCACATCCAGGCCGTCGAGCGCATCGAGGCTGCCATCACTAGAAAAATCGACGCTGACCTGGAGTGGTGCCAGCAGGCATGGGGGCTGTTCTTGCACCAGTGTGACCGCATGTGCAATGCGATCACGACTCTGACACCGCACGTCGGTCACGCCGTGAACTATGGCATGGCATTGCCTCATGCACCTGCCCTCCCTGCCATGCCCATGCCCTTGCCGCCTCCTGCTGCCCCTCCTGCTGCCCCTCCAGCCGCCGCCCTGCCCCCACCTGCTGCCACCCTGCCCCCACCTGCTACACCCTGTCCTGCCCACCTCCCCATGCTGCCTGCCCCGATGCGGCCTGAAGGCCGTCCAGTCCTCTGCCACCGCAGAGGCACTGGTGGGAGCCATCCCTTCCACCAGTAGCTCCCCCTCCCAGTTCAGAGCCTCCTTCCTCCTCCCCCTCCCAGTTCAGAGCCCCCTCCCACTGCCCACCCTTCTCCCCCATTGTAAATAAAAATAAAAGTTTTATGGTTGTTTGAAAAAAAAACTGTTTTGTTTATCGGGAGGTGAGGGGAGTGGGGGAGGTAAGGGCTGGGGATGGAAAGGAGATGTAGCTGGGAGACAGAAGCGACCCTCCTGTGGGGCTTGGGAAAACAGCTCCTTCAGGGCCTCCCGGATGCGCACTCCATCATGATGCGCCTGGTGGATGGCAGCTGTGCGGGGCTGTTCAGATGCCTGGCCCTCTGTTGCAATCCATGCTGGGAGGAAGGCCTCCCCTTTCCGCTCCACGATGTTGTGGAGCATACAACACGCGGCCACTACTTCTGGAATGTTCTGCTCACCCATCTTGAGACGGGTAAGCAGACAACGAAAGCGCCCCTTCAGCTGGCTGAAGGTGCACTCGACTTGGTTGCGGGCCTGGTTGAGGGGGATCATTGAAACGTGCCTGGTCGGGCTCTGTCTGTCCTGTGTATGGCTGCATCAACCAGGGCATCAGGGGGTAGGCCGCGTCCCCCACAACACAAATTGGCATGGGCACATCCCCACCAGTAAAGTCCTGATGGGGAAAGAAAGTGCCCGCCTCCAGCCTGCGAAACAGGCCGGAGTTTCTTAAGATGCGGGCGTCATGTGCCCTGCTGGACCACCCTGCATAAATGTCAGTAAAGCGGCCACAATGGTCCACGAGGGTCTGGAGCACGACAGAAGTACCCCTTGAGATTTATGAACTGGGCCACTCGATGCTCCGGGGCATGGACGGGGATGTGGGTTGCATCCAGGGCTCCCCCACAGTTGGGGAACCCCAGGGCAGCGAAGCCGGCCACCGTTGCTTCCATGTCCCAAAGGCAGATGACTCGCTGGAGCAGGATGTCATTGATAGCGTGGACGACCTGCAGAAGGATGCACAGAAACACAGGGAATGCACCGAATGAGGTGGGGTGAGTGCATGCTCCCTTGGGGGGTACCCACCCCCCTGTAATGCCCTCTGATGCCCTCTGTCCCCAAACACACCAGGGCCCCCTTGCCCCACAGACCCCCCCCCATACCAGCAGGCCTGTGTGAGGGAGGGATGGCACAAACCCCTGGGTGACGGGGCATCCCCCACTCTCCCCACCCCCCAAGCCGTGAGTCTTCCCTTCCCCCCGGGCAGGGAGTGCAGCACCCCACCCCCCCCAGGACTTACCTGTATCACAACAGCACCGACGGTGGACCTGCCCACCCTGAACTGGTGTGCCACTGAGTGGTAGCTGTCCGGGGTGGCCAGCTTCCAGAGGGTGATGGAGACCCTCTTGTCCACGGGGATGGCAGCCCGCAGCCGGGTGGTGCGTCTCTGGAGCGCAGGGGCAAGCCAGGCACATAGCTCCAGGAACGTCTGCTTTCGCATTCGAAAGTTCTGGAGCCATTGCTGGTCGTCCCATTGCCCCTGGACCAGCCAGTCCTCCCAGTCGGTACTAGTGTCCAGTCTCCAAACAGGCCTCTCCACGCTGGGGTGGGGATGCCCCAGGGACACCACCGCATCTGTGAGGAGGGAGTCCAGTGCAACCTCAGTCTCGAGGTCCTGGAGGAGCAGTACTGTAGCATGGAGCAGCAGCTGCAGGCACTCCAAGATGGCTGGGAGGGGCCAGAGCAGGCACAGAGCCATGGCTCCATGGCACAGCAAGGTGAAGGCAAAATGCAGAAAAGGCACTAGGGCTCAAAACTGTGGTGTCCAATAAGGCAGAGGACAACCACAACTGGAACTGCTATGGCTGTCAGTCCCTACAAGAGGTCCTAAAGCTTGCAGCAGGAGAGAAACGGCTGTCCAGGGAGATCCCTTTAAGCACGCGTCTCAAAGGAGCTCCAGCCCCCGCCCCCGGAAAGTCCTGGTGCCCTTTTGCCCTCTGCAAAGTAGTTCCGGGCTCACGCTTTTGTGCAAGAGTGCCCACCAATGTAGATGCTCTCTTGCGCAAAAGCACATGGCTCTGATGATGCGCCGTGGCCAATGTAGACACTCTCTTGCGCAAGTACTTTTATGCAAGAACTCTTGTGCAAAACAGTACTTGTGCTAGAACGCACCAGTGTAGACGTACCTTATGAGTTGCAGAGTCTGGGTGGTACTCTGAGAAGCAGGAAGCTCCAAGCAGCCATGTGTGTTACCTGTGCATGAGGACAACCACAGCTACAATTAAGATCTGTTAGTTGACTTATTGGTTCAGATATAATTTTAAAAGATCCCCTATCATATCTTCAGGCATGACTTTTTTCTAGTGTGTCCAAATCTGCAGGAATTTGAGTGCATCTCAGCTGCAATAAGTGCACATTGTCCATTTTAAGGAGCATCAACTAGCCCCTTTGGAAAAACTAGAACCTTGGAGTCTTAGCCGAGCTATTGTAATTTGCATCAGTCTTTCCAAATGAAAATGTTAATTTCTATATAATCCAAGATTCTACAAATTATAAAAATATTATCATTAGTATTTTATATTTGTTTTAACTCTGACTCCAGAAATATGTCACCCACCATTCTTCAGTTCATACATGTCAGAAAGTAGCAGCAGTAGTGGAAACAGATTCAATGTGTCAACTTTTGCTCATTAAAAAGGAATATATTTCAAATGTGGGAGATCAAACTCCCACATGTTAATGATAGCTTGGTCCTCCTGATGGAAACTAGTTCATTATTTTTGTGACTACAGTTCCTTTTGCCTTCCTGAAAAATAAAATAGTCAGAATGCTTGCCAAGATGAATCAAAATCAAAAGACCTCAGTTTGTCCCAGAATGTTGTAGTTTCACCCCGCCCCTCACACCAAGTTGGCTTCCTAGTTAAAGTTCATAGAGGATGTTCTAGAATAAGGTGATATAATAGCTAAATAGACACACTCTTTTATGTACCTGACAAAGCAGGTTACAAATCCGTGAAAAGAATTCCGAACAACAATTTTGAGTACTTCTACTATTTTTCTATTCCTATCATCCCATCTCCAACATTAATATTTGTATTCATTGGTGCAAAGTACAGCATTAGTTCAGACAGATATTTTTCCATAGCTGAATGAAAGATTCAAAAGATTCAAAAACTCAACTATGTGTCAACTCAAAACAGAGTATGGCAAAGACTGGTTCTTTACATATTTCTTTCCCCATTCAGATCAGTTCTCAATATAACAAATTCACACATAAAGCATATTTACTAAATATTTGTAAAATATATGCTGCATTTGACCTAAAAATAGCATTTTGGCCTACCACATATTCAGTCCTGATTTCTTGTAAATAAGATACAAAAATCTGTTGAACTGTGGATTTTGCATTATTATGAGAAGACATAATTTTTGTTCGAGGGAAATAATGCTGCCTACATTTTCTAATATTGGGTAATCCCCTATACTTTTAAGGTAAGATCAGATTAAGACCAAATATCCCTTGAAACAAGAGTTGATATGGGGCTTCAGTAAAAAGAACCTTTTAGCATCTTGGATTAAGTGAAAAAAACTGATTTAGTTAGCATGACTTGAATTACTATTTAATACCCAGTATAACAAACACCCAGACCTGAAGAAGAGCTCTGTGTAAGCTCCAAAACTTGTATGTCACAAGCCAAAATTGTTTTTGTACTATTACCTCACCCACCTTCTCTACCTAGTATAAACACACTTAAAGATAGTTGGTAGTGTTGTAGTTGAGCCCCTCCCCACCATTATAAAACAATAGGCTCACATGACAACCTAATGTGCCCAGGAAGCATAAAATAATGGTGTAAGTGCAGGTCTCATTACTGGCAGATGGGCCTCCTTACTAGACAAAATCATTAGAAACAGAGGGCGATATGGTGAAAGAAAATTTTAAAATTAGATTTAGCCCTGGTTATGTAAACATTCTTGTAAACATTCTTGCATGTTCTCCCTATGAAGCACCTGGCACTGGCCACTGTTAGAAGACAGGTTACTCGTCTAGATGGACCATCTGTTCTGACCATTCTTATGATCTATTAGGTGCTTTTTTCCAAACAGGAAAAGTAGAGTTTTATTGTCAGATCCTGGCGACATGATTTTTGCAACAATTCTCTGATAAATATATAATCTCAAGAGGAATTGTCACAGCCTCACTGTTTCCATGGTTTCCCTGCCTTGAGGTTGAGGTCTAGCTTTCCCAGGGCTATAGGAAAGTCTATCAGGAATTTCAGGATTGAGTGGAACCACAGTGTGGAAGGTCAGAGGGTAGAGTCAGATGGCAATTTTCTTACTAATCCTTCATTACCTTCTGCAGTTGTGGGAGAAGGAGAAGAATACTTTCTACTGTAGTCCATATGTTCCTGTCTAGATTGGATACCCATTATGATCAGATTTTCTTCAGCTGAGTGAAGTAAGACACATTATTTGTCAGACTGATGGCAACCAAACATCTTTCTAGAAGCCAGAAGGGCAGACTGAGCAGCAGAGGATGTCCAGATATTGTTAATGTCACCTGACAATTCAGTATTTGAGAAGAAGCAACAGAGTACATGATACTGATATACAGTGTAAAATTCTCAGCAGCCATTTGCTAAACTATGTCAAAGAGAGGATGTATTTGCACACTTTTTAGGGCTTCCAGGCTTGGTTACTGTAACACGTATCGAGGAACAAGACTGATAGCATTATAACAATGTATAACCTTGAGTTCAGAACATAGGGGCTTGTCTACTAAACAGCACCAACTGCTGAGAGCACATCATGCCATTGCCCTTCTCTCCATAGTTGGCTCTCTGTTAAAAGCTGAAGCTTAGGCACCCTCTTCAAAGTTCTAGAGGGATTGTCCCAAGCAACCTGAGGAATTGGCACACTCTGCATGATCATGACTTTCCACAACATCTATATTCTGCTGGAACAATAAAATTTCAACATCAGCAGTGAGGCTTGAGTGTCAGGAGGCAGAACTTTCTCATAAGTTAGACTGCATATCTGGAACTCAGACCAGAACTTGATCAGAATGCCCATGAACTTCAGCACCATCATAACAAAATGTACCACATCTCTACATCTCTTTGTCCTAGTTTACCTATAATAACCAAAACCCATATGAGTAAACAAGCCAAACAGTTTCAGAGAGAAAGAGACAGACAGACAGACAGACAGAATGAATGAATATGAATGAGAATGCTTTCATTCACTCTAAGGGGGATTTTGAAAAAATCACCCAGTGTTGTGCTAAATGTACTGTCTTAGGCGTCAACATTGAATCTAATGGGAGCATAGTCAGGTCAGTCCTAAAGATCCCACCCAAAGTCCATAAGGTGCTAAGATACCATAGTTATTAGCGTGATATAAATATTTAGATGGGTTCCATGACACCAAATGTTGACAGACTTCAGGTGAAACAGATTAGGTCTTCAACTGCATAGGCTATGGGAGTGTAACTTACTGGTGAGAGATGTTTTCCTACAGTTAGTAGAAAAATTCAGCATTATTTCCTGAGGTAAGAGTTCCTCACTCATATAAATTCATGACATTTTATAGTGTTCATGAAAGTGAAATTGTGTCCCATAAAACAAATGTAGTCATACTATTTTATATGTTTTGAGGTATATAGTATCTTACCATAAACAGTGAAGTACGTATAATTAAGGAAACTTTGACGTTCATAATATTGGCTACCTCCATACATTTAAATTAGTTTTAGGAAATGAATAAGCATTTTCGTCACAAACAGCACACTACACTTCAAAGTTTAAGTAGTTTGGGAAAAGCTGTGGGTGTTACAGCAATAAAATAATATCTTACAATTAAATAGAACTTTTAATTTTCAGAGAGCCATACATTTCATATCTATTCATATGTGTATATGTAAGATTGCTTCACTTACGGAAGCAAAGCCTACTCTTGGAGTGTGGGTGTGGATGCCTGTTTTCCTATGTTCATCCGTTTTACAGGTGTATGACACATGTTGATTAAAGTATGCCTTGTGAGCTATCGTTTGAAAGCACATAATTAGCTGATCATTATTGTCCTAGTAAAATGTGTGTGGAAATTTATATAAAAGTTATGAGGGTCTATTGAATGATATTATTAAGACATGTTCAAGGTCTGTGGAGCAGTCAGAAACCAGTTCTCTAGAAACAAAATGTTAGCTGATGCCTCATCTACGTATCAGTAAAATCAAATGGACCACCACCTGCTTAAGTGTCCATTGTGTGGTAGGAAAGAGGGTGTGAATGAAAAATCCACATCTTGACAAAGAAACAATGTGGGTTCCCATCTACACAGACTTGTATCTCAGCTGGAGATAAGTTTCAAAGGGAGAGCAGACACCCCAGGTAATTTTTCTCTTTACCCACATCATCAACACTTGAACAATGGATATAACATTGGACTTCAGTGGAGCTATGCCTAAGTAGTGATAATAGGATTGGTCCACTTATGTGGCCATCCCAGGACATCTATGTATTTACTTGCATCCAAATTTCTACTGAAAACATGGAACACATTTCTTTGCCTTATTTAGCGTCAGAGTTATATGCTTTGGAGTATAAATACAAACTTGGGCAGTTATTAGACTCTGAGGATACAGAGCAAAAGCCCAGCATCCAGAAATAAGCACTTTTATTATGCCTCATACATTAATTTTTGGATAGTCTAATTTTTATATTGTTTTGTTTTAAAGTATTAGCAAAAGCATAGGCAACAGCACTGAAGCCCTAAATCAGGGGTGGGAAACTTTTTTTGGGTTGGGGGCTGCTGACCCACAAAAAAAAAAAAAACAGTTGGGCCACACACAAGTGAGAAGCCCCTGACTGAGAGAAAGACACTCCCCACACTCTCTTGGCTCACTAGAGCTTAGGGGGCCCAGGCTAATAGATTTTGTGTGTGCCAGCCCTGCAGGCCCCAATGCTGAGCCTCTGGGGCTGGATTCAGGCAAGCCAAGGGCCACATCCAGCACCCAGGCCTGAGGTTCCCCACCCCTCCCCTAAACGTTAGAAATATGAGCCAAAAATTTCATGCAGCACCAACTGTTGCTTGACTAGTAAGTTGTATGGGGGACACACAAACTCTGATAAACACAAAAACATGAAATTTGCCAAATGTTTCTCTCAGACTGAAAGGTCGACTTTTGATAAAATCTTTATGCTAGTTGCTTAATTTATAAGTGCCCCAAAGTCTAGAGCTAGATGCCTTTTAGAAACAAAGACGCAATCTCTATCCTAATGAACATACATTCTAAATCTGACAGGACAGAACTAATGTTGGTCAGCACTGAAAAATTTGGAAAGAGTAAGAAGAAAGATTACAAGGGTTACAATAATATCAAGCACCTATGCAATAAAAAGTACATATCTTGTTTATAAGAAATGAAAAGTTTAGGAATGTCCTACTGTCTCATTGTCTGTAGCACAACTGAGCACAATGGAAAATGATAGAATTTGATCCTGATATACGTCTCATTCTGCATATTAAAATGGTAGTCAGGAACAGAATTCATTTGGCTATCCTGTAGTTTTACTGGAAAATTTCTGTGATATGCTAGAACAGATTTTATTAAGTCTGTTCATGCAAATCATATGTCTGAAGAACACTTTATTTCAGCATGAACACCTCAAGTGTTCTGTAAAAAAGTGATGGCTAAATGACTGCAAATGGGAGGGAAGTAAAAAAATGAACCTGTTTATATTGTAGATGAGTAGTACAGTATATAAGATATATCAATAGCTCAATAGTTTTGCAATAACAGGTGTAATCATTATATGATGCTTAGGATCTTCCCTTCCAAGTTTTTCTTCATGATTTTCAGTGTCATATATAGATATGATTGAAAAAAATAAAATTACACAAATTTTGGGATAGCAAATCAAAAGCAATTTTGTCATCTATTCTTACTTCTCTTACATAAAAATGCAGTTATACCAGACACGGAACCTGGTAGAACAATATTTTTTCTCATAAAACTCCTATTGACTGTGGTCCTTAATGACAAATTTTAGGCCAAAGTTACTTCCATGGATGTCAATGGGAGCTTTGCCATCCAAGTGAATGAAGACAGGGTCAGGTCCTTGAACGAAAGGCACAACTGTGTGTTTATGTATTGCCTGTCCTATACTTCACAAGATTGTGCTCCAGTGTTTGGAGGCCAAAGCCTTGAAAAAAATGTAGCTCAACTCGCCCAACTGTCAGTGGTCAGTATGGAGCTATGTATCTTATGGAAATTTATTGGATTTGACACTATTTGTGCGCTGTGATATTGCCAATGCAAACGTGGCAGTAGTACAGGCGCTTTTTTTTTTTTTTTGAGGAAAAATGGGTTCAGTGTTCTTTAACGAAAGTTAAAAATGAATGAAAGGGGGTTGCTTTTACTTCCTTTCTTGCAAAAATGTTGCAGCTGTTGAATGTTTGTTTCAGCAGTATCAAGGCTGAAGTGGATATTCTGGCTAAGGACTACAGAACCAAGTCCATAGTTTCTAAATATGTTCATATACCGTATCCTAGAGTGCTCATTTTAGCCCTAAGAACTCCTTTTTTTATAAAGTAATGTCCTGTGTCTTAGAAATGCTGAAGAAAAGGTCTAGACAGTATGTACTGCATGGCCAGAATACTTTGCAGAATGCAAAACAGAGATGGCAATAAATGAGAAAAGGCCCTTTGATTGTACTGCTACTGCTTCTATAAAATCCCCAAACTCTTAACTAGAACTGGTTGAAAAACTGTGATAATTTATGACAAGTTTTCACTGAAATTTTGAATTTTTAAATTGTTACCAGTTCTGCTTAATAATTTTGTTAGTCTGTTAAAATAACTTATGTCTTTGTGATGGGCAGATAGTCACACTGGTAATGAACATTTAGATGGCATAAACCTGTCCTGCTTCTTGTCAGCCATGAAGATGGAAATTAAAAAGGGGAGGATTAGACCAGCTGAAGGCTGACCAGGAAGGAAAACAGAATTGCTACTTCCTTGATAAGGCAAGAACCTAAGGAAGCTTGCTACCTGGACAAGCCATATGATGGGTGGGAAGACTAGGTCCAGAAAGATGGACAACATGGTGACAACCCTGGAGCAGGAGGGTAAGGTCTTGCTGATGAGTCCTCGGATGACCCTAATTTTTAGTTTATTGTTTTCATATTTGGTTCTGGACAGGTCAATGAGGGGTAACACTCAACTGTCAAGGATCTAAGGCAGCAGAGTCATGTCCTGATATACCATAAAGGGGCTGTACCTACATAACCCAATTAGTCATACAGTAGTGCTTCATGTACCTTTGGAAAGAGCGTAGTTTTCCCCATTTTGAATAATTTGCATTTCCAGTAATGGAAAACTGAAAATGTTTCTATAAAAATGAAGAATTTCTTTGGAGCATAAGAACGACCATACTGGGTCAGACCAAAGGTCCATGTAGCCCAATATCCTGTTTGCCAACAGTGGCCAATGCCAGATGCCCCAGAGGCAGTGAACACAATAGGTAATCATCACATTATTCCTCTCCTGTCATCCATTTCCAGACAAACAGAGGCTAAGTACATTCCCACCCATCCTGGATAATAGACATTGATGGACCTAACCTCCATGAATTTATCTAGCTCTTTTTTGAACCCTGTTCAAGTCCTAGTCTTCACAACATCATCTGGCAAGGAGTTCCACAGGTTGACTGTGCGCTGCGTGAAGAAAACTTCCTTTTGTTTGCTTTAAACCTGCTACCTATTAATTTCATTTGGTGACCCCTAGTTCTTACATTATTGGAACAAGTAAATAACTTTTCCTTATTCACTTTTTCCACACCAGTCATGTTTTATAGACCTCTATCATATCCCCCCTTAGTCTCCTCTTTTCTAAGCTGAAAAGTCCCAGTCTTTTTAATCTCTCTTCATAGGGGACCTGTTCCAAACCCCATTATTTTTGTTGCCCTTCTCTGAACCTTTTCCAATGCTAATATATCTTTTTTGAGATGAGGCGACCACATCTGTACTCAGTATTCAAAATGTGGACATACCATGGTTGTATATAATGGCAATAAGATATTCTCTGGTTTAGCCTCTACCCCTTTTTTTAATGATTTTGTTATTTTCTATTTAGCAAATGTCTATTTGCTTTTTTGACTGTCACTGCACACTGAGTGAATGTTTTCAGAGAACTATCCACAATGACTCCAAGATCTCTCTCTTAAGTAGTTGTAGCTAAATCAGTCCCCAACATATTGTATGTATAGTTGGGATTATGTTTCCCAATGTGCATTACTTCACATTTATCAACATTAAATTTAAGTTCCGAATTTGGTTCCCAGTCACTTAGTTTGGTGAGATCTTTTTGAAGCTCTTCACATTCTGCTTTGGTCTTAACTATCTTGAGCAGTTTAGTATCATCTGCAGAGTTTGCCACCTCACTGTACACCTCTTTCTCCAGATCATTAATAAATAAGTTGAATAGGATAGATCCCAAGATAGACCCTTGGGGGACACCACTAGTTACCTCTCTCCAGTCTGAAAACTGACCATTTATTCCTACCCTTTGTTTCCTGTCTTTTAACCAGTTATCAGTCCATGAAAGGACTTTCCTTCTTATCCCATGACAACTTACTTCACTTAGGAGCCTTTGGTGAGAGCCTTGTCAAAGGCTTTCTAGAAATCAAAGTATGCTATATCCACTGGATCCCCCTTGTCCACATGTTTGTTGACCACCTCAAATAACTCTAGTAAGGCACTATTTCCCTTTACAGAAACGATGTTGACTTTCCCCCAATAAATTATGTTCATCTATGCGACTGACAATTTTATTCTTTACTATAGTTTCAACTAATTTGCCTGTTACTGATAAGTAAATGATCATTTGAATTTTGCAACTACAACACCTTGATGTTACTTGGTTGCTTGTGAGAGACCTTAGGTGGACGGAAAGTTTGCGAAGGACATAAAACATTGTCAATTTAGAGACACATTTAATCTCTTCAGAAAGAAGTGTGCTCAGTTTTGTATATTAAATACCTGTTTCCACTCAGATTTTGAACATTAACTGGACATCTACTGGCCTCAACTGTGGTTCAGATTCCAGACACTAATAAGTTAGAGAATATTCACTCCAGAGTTTTAATTTGGAAACCTGTGTACCAAAAATCAGTTCATACCTACTTAAATCTGCAAGACAAGAAAATAAAGAATGGCTTAATGTGTTCCTGGGTTTAAGAGAAGAAACTGTAAATGGTTTATAAAGATGTTCCCGGAAGATTGGATTTAGGCTTTAAGATTTAAGATTTAGGCTTAATAGAAGTCTGGCTATTTTTTGTGAAAAGAGGAGAAGCCATCAGAAATAAAATTGGCAGGTGTTTGATTTGAACAGTGTGAGTAAATGAGATCACATCAATCCATAAATTCAGTCTTTCACACCTCACTAAGACCTCAATTATTTTAATCCTATTTGCAGTATGTAATTTAGGCTTCTATCTGGCTTACCAGAAAAATAGGAAGTTACTGTAAATGCCAACATTCTTCATGATTAGCTGGGCTTAAGTTACACTATCTTTTAATTTAAGGACACCTTAAGTTACCTGACAAATCCCAGAATTGTGCTGTATACATATCTGTGTATTGTTCGAAATACACAATTAAAGGTTACAAAATGTGCGATGAAAATGTGCAACTATTTTACAATGATCTGAAAGTAAGTATAAAATCACTGTGGATACACTTTGTGGATGACAAAGACTGCTAGAGTGATAAATGGTGATTTAGACAGGGCAGTCATTCAGAGATAGCTGTATCACTTGGTAAGCGAGGCCCATTTGAACAAAATGCAATTTAAGTCGGCAAAATGCAAAGCTATATCTAAGAAACAAATCCAGGTCTTATCTACAGAATGCGGGGCAGTGTCTTGGAAAGCTGTGACTGAAAGGATGTTGGGTCAGAGTGGGCAAGCGACTGAATATGAGTTCCCTGCGTGGTAGCAAAAAGGGCTAATACAATCCTCGGATATTGTGACATGGGACTCTACTCTCTTCCGGTCAGTGCCTCCTCCTGGCAGTTTTAGGGACTAGCTCAGCCAGGCCAACACCCTTTTTGCTGCTACATTCTGTACTATGTTGTCTCTTAGGCGATCTGCTTCTTCCTAGGAGTCCTTCCTTTAGCTTTTGGTCCCACCTGCTGGGTGTGCAAACTCAAACTTGCTCCTCCTAGACAGTAGCTACAGAATACTAGAACCAGTCACCTCAAATACTTCTCAGAAATGCCTGAAGATAACTTTCCTGCAGGCCCTGTCTGGTCCCAGCTCCACCCGCAGCTGGACTTCATCAATGAATTAGGCCTTAACTCCCCCGTTTTTCTCCAGATGCTGTGTATAGGTTAATTGGCCTAATTTACCTCTCTAGGCCTTGTGTGGAGTAGGTACCTCATCACAGATGTATAAACAGGTGAATAATAAGGTGGAAAAAGGAGGTGAAGCTACTTCTGTATGCTTCATTGGTGAGACAGTTGCTGTTCATGGTATAATATTCTGCAGGCAGATAGAACATACAGCAAAGAAGTTCTGTTGCCTAAACATTGCTTTATTGAATGTGCTTTCTTTATTCCTGGCAATGTTGCCTTCCTTCGTGCTTCTATTGCATAGTCAAGCTATACATAGGATTGTCCACTAAATCTTTTCTCATATATTAATTCCTCAGTCCAAGATGTGCTGTCTTGTCTTACAAACATTTATTAGAAAAGAAAAAGGAGAAGAGAGTACACTGATCTTCTTTTACTTTATTTTATTTTAAAGCTCCATCTATAACATTGGTGCTTTAAAACACAGTAGAGAGGATGAAATTCAGCGTGCACTCTTCTCCTTTTTCTTTTCTAGTAAATTTCAGTGTTATTGAAAGATCTCAACTGAGAGTTTTGACCAAAAATAAGTCCTAAAATATGAAGTTATGTCACAGGGGGAAGGTATAAAATATGGAATAAATAAAATGTAAAATGACCCCCCTACACTTTCATCTGTTATGTGGCTATTGAACTGTAGTTTTCTAATTTGTTTTGATTGTGAAATGGAAGTAGTGAAAACAAATCTGAGAATGAGCAGCTCAGAGGACAATCATATCATTCAGGAGAGGGGGAATTACTGTGTTTCTCTTAATTTTTGAATGCTGACAATGAAGGGTTGAGTGGCTCAGAAGGATAGGAGATTGGAAATACTGGGGAAGTTCTAGCAAATAAAGAGGTATGTTTTTGTTTTAAAGCTAAAATAGCAAATGCTAAAAATGGTAAAGGGATGGAAATACACAGCTGACAGAAAAATGAGATATAGGGTGTTAGGAAGAGACATTACAAAAATTAATGTTAAAGTTATTTTTCAAAGTATATAAAGTTAATGTGTAGTATATAAAGTTATGCAGCTGAGCCAACAGTGTTTTTTCTGACAATTTCATCACTGAGCAAAGAAGGGTTTATTTAAAAAAATAAATCTTACTATATATTGCATTACAGATAGTGTGGGAATTTTTGCTAAGAGACAAATTGTGTATGTGATTTATAATGGAATTGGAACTAAGACAGTGAAACAAAATTTTGAAGCAATTGTCAGTTGCAGAAGAGCTAGTGAATAGCTTTGGGTCCCAGTTCTTCACCAGGATATACAGATGTAAAGGTCTGACTATTCTGACATCATTGTGAAATTGAAGATTTAGCTTCCCTGATCCTGCAGGGAAAGCATTTTGAAAGTGTAAGTGGCTGTACAGGTTCTTTTATATTTGAGGTGAAAATGAAGTGAAGGTTATGTGGATTTGTAATAAGATACAGTAGCTGTATGTAAATCACTCTCAGTACACTCAAATGTCTGAATGCTGACCTTAGCTTTGTGCAGATATCTCTCATAGAAGTTAACAGAAGCTGCGCACATGAATCAATAGGCTAAATATGGCCTTTATATGTTAATGTTTATCTTGTATTATTATTAATGGCTTAAATATCTGTAACTTTTTTAAAAACTTGTTTTTTACTAAGAATCTCTGCCTTTTGTTTTGCTTTAATAACAAGAGTAGTCATGTTATTATATCAACTATATGCCACTCTTACCACAAAATAGCAAAAAACGTAAATTTGGTCTTTTAAAAAGATATATAACAGTCTTGTCTTTTTATAGTAAAGTATTCTACTTCGGTTAAACAGAATCACGGAATACTAGGACTGGAAGGGACCTCGAGAGGTCATCGAGTCCAGTCCCCTGCCCTCATGGCAGGACCAAATACTGTCTAGACCATCCCTGATAGACATTTATCTAACCTACTCTTAAATGTCTCCAGAGATGGAGATTCCACAACCTCCCTGGGCAATTTATTCCAGTGTTTGACTACCCTGACAGTTAGGAACTTTTTCCTAATGTCCAACCTAAACCTCCCTTGCTGCAGTTTAAGCCCATTGCTTCTTGTTCCATCCTCAGATAGAACAATCAGATCTTTCAGCATTAGTGCACAAGTAAAAATTATTTAGAAAATGTTCTGTATGCATTTTACTGCACTCTGATTGTCAACAGAGTACTTCTCCAAATCTTCTCGGTAAGTAGTGCAGTCACTCATTCCTACTTTGTTTTAAAATACTGACAGTCTAAGAAATATGTGAAGTGTGATGCAAACCAACAGAAGTCATGATATTAAAATTCCTGAAGCTGACTCTTAGGCCCAATCTTACATCACTGTTAGGAGGAAAATGTCATCTTGGGATGAAATAATGACAGTAAAACCTTTGCTTTAAGTTATTCGTAGACAACCTTGTCTCACGGGTAAATGTGCATTTAAAAATGACAACACACTAAGGGATATTTAAGAAAATCACCTAAAGTGGATTTCTTATTGTATCTTTTTTTTATTTGCCTTCTACATTATAAACTCTCCAAGAATATTGATAGCTGTGTCTTATACGTAATCAAATCCATGCTTTTTGCTTAGTACTACTAATAGTAATAATAATAATAATAACATGGTCTCCCAGAAATATATATCAAAGACATGATCCCATAAAACATGCTAAGGTGCTTTCTTGAGAAGCACAGCAGGTTTTTCTCTTTCTATAAAGCCCACCAATTAGCAAACATAAGGTCTGGTCCAAAGCTGATTGAGGGGGTCCTACAATTTTTTGGATCAGGTCCAAGTAGAAATTACGACATTGTTTCTGCTCACGTAGACTTTTTTAGATGTTTTGCCATTGATTTCAGTGAGCACAGGATCAGACCCTGCTTTTGGTTTGTATGAGATCAGTAATCATCAGTTGATGTCTCAGCTATTTTTTAAAGTTCATCTATAGTAAAATGATCTTAAAAGTTCAGATTAAGTTCAAATAGTAACTCAGTGCCCTGTACCAAAATGAAAATTAATGCTTAAAATAGCAAGCCTGATTATGTGCTTCAAATACTTAAAGCTGACTGCATAAATAAGCTTTAAGCTCAAATTTAGTGTGTGTGTGTGTGTTACTCTTTTCCTTTTTTTAACCGGAGATCCAACCTAATAATTATTAAAGAGCTCAAGGATTTCATAATGAAGCTGAAGGAGAGAGTAAAAGTATTACCCTAGGAAATAATACAGTATATTGTGGTCCAGCTGGCCATGAGATAATATGTGCTACTGTCTCATAAGGGAAACAATATAGAAGGGCACAAGTATTCTCCTTACTACCTTGATACCTTCTCTCTTACTGCTGAACTGATTTTTTACACCAGTTTTCATTGCTTATATGCTGAAGGCAAAAAGCTCCCACTCTTTGGTTAAGAAAATAATAATAGCCACAAAAAAACCCAACCCACGCTCAAAGCTGATGCTGTCAATGGCATTGTATGTACATTAAACAAGATCATTTCAAAGGATTACTGAGGCTTTCCAGTGACAAGTTAGCTGGAGTTTATTACTTTGTTGTGATATCTCAGCTTCAGATATGACAGTGTTCCTTCTAACCTCCCCACAGGAAGTGTGGGCAATTCTAAATATAGGAGTACCCAACACCATGAGCACAAATGACTCTGATATGCATCTAGATAAAATCACAGCAAGAGGGAAAAAATGGTTCTATCAACAAACATAACCTGAACCTTTCCACAACTAGTGAATTATTATTAGAATATCATGGTTATGCTAAGAAAAACCCCAGCAACCACCCTTCAGAGCATCAGTGGAGTTGCCAGAGATGTTGGTGCACTGCCACGTGAGATCTTGTGGGGAGAGATTTTAGGGGCTTGTGTTAGCAGAAGCTTAAAGAATTGTTACCAGTGATTGGCATTATTGATATTTTCAGTTCTCAAGAGTGGCTTTATGGGAACTGTCTCTAGTCTTGTGAGAGAGCAGAGCTTGTGCCTCTAGCCTATGCCATACTCTAGCTAGAAGAAACAAAAATTTCTGCCAAGCTGGGGGTTTATCATTCTGTTTTTGAGATGGCATTGGAAAGGGCACGTCAGTTGTGGTAGCCTTTCAACAGAATTCCCATTAATACAGTCCAAATTGTCCACCCTAACAAGCGTGATATCCTGTGCAGCATACACATCCAGTGCCTGCAACACTTGATTTGAATGAGCAGTTACACACGGCAACCGTAATTGAACTTACATGGTCAGTCCCTACCTAGAGAGTAAAGTGACCAATGAGAAACCCTCCCAAATCTCCTGAATTAGAAACATCTGATTCAACTTCCTCAAAAAATCATGAAATGCCTCCTTCAAGAGATGAGACCCTTGGTCTCCCGCAACTGTCAAAACCCTCCTGACCTCTTTGTGACCTGACCTTTCATCCCCTCCACAGAGATCTTCCCAATGTGTGTGGCTTTGTATACAGAGAGCCCTCAGCCAACTTTCCTCTTATTCAAATGGGCTCCAGGGGTAACAACAGAAGCTGCCAGTTCAAGCACTTCATCTGTATCAAATCCAAAGTTTTTCTGACTATTTACTTTAGTGCCAAGAAAACTCCCATAGCTCCTATATATCCTCTCTCCTCAACTTCTTGCATACCTAATTAAAAAACAGGTTATGCAGTGAATGATACAGATCTTGCTGAACTGACACAAATGAATACACCTGTCAGATTTTTGTGAAGCTCCAGGAGTACCCTTGACTGTTTTGACAACCTCAACTTGTACAGCCTCTATGATACAGTCAAGGTATTCATGGTAGCTGTTTGCAGAAACATTTATATAAACTAGGCACTTTATAGATAAATATTGTCTCAGGAATTTAAGTAAGGGGTGCACAATTTGTGGTTAAAAGTCCTTATGTAATATATACTGAGGTTTCCCCCAAAATTTTACTCTACTTGTTATCAGGTCACTTTACTGGTGGCCCTTTCTAAGACACACCTTGAAACTAAGGTCAGTGGCAGGGAAAACATTTCTGTCCAACTTAAGCAAACTGATACAAGACCGAAACCACATGTTCCTTGTTCCCAAAATAAACCCTGTTAAATTCATAGACTGCCAAGAAATAGTTCTGCCATTTATTTTTGAAAAATCTTTCTTATGACAATGGTGGTGGCACATTTTGGTTTCTATCGAGGATCATCACTATTTTTAATTCTGGAAAACTGGACATCTATCTTCATCATCTTATTTTAGAGCTCACTTGCTCAGAGAAATGACAGCCTCATGGGCTGAAAGAGATTGCAAAGCTCAGTAGAAAGAAGATTGGCTTCGGTTTGGACAGTCTTGGTTCTGCCTGCTATGGATAAGCCATTTCACCTCTACATCAGTTTCCCTCTCTTTATAATGAAGAAAGTAATACTTAGCCTTCTGGTAAAGTGCCTTGCACAGTATTATTTCTACAGTTTCATCTAAATAAATTGGTGAGAGAGCATATTGTTCATCATTGCACTGCTTCACAATATTATTATTATTATTTTAAATGGTGTAATTCTCTGCTGATGTTCCATTCTGCTGGAAAGATTTAATCAGATTCTTTTAAAGACAAGCCTTATTTTTTCTTGGGTCTGGACTTCCAACACTCCTGTCATCTGAAGAAGTGGGTTGTGCCCACGAAAGCTTATGATACCATCTACATGTTTTGTTAGTCTTTAAGAAGCTACTAGACTATTGGTTGTTTTTTAAGTTTTTCCTGTTACAGACTAACTTGGCTGCCCCTCTGAAGCTTTTGAATTATTCCATTATTATTCCATTTGTAATCTCCAGCTCTGTTTGGGACACTACTAACAAAATCTCAATTTAGAATTTGTAGGCCTACCTATACTGCTGAATATGAAAATTTCTTTACTTACAAAAATGATCTATCTTCTAATTGGCAGGTCCACAAATGTAATCTTCTCTTTCAAAATGGAGATATAATTGTAGTAACGGAGGGGCATGGAACCTCTGGCACATGGTCTGCACACAGTTCATCAGAGTTAGCTGCTTGCAGTCCATGAGATGGTTTGTTTACCTGACCGTCTGCAGGCACAGAGCCCCACAGCTCCCAGTGCTCGTAGTTCACTGTTCTTGGACAGTGGGAGCTATGGAAAGCAGCATGGGTCAAGCCACCACTTCCTGCAGCTCTCATTGGTCAGCAACAGTGAACCATGGTCACTGGGAACTACAGGGCTCCATGCCTGTGGATATTCAGGTAAATAAATCACTTAGTAGCTTGCCAGTGGCTAATGCTGATGAACAACATGTGGCTAGTGTGCCAGAGGTCCCCCAACCTAGCAGTAACAATATAAAAACGTGAAGTTTCTTAGATCTGCCAAGACCTTATGAAGAGCTTTATGTAAGCTTGAAGGCTTGTCTCTTTCACCAACAGAAGTTGGTCCAGTAACAGATATTACCTCATTCGCCTCATGTCTTTACAAATCAAAACATGTTTCCCTGCTTTATTGCAATTATTAATCCATGTGTCAGAGGTTGGCTATTCCTTGAATAGGAGTTGCCATAAGCCTTGCTGTGATGGCACCCCCCAGTATGCCTATCTGGACTGGGGTTGTGATGTCTTGGGTCAATTATCAGACCTACCCGGGAGGGAGTCAGGTTATTTCCATAATGGCTGGGCATGTTCAGATGGAAAGAAGAGTATTAGGAAGGAGGATGTCTCCTGTGACAAACCTTAAAGGGAGGGAGGCAGGACAGAAGGAGTTAGCCCCAGACAAATTACCTGGATATAGACCTAGGAATTAGGATCCAGTTGACAGAGAACCAGACTGGGAAGAAAAGCTCCATGGACAAAACCCTGAGGTCAGAACCAGGTTTCTGGGAAGTTTGCTACCTGATAGCAGAGTAGAAGGATTTTGTTTTCCTTGGGACCTTTGTTCATTATCAGTGCCCGAGCCGGGTGTACTAAGAGATATGGACCACAAGAAGATGCTGCAGAAGCCAACCCTGCCAGACCTTGATAAAATAAATTATATCTCAGCTTTGCACTGATTAGGCTTTTCCATGAGCAGGGCTTAACCCCATGCTGGTGAAGTAGCTTGTTAAGTCTCCTTCTGCCCCCAGAGTTACAATTCTGTTCATCTTAGATTTTTATACTGATATCGCAGTGGTAGGCCCAGTGAAAGATCTGTAGACTTGTGTACTACAAGAAATGCTTCTCTCCTTAGTAACCAAGTAATTTTCCCACTACATGCATCAACAGTCCACGTATTTAATTTCTTATTTTCTTTAAGAAAATTTTCATTTGGTGAACATTTCATTTGTTTGGTTGCTTTGGAAAGTTTGCTTTCCTGCATGCCTTGTATTTTGATCAGCTTTTTAATTTGGATGGTGATCGCCTTTGTTTGTACAACTTGCATGTTATGTTTTTTTATTGCAAAAAATTGGAGGGGTCTTGTTAAAAGGTGATCCCTATGTCTTGAAGCTCTCGAGGTAAGGAGCTTTCTGTTCCCATCTATTGGTGAATAGAAGAAAACAAAGTGATGTTTCATCTGAATAGGCCAGAGAGATAGATGCTCATGAGGGTAAGTTGCTCTCTGGTCCCACCTACTGGACCAGGGGAAATATGGATACAAAGAGCTTCATTTCTAATGCTTTCTACCAGAATTCTTCTGCTCACACTTCGGAAGTCATAATAACTTTACACAAATTCAGAATTTGTGGACTTGAAGGGGACAACGAAGAGAAGGTTTTATACATTGTGGCAAGATGAGTATCCCTTTTGGCAAGGTCTCCACTCTAGGGTCTTGCATGCTATTATTTTTTCTCCCCTGAGGACCCTGTGCTGTTGGAAGGACACAGATGGGGCTCCTCAATGAAATGTAATGCAGAAAGGCTCCTTGCTGAAGCCATAAAATACAGTAGCAGAAATGGGTGAACTCTGGAGAGGACAGCCCTGCTCAGTTACTAAATAAATGAGTCATGACTATGGCTGAGATAGGTGGTGGATTCTCATGACAGGAGCAGGCAGCAGAGTACAAGGATGAGAAACTAATTGTTATACTCTGTACCGAGGAGGTGATTAACTGATTGCCTTTTTACCAAAGGAGTAGGAGGTAGGCTATAGAAAGGACAGAGAGCTCTCAGTTGGAGGGAGAGGCAGGAGAGAGGAGTGAAGGAGAATTCCAGCTTTATAGGAAAGGACTGGAGAAAGACTTGATGGTCTGGGATGTGCTAGGGACTTGAAGGAGACCTACTGTATTATGGTTAGCTCCTGTGGTGGACCTCAAGAGCAGAGAAGAGCTCTTGATTGTGAGGACTAGGAAATGAGGTAGAAGCCCAAGAGAAGTAAGTGAAGATGTATTTTTTAGAATTAATTCCCATAGTACAGTAGTCCAGGGAAGGGACCAACTGGAAATGATCATCATGGTCAAGGAAGTGACTGCAAGAGAGAAAGCAAGGCAAAGTCCCTGCAGTGCTGTGCCTGGGCATGATAGGCTGCACTAGCATTAAAGTTGTGCATTTACAGATGTTCACACTGGTAGATGGGGAATAAGAATTAACATACTCCTGCCAGAGTTGTCATTCGTATAAATAGATTGTTGCTGTGTTCTCACAAGTGGATGCTGTTACCTTCTCCTCCAGTAAAGTTTCCCTTGTTTCATAGAAACTTATAGTTCTTGTATATGGGGGAGTATTGCCTATTAAAGGAGATCAGGGAAAGTACTTGGTGGTCCTCGAAATTCTGGGTGGAGTCTTGAACTGGTGATGTTTGTTAGTTTTAAGAAGGACCTCTCACTATTTCAACCCAACTTACGTTACTGCTGACAATACCTGGCAGATGAGTTCCACTATATAACCTATTTACCTTTGGGAAACTTATGCATGCCATGTAAAAAAGCATAATGCAAGCCAGACTGATGGGAGTGGATAAGGTTAAGTTCTGTCTTCATCAGGAGACAGTTAACACTCATCACGACTGATGAAGTAATGCAATGAGAGGTGCCACCAAGAGGAGCTGAATTTATCACAGTCCTTGTGGAATTTCCCTTTCTAAGTAAAAGAAAGAACTGCAAGTTTTAGGATAAAGAGATAAGTGCTGCTGTAAACAAGTAGTTCTAGTATTAGAAACCATATCTGGTGTTTGCTTCTTCATTTATGATTTATGGTAGCTCATATTCTGTTGATTGTAATTTGAGTGCACTATGAGGAAGCTTTCCTTCTGTCAAAATAAATATTGTTCCTATTGTTATTTTCACAATTCAGACTCAGATCATGGGAATCTTTCTGTTATTATAGAAATGCAAGCAAGCAGAGGTTTTGCTCCAGTAAAGCACTTTTGCTCAATTTCAAGCAAACATTTATTCCCCTTTGACTTTAAATTTAAGTAAGTGTTTAAGTACTTTGCAGCTTTGGGGTTAAAGATCATAAAGACTAATTGATGGTAGGGCATGTGTGTGTGAAATTGTTTGACTCATGCTCTTTTAAAACCATGCAATAAATGTAATTTCTGGGCATGATTGGAAGCAAATATGGTCTACAGTTATTGAAAGATCTTTTTCAAATACCCATCCATTGTTGCTAACTGTATATCAATAAGCTGATAAATACTGTTCTAAAAGGTGACGACAGCTTTGGGATACTATATACCATAAAATGACAGTAACACAATTTGACCCAGAAGAGATCCCTAACAATTATGTCCTACAAAATCACATATAAACAAGTTGTTGTGTGTCATACGTTAGAGGAAAACATCAGTCAAAAGTCACTTAGTCATTCAAAAGATGAAACCTTTAGTATTTCTTAAAACTCGAATAAAGAGTGACAGGCAACTACCTCAAACAGGTGACACATCAGGAAGATGTCTGTTTTCATGAAGAGGAGGGCTGAAGTTTAGTTTATAAGAAAAGTCAAAGCTGTTTGCCTGTGGTGACGAAGATGATCTAGGATAAGAATGGGTGTGGATCAGGCAGTACTGCTAATGTGAACCAGGGATTTATGAAATACTGTATTAAATTAGGGTAAAGCTTGTGTGAGAGAAGGAGGAAATTGTGATTGACTAGATCTCCAGAAAACAGCATGGGGAAGGTAGTTGTCTTTCAGAAGGAAGAGGGATTGACTTTGTGCTGGTTCTCCTGTGAAAGGGCAGAAAGTAATCCTGAGAATGAAGTGTTGACAGGTGCTTTCCTAAAACTCAGTGGGATGGGAGTCAGTTTGCTCAATATTGTTAGCAGGTTGAAGACGTGTATGGATCTTGCCAAACTGGGAGTTTGAAAGAGAATTGCAAATAGTCTATGCTATCTGTTTTATCTAGATTCCTCAAGTCAGAAGGGTAAAGGTGGTAGAAGGAGCCAAAGTAATGTGGTGTATGTAGCTTCTCTATATAAGTGAGGACTGCTAGTATTTTGTAGTGATCCTTTTTTACATGTGCAAAAGCTAAAGACAGCTGGGTCTATCTTCATATTGGGTAAAAAGGTCTGAGTTCTCACAGCTATGTCTTACCAATGTGCAATAGACATTATAAAAATAAGAGTATTATGAAGAATGTCTTATACTGCAGGAAAAAATGAAGTGCACCAAGAAAATAGTATGGTCTCAAGATTCAATTAAATTAAGTAAGGCTAGCTAGAAAAACAATTTCAAGACATAGATGAGAAAAATCCCCTTCCACCACATCATAGAATCCCATTTTTCTCTGTCATCAAACAATGACACAAAACATGGAGTATTCTGGCCACTTTCAAAGTAATGAAGATCCTGAGTCTATGATGGTACCAGTCACATAGGAAGCAAGAGACTGAGCGGTCTGATTATGTTTATGTAAGTTGTGTATTTCTTACCAAGATTCCAGTTACAATGGAACTCTCAGCACCTGCCAAATAAGTGTTCAGAGTGTCACATTCACTTTATTTCACAAATGTCAAACACTTCACAGCACAGAGCCCTGGACAAATCCAAAGCTTTTCACTCCAATTTGCAGAAATTTAACCTTTATAGATCCAACCTGACATGAAAATATTACAGAAATCAGTGAATGTAAAAAGGTGTTGTTTTTCTTTCTTTTTTTATGGCAACATAAACGTATTTCTTTGCACGAAAAATGTATGCGCTTTGTGCTTGGAATGTGTGTGACATCCATCATCTGTCAGGATGATGAACCAGTTCAGATACAAGAAGAGTTGACCCCAATTGTTACCTGAAACTCAAACCAAGTCTTAGACCACTATGACAGTTTTTTTTCTTGTTATAGCAACAACTTAGTATGAGTGGCAGTGTGGCAATAAAAGATGCATTGCAAACTCACATCCAGTAGGGCAACATTCCATTTCAGGGAAGCAATCTCTCATGTCCAGTGCTTGAGCATACTTACCACATGTAAATCAGTGTTCATACACTGGTCTTGTTTTTCATGATTACTCTGTTTTTTAGCTTGAATATATACCGGGACCCTCTTATTGTCATCTTTTGATGAGTCCAGAGGCAACCATAGGTCCCAGATCCATGACCCAAAGTCTTTTCTGTAATTTTTGGTATTAATTCCACATCATTCTTGACCAAAGTACATAAGACACAAACACCTTCAACAGCATCAGGATGAGGGAAGGTTGATCTTTTATAGTTTATTTGTTAATGTGAGTTTAGCCTTTCTGATGATTAATTATATTAGGTTTAGCTGCTTTGTCTCTGGCTGACAATGAAAACATGTGGTGTCTATTTCTGCTGGATTTACAAAAGTTGAGAAATAAACCCCCCCATCAAGTCTCAGTTATCATCCCTCAGCAGGCCTGGATGGACATGGACATTGAGAAGATGCCTTCTCTCTTTTACAATCTAAACAAATCTATCTAAATCTAGAACAATCTAGCCAGCTTCCCTTAAACTAAAATGCAGACTTGTGTCAATATGTCTATCAAGACAGCATCTGCCAAAACAAAACCACTAAAGCTCTTCTAATGGGCGCCTTGTGACAATACCAATTAGTCTCATTTCCAAAGGGAGAAAGTGTTCCTCAGCTTTCTATGACAAAACAGTGTAATAGATTTCTGTGGATACACACTGATTTGGGAGTAGATATTGCACGAATCATTCTGAGCCTGAGGGACCTACATCTACAAGAACTCAAAGAAGAGAAAACATTTCTTTTTAATTGAGGATCTTTCATCCCAATGCTGTATTAAGCTCAACACAGAGCTGGTATATAGTCTGGAAAGGAGCATGAAAAGTGGGTGTGTGAGGTAGGACACAAGGGAGTAAGAGTTAGAGAAGCAATTTGTCAGGTACTGAGTATGAATAGTTGGAAATCAAAACTTCTGTTTTGTAAAAACGTTTGAGGTTTGGAAACTTGTTTTCATTCTGCAATAGCATGAAGCAAAGCATGAAATGTTCTGTGGAGATTATAATTCTGTGTTTAACCTGTCAATGGTGGGAATGCAGGTTGGCTAGTGCAGTGATGACATTCTCACACTCACAATCTAGCCTTCTGAATGGGAAAATTATGAGTGACAGGCATGCAGTAACATGAAGTTGCAGGAAGCAAAGGGTAAAAAAGTCCTATGGGAGGCAAAGGGTTCCATTTGAGTATATTTACAGGAAATGATGGGGGACAACATACTGAAGCCTGGCACTTCTGGCATGGATGGTTTTCTGTTTTGCAGATCAGCAAGGATTGTGGGTAGGTCCTGCAGCCTGTTTCATAGGAATCAAGTCCTGCTCCCCAGCCAAACAATTTGTGGAGAAATTGTCTCAGAAGGGCCACAGAGAGATGATATTATGTATCATTGTGCAGTAAAAGAATGTATTTCATAATAAAAAGTTGTTAAGCAGATGCCAAATGGTTGCATAATTTTCTTGCATTTATTCAGGCTGTGGCCTTTGCATACTGTTGTCAGTCTGTGAAACATGGACACTATGCCACACAGACTGGACAAAGTTGGAGGCTTTCCACACATAATGGCAACGTTGTTTGTTGGGCATGGAGTGGAATGATTTCATCTGTAATGCAGATATTTATGGTCATTTGGGTCTACAGACTATTGTGGCCATTGTCCATAGACAACACCTTACACTTTTTGATGATGTTGCAAGGATGCCAGAAGCCATTCTAGTGAACTCAATTGTCCAACTTGGTTGTAACATCAGAGATAAAATCCCACCAACTGAGGGGTAGAGAGAGCCCAGAGGCAGACCCCTTGTTACATGGGTTCATCAAGTCTGTTCCAATGTTGGACCCTCAGGCCATCAAGCTCTCATGGTTGTGCAGGAACAGACCAAATGGTGAACAATGGCTATGGCTGACTGTCTGGCTAAGCGCTGAAGGAAAAAAAAAGATCTTATCCATATTAGTATTTTAACCCAGCTTCCAAGTAATATATTTCTTAAAGGTAGCTATGATTGCTTGCTCTAAAGCAATAGATTTGTTGTTTCTTGAAGTCAAAATAAATTAATAGAAATTTACAGTATATAGTCAAAACCATCATAGCTACATCAAACACCCTCTGTTTGTAGGGTGTTCTGTTTAGATGGCTTCATTCCAAATGTCATCTGGGATATTTGTACCTCCCAACAAGCTGAAAATTTCTGCTAATTTGTAGCAGTCATAATTCAGGAGTCAGTATGAGAAAAATAATGTGACTTCACAGTATGAGCAATTTGAACTATAAACAGGGAATCTGAAAATATGAAATATTAAAGACAGTTTCTCAAAGAGAGAAAAAAAAAAGCAGAGAAATAAAATAAAGAGTATCATATGGAATTCCTTCAAAGGGACAATTATAGAAAACATCCAGCTCAGAAGGCTGAATGGTAATAACTAAGACTTTAGTTTTGTTAATGTCAGGCACATCATTGTTTCCTTTTACACTAATGTAAAATCAGAGCAGCTCTTTTTTTTAAGTAGAGCTATTATAGCATGGCAGTGTAGTCCAGTGCCTAGTGCAAAGAACTGAGATGCTGGGGACTTGTGTAAGACATTAGTGAAGTCAATTCCCCCTTTCATGCTTTTTTTCCATCTGTAAAATAATTATAACAGATAATATAAAATGCATTGATAATGTAAAATGCACCTTGTATAAAAGTGCTGTGTAAAAGCCAAATATCATTTATAACTCCTATAGAGTGACCTCATGTTCTACTCCAATGTCTGCACAGCACATACACACTGTGAAGTCCATTTAGATGAATGACCCATATCAGAGTGATCATCTCCCTTCTTCTTGACAAGTTTTAAATATGTGTTTAAATATGTGGAGTTTTTTATTTTTATATTTGCTCTAGGGGGGAAAAGCCCTTTCCATCTAGCATCTTTGTGAAAGAACATTTTAATGTGTGGACTGATTTCAGGGGCCAAAACATTTTAATTTCTCTTGGCTGAGAACCAGCCTGGGCAGAAATATTTATAATATTTGCTTTAATCTACTCCTGGCAAGACTATGGAAAAGAACATCTCCCTCTTATTCAAATACTAAGCCCATTTCCACAAGCTGCTGTACAGTACTGGTGTACATCTAGGCTGGGATTGACTGACATCTATCAGTCTGTGTCTGGTGCTGAGGTATTGCTTCCTCAAGGGAGCTTACAGACCACAAAGGCTCCAAAATGTTGCTGAATATGTATAGCCAACCTGAACAACTGGAACTCTTCAGTTTGCAGTGGAGCTTGTGACCTGAACTCTGCAGCTTTGGTTTGTAAATGTCAAAAATAAACAAGTCCCAGCAGGATCTCTTGGAGATTCCTTGGTTATTACTGCTGAAGTCTGACCCTGCTTATTGTCCTCTGTTTTGGCAGAATGAGTGGACCCGACCCCGTGTTAGCATCCAGATCTGCTGCTGATACAGCTACTTGCTGACTGTTTATTATAGTTACCTTGTACACTTAAACTAGGGGTGAGTTCAGTTAAGTGGTGGGTTAAATCACTGTCCTCCTCCTCTCTTCTTCCCTCAAACTGTAAATGTAGGAGTCTGGAATTTCCTCCTGGCTGTGTCTATGGAAGCTCTACTTTAAAACTCTTTCAGCAAAATGCCTGGAGACAAATGATCCAACACCACTTCTTTGTATACCCCTTCACAGCATTCTCTGCCAAGTCGGACTCAGAAATGGCTTAGAGAACAATCGGACCCTTCCCCCACCCACCTGTAGCTTTCTTGGGCTACGTCTACACAGCTTCCCTCTTCCGCAAATGCCTATGCAAATGAAGTGTGGATTAGCATATTGCCACGCTTCATTCACATAATTAATTAGGAGCCATTTTTGCGCAAGAGGTTTTTGTGCAAAAAGGCGCCATCTACACAGCACATTTTTGCGCAAAAAACCCCTCTTGCGCAAGAGCCATTCTTCCTCATTTTTTCAGGAAGAACGGCTCTTGCACAAGAGGGGGTTTTTGCACAAAAGGGTGCTGTGTAGATGGTGCCTTTTTGCGCAAAAACCTCTTGTGCAAAAATGGCTCCTAATTAATTATGCAAATGAAGTGTGGTGATATGCTAATCTATGCTTCATTTGCATAGGCTTTTGCTGAAGCGGGAAGCTGTGTAGACGTAGCCTTGGTGTCTTGCATATGTATGCTTATTATTTTGCATACCCCTGTCTGGTCTCTTCCCTCACCATCTAAAATAAAAGCTCTGTGATGGCAGCATTCTCCCTACAGCTGTCATTCCGTCTTGAGAGAGAATACTCTGAGTTTTTAACTTCTTCTTCACTTTTCTGACACTTTTCTCCCCAAGACCCTGAATCCCCTTCAATCTTTGTAGAACTCATTAAAGCTGCCAGAAGCAAGAACTAATCCACAGGGAGGTTCTTTTATTTCATTACTGCATTGGAACCCCTCCCCCTTCCACATAAGACTTCACCTTCTCTTTTCAGTCACTATGTCTACCTTCTTGCATATACATGAGAACTGCACATAGAAGCAAGTAGGCAGGATTCTGGAGACTTCCTGCCCTCTTGGGGGGGGGGACGGGGGAAGAAGAGTGGAACATGTAGAGTTGAGAAGATACTATCTCAAATGGATTGGTGTGTTTTGGACAGCACATTGGGGTAATAGTTACTGTGCCTACATCATAAAAATGAATTAGGTAATATCTGTCAAATGTTTGGGAGATAAAAACTGTGAACCCCTGAAATCCAAAGTTCATCTGAGTTCAGTGGAGACAGGAGCTTTAGAGATCTCATTTGAATATCCAAATAATCTTTGGGTTTCAAGATTCACTGATTCTTTCTTTTCCCTAGCACAAACAAGAACAAGCAAGAAAGAATACACGCACCTTGCATCACTCTGACCACTTTGCATATATGTTACAAGCTGCTCCCTGTTTATTTATTTTATTTTTAAATTGTAAGCTTCTAAGAGCAGAATTCTTCCTTTGTGTTTGTTTAATATGTAGAACATTGGGAGTCTTGACTCTTGCCTGGGCCTTTGGGTGCTACACAATACAAAGAATTAATAATAATGCCCTACATTTTCAAAAGTCACTAGTGATTATAAGGTGTCAGTTTTAGGCGCTCACATGAGCACCATAAATAATCCTGATTTTAAAACAGTATGTGCTTTTTAGGTTGGGCACCCCAAAACTGAGACCTACTTTGAAAATGCAGGCTTATAATAGTAAAGCACATTTTCCTTTAGGACCAGTTGAGTGTTAGAGTGCATTAATGGGCTTTAAAAATGAAAGTATTTCAGAAACACGCCTACAGAATGCTATACATTAAGGCTATGTCTAGACTACAGAGTTAAAAAAAAAAAAACTTTACCTGCATCTAGACTGTCGTTGTGTTCTTTCAAAATTAAATCGAAAGAACGTGGCATTTTTTTCAACAGCGGTAAACCTCATTTTACGAGGAAGAATGCCTTTTTTAGAAAGAGCTCTTTTGAAAAAAGGCTTCTTGAACGCAAACAGGGCTTTTTTCAAAAGAGAGCATCCAGATTGCCTAGGTGCTGTCTTTAGAAAATGCAGATTCCTTTTTTGAAAGTCTTGTGGCTGTCTAGAGCACTTTCGAAAAAGCCTCTTTCGAAAGAGGCTTGTAGTCTAGACATACCCTAAGAGAAACATGCTGACATAATGTCAGACAAACTAAAGAGCTTTTCTATGGGTATTAAAGAACCGTATTGCTTACTAGTTGGATAACGGTCAGATTAGGTTATATGTGATCCTCGGAGGCTCCTTGTTTGTATCTCCTCTCTCTCTTTTCTGTAAGTGCTCCATGCTGGTAAGACTTTCAGATTCAGGTCTCAATACATGTGTCTACATAACAGCTAAACACAGTTTATGGCTGATCCAGTTCATAGGCCCTGGGCTCTGAGGCCCGCTCCTCTCATGGGGTCCTAGAGCTGGGCTCCAACCTAAGCCCAAACCTCTACACAGCACTTTTTAGCCTCATGTACCTAAGTCAACTGATGCAGGCAAGCCCCGGCCATGCCAAGTGTCTTTTATTCCTGCGTAGACGGACCTTAGGAGCTACTTCAGAAGGAGAGTATTTCAGAAATGATATCACATTGCCAGCCACCTAGAAGCCAAAATGGTGGCACTTGCCATTTATGACAGGATTCTACATATGCTAAGTCCTCTTTGTTATATGGTAGCAAATAAGGTATCTGGACTCTAGTATTATCATGTCCTTCCATGGGACAGAAAGTTACATAAATTGGAAGAAATGCTAATGGACCTGTATGACACTGAGTCCTTGCAACAAACCAGACTGCTAAAAATGGTCACAGAATAATTTGGCTCACACCATGGCTAAACTGTAGTCAGGACAGAATGTCTGTCTGACATCTGGGTTATAAAAATCCCAAAGAGCGTAAGCCATTACAAAGCAGGCAATATGATATTCTGTCCTGGCTGACCCCAACTTCATTATGACTAACAATCCTTCCTTGACATTACAATATACTTTATTGATAAACTAGGGAAATAGCAAGTAAGACTGCTAAGCCAAAGAAAGAAAGGAAAATAGAAATAGAGGTTGGAAATGAAATTCTTGTGATTTTTGAGTCCTCCTTGTAGCATCCGGCAGTTTTTCTTTTCCAACTACAGAGTCACCTTCCAAATTATCTGCTTTCTATGTTGTTGGTTTAAATACAGATCCTGAAATATATTAGTAACCCCATGGAATTTCTCTGTTAAGTACATTAGATGTTTTGGGAGAGGCTTGCAAGTAATGAATGGTATGACTTGGAAAAAATATCTGTGTCTGATTTAGACCGTATAATCATTTGGGGGACAGTCTTCCCTTATATTTGTGTGGTTTTGGCATGCTTATGGCAGTCATTAAAAATAGGGCATAGTTTCATTATCTGCTGCATGTTCTCTGCACTTAGAATCTGAAATCTGGGCTACATGTAAGGCTAAACCAAAATGTTTATCTGCCAGAATGACAGCACTGATGATTGTTCAGGAGTTTTCTTAACTAGGAGCAAAATGTTAAAGGGAGAATTAGAAAACTATGTGCAGAAGTGGACTGGTCTCAGTACATTTTCCTTTTACCTTGAATATGAACATATTTCAAAACTCTCAGAAGTTCATGAGAAAAGTAAATTTACAGAAGACAGCCTGCAACAACAAATACTGTAAAAGATTGCTTCATTTTCACAGTTATAGGCAGAGTTGATAGTGCTGCCTATAATTAAGGTTGCCAGACACTTCCCATTGTAAGATCCAATTTTCAGATGCTTTATAACTTTGTAAAATTGTAACTTATTTAGCTTTAAAATACCTGTAGCTTTTGTATTTGGATGTCTACCTGTAGCTTTTGTTTTCCCAGATAAAATGGTTAAGCCATTTCCTAGATCAAGACTTGCGAAAAATACATGTTTTTATGTATGCTAAAAAAAATCTGTCAACCTCTTCTTTGAAAAATTTGAGTCAAAGTGCTTTGGAGCAGGGATGTGAAATTTGGCAAGAGGAATGGGCTTTGTGTGAAGGATGTGCCCTTTGCTATTCCCGAGGTTGGGACAAGAAGCCAAGGTGGAGACCATGAAGAAGCTTGAGATTGGATGAGGAACCAAGGATGGAAACAGGGTGAGACAGACTGAATGAGGAGGAGGGAAAAGGTAACTGGGACTGGCTGGACCAAACAGATTGAGACTCAGCATTGGAAGGAGAATAGACTGGTAGTGTTGGAAGACTGGGGCTTGCACAGTGAGCCCTAAGAGGGAAACTGAGACTGGCTGGATAAGGAGAATGAAGTTGGGGGTGGGGATGAGACAGGTTTGGGACATGGAATGACATATGGGGGGGGAGAGGGAGAAGGAATAAGTCACTGAGAGCTGCTATGCTCTGTGGAATGGGGACATTTTGAAGAGTGGGGGTGCTGATATTTCCTCTTACTCCTGTCCCACCTCCCCCAGCTGAGACTGGGGCAAAAGCCTTGGTATGTGGGGCAGCAACTGAAACCTGAAGCATGGGGCTGGAAGCAGAGCCCACAGTGCGTGCGGCTGAAGCAGAGCCCCTCCAGTGTTCAGGGCTGGCAGCTGGGAACGCAGGCCTGGTGCCAGCAGCAGAGCCCACGGCACACGGGGAAGCAGCTGCTACCCTGGGCACTAGGCAGGATCCTGGGGGTGCTGCAGTTCCCCCACCCCTGCAACTCCTAGTTCCCATACCTATGGCCATGCTTGACTATATATAGTGCAATATAATTCAAAACATTATTGAAAAAATAAGGCCCTGTGTTGTCAAGTTGGGCCCCCGTGTGGGTAGTAACTGCTGGGCTAATGAGACAATTGGCTTCATAATTGGGTAGCTATATACAAGGAATTCACAGGGTGGAGTTACATACCTGGGTAATTAGAAGGTGAGGTAGGGAGTCTCCTGCTGTATAGTATTGGAAACAGCTGGGGTGTGTTTGTGACTGCGCATTTTTAACTCCCTCTTCTCACTTTTTCAACTAAAGAGAGCGAGAAGTCATACACTGCTAAAGCATTGAGGCTAAAACAAAAAAGGCAGTCAGTGAGGAAAAAATGTTTCCTAAAATGTTGCTTGTCCTAGAGTTGTAATCCATGATGAGAATACCATGGATATTTGGTAACAGCAGAAAAGAAGGTGACACTTTTGACAAGGGGAACACAGCAG
This sequence comes from Pelochelys cantorii, assembly GCA_032595735.1. NCBI lineage: Eukaryota > Metazoa > Chordata > Testudines > Trionychidae > Pelochelys > Pelochelys cantorii. Next base: position 62,084,352 of record CM064328.1, on the reverse strand, counting down.
CTGGACTCTCCATCAAATCTTTCCTTGTTGACACAGCAAAAGCATTTATATGTCTAGCAGTTAAATTCTACAAAAGACTTGACAGAAAAACAGCTGGCTGTCTCTCTGAGTGAGGAGTCTCAAAACTCCCAGCCTGTGGGCCATCCCTGGCTGGAACAATTGCTCAATCTGGTCTGGGAGATGTGTGCGTGTGTGTGTGTGGGGGGGACGGGACTGTCCGTTACTCTTCCCCAAGCCCTGCCCCTTCCTGCCACCACCCCACACTCTCCCCGCCCCGCAGCTCCCTGTCTCTCATTGACTTGGCTTCAGGGATTACCTGGAGTCTCGGTTTGGAGTGGCAGCAGCGGTTGGGGCCTCCACACTTTCTGTGGGCCAGTGTAAAAATAAATATAACAGGTATTCCACCCTCTAAAATACCAATACACATATCCACTGGAGCTGGGTGGAGGAGTTTGATTCCTGCTTCTGGTGATTTTTTGTTCTAGGCCAGGGATGGACAATGAAATGGCAGTGGTTCATCAGGATTAGCTCCTGGAGGCCGCTGACAATATATTTACGTGTACTTCCACAGGTACGGACAACTGCAGGTCCCCACTTCTGGCCAATGGGAGATGTGGGAAGTAGTGTGGACTGGGACATCATTTTCCGCAGTTCCCATTAGCCAGGAATGATGATCCGTGTCCAACGGGAGCTATGATTGCCCATACCTGCGAAGATGCTGGTAAATATAGTCGTGGCAGCCCACCAGTGGCTAATCCTGGGGATCTAGGTTTGGCCCATGAGCCAGTATTTGTCCACCTCTGCTCAAGTCTGATATATTGTTGAGAGAGCTCAAAGGCAATGACCCCATATTATGTCCATGTTACGTGGAGAAATTGGAGAAGGTCCAGAGAAATTCAACAAGAATGATTAAAAGTCTAGAGAACATGCGCTATAAGGGAAGACAGAAAGAATTGGACTTGTTTAGTTTAGAAAAGAGAAGACTGAGAAGGGACATAATAGTGGTTTTCAGGTATCTAAAAAAATATTACAAGGAGGAGGGAGAAAAATTGTTCTCCTTGGCCTCTGAGGATAGGACAAGAAGCAATAGGTTTAAACTGAAGCAACAGAGGTTTAGCTGGACATTAGGAAAAGCTTCCTAACAGGATGGTTAAACACTGGAATAAATTGTCTAGGGAGATTGTGGAATCTCCATCCCTGGAGATATTTAAGAGCAGGTTAAATAGACATCTATCAGGGATGGTCTAGATGGTGCTTGGTCCTGCTGTGAGAGGAGGGGCCTGGACTCAGTAACCTCTCAAGTTCCCTTCCAGTTCTAGTGTTCTGTGATTCTATGAAACTCATGTGTGATAGAAAAGTGTGGCACCTCAGGTGAAGTGGATGATTTTTTAAAATATATATTTTGCAGAAAAGTTGGAAAATGCCCTTTCATTAAAGCAATTGTGCTTGTTTTCTTGTAAAGCAAATCTTGGGTCTCACACTGGAGATGAAAAGCTACAATTAAGGGGGAAATCCATTTACTGAGAGGTGTTTTCACAGGCTCCATCATACACTTCTAGCTCCAGATTTTTTAAAAGGAGATGCATGCATTGGTGTGTATATGTTTACAAGTAAATTGGTCTGTGTGGGTACAAACTTGATGTTTCTGTTAGCATGTGTAACACAGGCATAACCAAACCTTGAACCTCTGGAGCTTAGTGCATGATCCTCTACCACTTGAGATAAAAGCCAGCTGGATCTCAACTAAGGCTATAGAACAAACTCATTTTTTTCTCTCTCTGTAAGGGTAGGTCTGCACAGTCCTGGGTAGCTCGAAATAAGCTACACAATTTGAGCTACGCAAATTGCATAGCTTATTTCGAGAGATCCTATTTCAAAATTTGGCGCTGTCTACTCAGCACCAAATTTTGGAATAGAGTGCTATTCTGGCATCTTCCTTATTCCTCATGCAACGAGGTTTAGAGGAAGCTGGAATAAGACACCCATTATTTTGAATCTATTTCAAAATAACGGGTGTGCTGTTAGACATGCACAATGCTATTTTGGTATAATGGATGTTATCCTGCAATAGTGCTGCTGTGTAGACATACCGTAAGCGATTTAAGTGACTCTGCATGGGATAGTAAACCACACCCAGAATGTGTGTGGGTTACACAAGCAGAGTTATTAGGCAGATGTGAATTTGCATGCACATGCTGTTAGGAGCCAAATTGTGCTATTGGGATATGGGTAGAGGAATCACCACCACCACTTGGGATCACAAAGAGTATGTCTACACTAGCCCCCTAGTTCGAACTAGGGAGGCTAACGTAGGCATTCGAAGTTGCAAATCAAGCCCGGGATTTAAATATCCCGCACTTGATTTGCATCTTCCTGGCCGGTCGCCATTTTTGAAATTTACAAGTCCTGACTAACTGCCCGCGTCTACACGCAGCAGGGACCCGGTAGTTTGAAATAAAGCCCTAGTTCGAACTACCTGTTAAACCTCATTCCAGGAGGAATAACAGGTAGTTCGAACTAGGGCTTTATTTCGAACTACCGGGTCCCTGCCACGTGTAGACGCGGGCAGTTAGTCCGGACTTGTAAATTTCAAAAATGGCGACCGGCCAGGAAGATGCAAATCAAGCGTGGGGTATTTAAATTCTGGGCTTGATTTGTAACTTTGAATGCCTACATTAGCCTCCCTAGATTGAACTAGGGGGCTAGTGTAGACATACCCAAATAGCTTAAGTGAGAGAGAGAGAAGATCTATCAAAGAAGAAATTAAAACTTTAGGATCAGGAGATACTGTGAGCATCTTAGAAATACCAGAGAGAGATCTATAACTAGACCACTCTTATACAATGTGACAGACCTAAGCCAGCAGCTTGCCCCTGGTGGAAGGCAGGTATACAGGGCACTGGATAACTGGTTTTCTCTTTCCAGAGTAAACTACTAACACCTGCTGCAATAAAATGAACATCTGGGGCTAATTAACTAGATTGCTCCCTCAGGCAAGTCACTAAAGAGCTGCAGCCAATTACAGCCAGTGGAGTTGCTTTAAAAGGCCTCCCTTAGGTAAGGAGTTGGGGGGGAAGAAAAAGAGTGATGGACCAGCAGCAGCATGTGAGCTGAGAGCTGGTTAACAGGTACCAGAGGGAGACATTTTTGGAGGGGCTGTTTGGGGAAGTGGCCCAGGGTAAAAGCTACCAAGTTGGAAGGAAAAAAAACCTTGACTGCTGCTACTTTAGGGTCTCTGGGCTGGAACCTGGAGTAGTAGGCGGGCCAAGGTTCACCCTAAACCTTCCCCCTATGACAACACAGAGCCTGTCCAAAGAAGGGAGACCAGGACTATCAAGAGGTTTTCACCCCAAAACCATGGACTATAGCCTATGATGAGTATGGCTCACTAAGATGCGGACCCTGCCTCCTCTAAAGAGAAAGGGTTTGTGTATAGGACCACAGCGAGTCTTCAAGGCTAATATTATCCACCAGTAGCATGAGACCCACAGGGCATGGCCAGAACTTTGCCACAACAAGTATCAGCATAACTCACTTCCAGTGCCCTTTGTGCTGCTTCGGAAGACCACATTGATTCTTTCCATCTTTGTATGCATTCTTTGTCTAGTTTGTTTTGACTATGGTCAGATTAAGGCACACTCACATCTGGAGGTTCTGTCAGCAAATTTTCTAAGAATTATTATTAACTGTATTCTCCAACAGGAGCCATCACAATAATAATAGGAAAACAGATAGTGCATCTTCCCTCTTATCAGTAATGACAAGCAGAACCTGTGATAACATGTAGTTTAGAGCTAGGTGAGTATAGTTAGTATACCTACCATGAATATAACAGTAAATAATCTTATTTGGCAAATATGTCTGTGGAAATGGTAACTTTAACAAAAGTGTTATTAATTATTCAGGAAAAACAAATGTAAAGTTCAAATATGCCTTTTAATCAGAATCATGTGTCTTATCAAATCAGAGACCAAAATAATATGATGCAACCCCTGGGTCCAATCAAAACTAAAACACACAGGTCAGATTAAATCTATTAAGGATTTTCACTGACCTGCTTTTGAATGATCAGCAGGCCAAGGATTATTCAAAGAAAATGTGGTGAGTTATTGCAAATGATAAATTCATTTGAGAAAACTGTGACTTCCAGACAAATCGTGAGCACACATTTGTGGAAGAAATTATTCCTTATGACTTCCACTTTCTATAATGGCTTTGCAAAAGACTGCCCCCAGCAGAATATCTAAGGGTCCACCTAACTAAATATGGAAAGCTCTGAAATGATGATGTGTGGATTCTATTGTGGGTGACCCATTATTTGTTTCCTTGCAATAATAATTTCATACAACTTTTAAAATTATCACTGCCAAATGAGATGTAGCTGAGGATCCAAACATCTTTCTCCTTATAATGTGGTTAGTCTGTGGAGTAATAAAACCATGTGTCTGGAAAGGTTTTGATTTGTGGAATGCTCGTGCTTGTATTCTTCTTCAGGGGCATGTCATCTACACTGCACCCGTAGCTCAAAATAAGCTACCCAATTTGAGCTATGCAAATTGCATAGCTTATTTCGAGTTAATTTTGAAATAGCTTATTTGTAATTTGGCGCTATCTACACACTATTCTGAAATGTCCCCTTAGTCCTTGTGGAAGAAGGTTTACAGGGACATTGAAATAGCGAGCCTGATGTATTTTGAAATAACGGGCTTGCTGTTAAGTTGCAGGATAGCTATTTTGGGATACTGGAGTTATCCCAAAATAGCACTGCAGTGTCGACATAGCCATAGTGAGAGGATAAAGCACATTGGAAGATGGCTGGTCCGCTGACATTCTTTATCTTCATTTTCCCAAATGTTGCTAAGAATATTTTAAAAAATTAATGGAGTAACAGTAAAATTTCACCAAGTTAGGAGTAAGGCTTTCTAAAGTACAGTGGTTTGATGAAAATGTCTCTACCCCAGCCATGGTGTAAGACCTAGTTTAAACAAATAATCATTGGAGTGTGTTTGTTGCACATTTTAGTTCATTAGAACATTTACTGCACACGATCAGTTTTGTCCTTATATGTTAACAGCTGTACAAATCTAAAGGTCAGACTTGGATTGTATACTATTTCATTCCCAAAATATTGGTTTTTCTCCAAATTTATTTTAATATTAGTTTTTTTTATCACAACACTTGTAGTTTTATTTCTAACGACGTTCAAATCTTTTTGGGTGATAAATAATGCAACAATCAGAGAAGTGTTTCTCATTTGGCTTCCCAATCTTAGATTAAGAGTTGGAAGGGGGGGAAGACTAACATGTTACTTTGCACTATAATGTTTCATTTATAGCTCTTGCATGGCATCTAATGTTCTCTATAATACCCTTTAACATAAATGCATCAGATATTTGGCTACTAATTTCCTACTTATTTCATGCTTGTTTTCACATATATATGCTACACTACTTTCACTGAGGGAAATGGTGGTGCTTTTTCAGGTGCTTCCCATGTGGTGGTAGTAAATATTTCCTAACAGAAATGAAGCTAAGAAGATTCAGGGCAGAAATTTAGATCAGAGTAAAAACTGTAAACACATTTTCTATTCATCTTTTGTTTGCCATCTCAATATATTTGCTGTAGATATGCTTAAATGTTCCTGGTGGCTGCTTTCTGTGACCATTCCTGATAATTTTTTGTCATGAACTGTTTTTTAAAAAGTGAGGCTATGCATGATTATTCATGACATCAAATTTTAAATTTATACTCATGGTATTATTCATGCAGGAAGTGCTTAGGTACGCATACAGTCAGGGAAGATGGGGGGAAAAAAAGCCATACAATGTTTCTGACCAGTATAAATGTTAATCAAGATGGCTGAAAAAACTAATATTGTATTGACTATACCTAACAGTTTTTAATGGATCTGTGGTCATGAAAAATATCTACAAAAATGTGAAATAATTTTGAATAAAGATTTAAATCCTAGAAAATTGGGATCTATTTGTAGATTTTCCACAATATGAGCAAAAGAAACTAAATTAATTGGGTAAATTATGAGTTGTTAATTATTCATTTGGTTCTTTTGCAGAAATACATATGCAGGTTGAATCATAGAGTAAACGGTTCAACTTTACTAAATGCAGTCTACTTTCATCAGAGATGACTTTGGTAAATTTGTATCACATCTACATTGTCCTGTCATATTTTGACTAATCCATTAATCCTTAATCCATTATCCTATCATTATATTCTTGATTTGGTCTTGGTGAATAGTATTTTTTTCCCCAGTTCAAACAGAATTTTTGCAAAGTCTTTTAGCCAAAACAAAAAAACCCCTGAAAACCTTTTGTTTGGGTTGAATGAAACATTTAAAATGTCAATTCAAAATTACATTTTACATGAGAGTCTGACAGTTAATTTCAAAACTATCAATACAATGTTTTACATTTCCAAAAAAAAAAAAAAAAATTCAGCTAAAACTGCTTGATAAATTCAACCCAAATTTGAGAATAGTTTTTGTGTCACCAAAATGCATATTTTTACTGAATGTAACAAAAAAATTCATCCAGATCCATTCTTGATGTTCTAATGCAACTAATTTCTATAGAATTCCTAAGTAATAAATAATGAACCACCTTTGACCTAAGATGTGGTATGTAAAATATTTAGCCTAAGCTACCAGCATAAACCAACAGTATAAGGTGATAGATAGGAACTGAGAGTATAAAGTATTTATCAGTGTCTCTGTGTAACCACCTGTAAACATTCCAACCTGTGATATCTCTTTTTGAAAGAACCAATCAAAGTACCATCTGTGCCTTCAGCCTTGTTTGATCCCATAACCTGAGCAGCATCCATCTAAGAGAACATTTAGAACATGTTATACATCTCAGGAAAACCATGCACTGTAAGAAATGGTGCTGTGATTCAGCAAATGGTTCTCTATTTCTCTGAGCCAGTACTGAAACCCAAGTGCTAACATTTGCATGCTCTTTCAATGTATATATAACTATATAACATTACTATATCTTATATTAAATGATAAAATTGATTATTTTATGTGCAGTTAATTTTTATTTACCATCTTTTTTCTTTATAACATATTCTGTCTGATGCCTAATCCTTCCTTCCAAGAAGAGAGGTACAGGAGACTGGTGATGCTGATTTATTTGGGAGTAATGGTTGGTGATATTGGGCATCTTTAAATGTTCTGCAATAGCAAAGTGACTGCTTACTTTACAGCCCTTGGTTACAAGATCCTCAGTAATTCACTTTTCTTGTATGTGATCCTACAACTGGATTTAGGTAATTTTTTAGAAACAAAATTATTTATTTACCAGAAATTTCAGCTTTGAATTGAGTGAAACTATATGTGAATTCACAATGAATGTGGCAAGTTTTTCTCTCTCTCTCTCTCTATCTCTCTCTCTCTCTTTCTGAAATTATAAAAAATGTAACCATTTCAAAATGTTGCAATTTGAAATTTAGCTAGAGGTATTGTAAAAAAAGTAAAAAATACAAACCAACCAACTGAAAACAAAATGGGGGAGAAAACAACAACACCTCTCCTTTTCAGGTCAAACTAAATGTTTAGTATGAGCTGAAATTAATTTTGGGGGGTGGTTTTGATTTGGTGAGGAAAACCAGAAGATTTTGCTTCTGGTCAATCTGATACCTCTTATACAGTATTTCACTTTGGTGTCTGAACAAAACATCCATTGTTGGGCTGGCTCTAGCTACAGCACCTTTGTAGTTACAATATACAATACAGATAATTCTCTTTTACTGAAGGGGGCTTGCCACTTCTATATATTTAACATTGCAGCAATGTTAATCTCAGCAATGATTTCCTGTCAAGTAAGGATTGCAACTGATACTCTGGTTAATGTCTCCTTATCTACTATTACAGGATACTCCCTGTTAATATAAACAATTACAGTGGTAAAAAATTCCAGTCAAAATTGTGGGATGAGTCCTCAAAATTTCAAGGTGCGTAGAAAGGTTTAGCCTATGAATAATTGGTAGTTATGTGGCTGGCTCTTTTATCTAATCTTGCCATGGGTATTATGGAGAAGGCAACAAGGAAATAATCGGGCATGCAGGGATGCTTATTTTTTGGCTTTGAAGACTATTAATTTGTTCCTATTGACAGAGATTAGTGTCAGTTTCTATCTTACCTGTGGCCTATCACTGTAAACTGGTGTTCATATCTGAATTTGCCTTTTTTTCCCCCACAGTTCTTTCTGACTCTGATGGACACACACACACACACAAAGGAAGTTGCTGACTTTTGGCTAACTTTAGGAAAGAATGAAGAACTTCAGTTGGCTCATTACAAGGCTCTGCAAGCAAGATCTTTGGTAGCAACTCTGTGTAGCATGTCAAGTCTGTAACTCCCTTTAGGAGAACACCTGAACCTCAAAAACAAGTTGTGAAATTCCAAGAGACTAGTTCATGTGGGAGATCAAGGTAGATGGGATATGACATACTGACTAGATGTGTTACTTTCAAACTGATCCCTTGAGCATGAAGACTTGTTTGCTGCTTCCTCTTACACAGTTCTGATTTTCAGGGCTAGTAAGGGGTTGGTTGAAGACAGGATGATACATTCTTTGTATATTTTTGATAGGCAAATTATTTCTAGGTGCTTGTACTAATAGTTGGAGGAGTGTGACCAGTAATAAGTCTAACAGAATATAAAGATTAGTAGTCAGATGGGCATTTTGGTTTGAAAATGATATATTTAGTTCAGCCTGCATCCTGAATTCATGGCATTTTTCCCAGAGTGAAATTTAGCCCAACAATAAATCACTAGAATTTGCTCTGTCTGACTGTATTAAAGCAATAGCCTGAAAAAGCAAGGACCACCAATGAGGCTATTTCCGCACCATATATCTCCAGCAACTAAATCATTTGTGCCTTTAGAACACTGAATGTTAATGATCTGAGTACATTGTTTAGCAATATAGAATTGTACAGTTCATCACCCAACAATCTGTGCTTAGTTTTCAGAACTACTTTATCTAGTTTCTCTAGTGAAAGTTTTGCCAAAGAGTATGGCAACTATATTTAGTGTTTAGTATCATGTGTTGCAAAGCTTCAAAACATAGTATGAAAATTCTAACCACCATTTCCAGGTAACTTAAAAAAAATCAAGAGATAAGGCCTCTTTGAAATTTACTCTAGACTAAAAGATTAGACCAGTTTAAAGGGCAACTAATTATATGGCTGAAGTTTTCCATCATTGTAGCCTACAGCTGCTGGCCTTGACATGTTTTATGGCATTTATGGATCTTCAGATATATTTTGTTTTTACTTCTTATAACAGTTTTTAACATTCTGCATGGTTTGTTTTCTGAATGTGGAAAATAGATCAAAATGACAGTTTTCAACAACTCAAGTGAATTCTTAGCGCATATTAGCACATGTCCAGTCTTTTCCCTCCTCTAACAAAAATTTCCTAGAGAACATCCAACCACTGACGGGCATTACTGGATGTAACTATTTGAATTCAGAAAATTGGGGTTCTAGTTATGGAAGCATTCATACAAAGGTAAGTAGGTTGAGTCTTAAGGATAAAAGATCTGGGTGCGATTTCTCCTGGTTCAGTCACAGACTTCTTGTTAATCTGTCCTGTGCCTCTAACTCTAACCCTAACCCACAGTGAAGTTGCTAGGTTAAGCTCCATTAATGATTGTGAGAAACTCTGATATGAGGGTGGTGAGGGCCATATTAGTATCTAAACAAAAAATGAAATTATATAAAGAATTGTCAAAAATGAATTCTTTGTTCATAAATACAATAAGAGAATATGTAGTTTGGCTGCAAAACTGGGCCCATCAGGGTAAATGGGGCTAAGAAAGACCTGGAATTAGAACTCCTGGGAGGCACCGGAGTAGATCATACAGACTTAGTTTGATTTTGATCAATATTACTCTCTATTTCATTTAGATTTTCCTGGTGGAAATGTCAGTGGCAATTAATCTCTTCTTACCAAAAATTTCAAATTTAACAACCCCATTTTCCAATGGGAATGTGGGGTTTTTTTTGTTCAAAATGTGTTTATCAGTTCTCATTTTAGAAAGCAGCTTGTGTCAAAATAGGAAGGGAAGAAAGAAGGTAAAATACATACCTATCTTAATTTGAATATATGTGTCACAAGATCTACAGCATTCAGAATGTGGTGTTGGCCACAGTTGTTTAAGATCAAATATTGGACTAGAAGCACCTCAGGGTTGATCCAGTATGGCAGCTCCTATGTTCTTGTCAGTGACACAATAGGAGAGTGGATTTGCACCACTGTTGGAGTCCAGCAAGGCTACTGCCTTTCACCCACACTGCTCAACATCTATTTGGGGCTCATAATGACTGAATCTCTAGAAGATCACATATGCACAGTCAATATTGTGGGGCAAACAATCTCAGATCCCATACTCTCCAGGCCTGCCTGAAGAGGCAGCCATCTTGAGATCTGGTCCTTGAATGGATTCATTGGGGCAGGCATCTTGGAAATTACAGAGATCTGGTCCTTGAACGGATGGCACAGCTGGTTAGAGCCCAGCAGGCTCAGATAAAAGGAGCTGTGTGTCCTAGCAGGGCAGTTCCTGGCTGGCACTAGAGGAACAGGGAAGCATGTTCCTCTCTGGCCAAAGGAATCAGAAGAGTAACCAGTGTTTCTCTCTGTCTGCACTTGCATATCTGGGTTTGTAGGGAAAGAGGGACATGAGAACCTTGGCCTTAAGCTGAGGGTACAGATAAACAGGCTGAATGAGAAGATGCTCATCGAAGCAGGAGCAGCTAATTTAATTGAGTAGTGCATGGATGCGGTGTATAGGGCCTCTGGGATGGAACCTGGAGTAGTGGATGGGCTCACCCACCATCCAATAGCAAAATGGCATACATGTCAAGAAGGGGAACAAGGCTAACCTAATTACCAATAAGGGTTCATTTGGAAGCCATCAATAACAATCCTGCCAGGGAACATGGGGACTCTGACTCCAGCTTAACTAATCATGACACAGAGACAATTGAAGGCAGGGAGAATTTTTCTTCTGGTTGTCAGGAGAAAGGGGAAAACACTAAAATGCTGCTACATAGAAGAATCGGAGTCAGTGAAAAAGCATGAAAATTGGCAGTTTCTGTAGAAGAAAGCCAAAGTAAAAGCAAGAAGACCACAGATTGCACTCGTGGCAGCGACACTATTCTGTTTCCTTCTAAGGTCCATTGGACTTATCTGGAGTGTTTACTAAAGTATTATGAGACTTTAAGAGACACCTATGCTCCAGCATGCTCAGTGAGGGTCTGATCCTGCAAACCCTTACTCAGAGAGTACTTCCATTGACTTTTGGAAGGAAGGAGTTTCACATCAGTCATGTGGTAATATCTCATCTAACTTGTCAAACAATGATGCTTCAGAGTTTCCTGAGATACAGAGCTGGTTCATTAGCTAAGTGCAGCCTGTTGATTCTGCTTTGTCTCACCATGTAAGCAGGCTGTTTCACTTTAAGTTAATCACAGCAGTGTCAAATGGCGAATGAGTCATATCCAGCTCATCAGACCATCATCAACTGTAAACTCTATGGTCACAGGGAGCCCAGCAATAGGTATTGCAAGTTGATGGTATTTGTGATTTGCTAGTTCAATATTGTTTCCATGGTGTGATAACATCTATGCTGTGGTAGTGTCATTAAAGTTAATATTCCGTGTTACAAGGATAATAAAATGTCTTATATTAATGGTGTGTGAAAGTATCAAAAAAAGTGTAATTGTATGAAAAAAATATTGCCATGTTGGGGCCCAAGACATCAGATCTTTCTGTGAAACGTTAGTGAATTGACCAGTCACATCAAAGTGAGGAGGAAGAATGTGGCCTACATCCTGATCTCCATTTAGAGTTCCAGAGGTGAAGGATGGGCATGAAGGTGGCTTTAAGTTGTCTTTAAGCTCTCTCCCGAAGTCTGGGCTGAGGAGCTCTTGGTCAGTTCCTTGCTCAAGTCAGAGCAGTTTTGGACACACTGCATTGTGCCTCCAGTGTAGGAACAAGATGGGTGGAGTTTGCTATGAAGGGATTATACCAAGCAAGAAATCCTCTATACCAATTACCTTCAGGCTGTCAGCAACTATGACATGTCCTGTTTCTTCACTTGTGTCTATGAAATTCTTAAAAAAAAAACCATGCAAAGGAGAAAAAATGTACAAAGCCCTCCATCCTTGCAATATTTTTGTAAAGGAGACCAAATTGTAAAAATTTCTAAATATAAGGTAATCAAAGTTTATTACAAATTTCTCACTTTTCTAGATGACGTTACCAAAGTGTTACAAGGCACCACCAACGTAGTGTTTCTCTGTTAGGTCTTCCCCACAAAGGAATTGATTTGCATGGAACAATATACTCCCATAGAGTCTCATTGCTGTGCAGTTTTAAGAACCTGAAGTAGTAAAATTAACTGGAGCAGACCTTATTAGCCAAAAGGACACTAAATTGGCACAAAGATCTGGCCACCTGGGAAATCTGGGCTTTAACCACTTAGTTTTAGTACTTGCCATAGAAGTATCACTGGGAAACAGGGGAGTACAAATCATATAATTAGCAAACCATCTCTTTGGGTACATCTACACAGCAGCGCTATTTTGGAATAATGGCTGTTATTCCAAAATAACAGTGCGAGTGTTTACACAACAATTCTGTTATTTTGAAATAAATTTGAAATAACGGACGGCTTATTCTGACTTCTGTAAACCTCATTCCACGAGGAATAATGCCTATTCCAGAAAAGCTATTTCGGAATAGCAGTAGTGTGGAAGTAAAAGCAACTGGCTTAACATGGGATCAAATCAAGACTATTGCTAAGGATTGCAAGAGATAGAGAATGATTGTGGAGGCCCTATGCTCTACTAGGAGCCCAAAGGACTAATAGATAGATAGAAATAGTAGTGTGGATGCTCCACTGATTCTATTTCAAAATAGCTCCTCCCCAGGGCCATTCAAAGTAATTACTCCCCAGTGCTTCCACGGCTCTAAATCGAGGTAGCACATCCATATTAGGGGAGCCTATCTTGGACTAATTTTGAGGCTTCCCTGTAGTGTAGACACGCTATTTCGAAATAAGCTATTTCAGAGTATTTCTTCCAGAATAGCTTATTTCAAAATAAGCATGCAGTGTAGACATACCCTTTCAGATTAGGTCTCTCATCTCTCTTATTTTTTTCTTTATGAGAAAGTCAGACTAAATTCATTCAACTTAATGCCCCCCTCATTTTGCCCTTTACCACAGATACACTTTGCCTCTTCCCTTCAGATGCAAATACACCAATATACAATAGTATATGGTTGAGTTTTTCAAAGTTGATTAGGGGGATTTAGCCACACAAACTTCTATTAATCAGTGTGTTCTGTGGCTAGATCTAGGCTCAGATTTTCAAAAGTGCTTGCAAATCATGCACCCTCAGTAGTTTCACATGTGCCTGTATGTATGAGCATCCTCCTTGTACGTCAGAAAGGGAGTTGCATGTGTAATAACTGTGCAAACAAAAAGTTTGTGGCTCAATAGCTTTTTGTGTTTGCATTCATATATACAGAAATGTTTTGTATGAAAATAAATTTCAACACACAAATCTCATGGGTATTGTACATGTCCCCGGCTTTTCCTCCAAGAGCTGCTCTTACAATTCACAGCTAAAAACTGCAGTTGATTTCTCTGTGAATAAATCTGATTACAAATAGTTTCTGAGTACATTTCACAAAATAGCATTAATTCCTTAAATGACATGACAAACTAGTTAAATCAGTTAACAAGGAGTTTCTCTAATTATTACAGGGTGTGATGCAATGTGAATACCTTTTAAGGTTCTAATCCATGAAGCTGTTTGTTCAGTAAAATAGTTTGCTACTGCCTAGACTGATTGCTCTTTGAATACTGTAAATCAAACATACCCTGAGACCTCAAGAGGAGAAAAATAAATATTTGTAAAAAGTGACTATTGAGGGGGAGTCTTTAGTCTGGTTCCACTGAGACTTTTTATTTCCCTGCTTTTACTCTCTCTAGAAACATACAAGCAGAATGAAATGGTTCTAGTGTGATATACAGGGGCACAATCCAGACTAGTCAAGGGGCTGTGCCAACATTGGGAGCCTTCAATGCCTTGCTTTTATAGCTCCCACCTGGACTGCTCACAAACAGCCTTTCAGAATGCAAACCACACCCTGAGTGCCTGTAGTGCCACTTACACCCTGCCTTTCACCAGCTTTGGTTATATTGCAGGGTCACCCCATCACACCTCCAGTCCCAGATCTTCCCCCAGAAATGTTTGTCCTGCACTGTCCATCCCTCTCCAGGACACTAAAATATATATTAAGTCCATTATTCCTTTAAGGGAATAAAGTGCCAATTTATTATTTTAAATGGTTACTCAGGCACTTCAATTTAAATATGCTGGATTAGATAAAATAGTAAAATAGGCTTATTAACTACAGAGGGGTCGAGTTTAAGTGAGTCCAAGTAATGAAGCACCAAATTTAGAAATGGTTGCATGATAAAGGAAGATAAAATGCTTACTTGTGTACAACTTAGCAGACTGTATTAGGTTCATGCAAAGTTTTAACCATTTGCCCCCAACAGATTATTGACCATACTCTCAGGTCAGAACCCTCTCTCTTAGAATCCAATGGCTATTTTCCTTTGTCATCCTCAGAAGTGCTGCCAGGGAAAGAGAAGAAATGTCTTGCTGTCTGCCCCTTTTTTTCATCATCTTCTACCCCACTTTGAGAAGTATTTCCAGCAGGGAGCAAGGCTTCAGGCAGACTAGTGAAGAAAGAAAACTCCATGCTGTTTGTTTGATAAGACTTCATCACCACCACAAACTCTCCCCGTTTTCCCTTTCTGAGCTCTCTCTAGGACACACCCTCTTATATTTCCTGAAGTGGGATATGTCTTTTGTTCCTCTTCAGAAAACTGGCAACTGATATCAGGGACAGTGTCTTCAGTCACAGTGGTCCTCTCCTCTTCCTCCCCGGTCACCAGGACATGTTGCTTTTCTCTGCCATTGTGGACTTAGCCTCAATCCCTCCGACATGTGGAAACATACATTCCTTCTGCTGCAGAAGAGTTATAGAGACTTTCCCCTCAGAAATTTCTGGGACTTGACCACTCCCCTCTGTGATACCTGCACAATATTGCCCATTGCTTTTTTTTTTTTTTTTGCTACAGGTTACCACTTTAATAACTTTAGCTATATGCAAATGATTCTTCCCAATAAGCATTTCAATGGGGATATTATTTAGCACTCCTCTTGTCATGGCACCATGTGACCATCCCTTTCCACATACACCTTGGTGAAAGATACAGGAATCGTATGTCCTCCCACTGCCAGAAGAGCCAGTCTTTGGGATCACGCTTCCCTTGACCAGAGAGATCAGGGTTCTGGTGTGTCTAGATTCTATGCACTCCTTGTTATATACTCTGGCAACTTTAATAACTTCCACATTGATACTTCCCTCTCTCTACTTCCACCCTGGTCAGCCCTCACAAAACTTATCAGGTAACCTGGAGGTATCTCTCAAGTTTGTGCTTTAAGGATAACTGCTTTAATATGAGTTAGAAGGGGCTTATTTCTTTTAGTGTTGGGCATAGATTTCTCATGTGCTGAGTGGAGTTACACTGGAAGCACTTTCTTGAACTCTTTTCCTTCACAGAAGGTTTGTGATGGGGATTTCCAGGAGGGGAATGATTCTGGGTGTTTGGGGGTGAGTGCCTGGGATCCCAACCACCCTTCCTCTGAAGGGTAAAATAGGATTCTCCATACACACTTTACTCCAGATTTGTACCCCTACTTCTATGACTTGCACTCATTAGGCATCTGGGCTTGCACAAAGGGCTCACACAGGGTAGCCATTGCTGTCACAGATTCTTAAAATGTATCCTATGAAATATTTCTAATCTCTTAGTAAATGTTCTTGAGCAAAAAGATCAAAACATTGGTTCTGATCTTTGATTCTCATCTCTGCTTGCAACTTTTAATGTTCATGTTTTTGTCTCTTTCTCCATCCTGGTATGTTCTGGCTTTGCAATTGTTTCTATGGTACTTCTCTTGATACTTTCCTGTTTCTATTTCCCTTACCCATACTAAGCAAACAGAAAACATCAATCTGTCTCCAGCCACCACACCTGAGGCTCGCTTAAAATTGCTGCACCAGTGCTCAAAGTTTAAAATACATTAAAAAAAAAAAGACTGTGCGTAAATCCTAGCTTACTGCACCACCGTGACATACCAAGGCATAATCCAGACTAATGGATGATTGCATCATTCCTGCCCTGTAACTTTCGGTGCCCTGCTGTAGTAGTAGAATAGCCCAGGCTAATGAGAGCCAGGGTCTGGCTTGGATTCTGTTAGGCTATTTGTAAGCAGCCTAGGTGGCACTCAAGGGTGCAGGACCAGGATGACACAGCCCCTCACTAGTCAAGTTTGTGACCTGGTATGTCGCTACTGCATGCCAAGAAGGTAGAGTAAAAAGGGGCTAATAAAGACCATGAGTTAACAGAGGAGTCTGTAAACAAAGACACAATACTCTTTAAAAGATGTTTTAATCCATGTGAATGCATGATTGCTTTGAGCTCAACTGTCAATCATCAAAGGTAACCAAAGTTAATGTAATACAGAAGAGAAAAAATATGCAGCTTACCGTACTGTGTAATGTAATAGTATATGTGAACAATTATCCTATTCAAACACAGCCAACCCTTATAGTTCTTAATCCTTTCTATTCCTCGCTCATGAAAATTCTTATGGCCCTAACACATGCTAAATTCTGTTTTCAGATATCAATGTGGATCACACAATTTAAAATCAAGTGGTAGACTTTTCTCCACATTTGGTATATTTTCAAAAGGTATGGTAGGTCATTTATATTAGGAAAATTAACAAGTAAATGCATAGTAGCTTGGCATCTGTTTCTTAATTTGTCAGCATTTTTATCCGTTATTTAAATCTCTCTTCCAGCTAAAGAATCTTGAATTAATATGTATCATGGAAAGAAATATTTTAACAATCTTTGAGTTTAGTAAAATTCTCAAGAGTGGGAATACTAGAATCCTTGCCAATAAATACATCTGAGTGATACCAAAAGTAATATGTACAGAACTGATATTGTACAGAAGAACTTAAATCAGATAATTCCCTCTGAGCTTTAAAACCTTCTGTTGATTTTGTGTTGTTTCTTCCACTGTGTCCAAGAAAATTCTAAAAAATTCCCACGTGAAACATAAAAATATGTAAAGATAAGTATAAGAACATAACAATGGTCATACTGGGTCAGATCAATGGTCCATCTAGCCCAGTATCCTGTGCTGACAGTGGCCAATACCAGATGCTCCAGAGGGAGGGAACACAACAGGTAATCCTCATGTGATCCCTCTCTTGAGAATCTGAGAATCCCTAGACAATGCAACTGAATGAACTGTCAGCAAGTTCTGGATCATAAAAAAAAGTCACAAAAAGAGAAAGGGGAGAGGGTCAATTCACTGCGAAGTGCATTTTGTATGTGTTGCACATTCAGTGTGTGTATGTGTGTTTGTGTGTGTGTGTGTGACAGAGAGAGAGAGAGAGATGCAGACACACAGCATACACAATTCCCAGAGAGTAGTTATCCATGGTTCGCACTTAAGCTCGAAGGGCATACTAAGTAGTGTCCCTCAGGAATCAGTTCTGTTCAATATCATCAGTAATTTGGACAATGTTATTAAGGATATACTTATAAAGTTTGCAGATGAGACCAAGCTTGCAGGAGCTGCAAGTGCTTTGGAGGATAGGCTTAATATTCAAAATGATCTGGATAAACTGGAGAATGGTCTGAAATAAATAGTATGAAATTCAATAAGGACAAATACAAAGTATTCTACTTAGGAAGGAACATCCATTGCACACACAAAAAATGAGAAATGACTGCATAGGAAGGGGTACTGAGAAAAGGGGTTTGGGATCATAATTATAATGAGCTAAACAGGAGTCAACAGTGTCACTTTGTTGCAAAAAACCCAAGTATTGTTCTGGGATATATTAGCTGTAGTGTTTGTAAGCAAGACACAAGAAGCATTTTTTCCATTCTACTCTGTATTGAGTAGAATTCAATTCAAATGTTCATTCAGTTCTGAGACCCATATTTCTGTAAAAAATTGGACAAATTAGAGAAAGTCCAGAGAAGAGCAACAACAGTGATTCAAGGTCTAGAAAATATGACCTATGAAGGGAAGATTGAAAAACCTGTTTGTTTAGTATGGTAAAGAGAATACTGAAGGGGAACAAAACAGTTTTCAAGAACAGAAAAGGTCGTTACAAGGAAAAAGAAGAAAAACTGTTCTTGCTTACCTTTGAGGATAGGACAAGATGCAACATACTTAATTGCAATATTGGAGGGCTAGATTAGACATTAGAAAAAGTTTCCTAAATGTCAGACTGATTAAGTACTGGAATAAATTGCCTAGGGAGATTGTGGAATCTCTATCATTGGAGATATTTAAGAGCAGGTTAGACAAGCATTTGTGAGGGATGGTCTAGATAATACTTAGTCATACATTGAGTGCAGACTGGAGAAGACCTCTTAAGGTCCCTTCCAGTGCTAAGATTCTATGATTTGAAGGTTTAAAAAATCCTATCCAAAATCAGAATGAGAATATGCTATAAGGTCAGTCATGCCCTCTGAACTTTCACAGGGCATGCATGCCCAGAAAGATGGTAGAAATATTAAGCCACATTAATTTCTATGGTAGTGTAGACGCCAGTGCAGAGATGAGAAGTGTCTTGTTCTCTCCGTGCATAAAGGATGTGGGAGACAGCTTTGCCTCTGGCAGTATCCTAAAGTTTTACCCCTGCTTTGATGGCCCTTGTGGAACTTTCTTATGGTGAAGAATCACAGAGTGCAATTCTGTCCTGGCCATGGTGTCTCCAGTCTCCACTTCACCTGTGGTCTGCCACAGATCATACTGTGCACTTGATGGGGAAGTGGCACAAGTGCAGTCTGCACCAGATATATCCTCCAGAATATGAATGTGTGCCTGTCCCTTAGCCCATTTACATTAGTCTGTCTGCTACCAAGGAGCCATAGGGCTCCATTGTGTTTTTGCTGCACTGAGGGACTAGGCTACTGACTGACATATAGAGAGATTGATAACCAATCTAATTCATAATGTGGAGCAGTGCACAAAGAGTTGGGAGGCTGCCTAGAATACAGGAATGATGGATTATGCCAGAGAATCTGTGCCATGGCTCAAAACCTCCTGTAGGAGGAGAAGTGAGGGATCCCACCTGCAGGCTGTGGTAGTGGCTGCATTGCAGGTAGGAGGACCCATTGAATCTTCTGCATAGCGGGCGGAAGAATTGTAGTGACCTACTTTGTGTACTTGACTTTCAAATGAAATCTGTGTTTTGAAATGCAGTTGTATTCTGTAAAGTCTGCGAAAATGGCATCCTGGAGTTCCATCTTCATTGTGCCCTGTTATTTTCAGCTCAGATTTACACAGTGTAAAAGCTATGTGTTTGTGAGTCAGTGTTTCCTTTCAGCCCTGCAAAGGATCTGAAAGTCAAGCTGGCTTTCCTTTTCACTCATCATCACCAGTAATAAAGATTCTGCAGCCAACACTCTACTCACCTATATAACTCCATTGAGTTCAGTTAAGTAGCACAGTGTAACTCAGCATCTTTACTAGGGCTGTGTAAGTGTAATTGAGGGCATAATTTGGAGATTAGATAACAATTTTGGTTAATGTTGTTTCAGCCAAAATATAGTCCTATTCCCTCTCTCTCTGAGTTGAATTGTCTCTGCAGGTGTAAAACAAATGAACAAAACAACCAACAAACAAAATCTACAGATGGATGTTAAACAGCTATAGCTGAAGCAGAGCTGGGCACATATGGCTAACTGTGTTCAAGCATTCATGCTAGTTCCAGTTAATAATTTGGTTCCACTACATTTGTGCTCCTTATTATTTGCTATCTGCAAACATTAATGCTAACAGATTCTTGTTCACCCAGATGTTTGGGGAATGGCTGGTCTTTCTGCAAATAGCCATATTTACAAAAGGACAAGGGTATTCATCCATGAGCATGGGGACTTGCTATTCATTATTTACAATGCATCCTTTTCAGTATGTGTTCTCTTCTTTGCAAAGTTGCAGTCCAACAGGGAGGAGAAACAGATCCAATGACAGAGGGAGCCAATCAGAAACCACAAATAGGTGTGTACTGAATAGTCAAAGTGAACCATTCATGACGCTATCTAGTCTGCAATTTGTTGGCATAACTGTTCAGTGAATGCTTGTGAAAGCTAATACTAAATCAAGATAGATTGCAAACTATTTATGAATGATATAATGGGCTAAATATGTAATATAATGTATTCATACCAAATAATTTGGCTATGTTTTTAAATACACATTGGAAGCAAATCTGTTTAATAAGAAGATAGTAATTTTAATAGTCACTTTCCAGAACCACAAACAGGAATAAACCTTGGAAGTTAAAAGATATTTGAAATAGCTCATGATCATGTATATTGCTTGGGTGGTAGATAAGTATTCAGGGGGAACATGACTGCAAAAAGGAAAAGAGAAACATAAAATTGGAATTTGTCTAAGCATTTAGTGGGATTGTTGAGGGCCCCTGACTGAGGGGATGGTTAAAGTAGCCTACCTTCTACACTATGCCATCAAAATTGCACTCCCCTGAGTCTCTAAAATATAGGGACTGCTCAGTGTACAGGCACTAGCTTCTAATTTTCCCCCTGGGTGCTCAGCCCTCGGCCCCACCCCAAGCCCTGGCCCCTCGCCTGCCTGTTCCTGCCTTTACTCTACCCTTGGCCCAACCTCTGCTCCACCACTTCCCCCAAGGCTTCACCCCTACCCTGCCTCTTCTTGCTCCCACTCTGCTCTCACCCCAACTCTTTCTTGCCTTTTTCTACCCTCCTTCCCTGAGCATGCACCATCCTCACTCTCTCCCTCTTTCCCAGTGCCTCCTGGGGGAACTGATCAGCAGAGGCCACTGGTGGGTGGGATGGAGAGGAGCTTATCTACTGGTGGGTGCTAAGCACCCACTAATTTTTTTTCTGTGAGTGCTCCAGGGCTGGAACACTCACAGAGTTGGGCACATATGACTCCCTGCCAAACCACCCAGGAAGTAGGTGAGGAGAACATGAAGCTGTGGTCTAATTCATTGCCACCTCCATAGGCCAGCTTTGAAAAGAAGAACATATTGCACCTCTGAAGGGATAAGTCACTGGGCACAATCCTTCTAATCGCTGTGGTGCTTTATGCTACACATTGTTTCTCCATATACAACAGAGTCCAGTATATGGCAAGCAGAAAGTTACTGTGGCACTGTATGACAGATTCTGTCACAAGCCATGATCCATCTTATACAGAAAGGGGTAGGAGGTTCTCAGGCTGCTGACTATTAGTCTTGGATTTTCAAGCTTCCTTGAGAGAGGTTAGAGCTTCCTGCTTTGATTTAATAGCAGATGGCTATGGCCCCCAAAGTGCCATATGAAAGCTGTGAATGGTAGAGCTGTGGCCTTCCCCATCCCAGCGAAGCCTCCCACAATACCTCCTCTTGTAAGAGGAGGACCATCATCTTGGTCCTTCCTATTCTTTGCCTGTGTCACATACTTATCTAAACTCTTGGGGGTGGCAATTCCTTGGTCTAATTTTGGTTGTTGGGTTTAAGGTGTTAGTTGTTGACAGTGGCCTGGGATATACAGAAGATCAGACTAGATGATCTTGTGGGCCCTTCTGGCCTTAAACTCTATAAATTATGCTGGGGTGAGTTAGGGCATTTGGCACAGATTCAGTTAGTCTCCTCTTTTCCCTGACAAGAGATTCTCAACCAGGCAGCTGTGGCCAAAATTCAGACCCTTTGCACCGCCCACATGGGCATATAATCTGGCCTTGTGTTTTTCAAAATGTTGAGGTTGCTATACATTCCTGAGAGAAAGTTGCAAGTTTTTAAATTGGGAGGTGAAAAATCCAATGGTAGTGATATCATCTTTGTGATGGAGATAGGTATTTGAAAGGAAAGCACCTAAGTTAGAAAGTTGTGTCTCTGTGGATGACCCAAAATGATTATACTGAAAGACAGGTGCAACTTGAATCAGATGTAATGTTAGGTACTTCAGATGTAATATTATCTGGATTTCAGTGCTGCAGAAATATTTAAATCATACCACGGGCTGTTAGTAAGAGTGAAGTGGCCTATAATAATTAATAATAATTAATAAACCCTATTCAGACAAGGGGCCCAAATCCTGATATGTGCTGAGTACCTACTAGTCCCATGGAAATGTGGTGGGGACTGCAGAATCTCAGGATTTGGGCCAACAGTTTAAAATAAGGAACAGGATGGTTCAGGGATTAGTCTCAGAAGATGTGCTTTAAGGGATTTACAGTGCTGGAAGTAAAGAAATATTGAATCAGTAGAGGATGAAACAGTAATGCTCATTTTTTTCATTTGAAAAGCTGTTGAGATGATACGCAAAATCCCTTTCAGTACTTCATGGTTTCATTTCAAGAGCAGTAGGAGGATATACATTTATTAAAATTAATGAGGAAAAATCACTGTCACATTCTGAGGAATAACTCTCTCCAGGTAGGGGTGTGTGCGTGCGTGTGTGTACATGTGTATGTGAGTATATGTGTGTGTGTAAGGTCAATACTGTGTTTGAGTTTTCAAAACCCAAGTCTTCTCCTTCACTAGTTTTTGAGGGAATTGATTGCAGTATAATAGGAAGAGCAATCTGTTCTTATCTTCTCGATTACTTTCTCCTCCAGTGAATACTTTTCATTCTTCATTCTGTGCCAGTTCTTAGCTCTTCTATGTGTTTTGTACACATATGTGTGCTAAGTTTAAACGATTATTTATAATACAGGATGTAGTCACTAAGATCAGAATCCCACTGAGCCAAGCCCTCTGAAAACTTATTGTCCCAAAGTCCCTCTCCCAAAGAGCTTGCAGTCTAAACAGCAGGGGCAATTAAGAAGGGAGAAATGACGCATTTCCATTTTTGTACAATATGGGGAACTGAGCGACAGAGAAAATGAGTTGCCCAAGGTCAGAAAAGAAATCCATGGCAGGGCAGGGAAATCAACTTCAGTTTCCTGACCCCCCAGTTCTGTACCTGAACCATAATCAGAAAACCACCCTTCCTCTCAAGATAGCCTCTAGATACTGGTTTAAATATTGGACAGCATTAATAATATGTAACTCCTACATAAATGGCTATGAAACGCTCTTTTATAATTTTTGGTGTGCTGTTCCCTACTCTCTTAACTTAGGTAAAATGGCACCTTAGGCAAATGTATATTTTGTTGACCCTGGCCCACACTGCTTCCCAGACTCCTAGTTATCCCCCATGCCCTGTTGCCTCCCTGCAGTCCCCCAAGTTCTTTTCCATAGCATTGCACCCCAGGACCACCCTGCTCCTTGTCTTTTGACCACAGCATCCCCCTCACAATGGCACCCAGAGTGATCTCCCTCATTACTGACCCTGCACTCTGTTATATTTTTTGCAGGCTTATAAGATGTACACTGTCCACCAACTTGATTTCAGTATGGGAGACATTCGGGATTCAAAAGCGAGGATCGAAAGTTTGTTTTATTTATGTACAGAGTTTTTGTGGTCTCTTAATAGCTTTTTATTAGCATTGTGAGATTCTAAGCCCTGATCCAGCACCAATGAACATGGAAGAAAAGTTCAGCCATAAGTCCTTCACCTAGCAGTTAGTACTTCTCTCCTGCTTCCAGCAGCCACCATTTCCATCACGACCACCCATCTGAGAGGGAGTGGCAAAGAAGCTGGAAAGCAGCTGCGTGCTTGCAGTAGGAAGAAGGCATGTTGATTGGACTGGACTGAAAGTTCAGCATCTTGGCCTCAGACCCAGCCATTCTTCCCCACTTAAACTCAGTCCCAGCAACTACACTGGGCTGACAATGAGGAATCCTGGTGAAAAATAAGTGATTAATCTTATTTTATCATTTATTTTACCCAGCAGTTTTCAGCTTTTGATAACAATTACTAAGATGCATCAACCAAGATTTCTATTAAGAGGCTGATATTATATGAAACAGTTATTCTGCTCTAAGCTCACTGACCCTGAATAGATTGATTATGTGTGAACCTGTCCCACAAGAGAGGAGTGTTCTAAGATTCCATGGGCACGGTTTAGGCTAAACCATGGTTTAAAATTGGCTCTTAGCACAACAAGTCCAAAAATAGATAAAATACATTTATTCAAGCTTTAGCTGAAATTAACATGCCAAAACCAACTCTGCTGAATAAGCACAGCAATAACTTTATTTCATTTGTTACTAGTAATGTTATCCTATCTCTGGGTAATTGATTCCTGGTTTATAAAAAACCCTCAAATATTAGCCTGGCATAAAGGGGCCAGTATCGACACAGTTCTCCAAGTGCCACATGTTCAGAGCTTAAGTAGCTTGAAAAATTCGCTGCGAAGGTACAAAAATCTTTAACTTACCTGTGATACAAATAATATAGATTAAAATAGAAAGGCTAACAGATCTAATTTACTTTATTCCATTTCCTGGGAAACTCACTATTTAATTTTTGTATTTTACTCAGTTTGGATAATGAAATTTATTTACATGGAAACTTAGTGTGTGAATCCATAACTCACCAGCTTCTGTAAGCTAAGCCACACACTGCATGGCACCGTCATGAGCGTGCATCTACATTGCACACTTCTTTTGGTGGTGTGTAGAGTTCATAGGCATGTAGCCTCCATGGCATGAGTATAAATTACAGGGCAGGGGAAGGGTGTGGATATGTCTGCAAATATATGTTTGCAAGTATATATCCTACCTAGCTCTTTTCTTGCCTGAGTCTTGCCTCCCTTCCTACATTTTTTAGCAGTGTAGTGTCACTCTGTCTCCCGATTACTGGAGCCTTTCATCACTGAAGGAAAAGACTGATCACTGGGAAAGGCTCTGGAAGCTGCTTGCTACTAGTACCTTTCTCTTCACAGGGAATGCCTTTGAAGAATATGGGTGGAAATTAAATCCCAAGAGACTTTTTGTATTGAATTTTAAGAAAGGAATATGCCTATTTGTATTTGGCTTTTAAAAAACTATATAAAAAGTTTTATTAACAAAACTTCCTGTAAACTACACTGTTTAAACATCCCCAAATATTCTATGCAAAGATCGGCACAGATTCTATACTTTTATTATGAAGTGTAGATTCCAGTCAAGGGAGCAAATTCTGATGTTGGTGATATGTGTAAAACTGTACAAAATTCAATGCAGTTAGTCAGTATGATGAAGAATAGACTTTGGCTTAGGATTTTTTGCAAGCTTGGAGACAAACATTTTAGTTCATGGTTTGTGGCATGGTTTTTCTTTTCTTTTCTTTGAGCCTACCATTCATTCATTACATTCTTGGAGAACGTACATACTGAAACAAAATAAGGTGTATCATTTTTAAAATAAGCAGTTTCAAGTTTGCACCATAGGGATCTCATGACTTTGCCAGTGGTAAGTACCGTACAACTGCTATTCTCTAAATAGTATTTCTTTCAGCAATTCTGGTTGTAGACATTCCACAGGCAGATATCTTGTAATCTAATTCACTTCAATCAGTCCAGACAAAAGCCCTCTCACTTCATCTAGTAAGACCCCACTGCCTGTGCTCTGTCAGCACATATGGTAATTCATTTCTTATATAATAAAACTGCCGTGTGTAGCTTTTTATCAACAGGTTGTCTCAGGGAATTACAAAATCCTTTCTTAATTTTTAACCTCCTTACAACACGAGCAATTTAGCTTAATGTAAAAGATAAACTGAGCAGGGCTGGAAAATTGTACACTCTGCTTACCGCTAATTAAATAATTCTAGCTTTTAGAAATCTTAGAATTTTAAAACAAACATAGAACTGTGCTTTAAGGGTCAGATTCTGTCACCCTTATTGTGTTGACTAGCACCTTACTCCATGAATGACTGATTCCACTGGGACTGTATGTACGGAAAGATTGTACTAACAGTAAGTAAGGATATCAGAGTCTGCTTCAATGTTATGAGGAAACTGTGGGGCCAACGAGTCCTAGCAGGATTGTTTAGATATAATTTTTGTGTTATGTGGTGATCTCCAGTAGTCATGACTGTGAATTCATAATATGCTAGGTATTGTACAATGATATGTGATAAATGTATTTTCTTCTGATCTTCTAAGCTAGAAATTTATCCCTTTAACATTACAGCTGCAGAGGAGAAATCTCTTTGATCTACTTTAACTTAAGTACATATTTTCCTATCCTTTTGCAGAAACATATACTGATATTTTACCAGATGTACCAGATATACAATGTATTTTTCATGCATTTAGTTTGGTTACATGTAATAAATCTGTCTTGTGCAAGAAATGGATATCTAATACCTAACAGTCTGTGCTGTGGAAAGAGTCAGTGATGAAGATACAAAATGTTAATACTTATGTTAAGGCTTTACATACCACCAGGTTCACCTATTTTCAATGGGAGCACACATAAAGTGTTGTGATCTGCTTCAGAATCTGTCTTGATGGCTCTTAACCAGCACTGGAAGGTGGGTTTGGAGAGTCTTGCAATGGGCAGTCAGCACAAGGAAAATTTCAAGCGATATTAATTAAGGATGAGCGATTAAATGGACACTAGATCTTTTCTTCAACTAGGTGTCAACAACTGAATTGAACTCATATCTAAATGGTAGAAAGGTCTGTCATGTCCGCCATTTAGAATATGGCAAGCAATACTCCTCCATGTCTGGGAAGTCTTCTAGAAAGAAATAATTATTATCATTCTCGATATAATCTAACGGACTGAGCACAGGCTGAAAATAAAAAAAAAATACTTGAATTCTAACTTGTGTCACCTATTTACTTGAATGGTCTGGGGAAAATTACATCATCTCTGAGTATCAGTTCCTCCAGGGGCAAAATAGCTACCTACCACAGAGGAGGACTCTAAGACAGGTAAATGTGTTAGTCTATAACTTTAAAAACAAGTAGTCCTGTGGCACCTTAGAGACTAACACAATTGTGGGTTTCTGTTATTCTTCTCCAGATCATTGGATGAAGTGAGTTTTGCCCATGGAAGCTCACGATACTATATATCATGAGCTATACTATATATAGTATTTGTTAGTCTCTAAACCTGGGTCTACCCTAGGAAATTATTGCAAAATAACAAATGGAGCATCCACACGACCAAGCCCATTATTTTGAAATAAGAGGCTGGTTATTTCAAAATAATAACTCCTGCTTTCCATGAGGAATAACCCTTATTTTGAAATAGTTATTTCAAAATAGTGGTAGTGTGGATGCTCTAAGTCAAGGTAGCGCATCCACATTAAGGGAGCCTGCCTTGGACTAATTTTGAGGCTTTTCTGTAGCACGGACATGCTATTTCAAAAGAGTTATTTTGGGAGTTATTATTTTGAAATAAGTTATTTTGAAATAATTTCCTAGTGTAGACATGCCCTCGGGTATCATAGGACTATTCATTTTTAAAGTAGAATTAGTGAGTGTTCATTCAGAGTAATGAATATGTAAAATACTCCATCAAGTTAGAATTCGGCAACCATTTCTCACACTATTGGAGCAAATGGACTACTTGTGTGAATAGGTGTTCACCAAAGGGTATACTGTCATTATCTCCACGACATATATCTTTTACTATGGAAATGTCTGTATATCAATAACACTTATAGTAAACTACCAATAGTCAAAGTTAAACATAAGTGTTTTTCTGTAGTATACTAAAATCTTGCCCTTCAGGGTAAAATATTCTGAAGTAATTTTAGAAGCACAGCAGATAACACTTCAGTGTCTAGCCATGCTACCCCAGGAGAGAATAAATGAGTTGTAAAAATACATTCCACTTGTGACCTAGTAATAAATTCCACTTGTACCAAGTTCATAAGAAAGTCAGCATTTTTTAAAAGTTTTAAGATAGATATTCTGATTGAGAATGTATGTGGAGGTCACACATCCAGAGCTAATTAATAAGTTGAAATGTTCTTGTTTAGTGAAGGTTCCAGGGACTTCCAAGATACTCATAATTCACAGAATATATAAGAACAAACAAGCTGTTAAAGGGCAAATCCATTTCAACAATATTAATACCCTGATATTAATTTCCCTAATAGTTCTGCGAGTTAGAGTGAAACATTTGAGTTGTACGGACAAATTATGTTCTCTATTACATTGGCTTAAAACCAAAGCAACACCATTGACTTTAACTAATAGCAGGATCTAGCTCATTGTCTTTTACTGACTGTCAGACTTATACTTGCTGGACTTCCCAGCAATTTCAGAGTTAGTGTATCAACTGTAAGGTTCAGAGAACTTTTTGAGGAATTTAGAAACCACTCTGTCCCCTGGCTCTCACCCCGTCTGTTTCCCAAGGAGTGCAAAGGAGCAGAGAAGCATCTGCGCATGACAGTGGCAGAGCTGTCTCTGATGCCAACTGCCCATCATATAGAGGGAGCAGGTTGAAAGGAGGAGGGATATATGGGGACAGTGTAGAGCACAGACCTCTTCTGCCAATTCTCAGTGGGTAGAAAGCTCTTTAGGGACCATTGCCAGTGTTCCAAATTTAATCAGTTTCCTCCCCCCCTCCCCAGACCCTCCCAGCTGCCACACACAGCTGTCTCCTTGAGAGACTCTGAGACATTGTTTCTAGATTTGGAACAGAATTGAAAAGTTTTGAGGTTGGAATTCCTTTTGGTAATTGAAAATGCAAGTTTGGGGCTGCTGAATATTTTTTCAAACCTTATCTTATTCACTGGTATTCTTAAAAATATGGCAGGAATGAATTACTTCCAAGCAAGAATCCTCCTTTTTTGCATAACTCATGCTACTACTAAGGGGAGAAATTTGTTTTTTTTCTTTTGGAAAAACATTTTGTGCGAGTTGACTAACTTATGAAACCCAACATTAAAAAAAATCTAGCGGTTTCATGAAATCCTTAAACATTAGCATCCAAAGCAGTAACTGCATCAAGTTGTTTTGCTGTGGATAAACTCTGTTTTTGGCAGAGAATGCTGGTCATGTCCTGTCTTTCATTAATGTCATATCGGATTTTGTACAGTAAGTTTCTTCACTTAGGGCTCAGGTGCACTGAAGTTGCCTTGATTATTTTGCGATAATCTTCTCTCCAAGTCCGAGCCTCTGATTCAATTGTAGATAGAACTTGCTGGTCATTTTACCCATGTGGCCAAACAGAATTTCAGTATAGAATTTAGAGTCGTAGAGCCTGATTCTGAACTTAGATATACTAGTGTTAATCAAGAGTAATTCTGCTAAAATCTACAGTTATACCAGTGTAAATGAGATCAGAATCACATTTATCAAACCTTCTTACCATTACGAGAATAGTGTAAGGAGCCTAAGAAGGACCTAGACTACATAAACCATTGGTTATCAGCAAGATATCCTCCTGTGTCAGTGAGCAGCATTCTTTCCAGGGATTGCTTTTGAGAAACTGAAAAATCAGTGCTTGCTCTGTTATTACATTACATGCATTAGATGACCTGTACATTCCCCACTCCAAATGATTTTTTACCGATCTGAAGCTAAGTGAGTGTCCAGCTGATATACATATTTTTCAGCAGAGTACATTCACCAACTTAAGACTTTTCAGGAGTATTAGAAATCTTTGACACTGAGCATTTGGGAAAAAATATTCTTTTCCACAAATCTCTTTGGACTTGAAGGCATGTCAATTCCTGACACATGTTTTAATATCCTGTAGATTTTTTTTCTTTGAGACTTGTCAATTAGTGGCAGTACTATCAAATTTCAGTCCCAAATCCGTGTAACAGAATGATACTGTCACTCTTATCTTTTTTTGTGCTTTGTCTCATGCCAGACTTACTTCATTTATGAGAATGCAATTCAACTGAAATCCTTAGGGCTGGATTTCAGATATCCCAGCAAATGCTTTTTAGCCTGTAATGCAATGTGGAGGGTGGGGAAGACTTACATTTCCATGCACCCCAATGCCAGTCTGTGCATGTTTCCGTGTGGAGCACAGCAATGACGAGGGTGCTTATTTCAGAGCTCCAAAGTGAATCAGAAGAATTTTTAAAAGGGAGCTATCATCCCCTCAGACTCTGGAGGAAACATAGCCACTCTCGTAAGAGTTGGTTTTCCTTTCACTTCCAACTAACTTTAAATTCTTAAACTGAAAACCAAGAACACTTTACTTTAAAGTTCCCTGTGTGAATTTGAACAGTTACCTCAGCAGACAAAATGCTGAGCTTTATATCTACATAATTACCTGCACCAACAGTAATTGCCAGTGGGTATTAACAATAAAACTAAATTTAATATTTAGAGATATTAACACTTACTTTGTCTCATGTGGAAAGAGGAACAGACTCTTTGACTCCAAACCATATTCTGGCACTTACTTCTAGAAATAGGCCATGTGTCTTTTATTGTCTGTCCTTCTACCATCTTCTCCACCCATCAGAGACAACATTATGACCCCACTGACTCATATTCAAAGAGGCAAAAGATTTGTCAATCAAGGCTAGTATATAAGCACCACTTCTTTTCCAGTTCTCTGCCCTCTTAGCTGGAAACACGGAATGAATATTCATATTTCAGGTCTTGGCTATAATTCTGTCTTTTTCTTCAACCCCCTTTTTTTTTTTTTTTACCTACCTCCATTTCATAAGAAAGAAGGAAGAAAAAATTAGGATTGGGTAAGAAATGTGGCTCATGAAAAAGGAGGGCAAGAGCAGGATCAGCATGGAAAATCCCTTTGCAGACGTCTCCTGCATGCAGCTACAAGGAGGTATGTGATGAGACAGGAGAAGAGCCTCTTTCGAACCACAGGAAAATTCTGTCTTCCACACCATAGCTTTGTCTCCAGTTTCTCTCAGCCGAGATGTGTTCAGAACCAACCCCCTGTCCTTTAGAATCCTTCTCCCAGAATAAAATGTGGTTTGTCTACATGCCTGCCAGCCACCATAGCTACAATTTTCCCTCCCTCTGGGCTGATTCCTTACTTTGCTCTACAAGTCTTTCTGGGTACGCTGGTGCTTGTACATTTAGTCTTTACTGACATAGGACTACTGTGAGGCAACCCCGCCACTATCCCTACCAAGGGGAGGAGGCCGCAGTCGGAAGGAGCGCAAGCCCGGCACAAGCGGCGGTGAGCCGAATACCACCGCCCGATGTTAGGGCAGAGGTGGATTGGTGCATAAACGTAAAAGGGCACACGGGGGATGGCGGATCGAGCGTGCTGCCGCCCCGCACGTCGTCACTTGATGACATCACCGGAGCGACAGGGGGCAGAGAGGGAGATGCACAGCCGCCCTGGCCACCCTCAGGGCATGACGTCATCCGGCGAGACGTCACCGGCGCGCCGGAAGGAGACAGGGCTCAGAGCCTGGCGGGGGTGGATAAAGGAGGGGCAGGGAACCCAGAGAGGGGGGGAGACGAAGAAGGGAGTGAGGAGCCGGACTCGAGGGTGCCAAGGGATGGGAGTTCCTCTTACCCCTTCCCCAAAACCGCTTTCCTTTCCTTTCCCCAAGAGGACCAGAAAGAGCGCCGGTAGCAGAGTGGAATACGGCCCAGGATGAGGTTGTGGAGCCCGTGAGCAGGTGCGTTTAGGGGGAACGCCCCCACCTGTTACGTCAGGGAACGTTGTTCCCGGTGTTAGGGCCCTGGGCCGGGGTCCGGGAGTGTGGGTGGGCCCAGACCCCCCCTCTGCCGCTGGCAGGTGGCCTCGATATGGTGAGCGACAGTGGATTTCGCATTACCCCTAGCCACACGGGGAATAAAGAAGCGTGGGGACTACTACGCAGGGTAGCTATTATGGGACAAACATAGCAAACAATCGGGCATTGTACTCGGGCACAGGACGGGGTCATGACACGTGGTGGAGAATGTGGGCAGCGGTCCGTGCCCTGGATTAAGGGCAAGTTCATGAGAGAGTTTGTCATTTAAAGGAAAACTACCATGGAGGTGAATAAGCTCCTAGAGTGGGTGATGGACAACCAGCGGCAGCTACAACAGACCGAGGTGTTGCAGCAAATTGCTGCTGAATTTCAAAAACAACAACGGCAGTTGGTCAGCGAGCTGAAAGAGGTGGGTGCAGGAGCCCACAACCAATGGGGCCGGAGCCCCGGGCCCCTAGATGGCGACGAAGATGGGGAGGTAAGCGCCCGACTCCCGATCCGATTGTCAAAAGTAGGGCCTGAAGACGACGCGGAAGCCTTCCTGGTCACTTTTGAAAGGGTGGCCACGGCTGCCAGGTGGCCGCAGGAACATTGGGCCACGCTGCTTGCGCCCTACTTATCGGGCCCGGTGCAGCTAGCATACCGAAGCATGTCCAACCGGGACGCCCTGTGTTATTACAAGGTAAAAGAGGTGATCTTAGACCAACTAGGCCAGAAATGTACCGGCAAAAGTTCAGGGCAGCAAGGTACGAGGCCGGGGAACAGCCCAGAGCGGTGGCCCATCGGGTAAGGGAAGCCGGTATGAGATGGCTGGAACCCTCCACTAAGTCGGTGTCCCAAGTAGCCAATTTAGTTATCTTAGAACAGTACCTGCAGGTATTACCCGCAGAGGGCCAGAGGTGGGTGCGACGCCACCTTCCAGGAATTTTGGAAGAAGCGGTCACCCTTATGGAACATTTCATGGCCGCTGAGGGTGTAGAAGGAAAAGGAAAGACGTCGGGTATAAATACAGGGGCGCGAGTGGGGTCGATGTCTCACAACAGGGAGCCCCGGGGCAAAGGGGGTTTCGGTCCAAAGCTTGCACCCAGGCAGGGGATAGAACGGCGAATGGCCCCAGTATGGCACTTCCCCGAGGGGAAGGAGGGCAGAGCTGCACGGCGCCAGATTACGCGCAGAGTGCGAATGAACGGTAGGGTGATGGAAGCGGTGCTGGACTCTGGGTGCGGTCAGATGTTAGTGAGGGCTGATACTCTGGGACCTCGGGGGCCCCGAGGCCCACTGGTATGGATCCGGTGCGTGCACGGGGACACGCAACCATACCCGACGGCATGGGTAAACTTAAATGACGGGCAAGTAAATGGCCCAGCAAAAGTAGCGGTGGCCGGTAAGTTGCCGTACCCCCTGTTGTTGGGACAGGATTGGCCCGGATTCCAATCCCTCTTACAAGTAAAGAGGGAGGCCAGAGGAAGGGGAAGCCGAGCCGTTTGGGTAGCTCAGGGCGAGAAGAGCCCCCGATGCACTCATCCGCCAGAAGAGGGGCCAAGGAGGTCACCTCCACCCATAGCGTTAGAACCGGATGTGGGCGACTTCGTGATGTTGCAACGAGAAGGTCCTACACTCCAGCATGCGTGGGAAAATGCCCAACCGGTAAGAGAGGGTAAGGAAACACCCAGTCAAGGGATTACTCAAGGACCCCATTTCGAGATCCAGCAAGACAGACTTTACCGGGTCGTAAAAGGGGGAGAGGGACAGGAAGAGGAAGCCCAATTGGTGGTGCCACGGGCCTACCGGTGGTGTGTGATGGAGCTGGCCCACGATAACCCATGGGCGGGGCACCTGGGAGCTGAAAAAACCCAGCAGCGGGTGTTACATCGATTTTATTGGCCGGGGGTATATAAGGACATCAAGGACTTTTTGTGCCTCCTGCCCCCAGTGCCAGCTGACTTCGGGGGTAAAGGTACCCCGAGCCCCATTAGTACCCCTTCCCCTGGTAAACAAACCCTTCGAGAGGATCGGACTAGACCTAGTAGGCCCCCTAGAACGAACATGGAGGGGTCACCAATATATCCTCGTGGTGGTGGACTATGCCACGCGGTACCCAGAGGCAGTCGCCCTCCGGAGGACTACCGCCCTGATCTTGGCAGACGAACTAATGAAAATGTTTGCTAGGGTCAGCCTCCCCAAGGAAATATTAACCGATCAGGGGCCAAACCTGACATCACGACTGGTGACTGAGCTATGTAGATGGCTGCAGATCAAGAAGGTACGAACGTCAGTGTACCACCCCCAGACAGATGGCTTGGTCGAGAGGTTCAACCAGACCCTGAAGGCAATGCTGCGAAGGTTGGTACAAGACGACCCGTGAGATTGGGACAAACTCCTTCCCCCTTTACTCTTTGCAATATGAGAGGTACCCCAGGCCTCAGTCGGACACTCCCCCTTCGAACTTTTGTATGGGCGACGCCCGCGGGGAATACTGGACCTTTTAAAGGAGGGGTGGGAGGAACAAACATCTACTGCACTGGGGTCGGCCCAGTATGTTATTAAGTTACGGGACCGACTGCATACCGTGGGCCAATGGGCCCGGGAGAACTTACAGCGAGCCCAAGGATCCCAAGTACGGCAGTACAATCATGGGGCCCAGATGAGGGAATTTA
This sequence comes from Pelochelys cantorii, assembly GCA_032595735.1. Lineage (NCBI taxonomy): Eukaryota > Metazoa > Chordata > Testudines > Trionychidae > Pelochelys > Pelochelys cantorii. The sequence goes on along the minus strand of CM064328.1, from coordinate 62,049,987 downwards.
GCCCAGGGGACCCGGTACTAGTGTTATTACCTACCGGGGACTCTAAATTGTTAGCCAGTTGGCAGGGCCCCTTTAGGGTACTGAGAAAAGTGGGGCAGGTAGACTACGAAGTACAGGTGGAAGGGAAAATGCGGTGAAGTCAAATTTATCATGTGAATTTGTTAAAGAGGTGGGTACCCCGAGAAACACCGCCGAAAGAAGCTCTAGCCACCAAGGTGGCATTTGGACCCTGGGGGGAGGAAGAGGTTACTTGGAGAGCAAGCCAGATAGGGGAGGCCTTGACCCCCACCCAGCGGGACGAACTACAGAGGGTGCTAAAACGGGCTGAGGAGGGGTTGACGAATCGACTGGGAAGGATGTCCCTCGCAAGCCATGCTATCACCACCGACCCAGGGCAAAGGGTGCATGACGCAGTCCGCCCAGTACCACGGAAAATGTGGGATACGGTGCATAAAGAATTACATGATATGATCCAATGGGGCATAGTGGAGGAGTCCCATAGCGACTGGCGAAGCCCTATCATATTAGTACCCAAAAAGGACGGGTCCACATGATTTTGTATAGATTTCCGCAAGGTAAATGCCATCTCAAAATTCGACGCGTATCCGATGCCTCGGATAGACGAACTACTGGAACAGCTAGGGCAGGCCAAATATTTATCGACAATTGATTTGACGAAAGGGTAGTGGCAAATCCCACTAACGCTGGAGTCTCGCGAAAAGACCGCTTTCGCAACCCCCTTTGGACTATACCAGTTCATAACCATGCCGTTCGGGCTCCATGGAGCCACAGCTACATTCCAATGGTTGATGAACTGGGTTCTTACCGAACACTGCGGGTATGCAGTAGCCTACATCGACGACATCGTCATCTTTAGTACATCGTGGGAGGAACACCTACGACATTGGATGCAGTGCTAAAGGCACTGATCCAAGCGGGACTGACAGCCAACCCAACGAAATGCCACTTCGGTAAGCGAGAGGTGTCGTATCTGGGGTACACGGTGGGCAACGGCCAACTGCGGCCATTGGTGGACAAGGTACAGGTCATCCGGGACTACAGATCTCATGAAGAAGGGGCAACCTCAGCAGGTGGTGTAGACCCCACAAGGGATACACGCTTTCGATACTTTGCGCCAGTGCTTAGTAATGGCTCCAGTGTTGCGCCAACCAGACTTTAATAGGCCCTTTGTCCTTCAGACAGATGCGTCAGAGGTGGGACTAAGGGCGGTACTAGCGCAAGGAGAAAGGGGAACCGAACACCCAGTGTTGTACCTGAGCCGTAAACTATTCCTTAGGGAGAAAAATTACGCTATGATAGAGAAAGAGGCGTTGGCCATCAAGTGGGCCGTCGACACTTTACGCTACTTTCTTATAGGAAACCACTTCACGCTGGTAACGGACCATGCACCCCTGAAATGGATCCAGACGATGAAGGACACAAATACCCAGATCCTACGTTGGTATCTAAGTTTACAGCCCTACCATTTTGACATCATCCACAGGCCAGGCAAAGAAAACCAAAATGCAGACTGTCTATCGAGAATGCCCGAAACTGGCCGTGAAGCAACGGCGAGTATTGGGGCCGACTTAAGGGGGGAGGTGTGTGGCGATGTGAGGCAACCCCGCCACTATCCCTACCAAGGGGACGAGGCCGCAGTCGGGAGGAGCGCAAGCCCGGCGCAAACGGCGGTGAGCCGAATACCACCGCCTGATGTTAGGGCAGAGGTGGATCGGCGCATAAACATAAAAGGGCACATGGGGGATGGCGGATGGAGTGTGCTGCCGCCCCGCACGTCGCCACTTGATGACGTCACCGGAGCGACGGGGGGCGGAGAGGGAGACGCACGGCCACCCTGGCCACCCTCGGGGCATGACGTCATCCGGCGGGACATCACTGGCGCGCCGGAAGGAGACGGGGCTCAGAGCCCGGTGGGGGGTGGATAAAGGAGGGGCAGGGAACCCAAAGAGGGGGGGAGACGAAGAAGGGAGTGAGGAGCCGGACTCGAGGGCGTCAAGGGACGGGAGTTCCTCTTACCCTGGACCCCGAGCCCCCTTCCTTTCCTTTCCCCAAGAGGACCAGAAAGAGTGCTGGTAGCAGAGTGGAATATGGCCCGTGGAGCCCGTGAGCAGGTGCATTTAGGAGGAACGCCCCCACCTGTTACGGCCGGGAATGTTGTTCCCGGTGTTAGGGCCCTGGGCCGGGGTCCAGGAGTGTGGGTGGGCCCGTACCCCCTCCTGCCGCCAGCAGGTGGCCTTGATACGGCGAGCGATGGTGGATTTCGCATTACCCCTAGCCACACGGGGAATAAAGAAGTGTGGGGACTACTACGCAGGGTAACTATTATGGGACAAACATAGCGAACAATCGGGCATTGTACTCGGGCACGGGACGGGGTCGTGACAACTACATTAAACAGAACAATCAGTGAGTAAATTCTCTAAAACTTTAATGACCTGTAGAAATATTGTATTGCCAAAAATAAAACAGAAAAGGGGTGGAAGTACTTCCCAAAATATACCTCAGGCTGTACAGGATGCTGCTGTCAGCATCCTCAAGAGACGAAAGGGAAAGAGCAAGCACAAGTAGTATTTTGTCTTCTATTGCAGCTAATACCAACAGTAGAAATAAGCAAAAGTAATGAGCCAGAATTTTATATAAAGTCCTCAGTGAATAAATGAAGGAATGCTACCAAGTAAAGCCAGAATAACAGAGTTCCTTATAGTTGTCTTGAAGAATACAAGCAAAGTCTTCCATATGGTCTGTCTAAATGATCCATTGTGTTGCACAGAACTGGACATCTGCACCATCGATAGATGTATATATCTGGTTAAGTAAGAAGTAAAGAAACATGTTCTTGTCAGATTATGTCTGAATGTTGGTTCTAACAAACATTGGTATAAAACAGTAAGAAAGGATAAGAGTCCTCCCCCATAGTAATGTTATATGGGAAAGGTACAGAGTGGAAACATGTTCTTGTCAGATTGTGTCTGAATGTTGGTTCTAACAAACATTGGTATAAAACAGTAAGAACGGATAAGAGTCCTCCCGCATAGTAATGTTATATGGGAAAGGTACAGAGTGGATGATGGGTCTAGATATAATTTTCTCCTTTCTTTCCTTCATTAACAAATAGTTTATCCTCTGTTGTGCTTGGCTGACCTATTCAGAAGACATCTGTCACCTGTATGTTGGCCAAGGAATATCCTGTGTTGCTCAAATCTTTTGTCCCCAGTCTTCCAGGACGTCTTTTTTTAATGAAGCCTTTTCTCAGAACTGTACTTGTATCTTGCCAATCATGTGTGACCAATATTTATTTTATTCCCCCTCCAGTCACCAGTCCTGAAGCTATAGCAAGCCCATCTTTAAACTTTTGAACTACATTGCTTTGGTGTCATGCAGGGTTTAATGCTCTTTTAGTTATATGCTAATGAGAAAATATGAACACTATTAGAAACATCTCTAACTAAATGTTAGCAACCCTGTGTCTCATTTCCCTGTTGTTTAATTGTTTCTCTGATTCTTATCTGGTAACTAATAAAACTTCCCATTTTATAAGGGTGATTTAGTAGTATTTTTTCCATATAATCCATTTGAATGGATTTTGTGCTAGCTTCAACTCATCTGCAATTTTTGTAGCATGACAGATATTTAGCATATGTTTGTGCCACTGCATATATTGTATTCTTGCATCAAATAGATGGAACAATGTATTTCCTATTGGAAGTGGTGGTGCTAGAGGAATATGGAAAATGTGAAGTTAATTTCCTTCTACTGTCAAAGCTCTCTTTGACTTTCCTTTACTTTTTATTCATTCTACATATGGTAATTAAAATGGTGTGAAGTGGTTAGCCTTTGCTTTGCAGAACTGTTCACTGCAATCATGGTTTTGCATCTCTATGGTTTTTTTCCCAAGAGAAATGTATGGACTTGTGGTGGTGGTGGTTGGGGAAGAGGTATGATCATGCATGACATTTCATTTTCTTTTTGGAACTCTTTATTTACTGTTGCAAATTCACCTCTGAGATAGCTGGCAACTTTATCTCACAACAACTGTTTTGCTGTCAGCCAGATTGTGTGTTTCTCAATCAAGCAAACTCCCAAGGAAATCAGAATCAGAAATCAGCCAAAATTTCATTCTGGGTATGTATCATCTGAAAAATCAGTTCAGAAACTGAGAGCCCTCAATTTTAGTCTTACTTCTAAAAAGGCTCTTAGGGTAATATGTTGGCCACAGAGAAGTAACTGAATTCTTATATTCCCTTGGATAGGGCCATGGATTCTCCCTTTGTATTTGCTTCTACAGCATAAGAAAGAAGGTGTAACATCTAAAAAGTACCAAAATCTCCTTAGGTAAATAGTATAATCCCCTGAGTTGTCTTTGATGCTGAGGGTTTGTGTAGGACATGTAAAAGACACTATACTTCTATATAGCATCAAAATATTTTTGCAATGAACAAAAGATATTTGAAGTTCATCCATGTAAAGTAGAGAGGCTTTAAAAAGACTTAATGAGCTTAAGAAAATGTGTTGTAACTTAAAAATAATATTTATAGTTGTGTGTTGACATCTGAATCAATGGCTGAGGCTATGCACAATGTGCTAATGAAGGCTGTCTGGGCTCACGAAGCTGCAGAGGGTTATGAACGGGGGGTCTTTGGTTACATAGAGAAACGCATATTCCTTGTCTGTATCTCGGTAGGTCAAATTACCCAGACTTTCAAGGAGAGAGGCTGAAAGACAAAGAGGTTAGCCCTAGTTAGGCACAAGTATTACAGTGTTTCATCTGCACTTCCTTAGATTTGTTAATATTCCAGATAACTTTCTGCTTTGATAGGGTTAGACTGTGACCTTAGTGCCCTCATGCACATTGGAGAAAATATGGAGGAGCTGCACGAACTCAGCCAGAATTCATCCTCAGGTCTCCAGAGCCATGCACAAAAACAGGACAGCAATTGGAGAAGCTTAACAAGGCTGCAGGCTGCTCCCTCCAAAGGCAATACTTTGTTCTCAGTCTTTGCACATCTGTGGGATGACTGCTTTCAGTCAGGCCAGGCCCAAGTGATTTTCTCTGTCGTTTGCTCCTAACTATTAGATATGAGGATTGAGTGGGGAACCAGTCAAACATGAGAAAATAGGCCTGAACTCTGCTGCTGAGATAGAGGTGAGAGAATGGTTTAATCATAGGCTCCCAGGCAAGGGAAATGTAGTGTAAGTCCTCATAAAATGAGATGAGGACACTTACGAAGAAGGCAGGGACAAGGAGGATGCAACATCTTTCAGGGCATAAGATGAGTTTGTAAATTAGTCTTACGTGTATTAGCACTGGAGGAGTTTTCATGTGGAAACCTACTTTTCATGCAATTCAGAACTGTAATGTAGGATGTCTGCTAAGATTATAGACCAATCACACCTGAAGAAACTGCCTTTCAATATAGCCAAAAAAAGCCCTACATTTTTCTTTTCCACTGATCAAAATCTAGAGAGATGAAAAAATAACACCTTCCTCATGCTTCGGCCAGTGTATATTGAAAACACTAAAGTTATGTTAGTGCTTGACTTGTTCAGACTTCAGATAAATTTCCCTCTGTGATCTTTATATGATGGGCTGCAAAAAAGCCCCAAAGCCCTACATTCACTGATGGGTGCATACGTTTTATATGACTGGTAATTTGAACTTACTTTGGCTTTCTCGCAGAGAACTGTAAGTCACACAAGTGAGGGCTTGTAAATGATAGCAGAATAACACAAGCTAAAATTATTCAGCATATTTGTTTGTCTTTTATAAAAATTGTGCATGTAAATGGGGGAAAGTCAAATGATCCTGTGAATATTGATGCTTATGCAGGAAATAAATACTTGGAAATTTGTTATTTTTAATTTTTTTTTTCTGAAAACGAAAGTTGGAATCTGTTTCTGCAGTTTTAATTAGTGGCGTTGCTTGTAGGAGTGGTAGACTTTTTACTGAAAATTAGTGAGGACTTAGAACAAACTTCCCATTTAGTAAATGAAGTATGGGAAGAGATGGAGTAAGGAATGACCCTTGGCTCTCATGGACATGAGTTTGCTGAAGAGGCATCCTCCCACCTCCTCTTGGTAGTTTGTGCAAGTTAGCATTTTAAGCTTAGGCTGATTCAGTGCGGAGGGTAAGGATGGAAGAGTCCTGTCTTCTCTGCTGGAACTGAAGGTGACTTTAAATTGCATTTTCTCTGTTACGCTTGGTCAATCTCTGTTTCATTTTGCTCCCATCATTTTGCTAATATCATTTTAATAACTTTTTATTATTCTTTTGAAAAAGTGTAAAAGTAGAGATTTAGGCACCCAGAGTAGATCCTTGTAGGAGATGAGAAAATACATGGATAAATGTTTAACTTTAGCAATTGAAATAAATTTGCTTTCAAATTCTTAAGATGTGTTTACTCTGTTTCCTGACAGGCTAAGACATTAGCCTTTTTATTCATTTATTTTTCTTTGTCTCACGGCTACTGTGAACCAAAGAATTATACCTGGCATGATGAATGTAACTTTATGCTGAAAAATTAGTAAATTAGGGTGTATGCATACTGCACCATTATTTTGAGATAATTAGTGTTATTTCGAAATAACAATGCGAGTGTCTACACAGCCATTCTGTTATTTTGAAATAATTTTGAAATAAAGGACGGCTTATTCCAAAATCTGTAAACCTCATTCTACAAGCAATAATGCCTATTAAAAATAGCTATTTCGAAATAAGGTGTGTATAGAAGTTCCACTGCTGCTATTTTGAAATAGCCCCTCACAAGGGCCATTCTAAGTTATTCCTCCCCAGTGCCACCTGAGGCCCTAAATCGAGATAGCACGTCTACATTAGGGGAACTGCCTCAGACTAATTTTGAGGCTTCCTTGCAGTGAAGACATGCTATTTTGAAATAAGCTATTTCAGAACAACTATTCCAAAATAGCTTATTTCTAAATACGCGTGCAGTGTAGACATACCCCAAGTTACAGATACCACTGTTAACAAAAGTCAGCAACTTAGGCCCTCATTTAGAAAAACACTTGGACATGTGCTTATGTGTATTAATGACTTGGATAAAGGAGAGAAGAATATGCTTATACCATTTTCAGCTGACACCATCTTTAGAAGGGTTGAAAACACTTTGGAAGACAGGATTAGAATTCAAAACAACCTTGAAAAATAGCTCTGAAGACAAGAAGAAGAAATTCAGTAATGAAAAGTGTAAAGTACTTCACATTATAGGCCATAACTGCCTAGATGGTGGCAGTATTGTTGGAAAGGATCTGGGGCTTATTGAGGATCGCAAAATGAAAATTAATTAACAATGTGATACAGTTGTGAACAGGGTTAATATCTGAGGTGGTGCCTCCCGGCCACTGCGGTGAGCTTCCTGTGGCTCCCAGCCCCTACGGTGAACTCCTCACAGCTCCTGAACTCACAATAGCTGCAGGGAGCCATGGGGAACTCACCATAGGGGCCAGGAGCTGTAGTGAGTTCCCCATGGCTCCTGGCCCCCTGTGGTGAGTTCCTCACAGCTCCCCATTACTGTGGTAAGTGCGGAGGGTGCTGAGGTGGGCTGACTTTTGCTGCCATCTGGCAAAACCTTACCCCATCCCTGCCTCAGGCCGGCAGATGGGATGTGGAGGGGGGGAAAGAGAGAGGCCCATGAATATGCAAAGTCACAAATAGAGATTCCATGTATTGTGAAGGACTCCTGAATGTAAGGTGCTGGAGGTAATTGTTCTTCTCTACTCATCACTGAGGCAGCCTCAGCTGGAATGCCGTGTCCGGTTCTGGGTACCACACTTTGGGAAAGATGTGGACTACTTGGAGAGAGTCCAGAGGGGAGGAGAGTACAAAAAATTTTAAACGGTTTAGAAAACCGAATATTTAATAAAAGGTTAATAACTGGGCTGTTTAGTCTCAAGAAAAGAAGCTTTGGGGGGGGGGGACTCGATAAATCTTCAGATATGTTAAGGGCTGCTTGTAAAAGAAGATGGTGATTTATTATTCCACATGTCTGGTGACAGTAGGACAAGAAGTAATGAGCTTAATTTGTAGCAAGGTAGATAATACTTATTCCTGCGATGAGGGCTGGGGACAGGGCTAGGTGATCTCTCAAGGTCAGTCCAGTGATTCTATGGTCTGCAATCCAAATTTCCTACCTTTCCCTTCACTATCTCCTTGTCCCCCCACTGCCATATCCACACATAGCAGACCTTTTGTTTTGGATCCTATAGAATTAATGATCCAATTTTTTTGAGTCTGTTGAAGGTTTTTCATCATAGTGGCTTATGGAAAATAGTTGTAAAGTGACAACATACGGTACCATATAGCATTCATGATATGTCTTTCCTTTCCAAAACGTCTTACTGTTTTATAGTTAGATTGATGACCATTTTTCTCCCTATCAACCATGGTCATAGCCTGGCCATTAATAATTTCCAGACCATTCATCTGGCTCTGTCTTTGACATCCAGGCTGTTAGAGGGTTCTGTGATCTTTTCACTAAAGAAAGTGCAGAATAGACTTATGCAAAAACTGCCATGTTGATTATGTCAATGACTTGAGTGGTTGGATATGGCTTGAACAAATGATTCCAGATACAGCAACAAACAATTGAGTAATGATTTCATGGCTGTATTATGGTCGGACCTTATTGTAAAAGGGAAAATTGAAGTCCAATAAATTCAGTGATCATGCTTTATAGTTTACATATACTCTTACTGTGTAAGCACGATGAGGACTGTATTCAAAATTATGCAAGATTATTTTATCTTAGTATATAATGTACAGAATTTTTTACTGCCTGTTTAAAGGTATTTTACCATCTTTTATGAGACTAAAAACTGGCTTTGTGAAAGGCAGCAGATTTTAAGATGACCTTTCTCCAGTTGCATCTTTCCATAATTTTCACTGAGAAGAATAAAACAACAACTTCCAGCTTCTTAAATTTCTCAGAAGCTATAGCCCGGGGTAGCCTCTCCTGTTCACTAGCCTGGTATGAAGGTTATTGAACATAAGGGAAGCCTTGTGACTTTTTACACAACTTTGAGACACAAGGCCTGAGGCACCTTTGTGTTCTCTGCATTGTGTGTCAATATGTGTGCACTTCATATCAGACCCACTCAGACAAACCACCAGGAACAGACTTTATTCAGTAAAGAACATAGAACAGGATTGAAGTTCAGCAGCCTCCTCTCTGCTTGCTGCAGCTTCTGTGCTGTCAGCTCAGTCAGGCTTAGACCCTGCTGGGGGCAGAGGGCACATCCTGGCAGGAACCAGGAACTTCTCCCAACATGCCACAGTTTGTAGTCCACAACTTGTAGTTCCCAGGGCTGCTCCTGAAGCACATTGGACCCTGGGCTACTCCTGCAGCTGGTAAATTACTATTTTAATTTGGAATGTTCTGAAGAGACATTCCTTTTCACAGCTATAACTTATGTACTGAAAAGCACTTTTCTTTACCTCTAAAATGATAGCACCTTAAATCATATCAGTGAGAAATCAATGTTATAGCCTTTTAAACAACCCTACGTTTGATTGTAACAGGTTCCAGAATGTTTAATAAGTAGCACCAAAGGACAGCATCATAAAACAGTGGCTACACACTACTTTTGAGTCTAGATGCAGAGGCCTAGCGTCTCAGTCCTAGTTCTATTTCCTTTGTGCCACATAAGCAAAGGGCTTGTACTTTGGCTGATACCCATTAGGGGAATTCTCAGCTAGGGTAAGGTCCAAGGACTGGGTTTGGGACAATCTGAGAATCATAATGTAACTGGCTCTCCAAGAATCTCCCCTCCTCACCCTCACCATCCCCACCTAAGACACCAACCATATCCTGGGGCAGAAGTAGAAGAATCTGGCCATGTGTTGGATCAAATGGGAAAGCTTTAGAAAAGGTTCATTCCCCTTTTTCTCTTTTCTTGTGAGGTGAAATTCAGGCCTTGCCTACACTACCACTGTAAGTCGATCTAAGTGCTGCCAGTGAAGTGACACAAGTTATGAAACTTAAGTCAATGTAACCTACATCAACTAAAAGCAGTGACTACAACATATTATGATGACGGGAGATGCTCTCCTGTTGACCTACCTTCTGTCTTTCATCGAAGTTGACAGGAAAGCACTCTTCCATTGACGTCGTGTGTCTGCATCAGAGCTGCTAAATTGACGCTGGTACATCAATGACAGTGGCGCTGATTTAGCACAGCAGCGAAGATAAGCCCTCAGAATGAATACAACTGGGAATGCAGAGACACACTGGATTTCAATCCTTCAGTCCCATGCATAGAATACAAAGTTTTATTTATCTTTGAAGAAAATTCCAAGTTCAAAAGAATAGCTTCTGAGTTTAGGTTGCCTTCAAAAGACAGTAGCAGATTACATTTAAAAATTCTGGCACTTAATATGTTTCATTAATTACAATTGTCTGTAGTTGGGAAGCCAATCAATTAGAGAAATCCCCCTTTAATCATGTGAGTCTTTGAAGCTTTTCTATTTGTACTATATCAGGGTATTTTTTCTTAAAATATCTGTTTCTTCCTGCCAATAGCATTTATATGTACATTAAAATTGCTGACCAGGATGGGTTTTGTTTTTTTTAGTTTAGAAAAGCTTACAGAAGAATGCTTTATTAATTATATTCTAGTCATTCCTTTCTAACTCTCTGTCTCTCGCCCACCCACATGTGTTCTCACACAATGGGTGGAGGAAAACGAACAATGGTACTCTTCCAACTTTTCTAATTTTTCCCACAAACTAAGCTCTTCCCACTTGAGACATTGCTCATGTGTTCATGTGTCGGAATGTTTAATATTCACAATTCTATTTTCAGGAGCTTATAGCATAAAATATGATTTTAACACAATTGGGAATTTGATAGGGGATCTTTCCTCTTTGATAGAAATTGTTATTCCATATTTATCAAACAAATCCAAAGTTTCAAAAACTAGAATTTGAAAAATGAGGGTGCTCTTAGAGGTGGACACTGATTCTAATATAGCTGGATTCATTAGCATTGACCAAATGGAATGGCAGTTCCAGGGAAGAAAACAATGTAGAGCTAATCCCACCCACAACTGACACTTTGATTATGTTCAACAGGATTTATACTTTTGGAAGGGCTCAGCCAAAGTTTTGGCCTGGCTTGTCAACTATAGGAATAAATCCTGTGAAATACAATTAGAATGTGCATAGAAAATGCCTGATGCATGACATCTCTAAGAAAATCAGCAATTTCAGAACAGCTGTTTATCTACAGGGGTAGCTCCATAAGTGGCATTTGTATGTGCACACTAATGTACTTTGCAAAGAAAAGAGCTATATTGAAAAAAAGAAAGGCATCTGAGGTTATCCCTAGATTTGCACCAAAATGCATTGTTAAAACATACAAGCCTCTTGGAGGGGACCAGCTGTGATCCCAATATAAATTAAATTTTAACTTTAAAACATCTGAAAGAAAACTATTTTACATTTAAACACCCCTTCCCCCCACTCAAGTTCATCTGAAGAAGTGAGTTTTGCCCATAATCATATGTATATTTCAGTCAGTCTCTAATGGTGTGTCTACACAACACCTAAACTCAAAATAAGATACGCAATTTGCGCTACGTATCTTATTTTGAATCTATTTCAAAACAGCTTATTTTTAAATTTAGCGCATCTACACAGACCCAAATTTCAAAATAACGTATCAAATTTCAAAATAAAACGCTATTAAGACCAAAGCAGATTGTGAAGAGCTTCATACAGATATCACCAAACTAAGGCTATGTCTAGACTGCATTGTTATGTCAGGATACTGGAAATATCCTGAAATAGCAAAACCACATCCAAGGAACGCATCTGCTATTTTGGAAAAAATTTTTAAATAGCGGACACGCACTTTCGCCATCCCTGTAAACATTGTTTACACACACCAAATTTCGAAATAGCCTCTTTCAAAATTAAATTTAAAAAAGGTGCGCAATTTCCTTCCTGCAAATTACGTATCTTTTTTCTAATTTACAGTGCTGTCTAGATGTAGCCTAAGTGATTAGGCAACAAAATGGCAAATGAAATTTAATGCTGATAAATGTCAAGTAATGAACATTGGAAAAAATAATGCCAACTATACATACAATATGATGGGGACTAATTTAGCTACAACTACTCAAGAGAGAGATCTTGGCGTCACCATGGATAGTTCTCTGAAAACATCCACTCAGTGTGCAGTTGCAGTCAAAAAGCAAATAGAATGTTAGGAGTCCTTTAACAAGGGGTAGAGAATAAGACAGAAAATATCTTATTGCCTCTATATAAAACAATAGTATGCCCACATCTTGAATACTGCGTACAGATGTCGTTGCCTCATCTCAGAAAAAGATATATTGGCATTGGAAAAGGTTCAGAAAAGGGCAACAAAATGATTAGGGATTTGGAATGGGTCCCATCTGAAGAGAGATTAAAAAGACTTGGACTTTTCAGTTTAGAAAAGAGGAGACTAAGGAGGGATATGATAGAGGTCTATAAAATCAAGACTGGTATGGAAAAAGTCAATAAGAAAAAGTTATTTACTTATTTCCACAACATAGTAACTAGGGGTCACCAAATGTAATTAATAGGCAGCAGGTTTAAAACAAGCAAAAGGAAGTTTTTCTTCACTCAGCGCACAGTCAACCTGTGGAACTCCTTGCTAGAGGATGCAGTGAAGGCTAGAACTTTAACATGGTTCAAAAAAGAGCTAAATAGATTCATGGAAGTTAGGTCCATCAATGGCTATTAGCCAGGATGGGTAGGAATGGTATCCCTAACCTCTGTTTCTCTGGAGGTGGGTGACAGGGGAGGGATCATGTGAGGATTACCCGTTGTGTTCTCTCCCTCTGAGACATCTGATATTAGCCACTGTCAGCAGACAGGATACCTGCCTGGATGGACCATAGGTCTGACCCAGTATGGCCATTCTTATGTTCTTATTTCAAGCTATCCCTTGACCCTCGTGCAATGAGGCTTACCAGGATGGTGAAATAGCACACCTGTTATTTAAAACAATATTTCAAAATAATGGGCAGCTTGTATAGATGCAGGGTAACTATTTTAGGATACCTTCAGTATCCCAAAATAGCCATGCAGTGTGGACATACCCTAAGGGCATATCTACACTGGGGAGTTATTTCAAAATTAATCCACTTATTTCAAAATAACAAGGAGAGTATCCACACTGCCAAGCCCGTTATTTTGATATAAAGGGCTTGTTATTTCAAAATAATAACTTCTGCTTGTGAAGAGGAATAGTTTATTTTGAAATAGTTATTTCAGGAGTTTTATTTTCTCTCCCTCTCTCTCCCTTCCCCACCCCTCATATTTTTGGATTCTTGTGTGTTCTGAATTCTACAAAACAAGTAGAATTACTTCGCAATTTTCAAGTAACGCTATTTGGTTTTCATATTATTTCTCTGTTTGTATGCCATAAACATAAGAACACAAGAGCACCAAGATGCTTATGCTATGCCCCTATGTTGTAATGTTACAAGAGGGGTTTACAAATGGCTAACATTCCACAGAGAATCCCCAGAGAGGTTGTACCAGTTTTGCAGTGACATAGTGGCACATAGGGGCTATTGCATAAGTCAAAGAACCATTATACATATAACATAAAGGAAAGCCAATAGTGTTCCCAAGTAAAAGTAAACTCTTATTTATTTCCCAGAAGTAGAGTGAGGCATAAGGTCAATGACTCATTGCTTCTTTGTGTTTTTTTTCCTGAGGTAAAAAGTAGGAAATATAGATTTTTCTATTTTAAATTACAGTCTCAGAACTCTCAGATATAAATACAAACTCTACAGCTATAGGATAATCCTCAACCATCAAACATTTGCCTTCTTTTGGATTTTCCATCTGTGTTCTCTCCACTTCAAAATATTTCTTTAATATGATTTTTACAAAGTTATGTTCCTCATCCTGCACAAGGTGCAATGGAATGTTAGTGCTTAGAGCCTGAGAATTCCCGGCAAACTCAGATACGTTGTTTACCACCCATGTTTTTGAATGAAAGCATAACATTTCTTAGACATTTTTACAGCATTTTCCAATGTATTAGTTAATTTTATAACAACTTACATCATTTAGGAAAGACAGTAAATTGACGCCAACACCCTAACAGGAATTCAGTAATTTATTTCAATTACAACACAGAATACAAAGTGTTTCTGGGTTTTCAGAGCTGAAACAGAAAAATTAAGAATTTGATTCATGTCTGGGCAGAATCATTTAAACTGTCTTTCCCCCAGACTCCAGATGCAGTCATATTTAGGCTACATTTCTACTGTTCCACACAAATGGAGTGTAGAAATGTCTCATAAGTGTTATCTGTCCCTTTTCTGGATACACTAGAATGCTTTTTTGATGGTGGCAAATTAATTCAGTTTTCTTTAAAGACAGTCTTGTGTTGTGGTGTGAGCGGGGAGATGATTCAACAAGTTATTATACCAAATGTTCACCTTGATATCTAGGAAGATCAAAGAGAAAATGGAAGTGAAGTCTTCATCCTGGAACACATTCTTCTTCTCAAAACTTGGACTGAGCTGACTGCCTTTGCTTAGAACAGGCCTGGTGATGAAAATAGCAGAAGTTTTATTATAGGCAGGATGAAAGTATATTGGGAGAGTCCTATGAGAAAGTTTGCCCAGTCTTGATTCTGTTAAATGGCTAACACTCCCTTTTTTACTTGAAGATGAAATGATAGGCTGCCTCAGTTCTGATTACCTGCAGCTACCGAGTATGTTGCCTTAACAGTTGAAGCTGGTCACAATTCATCCAAGATAATAGAGATGGATGAATAACTGATTTTTCAATTAAATGGTATTTCTGAAAGATGAAAAAATTGAAAAATCAGATGAGTCAGGCATTCTTAATAAAAATCAAAGGAAATGAAGGGCTAGATTAACAAAATATAAATTGTTGTGGTGATGACTATTCAAATATTCTTCCTCTGCCTCCTCCTTCTCTGATATTTTGGTGCTTGAATCTAGTCTGAAAAATGGAAACAAGGAATTTGGTTACTATTGAAATAAAACATTTTGACATTTCCAAAATGTTGGCTTTTTTCATTCCATTTTGTTTTGTCCAGACAGCACCTATGGAAAAATCAGGATGGGATGTTGGAGCATCTGGTCACCATAACTGAAAAAATTTTCAGAAAATGACATGAACTCATGAAATGTTTCATGAAGGGTTGTCAGTTAATTGTAGTTATCATATGCAATTAATTCGGAAAAATAATTAGATAAAGTTGCACATAATCACATTTTTGATCACTCGATTGCACAGTAACAGAATACCAACTTAAATATGTTAGATGTTTTTCCATATTTGAAATAGATTTATTTCAGTTACAACACAGAAGACAACCTGCACAATGTTTACTTTATATATATTTTTAGTGCAAATATCTGCACTGTAAAAAGATAAACAGAAGAAACTTAGTTTTAAGTTTAGCTCATACTAGTACATAGTGCAATCTCTTTAGCATGAAAGTGAAATTTATAAATGTAGATTTGTTTTGCATAACTGCACTCAAAACCAAAACAATATAAAATTTCAGAGCCTACCAGTCCACTCAATCTTGCTTGTTGTTCAGCCAATCACTAAGATAAACAAGTTTTTGTATTTACCCAAAATAATGCTGCCTTATTTACAATGTCGTGTGAAAGTGAGACCAGGTGTTCATATAGCGCTGTTGAAGCTGGCATTGTAAAGTGTTTACATGTCAGATATGCTAAATGTTTGTATGCTCCTTCATGCTTTGACCACAATTTCAGAGGGAATGCTTCTATGCTGAATTTAAATTTGTATTCTATTATTGTTTATCAGTACAATGAAAACCGTGATTAATCACAACTATTTTTTAAAATCTCACTATTATTTGTGATAGATAAAATCATTTGACAGCCTTAGTTTCATTTGATTCAATTCTGCATTTTTCAGCATTAAAAAAGTTCTGGCCAAAATTTTTCACCCAGCTGTGCTTAAATATACAGATATGGTTATAGTAGTTAATCTGTTCCGGTCTAGTTGTTATATAAGGGCGTGCTACTGTTTTCTTTATGGCAGCACATTATTTTCCTTTCTAGAAATATGTCTACAGTAACTTCTTTAACTTGTGTACATCTGTCATTTATTACCATGCTATCCCTTGCTCTATTATATTTAAGATACTGCACACTGACTTCTTTCAGGAATGAGCAACAATTTTCCATGAAATATCAACACTGCAGCTATGTCGATTAGGAATGATTTTAGCTTCAAGGTCTTGTCCTTATTTAAAAAAATGCCAAACACTAGGTAATTCTTTCAGTACTTAAACATCTGTCACTCACATCACAATTGTACAATTTGCTATCCATTTCCGGATGTAAGTGGAAAAATTATTGAAATATTTCTGAATGGTTTTTTAAGTGATGTGAGGTCTGGTTAAACTATATATTATAAATCCTTTTTATAAAGGATTTAATACACCAAATTGAGGAGAGAACAAGGTTAAAGATATATTAACTAAACATTTAAAAACAACATACTCATTCTTAGGAGTTTCTATTCCCCCTGTTCCTTTTGCAACATGTTTTCATTTAAGAGTTTCGTTTTTACTTAGAAAGTTCTTGCCAAAAATTCTGTTGGTAATAATTTAGTGAATGTTCTTTTTTATTAAATGCTAATTGTGCAGTTACTGCCCTTGGTGACAGACAAGCGCTCACGCACTATATGAAAGAAAGAGTAGAAAATTGGGGGTAATTCTGAAGTCAATTAAGTTAAAATTTCAATCTTTCTTTTTATTCTGTGTTTGTATAGCTATTGAAGCACTGCAGTTCCAGGTAGCGACTGGTTTCTGATCACCTTCTCCTTGTCAAAGGAATGATTTTAGTCTTTTTGATTTCTTCACCCATTGCTAGTGGGTTACATCTTCAGTTTCATTCCCAGGAGCAGTAAAATAGCAATGATCCAAAGTTACCAATCCCTAATCTAAAGAGGCAGAAGTATTAGGCAAGATTGGAAGAATGGTGAAAGAGGAAACAGAACACTGTGATGTGGATTCCATTTGACCAAAAATTTCAAACGTACTTTTGAATAAGTTGTAGGCCTTGTCCCAAGGCAAGTTGTAGACAGACTCTAGGCTGGTCTTCATGATACCACTGGTGGTTCAGTGTGGTTGAAATTTGGATCTGTGCTACTGAAAATGAAATTCAGATTCCAAGGTCGGAAGAACCTGAGCCAATGTTCCAGAAGAACATTCCAATAAATCCAATAAATCAGAAGAATAGCCCCCTCATGTGATTCTCAGTTAGACACCATAACAATGGATGCTGTAGAAAATCATGAGATAAGTAGATCAGCCAAAATTCTCTCTCCCCAATTCTTTGTTAATTACACTCCCTCAAACACTGGGTTTGTCTAGCAAATATTCACCCCTTTGTTATTTATATCAAATTACGGTCCTATCAGAAACAGTCTTGATACAGGAAAATATCTTTTCCTTTTCCATTGATTTTCATCGGAACCAAAAAAATAGAGATTTTTGTATCTTATAATACAAATGTCTGATGTTAGGCTTTTCATCCAAAATGAGGTGTGATAAGAATTGTTCAGAAAATGGAAATTACATCCTGTGGGAAAATCTGATTTTTTAAAAAAATTGTTCAAATGTTTGTATAGAATGTGAAAAGTTATGATTTGGAAACATTTGAGAAGTTTTGTTTCAATAATGTTATACATTATAATAGAAAATATTAAATATAATGAATATTAAACATATATTATATTTTACTATCATGGAAGTTGAAATGAAAATGCTGAAATGATTAGTTCAGACATTTTTTGGTTAAATGTCATTGAAATAATCATGATACTCCAAAATGCTTTAGTTTCGATGTAACTGAGTTTTCTGACAGAAATTTGTTCAGTTGAAAACTTTACAACCAGCTCCAGGGATGCCATAATTCCTACCATATTTCTATCTAATATTACTTTCAGTTGCAATTAAATGAGAAAAGGAGAGATATAATCCAGTGGATATAGTGCCACATGAGTAGTTAATGTCTAATAAAAGTTTGAAGTGAATGTATTTTAAGCAGGAATTTAATGTGGGTTATACACTATAAAGGTCTAGATACCATTGCCTAATATATATTAAGAAATTCACATAGTTATTTTTAAATGTCTGGAAATAAAAAGGTTAAGCTTCTTGCCATTAATGGAATAACAGTTGAAAAGAGAGCAACCTGAGAAGCAAATTAAGCTGGAAATGAAGCGTTCTTTGTAATTGGCAGCATGGTTGGCTTGGAAGTTTTTGTGAGGAGTTAGCAAATGTTGTCAGACAGAACTATAGATTCTTCCTTTTGTCACTATGCTTCAGAGATTGCTGGGAAAAGATTGCATTTTGTTGTTCATCCCACCTAATCATCCAACAGGACCTGTGGCCTCATAAAGTAGAATGTTTTTGAAGTTGAAGGGGGACAAGGGAAAGAGAATAATTTTTATGATGGTAATTTTATGTTTATCATATGGAAATACATTACATTTAATTCCTCTTGGTTGAAATTTATTTAATGTATATTGTTCTGTCAACATCTAACGGAAAGTCACCAGTGTGATTATTTGTTTTCCTAGTACTGCATGCTTCAAGAGGATTTCAGCCTTTCATAAAGAAAGGAGAGGTTCGGGAATAAGGATGGTTTGGGGCTAAGTAGTTTTTATTCTCATTGTTACAGCTTTAAGTCCAAAGAAGGAAATAAAATACATATTTGCATTCAATTGATGTATTCAGCCGAGCACACATCATCAGTGTCTATATTGTGTCATTCAATTCTTGAGCCCACTTCTCAGAAGTTATAGAATTGAAACCATGGCCTGCTGAACACATGGATCCTACTAAGTTATTCTGGTTGAGGGCCAGATTGTTTTTCCTGACTTTTTTTTAACTAACATGAAGTACCAGCACCTCACAAGCTCTGTACCTTTTTCTTACTCCCTCGTGTTTACTTCCTCCCTTCTGTCACATCCCACTCACTCCCTTGGCAAGTTTATCTTTTGTACCCTTAGTCAATGCCATGTCTGCAAAAGTTTTACTATTTTACCACTCTCACTTGTTTCCAGATCAGTTTACAATACTGCGGGGCTGATTCTCTTCCGACTCTATTGATGTATTTCTGTTGACTTTATTGGAGTCACTGCTGACTTACGTTGCTGTAAATAATATCCTAATCGTGCTCAGAAAGCCTGGCATATGTTCTCACTCTGTCATTTTTCTGGCTAACAAAAGCTTTTGGCACAGTTGCCCTTAAAAACTTGTCAGTTTTGCTTTAGATAAACAGATACAGTTGCTTGTTCTTCCCATAGAGAGAATAGGGAATAGGGTAAATGCTGAAGTAACGTTCAGTTCCTAGAGGCAGTTGGCATGTTTTTAAGGGTGACCAGGGTGACCACTATGTTTAGCATTTTCCAGTGACAAGACCCTCATTCCACTCTGTTGACTTATTCCTTGATGTAGTCTAGATTTCAGTTTAGATTTACAAACACACAACTCATAATTTCACCACGCATGCCTGTGTTAGTTTCTGTTGACCTCTTGTTTTACTCCCAATGGTGGTTCTTCTGTAGGGCAAACTCTGCATTGCTGGTATATTGCCTTGATGCATTCTTAGGGCTCGGTCTCACCTAGCAGGTATAAGAGTGCGTCTCACACATCTCAGGGTGGTGCCTACTGTTAAACTCCAGAAAGGCATGTAGTACGCATGCTCCTCCATCACTTTCAAGCTGTGCTGGATGGGGAGGAAGGCAAACACTTCCTCCTCACCCTTTTTGGAGTGCCTGGAGCCTGCAACAGTGCTTAGTTTGTGTCAAGGCTGAGCTCCAGCACCTCTAGGCTTGGCCGTTTATATCCCTGGCACCTCTGAGCTTGCCCTCTCAGTTCTGAAAGTAAAAATATTGCTTTCGCCCTAGCACATCTTTTCATTACAAATTGTAAGTACTGGCCTGCAAGCAGAGCAATCAAAGAACATTTGTTGTGTTCAGGTCAGTGCAGTACTATAACTTGAAGAGCTCAAGGAAGAGAGGGGGATTTATCTCCTTATCATCTCCCCACAAATCGATTATTCAGATACCTGTGCGAAGAACAGTCACAGTCTGATTTTGTCTCATTGGGGAGTTAATACTGAGGAGCCTGTTCTGCTCTTTGAAATCAGTGGAGTTCTGCTATTGACTTCAGTAGGTTCAGGACTGGGCCTTTAATAAATTTTGACCAGGGACTTCAAGTACCACTGAGAAGACTGTCCCTTTAAAAACTCTCAAAAAAAAAAGAGGAGGGGGCTTCCTCTCTGCTATTTCCCTACTTTCTCTGGTACCTTCAGTTCTGGGTTCTCACAGTGGTCCACTTGGTTACTGCCGTGCACTCTTTAGCACTTGTGTTTCAGAGGACTGCTTGACTCCTGGGTGTGTGCAATACCTGTATACTCCTGATGGTAGGACAGCTAGCAGCCCAAAGAACTGCTATGTTAGAGTAGAGGGGACAGCAACATTCCCTGCTTTTTAGGGGGATTAGATCCTCTAATCAAGATCAGTCCTACAACTTTGCTGCATCTACTCAATGGTAGCTTTCATATTAGGTAATAGGTTTTGGCTTTGGCAAACAAAGGCTTGCTTTTTCTGCGTAAAGAAAAAGACAACTGGTGAATAATGGGTCTGCCTAAAATAACAATTCTGATTTTTACTGAAAATTATTTGAAGTTCCTAAAGTTAAAAGTAGTAACTGCTGGTGATGTGTAAATCAGAAAGGAATCAATTTTACACTTCCCAAACTGTGCAGGTTTTCTAATGCCAGTGAGAGTGAGAAAAAAAAAAGGTATAAAGTTATGTAATGAAAGCAAGAATCTAGGGCTTTCGATACACATAGGAAGCAGATTCTTTTGACGAAGAAGGTGCCATTTACATAGTCAATTTTCTGACCATAACTGTATTTTAAAATACCTCCCAGTAATCCCTAAGCAATAATGCAAGATAATATGACAACTGTAGCAAATTATGTTTATGCTTTGCTGCAGCTTCTTCCAAACTGTGCTCAGATGAATTATTTACCATATGCACACTGATACAAATAGCAGTATAGACATTTACCCATTTTAAGACCGTTTTCCTAGTAGCAAAAAACTGCAACAAATGTAAAACATTTCCTAATGAATCAGTGGATGTTTAATTGTAGCTCTTCCAAAGCCACCACTTTCTTTGAGTTCATCATCAAGTGCCCACATGGCTCAGCAATATTAATTTGATGTGCAATATGTAAAACTGATGAGAAATGCAGGATTAAATACAGAAAAGGGAACACTCAGAGAATACATTCTGCTCTTGTTTGCTTTTTTATGTTTTCAGACAATGCATGTTTTATTGAGATTAATAATTGGAAATTGCTCAAGCAACATGTATCCTGTCATGCCAAACCGAGGCTGAACAAACTTCATTTTTACTATCTTGCTTGTGAATAAGAAAGTTTAGACAGGGATCAAACACAGTCTAGAATTTTACCTTTTTCCCTCCCTGCATTGCAGAATTATAGAGCTGGTAACGAGTCTATATTGTAATTTCATAAGAGCGGTATTTGGTATGGACAGGAGTCGGAGAGAACATATTTCATAAATTGTTTTGCTAGAAACAATCTACAAAATGGAAGGAAAAGTATGTCAGCAGATAGATTGCAAGAATGTAGAGTCTCTGAGAAGCTGGAAAATGCAGATCTGTACAGGAAAGAAAAACCCTGTTTCTGGATGGACATTCAACCGTGCATCGCTTATATACCACATCAGTGCACTAATCCCTGGGCTAAAGCAGGTTGTGGCAGGGAATTGGTTAGTGGTGCCATCTCTTCCTCTTCCTGCTCTAGTGGGTATATATATGGCTGAAACTATCTGTGTCAAATTTGTGACTAGTTTGGGGTCAGTCAAAACTGGTTTGTTCAATAAAATGTTAGTCTGAAAGTTTTGCCCAGCTCCATTCTAATTCTATTCTCAATAGAAAACTCCTGTTGACGTCATTGGGGCAGGTTCAGGCCTTAATTGAACCGCAGAGGCAAAGTGAGCTGGGAATGGGAGTACAGACTGAATCTGCACAACAAAGGTATAGCTGGAGCTGGCAGAAACCGAAATTGGAAGCAGCTGTAGTAAAAGTGAATTATTAGCATGTATGTTTGTATACTTGCACAAATGAAAGCATATGTGTTGGTTCACTTTTTCTACTTTGTCAGCTGTTTTCCCCTTATTTGACCTATTCATGTTTTTCACTGATCAAGTTGTTTCCACTTGGACAGTCTTGCATAATTTAAATTTTAATATGTATGATCTCATTAAATTAGCATATGTAAATTTACTAAATCTTCTGTTTATTAAATGTGTATTTGTGGTAATAGGAAAAGGGAAAGCAGCATGCTCCTGGGCAGAGGTGAGGAACCTATGGCCTGCAGGCTGGATCTGGCCTGCTGCTTAATTTAATCTGGGCCGTGGCAAGTCTCCGTACCATGGGCTGGAAGGTCTGAGCCTTGGCACCTCCTTGCAGAGCTGGAGCAGCGCAAGCCGGCTCACCCTGTTGTGGGGGGGGACGCTAGGGTTGCCAAGTGATTAAAAGTCCAGTTGGCTCCACGCTGCTTCCAGAAGCAGTGGGCCTGTCCCTGTGGTGCTTAGGCAGATGAGCGATTAAGGAAACTCCATGTGCTGCCCCTACGCCCAGCGCTGGATCCCCCGCTCCCATTTGTCAGGAACCATGGCCAGTGGGGGTGGTGCCTGCAGCATGTGGAGCCTCAGCCTCATTGCACTGCTGACCAGGAGCTGCCTGAGATAAGCACTGCCCAGTTGGAACCTGCACCATGAAACTTTTGGCCCAGGTCAGAACCCCTTATTGCTTCCTGGCAACCCACGTACACCCCAAACACTTTATCCTCATCCCCACCTTAGACCCACAACCCCCTCCTACACTGTACACCCAGTACAGAGCCCCTCCCTTACCTGAACCCCTCATTTTTGGGCCTCCCAAGGCTCTCAGCCCTACATAGGGCTGGAGCCATATGCACCAACACAATTTACCCAAGTCAAGGTTCCCTCTAAGCTGGGTGGCAGCACAGCCCCGCAGCTGCTTAATCAGCCTCACCCGGTGAGGGACTCAGGGCTCTGGGCACAGAGCTACCTGACTGGGTGGGCAGATTAAGTGGCTCTGGGGCAGTGTTGTTGCACAACTTAGAGGGAACCTTGACCCCAGTGGGAGCCTAGAGGCTGTCCACATGCCTGCTACCTTGGGACTGTCTGTGGCCTGTGATTGATTTTTTTCCTGTGAGTCAATGGCTCCTGATAGAAAAGAGTTTCTCCACACATGCTCTAGAGGATAGGGTCCTACCTGGAAGTAAGGGTGTCTGGGTTCTCCTCTACCAGCCTATTGTGTAGCTGTAGGTAAATCTCAATGCTTCTCTGTATCTCAATTAACTCATCTGTAAAGCTGAGATGAAGACACTTATCTTCCTTTCTAACATGTCTTGAGATTTTCAATGGAAAATAGTATATGAAAGCAAAATAAATTTATGTCAATTAAATGCATTGGTACCAGTTTTTCCATATGTGGAGTGAAAGCTTATAGCAGGGATTCAGATAGGAAAAGTAAAAGTGATTTTGTTTTTTGTTTTTATTAACTTTCACTGCAAACTTCTATCAGATGAATTATGTTTTTAAGAATAAAAGGTACAAAACAGTAAGCAAACAGGCACGTGAATGCTAAGGCCTGCAGTTTTATATTTGTTTTTCAGAACTGAACTGGAAGATGGACAATTGTTAGCTTATCCCATGTAATATAGAGGGAAGTACCAATCAGTAAAGAGAAAGGAACCTGGAAACATCACTAGCATGTAAAGTTGGCATCTCCCAAAACTCTATTACAACAAACTAAAATGAGCTCTTAGAGTAGTTTGACCTGCCCCACTTATGTTCTGCTTGTGGAATTGAGGGGTAGCTTGATGAAAGACTGGAATAGTAGTGATGTTTCTGGGTGGCTATAGGGATTATAGGGCTGTCTGGTGCCTGGGAAAGTGTAGTAAATTTTTGTCAAATATTCTTGATGGATAACTCTCTGGAGGAATATCACCAGAGACATACGTAACCCAGATAACTAACTAACTAACTAAAACAAAACAGGATGTGTTGCTGTTAGGAGACAGAATGTTACAGTTAGACTAATGAAGTTCTTCCAGAATGATGGGAAAGCCTATTCTTGCTTACATCAGCCGACTAATCTTGGCAGTTGATCCCACTGATTATAATACATGTGGAAACAAAACAGAACAGTAAAGGAAGATTCATGATAGGCAAGAATTACTTCAGAGAACTGGGACAAGGAACTAAGATGGGCTTGAAGGACACAGATGCTCTTCTGTGTGTTACTTCCATTGTGAAGTGTGAATGAAGTTCAATATAGATCCCCTACTGATGAAAGTGCTTGTGGTTGAGAGGGAAAGGTTTTGGTGCTCAGGATATTACAATGACAATTAGCTGAATGGGATGATCTCTCACCTTCTAGGCTGAAAATTTGGCTGGATTTGTTAAGTAGGCTTTGAAGTAGGCAGTAAGTGGGATAGAGAGCTTTCACTTAACTGAAATAATGGTATGTAATTTCAGTTTACAAAATATGATAATTGATAGAGATGAAGAATAAAAACAATAATTTACTAATATTTTGTTGTGATAAATAATGCAGTGTTGCAAACTCTTTAAATAAAAGAGTTCCTAAATACTGAAGAATATGATGTAATGATCATAACTTACATGCTTATACTCAGAAGTGGCTCGAGGTGAGCTGCCGGCAGCTGGCACCCTAGGTGGAATGCACGATCAGCACCCCCACCTCCATAGCCCTCAATGGCGTGATGTCATCACTGGGCGTCCCGTTGAACGTGGCACCCTAGGCAACTGCCAAGGTTGCCTGCATCCACAGGCCACGCCTGCTTATACTCTTAGCCGTAGTGTCATTCTCAGTATAATCTGTATGGGAGACAAGAAAGGAGAAATGTTAGCCATATGCATCAAAAGTAGAGCTGGATGGAAAATCCAAATTTATTCCTATGAAGGGTTTTTCCAAGATAACTATTTAAGTTTTATTTTTTAATCTAAAAAGAGTTTCCTGGACTTTTTCAAAACAAAGCTGAGCAATATTTTTTACTTAGAATTTTCTGGTCTGAAAATGTAAAACAGTGGTTTATAACCTGTGGTGTGTGGAACACTAGGGTCCATAGAACTGTCAAAGGGTATGTCTACACAGCAAAGTTATTTCGAAATAACAGCCATTATTTCGAAATAACTTTACTAGCATCTACAGAAACCGCTATTTCAAAATTAAATCGAAATAGAGGAGCACTTATTTTGAATTTGGTAAACCTCATTCCACAAGGAATAATGCCAAATTGGAAACAGCTATTTTGAAATAAGTGCTATGTAGACACTTATATTGAAATAGGGGGCCTCCAGCCTTCCCAGAGTCCCCTGGTAGCCACTCCAGCCTCAACCAAGAACACTCCTCTCCCTCCCCCCTTCCCAGAGCCCTTAAAGGGGTTGACTCTGGCCACAGAGCCTGTGCCAGCTCCAAGCTTGCCAGCCCAGAGCCAGCAGTCACTGCTCCTGACCCAGTGGCCCCAAAACATGAGTCAGCAAGCCACTGGCAGCCAGCCCTCCACCGCTCCCCAGGAGCAGTCTGCCAGCTCCCAGGAGCCTGCCAGGGCCCGGAGAAGGCAGGCACCTTCCTGGTCCAGGGTGGAGATCATGGACCTTATTCAGGTTTGGGGGGGATGCCCCCAACATCCATGATCTCCGCAGTAGACGGAGGAACGCGGCCGTCTATGGCAGGATAGCTGCCAGCCTGGCCACAAAGGCCACATGTGAACCCAGAGCAGGTTTGCCTGAAAATCAAGTTGGTCCAGCGAGACCCCCAACCCTGAGCCCTGAGCTTCCCCTCCCCCTTCTTTCCCTTACTTCCCCTTCCAGCTCCCTCCTCCCAGGTTTCCCCTTCCCCTCTCCCACCTTCTTTCCTCCCATCTCCTGCCTCCTTTCCCCAGTCTCACTAGAGTTTCATCCCCTCCCCCCCAGTTTTGTTAAATAAAGAGAGTTTGTGTTCATGAAAATACGTGTTTTTTATTTGACATCAGGAAGGGGGGTTAGGGAGGGGTAAGTGGAAGGATGTGAGGGAGGAATGAGGCACAAGCCCCCAGTTGGGCAGACCAGGGAGGCTCTTAGGGTATGTCTAGACTGCATCCCTCTGTCGGCAGAGGGATGCAGATTAGGCAGGTTGACATTGCAAATGAGGCAGGGATTTAACTATCCTGTGCCTAATTTGCATAAAAATGGCCACCGCGTTTTGCTGACTCAGCACTTTGTTGGAAAAAAGAGGCTGTCTAGAGGGGGATCTGTCGAGAAAGAAAGCCTTTTTCGACAGATCCCTTATGCCTCCTGCAAGGACGTTTACAGGATCTGTCGAAAAAGGCTTTCTTTCTCGACAGATCTCCCTCTAGATTGCCTCTTTTTTCTGACAAAATGCTGAGTTGGCAAAACACAGTGGCCATTTTTATGCAAATTAGGTGCGAGATATTTAAATCCCTGCCTCATTTGCAATGTCGACCTGCCTAATCTGCATCCCTCTGCTGACAGAGGGATGCAGTCTAGACATACCCTTAGTGCTCTTCAGGGTGGAAGCTCTCCTGCAGGCCCACCTGGATACTGACAGCCCCCCGATGGACCTCCCGGATGGCAGCCTGCAGAAAGTGCAGCCAGACTCACAGCAATGCATCCAAGAGAAGCACCAGAGTGCCCAGGGGCAGGTCTGGCTCCATGTTGCAGAGTGCTGTGGTGTCCCGAGTGAGGGCAACCAGAGCACGCAGAGACAAAATGCTTTGCTGTCCCTCATCGAGGTAGGCAAGCAAGCAGAGAAACCTGAGAACTGGCTGTCCAGGAGGGGTCCCTTTAAGCACAGGTCTCGGATAGCCTTAGGCAGCAGCCACACAAAGTAACTCCTGACCTGATGCCCTGCGGGACCTGGTTCCGGCTGGCCTTAAGTGCGATTCAGTGTCCACTCAGTGTGGATGCCCTATTTCGAAATAGCAGAAAGCTATTTCAAAATGCATTTTGTGTGTAGACACATTATTTCGAAATAAGCTATTTTGAAATAAGATATTCCAAAATAATGCTGTAGTGTAGACAGACCCTAAGAATTCCAAAGGGTCCCCAAATCCATTTGAAATGTTTTAGGGTCCACAAATGGAAAAGTTTGAAAAAGTTTGATCTACAAAAATCAAAGTCAACATTTTCCCAGGGAAAACTTCAATTTTGAGGCAACCATATTTTCCAATAGGATTTTTTTTTTACTATACTGTTGAAATGTTAATATACCTGGAATAATTCCATTAATTGCTGAGCACCCTTTTGCCAGAAGGATATTGACAATTTTGCATAGGCAGAGAGGTAGACTAGACAATCTAATGGGTCCTTTCCATAATTCTGTAACTGAAAGCATAAATGTTGTCCTTAAGGTCTGGGAAGATGCTCAGGTCTTGGAGGGTTATTCTACAAATAGAAGCCTGATTTTTGGGATGGGTACAATTTTCCCAAAAACTGAAATATATTTCAAAGAATTTAGTGTTGAGCTGAAGTTAAGTACAGAACTAGCTGAGAGACATTGTCAGTTATTAACTGGAAAGGCATTAAGAGAGAGAGGAAAAGGGGAAGATCTAGTTTGAAGGGAGAACAGTAGAAAACAGAAGAAATTAGGAAGTACAACGAAATTGGAAGAATAATTATAAGCTCCATAAATTACCTACAAAATAAATTTTGACTCCTATGAGACTCAAAAATGGAAAAGTGTATGTCAGCTAATTTGAAGTGGAGAAGGCCGTTTGATAAAAATAAATATACTTGTTAGTGTCACAATATTGCTAAGAGTTTTGCATTGGTTTAGGGGAAGTGCACATCCCCTAGTTCTTCGGGTTTTATTGTAATCTATTAGTGCAGATGAATACTCTAAATTTTTTTTGTTACTATCAGTTGATGTCAGTTTTATTACGCTGTTATTTTCATGGAAACTGCTTTAAAACAAATTAATTCCTTTCATCATAATCTATTACTGAAAATGTTAAATGTGAAAATTTCTCTGAAGTAAAGTTCATTTTAAAGTAAAATTAAGTTGATCTGAAAAAACAAAGGTTGACAGGTTTGTGTCTTTTGTGACTATTGGAAGTGAATAACCAAGGATGGCAGAGCAGACTTGATATGAAGCTTCCAGTGTGTGATGAAAAAAAATTCCCAAAGGGTGTTTGCAGGCACTAAACTTAAATCACAAAAGGGTGCCTAAGTTAAACTATCAGTGAAATGAATCAATGACATCTACCAACCATTGTAAACTTCACTGAGATTCCTCTGACTAAAAATACTATTAATATTTAAATACATAATATAATGTAATATAATATAATTATTTATTATGGCTGTTCTTTTAATATGTCCCACCAAGACAAGAAGGGGAGGTACTCAAAATCTCAGAGTCTAATTCTCTGGTTCTTTTCCCAGCCCATTTTGTACACTCAGGAGTTCTGACAAACCTAAGGCCTCCACATTTTGTGATGCTTCTGAACAATAAAACTGAATTTTATCATTCACCCATCTGTGCTACTCAATCATATAATATAAAATGTGAGCACTGTATTGAAATGTTTAGGAAAATTGAAAAGAAATGCAATTTGGAGTTCTCATACCTTATTGCCAATAATTCTAAGCCCTCTGTTAGTTTGGAGAAAAACATTTGCAAGTAAAATTGCATTGAACAAATTGGTGAAATTTATGCAAGGAATTCCCTCCTCCCCCAAAAACATCATCCACCCATTTCTTCTTTTTCTAATAGACGAAATGTAATATCCCAGGTCTTTAAAAAAAGTGACAAGGGGCACAACAGTTTGCGCTATATTTTTCTTCTAATATTTTTTAAATGCATAAAGATGAATTTTATTATTATATTCTTCTGCCTTGCTATTCAAAGGGTTTTAATGCAAAAATTTACAAATAAGAATTTTGAAGCAGCTACAGCCACATGGCCTACTGGATTTTGTATGAGGCTGCAATGAAGGAGTCTTAAACTCAATTCCCACTTTGCTATTGACTATCCCTGTTAACACTTGACATTTTCGGAGCATACTACAAACATTGCACATGTACTATTAGCACTAGTATTAAGGTGGTCATTAGCCATACAGATCTAAAATCATAATAATAACTGTTAAAATTCATTCTTCATTTTGCCAATGAAGGAATTTAGGAGCCAGAATATGAAATGTTTTGGATAATAGGTACTAGCAACTGATGCTTTGGAGCAGCAACTTGAAATTTGTGAGTGCGGGATTGAGATCAGAGGAAGATCCTGATGTAACCGCTCCTGCTGGTTAGCCCAGTGTCAGGTTATTCAGCAGAGGGAAGCCTTGTGACTTCTTACACCACTGTGGGAGGCTAGGCCTGAGGCTGCTTGGTGCGCTCTGCGTTGTATACTGTGTGTCAGTGTGTGTGCACCTCAGACCAGACCCACTCAGACAAATCATCAGGGACAGGCTTTATTCTGTAAAAAACATAGAAGAGGAAAACAGTTCAGCAGCCCCTCCTCTCAGCATGCAGCCTGTGCGCTGCTTCTAGCACAGTCCCTGCTGAGACCCTGCTGGGAGCAGAGGGCACATCCTGGCAGGAACCAAAAAGTTCTCCCAACATGCCGCAGTTTGTAGTCCACAACTTGTAGTTCCCAGGGCTGCTGCTGAAACACACTGGACCTTGGGCTACACCGAGAAGAAGAACCAGGATCTGGATCTCGTGGGGACAGAGAAAACAGGGAGAGGGACAATAGTAGGCCTCTGGGGGAGAGAGGACAAAGAGGCAGAAGGTGGGTCATTGGGACTGGTTGGGCAAGAGGACTGGGCTGAGGACAATGGTGCTGGAACAATTTATATAGTGGAGGTGATAAAGGTAGAAACCAGGTACTTAGGCTATTATTGCTACTTCAAATGACAGGGAGTAGCAGCCCACCCTTCCCGCCCCCCGAACTCCAGTATGGCATTTATGGTTGGGGAGGAGAAGCCTGACTGGAGGAGGTGGAGGCAGGAACTGGCTAGCTGAGGAGGATGGGACTTGAGATGCTAAACCAGGTGTGGGGAAGACACGGGACTGGGACAAATTTCAGGCAATGAGCCAGAACAAATGAAGCTTCAGAAATCAGGCAAAAGAGTCTGTGCAAGCTCCCTTCTAAAGCCTGAAATGGAACCGAAGATTCCTGAGTCTCATCATTCTTCTGCTTGTCATCAAATATCTGTGAAACTCACTGGTAAAATGTGTCCCATGCCCTCTCTAGACCTGGATAACAGCCTACAGTTGCTGCTAGTTACTCTGTTAGCTAAAGTGGCAGAAGTTTGTGCAATCTTAATTTGCCCTTCCCCCATGTTTATGCTTTATAATACGTTTTTAATTATATGATCACATGACACATAGGGTAACCATATTTCCCTATGTTGAATACAGGACACCTGGTACAATTAATCATATTCAACTGAGTTCAATGGTAATCAATCAGAAATGTGAAGTACAAATGTTCAAATTAACCTCACGTTGACTGAGCCTCTGTTAAACATAAATACTGCATAGCTGGATTCTTTTTATTTACCTTTTATAGGCTTTATGGGACAGAAGCATGCTCCTGTACACCTCTCCCACACTGCGGGGTGATTGACCAACCTGGTGCCTTCCTTGCCTGACTGGGCTTACGGGACAGACTCACCTGTCCTAGTACCTGAAGCTGTGTCTTCCCAAGGAAATGCATGGGAGGCATGCAGGGTTGCTAGGGAGAGACACAGTCCATGGGGGTGGGAGGGGGAGTGGGTATGGAGGAGCAGTGGGGCTGAGGGCATAAAAGAGCATAGCAGGGAGAGGATAGCAAGAGGGGGAGCATGTAAAAGACTGATGGGTGGGCAGCAGAGGCAACAAGTCACCAGCCGATATCTGGCACCTGCTCACATTCACCAGCCAGCATTGTTTGCAGCATATAGTCCATGCCAGACAGAAACAGGAGGGGAGGGTGGGGCCCTTCTGGCAGAGAGCTGGCAGGCAGCAGGGGCTATGCTGATGGACCAGCAGAGGGAGCAGCCAGTTCCTCCGCACTGAAGCTTTGTCCCACCAACAGTTTTGCACACTGGACCTCCCACTCATTGCTGGTGGGTGAGTAGGTGGGTGGCAAGCAGGGATCTGGCCAACAGCAGGACCCACCTGTACTAATGTGGGGCAAGGGAGAGGAAGAAAATATAGGATAATTCTTTTTAAGAGGTCAGGACATCTGCAGGATGACTTAAATACGGGACTGTCCCTTTAAAAACAGGACATCTGGTCACCCTAATGATATGTTTTCCACATGCATTGTTAATTCTGGTATTTCCTGATTTTGTACTGTTTGACTTTGTAACTGTAATGCTTTTTCACAAGGTTGTGTGTATGATGTGTATGTTGTTGGGCAACATAGTGGTAGAAAACTTGAACACAGTTGCTTATAAATTATTTTCAAGTGAGGTGGAAAGTTTGGTTGGTGACTGTAGAACCTGTTGGGCATTAAAGATGCAGAATATATATAATATATTCCATTGGGAATAAACCTCTCTTGTAGGGTGAGGTTTGTCCTCATGACATAATCTGTAATTTAAAATTATAGATTAATTGCTGGATATTCCAGGACTATCCTGGAGTATTGGCAACCCTACTGCCTAATGAGTCAACTATGACATATTAATAAATATATTTCATTAGATGCTGGATTTCCTTTTACTTATGCTGCACATGCAGTGTTTCAGCACAGCACTAATAACCTGTTTTTCATATTTTAAAATCATAAATCATACTATTCATGGAGTAAGCTGCTAATCAATGGGAGTAAAATGTGTCAGAATCTAGCCTTAAAGTTGTTTAGTTCTTAGGCCTACAGCACATTATAATATAACAAACTAATGAGCAAACTTTATAAGGCTGATTCTAGCAAGATGTGTTAAAGATTACTCTATCAGGTTTTATGGGCTACATTTACAATGATATCTGCCTCTGCATCTTTCACCAGAATCACCTCTCTTTTGCCTCCGACCACTTTCCAAAGAGTCTGAAATTACGATACAGGCTTTTCTACCACAACAAATATTTGATTTTAGATTTGTTTTTATGTCTCCTGCCATATCTACACATTAATGTCTTCTAAATCTCTTTTTTTTTTTCAGAACTGTCCAGCATGACCCTACAGGAAAGGGGAAATGCCAGGATTAGAGTACTCCGCTATCTTTGTTATGAAGTGAAAATATTTTTTTACTTATTTTCCAACAGTCTTTCACTTGTTGTCATATTTTTTATTCCCTTAATTTTCCAAATGTGCTTATAGGATGATCTGCATCATCATCAGGTTTTTATCACTGATTATTTTTCCGTTGAAGAGAGATAGTGCTGCTTAGTGCCAGGAGGATGTGGGAGAAGGAGCTCCCATCTTTCCCAGGAATAATTTATTTTAATGCTCAGAATTTCTCAGTAGATAAACACTGTCCGCTAACTGTATACTACACACAATAAACTACTGTTAAAGAACATTATTAAGGTTGCAAAGTCAAGCACCCAAGAATAAGGGCTGCCTGTGCAACCTTGTGATAGTTTTTAATTTTGTGGTCAACACCTTATATTTTTTTCTCGCCAGGACCCCTGCCTCATTCAGTGCACAGGCTGGACCTACTCTGGGGGTGAATCAGGTTGAATAATGAAGGAGACTGTTGTCTATAGGAAACCTGCCTCATTTGTGCAAAAATTGAATGAGGCAGGGAATTGCTCAAATTAAAAGGGTGGTCTCCTGCTTAAGGCAGTTGAAGGCTGCAGTGGAGAACTGGATGCTATCCATGCCTGTGCCACAGAGTTCCTGTTTAATTCTGGGGAAGTCACTTAAATCAAACTTTTCTGAAGTGGTCCATCAATACCAGCTGGGATGTTAAAGAGGGCAACAGACCCTGTTGTCCTGCTCTTCCTGTCCCTCACTGTCCCTGGAGGCTGAGTCTTGCAAGTGAATTCCACCAATTAGCTGAGTCTGCAGCTCAGAGCAAAGCAGGAAGGTGATAAACACCAAACAAAAGGAAGATTATCTGTATGCTGCTTGGACTCTGCAGGAGATTCCGTAACGCTTAGCCCAGACCAATTCCCCCCTTTTTTCAATTTCCCCTTAGTCTGATAGGGAGAAGGTATTTGAACTTGTTCCTATATTGTAGGGGAGTGCCCTAGCCACTGGACTATGGGATATCGTGTTGTGGGTTTTTCTCAGTCTCTCCTGATGAAGCTGTTCCATTGTGTATAAATAGTCACTGGAATAGGGAGAATAAACTTGGGCCTCTCCTAGTTCAGGTGAGAATCATTTTTACTTTCTTGCTGGCTCAAGTACATAATGTGGAAATGCCTCAACAGGAGCATTATGTGGTAGGTGACTGATGTGGTCTAGCCCAAAACAGAACCGTTTGAATACAGCCGGTCCCCGAGTTGCGAATGGTTGACTTACGACCGTTCGCAGTTACGACCAAAGCTGTCGTAAATGGCGGACCCCAAGTTACGAACGCGATCTGCGCTTACGAACAGCGCGGTCGCGTGTAACTCAATGGGATCCGACTTACGAATGAACCGAGTTACAACCAATTGCTTGGTCCGTAACTGGTTCGTAAGTCGGGAAGAGGCTGTAACTTTAGCTAAAATGCAAATTGCTGTATCTTGGCACTTAACAGAGGCTACAGATCTAGAATATCTGAACTGTCCAGGACAGGACTGGGCAGTACAGAACACACCTTTTGGGGAAATTTTGAATTGGGAGTGTATTGTGGTCACCGACTCTGAAGGAGGTAACCAAAGCTGGTAGAAGCCAGAGTGTGGCTGGTGTGTGACTCACAGGCTGTCAGTGGCGTAGTGAGGGAGGGTCAGCGGGGGCAGTTGCCCCCAGGTACCATGCTAGGGGGGTGTCAATTTAGTCCTCCTCCACTCCCCCTGTCATCCCTTGGCTCGCCTGCTTCTCCTCTGCCCACCACCGCTGGCTGGAGCATCCCCCCCACCTCTCCGCCCTCAGCCCGGCCATCCTCCATTTCCGCTGGTGGGTTAGTGCATGTGGGGGCCTAGTCCCAAACTGGAGGGGGTGGGGGAAGATGAGGTACAAGCTCCCTCCTCCTCCCAGGGTCAGGCTCAGCTGTGCGCCAGGTTCGGGGCCCTGCCGCGCAGCGGTGGTAGCGGGGGTGCAAATTTTGCCTTTGCCCCCGGGCACATAACACCCTTGCTACGCCTCTGTAGGCTGGTGAGGTTAGAATTGCTGGACAAGGGCTGCAGCTATACACAGACACTCAGGGTGTGCCCTGCAGGTTGTTTGGCTGTTAGTGAGCAGCCCAGCTTTGGAGCAACAGCAGGGACGCATTGTAAGGTACCCCAGGTTGCAGACCAAGTGGTGATTCACTGGTCTGGACTGAACCCCAGAAGATAACAAAGCATCATCCCTTTAATTGTGTTTTCCCCTATGATCTTCGGGCCAGATCCTCAGTTAGTGAAAATCAATGTAGCTAAGCTGAAATCAACAATGATCCTGGACAGCTGAGGTTATGGCCCATTTTCATTACTTGAGCTGCGGTTTGAAAAGCTATGTCTAAAATCTGAATTCATCTATATTTAGAATACATGTTGTATTTTATCAAGTTTTATGGGTTGATTATGTATTCATGCGTATAGTGTTGTAGAATTGAGTAAATTATTTTTGCCAATTACACTTATCTTGCAGATTTGTTCAAATTTATTTGCTCCCCCACCCCGATCCTCCCCAAAAAAGACAGAGATTATGACAAAATACTGAAGTTCCAAATTCTCCCTTATTACTTCTGTAGAAACCCATGTACATGTATGGAGTAGTTCTGGATCATTTGGCTGGAAAACTCTCCTATGGTGATTTACTGCGTGGACATGAAACAGATGGGATACAAGCACAATCCATTAAAAGACCTGATATTTATACATCTAGATACATTCTCTGTTTGGAAACTGTTGTTTCACTGGAATGTCAGTGTCTGGCACTGCATTGTGGTACTAGTCACACTTTACTTATCAGGCTAGAAATAAAGATGCATATTCTGGCTGCTGATGGAATGGGTTGGCATGTAATATCGTTCTCTTGATAAATGATTCACAGTTGTTTCATAAAGTAATATTCTGAAGATAAGTAGCTTCTAGCATTGCAGTTTGAATCAAGTATGCATGCTTTGTAGCCTTGGAGAAGTTCAGGTCTGAACGAGTTATATAACCAAAGTGTTAGCACAGATCATGAATGTTAAAAATTTCATATGTGCAGTCTATCATTTTTATGAAAAAGTGAGAGAGAAAACCTAACTTAAATATGGAAGTACTGAGAACATATGAGAGACAACTTTCTAATAATTCCAGCCTTTGAGGCAGAAATTTTTCATGACACACTCTTCTCATAAAATGTGCATATGAGTTTTTGTAACCCAAAAATATTGGGGCAAACATCCAATTTTTCATTACTTGAACTGTCTAGAGCCATGTTTTGAGGGTCTCCCATACCTGTTCATGAGACAGCAACTGGATGTTTCTAACTGGAGTTGCTTGCATAATTTACTCTCAGTACGTCATATTCTGCTCTTGCATTCAAAGTTACAATCATACAGAAGTCAGTGGAGTGACCCCAGTGTAACTGAGCAGAATTTGGACCGGTTTGATCTTATAAGCAGAATAAACATGCTAGAGCCAACTCTCTTCTCAGTAAACTTCAATGAGATTGTGCCAGAGAATAAATTTTGGCCTATTGCATGGTACTTATTAAATGTCACTTATTAAATATGAAGTGTTTATATGAATATACATCCATCACTATTGAGAAAAATGCAGTCAAAAGTTAACCCAAAATGAACATCACTGAAGCTGTGTGTGCGGTCAGTTTAGATATAGCCCTGTATCCATAAACAATGGAGCAAATAATCCAGACTCATTATAAATGTATCATGTCTATTGGCACATGAACAACCTAGATAAATGGCACTGCTAAAAAGAAAGAAATATTGTGCAATCATCATGGGCAATTCCTTTTTCCCCATTCCAGCACTGATCTGGCTAATTCACATGCCTGAAACTCAACATCTGTTTGTCAGAGATGAACAGCTTTACAGCTTGTGTGCTGCTGGTGATCCAACTGTACAACGTGCTTCATTCCAGCTGTCTTACTTAGATTGCTAGGGACAGTGTCTCCTTTCCTGGTGCATTCTTTTTTGTTTTCTTCCCTCAGTATAAAATTCTCTATTAACTTTGCTGAAACCGATGAGCCATGAACTTAGACATCTACTTTTTTATGAGAGTTCATTCTTTTACTAGGTGGCTTGTTCCCATGATCACCATTAGCAGAACGTCAACAGTAGAGTACAATAGATCCTCATAATAGACAGACAGCAAAATTTAGATGTAACTATAACACACACATCAAAGAAGATCCATTATTATGAACTGATGAAGTTAAACCAAGCCATTTCAACTGCCACTGCTAAATTTTTGAACAATAGACAGACTTTTAAAGTGTTCCATAAGAAAACGTGTGATAAATAATACAGCCCAACTTTGACAGGACTGAAACAGATATACATTTTAAATAGCAGAATTTCAAGGACCTGGTGGAGATTTCTCCAGTTCATATGCACTAGAAATATGAAGGAAATCTATTAATTGCAATATACCTTTCTTCAGCTGAATCACAGGTAGCTGAAACTCTCAGTTAACTGAGATTCAGTAATGCTCCTCTTCAGTTAATAAAGCTAGACATAGGCTGACAGATCTTCTGCCATTTAATTGGTTGGGAAACCAGATTGTGCCTTTCCACAAATGACTAGTGTTCCTTTTGATCTGAACCACTTAAGTTTGCAGATATTCTCCAAGACCCTTTCAAGAATTAATTTGCACTCTAACGCTGATTAACATTAATTATATTGACAAAAATGTAATGATATCTGTTAGAAAAAATACCATACATGCTTCAGGAATCAGTACATTTGCTCTGCCAATACCTACTCATGAAAATGAGACTTTCATATTTTGAGAATGGAAGAAAGGGGAACATTAACACAAATGGCTTTTCTTGCCTGATACTGGAGATCTTTGTTTGAAGATAGTTTTTCCACACACATGCCTTTTGTTTTGCATAATCCTAATTTAAAATTATCCACCTTTGTTCATGATCTTGACCAGTCAACATGTATGTGTCTTTATTGTCAGAAATTCAGAAGATGGTCTGTAGAGGAGGTGGGGACAGCTTAATGGAGAAAGCCCAACTGAACTGGAATATAGGGAATCTAAATCCAATTCCTGGGTCTGCCACAAGTTTCCTGTGTGACTATAGGAAAGACAATTTCTTTGTGTCTGACTGTGCCTTTTGTAAAATGAGGGTCATATTTCTCTATCTTATAAGCATGTTTTGATGAGGGTATAATTGTTTATGCTGATTAGGCATTCAACCACTATGATGATGAAACTCACATAGATACACAAAAGGCTAGATTAATACTTCACAAGGGGAACCAATATAAATGGATAGCAGGCAGTCTTTGGAAGTAATCCAGCATGGCTTGTATATATTAAAGATCATTTGAGATATTATTTTGCAGATAAGTGGATGAGTTCTACAAACCATACTGATTGTCTTTACAAATATTTATAGTGGGCTTATTTTGGTAATTTTGTTTCCTCTAGCAAAAGAGAATTCTTATTAAAGCATCATTGTTCTTCTGGCAATGAGGTCATTTGAATACCTTTCTAATAGATCCTCAAGTTCTGTAATTAAATGTTTACTTTCTAAGCCACACCTGTAAAATGATTGCAGAAATTGTTCTGTTGTAGTAGTTTACCTTTTCCACTAATGTTGCTATGAAAATATCAACAAGCATGTTATAATTTGAGTGGCATTAGCATGATTAAAAAAAAAGAGGATATCCACATGAGGCACCATTGCTTCCATCTGGAAACCTGACAGCTACATCAGATGATATGATAGATGCTTTCACTTTTCTCTCTTTCTTTTGACATGAAGGACATTAAAATTGAAAATCTATGTTAATTCTTGTCAAGGTTGATATCTTCTTTGCACACAACTTAGGAATTAACAGTTACAATCCTCTCAGCAAAAGCAACCATATTCAATGGCAAGTCATGAGAACGACTGGCTTAGGCTCTGATTCCACGGGTGCCGTGGGGCTCTAGGATCCACTGAAAAAATAGTGGGTGCTCATCACACAGGAACCAGAACTCGAGTGTGGGATGTGATAAGTTCTGTACCACTAACAGCTTCTGCCCATGGGGCAGGGAGTTTGTTTATAACCAGGGGCACGGTGATTAAGATAACAAAATGATTGTAATTATTTTAAATTAAGGATTGTTAGATGATCCTGAAAGCATTGCCACATAGTCCAGTTTAAAATATAGGAAACAAAGGGTAGGAATGAATGGTCAACAGAGTCGCTTAGCAGGGTTCAAAAAAGAACTAGATACGTTCTTAAAGGATAGGTCCAGCAATGTCTGTTAGGGCAGAGATGGTATTCCTAGCCTCTGTTTGCCATAAGCTGAGAATGGGCAACAGGGAATGATCACTTGATGATTACCTGTTCTGTTCATTCCCTCTGGGGCATGTGGAGGTGGCCACTGTCAGAAGATGGGATACTGAGCTAGATGGACCTTTGGTCTGACCCAATATGGCTGGTCTTATGTTCTGATGTTCTTATGTCCATTTTGAGACTGGAGTGAAGTAAATAGTGGTGTCCCCCAGCAGTTTGTACTCGGATGAATATTGTTCAATATATTCATAAATGAGCTGCAAAAAAGGGTAAATTGTGAAGTAGCAAAGCTTGCAGATGTTACAAAACTATTCAAGATAGTTACGTTCAAAACAGACTGCAAAGAGTTGCAAAGGGATCTCACAAAACTGGGTGACTTGGTAACTAAATGGCAGATGACATTCAGTGTCAGGGCAATACTCTGGAAGCTCTTTATTTTTGCAAATTTATAAGACTCCTCCTCACTGTGCCTCATGGGTGGTGGGTACCATATGCACGTCAAGGCTTTGCCTTCCCAAACTGCCTGACTTGTCCTCACCCATGCTCCAGCTCCAGGCCCACTCCTGCCCACTGTTTCCTGCCAGAGACTGAGGCAGGCATGATGGGAGCTGCACCACCCACACCACCTATGTTCCTGTCATTGGGGCTATGTGAGCCACACCACCTGCCTGGCATTAGGTGGAGGGGGGTGTGTGCTGTTGGGGAGTTGGGCCAAGTGTCATGACCTGGGGAGGCTGGATCTGTGCTGCCTGCATTACCTACAGAGCCAGGAGGAGAGGGAGAGTGGCTGTGGTCATGTTGCTTGGCATTCCGGGGCTGATGGGAGGAGACTGTGGGCATGCTGCTTAGTGCTCCATGGCCAGGGGGCTCTGTGGGCACACTATCTTGTGCTCAGGGGTTGGAGACATGATATCTGGGCTTCCAGGGCTGAGAAGAGGTTGGGGACATGCTACCCAACATTCCAGGGCCATGAGGGGACAGCGGACACTAGCCTGGGGTGGTGCCTCAGGCAGAAGGGGTAGGGCTGGGTGGCCAGCCTCCTCCACCCAGGGGTTTACCCCGTCCATGCTGTGCCTGTGTCATCCTGAGCTCATTCTCCAGCTTTAGAAGACTTAAAAATTCTCCCCAGTCATGAATGGGACAGACAGAACTGAATAATGCAGCTGTCCTTGACACACATCAAGATAGTATCAGGGAACTAGACATAAATAAGATTGCAGGCAGTTTCGTTCAGAAAGCTACAGGGAGACACAATGTCTTTAAATAGGGACATAGTAAAGAAAGCTTGTAGGTGATTTCAATGATTTTAATATACTCTAATTTTTGATAATACAATAGTGAAGATACCAATGATACACACATTCAATAACTAGAACATGAAAGCAGTGTATAAATATGCTGAAAATAGCTTTCCCTCACAACTGACAGAGTGCTCCTTCCCTTCCTCAAACACACACACCTCTTCAAAAGTATTCACCAGCAAAAGCAAAAGTCAGCCTGTATGATTACTATTAGATAATGAAAGGTGAAAGCTTGGGCCCACTGAAGACTATGGCAAAATTCCATTGTCTTTTTTTGAACCAGCATTTCTTCTGAAGAGTTCAGGGAATTGGTACTGGATTCCTAAACAGATGTTGACTACACTGATAAGAGGTCTTCTCTGAAAAACCATGAATCTCCAGGTATTTGTTGTCCCTATATATTTTTACATGGAGCACTATTTGAGTTATACATTGATCAAAAGTGAAAATGTTATCTGAAAGCAGCATGAAACAGTGTTGTTATGCTGGAGATATTGGTGTCTACTAACAAGTATGTTTTGATCCATCATGGATCTCATTGAAGATGATCAGCATGCTAGCCATTTTTCATTCAGACTAAATGAGGGCGCAATTAAATGCCCCTTGGTTAGTGATAGCTGAAACAATAGAAATGCTTGCACAAGATGCTAGACTAACTCAGAAAGCCTGAGTAAGAAATACAAATGTAGAGACTGGAGCATCGATTGGTGAAGCTGTGTCTGTCCAGATATATGGGAGCAGAATGCCAGAAAAAACCCCAAACAAAAGAGGTAAGCACTAGTGAGTATGGCCCTTAGGGAGGCAGCCAAAAGACAGCGCTGCTTTTTGTGCAGAGTGCTAGCTGGCTTGGATTTGTGAGCAAAGAATCTGCTTTCTGCTGTTTGTTCCTACTGTGTTCAATAAACTGGATATTGGGTATATTGGGTTCTTTGTAAATATACAGCATTAGACTAAGAAATACCTGTCTCATGCCTTCAGTTTCTCCTAATGGAAATAAACAAGTAAGGCCCTAAAACCTGGGTAAGTGCTTCTACAAAGGGATAACAGTGTTAATAATCCAAAAAGAAGGATATTTAGCATATGTTGCGGGCCCAGTTAATACTAATCATCTGTGATTTATCAGACGATGATCTATTGCTCGGTGTCTTGTAAATCATATCTTCTGACATACTTTAGACTTAAAAATTTTGAATATTAGTATTAGCTAATGAAGTGGTGTTGTAGCCACGTTTAATCCCATGGTAGTAGAGAGACAAGGTGGATGAAGTAATATATTTTATTGGATCAACTTCTACTGGTAAAAGAGACAAGCTTTTGAGCTTAAACAGTGCTCCTCTTCACATCTCAAGCTCGAAGGCTTGCCTCTCTCATCAACAAAAGTTGATCCAATAAAAGGGAAAAGATTTACAATAAAAGATTTACAGCCTTGGATTGTTTCATTTACCTAGCATGGTGTACCAGCAGTGTGCCGCAGTCCTGTTTCAATGTTGTGCATGCCCATTCAGTTTTTGGCCTATCTTGAGACTGAACATCATTGGTTCCAGTTATAAAGAAGGATTTTGGCAAGTGGATGCCTACCCCCTATGAGCTGGAATGAGAACAGCAACTAATTTCACCATGACAACCAAACATCCATCAAATGATAACAACATATTTTCATTTATTAGTGACCTTGGGCCAGATTTGAACTGGTGACCAAGAATTAAAAGCTTTCACATTCCATTACCAAGCTCTCACCCTGGTCTATTTGGCCTCGAACACTCTTAACAAATACTGGCAGAGTCCTGAAATACAGAGTTTAATCCACATTGATAAATAATATTTTTACTTGAATTATCCAGCATGAGTGAGTCACATGTGGAATTATTTTAAATTAATTGAAAACTGACCTTGTGGAATATACAAGTCACTCAGGAATTGGACCCTAATGGCCATGTACGGTTTTCAATCCATGGCAGCATCCTGCTGCATTTATGCCAAAGAGCATTGCTCTGCACAGATCAAGGGAAGAATACAGATCAATCCTCTAAATTGCTAAGCACCTTTATAAGGAATTGAATGACTTTAATAAGAGCTGAGGGCACTCAGCATGTTACAGGAGTGTTCATCACCTTGTAGGATTAAGCTCTACATAATGAAAAAATATACAGGTTGAAACTCTCTAATCCACCATTCTCTTGTCCCGCAACATCCGTGGTCCCTCATGAGTTTAGTTAGATGGATGTCCACACAGCATGGGGGTGGCCATCTTTCCCACAGTCACATAAAGCTTGTTTACAGCCACCAGTCTGGTTCTCAGCATTCTGTGCTGTTATTTAGTTCTAATTTACCCCAAATGTCTTCTAAGAGCCCAGTAAGTAGTGGAAGTGTTAGTAATGTGGCTAGACAAAATTCACCTTCTGTGGTTTGGCAAATTCTTTGGTTTGGCACCAGTCAGGTCCCAAGGATGCCAGCCTAGAAAGGTTCAACCTGTATTTGCTTCAGGGCTGTCATCTGAGAGTGGATCATACTCTTCCATTTGAGTTATGAGGTGGATATTTTTACCCTAG
This sequence comes from Pelochelys cantorii, assembly GCA_032595735.1. Taxonomy (NCBI): domain Eukaryota; kingdom Metazoa; phylum Chordata; order Testudines; family Trionychidae; genus Pelochelys; species Pelochelys cantorii. The sequence goes on along the minus strand of CM064328.1, from coordinate 62,007,441 downwards.
CCAAAGCATTCTTCTGATACCACATACTGTATGCTAGAGGAAGGAAGAAAGGCATTCCCAGCTCTCCTATCGGCAGATGTGGAGGAAGAATATTTGGAGCTAGCAGACCTCCCCTGCTGGTTTTTAAATTTGATTATGTTTACATATTGATATGAGTCCTTATTTGAGAAGAGTGTCAGTGCCATATCCAAGAGCTCCAAGTGAGTTTGGTAAATATTCAGTTTTTAAAATGTCTGATTGTGTGTGTGCACACAAGGACAGAGTATGATGCATTTTGTATATTCATGTTTGGTTTTTCTTCACTCCCAGGGTCAGAAATAGCTTATTTTTACTGAGCTATGTTTCTCCTTGAAGCTCAGCTCTAGATGTTAATCATTCATGTCTGTGTTAATAATGTCTTATGATATTACAAAAAGGATAATGTGGTTATCATTTATATTCCCTCCAAATTATGCAAGACACTTCAGTGTCATCAGAGAACTACTTGCTTGAGAAGATGGACTCTTAAAAACAATGATATTGCTTTTGTGCAGATCTCCCAAGTAATAAACAGAAAGGAAATTAAAAATAGAACCTACCAAAATAGGACATACCATTGATATTTTTCCAAATAATATTTTATTCAAAATTCTCCATGAGTCATCATCACTTTTATAATAGACTATTAAACTGTTACAATGCATAATAAAAACATTATACAACTGCTGCAAAAACACTTACCAAAGATGCAGACTCTGGAAGTGTCCTTTATATTGGTGACTGGCTCCCACAGTAAGTTTACTGCCTAGCCGACTCTGAGCTGCTGGCTGTGGCAGCTATATTCTTTTCCTGTAAAGGTTTTATGATTTCACAGATGCACACTTAAGTATCACTGGCTCCCCTCTCTTCATGTTGTCAATTCTTTGAGATTCCTTTTGGTGCAGCATAAAACTTTGTCTCTTCAGTGATATATTTTCTTGGTTTACTCTTGGATAACTCTGAAGCAGCAAGAAGGCACTTGGTTGAAAACATTCATGTATCTGTTTACTGAAGGCTAAAAATTTTACAAGGCTTCCAAAGAGTCTTCTACGACAGCATCCTATTTTATTCAAATAATGAGGGTTTCTCCAATAAAAGATGAAAAAAAACCCTGCTCCGCATATCACAGTTATAGAAAACTAAGAAATGGTAAGGTTTTTTTCAGTACACCAGTGTGGGAGATGGCTGGGCATAAGCTGCTGTCTGCTCTGTGGTTGCCTATGTGCCTAGGTGATATAGATGTTCACAAGCAGGCATATTACTCTGGCATGTGACCAACTTTTCAATAGTTCACCATAATGCGTGTCCGGAGGTTGGGGGAGGAGAGTTGCTTGTTGTCTTTGCCAAAAAGCTAAGATATAGCTGGTCTTCATGGTTATTGCAAGATATTTGTGCAGGAAATATTTTTAGATATATAGAATATGATATTTCAAAACTATTGGAGATGAGCCATGTCACCTGAGATGGGAGAGGTCTCAGAGCCAATTCAATCAAGATTGAGGACTATCAATATCTCTTCACCCTGTGTTTACAGACTGGAGTAGAAGCAGGCCTTGCATTTAGAAAAAAAGAACCCCACAAAAAGACTCTAAATATGGGACACACAGGACTGAGCTGAAGTTAGTGAAATGCCCTGATTATGAAGAGAGACAAAAAAAAAAAAAAATCTAGGACTATATAAGACAAGAAGAAAGGGGACAAGATGTTGTCCACTATGGTGGTGACAATCTCACAGCCTGAGTATCTCACAGAAAGTGGATCCCAGCACGCTGGACTGGACAAGCACTGTATGGTCTGACCAGTTGGTGAGAAACACCTTATTTGACTGGAAAGGAACTTGATAACAAATAGAGGCCCTAGATTACATTTTATATTTTTCTTTTATCTGTAACCTGGTGTTTCCAACCTTTTTACCTGCATCTATTTTGGATCTTTTCCCTTAAGCTGTGCCACATAAACCTATATTCATTTTACATGGACATGACCAAGTGTCTTGCATTAACAGGTATTGAATGAAGGGAGGCTGGTGAATCAGCTTCCACTGAGACAGAGAATCGATGTACCTCGAAGGTGCCCAGTAGACAAGGGAGTGAGCACTCAGTAATAACAAGGTGAGGTATATGCAAATTGCTAGTTTGCAGATGCAAAGAGAGGGGCTCTAAGAGCCTGGAGTGGAGAATTTGTGAGGATAGTGGCCACACAGTTGACAGATGAGACTCTCTCATGCAGTAAGATGGGGGCAGAGATTCGCAACCTGACTCTGCAAGATGCTAGGCACACTGACTTAATGATTTTGATGGGAACTGTGTATGTTCAGCATATCTAAGTATTAGGCCTTGTTAGAGAACTAGAAAATTTGTTTCATTTTACAAATTTCTTATAGGGCAGCTAGAAAAACCTGCAAAATGATCACTTTAATTGTTATGATTATTTCTGGAGTGTGTGCAACATACTTAGTGCTATTGTACTAGGGACAAAAATTAAGGCACAGGCTACCACAAGGGCTGTGTCTAAACTACACCTCTTTGTCGACAGAGAGATGTAGATTAGGCATGTCGAAATTGCTAATGAAGCAGGGATTTAAATATCCCATGCTTCATTAGCATAAACATGGCCACTGCTTTTTTTCAAAACGGAGCTTTTTTGAAAAAAAAAATGGCAGTCTAGATGCAGATCTGTCGAAAATAAACCCTTTTTCAACAGATCCTATAAACCTCATTTTTTGAGGAATACAGGATCTGTCGAAAAAGTGTTTATTTTCGACAGATCCGCATCTAGACTGCCGTTTTTTTTTGAAAAATCTCCATTTCGAAAAAAAGCGGCGGGCATGTTTATGCTAATGAAGTGCAGGATATTTAAATCCCTGCTTCATTAGCAATTTTGACGTGCTTGATTTGCATCCCTCTGTTGACAGAGGGATGCAATCTAGACGTAGCCAAGGAGTGCAGTTGAAGGCCCAGATCCTGCACCATGCAAGTCAAGGGGAACTTTGCCACTGACTTAAAGGAGTATACAATTAAGTCCTGAAAGCTCAGTTCTGCTGCCACTCCTCCACCTTTGACTGCAGTAGATGTAATACAACTCCCAAAGACATTACAATCCAAACATAGTTAAATTGCATGACATATTTATGAAACGATGTTTGCAGTTTCTCTGTAGATTGCTATTGTGTTCGGCTTTGTTTTGTTGCCTTGAGTTGTTGCTTTAATGACATTTGGGATTTGACAAAACTTTGTTTGAAAAGCCAGTGGAAAAGTCTTTGTTCATTAGTTTCATTTTGTAGGCAAAACTTTCACATGAATGCAATGGACATGTGCCCAAGAGATATTTGAACACATATAGATAGAATCATAGAATCAAAGAATACTAGGACTGGAAGAGACCTCAAGAGGTCATCGAGTCCAGTCCCCTGCCCTCATGGCAGGACCAAGTACTGACTAGACCATCCCTGATAGACATTTATCTAACCTACTCTTAAATATCTCCAGAGATGGAGATTTTACAACCTCCCTGGGCAATTTATTCCAGTGTTTGACCACCCTGACGGTTAGGAACTTTTTCCTAATGTCCAACCTAAACCTCCCTTGCTGCAGTTTAAGCCCATTGCTTCTTGTTCTATCCTCAGAGGCCAAGATGAACAAGTTTTCTCCCTCCTCCTCATGACACCCTTTTAGATACCTGAAAACTGCTATCATGTCCCCCCTCAATCTTCTCTTTTCTAAACTAAACAAACCCAGTTCTTTCAGCCTTCCTTCATAGGTCATGTTCTCTAGACCTTTAATCATTCTTGTTGCTCTTCTCTGGACCCTCTCCAATTTCTCCACATCTTTCTTGAAATGCGGTGCCCAGAACTAGACACAATACTCCAACTGAGGCCTAACCAGCACAGAGTAGAGCAGAAGAATGACTGCAACTAGCACAGAGTAGAGCGGAAGATGGTGCAAATATGTTTATTTTTATAATACAAACTGCTATATACACATATGGATCTGGTGGTGGCACCTCATAGTACCCAATTGTCACGTATAAATGCCTGTTTGAGCAAATAATCACGGGTTTTTATGTGAATGTCTGTAGCACTTGTTTCAAAATCAGAATCTATTAATACTGTGCAGTTCTTTGAAACCTTCCATCTCAAAATGCTGAACAAATACAAATTTACTGCTATGCATGATGCAGCCACTGTACAAACTGAAGGCCTCATATAACCTATCCTAAAGACTTAAGTGGAGCACAGATAATTTGAAAATGTAAACCATTATCATTTAAAGTTGACTATGCTCCTTTGTGACAGGTAACGACATTCATCCCATTTTATGTGAAGGGAAAGCCTCAAGGCATTTGATGGAATGATATGATAAATTTTAATTTGGTCCCCAATAAGTGTGCATTAAAGATTGGAAAAGAGTCATGATCTCATGTCTTCCAGTTTAAACACCAATCTTAGCTTTCCTATTTCCTGCCATATATGGCATGCAGACTATAGTGCATAGTTCGTGCAGCATTCAGATACAACCAAGAGAGAGAGATACTGTGTAAGGATTCCAAGTTAGAATATATGTAATGGTTTCCTTCTGGTGGAGTGCACCTTTATACTTTGACAGGTCTGCAGGGGGAAGACACAGTTTTGGAAGTTTGTTGTAGGGTAGCCAGATGTCAGGATTTTATAGTGAGTATCTTAACATTTGTGGCTTTGTCTTATATAGATGCCTATTACCTTCCGTCCATGTCCCAATTTTTCATACTTGCCATGTGTTCACCCTAATTAGATGAGAAGCAACCTGCTGGAATGGAGGCACACACTGTGTTGTCTTGGGGCCTTTATTGTCTGCCTTTCTTGCTACCTCTAGTGCTTGACATATTCAGCTTGAGTAATCCTGTGGTCTACTTCAGAATCCCAGTTGCGTGCCTAGCAGTGAGAAATGTGAGATGAAATCTTGGCATCATTTAAGTCAATGGCCAGGAATTCACCAAAAATTTCCAGGGCCCAGGGTCCTAGAATATATAAAGTTTAAATATGTCCCTCAATGTACATGGAGCTATTTAAACATCACATCCCAGTCTAATTCCTGATTGTGAAGTGTCTAAAATGTTCATGGTGATCATGTCTTGGCAGAGTTTTCTTGTCATCATCTTTATGGGAAAGGGCCGTTGGAGTGGGGGGAATGTTTGGTGAGATCATTGATATTAAGTGAAAGGTTCTTGTGAGCTGGCTGGAGTATCATCTACCTCAGAATGGCCTTCCTTACATGCTGCTTACCTCCCTTAGCCCTTTTTAGTGACTCCATTTGTATATTTCATCAAAGATGTAGAATATCATCTTCTCCACATTGATTCTTCTACACCAGCACAGCTACCTCATACTCAGGTAATTACTGCCTTGCAGCTGGAGGTACTAAATAATTTTATTTTAAATTTATATCTTCCCATGTTGAAGTCTTCGTGCAGTTGATTATTAGTAAATTATATTGTTTGCCACTTAAGCATTTGGTAATTTGTATTGTATACGGAACATTTTTTCCCTGTAGACATATGAACAGTTATTTGTCTTTACTTGGAACATATATATTTTAAATAACAAAGCACTATATATCTGTTTGTCCAATGTCATAAACAGCCATGTTTTAGAGTCCATTCTTGGTACACTGCCTGTATTTTAAATTAAACTTTCCGTGAGAACTTGTCGCGTCAAGACTGGTGCCAAAACTTCTTTTAAAAATAAAATAAAAAAATTGGCATTAACTTACCCCTTTTATTTTTGACAAGGCAAATTTCCTAAAAAAGGAAAAATGCAAAGTGCAGGCACCGTACCAACATTGCACTGTGAAAGCATTTTGCAATTAAGTTGGAGCTTTTGGCAAAATTCTCACCTGGCATTGCCATTTACTCAACATTAACACTGAAAAGGAACCAACATGACTTTATATTTCTAGGTGCATTTTTATGTTATCTAGGCACCTGTGTGGAGTTGCAAAGTTGGAGTGGTACATGTGTTTGGACATCGGGTGTAATATGCTGGATATTACACCATGAGAATAAGATAAACTTTCAAGCATCTTTCATTTGTAAATACTGGGAAATTAAACAGAAACAGAAAAAATGAGAAGCTGCAGAAAGTCATGAAAAACAACATGCACTTGATTGCTTTACCATAGAATAAACTCTTAGCCTCATCCTTCTCTAACATCAGTTTTCATAAGGAACAACTCTACTCAAATCAGGTTGGCACCACTGGTGTAACTCCAAAGTCCTGCTCTGTGTACTTCCTATCTGTGAGATTTATGTGGCCCTACATTTTGTTGTTATAGTTAAGCACCTCACAATCTTTAATACATTTGTCCTCACTACACCGTACGGAAGAGGTAGGGACATGGAATAAAACTTGCCCAACATCCCACAAGAAGTCTCTGGTGAAGCAGGAAATTCCACAGGCCTCCCAAGTTCAAGGTTAGTGTGCAAATCATTGGATTTTCCTCCTCTTCTGAAGCTTAACTCTCAGGCAACATTAATTTTATATCATTGTAGTTTTTCATCAAAATCTCATGTGGTACCCAGTAAAACTCCTTATAGAAGACTAAAAATATTATAGCAACACTGTTATGTTTATATTAACACTTTAATCACATAAAAACCAAACTAACTTGATATTTACTTTTTATAAGATTGCACGTTTGGTTGGTAGATATAATAATGTTGATACTTAGAGTTCTGCAAGGGATTTGACTTGCCACCACATGGCATTTTAATTAAAAACTAGCATTATATATGTAAGCCAGGGGTCTGAAGAACTGCTTGCAATGCAGCCAACTGAAGTTTAGCCCTGCAAGATAATTAACTGTTGATATGTAAATACAGCTCATGCTGGGATGGGGAAGGAATCCAGGGTGTGGTTATGTAAATCCAATTCAGCCAAGGCTGATGGAGGATTGGTTATTAGAATGGAATGTGGTGTATTGTAACTAATTTGGGATGTTGTGGGGTCACAAGCCATGCTACCCCTAAATGTGGGAATTGTAAAATATGACACCAGTGCTTGCAGGAGAGACTCCATCATTGTAAGGGGTCTCAGATAAACAAGCCTCCCCCTTCCAGAGTTGAGTGAACTGAGCTGGGGGGAAAGGGCTTGAGCCAGCCTGCTTCGTGCCTGCCAGATGTGAGCTCTAAGACTGGTTCAACCTGCCTTTCCTCCCCTCCCCCTGTTCTAAGGATAGACATAAAACAGACTCCATCAGGAGTCTTTTTGTTATTCCAGTGGAAGTGGGAATCTTTTGCCAGCCGAAGTGGTGGATAAAGAGTTGAAATCACTAAGAGCTGAAGTCACTGGTTTGGCCTGGAGCCAGACCCATTGTGGCCAGCAGAGTGGCTAGTGGGAGCGATCGGCGGTTGGCCAGTAGGAGCAGCAGCAGGCAGCCAGCAGAGCGGCTGGTGGGAGTCACCAGCCGGCAGCTGGTAGGAGAAGCAGCAGGCAGCCAGCAGGGGGCTGGCGGGAGCGACCAGCCAGCAGGGGCAGCACACAGGTGGCATCACATCAGGCTCTATTAGGGAAGTCATCAGGGTGATGTGTCTGGGTCTGCACTGACTGGACAGAGCTGTAAGTGGGGCGTTTGAAGTGGGGTTGGACTAAAGACCTCTAGGCAAAAGACTTCACCCTGCATATCCTGGGGATGGTACCTTGCACACAGGTTTCTTTTGTGTTATGGGTTTTCACTGTTTGTGTGTGGTCCTGTGGGTTGATGCTTGCCTACTGTGATTAAACAGACTGTTTCTATCTCTGACTCAGTGTTTGCGAGAGGGAAAGTATTGCCTATAAAGACACCCAGTTGGTAGGCTGGAATTTTCCCAGTTTACTGGGTAGGGTCTCGAGCCAGTTTTAGTCACCTTATTGAAGGAACCCCCCCAGACATTGAACCCGGCCCTTCTGGTTGCCGACTGGTAGTGGCAGAAGGGTTACATATAAAATAAACATGGCACACATTAATGGAATAAAACCTGCTTATCTGATCATTCTCAAAGTAATTGTAAATAGTGAATCATCATCAATTAAGTGTATTTTAAGTGGGGTCTCACAGGAATCGGTTCTTGGAAGAAAGAATTGGAAGAAAATGCAACATCTTCAGTGATAAAATCTGCAGATTACACAATTGGGGGAGTAGTAACTAATGAATAGTAACCTGACATTGAGCATTCTGGATTACCTGATTAAACTGGGAACAGGAAAACAACATGGTTGTGATATAGCTAAATGTATACTCCTAGGAACAAGGAGGCTACCTCTACATTGCGCATTCTTGCACAAGAAGATTTGCATATCTAATGAGCCACCATTTTGTGCAAAGGGCTTTTGGGCAAGAAGGAGCAGTGTAGACTACTCCTTCTTGTGAAAAACCCCCTTGCACAAAATGACAGCTCACTAGGTATGCAAATGAGGAGTGGTGATGTTCATCGCCACACCTCATTTGCATATCTTCTTGCACAAGAATGCACAATGTAGATGTAGCCAGACTATAGGCCAGACTTACTGGATCAGGGACTCTATCCTGGAAAACAGGGATTCTCAAACAGATTTCACAGTCATGTTAAATAATCTGCTCAGTATGAGTTCCCAGTACAAAACTATGGGTGAAAGGAATGCATAGGCAAGGGAATCTTACGTGGGTTATTTTAGCTCTGTATTGGTGCCATTGCAATCAATTCTGGAATACTGTGTTCAGTTCTGGTATTTAGAATTCAAGAAGGATGTTGGTAAATTGGAAAGAGATCAGGGCAGAACCATGAAAATGATTAAAGGATTAGAAAACCTGCCTTATACCAATAGATCTAAAGAGCTCAATCTATTTAATTTAACAAATCAAAAGTTAAGAGGTGATTTGATTGCAGTCTGTAAGAGTGCCTCTACACAGCAGGGCTTAACTCGAAATAAGCTATGCAAATTGAGCTACGTCAATTGCTCATCTTATTTTGAAATAGCTTATTTCAAAATTGGGAGTGTCTCCACAGAACTTATTTCGAAATAGAGCACTCTTCCTTTACTCCTCATACAATGAAGGTTACAGGAGTCAGAATAAGAAGTCCTCCAGCTTGACAGTATTTTGACATTATTTCAAAATAACTGCCTGCTGTGTAGACGTGGACTACGTTATTTCGAAATAACACTAGTTATTTTGAAATAATGTTGCTGTGTAGACGTACCCTTACACAGAAATACAAATATTTAATAATGTGCTCTTCAGTTGAGCTGACAAAGGTATAAGTAATCCAATTGCTAGAAATTAAAGCTAAACAAATTCAGACTGGAAATAAGGCATACAGTTTGAATAGTGAAAGTTATTAACTACTGGAACAATTTAAAAATTGTCATGGTGGATTCACCATCACTGACAATTTTTTAATCCAGATTGGTGGTTTTTTATTCTAGAAGAATTTTTGGGTGCAAATTCTATGGCCGTGTTGTACTCGAGGCCTGAGTAAGTGATCACTATGGTCACTTCTAGCTTTGGAATCTGCAATTCTATTAATAATTTCCCTCCTCAGTCTCTTTCCACTGACATGTTCAGCCTGACCAGGAAATCCATCCCCATATTTGGATTAGTATACTCACATTAATTTAATAATACTTAGCTCTTACAGCATTTTTCAATCAGTAGATCTCAAATTGTTCTAATAATGAGTTTGGTATCATTCTATAAACGGGGAAAAAACCTCAGTTCTCCTCAGTCCAAAGCCAGTGCACTGTTCCCTAGACCACAAAGCTTCTCCTTATGAATTCTAACGCTGTTTCAAATGCTGCATAAAACACAGGTTGGTTTTTTTTAATTTGATTCGTCTTTCCAGTACAGTGTGTAATGATGTGCCAAGTTCCTCTCTCTTTCATATGGTGTTATCTTTCTGGCTGATAACAAATGCCTATTTTACAACAAGAATGTTTCATGTTTGAGAACAAAACAAATCACTTCTGTTTGCTTGCAGCCTCTATTTAGGCTTGTTGGTTTGTCAAGCCAGTCAGGGTGAACTCCATCTTTTTAGGAAGTGTGATATTAGAATAAGTGATTTTTCCTCATGTTGTTAATTATAAGCATAGGAAAATTAAGTTGCCCTTCATATAAACTTTAGAGTATGAACTGTTCCCTCAATGGAAAAACAATCTTGCATCTTAAAAATGAACCTCAACTTTGCAGAGTAACAGAAACATATTTACTTAGTAAGAAGCACAAAGAGCTGGAACACAGATGACATAGGCGAGGTCCTTATTTCTTTAGTTTAGGATTAAACAAAAGAGGGTGGCCATTCTTTAGTTCATAAAAGAATTCTGAAACATACCAATATAATTAAAGATACAGTACTGGGCCAGATTCTGTTGTCAGTTATAACAGTACCACTCCATTAACTTCAATTTGATTTTTACCAGAAGAGATTTTCAGTAATGTAATGCCAAGTATAAATAGGAAATACATTTTCCCCATTTCTGAAAATTCTCTCCACACATTGTTGACATGTTGTGACAAAAGCATCTGCAGCTTAAAACTTTGTATGTAAATAGGCTTAATGAGGTGAAGTGCCTCTGATTGATGGGGAGATTTAAAATGTCATAAGTCTTCGAAAAGCAGTTCTCAGCAAGCACAGCAGGCATCTGCTAAGAATTTAGTGTCCAAAATGTAGTCCCCACCCTTTTGTGTTATCTCTAAGAGTTCAGAAAAGCTGTACTTTCCCTTTGCTAGGCTTGACAGACACAGTGATCATTGGTCTCTGGCATCTACCCAGGAAGGCGATACATTTGGACAGGATGAAATGTGTGTATGCATTATCTTTGGAACAGATTTTGGAGTTATCTCCTGCTTACTATGCAGTTGTAAGCCACACACCTACTGGATGTGGTTTACTGTCCCATGTAGTGGCACTTAGACCACTTATAGAGAGAAAGAATGAATTTGCTCTACAGCCTTAGCTGAGAGCTAGCTGGCATTTACCTCTAGGCTACATCTACACTGCAGGCTTCTTGTGCAAGGACTGTTTTACATAAGAGTTCTTGAGCAAAAGGTCTTACACAAGAGTGCATCCACACTGCCATGTGCTTTTGCTCAAGAGATGTGCTTTTGCGCAAGAGCATCCATGGCAGTGTGGACACTCTCTTGCGCAAGAAAGTTCTGATGGCCATTTTAGCTATAGGGGTTTCTTGCACAAGAAACCCTTGTTGCCCATCCACACTGCCTTCTTGCGCAAGAGCTCTTGCGCAAGAGGGCTTATTCCTCTTGGGGAGAGGAATAACTCTTGCGCAAGAAGCCCTTTCTTCTGACACTTTGCTGTAAATTTACTTGCACAAGAACGCGCGTGCAGTGTAGATGCTTCACAAGTTTTTGCGCAACAGTGGCCATTCTTGTGCAAAAGCCTGCAGTGTAGACGTAGCCTTAGAGTGTTACTGTGTACCTAGTCCAAGTATGTATTTCTCCAGAATAGTTTGCAATTGAATTGATTTAACAGGCCCAGCCTCCATTAGTGTGTAACCATGTTGTGCATGAGAGGATGGAAATAAACTTTCTTTAAAAATAAGCCTCCCAAACAAACTATTGTGTTGTAATGCTGTACCTCTGTCACTGTTACTGTAGGCCTGGAGCTCTTCAAGAGCACAAGTGTGTACTTGTGTGGCTCAAGTTGTAGAAGCCAGGTCCTAAAACGGTCAGGGTGCATCTACACAACACTCTTAGCTTGAAATAAACTGGACAATTTACTCTATGCAAACTGAATAGCTTATTCTGAAGTTATTTCGAAATAAGGAGCTATTCCGAAATGTCCCTTATCCCTCGTGCAATGAGGTTTACAGGAACATTGGAATAGCGAGCCTGTTATATTTTGCTGTAACAGGCTTGCTCTTAAGATGCAGAATAGCTATTTGGGGATACCAGAGGTATCCTGAAATAGCTCCGCTGTGTAGACGTAGCCTCATATTCCATAGTGTGTCCTCATTAAAAAAATCATAAACACAATAGTGAATTTCAATTATTTGGGCGGGGGAAAGAATGAGTTTTCATGTTTAGAGCTATGGACAATTAGTAGGGTTTATGTAATCTGTACATTGAGTAAAAAATGAATGATCTTTTAGGGTAAGTTTACACATTAGATGTTATTCTGAAAAACGTAGTGCATGTCTACATTTCAAGCCTTTATTTCTAAATAATGTCTAGCTGGAGGACTTTTTACTCTGACCCATGGTAACTCTCATTTCATAAGGAGTAAGGGAAGTCAGAGGAAGAGTGTTCTTCCTTCGACTTCAGGCTGTGTAGACAGCGCCAAAAGCCGAGTTAAGCTATTTCGACTTCAGCTACGCAATTGATGTAGTCAAAGTTGTGTAGCTTAATTCAACTTGAGCTCTGCTGTGTAGATGTGCCCAGAGGAGGGAATCTGTTCCCAGTATAAGCAGCTGCCTGGAAGGTTTGAAGATAGCTAAGAGGGTGAAATGGTGGCAGAAATCAGATGGGAAACTTAGATGCATCAAAATATTCAGGTATATTCAAAATACCTGTCCTTTGCAATCAGCATGGTTTAGCATTTTGAGCAGGAAATCTCATAAGAGCTAACTCTTGAGGCTTCTGGTGCATCCAGTGAAGGGGAATTTCTTATGCAAACACTATATAGAGGGTTTGGTCTAAGTTTGGATCTAAAATTGGCATCTGATTTAGATATTTCTCATTTTACCTGACTTCATTCAAGCATGCCTAGCCAGTGTCTATAGATTGTAAGAATCCCAGACTGAGTCTCTGCAGTATTTTCATCACCATTTGGATGCACACACTGGATATGCAGCTAGTAGAGTATGGGTGCAGGGGGAGGAGACTGTCTGATTATGTAAGTCCTCTTTAGTGTCAGGCCACAATACCAACAACCAAGGAAAACTGCATTTTGTAGTGACCATTTTTCATAGGTAGTGTGTCTGACAGCAATATAATTCTTTTGTTTTCTGCAAATCTCACGGGGCCTCTCTTGAAATACTGGTAACGTGTAATGAATCTTTCAGACCCTTTTCCGATGTGGTTTTATTGATTTCATTTCTCTCGTGGGATTCAGTTTGTCACTTTTTAAAATGTTGCATTCTATGAAATACACACTTCCTTCTGTTATCCATAGCTTATGCTAACCTTAAGGGTGGGTCTCAATCTGGGGTTTGCATTAGATACTATGGAAATCTTTCTGAAACATTACTATGCTAGTTATAGCTTTCCCCATTTACCAAGTCAGCCCTTCACTATATGATTACATCAATACATTAATTTTTTCCCTGATTGAAAGCTTTCCCATTGCCTTTCAATAGGGTCCTCTATAACTCATAGATTCTTAGAGCTGCTTTTCCTAAAATGATGATTAAAAGCTCTTGCTGCTCCCTGCAGGACTTGTGGCACAAGGAGGGTAATTTCAAGCTCTTCCGACTCTTATAAGATCTATTATCATTAGCTACTTTTTCATCAACTGTGTTTCCGGTGTTCATTGTCTCCTTACTCGAAAGCCAACCTTATCTAGCCCCATAATTTTTTCTGTTTGCTAGAAAGTTATAAAGTGACTGCTCCTGCCTTTCATCAGAGCCTGAGGGGTGTTATGCAGGTGCACTAGTGGGAGAATGAAAGGCACAGATAATTTCCTCTTCACATAGCATGATTTTAAACTTAGCATTCCTCTGCTTTGGGGTACTAGGCAGACAGACAAACTCTTATGCCAACTAGAACGTGCAGTTCCAAGAGAGATTGTCTACTGGCTATTAACCATAGCCTGCCCCATTGTTGCCACCAAGTAGCATATGCCAGCCAAGAGAGCATACTGCTCTTTCTCAAAAGAACCAGTGTGAGGCTTGCCATGCCTTCCTTTTCCCATGGCATTCAGACCTGGCAGGTTTGGGAAGCAGAAATTAATCTGCCAGTTTTTGCTCCCCATCTGGGTACGGGCCAGGGCAGGATTTGGTCCATATAAATTGGATATGACTAAAAAAAAGGCAACAAATGCATTATATTGTAATTTAAGCTATATAATATTAAGACAATACACAATGAAAATGTTGGGGTCTTTAAAATGTAAAAGCATAAAAGTTGAAGATAAATCTTTGTGGTACTTTGGGCTATTCTTCTAAAGGTAGTATCAATTTTTATTTTCTAATTTATTACGGGAGCCCTATGAGACTGCTTACCTTCCCCACAACTTTAATCTGCTGTAGTTTAAAGCTATTGGAGAAATGTCTCAGTATTATAAAGGGTGATGTTCCTCCAAGTGCAGGTGACCAGTGCAAAGCCCTGTGCATCTCTTCAGTCCTTTGGTTTATCTGTGCAGTAGAAGAAGTGGTGAGTGTAGGTGGAGCAGCAGCACTGGGTGAGATGATGTGGATATGATGTGGCTACAAAGGCAAAATAAGGTTTACTGGCCCCACATAAGCTGGTTTGAAGGATGACATTGGAAGGAGTCTTGAGGGAGTCAAGTAGATGGACCACATGAGTTATGCTTCCTTGAATCCAGTAACCCAAAACCCTGGTCTAAAGATTGGAGAGCGGCAGTGTCCACAATTATTACCTTTGGGTTGGTTGAAGAATTTGGTCTGCCCCTAGCACTCATGGAAATCCCCACAATGAGCCTAGTTAGAACATTGTGTAAAGGGAAATATTTTTACCCAAAGAGAATAATTAACTGTATTCTAAAGCAACATACTTAAACCACACTGGCTGGCTGTTATCTTCTCTTTCACTGTGGTAGAATCCAGCCTCACTCCCAAGTTTTAAAATAAATTGAACAAAAAGTGTGACCTTCTAATGTTACTATATCTTCATCTGTCTTTTCTGCTTGCTTACGTTGTGTGTTTTACTGTATTTGTGACAATGGTTATTTTCACCCTGCCGTGTTGCCAGTGAGAGGTCTCTTAGGGTGCATCTACACAGCAGGGCTTAACTCAAAATAAGCTACACAAATTGAGCTATGTCAATTGCATAGCTTATTTCAAAATAGCTTATTTCAAAATTGGGAGAGTCTACAGCACTTATTTCGAAATGGAACACTCTTCCTCCAACTTCCCTTGCTCCTTGTACAATGAGGGTTACAGCAGTCGGAGTAAGAAGTCCTCCAGCTTGACATTATTTCGAAATAACTGGCTGCTGTATAGATGTGGACTAAATTATTTCAAAATAATGCTAGTTATTTCGAAATAGATGTACCCTAACAGAAATAAGGGAGAGATTTTTTTTTAAATAAAGAAACGGTAATATTTCCATTGTAACATTGATGGGATTATGACATAGCTGTAGTAATTGAAAATGCATTAATCTGATGTTTTAGTTGACTAGATTTCAAGTTAACAGTGCTTTTTAAAGTTATAAATGCCTGTTTTATCTTTCCCCACACATACACAATTGTGGTAGAGAAATTGCTATCTAAATGTACAGTCAGAAGCAAAATGATAATGTAATTACATTTTGTAAGTATCTGTTCACATCTCCAGTATATCATTTGTGCATGACTGAGCTGTGACACTGAGTCATTTATTTTAATACACTGAGACTTCATTTTTGTTTTATCAGATAAAACCACTGTTTTTGGTCAGAAAATCACTGGATAAAGTATTTAATCTGCAGGCACAATGAGGATCAGGTATTTTGGGACACCCCCAGGCAAGTTTCATTGAGTTCTATTGCCTGACCTGATGATACAGGACATACATGGTTTGTGGAGGTTTTTTTGTTAATTTTCAACAGCAACAAATGCTTAGCAATGGGTGCCATAGCCAATTATTTAATAACACAAGTCAAAATATAACTAGAAATTGACCAGCAACCTTTGTCATTTACAGCAATTTTTGTTAGTCAAGAAAAAAAGACCCTGCCTTCCCCAAACATTGCCTTTTAAGTACTAATCCTCCCCAATGGTCCCATGAAAAGATGGGCTTTGAAGTGTACCATGAGCATCAACAAACTTCTACACTGCCCATTGCTGTCAATCCTTAACACATCATAATCTCTCTGTCACTGGAGAAAGAACTCCCATTTCAGTGAACTTTTTAGGCCACAGTTGCAGATGAAGTTTGCGGTTTTTTGGGGAGCAGATTGTGTCTGCTGGACAGAGCTTGGAAGGGTACCTTTTAGCTCCTCCTTGCAGAAGACTGCTTGTGGGCTTACTATTATTCCATCAAGTCTCTGAGGAAGCTTCTCCATGGGTATGTCTAGATTACATCCCTCTTTCGATAGAGGGATGTAAATTAGGCACTTCAAAATTGCAAATGAAGCCGGAATTTGAATTTCCCGTACTTCATTTGCATAATCACGTAATGGCACTCTTTCGAAAACCTGCTATTTTGAAAGTAAAACTGTGGTCTAGACGTGATTCTTTCAAAAAAGGAAGACTTTTTCAAAAGATCCTGTAAACCTCAGATCCCGGCTTCGTTTGCAATTTCGAAATACCTAATATACATCCCTCCGTCAAAAGAGGAATGTAATCTAGACACAGTGCGTGAGTTTTGTCCTCCACATAGGAAGCAAGAAAAAATAAGAGGCAAGAGAAAAGAAGGAGTAATTGGGCGGAGGCCATATTTATCTTCATCGTACTAGTCTCAAGGCATTTCCAGGATATCCACATGGATAACTCTGGTCTCCTGCACATTCTGGGGGAATGCCTCATGCAGTTTTACACCAGGGTAATGGAGTTTTACACCAGGGTAATGGAGTACAATTTGGCCTTTTAAATCAGTCCAAAGGGAAAATTATTTACAAGGTCTTTTTTTTTCCAGTCTTGACTTTTCTTCTGTAGGGCATATGAAGACTGCAGTTGAGAGGAAATAGAATCAAATCTGTATTGGAAGGTTCCTCAGGGGTTTATTTGCTTTCATTTTGGGATTTGTGGAAACCTATTACTATAGTCTGTCATCCTTTAATATGGTTGGCTTTACTCATCTTAAATTGATGATTCAATGTTGATTGGACTCTGAAGTGGTAAAAGATCAATACATGTGAGTCTTTCTCAGTGTCAGACTCTGCCCTCCATCGTTTCTTGTGATTTATTTCTCTCATAGCTATTACTGCTCTACACATTTTGCACAAGGTTGGTGTTTTTTATTACATGTCTGCTTGGGCAGCTGAGAACTTTGCTCAAGAAAGAGAAATAAAACAAAAGAATCTGTTTTGCACAAGGGTTCAGTTGGTATTAAACTCTTTTCTGAGCTGTGGCCTAGCGCTTGACAACAACTCATTTAAACAAGGGTAAAAATATCCCAGAAGTTGAAATTTCAGTCAGCATGAATAGAATTTTGTACAGGAGCCTTTGTGCATCCTCTCTATGGCATACTGGCAAAAATGTCATGCTGAAAGCTGGTAGTTGCTTGGTTAAAGCTGATGGATGGACCCTTGGTCAAGAAGATTAAACATTTCATCCTTCAATATGATGCCTCTTGGCTCTCAGTATGTAAAGTAAAGCACCTGTGTATGTTTTAGGATTGGGACATTAGCACTGGTGTGCACTGGAAAAGTTCCAAGCTAAAGTGTGTGGGTTTTTTTGTCTTTTTGCCATTCAGGGTACATCTACACTGCAACACTATTTCAAAATAACTAGCGCTATTCCGAAATAACTTAGTCCACGTATACACAGCAGGCAGTTATTTTGAAATAGAGTCAATATACTGTCAAGCTGGAGGGCTTCTTACTCTGACTCCTGTAACCCTCATTGTATGAGGAGTAGGGGAAGTTGCAGAAAGAGTGCTCTATTTCAAAATAAGTGCCGTGTAGATGTTCCCTATTTCGAAACAAGATACACAATTGACGTAACTCAATTTGCATAGTTTATTTTGTGTTAAGCCCTGCAGTGTAAATGCACCCTCAGTCTACACCAGTATGGTGAAAGCACCAAAACTTTTTATTATAGACAAGCTCTTAGACCAGTGATAGGCAACTGGTGGCCTGCAACCCACATGTGGCCCATCGGCATTCTACGTGTGACCCACAAAACATTTTGTTTACCACCACCACGCACAGGGTTTCCATATTCCTTGGGTTTCCACCCATATAGTGTTTTTCCTACTGGTTTACTGAAGTGACATGCACATAAAGTAAGTGTGCATGAAGTGAGCTGAGTGCTGATTGCGCACAACATTGACTGTGAGAGCCGTGCGCTCCCTCTGCAGCCAGTCAGAATGATACTACAGTTCAGTTGGCACATCTCACAAATTTTTGATATGCAAGCGTAGTTAGCAAAACTAACCTATACCAGGGGACTGTTTTGTCATGTGGTCCAGTCTCTAACTTAGGTTGCTCATTGCTGTCTTAGATTGAAATCCCTTTGGGATAGGGACTCTCATTTGCTATATATTTATACAGTATCCAGCAGAATGGACTCCTGGCCTGGCTGTGGCCTCCAGGTGCTGCTGTACTGTAAATGTGAAATTATCATTTTAAATTGTCCAAATTAAAGGACAAATACAAGAACTGCTTTTGTCACACACACAAAAACAACAATAACACAAACAAAAAACAAAACCCCACACACTTCAAGAATAGTTACCAGGTTAAAACATACTTTTTTAGGGATGTATGGAAAAACCAATTACCCATCACACTGCTACAACTTTAGGGACAGGAGTCTTATATTGGACTCAGTCAGAGCAGAATTTGATCCAATGGAGAATAATCTGGTAAACATTAACAGAATGTAGCATTGTCAGGATCCCAAGATTAAAATCAGAGATGATCCAAACTGGTTTAGAAACATATGAATAGCTTGAAACTTTGATGGAGGGAAACAATTACTAGCATAAGATATTGCTTGGGAGACACTGTAATGGCTTGTGCCAGTCAGTCCTCAGATTAAATGGATAAGGCTCCAGATGAGTTTCTGTTCCCTTGTCCCAGGAACTACTCTCTTTATGATGCAGGTTACTCTACTCTCCAGCTTTAACAATGTGCTATGGAAAGCTCTAAAGAGCTGTTGACACGACAGGGAAAACTCTCAAAAGCATTGTATTTAGAGCAATGTTTCAGATATGGTATTATACAGTTTCTGCCTCCTCCCGCTTCCCTCCCCTTCTTCCCTCCACTCTTTTTCCCTTACTTTATTTACAAGAGATGTTTCCATGAAAACATGACTGTTTCTGTTTAGGTGGTCATCTTTTCCTTCTCTTATCCCTCATTTAATGTAATATTTGTCACCTATGACATCAAAATCATTTCTGTAGCAACTCTTTGTTATGTCATCAGGCCTGGTCAGCACATGACTTTTGTATAGGAATAACTGTTTCAGTTAGGAGTGTGAATTTTTACCAGAATAGTTATACTAACCCAATCCCTAATGTGGTGTTCACCATATCAGTATAAATTTTCCTTCTACCAGTATATTTTATAGTTCCCTTCCTGGACAGGCATAAACTAAATTGCTAAGCACATGTATACCATCAGTAGTTTTCATTGTACCAGATAATTAGAAGTGCCACATTTGTGTGTAGACAAGCCTTTAGAGGCTTTACAGGTGCTTCTGTTACCTATATTTTTCTGATTCCACCTTAGCTTGCAACAGAAACTTGCTCAGAAAACTTTGTTGTTTTCCCCATGCCCCCTCACTCCTTTCCCCCCTCCTCAGAAGACAGCTTTTTGGTAGATGATAATATTCCTATTTGGAAGAAAGACTACAAAAAGAGGGATTAAGGGATTGGCAGTATGATTCTGGGCCTTTATTTGAATCCAGCTCAGTTCTTTAGTGTCCCAGGGGAGAGAGAATTCTCTGAATCTGCCTCCACTTCACTCTTTCTTTAGAGGGGTGTTATAAGTCTCCAGGGCTGTTACCCTTACATTGGTTGCAATCACCTAACAAAACTCAGAATGTCTGCATCGGAAGACAGCAGCAAAACCCTTTTTTTTTTTTCTCATTTGTGACTTCCCCAGTTCCTGTTTTCTTTCTTTGGGCCTCATTTAGCATTCACAATAGGCTTCTTGAGTGATTCATGTCTTAATATGCTTCCAGCTTACTTGTCTGGGACAGAGTTTTTAGTATAATTTTGAGTGCCTGCCTTCACTGCCTTGGGATTGAATGTTTCAGACTGCTTTTTCTGCTATGATGCTTTCACTGGCTGATAGGAAGGGAAAGAATTGTTTGAGCGAACATTGTGATCTCGTTTGCAGTAGACAAATTTCACAAAATATAGCACGCTAGAAGATTTACCCAGGTTGGGTCCTTAACTCAAATATACTTTGTTTTTCTTCACTTAATTCATGGTTCTTGGGTGGGGCCGTGGATGAGGGGTTCAGTATGCAGGTTGCTCCAGGGAGAGGGGACAACTCCAGCCCTTTCTCACTGCAGCAGCTTTGAGCCAAGTGAGAAGCACCTGTCCATGGCCACTGCAGCTGCAGGGGACACAGCTGGTGCACGTCCCCCTGGCCTCTTCTCTCTCCCCCCCTTCCTTTCCATAAGAAGGAGTAGTTCTGTGGCACTTTAGAGAGACTATATATATATATAGTCTCTAAGGTACATATACACTCAGGCACTATTTCGGGATACTTCCGGTATCCTAAAATAGGCATTCTGCATCTTGACAGCATGCCCGTTATTTCAAAATATCTTTTGAAATAACAGGTGCACTATTCTGGCATCCCTGTAAATCTCGTTCCATGAGGAGTAAGGGACGTTTTGGAATAGCGGTTTATTTTGAAATTTGGTGCTGCGTAGACAGCGACACATTATGAAATAAACTATTTCAAAATACACTCAAAATAAGCTCTGCGATTTGCATAGCTCAAATTGTGTAGCTTATTTCAAGCTAAGAGTGCAGTGTAGATGCACTCTAAGATACCACAAGACTACCAATTTTTAAAGTTACAAACTAATACAGCACCCACCTTTCCATGTTATGGACATCAGACCCATTCCTGGCACTTCCTGTTTTCCTGACACAACCAAACCCGGACCTTTCTTTAAGTTAGTATAAAAGGAAGCTTTATACCAAATTTGGTGGCCCTAGCTCTTACCATTTAGGAACTCTTGAACAGACAGACTCTCAGACAGGCAGATGCACATTTCTAAAATATATTCATAGAAGATTCTGAATAATACATTCTTTTGTTGCCAGAGGTAATAGAGCAGCATGTTTGCCTACAGAGAATTTAAATGTTTCTATAAAGAATGACCATTGCTATGGATTAAAAGAACAACAACAAAAAAAGAAATAAAAATGTAAGGACAAATTAATCACTACTGCTTGTTACTTAGGGTGTGTCTAGACTACATGGCTCCATTGACGGAGCCATGTAGATGAGGCAGGACGACAAAGGGAAATGAAGCGGCGATTTAAATAATCGCCGCTTCATTTAAATCAAAATGGCCACCGCGCTGTGCCGATCAGCTGTTTGTCGGCACAGCGTGGCAGTCTAGACGGGGATCTGCCGACCCCAGAACCCTTTGTTGGCAGATCCTGTAAGCTGCGTTTCATGAGGCATAAAGGATCTGCCGACAAAGGGTTCTGGGGTCGGCAGATCCCCGTCTAGACTGCCGTGCTGTGCCGACAGACAGCTGATCGGCACAGCGTGGTGGCCATTTTGATTTAAATGAAGCGGCGATTATTTAAATCGCCGCTTCATTTCCCTTTGTCGAGTAAACTAATCTACATGGCTCCGTCGATGGAGCCATGTAGTCCAGATGTACCCTTAATGCTTTTGTGAGTTGTTCCTTTCTGTCATCTTATCAATGAATCTCATGCTGGACTTCCTGAAGGGAGGTTCCAAAGAGGATGGAGAAAGGCTGTTCACAGTAGTGACAGATGGTAGAACAAGAAGCAATGGTCTCAAGTTACAGTGGAAGAGGTCTAGGTTGGATATTAGGAAAAACTATTTCACTAGGAGGATGGTGAAGCACTGGAATGGGTTACCTAGGGAGGTGGTGGAATCTCTATACCTAGAGGTTTTTAAGTCTTGACTTGACAAAGCCCTGGCTGGGCTGATTTAGTTGGGATTGGTCCTGCCTTGGGCAGGGGGCTAGACTTGATGACCTCTTGAGGTCTCTTCCAGCTCTATGATTCTATGACTCAAGATCATCACTGCTGCTGTCCTTCCATTTATGTAGAAGTGTTATCCAGCAATGCATGTCGGACTACTCCACTTGCTAAATTCACAGCAGGTTAGAGCTGTACATTGGAATGATCTGGAGATGGAAGTGGCTGGTACAGGCAGCTAAGTTCTTGCTCTTCTGAATAGTATGGCTGCCTGAAATAATTAAAAATCATGGATTACTTTAAAACCTTTGGGATTCTCAGAGATTATAAAATTTCCCCAGTGCCCATGTTTTATTCAGTCAGTTTTAAATGGAGAGGCCTTTAAGCTTCAAGGTTCCAAGTTAGATAAAAATTTTCTCAATGTTGGTTGAGGAAGAGCTTGTTGGTTTGGTTTAATTCGTTATCATCTTGCTGCAGAATTTGGAGCTGGATCTGTACATACACAAAGTTTGGGGGATTTGGTGTAACCTCTTCTCTGGTTCTAAAAAAAAAAAAATTACAAACAAAATTTTCTCCCACAACTAAGGCACTCCATATTAATGCTTGGCCATTTATTAGGTTTGTGAGTAACAACTTCACTGTAGATTGCTGTAAAATTTCTGAGCCTTTGGGAATGTACCCAAATACAAATATGCAAAAAAGTAGCTAGTATGCATTTTCCCACAAATAAAAAATATCGATTTAGAAAGCTCATCTAGAATGTTGCTTATCATCACTGATCAGTCACTTTCCATAATAAATACTTTGCAAATACTAGACTAATGTGTTGCTTATTAGTGCCAGGGGAAATATTATGCTAATTTTTCACTGGTCTTCCATTTCTCTTTTGTTTGCTTTATACAGAAGACCTGTTTTACTAATTTAAATAAATAGCAGCTTGTAGTCTGTAAAATCCTTAATTAAAAAATGTATACTAAAGTACTGGGATTGCAATTAGTGTTGTACATTTGTCTTGTGGTTTCATGGAATAAACTCACAATAACTGCTATTTGTACTTTGCATATTTTAATTAAAATCAGTCATACTATTACATTTATATTGTTGAATTCAGCAAAGACTTACTGTCATGGGTTATACTATAGTTATACATGCAGAAGAATTCATTCTGTTAAAACTTCTAACACTGGCACCAAAGCAAGAGAGGATCCTGAAGTTTGGCTTAAAAATCATAAATGCTTTTTAAAATTTATCTAGAATAAACACATTATACTATTGTCAACAATAAAGTGGTTTTATATTTAATACCATAAAACTATATTTAACATATCTAAAACAGAAAATAAAGGTAATTCTTGTGTTAGGTGATCAAAACAATTTGAAATATTTCATCTGCTCATTATAAACTAGTTATGTGTTGTATATAGAATGATATTCACAAAAACTATAAGAATGTTACGGTTTCAAGGTCAAGCACTCAAAAGTTAGAAAATTCCAGAATCAAGGTTGCCTGTGCAACCTTAATTCATCCCCCTTGTGAATATGCATTATGGTAAACCTTTGAACATATGGTTTTTTTCCCCTCAGAACCCATGCCTCATCGAGTGCACAGGATTCATGTTGCTCACTGAATAGGTAGCTCTCCAGCATTTCTTTTTATCTTCATCTTTTATTGCAAGACTTCAGGCCTTATTTTACTGCACAACATACAAACCTTACCCTGGATACAGTATGTATTTAAGACGACAGGGGAAACAGGGATTTGATTTAAATGCCTTGCCCAGCAGTATATAGGAATTCTCTTTAGAGGGTGAAAATACAGTTCTTTAGGGCACCATTCAACTGCCTTAACCACGAGACTGTCCTTTCTCCTCCTGCAATTCCCTACCACAATGATTGCACACTTCACAGTATTGCAGCAAATGAGATAGGGATCCTGTAGACAACAGCCTTATTCACTATGAAACCCTGGCTCAGTCTCTGTCCTCCATCCATCCTGTGCTCTGGAAAAAGTGAGAGTTCAGTGGAGAAAAATAGTATGTAATCATGTAAGTAAAACTGTATTGATGCTTCATTTTTACCCCCAATTGCTGGCATCTAGACAATAATCCACCACTTCTGCTTGCAAAAATATGGCAATTTTAGGTAGTGCTTCTCCTACTCTGGTTAATTCAGCTGGGCCCGTTAGCCCTCCAATCATTTCCCCTCAATAAGATCAACTATGGAGATGTGAGAATGCTCTTGGCACAACTCTCTTTGAGGGGCTGGTGAGACATGACACACTTCCCTCCATCCCACCCCATTTTTAAGCCCAGGTAGGGAGAAACAAGAAGAGAAAGTTCCGTCAGCCCCTTCTATTTTCTTTCCAAATGACAGTAGCAAATAGTTCTTGAAAACAGAATAAATTGGGACTTTTGTTCCTGATCATGGAAATTTTAGCAACAGACTAGTGAAAAAAAGACAAAAGGTTACAGAAATAACGTAAAATAAAAATGTGGGGTCAAATGTTCAGTGTGCCTCCAAACCTCACATATGTAACAGCAAGTTGTAGCCATCCGCACAATGTATCAGACTAAGCCCCTTAGCAAGGGAGGGGAAAAGAAAAAAAGAAAAGGAAATGAACAAGAATTACTACTGAAAACTTAAGAATTTAAGTCTTCTCTTTCCCACTCTGTACTGATTATAGAGACCCAGGTCTCCTTAGTTGAGATGAACTGGAGATTATTTTTTTACTTCCTGTTTACGCAGACTCAATGTCTTTACTGTGTGACATCATGAATAGCGTCTCTAAATAATCACATCTAACAGCACACCTCAATCAATGTAGTAAACTATCTTCAAAACATTTACATTTTATTTACTAAACTTAATTGATCTTCATTAGTTCTTACTAACTTAAAACAATAAATTAAAAAGCAGCCACATTTGGTATAACTAAAATCTATAGCTAGTCACCAATCTAAAGTCTCCTATTCTCTGTCTTTAGTATAATAATCTGAAATATGATTATACACATTCTGTCTTCACTCCAGTGTATTATGACTCCTTTCTCCTCAACTCCTCCACACTTTGGGTACATCTACACAGCAGGGCTAAAGTTGAATTAAGCAATGCAAATTCAGCTATGACAATTGTGTAGCTTAGGTCGTAATAGCTTAATTCAGCTTTTGGCGCTGTCTGCACAGCAAGAAGTTGAAGGAAGGACACTCTTCCTTCTACTTCCCTTACTCCTCATGAAATGAGAGTTACCATGGGTCAGAGTGAGAAGTCCTCCAGCTCGACATAATCATATATATAGTAACCCAATGTCTGTGACTCTGTAACGCTGAAATGCTGGCTGTTCCCTCTGGGCGGCCCGTGCTGCACGGGGAGTGCGGGGCCCAAACGGCCGCTTGCACCGCTTGCTCCCCCGCGGCGGCCCGGCTGAGCGGCGCAGAAGTCAGCTGAGCGCCATGGCGGGAGGGGAAGGGGGGCGGGGTGGTGACGTACATGGCCAGAGGGCGGGGCCTGGCTGTGTACGTCACCGCCCCGCCCCCCTTCACCTCCCACCATGGCATTCGGCTGACTTCTGCGCCGCTCAGCCGGGCCGCGGCAGGGGAGCCCAAATGGCCGCTTGCTCTGCTTGCTCCCTCACGGCGGCCCAGCTAAGTGGCACAGAAGTCAGCCTAGCGCTATGGCGCGAGGCGAAGGGGGCCAGGGTGGTGATGTGAGGCATGACAGTGGCTCCAGGCCCCGCCCCCTGGCCATGAATGTCACCGCCCAGCCCCCCTTCGCATCCCGCCATGGCGCTTGGCTGACTTCTGCGCCGCTCAGCCAGGTCGCTGCGTGGGAGTAAGTGGCGCAAGCGACTGTTTGGGCTCCACGCTCCCCATGCAGCACGGGGAGTGCGGAGCCCAAACGGCTGTTTGGGCTCCGCGATCCCCCCCGAGTGAGAGGCAGGAGGGGGACGGATGGAGCGAGAGACCGGAAGCTCAGGAGAGAAGACCGACGTGGAGGAGAGACCTGAAAATCCCATCTTATGACGGGCTAATTGGCTAGTTTAGAAATAAAGGCTTGTAGAATAGATGCACACTATGTTATTTTGGAATAGAGTCAGTAATTCCAAAATAACGCTGTGTGTAGACACAACCTATGACTGTAAATTTGAGATGCCACAAGTATTAGATTTTGTAAAAAGTTTCAAAAATCCACTTCAAAACCTCTTGTACTCCATTCTGCTCTATGCACACTTAGGTTGACTTCACATGGGCATACTGCTTGATTGACTTAAATGTGAATGTGCCTGCATAGAATAATGTGCAGGATTGCGGTCTTTTGCAGAAAGTGGCAATAAAATGTCCATTTTCAGTAACTGAGCATTTTCTTCAGAATGCTCATTATGACGGAGCAGCAAGTAGCATTGGAAATCAATGATGTGTTATTTTATAACATCTGCAGTAAATGTATTTCATTAATCAGTATTACACAGACACATATATCGGTATATTAGTCACTGATAATGTAAAAACACAGTGTAACCAACTCTTTGATCTTACCTTACTGAAGAAGTAGGGTTAAATCCTCATCTGGCACAAATTGCCATAAATGCATTGATTCCAGTGGAGCAAAACCAGTTTATTCCAGTTGAAGATCTGGGCCACATTGCTTTCATAGATAAGGGGATACATATGACAATCTCAGTAGTAAAATGAAAGACAGCAAAAACTTTGAGGTAGGGTGCCAATTGAATCTTGCACCAGGAACACATCAAAAGTCAGGACAGATTCTGAGGAAGCGTTGCGTAAGAGTATTCTTTTCTGAAGTACAATCCAAACAAATTGTAAATGGGTGATAAATGTTGGCCACCAGATTTGAAAAAAAAAGGAAGTCTCACACTAATGTTTACATAAGCACAGATCATAATTGCCTCTGCTGTCAGCTATGTTTTTGCAAAGAATATGGGCATTTGTTTTAATGCCCTTAACTGTATTTGATGGGGATGTCAAATGACATATACAAATGATTAATGTGCTTGTAAAAGCAAGTAACATTAGGTTTAAATTAAAAAACCTGGACTCACATGCATAGCTGGGGGAATGCCTTTCTGCTACTTTTTCAGCTTCCACCTTACTTCTGATGCACTTGCTACAATTTTCCTTTGTGCCAGCATATACTCCATTCATTCCCATGGCACACTCAGAAAACGTTTACCATCTTTTTTCATAATTGAGTTTTCTCACTGGATTATGGAAAAAGGATCACGATTTCTCTCTTTCTACACAAGACCCTCAGGGACTGTCCCAAAGGAACCCCAAATGTAGGGCAAAATTATGAGTTGTTTTATATACCTGACCAAAGGAGTAAAGTGGCATTAAGGAGCTACCTTTGAACAGACCACTTGCATCACAGTGGAGAGAACAGCCTTGTGGCTCCTTCTCCTGAGCAGATAGGCCAATGGAGGTAATGGATAGAGGAACAAATCTGCCCTTTACTTCTTTCTTGTGCTCCAGCCAGCACAATGTAGCTGATGTGCCAGGGAAATGAGGGAGGAATGTGGAACCAGAATTGTGACTGAGAATCACAGTCTGGCTCCTGAAACAACACAACTTGTTGTTCCTTGCTCAGGGCTCAAGGCTAAGCTATAATTGAACCCATACTGAGCACAGTTCTGCTCCACTTATATTAGAAGACCATTAAAATAAAGCAGTTAATTCCTGTAAGTTTCTTGAGTAGCCACTGAAGGTAGGTTTTACTGAGAGCAAGATGCTCAGAAGGCTTTCTGTGCTGAGAAATTTAGCAATATTACAAAACCTAGCTCCAAATTCGACGTACAAGAAAAAAACCCTCTTCACTGTTTACTGCCATACTAACATCTAGCAAAAAAAGCTTCCAGGTGGAAGAGTCATAAATTATCTGCATGTGACATAGAGGGAGCAATGTTCTGGAGCAATTTGTGTCAGGTGAAGTCAGACACCAAAATGTCACCTACTTGATCGCTGGAAAACCAAAGAGAATTACTGCAGGAAACTGAGGGTATGTGTACACTGCAAAGTGAATTCAAAATAATAGCAGTTATTTCGAATTAACTTTATTAGCATCTACACAGGCAAACCGCTATTTTGAAATAAATTCTACGAGAAGTAGCACCAAATTCGAAATAGCTATTTTGAATTAAGTGCTGTGTAGACACTTAATTCAAAATAAGGGGCCTCCAGCCCTTCCCAGGGAGCCCGGGTGGCCACCCTGGGCACAACCAGGAAAACTTACTCTCCTCTCCCCCAGCCCCGGAGCCATTAAAGGGGTAGACCCTGGCTACAGTGCCTGTGCCACCTCCAAGCCTGCCAGCCCAGAGCCAGCAGTGGCCACCATGGCCCCTGACCCAGTGGCCCCAAAACATGAGCCAGCAAGCCACTGGCAGCCAGCCCTCCACTGTTCCCCAAGAGCAGTCTGCCAGCTCTCAGGAGCCTGGTAGGGGCTGGAGAAGGCAGGTGCCTTCCTGGTCCAGGGTGGACATCATAGACCTTATTCAGGTTTGGGGGGGATGCCCCCAACGTCCATGATCTCCACACTAGACGGAGGAACGTGGCCGTCTATGGCAGGATAGCTGCCAGCCTGGCCACCAAAGGCCACATGCGAACCCAGGAGCAGGTTTGCATGAAAGTCAAGCTGGTCTGGAGAGACCCCCAACCCTGAGCCCTGAGCTTCCCCTCCCCCTTCTTCCCCTTGCTTCCCCCTTCCAGCTCCCTCCTCCCAGGTTTCCCCCTCCCGTCTCCCACCCTCTCTCTTCCCCTCTCCCACCTCCTTTTCCCAGTCTCCCCAGAGGTTCATCCCCCCCCCAGTTTTGTTCAATAAACCCAGTTTCTATTTTTGAACATACTTGTCTTTTATTTGACATCAGGAAGGGGGGCTAGGGAGGGGTAAGTGGAAGGACATGAGGGAGGAATGGGGCACGAGCCCCCGGTGGGGAGGACCGGGGAGGCTCCTCGGGCTCCTCGGGGTGGACGCTATCCCTCAGGGCCTCCTGGATCCTGAAAGCCCCCCGATGGACCCCCCGGATGGCAGCCTGCAGCAAGTGCAGCTGGGCGAATGGCAATGACCCCATGAGACACACTGGCGTGCCTAGGGTCAGCTCTGGCTCTATGTGGCCGAGTGCTGTGGTGTCCCGAGTGCGGGCACTCAGGGCACTCCAAAAAGGACTGCTTTGCTGTCCCTCATCGAGGTAGACAAGCAAGCGGGGAACCCTGAGAACTGTCTGTCCATGGTGGGGGTAGGGTCCCTTTAAGCACGGAGCTCAGTTAGACTCAGGCAGCAGCCCCACACACTAAGTCCTAACCTGATGCCCTGCTGGAACTGGTTCCGGCCAGCCTTAACTTCGGTTCAGGGTCCACTCAGTGTGGACATGCTATTTCGAAATAGCAAAACGCTATTTCGAAATAATTTTTGTGTATAGATGCGTTATTTCGAATTAGCTTAATTCAAATTAACTATTTCGAATTAAGTTAATTTGAAATAGTGCTGTAGTGTAGACATACCCTGAGAGTAAATGAAGACTTTCTTTGAGTAACGGTAACTTGCTGTCAAATCTCAATAGGACAAAATAGAAAACATTGATCTGTGTATGTGCCTGTGTGTGTGTGTGTGCACATGTGTATACATAATCATATTTCCTTCTGGAGCTGATCCAACAACGGTGTCATTCTCCAACTTACAACTCAAATAGTAAAGGTCCCAGGTACAATACCTGTTGATCAATTTTGTGATTGTGGCTAGTATGTTTTACAACAGAGCACCCAAAATAAGACTTAACACTTATCACATGATATTCTTGTGGTAAGCGTGTCTAAATATGTAATGCACCGACTTAGTGTGAGATCATGTTTTCCTGTTGGCTGCCCCAATTACTACAGAAGAATGCTTTTTGTTGCCAGCAGATGAAGATAGTTCTTTGGCCCAAGTGGCAGAGGTCTTGCGGTTTTGGTTCTGGCAGTCCCAGGTTCAATTTCTATTTATGACCATGGTGCCCATTTATATGTGTACATGATTCATAAGAATATTGGGGGCAGGGGGAAGAAGAAGGCTTTTCAAATGGTGGACTTCATTTTAGATTACAAGAGGCTTGGAGAAGTTTGAGGAATGTTTTGAAATGCCTTACCCTCTGTAACAGATTCTGCTTTATTGATGATAGTGCAGGGCTTTGAATCAGCCACCATACAACATCTCTATTTTAAAACTTCTTATGTTTCCCTTGTTGCAGCCCTCAGTGGAGGAGACATATGAGTTAATAAGGAGGTATGTGCATGCTGCTGTCTGACTATTCCCAGCTGGTCCATGGTCTCTTGGAAATCATAGCAAACTGAAGCAAGACCCATATCTTCCCCAATCTGAGTTGAGGAAGTGAATCAGGGAACCAGAATTGATTGTTGGTTCTTCTCATGTTCTCCTCTCCTGGGATGCCAAGAGTGGCTCTGAGGGGGAAGATAACTGTCCTTTGCTCCCATAGGCTCAAGTAGAGCTAATCACGCTCCTGTCCTGCTCTCCCTGTAATGAGGAAATTATTTGGATGCCTCATTTAAAAAATCTCAGCATCTGGCTCAGGAAGAATATTTTCAGTTCATAACAAAATACATATTTTCTACTTGCTGCAGTCACCCTCCAGGGTGTGCTATAGGCAGCGTTGCAGCACGCAGCTCTATGGAGATGCCAGGCAGGGCTGCAGCCCATAGGCCAGCCTAAGGAGGCTGCCGCAACTTGAAGTCTCAGGGCTGTGTAAGTTATGTCAAGTGACTAGACCCTGGAGCTGCCCAGGGCTGGGATGATGCAAACATGGCTTGAAGCAACTTAGGCCTCACTCCTCCTTTATCCTTGGCTGCAAGTTTTAAGAGGTGCAGCACAGAATCTCACACCTAAGTGTAGATGCCCTGGGCTGAGGTAAAGTGTAACTTTCCCCCTTACGACTGACCTTGATTTCTAAGGGGGACAAGGATACCATCTTCAGGAATGATGTGGAGAAGGGTGAATTTTGTGATTCATGAACCTCTGATAACAGAAGAATCTCTTTTAAATGGCTGCAAGTTCAATGCATAATGTTTCTCAGTGATTTTATTAAACAAAAGAATGGGACTTTCAGTGCTGTGAAAAAGATAAGGCTATGGCACAACTGGACTTTTCTATATAGGCACATTCTCTCAGGCTATGTCTACACTATGGGTTTTTTTTTCCAGGATACCATCTGCTCTTCCACTTTTTTTTGCAGAAGAGCAGACGCACTCTTTGGAAGCCCCGTCTTCTTCCTTCCACGAGGAAGAAGGGCTCTTCCAAAAGAGGAGGCTTTTCCGAAATTTGGCCCAATGTAGACAGGCCAAATTTCAGAAAATCCTCTTCTGAAAAAAACTATCAGAAAAAAGATACGCAAATTGTGCTCTGCAATTTGCGTACCTTTTTCCAATAGATCAGTATAGTCTAGACATAGCCTCAGCTATTAGCAAGCAGAGATCGCCCATTTGGAAAAAGAGGGTATTATGATAGCCGCAGAAAGCCCTCGAAGTCCTTGGAGCCTTTTCTCTGGTTTTATAAAGATAGCCAAAGAAGGTTTTTATGGGTGGCCAGAGGGACATTGTATTGTTTGCCAGTTGATGTTGTTTTTCTATGTTAATTCCATATGTTTTTGCATAGTGTCCTACCTCAATGGGGTCCTGACTTTGAAATATTCTTTGGGTGGGACAGCTGTACAAATAATAATACAAAATTTCTTTGAATTAACCTCTCCTTAGGAAAGCACTTGGGAGCAAAGTCCAATCATGTGTTCTGCAGTGTATGTTCTACAGCAAGCTGTAAACCAAAAGTAAGGTCTGTTTCAGCTTAATACAGCATGTTTTCACAGCCTTTCTGTATAGCGCCCCTTGTCTTTATATACTTGATGTTACTGTTAATTGATACAAAGAGGTATTAGGTTCATATAGTGTGTTAGGCTAACCCTGGTGGCTGCTACCCTGGGATGATGGTGGTCTTGAACATGATATGGATCAAACTGATGGCATAAAAACTGAATTTGTTCCCAACATGGTCTGAAAATAATTGTTTTCCTTCTGTTCTTTATTTGACCATGCAGACATGGCATGCATGGAAAGCCACATAATTATAGTTTGAATAATCACAGATACTTCAGTGATGGGTGTCATAGAAAGGCATGTAACAAAAAATGGCAAGAATGAGTTAAACTGACCACTTTTCTGGTCTTGATCAAGAAGTGGAACATACAACATCAGTTCAAAATTTCTTGCAGTCCTTCCATGATTGACCTAAAGAGACAAACCAGGAACTGACAAGTTAGAAACAAAATTAGCTAAAAAGCAAAGGGCCTAACTAATTGGGTAGAATTCTAATGCAATTCAACCCACTTACACCAGATCTGGAGTTAGCCTAAAAATGTAGGACATCTGAATCTTGTGCTTTCAATTTTAGGATGACATAACTGACTGATGTAATTTGTGATTACACTGGGAAAAAAGTATGTTCTTATTTAAAATAAAATGTATTGTGACCCTAACTGATGACAAATTCAGCCAGGATGTGTGCAGACCCACTGAAGCAGTGGAGTTGCACCTTTTTATGTTTTGCCTGTATTTTAAATTGCACTAGTTTAATGTTATTCTGATTTAAAGCCTAATTTAGTTAAATTGGTACAAAACCCTGTGTGAATGTTTTTAATGTAATTGAAACAAGATATACAGAGTCATAGAATTATAGGATGCAAAGCTGAAAAGAACCTCATGAGGCCATCAATACCAGCCCCCATCTCTAAGGTAGGACAAATTAAACCTAGAACACCCTGTCAGGTGTTTGTCTAGACTCTAGTGTATTTAAAGCAAAACAAAAACCTTCAATGATGGGGGTTGCACAACTTCCCCTGAAAGTCTATTCCAGATCTTAATTCCCCTTATGATGAAAATTTTTTTCTAATATCTAGTCTAAATCTCTTTTTTCTGAAGATTAAGACCATTACTTATTCTCCTACCTTTGGTAGACATGGAGAACAATTGATCACCATCCTCTTTGTAACAGTATTTGAATACTTACCAATTCCCCCTTCTTTACTCAAGACTAAATATGCTAATTTTTTAAAAA
Organism: Pelochelys cantorii; assembly: GCA_032595735.1. NCBI lineage: Eukaryota > Metazoa > Chordata > Testudines > Trionychidae > Pelochelys > Pelochelys cantorii. The sequence continues at coordinate 61,974,407 of CM064328.1, read as the reverse complement.
CTTTTCCTCACAGGTCAGGTATTCTAAACTCCGATTTTTGTTGCTCTCCTCTGGATTGTAACCAATTTGTCTATATTTTTCCTAATGTTTGGCAACCAGGACTGAACATGGTATTTCAGCTGGGCCCTCGCTCACTGCTGACTAGAGCAAGATAATTAACCTCCAGCATATGACATATAATGCTCTTGTATTCTGGGGTGAATTAACTAGCTTTTTCACAATTGCATCATGTTGTTGATTGGTATTCAATATGTGATCCACTATTATCACCCAGATCCTTTTTAGCAGTACTACCACCTAGCCAGTTATTCCCAATGTTATAGTTACGTATTTGATTTTTCTCTCAAGTTGTACTTTGCACTCCTCTTTATTGAACTTCATATTTTTATCAATTCTCCAATTTATCAAAGATCATTTAGAATGCATTCCTGTCTTCCACAGCGATTACAACCCCTCCCATCTTGGTGTCACCTGCAAATGTGAGAAGCATATTCTCCATTATCAAAGTTGTTAATGAAAATACTGAAAAGTATCAGACCCACAACTGTAACCTGAGATGTCCTTCTGGTTTGATAATGAAACTCTTTGAATACAGACTTCCAGCCACTTCGCACTAACCATATAGTACCTTAATCGAGACCACATTTCCGAGTTTCCTTAAAAGAATATCATGTGTGACTGTGGCAAAAGTCTAACTACAACCTAGATATATCATATCAGGCATGTCTACACTGCTGAATTATTTCGAAATAACTTCCCTTATTTCAAAATAACAAGGTAAGCATCCACACTGACAAGCCCATTATTGTGAAATAATGGTCTTGTTATTTTGAAATAATAACTCCTACTTGTAAAGAGGAATAAGCTTATTTTGAAATAATTATTTCAGGAGTTATTATTTCGAAAATACTTATTTCAGAATAACCTGGTAGTGTGGACATAGCCGTCTATTGTTATCCCGCTATCCGTTAGGACAATGTGTATTGACTTAGATGAAAATAAAATAAAATAAAATAAATCAATTTTAGATCAAATTTAGAATGGCCATACAGTGTTTTGCAATGGTCTAATTTCATCAATTTAAAGTCACACAGTAACATTTGGTATTTGAATGTAGCCAGGGCATCATAATTTGTCTGTAAGCATAAACTCGTTTTGGTTTAATGAAGACAGCCATATATTTTTCAGTGCCTCATCTCTTCCAGTCCTGTGAGTTGTATGGGAATATTTTGGTTCCCACATTTTCAGGTCACTCCCAACACCTCAAATGTCTAAGAATTAATTAGCTTATTAACTAAAGATACTGTCCCAGCTTTTCCGCTGTAGACAGATTCCATTGGCTGAAGTTTAGTTATGCCCATGTACCCTAGTTAAATATTTCACCCACAAGATTTTGTTCTGAAATTAGGTGCAGATGGTGTACAAACAAAGATTTTCTGGTATACTTTCTATTTTTTTTACTGAAAGCTCCAGATAAATGGTTATTAGCCTGACCCCTTTTGTGCGTAGTTGTAAATCTCTAGCCCTTGGGTGTGGAAACTGTGATTGATCCCCTCTAGGGTGCTGCTTGAAACTGTATTGCTGACCCTTCTGATTCGCCAGCTCAGGAGTGGGATCGCTCTCAGCACTGTGCTGCTCTGACAAGCTGTAGACCACTCCCTGTCCTACAGTCCCACCAGCATTCATGTAGATGAGGACACACCTAGCTGCAGTTGCATTCAGGCTGCAGTCAGTCACTGCTTGAACCAACAATAGGTTCTAGACCGACAATACAGGCAGTCCACCAGGTTTCCATACAGAGACTAGAAATCCCTTTAACCTGAGTCCAGCACTTCCTCCAGGTCAGTCACTGTCCTCAAGTGTTTCCAGGAGTGTCCATGTGTGGGAAGTGAGACCTGTGGATGATGTCATACCCTGCCTTTTATAGCTTTCACATATGACAGGAACCCTTTGTTCTAAAATGGCTCTCAACCCAGTTGCTGGAAAAGTACAGGTATCCAAAATGGAGTTCAGTATCATGTGGCCTGGTCACATGTCCTTGCTCTGTCATAACACCTATTACTTATAGGCCAGCCAAAACATTTACAGGAAGGCTAAACTTTTCACAGTCTATTGTCTTTGCTGATGAGCCATGAGCAATTTCTGTCTTCTTCATCATTGTGCCAGAAAAGCTGTTTGTAAGCCTATTTGAAATACAGTTACATGGTCAATATCCATAACTTCTGATACAAAATGATACATGACCATAAATAGGATAATCATATTCAGGAAATCATAACTTTTCAATGATACCTCCGATGACTCATTTTGTATGAACTTCATTATAATTATGTCATGATTGTATCATAATCATACCATGATGAAGAATATGGGGTCACAGAGGCTACTCCTGCCTGTGTTACCTTCACTTAAAAAAAGGCAGCCTGGAAAGTCAGCCGTTCTGAGCAGCATCAGAGAATTTGTTTGCAGGTAAAGGGGCAGAGAAAAATGTATATCCTAGCCCAGGGGTGGCCAACCCATTACAGACAAAGAGCCAAAATAGTGGTAGATACAGTGCAAAGAGCTGAGGGGAAAAAGTTGTGGAGCAAAAAAAAAAAAGGGTGCCCGGCCACTGCCCTTTTAAGAGCAGAGCAGTCATTGCCTGTTTAAGGTGGCCATTTTGAAGGCAGCCATTTTGAACTCTGCATGGGATTCCGTGACTCTGGCTCTGTCTCTCAGACAGAAACACGCTGTCCCTTTCAGAGCCACAAGTCGCAGGTGCAGGAGCCACAATTTTTTCTTTGACGTGCCGCATGCGGCTCATGAGCTGCGGGTTGGCCACCCCTGTCCTAGCCCAATATGAACAAGACACCTTAAAGCAATTATTCTTTTATATAATGCAAATATTATATAATGCCTTTGAACCAGAAGCCTTGCTCCAGTTGACATCAGTGAGAATTCCATGAACATATGGACCAAATTTTGATATCTATCAGTTTTGGTTCCTTTTCTGGTTGAATATCCTAAATATATTAATATTGAGGAGAATATCATCTTTTACCACAATATAAAAATCCATCGGCCTATTAAACCAAAATATTTCTTTGGTTTTATGAGGCCCAAAATAATCAAATAAAGAGGGACTTTTTTTTTATTGTCACCACAAAAACTCCCCAACAAAGATTCTCCCGTTAAAATAAGGTAAAAAAAGTTATTGTACAGCATAACTGGTGAAACCATTCCAAAATGATTGACTCCCAGGTCAACGAGAGCAAACAATACTACATTTTTTAACCCTATAGAAGAGGCCTCACAGAATCTTCCACACTATGTACCCAAGGAGAGAGGGAACAAAAGTAAAACCATCTTAATCTAACCTTTGTGTAGAGGATATATCAGGTTATGGTTGTGTTTCTGGAGAATCAATTTATCAAATTCATAATGATCTGTGAAATGAAAAATTCCTCTTTTAGTGCATGAAAATTGGAGACAGTGCTGAGCAGCTCCTGCTGTGCTTCGTTGAAAAAATAATATCCCATAACAACAAAATGAAAGGACTGGCAGATACTGATTATTTTTTTTGTTTTGTGTTCACAATTATTCCTTTTGCTTTCTGGGATCCATAAGTGTATAGCTATTTTAACTATAGTTTATATTCCTTCCAAAAGTGATTTTCCCCTTAGCTGAATGAACATTATAACTACCAAGAAAAAGGCAGCAGCATGAAATTTCCAGAGTTTAGTTTTCCAATCTTTTACAATGAAAGTACAAATTTTCATGAAAAATGCGGATAAATTTTATGGCATTTCACTATGACAGAAATGATGACATTTTGTATTCATGATCCAAACCCCTCCATTTCCCAGATGGAAAATTATTTTTCCATGAACCCTTATGTCCTCAGAAAATGACTGAGGGGGAAGGAAGGTTAAGTTCTTTCTCTATCCCTCTTTCTCTCCAGATTAATATGAGATCACCCACTGCTGCATTATGTCTAAGTTGATATCATTTATACCTTTTTTCTCACAGAGGCAGTAAGTAACAGTGATAGCCTAATACAATAACTTATGTAACACAAAATTAAACTCTAGACTCTAATATAGGTAAACTAAAAAGTTGGAAGTTGAAGGGATTAAAAAAAAGCCCTCAGGGCCCAACCCTGCTTCCAGAGAAGAACTAAGGGCCCTACCCTGCTTCCAGAGAAGCAGTTTGAGGTTAGCTTCTTTTGGACCCCAAAAGGGATGAAATGCTAACAGAGCTTTCTGTGAGAGAATGTCAAATTTTAGTATCCAGTGGAGGTGTTGAGCTATTTAGGTGACTCACCCTGGCTGCCTAAACACTGTCTGTTCAGTTCCAAATCATAGCTTAGTACCTCTCTGAGGAAAGAAGAGCGAGTAGGAGAAATGGGAAGTGTGGCTGAGAGAAGGTTTTTTATGACTGCAGATGGGCTTTGCTACTTCTGATAAAAATAATGGCAACCCCCAAGAACCAGCTGGGTTTTGGGCCATGTCTGATTGTGTGTTCCTGTGGGAAATAATTTGGAACTCTACTCTCTCAAAGAGTGCAAGAATCCCCACCGACCTTTACAGAGTAGCTTTAAAAGCCTTCCTCAGGCCTGGACTTTGCTTAGTTTTTCCAAAAAGAGGGCTTGTATGAAGTTATTATTGTCAAAGCTTTTTGTTAGAGTAAAACATTCAGATGAAAACATCTCATTTTTCACTTTCTGTGACTCTGTCAATAAGAAATAGATAATTAGCCAAGGGTGCCATTTTTTTGCAACTCAGATCTGTTTTAAAGTGCAGTTTTGGGACTTGTTCTATATTCCCCTTTCCACTTTTCCACATTTTACCCTTAGATTGCATTCAGCCACAATGAAATATTTTTATTAAAGAACAGAACCTAGTGAGCTTTTTCTTAATATCCCCTTTCTTTCCATGCCCACTCAATAAAATCATGTACTTTCGACTGTTTGAATTCCCAATGGCTCATTAATGTGACTATCAATTGAACTGTAAGTTTGTGCTCTTCCATGAGCTTTAGGAATAAGAATGCAGGTTTACAAGGTCTGACTTTCTGAGGTTCTCAGAGTCCTTAATTCTCCCAATAATAATGGGGCATTGAGGGCATGAGCACCTCTCAAGAAGCAGCCCATACCCAACAGAAGTGTGTTCTCATCGAAGAATGGGCTCATAGGCAGCCCAAGCTAATTGGAGCCTGGTTCCCCCAGAGTTTCTGCTGAACAGTTAGCAGATGCCACTGCTGAAGTAAGAAAACAAAACTATTTTAGGCATGGAAACTGATAAATACAACACATAGGAAACTACTTTACACAAATGCTCAGCTAAGTGGATTAGAGATTCGTATTATGAATAAAATAGATAGAATGTGTACTTTAAATGCAAACTTCAGGGTGTTACTAAGTCAGCATAGAAATAAACGCTAGTTCACAATAATAATTTCATACTTCATCCTTGGAGTCTAGACAAGTCACTTGACTGATTTCCCTTTGCATGGCCTGAAAAAGCAGCAATTAAACTGACAGACTTACATTGTCTTTCCTGAATATTCCCACCAGATCCCCAGTACTAGAAGATTCCTGCTCAAATAGCTGTGCACCAGTCATACTGCTGCAAACCACATGGACTTGGCATCCGTGACTGCCCCTGGCTTAACATGTGGTGCTGTACTAACTAAAATGAGCACAGTGTTCCCTGATACATGTAGGGATGTCTTTGAGAATGATGTCATCCCCTCCACATCCATGACTGGAGACAAGTGACAGATGTGACTGGAGATAGTTTGCTAGTGAGAAAATGTCACTTCCAAGGCATTGTCCCATCCCCACTGCCATTGTTGCAGAAATTAACCGAGGTCAGCTACGGAAACCAGGCTTTTCTGTTTGGGGATATGGACCATTGGCTGGAGGGACAGGAGCCATTCTGTGGTATGCAGTAACTAATGCCACTACAAATGGCATTGGCAAAAGCTCGAAGTGTGTACAAAACTACCTGAGACAGAGGCAGGCAAAGATCCTGAGATAATGCTATTCAGGAATTGCTAATAATATTAATTATTAATAATAATAATAATTTATGGTAGTGCTGACTATGTCCTAGGAACTTTCCAGCTACTCAAGAATCAAAATCCTGCTCCAAAGAGCTTACAATTTAATTTAAAATCTAGTGGTTGTTATAATAATCAAGCAAATAAAATCCTATTAGTGGCATCCCCTAGTTGTGCTGACAGCTAAACTGAGTGAGCACCCACCATCTTATTACTGCCACCCTCATCCTTCCTTCCCTGTTTGTGCTATTACATTTTTGCATCAAAGGGTACGTCTGGTATCCCAAAATAGTGTTTTCTGCATCTTCACAGCACGCTTGTTATTTCAAAATGCATTCGAAATAATGGGCTTGCTATTCCAACATCCCAGTAAACCTCATTCATGAGGATTAAGGGATTTGTCGGAATAGCGGTCTATTTCTAAATTTGGTACTGTGTAGACAGTGCCAAATTTCGAAATAGTCTATCTCGAAATAAGCTACGCAATTTGCGTAGCTCAAATTGAGTAGCTTATTTTGAGCTAGCCCTACTGTGTAGACACACCCAAACTGTATTAAGAATATAAAAAGCCACAGGAGAAAGGCCTCCACTTTCTTTCTGAACAGAAAAATAACAGCGCAAATTTGCTTAAAGTAAAGTGGCTAGGTCTACACTATTGGGTTTTATCGGAAAAGCTATGCAAATTGTGTTCTGCAATTTGCGTAGCTTTTTCCGATTTTTTTTCTGGAAGAGGTTTTTCGCCATTTGGCCCTGTCTGGATGGGGCCGTAGTGATTTTTAGATGATATACTTCTGTGGCAGCAAAATCTTACTTGACACATTACCTTTTTCTAATTCCTATCCTAGCTAGGATCTGTACAGCATACAGTCAATATTAAAACAAGCATAGGCTCTGGAACACACATTTATTAGAATGCTCACAAGATTGTGAAAGACCTTAACCTATTGCCAGCGTATCAGGTTGTTGACATCTGCTGTCTCTGTTGGAGGGGTCTGTATTAGTTTTCTACCAGGGAACATAATGCACAGATCAAACCATCAAGAGACAAACATTTTGTATGGTAGATTAGCCAGATTGTTGAATTAAAAACTTTAAAGGGAACCAACTGAGTGAATGAAGAAAAACACTTTTGAGTTAGTGATTCAGAATGCTGTGGCAGGTTTAGTCAGCTGGAGTCTTCTGCCTGCCTATTCTGAGAGCCAAATAGTAGGATGTTACAATAAGCATAATAGTCTATGTGTGAAGTGACAAATGCAGGAACCATTACCAGACTAATGTCAGCAGTGAAACTAAACCATTTCAGGCTGGCCATTTTCCTCACATGGTAAAAAAAAAAAAAAAAATAGTCTGTCACTGTCTGATTCAGGGCTAATTCAAAAGTTTAAGAATTAAAACAATTTACTTCTTTGTTAGAAATATGGTCTTCACCATTTGAGCTGAAAGGTAGAAGGAAAGGTTGACAAGCTGAGTTGATTTTAGTTTAGTTTATTTTTTCCCCAAAGGAGTGGCTCTCATTTTTACTGGAAAGGAATTGAACACTCAGCGGCTTTGAGACATTCAGTTTTGGATACCATAAATACTGAAGTAACAGAGACACAGAGTCACATGATGGCTTGGGTCTGAAGCCAGTGGAAATTTAAAGGCTAGACATAATGTTGGCCAATGTTGTGCTTACAAGACTATATTATCTCGCTACGCTGAGGACACTTTTGAGTTGCGTTTGAAGAAAAATATTTAAACCTTGGAAAGTCAGAGATGGAGAAACCCGAGCAGGTGGTATTCTAACCTGCATACTGTATCCCCACAATGGTTTGGCTTCTATGTTGAGTAGGCTTTTAAATAACTGTATATCAAAGTATTGGTGTTTTCAATGAGTTGTACTTACTGATATGGAGCACTTGAGAAGCAAATTTTCTCATAGTAGAGCAGGTGACAACGTCAGTATTTTGGAACACATTACTGCAGTTGATATTCCACTGTGCAAAACCCCTAATATTGATTTTCCTTTGGAACATGTTTACAAATTTTTAAAAAAGCAAAATGAACCTATTTAACATGCATTACAGCACTCTTGTCTATTGGAATTTGTGATGGTTTCCTCCAGATGATTGGATACCAATCAGGTCTGGCCAGCTTGTACCTAGGCCTTCCAGAGGGGCAAAGTGCTAGGAGGTGAGACACTAATCCTCTAGGAAGGGCTCATCTGGATGACTGTGATCTGTTCTGGGCCTCACAGTTTAAGAAATGAAGCTAGACCAGGGGAGAGCAATGATCAGAGGTTTAGAAAGCAAAGCGGGAGGAAGAGTTGGAAAAACAGTCTGTTAGGTCCCAAGGAGAGATGGCTGAGGGGGAGCACAAGAACAGCCTTTTATGATGTGACAAGTTGTTAGAGAGAGGAAGGGCTAGGGAGAATTGCAGTCCCTGAAGTCAATAAGCATGGGAACTGTTCCTCCCTTATTCCTCTGTGCTTCCTAGCACCCCAAAGAGGATGGTGAAGAGGTGGAGACATGACTTTGCCTGCCCCATTAGGGAGGGTAGCAAACTGCTCCTCATCGTGGACTATAGTATTGAGTGCCCTGTCTTCATATGTTCAGAAGCTTCATGACATGGTCTGTTCCCTAGATGCCTTCCAGTGCTCCCTGTTGGGGTGGTGCAGCTCCCCACCACTCCCTGCCATGGGCTGTCCTGCCAAAGCACAATCCACCCCACTGTTCTCCATCAGCAAAACAATCCCTATCAACTACATTTTGTTTGAATTGTAGGTTTGAATGCAACACATATGCTTTCAATTTTTATAAAAATGTGTTGGCATATTCCTTCTCTTTTATTTGCTCATGGCTCTCTTCAAGGCAAAGATTTCTTTTTTTCAAAAAGAAAGCTGCTCAGATCATAATTTTCTTTACACTGCTATAGTTTTGTTTTATATAGTGTCTCCCAGTTTCTGGGGGGGGGAGTTTGGTAAATTTCATTTTCTTCTGAATAGCCCTGATTTGCATATCTCATTGCTTGAACAGGCAGCTGTTTTGTCTCTTTGACTTTCTCACACTTACCACTTAACATATACTGGTTTTGGTGCTCTTTTATTGGCTGTTTTTTGTGCATAACTGATGAGCCTCATGTTGATTCTTGGAGTTTCTGATTGGTTGTTTTCTTGGGGCAGGAGAGGAGTTTGCCAGTCCTCTGAACTCACAGCATTTGCCCCACAGAATCTCCTGCTCTTCCACAACCATCTGGAATCTGGAGCGCAGAGTTGTTTGCAGTTACACAATTCTTCCTGCTTATGCTGCCTTGGCCCCCTTTGCATTCCCTTTGCCCCTCACTCTGCCACAGATCCCCATCTTTGGGAGGGAAGATAGGTGGGGAGAGTGTCTGCAATACAAAGGGGGAAAGACAAAGGTGTTAATAAAATAGTTGAAAATAGTTCTCTTTAAATTCTTCAGAAATTTTGGTTTCAAACAGTTTCCAAGTGCCCCAGCCAGCCAGTTCCTTCTTGCTAGAGTGGTTCATTAGGTCACACCGCCTAACTTTCACTTCTGTTTTTGTGGGGACATTAGAGGAGAACAGACTCCATTGTGCAGCAATTTGAGTTTAAATTAAGCTATTCAAAAGAAATAATACAGTGGGCCTATAGGACCTTGTTCAAATACTTTCAGAACATTTTATATTGCAAGGTGTTACATTTTACCACATTTAGTTTGTGCCAGATTGATAGTGCTATTTTTTTTTAAGATTAATTAAAATTTAATGTCATTTTAGGGCTTGAATTTGAGTCTGTAGAAGTCACCACCACATGTGCACTGAGGTTTTTCTTAACATTTGCCACTCTTTTGCCACAGAAGACAATGATCAAGTGATTTATCTCCTGCCATCCATCTCCTGCCCTTGTTATGAAGGCTAGGGCACCATACTTTATCCCTGGCTAATAGCCATTTATGGACCTAACCTGCAAAAATTTATCAAGCTCTTTTTTAAACCCTAATAGAGTCCTGGCCTTCACAGCCTCCTCGGGCAAGGAGTTCCACAGGTTGACTGTGCGCTGTGTGAAGAAAAATTTCCTTTTATTAGTTTTGAACCTACTACCCATCAATTTCATTTGGTGTCCCCTAGTTCTTGTATTATGGGAAAAGGTAAATAATTTTTCTATAATCACTTTCTCCACACCATTCATGATTTTATATACCTCTATCATATCGCCCCTCAATCGCCTTTTTTCCAAACTGAAAAGTCCCAGTCTCTCTAGCCTCTCCCCATATGGGACCCTTTCCAAGCCCCTAATCATCTTAGTCGCCCTTTTCTGAACCTTTTCTAATGCCAATATATCTTTTTTGAGGTGAGGAGACCACATCTGCACGCAGTACTCGAGATGTGGGCGTACCATAGTTTTATATAGGGGAAGTATGATATCTTTTGTCTTCTTATCTATCCCTTTTTTAATAATTCCTAACATCCTATTTGCCTTACTAACTGCCGCTGCACACTGCGTGGATGTCTTCATAGAACTATCCACTATAACTCCAAGATCCCTTTCCTGATCTGTCGTAGCTAAATTTGACCCCATCATGTAGTACGTGTAATTTGGGTTATTTTTTCCAACATGCATTACCTTACACTTACCCACATTAAATTTCATTTGCCATTTTGCTGCCCAATCACTCAGTTTGCTGAGATCTTTTTGTAGTTCTTCACAATCCCTTTTGCTTTTGACTGTCCTGAACAACTTTGTGTCATCTGCAAACTTGGCCACCTCACTGCTTACCTCATTTTCTAGATCATTGATGAACAAGTTGAACAGGATTGGTCCCAGTACTGACCCCTGGGGAACACCACTAGTTACCCTCCTCCATTGTGAAAATTTACCATTTATTCCCACCCTTTGTTTTCTGTCTTTTAACCAATTCTTGATCCATGAAAGGACCTTTCCTCCTATCCCATGACCACCTAATTTACGTAAAAGCCTTTGGTGTGGGACCGTGTCAAAGGCTTTCTGGAAATCTAGGTATATTATATCCACTGGGTGCCCCTTGTCCGCATGTTTATTAACCCCTTCAAAGAATTCTAACAGATTAGTTAGACACGACTTCCCTCTGCAGAAACCATGCTGACTTTTGCCCAACAATTCGTGCTCTTCTATGTGCCTTGCAATTTTACTCTTTACTAGTGTTTCTACTAATTTGCCTGGTACTGATGTTAAACTTATCGGTCTATAATTGCCAGGATCTCCTCTAGAGCCTTTTTTAAATATTGGTGTTATATTGGCCATCTTCCAGTCATTTGGTACCAAAGTGGATTTAAAGGATAGGTTACAAACCACTGTTAATAACTCCGCAATTTCACATTTGAGTTCTTTCAGAACCCTTGGGTGAATGCCGTCTGGTCCCGGAGACTTGTTACTATTCAGCTTATCAATTAATTCCATAACCTCCTCTAATGTCACTTCAATCTGAGTGAGTTCCTCAGATTTGTCACCTAAAAAGGCTGGCTCAGATTTAGGAACCTCTGTAACATCCTCAGCCGTGAAGACTGAAGCAAAGAAATCATTTAATCGCTCCGCAATGGCACTGTCTTCCTTGATCGCTCCTTTTATATCTTTATCATCCAAGGGCCCCACTGCTTTTTTAGCGGGCTTCCTGCTTCTAATGTATTTAAAAAACATTTTACTATCATTTTTTGAATTTTTGGCTAGCTGTTCCTCAAACTCTTTTTTGGCTTTTCTTACTACATTATGACACTTAATTTGGGAGTGTTTATGTTCCTTTCTATTTTCCTCACTAGGATTTGACTTCCACTTTTTAAAAGCTGCCCTTTTCTCTTTCACTGCCTTTTTAACATGGCTGTTTAGCCATGGTGGTTCTTTGTTAGGTCTCTTACTGTGTTTTTTTATTTGGGGTATACATTTAAGTTGGGCCTCTAGTATGGTGTCTTTAAACAGTTCCCATGCAGCTTCCAGGGATTTTAGTTTAATTACTCTCCCTTTTAGTTTCTGTTTAACTAGCTTCCTCATTTTAGTGTAATTCCCCTTTTTGAAATTAAATGCCAGAGTGTTTGACCGCTGCGGTGTTCTTCCCAACACAGGAATATTAAAAGTTATTATATTGTGGTCACTATTTCCAAGCGGTCCAGTAACAGTTACCTCTTGGACCAGATCCTGCGTTCCAGTCAAGACTAGGTCGAGAATCGACTCTCCCCTTGTGGGTTCCTGTACTAGCTGCTCCAAGAAGCAGTCATTTAAGGCATCAAGAAATTTAATCTCTGAATCCCGTCCTGAGGTGACATGCACCCAATCAATATGGGGATAATTGAAATCTCCTATTATTACTGTGTTTTTTATTTTGGTAGCCTCTCTAATCTCCCTTATCATTTCAGCATCACTATCACTGTCCTGGTTAGGTGGTCGGTAATATATTCCTAATGCCATATTCATATTAGAGGAATGAATTGTTATCCATAATGATTCTATGGAACATTTTGATTCCTTTAGGATTTTTACTTCATTTGATTCTATATTATCCTTCACATATAGTACCACTCCGCCACCCGCACGACCTGTTCTGTCTTTCCGATATAATTTATATCCCGGTATGATAGTGTCCCACTGATTGTCCTCATTCCACCATGTTTCTGAGATGCCTATTATGTCAACTTCCTCCTTTGATATGAGGTACTCCAGTTCACCCATCTTATTAGACAGACTCCTAGCATTAGTGTAAAAGCATGTTAGAAAACTACCACTATTTATATGTCCGCCTTTCACAGACACATTGGATTTTTTTATGCACGATTGTTTCACATCTGATCTTGCCCATATATTATTTCCCACGTTCCCTATCTGACTAACTTCTAGGGAATCCCTACCTATGGAGCCTCGTGTAAGAGAAGTCTCCGTCCGATCCAGGTGCTCCCCCGCACCAATCGGCTTTCCCCCACCTCTTAGTTTAAAAACTGCTCTACGACCTTTTTAATGTTTAATGCCAGCAGTCTGGATCCACCTTGATTTAGGTGGAGCCCATCATTCCTGTATAGGCTCCCCCTACCCCAAAAGTGTCCCCAGTTCCTAATAAATCTAAACCCCTCTTCCCTGCACCATCGTCTCATCCACGCATTGAGACTCTGAAGTTCTGCCTGTCTATCTGGCCCTGCGCGTGGAACTGGAAGCATTTCAGAGAATGCCACCAAAGATGTTCTGGATTTCAGTCTCTTTCCTAGTAACCTAAATTTGGCCTCCAGAACATCTCTTCTACCCTTCCCTATGTCATTGGTACCAACATGTACCACGACGACCGGCTCCTCCCCAGCACTGCCCATAAGTCTGTCTAGATGCCTCGAGAGATCTGCAACCTTCGCACCAGGCAGGCAAGTAACCATACGGTTCTCCCGGTCATCACAAACCCAACTATCTATATTTCTAATGATCGAATCCCCCACTACTAAAACCTGCTTCTTCCTAACAGCTGGAGCTCCCTCCCCCGGAGAAGTATCCTCGGCACGAGAGGATACAACATCACCCTCTGGAAGGAGGGTCCCAACTATGGGATGGTTTCCCTCTGCTCCCATTGACTGCTCTCCTTCCCTGAGCCTTTCATCCTCCGTAACAGCATCAGGACTGTCAGATTGGAGGTGGGACAGCCCTACTATGTCCCGGAAAGTCTCATCCACAAACACCTCTGCCTTCCTTAGCTCCTCCAGTTCAGCCACCCTGGCCTCCAAAGCACGCACTCGGTCTCTGAGGGCCAGGAGCTCCTTGCATCGAGCGCACACATACGCCACCCACCCACAGGGTAGGTAGTCATACATACTGCACTCGACACAATAAACAGGATAGCCCCCACTCTGCTGCTGGGCTTCTGCCTCCATTTCCTACTCTAATTATATATGAGGGTTAATTAAATGTTTCAGATAGAGGTTGTTATAAAGGATTTAGTTTAAGGGCAATAGAAGTCACTGGCTCCCCCCAAGCTCCCCCTCTAAACTCCCCTCTCAAAACTCCCTCCTGTTAGCACTCACCCTGTCCGCGAGCACCCGGTCGCAAAGCTCCCTGGTCGCTTACCAGCAGGGTTTAAAGACAAAATTGTCTGCACAAAAATTTGTGCATCAACATAACCGAAGGAGTTTCCTGATTTGGTAAAACTAATCCACAAACTATTTTATACATCAGTTCTCTCTCTAACAAGGATTACACAACATGATGCTTCAAATGCCAATGGCTCTCCTACATTCGATGTCCAGTTGATGCGTCCAGTGATGAAATTTTCAAAAGTAATAGTTCAGTGTAGACCTAAGCCTATCAAGTTTTATGATTGACTTAGATGGGAATAGAACTGGGCCCTTAAATGTACATCATAGCCGAAACAGAAATATGGCAAATCAGGGAAGCAGGCTGATTCTCAGATAAATTGTGTTGTCAGGATAATTATTTTTCTTCCAAAAATTGTTTAAAATGGGGATTGTACAAAACATTAAAACAAATAACATCTACCAAAGGCTATGTCTGAATCATTTAGGAGACAACAGGTTTTGAGAGAGGTCCCAACGATGACCTGTATTATAAGGAGGTCCTACTAGATGTAATTGAGGTCCTTTCTTGCTTTATAATTTGTGAAACTATGAAGTGCTATCCATTTGAATATATCACCAAGACAGCAAACATCAGGGACTATTGCCAAATTTCAGAATCAGAAATTTGAATCAAATTTTCTTTGAGCCACAAAAGTAGATACTAGCATCCAAATCCAAACATGTCCAGAAATGGGGGGAAAGTCTACATGTGGATTCAAATCTCATTTTTGTAGCTGGGTGCCATAGCTAATACATCAGGAAAATTAGCCTGACATGAACAAAAGTATAAAAGTATAGTTGCCAAACACCAATTTAGATGTGTTAGTTGCTATTCTTGAGAGCAACATTAGTATTTGCATCTATGTATGCAATTAATCCATTGACTAGACAAAGACCAGAAATGCATTGCTCTATAATTCTTCCTTCAGCAATTCTTTGGACTACCTTGGGCTTATTAAAGGCCTGATCCTGCTCAGATGTACTAGCAAACACACTGGTTACTACTATAAATAGTTCCATTGAATTCAGCTGGGACTAATCAAGGAAATAATCACAGTACATGTTAACATGACTGGGACCTAAGCCATTTATAACATATGACTCTTTAAGGGTGTTTTTCCTGTAGTGGTGGCACAATACATAGTATGTAACTGCCGTGGTCGATCTTCTGGTAAATTGAACTCAGAGGGTACCCCTGTAGGTGCTGGTACTCCCGCTCCTTATGTGGACTAAGGGAAGCAGTTGGAAGTGTTTGCTCCTGTTGGCCGCTTGCTGTGTGGACGATGTAGAAAGGCGATGTAAATTATGTTGAGTCCAGCTATGTAATTTACATAGCTATAATTGTGTATTTTACTTTGACCTTCCTATGTAGTGTAGACCAGGCCCAAAAATATTAATAAGGAGAATATTAATACTGATTTCAAATGAAAATCTATAACAGTGAAAGTTCAAAGTGTTTTTTTCCCTTTCAGATTAGCACACAATAATAACTGCTTTATCCAGCAAATCAAAGAAAGGTATCAAATTTGCTAAAATGGGAAAGTGTACTCTGGATGGAGTCAGAGAAAAGAGACAGTCTTCACTTATTCAACATTTTTCCCAACTGCAATAAAGTGAGCAATTCATGAATCACTTAAAACCTGGCAAAATTAATATTCTTAGTTCAGCAATAATGAGCTTATTCCCTGCCATACTGACATCAGATCTTTTCAGCAGCAGCCCTCCTGCATAGGTCCAGATCCTCTGCTGGGATAGGCATGCGCCACAAAAAACAGTTGTACATGATTCCTGGTACCCAAGCAGGGTAGTAGGGTAACTTGACCACATCCCAGGATACAGCACTCTATTTAGAACAGTAAAGTGGGAAACTTGGAGGCGGATTTCACAATCTGTATGAAATTTTGAGAGAGGAACACCAGTTGCACAAGAGTTTGAAGGAAAAAACCCAGGAAACTGTCTGTGGGCATGTGGTTGGAATGCTAGCTGAAAGAGCAGCTCCTTTATAAATATTTCTCTTAATAGAGAGCCGGTTTAGTGTTAGAAAACATAGAGCCATTTCATGTTATTACTCCATCACATGGTACATGAAATAGTGGCAGCAGGGTGTGTCTAGACTCCACCTTGTAATTTTTGTATAGGCCTACAAAATTTTTACTCCCAACCTACCAATGTGCAGCTAATTTCTGTCTGTTGGCACCATACCATATTTAGTAAAATATTAAGTGAATCAAACTGAACCACACAATCTCTAGGAACAGAATTTTCATTTCTGAATTAAAAGACTACAGCAATAAGGGTATGTCTACACTAGCCCCCTAGTTCGAACTAGGGTGGCTAATGTAGGCATTCGAAGTTGCAAATGAAGCCTGGGATTTAAATATCCCGGGCTTTATTTGCATCTTCCCGTCCGGGCGCCATTTTTAAATCCCCCTAGTCCGAACTGGCTACATGCGTCAGTCAAACGTTAACTCGAACTAAGTCTTTAGTTCGAGTTAACTGTTACACCTCGTGGAATGAGCTGTAACAGTTAACTCGAACTAAGGACTTAGTTCAAGTTAACGTTTGACTGACGCGTGTAGCCGCGGGCAGTTAGTTCGGACTAGGGGGATTTAAAAATGGCGCCCGGACGGGAAGATGCAAATAAAGCTCGGGATATTTAAATCCCGGGCTTCATTTGCAACTTTGAATGCCTACAGTAGCCTCCCTAGTTCGAACTAGGAGGCTAGTGTAGACATACCCTAAGAGTGTACTATTGATAACCCGACCAGAATGTTGATAGTCATTGTGAAATGCTCAGGGACATCATAGAAGCTACAAAAAGAGAAATCCTGATAATAAGGGTGTATTTCAACTATCCCTATGTGGACTGGGTAATCTAATAAAGTGCAAAGCTGAAATCTTTAGACTCATTAATGACTGCTTTTTGCAGTAGCTCATCCTGGAACCCAAAAATAGAGGCAATTCTTAATTTACACCTAGATGGTGCAAAAGATTTGGTTCAAGATGTGTATATATCTGAGCTGCTTGGTAATAGTGACATTAATGTAATTACATTTAACAACCTTCCATGGGGAAAAGACATCCACAATAGTAGCATTTATCTTAAAAAAGGGGAACTGCACAAAAAGAAGAAAGCTCAGTAAGTGGACATGAAAAGGAAGAGTCACAAGAGTAGAATGCCTGCAAGCTTCATGGAAACTTTTTTCAAAACACCATAAAAGGTTCCAAACAAATATACATACCATATTTAAAAACAAACACACACACCAGTCAGAGGACCAAAAATATGGCACTGTGGTTAAACAGAGTAAAAGAGGCAATTAGAGACAAAAAAAGTTATCCTTTAAAACTTGTATGTTTATTCACAGCAGGGCCGACAGCCTTGCTAAGTTCCTGGGCAAGATGTGGGGTGTTGGGAGCCCCAGAAGGCACAGGGCCTTGGGCGGAAGGGAAGGACTGCAGCTAGGCAGATCTCAGTGCTGCCTGGAATGAGCACTGTGCGGCAATCTGGCAGTGGTTTAAAGGGTACGGGGCTCTGGTTGCTGCCAGTGTCACAATAGCAGCAGTGGCCAGGAACTCTGGGCCCTTGTATATCACCAGGCCCTGGTACAGTTGTTCCTTCCCTCCCTGCCATTCCTCCCCCATTGATGGGCCTATTTTAGCATTAATCATCATTGCAGATTTCCATTCTTTTTAGGTAACAAATCTGAGGAATTGTACCTGATTGAGGTGTCAAGAGAGACATTTTTTTAACCAATTTATAAATTAAACTGTAATAAGTCAGCAGGACCAGTATATATCCACTCAAGAATTCTTCAGGAATTCAAATATGAAAATTTTAACTTCTAACTACAGTATGTCACCTAAGCTATATCTGCATAGCAATTTTTTTAAAATAACTAGCGTTATTTTGAAATAACATAGTCTGCATCTACACAGCCGGCAGTTATTTTGACATAATGTCAAAATACTGTCAAGCTGGAAGACTTCTTACTTCGACTCCTGCAAGCCTCATTTTATGAGGAGTAAGGGAAGTTGGAGGAAGAGTGCTCTATTTAGAAATAAGTGCTGTGTAGAGAGCACCAAAACTCTAAATAAGCTATTTCGAAATAAGCTACTCAATTGATGTAGTTCAAATTGTGTAGCTTATTTCAAGTTAAGCCCTGCTGTGCAGACGTGCCCCTATTGCTTAAATCACAGATGACTGGAGAATAGCTAATATAACATCATTTTTTAGAAAGGCTCCAGAGGCAATCCTGGCAATTACAAGCTGGTAAGGCTAACTTCAGTTCCAGATAAATTAATAGAAAGGACAGAATTAGTAATAAAGAACAAATTATAAGACACATAGATCAACATAATATGTTGGGGAAGAGTCAATACATCATATGTAAAGGAAAATCATGCCTCATCAATCTGTTAGGATTCTTTAAGGAGTGAACAAATGTGGACAAAGGTGATCCAGTTGATACAGTGAACTTGGATTTTCAGAAAATCTTTGACAAAGTCCCACAACAAAAACTCTTAAGCAAAGTAAGCAGTCATGGGAGAAGAGAGAGGTCCTCTCAGGCATCAGTAACTGGTTAGAAGATAGGAAACAAAGGTAGGAGTACATAGTCAGTTTTCAGAAAGGGAAGAGGTAAATAGTAGAGTCCCCCAAGGATCTGTATTATGATGTTCAACATATTCATAAAGGGATGGACTGCAGAAGCTAGGACGAAATGACGGGATAGCTCCACTTGATAATTGCACCATTCTATTCATTGCCACTGAAATATCTAGTACTGGCCACTATTGGAGGACACTATTAAGACTCACTATTGTTAAACACTGGGCTGTTGGAAATTTTAGGCAAGATTTTAAAATATTAAAATGAGGCACCCACAACTTTACTATATGTAAAACATTTCTGCGAAGAGGAATTGTCAGGTTATCAACAGTTTCCTGTTGTTGCAATTGTATTTTTAATTAAAAAACCCTTAAAATCTCAAAATTGAAATGATTTTATGAGCATCTGGTCCACTGAAATTTTTATTTCTGGTCTACCCAAAATGATTATTTAAAAAAAATAGCATCAAATGAAAAATCCATTATTTCACAGCTCTACTTGTATATTTCAATGCAATTCTTAAATAATTAATCATCAAAACTTCCTGTGAGGTTGATAAGTATTATTCTCAATTTACAGATGAGGAAACATAGAGCAAAAAGGTTAACTAAATGGAGGAAGATTAAGACCACAGGAGTCAATATACGAACCTTGATTCAATCCCATGCTTTATCACTGTATAATAAGTTACCTTTTTTGCTATCAAGCTTTCCTTGTCTTATAGTCAGAAATAATGGGCTAAATTCAAAGACCACAAACAACAATAAGTACAACAATGTTTTGTTACCTTGCCCTGTGCATATTGAACAAAAAGTTTGTCATAGATCCTCATCATGGTGATCAAAAGGACAGGTAGGAGTCTTGGAAAGGTAAAGAAATGGTATGAGAAGGGAAAATTATAGTTCACAAATGTAACTTTTAGCAGAATCAGGAGAAAGCTCAGACTCTGGTTTCCTTTTCTGTAAAGGCTCTTTATTAAAAAAAGGAAGAAAATCTATTTAGAGAGAGGAAATTGATTAAGCTTGCCATAGGCATGATATTTAACTATGCATCAGAGAATGAAAATAAGGATATGGGGAAACTGTGAAGGTTCTAATAAGGTGGTGCAATTCATTAACATTTTAGCACAAATATTGATTGAAAATTTCATTAAGGACTAGAAAAGTAAAAACAAAAAAGTCTGCATTTTTCAGTCTCTCTACATGAAGAATTTTGTTTGCATTCTAAATGCTAATAAAGCATTCATCACATGCTCGTCAGATCTGGCATACTTTTTTAATGATGTTTGCTTCATACTTCTACAATAACAATATGCAATATGGTTAATGTGTGAAATAGCATGAAAACAATACAAGAATATGAAATCAATTAGAGCATCAAAGGAAAATACATCAAATTAGATTTTGGTATAATAAAATGGTATTGTTATTTCTGGCCAATCAATACTTTGAAATTCAGTTACAAAAGTACAAATGATGAAAGCTGAAATGTGGAACATTGCTTTTTGCAAAATATCTTCAGAATTGTATACTACAGGAAAGTATACATGAAAAGACATTTGACTGTAGCTATATATTCATATATGAATTCTTTTGAACATCTGATCATAAATAAATCATTTTAATGTTACAAGTCGGCACTTTATAGCACAGTTTTTTACATTGATATTCATCTGGTACTATTTATGACAAAGGACTGGTCCACAAATATAATAAATTAAGAATTTAAGTAGTTGGGAATGCTTGTAAGCTGTAGTGACAGTGGAAAAATGCTTCCAAGCAGTGATCAAAGAAATGTAAGGTCCAAGGGCTCACTCCTGAAAATGCATGGGACACATTAACCCTGTGCTACATGAAAAAGAAACATATATGTTATGGAGTCTTTTGCTCAACCAAATCTCTCACAGGGCTTCAATCCAATACAAATTGATTCTCTGAATCTTGTATTGGCCCCCAACCATGTAAGTGACTCAATGCAGACGGGTCCCAATGGCGCTCACTACACAGTCTATTGCAGCATCGAGGGTTAATATGTTTATTCAGGTTGAAGGATCTTATCCTGCAAATATAATAACCATAGTGATTTTACTCATACTTTACTTGTTGCTTGAGTGGTGCTCCTGGGTGAATCAAGATACTCACATTCTGGATCAGGTCCTTCACTGGCATTTTTATTATAGAGGGGGTGCCAGTTTCATCTCAGTTTTGGTTTCAGTTGATAGCATTCTCAGAAAAGAGCAAGCCAGTTTTCAGCAAGGGTGTGGATGCACAGACCAGATCTTTACTCTATGAAACGTAATAGATCAATGCTTGGAACGGCAACGGCAACTCTAGATAAACTTCATAGACTTTGATAAGGCTTTGATAGCATTCACAGCCTATGGCACATTCTGTGGGCATATAGACTCCTTTTCCATATAATCAACATCATTAAAAGTGTCTATTTCAACTTTACATGCAATATTGATCACCATGAGCTCAGTTTAGAAGTCAAAACAGGAGTACCTCAGGTTGCGTCATGTCCGCAATCCTCTTCGACATTGCCATCAACTGGGTAAAGTGACATACAACAGAAGACATACCAAGACACCCATAAAATGGACAACCTTCTTATCCCTAGAAGACCGAGACTTCTCAGGTGATCACACTCTGCTATTTCATACCTAAAACCATATATAAGAAAACATAACTCGACTCAATGCATTCAGTGAGCAAAGTGGGCTGAAAATCAAATGCAAAAAGACAGATAACATGACTTTTAATATTGTCTGGCCCATCACCAATATGGATAGAGGATTACGTTCTCACCAATATAGAAACATGCACCATCATCCAGGATGGTGGAACAAGATAGAACATCCGGAACAAAATCAGTAAAGCCAGGAACACTGTCAGGAGCTTAAATGAAGTCTGGAAATCATCAAAATACAACACCAAAATGAAACTCAAGAGTTATTGGAGCTGCATACTTTCAACACTACTTTACAGTGCAGAATGCTGGGGAATAAGAAAGGATAACATGTCAAAATTATCTTCATTCCATTCACTCTGCCTCAGAAAAAATCCTCCATATCTTTTGGCTCAGAACAATCTCAGATCGAGATCTACTGAAAAAGTGCAGCCAAGAAGATATGAGCACCATCATTCACAGGATGTGTTGGAGATCAATTGAGCATGATGATTCATCATCATTTAACGGGTGTGTTTCTAGTGGGGTTCCTCAGGGATTGGTTTGTGGCCATATACTAATCTTTTATTAATGACCTGAAAGAATATATTAAATCATCATTGATTAACTTTGCATATTCCACAAAAGAATTGAAGGAGTGGTAAATAATGAAGAGGACTGGTCACTGACACAGAACGATCTGGACCACTTGGTAAACTGGCTGCAAACAAACTATGCATTTTAATATGGCTAAATGTAAACATATATATCTAGGAACAAAGAATGTACGTCATGCTTACAGAATGGTGGATACTATCCTGGGGAGATCTGTGGGTCATGGTGAATAATCACTTGAATGTGAGTTCCCAGTGTGATGCTGTGAACAAAAGGGATAATGTAATCCTTGGGTGCATAACTGAGGAATCTCAAGTGGAAGAAGAGATGTTATTTTACCTGTGTATTTGGCACTGGTGTGAACACTGCTGGACTACTGTGCCCAATTCTGGTGCCTACAGTTCAAGAAGGATGTTGATATATTGAAGAGGGTTCAGAGAAGAATCACAAAAATGATTAAAGAATTAGCAAACATGCATTATAGTAGCAATCGTAAGGAGCTCAATCTATTTAGTTTAAGAGAAGGTTACAGAGTGCATGATTACGATATGTAAGTGCCTGAGTGGAGAACAATTACTTGATAGTGGGCTCCTCATCTAGCAGAGACAAACACAACAGGAAACAATATCACAAAGTTGAAACTAAGCAAAATTCAGACTGCAAATAAGACATAATTTTTAACAGAGAGAATAATTAACTCTTGGATTTACTAAGGGTTGTGATCAGTGTTCCCTCTAAGCCAGTGGTCACCAACCAGTAGATCGGGATCTACTGGTAGATCTTGGAGCCTTTGAGAGGTGATCCTGACTGGTTTGGCCAAGAGGCTATCAAGTGCCGGCACTTCAGCTGCCCCTCTCCTGCCCTTTGCCTTGGAGCTGTTCCCCTCAGGAGCTACCTGCTTGCTGGGCAGGGCGGGGGAAGGAAGGGGGGTGCTGATGTCGGAGTGCCCCCTCTCCCTCTGTATCCTATCTCCACAGAGCAGAGAAGTGGGTACAACAGGGCTTGGGATGTAGGGAGTTTGCTGGCTGCTTTTGGGAGTGGTGCAGGGCCAAAGCAGGGGTGAGCCTGCCTTAGCCCCATAGCACCACCACCCAGGAGTCACCTGAGGTTAGCAGTGCCCAGCTGAAGCCCACATCCTGAAACCCTACCCCATTCATAAACCCCCTCCTGCACCACAAGCTCCTGCCCTATTCCTGAGCACCCCTGCATCCAAATGCCCTGCCAGAGCCTGCACCTAGAACCCCCTCCAGCACCCTAACTGCCTGCCCCAAGATCAGCTCAGAGCCCCTCACGCTGCAAATCGGTTAATGCAAGACCAGCGCCTGCACCCCAACCCGCTGCCCTGCTTGGTGAAAGTGAGGCAGAATGGGGGAGGGAGGGAGGATGGAGTGAGCAGAGGTGGGGCCTCAGAAAAGAGGCACAAAGGGGGCGGAGGCAAGGGTATTTGGGTTTGAGGTAGATCTTGGATTGCACTTAAATTCAAAAAGTGATCTCATGCTTAAAAAGGTTGGAGCCCACTGCTCTAAGCTGTGGAGCAGCACAGCTTCGCAGGTGATTAATCAGCCCCACCCAGTCAGAGGCTCAGGGCTCCATGCAAGGAGCTGACTAACTGTGTGGGGCTGATTAATCACCTGTGAATCTGTGCTGCCCTACAGATTAGAGGGAACACTGGTTGTGGTGGATTCTCTATCACTGACCATTTTAAAATTAAGATTGGATGCTTTTCTGAAAGCTCCTCTCTAGGAATTATTTTGGCAGAAGTTCTGGAGCCTGTGTTATACAGGAGGTCAGATTAGATGATCACAATGGTCCCTTCTGGTCTTGGAATGTATGAATCATATCATATAGGTAATTCAACTCCAGAGCTGTTATGCTAATGGTTTGGGTTTGACCACTCAGTAAGACAAAGCATTTCCTTCCTACTCCTAGGATCTGTTTAGTCTTGCCTGGGTTCTGTTGTAACCAGCTACCATTTATCCAGTGCTGATTTCAGTTAGCTATTGAAACTGCTGGATGATAGTATAGTTTACATTTTGCATAAGGGAGATGTAATCCTTCTATGACTTGGATAACATCCTTCTACGACTTGTATGGCATCCTCATTTACCTCAGCAGATCTACCAACAGCTTTGTAAAGGAATGAGAGAGGATTGAACCTTGTGAGATACTGTAGGTGGACGTGTTTCCTATTAGGTCTCTCTGGGAGGAGACACTGAGTAATTTCAGGGGTTGCCATTGAAACCCGCAGTCTGCTGGAGACAGGTCAGAAGCATTTGGTTTTATGCAATATCAAATGCCACAGAGAGACCTTTAATTTACTCATTTTAATTTATTTAACCTATTTAAATGTTAGGACCTATATAATAGCTGCTAAATAAAAATACAAAGAATTATGGCATCAACTATAATGAATGAAACAATAATTTTAAATATATGGCCTTCAGTATGACCACTCTACTTTAACACCTGCTGTGGGCACAAGCAGTGGCTAACTCAGACTGTATTGGACTCATTGGGGTTCAAATAAGGGACTTCAGCACCTTGCATGATCCAGCTTTGTGTTTTGAAAAACATGCATGGATCCCTTACTTGATTAACTCACATCTTATTCAGGGGATATAATTAAGAAAATCATAATGTTCTAAATTTCTTACCGCTGTTACTTGCTTCCTGTGAAGACCTTTTAGATCCCTCCCTTCTTAAGACCACATGATGTGTATAAGTTCAGTAGGAAAGAACCATTGTCAGGTTAAACTACAGCTATCTTGCTTGTTTAAGTTAGCAGTGCATCCACAAAATTTGTTACAGATAATTTGTAAAGGTCACTCCTGTTCACAAAGAATCCTGCAAAAAGTATCTCTTTAACAAAATGCTCTTTTCCTTTAAGCTCCAGATAATGGGTGGTCACATGGGTTCTCTATTTCCAATGAAGCCAACAGGAGTGAAGAGTATTTGTCACCTTGAAACATCACCCTGATGGAAAAGTAAATAACAGTTTTAACATTTCAGAAAAATGGTGGTACTAAAGGAAATGTTGGCTTGCACACATATGTAAACTAAAATCTTCTAAGTGGAAAATTCAGCCCCAGGTTTGGGAAGTGGTCACTGTAGAGAGGGAGTATGAGGAGAAGCTTCATCATTACTAGGAAGAAGCCAATCTATCCATGGGGTGAGAGTCTTTCCTGGGTTTCCAGGAAAAGCACACAGATCTTGCCATCCAGAGAGCTTTGGTGGCTTTAAGCTATCTTTGCACTGTCCTACATCTGGGCCATTCTGGTACCGGAGTTGCCTCCGTTATAACATAGACATCTCTGAAGGAGAACCATCTAACCTACAGTAGTACCCCCAGGCAGCCCTTTGGGCAACAGCACTGCTTGGCATTCCTGCAGCCCTGTTTGCTGAAGCCCCCAATACATCCCTCTCCTCCCAGCCCTGTCCTTGGCATACACCCTATGCCAAGAGGTTTGAGTGGGTTCTCAGAAGGCAAACTTCTGACAATCTTTCAGACTGCCTCTTCTGGGGGAATCCTCACCCAGATGGATATAGGACTTTTACATTGCGTCAGTACTTTTCCCTAACGTATCAGAGAGGGGTCAGGATCTCACCTATGGGGTACAAAGCCCTTACTAAGAGATGTACTCAACAGTACACATCTGATTGAAGTTACATGCAGACTTGGGCCTGGTCTACACTAGGACCTTAGTCCAAAATAAGCCCTCCAAGGTAGAATTTGTAAATGATGCATCCACACTACCAAGCCCGTTATTTCAGACTAAGGAGTTGCAGAATTCAAATTCTGTAGTCCTGCTTTTCATGAGGAATGATGCTATTCCTGAACTTATAAGTCCAAAATAACGTTAGTGTGGACACTCCAGTGCTGCTAATTTAAACTAATTGGCCTCTAGGAGACCTCCAACAGCTCCCCAGAGTGCTTCCTGGGGCTCTGAGCCAGAGGTAGCATATCCACATTAACAGAACCTGCCTCGGACTACATTCGATTCTTCCCCATAGTGAGAACACAGAATTTCAAATTTGTGAATTCAGGTTACCAGAAGTCAAACTTGGTAAATTTGAAATAATCTCTGGGGGTATATCTACACTACAGCATTGTTTCGAAATAAGCTATTTCGAAATAGTTAATTCGAAGTAGCTTAATTTGAAATAACGCGTCTATACATAAAATGCATTTCGAAATAGCATTTTGCTATTTTGAAATAGCGTGTCCACACTGAGTGGATGCTGAATCACATTTAAGGCCAGCCGGCACCAGGTCTGGCAGGGCATAAGGTCAGGAGTTACTTTGTGTGGCTGCTGCCTGAGGCTATCTGAGGCCTGTGCTTAAGGGGAACCCCCCTGGACAGCCAGTTCTCAGCTTTCCCTCCTTGCTTGCCTACCTTGATGAGGGACAGGAAAGCATTTTGTCTCTGTGTGCTCTGGTAGCCCTCACTTGGGACACCACAGCACTCTGCAACATGGAGGCGAAGATGCCCCTGGGCACTCTGGGGCTTACTCTTGGACACGTTGCTGCAAGCCTGGCTGCGCTTTCTGCAGGCTGCCATCCCGGAGGTCCATGGGGGGGCTGTCAGTATCCGGGAGGCCCTGCGGGAGAGCTTCCACCCTGAGGAGCACTAGCAGTCTCCCTGGTCTGCCCCACTGGGGGCTTATGCCTCATTCCTCCCTCACATCCTTCCACTTAACCCTCCCCAGCCCCCGTTCCTGATGTAAAATAAAATACACATTTTTTCATAAACACAAACTGTTTTTATTTAACAAAACTGGGGTAGGGGACAAAACTCTGGTGAGACTGGGGAAAGGAGGTGGGAGAGGGGAGGAGAGAGGGGAGGAGAGGGGAGGGGGAAACCTGGGACGAGGGAGCTGGAAGGGGGAAGCTAGGGGAAGAAGGGGGAGGGGAAGCTCAGGGCTCAGGGGTAGGGGGTCCAACTTGATTTTCATGCGAACCTGCTCCTGGGTTCGCATGTGGCCTTTGGTGGCCAGGCTGGCAGCTATCCTGCCGCAGACGGCGCGTTCCTCCATCTAGTACGAAGATTATGGAAATTGGGGGCATCCCCCCCAAACCTGAATAAGGTCCATGATGTTCACCCTGGACCAGGAAGGCGCCCGTCTTTTCCGGGCCCTGGTAGGCTCCTGGGAGCTGGCAGACCGCTCCTGGGGAGTGGTGGAGGACTGGCTGCCAGTGGCTTGCTGGCTCATGTTTTGGGGCCACTGGGTCAGGGGCAGTGACTACTGGCTCTGGGCTGGCAGGCTTGGCACTGGCACAGGCACTGTGGCCAGAGTCTACCCCTTTAAGGGCTCCGGGGAGGCCGGGAGGGAGAGGAGTGTTCTTATTTGAGGCTGGAGTGGCCACCAGGGCACCCTGGGGAGGCTGGAGGCCCCCTATTTCGAAATAAGTGTCTACACAGCACTTATTTTCAAATAGCTATTTCAAATTTGGCATTATTCCTCGTAGAATGAGGTTTATCAAATTTGAAATAAGCGCTCCACTATTTCCAATTTATTTCAAAATAGCGGTTTGGCTGTGTAGACACTAGGAAAGTTATTTCAAAATAAGGTCTGTTATTTCGAAATAACTTTGCTGTGTAGACATACCCTTAGTATAGACATGGCCTTAACAACTTGCTGAATCAAGGCCTAATATAGACTAATTTCGCAACCTCCTCAAATATGGAACATGTGTATTTTATTAGCTATGTGGTTATGGCTCAAATAACTTAATAGAAGCTCTATACTTGTGGGTCTAGATGTTTCTCATTACTTTAGTTATCCTCTCCTCTCCAGGCTCATCATCTCCCTCTACCATAGACATTCATGTTAAAGCCAACATACTGTCTGTCAAGATGCCATGCTCATCACTTCAATATTTGCAGTACATAAACGTGACCTCTATGGAATTTACTTTTACCTTCAAATTATGGGTAGGAGAGTTTACAGTGCAGTCTAATACTCTATAAGTACTATAAAGTAGGAATTATCCAATCTTATCTGAACTTCCTTGATAGAGAAATTGTGCTGAAAATGTCAGGCAATTTAAACTCAACATGTGCTTCCTGATTTTGGCCAAGAAGAAATACCCCAGAATCCTTTATTTATAGTATATTGGTGTTTTCACATCCTGAAAATGAATAGGCATGTAAAAGTATTTTGGATAAAATTTTCAAAAATGCCTCTATGACTTAAGTGCTTAAGTACCTAAGGCCCAGAGTACACATTAAAATCAATGGAAGTTAGGTGCCTAGATACTTTTGAAAATTCCAGTAGGTACCTAAATATTTGTAAAAATATGAGCCGTGTACAACCTAGCTGTCAAGGCTGTTCCCCACTCTGGCACTCTGACTACAGGGCGGGGCCTGCAAGAGACCTTAAAAATACCTTGCCTTTGTAGGCTTCTGCTTAAAAGCTTCCCAAGATCACAGATTTCCTGGCCTTTGGAGACAGGCTGCCACCATCAAGTGAAAAACCCTTTTCTTTTTGAATCCAGGAAGAAGCACTTGCAATTTCTTTCAGAGGGGTACCCCCAAGCTCTTCTAAAACAAGAGAGCTTGAAAAAAAAAGAGAAAACAAACTGTAATCTCTGATAGCTGAGCTCTCAGTTTTAGGCATGCATACACAGACTTCCTGTTACCTCCCAAGACACAAGAATCAAATCATCTTAAAAAAAGTGATTTTATTAAACAAAACAAAAAGATATACTTGATAAAGCAATTTGATTGCTAGGTGTTTTAAAGCAACTGAGAAAGGAATAATTTAAAAACAGAAAATTCCATCCCTGGGATACAATTTAAAGTACATTGTATGGGGGCAGGAGGCACATGGACTTAGTACAGAGAAGTTTAACCAAACAACAAAAGAAAGAAAATTACTTGATTGCACCTAAATAAACATTTCCCTATCTACTCACAATCCATGCTTCAAGGTCCAGTCCATTTCCATGACCAGTATTGTTTATAGGCATGGTAGTTCTGCCTGGTTCAATTCATCTTGTTCCCCCAACTCCTGGCTTAAAACTCACACAAAGAAGAAGAGCAGGCTGGTATACCTTCTGATTCAAATCTCAACACCTTCTCCCATTGCCTCCCTGGGTTCCCTACCAACACTCCCTAGCTACCTGAGTTTAACTCTTTAGTCATCGAATGCTGGGATGTTCAGAAAAGGCGAGCACTCCTATCCATCACACTAGTACTTTTTGAAAAATTTACCTTTATCCTAATTTTTTTATAATCTCCAGTAAAGTTTGAGTTTGTTTGGAACTTTTGGCAAGGGTTTTGAACAATTTACTTTGATTCAAGTTGCTCTTCTATATTTAATGCCAAAGCAGATGAAGACCCTGATCCTGCAATATGATCTAGGCAGATAAGCCCTTGTGCTTTCAGTGAGTCCCACTGCAGTCAGGGAGACACGGGCACAAGCAGTCTGCCTACACTAATAAGAGTGTAGGAGTGGCCCCTAAACCTGTGTAGTAACATCCTTACAGGTATGATGAGCCATTGAGACACATTGCAGTACATTTTGCAGAGTCGTCTATAAGTCCTAACCTTCCAAATGGTATTTTGAATTGAATACCAGATGAAGTGAATATTGCCTGCTTTTCTATATTTAAAAATCAGTGTGTCTGAAAAATAGCTCATGTGTCTTCTTTGCTTCATTTGAAGAGTAAGTACAAAATGCCTGTCATGGATAGTACATGCAGGTTACAGGATTTCATAGAATCAGAGATATTGGTCAAAGACTAAAAAGCACCCTTTGTATTGTATCAGCATTGCTTTTTGGAATATTTTGAAAAAGTAGAAGTATTCATGGCATTTTATGAAAAACAAAAAAAAATTGAAAAATATTGTTGAAATTTGGTGACACTGAAAAATTCACATTTAAATATTTTGTGAAATGTTACATTATTTTCCCCACAGAAGTTATGAATACTGGATGAAGTAGTAACAATTTTACTTATAGCTAAAATTTCATTCACAAGAGATAGATTCAGTGACACTTAAAGAGTTCCCATGTATCTAATATTTCCCTCTTGGATTGGCAAAAAAAGTCAAATGTTGTTGTACTATAGTCATCACATTGTCAGTTGAAGTGCAAGCTAGAACATTAAAAAGTAAACTTAAATACACGTAAAACCGGTGTTAGAGGAACAGTTCGTCTGCAGCATGAAGTATATTTTGGGTAAAGGTAGCCTCAGGACTTTTAGATCAGCTTTTTTATGCATTAAGCCTTGCAAAACTTGTGGGTCTTGATCAACTGGTCCCAGAACACTTCAGTTATACATTAAAAAAAGGCTGCAAATTGGATAGCGTATCTATGATATTAAAATCCAGTGCTGTAAAACAATCAGGGACCCTAATATTTCATTAAGCAATATAAGCAGTATTAACCTTTTGGAGTTCCGAGGGAGGGGAAAAGGCTTGCCCTGCAATTGCAGACAAGAAGCTTGACAAAAAGAACTTGCTGGAAAAGGGTCCTAAATTATAAACCCAAATTGGCCAATGTTGAGAGCATTGTTCCAAATGCCCAAGTGTGTCAGAGATCAGCTATCTATTTCCTCTTTGACTTTGTCATTTTAATGCCTCAGAACCATTAATCCAGCTCATACTCCTTTATCAGGCATGCGATTATTCATAATTTTACTAAGATAACTGTGAAACTGGATTTCTAATCTTTTATCCCAGTTATTGGACAACAGGAAGCCTTCACAGCAATAGTTAGCCATACAAGGCAAGCATCTATTATTCCTTCCTTCAAATCATGTGCATAAGCGAACATTTCCCCTGGAGAACTACATACTCCAACTAGCTACAAAAACAAAAAGGCACAATTATTACAATGTAAAAAATACAGTTCTGTATTTTAAAACAGCCTTGAAAGATATAAAAATATACATCTTAAACACTAAGGGTATGTCTACACTGCCACCCTAGTTTGAACTAGGGTGGCTAATGTAGGCATTCGAACTTGCAAATGAAGCCCGGGATTTAATTATCCCAGGCTTTATTTGCATGTTCCTGGGCACCGCCATTTTTAAATGCCCCATAGTTCGAACTCCCTGCCCGCGGCTACACGCGGCACGGACTAGGTCAGACGGTCCGTGTCCCCTTGGTCATCATCGACCCCAGGGCAGAGGGCCCTGCCCCTGATACAGGGGAAGAGGAGGAAGAGGAGGAGGACGGCAGCCAGGAGCCTGCACTGAGCGTGCCCTGCACCCAGGACCCTCGAGCCGAACTGGAGAGCCTATCAGCAGCCTCATCTGAGGCCGGGGAGGCCTCCACATGTGAGTGACATCACAGTCCCCTTATGCGGGGCGGAGGGGGAGCCCAGGGACCGTGCGTGTCAGCCTTGCTGACCACGGAGCAGGCGGTAACCTATGCTTCTGCCGTGCCATCCAGGACATGT
Source organism: Pelochelys cantorii (assembly GCA_032595735.1). Lineage (NCBI taxonomy): Eukaryota > Metazoa > Chordata > Testudines > Trionychidae > Pelochelys > Pelochelys cantorii. The sequence continues at coordinate 61,943,014 of CM064328.1, read as the reverse complement.
GGCCCCAGCTGGGTGTCATGCAGGGGCCCTGGCCTGTTCCCCGCACGCGTCTACGCATGAAAGCACATGACAGGCTCCTGAGCCCGGGGAGAGACACTGCACACTGCTCTCCCTCCAGGCGCCCCCCTCTACACAGAGGCAGGGCACATCTCCCCTCCCCTTCCACCCCCCCACCACACTAGAGGCAGTATAGGGGCTGTGGTGCAGTCCTGGGCCAGCTCACACTCCCGGGGATAGCAGGACGTAATGGTGCGGAGACCTGCCATCCTCACCTTGCAGAGGGGGACTGGGTTTCACCCACTGTGTCCCTAGGGAGAACTGACCACTTCTCTTGTTTCACCCGCAGCCGCAGCACCTGCGAGTGCAGGACGCACCACCCTGCCTGGGCCATCCACCCACACCCGGGCCACAAGGTGCACCCGCACCAGGAGGAGTTCCAGAGGCAGCAGTTGCGGTTACAGGGATGGCAGGTCCACAGCCAGGAGCAATGGGTGCAAGAGGGCCTGCAGCTGCAGTGGGAGAGCTTGTGGGAGCTGCGGGAGCAGGGCCATGCCCTTCGCGAGCACCTACAGGCCCTGGCGGACCAATTGCTGCCTCCTGCTGCTCCAGCCCCTGCAGCCGCCCCAGCTAACGCTCCTCCTCCCCCCCCCCGGCTCCCCCTCCCACTTCTTCTGCCCCCCCCATCCCTCCTGCCCCACCCTCCATACCCACTCCCCCCGGGAACGCCGAGGCCCCCGCACCTACAGTGCTGCAAGATGGGAGGGCCGGCAAGACCCCCAACCCTGAGCTTCCTCTCCCCCTTCCTCCTCTTGCCCCCCCTTCCAGCTCCCTCCTCCCAGGTTTCCCCCCTCCCCTCTCCCGCCCTCATTCCCCCCCTTCCCCCACCCCTGTTATGCTAAATAAAGAGAGTTTTTTGTGGCAACACAGGTGTTTTTATTGTATATCAGGAAGGGGGGTTAGGGAGGGGAAAGGGGAAGGAGGGAGAGCCAGGGGGCTGGCCTGCAGCAGAAGGTGCCAGGCAGCCTCCAGCAATTGCTGCCAGGCTTGCAGCAAGACATTCAACATGAGCACCAGAGTGCCCGGGGAGGCTCTGGCTCCTTGGTGCCGAGTGCTGTGGTGTCCCAAATGAGAGCAACCAAAGCAGGTGGAGAGGAAAACGCTTTGCTGTCCCTCAGCAAGGTAGGCAAGCAAGCAGGAAAGCTGAGAACCGGCTGTCCAGGAAGGTCCCTTTAAGCACAAGTCTCAGATAGCCTCAGGCAGCAGCCACACAAAGCAACTACTGGCCTGATGCCCTCCTGGAACCGGTTTCAGCTGCCCTTAAATGCGATCCAGCATCCAGTCAGTGTCCAATAGCAAAACACTATTTCGAATTAGTTTTTGTGTCTAGATGCGTTATTTCGAATTAGCTTATTTTGAATTAACTAATTAACTAATTCGAAATAAGTTAATTCGAAATAGCACTGTAGTGTAGACATACCCTAAGAGAAGATCTAGCTCTAGGTGCTGGTCTACACTACATCAGAAGGTCACATTAAGATACACGACTCTAGCTACGTAAATTATGCACTTTCCACACAGCGGGAGGCTGATGGAAGCAAATGTTCCTTTCGGCTTCCCTTACTCCTCATGAGGAGCAGGACTACTAGTGCCGACGAGGATGCCCTTTGAGTTCAGTCTAGCAGGTCTATACTACACCTGATAAACGCAACCCCGGAAGATCAGCTGCGCAGTGTAGACATGCCTTAGAAGCTGAAGTCTACGGTTTGGAGATCCAGGGAGATACATGATGGCATTATTAATAAATAAACACAATTTCTGTCTGATACTACCTCATTCTGTCAACTTCCCTACTATGCCATAAAAGATACTTCAATATGAAAAAATCTGCATCCTCTTATGAATAATGATTCAGTACATGGTCTTATTGTTACCCAGGCTTTGGAGTAATCTGAGCACCCAAGTCATAGATATCCCCTTGTGCCTCTACAAAAAAGACAAATACAAGGGGAAATCACAACTGAGAAGCCAAATAAACAATCAATATTCACTGTGAGTCTGAACTTAAGTCTTTAGTAAAATGCAAGCATGCTAATATTGTCAGCTTTTGGTGATAATTTAGTTTGTTTATCAATTTTTGCTGATCTGCACTTTTTCTCAAATTTACTCCTAGAAGTCCTCCTTAATCTGGGTACTTGATCAAGAACATGAATATCAATTCATCTAGCTAAAATTAAATTGCCAGACTACATCTATATAGCGCTTTTCCTGTTTTCATCTGATATGAGTCAGAGGTAATTAGTATGGTTAGATAGCAACTTGACAGCTTGCTGTTTCCCTTTGCAGTGGGAGGAAAATCCTTCAGCAAGAGTGCACCATAAGAAGCAAAAGTGTTTTGAAATGATGTCATTCACTAATGCATTGATGGGCAAGCAAAAAATTTGCTTGTTCTGTCCCGGCGATAAGATTATTTTTCCAGAATGTGCAGTACCCAAAAAAGATTCATGTCTTCATATGAAATTCTGATTGTTATGTAAATCTGTGCTTTTTCTGTAATCAAAGTTAATGAAAGTAACTGGAGCTTGTGAAAACAATTAACAGCATAATAATAAAGTTATTGTTACTACCTGAGTCCTACCCATGCTTGAATGAAGACAAACATTGGATTGTTTTTAATATAAGGTTGCAAAATGTAGTACCAATGAACTCTGTAAGGTTTCATCATTTGGCAGCAAATGCAGTTTCAGCTTGATAGATGGAGAGTAATCTATGTCATGGGAAACTAGCTTGTTGGCTGTGAAGAGGCAGCAGCTGAATGGGGTATCCCCACATTCCACAGTAATGGCACTTTATTCATGAATGTAGTAGTCACTTCAAAAAGGCTGGTAATTTTCTTTACTTTAAGTGCAGTAATGGTTTTTCTTTAAACTAGTTTTAATCCAGCATGGGTCAATTAACAATGTAAAACAGAAAACTCAGTTAGCTTGGTCATTTTTTACTTATGCAAATGTAATCCACACACCTACTGTAACCTAGTGGCAGTCACACAAACACAGAATTTCATCCTTAACCTTCAAGAGATTTTTTTTTCACCTGCCATAAATGAAGTTTAGCTGACTGGATTTTGCTCAAAATACTTTGATACTGAGATTTAAATAGTCATATCAATGAGGTTGCTGCCATGAGTAAAGTTACTTAGTTGTGTAGGTGATTGCAATACTGTGGTCACAAAGCATTGCTATTTTCATTACTAAAACAACAATAGGCTGGGAATTGTGGGAAGCTAATGGAGATTTTAAGGATTGTTTGGGTTTCTTGTTTTTTGTTTTTTTTTTTACATAAGCACTTTTATGACATTGCCAATGTGGCAAAATGGCCTGGTGGACAGAAAAAGTCTGGATTTTATTCTTAAAAGGTTCCACTCATCTTGCAAATTGCACCGACAGAAATGCTTTTTAGGACAATATTAATAGGAGATATATCACTAAAGAAGAGGACTCTTCCTGTTTAAACAATATAGGGTTTTAACACTTTTCCTAGAACTTAAGTACAAAAGGGTGAAGAGGTTAATTTGTTGCCATTTTTCAGTTTGAAAAACAATGATGGCTTTCTACTTTGAAAGTTGTCTTCATTAGAAGAAATGCAGGTTTGAAATAAAGTAACATACACATTGGTCAAGTAAAGATGATCAGTTCAGTAAGAAACCTGAAGCTGAGACAATTGTGTGTTGTCCCTTTAATTTACATCCTGATAAACTGAATGAGTCATCCCATTCTGTGTGCAACACTACAGTTTTATTTTCACAGGACAGAGACTATAACATGAATTATACAATTCATTTAATAAATCAGAGATTTTAGGATGAGTCATAAATATGGAAACAGGATTAACAAATGAAGTCTTGATAAGGGAGCTGATTCTGAATGTTGCTGGGAATTTCTGGTATAAGCTGTTTGAACCTGTTGTTTTGTTAACTATGAACTGGTGTCTTAAAATCACTCAGTGTGTTGTTATGGTCATTGGGATTACAAACTTTAGATACAATACAATTGTGAGCTCAACTGTGAGAAGTGAGTGTGAAATCATAAGATGTCACAGTAACCTATAACAACAAATATTATTGGGAAAAGGTCCAAAGGGGAATTTGTCTACACACAAAGGTCTCCTACAGCAACTCAAGGGCTATGGTAAGACCATACTTGGTAAATAACAAAAGTGTAGAACCAGAAATCAGTGAACCAAAACTGGCTACAGCACATTCCATTTCCTGCTGCCTCGGTGGAGTGCTGTAGGCTAGGAGAAGGTGACAGGAAGGACAGGGACAGGCTGCCGGGTCACTCTGGCTCCCACTGATGTGGTGAATGGGGGAGGGGTGGGCTGACCCCTGCTGCTGCCCTGTGCCAGCCCCTCTGGCCATTCCCTGACTCATGTCACACAGGGAGGGGACTTTGGGCTGAGGCGGGAAGGGGTGCAGCAGAGGTGGAGTAGGGGTTGTCTTGGCCCCTGTGCCTGGAGCACTGAGGGGGTTGCACCAGACCCCACAGCCCATGCCCCTTTCTGGATAGCCCTGAAAGTAACATCTATAATGTGTCATAGCAATTATGTTCTGTTTTGAGATTTCTGATAGTTTGATAGTTCAAATATAAGTAGTTGTCAGGATTTGGAAAGAATCCAAACTGAATTAAAACTCTGGTAGCATTTGAATTCAGATCTGAACATAGAAACCTTTGCCCATCTCTGAAAATGTATATGCAGGATGAACTTGTCTCTGATCTCTGAAAATCAGGTTTCTTGTATATAGGCATTCATATTCGAAAACAGTGTCCTAAAAGTTTAAAATGATGGTCTATAGGATGTGCAACTGTAGTTTAAACAAGAACCTTTGCAAGTTTCTGGTCTCTTTGTGCTTGATTTTTCAAACTTAACACTGCATTGACATTAACTTGGCATGATTTAAATATACAGAGAGATATTAGAAATGGACTCTGAAAAGTTCTGATCTGGATCTGCTACAAAGAAAAAACAAACTAGAAAAATAAAGACAGAGTAGATTTACTTGCAGGTTGCCAAAGACGTGGATTTTTCTGTTAATAGAATATGCCTACTAACGTCTTAATTCTTTCTATATTCAAATCTTTCCAAAGTAATACCATGGATTTCTGTAAATGTTAATGTGTCTGCCATTTCTACAGTGATGCTGATGTAAACTAACATATGGCTGAATATTTTCTCCTTTGACATTTTAATTTTAGAACAACAGTAAGGTGTTATCATGGATAAATGCCTCTGTCTCCTGGAGAATACTGAATGGCGTGTTAACTGAATAATATAGCCCTTGTCATGGAAAAGAAAATTTCTGTTGCATATAACTAGAAAAGAAAAGAGAATTCAGATCCAAAGAGTACATAAAAATTAGAGGAAAAACAAAACACTAAGGAAAATGCTTTGCATACAAATACATTAGTGTTAGACTATTTCAGAACATAGCATTAGTTTCCCTAGTTTTTAATCTAGTGTCCTCTAATCTCTCACATTCTTAAACATATTTTACCTCAAAAATCTGTTTCAGTTGTATCTACTATAGCCACCAAAGTCTCACCCTTTCTTTCTTATTTCATTTACAAGTGTTTGAATCAAAATTTTAAAAAGAAATATTTACTATTCTATTTTAGCATTGACAATTAACCCAAGCTTTTTATTTCTCTTTGCTCAGTCTATGCTCAGATAAGCAAGCAAAACATTTGAGATTCAGCCATTACCGCTTATTCCTGTTAGGAGGAATGAAAGCTAAAAAGCTAAATGAAACATTTGCTACTAAACAAAATGGCTATTCTAATGTATTATAATAAATAAAGATTCTTACTATTCTTCTGAAAACTCTTCCATTACAGATATGAGATTGTTTTCTGGCAGCTCATGGCAGCCACACATAGAAAATTCAACAGATTTTCTTAGCTGAGATAGTGATGCTCTATCCAAAATATCATGATCTCTTTCAAATTCTAATATTCATCAAATGTGGTAGTGAAAAATAACTTCTGCTTACTATTAGAGTGACAAATTTAAATAGGCAGATACCTGAGATGGAATTTGGCCAGGACACTGGGCTGATGTTCTCCTACTTCTTTGAACAAGAAAGGCCAAGATTTTGAAATCACCATGTTTCAATATAGGCTTATAGGACTTCTCCAACCACTGTTTGTCGCAATTTGGAAAGGACAACATATACCCAAGGACTGGACCAAAGGAGTCATCATCAAGATTCCTAAGAAAGGAGCACTCAGAGACTGCAACAATTGGCACGGGATCACCCTTCTATCTGTACCCAGCAAGATCCTAGCCAAGGTCATCATCCAGCGGATCTCAGATGCTGTCAACAAGTCTCTGAGGAAAGAACAAGCTGGATTTCACAAGGGAAGAGGATGTACAGACCAGATTCTCACCCTGAGAAACATCATAGAGCAGTGCACAGAGTGGCAGAGACAGTTGTACACATAGGCGTGTGCAGCACATTTCATTAGAGTGTGCACCCAAAGAATTTTTTTAAAATGTACTCTTTGACCCCCATTAGCCACACCCCTGACCCCCATTAGCCACGCCTCTGGAGGTAACACTTTTGGGGCAATATGGACACATGACCAGAAATAAAAGGTGTCATGTGACCCCACCCCCCAAGTACTTTTCCCACCATCCTCTTACCAATAAGGATTAGTTTGGCCCTCACTAAACCCCCCTCATGCAACTATCCTGCAACTGCATTAACCCAGTGTGTGTGACATTAACTCGAGGGGTGGAGAGGCTGGGGGAAGTGTTCCCTTTAAGAGTTTCCTCCCCTGAGCACAATAAATTTTGTGTTGTGCACCAGTACTGAGTTTGTGGCTTGTTTGGATGTGCCACTGTGGCACCCAAGTTATTAATAAATATCTTATAAACCTCTACCTTTCCCCTCTGCTGCTCAGTCTCCTCCACTTGCTCCATCAGCTCCCCTGGTGCCTGCTGCCCCCCCAACCCCTCACTCACCTCTGCTGTCCTGATTCCTGCCCTTAGCCTTCCTGAGACCTTCCCCCCTCCACCAGCCTTTCTCTCCCCCCCGTGCCCACTCCTCCAGTAGCACCACTCTGATCATGTGAGCTACCCTTCCTCATCCCCTCTCCTAACACCTCGCTCTACACACCTGCCCTGCCTCTCTCCTCTGATGCTGGTCCATCCCCTGCAAGAGTCTGCCCTTCTGCTTCACCTCCCCGGAATCCCCTGGCACCTGCACCTTCCCTTACCCCTGCACCCTCCTGGTGCCACCCCCTTCCCTCACTGCCCCTGCCCCCTTTGCCTTCTTTATCCCTGATGCCCACCCCCTCACCACTCTCTGCCCCAGTTCCTCTCATGCCCTTGTGCCCTCACATGTGCCTTGCTCCATCCCCGCCTTCCTCATGCCCACCCCTTCTTTCAAGCCTTCTCCCAGCACCTCCCCTTCCCCCTCTAGCCCCCAAAGCCCTTCCCCTCTCCTCTCCTAGCATCATCCTGTTCCCCCCTCTCACTGACACCTCCCCTCCTGCCCTTTTCCTCATTGTCTCCACTTGGCCCCCTGGCATTTGTCTCTCTCCTACACCCTGTCCCTTGGTGCCTTCCCCTTTCTTCTCCTGACCGGCCCCCCTCCCCTCAGCACAAGCCTCTTCCTCTCTGACCCTTACCCCCTATTTTTCCCTCCTCTTCCAGCAGCTATCAGCTGGTCTGTAACAGAGTTCTAGGGTCGCCCTGACTGTCACCCTTCTGGTACTCTCCCTACTCTGTCTTTCTTAGGTTTCTCAGCCCCCTTTTGGGCCACAAACCCCCACCCTGCAGTCTCTGGTTCCCAAAGTTCCGGCAGTCCCCGTCACTTCATGCCTGCACTGGGTCTGACTCGTAGGGTTGCCAGGTAGAGCCTCCCCAAAAAACCACACTTGATCGTGGGCAGGGTGGGGGAAGGGAAAGGGACTGGCTGGGGGGCAGGGACTGGCTGGGGGAAATAGGGGGGCCGGGGGGAAGAGGGGATGGGAAGCAGCTCTGGGGGGGGGCAGGGGCCAGCCACGCTGCCCCCGACCCTGGGCCCCCCCATCCCCGGGCCAGCCACGCTGCCCCCGACCCTGGGCCCCCTCCCTCCCCGGGGCCATCCATACTGCTCCCGACCCCGGGCCCCCTCCTTCCCCGAGGCCAGCCATGCTTCCCCTGATCCTGGCCTCCCCCCCCTCCTTCCATCCCCGGGGCCAGCTGCACTGCCCCCGACCCTGGGCCCCCTCCCTCCCCGGGGCCAGCCATGCTGCCCCCGACCCCAGGACCCCCTTGGGCCAGCTGCACTGACCCTTGCCCCTCCCTCCCTTGGGCCGGCCGCACTGCCCCCGACCCCGGCCCCCCCCATCCCCGGGACCAGCCATGCTGCCCCTGACCCCGGGCCCCCCCCAAGCCAGCCGCACTGCACCCGATCCCCTGCCCTGGACACACACACCCTCACCTTCCCGTCCGGGGTTTAAACTCACCTCACTTGCTGGGGCGGTGGGGTGACATTGCTGCATCCCTGCCGCCTCTTTCCGTGGGGTCCTAAGACCCGCCGGTTTTGGCCGCGCATGCGCGGCAAACCCGGCGCAGCGTCCGTTGCCCAGAGCGCCGAAGCAGCGCTTCTTCGCTCACACCCTCCTTTGAAACATTAGGGTGTGCCTGGGCACATCCGGCACATCCCATGCTCACGCCTATGGTTGTACATAAACTTGGTTGACTTTGAGAAGGCTTTTGACAGCATACACAGAGAAAGGCTTTGGCGCATTCTGACAGCCTACGGAATCTCTCTACAAGTGGTCCAGCTCATTAACAGTTTTTACACCAACTTCACATGTAGCGTGGGATACTGCGATCTGTCTTTCGAAGTGAAGACTGGGGTCAAACAGAGATGTGTCATTTCTGCACTACTCTTCAACATGGTGATCTACTGAGTGATGCGGAGAACAACAGCAGATGCGTGAAGGGATATCAGATGGACACCTTTTTACACATTGGAAGATCTTGACTTTGCGGACAACCTTGCGTTGCTTTCCCATACCCATCAACACATGCAGGAAAAGACACAACGCCTATGAACCTTTGAATGCCAGGTTGGACTAAGAGTTAGCCAGAAGAAAAAAGAGATTATGATTCTCAATATAGATTCACCAGCACTAATCAAGATAGATGATGAAGACTTACCCAGCACACACAGCTTTATATACTTAGTCAGCATCGTCTGCCATGATGGAGGCACCAAGACCGACATCCAGAGCAGACTAAGTAAGGCCAGAAATGTCCGCAGGAGTATGAACAATGTATGGAGATCTACACAGTACAGTGTCCACATCAAGCTTAAGCTGTACCAGAGCTGTGTCATATTAATACTACTATATGGCTCAGAGTGCTGGTGGATGACTGAGTGCGACCGTGCCAAGATCTCATCTGTTCACACCACCAGCCTTTGTAAGATACTTCGCATCTTTTAGCCAAAAACTCTCCAACCACGACTTGCTCCTGCGATGCCAGCAGGAGGACATGACCACTATCATTATGAGAAGACGCTGGAGATGGATAGGGCACATGATGAGAAGGGAGGCAGTCGCCATTGTAAAGATAGCACTTCACTGGACGCCTGAAGGACAACGGAAACGTGGGAGGCCCAAGACAACATGGCAGCGTACTGTTGAGGCAGATATGAAGAGAATGAACTACAACTGGGACACACTGGAGAAAATGGCCAAAGACAAACAAAAATGGAGAACCTTCGTTGCTGCCCTACATGCCAATTTAACTTATAGGACTTACTCAAATACAAATCTGAGCTTGCCAGTTATCCATTTTATACTGTACACTAATCTGCTGATCTGAGATGTTAACTTGCACAGTCAGGATGTGTCTACACTAGGAAGTTATTTCTAAATAACTTATTCTAAAATAATAACTCCTAAAATAATTACAGGTTGGACCTCCCTTGTCGGGCACCCTCAGGACCTGACCTGTTCTGATCAAGGGGATTTGCCAGATCAGGAAAGGTCCCTTCCAACATGGCCCATGCTGAACTGCTGCCCCCTGCTAGGGCTGCAGCCTGACACAGCTGCTGCCTGCCCGGCCATGGCTCCCTAGGCTGGAGATCCCTAGGTGCCACTGCCAGACCCTGACCTCCGCGGCTGGAATGCCACAGTCGCTGCCAGACCTGAGCTCCATGGCCAGGGCCAGAACTTTGCAGTCACTGCCAGACCTTGAGCTCCATGGTCAGGGCTGTAGCTCTGCAGCCACTGCCAATTCCTGCTCCCTCCTGGCCACAGGCAACAGAACTCTCCTCTGCGCTGACTGCCCCTCCATGTCCCCTTCCCACATGGAGTCCCAGCTGAATCACTGGTTCTGCCACCACACTCTTGCCCCATGACCCGACCTCCCTACACCTGGGCTCTGTGGTCCAGGAACATCCCTAGTCTTTCCAGATCATGGATGTTGCCATACCAGAGAGTCCCGATTAAGGGAGGTTCAACCTGTATTTCAAATCAGTGTGTCCACACTACAGGGAAGCCTCAAAATGAGTCTGAGACAACAGGGCTGGCTCTAGAGAGCGCAGGGCCCGATTCTGGGGGCGGGGCCGCACATGCACGGTGCCCCAGGCGGCACGGCGCATGCATCGTGCGCCCAGGGCACGATGCATGCGCCGTGTATCCTGGACATCATGACACATGCGCCGTGGGTCCTGGACATCATGACGCATGCACCGTGCGCCCTGGGAGGGGCCCCACACTTGCGTTGTGCTCTCGGGGCACGGCGCATGTGCCATGCGCCCGGGACGTCACAACGCATGCGCCGTGCATCCCGGACGTCACGATGCATGCGCTGTGCACCCTGGGGGCCCCCGCACAAGCATCGTGCTCCTGGCACACTGCATGTGCCATGCTACCGATGCACTGCGCATGTGTTGCTCACCTGGGCGCGGGGGCCCCTCAGGCGCGGGGCCCCACAATGGGGAATCAGGCTAATTGGCCTAAGGCCGGCCCTGCAGGGCAGGCTCCCTTAATGTGGACATGCTACTTTCGACTTAGAGTCCCAGGAAGCACTGAGGAATATTTACTTTGAATGACTCTGAGGAGTAGTTGTGGTTGCCTCATCTCAAAAAAGATATATTGGCATTGGAAAAGGTTCAGAAAAGGGCAACAAAATGATTTGGTATCCTTAGCCTCTGTTTCTCTGGAAGTGAGTGACAGGGAAGGGATCACGTGAGGATTACCTGTTGCGTTCCCTCCCTCTGGGGCATCTGGTATTGGCCACTGTCAGCAGACAGGATACTGGGCTAGATGGACCTTTGATCTGACCCAGTATGGCCGTTCTTATGTTATTATGTTCCAGTTATTTTGAAATAGCAGCAGTGGAACGTCCACACTACCGCTATTTTGAAATAGCTATTATGAAATAAGCATTATTGCTTGTGGAAAGCAGGATTTATTTCAAAATATAACCAGTTCCTTTTTTCTAAATAATGGACTTGGTAGTGTGGATGCTCCGCTTGTTATTTTGAAATAAGGGGAGTTATTTTGAAATAACTCTCTAGCATAGACCAGGGCTCAGCCTCTGGAAACTATTTTCCCAATTGGAGGCAATGTTTTGTAACCCCTAAGGTGTGACCAAAGATTCTTCAGCTCCTTACCTTTCTGATGATGTAGGGAGAAGAGGCTCAGATTGCAGTAACCTATTGCCTAGATTGTTCAAAAGGCTCAGCATCCGACGTTGTTGCTGGGGCTGGTCATTTTTGAAAATTGACAAAATATGCCTTCAAAGAAGGTGCTGCTGTGTTGTAGCCATAGAAACTGGCCTGAGTAATATGCTGTTGCTATACTTTGGAGCACTCTTTTGCTGGCTGGACTCCTCGACCTTCCACAGCTCCTCATAGGCCCAGCTGTAGCAAGCCCCATCACCTTAGAGACCCCTCTGTCCCTCATTGTAGATTTCCCAATGTGAATCCAGCATCGGTAGAGTAGCAGAGTATTACATGCCCTTCTATTTGCAAATCATTGCCACTTAAGAGGCAGAACTCTTGACTCTGCCCTAGCCTTAGAATTCCATGCTCCCTCATTGCAGCCTCCCCATTCAGCTACCTGACCCCTCCCATCTGTATTCTTTCATGTTGCTACATCAAATTTCCATACCTCCCTGAGCCCAGTTAGATGCATCCTTCTGTCACCCCTCCAAACACCACCTCAACTCCTCTCAGTGGGTATGGATGGAAGTTTGCTCTTTTTTGGTGTAGGTTCAACCCACATGTACCTTGTGATGATTGGATAGAGAAGCGTGTGAAGACTAATCCACTCCTCCTTTCCTGCATGGCATTTCTCTCCCTTGTCCCTGATCAACACATTTTGTTCTTTGTCCTTGAAAATGTAATAGTAAATTTATACTTCCTATCACACCATCACAATCTCTTCTCCGATCACTTTTTGTACAAGTGGGGCATATCTTAAGAAGATGTGGGGAATATGTTATCAATGGAGGCATCTTCTGACTGTTTATAACTTCCATTCTAAAAGGCCAGGGTACAACTTCCCTTGTCCAGGGTAGTTTTATGGCTTCATTGATGTGTATGTACTTTATTTGATAGCTGGCATGTCATCAGACTTTTCTTGGAGTCCAAAGATCCAGGATATCTCATTCACCTGTGAACCCTGATTGGTCTGTGGGCGGGGGAGCGCATGAAGTCTTTGCCCCACCTCTCCCCAGACAGAACCACCAGCTATTCTGAACAGCTGACAGTTCTCTCTAGGCGCCCACTCCCCTGGTGTTGTGAGGAGACTTTGCATGCTCCCCCCATCTGTCCCTCAGGTCAATCAGGACCTGGGGACGAGGGAGCATGCAAAGTCTGCCCCTGCTCTGCAAGGGGGCACCATGCTTAAAGTCACCTGCCAGCTGAACAGCAGCTGGTGATTGACTCTAAGGGTATGTCTACACTACAAAGTTAATTCGAACTAACAGCTGTTAGTTCGAATTAACTTTCATAGGCGCTACACACACAAACCGCTAGTTCGAACTTAATTCGAACTAGCGGAGCGCTTAATTCAAACAAGGTAAACCTCATTCTGCGAGGACTAACGCCTAGTTCGAATTAAGTAGTTCGAATTAAGGGCTGTGTAGCCACTTAATTCGAACTAGTGGGAGGCTAGCCTTTCCCAGCTTGCCCTGTCTGGGCCAAGCCAGGGAAACTCGTCTGCCCCGCTCCCGGCCCCGGAGCCCTTAAAGGGCCACGGTCTGGCTACGATGCCCGTGCCAGGTGCAAGCCTGCCAGCACCCAGACAGCAGACCCTGCACCTGGCACAGCACGAGCCAGCCACCCGCTGCCACCCAGCCCTCCCCCTCTTCCCAGGACCAGGCTGGCGGCTCCCAGGAGCCTGCCTGGGGCCGCAAGAGGCCAGACGCCTGCCTGGTCTAGTGCGGAGATCGTGGACCTCATCCAGGTTTGGGGGGAGGCCTCCAACATCCACAGTCTCCGCACTAGGCACAGGAAAGTGGCCATCTAGGGCAGGATAGCTGCCAGCCTGGCCACCAAAGGCCACATGCGAACCCAGGAGCAGGGTTGCATGAAAATCAAGTTGGTCCAGTGAGACCCCCGACCCTGAGCTTAGAACATAAGAACGGCCATACTGGGTCAGACCAAAGGTCCATCTCGCCCAGTAGCCTGTCTGCCAACAGCGGCCAACACCAGGTACCCCGGAGGGGATGGACCAAAGACAATGGCCAAGCCATTTGTCTCGTGCCATCCATCTCCAGCCTTCCACAAACAGAGGCCAGGGACACCATTCCTACCCCCTGGCTAATAGCACTCCATGGACCCAACCTCCATGACTTTATCTAACTTCTCTTTAAACTCTGTTCTAGTTCTCACCTTCACAGCCTCCTGTGGCAAGGAGTTCCACAGGTTGACTATTTGCTTTGTGAAGAAGAACTTTCTTTTATTAGTTTGAAGCCTGCTACTCATTCATTTCATTTGGTGTCCTCTAGTCCTTCTATTATGGGAACTAATGAAGAACTTTTCTTTATGCACCCTCTCCACACCACTCATGATTTTATAGACCTCTATCATATCCCCCCTCAGTCTCCTTTTTTCTAAGCTGAAAAGTCCCAGTCTCTTTAGCCTCTCTTCATATGGGACCAGTTCCAAATCCCTAATCATTTTAGTTGCCCTTTTCTGAACCCTTTCCAAGGCCAAAATATCTTTTTTGAGGTGAGGAGACCCCATCTCTACACAATACTGAAGATATGGCGTACCATAGTTTTAGACTTCCCCTCCTCCTTCTTCCCCTGGCTTCCCCCTTCCAGCTCCCTCCTCCCAGGTTTCCCCCTCCCTTCTCCCACCCTCTCTCTTCCCCTCTCCCACCTCCTTTTCCTAGTCTCCCCAGAGGTTAATCCCCCCCACCCACCCTCAGTTTTGTTAAATAAAGAGAGTTTCCATTTTTGAACACACATGTCCTTTATTTTTTACATCAGGAAGGGGGGCTAGGGAAGGGTAAGTGGAAGGAGGTGAGGGAGGAATGGGGCACGAGCCCCCGATGGGGAGGACTGGGGTGGCTCTGCGGGCTCCTTGGGGTGGAAACTCTCCTGCAGGGCCTCCTGGATCCTGACAGCCCCCCGAATGACCCTCCCGGATGGCAGCCTGCGGCAAGTGCAGCCGGGCTGATGGCCGAGTGCTGTAATGTGCCAAGGGTGGGCACTCAGGGCACTCCAAGACAGGACTGCTTTGCTGTCCGTCATCGAGGTAGACAAGCAAGCGGGGAACCCTGAGAACTGTCTGTCCGGGGTGGGGGTCGGGTCCCTTTAAGCACAGCCCTCGGCTAGCCTGAAGCAGCAGCTCCACGCTCTAAGTCCTAAGCTGATGCCCTGCCGGCACTGGTTCTGGCCAGCCTTAACTTTGGTTCAGGGTCCACTCAATGTGGACATGCTAGTTCGAATTAGCAAAACGCTAATTCGAACTAGTTTTTAAGTCTAGATGCGCTAATTCGAATTAGCTTAGTTCGAATTAACTAATTCGAACTAAGTTAGTTCGAATTAGTGCTGTAGTGTAGACATACCCTAAGTGTCCAAGCCCCTTGCAGAGCGGGAGAGACTTTGCATGATCCCCCCCTTCCTGCAGGCCAATCAGAACTTGGGGACAAGGGGAGCATGCAAAGTCTCCTCCCACCCTGCCCCTGCCCTGCAAGGAGTGCACAATGCATAGAAGCACTGGGAACTCCTTGGAGGACAGAAGCAGGGTGGGAGGAGACTTTGTGTGCTTCCCCCCACCCTCAGGGCCTGACTGGCCTGCAGAAACGGGGGAGCATGTAAAGTTTTCTCCTGCCCTGCAAGGGACTCGGCACTTAGAGTCAACCACCAGCTGCTTGGGGGCAAGGGAAGTACGAAGTCTCTTGCTCTCTGCCCTCTGGCATGTGGCACTTAGAGTCAACCGCCAGGGTTGACTCTAAGCACCATGTACTCCCTCATCCCTAGGCCCTGATTGGCCTGGGGGAGGGGGAGTGGCAGGGCCTCCACGGGCCAGATCAACCTGCTTGGTGGGCCAGATCCTGGCCTGTGGAGGCCCTTTTGCCCCACCCTGGCATACCTACTGATGCTTCATTATGTCAGATGCTTCAGCAGATTTGGCTGCTTTGTCTGTTTTGACAGAAGGTCAGACATTCATATCCTGTCTTTACCTCTTTGTAGCCTTGCATGCTGTTTGTATTTTGAAAAGAGTTCTGAACTAATCAGAGGTGTGGGAACTCAATGCTGCCAATGTTAACTGACCTTGTGCTATGGCGCTGTAAAGTGGTTGCGGGTAGTATACATTAGTAAAATATGGGGTAATGAATTTACTTCTTTGAATGTACTATCAATCTGTTAGTTGTAAGGAGCAAAGGAAAGAAATAAGAAGAGACTTTTTTATGAGGAAGGATTGGTTTTCCCAGTAGATCAACAGTGCATTTCTAGAAAATATGCTCCTGTTCAAATTCATCTCCATTCAGTCTCCTTGAGACGTATTCACCTTGAAACACAATACTTGAAAACTAATGTAATGTGATGGGTAACCACAACACATGCCTTTTTCATTCAATAGTGGCATAAGTTGGTTGCATTAAACCCTGTTAGCATTGTTGTGATGCCAGCTTTTATATTTGTTTTCTTCCTCCAGACTTCTGGGGGTGGAGTTTTTGCACCTAATGGCTTTTCAGATTTGTGACATTTGCTCAGGATGTTTGCTAAACTATGAGCACTTAGCATTTGTTATCTGGCATCCTTTGTCTTCTTTCCCAAGAGCACTTTAAAATGGTGACATTTAGTATTTTTTTTTAAACGTCTCAACACATTCTATGTTGTTAAATAGATTCAGTGCATTTTACCAAGTGTGTGCAAATGTGTAAATGTAGACCAGTGTTATAAAAAACTGGATTATCTTTTTTTCAGATACCATAGTGTGCTAAAGATTGAAAGATAATTGTAGTTGTAATGTTAAATAAAATAGGATAAAATAAGTAAAGTTCAATTTTCTGCTCTGATTTAGTTCATCAGCCTTCTATAAAGTGTTTAAAAGAAACTTGGTCATATTAATCCCAGATGCACACCCTCTGCAAACAAAGAACCGATGTATTTCATCCTTTGTTTATAACTAGCAATGCCAGTTTGGGATTATAAAGTACATAAGAATGACTTCTACAGTCTGAAGTCCAAGCCCATTAAATGAGACATTTTCATTTGGCACAGCACACCTGGCTCTTAGCAACAATGCTCACTGTTTTGATAGAGTGGAAGGTAGTTTGTACTTTCAAAGGACTATGTATGCAGACAATTTACTGTTTAGGAGGATTTACTGTGGGAGGATGGGAACAAGTGACTGAATTACTGATCATCTAGCTTGGCAACAGTTTTTAGCAAATGAATAAATTTGCCTTTTCAAATCTACATGAGAGCACTTTTGTTATTAACATTAGTCTGGAGGGGAAGCTGAATGCCATGCTGTACATACGAGAAAAAATGGTTGCTCAGTATCTGGTTAATTAATTTAAAATTATTTGTCAGGTTATTTAGAGGAGTAGGTTTCTTGCATGCACTTGCAATATTTTTTATATCATCCACATACTGGCCAGCATGAATGTACAAAGACCAGGAGAGCAGAGTACTCTTAAAACAGGGGTGGGGAACCTAAGGCCCGGGGCCTGAATCCAGCCCCCGAGGCTCAGGACTCCTCCATCAGCACTGGGGAGCCCATGCTGGTGCTCCAGCCCTCCTACCCCCAGTTGCCTCTCTTGTGGGGCTGCAACACACAAAACCTAGTAGTCTGAGCCCCCCATAGGCTCTGGTGTGGGCCACATCAGTAAGTTGGTTGGTTTTGGTTTTTTTTATTCTCACTTGTGTGCATCCCCCAACTATGGGTCAGTAGCCCCTGACCCAAAAAAGACTCTTCACCCCTGGCTTAAAATAATAATAATACAACCTTGCACTTGTTCTTACAGTTCTTACAAGGAGCTAACCCTGATTGGTGTGCACAATCCCTTATCTTATCTAGTGTCTTTGAAAATGAAATCAGACTAAAAAGTCAGTACAATGTGAGGGGAATCAACTTTTTTAAAATCTTAAATAGGTCCTTCACATCCATGTCCGGGAGCAGTGGTTTGGTGCTTAAAGCACCATAAGATACTTTCTTTGCAGTCTTTGTGATCTATTCTATACCTCAGTGATCACCAACCTGTTGATCATGATTGATGGGTAGATCCTGGAGTCTCTGCCAATCGATTGCAATCCTCAGGTAGACTGTGCATTGCCCATGCTGCTCCCAGAAGCAGCTGACTGGCTGAGTGCAGGCACATCTTCACAGCCCCTGGGAGGGGGCTGAGGCAGAACCATACTACCCCTACTGCCAGCACTTTCCAAGCATATGAAGACCTTCAATCTCTCAGGAGCCACACATAGAGATGTGCTTGTGCTCAGCCAGCCAGCGATTTCCAGGAGCTGTGTGGGGCCACAGAGACTACTTGCCTGAGCTCCACTGTGCTGCTGACCTGTGCCAGCCCTGAGCCTGCACCCCTCACTCCATCCTGCACTGAATACCCTGGAGCCCCCTCCTCTACCCAGAGGGTTGGGGTGCAGGAGTGAGATGTGCAAGCTCTGGGAAGGAGCTTGGATGCAGGAGGGGACTCCAGGCTGGGTCAAACTCTTTTACAGAGCTTGTGCTTCTTGTTCCTGCACCCCAACACTGTGTCCAGCCTGGAGCCACCACCTGCACCCAAATTTGCTCTGAGAGCCCACACAACACTCACCCCCTACTTCACCTCAACTTTCTATCCCAGCCCAGAGCCTTCTCCTGCACCCAAACTCCCAGAGTCCTCACCCTCACTCCCTCCTATACTACACACCCCTGCCACAGCTCGATGAAAATGAGTAAGGATGAGGGAGTGTGACTGTGTGTGTGGGGGGGAGGGGTGTGAAGTGTGGGGGGTTTGGAGAAAGGGTGGGGACTCAGGGATGGGGCAGGGTAGATCCTGGGTTGCCTTTAAATTCAAAAAGTGATCCTGGGCATAAAAAAGTGGGAGACCACTGCTACACATTGACCCTAAAATAAGTATCGAACTTAGAAATTAGCCCAGGTTGGTGGATAAGCTTACTACATTTTACAATTCTTTCCTAGCTTTTCAATTAGTGTACTTCAAAAAGGAAGAATTTGGCAATTGGTAATTGGTGAGATCAATACCACAGAATGAAGGGCCAGACCCAGACTGCTTCAGAATGCGAAGTAGAATTCTTCGTCAAAGGAGTATTGACAGTCCATGGGTGTTTTCTGCTTTTATCAACGAGGAAACACTGTGGTAAGAGACATAGGTAGTGGTTCTAGACCACTGTTAATGCTTTCAGGATTCTTGGCTTTTTGTTCAAATTCTTGGGAAGAGAATCTTGATCTTGCTCTCAACTCGGTATTCTTGATGTCTTGGGCCTATCACCAAAGGTGAGAGACTCCTTGAAGCAGAAGACACTAAGTAGCTTGGAGGCATCCCTGGCTTATGAAACAGCTATACAGTTGGGAAAAGTACAGTGGCATATAATGTGACCTACCCCTATGCAGAAGAGATGTGAGCTCTCTTTGCTTCCTTCATGGCAGAGACTTTTAAAAATGCCTTCTGGTGGAGTCTGTTTGTATCAAACTTGTTTTCCATCAGCAAAAGCCCACTTTTCTCCAGTCTCTATCTTTTAGCTATCGCATCGCTATTTGTCCTGCGGTAAAAGCCCTTCCATGGGACTTCGGGGAAACCAAATTCTATCTTCAGATCTGAGCCTCAGTTCTCCATTTGTGAAACCAGGATAATAGTAATAAAATACTCCCTGCCTCACAGAGGTGTTGAAGATAAATTCATCAGTGTGTGTGACAGCTCCAAATATTGCAGGATGGAAACCATGTAAATACCAAAATAGATAGACTTATGTGAGCCTTGGGATACTGCTGGTAGTGTGCACTGGTGCTAGTCCATTAATTACCACTCCTATCCCCCACAGTCTAACCTATCTTACAGTTTAAACTAAAGAAGCATGAATAGGAATGTGCTCCAAAATGCTGCACTGTAACTCCCTAAAATAGACTCTGTGGGCAAGAACTAAAAAGTTCGGAATTTACTCCTTCAGATGGCTCTCTGAACAGGATTACATTAGGGCAAACTTGGGACCTTTAAGATCATGAATGCAGCATCCACACAGTAGGGGGTGGTACAGCTCAGCACTTTCGTGCACACTGCTAGTCTCATCCTTAGTCTGAACTGGAGAGCAGTGTACACATGCCCACTGAACAGTTGCTGTAATTAGAATTGGTCAAAGCATGCAATTTTTTCCCTCAAATATATATATATTTTTAGTTTCAGCAAACTTTTCAGATTTTATGGTGAAATACAGAAAAAAAATGAAACCTTTCCATTTTTGAAACCCATTTTTGGTAAACATTTTCAGTGTCTGGTAAAATTTTTCTGTTTCAAAACATGATTGTTACTAAAATCCACACATTTTTCCAACTCTTACTCTATTTTGCTTCTGTTATTTCTCAAGAAACTGGAAGTTCATGTGGGTCAAAAAAACCTTAATTTTCTTTGGAAAAAAATGAAACAAACTCTTAATGAAAATATCTTGCCCAGCTCTAGTAGTAATATTGCTTCTTCCACATGCCTCCCTCTTATTTGGGAGGACTATGCTGTAAGTTTTGGAATTTAGTAAACTACATAATTTGGAGGCATTGACCAGGGTGGCCAGCTTTTTCTTTTAGGGAGTTTTCTAACTTCCATTTGAAGTAGGGATTGGTTTGACCAACATACAGGCTGCATCTAGACTGGCAAGACTTGCCAGCTGTCTACACTGGCAAAATCAGTGCTACTGTGCGAAATCAGTGCTTCTTGTGCAAATACTCTGATGCTCCCGCTCAGGAAAAAGCCCTCTTGCGCAAATGGTTTTGTGCAAAAGGGCCCGTGTAGACAGGCAGCTAAGACTTTTGCGCAAAAGCAGGCTAACTGGAAAAAAGCCCTAGTGGATGCTTGGAGGCTCCGTAGCCGCAATCAGCTCCCGGACTTCCTGGTAACCCGAGCCCCCTTAAAGCAGACGCAGCCCTGCAGAGGTCACAAGGCAGGAGCCCTTCTCTGACCTCTGGCCAGAGGTCTGCCACGTAGCCCCTGCCATCCAGCAGACACCCTCAAGCACGATGGCAGCTCCAGGTGGGGATCAGCCACCCGCACCCCCAGCGCAGGAGGCCCCCAGGGCCAGAAAAAGAAGGGCCCCATCCTGGTCCTCGGGGGAGCTGGAGACACTGCTAGACCTGTGGCAGAAGGAGACTCTCCATGACACCCGCTCCCGGCACCGGAACGCAGAGATCTTTGCCTGCATGGCCCAGGCGCTCGCCCAGCAGGGCCATCCGGACCCTGGAGCAAGTGCAGGCTAAAGTAAAGGAGCTGCGCCTGGGCTACGTCCAGGCCAGTGAGGGCCAGGGGGCAGGAGCCGACACCTGCCCCCATTACCGATGGCTCCACACCATCCTGGGCCAGCCAGCCCCGCAGGCACCGGACATCCCCGTGGCCAGCAGCATGCGCCCCCCCATCACCAGGCCCACCGAGGCGGGGGAAGGAGACAGCAGCAGTGTGTCAGAGGACAAGGCCAGCACCGCCACCCTGCAGGCCCCCTCCGGCAGCCCCGATGTCTCCTGTGCATCCTCGGAGGCCGGGGAAGGATCCACCGGTGAGTGTTGCACTTAGCACTCACGAGGGCGGGGGGGGGGAAAGCCAGGCACCCGGAGCGGGGAGGGGGAGAGCATGTCACTCAGGCCACGTGAGCTTCACACTGTGTAGCATTAGGCAGTATGCAGCACGTGCAACCACGTGCAGCCTGGTGACTGAGCGGCATGTGGCCGCGGCAGGCAGCTCCAGGGTACGCCTGGGACCATGCTGCTCACACACATCCGGCAGGACCAGGGGGGAAGGGTGGATGCTGGCTGGAACCAGCCAGGGCCCCAGGGACTCAGGCCAGAGCCCACACCTCCGCAAGGGTGCAGCATGCAGAACGGCACACTGTCCCATGCCCTAGAGCCACCTGAGTTTTGCTGCAAGGATGGTACACTCCCCAGTCACCCCTCGTTCCGTCCAGGAGACATCCCACGCGATGGGGATGTGAGAGCCCAGACCACGTCTGCCAGATGTGCTCCCAGGCACTGTGTGGGGATTCATCTCGCTCCCTGTCAAACACCATTGATTAGCCCAAAGCCTCAAAGCCTCCACCGGCAGGGAGTTCCACAGGTTAACACAACACAAGCGCCCTCCCACCCTCCACGGGGCCAGGACACAGACCGGAGGTTACAATACATGGAGGAGGACCCTACTCCAGGGGTGGTCCTGTATGCAAACATACAACACGGCGGGGGGAGGGGGGTAACCGAGTGGGCCCAAGCCACACTACTGTGGTGTCACCTGGGCTCAGGGGTGGAGGGCATGAGATGTGGGGACAGTGGCCGGGCTTCCTGACTCACCCATCCTTTCTTCTGTTCCCTGCAGCGGGACCAACCAGGAGCGGGGGACCCTCTAGTCCTGCAGAAGTGGCAGCAGCACCCCCAGCCGCCCAACCACCGAGGCGGCAGCTCCGCCACCGGGACCAGCTCCTTCGGTGCCACGTACAGGCCATCGAGCACGTCGAGGCAGCCATCACTTGGCGCATGGAGGCAGACGTGCAGTGGCGCCAGGAGGCCTGGGGCACCTTCCAGGCCCAGTGCATCCGCATAGCAGATTCGATCGCCACCCTCACCACCCACATTGGCCATGCCATCCATTATGGCATGGCCTTGCCCCATGCCCCTACCATCCCTCCCCTAGCACTGCCCCTACCCCCTCCTGCAATGGCCTCTCCTGCTCCTGTCCCTGCCCCTCCTGCTCCTGCAATGGCCCCTCCTGCTCCTGTCCCTGCCCCTCCTGCTCCTGCAATGGCCCCTCCTGCCCCTGTCCCTGCCCCTCCTGCTCCTGCAATGACCCCTCCTGCCCCTGTTCCTGCCCCTCCTGCTCCTGCAATGGTCCCTCCTGCCCCTCCTGCTCCTGCTCCTGCTCCTCCTGCCCACCTCCCCGTGCAGCCTGCCCCGATGTGGCCTGCCCCCCATGTGCAGGTCCGCCCCCGCAAGAGCAGTCACAGGGGCCACCCCTTCCAGGAGTAGCTCCTCCCCCTCCCAGTTCAAGGTCTCCTCCCCCTCCCAGTTCAAGGTCTCCTCCCCCTCTCCCCCTTGTAAATAAAAACATACAAGTTTTTTCTGTTCAAAACAAAACAACTGTCTTTGGTGTTTATTGGGAAGTAAGGGGAGGGAAGGGGGAAGGGTAGGGGATGGGAGGGAGTTGTAAAGGGAGACCGAGGCGACCCTACTATGGGGCCTGGGTGAACATGTCCGTCAGGGCCTCCCAGATGCGCACCCCATCCTGGTGCGCCTGGCGGATGGCAGCTGTGTGGGGCTGTTCATAGCCCTGGCCCTCGGCTGCCATCCATGTGGGGAGGAAGGCCTCCCCACTCCGCTCCACAACATTGTGGAGCATGCAGCATGAGGCCACTACCTCCGTGGCATTCCGCTCACCCATCTCGAGACGGGTGAGCAAACACCGGAAGCGGGCTTTCAAGCGGCCGAAGGCGCACTCCACGTGATTGCGGGCCCGGTTGAGGTGGTCGTTGAACCGGGCCCGGTTCTGGTCTGGCCGCCCCGTGTAGGGCAGCATTAGCCAGGGCAGCAGGGGGTAGGCTGCGTCCCCGATGACACATATGGGCATAGGCACATCCCCGACAGTAAACTCCCGCGGGGGGAAGTAGGTGCCCGCCTCCAGCCTGCGAAACAGGCCGGAGTTCCGTAGTATATGGGAGTCGTGTGCCCTGCCAGACCAGCCCGCATAAACATCTAGGAAGCGGCCATGGTGGTCCACGAGGGCCTGGAGTACAATTGAGCAGTACCCCTTCCTGTTCATAAAATGGGCCGCTCGATGCTCCGAGGCCCAGACGGGGATGTGGGTTGCATCCAGGGCTCCCCCGCAGTTGGGGAACCCGAGGGCAGCGAAGCCAGCCATGGTAGCGTCCACGTCACTCAGGTGGATGACTCTTGGGAGCAGGACATCGTTGATGGAGTGGACGACCTTCAGAAGGGTGCAGCGAAACACAAGGGAACACATCACATAAGGCAGGGTGAGTGTGTGCTCCATGGGCCCCTACCCCCCATGATGCCCTCTGTGCTCACACACACACACACACACACACACACACACACACACACACACCAGGGCCCCCTCACCCCACGCCCCCCCCCCCCACCAGCAGGCCTGTGCCGGGGAGGGACGGCCCAAACCCCTGGGTGACCCAGCCTGGAGTCTTGGCTGTCCCTGGGCATGGAGTGTAACACCCTCTCCCCACCCCACTCCCCCTGGGACTTACCTTCATCACGATGACACCGATTGTGGACCTGCCCACCCCGAACTGGTGTGCCACCGATCGGTAGCTGTCTGGGGTGGCCAGCTTCCATAGTGCGATGGTGACCCTCTTATCGACGGGGATGGGTGCCCGCAGCCGGGTGGTGGCTCTCTGGAGCGCAGGGACGAGCCAGGCACACAGCTCCAGGAACGTCCGCTTTCGCATGTGAAAGTTCCAGAGCCATTGCTGGTTGCCCCACTGCCCCAGGACCAGCCGGTCCCACCGGTCCATACTGGTGTCCAGTCTCCACAGTGGCCTCTCCACCCTGGGGTGGGGATGCCACAGGGATGCCATGGCCTCCCTGGTGAGGGAGTCAAAAGTGACCTGCGCCTCCTGGTCCTGGAACAGGAGGGCAGCAGCCTGGAGCACCAGCTGCAGGCATTCCAAAATGGCTGGCAGGGGCCAGAGCAGGTACATGGCCACCCCTGGCTCCATGGCAGAAAAAACAAGGCAGATGAAAAAAAAAACAAGCAAAGGCACTAAGTGACAAAAGGCAGTGGTGTCCTAAAAGGCAGAGGGCAACCACCAAAACTGCTACGGCTGTCAGTCCCTGCAAGAGGTCCTATAGCACGCAGCAGGAGAGAAATGGCTGTCCAGGGAGATCCCTTTAAGCACGTGTCTCAAAGGAGCTCCAGCCCCCGCCCCCGGAAAGGGCTGCTGCCCTTTTCCCCTCTTCAAAATGGTTCTGGGCTTCTACTTTTGCGCAAAAGCGTCCCTCCAACGTAGACGCGCTTTTGCGCAAATGTACATCATTATAACGATAACTCCGGGACCAATCTAGACGCGCTTTTGCGCAAATACTTTTAACGGAAAAACTTTTCCGTTAAAAGTATTTGCGCAAAATCATGCCAGTCTAGACGTAGCCACAGAGTAATTCTTAGTTTTCTTATGTCCAAATACAATCCATGATGTACTTGGCTGTATTTGTTTGAGTTGTGAGTTTAGATCATGGGTGCGCAAATTCTGACCCATGGGCCAGATCCAGTCCACAAAATTAGTCCCTGGCAGGCCCCCACCTCTATATTTACCTGCACCTCCACAGGTATCGGGCGATCACAGCTCTTGTTGGCCGTGGATCGCCCGTTCGTGGCTAATGGGAGTGATGGGAAGTGACGTCCTGCAAAGGCTCAGATAGACCAGGAACTAAATCTGGTGGGCCTGACTGGGAGTGTAGGAAGGAGCCCAGCAAAGCCAATTATGATTTGGCTATGTTAGTGACTACAAGCGGCCAGCATGTTGTGGCCAGATTTCCTCACTGATATAATGGTGGAGCCCATAAGTTAGGGCTCTGGGTGGGATGCAGGTGGGTTTGCGTCCTCCTATCCTTTGCCACTCTATCCCTGGGGTACCAGCCTCCTCACCTTTAGGCCATGAGGCCTGCACTGATTTGTCACCTGCCCATGCTCGTGTACCAGCCAGAGAGCTTATCCCACTAGATTGCTGCTGCTATGCCTGACTACAGGCCAGAGCCATTAACTGTTTCCTGCCCCACCCAGGTTTTGAGGGATCCAAGCAGTTAAACTTGCTGGTGGTCTGGCTTCCCACAAGCTAGAGCCATTAACTATTTGCTGCCCTTCCATGACTGAGGGCTCCAGGCCAATAGACTCACTGCTGCTTGGCCTGACTGTAGGCCAGATCCATTAGTGTTGGCTAATTTCCCTAAGACCCAAGTCACTCCTGAAGCATTGTAGCAAGGAGGTGTAGTCTCCCTGCCTGATGGATGGGGAGAGAGCTGCAACCCCTTTACTGTCTCTTAGGGTACGTCTATACTAACTTGTTAGTTCGAGCTAGGTAGTGTAATGAGGGCAAGCGGAGTTGCAAATGAAGCCCAGGATTTAAATATCCCGGGCTTCATTTGCATGTTCCCGGGCGCCGCCATTTTTAAATCCCCCTTAGTCCGAACTCCGTGCCCACGGCTACACGCGTCACGGACTAGGTAGTTCGAATTAAAGATCCTAATTCGAACTACCGTTACTCCTCATCACCCTACCTAGCTCAAACTAACGAGCTAGTGTAGTCGTACCCTTAGATAATCATGATGGTCCTTTCTGGCTTTAAAGTCTATGAGACCCAGGATTATGAGACAGATGTAAGGTGCCAACTGTGGAGGGATCAAATAGCAGGCTTTGTGGCACTGAAACTGCATAACTAAAACCCGCAGAATATTTAAATAGACTTTCTAATCTCTTTGTCAAAATCTGTATATTGCAGTGAAGAAAAGCAAATGGGCTTTTTGATCCTACAGTCTGGTTAATTTCAAATCACATTTAAATTAGGCAGCTTGGAAGTCAGAACTGCATAAAACTATGCAGTGCCATTGTTAAATATTATTGACATACTTTCCCAGCTATATTTTGCTCTTTCAAGTAGGGCACCCATCTGTCAGCTGCCTCTGCTTCCATTTTAGTGTACATTCCCCTTGGGAGAACAATGTTAATTAACAAATTGTGCACAAGGTATAACGGCTTTAATGAAAAGGAAGCCATTGAACTTATTATTCAGGTCTTCTGCATTTTATGCTAAAAAACCCCTGCTTGGAATAGTATACATGACCAGAGCAATTATTTTCATAGACTGGAGGTCAGCATGGTTATGGATAATGCAGAGTTGGAAGTGAACTTGCTTTTCCCCCATAGATGAAAGCTGTCCTGCAATCAACCAGTACCTTTCCATCTGTTATGAGTGGCATGTCTGTCTCCAGTGCACCATGATTTACTCCATTTTGGCAATGTTCCTGAAACTATCCTGATTTTCTGTGGTTCCCCTGCTTCAGCAACAACATGACAAGACCCTAATTCTATTGCTAGCCATTACAGTCTACTAGCCATTACTGATTTACTTTAGTTGAGTCAGGCTGAATGTAAAGGCAAGTAAAATGTTGCTTGAGTGACTAATCTCTCTAAAGTTTAGGCAGTGTAAGCAGTAGTTCATGTTAGACAATTAGGCCCAAATTCAGCCCAAAGAGCTCAAACCAAATAGTCAGGCTGCTAAATAGATGATACCGTTTACACAACCATCATATGCAAAGAGATTTAGATACAGTTCTGCACACTGAACATTTTAAATTTACTTCTTATTTCCTATTTTAAAAAGTTTACTTAAATCACTTGATTTGCTTTAAAAACTTCCTATTGATAACAATTCCTTTAAAATATTATCTCATCCTTTTGAAGAGTATTTTCTGGTCATGTCCACAAATTGAAGAATCTTCATTAGGAAATTTGTTCTTCAAACAGTTTTCTCTGTTGCTGATAATATCTATAGTTAGTTGAAAGACACAGATTCATTCAGACAATTTTAATCTCCCCCCTCCTCCGTAGAGTCATTATGCATTCTCCTAAAATAAGTCCGTCTGAAATTCACAAAGGCAATGGATGGTCTCCCTCACACAGAAATTATTGTAAGGGTCAGACTAGTTTGCATTTATTTTATGGCTTGCTGTATCTTCCATAAATAATATAATCGATTTGCAAGCATTTGCTTACCTCCGTACAAATCACATGTAAGCCTGTTTTTTCCCTTCATGTGAAGAAAAACATCAATAAAATTTTCAGAAGTGAAAATTTCAGTTAGTGTTAGTTAAGAACTACATATTAAAATTTGGAGAGTACATACTTTTTTCAGTACTGCAGAAATGTGAACTTTTGATCTCTTGGCTACTATCTTTGTCTATAACATCACCATTTACCTTATTTGTGGATTATTTGTGGAGTATTTAGGAATTTGTGACTATACTGGCACTTACAGATCCTTTGACATGGACCCACTTAGTCTATGGCTAGCACGCAGTTTGTTACAGTCCCCACTTTGTTTCTGAATTACAACAATTAATTATTTTTATGATTTGTACTGTACTGATGGCCAAAATCCAAAATGGGAATGGAGTGGCTATACAGATATAAAGCAAGACTTAGTCCCTGCCTTTGAAAAACTTATTATATAATTTAAGACAGAAAGGAGACATATTTTCAAAGGTAACTTACACTTGTATTGCCACTAAATTGACTCATATCTGAAGTGTTTTCAATTCTCTGAGGGGAAAGTTGCCCCTCTTTGAATACTGAACAGACATCAAAAGTATAGTAAACTTCCTGAGATGCAACTGTACCTCATAGTAGAGTTTATCATTTAGAAAGCCTTCCAGTACCTCGAGTTATTGGTTCCGTATAGGACTTCGTGGGTAAAATTCTATGGCCTGTGTTAGCAGATCAAACTAGATGACCCCTTCTGACCTTAAAAGCTATGCATCTATGAATTAATTTACTCTAGCCACTTAAAAAAAAAAAGCACAAGGTAAGGAAAAAGAAATGCAAAGTGCAAATTTATAGCGAGTCTAAAATCTGAGGTATCTACTCATTGCTGTGCTCAGCATTAAATTACCTAAGTAATTTAGGAGCCTACAGGCTTTTTTTCCCTGCAGAGCACTACAATGGCACTGCTGCACTGTAGCTGTGCTGCTGTCACACTTTAGTGAAGACACTTGTATGCCAGTTGGAGGGCTTTTCCCATTAGTGTAGTTAATCTACCTGCCCAAGAGACAGTAGCTATACCAACCAGAGAAGCTCTCCCATCAACATGGTGCTGTCAACATGAGGGGTAGGTCAATATAACTGCCTTTCTCAGGAATGTGGATTTTTCCCACCCCTGCATGACGAAGTTATACTAATTTAGATCTGTAATGCTGACACATTTCCCTTTTGAAAATGCTCCCAAAGGCCTAAATTTCTTTGGAAAATGAGATTTGGCCTCCTCAATCTGTTAGGCAATGAAATGTTGAGCATGGCAACATCTAAATACCTTTACAAATCTGGGGCTAACTGTATTACTCAGATAAAAGGACACAAATATAGAAAACTGCAACATGGTGCAGATTTGAAAAAAATCATTGGACTATCACTTACATAAAAATATAAGATTGACTTAATAAATGTAGATTCAGCTCCAGCAAATTATCCACCATTTTTCCTTTACTAAACAGCAAGAGTACTCACACTTATCAGACACACAAGGGACAACAGAGAAAACAGCATATTCGTTATTCTTTGTGCTCTGCAGAAGATTTAGTTGATTCGGTGAGCAGGCCTCAGACCTGGCTCATGTACTGCCTTCCAAATTTTCGGGAACCCTCAACTTATTGCAGGAGGGGAAGCTGTTTTATAGAGAGAGCTAAAGCTTTCCCGCGCTTCACTGTGATAGGCTTAACAGATTCTGTCTGCCTAGTGACAGGACTGAGGGGGAAGAAGAGGGAGTGAGATGGCTCTTGGCCAGCGCGAACTTTGCATGACCCTTACCTGCCTGGTTTTTTGCTCCTGCTTAAGTCACATAGTGCAGGACATTTGGTTCGAGGGGAAAGTGATCCCGGGCTACGAGGCCATGCGCATGAGGCCTGGCCAGAAAAGAGCCTGCCTTCACAGTAACATGAAAATTGACATGCTGGATCAGAACAGATAATAAGGTCCAGATAGTTTAGTATAGGGGTTGTCAACCTTTTTCTGGCTGAGGCTCCCCACAGTAAGCTAGAAAAACTCCCTGACCCACAACTGTTTTTCTACATACAAAACCAGCGCTGGTGTTATGGGGTATCAAGGAGGACAATTCATTTGGTGCCCCATGCCATAGGGGACAGCATAAAGCTAAGTTGCTCATACTTTGGCTTCAGCTCTACGTGGTAGATTGCAGTCCCTCATGGCTGAACTTTGGCTTTCTGCCCTGGGTCCTAGTGAGTCTAAAGCCAGCCATAGTTGACAGCCTCCCTGAAACCTGCATGTAGCTCTTGAGGAGGCCAAAAACTCCTGGTTGAGAACTACTGGTCCAGTATACAACAGTGGCCAGGACCAATTACTTCAAAGAAAAGAGCAAGAAACCCTGCTGTAGTCAGTTGTGATATAGCTGGATCCCAAGGAAGTTTACTCTCAGTATTCAAAGGTTGTGTGGGGTTATGCCCTGAAGCATGAGGTTGCCTGCCAAGCTGTTCTTTATTGCTTTTTACCAATGGAAAATATATGGTTCTGTGCCTGCTTTGAGTTTGTCATTTATAATGCAATTACAGATTTATAAATGAAGATGAAATGGATAAAAATAATAAAAATAAGCCCTCCATCCCTGCAAGACATGAAAATATCACTCAAAAACCTTCCATTGGGGTAGCCAAAGACAAATTACAAATGAAGGAAAATTACATTTTTGCAAAATATGAATTAACATACATAACTGGCACATGTTAATGGCCTGGGCCTCTCTATAAATAATGTGCGAGTGTCTAGCAACATCATAGTGATATAATGCAGATTAGCTACTGCTCCCTGCTATAAGCTTAAGTTCTGTGTAAAAGGCATACCAGGTCTCACAGATCAGAAGTGTAGTGTCCATTGCTACTGCACAAAGCCACAGTGTGTCAGAGGATATAATTGTGCTTAACATCTACATGAACACAGAGGCAGAGTTCATCGAAATGGTTCTGCAGTCTAGTGGGGGGTAAGTTCCTTTGCCACAATCAGCACTGTCATACAGACATGCAGTCAGTTGACCAGCTAGGAGAACATAGGCTGCTCTGGAAAAGCGTATTTGCATCAGCAGTTAAGCTTTGCACCTGGGAATCTAAACAAATGGTGCAATAAAAAACAATGTGGATTTTCAATATACTGAGGGCAGAGTCACTGTAACCTAGTGCTATGCTTAATAAAGTAATAGAAATTCCACCCACTTGCTTTAATGTGTTCTCCGTTTTTGTAGCCTCTCTGAGCATTTCACAATCAACCTCACCATCCTGGTCCAGTGGCTGGTTGTATATTCCTACTGCTACACTGTTATTGTTCAAGCAAGAAATTTCTGTCCTTAGAAATTCTATGGTACAGTTTAAGTCATTAAAGATTTGCTGTTAGTCTGTTTCTGCAGCAATAATGAGGAATCCCATGGAACCGTAAAGACTACCAGATTTACTTGGTCATAAGCTTTCATGGGCTGGGGACCACTTCATAAGATACTGAAAACGGAAACTTTGTTTGACAGATATATATGTACATTTATGCAAAGATGGGTGTGTTACATTACTATGTGGAGGTCTGGCCTGTACTGCTTCCCACAGCTCCCATTGGCTAGGAACTACAAACCATGGCTACTGGGAGCTGCAAGTGGCCAAACCTGCAGATGCACAGGTAAACAAAGTGTCTGGTAGCCCTTCAGGGGCTAACCCTGGTGAACTGCATCCGGCCCGTGTGTCACTTATTGCCTACCCCTGTTTTAGAGTAATGCCTATAACTTCCTATACACTTCCTATATAATGCTACTTGTTCAATTACTGTGAAATTCTATGAGAAAGAATCTTTGAATTGTAGTTGTGGCTCCACAGGACTTGTGTCAATTGAGGCTGCCATGCAAGATATGTATGGCCATGCCCCCAAAAGAACTGATGTAAAGAGATGTATGAAGCAAGCTATTTGCAGTGAACAGCCACTGTGAGGGACTGAGAATCAAAGCCCAGGGTCAAGGCTGACCTATCTAGAGTGGGCAAGGCTGGTTCCAAATTGCCACCAAACTGCTGCTGATGGCTTAAAACCAGGTGGACTGACTCTTCCCACCAACCAAGTGGTATAACCAATCATGCAGCTTAATGTAGGCCAGCTGCTCTTGCTAGGTTGCCTGAATACTGGATTTGCTGCAGGCTCTGATTCCTGAAACCTCAAGCTTTATTGGTCCTACAGAAACCATAAACCATAGATTTGGTTGAATTTTTTCAGGGGAAGAGCTGAGGGATGACAATGTTCCACAGGAATGTTGAGTCTGTCAAAACTTTTAAGGGAGATCTGGCAGCCAGTCTTATGGGCTGGTCAGTCTCCTTAGCTCTCGGGCTCATGGGCTGCCTTGGTCTCCAGCTAACTGGACTGCACTGCTCCTTAGGCAGACTGCTCAGGATGGCTTGTTGCCTGGTGACTTTCTGCCTAGAATTTTTGAAATATTCAATTTCTGCTCTTCCAAAATGGAAATTTTCATACATTTCTGTTCGAGGAAAAATTTAGCATTCCTGGCTTTTTGTTCCAATTCAGAAAATGTGAAATTTTCTGTGGAACAGAAAAAATGCTTCCTAAACAGCTCAGATAAACAACGCTGCTAATTTTTGAGTGCTATCAGCTGGCACATTTTCTGTTAATTCACTGTTACATATATGCACACTTAAAGTATTCCTGCAATATCCCATGCCCTGTCAGTGCTGCATGCTGATGGATTTAGAAATAAGTTTAGAAAGAGCCACTCAGGGGTAAACATAGTTAAAATATTATGATTTAGTTAAATACATACTTTATAAGGAAAAGAGTAAAGGACAAGAGGATTCTTCTGTTTCAGTGTTTGCTATCTGAACCACGGTGAGACCATCAACATTTTTCATCATAGCACTTGTCTACACAGTGCATTAGTCTGTATCAAAGGAGAATAAATTCAAGGATTTGCTAGCACATCATATAATAAATGGGTTGTGTGGACCCTGCTGGCACTTACTAAAAGTCCCCTAGTGTGTGTTCGTACAGTACTCTTTGAGACAAAACTACATTGTTGCACACTAGAGAACTTTTAGTGCACACCACCAGCGTCCACATGGGCCAGTCAGTGCACACTAAATATACACCTTTCAGTACAAGAGTAAGGCACTGCGTAGCTTTTTAAATTCAATGTTGGTTTTAGTTCTGCAGATCTTTGTATTATTAATTCCATGTGCAATGACACCAGCAAGTAGGATCTACTCTGCTGAAAATTCCGATTGTAGAAAATCATAATAAATAAGAATGGCAGATAATAAATTATTTGAATGAAGATATTTGGCAGCTAAACACTAGATCTACAATCTCTCCTGCCTTTCCCATCTATTTTACCTCAACTACAATGTAATAATCTCTGTATATTTTCCAATATAATCTTGACAGGTAAGGCAGGTTTCATAAATGCCAGACTTCCAATTTTATTTCTGCAGTTTTCTTTTTTTTCAAAAGGAAAGAAATGTCACTATCCTACAGGGAAAGGAATATGGCTTAAAACAATAAGCTTATGCTATTTTAATTTGTGAATATCTCGAGGAATGCTAGGAATTATGCAGCCATGCAAAGGAACAAAGAGCATTAAAAATATTAAGACACACCTATGTGTAAGTTATAGAGAAAAATATTGTAAAGAAAGTTAAGAAACTAATCTAGGACACGCTCTGAAATACTAGTATAAGACTTTGAGGATTTCCTGCTGGTTTTACACAATTAAAGACCAAAATTATCTTTGCTCATGCAGCATAAAGTTTTCTTTTCTCTGTGAAACGAAGGATAAGGATTTTCACTTTGAAAATGAACAAATCTGCAAAAAAGGTATACAATTCTGGAGAATCGACTTTGATTAAAACAAAGGAAAAGTTGCACTGAAAAAAAAAGTCTCAAAAGTCTCAATAGGTAGCAAGTTCTGGTCATTCCCTCTGGTCATTCCCTCTGGGGCAGCTGGCATTGGCCACAGTCAGGAGACAGGTTACTGGGCAGGACGGGCCTTTAATCTGACCCAATATGACCATTCTTATAGATCCATAGAATACTAGAACTGGAAGGAACCTTGAGAGGTCATCAGGTACAGTCCTCTGCCCTCACAGCAGGACCAAGCACCATCTAGATCATCACTGATAAACATTTATCTAACTGGCTCTTAAATATTTTCAGTGATGGAGATTCCACAACCTCCCTAGGCAATTTATTCCAGTGCTTAACCATCCTGACAATTAGGAAGTTTTTCTTAATGTTCAACCTAAGCCTCTCTTGCTGCAATTTAAACACATTGCTTCTTGTCCTATGTTCTTATATTGCTGAATTCTATGATTTTATTTTCAGTTTAACACAGGAATATCATGAAATGAAGGCAAATATTTTGGCTGGCTTTAATTGCTTTCTGTTATAGTTTGCCACAGCCATAAGGCAGACATGAGTTCCATTCGTGGTCAAGGTTTTATACTACCTAGGCTGGCAAAGGTATGAAATATCTCAGCAATTGATCCCTTTTGACTGGTTACAGACTTTTTTATTAATCAGTTCCTAAGAGAGTTCCATCCAATACTCCTTGGTTGGGTGGTGGTTATGAATCATCATTAATGGGAATTAAGTGCCTGACCTTAAATGATTTTGAAAATCCCACTGGGTATTTAGCTGTATCATTAGGTAGCTAGACACCTTTGAAAATCTGTCCCAATGTGTTTTCCATATTGTGTGTGTGGGGTGGGGGGGACTGAAGTTTATCTTTCTTAAGTACTAATAATACTGAAGTCTCCTCACAGAAAACAGTAAGAAATCCTGCTTAATAATCAATAGCATTATCTGTCCCCTAGATTACTGAGGCCAAGTTTACATTAGACCTGGAAGCTTGGCTTAAGGTATGCAACTCTGGCTACGTAGAATACATAATTGGAGTCAGCTTACCTTAAGTCGAGTTTAGCGGCATCCACAAAGTGGGAGGCCAATGAGAAAAAATGCGACTGTCGGCTTCCCTTACTCCTCACACTGCCTGCAGCTGCCCTCAGCGTTTGATTTATGGGTCTATATTGGACCCACTACATTGAATACCAGAATGTCAATCTCTGGTGTGGTGAGTGAAGACGTGCCCTGAGAGAATTATTCATTTGAATAACAAAATCAAACCTGCATACACTGCTGAAAACTACAAAGCAATAGCCATTCCAGCAGTCATCCATATTAGCATTTAATGTGTGCATATTAATGTCATTAAACCTCTAGATACTCCAGATGCAGTAGCAATATTTAATCCTTGGAATTGAAAAAATGTTTAGAAGTAGAGACCTGATTCTTCTCTCACTTATACGTATTTTACACTGGTGTGACTTTACTGACATACTGGACTTCCTTTACCAATTGTCACCAATTAAAGTGAGAGGAGAAGGCCCATAGTATCCATAATATTTGTTCTAGGAAATCTAGGTTGGATATTAGGAAAAACTATTTCACTAGGAGGGTGTGAAGTACTGGAATGGGGTCCCTAAGGAGGTGGTGGAATCTCCATCCCTAGAGGTTTTTAAGTCCCAGCTTGACAAAGCCCTGGCTGGGATGATTTAGTTGGGGTTGGTCCTGCTTTGGGCAGGGGGCTGGGCTCAGTGACCTCCTGAGGTCTCTTTCAGCCCTAGGATTCTATGATTTTGATGCTTTTACCCTTGTAAAATAATTCTTAGCTAGCTGACAAATGCAAATGAAGACATGCAAAATGTAGAAATACAGAAAAGTAGGAATTCTGGTGAAAAAATAAAAGTTTGAGTATGATGATTATTAATCTCAAATCAACCCTCTTTTTTTGATTTTTAGACAAAGTCACCAGCTGTTTCTTTTCAAAATGAGGTTCTATGTATAAGATGACTTTATGTTTAATATGTTGAGAAATGATATTGCGTATCAGTTTAAGCAGAACCTCAAATGGTTTAAGCTTCAAGGAATATACAGTGAAAATGTTATCTGGCATTTGTGGGCAATGGGGGTTGTTGGTTAATTGAAAGTGCCAGATGCTCAAGTTTATTGCTCTGCCCCGTCCCCTACTGCAGTGACCAGTTCCCAACCTCCTTGGGAACACCTGGCCATTCAGGATGTTATTCAGAATGTTTGTTCTGAAGGCAAAAGGTTAGGTTGTCATTCAGTTATGACACATAGAAAAGCACCGTGCATCAGAAAAAAAGGACTAACAAACCCTGGAGTAATAACGGAGCAGACCACTCCCCTCCAACACACACACTCACTCACTCAGGGTATGTTTATTGTGTCCTCCTCTTACACAGCGGGCAGATGAGTGGGCCAGCTACCTAGGAGCCCTCTGGCAGATGTAGCTCCCCGCAACTTGAGGCAGGCTGAGGAGGAAGGAGGTGCCTGATGATGATGTCAGCTGGCATTGACAGCTTTCAGAAACTCTGCAACAGCCAGAGGTATCAAGCCATCCTGCCGACAGGCAAGAGTCAGGTATGTCCCTGAACATGCGGTGTTATTGTTGCTGGGGGCAATGCCAGTTAACTACGTTTTCTGATTAACAAAGCTTTGACTGTATCCACTATTCAGTTTATAAGGTGTACCTGGTTTCTTAAAACTGGGATTTGTGTCAATTCCAGAAACAATTACAGGCCTGACAAAACAAATTATTCTTCTCTGAAATTATTCAGTGTGGTTTTAATATAAGTGTGGTTTTAATATAAGGATCCTGCCTACAAAAATGGAAGGGAGGACATCAGTGTTGCAAAGAAGTGTGAATGTGAGTATTGTGTCTGGTTCAACCCTGTGTTAATAAATTGTTTGCTCTTTGTAGCTATTTGCTGTTTTCGTCTCTTGTGCATCTGTCTTGCAGGTGATAGCAAGAAGATTAATTAGCAAAAGCTAATCTGTACCTGTTTTTTTATTCTTTTCCTGGATGATATAACTGGAAGGAATTAAATCCTTTTGGTTCATAGCCTGACCACAACACTACATATTGTGTGACTGAGGCTACTTCTAGACTGTAGGCTTTTTGTGCAAGAACCGTTTTTGGGAAGAGATCTTCTGAAAAAGCTTCTTGCGCAAGAGCACATCCACACGCAGAAGTGCATCAAAAAAAGATGCGCTTTTGCGAAAGAGAGTGTCCAGACTGATTGGACACTATCTCGCATAAAAGGCTTCCCAGAACCACTTCAGGCAGGGCTTTAGGTTACCAGCTGCTTCCGAGTGCTGGTGCCAGAGCCTTGCAGAAACACGTGCTTAAAGGGACCCCTCTGGACAGCCGTTTCTCTGCTTCTGCTGCCTGCTTGCCTACCTCTTCAAGGGACAGCAAAGCTCTCACAGTGCCTGTTGTGGTTGCCCTGTTCTTTTTTGGATGCCACAGCTTTTTCCCTTGTGACATGGAGCTGGAGCTGCCCTTGAGCATGCAATGGCCCCACACGGACATGCTGCAGTTTTTGCAGCACAGTTTTTGCTGCCAGCTGCCTTCCTGGTCCTGCAGGACCTGGACCCCAAACTCATTCTGGAGACCCTCTCCGTGGCTGTGGCTGCTCCACTCTGGCAACCACACCCCACAGTGGAGAGGAGTTTCTGGAGGCTCGACACCAGTTCGAACTGGTGGGACATCCTGGTCATGGAGTGGTGGGATGACCAGCAGTGGCGCCAAAACTTCCACATGTGGAAGGCCACCTTTTTGGAGCTGTGTGCCTGGCTTGCCCCCACCCTCTGGAGACACAACACCCACCTGCGGCCCTCTATCCCCCTGGAGAAGCGAGTTGCAATCGCCTGCTGGAAGCTCGCCACCCCAGATAGCTACCGGTTGGCGGGCAACCACTTTGGCATGGGGAAGTCCACCATCGGGGCCCTCCTCATTGAGGTAAGGCACTCTGGGGCTGCAGTTCCTGCAGGGGTGGGGGAGAGTGTTGCATAAGGCGGACCCTCAGGAAAGTGAGGTTGGGGGCCGTGGAGGGTGGAGTGGGGGGGAAGATCTGTCCCTGGGGGCTTGTACCATCCCGCCCTCACTCAATCCTGCTTCTGGGGGAGGGTACTTCATAGGTGGTGGCTCCTGGGGTGTTTTTTTGGGAGGGAGGAAAGGGGAGCAGGGTGGCCACCTCCCAAAGACTCAGGAACCCCCTCTCTCATTCTCTGTTTTGTGTGTTTCTTTGTCTCCATCTGCAGGTGGTGAGGGCCATCAACTCCCTCTTGCTGCGGAGGGTCATCCATCTCAGAGACCTGGACACAACCGTGGCCGGATTTGCCTCCCTGGGGTTCCCCAACTGCGGGGGAGCCATAGATGGGAGACACATCCTCATCCAAGCACCGGACCATTGAGCGGCCCAGTACATCAATCAGAAGGGCTACTTTTCTCTTGTCCTGCAGGCCTTGGCTGACCACCGAGGACAATTTACTGACATTTTTGTCAGATGATTGGGCACGGCACATGATGCATGAGTCTTTTGGAACTCAAGCCTGTACAGGAAGCTGGAGGCAGGCACATTCTTCCCCCACCGGGACTTCGTGGTCGGGGATGCGCACATGCCTCTGTGCATAGTGGGGGATGTGCCATACCCCCTCATGCCATGACTCATGAAGCCATACACCGGCCACCTGGATCCCAGCAGGGACCTGTTGAATGCCCACCTGAACTGAGCCAGGATCCAGGTGGAGTGCACCTTTGGCCACCCCAGGGCAAGTTGCCAGTGCATCCTCACCCGCCTGGACATAGGGGAGCACAACAACC
This sequence comes from Pelochelys cantorii, assembly GCA_032595735.1. Taxonomy (NCBI): domain Eukaryota; kingdom Metazoa; phylum Chordata; order Testudines; family Trionychidae; genus Pelochelys; species Pelochelys cantorii. Next base: position 61,904,818 of record CM064328.1, on the reverse strand, counting down.
CCACAGTGGTGGCGGCATGTTGCGTCCTTTACAATGTTGTAGAGTGGAAGCGGGAGGCCTTCCTCCCAGGTTGGGGGGTAGACACTGGCTGCGAGGGCCATGTGTTTGAGCAGCTGTGGACAGCTGCCATCCACCAGGCCCATCAGGCATCAGGGGATGCGCATCCAGGAGGCCCTGGGGAGGCTTGCTGTTCTAACCCTTCCCCACCACAACCCTTTCCCTCACCTCTCAATAAACACATCTGTTTGGGTTTACAAAACATGAACTCTGTTTTAATGAAACATTGGGAAGAGGTGGGGAGGGGATGGGGGAGGGGGCTATGAACTGGGAGGGAGATGGGGACGGCTCAAGGTGCCCCCCCGGGTGCAGGGACCTCATCGGGGTTGTGAGGGTCTGGGGACCATGAGGGGGGGTGCAGCAGGGTTAGGGGGGACAGGGGAAGGGGCCATAGGCATCAGTTGGGGAGGGAGCATGGGCATTGCTAGGGGAGGGGGCATGGGCATCATCTAAGGAGGGAGCAGAGGCATAGCGGGGGGGGGCAGGCAGAGGAGGAATGGTCGTAGCAGGAGACAGGAGGGTGGAAGCCAGGAGCAGCAGCCTCAGGCAGGTGCGCCACCATGCGTGACATGATGCCACACATGGTGTCACAGCGCTCTGTGAGTTGGTCCCATGCGCACTCCCGCCACTCCAGGTCAGTGCAGACCTTGTGTGCCAGGGTGTGGTGCCTGCACATTAGGTCCACCTGCACCCTGGCACGCCTTCAGGTTCCCCGGGCTCTGGCAGGCAGGTGCGGTAGTGTGGCTCGGCCCTCAGTCCCAGCTGGTCCGGCTGTGGAGAACACAAAGAGGGAGAGGCAGTCAGTCATCCCTGCAGACACTGACCCTGAGGCCATGCCCTCCACTGTGAGCAGCGACCAACAGTCTGTGGCCCAGAGGAGGGGGATGTCCCAGGTGCAAGGCCATGTGGGGCCTGCAAAGCAGGCCCTGTCTCACAGAGGCCCCGAGGTGCTCAGGGGACCATGCTGCCTGCTTCCCCTTCCCCACCCCCGGCCCACAGATGAACAGCCAAGGGAAGTGTCTGGCCACAGTGGCATGCCCTCCTGGGTGGCAGAGGAACCAGGAACAGCCTGGGCCTCCCTGAGATCCACACACACAGGCGTGGCTCACTGAGCTGTGTGGGAGCAGCTGCTGCCTTGCACGTGCAGGCGTGCCTGTGTGCTGTGTGTGTGGCACTCCTTGGTCTATGTGGGGTCGTGCCTGAGCCCTTGTGGCTAGCCTTCCCCTTGTGCTGTGTGCTCCCCTCCGCACCCCAGCAGGTTGTGTGTGGCCTACCCTCAGCCTGGGAGCAGGATCCCAGGCCTGCTCAGGGGCTGCCTGGTGCGTCCATGTGCCGCACAGTAATGCAGCACATGGTTTCACGTGCATGGACCGCAGCACGACGTCCAGCCTAAGCATCCTGCGCGACACTCCCTCCCCGGCCCCTGTGCGCCCACCTCCCCCGCCCTGTGTTTGTGAGAAAGTGAGACCACTCAGCTGAAGATCCCTCCCAGGCCTCCTCAGAGGCCTGGGAGATGTCATGTCTCCTTTGCACTGGCTCAAGAGAGAGGGTCACAGTGCCTGTCTCCTCCTCCTCCTGCTCCTGCTCCTGCTCCTGCTCCTGCTCCTGCTCCTGCTTCTCCAGTGCGGCCGGCTGGCCCTGGCCCTCCTGCTTCTCCTCTGAGGTGACCTCCAGCCAGACAATGATGGGAGTCTCGACCACAGAGTCCACCAGGATGGGTAGAGAAGATGTTTCCCTACCCCCCAGGCTCACATGCAGCTCCCTATAGCAGGGCCAGGTGTGGGGTCCGACCCCTGAGCGGGAGCTGAGCTCTCTGGCCCGGACATATCCTGGTGGAGTTCTTTAACTTTATTCTGTTCCATGGTCCGGGGTGGATATCTGTGCTCCACCAGGGAGGTGGCCATCCGGCCATAAATTTCAGCATTACGCCATTTGGCTCGGGAATCCTGGAGCATCTCCTCCTCACCCCACAGCTCCAGGAGGGACTGGATCTCTGGGCCTGTCCAGGACAGGGCACGCCTCTTGCTCCCCCTGGGTGAGTCCTCAGACCCCTGGGGCTGCTCCCTGCGAGGGCCAGGGAGGGTCGCGGGGGGCTTCAGGGGCTTGTTCAGGGTGCCTACAGCTCTAAGTGGGGCCAGGAGACAGGAACTATAGAGTTGTGATTAGCTGGTACGGAGTGGCCACCAGGGCACCTGTGCTATTTCCTGGAGGCCTCTTCTTGTGCAAAAAAACCCGCCTCCCTGTCCACAAACGCCTTTTTGTGGAAGAGCTCTTTCTCAAAAAGGCTTTTTCCTCTTAGAAAGAGGAACACCAAGGCTTTGTCTACACTGGCGGCTTCTTGCGCAAGTGTTCTTGTGCAAGAAGTCTTGCGCAAGAAAACGTCCACACTGCCCTGTGCGAGCTGTGCTTTTGCGCAAGAGTGCCCATGGCAGTGTGGACGCTCTCTTGCGCAAGAAAGCTCTGATGGCCATTTTAGCCATAGGGCTTTCTTGCGCAAGAAATCCCTGCCGAGCATCCACACTGCCCTCTTGCGCAAGAGCTCCTGCGCAAGAGGACTTACACCTGTTAAAAAAGAGCGTAGCTCTTGCACAAGAAGCCCTCTCTACTATGCCATACTGTAAATTTACTTGTGTAAGAGCAGGCTGGCAGTGTGGACGCTCTGCAGATTCTTGCGCAAGAACGGCCGTACTTGCGCAAGAAACCGCGAGTGTAGACATAGCCCAATTGTGCAAAAACTCCTCTGTTCTTTCAATTTACTATTGAAAGAATGCGCTTGCAGTGTGGACGTTCTGCGAGTTTTGTTGGGAAAACGGCCGTTTTTCCGACAAAACTCTGTCGTCTAGACATACCCTGAGCAGCTTGCTTAAGTTACATTTTCATAAATGTCCACTAGTTGGGGTGGCTAACTTTTGGGATGCCCCTACATAATACAACTAAGGCCTGGTTTGTAATGATGCTGAGCACCTTCAGCTTCTATTGACTTGGCTTATAATTGTGGGTGCTTAGGACTTCTGAAAATCAAGCCAAATAGCTAAAAAATGAAGTTCCTAAAATGAGCAGATTCTTTAGGGATGTTTGGTGCTTTCCCTCTTTGCATCTCAGTGTAACTATATGTAAAGTGAGGAGAAAAATATTTATCTGCAGAAGAGGATTTTGATGGAACGTGTGAATTATTTGCTCTTTAAGAAACATGTGCAAGTCCTTGGTAATCAGAGGCATTATCTGACCCATACATAGCTGAGAGAATTACTCATTTGAATGAGGAATAAAATTAAACCTCAGTGGAGACTCAGCAGGGTTCCAGATATGAATGTGTGGGAAACAGAGGAAGCTAGGAATCAGGTTTATCTGTACTAGAATCTTCCCATCCCAAAACCAACAGGGAAACCAGCATAAGTTACTGTTAAGAAGGGGTTCTGGGAGAAGCCACACATTGGGATTGCTACTAGCAACTTTAATTGTTTCAGGAGCCATTCACTCCATAGAGGGAGGGAATAAGACATGTGTGGCAGTGCAGAGGCAAAGCTCAGAAACTTTTTACCTCTAGAAGATTCAGAGGGGCTACAGATGAGTGAAACAGACCTTCTCCTCAGACAGAGGTGTAAGTGTAAACTTATACCATTGCACAATTAGTCTCATTGGGTTATTCCCATGGGGAAGAAAGTATCAGACTTTATTATTAAACTTTTGAGACACACAATAGAGCTGGTGACATATTTTAGATAAGTCAACCAGAATATTGAGCAGTAATCAGAATATTCCTTATAGTAGAAGTCAGAAATGCTTTACAGGCTGCACGCTTCTAATGCAGGGGTGGGGAACCTACAGCTCATGGGCTGCATCTACCCCCCAGCTTACTTTGATCCAGCCTGTGGTGAGGCTTGGGACTTTCCCTCACAGCAGGGTGAGCCAGTGCTCACACTCCAGCCCAGTGGCAAGTTTCCCAACCTTGCTCCCTCCCAGGCCTAGAGCAAGAGTAGAATCCCAGCACCCCCAGCTGAGTGTGAGTGAGATGTCTCTTTTCTTTTTCTGCTTTATCTTATTTCCCTGCTTACAGTAATGCAAAACTGGAGTAACACAGTGGTGAATCAAATGCAGCTACGTTTCAACTAACCTGAATATTGTTATCCCAAATAGTTATGCTCTTCTAAGCAATTACTAACATTAAAGTATTGTATTTCTTACACACTTGACATGTAAATGCAAACTTTTTATCAAGATCTGCAAATTGCTTGTTTGAGGACTTGCCAACTAGTTACTTAGTTACTAACCTTTTCTACATAGGCCTTGCCTAATAATGAGCTAAATTTAGCTTTTTTTTTTTTTTTTTTTCCAAAGGGATTGTGAAAATGTGCATTTTGGTCAAATAGCAACATTGTTCTGACAATGTGTCCATCAACTGATCTTATTAAAAAGATAAAAGAGATTATTTATTGGCTTTTACTACTCTGCTTAGATTGCCTCAGAGGAATATGCCAGTGGCTTACTGAAAAAATCCCAAAATTAAATGCTTTGAAAGAATTCTTCATATCCTACAATGCTAACATTCAACTCCAGGAAAGGGTCAGAGTCATGTCCCATGTTAGAGAAACTAAACAAAGCATTTTTGTCAGTTGATACTTCTAATCTTTGTAATCATTTGTTGAACTTCCAATTTAAAAACAATATATTCTGTGTTGGTCTGTGATATAATTAAACTAAAGTTTCTTTCTACTGAGTACATTCATAGGCCTTTGATGTAAATTACAGATGCTTTATACAATCTAACCTAAGTGGTACCTCATATATTGAAATTTTACTGGCTGTGCTTCTGCAGCACATATTTCAATGCTGATTCACATTTTTCAGTCAGGAAGAATTTTATCCTCATGAGAATCTCTTTCTCCACTACAGCAGTTTCTACTATTTCCTGGAGCATCAGCCTCCATTTCAGGTGTAGCGACTGCTTAAATGAGAAGGTCCCACAGCTACAAGTAGGGAAATGTAAGTTTGATTTTATTAGGTGATGAATTAATGCTGTGATGAGCATGTTATAAATACTTAAAACTTATTGGCTCTCCAGTCATGTAGTGGTTGGGAGTGGGCATGATTCTTGGGAAGTCTTGCAGGAGTTCATATTGCTGCTGGGGAAAGGGGTAGATATCAGGACCAAATTTTGCCCTTTTCTTTTAAGCTAATTGGTTGGGGTACTAGAAAATATAGCAGAGGGTGTTGAGAAGGGAGAAAAAGGTACATCAGCTGCAGGGAATGCTACCACAGTTCTGCCCCCAACTTAGGAGTGCCTCCTTTGTGGTTCTTCCATTTTAAGCCCTTTTAGACCATGCATATGACACCATCCAGTTAACCTATGACATGAAAATAAACTTCTGGGAATTTAGTAATAACTTGAAATGCATATTTGAATGTTCCTGTGCAATGTTACTTGTACAAATTATGTTAACAATGTTGACACCTCTTCAAAAGAAGGTTTAAGGCATGATTGTTTAAGATCTTGTTAGCCAAAGATATTTTTTCCTCTGCTTTCCCTGGTTTCACTCAATTTGCTTTCTTCTCTTTCATCTGCATTTTGATACTTCTCTAGGCCAAAAATGGTTTTAGAGCATGACTGGTAGCCATTTTGGTCAATTGGGGCTGCAAATCATTTGAAATAAATTACCTTGGATTGTTTTCTTTCTCTTTAAGTTATATTACTGAGGTGTGTGGAATTGCCTGCCAATGGTTTTGCTCAGACCTAAAAAGGGGGCAGTTAGTGATAATGGATGGAGGACTGGTTCTGCTCTTTTAGACTGAAATGGATGCAAGCAACTCTTGATGGCAATATGGGGGTCAGAGTGTAAGCACTTCTGCCTCATATCATGGATTTGTGATGTGGCATACTCTCCACACAATTGGGTCCACCTGGTCTAATTCAAATCAACTAATTAAACTGCAAACAGGTGAGATTTAGACTATGCAGATGGTACTAATTGGAAGGAAAATTACCCATGAGGGAAAAAGCAGGGCTTCCGCAGAGCCAGGTGGTTTCCAACAGTGTGGAAGGCAGTAGGTTAAAAGCCTTCACATCTCCCTAAAGTAAATGAGGAGGGGTGAATAGAAATCCATGAGGAAGGATGTATCTAGCAAGTCTTAAAGAGAGGGGTCTGACTTGGAAGGTTGGTGAAGGAGTAGCTTAAAGAAGTATTGTAGCAAGTAGTCCAGGGAAGAGAGCAGTAAGACAGGCAGAGAACCAGACCTTAACTGCTCTTTGTCTGGTGCTAGATGGGAGTGCAGTGTAGAAGGCAGGCCTCAATTCCCCTCTGTCCGCTGCAGAGAAGTATTGCTTGGAGTGTTGAATGAAAAGATTGTGTGAGTAGCAGTGGGAGTGATAGGGCAGTGGATGTAATGACTGCCCATTGCTGCTTGTGCAGATAAACTATGAAAGACTCTGGGAGGAGAATCACAATATGATCTGACCACAGAGCTGAGCCACACAGTGGCTCTGCTGTGACTCTGTGAGCAGGAGGAGAGCTGCTACAGTGGAAGAGAAGGAAAAAGAGTGCTGTACTGGGTGAAGCTAATCCCCAGGATTTCCAGAAGGATATACCATCAGTAGTGAGTACAGCAACTGGTGACCATATTATGTGGCCTTTTTGCTTTTATCCATGTGAATGTTGAGAGGGTGACTTCTAATTGCCTTTCTGTGGTTAAAGGGGTTTAATTTTCTTTTAATTTTTCTAGATCGTGCTTTAAAGGATGCTTTAGAAATAGAGCTGAACTTGGTTCTGCTGATGCTTACACTACTGTATATTGGGGTAAATTTATTAAAAACCTTATAGTTTTCCTATAGAAAACCTGTAAACTAGGGGAATCGGACCCATTATTGTGTTTTTCTTAAGCTCACTACAGAAAGGACAAGAACCTAAATAATGGAGTTTCCAGAAATGCCCATTTAAATTCAGGGGCATGTGTTGAAAACTATCATGCAATATAAATACGTGGGTGAAATCCTGACCCCATTTGCTCCCATGGAGCTAGGATATCACCCTGGGCCTCTTGTATTCTGAATATCATGGAATGATTCTTTCATAATGTATTTGAAGCTACTCTCACCTGCAAAGGTCAACTATTTCAACATCAACACACTTTGAGCCTGACATATAGAAGAAATTCACTATAAAATTAATTTCTCCATGTATTCTGTGAGGAAAGTGTATGGTCACCAAATGGCCTTATTTTTTGCTATGTAAACTGACTTGAAAGATCCTCTCTGTGTTGGTATGTAAGTACTACATGAAAGTCAAGTGAATATTTGGTAATCTAGCCAGTTTCATAGTACAAAACCAACTCTTCCATTTTTGAATTTCCTTCTTCTTTTCCAGTAATGCCATGCTAATTTCTTCTGACATTGATTTTTGCTTTTGTTGTTGATTTGAGCTTAACGACCTCATGCTGAAAAAAGAAAGCTTTTTGAAATTTGCTTTTATTAATCAGACTTCATGATACAGTGACCAAAAGAGAAATAAGCTCATCCTTCCCCTTTGGTATTTGTGTGGTGGTTCTTTGTGGCACCTTGGCATGCTCTGTGTCTTGGAATAGCTTGAGGAAATATTATGAATCTCTTAAAAGAAGATGCTATAGAATGAACTACAGCTGGAGTGGGTAAAAGAGAAAGCATATGGAAGAGAGACACAATAAGGCAATTCCTCAACAGGTGTAAATCACTGACTCCAATAAAATCACAATGATTTGAGAAGCCAGCCCAGGACATACTTTTAACCAGGGTCATTGGGTGGAAAAGACAAACTTCTGTTCAGTATCCTTGGTTTCAATTGACCTAGCTCTTTACAAGTTAATCCGTGCTCTTACCTTACCTTCATGCAATTGTTTACATTTTCTGTCACCTTTCATATCTATTTTCATTGTGTAGCTCCTGGTGGAAACTCCTTAGTTATGCTCTCAGATTAGAACAACACTGTTAGGACACCTTGCTGAGAGAAATGGCTATGACTTCTGGCAGCACTTGAGCCCTCCATATTATTGGTAAATTACCAGAAGGAATGTTTCCTTTCCATGACTCAGTGCTGGGTGTCTCACATTCTCAGAGTCTAAGAAGTGCTCCTGTTTGCTGGCTCTGCTTTCTGTAGTCACAGTCAACTTCATACCTACTAGTCAACAGAAATCTCAGGCACAATGAATCATTCAGCTCTCAGTACAAGAAGGGAAATACTTGGATAGCTAGAAGGCAGGGTAGTGTTTCACTTAGAGCTGCAGGAATTTCCCTGAAACTGTCTTAGAAAAACAGCTTAATGCTGTTTTTAGTGTGTTCTATTTGTCATTCAGAAACACAACACATTAACAGCTTTGATCTCCTGGGCCCCAAAAATATGTAAGTTACATAAGCAGATTGAATGAAATTTTTTAAGGCAAAATATTCTTAAGCATCTTTTCACTGTCCCAACTTGGGTACAGCTCTTGTACGGGGCACAGCTACAAAATGTTAGACAGTGTAAAGAAGAATTTGAACCAAGACAAATATCCAGACAAGTGTGCAAGCACTAGAATGAAGAACATTTCTAACTAAATAAAATATGCCGTGTCACTTTTTTAGAAATTAAATCAAAAAGGTTACATTTTAATTTTTAAAAGTGTATCTTAATCTTGTGGATCTTTGTTTCCTCAACCATCAGAATGCCTGAGAGCAGGGAGGTGGCAGGGAAGCTGGAAGATTCCAGAACTTTAGTTTGGGTGTCTGAGCAATTTGATTTTTGACATGGTTTTCAATCACATGACACAATTCTACATTCGAATTGTCCCTTCAAGATGTGGCTTTTTTTAAAAACATGGCCATGGGCTGTGGAGAAGTTTTTCTTAATTTTTTTATCTTGTTGACATTTGTACACTCATAGAATTGATGCATTTTTAGTACATTTACAGTGCACCTCCAATGCCTGTTTTCAGATGTATGCCACTGTATATTTTCATGTTTGCACAGCTTTTGCCAAAGGAACAGGGCTTCTGTGGACAGTAGCCCTTTGTGGATCCTGCAGCATGAAAAGAAATATCCAGTGATATAGTAGATGGAGTACATTAAGTCAGCAGAACAGCAGAGAAGTATATTTCAAGAGATATTGCTTCCTTACACGTGTGTAACCCTTCCGCCAGGTAGGCCTGGCAGCAACTAGGGCTGGGTTCATATCTAGGGGTCCATCTCTCACAGAACTGGCTCAAGCCCCCACCCAGTAGCCTGGGAAATTCACACACCCCTGGGTGCCTCTGAGAGGCAATGCTTCCCCACTCGCAAGCACAGAGTCTGTGTCAAAAAAAACTTTTAATGAAACAGAGAGAGAGGTCACATGGCATTATCTTGGGGAAAATACCATAAACAGAGTTCATAGCCCCCTCCCCTAAGAGTAACTGTCCCAGCTCAAAAGGATTGAGCAATGTCTTTTGCTTCTCAGGCTCACCAGTCCCACACGGTAAGGGTTCCATTCACTTTCTCCATACCCCATGTCAAACGCCCCACTTACAGCTCTGTCTAGTCAGTGCAGACCCTGACACATCATCCTGATGACTCTACTCCTTGAGCCTGAGGCTATGCTACCTTCGTGCTGCTCCTACCGGCCACCTGCCCGTAGTCCTTGCCAGTCGCCTGCCTCCACTCCTACTGGCCAGTCGTCCCCGCCAGCCACTCCACTGGCTGTAATGGGTCTGGCTTCCAGCCAAACCAGTGATTTCAGCTCTTACTGATTTCAACTCTTTAGCCACCACCTAGACTGGCCAAAGATTCCAGCTTCCACTGGACTAGCAAAAAGACTCCTCATGAAATCTGCTTTAGGTCTGTCCCTGAAACCAGGGGGAAAGGGGCAGTGTAGCCAGACATGAACCCTATCTCCCCCCTCCCCCCCCTGAGAAAGGCAGTCAGCCTTTGATGCCCTGGGAACGCAGGTGTGCTGCCTGTCCCTGACTCTAATAAACAGAAACCAGACAGTAAATGGGCTAGCTGATGACCCCAGGGCCTCCTGCCGCCCTGATGGCTAGTACCAGTAATTGACACGCCTGCACTGTCCCAGGAGAGGAATCTTCACCCATCACATACCAGAGGTGCCCATTGTCTACATTTTCCCAGGTGTGAATTATGCTTTGCACCCTTCGTGGGAAACTTGGTGTTCAAAGCCATTTTTCCTAATTGGCCACTTAAGACCAGGAAGAAGCCTATGTGACCCAAGGGGTATAAAGAGGGGTTTATTAGCCCACCCCATTTGAGCTCCAATCACCTACACCTGCTGGCAGGTATTGATTGTCTCCCGAGGTCTGTGGGACACCCAACCTTGCCCTACTTCTTCCCGAGGGATTGAGAGAAAGATGCTGGACACGCCAAGTCTGGAATGCAGGGGTGAGAATATATACCTGCTAGGTGTCTATTTTGCATGCATTTAATAAGAGCTCAGAGAACCAAAAGGGTTTCATGGTACCTATAAGTGACTTATTAGTGTAATTTCTGTCCTGTCCTTGGTAGTGGCTGTGTTAGCTGTTAAATGCTACTACTGTGTCACAGCTAAGTTTACCCTGTAACAATAAAATAGTAACTGTTTAAGCTGTGACCTGACTCCTTCAGTTGCTGTAACAGAACCAAGCACAATTTTAAAAGAACTCCAGCTGGTCATAAGGGACAGATATAGGGAGAGCTTGAGCATTGGATCATGTCGCTTCCAGGGGACAGATCCATTGGGGCATCTCTCAGCTTCCCCAGGCTGCCCGCTGCAAAGGGATCGTGTATCCTAGCAGTCAAAATCTGAGGTGTAATAAGTTCTCCCTGTAAACTTCTTGGGGCGCCCGTCAACCTCCTCCAGGTTGCCCGCTGCTAAGGGACCCCAGTCCTAGCAGTTGAAGTCTCGGGTGTATAACACACACACACCACTCACTGCCCTGACCACCGGCTGACAGGTAAGTCGAGCCAGTCTTACAGCTCACACCTGGCAGGCATGAAGCAGGCTGCCTCAACCCAACCTGCCCCCACATGTGCCCCCCCTGCAAGTCACTCAACTCTGGCGGGGGGAGGCTTGTTCCTCTGAGACCTCTTACAATGATGGGGTCTCTCCTGCAACCAATGATGGTGTCATATTTTTACAGTTCCCACATTTAGGGGTAGCATGATTTGTGACCCCCACAACAGCCCCAAATTAGTTACAATACACCACATTCCAATCCAGCACTGATCCTCCATCAGCCCTGGCCGAACTGGATTTACATAGCCACACCTCGGATTCCTTCCCCCTCCTGGCATGAGCTGTATTTACATATCAACAGTTAATTATCTTGCAGAGCTAAACAATTGGAGTGACCACACCCACTGCCAGGGCAGCTCTCTCCCTTTAGCTGGGTGATAGCATGCAGTAATTCAGCCCCGGCTTACACGTGCATCATGTATAAGGGCATTCCCTGGAATATTAATTAGGTGAAGCAAACTTAATACCCTGAATTTCTATTTCTTCAAAGTAATGTATCATCAGGGGAGGTTTGGTTATCTCTTCATGCTACTTGGGTTTAATTTCTTTCACCTGTCTACATATATTAACTAAAATACTTTAACTGCACTAAAATGTTCTATTACAAAAATGCTGATAACTTATCAAGGATTTTATTTAAAAGTAGCCAGTTCTCACTTGGTTTCTTGAGCACGTTTTTGTTCATGAAAATCATAGAACACTAGAACTGGAAGGAACCTTGAGAGGCCATCAACTCCAATCTCCTGCCCTCACGGAAGGATGAAGCACCATCTAGATCATTCCTGACAGAGATTTGTCTAACTTGCTCTTAAATTTCTCTAGTGATGGAGATTATACAACCTCCCTAGGTAATTTAGTCCAGTGCTAAACCACCGTAGCAGCTAGGAAGCTTTTCCTAATGTACAATCTATACCTCCCTTGCTGCAATTTAAGCCCATCACTATTTGTTCTACCATCAGAGGTTACGGAAAACAATTTTGGTCCCTCTTCCTTGTAACACCTTTTTAGGTATTGGAAAGCTGTTATGCTTCCTCTCAGTCTTCTCTTTTCCAAACTAAAAAAACCTAGTTCTTTGTCTTCCCTCATAGATCATGTTTTCTAGACTTTTAATAATTTTTGTTGCTCTTTTCTGGACTTTCTACACATCTTTTCTGAAGTGTGGTGCCAAGAATTGGATGCAATACTCCAGTTGAGGCCTAATCAGCACAGAGTAAAGCGGAAGAATTACTTCTCATGTCTTGTTAACAGCACTCCCTGTTGATACATCTCAGAATGCTTACTTTTTTTTCCACCCGTGTCACAATGTTGACTCCTATTTAACTTGTGGTCCACTAAGACCCCTAGTTCCCTTTCTGCAGTACTCCTTCCTAGACAGTCACTTTCTATTCTGTATGTGTGAAACTGATTGTTCCTTCCTAAGTGGAGTACTTTGCATTTGTCCTTATTGAACTTCATCCTGTTTTTCAGACCATTTGTCTAGATCACTTTGAATTATGACTCTGTCATCCAAAGCACTTGCAACCTCCCAAGTTGGTATCATGTGAAAACTTTAAGTGTACTCTCTATGCAATTTTCTAAATCATTGATGAAGATATTAAACAGAACTGGTCCCAAAACTGATCCCTGTGGAACCCCACTTGTTATGCCCTTCCAGCAGGATTGTGAACTATTAATAACTACTCTCTGAGAATGGTTATCCAGCCAGTTATGCACCCACTTTATAGTAGCCCCATCTAAGTTCTATTTGCCTAGTTTATTGATAAGATCATGCGAGACCGTATCAAATGTTTTACTAAAATCTAGGTATACCATGCCCACTGCTTTCCCCCATATTCATAAGGCTTGTTATCCTATTAAAGAAAGCTATAAGATTGGTTTGACGTGGTTTGTTCTTTGCAGATCCATGCTGTCTCTTTCCTATCACTTTATCTTCCAGATGTTTTCAGATGGAGCAAGTAATTAAGAAATCCATCATCTTTCCTGGCACAGGTGTTAAGATGACTAGTCTATAGCTTCCTTGGTGGTTATTTCCCTTTTTATAAGTGGGCACTACATTTTCCATTTTCCAGTCTTTTGGAATCTCTCCCATCTTTCATTACTTCTCAGAGAAGATAGATTATATCTCAGATACCTCCTTGAACATTCTAGGATTCATTTCATCAGGTCCTTGTGACTTGAAGACATCTAACTTTTCTAAACTTTAACTTCTGAACCTACTCCATTTTTATTGGCATTTGCTATTGTTTTTCCCCTTTCCATTGAGCAATGGGCCTAACCTGCCCTTGGTCTTCCTCTTGCTTCTAATATATTCGTCGAATGTGTTCTTGTTACCCTTCATGTCTCTAGCTAGATTCAGCTCTTTTTGTGCCTTTGCCTTTCTAATTTTGCTCCTACATACTTGTAGTGGTTGCTTATATTCATCCTTTGTACTCTTACCTAGTTTCCACTTTTTATACAATTCCTCTTTTGATTTTTAGATCACTTAAGATCTGCTGGTTAAGCCAAGGTGCTTTCTTGCCATACTTCCTATCTTTGCAACTCATTGTAATTGTTGGCTCTTGGGCCTTTAATAATGTCCCTTTGAAAAATTGTCAAATGTCTTCAGTTGTTTCCTCTTAGTCTTGCTTCCCATGGGACCTTACCTACCAGCTCTGAGTTTACTAATGTCTGCCTTCCTGAAATCCATTGTCTTTATTTTGCTGTTCTACCATTCTTTAGAATCATGAAGTCTGTGGGTACGTCTACACAGCAGCATTATTTCAGAATAACTGACATTATTCCAAAATAATAAAATGCATGTCTACACTACAAGCCTTTATTTCTAAATAATGTCAAGCTGCAGGACTTCTTACTCTGACCCACGGTAACTCCCATTTCATGAGGAGTAAGGGAAGTCCGAAGAAGTGTTCTTCCTGCTGTATAGATAGCTTAGCTCGGCTTTTGGCACTATCTCGACTTAAGCTACGCAATTGATGTAGCTAAAGTTGTGTAGCCTGCTTCGATTTTTAGCCCTGTTGTGTAGACATACTTTATGATTTCATGATCACTTTCACCCAAGCTACCTTTCACTTTCAAATTCTCATTCAGTTCCTCTCAATTCGATAACCTCAAATCTAGAACGGCCTTACCCAAATAGCTTTCTCTACCTTCTGAAATAATAAAAATTGCAATTACTTCTTGGATAGTCTGTACCCTGCTGTGCTGTTTTCCCAACAGATGTCTATATAGCTGAAGCCAGAACCCTCCTGGTGATACCATCTTTACTGTCAGGCACTCTTCTCTGGGATGCATCTGTGTTTGTCTGGGCCCCTGTCTTAGACCAGAAGGATTGAAGAGAACACTCTGTACCCCCAAACTCCCTCACTTGCACTCTCAGAGCCCTGAGTCACTTTTGATCAGCTCAAGGTCACACCTTGCAGTATCGTTAATGTCCACATAGAGAAGTAGCATTGGTTAGTAGTAGGTGGGCCGGATGATCTTTGACAATCCCTCTGTAACATCTCAGATACAGGCTCTTGGCAGGCAGCTACCTCCTGGAATGTCATGTCAGGGCGACAGATGGGTGCCTCTGTCTCCCTCAGAAGAGTCTCCAACTATCACTACCCTATGTTTCCTCCTCATGGTGGTGGTGCAGACCTCCCAGTCTTGGGGGGACATGGCTTCTCCTCCTGCTTGGGACATGATTCCTCATCCCTTGTATCCAGGGCAGCATAACAGTTCTTCAGAGCCAGGGTGGGTTGAGAGCAGGGTAGAGCATCTCCTCCTCTACCAATGGTGTGTCAGAAGTCCTTTGTAGTTGAATAGCTTCCTCAGCCTAAGATGTCTCCACATGAATACTCTTAAGAAGTTATGTTCTTAATATTTGGGGGAGAAGTGCTCTAAAAAAGTAAGCTAAAATTGATATGAACCTTTAAAACACCCTTTATGGGTCAAGCAAATATTTGTCTAAATTTAAACTAGTATCCATTCACAGGTTTGTGTGTGTGTGTGTGTGTGTGTGGTTTTTTTTTTTTTAAAGAAAGCCCCCAGGCCTCTGCTAGAGTTAAAGTATATGTAGCTAAATTAACATGAATTTCAATAAAAACCTATTACTGTGGAACAAAGAGACCTTGAGGGGAGAGAGATTTTTAAATGTGAAATCTACAAATGTGAATAAGGATAAAGTCATAATTAGCACCAGACATAGATGTGAAATAAAAATGGTGGGCCAGAGGTCATAAGCAACTTTCTAGTATTTTAGCATATTAAAATATCAGACCATGTGAGACAGTTCAGGAGGATTTATTCCTTTTGGTGCGGAAGACCTATTGGATGTGCAATAAAATTTGCAGGAACAATAATACAATATAGTTAAATAGCAGGAAGAAGTAAGTGTAGCAGTAATTAAGCCAGTATTTTGTAATCTCTATTTCTGAGAAGGAAAGAGGCAATTGTTCTGATTCTAATGTCATAAAACACAAACATTTCTGAGTTCTCTGCACATTAAAATTCAGGGAAAAAATCATTTTGGCTCAACTTAACTTTATTTTCAAAATATAAAATAATTTTGAAACAAACTCAAAACATCATCCCATTTCAATGCTGTAACTTTTTTCCCAACACAATTTCTATAATAAACATGCAAAGCATTTCTATCAAAGTATTTCCAACCAGCTCTAATATACATATTAAGCATGTGCTCTCATACCATTTTAGAACATCCTCACTGATGCACACCTGAATGCTATAATCATTAAGATGGAAACAAAATGATTTTTGAACTGCAGGCAGGCAACTTACATGAGATGGAACTGAAGCTAGCATCTTCATTCTTGCTATGCTTTTGAAGAAATTTGGCATGATAAATGTTCTCATATTCAAATGAAAGATTTTTTTGTTGTTGTGTTTGTTTTTTGTGTGGCTTTTTTTTTTTTTTACTCACCATTTCTTTTTCAGATAAATTTTATTTCCCATGCCTCTCCCAGATGCCCTGCAACTTGTATATCCCCAGAACATTGTAATCATACAATTTTAATTCTTTAGTTGTATAAAGGAGTAGAATCTCAATGTATTCTTTCCTCCTGGGGAGTCAATGTGATGTAAGACAATGAAAAAAATGCTTCTTACACCTCACGCTGGTCATTTAGACTGGGTCTACACTAGCATGCATATTCAAGTATTGTACATGTGTAACCTGCACACCTTCTGAATGTGGTGTATCGTCCTATCAAAAGTGGCACCTAGACCACTTACAGAGGAGAATGAGTTTGCTCGATAGGCCCTGCTATGGTATGCCTATGGGAGGAGCATGCAAGAAACTTCCAGTGCCAGAACAATGAATTCAGGGAAGCGACACTGCGTCAGAAGTGGGTTGCTATTGATCCGTGGAAGCTGACAGCACCAGATAGACACATGTCCTTTGCAAACCACTTTGTGGCTGGAAAGCTCACTATTGAGGTTATGGCTGTGCAGGTTCATAAGGCATTTAACTCAGTGATCTACCCATAGTAGGTGTTATGAGAAATAATCCAGAAATAATATCTGGATTTGAGGATGAGTTTTCAGAACTGTGCAGGGGCCCTTGATGGCACCCCTATCCTAGTGTTTTGCCCATGATAGGGGACAAATGTGTATGAACTAAAAAAGTTACTATTAGCTCATTCTACAAGAATCAATAGATCCAAGAGTCAGACCCATAAATAAACATGGGAGACACTGGAAGAGTTCATAACACTGGGATCTTGTGGTGATCAGGGTTGTACTTGAAGGGAGAAGGAGGGAATTTAGAATATTGTTTCTGAGGAATATATCATTTGTTTGTGCCAACTGTTTTGGGTCACTGCATAACTGCTTCAACTTGGCTCCTGAAACTGTACCCCACACTAAAGACCCTGGAAAAAGGAATTCAATTATAAGCTCAGTAAGGGTACGTCTACACTTGCTACATAGTTCGAGCTAGGGATGCAAATGTAGGTGACCGAAATCGCTAATGAAGCGGGGATTTAAATATCCCATGCTTCATTAGCATGATCTCGCTGGCACGTTACTCCGCTCAACAGCTGATTCGAACCAGGAAGTGCGCGCCACAAAAAATGAGGAGTAATGTTAGTTCAAACCAAGGGGTTTGGTTTGAACTAATGTGTCTCGGTGCGCACTTCATGGTTCGAATCAGCTGTTTAGCATGATCTTGCCAGCGCGTTACTCCGCTCAACAGCTGATTCGAACCATGAAGTGCGCACCGAGACACATTAGTTCAAACCAAACCCCTTGGTTTGGACTAACGTTACTCCTCATTTTTTGTGGCACGCACTTCCTGGTTCGAATCAGCTGTTGAGCGGAGTAACGTGCCGGTGAGATCATGCTAATGAAGCATGGGATATTTAAATCCCCGCTTCATTAGCAATTTCGGTCGCCTACATTTGCATCTCTAGCTCGCACTAGGGAGCAAGTGTAGACATAGCCTTACTGTATAATTGTGGTGCAAGGTCAATGGTGCTGCCTGTGCACTATGCCTGAATGCCAGTATGGCAACAGCCACTGGCATAATTGTCACCTGATGCACACCTCATAATGTTTGCAGGATAAATGAAAGTACTTCTATCAAATAACTCCAGGACAGGTTTGGGGTGCTTAAACTCTTTAAAGGCAACCAGATCCCTGCCCCTTACACACTGTTTCTGGTTCCCGGTAGGCCAGACAAGTCAGGATGCTGTAGCTGTACACTCTTTGGTGCATAAGGGAGGTAGAGGATGACATCTGCCTGTACCATGGGACTCCTTCACACCCTGTACATGCACATGCCAGAAATGTACAAATTTATTTTTGTACATACTTGTGGGTCTAAATAGTTTTGTGAAGGTTTTGTTCCCTTGTAGCTGAAGGTCATTAGCCATTTGTGCACAGATTGAAGGTAATTATAAATGGACATCTCTACTGAGCTACCACCTTAGGGTTGGGTTTTGGGTTTGGCAGCAGCTGAATTTTAATGAGGTTGTTTTTATTTTTATATAATTTTGTTTTCACTAGTCCCATTTGGGTAGAGACTTCTGTTTCAGGAACACTCAATCTCTCCATGAATTTATGAATATATTCTTGGGAGGGAGGGGATGTGCAGCCATTGTTTTGTCTAGTCACTGACAGCAGTGCTAATTGGATTTAGCCATTGTTAAAGAGCACTAATTCCTACCATAGTTGTAACTGCTAATTGTTTTGAGGAGGATGAAGGGGCAGTTGGTTTACAGTGTGGCAGCAAATGCTGGCATTGCCTGTAGAGTTATTGGAAATGTTTCAATTTTCTGCATGTGACGTAACCCATAAAGCTATTCGTTTAACTATTTTCTGTTTTGTAAAGCAGTGGTTCTCTAACAATCTTTGATTGTCAGCATTAGTTTACATTTCCCTCCTCCCCTGCCATTCTTCAGCTATCCAACTCCAAAAGCAGAGGGGGAGTGGTGCATGCTGGCCATCTTTCAAGCCTTGCAGGCAGCACTGCCAGCACCAATGGAGAAGTAAAGGTGGCATGGCATGATATTGTGATCCTTATTGCTTCTCTGTTGCTAGTAGCAGCACTGTCTTCAGAGCTGGGTGCCCAGAGAGTGGCAGTTGCTGGCTGGGTACACAGATATGAAGGCAGTATTGCCACCAGCAGCAGCACCTCCAGTGTAAGAACTTCTGCAGTAGAGTTCTGGTGCATTGAAAACTAGTAGTGCTTTCAGTGAACACGCAACATTGACTCTACATCTAGCTGTGCTGTCAGAAATGGACATGTGGAGGGTCAGGTTTATTAGTTCAAGCAGTGGCAGTTGGACAGAGTGGTTAGTGTGGCAACAGCCAGGCCAGGATCTGGGCCCAAAGATTGGCGCAGGAGTGAAGAAAAGATTTGGAATGAAGCAAGAGTAGCGCTGGGAGCCAGGCTGGATAAAGGAGAGAGTGCTAAAGAAGGCTAAGGATAGTGGAGTTTTTTAACCATATCACGCCATAGAGTTCCAAGCCATGAAGTAATTTTGGGCAGATTGAGTAGTTGTTTCTCCTGTTTGGTTTATATACCTGGCCTGTGAGTCCCCAGACCAGCTCCTGGCTTGTGGATTGAAGTTACATGAGGTGATGAACCATCAGGTTCTAGTTTGGGGTTGACTCATCACTTTACATGTATGCAATTCAATATCCTGTGTTATGAGTTGTGGTGC
The DNA here is from genome assembly GCA_032595735.1 of Pelochelys cantorii. NCBI lineage: Eukaryota > Metazoa > Chordata > Testudines > Trionychidae > Pelochelys > Pelochelys cantorii. Next base: position 61,885,611 of record CM064328.1, on the reverse strand, counting down.
CCAGTCCCTAACTGCAGGAAAAAGTTAATACTTTATAAATATTTTAATAAGGAAGTTGAATCACAAGTCTTCAAAAAAATTAATTGAATGCTCCAGCCAAATGTTATGGTCTCCGAAGCTGTCTCCTTACCATCCTCCTGACGAGAGAGGACAAAGGGGGAAAACGACACATGGCGAAAGAACAAGGACGTTGCCTCTGACATCTGTTTGTGGGTGGAGGCAATCATGAATCTGCAAGCACATTGTCCTTCCCGCCTAGATGCTCAGGAGCATCCCCTTAAAGGAATTTCAGATGCTGGGGAACAGTGAGATCCCAGGAATCCTCTAGGATCCATGTTTTCTTCTAAATCACTTGCGGGGGGAGGGATAGTGGTTGCTGAAGATGAAGTAATTGTGTCCTCAGGAGCAGGCAGATTCTGATCCATTAGCCACCACTTTAGTGAGCTTCACCATGAGGGAATTTACCTGTTCTGAATGGTGTGCCACCTGCTCCAGCATGAAGAGGCACTGATGAACCAGTTCAATAACAGCCTGATTCTCTCAGGCCCTGAGGAACTCTCTCTGCCCCTGGTTCCTCCTGTCTCTTCTTATGAGCAGATCTTCCAGGGCCCTTCTCCATCTGCCTCTGCTGTCTGAGGGGTTCTGCTCTTGCCCTCCCCGCAGGATGGTTTTTCCCTCAGAAGTCAAAGATACTGCTAGTTCAAAGACAAAGGTAGCATATTTTTTCCTTTAAAAGAAGTCAGGAAGTCCCCCCCCCCCCCATAACTTTGCTTCAGAAGGAAGGTCTCAATATTGACACTTTTCAATGTTCCGAGAATAAGACGGTTAGACTTTCACTGCCTCAGAACTTTGGCAGCTCCTGAGGAAGAAGTAGAGGTTACTAATGGTAAGAAAAATGTTTTAAAATATTTATAGTTTTCATGTGTCTGTCTTGGGAGGGGTTGGTGGAGTTCCTTCCAGGGACTGTTACCACATTGCAAGTTCTTCCGAAAAGGCTAGCCAACATTTGAACAACATAACTGTTTTCAAGGTACCATAGTGTATGTGTCTGTGTGTGTGTGTGGGGGGGGGGGGGGGGGGGTGGAGAGCTATGCCAGTGAGCTGCTTCTGCTAATGGTCATCCCTCTATATATTGTTGAATTGAGTGATTTTTTTTTTTTTTTTTTTTTTTTTTTTTGGTCTGCAATGAAATTGGAACAAGCAGATTTGCACAGCTGTTGAGACTTGAACTAGCTGGTGTCTTGCTAGGCCAGAAAATTGCTTAAATTTGCCTATAGGTCTGGGAGGCAGTTCAACTGGAAATTGACCATATTCTCAGCTAACATACAGGGTTTCTTGTGCAAAAGGATTTGTCAGACCAGGGAGAGTAAAAATTCTGTAATCTTCTAACGGAGAAAGGAATGCCATAAATAACTTTTCTTCAGACAACCCATCTGTCCACCCATCCACAGCTGGGTCCTTTCTAACCTGCCCCCTCTTTTCCCCAAGTTATTTGGCCCTCCATTGCTACCTAACTGCTAGCCAAGAAAGGCGCAGAGAGAGGTATTGTGTTTGGGGTTTTTTTTTTTTTTTTTTAAATTAAAATCTGTGTAAGGAATAGGTGGTAGTGTGTCTTTAAAAAAAGGCCAAATGCATAATAACAGTTCATTCAGCATCAGTATAATCCTGTCTTGCTTTGGAACTATTTTGGGACGGGGGAGTTGGGTGAAGGGGAGATATGACAGTTCACCCCATGCTTAATGAATTGTCTTATGAATGTTCATATCCATAAGTCGAAGATGCTTTGGACAAAACACCTCATGTAACCTATCAATTTTAATGTCCCCATCTGCTGGATCTGCATATCTTATTTTGGTGTATGTATCCTTCTTGTATGTGAAGTCAGAACTATAGAAAATGGAATGCTTTATGGTTTTAAATGTGCAAATGAAAGCCATCAAGGGTGTTTCCCTCAATGTCTGTGTGATCACCTGTACACAGCCACCTTTGTTCTTTAAGTCTTAGAAGTGATTGGTGTTAGGAAGACATGTTACCACCCCAACTGGTAGTGACTGACCAGGTAACTTTTCATGAAAGGAGGGAATGTAGAAAGAGAATTCTTGCCCAAAAGAAAATCTATTTAAGAGGCAAAATTTTCAGGCTCTTGGTCTTCGGCTGGCATGACACACTCAAGAAGATAACCAGAGACATCGGGGGCGGGGGGGAGAGAAGTCTTTCCTTGGGTTGGAGGTTTAGCTGAAATAAAAACAGTTTTAGGGTAATTTTCCTATAAGCTTTAGGGCGTTAGAACTAGCTATGCATTTTCTCTTATTTTACATTTGTAATTTACTTTGCTCTACTTGTTTTCACTTAAATCCTACTGTTTGTACTTAATCACTTTTGTTTACTATCAAGCCCAATATAAATAATTGTTACCTAGGTGAACAATCAGTGTGTACATCCCCCTTTCATTATTAAAGGGAGTTTCCCTGAATGATTTATTTGGGGTTCTGATCCCACTTGAGTGGGATTTTTAGAAGCTGTGGCCAAAACTGCATTCTCCTCACACCAGAAAAGATTGTGTCTGTATTGCACTGGGGCGGGGGCATGATTTCAGCCCTGTGCCTTGGCTTGGAGAAATTGGGATATCCATCAGGACAGAGTGGAGAGAAGCCCCAGAGAGTCAGGTGACTAGTGTCAATGGCTTTGTCAGCACACTGGAAAGCAGCCCCAAGGGATCTCTTTATGACCTTGCCCCATCACAGGGGACTTGGAGGACTTTGGGAAGGGGATGGAGCTGACTGTGCCTTGGTTTCAGCACTGCAGTTCAAACTCAGACATAGCCAAGTATGGCATAATATCCAAGGAGGAATACTGACTGCATAGTACTTCAAATGCCCTGGATCTTAAAATCAGGAATCTAGAACCACAGCGGGAGAGCAAACGGGCAGGGCTACTGTAACTTACTGCCCCCTCCAGCCTGTTCCTGTTAGGGGGGATGTGATCAACCAGCTCCTCTAAAAAGAGGTGCAGAATCCCATATTCCTCATCCTCTTCCCAAGCTTCCTCTGTCTGGCTTTGTACCAGGAGCCCTTGACAACAGCAAGTCAAGTTCCTCATAGAAGTGGCATGTACAATGAGCTCTCTTGGAGTTACTGCTTGAGTTTTTGCCCTCCTTTTGCAGGTGACTCAGGTGCTTGATGCATTCCTGGCACAGGGCCGGAGCCCACTGAATACCCACCTTTTCCAGCCTCTGAAACTTCCTGGTACAGGTGAATGTTCCTGCCTGTCCAGCAGAAGTTGTGAAAAAGGGTGTGCTCTGTCAACGCACTGATCTACAGTAGGGTGTGATCAGTGGACCAGGTGGATGCTTTCAGGGCAAGATGCCTGCTAACCTATACAGAGTGCAGCAGAAAGCTCTTCTGCTGTGGTCAGCACATTTCTCTACTTCCAGTGGAAACTGGAGGATAGACATCTGTATAGGTTGGTAAGGGGGAGAGGGCTGGGAAAAGAGTTAAGTGCATTGTGGTAAAAAAGATCACTGAAACTTGAGTCCTGCCACCCACTTCTTACTCCTGTCTGTGCTACAAACTGGCACAGATGTAGGGAAGTGCCTGAGCCCAAAGTGTGTAGTTACCTAAATCCCTCAGGCATACTAGGGACAACAGAGGGGTTGTAATCACACACATGGACATGTCTGCAATCACTAGTGTCAATACACCCTAAGTGGAATTACCTGATTTATGGTATGAGAAAATAATCTGGCATGATACCTTTACAGGTGGCACAGAAGCATGGGGCTGTACTTCACTCTTGGAAAGATTATATTTCCAGACATCATAGTTCCATCCTTGTATTTCCCTGGTGCCTCTATATAGATGTGATGGAGAGTCTACCCCAGGGCATGTCTAAACTACATGTGGCTGCATGTTTTCGAAAATGGGTATTTCAAAAGTGAAACTGCTGTCTAGATGCTGTTCTTTTAAAAACAAAAAAAAAAAATTTTTTTTTTTGAAAGATCCTCTATTAAAAAAAGGTGGTTTATAGGATCTTTCAAAAAAGGGTTTTTTTTTTTTTTTTTTTTTTTTTTTTTTTTTGAAAGAAGAGTGTCTAGATGGCGGTTTCACTTTTGAAATACCAGTTTTTGAAAACATGCAGCCACCATTATGCAAATGAAGTGCAGGAAATTCAAATCCTGGCTTCATTTGCAATTTCGATCTAATTTACATCCCTCTTTCGAAAGAGGGATGTTGTCTAGACATAGCCCCATACCCTCAGTGTGTGTCTAGACTGAGTTCTTTTTGAAAAGTGGCCTTTTTTGGAAAAAACGTCACCTACATCTAGACTGCCGTCATGTTCTTTCGAAATTAAATCAAAAGAACGTGGCAATTTTTTTTTAAATTGGTAAACTTACTTTTACCAGGCAGAACACCTTTTTTCGAAAGAGCTTTTTCCTAAAAAAGCCTCTTTTGAAAGAGGCTTGTAGTCTAGATGTACCCGGAGTGAAATGCTTAATATGGGCCTGAGAGGCCCACCAAAATGTGGATACAATTCGGGGGGCGGGGGAGAGAGAAGAGCACTCTGGCCTCCTGTACCATGTACATTGGATAAACTGAACTGTCTATGCAATAGAATAAATGGACACAAGTCAGACATTAAGAATGATAACATACAAAAACCAGTGAGAGAACATTTTAGGATCCCTGGACATCATTAGGCTACATCTACACTGGCCACGCTTAAGCAAGAACATATGCAAATGAGGTGTGGTGGTGATTGCTGTGCCTCATTTGCATACTTAATGAGCTGCCATTTTTGCGCAAGCGACTTTTACTCAAGAAGGAGCAGTCTACAGTGCTCCTTCTTGCACAAAACCCCCCTCTAGTGCAAGAGCTGTTCTGCCGCTTATTTTCAGGCAGAACGGCTCTTACGCGAGAGGGGTTTTTTGTGCAAGAAGGAGCACTGTAGACTGCTCCTTCTTACGCAAAAGCCCCTTGTGCAAAATGGCAGCTCATTAAGTATGCAAATGAGGCCTGGCAATATTCATCACCACGCCTCATTTGCTTATGTTCCTGTGCAAGACTGGCCAGTGTAGACATAGCCTTACAGACTTGAAAGTTGCCATCCTCAAGCGAGGAAAAACCTTCCAAAACAGGCTGCAACATAAAATGGCTGGGGTGGAATTCAAATCAAATTTGATACCATCAGAATGGAGCTGAAAGAGCCATTCCCAGTCCTTAATCTTTACAATAAATATTTTTCCTCTTTAGGTATTCTCACTTTCTTATGTGTCCACCCTATTGAATGAGCTGTGATGTAATATTCCCAGCTCTATAGCCTGTGTGTGTGTGGGGGGGGGTGTTTCTTTCACTTCATACATCTGAGGATATGAGTTGCAACTCATGAAAGCTTATGCCAAATAAAATTTTTAGTCTTTCAGGTGCCACTGAACTCCTCGCTGTTTTTGCTGAAACAGACTCACACAGCTATTTCTGAAACCAGTAGGAAAAAGGCTGATTCCTTGTGCTTCCTGAGGGGAGAGATGCACCAAGGACTTGCTTTGTTCTCAGGGTAGTACAGTTATTCATGTCTTCTGCCTCAGGAGAGCTTGCCAGATGCCATCCTGCTCCTGAATGAGCAAGGAGACTGAGCTACTTCCCTTTCCGCAGTCCATCCCAGTCAAAGGTGTAGCATAATGCAGGGAATCTAACACTACCGCTGCCCAGCATGTATTTGTTCTGGGGCTAAGCAGACCGTGCCTGTGCTGAGTAGTCACTTCTAGGAGTGGTATACTCATGCACACACATACTTTATATAGTGCTCATCTATTTAAAAAAAGGAAAATAGGGACAATCCAGGGAATTATAAACCAATCAGTTTAACTTCTGTACCAGGACAGATTATGGATCCAATAATGAGGGAATCCATTTCCAAGCATCTAGAAGATAAGGTAGTAGGTAATAGTCAGCGTGGTTTCATATAAAAAAAAAAAACCCCAAATAATGTCAAACCAATCCAATATCTTTCTTTGACAGGACAACAAGCCTGATAGATGGGGGGAAGTGGTAGATATGGTATTAGATTTCAGTAAGGCATTTTTATATAGTCTTACGTGACCTTCTCGTTAACAAACTAAGGAAATGCAACCTACTGTAAGGTGGGTTGCATAACTGGTGAATAACCATTCCCAGAGAGTAGTTATCAGTGGTTTATAGTCATTCTGAAAGGGCATAACTGATGGGGTTCTGAAGGGATCAGTTTACGGACTTAGGAAGGAATAATCAGTTACTCACAAACATAATGGGAAATGATTGCCTAAGAAGGAGTACTGCAGAAAGGAATCTAGGGGTCATAGAGAACCACAAGCTAAATATGAGTCAATGCTGTGACAAAGTTGCAAAGAAAGGAAACCTTATTCTAGGATGTGTTAACAGAAGTGTTGTAGGCAAGATATGAGAAGTCTTCTGTTCTATTCTGTGTTGATCAGGCCTCATCTGGAGTACTGTGTCCAGTTCTGGGCATCACATTTCAGGAAAGATGTGGAAATATCGGGGAAAGTCCAGAGAAGAGCATGTCTTCTAAACCTTTATTTTTTGTTGATCTGTGAGGGAAGACTGAAATAATTGAGTTTGTTTTGAGAAAAGAGAAAACTGAGAGGGGAACATAACAGCTTTCAAGTATCTACAAAATTGTTACAAGGAGGAGGAAATTTTTTTCTCAAACTCTGATACAACAAGAAGCAGTGGGTTTAAATTTCAGTAAAGGAGGTTTAGGCTGGACATTCAGAAAAACTTCCTAACTATCAGGGTGGTTATTAAAATCTGCAATATGTTGGCGAAGGAGCCTATCGAATCTTCATCACTGGAGATTTTATGGGCAGGTTAGACAAACACCTGTCAGGGATGATCTAGATGGTACTTGGTCCTGCCATGAGTTCTGGGGATTGAACTTGATGACCTCTGAGTTCCATCTGGTTCTATTAATTTATAAATCTGTGAACTACTATATATTTGAGAGAGTTTGTCGAGCTGTCTCTCTGTTCAAAAACTCCTCCTAGCTTTTATCATTTAGGAGGATTTTTAACAAAGAGACAGACAATCTCAAATATATAGCAGTTCGTAGATTAATAGAACTGGAAGGAACCCTAAGAGGTCAAGTCCAGTCCTCTGCATACCAAATTTGGTGTGCAGTTTCCTCTTATAACTTAAAGTAAGGTCAGAGTTTGATCATGCCAGGACAGTGGGATGTACCGGTTTCTTATAACACAGAAAGGGAGGGTTCTGTTTGGGTATGGCTACACAGCAAAGTTTTTGCGGGTTTTTTTTCCAAAATAACAGCTGTTATTTAGAAATAACTTTCCTAGAGTCTACACAGCCAAACTGCTATTTTGAAATTAATTCGAAATAACGGAACACTTATTTCAAATTTGGTAAACTTCATTCCACAAGGAATAATGCCAAAATCGAAATAAGAGCTGGGTAGACACTTATATCAAAATAGGGAGCCTCCAGCCTTCCCAGAGAGCCCTGGTAGCCACTCCAGCTTCAACCAAGAACACCTCTCCCTTCCTCCCACCCCCGCCCCCGAGCCCTTAAAGGGGTAGACTCTGGCCACAGTGCCTGTCAGCTCCAAGCTTGCCGGCCCAGAGCCAGCAGTCACTGCCCCTGACACAGTGGCCCCAAAACATGAGCCAGCAAGCCACTGGCAGCCAGCCCTCCACCACTCCCCAGGAGCAGTCTGCCAGCTCCCAGGAGTCTACCAGGGCTCAGAGAAGGTAGGCACCTTCCTGGTCGAGGGTGGAGCTCATGGACCTTATTCAGGTTTGGGGGGGATGCCCCCAACATCCATGATCTCCGCACTAGATGGAGGAACACGGCCGTCTATGGCAGGATAGCTGCCAGCCTGGCCACCGAAGGCCACATGCGAACCCAGGAGCAGGTTTGCATGAAAATCAAGCTGGTCCAGTGAGACCCCACCCCTGAGCTTCCCCTCCCCCTTCTCCTTGATTCCCCCTTCCCCCTCCCCTCTCCCACCTCCTTTCTGCAGTCTCACCAGAGTTTCATTCTCTTCCCTCTCCCCCCCCCCCCCCCAGTTTTGTTAAATAAAGAGAGTTTGTGTTCATGAAAATACATGTATTTTATTTGACATCAGGAAGGGGGTTAGGGAGGGGTAAGTGGAAGGATGTGAGGAAGGAATGAGGCACAAGCCCCCAATGGGGCAGACCAGGGAGGCTCTTCGTGCTCCTCATGGTGGAAGCTCTCCTACAGGGCCTCCTGGATACTGACAGCCCCATGATGGACCTCCTGGATGGCAGCCTGCAGAAAGTGCAGCCAGGCTCACAGCAATGCATCCACGAAAAGCACCAGAGTGCCCAGGGGCAGCTCTGGCTCCATGTTGCAGAGTGCTGTGGCCTCCCGAGTGAGGGCAACCAGAGCACCCAGACAAAATGCTTTGCTGTTCCTCATCGAGGTAGGCAAGCAAGCAGGAAACCTGAGAACCAGCTGTCTGGGGGGGCGAGGGGTGTCCCTTTAAGCACAGGCCTCAGCCTCAGGCAGCAGCCACACAAAGTAAATCCTGACCTGATGACCTGCTGGACCTGGTTCCAGCCGGCCTTAAATGCGATTCAGTGTCTACTCAGTGTGGATGTGCTATTTCAAAATAGCAAAAAGCTATTTTGAAATGCATTTTGTATGTAGATGCGCTATTTCGAAATAATGCTGAAGTATAGACATACCATTTGATAAACAGTGGGGCAGAAGGGATGGGGTGGAGGAAGATAAAGCTGTATACTATATATTTAAGAGTTTGTTTGTGTCTGTCTCCCACCCAGGGGACATGTATCCCTCCCTTACCTGTGCTCACTGTAGCTGAAGCAGTCATGGACAGGCACTTCTCACCTGACACCCAAGCTGCTGCAGTGAGAGACAGCTGAGGTAGTGTTCACTCCTAGGGAAGCCTGCATCCCGAACCCCTCATTCCTAACCTCACCCAAGCTTCCCACCCTCAGACACTCTTTAGGGAGGGCGTGGCTGAAGCTCCCCTCCTTCCCCAATTTGTATGGGAACACTACTGATCTGTGCAACACTGGATAAATCTTTTAGTTCTATATAAATATTAAATTTTACATGTTTAAATTTCCTGTAAAATTGAAAAAAAATCCTTCATGATTTCTTTCTTCAAAATGTATAAAAGTCTATAGACCCCCCCCCCCATGATATTTTAAAGTGTCTTAAAGAAAAATGCTACAAAAACAATAATATGCTTCGCAGCTGGATTTTTCATATGATAGATACACTGCTCTGGTAGCAGAAGGATTTTTTTCTTCCTTCAGTCTGCTTCAGAGTGGTCTTATAACACAACAAGTCTTTCTCAAATTAAGACAAAATGAAGCCCACCCACACCAATAGAGTACAAGTTGGCACATTTGCTCTGTCCCTGAAGCATGTGTAATCTGTGCCAGGGGATGCGTGTTGGAGTTCAATGAGTACTCCCACATCCAAATCACTTGCACAGTGTAGAGCTCCAAAGATGTCATTTGAAAACTGGAAATGTCTTATGGGGCTAATTGCAAGCTTTTGCAGGATTTCCCCAAGGAGTCAGTAATACAGGTTGTTCTTTTGGATTTGTTTCTCTAAGATGAAAAATACCCAGGATGGTTTTTAACATTTGTTAACTTCTATTCAGACTTCCCCCCCGCCTTTTTTTGTGTCCAGTATAAATGTGTATCTCGGTACTATCCTTTATGCTGATTTCTTTTTGTTTGTTTCCATTCACTTCTTTGCAATTTGAGTGAACAGCTGTTCTGTATTAATCTGAATGAAAAGAGTTTTTTTCTGTGCTTTAATTGTATTTAACTGGTGTTCTTTCTGACAGGCTTTTTTTTAAAAAATCATGGTTCTTTGTACATTGTCTTTTCTCTTCAATTTCCCTTCCCACTGCTTCACACACATCCGTACCTACGCACACCCCTCACTCATTTCTGAGCCATTTAATGAGGGATGCAAAAACCCAGTAGATAATGAAAAAAGCCAATTCTGGATAATCACCTGCCACTAGATCATCCTAGAGAGGCCATATGAGGATAACTATTGGGAGTGATGAGTTGGTGTGGAATTAAAAGAAGAGCTGCTGAAAGGCAGATAGCCAGTTGTTTGAAATGAATCATTAACTTTCATAAGTTAGGTGAAACACCAGGAGGAATTCATAACATTTCATATTCTCTTACCATTCTCCTCTTCATTATTTCTTCCATGCCACTTCCAATGCGTAGAAGAATATTCATTTAGCACCTGCTCTAAAGCAATGGGCACTGAATCAGACCTACACATTCCTTTTAAAACATGTTTTTTCCCCATGATGTCTACACAGATTCATGTCATGTGGTGCCAGTAGAAAACAGTTAATATAAGACCAAAGAGAGAGCATTTAGAGCGTCAGAAAATATCACACTTCTCAAATTTAGTATCAATTGAAAATGTACGAGGGTACAGAGGTTTTGCTGGAGCGATTGATTTTCAATCCTGAGGGCATGTCAGTAGTTAATTCTTTTACAAATATTATAGCAAATTGGTGGCTGTTACCATGCAATATTATAGATTCAAAAACCAGAAAGGACGCAGTCATATAGCGTGATCTCCAGGATAATACAGGCCATAGAGTTTCCTCAAATAATTCCTAGAGCACAGCTTTTAGAAAAGAAAATTCCAATCCTGATTTTAAAAATGGTCAGTAATGGAGATTCCACCATGACCTTTGGTAAATTGTTTCAATGGTTAATTACTCACCATTAAATATTTATGCTTTATTTCCAGTCTGCATTGTCTAGCTTCAGCATCCAGACACTGAATAATTTTCTTTTGTATTGAAGAGCCCATTATTAAATATTAATTCCCCATTTAAGTCCTTAGATTAGAATCAAGTCACCCCTTAACCTTTTTTTGTTAAGCTAACTAAATTAAGCTCCTACCAGTATAAAACATGTTTTCTAATCTTGTAATAGCTACAGGGAGTCCTGTGGCACCTCATAGACTAACAGATTTATTGGCGCATAAGCTTTCATGGGCAAAGATCCACTTCATCAGATATGCATCTGACAAAGTGCGTTTTTGCCCACGAAAGCTTATGCGCCAATAAATCTGTTAGTCTATGAGATGCCACAGGACTCCCTGTTGTTTTTGCAGATTCAGACTAACACGGCTACCCCTCTGATAGATAATCCTGTAATGTTTCTTGTAGCTCTTCTCTGAACCCTCTCTAATTTATTAATATCCTTCTGGAATTGTGAGCCCCAGAACTGGACGCAATATTCTGGCAGTGGTCACAGCAATCAGAAATATACAGAAATAACCTCTATGCTTCTACTTGTGAGTCCCATTACACAGCACTGGGAACGTACAACAAACTGGTTATCCATCATGACTGCTTCCCAGGATAGAGTCCCCCCTCCTGTGAGAATAGCTTACATTCTTTGTTCCTAAATGTATACAGTCATAGTTAACTCTTTTAAAACACACATGTTTGCTTGCACACAGTTTACTGAGACAGATCTTTCTCAATGAGTGACCCATTTTTTTTTCAATATTTACCATGCCTCCAATTTGTGTGTTATCTGCATACTTTATCAGTGATGATTTTATGTTGCCCCCTAAGTCCTCTAGGGCCAAGAACAAATTCCAGTGTCCCTAGAGAAATCTGTTGATAACAATCTGTTGATCATAATTACATTTAAGGCATATAAATTAGCTATTTTTAAATCTATTTCATCTATGCCATGTTAATTTTATATTCTAGTTTAAGCATCATTAACTACCAATTCAAATGCCTTATAGAAATGTAATCATTATGCAACACTATTGTGGTTTTTTAAATCAAGTTAGACAGTATGTATTAATTAGTTGTTTATCAATTGAGTCTCATATCAGCAAGTCATATCATTTACTCTTTTTTAAAAAAGAATGACACAATATCAGTTTTATCTTAGAACCTTCCCAGTGCTCTAAGGCTTCTTGAAAAATCAACTTTAAAGGTCCATTAAAGAACTTCTAAACAAGCCCATATAAAACTCTTGGATGCAAGTTATCTGGAACTGCTGATTTTAAAATGTCTAACTTTAGCATCTTCTGCTTGTTTTCCTTTAGAAATACTAATGGAAAGGAAAGAGTGTTATCATATGGTGAGACCATATCATGGTTTTCCCTCCTCCTGATATAGAATATAAACATTTATTGAATGCTTCTTTTTTTTCAGCATATTACTGATAATTTTATCTTTCTATCTAGTCTGTCACTAGAAACCAATACGATAGTCAGGACTTGTTTTTGTTCCTAATATATTTTTAAAACCCCTTCTTATTGCCCTTAACTATGCTGCCATCATTATTTGCTGGTTTCCCTTAGCTTTTCTTATCAATTTTCTAGAATTCCCAGCTTCTGATTTATATTTATTACTATGAATCTCCCCCTTTCTTCCATTTTCATATATTTATTTACATCTGCCTTCACTTTCTCTCCAAATAAGGTTTTTTGGGAAAAAACAGCCTTCTTCCTCAGTTGTAGCTTTAGTAAGATGTGCTTAACTGATTTCCAATTATCAGTCACATTTTTCTGATTAAATTCTTTCTCCCAGATGATCTGTCTCATAATTAACAGTTTTGTGAAATTAGTTCTATTAAAGAACACTGTACATATGTTACTTGTCTGGACATTCTGCTTGCATATTATAAATGTGATCAAGTTATGATCACTTGTGCCTAATCTACCATTAATGTTTAGTTCTGCAATCTGTTTATCTTGATCTTTCAGGACAAGGTCTAATAAAGATATTATTAAATCCCTTGTGTGGGCTGCTGCATCTTTTGATTGGAGTTTGTCATCTATTATATTTAGAAATGCAAAGGATGTTTTAGTATTGGTAGTATAAGACCTTCAGCATATGACAATTAGATTGAAGTCTTCCATCATCTCAGTCTTTTTTCCCCACTACACATTATGGTTCGCTGCAGAAAGAGGATGCCATTCTGTTCCCTTGTGTGACTTGGTGGTCTGTAGCAGACACCCAATAGTGCTCAGCTTGTGTGTGTGTGTGATCTAATAGACTATTAATCCATAAATATTCAAGTTTAGTTTCTTTTAAGTTATTAGTTGCACAGAACTAGATCATGCCTTTTTTGACAGCATCACAATCCTTTCTCTTTATTTACTAAATCCTTCCTAAATAGGAAGGAGACAGTGCCCAGAAATACTGCCTTTCTCTGGTTTCTAGGCCATCCAAGCATATCATGGTTAGTGAGAAGGGATAACACTTCAAAGTCTTGGCCACTGACACTTCAGACTCACAGGTCTCTTGTCAGAAAGGTCTCCTCACAGTGTTTGTATTTCCACCAGTTCCTCCTTCCACCCAGAGGGACAGGTGTTAGAATTAATCACCCGACCAATAACATGCAGTATTCTAATGTTCTAGGTTGATGTTGCTGTAGGCGTTCTCAGAGGTTATTGATGGATCGTACAGATTGTAGGCATGTTTTGTTGAGAGAGCCCAGATGGTCTGGCCTCTGTATTCCTGAAAGTGGAAAATCCAGATCAATCCAACACATTTCAGGAGCACTAAATTCCAATACATGCTGAAAGGAGTTGAGCAATATATTCATTCATGTCTCATGTGATTGCCCTAATCTAGAGTTTTATTTCAGTACAAATAACAGAACAAATACATGAACTTAAAAGGAACTAAACTGCTAATGGATTATTTCCCTTATTGGAACTTCCGTTTATGGGCACATCAAAGTCATATTTTGAATGGTTATATCTTATCTTTTTATATTATGACCTTTTAGTACATTGATGTACAACAAAGAAAAAGATGCCTTCTGGTTATGTAACTTTGAATTCATACTTTGAAACGTTGATCTATATTTTTAATGGATGACTCAGTTCCTATATCAATACCTCTGTGTTCCCCTTATATGTGCTCAATAAGGTATAAAATTATTTTTAACTGAGTTTGAGAAACTACTATATTCTTAGCATATTTGTTGAGGAAAGTGGTGGTGTAAAGTGGGAGTTGAACAAATTGAAGTGGATTTCTTCATTAGCAGTTCAGTGTTCAGAAAGACTTCTCTAGTTAGAAATATATTGAAGATATTCTAACTAGTATAGCTACAATCTCTATTCGGTCACTTCCAGGTACTAAATTGTAATATTCCCCCTTATTGATAGCTAATTATTGACTATAGACTCTGAAAAATAGTGATTACTATGAATTTATATAATAGCTACTTTTTTATATCCCATGGTAGTTACTATTTTGCATTTGAAATAGAGACTTCTAACCCTACAGTCTTTATCCATGCACAGTACATGGCAATGAAATTTACCACATAAAATATTTGTACTTTATGTTAATAGAAAACAATACGGAGAGGAATTGTTCCTGAGCAGATTTCCAAGAGTGAGGAGCCAAGGAAGAAAAAACTGAAAAGAATTTAAAAGATGTTTTTAGGACACTGACATTTCAAGTCTAAAGAGTTTGTTTGAGAGAGGAAATATTTTTTTAATGTTTCCCCTTCAGCCTGGGAAATTCTTCTCTGTAAATATGTTCTTGCGCGCGCGCTCTCTCTATACATACACTTTTACACAAATGCTTGAACATGTTTTCTTGTTACATTTAAATACTACTTGTGAAGCTCAACTAGCAAATTGAGAGAAACATATTCAAAATATTAGAACTAGAATGCTGGGGATTTTAATGTTTGGTCCTACTATTCCTGACATCATTGTTCTTCATGATCTGATCTTAATTACTTAGCAGGGGACTCCTTTGGACAGAAGAATCTATGATACTGGTAATCATCACTACTTTTTCACATCAATAATTCTTTCATCCTACAAGTAGTCCTGTGGCACCTTAGAGACTAATAAAAATATTATCTGAAGCGTAAAATATTATCCAGCTTATCTGAAGAAGTGAGTTTTGCCCATGAAAGCTCATGATACTATATATGTTTTGGTTAGTCTCAAAGGGTATGTCTACACTAGCCCCCTAGTTTGAACTAGGGTTGGAGGGAAATGAATTGAAATGGGTGAGAGGACAAAAGAAAAGATAGGTGAGGATATGTGCTAGAAAGCTTAGAATGAAAGAGGAAAATCTTAGGCATCTAGCCACAGAGATTTTGGATGGACAGATTAAAAATAATTTTGAATGAAAGAAAGTCTTAGAGAGGTAGCCGTGTTAGTCTTACTTTAAAAATGAGTAGTCCTGTAGTACCTTAGGGTAGGTCTACACTACCCCCTAGTTCAAACTAGGGTGGCTAATGTAGGCATTCAAACTTGCAAATGAAGCCCAGGATTTAAATATCCCGGGCTTCATTTGCATGTTCCTGGGCGGGTGCCATTTTTAAATGCCCCGTAGTTTGAGCTGACTGCCCGCAGCTACACATGGCAGTCATAAATTAATCCAAACTAAGTCCTTAGTTTGGATTAACTGTTGCACCTCATTGCAGGAGGAGTAACAGTTAATCCAAACTAAGGATTAGTTCGGATTAACTTCTGACTGCCGCGTGTAGCCGCGGGCAGTCAGTTCGAACTACGGGGCATTTAAAAATGGCGCCCGCCCGGGAACATGCAAATGAAGCCCGGGATATTTAAATCCCGGGCTTCATTTGCAAGTTCGAATGCCTACGTTAGCCACCCTAGTTTGAACTAGGGGGTAGTGTAGACCTACCCTAAGGTACTACAGGACTACTCATTTTTAAAGTAAGACTAACACGGCTACCCCTCTGAGACTTTCTTTCATTCAAAATTATTTTTAATCTGTCCATCCAAAATCTCTGTGGCTAGATGCCTGAGATTTTCCTCTTTCATTCTAAGCTTTCTAGCACATATCCTCACCTATCTTTTCTTTTGTCCTCTCACCCATTTCAATTCATTTCCCTCCAGCCCTTGCACCTCTTGGACCATCTTGTCCCTGAATAGAAAATTAGCTAAGTCTACACTTTGAGCTGAGGGTGGGATTCCTAGATTGTATAGAATTACTCACACTAGCTTGCAGCAATTTAGCACAGAAAAGAGCAGTGTAGCCACAGTAGTAGGAGCAGGGGTGCTTTGATTATGCAGTCAGGATGGCCAGCCTGAGCCGCCACCACTCACCACTGCCTGTGATTCCACTGCTAAAGTGCTATTTTTTCCATGCACAAGCTTAATGAGAACTGGTGTGAGAAATTCTGCACAAGCTGGGAATCACAAATGCTAGTTCCAAGTGCAGACATAAGGTAAATATCCATGTTTACTCCATTTCTTCTATATTTGGCCACATTTCTTTTTGCTGCTCTGTGTATTTGAGCTCCTCTGCCTGTGCTCTATACAATCTTTTAACTCCTTCTTAAATGAAGTAAATAAAATTCCCCTTGTTCATGGCATTTAACCAGTCATTACATCTATAACACTTCCCCACCCCTAGCGATGTTCTTGAAGATGAAAATCCCACATTCACCAAACAGCAATATCTTTGACAAATGTGAATCCTAGCTGTACTTGTGCTTTAGACTGGGAATCACTTTTCTTTCTACCTGTATAATCATTCTGGCTCCTTCTTAGTTTTGAGTTACTTCATGTCTCTATTTTCTTACTTTGTTTCTATTCTGACTGCCTCTTAGTCTAGGACCCTACTCTTTTTCCAATATCTTTCCCTAATACATTTCCCTATACTTCTCCCTCTTGAACATTTGACTGATATTGTACCTTTAGCCTTAGAAGAATGAATATTATTTGTGTCATAGTGTCTGTCATTCTCAGCTGAACGCTATACCACTATCCAGATGGACTGTCAGAAAACTGAGCAGACACCCCAAACTAATGGTATCTTTAATTCGATTGCACCAAGCCAGCGAAAAATGTATCCTCCTGTCCCCTTCAGCTCTCTAGCACCTCTTTGCTACTCAAACATACTGACCTTTATGATAAAACATTATTAAAACCAAAATTCACCACACAATAGGTTGCTCCTGACTGCCGGGACCAGCCATTTACCTCAGGTCAAGGGAGATGCTTCAGCTCAGGAAAAAAAAATGCTGTAGTCAATTTCTCTAGTAAGCTAACTAAAGAGTTATTAGCTAACACAAAGAAATTAGAGTTAAGAGGTTAAAGCAGGTAAAGTACATTACAGGTGAGTCAGTTTGTACTCCGGTTGATATGTGGTATCTGTTTCTTTCCCTCAGGCCTCCTAGGCTAGCCCAAAATGGCTTTGAGGATCTCTATCTTGCATCTGGAATGCTCCCTAACAGCACCCAGATAGATCAGAGATAGAGGATAATTCCCTTGAATCAGTATTTATGGATCCTGTTCACAGAGGCATGCTGATAAGTGTCTTGAACCACATGGATGCCTCCTGTGATGATAAAGATTAGGAAATGCATATGGGGACTGTGAATCCATTGTTGCTTAATGGTCCTTGTTTTGAAGTTAACAACCTTTTCATTTACGTTTCCAATCTCCAAAGGCTAAACATCATGCAATCACAATGTGATAGTCAGAAACAATCCTTCATTAGGTTTTTTTCACTAAATTGTCCATATTAAGTGAATTTACATCTAAATGCTAATACATCTATTTGATCCAGGGCTAATATAGATCAACACATTTTAGATGAGTGAAGACAATAACATTAGCATTTCATTAGTTTTCAAGCATTTAGAGCAAATGTAATTATCAGTGCATATGCCATGTAAATGTAATGTGATAACTCCCTTTTTTATATTTTAACAAATAAATTGGCTTGAACAAGCTAAGTCCTTTTAACATATCTTTGGCTTCTACTAGCATGTGAGTGAATTAGCCTTGCTGTTTTGGGTTGAGCTGTCAGTCCACTAAGCAGGCCCCACAACATACGCTTTATAAAATGAAGTGGTTTGCTCTAGGTCTCTCCTGCTGTCTCACTCAATATTAACCAAGGTCTCAATCCTGCAAAAATAAACATGTGAGAGAGTCTTTGCAACAGTAGGGCTCAAGACTGTAACATCTTCAGGGCAGAGATCTTCTCTTTCTGTAAAGCTCTATGGCTTTGTACATCAAATAGTAATAAAAGCAAATGTTAACCAAGTCACAGTTCTCACCTTGCAGCCAGTTCTCACCTTGCAGCAAAGATTTATTAGATGCTTCTACAGTTATTCTTTCTATGATAATAGTTCATGTTTTAAAATTCACTACATACTAGCATATACATCAGAAGTAAACTAGGTCTGAAAATGAATGATATATATTTTATGATACTTAATCAAAAAGCAAAGATACAGTATTAAATTACTAATTTTAGAGGAAAAGCAATTATGTGCTTCTCAGTCATTAGGGCAAATCAGAAAAGTTCAAATGAGTACACAGTATGATTGTATATCCATGTGTTTACACTATATTAGACATGACTGAAAAATGAGTTTGGGGGAGGGGAGCATTTTTTTTAAAATTTCCATTCCTCTCCTTCCCTTTTCCCAGAGTTGAATTTTTGGCGGGGGGAATCAAATCTCAGACTTCAACCTGTTGGTAAAATGTGTGTGTATTATAAGATTAGAGGTGGGCAAATCGAATGACTAAAAATAATGTCTTAAGAAAATCTCATTACATCAATATATATATTACCGAATATGAGCTGCTCTTCAACTTTCTAAAAAGGGGAAATAAATTTTAAAAGATAGAACAGTTTAGTAAGGTGCTGGGGCCTGCCTTATCGTATCCTCTTCCTGCTGGTGCCTATCTTGCTCATGTTGAGCCAGCACCCTCCATGGGGAATTCTGCCAGGCATCTTTTCATTTAGTCCAGGAAAGTAGTCTGCACTAGGATCAGTTGTTGTGGTTTCTTTTTCTTTTATTTCAAATTCCCTGAAGAAACGAGCAAAACTTTCCCAAATCCTGTTTTTCATCATGAGTAAATTTCTTAACCCAGAGTTCCTGGCTCTTACCTCCAGAGTTTTGATAATAGAAGTTCCCAAAGTTTCTTTTCTATCCACTTTTGTTTCTGGATTTAATTCTTCCCAGTATCAGCTCCAGCCTCTGGCAGGTATTGCTGCTCATCCTCTCAATTTCTTGATCCTTTTATTTTAATCGGGTGTTGGCCTCTGACTTCAGTCAAATGGCTTCCCTTACACCTTCACAAATTGGGGGAGAAGGGGAGAAATGTGGAATTTTGTTTAAGTTGTTCGGCCAACTGTGATAAAGATATAGGAACTGTCATATACAAATTATTGTGCAGGTGTGTAGTATTACATAAAGAAAATTCATTTTTTGTTTCCCCAAATGGTTTTGGTCCTGCCATGAGGGCAGGGGACTTGACTCAAGGACCTCTTGAGGTTCCTTCCAGTTCTAGTGTTCGATGATTCTATGAAATAGCCAGTGTCTACATTTCACATGTTTATGGTACATTAACTTGAGACTACAATGTCCATTTTCATTAGAAATGAAAATAATATTGAGAATAAAGCCAGGGGGGTTGGTTTTAAGGCCCACATTCAGGAAAGCGCTTCTGCATGTGCTCAATTTTAATTAAGCATGCACAGAAGTACTTTGTGAACTGGAGTCTAACATGGTGCAACTGTGAGCGCACAGTTGTATTGTAATTGAAAATTTTTAAAATGCTCAAGTTAAATGTATGGATAATGCAAACGTAAAGTAGTTTCAGAAGGCACACCAAAATCCAGACTTTAAAAGTGCAGTGATATTCCAGAGTATTTACTATTTGAGGGCCAAAAAAATAGGATATGTACGGACATACTATCTCTAGTGGATATCTTACGTTAGTCTTTTACAATGTCTTTCCCTAACAGTGGCTATGATGTCACAAACAGAAATTAGGCTGCTTTGCAAAATATGCCAGAACAGTTGACCCATATTTTCAGTAATGTATGCAATGTGTGACTGTGCTCCTGAAGCTCCGGTGATGTAATAACCAGACATCCCCTGTGGCCAGTCAGATGTACAGCCTGTCAGTCAGTTTTGCTGAGGTGACTGGATTCCATTCAGACTCTACTGCTGAACTCACTGGCCCTATACCAACATGCTAATTGTTCATTCATAGTATGCTGTTCACTCAGGGAATGGTGATACAGCAAGCAATGGATTAGATCAGCTGAAAGTTCAGCAAGTTTTTACTGTTGTCCCCAATGCAGAAAGTGTTCCCTTTGATCAGAGCTCTGGGGATAAATAAAAAAATTCTATTTAAAAAAAAATCTTATTTACTAATCAAACTTATTGTTGCTTTTTGAAAGTCTTGCTGGAAAAAAATAGAACAAATTCAGATTTCCTGGGGTTTGCCACTCTTTCCATTATTTCCCACTTTTCTGCTGGGAAGATAGGGAAAGAAAAATGGGGAAGGATGTAAAGACATCTGTTTTCAGATCCCCACAGCATTTCACTAGTTTCCAAATGAACCAAAATGAAACTATTTATTTAATCATAATATCTAATGGTTCCATTAAAAATGTCCAACAACATGCGTGTGAGTGTGTAAAATACTTGACCATTCATTAACCATCTCAAATTATCAGGAAGATATTTTTAAACTGAAAAACACCTCATGCTTTTTTATTTTGCAGAGACATTTAGAGCAGTATGGACCTTTCCCACCCTGTGTTAGCCATGCTTCCAACAAGTCTGTCTACACTGTGATTCTCTGCCACTCCACGTTTTTTCTTACAGCAAATGAGAGTTAAGAAAATATCATTTCTGAAGAATTCTTGTTTTTAGGTCTCCTAAGCAAATCCTGCTACCTCCTTTTAGTTACGTTGGTTCTGCCTCAGGGAATTTATTTTGAACCTTCTGCCACCACCCCCATCATCCTTTTGACCCCCAACACTCTGCTGTTTCCAAATAAAACAACCTCCTGTTTCATGACCTCCTCAGTCAGGACATTAGCTTCCTCCTGGGAGAGGGAAGGGGGAGAAATTAGCTTGCTTGATAACTGGCCTGTTGTTCTGCCTCATGATGTTTTTCTTAGGTGCCTCTATACCTTGTGTAAAGCAATTTAAAATGCCAGAAAGAGCTAGAGGTGTTTACATGCTGTAAATTAAGACTCCAATGGACAAGGGCAACTAACCTAAGCCATGGTACCGATTGAGTATGAGCCAGGGAACATTTTTCTGGTGTCAGTATACATGACTGACATTTGAATGTCTTGTTAATAGCCTAACACCTGATTTTTGACTTCTGTTAATGACTTCCTTAGAGAGTACTAGTGGATGAATAAATCACTGTGTTGGTGTAATTATACCATTAACCCTGAAAAAGGGAAACCAGATGGTACAGCGAGAGCAGTAGCGGGTTCCCTGTGACTTACTTTTTTGAGTAGAAGCACTGGGTATAACTCTAGGATATGAATTTAATCAGATATAGTTAAACATGTAAAAGCCATTTTCACACCTTATGTCAATAAGTGGCTTTGCTTAAATTTAAGTCAAGTGGTTTAGCTAAATCAAAATAAGTCACTTTAATTGAAATAAGTATGCACAAAGTTTCTTGCACTGGTTCAAACACTGATTACATTTATAGTAGTGCAACTTTTTCTTATAGATGAGCACTCTGAGAGAAACAATGAAGCAGCTGTACCTGACAAAAAGTCAAAGCCTCATCAAGTTGCTGGTGAGTAGACCTGTTTGTTTTTTGGTTTTTTGTTTGTTTTTTTTCTCCCTGTCTGGGTGGACACATTAACAATGGTACTATCAGGAGACTGGTTCAACGATTTAAACATGTATAACACAACTGAGAGGCAGCCAAGAGAGACTAGTATTTGATGGGTTTAAACCCCAAGAAGGAAGATAAACTTCTGCTATGGTAGAAGGAGCTAAGAGTAGACTGAAAATATGAGAAAAAACCTGAGTGAGATATACTAAGCTTCCTAGAGGCAGGGTTGTCAATCAAGTGTGGAGTCAAGAGGTAGGCCCAGTCCCTTTAAAATCACCATGGGACTCACCTGTAGTGAGGTCCGGGTGATGCTAAAAGCTGGGTGGGAGAGGCTAGACCCCCCAGTCCCACTTTTTGGGGGCCTGGAGCTAAGTCTCCCCATCTTGCATCCTGCCAGACTTGCCCAGATTACACGATTTGCAGTTTTCTTATTTGGGACTTCTAAAATGTAGACTGGGCAGGAAAATGTCCTGTAGTGAACAATAAAGCAGTGCTAGAGATGACCTCTTCTTTAGGCTTCATCTGTAGGGTCCTCATGCTATATCCATGCCCAGCTAACAGAATTTATTATGCTTATGAAAAGTGCAGCCTTCAATTTCTTCACACATTCAAAGTATGGGGATTTTATAAGTTGTGTAATGAAGGCAGTTTGCCAAGACACAGAGCCCTGACTGTGTTCTTAGGGAATGCCCTTACCCGTTTCAGTTTCCTATGGGTTATGGTTCTTGACTTAAACTAAATGGCATACTTTATTTCATGAAGCTTAACAAATAATGTCTGCGGGGTCCTTATTGTAGATCTCAACATCATATATGCCACACTAGCCTGACCAATCCTCAGGGTGGAGAGGCAGACAGCAAAGAATGCTCTGCTTCATGGCTGGGTCCTGTAGAGGAAAAGAAATGCCATGATCAGTTCAGAAATTGTTTCTAATTTTTTGTCATCTCTTTGCAGAGTTATTTTTTTTCAGGACATGATGCAATGTTGTTCTCCCTAGCCTAACAAGCTACCTCTCCAGAAGCATTAATGAGAGCATTGTCTAAGACATAGTATTCCAGAACAGGAAGCCTAGAGTGTGCTTGAAGACTGAAATCTTTCCTCTGTTTCTGTGGAGCAGCTTGAAGATACGGGTTTTGTTTCTATCCTAGCTATACCATTTCCTACATTTCATCTATGTTCCTAATGAGTAACAGGTTAATGGGCTTTGGCATTGCAAAATATATCTATGGTAAGATCCCTACAGCTATGCACATAATTTTTAGAAATATGAGATGTTGATGGTCACCCACTTTGAATAGCAGTGTGAGGTGGGAGAATAAGTACAGGAGTGAGAGGCCAGCAGCCGCGAGTACAGTTCCTACCTCAATCGCTGTGTGGCCTTAAGAAACTTTTAATTGCCACTCAGTCACAGAACATGCAAACTGCCACTGGGAAAATGACTTTGAGGATTGCTTGTATCCACTCTGCAGACATTGGAAGGTGAGGGCATTACAAACTTGAAACATGAGAGGGTTTTAGTCCTGGTGCTCTGTGCATTAGAGGGCTACTGCACTCATGTACATAAGACACTCTATTTAAAAATATAAAAGGTACAAGAAGTTTGGAAATGCCAATACTCAAATATTACAGTACATAATATAGTCCTCAAATTATTCAAATACTTAAGACAGTTGCTAGTCTGCTTAAAAATTAGAAGAAAAGTAGTATTGCCAGCAGATGAAAAATGATAGATTACTGTGGTGGGTGTTTGTGGGTTATGGAATTTTGAGGGTTTTTTAATTGGCCCAGGCATAGCAAGATAAGTTTATTTTAATAAAGTAAATATTACTTAGAATAACTCATCCTCCTTGAATATCTGACAATAGTTGGTGTGGGTAAGGCTAGAAGAATGGAAAACAAAAGAAGTCTATGGCATTCCTGTTTGGTTTTTATATGAAATTGCTACAGATTTCTGTTGTCCATGATTATAGTCTATTATTTTTGATATGTAAATACAGTTCACACTGGAATGGGAGAGGAATCCGGAGTGTGGTTACGTAAATCCAGTTCAGCCAGTGCAATAGGCCTAATGGATGGTCAATTGTTGGAATGGAATGTTGTGTATTGTAACTTATTTAGCTGTTCTGGGGGTCATAAACCATGTTCTGGGAGTCATAAACCATAAACCTTAAGTGTAGAAATTGTAAAATATGACACCAGTGCTTTTAAGAGAGACACTGTCATTGTAAAGAGTCTCGGATGGACAAGCCTCCCCCTTCCATACTCCAGTGGATTGGATTGGGTGGGAAGGAGCTTGAATCAGACAGCTACATGCCTTCCAGGCATGAGTTGTAAGACTAGTTCAATCTGTTCCCCCCCCCCTCCCCCCGCCACTGTTCTAAGGATAGACTTAAACAGACTACAGAAGGAGTCTCAATATTTCAAAATAATAAAATTTCAGTGGGAGCTGGAATCTTTTGGCCAGCCTAGGTGGCGGGCCAAGAGCTGAAATCACAGAGAAACTGACAAAGAGCTGAAATCACTGGGTTTGGCCCAGAGCCAGACCCATTGTGAAAGCAGCAGCAGGTTGACAGCAGGGCGGCTGGCGGGGGCGAGTGGCTAGTGGCCAATGGAGTGGGTGAGACACCCTCTATCCCCACCCCCACGAGTGGCAGAAGAGCTCTGAAGATCACCTTGGAGCTCTGGTCTGCCATGACCAAGGGCAGCAATTGTGAGTGAGGTACGGAGAAAGGTTGGGCATGTGAATGGGACACTTACATTGTTGGACTTGTGAGCCTGAGGGGCAAAGGACATTGCTCGATCCGCTTGACCTGGGATGTTTACTTGTGGGTTGGTTTGGTTATGAACTCTGTGGTATCTTCCCAAGTTAATGCCATGTTCCTTATCTCCCTCTTTCATTAAAAGTTTCTTTTCTCCACTCAGACTCTGTGCTTGCGAGTGGGGAAGCATTACCTCTTGGAGGCGCCTAGGGTGTGTTTTGATTTCCCAGGCTACCGGATGGGGGGCTAGAGCCAGTTCTGTGTGGGATGGATGAAAAGGAACCCCTAGATATTGTACCCAGCCCTGGCTGATGCCAGCTCTACCTGGCAGAAGGGTTACATATAATTTATATATTTATTCAATTAGTGTTCAGCTACACAATGCATCCTTTTTTAGGAGATTCTTGCAGTGTAAACTCTTGGAAGAGGCAATTTTTGTTGTGTACAAACTAAAATCTAGTTGTTTAATGTAACATAGGTGGCCGCTGTAAGGAGAAAGCAAACAGACTCTATGAAGTTTATCTAGAAGCATTCTTTGATTCTAGCTTTCCCTAATAGTTATAATCGGGATCTCTCTTTATTAGGGTTGAAACAATCTTATGGTTAGTATGGCTTCAGAACTAGTATGGATAGGATCTTGGAGACTGAATAGCAGCAAAATGCCTAGTTTATAGACAGACAAAACTAACATACACTTTACAATTACTCCAGTAATATGCTAGTGTAGATTGGGTACTTATGGTCACGATTAACCTCAACATTTTATGGATAAATTGTTTAGATATCAATATGCTTTGGTGTAAATCTCTCATATTTGGTTTCCAAAGCAGACGTGCTAGCTTTAATTGTCTACATAGTATGGATCAAAAAATCTATGGCCCTTTAAAACAAAAATCAGCCCCTCGAAGGCTTAATTGTATTTTTGCAGTTCTCTGTGATTGCTATATATTTCTCCTCCCACTGACTTTTTCACAGGATGCTTGATAAATCTGCTATGATCAATCTAATTCTCTTGCTTCTTTTAGGTAGTTTGTAATGTTTGTAACTGTGACTTTGAAATGCCAACATTAAAAATTATAGGATTGAGATTGCCCTAAAAGTGGTGGTGGTGTCACATATTTACCCAATTTCCTGGGTTTCTGTTACATACCAAAAGGAAAGAAAATAGTGAAGGTTTCTTCTTACTCCAACTTCCACTTTCACAAGCATGTGAGTTGGTAGTGGCATGAAGTCTGCATCAAAGACGCAATCCTTGCACAACACAGCAATTGCAGGGGTAGGGGTGTTTGATGAATTTCTAAGGGCTTTGTGGCTAGAACTTGGATTTTTAAATTCATTTGAGGAATGGGATAGCTCAGAACTGGTGTGATCTGTTCACATCTGTCCGCCAATAAGGCCTGGTCCACATTTCCTTGAAATTAATGGATAGGCTCCTCCTAACTTCCATGCAAATTGAATCTTGGTCTGAAGCAAGCACTTGCTTTAGGATTAATTAGAGCCCAGTTCTCAGAAATTAGTGTCTTCTGACTGGGAGGGGATAACTAATCACCTGTGAAGCTGTGCTGCCACACAGCTTAGAGGGAACACCACCCTCTACTAAGCAGATTTTACACCAGAAACCAGTATTTCTCAAATTGGGGGCCCTGATCCACTATGGAATTGCAGGGGAACATAAGGTTATTTTAGGGAGCTGCAGTACTGCCACCCTTCTGCAATGCTTTCAGCAGAGGCAGGAGAATGATGGCTGGGTGCCCAGCTCTGAAGGCAGTATCCCACCAGCAGCAGTGTAGAAGTAAAGGTGGCAATACCATAAAATGTCATCCTTACTTGTATACTGCTGCTGCTGGTGACAACTCAGTCTTCAGAGCTGGGTGCCTGGCCAGCTGTGCAGAAGTAAGGGTAGCAATATAATAACCTTGCAACCCTCCACAGCTCCTTTTTGGGCCAGGACTCCTGCAATGACAAAACTATTCAGATTTCAACAACAGAAATAATGAAATTTACAAACTTTAAAATCCCATGACCATGATGACAAACAACTACACGATCTTCACCAAACATTCTTAAAACTACAGTACCCACCCAAGGCAGTGAGGAAACAGAATGACAGAGCCAGACGTGTACCCAGAAGCCTCCTGCTACAAGACCAGACCAACAAAGAAAATAACAGAACACCACTGGCCATCACCTACAGTCCCCAGCTAAAACCTCTCCAACGCATCATCCGTCATCTACAACCCATCCTGGACAATGATCCCTCACTCTCACAGACCTTGGGAGGCAGACCAGTCCTTGCCCACAGACAACCCGCCACCCTGAAGCAAATTCTCACCAGCAACTATACACCACACCACAGTAACTCTCACTCACGAACCAATCCCTGCAACAAACCACGCTGCCAACTCTGCCCACATATCTACACCTGACACACCATTACAGAACCTAACCACATCAGCCACACTATCATGGGCTCATTCACCTGCACATCTACCAATGTAATATATGTCATCATGTGCCAGCAATGCCCCTCTGCCATATACATTGGCCAAACTGGACAGTCCCTATGTAAAAGAATAAACGGACACAAATCAGATATCAAGAATGGTAACATACAAAAACCTGTAGGAGAACACTTCAATCTCCCTGGACACACAGTGGCAGATTTAAAAGTAGTCATCCTGCAACAGAAAAACTTCAAAAACAGACTTCCAAGAGAAACGGCGGCGCTACAATTCATTTGCAAATTTGACACTATCATTTTAGGATTAAACAAAGACTGTGACTGGCTAGACAAATACAAAAGCAGTTTCTCCTCTCTTGTTGTTAACACCTCCACATCAGCTGCTAGAAGTGGGCCTTATCCTCCCTGACTGAATTGACCTAGTTATCTCTAGCCTTACACGTGATTGGTACTCTTTTCATATGCCTGTATATTTATACCTGCCTCTGGCATTTCCACTACATGCATTCGACAAAGTGGGTCTTTGCCCATGAAAACTTATGCTTCAATAAATCGGTTAGGGTATGTCTACATAGCAAAGTTATTTTGAAATAACAGCCCTGATTTCGAAACAACTTTCCTAGCATCTACACAGCCAAACCACTATTTCAAAATAAAATCGAAATAGTAGAGCTCTTATTTTGAATTTGGTAAACCTCATTCTACAAGGAATAACGCCAAATTTGAAACAGCTAATTCGAAATAAGGGTTGTGTAGACACTTATTTCAAAATAGGTGGCCTCCAGCCTTCCCTGGGTGCTCTGCTGGCCACTCCAGCCTCAAACAAGAACACTCCTCCCTCCCCGGAGCCCTTAAAGGGGTTGACTCTGGCCCCAGGGCCTGTGCTAGCTCCAGTCCTGCTGGCCCAGAGCCAGCACTCACTGCCCCGACCCGGTAGCCCCAAAACATGAGCCAGCAAGCCACTGGCAGCCAGCCCTCCACCACTCCCCAGGAGCAGGCTGCCAGCTCCCAGGAGCCTGCCAGGGCCTGGGGAAGGCAGGTCCAGGGTGGAGATGAGGGTGGACCTTACTCGGGTTTGGGGGGATGCCCCCCAACGTCCATGATCTTTGCACTAAATGGATGGATGCAGCCATCTATGGCAGGATAGCTGCCAGCCTGGCCACCAAAGGCCACATGTGAACCCAGGAGCAGGTTTGCATGAAAATCAAGTTGGTCCGGTGAGACCCCCAGCCCTGAGCTTCCCCTTCCCCTTGCTTCCCCCTTCCTCCTCCCAAGTTTCCCCCTCCCCTCTCCCACCCTCTTTCCTCCCCTCTCCTACCTCCTTTCTCCAGTCTCACCAGTTTCATCTCCCCGCCCCAGTTTTGTTAAATAAAGAGAGTTGGTGTTCATGAAAATACGTGTATTTTATTTGACATCAGGAAGGGGGGTTGGGAGGGTAAGTGGAATGACGTGGGGGAGGAATGAGGCACAAACCCCCAGTGGGGCAGACTAGGGAGGCTCTTAGTGCTCCTCAGGGTGGAGGCCCTCCCGCAGGACATCCCGGATGGCAGCCTGCAGAAAGTGCAGCCAGGCTCACAGCAACGCATTCACGAGAAGCACCAGAGTGCCCAGGGGCAGCTTCGGCTCCATGTTGCAGAGTACTGTGGTGTCCCGAGTGAGGGCAACCAGAGCACGCAGAGACCCAAATGCTTTGCTGTCCCTCATCGAGGTAGACAAGCAAGCAAGGAAAGCTGAGAACTGGCTGCCCAGCATGGGGGACCCTTTAAGCACAAGTGTCAGAGAGCCTCAGGCAGCAGCCACACAAATAAACTCCTGACCTCATGCCCTGCTGGACCTGGTTCTGGCCGCCCTTCAATACAATTGTGTCCACTCAGTGTCCACTATTTCGAAATGCATTTTGTGTGTAGATGTGTTATTTCAAAATAAGCTATTTCGAATTAACTATTTCAAAATAAGATATTTCGAAATAACACTGTAGTGTAGACATACCCTTAGTCTATAAGGTGTCACAAGACTTCTCGTCATATCAGTTAAGCTTCTTGTAGCAGTGTTTACTCATAGGTTCCTTAAGCCTTTTGCTCTCTTCAATGTGAATAGTCTCCCCTTGCACAACTGGGTGAAGTAATTTGTTCTCGTCAGCATCTGAATTTCTGGCTTTGTGGCAGACAAAAAACCAGTTCACTCAGGCTTACGTCTACACTGCAGAGCTTTTCCGGGATACCAGAGGTATCTTGGAAAAGCTCTGCTATGTCCAAGGAAAGCATCTGCTTCCCCCCCCCCGAAAAAAAATCAGAAAAGGAGACGTGTTTTTTCAGCGTCCCTGTAAACCTTGTTCTATGAGGAATAAGGGAAGTTCCCAAAAGAGGGGTTTTTTCCTGGCATTTGGCCCTGTATAGACAGGCCAAGTATCGGAAAAGCCTCTCTCAGAAGAAAAGAGGAAAAAGTTATGCAAATTGCAGTTCACAATTTGCGTATCGTTTCCCGACATTTTTCTGTAGTGTAGACATAGCCTCAGCTTACTCCAAAGGTCAGAAGGCCCTCTCCACAGCAGCAATGGGTGGATAAACTGTTCCAGACAGTAGAGGGCTGCAATAACAGATCTCTTCATCCCTACTCTAAGTACTGGAGCATATTACTGAGTGTTTCCTGAAAAATTAGTCCTCTCCCCACGACAAACCTGAAGGGCTGTCTTGATCTCTTGCACATTCTCTACTTCTTCCCACAGTGTTTGTTCTTTGAAGCTTTTTTCAGAAAAAGGCCTTGAGCTCTGGACTAGCTGCCCCTCTACCCACCGAGTGCAATGTTTGAGACTAGCCCCCAGACTGTTGATAGGAGACAAATCTTCTGATTCAATGTCTGAATCACAGGCTTCAAACGCCACAAATAGGGTTACCAACAGTGAGAGGAAATATTTACTGTGGCACAGAGTTAGACCCATAGCATTTGAAGCTCCTCAAGATACTGATGTAACAGGAGTTCCTGTATTTTTCTGAGAGCAGAGAAGTGAGAGAGAGCTATTTAGTCCAGAAAACTATAGCAACTGGCTATACTGTTCTTGATGTTGCGCCTGCCTTGTTAAAGCATCCAGCTGTTATATAAATCCCCTGGAAGAATTTAGAGACAAGTGGCTTGCCTTTCATGAGGTGGATTTCACACTTAAGTAATGGTTCTTGAAAATATGAGCCTCTGTATGGAGTTCAACATTTTCTTCTCTGACTAACTGGAAAGAGAAGTAGAAGTAGTTGCTAGGAAAATCTCCAGTCTATGTACCAACTAGTTGTCTCCAAGTACACACTCCTCCCATAACAGCTAGTAATTAATTTTCAAACAAGATTAAGTTAAAAATTTACAAAAATGTAAATAGTTTGCATTATGATCAGCCTGCATTTAAAATATATTTAAGAGCACAAAATGGGAAATTTCTCTTGGAGAAGCAAGGGGAGATGGCAAATTACATTCATGACTTACAATTACTTAGCTGTTTTTATTAGAAAAAGTAATTTGATAAAACACTGAGACCCTGTATGTCAAGTTTCAGCCCAGTATTCAGTGTGTAAACAGCTGAAAAAGAGTTAAATGGTAATGTTGACAAGTGCAAAGTGAGTGGCTTTTACGGTAGGCATCAACAATCTTACTACTCCTGATCAACATATTATAAATGGTTCTATGTTACTCTAAATGTGTGTTTAAAAAAAAACCCCACACCCCTTATACAGGAAAACCAACCAACCAGACATCTGGGAGAATCCTCATATCCTCATGAGTTGTCAGTATTCCAGGAATGACTGTTATTGCATCTAAGAATAATGTGTAAAAATGGGGGGGAGGGGGAGGAAATGCAGCTTCACAGCTTTTTTTGAAGAGATCAGTGACAACAAGTAGTTGCTTTATTTACCTTATAGTTTAAAAATCAGTTGAGTATTATCCCTAGCTTTGAGTGTTGTCTTGGATATATTCACTTAGCCTTGTGATCCCAAGGCATTTGGGCAATGAAAAATTGTATGAAAACTGAGAGCCTATGTGCTGAACACAGCAAAATTATGCACAAGGGCCATATTGAGTCTGGCCCTTGTGCATCGTTTTGCTGGTGTAGAACTGACTCTATTTCAGAAAACAGCACAGGGCTCAGTCATTTCTCTTGAAGTGGTGTTGTCCATTGTTTCTTTGTATTCCTCCATTTGTATCCACCTCTTCTCTTTCATCTTATTCTAATATAGTAAGCCGTTAGAGGCTGGGACACTTTTCTTGGTCTGTTTGCACAGCACCTCAGACAAAGGGATTCAGATTCCTGACCGGGAACCCTAGATACTACATTAATACAAATAACATAAAAACAGTAGTAAATGCATATGCCTCTTATATGAATCAACCACTACAGGAAGACAAGGAGTCCTGTGGCACCTTATAGACTAACAGATGTATTGGAGCATAAGCTTTCATGGGCAAAGACCCACTTCGTCAGATGCATGCAGGAAGACAGAGTTGCACACTCACAGTATGATTAATAGATGAACTGGCAAAGAGATCACAAGAAGCTTTCTCACTTCTCCCACTGCCGCTTGGAAGAGATGGCATAAAGTGAGCCCCAAAGGGTGGTAATATTGCCCAAATATGGACAGGACCTGTTGCAAGGCCCAACCCCTCCTACCAACACATTGATCCACAGAGTGACACTGGAATGCAAGGAAATTATTCTACACTACCTGAAGCCTCACTGGGTTACACCATCAGCACAATCTACCCCTAAATTATCTTAATTTCTTTGGAGCTGAAGTTCAGAAACAGAATAAAACATGGCCTCTCCCACATATCTTTATCTGATGTGGCTTTGGTGATATTGTGTATTTATCTATTTCTGTCCATTATAAAGTCACGGGATAACAATTTCAAAGTATCCTTTTTAAATGGGCTTAAGACCAGATTTTTTGTTTGCAGTTGTTATTGCCATATTGGTCTCAAGGTCAAAGCATCAAAGCAAACGACTTTCGTGTTGCTCCTCAACTACTTGCTAAGAAATATAGATTGGGAGCTATTTTCCAATTTCCTGGGTTCATTTTACTGACAGTCTTGCTATTGAATTATTCAATGTATGCATACACTAAATATCCCAATAACTAGATCAGTGCATTATATTCTACAATTATAACAGGAAACTCCAAACTGGTACTCCTGAAAATTTTACTTCTTGATCTGATGAAAAATGTCCTCTGAAACAGTGCATGTTCAGCACAGAAACTTTTCTTAAATTTCCCTATAAAATTGAGAAGATAACATGTAAATCATGAGCTACTGGGCATGTTACACAGAAAAATATATTCATTACAGAAGATTACCATCTACCCCAGCCATCTATTTTAATCAGATGATTGGCAGAAAGTGCTGACTAATACAATACTTAATATAAACATCATGTGAGCCAGTAGTGATAAGTCTGAAATGATTTCCAGCTGTCTATTTCTGGAATTCAAACTCTACCTGCTGCTTCTTTCTACATTATGATTTCAGGTTGTTGCCCGAATAATTCAACTCCACTCGCTGTTAAGTGCTGAAATGAATAGTGAATCTTCACATTTCACTTTTCATTGCTCAGTTACAAAATTTCCCTGAAATTATTTTCTGGGTTGGGATATAAATCTTGAGACAAATGTATTGGGTCAAAGCCCATTTGTAGTTCAGAGGTCTTCTTTAGCCCATTTTTGCAGTGCTACACCAATAACCTCTTAATACACTGACTGTTGATTATAACACATTTGAAAAGGATCCAAGAACACAGTCATTTCAACAGAGCAGCACTTTGAATCTGACTAAACATTTTCCAGGAAGAAATTCCAGCATGATATAAACCTGATTTTCTCAGTATAGCAGGCCAAGTAACATTTTAAAAATATATTGTTTTCTTCAATCCATTTCTAAAATAAAGGTGAGCTGAACATATTCTATTGCTTCTCTAAACAAAAATATATTTTATGAAGTAGACCAGGTATTTGGCATTTGACAACTGAATATCCATTGATGGTCATTTGGGGAGTTTGCAACAAATCAAAGTCAGCTGTAAAGATTAGTATTGGTCCCACTCTTGCATAAGGGCCAGATCTGAAGCTGGTGCAAATTGACAGAGTTGTTCTAAAGTCAATGGATCTATGTGGATCCAGATTCTGCAACCATTAAATTGAATTAACTGGACATAGTATTGCATCCTGTTTTGTCAACTTTTTCAAAATTTTATGGGACTGCAAGTAATCATTTGGTTATGCATATCAGGGCACAAAAAGGGTAGGATGCTCATGAGATTTCTAAAGATTGGTTTGGGTCATAGTCTAGTGCCCTGAGCACTCTTGGTGCCTTGCGCTGTCATGGCAAGTGAGGTTTGTGTGTGGTTTGCAATGAGCACTCAGTCCATATTTTCAGAAGAGCAGGAGTTCTGCAGACTACAGATTAGCTTCCCTAAGTAAGGGGATATTGTTTCCAGCTGGGACGTTGATGTGATGTATTGAAATAGGAGTTAGGGCCCAGGCATGTCTACCTTTTGAAGTAAGATATTAAAGTGGTGGCCCCTTATTAGCTATTCTACAGTCTGTAAAGCCTCAACAAATAACTGATTGTATATGACAGTAGCCAGTTGCAGATGTCCCAAAAAGACTGGAGAAGCTACTGTAGGAAAGTTGAAGTAATGCATCCAAGGCTGCTGAGCATTTACACAATCAGGCATCAGAAAGAACACCTAATCTCTTTTTTACACACACCTCTAGACTCCTTATTCCCATTTCTAGTTTCTGCATGAGGACATGGATTTAATATCATTACACATACACATACTCTCTCTCTCTCTCTCACACAACATTTTATTTCACTAGCAATCCTCTTTTCGTTAGCATCAGCTGCTTTAACTCTGGGAAGTCTTGCAATCCATATAAATGTCCAGTCTGTCTTTGAATTTTGATGAATTCCTAGCTCCAATGACAGCTTGGAACTATGAGATTCACAACCTAATTATGCATTGTGGAAAAAAAAACCCTATTATTTCTGCATGCCCAAGTAAAAAATCAACAACTGGACAACATAAAGAAGCTCTCATGCTTTGCATCTTGTGTAGTTATTTACATGTGAGCAACACGAGAAAAAAGTGGGTGTGAAATCCTGGCACCACTTCAACAACGTGGAGAATTTTTCTATATAGCTTTTTTCAATCAGTTTGCACAAGTGTTAATGAACACATAAGGAGCAAAGCAGTTGTAAACAAAGTTGTCTGCTTACAGCTGGTGTGTAAATTACAGCATCTTTTCCTGTAATATTGAATATAGCTCAAAGTGTGCCTGAAAGAAGACAGTGGCTCAAATATTGAGTTTCTGCAGTAGGATAAACGGACAGCTTTCTCTATAACTATTGAGTGAGATTATTTCTACAAAGTATAACTGTTCTTTATTAGCATACAAATACAGTATAGAGTCACATATCTCTGTGCCAGATAGGTTTGAATGTCCATCTTCCACATATACTATCTAATATGTTAGTTGCTTTCTTAAAGTGGGAAGTCAAATCCACTAAAAATTAAAGCAATGCTTTCTCTTACCTTACCTCTAGCGACCATCTTTACATCTACTCTATCTCCTATGTCTTTATCCTGTATGGAATTAATTAGTGCTAGATATCACTGAGACAGCTGACTCAACGCACCAAATTTTGGAATGTGTTTATCTAAACACTTTGCTAATTACTTACATTGAATGGGGGCATACACAAATGCCTGACTTTCATCCCCCGCTAAATTGCTTTAGCGTTCATGACTAGTGATACTAACACCATTTTTATAATGGGGGGTGTTAACCTCTATTGACTACATTTTTAAACCTGTATGTGACTGAAACCACTCCAAGCTGTGGAGGCTGCTGCCCTCTCAGCATCCGTAGTTCTAGCACCCATGTTCATGACTGGAAATTAAGTATTTCTGGAACAATAAAATGCCATTTGTGTTTTAACAGCATGGCAGAGCCACATGGCCATAGAATTGTAATTGGGTAGTCAGAACAAGTGGGGGTCTGTTGGGATCTGTTTTGGGTCTGATTCTGTTCAATTCTTCATCAATGATTTACATGATGGCACAGAGAGTATGATTATTAAGTTTGCAGATGATACCAAGCTGGGAGGGGTTGCAAGTGCTTTGGTGGATAGAGTCATAATTTAAAATGATCTGGACAAACTAGAGAAATGGGCTGAGGTAAACAGGATGAAGTTTAATAAGGACAATGCAAAGTACTTCACTTAGGAAAGAACAATTTGTTTCACATATACAGAATGGGAAGTGACTGTCTAGGAAGGAGTACTGCAGAAAGGGATCTAGGGATCATAGTGGACCACAAGCTACATATGAGTTAACAGTGTGACACTGTTGCAAAAAAAAAAGAGCAAACATGATTCTGGGATGCATTAACAGGAACGTCATGAACGAGACACGAGAAGTTATTCTTCTCTATTCTATGATGATTAGGCCACATTTGGAGTATTGTGTCCAGTTCTGGGCACCACATTTTAAGAAAGACGTAGAAAAAGTGGAGAAGGTCCAAAGAAGAGCAACAAAAATGATTATAGGCCTAGAAAACATGAGCTATGAGGGAAGACTGAAAAAACTGGGCTTGTTTAGTTTAGAAAAGAGATGACTGAGGTGACATGGTAGCAGTTTTTAAATATCTAAAAGGGTGTTACATGAAGGTGGGAGAAAAATTGTTCTCCTTAGCCTCTGAGGTTAAGCAATGGGCTTAAATTGCAGCAAGGGAGGTTTAGGTTTGACATTAGGAAAAACTTCCTGTCAGGATGGTTAAACTCTGGAATAATTTGCCTAGGGAGGTTGTGGGATCTCCATCATTGGAGATATTTAAGAGCAGGTTGGATAGACATCTATCAGGGATGGTCTAGACAGTGCTTGGTCCTGCCACGGACTAGACTTAATGATGTCTCGAGGTCCCTTCCAGATTTGAGCATGCCTGACTCAAAGTGCAATTTAGAGATGCTTCAGGGCTGCACCAGCTTGCATTTTATTTCCCCTAGCAATCCAAAAGAGCTGTAGCATTGTCTGTCTCCTGCTAGTTTTTTCCCTATGTCAGAAGTTAGGAATACATGTAAATTAGATCTTTTATGCCAGGAATATCTGGATTGGGAAGACCCCCTGTATAAAGTTTTCTCAGGAGACACTCTCCACACCCTCTGAACATCCTTTCTGGGCTAGAATGACATGAAAGAGACATAGTGCAACTGAGAATGAGACTTATAGTAGGCAATATTTCCTACTCTGAAGAGTTAACAATAACTCTTTCTAACTAGAAAAGGGACGGGTACAGTGTGACACTCTTGCCAAGTGCCAGTTCTGTCAAGGTGGTGAGCAGTAGCTAACAAATGACAAAGTCATAGCTGAAAAGCAAACCACTTATATATTAGTTTGTTCAGAGTACTTGTAAGTTGCTGCATGCATTAACCTCACTTGTAACTTTTGTGTTCTATGCTGTAAGGAAATATGCAAGTTTTGCTTTATGACTTTGAAGATGTTTGCTCTGAATTTTTGAATGCGGACATGTGAATCATCCTTCCCCCCCAGTCTATTCAGGAGTCCTGCTGTAAATGGGGCATTAAGGAACATTACAACACAAAAAATTATAAATGGTTCTATCATGCCTTGGAAATGGTGTATGAAAAGGAAATCATCTGATAGAATGGAAGACTAAATGTAAAAGATAAAATAAGGTCACAAGAGAATGTTTCATCACTTTGCTGATTGAACTCTCACAGGGCCAGAGACTCTAAAGAGATTTCCACCCTCCTACTCTCTGGTTATCCCTAGGTTTACCCTGAAAGCCATTTCAAACTGACCAATCTGTCACTCTTAGGATCATAGAATATTAGATTAGAAGAGTCTTCACGAAGTCAACTAGACCCAACCCCCTGCTCAAAAAAAGAACAAATGAAACTAAATCATCCAAGCCAGGGCTTTGTCAAGCCTGGCCTTAAGAACCGCTAAGGATGGAGATTCCACCACCTCCTTAGGTAGCAGTGCTTTACCACCCTCCTGTTGAAGTGGTTTTTCCTAATATCTACCCTAGACCTCCTCCACTGCAACTTGAGACCATTGCTTCTTGTTTTGTCACCTGCCACCGCTAAGAACAGCCTAGCTCCTTTCTCTTGGGACCCCTCTCCAGATAGTTGAAGGCTGCTATCAAGTCCCCCCCTCCCTTAGTCTTTTCTTCTTAAGACTAAATAAGCCCGATTCCCTCAGCCTCTCCTCAAAATTCATATGCCCCAGCACTCTATTAATTTTTGTTGCCCTCGAATGGACACTCTCCATTTTGTCCACATCCTTTCTGTCATGGGGGAGAGGGCCAAAATTGGACACAGTACTCCAGATGTGGTCTCACCAGTGCCAAATACAGGGGAATAATCACTTCTTTCAATCTGCTGGCGATACTCCAGTTATGCAGCCAATATGTCATTGGCCTTTTGGAAACCAGGGCACACTGTTGACTCATTTAGGAGTCAGACTGTAACTTAATTGTATGTAGTTGTTGCTAGATTTGACCTGTAAGTAAACCTTTATATAGCTTGTTACAGATTAGCTACAGGCATTGGCTTTAGTGTAAGATCTAGGGCAGTGTTTCTCAACCCTATTTTTTTATAAAGTACCCCTTTTTTTAAAAAAGTAAGTACCCCAAGTACCTACAGTTTTCAGACACACAATTTTTTTTCCACCATTGCAACACATTTGTTTAAACAACTTAATCGTAGCCGGGCGGGTGATGAATTTTTTTGGGTGTAAAAAGTACAAAAATAATAAAGCGCTGTAAAACTTAAAACAAAAATTCAGTTTTCTTCATATTTCAGTTGTGTTAACGTACCCCCCAGACGTCTCTTGAGTATCCCTAAGGGGACTTGTACCACTGGTTGAGAGACACTGATCTAGGGTGCCAAGTGATCTGAGGTAAGTGACTAGAAGTAACATGAATATCTTGTGGGCTTGGGGGTAACTGACCATTACCATTAAGTCCAACTTGCCTGGGGAGCAAAATAGACTGGAGAGCTGAAGGGGCCTGTCCAGGATTCCATGGTAAGAATGATATAATAATGCAGGACTTCATTTTTTACGAAGATGTATGATCTATGATTAGATTTCACCCACCCATTTGGAGTGTCTGCCCAGTTTCTGACAGCCTGGCCTGGAGTAGGCATATAGGCTATGTCTAGACTACAAGTCTCTTTTGAAAGAGGCTTTTTCGAAAGTATCTTTCGAAAAAGCCTCTTTTGAAAGAGAGCATCTAGACTGCAACCACTTCTTTCAAAAAAGCGAACTGCTTTTTTGAGAGAGAGCACCCAGGCAGTCTGGACGCTCTCTTTCGAAGAAGCCCTGTTTGCATTCAAGAACACTTTTTATTGAAAGAGCGCTTTTTGAAAAAAGGCGTTCTTCCTCATAAAATGAGGTTTACCGCGGTCGAAAAAACGGCTGTGTTCTTTCGATTTAATTTTGAAAGAATGTGGCGGCAGTCTAGATGCAGGGGAAGTTATTTCAAAAAAAGGCCACTTTAAAAAAAAAAAAAAACCTGTAGTCTAGACACACCCTTACAGTCCTGAGCCACCCCAAGCTGCATGACAATACCAGGTGTATATTAAAAGGAATGAACTGGAAGTCATTTAGCATATGAAATTACTTGTCGTGAAGTACATTTAAAATACTAGAATGTGCTAAGACTTAAAGCCCCTTTTGTCCCTCTTGAATTCCTTTCATTCTATGACTGCCAAGCCAGTCCTACTTCCTAGTGCTACTGTATCCATGATGACTTTGGAAAAGAAAACCCACAAAAAGCAGTAGTCCTTTTTTTCAGGTGTTAGAAACGTGAAAGAGAAAATGTTCAGAAGTTCATGCTAATAGCTTGCACATTTCCACAGCTGGCTCTTGCAGATAATGTGCCTGTGAGTGAAGCTATGTAAAAATAGTGCTGAAAAGCCTACATTGATGCAGACGTACCAATGGTTCAAAGGCTGATGGTAAGAATGATATCGGATGAAAATTCCCATTTAAAATAAGCATTTGCTTTCGTTTTTTCAGTGTCCGGTTAATTAGAAGCCGAAAGGTAGTGATATCCTTTATCCTTTATTAAAAAAAACCAAACAGATTTTCTGTAAGGCTCCAACCTTGCAATGAGCTTTGGAAGTCACCTTGGGTAGAATTTGTAAAAGTACTTTGGAAACATCATAGCACCATTTTTAAAAGCACTTAAGAAAGTTAGGTGCCCAACCAATATTGGCTTTTTTGAAAAACCTTCTCCTAGGAGTCAAAGTCTCATTTACACAATTGAGTGAGGCAATTAGTCTTTCACTGGCTTTCTCTTTTTTTAATTTATATTTTATTTCCTCCTCTCCCTCTCCCCTCCTAAAAATAAGGGGAAGAACAGAAAAAGAAAAAAGAACAAAGAAGTAAAGGGATGGAAGTTGTTTTTAAGGGGGTAGTAATTATTGTATTAATCCTTCTACCTTCTTCTTTCCAAAAAGACTGTATCCTGAGACGGTTGTAAAAATACACATGAGTCGGTGTGACTCCAGGAGGCCCACATCTCCAGTAGCAGTTTGCTTTGGCAAGGCTTGTGAGCCATAACCCTGTAAACTGTGATGGGGAATACATATCCCATGTTGGCCCACAGAAGTTAAAAGACAATTCTTGGCCTGTGCATACTCTAGCTGGAGGAGCTGGTTCAAAGGGAGCTCACAACACTAGGCAAGGGCTGGTGGATAGGCTGCTGGAGAGAAGAATCTTCAAGAAAGCTGGATAGAAAGTCTGAGAGGAGTCTACACAGTGGTCAAGGCACTGGAAAGCACCTCCCCCAACTGTACTCTCTTCAAAGAGCAGTAGACCTTGCAGGGCTTTGGTCACTTGGCACTTTGTGAAATTATTGACTGTTTGGGATGTGGTTCCTATAGCCCAGACTGAAGCATCACACAACTAAGTAGTGGGCCAGGGTGGCAAATTTTGGCCCTCTATGGGATGAACCTGCCTGTGTTACTTTCCATAGGGCCCTGGCATGTGACCTACCTTGTCCCACTCCAGGGCAAAAGCTCCAGATGCAGTGGGGAACCTTAAGCACTCCTGGTGTGGCAGCAGGAACCAGGCATTGCTACTGTTCCCTGACAGTGAGGCAAGGGGTTAGAGATCAAGTGGACCAGCCAGTGGCCATATGAATTCCGTGTCACAGGAGTGGGGAACTTCCAGCACGCAACTTTGGTGCAACTAAAGGATGAGCCACTGGCATGCTGCCAGATGCTTTGTTTACCTGAGTAGCTGCAGGCACAGAGCCTTGCAGCTCCCAGTGGCTGCAGGTAACCATTCCCAGCCAATGGGAGCTGCAGGAAGTGGTGGCCCAGCCCACACCACTTCCTGCAGCTCCCGTTAGCTTGAAATGGTGCACCACGGCCTCTGGGAGCAGCTGTGCCTGTGGACACTCTGTTAAACAAACGGGGTGGTCAACAAAGGCTTTTGATGTTGACCACCAAGCGTCCAGACTACCACGCTGTGCCGACAAACAGCTGATTGGCACAGCGCGGCAGCCATTTTGATGTAAATGAAGTGGTGATTATTTAAATCGCCTCTTCATTTTGCTATGTCTACAACCCTCATCTACATGGCTCCGTTGACGGAGCCATGTAGTGTAGACATACCCTAAGTTAGGAAGGGTCTTTTGGGCCAGGAAATCACAACAGGCTACAGATAGATAAACCTATGAAGCTTTTTACGTCAACAAAAATTTTGGAATGCCTGGTGCTTCCAGAACATCTGGACCAAATATGTCCTTCAAGAGAGGCTTAAGTTGCAGGCAATGCAAAGCAGCTGGATCAGGTAGGTTGTATTATTGTTGGAATCCTTGGAATGACAGATAATGATCTTCTGAGATCAACTTGGAGACCCCTGTTTTCCCCTTATCCATTTACTCTCTCCACATTAATGTTTTCTTATCAATTTTCAACAATGGGTTGTGCCAAGTATAGCATTAATGCATGAGAAGTGATGGAATTTAAATTCTTTATCCAAACCGGGTTTGCTTGGTAGTCAATACTGAGGGGTCACTTTACAATATAAATGGTAATAGTTGGTATTCCTGCCACTTGGCGTAGATGGATCAACACCCATTCCAGCAGCATCCAGAGAAGAGTCTATACTGTTATGTTCTGAAGCCAGAGAACTGTGTGGCTAGAAATAAAGGCTATGTACATATTCTAATGCTGCAATTTCGGTAAACAGGAGCCTGAAGATGTGATTGAGAGTTGCAACTTACCCCACGTCAGTCTTGGCCTCCTATCCAGAGAAATATTTTTAAAATGTTATTACTATTTCATTTTATTTTAAGAAAATTAGCTGGGAGACATTTCAGGATAAATAGTATTTGGGGAAGCACATTCATTTTGATATTAATTTGTCTCCAAGGACAAGGTTCTACATCTGTCCAAATCACTCACTATGTAGGCTAAAATGAGCTTTAGATTAACTATGTTCTATTGACTTTCAAAGAAACTATGACTCCTAAAGGCCAGATTTTAAAAGATATTTGCTGATAGGTTTAAAAAAACCCGTACTAGGCACCTAGTTGCCTCTCTGTATCTTTTGGTGTTTAAATATATCTTAAAATCTATTCCCTAAGTGCTATAGGTGCAAAGGGACATTTTTCACCCTGTAAAATGCTCAGTAAATCCTCAAATCTAAATTAGGAGTCTAGACTCCCTATTCAATAGATGGAATAAGTTAGGCACCTACAAATGGAATTCATAGACGCTATCTAAGGATGCATTTACACTGCACTGTTATTCCAGAATAATGGCTGTTATTCGAGAAAAACAATACTAGTGTCCACACAACTCTTATTTCGAAAGTATATCAAAATAACGGAGGGCTTTTTCCAACATTGATAAACCTCATTCCACGAGGAATAACACCTCTTTCCGAAAAAGCTCTTTTGGAAGAGGGTGTGTGTGGACGCTCCACTGCCGCTATGTCGAAATAGCTCCTCACCAGGGCCATTCTAAGTTATTCCTCCCCAGTGCCTCCTGGGGCTCTAAATTGAGATAGCGTGTCCACATTAGGGGAGCTTGCCTTGGATTAATTTGGAGGCTTCTCTGTAGTGTGGATGCTCTATTTTGAAATAAGCTATACCAGAAGATATCTTCCTTAAT
This sequence comes from Pelochelys cantorii, assembly GCA_032595735.1. NCBI lineage: Eukaryota > Metazoa > Chordata > Testudines > Trionychidae > Pelochelys > Pelochelys cantorii. The sequence goes on along the minus strand of CM064328.1, from coordinate 61,843,565 downwards.
AGCTTTTTCCAAAATAAGCTTGCAGTGTAGACGTACCCTAAGCTAGCACAGAGGAAATGCTGAAGGGAGGTACTTATCTCGGGTCAGAAGTCATAGCTTGGAACCCGCTGCTGAAGTTAGGAGCTTAGGGCAGGGCAGATCAGTCTGTCCCGTGAAAAATGAGAGAGTAAGACTCACTGCATCCTACACAATAGCCCAGTGGTTAGTGGGCACTCACCTTGAATGTAGAATGTATCTTCCAATCCCTGTTGTGCCTGAGTTGGAGCAAGGATTTGAATTTAGGTCCCAGGAGAGTGCCCTGAGAGCTAGGCTATTCTGAGTTCAGGTTGGCTCACTCTCTTCTGTTAGAACTGTTCTATTTTTTGTGAATAACTAAATATTCTTAAGGCCAGGGAAAAACTTGGAACTCAGCCATCCCATGTGAGTGCCCTAACCATTGGGCTACAGAGTCATTTTCATTGGCTTAGTCCTAGTGAATATGTTATTATTTTCTATGAGATAGAACAGCTTCAATAGGAGAAATTGAGATTACTCCCCTTCCTATCAGATGACTCACTAGCTTGAGCATGAGGATACTCATGTGCAGTGTTGGAGGCCTACTTTTAAGACCATATCTCAGAGCAGAGACTTATTTCCAGGTTTCCTACTCCCCAGGTCAGCAATCTACCCATTTCAGCTATTGAATAGAATGGACGCTGCTGTTGCTAATCTGTTTGTCTTTTATGCACATTAGGCATGCACTGAGCACACCTCTGGATTGGCACCCAGAGGCAAGATAGATGGACCAATCCATTACTTGTGTTGGGGTTTGGGCATGAGCTACGAACTGAGCAGCTCAGCAGCCTTTGCAAGTTCACTAGAAACTGAGATGGCTTTGGAATTGTGTCCTCAGAAGCTGAGGTGGTCAGGGATTTTAGGTGCCTGCGTGGTTTTGATGATCTCAGTGATACCTACAGTGGAGGGTCTAAGCCCATTTTGTAAACCTTGCCCCAAATGCCCCAGCTTTTAAAATGGGACTTAGACGTCAAAGTCATTTGGCACTTTTGAAAATTTTACCCTTTGCACTCAGATCAATCCTTGTTTAAGTCAGTGGGTCTCTGTACCATTGCAGAGACCTACCTGCTTATGTGAAACTCGTTACAGAATTAGAGCCTTATCACTAGCCTCGTGTAGAGATTAGCTTTGGAAAATTGGGATTTCTCACTGGAGAAACAAGTTATTATTTCATGCCTTTTCAATTATAAAAATTCTAGCAAAGATATCGCTCAATGTGAACCACAGTAAATAGCTACAGTAAGATGTCTGAAACAAGCTTCCTCCTAAAGCTATAAACTAGCCCCCTTTCTTCTCATTATGTGTTGACTCTGAAGAATAATGATGATGATTTAAATTTCAACACTAACTGTTTCCTTGTAAATGAAAGGAGGGAAGAAAGAAGAGAGATCATCATCATCTAATCTGATGATCTATTCATCTGCCTGGATTATTGGATTGTGCCTATCACTGTAGTATGAGATGATATAATGAATATCTACACCGACGTGTGTACTCTGAGTGGCACCTCCCTTCTGCTTCATAAGTGCGTGATCCTACGGTTTTAAGAGGGTACCACTTGGAGGAGGCAATATGAAATCCTCAACTGTAATAATTAAACTTCCCTCTTACTCAAATAGTTCCACCATATAGCCCACATGTGAATTAATTAAGCCGGCAATTCCTCACCATATTTTAATTTAAAAAAACTACTAAAGCAGATGATTCATTTTGTAACAGCAATCCTTTTGTACTTTTTCACCATGACTGAGAAGTATGTGGAATTTGCTGCTTGGATTCAAAAGGTGTATGTGAGAATAGTAGGAGATATATAGCATCAACCAACTGGCTGGTTCTTGATCCCAGTTAAATCTGGGAACATTCTCAGACTCTTAAGAGACCCAATATATATAAAAACTGAAATCAAAAGCGTTAACAGTAGTTTGCCTGTAGTTGTACAGTGAACTAGAAGCTGTATACATCAAAGATCTCTCCTGATTTGCCTGGCACAGAGAGCCTGTCTGAGTGTGAATTGTATCTTTCATAGGAACACTCTTATTAAATCAGAATTGTCCCAGAACTCAACAAAGCCATATTACCAGATTGTTTTTCAGCTCAGAGCCAATATAGTCCCTTTGGTCTTTAACATTTGGAGATTTTGCTCTTAAAGAGTAAACAAAATAACACAAGCCTTAGGGGAGATGGTGAAGACTAGGACTTTAACAGGATTCAGAAAAGAGCTAGATAGATTCATGGAGGTTAGGTCCATCAACAGCTATTAGCCAGAATGTGTAGGAATGGTGTCCCTACTCTGTCTGAAAATGGGTGACAGGAGAAAGATGACATGAGGATTACCTGTGTGTTCCCTCCCTCTGGGGCATCTGGTATTGGCCACTGTTGGCAGACAGGATATTGGGCTAGATGGACCTTTGGTCTGCCCCAGTACAGCCATTCTGTCCTGACTGGCCCTTTAAGCAGTTATTGCTGCTGTGTTGCTTCATGATGATTGTGCTCTGCCTAATGCTAATATAGGAGTTAGCCTGCCCAACTTACCTACTTTCCCCTGCCACTAACTAATGAAACACTATTACACTTAGAAAGGAACTTTTCTCACTCTCCTTATGCCCTTATGTTCTTTGCCTGAAAGGGCAGATACACCAGACTGCAGAAAAAATTGTACTGTTTTTCTAATCTTGTTCTCTTCAATGTTGAAAATTCTATATGCACCAGTTGAATATTATTAATCGAGGTAATTCTACTATTAAAATTCATGGGTTTTGTAAACTTGAGGCACTATAGCTTTTTAAAATTGTGCCCGAAGTTACACAATGTAGCTGTGCAGTTTTAGATTGTCATAGAATATTATGACTGTGGCCATGTTATGAGTTCTTAAAAATTTGTTCCATCAGTACTTTACAATAAATTATAGCACTCAAAGCACAGTACAAACATGAAATAAACTTCACAATACATCTGTGACGTAATTATTTGCCTTATCTTAGAGGCATGGAAACTGAACCAAAGACAAAGTGACTTTTCCAAGGCCATTCAGCCAATCAACAAAATGGCAAATGAATTTGACTATTGATAAATGCAAAGTAATGCACATTGGAAAAAATAATTCCAACTACGGATACAATATGATGGGTACTAATTTAGCTATAACCACTCGAGAGAGAGAAATCTTATCTACAGTAGCCATCATTGTGGATAGTTCTCTGAAACATCCACTCAATGTGCAGCAGCAGTCAAAAAAGTGAACAGAATGTTAGGAATCATTAAAAAAGAGGTAGAGAGTAAGACAGAGAATATCTTATTGCCTCTCTATAGATCAATGGTATGCCCACATCTTGAATACTGCGTACAGATGTGGTTGCCTCATCTCAGAAATATCTTGGCATTGGAAAAGGCTCAGAAAAGACCAACAAAATGATTAGGAGTTTGGAATGGGTGCCATATGAAGATAGATTAAAAAGTTTAGAAAAGAGGAGATTAAGGGAGGATATGATAAAGGTCTATAAAATCATGACAGATATGCAGAAAGTGAATAAGGAAAAGTTATTTACTTGTTCCCATAACAAAAGAACTAGGGGTCACCAGATGAAATTAATAGGTAGCAGGTTCAAAACAAACAAAAGGAAGTTTTTCTTCACGCAGCACATAGTCAACCTGTGGAACTCCTTGCCAGAGGATGTTCTGAAGACCAGAACTTTAACAGGATTCAGGAAAAATAATAGAGAGGTAGCCATGTTAGTCTGATCTTGGTAAAACAAAAGGAAAAAATAGGTAGCAATTTAAAGACTAACAAGATAGTTTATTAGGTGATAAGCTTTCGTGGGGCAGACCTACTTCTTCAGATCAGTGGGTCTGCCCCATGAAAGCTCATCACCTAATAAACTATCTTGTTAGTCTTTAAAGTGCTACATATTTTTTCCTTTTGTTTTACCAGGATTCAAGAAAAAATAGATAAATTCATGGAGGTTAGGTCCATCAATACTTATTATCCAAAACAGGCAGGAATAGTGTCCTTAGCCTCTCTCAGTAGCTGGAAGTGGATGACAGGAGAGGGATCACTTGATGATTACCTGTTTCATGTCTCTCCCACTGGAGCATCTGGCATTGGACACTGTCGGCAGACAGGATTCTGAGCTTTGGTCTGACCCAGTATGTCTGTTCTTGCGTTCCTGGCCAGTAGCAGAGGCAAGATTAGAAAGTAGGACTTTCTAGCCATTTTCTCATTCCTGCTAATTGTCATATTTTTTTTTTATAGCTGATTGAAAATAGTTTTTCAAAGAACAAAATTTTCCTTCCATATTGCTGTTCGGAGCCTTTATGTGAAACCCGTAGAAGTTCTGAGTTCTGCTGATGACCACAGAATTCTGTAAACTCCTCTGCAGCTCTGTCCCCTCTTCCCTGTATGCTGTTTCTTTGCCAACCAGGATCTTGCCAAATACTCTGTGGCCTCTTTTCTTTCCCCCTTTGAATGTCTGTATTAGCTTCCCTTTCTCAATTTCAACTGTTTTCATCCTCACTTTCAAGACCTTTAAACAGATCTCTCCCCATACTTACACACTCCTGACTCTTAATCCTCTTCCAGCTCTGCCAAAGTTGCCAGCCTTAAATCCTCTTTTGTCCTGTTGCTCCTATACATTTCCACATGCTTTTTACCTTGCTGCTCCTGATGGATAGAATACTCTCCCTAAACTAGTCTGTGAAACCACTATTATCTACTATAATGCAAAGAATAATATACCTTACTTTATATAGATAGACGATGAACAGGTCTTGGCTAAAGCTAGGCTGTAGTGAGGAATCAGTTTCACTAGCCCCACTAGGGAGCAAATTTCTTCTTTGACAAAACTTATCTACAGTATTTAAATTGCTGTACTAGGATGAAAAGGGCATTCTGAGTGCAATTTTTCTGTATTAATATCATATATAACATGTCTGTCTAGCATCAAACATCTGTTGTGGAGTTCAGAGGATCTGAAGCCAAACTTATTTGTCAGTGTTAACATTTTCTTGTTTTGCTCATGTTGTCAGAACTGGGAAAGAAATCATTCACTTGCACTGTGTCTTATTTCCTGGCACCTGCTGATGCTTTGTTCTGAGAACATTCTTTGCAAGAACATAAAGCAAAGATGCATGTGAAAGGAAGTTTCCATGTTTGGTGTGGTGAAGGAGTTGGAGAGATGAAAAGGGAATGAACACACTACTCTTCCAAGTGCTGTCTCATGGTAAGAGAATGTAAGTTTCTCCCAATTCTGTATCTGAAAAAAAATTGGTTTGAATTGGGATTTCTGTGGGTTGGGGTGGAGAATAGGTTTGAAATATCGAGGGGAACGTAAATGGTCTGTTTTATGGAATTAGAAGCTGGGTCTGATTTCTAAAGATAAGGAACCTTCTCTTCAAAACCTCCTTTTTACTTTTTGGCTCCCAGACACATTACTGTGTGACATGCAATATTTCATTCCAAGGAATTCCTAGGAAACATCAGGCATGTTGTTTTGTAAACACAGTCACACATCTATAAATCTCACACACTTTCACTGCTCAAGTTCTCTGAGAAATAAAGGTCATTAGTAAAACAAGTATTTTTAGACAGAGCCATGCTTACTACAGATTCTTACATTCACAACCTTTACATTAATGAAGTTTTCTTCACAGTGTCTCAGTAGGAATACAGTATGATGACATATTTTGTAGTGAATAGGAGAGCTGGCCATAAATCGGAATTGTCTTACAAGGAAATTAAAAAAAAAAAGTAGTTCCCAAATGGGATGAAAAACGAAATTTCCCATGGAACATGATGTCCGAAACTTTGTTTTCAGAAGTTGAGATGACATTTCATTTCAACATTTTCAAAGCACATCCAGCACTCCCCAACCTGCTCAGAGTCCTGGCTCCAAAGCAGTCCATCTAGTAGGCTGTCCTGCAGCTGGAAGTCTGGACTCCATTGACCATGAACCTCAAAGTTTGGGAGATGGGACTCCCATGGTTTCTAGTTTCCCACCATGTGGGCTGCTGAAAAGCTGGGAACCTCAAAGGCTGGCCTCCCTAGTGACCCATTTACTACCCATCTTCCATCTGATTATTTAGTGGTCCTGTCTTGCATGGCTGTTGACTTTCTAGTGTTGGTTGTCTTTGTAATGTCCTTCTATTCGAAGTTCCAATGGTCCAAATCTGCTCCCCACCATGCCCCCCGGAGGCCTGAAAAGCTTGGAAACAATGTCACCAATTCAGCAGTTTTAGTCATACAGGGTCTGCCTACAAGGGGAAGTGTATTATGTTAGCTAACACATTTCTAAACATTCACTGTCGACAGAGAAGGTGATGTTAAAATCAATTTGGTTTATGGTTCACTACCACCAGTTAAATGTTTGGGCGCTCTCTTTTCCAGCCTACATGAGGCCAGGTAGTGACATTCTGTTCTGGTGTCAGTACTGTCTATGTTGGCATGGGAAGGGGTATGATTATTCCCACCTTTGTAGGTCCCTGGTAAGAATGCATGTGGTTCAGTAGCACTGAGTCAGGTATAAGAACTCTGCAGATATTCTGTATCTTGTTCCTGGAGCAAGGAAGATCTTTTACTAACCATATTGAAAGGCTGCTTACTCTGCTTTTGATCTTGGGACCAGGATTTGACCCAAATACATAATGAATAAGCAATTTCCATTTGTATCAGTTAGGTTAGCTTATTTACACTGCTCCTTCCGGACTACTCTCTGCTTCAGAGCTTGTCTTTTTGTTAATTTACATTGCTAATTGAAAATGTTAGATTGATATCACAATTAGATGAGTCCTTATAATGTCCTTGTATATCATGGAGATGAGCAGGGTATAAATACCTAGTCCAGCAATAAATTAAATGTACAGGTTGAACCTCTCTAGTTCAGTAACTCTGGGACCTGACCAGTGCGGAAACAGAGAATTTGCTGAACCACAAAACGTCAATATTGTCTAGCAGCATTGCCAGCACTTCCACTAATTACTGTGCTCTTAGCAAACATTTAGGCATAAATTAGAGCTAAATAACATCACAGAACACTGATAGGCAGGCCTGGTGGCTGTAAACAAACTTTATAGGACCACAGGAAACTTGGCTACATTCATGATAAGCAGTTAACTAAACTCATGATGGACCATAGATGTTGCCGGATCAGAGGGTGCTGGATTATGGAGGTTCAACCCGTAGTACCAAAGTAGTTCCTCCCATTTTCCTTATAAATGCATTAGATGGCAACACCTTATAGGTGATTTTTTTAAATAAGGTGACTTCATTGATTCCTTTAAAATGTTTTGAGAGGGAAATTTTGCCTTCCCATTTCAAAACCCCCTGATGACCTCCTGGTAAAGTGGTCACTGGATTTTACAACCCCCGTTTTCCTTCTGTAATATTGCTTGTTTTCAAACACTACATATAATGTTGGAAGCATATTCTCTCCTTGAGTATGACTAATTCCAGCTCGCATTAATAGTAGTTATGTTTACCAACAAGCAAATGTATATCTCAGATTAGAATTACATATTACTCCTCATGCAGACCTAGTTTGTGACAGAAGTCACTTGTCAGCAAGTGATTATTTTTTAGGAATCTGATTTTTCTGGACTGAAGGATAAATTAAAATATTTTAAATTTTGAGCTATTGTTTTAAATCATAATGTACTTCTGAGATCTGATGCAGTTCTTAATGAAGGGCTTTTTTATTAGTGCTCTGTGAATGAAATATTAAAACTTTGTTAATTCACATATCTTTATTCTTTTGTTAAAGACAAATAAAACATTTGTCCATTTTTTTCATATTTGCTTCTAAAGAACAAGGAATTTCTTAACAAAATAGCTCCTATACATTGAAAATTCTTTCTAAAAAATTTATTTTTTATAAATTGTGTTGTGTTAACATATTGCAAGTGTGAAACTACTTTTGATACATGCATTATCTGCACAGTGAATCGTCTTTGAGACCTGATCCTGAATTCACCTGCTTCCATTTATGTTGGTACCCTCTAGTTATACAGCACGAGTAACAATAAACACAGTATAATAAATTATCTGCTGCCCTATTATTTATACATGAGAAAAGACATTGTAAACCTCTGCCATTTGTTCTGGTAGTATTTTACTCACTTTGAACAAGTGTAAATGATTACACAAAGTACGTAACAGTAAGGGTAGGATCTGCTATATATACATCTAGACAAGCCCTTATGTATTTCAAAGTAGGCTTTTTAAAAGATTTCTGGTGCCACATATTGGAAATTCTGTGATAGTCATTTACATTCTAAAAGTTAGGTCTTTAATGAATAGCCAACAGTAAATATTATAATCCACACAATTTTCCTTTTGTTATGTTGTTTGCATTTGAAATGCAATGTGTTGTATAGCTGTCCCCATTGCTAACCTATGACTGCATCGCAGAAGTTGTCACAGGCTAAACTAGGTCTGGATGCTGTAAGATTCTGCTATAAAAGGCAATGTGTGATCTTTGAAGTTCTCACCTGTTCTTCTATTAGGAATATGGACTCAAAAGTGGTGACCTGTTACTACCTCTGATCCTTGTCACGTGTAACTTTACTCACATGAGCAATGCTATTTGTCTCTGTGGCACTATTCCTGAATTAAGTTAGTTGGGTTCCTATGTATTTGTAGAACTGGCCTGTGGACAGCTTCCTTTCACAACCACCCTCAGATAAAATCCACACACAGTATTAAGTAAGCTGATGAAATTAATATAAAAAAGTTCAACTCAAGCCTCCTCCCCAGGCTCAGCAGCTTCTTAGGCTTCCACTTCAGAACTGCTCCTGTTTACACCCTACACCCACTGTCCCCAAACCCATTTGTGCCCCCCAGCCCAAGCTCCATTTCTGAAGAACTCTTGGCTGTGTAGCAATTGAGGGGGTGCATGGACAGATTTTGTCACTGATGGGTGGGGGGGGATATCTGAAAATATTTGAGCACCACTGTCCTACACCCAATCTAGAAAGTCTGTCCCAAATCCCTAAGGCTATGTCTATACTGCACCCTTCTTGTGCAAAAGCCTATGCAACCGAAGTGCAGATTAGCATATTGCCACATTTCATTTGCATAATTAATTAGGAACCATTTTTGTGCAAAAACCCCCTCTTGTGCAAGAGCCATTCTTCCTGAAAAAATGAGAAAGAACGGCTCTTGCATAAGAGGAGGTTTTTGTGCAAAAAGGAGCCGTCTACACAGCTCCTTTTTGTGCAAAAACAGCTCCTAATTAATTATGCAAATGAAGCGTGGCAATATGCTAATTTATGCTTCATTTGCATAGGCTTTTGAGCAAGAAGAGTGCAGTATAGACATAGCCTCCAGTGTGGGGGAAATGAACAGGGGTAAATCAAGTTGCTATTTTTCTGAGCCTGCATAGTCCATTTTAACTACTGTCCCAAGGGATCAATCTAGTGGGTTTCAGATTCATTGCTAGACTACGATAGTAGACTTACAACTTCACCGAGGGAAAACAGGAAATACTTTTAAAAGTAATTGGAATAAATAAACATGCTGAATTTAAACAAGGCAGCTTTTATAGCCCAGTATGGAATGCTTTATATGCAAGTAGGGACAAATAAAAATTCAGTATAGTAATATGCTCACTGACTTGTGTCTGTAAACTTCCAAACTTTCGATTCGAGGCAGAAATTTTCAGCAGGAGTATGAACTCTAACCAGATACAAATGTGAAAGTGTTAGTTCAGCAGTCTGCTCATCATGTGCTCTTGCCTTGAAAATATCTCTCTGAACACAAGGATTCCTTGCATATTGCCTCCACTATCTCCCTGGTGAAATGGCAACAGAAAATAGAAGTAATAGAAAAAATGCATGCAGACTAAAATGTTGCTAAAACATTTGTTCAGAAGTATTACACTTTAGTCTATTCCATTTGCTCATTTATGTCTTAGAAGCTACTGTTCCCGCAGTAAATTAAAATATCTGAATTGGCTTTGGCTAAAGACCATCACAGATCAGGCTGTCTTACCAGAGGGATTGCACCTAAAAGTATGAGATTAATCCTTATTCTGTGATGAGGGTCTGTGAGCCTTAAAGGCTTGCTTGTTCCCTTGCTTCATGCCTTGCAGTACTGGTGAGTTTAGTATTTCATGAAAAGACACTAGGGGAAATTGTGACCCGGCTACTTCAGTAACAGACACCGGCATGTCGTCATGGTTTACAATGGCCACTTTTGTGGACTTCATTCTTTACCTAGCGGGCTAGGCTCTGATGTGTTTTTAATTTCCAAATAATGCTGATCCAGAGAGGTGCCTAAGAGATCTTCTGAAAATAGCGATGAAAGACACAGTAAATAGGCCAAAGGGTCTTTTTACAATTTACCAAAACATTTATTTCACAGCTTAGTTAAAGTTCATCCAAACGTGGATTGCTTTCACAGCAAAGTTTCAGCTGCAAGAAGGGAAGTGCACCCTGAAACCTGTTTGGATTTAATACTTCTATCTGCCTCCCACTAGTAAATTCACTTTTTGATCCAGGGAATAGAGAAAGGATGGAGAGACTGCAACACACTACATCCTAGCTAAACACACTGTAGGGGTGTGGCTAGACATAGAAAGAAGCATGTCTGATCAGGAAGGCTAGTAGCATGCACTCCAGCTTCTCAGCAGTCCTTGAATAGCTGTTGCAAGAGAGTATACTATACAGCAGTGGATCCTCCTACACGAGCTAAGAGGGACAAAGCTGGTGCCTGAAGCCATCTTTGTTTGCTTCTCTCTTCATCACTCAAGCGTGCTGAGCTTAACCTGGCCTGAAATAAGAATCAGGGTATGGGGTATATGGGGATTTTGATTATATATTTTCTTTTAGAAAAATAATATGTGCAAGGCTTTCCTAAAAACACTTAGATTTTTCCTTTTTAAAGGTTATCCATCCTTATACCAGATGAACAAGACTGGTGAAAACCACAACCTCTATTGTTGGGTCTGTGCTGATTCACGGAAACTAAGCTGCCCACAAAGAATTCTCATCATAAGTACATTTTTGGTTAAATTAAAAGCAGTCAGCATCATTTACAAAATTGTTCCACCCTGCGGCACACTGTCTAAATATTAATATGTCTTTACACTGTGAATCTAAGTCTATATCCAGAACACTGAGTGGCTAAAGGAACTACTATGAATAGCCAAATGTGGAATTACGTGACTTTTTGTTTCCTCTGGGCATTTGGTGTCCAATATGTGAGTTATTTCTGTGTGAATTTATTATTTTCGCTGGGGTTTGAGCTTTACATAGACTTTATGCAACAGAATAATTTTTGTTTTCTTGGCTTTCCTATGTATTGCTGTTACTTCCTATGTCTCTGATCCTTGGATCCAGCCAACATGTGCTTGGTACAAGAACTGGAGAGTGGACCATGGGAGAGAGGGCAGGGAAAGAATACCCACTTGGGTGTGTCTAGACTGCAGGCTTTTTTCAAAAAAAGTGGCCTTTTTTCGAAAAAACTTTACCTGCATCTAGAGTGCTGCTGCGTTCTTTCAAAAGTAAATCGAAAGAACACAGCAGTTTTTTCGACCACAGTAAACCTCGTTTTACGAGGAATAATGCCTTTTTTCAAAAGTACTCTTTCCAAAAAAGGCGCTATGTAATGCAAACTGTGCTTTTTTGAAAGAGAGCATCCAGACTGCATGGGTTCTCTCTTTTGAAAAAGCAGTTTGCTTTTTTTGAAAGTACTGGTTGTAGTCTAGATGCTCTTTTTCGAAAGAATCTTTCGAAAGAGGCTTGCAGTCTAGACGTAGCCTATATGATCATTATGCCTCCTTCCCCAATGTCACAATATTCTATACCTGTGAATCTAGGGCATCACTCTGAGCAAGCCTTAGGACTTCTTTAACTTGGGGCCAAAACATTGTTTGAGGATCAGCAGATCATAGGTTTGTCCATGCCTATTCTTGAACCCAGCATGGCCCTATGTTGGAAGACAAGGAAGGAATGGCATAGAGCCAGAGGGGTGCCCTTATGTTGCACCTCTGAATCTGCATGAAGCAGTCATCCTGGACTGGACAGCTGAGTCTCAGAATTTTGTAGCTTGTAGAGCCTTCTGGTGTTAATATCAGAACAGGATTTCATTAAAATGCAGTCAGACCCATACCTTAAAAAAGTTGTAATAGAGACTCAGGATTTAAAATTGGATCTCAGGTTTGTTCTATTGTAGCAACTCTCCATGCCTTTTATACACTATTTACCAAAAATATCCCTTGCGACTGCCATAAATATTTTACTTTAAAAAAAAATCAACTTATTTGGCTATTCAAGGCCCTTACGTTCATCTTCTGTGAATGTTCTAGAAAACAGTTTCACTAGCAGGAACACTCACAAAGCAAATGTTAAGCTCAATTATGAAATATAAATGAATCTATTTTTGTAAAATTTGCACTTCAGGATATGATTCATGCTTTATTGCTTCAACAATGTATGGTTCAACAACTTATAAAGGCCACTCTGGAAATAGAAATAATGCCATCTGACTTAATATGTATTTTGAAAATTTGTAGTGAATTGTTTTTGAATGCTATTCAAAGCAAGAAGTATTTGCTGAAGAAATTGACACATTTGAAAATGGCCTATTCACAAAAATCTTAGTCCGCTCACAGAAAATTAATGAATACAAGAAGGTGGCAACCTTCTATGAATGCATTATTTACTACTTATTATTCAGTCAACACTACCTAGCAAGCAGCCAAAATTAACGGTAGGTAAAAGTTCTGAGCCAAGATAATAAAATAAAAATGGATTTAAATTCTTTCATAGGTGATTTTAATCCCCTATTACAGTAGAGACAAGGCTGCATTTAAATTTTAGAAATGCTCAGGATTCACTTGTGAGTCTCCAAGGCTTTTTTCCCAAATAGCAACATCTGTGTACGCAGAATCTGTTGGTCTATTGAGAGTTGTACATATGGAATAGTCTCTAAGGGGAGCCGGCCCACATTTAGTCTGAAGAGAACTAGAATTGAGTTATTGAGAAGCAAAAAAAAAAAAGTTTTTGATTAATTGCTTTGGAATTGTTCTTACAGTTCGAGAAAAGTGGTAGATTTTCCCACATAGTTCTCATAAATGGAAACAAAAGATTGTTCTATGCTACATCTCTCTATGCTATGTCCCATCTTTCTTTAGCTCAGATTTATGCAAGAGTTTATACACAGAGAATAGTGAAATATCAAGATTTCATTTCTTTTCACTAGTTTCACCTCCATTATTGAAACCACAGGTATGTGAAACTTCTTATCCAAAATAGATCAATATTTTCTTATCTCTTTATGTATATTAACTGTAATAACAATTTCCTTAATTATCCCAAATTACTCAGTGTTTTTCTTATTAGTTATAACTGGGACTTACCTACACCTAAAATAGGATTGGCTCCATGCTCTGTTGGGTTTTGGTGCTTGTACCAGCACAGTATGCTGTCGCATCACAGCCATGAAGGAGTTTTCTAGTTACAGCTGGGATGGATGTTAAGGGAACTTAAGAGTTAAAATATGATCATGTCTAAGGTAAAATAAAGAGATATAGGCTGATAAGCCTCATTACAGCTCAGGGGAGTATTGCAACTGAATCTGGATTGCTGATTTGGTTATCAATCGATAGCATCAAAATCTTGCCCGATATTGCCACTTTCATAAACCATCTTGTGAATTATCTTTTAATTGTACATTCAGTTAATTTTGACCAAACTATATTGTGTGGTGGGGTGGATGGATGAGCACACAAATAACCTAATAGCAGGAGATTGCTGTTTCACAGCTACAATTTGACATATTGAACTAACAGGAAAATAATTTGAACTGTGCCCAGAATGCAAATGCACAGAAAGAATTTTGAATATTGTATCAAAGGATCCTAAGAATCTGTGCGCCATGGAAAAATTTGGAATTTGTAGCTTTACAGAGAATCTTTAGTTTTTACATTTTCTAAAAAAAATAAAATAAATGTTACTGAAAGTACCAATGTCACTTATTACACTGTTGCCCACCTTATTATACAGGAGGGCCACATAAACCTAAACTCAACCTGGTATGGACTGAACAGATTCTACATATTTTAACAGGATTGCAGCTGATAGCAACAGCTCTGCTGCACAAGGCTGACAACCCAAGCTTTGTTTTTTGCTTTTAAAAAAAGCCAATGTTCTGATAATACAGAATACAGACATAGACGTATTTGGTATATGGGAAGAAGAAATACAAGTGGCAATTCCCTAAATTTTATTATAATGACTGACATTGGTTGGCCTTGAACTTGCTTGCAAATTGTAAATATATCAATAAACCATTGTGTTCAACTGATAACTATGTATTGTGGCTAGGGAAACTAAAGTGTTTCATTTTAATAGAGGAAAACATTTGTATGTGTTTTATCAGAGAATTTTGGGGGGGTCTTGATCACAGAAAATTAGGATCCCTGATCATCAATATGCACAGTATTAGAGCTTACTAATCTCTCCTTTTCAGCTGTTTACTCAATTCATGCATGTTGCTGTTCAGAGGAAAGGGTTCCCATTAGATGTGACCATAACATACTGAAAAAGTAATGAAAATAGCATTAAAAGCAAGCCGCCAGAGAGGAATATATTCCACATGCCTCACTGCCTAGCACAGTACAAAATGTACTCATGCCTACACATTACAACTCCGCATTAAACCACTGGGATACTACTATGTATAATTTATGTGTAACAAAACTAACTATATATTAAAAACAAGCACTTATTTGTATATTAAAAACATTTACAACAGGGTCTGTTTCAGCGTCTCTCTGAATCATTAGGCTGGACATGATTCATTCAACATCCTCCACCACGTCACCGCTCTCCTAGCACAAAGAAAACATTTAGATTCATGCTTCTTGCAGTTTGAACCATTATCTGGCTGCCAATATCAGTCTGTAATCTTATAAATCATTATACTCTACTCCTGACGCTCAATTTTCATCCTAAAGATGAGCCTCATTCCTTTTCCTTTGTAATTTGGAGCATAATCTGGTTAAGTGTCTTTTAAAGAGCTTGAAATTCTAGTTTTCCCATCAGATGCAGCTATTTTAATGTTGCTGTCCCGCTTATTGAGTTTTGCAACGTAATGTTTATTTCATAGGTGTAGATATTGGTGCTGTTCATTCTGTTCAAGAATAAGCATGTATGTACACAGCTATATAAAACTTATTAACCAGTAAGTAAAAAGACACCAGCGTGCTTCCATGAAATCTCTGTTCATTTATTCCATGAATCCTTACCAAACAGAATTTTGCCTTTAAAAAGTGCTGCCTCCTGCATTCATTACAGTGTATTGTGAACTGTGTGGTTGGGGGGTTTTTTGGTGGGAGGAATGGGGATGGGGAGGAGGAAAGGGATAGGGGAGGTTAAAATCAATGATGCACAAGTCGACATTTTTGTGTTTCATTTTTAATTGTAACACTTACTGGTGAATGGTTGACCAAGAATCCCAGCCAGGGTCCAATTGTGTACATTTCTTTATTTAGAATTAAGCGAGGTGAGGCAGTATCTTTTATTAGACCAACTTCTGTTCATGGAAGCAGAAAGAGGGGCAAGCCTTTTTGGCTGCTGAGTTTTCAGGGACTAATCTTGATTGTACATATGGCCATTTGTCCAAGAAGTTATCTGGAAATCGCCCACTACGATGTATGTGTTTGTGAGTGGTCAGACACTGTAAGTCTTGTTGTTTAGATCCTTTGCCCTGATTGGATGACTGAAACTGAGAGAACACTGAATAATAAACAGTGAATTGATCTGTAGCAAATAAACTTGTTCATGTGCCAGTATGGCTATTTGTATGAATATGAACAGTGTCTGCACCAGAGGTGGGGAACTTTTTTTTTTTTTTTGTCGTGGGCCACTGATCCACAGATAAATCACTCAGGGACACACAAGTGAGAAGCAAAGAGAAAAAAAAGCCCTCACTGACAAAGTCCCCAACTGAGGAGGAGAAAAAAAAGACACTCACCTTACTCATGCAAAACTAGGGTTTCCCTCATGCTCCAGGCCCAAGGGGAGGGGGAGTGCCAAGGCTCAAGGTTTCCACCCCCAAGGCTGGATTAACTCTTCTGGAGACCCAGGGCTAGTAGATTCTGCAGGCTCAAAAATGATGAGTTTAGTGTGGGAGGGGCTTCCAGGGAATAGAGTAGGAATGGGGTTTTGGGGCAGAAGTTAGGATGCAGAAGGTGCTTACCTGGTGCAGCTCCCAGGGAGTCACAGAAGGCTCCATGCCACCCCATCCTGCCATGATTCCCAGTCAATGGGAGCAATGGGGGTGGAGCCTGCAAGTGAGCTCTTCCCTGCTCTGCTATTCCCCCATCCAAGAGGGAGGGGGAACAGCAGCATGCAGAGCCACTTCCTCCCGCTCCACACACTAGACAGAGCCAGCCATGCAGGGGCTTTAGTGCCAGCTTCCTGCTGCTTGTGTTCTAGCCATGCGGAGTGGTGCCAAGGCTTGGAGAGTTGCCACAGTGCTGTTGTGCCAGCACCAGCTCACCCCGTGGAAAGGGGGATGCTCAAGCCTTGCAAGCTGAGTCCAGGCAAGCCAAGGGCCAGATTCTGTCCAAGGCCATAGTTTCCCCATCCCAAGTTTTGTAGAAACAGAAAACAGTTGTTCAAATGTCCACAGAAAAATGCAGAGAAAGGTGCATGAACAGGAGTCTGAGGGATTCTGCCCCTTTAAGAGACAGGCTGGTGCCAACAGCTAAGGCAGCTTGGGGTGTAATCGACTTAGAAAAGGGCTATGTAAACAGAAACAGGAGGCTGAGTGAGAGAGGCTGCACTGTGTGTTGTAGTTCTTTTCTTTCAGTCTCTAAGGGTACGTCTACACTACGCATGCTTATTTCGGAATAAGCTATTCCAGAAGATATATTCCGAAATAGCTTATTTTGAAATAGAGTGTCCACACTCCAGGGAAGCCTCAAAATTAGTCCAAGGCAGGCTTCTCTAATGTGGGCGTGCTACCTAAATATAAAGCCCAGGAAGCACTGGGGAGAAATTACTTAGAATGGCCCTGGGGAGGAGCTATTTCAAAATAGCAGCAGGGGAGCATCCACACATGCCCTATTTCGAAATAGCTATTTGGAAGAGGAGTTATTTCTCATGGAATGAGGTTCACAGAAGTTGGAACAAGCCGTCCGTTATTTTGATGTTATTTCGAAATAACGGAATTGCTGTGTAGACGCTCGCATTGTTATTTCAGAATAACAGCTGTTATTCTGAAATAACAGTACAGTGTAGATGCACCTAAGAGACCAGACTAGACAAAGTCTTTGTTTTATGCATTTTAAATTTGGGAGTTGAACCAGGTTTCTGATATGAGGCCCTTATGGCCTGTTTTTGTAATTACTCTTTCTGAAGCCTAATTATAGGAGGATACGATATTTTGTTGAGTGGAGGGTGTGGTGGGTTCTCCTTTCTCTTGGGCTGTTAAAGCAAACCAATTACCAAAGGGAAATTAAGATGGAGAACAGTTGCAGTACAACACTACCCCTCAGGGGCATAGTGCAGGGAATCTCCACACCTCCACAGAGATGGAATTGAATAGTGAGTCAGTTTTCAAAATAATATCAGTGAATGAAATTTCTATTACATGAACTGTCTGAGTAGAGAGAATGAGGTGCTCTTCAGAACCTAGGATGTCAATCCTCTATGATTTCATTAAGAGCATGTGAGCTTTATTAATAAATTAAAGCTGAAAAGGAAAAATAAACTGGAGTTATAGCCCTAGCTGGTTCTTTGTTACATAACAAGAGGACTAAGTTTCTTATTTTTTAATTCAGCTTTTTTCCATTTGACAGTCTATTTTTTCTGGTTTGCAAGATTCTGACTGGAGAATTAGTAAAATGATAGCATCACAAGAATTCAGAGTGATAACCGAATTAATGAGAGAGACAAGGATTTTTAATCAGATTTTTTTAAATGCTTTGAATCACATCATTTAAATTACAGGCATGTTGGAAAAGGAAACTGGTGTAAAAGATTAATTACCTTCATTTAAATGTGAGAATTACTATTGACCAGGAAAGATCAGAATTTATATTTTGAAAGTTAAATCAAAGCAAACACTATACAGAGTTAAACTTAAAAAAAAAAGAACTTTGATGCATTTTATTCATCATAAAGTATTAAAGGACATGAACCCAATTTGAAAACAAAAGATGAAATCTTGGCCCCATAGAAGTCAGTGGTAAAACTGTCATTAACTTCAGTAGGACCAGTATACCATCCAAAATTCTTTGCATCGCACTTAGGTCTCTCCAAGTGTAATATTTTTAACTGATATATCTATTTTGCACTTTCAAGGGAGAACAGTTTGGTGATCTCATAGGTCTCACATCTCAAAGTTAGATTAGAAATCTGCTCTATATTTGAATCGAGGATAACAAGTGTTACTTACTACTAGAATTAAAAGAAAATAGTATGTGCATTTACTAAACTTGCTCTGCTATTAGAACATTATACTCATCAAATAGTCATCCTCAAATGCTCCAGAACAACACTCTACTCTGTATGAATAACCAGCTACTCAAAACTGACGTCAGGGCTTTGAGGCTCATGCAAGATAAAATAAAGTTGCTCTTCTCCAAAAGAAGACACTGTATTACATTACATGTCTGGAGTAATTGCACTGACGCTCTCTAAATGGCCTCTAACAGTTAGAGGGCTGGGTTATCACAACACTCGATGAAATTTCATAGGTTCCCATTACGAGGCTGTATCAAAACAGCACCAAGCTGGAAACTGGCATACATCAAAGTGACAGGCCTAAAACAACTATAGTAAATGGAATGGCTTATGTTTTAAAACAAGTCAATGTGACCTGAGGTAGGTGTAGTGTCAGAATGCATACAAGCATACTCTAAAATGACAGCAGTTGCAAGGGAACCCAATATATTCCTAGTAGCTGAATGAAGACAGAAGCAAATGTACGGAATCCTGTGCACTCTAGATCACAGCTGAAATCTATTGAAGTCAACAGAAAAACTTCCATTGATTATAAGGGAATCATGATTTCACTGGAGATCCAAAAAGAGCTGCTATGGTGCATGGCGCCACTTCCAGGAAGCTCAAATCATTCTCAAGACACTACACAACTTTTTAAGCTATATTAATCAATAACATACCATTTCTATTCAACATGTAACCTACTGGTCAGAGCTGACATGGGTGGTGTTATAGCAGCCTAGATCTGAAGTTCCATTAGGTAAGATTAGCCATACCCAATGGTGGGAGTGCAGTCATTCCTCTTTGAGGTGAAAGATCCTTTGATCACTTTGGTGTGAATCTCCATAGTAAGAGTCCTCTTGTCTATTCTCATTTTGGAAGGTGTTTCTTATGAAACAGGACTCAGTACAGAATCCCATGATTTACGATTAGTGAAAAATAATAGTTTCATTCTTAGTTGTAATGTTTGAAGAGTATTGAAAAAGCTACAAACCCTCCATAATAAATCCATATTGTTTACAGCTGCCACCATGGTTCCAGGCTAGGTCAGATTATTATGTTACATACATTCTGCTACTTTTATTTATCTAGGCATATGTTTTCCTATACATAGAAATAGTGAATTAAAATAAGGCAGCTTAGGTTCTGTGGACGCTCCTGTGGTACTGACAAGATGCTTGAGTTATGCTCTATGGGTATGTCTACACTACAAAGTTAATTCGAACTAACAGCCGTTAGTTCGAATTAACTTTAATAGGGGCTACACATACAAACCGCTAGTTCGAATTTAAATCGAACTAGCGGAGCGCTTAATTCGAACTAGATAAACCTCATTCTACGAGGACTAACACTTAGTTCGAATTAAAGTAGTTCGAATTAAGGGCTGTGTAGCCACTTAATTCGAACTAGCTGGAGGCTAGCCCTTCCCAGCTTGCCCTGGTGGCCACTCTGGGCCAAACCAGGGAAACTCTTCTGCCCCGTCCCAGCCCTGGAGCCCTTAAAGGGGCACGGTCTGGCTACAGTGCTTGTGCCAGTTGCAAGCCTGCCAGCACCCAGCCAGCAGACCCTGCACCTGGCACAGCATGAGCCAGCTACCCGCTGCCACCCAGCCCTCCACCTCTTCCCAGGACCAGGCTGGCGGCTCCCAGGAGCCTGCCCAGGGCCGCAAGAGGCAGGCGCCCGCCTGGTCTAGTGCGGAGATCATGGACCTCAGCGAGGTTTGGGGGGAGGCCTCCAACGTTCACGATCTCCGCACTAGCCACAGCAACGCGGCTGTCTACAGCTGCATGGCTGTCAGCCTGGCCACCAGAGGCCACATGCAAACCTAGGAGCAGGTTTGCATGAAAATCAAGTTGGTCCAGTGAGACCCCCAACTCTGAGCTTAGAACATAAGAACATAAGAATGGCCGTACTGGGTCAGACCAAAGGTCCATCTAGCCCAGAAACCTGTCTGCCGACAGCGGCCAACACCAGCTATCCCGGAGGGGATGGACCAAAGACAATGATCAAGCGATTTGTCTCATGCCATCCCTCTCCAGCCTCTGACAAACAGAGGCCAGGGACACCATTCCTACCGCCTAGCTAATAGCACTCCATGGACCCAACCTCCATGAATTTATCTATCTTCTCTTTAAACTCTGTTATAGTTCTAGCCTTCACAGCCTCCTGTGGCAAGGAGTTCCACGGTTGACTATGAGGTTAATCTCCCCCCCCCCCAGTTTTGTTAAATAAAGAGAGTTTCTATTTTTGAACACAGGTGTCCTTTATTTTTTACATCAGGAAGGGGGGCTAGGGAGGGGTAAGTGGAAGAAGGTGAGGGAGGAATGGGGCACGAGCCCCCGATGGGGAGGACTGGGGTGGCTCTGCGGGCTCCTCGGGATGTGGCAAGTTCAGCCGGGCTGATGGCCGAGTGCTGTGATGTGCCGAGTGTGGGCACTCAGGGCACTCCAAGACAGGACTGCTTTGCTGTCCCTCATCGAGTTAGACAAGCAAGTGGGGAACCCTGAGAACTGTCTGTCCGGGGTGGGGGTCTGGTCCCTTTAAGCACAGCCCTCGGCTAGCCTGAGGCAGCAGCTCCACACTCTAAGTCCTAACCTGATGCCCTGCCAGCACTGGTTCCAGCCAGCCTTAACTTTGGTTCAGGATCCACTCAATGTGGACATGCTATTTTGAATTAGCAAAATGCTAATTCGAATTAGTTTTTAGGTCTAGATGCACTAATTCGAATTAGCTTATTTTGAATTAACTAATTCGAATTAAGTTAGTTCGAATTAGTGCTGCAGTGTAGACATACCCTATAAGCACAAATAAATAACTGTCAAACATGTTGAAAATGTTGTATCCCAAATATACTCTTACCAAGCTATATATGGGTGTCTGGCTTAGATTTGGGGGGGGGGGGGGAATTGCATCATTTTAGAGAGATTTCATTATTTTTTTCAATTATTTTCCAGTATGTGGCTGGGAAAATTAAACAAAACAAGCTTATAACCTTCTGTGTTTGCTCTCCCATGTGACTGCTGGACCTTAGTTACAAGCAAAATAAGTCATTCATTCTTCCACTCCACCAAGTGTGTCATCTTCATCTAACAGCTTGTCAGTTTCTCACACGACCACTTTAGTGGCTTCCTATATGCTGCCCTTATGTGCTTGGAATACTCACCTTGAACTGATCCACAAGTCCATTATCATCTCTCTTTAAGACCCACCACTGTGCCACCATGATGCCAATGACAGTTCCCTTGCAGGGCACATGAGTAGAATTGGTGCTTTTATTTTTCCTGAGGAGATGGAAGTCTCCTTCCTTGTGCTTGCTCATTAGATTGGCTTGTTCCTCTCCCTGTAAGGATTGGGTCCTAGATTCTTTTGTTTTGATGCCTGGGGCCTCCCCACAAGGTGACTCTTCACTGTGTCCAAGAAATAAGGCATGCTGTCTCTTGGGAAAATGAATAATACTTCCACTGCTGGCACACGGTAAGGCCAGAGATGAGAGCCGCAGCACTGGGAACATTGGCAGGCTTGAACAAAAAGGTTCCCCTTACTGTGCCTTCACTGGGCTAGAGCCTCTCCTGGATCCTCCCTGTGGAGGTCTCAGCTGGTTCTTAGTGGCTGGATCTCTGCCACTCTGTACACTGGTCTGTGCAAGGCCCTGTTGGGTGCAGTGGGAGTCAGTCAGAACTCCCTCAGCTCTTCCACTGCTTCACTCTCAGCTCCCAAACTCTTCCACTGCTTCGCTCTCCGCTTCTCCTGATTACCCCCTTCAGAAGCCTGCCCACTGGTTTCAGCAGGAGTGTCTAGCCCACTCTGTTCACACCGCCAACTCTAAGAAATGGTGTCAGAGGGCTCTGGTAGCCACTGTTGTGTAATCCCTAGGGTACGATCTTCGAGAGGCTCAGTCCGGCATGCCAGGAGCTGGCCCACTCTACATGGCTGTTACATTTGTTTATATCTTTCATTCTTCACTTTCTGCATCCTACTTCTTTTCCTAGATCATCAGCTGTTTGAGATAGGAACTAGGGATGTTAAATATCGGTTAACTGAATAGTCAAGTAACCCAATGAATTCTTATTGCTTACTCGACTATTCTATAGTACCCTGAGGCGGGACCAGCAGCCAGTGCGCTCCAGCCCCACTCCCAAGGTGCCCCCTGCCACTCCACTGTATCAGAGGCAGTAGCATGGGGTGCCAGGTGGGAGCTGCTCTGCGAGAGGAGCCAGTTTAAAAACCAGCTCCCCTCGCAGACCAGCTACCTGTGCTGCTGCCTCTGACACAGAGACAGTGGCCCCTGTCTGGGAGGGGAGCATACCTGAGCTCCCAGACCCAACACAAGCTGGAACTGAGCCAGGCTGCCTGTCCGCCTTGCTCTTAATACACTTTAAATGCAAAGCTGCAGCGGGAGTAGGTCCCGGACCCATTGTAAGCCAGGAATGAGTCAGGCTGCAGGCCAGCCTGCTAAAAAATTTACTGGAGGGGGAGAGGGGAGAAATGCCTGTAGTCTCTAGCATTAACCTATAAGCTTTTGCTTATTGGTTACTCAGTTAACTGACTACACTATTACATCCCTAATAGGAGCCATAGATGTGTTGTGTACAAATTCTAACACTGTGAA
Source organism: Pelochelys cantorii (assembly GCA_032595735.1). Taxonomy (NCBI): domain Eukaryota; kingdom Metazoa; phylum Chordata; order Testudines; family Trionychidae; genus Pelochelys; species Pelochelys cantorii. The sequence goes on along the minus strand of CM064328.1, from coordinate 61,820,458 downwards.
GGCCCCTGTTTGGAAAATACAAAATAATAAACCTCTGTGTCTGATTTGCTCAGAATGATATTGATAAATGGTCCAAATACTGCAGGATGCTGAGAACTCTCCCCTCCCAGCGACTTCAGTGGGACCTGAAAGCACTCGGCATTTTGAAGGAGCAAGCCCATTAGCTAGTAAAACAAAGGGTAGCTTTCATGCTTTTTTAAGTGCATTATGTTACAGCTCACCAAGATGAGACTGATTAAAAAGTATGTGAAATGAGTCAATGTTGACAATGTTTTTTCCCCTTCTCATAGCTTGAGGAGGGCACTAATTAAGAGTGTGTTTCCATACATAAGACTGGAAAGCATTTGCTTCATGACACAGGGATCATCCTGATCAAAACTGAGTCATAGCATCTTGCAACTTTGTTTTATTTAATGGGAACAATGTAATAACATTCCGTACAGAAGCCTGGTTGAACTCCCTACACTTTGCTCTGACAGCCAGTAATCACTGTTCACACCAGTGAAAGCATAAAATTTAGTGGTGGAATATGAAAGTATCATCTGATTTAGCAACTAACTTTTGGAAGTAAATGGTCAGTTGGAAGGGGGGAGAAGTAAAGTAGAATCACCATTAGGAATGTACATTTCATTAAAGGATCCCATGTCACTTTTCAGAGCAGCCTTGAAAAGCTGTAAGGCAAACTCTTCAAGGCAGGGCTTTCCTTGTTGTTAACTTAACAGAAGGGAGAATTATTAACTCAGGACCAGACCATAATGTCCTTGTGGCAAATAGCACCTTCTTCCATGAACAATCCCTCCTGAAGTCAACAGAGTAAGATGATCCTGAAGGTAAGAATCTGTCCCATGGAGTAAAATGTTACAGCACAAGGATTAAGCAGTCTATTTTAGGGTTTCCATCATGTGGAACCCTTGCCTTGCCTTGGCCCTATTTAGAGAGGTTAACTTCATAGAGTGGGGAAAAGATAATCCAGACATAATGTGGAGTCATTGCAGGGCAGGGCAGGGCAGATGAGGGTGCCAATTATGATTCACCTTGTCATCTAAACTTTGGGTTTTAGAACATGTTAGCCAATTTGTGGAAATGTCTGGCTTTCCTTAAAAACTACACATGGCTAGAGTCATTAAGACCCTTTTAAGCAATTAAGGGCAGCCTAGAAAAATTCTTTTTGCCAGGAAAAAGTATTATTTTTAGTGCTGAGTCAACTATCATTACTCCACCATTATCATCAATAATTAGCCTACAGAGTGCAGGGTCTCTGAAACATGTAAGCTTTTTGGAGTAGGGACTTTCAATCACAATAGAACAGGAGGGCTCTGATGTGGCTGCAGCCATTAGGGCTACACCTACACAACATTACTTGTGGTGGAAAAGCTGTAAGCTGATAGGAAAGGCAGCAGCTATGTCCAAGGGAGAGGATCTCTTGCCAACCTAGCACATTTTACACTGGTGCTTAGGTCTGAATAATTTAGTCAGCAGGGGTGTGAATTATTCACACCTGTGGGCAATGTAAATGATTCCAAATAATCTGTAGTGTAGACAAGGTAGAGGTTCCTGTGTTTGAGATGCAACTATGGGTTAGAATAATGGACTCATAAAATAATAGGCTGGAAGAGACTTCAGGAGGTCATTGAGTCCAACCCCCTGCTAAAAGCAGAGCCAATCCCAACTAAATCAACCCAGCCAGGGCTTTGTCCAGCCAGGACTTAAAAACCTCTAGGGATGGAGATTCCACCACCTCCCTAGGGAACCCATTCCAGTGTTTTACCACCCTTCTAGTGAAATAGTTTTTCCTCATATCCAGCCTAGACCTCCCCCACTGCAACTTGAGACCATTGCTCCCACACAAGGAACTGGCAAAGTTTGCAGATGATACTAAATTACTCAAGATGCTTAAATCTGAAACTCATTGCAAAGAGTTATGAAGGGATCTCATAAAATTAGGCAACAAAACTGCAGATGAAATTCAATGCTGATAAATGCACGAAATGCACTTGAGCAAACATAACCTCAACTGTATATACACAAAAAGATGGTATCCACATTAGTTGTTACTGCTCATGAAAGAGATCTTGGAGTCACTGTGGACAGTTCTCTGAAAACATCTGTGCACCAATATTCATATAAACTAACAATGATAGGAACAATTAAATAAGATAAATAATAGGATAGGAAATATCATGCCACTATATAATTCCATGGTACAGCTTCTCCTTGAATACTGCATACAATTCTGATCCCCCATCCCAAAAAAATCTAATAGAATTGGAAGAGTGACAGAGAAGGGCAAAACATATGATTAGGTGTATTGCACATTTTCCATATGAAGATTAAAATGTGTGGGACTGTTCATCTTAGAAAAGGTATGACTAAGGGAGGAAATGATAGAGGTCTATAAAGGGCAGTGTTATATACCCCTACATATAATTTCATTAGGTGACTGTTGGTTCCCATGTTAACAGACAGCTGGTATAACACAAACATAAAGAAGTTCTTCATGCAATGCACAGTCAACCCATATAATTCAGTTCCAGGGCAAGATTTGTAGGCTAAGAGTGTAATTGGATTTAAAAAGAATTAGCTCAGTTCATGGAGGATAGCTCCATCAATGGCTATTAACCTATATGGCGAGGGATGCAGCCCCAGCTCTGAGTGTCTCTAAACCTCTACATGCCAGAAGATGGGACTGGTTGGATTACTTGATGATTGCCCTATTCTGTTCTTTCCCTGAAATATCTGACATTGGCCACAATCAGAAGACAGGATACTAGCTAGATGGATCATTGGTCCGACCCGAAATGGCTGTTCTTATGTTCTTCTTCCTGCTACTGCTTAATTCAGTCTCAGCATCACACAGTTCTTACTTAAGGGGAATGATTGGATGGACATAAATAGAACAAATCAGTACCAAGGCAGATAGTTGAAAACTGAAAAATAAAATAGCCACAGGGTTTGGGGATTTTGCAGTTTTTCATGCTGTATTAAAATAGCACTAGTCCCTTCCTAAGCAATAACGAGTAATAAATGGATCCAGACAGGAGGGATAAAAATGTGGGATTGACTCAAAGGAAAACTGGGATGCCATTCTTAGTATAAAGTAAACTTAATCATAGCAGAAGAAAATTTTGTCTAGATTCTTAAATGTATTTATTCCATACACCTCAGGAGGTATTTACAATAATAATAAAGACAGTAAACATAAAAACAAAATGGAGAACTGTAAAGCAGAGAGATGATTTTACTGTATTTCATTTCCATTCATTATGTAGGATTCAAGTTTAAAAGCACAGCTGTGTTCACATACAAATATCTAAGAGCTGTGTTGAACCTGAGATGCTAAATTTGCACACTTGTTAAAAACATATGTCTGCTGTGTATCATAGTTCCATGTTGAGCAATTTTCTCCTCTACCTTTTAGATTGGAATACTGAACTTCCCTTCAAACCTTTAGCAGCACCCGAACAGATTTGTCCAGGAAACAACTGCATCATCTCTGACTCTGAAATGTGGGATTCAGCAACAGATTTGTTGTCAAAGGTAAGTCCAACTAAATTACCTGGGTTCAAAGTTCTCAGTGGGCAGAAGAATGAAATAGTAATCACTTTGTCCTACTAATTAACAGGCTTTGTAATGATGGGAACTGAAGTTTTTGCCTCAGCAAAAATGAGTTTACTTCCACAGAAAGATGGCAGTAAATGGACAGCCAGCTTTATTCCTTGTTGTATCTGTTTGCTTATTTTTTGTCTCAAAAATCAGATCTTATTCATTTTCTATTAAAAATATTCAGATTGGTTGAAAACTTTACCAAATATGAATTATATAGTTGTAAAAACAAGAAGTCTTCTAATAATTTTGGGTGTGATTGAAAAACCATTGAAGTCAGTGGGAGACTTCCTATTCATTGATTACAGGATGCCTTAGATCAGACCACTTGAGTATAAATTTAGAAGTTAGAAGACCTTAATTGAGATTACTGAATAGTTTCAGAAAAATTCAAAATTCTCATATTAGTTGCTTTAAAAGGACTTTCAGGGTACACCTACATTGCGGCGCTATTTTGGGATACTTCCTATAGCTATCTCACATCTTTTAAACAAGCCCATTATTTTGAAATAGCTTTCGAAATAATAGGTTCACTATTATTATAGTTCGAAATAATAGGTTCACTATTCCAATGTCCTTTTAAACCTCGTTCCATGAAGATTAAGGAATGTTTTGGAATAGTGGCTTATTTTTAAATTTGGTGCCTTTAAAACAGAAACTCACCTGAAATAAGCTATGTGATTTGCATTGTGTGACGGGCTCACCGAAGCCCGCACGGAAGCCGGGGACCACCCGGTTGGCCGTCCGCCCGAGAAGCGGCCGCCGGCAAGGCATGGCCGACAGGCTTTGGGACCACACCTCCGTCGGGCGGCCGCAGCCCACAGGAACAGCAGCCCGGCGCACGGCCGGCATACGCCGGAGCGGAGGGACGTGGAAGGGGCGGAGCGGCGCCCCATGATGTCTGGCGGCGGGCCATTTAAGCTGGCCCCAGGAGAGTGCCAGGGGGAGAGTGCAGCATCGGGCCCTCGCCGTGGCAGGCAAGGGGACTCCCCTACGACCCGACTGGAGGGGCTTCCGGGAGCTCGGGAGGCAGCGAGCCCGACAGGCCGGAGCCGGAGGACCAAGCCGTGGTAGGACCCGGGGAACCTCCCCACGAATGGGGTCAGGCAGAGGGGGTTAGGAAGCAACCTGGGGCAGAGCGCTTTTGGCGCCTGTGGGCTGGCGAGCTTCAGGGCGGATCCCCGTCAACCGGGTCGGGGCGAGCAAACCCCACCCTTAGGGCCCCGGGTTGGGACCCGGTGGAGAGGGAGGGCCCGGGTCCCCCTAAACTCCTCCTCCCTCGGCGTTAGTGGAGGCCTGGGACCCGCCTAGGACTTCACAGGAGGAACCAAGGTCCCCCCTGAGACACTTCGGGGGACTGAACGGGTAGAGGACTCACCAGGCCCTGTCCTCAGACTAGAGGGCGAGGGCTCGTACCCATAAGGCCGCCTTCGGGGAGAAACAGAGACAGGCAGGGGGCTCGCAGGGCTCCACCCGGGCCAGGGTGGGTGCTTGCGCCCAGGAACCTGCCACACATAGCTCATATTGCATAGCTTATTTCAAGCTACAGGTGCAGTGTAGATGCACCCTCAGTACCTTTATTTTATGATGCATAAAAGTATTGCTTATAATAATTATGTAAGTTAGGAGCTGTAACCAAATGAATCCCTATATTTATATCCTATTTTCATAATTTTTGTACAAAATACACCTAAACTAATAATATCTCAATTGTAAACTAATATCTCAATGATATAAAAAAATGTGTATAGCAACATTTTATGTAAAGTTGTGAACATGAGCTGAAATCATGGCTGACTAGTTCAGTAGTTGCGGAAGAATATACCAGTTCTCCTGAGGATCTTTCGAAAAATTGCTCTGTTGTCGGAAAAACCACGTCTAAACCGCAGTTTCAGTTTCGAAATGGCTCTTGTTCGAAACAGCACCAGAACGCAATTATGCAAATGAAGTGTGGGATATGTAAATCCCCACTTCGTTTGCACTTTCGAAATGTCTAATTTACATCCCTCTGCCGATAGAGGGGTGTAGTTTAGACGTAGCTTATGATGTGTGTCTCGAGGCCAGAGTCCACCACAATGGGTGGGGAAACAGATTCCTCGCCCCCAGGATCTGGTGGAGCTCCTGGTAATAGGGGCAGGTGTGGGGTCCTGCCCCTGAGTGTGAGCTGGGTTCTCTGGCCCTGATGTATCCCTGGCAGAGCTCCTTTACCTTACTTCAGACCTGTTCCAAGGTCTGGGTTGGGTGTCTGAGCTCTGCCACGGACTTGGCCATGCACTCAAATATATCAGCGTTACGCCGCTTGGAGTGGAGATCCTGGAGTGTCTCCTCCTTGCCCCACAGCTTGAGGAGGGATAGGATCTCTGCTCTGGACCAGGAGGGTACCCACCTTTTGGTCTCCCTGGGTGGGTCCTGGGACCACTGGGGCTGCTCTCTGAGAGGGCCAGAGAGACCACAGGGAGCTTCAGGCTGGGCCATGAGTGGCAAGACCTGTGTCAGGGAGAGCCGTGCGGTCAGGGTGCTGCTCTCAGGCCAGCTTCCTGCCATAAGGCTTGTCCAGGGTGCCTGCAGCTTTAAGAGCTGGCAGGAGACAGGAACTATAGAGTTGTGATTAGTATGGACAGAGTGTCTACCAGGGCACCTGTGTTATTTCCTGGAGGCCTCTTCCTCCAAAAGAAAACCCTCCTCCCTATCCACACATGCCTTTTTCTGAAAGAGCTCTTTTGGAAAAAAGGCTTCTTCCTCATAGAAAGAGGATTACCAATGCTGGAAAACCCCCTCTGCTCTTTCAATTTGCTTTCAAAACAACACAATTGCAGTGTTGATGTAACTCAGGTTTTATCAGAAAAATGGACGTTTTTCTGACAAAACTCTGTAGTGTAGACATACCCATAGAAAGATACGTTCTAATATGTCTGTCATTTTCAGGAGTGTCAAAGGAGTAACTGTGTTAGTCTGTAACTGAAAAAATGCTCATGGAAGCTCATGATATGATCTACATTTTTGTTAGTCTCTAAGATGCTGCAGGACCATTCATTGTTTTTTAAGTATCTTCCAGAGTAACCCTCTGGGCTCAAGATGGGGAGGTTAAAGCTCTGACACTAGAGGCACATCTCAAGTTCAAACACTCTTGACAGCCCAAGAAGAGATACCATAGGAGCTATCTTATGCTTTCTAAATTTTCTGGTGGTTGCTTCCCACATTATTCTGCCATTTTTTTATTGCAACTTTGACTTACCAGCAGGGTTTGAACCAAGGACCCCCATTGTTAAAAACAAGCCTCTTGAGAGGAAGCAGAAACTCCATTAGCTGGTAGCAGTTATTGGGGCTTAACCTCTTGTGTGGATTAGTTATTAGAGGGGGACACAAGAATGCACAGCACAGTTGGGTTACACTGGCACTCTAAACCTTTCAATTTTATACACCCTGATTTCTCTCTCTCTCTCTCTTTATCTCTATCTCTATTTTTGTAATACTTGTTTGCTTACTTTTGCCAACTCTATTAAGGCAAATAATACACAGAATGTGGGCACAATAACTGGGTCTTTTTTGCATCCAATAGGATGAGTGTGCTCATATGCTGTAGTGACAAGCAGGCCATAAATGTCCTTATAGATAACATTTTTATTGTGGGACAAGTGAAAAAGAAAAATCTTCAGATGCTTCTGGGGAGTTGAACTGTGGAGGCCCCAACAAAAGAAAAATCATGAGTCCCTTAAAATCTCCACCAGCAGGTTAGATTTAAATCTCTTGCCAGCCTGCAGTTGGCTCCAAAGAAGCGGCTATCGTGGGCTACCTTTACATTGTATTTTAAAACCGGTGGCATTGAATCTTAGAGTCTGGGTCTTGCAGGGCAGAATTTTGGGTTTGGGCTTGAGCTCAGGCTGTGAAGCCCAGCAAGGAGGGATGGGTTTCAACCCACCTCTCTCCCTGGGCCACCACCACACATACACTGCTGTTTTTAGTACTCTGTAGACTTGGGCTCTGATACCAGTTGCCACGGGTTTAAAGCACAAGATAGTCATATACATGGTGGGTCTGAGATACAGTGAAACACACTTCACTTACCCTCCTGTTTGCAATTGTCACCAGAAGAAAGCAGCAGAAATGATAGTCCTGCCAATTAGGTTTCAAAACCATCCCCATTCCCTAACAGGACAAACCAAGTGAGTGCTCCAAGCATTGCCAGGCTATGGGTGTTCTGGGGAGTGAGGGTGGGGGGTGGAGGTCTCTCCATCTCTTCAGCTGGCACGGTACTACTTTTTGCAGAAATAATCCAATATTCAGGCAGCCATAGAGACTCTTGCTATAGCCTAATGGTCAGGACAGAACCTATGATATGGGAAGAGACCTAAGTTCAATGTGCTGCTCCAAATCCACCACATTTGGACCCAGATTGTTTAATTTCCAGATGAGTGCCCTAGCCATCAGATTACTGGCTATTCTGAGGCAGGTTATTTTCAATAGCAATATTATAAGAGGAAGGAACAGAGAAGTAAGTCATTGATTCAGTGCTGAGGAGTGTTCTTCCTATTCCTTTGCACAGGTTAGCTATAGTTGTGGGGTGTGGCTGCTGGAGGAGCAGTCACAGCTGTCCTCAACAGCAGTTTTGATCTTTGACTGAGATCACTCTTTTTATATTTAATTGGCAATAGTAAAATAAGCCTGCTATTAATACAAACCAGCTACAGATGGCTGGAGCCTTAAAACAAGCAAGTGAAAACTGGAAACATGTCTTTTAATGCCTTTGTTTTTTCAACATTCAGTACATTTGCAGTTGGTTTATATTATTTCTATGCCATTTGTTATACAGCTGCTGCTTCAGCTTATTTTTCATTGTTGATGACTTTTACTTTGGATGCGAGTCACACTCTGAGGGTTTTGTACTGCTGCCCATCACCCTTGTAGCGGAGCCTCCTGGTGACATTAGATCATCTGGGAACTAAGTATGTTGCCTGTGTTTTCTGCAATTCCATGGTCATTGAATTTGCTGCAGAACAAATCCCTCACTACAGAACTATGCTCTGCAATCTCAGCTTTCATTTAAATGAAAAATTATGCTTTTTGCTGTCTGTGAAGAAAACAACAAAAATGTGGACCACGTCTTAATCGATGCCTCCTGAGTCTGCAGAGTCTGAAACAAAAGGCTCTGGGAGTTTTGAACTAGCCATCTGACACATAGTCTCATGGACAACATAGTCACAATGTTTAAGTCAGAAAGGGTAGCCAGCAATGTTCCCTGTAAGACAAGTTCTTGTGCGGCCACTCAGGAGAGAGTCTAGTGCCACCTAGCAGTAGGGTTGCCAGGTGTCCGGAATTCTACTGGACAGTCCGGTATTTGCGCTCTTTGTCTGGTAAAAAAAATCAGAGAATACCGTACATGTGCAATGTCCAGTATTCTCTGATTTTTCCGGCTGCGCACCGGACAGAAGCCTGGCATGGGCGGGGGGAGCGGCTGGAAGGCGGGGCCACAATTGGCACTAGGAGCCTGTGATTGCGCAGAAGCCTGGCAGGGGCTTTTTTTTTTGCTCAACCAAAAAATACCGGGTGTCCGGTATTTTTTGGGAGACCATCTGGCAATCCTACCTGGCAGAGTGCCCACAGCGAGGTTTTTTTGTTTTATTGGTGGTGCACATTCACACATGTCTTGGTGCACATTAAAGTGTATTCCACACATGGATGGAAAAAACTCACACATGGGTGGAAAATATTAGAGGGAACATTGATGGCCAGATTATCTAGTATGACCTTTTGTGTATCACCACTCTGCACCCACAAGCTAAAGCCAGCCATCAAAATTAGACCAAAGTATGACAGCCTACATGACATTTCAGCATGGAATCTGACATTTTCCCCAGGTAGTATATAATTCAGCATTTTTTGCTTCAGAATTTCTTGTTTTGAGGCAGTCAAGCACTTAGTATGTTGTTTTATTTTCCTGCCTTTCTCAGACTGGCTTAGGCCCCAAATTGTGTAAAAAGATTATTTGCTTCTGGGAGATATCAGCAGGCTTCCCTGACCTTTTGTGAAAGGGTCAAGTGGAGCTCATCTATATCTAAGGAACTATGCTGTGAATGTTCAGACCAACATGAAGGCAATGGCTGCTAAGGACTGAGTCATGCATGGATGGATGACTTACTCATGCGACAAACTTCTTTGTTTCAGTTTTCACGAAGAAGGCCAATGGTGATTGGGAGAATACAACAGTGAATACTGGAGAAAAGGAGGCAGGTTCAGAAGTTAAAATAGGAAAAGAACAAGTCAAAAATTACTTAGAAATTTAGATGTCTTCAAGTCACTGAGCCATTAGTTAGCATTTTTGAAAAGTCATGAAAGGTGGGAGAGATTCCAGAGGACTGGAAAATGGCAAATATAGTGCCCCATCTATAAAAAGGGAAATAAGGACACCACAGGAAACTACAGACCTGTCAGATTAATTTCTATGCCAGGAAAGATAATAGAGCAAATAATTAAGGAATCCATCTGCAAACATCTAGAAGATAAAAAGGTGATAAGTGACAGTCATCATGAACAAATCATGTCAATCGAACCTCTTAGCTTTCTTTGATAGGATAACAAATCTTGTGGATAAGGGGGAAGTGATAGATGTGGTTTAGTAAAGCATTTGATACGGTCTCACATGATTTTATAAATAAACTAGGGAAATACAATCCAGACGGGACTACTATAAGGTGGGTGAATGACTGGTTGGATAACCATTTTCAGATATCTATCAGGGATGATCTAGATGGTGCTTGGTTCTGCCATGAGGGCAGGGGACTGGCCTTGATGACTTCTCAAGGCCCCTTCCAGTTCTACTATTTCATGATTCTATGATTAACAGGAACAACTATTTCTTAAATCACTTCGTTGCAGTTTCTGTAATGCTTTTCATGTAAGGAGTAAAATCCTTTTTGCTTTGCTTTTTATTCTTTTGTGTGATTTCATTCAGTGTGATCATGATTTTTTAAAGACTAATTGATTTCTGTGTTAAATATTAAATGGATGGATAGTTTCAAAGTTTTCAATAGTTGATGTCTCACTTTAAGGATACTAATGAAAATTTCATTTTCTTCCACTCCTCTGGTAAATCAAATTAGACAAACCTGTTTATATGAAGCCCTGACTTTGTCAGAATGAGAACACAATGTATATCAGATTTACCCAAAAGTATCACTGATCCAGGTAGTGGTGGAAGACACTCCAAAGACTGAGACAGTAATATTGCAATAACAAAGTGGTTAGACACATCCTTCTTCTTAGCCAAAGAAGGCTTTCACTTTCACTAAGTTCCAAAAAATGCATGCAGATGGCATTTTTTAATCACTGACATTAAACAAGTCCATTCTGCCTCTGAGATAATGCCAAATACAACCCTAAGGCGGTTTCATTTGTGATAAGATTTTTTAAAAATAAATAATTCCCTTAACAAAACAATGTCATGGAGATGGCTGATTCCGCCCCCCCTCCCCCCACCACCACAGAAGGAGTGAGGTTTTGAAACCAGATGGCACAATTTTTGCTGAATGTCTCTCTTTTGTATTGGTAAAAGAAAATGTTAAGCAGTAGTTGCCTGTTTTTTGTCATGATTTCCATCTCATTTCTGTCTTCCTGTCCTGTGAACTCTGTGAACTGACTTGTTTAAAACAATAGTTTCCTGTCACTTTCATGTTCTCATTCATATTGATCCTAATCGTTCTGAGCTTGAGATTCCATGGCACATTGCAAAGAATCCAGACATGTTGTGTGATGTTCCAACAGAAGCAACGAACTGTGTGCTTAACCAGATAGCAAGGACTCAAGCTAAAAGTTTTGATTACCTTGACAACTTAGGAATATATATGCTTGAACCATAGGCTTCACTGCAGGCAGTGCACAAGATCTCAGCAGCACACACCAGTAAGTGGAGCCTTGAACTTGATATAATGATATTCCATCAGGCTTTGACATCCCTCTCATCTATGGTTTCCCTCACCCTCCCCTGCTTATATCATATTTGATTTACAGCCCAATCAACTGATTATATCCTGCCAGACTATAGAGCTGAATTTCTCCAATAGTTGAGCACAGCATCATAAAATCATTGTGCTAAATAACTTAATACTGCTCTAGTATGAAAATTTAGGATTCCTCGGTGTGAAAATGTTTAATTTCTTACCTCTTGGAGTGGGCTAGTAATTGCTACATAGTGGAAAGTATTAACAACAAACATAAAGGAACTGGAAAATTTAGGGAGCTTGTGCATTAAGAGATTTTATTGCTTAACCCTTTTTATTTAACTTCATAACATTCACATAAGCTGTTTTGCATCAGAGTTACGAAGTCTTTGCAAAATACGCCAAAGGCTCTGTGAATAAGGAGAACAACTAGCAATTATATTTTGCAATTGCACTTTGTGTTGTGTTTCTGTGGAAATGTTTTTCATCTTGTTTGTAATCTACTTTCAAGTAAATATAAGGGGTTTAAATGGGCTCACTAATTGTTGTTTCAGGATCTTTATGTTTAGAGCATAATTGCTCTTTTTAATCTTATTTACCTGAAGATGTAGAATTGTGTTTAATGCTCAGAGAACATTGCTCTTTTTTTTAACTTATTACCTTGAAAAATAAATTCTGCAAAGGACTGGTGTGGAGACCACAAAATTATGTACAGCCAACTTTCTGAGATTGCTGCTTCCATTGATACTGCAAAATTTGCAAGACCACCCTTAGCAGAATGAATAATTGCATCTGATCGATATGTGACTACCTAGTCTGCATGCACAACTTCAGGTTATGCAGTTGCAATAAATACATATGCACATGTTAGGGCACAATTTAGCTGCCAGCCTTCGAAAATTACTTCAGAGTTTAGAGAAGCATGTACTGTTCCTATGGAAGGATGAAGAGAACACATGTAGAGTTCTCACATATAGAGTTATTTGTGAAAAGTTCATATAAAGAAATAAGAAAATAAGGCTTATTTTGAATATGGGAATTTTCCACACTTCTATCTACAAGACAGATAACTATCATAAAGACAAATGTTTGTGTGAATGGGCCACATTACAATAACTTTGAATTTACTTATTCATATTGTGTGTGTTTACAAAACATAGATCATGAAAAAGCTGTTTACCATGATTATTAGCAGTTCTGAAAATGGAATATATTTTCCCACATGCACATTCATAGATTCTAAGGCCAGAAGAACCTGTTATCCAGTCCAGCCTTCTATATAACACAGACCATAGAATTTTCCCAAAATAATTCCTAGAGAAGACCTTTTAGAATATGATCTTGATTAAAAATTGTCAGTGATAGAGAATCCACCACAACCCTTGGTAAATTGTTCCAAAGCTTAATAATCCTCCCTTTTAAAAGTATACACCTTTATCTCCTCTCTGATTATTTCTAGCTTCCAACTTTCAGCCATTGAATAGTGTTATTCCTCTTTTCTACGAAATAAAAGAGCTCATTATCTTATTTGTTCCCCTTGTAGGTACTTGCAGACTGTAATCAAATAATCTCTTAACCATCCATTTGGTAAACCAGATAGATTGGGCTCCTTGACTCTATTACTATGAGACACATTTTCTAATCTTTTTATTATTCCCCTGGCTCTTTAATGAACCTGCTGCAATTTATCAAGAACCTTCTTGAAATGTGGGCATGGTAGGTGGCAACAATGACTAAAACCCCTACCTTAAGAAAATGGGCTCATAGAGTATGTCTACACTGCAAAGTTACTTTGATATAACAGCCGTTATTTTGAATTAACTTTAATAGCATCTATACATGCAAACCGCTATTTCGAATTTAATTCGAAATAGCGGAGCCCTTAATTCGAATTTGGTAAACCTCATTCTACGAGGAGTAACACCAAATTCGAAATAGCTATTTCGAATTAAGTGCTGTGTAGACACTTAATTCGAAATAGGGGGCCTCCAGCCCTTCCCAGGGAGCCTTGGTGGCTACTCTGGGCACAGCCAGGAAAACTTACTCTCCTCTCCCCCAGCCCCGGAGCCATTAAAGGGGTAGACCCTGGCCACAGTGCCTGTGCCAGCTCCAAGCCTGCCAGCCCAGAGCCAGCAGTGGCCACCAGGTCCCCTGACCCGGTGAGCCAGCAAGCCACTGGCAGCCGGCCCTCCATCGCTCCCCAGGAGCAGTCTGCCAGCTCCCAGGAGCCTGACAGGGGCCAGAGAAGGTGGGTGCCTTCCTGGTCCAGGGTGGAGATCATGGACCTTATTCAGGTTTGGGGGGAATGCCCCAACATCCATGATCTCCGCACTAGACGGAGGAATGCGGCCGTCGGTGGCAGGATAGCTGCCAGCCTGGCCACCAAAGGCCACATGCGAATCCAGGAGCAGGTTATCATGAAAGTCAAGTTGGTCCGGTGAGACCCCAACCCTGAGCCCTGAGCTTCCCCTGCCCCTTCTTCCCCTTGCTTCCCCCTTCCAGCTCCCTCCTCCCAGGTTTCCCCCACCCCTCTCCCACCCTCTCTCTTCCCCTCTCTCACCTCCTTTCCCAGGTTTCCCCAGAACCCAGAGGTTCATCCCCTCCCCCCCCCCAGTTTTGTTCAATAAACCCAGTTTCTATTCTTGAACATATGTGTCTTTTATTTGACATCAGGAAGGGGGGCTAGGGAGGGGTAAGTGGAAGGACATGAGGGAGGAATGGGGCACGAGCCCCTGGTGAGGAGGACCGGGGAGGCTCCGAGGGCTCCTCGGGGTGGACACTCTCCCTCAGGGCCTCCTGGATCCTGACAGCCCCCCAATGGACCCCCCAGATGGCAGCCTGCAGCAAGTGCAGCTGGGCTGATGGCAACGACCCCACGAGACACACTGGTGTGCCCAGGGGCAGCTCTGGCTCCATGTGGCCGAATGCTGTGGTGTCCCGAGTGCAGGCACTCAGGGCACTCCAAGACAGGACTGCTTTGCTGTCCCTCATCAAGGTAGACAAGCAAGTGGGGAACCCTGAGAACTGTCTGTCCGGGGTGTGGGTAGGGTCCCTTTAAGCACGGAGTTCAGTTAGCCTCAGGCAGCAGCCCCACACACTAAGTCTTAACCTGATGCCCTGCCGGCACTGGTTCCGGTCAGCCTTAACTTCGGTTCAGGGTCCACTTAGTGTGAACGTGCTATTTCGAAATAGCAAAACGCTATTTCGAAATAGTTTTTGTGTATAGATGCGTTATTTCGAATTAGCTTAATTCGAATTAACTATTTCGAATTAAGTTAATTCGAAATAGCACTGTAGTGTAGACACACCCATAGAGGTTAAGTCATTGGTCCAAGATCAGGCATAGCAAATTTGTACCATCTTGAATCACAGCTCAGGCTGTCTGATTCCCAGTGCAGTGCTTATGCTGCTAGTCTGTGCTGCCAATCGGGTGACATTTCTGAGCCTCCATACTCAAAAGTACAAATTGAAACTAATGAGCATATACTCATGAATATCACCCTATTTTGTTTGCTGATTTTTCCTACAGTAAATACCAGTGAATTTACTTCATGGAGAGGAATTAATAGAAAGTGACAGATTTTCCTAACTGCACTACTGGGTGTTCTATTACTCATCCTCCTTCCCCTCTGCTGTGGCATTTCATCTCATTGCTTCTTTGCAGTGGAGAAGGAACTAAGAGTGATTGAACTATCATAGCCTGGTGTGGGACACAAGATTTAATGGGCACTGCTGTCAAAAATATCCATGGGTGCATGTATATGTGGAATGGAGAACCCATAGAGACAAAAATCTCAAAGATCTCCAGTTACTGGAGATCATAAATAACCTCTCCTTTAGTGATTGTAGCCTCTTATCCAAATAATATAGTCTTAAACTTTGGAGTGTTGTTTCTTCTTCTTCTCAACACTGCGAACATAAGAACAGCCATACTGGGATAGACCAAAGGTCCATCTAGCCCAGTATCCTGTCTGCCAACAGTGGCCAATGCCAGGTGCCCCAGAAGAAGGGAACACAACAGGTAATCCTCACATTATCCCTCTCCTGTCATCCATTTCTGGACAAGCAGAGGCTAGGGCCAGCATTCCTACCCTTCCAGGATAACCTTCATCAATCTGTCTAGCTCTTTTTTTAACCCCTTTAAAGTCCTAGCCCTCACCAAATCCTCTGGCAAGGAGTTCCAGAGGTTGACTGTGTGTTGCATGAAGAAAAGCTTCCTTTTTTTTGTTTTATGAAAACAAAAATATAAAATATATTGAAAATATAATCATATACAATATCTTATATTTGTGGTGTGGCATGTTTCCCAGTATTTAGTTGGCACTTAAATAGAATGTATTTTATTTGAGCAATGGATAATCAGAGGTGTAATTGATAATTTTTTACAGATTTTATGGCAATATATCAAATATTAATTTGAAAATGTTTCAATTTTCATTGGGTAAATTAAAGTTCTGGATTTAGATGAATCATTCGTAAAATGTTCTTCACCACTTTGAATATAACTTCAGTTATTTTAAAAATAAATGTAAATAACTGACATGTTCATTCACAAGCACAATATCTTTCCTTTGCTGTATGCATATAAAAGAAGGGATAAAAATGGATAAAAAAGGCAGGAAAAAGAAAGGAATGTAACATTAAAAAAAGAGGTAGCTGAGGTGCCCTTACTTTTTCCTTCCCCTTCACTTTATTCATCTTAACCTTTCCATCCTTCATCTCCCAGCCTTTTCACTTTCAGTTCTTTCCATTTTGTCTTCTTTCCCTTCAAACAATTCCTGTCTCTTTCTCCATTTTCTTCTGCTTCTTTCTGTTTCTTTCTCATTTTCATTACTTTTCCTTTTTGCCATTCTTTCCCTGTCACCTTTCTGTCACCCTCCTAGCCTGTCCCTCCCACTTTTTAAAATTTTAACTCCTTTCTCTGCTGTTCTCCAGGTTTGGGGGGTTTTTACATTTTTTCTGACTGGCCATGTGTTCTTACAAGAGTTGCCCCACGTCTCCGTGGCTCTTTTTGCCCCGTTTTGTCTGTCTTGTCTATGTATAATTTATTTCAGGACAAGGGTTGCCTCTTAGGGTATGTCTACACTTGCAGCCTATTTCGGAATAGGGCTGCAAATGTAGGCATTCGGAATTGCAAATCAAGCCCGGGATTTAAATATCCCGCGCTTGATTTGCATCTTCCCGGATGGGAGCCATTTTTGAAATTTACAAGCCTGGAATAACTGCCCATGTCTACACGCGGCAGTGAAACGGGCGTTGGAAATAAAGCCCTATTTCGAACTACCTGTTATTCCTTCTGCAATGAGGTTTAACAGGTAGTTCGAAATAGGGCTTTATTTCAAACGCCCGTTTCACTGCCACGTGTAGACACGGGCATTTATTCCGGGCTTGTAAATTTCAGAAATGCCACCCTGCCGGGAAGATGCAAATCAAGTGCGGGATATTTAAATCCCGGGCTTGGTTTGCAATTCCGAATGCCTACATTTGCAGCCCTATTCCTAAATAGACTGCAAGTGTAGACATACCCTTAGTGTGCGTGTGTCTGAACAAAGCCTAGTACAAAGGTCTCTGACCTCAGTTGTGGCTCTTAGGTGCTGCAGTAAAACAAGTTATTATAAATATCACCTGGTTATTTTGATGTGCCTAACCAGTAGGCCCAATTCCAGAGTTACTAAATCTAGATTCACCCAAAGGAAATTATTTGAACTGTCACCAGTGACTAGAGGTTATTATGTCAAAGTAGTCTAAATTAGTATACTTTCCCAAACTATCAGGTCAAATTTCAAAGCAATAAATATGGTTTTCCCACATAATTCCTTATCTACCTACATGCTTGACAAGCACATAAATTCAACAAAACTGGCCTTTGTTGCTTAATGATCTCCTGGGTCTGTACTTAATTTGAGCAACTTTCTCATTAATTGAAAAGACCTTATATAGCTGGTTTGAAAGGTCTTATTTAATTCAATCACTAAAGTCAATTAAGAGAGGAAAATAAAATAAATGTTATAGGCCATATATCATAAAAATCAATCCCCTTATTATATAAGGTTATTATGCTTTTATGGCACCTTGATCACAGGTCTTTGATTTTAGTTGTCTTATGGCCTCTGGTCTGTATTAATATATACACAGAAAAGCTCAGTCATCTTTTACTGAGAATGGTAACTTATTCGAATTTCCTTTGGGGTTTGATAGCTAAACCTTTTAACACCACATCCTTTGACTATAACCAACATCCTACAAAGGGCTCTTGCACAATTCATTTACTTAACTCAATAATACCAAATATGGAGGTTATACTGTACAAAAATGGTCCAAATTCAGATCTCAGTTTCACTGGTTTAAATCTGCAGTAACTTCATTGACATTAATAGCATCTTTCAAAATTTTTATCAGTGTAACAAGTCTTACAGAAGAAAATATTGCAGTGTATTTAATATATAGATATAAACATAATGAGATTTTGTGTAAGGTTTGGAATCCTAAAAGTTAATTATTTCAGTCTATGTCTTGATCATTTTTTTTCACAGGTTTCTGTGGCAGTGCATCTGCAAATCACTCTAATTCAACAACGTTGTTTATATTGTATAGTATAAACCACAGTTGATTTGATGGAGCGACAAAATAATCTTTTAATGTCTCTGTTTTTGCTAAGCTCTGCTAGTTCAGATTTTATTCTGGCACAACATAGACATGTAACTTTACAACTATGCTTTAAAGTCTTGGGGTTTGATAATGATCTTACAACAGTGTAAGCTAGGAGTAACTATATTGTCATAGTTCTAAACAAGTTTTAAAATCACCATCAGGTTCTCAGTATCTTGGCTTGGGTTTTAGTGGTTGCACTGACATTTATTTTCAATGCCTTTAAATTTTTATGATCAATGGCTTTGTGGCTTGTTTTATAAGACAATACCCTTGATTTTTTGGTAGAATGTTAATAATATCAAAAAGGAGTTGTGCATGCCAGGTCAGGGCAATTTATGAACTGCAGGCCTGGTCTTTGCTTAAAAGTTTTGCCAGCATAAATATGCTGGTTAGGAGTGTGAAAAAAATCATACCCCTAACCAACATAACTTTGCCAGCAAAAGCCCTAGAGTGAACCAGCAAAATCTCCTTTTGACTGCATAGTTAATTTTGTTCAGGGAACTGATATAAGCCCCATAGGAAAAGAACTGTTCTGCACCTCTAAGTTATGTCTCCACCGAAGGAGTTTTCTAGTATAGGTTTATTTGAATAGCTCTACCACTTAACTCCTTTTAATGTATATAAGCCATAAGTGTTAGACTTGCATTGATGTTTGTGAAAACTATATTCTGCCATTGCTTAAAAAAGAAGTGTGACATTACATTCCATATTCTTTATGAAATGTGATTATGACATGAATAAGACATAACTGAGATGTACTTTATTCAAGATAACTCATATAAGATAATTGGAAAGGACATGTCTTACTGAGTATGATTATCTTATTTGTATGTATTTATCATTCTTGTATCTGAAGTCACAAATATTGACTGAGTACGTATTTCCAACTATGCTACTTTGAGTGATGTCCACTGCTAACACTTCAGGTACTATGGTGGAAAATCCAGAGAGGGCTGTTGGCCCATCAGTGAGGATAATGGACTGTGAAAAAGCTTGGCCTTACTGTAGACCCTCCATACTTTCACTGACTCATGGATGCTGTGATACTACAGAGTCATCTGACTTGGTCGCCTGATATGAACCTACGTCTTTGATGATCTGCCCCATTGAGAAGTGGGAGAATCAAACAACGGATTTCCACCTTATGGAAATGCTATATAAGATGAGGGAGGAAAACATCACCTTCCCACCCAAAAAGATAACTAGAAAGTATCTGGAAAAAGAAGGACTTGAATTGAGGTGGGCAGAGGGAGGAAAGAACTGCTGGACCCAGGTTAGAAAGAGACCTCTGGCCTGTGAAAGACTCCATCTAAAACAATATATAGGATGAAGAATTATTATTTGTAACCTATTTTTTAATGATTCTATCTTAGTTTGTGTGCTTTATATTATTTTCTTAGTAATCTGCTTTATGTTTGCTATCTCTTTGACCATTTAAAATACACTTTACTAATCTTATTTCTGGTTTATGATATAACCCAGTTTATTTAATTTCTAACTAGGGAACGATATACAGGAAGCTATGAATACCTTCCTTCATGTTGAAGAAGGAGGCAAATTTCATCTAATTTGGGGTTTGTACTCCAAGGGAGGTAAATACCTTTGGCTGGGGCAAATCCCTTAAGAAGAGTCTTCCCAGAGCTGATTTCAGTGTCTGTATCATTCTGCAGCTAGGTGTGGCCCTACCTGTGTGCTTAGCTGGAAGAGACTTGTGAGCCTTGCCCAGCAAAACAGGGTTACAGGTTGCATAGACTTGCAGAAAAGCTGGCTTTAATGGTACCTCAGCTCATCAGGTGACATCCCAAGGGGTCCAACCCATGACAAGAAGAAACCCATTCTTCTAGAGTATTGTTCTGTATCCACTTCTGTCCTTGTACTGTGATTCACTGGTGAGTATTGCTGCGTGAAACAACAAAACTAATCTCAGCAGACAATTTCAGTATTGCTGAAGCTAGAGTAAAACAAAGCAAGCACATTTTTAATTATTTTGCCAAAATGCCTGCACTTCTCATTTCAGTGGAGGTGAAAGAATGTTCACATTTTATTATGGAAGCATTGTTTATTGGATGATTTTCATTAATTCCGTAGTTTTATTTAATTCTCTTTTCACATATCATTGTGAACCAACTATATTGCATCGTGCAAGCTCAGCACCATTCCTGTTTATTTGACGCAGGACAACAGCTCCATTGATTTCAATAAGATTATTCTGTGAATCAGGTAAGCAGGGTTTTGTTCTTTGAAGGATCAAATTCTATACTCCCATATATCTGGGCAACCCCGTAGAAGGTAATGGGGTTTCCTAGGTGTAGATGAGGCTGGTTTGGGGTCCTACATCTATCAGTCCTGTAACCAGGATGACTTGCAGATTGAAATGTGATGGGGAGTAAACTTATTGTTCCAATACAAGAGCTCATTGTTCCATTACAATCAATCCCTTGTCAAGGACAGCTGCAGAAGCACTGAGTGAGAACAGGCCTTTCTGAATGACTTTTCTCCTTTCCTTTCTGCTGTAATCAAAAAGCCACCAAGTCAAAGTTCTTAAAGGGGCAAACTCTAATCTGTGTCCTGTTGTTGCTCTGCAGGAGGCTTTAGCACATGTAACACTTCCTGGTACAGCTGAATGGGAAGTGCCGAATGCAGTAGAATGAACCTATTGCCCAGCATCCTTTACAGTGAGTGAGAGGCAGACCAGAAGCAGAACATGGCAGGAATCAAAGAATTTAAAAATAAAACTATCCTCTCCCGACCTCCCTGGACACATACAACAATGCACATGATCTTTGCTTCCTCTGAAGCTAAAGATGTTATAACAGATTACATGCCTGCTGTCTCCGATACACTGATGTGTTCTTTCATGGAGTAACTTCTGAAGAATGATCGTAGAGATTCAGAATTGTTGTCTCATCATTGCTCATAGGTAAGGGGCATATTTAATTACAAATTATAACTTATTTTGTCACTACCAAACAAAGAGTACTATACCACAGTGAAATCCTCATTAACAATCCCCTAACTCCTACATATCCCTATCTAGGACATAGCTTTCATTTTTAGCTACTCAGCTAAGCGCATGAGAGCAGTCGAATTTCTGACAATTACATTCAGTGTTAATTACCTTTTTTATCTAAAGGATTAACTTAATTCTACTCTACCAAATTAGTTCAAAAATCTACGCTTTGCTACCGGCTGTAACTGAGCTCCGAAATCATTTCCCAGTATGACGCTGCTGCTGATTACTTTATCTGGTGGATCACAGGTCTGCCCTTCTCTGAGACTGTATTAGCTGCTTGATTTAGACCTTAATTGCTCAACGTGGGTTCTCGTATATTCTAGAATGTTTGATTTTGGTTTGTTTGTTTGATTTTCCTGTCAGAGACGAAATATGGTGGCTCCGCTTCAAGTAATAGCAAGCAAACCACAATGTCTCAGATTTATGGAGCAGTAGTGACTTTTATCCCTACTTTTAAAAGGAGGCTCAAGAAGTTTAGAAGCATATTGTGAATGTATGTAACCCTGGTTTTATCACAATGTAGCCTTAGTTTAGACCTTAAGCTCATTATCATCTATGATATATCTAATACTCCTATCTCATTATTATCCATGAGGCACCTCTATTATATCAGGGACCTAAGTCATTTTTTAAATTTTATCCACCTGTCTCCATATACAGAGCCACTGGCAAGGCATGGGATGTGAAGAGAAGGATTTATTATTATTTATGAAATGCCGGAGACCGACTAAGAACAAGGCCTCATTGTGCTAGTCACTGTTGTAATGGAGTACAGGTTGAACCTCCCTAGTCTGGCACTCTCTGGTCCAGCAATATCCATGATCTGGCATGATTTTAGTTAGCTGGGTGTCCACTTATAATGGGTGTGACCAAGTTTCCCACGGTTCCATATGTTTTTTATAGCCACCAGTCCTAGCGCTCAGTGTTCTGTGCAGTTATTTATCTAATTTACCCCTAATTGTCTTCCGAGAGCCCAATAAGAAGTGGAAGCATTGGTAATGCTGGTAGACAATATTGACCTCCCATGGTTCAACAAATTCTCTGATTCAGCATTAGGAGTCAGGTCCCGAGGGTTCTGGACTACTGAGGTTCAACCTGGAGTAGAGAATTCTATTAAACAAGACACAGGATAAGGGAGATGGGTGTACAACTCAAAAGAGGGAGCAGAACAATGGACTAAAACTTTCATGTTAGTTCCATGATTTTTATTTAATTCTTTGGGTGTGGTGCTCTCCAGAGGAGATAAGCAAACCAGAACAACAACAACAGCAGCAAAGGAGAGAAGGTGTTGAAGGGACAGAGCCAGGAGGGAAGGAAGGCGGGGAGCATGCCAGGCACGTAGGGTAATAGGATGCACTACACCATAACACAGGGGGGTTAAAGTGGGATGCCATCAGTTCCTGGAATCCATCCTGGAAGTGCAGGAACATACCAGCTCCACCATGAGGTCACTGTTGGGTGATACCATGCTGCAGGGCCACAGTTGATCAGGGGCTTGTTTGCATAGGGCTGCAGTCTGGACTACTTGGGTCTGAATTCTAGAGCCCTCTAATATTTTGCTTTCTAATGGTCTCCTGTAGACCCTGCTGGTGCAAGCTGAAAGCCATCTAGTGCACATTAACACAGTCTTGTTTGAAATGGGATACCCCAAAACAAACTAGGTACCTTTTAGTACATGCCAGCAGGAACATGGGACAATTAGAGTGTGCTGCAATTCACACACCTTGATTCTAGACTGTGGTAACATGTGGACAAGTTCCTCTGGTGGCTTTACCATGACATCAAAGGAGTGGTATTTCATACAGGACTGTGGTTCCATCCAAAAGCAATGTTGTACTATTTAGTAACACAGAAATCTTAAAGGGAATAGAATGAGAAAATCATGAATAGTGATTATAAATGTATACATATAGCCACAGGAAATTTATTGAGAGAGCTCAGCTATGTACCCTCATTCCTTTTACTATTTCAGGGGCTATCCTGGGTAAGCTACTTTTCAGTTTTGAGGACTGTGTTGGCACTGTGAGCCATCACTTAAGTAAGAAGGGAAACTGGTCTTGCTCGCAAGGTAAGGGTTTCTGTATCAAAGCATTCAAGCACAGTCTGCAGACAGCTTACTGTAAGGTAAGGTGAATTGAGCCTACCTGTTTTAGAGAGCATCTGGCTTTGTTTCTCTCTGTTTTGGGGTTCTTGTGTTTTATTCTGAATTCTGAGAAATGAAATGGTGTTTCATTGCAACCTCCCAGCAAGAGACTGTATTCATCTAATTTCTCTGTGTGTATGCCGCGAACATAACAAAAGTGAGTAAGGGTGGTAGAAATGTTTTGCTGTGTTGCATAACCAGGTTGTTCCCAGGATATTACGGAGAAAATGTGGGTATGAGAGACAAGTTTTGAAGCTTACACCCAGCTCTGCTTCTTTTTAAAAAAATGTTCAGCCTTGAAGAAGTTACCTAACCCTCCTTGTTTCTCTAGCAAATGATATTTACTGTTAGGTTACAATTGTGTTCAAACAACTTTTATCTATAAGACTCAGAGGGATAGCCATGTTAGTCTGTAATTTTAAAAACAATAGTCCTGTGGCACCTTAGAAACTAATCATATATATATATATATATATATATATATACACACACACACTTCTTCAGCTTCTGGCTCATATATTTTTTAGTCTCTAAGGTGTCACAGGATTACTCGTTTTCATCTATTAGAACATCCTAATGCAACATTCCCTAGAGCAGTGTGTTCCAGTGGCTACAGCATAGCAGTGAGTATCAGGAGACTGGAGCTCTATTTCCAGCTCTGCCAGGGGCCTGAGGAAGTTTTTGTGCTTCTGCTTCCCCTCTGGAAAATGGGAATAATGATATAGACACCCTTGGCAAAGAGCCCTGAAAGCTACTGATGAAAAGCGTTAGGTATTATTAACTTATCTTTGCTCCAAAGTTTCCCAAGTCCTACTGTAATCATCCTCTTTCAGAAATGTTCCTTATCTTCCTTTCCGAAGAGCAGGGATGGAACTGTTTAGAATGACAATTATAGGCAGAGGATACGTTTGCATTCTTGTTTGTCTAGAATGTCATATTTCCCATATTAAAATTTATGAAACACAATTTAAAATATTCAGGTCAACATGTCGAGGGTAACCAAGAATGGTGCAATCTGCCCCATTATAATGGCTTCATACCTAAATTGCTCTCCCACTGTGCTTAATAGAAGCTTCCTTTTGTTTTGCTCTTTGCAAAAAATTAATAAAGGCTTAAAATAACATTTTAGGGAGTCCAAAAATGATCCTCACTTTTTAAAAATCTCATGTTTATTATTGGGCTGTATAACTAGATATTGCTTGTTCCTCTTAATATGAACTCCTCTCCTCCCCAGCCCAGATGTATGAAATTGATCAGAAACAGCTGCTACTCAGGCTCTGGGAGTTTTATAACATGTTATCAAGCCCTTTGAACACAGATGGCAAACAGATGCTCATCAGAGGATGCATGCCGGCAGCATCCTTTTTGGCTCTAAGCAATGAAAAGGTAAGATGAGCATTTGTGAAAAGTTTGCTAGCAGTACAGATGCTGCACCAGTAAATATTCATGTTCAGAAGCCTTACATCTAGTGCCCATGTGCTCAGCAAAAGACTCTCCATCAAACCTTGATATTCTACCTTGATGCTGGAGCAGTAAAATGACAACAGCAGAGATTATTCCAGCTATCGGTGAGGGATATTTCTTGAACTATTCACCTTTAACAATAAATCTTTCAGAGTTTTGTGGATATGTAGCATTGTTTTCTCAGTCAAGACTGCATAATGGGGATACTTTTAGCACAAAGGCATCATTGGACTACAAAGAATCTGAACAGAGATTGTTGAACCTGAACATTGTTTCATACTACTACTCACACCGTATAATATTTTGCTGCCATGCAAAATAGATGGGCAACAGTGATGTCTCCAGTCAACTTTTTGGTGTCCCTCTTGCTTGTCTCCCTTTTGGGTAGACGGATGAGCCTGCTGCTGCATGCTCAAGGAGCAGGAGACTCTATTCTGCCCTTTGACCTTCTGTCCTACTCGTAGAGCATAGTGACTTTAGAACCACAACTAGCTGCTACAGCTTCCTGCAACACAAGTGATGCAGTTGCCTTTGTCAGCCAACAATAGAAACCATCGGCAGTTATTGGGAAATGCCTGAGCAGCCTTCATGTTCTCCTGAGAGCTGCCCACAATCATAGCATTTGTAATATTGTGACTCATGACAAAACCAGGTAGATGCTGGAGTTGTGAAACAAATATATTCTAGGGTGTTGCATTTATTACTCTCTATGGATTTTTTTTAACTCTGAATAGCACCCGTGAAAAATCCCAAACTGAAATAAATGTGCTTCAATAGCTATATATGGGTACGTCTACACTAGCTCGTTAGTTCGAGCTAGGTAGGGTAATGAGGGCAACCAGAGTTGCAAGTGAAGCCCGGGATTTAAATATCCCGGGCTTCATTTGCATGTTCCTGGGCGCCGCCATTTTTAAATCCCCCTTAGTCCGAACTCCGTGCCCGCGGCTACACGCGGCACGGACTAGGTAGTTCGAATTAAAGATCCTAATTCGAACTACCATTACTCCTCGAACTAACGAGCTAGTGTAGACGTACCCTAATGGTTCAGACATAATTTCTCTCAATTTTGGCTCACCATCTTTGAAAATATAATAAAATGCATATCTTTCAAGACAGGGAGTCTAGATTTCAGGACAAAATGGTTCAGCATATGGAATCCTTCAGTTTCTAGCAGATAGACAAACAGATGTTTGTCATTCATAGTGGCAATTCATAGAAATTCAGAAACACATTAAATAATTATGGGCCAAGAAAAAAAAGTAAGAATAACACGTTACACTGGCAGTTGAGATACTCCCCTAGAACACAGAAGATCCAAGCACAAGTCTGTGCTCCCATGTCCATTTGTTTAAAAAAAATCGCTTTAATAGGACAAATTATAAAAGATTCACATATTCAGTATATCCCATATCCCAGGGCCCACTCCCATTCCTCTGCCAAATTTAATGTCTCTCATCTGTAACTGGGTAGTGGGAGATGGGTTTTTTTAAGTCCCCGGAATTTTTAATATGGACAAAATACTGGGTTGTTGGGGTTTTTTTACTAGTCTCATTTTCTGCAATAGATTAACTCTTTGACAGAAACATTTCAAAACACATGTGACTCAATAAATTCAGCCTGATGCATTCATCCTGAATAGAAAATTTTAATGCAAAAGGATACATTTTGCCTAAATTAAAAGTAACTGAATCCATACTCTTATAATGAGACATGTAGGTCAACCTTCATAATGGGCAACCTACCAGCAGTGACTATTTTAAACACACACAGATTCTAATTTTATTATTATCACAAGAGTTTTCTGAAGTTTGTCGGTAATTTCTTTTAGATGATAGCATGTGTTGTACTTTGGACATTTACATGTACAAAGTCATGGGTTAACACCACTGAACCTCATTCATAATCAAAGATCTAAAACATGGTTAGTGGGTAAGTTATTAGAATGATGTATTCCATTTCCAAAGGAAAGGGGAGAAACTTACCAGTGAAATGTGGCTCCATAGTTTGACTCAATGGCAAAATATTAAGGATGTGAAATGGAAGAGTTTTCAGCTTGTCCTGCCACATCAAGCCAAAAAAACCCAAAGAATTGTAGGACTAGAAGGAACATCTAGTCCAGTCCTTTGCACTCATGTGAGAACTAAGTACTATCTAGACCATCTGTGACAGATGATTCTCTAACTTGCTCTTAAAATTTCCACAACCTCCGTCATTTTTTCTAATGTCCAACCTAAACCTCTCTTGCTGCAATTTAAGCCCATTGCTTCTTGTCCTATCCTCAGAGGTTAAGAGCAATTTTTTCTCCTTTCTCCTTGTAACTACATTTTATTTACTTGGAAACAGCTATCATGTCCCCTCTCAGTCTTCTCTTCTCCAGACTAAACAAACACAGGGGGTTTTTTCAATCTACCTTCATAAGCCATGTTTTCTCAACCTTTAATACTTTGTGTTGCTCTTTTCTGGATTTTTTTTTCCAATTTGCCACATCTGAAAGGTGGCACCCCGAACTGGACATGATACTCCAACTGAGGCCTAATCAGCACAGAGTGGAGCAGAAGAATTACTTTTTGTGTCTTGCTTATTCATGCCAATACATCTGTAATGAGTCTGGGACAGTAACATGGCCTCCCTCTGACCTGGAAGATGAAGGGCCCTCTAAGACCCGTTGATGGGTTGTTCCAGCCTCACCTAGCCCCTCCCACAGAAAGCAGGAATGCAGGACTAGGAGTATAAGAGCTGAGAGCTCAGTCAGAGCCTGGCAGCCAAACAGGCTTGGCCCCAGCTCCCACAGCAAAGGGTTCAGCCACGCTGCCCCCAATGACTGGCCCAGGCTGCTGAGACTGCTGCCATGGCCTGAAGACATGCCAAGACCTCTGGGACCCTCGCCAGGCCCCAATGACTGGACTGGTTCACCTGGGCCCCTGCCTGAGCCAGAACCCATGGACACCCTGTCAGCACTTCCATCCCCAGGTGACCCCGAGGAGCAGCACCTGAGCTAGGTAAGCTTCCAGGAGGAACTGGGAAGTGGCCCAGGGACAGCCGACCCCGGGGTGGCTGAGGAGATGGAGGTCGGGTGGGCAGCATGTTGCAGCTTGGATCCCTGCTGACCCACAGACTTGGTCAGCGTGTTGCAGCCCGGATCCCTGCCGACCCAGTGGCTGCTATGCCACCACTGTCAGGGCCCTGTGCAGGGATGCAGTGGAGTGGGTGGGCCTGTGTCCCCCCTGCCACCCATTCCCTCTGAGTGGCAGGTTCCACCTGTGGGGACAAAACCCCTGCGCTTGTCGGTTCTCCGCCAGCGAGGAGACCGGACCCCTGCCCAGCTGGGACCAGGCAAGAGCTGTAAACTGTTGAACTGCTTGAGTTAAATATTTGTTTGTCCGTCCCACCCTGACCCAGGTCTGGGCCTTATAAACTGTTAGCATAGGCTGCACCCTAGACTGGGCCTTATACACTGTTGCTTGGGCTACAACTAGGTTGAGGTGTGCCAAGCAAACTTTCTGGTGACTGCTGCACTGCAATTTCCCTCTTGAGGAGCAGGGCACTTTAGGGAGTCAGAATGGCCTCCTGCTGACCTGGCCCCTTTACAACATCACAGAGTTCCTGCCAGTGCATCACAGCACTCCTTCGTCAGCAGTCTTTCCCATTTTGTATGTGTGCAACTCGTTGTTCCATCCTAAGTGGAGTACTTTGCATTTGTCCTTATTAAATTTCATCCTATTTACCTCAGACCACTTCTCCAGTTTGTGCAGATCATTTGAAAGTTACTTCTACCCTCCAAAGCACTTGCAAACTCTCTTAGCTTGGTATCATCTTCAAACTTTATAAGTGTATTCTCTGTGATTATTCTGTGGGTCAGCAGCTGCTGACTAATAAAAGTTTCCTCATCCCTGATCTAAATCATCAATGAAGATATTGAACAGAGTTGGAACCAGAAATGATTTCATGCAGGACCCCACTCTTATGTCCTTCCATCATGACTGTGAACCATTGCTAACTACTCTCTGGGAACCGTTTTCCAAAGAGTTATGTACCCACCTTATAATAGCTCCATCTATATTGTATTTCCCTAACTGGTTTATGAGAAGGGTCATGCAAGATCTTGAAGAGCGATTCTTCTTCTTGGTAAGTTCCAGTGAGCAATCACTGATTGCTGTGAAGAATAGACAAGGGAAATTTACCTTAGGCATGGTGAAATGTAACCAACATACAACAGGTGTAATAGGAAGAAAACTATGACACACTCAAAGGGTATGTCTACATGGAACGATGTGGAACGAGGTGTACCGGTAGTTCGAATTAGAGATCCTAATTCGAACTACCTACTCCGTGCCACGTGTAGCCGCGGGCACGGAGTTCAACCTAAGGGGATTTAAAAATGGCTCCCGCCCGGCAAGATGCAAATGAAGCCCGGGATATTTAAATCCCGGGCTTCATTTGCAACTTCGAATGCCTACATTAACCACCCTAGTTCGAACTAGGGTGGTAGTGTAGACATACCCAAAGAGAATATCATTGAGGAATCAAATTTTGCTTATACATATAAGAGGCATAATTTCTACATCTCTTTCCATGTGCAACCCAACACCCTTACATTGGAAGAGAGAAATCCAGGACTTTCTTTTATGTAGATTTGCTTATTGTTCTTTTTAAACACCAAATTATATTATATTGTGAAGTCCTATCAAATGCCTCACCCAGCAGTATTGGGCAGATCCTGATCTCATTTACAATAATACAAATAAGATCAGAATCTAGCCCCTACTTTACATGCTAGCTGCCAAGTTTAGGAAGCATGGGCTGCATCTAGTAATCAAGCCTATTTTATGTTGGAACAAATCTTTGAAAATATATTAAACCGACATGGCCTGTGTTTTTGCCAATTTATGTCAGTGCAATCAATTAGGGCTCACAGCCAGGTAGATAGTTTTTATATGGTTTAAAGTGTCATTAACAGCTACTGATTTATTGGATTTTTTTCATATGGAGAAAGTCTAGATGTGTTCCAGGATTCTGTTTGTTAAAATGTGTTTTTGTCAAATTAATTCTGCTATAAATGTAATGCAAGTAATGTGTAAAACTCTTCTTCCTTGTTTGGTGTGATACGTAAGCTTTCCATTCCCATAAACTCGGAGCTTTAATCTATTTTTTGCCAGTGGATGAAAACAATTATTTATGTTTGCTATCTCAAGACCTTCAGCTAACAGAACAATCACTTAAATTCTACTTTGGTTTCACATAATTGTTGACACATGATGTGGCAGTCATACAGCTTTTGCAAAAGGTCCCAGGGAAGTACGTATAAAGAGAGAGAGAAAATATATTTTATTAAAATCAGTGGGGAACAAAATCCCCTTGATGGAATGTAAAAATATTGAAATCCCCACATGATCTTTCTGTCTTATAATGATGTTAAGGTGAGAGGGTCTTGCTTCCACAAAGCTGTCTATATAAAGATAACTAAAAAAAAGTGCTGACAAAGTACAAGGGCAAAGTTAAAATGCACAAAAGAGCCTTAAATGCCTTTATACAAGCTCCCATTCAGAAATAAAATGGCCTTAGTTTGCTATTCAGTTAGACCCAAGGCTATTCTGCTTCTGAATGAGAGCATCTATACAGAGATTTCATTTGTCTTAATTTTGTACTTTTAATTGCGTCATAGAATCAGAATGGGAAGGAACCTCGAGAGGTCATCAAGGCCAGTCCCCTGCAGTCATGGCAGGACCAAACACCACCTAGACCATCCCTGACAGGTGTTTGTCTTACCTGTTCTTAAGAATCACTAATGATGGAGATTCCACAACCTTCCAGTGCTTAACCACCCTGGCTGTTATGAAGTTTTCCTTATGTCCATCCGAAACCTCCCTTGCTTGAAGGTAAGCCCATTGCTTCTTGTCCCATCATCAGGAATTATGGAGAATAACTTGTCTCCCACCCCCTTGTAACAACCTTTTAAGTACTGAAAAGCTGTTAGCATCTCCTCTCTCAGCTTTCGCTTTTCCAGATTAAACAAACCCTGTTTGTTCAATCTTCCTTCATATGACATGTTTTTTAGACTTTTATCATTTTTGTTGTTCTTCACTGGACTTTTTCCAATTTATCATCTTTCCTGAAATGTGGTGCCCAGAACTGGACACAGTACATCAGTTGATCCCTAATAAGTGTGGAGTAGATCAGAAGAATGACATCTCGTGTGCTCCTAACAACTCCTGCTGATACATCTGAACTTTCCAGGGTGTCCCAGTATTGACATGACTCATGATTTGAAAAGTAGCAAAGATAGACCACCAGACCTCAGATAATGATTCCTCCAAATAATGATGAACTAAACTTTGCTGTTACGTACATCCATTCCTCCCATTAAACTTAGTGATGGACACATGTATATAATGGGCAGAATATGGCTCATTACCAGCATCATTAGACATACACTGTTAGTATCTACTGAATGGCTGATAACCTAGTTAGTGAACACAATTTTTTGATGCACTGACCACAGGCAAATTCTCACTTTTATTCATGTTTAAATATCTTCCTGGAGTTATAAACATTTCATTGTGGAAGACCTCACACAACTTAATACTTGATCCTGCCCCACTCTTGGCAATGAGTGAAAACCTAAAGTCTCCTTAGAAGAGAGCCAAAACTGGAAACATTTACCACAGCTTCCATAAAATGGGGCCTATCTCTGCTTTTGAACTGAAACCTGGTTTTAGCGAGGGCTGATCCTTAGCCCTATTCTTTATTCCCATCAGCACCACTAGGAAGCCATTGTTTTGCTGCTCCTGCTAGGTAATGTGGCTGCTTCACTGATTGCTTTTGCATTCCCTGCCATCTGGGTGCTGTACCCATTTTTGAACAGAAGGATGATAGGAGTTAGAAGCCCATTTTCTGAGGACACTTTTACAGAGATCTGTGTGTTTTGTTTTAAACTGAGCAACTTTCCGTGTTAAGCCTAGCTTAAACATTTGGATCAAACACTTCAGACTCTTTTATCAACACAGTTGTTGAATAGTTTCCATTGAGGAAAAATGCTTCTCTGACTGAGCTTGTGCATGGCCATGCATGAGGCATTATCAATTGCTATAGTTAGAAGCGGCCAAAAATATTGAATTCAAAGAGTGCAAATAAATTGCAACCTCATGCCCAGATGGTGATTGGGAAAGCTGTTTTCCTTCAGATTACTTCATAATTTTTGTCGTGTGCTTTTTTGGAATGTGTGAGATGCATTGAGATGTTATAAGGGATTTCTTGTTCCTCGCCTATGCTAAGGCTCTGAGACAAAGTCAAAGAAAAAGTCCCTTTTGCATTAAGGCGACAAACCTCTCAGTCTTGGTTGACAGCAGAATAATGTTTTGTTAACACTTTGAACAAATCATACAGCAGGACAAGTTTTCTGACGACATTTGGAGTGGAGAGAGGCCAGAGTTATCAGACTAAAATGTTACTTGACATGCAGAGACTGTCACGTAACCCACCTTCAGGCCACGCATCCGTGGTGATGTGAATTATTTTGCCTCTTTGCACTCCATAATCAGAGCTGACATAATTAAGAATAGTGCTTAACTAACGGAAAAAAGCATATTTCTATCTGCTTATTGTTTACTTTCAGTGCATCTGGAGTGTTTTCACGTGCCGGGTTTCCAGTTTCAAGCAGAATATACGGAGATAAGTGTTTGCCAATGGGCTGTTTTGTCCATGAACATATTGTGACTTTCGAGACTTTTCAAAGGTTGTGCAGAGGGTGGTAATGAGTAAAACAGGTTTAAAAGCAATTGTTTGTTATGGAGATGAGTTTTTTTGTTTGTGGGCCCAGCAAAAACAGAAGCTTGCCAAGAACTTTTGGAATCATTTGGAATACTGCTGGCCACTGTAGCAGAGGAAAATCAGCACAGTATTGTAATAATTTGGGGCATTGAATTATATTTGGGGGGAGAGAATCCTAACACATTTTCATTAAAGTCTAAAGAGAGGTGACATGTAATTGCTGAAAGTGGAGGGTGGAGGGTACAATGTAAAGGCTCTAGTGTGAAATTTTACAGTTGAGGCAATGTATGAGGCCCCCCTATACGGCCTTATGGGTTACAGCATGGCCTCAAGGTCATGCACCGAGCCTTCTTCAATGCAATGCAGAGCAGCTTCCAGCACCTCCCAACTCAGAGCCAGCTCCCAGCCTTCACTCCCGCAGCCAGCCCCATCTTTGGCCATAGTCTCCTGGTCCCGCCTAGTCTTCGGCAGCAGGATCCAGCCCTTGGCGTTCTGATGGGTTCTGTGAGCTTGAACAAGGGAGCTGGGCCTGGTTTCGGGGCTGCGGGTGCAGCCCCTCCACACACGAATGCCCTCACGGCTGCATGAAGTTAACCTCAAAGCCTCCCACCCCTATAATGGGGAATTCCCACCTTGCTCCTAGCAGTGCACTGTGGCTTGCAATGCACTTTGAGAGCATTGGAGAGATACTGCAGTAACAGGACAAGCTTCTCACTGGAGACCTCCCCTGTAAGCCAGCCTTGGGGACCATCCACACTGCACTGAGACCTCCCATGTTTCTTCCAGCTTGGGGGTAGCTGTAAATGCTCTTCGGGCAATGGCCCTCCATGCTTCCTCTACCTTCAGCAGGTAGTTTAGGCTGTCAAGAGCAGGCAGAGCCCCAAGTCCTGGCGGTTCCCCTCAGAGTCCCACAGCCAGGGCCAAGTGCAGGAGGCTGCCCTACTTGGCTGCTGCTCTTTGCACAGGAGGACAAGCAATGGCAGGAGGTGCCGCCAGACCAGAAAGGCATCTGTGCCTCTGAAGGGAAGGGAAAGAGCCAGGCAGCACTGGACTCCTCATGGCCCTCTTTCCAGGGAAGGGTTCAGTGTCACCTTCAGCATCACCTTTTCCTCTCTCCTGGATCCCAACCACCACTGAAGGTTCCCAGGCAACCCAAAGCACAAAGTCTCTGTAACTTCTTCCTGCCCATGCTGCAGGTGGGAGATAGGAGGTGGCTGGGTCAGCAGTAGCCTTTTGGCAGTGTGCACCTGAGAAGGCATGGGAGTTGCTCCCAGTCATAGGAGGCAGGAAGGGGGAAGGATGAGCTCTGCAAACACACAGGCCAGGGGCAGCTCTTGGGCAAGGCAAGGAATGAGGGCAGCAGGCAGCAGCCAGATATGTCTGATGTTTTGGAGTGAACTCCAGCAGAAATTGAACTCTGATGTTTTGGAGTGAACTCAATTTCTGCTGGAGTTCACTCCAAAACATCAGACATATCTGCTGGGGGGGTAGGATGGGGGGGGGGGAAGCATGTGACCCAGCCTGCCACCTCATATGTCATTTCTGGGGCCAAATTCTAAAGCTTTTAGACATAAAAATAGCCATGCTGGGTCAGACCAAAGGTCCATCTAGCCAATAATCTGTCTTCCTACTGCAGCCAATGCCAGGTGCCTCAGAAGGAAAGAGAAGAACAGAGGCTAGGGACATCATTCCTACCCATCCTAGCTGATAGCCATTAATGCACCTAATAAGAGCACTGATGGACCTAGCCTCCATGAATTTATCTAGTTATTTTTTGAAACCTGTTAAGTCCTTGTCGTCACAGCAATCTCTAGCAAGGAGTTCCACGAGTTGACTGTATGTTGTGTGAAAAAATACTTCTTTTTGTTTGTTTTAAAGCTGCTACCCATTCATTTCATTTGGTGATGCTTAGTTCTTGTGCTATGGTAACAAGTAAATAACTTTTCCTTATTTATTTTCTCCATACCAGTCATGATTTTATAGACCTCTATCATATTCCCCTTAGATGTTTCTTTTCCAAGCTGAAAACTTCAAGTCTTTTTAATCTCTCCTCATATGGCAGCAGTTCCATACACCTAATAATTTTTGTTGCCCTTTCCTAAACTTTTTCCCATGCCAAGATATCTTTTTTGAGATGAGGTGACCACATCCATGTGCAATATTGAGGATGTGGGCATACCATGGATTTTTACAGAGGCAATAAGATATTATCTGTCTTATTCTCTCTTGCTCTTTTAATTATTCTTAACATTCCGTTTGCTTTTTTGACTGCTACTGCACATTGAGTTGGTGTTTTCAGAGAACCATCCACAATGACTCCAACATATCTCTCTTGAGTGGTAACAGCTAATTAAGTCCCCACAACTTAACTATCTTGAGCAATTTAGTATCATGTGCAGATTTTGCCATCTCTCCATTTACCCCTTTCTCCAGATCATTTATGAACATGATGAATAGGATTGGTTCCAGTATGGACCCCTGCAGGACAGCAGTAGTTATCTCTCTTCACTCTGAAAACTGACCATTTATTCCTACTGTTTGTTTCCAATCTTTTAATCAGTTATTTGTCCATGAGGTAGACCTTCCCTCTTATCCCATGACAGCTTATTTTACTTAAGAGCCTTTGGCGAAGAATCTTGAAATCTAAGTACAGTATATCCACTGGATCTTCCTTGTGTACCTGCTTGTTGATGCCCTCAAAGAACTCTAGTAGATTAGTAAGGCATGATTTTCCTTTACAAAAACCTTGTTGACTTTTCCCCAACAAATTATGTTCATCTATGTGTCTGGCAATTCTGTTCTTTACTATAGCTTCAACTGATTTGCCCAGTGCTGATGTTAGATTTACCGGTCTGTAATTTCCAGAATCATCTTTACAGTCCTTTTTAAATATTGGTGTCACATTAGCTATCTTCCAGTCATTTAGTACAGATGCTGATTTAAAGGATAGGTTACAAACAACAGTTAGTAGTTCTGAAATTTCACATTTGAGTTCTTTCAGAATTCTTGGGTGAATGCCACCTACTCCTAGTGATTTGTTACTGTTAAGTTTATCAATTTATTCCAAAACTTCCTCTAATGATACCTCAATCTGGGACAATTCCTCAGATTTGTCACCTAAAAAGAATGACTCAGGTTTGGGAATCTCCCCAATATCATCAGCCATGAAGACCAATGCAATTTATTTAGTTTCTCTGCAATGACCTTATAGCTTTAGAGTGCTCCTTTAGCACCTCGATTCTTCAGTGGCCCCACTGGCAGGCAGACCCCAGGGCAACACTTACTAAGCTGAAGCCCTTAATTGTCCATTTGAATTGTGCCGATAAATTCACTCAGGTGAGAAAAGAGTTTACAGGTCACTTGTCTGAGTCCACAGATTAGATTGTAATAGCTTTGTCATCATTTCACCAGGCTATTGAGGCACTTATAAAATATTTGGCTAATTGATGGATGTCATTAACAACTTCAGTTTAACTGTTCCACTCATATTCTCTAATATCCTGCCCCAAAACTTAAATAATTTGGATATTCCAGGCAGGCCCACTAACCAGGGTGGAGGGGAGGGACAAAGAGGACAATTGCACAGGGGCCTGGCATTTCAAAGGCGCTTCTGGCTGCCACTACTACTACTGCAGCAGCAGTGGCAGCTGGAGCCCCAGACTCCTTTGAATTGCCATGGGAGCACTTCTCCATGCAATTCTGAGGGCTGAGAGGAGGGCCCAGTGTTGCACTCTGAGCAGTGCTAAGGACTGACTGCCATCGGCCCCACCTCTTCCAACGAAGACTACGCCCCTTCCCAGGGGTGCAGATACACCTCCCACACACACCTTGTCCCCAAGCCCTCAGTGGCTGTCAGCTCCACTGATTCCAAGGGACTAGGTCCAGGTTTGGTACCTATGCACATAGTGTGAGAAAGCTTGTCAAACGAAGTTTGGGATAGTGAAAGCATTGTGCGCTAGCCAGTCACTTTCATGCAATGGCAGGGTTCTTTTACTTTTGTCCAGTCTGAGGGACCAGTGGCCACTGATAGGTATAGTAACTTTATGCACTGTGTAGGATAATACCTAATTGTATATGGAAAAATGGGGCTCGACATTTTCCAGTTTTATAGAACAGTTGTTTCCAGCTTTCATGCAGTCCTTAAAAATCACATTATCCAGATGGTATTTTTAATGCCTGCTGTCCCAGTAGAATAGAATCCTGGCATTTGACCCAGCCTGAAACTATAGGATAAATGGTACAATGAAGGTAAGCTTAAGCATTCAAGCAGAGTGATTCACCAGGTGGATTAGCAAACCAGAAAAGTCCATCGGAGCAGACAGGGGGCTGTAGACAGGGAAGCTTAAGAGGGAGTTTGAAAGAGGGAGGTCTACTATGGTCAGGAAGACCCATAACACCTGTGCCAGAATGCTTCTGTGCCTGTGGCCAGACAGACCACCTGACCATGGATGCCTCTACCCAGAACCTGGTGTGGTTTTGCAGGGACTGTGGCTTGCAATTCTCACCTACTGGAATCCAGCCTGAGAGGACCATCCAATGTGAAAGGTGCCTGCTGGTGGAATCTCTGAAGAAGCAGGTGGGAGAGCTATAGGAGGGGTAGCTAGGCTGTGGAGCATCCAAATCCATGAGCAATTAAGAACATAAGAACGGCCATACTGGGTCAGACCAAAGGTCCATCTAGTCCAGTATCCTGTCTTCTGACAGTAGCCAGTACCAAGTGCCCCAGAAGGGGTAGACCGAAGAAAATGATCAAGCAATTTGTCTCCTGCCGTCCTTCTCCAGCCTTTGACCTACAGAGGCCGGGGCACCATTCCTTACCCTCTGGCTAATATCCTTTTACGGACCTAACCTCTATGAATTTATCTAGCTCTTTTTAAAACTCTGTTATAGTCCTAACCTTCACAGCTTCCTCTGGCAAGGAGTTCCACAGGTTGACTGTGCGATGTGTGAAGAAGAACTTTCTTTTATTAGTTTTAAACCTGCTACCCATTAATTTCATTTGGTGTCCTCTAGTTCTTATGTTATGGGAACAAGTAAATAACTTTTCTTTATTCACCCTCTCCATATCACTCATGATTTTATATACCTCTATCATATCCCCCCTCAGTCTCCTCTTTTCTAAACTGAAAAGTCCCAGTCTCTTTAGCCTCTCCTCATATGGGACCTGTTCCAAACCCCTAATCATTTTAGTTCCTCTTTTCTGAACCTTTTCTAATGCCAAAATATCTTTTTTTGAGGTGAGGAGACCACATCTGTACACAATATTCAAGATGTGGGTGTACTATAGTTTTATATAGGAGCAGTAAGATATTCTTCGTCTTATTTTCTATCCCTTTTTTAATAATTCCTAGCATCCTATTGGCTTTTTTGACTGCTGCTGCACACTGCGTGGACGTTTTCAGAGAACTATCCATGAGAACTCCAAGATCTCTTTCCTGATTAGTTGTAGCTAAATTTGCCCCCATCATATTGTATGTATAGTTGGGGTTATCTTTTCCAACGTGCATTAATTTACACTTATCCCCATTAAGTTTCATTTGCCATTTTGTTGCCCAGTCACTCAGTTTGGTGAGATCTTTTTGAAGTTCTTCACAGTCTGGTCAGTATTCATGTGGAGACAGCTGAGGTAGCTGTCCCACTACACAAGATTGCTGACACACCGCTGGTGGAGGAGGAGATGGCTCAAGGGGGACACTGGCAGCTGGTTACTTCTGGCAGCAGGCAGTGCTCCGCCCCTGCTCCCAACCCTCCTGTTGTGCTCTTCTTGATACAGGAGATAAGGAATCACCCCCTACAGCTGAGGAGGAGAAGCCTTGTACCCCAAGGCTGGGAGATCTGCTGATACCCCGTGAGGAGGAAACGTAGGGTAGTGGTGGTCAGAGACTCTCTTTTGAGGGGGATGGAGACACCCATTGTCACCCTGACATGTCATCTCGGGAGGTATGCTGCTTGCTGGGGTCCTGTATCCGAGATGTTATGGAGGCACTGTTGAGGATTATCTGGCCTTCTGACTACTACCCCATGCTACTCATCCACGTGGGCACTAATGATACTGCAAGGTGTGACACTGAGCAAATCAAGAGTGTTTACAGGGCTCTGGGAGTACAGGCGAAGGATTTTGGAATGCAGGTAGTGTTCTCTTCAGTCCTTCCTTTCAGAGGTAGGGATGCTATTCCAGGAAGCACTGCTAAACAGGGATGGTATTCACCTTTCAAGGAAGGGGAAGACCATATTTGGATGCAGACTGGCTAACCTAGTGAGGAGGGGTTTAAATTAGGTTTGATGGGGGCAGATTGTTGCCAGCAAGAGTAAGTCTCAGGTCCGACACTGGGTTCTCTAAGTACAAAACACACTGCACAAGTATCTGTCAGATACAAGCAGTTTATTTCCTGACAGTTTTCAGCTGTACCCCTTAACTAAAAGAACAACATGATAGGAAAAGCAACGTCTTATGTCTCCTCTGCAAGCTGCAAACCCCATTTCAGCAGCGGACGAGTGGGAGGTTGTCTAGGCTTCCAAGGCACCGGTACCAGAGTCCATTGGTGAGGTTCATATTGCTATACTTTGGTGCAACTTTAAATACAGTATCTCTACCTTGTTTTGCAGTTTGGAAATTTCCGGGGGTTATGTATTACTTGTTAATGTATGGCTTAGCTGTTAACTATCAATCTGGTAGTTCTTGTCCTTTGACCTTGTTTACATGATCAGTACATGTGAGTAAACAAGATTATTATGTGTTCCTGCCCTTATCTATAACTTATTTTTGCTACAGTGGCACCACCACTTATCTTAAATGGCGTGTGTTCCTAGAGGCTGGCTTCTGGCTCATCGGATATAGGGGAAGGGGGAAATGCATGCCTCACCACCCTTATGCTTTTGCACGTACAAAGTTCTTCCACAATTAACCCCTACACAGGTGACCAAAGCCCACAGGTAAGTGAAGAACATGGAGACCTGGGAGATGGGAGGGAGTGTGGGCAATAACAGCAGACAAAAAGGAGGGACAAGGCAAAACTGGGAGGCAAAATCAAATCGGTATCTTAGATGCCTGTATACAAATGCAAGAAGTATGGGTAAGAACTAGAAGAACTTGAAGTACTAATACAAAAACACAACTATGACATTGTTGCTCTCACAGAGACTTGATGGGATAATACACATGATTGGAATATTGGTATAGAAGGGTACAGCTTACTCAGGAAGGATAGGCGGGGAAAAAAGGGAGGAGATATTGTCTTATACATTATACTTGGACTAAGGTGGAGATGGACGTAGAAGACATGTGTTGAGAGTTTCTGTGTTAGGCTAAAGGGGGTAAAAAAACAAGGTTGATTTCATGCTAGGGGACTACTACAGGCCACCTACCCAGGTAGAAGAGGAGGATGAGGCTTTTTTAAAATAACTAACAAAACCATCCAAAGCACAGGATTTGGTGGTGCTGGGGGACTTCAACTATCCAGACATATGTTGGGAAACTAACACAGTGGGGCACAGACTATCCAATAAGTTCTTGGACTGCATTGAAGACAACTTTTTATTTCAGAAGGTTGAAAAAGCTACTGGGGGGGAAGCTGTTCTAGATTTGATTTTAACAAATAGGGAGGAACTGGTTGAGAATTTGAAAGTGGAAGGCAGCTTGGGTGAAAGTGATCATGAAATCATAGAGTTCATGATTCTAAGGAATGGTAGAAGGGAGAACAGCAAAATAGAGACAATGGATTTCAGGAAGGCAGATTTTGGTAAGCTCAGAGAGCTGGTATGTAAGGTCCCATGGGAAGCAAGACTAAGGGGGAAAAACAAGTGAAGAGAGTTGGCAGTTTTTCAAAGGGACATTATTAATGGCCCAAAAGCAAGCTATTCTGCTGTATAGGAAAGATAGAATGTGTGGGAAAAGACCTCCTTGGCTTACCCAGGAGATCTTGCATGATCTAAAAATAAAAAGGAGTCATCTAAAAAGTGAAACTTAGGACAAATTACAAAGGATGAATACAAGCAAACAATACAAATATGCAGGGGCAAGATTAGAAAGGCAAAGGCACAAAACCAGTTCAAACTAGCTACAGACATAAAGAGAAACAAGAAGACATTCTGTAAATATATTAGAAGCAAGAGGAAGATCAAGAACATGGTAGGCCCACTGCTCAGCGAGGAGGGAGAAACAGAAACAGAAAACTTGGAAATGGCAGAAGTGCTTAATGACTTCTTTGTTTCGGTCTTCACCAAGAAGTCTGATGATGAAGGAATGCCTAACATAGGGAATGCTAGTGGGAAGGAAGTAGGTTTAGAATATAAAATAAAAAAAGAACAAGTTAAAAATCACTTAGAAAAGTTAGATGTCTGCAAGTCACCAGGGCCTGATGAAATGCATCCTAGAATACTCAAGGAGCTGATAGAGAGGTATCTGAGCCTTTAGGTATCATCTTTGAAAAATCAAGGAAGACAGGAAAGATTCCAGAAGACTATAAAAAGGGAAACAAGAACAACCCAGGAAACTAGAGACCAGTCATTTTAACTTCAGTGCCAGGAAAGATAATGGAGTAATTAAGGAATTCATCTGCAAACACCTGGACGATAATAAGGTGATAGGTTACAGCCAGCATGGATTTGTAAAGAACAAATCATGTTAAACCAATCTGATAGCTTTCTTTGATAGGATAATGAGTCTTGTGGATAACGGCGAAGCGGCGGATGTGGTATACCTAGACCTTAGTAAGGCATTTGATATGGTCTCGCATGATCTTCTTATCAATAAACTAGGCAAATACAACTTAGATGGGGCTACTATAAGGTGGGTGCATAACTGTCTGGATAACTGTTCTCAGAGAGTAGTTATTAAAGGTTCACAATCCTGCTGGAAGGGCATAACAAGTGGGGTTCCTCCGGGTCTCTTTTGGGACCGGTTGTGTTCAATATTTTCATCAACGATCTAGATATTGGCATAAAGAGTACATTCATTAAGTTTGCAGATGATACGAAGCTGGGAGGGGTTGCAACTGCTTTGGAGGATAGGGTCATAATTCAAAATGATCTGGACAAAGTTGATAAATGGTCTAAGGTAAATAGGATGAAGTTTAATAAGGACAAATGCAAAGTACTCCACTTAGGAAGGAACAATCAGTCTCACACATACAGAATGGGAAACGACTGTCGAGGAAGGAGTACGGCAGAAAGGAGCTGGTGTCATAGTGGACCACAAGCTAAATATGAGTCAACCGTGTGATGCTATTGCAAAAAAAGCAAACATTATTCTGGGATGAATTAACAGGAGTGTTGTGAGCAAAACACGAGAAGTCATTCTTCCGCTCTACTCTGCGCTAGTTAGGCCTCAGCTGGAGTATTGTGTCCAGTTCTGGGCACCACATTTCAAGAAAGATGTGGAGAAATTGGAGAGGGTCCAGAGAAGAGCAGCAATAATGATTAAAGGTCTAGAGAACATGACCTATGAAGGAAGACTGAAAGAATTGGGCTTGTTTAGTTAAGAAAAGAGAAGACAGGGAAGGGACATTTTAGCAGTTTTCAGGTATCTAAAAGGGTGTCAGAAGGAGGAGGGAGAAAAATTGTTCTTCTTAGCCTCTGCGGATGGGACAAGAAGAAGTGGGCTTAAACTGCTGCAAAGGAGGTTTAGGTTGGACATTAGGAAAAACTTCCTAACTGTCAGGGTGGTTAAACACTGGAATAAGTTACCTAGGGAGGTTATAGAATCTCCATCTGTGGAGATATTTAAGAGCAGGTTAGATAGACATCTATCAGGGATGGTCTAGATGGTACTGGGTCCTGCCATGAGGGCAAGGGGACTGGACTCGATGACCTCCCGAGGTCCCTTCCAGTTCTAGTGTTCTATGATTCTACGATAAACTTTTATTTTTCATGGCACTTAAGAGTACAAAATTTCCAGCAAAACAAAGGGGTGTCACATTGGGGTAGAACAGAGAGGAGAGACTGAGATATCACCTCATCCCTCTAATAACAGGCGTGGAGATCGCCTTACTTCAACATGTGCTTTCCTTCTGTCTTCCTAACAGCCTCACTTATGGATCTTCATGACATTCAAATGGAGAACTGTGAAAGCCTGGAGTCTCTAGCCATGCTTCATTATCTTCCCTTGAGCACTCATGTGAGAGAAAGAGAGTGCTAAACTATAATTAATCTCTTGTTTGCCCATGAACTCCTTCATACTAACATTCCTGTAGCAATTTTCCAAAGACACTAGTATCCAGGCCAGTGGGAGGATTAATAATGTGTGTTCAATTATAGGTGGTTCCCATGTGTTCTACCTAGATCCACTCAATCAGTTTCGTTTTTGTAGTAGCACAGGGAGAAAACCCTTGGAGCACCCCAGAATGTGCAAGCTTTTCGACCTGTAGATGAGCTCCCAGTGTCATGTTCTCTTCTCCTTCCCATTTTAATGTGACCCTCTGTGGCTCCATCAGCAGGAAGAGGATTTGTCCCTAAGTACATGAATCTGCTTTGTTAGGAAGAACATTTTCTTCTTTTTAACTTATTTTCTATGTTTGCAGCAATCTGCTTATGTCTCTTCTCCTTTCACTTAGTGGCCCAATTCAAAGTCCATGGAAAGACTTGGATTGGCCTCTGTCAGTTTTGGATGAGGTGCCTTGAGATCATCAGGTGAAAAGCACACAATAAGTTGGGGTGAACAACAAATGGTCCATGAGCCAGATGTGATTTATCATGCTTTGCCCTGGCAGGCTGCCAGATGCTTTGTTTAACTGACTGCCCAGAGACATGGCTGCTTGCAGCACCCTGACCAGGAACAGTGAATAGCAGCCACTCAAAGCTCTGAGCAGCTGTGCTTGAGGATGTGCAGATAAATAAAGCATCTGGTAGCCTGCCATGGGCTAAGCATGGCAAATCACCTCTGGCTTCTGGGTGGCTTATTGACCACCCCTATTCTAAATACTGGAGTGGACAATGGATATTGGTCCAAAATCCAAAGCCTAGTAAACAAATAATTTTGCAATAAACCACTTTAGTTGTCAGTGTTTTGTTTTCTTGAAACACGTTCTACTGATTACTTTCTTTCTGTTAAATACAATCCAATTGTTGATATGTTGCAATTTTACATTATAGTTCAATTTTGATATGAAAAAATAGCTTTTTTATAATTGAGAAGATAACTTAAAAAATATCATAGAAGACTGTAGAACCATCTTCCAAACAGCAGCAGATGACTGAAACTGAAATCAGGATTAAAATGTGCTGGGCTGAACGGAGAGTTGGTACAAAATTATAGCTGTTCTGAAGAATTGCTGTGGTTTTGTTTCTCTTAAGCAGCTTCCTCCAAAAACTATTCCAGCATTTTGCAAACTAGGAATGTTACTCAGAGAACATTGTTTATACCATTGGCTCAATTTGTTTCCATGATTTGTTAATCCCCTTAGAGAAAGGGATTAGGATTTACTAACAATCACCCCATCGCTTCCTCTTCAACAAAACCAGAGTTAAAGGTATATGCTACCATTAGTTTTTGCCACTGCTTCTCCCACTGATGTTACAGTAAATCAAAAGAACAGAGGGCTTTTTGCGCAGTTGGTAATGCTCATTCTATGATGAAAAAGACTTTTCTGAGAAAGAGCTCTTTCACAAAAAGGTGTGTGTGGACAGGGAGGTGGGAGCTTTTTTGGAAGAAGAGGAAGGAGGAAAAAGCACAGGTGCCCTGGTGACCATTCTATCC
The DNA here is from genome assembly GCA_032595735.1 of Pelochelys cantorii. Lineage (NCBI taxonomy): Eukaryota > Metazoa > Chordata > Testudines > Trionychidae > Pelochelys > Pelochelys cantorii. Next base: position 61,776,191 of record CM064328.1, on the reverse strand, counting down.
ATAGCAATCACTGCTTACATGAGCGATAGCAGCCAGGCAGTCTGGATTTTTTTGATGCGCTTTTTCAATGCGCTTTTGCAGTGTGGATGCTTTCTTTCGCAAGAAGTTTTTTCAGAAGATCTCTTCTGGAAAAAGCTTCTTGCACAAGAAGCCTATAGTCTAGACATAATCACTGTGTTTACATGTTCCAATAATTTTTCACTATGTAGATATTCATCACATCCCTTCCCCTGCAGCTAGACTGCTGCTGCATTCTTTTGAAAGTAAATCAAAAGAACGCGGCAGTTTTTTCAACCACGGAAAACCTCATTTTATGAGGAATAACACCTTTTTTTCAAAAGCGCTCTTTCAAAAAAAGGCGCTATGTAATGGAAACTGTGCTTTTTCAAAAGAGAGCATCCAGACTGCCTAGGTGCTCTCTTTTGAAAAAGCAGCTTGCTTTTTCTAAAGTACTGGTTGTAGTCTAGACACTCTTTTTCGAAAGAGGCTTGCAGTCTAGACGTAGCCTTGTTTTCAAGCGAAAAAGAAAGTGAACCCAATATTTAAAACTTCATAATTTTCTGACCCAAAATATCACAGATAAGTCTGACTAGTTGGAAAGCACATCCTGCTTTGTGTTCACAATTAGATTAGATTAGATTAGATTTTCTGTCACATGTAACAATTTTAGTTTTTGGATTGGCTGAGCTGATTTTTGGTGTCAGATGGATTAACAGAAACCATTTAGACTAATTTTCACTGAGGTCACGGTGGTAGGGAAACATGTCTTATATCATTGTAAATACACTAACAGATATCTGACGAGGACTTACAACGAGAGCTGGTAATACATTTTTTTAAGTGAAAAATTACAGTTTGATAACACTAAAATGTTTCATGAATTTGTCAGTTTCAAGCCTCTCTGCCCCTCAAAATATCAATCACTCAAAAAGTTTCTTTTCAGCTTTTTTGCCTAAGACAGTCTTAGCCCAAGAATAGCTGTTTCATCCTGAAAGATCTCTAGAGAATCTCTCTCATATTGTAGGGTGTTGACTATAGAGCATCTAGAAGCAGATCAATCCTTCTCTCCGTATTCCAAATAGGTATATGAAGTCATAGACTTATGTTGGCAGAAAATACTCTGAAACACTTTTCAAGTTATTCAAGAATCCAAAATTGTTACAAAAATTCTACCATGGGAAATTCTACGTTCTAAGTTGGATTTATAAAAAACTTCAGAGTGACTGATAATAATTTCTAATTAGCACATTTATAGTAAGAGGAAAAGTAAAGTGATGTTAATAGAGGGCAAAGCAGAAAATCATAATTAAGAAGCGAATCCTTTTAGTGAAGAACTGGATAGAATTTGCTTAATTTTCTCCTGCCAGGAAATGAGAGCAACTCTCGTTGACTTTAAGGGGCATTATACTTACAGCATGATTGGAGAGAAGCTCTCTCTAAGAAAGTGTTGATGGACAAAACCAGTAACACGAGATTGTTTTTGTTCTACAGGTACACTTAATGTCTTTAAATTCTACCAGTGTTTTTAAGGTAAGGAGGTAAGGCAAGTTTGCACCAAATCATCTACATATAACATTTAACTTCAGTAGAAGGAAGAATATATCTTTTTGGACTTTTATTGCTGCATTTGCTCTGAATATACAGGAAAGTGTTGGGCAACTTTAGATATTGCAGCCTGCCCCATATATTATTATGGTATTAAATATTTTCTGATACTTCGGATAAGTACTTTGTTAGTAGACACTTTTTAAGATGGAAAATGAAATATTAACAATCTTGTAAATCAGACTTAGGTTACGCCTACACAGCAACATTATTTTGAAATAACTAGCGTTATTTCGAAATAACTTAGTCCATGTCTACACAGCAGACAGTTATTTTGAAATAATGTCAAAATACTGTCAAGCTGGGGATTTCTTACTCTGACTACTGTAACCCTCATTGCACGAGGAATAAGGGAAGTTAGAGGAAGAGTGCTCGAATTCAAAATAAGTGCTGTGTAGATGCTCCCAATTTGGAAATAAGCTATTTTGAAATAAGCTATGAAACTGATGTAGCTCAATTTGCATAGCTTATTTCAAGTTAAACCCTGGTGTGTCGACACACCCTAAGTGTGTTTCTTTGAAGGGTTTTTTTTCTGGAAAACTTCTACCTTTTGCACTCAGGATAATAGGCATTACTGAAATGTATGTGTTCCCTGAAATAATAGATGAAAACCCCTTCTGTATTACAATGGAGCTTATTAGGTAGGGTATATTCCAGATCTGGGTATACTGGTGCATGGCCATGTTATTCTTATTTAAATCTATTCAGAGCATGTAGAGTAAACAATTATTGTAGAAGTTAATCATTTTTAGCTTTATTTTAATTTGATATGGTTATGAAGCCATTTTGGTAACTATAAAAATACTTTTAATTATTTTTCATAATTATCACTCTACAAGGAGTAATGTCCAGCACCTCCATTTTAAGCAAATGCCATGAAGATTTTGCTTAACTCCTCTAAGGAAAAATTAAATTTAAAAATGTGTCAAGATTATATTCACTTAATAATGATGACTTCGGACAGGGAAAATAAGAAATCCTCAATCAACTGCCATTTCACTCTTAACCTCTCACTTAGGTCTACAAAAATATTTACACAGAATTAAAGAGAAAAAATAACAAGTCTTAGTGCCAAACTAGGTCTGAAATTCTTTCATATTTGTGTAAAGAACGGTTACTTACCTTGTAACTGTGATTCTTCGAGATGTGTTGCTCATGTCCATTCCAATATAGGTGTGTGCGCGCAGCGTGCACACGCCATTGGAGACTTTTCCCTCAGCAGTACCCTTAGGGCCAGCAGGGAGCCCCCTGGAGTGGCGCCGATATATCGGCCCATATATACCCCTGCTGGCCCCCTCACCCACTCTGTTCCTTCTTACCGGCATATCCCAGATAAAGGGAAGTGGGAGGTGATTTGGAATGGACATGAGCAACACATCTCGAAGAATCACAGTTACGAGGTAAGTAACGGTTCTTTCTTCTTCGAGTGATTGCTCATGTGCATTCCAGTATAGGTGACTCCAAAGCAGAACCTAACTAGGCAGAGGGCCGGATGTCGAAACCACAGAGGAGTTAAGGACCGCCCTACCTAGGGCAGCATCCTCTCTGGCCTGATGGGACAGCGCATAATGGTTGGCAAACGTGTGGACCAAGGACCATGTGGCAGCCCTACAGATGTCTAGGATGGGAACCTACGCTGCAAAAGCGGTGGAAGCTGCCACAGCTCTTATGGAGTGTGCTCTAAGTATCAGGGCTGAAATGCCAGCTAGAGAGTAGCACTCCCTGATACAGGCAGTTATCCATGAGGAGATCTGCTGAGTGGATGCAGGTTGGCCTCTCATGCATATCACGATGTCTACGAAAAGCTGTGCTGATTTTCGGACCTGTTTGGTCTTGTCTAAATAAAAGGCTAGAGCCCTACAGACGTCTAACATGTGTAAAGCTTGCTCTTTCCCCAATGCATGCGGTTTTGGGTAAAAGACTGGTAGAAAAGTATCCTGGGAGGTGTGGAATGCAGAAACTACCTTCAGCAAAAAGGCTGGGTGAGGACGGAGCCGAACCTTGTCTTTAAAAAATACTGGGGGTCTGATGTCAATGCCCTAAGCTCAGACACCCACCTCACGGATGTGATTGCCACTAGGAGGGATAGCTTATATGATAGGAGGAGGAGCGAGCAAGTGGCTGGCGGGTCGAACGGGGGCCCCATAAGTTTGGATAGTACCAGGTTTAGGTCCCACTGGGAAACGGGTTGCCAGACATGAGGATAGAGTCTGTCCATTTCTTTTAGGAACCTGTTGACCATAGGGTTGGCAAATAGTGTTTTCCCCCCTTCCCCTAGGTGGAAGGCTGAAATGGCCACTAGGTGGACCTTAATAGAAGACGAAGAGACGTGCTGGAGCCTAAGGTCCAACAGGTAATCCAGGATCAGGGGGACTGGTGACCACCTCGGGTGTACCCCCTTCTGAGAAACCCAACAGCAAAACCGCTTCCACTTAGCAAGGTACGTAGTTCTAGTGGAAGGTTTTCTGCTACCCAGAAGGACTTCTTGGACTCATTGAGAGCACTGGAGCTCCTCTGCCATTAACGATGGAGCTTCCATTCTGTCAAGTGAAGGGACTGTAGGTCTGGGTGGTGAAGCCTGCCTGAGTCTTGGGATATCAGGTCTGGGACTAGTGGGAGGGTTACGGGCCTCTCACATGACAGGTTGAGGAGGGTCGAGAACTAGTGCTATCTGGGCCTCACTGGGGCGATTAGAATTAATGATGCCCTGAACTCCTGCACTTTCAACAGGACCCTGTGAACTAGTGGGAAAGGCGGGAAGGCATATAGCAGGCCTTGTGGCCAGTGGAGGAGGAGAGCATCCCCTAAGGACCCCTGCCCCTGTCCCATGAGTGGGGGTACTTTGTGTTCTGCCCTGTGGTGAACAGATCCAGATGGGGAAACCCCCACACATGGAAGATGGATTGGGCAACGTCCCAATGCAGGGACCACTCGTGGCTCGGAAATGATCTGCTCAGTCTGTCCGCTAGGATGTTCTGTGAGCCTGGAAGATACAAGGCCAGCGGGTGGATATCCACCTCCAGTGCAGAGTTCCCATAGGCTGATTGCCTCTGAGCACAGGCAAGGTGAACGAGCCCCGACCTGCTTGTTTATATAGGCCACCGCTGTTGTGTTGTCTGACAGGATGAGGACAGTCTTGCCCCTCAGGTGGGGAAGGAAAACAGCACAAGCCAGCTGGTCTGCCCTGAGTTCCCCGACATTGATATGCAGGGAGGTTTCACGGGGGGACTGCGTACCTTGAGTGTGCAGCTCTCCCAGGTGGGCTCCCCAACCTGTGTCCGATGTGTCTGTGACCAATCGGATGGACGGGAGTGAACGGGACCCCTGCACAGACTTCTGCTCGGTGGGGCCACCACTCCAGCTCAAGGAGGACGGGGCAGGGACAGTTAACACTCTGTCCCAGGAGTAGATGGCCAGGTTGTGGACTCGCCATAGCCATATCTGGAGAGGGCACATGCACAGTCTGGAGTGTTGTACTACATAAGTGCAGGTGGCCATGAGGCCCAATAGACGTATGCAAGCCTGGGCGGTGGTCACTGGAAAGTTCTGGAGCAACCTGACCGCCAACTGTAGCATGGGAAAGCAGGAGCTGGGTAAAGAGGCTCTCTGAGACCAGGAATCCAGGGTCGCACCCATGAATGCTATTGTCTGGAAAGGAATTAAGGTGAATTTGTCCAGGTTTAAAAGAAGTCCGAGTTCTTGAAAAAGTTCGTAGAGTATGGCGATGTAGTCTCTGACCTGGATTTCCGACTCCCCTCGGAGGAGCCAATTGTTCAAATAAGGGAACACTTGGACTCCCCTTTTCCTGAGCTCAGCAGCCACCACCGCCATACATTTGGTGACGATCCGGGGGGGGCGTAGAAATACCAAAGGGAGGGCCATGAATTGGTAATGGTCCTGGCCCATAGTGAATGCAGGAACCTTTGGTGGAAGGGGGTGATAGAAACATGAAAATAAGCGTCTTTTAAGTCGAGGGCAGTGTACCAGTCTCCTGGGGCTAGGGAAGAAATGATGGATGCCAGAGTCACCATTTTGAAGTTTGTCTTGACGATGAAGAGGTTTAGAGCTCTGAGGTCCAGGATCGGGCAGAGGCCCCCTTTTGCTTTTGGGACCAGAAAATAGTGGGAATAAAATCCTCTGTTTAGAAAATTGAGGAAAGGAGGGGGCAAGTGGAAAGGGATTACATAACCCATTTCCACTATCTCCAGAATCCATTGTTCCAAAGTAACAGACTGCCAGGCCTGGAGGAAACAGGATAAATGGTCCCAGAAGGGTAACGGGGAGACTGGTAAGAAGCCCTCAGGGGTCCCGTCAAAAGCCCTGTCGGGGCCCGGGGGGACTTATTGAGGGGGCCCCTGGTTAGAATCCAGGGCTGGGCAAGGGCGGCACCTATTGTTTCTACCATTATTATCCCTGCCCCTACGACGGGTAAAATTGGGGCATGGGCCCTGTGGAGGCATTCTAGGGGCATTCCTATTAGTATATGAACATGTCTGGGTGGCAGGTGTGTGAAAGCCCAAGGACTTTAATGTGGCTATCGTGTCCTTTAGACCATGGAGCCGCTGGTCAGTTTGCTCGGAGAAGAGCGACGTGCCTTCGAAAGGGAGATCCTGCAAGGTGTTTTGGACTTCCAGCGGCACTCCGGAGCCCTGGAGCCACGAACTGCAATGCAGGACCACTCCGGTGGCCATGACTCGAGAAGCCACATCAGCCACATCAAGTGCTGCTTGTAGCACTGTTCGGGAAGGGCCTTATACTCCACACGGGAGTCTCTGGGGAGCAAGTCTGTAAACTTGTCCATTGACACCCAGGTGTTGTAGGCATATCTGGGCAGAAGGACTTGTTGGTTGGCAATTTGGTATTGGATGCCCCCAGATGCGTAGACTTTTTGACCCAGTAAGTCAGTCTTTTTAGCCTCCCTGTTCTTAGGGGTGACCGCGGGCTGTCCCTGCCTCTCCCTCTGGTTGACTGCCTGAACTACTAAAGAACCAGAGGAAGGGTGGGAATAGAGGTGTTCATTACCCTCCTGGGGGACAAAATACCACCGTTCCGCCACTTATTGGTGGGCGGGATGGATGCTGGGGTTTGCCACAAGGCTGCCGAGATCTTGGCTACCATCTTGTTGATCGGCAATGCCACCCTGAAAGGAGTGTCTGCGTGCAAGATGTCGACGGTTGGGTCCGAATCCTAAGAGACCTCCTCCTGGACTCCCAGACTTTGGGCCAGGTGGCGGAGGAGGTTTTGATGGGCCCTGGTATCCATGGAGGGCATGAAGGGCACAGAGTCAGCCAGAGCCTCGTCCGGGGAGGAGGACGACGACCCCTTTGCCATATTGCTCACAGGGGCATCAGTACAGCCTGGATTGTCCGAAGTGGCCACGGAGGGGGGGGGAGAGGTTGGCTCACCGGAGTCGTGCTCTCCCCTGGGCCTGGGGATGACTGGCCCGGAGGTAGCGAGTGGGCCGACGTAGGGGAACAGACCAAAGGAGTCACCGATGGAGGGACTCGTTGACCCGACGTGACAGAAGCTGGTTTAGGAGGGTTCACACCCTGGCCCTGATAGTATGCCCAGGGGGTCCAAAAAGGCCACTGTCTGGGTGGCTGGGGTGGCTACGTCTGCTGGACCATCGGTATGGGGATCAGCTGAGCCCACTGTTGTTGGTACTGGTGCGGAGAAGTACGGTGCCGGCAGCAGGAGCGGGAGCAGTGTCGTGAATTGGACCCCGTGAAGACCAGGGAGACTCCGCATCAGAATCAGAGGAGTACTCCGAGGCGGACCACGGTGGTGCCGATGCCTATGTTGATTGTCCTGCAGTGTGCCAAGACATGGCTACCAGCTTGCCACGGTGCTGAGGTGGAGGAGGAGGCATGGCCGAGATGGGATCCCTGACGGTAGGTGCCGGGGGCCGGTAGCAGCGCCAGGCAGGTAATCCAGGTCGCGTCTGGTGCCACCGGCACCGGCATGACAGTAGCCGGTGCTGGGGAAGGTGCTGCATGTGCCACGTGGCTCTGCCGCACCTCGTGCACCATTTTGCCAGGCACCCTAGGAGGGGAGCTGTACTGGGCATCCCAGTGCCGTCTTGAGGGTGCCAGAGTTGGCGGAGGGAGGGAGAAGAGTCTATAAGGACCCTTGCTTCCTCCAAGGCCTCCAGGGTGGACGGGTCCGGGAGGTCCCCTGAAGGACTCACATCCCTCCGGTGTGAAGAGTAGTCATCCAACCTAGAAGGCCTGGGCTCTGGACTGGCTGGCGCTGTGTGCCCCACTGTAGAGTGCACGGAGGGTGCATGCCTGGGCAGGGACCGACCCCTATTAGGCCTCCTCTTCCGTATCGGTACTGGCAACTGGGAGTGACGTCTGGCCCTGTGCGGTACAGGAGAGGCACGGTGTGTGGAGCTCTTATACACCAAGGCTGGTGTGCTGTTGCAGCTCGGTGCCAAGTCCGGTGCCGGTGCTGGAGCCGGTGCCAGCCGGCGTGCCACCTCCATCAGGAGCACCTTGAGCCGTGACTCGCACTCTCGTTTGGTCCTGGGCTTGAATGCCTTACAAAACTTAAACGCGTCTGTAATGTACAATTCTTCTAGGCACTTCAAACATGATGAGTGTGGGTCACCACACGGCATAGACTTGTTGCACTTCTTGCAGGGCTTAAACCCTTGTGGGCCAGGCATGCCCTGCCGCAGGCGCATGGCGCATCGCAGAGGGGTAAAAGAAAACTACAATGAAAGTCTTGAACTAAATTAACAGGTACTTAACAGAAGATTGATGACAAAGGAGAAGAACAGTGAAGAGAACGACTCGAAGATGAGCTGAAGATGTTCCAACGACCATCACGGCGGTAAGAAAGAACAGAGTGGGTGAGGGGGCCAGCAGGGGTATATATGAGCTGATATATCGGCGCCGCTCCAGGGGGTTCCCTGCTGGTCCTAAGGGTACTGCTGAGGGAAAAGTCTCTGACGGCACGTGCATGCTGCACACACACACCTATATTGGAATGCACACGAGCAATCACTCAAAGAAGAATGAAATGTTACTGTAATTGTTAGCTTCCATTAGAAGTGCACCCAGGAGGATGGATTTTGGACTAGGAAGACCTCAGTGATCAAGATTTAGTTTTGCAAACTCAGACTAAACCCAGATCTGGTCAGGTATAGATTCTGTTTAATCTGAGTTTTGGGTTATCGAGGTCAGGTGATAAAAGGATTTGCTCAACAGACAAATGGTGAGGGTTTTGGTTTGCAAAGCCAAAATTAAGGGCAGTTCAGTTTTGGGATAAAATTCCAGTCCCAACAAAATCAATATCATGGTTGCCTTGACTTCAATAGGGTCATGATTTCACCCCAGCTTTCATTTTTATCATGAGGGTTTGTGGCGTTCCAGAGAAAAGGGTTGTGTTTAGACCCAACTTAGTTTTCATGCACCTCACCTTAAGGAAGCATTCTGAAGTATGTGAGAGTGTTGTAGTGAACATGAATGCTCGTTTCTGTGATTGGGTCTGACTAGGAAGGGAAATCTAGGGGGAGATTTTCAGTGCAATCAAGTTCCTGTGCCCCTCAAGCAACTTTTTGCTGAAGTGAGGTGCATAATTTGAAGCCTGACTGGAGTCTATGCAAGAAGGGAAAGCAAGTGAATCTGAGATAAACTAAATTAGTTGTGCCTTAGAAGAAACATGGGTGTATTAGGGTCTCTTCTGCCCATCTGATCTGTACAATAACTTGTTAAATTTAGGGAATTAGCTAAGCAAGCATTGCTTTTACCCAAACACTTGGGTGGATTATTTATAGGGGTGTCTCATCACTACTGTCTTCCCAAACATCTGATCACATTTTATTTATCTGTATCTCATTTTTAACTGACAAATTTATTATTAGCATAGAGAAATCAATTAATTATTCCAATTTAGTTCATTTATTTTAATACCAAGTTCTGACCTCATTTGAGTTGTGCAGCTATGCTGTGGACTGGAATAAAACTAATACACTTAGGCTGCGTCTAGACTGGCATGATTTTGCGCAAATACTTTTAACGGAAAAGTTTTTCCGTTAAAAGTATTTACACAAAAGCGCGTCTAGATTCGTCCCGGAGTTATCGTTATAACGATGCGTTTTTGCGCAAAAGCGCATCTACATTGGCGGGACGCTTTTGTGCAAAAGCAGAAGCCCGGAACCATTTTGAAGAGGGCAAAAGGGCACCAGCCCTTTCCGGAGGCGGGGGCTGGAGCTCCTTTGAGACACGTGCTTAAAGGGATCTCCCTTGACAGCCGTTTCTCTCCTGCTGCGTGCTATAGGACCTCTTGCAGGGACTGACAGCCATAGCAGTTTTGGTGGTTGCCCTCTGCCTTTTTGGACACCACTGTCTTTTGCCACTTAGTGCCTTTGCCTGGTTTTTTTTCATCTCCCTTGTTTTTTCTGCCATGGAGCCAGGGGTGGCCATGTGCCTGCTCTGGCCCCTTCCGGCCATTTTGGAGTGCCTGCAGCTGGTGCTCCAGGCTGCTGCCCTCCTGTTCCAGCACCTGGAGGTGCAGATTGCTTTGGACTCCCTCACCAGGGAGGCCATGGCATCCCTGTGGCATCCCCACCCCAGGGTGAGAGGCCAGTGTGGAGACTGGACACCAGTACGGACTGGTGGGTCCGGTCCTGAGGCAATGGGACGACCAGCAATTGCTCCGGAACTTTCGCATGCGAAAGCGGACGTTCTTGGAGCTATGTGCCTGGCTCGCCCCTGTGCTCCAGAGAACCACCACCCGGCTGCGGGCACCCATCCCCGTCAAAAAGAGGCGATCGGCCACCCCAGACAGCTACCGATCGGTGGCACACCAGTTCGGGGTGGGCAGATCCACCATCAGTGTCATTGTGATGGAGGTAAGTCCCAGGGGGAGTGGGGAGTAGGGTGTGGGGAGGGTGCTGCACTCCATGCCCAGGGGCAGCCAAGACTCCAGGCTGGGTCACCCAGGGGTTTGGGCCGTCCCTCCCTTGCACGGGCCTGCTGGTGGGGGGGGGGGGCGTGGGGCAGGGGGCCCTGGTGTGTGTGTGTGCGTGAGCACAGAGGGCATCACGGGGCGGGGGGCCCCAAGGGAGCGCACACTCACCCTGCCTTATGTGATGTGTTCCCCTGTGTTTCTCTGCACCCTTCTGCAGGTTGTCCATGCCATCAACGACGTCCTGCTCCCGAGAGTCATCCGCCTGCGCGACATGGACGCTACGGTGGCCGACTTCACTGCCCTCAGGTTCCCCAACTGCAGGGGAGCCCTGGATGCAACCCACATCCCCGTCTGGGCCCCGGAGCATCGAGCGGCCCATTTTATGAACAGGAAGGGGTACTGCTCGATCGTACTCCAGGACCTCATGGACCACCATGGCTGCTTCCTGGACGTTTATATGGGCTGGTCCGGCAGGACACACGACTCCCGCATACTACGCAACTCCGGCCTGTTTCGCACCTACTTACCCCGGTGGGAGTTTACTGTCGGGGATGTGCCTATGTCCATCTGTGTCATCGGGGACGCAGCCTACCCCCTGCTGCCCTGGCTAATGCGGCCCTACACGGGGTGGCCGGACCAGAACCGGGCCCAGTTCAATGACCGCCTCAACCAGGCCTGCAATCAAGTGGAGTGCGCCTTCGGCCGCTTGAAAGCCCGCTTCCGGTGTTTGCTCACCCGTCTCGAGATGGGTGAGCGGAATGTCACGGAGGTAGTGGCCACATGCTGCGTGCTCCACAATGTTGTGGAGTGGAGTGGGGAGGCCTTCCTCCCCGCATGGATGGCAGCCGAGGGCCAGGCCTATGAACAGCCCTGCACAGGTGCCATCCGCCAGGCGCACCAGGATGGGGTGTGCATCCGGGAGGCCCTGATGGACATGTTCTCCCAGGCCTCATAGTAGGGTCGCCTCGGTCTCCCTTTACAACTCCCTCCCATCCCCTACCCTTCCCCCACCCCTCCCCTTACCTCCCAATAAACACCAAACACAGTTTTTCTTGAACACAAAAACTTGTTTTTTTTTTTATTTACAATGGTCCTGAGCCCAGGTGACCCCACAGTAGTGTGGCTTGGGCCCACTCGGTTACTCCCCTCCCCCCCCCCCGTGTTGTATGTTTGCATACAGGACCGCCCTTGGAGTAGGGTCCTCCTCCATGTATTGGAACCACCAGTCTGTGTCCTGGCCTCTTGGAGGGTGGGAGGGCGCTTGTGTTTTGTTAACCTGTGGAACTCCCTGCCGGTGGAGGCTGTGAGGCTTTGGGCTAATCAATGGTGTTTGACAGGGAGCGAGATGAATCCCCACATAGTGCCTGGGAGCACATCTAGCAGACGTGGTCTGGGCTCTCAGATCCCCATCACGTGGGATGTCTCCTGGACGGAACCAGGAGAGTGACTGGGGAGTCTACCATCCTTGCAGCAAAACTCAGGCGGCCCTAGGGCTGGCCCGAGAGTTTTCCCCTCCCACCCCCCCCCCCGCCCTTGTGAGTGCAAAGTGCAACACTCACCAGTGGATCCTTCCCCGGCCTCTGAGGACGCACGGGACATGTCGGGGCTGCCGGAGGGGGCCTGCAAGGTGGCAGTGCTGGCCTCATCCTCCAACCCACTGCTGCTGTCTCCTTCCCCCTGCCTCGGTGGTCCTGGTGACAGGGGGGCGCATGCTGCTGTCCACAGCGACGTCCGGTGCCTGCGGTGCTGTGGCCCAGGATGGCGTTTGGAGGGCCACTGGTAGTGGGGGCAGGTGTCGGTTCCTGCCCCCTGGCCCTCGCTGGCCTGGACATAGCCCAGGCGCAGTTCTTTCACTTTTGCCCGGACTTGCTCCAGGGTCCGGGCTGGATGGCCCTGCTGGGCGAGCGCCTGGGCCATGCGGGCAAAAATGTCCACATTGCAGCGACGGGAGTGGGTGCTGTGCAGGGCTTCCTCCTCCTGACACAGGTCCATGAGGGCTTCCAGCTCCCCCGACGACCAGGATGAGGCCCGTCTTTTTCCTTACCCTGGGGTCCTCCTGTGCTGGGGGTGCGGGTGCCTGATCCCCCCCTGGAGCTGCCATCGTGCTCTGGATGGCGTTGGTGACAGCAGGGGCCACGTGGCAGAGCTCTGGCCAGAGGTCCAAGAAGGGTTTCTGCCTCGTGACCTTAGCAGCCTGTGTCTGCTTTAAGGGGGCTCGGGTTACCAGGAAGTCTGGGAGCTGCTTGCAGCTACAGAGCCTGCAAACGGCCACTAGGGCTTTTTTCTGTTTAGCCTGCTTTTCCGCAAAACGTCTTAGCTGCCTGTCTACACTGGCCCTCTTGTGCAAAAACATTTGCGCAAGAGGGCTTTTTCCTGAACGGGAGTGTCAGAGTATTTGCGCAAGAAGCACTGATTTCGCACAGTAGAATGTCAGTGCTCTTGTGCAAATTCTCGTGGCCAGTGTAGACAGCTGGCAAGTTTTTGCGCAAAAGCGAATGCTTTTGCGCAAAATCTTGCCAATCTAGACGCAGCCTTAATCTTTGCACGTGGATGTTTACAGCTTTAGTCATAATGTAGCATTAGTAAAATGTGCTTTTTTTGTGTACTGCACTGTATTTCTTAGCTGAAAATACTTGGGATAGAAATAAACCCTCAACAACTTGTATATTTTCCAGATGATTAAGAATAGGTAACTATTTGAACAGAGCAACACTCAGTCTTAATATACTGGTCCCAGAATCTAAACAAAACATGTTGTGGAGGAGATTTAAAAACTTCAGACAAGTGTTCTCCAGATTTATTTCATTATCATAACCTTCTTCACTTTTTCCAGCATTTTTGAGAAGCAGGACCTCTGAGAGCATTTGAACTCTGTTTGCTCTGTTTGGAAGCAAGAAACATGAGACATTAACACCTTCAACTATCAGATTTCAAAGCCAGTTTCAGAAGATTGAGACAGTTTGGCTAACTAGCCACACTTTTGCAATATGCCCCACCACAGAGGAATAGCAATGTTGGTACTCTAGAGAATTTGCAGAAAGACATTAAGTAGTTCATGTTGTTTTTTCACAAAACTTTGACAGACAGGTTTTATATACCTCTTAAGTCCCACTTATCTTTCTGTAACTAGTTATAAAAACTGTTTTAGATTCACATCTCTCATTAAACACCCAGTACCTTAGCTTGGCTACATTCAATAGAGAATTCTTTAACATATTCTTGAATTAAATATATGCTAAAAATCATTATTTTAGTGTCATTAAAAACATGTTTATAGTGAGCCTATTATTAAGCTTAAGTTAATAATGAGCCTGTTATTAAGAGATGAAGGGCTTGTGCTGAAGGGCTAAAGACTTGAATAAATGAGATTCCAGGAAAATGATGATTTTTTTGCCAGGATCCGAGTCTTTAAGTCAATTACCACAAATAAGCCAAAAGAGGAATGAGGACGAGGTGTCTTCAAGACCACCTGCGGTCATGAATCCTGAGCTCTGGGGTGGCAACCATCTCCGGGGTGGAATTTTCCCACAGCACTCAGCTCAGTTTATCTCTACTCCCATTGAAATCAGTGGTAACCATTTCAAAAGGAGCAGTCTTAAGCCAAGACTAAGATCTGGCCTTGGTCCATGGTTTATGGCAGCCTTTTGCTCCGCAATGACCCCCTGACTTCTTAAAAGCAACAAAGAAATAGCTTAAAGAAAAAGAAGCCAAGAAGGTGAGAGTAAGTATCCAGAGGAGGAACATCATATTCTTCCCTTGCCTTTTGCGTGGTTAATTATAGCCAATGTTGAATGATGACTTTGACCTCTGAATTTGAAACCACAGGAGAAACTCCTCCGTCACAGTTATCCAGAGTTAGTTTTCCACTTTTGAACCTCATATTTTTGCATTTGTTTGTAATTTCAAGAACTTATTTGAAGAATATTTTCATTCTCTGCAATTTTCCCCAAAGCAAGTTTTATCATCTCAACAAACCATCTCAATGCAACCCACCAGACTATTATTAGTAATATTAAATCCTTTTGCTTCCATGGTGCTTGAACCTGAGTCCCTCATTCAATCCCCATTGCCCTGGTGTAATCCACTCAAATACCCAGGTCACAGATATTTCTTTGGCAAAGCCTGGTATAAGTGGCTCCAACCCTCCACCCCTCAAATTTGTTGAATAACTTGATAAGTAACAGAAGTTAGAAGATGAAAAGCTAAGAATGCCGTCGCCTGCTTTAATTTTAGCAAAACCAAGTGGTCTTGCCCTACAGTAGAAATATGTTATGGGTGTGATAGACGTTTCATCTCAAAGAACAGAATATAACACTGGAGGTTAGGGCTACATGATTACTCTTGAAAAGCATCCTGTAAGAAATAGATTTGATATCACTGAGTAATTGTGAAAGAGGTGCCAGTGCTCTTCTAGGTCAAAAACCGACCTGACAAAATTTTCATAAAGTGTCACCTGGTATACCACTGATTATACAAATAACTAATCAAGCACACTAAAAAGTGAATTCTAATTCCCTTTTGAGAAAGAGGATTTAAAAGACATCAAATGTGCAATGTAGCTGTAATTTTGATTGCACCAACTATTTGGGTTTTTTTCTGGCTTTCTCTCTCTTTTTACTATTTTCATAGAATCATAGAATCATAGAGCTGGAAGAGACTTCAGGAGGTCATCAAGTCCAGCCCTCACCCAAACCAGGACCAACCCTAACTTTTCATTGTTTTATGTTTTAGCATGATTTGAATATTGTATTAGTAACAATTAATGATGCTTGATTGTCTTCAAATGTGAATCCCCAAACATTTCTCATAGACTAAAGGTCAGTGCACTTACAGTTTTGGTAAGGATTGGATCTAAGATGAAATAGGACCTCTCTTCTAGTTCCATTTGGAATGCAGCTGAATTATCACCATATTAAAGTGATCCTGGCAGTTGATCTCATAAGATAATCTTTTGGCTTGGCTGAGATACTAACTTCAGAACTTTTAATAGTGACATATTATAAACATTATGATCAGCTAGATATTTCAATATTTCCCCACTATATTTCCCTTGTGGCTTTTTCAGTAGTGATGTTAATAATAGAAAATGCAAGATATCAGTGAAAAGGTAAGAGACATTTCCAATGAAGATGAAAAATCAGCTCAACACATACTGCACAAGTGCCAAGGCAGCCATTGACAAATCTGATATATCACCATTGGATTCACTATACAATTCAATATATGACATGACCTTTTTCTGGTGACTTGATATGAAACCTCATTCTTCATGTCACATGAATATAACTGTTATGATGCCATTGCTATATTTTATCAATGCAATTTACAAACTCCCAGCATTAGATGAAGTACCTTGACTAATAATGATTGTATTCACACACCAGCTGTTTCCCAGTTTAGTGGGACAATCTGTATTTATAGCCCTATTCTATTAGTTTGAGAACATCAGGGGAAACATCTGAACATCTCAGAAGAGGTTATGACAACATCACAAAAATTAAATAATTTAAAAATCGTTAGAAAGAAGCGTCTAGCCTGGGAACTTGTGTTAAGTTTCAGCCTTCAAATACTCACCCAGATAACATAGAGCTAATACGTATATAAATCATAATACATAAAATGATACACAGTCTTTCATCTTAGAGGATCTCATAGTGTTTAACAAATTAGAAAACACAATTACTCATGTGAGTAGGGAGGTCAGGATTTGACTATGTTTTATACAACAATCTCTCAGCATGTATTTTAAGTGGCTTTCAAAACTAATCCTTACCTACTATGGCAACCCCGAATGGCTTTGATAAACACTAAATGTGTCAGTGGCATAGGACACTTACTTTTCCCTGGTGAAGTACGAGGAACACAGCAGGAAGAGAAGCTAGACTCTTCCATTTAAAGATATGGACTGTATCTATTTTCTATATTAAAAACCCTTCTCAAGGGTGTTTCATATCTCACAGTCATGCTGAAATTTTCCTTTGCATTTATAGGCTGTTGTGGTTTTTGTCTCTATTCATTATTTTATTCTGATGTAGTATTTTTGCCATAAGGAATTTCCCCTCCTGTAAACAACCGTGAGTTTAATTAAATCAGAATCATGGTTGGAATGCTTTGTTTCCAAGCATAGCTTTTAATGGCATTATATTTCTGTGCTTTTTTCTGAGTGTATACCAGTGTGGACACAGCCTGTTGTTAGGTTGTTACCAAATTCTATCTTTCTTTTTGTAAGAAAGCAACATTTGTTTGCCTATTGAACCAGATCAGGCAGAACAACCTCAACACTGAAAATATTTTTTTTTAAAAGATGGATCCTGTTTAAAAAAAAATAACTGTGCAGGAAGTAGGGAGATAGTTGTCCTAGCACCCTGTTTAAAACAAACTTGATCATAACTATAGACAATAAATTAAAATTGTCCCAATGTTTTAGATTTATAAGATCTATTTTCTGCATAGCGTGCCATACACAGAATGTACACTTTAAATAAATGGAACACATGTCTACCAATAGCAAAGTACATGTTTTGGCATCAGCAACAGCTGACACACATCGTTTAAGGAATTGTGATGATGTGGGCTTGCTCATTTTCCTATTCTCCTCTGGGAACTTGAGTTCAAACCTGGACAAGGTCACAAGAGGAGATGATTGTGACGGTTTAGAAAATCAGCCAAGATCTTTCCAGTGAACTTTGTGCATATCTCATAATCATCTTTAATGTAGCATGTATCTGACAAGAAGCCCAGCACTACATGCAAGCCAAATGCCTCAGCAGACCTGTAGCCCAGGTGCATGCATATACACAGTGGCTACAAAATGTCTGAGTCTAAATATTATTCTCTAACCACATTCATGCACTGGGAAAAATACTCTCTAACTAATATTGCAAAGAAATACAGCTTTTGAACAGCTATTGGTATATGAACAGAGAAGCAGCTTTTCAAATCACAAAGAGTGTATCTACACTGCACCGTTATTTTTAAATAAGTAGCATTATTTCGAAATAACAATGCGAGCGTTTACACGGCCATTCTGTTATTTCAAAATAATTTTGAAATAATGGGTGGCTTATTCTGAAATCTGTAAACCTCATTCTCCAAGGAAAAATGCATATTTTGAAATAGCTATTTCAAAATAAGGTGTGTGTAGATGCTCCACTGCTGCTATTTTGAAATAGCCCCTCACCAGGGACATTCTAAGTTATTCCTCCACAGTGCCTTCTGGGGCTCTAAATCGAGGTAGCATGTCTACATTAGGGAAGCCTGCCTTGGACTAATTTTGAGGCTTCCCTGCAGTGTAGACGTACTATTTTGAAATAAGCTATTTCGGAATAACTATTCTAGAATAGCTTATTTCGAAATAAGCATACAGTGTAGACGTACCCAAACTGTGATTATATCTTTTGACAAATCAAAAGAATAAAAGAGTGTTTTTTTCATGGAAAGTGTTAGTGTATATATGAAAATAACAATGGTCAGTGACTTTGACAGAATAGCATCAGGTGAGAAAAAGATGGGCTGAACAGTTTTGAAAATCTGGTTCTTATTTAGGTGCCTAAATGGGAGCTGAATTCATGAGGATTTGGTCCCATGTAACTTCACCGTTGGCAGCTCTCCACATAGTAAGATGATATGAACAAGTGGAAAATGAGTATAATAAAGAAAACTAATGAGGCTGGCAGAATTGTTTCAGCCAGTGAGTCTGGCTTTACCTTGATCTCCGTTAAACACTTCTATTTTACCCTTAGTCGTTGAAGAGTTATGACACTGAGACACAAGTATTATTTAGTTTTATAGCAGTAGTGTCTGGAGGTCCCAGTAAGGTCTCAGGGTACCACTGTGTTGTGTGGACAAATAGGAATATTTTGGGTAACAATGTAAGACTTAGGATGGGGATGTTCATAAGTCTCATTACCCTTAGCAGTTTGTGAGCTACCAGCCTAACACAGAGCTCCTATTTTTTAAATGTGTGGTTTACTTTCTGGTAAAATTCCCTGATTTACAAGTTAAAATGCTTGGCAGAGCCTGCTGAGGATAAAGTCAGTGTTTGGCCATTATTCCTGGCTAAGAGGTTCTTTCCCCATTCCCACCAGCCAGGTTTGCCAAAAATAATATTTGCAAGAGGAACTGTGTCCAGCATACTCATTGTGGCATCTTGGCAATATTTCAAAAGTTTAGGGCTACCTTTCCAAGATGGCACATGTGAAGTGCAGGCACCAAAAGTCATTAAGCATTGTTAACAAGATTTTCCCTTTGTGCTCATGGCCTTTACAAGCTAGCTGGAAAATCGTATATAAACTATGTTTAGCTTCTGTTCCTGCACCCGCACTGAGTTTCTATCTAAACATAACCCTCTATGGTCTCGATTATGAATCACTATGGTGCATCCCAAGGAACTATCATTTGGAAGGAGCAAAGGCTACTGCTTTTACTCCCATGCCTTTGTTAGATTGACTCAACAAGCACATGATTGAAATGGTTGCTGGAAATTAGTGAATGAGGTCCAAGGTAATTATTTTAATTTGTGTTTGTGCACAGAAGAAAAACAAGTTTCTATTCACAGATCTCCTGTAAACATTAAATACATTCATAAAATGGTGACTATTATGAAATGATAAAATATTTGCCAATCAATTCTCAGGCCTGATCACTTGTAGGTATTTCATAGCCAATTATGTGATTAATTACAGCACAGCTGAAGGGAATGGAATTATTGAAAATCTACATTCTAAATGGAATCAGAACTGGGATCCGATGTTCAGACACCAGAATTAATGTCAATCATCTCAGTTAATCTGTAGACAACAGTGAAAAAACAAGACCTGATTCTTGACTGCTGTGTGGTTAGCCATAATACCAATGCAAAGTGCTAAATATTAACTGCTCTGAATTATGAGACATATACATCCATTTTGCATTTACTTTGGAAAGCTGCAAATAACTGCTAAGCAACAAAGAATCAGGCACTAGTGGAACTCCAAGATCCTCATACAAGATACATATATTCAGTGGATGTTTGGAAACAATATCCAGATGCTGTCAGTACCATATGCTATCTTAAATAACTGCATGACAATCTAAGGCAAAGGGAAATTATATTTTTGTAAAGAAAAAAATAAGCTTATTTTATTCCTACATTGTAAAGATAGTGGTAAAAGCATTGTTATGGCTAGGAATTTATTAAAGCATGATTGTCTCACCAAGTGAGATACTTCAGCGTAATACTTTATTGATTGTTACCATTCTCCAGCATGTGCGCACTTGAGCCACAATACTGTTTGCTACTTATGAGTGAATCTACAATCATTTTGATGGTATGTGAATGAAGATACCTTATTCAGTTCACATGTATTAATTTGGATATTTTTACATGGTCTAGGTTAAATCTACATTCATTAGTAAATATTTTCCCCTATCTACTTTATTTCATTTTTTTATTTTACCATTAGTCAGCATTTTGCAATTAGTTTGCTTTCTTTCTGGTTGCCTGTATGAAAATATCAGCAGACTGAAAGTGTTTCCTAATATATGGCAACAAATTAAATAAAAATGAAATGTTATTTTTTAGTGAGTTTACCTTTTGAATAGTACTCACAAGGATATTTGTCTACTATTATTGTTAGTGGGGTAGAAAACTCAGCAATCTAGCTGTTTTATAATGTGCTCTTACTCAATTTCATGCTGACAATACACTGCTCTCACAGAACTAAAATAAAGCTGCATTGGGCTCTTCCTTTCACCAGATAGTAATCCACAAAGGAAATATTAATTCCAATGATCTGAGGTAGATTAATTTTCTGAGAACATCACAGTACAAGGGATTGTGTAATGAACTGTGTAAATGTACACAGCATATTTCTTTCTCTTTGGGTTCCAGAGAGGAAAAAAAGACATTGTCCACAGAGAGAATGGTTAAGAGACTGAATTAGAAATCTGAGGGTATTGATGTTTTGTTTTATTACTCACAAATTCTGACTTCCCAAGGAAACTTTCTCTAGCTTAGCAAAATTTACTAAACTTTGACTATCACAGGGGGGAATACTGGTTTTAATATCCCCTCTTTAAGATGCTAGTTGGGGAAAGAAACATGTGGGGAGGGGATTTTCAAATTGCAATAGGGAGACTATTGTCTTTTGATTACAGTATGTAAGATGCAAACCAGACTTCTAGTGAACTTCCTCTAAACATGCTGCTTTTTAAAGTGAACTTTCAGTCTATTTTTAGCACTCCCTTTTTCTTTAGCTTTCAGAGAGCATTTCCTTAGTTCTCAGGGAAGAATAAAAACATCTTTCCCCTTATGCATCGTTATATAGCGCAGTCTGGTATACAAGAATCATCATTTTGTGTGGAACATAGAGTGTGAAAGCTCAGATTAGAAGTAAAGCGTAGTATAAGCTAAGACTGCCACCCGAGTTCTGTTTAGAACACCGGAGTATTCTTGTTTTTCTTCTGTGTAGTCACTGCAAATCAGCACATTTAGAAAAACATAGTTAAGATCCATCCCAACATACAGGAAATCAACTGAACAATCGTACAGGAGTAAGAAGGGAATGGTGGAGCAGAGACCTTTTATGCTAAGAAGCATTAACAATTCCCTTGAATTAGCTTTTTGGTTCCTCCTTCCCCTTCCCCCCCTCACCCCCGTCCCCAGGAGATGGCAGCTATGTATGGAACTTGGAATGTCTTGCTTAAAAAAATACTACATAATACTTTTCACAAGCTAGAAAACAGAATGAATAGACCCCAAAGCAACTATAACTGATGCATACAGATAATAAAGCAAACACTATGAAAAAGTTTACAAGATTTTAAAACACTATAAAGTATGTTATAGGACATCACATTTCAAATGCTCACTGTCACCTTTTGGGCATTATTTCATAATGTAATCTTGCTTCTTCACAGCGTGTAAATGTCACATAGGACACGTCCATGCACAGATGGTTTCCTTTTTCATACAAACATTGTTCTGTCTTCTACAAAAAGAGTTATCTATTCTAATAATAACAGCTTGTTATAATATAAAATGCTGAATGATTTAGCTGCAATGTCATTAGTTCCAATTAGTACTGAATCATTACTATCACATCTTTGTTATTTCCCAGCAAGCCCAGGTAATGTTTCCTACTGTATGATGATTTAGTCCCTAATAATTATGGAAGAGCACAAAGCAATTCACTCCAGTTGAAAAATGAATTCCCTTTGGTTGGAGTTGAACTTCTTTGGTGCTCCCAGCTAATGACTGTTTGGGTGAATGACTTATTTTCATCAGCATTTGAAGAAATTGCTTGCTTTCATATGTGGGAACAGTGAGATTTAAACTTGTGCATATGAATGCTTGAACCAGAAGAGTTATAGGTTATATTGGGTGAGATATAGCTTGACACAGGAAGGGGACAAGGTTCCTACAATGTCTGAGCAGGACCTTGGCACATAGACAATAAAAAGCAAAACTCTAACCATACCTTTAACACAAATAGGCCTGGGCATTGCTTTGTCTGAATATGACAAGGAAAAAAAAAACCACACTCTGGGCACAACTACACAGCAGGGCTAAAGCAGAAATAAGCTACACATCTTGAGCTATGTAAATTGTGTAGCTTAAGTCAAAATAGGTTATTTCAGCTTTTGGCACTGTCTACACAGCAGGATGTCAAAGGAAGAACATTCTTCCTCCGACTTCTTTTACTCCTTGTAAAATGACGGTTACAGGGGTTGGAGTAAGAAGTTGTCCACTTCAACATTATTTTGACATTATGTCGAAATAACTGCTTGTAGTGAAGATGCGGACTATGTTATTACAGAATAACATCACTTATTCCAAAATAACACTGCTGTGTAGACATACCCACTGTTTTTAACCTAATGCCATATAGGAGCCTCATTTAATGAGAATGATGCCTCAGGAAAGCCTCATTTTGCATAGAAAGAAAAACTGTCAAATCTTCCTAACATTTTAAAATCCCAATAACCTGCTAACATCTTATCCTAAACTGATCCCTGTCCTTAACAGAGTCAAAGCCCCACCATCTTCTTCCAAACATCCTCCTAAGGATCATGTTCATAGTCTCTGGGGAAAGCAATAATGCCATGTGACTATCATATACCTTGAATTTAACATACTAAGAATTAAATTCTTGCAGTAAACTCTTGATCTATCCACACAGTAAATATTAAAAAAATTCAAAACACCATAAGTTAGAATCAAACAGTAAATAGATGAGAGAAAATTACTTTGGGTTCAGATGTACTGTGAACAGAAAAAGTGGCAACATCAGTTAAATACTTGCAATGAAATATTCCCTCAGCTTAAGAGCTTGACAGAAATGTTGAATTCCAAACAGTTTTAAGAAAAAGGAGGCAGTTGTTTATGAACACTATTTTAAAGAGTTTTCCCATTTTTAAGTAGCTCTACTCAATATTTGCTCCATTCTGCTGTTACTATTGTAAGTAGGTACATGAGAGGGAGAGAAAAAGGAAGTGGTTTCTCTGAGTTTTAAAATGTCCAACTCACTGGAGAGTTTGTACAAGTTTGTATAAGGCTATCAATTAAATTGGGGAAAATGGGCTTGCATTCTATAGACCGAGTCCTCCCAGGGTATATGGCCAAAGGTGTAATGAGAGCTTTAGAGATTCACTTGGCAAATTTGAAGATTGCCTGACTGGTGAGTGCAGTCGGGAATGCCAATCCATTCCCACAGCGCAACAGAAAGCCAGAGATTGTGGAAAGCCAGAGAAAGAGACCAAATAATCACAGAGAGGAAAAAGGCCAAGTTAACCTCAGAGAGAAAAGGGGCAATCCAGAATCAAAGGGAAGCCCAAACCCAAAGTCAAAGAGTAGAAAGCAGATTTATAGAGAGCCTTATGAACATGAGGCAAAACAATGCAATCTGAGGTCAGAGAGTCTACCCTAATTGTGCCCCATAACAGTTTAAACGTAGACAATGTGAACTTTTTCAGTATTTGTAAGAGTACATCTACACAGCAGGGCTAAAATCGAAATAAGCTACACAACTTCAGTATGTCAACTGCACAGTGGAAGTCGAAATAGATTAAATTGGCTTTTGGCACTGACTACACAGCAGGAAGTCGAAGGAAGAACACTCTTCCCTTGACTTCCCTTGCTTCTCATAAAATGAGGGTTACCATGAGTCAGAGTAAGAAGTCTTCCAGCTCAACATAATTTAGAGATAGTGGCTTGTAGTGTAGACGTGCGTTTTATTTGAAATAACGTTGTATAGATGTACTCTAAGACTACGTCTACACTACAAGGTTTTTGCACAAAAACCTGCGGAGCATCCACACCTCAAATGAGCTGTTGCACAATTAAATGGGCAGTTAAATGGCAGAACAGAGGGCTTTTCCACCGTAGCTAAACCTCCTTTTCTGAGGCATAACTGCTTTTAGCACTACAGCTATTGCTCAAGAAGGCAAGTGTAGACGCTCCTATAGGAAAAAGGTGCTCTGCTGATCGTTCTGTGAATGGCCATCAGAGGTTTCTTGCGCAAGAGCGTCCATGCAGTGTGGATGCTCTTTTGCACAAAAGCACATGGCTTTTGTGATGTGCTTTGAGGTGTGGACGTCCTCTTGCGCAAGAAGTTATTGTGCAAAAACTCTTGCACTAAAGGCTTCTTGCACAAGAAGCCCATAGTGTAGACGTAGCCTAAGTGATTCTGAAACCGTAAAAGGAGGAAGGCAATTAAACATTAACATTGTAGGTCTCAGTATGACTGCAAGTGCTGTGGATTCTTCTGTCACCTCCAGCCTATTGAAATAAAGGGCTTGCTTTTGTTCCTCAGCATGTGCCTCTCTGGGAACTTTGTGCTTGTGTGCAGCACACCATAATGATAGGAGTATGGACCTGTAATTCATCTAACTACGACCCACTCATATCACCCACTGAGTTATACAGTATACTGCCAAACTGGACACTGATCTACATTAATAAGGGTTCGAGCCAAGGCCTTATGAAGTAAGTAAGGATCTTTCAGTGAGCTTTGGATTATACCCTAAATGAGCACACCTGAGATGAACTACCTGGATTCTATTGGGTGTACAATATTAGATATCATGCATTTTTTTCAATGCATCACCATTTTGTAGTTAAAGGGTAAAAAACTCCAAAATTCAAGAATAAGCTTTTAAACCAAGAAAAAAAAGCAAGTTAACTTAAGCCACTTTAAAAACCAAAACACTGCAGCTAAGAAAATATGAGCCAACTTTTATCCCAATATAAATTGAATTATCTGAGCTATGCACCCCATAAAAACAGGGTTTAAAATATAAACATTGAAATGAGCTATTGTGGTTTTGCCTGGTTCAGAGTACTGAAATCAGAACACCTCAAGGAAAGGCAAAAAAATATGTAAGGACATGTGCAGTCATCCAATCCCTGGGGCACGTCTAGACTGCCCTTGGCTTTCGAAAGAAGATACATATGCAAATTGGTGCTGAATTTTCACATCTTCTTCCGATCCTGTTTTTGGAAGAGTTTTTTCTAAAAAAAGCAGTTTAGATGCAGTTCTTTCGAAAAACAATAACAACCCTTGTTTTGAAAAACAACAAAAACGCCTCATTTTTTTAGGAAGAAGGGTTCTTTCGAAAAAGGGGAGGCAAAGCTGCCATTGGTAACTAGAAAAGAATGGGGAAGGAGAGGTATTAGGGGCAAACCAGACAAAATCTCTCTCCTTAACCAGGGACCAGATTGTCCCCGTATGCATGTTCCTTACAGCCGCCCAGAACAGGCTCTCATCCCCACCTCTCTCTCTGAACTCCTACCCTAATTCCCACTCATCCTTGTGTGTGTTTCCCAGCCCACATGTCCCCTTTTCCTCACTCCTCTGCAGTTCAACCATGCAGCTTTCACCTCCTCCTCCACACTTCCTGGGCACCAGTAGGGAGAGCACTGAAAGCAAAGCAAAGTTTCCTAAAGCTCAGTTCTGATGTTTGGCCCTGCAGCAAACAGGAACGGCAATTGCAGGGATAGTTCCACTCATCTCCTGCTGCCCAGGACTGGAGCATGTTCAGTATAGACAGGGTATTTGGAGATTTTTAGCTGTCAAATTAAGTCTCTACAGAGCATGTGTGAACTGTAATTTTCCAGAGGCTTATTACTTTGCTAAAATTGGGGAGCAGGAGGAGATCATGGAAAATATTTAGTCCCTGCCTCAAATCAGAGAAGTGCTTGTTCTGCAATAAAATTTTGTAAGATTTTTGTTATTGTTATTCACACTCTTGGACATGGCTGCAACATTTTTGCTCAAATTTTCATAATAAAAATAAATAAGATCAGGCTGAGGCAGAAATCTGACATGCAAAAATTCCAGCCCAAATGGTTAAAGTTTGGCAAAGTTACAAGCAACTGAAAACAGGATATGTGAATAAACGAGTATGAAAGTTGGCAACTGTAATATTGCTGGAGCCACTGTAAGTTGCACAATTTCTTATCTTTGAGTTCTTGATCTTGCCAATTTAAAATGTTAATAAAGTTGGTATTTTCATATTGCATTTCTGTCTCTATTATCGCATTCTAATTCTCTATAATTTTATAAGTTAAGGACTTATAATCCTTTTAAGTACTGATTTCGGGGTACATTAGTGAATTTTTTACTAACAGAAGGACCTCTCTGACCTTCTGAAATGATGCTAATAACATTGTGTTTAGGAATCAATAATGTCCTACTATTTTTGTTTAAATACACAATTATCTGACATTCTTTATGATCTTAGGAACTCACCAGACCCCTTCTCTTAAAGAAGTTTTAAATTGTCTAGTTACTGTAGTACAACTGGTTAAGCATCTTTTAAAACTCTCATTTCAATGGGATTTTAGCATATGCTGAAGTGTTTTGTCAAATCAAAGTCTTTGTGGGAATAGAGTGAGATAAAACTTAAGCCATGAATATCATGGGGGCTTGACCATCTGCCAAAACAACAAAAATGTATTAGTTACCTGTGTCTGTTTAACAGGTTCATAAGACTATTGTATGTCACTAACTTTTACACAGAACATAATGGAGAATTCTGCATATAAATCATTGGCCTACTAGATGTTTGGATTACATAAAGCCCTTAGGGGTGTAGGCTGACCCCTGGTCATTATACAGCTATTTTCAAGGTTTTGTGGGAGCAGCTATTTCTAAGCTGTTATAACCACATAGTTACTAAGAGTGGAAACAATATGATGTGATGAAAACATAGTGGTTTGTGCATGAAATGTTTGTATGCTAGCAAACTAAATGTGTGCAAGGATAGTCTTCCAAACATCTGGCCAGTATGTGGATGTTTATGATAGGTCTATTGACATAAAATTAAGACATTTCTTTTTCACTGGTCACAAAAAACTCCTGGAAAACCAGGCTCACCATACACTAGGTTAACTGGCATCTAGGTAGCATCAGACAAATCATTCCTCTTTTAAAACTAACAGTATTGCCTGTCTATTCCAAATCTGATTTATTTTTAGTTCTGTTCTTTCCTGCTTTATGAATTATAACACAGCTTTATTAATTGCATAATGGACACAAAGTCCTACCTATCAGTCTGGAGCCTGTTTGAATCTTTGTATTTTTAGTGAAAAATGCTTATTTGAATTAGGTTTACAAGTATTTGAGACATTGAATTGCTTCATAATTGACATTAATTCTTAATTAGTAGATTTTATGTAGACCTGATTGGCCACGTACTAAAGGAAAAACATAACTGAAATCAGTTTGCCCAATTGATGACTATAGGATTTGACACGGGCTGGATTACCCAATAGGCAGACTAAGCATGTGGTTAGGGCACCAGCAAAGTAGGGGCACCAAAAAAAAAAAGAGATGTTACGGTATAGTATTGTTTTTATTTTGAATTACATATGGGGGGACACCATAATCTTTTCAGTGCTTAGGGCCTCTAAAGGTCTTAATCCAGCCCTGGATTTGACCCAATATGAATAAGAGTTGCTCAGAAATATGGTGTCTGACACATCTGATAAGCATGTGAGTAACAATCATGAGCCAGCTGGAGTTGTGAGACTGGAATCAAAGTGTGACACCCACAACAATGAGCAGGGAGGCAAGAAAAATGCTCTTAGAGAGTCAAATAAAATAGAGATGTAAAAAATGACTCGGACATAGTCCTTAATGTCACTTTCCATTAGTCCACCGTTAGTCCATTAGGCTTTATACCCAGAACATTTGCTTCCCCTCCCGCCCCCCTCGGCCAAGGAAGGAGTTTTACCAGGGACTCCCCTGCATCAACCAATCCTCAGCTGCCACAGGCAGACATTTGTGGTGAGGGTACATTTTCTGTCACAGACCAGGTGCAGAGAACACTGTGCAATGGTAGAGAGTTTAAGGTTCTCCAGCCCTTTGAGGCAGGACGTTGCCATTTCTTTGGTCTTATGAATTGGAGGGATATGGAAAAGGAGGGAATGGAGGGGAGGCCAAGCTCTTTGTTACTTCAGAATAATGTCCACTATTCTGAAATAATGCTGCTGTATAGATGTACCCCTAGGCTATGTCTGCACTGGCGGCTTCTTGCGCAAGAACATCTTACGCAAGGGTTCTTGTGCAAGAAGTCTTGTGCAAGAAAACGTCCATACTGCCATGTGCGCGCTGTGCTTTTGCACAAGAGCTCCCATGGCAGTGCGGACGCTCTCTTGCGCAAGAAAGCTCTGATGGCCATTTTAGCCATAGGGCCCTCTTGCGCAAGAAATCCCTGCCGAGCGTCCACACTGCCCTCTTGCGTAAGAGCTCCTGCGCAAGAGGGCTTACACCTGATAAAAAGAGCATAACTCTTGTGCAAGGAGCCCTCTCTTATCATGCCGTACTGTAAATTTACTTGCGCAAGAGCGGGTGGGCAGTGTAGATGCTCTGCGGATTCTTGTGCAAGAACGGCCGTACTTGCGCAATAACCCACCAGTGTACACATAGCCCTAGTGTGGTTCACTGTCCCATGTAGTAGCACTTAGACTGCTTACAGCAAGAGGTAAGAGTGAGTGAGCTCTACAGTCTAAGCTGACAGCTTGCTGGCTTTATAGTTCAAGCTGTATTGGTTCCTACACTAAGCTCCAGAAGTCCCAGGTTCAGTTCTCCTGCAGGTGGTTACACTGTGCTCTTCTGATTGTAGCTGTGATATGGGATGATTAATGTGACAGGTAACTATTCAAAGATTTAGTTGATCGTGGGTCATGTCTATAGAATCTTAGAAATTACAGCTGCAAAACCTGCAAAGAATGGGGGAGAACTATTTCCTAGAGTATATGGGTATGTCTACACTACCACCCTAGTTCGAACTAGGGTGGTTAATGTAGGCATTCGAAGTTGCAAATGAAGCCCGAGATTTAAATATCCCGGGCTTCATTTGCATCTTGCCGGGCGGGCGCCATTTTTAAATCCCCTTAGGTCGAACTCCGTGCCCGCGGCTACACGTGGCACGGAGTAGGTAGTTCGAATTAGGATCTCTAATTTGAACTACCGTTACTCCTCGTGGAACGAGGTGTACCGGTAGTTCGAATTAGAGATCCTAATTCGAACTACCTACTCCGTGCCGCGTCTAGCCGCGGGCACGGAGTTCGAACTAAGGGCATTTAAAAATGGCGCCCACCCGGCAAGATGCAAATGAAGCCCGGGATATTTAAATCCCGGGCTTCATTTGCAACTTCGAATGCCTACATTAACCACCCTAGTTCGAACTAGGGTGGTAGTGTAGACATACCCTATATTTCTAGGATTTTGCCTAATATAGTTTTAAATATATCCAGTGATTGTTTTTTCACCTCTTCCTTAGAAGACTATTCCACATTCATATCGATCTCACAGTGAGAAAGTTTTCCTAATGTTTATTTTACTTAATGTCTTCCCATTGGTTCCCCTAATTATAGAACCTTCTGCCACACCCAGTAGTCTCTTTCCCCTTGGTGCATACAAGAACTGAATTAATAATTTAGTGAATAGTTTAATCTGAACAATTTAGTTTCTGTGCTTGCAGAATACTTGCAAGCAGGTAACTATTTCCTTGAATTTGTCTTGTAAACTTATTCGGTGAATTCTTTGACAACTTTTTCCTTTACTCTGTGGATTGACCATGAACAGTGACTTGAAAGTGTTCAGCACTTGATTTTTGGGATTTAAAATCAAGCGCTGTTGTTTGCTAAAATTAATTAGATATGAGATATATTGCTGCTGTCAATTCCTCCGCTGGACAAACACAAAAACACTTCTGATGCGACTAGTCATTTGTGCAATTCACCTCCCACAAATGCACTTTGAAACTTGCATTCCACTATAAGTAGTGCCAGCAAAATGTAATCAATGTAAAATCAAAATGAAAGGATGCAAACATGGCTCTGACCATTGTACTTAATTTTGTGATCAAATATAAGCTGCTTGTGTTTATATCCTTTGAATATTTATACACTTAGATGCCTAATCACCACTTAATTAAGCTACAACCACTTTAATTATATTATACTTTCTCCCACTGACAACACCATCAGTCTCTAAATAGTTTTTATTCTTCTTCTTTGAACTTTCTCTCTCCAGGTTATATTTTGCTCATGGAGTGGCTAAAGGGAAAGCCAAAGTAAGGATGGCATAAGTAAAGCTAGAGCACTGTTCCAACACATGTTGTTGTAGGGAATCAGTAAAG
Source organism: Pelochelys cantorii (assembly GCA_032595735.1). Lineage (NCBI taxonomy): Eukaryota > Metazoa > Chordata > Testudines > Trionychidae > Pelochelys > Pelochelys cantorii. The sequence goes on along the minus strand of CM064328.1, from coordinate 61,746,041 downwards.
ATAAGCCAAATAACTTAAAGGTGTGACTTTAAAGTGGATTAGTTAAACCACAGATGAATGCCTGTGTGGACACTCTCATTCAGAATTAAAGTGCCCTGTGATGGGGTTTATACTTATGCTGGCACTAGAAAGCTAAGTTAAAACAATAACTGCAAACTTAACTTATTATTAGTCCCAACTGAGAGATGCTAGGTCTTTTTCAGACAAGGAAGGAGGAAAAGTTATAGAGCAGGCTTGGGGAGGGACCTAAGACAGAGAACCCCAGGAAAGAGGCAGCAGGGAATTCCTCTTATCTAGGAGTGGCCAGGGGAAGGGCAACTGAAAAAAGGCCACAGGGACAAAATTGTTACACATTGTGGGCCCATTCAGGGTTCAGCTGAGGACTGAGATCTAAGGATGGGCTGAGGGATAGTCCAAATGGGGGCAGAAGAATGTTTTGGTTGCAATGTTTTTGGACCCTTTAATTGTACTTTGTGTTCCTCAGAAGGGGTGGAACTAAATTGTAACTTGGTCAGACGGCTGAGCTATGAGAGAAGTAGACCACCACAGATCTGGAGTCACTGTTGGCAGGAGGCGTAAGAGAAGTGAGCCTGCCACACTATGCCCAGCCACGAGAGAGCGCTGTGTGACATGCACTTAATTCAGTTTAGCTTAATTCTCTTCCAAAATAAATAAAACTGAACTCAATTAAGGCCACTTGAATCCTGAATGTGAGTGTCCACAGAGGGGTTTAATGCAGTAAAATCAATGGGAACTGTGATTTTAAAGTTAATTCAGATTAAATATTCTGAATATAATCCTGTATGCCAGCTCTTAGACTTTATTCATTTTTCAATCTCCTAACAGTAGTATTATCAAAGATTGCCCCAGAAAAGCACACATCTAAGGGTGTGTCTACACAGCAAAGTTATTTTGGAATAACGATTGTTATTCTGAAATAACTATGCAAATGTCTACACAGCAATTCCATTATTCTGAAATAATTTTGAAATAATGGATGGCTTATTCTGACTTCTATAAACCTCATTCTATGAAGAATAACGCCTATTCCAAAATAACTATTTTGAAATAAGGCATGTATAGACGCTCCACTTCTGCTATTTTGAAATAGCCCCTCACCAGGGCCATTCTAAGTTATTCCTCCTTGTGATCTAAATCGAGATAGCACCTTTACATTAGGGAAGCCTGCCTTGGTCTAATTTTGAGGCTTCCCTGCAGTGTAGACATGCTATTTTGAAATAGGCTATTTCAGAATAACTATTCCTGAATAGCTTATTCCGAAATAACTATGCAGTGTAGACATAGCCTTAGATTCATAGAATCCTAGGGCTGGAAGAGACCTCAGGAGGTCATCAAGTTCAGCCCCCTGTCCAAAGCAGGACCAACCCTAACTTCATTGCCAGGAGACCTGTGGTATATCAAGGGGTAAGCATTAGGCATGCGGCTTGTAGCTGCCATCCTGATCTGTTATCCACAATACCCCATTTTGTCTTCCAGCAGAGTATGAGGCTTGTAGCAACAGAAAAATATCCCACAGGATGTAGGGAACATGGCTACAGATGTTTCCATCGCAAAATATATTATCATTTTCTTTTAATGAATGTTTTTAAAACACATATACTTAGTTGTTTTGTTTTGTTTCGCAGCATTTACCAGTAATGATGCCAGTGCATCTATCGCTGCCAAGGTAACATCAAAATGAGACCACAGCTGTGCTGGATGAGTTGTGCATGAATTATTTATCCATAAGAGCAAGAAATGGAAAATCAAACCCTTGTGTTATGTCATAAACAAATGAGCCTACACACCATGCAGCGCAAGTATAGTTCTGAAGAGAAAGAGAATGGCCTCTTAGCCAACAGGATAGCAACGTTACTCATGTAATTTCTGCAGAGTTTATTCCGTCCATCAGAATTTAACCTCTCTCTGTTTTGCTGCACTAGCAAAGGAATGTATGAGGTGTGAAGAAGGAGATGAGCTCCCCTTTACCCATTCTGCGAGAAAAAGGGAAAGAACTACATACTGCTAACTCTTCTCTGCAAAAAAACCTCTATGCCCTCCTATACCTGTACCTCCTTTTACCCTTTCGCTACAGGTAGGTTCCTCTTTCAGTGCCCACTATCATAACTCTGTTTTGCTTGGACTGAGACTTAACTCAGATGTTCTTCAACCATGAGCTGGTCTTCTCCACCTTGGTGGCAATAATGTGGTCATACATACTGAAAGTTAAGCAAAGTTATGTGATATAATGCATATATCTAGCATCTGAGGGGATATCACTGGATCAGTCACCAAATGGCTGCATGTAGATGTTAAATAGGACTGGAGAGACAGCCCTGGTTCTAATGCAATTAAATGAAATAAGATGGGGGATATGTGACCTCATCCTTTTCAGCTAGAAGACAGAATGCATACAGACCAGTATATTCAACGTTCTTTATGGGCCAGATTCTTATTTGCATTAAGACAATTACTCATCACACTTATAGGGTAGAAGTGTCCTAATAAAAACAATGAGGAGTCCTGCAGCATCTTAAAGACTAACAAAGTTATTTGGGCATAAGTTTTATGGGCTGCGGCCCACTTCATAAGATGTAGAAATGGGTTCCATCCTACAAAAGCTTATGCCCAAAAAATGTGTTAGTCTTTAAGGTGCCGCAGGACTCCTCATTGTTTTTGATGAAACAGACTACCACAGCTACCCCTCTGAAACCGGTGCCCTAATAGGGGAGCATATTATGTCAACTCATAGTTGAAAGGGGCCTTACTGTAAGTGAGAATCTGATCCTAGCTACAATAAAAGTTCTGTTATCCAGCATGTTGGGGGAATGGTGGGGTGCTGGTAAATTGAATATTCTACAGCTTGTACCTGCCTTAACCAGGACTCCCTGGTCCAGCAATATCCATGGTCTGGCATGGACCACGGATGTTCCTGGACCATAGAGCCCAGGAAGAGGGTGGTCTGGCAGCGGGGCAGGAGCACTGTAAGAGGGACCAGTGACTCAGCATGTGTGTGGGGGGAGGATGGATGGTGTGGGAGTTCTGGCCCCAGTGGAGCTCTGGGGCCCCAGCGACCGGGGAACTCTACCCTGGCTGCATCTGTGGATCTCTGGCCCTGGCCAGGGAGCTCTGACCCCAGTGGCAGCCAAGGAGCTCTGTTCCCATCCCCAGCCATGAAGCTCTGGCTGCATTCTGGCTTCAGCAGCCAGGGAACTGCAGCCCTAAACCCAGTGGCAACTGCAAAGCTCCAGCTCCAGCCATGGAGCCAGTTGGCTATTGAGTTCTCTCTGTGACATGCAGTCCCAGCAGTAGCAGAGCCAGGGAAAGCCCCAGAGAGCTGAGGCAGCAGTGGGGGCAGGCTGGAGCCCTAACCTGGTGGCAGCATGGCCACAAGGAAAGGACCTTCCCTGGTCTGGCAAATCCCCTCATTTGAGACTTGTCAGGTCCCAAGGATGCTGAACCAGTGAGGGCCAACCTGTAGTTAACTGAGATTTATACTTTAGGAATAGAACACCATTTTTTAAAGAATTAGAATAAAATAAAATGAATAATGTATAAAATAGTATACAGGTACCCTCTAATCCAGTAATAGTATTGCACTTCAGAGTGCTTTTTTTTTAAAGCACTTAGGCATATACAGATACATTTTCTATAGTGTAGGTTATATTATGACACTACATGTCACTATGGGCAGCACACGGCATACACCCAGAATACTAAAAATAAACTTAACACTAAAACTACACTGAACATAATTTAAATTTCTTTGTTGTTTCAGAAGGCACTTCAGGATTTCACAGTATCTCAGGGCCGTCATTATCAACGTCAGTTGACACTGTAGATGTAGAAGGTGCAGGAGATTGGTCTGAATCTGTCATGATCCTATGACACACCCTGGAAGATGCTTTTTCAATTCACCCCAATTTCACCTTGCTTACGTGTCTTCTGCTTCTTTTGCACAAAAGTAGAGCGCAGAATGTGCAAATTCATATGCTGGACAGTATACTACAGGTTGGAGTTCCCTGTTTCAGCTCCCTTGGGACCTGACTGGTCCCACATGAGGGATTTTTCCAGACTAGGGCGATGATTTCTGGCTCCCCTGCTGCCACACACACCCCACCTTGTCCCTCCACCAGGCTTCATGGCTCCCCCTGCAGCCCAGCTAAGCCACCACCCTACCCCTCTGCAGCCCAGCTGAACTGCGCACCAGCTACCAGCTCACACACACACACACACACACACAGTCCAACTGAGCTGCGTACTAGCTCCTGGTCTCCACCTGAGCACTCCCATTCTCCCCCGCAGCCCATCTGGGCTGTATGTTGCCCCAGCCCTGCATAGCACTGGGCTCCGGGGACCACCACCCCCTGCAGCACTCCAGGACTCTCTGATCCTTTTGGACCACAGATGTTGCCGGACCAGCGTATTCCAGTTTATAGAAGTGGAACCTGTAGTCCCAGTTACTAAACTGAAGAGTTATATTAGGAGATATCAGAAAAAACAGTTAATTGAGCTTTCTGGTTAATTGAGTGCTGGATAACAGAGCTTTTACTGTATTCTGGCCTTAGTTCAAAAGAACATCCCTATTCAGAAAAGATTTTTGAGCATCTGATTAACTTTAAGTACCTGCTTAATTGATTTCTTTTATTTGCCCTATGCATAAGGAATAGATTTGTTGAACTGTTCTCCAAACTCCTTGAGAAAGCCCAGAGACTGTTCCTAGAATCTGACAGCCCTCACAAATAGATTTGAGTATATACATGTATACTCAGTAGATCTGTGTGAATGTGCCAAGAGAAAATTGTATGTAACATCTACTGTAAGCAGCAATAAATATTACAGTAGCCTACATTTTCTAGGAATGATGCCGAAGACAAGGTCTGTAGCTCAAAAATCAAAAGATATAAAATTGCCTACAATTAAATTCTCTTTTCTGCTACCTCTTCCTAAAGTGTTCCCACTCTCTTCCAGAGAAATATCATGGCCAAGCTTTTCAAAAGTCACTTAATTATAACTTCAGATTGCTCAAATTTTGGGTGGCCAAATGAGATCCCTCAAGAGGGCCTAATTATCAGAAAGTCCTCAGCATCCACCTTCTGAAGATTAGGCTCCTTTAAAGTATCGTAGCTTGGACATTCCCTTTTCTCCCCATCACTATACATTAACAAAGAAAAAAAGTGAGGTGAAATTAAAGGATAAAAGAGTGAAAATGTTGACAAATACTTTTAAACTTTTATATCAGTTTTGAGATGTTGAATATCTCTGGTATTTTATTGATTTGCATGCAGTTCTAGACAGGAAAGCTTTTAAAAATTAATCCCAACTCCTTAGCATGTTTTATTGGGTTTATGCCAACGTGAAGGATTTGGTAATGAACTGCTAATCTGATTTTGCTCACTACTCAAGGTACTTAAAGGGTGGCTCTGTGTCAATGTCAGCTGCAAATAAGCATCTTAGAAACTGAGTGACTAGTCAAATAGATTTTCCAGGCTATTTTGTTTGTGGCCCTTTACACATTTAAATCTCTTTCAGACATTGCACGCTAAACACTGTCTCGTAAATAATATAGCATATACCGTTACTTGTCATATATATGTATATATATATAATTTCTCCTATTAAAGCATCTCACTTTATATATATATATGTAAAGCGAGATGCTTTAATAGGAGAAATTAGATGAAATGAAGAAAGGAAAGATTTAGCTTGGAAATGCCCTGGTAATAGTACTTGTTCGACAGAGGAAGAGACGCCTGAGGACAGTGGTGAAAACCTTATTGCCTAGGACATATAAAACTAGACGTGACAAAATTCCTGAAAATATGCTCTAGGAAAAATATCCTGCACTGAAAGGGAGATGGACTTAAAAGATATTTTTCCATAGTTTGTTTCTATAACTTTTCTGAGCTGTTTTCCAGGCGTAGATTTTAGTTCTTTTCCAAATAATGTCAGACAGGGTGGTTCCCTTGCTTCCTTGAGGTTAAGGCAAAGACTGCTACAGTGATGAGGTTAGATCAGGTCTGGGCAAGATGAGGCCCCCCTAACACTTTGATACGGCCCATGGACTGCATCTGGCCACTTTCTATTTATACCCTGCTGCCTGTGCCTCCAAATTTCCAGGAGGTGGCACAGGCAATAGGATCCTATTTAAATGGCTCATGGCTCCCAATCGGGTGCTACCCCAGCAGGGGCCAGAGCTGTGAGTCCTTTAAATAGCTGCAGCAACCCCTGGTGGCTGTCAGATAATACAGTAGCAGCAGAGCCAGCAGCCGCAAGCCCTTTGTTGTGTTTTTAATTCAGAGTCTCCGGCCCTAGACAACGGAGGGAAGCTAGTCGCTAGCCCCACCCATTTCTGCCCCAGGCCCCACCCTTTCCAGGGGGTGGAGCCAGCCCATGACCACATACTAAAATTCATTAAGTGGCCCCCCTTTGAAAATTATTGCCCACCCTTAGGTTAGATTTCCTATCCAAAAAGGAAACAAGTTTGATGGCAATTCAGTCTAGAACCACTTCTGGGTTAATGTAGTACCCTGTAATAATCTGCAAACAGGAGCCTCTTTCTGATTGACTTCAGATTATCTATGATGATCTGTGTAATTGTTAAATCCATTCTGTGAATAATAAAAAACAAGCTCTAGCAAATGGCTGTAAGAACAGTCTCATCAGGAATACTCCTAGGAATATTTATTCATACTACTAATCATGATGCTTTTGATTTCTGGGATCATTTTAGGAAAATAACCTTGATAACCCACCTATCCACAACTAGGTGAATAAAAAGGGCTGGAAATGGCAGCAATTCAAATTGGGGAGTTTAAGTTGCAGGTGTACTAACAATTTTATTCGCTGTATTTCCCTAGAACCAGCTGTGAGGCTGATGGATAAGAGGCCGTGTTTTGTTAGAGGCTGAGATGGGAAGATGTGTAAACGAACTTTATCGAACCTTAAAAGCAGTTCTGTTCTCTTTGATATATATCTTCTCCATATCAAATGTGCTTTAATATTAGTGGCTGCCTGTGAGTATAATTACACATAAAATATGAAAGCATTTGCTGCCCCTATATTTCACATCTCTATTTAATTTCAACTCCACTTTAGATAACAAAACTCATACATATCTACGTTAGGATGACAAATGTAAGAGCTACTCAGAACAAGCTAATTAAAAATGGTGTTTGTTATTTATTGCTGGTAGTGACATTTACCAAGAGGATTTCCATCATGAAATACACACGTAAGGATCCTTCCTAGTCTACAGAATCACAGCACCTTATCCTACCAAGACTGTTTGCTGCATATGCCTTTCCTGTTATAGCCTTTTCCAACACCCCAGGAAAAAATATGGAAGAATTTGCATATATCAGTCGGACAGCTAGAGACAAACATTAAGTAAAATGAGGAAACAAATTTAATCTATGTTAACAGCTTGCATTAAAATGACAGTTCTTATCTTTTACATAAGCTTCAGCCGATTTACTCCCCACTAAGGCAGCCCACTAGAGAATCAATTTATACTTTTCTAACATTTATGTATTATTAACACTACAGAACCAAGAAATTGGAAATGTGTCCATCTACAGAGTCTCTGGGCTGAGACCTGGAGTGGACCTGGTCCCCTCTGCCCCCATTTATCACTGAGGAAGTGACTGGACTGAGGGACTGGGATACTGTCCCCTGAAAGAGGGTAGCAAAGAGTGTGGCAGATCTAGAGGCCTTTGTCATGAAGAGGACCTCACAGTCCTGGAGCAGAAGTGATACTGGCAAGAAGAAGGTGCACTGGCATGCAGAGCTAATCTCCAGGACAGCCAGCAGGAGGTGCTGCAGTGGTAAACCGCACCTCATCTCAACTTAGTAAAGTCACTGAAAACTTGTGGAAAATTCTGCAAAGATACCAAACCTACACTACATTATGTGTTTGATGTGTTTTTTCTAATAACCTTCCTTATTAGCATAACCTTCCTTATTACCATGCCCTCTGGGGCACCTGGTGCTGGCCACTGTCAGCAGACAGGATACTGGGCTAGATGGACCTTTGGTCTGACCCGGTACGGCCGTTCTTATGTTCTTATGTTCTTATGTTCATTAATGGCTTCTGGTATAGTACAGGAAGAAATTAACATGTCAAGAGGAGCAGAAGAAATGTTTTAAATGTACCATGGATTTTCTGTCTACTGGACTCCTGCCACTCTTAGCTAAATCTTCCCTGTAAATCAAACAAGCAGTATGTAGTAAGTTTTTAAACTTTAAATTTACTTGTGGTGTGGCTAATGCATACATAAGTGTATATTATATCAGGGATATACTGTAGTAGGCCTATAGATAACACTGGTGTTCTCCATCCTGCTCCCAACATAATAAACAATGGTTATTATCTAAAGTCAATCCCTTTCCTGAAGTTTGTTTATATTCAGGACTAGATTTACAAATAAAAGCCTGAGTCCACAAGACCCTCCTGTGATGTCTGCTTGAGATAACTACTTGATGGGCCCTTATCCTTCTATCTAGATCTTTCTTGCCTCAGTGAGAATTTAAGCTTTTTAACATAATGTAACTTATCTGGACTTGGTACAGTGTTATCTGAACATAATATCCTTATACTTCTATAGCATTAGTCATCCTGATCATTGTTACAGAGCTAAATACCACTCTCCCTTTTACACAGATGCAGTGTCCATTGATTTGAATTTGTTGGACTAGATTTGTGATCAGATCAATCACAGGTACATTGAATCTTAAAAAAAAAAGGGTATTCTCAAATCAGTCCCATTCACTCATGTATAAGTTAGAAAGGCAACTGTATAAACTAATATAGATATTTCTAGATATGTCTTTTGTAAAAGTTAAGCTTAGTGGAGCAGTTCTGTCCCATGTAGTCTGTTAGCTGCACTGAGAATGACAGCTGACATATGAGGGAGTCACATAGCAAATGTGCTTTTGTTGCTACTGGAATTTCTGTGATCTCAAAGTGCTGAAATAATAAATAAATTTAATAAAAAGAAAGTATTATAAACACACCGTTTGTTTTCTAATGTCTGAAAGCTGGAAACCCTCAGCACTTGGCTTAACAATATTTTTTTTATAGTCTCACATTAACTTTTTCCTTTTAAAGCTAATTTATCAAGTTGTACCTCCTGGAGAGTCACCTGAGATCATGGCTTATGGTATCTGGATTCAGATCCTGCAATGTCAAGATTGTCACGATTTTCCAAAGGCTTTTCATTTTGTTTTATTTTAAATACAAAGCCAAGGTAAAAATGCCCAGAGCTACCCTTCCTTTTCTCCTAGAATGATTTTTAAAAAGCCAACCTTTTAACACAAATATGTAAAAGTGTATCGCTGTGAAATTAAACAAAACAAACAAACAAAACAAACACCCTCACACTCAATTTATCCAGATTATTTCCTTCTGCCAACTTTGTGTCAGTGATGTGGCATGCTTGGAGAAATTGGCCTTTTCATTTAAACTGGGTCTGTTCCATCAGACAAGGTAGGAATAGAAATATTTATTGAAGGTGAAATGTTCCAGACTTAAACACTGGGTAGGAGAAGCAAATTCCTGAATAGGAATTACTGTTTAATTAGACAATATTTGTTTTGTTTTTTTCCTGTTTTCCTTAACGCCTAAATATTTCTGGTCTGATATGAAAACTGAAGCCATGCTGCTGCCTGGGTATTTTAGGAAGTTTTATTTTAGGGATTTGTTATTCGTGAATCGGACTAGACAGCACATATGTGAATATTTTATTTTTCAACCCCAGCAGTTGAAAGGTTTGAAAGTTTAAACATCTCATTATCCTAGGATGAGTTAGTGCAGTGTTAGTTGGCATTCAGACATTCAGCTAACATTCCAAGTTGTAGCCTCTTCAGACTGCCAGATTCCACATTCGTCTGAGTGAAGGGAAAGCTCTACCCTGCAAATTTAGATTTAATCTAGCTAGTATGGGTAACAGTAGTAGTATAGATGTGGCAGCCTGGGCTAGCCACCTGAGTACATGCCTAGGTTCCTCAGTCAGCTTGTACTTAGGTGGCTAGCCCAGGCTGAATCCCATGACTAGGGATTTGAAAGGTTAACCAGTTAACCGGCTTCTCGATAAGCATCACTCTTACCTTACCAAGTAATGCTTACCAGATAAGCAGTTAACTGGTGGCCCAGCCAGTCTGGAATAGCTCCCTGCCCACTGCACAGTGTGGGACACCCAGCTGGAGCAGCCCCCCACCTGTGGCACGGTGCAGCAAGCCCAGTTTGACTGGCCCCGCCCACAGTTGTGTGTCGTGCTGCAGGCAGGGGGCTGCTCCAGCCCAGCCAGGCCCTCTGGATCCATTAACCGGTTACACTTAATGTTTAATTGGTAAATTTTTAAATGGGATTTTACATCCCTATCTGTGACACCATGTTTTCACTACTATTGTTACTTTGCTAGCTAGATTAAAGCTGTGGTGGGTGGGCCTATTTGTGCTACAAATTCACCTTCATTTGCAGTGCAGACAAACCCTAGCAGTGTCACACACAGAATTATGGGAGCTTGGGACAAAATCTAAAACTGAGGTGCCCACACTTACAAAAATTACCATGGAGTGAAGGAGTTGAAGAAGAGGGTTGTGGATGGGGGACAGTCCAGAGCTGTGGGGTCTGTTCTTTCTCTGCAGGGATCTCTACCCTGCATGTGGCCGGGGAGCTGCTCCTCTCTGAACTCCAGATGGGCTGCACATGGGTGCATTAACCCAGGCCCCCCATGCTAGTTCCTTCCACCAGGCTCCCAGCCTCAAGACTGACACAATGGTAGGGTGAATGGCATGACTGGACCTGGACCTGGACCTGGCTGAGGTGAGCAAGTTGCTCCATGCACTGTCAATAGTGGGCACCAAGCCTGAATGGTGTTGCAGCCACAGCATTCAAATTTGGCTCAGGACAGAGGGGTGGTTGGGCCAAACCCAAGTGGCACTGTGACCCCATGCAGCAGGTTGTGATTCCTCTCATTCAAATTTAGCTCAGCTGCCCCTCTTTTATTCTGGGGGACCTCTCAAACGGGGGACCAAAGACAAACTGCTTCTTTTGCCCTTCCTTCTGGGTGGCCTTCTGAGAGACAAAGGATGCTTATAGTCCGCTTTACTTACCATATGCATGTTTTCCTCTTGTAGTGATAAGCCTGTATAGGCCCTGATTCATCGGAACATTTAAGTATGTGCTTATTTCCATTGATATAGATAGCTTATTTCCATTGATATAGATAGTCTTTGGTTAAATTAGGGCCATAATTACTGTCACAGCATGGAACTCTATGTAGTAGGGGAATTCTGAGATCTCAGTGCCAGTATAGCCTAAAAGAAGGCTAGGGAAGAAATAGACACACATCTTCAGCTGGTACGAATTGGCATAGTTCACGACAGAGCTAGATCAATTCGTATCAGCTGAAGATCAGATACATGCAGGATAGAGGTCACCTGGAAGTTATTTAGATGCTGTCACAATGTTTATAAGAGCATTATTATTTACACAGTATCATTTGTTTAAATGGGAGCATTTGTGTGTGAGGCTCTAGAACTGGACCTGTAAATATAATCCAGTGCTAACACACAGAGTGGAGGGCTTATATGAGGAGAGAACACAGATGATAGAAATAAGAACATGTGGTTGCATCATCTGGTAACATATACATCCTAAATCCCTATATATTAAAACATTCAGATGATAAATGAGCTATTGCTTTATATGAGAGAGATATCAAGCTAGTATAAAATGAGGTTTCCTGTGCATGTCCATTGTTTGGATGTATTATTTATAATGCTTCTAGTTGAAATTATTCAAACTATTTGAACAGAAATTTCATTTTTTAAATGAAAAACTTCAGGAAAACTCTTCATGAATATATATATATATATTCTCTGAAGTTTACCATGACGCTATCAGAATTTCTCATTTCTTAAAATAGAAAATGTCATTGAAACTTATCAAAATGTTTATTGAATTTTTTCATATGTCTAAATCTGAGCTTTGGGTTGAAGGAAAAATAATCATTACCCATTTTTATAACAGCTTCAAGAATGCCTTCTGTACATTATGTTTTGATTTTTAAAATGGCTTAATTTTACCTCTACATGTATATTCTGTACTTGCTACATTTCTAACAGCAAAAACATTTTGGACATGCACAGTTTTAAGTACTCTTCACCTGGTTAGCTCCTAATTGGTCCCTTACAGACCTGGTCTACTTGAAATTTGTACTGGTACAATCACTTTGCTTAGAGTTGTGACTTCTTACCAAAATAGTTATACTAGTACAATCCCTGGGGTATGTCTACACAGCAGGGCTAAAGTCGAATTAAGCTATGCAACTTCGACTATGTCAATTGCATAGCTTAGTCAAAATTGCATAGCTTAACTCGGCTTTTAGCGCTGTCTACACATCAGGAAATCAAAGGAAGAACACTCTTCCTTCAACTTCCCTTATTCCTCATGAAATGAGGGTTACCAGGAGTCAGAGTAAGAAGTCTTCCAGCTCGACATTATTTTGAAATAAAGGCTTGTAATGTAGATGTGCACTATGTTATTTCGGAATAACGTCAGTTATTCCAAAATAACGCTGCTGTGTAGACGTACCCCTAGTGTAGACAATTACACCAATATAAAAGTGCCTTATACTGGTTCATTTATTTCCCTTCCTGAATAGGAATAAACAAAGGTATAAACACCTTCATATCAATATAACTATGTCCACAGTTGTGGGGTTAGTTCTGGAAGGAGCAAATACAATGGACTTTTACATTTTGACATTGTTATGCATACAAGAGAATTTTTTGGACCTTAAGCTCTTAAATCAGGTAGTCTTTAAACTCATGCATTAAACTTTAAGTCTAATAATAGTAACTCTGATTTCTGCGGGACTATTCATGAGCTTCAGATATCTCTAAGTACCTTAGAAAATCAGGTGCTATAATTTTAGTTTCAACCCTATATAACTGTATTCATGGTAACTAAGACATCTGACTTTACAGGACATGAAAAACAGACTTGACAATTAATACATTTAAAACCATACAAGACATACTATAGAATTGTTTCTTTGTGGCATATGTAGAATATATGAGGTTACTTGTATCTTTTTTAATTGAGAGTAATGTAACCACCCTAAAACTATGCCTATTAATCCTTATACAACAATATTGTGTTTCCTTATGCTCCTGAATAATAAATTGTATATGAAGAGACAGCCCTACTGGAGTAATTTTCTTTGAGTGTTTGAAAACGGTTTTGTATGCAGGATTGTATCTGTGTTGGTCCCAGAATATTAGAGAGACAAGGTGGGTAATACCTTTTATTGGACCAAATTGTATTGGTGAAGGAGACATGTTTTCCAGCTGATACAGAGCTCTTCCTCTAGTCTGGGAAACATATTTGGAATGTGACCTACATGCAAGGTGGTACACATTGTTCAGCATACTAGCTAATATGTTTTCAAATATGACTGAAGGGGCATTAACAGGCCACATCACCTTAAATGGACCCTTGAAATATTTGTTAACTACTTACATTAAGCAATTGGTTACATCTTGTATTTAGCTGTTACCTTCTGAATACTTTTCCAAAGCCTGAAGAAGAACTGTGAGTAAGCTCAATAGCTTTCATAATCTAAATGACCATATGCTCATTCTTTGGGCTCAGTTCTACAGTTCTTATTCGGGAAAAGATCTTTGTATGCAGGAAATGGTTCATTACTTTTCAGCTAGAATATAGCCCTCTGGAAACTGTTGTGCATTGATATTTGATCTCACCTACAGTAGCAGTATCGTTTGATCCTGTTAGCCAGCTATATAGATCTTCCTGAAGCTATAGTCAAAATCCATATGCTTTTTTTCAGAAGAGCACCGTTAATGCTGATTAAAATCATTTGTGAAACTTGAAAATCCCTGTGTTATTTCATAAAGTAACACATTGCAAAGGGCTCGCCAAATCCCTTTCTCCTGGCAGCAGAGACATGAATACTAGAGCCTGGAGTTTGCATATATTTCAGCTTGAAAAGTTAATTAATGTAAATTAAACTGCCCCACAGTCATAAATGGTATTTGCCAGATATGTAATAGTTACAGGGATGTGCATATATTGGATACTATAGTGTTATAAAAGAAAAAAGTATATTAGCCAGCCCTGCGAAATATCACTGAGATATATTTATCCATACAGCTAGCTGCTCATTGGGTCTAGGAAACTACCTATTTTCTTTTAATAACTTGCATGTAAATCCAGGGGAGAGAGGTTATAAATCTCAATAAAAGGGTGTGGTTTAGGATGTATGAGGTGAGGGTTGAGGGAAAATAACAATCTAAGAATAAAACACTGAAATAATGCAACTCCTCTGCCCAGTAGAGTTGGCAGCAAAAAGGCTTGGTTCACTGTCTAGTGGTTTATCTTAACACCACACAGAATAAAGCCCTCACCCAGGAATCTGGGAAAACTGAATACTGCCTCTGGGCACCTCTAAATACCAATATTTCCCCACTTGCAAGCAATGAATCTGTGTAATAAAATCAAACTTCTATTAAAATGGTGGGAGAGGATCCAATATTGATTTGGGGAAACAGCAAAACCGCAATTCAAAAGCATGTGACTATAGGCAACACCCCCTCCCCGACCCGAGGGCACCGGGCAGTGTCCTTTGCCTCAGTTTTGCACCTTACAGCATAAAAGTGAAACAGAAAACAAGTGTCTCCATTCAGCACTCCCCACGGCCTCTGCAACACTCCTTTCACAGTTGGTGGTCCATGGCTGGCAAGGACCCAGAGTTCTGAAGTTTATTCACAGGGGTTCACTGCTGATGGCTGGGGCTGAGGAAGCAGTGAGTTCGCCTCCACTGCTGACTATCACTGCAGCCCCTGGCCACTGCCCACCTCTGACTTTCTGCTGCTGTTTCTCTGCCCTGTCACTCCTGAGGTGCCATTTCTTAACCCAGCTTTGAGTGATTTTGGCAGGCAATGGGTAGCCTGTGTTATCTTAGCCCATAGACTTGCCCAGCAGTGATATTAGCTCCAGGAATCCCCACCAGAAACAAGAACTTGCAACTGAGTCTAATAAGCTCTGTCTTTAAACACAGGAGGAGAGCTGATCAAATGGTACCTCGGACTCTTTAGGGAGAGTCTACATTACTATGTAGAAATGCCTATCTTCACCCACTCTCCACTGGGCTTTGGCATCCCTACACTCTGTCAGCAAATGAAGTTCATTTTAGGATGAATCCCTCCCCCATGCCTGCTAAGCACAATTTTTCTGCCCTTTTCTTGTACAATCAGGATAACACATTACCCTTCCCATTCAAAGAATAGAGTGGTTTGTTACCCAAACAAGCCAAAATTGATCACTTTAGCAAAGCAGCTCCATGGCAGAGGTGTCATGTCTACGCAAATAAGATCTGTGCCTGAATTCTTGTCCCCCAGATAATCATGACGTGCTAGGGGGAGATCATATTCAGGCCTTGCTTACACAATATAATAAAGTGCAGAGCTATGTGAAAATGGGGTAATGAACTGCACATTTGCTGTTTTTTTAAAAACTACAGTATTAGTCGTGTGGTGATGAGTAAATTCCTGACACCTGGCTGGGTCTTTTTCCAGATTGGGGTTGGAATACATACATTTTGCAAGTGAAAGAAGTGATCTTCTGCCACGTATGTGCACACTTCCAGCAGTGTTAAGGTGGAGTAACTCCAGTCTTAGTCTACTATAACTGGCAACTGAATTTGGCTCACTTTACAATTAATTTAAGTTTAAGGCGTAATTTCCATAGTTAAAATTATGTGCATTATATCGGTTGAACCTCTCTAGTCCACACTGCTCATGACTGGACTGGAGCTGAACCAGAGAATTTGCTGGACATCGGGAGGTCAATATTGTCTACCAACACTTCCACCGCTTTCTGGGCTCTTAGAAGCCATTCTGGGGTAATTTAGAGCTAAATAACAGCATAGAACATTGAGAGCCAGGTCTGGTGGCTATAAACAAACTTTATGGGACTGCAGGAAACTTGGCCACACCCATGAAAAATGAATATCTGGCTAACTAAAATCATGCCAGACCATGCATGTTTCCAGACCAGATAGTGCCACGCTAGAAAAGTTCATCCTGTACTACCCTTATATTCTTTGAAGAAATACTGTTGCATGTTCCTTTTTCTCTGTGCTCAGCCAATTTTTTCCCTCAAAATTCAGACTAACTTCCTCTCAGCTCATATTGTTCATATGAACAACAGATGCTGCTATGCTATCTTGATCCTGCCTGTTTTGCTGCTGATTATTTGATTTATTGTATCTTTACTGCCAGTGAATGTACAATATAAAATTATATTCATTAGGGCCGTGTCACCACACTTGTTTGGTTGTGCCAAGCTCACCTGAATAGTTTGTGTCAATGACTGGTCCTCTTCATTATTTACCACTCCCTCAAACTTTCTGTCAGCTGCAAACTTTATCAGTGATGATTTTTTTTGTTTTGTTTGAGGACGTAGATAAAAATGTTAAACAGAGTATATGGTCAAGAAGTAATCACTGCTAGACCCCACTAGAAACAAATCCACTGAATGATGGGTCTGAGTTTACAATTACATTTTGAGACTTATCAGATAGGCACCTTTGAATCTATTTAATGTGTGCAAGATTAATTTTATAGTCTAGTTATTTAATCATAATTGTATGTAGTATGGTAAAGTGTTTTAATTAATTGTCTACAGCACATCAAATACCACACGTCACCCGTGCCTTCTGTTGAACAACTGGGCATGAGTGACCAGTGATGCTGAGAAAGCCACAACTTAGACAGCAACAGAGATGCATTCAGAAGAAGAACAGGAAAAGGAAAGAAAAGTGACGAATCTTCTTTATCAGAACCCACTGTTATTGCTCATCCTCAGGGCCCTACAGCCAGAGTTCACCCTTGGCCTTCCTTAGATGCCATAAATGTTTGAGAGGGGAAAAGCCAATGTATACAAGTCTCTCAGTTTGAGTGATGTCTCCAAGAAGAAAAAAAATCACTATTCTTGTCACATCCTGGCTTGTGGAGAAGAATCAGTACTCAGAGAGAGAGAAAACGGGATCATTGATGAGATTATGTGCACATAAATACACTCAACAGCCTTTGTCAGACCCCCCCCCACTTCCCCAGTGTAACCTCAAGCAGGTTAGAAGAGGCACCAACAGCCAGAGAAGGGGAAGGTTGCAGATTTCAGGCTGCCCCAGTGCTGAAGAGTTTTGCTCAGGGTGCTGGCATCTGTTACGGAGACAGATTTCCATGGTATGCAGACTAAGGTGTATAATCTGTATAACACTATGAGACAAACTTCCACATTGTTTATTAAAAACATCCCTGATGGTTAAAATGATGCGGTCTTTTGAAACCCACCAACCAACCCCACAATGATTCCTCCTATTTAGAGTGAACCAGACAAGTAAGTGCTGTCAGAACATGTGGGTCACTTTATCTTCTTTCCCTTCCTTTTAGCAGGAGGTCTACTTTCCCTGGTTCACATCCTGGAATGAATCAGTTCAGACACACAATTCCCACACAGACATGGCTTAGAGGCCCACATAGCAGGAAGAGAGGAGCTGTCAACTGCTGACTAAGCACAGAGGGCCGGCTCACACACAAAGAGAAAGATAGGAAAATAGGGCAATTTGTATGCTTCTTTATGGCAGTGTTCTGTTTTGTGACACTGTATTTAAAAAAAAATGGTTAGTATTGTTCTTACTTCCCTGGAAAAATCACTGCTTCCACAAATCTCTCTTCCTTTCACTCATTCTTTTAACTTTCATTCACTTCTGCTTTAAACATGATGTAGGAGAGGTTGAAGTACTGGAGCTCTTATATGCATCTTTGTTTCTTTTCTTTTTTGTACATGGCAATTCCTTTTAGCAACTGCTCTTTAGAAAAGCCAAAGATACAGCTATCACATAGGACAATAAATGCCATGTATGTCCTCCTGCCAGCTCATGGAAACACCCCAAATAGATCTGTCCAGGCATCTTGAAACATATTTTTAAATACCGGAGGAGCATTGAAAGACAGTAGCGCACTCTTTTCCTACCAGAGATGGGAAGAGGTGGGAAGTAAACATCTTCCACATCTGAGTTAAATCTAGAGCCAGTTGGGATCTTTTTGGCTGATGTAGTTTTTATCAGAAAATGTTCATTTGCCAAAAAATTTTCTCAGGTTCAGGATTCAATTTCTGGGTGGGGATGAGAAGAAGGAGAATGGCCAGAGGCTAGGGTCAACCCCTGGGATGTGGGAGACAAGGTTCAAATCCCAGATAGACTTGATTTGCACCAGGCACACTGATCCTAAGTGTTCCACCTTCCAAATGAGTGCCCTGGCTGTTCTGGGGCTTGCTTTCTCTAAAAACGTGTAAAAGTCTTGGCTCATTCTGCATCCAAAAGGACCCAAACATCAAGGGCTTTTTGCTAAATGGAACTCTTGTTCTCCAGACAGCTCTAGATGAGACTAGTTCTTCTACTTGTCCCAATCTACTCAAACTGACATCATAAGCGCGCACTGATACAGATTGGATCATGTAACATTAATTCTGTGTGTGTGAGAGTGTGTCTATGCTGCCCTCTTCTTTTGCTGGCATGTAGAGTATATGCATTATACTTCCTCCTAGCAACAGGTATATTACCTGTGTAGACAGTGAAGCATTGCTTAGGCCAGGGGTGGGGAACTTCAGGCCCAGTGGCCTGATGAGGCCCCCGGCTTGCCTGGATCTCGCCCCTGAGGCTCAGGGCTCTCCCTCTATTGGGGAGCCCATGCTGGCACTTCAGCCCCCCCTGCTGCTGCACCACGGAGCTGGGGCACACAAAATTTACTAGCCTGGGTCCCCCTAGCTCTGGTGTGCAAAGAATATGTGGGGAGTGTCTTTCTCCTCAGTCTGGGCACTACATCAGTGTGGAGGGTTGTTCGGTGGTTTTTTGTTTTTGTTTGGTTGTTTTGCTTTTCACTTCTGTGCAGCCCCCAACTGATTTTTCTATGGGTCGGTGGGCCCTGACCCAAAAAAGGTTCCCCACCCCTGGCTTAGGTAGATAGAGGGGAGACACGCCAGAACCCTCAGAATATCTACGTGGGTATGTACCCTACATGGCTCTTTACTTGGTCAAGCAGTGCCTCCCGCTGCTACAATAGTGCTATGGGGAGAAGTGTCAGGGAAAATCTCTGGCAGCTTTTTGCTATCAGAGCCTTTCCCTGCTGCCTCCCCACTGCCAGAGCCTCTCACTGATGTGTAGCTACACAGTGCAGCATGGATGCAACCTCTTTTCATGTAGCTGTGCATATCTTACACCCCTACCACTAGTGATGTGCAATGTAGATGTAGCCCAAGAGAAAGAGATTATCTTAGTGGTGTGCAAAGTGGCCTGCTTACTACTCACATCAATGAGCTCCTGTGTTTAACACAACTCTTTGGGGCATCAAGAATTCATTCCAATGTAAGCAACAAGAGATATCAATCACACAGGAGCTGCGAACTGCCAGAGTCCCTAGATGAAAGCATAAGAATAATACTGCATTCATTCTTTTGTATTGTGATGACAGAAGTTTTGTTCACAGGTTGCTCAGATCAAATATGCTTTATGCTATTTTTCACTGAAAAACCTGCACAACCTGAGGTTATGTACCTGAGACTAAACATATTGTCATTTTCATCCATCTCCCCCCAGATCCATTGCCCTGGCGGTAGGAAAAGGCTTTATTTTTCCTTTCTACTATAGTCAGCCTAAAGTCTTGTCTACACAGGAAACATTTGCCAGTTATCATAGCATAGTTACAAAAGTGTAGATATGGTGGGATAACCTCCCATGGGTGCACTTTTATACTGGAATGAGTGTGTTTTGTTTTTGTTGTCTCACTTTAGCTTAAATAATTTCTGAAGCACCATATATGAAACTGAAAAAGGCACTTTGGTACAGGAATAAAAGCAGCTACATGGGAATAATTATATCAGTTTAAAGTCACACCGGAAAGATTTCATGAGTAAAAAAGGCCTACAGTATTGACACTGAACATAGTAAATAGACACATTTTTTAAAGGCCTTTGGAGACTGTGTCCAAGTGATCAGAGAGCCATCCAGTGGGCTAGAGCAAAACATGACTCACTCAAATAAAAATTTAAAATCATCTCAGAATCCCTTCCATCTATACCTTTGGTGGTTGACTTGTTTTTCATTGTCCTACACATTCTTAATGAATGTATTTTTGTCTTAACTTTAATATGGTTTGTGCTGTAGTCCTGTAACAGTCGTTAGAATTTTCACATGGCGAGTTGAAATTTGTGTACTTTGAAGCCATGTGCTTCCACAGTTTAGCATCAAATACACATTAAATATGTGGAACACTAAAAGAATAAAATAGCCCCTGACACTCTTGATTCTTATACTGAGCAGATGTTTGACTATGTTGAATTGAAGGCTATGCATCAGATCTATTTAATTTACCTGATTTCTACCCAGAAAATGGTTTAGAACAGTGTCTTCTATATAGTCATTCTGTAGTTAGAATAAAGGGACACTAAATACAAAGTAAAGCTCATTGGAAAACATAATCCCAACAATACATACAAAATGATGGGGTCTAAATTAGCTGTTACCACTCAAGAAAGATCTTGGAGTGACTGTTGTTAGTTCTCTGAAAATATCAGTTCAATGTGTAGCAGCAGCCAAAAAAGCTAACAGAATGTTGGGAACTATTAGCAAAGGGATAGCTAATAAGACACTAAATCTCATTATGTCATTATATAAATCTATTGTATTCCTATACCTTGAATACTGTATGTAGTTCTGATCACCTTGTCTCAAAAAAAGTAAGATATATTGGAATTGGAAAAGATACGGAGAAGGGCAACAAAATTGATTAAGATTTTTAAAAAGTTTCCAGATAAGAGATTAAAAAGACTGGGACTCCTCAGCTAGGAAAAAGGATAATAAAGTGAGGCTATGATAGAGGCCTATAAAATCATGAGAAAAGTGAATATAGGAGTATTTCTTACCCCTTCACATAATACAAAAACCGAGGATCACCCTATGAAATTAATAAGCAGAGGATTAAAGCAAAAGACAAGGAAGAACTTCAGAAAATACATAGCCTATAGAACTCGTTGCCAGAGGATGTTGTGAAGACCAAAACTATAATGCGGTTCAACAAAGAATTAAGTAAATTCATGGCAAATAGGTTTATCAATGGCTATTAGCCATGACAGTTAGGAATACAATCCCTTCTTGGATGACTCTAGGCTCTGGCTGCCAGAGCTGGGAGTGGATGACATGGGATGGATCACTTGATGGTCACCCTGTTCTGTTCATCCCCTCTGAAGCACCTGGCATTGGCCACTGTCAGAAAGGATACTGAGCTAGATGGATCATTGGTCTGAACCAGTGTGGTTGTCCTTATGTGAAAACATATCACTACTAAGACTCGATTGTGCTGTAAAGGCATAGACAGGTTTTTAAATAAGAGCAAAACTGGTGACAGAGTTTGCCAGGCCCTAGTCAGTATGGGGGTGAGGGGCAGCTCCAGACCTCCTGGAAGTGAAGGGGCTTTGGGCAGAAGGGGTGGAGGTAGAGACAGCCAGCCCTTAATGCCCTCCAGACCGCACCATGCCTCCACCTCTCAGGCTACAGTGCCATCTAGACAGTGCCATCCAGAGCTCTGGCAGCAATTTTTAAAGGGTGGGCCCAGGACTCCAGCCACCACTGCTACCAGGATAGCAACAGCGCTTTGGAACCCTGGGCCAGGTCAACTGTCCACTTCCTCCCCTTTGTCCGTGGCTGTGAATAAGAGGGTACAGTGGGGGAGCACAATGCCTGATCTAATAAAAGCAAATGGAGAACACTCTTTTCTTCCTGGCAGGGCAGAATTTTCTTCCTGGGGGACAGCAGCCTTGCACTTCGGCCGCTAAGGGAATGAGGGGAAAGTACTTGCATTCCATGAATGCCTCTCACGCCTGGCTGGTGAGCTCCCCTCACTCCCTTGCCATCCAGGGAATGAGATGAAAAGCTAGTCACATCCTGGAGTGCATGGTGGCTGCCCCCTCCATACCCTTCCAAAATTCTGGCCTCGCTTCTTGGCTTGATTGAGCTTCTCCCCTTCCTTGGATAGTCCAATCCGAGTTTCCTTCCTTCTGTCTCAGTCTGCTTTACTTACTGGGCAGAGCCTCACATTAGGGAGACACAGGAGCACACTGTCTGATGAGGAGCTTTTGAAAGCATTGTGCTTTCATCAGGCATGGACCATGCTGTCTGCAGCACAATTCTATAGGCCATTGTAGAGCCATGCAATTGCCTCTCTATGTATACTTCAGGAGGCTTTTGTATTTTTTACGCACTGCCCAGCACCAGCATACATCTTCATGTTGGGAAGGGTTCTTCTACTCTCTCCCCTTTGGATACTCATGCAGGCAGGATATAATCTTGCCCTCAGCCTTTTCACACAAGGATTTTTCCTCAATGATTCCTAATCAACCTAGGGCAAGTGGTTAAACACAGACTAACTCTTAACATTCCAGTTTTCCTTGTAATTTATATTTGTCACATTCTATCATGGAGTATTTCACACAAAACTCCAATCCATTTTAAATTACAGAGCTTGTCAGAAATACCATTGGAAAGTGAAGTTACCATCTGTCTGTGCTAGAATATTTTGGAAAGGAACTGGTGAAAAAATTGGAAAATGTGTTTGTGAAAATTTATTCCCACACTTTTTTCATCAAAATTTGATCAAAACTTTCATTAACATTCTGACCAAATCTCCCTTGAAACACTATAGAATAGGTTAAGTCTGGAATAGAAAGAGTTTACTTTATATTTTCCTTTCTTTGCATAACTCTTTAAAATCAGACATGGTCTTTTGGCTCTCCATATAATGTGGAAAGTGTAATTTGCATCATACAGAATGGGCCTCTTAAAATGTAATTTTTTCCTTCTCTTGCATCTTGGTCCAAAAGTACAAATTAATAACACTCACAATTGAAGAAAATATAATTCCATTGCATGAGCAAGTCCAGCCCCTAATGTCACTTCATTTTTTTTAACCTACAGCCTTTGAATATCATGCACTTTTATATCATCAGCCTGGAAAGTGAGAGACCTAAGGGACAGCACTGGGTCTGGGTCTCTAGCTATGGGGGAAAGCTGAAGAAGGAAGCGAAAAAGCAGTGGGATATCAGCTACAGAGAAGACCTGGCAGTGGGCAAAACTGTCAACCCAAATACTAATTCTAATCATCATTTTATACCTCTTCTAATTTCTTACTCCACCTACTGATCAGGCTATGGGTAGATGAATGGCTTGAGTGGAATTGGTCTAATAGCCATTCACTGTGCTCAAGAGAGATAATGTGTGTGAGTAGAGCAGGCTGTCAGGAATTGCCTGGGCTATCCATCAGGGAATGCTTCATTCATAAACCATTAAAGTCAATGGAAAAACTCTACATTACTTCTGTGGGTTATGGGTAGTAAATTAATAAAAACACCAGTCAGAATGCTACTCCAGGGATCTCAATAGGGTCCTCTTGCAAACACTGATTGCACTACTTGGTGATTCTTGTACATGGGCACTTATTTTTCCTGTGGGAGAAAATCTATTTTCCTGTTCACTACAGATAAGCTTGCATATGTCCTTGGGTTCTCAGCAGATGTTGACAACAGATCTGAAGCAGATGATATAGAAGCAACATTATGTCCCTGAGCAACAGAAAAGCAGCAGGTGCAGAAGAAGCATATGCCAGATTCACAGCAGCAGAAGCTGCAGTAACAGAGGACCCTTTGGGACTATACACTGGGAGAATGTGCCTGTTCTCCCTTAACACCAACAAATATTTATAAGCTCTTGTATAAAAGCCAGGAAATAATGTATATATGACTCTACAAACAATTTAATGAAGTAAATGCACAAAAATAACATATATAAAATTTCCCAGGCAAAAATTTGAGAGAGTTATGGTTGAGACTATAAACACATAATTATAAAGGTCTTAATTAAAATATTATAGTTCATAAAAAGAAATTGAAAGTCAGGAAATTTGAAGATCACAAAACCAGTAAAGAAACTAAATCTTAACTCTGACCCTGTCCTGACAGCCATCCCAATAGTGTATAAAACGAAATTGAGAAATATAGATCAAGGTATTTCTAAGACATCCTTCAAACAAAAGAACAAAACTTTTCAGTAACGGAAATCTTACTTGCTTTAAAAGAAAGCTCTACAGTTCAGAGAGTTTACTGACTAGAAATATGACACAATAGTTTAAATCTATTCTATTTTATTTTTTAACTTGTGACAACAGATGCATTAGGGGAAATAGCTAAAGCACCAGTGGTGCAAACTTCATTCTAGATCTGATTGATACTGCTTCCTTGCATATGTTGTTGAGTAACTGTTGGTAAAATTAATACCTGACTCAAGAGATGAAGCCATGTTAGTCTCAGAGGGATAGCCATGTTAGTCTGTAATTTAAAAAAAAAACGAGTGGCCCTGTGGCATCTTAGCCCTAGTCCACACTGGGCTTTATTTCAAAATAACCCCCCTTAGGTCAAATTTATAAGTGGAGCGCCCACACTACCAAGCCCGTTATTTCTAAATAATGGCTGCTTATTTCAAAATCTGTACTCCTGCGTTTCTCGGGGAACAATGCTAATTTCAAAATAGTTATTTTGAAATAGTGTTAATGTGGATGCTCTGGTGCCGCTATTTCGAAATAACTACTCCCCAAAGTAATTTGCACTAATTACTCCCCAGTACTCCCTGGCGTTCTAAGTCAAGGTAGTGCATCCACCTTAACGGAGTCTGCCTCAGACTAATTTTGAGGCTTTCCCATAGTGAGAACATGTGATTTCAATTTCATAAAACCAGGGGTTATTAAGTTGAATTTAGTTATTTCGAAATAGTTTCCTAGCGTAGACATGGTCTTAGAGACTAACAAATGTATATATATAGTATCATGAGTATATATTTGTTAGTCTCTAAGCCCTGGTCTACACTAGGGAGTTATTTTGAAATAATAAGTGGAGCGTCCACACTGCAAAGTCAGTTATTTCAAAATAATGGGCAGGTTATTTCAAAATCTGTACTCCTGCTTTCCTTGGGGAATAAGCTTATTTTGAAAGTTATTTCAGGAGTTAGTATTTTGAATTTAGTTATTTTGAAATAATTTCCTAGTGTAGAGATGCCCTAAAGTGCTACAGGACCACTCGAGATTTTGTTTGTTTGTTTATTTGTTATTTTGTTTTGTTTTGTTTTGTATTTGATGGAGAAGTTCTTGTTTCATTTACATTGTAGCTGGATTATTTGGTTAAATCTGGAAAAAGTATTGGGTATACCTGTCTGTTAGTTCATTTTAAAACTAACTTTATTATTAAAGTTTCTTATGAGCATGTCAAAGACTCCTGGAGCACTGGATGAGAGGCAGGGCATCCTCCTAGGCTACGTCTACATTGCAGGCTTCTTACGCAAGAACTTTTTGCAGAAAAGATCTTCCGCAAAAAGTTCTTGCGCAAGAGCGTGTCCACACTGCCATGGATGCTCTTGCACAAGACAGCTCTGATTGCCAGACACAGAATGGCCATCAGAGCACCTATGCTTTTTCCAATAGGGGTTTCTGGGCAAGAAATCCCTGTTGTCCATCCACACATGCCTTTTTGCACAAGAGCTCTTGCGCAAAAAGGCTTATTGCTCAAAGAAAGAGGAATAATGATTGCACAAAAAGCCTTATCTTCTGACAATCTACTGTACTTTTTTGTGCTCAAAAACAAGCTTGTCATGAGGATGCTTTCCGAGTTTTTGCGCAAAGACTCTGCAGTGTAGACGTAGATGCTGGATGCTTCGATTTCAAGTCCCTGGGCCAGTGATTATTCATGCAGACTAAGTGGAACAGCTTCAGCAGGAGCAATAGCAAAAGCACTATACACTGGTCCTTAAGACATTCAGCTAGGAAGGGATAGCACAGGATTCTAAACCACACTTTCCTGCATCTGTGGTGTGTGGCCTCATGAGTGGGCTAAAAATTCTAAGGTAGATAGCACAGCCGTTTGTGTCTTGGAAAACCTCCCTGTATGTGTTTACATAATGTTTTTATTTATGAACCTGCCTCGATAACCTCCCAGAATTGCTTTGCTGATTGGGTGTAAGAATAAAATAATAGCAGTTCAGAAAAATACATGAATAAAGGTTTTTAACATTCTCATTCATGGTGACATGTTTGTTGATCGTTTTTGTTCTTGGTTTTTATCCTTTGGTCTGCTTGTGGTGTGTTGTAGTATTCTGACAGCAGGAGACATAAATAAAGTGCTTTGGAAATTTAAAATCTAATGGTCTGTATATTATTTTACTATTCCATGCAAGTAGTGATTTTAATCCTTTAAAAATGAGCATTTCATGAAAGCCTTTTATTCTGATTCTCAGTATGAATCACAATGGAACCAAAGATTAAGATGTTTAAACAGTAAAGAATGTACATAGCAGTTCCAGCTGTAGTGTAAATACTAGTTAATAAGATAAAAGATATAGTCCTGTAAAAGTCATTATCAAAATAAGAGGAAAAATCCTTCATGTGTCACTTATCCTTGTCACTTTCATGGGTCAGGGAATTATAAACAGCTTTAAGTGTTTTGCAATAGCAACATTTCTTTTATTGAATGTTCCTCTCACTACTTTTCTAGAATACAGTATTTGTTTTTTAACTGCTACAATTTTTCAGCTTCTGCTTTCTATGTAGTTGAGATGAGTTGCCTGCATATTTTATAATTGTGAATGCCTACTTAGTTTCTTTGGCCATATTGTAATGCGTCTAGTTTTGCCCACTGTGTAAATAAATCCCGAACCAGCATAATGGCTGTCATTCAGGGTGCATCTACACTGTACCCTTAGCTTGAAATAAGATACGCAATTTGTGCTACGCAAATTGAATATCTTATTTCAATTCTTTTTCTAAATAGGCTTTTTGATGCATCTACACAGCACCAAATTTTTACATAAAACACTATTTCGAGACATCCCTTATTGCTCATGCAATGAGGTTTACAATTACAGGGATGCCGAAATAGCGCATCCTCTATATTTCGTTAAAATGGATGGGTTCAAAAGACATGGTATCCAGAAATAGCACTGCAGTGTAGATGCACCCCCAGAAAATGTCTGCTAGGGCTTATGGCTGGTGCGTTTAGTAACATGGCTTCCAACTTGCATGAAATTAGTTAAGAGTTTTTGTCATAATCCTTTACAGCAACTGAAAATTTGCATTGGTTCCATAAATATATAGTGCATCTCATATACTTTAATGACATATAATCCATAATAAATTTTAATTACATGTTTTGCAGATTTCTTATGTCTCTAGGTTTGTGTTCATTTGATTCAAAATGTCACTCTATTCTAGAACTCCTTTTAAAAAATATACAGTAATATATTTCATCTACACAAGTATTTGACCACCATTTCTCTCTATTAGTCTTTCCTTCTTTGTTTGGGTAACAAGGGATTCCCATTGTCAACTAACCCCTTGAAGTATACTATGAGTTGCTTTACCATATGTACTTTTGAAGTGTCAGTTTCACATATCTATAGAACCCAGTCCTGAATTCTTGCTCACCCAAAAGCTTTGAGTGAGAACCAGATCCAGCAAAATATTTAAATTTGAGCTAAAACTTCAATTGACTTCAGTGGGACTACTCATGTGTTTGGTGTTAATTGTCTTGGTTTTTAACTTTTGGAAAGGGAAAGGTGACACAACAATTACATATAGTAGGGAAAAAGTCCATCAAGAGACAATAACATTGTGATCAAATTAGCAACATTTAAAATGATGTAATTTTTTAAAAAAGGAGAAACATCACCACAAATACATTGCAGAAATATCTGACCTCATTATGGTTGGGAAAATAAATAAGCCTAAACAATAGCTGAATCATCATTCATCTTTAGTACACTCCCAATTTTCAAACACACAGGAATAGCAGATGGGCATACAATATACTGTGGAAGGCTAATGTAACTAAAGAATTACCACATCCTAAAAGCCCCAGGAAGAGAGCTGACAGGACATCCAAACTTATCTCCTGCTTATCTCCCAACAGCAGTATATTCTGTGGCAAAAGGAGCAGAGAGCATTTTTAACTGTGTGTGTCTGTGCTGGACAAAAATAAAATACTATATATGAAAGAAAATCTGAAGAAACACATAGATGGAGATCATACAACCTAAAAACCTGGAGAATGTAAAGGAGAAATGGAGGGATGATGAAAATTTTAATACTCCAGAACTCTTGAATAGATTAAAAATCATTCCAAGAATGACGTCTCTAGAGATTTATGTAAGGACAACATGTTAATCCAAGATTTAAATCAGAACAATGTCTGTTATTGGGGGGGAGGGTTGTTTTGGGTTTTTTTTGTATCTTCCATACTTCCCACAGAAAATATAAAATTCACAGGGTGTGTAACTTGTGTAATATGTTGGCCAAATATATTCCATCCAAAACAATATATATTTGGCTCCAGCTCCGTACCAAAAGTATTAACTCTTCCTGTGTTTACAATGAACAGATATCTTCCAAACTAGTTATACTCGTTTGGCCTAAACATCAATTGTATAGTAATTCGCATCAGTAAATCCCATTTGGTGGACTTCTATGTTAGTGCTTCAGCATCTGGAAAAACAGAATTCACACAATATTTTAGGAGTAGTTTCTCTTTCAGGCTCATCCTTCCACCACCATTTCCTTCCTGCTTTCCCTGCTAGGTATTCTTCCCCTTCTAATCCTTCATTGTCTTTTCATCGTGAGAAGAAACTTGCATGTCAACACCTAAGCAATCAGGGAGGCTAACCCACATAGGAGATGTGGGTAAACTCAATGCATCTAGATCACTTGGTGGTGTATTTTGAATGCAGAGGTGCCATGGCATATTATGCTGATAACATGCAAATACCAAAAAACTGTAGCTATGAGTGGCAGAAACAAAATACCTACCCATTGCCTAAACAAGAGGTTTAATTCACATTGAGCTTTTGCACACAGAATGGTAGATATTAGATAGTCCACAATAACTGTGACTGGATGATCAGCTGTTTTCTCTTTCAATCCATATTGTATGTATGTGACAGTGACTGTATGGAGTAAGCTCATATTATTCCTGACAGATATTGTTTCTCAATGGCTTCTGTACATTCTGGGACTTTTCTTGCTGCACATTATTTATTAGGGGTCTCAATTGACATTAGTTAACGCCTGCAATCAACGCAGTCGAGGATTAACACATTACATTTTTTCACACGTTAATCACAGGCCTTAACGTTGCTCTGCCCCTTTGAAGTGCTGCTGTGGTGCTTCAAAGGGGCAGTGCAACGCAAAGCCCAAGATCAGCTGGGCACTCCGGATCCTGGGCTCTGTGTTGCGCTGCCCTTTTGATGAGCCACCATGGCGCTTCAAAGGGGCAGTGGTGCATGGAGCCTGGGGTCAGCTGGGGACTGTAGCTGATTCCGGGGTCCATGCAGTGCTGCCTCATTGAAATGCCACGGCAGTGTTTCAAAGGGGAGGTGCACGCGATTAATCGTGTGATTAATCATGATTACATTTTTTAATCGTGCGATCAATCGTAATTAAATTTTTTAATTGCTTGACAGCCCTACCATTTATTATTTGGCTATGCAATCCAGCCAAGCCAAACCATAGTGTTCTGAACAACAATGTTCAAGACACAAAGATCTCCTTGAAGTTAAGTTATTCTACTCTCCTTAGCAATATTTGTCATGGTTTGTTCCTCCCCACACTGACAGAGTGGATTGTCTCCAAATGCCACACTGCAGCTCAAATTTCATGTCTGGTACAAAACCGGTTCAGTAGGCTCCATTCCTTTGTAGTAAATCAGGCTCAGATTGATGTTCAGTGGGGTATGAGATAAGATAAGATAATTATTGGTCACTTTCTCTGTGGACCATGCACCTCGACCATAAATCTCCCACCCTGTAAACAAACAATCCGAGGACAGATGACCAAGTTTGTACACTGAGGGACATATAGTGGAAGCCAGGTGGAAGCCACTGAAATTCTTGGAATTAAAATTTAAAAATCCAAGAGTCCTCTCCTGCCATCTATGATGTCATCCAGCATGAATGACAAAAAATGCCCCCTACTCCAGTGCTGACAATGTCAATGCACAAAGGCTGATGGAAATTTATTTGAGACATTGGCTCTTGGTGGCATTAGCTTTGTACATTAGCTGCCATGCTGCTAATAGGTTTTGGCAGCTACAACAGCAGCTATTCCAGCAGCAACTGCAGCAGGTGTAAGAGGAAGAAGAAATGGAGGAGGAGGAGAAGGAAGGGAAGAGAAGCAGGTGGAGGAGCATATCGAGAAGCTACTTGTGGATGAACTTTTCTGGAAGCAACTGCACACTGTACAATGCCGTTTCTGGGCTCAGGACCAGCCGTGAATGGTGGGAAAACATCATTCTGTAAACTTGGGATGACCAACAGTGGTGGCAGAATTGTAAAATGACAAAGGGAGTTTTCCTAGAAATCTGCACTAAACTCAGAAACATGAGAGCTCTGTTGGGCATTCAGAAGTGAGTGGCAACCATGATCAGGAAGCCTGCCATTCCTGATTACGACTGGTTGATAGCTTATTTGGGGAGGGCAGGCCTACTGTTGGGGTTGTGAGGAAAATGTGCACTCTTATATAGAAGATGTGGAAGGTACAGGTCAAAAGGCATGGCTGTGCTCAGGAAATTAATGATGGCTTTCAACTTGGGGTTTCCAAATAGTGTTTGGGGAATTTTTGTTTGCTTGTAGCACCAGACCTTATCATTCCCAGGCAGTAAGGGTTATTTCTCTATAGTGCTCCAAGGGTGGAGTGAAAACTTTTATATGGGGTGGGCAGGAAAAGTCCATGAGCCTAGGAACTTTAGGAACTCATGATGGTTTTCACTAATGAAAAATAGAAAACTTTCCCCCTGAACTATTATGGACATTAACAGTAGTGAGATTCCCCCCAGTCATTCTGGGAGATTCAAGTTTATCTTCTGCTTTCCTGGCTATTGAAGTTCTTTACAGAGGATGGAACAGCAGAAAGGAACTATTTAATTATCACTTGAA
Organism: Pelochelys cantorii; assembly: GCA_032595735.1. Classification (NCBI taxonomy): domain Eukaryota; kingdom Metazoa; phylum Chordata; order Testudines; family Trionychidae; genus Pelochelys; species Pelochelys cantorii. The sequence goes on along the minus strand of CM064328.1, from coordinate 61,714,938 downwards.
TAGTTGAAGGATGACACTGGAGTGTACAGATTAAAGGGTAAATGGCATTATCTGATGACAACATTAGAGGTTGCTGGCTATCTCCCTCATATTATAACTGCTTGCTGCATTTTACATATGTGTAAGTTAGAATCATAGAATCATAGAATCCTAGGGCTGGAAGAGACCTCAGGAGGTCATCGAGTCCAGTCCCTGCCCAAAGCAGGACCAATCCCAACTAAATCATCCCAGCCAGGGCTTTGTCAAGCTGGGACTTAAAACCTCTAAGGATGGAAATTCCACCACCTCCCTACATAACCCATTACAGTACTTCACCACCCTCCTAGTGAAATAGTTTTTCCTAATATCCAACCTAGACTTCCCCCCCTGTAACTTGAGACCATTCCTCCTTGTTTTGCCACCTGTCACTACTGCGAACAGCCTCTCTCCATCCTCTTTGGAACCTCCCTTCAGGAAGTTACATAAGAACATAAGAATGGCCGTACTGGGTCAGACCAAAGGTTCATCCAGTCCAGTAGCCTGTCTGCCGACAGTGGCCAGCACCAGGTGCCCCAGAGAGGGTGGACTGAAGACAATGATCAAGCGATTTGTCTCCTGCCATCCTTCTCCAGCCTCTGACAAAGAGGCCAGGGACACCATTTCTATCCCCTGGCTAATAGCCTTTTATGGACCTAACCTCCATGAAATAATCTAGCTTCTCTTTAAACTCTGTTATACTCCTACCCTTCACAGCCTCCTCTGGCAAGGAGTTCCACAGGTTGACTATGCGCTGTGTGAAGAAGAACTTTATTTTATTAATGCTACCCATTAATTTTATTTGGTGTCCTCTAGTTCTTCTATTATGGGAACTATTAAATAACTTTTCTTTATTCACCCTCTCCACACCACTCATGATTTTATATACCTCTACCATATCCTCCCTTAGTCTCCTCTTTTCTAAACTGAAAAGTCCCAGTCGCTTTAACCTCTCTTCATATGGGACCCATTCCAAACCCCTAATCATTTTAGTTACCCTTTTCTGAACACTTTCTAAGGCCAAAATATCTTTTTTGAGGCGAGGAGACCACACCTGTACACAGTATTCAATATATGGGCGTACCATAGTTTTATACAGGGGCAGTAAGATATTCTGTGTCTTATTTTCTACCTCTTTCTTAATAATTCCTAACATCCTATTTGCCTTTTTTACCGCCGCTGCACACTGTGTGGAAGTTTTCAGAGAACTATCCACGATAACTCCAAGATCTCTTTCCTGATTTGTCGTAGCCAGATTAGCCCCCATCATACCGTAGGTATAATTGGGGTTATTTTTTCCAATGTGCATTACTTTACATTTATCCACATTAAATTTCATTTGCCATTTTGTTGCCCAATCACTCAGTTTGGTGAGATCTTTTTGAAGTTCTTCACAGTCTGCTTCTGTCTTGACTATCTTAAACATTTTGGTATCATCCGCAAACTTTACCACCTCACTGCTTACCCCTTTCTCCAGATCATTTATAAATAAGTTGAGCAGGATTGGTCCCAGGACTGACCCTTGAGGAAACCACTAGTTACCCCTCTCCATTCTGAAAATTTACCATTTATTCCTACCCTTTGTTTCCTGTCTTTTAACCAGTTCTCAATCCATGAAAGGACCTTCCCTCTTATGCCATGGCAATGTAATTTACACAAGAGCCTTTGGTGAGGGACGTTGTCAAAGGCTTTCTGAAAATCTAAGTATACTATATCTACTGTATCCCCCTTGTCTTCATGTTTGTTAACCCCTTCAAAGAACTCTAGTAGATTAGTAAGACATGATTTCCCTTTACAGAAACCATGTTGACTTGTGTCCAACAAATTATCTTCTTCTATGTGCCTGACAATTTTATTCTTTACTATTGTTTCGACTAATTTGCCCGGTACTGAAGTTAGACATACCGGTCTGTAATTGCCAGGATCACCTCTAGAGCCCTTTTTAAATATTGGTGTCACGTTAGCTACCTTCCAGTCATTAAGTACGGAAGCCGATTTAAAGGATAGGTTCCAAACCACAGATGATAGTTCAGGAATTTCCCATTTTAGTTCTTTCAGAACCTCTTGGATGAATGCCATCCGGTCCCAGTGATTTGTTAATGTTAAGGTTTTCTATTTGTTCCAAAACCTCCTCTAATGACATTTCAATCCAGGACAGCTCCTCAGATTCATCACCCACAAAGGACAGTGCAGATTTGGGAATCTCCCTAAAATCCTCAGCCATGAAGACTGAAGCAAAGAAATCATTTAGTTTCTCCGTAATGGCTTTATCATCCTTGATTGCTCCTTTTATATCTCGATCGTCTAGGGGACCTACTGGTTTTTTAGCAGGCTTCCTGCTTCTAATGTACTTAAAAAACATTTTGTTATTTCTTTTTGAGTTTTTGGCTAGCTGTTCCTCAAAATCTTTTTTTGCTTTTCTTATTACATTTTTACACTTGTTTTGACAGTGTTTATGTTCCTTTCTATTTATCTCACTAGGATTGGACTTCCACTTCTTGAAAGATGCCTTTTTGTCCCTCACTGCTTCTTTTACATGGTGGTTAAGCCACAATTACTCTTTTTTAGGTCTCTTACTATGCTTTTTAATTTGGGGTATACATTTAAGTTGGGCCTCTATTATGGTGTCTTTAAAAAGTTTCCATGCAGCTTGCAGGGATTTGGCTCTAGTCACTGTGCCTTTTAATTTCTGTTTAACTAACCTCCTCATTTTTGTGTAATTCCCCTTCTTGAAATTAAATGCCAGAGTGCTGGACTGCTGAGGTGTTCTTCCCACCACAGGAATGTTAAATATTATTATATTATGGTCACTATTCCCAAGCGGTCCTGTAATGGTTATCTCCTGGACCTGATCCTGCGCTCCACTCAGGACTAAATCGAGACTTCCCCCCCCCCCCATTGTGGGTTCCTGTACCAGCTGCTCCAAGAAGCAGTCATTTAAGTCATTGAGAAATTTTATCTCTGCTTCTCTTCCTGAGGTGACATGTACCCAGTCAATATGGGGATAATTAAAATCCCCCATTATTATACAGTTCTTTATTTTGGTAGCCTCTCTAATCTCCCTCAGCATTTCAATGTCACTATCACTGTCCTTGTCAGGTGGTCGATAATATATCCCTACTGCTAAATTCTTATTATTGGAGCATGGAATTACTATCCATAGCGATTCTATTGAACATGTTGATTCATTTAATATTTTTATTTCATTTGATTCTACATTATCTTTCACATACAGTGCCACTCCGCCACCCACACGGCCTGCTCTATCCTTCCAATATATTTTATATCCCGGTATGATTGTGTCCCACAGATTTTCCTCATTCCACCAGGTTTCTGCGATGCCTATTATGTCAATCTTCTCCTTTAATACGAGGTACTCTAGTTCACGCATCTTATTAGTCAGACTCCTAGCATTTGTGTAGAAGCACTTTAAAACTTTGCCACTGTTTATCTGTCTGCCCTTCCCTGATGCATTGGATTGCTTTATATGCAGTTGTTTGTCTGCTCTGGCCCATGGTTTGTCCTCTCCCCTCTTCTCTTTCTGGCCACAACTTAGAGAATCTCTATCAATGGATTCTCCTCTAAGAGAAGTCTCCATCCGATTTATGTGCTTCTCTGCACCAATCGGCTTTCCCCCATCTCTTAGTTTAAAAACTGTTCTATGGCCTTTTTAATGGCTACTATCAAATCCCCCCTCACTCTTCTCTTCTGCAAACTAAATAAGCCCAGATTCCCCAGCCTCTCCTAGTAGGTCATGTGCTCCAGCCCCCTAATCATTTTGGTTGCCCTCCGCTGGAACCACTTCAATGTATCCATATCCCATCTGTAGTAGGGGGGGCCAGAATTGGACGCAATACTCCAGATGTGGCCTTACCAGTACTGTTCAAGAGAGAAACCTGCAATTATGGGCGTGAAAGAGAGGAGCACAGACTTTCAGAATGTTATGAACAGCCAGAAAGGTTTCTGCTCCAAAATGGCAATTGCCATTATAATCTTTTATCAAGATGCCTTATGCTATTACTTTGAAACTAGGAGCTGTAAATGTTTTGCAAACTTGAGTTTGGAGATTTGCAATGTTGGGGGTATCTTAAAGCCCTTGTAAATGCCATCTTCTATGCATAAACCTATAGTCTGAATGAATTCTCTCAAGCCAACTATTAATTAACTGCAAGGAATGTCCTTATGGGTAGACTTTACATACAGAGACACAGGTACTTTATCAAGAGGATCAATTTTTGACATTTTAAGGTTAAAGTTCACTGAAATCTTTCATGCAGAGACAATGAAATGTTGTTATCCTTTTTGTACAACTAAGGGCCAGTTAAATTGTATTTAACTTTCTCTGATTGAGAGGTCTCCATATTGTTAATCTCTCTTTCCCAGAGTGAGGTAATGAGGAATATTCAAGTGAAAGAAAGAGAAAGTGAAAATCCAAGAGAAAGAAGGGTGTTAGGACAAGTGTTCCTGTTAGGCTGAGTCTCTGGCAGGGTGTCTGACAGGAGGTGCACATAGATGTCTTCAGGCTTTTGTGTGGGACCGAATTCTTGGCTTTCTGGGATGCTCTCTTCCTGGTTGTTTGCATGCACAATGTCCTCTACGCCTTGTATACTTTCCATCATTACCCAAAAGAAATTCTGTCCATTTCCTCGTGGTGTGGATAGATCACAGAAGCACTGCCAGACGTCTGGTTCTCTCTGCTTATGTTGTGGCATTGAAAAAGATCCCACTGTGGCCCTTCTTGGCTATCTGCCTAGAGATGGATATGTTCTTTATTCCAGTATTTGGTGGGAAAGGCTGCCTGTACCTTCGCTTCTGTACAGATGGCAGGGAGAACAATGACCTTGGCATGGATCCAAGTGGCTGCACAGGGCATTGGATAATGCTGATGTAATAATACTGTTGGAATGGTGAGGTATGCTACTTCACAGGCAAATGAATTATGTCTAGCTTTGCACAAGCTTTTGAAAGTTTGCATGACCTGAGAGTGGTAGATGGCACACAGGTAAACATATAGCTGTAAACAAACCCTTTTGCATTCTTTGAGTGTGAAAACAGAATATCACGTTCCTCTGGCGACTGGCCTGCCTGGCAAAATACCTGCCCAATGCATGTTTAATTGCCAATTACTGGGAGGTGACAATATAAAGTCTTTAGACAGAGCAAGAGGAAAGATAACCCAAAGATTAAGATTTTAGACTAGGTTTATTTTTGTGATTCTATCATTTAGTTAAGGTCAGTTTTTAAAAATGTTTTTGCTGCTGTTGCAATTTATTGCTTCAAACCTGTTTCAATTTGCTTTTTTTAATATTTGTGTAATTTTAGAAGGTTTTGAATGGGAGTATTAGACCTCGTAAATATTTTTCATCCTGTTATCTGTGAAGATGGAATAGTTGAATGTGACTGTCTCAGAAGCACACTACTGAGGAGCCAAAGGATGTCAATCAGGATGTGACATTAGCCCTAGGCATCACAAATGTAAATTATTTTATTCTCCAATAAAAATGTTCCACAAATTATCATGTGTAGCTGACTGGGCAGGGATCAGGTGTAGTCAGTTTTCTTTAGAGATTTCCCAAGGTTTTTCCCACTCCTGTGCCACAGACATCATGCTAAACCATAAACTACCAAACAATTTGGCTACGTCTTGACTGGCATGATTTTCCGCAAATGCTTTTAACGGAAAAGTTTTTCCGTTAAAAGTATTTGTGCAAAAGCGCATCTAGATTGGCATGGAGTTATCATGAAAACGATGAGCTTTTGTGCAAAAGCGCGTCTACATTGGCGGCGCGCTTTTGCGCAAAAGCAGAAGCCCGGAACCATTTTGCAGAGGGCAAAAGGGCACCAGCCCTTTCCAGAGGCGGGAGCTGGAGCTCCTTTGAGACACGTGCTTAAAGGGATCTCCCTGGATAGCCGTTTCTCTCCTGCTCCGTGATTTAGTACCTCTTGCAGGGACTGACAGCCGTAGCAGTTTTGGTGGTTGCCCTCTGCCTTTTGGACACCACTGCCTTTTGCCACCTAGTGCTTTTGCCTGTTTTTTTTTTCTTTTGCCTTGTTTTGTCTGCCATGGAGCCAGAGGTGGCTGTGTGCCTGCTCTGGCCCCTGCCGGCCATTTTGGAGTGCCTGCAGCTGCTGGTCCAGGCTGGTGCCCTCCTGTTCCAGGACCAGGAGGCGCAGACCGCTTTGGACTCCCTCACCAGGAAGGCCATGGCGTCCCTGTGGCATCCCCACCCCAGGGTGGAGAGGCCACTGTGGAGACTGGACACCAGTACGGACTGGTGGGACCGGCTGGTCCTGGGGCAATGGGGCAACCAGCAATGGCTCCAGAACTTCCGCATGCGAAAGCGGACGTTCCTGGAGCTGTGTGCCTGGCTCACCCCCGCGCTCCAGAGAGCCACCACCCGGCTGCAGGCACCCATCCCCATCGACAAGAGGGTCGCCATCGCACTTTGGAAGCTGGCCACCCCAGACAGCTACCGATTGGTGGCACACCAGTTCGGGGTGGGCAGATCCACCGTCGGTGTCATCGTGATGGAGGTAAGTCCCAGGGGGAGTGGGGTGGGGGGGAGGGTGATGCACTTCATGCCCAGGGGCAGCCAAGACTCCAGGCTGGGCCACCCAGGGGTTTGGGCCGTCCATCCCTTGCACAGGCCAGCTGGAGGGGGGGGGGGCGAGGGGACCCTGGTGTGTGTGTGTGTGTGTGTGTGTGTGTGTGTGTGTGCGCGTGAGGACAGAGGGAATCACGGGGGGGGCCAAGGGAGCGCACACTCACCCCTGCCTTATGTGATGTGTTCCCCTGTGTTTCTCTGCACCCTTCTGCAGGTCATCCACGCCATCAACGATGTCCTGTTCCCAAGAGTGATCCGCCTGTGCGACGTGGATGCTATGTTGGCCGGCTTCACTGCCCTCCGGTTCCCCAGCTGCGGAGGAGCCCTGGATGCAACCCACATCCCCGTCCGGGCCCCGGAACATCGAGCAACTCATTTCATGAACAGGAAGGGGTACTGCTCTATTGTTCTTCACGCCCTCGTGGACCACCGTGGCCGCTTCCTAGATGTTTATGCGGGCTGGTCCGGCAGAGCACACGATGCCCGCATCCTCTGCAACTCCAGACTGTTTCACAGGCTGGAGGCAGGCACCTATTTCCCACGGTGGGAGTTTACTGTTGGGGATGTGCCTATGCCCATCTGTATCATCGGGGATGCGGCCTACCCCCTGCTGCCCTGGCTAATGCGGCCCTACACAGGGCGGACGGACCAGAACTGGGCCCGGTTCAACGACCACCTCAACCGGGCCCGGAATCAAGTGGAGTGCGCCTTTGGCCGCTTAAAAGCCCATTTCCGTTGTTTGCTCACCCGTCTCGAGATGGGTGAGTGGAATGCCACGGAGGTAGTGGCCGCATGCTGCGTGCTCCACAACGTTGTGGAGCGGAGTGGGGAGGCCTTCCTCCCTGCATGGATGGCAACCAAGGGCCAGACTTATGAACAGCCCCACACAGCTGCCATCCGCCAGGTGCACCAGGACGGGGTGCGCATCCGAGAGGCCCTGGAGGACATGTTCACCCAGGCCCCATAGTAGGGTCGCCTCAGTCTCCCCATACAACTCCCTCCCATCCCCTACCCTTCCCCCGCCCCTCCCCTCACCTCCCAATAAACACCAAACACAGTTTTGTTTTCAACAGAAAAACTTGTATGTTTGTATTTACAAGGGGGAGAGGGGGAGGAGACCTTCAACTGGGAGGGGGAGGAGCTACTCCTGGGAGGGGTGGCCCCTGTGACTGCTCCTGTGGGGGAGGACCTGCACATGGGGGGGCAGGCCGCATCGGGGCAGGCTGCATGGGCAGGAGGGGCAGGAGCAGGAGCAGGAGAGGCAGGAGCAGGAGCAGGAGGGGCCATTGCAGGAGGGGCGAGGGGCACTGCTGGGGGAGGGATGATGGGGGCACCGGGCAAGGCCATGCCATAGTGGATGGCATGGCCTATGTGGGCAGTGAGAGTGGAATGGAATCTGCCATGCAGATGCACTGGGCCTGGAAGGCGCCCCAGGCCTCCTGGTACCACTGCAGGTCCACCTCCACGCGCCGAGTGATGGCTGCCTCAATGCACTCGATGGCCTGCACGTAGCGCCAAAGGAGCTGGTCCTGGTGGCGGAGTCACTGCCTCAGTGGTTGGGTGGCTGGGGGTGCTGCTGCTGCTGCCGGACTGGAGGGTCCCCAGCTTGTGCCTGGTCCTGCTGCAGGGAACAGAAGAAAGGATGGGTCAGTCAGGCAGCCCGGCCACTGTCCCTACACCTCATGCCCTCCACCCGACCCCTGAGCCCAGATGACACCACAGTGGTGTGGCTTGGGCCCACTCGGTTACCTCCCCTTCCCCCCGTGTTGTATGTTTGCATAGAGGACCGCCCCTGGAGTAGGGTCCTCCTCCATGTATTGTAACCACCGGTCTGTGTCCTGGCCCCGTGGAGGGTGGGAGGGAGCTTGTGTTGTGTTAACCTGTGGAACTCCCTGCCGATGGAGGCTGTGAGGCTTTGGGCTATTCAGTGGTGTTTGACAGGGAGCAAGATGAATCCCCACACAGTGCCTGGGAGCACATCTGGCAGACGTGGTCTGGGCTCTCAGATCCCCATCATGTGGGATGTCTCCTGGACGGAACCAGGAGAGAGTGACTGGGGAGTCTACCATCCTTGCAGCAAAACTCAGGCGGCCCTAGGGCCAGCCTGAGCACTTCCCCCCTCCCCCTCCCACTAGCCCTCACACACGTAGCCCAGGGACATGTGTGGCTGCAGTGGGGACTTCCCTCGGGGGGCCAGCCAAGGCACCGGGAGCCGGCGAGGGGCTCAGTGGGGGCCACGCTCATGGGCTGTGCTGCTGCGGTTCTCCCAGAAGCAGCTGGCTGTGCCTCACAGCCAGGCATGGGACAGTGTGCCGTTCTGTGTGCTGCACCCTTGCGGAGGTGTGGGCTCTGGTCTGAGCCCCTGGGGCCCTGGCTGGTTCCAGCCGGCATCCACCCTTCCCCCCGGTCCCGCCGGATGTGTGTGAGCAGCATGGTCCCAGGCCCTGCAGGTCCCAGGCCCTGCAGCTGCCTGCCGCAGCCACATGCTGCTCGGTCACCAGGCTGCACGTGGTTGCACGCGCTGCTTACTGCCTAATGCTACACAGCCCGTGCAGCTCACGTGGCCTGAGTGACGTGCTCTCTCCTTCCCACCCCCCCCCGCCCTTGTGAGTGCAAAGTGTAACACTCACCGGTGGATCCTTCCCTGGCCTCCAAGGATGCGTGGGAGACATCAGGACTGCCGGAGGGGGCCTGCAGGGTGGCAGTGCTGGCCTCGTCCTCTGACGCATTGCTGGGGATGTCTCCTTCCCCCGTCTCGGTGGTCCTGGTGACAGGGGGGGCACTTGCTGATGTCCACCGGGATGTCTAGGACTTGCAGGGCTGGCTGGCCCAGGATGGTTTGGAGCCACCGGTAGTGGGGGCGGGTGTCGGCTCCTGCCCCCTGGCCCTTGCTGGCCCGGACGTAGCCCAGGCGCAGTTCTTTCGCTTTTGCCCGGACTTGTTCCAGGGTCCAGGCTGGATGGCCCTGGTGGGCGAGCGCCTGGGCCATGCGGGCAAAGATCTCCGCATTCCGGCGCCGGGAGTGGGTGTCGTGGAGGGCCTCCTCCTCCTGCCACAGATCCAGCAGGGCCTCCAGCTCCCCCGAGGACCAGGATGGGGCCCTTCTTTTTCTGGCCCTGGGGGCCTCCTGCGCTGGGGGTGTGGGTGGCTTATTCCTCACCTGGAGCTGCCATTGCGCTTGGGGGGTGTCTGCTGGATGGCAGGGGCCACGTGGCAGACCTCTGGCCAGAGGTCTGAGGAAGGCTCCTGCCGCATGAGCTCAGCAGCCTGCGTCTGCTTTAAGGGGGTTCGGGTTACCAGGAAGTCCAGGGAGCTGACTGTGGCTACAGAGTCTCCAAGCGTCCATAGGGCTTTTTTCCGTTTAGCCTGCTTTTGCGCAAAACGTCTTAGCTGCCTGTCTACACTGGCCCTTTTGCGCAAAAACTTGCCAGTCTAGATGCAGCCTTTTGCTTTAACACAAGTTGTCTTACCAGAGCAAGCTGATGATATCAGACAAGGTTCAGTCCACCTTACTTTGTGACTAGAGAAAGCCTTCTTACTGTTTCATTTATATTGTGACCATCATATTTCACTTTCCAAAGTCTGAATTTGTCTGATTCTTTATTGCACCTCTGAAAAAAGACATTTACATAGCTGACCTGCATTATGGGGTGGGCTGATTCACTTGTTCTATTTGTCACTAAGCATATTCTTAAGTCCAAGGCTGAGGTGTTGGAGGACAGCAGTAAAACACAGAAGGTGTGGATTAGTAACCTAATGATGTACATCTCACGTAAGTTGTGTGGTTGAAGGCCAGCAGAAAGTGCCGTATAAACTCCCTCAGGCACGTCATGGCATTATCTGTAGCTATTGCAACATGAGATGTTAATGAGAAATTAGTGCATTCTTTTCTAAGGTGAATTATGTACTGAAAGTTATGTACGCTTTGTATGCATCCATCCATAATTTATTTACTGTTACTTTTGTTTAATGACATGGAGTTCTTATAGTATAGAGATTATTGTTATTAGAAGGATGAGAGAGAATATAAGCATAGGCTTTAACCACCTTTTCTCTGATATTTGTAATATATTTGTTAGACAGTTTAAAAATATTTCTGTACTCACTCTCCTTTCCTCTTTCCCTCAACCATATTTACTATCTCTCAATTTCCATACAAATATGATCAGTTTAAAAGTAAAAGATTTTTTTTCTTCCTGCCAGCCCTGCAAATTTACCACATCACTGATAATAAGAGTACAGTTCCAAGTAAACCACCTTTTAACAATTCCTCCTGGACAGCCCCACTCATCTGCTGAACCTTAAAGCTACACAACTAATTGAACATAGGTCATTTGATAACTGCTTCGTGTCTCTGAGATTATGTACACCACAGGAGAATTTATTTTGGGGATTTGTGGCTCCACCAGTAGTATTTTTTATTAATCCCACTAGCTATCTTTAACTAATAAATTCAAAAAATAATCGGTTGAAAGAATTTGCTTGTTGGCCTGGTGATGTGCTAAACACATATTTTGAGGTGCTAAATTTGCCATTGATTTCACTGGGATTTGAGAACACTCAATATATCACAAAATATGCTGAGCACTGTGTGGGGCTAGGCCTTTACTGATTTTGAATATGTTTCCTTGGTCACCAATTTGAATCTCACCTAAATCACTGGAGAGCAAAAAGTGGTCATTGCAGCCCTATGTTAAATGAGTTGGTGTCAATCTAATATCATACCCAAGGCCACAGAGCAAAGAGTGAAAGACAATATTCTGGAGTGTTTTAGCATGCCGTGCTTTAGGTTGATTTGTAGCTGGATATGATGGAACTGACAAAGGCGATGGCAATATTGTAAATAAAATAATCAAGTGATATTAACATGGTTTTGTACCAAAAATAAATATTCCTATTTTAACACAAACATCTGTTTGTCACTGTGCTGAAGTAAAAGTGGACAACACATTTAAATGTGGTAATAGTCCTATCAGAAAAGGACTAGTTTTTGGAATTCCAACTCCTCCACAACCTCCTCCCCCCCCCCCTTTTTTTTTTTTTTTTTGCTTTAATGGAAAGTTAATTGGTGTGACCCTTGCAGGCACCAAAAACATGGGTGATGAATGGTTTAGAAATGTGTATTACTGACATATTATTAATTTTATCAAAATCTTTTTCTGAGTTCCTTCTCTCTGTCAACTTCCTGTGTAGACCAGAGTTTAATTTGGCAGCATTTAAGGTTCTTTGTAAAGTTAGCTCAGCTGATTACCTTCACATCCAGTCATTCATAAACATCCCAACATGTTGAAAGTCATGGAAATTTGCTAAAATACATGGAAACCATGTAATTCATAACTCCCACAACAGCCATAACAAAAAGCATATAATGGAACCTGACCCTGCACTGGGCTTATTCTTGAAAATAAACATTTTGTAAGCTAAGGACTTTTGCTAAGCAATTGGTATGCCAGGCAGCTGATATGTGATGACTGCACCTCATTAAACCAAATTCATTCACTTCAGTATTACCTTGCCTCCTCTCCCATTTGCTTGTTTCTCTTCACCTGTTTTTTCTTGTTCCATGCATATGTATTATAAACTCTTTGGGGTAGTTAATTTTTTTTCATTTCATGTGTGTATGGTGCCTACACACAATGAGATCATGGTCCATAAATGGAGAATCTAGGAGCTACGGCAATACAAAACATACAATATACTCTATAGTGATGATTATGATGAGGCCAAGTGTGACATTCCAGCATATTATTTTTCCTATGCTCAACATTTGAGTAGGGACCAATATTGTAAAAAATCAAATACAGCTAAATAAAGTAGAATTCCTTTTCTTAATGTTCTAGAATACATTTGTACAACACCTTGCACAATTAAATCTTGATTCTAAGTGGGCCCTAGGGGCTTTACTGTAATAAATATGAAAACAAACTGAAATGATGAAATGCAATAATTGAGCCAGGACATCATAAAGCTATTGCTTACCATTTCTAGATCAGGTTCATGGAATGGAGGTAAATTCTGCTGGCTAATTATAGATTTGTAATGTGTAGGATGTTAGCTGTCATTGCTATTTAGGTATCCACATGGTCCCTACGATTATAAATCAATATGACAATCGTCAGGACAGACGCTTTCAATAATGGGGGATATTCCAGAGAATACATGTTCTTCATAAACCTGTGGCAACATAAATCAAGTCTTTCTTCAGTTCAGATTTAGGCAAATGCTTCTCATGCAGGCAATGATCCTGGTTGGGAAATGGTGCTGTTTGCTTCTGATGTGAAGGAGATGTAGAGAACTTTATGGGGTTTTTGTATATGGGTGGCAATGCAGCCCACAGTGTCTCGCTTGCTCTTCCAACATCTGCAGGCCAATGTTGAATAATATAGGGAAGATTGTTGATTTTTCTGGGATGTAGCAGGTGAGGGAACTAGAGGGGGAGGCCCATAATGGTCCTCCAAGCTTAGTCTGAAAGGAAGAACCAAAATCGTTTTAGGGTTTTTTCATTCACCCCTGCAACAACTTAGAGATGAACAGGAGAATTTGATAATCAGGACACAGCAGTTCAGCAAGATGAGTATGGAGGTAGTATACTGTGACCTGGCTGGCCTGAAACCTAATCAGGAGTGCTCTAGGACATTGGCATCTGACAAGTCGTGTTCAGAGTGGCTATTACCTAGCTTCTTGATTAACTTTCCTACAAAAGAATAAAGGCTGATTCATACTGTGTATAGTCTTTAGCCCTGGGGAATTACTTCTTTAGTAAAGGTAGGAGTTCTGTAGTTTAAAGGGTGTGTGATAAGTTCCTCTTCTCAAATGAAGAGCTCAATGTTTTTATAGTGTAAAGGTTGCCATCCTGCTGATTAAATCAATGAGTCCCTGGCCACCTTCATCTAAGGGCAGGAACAGCAAAGAAGGTCAAAATCAGTATAATTATTAAAAAGTGGTCAATGTACCTCTGAATCCAGACCAAAAGACCTGGTGGGGGGGAAAGGGGTGTAGCCAGTGCTGTGCTACTGAGGATACAAGGTTGTTGGTGATCAAAATCTGTCTCCAAAAAGAAAGTCCAGGAAGGAGTTAGTGCCATTTCTGCAGCCTGCCTGGTCTCTTCTCCTCAGCCACCTCCTAGCTCCTAAGTATATAGTAAAATAACCCTCAACACCATAGTCCCAGAGGTGCCCCCTATAAATTGTTGAAGCAACAAACGGGAACCACTAAACTGCCAAGAGCACAGTAAGATTAAGTTGGTCTTGGCCCGGTAAATGCAGGCAGAAGATGCAAGTTTATACACTTGTAAATAAGTGAAAAGGACCTGCTCTCCCAAAACTGAGATACCATCAGCATAGGCCAACAGATGAGTTAGGAAAGCATCTGCTATACCCAACACAGAAAGGCCAGTAGTATGACTTTTTAGGAGGTGTAGGAACGCTCCAAACTAAAAGCATTCAACATTTCAGACAGGAGGTAGCCCTTATGAATGTTTCTTTAATTGGGAAGCAGCAGCTAAGACTCCCATGAATCTTTAGGACACTAAAAACATTATAGTACAATGAAGACATGCATGAAGAGAATTCTGGCCCCACCTTGAAAGCATCTAGTGATTTTAAAAGATAACCATGGTTAATGCTATCAAAGGCCTTCTCCTGGTCTACAGAAATAAACCCAACATCCATGTTACAAAATCTGCTAATAATAAAAACATCACAATTTAAAAATAAATTATCCCAAACCTGGTGGTCATGAATTTAATGTGTTTGATTAGAGTATGTCAGAGACTCCAAACAGTTCTTCAGCCAGTTGGATAAGACCTTGTCTCCTACTAGTCCCTTGATGTCCCAGTCACTGTATTGGGACACCAAAACCAGCTCTCTTCCCACTGTCCCTTGAACCAGTAGTGCATGGGCAGGCATCCCTCAAATTACTAGAGTCATTATGGAGGAAATGTTTCATATTTTCAGAGGGTAATCCATCCCCTCTATTGAGTAATTTAAAACCAGGTTCAGTGGCTGGTAGGGTTTATTTAGAACCACATAAACCTGACTTCAGAATGATATAACATGCCTCACATCTGGGTTCTTGAAACCTAATGGAATTTTCCTGAGAGCAGAAACCACTTTCCCATAAGGAGAGATAGCAGACATTAGCATCTCTTTGGAGGAATGATGCCCCCCACCCCATCCCAGGAAAAAGAAACACTGCAGGTGTAAACAAAAGAAAAGCTTGAACAAAAGTCCCTCCTGTACCAAAGGATTCACAGACTGCTCCTGAAACAAGAAAATCACCCACCTACCAGTGAAAAGTGTGACATGTGGGGAGAGACCAACAACACCATAGAACAAAGAAACAGTAAATAACAATTTTAAAACATAGTATCAAAAACACAGCTAGTGCATGCAGCACATACCAAATACAGCCTCACTCTCAGAAACTCTCACAATCACGAGACAGAGAGAAACACTAACTGAATCAATGTGTAACCAAAATAAGGAGGGTGAATTGCTTTTAGAAGACAAACAATTGCAGCATACTGCAAAAGTTACATTTACCAGGATGTGTACTTGAAGGATAAATGCAAATTTTCCCAATGCAGTACAATTTCACAATATAGAAATCCCATACTGAGAGTAATCACTTTACAAATCAACATATATTTTTCTTAGGGCTAAAGTGCTAAAGCATGTATGAATTCTATCCCCTGCCTGGAGCAACTTCCTAAACTTTCTGACCTCCAGAGCAGAAAACTGCCTTCAAAGCTGCAGGTGATAATTGTGACCAACTAATAACACATATCTGTTATTATCTGCTAAACTGTCCCAATGTACTGTTTAAAATTTTTCCCTCTAATTAGTTTGGCTTCCTACAAGAGGAATATTAGTGAAGTAGCAGCTGAGTGGTCTGATTTCTGGAAGAAAAAAGAGACCAATGTGAAATAGCATCATTAATGGATCTGATCTTTCCCTGCAATATCAGAAGTGTGTTGGGACTTATTTATGTATCTTCCTGCCATGAAATAGCTTATTTTATATTTTAATATAAGCAAATCTAAAGTGATGCATTTTGAATCTCAGAACCATAAAGATGCTATGAACGAAGTAAAACTCTGAAAATGAAAGGGACATAGAGACTCGAGTGGCCAGAAGAGGGCTGTGTACACTACTTTCAGAAAACCCATCCCAAAATCAGAGGTTCAGTCCAACCCACTAATAATTTCACACATAATAATTTACACTAATATTTTCACATATATTCAATGTTTTAAGAAAGTCAATTCCCCAAAGCTCAAAAAAGTTATGAGTGGATAAAATATTTAAAATGAAAAATGTGAAGGATAATTATGAATAGTTTAAAAATTCTTTGTTAGATACCCATGGAACCACAATCCTGTATTTACAAAAAAAGGCGTCTTTGGTTTAAAATATACTAGTTAAAAGGAGAGATAAAGAATGTAATAAAAATAAAACATGATAAATGTAAAACTGTGGAAACTAATAGCTATGAGTACAAATTAGAATTTAGGAAAATCAGCCAATTGGTAATAAAAGCTAGAGGTATCAATGAAAAGCTTATGTCCAGTAGGGTTACAGACAACACGAAAGAATCTGTTGATATATTAAATACAAAGGAACTCCTAGTAATGGTTTAAGTCTGATAATAGAAAAGAGTAGTAAAATTATCACTCATGACATGGAAAAGGAAGATGTATTCAAAAATACATATTTAGAAAGAAATACTTACATTGATATTGTAAGGATTCATATCAGTTTCTATTTGGATCCAGGAACACTTGAACATAGGTCTACTGCAACTGGGTTAGCTAGTATTCCCAGAGCATTGCCAAGAATCAACTAGCACCTACATAGAGAAAAGATTTCTGATAATAGATTTTTTTTAATCCAGAAAAAAAAGAGGTCCGAGAGCCAAACTAGACAAATTGAAACTATTAATATTGTGCACAGTTTTAATGGTGGAGGTAATTAACCATCGGAACAACTTATGTCCTGAGATATGGTGGAGTCTTTACATCAAGACTGGATATCTTTCTAGGATATATCTAGCTCAAGCAAAAGTTATGGGCTTGATGCAGGAATTACTGGGTGAAATTCTATAACCTGTTTTATGCAGGAGGTCAAACTAGACTGTCATTGTGGCTCCCAATGGCCTTAAAAATAGATGAATTTGTGTATATGGGTCTTTGTGATATTTTTGAGATCTACTAACATCACTACTGGTCAGAAAACATTTGCACTCCTGAAATGCTACTATTTTCACTGTCCTATCTTCCTTCATCATCCACAGAAACATTCATCTCACCCTCCAGTACCAAAATTCCCCATAGGCTCCATGGACTCTTTTCAACTTTACCATGTCCTAAAGGAATGAGAAGGAAATTGTTTGAGCTGGTGGTTTCCTCTTTTTGGTTCTGCTAACTCCAACCACTTTAGAATCATCAGTAACCCTCCTCCCGCCCCCAACCAAGAGACTGCCTTAAAAATCTTGGGATTTTAAAATAACATAGTTTGGAGTCTTTTTATTTGCCTTCTAATATTGGGAGTGTTTGGGTTCACATTTTTAAGATTTTCTGCACAAACAGGAGAGCTAAAATGTATCACCACTTTGGTTCCCAAAACTTGAGTCACTCAAAACCATGCTAGTCAATTTTGAAAATTTAGATCATTGTCTCTAAAGTATATTTCCTGAAGTACTGTCCAAAAAGCATTTCTCATCCTGAATTTTCTTTCCAACAGTACCACTCTCTAGACTGGGCAGCAATGTAGTTTATAACGATATAGCATAGCATGATTGCACATAACACTGGGATTTCCCCAATTCAATGTAAGTATCATGCACATTCCAACTCAAATTTGTTAGGAATTTTACTACTTATCATCATCAGAATGAATTCTTGATAATAAAGACATATTATGATGAGATGTTGCAAATTTCCAGAGCAAGACTGCAAAAGACATTGTGGGTACGTCTACACTGCATGACAAAAGTCTAATTAAGCTATGCAACTTGACGAAGCTGAAGCTGCATAGCTGAAGTCGAAATAGCTTAATTCGGCTTTTGGCGCTGTCTATACTGCAGGAAGACAAAGGAAGAGTACTCTTCCTTCGACTTCCCTTACTCCTCATGAAATGAGGGCTACAGGAGTCAGTGTAAGAAGTCCTCCATCTCGACATTATTTCAAAATAATGGTTTGCTGTGTAGATGCGCACATTGTTATTTCAGAATAACATCAGTTATTCCGAAATAATGCTGCTGTGTAGACGTACCCTGTTAGACTACAGCCTGAAATGTAATACCCTAGGAGATGTCTTCTCATGCTGAAAATCACTGGACTACATGAGCTTTACAAGTAAATTATTGGAGCTGGAAGAATTAATTCAAGTTGTGGAGATTCCCTACCATAATTCTGGGATTGTGGATCTAGGTTTTGACTTCATCACCATATGCTGCATTCTCTCACAGTTTTCTGGTTTAAAATGTGACCTGTTTTTTTTTTAATATTTGTTGAATAAACAGGAGCCAGGAAATTCTTTTAAATTGATAATATTGCTCACTCAGTATTTCCCTTTCCTCAGATGTTTGAGAGACATGTTCATAAGCAAGCATAAATGAGATCTTCTGTTTATATTGTGTCTGTTTGGAGTGGTGTAAATTTTATTGGTCTCTGTTACTGAGATCTGAGACCAAAAAGCTGGGTTTTATATCAAGAAAGTGGTTAGTGTATTTTTGTCTGAAAGTACTCAGGCTAACATAGTGAATATTTTATAATCAGACTGAAGATACTGATAAATGGACATGGATCCTCCCTCAAAGTTTGCTTTGCAAAAACAAAAAAGATAATGAATCAGATTTATAGGCCATCTATGTACAGTAAAGTCCAGTTCCTTGGACTCAAAGAACATGTGTATGTGTGTGTCAATAAATGAAAATCTTAATCTAAATCCTTCCTTTGCCATTAGACCTTCTTTAGAGCTTTTCTATGTGGTGTGTTAGAAAATGTCTGAACTGTAGTTAGACTCTTGCAATTGGCCCATGCCAACTTACTTGAGCTTCTAGGGCCCTGACTAAAGGCCTATTTAATTGCCTGAGCTCTGGGATTGTTTTATCTCGCAGGACCCTAAAGCCCATGCTCCATCCCAAGTCTAAACATCTGTATGGCAATTAAAGAGCCCCTTTGCCCAAGCCCCACAAACCTGAGTCAGCTGGCCTGGGGCAGACATAGGTTTTTAATTGCAGGGTAGGCATACCCTTAGTGTGTGGTAGCAGGATCCACATGGCAAGCTAATGCAAGGCAGACTAGTGCACTTTAGAGTCACATCCTGATTAGTCATACACTAATTCATGAAGACAAGCCCTTAGGGATCAAACCAGGCTTTAACACCCCTGTCTGTGTGTGTTGTTTTTAAATAATGTCTACAAATAATATATTAACATATTTAATAAATTAGACCATCGAAATGTTAAGCAGCTTCCATGTTCTAATACATTCATCAGAGCTCCTTTTCACTTGCAAATACATTCATTTAAAAATGTTTCTATTGCTTTCCATTAGGCACCCGCTATTTCTCAGGACTAGCCTTTGATACAAAAGCAATGTTGATGGATGTACGGCACAGATGATACTGGTTGAATGTTTATGGAACATATGCAAACTTTCACTTATTTATATAGAATACTCTGAGGATGAACTTTCACAGTAAATGGTTCATAGTGGAATATTTACCGAGCGTGGAAGGAATAAACTGGACTAGATTCAGGTATTGGTGTTTTCTTAGCTGTGGGTTTTTAAATTGAAATATATGTTTCTCTGCATTTTGTTAGTGTTGACACAGGCAATACACAGGTATCAAATACTCTCTATTGGCTTCTACCCTACGGGTATCTAACACAATGGAACTACTTTTTGCAAATAGCATTGGCTCATCCCCTGCTGGTTAGGAGATGTGGGGAAGCAAAATAGTAAATATCCCCATTATGCAGAGGTATATGTAATTTGAATGTACTCAGGCTCCTTGTATCTTCAACACCACCTTTTTGTTTACGATTCAACATCAAATTATTATTTTTTTCATTGTTCTATTAGTATAATTCATCTTCCCTATTCACCTGAGCTAGCAACAACCAATCATGTGTAAAGACTTAATCATTGCTCCCTGTCTGTAAATTCCCACTAGAGTCAATTAATTTAAATCAAAAGGGGCTGTAGCATAGGTTCCCTAGAGCCTGCATTCTGTTCCCACATCTGGACTCAATGCAGTCACAAGGCAGATTCTAAGTAGCTGTGATAGCTCTCTGTTCTGTTGCGACAATGAGGACAGGACCTCCCTGGGGTCTGTCTTCTCATGAGGTGTGCGAAGGGGTTAGCTGATGGGTCTCCAAGAAGAACTAACCAGGAGCCTTAACTTTCATTTTTTCTTTCCTGGCTGTATAGGGATCAGTAACTGGGGTAATTCAGTGTTTCTTCTGCATGGCTCTCTATACCTTCCTCCAGCAAATGAGAGAAATGAACTATTTAGCACCAACAAGTAGAAGATACTCAAGGAAGGGCATATGTGGGGCTGATGTGAGGAAAGGGCTAGGACTGTGGCGATGGTGAGAAGTTAGTGGGTGAGATTGAAAGAAGCCTATTGGTGATGAGTAGATGAGGAATGGAAGGTAGATGTTGAGGTATTGAAATTTTGGGTATAGACCCTGTGAATTTATTTGTGGTGTCTGTCAGCCTTTCCATTTAAAGGAGGTTCATACTATTAACAGTGGCTGGGATGGTTTAGTTGGGATTGGTCTGCTTTTAGCAGGGGGTTGGACTCAATAACTCCTGAGGTCTTTTCCAACCCTTTGATTCAACGAATGTATGATTGTAACAGTGACTCCACGGCTGAAGCTACTCCCAAAATCTTCTAATAGGAACTCTGGATTTGGCTTCAAATGCCATAGCAATGAAATCCCACCTCTTCAATTAGCAGCTTCTGAAAGCTGAGGGGAGTCATCAGAAATCTTTCAGTCCAATCAACATCCAGGGAGCTTTCCACAAGAGAGGTAGGCGTTAATGGCTAAAGAGGTCCAATGCTGGAGACTGGGAGAGTCAAAGGCAAATAACAGAGTCTGTGAAGCAACCAAATCATCCTCTGGAAGCTACAGTCTGACGGTGTGTCTAGACTACAGGGCTTTGTCGACAAAAGTGGACTTTTGTCGACAAAACTATACCTGCGTCTACACTGCCGCTGAGTTCTGTCGACATAACGTCGACAGAACTCAGCAGTTTTGTCGACAGCTGTAAACCTCATTCTACAAGGACTAACTCCTTTGTTGACAGAGTTCTGTTGACAAAAGGTAAGTGTGGATGCAGGGGAGAAGTTATGTCGACAGTAAAGGCCTCCAGGAAGAACCCCTGGTGGACACTCCTGTCACTGCTTTCCACCCTATTGTTCCTGCCTGTAGACATCTTTAAAAGGCACAGGCACCCAGGATCAGCACTCTGGCAGCAAGCCAGCTCCAGAGAGGACCCTGACTGCGCTGCTCTGTTTTTGGTGAGCCTAGTAGGAGCCATGTCGCAGGGACAAGCCCCCCAAATCCCCCTGGCCCTTCCAGGGAAACATCGCCCCGGGAAGCCAGGGGAACAAAATGCCAGGCACCTTCCTGGTCTGGGCCAGAGATAAAAGCCCTCTTGGGGCTCTGGGCTGAGGAGGAGTCCCTCCAGACCATGAAGTCCAGCAGGAGGAGGAATGTGGACATTTATGCCTGAATGGCAGAAGGCCTGGCTACAAAAGGTCACCACCCCCACACACTGGAGTAGGTCAGGGCAAAGGTCAAGGAGCTGCGGCAAGGGTATGTTAGAGCCTGTGAGCACAGCTCCCGCTCTGGGGAAGCACCACACTACTGTGCGTATTATGAGGAGATTGACCGGATCCTGGGGCCAGGGGAACCCCTGCCTCCTGAGCAGCTAGTGGAGTCTGGGCTGGAGACTCCTGGTGAGCAGCAGCCGCAACAACAGCCAGGTGACCAGGAGCTCCAGGAGGAGGAAAAGGAGGAGGAAGACAGCACCCGGAGCACCCAGGAGCCAGGTGCTGATGCTCAGGGGGCCTTGCAGACCATTCGAACACCGGGGAGGGAACATCAGGTGAGTGCTGTGAGGGTAGCAGACGGGAGCAAAGGGGATGGTGCAGTGCTGTGACATGTCATGCTGATCACAGCCGGGGAGGAAGGGGGGCACACCCATGGCCGCCCTCAGGGAGGGCCGTCCTACCCCTGCACCCGCACAGCGGCTAGGCACCACATGCTCCTGCAGGCAGTGATGCCAGGGGCAGGCATGGGTCGGGGATGCAGGGATTGCCTCACAGCTGCAGGCCTCTCAGCAACCTGCTGGAACCCCAACTGTGGCCCGACACTTGTCTGTGCTGCTCGGCCATAGGGTGTGTGGGGGGGGGGAGGGACAGGATGGTGTCCTGCACACCTTCTGGGTTCCAGGGAGGCCGTACCTGTGGGCCAGGCCACACCATGCCTTACTGAGACACACATGAGCAGCCTCTGACCCTAGGACAGGCACTGACTACTGAGAAGAAGGAGGGCATGCCCTCTCAGGGAAAGTGTGAGCATGCATGACTGATGACTTTTCCCTCTTGTCCGCCACAGCTGGACCAGCTGACCAGGAGGGGGGCATCACACCTGCCCCACCACCCAAACGGCTTCAGGGAACCCGTCAGCACTGGCGCACCTATTTAGACGTGGTGCACCAGCACATCGCAGTCCTGCAATGCATGCATGACTCAATGGACAGGAGGCTGGAGGCAGAGGCCAAGTGGCGCCGGCGCTTGCTGGACGAATTCGCCAAGCAGCGCAGAGACATCTGCGCTGAGATCTGGGAGGCCATGGCCTTCCCCGGTCCTGTGGCTGGTCCTGCTCCTCCTCTTCAGCCTGCCCCTCCCCAGCCCCTGTCCCCCCTTAATCTCTGCATCCCCCCCTCAGCTCCTGCCATCCCAGACCCAGGTACAGCCCCACCTCCTGCCCAGCCCCCTGCTGTCGCAACCCGCACGCGTAGCCGGGTGCGAGAAGGCCTCCGCAGCCAAACTGCCAGGGGCTCTTCCTCTCCACCAGGTTGTGTAGCACACAGCATGCTGTGTTCCCCCATGTCCAGCCAAGCGAGCAGGTATCTAAATCTGCCCTTCAGATGGCCAAAGGTGCACTCCACCTGGTAGCGAGCCCGATTCAGGTGGGAGTTAAAGAGTTCCCTGCTTGCATCCAGGTGTCCCGTGAATGGCTTCATGAGCCAGGGCATAAGGAGGTAGTCCACATCGGCCACGATGCATATGGGCATCTGTACGTCCCCCACTGCCAAGTTTCTGTCCGAGAAAAAGGACCCAGCATGCAGCTTGTGGTACAAGTACGAGTTCTGGAATATGCAGGCATCGTGTGCCCGGCCTGACCATCCAACACAAATGTCTGTGAATTGTCCCCAGTGGTCGACCAGGGCCTGCAGCACCATCGAAAAGTAGCCCTTTCGGTTAATGTACTGTGCTGCTCGGTGGGGCGGTGCGCAGAGGGGAATGTGCATCCTGTCGAGTGCTCCACCGCAGTTGGGAAATCCTAGTGCTGCAAATCCGGCCACAATGGCATCCAGGTTTCCCAGGCGGACGGTCCTGTGAAGCAGCTTTGAGTTGATGGCCATTACCACCTGCAGAAAGGGACAAATAGAAACACACAGAACAGGACATTAGAGGGCTTGGATCAGCTGATGAGAGGTGCTCCCCCCCTCCCAGACCCCAAGAGCTCCCCCTCCGTGTCCCCAGCATCTCCACAGGGTGAGGCCAGGCAGGCTTCCACCTCTCCCACCCCATCCCCCATTCCCTGTGCCCGGTCCTGACCATCCCTCTTCTCTGCCCGCCCCCGCCTCCCTGGACTGTCCCCCGAGGGTGACTTACGTCCATCAAGACGGCCCCGACGGTAGACCTCCCTACACTAAAATGATGTCCCATGGAGAGGTAGCTGTCGGGGGTGGCCAGCTTCTACAGGGCAATGGCTATGCGCTTCTCCAGGGGGATGGCGGCCTGCAAGTGGGTGTCCTGGCGTTGCAGGGCAGGGGCGAGCCAGGCACAGAGCTCCTGGAAGGTGGCCTTCTGCATCTGGAAGTTTTGGAGCCACTGGTCGTTGTCCCACTGCTGCATAACTAGCCGGTCCCACCAGTCAGAACTGGTGTCCAGCCTCCAAACTCGCCTCTCCATAAATAAGTTTGGGGGCAAGGGCAGCAGGGCAGCAGCCTGAGCGAGGGGCTCAAAGCTGGGCTCAGAATCCAGCCCTGCTGCAAAGGTCATGATGCTCTCCTGAGCATGCAGCAGAACTTCCAGCAGCACGGTGTGGGGCCATCGCCTGCCCAGGGCCAGCTCAGGCTCCACAGCCAAAAAAGCCAAAAAAACCAAACAAACAAAAGAACAAACAAAAACAAACAAACAAACAAAAGAACAAACAAACAAACAAACAAAAACCAAAAAAGGCAAAAAACAAACAAACAAGCAAACAAACACACAAGCCAAAAACCAAACCAGAAAATAAACTACTGTGGTGTTTGAGGAAGCAGGGCAACCAGAGCAAAACCTGCAGCAGCTTTGCTTTCCCTCAAGGAGGTAGGCAAGCCAGAAGCAGGAGCAGAGCAACGGCTGTCCAGGAGGATCCCTTTAAGCACACATCTCTGCAGAGAGCATGCAGCAGTGCCTGGGCTTTAAGGCTGCTCCTGTGACCTTCCAGAAGCACTTCCAGGTGCCTTCTTTTGTCAACAGAGCGTCCGGCAGTCTGGACGCTCTTTGTCGACAAAGCTGATCGCTTTGTAGATCCATTTAATGTAGTCTAGACTCTCTTTGTCGACAAAGCTTCTGTCAACAGTATCTGTCGACAGAAGCTTTGTCGACAAAAGCCTGTAGTCTAGACATACCCCGAGAGTGAGGATTCCAGCAAGAACCCCATAGAAACTAGAAACCAGAGACAAGATTCCGAAGCAGAAAGAAAGGAGAGAGGCCTTTCCTAGCTAGGAATAAAGAAGCAAAGTGGATAAGAGTCAATAGCAGTTAACTTAGAACAGCCTCCGTCATTTCACATGTACACAAGATGACTAAATGGCCTCTAAATGCCACCTATAATTTTGTTTCTTAGTGCACCCTTTCACCAAAGTCCTTCATGTTTGGCAGTGAGTGCCCTCATTCTCTTTACAAACCAACCAACATTTGATGGGTAAAGGCTAGAGAAGGGTTGCCATGGAGTATTTGGCATTCTTAGGACACCTATAATATATACGTGTGACAGATACATCAACTGTGGAGCAATGACTGCTACTACTGGAGTTTATAGCATTAGATCTGTTTTCATGACATTATTTAACTTTAAAATTCAATTTCCATTAACATGTTTTGCTACAAAACAGGTTATGGGAAATGAACAAAAACTGGAGTATGAATGTAGCTGAGATAAATTCATCTCAGCTGACTGTGAACAATTTTTGTATTGTTCCATCAGCTCTAATAAATACAGTTAAAAAGATAGAGGATTGTGACTGGAGAGAATGCAGCAGAGTGTGGAAGAATTATAGACCATAGGAGCTTCATTCTGGCTTCATACATTTAAAATAAACAATCCTCTAGAGCCAAATGTGTGATTGACTAATAATGTCAGAGCATGGATGCCTCTGCCCCACAAGCTCATGGAATAAATAGAGCCTATGATTATTTGTGTATTCAGCACTATGTTTTGTGCATGGCACATTGCAGTTTAACAAAAGCATGATGGATCTCTCCTCCAACGATCTAATTTAAACATGGCATAGGATGAAAGGTTGTCAGTTAAGGGAGGGAGAGTGCAGGAGGGGAGGTTAGAGAGTGCACAATATAAGGCCATGAAGCAGTTTGTGTAACTCATGAATTGTGCTTGTTCCCCTGTATTTACTTAATTTTATTTTTAGAATTGGTACAGGAATGAGAGCAGGAGATTCTACGCAGTATCCATTTAGTAATTACCTTGCATTTTTCACTTATTCCTATGTGAACTTCCAACGTCAGTGAAAATACCAAAAAATGCACTGAAAGTCATCATGATCAGCTTGCTGCTGCCTAACTGCCTGTCAAAAATTATTGGGGCACAGTGAAATCAGAAAAGAATCTTATCGATTTAAATTGGCTTTTGGCCCCTGCCACATTAAGGTGAGTCTATGACTGATAATGTATTAGTAAGCATTATTGCAATTGCGGTAAAGAGTTTTCTTAAACTAATTTTAAAAGTTGGTACAAATTCAGATAAGGCATATTCTCCCTAAAAAAATGATAGTTTTGTCCCTACTTTGATTCTTATTGTTCCACATTTTTGCAACTTATTGTGTTTTTAGATCTATATATTATATCAACATTTATAATTCAGCAGATGTCCATGCATATTTAGAGGAAGCATTTTATATGGTTGATCACAAACTCTTGCTGTTCAAGCTGGAAATTTTGGTTCTTGGTTCTTTGGCTCACTTTGTTTTTCTAATTATCTGAATGACAGAGAACAAAAGTAGTCATAAATAATATCAAGTATGATTTTGTAGAGGTGAAGTAAGGGGTAACTCAAAATAGTGTAATTAGTGTTCTATCTTACTAGATCTATCCAAATGTCCTTTACATTGTGTTGAAAAAGTAGTGCCAAAAATGACATATTCTTATTATGCCATCCTGTATGTCTGTGGTTTTCCTGTACTGAATCTTTCAGATTCAATCAGGCTTTAATTTATTTCTGAAAACATAAATGAAGAACAGTCTTGTTTTGAATGTTTCAGAAAAGCAACTCAGTGCTTTTGGGATCGGTCCCAAGATTCCATGACTCCAACACATGCTATTTTATCCAGCAGTGATAAGCTGGAAATCCGTTAGTCTCATTCATATCTTGTTCTTTATTTTGACCTTTCATTGACCTTTTGGAATCAATTTTTCTATCTGACCACGGGATTTTACATACATAACTTTGAATGGGAATGGAAATTCCCACATAACCATCCAGAGCCCTCCTTTGGGTCAAAGCTGTAGAAAGTTATTTTCTTATAAAGAAATGAGAGGTGTTTGAAACAAGATAGTCAGCTAAGGCTAGTGATACAAAATGTGCTGCCAGTTAAAGATTACATGATGTATGTAATATTAAAATGCAGCAGCTAAATGTTCCAACAACAGTGCTTCCTTCCATGGAGTAAAACGGAGTTCACATAAGATTTCCTGAGTTCTCATGGTAATTTTGTTATTACCCATTCATTCACACAATGGTGTATTCTGAAAGGTTTTCTTTAAACTTGTCCCTTGTGTTCCTGACATTTACATTTACATTTACAAAGCATATATTTTATATTTTCTTGTGAACTAAACTAGCTGTTTCTAAACTGTAAACTCCCACCTCTTCCCAGCTCCAGGCTTTTGCTGGTATATTCAAGTCAATGTTCCATAATATCTGGCTCTGCCTTAAAGGGAAAGTCTTTAAGCACATTTACTGACATTTTATGATACAGTTGTTCTAAAGGTTAACAATCCAAAAAATGTTAGGGACTATAAATCATTTGCATATGTACCATCTTTATGGAATTATTTTCCTGTGCAGTCTTTAGAAAGTCTATTAAATAGTTTTGCATGAGTTTCTGCTTTGACAGCTATAATAGGTCTACAGTATGTTTTTAATTATTGCATGTACCCAAAGAGGCAGAGTAGGAATCACTTTACACAGTTCATTGTCTCGATAAGGCACAGTGTCAAACCACTTTCCAGATCTCTCTGTGTCTTTATAACAGAAGTGTGAGCATTTGGCCTGTACACAGTGGGAGTTGGCTGGCCCTCACTCACCCATGAGCTGCCATAAAACAACTCCTGTGTCTAGAGTAGAACACAAAGCAAATAGCTTCTCAGAGACAGAAGTTTAAAACAAAAGAAGAATTCAACTTTTGTATGAGTAGAGCCTTCAACAGAAAACCAAGGAACAAATTAACACATCGTCCTTTCCACACATTTGTGAATGGTAGATAGATAGGTAGTAGTATCCCATTGTCAAGATGGGGAAAGTGAGTTGCCAAAGCTCACCCAGGGCATGTCTACACTGGGAAAATATTTCAAAATAACTAAATTTGACTTAATAACTCCTGATATTACAAAATCAAAATAGTGAATCCACACTACTGGGAAGCTTTGACATTAGTCCAAGGCAGGCTCCCTTAATGTGGACATACTACCTCTATGTAGAGCCCCAGGAAGCACTAGGCAGTAATTGGTTTGAATTACTCTGGGGAGTAGTTATTTTGAAATAGAGCTTCTTCACTAACGCTATTTTGAAATAACTATTTCAAAATTAGCATTACTCCCCAAGGAAACCAGGAGTACAGATTTCTAAATAGGCAGCCCATTATTTCAAAATAACAGGTTTGGTAGTGTGGATACTCTGCTTATAAATTTGACCTAAGGGGGGGTTATTTCGAAATAATGCCCTAGTACAGACCAGGGTCCAGTGAGTCAACAACACCCAGGATTAGAACTCAGCTCCCTTGACTCTTCTGTTCTATTCTGTGCCTCCAAAATGTCCTTCATCTATATTAGTTCATATTTTGATCTTCTACCAGACTCTTCACAAAGTCAGATGCCCTGTTCTGTTAGTGGGGGATTATTTTTAAGCAGACAAATCTTTTAAAGGTGTTATTATAAAAACATAATTACTGCTATACCGGGTCTGACCAATGGGCTAGCTAGCTCAGTATCTTGTCTCCTACAGCAACCAGTAACAGAGCTTCAGAAGGAGTATACAAAAGAGGGTTATTCTGGTGATGCCTTCCAATCCAGCTTTGGCAGTTAGAAAGTTAGAGTCACCTTGAGTGTTCTTGACTGTCTTGGTTAATAACAATTGATGGACCATCGTACATGAAGTTATGTAGTTCTTTTCTGATCTCAGTTACATTTTTGGTCATCACAGCATCCCATGGTGATGACAATAGGGCTATGTCTAGATTGCAGGCTTCTTTCGGAAGAAGCTTTTCCAGAAGAGATCTTCCGGAAAAACTTCTTTAGAAAGAGAGCGTCCACACAGCAAAAGTGCATCGAAAAAATTATCTGCTTTTTCGAAAGACAGAGTCCACATTCATTGGATGCTATCTCACATTTAAGTTGTGATTACTTTGGACGGAGTGACCACCAGAGCACCTGTGCTTTTTCCCAGAGGCCTCTTCTTTTAAAAAATCCTCTCTTCCCCATCCACACACACCTTTTTCCGAAAGAGCTCTTTCAGAAAAAGGCTTCTTCCTCATAGAAAGAGGTTTACCAGTGTCGGAAAAACCCCTGTGTTCTTTCGACTTTCTGTCGAAAGAATGCAAGTGCAGTGTGGACGTAAGTGTAGTTTTTCCAGAAAAATGGCCATTTTTCCATAAAAACTCTGTAGTATAGACATACCTTAGCTGTGCATTATGTGAAAAAGTTCTCCCTCTTTGTATTAAACTTACAACTATTAATTTAATTCGGTGGCCCCTGGAAATAGGGAAATATTTTACAAAGAACCACCCAAAAGGGGAAGACACTTGCAACTAGTTTCAGCAAGTGCAAAAAAGGAAATAAAATAACTAAAATATAAAAGTGGCAAACTGCCATATCCACTTCCCAATTTTGTTTTCCAATCTGTAATAGATTGTCACAATTTCACACAAATAATAATTCTTTTTTATTTTCCACCACTTGCTTGTGTTATAACAATATTTTTTTATATTCTAGCTCACTAATTTTTCAAATATAATATCTTTTTATTTAAATACCCTTAAAAGCATTTATTTTATGTCAAGTTCTCTATAATGCCAAAGTTCTTGTGATTAAAAAAATACACAGCCAGGTTTTGAAGTAACTAACATTCAGTTCTATGAAGCATAATGTATGGTAACTCTCACACAAAAACTATTTTTTATTATATGCATGTTGTTTTAATTGGCTCATGCACCTGCATAAACACACACAGGGGCAAATCATGCCTTTGGTGAGGCAGATCTAGGATGGATAGAACTGGTGCCCTTTCAGATATTTCTTCTGGTAGGGGTAAATTCCAGTCTCCATATCCCTCTTGGGAGGCATCCCATTTCTCCACATGATACAATGACCCTGCATCTCTCTTGATGGAGGATTCTCTCTTCTCTATTAGCTGCACAGTGCACGTGAGGAGAGGTACTGCCAGAAGTCAAGTTCACAGCAGATTCCCCTGTACTCCATTATAGAGGATCAGGCTCCATATACCCCAGATCACAGCATGACTCATTGAATTTTGGCCTGGGCACTCTTTTCATCTATAAGGAGGACTGGGCAGTTCAAATTTCAGAGGTGTTGTGACCATGCTACCAGAGCAATATCCCAGGCTCCTCAGATGGCAGCTGTACTGAGTTAGTACTGAACCACTGCTTTAAAAAGTGATTGGGCGATGGCCCTTCAGCTTTGCAACCTATGGAACTTTAAGCACATGAGAAAACCTTGTGGGCGGAGTTTGGTCATAACCCACCCAATTCTCCCTAATGGTTTCCACTGATGGATAGCAACAGGAGATGCAATCCTGCTCAGGCCCTCAGAGGTATTTAGACTCCTAATGCTCATAGGTTTCAATGGAAATTAAGAACCTACATACTTTTGAGGATATGGGTTCTTGTCTGCTCAACATTGGAAAAATCACAGTGATCGATGATCCCTTGCTACCCTTTTATAAGGGATGGGACATGCACTCTCTTAAAGGAGTAGTCATGGAAATCAGAGGACTAGCTTTGTTTATCCCTCTTGTTTGACATGTCCTCTCTGGGACTGATCAACAATACCATCCAAGTGCCTTGGGCAATGCAGGACTGGGAGTTAAATGGCTTCTGCTTCCTACATGGGTACAAAGGGCTATCAAGAGGATTTCCTCCTCTGACTCCTTTCTTTCTTGCACCTATGCTGCAGTGGCCATCAGGTAGCCCTCAATCACTATTCGTATTTTTATTTTAAACAAACCACATCATAATAAAAGTTGATGTGAAATACTTTAGTAATACTGCTGAAACTACCAGCATTGAACAGGGACAGAAGATGTCTTGTGCTTAGAGTATCAGATTTGGTCTTCTATTTACCACTCTGCCAATGACTTGGTGTGTGACCTTGGATATCTTCCCCTCACTGTGCCTGTATTTTCCTATATGTTTAACTAGCACATGTACCCGACATTGCTTGGGTCTTAGAGATGAATCTTACAGCAATGGGTTCAGGGTGTGGGGTCAGGAGTTAAGGTTGGGGGGTGATGAGGGGCTCTGGACAGGGGACTTGTCATGTGTGTGTGTAAGGATGTGGGTAGAGGGGGCTAAAGTTGCTCCCCTCCCCCCTGAGATTCGTACCAGGGGTGCTTTTTCTTCCCCTTTCTATCCTGTCAGGGAGCGAGAGCAAGTGCACAACTCATCTGCCCCCTGCACACTCCAGCCAGAGTGAGGAATGCAGAAAACTGTGCACTTTCCCCTTGCTCCCTGATGAAGGGGAATAGCCAGCAATGTTCCCATACAAATCTGGGGAGGGGGGGTGATTCACCTGCCTGGTGATTCTGTCTTTTTCTGTATGATTTCTGAGAAGCAATCCCATTCCAGGCACATCCCATTTTCCTGGCACAACCAAACCCTTACATTGCTTTAATTTATGATAAGATGAAGCTGTATATGGAATTTAGTTATCCTAGCTCTTACCATTCTTGAGCAAACAAACTAACAGACAAACTCTCTCAAATAGGTAATACCAACCTTCCCTGAGTTGTTGAAAATATTATTTCATGTCTATATTGTGCTTTGAAATCTAGGCATGAAAGGTTGGCTATATGAGTGCAAAAGATAATTTTTCCCTGCCCAAATTTAGCTGGATTCCCAATACCACATATCCCAGAAAATGTGCTGTACCCCACATTCCTCCGCACTGAAAACTATCTCCTGTTTTTGAGCATACTGTAACTATTCTAAGCCATGTTAAGGAAGCATTATACCTTGTGACTAAGGTCTTTACAGTCACTCTTTTTCTTCCAAGATAAATATGCAGTGTTGAAGTGTTTTCAATGAGATTTAGCACTCTTACTACTTGCTCAGTCCCTTTCGTCCCATAAAACATCCCCTGCTACCAAGTCCTCCCTCCATGAAGCAAACAAAATTGTTATGATTTTAACTGCTGCCATCCTAACAGTTTCTATTCCAGATGTTCTCTTGCTCTCTTTCTGATTTTCAACAGGTTAATAAATTATTTGATGAAAGTGACCTAAGGTGAATTTCCATCAAGTTTTAGATAAGATCTCCCAAAATACTATTAAGGACAATAAATTAACCCTAGGATAAGGGATAAATTCATTGTCATCATGTACACGTCATTCTCTCGGCCCTGGAAGCACCAGTGGGAAATGTATTTCGGTAGTGTTACTGATGATATATATCAGTATAAAGAAAAAATGAATGAGAATAGGTGAGAATTTCATACACTCTGCTTTCAGTTTCAGTCCATATTTCTTTAATACTCTACAATAGGGCTACTCAACACATGGCCCGTGGGCCACATGCAGCCTGCGACCCATTTGTTTGCGGCCCGCGGGGTGGTTTGGATTTACGCGGGGCTCAACATTCAGCCCACAGGTGGGATCCTTTGAACATGGCCTCCACTAGGAACACACTCCACAATGGTGAGGCATCCCCCACGTGGGGTGAGCATTGAAAGATGCAAGCGGACGGGCTGGCTGGCACAGATGAGTACAGGGTGTCGGCGTTTCTAGCACCCAGGGAGGAGGTGCTGGAAGTTCCGGGACATTGTGGGAAGTGCTTTGTGTTCATGCCTGTCAGTGTGAAAGAAGCTATTTGCTTATATATTTGCATGTATATGCAACCACACTTAAGTTGCAGCCCTTGGTATGTGCTGTGAGTATCATTGTGGCCCCCAGAGCTTCCAAAGTTGAGTAGCCCTTGCTCTACAATAAATACTGCAATTATCAATGGACATCTGTACAATGTAAATGGAGAAAAAGCTTGAACTTCAGTGCCTAACAGCCACTTTAGAAGACTAAATCCCAGAATGAAACGTCACTGGAATTAACAGCCCCCCACTTCGTTATCCCAGAAAGTGGTAGGCACCTAAACTTGCTCAGTATATTAATTTTTGCAACAAAAGGTTCTGAGGCAGCTGTATTTCTAGCGGTGCACAGGAGCCTGGTGCCTTGGAATCTAGATACATAAGCCCTGGTGTGAGTCACTGTGATTTTCTGCATATCTCAGGGCCCAATCTGCTAAGCATGCTCAGACCTCACCTGTCGTATAAGGCCCTGCTGCAGGCAAGCTAGCACAAGATGTTCAGGGGTCAGTCTACCACATAACTTTTAATTCAACTGGTAGGGTACTCACCTGCTTACCCCATTGAAACGCTTCTGTCTGGGATTCTCTGGTCCAGCAACATCCATGGTCTGGCACGGATGTTGAAAGACCAGAGAGTTCCTGTGGAGGGTCAGTGGCAAGGATCCCTGTGGGGATGGCAGGGCAGCAGACTACCCACAGCATGTTGATGGTGGGGCTGCTGGGAGCCGCGATAGCTTGGTGGGGTAGGAAGCATGGCATGCAGCCCACGGCTACCCTGCAGGTCCCAGAGCTCCAGCATGATGCACACAGCTACTCAGTGGATCCTTGAACTCCAGCACAGCACACATGGCTATCCAGAGGGTCCTGGAGCCCAAGCGTAGCGCATGTGGCTGCCTGATGGATCCCAGAGCTTCAGCATGGTACACGTGGCTGCCCAGTGGGTCCCAGAGCCATGCCAGAGATAGCTGCCCAGTGGGGTCAGCAGGACAGTGGGGCCAGCAGGAGGTGGGGAACCATCTGGGAGGTCAATGGCCGGGCTAAGGTGGCTGGTGACAGGGGTCCAGAAATGACCTCCCCTGGTCCAGCAAAATCCCCCATCCTGGACCAGTCAGGTCCTGAGGGTGCCTGACCAGGGAGGTATTTGAACAGGGTAATAGGCCATCTTTTAGGTGAATGCCATTGTCACTGAGCTAAGGGATACTCCAATGTGGGGGGTCCATCATTCTCTGTCATTGAAGCTGTTCCTACAGCCTGGGCCTAGATCTCTACCTCTGAAACAGGGCAGTGCTTAGCATACACTCCTCAGCTTGGCACATGCCACTGTCTTGCTTTGGGAAGACAACAGCCTAGCATGTTGCCTTCTGTTAATGCTTGTTGACTTCTCAGGCACCTAACTCTCTGTCTTCACAGTCCAAGGTGTCTGAATCTCTAACTCAGGCTTTGTGAATCACTGAGATTTTCTAGGCCCCCTAATATTTAGGCAAGATGATGCCGAGCTTCACAATACCTAGGTTCCCTTGTGACTCTAGTTCTTAGCATCCAAGATAATTTAAAGATTTTCAAAAAGCCCCTGAGTGTCTTGGAAGCCTCCAAGACTTAATTGGAAGCCCACTTCCCCTTAGGATTTAGGACCTACATTCCTTTCACTTTCAATGAAAGTCTTATAAATGCCTAATTTCCTTTTATGAATGGGACTTGTGCTTCTCAGTGACTTTTGAAATTTTGATTTTAAAGCAAGTGGTATAATTCACTTTCAATTCAACTTAGGAAATAAACCTTCGTGAGTGGGTTCTTGCTGTTCTAAATATTTTAAATTAAGAAATATATTATTAATAATAATATCATTGCTGCTACTAGTCAGAACTTCTCCAAGTTCAGATTAATTAATAGAATCATAGGGTGTGTCTAAACTACATGGCTCCATCAATGGAGCCATGTAGATTAGGCAGGACGGCAAAGGGAAATGAAACAGCTATTTAAATAATTGCCACTTCATTTAAATCAAAATGGCTGCCGCGCTGTGGCGATCAGCTGATTATCAGCACAGCACGGCAGTCTAGACAGGGATCTGCTGACCCCTGAACCCTTCATCGGCAGATCCTTTATGCCTCATGAAACGAGGCTTACAGGATCTGCCAATAAAGGGTTCTGGGGTTGGCAGATCCCCGTCTAGATTGCCATGCTGTGCTGACAAACAGCTGATCAGCGCAGCGCAGCGGCCATTTTGATTTAAATGAAGTGGCGATTATTTAAATCGCTGCTTCATTTCCCTTTTTCAAGTACACTAATCTACATGGCTCCGTTGACGGAGCCATGTAGTTTAGACGTACCCATAGCATACTAGAACTGCAAGGGACCTCGAGAGATCATCAAGTCCAGTCCCCTGCCCTCATGGCAGGACCAAGCACCGTCTAGATCATTCCTGATAGGTGTCTGTCTAACCTTCGCTTAAATATCTCCAGTGATGGAGATTCCACAACCTCCCTAGGCAATTTATTCCAGTGTTTAACCACTCTGACAGTTAGGACGTTTTTCCTAATGTCCAACCTAAACCTCCCTTGCTGCAGTTTAAGCCATTGCTTCTGGTCTTATCATCAGAGGCCAAGGAGAACAATTTTACCCCCCTCTGCCTTGTGACATCCTTTTAGATACTTGAAAACCACTACCATGTCCCCTCTCAGTCTTCTCTTTTCCAAAATAAACAAGCCCAGTTCCTTCAACCATCCCTTATAGCTTGTGTTTTCTAGACCTTTAATCATTTTTGTTGCTCTTCTCTGGACCTTCTCCAGTTTCTCCACATCTTTCTTGAAATGTGGTGCCCAGAACTGGAAACAATACTCCAGCTGAGGCCTAATCAGTGCAGAGTAGAGCAAAAGAATGAATCATGTTGTAATATGCTATAGGCAGCAGCAAAGAACACACAGAAAAACTGTGATGTGGCCATCAGTCCCTTTGCGGCCCCGTGTAGGCCTCATGTTCCTACTACACCCTGGACAAGGGCAGTGAAGATGAGTCCTCCAGGCCTGTCTAGAAAGGCTAAAAGGAAGCAGACAATTAGAGCACAGTGTCTTGCGATAAAAAGAGCTATAAGATCTTAGTAGGCCAGTTCCTGGCTGGTACTAGAACGGTGAGGAAGGGTTGCAGGATAATGAAACTCTTCAGGGAGGGAGGCCTTGCTTAGACAGAGAACCCAATGACTGAAAACCCAAGTTAATGGGTGAAGGACCATATGGGAAGCAACCCAGGCACTGATGCAGCAACAGCAACAATTAGTTAGGAAGCTGTGTGTGGCAGCAGTTTATTGGGTCCCTGAGCTGGGACACAAAGTAGTGGTTGGGCCCAGGAACATGTCCAAAACTCTGATAAGGGGATAAGACTGATTACTAAAAGCCCAGAGACTGGGCTAAAGACCTTGAAGAGGGCCAACCATTTGTTTAACTTCGCTACCTTTGAAGAGGATTGAACTTAAGTACTGAACGAGCTGCAGAACTAGAGCAGTGAGAATCGATGAAGAGTGTTAAGAGAGAAAGCCCCTGGTCTGTGCTGTATAATACTGCAGAGATGGACTTAAAGCTAACCCAGAAGGGGCTGAGAGACAGGGCCAAAGATACTAAAAAGGGCATAGCAATAGGCATGGTTGGATCTTTGTTACCCTGAAAAGGTGTTCACTCATCCATTGTTGAGTGTGTGACTTAGCTGGAGGGCTGACCCACAGAAGATCCAATTGATGAAGTCATTGACCTACAGGGGATTGCAGGAGAAAAAGAAAATTGCAGCCCCATTGCCCAGCAGGGTTTTGTAAGAGGTGAGTGCCCCTGTCACCGACACCTATAGTTGCAAAAGAGATAAGTGTTCTCATAGTTGGAAAATACGTCTCAGAGAGGGTAGCTATGTTAGTCTGTAATTTTAAAAACACTAAGAAGTCCTGTGGCACCTTAGACACTAGCAAAAAATATAACTTAAGCTCATCTGAAGAAGTGGGTTTTGCCTAGGAAAGCTCACGATCCTATATATATCATGGAGTGGGAGGGAGGAGAGGGGGAAGTAACTTCTGCTTCTGCTTCTAGGTGTAGTGAGATCAATGATATTAACTTCCAAAGGCCCTAGTTCAGCAAAGTGCTTAGTCAAGAACATATCCCTAGTAAGTTCTTTATGACCATGCTTGCCCTTACAATTAAGTACCTACTTAAGTATCTTGTGCTTAATTCAAACATAGTTTGGATAATAGGTTTTGATTCATGTCAATAGCTTTCATTTATTTTATGTTATCATTTCCGCTAATGATCTCATAGACTTTTCCATGTATTATTGACTTAATGAACACATTGAATTGTTAGTAGTGGGTAGAAAATTGATCCATTGGATACTAATTGCAGGTACTGGGCTGAGCAGACATAGTCTTGCCCAAATCTAAAGGCCACATCCTGAACCATAGGGCAAGTGCCACTGAACTCAGATGGAAAGCGAATGAGGAACAGCAAATGAGAAAGCAGAGACAGGAATGAAGGTCAAAGATTGAAAATCAGGAAGCCAGAACGGAATATTAAGCAAAGAACTCCAACAGCATCCGTTGTTCCTCAGAGGCGTGTAAGGAATTAGTGGACACTGTCCGGAGGAAATCTGTTTAGAGGAGTGACCAGAAATAGATCCTTCACTCACAGAGTGCCAACCCTTCGAGTTTTGATCCATAGAGTCAGAGACATTAACGAAGACTTCAGATAATTTTGTCAGGATGTTCAGAAGACCAGGAAATCATTTGTGTCTGCAATTTGGCTGAGATATGTGTTAAGTATAAATCAGTTGACAAGATGTGTAAGCAATGAAAGTCATATCATGATCCAATGTCTGGAAGTGTAAGCTAGTCAAATTCAGATGGGAAATAAGGTATGCATTTTTAAATTGGAATGCTTTACTAAGGGGTTGTGATGAATTCTCCATCCCTGACAATTTTTAAGAACATACGAAAGGCCATGCTGGGTCAAACCAAAGTACCCTGTCTTCCTAGAGAGGCCAATGCCAGGTGCGTCAGGGGGAATGAGCAGAACAGATAATCATCAAGTGATGCATCCCTCATCACCCATTCCCAACTTCTAGCAAAACTAGAGACTAGGGACACCATGTCTGCCCATCCTGGGTAATACCCACTGATGGACATATCCTCCATGAGTTTATTTAGCTCTTTTTGAACCCTGTTATAGTCTTGGCCTTTACAACATCCTCTGACAAGGAGTTCCACAGGTTGACTGTGTGTTGTATGAAGAAATAATTCCTTTTTTGGTCTGTAATGCTGCTGTCTATTACTTTTATTTGGTGACCCCTAGTTTTGGTGTTTGAGAGGAGGTAAATAACACTTCCTTTTTTGCTATGAATGTGCAGTATAACATTTTTAGGGGACCGTTCTACATAGGTGACAAATATGTAACTCTTTTTAGCATCAATAAAACTAGATATATTTGGTGTGAATAAAATGCTTACTTACTACTTGCTATAGGAGCTCACTCAACTTGAGCTTCAAGGGAAATCAGCAAAGCAAGCACTTTCGCTATTTATTTCGCAGAAGTGTCCCAGTAAATCAGGTTCATGGCTTTATGGAGAATTAGTTGAAGTGGAAGAGAAGTTCTAGTTAAAAATACAATTTGGATGATCTCCTCTCTTAAATAAAGTAAACTTTTTAAAAGTTGTTTATGCTTTGGGGTTTCTTTGAAAAATATCTTATACCTCAAGTCACCCTCCCTTCTCCCTTGCCTTCCATTCTCTGTGCCTCTAAAACATTTCTGTCTGGAGGCAACACGAATATAAATCTTATTTTCAGTCTCTGTGAACCAAATCCTTCCTTTTCTATCAGGAAAACACCAGGCTACAAAATATTTTGCTGATGCAGAAAACTAAATGGCACAGAAAACCTGATTCATTTTCTCTTGCCAGAGGCACGGGGATGGGTCACTGGCCAGGAACAATGGGGGGGGGGGTTCACGTGGGATTCTAACTGTCTGGAGCCCAAGGGTCTGTGGGTTGTCATCATCCTTCTTTGCACACTATCTCCCAACACAAACCAGGCGGAAAACTCAAGTTGGAAGTTAATTGACTCATTAGCATTACCTCCCATAAAAATTTCCCCCAGGATCTATGCAGGTTTTCCTGGGGAGCTTAATTTCTAGATCATCGAATACCTACCTCATCTGCTTATTGCTGGAATCTCTTGAAATTGCATGGTACCCCAGATATAAACTGTGCACTTCTAGTGACTATTACCACCCTCATTGCATGGTTTCTTTTCATTCTGTTATCCACACTCCCTAACTCTTTAGTTATCCACAGAAAAAGATACACTCCAGGCAATAAACTTTCCCATACCACTTAGTGAATGCGTCCAGAAGGATTACCTCTATCGGGTAGTATTCCAATTTCCTTTCATGTCATGGCTTCCTTGAGACTGTAACAAAGTGGTCAATAACAGTGGCAGAAATCTCTCCACTAGGAACTATTGTGAGAGTGCCAATTTATTTTACATTAGTCATCAAAGCTTGATTACCACCTATCACTGGCCATTATCTATGTGGACTGGATTTGAACTACTGATCCAGAAGTGAAAGAACAGGAATCCTGTTACCCATCCCCAGTGCCATTATGTCTCCCGCGCATTGATTTTGCTCTGCCCCCTGCTGTTTCTGTCAGCAGGTCTATGCGGCTATGTCTACACTACACCTCTCTGTCAACAGAGAGATGTAGATTAGGCACGGCAAAATTGCTAATGAAGCAGGGATTTAAATTTCCTGCGCTTCATTAGCATAAACATGGCCACTGCTTTTTTTTGAAACAGAGCTTTTTTGAAAAAAAAGGCAGTCTAGATGCAGATCTGTTGAAAATAAACCTTTTTTCAACAGATCCTGTAAACCTCATTTTTTGAGGAATACACGGTCTGTCGAAAAAGAGTTTATTTTCAACAGATCCACGTCTAGACTGCTGGGGTTTTTTCAAAAAAGCTCCATTTAGAAAAAAAGTGGCAGCCATTTTTATGCTAATGGAGCGTGGTATATGTAAATCCCTGCTTCATTAGCAATTTCAACGTGCTTGATTTGCATCCCTCTGTTGACAAAGGGATGCAGTCTAGACGTAGCCTGCGTTGTGTGCTCTGTAGCTGAAATTTCTTTTTGATTCCACACCTCAAATTTCCCATCTCTTGTTCACTTTAGATTTTAAACAGCTGTTTTCTCATTATCTTCATTTTACTATTTATATGTGTGTTGAGTTTGGGAAAGAGAATGTAGAATAGGATATGTTGGTCCAAAATCCCTAACTTTCTCAAAATCGTAGGGAATGAAAACTGGCTGTTCTGCAGCATTCCATATGATTTTGTAAGAGGAATTATCAGCGAAATTTGTTGCATAAAAAGCTAATGTTCTTAATAGCATTTTCACTTGGCAACAAATTAAATAAAAAAATGTTTCATGCGCTAAAAACATAGACATTAAAGGTTGTTGTTTTTTTACTACAGGTGGAAAAACCCTCCAATTTCATACTTTCCACATACAGTATAGAGTTTAATACAAAGGGTGTAACATTATCCTGGAACACTGAATACAATTCCACAGGAAATATAACTTCACTAGGCATTCTACCTTAGCCTGAACTCATAGATACCTTTTGAATCTTCTCCACTGATATAAATTGTCTGTATCTGAAGTCTTTCAGATCCAGTATCTGATCCAGATTTCTAACCATTTTCTCAAGGGAAGCCTTGAACACTGATAGATTTTACAGTTCAGTATTTTTATATTTTGATCTGTAGTGCTAATGAGTTTTTTCCAATGTCTGACTGCCAAAAAACATTAAAGTACTTTTTTATTTGTCAAATCTGTAACTGTAGATGTTTCCCATCTGTGCTACCCCCACTAAGAGCTGGGGTGTTAGATCATTTTCAAGTGCAAATAAAACTGCTTTCACCCATGCCGTATTTAGCAGATTAAGTTGCCTATTTCTTTTCATCATTTGGATGAAAGTCGAACCTTGGAATGCTACCAGGTTCAGTAGAGTTGGATTGTTTCTTTCCGCTTTTTAAACAAATGTGCTCATGAGAAACCCTAAAGTGGCAGCCCTGGTATCTTCAGTTTATCCACAAACCAGATATAATATGCATGCCAGGAATGCAAACTTCCATTAGACCTACCTATGAATGTGCCCCCACCCTAGGGAAAGGGATCACCATTACACATCAAAAGATCAATGTATTTTCCATGCCCATTTTTCACCTGAACTTGTGAGGTATTCATCATGCTTACGATCAGGCCCATTAGCTTTTCTATTGGGATTGCAGCAAGAATGGACATTCATAGCAGTGCTTTTTATGAGCCACACGCCTGTCCACTAGGAAGTGGATTTTTTTCATGGCAGGTAGTTGGATTGAAATTGTTGGTGAAAGATATAGGTAAATGTATTTGTGAGCTAGAGGTGAAAGGCTCTGCTTCCCATTACCACTAGCTATTCAGTTCCTTTCCATAATATACATAAAACCCTCTATTTCGCTGCACTATTAGTCAGAAGGCATCTCTCAGATGGCTCTCATTTTATTTGGGAAACAGCTATCACAGATAGTAAACACAAAGTTACTGAATAACCCCAGCATCTGGCAAATGTCCCTTTCAAGAGACACAAACCGCAGATTATAATGCTCCATGTAAGCTACATGTTGTGTGTTCAACTGACTGGATAAGGACTAGTCTACTTGCATACACAGGATCTGACTCTGATCTAGGTGACATTGGTGTAAAATCATGAGTAATTCCACTGATGTTTTGGGGCTAAAAAGTCCTGATTCTAATCTCAGTCCAATTTTGTACTGGTATAACTTCATTAACTGACTTCTCTGGAGCTATGCTTGATTTACACCAGAAAAATTTAGATCAGAATCACTCATTGGACTCACCACTACTTGTGAGGTCATTTGCACCCATGCATAGTAGCTGTTAGACATTATCCTTCTGAATGGATAGTGTTTATAGTCCTCTGGCAGGAAATGCAAAGTAGTAGAGAATTTTATATGTGTTTTGAAAACAACATTTAAGTGACTGAGGAACCTCAGGGTCTTTGGAAATGTTACCTCACATATACAGGAGCATGAGAAGAAATGTTTGCCAGCAATCACTGATGTACGAACAGATCTTTGGGTCTGGCATTTTTGCATTCCTGATGCCTGGATGTATCCATTTGATTAAACTTGACACTTTAAATATGATGATTAAAATCATGATCCCAAGAGTTCTTCACTGTGAAAGGATCACAACATTCCTGGCATTCTTGAATTATTAATCGGTTTTTGAGAGCACCTGACACATTTTTTTTGTAATGCAGTCAGTGTCAAAAGAATAATCATTTATGCGACAGCTCGTGACCTTTAATCCCTGGTTCAAAAGACAATGAATTAACTTTCCATGTGTGGAAATTTAACTTTATAACTTCTGCAGTTGCCTCTGTATGAAACGCAATTGTTTTAAAAGCAGGTGCTCTCAATACAGTTTTTTAAACTTAGTATGTAAATATGAAATTGAAATATTAAAAGCAAATCCCAAACTTAAGCAGGCAAGATTTGAAGGGGATGTGAAAATCAGATATGAAGAGCATTCAGCCTTCAATCCTCCGTAATAATGAATTATAGCAGTACTATTCCTATAGCCGTATTTAATGGAAATGTTAACAAGCAACTTTATTAATGCCTTTTTTGAAAGGTTTATAACTCAGCTTTAAAAGTCTACATTTAACTGAATTACTGAAGTACCAAGGAGTTGAGTGGTACTTTGATTAATATCCTTCTAACTGGCCTGTGATTCTCCATTGCGTTGCACTTCGTATAGTTATTTACAACTGCAAATAGTTTATGTAACAATCTATCAGAGAACCCCCTTCTTACCTCACACACCAGCCTCCAATCACATGATTGTGATTGTGATTGTGTGGTACTGCAGCTTTGGGGGCAGGTGAAACATGAAGCCCACAAAGGACCACACCTTCTCCCTAGCACCTACCTGGACCCAAAATTGTGCAGGGGTGACCCCCTTAGGGGCACTAAGATAGAGAGATCATTCTCCTCTACTGAGCATAAATTCTACAGAGGAGCCAGCCCCCAAGGCCAGAGAAATGGTGGCAGCAGAGTTAGTCAGATTTTTTTCTGCCCATAGAGAATTTTGAAAAAACTTAAAAAGTGTTTGTTTGTTTGTTTGTTTGTTTTTTTGTTTGTTTGTTTGTTTGTTTTGAGGCAAAATGTCAAAAGTTAGAAGACACTTGCTCCAAAAATTTTCATCTAGCCACAAAACCCATTTTCCAACACTAAAACCAATGTTAGTACTTTTATCAACTCACAGGAGCAAACGCTGATGCAGCCTCAGATGGTTTTGCAGCAAAGAACAATGGATGCTGATGACGCCATTGGTGATTTTTACATTTTCTGCCTTGTGCTGATTGACTGTTTGCTGCAACCTTCTCTCACATCCATTCCTTCCATCTCTTCATTTCGGACACACTCCATCTGCCCTTTATACCCTAGACTTTCATCCCTCACCATGTCCCCTCTCCTCCCTCCAGTCTCGGTCTTCTTTTAGCATAGCCCTCCTAGCAAACCCCCTCAGTTTCCCTGCCCAAAAAAATCAAATCATGGGAGTAATAATCATATTACTCATCCACTTGCATGTCATAGCCCTCTTCCCTTCCCTTCTTTGCCTATTTAAATTGAAAATTCTTTTTTAGGCAGGGACTGTTTACTATTCTGTGTTTGTATGTACCTAGTACAATGAGACCCTATTCTTGGGTGGGCCCCAAACACTGCCATAATAAACATTAAAAATATTTTTAAAATATAATAGCCAATGTACACTCTCGTATTTCATCAATTCAGAATTTCCTTACTTTCTAATGTATCTCTGTGTCATTGGACTGCAATCTTTGGATTACTGTGCTGAATTTTCAATTCACTCAGAAATTAAAGTAAGGGGTTTTTTTTTCTAATTGCAACACATCAGGCTCAGTCTAGTATGTGAGTAGTAAGCTATGTTCATTCCACTTTGTACATTAGTGGTGCAGTTCAGCAACAATGATGATTCTGGAATCAAAATTGTGCTCCCTATTTTGTTGATGATATAAGATGCTGAATAGAAGAGAACTCTTTCTTCTACAGCTGCGTTGTCTCAGCAGTGCTGACAGTCATGGGGGGGAAAAAACTCTGTTGAACAGATAAAGCAGAACACTTGGAAGAAACATAGTTCTCTTTTCTTCATGCTTCATATGGGTAGCTGTCTCTACCAGCAATGGGAGTTCAGCATGAATCAGAGAAATGCAGATCTTATAGGGACCTCTTAAACAGGAAAAAAAACTCAGAAGAAACACAGTTCTGTTCCTTTCAGGCTATACGAGGATAGCCCCGCTTCCCTCAATGAGAGCTCGGTACAGAATTCTAGAAATGTAAGGATCGCAAGAATTCATCTAATCCAGTCCCTTCGGTAAAGCAGGATTGAGTATATCTAAACCATCCCCAATAGGTCCTTAAGTATTGAAAGATCACAGAACAGCAAAGTCAGTGCACTGATGGGAGTGCTACTCATTACAGTCCCGCCCTTTAAACTGTACAGATTCTACCTTTTCCCACCATCCTCTTTTATGATGGCTCATTTGAAGCTCCACCTTCTCTCCATTTCTCCCTGCCTTTGGGAGGAAGCTATTAAGGATGCTCTAAGGGCAAGGACTGCAATTTTGCCTCTCATAATTCCTGAGCTATAAAGAAGTTGATGGGAGTGGTTGAAAGATTCCTTCTCCTGTTGTGTGAGGGCTAAGAAGAATCGAACCTCAAAACAGAGCATAAATCCCATACTATTCACATAGTTGGTTAATTTAAAAATTAGAACTATCACTTTGAGTGGGACTAATCGAAATATTTTGATTTAAATATTCTCTTACTGAAAAATTACGTTTAGTCAGACATGCAATTTGTCCTGAGAAAATGTTATCTTCAGTTATTTTTTCTACGGGAAATTGTGAAATAAAGTGGAACCTTTGTCATTTGTTTCAGTTTTTGAAAGCCAGAATACACTCAAAATGCTGAAATTCTGAACTTTCAGATTTTTGTTTTTCTTCTTCACCTTTTTTCCTTTTTTTGCCAATGAATGCAATACAATGAAATACTTTTCACTTTTTCAATTTTCATGTTCTTTTTTTACAGTGTGTAACTTTCCAAAACTTTGTCCACTTTAGAAAATTGCAGAGACAAAAGAAAACAATGGAACTTACTCTGTTGCACCAATTTTGAAATTTGTGCAAAATACCATGTACACAAATGAACACTAGTGTGATAGTGTTTAAAAAACACGCCACAAGGGCTCATCAGTTGGTTTGCTGAGACAGCTACTAA
Source organism: Pelochelys cantorii (assembly GCA_032595735.1). NCBI lineage: Eukaryota > Metazoa > Chordata > Testudines > Trionychidae > Pelochelys > Pelochelys cantorii. The sequence goes on along the minus strand of CM064328.1, from coordinate 61,670,084 downwards.
TCAAGCATAATCTTTCAGTATTACCTTAGCCTTCTCCTCCTCCCACCTATTGTCTTTTTGTATATGTGAACACTAAGCTTTTTAGAAAGCTTTTAATTACAAGTGTACACAGATGTTATCACAAGGAAAACTGATTCTATGACTGGCAATATAGGTAATAAAGTAATAATAATAATAATAATAATACAGGTCACACTTCATTGTCTGACACCCTCGGGACTTGACTAGTCCCAAACAATGGAGTTTGCCGGAAGAGGGGAGGTCAAGGATCCCTACCTGGCTTCCGGGTGGGGCTGCACTCCCTGCCATTTCCTCCAGCCCCCCCACCATGCCAGGCATGGCCAAGACTGTGTCCCCCACTACACCAGCCCCAAACAGGGGCTAGCCCCGCTGCCTCCAGCCCTGGCAAGGGTCATGCCCCCTCCCCCTTGGTGATGGCCAGGGCTGCACGTCCAGCTGACTCCAACCCCGCCTGGGCTGAACTCCCCACCACCAGCCCCGACTGGGACTACGCTCCTGCACTGCACTAGCCCCAACTGTGGCTGTGCTTCCCGCCACGCCAGCCCCAAATGGGGCTGTGCTCCTGGCCGCTGGCCCTACTACATCCAGCCCTAGCTGGGTCTGTGCTCCTTGCTGCCAGCAGTGGCCAGGGCTGTGCTCTCCACTGCATTTTTGTCTAATAATAAACTCCTCCCAAGCATCTTCATCATCCAAACTCAGGCCCCAACTCAGTTAGGGTATGTCTACACTGCAAAGTTAATTTGAAATAACAGCCATTATTTTGAATTAACTTTAATAGCATCTATACATGCAAACCCCTATTTTGAAATTAATTCGAAATAACGGAACGCTTAATTTGAATTTGGTAAACCTCATTCTATGAGGAGTAATGCCAAATTTGAAATAGCTATTTCAAATTAAGTGCTGTGTAGACACTTAAGTCGAAATAGGGGGCCTCCAGCCCTTCCAGGGAGCCCTGGTGGCCACTCTGGGCACAACCAGGAAAACTTACTCTCCTCTCCCCCAGCCCCGGAGCCATTAAAGGGATAGACTCTGGCCACAGTGCCTGTGCCAGCTCCAAGCCAGACAAGCAGTCTGCCAGCTCCCAGGAGCCTGACAGGGGCTGGAGAAGGCAGGCGCCTTCCTGGTCCAGGGTGGAGATCATGGACCTTATTCAGGTTTGGGGGGGGATGCCCCAATGTCCATGATCCCCACACTAGACGGAGGAATGCGGCCGTCTATGGCAGGATAGCTGTCAGCCTGGCCACCAAAGGCCTCATGCAAACCCAGGAGCAGGATTGCATGAAAATCAAGTTGGTCTGGCGAGACCCCCAACCCTGGGCCCTGAGATTCCCCTCCCCCTTCTTCCCCTTGCTTCCCCCTTCCAGCTCCCTCCTCCCAGGTTTCCCGCTCCCCTCTCCCACCCTCTCTCTTCCCCTCTCCCACCTCCTTTTCCCAGTCTCCCCAGAGGTTCATCCCCCCCCCCAGTTTTGTTCAATAAACCCAGTTTCTATTTTTGAACATACGTGTCTTTTATTTGACATCAGGAAGGGGGGCTAGGGAGGGGTAAATGGAAGGACATGAGGGAGGAATGGGGCACGAGCCCCCTGTGGGGAGGACCGGTGTGGCTCTGAGGGCTCCTCGGGGTGGACGCTCTCCCTCAGGGCCTCCTGGATCCTGACAGTCCCTCGATGGACACCCCAGATGGCAGCCTGCAGCAAGTGCAACCGGGCTGATGGCAACGACCCCACGAAACGCACCAGTGTGCCCAGGGGCAGCTCTGGCTCCATGTGGCCGAGTGCTGTGGTGTCCCGAGTGTGGGCACTCAGGGCACTCCAAGACAGGCCTGCTTTGCTGTCCCCCATCGAGGTAGACAAGCAGGCGGGGGACCCTGAGAACTGTCTGTCCGGGGTGGGGGTAGGGTCCCTTTAAGCACGGAGTTCAGTTAGCCTCAGGCAGCAGCCCCACACACTAAGTCCTAACCTGATGCCCTGCGGACACTGGTTCCGGCCAGCCTTAACTTCGGTTCAGGGTCCACTCAGTGTGGACGCACTATTCTGAAATAGCAAAACGCTATTTCGAAATAGTTTTTGTGTGTAGATGCGTTAATTTGAATTAGCTTAATTTGAATTAACAATTTCAAATTAAGTTAATTTGAAATAGCGCTGTAGTGTAGACATACCCTTAGGTACTAAGGTGCATGCCCAGTTTTGAAGTTAATGGGAATATTTACATGGTTAAAATAAGTATGTGCTTAAATACACAGTTAATTGGGACCCACATGAAGAATCTATTGCTCCGGTCAAATTATTTGAGCGTCAATTACATGTATGAAACAGTACAAGAGAAAGAAAAAAAGAAAGAAGATCCTTCTTTGAAGCTTTTTCAATCTGAAAGATAGATACAGCTAAGGGGATATACTCTCTCCCCAAAACATGAAATGCCTTACTATTCCACTGCATTTTCAGTAAACCAAAAAGATGAATATTAAATCATAAGAAAAGCACATTGAAATCTGTCTGGTTTGTATTGTACTTTTTTATTTCAGAATTTGTTTCCTAGAGAGTTGAAAAATTATTTTTGTGATATGACCATTGTGATGCTGGGGCATTTTGCTACTATTAAATACTGGCCACTTCATTATATAGAAAGAGCTAAGAGGTTTTGTATGTTGTCAGGGATGATCTAAATGGTGCATGGTCCTGGCATGAGGGCAGGCGACTTGACTTAATGACCTCCTGAGGTCCTTTCCAGTTCTATGATTCAATGAGTCCAAGTTGCTCATTGTATTTTCACTCAGATAGACAACATCTTTAGAGAGGAAAAGAAATAGTTGAGTCAGTTACAGTAGGCTATAATTTTCCCAGCTTTGTGTATAGCAAAGAGATGTCTTAATTTTCCACAGAAATGAACGCAAGACTTTTAAAGTTTTTATTATGCTTCAGAGAGAAATGAACATGTACCGGCACTCTTACAAAAATCTGAAAACCACTAATCAAATCAAAAGTAACGCAAAAAATACAAAAGTAGTGAAGTTTACCATGTTAGAGAGAGACAATTTTTGATATGGTGCTTCTATTACATTTCTATAATATTTAATTAGGAATGTCTGGTTCATACTTTCCACCACAAAGATGAAGTTACATCACACAGTCTCCAACATAATAGAAATAGGAAAAAAGTCCACTAAAGCAAGCTGAATAAATTATTATTGTTTGGTATAACCAGTGCTCAAAGCTGCATTTAAAAGTGCGTGTAAGAGGAAAAAACGATTTGCCACTGTATGTTGATGGCATTCTAAAAGAATTTTAACAGATTAAGGAGAGTTATTTTCTTTCAAAAGGAAACATGTTAGTTTGCCCCTATCATGTCATGTTCCTTGAAATGAAAAGGACAAGTAAAAATTGGAAAGAAAGTGCTTTATTTGCAACTATAGTGTAATTGTGTCATTATTTTGGTTACATACAAATAAAATGCTTTAAAAGTACCTTGGGGGTGGCAAAGAGCTCTATTGATGACCAGGAATGACTAACCATGTATTATAAAGATGCAGTTTGGAAAATCTTGCCTCCACTCCTCTCAGTGTCCAGCATCATGGCATTAGGAATGCTACAAAAAAATTAGGAGTCACAATCTTCTTGTAAAACATAGTTTACTGAAGGGCATACTATCAAAGTGCTACTGTATTATGGAAATTTTTAATACAATTAATCATACAGATACTTAAAATATATATTAACAAAACATTTGTCAGATAAACTCTTGTGTAGAATTTGACATAGCCTTCATAATAGGCCATCCAAATTATAAATTTTGGTACATATGAGTGCTACAATTCCATCATATTGTGGTATTGAGGCTAGGCATATTAAACAATGGTGGGATTGTTGGTATGGAAAATGAGGTTTCAGAGAAGGATGCTCGTTGTTCTGATCACTGAATTCTTTTTGCACTGAGTGTACAACTGAACTGCAGCTTTTTGAGTGGCCTCAAAAATATTCTACAGTAATTAGCAAAATATACAGCATGCAATAGCAATAAAATTTTCTTTTTAACACTTTCTTAAAGATAAGCACCAAGCATCAACAAAGTTTTGTAAATTAAACTGCTCATTTTCTTTTCCTATTATGTTTTCTTTTATTTTGAAGCGGCAGATTTACCTAGCATTGCTTGGATCCTTAACTCAAATAAGGATTTTGTTTGTTTGGATTTTTTTAAAATAAAAGGAAAATGTACATCCTTTATATAAATGATTGTGTTTTTCAAAAATGCAGTGTTATTTTTATGAAGTTAATTTTTATTTTAGATTCTTAAAAAAGGGATTGTTAAAATGTTTCCGGCTAATTTTTTGGGGGATTTTTTTAAAATGGGAATTCCATGAAGAATATTTTTTCTTCATTCCTATAACTGCTTATCATTCACTATGTTTTATCAAAAAGGGCTATCATAAATTTGGCTTCCAATAACATTTTTCGTCTTAATTTACAAATCTTAAGCATTGATTTAGCTGTGCCAAAATAGATCACTACTCCACATTTTTCCATTTTATCTTTTTTCCATAGAGTTTACTGTGAAGCAATTCTATTCCAGGTTCATCCTATTTTTCTGGCTCATCTTGGTTCAGTCTTCTTTCAACATGCACTCAGTTATGTCAATTACGAGGACTGTCCTTCATTTGATGAGTCTCTGTCTCGTGTTTGGTTTTATGAGAAACAATCCCATTCCAAGCACATCCTGTTTTCCTGGCACAACCGGACCCTTATGTTACTTTAAGTTATGATGAGAGGAAGCTGTATACTGAATTTGATTATCCTAGCTCTTATGATTTAGGAGTCCTTGATCAAACAGACAAACAATCTGACAAATTCTCTACAAAATATAGTTGATTTAAATATTTACTGAGCAGTTATAGTCTGTTCAGAGCAATGTTCTTTGATGATACATAGTCTCACAGCCAATTGTATTGAGAGAATGCTGAGAAGCTGAGTTTCTATGAAAACCTTTTTTCTTGTAATTGAATGGTTCTTTGTAAGAGGAAGGGAAAGGATTTTATTATTTACATTTAAAAAAAAACCCTCAAGGATATCCAAAATACTTGTATAACATCAATCAAGACAACAGTAAAATGAAAGCTTTCACTAGGGTATGTCTAGACTGGTAGGTTTTTCTGGGATACCAGAGGTATCCTGGAGAAACTCCACTGTGTCCAGGGAACGTGTTTGCTCTTCTGCTTTTTTTTTTTTTTTTTGTGGAAGAGCAAATGCGTTCTTTCGGAAGCGCTGTGTTCCTTGTTCTACGAGGAAGAAGGGATCTTCCGAAAGGGGGATTTTCTGAAATTTGGCCCAGACTAGACGAGCCAAATTTCAGAAAAGCCTCTTCCAAAAAAAAAATTGGAAAAAGGTGTAGTGTAGACCTAGACTCAGACACATCCATTTTCCCTGCTTCTTCCATCATCCTGTTTAGCCAGGGAAAGAACATGAGCGAGGCAGAGCATGTTTATCGAGAGAGAATGAATCATTATAGAATAATAGAAGTTAGTGGCAGGGGTGAAAGTAAAATTATTTTCTTCTGGTACTGGGATGGGAGAGAGCACACCAGCTTGGGGCAGGAGACACCTGAGTTCACCACATTGCCTCCCCACATGACTCTGCCCTGCTCCCAGCCTATGGCCTCCATGCTCTTCTCCTCCTTTCCCCATCCCATATTACCCAATGGAGAAGATCCTGGGGGCCATACAGCAGCCAGAGGAGCTGCTGGCAGTTTGCAGCTTTCCCCACTCTCCTGCTGCCAGTAGGGAAAGGAACAGCCCTGCCCTTCCCCAAAGGAGTCTCTCTTCCAGCTACATACAGCATCGGCCCACCTAGAGGACAAGGCTGAGGGGGTGGGGATGCAGGCTCTGCTTCTTTCCCCAGTGGGAAGGACTTCAGGAAAAGGAACAAAATAGCTGTAGCTCCTCCAGGTGCTGTACCACTCCCAGCCCCTTCTCCTACCCCACTTTCTGTCCCTGTTCTCCTGTGGGGCTGCTGCTGTACAGAGGGAGGTTGAAGAGTGGTAGCTCTGTGGTGGAGCTGGGGGTAGTGTGATGTCTTTCAGATATGCTGTATCAGCTATTAATACCTCATGTGCTCTACTGGACCTTCCTGGCCTCCTTCTTGCTGATGCGTCATACTGGGTTAGCAGTGGGAAAAGAGCTGCTAAATTATCTAATCCATTGCTTTTCCACAGCACGATTGTTTTCTGCAGTTGCTTTGTTTAGTCCAGTTTTATATTTCTTATTGAGGATAACACCTTAAAAAATGTCAAAAAAAGACGTACATTTATATGGCTACAAAGAATGCCCAGAATTATAATATTAAGGATTATTTTGAAATAAAGAATTTTGGAAACCATCTAAACCCTCGTGCTTCACAGCATAACCCAATTTATAACGGACGGTAGTTGAGAAGAAACTTACCTTGGTGGCTGTGACTGGATATACGTGCCCTTCACTGGACAAGAAGCGGTTAACTCCATACTGTGCGCTGAAGAAACCAGGCTTCTTCACAGCTGCTGGGCATGCTCCAACTAGACCCACAGCTAGGTGCAGCTCAGTTCAGTCTTCCCTGACTGGAGAGGAAAGAGAATGTGAGTTTCAGGTTCCTGCCCTGAAGCTTTCAGAGCCCCAGGTCATAGAGGCCAGGCCTGCTATGACTCAGGTCAATATCCAGCAGTCTGCAGAGGCTGATGACACAAAGGAGTTGTCAAGAGCTTTGCCTGCTGACTTCTTTGAAGAACCAGGGAACCTGCAGACTACAGGGCCGGAAGGGTAGGAATGGAAATAGCCCATGTGACCACTGATATGGTGCTGGAACTAGGAACAAAGTCAGCAAGTTTTGGACAGATCACAACTGACCCAGTGGCAGATACAACAGTGACAGCTGAGAGGGGCTTGGGTTGGTAGCCAATGGAGCAGGCAGTGTCCTGAGTCCCCCTAAACAGAATGTTGGCATTCCTTTATGTGATAATCTACTCCCCTTTCTGTGCAGAAGGGCAGGCCTATTGACTTTGGCCATTAGGTCACACTACCCTGTGCTAAAGGGCATTCCCATTAGCTCTAGCCATTAGGCCACACTGCTGAGTAGAGGGGCAGTCCCATTGACCTTGGCCACTAGGCATGTCTGTCCTGAATCTAATCTGTGACCTTAAGCTATGCTACCTTGACAGGAGCGGTCCATTAGGCTTGGATATAGGAGGTGATGGGGTATACCTACCCCACGGTGGAGACTAATTATTCCACAACTGCCTACTGTAGGGTTTCTGCTTCTATGTCCCTCTAAAGCTCCAGGTATTGACCACCATTAATGAAAGGATATATGACTCATATTTAAGTAAGAGGGCTTCTGCAACTTCCCTTGTCACCCTGTTCTGTAATGTGGTATGCCAGGAGGGCATGATCATGAGACGAGTGAAGAGCCTTCTCCACAGTATCGATCCATTCAACATATATAGACATATGTAGGCATTGCAACTTTGCAGCTCAGGAACCCTTTCTATTATCATTTGCTTAACTAACAAAAGAAACTTTCTGTGTACCGCTTGATTACTAAATGATTAGTTTGCATTCCCACCAACTCTTTTCTATTCCTTCCATTTCCAATGTAAATAAAGGGTTTGAGTATTCTCTATTTGTTTATACAAGAATTGGAGACTTTTAGTTTGATAATTGTAAACAAGACCTACAGGGGCCACAGAGGAGAGGTGTGCAGCTGTAACTGTCTTGGAAACAATAGAATATTATCAAGAGTTACAACATGTGTCATTGAAAGAGCTGAAAATGAGATATATATGTTAGCTCCTTAAATAAGCACCTACTTTATGCTGTCTTGCAGCGCTCTCACAAAGTATGCAGGTATTGAGACCTGTTAGAGATTCTGGAAGTTATATCTTTGCTCATGACATGAGCAGATGTTCTGAATTGAAACAGTTTTGGCAATAAGTTAAGAACAGCATCACTATCCTCTTAAGAATATAGATTAGTCTGTCTCCAGCCTTGTGTTGGGAATGAGATCAGGAACTAAAAATGATTCTACTTCAGAGGCATTGTTACTTGGCTAAGTGTATTCTCTATGGCCAGAAAAAAATTATGTCCAACAGGAAAAGTGAATGCTTCAATTGTGCGAATTACATTAATCATTTTTAGAGTACTATAAATTACCAGGGTGGGCTCAATGAAGTTATAAATCAGAAATGTTATCAAAAACTGTTATGAAACAATAAGATCTTTTATAATAGAAAGTTATCTTTTGATAGATAATGCTAATCTGAGGGTGAAATTTTACCTTTCAAACCTGTTTGCATAAGATCAGTTCTTTTACATAAAATAAAACCTCTATATCTCATAACACAAGATCTGCTAATGGGTTGCATCTCTCACATTTGAGGTAGTTCCCTCCCTCCCTCTAACTTCCCCTTTTTCCCTTTTAGATCACTAGTGCCTGGGGTGGGTTGTGGGTCAGTGGCAGGAGTCATGGTCTATGTTCCCCGCTGAGTTTCCAGTTAGTTCTTCTGAAAGAACAGAGGCATCCTTGGAACCTGACAGGTACCAAACCAGAGACTTTCTTGGACCACAGGAGGTCAATATTGTCTAGCAGCATTACCAACACTTCCACTGCTTTCTCAGCTCTTAGAAGACATTTAGGAGTAAAATTAGAGCTAAATAACAGTGCAGAACACTGAGAGCCAGGACTGGTGGCTGTAAACAAACTTTATGGGACGATGGGACACTTGGCTACACCCATGATAAGTGGACATCCAGCTAACAAAAATCATGCCAGCTGTTGCTGGACCAGAGAATGCCGGACTAGAGAGGTTCAAACTGTATTAATAATACGAATCAAGGATTTAAAATATGCAGCATTTTGAGCCAGATCCTACTATTTTTTTAAATCATAGCTCCACTGACATCAACAGGGCTGTGCTGATTTCTGTCAGCTAAGTAACAGGGTCTTTCTTTCATAGCCTTGTGAAGGACCAGGCAATATGTTTAAGTATTAGCCTATCCATGCAATGTGTTAAAGATTGCCTAAAGTCTTATAATACATAGCAATAAATGCCTCAGTATAATAACTCTTGTACTAAAATAAGGAATAAATTAAATGATGATGAATTTATTATAAGAACAATACATGAAACACCTCTAATCACATATGCCTACATCATATCTGAGACCAGCTAAAGTATTCATGTGTATGTACTGGAGCATGTAATGCTAGTTAATATGTAATTAGTTAACTTACCTAACTGTAAGAATTCTTAAACTAACTGTGATAGGATGTCATCGGCTGTGTCATTCAAAGTAGAATGTTGGCACAGAGATGTTCTAGTTGATGGGTGGTGAAGATTTGTGTAGTCCAAATAATTACATGAAAATAATACATACAGTACTGGTGATACATTAAAATCACAGTGTTCTACTATTGGACTATTCAGTTAGAATACAGAAAGTGTGGTTTATACAGCAAATTGTCCATTTTCAAAACACGTGTCTTTGCTTGACAGGACATAAAAAGTGGGGCTCCCCCTAGCAGCCCTGAATTGCTTCTCATGAGCCAAAACATTCCATGGATGGGAGATCAGAGAGAGTTGGATCCTTGGGTAACCCTCCTGCTTCTGCTTACCTAGTATGGTAAGTATGTGTGATGCTTTAGAAAACTGATAAAGACTCAACCCTTAATCAGAAAAGATGACAAACCAAGAGACCCCCAGTCCAGCAATGAACTGTTGGGCAGATGCCAATTAATGATTATTTAGATTGACTCAAATGACGTATCTAAAAAGATACTAGAATTCATGATTCCTGAATTCATTTCACTTATAACCTTTGCCAGCTATCATATCAAAAGGTTTCTCCTATAAAGTCTTCTTGGGTGAGACAGTAGGTCTCCAAAGAGAACAGCAGCCTGCATCAGAACACAGCAGGGACTTTCCCCAGATTCACTATTTCTCACTTTATTATATATGGAAATGTGATCTGTGACATTTTAACATTTTTGCAATGCTTTATATAGCAGTCTTTTTCTGCTTGGAAAATGTTATCATGATGAGCAGATTAATGAAAAAATAGTCCCTAAAAGCCAAATCCAATTTTCATTGAAGTAAATGTAATTTTTTAATTGACCTCAGTGGGCTTTTTCTCAAGCCTTAAATTGCATTTAAATTGTGAGAAATTGAACAAGAGATTGTTGGGATATGTATATGTATATATTAGGGCTGCCAATTAATCACAGTTAACTAACACAATTTACTCAAACTTTAATTATGATTAATCATAGTTTTAATCACAATGCTAAACAATAGAATACCATTAGAAATGTATTGAATATATCTGGATGTTTTTCTACATTTTCAATTACAACACAGAATACAACAAGTATAGTGCTCACTTTATATTATTTTAATACAAATATTTGAACTGTAAAAGTGATAAGCAAAAAAATAGTATTTTTTAATTTATCTCATACAAGTACTGTCGTGAGATCTCTTTATCATGAAAGTGCAAAGTATACATGTAGATTGTTACATAACTGCACTCAGAAACAAAACAATATAAAATTTAGAGCTTACAAGTCTATTCAGGCCTCCTCCTTGTTCAGCCAAATGCTAAGATAAATTAGTTTGTTTATATTTGCAGGAGATAATGCGATCCACTTCTTATATATAATGTCACCTGAAAGTAAGAATAGGCATTCCCATGGCACTTTTATAACAGGCATTGCAAGGTATTTCTATGCCACATATGCTAAACATTTGTATAACCTTTGTGCTTTGGCCACCATCACAGAGGACATGCTTACCTGGCGATAACGCTCGTTAAAAATATGTGTTAATTACATTTGTGACTGAATTCTTTGGGGGAGAATTGTATCTCCTTCTCTGTTTCATTTGCATTCTGCCATATATTTCATGCTATAGCAGTTTCAGATGATGACCCAGCACCTGTTGTTCATTTTAAGAACACTCACTAAAGATTTGACAAAACACAAAGAAGGCATCAATACGGGATTTCTAAAGATAGTGACAGCACTTGACACAAGGTTCAAAACCTGAAAGAGATGGGGTATGGAGCACTCTTTCAACAGTCTTAAAAGAGCAATATTCTGATGTGGAAACTACAGAACCAGAATCAGCAAAACAGAAAATCAGTGTTCTGCTGGTGGCATCTGACTCAGATGATGAAAATGAGCATGTCTTGGTCCACATTGCTTTGGGCCATTATCAAGTAGAACCTGTTAATAGCATGGATGCATGCCCTCTGGAATGGTGATTGAAGTGTGATTGCAAACCTGCATTTTTAGTGCATCTGGCATGTAAATATTTTGTGATGCTGGCTACAGCAATGCCATGTGAACACCTGTTCTCACTTATGTTGTAAACAAGAAGCAGGCAGCATTATTTCCTGCAAAAGCAAACAAACATGTTTGAGTGGACAAGTAGTAGGATTGAGTGGACTTGTAGGCTCTAAAGTTTTAAAATGTTTTCTTTTTGAATGCAGCTACTTTTTGTACATAATTCTACATTTGTAAATTCAGCTTTCATGATGTAGAGATTGCACTACTGTACTTGTAATGGGGGATTGAAAAATACTATTTATTTTGGTTTTTACAGTGCAAAAATTGTATAAAAAATAATATAAAGTGAGCACTGTGTACTTTGTATTCTATGTTGTAAATTAAATACAAAATATTCAAGTGGGCAACAACATCTAAAATTTTTAAACAAATGGTATTCTATTATTGTTCAACCATACAATTAATAACACAATTAATTGTGATTCATTTTTTTTAATGTCACAATTAATGATGATTAATTTTTAATCACTTGACAGCCCTGCCATATAGCCATGCAGTATGTTGTAGGGCATGGGGCCTAATGTGGATGGAGTGTGTTTAGACATACGTGTGTGAGTTGCATGTTGTTAGCAACCAAAGCAACAACTTAAAGGACAAAAGGTTAAGAACAATTTGTACAAAAACAATTTTATGTCCTGCGGGGGGAAATGAAGAATTAGCAGAGAAGGAAATAACACCAGGTGAACTACTATAAAAAATGTATAAGAACTGGCATACTTTGGGATCATGGTGGCTCACGGAGGACTTTCTCTTTGGATCTGTATGTGTGAAGGCCCAGACAAAGAAACTAAAGATGAATGACATCACAAAGTGGATTATAAATGGAGGCTTCACACATTTGTAAACTGGAGTCTTTCAATAATGAAGAGCTCTGTTTGGATATGTTGTGGTAATCATGAACTCCCTGCACTTTGTGACTAGACTGAACCCTGACTCACCATCAGGACTTCTGACAATAGACTCCGGTATAGTATGATTTGGAGGTATGAATGTGGAGTAAATGAGGTTCATTTTGTAATCAATAAAGAGTATTTAAAATAGTATATACCAACACTGTGTCCATCTTCTGCCTGCTTCCCCATACTGTAGGGCATCCCCTGCTGCAATTCTAAGAAGATGGGCCTGAATAAACTTGAATATAGGGACTAAAATCCAGATCTGCATCTAAATTTGCAATCAAAATCATGGTGCCATGAACCAAAATCAATATATTAGAGCTGTGAACAATAGTGCAAACTAGAATCTAGACTTTTGTTTCATGAACCTCATTATAATGAAGCTTAAAAACTAATTGAATCACAGATTCATCTGAGAAATTTCTCTGGAGCAGGTGATGAATAAATAATAGAGTCTTATCTTTTAAAAAGACTGATTGTCTGGTTTGAAGAGATAAAAAGTAAATTGGGAGCAATGGGTTTAAAATTTTCAACAGTGCGTAAGTGACTGAGGAGCCTAGACCCATTTCCAAAAGGGATTTTAGGACAAGGTTTTAAAATATATTTAGGTGCCTAAAAGTGCAGATGAGTGCCTCCTGGGATTTTCCAAAGAGCCCAGGCCCCTATGTTATTCCCAATGAAAGACAGTGAAATCTAGGCTCATAAGTGTCTAAGTCCCATTTGAAAATGAGACTTGATGTAAGGGAGCCGCAAACTCAGCTGACCTTCTGGCCCTGGAGCTTACATCTGACTTAGAATAGTGCCAAGAAATCCCAGGTATAATGGGGGGTCCCATTGGCTGTATAAACAGGTGGTAAAATATAACCCCTATCCTGAAGAGCTGTCTGAAGTTATCCAGCAGTTTGGAACACTAGCATCCCAAACCTTGTCATAATGTGTATGATACAATATATCGTCATTCCAAAGATGGTTTTCCAAACTGAAAATCCTGGCAAAGGAGTCGGGATTGGATATGGCAAAAACTAGACAAACCACAGCAACAATCTGCACACAGAGTAACTTTATACTTCACCCACTAGAACTGTCAGTGCTGGCACCAGCTGCCCTTTCTGTACTCTACAAACTCCATATGGAGTCAAGGATAAGTAGCAGTGAAAATGATTAAGTGAATGATGGATTGAGACGTTGCTGCCATTGTTGTTATTATTACTAAGTAGCTAAAAAGCAAGAAATGGCACCATGTAAGAAATATTTTCCAGTGCTATAATCTATACCACAATGCTTTTCATTTATAAAATGAACCAAACTGAAACAACATAGTAACAGAAATTATGAGAGAGTGACCTACTATGTAGCAGCAGCTGGAGCTCAAGGAGCAAGTGGGGAGATTTTAAATCCCTCCATGTCCTTCCAAAACATCAGTTCTGGTAACTGGTGCAGAAGGATGGAAATGACCTCATTTCCAGCAGTAGTGGTATTAACAAAAGGGTCTCTATAGTTATCTGGGCAACTGTTATGCCTATATTTTCTGACTCCTGCACCTGTAATTCTTTAAGGAGTCTGCTGTCCACATAGGCAGAGGTTCAATCCAGTCTGTTCCAGTGGAATATACCTATATTATTCTTTCTAATGGAGAACTTTTTTTTTGTATCCTGTTTTATTGTGCTCTTGAGCAAAAATCAAATTATTCAGACTGGAGCTGGAGCTATTCTTTGTGTACAGGGAAACAGCAAAACACAGCCCCTAAAAAGATATCACCTCAAGCAGCTGCTGGGTGGAATCAGTTGGAGATGGGCCAGCCTCCGGAAAAAACCCTCCATTTCAGTCACAAAGATATCGCTGAAAGCATTTGGGTTTTGTGGAATTATGTAGGCAACGCTAACTAGAGCACATAAAGGAGAGGACATGAAGTAACATAATGAAATGTCATCAGGAAAAGTATACTAATGATGAGACTTAACAGAGCATGGAGAAATTTATCAAGAGTTATGATGGACACCCTATTGTTTCTGTTATTTAAGGACAGGACAAAGCAGTCAAGAAGCACTGGGTGCCTCATTTAAAAAATCTCAGCATGTGGCTCAGGAAGAATATTTTCAGTTCAAAACAAAATACATATTTTCTACTTGCTGCAGTCACCCTCCAGGGTGTGCTATAGGCAGGGTTGCAGCACGCAGCTCTATGGAGATGCCAGGCATAGCTGCAGCCTATAGGGCAGCCTGAGGAGGCTGCCACAAACTGAAGTCCCAGGGCTGTGTAAGTTATGTCAGGTGACTAGGCACTGGAGGTGCCCAGGGCCGGGAAGGTACACAGGTAGCTTGAAGCAACTTAGGTCTCACTCCTCCTTTATCCTTGGGGAAAATCCTGAATAAGTGAATGGGTTCAAATCAGTTACAGTAAGACCTATCAGCTTCTATGGGAGCCAATTTAAATGTGCATTGTCATAAGAGGAATGACTTTCTTCCAGAATATTTTCTGTAACTTAGCTGCATCTCTTTCTTTCTCTCACACAGACACACACTCAAAGTAGAGGCTTGATTTTTCTGAAGTGCTGACCCCCTGAGGTTTTTATTAATTTGATCTGGAGTGGTGGGTGTTCAGAACTGCTGAATGTCTGGCCTTTTATCCTCCATGATGAGCTCTGGGCATAAGGGACTCGTGCTATCTGGAGAAAGGTAATTCTGTTTCATGACAGAATTTGACATTTCAAAATCTGGTTTCATTCTGTTTTGGAATGAAAATGAAATAAATAAATAAAATTCTCCATGAAAGTTCCCATAGCTCTGGGGTCCACCTGCCACGAAATAGCCTAAAGCCACAGACTCTGGAAGCTCTGGGGGCCCCAACTTAAAGGTTGTCAGATAGGTGGGCTGCCTACAAGCTGGGAAGTGATCTAGTAGAAAAGGAGGCAGAATGTTGCACAACCTGCCTGTACCATTGGGCTTTCATCAAAATAAAATCATCCTGGGGAAACTTTTCTGACCACAGTCTGGACCCAGTATGGCAACATTGATGTTCTTAAGTTTCAAATTCAACAAATTGCCAACTTCTGAAGATTTTTTTTCTCACCAGTGCTATAAGTAACCATTGTAGATGCTCATAAGTAATCCCAAGTTTTAATTGGTAAATTTGTTATTCAGGGACCTTAAACGTCCCAGTGTACATGTTGGCTAGTAGGATTTTTCTCACCGCAGAGCTAATTGCTTGGAAAAAAATTCTCATACTTCTTAATAAATCAAACCATGTCAAATCACAGAAATGTGTATTTTCAGGAGAGAGAGGGGTTTTTTCTAGTAAAAAGATGATAAAAAATAATTTATGGTAACTTTTTAAATAAAATTGACATATCCCAGCCAATAGGGTGGTGGTTCTTTGAGCAGCTCATTTAACATGCTTTCAACCTCTGGCTGTAGACCAGGATTTAACAATTCACTCCAAGTCTCTCACCCATACCCCACCTATGAAAGCTGCCAAGATGTTCTCATAGTCTTGAACATCAATCAGTAACAAGAATGGAATGTGAAATGATCAGTTATACAACAAGCTCTCTCTTGAAAAAATGGTTCTTCACTTTCCCAGTTATTATAGTTACAAAGGGGGAAAGCATTACAGACTATTCTGTAACAACAAAATGATCTCTCTTCTCTAAATTTTGTTGTTATTAAGCTAAATATAGAGATCTGTTGACAAATTTTACTTTTGGACACAAAAGCACAATCTTTTCATATATTGATGTACACAAGCATTTGAGAGTAGACCCTCAAACCTTCATTTAACTTTCTAACGCGTCTTTCTTACACAGTTATAGAGTGTCAATGAAACAGCATGTAAACCCCAGGATCTGTTACAAATGAGCTCTTTTAAAATATACATTTACGAGCGCTTCAGAAATATGTATATACTACCACACCAATTTTCTGTTTTCCAAATGTGCTCCTCTGAAAAATAATTCTGTCATCCTGTAGTGATATTATCATGAGTGCAGTTGCAGTTGTGAGGCAAACCTGAAACTGTATGAGGACTGCTCATTCAGTTGCAATGACTTATCCTCATCTATCAGAGGGCTAGCCGTGTTAGTTTGAATCTGCAAAAGCGACAAGGAGTCCTGTAGCACCTTATAGACTAACAGATGTATTGGAGCATAAGCTTTCGTGGGCAAAGACCCACTTCGTCAGATTCATGTCGTGGAAATTTCCAGAGGCAGGTATAAATATGCAGGCAGGCAAGAATCAGGCTAGAGATAATGAGGTAAATGCACTCAGAGAGGATGAGGCCCACTTCTAGCAGCTGATCTGGAGGTGTGAACACCAAGAGAGATGAAACTGCTTTTGTAATTGGCTAGCCATTCACAGTCTTTGTTTAATCCTGAGCTGATAGTGTCAAATTTGCAGATGAACTGCAGCTCAGCAGTTTCTCTCTGAAGTCTGGTCCTGAAGATTTTTTGCTGCAGGATGGCCACCTTTAAATCTGCTATTGTGTGTCCAGGGAGATTGAAGTGTTCTCCTACAGGTTTTTGTATATTGCCATTCCTAATATCTGATTTGTGTCCATTTATTCTTTTGTGTAGGGACTGTCCAGTTTGGCCAATGTATGTAGCAGAGGGGCATTGCTGGCACATGATGGCGTATATTACATTGGTAGATGTGCAGGTGAATGAACCAGTGACTGTATGGCTGATCTGGTTAGGTCCTGTGATGGTGTTGCTGGTGTAGATATGTGGGCAGAGTTGGCACCGAGGTTTGTTGCAGGAATTGGTTCCTGAGTTAGAGTTACTGTGGTGCGGTGTATAGTTGCTGGTGAGAATATGCTTCAGGTTGGCAGGTTGTCTGTGGGCAAGGACTGGTGATGATGATGACATGAACAGGTCTGACTACCAAAAGGAGGCTGCCAGACAACTCTCCAATACCAAATTCTACAGGCCACTTTCCTCAGATCCCACTGAGGAATACACTAAGAAACTGCACCATCTGCTCAGGACACTCCCTACACAAGTACATGAACAAATCAACATACCCTTGGAGCCCTGACCGGGGTTATTCTATCTACTACCCAAGATCCACAAACTTGGAAATCCCGGACACCTCATCATCTCAGGCATTGGCACTCTCACTGAAGGACTGTCTGGATTTGTGGACTCTCTACTCAGACCCTATGCCACCAGCACTCCCAGCTATCTCCGTGACACCACTGATTTCCTGAGAAAGCTACAATGCATTGGTGATCTGCCAGAAAACACCATCCTAGCCACCATGGATGTAGAGGCTCTCAACACAAACATCCCACACACAGATGGAATACAAGCTATCAGGAACAGTATCCCTGATGATGCCACAGCACAACTGGGGGCTGAGCTCTGTGACTTTATCCTCACACACAATTATTTCTAATTTGGTGACATTATATACCTCCAGACCAGTGGCACTGCTATGGGTACCCGCATAGCCCCACAATATGCCAACATTTTTATGGATGACCTGGAACAATGCTTCCTCAGCTCTCGTCCACTCACGCCCCTTCTTTACCTATGCTACATTGATGACATCTTCATCAACTGGACCCATGGGAAGGAAACTCTGGAAGAATTCCACCACGATTTCAACAGCTTCCACCCCACCATCAATCTCAGCCTGGACCAGTCTACATGGGAGGTCCACTTCCTGGACACCACGATACAAATAAGTGATGGTCACATAAACACCACCCTATACTGAAAACCTACCAACCACTATGCCTACCTTCATGCCTCCAGCTTCCATCCCGGACATACCACACGATCCATTGTCTACAGCCAAGCACTGAGGTACAACCGCATTTGCTCCAACCCCTCAGACAGAGACCAACTCCTACAAGATCTTCAACAAGCATTCTTGAAACTACGATACCCACATGAGGAAGTAAGGAAACAGATCAACAGAGCCAGACGTGTACCCAGACGTCTCCTGCTGCGGGGCAAGCCCAAAAAAGAAACTAACAGAACACCACTGGCCATCACCTACAGTCCTCAGCTAAAACCTCTCCAACACATCATCAGTGATCTACAACCCATCCTGGACAATGATCCCTCACTTTTACAGGCGTTGGGAGGCAGGCCAGTCCTCTCCCGCAGACAACCCGCCAACCTGAAACATATTCTCACCAGCAACTATACACCGCACCACAGTAACTCTAACTCAGGAACCAATTCCTGCAACAAACCTCGGTGCCAACTCTGCCCACATATCTACACCAGCAACACCAACACAGAACCTAACCAGATCAGCCACACCATCACTGGCTCATTCACCTGCACATCTACCAATGTAATATACGCCATCATGTGCCAGCAATGCCCCTCTGCTACATACATTGGCCAAACTGGACAGTCCCTACACAAAAGAATAAATGGACACAAATCAGATATTAGGAATGGCAATATACAAAAACCTGTAGGAGAACACTTCAATCTCCCTGAACACACAATAGCAGATTTAAAGGTGACCATCCTGCAGCAAAAAATCTTCAGGACCAGACTTCAGAGAGAAACTGCTGAGCTGCAGTTCATCTGCAAATTTGACACCATCAGCTCAGGATTAAACAAAGACTGTGAATGGCTAGCCAATTACAAAAGCAGTTTCTCCTCTCTTGGTGTTCACACCTCCAGATCAGCTGCTAGAAGTGGGCCTCATCCTCTCTGAGTGCATTTACCTCATTATCTCTAGCCTGATTCTTGCCTGCCTGCATATTTATACCTGCCTCTGGAAATTTCCACGACATGCATCTGACGAAGTGGGTCTTTGCCCACGAAAGCTTATGCTCCAACACTTCGGTTAGTCTATAAGGTGCCACAGGACTCCTTGTTGCTTTTGCTTAGCCTCATCTGACACTGGGTGAGAGCATACCATATACTCCAGGAGGTGAGAACAGCCTTCTGTTTCTGAACCATGCCTAGGAAACATTCTCATGTATCATACCTTTCATTTCCTCACCCTCGTGTCCTGCCATGATACCATGAGATGCGACCTCCTCCCACCTGTAGGCAGTGATAGGCCTAGTGGGGCCAGTCTATATTCCATCTTGATCCCCTGGCGTGCCAGGGATATAGGTTAGTGGCTTCTTCTTGAAGCTATAAGCACAGGTGTGTTCCTGGTGCAGTTCATCTTCCCAATCAACACTTGCCCTTTTTACAGTGTGAGAGACACCTTTGCATACATCTCTAGTGCACCAGGCTGCAGCCCCTTTTCCAAATCCTCCAAAACGTTCTCCCTAGGTTCTAGCTGCACTTCTCCCTTCACCTCTTAATTTAGACATTCCCTATATGTGGCCCCATGAAGTCATGAGACCTCCTCATCAACCTCCTTCTGGTACTGGCCAAGGTGGCAGTCCATCATACCAGAAGGAGGATGTTGGATAGGGAGGTACTCTGCAACTCTGAGGTCTATTTCCACTCCTTCCTTAGATCCTGTAGCTGAGCAGAGTTCCCCTGTGCCATGTCCATTGACACCCTGGAAACTTTCAAAGAGCAGTGGATGCTGTCTAGGGCTCTCTGCTCAGTGGCCTCATCTGGCTACCTCATTTTGATCCTATGACTCACAGCTATCTCCGTTTTATCATTTGTTGCCCATGAATTCTTCTGTTGCCAGGGTTCAGTGCTCCTGAGTGAGCAGCCTTTAGATATAGGCAGCTTGTGATCATCCATCCCCAGAGCCTGAGTAGGTACAATGATTTATCTCTTTGGAATACTGCAGCAGTGGTTCCCTAGCATCCAGCCTACCCTCAATCTTGCCTCTGTCTCCATTCCTGCTGAAGCTTTGTTCCAGCCCACTTCAGTCCTGTTTGTACCCTATTCAGACCGTGTTCCAGCCCTGTTCCTGACTTGCTCTAATACTAAACCCACCACCTGACCTCCAGGCTCTGGAACTTACTCCAACCAAGTTTAGACCTTTAGCCTGCTTCAGGATTGTCACTGTGATCTAGATATGGCTTGTCCATTGACTTTGATCCCAATTCTGACTTATGGCCTATCTTCAGACCTCAGTTTCAACTCTGCTCTTGGCCCAGTCCTGACTCTATGCCTGGCTTCAAGACTTGGTACCTGCCCTTCACAACTGCTCAGATCAGCAGGCTTGACTGCCTAGAACACAGAGCCTGATAGCAGCTATATGATGATGTTTTCATTAAAAAGCATGGCTTCTAAGGGACACTAAGTAGAGACAGTGAAGTGAAAAACAGATGGGAAAGTAACTTAGAAACAGTATTTGAAAAGGGACAGCTAGATGTGCACTGATAAAGGTCATTTCTAGCAAGCCAAGAAATTAAATGATTAAAAACATTTACTTATAGAACTTCTGTACATGGCAGCTAAAACAATATACAAGTAAGCTAGTAAATAGCACTGCTTGGAAAAGGGTATTTTTTGCTATTTTGATAAAGGTAGTATATTATACATCACAAACAGGGAAAAATCAGAAAAATATTAATCACAGGACAAAGGGAAAATATGTCTATGTGAACAAGTCCATTGACAAGTGTAGTCAATGGACTACATTCATACAATTTTGAATGAGATTAATAGAAAAATGTGACTAGAGTGGAGATAATCTTCTGCAGGAATTCACACAGTTTGATAGCATATAGTCAAGAACTAAAAGAAAATATCTTGGGAATGAAAACAATCCAATATCATATGTATCCAGGAAGCAAAATCTTGCTTCTAAAATTCCAGGGTATATTGCATCAAGCAAAACCAAAAACTAGGAAGAGGAGGATATGTTTGTGCTTTTATAAGGGAAAGATTAAATTACGTAGCAGTAGAGAATGAAGAAGTAAGCCTAGAACATAATGCTATTGAGAGCCCAATACAGAGAGAAATATTTCTTTACAGGTTTATAGTAACAATAACTTGTGTGGGAAATTAAAAAGCTCAAAGCTACAAGAAAAAGTGAAGAATGCTAAAAGACTATGTATTATACACAGTAACCAAAATAGACTTAATAAATTATGGGGAAGTAAAACAACATATTTAAATGTCACATGCTTAGAAAAGTTCATTGATGAAAACTAGTGATTTTAAACAACTGTGTCATAACTAGATTTAATGCAACAGATGATAGGTGTTTTTTTCAATTTTAGACTTGGGAATTATAACTGCAGATATTGCGAGTAAATACAATGGAAAAAAATAAGGAGGAGAGAATGAGAAGTGATCATTTCCCTGTATGTATTACTTTTCAAAGACTAAGGAAAGATAAAGATAATGAAAGATTATCCCCTGTGAAATATTAAGCAAACTAACTGCGAGCTGTTTACAAGTAAATGTACTGAATTTATGAATAATCCTTGTGTGAGTGATGACAGAATCTCAATAATAATATAATACAGGGATTAATAGCAGCTGCCAATGTAGCCGTACCTAAGATATTGAAGTATCCCAAAACGAAAAACTCACATCCATGGTAGAATGAGGAGTGCAAAGTGGCAGCTGGAGAAAAAGATGATGTGTAGCAGTATTTATGTAAAAAGCGGAGTTGGCTTTCTCAAATATACACATATGAGTACTAAAAAGGAAAAAAACCCAGGAAGACTAGGGTCTGCATATTGTATACTAAAATTGGGAATTAGTACATATAAAAGAATATCCAATTATTTAGCTTTCATGACAGCTGAACTAGTAGCAATAATATTAATGGTAAATTTGATCAGTGATATATGTCCCGCAGCAGAGATTATTTTTTCTGATTATGTCTCAAGTCTTATGGAGATAAAATATGTGTCTTACTATGTAGAAGTGATTTGGTCAGCCAAGTCATAGTTCTTATAACAGAGTTGGTACAGATGGGAATACATGCAGCATTAATTTGGATCCCACTGCATGCTGGGATAATGGGGAATGAAATGGCAGCAAAAGCACTTAAAATATTGTAAGAAATGGAAGGATTTACATAGAACTGGCCTTGACTAAATAGGGATTTAAAAGTCAAATAAAAAAAAACAGGAATGGCAAAAATTTGGATTAATACAAAAGAAGAAAGAAGATTTTTTTCAATTGTGCCCTACAGTTGAGGATAATGACATACAACAGGACTCAGACAGGATTAATGGAGTGCTTTTTTTAGCATATGAACTGTTGTAAACAAAAATCTTTCTTAAATAAATAGGACAGAGATGGACTACATGCATTCTGCAAGGTGGAAGAAATAACTGGTCATCTTTATGTAAGGATTTTGATAAAGAAAGGGAAAAGCTTCCAGGGGAATTCAAATGTCTAAGAACAACGAAACATATATTATGTTATTTAGCAGAAACATTGGAGTTATTCAAAAGGCTTTGTCACAGTACCTGAAAGACACAGGGCTGAGCAAGGGAATATAAACAACCAAGTATTGAGGTATTACACCTAGTGGCAATGAGGTATTATTGAGGTATTATAACTAGTGGCAATATAGCATTCAGTCAAGGCTGTATCACCATAAAAAAAGTTAAAAAAGAAAGAAAAAAGAAGAAGTTGTCCATTCAGTTGAGTTTCATGTGCTTCCCTTGTGCTACCTGCTTCTACACAGGCCTGCCAACAGGAGGGGGGAAAGGGGAAGTTGCCGTAGGGCCTGGCAATTCAAAGGGGCCACTCTGTGAGGCTCTGAAGGCTGGGGGGGGGGGGGGGGGAGCATGGCACACAGGGCTGGCTGCCCTGGCCCCACCCTTTGTTCCCAAGGTCCTTCCCCTTTGGGAAAGCAAAGCTGGGCCTCCCCACCTTACCCAGTGGCCTGCAAGTCTGTTGGTGCCCCTGCTTCTACAGCCTACCTTTGATCTCTTAGCAACCTGAATTTGTCTGCCTCCTGACATCTGACTCTTGGTCTGCCCTCTGGCATAAATCTGATTCTGATCCCCTGGTGTCTGAACTGGCTTGACTCCCAACTCCTGCTCCAACAACTTGGTCAGTTCACCCACGTCTTCATTGTAACAGGTTCTAGGCAGTTTTAGAAGATTAAATGATTTTATATAAAAATTCATTTCAAAACATAGGTGGAATGATGAAATGCTTGTATGATAGCAGGCTACCATTTTGCCACCATAACTGTAGCAATAATTATTTCACATATAAGCCACAATACTAAGGGATCTTTGCAGCATGCTCACATTAACGGGATGCATGCCTGAAGACAACATTATTAAAGGGGATGTTCAAGAATGTTTGATAAAATGTATGGTGTATATATAGCCACATCCTATGCAGCAACTGTGTGTTGTTCTAGGTGCTTGTTACAGTAATTCATTATAGATGTTGGTGTAAAAAAGGCTTAGACATTCTTACAGAGCACATGCCCTGACTGTGTTAAGATTGTCTTTTTCCCTAATTGTGGCTTTTCTGTATAATGTCCTTTTCAACTCAGTATGGTAATAATACTTGTGAGCACTATCTCCAGAAGGATCACAAGAGAATAGCAGAGATGAGGGAATAGTGGGAGAGAAGATGAAGCTACTAGATGGCCACTCTGAGAGTTGATGGAAGGCTCAGGAAGGAAATAGTAGTCAACAATTGAGATTAAGTTCAGATCACTTAATGCAATCTCATTCTGCTCCATGGTGGCCCAAAATTAGAATTTCATGTGGCCAGTCAAGTACTGCAATTTCAACTGCAATTTCATGGTTGGGGGAAGAAATTTTCTCCTATAGCTAATCTTTGAAGTTTACCACAGAAATGGAAAACAAAATTAACTTTACAAAGTTCTTTTGTTTCAGACTTATTAGCTGTCACTGAGAGCTGGGCAAAAGCATCTTTACCAAGTCATATGAAACAGCTGTTTTTTGGTTTTGTCACAAACTCAAAAGCTTTGCTGAAGTCCACAAGCATTTTCTGTGGACCTGGCCTTTTATATGCTTTTGAACTGAAACCACAACAAATGTTAAGTTCAGGTGAAATTTGGTGATTTCGGCTTCAGTTGATCTTGGTATTTGAATATCCTACCCGCACACTTGGAACAAAGCACAAGTTTTGTGTAAATACTTGTAATCTGAAGCCAACACAAATACCAGGACTACTCCTACAAACCAAAGCCACCAAGTTATTCACTGGCAACATTTCATACACAACAGTAGTACAATTCTTACATTAGCCAGGCTCTTTTCACTACCAGACAGTCTAAAAAATTGTTTTGAGGTATAGATTCTACAAAAAGCTAATTCTACAATACCATATTTTTTTTCCGTAAGGGCAATGATTAATTGTGTAGCCCTCCCAAACAAGGACCTGTGACACTTGATATGGATTTAATGAGGCAGTAACTTTATTAGTAGATGCCTGGAACTACCTGGCAGATAACATTGTGCGGTGCAGGTAAAAACCCTATTAATTCTGTAATTACCCTGGGGGTTCCCTCAGCTTCCTCTGTTTTCCAACCAGATCCCTCCAGCAAATTCATTCCCTCCTAGGATGATAGTATGGGCAATAGGAAAGGGAGGTTGGCTCCTGCTGTTACAACCTTTGGAGCCCCAAATCTCTCACCCTTCTGTTCCTTTAACAAAAACATCCTTCTTTTTAAGTCCTTCTCCAGACCATTTATTTGGTCACTGGAAACCTCTCCTGTGGAATACCTAAATTGGACATCTGCCACAAGGAGGCACCAGCAAAGAGCATGCTTACCTACCCCCCACACACATGGCAAAAAGGGTTTCCAGTGATAGGGCTTGTAACTTTGAAGCCTTCCACCCTTGCATTCCTAGCGGGTGAGTCAGTGCTGAAAAATGACAACCACTCAACTTTTTGCAGAAGGTTCTGCCTCTGCTTCCCCTCCTTTCCTTCACTCCTGCAAAACACCATTACCTTCTTCAAGCAAGCCTGGACAATGCTTCCCCCTCCCCATTTTCAGTGCACTGCGGTCATTACCCTTGCCAAAGTTGGTGATGAAAATTCATGTCAGGATGACCCATTTGGCCATTTTGCACTATTTTTCCTGGAATGGGTCCATTGGTAGGTGAGAAAAAAAGATTAACAATACAAACAAATGAATGTGCAACTTTTTTACTGCTATATTTATTTTGTGCTTGTGTAATACAAAAATCCTCAAAATTGGTTGATCAAAACATTATTTTAGTAAGTGTTTCAAACTTGAAGTACAGCATAAATCCCACCGCTGAAGTCAAGGCTAAAACATACGATCTCATTGGTAAATCCTTTTGGTTTCCTCATACAGCTTCTTTTATCCTCTCTTTAAATCAGGATGTTATCCACAAATTAATCTAAACTCAAATTGTTTAACTGTGTTAGAACTTGTGAAAAAAGGTGCCTCATACTTCACCATCTCAACAGCATAGAAACAACACACCAACAGGGTTTTAATGCACCCTGTCCTATGGGTAAATAAAAAAGGATCATATTTTTATCTAGAATTCTGAATTATTACAAGGGGAACCTAACATATTCTGCTAAAATAAATTCATGCAAATCAAGTGACAGAGTGCTCTGGAAATTCCAATTTTCAGCAATAGTTTTCATCTTGAATTATTGAAAGTGCCAGAAAATTGTCTGAATGCAAATGAAATAACATTCCCAAAACATAACATTTCACTTTGGGTTAACATTAGTCTCTGCATATGCCTCAACATCTGTGTTGTCTCATGGTGACACATTTTATTTCTGATTTACAAACAAAATCAAGATATTTTGGTGTGAGTCACACAATATTTAGTTTTAGCTTTTGATTTATCTAAATCCATATTTTAGTAACTAAATCAGTACTACAGTGCCTACATGTGAAAATAGGAGACCCCATAAATTGTTGCCTGGAAGCACAATCAGATGAGTTGAAACTCTGATTTTTCTCAGCTGTGTAAACAAAAGAGATTTTAACATTTAAACTGTATTCCGCTATACATTGAATCTCTCTAGTCCAGCATTCTCTGGTCCAGCATGATTTTAGGTAGCCTGATGTCCACTTATCATGGGTGTGGCAGTTTCCTGCAGTCCCATAAAGTTTGCATACAGCCACCAGTCCTGACTCTCAGTGTTCTATGTTGTTATTCAGTTCTGATTTACCCCTAAATGTCTTTTAGGAGCCCATTAAGCAGTGGAAGTGCTGGTAATGCTGCTAGACAATGTTGACCTCCCATAGTTCAGCAAATTCTCTGGTTTGGCACTGGTCAGCTCCCAAGGGTATGGGACTAGAAAGGTTCAACCTGTATTTAATTTTAATGCTAACTGTATCAACACATCATGCAATTTAAAATAAAAACTTTTAAATGGGATCACTTTACTTATTTATTACTTCATCTTTTGCAGACTTTTACTTCCATTGCTAGGTTAATTAAGTCAAATTTTCCTTTAAGAAAGAATAAGCACTTGTTCATTTCTTCTTTCATGCTAATTTTAATGTCCTCTTTGACAATAATGAAAACTTTACAGGAGTTCAAAACCTCAGTAAACTCTATCAGGTTTTCATGAGCCACAGAAACACACTGATAATGACCCCGTGAATTTCATTCCCCCTCATTCAGAATAAGAGTGGCAACCGCAGCAGCAAAGCAAGGTTTGGGACCAGAGGCAATCCAGCAATCAGGCACTGATATTCTGTGCATACCAAATGCATCAAAGACCTCAGGTCATGAGTCAATGTTAATTTGTTGTAATCTCATTACAGATGTTGGACAACCAGTGGTATGGAACTGTGGGCACAGTGCTGTCTTTTGGGTGCATAGGTATGTGTCCAGGTTGCCCAAGGATTTGCAGCTGGGCTTTGGTGATGAAGAAGTATTCAGTTGGCATGCAAGAAGTGGCATGTTAGATGCTCAGCTAGTGCTGTATGCTGTGTGAGCCCATCAGTGCCCCCAGATATAACTGGGATTCATCTTGAGGAAAATGATTTAGGGCTCAGGGCAAAGAGGGATTTGGGGATGATCCTTGAACTTTTTTCCAGGATTTCACATTCTTTAGTTAGACATGCTTCAATTGAGAGTTTGATGGAATGCTGTGACCCCTCTCCCCTATGCTGGACAAGGGAAGGAGGTATGTGAAGAAAAAAGTGGATAAATTCCTTGGGAGCATAGGAGGGGCAGTAGTTTCACACATGAGCATAGCATAAGAGTTGTTTTGAGTGCATGGGGTTCACCTATCCAACACAGATGCTGTCATGTTTTTAACCAATATAAAAAATGGGCATTAGAAGATGTCTGGGAACCCAACTGGGTATGGGGAGGAGGCATTCAAACTTATTGGTGGTGCCTCCTCCTGGCAGATGTCCAGTGCATGTACTCCATGGAAAAGGTATACAGTGATTGGGTAAATGGCTTGGAAAAGGATGCAGAAAGAGGTGTTCATTAAAGGAACAAATTGGGGTAGAGAGGGGTTGGGGACTCCTATGACTAGTAGGGCAGGGAGCCAACCCCCACATTCTTATAGCCCATTTTACCCCCTTCTACAAGGCAGCAGTGTATGGTAAGGTCCCTGCAACAGATTTGCTGGAGGGACCAGGTTGGAAAAAGAGGGGGAGTGGGTGGTAGCCCCTCACCCAGTGTCTGACAAGGTCCGAGCAATGGATTTGCTGGAGGGAGAAGGATGGAGAAAGCCCCTCACCCCCAGGTAATCATATATATAGTAGCCCAATGTCTGTTTGTCTGTAACGCTGTAGCGTTACAGACTCACCTCTGGGGGGCACTCTTGCCTCCCTCCATGGTGCTCTGCTGAGTTCTGTGCGGCTCAGCCGGGCCGCGGCGGGGGAGCAAGTGGCGCATGCAGCCATTTGGGCTTCCCCACGGCGGCCCGGCAGAGCACACAGCACTCAGCCGAGCGCCACGGTGGGAGGGGAAGGGGGACGGGGAGAGACGGAGCGGAGAGAGAGGCAGGAGGAGGAGAAGAGAAAGGGAGAGTGAGAGGCAGGAGGGGGAGAAGAGAAAGAAAGAGACAGAGAGAGAGGCAGAAGGCAGAGGAGAGCTGAGAGAGGGAGGGGGGAGGCAGTAGGAGGAGGAGAGAGAGAGAGAGAGAGAGACATGGAGCAGGAGACCGGAGGCTCAGGAGAGAAGACCAACGTGGAGAAGAGACCTGAAAATCCCATTTTATGACGGGCTAATTGGCTAGCTACAGAATAATCATGGGGATTACCTGCATGTGCACTGTTATCTGCCGGCTAGTCCCAGACCTCTGATAATAAAGTTGTGGCCTGATCAACACAAGTCAATGTTTCCTGTCCTTCTTTTAGCATAGCCAGACAATGACAGGTGAGCTCAAGGAGTAGCCACAGGTTGCAACAACATTTTTTTAAAAGGAATGTCCTTTCCAATGTACTGGGATAATACTTCTACAAAGAAGTGCAATGATGAATTCTAATAAAATATCTCTTCAGTTGTCAACCTCCCAGTGCTCAACATCCAACAGTCCAAAAGAGCAGAACCCAACAATACAACAAGAATGATAATGGGTAATAAATTCATAAATTGCTCCACTTTGCTCCATTAGCTAGATTACTCCTGTACAATGCATCATTGGAACAAATTCTGTGCTGAGATAATTAATATAGTGGGTGAGTCAGAATCACTAAAAACTTGAATCTTAGGTCTCATCTATGCAAGAGAAGTTGTACCAATTTAACTAAACTAATTTTAAACTGATCTCATTAAACCCATGCAAGCCTCCTATGCAGCAAACCTCCACTCATAATTTTTTACTGGCACAAGCAAAACTGATACAAGCAAAGGTTAAATTATAAAATTAAACTGACCTGATACAGCAAAACAAAAATTAAGAGGTTTAAATGATTTAGTTAAACTAGTGACACTTTTCTTGCATTGACGAGATTTCATCACCCAGACTGAATCTTTTTGAACATTAGAAAGTCCAAAAGTCTCCTTTTTCTTTTTTTTTTTTTTTTTTTGAGTGGGAGGTGACAAGAGGTCATGTGTACACAGGAAGACCCAGAAGCATTGAGCATTCAGAGAAAAACTACCAGTATTTCCAATCTATGCAGAACCAGAAAATGTCAAAACTCATGGGAAAGCTTTGAGTCTCAAGGATTTTCAGAGCAATCTCTGAAGCACAGAGATTCAGGTAGAATGTTTCCTAAACATGCTGTAAGGTGGAAGTTACTGAGATGAGATAATTCTTATCTAATTTCGCCTGCTTGTGTGGTATGAAACAAAATTTAAAAAAAGCAATAGCTAATTTTCTTTTTATAATCTGGAGGTTTACCACACCAAAATGAACTTTGAAGCCCTTTGAAAAGAGACTCCAGTTAATAAAAAAAAGACTGGCATTATAAAGGAATGTTCTCTGGTGGTTTGATGCCATAACAGCCTTTCCAGTAGTTTCAGAAGGGGAGCCGTGTTAGTCTGTAACTGGAAAAACTTAAAAAACAACAAATAGTCTTGCAGTCCCTTAGGGTGCATCTAGACAGCACCCTTCTGTTGGAATAAGCTACGCAATTTGCATTATGCAAATTATATAGCTTACTCCAAGTCTAGTTTGAAAGAGCTTATTTTGACATTTGGCACTGTGTAGACAATGCCAAATTTCAAAATAAGGCACTATTCCAACAAATCCCTCAACCCTTGTGTAACGAGGGTTACAGGGATGCCAGAATAGCACGTCCACTATTTTGGGAAATAGCAGGAGCGTTTAAAGATGCGGTGCTACTATTTCGGATACTTTTCATTTTGAAATGGTTTCATATTTGCATTTTGCCAAATTTACTTCAAGGAACAAAACAAAATAAAAAGATTTAAAATAGCCAAAGCCAAACAACAATAAAAATATTTTGGATGGAATAAAACATTTCATTCAACCTGAAATTATTTTTTCTGATTATTTCGGTACAGTCACTAAACCGTTAGTTAACCAGCTGTAAATAATGGTTCGGCACAGACCAGTAGGGGGCTCCAAATTAGAAGCAGCATTTAATAAAACATGCAGTGAAGGACAGAAGTAATGTCCAAAGTGCTCTTGGGCCATGTCTACACTAGGAAAGTATTCCGAAATTAATAAATTTGACTTAATATCTCCCAATTTAACAAATTCAAACTAGCATGTCCACACTATGGGGAATCCTTGAAATTAGTCCAAGGCAGGCTCCATACATGTGGATCCGCTACCTCAGACTTAGAGCCCCAGGAAGCACTGGGGAGTATTTATTTCAAAATAGAAGCAGCAGAGCATCCACACTACTGTTATTTCAAAATAACTATTTTGGAATTAGTGTAACTCCTGATGAAAAGCAGGAGTACAGATTTTGAATTCCACAGCTCCTTATTTAGAAATAATGGGCTTGGTAGTATTGATGCTCTGCTTATAAATTTGACCTGGAGAGGTTATTTTGAAATAAAGTCCTCATGTAGACCAGGGCCACAAGAGCTCATGTGCAGCCAAGTTAAGGCACAGTTTCCCATCCAAAATTGTAATTTAGTGCCACCACTTCTTCAAGGCTTCTTAAAAATCTGGAATCCTAGTGTGTCACCCTCTTCAAAACTTTGGCAAATACTAATTTCCCCAAGCGTTTAGCTTTCACCAATGGAACCAGCTGAAGTAAACAAAATCATACTTTAAAAAAATATAGTAAAATTGTATACATGTGATTAAAGTCCCTCTCCAAAAAAGAAAAAAGAAACAGTTTAGACAATTTATGCCATAACCAACAGTGCTTCTTAGAAATAGAATTACTTTAAATTTCAGCGAATTACCCAAGTGTCACGGCTACTGAATGATAACTTACAAAAATTGTCGGAAGGAAGGAAGGAAGGAAGGAAATAACTATATTTCTCTTTTTCCAAAATTAGCATGTTAAGCTAATGACAGAGTAGTGATTTGTTATTAGTCACAAGAATTCTCATTACTT
The DNA here is from genome assembly GCA_032595735.1 of Pelochelys cantorii. Taxonomy (NCBI): domain Eukaryota; kingdom Metazoa; phylum Chordata; order Testudines; family Trionychidae; genus Pelochelys; species Pelochelys cantorii. The sequence continues at coordinate 61,639,016 of CM064328.1, read as the reverse complement.
TCACATGACTGATACCAGAAATATCACTCTTCATTTCGGATCTATACAGAGTAGAGCCAGCCTGATCATATAGGCAAACTAGGCCATCAGGCTTCAAGGGGTGCCAAATTAGATGGAAGTGGGTTTTTTTCTATTAAAAATACAATAATATGTTATCTCTTACAAACAGAAGTATCAAATATTGTACTTGTAAAACAGGGCAGTTATATTTCACGTGGTGGAGCATGTGGAACTGTGCATGGAAATACAGTTAAAATGTGTGACAGCCTCGCTTCAAAAGAGCACCACCTGCGTTTGCTGCCTATGGGCAGGGCTTGGCAGTTCAGTCATTCTTAGTAGCCCAGTGTTGAGCAGTCATACAGCTGAGTCAGTGTTGCTCACTTCTTAGGGAAAGCTGGTTAGCCACTCACAACAGCTGTTCTGCCGTGTTATAAGCCGTGATCCCGAAAACACTGTGCCCACAAAGAATTTGTACTATGCTGGACTTGAAAAATTTGGTAACAGGTTTTAACTAGATCATAAAAGGAAAGTTACAAGTACTTGTAAGATTAAGATTGTATATTTATTGTAGTCTATCATTGTTAATATATTATTCATTTAGAATGCCATGTAAATAAAAATAAAATTTCATTCTAGACTTCTCATTTTTCTTTAAATGAATGTGTGGGGAGACCAGGAGGAGGTGCCAAAAACCCATGGGCCAGCCCTGATACAGAATTTGCTCATTTTGGTTTATACTGTTTTATTGTAATTATATTTATTAATAGACTTCTTGAAACTATTAATTTATAGACTCAGTTAAAATAAATATTCACTATCTAGATAGATGAATTTTGTAGTTAGGGGTGAAAGATACCATAGTAACATCTGAGGAGAGTCAATGATCTGCTCTAATCCCTCAGATAGAGACAAATAACTACAAGATTTTTACCAAGCATTCTTAAAACTAAATTATCCACCTGGGGAAGTGAGGAAACATTTTGACCAAACCAGATGAGTACCCAGAAGTCACCTGCTTCAGGACAGGCCCAACATGGAAAACAACAGAACACCACTGGCTATCACCTACAGGCCCCAGATAAAACCCTCCAGTACACCATTGACAATCTACAACCAAGCCTGGAAAAAGATCATTCACTCTCACAGACATTTGGAAACAGGCCAGTCCCGGCCTACAGACAGCTCCAACCTGAAGTAAATACCAGCTGCCACATACCACACCACAGAAACACTAACTTAGGCATCTATCCCTGCAACAAACCCTTTTGCCAACTCTGTTCACATATCTATACAAGTGACACCATTACAGGATCTAATTACATCAGCCACAACATCAGGGGTTCATACTCCTAAACATCCACTAATGTGATATATGCCATCAAGTGCTAGCAATGCCCCTCTGCCATGTATATTGGCCAAACCGGACAGTCTCTGCCACAAGAGGATAAATGAACACCAATCAGATATCAAGAAAGGTAATATACAAAAACCAGTGGGAGGACACTTTAACCTTCCTGGACACTCAGTAACAGATTTAAAAGTAGCCATCTTTTTCTACAAAAAAACCTCTCAAAACAAGATTACAAAGAGAAACGGCACAGCTGCAATTCATTTGCATATTTAATAGGATCAAATTAGGACTGAATATGGACTCAGAATGGTTATCTCATTACAAAGACAATTTTCCCTCTTGATATTCACAACTCCGCACCAACTGCTGGGAGTGAACCACATCCACTCTTACTGAATTGTCTTTATTAACACTGGGCCTACACTTGATAAGTAACTCCCTTCTTTTGATATGATATGATATGATATGATATCCCAACCATGCATCTGATCAAGTGGCTTTTACCAATGAAAGTTTATGCCCAAATCAATCTGTTAATCTTCAAGGTACCACAGAACTTCTTGTTATTTTTACATATGTACGATAATATTGATTAATTTCCCTGCTTTTGTTTTCAGGTGTTCTGGCTCTCAATACTAGGACAGTATATACTGAATGAAGTACCCCCATTAACAATATCAAAAACTTTTCAGATCATACTAGGCCTATCCAGAGAGTGCACAAAATGCACCAGATCATGTATTACCTGGAAACAGAATGCCCCACTCTTCATATCCCAGCATGCACATATAATAGAGACTTGAGCAGGTGGTGCATGTCTCTGCAGCTGGCTGACAACTCAAAATGTTGCCAGAGCAGAAGCCCTACCACCAGTGTATTTTTCTGCAATAGCTTCATTTGATTAAAGTGTTTATCTTTGTCCTAGCCCTTCTCCGAGGACCTGCCCTGCTCTCTCTATCCCTGCTCCTGCCGTTGCTTGCTCTCCCCCACCTTCACTAGCTTGCTCATTTTCACCAGGCTAGGGAGGTTTGGGGATCTCTTTCCCTTTTTGAGTAGGTGTTTGGTTGAAATCTGGACACCTGGCAAGTGGCAACACTCTGGAAGGGAAAAGAGGAAGTGACTAATGGGGAGTGAGAGGATATCAAGTGAAGCAGCCAAACCAGGCAAGTTTTTATTGAATTAGTGGAGAAAATAACCCCAGTTCCATCTGTCATGCCCAAACACCTGCACTCACTATGGGTATGTCTACACTGCAGCGTTTTTCCAGAAAAACTGTTATTTTTCGGAAAAACAATACTTGCATCCACACTAAGGATGTTAAAATACAGTTAATAGACTAGTCGACTAGTTGATGAAATTTCCATTGACTAGTTGATAGGCACTTCTGCATTCCTCCTTTGAAATGTACAAGAGCCCCAATATTTTCTCCGCATACAGCCCGGGGCCAGTGGAAAGTCCTGCTGACTCTGGGCTGCACACAGAAGCCTGCTTTGAAATGCACAAGAGTCCCCAGAGGGCATGCCTGCACACATAAGGCACCACCCGCTCCTGCGGACAGCGCTGCCAGGTGCAAGTGTGTGTTGCCCCCATGGAAGGCCAGGCTGCTCCAAGTCCCTTTCCCACTCATGGGATCCCACTGTGGCCAGACACTTCCCTTGCCTGCTTGACCATGCCTCCCTGCTCCTGGCCCCCCACCCACTGTCATGCATATGCCCCTCCTCCTCCCCCCTGACATGCTTGACCCCACTCCTGCCCCCCTCCTACCTACTCCTTTGTTGTCCCAGGCCCCACAACCCTGCGGTAGCTGAGGTCCCCGGACCTGAAAAGGCAATTCCAGCTGCATCATGCACCACTCCCAATCCTGAGCCCCCTCTCCTCCCTCCCTCTATCGAGGTTCTGAGCCCCCCTCCTCCCTTCCCTCTATCCAGGTTCTCAGTCCCCGTCCTCCGCAGTTACTGTTATTGAAAAACAAAATACAAAGTTATGTTTTGAAAACCAAACCATTGTTTTTATTGACTCTACAGGGAAGGGACAGGTTGTTGTGGGAAAGGCAGAGGGGGACAAGTGTCAGCCGATGGTCAGGGCAGTGCATATGTGTGTATTATACACCCGAGACTTCAACTGCTAAGAAACAAGGTCCCGTTGCAGTGGGCAGTCTAGGTGAGACTGACGGGTGCCCCGAGGAGTTAACGTCCGTGTCTTTACCACTAGGATCGGGATCCTTTCGAGGCGGGCAGCCAACAGGCCGACAGACGCCCCAGAGTTTACAGGGAGAGCTTATTACACCTCAGATTTTGACTGCTAGGATACACGATCCTTTCACAGCGGGCAGCCTGGGGAGGCTGAGAGATGCCCCAACGGATCTGTCCCCTGGAAGCGACACGATCCAATGCTCAAGCTCTCCCTATATCTGTCCCTTATGACCGGCTGGAGTTCTTTTAAAATTGTGCTTGGTTCTGTTACAGCAACTGAAGGAGTCAGGTCACAGCTTAAACAGTTACTATTTTATTGTTACAGGGTAAACTTAGCTGTTAAATGCTACTACTGTGTACAGATAACACAGCCACTACAAAGGACAGGACAGAAATTACACTAATAAGTCACTTACAGGTACCATGAAACCTTTTTGGTTCTCTGAGCTCTTATTAAATGCATGCAAAATAGACACCTAGCAGGTATAAATTCTCACCCCTGCGTTCCAGACTTGGCGTGGCCAGCGTCTTTCTCTCAATCCCTCGGGAAGAAGTAGGGCGAGGTTGGGCGTCCCACAGACCTCGGGAGACAACCAATACCTGCCAGCAGGTGTAGATGATTGGAGCTCAAATGAGGTGGGCTACTAAACCCATCTTTATATCCCTTGGGTCACATAGGCTTCTTCCTGGTCTCAAGTGGCCAATTAGGAAAAATGGCTTTGAATGCCAAGTTTCCCACGAAGGGTGCAAAGCATAATTCACACCTGGGAAAATGCAGACAATGGGCACCTCTGGTATGTGATGGGCGAAGATTCCTCTCCTGGGACAGTGCAGGCGTGTCAATTACTGGTACTAGCCATCAGGGCAGCAGGAGGCCCTGGGGTCGTCAGCTAGCCCATTTACTGTCTGGTTTCTGTTTATGGTAGAGTCAGGGACAGGCAGCACACCTGCGTTCCCAGGGCATCAAAGGCTGACTGCCTTTCTCTTGCTCTCTGGGGGGGGGGGGAACAAGATGGGGTTCATGTCTGGCTACAGCAAGGCACAGGCCCCCAGTGGGGAGGCCATGGGGAGAGTTACTGAGGTCCTTCAGAGAAACTCTCCCTCAGGGCCTCCCAGATGCGTACTTCCGCCTGATGGGCCTGCCAGATGGCAACTATACACGGCTGCTTGAAGGCCCTTCCCTCCCAGATGGCCTCTGCCCCCCCCCCCCACCCTGATAGGAATGCCTCCCCCTTCCTCTCCACAATGTTGTGGAGAACACAACGGGCCAAGTTCACCTCGGGGGTGTTGTGTTCCCCTATATTGAGGTGGGTCAAGAGGCATCTGAACTGCACCTTCAGGTGCCTGAAGGCGCATTTCAACCCTGCTTAGGCGGGCATTGAATCAGTCCCTGCTCAGGTCCAGGTGGCCTGAGTATGGCTTCATGAGCCACTGCATGAGGGGATAGGTCACGTCCCCCATGATGCACAATGGCATCTGCACATCCCCAACCCGAAAGTCATGCTGGGGGAAGAATGTGCCAGCCTATGTACCCTTCTCATAGAGTCTGGAATTCCTGAAAATGCAGGCATCATGCACCCTGCCCGACAACCCAACAAAAATGTCCAAAAACTCTCTGCGATGGTGGACCAGTGCCTGCATCATCATCGAGAAATAGTCCTTTCAGTTGATGTATTGGGCGGCTCAATGTTGTGGTGCTTGGATGGTAATATGGGTTCCTTCTATGGCCCGTCTGCAGTTAGGGAAACCCAGGACATGAAATCCGGACACAATGGGGTCCAGGTCTCCCAGGCAGATGACCCTGCACAGCAGGACGGAGTTTATGGCCCTGACCACCTGCAGAAGCAGACAAAGAAACACGCAAAACAGAGAATGAGAGGGGGTGCCTGAGCCCTTGGGAAGTCCCTGAGTTCTCCTCCTTCCCTCTCTCAAGCACCCCAGGAGCCACTTTCAAGACTTTTACTTTTACTTTTCTGAACAGGAAAAAAATTGAAATCTGGAAAGTTTTCCTGGGATAGGAAAATAAATTCCCATCCAGCTATAGCCTCCATACCTAAGATTTTAGGAGTAACAAAGCCCCACAAGCCACTTTAGCTCACTTTTATAAATTTGATCCTTCAGATTGTTCTGTTTTTGTTGTTTTTCCATCCATTGCATCTTAACATAAATGTTCAGTCTGCCGCAATATGTGACAGCTGGTGCATAGACTAGAACAACTTAACAAACTAGTGGAGTCCTCCACCTTGTGGCTGAACTCTCTGAACATACTTCCTGCACATTATTGCAACCAAGTGTTTAATTGAGACCCTTATTATTCTTCAGCAGCATCTCTACCAATGGGATCTTCCTTGGCCTATTCATTGGGAGTTGCAATAAACTTATCTCAGCTGAAAGTCTCTCACTGCCTGAATATTTTGTGCTGTGGTCCTATCTCACGTGCATTCAACACCAGTTCAACAAGTTAATAATTATTGTACTTATATTTGTATATTCCCTACCACAGATTGTTCTAAAGTCTGTCATTCACTCCACATTTACCTTATGTTCAGACAATATGCAGGACTCTGTGTTTAAGAAGAAACACATAAAATTAAATTAAATCAGTAATAGCGGTTTCAGACATTATTCTTGTGGGCCTGTAGCACCTTAGCCCTGTTCTACACTAGAGAGTTATTTTGAAATAATTCCCCATATTTTAAAATAACAATCAGAGCATCCACACTTTCAAGCATGTTATTTAGAGATAAAGGGCTAGTTATTTTGAAATAATAACTCCTGCTTTCCAAGATGAATAATGCTAATTTCAAAATTTATTTTGAAATAGCGGTAGTGTGGATGCTCCACTGCTGCTATTTTGAAATAACTACTTTCCAGAGTCACTCAGAGTAATTACACTCCCAGTCCTTCTAAGTCGAGGTGGCGTGTCCACATTAGTGGAGCCTGTCTCAGACTAATTCTGAGGCTTCTCCATAGTGTGGACATGCTATTTCAAAATCGTTATTTTGGGAGTCATTATTTCAAAATAAGTTATTTCAAAATAATTTCCTAGTGCAGACATGCCCTCAGAGACTAACAAATATATATATATCAAATATAGACAGACAGACAGACAGATAGATAGTATCATGAGCTTTCGTGGGCACAACCCACTGCTTCAGGTGAGTGGATGACTGTGCATCTTGCTCCACTCATCTGAAGAAGTGGGCTGTGCTTAACCAACCTGACTGCTATGAAGTTTTTTTCTAATGTCCAACCTAAACAACCCTTGAAGCAATTTAAACCCATTGCTTTTTGTCCTATTATCAGAGGCCAAGGAGAACAATTTTTCTCCTTCCTCCTTGTAATACTCCTTTAGGTACTTAAAAACTGCTATCATGTCTTCTCTTTTCCAAACTGAACAAACCCAGTTCTTTCAGTCTTCCCTCATAGCTCATGTTCTCTAGACCTTTAATCATTTTTGTTTGTCTTCTCTAGACCTTCTCCAATTTCTCCATATCTTTCTTGAAATGTGGTGCCCAGAAGTGGACATGATACTCCAACTGAGGCCTAATGAGTGCAGAATAGAGAGGAAGAATAACTTCTCAAGTCTTGCTCACAACACTCCTGTTAATGCATCCCAGAATTGTTTGCTTTTTTTTGCAACAGTGTCACACTGTTGACTCATACTTAGCCTGTGGTCCGCTATGACCCCTAGAGTCCTTTCTGTAGTACTCTTTCCTATATAGTCACTTCAAAAGCTTATCACTCTCACCAGAAGAGGAGTCCATTAAAAGTTATTTCCTCACCCACCTTGTCTCTCTAATATCCTGGGACCAATAAACATGTCACTTACAGTTAATAAACAACCAAATCATGACATAAACTGTTTAAAAAACAAAGGCGTCACTTTTAGGAGTTTTTATTATTAATTTTTTGTGGATACACTTTCAGTGCCTACTATTGAAAAATGATTATTTACCAGTCACCATGCAGTGTAATCTCAGCTTTCAGAATTATTTTCTGTTCCAGATTAGGTGCCTCCAAATTATCATGATGGATGCACTAGATTTAACTAGACAGAATAATAAAGGGGAATTGTGAGTAGAAAGCAGAGAGACTGACATTTTAAGCTCAGTTCTGATATTGATTTGCTATGTGGCTTTGGGTAAGTAACATGACCTCTCTGCTACCTTCTTTATCTATTTCATAAGGGTTGTAAGAGAACTAATTAGGTGCAGAATCAGATCTGCTTATTCATCTCATATAGTATCTTACCCTGCCAGTAGTCCTGTTTAATTTGGGACTACATGGAGCAAGGTGTTAGTGTAAGTACATGTAACACAATTTGTTCCTTATTTTTTTTTGAAAAAAAGTAAGGGTTAAGCATTGTTATATTATTTGTATAGCTAGCTATCATTGCCTATTACCATACATTGGTGCATAGCATGAATGACCTTGTTAATGCAAAGATAGCCAAGGTGACTGTCACTCCATCTTTGTCTCAACTTTATGGTGCCTTTTCAACACAGGGTTTTAAAAAAACAAGTTATCATAACAAGAATGGGCCTATTATTCAGTATCATCTATTGCAACACCTAGACAAAACAATTTGCTTCTGGAAGAGAACAAAACATTGCCAGATAATTATCTGTGGTATAATAAAAGCTACCCTTTCTTACAAGTCTAGACACAGTATTGATGTGTGACCTGGAAAGAGTGAATATTAAACACTTTCATTGGATGTAACTCTTTTAGAAAAAATGATTGATCTATGGCTTCTGTTTTGGCAACAATTTAAAGCTGCAATGAAAAAAACATATACAGATACTTTAAATGTTTTGTCTTAATCGCCTGAGTTGTAATGAGCTTGGTAAACTTTTGCAATCTCTAAAAACCCATGAGCCAACAAAATTTAATTTGTTAGGGCTTTAGTCATCAGAATTTTTTTAATTCCAGTTTTGATAACAGAGTCAGGTTTCAGGTATGCACATTTACAAAATACTTATATTGGATTAAAGAGTCATCTGCTGCCATATTAAATATATGGAAAAGCAGCTCCAAGCAGCAATGACATCAAGATCTTTCTATTCCCTATGTTCAAGTATCTATTACTCTGAACATGTAAACGTTGAGCAGAATTACATGAAGGTACAGCTACTTCACAACCAAACCAGTCAACAAACAGCTGGCTAACAGGCAAACTCTGAGGCTACAGCTACACTGTAGCCTTCTTTTGGAAAAGTTTATGCAAATAAAGCGCAGCATGGAATATTGCCATGCTTCATTTGCATAATTAATGAGCAGCCACTTTTGTACAAGAGGCTTTTGCGCAAAAAGGAGCTGTGTAGATGGCTCCTTTTTTCACAAAACCTCCCTCTTGCACAAGAGCTGTTCTTCCTGAAAAAAATGAGTATGAATGGCTCTTGCGCATGAGTGGGGTTTTGCGCAAATAGGAGCCATCCACACCGCTCCTTTTTGTGCAAAAGCCTCTTGCGCAAAAGTGGCTGCTAATTAATTATGCAAATGAAGTGCAGCGATATTCCACTCTGTGCTTCATTTGCATAAGCTTTTCTGGAAGAAGGCTACAGTGTAGCCGTAGCCTGCCTGGCAGATCAAATTGAAAAGCCCTGTGGCCCTACTAAATAAGGATCTGTCCTACCCCTACTAATGCTCTATCACCGACAAGCCACTTTTCTCTGGATACCCTTTGTCAGTCTTATCAATGTAGAACTTTTTGGGTTAGGGACTGTCTTTTGCTATATATTTGAACTAATCTGGTCCCCTCTTTTACTACATGCATTACCTTTTCTCCCTGAGACTTCAGTGGTGATAAATTGGATCCTTCCCTGTCTTTCAACCCAGAAATATTTCAGATTTGAAATACTTAGTCCATTACCCTCCAAAGTTCTTAGCAGTTAATACTGTCTCCTTTCTTCTCTCCTTTTCCAGCCTCTTGATATTAGAAAAATCCTGGCCAAAAGACAAAAGGAGAAATGTCCCCTCTGCTCCAAGGACATTTGGAAGCTTGCTTTCTATAGCAGGTTAGGGCAGGAAAGGCAGCAGAAGTTTCACAAGGAATCTTTAGTATTAGAGGAGGGACTCCCCAAGCAAAATACTTCGTCAGTATTTGGAGATTTTCTTGAACTAGCCCTTCTTTGTGAGCTTCCTTTCTTCAGACACATCCACACAAAGCTTCATTGACCCTACAGGAATAATTCTTTCCTAAATACCTAACAAAGAATCTAATTCTGCCTTCTAAGAGTGCTGCCTCCATGTTTACTTTTTTGAAGGTTTTACTAATAGAGATAAATACCCTCTTTTTGTGTTGTATTTCTGGGCTTGTGTCCAGGAAGAATACAACTTGATAGGATTTGTACAGCATATCATTTTTTTTTCCAGTTCTGGCTAGAGTTCTCTTTTTATCACCCTTATCTCTTCTTATCTTATCACACACAAGCACAGACACACACACACACACACACACACACCAGTTGAAAATAAAAATTGTATATATGGTCTTCTCTTGTATCCACTTATAAAACATTTGTGTTCTACTGAAGGCAACAAATTCATTGTTCCATCTTTCTCAGGGAGACCAACTGAAGTAATATCATTGGCTCTAATTTGATTTAGTATTATTCACTTTACTATTTAAGAATTCGTCTCTTTTGCAGAATACTTACCACCCATGTCAAAGACAAAATTCAGAGAAAACATGTAAACTGGAGTTTAGTGCAAAATAACATAGTATACTTCTACACTGCCAGCTTTTATTTCAAGATAAGGTCAAGCTGAAGGACTTCTTACTCAGATTCCAGTAACTCTTATTTCATGAGGAGTAAAAGAAGTCGAAGGAAGAGTTCTTCCTTCAACTTCCTGCTGTATAGACAGCACCAAAAGCCAAATTAAGCTATTTCGACTTCAGCTACGCAAATGACTTAGCTCAAGTTGAATAGCTTAATTTGACTTTAGCCCTGCTGTGTAGACATGCCTTAGGGGTGCATCCACACTGCACCCATAGGGTGAAATGAGATATGCAATTTGAGCTTTGCAAATTTCATATCTTATTTTGAAATTTGGCACTGTCTACACAGTGCAAATTTTGAAATAAAATGCTATTCCAAAATTTCCCTTAAACCTAATGGGACAAGGGTTACAGGAATAGCACACCCATTTTTTCAAAATCAATTTTGAAATAACAGGCATGTTTAAAGATGCAGAATAGCTATTTTGGGCTACTTCCAGTATTCCGGAATAGCGCTGCTGTCTAGACATAGCCTAGTAGAACTATGCCTGAGGGTTTAGTATGGCAGAGGCAACTTAATCCATCTGGTGATATGTCCTCCTTGAGCAATATCTTCAGCAGTAATCAGGAATAAATTACAAATTACATCTTGAATATAGCTGAAGGTGCCAATATCAGCCTGCCATAAGAATGTGTCTATATAGAAAATAGGTTGCATAAAATATAACCTTGTTTTACTTCACAGATAAAGGGTTAAAGTTTAGACACATTTTGGGGGTTTTAGTCTATGTCTACACAGCACTGTTATTTCAGAATAGAATAAGAGAATCATAAAATACTAGAACTGTAAGAGACCTCAAGAGATCATTAAGTGAAGTCTCCTGCTCTCACAGCAGGACCAAGCACCAGTTAGATCATCCCTGAGAGATGGCCATCTAACCTGCTTTTAAATATGTCCAGTGATGGAGATTCCACAACCTCCCTAGGCAATTTATTCCAGTGTTTAACCACCCTGACAGTTAGGAACTTTTTCCTAATGTCCAACCTAAACCTCCCTTGCTGCAGTTTAAGCCCATTGCTTCTTGTTCTATCCTCAGAGGCCAGGAAGAACAATTGTTCTCTATCCTCCTTGTGACACCCTTTTAGATACTTGAAAACCACGATCATGTCCCCTCTCAATCTTCTCTTTTCCAAACTAAACAAGCCCAATTCTTTCAGTCTTCCTTCATAGGTCATGTTCTCAAGACCTTTAACCATTCTTGTTGCTCTGCTCTGGACCTTCTCCATTTCTCCACTTCTTTTTTGAAATGTGGTGCCCAGAACTGGACACAATACTCCAACTGAGGCCTAATCACTGCAGAGTAGAGCGGAAGAATGATTTCTTGTGTCTTGCTCACAATACTCCTGTTAATGCATCGCAGAATCATGTTTCCTTTTTCTGCAACAGTATCACACTGTTGACTCATATTTAGCTTGTGTTCCACTATGACCCTTAGTTCCCTTTCCACAATACTCCTTCCTAGGCAATCATGTCCCATTCTGTATGTGTGAAACTGATTGTTCCTTCCTGCGTGGAGGACTTTACATTTGTCCCTATTAAACTTCGTCTTATTTACCTCAGACCATTTCTCCAGTTTGTCCAGATCATTTTGAATTATGACCCTATCCTCCAAAGCACTTGCAACCCCTCCCAGCTTTGTATCATCTGCCAGCTTAATAAGTATACTCTCTATGCCATTGTCTAAATTGTTGATGAAGATATTGAACAGAACCGGTCCCAAAACAGACCCCTACAGAGCCCCACTTCTTATGCCCTTCCAGCATGACTGTGAACCATTAATAACTATCTTTGAGAATGGTTATCCAGTCAGTTATGCACCCACCTTATAGTAGCCCCATGTAAGTTGTATTTGGCTAGCCTACTGATAAGAAGACCATGTCAAACGCCTTACTAAAATCTAGGTATACCATGTCCACTGTTTCTCCCTTATCCACAAGATTTGTTATCCTATCAAAGAAAGCTTTCTGTTATTCCAAAATAATGTAGTGCATTCTACACAGCAAGCCTGTTGTTTCAAAATAAATTTGAAATGTTGCGCGTCTTATTCTGACTCCTGTAACCCTCATTGTACGAGGAGTAAGCGAAGTCAGGGGAAGAGTGCTTTATTTCAAAATAACTGCTGTGTAGACAGTGCCAAAAGTCAAAGTAAGCTAATTCGACTTAAGCTACACAATTAGTATAGCTCAAGCTATGTAGCTTATTTCTAATTTAGCCCTGCTGCGTAGAAGTGCTCTTACAGAATAACTAAGGTCCTGATCCAATATTACTGAAGCCAATGGCAAGTTCCTGAGGACTTCAGTTTGCTTTAGGTCTGTGAGCCTCTAATTTGGGAGAGTATTTAGTAACCCTTACACTTTTGTGGTATCTGCACACATTACTCCTATAAGAGGTATTTAAAAAAACAGAGTACATCTATAATAAGAGCCAAGCAACTATATTTGTACTCCATGTTAGAGGGGGAATGCTCAAACTACCATCCCAAATTGTTTTAAGAAAGCCCATTCCTCAGTTTTCTAAGGAAATATTTATGAACCAATCTGTCAATGTTGGCAGTACTTTACATGCTCCTCTTCTGTATATTTCAAGGACTTTTATGGAATTAGCGATCCCATGGGAAAATATTTGTTCATAAATAATTAATGTCAGTTTATTAACACAAGCCTGGTTTTCACTGACACAATATAATCCATAGGAATTCAATGCACACTGGGGCTTAATATATAAAATTCTGCAAATACAGCCATATTTCTGCACTGCAGTTGCTAGCCCAAAATGATAAAGAACAGAGATGTACAACTTATTTATTAAATTGCACATTATGAAAAGATTTTAAAATCTGAAAAATTGTATTTGGTTTGACAGATAGGAAGTGATTTGAGTCAGACAAAGAAAGCTGACCAGCTATATCTTAAACTGTCCAATTTTTCAAAGAAAAATCCCAATGGTGTTTTGCATCAACTATGTTTCACAGCTGTTTTATAGACAGGCGACATCTGGAGCATTATCTATGTACAGTGCAATATATAATCATAAAATGTTTTGCTCAAGACAAAAACCTAGGAAATGTAAACGAGTTTAATTGCTTTTGGGAGCTTCTATTCCTGAAAAGAAAGGACCAATTTACTAAGAATTGTGCCAAGAATCTCCTTTAATCATACAAATCCCTAAATAAATACTATATGTGCCTATTTGGGGTTAACAAAATATAATCTCTCTTTGATAACTGTTACTGATTCAAGTTCATATTAAAACTCAACATGTGATGTTTTTACTCCACTCCAAAATTAAAAACAGCATTCTTCAGAGGCAACTTATTCATTAAGAAATAAAACATGTTCTGGACTGGAAGCAACTATCCAAAAACACTGTCTATTATTTTTTTAAATGTAAGATCACAAGTTGAGAAACAATTGTCTCAAAAAATTTAAAAAATAACATGTAAAATAAGATGGGAATAATGTCAGGCTTGTCTCAAAGCCAGGCACAGTTATGCAATTAAACACCTGAACTACCACTGAACTTCTCTGTGGTTGACTAACCACCTGAAATTTTTATATATCACATTTGCATTAAATACAATTTTGTGATTATTTTCTCTTCATCTCTCGCTTTCATATTACTAGACGTGTTATATCTTCTTTCTGCATATGCTTTCAGAGCCAAGGATTTCCCATGTTTTGAGAAAAGGCATATTGTGCAAGATAAGTTCATATGAGGTTTGAGGAACTATTTGATTCCAAGTGCACTTTTAGCGGAGCGCTTTATTGCAAATGCATTTCATATAGTGGCATGATTACCAGTGCACTTCACGATCATTTATAAACCTGTATTGATTTTCTTATCAGACCTGAACAAATTAAGTGGGGAGGTATGGCGCATTTCTCCAGTAATGAAATTCAATTATATTAAAGTGAATTGTGAAGGAAGAAAAAGAGTTGATAACTTTTGAGAAGTATTCAGTGATTCATAATGCATGTCAGAAGAATGGCACCGAAGCACTGGTATAATGCTGTAGCTGAAACCCTCTCTCCAAGGAATGATCTTTTTTTCCAGTAAAGTCAATGGGAACTGACCACTTACTTTGATGGGAGCAGGATGAGACTCTATAAAATAATGGGTTTTTTTTCTCAGCTGAGTTTACTTTATTGCACTGGAAGGAGAATAGTCAGTGATGCAGTCAGGGGCTCTGGAAATTGGAGGATGAGATGAAAATGTGGTACTATGCAGGGATCTGGTAGTGCAAACTTAAAGCAAAGACATCCATGCTTGTCATAGACTGCTTTGAAAAAGAAGTATTTGTTGCTGTATGTCCTGTCTCCAGTGCCACAAGCAGGTCTACACACTATGTTGTAGATTTTCAGAGATTCCTTGTATTCACTGCAGAAATTTTCAGGTGGCTCCCAGGAAATTGCCAACATTTCCCAGTGGTGCCTAGGCCAAGGCATGACCCTGGGTTGTTGAGCTGAAAACAGAGTCATTTGAATGTTGCTCTGGACTGTTATATTTACCTTCGAAACAAAGGCAGAGTGTTTAAAAATATTTGCTGTAAAATATTTCAAGGTAAAAACATACAAACATCTTATTTTAAATGTGACCAGAGAGGAGCATTTAATATTGTAGGTAAGATTCTCCTGAGGAATTTGTAAAAAACAACTTGACCTTGTATGCTTGTCTTATACTTGTGATCGGTCAGAGGCCATTAAACCGTTTAAAGAAAAAAATATTTAAGAACATATTTCCAAAGCAAAAATATTTGTTTCTAGCCCTGATGGTTAAATGTCAGGACTGTACTTTGACAACTGACTAAAAAGGAACAGTTTTCATAACACTTAACAAAACCAGGAGGTGCATGAGGTTGCTCAGAGGTTTGGAAAATCAGAAGCCATTCCAGGGCAGGAGTGACTGTGAAAGTACCAGGTAAAATTTTTCAAATAGCTTATTGCCATTTTGCAAAATAACTCATTTTTATTCTTATTTTCTCTATTAGGTAATTATCTGATATTTTTCAATGTCTTTGGGAGAGGAAAGGGGAGATTCTCCTCTACCGTGTAAGATATAACATATTGTATTTTCTCCTGATTTCTCTCAGAATGCAGCCTCAGAATGCACTCTGTGCCCAGCAGATCTGACTCCCCAAAAAGTGTCTCTGGCAGATCCAGCTGCCTCAGACTTTCTGCAAGAAATAGACAGACAGGCTACCTTTGGGATTTTTCTTCACATTCAGATCTCACTTCATTTGGCCCACTGGTCCATTGCTGAAGATCTTGGATAGGTGTAAGGCAGCAAACTCAGGTGCTAATTTGTTCATGGCAATATCAATGTGAGTGGTAATTGGTGACAGAATCTGCAGACCAGTAAGTGGACTTGCTAGTTATAAGAAGCATTGCTGTACCAGCATCACAAGTGTTATGTGTCTAGAAACATAGCCAGAGCATGAACACAGTTAAACAAGAAGGAAAAGGGTCCATGATCATACCTTTTGCAGCTAGAGTCTGCACAATGTCTTTGGCCAAAAGGTCTAGCTCAGTGGCAATTAGATAAACCAGATATGGATTTGGCAACAACCCTCACAGCTGGATCACTCACACAATATGCAGTTTCCTTGGGTGAATATGATGAGAAAAAATCAGTTTGTACTTTGGTACCACTCAGCAATATTCAACACTCTACTCTTTCTGGCACAAAAGTCTCAGGAAACAGCCTGAGTCGCGTGGCACAGAATATTCTTTTACATTTTCCTAAAAATTCATAAATCCTAGAATCCCAGTTTCTCCCAGCTCCATAAACTATCTCCATCTGCCCACTGAGACCCTAATTAGACCCTCTGCCTCTTTGTTGTAGTTATACTCGTCATGATTAAGCTGACAAAGCAGAGGCCCAAAATAGCTAAATTTACTGAATAAACTAAATCATTATAAATTATTCTGCTAGATCTATACAATAGCTTCCATCCAATGAACTGAAGGTTCTTTATTAAATTTAAGTTATGAAATGCCTGTGGGATGTGTAAGTATTATTTTTCCGTTTTACAGAAATGGGAATTGAGGAATAAAGAGGTTGAATAATTTGACCAGGGTATTATAATAAGGTTATGAAAGCCCAAAATAAAATCCAGGTCTCCAGCTACCCAGGCCTGTTCCTTAACCAGAAGGTCATGCTTCCTTTCTTTACAAATCCCTTTAAAGTTATATGTAATTTATAACCACCAGGAAAAATTTAACTCTTCTGGGATGCACAATATATGGACCATCCTTAAAGTATGGGACACAAACCATCCCTGATGATTCAAAGGTCTGGATCAAAAAAGAGAAAAACATGAGCTTGAAAGTGAACAGCAGGTGTAGTCTCCTGTTTGAGCAGGAGGTAGAATGTGAAAGTTGGCTTTTGTCGGAGAGGGTAAAATCAAACTTGGATGAGCTCAGCATGATCTTTATGATTCTCCAGGTGAGAGAATGAATTTAAGTTATGGGAAAAGCTTCAGAATAAAGCAAACTCTTCAGTACTTAAATGCTAATGTGTGTCAGCCTAAACCAAGAAACAATAAAATATTGTCCATGGCTAAAGAATAAAGTATATCTTTTGGATCATTGTAGTAAATAAATCAGTTAGAACAAATTATATCAGTAAAAGATGTCTCCTAGAAAAGGTCCTTGAACCAAGCTGATTTAACTTCTTGCCCTTTTCCAGTGAAGCTGACATGACCATTTTAAATAGTATCACAAGAATTATTGAGTTATGTGAGTGTACGTGTGAGTGTCTATGTGTGTGTGTATGCATGAGTCTGTGTTTATGAAAGTCCATAATTAGCTGTGTTTTATAATCTGCCTAATTACTCAGAAAACTAATTGCACTTTTTTCTAGAAGTAGCTCCTTTATTGTAAACTAGCTGGACTTATCTGGCGTTGCCCGGGAAACCGGAAGAACAAAATTTAGAAAATCAGAAGCTGGTCCTAACAGCCTCCAACCACACCGCAGCTGCCAGTGCCTGACATCTGGCCATTATGGCAGACCCCCATGCTTTTCTGCTGCTGCATAAAGCAAAATCTCTGACTCCAAAAAGAGGCTTTGCAATGTTGAGAATCAGAGCTATTTGACTTGGCAAACTTAGATACGAAAGTCACAATAGAAACTATGTCTCTGTTTTCTTCCCATGTCATGAGTCTTGGAGCCATTAAAAGCACAGTGGGAGGGAGAGCCCCCAAATCACCATGGCTTGTTTCCCCACCATTGCTGGAAGCATATGGAGGCCCCTCTTTGAAAGTGCAATGTTTTGCTTCCTATCAGATGGTATTTTTGCTAATTATCCTTGTAGAAGCAAATGGTTTTTTGGCAGGGAAGTAGAGGATAGGCATGCTGGGTCTGCAAATTCTCATCCAAGAGCTGAGTACAGGGATACTTTAATCAATGGGGCTGGCCCTGCTGAAGCTCAGAGATTTCAAGGTGACACCTCAAACTCTTCTCCCATCTTTTTTGATGAAACTATGAGTCAACTACCTGAGCCTGCTGGCACTTCTATAGTCCCTCCTCCAGCACCACCCCCTTGACCAGATGCCTCTCCCATGGACTGCATCTCTCACCCCCTCCCCAGGATCATCCAGTATCAAACCCAGGACCAGTGCCCAGATTTGAGGGATCTCCCCCCCCCTCGCCTTGGATTAATTTCTCACCCACCCAGCAACATCCAGTGCTGCCCGTTGGGCCAGTGCCCCTCAAAGGAGACCACCATGGGCTTCATTTCTCACTCACTCCCTGCAGGATTGTCCAGCCCCACTTCCTTCATCCCCCCTACAATCCTGCCCTCCCCCCACTCGCCCCCAACAGTCCAGCCCCACTCCCCTACAATCCTGCCCTTGCCCCCAATGGCCCAGCCCCCCCCACACACACAATCCTGCCCTCCCCCCACTTGCTCCCAATGGTCCAGCCTCCCTGGACCAGCCCCCACCCCCATTCATCCCCTCTCCCCCCTACCCCCCCCTGCTTTCACCTCTGGGTCCCTGATGTGCCTCTTTCCGGACATTTTTTCAAAGTGGCAGCTGAGCGGTAACACCAGCCCCGCCCCCTCTACCTAGAGTGAGCTCTGGAAGCAACCCGCCCATCCATTGGTCAGCTGCCTGGCCCCAAGCCAATCGCAGTATTGAAGAGGGGCCTCCCTATGCTTCCAGCAATGGCGGGGAAGCCGCTTCTCCCCGCACTGCCAAGCTCCGTGCAGCCCCGGGGAGAGGCGTCAGTCTCTCATCTCTCATCCTGCAGGTGAGCCAGGAAGCAGAATGTGCTTCATCTTCTTTCTGGCAAATGGACCCATCGCTACTGTGGAAAGGTTTGCCACTTGCTCATCTAGCTCTTTTCCCACACTACTGCTAAGCTCCAATAAGAGACTGACTGACTGCCACATCATCTTTCATCTATCAAAATGTTGGATGACCATTTCCATTGTTAATATGAAGGACAAAAATATGGTCTAAGTTTCATTGATATCAATCTAGAGTAGCTCAATGACCTCAATTGAAGGTATGTTGTGGGTCGTGATTCCCAGGTCATGGAGACATATGCATACTGTCATGGAGCCAGAATACTACAAACATTCTGTAGCCAGAGCAGGGCAAGTGATGGCTAGTGCTGTACATGTATAAGGTTGAAAATGGGCATGTTCTAGGAGTAGCTAGCCCATCCCACCACTTGCCCTGGCTACAGTCTATTTTTAATATGCTAACTCAATGGCAGCTAAGTGCAAATGTGTCTCACACCCATCTCATTGACACCAATACTAAAACTTTAGAAACTAGCATTAGTAGACTAATGCTACTAATTAGTAGACTAATTGCATGCTCTAGTTGAGATAAGAATCCAGCCTTCATGCTTTGTAATTGATGAAATAAGATTCTCAAAAAGAAAAAAAAATTGACAAAACTTAATACTTCATCCACAGTAACTACGATTCCTAAACCCTATGCTGTTTCAGTCTTGTTACTTTCTGAAAAATCTTAGCTGTGCAAACAACCACAGCTGCACCTTGAGCATAGACTTTCATTGAAGTGTCTACAATGACACTTACATCCCTTCTTTATAATTTGAAACTGTATAAGCTGAGTAATTTATTTTTTCCCTCCAACGTGCATTATTTCGTAGTTGTCAACCCTGACTGTCATTAGCAATCATGATGCTCATTCACTTTGCTTGGTTAGGTCCCACTGACATCCGTATCAGTCATCTCTGATCTTGACTACCTAAATAACTTTGTGCCACCTGCAAATATGTCTACCTCATTAATCAACCTCTTTTCCCAACTCGTTAATAAATATATTAAATTATACTTGACATACTATAGAATCTTGAAGTACCTTGATAATTAAAACTGCCCTACTGTTTTCTATCTTCTAGCCACCTTTTCATCAATGACAATACTTTCCCTCCCACTTCATGATTTCTTTGTTTCTTTATTAGCACATTCTGAGGGACCTTGTCAAAGCCTTTTTTGTAATTGATTAGCACTTCATGTACCCATTAAAATTTCATACCTGGCAAATTCTGACATGATTATTGTTTTAGTGGGAATGATTTTTGCAGCTGTATAAAAGTATCACTGAGCATTCTCAAATTATTAAAAACCTCCACATCGAAATTGGGGAAGGGAATGATCTGGAGGGAAAATAGGTTAGTATTTTGATTATCTCACACATTATTGCTTTTTGAGAGCCAGGAATGAAGAGCTAGGAACATTCACCTCAAAAGCAGAACAGAGCCCTGTCTCTGTCTAATAAGACAAAAAGTCAGAGAGTAAATAGTGGTTTCAAAGACAATACACTAGAGGGTGGGGGGAAAGAGGGCTGGCTAGAGTAATAATTACCAATTATGTATTTATTCAGATTTTAGCCATTTACATTAGCCAACCAGAGTGTTTTTCATGAAGCTAATGAGGTGGTATTTTTCTTCTTTGTGTAGCATCTCTTGCTTTTTTTAATTAAGTGACCAATGGCAACAATGGGTAGAAATAAAATGCCTCCTCATTATCCTGCAATGACTAATACCTTTTATCTCAGGATAGTAAAGTGCATGATTTTGTTTATTAGTGGAATATATTACCTGTGTGTGCCATCAGATGTCTGCTAATATAATTATGACTCAGTCATTACACAGGTTTTTTGTTTGATTGTTTACATACAAAAATATTTTGGTTGCCAGACCCTGCTAGCTGCCAGACTCATTCTCCACACAATCTAAGGCATAAAGTGTCCGATCTAATCATACCATGCAAAAACACTTATTAATAGCCCACTGTTTCTAAGTTGGGAGGTATGCTTCCTAGACAAGCTGCCAAACTGTCCTGAGTGGTATATCATGGAAAGTAAAATAGATGGTGCGCCACAATGGAAGATTAAGTACTCTTTAGAAGTCAATTGCATTTAACCAGATTAAGGTATACGCTGCATTAACTAGTCTGTGTGAACATCCTACTGTACATTAAGGGCATGTCTGCACTGCACACTTATTTCAGAATAAGCTATTTTGGAAGAAATACTCCAAAATAGCTTATTTCAAAAGAGTGCGTCTACACAGCAAATGCTGATAGAAATAGTGCTGAGCTATTTTGAAATAGAGCGTCCGCACTCATTGGATGCTGAATCACATTTAAGGCCATCTGGAAGCACTCCAGGCAGGACATCAGGATAGCAGTTATTTCCAGGAGCTGCTATCTGAGGCTTGAGCTTAAAGGGACCCCCTGTACAGCTATGTCCCACGCTCCTCTCTTTTGTGCACCTGCTTAACTCATTCCACTGCCTGCTCTGGTTGCCCTTTCAGACACCTCAGCTCTCTAGCCATGGAGCCAGAGCTGCATCCAAGCCCTTACAATAGTTCTTATCTGTCATGCTGCAGCTCCTGCAGCAGTTTCTATAGGCTGCCTTCCTGGCCCTGCAGGAATGCAACCCCCAGCTCATCACAAAGAACCTCATAATCTCTCTGTGGGTGCAGCTCATGCAGCCGGACCCCACCATGCCCCGCCACTTCTGGTGTCTGTGCACCAGCTCCAAATGGTGGGACCAGATCATTATGGAGCTGTGGGATGACCAGCAGTGGCTCCAGAATTTCTGTGTGCAAGAGGACATCTTTCTGAAGCTGTGTGAGTGGCTCACCCCTGCCATCAGGTGACAGGACAGCCACGTGCGACCCTCCATCCCCCTTGAGAAGCAGGTCTTCATTGCTATCTGGAAACTCATCACGACTGACAGCTACTGATCTGGAGGGAACCAGTTTGGTGTGGGGAGATCGACCGTCTGGGCACTGGTCATGCTGGTATGGCACTATCAGCTATTGTTATATTGTCAGGAGGGTGGTGAAGTGCTAGAAAGGGATTCCCTAGGGAGTGGGGGGTTTGTTGCTGGTGGTGGAAGCCCCCTCCCCAGGAGATTTATCAGTCTCACCTTCACAAAGCCCTGCTGGGGAATGGGGTTCATAGGGGTTTGCTCCTGGTGTGTGTGTGGGGGGGGAAGGGTGGCTCGGGGACCTCCCAGGGGTTCTGGCAACCCTGTGATCTCTGTCTGTTTGTCTCCTTCTACAGGTGATGAGGGCCATCAACACCATCCTGCTGTACAGGGTCATCAACTTCAGCAACATGGACCCTATCGTCGCTGGCTTGGCCGACATGGGCTTCCCCGACTGCGGGGGGCTATTGATGGCACCCACATCCCACCACCAGGCATCTGTATAGATCAGCTGGAAAGGGTACTTTTTGATGGTCCTGCAGGCTGTCATGGACCAGGCTGTTCATGGACATCTATGTTGGGTGGCCAGGGAAGGTGCATGATGCCCTCTTCTTCCGCAACCTCCAGCATCTTCCAGAAGATGCATGCCATCACTTCCCCCCCCCCCCGACAGCACTATCATACATGGGGATGTGGACATGCCAATGTGCATTGTAGGGGATGTGGCCTACCCTCTGTTGCCCTCGCTAATGAAATCCTACACTGGACCACACCAAGGAACACTTCAAATGCCAGGCTCAGCAGGGCCCGCATTGTGATGGAGGGTGCCTTTGGGCATCTGAAGGCACGGTTCTGTTGCCCCCTCACCTGGCTGGATGTCGGGGAGTGGAACATCCCTCAAGTGGTGGCCATGTGCTGTGTCCTTCACTAGTTTTGTCCAGGGTGGGGAGCAGAGGCTGACGGGATCAGCAGGGCCTTCAAACAGCCACGAACGGCTGCCATCTGGCAGGCCCATCATGGAGCTTCGTGTATCTGGGAGGCCCTGAGGGAGAGTTTCTGACAAGGACCCCAGTGACACTCTCCCTTGGGCCTCCCAACTAGGGGCCTGTGCATTGCCCCTCTTTGCCTTTGCTCTCACACTCCTCCCTTGTCCTCCTCCTCCTCCCTTCTCTCCTGCAGAGACAGTAAACCACACTTTTTGTTTTGGAAAAAATACACTTTTTTTTATTTGGAGTAGAAGTAAGTGGGGAGGGACTGGGGAAATAACCTGAGAGATGGGAGGAGAAGGGGGAAGGAGGAGAAGAGGCTCAGGGCTGAGGCTGGGGTGGTGCCTGGCTCTGGTAGTCCTACTGCCTCAGGTGCAAGGATCTTTGTAGCCAGGGAGGGACAGCAAGGGGGAGAATCAGGAGGGGCAGGAGTGGCAGCAGGAACAGAAGCAGGCACCATGCCAGTGATGAGTGCTTGTACAGCAGTACAGATGGTGTGGCCCTGCTCCAGCATCTCCCACCAGGTCTCTCACTGCAACTAGATGTCCTCCTCCAGTCTCTGGTCCACGGTGTGCTGCAGAACTTACAGTGCAGAGATGTGCTCCCACTGGAATTCCTCCTGGGTTCTCTGGCACCAGAAGGTCACTCAGAGTTGGGAGGCTTCCACAGGTGGTGTCAGTCATCCCTAGAGACACTGTGCCTGAAGCCTCACCCTCATCTGTGAGCCAAGACCAACAGTTCTTGGGTCAGACAAAGGCGACGTGCTTGGAGCAAGGCCATCTGTGGCCTAGATAGTGGTGCTTTTCCTACAGGGACCCAGATGTGCAGAGGAGAGCCTCACTACCCCACATCCTGGGGAGAAGCAGGCATGGGAAGGTGCCAGCCAGACTGGGATCCTGCGGGCGACAGAGAGGTAATGGGGAGGCTGGGCTTCTGGCAGTGGCAGCATCCCACAGAGAGAGGACTTGTATCTCTGCCTGCGGATGAGAGGGGGGGCAGGTGTTGGTGGGGAGGTTTGAATGAGTGGCAGATGCTCCTGCACCTCGCTGCCCCAAGCGTGTGGGCAGGCCCGTATGCTGTGTGCAGCACTGCTGAGTGTGTGTGTGTGTGTGTCCATGACCCCAGCCTCCTTCTAATAGTGGCTTGTGGTGGGAGCAATAGAACAAAGGTCCTCTTGTACAGTGTCCTGGTGGGGAGGGTGCCCGAGACTGGCACTCCACATGCACCCATGTGCACAGGCTGCTGAGTGATCCCCAGGCTGCGAAGGGTGAGTGAGAAGTGTGCTCCAGCCCCTCGATGCCCGCCACCTCCATCCTGCGTGTGTAGGGAAAGTAATGGCACTCACCTGGGAGACATCCAGGGCATGGGGTACCAGCTCCAGAGTGAGCATGGTGATGGCTCTGGTCTCATCCACCTCTTCCTCTTCCTCTTCCTCCTCCACATCTCTGTCCCCTGGAAGGGCAACAACTGGTGTCTCCAGCCCTGAGACCACTACAGCAGGGGGAGGGACTGACCCACCCCACAGGATGTAGTACAGGTCTGAATAGTAGGGGAAGATGTGGGATTCAGCCTTGGAGTAGGAGCTGCGCTCCCTGGCCTTGGCATGGGCCTGGCAGAGCTCGTTAACCTTCATCTGCACTTGCTCCTGGGTGTGGATGTGGCCCTTGGTGCCCGGCTCTCAGCCATGTGGCCATAGACTTCGGTGTTCCTGCGTCTGGTGTGGAGAAGCCTGGAGGTTTGCTTCCTTGTCCCAGACCTCAATGAGGGCCATAACGTCTGCACCAGACACGGAAGGCATGCATCTCTTCCATGCCCTGGCAGGGTCCTCAGAGCCTGCTACCTGCTTGGCTAGAGCTTTGGGAGGCTTGGATGGAGCACAGGGGTGGCGCACGACAGCAGTGACAGCCAGGTAGGCTGCTTCAGTGTGGCAGAGGAAAAGCAGGGCCTGCTGTCTGCCACAAGCCCTTTCCCTTGTGGCTGCAGATTTAAGGGCTGCAGGGGAAGGGGGACTACAATGTTTTGATGAATGTGAATTAATGCGCTTCTGTGTAGATGCTCACAAATTTATTTTGGAATAATAACAGAGAGTTGAAAGAACACAGAGGTTTTTCTGACAGCGGTAAACCTCTTTCTATGAGGAAGAAGCCTTTTTCCAAAAGAGCTCTTTTGGAAAAAGGCATGTGTGGATGGGGAAGAGGGTTTGTTTGGTTTTTTTTGAAAGAAGAAGTCCCCACAGGTGCCCTAGTGGCCACTCCATCCATAGTAATCACAACTTAAATGCGAGATAGAGTCAAATCTTTCGAAAAAGAAGATCGCTTTTTCAATGTGCTTTTGCTGTGTGGACGCTCTCTTTCAAAAGAATATTTTCTGGAAATTCTCTTCTGGAAAAGAAGCTTGCAATCTAGATGTAGCCCTAGATAATATCCACAGTGCATCTTGCTATTTGGTCAGCATTCTCATCTTTGCTAAAACTCTACCTGAGCATTATACTGCTCTGGTTAAGGTACTAACCCAGCTCCAACAAGCTGAAAAAATCTGAATGAAGCTAGAAAAGGTTTTACAAAATATGTTGTAGAGTTTCAAGGGTCTAGTACTGTAGGTTACAGCTAGAACTGTGGCTTGGACCGAGAGGCAGATGGAAAGTTTTTGGAGAATGACGAACACTGCTCTTAGCCACTATTCTTGCTGAAAACCAGTCTGCCACAATATTGAAAAAGCTGGAGTTTTTGAACTGACCTTAACTGATAGTTATAGATAAGGAGACATACAGTAATCCAGCCTTGAGGTGGATCATGGTTGCAATGTCCTTGTCCTTGGGTTTATGGATGCAGCTTCCTAGCAACATTAAGGTGGCGGAAGGCATTTCTTGCTACTCTGTTACCTGGTTGTCAAAGAGCAGAAGTAAATCTAGTTAATCTTAAGGTTCTAATTAATCTTTATTTTGACAGCGTGAAGGACTCAATAATGAATAGTTCATCAAAGTTTTCCTTCTTACAATTAGTATCAATATTAAAGTCTTTGCTATCTTCGCCTTTGACATTTCTTTCTTTCTGTGGCATGCTCTCTCTTACTCCATTTCTCCATTTTCCAAAAATGGACATTATATATAAAAAAAGGAGTAATAGCTTACAGGTTGATGTAAGGGTTTAACGGACAATTTTCCAAAATTTCTTTGAAGATGAAGTATCACATAAATGTTACATATTACTATAATTTTTCAGTTGTGGGGGTAAAATATTCAAAAATACCTAAGGCACTTAACAATCTACATCCAATTTCCAAAATTGTGCCTGAGCTACCAAGGGATTTAGGCATCTTACTCCCACTGTTTTCAATGGGAGGAGCCACCTAATTACCCTTGGAGGATTGGGATGATGTAACCTTCGAAAATGGGATGTGGGCTCTTAAGTGAATTGAGCCTTTTAATGGATGATGTATTCCAATACCCTCCACAACTGTAGGAATGATTGTCACAGGATGCAAACATTGCTATTTCAAGTCTCATGCCAAAAAATATTTTTATGCAAGCATCATTGTGTAAATGAGCTTTCCTTGTTACATATACAGTGAAAGCTTTGTTATCTGGCACCTGAATATCTGAAAAACTTGGTTAACTGGCATTGCTCCCAGCCACAACACCACTCCGTCTTCAGGTGTGCACCTGACTCCCACCATCCAGCCAGCATTGGGTGCATCTAGACTGCCGCCATGTTCTGTCGACAGTAAATCGACAGAATGCAGCGGTTTTGTCGACAGCAGTAAACCTCGTTTTACGAGGAAGAATGCCTTTGTCAACAGAGATCTGTCAAAAAACGGTGTGTATGGACGCAGGGAGCCAGTCTGTCAAAAAAAAAGGCCTCCAGGAAGAAGCCCTGGTGGACAGTCTAGCCTTTACATGTAGAGCACCTCTGTGGTTCCTGGCCGCAGCCTCTTAAAGGCACAGGCACCCAGACAGGCCTTGCTGTCTGGCAGCTAGCCAGAGCACCCATGCCAGCCGTGCTAGCTATGTCCCAGCCTCAAGGTCCCCCTGGCCCTTCTCAGGACAGAGAGGAGGACCCACCCCAGGGCACCAAAAGGTGGGCACCAGCCTGATCAGGGCCAGAAATAAAAAACCTGTTGGAGCTCTGGTCTCAGAAGAAGCCCTGCAGGCCCTGAAGACACACCGCAGGAATGCGGACATCTATGAGCACCTGGCCCAGGGACTAACCACCAAAGGGCATCACCCCCGCACCATGGCACAAGTAAGGGCCAAGGTCAAAGAGCTGCGGCAGGGATATGCCAAGGCCCGGGACCAGAACTCCCGCTCCAGGGCAGCCCCAGAGAGATGCCCTTATTACCAGGAGTTGGAGCAGATCCAGGGTGGTGGGGAAGCCCAGACTCCACTGTGTGTGGTGGAGTCCGGGTTACCCCACCACATTGTGGACCAACCCCTGAGGGAGGAAGATGAGGCAGGAGAGGTGGGAGAGCTGCACCAGGAAGAGGAGGATAAGAAAGAGGAGGCAGCAAGGACCCTCTCCCTGGAGCCAGTCCTCCAGACCCCAGAGGCCTCCCAGGCATCCGTGGACATCGGGGAGGGATCATTAGGTGAGTGCTTTGAGGGGTCAACACACATGGGTGAGTTGGCAGTGTGAGGGGCAATCTAGTCCCATTGCCACTATGGGGCCCGTGAGGCTTTCAGGCCGCTGCCCAACTCACATGGTGTAACGTGTAACACCCCTGAGTCTCCTGTCCAAAGGAGAGCCCCTGACAGCCACGGCATGCCCTCGGGGACAGTGGGGGGTGCACACAGACATTGATTGTCTCCTCCTCTTTTCTTCCACAGCTGGACCCTCTACCCAACAGGGGAGCACCACACCTGCCCCACCACCATCCCGGACCCGTGACAACCACAGGCACTGGCGTGTGTACACAGACCTGATGAGGGAGCACGTAGTGGCCCTGCAGGACTTCAACAGGCCCTCCAGCAGAGGATGGAAGCAGAGGTTGAGTGGCGCACCAGGCTGCTGGATGAGCTGGTCCAGCAGTGCACTTCCATCTGTGCCGCAATGCAGGAGGTCTTTGCCTGGCTTGCCCCTGTCACGGGCACCGCTCCTCCTGCATGCCAGGCCCCTGCTCCCCCTGCTTCTCCAGCCTCTCCTTCCCCCCAGCCCATCCAGCCCCCCTGTTCCTCCAGCCCCCGCTTCCCCCCAGCCCCTCCTGCTCCCGAGCCCTCACAGGCCCAACAGCTGCTCCCCCCTCCTGCCCAGGCCAGGACTGGCTCTCACTCCACCTGATCCCAAGGCCGTGGCAATGCCAGGATGCAGGAATGTGGCAGGACCCTGTGATCAGGGAAGCAGCTGCCTACTTGAGCTCCCTCCCCCCTCCAGGTTTTCAGACCCCTACCATGCCAGTTAAAGGACATTTCAGTTATGTTACAAAATCTTTATTTTTGACTGACAGATTTACTTTGTTTACAAACAGTTGAACAGTAAAAAGAGAAAGTTTGTTAAACAGTTCACACATTTTCTTTACTGCTAGTGTTTCTAATAAAACAAATTTCAGTTTACAAAGTAAACTGGGTCTTATATGTCTTCTTAATGCAAAGAGAGTAAGGGTTGTGGAGGGAAAGGTAGGGGTGGGCCAGGACAACCCCCCCATGGGGGAGGCCCTGGGGAGAGTCAGTGGGCTCCTTCTGAGAATCTCTCCCTCAGGGCCTCTCGGATTTGGACACCAGCCTGGTGAGCCTGGCGGATGGCAACTATTCGGGGCTGCTGAAATTGCCTCTCCTCACCCTCAGGACCTGTCCCCCACCCTGGCAGGAAGACCTCCCCTTTCCTCTCCACCAGGTTATGGAGGGCGCAACATGCGGCCACCACCTCCGGGATGTTGCATTCACCCATCTCCAGGCATGTGAGGAGGCAACGGAACCTCCCTTTCAGCCGGCCAAAGGGCATTCCACCTGGATGTGAGCCTGGCTAAGATGCATGTTGAAAAGCTCCTTGCTCGCATCCACATGGCCAGTGTAGGGCTTCATGAGCCACGGCATTAGGGGGTAGACCACGTCGGCCACTATGCACGCTAGCAGCTGCACATTCCCGAGTGCGAGGTGCTGCTGGGGGAAAAATGTTCCTGCCTGCAACCTGCGGTACAGGTAGGAGTTGCAGAATATGTGGGCATCATGTGCCCGCCCCAACCACCTGACACAAATGTCCATAAAGTGTTGCCGGTGGTCGACCAGAGCCTGCAGCACCATGGAATAGTAGCCCTTCCTGTTTATAAACTGGGCTGCTTGATGGGGCGGTGCGCAGATTGGGATGTGTGTCCCATCGAGGGCTCCTCCGCAGTTTGGGAAGCCAAGGGCGGCAAACCCGGCAATGATGTTGTCCAGGTCCCCAAGACAGACGAGCCTCTTCAGCAGCTCCGCACTGATGGCCCTCACCGCCTGCAGCAAGAGACAAATAGACAGACAGAAACCAGGGAGTTAGACAGGTTACCTAAGCGCTTGGGAGGAGAACCCTCCCCACCCCCAACCCACCCCTCCCCTTGTCAGGACGCCTCCCTCCCCCGCATCAGTGCAG
This sequence comes from Pelochelys cantorii, assembly GCA_032595735.1. NCBI lineage: Eukaryota > Metazoa > Chordata > Testudines > Trionychidae > Pelochelys > Pelochelys cantorii. Next base: position 61,609,947 of record CM064328.1, on the reverse strand, counting down.
GGGTGGCCGAGGAGTGGCCTCCAAGTGCCACTCCATCGCCCACTCCCTCTTGCCCTTGCCTGGCAGTCCCCCTTTCTAAACCCCCGCACTCAGCAGGGCCTGTCCCCTGAAAGTGACTTACCTCCATCAAGATGGCTCCGACGGTAGACCTCCCCACGCCAAACTGGTGTCCCACAGAGCGTTAGATGTCGGGGGTGGCCAGCTTCCACAGGGCGATTGCGACCCGCTTCTGCAGGGGGATGGCGGGCCTCAGGTGTGTGTCCTGGTGTTCCAGAGCAGGGGCAAGCCAGGCACACAGCTCCAGGAATGTGGCCTTCCGCATCCGGAAGTTGCGGAGCCAGTGGTCATCATCCCAGAGCTGCATGACAAGCCAGTCCCACCTGTCTGAACTCATCTCGTGCCTCCAAATCTGCCTGTCCCCAAAAAAGTTTGGGGGCAAGGACAGAACTCCTGCATCCTGGAGGAGGGTCTCCTTGGTGCGGTCCGGGTCCATACAGGGCAGGAGCTTCATGGCAGTCATGAAGATGCAGCAGAAGCTGCATCATGGCAGTGTGGGTCCATCACTTGCCCAGGGGCAGCTCAGGCTCTATGGCCAAAAAGAACGAAAAGCAGAAAAAAAAAACAGAAAATAAACTGCTGTGGTGTCCAAGGAAGCAGGGCAACCAGAGCAAGCACTGCAGCAGCTTTGCTTTCCCTCTAGGAGGTAGGCAAGCCAGAAGCAGGAGCAGAGCAATGGCTGTCCACAGGGATCCCTTTAAGCACACGTCTCTGCAAAGGACATTCAACAGCACCTGGAAATAAAGGCTGCCACCATGCCCTGCCAGAAGCACTTCCGGGTGCCTTCTTTTTTCGACAGAGCGTCCGGCAGTCTGGATGCTCTTTTTTGAAAAAGTGGATTGATTTTTCGATCTGCATAATGTAATCTAGACGCTCTTTTTCGACAGAGGCTTTTTCGAAAGATACTGTCAACAAAGCCTCTGTTGAAAAAGGTGTGTAGTCTAGACGTAGCCAATGTGGGGCTTCTAACAGCCAGGACTACCAATTGATATCATCATCAGGCACCTCCTAACCCGTCAGCATGCCTCGAGCTGCCTAAACAACTGGCCTGCTCATCCACTTGCTTAGGATGGCTCTGTGGCTCGGGGGAAAGAGGAAGGGTCATGAGGCATTCCCAAGGTGATGGGGGTTGGTTGCTGCAGTTTCCTCCAGGTAGGGGACAGTGACAGAGGAATAAGCTAGAATATCCAGCACATTCAATAAACTGGCAACCCCCATTCCCCATGGGTGCCGGATAACAAAGCTTTCACTGTATCAAGATACATATCAGTCTGGTGATTAGGGTTCTGTGTAACAATACATGGAGGCCAGGTCCAGTACTGGTTATGATCATGTAGTGTTTCACATCTGCTATTTCTTTATTTTTTTCCACAGCCTGAAGGAAGTATCTAGGTCCTCCTCCTAACCCAGCACCAATGAACCTTCAATTTGTTTATAATATTTATATAGTGACTGAACTGTTAAATTTTTCTTAGAACACATTATTTGCCATCATTCTTCTTTTATTGTTGCATAAATATGCGTATGCTTTAGGATTTCTGCATCTTATGTATTTTGTTTGTCAAATCAATATGTTAGTAATTATATCATGAGGAGAGAAACTCCTGTGACCAAACAGCCAACATCCTGTTTGGAAAGTGAAATCTCACATAGATATCACTTAACTAGGCAAATGAGGACATATTTTCAATGAGTTTCTAAAAATGCACCGAAAATTTTTCCATATGCCCCAGTTTGTGCACCGAAACCAAACCCAAAATCTCCTTTTATGGACTATATATAGACTATATTTGCTTATATAAATGGGAAGACCATGCACTACGGGATTTTTGCTGCATGCAAATACTATAGATGACACCAAACATTTTCCAGGTATTGATTATAGTTTATTTGCTGCAGAGGTCATCTGTTACTATTGTCACAGAGAGCCAAAAGGTCCTTTTGGCCACTCACCAGACAGCTGGGAGGGAACTCAACTGCTGATGCTGTACCTTGGTGTTCATAGAATCATAGAATACTAGGACTGGAAAGGACCTCAAGAGGTCATCGAGTCCAGTCCCCTGCCCTCATGGCAGGACCCAGTACTGTCTAGACCATCCTTGATAGACATTTATCTAACCTACTCTTAAATATCTCCAGAGATGGAGATTCCACAACCTCCCTAGGCAATTTATTCCAGTGTTTAACCACCCTGACAGTTAGGAACTTTTTCCTAATGTCCAACCTAAACCTCCCTTGCTGCAGTTTAAGCCCATTGCTTCTTGTTCTATCCTCAGAGGCCAGGAAGGACAATTTTTCTCCCTCCTTCTTGTGACACCCTTTTAGATACCTGAAAACTGTTATCATGTCCCCCCTTAATCTTCTCTTTTCCAAACTAAACAAGCCCAATTCTTTCAGTCTTCCTTCATAGGACATGTTCTCAAGACCTTTAATCATTCTTGTTGCTTTTCTCTGAACCTTCTCCAATTTCTCCACATCTTTCTTGAAATGTGGTGCCGAGAACTGGACGTATGAACATAAGAACATAAGAACATAAGAATGGCCATACTGGGTCAGACCAAAGGTCCATCGAGCCCAGCATCCCATCTGCCGACGGTGGCCAATGCCAGGTGCCCCAGAGAAGGAGAACAGAAGACAATGATCAAGTGATTTATCTCCTGCCATCCATCTCCTGCCCTTGTTATGAAGGCTAGGGCACCATACTTTATCCCTGGCTAATAGCCATTTATGGACCTAACCTGCAAAAATTTATCAAGCTCTTTTTTAAACCCTAATAGAGTCCTGGCCTTCACAGCCTCCTCGGGCAAGGAGTTCCACAGGTTGACTGTGCGCTGTGTGAAGAAAAATTTCCTTTTATTAGTTTTGAACCTACTACCCATCAATTTCATTTGGTGTCCCCTAGTTCTTGTATTATGGGAAAAGGTAAATAATTTTTCTATAATCACTTTCTCCACACCATTCATGATTTTATATACCTCTATCATATCGCCCCTCAATCGCCTTTTTTCCAAACTGAAAAGTCCCAGTCTCTCTAGCCTCTCCCCATATGGGACCCTTTCCAAGCCCCTAATCATCTTAGTCGCCCTTTTCTGAACCTTTTCTAATGCCAATATATCTTTTTTGAGGTGAGGAGACCACATCTGCACGCAGTACTCGAGATGTGGGCGTACCATAGTTTTATATAGGGGAAGTATGATATCTTTTGTCTTATTATCTATCCCTTTTTTAATAATTCCTAACATCCTATTTGCCTTACTAACTGCCGCTGCACACTGCGTGGATGTCTTCATAGAACTATCCACTATAACTCCAAGATCCCTTTCCTGATCTGTCGTAGCTAAATTTGACCCCATCATGTAGTACGTGTAATTTGGGTTATTTTTTCCAACATGCATTACCTTACACTTACCCACATTAAATTTCATTTGCCATTTTGCTGCCCAATCACTCAGTTTGCTGAGATCTTTTTGTAGTTCTTCACAATCCCTTTTGCTTTTGACTGTCCTGAACAACTTTGTGTCATCTGCAAACTTGGCCACCTCACTGCTTACCTCATTTTCTAGATCATTGATGAACAAGTTGAACAGGATTGGTCCCAGTACTGACCCCTGGGGAACACCACTAGTTACCCTCCTCCATTGTGAAAATTTACCGTTTATTCCCACCCTTTGTTTTCTGTCTTTTAACCAATTCTTGATCCATGAAAGGACCTTTCCTCCTATCCCATGACCACCTAATTTACGTAAAAGCCTTTGGTGTGGGACCGTGTCAAAGGCTTTCTGGAAATCTAGGTATATTATATCCACTGGGTGCCCCTTGTCCGCATGTTTATTAACCCCTTCAAAGAATTCTAACAGATTAGTTAGACACGACTTCCCTCTGCAGAAACCATGCTGACTTTTGCCCAACAATTCGTGCTCTTCTATGTGCCTTGCAATTTTACTCTTTACTAGTGTTTCTACTAATTTGCCTGGTACTGATGTTAAACTTATCGGTCTATAATTGCCAGGATCTCCTCTAGAGCCTTTTTTAAATATTGGTGTTATATTGGCCATCTTCCAGTCATTTGGTACCAGAGTGGATTTAAAGGATAGGTTACAAACCACTGTTAATAACTCCGCAATTTCACATTTGAGTTCTTTCAGAACCCTTGGGTGAATGCCGTCTGGTCCCGGAGACTTGTTACTATTCAGCTTATCAATTAATTCCATAACCTCCTCTAATGTCACTTCAATCTGAGTGAGTTCCTCAGATTTGTCACCTAAAAAGGCTGGCTCAGATTTAGGAACCTCTGTAACATCCTCAGCCGTGAAGACTGAAGCAAAGAAATCATTTAATCGCTCCGCAATGGCACTGTCTTCCTTGATCGCTCCTTTTATATCTTTATCATCCAAGGGCCCCACTGCTTTTTTAGCGGGCTTCCTGCTTCTAATGTATTTAAAAAACATTTTACTATCATTTTTTGAATTTTTGGCTAGCTGTTCCTCAAACTCTTTTTTGGCTTTTCTTACTACATTATGACATTTAATTTGGGAGTGTTTATGTTCCTTTCTATTTTCCTCACTAGGATTTGACTTCCACTTTTTAAAAGCTGCCCTTTTCTCTCTCACTGCCTTTTTAACATGGCTGTTTAGCCATGGTGGTTCTTTGTTAGGTCTCTTACTGTGTTTTTTTATTTGGGGTATACATTTAAGTTGGGCCTCTAGTATGGTGTCTTTAAACAGTTCCCATGCAGCTTCCAGGGATTTTAGTTTAATTACTCTCCCTTTTAGTTTCTGTTTAACTAGCTTCCTCATTTTAGTGTAATTCCCCTTTTTGAAATTAAATGCCAGAGTGTTTGACCGCTGCGGTGTTCTTCCCAACACCGGAATATTAAAAGTTATTATATTGTGGTCACTATTTCCAAGCGGTCCAGTAACAGTTACCTCTTGGACCAGATCCTGCGTTCCAGTCAAGACTAGGTCGAGAATCGACTCTCCCCTTGTGGGTTCCTGTACTAGCTGCTCCAAGAAGCAGTCATTTAAGGCATCAAGAAATTTAATCTCTGAATCCCGTCCTGAGGTGACATGCACCCAATCAATATGGGGATAATTGAAATCTCCTATTATTACTGTGTTTTTTATTTTGGTAGCCTCTCTAATCTCCCTTATCATTTCTGCATCACTATCACTGTCCTGGTTAGGTGGTCGGTAATATATTCCTAATGCCATATTCATATTAGAGGAATGAATTGTTATCCATAATGATTCTATGGAACATTTTGATTCCTTTAGGATTTTTACTTCATTTGATTCTATATTATCCTTCACATATAGTACCACTCCGCCACCCGCACGACCTGTTCTGTCTTTCCGATATAATTTATATCCCGGTATGATAGTGTCCCACTGATTGTCCTCATTCCACCATGTTTCTGAGATGCCTATTATGTCAACTTCCTCCTTTGATATGAGGTACTCCAGTTCACCCATCTTATTAGACAGACTCCTAGCATTAGTGTAAAAGCATATTAGAAAACTACCACTATTTATATGTCCGCCTTTCACAGACACATTGGATTTTTTTATGCACGATTGTTTCACATCTGACACAATACTCCAGCTGAGGCCTAATAAGTGCGGAGTATTGCGGAAGAATGACTTCTCACGTCTTGCTCACAACACACCTGTTAATGCATCCTAGAATCATGTTTGCTTTTTTTGCAACAGCGTCACACTGTTGACTCATATTTAGCTTGTGGTCCACTATAACCCTTAAATCCCTTTCTGCCGTACTCCTTCCAAGACAGTCATGTCCCATTTTGTATGTGTGAAACTGATTGTTCCTTCCTAAATGGAGCACTTTGCATTTGTCCTTATTAAACTTCATCCTGTTTACCTCAGACCATTTCTCCAATTTGTCCAGATCAAAGCAGTTGCAACCCCTCTCAGCTTGATATCTGCAAACTTAATAAGCGTACTCTATGCCGATATTTAAATTGTTGATGAAGATATTGAACAGAACCGGTCCCAAAACAGACCCCTGCGGAACCCCACTTGTTATACCTTTCCAGCAGGATTGTGAGCCATTGATAACTACTCTCTGAGAATGATTATCCAGCCAGTTATGCACCCACCTTATAGTAGCCCCGTCTAAGTTGTATTTGCCTAATTTATTGATAAGAATATCATGCGAGACCGTATCAAATGCCTTACTAAAGTCTAGGTATACTATGTCCACTGCTTCTCCCTTATCCAAGACTCATTATCCTTTCAAAGAAAGCTATCAGATTGGTTTTACATGATTTGTTCTTTACAAATCCATGCTGGCTGTTACCTAACACCTTATTATCTTCCAAGTGTTTGCAGATAATTTCCTTAATTACTCCATTATCTTTCCTGGTGCTGAAATGAAAATGACTGGTCTCTAGTTTCCTGGGTTGTTCTTATTTCCCTTTTTATAGTCTTCAAGAATCTCTCCTGTCTTCCTTGATTTTTCAAAGATGATAGCTAAAGGCTCAGATACCTCTCTATCAGCTCCTTGAATATTCTAGGATGCATTTCATCAGGCCCTGGTGACTTGCAGACATCTAACTTTTCTAAGTGATTTTTAACTTGTTCTTCTTTTATTTTATCTTCTAAACCTACCCCCTTCCTACCAGCATTCACTATGTTAGGCATTCCTTCATCAGACTTCTCGGTGAAGACCGAAACAAAGAAGTCATTAAGCATCTCTGCCATTTCCAAGTTTCCTGTTACAGTTTCTCCCTCTTCACTGAGCAATGGGCCTACCCTGTCCTTGGTCTTCCTCTTGCTTCTAATATATTTATAGAATGTCTTCTTGTTTCCCTTTATGCCTGTAGCTAGTTTGAGCTCATTTTGTGCCTTTGCCTTTCTAATCTTCCCCTGCATTCCTGTATTGTTTGCCTATATTCATCCTTTGCAATTTGTCCTAGTTTCCATTTTTTATATGACTCTTTTTATTTTGAGATCATGCAAGATCTCCTGGTTAAGCCAAGGTGTTTTTTTGCCATATTTTCTACCTTTCCTACGCAGCGGAATAGCTTGCTTTTGGGCCCTTAATAATGTCCCTTTAAAAACTGCCAACTCTCTTCAGTTGTTCTACCCTTCAGTTTTGCCTCCCATGGGATCTTACCTCTCTGAGCTTACCAAAATCTGCCTTCCTGAAATCCATTGTCTCTAATTTGCTGTTCTCCCTTCTACCACTCCTTAGAATCACGAACTCTATGATTTCATGATCACTTTCACCCAAGCTGCCTTCCACTTTCAAATTCTCAACCAGTTCCTCCCTATTTGTTAAAATCAAATCTAGAACAGCTTCCCCCCAGCAGCTTTTTCATCCTTCTGAAATAAAAAGTTGTCTTCAATGCAGTTCAAGAACTTATTGGATAGTCTGTGCCCCGCTGTGTTAGTTTCCCAACATATATCTGGATCGTTGAAGTCCCCCATCACCACCGAATCCTACAGTTTGGATGATTTTGTTAGTTGTTTAAAAAAAGCCTCATCCAGGTCTTCTGCCTGGTGGTCTAGCATGACATCACCCTTGTTTTTTACCCCTTTTAGCCTAACCCAGAGACTCTCAACATGTCTGTCTCCTACATCTATCTCCACCTCAGCCCAAGTGTGTACATTTTTAATATATAAGGCAACACCTCCTCATTTTTTCCCCACCTGTCCTTGTCCCTCCTTTCTCCTTGCTATTATAGCCCACGCTCCCTCCCATTTCTGACCCATCTCCCAAGACTCCATGTTCTTCACTTACCCATGGGCTTTGGTCACCTGTCACCGTCAAACCTAGTTTAAAACCCTCCTCACTTGGTTAGCCAGTCTGTATCCAAATACGTTCTTCCCCTTCCTTGAAAGGTGAACGCCATCCCTGCTTAGCAGTCCTCCCTGGAATAGTCCTTCCCCATGGTCGAGGAAGCCAAAGCCCTCCTGGTGACACCATCTTCGCAGCCAGGCATTCACCTGCAGGATGCACCTGTCTCTGCCTAGGCCCCTACCTTTGCCTTGTCTCTGGGCAGCTATTATCTGGCTGATTCCCCAGCCCATAGTATATTTTAATGAAGAAACACACAACACAATTCCTGTAATTACATATGCACTAATGATATACATATACAAATAGAGAAATGACTTTTGGCAGATTGTAACCTTTCCCCTGATACCTCACATGACAATGCTTCATAAGAAATATCACAATATATGCAGATGAAAAATATGGGAATTGCTGGGTGTTCTCCCAAGATATAGAATGTTACACATACCACAGCATGATATGATAAACACTGTGATAAATAGTTAATAATAATAAACGGCAATTAATTTTTTAAAATCTAGACTGAATTTCTGGCTTCATTAAAGTCAAGAGCAAAACTCTCAGGCCTGATTTCTGCTAAAAGGAAATGTCAAATCAGGATAAGTAGTTGGAGTCAATGTATCTTGTTTTGAGTTTGCCTGTTGTACCCACAGCAGGAGGCCAATGGGAGCAAATGCTCCCATCAGCTTTCCTTACCCCTCACAGAAGCAAGAGTAAGAGATGCCGATGGGGATGCCATCTGAGTTCAATTTAACAAATCTTACCTAACAAATATTTCTCCAACAGGTTCTTTAAAACCTCCAATGATGGGGATTCCACAACCTCCATTGGAAGTCTATTCAGGAGCTTAACTACCCTTATAGTTAGAAAGTTATTCCTAACATCCAATCCCTTGCTGTCAACTAAACTGATTACATCTAGTCATGCCTTCGGTGAACATTGGGAACAATCGTCTTTAAAATGGACCCTAAATTCATTTGAAGATTGTTAATTGTGTTAGAGTAGCATTGTAATGCATTTTCTCACCATATCCATTATAACTCATATTTTTAAAAGGGAAGGGATGAGGAATTTATTAGTCATGATATTTCTTTTGGACTGAATTTTAACAGACAGGAGCTGATATTCCACATTGTTCTTCTGGTTTTATGTTGCTTTAATGCCTCCAAAAGCAAACCCACATCTTAAAAAATATTTTTATGTAATCCTTCCTGAGAATGAGTGTGTTTGAGCATTAATAATAGGTTAAATAGTAGACTGATTAATTTTGCTACACAACTTGGATCCTCTGAAAACACCATCTAATCTCAAGACACCTGATCTGTCTCAGTTAATTCTTTAGACACAAATTTTGAAAATAGATCCTCATCAGGATCATTGAGGCTATGTTTACACAGCAGCATTATTTCCAAGTAATTCATGTTCTTTTGAAATAATAGAATGGGCATCTACACAGCAAGCCCGTTATTCTGAAATAATTTTGAAATAATGGGTTTCTTACTCCAATTTCTGTAACCCTCATTTCACGAGGAGTAAGGGATGTCAGAGGATGAGTTTTCTTCCTTCAACTTCCTGCAGTGTAGACAGTGCCATAAGATGAGTTAAGGTACTTCGACTTCAGCTACACAATTAGCGTAGCTGAAGTTGCATATCTTAATTGACTTTACCCCCAGTATAGACGTACCGTGAAAGTTTATCACTGATTTTTCATAGGTTATTTTTGTTTTACTTTATTTGCAATACTCCCTTTCTCCCTGTACTCAGCAATAGCATACAGATATCAGAACTCCTGTTTTTTAGCTACTGGTATCTTCATACACACTCCCATCATGCATATCTCTCCATCAAGGACTCACAAGTTGTGGTGGAGTCTTCATTGCTCATGGGCTCTCCCCTAAGTTATCTTTTCTTCAGTTCAATGCCCTTCCCCAGCACAACAGTTCCCTGTTTACAGTTAAATCTTGAGACCTATCAGTTAAAAGTACCTCAGAGACAGACTATCAATGCAAGGTAGGGGGTCACAATCAGGGAAGAGAAAAGATTTTGTGGAACTTTAGTTCTGCATACACTGATTATCTAATGTTTCGTATTTTTGAACTACAGTATCCTCAGGAGAAGTTTTTAGTGGAAAGAATACATACAGTATTTGCAATCCTAGCCATATCAAAATACTTTTTCTGGCAATATTTCAGATTTATTTACTGTGCATTATTGCTTAGATCTGTAGGTGGTGGAAACTGAGGTTAATGGAACTATGACAATTTACATCAGCTGAGGATCTGCCCCATTTAAAATAGATGTTCAAGAAAATTAAAAACTGCATAATTATCAGCACACAAATTCTTATCGTGAGGTATATCATGAGGTGTAACTACAGTCCAACTTCTAGAAGTTGGAGAACATTTGCCATTGAGGATGATGAAAATCATGCAAAATCATTCCTAGGTGGACAATTTTCATCACAGTAAAACATCCAGGACAGGCATAATCTAAGAAGGAAGCAGCTAACAATTTTGAAGAAGGTAAAAAATACATCAGAACAGTGTTCCCTCTAAGATGTGCACTTGGGTGGCCACCCAGGAGAGATTAAAATGCTGCTCAGCTGATTAGGAGAGTGCTCACAAATGCTCACATTCGGCAGCATGTGTTTCTACTGGTGGTGCACATCTGAACATGCCCCTGTACATATAGCAATATGTATTCCATATACAGATGGAAAAAATTAGAGGCAACATTTCACCATAGTATATGCAGGCCTCTGAGTTCCTCAGTGTCCAGAAAAACCTGAATCTTTCCAAACTTATTTAGCACAGGTCAATTTCCACTATGTTAAAAATTTGCCAAAGAAAGGTCAGAAATCGGGCAGGACATTTCAGGATCCTCATTCACCTGCGATTTTCTTCTAATGACATATATGTATGGGGACCTGTATTGTATAAACTGACAGAGAAGAGGAAAACAACATTTTACCTTCTTCTTCCCAAAGGGCTATTGTTAAAATGGAGATCTTCCAATGGCTTTATCATAATTTGTTTCTTCCTTCCCTATCTTGCCAGAGTTCAGTGCTTTTTCTTGTAAAATAAGCAGTAGGCCTAATCATGCTTGAAATCTTTGAAAGCTTTGGACTGGAAATGTAGAAACAGTATTTTTGAGAAAATGGGGTTTTTCTCTTCTCAAATTGGGGTTGTTGATTGCTCAGAACTATACTGTTGCACATTGACTCGTTATCAGGAGCAGTTTGACATTATTCCTAAAGCACAGAACACTTTCTAGTTTAATTCACTGAGACATGTTCTATTCATGGTAGATGGTGATTTTGTTTTTTGTCAGACACATTTATGATTTCTTTTTTTAACCGTATATCAAACATTGCATCAACTTCATGCACAGAAACATGAAAATTGGAAGTATAAGCCTAGAAGAAAAGTAATAGAGTGGCTTATGCATATATTATCCTAGAGTGGACCATGGCAACATAGATAAGGTTATGTGTCAGATTTCCATTTAACAGGAATGTATATTTACGAAATAAAGATTTATCTTAAAACAACTTGCAAAAATATGCCCTCTTGTTGTTAGTCTCAAAGTAAAAAATCAGGAACAGAGCTGGAGAGAGTTCTTGTCTGGAAATTCAGTCACTGGAAAAATAAGCTCACAAGCTCCAGCTCAAAAGTTGTCTGTCAGGGCAACATTCAGCTCACATCCAGCAAAGGCAAATACTGTGGACGTTATTAGTAAGTGGTCTGATCTGGTCCACTGCTAAAGCACTCTGTCAAACTCTGAGTGAAGGAGTAGCTTTAAGCTTGCAAGCAGCAGTGGCAGAAGGGTGCCTCTTGGTTCATTTTTCAAGTTTTATGTAACATTTTCAGGAAACAGAAAAAAAATAAACAAAAAAACCCACACCAGGATCTGGAGACTGAAAACTGTAAAGAGATCATTTTTAGGTAATACATTAATTAGACCGGTAATCAGGGACGGATAGTTCCTGTACTTAAAAGAGACCATGCAAAGTATACATTACTTGATCCATTTTGGCAGTGTGGTGCTGCTGGAAAAAGGACAGCATAAAAATGGATTGATTTAGTCCTGTCATTTGAATATACCCACTGCAGCTCATTAGGATGATATGCCATTTATAATCGGTTTCCATTTGCTGAATACAAACACTGAAAATCTGCCATGAAAATTTCCCAGAATATCTGTTTCTTATTTAAAGAAACAGATAGTCTGTTCTCTTTCAAGTGGGATGTGTTCTGTTTTAGCAGATCTGACAGCAAAGAAAAACAGTTTTATTCCCTAACATGTGATAGATACCTTGCTCAGTATATGAACACAAATCCCAGTGCAAAAAGGAAAAACACAATGTAGACATGCAGTGTCTTACAGGTACATAATTATACTCTACTCTATATAGCATATACAACTCCAAGGAGACTGCAGAGGGAATTAATTAAAAACTGCCAATGTGCTAAGGAGATTTAATAAAAAGAAAATGTTCCATTTTAATATTGTTCCAGCTTACTGGAATAAATAGCACTGGGACCTGGAAAAAGTCTTAACATTGCCCAAGTAATTAAAATGCCACAATGAAAATATGACCACTGCACTTTTGATGAGAAAAATTATTTTTAAAAATGATTTACTGATCTTTTGTTTGGCTATAATGTGAACTTCAGATTGTCACAGAAATCAAGTCTGACCAAACCTTTTCCCTTGATTTCCATGTGCAGGATACTGAAAACAACTTTAAAAACAATAACTACTTCTGTAGCACCATAGAGACTAACAAAAAACGTAGATGGTATTATGAGCTTTTCGTGGGCACAACCCACTTCTTCAGATGAATGGAGTTAAGGGGTCCAGGGTACAAATAAATAGCAGAGAAAGAGAGGGGATGGGGAGGGAAAGAGAAGGAAAAAATTGGGGAAAAAATATTGTCAATTAGAGTGTCCATGCTAAATGAGACTAATAGAGTGGGCCCTAAATACCCAGTGTTTAACTTTTCATGTCACTAGGTTGTGGAATGTAGCAGCCCATCCAGTTCAGGTCTCTGTTCAGACCTTGATTCCAGGTTTCAAACTTGTAAATGAAACCAAGTTCTGGAGTTTCTCTCTCAAGTTGGCTTTTGAAATTGCTTTGTAATAATAAAGTCACTTTTAGATCCATCAGAGAGTGCCCGGGCAAGTTGAAATGTTCCCCAACTGGTTTATGGGTGTTACCATTTTGAATATCTGATTTGTGTCATAGAGGCTGTCCAGTTTGGCCAGTATACATGGCAGAAGGGCATTGCTGGCACTTGGTGGCGGAGATCACTTTGGTAGATATGCAGTTATATGAGCCTCTGATGTGGTGGCTAACGTGGTTAAGTCCTGTGATGATGTTGCTTGCACAGATGTGTGGACAGAGTTGACACCGAAGTTGATTGCAGGGATGGGTTCCTGGTGAGTATGATGGAGGTGTACTGCCTGGCTGCTAGAAATAATTTGTTTCAGGTTAGGGGGGTGTCTGTAGGCGAGGATTGGCCTGTCCCCCCAAGGTCTGTGAGAGTGAGGGGTCATTTTCCAGGAGAGGTTGTAGATTGTTAATAATGAGCTGGAGGGGTTTAAGTTGGTTAGTTTGTCTCTCTTGCCAAGACGTTGGTCCTGTAAAATATCACCTTCCACATCTTGTCTCTCTAGTATAATTCCTAAGGCAGATTACTCCCTCCCTCCCCACTGGGTGGAAGGAGATTGACAAGATCGTACCCATATTTCTTCCTCACCACTTTGCACTGGCTTTCTTCTGGAGAGAGCAAACAAGAAAAGTCCCTCTGCTCTCTCTATATATATTCCTATGGCATTACTTTGTAATGGATACGTGATGTTCCCGCCATCCCCATCAGGTGTGCTGGAACAATTTTTATAGTGGGGGTGCTCTTGAACCAAACTGGAAACCCTGTATATAATGGAAACCACTTCGTGGCAGGGATTGTTGCAGTACCCCCACCATCCCCACACTTCTAATTCCAGCACCTGTGATCCCCATGTTATAACAGTAGGCTCCAGAAATAGTCTAGTAGGTCTGTCTGCAGTACTTGCTTCCCAAGTTCCTTTAAAACAGTGGTGCCCAGCCTATAGCCCATGTGCCATGGCCAGCCCACCATAGCATTTCATAACATTTGAGGCCTGCTTCAATACCATATACCAACCTACAATTCATTAGCATTTTGACAAAATGAATCTTACATATTTTAATAAGATTCAAAGTCACCTGTATTAATTTATGAGTGTGTAAATCGACAATACTGTACATAGGTTGTGTGGAAGAAAACATCCTTGCTTCCACAGTTGTTTCTATCTTCTGCCTTGCTTTGGAAATATCAACTGAGTATTTCTGAACCTCAAAAAAGCTTCAGTTCTTTGGAGTTTTACAAATTAAATATAAAGTCAAGATTATTGCAAAATGAAAATAAGTGACCACTGGCAATCATTCTAGCAGCATGAACTTAGTCAGGTGATAAAAAAAATGACTATCAATTGATTCTTAGGACTGACTAATGGTCATATCACCACTTGATTTATGGTTGTATTCCTCAGTGACAGATAATAGGCACACATGTTCCACTGACCTTCAGCTTTCCTCGTATTTGGAAAGCTGATGGTCAGATACAACGTTCTGCAAAATTTCAGCTACCATGGTAATAGTGGTGATACTTTGGCATCAGTACATGCCTTGTTACTCAGCAAAGAGCTAAAACTCTCTGCCTCAAATGTTGATCCTACAGCCTAGAAACACAGTATAACAAGGGGCATCATTACACAGTGCAGTATGTCAAAAACCCAACATGGACTCTTGTTGAAAGTCCTTGGTCATGGAAATCCCCTGGGAGAGCGGCTGAGGTGAAAGGCAGTCATCGTTTTTATTTGGATCAGGAGTGAATGCAAACAGCTAGCACTGGCTAGTATGGCCAGAAATACACTAATTCAGAAATCCAGCCCATGGTTTCTGTCAGTAAGATTTAAAAGGGCCTTTCTTGCCCTCATGCAAATCTCAACATTCCTCTCATATTTTAAAATTGCTTGGGGCTCTGGGGAACTAACTATAGCAAAGAAGTACAAAGTACCTATCTCTAAGCTAACTTAGGTGAAAAAAAATCTGCAGCCAAATCCCTCATAAGAATAACACGAAGAAAAGTAAATGCCTCTTGTAGTCTGCCACAAAGGTGAATAGACTCAGTTGCCAAGAGGAGTAAATTCCAAAGGTGAGTGTGATGCTTCCTGGAGGTACTCAAGGGTTGCAAGACAGCTCATTTACATCTGTCCTTTGTATCAGCAAGCTTTATCTTTGTCTCCTGGAGGTTAGCTTCCTGATGCCACTGGCAACACAAGCATTCCACTCTAGACCTTGCAGGCCCTATGGTCACGCTACAGATTGCCTTTACTCATAAACTGGATCCCCTTGCTA
This sequence comes from Pelochelys cantorii, assembly GCA_032595735.1. Taxonomy (NCBI): domain Eukaryota; kingdom Metazoa; phylum Chordata; order Testudines; family Trionychidae; genus Pelochelys; species Pelochelys cantorii. The sequence goes on along the minus strand of CM064328.1, from coordinate 61,594,629 downwards.
GTTTTTCTCCATGTGTTCTCCTTTTTGGCCAATTTTAGTCCCTAGCACTCAGCTCACTCAGGCCACCATTGTGAAGTGGACAAAGCCAGATATGGCTCTCTCTCCTCCTACCTGACAGGACCATGTTTATTATCTTTGGTGACCTGTCTTGTCTTAACTTACATCCTTAAAGACATAATTTTCAAGACAGAGGTATAACTTCTCAAGTATCCAAACATACATTTCACAATAATTAGGATGACCAGTAAAATTCTGACTCTTGGTAGACATCTTTGGTGAACTACCACGTAAATACCTGGCCATGGTAATCAGCATCAGCAAATCAGCAAATTCCTATGTATCTCTTATGCCCTCTGCTATTTGGCATCCAAGGGTCCCCAGATCACATTGAGAGGCTAGGAAGCATATTTAGTATCTCTTCTGCAAGGCACTGCACAAACAAGACACAATCTTTTCTCAAGGAGCTGATTTACAATCTATTTCTGATGTAGATAAAACAGGTCAGAGGTAGGGTAGCATGTTGTCATTCAAGAAGCAGATTTTAAAATATGTAAGAGGAGTATACAAGAAGAGGAGACACTCTTTTAAGTGACTGGAGCATGTGAAAACATTGTAAGGAGAGGTAACAGGAGACACATTTAGGCTCAATAAAAGAACCAGAAGTAAGAATAGGAGGAAAGAGAAGTAGAGACTTTTCAGGAGCTGAGTTTTGCCTTGAAGGTAAAGGATAAGACCGGCAGAAGACAAAAGAAAGCTGGTGAAGGGTTTGAAAAAGAGCCGTTGTGCAGTCTCAGTAATTGAAGAAAAAAATTATTTCATCTGCAGAATTTTGGACGATCTGGAGGAGAATGAAATGAGAGGCATAAAAGCCAAAGAGGAAGAGATTATAATAATTGATGATTACAGTAACTGACAACAAAGCCATGGGAGGGATTGTTGTCAAAACAACATTCAACCTTCACTAACCTACTTATTCACATCACAGTTAAAGATGAAATACTGTCCTTTTTCTGAAATGATTTAAACCAATGTCCTTTTCAGACATAAGTGATGTTTATAAAACTTTCCTAAAATGCTGAATTCACTAATTACTGATCTGAAATGAACATTTGTCAGAGAAATGCAACCTCTTCACTAGAACTAAATGAATATGGTAACAAATTTTTGGAGTCATATTTTTAAAGAAATTGAGCTGTAATTGTATCTGCTCCCTTTTTAAATGCACTCTCTGTGAATCCTGTAACAATTTTACTGGCAGAAAACAGCACATTTTAAGCAGATAGTGGAGAATATTTGCTGACAGGAATTTTAAATTAGTAATTGTGAGCATTTACACCTGGAACCAGATTCCAAGGATTGCATTCATTCAGTCAAGGGACAGAATCATAGTACAACTAGAACCCTGCAAATCTACCAATATTTACTTTATATTTGTGGTTTATATAATATGATTGTATTGTTACCATCTTTTCAGATCATGGATTGAATACACATTCACATTTTTGTGCCTGCACAGGGCTCTAATTACAACCCTCCCATAATCCCTCTTCCCCAAACAACACTATGTAGCCAGTTAAAACTTCTTGAATTGTGAAAAGTAAGCAATTCTTACAAACTATGTGTTGTCAGTCTTTGTGGTGAAATACATTCCCACAAAATAGATGATTAATTTCAGTCAAATTTAAAGAAATCATTATTTCTTCAAGAACAATTTGCGATGAGAAAAAGTGTTAATTACAACAAATATTTTTCCCTTGTAGAAAATTTCCCCACCTCTAGTAACCAAAGAGAATATGCTGAATGAGCTAAACAGTCTACTCTCATTTAAAAAGCATACACTCAACCTTAAAGTGTAGGATTACAGCACTCAGCCTTAAAAATCTGCCAGTTTTAATTTAGATAAATAGAAGAGGTTGTCTCCATACGCCTTTGAGTATTATATATTCAGTATAACTTGCATACCACAAACACTGAGTTATTGGGCCAGATTCCCATTGGTGCAAATAGCCACAGATTCATTAACATTAATAGAACTACATCAATTGTCACAATCTGAGAATCTGACCTGGAGTATTTTATTACATAAGCCATTATCTAAGGCAACTGATACATTTTTTTAAAATGTTGCCCCCCCTTTTCAAGCAAATCCCATTTCTGCTTCTTTAATTCAGCTTTTTTAATTCAGCAGAATCAATTGCTGTTCCATCAACATTCACTTCTAAAATGGTCTAGAGATGAGAGCTGAACTAAAAAAGTTGAACTGTTTGACCACTTTTCCCACCTAATTAGTATGAGCTTCATTCAATAAACAAAAAATAGCCTACTGATAACCATTTCTGTCCTTTAATTGACTCCTTTTCCTTTTCTGAGTCCCTTTAACTGTTGTCCATTCAGTAATTAGCATTCTGTGGCAGTGACAATATAGTCAAGTCACAGAGTGACAATGACAATTATTCAGTGACTTACTGTACACAGTATTAAAAGTGCTTTAAAAAAAGAAAAGGCCACTGAAATAACAGGACACATCTCATTACCACAGAGTGCCAGATACCAACAGCAAAACAATAAATTATCCAGCACTATCGATAACCAATGCTATAATATTGCAGAGGAAATCTGTATAAGACCTAGATCTATTTTCTGTAAACTTGCTTCCAACTAGCTCTTGCTCCATGTACAAGGGATAATTATATGAAACTAGAAGAAGGATGTTTGAGAACAAAGAATATGGCTTATCCCACTGGTCAGGTAATGAAAAACTGTATTTGATTAAGGAAAGAAGTGCTCCTGTTTTGCTGACTAAAAATAATCACCCAATAAGATAGTAACCTGTTAGAATAACTTTGCTGAAACAATGAAGTGGGAGGAAGGATTGAATTTATTTGGAAGATCATGAACATATAGTTTAAGGCCTGAAAACTCACAATTTTTTTTCAGTTTATTCTGAAAACCCACACCGCCTTAGAGAAATTATTATTTGTTTCCGCTACATTATTCATGTGCTCCTACTTCTCCATCCTTTTCAATATTGTCTACCATTGAAGACACTGCACTCTTCTTTTCTAACACATCTATGCTCCTCAGGCAATAACTGCTTACTCCTATTTATCAACTGTATCAGGTAACTCACTTCAGTGTATATGTTTGAAGTGATCCAAGAGATATCTCTTAAAAATTACCACAGTGATTGAAAACAGATTGCTTTTTTGATGCGCTTTTGTGTTTGGACACTCTCTTTTGGAAGATTCTTTTTTGGAAGATCTCTTCTGAAAAATGTTCTTCCAAAAGAAGCCTGCAGTCTAGACATAGCCTAAGCTTCCCCTGGTGCAGATGCCACCAACTTTGCCATTGGATGCCTGGGCTGTTCACCTCTTCCCTGCCCTGCTGGGAGTAGTGTTCCACAGAAAGTTTTCACTTCTTTATGATGCATCATGCTGGCTCCCAGGCAACTGAGAAGGTGGTATCTGCTACTCAGCTTCCCAGGTCTCTTGGACTCTCTAGGGAGATTACTAAAGAACCCAGGAAGTGAAGTAGCAGATGCCGCTTCCTCTACTACCACGGTTCATATACTAGCTCAGTCTCCCTCTCCCTCCTTCCCCCATTCATTATCTGTTTGAAGCTAATTGGCTGCTTTCCTTTATGGGCAAGTGGTCTGGCAGGAAATGCCCTATTTCCTCTCTGAGAATGGAACCAATAGAAACTCAAGGGGAGGGAGAAGAGTCTGTAATCAGAAGGTGTAAGAGCGAGACTGAAAAACTCCAAGGTGAATCAGCCTATGGACCATAAGAGTCTGCTGTAAAGATTGTGTTCCAGGACATTTCCAGTTTGCTGGATTTTGATTTGAAACTCATTCTTCCCAATAGAGAAGAAGAAGACCAGAATTTGCTGCAGGCAGTAGAATCTGCAGACTGTCCTTGCAGAGACTCGAAGGCTGTGTCTATATTGGCAAGATTTTGCGCAAAAGCGGTCACTGTTGCGCAAAATCTTGCCGCCTGTCTACACTGGCCATGAGTATTTGCGCAAGAACACTCTCGTTCTAATGTACGAAATCAGTGCTTCATGCGCAAATACTCTGATGTTTCCACTCAGGGATAAGCCAGGGATAAGCTCTTGCGCAAGAGGCCAGTGTAGACAGGCAACGTTAATTTCTTGCGCAAGAAAGCCTGATGGCTAAAATGGCCATCGGAGCTTTCTTGCGCAAGAGAGCGTCTACACTGGCACGGATGCTTTTGCGCAAAAACACATCTAAGCACATGCCAGTGTAGACGCTCTCTTGCGCAAATACTTTTAACGGAAAAACTTTTCCGTTAAAAGTATTTGCGCAAAATCATGCCACTGTAGACACAGCCAAGGGGTGTGTCTACACAGCAAAGTTATTTTGGAACAACAGCCATTATTCCAAAATAACTATGGGAGCATCTACATGGCAATTCCGTTATTTTGAAGTAATTTTGAAATAACGGACGGCTTACTCTGGCTTCTGTAAACCTCATTCTATGAAGAAGAATGCCTATTCTGAAACAGCTATTTCAAAATAAGGCGTGTGTAGATGCTCCACTGCTGCTATTTTGAAATAGCCCCTCACCAGGGCCATTCTAAGTTATTCCTCTTGGGGCTCTAAATTGAAATAGCACATCTATACTAGGGAAGCCTGCCTTGGACTAATTTTGAGGCTTCCCTGCAGTGTAGATGTGCTATTTCAAAATAAACTATTTCAGAATAACTATTCCAGAATAGATTATTCCAAAATAACTGTGCAATGTAGACATAGCCAAGGTGAGTAAGAAGGAGATTGTGAGGCTACTACTTGTTTCTCAGCCTTTAAGGAGCTTGCAGGCCTTATAGAGTCTGGACACCATATAGCAGAGACTGAAACTGAAGAGCCCTGAGGAAGAAACCCCTGAATGTGTGGTCTTTGAAAACGTTATTCCCAATCTTCATAGTTGTTTCATGAATTGTAGGTTCATGATTGTAGGTATGTACATATGTTGTGTGTACATATGCACACACAGAGATTCAGTTCATAGTTTTCCTTTACATATTTTGTGTCACTTTTGTTCATGGGGTATGTCTACACAGCAGGGCAAAAGTCAAATTAAGCTACACAACTTCAGCTACGTCAATTATGTAGCTGAAGTCAAAATAACTTAACTCAGCTTTTGACGCTGTCTAAGCAGCAGGAATTCAAAGGAAGAACACTCTTCCTTCAACTTTCCTTACTCCTTGTGAAATGAAGGTTATGGAAGTTGGAGTAAGAAGTCCTTCAGCTCGCCATTATTTCATAATAATGGCTCGCTGTGTAGATGTGCTCTTTGTTATTCTGAAATAACAGTTATTCCAAAATAATGCTGCTGTGTAGACGTACCCTTGGAGATTTCTCTCTATATAAAGAAATACATAAAAGTATCTCCCCAAAAGGTTAAACTCTGGTCTGTACCCAACAGAGAAATAAGCTGAGGTACAGGAAAGGGGAAAGAAATATTGTACCTAATAGTAGCATAGTGGTTTTCCCAAGCATTTTTCCAGTTGCAGATGTTTGGGAAGTAGTCCTAATGGAGCTCTCTGAAGAGGAGAATATTTTTTACCAAGGATCCCCAAATGGTGGTGCTACACAGCATCACAAGGCATTTTTTATGGCCCATGAGAAATGCTGTATGAGTGTTAAGTGTTGTTTAGTTTTATTAGATTCTTTTAGGGAGCTTTTGAAAATATCAGGAGAGTTTGCTTTCTCCCTCACTCTCTTTTAAGTAGTCAATTCTTGAGGCTGCAATTCCGTGACAAGAGGATTGCCTGCCTGTGTTTGTGACCACCATTCTCCAAAGCCTTGTCTTTACAGTATAAATAAACTAGTCACAGAAATCAGTTAAATTTAATTCTGACTCTACATCTCTGATTTCTTCTTTAATGCAAAACTGACCAGCTGTGCTCCAAAATCTACTACTGCTCTAAACAGAAGCAAACACAAGATATTTAGATATTTTGAGGCACATGTTTCTTCAATTCTCTTCTCCTGCCCACTTCAGGAAGCTCCTGCCCCTCCCCCCCTTTCGTTTACTGGTCTCCCACTGCTGTTATTCCTTCTATTTTATTCCTATTTTAAAAAGAAAAAAATACTTTATTGTCACATGTCCTAATGACAGCCAAGAAGCACTATGGGCAAGGGAACACCCATGTGCAGTCACACTGTTTGCAAATTGCTGGAACTGCCTCTCTGGGACATTTCTGAAGTTGTGTGTGGCAACTTCCCCTTAAGCAAAGTGTCATTTTTTCAACAGTTTCCTTAATTTCCTCCAAAAGAAACCAATTCTCCTAATATTACACATGCCACATTTCATCCCTGAGTGAAATTTCTTCTGGGAAGATCACAAAAAGAAAATCAGAAAAGAGATTTAAAATTACTGGGCAAGATTCTCAGTTGGTATGAGTCAGCCAGCTCCGTTAACATCAGTGGGGTGATGCTGGATTATAGCAGCTGACCCTATTTTATTTTAAAACTTGCTTTGTTACCATTTTTTTTAAAATGGTCCAAGTTTTTTATGACTCATCATATCTACCCAATGGCCTGCCCAGCACACTTTTCAGGAATGTTGGACTGTGTCTAGGCTACAAGCGAGGGGTGTGATTCCCTGGATTGTGTACACAGGTTCATGCTAACTCCCTTCGAGCTAGGGCAAATATAAATATACAGCAGTGTAGCTGTAGCAGCATTGGTAGCTGCAGAGGCGGAAGATTTTCCCAGGTCACCCGAAACTGGTCATTGAAACTGCTGCTTCAAGAGCTACTGCAGCTTCCCTTCTGTATGCACTCACACTAGTTTAATAAGAGCCAGTATGAGTATATGTACACATGGAGGGGCTGATATCCCTAGCTCAAATTGCAGACGTAGCCTTAGTTTGAGAATTACATTGACATATAGAAGGCACAGGACATGTGTACACTAGAATTGCTACTGCACCACAGCTAAATCACTTCCTATATTGATTAATGTAGTTTTCCATTGAGGGAGGCAATCCACCTCTCTGAGACTTGATGTAAGAACATGCCCATTCTCGCCTAGCTACATCTGCATGGGTGTTAGATTGCCCTAACTATGGGGATCAGGATACAAAACTTTTCATGGTCCTGGGTGACATAGTTAGATAGAGCTACATTTCAGGTGTAGATCAAGCCTCCTTAGTGAAAGCCTTCTTGGGCATTGCAGTGTGGGGTAAGATTAGTACAGCCCAGATAACCTGAAACCAATTGTACATGGTGCACATGCATGATATTGTTTCACCCTTTTCAGCACAATTTAAGAGATGAGTTAGTAGCCAAGCCCCTTGTCTGATTGAGGCATAAATTGGTAGCAAATAAGGTAGATACCATCTGGCTGATATGCAGCAGCCTGTATGAAATTAATTGTACATTGTCACAAATGTTAAAGGTGTGAAGTGACTGCAGTATTTCCAGCTGGCACTTTTTCCAGATTAACTGAAGAAAAGTATTTTGAAATAGTGACTTCACTTTAAGTTTTAGGAAAAAAACCTCCATGGCCAAAATATACATCTTATATTTGTATCTAATATCTATGCAGTCTCTAGAAGTGAGCCTCATAGCAGGGCTAGTATCAGTGCTCTAAAACAGCTATATAGACAGTGATTTTATGACATTGTTTGGGATGGAGCACAAGTTCTCAAGCCCAGCCCTCTCCTTTGGCTTAGAGCCTAAGCTCCAGCCTAGGTCACATCACAAATACACTATCTGCATAGCTATTTTAGCCTAGGTCTACACTAGACCAAGCAGATCAGCTAAAGGTGAGGCATCCAGCTATGCAAAATATGTAGCTGGACTCAGCTTACCTTAAGATGAGCCACCACAGAGTCTTCTCTGTGGGAGGCCGGCAGGAGCACATGCTCCTGTTGGCTTCCTTTATTCCTCACAGGATGAGGAGTAACAGATGCTGGCAGGGGCTACCCTCAGCATTCAATTTGGGGGTCTACACTAGACCCACTACATCAAACACTAGAAGATCAACCTCCAGAGGGTCAGTCTTCTCTGCAGTGTAGACATGCCCTTAGAGATTAACATAAGCCCTACTAGACCAAGTCTGTGACCCCAGCTGGGAGGCTTGCTTCCAGATGCTGTGTAGACATACCCTCAAATTAGGACAGGTGTTTGTGGGGGGGGAGGGTGGATTAGAAGGCATTTTAGGTACATTTTTTCTGACTTTCTTTTGGTGCATATGGATTTCTGCTATTGTTCTGGATTTGAGTCACATCTCTGACATTAGAGATGTTTGGCTTATAGTATAATTTTTCTATTTTCTAGATGTTTTTATTAAACATTGGAGGTATTTTTATTTTCCAGTCATTCTTTCTACTATCACACCTGCTTCTACTCCACCTAAGGTTTTGTAGGTATAACTGCGTTGCTCAGCAACATAGTTATACCAATTAAACTCCTGGTATAGATAGCACTACGTTGATGGGAGGGCTTCACCAGGGAAGAATTCTTTTAATTTATCTTGGGAAATCATCCTACAACAGTGTCTATTGTTTCAGTCCTTTCTCATCAGGCAAACATTTTTCAGATGCCCCTGAGATTCCTAGAATGATAGAAGTACATCTCATAACATCCATAAGCTTACTGCATGTAAATGATGTATGCCGTGTTGCTGTACCTGGGATATTAGAGAGCAAGGTGGGTGAGGTAATTTTTTTTTTTTTGGTTGGGCCAACTTCTGTGGGTGAAAGAGACCAGCTTTTGAGTCTATGTAGAAATCTTGTTCAAGTTATCCAAAGGAGATATTTTGAAAGTTGCATCAATCAACAGCCTTTGACACATGGGTTCTAGGGAGCTATAATTACAGAAAGGACTGGATTTTCCATATCCTTTTATCTCCTTGTTGGCTTACAGAATGTAAAACTTGTATTCATACAGTCATAGGTAACTATAGATTGCATGAGAAAAAAGATATTGCTTCCATGAAAAAGAATTACTCAACCACAGCTCCGCTGCTTTGGATTTTCAGAATGTTATTTACAACAAAACTGACTTGAGCACTTTTGCCTAATATGTGCTCTCTGCATAGACATTTTATGGTCTTACTCAGACCATATGGCATTGGTTTGGCAAGACAACACAAAAGATGTTCATTTATTTTTGTATTCATGTAATTTCAGTTTAAGTTAAATCATGTTGCAAAGATCTGGCAAACTGAGCCAACGCACAGATTTTTACTTCAAGCCTCTCTCTTTCTGGACATTATTTCAATGCAAATTTGAAATAGGTGCCACTTAGGAAGTTTAAAAATAACTAATGTTATAAGCAGATCACAAGCACTGAGAACTCTGACCCAGTTTATAGATCATCCAGTGTTTCCAAATTAACACCTAGTTTCAGGCACAATTTATTGCTTTATAGTGACCATTGGATTGGACAGCCCACCCAGATAATGTACCCTTTATTGAAAAAAATACAGAACTCTGTATTAATTAGTCCAAAACCTGCCACATTGCTGTGGGCATTTGTACTGTTTTAGTCCTTTTCCTGCAGAATAACATGTGTGGTGGTTTATTCTTTGGCTTTTAAAGGGATAACCTTGGAGCAAGAACAAGCATAATTTTAAAGAAAAGCAGAAAGTATTTTGATTTAAGCTCTTTTTTTAGAATTCTCAATATAAAAAGCTTGTGGTGCATGTAGAACCTGAGTAATAACTTTGATTTATATAAAATCTATCAACAGTTGACAACAAATAATTTCTGCCTGTGGTATTATGAGAAATCCAGGGCCAGTAATATCATCATTAACTTTTTGCCATAGATAAGAGAACAACTTGATCATCATTATCTATTAAAATCAAGCTTTTGATAGATAGCCATGACTGGATTGCATGAGTTTAATTAATTACGTGTTTGGGTTGGAAGAATCTTGTCTAAAATGTCAACTTTTCCCTTTTCCATTCTCAGATTTTTAATGCGCTGGTGATACTGCCAAGAAAATTTGACAAAAATGATTATATGGTAACTTGAAATGTCCAAGTTCATTAGCCTTTCCCAATGTGAAATATTCTTTTCCACATGAAAACTTTAAGTCCAGAGACACAGCATATGGAAATATCTGGAAATATCTGGAAATATCAATTAGAAATATACTAAACAGATCTCAACGTTACTAATAAAATACCGTATTTTTTCTATTGGCAATGATGATTGCCTCTGTTCCAAATGACCGTATTCAATCAATGCAGAGTCCCAGAATTTGCTATTAAATAGACTGAGTGACTTAGTGCTATGTAGATATATGGCTAGGCCCTTTCCTTAAATTCTTTGCAGATACTTGGAGATCAATAGGAAAGAGTAAGAAGTTTGGCAGCACTTCAGAGACTCTCTGGATGCCTTAGTAAAACAGTCATCTCCTGTTCTGTAGATTAAAACTGAACCATGCAGTAATTCTCACTTTCGCTTCTTATAATATCGAGCATTTACTGACACTGCTGTAGCAAGGTAACATTATTTTTATGAAGCTGCACACTCTAGTGAAACTCCGGTTATTCATGGTGATGGAACATAAGCAAAAAGGGGTTTTGCTAGAAACGTTTTCCTTGTGTATTAAAAAATGTCCCCCTCTGATGCTGAAAAGGTTGGGAGAACATTTCAAAGTAAAATCTCCACATGGAATGTACTGGTCCACAATGAAGCTTGGCATTAGGAAAGAACTTGGGGGCCAGGTGATGAGCTGGTGTAAATCAGTATAGTTATTTTGATATCACAGTGTTACACTGATGCAATCAGTTGAAGATTTGGCTCCTAATTTATGTAACACATTTAAAGATGAGAGTATGTCAACCTAATACTATATCTACACTATGTGCTAGGCTAGGAGGTGTGACTACCCTACTCATGTACACCCACTTGTGCTAACCATCCTTGAGCTAGTGCAAATAAAAATATTAGTGTAGCTGCTGTGGCACTGATTATGGTATGGAGGCACAGCTGAGCCATACTGAGTACAAAAGTGCCTGGAACCTTTGGGACTATACTTGCCCCAGCTCAGCTGCTCCCATTACCAACACAACACTACACTGTTATTTGCCTTGTCACTAGCTAGATGAGAGCAAAGGAATCAAACTCCTATCTCATATCGTAAACTCAGTCTCATATACATAGTCCCTAATACTGCCAATTGCTTTCCAGGTGGAGTTTCAAATGTTGGTCCTGATCTTAAAAATGGCCATAGGTATCCTATTTAAGGGTATGTCTACACTACAGTGTTATTTCAAAATATCTTATTTTGAAATAGTTATTTCAAAATAGCTTATTTCGAAATAACACATCTACACACAAAATGCATTTCTAAATAGCATTTTGGTATTTTGAAATAGCACGTCCACACTGAGTGGACTCTGAATTGCATTTAAGGCTAGCCAGAACCAGTTCCAGCAGGGCACCAGGTCAGGACTTACTGTGTGGGGCTGCTGCCTGAGGCCTTCTGAGGTCTGTGCTTAAAGGGACCCCCCACTCCCACCCTCGGACAGCCAGTTCTCAGGTTTCCCTGCTTGCTTGTTTACCTCAATGAGGGACAGCAAAGCATTTTGTCTCTGCGTGCTCTGATTGCCCTCACTCGGGACACCACAGCACTCTGCAACATGGAGCCAGAGCTGCCCCTGGGCACTCTGGTGCTTCTCTTGGATGCGTTGCTGTGATCCTGGCTGCACTTCTGCAGGCTGCCATCTGGGAGGTCCATCGGGGGCGGGGGGGCTGTCAGTATCCAGGAAGCCCTGCGGGAGAGCTTCCACCCTGAGGAGCACTAAGAACCTCCCTGGTCTGCCCCACTGGGGGCTTGTGCCTCATTCCTCCATCACGTCCATCCACTTACCCCTCCCTAACCCCCCTTCCTGATGTCAAATAAAATACATGTATTTTCATAAACACAAACTCTCTTTATTTAACAAAACTGGGGTGGGGGGGGGGAATGAAACTCTGGTGAGACTGGGGAAAGGAGGCAGGAGAGGGGAGAAGAGACGGTGGGAGAGGGGAGGGAGAAACCTGGGAGGAGGGAGCTGGAAGGGGGAAGAAGTGGGAGGGGAAGCTCAGGGCTCAGGGTTGGGGGTCTCGCTGGACCAACTTGATTGTCATGCAAACCTGCTCCTGGGTTCGCATATGGCCTTTGGTGGCCAGGCTGGCAGCTATCCTGCCATAGATGGCCACATTCCTCCATCTAGTGCGGAGATCATGGATGTTGGGGGCATCCTCCCCAAACCTGAATAAGGTCGGTGATCTCTGCCCTGGACCAGGAAGGTGCCCGCCTTCTCTGAGCCCTGGCAGGCTCCTGGGAGCTGGCAGACTGATCCTGGGGAGCGGTGGAGGGCTGGCTGCCAGTGGCTTGCTGGCTTATGTTTTGGGGCCACTGGGTCAGGGGCAGTGTCAGCTGGTGGTCAGGGCAGTGAGTGGTGTGTGTGTGTGTTATACACCCGAGACTTCAACTGCTAGGACTGGGGTCCCTTAGCAGCGGGCAACCTGGAGGAGGTTGACGGGTGCCCCAAGAAGTTTACAGGGAGAGCTTATTACACCTCGGATTTTGACTGCTAGGATGCATGATCCCTTCGCAGCGGGCAGCCTGGGAAGGCTGAGAGATGCCCCAATGGATCTGTGCCCTGGAAGCGACATGATCCAACACTCAAGCTCTCCCTATATCTGCCCCTTATGACCGGCTGGAGTTCTTTTAAAATTGTGCTTGGTTCTGTTACAGCAACTGAAGGAGTCAGGTCACAGCTTAAACAGTTACTATTTTATTGTTACAGGGTAAACTTAGCTGTTAAATGCTACTACTGTGTACAGATAACACAGCCACTACAAAGGACAGGACAGAAATTACACTAATAAGTCACTTACAGGTACCATGAAACCTTTTTGGTTCTCTGAGCTCTTATTAAATGCATGCAAAATAGACACCTAGCAGGTATATATTCTCACCCCTGCGTTCCAGACTTGGCGTGGCCAGCGTCTTTCTCTCAATCCCTCGGGAAGAAGTAGGGCGAGGTTGGGCGTCCCACAGACCTCGGGAGACAACCAATACCTGCCAGCAGGTGTAGATGATTGGCGCTCAAATGGGGTGGGCTACTAAACCCCTCTTTATACCCCTTGGGTCACGTAGGCTTCTTCCTGGTCTCAAGTGGCCAATTAGGAAAAATGGCTTTGAACGCCAAGTTTCCCACGAAGGGTGCAAAGCATAATTCACACCTGGGAAAATGCAGACAATGGGCACCTCTGGTATGTGATGGGTGAAGATTCCTCTCCTGGGACAGTGCAGGCGTGTCAATTACTGGTACTAGCCATCAGGGCAGTGGGAGGCCCTGGGGTCGTCAGCTAGCCCATTTACTGTCTGGTTTCTGTTTATTAGAGTCAGGGACAGGCAGCACACCTGCGTTCCCAGGGCATCAAAGGCTGACTGCCTTTCTCTTGCTCTCTGGGGGGGGAAAACAAGATGGGGTTCATGTCTGGCTACAGGCAGTGACTGCTGGCTCTGGGCTGGCAGGCTTGGAGCTGGCACAGGCACTGTGGCCAGAGTCTACCCCTTTAAGGGCTCCGGGGAGCGGGGGAGGAAGAGAAGTGTTCTTGGTTGAGGCCGGAGTGGCCAGCAGGGCACCCTGGGAAGGCTGGAGGCCCCCTATTTCAAAATAAGTGTCTACACAGCACTTATTTTGAAATAGCTATTTCAAATTTGGTGTTATTCCTCATAGAATGAGGTTTACCAAATTCGAAATAAGCACTCCGCTATTTCGAATTTATTTCAAAATAGCAGTTTGGCCGTGTAGATGCTAGGAAAGTTATTTCAAAATAAGGGCTGTTATTTCGAAATAACTTTGCTGTGTAGACATACCCTAAGGGATTGTCTCCTCTTCTCACACCATTCTTCCACAGAGCCACTTAATTGGCGAACGTAAGTTGGGGGCACTGTTACCATAAAAGAGAAGGGGCAGCTAGCAGGGCATTCTCTGTGAGCGCACTAGGACACTTGAACTTGTTTGCTCACTTGGTCCAAAATATTCTGAATCTGGTGACCTTCCAGGCACACTGCAAAAGACATCTGTTTCATCAGGGTTTTGGAGAAGGCTGAAAGTATGCTTCCTATAATAATGAACAGCTGAAAGGAATATTTGTAGGTGGCTGGATTCCTTCTGGATCATTTTAACATTGCTGGGGCTTAATTTTATTTTCAGTGTTATTGTGTTAAGGCATGTAGTAGAGTCATAAATGGAGTATTTTTAATTATTATTTCAATCAAAATATATACATTTGTAATATTCTGGGTATACAGTTGTGAATACTATTTTATGACAAAAGTAACAACATTGTTACTTGTGATTTTATTTCAGCAAATTCTATTATATAAAATATTAACTTTGAGTGTAATTATTATTATTATTATTATTATACCCATTAGATCTACAAGAACAAAATATTTCCTGGAAACTGCCTTCCCTCATTTTAGGATTATATCATTTAATTCTCCTATTTGGCTTTATTGTCATTGGATCCATCTAAAACAAAAGACCAATTATTCTATCATGTTGCTACATCAAGGCCTGTTTCCATTACACCACTTCTTGCTATTATAGGAATGGAAGATTGGTTTTCCAAAAGAGACCTGCTAGAACTAATAAGTATGGAAGACATGTTAACTGCATTTCTGCTACATATGCTAAAAAAGTAACCAAAGAACAGATGACCCACATTTCTCATTATGAAACTAGATTCTTAAGATCATCATCAAAATAGCAGCATTATAAAGAATATCTATACATAATGCTTTTAACTTTATTTCTATTGGACTAATGTATTATAGACTCACCAATAATCTGACCAGAAGATATTCATGTTCATGTCCCAAATCAGGCTACTGAATTAGAGAACGCAGAGTTCATACTTAAAGAAACATGCCTCCACATGATTCTTTACCCTCTTATAAGGTCCTAGCATTCTCCTGAATATTCATATCAGTGCCCAAACTTATATGCTCAATTCTTATTTGTCTACCCACATAAATCTTAGTGTACACTTACTTCTTAGGCTAGTATCTTCTTACATATTATAACATATCCATACACGTTAATGCTGATTATCAAATTGACATCATTTGTCAAAAACATCAGTGAAGTCAGGGAGTTTCTGAGAGATCTTGACTAAGCCAGGCAGAACTGCAGGGTATTCAGAGGGTCCTGGCAGTCTTGCTGCCTGAGGGTGAGGATCTATTCCAATGAGTGACATAAACCGTAAACATACCAGCCGGGTCCTAGATCCTGGAAAGCTGTGGCAGTGCCAGGAGCTACAGTGGAGGATCTCCATCTGAATGTGAGGCTCATGAGTAGTAAACTAGGGCATACCTAGGATGATGGGATAATGAAGGTTTTCAATTAATCCAAATTGTAAGGTTTTCTGATACACCTAGAAAATGATAACTATTCCTAGCAAGGTGTGGCAGGTTATGAGTCTTGAGGAGACAAGAGATCCATCAATAGTCTAAAACAAATCTGATGACTCCTTGTATCTGGTGGGAACCACATGAGCCTTAGCAAAGTTCAATCCATCAAGTTACCTGAGGCCCTTGAGTTAACTAGGGCCCTTAGGTAAATCTTGGTGCTTACTGGTAGTTAAATCAATAAAGTTATTCAGTTATATAAGTGCTTACTCTGATTCCTGTTGTGCTGACTGTGGCTTATGGGTTCTGGGAACTAGTGAAGCAGGGAGATGAGTTCTACCTGGGCCTGCTCCTTGGGTCTAGAAACCTGGCATTTCTTGGCCCCAGTTCTACCTGAGTTTCCACCAGTCACATCAAGGCAAAATGTCTGGGTACTCCATAATATAAGCACAAGCCTAACCCTGCATCAATGCTTTTCTGAGTCAGATGGGTACAGATAACTTTGGCAGGCTTGCAATCATTCTGATGCCAAAGAAGACCGGACACAGTAAGGGTGTCATGTGGTGGGATGGCTGATGACCTCTGGAGAATTGAGGTACACTCACAATGCCACTCTGTGATGTCTTTGTCAGTTCTGATGTACATATCAATCAATTGTTAAAACTAGATGGATGATACACACACAGAAGCTCATCTTTTATACCCTCATTTAACCCTAGGTGAAAAAAAAAATCACAGAATTATATAATCATAAAACTGGAAGGGACCTCTAAAGATCATTGAATCCAGTCTCCTGTACTCATGGCAGGACCAAACACTAGCCACACCATTCCTGACAGGTATTTGTCTAATCTGCTCTTAAAAATCTCCAATGATGGAGATTCCACAATCTCCCTAAGCAATTTATTACACTGTGTAACCACCCTGACAGTGAGGAAGTTTTTCTTAATGTCCAACCTAAACCTCCCTTGCTGCAATTTAAGCCCATTGCTTCTTATCCTATCTTCAGAGGTTAAGGAGAACAATTTTTTTCCTTCCTCCTTGTAACAGCTTTTTAGATACTTGAAAGCTTTTATCATGTCTCCTGCTCAGTCTTCTCTTTTCCAGACTAAACAAATCCAATTATTTCAATCTTCTCATATAGGTCATGTTTTCATCAATCATTTTTATTGCTTTTCTCTGGACTTTTTCCAATTTGTCCACATGTTTTCTGAAATGTGACTCCCAGAACTGTACACAATATTCCAGTTGAAACCTAATCAGTGCAGAGTACAGTAGAAGAATTACTTCTCAGGTCTTACTTCTAACATTCTTGATAATTCATCCCATAATCTTATTTGCCTTTTTTGCAAGAGAGTTACACTGTTGACTCATATTTAGTTTGTGGTCCAATATGACCCCCTAATTCCCTTTCTACATTACTCCTTCCCAGGCAGTAATGTATGTGTGTGTAATGGATTGTTTCTTCCTAAGTGAAGTACTTTATACTTGTCCTTATTGAATTTCATCCTATTCATTCTGAACATTCATCCTGTCCTTCAAAGCACTTGCAACCCCTCTGAGCTTGGTATCATCTACAAACTATATAAGTGTACTCTCTGTGCCATTATCTGAATCACTGATGAAGATGTGGAACAGAAACAGTCTTAGAACTCATCCCTGTGGAACCCCACTCTTATGCCCTTCCAACATGACTGTGAACCATTGATAACTACTCTTTGGGAAAGATTATCCAGGCTATGTCTACACTACAGAGGGGGTTTTTTTTTCAGAAAATGGCTGTTTTTCCAACAAAACCTGAGTTACGTCCACACTGCAATCTCATTCTTTCAAAAAAAAACAAAACAAAAAGAACAGAGGGGTTTTTCTGACATTGGTAAACCTCTTTCTATGAGGAAGAAGCCTTTTTCCAAAAGAGCTCTTTCGGAAAAAGGTGTGTGTGGACGGGCACCAGGTCTGCCAGCATTACTGGGTCATCAAGGATAAGGGACATAGCTAGAATGAATTCCCCTAATAGTCTGTGGAGGATTATGGAAATCATAGTAAGAACATAAGACCATGCTGGTTCATGAGTCACTGAAACTTGTCCCAATCTGCATCAAATTTGTCAGGCAATCTTCAACTCAAGGGAGAAGCAGAGTGAGGAGAGCAGGTTATCCCGACAGATCAGCATTCTATGATTGGAGAGTGGGTACTCACACCTCCAGGTTCTGGATGGAGTTCACCATTCCATTAGAACCTCAATAGAGTTCATGCTTGCACTGAGGACCCTTAACCCTAATCTTCTGGGGCTGCTCAATCTGTTGGCTGACCAGGACAAGAGCAGTCTAACCTAGTAATCAAGAGGGCATCAGCCTACATGGTTGGCACAGGCTTCAGGAACCAAGAAGTAGTAGTATCAGAACCAAAGCCAAAGGTCAAACCAAAGAGCAGGCATTAGATACCAGAGATGAGTGGTCAGATACCAGAGCCATGGGTTAAGCTAGAAGTCAGGAACTGGAGAAGAACTGGTAGCAAGCAAAGAGGGGGGTTAAGGCTTCAGCAGAACAGAGGAAAGGCTGGATGTAAGGCAGGGGTAGCAGGAACAAAGTAACACAGCTGCAGGCACAGTGACGGGTGTGAGCATTGAGCAGCCACCAAATTTCTGTGGCTGCTGACTTAAGAGATGGCCTGCTGAACCTTCCAGCCCTTCAGGTAGAGTGGCCATTCAGGCAAGCCACTGCAGACCAGCCATACTGATGAGAACTGATACCAATTAACTCTGCTGAAGACCCTGATTCTTGACAAGTACTCCTTAAGAGGATACAATAGTTACAATAAGAGGCAGCAACAATAAGAAGCATGGGTGCCGACAACCTTCTCGGGCCCTTGGGAAGGTGAGGGAGCCCTGGCTCCATGCTTCCAGAAGGGACACGGTCTGGGCAGCCAGCCCTCAGCACCACAGTGCTTTAAATGGCCTAGGCAATAGCAAGAGCAGCAATAGCAGCAGTGAACACCCCTTTGAATTGCTGAACTCCAGGGCAACTGCCCTCTTTGCTGCTCCCCATCAGAGGGACTAATAGGAAGTAACTAGTTCTACAAAGAATGGCTGCAAGGAGAAACCAGGAGAGTCTCTTCTGGTTTAAGGATAAGGACAAAGTATAAACTTGTTACTTTTTCCTGCAGGAAAAGATGGAGAGCCTGGAAGGCATTAGAAATTACTGGGAGAGGTAATAGAAGCCAAACTGGATAGTGACATACACTGTTGAATAATTATCAAAAAAGAGACATAGATTTTTAAAAGTTGGATGGAACAGACAGAACAACCACATCCAGGAAAATTAGAAGCTGTAAGGAGAGCAAAGAAAAACCTGTATGGTAACCATTTAACACTGATACTTCATTATGCCCTTGACAGGGTGGGAAATTAAAGTGAAGAGAAATCAACAGAGAGCAGTAGCTGGCCTACAGTCAAACAAGCATGCATTAAAAGAAGCAATCAGAAAACAAGCAGGAAGAAATTGTAACTGATAAGACTTCCAATCTACAGGCCAAATAAAGAAAACATAAGGCCAAATTTACAAAAGTAAATGAACACATACTCACTGAAGCACCAATCTGGGTCTTTAGGCATAGAAGTCCCTTTATAATTCAGGCCCCAAATTTGATGCTGCTTTGCAGGTAATCAACCAAGGGGTTGCTGATGTAAGATCTGACATACAAAAACAACACCAGGGACCTGAAATGGTCAATATAGATGATCATAAAAATCTTTCCCATGCCATGTGTAAGTAAAATAAAAATGCAGCTGCTGAAAAACAAACGCTGGATGCTATCATATTGAGAGCAGGGCTGGGAATTGATATTACTGTTGCTTTTTTTCCTGCTAAACTGATACCATTTGGTACAAAGTAGTATGTAAATTAAATACTCTGAAATACAATCCAACAAAGTAAAAAAAAAATCATAACCCATAGAGAGCAATTTTATTGTTTCTTTTTAGATATGTGAATTTTGCTGGGGTCTTTCATTACTAAAGGTAGTCAGTCTGATCTACTCTTTGGAAAATAAAATTTTACAGCTATATGGGAGGCGCGACACTTTCCAAAACCAGTCAGCGGGAGCTCAAAGCAGGGTCACATAACCAGGCTTCTCTTTGCTGTCTTTTAGAAGGTGGAAAGACCCTCGTACAATGAGGGTTACAGGAGTATTTCAACATTATTTTGAAATAACTGCCTGCCGTGTAGATGCAGACTAAGTTATTTCAAAATAATGCTAGTTATTTCAAAATAATGTTGCTGTGTAGACCCTAACTGCCCATCCAGCTAATGTCTCTGTTCAGTCCCTGCATGGAGGTGCCTAATTAGCATATGAACCAGTTCCACAGTTTCTCTCTCTAGTTGGTTCCTGAAATTACTTTGCAGTAGAATGACTACTTTTAAATCTCTTAATGAGTGTCCGAGCAAGTTAAAACTCTGCACAACTGGTTTTTGTGTGTTATTGTGAATATCTGATTTGTGTCCATTAATCCTTTGCTGTAGACATTGTCCAGTTTGACAATACATGGTAGAGGGGCACTGCAGGCACTTGATGGCATATATCACATTAGAGGACGTGCAGTTGTATGAGCCTCTACTAAGTTCCATGTAGCTTCATTTACAAGACCCCTCCCACTGTTTTCAGCAAGGAGTGAGTAGGATATGCTGGTTCTGGGGCATATTCTGTGGAGCATATTGGGATCCAGAATGCGAGGCAAAACAGAAATCAGCTCTGGGCAGTTGAATCAGGCAGGTTCCTATGATGAAGCTTTGGGAATCATGTTGCCTTTAACTCAAAAATTTCCTGAGGCTTTGAAGCATGGGGAGCAGATCTGCCTTTTCAGCTAACATCTTAGATACTGATGATGCAGAAAGGCCAGCTCTTCACTCAAGGAAGAGCCCAATTGCACATTCTCCAAAACCATCAGAATGAGACAGGGTAAAGGCTCCCAATCATCCAGTATAACCTAGCACAAAGGTAGGAAGAGAAACCTGGGCCCTTGTGGGACATGGACATGTGACAGGATCTTGCAGTGTTATAGTCAGTGGTAATTTTGCCATTAATTTTGAAACAAGCAAGATGAGGGCCTGTGTCTGGAGGTTACAGGTGGGATTATATTCCTCCAGCTCTCTGAGAGCCTGGGCCAAGTTTCAATCTCATCTGCTCATGTGAATTTTCTTATGGAAGTGTTGCACCATTCTGTCTACAGTATTAACTCCAGAGGTGAGTGCTTTATAATACAGGATGCTTAACTTGGTATTTTCCTGGCATAAGACAGGATAAATTTCCCATCAGGGTAGCAACTGTAACCTCAGTGTCTGCACACCCCAAGAACTGCCTTTGGTGTCAAGAGACAATGGGCATTGTGTCCACATGCATAAAGAAACAATATTGCTTTTCAATGGTATTTCATGAAATCCCTTGGACTTCTTTGACTAGCACTGGATGAATAATACCACATATTTTCTGCCAACATTTTTAAGGCTCTTTAATTTAATTAGCTTGGGCCACATGCACGTCCCTTTCTGTATTTCCTTTCTAAGCATATTCAGGTGATTGCATTTTGTGTTCATGGAAAATAAATTTCAATGTCAGATTAATGAGTATTTGTAGAAACCAATTTTTAATATAATGTGCAAGAAGCATTCATGCTGCAAGTCTCTGTGCATTCATCTAATCAGGGAGCAAAAAAAAAAATGTACCATGTGTCTTATCTGCACAGTTAGGAAACTAAGCAAAACTGACTACAGATGTTCCAAATAAAGCAATATAAAAATATAAAAAAATTCAGAGGTATTCATAGAATAGGTTGGATGACAAATAAATGAGGGGGGAAACTGTTCTGTTCACAGATGTTCCAGCAGCAGAAAACAAAGAAAAATTCTTGAGTGGGGACGAGGAGAGGGAATAATTAATTAAGAATTATTCATTTATTTTTACCTCTTAAGTATGGAAAGTGAGCTTCTGAAACCCAATACAACCTCCCTGTATAATATAAAGATCAAGTGACAGCAGATAAATGTCAATTAAAATGAGTCATTACTATAATTAAGTTGAAACGAAAGCTCTCCACAAATACATGTTCAAAAGACTTTCTTTTTAATAATGAACCAGAATCCTGGATTCAAACAGACACCTTCAAATTTCAGCAGGGTTTGTTTGAAATTCATGTTTTATGGTATGTACCATCTCTGACTGGTCAAACTAGATCTTGTTTCTACTATTTCTGAAGCCATGGACACAACTGTAGTCAACTGGCTCTCTCCTGAGGAAAAACTGAACTAAGATTCAGCAAGATTTCTAATAACTTTCACACTTCCTATCCCAAAAGGGGTGCTACAAGACATGATCTTGACTTTGGCTTCTTCATCTTCACAGTGCCAGGCTTAAAGGTCTCAAAAACAAGAGGGAAGGAAGGAAAGAAAATCTCTAATTACACAACACTACACATACTCACCTTTAAATGGAACTATTAATAGGACAGACAAGCACGACAGAGCATTTCCTTTCTCTGTTATAAAGACAGATAGATATGGATTTTAGCAAAAATTCATAAAACCACAGATGGAGCTAGAAAATGTACCAATTAATTTGTCAGAGACTCTCAGAAATATGCAATGTAAAAATGTCTAACATATCACAGAAATCTTTTTGTCATTCTCCGCATACCTTTTCTTTTTAAGGTACATAGTTCTAATGAGAACTGTTTCCAATTCATTACAGTATCTTCTAAGTCAAAATGGTGAATGTATCAATGATTTTTGTTATACTGTTGCTAGACACAAAGGCAATGCATATATGTTTTACCTATATTATTTTCTGATATTAAGAACAAGTTGTATCAATTCATTCATAAACAAGTCCTGTGGCACATTAGAGACTAATAAGAATATATAGTATCATGAGCTTTTGGTTTCATTCATGAGACACCTGACCCCACAAATAATTATTCAAACTGTGAACTTCAGTGTGATCATTTACATGAGTAAAAATAATAATTACTCATAGGAGTTGAAGTTTGCAGTATCAGTGTCCCAAAATACAAGAGTCCATATTGCAACTTTTTTACTGTGTCAATTAGTTGGCACTAACAACTCCTCCCTCTCTTGAATTCCAGGCAAACAAGCCCAGCAAAGCTTGCAAAATATATCAGGCCAGGTTCTTATTAATATGATGAATAACTTGTTACGCTGAGTTTGAATTAGAGGTTTATAAAAATTTGAGCGCTTTCTGCAGGCTCTCGTGGGCAGGTTCTGCAACACAGCTCGTCCCTTTTTTCATAGAGGGGGGATTTGCAAATACAGGGTCCTTTTTTGTTTATGGGGTAAATAAACTCAACCCAAAATAATTTCTAATCATGCCTAGCACCTTAACTATGGACTTTAGTGAAGATTATCATAAAATGCAAAGACTCACCCAACATTATACTTCAATATCTCTACAGTTCTAACATGATAAGAATGTCACCTAAAGAAATGTTAGTAGCCTCCTATCCAGTTCATTTTTAAATCGGAGCCCAATTGTCCTGTTATCCAGCATAATTCTCTAGATAAAAATAGTTCTTTTTACCTCTTCTGAGACTTCAAATTGCTGCTTCCTACAATATCTTATAAACCATAAAATCAGCTAATGGTACCTTACCTTTCTCTCCTCCACTTCTATCTGGCAGATTTTGCTGAACTTCATTTGGACACCTGGATAAAGTTTCTTCATGAAAAATTAGTATCTGAAGAATAAACAATACAATCATATAGGCTTTAATGAATTAATATTAATATAGCTCTTGAAAAGAACAAACAAATGTTCTGCTATCCAGGTGTTTCTTATATTTCTGCTTTGATGTTTGCATCCTGTGAAGCAAGCTTGAAACTGCTCCTGTCTTCTTAATTCTAATGATGCACTTATTACACAAGCTACACTTATTAAAATTTAATTAAAAACTTTTTCTCTCTGCAATATTAATTCTGGGATTTTATTCTTCTACAACCTATTCACAACTCCAATTAGAAAAGCAGGCAGCGAAATAAGCCTTTTGTTAATCTACTTTACACAATCAAGCTGACTGTTATGAAAAGGTGTGTAGAAAGGGCCATCCATTTTTTGTAGGAAAGCTGCAAATGGTGTTTGCTTCAGCTGGAAAGAATCCTGGCCACAGGAATAGGAGTAGGACCAGCTGAAACTAATTAGGCTCTTCAATCAGACTATGGGAAAGGAGTGCTGAGAGAAAGTGATCAATAAGGGACTGAAACCAGATTGGTCCTCAGAGCAGAGAAACAGGACATTTCTTTTTCAGGTTTTGTTATGTGATCATTAGAGCTGTGGTATGACTGAAGAGACCAAAAATAAAGAGTTTTCCTCTTGTTTGGGATTTATGTTATATGAACATTATATTTTGTGGTCTGGGGATAAAAATCTTGAAAAAGACTTAACCCACTTAGACTGACTGATTGATTTACCTCTCTGTCCAGGGACATATAGCCAGGCAAATTGCAACATTGATACTGAAATTAAAAATATAACTGAAGTTTAGTGGTCTCAGTCTAGTCTCCAGGGAATGAGGATTCACATCATAGAAACCGCCATTACCGCAACTAGAACTGTTAGCAGAAAGGTCAAGCACAGTGCTAGATAATTGAGAATAAACTCCCAACCCAGCAGGCAGCCCCTCTTACATTGTCCCAAAATTATATGAGAAACATGAACAAGAAAAGACTCAAAAACTATAAACCCAATACACAGTAATGACATGTTAAATTTTAGTTATTGTAATTATAAATATTTTAGAAGTCTTAGGGGGTAGCCGTGTTAGTCTATAAGGGTACGTTTACATAGCACAGCTATTTTGGGCTACCTCTGGTAGCCTCTGGTAGCTACCCCATGTCTACACAAGCCGCCCATTATTTCAAAATATTTTTCAAAATAATGGGCACGCTATTTCACCACCCTGGTAAACCTTGTTGCACAAGGGATAAGTGATGGCTCAAAATAGCACTTTATTTCAAAATTTGGCTCTGTGTAGATGCACCAAATTTCAAAATAAGCTATTTTGAAATAGATTCGAGATAAGATATGCAATTCGCGTAGCTCAAATTGCGTATCTTATTTTGACTTTAGGGTGAAAACATTTAAAAAACAACAAAGGTCCTCAGGCACCACAAGGCATGTTTATACTGTAGTGTTATTTCAAAATAACTCACATTATTTCAAAATAACAAGGTGAGCATCCACACAGCAAGCCCATTATTTCAAAATTATTCCACAATAATAAATCCTCATTTCACGAGTAATAACACCAATTTCAAAATCGTTATTTTGAAATAAGGTATGTGTGGACAGTGCAGCTGTGGTTATTTTGAAATAATTGTCCTCCAGGGATTCTCTCAGCTGCCCTAGTGACCACTCTGTGGACACCCCTCAGAACTCAATAGTTACTCTTCCCCTGCAGCCTTTAAATCTACAGCCATAGGGGAAGCTGCTCGTGGCACAAGGAAGTCCCTGACATCCCTGTGCCACATAACAGTGCCCTGCTCAGTCTTCCCTGCTGCCATGGCAAACTCCCACACTTCCACTGAGCCTCCCCCCCCCCCGCCCCCAGCTGCAAGCAAGCTGGCAGCCAGCTCTGAAGGCCCTGCTCAGGGGCAGAGGAGGAGGGCCCCTTCAATGAGATCCAGGATCTCTGCACCAGGCCTTGAAGACTGGGAGGAGGAGGCTAACCTCCAGGATCTCTGCACCAGACACAGGAAAGCAGACATTACAGCTGGATGGCCACCAGCCTGGGCCAGAAGGACCACATGCACACCCAGGAGCTGGTGCACATGAAAATCAAAGAACTGAGGCAGGCTGACATGAAGGCCAGGGAGCTGAGTTCCCACTCAGGGGTGGCACCCCAGTCATGCCTCTACTTCAACCAGCTCCACCGCATCCTGGGAGGGGGGTTGCTCCCTCCCCCCACCTTGCTGTTGACTCTGGCCTGGAGACACCTATTGTGAGCCTCCCAGAGGGTGGGGCTGTAGAGGAGGAGGAGGAAGTGGAGTTGGAGGAGGAAGAGGCCATCTAGGACACCATGCCCTCAGCCAGGAGCTCATCCTGTCCCCAGAGCTGTCCACCCTTCCTCCTTCCCCTGGCCAGGATGTTGCCCAGGGTTCAGACGAAGCTGGGGAAGGCCCATCAGGTGAGTTCCATTACTCTCCCTACATACGTGCAGGGGGAGGCAGTTAGGAGCTGCGTGCTCCTTGCTCAGCCTTGTTGGCCTAGGAATCACCCAGCAGCCCATGCACAGGGGTGCACATGGAGCGCCAGGATAGAGCAGACAGCCACATGAGGCTGTCACAAAGTAACCTTTTGCTCCTGCTCACAGGGTTTTTGGAGAGGCCTGCCTTATTCCCAACTCTGTGGAGGGACACCTTCCCTCCATGAGCCACCACTAAGGATGCTGGGGTCATAGACATACACAACAGTGCCACACACAGCATAGGCGCATGCCTGCACTCTCAAGGTAGCATCCACTCCTAGACAAGCATGGTGAGGTGGAGGACACTGAGCCCCTGCATGGGAACCTGCCAGAGGGAGGATGAGGAGGGGACCACCAGTAGCACCCTTCCCAGCAAGCGACGTCTACTGCTCACACACACCTCCTCCAATGCCCTCCCTCTTCTTCTCCATTGGGCAGGTAAAAAGTCCTCTCCCCGTGGGATGCCGCCACTGCCAGACCCCACGTATGCATGGTATGGAGGGAAGGTGAGCTGCCCCGTCACCCCCCCTCTTGCCCACATGCTCTCGGCCTTGCTGGCACCTTCCCATTCTTGCTTGCCCGTGGGATGTGAGGGTAGCGAGGCTCTCCCGGGACATCCATGTCCCTGAAGGACAGTGCTCACTGTCTAGGCCACAGATGTCCTTGCTCAAAACACATCACCATCATCTGAACCAAGACCATTTGGTGTCAGTTCACACAATAGGGCGAGGCTTCACGCACAGTGTCTCCTGGAATGACTGGCCTTCTGGCTTTTCTTCACAACTGGACCAGCTACAAGTGAGGCGCATCCATTACCTCCCATGCCATGCTCCTGACCCTGCAAGAGCTGCTGCTCCAGACAACCCCACAAGGACCTGGAGCAGGAATATATCACCTACCTACATGCCCTCCAGTGGCATGTTGAGCAGCAGGAGCAGAGGTGGGCCACCAACTTGGAGCTGTGCCGCACCATCTGGCAGGAGCTATCCCAGCAGACCCGGAGAATGTGCACAGCATACACTGCCACCATTGACTGCCTTGTCACTGCGATTGAGTGGTCCAGCAACTGCCCCCCCCACTCACCCACTCCTTTCCAAGTCACTCCTGCACCTGCTCCTGCCCCCACCTCTCTGGCTTCTCCCCCAAGCCCTCTCACCCCCATAGCCACCAAGGGCCCTTGGAATCACCTGAGGCAGGCACCAGTCCCAGTTGCATCCCTGAGTCCCTCCTCCCTTGTCCTCCCCCTTTCTCCTCCTCCCAAGCTCTTTCCCCAGTCCCTCCCCAGGTATATTTACCCCAATTAAAAAAGAACAGAGTTTATTGTTCCAAAACAAAACGTCTGGTTTATTTGGTCTTCAGGGGCAGGGGGAAGGTGGGACAGGATGGCAGAGGAAAGAAGGACAGGGGAGCAAGGAGTAGGCTGTGTCACCCACTATGCAGATGGGCATGTCCAAATCCCCGACCCTGATGGTGTGGTCAGGGAAAAAAGTGCCAGTGTGCATCTTCTAGAACAGGCTAAAGTTCCTAAAGACATGGGCGTTGCGTGCCTTTCCTGACCACCCAATGTTAATGTCAGTGAAGCGGCCCCAGAGGTCCTACAGCACCACTGAAAAATACCCCTTTCAGCTGATGCAATCAGAGGCCTGGTGGTCAGGGGACCCAGATGGAGATGTGGGTGCCATCAATGCTCTCCTACCCCCACAGTTGGAAAAACCCATGGTGGCAAAGCCAGTGTCGATGGGGTTGACATTACCCAGGATGATGACCCTGTGCAGCAGGATGGCATTATGGTCCTAAACACCTGTAGAAGGATACAAACAGAGAATCACAGAGTTGCCAGAGCCATCAGGAGGTCCCCAAGCCCAAACCACTTCCCACAGCAGAAGCAACCACCCAAGTATCTCATCCACTGGCAGGGCTTTCTGAAGGTAGGACTGCAAAAACTCCAGGAAGGAAGAGTCCAGTCCCCCTTCCCTAGGGAATCATAGACTACTAGGACTGGAAGGGACTTCGAGAGGTCGAGTGCAGTCCCCTGCCCTCATGGCAGGACCCAGTACTGTCTAGACCATCCCTGATAGCCATTTATCCAACCTACTCTTAAATATCTTCAGAGATGGAGATTCCACAACCTCCCTAGGCAATTTATTCCAGTGTCTAACCACCCTGACAGTTAGGAACTTTTTCCTAATGTCCAACCTAAACCTCCCTTGCTGCCGCTTAAGCCCATTGCTTCTTGTTCTATCCTCAGAGGCCAGGAAGAACAATTTTTCTCCTTCCTCCTTGTGACACCCTGAAATAGATACCTGAAAACTGCTATCATGTTCCCTCTCAATCTTCTCTTTTCCAAGCTAAACAAACCCAATTCTTTCAGTCTTCTTTCATAGGTCATGTTCTCTAGACCTTTAATAATTCTTGTAGACCTTTAATCACAGGGAACCCCATTCCAGTGGTTCACCACCCTCCTGGGATAACTGTAGGAGAGTCATACCTGTATAAGCACAGCCCCGACGATCGATCTCCCCACACTAAACTGCTTCCCAATGGAGTGGTAGCTATCCAGCATGGCAAGCTTCCAAATGGTGATATCAACATGCTTCTGGAGGGGGATGGCGGGTTGCATGTGTACATACCCAGAGGCTATGTTTACATTGCACAGCTATTTTGGGATATCAGAAGTATCCTGAAATAGCTATTCCACATCTTTTGAATAAGCCATTTACTTCGAAATATAATGGGTTCACTATTCCAACATCTCTGTAAACCTCATTCCACAAGGAGTAAGGGACATTTCTGAATAGTCGGTTATTTCAAAATTTGGCACTGTGTAGACAGTTATTTTGAAATTAACTTGAAATAAGCTACACAATTTGCATAACTCAAATTGCGTAGCTTATTTCAAGTTCTGGGTGCATTGTAGACATATATATATATATAGTGTACCATGAGCTTTCATGGGCACAACCCACTTCTTCAGATGATAAATATGGAGCAAGAGGCACAGAGGTTCAAATATAAAGCAGAAAAAAAAAGAGGGGAGAAAGGGAGGGGGAAAACCCATCAATTAAAGTGTCTGTGCTAAATGAGGCTATAGAGTGGGCTGTAAGTGCCAGCTACTTAGCTTTTGATGTGATTTAGGTGTTGAATATAACAGCCCAGCCAGTTCATCTTTTTTTTAAAGCCATGAAATTTGCATATGAAGGCCAGCTCCACAGACTCTCTCTCTAGTTGATTCCTGAAATTACTTTGTAAGAGAATAGCCACATTTAAATCCATCAGTGAGTGCCCAAGCAAGTTAAAATGTTCCCCAACTGGTTTCTGAGAGTTACCGTTTTGAATATCTGATTTGTGTCCATTAATCCTTTGTCATTGAGATGGTCCAGTTTGGCAGAGGGGCATTGCTGGCACTTGACGGCATATATCACATTAGCGGATGTGCAGTTTTATGAGCCTCTCATGTGGTGGCTTATGTGGGTCCTGTGATGGTGTTGCTTGTGTAGACGTGCGGACAGAGTTGGCACCGGAGTTAATTGCAAGGGTGGGTTCTGGTGCCAACTCTGTCCACATATCTACAATATCAATGTTGTGCTTTATTTTCAAGGATCTGCTTATAAGCTCCACATTACAATACCTTCAAGAAGCTGTTATAGGAATGGCAACATTCCTCTTATCTATGGCCATAAGTGAGCATCATGAGGATCATTTCAATTGTCCAAACACAATTGTGAATCAGTCCACTAATGGAGATGTAAGATGCCATTGGACTCCTCTGCATAACAAGTAGCAATGCTGAGAGGATGAGCAAATTTTTAGGGCCACAACCTTCCCTTCTCCTGCTCAACTGGGGACCTGAAGTTCTATGTCCCTCAGAATGTCACTTATCACAGCTAAGCCTCCATGGAAAGGGAAGTTAGCAGAGTCAGGGATGGGGTGAGCTCTGCTACTTTACCTCAGGAGCAGAGTGAACAGTAGATATTAGGTGCCGATCAACACCTCAGAGAATTTGTAATCAGAAGGAGCCCATTACATTATTTCTGGTTTAGCTGCTGTACATGACAAGACATGCCACTAATGTAAAGGAAGCTATGCTGATTTATGCTAGCTATTTGACACAATTGTACTTCATACTGCATGTACCATATGTTTGTGATCCAAAGTAGAGAGACGTTAGTGAAGGATTCTTAAGGGAAAGATGAAGGTAAACAATATTATGATCAAATTAACTAAAATATTTATTATCACAGTAACCAAAATTAACACTTTGTTACTGCAATTTTGGGGTTATAGTTATGAAATATTTTTCTTGTTCATGTTTCTCTTATAGTTTTGTGACAATACCATTGCAAGACCTGTTATGAGAAGGAGGCTAGGGAAACCACAGGCATTTCCACATCTACTAAGTCAGAATACTGTGAATGTTATGATGGACTCCAGCTGCAATATTTAAGGTGTAAGTTAGCAATGAGTACTCCCAATCCTGTTCTTTCACATCCTTCCCCAATACACAAAGCTATATTCACAAACTCTTAACGTGTTTGAAATACCTAACTTCCTTCTTCTTTTGTTTAAAACTGAGATCTGTGTGCCATTAATCTATCTGGTGCATTGAATGTTTTCTTCAGCTTCACTTTCTCCAGGCCTAACTTTCAAGTTGAAGCAACAGTCAGTTGAAAACCTGAGTTTCACAGGATATATCTACACTCCATTTAAATACCCCTGGCTGGGCCATGTCAACAGACTAAGGCTCATGGGACTTGGGCTATGTGGCTGTTTAACTGAGGTGGAGAAGCTTGGCTTGGGCTGGACCCAGGGCTCGAGGCCCAAACTTCTACAGCCCCATAAACAGCCCCATAGCCCAAGTCCCATGAGCCTAAGTCAGCTGACAGAAACCAGCTGCAGATGCTTAACTACAGTATAAACCTACCCATAGTGAAACTCTCAAATTGCAAATGCACAATTTCAGTGTAAAACTATCATTTGACAAAACTGATTGAATGTGAAAAAAATTTTCCCAATGAAGAGGCAAAACCTGAATAGTTTACCCAATTTGCATATAATAAATTGTTTAATTATAAAATGTACAAATTCGCATTGTTTAATTACAAAAATATCTACTATATATTTTGAAGAGCCTGTTTGTGCAAAATAAAGTCACACTTCGCAATTACCTACAGATAATTGCATAAATTTTGCATAAATAACCCTGCCACTTAAATTAGCTGAATGTGCTACTTTATACACCGGAATATGCTAGGTGAAAGGTTTACATAATTGTTTTTGGTTTTCATCAGAAAAAAAAAAAGTCATGACTATTATGATTAGAGTTCATAAAAAAATATTTGCTAACAAAATTAAAATTGAATTGCCTATTCAACTGTCATTTTAGTGCAAAGAAAATTATTATTGTTATAAATCACAAAATAATTCAAATTAGTTATGGAAAGAGTAATGGAAGGTTTATGAGTTTCTGATTCAAACATACTATGTACAGTAATTATTCAGTGAAATGAATAATGTTTGAAGTTGAAATGCTACAAATTTAAAATTGTTGTTATACTTCCCTTTTGCAAGCATATTAATAACAAATTTCATTACATATTTCATTTCTTGAACTTTCCTATAAATGTAATCTATGCACAGTAACTTTGCCCAGTCAATGATGGTCCTTACCTGATAATATTCAATAAATTGTTCAGAATGTTGTTCAACTAGAAATAGGTCAAGACTCATAGAATAATCTTGTGATTTTTCCGCAAATCCTTCAATGAACGTGAGGTAACATTTTGTTGTTACACTAAAAGCTTCATAAAAACCTCACATTCATAATATTTTTGAGAATTTAAAACTAAGGGCCTAATTCCAATGGGACTATTTTAGTGGTAAGTACTGTCTGGAAGTTAGAGTTTGCAGAATCAGGACAATAGACAATTGACAATAGACAAAAGTACCAGTTTGGAAGGATGACTTCTTTTTGACTGAAAGTGGAAAAGCAATAACCTAATATGTATGAATAAATCTCAAGAATGGTAATTGATTATGACAACTCAGAGCAGTCTGCAAAATTGCATTTGGAAAAGCCACGAAAAAGGGTTAATTCTGATTTCAACTTTCATTTTACACAAAACCCTTTCCTTCATCACAGAATCATTTATTCAACCATACAATCTGTTACAGTGCTTTTCTGATACTGTGTCTGTTAATGTAATTTTCACCATCAATGCATTTCTAATGTAATTTTTCTAATGAATATTATTGTGTATTTGATTAATCCCACTTTATCATCTGTCATGAAAACCATGTCAGGATCACTAAATCATTAATATATTGAGATGGAAAATGTCCATTGTTCCTTTTGTGAAGAAAATGAAAGATCCATTGCACCATATAATTTTTTGATCAAATGACTGTTTTGTATTTTACATTATATTGTATTCCCATAGTATCACATATTCTTGCACTCTGTTAGTTCAGCTTACTATATTTGATTCAATATATTCCTTAACATGTAATGTATCACTTTTAAACTTCAAAGCAGTCTCAAACAGTAACTAAAATGACTTCTAGTACTTATTAAATATATATATATATTTTAAACAAAGAATTAAAGCATCTGGGCAAAATTTTCAAGGTAGTGGCCAAAGTAAGACTTCCCACTAAACAATGGATTTCAACATGTCATTTCCAGCATTGAAAATGTTAGTATCAATCAATAAGAAATTTAAATTAAATTTAGTTGAGATATTACTGAAAAATGAGAACATAATCTTTACCAATGAGAACAAAATGTTTCAATAAAAGCAAATATGGGTCTTGTAATGGGCTTTAGGACAATGCTCTCTTATTTTGTTTTGGAAAATGGATCACTTAGGTTGAGATTTTTATCTTGGGCACAACCCTGAATAAGTGTTGGCACATACATTTTACAAAGCCTAAAGCATCCGTTGGTGTGTGAGTTGTACCTCTGAGACACTTTTTCAGGTAGTTACACATGTGAGTAATCACATTGACACAATGACCCAGTTCCATAAGGGGATGCAGGTGGTGTAATGTGGAGCTTCATGGCACCAGACTTTTAAGTACCTAGAAAATCAAAAATACAACACTGCAAAGCTGGTTTCAGTTTAACACCTTGGCTAAACAATGAATGGGGAGAGATAGGGCGTGTCTACACTAGGAAATTATTTCAGAATAACTTATTTGAAATAATAACTCCTGAAATAATAATTTTGAATTAGTGTGTCCACACTAGAGAGAAGCCCCAAAATCAGTGTGAGGCAGGCTCCATCAACGTGGATGCACTACCTCAACTTAAAGTCCCAGGAAGCACTGGGGAGTAATTAGTTTGAATGACTCTGGGGAGTAGTTATTTCAAAATAGCAGCACCGGAGCATTCTCACTACCTCTATTTCAAAATAACTATTTCAAAATTAGTGTTATTCCTCATGGAAAGAAAGAGTTATTATTTCAAAATAACCTGCCCATTATTTTGAAATAACCGGCTTGGTAGTGTAGACACTCTGCTTGTTATTTCAAAATAAAGGGAGTTATTTCGAAATAACTCCCTAGTATAGACCAGGGCACAGTGACCTAAAGCTGAGAGAGACAAAACCAGCACACTACATAGGGAAACGCTTACTAAAAAGGCATGTGCTAAGCTGACCCCTCTCAAAGATCGATTTCTAGCTCTGCTAGTGATCCATGAACTTGAGGGAAGTAGTTATTTATCTGAGTGCAGGACCAAAAAAAAAAAAAAAATGTGGGTGGGAAGAAGGCAGAGGCAACCCTCCCTTGTTACATTTAGCTTAGTGGTTAGGATAGTTATTAATTATGTGGCTGGAGTTGATGCACCTTAATTCAAGTTTCCCTGTTATCCCCACAGTGGGAGGTCGCTGGGAGCAAATGCTTCTATTAGCTTCTCTTACGCCTATCAGGAGTAGGAGTACTGGCACCGACTGGGGCACCCTCTGATTTTGATTTAGTGGGTATTTACTAGTCCCGCTAAATCGAACTCTGGAAGATTGATCCTGGCAGCATCGATCCTCCCAGTAGTGAAGACATGGCCTCATTCAAGTCTCCCCTCCTCTTCAGCCAGCTCTCAGGTATGTAGTCTGAACGCTAGGCTACACAGTCACTATAACTCTTTCACTGGCCCAATTAATATTTAATTATTCCAATGCTTAATTCAAACAGAACAATTTCAATAGGAGAAACTGAGAAATATATATACCATGTCAGTATATTCTATAGCTCAGTGTTTCTCAACCTTTTTTTTTTAAATAAAGTACCCCTTTTTCCAAAAAAAAAAAAAAAAAAAAAAGTGTAAGTACCCCCCAGTACCTACAGATTTCAGACACACACATTTTTCTACCATTGCAATACGTTTGTTTAAACAACTTAATCGTAGCTGGGCAGCCAATGAAATTTTTGGGTGTAAAAAGTACAAAAAATAAAATGCTATGAAACTTAAGACAAAAATTCAGTTTTCTCCAAATTTCATTTGTGTTCACGTACCCCCCACTGGTTGAGAAATACTGCTATATCTTACTGGTTAAAGTCCTCACCTGCAAATGGGCAGTTCCATGTTGAAATCCCTTCTTCCTCTTAGGAGAAGTGGGGACTTGGACCAGTGCAGTCGCAGGTCTTCGGCGAGTACCATTACCCCTGGGAAAATAGTAATAAGGGAGGTTTCTTCCTCTTCATGGGTATTTTAGGTGAACTCACCTGTATGGCTCAGTCTATTAGGCATGTTCAGAGGCTGCCTATTCGATTGGCCTTTGCATGTGACTTTTGTGACTGAGTGTCTATCTTTTCTAGCATGTGGATCACTTTGGGGCTTAGACAGGAGACGGGCATCCACACGTCTATCCTGAGGCAGTAGGATACATGCTCAGGAAGGAAATAGGTGCCCAAGCACAGAGAATGAGGCTGTAATGGACATGCCCAGAGGAAAGAATTTGGTGCCCTATGAGTTTATGTGCCTACAGATTTAGGTAGAAGCCAACCGGGATTTCTCTTGATTACCTAAAAACAGGATTTAGGCACCTAAACACCTTCATGGATCTCACTCAGTGAAATTAGCTTCACTATTTTGCTGAATAGGAAAGGATTTAAACATGTTTAAATGCTTTGCTGGATCAAAACCTAAATTACTAAATGCCACCACACCCTTTGCTGGGTTCTAACCAGGCAATAAAAGAAAGGAATTAGCAGTGGAGTATCTGTCCAGACATAACATCTAGGTAATTTTTATAAAGATAAGGAAGATTCCTATTCCCTCATATGTCTGTGTGGAGGCATATAATCTGGGCCATATTTTAGCCCTCAGTAGAGTAGCAAAACATTAATGAAACTGAATACTATTACTAGAAATATTTTCCTCCTTTCTAAATGAATGTATCATCCATTAAAGTCTCTCTTACAGCAGAACACTATAATCCAGGTGCAAAGTTCATTTTCACTGATGTCTCTTAATTAAAATACTAATGATAGCAGTTCAAAAGCAAGCAGCAGGATTTATTCATTACCAGATAAAAGCATACCTAGTGGTGTGTTGGAGGACATAATATATATTTACTGTACTTAGCTTGTCATTTCCTTCTGTCATTTTTAATGTTAAAAAATAAGGCTATCCGATATGCTTTTCTTTTCTTATTACTTTCACTCCAGGAAAATAACAGTTTTTATATAGCTTTTCCAAGTCAAGTAGACTCAGAAGTAGGAAAAAAACAGGATCAGTGAGGTTTTAAATCTAAATTTAATCCATTTTTAATGGCCTATGGGTTTGGTTCACCAAAGTCTCCTGCTAGAAAATTCCGCTGTTCCTTAGGAAAAAAGTAATTAACAAAACAAGTTGAAGCTTGTGTAATCCTCTCTGAAAGTGGTATTTGTACATTTTTCAATAAGGATCAGAAGCTGATTACCAAAGTACCTGTCTGAATGCTGAGAGCTACTGGAACAGAACCTTCTGTTCAATTAATTAATGCTGCACTGGGTTGTTGTTTCCATCTTTACAGTGAGAATGTTATCCCTCTGCTACAGACATCACTGGATGTCGACTCATCACTGTCTCATCAGTGAGCTTTGACATATCTTGGTAGAGAATAAAGACACAATCATGCAGCTGGGTTCATACTGGATTTGGATCACTGTATTCAGAAAATAAATATCCATAAAGAATTCCAAAATTCATTCAAGCTCCTCTACAGTTTGCTTATAAAGGCCAGCAGATTGCCAGACTGGGAAGCCTTTGTTTGCACTGGTGTTCAGTTACTCACCTAAGTAGCTCCATTAGGCTTCACAGGTCCTTAAATACTTACCAGTGTCAGTAATGGGTTCCCAATCTGGTCTAGAGAGGGAACCAAAGGACATTTATACATGGGTTTGCCACATTGTACTTTTAGTTAAATAAAATTAAAAGTATATGATTGTAATAAAGAAAAACAGATGCATTATGACAGTCTGATTATTACAAATAGCTCACAGGTTGATCCTGCAATGAACTCAAGTAGCCCCAACCCAGCAAAACACATAAGCACATGCTTTATTTTAACCAGCTGCACAATACCACAGGCTTCAGTGGAATTAATCAAGCATTTAAAGGCTGAGCACATGCTTAAAGTGTTTTGCTGAACTCAGGTGTTTAGAAGACCAAGCTCCAATAGAGCAATTTTATAGAAAGCCACTAAAATGCTCTGTGGACTACAAAGAAAGAATATATCAGTTCAAAGTCAGGATCAAAATGTTCTCTCAATAGGGTTTTGGCAGATCAAGAAACAGAAACATGAAAAATCTATTCTTCACTAATTACAATATCTAATTCTGGCAAAACAATATAGAATTTTCTAAAAAACCATCTTCCTTAGGAACCCACATCATCATTTTTATTTAAATGACTCCTCCCAATTAATCAAATTATGTAATGCAGGTGAACTGTGCATGCAGACAAAAAAAAAAAAGAGTTGCATTCTTCTCTGTTTTATTTTACCAGAAAACCCAGATTCTGGAGGACATAACACCAAGAATTCGGGACTCTGCGCTGATAAAGTTTTTCTTGTGACTTTGAATATATCTGTTATGTGAAAAAAAAATAAGTTAAAACTTGTATGCCCCACTTCTTTCTTCAGATCATATTCCGTGTTCCTTGGCAATGCCAAAGTCACCGTGGGCACTCTAGGAGTTATCCATACTGCAATCGGGAGGCACAGTAGTAACACATATATGCATGTCAGAGCTAGCTTTGATCTCCCTAGCTTGCTAAAAATAGCAGTGCAGCAGCATCAGTAGGGGCTCAAGTTAGTCATTTGAGCACAATCCCACCTGAGGCCCAACATACATATTCAAGCAATTAGCCCATGCTGACGTCTTAGCTGCTACAGCTACACAGCTAATTTGAGCAAGCTAACCAGATCAAAATTAGCGGGGGTAAGCCTACTTATGCTCTCCCTATTTCAGGGCAGACATAGGAGAAAGGGGAAAAAGACAACAATGTGACTGCAGGAGATTTAAGAGGTATATGTAATATTTTAGCATAGAAAATGGGGGCTCAGATTTGATGAAATATTCAATAAACATACATTTATTTCAGAGAACTCCTTGTCTCCCAAGATCATATTGCTCCATTGGGACATTTTAAAATTTTTCCTTAGCAATCATGATTTGATACACAAAAGCACTCTCTTTTTATTAAAGCCTACCTAGAGATTTAGTACTCTCATTTTCTACCTTTGCTCCATTTACCATGTGTGTAAGATCATCCCCTCAACAGTCGTAATTTCTTTTGCTCCAGGTGAAACATCTTTGCTGAGACCAGATCCAATTTTGATTTGAATGAATCAGATTAAGATTGTACAATCTGAACAGCAACTAGAAGAGTTTAAAGTGAAACATGGCTCCTGATAGAGTTTATTTTAGGGGAAGTCTCTCAGCACGTAATCGGACAACTTAAAAATCTATAATGGCAAGAGATTACTGTGAGAGAGACTAGGAAGGAGGACTTAACCTGCAGTTCCTTGCACCTCTAGTCTCCTTGCTCTGGTCTACAATAGGGAGTTACTTCAAAATAACCCCCCTTATTTTGAAATAATAAGTGGAACACCCTCACTATCAAGCCTGTTCTTTTGAAATAACAGGCTGGTTATTTCAAAATCTGTACTCCTGCTTTCCTCAGGGAGTAACGCTTATTTCAAAATAGTTATTTTGAAATAGCAGTAGTGTGGACTCTCCACTGCTGATATTTTGAAATAATTACTACCCAGAGTCATTTGAAGTAATTACTCCCCAGTGCTTCCTGGGGCTCTAAGTTGAGGTAGCACATTCACAATAATGGAGCCTACCTTAGACTAATTTTGAGGCTCCCCCATAGTGTGGAAATGCTATTTCAATTTTATTTCAGGATTTATTATTTTGAATGTTGTTATTTCAAAATAATTCCCTTGTGTAGACGTGCCCCTTGTGTGCTGTGGAAAACTTAGCTGCTACACCTTTTTCATATGGTGCCTCTCCCTGACCTCCACCTTCTTTCAAGGGCCCTAATCAAGGAAGAAGCAAGAACATTGCTCTTATAGACTTATAAATGTAAATTCTTAAAGGAGAAACAAAAATGTCTTGAACAGGAAAACTATGGTTGGCTGTGCTTGGAAATTCAGCCTGAAACAGTATAGTTATGAATACACATTTGGAACTGTTCCTCTGTATTATTAAAACTCTGGATTCGGAGATCCCTGCCGTCGTACCTCGGTGTTCTGTACCTCGGTACCTTCGGTGGTCTGAACTGTCAGTGTCAGCATCATCTGGTCAGGGTCGTCCTGGCGCGCTCCTGACAGGACCTCTACTCCGTTGGTGATGATAAACTTTCAGCTGCGTGCGTAACAATCGGTACTCCCTTTATCTAGAGCGTTAGACCCCGTGCACTTGGGTCAACACAGGAGATCTCTGAGAGGCCCCGGAAACGACAGATGCAGGCAAGGTTTGAAATCAATCAAGTAGGTTTATTGTCAAATGCAAAGCTCTACCAGTTGGTAACAGAGATCAGTACAATGTTATACCACTGGGCACTATGTCTTGGAGTAACCCACTATTTGCCTATTCCAACTCCCACTGCAGTCAGATAGAATCTTTCCATGGACTTCAATGGGAATTGGACTGGGTTCTATTTGTCCATGCCAGTGATAACTGTAAAGGCCTAGGGCACCATGGATTTGTTCCAAGTCTTTATCCGAGAAACAGCTACACAACAAGAATACTGCAACCCACACATAATTTATCACATCTCTATCCTCCTTGCACTTTTCTCCACAATCCTGACCAATGAACCACTGTAAAATTGTATTGCTCATTGCTAAAGAAACAGCCTGACTTGTTCTTATCTCCTTATCATGTGTGACAACTGGACAAAATATTTATATAAAACATACGATATATTTGGACTTTGGAATCTTTAAATAATTTATTGGGATATTTGTATGTTCCCAGCTACAAAATTGCTCATCCCTATACACTTTGGACATGAACAGAACCACACATTACACTGTAAATGCAAAATGAAAGACATTGTGCCATCCCTTTTGTTGATAGTGGGTCTTGAAAACTGTGGGTTTTTTTGTTCCATGATGAGAATTTTAGAAACATAATCCAGATCCTGTTTCATTTTCTTAGCAATTATATCATACCTGAAATTGCCATCTGTGTGTCTTGTGGACATGGTGTGTTTCATCCATCCAAGTGATGTAAATCAGTATGCTTTCCTTCCTCCATCTGCTTCTTGTTGAATATTAAGAGACTGCCTTTAGCTTTTCCGTAATAAAAAACCGAAATGTATTTGCTCTTTTCACTTTCATTTGCCATTAACAAAGTGTAAAAACACAAAAACAAACAAAACCCACAAGGTATCAAGCTGTCATAACTTAGCACATCTGATTAGTTACAACACATATGGAAGATCACTTTGTTTTCTATCACTACATAATTATTTACACTCTTTTAGACAAGCTAACTGTAACCAATTATACCTGTTCTAAGAAAGTCTCTTTATATAGGCTTAATTTAATTCAATGCTATATTGTAATTTAAAACTATTTTAACATAATATAAAAAACAGAACCACCAAATAAAGAGCTAACATGCAGAGATGATCCATTTCAGCACAATCAGTTAATCTCTTTTAATGGAGCTCCTTTAAACGTAGCAATTTTTTTTATCAGTTGCATTTCTGCTCTTTATTCCCTTGTTGTTAAGGAACAAGCATTCTCCTAATGACGCACCAGTGCTAGCAGGAAGCACATGCTAAGTGTATTTTGTGACTCATTTCAATTTGCTATCTACTGCACTCGCAGTTTGTTCATTAGCATCAGCGTTGGTGGTTAATGGATACTCAGTAGGAAGTAATTTTTCTTCGTGAATATATTATGGAGAAAGGGAAATGAGAACTAGGAAGAACTTCATCAGTGACAAAGCAATTCAAGGCTGACAAAGATTGTGTGTGTCTGTTTGTGTGTTTGCATATGAGAGAGAGGGAGAGAGAGAGAGAGACAGTGGCATTGGTTATTCAGAATAACAAACATACCTTGGCATAACATTCATTATCATTTATTACGAAATGAGGTTTGTCAGTATGACTGATTATTACAAACTTGAACAAAGAGTACGCTCTGTTGAATTCTGGCTGAAGGTGCATCATTAAAAGATGTCTGCAAGATAGAAAACATGTTACCCATATTTTACAGAATACTCGTTAGCTACATTCATTCAACACTGAAACTATTAAACATTTTCTATGGAAGCCATAAGGTTTGTTTCCTCTTCTTTATTCTACTGGCAGAAACTTATGCCACCTTGAGGATCTCAGAAGCCCATACAAAACACTTCAAAGAATAGTTCTTGAACTAGATTATTTATAAACAGCTCATTATGAATATGTAATCTGTGTGGTTTAGTTTGCTTGGTCATTAACACAAGTGGTACTGTTTTTATTCCCTGATTGGATGGCCCTTTAAGAGGTCCTGATTTAGGAAAGCATCCCTGGTTAGAAACGTTTAACTTCCCATAAATTATAAACTCCTGTGGCCAGATGCTACAACCATGTACTTGGATAATTTTACACAAGCAAGCTGTCCCACTAACTTCAACTCAAATCAACTCAGTGGAAATACAGGTTGGACCTCTCTGATCTGTCACCCTAGGGACCTGACTGGTCCTGAATGAGGGGATTTGCTGGACCCGGGAGGTCCCTCCCCTCATGGCCCATGCTGCCACCGGGCTAGGGCTCCAGCCTGCCCCAGCTGCTGCTAGAAGCCCCCAGGGCTCTCTAGATGCTTCCTGAGCCTATGTAGAGTCAGAAGTTGCAACTCTCCAAATCTGATCTGGTAGCAGTGACTGACATACTAGTATGTCAGTTGTGGCTTATCTCAGTTTCTGCTACCCATGCATGTCTCACTGGCTCAGAGGGGCCTTTCACAATCTCTGGTCCAGGGGGTAGCAAATTCAGACAGATGTGGGTTCACTTGATCAGACTTTGCTACCTGTGTACCCACCACTGATCCAGACACACCCTCTGCTCTTCAGCACTGCCCATCCCATGCCACCCAGGGTTCTAGCAGTGATTTACTGGGCCCTCAGCTCTTTTAAATCAGTGATTTACTGGGCCCTGGGGCAGCTGCCCTTCTATTCTCCCTCCCAGTTGTCATCAGCCCTGGTTATACACTAATTTGATTT
This sequence comes from Pelochelys cantorii, assembly GCA_032595735.1. Lineage (NCBI taxonomy): Eukaryota > Metazoa > Chordata > Testudines > Trionychidae > Pelochelys > Pelochelys cantorii. The sequence continues at coordinate 61,553,276 of CM064328.1, read as the reverse complement.
TTAAATACATTGAGTTAGGTATTAAATAGGCACATATGATTAAATACATAGTTTTTCACAGGCCATTTCTGAGTTGCATCTTCTCCATGTTGCAGTAGAAATTGGACTACAACTGTGGCACTAATACAATTCCCCCTAAATTCCTAATAGCCCTCAGAATGGAACCTGGTCAATTGACTCTGACTGGACTATATTGATTTTCTTTGAAGAGAAGTAAAAAATGGGGAATGCAGTCGATATGAAATGCATTTGAAGCTGTGAATGATTAAAGATTGTTTGGGGTTTTTTTAAGTTATATTCAAAACATTGAAATTAAGTCCAAAATAAATCTAACATATTTAAAGAATTATATTTGACATTTTCTTTTACAAAATCTGTGTGATGTTCTAGCTAAGGTTATGTGTACAGTTCCAATATAAACACAATTTTTCACAGGACCCTAAATCTACTGGGAAAAAAAATTTCCTTTTCTGGTCTTAAAGGTTATACAAAACTTCAAGTCAGGATATATCTGTTTGGTTTTGTGTCGTATTAAAATATAGTTTAGTTTTCTGTCTATATATATTTTAAAAATTTCCTGCAGGATGACAGTGTGACATCATCACATCACTCTGCATTCCACCGCCCACCTTTGCCCTCAGCCTTGTGGCCTCCCCCTTCCCAGTGCTCTGGTAAGGTGGGAGCCGCGAGCTGCATGACCTCCCTCCTCCCCAGTGCTCCAGGGAGGTGGGAGTGGCGAGCCGTGTGGCCTCTCCCCTCCCTGTTGCTCCAGGGAGGTGGGAACTTCAAGACACGTGGCCTCCCCCATTCCTATACCCTTAACCCCCTCACACAGCCCCTCCGCTGAGACCCCGCACCCCAGCTCCCTCACTCACCACCCTGCGGAGACCTCACACCCTCAGCCCCCTCACAGACACCCTCCACTGAGACCCTGCACCCCCAACCCACTCCTGAACCCTCCCCTGTTCTTGCACTCTCTGCCCTGGCCAGACACCTACCCCCAGAGAGAGGGGGGTTGGTGAGCATAAGCGAGCAGTGGGCACAGCCCCCTAGTAAAAGCAATAGAAATAACATTTCTAAAGGAGCAAAACTACCATTAAAATGGGTTACAAGGATGGGAGTGCCATTCAGGGAATCACAGCAAGAGATAAGACAAACAAATGTGTGAACTGTTACAAGTCTTCATGTATAAACTAAGAGACTTTTAAATGCTCAAAATGTGTTACATGCTCCCTCACATGCTGCATGTGGGATTTTTACAGCATTCAGTCCCCTGCACTGTAGCAGTGCAGAGAGAGGCACTGTGGGAGCTAGCAGGGAGAGCCAACGCATTAGGGCAGTTGCACCTTTAAGAGCATAGTCAGGAAGCTGCCCTGTGCTCCTGTGCTAGTAAGTTTCATCCTGAGAGGGGAAAATAAAAACCTCTCTCTACCCCCTTTTGTGCCCCCACACCTCTGCCTTTGCACACTCGGCAGGTGACTCACCCAGCTGGGTAACTGTTACCCCCTTTGTCCCTCCCTGTGTGGTGGCAAAAACCTCGCACAGGGGCTGGCAGCATTTCCTCCCCAGCTCTAATCACCCTGCACCTGATTTTTCCCTTCCAGCCCCTGTTCTTCCTCACCTTAAAGTGAATAGATCCACACAGGCCAGTTAATTTCTGCCCCCCACTCTTACCCTGCCCATCCCCCTACTGTGATTTGCCCCCAAGTTCCTTTTTAATGCTTGTAAAGAGCCGAGAGCAGTGTCTGAATCCACGTAAGGGCAGAGAAAGGGCAGCTGCAACAGCAGCTCTTACTGAGCATGCTCAATACCTCCTAGCTATCAGATTCTGAGATGCAGCTGCTTCTGACTCTACACCAGAGTGCCACAGTCAGAGCGGCACAACCTGACAGATCTCCACAGCCGCCTTGCTCCACGGCTGGGCCCGGAGCTCTGCGGCCCAGGCCAGAGTTCCCTGGCTGTCACTGGGGCTGGAACTGAAGCACCCCGTCCACTGGTGCCAGAACAGGGACCAGGCTCCGGGGCCGGGGCCAGGGCCAGAGCTCCCTGGCTGCTGCTGGGCTTGGAGCTCCATGGCCGCCATGAAGCTAGAGCTCTGCTGAGGCCAGAACTCCCCACCATGCCAGCTGTCCTCCCCACACACACACTGCCCCCTGTGGTGCTCTGGCTCTGCTGCCAGACCTCCCCCTTCCTGGGCTCTGTGGTCCAGAAACATCTGTGGTTCATGCCAGACCATGGCTGTTGCTAGACCAGGGAGTCCCAGTTAATCTGTACTCACATGAATAAAATTACACAATTGCATGTCTGAAGACCAGTTGGAAGTTGAGGGGACATAGATGAAAGAGGAAGATAAAAGAATTGTAGTAAATAGCTAAAAAAAAGGAGCATGGGAAAGAAAAAAAAGTTTTCACAGTAGAGGAAACTTGCTATCTTATGTTAAGCAAGGATACTTGCAGAAATGCCAAGTTGTTGAGACCAGAAAACAGGCAGGAAATGGAGCAGAGCAGTTGGATTATCTAATTCCAAACATTCATCTTGTGAAAAAGACTAAAATGAATTTATTTAATTATATTTCTATTTTCAAGCCAGGAACAGTAAATGCATCAATAGGCTCCATTGAAAATAAAGCAAACATTGCTTTTCTATACTTCAGATTTTCGTAGCCGTAAGACACTTCCTCATGTGCACAGCAAAGATGTCACTGCATGCAGCAAAAGGGAATGATAGATATCACACAGCAGTGAGAAAATGCTCTGGAACTGCAAAAATGTAGGACAGCTCAGGTGCCCAAAGGAAACAGATGCTTAGAAAGCATGGCCTGAACAGTCAACATCTGAAAGAATTCATTTAATAGCAGATTGAAACCATTCACACAGCTCCTACACAAAATAGTAGCTAAAAGCAGAATCTTAAACAGTGGGAAATGGGGGAGCCAAGGTGGGTCAAAAGCCAGATTCCTTAATTTATAATTATTTTTTCAGTTCAGGATACTTCCATTTTTTGTTTTGTCCCTTGTTCCTTTCCAGGCCATTCTGCCCTATGCCACAATTTATCCTTCTGAGGTCAAACTACTTCTAGGAATCAAGCAGGACATTCAAACCTTGTTTTCTTAGTTCAATTCTGACACATTAAAATTCAGTTGCAGAATGAACACTGCTTTAGCATGCTCTCAATTAAAGCTGTGCTACTGTTAAGAGTATTTGCAAGGCTTGGGCACTTGGGTTTTTTTCTTTCTTATTTCAATAGCCCAGGTGCTATTACAGCAAGCTTTCCATAGCTTTTGTTTCCCTGATCAGGTTATTGTGCCATGCATGTGCCTTGTTAACACATGTATGATGCAGAAGCAGGGGAGAGCACTGTAGGAGCTTTAGGAAAAAAATCTTCCAGGTACGTTTACACCGCGGGCTAAAGTTTAATTAAACTATGCAACTTCAGCTATGTTAATTGTGTAGCTAAAGTCAAAGTAGCTTCACTCACCTTTTGGCACTGTCTACACGGCAGGAAGTCAAAGGAAAAATACGCTTCCTTCAACTTCCCTTACTCCTTGTGAAATGAGGGTTACAAAAGTCGAAGTAAGAAGCCCATTATGCCACAACCTTACCGAACAAATGAAAAAGAAAGATGTTCTCCAAGCCTGTGAGTTTAGGCATTACAGAGGCTAATTAAAGTCTCGGGTACTGTAGAGAAACAAGAAAGTTTCAAAGGTCTTCTGGGAGAGAGTCTCATTTCATGCTTTCCTCTCCCTCTGTCCTATGCACTTTCAGAACACCTCTAACAATTAAGTCAGGGATCACACAAACTAATCAGGAGAAAAATACATCATCTTCAGAACCAAATCACAAAACAAGGATATAAACATTAAAGCTTCAGCTGTTTTCCTGGCTCCTAGGTCAGTTGGACTACTATTACTGCTTTCTAGCAGCTCTCTGGCCAGGTTTCAGATTCACTCTACATCATTCCAAGCTTAATGGGCACTTGTCAGTGAGCTCATAAACCTACATAAGCCTGACTCAAGCCTTGCAGTTTAGGGTTTATATCTCTATATTTTTTAGGTTGTGTGGGGAAACAACATGTTTATTTAGATATAGTTGTTACCAAAACTCCCGGTCCAAATGCACTGAACATTGACAGTCACATCCCAGTGTAAATCTTTACTTTATGGCTTGACCTCAACTCAATTTTTAGTTGAGTGAGATAACAGAATTTTATTTTACAGCATAACTGGGACTTTTCCCCCCTACAGATTTTTTTATTTGTTTCATTTTCTTCTCATATTCTGCTCAAAATAAGCATATCCTTTCAATTTAAGGAATTTCATAAACCACAAATCAGATGGGCAGTATGAGTTGAGTAAGTGCAAACAACTTTCCAGGATTTGTAATAAACAGGAGGAAATGGGAAAGGAAATCTGAGCAATAACTCCTCAATGAAAACCGTGAGTAAAACTCCTCTCCACTAGCCATGCCTACAAGAACAGAATGTGAAAAGTTGAACAGCAGGAAAAAGCTAGTACAGTATGGACCATAAGGTGAAATAGAAGAAGCTATTAAAAATGTATAAATACATTTAGTGCTTAGTGACACTCAAGCCTGGTCTACACTACAGTGGAAGGTTGAATTAAGATACACAACTCCAGCTATGTTAATTACGTAGCTGGAATCGATGTATCTTAAATAGCATTTCTACGCCATCCACACAGTGGGAGGGTGACAGGACCAACACTCTTGTCAGCTTCCCTTACTCCTTTTGAGAAGCAGGAGTAACAGCACTGAGCGGGCACTCTTTTCTGAGTTTAATTTAGTATGTCTACAGTAGACCCGCTAAATCGAGTCCCGGAAGATCAACCGCAGCAGTGTTGACAGTCTGCATAGTGTAAATGTGCCCTCAGTGGAAAGACGTGGAACACTCAAGAGAATTTACAGATCCTTGCTGTCTAGTTGGTCACAGGAGAAAGCCTCCACCAGAAAAAGAGACTCTAAAGGCATCTTTCAAAGGAGGGAGAGGGGCAATATTTAAAATATAAAAGCATTCAATCGCAATGGCAAATGAATGTTTCTTTCCTTTAATCTGGAAGTTGATACAGACTAGACACCAAGAATAACACAGAAAAGGTGTTATCCTTTTGGGGACCGAGGGCAACTTGCATCAGTGGGGAGCCTAGGACATAGTGTGACAACAGTTCCATCAGGACAAACTCTTTTCCGAGCTTCAGTGAGCAGAGAAACTGAGACCAAGCAGACCCCGACAGAGTTTCAAAAAGTAAAAGACTGCCAGCTCAGCAGCAGTGCCTCCATTTCCACAGACTCAATGGCTGGTGCCGTAGGAGGATGGCGAGGAATGGGGCTGAAAACAGAGTTGCCTGCTGAAGGTAAAATGGAGGTGGTAGCCCTATATTCTAGCACTAAGAATATCTTTTATGGGCATTAAAAACAAATGAAGAATGAATGATCAGTCTTTGTAGCTCACTAAAAAAAATCACACATCTGGATGAAATGTGTTTGCAGGTACAGAGTTGTACTGCAATATGTCGGTCTCACAAGAAATAAAAAGGTGAAAACATGTTAGTACCTTTTATTAGTAATATAATTTTTATAGACTACGTTATAAGAGTGTGCTACTCATACTTTACATGAGGGGCAAATTTTAGTCATCAAAATATTAGGATTTTAATTAGTAGTTTTACTCCCATGTCATTAGCAGCCAACCTGTTCCAGCTATAAGGAAACTGCCAACTCCTAGACGCTTAGTATTTTGATCAATTCCTCATTCTACTCCTCCTGCCACAAATCCAGTGGTGCAGTGCAGCATGGTGCAAGTGAACTATCATGAAGGACTTGCTCATGCTTTAAGCTGTGAATGTGTTAAATATGTTCCCAATGCCTGCCTCGATCCAGAGGGCAGCAGACTCCAAGACTCAGACAATGTCTAGCTTCTGGGAGATAAGTCAGGAAGACACTGTGCATGTACAGTGCTAACCCACAGCCAGATGGGGGGTAGGTTTTCTTCAACTGTCAACCCCTTGACTGCATATTCAATTTAAAGCTCTCAAGCAGGTTTCTGCTGGGAAAGCATTCTGCTGCTTTAGGAGATGAGGAGTGGGGCAGTAAGACTACCCAGCAACTGCCCCACTGCAGCTGTGCTTGGAGCTGAGGGAATGGTGACCAATGCAGTAACTCAGTCCTGTCCCACTGTGTAAGCCAAATCAATTTTGAAAGAATTATTAGAACACGGAAGTATCCTTGCTGCCCTCACAGGTCCTGAGTGGCTCCGTATTTGCATGACAGAACAGTTGCCTTTGCACCCTCCATCTGCATCAGGCAATCCACTGTCAGGATTGGCAAAGTAGTTACTATTCCATTTACTCCTACATAGCCAAAGGTCATGGCTGGTCTTACCTTGTCCAAGCAGGTACGTTACTCACTTAAGAACAAAGTTGCATGAGTTTTATGTCACATTAGCACAGAACAGAACATGATGCTGAGACAGTGTAGCAATATGTGCTGCTAATTTTTATGATCTTGAACCTTTGGATTTATTCCTGAAAAGGCTAATTTCAAACTTCCCTCATAATGATCATTTTCAAAGATAAAGTGGGAAATAGACATGAAAGAATGTGACATTTGTTCACCAATTATTTTTCTCAGTAGCAATGACAACATAATCAAATACTCATTACCCAGGACTTTAACATGCAAACACCTCCCACTTAACCTGCAGCAACAAAATGTCATATCTGGAAGCACTGCCTCCCTGGCATTTAGAATAAAGTTGCTCACTGCAGGTGCAGAGGAGAAAATAGCAGTTATGCTCGGGGCTGGCATACCTCTGTCTCCCCTCATTTTATTATTTTTTTAATGTATCAGACAATATAATGCCCATGACAATGGGAGACTAATGTAGCATGGACTTAAATCGATCAGTGCATAGAAAGGTACTGTTTAAACATCTTGTCCCAGACACAGCTCTGCCATTAAGCCACACTCCTTAGCTGCAACATTCCTACTTTTCCAGCTCTGGGCACCCCTTAAGTAGAACCTGTCAGACATGTTAGGCTGTAGGCCACTATTTGGTGATTTAAAAGAAAAAACAAGAGGGATTAAATGACCTTTAACTGAGGTAGGACAAATGGACCAGTTGTTAGGGGTGTTGATATGAAACTCAATATACTTAGGTTCAGTTACTTGCTCTGCCACAGTCTTGCCTACAGTTGCTTAGGGCATCCCTGCAATGGAGAAAAGGGCTATAGTTGGAACAGGTCAGCTGACTGCACCTGAGGTTGTGAGACTAATAATCAAGGGCTTAGATAGTGGAGCTGGAGCTTTGACCCACTACTCTCACAGCCCAGAGTTAGACCTACTACTCTCACAGCCTTAGCATCTACACAGCAATTTTTTAGCCCCAGGGGTCTGAGACAGCTGAACTGGGCCAGTCACAGCTTTTTTATCCCCATTCAGACCTACTCTGAGAGTGCCCAGGTGGGAGGGATGGCATCCATAGGGTGGGTCTGCAAATAAATTAGATAAATATGTAGGGCTGCATGGGGGTAACCTGCCCAGCTGCTCACGGAGCCCTATTACATGGGGCCACTCAGCTATAGAGTCTCCCACACTGATTCCAGACTGCAGCACAGGGTAGAACTCCAGGGACTCAGGCTATGGAGAGGAGATGCAGCAGGAGCCACTACTCTTGCAACCATTACAAATAAGAAACAGTCAAACTGCTCTTTCCCCTGAGCTCTGTCAGCTTTCCTTAGCTGCAGTTCCTATTGCAGGAACTGTGAAGCAAGTGCCTGTTACCATCCTCAAGTTGTGCAGCCAGCCCAAGCCTTTCCTTTTGGCTCTCTCTGTGCCTTTCCTCTGACCTCAAGTCCCTCTGTCTTTGGAACAGGACTTGCTTGAGTGCTTGTGGGCCCTCTCCAGAACTTTAACCACAACTTTGTCATAGAAACGCTTCCCCTTGGAATGGCCCATGATGGTACACTGGGCCAGACTTCTGCTGCAGTGTGGTGAGCTATAGCAGTACTGCAACCAGCGGAGGTCGAGGGACCTGGAACGGGACAAGACACAGTCGGTGATTGTCTCATATAGCTCAGGAGCACAGAAAAAAATCTGTGTGGAATTTCAAGGATATGAAATGTTATTTTTTCTAAATGGAACTTCGGCATATCATGAGAAGGACGCTTCTGTTCACAGAAGCTCCCTATACACAGCCAGGTTACTCACAGTGAAAGAACTGCTGAGACAATGGTGTGTTAAAATATATCAACTTTTTTTTGTTCGTTTGTTTTCTACGATTTGCAGAGCTACATGGTTTTGGAAGGCGTATTATCAGTGGCACAGTGTTACCAATGGCATTGCTATAAAACTTGTTCTCTTTTGGATGACATAACAGTTCTTGTGGTGCCCAAGTGGCAAATGAGATGCTATTCCAAGCTGCTAGTGGGAACCTGCAGTGTATGCAACAGGAAAAACTAAGAGACATAATCTGACTTTATAGCCTAGTGGCTAGCTCACTCAGCTGGGATATGGGAGAACCACATTCTGCCTGATTTGGACCATGGTCTTATTGATTTCCCACATCCCAGGTGAGTGTCTTGACTTGTGCTATTTCTCTGCCTTTCACTTTCACCAGAAATTCCACTGTGGATCTAGGCCTAATTCCTAACTTTTTTTTATCAAAACCAATTAGTATCTATGAAAAAAATATGTGGTTTACAAAAAAATTGGCATTTTCCAACAAAACTCATTCATTTGAAAAATTTCTGACCAGCTCAAGTCAGATATATTTTTGTATGTGAGGAAAGGTATGGACTGTGCCTGCCATACGTACATGAGAGTTTTATCTATCTTCTGCACTAGTTAAAGCAATTATTTTTGGCAGCAGAACTCTGGGGTGTGTGTGGAGTGGGGTCGCTTTTGGATGCTCCTGACAAATGAGAGTACTTCTGGCCCTCCAGAATGGACACAACAGGGCCAATTATTCTTTTGCTCTAGATCTTTTAAAGCCACAGAAGAAATAGCAGTAGCTAAATCCCCTTTTGCTGCGCAAACCTGAGAAGACTTCTTGCATTTAAGATGCAAGCTTTACGGAGTGTACGGAATGTGCTATGTTAATCAGCTATTGTTTTGAAGGTCATAATGCAAGCCTGATACAGTAGTCTAGAATGTCATGCAGAGCTGGGCTGAATTAGCTGCTAAATATTCAGTGACTCTGATCTTATCTACCTTATCTATCCTTCAGCACCTGGAATGCATTGCATTCAATGAGTACTTTAAACAGCAGCAGCACTAAAGGCTAAGATAGCAGATATGACACTACTGCCAGTCTTCTGTACAAACCCTGTCAAAAGGTAGACTTTTAATGTTACACTTTGATATTTATTAAGTTGACTAAAGAGGCAGAATAGCCTACAAAAATGACAAATAAAAAATGAGGTCTTCTGTGGAATTTTTTCCAGTTTACTCAAATGGTGCTCCCTGGTTCTTGCTGGCATCTTACAGAAAACAACAGGTCAGGATAAACCAGGAGCCTACTTTAGCACTTCATTCTTATGTGTCATTTCAAAGGCATGCATGCTTTGCACTTTTCCAGTAATACCTATCATCTGAGCAAAAAAGGGGTAATAATCCAACCCAGAAAAACAGTATTTCAGATCAAATAATTAAAAAAATAAGAAATTTGGGAACTGAGAAAATGCTCCAATTGAGGGAGTTCCTTAAACTTTTCTGAAGCATGAATCATGACGAGACAATCATGAAAAAGAAGCAGAGTTCCCAGGTCTGCGATCGCCAGCTTACCAATAAAAAGAATAAAACTTACAAAAAGACAGACATGCTCATACATTCTTGAACTGAGGCTCTTTATAGGATTCCTTAAAACTCTGTTTTACTGCCTCACTTTTCACTTCACAATCCCACAGAAAAGCAGCCTAATTGCAAGACTCAGAAATTCAAAGAATGGCATTTGAACACTCAGGGGACCATGCGCTGCAGTGGTATCACCTTAAAAAAACAGATAGCAGATAAGAAATCACTGACAGTTATTCTGTTGAATAAAGATGTGGAATAGTATACTGAAATGATAAATTAAAAAAACGATGTCTTCCATGGAATTTTTCCCAGCTTAGTCAAATGGTTCTCCCAAGGACTATGTAGTGCAGAACTGGGCTCACAAAAAAAAGAAGCAATTTAAGGGAAAAGTAAGTATCTAGAAAAATAGACATAAAAGATTTCTGCTGCCCAATTGTACATCTGCCAGTTATGTACATTATTTATAACTAGAAAATTTACCCAGTGTTGCTCAGGTCCTTAACACAATTAATTTTTTTTTTTTTTGGAAAATAAAATGAAATTATACATGCTTCATTTAAATCATTACTCTGGGGTGGGGCTGGGGATGACAGTTGCAGTGTACAGGCTGCCCCAGGGAGAGAGAACATCCCAGCCCTCTCTCACTGGAGCAGGTTGGGGCCAGGTGAGAAGTGCTTCTCCATGGCCGCTGCAATTCCAGGTACAGACAGGGAAAGGGTGCATGTCCCACAGCTGGGGCAGGTCCAGGTTCATCCATTCCCTGTGTCCCCCAGTCAGAATGAGGAATACAACAAACTGTGCACTTTCGCCTCACTCTATGATGAAGGGGAACGGTCAGTAATGTTCCCATATGAATCTGGGGGAAGCGTTAGCCTCCCAGCCCTTCCTAACCCTGGCTGGGGTAGGTCCAGGTTTGTCTATCCATGCACTCCCCAGCCAGAGTGAGGAATATTACAAACTGCACTTTCCTCTTACTCCCTGGTGAAGGGGGACAGCTAGCAACATTCCCATGTGAATCAGAGGGGAGAGCTTCAGCCTCCTCTTCCCTCCCCAGAGAGCAGCTGGGGGTGGGAGTCTTGGGGCTTGGGCAGTTCTGGATGGGAGGGAAAGTCGCACCCCCCAGCCAGCCCCTTTCACCTGCCTGGTGATTCTGTCTTTTTTCTGTATAGTTTTATGAGAAGCTCATTCATTCCAGGCACATCCCATTTTCCTGGTAAAACCAAATCCTGACTTTGCTTTATGATACAAAAGGAGACTGTATGCTGAACTTGGTGCTCCTAGCTCTTAATGTTTATGGGGAGTTCTTGAACAGACACACATACACACACAGACTCACAGACAGACAAATTCTCAAATATATAGTAGATTAATGGTCAATTTGTAATGAAAGATGTACTGGGCCTTATGCAATTTTTTAACTTTCATAACTGACATGGAAAGACCAGAGGTGCCAAGGGTGTCAAGCTTAGAGGGGCCAGGGATCATCCCTAGCAAACCCCGAGACAAATTAAGCACTGTCACTAGACTTAAAAATCAGAGAAAAGTATGCACGATTATAGTTGCAGATGGATCAACGTATGCATTAGATAACATGCATTTTCCCCCCTGTTCCAATATGCAAATTGCCTCTGGTTGTTGCTTTTCTCTCTGCCTTCAAACAAATAAAACAATTATATGAGAAGAAAATCCCATTTTTCTATTGCATCATATTTGAACTTCTTTCAAGGTCCTGTGTAACTCTATCCTACTCTGCTTATCTGCCCTTACTTCTTGTCATGGCACTTATCCAGAACCCTAGCCTAAGACAATTATATTAGTCTTAATGCTCCTTTCCTCTGCTTTGTCCACAGCCATTTCCTGTGTGCCAGTTTCTGCATCTGGAATGCACTCCCTGAGCTGTTTCACCATGTCAACTCCCTCCATATTCAAGTCTCTTTTTAAAACCCTATGGGAAATGAATCTGCACCAATCTTTATTACCTGACACTAGTTGCAATCAAACAATTATGGACGTAAACAGGATGCATGTCAATCAGCATTCTGAATTCTCTACTGATACTACTTGTTGTAATCCTTCCCACCACCCTTCAATCTGCTTCTCTCTGTTTAGACTGTAAGCTCCTGAGGGCAGAAGATTGTGAATTCATAAATGTCTCTGTAGCTAGGACCAAATTGTTATGTAAACTACGATTTGTTTTGTTCTTTCTTCTATGTGTGTCATTTCTGGGATCCACATACCAAACAAGGTTTGCAGGATGTTCCTTTTCAGCACTAGTACTACCTAAACAGTGTACATGCCCAGTGTATGGACAGGGCAGTTAACAAAAAGACTAATAAATCTTAAAAAATTAGAACATAATAAAAACCTGGGATTTCTCACAAATATGAATGCGCACAGTTGAGCAACAGGGTCTCTATTCAAGTCCTTACATGCTTCTGAATGCATTACACCATTAAAGTGCTGAAGGCATTTATCAATGGGCTCCCTTTCATTCTGCAATGTCAGTATCATTTGGCTTCCCTTTGACCCAAAGAAAATGTTTATCTTTCCTTGGTTAGACAAAAGACAAAGTAAGGCTGAATTGTTCTGATCATGCTTCACACGAATAACCAAACACCTATGTCCACTGCTCCAGAAACTGAACTCCTGGTGTGAGCCAACTCCCACTGGGTTTCTTTTCATTGACTCCCACGGGAGCTAAACCAGGTGCTATAATTTGATTATAATAATTATATAGAGTTGCAGATTGCTTTACTTGTGAATGAGAAAATTGCATACCAACTCTGACATTTCCAAGGCCTTAAGTGATAATGCTAGTATTAAAGGTTCATAAAAATTATAATGTAACAATATCTGATGATTGCATATGCTTGTAAGCTTAAGTAATATACAAACCCTAGCCAAAAATGTCTCACAATTGGGTACCTACATTCATTTGATAGGTCTCATTTGTAAAGGTGGTAAGCACCTGCCTGCCCCTCCTTTTGATATTAGTAGGATTTCTGGAGAGCAGTACAGTTCTGGAATTTAGGTGTGTTATTTAACATCTGGTATGCTTCCTCTGTTGGCTGCCTGGCTCTACACAGAAAAATAAGAGAGGCATTCATAACAAGTATCTGCTAGTTCCTCAGTGACTAAGCAGAATATTTTTTCAAAGAGGTACTTAGAATCCCACTAGACTACCACAACTATGTGTAAGGTCAGATGTTGTTAAAATGGTTCTTTTACAGAATTGAAGTCTATATTACACAAGTGATTTTATTATGTTCTCAAGGTTAACATTGCCTTTCTTCAGTGTACTACCAGACTTCAAATGAACTCAATTGAACAGAGTAATTCAAAGCAGAAATTTTAATTTTACAGGACATTTTTAGAAAAAGTTCATTATCTTTAAGTCTGAAATGTTTGGTATTCGGTTTGGTTTTGGTTTTTTCCCCCCAAGAACTGAGATGGAAAATATAACTTGAATATAACACTAAAAACAAGAGAAAGGCCAAAGACATGGTAGGATCATTATTCAATGGCGGGGGGAGGGGAGGAATAACCAAAAATATGGAAATAGCAGAAGTGCTTAATAATATCTTTGTTTCAATTTTCACCAAGAAGGTGGTGGTGACCAGACATCTAGCATAGTGAAAATGAAGTAGGATCAAACACTAAAATAGGGAAAGAACAAGTTCAAAATTACCTATATAAATGAGATGAATTCAAATCAGCAGGGCCTGATGAAATGCATTCTAGAAAATTCAAGAAGCGGACTGAGAAGATATCTGAGCCATTAGCAATTATTTTTGAAAAGTCATGAAATGTAGGAGAGTTTCCAGAAGATTATAAAAGGGCAAATACAGCACCAATGTATAAAAAGGGAAATAAGGACAACCAGGGAAACTACAGAGCAGTGACCTTAACTTCTATACCTGGAAAAATAATGGAGCAAAAAAGCTATCAATCTGCAAACATCTAGAATATAAAAAGGTGATAAGTAACAATCAGCATGGATTTGTAAAGAAAAATCATGTAAAACTACAAGCCATGTAGCTAAGGAGGAAATAGTAGATGTGGTATATCTTGATTTTAGTAAATCTTTTGATATTGTCTTGCAGTACCATCTCCTAAACTAACTAGAGAAGTGCAACAAAGGATACGTCTACACTGCAACACTATTTCGAAATAACTAGCGCTATTCCGAAATAACTTAGTCCACGTCTACACAGCAGGCAGTTATTTCAAAATAATGTCAAAATACTGTCAAGCTGGAGGACTTCTTACTCTGACTCCTGTAACCCTCATTGCACAAGAAATAAGTGCTGTGTAGATGGCTCCCTATTTTGAAATAAGCTATTTCAAAATAAGATACACAATTGATGTAGCTCAATTTGCATAGTTTATTTCGAGTTAAGCCCTGCAGTGCAGATGCACCCCTAGATGGAGCATGGGTGCAAAACTGTCTTGAAAAGTATTCCCACGGAGTAGTTATCAAGGTTCACAGTCTGGCCATAATGGGTGGGGTCCCAGAGGGAAAAGTTCTGGGTCCAATCTGTTCAATACCTTCATTAATGATTTAGACAATGTTATAAAAGTACAATTATAAAATTTTCTGTGGGGGGGTTGCAAGTGCTTTGGAGGATATAATTAAAATTCAAAATGATCTAGAGAAACTGGAAAAATGATCTGAAGTAAATAGCATGAAATTCAATAAGGACAAATACAAAGTACTCTAGGTAGGAAGGAACAAGTTGCACATACAAAATTGGAAATGACTGTCTAGGAAGGAATATTGCGGAAAGGGATATGCAGGTCATGGGAGACCTCAAGCTAACTATGGGCATGTCTACACAACAGGGCAAAAGTCGAATTAAGCTACACAACTTGAGCTACATCAATTGCGTAGCTTAAATCAAAATAGCTAAATTCAGCTTTTGCCACTGTCTACACAGCAGCAAGTCAAAGTAAGAACACTCTTCCTTTGACTTTCCTTAATCCTCATGAAATAAGGGTTACAGGAGTTGGAGTAAAAAATCCTCCAGCTCACCATTATTTCGAAATAATGGCTTGCAGCATAGACACGCTCTTTGTAATTTTGGAATAACATAAGTTATTCCGAAATAACACTGCTGTGTAGACTTACCCTATAAGTCAATGGTGTAACAATGCTGCAAAAAAAGCTAACTTCATTTGGGTATGTATTAGCATTGGTGTCATAAGCAATACATGAGGGCTACGTCTAGACTGGCATGATTTTCTGCAAATGCTTTTAACGGAAAAGTTTTTCCATTAAAAGCATTTGTGGAAAAGAGCGTCTAGATTGGCACGGAAACTTTTGCGCAAAAGCACTTTTTGCGGAAAAGCATCCGTGCCAATCTAGACACGGTTTTGCGCAAGAAAGCCATTTTAGCCATCGGGGCTTTTTTGCGCAAAACAAATCTGAGCTGTCTACACTGGCCCTTTTGCGCAAAAGCTTTTGTGCAAAAGGACTTTTGCCCGAACGGGAGCATCAAAGTATTTGCGCAAGAAGCACTGATTTCTTACATTGGAACGTCAGTGCTCTTGCACAAATTCAAGCAGCCAGTGTAGACAGCTGGCAAGTTTTTGCGCAAAAGCAGTTGCTTTTGCGCAAAATCTTGCCAGTCTAGACACAGCCGAGAAGTAATTCTTCTGCACTACTCTGCACTGATTAGGCCTCAGCTGGAGTACTGTGTCCAGTTCCGGGTGCCACATTTCAGGAAAGATTTGGACAAATTGGAGAGAGTCCAAAGAAGAGGAACAAAAATGATAAAAGATCTACAAAACATGACTTTTGAGGGAAGATTGAAAAAACTGGATGTATTTGGTCTGGAAAAGAGAAATCTGAGGGGATAGGATAACCATTTTCAAGTATTAGAGACAAATTTTCCTTTTATTTTTTAAAAAAAACCTTAATTGGATTAAGGTCCTGATCAACACCAGGTAAATCTGCTAGTTTACTATGTTTGTGAGAACAATGTGAATGCATTATCAGTGCATTTCTAATACTATAACTCCTGAGATGCCAGTACTAAATTTTTAAAAAGGAACTTAGTGGACCACATGGCCCATGGCATTGGTGATGTTGTACTGAAAACTGCATATCTAGGTAACCAGTCTGAGTCTAGCACGTCAGTGCCATTATTCCCTGAGGTTTGTCTGGTGGCATATTTTAAATTAATTTGTGTCCCAATCCACTGTATGGGAAGAATCTCAGATATCCTGGTGACTGAGCCATATAAGAATTGAGATTAGCTAGCAAGAAGTGGGGAAAATGTGTGCATCTCTCAAAAGAAAGAATCATGACTTAGCTTTGCTGCATTCTCCTCAGGTGAAAATAGGATCTGGATAGGAAATGAACAGCTCATTTATCCCAACATGTGGACCCTGACTAATGAAATAGAGACAAATTGACTGGACAAGTAGGGAAATTTGATCTTCTACCCCTTTCTCTGTGTTCAATGTAGCATTTTTAAGTGATGTAAAATTCATTAATTTGAAGTTACTACAATGTCCTGAAATTATGGGTATTTGGGAAGTTTTTTATTATACATTTAATAAAAAGAAAATGATATTTTCAGACCCCATGTGAATTTCATGAAAGAAAATAACTTTATTGGTGCATATACACAGGGCTACTATTGTTGATCCTGCAGGGTAGGAAATCAGTACAGCTAGTTAATGATTGGCATCAAAGCACCAGTCACTTTTTAGGAAAGGAGTAGGCTTCATGTTCTACTGAATCACTTAACCTATTTTCTTTGAGTGATCTTTATTTTCCACATGCACATAGACCACGTTACAAAGTATACCATCTGGTGTTTTCCTGGCATGCCACTTTAGACAGCATCCACAAGAAGTATAAAGAAGAAACTAGCAGATCCAGGCACAAGCTAGACATTTATTACAATTAAGGCCTGACAGGCCTCATAACACTTTCAGGGGCTTTAAATGTCATTGTGTTTAAAATACTGAGATTCAAGGAAGTCAATGAGTAAATTCACTAGACGGGGAGATAAATAAGCCTCAAGCTATGTCAGATCAAATCCCTTTCCTCAGGGACTCTGTTAACCCAAAAGAAGAGGGGAAACAATTCAAAACACTTGGCTACAATTTTCAGAGGCTTTCCAGCTTTCTACAAAAGCAGGATTTGGGTGGATTGGAGAACAAGCATGCTTAGGCAACCTTTCCTACATCTGTTCTAGGCCTGTAGCAAGTCCATCAGGGAGGAACCTTTCCTCAACCCTTACCTCTTCTAACCCAGAATGAGTGAAGAGAATTAATATTTATGCTCTCCAATAGGTAGTACTGTGATATTAGTTCAGAGGTGGGCAATAAGCCAGTGATAGTTTACAAGGTATGGGTGATTGCAGCTCCCTTCGGCCACAGATTGCCACTCCCAGCCAGTGGGAGCTGTGGGAAGCAGCACAGATCAGGACATCACTTCCTGCAGCTCCCATTGGCTGGGAATGGTGATCCACAGCCAACGGGAGCTGCAATCACCCATACCAGTGGAGGCGTTGGTGAATATAGTGGCGGTGCCCCTTCAGGGGCTAACCCTGGAAAACCAGATCTGGCCCATGAGCCAGTGTTTTCCCACCGCTATTTTTAATGGACAAGCTAGCTGTTCCTCTCCTCACTTGCCAGGTCATGTGACAAATCATATGTTTGCATTATATGGGATTGCTAATATACTTTTGATCAAATTGAAGTATTTGCCATGAATAAGTCAAGTTCTACCCACAATTAACTAATTGAGCGATCAGTATCTACAGCCAGGAGATAACTATTGTCAATTAGATATCACAGGAGTGGGTAAATCTTGGTTTCCTTTTTTTAATGATATCCACTATGAATGGCTACTAAATCTTTCATGTGTGCCCTGTCCAAGAGCTAGTCAAAATGATATTCTCTCCATTTGGAGGAGAGCACAGATTGCTCCTCTTTGGTCCCAGAAGCACACACAGTGCCAAAGTAGTCCAGGCAAAGTGAGATGGGTGCACAAAGGAGCACAGACTACACTATCCTAAAGGTAGATTGAGCACTGAGAAATTCAGAGAGAAATTGTTTTGCATCACTCCCTATTAGATACTGATACTGCCTGGTGCAATCCAATCCCCTCCATCACATTTGCTTATTCTGTTCAACAGACTGGAGTTGATTTGTCATATCACAATGGTATTCATCATTGATACTACTGAATCTACCCCGATTTACTGTGGAAGTTGGAACAGCATGTCAGATTTCTGATCTTACAAACTTCCCATGCAATGATTTCCGATAAACTCCTAATGTTTCAAGACATGCCAGCTAAACCAGGTTTGGGTAATCTCTGCTTTATGAAACTTTATCTTGGGAAATGTCATGACGTAGAAAATACAGTACAGAAAGGAAGATTCTGTTTCCGTTTTGTGTTGAGGCAATTTTTACTCGCAAACAAATCTCCAAATTGCCTCTCAAATGCAGATATTTTAAATATACCCTGGGACAGGGAGGTTTTGAATGCTGGCTCTAGCTTAATCCCATTTTTCATACACGCCTTTCATCCTGAACTTTGGACCATGTGCATGTGATATATTATTTGATGTGCTGTGGCAGCCAGTGTAAAGAACTCTGGGGTATATCAAATCCCTGAAGGCATGGGTTGCTAATGCTCAGTAGAAAACTATAATTTCCATTGGAACTAGTTTAGTGAGGGGAGGAAAACAAATGAGAAAAAGTGCTCAAGAGGAGGAATTGGTAGACTACAGAGGTTGCTAATCCTTCCCTTCCTCTCTCCGGGTATGTCTACACTACAGTGCTATTTCGAAATAAGCTAATTCGAAATAACGCATCTAGACACAAAAACTAATTTGAAATAGCGTTTTGCTATTTTGAAATAGCACGTCCACACTGATTGGACGCTGGATCGCATTTAAGGGCAGCTGAAACCAGTTCCAGCAGGGCATCAGGTCAGTAGTTGCTTTGTGTGGCTGCTGTCTGAGGCTATCTGAGGCTCGTGCTTAAAGGGACCCCCCTGGACAGCTGGTTCTCAGCTTTCCCGCTTGCTTGCCTACCTCGCTGAGGGACAGCAAAGCATTTTCCTCTCCGCCTGCTTTGGTCGCTCTCATTTGGGACATCGCAGCACTCGGCACCATGAAGCCAGAGCCGCCCCTGGGCACTCTGGTGCTCATGTTGAATGTCTTGCTGTCAGCCTGGCAGCAATTGTTGGAGGCTTCCTGGCACCTTCTGCTGCAGGCCAGCGCCCTGGCCCTCCCCCTGCCCCCCCTGGGGGCCCTGGAGGAGTGGTGCCCAGACGCCAGGGTGCCCCGCCGCATCTGGCATCTGGACACCAGCAGCGACTGGTGGGACCACATCGTCCTGGAGCGCTGGGGAGACCAACAGTGGACCCAGAACTTCTGGATGAAGAAGGACACCTTCCTCGAGCTCTGTGAGTGGCTCGCCCCTGCTGTGCGGCGACAGGACACACGCATGAGGCCCACCATTCCCCTCCACAAGCGGGTGGCCATCGCCCTCTGGAAGCTCTCCACGCCGGATAGCTACCGATCCGTGGGGAACCAGTTTGGCGTGGGGAGATCCACCGTCGGAGCGGTGCTCATGCAGGTACGGCACTCACCGGCCACTGGACCAAGAGTGGGGGCTGCAAGGAGGACATGGGCTGCCCCAGGGAAAATGGGGGGGAGGTGGTGTAAGTGCCCTCCCTGGGAGGGTTTGGTCTGTCCTGGCTGCACTACAGAACACCCGCGGCGGCCAGGATTGCAGCAGGAGCTGTTCCTGGGAGTGGGGCGCAGGGCAGTGGCAGGGAACGAACACTCCCAGCCACCCGGGGCACCCCAGTGACCCTTGGTTTTGTGTGTCTCTCTGCAGGTGGCGAAGGCCATCAAGAGGGTGCTGCTCCACAGAGTCGTCCGCCTCACCGACCTGGACGCGGTCATCCAGGGGTTTGGCGCCCTGGGCTTCCCCAACTGCGGGGGGGCAATCGATGGGACGCACATCCCCATCCGTGCCCTGGACCACCAGACCTCCCTCTTCATCAAAGGAAGGGGTACTTCTCTGTGATCCTGCAGGCCGTGTCTGACCACCGGGGCCAGTTCATGGACATCAATATGGGCTGGTCCAGCAAGGCACACGATGCGCAGGTGTACCGCAACTCCTCGTGTGCCAGAGGCTGCACGCCAGGACTTTCTTCCCCGACCGCCACATCAGGGTCAGGGACATGGACATGCTAGTGTGCCTGCTGGGAGATGCGGCCTACCCCCTACAGCCCTGGCTGATGAAGCCCTACACGGGACACCTCAGCCTCTCCCGGCAGGCCTTCAATGCCAGGCTCAGTAGGGCCTGCATTGTGGTCGAGGGGCCTTCAGCCGCCTGAAAGCCTGATTTAGGTGCCTCCTCACCCGCCTCGACCTCTCCCAGCACAATATTCTTCACATGGTGGCAGCATGCTGTGTGCTGCACAATTTATGTGAAAGGAAGAGGGAGGCTTTCCTGCCGGCCTGAATGGCAGAGGCTGACCGCCTGGCTGGCTAGTACACACAGCCCCACACGGCTGCCAGCCGGGAGGCCCTTTGGGGGGCTGTCCTCATCTGAGAAGCCCTGGGAGAGCTCCCAGGAGGATGAGGACTGAAGTCCCCCTGGCATGCCCCACTGGGGCCTTGTGCCTTACGTTCCACCCGCACCTCCTTCCCCTTTCCCCTCCTAACCCCCCTTTCTGATATACAATAAAAACACCTGTGTTGCCACAAAAAAACTGTCTTTATTTAACATAACTGGGGTGGGGGAAGGGTAGGAATTAGGGCGGGAGAGGGGAGGGGGGAAACCTGGAAGGAGGGAGCTGGAAGGGGGAGGCAAGGGGAGGAAGGGGGAGGGGAAGTTCAGGGTTGGGGGTCTTTCCGGCCCTCCCGTCTTGCAGCACTGAGGGTACGGGGGCCTCGGCATTCCCGGGGGGGAGTGGGTGTGGAGGGTGGGGCAGGAGGGATGGGGGGGTGGAAGAAGCAGGAGGGGGAACAGGGGTGGGAGGAGGAGCGATAGCTGGGGCAGCCGCAGGGGCTGGAGCAGCAGGAGGCAGCAATCGGTCCGCCAGGGCCTGCAGGTGCTCGCGGAGGGCACGGCCCTGCTCCCGCAAGCTCTCCCACCTCAGCTGCAGGTCCTCTTGAACGCACTGCTCCTGGCTGTAGACCTGACATCCCTGTAACCACAGCTGCTGCCTCTGGAACTCCTCCTGGTTGTGGGTGCGCCTGCTGGCCAGGGTGCAGGTGGATGGTCCAGGCGGGGTGGTGCGTCCTGCACTCGCAGGTGCTGCAGCTGCAGTGAAACAAGAGAAGTGGTCAGTTCTCCCTGGGGACACAATGAGTGAAACCCAGTCCCCCTCTGCAAGGCGAGGATGGCAGGTCTCCGCACCATCACGTCCTGCTATCCCCGGGAGTATGAGCTGGCCCAGGACTGCACCCCAGCCCCTGTGCTGCCTCTAGTGTGGTGGGGGGAGGAGGGGAGATGTGCTTGCCTCTGTGTAGAGGGGGCATCTGGAGGGAGGGCAGTGTGCAGTGTCTCTCCCCGGGGTGAGGAGCCTGTCATGTGCCTTCACGCATAGAAGCGTGTGGGGAACAGGCCAGGGCCCCTGCATGGCACCCAGCTGGGGCCACATGTCCTGGATGGCACGGCAGATGCACAGGTTGCCGCCTGCTCCGTGGTCGTCAAGGCCGACGTGCACAGTCCCTGGGCTCTCCCTCCCCCCCCCCCCCGCATAAGGGGACCGTGATGTCACTCACATGTGGAGGCCTCCCCGGCCTGGGCTGATGGGCTCTCTGGTTCTGCTCGGGGGGTCCTGGGTGCAGGGCACGCTCCCTGCAGGCTCCTGGCTGCCGTCATCCTCCTCTTCTTCCTCTTCCCCTGTGTCAGGGGCAGGGCCCTCTGCCCCAAGGTCGATGACGAACAGGGGGGCTCAGACTGTCTGACCCCCCAGGATGCAGTCCAGGGCCTCGTAGTGTGGGCAGACCTCCAGGTCAGCCCCTGGTTGGGAGGCCCTGGCATAGGCCTGCCGCATTTCTTTTATTTTGCTGCGCACCTGCTCCTGGCTGCGCATGTGGCCTCTGGTGGCCAAGCTGGCAGCCATGTGGCTGTAGACGGCCGCATTCCTGTGCCTAGTGCGGAGATCGTGGGCATTGGAGGCCTCCCCCCAAACCTCAATGAGGTCCACGATCTCCGCACTAGACCAGGAAGGCGCCTGCCTTTTGCAGCCCCTGTCAGGCTCCTGGGAGCCGCCAGCCTGGTCCTGGGGAGCGGCGGAGGGCTGGGTGGCAGCGGGTTGCTGGTTCATCCTGTGCCAGGTGCACGGTCTGCTGGCTGTGTGCTGGCAGGCTGGTAACTGGCACAGGCACTGTGGCCAGAGTCTGCCCCTTTAAGGGCTCCAGGGCTGGGAAGGGAGCAGACGAGTTTTCCTGGTTGTGCCCAGAGTGGCCACCAGGGCTCCCTGGGAAGGGCTGGAGGCCCCCTAATTCGAAATAAGTGTCTACACAGCACTTATTTCGAATTAGCTATTTCGAATTTGGTGTTATTCCTCGTAGAATGAGGTTTACCAAATTCGAAATAAGGGCTCCACTTTTTCAAATTTATTTCGAAATAGTGGTTTGGCTGTGTAGACGTTATTAAAGTTAATTCAAAATAATGGCTGTTATTTCGAATTAACTTTGTAGTATAGACATACCCTCAGGGTTATGGGAGCAATAAATGGGAGCAGTGTTGACCAAGATTACCATAACTGATTCCTTTCACTTAGACCAGGAAAAATTTAATCTGGGTGGTCTGTTTCAAAAAGTTAAATGAGAGAAGGGGTGATTTCCTCAGGAGACTAGTCGTGGTATAGAAAACTCCTCGTATTTAGTACATTTGTGCATATCTGACTCAGACTGCCAGGGACTGAAAGGCATTACTATTTGGTAGGTATTTGATGGCATATGTGGAATGATTTGGTGATCTTAGTCTGGCTCCTAGGGTAAAGTCATCCACATTACAAAAACCATAAACCACATTAGCATTTCCTGACAACCAGCTGGTAGTTCTACCAGGTCCTTTTCATGTGTTTGAGCAGAGTGGATCAAACTGTCAGTATTCATTCAAGACATTGTTACTGTAGGACAGGAGAGGGGTACTTGAGCGGGGTGGTGAAAAGTGTGTTGCTAATACCTATATTGTGTTGGCAGATTGAGCGGTTCTATCTCCAGCAAGATCCAGCTGGTATCTTTCTCAGAGTAAAAAAAAATAATTTGGGAAATGGACAAAACTTCAATTGTCTAGGTGTTTCCAGTTTGAAATCAATTAGGGTATGGCTACACTAGCCACCCTAGTTCGAACTAGGGTGGCTAATGTAGTCATTCGAATTTGCAAATGAAGCCCGGGATTTAAATATCCCGGGCTTCATTTGCATGTTCCCAGGCGCCGCCATTTTTTAATGCCCGGTAGCTCGAACTACCTGCCCGCGGCTACACGCGGCATGGGCTAGGTAGTTCGAATTAACACTCTTAATTTGAACTACCATTACTCCTCATTGCAGGAGTATAGCCATACCCTTAGAAACTTGATCAGGAGTTTCTACACATTTGATTATTGAGGTTAAAAATTATATGTTTGTCTGTGGAATTTCTATATTTTGGACTTGATTCTTTTCTCAGTTCCACTGGTTAACACCAGCGTAACTAAGGGCTTTGGTAACATACACAGTCCTGAAATCAGGAAGATGTTCCATTAACTTTAATGGGAGTTTTGACTGAGTAAACATATTAGAATTTGTTCCTCAGAATGCACAGAAGGAGGCTCCTTTAATCACGTCATGTCTTCTAAGCTAATACACAAAGCCTTTTCTCAGCTGAATATACTAAAAGCTAAGGTGCAAAATCTACAAATAAGGACCAGTATTTAAAACATTAAATCTTCTCAAGACCAGCAACTGAAAGCACTTCCAGCTAGCACTTCCCATACCCTACTTTCCTCTGTCAGGCTCCTTTACATGCACATATGGTCTGAATCTGACCCAACATCTGCAGTCTCTAAAATAAGCTATTGATTGTGTGCACTACTATTAAATCAACATTTAAGATGTGTCAATGGACTCACATACAATTATGCATCTTAGAAATTATAGTAGAAAGCACTAAAAAAGTCAATGGCACTTGCAAAGCTCTTTGGGACAAGACGTTATATGAAAGGCACAGTAGGCTAATTCAACATCCATACACTACTGAAGCCTTGATCACAACCTACAAAAGAATTAAATGTACAGAATTCTGCTTAATGAATCTCTGTTTATATCACATATTCAGCAAAAAAAAATCAGCATTATTTCCAGCCCTTACTCACAGAGACCTAATATTCGGACCAGCACAAGGAAAGTGCCTACCATCTAATCTGACAGGCATCTGGCTCATATCTGTAGTGGAAATCCATGATAGTTCCCCTGTCAGAGTGAAATCAAACCTAGGGCTCTGAGGTGATAAGACTAAAACTAATTCCTATGAAGTAAATGGAAATTCAAAGTTTTCAACACCTGGATGGAAGAATTCAGCACTTGGCAAGATCAAGCCACTAATAATTTACAGGAGAAACTAACATTAACCTGAGTAGTATAAAGGGGAAAAGATAACTAGAAATATAGAGATGTATTGTTGAACATTTAACCTCTTCTATCCTAATTTTTCCTACAAGTTGGCTTTCCTTCTTTTCTCAAGCCTCTTCAACTCAGGATTTTGTGCATCTTTTTACAGACTCCTGCTTTTACAAATACTGAAATTCAATATAGTCAAGCAGATCTGATGAGACTGAAGTTCATCCTCTTTTTTGTGCCATGTGGCTCTTGCCCTTTTCAAATAAGGCCATCTAAAAAGTGAACACGAATGCACCTCCTAGAGAAAGCAGCCAACTGCCGACTAGCTTTCATAATCATGCTATGTTATTTTTTTTCTCTCACTGCTATCATGTTTCCTCCAAATGTTAATTAAAAGTGGAGATAAGAGTGCAATCCAATATGAACTAGTCACTACTTCCTTGAACCTTACACCAAATAGGACTGCAAACAGTTTGGGGAAAAGGGTATTCAGATTAATTAGCACCGCAATTGCTTTTACCTTCACGTACGATGTTTGTTTTATTACAAATGGCCTGCCTATAAATTAGTCAGGAAATACTTTTATTTCCTTCCATCACAACAGATTTAGTACAAATTGTTCGTAAGTGGATTGTTAGGAATTAAGTTTATCATGTTTTAACAAAGTGCTTATACAATCCTGTGAAAGAAAACAATAAAACCATAGTGGCCAGTCATGGTGAAGGAAATATAACTTATTCCCACCTTTATCAAAATAAAAGCAAATTACTTTCCTTTAAGAAGACTATGAAGCCGAATAGAAAGCCAGTTTTCATTCAAAAGGTGCAATAGCAAGTTTGTCTTTATGAAAGTGATTGTGCTCTGCACCAGAGGCTAAATAAGATGAGGGATGTTAAATTTAGTTTAATCGACTAATAGAGTAGTCGATGGATTTTCCATCGACTAGTTGATTAGTCGATAAGCGGGGGAGCCACAGCATGGTTAACTCCTGGTCCCGGGAGCTAACATTGCTGTGACTCTGCCTTAT
This sequence comes from Pelochelys cantorii, assembly GCA_032595735.1. Classification (NCBI taxonomy): domain Eukaryota; kingdom Metazoa; phylum Chordata; order Testudines; family Trionychidae; genus Pelochelys; species Pelochelys cantorii. The sequence continues at coordinate 61,527,841 of CM064328.1, read as the reverse complement.
AAATGTATTAAGAGCCAGCATTAAAAAACAGAGGTGCAGCGTTTGGGACTGGGTGTGAGTCAGGAATCAGCTGATTCCTGGCTCACACGCAGTCCCCGCTACCCCCTGCCTCCCCGTCCCCTGTGGAGACGGTGCTGTGGGAAACTGGTTTTTAAGCCCTCTCCCCTCAGCACCGGCTCCTGCTCCCCGCTTGCTGATAGAGGCAGCGGGGAGTGGGGGAAAGTGACTAATCGAGGGACTAATCGACTATCTGATAAGTATAACTTACATGACAATCAGGAAGAATGAGAAATATGAAATAGGAAAAGCAGTTAATTTAAAGATGGAAGACAAAGCAGGCTCCCTTTCTATTTTACCTTACTATGGACCATCCCCAACAATCCTGGGGAAAGCCAGACAGAGGCATCTGGAATTCCACAGCTACAAGCACATCCAAAATCTTTAAGTTCCCCATTCTTCAAGGCTTTCAGCCTTGTTTCTATTCAATGTACTTAATATTACATTCCCCAGAATTTATTGCCACAATGAGTTTAAGAGTATACAACCAAGACAAATGATGGCATTGTGAATGGAGCAGAGTATCTCCCTGATGCCATTTAAGCTTTTCAAGAAACAATATTGTACAACTATTGGTTCTTCTTCCAGATATAGTTGTGATAGAGTTTTTTGTACTATGGAGCAGAGGTGAAAGTAAGTGGGTGTGTCCTGGTTTGCAGCTCCAGCAAGAGCTGGCTAAGCTGCGTCAAAAGCCAGCAGGGAGCTATTTAAAGAGCTAGCATTGACCTGGATTTCACCTGCAAGAAATGTTGTTACTTTCACCACTGCTATGGAGACAGTTAAAAGTATGTGTGTGTGTATGTGAGTGAGTGAGAGGCAAAGATGATAGCTTCTAAGAAGTGATTTGTATCTTTCACAACAAATGAGCTCTGAGTTTACAATTCTGTGTGCTCACAAGACCTTGTGAAAGGTCTTGATTTTGAGGATATGAACAAAATATTTGAAGAAGAAAGTAAACACTGATCCAAGTAAAAGTAAAATAAATATGGCGAACAAACTGGTTTCTTTTGTTCTGAGGATGATAATGCCCAGGATTTGAGCTTTTGACCTGCCAAAATTTTCATTTAAGGACAACCTTAATTATTATTATTATTTTACTTTTCAGGTCTGCCAATTAAATAAAAAAATCAGTTACTAGCACAGGTTTAGTCATGACTCTGGACATTCATTTATATCCCCCTGGTTCAGAGTCCATGGTCTCTAGTAAACAGTACTCAGGGGGGACCTATAAAACTGGTATTTATCCCTCATTAATCATTAAAATAAGCCTATAGATCTGTTTTACTTTTCTCTGTGTCTTACTTTTGAATTGGTTACATTTTTTAAACTTTGTTCTTCCTGGACACACTTAAGCTATGCACTATGCACTGTTGGATGTTTGTGTCTATGCTGAACCCACATAGTTATGCAAACGAAAGACTTTCAAAGCATGTATATGTTTTTTCTTTTATTACACTCTTGCCTAGCCAATGATTTAATATAATTTCATGATGTTTTGTTTGCTTATTCTTTATATGTTCTTTCACTTACTCTTAGGTTAGCACAATTTTGGAAAATAATATTTTAAAGATACATAACATCTTGTAAAACATTGTACCATATTTAGACCAAAGTTTGGAAATGGGTCCCTGAAGTTAGGCTCCTAAATCCATATTTTAGGCAGCTGATTTTTAAGAGCTGAGCACCCAAAATTTCCTATTAAAGTCAATGGGAGCTGCTGGGTGTTACCTGTATATGTGCTTAGATATGATTTAGGACCCTGAGGGGGTCTTCTCTTTGAAGAGTTAGTATGAAGTGAGCTGGGATGCAAACTTAGAGTATTCTAGCCTGCCATACACAAACTGCCCCTATGGACCCCCAGCTACACACTAGAAATTCTGCACCACGTTTTGAGGAACTATGCTTTGCAACAGCAGTACCTGAAAGCACACTACAGATCTTGAAGGCTATGTCTACACTATGTGTTTTGTCAGAAGAGGCAATGCAAATGAAGTGCTGATTAGCATTTTGTCACGCTTCATTTGCATAATCTATTCCAATCCGTTTTTGTGCAAGAGGGTTTTGCGCAAAAACATGCAGTGTGGACATGTCCATTTTGTGCAAAAATATTGTGAAGATGCTCTACACCAACAGCAGAGCTTCTCTGGCCAATATAGCGGTATCTATATTTGCACTTATGTACATGTAATTTACATAATTCCTGGATGGAGAGGCAGGTATTCACATCCCTGAGCCACATAAATTATGCCCCCAGAAATTGTAATGTAAACAAGCTCTTAATCTGGCATTTTCTAGGCAACTATAGTAGTCAGAACAGTAATGCCAATATCACACCGCCTCATCCAGGGAAAAAATGACCCATTCAGCTCCGTCTTTTTAATAACTAGAAGGGACTGAATGGGTTTTTGAGTTTTGGTGAAAGCAGACTAACTTGCACAATATATGGTCTCTCCCATGATGTATTATGTTTGGACCGTTCCCAGAGAGAAAGGAGAAGAGAAAAGAAGAGTTAGTATTGAACCAAAGTTATTTTTCTCCCAGGATAAAAATAAAAATTTCTTTCCACTGCTACTGGGCTTGTAAAGAATATTTTAGCAAAAGAAAGGTTAGCCAAAATAACACACAAGAAAGGTTTTAGATGGATGGTATCTAATTAACTCCTACCCCTAAAAGCAACAGAAAACTCTCCCACAGTCCACTTTGTTTCAACAGAAATCCATTATAGCCCTGAAAAGTACACACAACTATTTCATTTGCTGAAAAGTTATGAAGTATTTGGTTTCATGACTTTCAGTCACTGATAAAGTAAAGGTCATAAACATGTATTTCTCTTGAAAACAACTCTGTTTAACCATGTTTCATGCTCTCCACCCAGGGTGGATCTCCACAGATGCATTTGAGAGAGCACTATATAATACAGGATAATGCTATAGTATTACAGTACTTACTATATAAAGCCAGACAATCAAATTACAAATGTATATCCATACCACATTTCCTAGTAAATCATTCAGCCAACTCCATCAATACTTAAGATATGGAATTGGAGGGAGGGTTTGGGGATAAGGTTGATCCTGTTTAATTAATATTTGTGGAGCTATGTTTCCTAAGAAGCTTAAACCTGATGTCTTTTCGGTGCCTTATTTTCCCCCTTTCAACAATCAGTTACAGATGTGAATTTGTGGGTGCTAGTGTAAGAGTGTATTTACATAAGTTATGTCTGATCATCACTATCATTTGTCTTGAGAATCAGGTAGTAAAAGATCTAAATTCTGTAATTTGGGCACAAAATCAATTGCACTTGCAAAATTCAGTTGTTAATGAGTGCAAAAATTGAAGGCATAAAAGTACTAGTATGACTGAGCTCTGGGCTTATTTATGCTAAATCTGAGACATACCTAAAGTAAGAGAAATCAATATAGACAAAATGGACAAAAGAGTGGGAAAAAGCTAGTGCGAGCATTCTCCTTTAATATGTGGGCAACTGAAGCAAAATATATGACTTGTTCAAAGCCTATGGCATCACCAGGAACTGAACCCAGCTCTCTGGAGTCCCAATCCATTACCTTCACCATAAAATAGCTTTCCTCCTTTGTGAAGTAACCCTGCAGGCTGCTTTTGAAAATGTTACCAATTATTTCTAGAAGTGATTATTCCCCTTTATTCGGCTCTGGTGAGGCCACATCTGGAGTATTGTGTCCATTTCTGGGCCCCCCACTACAGAAACGATGTGGACGCATTGGAGAAGGTCCAGCGGAGGGTGACCAAAATGATTAAGGGGCTGGAACACATGACCTATGAGGAGAGACTGAGGGATTTGGGTTTGTTTAGTCTGCAAAAGAGAAGAGCGAAGGGGGATTTGATAGCAGCCTTCAACTTCCTGAAGGGAGATTCCAAAGAGGATGGAGAGAGGCTGCTCTTAGTAGTGACGGATGGTAAAACAAGGAGCAATGGTCTCAAGTTACAGTGGGGGAGGTCTAGATTGGATATTAGGAAAAACTATTTCACTAGGAGGGTGGTGAAGTACTGGAATGGGTTACCTAGGGAGGTGGTAGAATCTCCATCCCTAGAGGTTTTTAAGTCTCGGCTTGACAAAGCCCTGGCTGGGTTGATTTAGTTGGGATTGGTCCTGCCTTGGGCATAGAGCTGGACTTGATGACCTCCTGAGGTGTCTTCCAGCTCTATGATTCTATGATATCACAAGTAAGGATACTTCTAGAGAGTGGCACAATTTTGGGATACTTCCAGTATCCTGAAATAGCGCTTTCCACATCTTGACAGCACACCCATTATTTTGAAATAGCTTTTGAAATAATGGGCACGCTATTCTGACGTCCCTGTAAATATCATTCCATGAGGATTAAGGGATGCTTCAGAATAGCATTCTATTTCAAAATTAACTCAAAATAAGCTACACAAGTTGCGTAGCTTATTTCGAGCTAAGGGTGCAGTGTAGACACACCCTAAATGTGGTACTTCGGAAATAATTCAATGACAGAGGGCAGGGCACTGGATTTGATAATCTCTCAAGGTCCCTTCCAGTTCTAGTATTCTATGATTCTATGATATGCTGCATGGGGTTTACCATCTAAACGTAACACCAGAAGGGAGAATGTCAGTAACAAAGTGGATTGGAAAAGGGTATAAAAAGACGACTGCTAAAAAGTGAGAGATAAGATTATTTGCTTTATGTCATACTTACATAAATCAGCTACTCTTTGCGGGGGGTTCTGATATATTAATTTAATATGTTAAGGTTTGTAGATAATGTCCAGAATGGAGGCCAGAAAATCAAAGGTCACTAAAAGAAATGAACTTGCAGGAAAAATTTGAAGACACTGGTTATATGGACATACTGGTATTTAATGTTAATAATACATACATCTGACCACACAAAATGAATATCTGAAGTATGACTTCTATTTCTGGTAGAACAATTCTGTCCCTTCTACTGCCCTCCTGATATTAAGCAACTATGTTCCAAAGAGCTAACACATACACTCAACTCCTTTTGATGGTGATAACCAGAACTTTGCAGCTTTTACCCATATCTACTCATGGCATTCCATTTGTTTCTGCCAACTGTGTGAAGGTCCTGCTTTCAGTCTCGAAAAAAATTTACTCATTTATTTATTGGTAGGGAATAACTCCCACATTCTATGTAAAATATATTAATCAATGTACCATTTACTTTAGTCTTCAAAATATTTTTTAAAAATAAATTGTGTGTGTGACTATTTATAAATTATATTAATCCAGTGTCTGATAGATTCACATTAGTCATTTCTATACATTTTTTTATAGCTTGAAATTATTCTGTTTCTGGCTACCTTCTGTTCCTATTATTTACAGTTTTCCAAACCAGTGCATCAGCTTCTCATGCTCTACAACTCAGTTCATCATATGTTATTTCCAGATAGGGAACTCAGCAGAGTCCTTGCTGAATCTACACTCCATCAATACTTAGGATTTGGAATGGGAGGGAAGACATGGAGGTACGGTTGGTCCTGTTTAATTATGTCATGTTCTTACCCCCCCTTTTCTTTCTTGACAGGTAGGTCTCTATGATTCTATTATTAACTTTTAGAAACATAAGGTTAGAAGGGGCCTCAAAGATCATCAAGTCCAGATCCTCGTACTGTGACAAGACGAAATAAACATAGATCATCCCTCAAAGGTGTATGTCCAACCATTTTTTTAAAACCTCCTGTAAAAGGGGGATTCCAAAGACTCCTTTGGAAGCCTATCACAGAGCTTAACTACCCTTAAAAGGTTTATCAAATGTGTAGCCTTCCCTTTCTACAGGTTAAATCCATTGTTTCTTGTCCTATTTTCAGTGGACATGGAGAACATTTGGTTAACATCCTCTTTATATCAGACTTTAGCATATTTGAAGACTGATAACAGGTCTCCCTTCAGACTTCTTTTCTCAGAATTAAACATGCCCATTTTTTAAAATCATAGGTCAGATTTTCTAAATCTTTTATCATTTTTCTTGCTTTTCTCTGGATTCCCCCCAGTTCATCCATATCTTTCCTGATGCAGTCATCTCTTTCTGAAACCTAAATTTGCACTCCCTCAGCAAACTCTGCTTCTCCAGGTATTTTGTCACTTGGATCCTGTACGTTTCTTTGATTTCACTTACAAGACAGAATATAATGCATATGAAAATGTAGGAAAACATATGAAATATTTAATAAATTTCATTCAGAATTCTATTGTTTAACAGTGTGATTAAACTCTGATTAATTGCACTCTTTTTTAATCTCAATTAATTTTTTAGTTAATCACTTGAGTTAACTGTGATTAATCGACAGCACTAGAAAATATCTCTAAAAATGTCTCTTACTTCTGGTTCCACTTCTTTTAGTTCTCAGTTATATTTTCTCTGGACTAATTGCCATGTCAAGTTTACAATTTGATAATGCTGTTATCCATGTAATTCCTAATTCCTCATCTCTCATACTGTGGTGGGGTGGATTAGGTCTGGAGGCCCCCTGCTTGCAGCCTACCATACCATTGACCAAAAAGGTCAGTAAATAGGTCCTACAAACTGCCTAGAAAGACTATGTGGGGAGAAGCCAATTAGGACCCCACTGGCTAGTACATGAAGAGCTGCAGGGCCAGAGTGAAATCAGTTCCTTGCTGGAGGCATGTGGATAGCTGAGGGATTTGCAGGACCTCAGACATGATAGTGCTACTAGAAGCCAGGTAGAGCAAGAAGGAGCTCTGGACTAGCTGCTGGGACTCCACAGGCAAGGCCTTCAGGTAAGGGTGAAAAATGTGCTGTACCTCTAATAAGTAGCCTGTGGAATGAGAGTAGCAATATGGCTTAGACCATGTCTATACTAAATGGAGGATCGATGTTCTGGAGGTCGATCTTCCGGCATTTGATTTAGCAGGTCTAGTAAGGGAGGAATAAGGGAAGTCGACAAGAGAGTTTCTCTAGTCGACCTTCTGCTGTGGGGATGCCAGAGAAATTTGGATTAAGGTAAGTTGACTCCAGCTACATTATTTATGTAACGGTAGTTGCATATCTTAAACAAGCTTTCTGGTTTACTATAGACCTGCCCTTAGAGAAAAGGACATAGCATGGCTGCTATGTATAAGCTCCCTGGGCTGGGATCTGGAGTATAAAGCAGGTCTGCCATCCATTTCCCCCACCACATATACACGCACACTCACACACAAACCACTGGGAAAGTGGCCTGGACTTTAAAACATCCAGAAGGGGAACATATCTAGAGAGATATGATCAGAAAGACACTGAGAGGGCAAAGACATTGCCTTCAGGGATGGAGTCCTGAGGCACTGCTCTATACCAGAGTAAGGACAACTGGAAAGAGATGCTATAGAGGGCACTGAGAGAAGTCCCTGCTGGACTTGTATCCTGGAATGGGTTTTACTTTGCTTTTGTCTCACAGACAGACTGCGTATGATTTGGCCAGAAGGCTGAGTCAGTGAAGACCCAGCACAGATTCAGAGAGTGGGCTTTTCATATGAACTGAAAAAGGGGGTGCTTGTGAGAGCTGAGTGCACCACATTTCATATCCAGAAACATGATTTAGGCAAACAGTTGCCATTACTATATGTACCATTCCAAAATTTCTGCTATAATCTTGAATTTTTCCTTCTTTTCACTTGATAGTATTCAAAAGTACCCCCTTCTTATTTACCACTGCTTTAAAATCATTTCAATGCCAGCTGAAATGTTCTCTGGTTTAGAGTTTTTGACTCTGTTCATTTTGCTACATTTTACTCTTTTCAATTTTTTTCCATTCTCATTTGCAAAATATTTTATTCTATTTAAATCACATTGTTTATATTTGATTTAGATCCTTTACAATAATGGAAGGTTGCTGTTTCCCAATACAATAAAGACCACACTGAATGTGAACATATTGGAAGATTGGCACATTTTTAAGGGCAGAAGGGACCATTATGATCCTCTTATCTGACTTCCTGAATAACACAAACCAAAGTATCTAATCCAGCTATTCCTGTATCAAGACCATATATTCTATTTCAGCACTAACATGTCTTAGTAAGATATTCAGTTGTGATTTCAGGACTATAAATGATTGAGAATCTACCAGCTCCCTAGATAAGTTGTTCCAATAGTTAATTGTTACTTAAAAAAAATTACCTTATTTCTAATCTGAAGTTGTTGAGCTTCAGCTTTCTATAATTGAGTCATATCTTTGAGTGTGAGACCAAAAATCCCTCTACTATCAGAAATCTATTCCCCAAGTAGGTACCATTTCACATAATCAAGTCACTCAGGCCCTTGTGTGTGTCTTATTGGGTAGGCTAAACAGGTTAAGTTTCCTTTGACACTCATTGTTGGGCATGTTCCCCAGGCCTCAATTTATTCTTATTACCAGGGTAGGGGACAGGATTGGAGCCCACCACCTTGTACTCCCTGAGCAAATGCCCCTTCCCCTAAGCCACTCCAGAACCCATCCACCTCCCTATCTTCAGGGCATCACTTATCCAGCTTTCCTAACGTGGGAGCCAGGTCCATCCCTGGAGCAGCCTATGTTGGCTGCCCAGCTGCTGCCAGGGTGGGTGGGACTCAAAGCTACCACAGTGCACTCCCCAGGCAAATGCCCTATCCCCTCATCCACTCCAGAATCCTTTCCAATTTTTGACCATTCTTTTTGAAGTGTAGACACCAGATTTGGACAGAGTATTGCAGCAATGGTTTAACCTAATACTTTACACAAGGCAATACCATCTCCTGACTCCTATTCAATATTTCCTGCTTTTGCCTCTAAGAACTGGACTTCATGTCCCTCATGTTCAATTAATTAACCACTATACGTCTTAAATCCTTTTAGTATTGTTCATTCCAGGATACATTTCCCCATCCTATAAGTGTGATCCACATTCTTCATTTCTAAGAGTATGCCTTTGGCTATATTCGAACACATTTTCTTCAAAGGAGCCCACCTTAGCCCACAGCATTGACTGATCTATAGGACTGACCTGTCACTTCCATTATTTACCATAAAACCAATTTTAGGCTATCTACAAATTTTACCTTCAGTGATTTTATATTTTTCTCTAAATCATTGATAATTGGATCAAGAACAGATCCATTTGAGGCCCCAACAGGAAGATTCCCCATTTGCAATTACTTTTTGAGATCAGTTAACCAATTTTTAACACATTTAATATATCCTATATTGATTTTGTATAGTGCTGTATTTTTAGTAAGAATGTTACAACAGACTAAGTGAAATGATTCACAGAAATCTAAGAAGATCAAGATTATTATCCTTATCAACCAAACTTGTCAGATTTTATATATATCAACTATAAAAAAATTATGTTCTATAACTTTATGTTGATTGGCCTTTAATTGTTTATTGATTGTGTCCCATATCAACTTTTTCATTATTCTTCACCAAGACTAATATCGGACTAACCAGCCTACAGTTATCTGGGTCATCCTATATACCTTTCTAAAATATTGGCACATTAGCTTTTTACCAGTATTCTGGTCTAGTACTCCAAGATTTGTTAAAAAATCAACACCAATAGTTTAGAGAGACCTTTGGCCAACTCTTCCAATAATCTTCTAAATATTCAGGACAAATTAACTTGCAATTGTTTAACCTGTTTACTTGTTCACATGCAATTCCCACTTGAAGCGTGCAGAAATTATGTAGAGCCCGCATGTCTTCCAGGGGCATTTTATCATGTAATGATTAATACATAGGCTTTAAAGTGCAGATGTAGTGAGAAGAATGACCTTTCAAAAATGACCTTTAGCTCAATTTGTCTATTTCCTGAACTTGATTCCAGTTTCACTTATGCTGTAGTCAAACCTACATAATTCCTTTGACTTTGTTGTATTTACTCCTGAGCTATCCAGATGAACAAGAAGAAATGTAGCCCCCATCTGTCTCTGACTATTTTCACCCAACCTTCCTTAATATCACTGTTAACAAAATATTTGTATTGCTGTTAACACTACAAAACCAATGTTCCCACAGAGGAGTGTAATTCTGCTTTATGTATTATCAGAAGTGTCAGCTAATTTCTGATTATGGAATGTCTATCATAACGACAGCAAAACAGGGCCCAACCTGTGCTAGCTGTGAGATGCCCTTCCCCACCCCTCTACTTACAGCTGGTGCAGCTAATGAAGGCAAACCCAAGTATAAAGAGGCAGAAATAAGTGAAGGAATAGAAAAACTTATGACTTCAGGCCAGACTGATTAGCACCATGCACCCTGCAAGAGATTTAAAATTTCCTAGGGTATGATGGAGGGAAGTGTAGAAAGAAGCCCTAGCAATCCAACACTTTTGGACTCAATTATGCTATATTTTTAGAGTCTGCCTCTTAATGATTTGCAGTCTGTTTGAACTAGAACTTTGTGCAAGGCATTGCTGACAAATCTGTGATAAACGAGTGCAAAGTAGGGGAAAGGGTGGGAAATGACACTATCAAGAACTGTAGTAGACACGCTAGGAAAAAAATACAGGCAGTAAAAGAGGAAATGAAAAAGGTACTAGACAACAATGCCAGCTGCTATATAAACAGGTTAGAATATGCAAATACCTCTTCCTGTTTCTCCACCCAAAAGGAACTAAAGTTCTCTGATTCCTGAGAATGCAGCAGCATGTCCATGACTTAAATTCAAAATATTTTCTGACAAAAATTAAAATAAGCCAGAGTAATGTTCATTTCTTTGGTAGTATCCTAAGTTTCTATTAAATTTTATCATTTTAATCCACGTGTGTTGGGTGGAACAAAGAATTTGCAGGTGAACAATCCTCCCCCAATGTTTTTCTCTTTTCCCTTTATCCTTTTTCTTTAGCATACTGAGTATCACCAAATTTTTAGAGCTAATTATGTGATTAATACTGGGCGTCCTCGTTATAAGGTGCCCCAGTATACATCCATTACACACTAAAGTCATTGACACTTGTAGGAACTGATGCATTATAAGTCCTTCCATTCCATGTCCTTAAGTCACGCAACACCCACCCCCTCCAATCTGTGCAAATGGAAGTTAGCCACAGGAAAAAAATTCCCTGCTTTAAGTTATTTTGCTATAAGTCCAAGTTTTTTGGAATGTATCTTGGACTTGTAGCAAGGGTGGACTGCACTGCAACTAATTATATAGAAGGAATAGTCTTATGGGGATTTTAAAAAGCTCCTAGCATCTACGACAGTGGTTCTCAAACTGCAGTCCACAGACCACTGGTGGTCCGTGGCTTGAGCTCAGCTCTCTTCCTTCCCCCCACAGCAGAGAGCCCATGCTAGTGCTCCAGCCTCACCCTCTCTCCTCCCCTCCCACCTGTAAGGTTGGAGCACCAATGCCAGCTTCCCGCTGGGGGGGAGAAAGCCTTTCTGCGCTATCTGACTTGCAGGGAAGAAGTACTCCCCCTCTCCCAGCTGGGGGAACAGCAGTGAGTAGGCGTGCTGCATGGAGGCTTTCCCTGCTGCTCCCATTGGCTGGAATCCAGCCAATGGGAGTAGCGAGAAGCCATGCCTGGGAGCAGCATGAGGCACGAAGGCAAGTAAGTGCCCTCCCACCCCCTCATGCCCAGATCCCACACCCCAACCCCCTCACACATCCACCCCCTGCTGAGACCCCACACTCCCACCCTGCTCCTGCACCCTCCCCCTGGCCAGACACCCTATCCCCAGCCTGTTTCTCCACCTGCCTTTGCTCCTGCACCCTACCTCCTGGCCACACACTGCACTTTCTCTTGTTCTTCCCCCCACCCCCGGCCAGACACCCCACTCCCAGCCCGCTCCTGTACCCTACCTCCCATGCAGACCTCATAGCCTCAACCCCTCCTGCACCTCTCCACCCCTGCCATAAATGAAGAAAACATAGAAACCTTTTATGTTGGGCATAAATTAATATTTTACTTTATTTTAAATGAAGTTTGGTAAACTAACATGAGAAAGTTAAAGCACTTAGTCTGTTTAATAATTTAAAATTAATATTTCCTTTCTTACTGGTTAAATTAAACCATTCTCCTTAGCTGCAGCAGTAGCAAAATGGCTCACAAGTAATTTACGTAATTAATGGCAAGTTTCCATGAGTAACTTGTGGTTCATGGAAAGGTGAGCCAGGTGGGCCATGGGCCAAAATGTTTGAGACCACTGTACTAGACCAAACCCTCTAAGGCAGGTCTGGGCAAAACACTTTCGATGGGTCAGATCTGACCCACCAAGCCACTGGATCCGGCCCTTGGGCACAGCCTCAGGCAGACTTCCCTGCTTGCCGTGCTCCCACATGCTGCTCAGAAAAGTGGCTGCTGGGCTGTCTGTGGTTCTCAAACTGTGAGCTGAGGAGAGTGGGGAGTGGTGCTTCATGATTGCTCCTGCCTCCAGCACAATCACATTGACTAGTTTCTAGCCAATGGGAGCTGCCTGTTTCAAGAACAGGCAGCGCATGAAGCACCCTCCCCCCGTCCCCTCAGGCTCTGCAGCCTGTGGGGGGGGCGGGGCAGGCTCTTGCCTGAGAAACATGCTGAGCTGCTGGCTGGGAGTCTCACTGGTAAGTTTCCCAGTCAGATCCTGCCTATGGCACCCCAGTCCTTCCTTCCCTCTTCCCCCAGTCCTCTGCCCCCACACTCCTGCCCCCTATCCCACATGAGCCAAACTCTCTGCCCCCTCCTAAATCCATACTGCACCCTAATCCCCTGTCATAGGTCATAACCCAAACCCCTGCACTGTAATCCCCTGCCCTAGGTCCCTACCAAAACCCCTGCACCTCATACTACATCCCAGTCCCCTGACCTAGGACACTACCCAAACTCCTGCACCCCACTCCCCTGCCCTAGGTCACAGCCCCCTCCTGCCTCGGTGACAATCCAAACCCCTGCACCCCAATCCTATGCCCCAGGTCACAAGTGCCTCCTTCACTCAAAGGGTATGTCTACACTTGCACCCTCCTTTGAGAGAGGGATGCAAATGAAGATATTCGAAATTGCAAATGAAGCCGAGATTTAAACATCCCGTGCTTCATTTGCATATTCGTGTTCTGGCAGTATTTTGAAATAGCGCTATTTCAAAATAACAGACGCTGTTAAGACGCAGTTATTTTGAGAGAAAACCCTTCTCTCGAAATAACTGGTAAACCTCATTGTATGAGGATTAAGGGTTATTTCAAGAGAAGAATTTTCTCTCGAAATAACCGTGTCTTAACAGCGTCTGTTATTTCGAAATAGCACTATTTTTAAATAGCACTAGAATGTGAATATGCAAATGAAGCACGGGATATTTAAATCCCGGCTTCATTTGCAATTTCAAATGTCTTCATTTATATCCCTCTCTCAAAAGAGGGTGCAAGTGTAGACATACCCATACTTCCTCCCAAACCTCACAGGCCTTTCTGCACCCAATCCCTTACCCTAAGCTCCCTTCTGTACCTAATCTCCATCCTAGACCTTGTACCTCCTCCATTAATATCATGGAAGAGTGCAGCCCTTGACCACTTTCAAAAATATTGGAGTGGCCCCCCATAAAAAATTATGGACCACCCCTGCTCTAAGGTCTGTAGTATATCCATTGACATCAGTTGTACCCTGGAATCTTATCCTGCTACTCCATGGCAGGTAGAAGGAAGAGCAGAGAAAAGATTCTCTAAGCCTGCTTTCCCTATTAATAAGCGTTGCCACCCAGCCAGGATCTGGAATAGTAGAGCTAGCACTTGACAAAGGAATATTCCCACTTCTATACTTGGGGAGGTTCTGCTCCCTGCAGAAGGCCATATCTAATTTTGTATGTCTAGCAGAATTGTATTGCTCATCCATCTTACACTGCAGCTTGGTCAAGTAACCAATGTGGGCTTTGTTTTCCAAGTTTTGTACAACTTGTGATCAACTTTTGCCATTTCCCATAATGAAACATACAGTCCTTACTTCCAAAGGAAGTCTCATTTTTTTTACACCTACATGATTGTGCTACAATATGGTATGATAAATATAGATGCTAACAACACACTTTATTGCTGATCATTCATTCCTTGCAAATTATTAATGTCTTCAAATGTTATCTAGGTAAACATTCTCTTACCTTGATGACAGAATTATGGCTCTTGAAGTGCAGATATGTAGTACATCCCATGTCTCTATACTGGTTTATTTTAAGTGGCTATTGTGATCATGTTCATAATCTCTTCATTTTGCCATTGTTTTTCTTTGCTTGTGGATCAGTGAGTAAGTCCCTTTCCCCTGGTGGGGTAGACAACTTCAAAAGCCTGAATTCTGAAGGCAGAAACATGTGGAGCTTTGGTTAAAAGAAGTTTGCAATTGGTATGTGACATGTTACTTAGTATGAGGGTTCAAAGGGAATCCTGTAGACTTAATCAAGAGTATTAAATAACTTTGATTTATATACTTAGTCAATATAATTCAACTAAATTTGTGTGATGCTATGGCATATATCAATGTAGCTCCATTAAAGTCAATGGTCTTCAATTAAAGTCAATGGAGCTATGATATACAATAGCCAAAGATCTAGCTCTGCGTCTTTTGTACAAATTAAACAGTAATGTACTAGATAAGTATTTGTTACATCTCCTGTACCCTGGCTTGAGGAAGCCTTTGCATTTATTTACCACCTCTCAGCCTTCACTATTAGCTATTACTAGCTTCGTAGACCTGCACAAGACTGCTTGAATTACACTGTTTGTTTAGGCTTAGTTGTGTGTCTTCCCCCATAAGGATTTCCCAATGGAAAATTTGCATTAGCTTGAAAATACTGGAATCCTTTTCATAGTACAATAATAATGCCATGGAATATAAGCAGAACATACCAGTGAAATACTATATCCTTCATTGTGGTGATGTTATTGGAAAAAGAGACAGAATGTGTTGTGCTGAGTTTGGCATGTCATAAGCCAGCTCATGTTTTAATTTAGGATTGCATATTCTTTTCTGCTTAAAAGGTAAGAGCAAAGAAAACAGATCTAAAACAGAACCCCAGAAACCATTAAAAGACACTTATTTTAAAACTTGCTTGAGTGTTTATAACAGAAGTACCATTATGCTAAGAAAAATGAGAAATGATGTACTTACTGTTATGTGCTTAACACATTTGCTTTTGATCAGGCACCACAAAGGAGCAAACTAATGTATCTTGAAGGAACATACTAACACTCCTCCAGACTTTACAGAGGAAGATACAGCAAACAGATCTGATAATACAACAGTTCCTGAACAAGAAAGCCATTTTAAATGATTACTCCTGATTCTGAGGCTATATGGAATAGGCAGATAGCTGACAACAATGGTCCAAAAGATACAATCATTCAGAAAGAACATCTTGAAGTGAACAGAAAGTTGAAAGAACTCCAACTGAAACATAGTTACCTAATTACATTGGTGTTTTTTAATAGCCTAATTCTAAAGTCCTTATTTAGGTCTTATTCATTCTTAGTCTATAGAATGTTTTAACTTGAGTTGAAAATTACTAAGTAATTCAGGCCCTGCATTTTGACCAGTTATCAGGAATAGCTTGTAGATTGATGTTGCTTGGTTAGATTGATACTAAAGAAACAGGAAAATGAGAAATTCTGAATGCAAAGAATTTGTCTTTGTCTTCTCTTTGGGTTAAGTATGTGGATGCTGGGTGATGTTGGTGGCCTATGCTATGCATGACATTAGAATGCCCCACTATTAATCTAACTTTAAAGACTATGACTCTGATTCTAGTGGCACATCTAAGATCCCAATTCTCCAAACTTTTAGTCACATGATAATACTTACACCAGTCTGCTCATTGACTTTAATAGACCTATTCACATGACTAAAGGCTTCAAAGTTCAGGCTCTGGCATTGTTAAACTCCTAGGGAACTGAAACTAGAAATTATTAGGGATACATGAAGCAATAGAGAAACCAAGAAAAGGTGAATTTCTGGACAGTTTCTAAAGTGACACTGTGGATTCAAGGAATGATACATGTATGGCTCTGCTAAAACAAAAAGTTCCCACTTATAAGAAAATGCTTCAGAAAGTAATTGTTCAGGAAGAGTGATATAAGACTACATTTCTACCCTCTCCCTCAAGTCAGTGGACTTGCCTTCCATTGCATTCAGTATTTCTTTGCCACTAAAAATTGTTTTTCTCTTCCATTTACACCACAATTGCTTTAAACTATCCGGCTGTTGTGTTTGTGTGTTTATGGTTTTCCCTGAATTATATATTGTGTGATTCATATATAACATAGATAAAGAATGAAAGTAATACATGAAGTGGCAGCATGCTGAATAGGAATTCACACTTTCTGTGAACGATGAAGTTTCTTTATACATGAAAAAAAATATAAAGCTCTTGCAAGACCTCTATTTAATTTTAAAGTAAATTTATATTTTTTTCTGAAGGTTGCTATATCTTTTTTACATTAATAACAGTAAAGGCATTTCTCCCTCCCCCATAAAAGATATTACATGTCACTACAGATGACATACTCATTTTTAACCTCCAGGGATATGGAAAATGTGACTCAGACCAGAGTAAACTCTGCTCATTTTTATTTTCTGCAGAGGTTAGACAATATCACAACATAAATCACTTATGGGTCATCAGCAAGGTAATTTTAAATGACAAATCATTCCACCTGTCAGTTAATGCAAAACTCATGTTCAGAAAAAATTAGGCTAAATCCACATTTCTGAACTAAATGCCTGGATCACCACATGGGTGCCTGAAGGAATCTGAAATGTTAGTGACACAAAACACAGGTTTCTAATAGACATGGGAAATGGGAGAAGTCCCAGATTCAAGAAAAAAAAATCATCTGAATCAGTTATACTCCCAAGAATAGGTTACAAAGGCCACCATTCTTCATGTGTCCATGCATCAACTGCTCACCACCTGGGGTTAGGAATAAAAGTTTATCTTAGGGATGTGAAGGACTAGTCGACTATCCAATAAGCAAATGCTCATCAGATCGTCGACAGGCTAGTCAACTAGTTGCTTTCCCCCCTTGCTGCCTCTTTCTGATAGAGCAGGGAATACTTCAAAGCGGCAGTGCCACTTGGATCCTGGGGCCAGACCCCTGACTCCAGACCCCTGACTCCAAGCACTGCTGCTGCTTTGAAACACCATGTGCAGCCCGGGGCCAGCTGGGGTGTCCCCAGACTACATGCAGCATTTCAAAGCAGCAGCGCCGCATGGAGCCTGGGATCAGCTGGGGACTTCCCTGCTGACCCCAGGCTCCGTGTGATGCTGCCACTTTGAAACGCTGTAGGGAGCCTGGTGTCAGGCTCCTCGCGGTGTTTCAAAGCATCAGCATCATGTGGAGCCCAGCCTGACCCCAAGCTCCACACACAGCACTTTTACCTTCAAAGGGGGAAGTGCCCTATCAACTAATTGAATAGTCGATGCAAAATGCATCGATTATTCGATTGGTCAATTAGTCAATATTTAACATCCTTAGTTTATCTATGATAGAACATTCAACCGGCAGTACATAATGGGTAGTTTTACACTGTCCTATGAAGTATCTGACATCAGCAACTATTAGAGAAATCAGAATAGAATAGGGGGACTAGTAGGCATGTCAGTTCTTCATAAGATGTTCCTCTCTATTTATCATCTCTTCTCTAGCTCCATGTTATGTGCACACTCACCTCCTATACACCTACCTGCATGGTCCTTCCTGCTTTGCCAACATCTACCCATTTCTTGGATAGTCAGCCTTGGCTACCCATTTGTTAGCCCCTCACCTACATGTTTTCTTGCATGTGGCTCCCTGTGCTTGGCTCATCATCTTTGACTCATCCAACAGGCCATTAACAGATGGACATTTAAGTGCCTCTTAAAAACCCACTTCTGCCAGGCTACTTACAGAGCATCAACTGGACTTGTGTATAAATTGGCTGTTGTTCCTCTGTTCCAACACCCATCTGTCTGTTTGTCTGTCTTTGGATTACTCATCAGAGTTGGGACTGTCTTTGATTGTTTGGTTCATAGCCATCTGACTTTCCCCTGCCACACAGTGCTATCAGAATGTAATAAAAGACAAATATATTAGCCCTAGGCTGAACAAATCTGTTGCCATGGTAACCAAATGGCAGTTACTCCAGGATAATTAAGACACCTGGAGTCAATTAAGAACCTCCTAGAACTCAGTTGAGGCAATTAGGTTGATTGAGACACCTGGAGCCAATTAAGAGCTGTGTGGAACTAATTAAAAAGAGAGCAACCCATTCAGTTAGGGGAGTAGTGAGTCTGGAGGATGTGCTGCAGGAGGAGCGGAAGAGCGCAAATGCCATCCGGTACCAGGAGGAAATGAGTAGGGATAACCCTGCCCAATAGACAGCCCTTCAGTCACAAAGGGTCAGGGAAGGTAAACCCCAACCAGAGGGAGAGGACTGAATTGGGAGATCTAGCTGATTGCCTCCCCATCTAGCAAGGCTACCTGAGCTAAAAGCTTTTCTCCTTCTCTTTTCCCTATTACCCAATGATGAGAGGGGTTAAAAAAGAGAACTAGCCTGATAACTGTAGTAAGCCACTGAAGTGAGCAGATAGAACAAGAAATTGCTGGTTTCCCCAGTAAAGGAAGAAAATTCCCAGACCACTACTGGCCAGAAGCATAGGATTCACTGTGGCGAGTAGGAATACCATCATTAGGTAAGTGTAACCTCCACTTTCCTCCCTGGGCTACTTGGGAGCAGGCCATGCTCACCTGTAACTTCATGTTTTTAACAAAAAAGGAGAGCCTGAGTACCCCAGTGGTGAGGTTGTATAGTTGGGGATTCCCTATCCAGTTCCTTGCTCCTAAAGGAATATGCAGTGGTGGTGCCTCCAGCTGGCTGGCCCTGTATACACTTACTGGTGTGCCTTGGGAACCTCCAGAAATAAAATTATTCCAGTAATAATCTGGATCCAACTCTGAAACAACAATTATAAATAATATACATCTAATGCATTAAATTAGGATTAACACACCTTTACTTAACAACTTAAAGAAAGAGGATTTAACAGACTAAATGTGAATAAAATCAATTAACAAAGTACATAGAAATAAAGGAAACTTATCTAATTGGCATTTACACTGCCACCATTTATCCCATCCCAGAGTGTGCACTCCTCTTATTTGCATGGGTGTGCTTGAAGGTCTGCAGCTGAAGCAGAGACAGCCCTGTGCAGGTTCTGTGTGCTTCAGTCCAAGCTAAGCAGCCAGCTGCAAAATCCCCACCAAATGCCAGCAGCTCTGGTTCACTGGGCTGGTCACACTGCCTCTCTTTGGACTCAAAGTCAGTCTATTTTCTGTGCTCTATCCCAGGCAGCACTTTGAGCCCAAAGAGCTATAGTTACCTTCTAGGCAGACTTATGCAGGCCCTTCTAAGCCACAGGCAGAATCTCTCCCTTCCTGGGACAATCACCAACCACCCCAGCAGGCTTCGGGACTGGAAAAGGCTCCACACCACCAATCTGGTTGCTCTCTCCAAAATGCAGCCCACTAACTCTCTCTCAACCTGCCTGGAAGAGGAGACAAGAGTTTTCCCTTCTTTTTCCCCAGGGGCTCATGAGAGTTGTAGTCTCTAGGACTAGACTGCAGCACAAAGAATCCTCCCAGTAAAAGTCAGAGGCTCCTATATTAAGGGGACTACGTGAGTAATTAGTGAAACGAAGAGCATCAAAATATCCACTGCCATTTTGAGTCACTGATCCCCATACGTAGTTCCTCCAACTGATTGTGCTGCCTGATGCCCACATTCTTCTATCACAGGGGATTTATGTGGATGGCTGATATATGCTTGGGGTACTTAAAACATGATATAGTGCCACACATTACTGCTTTTCTACCTATATAAGGAGATTGGAGCATCTTGGCCTATAAGCTTGAAGTATATTATGCACAAATTCTTTATTTCCACCTTGCCAATGTCATGAAATGGGCCTTAATCAACTTAATTCCTTTCACTAATGGGACCTGGTGATGTTTTGGATTTCATAAAGCAGAACTCCTCCTCTGCACACATGCCCACTTTCACAATTTAAATACTTTGTTATAAGAAAAGAAAAATTACTTTTTGAAACCACATGCTAGGTACACAGCTGGTATAAATTAGTGTAGCTCAACTGACAGCAATGTTCTTCCAACTACACTGAAGCCTACATAATGCAAAAGATATTAATTATTCAAATGTCTTGCACTGGGACATTCTTCTTTTTGAGTGCAACATCGCCAAATTCTGTTTTCTGGGACCAATCAGAACAGTTAAACTTAATCTCTTAAACCTAGCAATATGGTGCTGTAACTCCATTGACTACAGGGTAGAGTTTCATTCACAATCTTTCTGTTAAGATATAGGCCATGCTGTATAAGTGTGAGAACTCCAGGCTTAGTCTATTTATCTCCCAACCTTTGTGAAAACTCCAAAAGATTAAACTGCCACAATGGGTTAAGATTTCTGGCTCAGCCAGACCAAGTGACTTTTTTTTCTGCTCACTACCTAGTATCTTTCCCCTCTCACTCGTTTGGGCTACTTGTGATGGGTTTGGATGAGCCCAAGCCTCACTAAATTACATTACTACAGTGGAATGGGAGGTAGGCAGCAGCAGAACACTGAGACGTACACCTAGATTTATGAGCAAATTACCTTAAGATTAATAAGGGTTACAGTATGCAGTGTTTTTGTAGTCATGTCAGTCCCAGGATATTAGAGAGACAAGGTAAGTGAGGCAATTGGTAAAATGGATCAACTTCAGTTTAGATATGTAAAGTAGCAGTTACAGTATCATAAGATACAGTATTGGTACACGAAGAAAGGTGTTTATATAAGCACTAGCTTGGAGACAGACTGTGTAAACACTAGACACTGGGCACAAGAGGAACAGGAATAGACTGTAAGAAGCACTCTCCCTGGAGTGCCTCCACAGCAGCTGGGTACTATGCCAGTTCCCTTTGCTGTCTGGCACACATGCACAGCCACCTCTTCATACCCTTAAGGAACTCCAGAAGCAGTGGGAAGAAGTGAGACCAGGGCTCTTTCCTCCTTGCTTCTGATCAGACTACAAAATGTACTGCAGCTTGTATGCAAGTGGTGGGTAACCTGTGGCCTGCAGGCTGCACACGGCTTGTCAGGGTAAGCTGCTGGCGGCCACCAGACAGATTGTTTACCTTGTGGTAAAGTAAAATCCCAGCAGTCTGTGCTGCTTCCCATAGCTCCCATTCACCGGGAATGGTGAACAGTGGCCAATGGGAGCTGAAGGTGGCCATACCTTAGATGGAAGGTAAACAACCTGTCTGGCAGCCTGCCAGCACCTTACTCTGACAAGCCACGAGTGGGACGCAGGTTGCTCGCCACGGTTGCATGCTGAAGGAGTGCAGAAGTATGGGAATTACCCCAGCAGGCTTTGGGTGGAGTTACGATGGAAAGGTGCAAAAGTTCTCTACTAGCTTCACCCTGAACAGCCTACCTCTGAGAGACAGAATTTCTCCTGGAACTTCCCCTGAGGAACCCCTCCACAAATTGAGGCTGTGCCAATGCAGTATGAGGGAGCCCTTGGATTGTTTTGCATTCAGCATTTCTGCTACAGTCTATCCAAAGGAAAGGTAAATGCAGTGTTAACCTTCTGTCTGGAAGAATAAAAATAGAGGCTCAGAATGTCTCTTTGGATTAAGGAATGATTCAGGAAGTATTCTTCCGTTTCACTGCTACTCATGATCCTCTGCACCATGGCGTTTCTAATTCCACAGCCAAAGTGTGTTGGTGTCAAAAGTAGGAATCAAATGAGAATCAAATTGAGGTACTCAGTCCTACTTTCCTGGTCACTGTGCTTTCAGGAAATGCAGGCCTTTCATTAGCTGTTTAATTGTCCTGTAAAAGTCTTGAGTCAATATTTTCATTTCCTGTTTTCACCTGCCAGTGGTGAACAATCTGCGTTCTTTTCAGAGCATCTGACTAAATTTAACATGGCAGCTGAAACCGGCAGAACAAGAAGGAAAACTTCCATGCCTGTTGGATGGAAATTTGTAAGTATATTTAACAATTTAAGATATGTATGTAGACCTTGAAAATAACCATTTATCTCTGAATAACACCACTGTTCTCCTACAAATTCTGTAGTGTTGGAAGTAAAAAAGTCTGAGTTGCACTGATGATATGCTTAAAGAGTGCAGCTGGTGCAGTCTCAGTGCTAGAATTAAGATAATATTTAGGGTCTTTAATTTGAATAATCCACACTCGCTGAGTGATCCTATATATTTCAATGGGTTTATTCAGGTGAGTAAGGGTTGCAGATCATGCTTCAAAACTTTATATTCAAAAATAACATTGTCCTGAAGTCATTCTCTCACTACAAAAATATGCCAGACAATATTCAGGTGACAGTTACTCTATATAGCAAGCAAACAGTATTTTCCCCTAAAAACGTAAGGCTCATAATCTAGGAGGCAAGGTATTCTGAGGTCATTTTTTCATGGTCACAATTTTATTACTGAAGCTTTGGTTTGGGAGAATAATCACAAGAATAATGCTCTTTGTAGCAGAACATTGATCCTTCAGTTATATCAGTCAAATGCATACATGGTTTTCTTTGGTGGAAGTTAAAGCAGTTGACAATAGTTGCATTTACATAATAGTGATTTACTGTATAATTGATTTTTGATTGTTTTAAAGGAATTCAGAGGGTGGGTTCCATGAATGGAAGACAAATCTACTGACACTGAATTAGTTCTGCCCCAATGGCTGATCTGTGTAGGTATTTGTGATAAAGACATCAGATAAAAACAGTGGTTCTCAAGCAGGAGTGCATGCCTCTGTGGGTATGCAGAGGTCTTTTGGGGGTGAAACTCGGGGTATGCAAAACTAATGAGATTCCTGAAAAAAGAGTCAGACAGTTCAAGCTGAAGCAGTGATTCAAAATCTCTCCCTTGAGATGTGACTCTTGGTGCCTTACTATGTGAGCTCCAAGCCATGTTGTCAAGTAATTTATGGCTACCAAAAAATACTGAGTGCCAGAAAGACCCGATCACAGTCAACAACAATGAGCTCCATTGATGAATGCCCAAGACACTGCTGCATAGGGGCACTTCCTGTCTTAGGGGGCTCTTTTTTGTTTCACAAGAATCACATCATCTGCACCAGTTTTCTATATCCTACCTGCATTCCACCCAAGATTTTCTCTTAGCCTCACTAAGGTTTTTTCAACCACAGAATAACCTCACAACTTCTTTTTTTTTTCAATGTATCTGTGACAAACAGCTAACACTTGTACACACTACATGCTTATTTATTCTACACAATATTTCACCTTTAAACCCCATACTTTGAGCTGTTTGAGAAGGGTAGGAGTTGTTCTCTCTCTCAGGAATGGTTGGTTTCCTTAGGCAGAATAGGGCTTGCTAATGTATTGGTTTTCTTTTTGTATGGACTATCTGACATTGGCTAAAAATCCAAAAAAGCCAAGACCTTTGGAAAGACTCTAAACCCTTTTGCTTCAGGTCATAAGCCAACCACTAAAACTCCCCCAGGGACATTATTTCATGACTACCTATTGCAGAGCTTCTGGCCTCTTCCTCTAAAGCAGATGATATTAGCCACTTCTGCAATCAGGACTTCAGACTGGGCTGGACCACTGGTCTGATCCATTCAGGCATTTGTGCGTTTTTAGTGACAGATAAAATGCTTAGTGTGATTCCACTGAAATGACAGAAAAATTCCCACTCGTATCAATGGAGTCAGGATTTCATCACCAAAGCTTTGGAATATGCTCTTTTAATGTATTAAAACAACGTAAATCAATACTGCTAATCTGTACATGAAAGCAATATTGCTGTAGTTAAACAGCCACCAAGATAAAATACATGATGATATTCAACACTGACTAGTTAAGCACTCTGTCATTATAAGTTAATTTCTTTCCACTCTACCTCAGTTAAAATATTACATTGGGTTTTTCTCAGATGTCAGATTCCCTTTAAATAACCATTGCCAGATGCTGAAGCATATCAGACTTCTATTTCCTAAGTGAAAGCCTCCATGCAGCTAACATAAATATTATGACGTGGTTAGTAATGAAAGTAGTCTCATGAGAATGAGACCTTGAATTAGAGAAGTTTCCAAGAGCCATAACATCTCATTCTGCAAATGAAGCTACGACTACAGTCACTGTCAATGACTTCTGGTTTCATCACAATTCAATGCAGCCAATGGATTTTGATATGTCCTCTCATTTGCCTAAAGTGATCTTTAAAGGCCCCACCTAAGACCAAAGCCACATGTGCAAACACATTGCAAGTGCTTTATGGTAAGGACTATTTACAGACAAGATAGACAACGGAAGTTTCACTTTTAAAGAAAACTGGGGAAGAGGCATAAAGAGACACTTGTGAAAGGTCACACAGGAAACTGAACCAAGATGGCCTAATTTTCCCTTAAACACAAGACTATCCTTCCTCCCCAGTCTACTATATATTTGAGAGAGTTTGTCTGTCTCTCAGTCTGTTCAAGAACTCCTAAAGAGTAAGAGCTAGGACCACCAAATTCAGTGTGCAGCTTCCTCTAATCATAACTTAAAGCAAGGTCAGGGTTTGGTTGCTCCAGGAGAATGGGATGTACTTAGAATGTGATTGCTTCTCATGAAACCATACAGATGAAACAGAATGACCAGACAGGTAAAAGGGACTGGCTGGGGGTCACACTCTCCCCCCCCCACACACACACACTCAGTGGCTGCCCTCAGCCCCAAACCCTCGCCCCCCCCCAGGTTCCCTTTAGGGAGGGTTGGGAGGCAAAACTTCACCTCCCCCCATTCATACAGAAACATTACTGGCTGTTCCCCACCCCTTGGCTGTGACCACTGGAGCTGCAGAAGCCATGAAGAGGTGCTTCTCACCTGGCCCCAAGCTGCTGTGGTGATAGAGGGCTGGAGTTGTCCTCTCTCCCTGGGGCAGCCTGCATACTGAACCCCTCAACCCCAGCCCCACCCTAGAGCAATGATTTAAAGGAAGCATGTACATTTTCATTTTATTTTCCAAAAAGACAAAAATTAATTGAGTTAACGTCCCAAGCAATGCTGGGTAAATCTTCTAGTGTTTAATACATGGACAATTGTCTTTGAACATGGTTTTAGACATCTAACTGACACAACTCAAATAACAGGACTCACCTGCATTGACACCAACATGACGAGCATTATAGAGTAAAGAATGTTGTTCTGTTCTTAAACACACTTTCCAATGCTACTGGAGTTAGAGGAAAGCATTCTTTGTAGTTATTTCCAGCATAAAACAATCCAGGTGTTTGTTGTTGTTCTTATTTGGTTTGGTTGGGGTGGGGGACAGTTGATTGGGAGTAGAGAAGTCATCAATGAAAATTTCAATATTCATATTATGAGGTTTCTTTGTGATTCTCAAATTTTACCAGGGCAGTAGCAATGATTAACCTCTGACTCAGGAAAAGGTGCTGTCAGACTACTCATGGGATAGGGGTCATTTTAACTGCTGTCCAAATTGCTAGAGCTGCTCCTTTAGCTTGCCAAGGAGAAGTCTGTATTTTCAGTGCTGGTAATGAGTCATGCATGAGGTTGGCTGATGACAATGCTGTCTCTCTCCATATGCAGCCATGGATCATTATATTACTATAAAAGATAATATCTTGCTCAATACCTGCCTGCTTTTATTTGGCTCTTCATTGACATTGTAGGTTCTGAGCAATGGCTGGTCTTTACTTAACTTTTAGAACAGTAATTGGGGTGTATGGGGTTGCATGGTAGTATCGATTTTTACTGGCACCCAGCTCTCACCTGTGGCTCCACGTAGTTGCTTTGCATGTATCAACGGCCACACCCCGGGCAACGGCTTTGACAGGCCAGCTAAACCAGGTGAGGGTAACCGATGGGACTGAAACCCTCGGTGAGTTAGGGACTTGCTCACTCCAGCATGCGAAGACTGCTTCAACAAATCAGGCGGAGGAAATCCTTATGATTCAACGGCTGAGAAGGCATTGCAGCAGCGCACTGTGGAGTGCATGGGGCATGTCAGAGCATTTAAGGTGACATGGCCATCCAATGCAGCCTAGGTAGTCTCCAGAAGTCACGATTTTTTTTGGGCCACTGGATTCTGACTTCTGAGGCCGAGAGAGTGGGATCGTCTCTGTGCAAAGGCTTTCCCACTATAATAATATTTTTCACACACGGGTTATTTTCTGCAAAAAAAAGAAATTGGTAATGGGAGCATGGAACGTCCGTATGCTCATGGACCGTGAGGACACAGTAAGACCTCATCGGAGAACAGCCTTAGTCGCTAAAGAGCTTTCACGCTATGGTATTGATATCGCTGC
The DNA here is from genome assembly GCA_032595735.1 of Pelochelys cantorii. NCBI lineage: Eukaryota > Metazoa > Chordata > Testudines > Trionychidae > Pelochelys > Pelochelys cantorii. The sequence continues at coordinate 61,501,513 of CM064328.1, read as the reverse complement.
CTTGAGTGAAACCAGGCTTGCTGAAGAAGGATTTCTCACTGAGCTAGCTAGTGGTTATACCTTCTTCTGGAAAGGGAAAGCGCAGAATGAAGTCGGCCTGGCCGTTAAGACTAGTCTGATGAAACAACTTTTGGACCTGCCTGTCGGTATTAACGAGAGGCTCATGAAGCTATGCCTACCCCTTAGTCACAAGCAGCATGCAATAGTCATCAGTACATATGCTCCCACCATGAGCAGCACAGAGGAGACAATTGAACAGTTCTACAACGATCTCAGTTCCATTCTGTGCTCAGTGCCGGCCAACGACAAGTTGATCTTGTTGGGAGACTTCAACACCCGAGTTGGCTGTGACCACAGTCGATGGGAGGGAGTGTAAGGCAAACATGGTGTTGGTAAGATGAACAGCAACAGCTTATTGCTGTTGAGCAAATGTGCAGAATATGACCTCCTCGTTACAAACACAGTGTTCAGGATGGCAAACAAATACAAGACTACCTGGATGCACCCTAGATCGAAACAATGGCACATGATAGATTATGTCATTGTTTGTCAGTGTGATATTTGGGATGTCCTTATCACCAGAGCAATGCAAGAAGCAGAGTGCTGGACTGACCATAGGCTTGTCCGCCCTATTTTCAAAATATACATTGCTCAGCATTACCAAAAGTGCCCAAAGTTCATTCGAACAGCCTTTAACATTGCCAGGCTCCAGCAGCCTTCTCATCTGCGCAAGTTCCAGTCAAGCCTTGATGAAAAGTTGACTGCCAACAGACCATTGATTAGAGGTCCAATTCAGAAGTGGAGCCAGTTTAGAGAAATTGTGATGGAGACAGCGAAGTCAGTGCTGGGTCCCAAGAAACGCAGTCATCAAGTCTGGTCAGATGAGAATAACAGTGCTATTGAGGACCTGCTTGCCAAGAAGAACAAGGCATTTATGGAGTGGCAGAATGACCCAGGCTCCATCTCTAAGAAAGACAGGTTTAAGTTTCTCCAGGCCCAGGCTCAGCGAGAAATCCGCAAAATGCACGATCAGTGGTGGGAGAAGAAAGCTGAAGAAGTGCAACACTATGCTGACTTAAATAACTCAAGGGAGTTCTTCAGCTCCATCAAGTCAGTCTTTGGTCCTTTCAAGTCTGGCTTTGCCCCCTTGTTGTCTGCAGATGGAACCACATTGATTAGGGATAAGGCTGGCATTAATAACCAATGGAAAGAGTATTTCAGTCAGCTCCTGAATCATCCATCATCAGTCAGCACTGGAACAGATTCCTCAGAAGCCAACCCTTGAAGACCTGTGAGATCCTCCATTTATTGATGAAGTTAGAAAGGCCATCAGGCAGATGAGTTGCGGCAAGGCATCCGGCAAGGATGGAATTCCCGCAGAACTGTCCAAGGCATTTAATGAGGAGTCACTTAAGGGTTTTCATAATGTCTTAACCAGTATTTGGGAAGAGGAAGAAATGCCATCTGACCTCCGTGATGCCGTGATAGTTGCTCTGTACAAGAATAAGGGTGCAAGAGCCGATTGTGGGAACTACAGAGGTGTATCGCTGCTTTCTGTTGATGGGAAAATCTTCGCCCGCATCATCCTGAACAGGCTGATTTCAACAGTTTCAGAAGTGAGTCTCCTTGAGTCACAATGTGGTTTCCGCCCTAATCGCATTACTGTCGATATGATCTTTGTAATGAGACAGGTGCAAGAGAAGTGCCTTGAGCAGAATATGAACCTCTACTCTGTCTTCATTGATCTGACGAAGGCATTCGACACGGTTAACAGAGATGCATTGTGGATCATCCTCAGGAAGCTGGGTTGCCCAATGAAGTTCATCTCACTCATCAAGCTATTTCACGAAGACATGACAGGAGAGGTACTCTCGGATGGTGTGCCATCTGAGAAATTCAACATTTCCAATGGCGTGAAGCAGGGCTGTGTACTCGCCCCGGTGCTTTTTAACTTGTTCTTTGCTCAAGTCCTCATGCATGCTGTCACAGACTTAGATCTTGGTATTTATATCAGATACTGTTTGGATGGTTCACTGTTTGATTTGAGATGCCTTACTGCAAAGACCAAGACACTGGAGAGGCTTATCACCGAAGCGCTGTTTGCTGATGGCTGTGCCCTTATGACACACCAAGAGGACCACCTGCAGACCATCACTGACAGATTCTCTGAAGCATCTAAACTATTCAGTCTCACAATTAGCCTCGGAAAGACAGAAGTCCTCTTCCAGCCTGCACCAAATAGTGCTCCTCCACAGCCATGTATCACTATTGATGGTACACAACTGAAGGTAGTGGACAGCTTTAAGTACCTGGGCAGCACAATATCAAGTGATGGATCCCTTGACAAAGAGATTACAGCAAGACTCCAGAAAGCCAGTCAGGCACTTGGGAGATTGCGTATTAAAGTTCTTCAGCACAAAGATATTCACCTGTCAACTAAACTCAAGGTATATAATGCCGTGGTCCTCACCTCTCTCCTGTACAGCTGTGAAACATGGACCCTGTACCACAGGCACATCAAGTGGATGGAGCAGTTCCACATGCGCTCCCTATGATCAATCATGCAAGTACGCTCACAGGACCGAATTACTAACCGAGAAGTGCTTGATAGAACTAGTTCCACAAGCATCAAAGCCAAGATCCTCCAGATCCAGCTTTGATGGTCTGGCCATGTTCTCTGCATGGACGAAAGCAGGATCCTGAGGCAGCTGTTCTACGGGGAACTGGTACGTGGTAGTCGCAAACAAGGACGCCCGAGGAAGAGGTAAGGATAACCTGAAGACCAACTTGCAGTGGACAGGCCTTCAACCTCGACAATTTGAACTAGCTGCTGCAGACAGGACTAATTGGCGTTCCCTTATGAGAAAAGCAGTGACAAAGTTTGAGGATGACCGCTGCCAATGCCTCGCAGCTGCACGCAAAAGACAACATAGAGCTGTGTTCTCTCCTGTCCTGACAACCACCGTCCCATGCCCTCTTTGTAGCCGCATGTGTGCTTCGACCTTTGGGCTCCGAAGCCACATGCATCTCCACAAATGAAATGCACAACATGTCTTCCTCGGCTCCCAAGAGACAACCAACAACAACAACAGAACAGTAATTCTAAGCATAGGAATAAAAAAAAGACTTTTTTTTAAACTTCACATGCAAATACTGGGTATTTCAGGCACAAACTCAATCACAGGAGTGAACACAGCAGCTCTATAAGAAACATTTAGGTCTTCATATAGGGACAGAATAGGAACCAATTATATGAGACTATGCTAAAGCAAGGGTTGTTTTATATTCTCCTCTTAGGCCTTGTCTATTCCCCTGCTATCAATCTAATCTATGTAACTTCAGTTATGCAAATAGCATTGCTGAAGTTGACGTACTTGCTGTGGTGTCTTGTGTGCAGGAAGGTCATGGGGGCTGCTTCCCCATCAATGCTGGCTACTCTTCTCATCCTGGCGGAGTACCATTGTCGACAGGAAGTGCTCAGAGATCAATGTATCATTTCTAAGCAGATGCACTAAATCAACAATTAATGGATTGATCGCTGCACTGTCAAACCCCAGCGTAGTGAAGACAAGCTACTCTCTGTACTTTTGCTCCTGATGAGCAAAGTGCAAAGTTCAATCTGCTTTAGGACAATAGCATTTAACTTTTACAGTATGTCTAGAGAGCTCTGTCACTTATATACATGCACAGCCACTCCCATCTTAAACCAATAGCAAACAGGAAGGCAAAAAGAGGGATGATATGAGCACTCAGCACAAAATTGAAATGTTGAGAACAAAATAAATCAAGGAACCCAAAAATATGAAGATATTAAATTCTTTAATTGCTTACACCCCATTATGAGGTGCCTATATAACAAACATAAGGACTTAAATGAGCATAAATTCAATCTAGTCAATATTGCTGAAATCTGGTACATGATTTGCATTTTGGAAGGTTAAAGTTAATGGTTATAACCTATTTTGAAAGGACTTAGTGAGCAAAAGAGAAGTAGGTGTGGCCCTGTCGCATAAAAAGCCATATGAGGGCCTTCAGGGGTTAAATTTGTATTTCTCTAAGCCAGCTGGTGAAAATACGAGGTGTTCTTTATCAGATGGCCTTCATCAGCCACAACTCCCTATGCTTGCTAGCTGAGAGCCGACTATGGGATAAATAACATGACCTCGGTTCACCGCCCCATGGGAACGTTGAGAGTAACATCGGGCCAGTATGTGCACACCTGGTGAACAACTGTAGTATAACTGGTGTAGGGAGTCCTGTGTCTGGTGAGCCTAACCAGGGACCTAGACCTCGAAGGGTGCCCTGGATCCCCCCAGCTGGAGCCACGTCCACTGCGGCCTGGTGTGAGGTGACCGGAACGGGACTCCCTGCAGACTGAAGGGGTGTAAGCATTTCCAAGTGCCTGTTCCTCTCTTTTATGCATTGCTCTGCCATGCTTATTGGCATATTACTTTGCGGTAGCTGCGTAACCATCTGGCAGTATTAAGTCTGTAATAGTAGTGACATAGTGAGATTAATAAAAGCAACTATCCCTAATTGACTCTGTCTTGAACGAATCCATAATCCTGTTGAGCTCTGGCCCTGTAAGTTGACAGGCCCTCTACATATTACCTGTTTTCAAGCTGCTGATAACTTGGGAGAAAATGATTTTGAGTGCTTATGGATCCATGTCCTAATAAATAAAGCACAAGATGGGGTATTAGCTAATGAATGCTAAAGGCCATCAAATGGAACAAGTTGTCCATCTCCTTATGCACCTGTCTATAATATCATGCAAGAACTAGAAACTAGGTCAAATTACAAAAAAACAACACCAGTGTGTTGGAAAGCCCACAGCACAAAACAAAGTTAAAGTAGCCAGGGATATATAAGGTAACAAGAAAGCATTTCACAAATACGTGAGAAGCAAGAGTCAGACCAGGGACAGGGTAGGCCACTTACTCAATGAAGAGCGAAAGACAATAATAGAAAATGAAGCCGTGACCAGAGTCCCTGGGAGGCACATTGAAGTCACTCAATTAGGGCAAGCTGCAAAAAATGGGCCAGAAAATCCCAAAAGCTGATGTATAGTCCAATATTTAGATATACAAAGCCAGCATGAATGAGCTTCTACAATAACATACTGGTTACTCAGAAGCCAAAACAAAATTCCCTTTCAGCAACCCAGCCTTACGCCTCCACCCAAATGCCTAACTCAAATATGATTACTGAAAATTGTATTCATCATATAAGAAATTTCTACCAATCCCAAAGAATTGGACACATTACCTCCCAAGTAAATGAATATTTTAGATCATACCCAAATACATGCTTACAGCCAATTGTTGTTAACTAAATTAAAAATTATTTTTTAAAAAAAGGAGAGAGAATATTGCTAAAAGATCAGTACACATAAGACATAAGACATGAGTATAGTTTTGAGATCAGTTTCATTGTAAAGTTTGTGAGCTTTATAGTTTCAATGAGTTTTTTCAGGATTAGTCCATAGATTATAGTACAATGTTCATATTCAGGGTGATCCAGATGGGACTGGAGAGCTCAGTCATATGACTCGAGCTTCCCCTGCATAAAGCATCAAGTGATAGATCTGAGATAAAACCATCAGGACCAAAGGATTTTTTATATCATATCCAGGCTCTCTCTTGACCACTCCATGTTCTTATGCAAACAACCGGTTATCACTGAGGCCTATTTCCTAAGAATACTAGTAATTAGCTATACAGATTAACATAAGGCAATTACCTGTTTTCTGCCATTCATAGCTGATTTATTATATACTTCAAAGAAAAATCAATACAGTGATATTATTATATTTACAGTTCATTTAAATATTAAGCTCTCCTTTTCATCTCTCAATTAGCAGAATAGAGCATAGGCGGGAACTGTTTGGTTATATTGTTAACCTCTAACAATATATATGTGAAAACATACAACCACAAACATAATCTGCCAATATGTCCCTAAAGATTGAATTTGGGTCATTTATCTTGCAGGATGCCTAACCCATTCTGACCATGTCTCACAGAAGCAATGCGCAAAATGCTGAATGCTTTTTCACCAAAAAACATTAGCAATGATTGGATGACTAACATAGTGAACATGAATGTAAATGGGGTATACATAATTACTCTGGAAAATTTCATACTTCCACATAGTCAAACCAAATTTGTAAAATAAATATTTGCCACCAGTAGAGCAGACTGATTAACTCTGGCAATGGAAGATACTAGCAAAATTCATATATCTAAAAAGGAAATATTAAAATTGCTGTGGATAGGCTATTTTGCATTTCTTTACTTTGGGGAGAGGGTTATTTCAAATGTAATATTTATTTAACAATAACGGCAAACTGGAGCCAATGGGAGCCTGGGCCCACTAACAGCTTTCCCAAAGTGGACCCACAGAGCACTTTGTGAAACACTGATCCAAGTCATTAATAAAAATATTGAATAGTACCAGACCCAGGACTGATCCCTGTAAAACCCCACAAGATACACCCTCCCAAATTGACAGAAAATCATTGATAACTACTTGATCTTTTAACCAATTGTGCATCCACCTTATTCATCTAGATCAAATATTCCTACCTTGTTTATATAACTGTCATGCAGTGTCAAAAACTTTATTAAAATCAAGGTATATCATATCTACTGCTTTCCCCCTCTAGCCACAAAGTCAGTGACCCTTTCAAAGAAGGAAATTATGTTGGTTTGACAAGTGCTTACAAATTGATTATTTAATAACTTGCTCCATTATGTTCTACATATTAAAGTTAGGCTGACTGGCCTATAATTCTATGGTTCTCCTTATTTCCCTTTGTTTCCTTTTTTGGTTTTCTGGGACTTCCCATCTTAAAGGTAATTGCTAACAGAACCGAGATTGCTTCAGCTAGTTCTGCCCTAGGATGAACTTCATCAAGTCTTGCTGATTTGAATATTTCTAATGTACCTAAATATTCTAAACCAGTTCTTTCCCTATTCTTTCCCTATTGCATTCCTTTCTTCAGTTGTCAATATTAATTGCATTGCATACCTAGTCATCATTAATCTTTTTAGTGAACACTAACGCAAAATAGGCATTATGCAATTTATCTTTCTTGATGTTATCAATAATTAGCTCCCCTTCCCCTGCTAAGTAGAGGACCTATACTTTTCTTCATCTTTCTCTTGCTCCTAATGTATTTAAAGAGCCTCTTCTTATTTACCTTTATGTCCCTTGCAAGTTATAACTCACTTTTTGCCTTAGCCTTTCTGATTTTGTCCCTAGATATTTTTACTTCTATTTGTACTCCTCCTTATCAATTTGCCTGTTTCCGCTTTTTGTAAAATTCCTTTTTGATTTTTAGGTCACTAAAGAGCTCCTGGTAGCCCCTTATTGGACTTTTACTATGCTTCCAATCTTTCCTTTGCATGAGACTAGTTTGCAGTTGTGCCTTTAATATTGTCTCCTTGTGGGACTGCCACTGAACTATTTCTTCCCTTCGATTTTTTTTAAGTCAGAATCAAGCCTAAAATGGCTGTCCCTCTGGTTATTTCTTCCACTTTCTGGAACAAAATCTTATCCCTGATACAGTCCAAGTAATTATTGAAGATGTGTATTTTGGCTTGTTACTTTCCTAACAGATGTCTGGATTGGCCTCATCCTAATTGACTTAACACATCAAGGAGCTATCTGGCAATAATGCATCTAGTGTAGGACATGATTTTTTCTATAAGTTATTCCCCCAACTGAGGGTGGTTCTTTGGACTTTATTGACAGTACTTGTGTTCCAGCTTTACAATAATTGCATAAGCTTGATACCTGAACACAAATTCATTACTATACCATTTCAGACCACTGGTCCAACCAGCAGAAAACAGTAGATTCTTTAAAGGAAGGTAGACGAAACCCCATAGTACATTATAATGGGATAATATGCCTTTATGAGAAGGTGACTCCTACCTCTAATCACTGACTTGTTGGCTCATCCCCGGAATCATGAAGGGGTTTCCATCATTTCTACCCAGTTTTCCTGCAGATGTTCTCACTATCCACATACACCCTCAATGGGCTTGGAAATGATTGAAGTTAACAGGAGTTTATCCACTGACTTCAGTAGGCTTTGGATGAGGTCCCAGTGAAGAAATGTCAAAAATAAAATGGATAATTCTAATAGATTATTGAAAACTTGCTAAAATACCTTTATTGTAGAAAGCTCAGAGTAACAATACCAGTTAAACCATATAGCTTGTTCACTGTAAAATCACACCTAGACTTTTAAAATGATGAGTGAATCTTGAATCCTAAAATATTGGTACTGCCTTATTTTTGTTAAATACATAGACTCATAGGTGGTCCCATTTTTAAGTGCTTAAACACTTTTCAACATCTGATTTCTATCAGATTGTCATATATGTGGCTGTGAGAAATTTGCCAATACACTTATTAGAAAGATACAGCCAGATTCCAATGGATAGCAACTCCATATACCATGCTGGATAAAAGCATGTTTTCTTAGTTCAAACAATAAAGATTTGCCTCCTTCTAATTTCAACACATATGATCTTTCCCTTAGTAATCTTCATAATTGTTGGTACACGTTGTTTTCCAAACCACCAATAGCATTATCTGATGCACATTATTAGCATGTTTGTGTTGAAAGGCCAGGCTAACAAAGGATTAGCTGAAAGATTGTTCCATGATGGATTATCCCAGAGCGTATTTAACAAAGAGATGTCACATATTGCAAAATGTGTTGACATGACATATTTGGAAGGCTGCCTAGGGCAGCATACTATTAGGGCTAGAACTATGTTCTTCTTTTTGTAGGATTCTAAAAGACGTCAAGGAAAGGGGCCCAGGGATAGGTGCAACCTGGAGATGAATGCCTGGCTGCAAAGATGGTGTCATTAGGAGGGCTTTGGCTTTCTTGACTGCAGAATGCTGTTCCAAGAAGAAGGACTGCTGAGCAGAGATGGGATTCACCTATCAAGGAAGAGTAAGAGCACGTTTGAACATAGACTGGTTAAACTAGTGAAGAGGGCTTTAAGCTAGGTTTGAAAGGGACAAGATACAAAAGTCCAAAGTAAGTAAAAAATATGGGGATCTGGGAAAAGGGTCAGAAATTGGGGACAGCATGAGATGTAAAGCAGGGATAAAAGAGAGAAGACAGAACTGGGGGGGGGAGGGGGAATCACACCAATATCTTACAATTCTGTATACAAATGTGAGAAGCATGAAGAATAAGCAGGAAGAACTGTTAATTCTAGTAAATGAACATAACAATGACATAGCTGGCATCACCGAGACTTGGGATAATACGCGTGACCAGAGTATTATTATAGAAGATATAGCTTGCTCAGGAAGGACAGGTGGGAAAAGGGAGGTGTCGCCTTACATATTAAAAATATATACACTTGGTCTGAGATTGGGTTGGAAATAGGAGACAGATTTGCCGAAAGTGTCTGAGTAAGAATAAAAAAAGGTAAAAATAAGGGGGATGTCATAGTAGGGTCTACTACAGACCACTTAACCAGAAAGAAGAAGTGGATGAGGCCTTCTTTAAACAACTAACAAAATCATTCAAAGGACAGAATTTGCCAATGATGGAGAACTTCAACTACACAGGGATACACTGGCAAACTAACGCAGTATGGCACAAATTATCCAACAAATTCTTAGAATGCACTGTAGACATTTTTTTATGACAGAAGGTGAAAAATGCTACAAGGGGTGAGGCTCTTTGAGATTTGATTTTGACAAATAGGGAGGAACTGGCTGAGAATTTGAAAGTGGAAGGCAGCTTGGGTGAAAGTGGTCATGAAATAATAAAGTTCACAATTCTAAGTAATGTAGAGCAGCAATAAAGACTGGATTTTAAGAAGACAGACTTTAACAAACTCAGGAAGTTGGTAGGTAAGATCCCATGGGAAGCAAGTTTAAGAGGATAATTGAAGACAGCTGGCAATTTTTCAATTTAAATTCATTATTAAAAGTATAAGAGTGATCTATTCCACTGTGTAGGAAAGATAGGTAGTATGGCAAGAGACCACCCAGAATTAACCAGAAAATCTTGAATGACTTAAAAATCAAAAGGTGTCCTACAGAAAATGGAAACTAGTTCAAATTACAAAGGATGAATATGAACAAATAACACAAATACATAGGGGCAAAATTAGAAAGGCAAAGGTAAAAAATGAGCTAAATCTAACTAAAGACATAAAGGGTAACAAGAAAACATTCTACAAATACATTAGAAGCAAGAGGAAGACCAAGGACAGAGTAGTCATGTTACTAAATGAAGAGAGAAGAAACAACAAATAATGTGGAAATTTCAAAGGTGCTTAATGACTTCTTTGCTTAAGTTTTCACCAGGAAGGTTCGTGCTGATTTGACGTCTAATATAGTGAATGCTAGTGGAAATGAAATAGGTTCAGAAGCTAAAATAGGGAAAGAACAAGTTAAAAATTAGTTAGAGAAGTTAGATGTCTTCAAGTCACCAGGGACTGATGAAATGCATCCTAGAATATTCAAGGACCTGACTGAGGAGATATCTAAACCATTAGTTATCATCTTTGAAAAGTCATGGACGATGGGAGAGAGTCCAGAGGCCTGGAAAAGTACAAATATAGTGCCCATCTATAAAAAAGGGAAATAAGGGCAGCCCAGGGAATTACAGACCAGTCAGTTTAATTTCTGTGCCAGGAAAGATAATGGAGCAAATAATTAAGCAATCCATTTGTAAACATCGGGAAGATAATAAGATAACTAACAGCATGGATTTGTCAAGAACATATCTTGTTAAACCAACCTGATAGTTGTGATTTTTGCTATTATTGTTTTGGGGTTTGGTTGGTTGGTTGGTTGGTTGGTTGGTTTTGGACATAGTAACAAGCCTCGTGGATAGGGAAAAAGTGGTAGATGTGATTGATAGACTTCAGTATTCACCTCAAATAATTTAAATAGAGAGGCAGGGTAAAAATATTTTAATTAAATTAAATCCTCTGAGGATAGGCCAGAATAGGTTGAAATTTCAGAAAGGGAGATTTAGGTTGGATGTTAGGAAAAGCTCTGTCAGGGCAATTAAGCCCTGGAATAAATCACCTAGGGAGGTTGTTGAATCTCCATCACTGGATATTTTTAAGCGCGGGATAGACAAACGGACATCAGGGATTGTCTAGATGATGCTTGATCCAGCCAAGGGCCAGGGGACTGGACTTGATGACCTCTACAAGTCCCTTCCAGTTCTATGATTCTATGACTATCCCAAGCATCACATTTCCAATATCATTTAGTTAGCCAATGATCTAATGACTGACATGTTTGGCCTATATGACATCTTTACCATCTCCATCCAATTGTCACTACATGGCTGTCCCCATTACCACCACAGAAGGTATTAATAAATATTGAATCAGCAATGATACCTAGAATGGAATAGGCCCTGAACAGAACTTTCCTGGAGATGTGGTTATTCCAGATAGAGATGCAATAGTGTGGGACAATTAAAATTGCCATTGCTTATGTTGTGGCTACAGACTCCATGTCTCCATGTTTCATTGTGTGAGCACTAAGTTGACATTATAGTGCTATATACATTATGATGAAAACCGAAATAATATGAATTCTCTGATCTGTTATACTTATTGGCTGCGTCTAGACTGGCATGATTTTCCACAAATGCTTTTAACGGAAAAGTTTTTCCGTTAAAAGCATTTGCGGAAAAGAGCATCTAGATTGGCACGGATGCTTTTCCGCAAAAGCACTTTTTGCGCAAAAGCGTCCGTGCCAATCTAGACGCGGTTTTGCACAAGAAAGCCCCAATCGCCATTTTAGCCATCGGGGCTTTTTTGCGCAAAACAAATCTGAGCTGTCTACACTGTCCCTTTTGCGCAAAAGGACTTTTGCCTGAACGGGAGCGTCAAAGTATTTGCGCAAGAAGCACTGACTTCTTACATTAGAACGTCAGTGCTCTTGCGCAAATTCAAGTGGCCAGTGTAGACAGCTGGCAAGTTTTTGCGCAAAAGCAGCTGCTTTTGCGCAAAATCTTGCCAGTCTAGACGCAGCCATATTGTATAGATTTGTTCCTGTCATGTAACAAGTCAGAATCCTTGAGTATATGAAAAAATCTTGATGTTCCTAGTGCACGGAACACAAGTTTTGTAGATGCTTAACTAAAATTCAGTTTAAGAAGGAATATGACTGACAGAAAACTTCCCTCATAAGAACTCCTTACTTTCTAACAAGATACTCAACAGACTAAAGGTTTAGATCCTACTTATTTAAACAGTTTCCTAACACATTTGTGTCTGTTATGGTCTCTATCAGGTTTCCTTTCTTCTTTTAAAGATTATGACAATTACTTATGACAGTGAGGATTTATTTCTTTTTTTTACCTCTTTTGGGTTACATTTTGTCATAATGTATTCCATTATTGTAATAGCTATCATAAAATAAAGGGGTTTGTATTCATCACCCAAATTAAAAATAAACCCTTTTTAAAATTCTAAAATAAAAAGGAGTACATCTAAAAAACTCTCTGGAATTACATAAATCAGTTATTTAACCTTATAGAAAGGTACCCAAATACTGTAACTGGACTGTTGTTTATGATTGTATTTAAAAAGAGACTTTCATTTTTGGGACTATGTGCTATGCTGGATATTGTACATCATTAACAGTTGTAAGCAAGCCACAAAATGAATGAGAAGCATCAAAATGAATAAAATGATTCTCTCGCTCTGCATATAAATGCATGAGAAGAACTTTTGATCTTTGTGCACTAGGTTTACAAGAAGCAGTACGGTCTTCATTCTTAACAGACCGTGAACGCAGCGACTGTCTCTGCTTTGGATTTCTAGATTATTGTGACTGATGCCAGCTCAGATGTGATGTTTCCAGCTGCACTGAGTGCAAAGTCAATAACTTAGTTGCTTCCCCCTGATCAAATAATGCTGTAGTCTACTCATGTTATACTGTTGATTGGAAATGTAAATGTCATATCTTCAATTGTTAAGAGAAAAATGACAGAAGCTTTAGGACAGGGAAGCCACAGAAGATTTAGGAAACATGAACTGGATGATATATAACACTTTTTGTGCAATGAGACAGCTTTTAGAAATATCAGGTATTTCAGTTCTTAGTTCTATTAAGTCATCAAACAATTATAAATACAGAATGACATGCGTTAAACACGCAATTATCTGCAGACAATTCAATAGTGTAAATTTGACATTACCATGTCAACATTAAAATGGGAACATTTACTATGATTTACCACGCTGATGTATCTGAGATGCTATTATTTTCCCCTCTGAACACCAGAAATATCTCAGATTTCACTAGGTGAGGCAATAATTAGATCTGTTTGGGAAATGGTGGGCAGGAGATGAAAATGTGAACATTTTTTTAAAAAAGAAAAAAGTTCCTTTTTGTTAAAATAAACTAAAGTTTGATAATTTATAACTAGGTTTCATGATAACTGTTGACAAATGATTGCTTTTTAATGTTATCTTTTGTAACTGTAATGCATTTACTACCTGCCTGAGTGCTCATCCCTACAGGAAACCTATGGGGGGTGAGGGGGAAAGAGAAAAATCTGTGAAGCTGTAATCGTTGAGGGCACATCTACACAGCAGGGCAAAAGTTGAATTAAGATATGAAACCTCAGCTATGTCAATTGTGTAGCTGAAGGTGAAATAGCTTAATTTGGCTTTTGGCACTATCTACACACCAGGAAGTCAAAGGAAGAACACTCTTCCTTCAACTTCCCTTATTCCTTATGAAATGAGGGTTACACAAGTCGGAGTAAGCAGTAATAGAATCCTAGAACTGTAAGGGACCTCGAGAAGTTATTGAGCCTAGTCCCCTGCCCTCACAGCAGGACCAAACACTGCCTAGATCATCCCTGATAGATGTCTATCCAACCTACTCTTAAATATCTCCAGAAATGGAGATTCCACAACCTCCCTAGGCAATTTATTCCAGTGTTTCACCACCTTGACAGTTAGGAAGTTTTTCCCTAATGTCCAACCTAAACCTCCCTTGCTGCAGTTTAAGCCCATTGCTTCTTGTACTATCCTCAGAGGCCAAGGAGAACAATTTTTCTCCCTCCTCCTTGTGACACCCTTTCAGATACTAGAAAACTGCTATCATGTCCCCTCTCAGTCTTCTCTTTTCTAAACTAAACAAACCCAAATCTTTCAGTCTTCCCTCATAGGTCATGTTTTCTAGACCTTTAATCATTTTTGTTGCTCTTCTCTGGACCTTCTCCAATTTCTCCACATCTTTCTTGAAATGTGGTACCCAGAACTGGATTCAATATTCCAATTGAGGCCTAATCAGTGCAGAGTACAGCAGAAGAATGACTTCTTGTGTCTTGCTCACAACACTCATGTTAATTCATCCCAGAATCATGTTTGCTTTTTTTGCAGCAGTGTCAGACTATTGACTCATGTTTAACTCATCATCCACTATGACTTCTAAATCCCTTTCTGAAGTACTCCTTTCTAGAAAGTCACTTCCCATTCTGTATGTGTGAAACTGATTGTTCCTTCCTAAGTGGAGTACTTTGAATTTGTCTTTATTAAACATCATCCTGTTTACCTCAGACCATTTCTCTAGTTTGTCCAGACCATTCTGAATTTTGACCCTGTCCTCAAAAGCACTTGCAACCCCTCCCAGCTTCATATCATCTGCAGACTTAATAAGCATACTCTCTATGCCGTCATCTAAATCATTGATGAAGATACTGAACAGAACTGGTCCCAAAACAGACTCCTGTGGAACCTCACTTGTTATGCCTCTCCAGTATGATTTTGAACCATTAATAACTACTTCTCTGAGAACGGTTTGTCCAACCAGTTATGCATCCACCTTATAGTAGCCCCATCTAGGCTGTATTTTCCTAGTTTATTGATAAGAAGGTCATACAAGACCATGTCAAATGCGTTACTAAAGTCTAGGTATACCACATCCACCACTTCTCCCTTATCCACAAGACTCATTATCCTATCAAAAAAACCTATCACATTGGTTTGATATGATTTGTTCTTTACAAATCCATGCTGGTTGTTATCTTGCAGATGGATTCCTTAATTATTTATTTCATTATCTTCTCTGGCACAGAAGTTAAACTGACTTGTCTGTAGCTTCCTGGGCTGCTCTTATTTCCCTTTTCATAGATGGGCACTATATTTGCCCTTTTCCAGTCTTCTGAAATCCCTTCCAACAAATAAGTCATTAAGCACCTCTGCCATTTCTAAGTTTCCTATTATTTTTTTTCTCCCTCTTCACTGAGCAATGGGCCTACCCTGTTCTTGGTCTTCCTTTTGCTTCTGATATAGTTGTAGAATATATATTTATCCTCCAGCTCGACATTATTTCAAAATAATGGCTTGCTGTGTAGGTGCGCATTTTGTTATTTTGAAATAAAGTTAGTTATTCCAAAATAACGCTTCTGTGTAGATGTTCCCTGAGAGTTTTCTACCAGTCAGGCATGCAGTGAGATAGCTTTGAGGCCCTCCTGAGTGCATGCAGATATAGGTCTTTGCTGTGCCTGCACCACCACTGGCCAATTTCTCCAGGACAGTACTGCTGTTCCCAAAGCACAAATTCCCAGTGGATATAATTTAGGAAATGGTACCATGAAAATTGACCAGTCCTCAAATCTGTCACCTCCCAATCAAGGTCACATGCCACTTGTTTCTACAAAGAAACAGATATTTATCTGGAGGATCCCCTCTAAACATAGATTCAGATGAAACAATCTGGATGTATGTGAATACTACATGGTTATCACAAAACAATGTGAACTATTTTATAATTAAGAAACTTAAGCCACCTATAAAGGTATGTTACTGTTTTTGTGGTATTCATTAAAACCCAGGGGCTCCTGGGTTTCCATGAATACCATACAAACAATAAAATACCTTGTAGGTCAGGAAAATAGACTTAAACGTGGAAAACAAGACACTCGTGCTCTACTTAGCTGATGTTAGTAAGCAGGATAGGTTTGTTTTCACTTCTCCATTGCTGAACTACTCAGCATGGTACTACTTTAGAAGGCATTTACAGAGGGAGGTCTCAGTACATGCAGAAGTAATGAATGTTAACTGCCCCCACTTTATGGTTAGCTCTAATAAAGCGTGTACCACTCTGTGCTCAGCACACACAAGCCATTGTCAGCACTAGCTAGATCCCACTCCAGAGTAAGTAGACCACTTCTGAGGTGAGAAATGTTTTCTTTCCCTCCCTTCCACAATGCACTGGAGTAAATCAAGCCACGCTGGGCTGCCTGGGGTAAATGAAATGAGAAAAAAGAAGAGGAGCAGCTAAGGCTTAGAGGCAGAGGTCTTGGTAGGGAGACAGAGAGAAAAGCAGGAAGGTGAGAGAATAGGAAATTCTTTTTTTAAAAAGGTTCTACCAAGAAATTAGATTCCAAATCACAACCAGAGGAGCTAGGGTTGCCAGATGGTTTCAACAAAATTACCGAACACCTCCCCCCTCCAAAAAAAATACACCGGGGAAAAAATTCTGTTGGGGGGGAAAAAAGTGGGGGGGAGACCAAAGTTGTTGAGAAAAAAAAAAGACCCCCAAGAGTTATTAAGCAAAAAATAAATAAATAAAAACAGCATTAAAACAGTATGGCCCCTTTAATTGCATGCAGACTCAGACTAGGGATGGGAAGAGGTTGAGCACTAAGACCCAAGGAAGGCATAGCTTCCCCTTGCTCAGGTCTTGAGGATTTTTGCCAGCGGCCATCTTTTTCTTTTGGTCGAGCCACAAGGGAGCTTCCCTGCAGAACCAGGTAAGCAGGGGGGCCAGGGGCTGGGCCCAGTTGCTGAGTGTGTCATAGGGTTGCCAGGTGTCCGGGATTTTCACCTCCTGGCTGGGAAAAAACAGAAAATACTGGCCATTTCAGGTGTCCGGTATTTTCTGAATTTTTTTACCTGACAGGAGGCGAAAATACCGGACTGTCCGGGTCAATACCGGACACCTGGCAACCCTAAGAGGAGCTGCAGCAAGGAGACTCAGTCATGGATCGATCACTGAAACAGAAAGCATGGGGGCTACCTCCTCAGAAACGGGAAGGGAAAAACAATCTGCCATAAAGACATAGTGACAGCAAGGGAAACATGATCTTGTGGTAAGTCAGAATGACCAATATGGATCCAACATTCTGAGCAGTTTTGTGCTCTGTCTGGGTTTGTTAAGAGTGATGAGTACCAAGTGTAGCCCAAGCTCAGTGTGCTTTAGGAGCAGCCCTGGCAACTACAAGTTGTGGACTATAAACTGTGGCATGTTGGGAGAACTTCCTAGTTCCTGCCAGGGCGTGTGCCCTCTGCCTTCCAGCAGGGTCTCAGCACACACCAAGCTAGGAGCATTTAGTCTGCAAGCAGAGAGGAGGCTGCTCAACTGTCACTCTGTTCAATGTTCCTTACAGAATAAAGTCTGTTCCTGGTGGTTTGTCTTTGTGGGTCTGGTCTGAGGTGTACATACATTGACATACAAAGCAGAGAACACAAAAGGAGCCTCAGGCCTAGTTCCCAAAGTTGTGTAAAAAGTCACAAGGCTTCTCCTATGTTGAATAACCTCATACTGGGCTAGTGAACAGGAGCTCCAGAGGAGATGAGGCAAATAACACCTAGCCTAACTTCAGATCAGAAAAAAAGTGGATGAAAAAAAAGTGAAGAAACTGATGTGCAATTCATTTGGGGCCTCTCCACCTCACAGGGTGGTGAAGGGGAACTAAGGGATACAAACTCCAGCTGCAATGTGTGTTCACAGAAATGCACAAAGTGATACCTAATGTAGAGAACCTGATCTCTGTGGCAGGAGAGACATTGATAAGCCTCATAAATCATGGTTCAGCAGAGGGGTAGTGGCAGTAAGAGACAGGGAAGCCACAGATAACCTTCTCCCCCACATGCTGCTCCTATGCCCCTCTTTCATTCCTGAAAGAACTTGGGGTTTTCTTACAAAACTCACCATGTATCTTGCTTGTCTCTTACTCTTTTACCTGTTGTGAAAGCTTTTTCTCCCTGATCATTTCTGACCTCTGAACACAATATATAATGTAATCTTCAACAAACCAAAAAGGTGAACTGGAGGACGGGGCATCAGTAAGTGACGCAGTTACAGAGAGAATCAGTGATTCAGTGCTCAATAATTTTCTCTGAACAGACAGAAGCGAAATGAGATGTGTGGTTAATTGAGTCCATTTATCTGAAACTGCTTGTTCTCACCAGGCCTCCAGAGCAGTATATTTTAAATCTTGGCTATAAATCACTAACCGCTTATCAACCAATCAGGGTTTGCCAGCAAAATGCAGCACTTTGCTTTACTACACCTTGTTCAGCTCTCCTAATGCTGCAGGCACCTGATTCCTTGGTATATACATTTTTTTTCCTCTTGGGTAAATTCCTGAGATGTGGTCTAGCATTCTCAGAACAGCCACCTCATGCACTCAGGAACTTGTGAAATTTAATCCCAGCTCTTGCACAGGTCTCTCTGACCTGGGAAGAGACATTTTTCAACAGAGACAACCAGGGCACGTTCTGCTTCTGCTTCTCTTTAGCCCATGGAAATTGGAGGAGTTTTCAGTTATAACTGAACACTACTAGCTGTTTTTCAAATTCAGTTTTCTCTCCAGATGCCTAGGCTTGCTTAGGCCACACCATGTTGCAATGCGCTCTATGAAAGTCTACCCACTTGGAACTCATTGCAGGAGTATTGCCTGATAGTGCTTTGGATGCAGCTGAGAGCCCAAACTTTGGGAGTTTCAGAGGCAGCTGCCACGTCATCATATGATACTCAGTCACTACAGCAACCTCTTATTGGCAAATGCTGGAGGTAATCTTCATTGCTTTGGGCATTTATCAGGAATCCATACAAAGTGTGGGGAACACTGGGCTATATGAAAAACTCAAGGGCTATGTCTACACTCGTGGCTTCTTGCGTGAGAAATATGCAAATGAGGCTAAGCATGGAATATCGCTGAGCCTCATTTCAATACCTAATGAGCCGCCATTTTTTGCAGAAGAGGCTCTTGCACCAGAAGGAGCTATCTACACTGCCCCTTCTTGTGCAAGAAAAACCTTCTTGCGCAATGCCGTTCTTCCTGAAAATAATCAGTGTAGCGGCATTGCGCAAAAGGGTTTTTCTTGCGCAAGAAGGGGCAGTGTAGACAGATCCTGCTGGCACAAGAGCCTCTTCTGCAAAAATAGCGGCTCATTAGGCATGCAAATGAGGCTCGGAGATATTCCACGCTTAGCCTCATTTGCATATTTCTCGCGCAAGAAGCCGTGAGTGTAGACATAGCCAAGGAGACCTAAAAGCCATGTAAGAAAGCCCAAGAGCCACAATGCTCTGATGTCCCTGATCTGCTCAGCTGATCATTCCCAGCTCAGCATTGCTGCCCCTTTGAAGTGCTGCTCCGGCGCCTCAAAGGGACAGCGCTGCATGGAGCTGGGTTGAGCTGGGGACTCCAGCAGATCCCAGGCTCCTAATGCACTGCCTTTTTGAAGCACCAGAGCGGCAGTTCAAAGGGGCAGTGCAGCATTAATGCCTGTGATTAACGCGTTCATTTTTTTAACGTGTTAATCCCACCCTGCGTTAATCGCAGGCGTTAATGCAGATAAATTGAGAGCCCTAATAGGAATGTTTATTTTACAACTCATAGTATTTTGTTAAATGGTTCTGGCTATTATGCACATGAACTCTGAGTGCACCGCTACAGGTATATTAACTAGAGAGAAGCCAGAGGAAATAACTTTAGAAAGTCTGATATCTTTAGAAAGTCTGCCCCAGGATGAAAGAGTTATTTTCAAAAACATCTAGGTGCCTGTCAGCCGATGGTCAGGGCAGTGCATGTGTGTGTGTTATACACCCGAGTCTTCAACTGCTGGGACACAAGGTCCTGTCACAGCGGGCGGCCTTAGGGGAGGCCGATGGGCGCCCCGAGAAGTTTAACGTCCATGTCTTTGACCGCTAGGACCGGGGTCCCTTCGCGGCGGGCAGCCAACAGGCTGACAGATGCCCCAGAGTTTACAGGGAGAGCTTATTACACCTCAGAGTTTGACTGCTAGGATACAGGATCCCTTAGCAGCGGGCAGCCTAGGGAAGGCTGAGAGATGCCCCACGGATCTGTCCTCTGGAAGCGACACGATCCAAACGCCCAGCTCTGCCTGTATCTGTCCCTTATGACCGGCTGGAGTTCTTTTAAATTGTGCTTGGTTCTGTTACAGCAACTGAAGGAGTCAGGTTAAAGCTTAAACAGTTACAGGTTTATAAAAGAAGTTATAAATCATATGGTTACAATGGCTATTGCTCTATTTCTTAACTGCTAGCAAATATAGATCTTAAAAATGGTTACAAAGAAAATAAAGATAGAAAATAAAAATAATGGTACCAAGTGACAGCTTAATCTTTAAAGAGCTCTAAGTCTATGTGTACACTTAAGACAAAGGACACATCCAGGTACAATTTTTACCCCCTTCTGTGCCTCTCGACTCCAGCGTATCAGGCCAGGGCCGGTCCCTCAATTCCCAGGAAAGACGAATACGAGGTGGGCGTCCCTGTGGAACCTCGGGAGGCCAATCACCTAACCCGAACAGCAGATAGATGGTAGATTGACGCTCAAAGTAAGTGTGCTGCTGGACTCATCTTTATACCCATAGGGGACCCGTATCCTCTTTCTTATCTAAGATGCCAAATTGTGTTGGTCCGTCTTTGTGACGCCAGTTCTTACAAGGGAGTTTCAACTTAATTTACACTTGCAAGAAAGATAACTAAATTGTGAGTACTGGGCATTCTTTATTGGGCGGGAGATTCCTCCCCCCGGACGAGTGTGTGTTCGTATCAATATGGGTTTCGGTCAAGGGCACTCCTCTGCAGCCTCTAGGTCAGCAATTGGTGTATCTCTGTTTACAGCCATCCAGGGTCACAGCAGCCAGCTTATCCGGGCCTCCTGTCTATGCTTCAAAGACTATGCTGATTTTACTGCTCTGTGTGCCCTGTGTGCTCCAGGCATCTCAGATGTTACGGGGGGGGGGGGGGGGGTTCCTGTCTGGCTATAGTGCCTAACACCCATTGGAATCCATGAGTTTTAGGTGTTGAGGTGCTTATGAAAATCCCAATATGTGTCTAGCTACCTTTAAAAATTGGTGTCTATGTATACATGTATAGGGGGACTGTTAGCCCCTTACTAAAACTTGGTGGTAGTTTTTGGTTGGCCAGCTCCCAGTACCAAAAGGGGAAGGGTCCATGAGAAATCAGGGCCCTGAGACTGACAGACCCCAGGGACAATGGAAAGAGGCCAACACTCCAGCTCAGCCTGATTGACTGATTGGACAGGCCAATGAGGAAATTAGGAGGCCAGGTCCCATCCTCCGTGTGAGCTGGGATTTTCTGGGTCTCTCTGAGAAAAGGAGAGAGCTCTAAGAAGAGCAAGCTGTGTTGAGACAGACCTGCAGTGTCAGAGCCAGACACACACAGCCCAAGGAGCACAGACCCTGTGGTGAAAAGCAGACCTGCAGTGATCAGAGAGCCAAAGGCGTCAGAGAAGCAACACAAGGAGCTGGAGGCTGGCAAAGCAGCACAGTCTGCAGCTGGGTGTGGTGAGCAGCTGGGACCAGCAAAGTCAGGGCCGGCCCGAGCCATTTTGGCACCCCAGGCCCCGGGCGGGTGGCGCCGCCCTGGGCACACGGCGTTTGTGCAGGCCCACCCCCAGGGCACGTGGGCCCACCCCCGGGCGCACGGCACATGCGCGAACCTGCACCCCTGGGGTGCGCGGCCTGCCTCCGGGCACACGGCGCATGCGTGAGCCTGCCCCCAGGGTGCATGGGCCCGCCTCCAGGCGCACGGTGCATGCACAAGCCCGTCCCAAGGTGCACGGGCGGGCGCACGGCGCATGCACTGCCCGGCCACCGCCGCTGGTGTGCAGCCCGGGGCTGCCTGGGCGGGCCGCGCCTGGTTGTGCAGGGCACCACGGCCGTGGGGGGAAGGGCACTGCGGGGGTTAACGCGGCCCCCGCCCTGGGTAGCCACTGCAGCCTGCCGGGAGCCGGGTGTGCGGCGCCTGATGGCAGCTATAAAGGGCACCACACACCCCTTACAGCTGCCATCAGGCGCCCCCCCATCTGTTGGTGCCCCGGGCAGCTGCCCGGCTCGCCTAGCCCTTAGTCCGGCCCTGAGTAAAGTGAGGGGAGAGGCTCTGGGCAGGGAGACACCACCAGCCAAGAGGCCCTGCAGGCCAGACTTGGAGAGGGATTGTAACTCCAACTGGGAGAGGGGTCCTGCCAGCTAGAGCCTGAGGCCGCGTGGTCACTGCCAGAGCAAGCATGTCCAACCTGCAGCCCCCCTGCAGCACAGCCAGGGCCTGAGAAAGAGCCCTGGGACCTATAAGGAACAGACTGTGAACTGTCCTTACACGCTGCAAACTGCTGTTTGTGATGTCCCCGTGCTACAGAGCAGGACTGTGTGTTCTCATTTAACCTCTCTCATTTTTTCCTTATTCTTTTCTTTTTAATCAGTTGCTGTTTAATAAATTGTATTTGCTTTGAATTGTAGGTAATGATCACTGGGTCAAGAAAGCATCCAGTGTGAAGAGAGCATCCCAGCATGGGGACAGCCTAGCCCCTGCCCCAAGTGACTACAAGGTCGGGGATTAAGCCCCAGAAAACCTGGGCCCAGCCTTGTTGGGATTTTGAGGACTCTGCTACTCAGGAGAGTGGAAGGGGAGCCCTCAGGGTCAGGGAGGCCTTTGGGTAAAAGAAGTGGGAGCGGGGACTCAGATCCTTTCGCTGGTCCATTTCACCGTGGTAGTATAGAAGCCAGGAAAGTTCCCCACAATAGCGGGACCATTCCCCCACTTACACATGCATGTCTTCCTTCTCCTGGGTTTGGGGGAATATATGTAAGTGGGAAAACAATGTTACCTCATGCTCATAAATGCCACCAAAATGATATCAGAGTACCAACAAAAGAGCATTTCTGATGCTGTCATATGGTTAAACACAAATAGTCCTGCTTTCAGGCAATATGCTTTCAAACACTTTCTCATCTTCCCTAAATTGATAACACATTCACTCCAATCCAAAATCCAGATCTCCATATGTGTATATGTTTCTATACTGCAATAGTCTTAGCATTTATTTAAAGGATATCCTTTACTTGAATTTGGCTGTTTCATCAAGCTGATTTTTGTTTTGTTGTTTTTTAATAAATAACTAAATTCTTTCCCCATTCTTGGAAATTTCCCCTATGCAATCCATCCGTTCCCATGTAACAGCACATAGAACTCCATCAGATCCTGGGGTGGCACAGCAGCTGGCTTTTGCCAGAGTAAATTAAAGCAGCTCTAATGATGCTCTAAGCTACACTAGGGACAACTTCAGCACACAGCTAGCCAAAGATCTGGGGAGCTCAAAAGTACTGTCAAGCTGTTCTAAGCTCCCATAATTTTACAACACCTGGAAACAAATAGAACTGTTTCAATGGTTTGTTTAAAAAAATCTAATCAAAGTGCTTTTTAAAACAAAAATATGTTCCCCTACCTGGAATGTCTTTAAGTGTTTCTAACACACATAGGGTACATCTACACAGCATGCTTATTTTGAAATAAGCTATTTTGGATTTTTTTCCGAAATAGCTTATTTCGAAATTGCACATCTACATTACAGGGAAGCCTCAAAATTAGATCGAGGCAGCCTTTCCTAATGTGGATGTGCTACCTCGAATTAGAGCCCCAGGAGGCACTGGGGTGTAATTACTCTGAATGACCCTGGGGAGGAGCTATTTTGAAATAGCAGCAATGGAGCATCCAACCTGCTGCTATTCCGAAATACCTATTTCAGAATAGGCCTTATTCCTCATGGAGTGAGGCTTACAGATTTTGAAATTATTTCAAAATAATGGAATTGCTGTGTAGATGCTTGCATTGTTATTTCGAAATAATGTCAGTTATTTCTAAATAACTGTGCTATGTAGATGCACCCATACTGCCTTATCCTGCTTCTTTATAAGAATTTGTGAAACTGACTAGTATTTTCATTGTTGAAGGTTAAAGAAATGTAAAAAGCAAACAAACAGCATACATAATGAAAAATCATGTCACTTTTAATTTGAATAATGTAAATCATAACGTCTATTAAAATGTAACGCTTGGAGGAAAATTGGTTGGTTTTTAGATTACAACAGTGTAATCAACTGTGTCTCTTTAATTCTAATATATTTAGTATTCTGCAAAACTTTAGTTAGCCTTCTGGGACTTAATATATCATAATTTTATTAATACATCTTAACCAATGTCAACAGAAGTTGCCCAAGTGGTCAATACTGGCCACTAAATAAAAATCAGTCTGAGATTTTGCGGATAAATACATCTGAATTGGACCCAAGAGTAAGTTACAGCTGTTCTTGGCATACTATCACTATTTACATCTTATTAATAGCAGCAAAAAGTATATTAGATGGCTTACTTAGTACACACAATAATGAAGAACAATTCTCCTCATAACTCCCTGCTGTCTCAGAAGACCATGAAAGTAAATACTCGTATTTTTTTAAAAACTGTAAGGCAGAAACTAAAGCCTAGCTGCTACCAATTCCACTCTGATGACCTACTGCATAGATTTACATTGGCAATATGATAAAAGTCATGCATGTTGAAATAATTTATTTCTGAATCCAATTTCCCTCTATGGATTTTGCCATGTGATTAACATTTTTCCTTTATCATTTTATAAGCTTTGTGGAGGAACTGACAATTACTTCTAACTCCACTTAAAAGTGAGATTCAAAGCCAGGAAATAAAAATGTGCAATAAAAATTAACTCTTCCATTTGGAAGATAAGTGAATCCCTTCGAACAAGCACAGGACCTGTAAAAGACATGACAGAAATGAATTCAGCCTGGAAGCTCAAATATACATGAAGAACCAAATTGGGCACCTGGACAATCTCAGTACGGCTCTTCCACAGTGTTCCAATGAAAAGCAAAGGTTACATCAAATAGAGTTGGTAGAACTGCCAAAAATCATACTTATGCTTTGAAAAGTTATTTGTGGAGCATGAAGTATGTCACTACTGTGTGGAACATAGAACACCATGTGGTACTTGGCATACAATCTAAGGACCTGGGGGTGTAATGCTTATTGCCAGCCATTGTACTTACATAGGACATTTCCAGTGTTGTAAATGGAAGTTAGACACCCAGCTTTCATTGGCTGTCAAATGGAGTTAGTTGCCTAATTGTTCCCCTGCTATCATGGGTAACCCAGTTGACTTGCTGGCTCTAAGGCCTTGATTGTCACTTCTGTGAGGAAGGGTTAATCCTAAAATAAGCAGACTTCTCTCAGGGTGGGGGGTATTCCTGACTCTATAGTCCTTCCTTCTAGAGAGGGAGCTGGACAGAGGCTGCTTAAGACAATCAGCCACCCTAGAAAACATTTTTGTCAGACATCCCCCTCCTACCCCGTTATAAGATCTTCAGAACATCCTGCCCTGCTGCCAGGATTAAAGTCCCTCAGGCCTCTGCCCAAGGCTCTGCAAGCAAATGAAATCCAATTTCTGGGCATGTGACACCCCCTGGTTGAACTGACCTTCCCAATGGCCCTTTCCAGTGCTTCCTCAAGCCCAGAGAAAGAACTGTGTGGCTCTAAAGCTTGTCTCTTTCACCAACAGAAGTTGGCTCAATAAAAGATATTACCTCACCCACTTTTTCTCTCTTACAAAATCTCAAATAGCACTATTTTCTTTATTAGCCAAACTTATGGTAGCCAAACTATCATAAAAAGAACAAAAGATATCAAGTTAGTTTGAGAAGGTCTCTGTTCCATAAAGCCATGTTACTTGGCATTAATTATATGTATCTCCTTTAATTCTTTATTAATTGAGTCCTATATCAGCCATTCCATTATTTTTTCTGGGATCAACATCAGCCTGGTAGTCCTGTAATTACCCAGGCAATGTCATTTGCTCTTTTTAAAAATTGACACAATATTAACCTTCTTCCAGTCTCCTGCAACTTCCCCATTGTTGCACCAGTTATTGAAAATCAACTTTAATATTCCAAAAAACTCCTTGGCCAGCTCTTTTGAAATGTTTGGATGTAAATTATCCAACTGGTGCTGATTTTAAAATATCTAACTGTAGTTATTGAAATGTGTAGGCCTGGGAAGCCATCCTTAATAGAACAATTCAGTGACAGCGCTGTGTGGTCAAACTTGTTGAGTTTATTGGCTCCCCGGCTCCTTTCCCACACTCTCAGCACACTTCATTTATGCACTTCATTTATGCAAGATGTGCTTATTGAGGATGGCCTCCATACAATTAGTTTTAATTTTCTGTTTGGCTGAAGTTTGCTTAGTAAGTGTGAACTATGCACGATGAATGTTTCTAAAGTTAAAGTTCAAAAGTTCTTCACACTCCTTTTCATCATGATGTTCCCCCTCACCATGGGAGCAACATGGAGACTTTCCAAAAACAATACCATGAAACAGAAGTATTCCAGTTGAGAAGGAATAAAAGGAGACAGTGAGTGAATTATACTCTTAACCTTGCAAGGGGTCCAGATAATAAGGTTAAAATCCTGACCATACTGGACCTGAGCTAACACCCATTGGATTCAACATGAACCTTTACATTGAATTTGACAGGAATTGGATCAAGCCCTTTGTTGGTTGGGTTGCAAAATTCGGGGGGAGGGGGGTGGAGCTTGAGCCACTGTACTAATTATGTGCATAAAAAGATAATTTCCACATCCAGACCTGCCTTTCTGGCACCTTTCAGTAATATTAAATGGTAAATACTGCCCTGCTTTTCTGCTATGATCCATTCTTTGTGACGCCTTGTCCTCTTTCCCAATGTTTTATCGCAGGTCTCTTTCCAGGCTGTTTTGGTGTGTTCCCAAATTTGTTCCACCGTAGCATCTTCCAGGATAAGGTTTGTCAGAAGTGCATATCTGTTGGACAGCTCCTCTTGGAAACAGGCTCTTGTCTTTAAATCCTTCAGCTGCTCCATGTTGAAAGAGGAAGACCTTGGACAATGTGGAGAAGATCTACTGAGATTGAAGGACAACAACTGGAGTACTCCTGGAGTCAGCTAGAAGTTTTGTCTCAATACTGAGTGAAGTGGCGGAGACTCGTAGATGACCTATGCTCCACTCGGAGTACAAGAGTTTAAGAAGAAGACTGCCCTGCTTTAGTGTCTGTGGCATGTTTCTGTGTTGTGTGTGAGCATGGGAATCTTAGGGTATGTCTAAACTACAAGGGCTCCATCGACAGAGCCATGTAGATTAGTTTACACGAAAAAGGGAAATGAAGCTGCGATTTAAATAGTCGCTGCTTCATTTAAATAAAAATGGCTGCCGCGCTGTGCCGATCAGCTGATTGTCGGCACAGCGCGGCAGTCTAGACAGGGATCTGCCGACCCCAGAACCCTTCGTCGGCAGATCCTGTAAACCTCATTTCACAAGGCATAAAGGATCTGCTGATGAAGGGTTCTGGGGTCGGCAGATCCGCGTCTAGACTGCCGCGCTGTGCCGACAATCAGCTGATCGGCGCAGCGCGGCAGCCATTTTTATTTAAATGAAGCAGCGATTATTTAAATTGCAGCTTCATTTCCCTTTGCCGTCCTGCCTAATCTACATGGCTCCGTCGACAGAGCCATGTAGTCTAGATACACCCTTAGTGTGTGTGGGGGGGGGGGGGAGACAGGAGGTATATCACAAGTATAGACTCCCTGTACAGAGCTGATCTCAGCTCTCTGTGGCTGCTTTTCTGCCAGCATACAGGGGTTTGATGGGAAGAAGCTAAGGATGGCCATGTGGCCCAGGGCAGGGACAGAACTTCTGCTGTCTCATGGATCCTGCTGTTGTCCCCTCTCCATAAAACAGATAAATTGGGGCATGTAGGCATACTTCCCATTGGAGCATGTTTCCCAAGCACGTACACATACAAAACCAAAAGAAAGGAGGACTTTACTCAGTACAGACAAGAAAGAAAGAAAGAAAGAAAGAAAACCTGCTTATTCTAGTCTACTATTTTACATAAATAATATTTCCCTAATCCATATATTCACCTTCTCCACTCTCAGCTTTCTTGCATTGCTAGAGCATTTGGGGGGGAGGTTCTGGTTTTTTTTTTCTTTTTTTTTTTAATCTACTGTTTACATTAAGTCTTACTAACAAGTCACACAGCTGATGTGTTTGCTGTTTTGCAACATTACAGATGATTGTTGCATGGCACAATTTCGGTAAATGTTCTGCTTCCTAAGCATACTGTTTTCAGGCCAGGTGAAATAGAAGGAAGAACTTACATGAAAAAAAAACCATCTAGATTTCCCAGCATCTGGCCCTTGGCATTATTTAGTCTTTTCCCTTTAATTACAAGTGCAGGGCAAAGGTCTTTGTGTTAACTGGGTAAGTTATGTTTAATGCATCCCATATGTACTGTACAATTCTGCCAGAAAAAAATGGGATGTGTCATTTTCCTTTACTTTCTCAGTACATTCTCACTTAAGGCAAGCCACTAGTGATCTATATTGATGGCACAGAGTTGTAATAATGTTTTGACATCATTATTGGCAATATACACCAGTCATCCTATTTAATAGCTATATGTCATTTGAAATCTTCCTAAAACTTGTCTCAGAGCAGTAGCTGTGTTTGTCTGTAACTTAAAAAACAGTGGTCCTATAGCACCTTAGGGTATGTCTACAGTGCCACCCTAGTTCGAACTAGGGTGGCTAATGTAGACATTCGAACTTGCAAATGAAGCCTGGGATTTAAATATCCCGGGCTTTATTTGCATGTTCCCGGGCACCTGCAATGAGGAGTAACGGTAGTTCAAATTAGGAGCTTTAATTCGAACTACCTAGTCCATGCCGCGTGTAGCCGCGGGCAGGGAGTTCGAACTACAGGGCATTTAAAAATGGCGGCGCCCAGGAACATGCAAATAAAGCCCGGGATATTTAAATCCCGGGCTTCATTTGCAAGTTCGAATGCCTACATTAGCCACCCTAGTTCGAACTAGGGTGGCAGTGTAGACATACCCTTAGAGACTAACCAAAAAAATATATATATAGTGTGTGAGGACACAAAAAACATTAGATCTGTGTCCCATCCCTACTCCCACAGAAAAAATCCCTCGTGTAATAAAACATACATGCACTCTATTTGTGTGTGTCCTCTATTACTCACTCTCCTTCTGGTTGTAGGTGTCCCCCCAATACTCGGTGTTCAGACTTTCCTATAATATTTGGGTCCTGCAAAAGTCTGCTGTGTTTCTATTAAAAGAAATAAAAACAAATACTGTGTAACCAATTCAGGAAGCAGTATATGTTCTCAGGAAACGTGTTCTTTTCCCTAGCACTGAAGTCAGAGCTTATAAATAGTAGTCTTTCATCCCATAGACACACACACGTATTACATTAAACTTACATGTCCTGAGTCTTCAGAAAACAACAGAACTCACAGGCCACTTTGGGGCTTTGATGTTTTGTTTTTTATTAAGCTCACGTTGCCTCATAAGCCTTATTATTTATTAATTCACTGAGAGTCTAAAACAGTCCAATTGTTTGGGTGCCTGGAAACGTCTAAGGCTAGTCCATTTATAACGAGGAAGCAGTGATACATAAAAATGTTTCTTTTCAGAATACCACACAGATGAAAAGTTGCTCAGAGCTCCACCAAAATTCTGTCTCATACCAGATCTTTAATTGTGTTTATTTTGATAACTTTGCAGAGGTTTTATGGTTGTTTTTTAGCACCACTGATATATTTGTATGTATTATACTAATGCAGAGACGTGGGATCGTGTCAGAGGTGTAGGGACTGCACCTGGGAAATTTACTAAGCATTCCTATAGAAATACACCAATAGCAATGCCATATTAACCTAATACTGGTTTTATCTTATACATAGTTTGCTCATTTTTAATATAGATATTATAAGAATAATTTGATCTCAACTCATCAAGACATGGAACCTGTACTATGGAGATAGGGTTCTCTAAATATAAATAAATGTACAGTACTACTTTCAAATATGAGAAATGCCTGAAAAGATAGGACAAAAAAAGAATCCTCTTTCTCTTTTCTGAATGTGTATGCACAGCAGGGTTTAAGGTCATCATGTAATATTCAGAAGAGTTACTGAGGAAATATGTTTCCCTAGCAACAGCTGCTTTAGAGGTTACAGCAAGATTAGTAAGACTCTATTTCATCTTTTCTTTGTTTTAAATGCAACTGTGACCTGCCAAACCATCCGGTCAAAATCAGCAGTTCTGCAACAAACAACTTATTTAAAAAATATATTACATTAGTACTATAGATGTATTTTTCTAATCTGATAAGGGCAGCTATTTGCCATGTTGCTAGCCTGCACATATTTATTAATTGAACAATTTCAGCTATACTTGGTTAGCAAAGGAGGACTTTAACTCAGTAAAAAGGAATGCAAAAATGTTAATAAACTCAAGATGCTAAACTCTGATTTGTACTTAATTCCATTAATACATTCAACCCAAATGAAACTGTAACCTTAGACCTTCTGGATTGATTGGATATAAACAATCTAAGAAAAACAAAACGTGTTATAAAAATAGTATACTCCACTTTTGCTCTTATCTCTAACTGTATTTTTAAAAAAACTAGAAAAAGTATCACTCCTATAAATGGTCATTACAATATATTATTATTAAAACAGCATCAAAAATGTATTAGGCACTTTACAAAGCAAGTTTAAATACTTCACAGGGCTCCTGCTCCCAAAAGCTTACAAGCTAATGTTAGACATGATACAATGAGAGTAACAAACTAAAGATGGGATGAACTAAAGACAGAAAAGGATTAAAGCAATCAGTGTATCTTCAGACATTTTTATTATGTGCTCATCTTGATGGGACCTTCAACTTATTGACTAATTTATTTTATATAAATCCATGCACATGTTGCACAGGGAATCAAAGAAGCACTTGTTTTAAAGGGAATTTCAATAAAGAACAGGTGATGTGGTAAACAGGGCACAGATTTCTGTTCCACGCCAACTTCACAGCTGAAACCTGTTTATACTGAACCTCTGTATTTGGGCAAGTTTGGATTGGGATCTGCATCAAAAACCCCCAAGTTTGATAGTTCATATTAGGGATTTAACAGTGTAGTTGATTAACCAATTAACCGATAAGCAAAAGCTTATTGGTTAATGCTACAGACGATACGTATTTCCCTCCCTCCCCCTTGCCAGTATATTTTTTAGCTGGTGGTCCAGCAGCCTGGCTCATTCCTGGCTTGCACTGGGTCTGCGACCTACCTCCACTGTGGCTCTGCATTTAAAGTGTATTAAGAGCTGGGCAGGCAGGCAGCCCAGTTCAGTTCTGATTCGTGATGAGTCTGGGAGCTCAGACCCTGCCCCTAGACAGAGGTTGCTGCCACCCCAGGCAGCAGCATGGGGCAACAGGCAGCCAGTCCGTGAGGGGAGCTGGTTTTTAAACTGGCTTCCTTCGGAGACCAGTTCCCGCCTGGCACCCCACACTGTTGCCTCTGATACAAAGGCAGCAGTGTCATGTGGCAGGGGGCTCCTCAGGGGTGGGGCCAGAGCGCATTGGCTGCCAGCCCTGCCCATGGGGACTACAGAATAGTCGACTAACCAATACGAATTCATGAGGTTACTCCACTATTCAATTAACCGATACTTAACATCCCTAGTTCATATTCAAGAGGTTCATCCCATTTTAGGAAAGCAGAATCTGCTCATCTACCACCTTGTACGTTGTGAGTCATTTACATCTGCAAAAACTGGGTGAAAAATGCTGCTGGAGCACTTTACACCTGCTCTGCATGTCTGTGAATCACTACACGGGATCCAAAGGAGTGGAAAAGAAGACTCAAAAAGTTGAGTCTGGGTTTTGGTTCAGGCCCATTTCTAATCACTCAAATGATAAAGAATTTGTTACTAGCCAACCACTTGCATATGAAATTAGCGCATGTGCCAAACACTCAAACAACCCAGTGACCCTTCAAATATATTTAGAATCAAATTTTCAAAGGTTTTGAGATGGGTGTTCTATGATAGAAGAGCACACTTGTAAGGACTCTACACTTGTCCTTGTTGAACCTCATCAGATTTCTTTTGGCCCAATCCTCTAATCTGTCCAGGTCACTCTGGACCCTATCCCTGCCCTCCAGCAAATCTACCTCTCCCCCTAGCTTAGTGTCATCTGCAAACTTGCTGAGGGTGTGATCCATCCCCTCATCCAGGTCATTAATAAAGATGTTGAACAAAACTGGTCCATGAACAGATCCTTGGGGCACTCTGCTAGAAACCGACTGCCAACCTGACATCGAGCCATTGATCACTACCTGTTGGGCTTGACAGTCTAGCCAGGTTTCTATCCATCTTACTGTCCATTTATCCAATCCATACTCCCCTAACTTGCTGGCAAGAATATTGTGGGAGACCGTATCAAAAGCTTTGCTAAAGTCAGGGTATACCGCATCCACTGACTTTCCCATATCCACAGAGCTAGTTACCTCATCATAGAAGCTAATCAGATTGGTCAGGCACGACTCGCCCTTCGTGAATCCATGCTGATTATTCCTGATCACTTTCCCCTCTTCCAAGTGCATCAAAATGGATTCCTTGAGGATCCCCTCCATGATTTTTCCAGGGACTGAGGTAAGGCTGACTGGTCTGTAGTTCCCTGGATTGTCCTTCTTCCCTTTTTTAAAGATGGGCACTACATTTGCCTTTTTCCAATCATCCGGGATCTCTCCCGATCTTCACGAGTTTTCAAAGATAATGGCCAAAGGCTCCTCAATGACATTTGACAACTCCCTCAGTACTCTCGGATGCAATAAATCCAGGCCCATGGATTTATGTATGTTTAGCTTTTCTAAATAGTTCCTAACTTGTTCTTTCCCCACCAAGGGCTGTCCACCTCCTTCCCATACTGCATTGCCTAGTGCATTTGTCTGGGAGCTGACCTTGTCCGTGAAGACAGAGTCAAAGAAAGCATTGAGTACTTCAGCTTTTCCCACATCATCTGTCATTAGGTTACCTCCCTCATTCAGTAAGGGCCCCACACCCTCTCTGATCACCCTCTTATTGCTAACATGCCTGTAAAAACCTTTCTTGTTACCCTTCACTTCCCTTGCCAGCTGCAATTCCAATTGCGCTTTCGCCTTCCTGATAACTCCCCTGCATTCTCGAGCAATATATTTATACTTCTCCCTAGTCATCTGTCCAAGCTTCCACTTCTTGTAAGCTTCCTTTTTGTGTTTAAGCTCACAAAGGATGTCCCCAGTAAGCCAATCTGGTCCGCCTACCATATTTGCTTTTCTTGCTGTGCATCGGGATGGTTTCTTCCTGTGCCTTTAATAAGGTTTCTTTAAAATACTGCCAGCTCTCCTGGACTCCTTTCCCCTTTATGTAAGCATCCCAGGGAATCCTGCCCTTCAGTTTCTGAGTCTGCTCTTCTGAAGTGTGTGTATTTTGCTACTCTCCTTTCTTCCTTTGGTCAGGATCCTGAAATCTACCATCTCATGATCACTGCTTCCCAGGTTATCACCCACCTCTACTTCCCTTACTAGTTCCTCCCTGTTTGTTAGCAGCAGGTCAAGCTGCACATGGCCCCGGTCGGTTCCTTCAGCACTTGTACCAAAAAGTTATCCCCACCATTCTCCAAAAACTTCCTGGATTGTCTGTGTACTACTTTATTGGTCTCCCAACAGATGTTAGGGTAATTAAAGTCACCCATGAGAACCAGGGCCTGCGATCTGGAAGCGTCTCTCAGTTGTCCAAAGAAAGCTTCATCTACCTCATCCACCTGATCCAGCGGTCTATAGCAGACACCAACCACAACATCACCCCTGTTGCTTCCTCCTCTAAATTTAACCCATAGACTCTTAACAGTCTTTTTTCCCTCTAAGTACTGGAGTTCAGAGCAGTCAGACTGCTCTCTTACATACAGTGCAACTCCTCCTCCTTTTCTCCCCCGCCTGTTCTTCCTGAACAGTTTATACCCTTCCATGACAGTGCTCCAGTCATGCGAGTCATCCCACCAAGTCTCCGTTATTCCAATCAAATCATAGTTCTTCGAATGGGCCAGGGCTTCTAATTCTTCCTGTTTGTTTCCCAGGCTTCTCACATTGGTGTACAAACACCTTCGATAACCAGTTGATCGCCCTGACTTCTCCATCCAAATCAGGGGTTCTCCTTCGTTGCTCGTTCCTCCTTGTGATTCTTCCCTGTGTCCAACTTCCTCACTTACCTCAGGGCTTTGGTCACCATCCCCCAATGAACCTAGTTTAAAGCCCTCCTATCTAGGTTTGCAAGCTTGCCCGCGAAGATGCTCTTTCCTCTCTTAGTTTGGTGGATCCCATCTCTTCCTAACAATCCTTGTGCCCAGAACAGAGTCCCATGGTCGAAGAACCCAAAGACCTCTCTCCGACACCATCTGTGCAACCACGCTTTTACTTCCTCAATTTGACAATTCCTACCCGGACCTTTTCCTTCAACCAGAAGGATGGATGAGAACACCACTTGCACTTCAAATTCCTTGATCTCTCTTCCCAGTGCTACATAATCTGCTGTGACCTGCTCAAGGTCATTCTTGGCCGTATCGTTAGTTCCAACATGGAGAAGCAGGAAGGGGTAGTGATCCGAAGGTTTAATCACTTTCAGAAGATTCTCGGTCACATCCTGAATGCGAGCTCCTGGTAAGCAGCACACTTCTCAAGATTGCAGGTCTGGACGGCAGGTGG
This sequence comes from Pelochelys cantorii, assembly GCA_032595735.1. Taxonomy (NCBI): domain Eukaryota; kingdom Metazoa; phylum Chordata; order Testudines; family Trionychidae; genus Pelochelys; species Pelochelys cantorii. Next base: position 61,466,775 of record CM064328.1, on the reverse strand, counting down.
ATGACTCAGTCCCTCTTAGGATGGAGTCCCTGATCACTAAGATGTTATGACTTGTTACAGCTCCCATACATAGAAGTTTAGCTCAAGTGCTAGCAGCTTGTACTTTTAGCTCCAGGGGATCCTGATTCAATTCTCCATGTGTTGGCTAAGGGGGCAGCCATCACACATGCACCCTCTTGGTTCCCATGCCACATGTCACAACACATTGCTCCCTTAACTTCCATAAGCAGCACACATGAAAACTACAGAAATTGGTCTGGTGGTAGGACTGGAGTAGCAACCCATGAAGGAGATGAGATGGCAGTAGTTTACAGGCAGATATCATCACTGGCACAATCTTTGGCACCATGTGCCCTACAAGCATAGTCTACTGGTAGGTCTACACTTCGAGTTGGAGATGGAAACAAACTTGATCTGGTGCTCTAAAAGTAGAGTGTAGCTGTGGAGGAACAAGTGGCAGAAGGAACTATCTCCTGAGGATGCACCCAGTCAAGACGCTAAGTCGGAAGCAGGCAAGATACGGCCCACAAGTCAGATCAGACCCGCCAAGCCTTTGGATCCAGCCTGCAATCCATCGGAACCCTTAAGCAGGCTCCCTGCCTGCTGCAGCCCCAGATCACTCTACGCTGTTGGCTTCTGGGGTTGTGTGCCTTTAGGCACCACATGTCCTTTGAAGTGAGGAGAGAAACCAGCCATGAGAACTGAGATGATTGTATGCTGGGCAGCATACAAAGTCGTTCCCCTTCCCTTTCTTCCCCCCACACTGGTGCGCAGCACAGAGAGTCACATGACCACCTGCTTTGAGCATCCTGGGGTCACGACAGGCAGGGAGACTGCCTGAGGGTCCCACTTGGCTGGTGGTCAAGAACCACCTAGCTAAGTACCTCCCGGTCAGAGTCTGCATCTGGCACCCTAGCTTCTCCAGCTTCCTGCCCCCAGTCACCATCCAAATCCTCTGTATCTCCACTCCCCTCCTGCCCAGGTCACAACTCCCTCCCAGATCCTATACCCACTCCTATGCCCTCCCCCAGGCCAGAATCCTCTCCTGCTCCCATGTCCCCTCCCCAACCCTGTACCCCAATCCCCTGTCCCTGGTCACCACTCAAACTTCCTCTCAGACTTTATGCCCCCTCTGTACTCCAATCCCCTATCCTGAGGTCCCTTCTTCACCCAGCCACTGTCCCATACCCTGCATCCACTCCATAGAAAAGTGAGGCACTTGACCACTTACCAAAATCATGGAGTGGCCCCTCTCAAAAATTACTGCCCACCCTTGCACTAAGTTCATATTCTGGGAGGCTAGCCCCTGCTGCTGTAGCAGCCACACACTGTTTTTAGCATGTAATCGTCATCAGAGCTAGCATAGGTGGAAATGGACACCTCCAGCTCCAAGTGTAGACATGCCCTATGACCTGAAGTCTGCCCCCACTAGGGGAAGATACTCACTTGACCTATGGCTGAGCCCAAAGACATGACAGACAGTGTTGTACCCTGCTAAGAGAAATACCATCAAGCACACTGCCCTTCACTGTCACAAAGAGTATGCCATGGGCACTGGAGAATCCCTAGGGCAGTGCAGCTCCATTTCTGTCCCTCCAAGTCAACCAATAGAACCCAGCCAGAATTAAATGGAGGTTGCCAACTTACCTAAGGGGAAAGAAAGTCAGCAGATCAAATTGTGCCAGACCATAGTCTCCCTTCTAAATTTGGCCTTACAGGTAATTTTCTCCCTGATACTTTATTCCCTGTGAGTTTGCACTGAAAAAAGTTGTATCCTTTTTGAATGGTGAACTCTTGAGCAGTGGTTTGGCATCTTAATTTATAGAACAAGGCATCATTTATATGATGATGGCTCACAAATACCTTATGAAGTCACAACAGTCTCATGTAGGCCGTTACACTTAGCTTCATTGAAAGGTCTGCATTCCATAGGCAGAGGAAACTGCCTCTCTAGCTTTCCAAACCTCCCTTGTCTCTAAGGGAGGATTTCATTTCAAGAAGGGCTTTCCCTTCTTTCGCTCATCAGTGTCTGTTATTTAAATCTCTCCCTTGGAGTCCAGGATTGTTCACACACCATTATAGCCTCACATCTTTCTTGAAGCTAAGATGGCAATTTTTTAAAACAAAACAAAACTACTATGTGTGTGGGAAAGTGTGGATGGCTAAGAGAGCCAGGCTTACACATGGACCTCGCTCAACTTTCCAAATTAACATGACCCCAGGAAGTCGGACATGATTATATTCTGGCAGTTCTCAAAATACTGAAATCAAGCTACCCCTCCTTTTAAATATATTTGCCTCAAAATAGAAAAAGTATCTTCTCTGTATTTATGTTATATTAGTGGCTTGGTTTTGGAAGTTCTGCCTGAAGACTTCCAGAAAAGAAAAAAAAATTGTTTTTCGTGAATCATCCATGTTATGGTCTTCATAAATTTACATCATTACCAAAGTATGCCCCAAATTACTATGTAAATACCAGACACGAAACACTAAGGGAGGTGGGGGGAAAGCCGGGTACCAAGTTATGTCAGAGTACAACTGCTACTAATGTGATGGCACAGCAATATCACTATGTTAGTCTATGAAATTTCTGTGGTGATACTCTAACTTTCAGACATATGACTTTGATACAATAACAGATGTGGTAATAGTCTATTTTACATACAATAAAATCTGTGGTAATGTAACCTCAAACCATAAAAGCAAAATAAGACTGAACTTATAGCTTTTTAAATACTGATTATATATTACAGCATTGCAATGTGTGCTATGGACATGACTGATGGAGAAAGCCCCAGAAGCAAGGCCACCAAACACATTGAGATCCTTCTGATAACCAGGAATCCTAGTTTTCTGTGATAAAAAAAAAACCAAAAATGCTCAGATTAAAATAAAAACCTGCATTTGTCTACAATTAAAATGAAAAGCTGAACTTTAGTTTCCCTAGTCACAAAATACAGTTGAACCCAATGTTTTGCTGATACACACAGAGTTAACACTCTGTATTAACCATTACCACCAGTTCTCAGTCTTGGCATAACTAAACCCAATGAAGAATAAGGGAATATTACCACTATCCTGCATAAGCCACATCCCAGCCTACCTTTGGTTTTCCCACCCTGCAGTTCAGCATACTGAAATGCAGCAGTGCTCTGCTCCATACCTCACACAGGGTGGGAGAAACTCTCTTCTACACAGCTCATCCCTTTCCCCTGCATGCAGAGAACTCATGGCATTTCCTCTGCATTGTCCCTCTCCAGGGATGTGTAGCAGGTGGTCTGGATTTGATTTGGATCTGTTTCATAATGTGAAACTTCTGCAGATCCACCCAGAATCAGTTAGGTTTTGCTGTCCTGTTCCATTTCAGATTGTTATTTAACTTTCTAGAGTGACAAAGTAGGTGAGGTAACATCTTTTACTGGACAAACTTCTGTTGGTGAAAGAGAATGGATTCCGAGCTACACAGAGCTCTTCTCCAGGTCTAATTTGCTATCCATTTTCATCACTAGTTCTCTATGGGGCTGACCCAAAGACCTTTCATTTAAGAGGAGTCTTTCAATTGACTGCAACAGGCTTTAAATCAGACCCTTTGCATATTGTTACTTTCTACATTTCCCCCTCACATTGAATATATGTTATGGATTGTTTCCTTCTGAACCTATTACTTTGGGGGCGGGGAGGGTTCCATGTTGAATTTCATCTTCTTATTTCCTGCTCATACAGCTAAATGTCTGTAGGTCCCTTTGTATTTGGTATCTTCGCACTGGCTCCCGTTCCAGCAACATCTTGGAGTTTCATTTCTATGTAGCTTAGGGAGATTGTTAATGGAAATATTATATATAACTGGACTGCACATCAATCTCAAAGCCTCCCCATTAGACTCCCTCTCTCCACCCTTGTTTTATCATTGCTCTTTGTTTAAAGTCATTAGGTAATTTTCTGTCTCCTTTCAACACAAGAATCCAAACCATTCTGAACTATTCTTCCAAGAAGGGAGTCAAGAGATAACTCTACCAAATGCTTCTAAGGGGAAAAAAAACATCTTTGTCTTTATTAATAAGGTTTAGAGTATGGCTTTGCCACAAGGCCCATATATGGGGTGGTGTGTATCTGTGCAGTACAAAGCACGGGGGATATTCACTTCCTGCTTTCGTTTGTTCCATAGGATGGAGGAAGAAGTAAGAGCATATAGAAACACATTACTTTCCTATGCTAGGATCAGATTAGGACACATATACACAATGCCACTCACACGAGTGGCTCAGCACTCCTCACTCCCTACCCACCCACTTGGGGTGCAGTATCAGAGGCACCGGAATTAAATGAATTTATCTAGCTGCAAAGTAATGAAGACTTCAGTCCCCTCTGCTGTGGCAGAGTACAGCAGCTCTTTTAAGCTGCCTCAGGTATATGCTTTCTTCATATGATGAACTAAAAAAGATTAGTTACCAATGAAATCAGCATGTCAAGATGACAGAACAGCCTTTCGTCTGCTAAACATGTGAAAGTGAGGGAATGATTAGAACCGTTAGTGTCAATATTTTGGAGGTATTCTTGGTGAATCTTTAAGAAGACAACCAAACTTAACTCTAGGAAGCTCCAGAGTTCATCAAATTTAACAATTGTCTTGTGCACATGTATGCATGCTATACACGAGCTGTTTTGGAGACTTCAGAAGAAGCAATAAAATTGCTATGAACTTTGAGACATACATGTTGATGACTGTACAATTAGGAAACTAGAGGAGCCATTCAGTGTAAAATTTTCAAGGGTATTTAGGTACCTTGGCTTTGGTGCCTATGCACTCTGGAAAAATCCCAAATTCCTTTGCAAATCTGTCCCTTGATTAGTATATTTATTAGAGATAGCTAGATAGAGGGATCCTCAACACATATTGGACCCTATTCCAACTAAAATCAATGGCAATACTCCCACTGAAGAGAGCAGGATCAAGTATTTTTTTTTCTTTTAGTGATCAGAACTAACTCCAGTACTAGCTCAGAACAGAAGGCTACTCCATCCAAGGAACCAAAGTCTTCACAGATTTACACCTTCTACAACCTATAGACTTCACTGAAACAAAAAACAGGACTATGTAGCACTTTAAAGTCCTGTTTTTTGTTTCAGCTAGACTAGACTAACACGGCTACATCTTTATTACTATTCTATAGACTTCACTATGATTGTCAAGGGCTTAAGTACATAGAGGATTTGGGCCCATACATTTAAACCATCATAACCATTCTGACACCCCAAAACACAGAAAATTATCAGCATTAAGCCATAAAAATCAGAGTCACTAGTTCAAAATAAGAAAGCCAGCATCTGCTACCTCTCTAGTACTATTCTGTGGCCATTGTGTTCATGGTTAATGCACATGATGTTTTGTTGTTCCAAAATTGGCACTTTTGTAGGATAGTAAAATGCAAAGAATCCTTCCCTTTGCCTTGGTATTTTTCATTATTGTTGACCTCTCATATGATCAGGATGGCCACTTTTCTAAACCAGCAAATTTAGACTAAACAAAAATTCAGTCTAAAATAATTTTATTGTAATATTGTATCAGTCATTGGTAATTATGGTGAACATATTTCACACAAGCTGCTTCACACAGTTCTTAAAATGTCAGTGTGATTAGTCCAATTTGTTGTGTGTTGTAGGAAATGATACACTAGCCACACCATCTTCCTTATTTTGCTTATGACCACAGTTGGTCTTGACATAGAAACTGGCCAGGAGGAGGTGCCACAGAATTGAAGATGCCTTGACATTTTCATGAGAAAATTACTTTCTTGCCTTTTCCAATCTTAAATAAATAGTAGGTTACTGTGTCCTGAAAAGGAGCTGTTTATGTTGGACTAAAACAGAAGAGGAAAAATAGATGCAAAGGCCAGGACAAAAGTAGGCTGAAAGCCTGGAAATAAATATGAATATATTAAAAACGTATTTCATACTAAGGATTTGAAAAATGGAACATCCAAACCCAGAACCAAGGAAGGAAATAAATATAATTTGGTTTTCAGACTTGAAAAGTGGCATTTTACCAATCCAGAATAGGGCATGGTAATTTATATGACCTGGAAATATAGGGCCGAATTCCACTGTCAGCTATTCTGGTGTGAATCTTCAATAACACCATTGATTTCAGTGGAGTTACTCCAAATCTTGCCATAAATCTTGGCAAACACAGGATAACCATAACATTATAAGAACATACTGGATTTGATTTCAGTGGTGTTCTGTGTAGGAGTAGAGTTCCACCTCTGCTGATCCATTTGCAAGATCAAAGCCATACACTGGTGAAAATGAGAGGAGATACATGGCCCAGAGCATGTATATGTAACAGCCATCACCTTGATAAACAGTAAAGCTAGAACTGGGAATCTTCAGACGTAAAGGCATGAAACCCCTACAATTTGAACTAAAGAGACATCTCATGTACCAGGACAGACTAATATACAAACAGAGAGCAATATGTGACACACATTGAACAGTGGGTACCATAAATCTCTCAAACAGCCTAATACACTTCCTCTCTTTGCCTTTGAGCAGGCTTTGTCTTTTAGTTGTTTTCAGCTCTCCCGTAGTTTTACAAACAATAAAGACACATCCACCCAAAGCAATTAGGTGGTATATGACTGGATGGTGATAACAAAAAACAATGCCATGGAATGATGACTAACATGAGCAAGAGTAATAGTCTCCATAACCCTTCTGCAATTCTGGCTCTATTTTGCAATACATCATTAGATAAACTTCCTTGTTGTTCCATAATAAACAATACCTGTTCTGAAGCTGCAGAATAAGGAAAAAACTAGGTCATCTTGCATATAATAATACAGGAGGAGGAAAATACTTCTCTTTAATACAGTCAATGTTGAAAACGCTGGAGACAACAATTTGATCAGGATACTTTATTAAGAAATTCTGTGGAAAGGCAATGCTAGAATGAAAAGAGAGAACAAAACCAAAAGCAATGCATATGGAAAATAGGGTGGTTCTGGGACCAGAAAATGCAATCAGCATAAAATTCTCCACCAATGAAAAGACAATTTTAAATACTAGAAGATTTACCCAGCATTGCTTTAACTCAATTATTTTTTGCTTTTCTTCATTTAAATCATTGCTCTGGGGTAGTGCTGGGGATGAGGGGCTCAGTATGCAGATTACCCAGCTATCTCTCACCCAGTGCCTCTCCATGGCTGTTGCAGCTCCTGTAAGAACATCTGGGGAAGGGTGCATGTTCCTTGGCTGGGACGGGTCCAGGTTCATCTGCCCCTGCTTTCCCCAGCCAGAGTGAGGCATACACTAAAGTGTGCACTTTTCCCTCATGCCCTGATGAAGGGGAACAGCTAGCAATGTTCCCGTACAAATCCCGGGAGAAGAAGCACCTGGGGGTAGGAGACGCAGGTCTCAGGCAGTAACCAAACCCTTACCTTGCTTTAAGTTACGATAAGAGGAAGCTGCATACCAAAGTTGGTGGTCCTACCTCTTACCATTTAGGAGGAGTTCTTGAACAAACAGACACACACACACAGACAAACTCTCTCAAATATATAATAGGTAAAAAAGAGAGGAGAGAACTAATAAACAGAAAGTTACACATAAAAATACTCAACAGGTATGTTCTTTAAATATAATCTAATAAAAAGCCTATGAGAAAAGAAGTGATGAAAACAACAGTGGACTGGTGAGGAATGCCATGAAAATAGCAGTAAGCACAGATAAAGTAATAAGTCAAACAAAGCTGGAGCCATGAAAGGTGAGAAAAGTGATGAGATGATTTAGTAGAGGCAGAGGAGACAGAATTACAAATACATACACTGAAGCAATTGTACCCTATATAGGACAAATTATATGAAAGGCAAAGGAGCAATTAGTAGAAAATAAGTCTGTCATTTAATCCTAGGAGTTGGTTAGAACCAAGCGGATGAGAAATGTGGTTTAAGTGTTTTTTTCTGTGATCAGCAACTTGGAAGCCTGGCTAAAGAACATGAACAGAGACATGGTGTCAATCACTCTTGTTGGAAGTGAAATGGGATGTTAATGGCTTAACATCGTATCCCCCACCCCTGCCACCATGAATGAAATACTGATCCTGACTTTTTCTGTTTTCAGTGTACATTTAAGGAAAGCCCTTTCTTTACTTACTGCCCATACTCCCTGACATTCTCCTTTTCAGACGAGAAAATCCAACTCATTCATCAAATCAAATGCAACAAATGTCAAGGGGGTTCTCTCCAACCCAGTCTGTTACTGTAGCATTATCCTCATCCTGTGCCAGCAAAGCTCTAAAGCAAATGCTCTGGGAAAAGCTGATAGCTTTATTTTATTACTGTTAAGAGACAGAGAGATTCCCGCCCCCATATTTATTGTTGATATTTCACTCTGAAACAGCCAAATCGCTAATCGAATTATAAACATAGAGACACAGGTGAGGTGAATTTGTCCAACAGGTTATACTCGAAGGTTGTTTTGTAATTCTAATGCTGAATCTACACTATGATGAGCCATGTTTTCACTGGACTACACTGTGATCTAGCACTACCTGGTTACGAAGAGACATAAAAGCTGATGAAAACTCCCTAAACACAGCCCCGCATGGTCTTTCTGCGTCTCTGCTACAGGTCTGGGCAAGAAAATAGGACTCTACACCGGCTGTTTTCCTCCCTGCTGAAGGTGAGTAGAGGGAGGTGAGGAGTTAGAAGGGTCCTTGGCTGTACACGCTCCCAGGGCACCAATTAGCACAGCCCAGTCAGCCCATAAAAATATTAATAACACCTAGCTTGAGTACAGCACTTTTCATTGGTAGATCTCAAAGATCCTCACATTCTTCTGTGTGTTTATCCTCACAACAACTCTGTGAGACAGGGAAGTACTAACAAGGCAGAAACAGTGTCTGGTCAGGGAGGATGCTGCATCTGGCAAGGGCTGAACATAAGTGCTGTCAGGCCTGCCAACAGGAGGGGACAAAAGGGGGCAATTGCCTTGAAGCCCCATGATTCTAAAGGGCCTGGAACTCCCACCTGCCACTGCTGTGGCAGCGATGGCAGCCACATCCCTGGGCCCTTTAAATCACCACCAGAGCTCCATGCTGCATGCTCTATATGGCTGTGAGGCTTGGGGGAGGGGTGTGCAGTAGCCTGGGCAGTGCTGAGGGCTGGCTGCTCCCAGCCCCACCCCGTATGCCCGAGGCCCAGCCACAGAGCTGTCCTCACACACGCACCTTGCCTGGGGGCCCGCGGAGGCTATCGGTGACCCTGAGTACTGTACTTTCACTGCTAGCTACAGGCAGATAATTCTAAATGTATCAAAAGCAAAGCAAAGCAAAAAGAAAGATTTTTCTAATCAAGGTAGTAGGGAAATTCAGTGAGAGCAGGAGCATTACTGCTGCATAACTTGCATAGTGTTGTCGGGAGGTTGTATTTCTCTGGTGAACCCACTTTTTACACCTGAGCCCAGTCACATCTGTCTATTAACATAACACTGATCAACCTCACAGAATAGTAGTCTAAATCTCATGTGCCTGGATGCCAGATTAGGATTGTGGATAGAGGGTGATTTATGGATGCTTGTGATATTAAGGTATACAATCAGCATACATTTTGCCATTCCTTCACTGGACTGGACTGAATGCTATGTTACCAATTTGAAAGCATTGATAGCATTTTCCCTAAGAAGAGAAAACTGTAAAATTAATTGCCATAGTTCTGATGTTTTGGTTGATCTAAGGTCTGTGGAATGAGGTTTGACTATCTTCTCCTGTGTACCAGCATGGACATCAAGAGCTTTAAAAAGAGAAGTGCCCCAAAAGAAAATTTACATCAAGAAAAAGAGTCAAAAGGGGTGGAATAATGGCCCACAGTCACTAAATATCTTCTCACTGAGATACCATTCTCAATAAGTAAATATCATGCCAGTGTATAAGGTCAATACTAAGTCTATGTATCACTGAAGTCCCAGTTGAGCCCTGAAAATGGGACTTAAGTGGGATTTACAGGCCTGATGTTGACCTTTTGGATAGCAGTGATTCACTCTTAACAGGATCTTTTCTCTTTTCACAGCAAATCAATTTGCAGAGCACCTTGACATTGTGTCCTCTTGTCTAGTGCATAGAGGAAAGCGGAGCTGGTCGGAAAATGGAGTTTTCCATTTTGGGAAAGATAAGGACATTTCACATTTATTCTGAATCCAAATAAAAAAGCAGGAATGTCAAAATGTCCTGAACAATGGGCATTCTGAAAAAATTCTATTTGGTGTTTTTCTTTCATAGTGTCAGAACAAGGTAATATAATATAAAATATATGTACATAATGCGGCATTAATTTTGTATATCAGATATAATATGTAATTCATAGTTGTACAATATTCAAGTAAAAATAAAACAAAATGGCAAGATAAGCACATTTCTTTAGATTTTATTGAATCAAAAGAGTAGGCTAAATTGTTTTTTCATTCTTCCACTGAAATTGTCATCCAAATCAAAATTTTCCCAAAGAATGTCTAGATTTTAACTAAATCGCAATTTTGCCAATGAAAAAGCATCCCATGGAAATTTTTCAACTGGGATTATCTGTGCCCATGCTACCTTGCTCAGAGAAAAGGCATGCCAACACCTTGGTGTCATTTGCAAACCTCGGGCAGAGAAGAAAATGAAGGAAGGGTTCATTCTTGATTCCGTGCTTACAATGAAATGTAAGGAAAATGTCTTCATGTTAGAGTTTTAGAGAGAAGGAGATTATTGATGAAAGGAGGAGAAAGACAGAGAAAGAGATTAAATTTTTAAAAAGCGATGTCTGAAGAAACCAGCAAAGGTATGAGAAGAGGGAATGGTGAAGAGACAAGGTGGAGTCTGAGCAACACTGTTTGAGATACAGACTTGGATGATGAAAATGATTCCAGAAATATTTTCTCTCAGATCACAGATGGGACACCATATATAAGGCAATGTGCACCAGTTCCCATCTTCTCAAACCGATAGCCTCTTTTCTTCCCAGAAACACAGACATACTTCCTGTGGGTACTGGAAAGACTATGTCAAGAAGTGACTCATCTGTTGCAAACTGCAGCCTGATTGCATTTTGGTGTGTTCTTTTTTGGACCCCAATTATAAAGATGTTCTGCATTACTATTTTCCCCTGTTCTCTGGTAATATATAATTTGAATATAATGCCAGAGCGAAACTCTGGTAAAATTTTAATTTATGTTATGATATATTGAAATGATTGACTTCAAAGCAATAGAATTCATAAAAGGAATGTGACAGGCATGTAAACATGAAGATCTCACTTCTCTTCCTTTTAGCCTTTCCAAGCATCCATGTAAGGGAAAGCTGTCACTGAGCAACCCTTATGAAGCTCTCCTGCAAAGCATGGCCACTGGCACTAGTCATGGCTCTCACCATCAGCTGGAAAAATGGAAAATGAGCAACTGTGGATCCCATGTTTCCAAACAGTGCTCTGCCTTTTGTTCAAGCATTAGTGGAGCACACAGTCAGCAGTGACTATGGGGATGAACCTCAGAGCTGCTTTCATTTTGGTTCAGTGGGCATCTGCCTCTCCCAAAGAGAGAGCCAGTCTGGCATGAGGGAGTGAGTGGTTGAATCCCTCTGTGTAGGCATCCTCGTAGTTTGGTTGTGACTTTGTGGAACTCCAAGAATCACACTCAGTACTGAAACACATTTAATACTTGTCCCTTCCTGAACAAACTTGAGCTCTCTAATATTCTGTCTGTACTATTATTGCTAAGGTAGCAGCATTAAAAGTGATTTGTTAATGGGTTAAGAAATAATTAAAATTTAAGAAAACATTCAAAACCTTTATTTTGTGTTACATTTGTTTAGAAGGTTTACAAAACTAGCCTATGATCCTTCAAACTTTCACACATATGAATAACTTTTCTCATGCAGTACAGTGTCCAGAAAGTATTTGCAGAATAGGGGCCAGAAAGCCTAGATCAGTGCTTCTAAATCAGGGATACATGTACCCTTGGGGCAGTGCAGACATCATGGTGTCCAACACACTAGCCACTAGCCACATGTGGCTATTTGGCCAGTTGAGTATGGCTAATTGGCTTGAACAATGTGGCTATTTGGCAGGTTGAGTGCGGCTAGTTCACTTCAGAACTGGTTGGACACCACTATGTCTAGCCTGCAAGCCTCTTCCGATTACAACCAGTACTTTCGAAAAAGTGAGCCGCTTTTTCGAAAGAGAGCACCCAGGCAGTCTGGATGCTCTCTTTTGAAAAAGCCCTGTTTCATTCAAGATTAAATGAGCACTTTCAAAAAAAGGCGTTCTTCCTCATAAAATGAGGTTTACTGCGGTCAAAAAACCCGCCGCGTTCTTTCGATTAAATTTCGAAAGAACTCAGCGGCAGTCTAGATGCAGGGGAAGTTTTTTCGAAAAAACCCTGTAGTCTAGACACACCCCATGGGTGGAACATCAATTCATCTACTCATCAACTTATGTAACTATTTGCCTTATTTTACAACAGGGTCCATAAAAAGCACTAGTGAAGTCAGTACACACTAAAATTTCATACATAAATTGACCTGTTTATAATGCTCTGTATAATATACACTGCAATGTAAGTATAATGAAAATGTAAGTATTTTTCCTGTAACAGGGTGATGTGACATTTATATATTTATGTTTAATTTTATAAGCAAAATAGTTTTTAAATGGAGTGAAACTTTGGATACACAAGTGGATCATATTCCCTAAAGATACTATAGTCTGAAAAGGTTGAGAGCCATTGGTCTAGTTCACTTACACCAGCTTAAGGTCTGAATTACAAAAAAAAGACAGCCCACTTCCAGCTTTGCTCACAATTATTTACAAGACTCAACATCCCAAACATCAGGTGGCTGACATAATCACATCTATGATGGGATTTTCAGAAACATTTGCTTAATTACAGTCTGTAGTCAATAGTAGAAGTTTCGGTAACTTCGAAGAGAGCAGAGTTAGATTAAGGCTGGAGTCTTTTGAGAATTTCAGTCATAAATAATTTATAACTAAATGGCAAGCCCACCTAATGGGCCTGTGAGGATTTGTGTAGTGTTTCTTTTAAAATGGAGCAGGAAGAGGGCAAGGAGGGAAGATGGAGAAGCTCCTAGGCTGAAGCTCTGTAACAGGGGCCACACATGGGAGAGTGATATTGAGGGGTCATATGCTCCGAGCTGAGGTGGGGAGTGGACAGAGCATGGGTGGGGAGAGGTGGAGCAGGGTCAGGAGAGATGGGACCTGGGGTGGATAAGGGTTGTCCTAGCCCTTCTCTGAAGTGGGGGGGGGGATCATGTGGCCAGTGGCCTCTCGGGTTCCCCCTCACCAGTTGCCCCTCCTCTGCAGATAGAGCCAAAGGGGCCAGATTTACAAAGGATTTAGGTACTTAAAGATGCTGATAGGCATCCAGGCACAAAGTCTCTTGGATATTTAGGAGCATAATTCTTACTGATTTTGAAGCGAATTAGGTATGTGAATACCTTTCAGGATCTGGCCTTAGATTCCTTTGTACATCTGGCCCAAATAGGCTTCAGGGATTATTCCATTTTGTTTATTCTAATTAAGTGCCCTGTTTGGCCCTGCAAGAAAGTGACTGTCTGTGATTCTTTACCATTGTCACATATGATCAAACTCTCATTATTGTCAAGGTCAAAACTTTCATTGCTTTGCACGGAAGCAGGCTGGGGCCTCTAATGGGATCATTTGGGGCTAGATTGAGCATTTGCTCCTACCACTGTATAAGGGCCAGTGTGAAGCTGCATCACTCCAGGAGGATGACTGGGAAGGAGCTGTGCCTCGGAGAGTCATTTTTTCCTTATGTCTTAAGGGTAAGTCTAGACTGCGGCACTATTTCAAGATACTGGAAGTATCCCGAAATAGCAATACCGCATCTTTAAACGCACCTACTATTTCCCAAAATACACAGCGCCAAATTTCAAAATAAGCTCTTTCAACCTAGAATCGAAATAAGCTACGCAATTTGTAAATTGCAAATTGCATAGCTTATTCCAAAAAAAGGGTGCTGTCTAGACGCACCCTAGAAGAAAGGGTAGCAGGCTAAGGCACAAGCCTCAGACTTGGATAACCAAAGTCCAACTCTCAGCTCTGCCGCAAAATTCCTGTGTGACCATGGGCAAATCTTTTAGCCTCTATGCGCCTCAGCCCCCCATTTGTAAAATAGCAATTGACTGCTACTACCACCACCAACTGTCCCTCTTTCTGACAATTCCTTTATTTGATATTACATTATTAATAAAGAGAGAGACCATACATTCAAAGGGATAGGTTTCAAAACTGGGTGACAGAGACCTAGCTTCCTGTCCTGACTCTGTTTCTCTGTCACATTGGACAAGTCACTTTCCCTTTCTGTGTGGCTACGTCTAGACTGGCATGAATTTGCACAAATGCTTTTAACGGAAAAGTTTTCTGTTAAAAGTATTTGCACAAGGGAGTGTCTAGATTGGCACAGACACTTTTGCGCAAAAGCGTCCATGGCCAATCTAGACGCGCTTTTGCGCAAGAAAGCCCCGATCGCCATTTTAGCCATTGGGGCTTTTTTGTGCAAAACAAAACTGAGCTGTCTACCCTGGCCCTTTTGCGCAAAAGGTTTTGCGCAAAAGGATTTTTGCCCGAACGGGAGCGTCAAAGTATTTGCGCAAGAAGCACTGATTTCTTACATTAGAACGTCAGTGCTCTTGCGCAAATTCAAGCGGCCAGTGTAGACAGCTGGCAAGTTTTTGCGCAAAAGCAGTTGCTTTTGCGGAAAAACTGGCCAGTCTAGACACAGCCTGTTTGTTTCCCTCCCCTTTGTTCCTTTTCTGTAGTTCTACCATAAATTCTTTGGGAGCAAGAACTGTCTCCTGTAAAGTCTTTGTATAAGACCTAGCAAAATGGGGCTCTGGATTCATTGGGAACCTGCAAATGCTACTGTGCTATAAATAATAGTGGTAATGCTGCAGGCTAAAGAAATTCAAGGAGAATGATTGCACGTGTTTGCTAAATTCTCCATGGAAATCAGTCTTATATTTTTCTAGGATATTTAATTTCCGCTGCTAACTTCAATTTGGTTGTATGTATGTCCATATAAAAATGTAGCCTTGTGCATATTCTGAATTTCTACAAAACTGAGGATGTCTAGTTTATACTAGTTATTTTTGGTGATGTTTCAGACCAAAATAGCACTATTACAAGCTGGAGAAAATCTTGTGGCTCACACCACAGCAAGCTTTAAATTTTATGGAGTCAATGGCACAGTCTCTGCTTTTAAAAAGTATAAAATAAAATAAAATAAAATAAAAAATAAAATAAAATAAAATAAAATACATTTTCCAAAACCGGACCTGAGGTGTGGCCAACCCAAAAGAAGTCTCTTTATTCAGGGTGTGTTTTAACAAGTAGCGTGAAATGAAAATCATTTTGTAAACATCTACTACAATCACAATGTTTTTCATGCAATGGAACTAATACTGTTCTTTTTTTGTCAGTAATGACACACACAGTTCCCTAAACAGTGGGAGCAAATCTGAACATTACATTTGGAGAGACTGAATTGAAAAGAAAATGTCAGTAATTCTTTTTTTTTAATCCATGAAACACGAAGTGTTTTACTTAAAAACACAGATTAAATCTTTCAGTATCAAATATGTTTGAGAAATGAATTTTCCATTGTCAGTGTTTCTAAAGTAGTCAGTGGCTCAGATTTTACTTAATGGAGGTTGCCATTTTGTCAAAAGTGATACAGAGATTGATCCTATTGAAGTAATGTTTCAGATGCTTCTTTGTTGCCACCTCCAACATTGGGAACATGCTTCCTGAGCTATTCTCCAGGGACCTTACCCTCTACTTATTTATATATCTCTTTAAAACCCACTTCTTTCAGGACGCCCACTTTAAAAGAGGCAATTGTTTAGTGTTTTAGAAAAATACTCGTGTGTTCCACTGTGCAAGGTTTATCCTAGGCTCTATGGACTCGCAGAGTAATCTTATTAAGGATGCTTCTCTTCTTCCTCCCACAAACTCCCCCTTTCTGTCTTGTTATCCCCATCATTGCATCATGTTTATAAGCTCCTCCAGGCAGGGAGACAAGCTCTTTTCTCTATTGTTTTTGAGGCAGCTGGCACACTTATGGGAACTATGCGAGACATAATCATTTCTAGAGAAGCATAAGAAGAAATTCGCTTTCCACTTTGAGAAGTAGGCATCATCATCTCCAGAGGCTTTCCCAGCTTCTGATGAGTTTCACTATGTATTGAGATCAAGACTTTGCTCCTTCTCAAGAACATTCATACCAATGTGAATCCTATTAAATGCTGTCAATAGATGATTGCCTTGCAAAAAAGAGTAGGACTCAGTTGTAGAAAAAAATTAAGTTCATATCACTGTAACAAAGCAAAACTCAAAGAAGGTGCTGGCCATCACTGACTGACTGCCCTTGTTATGATGAGCTCAACATCCAGAACAATCGCAGAATCTGTTAATTTTATGGACAGTGGAGAACCAGAGTCAGCTGAAAGAAGGTGAGAATGATTAAATAATCTTTCTACAGGTCAAAGGTCTCTCTGATTCATCATGCAAGCTCTTTCTTACGATGTGGTATGAGAATTTAGTTTGACATGGTGCAAACTAAACTCTCATACCACGTAGTAAGAAATGGTGCATGATGCATCTGACGAAGTGGGTCTTTGCCTACGAAAGCTTATGCTCCAATAAATCTGTTAGTCTATAACAGGGGTGGCCAACCTGCGGCTCGCGCAGAAAAACTTGCAGCTCCTGACGGAACCGCGACAGAACCCAGAACCACTCAGGTCAGCTGCTATCACAGCCGGGCCACTGTGAGCCTCATGCATTCTCATGGCCCACATCGTTCTGCCCACGGCCCTCAGCACACTACGTCATATCCTGCACGTGCAGGCCAGGTCACACACAGCATCCCAGTCTTCATATGCTAGCACCTGGCTGCTGAGCACAGGCGGCGGCAGTGGCTCCGGGTGCGGTGGGGGTGCCAGCGGCAGGTCTGGGACCTGGGCATAAGGTTGGTCGGGGAGGGGGATTGGGTTAGAGCGGAGAAGGGAGGTGTCTGGCTCTGGGGAAGGGAAGGGAAGGGGAGGGGAGGGAAGAGGAAGGGGTTGGGGGCGTGCGCACAGCATGCCGGCCACTCAGCACATGCGGCCCAGCGCCTGGAGGGAGATGTGCAGCTGTAGTGGTGGCTCCACCTCCAGGACCCCAGAATTAGGATGAGGGGAGGGGGATTGGTATAGAGGGTGGTCGGTGCCTGGCTCTGAGGAAGGGGAGGAGGATTGGGTTGGGGTGTGTGTTTGTGCCTGGCTCTGGGGAAGGGGAGGGGGATTGGGTTAGAGCAGGGGCGTGCCTGGGGAGGAGGGAAGGGGGGAAGAGCAGCCAGCGCACTTCCTGAGAACCAGGATCCCCAGGTACTGGCCCCAGCTGTCTCTGTCCCCTCCTCCTGGCCAGACCCCCCCCCCCACGAGTCCCCTGCCCCCACCAGCACAGTTGGAGCCCCATTACTGAGGCTTGGGGGGTTTTAGAGCAGTTCTTTTTTTGCATCTCATTTGTGTAGCCACGACTGACTTTTCTGTGGGTCAGTGACCCCTGACTCAAAACAGGTTCCCCGCCCTTCTCATAAATAAAGACAACACTGAAACATTTTGTGTTTGACATAATACTTTATTTAAAAATGAAGCCTGGCCAACAAGCCCCCAACTGGCAGCAGCATCACAACTCTCCTGCACCCCGCTCCCTGACCCCAAACCTGAGCCTATCATACACTGGAACCCCCTGACCTGAGCCTCTCACATCCCCAAACTCCTGCACCCTCACATCCTCAGTCTTCTGCCACAACACTCCTGCACCATCCACACACTGCAATTCCGTGTCCTGAGCCCATCAAACTCCCAGCCTCCCTGCCCTGAGCCCGTCATACACCCTAGCCCAAACTCCTGCACCCTCACAGCCACAAGCCTGTGGGTTGCTCAGCACCCCAACCATTCACCTGAGCCCAACACTCTCCAGCCTGGAGCCCCCTTCCTGAGCCAGCATCCTCTTCTCTACTTCCTCGTGCACCCAAATCCCCTCCCAGAACTTGCACCTCTCACCCCTTCCCAGTGCTTTTTTGTGAGCCACAATAGCAGTGGAGACAGCGTGAAGAGCCGGGGCAAAGTTGTTGAGTCTCCCCTTCCCCCGACCCCCCCCTCCCACCCCGCAAAAAAAAGGCAGTGCCGCAAAGACCTGGGGAAAAGTTGTTAACCAAAAAAAAAAAAAAAGCCGTGCCCTCGGACGGATGTACCAGCACCTATTTTGCCCCACCGTGGCAACAACTTTGCCCCAGCTCTTCACACTGTCTCCACTGCTTTTGTGGCTCTTCATCTGGAATGGGTTGGCCACCCCTGGTCTATAAGGTGCCACAGGACTTCTCGTTATTCATCCAGATTCAGACTAACACAGCTACTCCTCTGATAGTTTGCCATGGGCAATCCCTGGTGTCTGGATAAGATCAGAACCAGAGTTCCTGGCACGTTCACTTAGTTTCTGTTGTTGTGCTGTCAGAATCATCCTTCAATAAAGGTGAGAACATTGTCATACTCTTTCTCCCTTGTTATAGGCACCATAGAGAGACATTTTTCTTTCTTTCTTTTTTCTTTCTTTTTTTCTAATTTAAATGTGCCTAACTTGACTTCCAGACATTGGTTCTTGCTTAGCCCTTCTCTGCTGTGTTAAAGAGCTCTTTAGCATTGTGTGTTTTCCTTCTGAAGGTACTTATTCAACATATTCAAGCAGTTGAATACAATATTGGATGAAATCTCTTAATGAAAGCAAGTTGTTTTATTCATTGTAAATAATATTCCTTGTAAATTCAGCTCTTTTCTATTATTGTGAGTAATTTGTGCACCAATACTGATTACTGTTGAAGTATTTCTTAGTTGTAAATAGTTGCTGAATACACTAGCCATTTTCAGCATACTGGTGTTCACAACATTTTCATTTTGACTGCTTGTTCTTTGTGTGGTGTGATTAGTCCTCCAGCTCACATAGTGTTGTGTCTACTTCCTGAATGGAAGATCAACTTTTTAAACAAAATACTAATGAAAAGTAATGTACTTTCAGTACAAATGTTTGGATGGGGATTCATTTCTGAAAAACGTCATACTTTTCAGGATTCATGAACATTTTCACAAAGAATGGATGGTGTTCCAAATAATGAATAATGTGAATGCATAAATAATAGTAATCCAGTGCTACTTATTTTTCAGAGAAATTGGCAGAAAAATGTCCCATTAATATTTGGCCAGCTTTAATTTTAACTCAAGTTCCAAATTTTAACTTCTGCAATGGTTTTCTAAACCATTTCTTTTATTAACCTTTTAGATTTTTCCCTTGGTATAATGAAATGTTTAGGAAGCCAATCTATGGTTTCAATCAACATATTTAATTTTTAATAAATGCTTTCAAATAAATATTTCTAGACAGGGCAGACATATTGGCTCATTTCTGAAAGAACATAAATCACGTCTTATATATTTCAGGAGAAAACATACAAATTGTCACAATTCTTAAAAATAAAAAAAATTCTCTGCAAAGTAGCACATGCTCCCACAGTTTTATAAAAATCAACATTTCAAAACATTTTTGAAAAAAGCAATACATTTCTTAAAGACTACCAGAAAACATTTTTGTACTTTCTGAAGAGGCTGTAGACTAATGAGAAAGTTACTTTATGGCTCTATGTTTACCTTCATTACCCATTCCCCCTTCAATGGCAGGAACTCTGTGTGTGCCCTACCTTTTCCAGATCCCCTTAGTTCTTCCTACAACCAAGGGTTCAATGTGCCCTTCATGTCTGCCCTCCCTCAAATTCCCCCACTCTGCAGGGTCCACCATTCGCCCCTACCATGCAAAGATTCTCTTCTCATCCCCCATACCTTCTTCCCCTAAAATCAGAATCCCTCAGTCTCTACCCCAGATCAGGGTTCTGTGGGTCTCTCTTTCCTCCCAAACCCAAATATCTTTCTTTCTCCCTACTCCCACCATCCCACAAACACATACCCACACCCCTGTTAGGAAGGGAGGAATGGATGAGTGATGTTCTCTTCCTTTTAGCTGGCACAGGATTTGAAGAAGTAGAACATTAGGAAAGGAAGGGAAAGGCCTGCTCTTTCCTCTCCTCCTTCATCTCAGTATCTGTCCCGTGACTCCCAGGAGGGAGTCAGTTATTTCCTGTCTATCATTCAAAGTGTCAATATATTAAACTCTGTTGGTAGGATCAGCAGAGAGATTGTTAAAAAGGTGTTAGTGGGTGCTATGAATTGCTATCAGCAGTTCCAAGTGTCTCCCATTTTCACTTTTTCAATATTCCAATTGTTCCCAGAATCAATAGGCTTGTAGCCACTGATGCCTAGACAATTCCCTGATTTTTTGCAACTTTTTATGTGACTTCAGAAGTTATTATGTTGCATACACAGAGAGACAGATAAAGGTCATCAAGTTGAGCATAAAACCTTGCAAGCACAGCAAAAGTAAGTATCTATTTGTCAACCATAGACTGGAATGAGCTAATAATTAACCTACTCAGCTGCACTGGGAATGTAATGAGTTGTGATAGGGCTTTTTCATTATTTTAAGCTCTTTAAAACTTTTCAGTTTGCCAACATAAGACAAGAACAAACCAGTCCTGCTCCAAACAAAGCAGATTTTTCAAAAGATGTGTGCAAATGGTGAATGATATTCATCATTTTGGAAGCATTGTTTCCCATTAGATCACAGAGGTCACTTGAGCACTTCAAATGGTGGTTACATTTGGTCATTTTATGTTGTATGTTTCTAATTAAAAAGCACAGTGGCCTTTTTGTACTTTTCCCCATTTTTAGAATGATCCGATCATTTGTCTCTGTTCTTAGTTAATTGTTTTTCGTTCTTTTAGTCTAGCCACAAATTGTTATAGTGTGTATATTTTACTCTATTAAGAGAGGTTTTCTTCAATAAATTAATCAGAGTGAGATGAGGCCACTTAATAATTCAACAGAGCTGCCAATACTAAGAAATGTACATTTTGCTCCCGCATTTGGTCCTCTTTCCATTCCACTGCTCTTTAAATCAT
The DNA here is from genome assembly GCA_032595735.1 of Pelochelys cantorii. Taxonomy (NCBI): domain Eukaryota; kingdom Metazoa; phylum Chordata; order Testudines; family Trionychidae; genus Pelochelys; species Pelochelys cantorii. Next base: position 61,445,664 of record CM064328.1, on the reverse strand, counting down.
TGTGATTTAAGTATGTATGACTCCTGACTGACGAGGCTCTCACTGTGGAAAGCAACAGGCTATATTCAGCCCTGGTGCAAGGCTAGTGACCTAAGTGAGGATACCCTAAAGCTGGAATTGTCTAGTATTCAGGGGGCCCAAAATAAAATACACCAAAAGAAATTCCTACTGCATAAATCCTACTATAATATGGGATTAATTTCTTCTGTGTTTGAGAGGTTCAAGATCAAGATCCTCCCAAACACAGAAGAAAAAGATGGTCTTTGTCCCAAAGAACATGCAATCTAATTTTCATGATCGACATTTCTAATTAAGCATTTAATAACGGAGATACTTTGAATGTGAGACAGATGGATATTTAGCTCTCAGATGAGAGAAAGTTAAATGGGAAGTACTTTTTCCAAATGTAAAAATTGCATTTAAAATGCTATGAATAACTTCACAGAACAGAAATCTAATTTGGAAAAAGCATTTCCTTCATATAAGAAAGTAAAAGGGTACTGTATTCTTTGACAGAATGCCTTGATTTTAATGTGTACATTTCATTTATGTTCCGGGTGAAGAGACCACAATGGCTTTGATAAATCTAGAAATTTCATTTCTCTCCTCACTTCTTTGAAGAGCAGAGAGATGATGAAAGAAAAAACCTTCAAGGGATGCTGCACAACTATGAAAATGTTACTGTCCAAGGAAAAGTTGTTCTAAGTCAGCCATAAAGATGTTAGCATGCTGTGGGGCCATGCCCGGTACCCATGACTGGCCTCACAGTATGCTAACATCTTTATGGTTTTCATTCATGTTTAAATTTGACACTTTACGAATGGGCCTTAACAAAAATGCTAATTACCTTACCCATTACAAAGATAGCTTCCCCATTCATTGACTCATAAATAGCTATTCCCTCCCTCCCTCTCCCTCACCCCACCTTCTGTACTAAAGCTGATTTGTCAGTTTAATAATGTGTTCACTTTTTTCATTGTATTCCTTTGGTATATATGGCCATGCCAATTCTCTTCCAGAATATGATCTGAGGAAGTGGGTCTGGCCCACGAAAGCTCATCACCTATTAAACCATCTTGTTAGTCTTTAAAGTGCTACACAGTTTTCCCTTTTGTTTTAGCAAGATCAGACGAACACAGCTACCTCTCTGTTACTACTTATCTACAGTATCTGAACCACTTGACAGAACGAGAGGAATCAATCTATGCACCTTGACCAAACTCTGAACACTAAACTGAACAACGTTTGGAAAGCTTTTTCAAAGGGCTGGATCTAAGCACTTGATATAAATCATATTCAGGACAAATCCTTAGTCCCTGTTGAAAGTCTTGGCCAATGACCTATAACTGGAGCCCAGTCCATCCATCCAGACCCTCATAAATTATGCCAAGAGAAAAGAAACTTGAGAACAATGAAGAAGAAATAAGCAGAGAAAGCTTATTTGAAAGGCAGAAAGTGAGAACAGGCTGAGATGGGAAGTGATTAAAAATTCAGACAATTGCTAAAGAGAAAGAAAATATAAAATGGGCAAGAAACCAAGTTTATATCTTTTAGTTTATAAAGTCTTATCTAATCACGTCTAGTTTTCCGCAGAACTGAAAAAAAATAAAAGTACCATGCTTAACAATTGTTGCTTCAGTGCTACAGAGCAATACCATTTAAAAGATTTTATTGCTGTCTGTACACATGTTGAAGAATTTTCTTTTTGTTGAAGGTGTGAACAAAAAGGTGCTGGTGGGAAATAATATAAAATACTAACAACAAAATATTCCCAAACAACTTCAGACCCTAAGTGTCCTTCCCATAGAGCACCCATGTAAATTTAGAAAATAGACTATTCTGAATATGGAGAATCCACATTCAAAGGCTTCTTGCCTTCAAGTAAGGCCGTTCTTGCGCAAGAATCCGCAGAGCGTCCACACTGCCCGCCTGCTCTTGCGCAAGGAAATTTACAGTACAGCGTGGTAAGAGAGGGCTTCTTGCGCAAGAGCTACGCTCTTTTTTAACAGGTATAAGCCCTCTTGTGCAGGAGCTCTTGTGCAAGAGGGCAGTGTGGACGCTCGGCAGGAATTTCTTGCGCAAGAAAGCCCTATGGCTAAAATGGCCATCAGAGCTTTCTTGTGCAAGAGAGCGTCCACACTGCCATGGGCGCTCTTGCGCAAAAGCACAAGAAGCCGCCAGTGTAGACAAAGCCTAGGAGTGGCTCAATGCCATTAAGAGATGCAGCACAGAAATCATAGCCCAGAAGCATAAGGTGGCTTTACGCCACTTTTGTGCCTTCTCAACCTTCACCTGATCCAGGAGCAAGATTGACCCTAGTGTAACTTTGGGTATGTCTACACTGCAGAGTTTTCATGGAAAAAAACGGGCGTTTTTCCAGAAAAACTACACTTACACCCACACTGCAATTGTGTTCTTTCAACAGAAAGTCAAAAGAATGCAGGGGTTTTCCCCTCAGTGGTAAACCTCTTCCTACAAGGAAGAAGCCTTTTTCTGAAAGAGCTCTTTTGGAAAAAGTCATGTGTGGATGGGAAGAGGGGTTTTTTTCGAAAGAAGAGGCCTCCAGGAAAAAAGCACAGGTGCACTGGTGGCCACTCCGTCCATGGTAATCACAACTTAAATGCGAGATAGCATCCAATCAATGTGGATGCTATCTTTCAAAAAAGCAGATCGCTTTTACAATGCGCTTTTGCTGTGTAGACACTCTCTTTCTAAAGGAGTTTTTCTGGAAGATCTCTTCCAGAAAAGCTTCTTCCAAAAGAAGCTTGCAGTCTAGAATTAGCCTTAGACAGCGCTGGGGGCCTGTATAGATTAAAAAGCAGCTTTAGGCTGCCTACAAGATGTGGCACTTTGCAGAATCTCCATCACACTGTTTACTGCAGCCCCTCTCCAACGTGCCCCTCACTCCAGTCCAACATTGCCCTAAAGCTGGACTTTCAAGGGGTCTTCAGAATTCAGCCTTATGGCTTTCTTCCACAGAGTCTGCACAGGAAGACTCCTCTCCAGAGAAGACCAGAGCTTTTAGGGCTCCTATGCACCACTCCAGCCCCTTTTATTGGGGACAAAAGGGTGGAGTTGGGTGGGATGAAGATGGCACCGCATCTTGCTGAGAATTGTGAGGAGTCTGTCTTGGAGTCCCTTTCCACTACTTTAATTTAATTTTGGACAGAACTCTCACTCTTTTCTTCTCCTAATTGATATTGAATGAATGGGGTATGAGCCACTCACTCACTGTTGTCATTGACAAGGAATTAAAGAACATGTCACAAAATCTAAAACGATTTACTTCTTTTTTAGTACAATAGTGCATCAGTGTCTTATTCATATAATCCACAAAAGGATCTCATGTTGCATTTACAATTCAAACATTTTTCTTACTGGACTCTCACACAGGTTTCTCTTTATTTCCTCATTGTAATGAAAAGCAAAAGCCATGTCAGGTATATCCCAATTTATCCTATGAAAAAATCAAATGGATTTGAAGACTTGCTATATCATAAAATCTACCACTGCAACTTGGTATGGAAAAAAAGAATCACTAAATTTTTTTCCATGTCCCTTTTATTTTTTGGAAATGCACATTGCAATTGGGGTTTCATTTAAATAATGTAGGACTTCAGACAACATTTTAAGGAGACAGAAGCACAGTTTGTCATGGGAAATCCATGAGAGAAAGTTTCCCAAGATTGCCTTATGATCACAACATAAAAATATTAAATTATCTTCATGTTTCCAGCACAGTGCACTATTTGAAAGAGATGAAATATCAATCATAAAATGTATTCAAAAGCAGTAATTTTTACAGAAGTGTGACAATATCCTAAGACATCGTCTTTGGAAAAATATTATTTTTTTAATGTTCTTTAATCTTGCACATGAGCAGATTAGTAGGCTTTTAAGGGAATGCTCTAATGCTACTCACTGCTTTTGGGACTTTGCCTCTCCTGTTCCTGCTGTTTCCAATACTGCCTTCTTCCCAACCCTTTTTGTTTGAACAGTACTTCATCTAACTCATCACTCTTCTCTCCTTCTTTAGGTTGCACTTATCTACCATCCACTCAAATTTATCCCCTGAAGCCTTCCTCTCCAACTTTGATTCCTGCCTCTCTCTCTCTTCCCTTCCTCACAATCCCCACTCATTCTCCGTGGCTTTAACTTCTTTGCTGATGATCCATCCACTGCTTAGCTGCACATTTCCCCACACTCAGAACACCATTCTGTATGTAAGCAGGGTCTGAATCACTGCTTACAATGCAGCCAGCTGGAAGGGGACAGAAATCCTAGGTGTGGTTATGCTCATTCAGTTGTTTAGCCCTATAAGGTATTCAACTGTTGTATTGTAAATACAGTTAATGCTGGGATGGGAAAGAAATCCTGGGTGTACTTATGTAAATCCAGTTCAGCCAGTGCTATAGGCCTGATGGATGCTCAGTTGTTAGAATGGTATTTTGCCTGTTGTAACTAATTTGTCTGTTGTGAAGTCACAAACCATGTTAACCCTAAATGTAGGAAATGTAAAATATGACCACCAGTGCTTGCAGGAGAGACACTGTCATTGTAAAGAATCTCGGATGGACAAACCTTCCCCTTCCAGACTAAAGTGGATTGGATTGGGGGGAAGGAACTTAAACCAGCAGGCTACATGCCCTCCAGGCATGAGCTGTAAGATTGGTTCAACCTGTGTCTCTTCCCCACCTCCCCCCGCCCCAGGTTTGGCCCAAAGCCAGACCTATCGTGATGAGAGTAGTGGCCAGAGGAGCAGGCTGGCAGAAGCAAGTGGCGAATGGGGCGGCTGGCAGGAGCAAGCAGCCAATGGGGCAGCTGGCAGGAGCAAGCGGCCAGCAGGCGGCCAGTGAGAGCAGCAGCAGGTGGCCAGTGGGGCGGCTGGCAGGAGGACACAGCCAACAGGTGGCTGGCAGGAGCGGCAGGCAGCCGGTGAGAGCAGCGGCAGGCAGCCAGTGGGGCGGATAGCAGGAGCAAGCGGCCAGGAGGGCGGTTAGCGGAGCAGCCTGCAGGTGGCTGGTAGGAGCAGTGGTGAGTGGCCAAAGGAGTGGGTGAGATGCCTCCTATCCCCACCACCCCCAATGGTGGAAGGTGAGCTCCGAAAATCACCTCTGAGCTCTGATCTGCCCAGATCAAGTGCAGCCACTGTAAGTGGGGTACAGAGAAAGGTTGGGCATGCAAATGGGATGCTTACATTGCTGGACTTGGGAGCCTGACAGGCAAAGGACATTGCTCAATCCGCTTGAGCTGGGACGTTTACTTGTGGGTTGGTTATGAACTCTGTTTGTGGTGTTTTCCCAAGTTAATGCCATGTTACCTCTCTCCCTCTTTCATTAAAAGTTTCTTTTCTATGCTCTGACTCTGTGCTTGCGAGTGGGGAAGTGCTGTCTAAGTGGTGCCCAAGGGTGTGTGGGGGTTTCCCAGGCTACTATGTGGGGGTTTGAGCCAGTTCTGTGTGAGATGGATAAAAAGGAACCCCTAGATATTGAACCCAGCCCTGGCTGCTGCCAGCGCTACCTGGCAGAGGGGTTACATATACGCAGCCCTGAGTCAGCTCTCCCATGCATTTGAATGGCTCTTCACCAAGCACTCCACTCTCTAATCTCTGTTGCTGAGTTCCCCCTCTCCAACCATCACCTTGTCTCTTTCACCATCACCACCTCATGCACCGTCACTCACCCTTCCTGTGATTTACATTACATCAGTTCTATTTCTCATGTGCTCTGACCACTCTGCTCCCGCCCCTCTCTTCTCTATGGTTCTTGATTCTCTTCATGCTTCTCCACCCTTCACCCTTTTGTCCCTTTTTATCCTATCACAAAGTACATCCTAGCAGCTCCTCATCCTGGCTCACCCCAACATTCAACAGTCAAGAAGATGCTGCTGCTGATGAAAATCTCAGGGAAGGAGAACATCAAGCTGGAGTGGAGGGAAATGATACTATAGTTTGGAACCTCCTCCAGATGATGTCATGGGACCTTCTTGTACTTAGGATACCCCTCCAGGGGAAGAAAGTCCAGTTATTAGGAAGAGACAGGTAATAGTAATGGGGGATTCAATTAAAAATATAAATAGTTGGGTTTCTAATGATTCGGAAAACTGCATACTGAAGTGCCTGCTAGATGTGAAGTTTGTGGACCTCTCAAGATATCTGGATAGACTTATGTGAAGTGCTGGGGAGAGCCAGTGATGTTGGTACATGAAGGTACCAGAGACACAAATAAAGGTAGAAGAGAGGTTCTGGAGACCAAATTTATGCCATTAGGAAACAAATTAAGTCCAGGACTTTCATAGTAGTATTATCTGAAATGCTTCCAGTTCCATGCACAGGGTCAGCTAGGCAGAACTTCAGGGTCTAAAAGCATGGGTGAGATGATGGCATGGAGAGGAGAGATTTAGATGTATTGGGAACTGGGGAACCTTTTGGAAAAGGAGGCACCTATAGAGGAAGGATGGGCTCCATCTTAATTAAAAACAGAACCAGATTGTTGGCATATAAAACCAAAAATATCATAGAAGAGTTTTTAAAATAAGGACTAGAGCAAAAGTGATACGTGCAAAGGAACATACAGTTCAGACACACACATCACTTAGGAGAGGCTATCTTAAAGGTGATATTCTATATCCTAGTAAAAAGGAGAAGATTGAAGTTGATAAAGCACAGGTAACAACTGAAGAGAAACCATCTAATTAAAAAGAATCCCATTTAATTACATCATATGAAGGCAGACAACTAAATATTGTCAGGTGATTTGGGAAACAAATTTTATACATGCTTGTATATAAAATGCTAGAAAACTAAATCCTAAAACGGGTGAACTTGCCTATGTGGCATTAAATGAAGATTTTGTTTTAAGCATTAATAAGCATTATAGAAACTTGGTAGAACAATTTAATCAGTAGGGTATGAAATACCAGGGTCCAAAATGTATAGGAATAACATAATAGGTCATGCTGGGGAAGAGGAGTGGTGGTGTGAAAGTAAGCATACAGTTAAAATCTTAAATAAATTAACAGTGTCATACATTCTCTCTATGGTTGAATAATAAGAATATCGCAGTATGAATATACCACTGACCACCTGACCAGCACAATATCACTATTGTGAAATGCTCAGAGGGTATGTCTACACTAGCCCCCTAGTTCGAACTAGGGAGGCTAATGTAGGCATTCGAAGTTGCAAATGAACCTCATTCCACGAGGTGTAACAGTTAACTCGAACTAAGGGCTTAGTTCGAGTTAACATTTGACTGCCGTGTGTAGCCGCGGGCAGTTAGTTCGGACTAGGGGGATTTAAAAATGGCGCCCGGACGGGAAGATGCAAATAAAGCCCGGGATATTTAAATCCCGGGCTTCATTTGCAACTTCGAATGCCTACATTAGCCTCCCTAGTTCGAACTAGGGGGCTAGTGTAGACATACCCACAGAGATTAGAGAGACAACAACAACAACATGAAAACCCAATAATAATGTGTGTCACAGGGTTATCGGGGCCCACGGCCCACCCCGCGTACTCTGTAAACAATCTGTAGACTGGCCCCTACCCTCGGGGCTGGATGGCCCGAGGCAATAACCCAAAGTTGCTCGCCAGCCCTTTAAAGTGGAGCTGGGAGGCCCACCATCTAGACTCTCTATTAAAGTCAATCACAAGCTATTTAAGGCTGGGCTGAGTGGCCCACTGAGCCAAGTCACAGAGTGTGGCTGTGCCCTGGTAGGGGGATCCGGGCTCTCCCTACTCCACTGGGTCCCAGCCCAGGGCCCTGTGAGTGGCAGGATGGCCCCCCACTCCCTCGGCGGGGAATCTGTCCAAAACATGCCTGGGATCTCTGGGTGGGAGAGGCTGCTCCTGCACCCTCCCTGGGCCACTTCCTATCTGGTCCAGCAGGGTAGCTTCCCACGTGCTCGCAGGGTCCTCTTCTACCCGGGGTCTGCTTCTCCCTTGGAGTCGGCAGTGGAGACACCCCAAATCGCACTAGAGTCTCCACTGTCCTCCCCTTGGGCAGCAGGCTGGAGCTGGTCAGGAGCTCTCCTCTGAGGTCCCTCTCCTCCAGCAGTCAGCCCACACTGAGCCTCCCTCCATGCTTTTATACCTGGGCTGCAGTCTGAGCATGCCCAGCAGGATTGCGGGGGCAGGGCTTCTTCATCCAGGTGGGCTTGATGAGGCTCAGCCTTCACAGTGCGTGGCTGGTACACCCCGTCACTGTGGAATTTGAATGATCCTCATACTGACTGGGTACATGTCATCTCAAGACAGGATACAAAGATAAAATTTCTATACACCATTAATGACTGCTGTGACAGGGCACTCTCACCCCGCACTCCAGAGAACTGGGGCGAGCTGCCCGGGAAAGGCGGAGAGGGTGCTGGGGCCGTGCGGGAGGCAGCACGCCTGGCGTCTGCCAGCGTGGCCGAGCCAGGAGAGAGCACATGTCCGGGGGCACGGCGGGATGACATCACCGGAGGCACCGCCGGGACGCAGGCTGACGATGTCACCCGCCGGGCCGGCAGGTTAATTCAAAAGCGTCCGGCCAACGCCGGAGAAGGGGGCCGGGCAGAACTGGACAAGGGGTAAGTGTGGGACCCTCCTTGGGGGAGGAGGCGTCAAGGGTGCCAGGGGGACAGAGTAGGAAGTGGCCCAGGGTGGGGCCGTGGAACCCAAGAGCGGGTGGGTTTAGGGGTTACTACCCCAGCCGCTGTGCAGGGATACGCTATCCCTGCCTTAGGGCCCTGGGCCAGGGTTCGGAGAGAGGGTGGGCCCGAGCCCCCCTACTCCGCCACCTGGAGTAAATTACGGTTCTGACGGGTCTGGGGGCCCTAAAGCGTGGATTCCCCATTACAAGGACTGAAGGGACTTCGTCGCTTTCAGGTTTGGATTGGTGCACGGGTACGAGGGGACAATCAATAAAAGGTGTTCACATGGTGAGAAACCCATGTGACTGGCCAATTACTTTACAACTGCTTCTTGGCAATTCTTGATTTAGTCCTAAGTGAAGCACAGGATCTGATACAAGAGGTGAATATATCTGAATAACATGGCAGTAGTGACCATAATGTACTTACATTTATCAGCCTTGTAATGGGGAAATAACAAAGAAACCTACATCAATAGCATTTAAATTCAAAAAGGGAAACTACAAAAAAAAATTAGGAAGCTAGTTAAAAAAATTAAAATGAAATATCAAAAGAGTGGAATATCTACAATGCTGCAAGAAAAAGGCTCAAACGATATGTATCTCCCAAATACATTTTAAAAAGGAAGATCACCAAAAACACACCACCAAGGTCAAACAAAATAAAAGAGGTGGTGAGAGACAAAAAGGCATCCTTTAAAAACTGGAAGTCAAATCCCACAGATGGAGCAGTGATGAGAACCCTGAACTGCTGATGCCAGTTTATGTGAAAATAGTCCACACCCAGTGCTGTCAATAAAGCACCTTCCTTGAGTGGAAATAGAATAAATGTTTAAAGAGATTTTAGGGTTGATTGGTTTGTTTGTTAAAAGAACAGAGGCATTTTTTAAAATGTGTATCCAAACTGTTTTGATCCTTCAGCAATTTAGGGTCACTGTATTAATTTTAGGTCTTATGTAGTGGCTCTATAGACCTACTTCCTCTCTTGTGCTCTTTATCTCTGGGGCTATGTGTACACTACAGAGGGGTTTTTTTTTTTCCAAAAAACCAGCCGTTTTTCAAAAAAAACCTTCACTTTACATCCACACTGCAATCGTGTTCTTTAAAAAAAAAATCGAATGAACAGAGGAGTTTTTCCAACATTGGTAAACCTCTTTCTACGAGGAAGAAGCCTTTATCTGAAAGAGCTCTTTCAGAAAAAGGCATGTGTGGACCGGGAAGAGGGAGTTCTTTTGAAAGAAGAGGAATGAGGAAAAAGCACAGGTGCCCTGGTGGCTACTCCACCCATAGTAATCACAGCTTAAATGCAAGATAGCATCCATTCAGTGAGGACATTATCTTTCAAAAAAGCAAATCGCTTTTTTGATGCGCTTTTGCAGTGTGGACGCTCTCTTTTGGAAGACTTTTTTCGGAAGATCTCTTCCGGAAAAGCTTCTTCCAAAAGAAGCCTGCAGTCTAGATGTAGCCTGGGTAACCCACACAAACCAAGCCACAAGATAGCCCATAACAACTAGCCAGCTAGGAAGGGTCTTGCTCTTGCTGTCTCCCCCCTCTCTCTCTTGTCTTCTGCCTCAATGTAATTTCTTTTGTTTTTGAGAGCATGGAGAAACATGTATTTTTAGATTCCAAGGAAAGCAAATCCAGTTAGTTCCAGCTGTTACTGAAATAACTCCACTTCTATTATGGCATGACAAAAAGGGAGCTGTTTTGTTTTTCTTACTCTCAGGCTTGCTGTTCACTGCTTTTTATGAGCCATGCAGGCAGCAAACATCAAATTAAAATACAATCAGTAATAACACCAGATAGACAGCATAGGCTATGTTTCTTCTATACTCACTTCATACTTTGTTGCATTCAGACTCAACCAAGTCTTCTGGAAATTTACAGAAAGCCCTTAATAAAGTTTAATTTCCCCAAAGCGTGAAAAGTGGCATTGAAATTATGAGAAGTGCTAGTACTACCATACTTTAGAAGAGGGATTTGAAATTTGGCAGGGGAATTGCTCTAATGTCTAGACAGTGTCTTTTGCCATCCCCTGGAAAAACTACCAAAACCTGGCCAAGTTATAAACTTCTGAAAAAAAATGCAGTTCCCACATGTTCAAGAGAGACTTGTTAGCTTTTGGTAGCTACCTTAAGGTTAGAGACACAATTTTCATTCTGGCATGACCTTACTTTTGAGGACTTCACGTTTCAACCTTACTAATGTTCTTGTACTGTAGTTCTTGTTTGTAATATATGTTGGGTTTGTGTGTCACATATTTCTACATAGTATTTAGTGACAATTAGATTTGTCAAGGTTGTGTGGCCATTTTTTTGCAGGAAGAAGGGTATGAATGAGAAATTTACATTTTCATTTCATTGTTATTTTGTGTTCTCTGTGGCTGTCTGTTGTAGACACCTGTTGTCTATGGTTTTATACTTAGATTATAAATTCTCTTGGACAGGGCCCATATCAATTTTAGGTATCTGCATGGTGCGTAGCACAATGGAGCCGTAGCTTCTTGGTGCTCCCACCATTGAAATAACTAAGCCTGTCTACAATTGTTGTCCATCTTTTTCTCTAAATTACCTTGTTGTCATGCTAAGGGCAGAGATTAGGTCCAGGATGCTGGCCACAGACCCTGGCCTTGTTTTCTTGCATTCCAGAATAGGGTTGAGTCTCTTTGCAAGATACATGCCACTGTTTAAAAGCATCATTGCATGCTTTGTTAACTATGATATGGCTACAGAGTAAACACATTTGCTGCCATTTGTCATACTTGGATTCTGTAGCCAAATTAAAAGATAAAGGCCTCATGAAGAAACTGAAGTCACCGAGAAGAGACAGAAAATGTTTTCTAAACTGCAGAGACCAGTTCAGACTGGCTTTCACGCAAGTGGCTGGAATAATCTCCTCCATCATTATGTACTAAACTCGTTCAATCTGCCCTGGCAAGAAACTACTTATGTTTTCTGTGAAACATTCAAGTCTAATGCCACACACACACACACACACACACACACACACACACACACACACAAAAACAACATACATTCCACTCATCTTGCTTATCTGGTGATCTGCACTGAGGATGCAAGCTGGGGGACAGTGGGGTGAGGGACAGCTATCAGGGGCAAACATCGATACTGGAAAAACATGCTTCCATGAGATCTAAAACAGAGTGCATAGATACCAGGAAATAAATCCTGCCCATTACTCCCAGTGGAATGATTCAGAGGAATGGCTGTGAATTGAATCTCAGAGTTTTATGTCCCCTATGTAAGCCTATCCCATGAAGGGGTGCCCTAGCCTGTACACATGCAGTGGGGATTTCCAAAGGAGCTGAAGGGTGTTAGGTAGTCATCTCCCATTGAACTTCAGTTAGATTTAGATGCATATTTCCCTTTGGCTCTTTGTATTAAACCCCAGACATCGCTCATATTATTATAGCTAGACATTCTAGCCTGCCTGACCTATGTTTGCTGCAAGGTACAAGGTATTAGTGGGGGGCAAGGTATGGGTGGCTTTCTGATCCTGGAGATAGCTGGAAACCAGGTCAATCCACAGCATAATCTAGAGCAAGGACACGTACCCAAGTGATAGCCCATCTGATTATGGTGACACCTGGCTAACATGTTGGCTAACCTTTTTGTCTCTGGGGACATTTGGACTGCTTTTCTAAATTTGCAGCCTATCTCAGCAATTCATACAGTAAAACATAACATTGCCTACAATGTTGCTATACACATTTTACCAGGACAATAGTATCCAGTAGGTTATGAGATTCCATAAAGGCATAGTTTGTACAAAATTTATCATAATCTTGTAAAAGTGGCGATTACTAGAGTAGAATCTGTCACAGACTTCTCTTTATTTATCTCCTGGGTCAGAAACAAAGTTTAAAGTAACCAGGTCCCAAAACACAATGCAAATAGTCTATAGTCAAATATGCTTAGTTAATGAATGAGCATAATAATAAGCTTCCCCTAACTTGATCTCGGAAAGACATTCCTCAGTTAAGATTATCATTCTGTACGCCTTCATGATGGCTCTTAAGGAGGTTTAGTTCTAGAGAGCAGGGATTGGAGTCTGATGGGGCATGTCTACACAGCAGGGCAAAAGTTGAATTAAGCTATGCAACTTCAGCTACATCAATTGCATAGCTGAATTTGAAATAACTTAATTTGGCTTTCGGTGCTCTCTGCGCAGCAGGAAGTCAAAGGAAGAACACTCTTTCTTCAACTTCCCTTACTCCTTGTGAAATGAGGGTTACAGGAGTCAGAGTAAGAAGTCCTCCAGCTCGCCATTATTTCAATATAATGGCTTTCTGTGTAGGCATGCTCTTTGTTATTTTGGAATGATGTCAGTTTTCTGAAATATTGCTGCTGTGTAGACATACCCATGGTGTTTTGAGTTTTACAAAGTTTGATTATGAGGTAGCATGTTTGGAAAACAGACTTGCACTAACCATTTTGCCCTTAATTTAAGCCATTGTTTTTCAAGGAAAATGTTATTTTAAAAGCATCTGTTCCTAACTACATGGAAGCTTGTACTATGTATACAATGAGGACGTCTGTTTGCTTTGCTTCTAGGACTAGCAAGGGCTTTTTTTTTTATTAAACACAATTTCTTTAACACAGAATTCATGTTTTGCAAGAGTCAAATAAGACAGGAATTTCAAATTCCAGAAGGCTATGAACAGATGCATTTCTAACAGATTCTAAAATGCCTCAAAATGAGCTTTCCCAGCCTTTCTAACTGCTGGGCAAGATTGTTTGTTGAGGGGCGGGGTTAGTTTTGCAAAATTCTAAGAAAATGGTCACTTGCCTGTGAAAAGACTTGAAAATCAAATGCTGTTGATTTTCAGCTGAGGAGAATGTGAGAAAGGGCAAGCAGAAGAAATGGCCAGGGACTGCAGGAGGGACTCTATGGACATTTGCCCTTACCCTACATGGCTTTCTTTGTGCACTTTCATTGACATATACATCTTCTGGTTGGTTGCTACTTTCCCACAGACTTGCATGCTGAGCTTGAAGTTATGTCATGAGTTGGGCAGAGTGGACACATTGGGGCAACCCTGGGAAAGCAAGCACCACCGGGCACTTGGAGAGAGGGCGAGGGTGTTGATTAAGGGCAGAATAGAGGGGGGAAAGGAAGGAAGAGGAAATAAACCTAACATTCCATTCTGTGCAAATATTTTTGTATGCTTTTTATCTCTAGTCTGTCTGTCTCAATTGTTTGATTTGTCTTGTTTGCCTGTCTTAAACTAAGCTCTTTCAGGCAGCAAAAGCTTCTTCCTCTTTATTAAGAAAGCATCTAATATATATTTGGGCATAACTTTGAGCATAAACAATAATTTTACAGGTTTTCACAGCCTATGTTTGGGCCCGAGTCTTCAAAAACTGAAGCATGCAATTATCTTTTCACCTATGAGTAGCCCTTTTGACTTCTGCGGGACACGAGTAAAATTACTTGCCTGTTTAAAACCCATATTTTCGTAAGTGACTTGTTATTTCAGGCATGTAATCTGAGACACTTTAAAGAGGACTGATTTTTCTCAGCGTGTTCTAAAAGTCAGGCCACTTTAAGATGCCATCTCAAGTTGGGCACCACAAAAATTGAGGCACAAAAAATCAGTAGTAACTTTGAACATATGTGAGTACAAGAGTTTGCAGAGCTGAAGGCTTAATAAAAACAAAACCAAATTCAAATTCACAGTGAAATGAGAAAACAAAGAATAAGCATATCCAATGAGTTGATAAAGGGTTATGGGCAGCAAGTGGGTGGAAGCGACTAGTCAAGTCACTACTCGTATGTGTATGCTTATCGGGTGGTTGACTAGTCAACTAGTCGTTTACACACTTAATCACAATGTCAGAACAGTAAGCGTAAAGTGCTGTCCACATGCTGTCCCACGTGATTATTATTAAATAAATAGGAGGATAATTAACATGCCTGTTAAGAAAAGTCTTTTGTGCAGAGTATCTTGTTAGAGAAAAAAATAGTTATGTACTTTTATGACAGACAGTCAGTATTATAAGTATTACCTAGATAAAACTAAGCAAAATGATTAAGTGGCAAGAGCCCACACTAGCATGTATTCATTCCACATCAAGAATGGTATAAAAATCAATCACAAATATTTATCTTGTGTGCTGTGCCTTATGTCCCACTTTGGCTTTATCCAGGCAGAGAGTATGCAAATGAAGCGCTGATTAGCATTTTGTCACGCTTCATTTGCATAATCTATTCGAGCCGTTTTTGCACAAGGGGTTTTTGCGCAAAAACAAGCAGTGTGGATGTTTCTTTTTTGCTCAAAACCCCCTTTTTGCACCAGATCTTGCACAAAAACTCCTTTTTGCGCAAGATCTGGTGCAAAAAGGGGGTTTTGAGCAAAAAGGAAACATCCACACTGCTTGTTTTTGCGCAAAAACCCCTTGTGCAAAAACGGCTCGAATAGATTATGCAAATGAAGCGTGACAAAATGCTAATCAGCGCTTCATTTGCATACTCGCTACCAGCAAAAGCCAGCAGCGTAGAAACAGCCTTACAAACAACATCCCAACAATGCAGGGATTAATCACATACAACATTGTATGATACTGCAGACTCAAAAACATATGAAGAAGAAATGAAGCAACAGAAAGCTTTTCTGTTAGACGTGAATCCCAAAGGACTGAGACACCAACTTATAGTTTCAACAGAAGTGCAGCTGAGGCTGAGTACCCATGAATAGCACGTCAAAGGGAAGCAGATGTCTCAATAACGTGTCAGAATTTGAACATGCAAGACACATTTTTAAGCAAATATGTTATCCTGCATTCCTGCAGTGGAAACAGGGCATCAAAACTGAGACTATTAAGACGAGTTTAGTAGAACTGAACACAAGGAACAAATTCTGTGTAATCATAGTTTGTAGCTGCCACTTATTCTCTCAACACTTCTTCCTGATAGTAGAAAAAATCCAAACACAATTTTATGCCCAATAGTTTTGCACTTTAATAAAGCTGAGCCTCAACATACAGCATAAAAATAGTGATTATCTGCCCATTGAGAACCAGGGTTAGGAGCAAAATGACTGTAGTTGCAGTATCCTGATTATAGCTTTGTCAGATATTTGGAATTACAAGTGATTCCTACCCACAACCTGAACACCAGAAAATAGAGTTTAGTCAGTCTACAGCCACAACCAAAATGATAGATTTCTTACTCTTATAAAGACCTAATCTAAACCTTACACAATACAAGTTAAGTCTTTCAATTCTGAAAGAAAATATTCCAGATGCACTGTTTTCCTTTCAAACTCATGGAAGCTCATGTATTTATTTTTCTGGGACCTGGGTGAAACCTTGGTTCCGCTGAAGTCAATGGGAATGTTGCCATAGATTTCAGTGGGGCCAGGAGTTCACCCCAGTGTCTTCTAATATATGGGACATTGGAAATAAGACCATGCAAGGCTGGAGAGCAGGCAAGGCAGCAATAGAGCTGCACGTTGCTCTTCTACAAGAAATAATTGAAGACTGTCTCATAATGCATATGCATGGAGGGGGAAAATTAGGGTTACATAGGCAATCTCTTTTCTGCCAATCTATTGAATGCTTAACTTTGGAAACTTAATAATATTCTTTAAAGAATTTTGTGTGTGTAATTTCCTAGGGTTTACATAAGAAACGCCCAAAAAATACAGAAACTTCATCCTGTGGCATTATATTGCAACCCACATAGGTCAACAGCAGAGCTAACCCCTTGAGAGCCACAGCCACTTGAGCTAATGGAGTAACCAATAGCACTAGTAGCCTGTCAGCCTCAAAGTAGATCAGCACTAGATGGGAATAAGATTCACTCTGCCGACAGGTTTCATGACTATTTGCTGACTGAAAAGGAATGATGAGACTCAGGAATCTTGAGTTCCTTTCCAGGGTCTGGAGGGGAGCCTTACTCTAGTGCCCCCCCCACACACACACACACACCAAACTTCATCTTTTCTGGCCCTTCCCCTTATTCCTCTTTCTTTTCCATCCATGGCTCCTCACCTAGGCAATCCCCATCCCCTCACTTCATCACTCCCAACCTTCATTCCTCAGACTTTCCCTCATAGTTCTAGACTCATTGACCAGACATCCTAGTTACCCTCTCTAGGCTTCCAGTTCTAGTCTCCCAACCACATTCCCAGGGCCAGTCTTGCTGCCCCCCACTCCCATTATCCTGGCCCACTCATTTCTAGTCCCCACTTTGTATCTTTGGACCTACAAATTGACCTTCATTATAAAATCCACTGTGAGAAGTTCATGAAAACTCACGAGATATCACATTAACTCATGGCAACAAATGTTTTGATAAGAAAAGAAGCAAAAGGGAGACAAAGAGACAAAGGCCAAGCAAATAGGTTTGTTGATATAATCCCAGGACTCCATTAAAATCTTGCTCGATCAACAAGAACAGTGGAAGTTTGGAAACTAATAGGCCACAAGTGACATGTTGGAAATTAGGCCTAATGGTTGGATAATATAAGAAAAGGATGGGCTATTCCTCCATTTCTGCCTTTTGGGGTCCTCAAAAAGAGTCTCTGTAGGGAAAATATAGATGGATGCTCTGACAGATATTACCACACCAGGCAGTATCTTTGGGAGACTGTTGTTCTAAATTGATGAATGGCTTATGCATGATTGTGTTCTACTCCATGACCTGTGATTTTCCTTTTTATTCAGCAAACGAACAAGACTCTCTGTTCAATCCTGGTGGAAGGGTTGGAAGAGAAATTGGCCTATAAGTCTTCCCATGTCGGAGATGATGATTTCTGGTATGTTTAGTGAGGGCTGAAATCTGTTTTTTGGTTTTCATATGTTCTCTTTGCAATCCTTTTGGCCTATGAGCACATGTGCTTACTGGGAAGAGCTGAGTCATCACTGGTAAAAACATTGCTATTGCCCTGAGACAGAAAGCAGCTCAGAGGGATGGCCAGAGACATGACTGGCTTGCTGGGGTGTCACAGTGGATGGCAAAGGGCTGTGCCATCAGGAGAGATTAGGACACAGGTCCTCACTCAGACACAGGTGACAGCAGGAGACCGGAGCCCTGACAGAGCACTCCAGGAGTGGACCATGGAAAGGAGAACACAGAGGTTACCCTGAACGTGTGATAGATATGAGTGCTAGACAACCACAAGAAGAAGTGGCTGCCACTCCTACTGAGATCCCAGGATCTCCCTAACACTCTTGGGCCTAGGGCCGTCCTTAGGCATAGGCAGAATAGGCAGTTGCCTAGGGCACCAGTATTTCTGGGGCACCACTCTGCCGGGACGGTCAAGAAGCAGTGGAGCAGTGCGAAAAACCAGCATTCCCCCACCCCCTCTGAAAGAGAAAGCGCCGGTTAGCCAGCTGCTTAAAGAAGCAGCAGTCTTGTTTCCCGTTCCTCCCAGGCGATGCAGAGGCATAGGGAGGCGGGGGCAGAGGGAACAGTTGCTCCCAGCCAGCACACCAGAGAGTGCCGGACAGGAGTAACTCCACGTGACCCACAACGGGGAGGGAAGCACTTCCCCTCCCCACAGGAGCCAGCGCGCGCTGCCTGAACAGCTTGGGCTGTGGCACCCAGCAACTTAGTTCCGGGGCCTTTCTGCACGGTGCAGGGAGGTCAGGTGATCCGGGTCTGCGCAGGTCCGACTGTGCAGGCAGCACACTCTGCCCTGGGACTCCCCGCGCCTTCCCCCTCCTCGCAGGACAGCATCATGGAGGTAAGTTGCTGGGGTGCAACAGCCCCTGCTGCTCAGGCAGCGCACACACCCAGCTGTTTGGGGAGGGGGAGTGCAGTCACACACTTCCCAGAGGTGCTGCAGGATTGCCAGGTACTGGTCCCAGCTGCCCCTGTCCCCTGCCCAGACCCCCCACAAGTACCCTGTCCCCTGCCCCCACCAACACTGTCACCAGCACCTAGCACCACCCTGTCCCTGGACCCAGCACCCTGCCACCCACCGCAGCACCCAGCACCACCCTGTCCCTGGCTCCAGCACCCTGCCAGCTGTGCCAGCATCCTTGGGACCACATTAGTGAGGCTTGGGGGGAGGGGGGGCTTGGCATCTCACTTGTGTGGCCCCAACTGACTTTTCTGTGGGTCAGTGACCCCTGACTCAAAACAGGTTCCCTGCCCCTCTCATATATAAAGACAATGCTAAAACCTTTTGAGTTTAACATAATATTTTATTTAAAAATGAAGCCTGGCCAACATGCCCCCAATTGGGGCCAAATCCCCATCTCACTGCAGCATCATAACACTCCTGCACCACCTGACCCAAAATCTGAACCTATCATACACTGGAACCCCCTGCCTGAGCCTCTTACATCCCCAAACGCCTGCATCCTCACATCCTCAGTCTTCTGCCACAAAATTCCTGCATCATCCACATATGGCAAATATGTGTCCTGAGCCCATCATACTCACAACCTCCTTGCCCTGAGCCCCTCACATATCCAACACAAACTCCTGCACCCTCACATTCACAAGCCCATGACTTGCTCAGCACCCCAACCTTCCACCTGAGCCCAACACTCCCCAGCCTGGAGCCCCCTCCCTGAGCCAGCATCCAAATTCCCTCCCAGAGCTTGCACTTCTCACCCCTTCCCACACCCAAATCCCTCATTCCCACCCCAGAGCCCGCACCTCCTCTCTCAACCAAGTGAGAGTGTATAATGGCTGGGGATAGCAAGTGATGGAAAGGAGGGGAACAGAGAGATGGGGCCTCAAAGGGGTGGGGTCTTGGGTCTTGGGGAAGGAATGTGATTTTCATGTATTGGTGGGTTTTTTGTTTGGTTGGTTGGTTGGTTTTTTTGCTTGACAAACCTAGGGGTTCCTTGAAATTCTGAAAAGCTGAAAAGGGTTCCATGGCCAAATAAAATTGGGAAACACTGCAATGGAGCATGTAACAGCAGGGCTGGGTCCTAGAAAGAGCCGAATGCACTGCCTGCAGCACAGTCTGAGGGAGGGGATTGGCTGCTGGGGTCTCTGGGAAGGGGAGGGGGTAGGGGTGGAAGAGCAAGTCAGGCATAGGGGCATCAGTTTAATAATCCCGCCTAGGGCACCATAAATCCTAAGGACAGCCCTGCTTGGGCCTTTTCATCCTGATCCCGAGAGATATCCTGACCAGACGGGCCGAAGAGAAGGAGCCGATGAGATTGCCAACTGCACTATCTCCATCTAATTGCTGAACACCACCTGGATGTAAGACTTTGTCACATATACACACCTCGGCTGTGTCTAGACTGGCCAGTTTTTCCGCAAAAACTTGCCAGCTGTCTACGCTGGCTGCTTGAATTTGCGCAAGAGCACTGACGTTCTAATGTAAGAAATCAGTGCTTCTTGCGCAAATACTTCAATGCTCCCGTTCGGGCAAAAGTCCTTTTCTGCAAAACCTTTTGCGCAAAAGGGCCAGTGTATACAGCTCAGTTTTGTTTTGCGCAAAAAAGCCCCGATGGCTAAAATGGCGATCGGGCCTTTCTTGCACAAAAGCGCGTCTAGATTGGCCACGGACGCTTTTGTGCAAAAAGTGCTTTTGCGCAGAAGCGTCCGTGCCAATCTAGACGCTCTCTTGCGCAAATACTTTTAACAGAAAACTTTTCCATTAAAAGCATTTGCGCAAATTCATGCCAGTCTAGACGAAGCCCTCTTGTGTGTCCTTTCCCTTCCCCACCTTCTCTTGTCTCTTTCCAATCCCTCTTCTTTGTCCCTTGTGTCTAGTAAGCGTGTGGTTTAGCTGGCCACAACTGCATATTTTTCAATGCTGCTATAAGCCTGTGAGCAGAAAGGCAGCTAAAAGCAGTGCCCTGGTACAAGTTTGCTAGGTCTCAAAGTGTCTGTTACGCCCATGTGCTGTCTGTGTTTCTCCCACAGAAGGGTGCAAGTGAGAGTCAAGACAAGAGACAGAAGTTGCATTTTCTATCTTTGCTCTTCTTTCTCCCAGAGTTTGTCTTGTTTTGCAATTTAGGACATGGGATTGGGCTATAACAGCAACAGCAATAATGACAGCAGCTACAGCTCTGCTCTTCTAATTTCTTTTTTTTTCCCCCTAAAGGACAGTTATTACCATTTGTAATACCATCTAAAAGTCTGGCAGACTGGAGGGCAAGAGAGTCCCTTCTAAATATCCTCTCTAAATAGTGGGAAGGGGAACAAGGGAAGCGGTTCAGATAAAATTCTTACTTCATAACTTTCCATTTCAAAGCCTTTAACTGTTTAGCCTTCTTTTCTATATCTTTAATAAAAGGTAGAAGAGATGATAATGATGTGTTTGCTATGGTGGTAAGCAGGCTGAAGTATCTGTAAACCAAACCCTGAAACTTGTTTAAAAATGTTTATTTTGGGGATCACAGGGTCATGTCAACACCTGAATTGTTTGGGTTCTTTTATTCCATCAAAATTAATACATTACCCAGTATCCTTGCCCAGCCATTCCCAAGTTCCTCCCCTCTTAGTCCCCTCTCCCCACACATACTGATACTTGCCATCTCCATGTCTGATCTGTGTCTTTTCCCTCCACTGGCCTCCGGTCAGACCTACCTCCCCCTTTTGCATTCCTGGTCCAACTGGCTTCCAGTCACAGTCTCCTGCTCCAGGCAGCTCATCTAGTCTCAGTCTCTCCACACCCAACCTTCTCCCTGATTCCTTCCCCAGTTTCTTTGCTCTCCCAGTGCCAGTTCTCCCACAACACCCTGCATCCTCATCAGGTCTGCCTCCCCCTTTTCTTACCTTCTTCCCTTTGCCCCACCAGTGTCCAGTACCAAACCCTTTGCACTACCAGTCCCTGTCACCTTCCCTAGATCTTCATCCAATCTCAATCTCCCCCTGCCACCACGTTCCTATATTCCCCTCCCCACCTTCTGACTCACCATCCCAGACTTCTTGCCCAGTTAGTTTCATTTTCTCCATCCAACTCCCAGTCTCCCTCTCTCACTGCTCCCAGAATCTAGCTCCTCCCAATCTCTGAACCTCCTTGTCCCAATATACTGCCCAACCCATTTAGGTCTGGCTCTTGTCTCATGTACATTTGAATCAGGCGGTTTCCTCAACCAAAACTGCTTTGGCCCAGCAGGAGGAGAGAGGGTGACTGAGAGCACAAGAGAGAGACAGTTTCCATGCTCTTAATGTAGATGCACTGACCTAGCCTGGCCTGCTGCAGCTCTGTGCAGCAGTTGCCAGGAAAGTCTAGAGGTGGAAAATGCCTTCAGGGAGCTTAACTGTGAAGTTTAGCAAGCCTCTACTGGGCATGTACAAATGGCAATTTTTCAAAGGTTTATGAGTTATAACTTGGCCAAATTGGGGCAGAATTTTCATGGGTAAAAGGTACATTGCTGACGCCGATGTCACCTCCTGCCAAATTTCAAGTCCCCACTCCAAAACATGAGGGCACTAGAATTCTTCTAGAAAAGGTCACTGGACTTTTTTAGTAAGAGCAAAACAATACATTTTCCCCCAGCCTCATTCTCAAATGTTGGCTGAACCATTTTGGCTGAAATGTATCCCTCCCCACTCAAAAAACAAAAAAAAGTCAGTCCAAGGCAGACCACGGCATGAAAAATTTCAGCCCCAGTGGATAAATTCTGGCAAAGTTATAAGCAACTGAAAATAGCATCTTACAATGAGAAGTGTCAAACATCCTTACGAACAAGTATTGCTACCATCCAGGCCATTAATACAGAGGGACAGCTCACCCACCACTGACATGTACCCAGTTCTGATGTGGAACATGCAACCCATTCTATGCCAACAACACTATACTCTAATTTTTAATGAAAAAAGTAGAGAGTAATTCCTTCATTTGAAATTGCTCTATAGAGTAGCCATGGTATGGCAAAATGTAAATTCAATATAGTCCAGGAAATGTTTGGTCTTGCAAAATGTGGTATGGGATAGTTAGAGCCTGAGACTGAGTCAATAGAGTCAGCCCCTGTCAGGCTCCTGGTTAAGATGAAGCTGTGGTTTTAAAACTCCTCCAGAAAAGAGCAGCAGAATTGACTCAGGACTGATTGACATGGTACAATGCTCCTTCCTTAACCAGTACTTCCTCATGTCAGGAGTGCTAAGTTATGTGAATAGTGTTACTCTGGCATGATTTTGGAAGCAGCTGTTTTAATCTTCTCAGAAGAGCCCAGTATTTATTAGAATGTGATTTTGGCATTAGCCCTACTGTGTAGACGTGCCCTCTGAGTGCTTTTCCCATTTGTCTTTCTCCTTTCACAGAGTCACAGATTTCTCTCTCTCCCTCTTATTTGGGCACAAT
The DNA here is from genome assembly GCA_032595735.1 of Pelochelys cantorii. Taxonomy (NCBI): domain Eukaryota; kingdom Metazoa; phylum Chordata; order Testudines; family Trionychidae; genus Pelochelys; species Pelochelys cantorii. The sequence continues at coordinate 61,422,783 of CM064328.1, read as the reverse complement.
GTAAAATAAATTCTTTCAGATGAAGGAAAGGAATAACAACAAGCACAAAATCATGTCTTTATGGGACAACACTCTTTATGTCTCCTCTGAATAATAGCTGTACCAAATCAGCATAAAATAGCTGCAGTCGTGGTATACAATGTTCTTCGAAATGTAAAGGGACAGTGCACAAACTCACATAAAGAAATGCCTCTTTCAACACAATGCATAATGAACCTATATATCTCTATGCCCTGGTCTACACTAGGAAGTCCACACTACCAAGAGCAGAGCGTCCACACTACCAAGCCCGTTATTTCGAAATAAGGGGCTGGTTATTTCAAAATAATAACTCCTGCTTGTTATTACACTTATTTTGAAGTTGTTATTTCGGGCATTATAATTTTGAAATAACTTATTTTGAAATAATTACTAGAGGTCACAAACATCACAAGCTCAATGGGATTAAAAGAAGGACTGAACATTTATTACCACTGGTTCTCAACCTATTTACTATTGTGGGTCACATGTATGTGTTATGTGGGCCAGATGCAATGCTACCTCAGTGGCGCTGAGGATGTCACATGGGCTGCAGCTGTGTGCTGATGGGCTGCAAGTGACCCATTGGTGGCAGATCAAGAACCACTAATACAGACAGTCAGAACATCTGTACTTAGGTAGCATAAAAATTCAACATAATAACTCTCTTTCTTCAGGGCATAAGTCAAACACGGACAGAGTCAGAAAATAAATTCCCCTGTGGACAGATTATTTCACAATTACCTATGCTTGGCACCTCCCTCTAAAGCATCTAGCACTGTTGACAGTCAGAGATGTAAGACTGAACTAGCGGGACCCCTGTGTGCACCATTCTAGCACCCCCTAGGTCTCTGTAGTGGGATATCTCCAAGGAAAGCCCATGGGACTCCAGGAAGTGGTGATGGTGATTCAATAGGTGTCATTCTTCCCTCTGACTCAGTACATAGCCAATTCCCCTATTTTGTTCATAATTAAGCCTGCCAAAAAGTGGGGAAGCACAGAGCAGCTATGTGACTTACCTGACATCACTCAGAAGGCCTGTAGTAGAGCTGGTATTTGATCCCATGCCTCCAGAATTCCAGACCAGTACTGCAATCATGGGACCAGGCTTCCACCTACTCTAGAGCCATGGATAAATGGAATCTATACATACCGTGTTCATAGCAAGACTGCACTTGGATTTCTCTTCTGAAATGAGAGGAGTATTTAAAATTCTTTTTGTAAATATTCAAGAAGGGATGTGGTGGGGTATACCAATTCCTCAACCACATCAGACTAGGCACAGGGGCCAAGCTGTGGAAGATCTGGCTCCTTGGGCAGTTAACACCAGTGGTTGTGCTTTGCTATAGGGCTCTCATGTGGTTATTTTGTTAATGGTCTGTGGGAAGTGTTTTGTCATCCTGAACACAACATTCCTTAGATTCATTCTAATTCTGAGGAATTTGTGTGCTTTAAATCCAACTACACAGGGACACACATCAATGCTATTTGGGAGTCACTGCTGCTTCATTACCTATACATTTGTTTCCAAGCAGTACCCTTCAGCGTAGGTGACATGCAGGAAACTCTGGGTTAGAAATATAGTTACAGTCTATCTGAATGGTCATAAAAGGAAAGCTTATAAGTCTGGGAAGGGGAAATAGAAAAGAGCTGTTGGCCCAAATGAGGTGAGATAAGGAAACCTAGGACTCTATCTGGTCTGGTCTTTTATTCAGGCCTATAGGTATCAGGCCCTCCCCTCAGAACAAACATCATGCCAAATTTTAAAGAAGAAAACTTACTTTTGGCTATAGCTAATGACTCTCTGGTATTAGTGCCTCCCATTGTCACTCAATTGTTGAGTCCCAGAGTGAGGGGAATGTAAATTATTTAATATGCCCATTAATCTGATCATGTTTCCATATAGCTCTTCCTTCAAATTCCTTTTCTTCTTCCCCCTTAGGTTTACATTTCTTGTACTTGATTTCAATGCTTAACATAATGCTTCTCCTGCCTACCTAGCCAAGCCACTTTCTCGCACAGTCCCCTGCATACCTTCTCCCATTCTGCCACTTGCACCTGCTGCAGGTTTTAATTTTTCCTATTTTCTCATGCCTGTCTCCATGCATTTTCTGCTCCATCTCATTAGTGCAATGACTTCCCATTTCTTGTCTGCCAGTCCACTCTTTTCCCCAAATTTAAATCCTCCTTATGATTCACTCCTTCAATATTCACAAGAAGGGACTTAAATACTAACAGTAAAATAAATAATACATAAAATGCAATAGATCCAGCAACTTGTGCACATGGCTAAACAGAACCACATGATCTTATCATTATAACCCTGCTCCTCCATTCACTACTCTTCACTGTTGTTTGTTACTGGTCTTTACTCTTCACGCACGTACCTGGACTGAAGAATCCCAAGAACTACTACAGGCTAGGGACTGACTGGCTAAGCAGCAGTTCAGTAGAAAGGGACCTGGGGAATACAATGGATGAGAAGCTGGATATGAGTCAACAGTGTGCCCTTGTAGCCAAGAAGGCTAATGGCATCTTGGGGGGTATTAGTAGGAGCATTGTCAGCACATCTAGAGACGTGATTATTACCCTTTATTAGGCACTGGTGAGGCCACATCTGGAGTATTGCATCCAATTCTGGGCCCCCTATTACAGAAAGGATGTGGTTGCATTGGAGAGAGTCTCCCAGAGAGCAACAAAAATTATTAGGGGGCTGAAGCACATGACTTAAGAAGAGAGGCTGAGGGATTTGGGCTAGTTTAGTCTACAAAAGAGAAGAGTGAGGGGGGATTTGATAGCAGCCTTCAACAACCTGAAGGAGGGTGCCAAAGAGGATTGAGAGAGGCTGTTCTCCGTGGTGACAGATGACAGAATGAGGCGCAATGGCCTCAAATTGCAGTGGGGGAGTGTCACGGGGTGGCCTTTCCTGCCCCCTCTGGAGGACGTCGGTAGGACCCCAAGTTTCTATATAAGTCACGGGTCGGTCCTTTAAAGCAGGGCCTGCTGGCCCACTGGCCGGAGTCCCTAGGCAATGCTGGTGACTGTCCCTTTAACACAGGGCCCACTGCCCCAAGCCTCTAGGCAAAGCTGGTGATTGGCCCTTTAACGTGGGGCTCACTGGCCCGAGTCTCTATTCCCAGACACTGGTTGGCCCTTTAAGGCAGGGTTGAAGGGCCCGCAATGGCAAGTCCCTGGGGGCTGGGGGGCAGCAGCCCTGGTTGAGGGACCCAGGCCCACCCTACTCCACCGGTTCCCAGAGTGGGAGAAGCTGCTCCTGTACCCTCCTTGGGCCACTTCCTACCTGGTCCAATGGGTATCTTCCAACATTCTCGCAGTGTCCTCTAATTCCTCGGGGGCTGTTCCTCCCTCATAGGCAGCAGTGGAGACATCACAACTCACACTAGCGGCTCTGCTGTCTCTCCTCCGGGTAGATGCTAGCGGCTGGCTGATGCTGGTCAGGAGCTCCCCTCTGAGGTTCTTTTCCTCTGGCAGTCAGCAGACTGAGCTTCTCCACAGGCTTTCATAGCTGGGCTACAAACAGTGCATGCCCAGCAGGTTTGTGGGGGCAGGGCTCCTTTAGACAGGGTAACCTGGCTGAATCCAGTGAATTCAGTGCGGGGCTGGCTCACCCTGTCACAGGGAGATCTACATTGGATATTAGGAAATACTATTTTGCTAGGAGGGTGGTGAAGCACTGGATTGGGTTACCTAGAGAAGTGGTGGGATTTCCATCCCGAGAGGTTTTTAAGTCCTGACTTATCTAAGCCCTGGCTATGATGGTTTAGTTGGGACTGGTCCTGCTTTTATCAGGGGGTTGGATATGATGACCTCATGAGGTCTCTTCCAAGCCCATGATTCTGTGATTCTGTGACAGAGTTCTTCAGAGCAGGAATCTTGCAATTCCATTTTGACTGTACCATGTAAAAATGCTTATTACAGGATGGTTAAGGATAACAAAAGCAATAATAATAATTTTATCTATTAATTTATTAATTGATTATTATTATAATCAGTCAAGCACAGTAGAGTCACATTCTAATGAAGAGTACATACAACACACTAAAGTCATTGGCCAGTAATCTTCCTCTAGATTTCATGGTCTTCATACAGCCTTGAGAAGCATGCAATACCGCATATTGTCTAGTTAGCCACTTCATCAAATGACATTTCTCCAGCACCAGACTCTGCAAAATTTATGTCCCACAAAATAAAATTTTCATCCACTGATCTTCTTGATGACATTAGGTATCACTCTGGTTATGCTATAAATGTAGGAAATTACCTTTCTGTTAGTCATGTGCAACATATATCTAGCGTGAAGCTATCACCTATAGGATTCAGTTCAAAGGGTATGTCTAAACTACTTTCTATTTTTGAAAGAGGAGTTTTCGAAAGTGAAAGTAGTCTGGATGCGGTTTTTTGGAGAAAAAACCCTTCTTCGGAAAAACCGTGTAAGCCTCATTTTTTAAGGAAGAGCAGGTTTTTTTCGAAAACGGGTTGTTTGTTTGTTTTTTCAAAAAAAAAAGTGTCCAGACTACTTTCACTTTTGAAAGATCTGCTTTCAAAAGTGAGATCGGAAGATTTCCTCTTTTGAAAATAGAACGTAGTCTAGACATAGCCTTAATGTCTTGTTTTCTTAGCATCCACATTTTCCATGAATATAGTACGATGCCAAAGACAAAAGACTGCAACACTTTCATTTTACATTTCTTGGTAATACCTTTGCTTCTCTATTTGTACTTGCATATCACTAGAGTAATAGCTATGAGTCTAAATCCATGTCAAATCTCTAGGGGCACATCTACACAGCAGGGCTAACCTCAAAATAAGCTACGCAACTTGAACTACGCTGATGGCACTGTCTACATAGCAATTATTTTGAAACAGAGTACTCTTTCCCCCTACTTCCCTTACTCCTGATGAAATGAGGTTTACAGAAATCAGAGTAAGAAGCCAGTTATTTTGAATTTATTTCAAAATAATGGGCTTGCTGTGTAGAAACACACTATGTTATTTCAGAATCACTAACGTGATTCTGGAATAACACTACGGTGTAGACATAGCCTAATGGTCCTTGCCACCACGCTACCCCGGTATTTGCAGAGCTCAACACACCCCAATTATTCCTCAGATTAGAGTAGGAATATCTTAGTATTTTCAATAGACTCCAGTGCCATTTTTGCCTTTATGTCTTCATGTGATGTAAGTACCATCTGAAGGAATGCATCCCTTACAGCTAGCTAGAAGCGGGGAGAGACCATGGGTGTGTCTATACAGTTTGTTTCTGTTTTGCTTAGATGTGTTCAAAATTCAGCAGACGGAGTGGTATTTTGCTCATTGTAATCCACCTAATTTGTGACCCAACATTACCTATGTTTGAATTAAATGCAGGGATACCTAAAATATGGTTACCAATGTTTGTAATTTTGTGGGAATACAGAAAAGTAGGACTGTGCTACTGTGTTCCAAATGAACGAGCTCACAGCAGAAAGAATTTTCCTAATGCATGGGGCTCGACTCTCAGAGCCCTATGAGGAGAAAGGGTAAGGGAAGGTTTACTCTGGTCAGAAGGCTATCTAGCTTCCCCAGCCTGGACTGGTTTAACCTGTCCTTCTCCCCCCTCCCCCCCTTACATACACACACATACACGATTCAAAGAACAGTGCTAAATAGGCCTCATTATGTGCCTCTTTTCTTATGTTGATTGTGGTGGAGTTGTCACATCTCTCTGCTACACTATCCTGCTTCCTAAGAGTTGAAATCACTGGGAGCTGAAATCATTTGAGACTGATGGGCAAAAGTCACAGCCAAGAAGTGTATGGTGACTGAAAGCCAGCAGGGTGGCCGTAGAGAGAGGTGATAAGTGGCCAGCAGGGTGGTGATGGAGAGGTATAGTGAGTGGCCAGCCGGGCGGTGGCAGAGAGGTGAGAGGAATGGCCAGCTGGAAGGCAGCAGCGAGCAGGCAGATGGCAAGTGACCAGCCGAGTGAGTAAAATGCCTCTTTACTTCTCCTCACTCAGGATGGGAGGTGAACTCTGCAAATCACCTCTGAACTCTGGTCTGCCCTGACCAAGGACAGCGACTGTGAGTAGGGTGCAGAGAAGGGTTGGGCATGTGAAGGGGACATTCTGTGTGCTGGACTTAAGAACCTGAGAGGAAAAGGATGGGACTGTTACTCATGGTTTTGGTTATGGACTCTGTGGTGTTTTCCCAAATTAATGCCACACTACTTACCTTCCCTTTTATTAAAAATTTATTTTCTACACACATACTCTGGTCTTGCAAATGGGGAAGGTGCCTCCCATAGGCACCCAGGGGTGTTGTGTGCATTTCCCAGGTTACTGGGTGGGGGCTTGAGCCAGCTCTGTATTGGATGGATGGAAAGAAACCCCCTAAATATTGAATCTGGCCTTGACTGTTGCTGCCTCCACCTGGCAGAAGGGTTACATGATATCATCAGATCTAACTTCTCTGCTTCCATTGGTACTCTTTGTAGCAATTTTGACACCTCTTCTTGTGAAGATCTGCTCAGGTCAATATCATCATCTTCATGTGGCAAAGGTGTTTCTACCAAAAGTGATTTCTCTAAATATCCTTTCCAGTCACCTGAGACAATGCTAATGTATTGCTTTCCAAGTAAGACAAGTCCCATTTTCAAATAAAACAGCATCTTTTCAATAAAACTCACATCAGGAGCTAGGGCTCTTTCCTGTGCAGTGATGTTGCTAGTCCTTGATGCTGAGAGGAATTTGTCATTAACTGAAGTTCCAATAACACAGTAGACATGGGACACATTTGTGCAATTAATTTGCTATTTTAGAAGGGAAGATGTTTCCTTGTCAATTTTTATTATATTGCACATAGCTCAGTTGTTGATCTTAGTGCAGAGGGGAAGATTCAATTGAATCAAAAGCTTTTTGCTTTGAGCCACACATTTCATAGGTATATTAATCCTGCTTTATTCTTTCCTTCTTCACTCTACTTATCTGCCCCTAAAGCCACAGTAACAGCAAGATCATGGATGATTATAGAGGCCAATCCGCACGACTTTATAGGAAAGACAATTTTTGCTGAAAGCATGCATACTACATTGGGTAATGCAAATTGCTTCTGGACATAGACATACTAATGAGCAGTTGCTGACGGGTCTCCCAGTTCTACAATTAGCATTTCTCTTTCAACAAAGTTCTGTAGGCAGTCAAAGGAAAATGTCTAATTACCCTGCTAAGGACTAAACAGCTACCCACATCCAAACATTTACACTAATGAGCACGTTCTCAGCATTTCCTGATTAAACAGTTTTTTACCAATTAAATGCTCAGAATGCTCCAAAGTGCTATTGAAAATATTGCAAAGATTCAGAGAAGAGAGACTGTGGTAATGAAAGGCTGGAAAAATGGGTTTAGAAAATGAGATTTATAGTCTTATTTTTGTGAAACAGTATGGATGAACTCCGTCTTCTTAAGTTATACTAAAGTATAACAGAGTGACCTTTCAGAAAAACCATACTCTGGCTCTAGTTGTCATTGGCTTCGTTCCTGAAGTTGGGAGACGAGATGGAGACCATGATGGGAGAAATGATGGGTTCCTTGTAAATTAAGACAAGAGGAGGTAAAGCATCACTTTTCTCATACCCATGCAGCTTTTGTTGCAACTGAGAGACCCTGACTTCCCCAGGCTAAGGGAGCCTCCTACTGGGGGCTAGGACTGTCCTGGCAGAAAGGCTATGTTGTCTGGGAGCTTTGCATTTCCTACATTCTGGAATCCTACCCTGCTCCCTATGCATGTTACAGCAACTTCAGGGTTTCTCTAACTTACTACAGGTTGGACCTCCTAGGTGTGTCACCCTCAGGACCTGACCAGTCTGAATGAGGGTATTTGCCAGATCAGGGGCAGTCCCCTGCCACCAGCCTCCCAGGATACTGCCACTCCTTCTGGCTGGTTTTGCTCCAGCCCCACTGCCACTGGGCTCCACCTCTGCTGCTACAGGGCTTGGGCTCAGCATCCTGCCACCAGCCTCCTGGGGCTCTCCAGGGACGGAGCTCCCCAACTGCCGCGGCCCTGTTTCTGCCCCGGCTGGCCGAGGCTTCTCAGGGACTAGGCTCCGTGGCTGCCTTGCTGCTGCTGCATCCTTCAGGGCTTTCTGGGGACGGGATTCAACGGCTGCCATCAGCCCTGCTACTGCCACACACCACCAGGGCTGCCTGGAACTGGGCTCCGCAACTGTCCTGATGCTGCTGCACTGGGACGGGACTCCATAGAAACAGGGCTCGCCAGTCCCCCTGCTGCCCCACCAAGGATGGGGCTCCACAGGGACAGGGCTCACTGGTCCTGCCGCTGCCCTGCCTGGGGCTCTTCGAGGACAGAGGTCATTGATCTGCTGGTGGGGCTCCCCTCCACTGGACTCCCTGGCTCACATTCCCAGCCCTGGGGATCTCTGGCCCAGCAACATCTATAATCTTGCAAGACCACGGATGTTGCCAGACCAGGGAGTCATGGATTTTAGAGGTTCAACCTGTAGCTGATTCCCATGATCAGCTATGGGCCCTCTGGGAGACAGAAAATAGCCACCGTGGAATGCGCCGTGACCCTACCCTACGCTACCCTCTAAAATGGGAACTGAGAACAAAAAAATCCAAAATACTACTAGCCACAAAGGTCTCCTGAGCAGAGGGTGGTATAAGGTGGCTTCTTTTTTCCCCTTACAGAAAAGCATAAGAATGCCTCAGAATAACTGGGAATCAAGCCAGTTGAATCCACTGGTGATCAACTGATAAGTTCTCAGGTTCCCTGCCCAACTGCAACAGGTTGAGATGAGCCAATACATGTGAGCATTCCCTTTGAGGTAGTTTAGTTTTCTTCTGTGCTACAATGTGACTAGTCTTGTGAACATGCCAAAAAAGGTAGACTCTTAAACCATTTCCATTCAGCCTGTACGGGTATGTCTAGACTGCATCCCTCTGTCGGCAGAGGGATGCAGATTAGGTAGGTCGACATTGCAAATGAGGCAGGGACTTAAATATCCCGTGCCTAATTTGCATAAAAATGGCCACTGCATTTTGCCAACTCAGCACTTTGTTAGCAAAAAGCGGCAGTCTAGAGGGGGATTTGTTGAGAAAGAAAGCCTTTTTCGACAGATCCCTTATTCCTCCTACAAGGAGGTTTACTGGATCTGTCGAAAAAGGCTTTCTTTCTCGACAGATCCCCCTCTAGACTGCCACTTTTTGCCGACAAAGTGCCGAGTCGGCAAAACACGGCAGCCATTTTATGCAAATTAGGCACGGGATATTTAAGTCCCTGCCTCATTTGCAATGTCGACCTGCCTAATCTGCATCCCTCTGCCGACAGAGGGATGCAGTCTAGACATACCCTACCTGTGATAAAGGCCTGGACCTTCAGGGCAGTTGCCTGGGTACCAATTTACAAAGGCGCCAAATGATCTGTTGTTTTGTTTTGTTTTTGCTTAGCTGGTCTGCTCCACCAACTTCTGGGGGAGGCATTGAAAATTCTGTTTTCTGCCTTGTGCTGTTCCTTTTGTGATACATGAAATCAAAGTCTAGCTTTAACATATACTACTTTTCTCCCCATTTGTATTGTGTTTCACAATAATTTTATTAATTGGTTTTGCTAAGTTTAGAGGTAGACATGAATGAATCTAATAGGTAATAATAGTTAACTAATAGTTCAGTGAATCAAATCAGAAATGCTGGCAAGTAGAATTGAGACAATGAAATCATCAGGACAAAAGGGCATTTTTTTGAATACTGATATGACAGCAGTAAAATGCCCATAAATGTAATCAAGGTTTACTGGCTGGCTGTTTCCAAGATCACTTATACAGAATGTTACAAAAGCTTGAAATATGCAGTAAACTTTTTCACACATTCCACGCAGTAGTTGCAAGAACAGAGCCTCAGAAACTAGGTTACTATAAAATAACCGCACATGCACCATATAGTAGAGTCGGCTTTAAACTGACCTTATACACAATATTCAGTGGAATATGTTTATGAGTGGAATGATACAGTGATTGCATAAATCAGCAAAAATAAGTAAATTACTGTTACCTTTACCAGAGTCATAAATAATAACTGGTTTAAAGAAAAATAGCAAACAAAAGTGAGATGATAATCTACAATGATGGTATCTACATTTTAAATAAGAGATTTAGTTTTAATGCCTCAAAAAAATTGCACAATATTCCTCTTCATGTTGTTATACACTCTAACATGACTTGCTGCTCATATTCTTTTACATCACAAATGTGATTGTTTAATTGCAAATAACTACTTGCAAATAATTGAATATTTTGCTTCCATTTGCAGATCTCAAATACAGTAGGTTGTGCCAGCACTTCCCTAATAACATACTGTATTTACTTTATTTATATCCTCTTTCATTTCAGGGAGAGGGGGAGAATGCACAGAAATTTGGTTTGATTGTATACTGGCTTGTTGATACAGAAAAGTGCTCCACAGAGACTAAATTGAGATTACCAAATCATTTTCAGTCATGAAGCTAAATGTGAACCTGATCCTAGGGTGAAATCTTGGTTCTGTTGAAGTTAATGGCAAAACTCCCACTGAGTTGAACAGAGCTAAGATTTCATCCAGAGGTGGAATACTGAAGCATGAACTATTCTGACATCTTGCCCCTAATATAGGTGGAGTTTTTTGTTTTACTCTTTAAGGATATGTCTACCTTGCAATTAAAAGTCAGTGACTAGCCCATGCCAGCTGACATGGACTTATAGGGCTTGGGTTGTGGGGCTGTTTAACTTCAGTGTGGACATCTGGACTTGTACTTGAGCCCTGCTCTAGGACCCTGTGAGGTGGGAGGTCCCAGAGCCTGGGCTGCAGTCCAACCTGGAACATCTAGGCTGCAATTAAACAGTAGCCCAAGTCAGCTGGCACAGGCCAGCTGTGGGCATCTAACTGCAGTGTAGACATATCCTAAGTGTCTGTTTCTCTTTTTGGACTATTTTGACCAGGGCTCCAGTCCTGTGGACACTTTCATGTATTCTTAACTGAGCAACCATGAGTAGCCCCATTGATTGCCATAGGATTGCTCATGGAATTGAAGTTAAACACAAACATGTTCCCAGGAACATGACCTAAATATGTAACAACTTTGCTGCTTCCACTGTGGGTGAGAGTTTGGTAAGTTTTCAAAATAAAGTATCATTCAGTGTAACTCAGTCAGATTCATTTCAATGGGGCCACTCAAAGAGCAAGATGAAATTGTGGCACAATCCGTTTCACTTACAGCTAGCCTGCAGTGGCTGGGGAAGAGAAGGGGAGAATTTCTTTGTATAATGGAGGACATAAAAGAACCTGTTGTATTTTTTATCAAGCAGACAGTGTCCAAGGTTCGAGAAACATCACTGAAAAAAGTCCAGCTGTGCTTCAGAAGTTGAAATCCCAGAAAAATCTTTGTTCCTTGAATAAATAGTGACTTTTTTTCTAAAATATACTTTTTTAGGTTTTTAAAAAAATTCAAAGTACTTACATTACATTTTGTGGGCAAGTACTAGCTGAAGATGATTTATGGGGGGGGGGTTTCTACATTTAGTTGTCTCTGTGTGATATACTTGTAGAAATAGAACCTACAACCCTACATGTGAAGCTCATGCTTGTGAACTTTTTAAAAAATTTGATTTTTTAAACAATTATATTTGGTAATTTTTCAAGTTAAAACTGAAACAAAAGTAAAGAATTAGACTGAAGTTAAATATGTTAGATTGTAATGTGCTTTATTAGTAATTTTATATCCTTTCAGATGCAAATATACCCATTTTATGAATAAGGATATTTTCTAATTTGGAACACAACTAAACACTATATTTTAATAATGGGAAACCTGAAATATTTTTTTCCAAATTACTTTTCAAGGAGGACCAAAACTGAGATTAGGAACCTAGGACCCTGATCTCACAAAGACTTACGTATGTGCTCAATTTGATACACTGTGGCCTCAATTCAATAAAGCATTTAAACACATGCTCATATCCACACCTGTTCAGCAAAGTACTTAACCATCTGCTTAAGTCCCATTAAAATCAATGGGACTTCAGCACATGCCTTTTAATGCATTATTGAATAGAGGTGATTTGCTGGGCTGGGGGCTTGTTAACAGTATTTTTGCTTCCAAAAAAAAAAAGGGCTGACAGTGTAGAAGAAACCTCTCTTCCTCACAGAATAGCCAAATTCTTCTCCAACTGAAGGGAGGGGTAGGAAAGGTTAACCTCTGTATAGAGCTTTTGTTTTGTTTTCAGCAAAGCTATTTATGCATTGTGACTCATTTAAGAACTATTTCATGGGTTGGTGTTCTTCCACATTTTCTAAAATATATTCTGCCTTCAAAATAAACTAAAATAGAAGCTCCAACCATGTGCTATAGAAACACTGAATGTTGTGAACTGAAAGTAGAATAAAAGTCATATTTTTAAGCACCCCAAATACTGCCTACTACTCTGGGGTTTACTTGCATTCAAGTTAAAATGATGCTCACAAATTTCTCCTGAAAAAAAAAAAGATCTCATTATGCAGCCTTCCAGAGTCTGTCCATATGGGAAGATCCTTGGTTTGCTAATTGTGGGAATGAAAAGTTGCTAGAAAGGAGTGGGCTGGATCATAATTGGGAGAGGGATTTAGGGGATCACTAGGAGTATCTGGGATGACAGAAGAGAAGGTGACAGGGATGGCAGTCAGGATGGCTAAGAGAATCTCTTGTAAGAGGGGAGATGTCAGCGAGACCAGGAAAGTACCAAGGAGTCAAGATGTAGTTGGCCTGAGCAGGAGTGGGGGGAATTTTAGGAGTCTATTATGAAACAAGATGGCTTTAAAAGGAGCAGAGAAGTATGGGAGGTCTTAGAAGAGAGACAGAAGTGGTGAGAATAGGGTGGATACACATTCTGAGTTTCAAGCAAAAGAAGATGTTCGAAGGGACTTGTCTACACAAAAATTGCCCCCAATTTATTTTAACTGGTGCAATTTTGTGTACGTTTATCAGGAATCCCCAGTCTCGGTGGAAAACATCTTCAGAGTCAGGTTAAATGACCCAGCTTATATAGGATCTCACTGAAGTGGTCTTATCCAATTGTTTGCTTTAAGTACTAGATCACAGTCTCAAAAAGTAATACATGTGTGTGTGTGTGTGTGTGTGTGAGTGTGCGTGCACATACACATACACACACAGAAAAGTTACAGCATCTGTCAAATACAGACTAGTTCAGATCTCCTAAGAAGAAATCACTGAATCTGGTGTGACATGCTCCTGGGCTATTCACTTAGGTTATGTCCACATTGCAAGTGGACACCTGATGCTGGCTTTTGTCAGCTTACACTGGCTCAGAGTGCTTGGGTTGCAGGTCCGTGGAATTGCAGTGCAGACATTTAGGCTCTGGCTGGCATCTGAGTTCTGATACCCTCACCCTTTAAAGGATCCCAAAGCTCAGACACCAACCCAAGCCCAGATATCTACACCACAATTTCACAGTCCCACAGCCTGAGCCCTGTGAACCCAAGTCAGCAGACACAGACCAGCTGCAGATATCTAATCACAGCACAGACATAAACTAAGGCTGCGTCTAGACTGGCATGATTTTGTGCAAATGCTTTTAACGGAAAAGTTTTCCGTTAAAAGTATTTGCGCAAGAGAGCGTCTAGATTGGCACGGACGCTTTTGCGCAAAAGCACTTTTTGCGCAAAAGCGTCCATGGCCAATCTAGACGCACTTTTGTGCAAGAAAGCCCCGATCGCCATTTTAGCCATCGGGGCTTTTTTTGCGCAAAACAAAACTGAGCTGTCTACACTGGCCCTTTTGCGCAAAAGGTTTTGCGGAAAAGGACTTTTGCCCGAATGGGAGCGTCGAAGTATTTGCGCAAGAAGCACTGATTTCTTACATTAGAATGTCAGTGCTCTTGCGCAAATTCAAGCGGCCAGTGTAGATAGCTGGCAAGTTTTTGTGCAAAAGCGGCTGCTTTTGCGGAAAAACTGGCCAGTCTAGACACAGCCTAAATGTTCCTCCTTCAAGAGATTTTTGAACCACTTGGAAGTATAAGCTTTAACTCAGATAGTAGAGCCAATACTTTTGAGCTCCTATAGAGAGAGAGTCCATCTCTTTGGCCCAGTGTGTTCAAATACTGAACCTGTATTACATCTGATGCAGTTGCAATGGAACAGCTCTTTATGTTTGTGTGTTCAGGCTAAAGCACTTGAGGGAGAAGAATGTTATACTCACACCCTGCGTGGCAAGAAGGATTCATGTGCGATAGCTAGCAGCTAATACCAGTTCTCTGAAGTAACAGAGTTACTATCCTTGAATCTGAAGGCCCTCATTAGGGAGAGATTGCTGACAATATGTTGAGTGTACACTAAGTGGAAAGTTGAGTTACAGTAATTAATGTAATCTGTGCTCACCTCCAAGACAAAGTAATCCAGGAATGCAATCACCAGCTGCTTCTTTCACTTAAGAGCGATCAAAAGAGTGATTAAATTAAGCAGACAAATAAGTATACATTGCAATGCCCCTACATGTTTTGTTCAGAGAAAGAGAGCTGATAATGCATCAACTGTGATGAAATTCATTAGGCTGCTGACTGAGAGAAAATGAGTCTTTTTTTGTTGTATTGACTGGTGCCCTTTAAGTCTATTCATCCTTAAAACTTGTATCTTGGTAACACTTCAACACTTGTTCTTTGAGAAGTCACCTAAACCAAGATGCAGATACATGATACAAAACTGGAGTAACTCGAGGTTTTATTTCTCTCACCAAAAGTGCTTGTAAGAAGCACTGACTAGGGCTCTGACTAAAAAGTAAATAAGAAGAAAGGCTAGAAGCTGGGGGAGCAGAGGGAATATCAACAGAATTTGCAACATTCATTTACCGCAAATATGAGAGCATACAGATAGTGTTTATAAGTCTGCTACAAAAGGCTGACCTAGTTTATTACATTTTTATAAGCAAATAATTTAATTCCAATTCTTTCTTCTTATTTCTCAACATCTGCTGAGGCAAAACTCTGGTCAAGGTAAACTATGAATGAAAGTTTAGCTGAAGGCTTTAAGCACAATACTGAGGTTCCTCAACAGACTTACATAAAGTATTTACCCACCTTCCTACTATTTTCTGTCTGCAGTTCTTTAGTAGTTAGGCTTTATGCACCCTGCAGACAACAATGGCTGAAGCTACTAACATGCTGTCTCACTTTTCCTCCCTGTTTACAAGAAAGTGAACATTTGTGGGGATAAACTTAGTCCCCTTGTTTATCTGACTGACCATCTGTGTGTGTGTGTGTGTGTGAGAGAGAGAGGGGGGGGTGAGTGAGAGAGAGAGAATATTTTGAGAATAATAATTTCAGGGTTCCAGCTTTAGCAGCAAAAGTAAAGAGGACACAATACAACATTCTTAAAGTCAGAGTATAGAAACTTAGCACTCTGTTTCCCAGGAATGCAAAGTGCATGGTAAAGCCACATGCCAAAAACAAAAGAAAACAGCCTTCTCCCTTCCTCACCCCAACCAACCCATAGAACACATGAGAAATGTCAGGGAACTAACTGAACACTAACAATAAGTTTCAGGTCTGGAGCACAGAACAGAGGATGACAAAGTATGGACACTCTCAGAATTCTAATAGATCTAAAAATGAATTGTATTTAATAATTCATCCTCTGCTCCCTCCTTGTCTCTGCACCACCACAGGGACAGGCAATAAGAAAATGGGTTCTCTTTGCCATCAGAGTGAGATTTAAACAGTTGGATTTTCAAAAGCATCTGAGTGATATAGGAGCAGATGTGTCATTAACTTTCAGTGAACTTTGTTCTTCTAAATCACTAAGGTCCTACAAATCAGATCAACCTAGTGACATCACTCAAGGCCATGAAAAATTACATGCCTTATGTGATGTAGATAGCTCAACCTAACCACAGCTGTAGTCACAGCTGGGTCAAAGGAAGAACTCTTTCATCGACCTATCTGCCACATTTTGGAGAGAGAGATTAACTACAGGAATGAAAAACCCTTTTTTATCAATGTACCAAATGTCTGCACTACGGCAATTCATAGCTATGCTGCTGTAATGTGCACATGGACTTAGGGGTTTTTTTAAATCCTACTCCACCTCTTTGTCTTAGGTCAGTGGTTTTCAAACTATTTTTCTCATGATCCAGTTGAAGAAAATTGTTGATGTCCAAGACCCAACAAAAATTATATTTTTGACTAGAGTGTGGGCTCTTGGGTGGGGCCAGGAATGAGGAGTTCAGGCTGTTGGAGGGGACTCAGTGCTGGGCAAGGAACTGGGGTGCAAAAGTTGGGCACAGACTTACCTCCAGCGACTCCCAGTCAGCAGAGCAGCGGGGAGTCTAAGGCTTGCTTCCTGCTTGTCCACACTGTGCCCAGGAGGCACCCAATAGCAGGTCTGAGTCTTAGACAGAGGTGCACAAGTGGCTCTATGTGCTGCTGTCATGCACAGACACTGTCCTCCCCAGCTCCCATTGGCTGGGGACCAGCCTATGGAGTGTAGAGCCAGCGCTCAGGGAGAGGGCAATATGTGAAGCCCCATGGTCCCCTACCTAGGTGCTGGACATACCTCTGGCCATTTCTGGGGTGCAGTGTGTTCCATAGTGCCAGAACGGACAAGAAGCCTGCCTTAGCAACTGTTACCCACAAGGGGTGACAACGTATAATAACTACTCCTAATTAGCCTAATTAAAATATTAATGATGTTAAGGTGCGACTCCGAGCATCCGTATCTAATCACCGTTTTTTGTTCTTACCCATAGACTGTGGTGCGTAAATAAAACGTAACAATTTAAGTAAATTTCAACCACAAGACTATATTGTAAACATATATCTCAAACAAACAAAGGGGGCAGTCCCCTCTTAATAAACAATAACCTTACCAGAGTCTAGCGGCGCAGGGACGATTGATGGGTTGCTGGCGACCTCGATCCTTTGGCTAGTTGAAAGCCTCAGGAGAGGAACGGCCAGGAGTCCCTTGTTGGTAGACGGCGCCGATGCTGGCAACCTCAATCCTTTGGTCCTTTCGGGCCTCGGGAGAGGAACAGCCAGGCATCCCTCGAAGGCGGGTTGAGTGCGAGGAGTTCTCGATTCACCTTCCGCGAAGTCGTCGAAGTCCTCGTCCCTCTTCCTGCTCTTCGGCGCAGCTGGACGGCGATGGATGCTAGACTCTAACTAGTCCTAACCTATACTTAACCTAAAATAAAACCCTAACTAAACCCCGACACGCCCGACGAACAAGCACGACGACAGCCGACATGCGTTGACCGACGCTGCCTGACGTACAGACTCAACGACGAGGCTCTAACCTATCTAAAACCTAAACTAAACTAATCTAAGCCTAGACCTATGTAAAGGAAGAATAAACGTTCCGTTTATCTTCACTTTAAAAGACATTAGACCTCACTCATTCACAATACCCGGGACCAAGACTCTAGACCACTCTCATACACCTCACACATGCACGGAGCCTAACCTCTACCTATGCCCAACGCCCCGACGCAACAACTTTAACGGGCGTGCCACAGGTTTATAAAGGTTTTGCACATGCATATTCATGAGGGTTCCACTTTAAATTCATTGGTCAAGATAAGATGCTCTTTTACATACATTTGAAATGATTGGATGTCACACACATTAATCGCTTATTCATGAGAAACAGTCATCCTTATGAATATTCATGTGGTTCAACGTCTAGACACATGAATATTCATTTACAGTTGTTATTTCAAATGGAAACATGTCTGTTTATCACAGCACATTAATAACCTTTAACCTTTAAACTATACGTTTAAAACCAATGATGACATATTCAGGTATTCTTGTACAGGTTGGCTACATACATTTAAATACATTTAGGCTCATGACACTACATTAATTATGTACACAGCAAATAGATGTTATTCAAATCACCAGCATACATTATACAGCATCCATTATAATTACACAATCCTGTAACACAACCTCCACTAGTCAGCTGGTTACCCTATACCAAAGAGATCCAGTGCCTGGCATTCCACAAACCAGTGCTGGGTTGCAACCCATATTTTGAAAACCACTGTCTTAGGTACTGATACACGCCCCCTTCACTATAGTAGCCTCAGTATCTTTACAGTACTTATCCTCAACACCCCTAGGTGTTTCAGGTAGGGAAATGTTGTTATCCCTATTTTTACAGATGGGGAACTGAGGCCCAAAAACACTAACTGACTTGCCCCAGGTCACATACACAATTTGTGGCAAAGCAGGCAATTGAACCCAGCATGCCTAAATCACAGGGTAGTGCATTAACCCCAAGCCAACCTTCCTATGAGGAACTGCAGTAGAGTTGATAAAAATTCATAGACTTCATGAACAGTTTTCTCCCTTAAATGTGAGTAGAAACACACACACCTTTAAGAACTATGTTGGGAAGAAAGATGTTAGACATAAGTGATAATGTAAACAAGTCAATGTTGGTTATGTCACTCAGGTATGTGAATAAACCGTGCCCTTTTGTGACATAAGTTACATCAACTTAAAGTGGTATTTACACTACTACACTGTGGCTTTGTCTTCACTGTGATTTTTTTTTTGGCAGAAAATATGCTAATGAGGGATCATTAGCATATTTTTTGCTGAAAAAACTTGCAGTGAAGACGTAACCTATGTCAGTGGAGATGCTCTCCCACCAACATAGATTCCACCTCAAGTTGAGGTGGAATAATTATGTTGCTGGAAGAAATGTGTCTTCACCATATTCGCTAAACTGCAGTGGTGCTAATGTAGTGTAGTAGTGAAAGTAAGCCCTCATCTGATTTGTTAGATCTATAAATTGGTTTATGCTATTGCCATCACTGAGAGATGTTTTATATCCCTCTTTTGCCACTGTTCTATTTTATGAATGTACAACTATTCTCATGCAACTCATGGGAACAAGGCTGGTTCTAGTTTCATTTTTTGACAGCCATTGCTTGACAGCCTGGAGTGGCATGTGACTCTGAAAGGAGAAAGTCCCTACATTCTGATGAATCCTGGCAACTAGAACAGCCCATAGAGATCACAGGCAGCTAAGTTTAGAGTGGCCTTCAGGCTGCTCTAAGAGTAATCCAAGATCCAAATATAGTATAAAATTAGACCCAGAACTGGGAAGCCAAATACAATTCCCTGACATCCCCTTTTTTTTCAGCTGCATCCAGCTCCTTGTGTAGTTGATAATCTGCCCATTTTTGGTATTGTGATAGTCCATGGGGGCCAGCAATCTATTTTTAAATATCCGACTATAAGTATGCAGTTAGGATACGTAGTCAGGCTTTAAAAAGTGGTGAATTCACAGCAAGAGCTTCAAAGTAGTGGTGTCTCATGTCAACTCTGCTACACTTCTGAAATTTAAAAAAAAATCGAAAATAGGAAAAAAAGAAATGAACATGTTGTACTATGGTTTCCTACAAGTATCACATGAGACTCTCTTTAATTGTTCAATTTAGCTTTCAAAGTAACAAAGTTGAAAAGTGTCTTTGATCTTAACAACTGAACAATTCTCTTTGATATAGAGAAGACTAAACTCATCAAGAGAAGAGCATATCCTGTGATTCTCCACATAATAACAGAAATAATCCAAATAGGGTTCCATTCTTTTAGGCTTGTTAATTATGGAGATTTGTGTTCCAAAAAAAGTAAACATTAACACTTTCATGGGATTTGTGAAATTTGATAACTGAGAGACTTGACTATTAGACATCATCTCATTTGTAATCAGGGTGAGGCTATGAACAAGGAGGGAGGATATGAGGAAAGACACAGACTAGCTAAAAACTGGGTTGGACAAATTGTCTTGCATTCTATCGTAGGGTATAGTCTGCACTGTAAATGTGACTAAAAAAAAGGCAAGAACTGTTGATGACTTGCCATACATGAGAAATTTGTAAGTAAAGATTTAGCTTGCTAAAATTAAGTTTAGGCACTGTGCTATTTTTGTTCTAATCACTTACCTAGCTCTTTTAATCTAGGATGGTATTACTTAAACCTCTTAAAAGAGATTGGATACTGCAGAGAGACATCTCCTGAGAATCCAGGAACTGGGGATCACCACCTGTTTTCTGCAAGGCAAAGTAAAGACTGGCAGAGTCTCAAGGAGTTTGTTGGCAAAGTAGACAGATTGGAGGTTCAAGGGGCTGCTCCACATTTGCTAAGGCTGACTGGTAACACAGCTGCTTACAGTTCTAGATTCCCAGAGGAGAGTGTCACAGAGTCATTGTCAGCAGGATTTACACACAGCTTACTGGGTGACTCAGGTTCACACTAGTAAACTAGATTTATAAGAGAGATCCAGAGTGAGAAGGCTGGGAATCGTCAGAAAAAATTACTTGTTTTCTGTTTAGTTTGGTTCAGGAGACTGTAAAAATGAGTATAAGTAGCAGAAAAAGCAGGAGGAGCAAAGCAGCAGTTGGAAGAGCTTTGTGCACTGCAAGGTCTGTCAGAAGAACAGTTGATCAGAAGAAAACATGAGGCAGGAAGGGGAACCTGCTCCAAATCAGGGTCCAAAAGGGTCCCCTTTTCCCCTATGGGGTGTGCGGAGATCAGACAAACTGTTCCCCAGACGATCAAGCAGAGGCAGTGGCAATGGTGAGAAGGCTAGAGCTGTCAAGTGGAAAAGGCTGCTAATGGAATACGGCAACACACTTTCCTTGTTTATCAATTGGCTAATTTGTTGTAGACATTGCATTAGAAGTGAGCCCTGAAGGGGGCTTTGGGATGATAGGGTAATCGCTTCACACAAACTATTGCCAGCTGGCCCAGTTCCCCACTGTATAGTTACCAGTCTGTTGCAAGTGGACCTAGTCATAGGATCCCGTCTGGTTCCAAACCAACTGAGCCTGGGTAGGGTCTGGATTTCTAGCTACTGCACAGAAGGAAGTCTGAGCCCTTTCTTGGTAAATGAGTCACCATCACCTGGACACACTACCCCCTGAAACCAGTGTCTGAAACCTAGGGCCACTGATAGAGAGACTAAGAGGGCAGCTGCCGCGAACCTAGCATAAATTAAAAGGGCCCAGGGCTCCTAGCCATCACCACTGCTACTGTAGCTATGGCAGCAAACAGAACTCCTGACTCCTTAAATAGCTGCCAGAGACCCTGGATACAAGGTCTAGGCAGCACAGAACATCCGGCAGGAGAAGGCTAGCCCCTAGCCTGCCCCTTCCATTAAAGCTCTGCCCCCTTCCTGTGAGGACCTTCCCCTTTTGGGAGTGCCCAGAGCTAACCCCACCCACCTTTCTTAAGGGCCTAGGATTTCTGACTTCTGCAGTGTTGTAGCAACACAGCTTCACAGGTGATTAATCAGCCCCGCCCAGTCAGAGGTTCAGGGATTCCTGCATGGAGCTGACTGACTGGGCAGGGCTGATTAATCACCTGTGAAGCTGTGCTGTCACCCAGCTTAGAGGGATCGCTGGTCCTCAGTACAAAGGCCTCCTGGAACTCTCTTGGGGTATGTCTACACTACCACCCTAGTTCGAACTAGGGTGGTTAATGTAGGCATTCGAAGTTGCAAATGAAGCCCGGGATTTAAATATCCCGGGCTTCATTTGCATCTTGCCGGGCGGGTGCCATTTTTAAATGCCCTTAGTTCGAACTCCGTGCCCACGGCTACATGCAGCACGGAGTAGGTAGTTCGAATTAGGATCTCTAATTCGAACTACCGTTACTCCTTGTGGAACAAGGTGTAACGGTAGTTTGAATTAGAGATCCTAATTCGAACTACCTACTCCGTGCTGCGTGTAGCCGCGGGCACGGACTTCGACCTAAGGGGATTTAAAAATGGCGCCCGCCCGGCAAGATGCAAATGAAGCCCGGGATATTTAAATCCCGGGCTTCATTTGCAACTTCGAATGCCTACATTAACCACCCTAGTTCGAACTAGGGTGGTAGTGTAGACATACCCTTGTTGCTTACATATGCTCCCCCAGAGTTCCAGCTACATTGTAGGCACTCCGAGCTTCTAGTTCAACCCCTTCAGGGACAACATGGCAGGAAAGCAAGAACACCATCAAAATCACATTCACCTGTGCAACTTCTAATGTGATGTGCATGTACATTGGACAAACTGGACTGTCTCTACACAAAAGAATGAAGGGAGTAGCCACAGGTGGGCTTGAGAGGGCTGCGGTCCACCACTTCGTATCCAGGCCCACCCCCAGTCAGCCCACCCGCACTCCAGCCAGGGAATGAGGCCAAGGCTTACTTGTCCTAGCTAAAGTGCCGGAGTGCAGGGTGGAGTTCACCCCACTCTGCCCCTGCACTTCAGGTAGGGAGCATGGTCAGTGCTTAACCCTTCTCTCCCCGCATCCTTCCGGTCCTGCTTCCCCACTCCCCATTCTTGCCTTCCCACCTGAAATCAGGGCCCACCCAAGTAGGCCTTTCTAGCTACACAACTGAAAAGAATAAATGGATACAAATCGGACATTAAGATTGGAGCACTTTAACCTCCCTGGATACATAATTACTAACAAGTTGCCATTCTTAAGCAAAAAAACTTCGAAAACAGACTGCAATAAGAAACTGCCAGAATGGGTCTGAATAGAGACGTGGAATGGCTTTCTCATTACAATAAGTAATTTGCCCTTCAGGTACTCTCACCTTTTTATTTGAGGTGAGCCACATCCAACCTAATTTAATTAGCACTGATGTTACACTCCCATCTCTGTATCCCTGCCTTTCTTTCACGTCTAGCATCTGAGGAAGTGAGTTGTAGCTCACAAAAGCTTATGCCCTAGTAAATTTGTTAGTCTTTAAGGTACCACCAGACTCCTTGTTGTTTTTACTGAAACAGACTAACACTGGCTATCCCTCTCAGGCTTAGCAAAGAGATTTCTTAGCTGTTTTGATTTTATTCTTGGAGCACTGAAGTGCTACAGATCCACAAAACCAACCCGAGTTGTGAGAGGCACCTTCCTCATTTGAACTGCCCTCTCTGTGTTTTGTCAGCATTTCAGATTGGGCATAGCCCCTCCTGTTCCCTCCCTCCTGCAATTCCTTCTCACAGCCAGCAATGGTTGGACTCTGGAATCTCCTTGCCAAGTGGATTAGGGGTTGCTACAATTTGAATTAACCTGTGCTGTCAGAGAACCTGGACCACAGGTAGACAAGTGCTCCCCTCTCAGCCTGTGTAGGCTCCACTCTCCTCAGGAAGGTTAGTCACGTGCACATTCAAACCCGCAATCCCTCCTAGCATTCCCCTGTGATTCCACTAGACACTCATAGAATTAATAGACCCTGTGACGGACCCCTCCCTCCATGCTTTATGAAATGGACTCATGGACATGAATATACATAACTCAAAGGTGGTTTGAGCAAATTATTTCATGTAACCCATCAATCTTCATGTCATGATCTGCTGGTTCTGTTTAACTTACTCTGTTGCATGTATCGTGTGTGTGTAAAATTAGACACATGGAGTGGGAAATTCTTTTTGAGTTTCAAATGTGTGAATGGGAGACATGGAGGGTGTTACCTGCACCTTCTAGATGAGCCACTGTTAAACAATCTTTTGTCCTTAAGTCTGAGCAGTGGTTGGTAGGGAGTGGCCTCAACTCCTTAACAAAAGGAATAGGAAAGCAGAGGTGGGGGTCTTTTGGCTGGGCTGCACCTGAAGGAAGGGACCAGAGACCCCAGGGTGAAGAAGAGAGCCCTGGTTTGGAGGGGCAGCTGGAAAAGAGGTTTTAGGGTGAGTTTGATTAAGTTTGTACTGAGGTTTCAGTGTAGAATTAGCCAAGTGGTTTTGTTTCTTTGATTTGTAACCTACTTTGCTCTGCCTGTTCTCACTTATAACCACTTAAATCCTACTGCTTCCACTTAATAAAATCATTTTTATTTTCTATCAAGCCCAGTGTAAATAATTGTTACCTGGGGGGGACAACCAGTGTGCACATTCCCCCTTTCATTGTTAAAGGGGGCAGGGCCAGCCTTAGGCTGATTCAACCTATTCCCCGGAATTGGGCCCCGTGCCGAAGAGGGCCCCACGCCCTAAAGCCGCGGTCCCCAACCGGTCGATTGCGAGTGACTGGTTGATCACAAGGCCTCGACCAGTGGATCGTGAGACATTCGGGGCCCCCCACCCCCCATTCTCCCACCACCACCTACCTCCAGCATAGTGCCGGCTTCCACCAGGGTGAACAGAAGTCCTTCGTGCAGCTTTGCACCACTTCCGGGGATTCCAGAAGTGCGTTGGCTGCTCCCCTCCCACAGCTCTGTAGTGTGCCGGGCACGCAGCAGGGGGTGTCGGCCCCGGAGGAGGAGCACGGCACCGGTGGCTTCCCTGCAGCACTGTGACTGCAGGGCTCAGGAGGGGTGAGTCAAGCGCAGGGATTTTGTCTGCACTGCAGGAGGGGGGTTTGGCCCCGGGACAGGCATGGGAGGGGGGTTTGGCCCCGCCGCGGGAGGGGGTTTGGATCCAGGGCAGGTGCGGGAGGGGGGGTTTGGCCCCGCCGCGGGAGGGGGTTTGGATCCAGAGCAGGTGCGGGAGGGGGGTTTGGCCCCGCCACGGGAGGGGGTTTGGCCCCGGCCCGCGGGGCAGGCGCGGGACTGTGAGAGGGATTTTGGATGCACCGCAGGAGGGGGGTTTGGCCGGCTTCTCTCTGTGGGGGGGAGAATCCTGGGAGGAGGCTGTGCAGGGGACTCTCTGCCCCTACTCCCCTCCTGTTCCCTCTCCCCAGCTCCCTCTCCCCAGCCGCAGAAACCGGTACCCACTGGCCCCCTGTTCCCTCTCCCCAGCCGCAGAAACCTGTCCCCAGTACTATGTCCCCAGCTCTCACCAACACAGTTGGGGCCACACTAGTGAAGCTTGGTGGGGGGGGAGGGTTGGAGGAGGGTTTTTTTGCATCTCACTTGTGTGGCCCCAACTGACTTTTCTGTGGGTCAGTGACCCCTGATTCAGAACAGGTTCCCTGCCCTTCTCAGAAATAAAGACAATGCAGAAACTTTTTGTGTTTGACATAGTATTTTAATTAAAAAATGAAGCCTGGCCAACAAACCCCCAATTGGGGCCAAGCCCCCATCTGGCCACAGCATCATTGCACTCCCCTTTACCCCAGACCCTACATCTGAAAATCAGTTGTACAACTATCAAAACAAATTATTTTCCTAATATGAAAGAAAATCTATAATTAATATTATTTTAGAACGTGGTGACTTCTATCAATGGGTTTGTCTAGATTACATGGCTCCATCAACAGAGCCATGTAGATGAGATTACTAGACATAGCAAAATGAAGCGGCGATTTAAACAATCGCCGCTTCATTTACATCAAAATGGCCGCCGTGCTGTGCTGATCAGCTGATTGTCGGCACAGCGTGGTAGTCTAGACGGGGATCAGCTGACCCCAGAACCCTTTGTCATCAGATCCTGTAAGCCTCGTTTCACTGAAAGATTTTGCTGAACAAAAAGCAAGGAAGATAAAGTTTTAAAAACATATAAGTGAGGTGTACAATAAAGTCCCTCTTAACCAACTTGATATTTATAATATATGACGCAATGTACCGAAACTTTTGTGTGGAGTGTTTTTTTGTTTGTTTTTGTTTTTATTTTTTTTGCTCAACAAAAAATCCTGGGTGCTGGGACCCCCTCAAAACTGTTCGAATTGGGCCCCGCACTTCCTAAAGCAGTCCTGAAAGGGGGTTTACCTAATTCTTTGCGGTTTGATCCCATCTAGGGAGTACTACCTCAGGGAGCTGGGCCCTAAACTGCACTCTCCTTGGACCTGAAGTGGTTCAGTGTCTGTACTGCCTCTCGGTGGGGGCAGGGACCTCAGCTCAGGGCCTTGGCTGGGGGAGACCAGCGGAGCTGGCCCAGTAGGACCGGGCGGTGAGGAGCCCCAGAGAGCGGGAAGGCGAGTGGCAGTGGCGGTGTCAGCACCCTGGGGGATTGTCTGTGACCTCACCCTGTCACAGACCCACTCTCCCCAAAGGAGCAGTAATCCCACAGCTTTCTGGATACTCTGTACACCTCAACTCCACTTAACACACACCACCTACACTAGGTGTAGTTAACAAAGAGCAGAAATTCAAATAATGGCAAGAAGCAATACTGGAAACAAAAGAGTTGCACATAAAATAAAATAATACACATGCTAGAGCCTAAACTTAACTAACAAGATGACTTCTTGACTAATAAAGGGCAGCTGACCCAAAGTCATCTTCACTGAGTTTTTCAACCAGGATGATAAAATTCCTTTCATGATTCCAAGCCAAGTGGCACCTTGGCTTCCCAGATGAAGGGAGTCTTTCTGTACCAGCATTCCCGCTGAGTGGCAGGGCAGCACAGCTTCACAGGTGATTAATCAGCCCTACCCAGTCAGTCAGCTCCAAGCAGGAGCCCTGACCTTTCTGACTGGGCAGGGATGATTAATTTCCTGTGAAGCTGTACTGCAGCAGCTTAGAGGGGACTTTCCTCTGTGCCCCTAGATATATTAGCTCTGTCCTTTGATCTTTACCAGAAATCATGTCCACCTCACATACACACACTAGTGTTCACCACTTTCCGAAGTCCCTGCCTTCTCACTATGCAAATATGTTTCCGTTGCAAAATACACAATGGTAAGCCAACAAAATAAGCATCTCTCACCTTCTGTCTGGTGGAATGTGTCATAAGGCACATTAAAGGCAGGTCACCTAGAGTAATCACAAGGATTTAAGAACATCATTTCCAATATTTACACAGGCATATCTCCTTACACAATAGCTGTCTATACATTCACAAAGATTGTGACCAGTGTGACATAAGCTTTCAGGAGAAGCCTAACTAGACACTCTTTGGTGAACTAGAATGTAAATACAAAGCCCAGGAGATCCTTGTAATACTTTTGCACTCCTTGTCCTCTTATAGTTGACATGAAGAAGTCCTTGGGTCACACAGCCATTGCAGGAAAACAGTTCGGTTAGTATCTGCCATTGACATGAGCTAGACATGGACATTGCATGCCCGCTAAGGGTATGTCTAGACTACATGCCTCTGGCGACAGAGGCATGTAGATTAGGCTACCCGGCATAGGAAAATGAAGCGGCGATTTAAATAATCGCCGCTTCATTTAAATTTAAATGGCTGCTGCGCTGAGCTGATCAGCTGTTTGTCAGCTCAGCGTGCTAGTCTGGACGCTCCGCGGTCGACATCAAAGGCATTTGTTGACCATCCCGGTAAACCTCATCCCACGAGGCATACCAGGGAGGTCGACAAATGCCTTTGATGTCGACCGCGGAGCGTCCAGACTACCGTGCTGAGCCGACAAACAGCTGATCAACTCAGCGCGGCAGCCATTTAAATTTAAATGAAGTGGCGATTATTTAAATCGCCGCTTCATTTTCCTGTGCCGGGTAGCCTAATCTGCTACCAATCATGTCACCAGAGGCATGTAGTCTAGACATACCCTGTGTACAAACTTCCAAAGTCTTAAAACCCATAACATGCTTTCTAGTTGACAATCATTGCAGAAACATGTCTATTTTCTCTGCACTTTCTTCATGTCTGCTGATGAGAGACAAGAGAACTTAAGAATGAGGGCTTGCTCAGTTTGGTTCACACATTATAAAAACTAGGCATATGCCTGTCTGCCCCTTGGTATAACATGCAAACCCTTTCCTCTCTGTATTCCTGAGGCAATTCTGTGTCACTGCACAATGTAAAATTTCACTGAATTCCTTGTTTCCCTGACAGCATTTCTGGCCGTCCCTAGGAGCTTCTGGGCTCTGCAGAGTTCAGCTCAAGTGCATGGAGCATGCAGCCTGGTGGGGTTGAAGGCTATACTCTCTTTGATCCTCATTCTCCCTGGGATGGGATAGAGCCTGGGAGATCCAGCTCTGACACAGGTTGAGAAGGGTCATGGCTACACCACACCATCTTTCCCAATGGGACAATAAAAAACTTGAGGGGAACAAAGACTCTGGGGATGCTGATGTCTGGGTCAGGGTACCCAGAGGCTAGGCTATGGGAGAAAAAGTAGGATGCTGGTGTCTTGGCCGGGGGTCCACAGCTGAGTCTGGGGAGATGGGAGCACAGGTGACTGGGCTCTGGGGGGCCCTACACAACCCCCTCTAAACTTCTCAACTGGAATTGGGTTGTCGTCGAAGTTTTTCTGAATTTTTTACTACTGGGGGAATATTTTTTGCTGCTGTCTGCACTGTTAACATACTTATTGACAGATTTTGGAAATGGATTACCAAAATAACTGAAATTGGAGTGATTATATTGTGTGATTTTGACAAATAAAATATGCAGAATTTTTAAATATTGTGCGCAAACATTTTAATTTTTTTCGTGCGATATTTTTAATTTTGGGCACAGAATTTCCCCCGAGTAACTCTTGCAGCACTTCTGTGAGGCTCCCACCCTGGTGAATAACTTCATAGCATCTCTCACTTGTCTGCCCTCTGCCTCTTAGAGTAAGACTATTCTCCTTCTTCTGGTCACCTGCCTTCCCCCTCCCCCGACTCTGTTTTTTTAAAATTGAGCACACTCTCTCTTCTAGTTGGAAAAGTAATTAGAATTAAGTAACCAATCAATGAATTTCAAATTGGTGCAGAGTAGATTCCTTTGAGCAGGAGGGCTGATAAGATTACCAAGCCTCTGGGCAATGTAGGGAGGGTGCCACATTCCCAAAGGAGGGGGGGGCTGGGCAGCCAGTCCCCACCACACTCCAGTAGTGGTTTTAAAGCACACAGGGCTCCAGACAGTACTCCTTTAGAATCACCAGGCCCCAGAGCAACTGGTCCATTTGCCTCCCTTTCTACGGCTCCCTCCCTCTTGCCCATCGGTGGGTCTGCCTTTGAGATTGGTACTCATTTTCCCCATAATTTGTCCCATGTTTGCTCTAATGAATGTCTCCCGTGTGTTGCAAGAGATGATGTGTAAACTCACTAGCAGATTCACACCACCACACGTTAGTAGTTAGAATTTTGCCTCAAGCATCAGTTTCCACTTTAATTTCCTTGTCTCTCTCAGTTCACAATCTCCACTTTCAACAGTATGAATGGGTTAATACACTGTAAAATACTTCTTTAAAATCCCACATGGAAAAGGCGGCTGAATGTTTCTGGCACAGTGATTTAAATGAAACAACTTCAGAAATGTAAACAACCCAACCTATAGTGAAGGAAACCAAGACAATCACATCTGCTGCACGAAATCTGACTCTTCGTTATATCATTTACATATGGGCATGTTTTGATTTTTATTCTTCTAGAGAAAAAGACATTTGCTCCCAGGCAGCAAGATCAGAGTATAATGGGATCCAACCCTGTTCTCTTGACCATGCCTTCTGTCATAGCCAAGTTCTAAGCTTGGCCAGGATCTCACTTGTGAAAAGCAGGGGTTGGGAAGAAGCATCAGGAAGTTAGTTACTGCTCCTTGATTCTCTGCTTAGGTCTGGATCTTAGTGCAGTTTAGAACAGCCTAGAATTTACTCTAAATTCTGTCAGCTGACAACCCACTGAGCATGAGTTAGTGCATCATCCTCCAACTACCCCTTTCCTGCTAGCTATACCTTCCCCAGTACCCTTCTTGCCACCTGCCCCAGGGATCTAGTGGTAGGGTGTTTGCATGCCTCCCTTTGCCTGCGCATGGTGCTGCAATCTTTTTTTCCTGTTTCTGGCATCCTCTGTAGGTTGTTCATCTCATTAGGTGGATTGCTGGTGGTTCAGCCCTCTGTCCAAGTGTTCCAGTCAAAAATGTACCCTTTGTTGGCTAAAAGTTTACCAAAATCTCTGCCCTCGCAAGGGCTACAACCTCATCACTAGGTCCTCTAAATCTAGCACTTTTCTCGAGCCCTTATCCCCCCCTTCTTGGAGCTCAGGCCCCTTTGCTAGTGGTCGATGGGACAACCTGGGTCTACCCGCTACTCCAGGTTCCAGCTGAGGAACTCTATGCACAGCAGCCACGTACCACTTCCTTCAGTTCTTTCACTTAGCCATGGTCTATACTAGGGAGTTATTTTGGAATAATCCCCCTTTTTCTGAAATAACAAGTGGGGTACCACACTACCAAGCCTGTTATTTCAAAATAATGGGCTGGTTATTTCAAAATCTGTACTCCTGCTTTCCTCAATGAATAATGCTAATTTTGAAATTGTTTCAGAGGAGTAGCCAAGTTAGTCTGTAACAGGATAAACTTAAAAAACAACAAATGGTCTGGTGGCACTTTATAGTCTAACAAAACACGTGGATGGTATCATGAGCTTTCGTGGGCACAGCCCACTTCTTCAGATGACCGGAGTTTTGGAAGTCTAGAACCAAGAATAAATAAGGGAAGGAGGAGGGGGAGGAGAAAAAGACTAGAGTGGGGGGGATGGGACATAAGGTAGATAAGTTTCAAAGGGATAGCTGAGCCAGTCAGTAACAGGAAAAACTTAAAAAACAACAAATAGTCTATTAGCACCTCAAAGACTAAATAATTAAAAGACGCTGATAAGAACCATTAGCTTGCACTTGGAAAGGAAGAGTACTAACACCAGATTCTGCATTAGTGTGGATGATCTGGTGCTGCTAATTAGAAATATTTGGCCTCCAGAGGCCTCCCACAGCTGCACTTCTGACCTCTTTTGCCACACCTGGCATTTCCACTGCTCCCCTTCTCCTGCGGAGCTTAAAACTCCAGGCTGCAGGAGAAAGGCTTATTGTACATGGCCGGCTTTGCCAGCCCCGTCCCACATAGCAGCATCCCAGGAGCCATGAGTGACCCCAACACTCCCTCAGAGCCTCCCATGGCTGCCAGCACTCTTGCTGCTCACTTGACTGCCACCGGCCAGGGATGCAGGAGAGCTACAGCCTGAACTAGTGCAGAGATTCTGGACCCCATTGAGGTTTGGGGTGAGGAGATCTCCACACCAGAAAAAAGAATGTGGATATCTATGGCCAGATCACCTCCAGCCTGGCCAACAAAAGCCACAACCAGACCCTGGACCAGGTCTGGAGAAAAGTCAAGTAGCTCCAGCAGACCTACCACAAGGCCAGGGAGCAGAGCGGATGCTCCAGTGTGGCACCATACACCTGACGCTACTTTGAACACCTGGATGCCATCCTGGGCGGGGGGGGGCCGGTCACCTTCTCCCCCGTCGTTGTGGAGCCCAGCCAGGACACACCTGGGGTCAAATTCCAGGAGGACGGGATTGCGGAAGAGAAGCAGGAGGAGGAGGAGGACAACCAGGCAACCATGTCTGCCAGCCAGGAGCTGCTTCTCACACTGGAACTAGTCCCTCTCTCTCAGGATGTCTCCCAGGCCTTGGACAAACCCAGGGAAGGCACTTCACATGAATTCTATAACTTTCCCTATATACATGCGGGGGCAGGTTAGGGTCTGGGGGCTCAAGGAGGAGTGCCAGGAGCAGGCCGCTGACTGGGAGCAGAGGAAGGCTGCTGGGGACCATCTGCCATGCCAGTATGAGGCCATGTGCTCTCCCCTCACCTCGGTGATAGAACACATGGCTTTGTGCATGGAGTGGGCCACCAGTCAGCTCCTCTTCCATAGCATCCCCTCCCATCCCCCCTCCAGGAGCCACTTGGGCCCCAGAACATGTGGCGGTGGGACCTCTCAGGTAGCCAAAGCCTCCTGACCAACCAGAGGCAGGCGCCAGTTCCAGCCCTATCCCTGAGCCCTCTTCCACCCTCCTCCATTCCATGTTCTTTCCCCAGTCCCTCCCCTGTTGAATATCCCCCCAATAAACAGTTCTGTTTTTTCACAAAAAAAGGCTTTATTATTTGCTCTGCGGGGGATGGGGGTGGGGGGGTGGGAAGGGAGGGCAGGGGAAGATAGGGGTGGGGGAGGAAAGGTCTCTTGTGGAGAGGCACAGGGAGGGGAGAGTCTCACAACTAGCCTTGGATGAAACACTCTGTCAAGGCCTCCCTTGATGAGCACAGCCCCTTGATGTGCTCTCCGCATGGTGCTGGCTGCTCATATGCCCTGGCCAGCCGTTCAGACTCTGTCCCCCACCCTGCCAGGAAAGTTTTCCCCTTGCTCTCTCACAGGCTGTGGAGCACACCACTGGTCACCACCACTAAGGGGATGTGCTCACTGAGATCCAGGTGGGTGAGGAGACTCCAGAACCTCCCCTTTAAACAGCCAAATGCACATTCAACAACCATGTAGCACCTGCTCAGCCTGGTATTGAAGTGCTCTTTGGTGGGGTCCAGCCTGCCCGTGTAGGCTTCATGAGCCAGGGGAGCAAGGGATAGGCTGTGTCACTCAGGATGATGATGGGTGTGTCCACATCCTCGACTCTGATGGTGCAGTGGGGGAAAAAAAATGTCAGTGTGCATCTTTCAGAACTGGCATGAATTCTGGAATATGCGGGCATCATGCACCTTCCCCAACCATCTGATATTGATGTCAGTGAAGCATCCCTTATGATCCACAAGGGCCTGCTGCACCATAGAGAAGTACCCCCTTCCTATTTATGTAGTCCAAGACACAGTGGTCAGGGGCCAGGCTCGGGATGTGCATGCCACCTATACCCCTCCACAATTGGGGAAGCCCATGGCAGCAAAGCCGTCGATGATGGTGTCCACGTTGCCCAGAGTGAAGACCCTCTGTAGCAGCATGTGGCTGATGGCCTTGGCTACCTTGCAGGAGCACGACCCTGACTGTGGATTTCCCCACGCCAAACCAGTTCCTGGTGGAGCAGCAGTTGTCTGGCATGGCAAGCTTCCACAGGGTGATGGCAATGTGCTTCTCCACGGAGATGGCGTGTCTTAGTGGGTGTCCTGTCACCTGAGGGGAAGGACAAGCCACATGCAGAGCTTGAGGAATTTCTGCAGCCACTGCAGGTCATCTCTTAGCTGCAGGATGATGCAGTCCCACCAGTCTGAGCTCATCTCCCACTGCCAGAAGCGGCATTCCGTAGTGTCCAGGGGATTGAGGGGCTTGCTCAGCAGCAGGAATGCCAGGACCTGGGTGATTAGGGCCTGTGGTCCAGGCTGGTCCTCATCCTGCTGGAGCAGCATGCAGGCAGTCTGAATGAACTGCACCATGAGGCGTAGCACAAGGCCTGTGAGCCTGGCACTGCTTTGCACCAGCTCTGGCTCCATGTTGTGAGTGCTGCAGAGTCCGCAAGGGTAACCAGAGCATGAGAAGACACATGCCCACTGCGTCCCTTTTGTGTCCCATGAGGGAAGAAGCAGTGGAGGAGTGGCATGTGAGTTCCACCCTCCTGGTGCCCTCCCCAGAGTGCTTCTGGGGGTTCTGAGTCTGAAGCAGGCTCCAATCAGTGTGGATGCGCTATTTCAAAATAATTCGGACTAATTTCAATGCTTCGCTGCAGTAGGGATATGCTATTTCAATTTTGTTAAATCCGGAGTTACTATGTCAATTTTATTTATTTCAAAATAATTTCCAATTGTACACATGCCCTTACTTTCTGTGGGCATCTTCCCACCTGGTCCCTTTACCTTAGAGTTAGAGTTCTCAGGATCTAGAGAGTTAGCAAATGCATCCCTCCTCTTGCCAAGGAAGGCTTGAGAGGAACATCCTTCCTTACTTGCCCCTCTGGCTCAGCCAGGATCTGACCTGCTCAGACCTTGCAGCTTTAAATCTGTACCTGCTGGGCTCTGACTGCTTCTGTGCAGCCTTTCTAGACAGGCCTGGAGGACTCACCTTTGCTGCTCCTCTCTTTGGTAGGTTATAATAGGTCCTCAGGGCCTCCAGCAGGGGGGCACAAAAGGCCAGGTTCTCTCCTTCCAGACCTGCCCCCCATCACAGGACTTCTAGGAGCCTGATGTCAGATTTTAGTTTTGTCAAAAGAAAACAGAGTTTACCCCCTTCTCATCTGGGGAATATGGAACTTAGTTTAGGTTAGTTTATCCACTTGGTGGTGGTGGTTTTTTTTTTTTTTAACCACTACACCACTGGTAAGAGCTGACTATTCCCTACATCAGGGAAATGCCCAGCGATGTGGATCTGGGTGGTCTCCATGCACTTTGTGCTGCCTTAGCAATCCAAGGGAAGAGAAGGAGGGTAGAGGCTCTGTCCCTGCATCTAGCTGCCTGCCACTTGGATCAGTCAGTGTATCTCAGCCTCATGATAATTAGATTCTTACATGCTCTTTGCTTTGAGTACAACAGCCAGACCAGATTGTGGTTTGCAGAACTTTTTCTTCTATTTAGGCTGAGCAAAACAATTTTTCCTCATGCAATCACATAATCCCCATAACTTCACAGTCAAGAGGCAGAGTCATAGTTATGCAGGGCAGAGGAAGCAAAGCAAATACGGAAATCAGTGGACAAATTCCTTAAAATACAAACCCAGTTGAGAGGCACGGGCTCCACACTACTTTAATTCACCTGTATGTGTCTGTGGTTGAAGTGCTGTGAATATTTCTCAGCCCAAGATTTGCGCTGACTGGCCAAACAGACAATCGAGAGGATTGTGTCTGGTTTTTAGAATACGATAATTACAATCTGCACCCTGCAAATGTGGGTTAGCTTTCACTGAAATAAACCATTCAAATGCATGATGAATATCAAAATTGTAGGCATAAGCAGCAAAGCAGTAAACAGCAGTACGATGAAATAACTACATTTAATTATCTCAAATTATATAGAATTTGAGAGGCTTCTTCAGACATGTGTTATTTAAAGTCACGCCTAAGTGCACTTCCTTGTCTGAATAAAACCGCTTTTGTTACAAGTCCTGGGTCTGATAATAGCTACATTTAATAGCTTTTATAGTTTATGATTTACAGGCTTTCCCATGCTTTGACATCACCTGGTGCTGAACATCTCATTTCAGATAATGGGACATGCGAAGCAGAGTTACTATAGACATTGCCTTCAATTTACATAGATCAGTGATGTATTTGGCCCAGGATGTTTAAAAAATGGAATATCTCTACATGTATTACACACACAGAGACAGTCAGTAGTAAAACTTACTATATAGACTGGCTTTGTACATTATTTATACTTCAGTCGGATGTGTCTTTTTATTTATATAAATTTGTTCTAAATTTGTCAAATTCTTTGCTCAAAAATGTGGTGAAGATACATAACCATCCATTGTTCTGCTTTGACTCACAATTGAGTTGAGAGTCCTTACCAGGTTCAGTGCAAATTTTGGACACTACCTCAGAAAAATATGATGTGTAGTCAATATTGATCTGTTGTGTTGGGCTATGTCTAGACTGCAGGCTTCTTTTGGAAGAAGCTTTTCTGGAAGAGATCTTCTGGAAAAACTTCTTCTGAAAGAGAACATCCACACTGCAAAAGTGCATCAAAAAATCGATCTGCTTTTTTGAAAGATAGCGTCCACACTGAATGGACGCTATTTCGCATGTAAACTGTGATTGCTATGGACAGAGTGGCCACCGGGGCACTTGTGCTTTTTCCTCTTTCCTCTTCTTTCGAAAGAACTCCCTGTTCCCCATCTACACACGCCTTTTGGAAAAAGGCTTCTTCCTCGTAGAATGGGGATTACCAATGTTGGAAAACCCCCTCTGTTCTTTTGATTTTCTTTCGGAAGAATGTGATGGCAGTGTGGACATAATTGAAGGGTTTTTTTCGGAAAAATGGCAGTTTTTTTTTAAAAAACCCTGTGGTGTAGACATACCCTTAGTAGTACAGCCATTGAATTGTGGAGCGAAAAAACACTGTAGTGCAGACATACCCTTAGTAGTACAGCCATTGAATTGTGGGGGGAAAAAAGAAAAGTATAATCACCATTTCAGAGCAGAAGAAAACCTAATCACTTCCAGTGGAGATGTTGAAATGGCTGCCACCCACACAGTTACACTGAGCTGAAACAAAAAGTTATTTTTATATAGAAATGACAGCCTGAAATCTCAGCGGTCCAATGTGTTCAGTGTGCAGGGACCATTTGAAGTTAACATGCCAATATCAAACTATAATACACTGACAAGAAAGTACAAAGACATGCTTTGTTGATGCTCCATGGTGTACAGCATTTGGCTCATGGCAACCATCTGACCCTCAACTCTTTCCTCATGCAACAATTCCTATTTAATCTTCCTTGAGTAAGGTGCTCAAGGTTGGACCCTATGGATTTCTCATTTAAAGATAAAACATTTAGGGTACGTCCAGACTACAAGCCTCTTTCAAAAGAGGCTTGTTCGAAAGAGTTCTTTAGAAAAAGCCTCTTTTGAAAGAGATCATCTAGACATCCACAAGACTTTCGAAAAAAGCGATCCACTTTTTTGAAAGAGAGCACCCAGGCAATCTGGATGCTCTCTCTTGAAAAAGCCCTGTTTGTGTTCAAGAACGCCTTTTTTCGAAAGATCTCTTTCGAAAAAAGGCATTCTTCCTCGTAAAATGAGGTTTACCGCTGTTGAAAAAACCGCCACATTCTTTTGATTTAATTTTGAAAGAACACGACAGCAATCTAGATGCAGGTGTAGTCTAGACATAGCCTCAGACTTTATACACTGAGATCAAGGAACTAGCACTATTGTTGACTGCAATCAAGTTGATTTCTCCATTTCATTAGTCCTCAGGCCATGCTTCAAACCCAAGGTACTTACAAGGTGATTCATTTGGAAACTCTGACATTCTGTATGCCTACTGTACAGAGAATAATAAAGCTGACACTTTAACTCTAAGAAACAGAATAAGGCTTTAGAGTATTCCAGCAGCTAACTGGAACTGTTAGCATCCATAAGTCAATTCATCCAAGAGATTTCAGAGAGACCTGTTCAGAAATTTACTCAGCATGGTACCCAGGGTTAATAAAAGGATTGGAAAGAGTCAACAATAAGTAATAAAAGAACTAAGGAAAATTTAATTTTACTAGAATCAGTAGTTAAACAATAACACTACAAGACCCACTTACAATAACTATATAATAAATGGGTGTTTGTAGAAGTATATAGAAATATTTCTAAAAATACTGATGAATGTGAAGAACACATCAATAAGAAACGCCTAAAACAAAGGGCTAGTTATCATTAAGAAATCTCAACTAAATTCATTTGAAACAGTATTACTTTTCTTGTCCTTAAACGTCAAACATGAGGAGCCAAATTAATCCCTAGGGTAACTCCATTGATCTCAGTCAGGAATTAAACAAATGGCTAACTTAGCTGACGTCAATGGTGATACCAAGCTGTTGAACTTGGGCAGAAATTTTGACCATTTCACTGCTTTTACCAGATCGTGTACGATTCCCACACCATTACTGATGACCTTCCTAGCACTTATAGGAACTGTAACAGGCACCAACTCAGAGGTAGAGGATGGAATCAAAATGGAACAGATCTATTCTATCCTATGTAAGGCTAGAATAGCACACATCATTACAGTATCTAAGGGCTGCTCTCACTGAAGCAAATGGCAAAACTTTTACTGAATAGTGAATAGCCATAATTTCTCCTCTGTAAACTCACTTGGCTATGGTACAGTACTCCTTCCCAAAGGACTACTTGGTGTACATTTACAGTGCATATGTATAGAAAGGATGTGAAAGCCATATTCTAGATGACCTGTTAGGTCTTTTGATAATACTACTTATATTGCATAGCTGGGACCACATGAACTGAACCCTTATAAAGAATCCCTGTATCCACAAAGGTAAGAGGGCATAGAGGGGTAAGGGTGAATAGAATAAAATAAGGCACTCTCTGCATGAGGGTGCTGGCTCGCGGCTGGGGAGGGGCTGACGGAAGAAGTGATCATATTAAACCATCCCTGACCTCCAAACTATGAGGCTGACATTTCAAGAGAGGTTTCTTGACCTTTCAACCACTTTTAGCTCCAACGCTAATGGATAGCTAAATAGGGAGCAGTTCAAAATTCTACGTTCGTGTTCTTATAAAAAAAATAAGCAAAACATTTGACAGCTGGACCAAAACCAGATAAAAAATAAATCAACAAGAAGCCTATTCAAAGGAGAGAAATCTTAATCTGTCATTTTTTCTTATCCACTTATTAAAAGCTACTTGCTATAGTGGAATATTTGCATTACACTTTTCCCTCTTCCACCTCTCCACACACTGATTTTTTCTTTGAATGAAATGAAAAATTAATAAGCCACCTTCTGATAGCAGTAAGCCATTCAAATATGTACTTTACAACAATCATGAAACTACTCTGTTCTAGTGCCTTATTGCTGTCCCTTTTCTGCTTAAAGGGCATCCATGTGGACTACACATACCAGCAGACATTAGAGCAAAAGGTCATGGCAGTCCCATGATTATACTGAACAGAAGAGCCACATATCTTGAGGTAGCTGCAGTCTTGAACAGGTAGGTAATCAGCTGATGCAACATGTGGGTGACAAAAGCTCATGTTGGCGTGTGGAACAGATACAAGACACCATAAGAAATGATGATCTCCCAACAGTCTCATGTAAACAATAGGGCACAAAAGCCATTCAGGTCATTTCATCTAGACATGAAAGCAGCGACCCAGCAAACCTTGTCTCCCAGCTGGTTAAGACAATCCTAGTTCCTACTTTAGCCCATTCCTGTGGTTCTTCCTGTTTGTTGAGTATTGAATTGGTCAATGTATAAGTAGTGAAGTGTTTTCTGGACCATAGAAATGGTACTGGATGGTCTGCAAGTTTATAGGAGATGTGCATGTGCAGCCACAGCTTGCCCCCACAAAAGCTACTATTGCAACAATCTGGAGGTCCTTCCTTCAGCCATTTGTGGAAAAGCAGCACCCTTCCCAGCATTATGTTTCATGTCTGCTGTTCAGCTGCACCCATGTGATAGCTGAGAGGCACCATTCTTTTGCCTAAATTCTCATAAAATTCAAGCACTTTCACAAGGGGGGAATGCATTTTAGAAAACAGGGCTCTTCACTGCCTATTTCTGGAATCTGCTGCTGTCACTGTAGGACCGCATTAGTTTGAAATGGCACAGATATCTCTGCTTGGGCTGGCCAGAGCCACTGGTGAGAACACCAGCACTGGGCTGCTACTCCCCCCCCCCCGCCACCTAAGGGGAAAATTGTATTTTCAACTTCGTGCCAGCTTTTCTACTAAGGTCCCAAACTCTTTTCTTAGGGCTCTATGGGATGTGGTAAAATATCCTTTGTCCTGCAACCCCCTTCTCTTCTTTGTCAAGGGATGGAAGAAGATGCTTTGCCTGTTGCTCTCTCTACTGGCCTCTCATTGGAAGGCAGAAGGAGTCTCTTGTCTAGCAACTCCCGATTTTCCAGGATACAGTGTGCCACGCATTGAAGGAGAGCACAATAAATCCCTCTTTCCTGATGTCAGGAGAGAGAGACGAGAAATCCCAGCATTGGAAATACCCTTTCCTGGCTTCCATGTCTATGTCTGTCCTCCTTTTCCATTTCCTCTGGAGTGCAGAAAATAAGAAACATCTGGCCTGACTACACTAATCTCACATTAACTGCAAAAGAACTGTGCAGCCCACTGACGTTATAAATTCAAAGTTTATTGTTTTCAACAAGTTCCCAGTTGCAAGTAAATGAAGTGTCACACAAAGTACAAGCAAAAAGAAATGATTTCATGATTGCATAAAAGTATTTTATTGGCCATATTGACATCAATGGATAATCCTGTTTAAAAATCAGTGTCATATTGCTCTAAAGTTATGTCTACACTTGGAGCTAGGGGTGTCCCAGCTCCCCAGTTTCTGTAGACCTACTCACATTATCTCACATCAAGCTAGCATGATAATAGTAGTGAAGATGTAACAGGGCCAGCAGCAGGAAGCAACAGCATGAGCTAGCCATCCTGTTGGGGAGCTAGCATATCTGTCCGCTCACCATTACCTGTGCTGCTATGGTTACACTACTAGCTCAATGTCTACATATGCTGGGAATCACATGACTAACTCCAAGAGCGTAAGTGTTTATAACTCACCATCCTACATTAACATGAATAATAACCAGTCCTTAATCCTAATTGAATACAGCCAGGTTGGCTGATTTAAAATTCCTTAATTTATTTGCTGTTTTGCGGCTAACTGAGCAACAAAACCACCTCTAATATTACTTCAGTATTCAAGATGTAAAGTCAAGAATGATTCACTGTTCAAATGTATAGATTAATTCAGGTTATATTTAACAAGGAAAACAACAACAGGGATTGGGAATTTATTTGGCTATACACACAGTAAGACAGTGTAAGCCCCAAAGACCTTACAATCTGCAAAGACAGAGTTTTTCCACTGACTTCAATTAAACCAGGATTTCATTTTAAAGGACTTAGAACCTTCTCTGTTAGAACCCAAATCTCTTCAGGTAGTTCATAACGTTTGGTCACAAGACTAAGGGTACGTCTACACTGCGGTGCTATTTTGGGATACTTCTGGTATTGTAAAAAAGCTATTCCGTATCTTGACAGCACACCCATTACTTCAAAATATCTTTCAAAATAACGGGTGTGCTATTCCGACATCCCTGTAACTTCGTTCCATGAGGATTAAGGGACATTTTGGAATAGCGGTTTATTTCAAAATTTGGCACTGTGTAGACAGAGCCAAATTATGAAATACACTTGAAATAAGCTATGCAATTTGCATAGCTCAAATTGCAAAGCTTATTTCAAGCTAAGGGTGCAGTGTAGATGCATCCCAACTTTCTTTCATAAAAGCCACAGAATTAAAATTAATGGTGAATGAGACACCTTTTGTACTTAACTGAATTTTGAGTGCTTGAAAATGAAAAATGTGAGCCTGCATTAATGAACTTCATATAGAAGTTTTTCAAGAAGAAACAGATAACCAGTGTAAGTTATCTGAATCCCAGTTAATTACAAATATTGGTTATATTTTCGTCAGATATGTGTCTCTGAGACCTGGCTGAAATTAGACCTTGTGGAGCAGTGGAATAGAGCTGCAGAAGAATCATGTCATTTTTTCAGATCTATTCAGCATCAGTGTATTTTTTATTGAATTTGTTGTGCTTGTTGTGCTCGTTAAGCCACCCATGAGCTTTCCCAACAAAACCTTTCAGTTCCTGCATCTGGAGTTATTTGTCTAGTGCTGACCTTCCATAACATTTGTCTAGTGCTGACCTTCCAGTGCACAGTGGACAAGCACCCTTCTTAAGCAGCTCTTTGGCCTTTGTACTGAAGAAACTCCATAGATTTTAGGTTCAATTCTGCTAACACTTATAGCGCCTTAAGCTCCAAGGGAAAAAACTCCAACTGATTTCAATTGGAGCTGAAGTAGAGCTTTAGTAATGAGTACATGCTGTCACGTTAAGGAGACCCACTGAAGTTGCTCTGGTACCATTGTCTTAACCTGGTGAGACAGGCAGAGATGAGTGTATCAATTCCTTGTATCAGTTCCTACAAGTGACACCATCACAGGATCTAATGACACAAACCATACCATCAGGGGCTCATCCACCTGCATATCCACTAACATGATATATGTCATTAAGTGCCAGCAATGCACCTTTGCCGTGTATATTGAACAAACTGGACAGTCTGTATGCCAAAGGATAAAGGGACACAAAGCAGACATCAGGAATGGTAACACACATAAACCTGTCGGAAAATACTTTACCCTTTCTGGGCATTCAGTAATGGATTTGAAAGAAACCATCCTTCTACAAAAGAATTTCAAAGGGAGACATCTGAACTAGAATTCATTTGCAAATTCAACACTATCAATTTAGGATTGAATAAGGATCTCAATTGGTTGACGCACTACAAAGGCAATTTCCCTTCTCTGACTATTCACCTCTCCAGACCAAATGCTATGAATGACCCACTTCCATCCTGACTTGATTAGCTTCATTAACACAAGCAACTTCTTCCTTATATATACTCCTGCTTCTGTAACTTCCACTCCAATTCATCACAAAAGCTTATGTCCTAATAAATCTGTTAGTCTCTAAGGTGCCACAGGACTCCTTGTTGTTACAGGTTGAATTGCTGTAGTCCAGCAATCACTGGCCCAGAAGCATCTGTGTTCCAGCATGATGAGAGTTAGCCAGATGTCCACTATCAGTGCCAAACTAGAGAATTTGCTGGACCGTGGGAGGTCAATATTGTCTAGCAGCATTACCAACACTTCCACTGCTTACTGGGCTCTTAGACGACATTGAGGGATAAATTAGAGCTAAATAACAGCATAGAACACTGAAAGCCAGGACTGTATTCTACTATAGGTTGAATCTTTCTGGTCTGGCAACATCCGTGGTCCGGCATGATTTTAGTTAGCCAGATGTCCATTTATCATGGGTCTGGCCAAGTTTCCCTGGGCGTCATGAAGTTTGTTTACAGCCACCAGTCCTGGTTCTCAGTGTTCCGGTCAGGTCCCGAGGGTACCGGACTAGAGTGATTCCTTCTGTATTATAAAAGGTTACTAGTCACTTACCCAGACTGATTTCATGATTGCATAAAAGTACTTTATTGGCCATACTGAAATCAATGGACAATCCCGTTTAAAAATTGGTGTCATAGTAGATTCCATCTCTAATAATGGTAATCTAAAATTTACTATATATTAGAGAAAGTTTGTCTGTTTATTCAAGACCTCCCCCTAAACAGTAAGAGTTAGAATCACCAAATTCAGTATACAGCTTCCTCTTATCAAAGCTTAAAACATCCTGAAGGTTTAGTTGTGCCAGGAAAATGGATGTGCCTAAAATAGGATTGTTTCTCATAAAACCAAACAAAATAGGCAGAATCACTAGGCAGGTAAAAGGGGCTGGCTGGGTGCACCCCATCCACTCTCTGGGACTACCTCAGTCCAAGCATCTCACCCTCCTGCTCAGCACTCTTCAGTGACGGCAGGGGTAACTGAAACTCCCTCCCCCGCCCAATTTCTACAGGGACTTTGCTGGTGGTTCCTTTGTCAAGGAGGAAGGGAAATGTGCACAGTTTGCTGCATTCCTCACTCTCGCTGGACAGTGCAGGGAGCAGATGAGCTGCGCACTTTGCCCTCACTCCCTGATGGACACAGGATAGGGAAGAACAAGCAGCCCTGGTATGAATCTTGGGGTGGGAAGATTTCCCCCTCCCCACACCCTCCCCTCTACCCACACAGAATCCTCTGCCCTGAGCCCCTCCTTTCCCCTCCAACTCTGTGTCTGACACTACCCACACCTTCTGCCCTAAGTGTCTCATTAAGGACCAGAGCAACGCCGGGCAAATGTGCTAGCAGTTTATAAATGAAAACACATTTCAATGTTATTATAAGCTCAGGTTATAGCACAACAATATGTTTCAAGT
This sequence comes from Pelochelys cantorii, assembly GCA_032595735.1. Lineage (NCBI taxonomy): Eukaryota > Metazoa > Chordata > Testudines > Trionychidae > Pelochelys > Pelochelys cantorii. Next base: position 61,379,629 of record CM064328.1, on the reverse strand, counting down.
TACTTTCTTGATTTTAGTATTTTATGGACATTTATATTAAATTGGTCATTTTTGGACAAAGAGCTGGAAGAATGATAGCCGCTTCCTAGGTTTTGCTCTGGATATATATACTGTCAGTAAGAGGCCTGCTGCTTTCTGTAAACCATGTGAGAGAGTGCTCCTCTGTTTATTTCTTGCATCTGGTATGTACTATTGTTTGTAGGTTAAAAAATATAGGACACTTTACTTCCCATCCCATCCACAATCTAAACTGTTCCTCGAATGAATGCTGAAATGAATAAGATTTGATTTTTTCTAAATATTTTACTTTCTCCTCAAACATTTAGGAGACTTGTGATGGTTAATAACACATAACACTGATTTATTTGACTTTAGCTTTCTTGTTGAGGGATTCAATGTGACATGCTGCATTTGCATATATAGTACACCTCCTTTTCAATCCACAAGTGCACATTATTAGTAGTATATATACTTTTAATAGCACTCGTCCTTGAACGTAGGTTAGATGGGTACACACTGCCATCTAGGCAGGATTTTGAGAGCAACACATAGCTAAAAGAATAACAACTATTTATGCCATGGAGAAATTCTCCTGTTATCCACAATGGAGAAAAAATAGAAAATGAGATTTTTATTATTTCAATCCCATACGAGCCATTTGCTGAAAATACAGAGTTTGAGAAAAAGGAGAGTGAAACAAATGGTAAGAATATGTTTTATTTTCTAAAGATATTTATTTTGGAATACATTCTCTTTTTAGTTTCACATAATAAACTTAAATAAATAAAACCACAGAGAATAAAATTGTTGGGCATGGTTAATTGGTTTCATGCTTACAATATGCTAGTCCACAAATTAATATAAAACACAAACAGTATTAATACTGTTTGTTAATAAAGTACACATTACTGCGGTAATGTGTATGTATTTAAAATCACTTGATACATGCTATTAGCACAATTTTAAAGTAAATGCATAGAAAAAATAACATTTTATATTTGAAATGGAAATTTTAGACAACAGATTTTTATAGGAAATATTGTGTTAATAAAAAATTCAGAAATCATTTCCGTAGGAAGGAAAACACTATGTGAAACAAAGAATGATTAGTGTGTATATAAGTTTCATACAAATAATGAATACAACACACAAATAGCCTTCATAAGAAGACATGACTAATAAAATGTCATCTTAATGAAATATTAAAAACATGTTAGTGGCCTTCATTTTAGGGTTTATCACATCAAAATGATTTCTTCCTCCCTCAGTAAAGCCAGCAGTACCATGTGGGACTGTGAAGTGAAGGAGTGAATTAAGAGTGTAATAAACAGCATGAAATCTGATGGTGGGAGCTGAAATGATGTATCATTTTTAGCACCTGCAAATCTCAAAGCCCTTTCAGCATTAATGCTTGGTCTCAACGTGGGTGTGAAGCAAGCACCGCCTGATTTCACAGATGAGGAAAGTGAGACATACAGAGACTACTGTTTTTATCCTGAGAAGTGTTGAGAGCCCACATGTGCCATTGTGAGTGTAGGTACTCAACACCTGTGAAAGCAAAGCCATTTTTTTAGGTGCATAAATGGAGGATATATGGGTTTATGCACCCCAGTTTAAAAATGTTGCCTTAATAGTTAAGACTTCCTTTGACTTCAGTGGGAGCTGGATGAGGGACTAAATAATTTACCCAAGATCCTCAGGCAGTTGGGAACATACCCCATGTCTTCTGATATCCAGTGCTATGCCTTCACAAAGTTGTCCTTGCTCTTTTGTAATTTTGCCCTGTTCTCAAAATCATGCAGGAAGTCCCCCTGAGCTGTTCTATGTAGAGAAACACTTTCTCTCCCTGATGATGCATAGTTTTGATGGTAAAACTTGAGCTTTATTTTGGGTATTTTGAATTCCCTTCCTAAGTGAGAAGTTCAATTAATTGGGCACTAGGTATCAATTTAAAAGACTCTCACAGATTTTTGGCATGAGGTCTCGAGATGATATTCACACCCTACACAGAAGGCAAAAACAAAGCCTCTGAACTACTTCTGTGGCACTTAAGGCAAGTGGTAGACAGATGAGCAAAGCAGGTACAGGAGGTATCCATTGTGGTTCGAAGCCATGATGCCGTAATAGGCTTTACAACCCCTTATACAGCCATCCACTGAGACACTCCCCATGGCAATGGATCCCCATTCTTCCCTCAGCTTGTCTAAGCTCTGCTTCAGCCTCATGAAAGGCATAACCAGCAAAAAAAAAAGTGGATAAACATGAATGTTGCAAACTCTCTCAAATGAGCATTAAGAGGTTTCATTATAATGTAAATCCTTTCTGTAATACTTTAGGTCTATCTTCTTCTCTAACAGACAGTGGCACCTGCACAGTTCCTCCTAGCACTCATGTCCTTTTGGAAAAGACCTGATGATTGCCCTTCTTTTGATCACTTAGCATTGTTTATTCACCATCGGAGTATATCCTATAGCTATAGGTGAAAATAGCTGAAACATAAAGACACTGGGAGAGAGAGAAAGAGAGAGATTGAACAATGGAATCTCTACAACCACACAGGGCTGTATCAGTACCTCCCCTCCCACTGCAAATTCTTAATCAATTTGGAAAACAGAGCAGAAGAAACAGTATTTTAGGATCTTCTTATAGGAGATCATTATACTGATGAAAAAGACAAATGACAGTGGTTATACAATAAAAATAATATCAAATTCTTATATGGTACTTTTCATCAAAAGATCTCAATATGCTTCGCTCTCTTTAATGCATTTATCCCCACCATATCTATGAAGTAGGGCAGTGCTATTATCAACATGTTTACAGATAGGGAACTGAGGCACAGAGAACCCAAGGTAACACAGGAAGGCTATGGTGGAGCAGGGAACTGATCCCATGTTTTCCAAGTCCTGCCCTGGCCATGTGGCTCCAATGTCAGAAAGTGTGCAACCACTGTTCATTTTGACACAGAGATCAGTTTTGCTGCTTCAACATTATTTTTGTTTAAAATGTATAATTACCAAATCAGGATTTCTTTGGAGTTTTCCCAAAACAGAAAAAAGCAAAGAGAGACCACATGAGTACAATATGTTTTATTGAATAAAATCCCACATAATATTTATACAGTGAAGTCATTTAAAGATGTGTCCTAGCGAAGCACTGCAAAGTGAATAAAGTTCATACTACATCTGGAATTTATTTTTATAATACATCTGAAATTATTTATTACAGCTATCACCTGTCCATCATTGATTTCATAATTAGGGAGAAATCTGAGCTTTTGAAGATTAGCCAAGATGACATTCAGGCTGGGTTTACTTCAGAAAAGATAATCTGCTATAGGACTTCCAGAACACACAGATCTGAATAAATGCCAAGAGTTCTAAAGAAAGCTTCTGTATATTCTTGTTCTTCCTCCCATCTCTGCAAAAAGTAGAAGATAAAGTACATTATATACATTTAGGGTGAAAGTAATATCGTAAATTAAATAGATACCTCCCAAAACCACAATCTAGTTCTTTTATGTATAATTTTACCTAGAGGATACCAAAGATTATTCCCCTTTACTCATACCATGTATAAATTTTGATTAAACTTGCTTGTATCTTTTTGGTGGCAGCAGACTTCCTAAACACAACTAACTCAATATCTTTTGCTCCAATTTATTCCAGTCAGATAGTTCAGCAGAAAATGTTGTTCTGGAACATTTAACTTCAAGGCCACTTTCGTTATTTCCAAACAATGCACAAAACACATACAATGTTATAAGTATCTAAACTGTCACCTAAAAATAAAAATATATTTATTATATATACAAAACTACATTAAAGGAATATTAACGTTACAAAGGGTAAAAATTAGGATATGAAACAATTAAAGTTGCCCATGAAACAGTAATTTGGACCTTTTGTGGATGTACATTTTTATACAGTCTTGGCTGGGTAGTCTATAGCAGGTTAAGTTCTCCTAGTCCCACTCCAGTGTCTTAAGCAAAAGAGAATGTCCATCCTCTTCATTTCACTCTCTGCCTTAGTCATGCTATTCTGATGAGGAAGGTGTTTTGCAGAAGAAACAGTACATAATCATGTAATGCAAGACTTTTATTGTACTGTTTTGTCTGTAATTCCCTAGAGATTTTTTTAGTAAATTGATGGTCCATCTGGAGCTATACTGACCCTCCATATGGGTCATCTGCAAGGTCTGAACTCAACACATTTAGAACAACAGCACTGATCTCTATCAGCCGAGCTGAAGAAGTGACTGGTAGGAGCAGTAGGCTGTTATCCTCTGTGTGGAGCAGACACTAGCGGGGGATGCCAAACATACTTTGCCAGTAGCGTATTGAAAACATTTTGCTAGGCAGCAGAAGGATTTTGGGAATCAGAAGTTCCAGGTTCTATTCCAGGCTCAGGAGGAATGTGTTCTAGTGGTTACAGACAACATAGCCTAGCACATGAATCTCGTACTTCCACTTTGAAAGGCAGTGTGGTTAAACTGGTGAGATTTGTTCCTGCCATATCAGACACCTGAGTTTTAGTCTCTAATGTGCCAGCAGTGACCTTGTGTAACCTCTCAAATGGAGAGGGGGGAGAATGATACTTTCCTTCCTCCTAAGATAGGAATGTGAAGCCATGACCAATAATAAGTACTTTGAAGTGCACAGAACACCAGTCTATAGAGTTCTCTTCATGTCTCTGAGCCCAGCAAGGCAGGAAGCCCTACTGCTTCAGTATATATGATCCATCTTGGAGCTCTAGCTGTGCCTTACAAGTAGGAATCAGAGTGGTGCCAGGGAGCAAGAAGGAGTTTTGCGGAGCTAGAATATACAGACTATAGTTAGCATGCAGAAAGTTGTGGGGCCACAGCAGGACTGGTACAGATGGAATATCTAGAGATTTTAGAAGCATATGGAAATGGCAATTTTCAGAGGTTTATAATTCATTAAAATCTGGAGAGATTTTCATAGGGACAGCAAAAGAAACCTTACTGACCCCAAGACATCAACATTTCAAGACTTGTTGCCAAACCAATGAAGAATTAGAATCCTTCAGAGAAATGGCAGAGGAAAAAATTGAGACCGGTAAAACTGCCAATCTTTCCCAATCAGTTTCTCAGAAATGGCTGTTTTTTACTGAAATTTTAAAAAGCAGCCTGAGGTAGAGAAAGCAAAGAAATTTGAGATTGGTTTAAGTTTAGCAAAATTATAACTGAAAATAGGAACTGGAAGATGTAAAGTGTTTGGTAACTTCTTAAACAGGCAAAACCATAGGCATCAGCTACACTATCACAATGTATGCACAGGCCTATCAGGCTATGTCTACACAGCAGGCAGTTATTTAGGAATAATGCTGAAATACTGTCAAGCTGAAGGACTTCTTACTCCGACTCCTGTAACCCTCATTTTACGAGGAGTAAGGGAAGTCGGAGGAAGAGTGCTCTATTTCAAATAAGTGCTGTGTAGACGCTTCCAATTTCAAAATAAGCTATTTTGAAATAAGCTACGCAATTGATACGTAGCTCAGTTTGCGTAGCTTATTTCGAGTTAAGCCCTGCTGTGTAGATGCACCCTCAATGTGCAACAGAAGCATAGACTTCTCTATAGTATAGATTTCTCTCATATAGACAAATCTACATTTGTTAGGGAAAGAGTGTTAAAATGCAGATCCTGCCCGCAGACAGAAAGAAACAGTCCTGTAGAAAACAAAGTTGTGCATGGCCATTTGGAATGGTCTGATGCCATCTCATAGATGCCATCTGTGCATTATTACTGTCCCTGATATTTTGTGCGTCACAGGAGGGCACTTTCTAATATGTCTTGGCTTTTTTATGTACAGCCACTAACCGCATCAGGTATACAGGGAATATATATTCATGTTCATCACATTCCCTCTTTCACTTTGATTGCTTTCCTACTACAATGTATTATTTGAAGCACAGCTGCATACCTGGAAGCTAACTTTTAGAGCTATGATTTTAATAGTGCCATGTATAATGTGAGCTCACTAGCAGCCAAGAAGCTGTTAGAAGGCCTAACTTAGTTATGTGGAAACTTTGTGCTTCCTATCTTTCATTGATGAGTCATACAATGTTATATTATCAACTCAGTCTATGAACAGGAAAGCCGTGACAAATGTCAACATTAAGAGAAATGACTGTGTGTGTGTGATATATTGTCAACACATACACAACTCAGTTGGGGAGGGGAGAGAGAGAAAGTGGCACAAGGCAGAGAGGTTACTTATAGAAATGAATTATTTCAGTCTCCAGTTCAGGGATTTTGCACAGGCTAAGCCACAATCCTATAAGTGCCCATGTGCAGCCATACTGGAAGCAGGTTAAACCTTTGCTCAGCCAGCTGTTGGACACTTACCCTTGTTTTTCTGCAAAATATTCAGAATTACCTTTTTAGTAAAAAACGCTTACTACTGTGAATGGAGAGGGATGGATTTCCATATTATCCCTTCTCATAATACTATGTGATAGATGTGTACCAATACAAAAAACAACAAGCTAGAGAGACACAAAGAAATTTAGCACAGAGCTAAGACATGACTAACTGGCAGAGTTCTTGAAGTATGCTTAAAAGTAACAAATACAAGTCTCCAATAAAAGACTTGATCTCAGGTGAGAAACAGGAAAATTACTTGCTGTACATCAAATTGTTGTTCATAAGCATGACCAAAGCAAGTGGCTGCCTGGGATCCTAAAACTTATACCAGTTCTGCAGCTAACAGGCCAGCTGTACACTCCTCTCTGGCACTATAATCAGAGGGAGCAGAAACATGCACATGTAAATTCCTTCCGTCTTTCCGGAAACAGGCTGAAAAGGGAACTCATGGTCTGATATGCTGCCTTTCTAGCTTTCTATGGCTCTGATCTGATTGGGGCTCTGTCAACTAGAAGACCATCTATGATCTCTTAGAAGGTAGTTATTACATGAAATCACTGTGCTCCCTGCATATAAATGGCGTTGGAATATATGACCTCGAAATTCTGGGTCAACAAACCACCTCACTGATTAGTATTATGTTGAATATAAAAGCCAGTGAATGCTACCATTATCCTTTCATTTTCATAGCAAAATAGATAAAAACACATTACCCTTAAATCTGAACTCTGTGGAGCAGATGGCTGAACACAGATCTTTTGTAATTACTGCCTCTGGCAAGTAGATTAATTTCTAAAAATATTAACTGCACAAGAAAAACCATGTTACAAGTGGAAATAAAGGCACAGCAACAACAATTCAGGGCAACCTGCACAAGAAATTGCCACATCTATTTATTTATTTTTAAGAAGCCAAAGTAAATATTTATTGTAAAAATTAAATACTGCAATACCCTAAGGCTACGTCTAGACTACATGGCTCCGTCGACGGAGCCATGTAAAATAGTTTATTTGGCATAGTCAAAGAAGCGGGGATTTAAATAACCCTCGCTTCATTAAAATAAAAACGGCTGCCACGCTGTGCCGACGATCAGCTGATCCGGCACAGAGCGGCAGTCTAGACGTTTCACGAGGCATACTGGGGCAGCCGACAAAGGCTTCCTTTGTCAACCGCGCCGCGTCTAGACTGCCGCGCTGTGCCAGATCAGCTGATCGTCGGCACAGCGTCGTGGCCATTTTTATTTTAATGAAGCGGGGATTATTTAAATCCCCGCTTCTTTGACTATGCCGAATAAACTATTTTACATGGCTCCGTCGACGGAGCCATGTAGTCTAGACATAGCCTAAATGATTATAAGCAGACATATGAGCTGTGGATAGGACAAACCTGGTTTGTATATCATAATACAGAATCCCAGCCTCAGTGAAAAATTCTATGAGACTCCTCTCAAAATTTTCTAGGCCTATTTCCCTCCACTACACTCAGATCAAACAGCCTGCAAAGAGGATATACCACTCCAAGGTCACCCAACACCGATTACTAGTAGCTCATTCTGTGAGGGACAAAAGCATGACTAGGCTTATGGACCTCACAACCTCCAGATCTCCTGAAATCAGCTGGAACATAGTGCTAGAAGCTGCCTCCTGGCCCTCCCCAGCCTTGTGGCTTTCCCCTCATCTCAGTAAGCCTAGTTCCTCAGCAATGCCAACTGAAATACTATCAGCTGCCTCAGTAGTCCCCTATGGGAGTTTTCACACAGTGTGGTCCACAATACAAATTGGAAGGTGGGGGAAGGGACATATCCAAAAGTTAATTCAGATTCAGTCTACAATAACTGTTCAGACTGTTGCATGTTGGTTTACAGAAAAGAAAAGTGGCACACATGTAGTACACGTATCTCTCCCCCTCCCTCCCACAGGCTCCCAACACAGACTCCCATGATCCCCATTCCACACAGGATTAGAAATGGGAATGGACCACAATGCTGCAGAAGCTGCAGACCGCTCTTTTACATATGAAGGAGGGCAATTTTCTGGATTTGCTTCTCCTCTGTCATGGGAGATGTTTTTTCCCCCCTAAGAAAAAAAACAGATCAGCGACAACTGTCCATGCTCCATGTATAACCTCCTTGAAGTTACAAGCATGCAAAAATAAAAGATGCATTCACAGTCACAGAGGAAGAGTTCTCTAGAGACTGTTTGATTTTAATATACAATGGTGGGACCATCTGATTGGACACATTTAATTCAGTATAGGGAATACACAAGGGACAGTATCATATCAACAACCGTTCGTATTAAAAAGAAAAGCATTTACCCACAACTACCATCATGATATCTCAACTAACAGAGGAGGTCCTTACTTTAAAAGTATTCAGCAGTGTTTCTCAACCAGTGGTACAAGTACCCTTAGGGGTACTCGACAGAAGTCTGGGGGGGGGGGAGGTATGTCAACACAACAGCATTTTATTATTTTTGTACTTTTTACACCTAAAAATTTCATCGCCCGTCCAGCTACGATTAAGTTGTTTAAACAAATGTGTTGCAATGGTAGAAAAAAAAGTTGTGTGTCTGAAAACTGTAGACACTGGCCACTTAATGCTCCTCACACATTCAAATGAGACTTCTTCCCTAGGGAAGTGGTAGAATCTCCTTTCCTAGAAGTTTTTAAGTGCTGGCTTGACAAAGCCTTGGCTGGGATGATGTAGTCCTGCGCTGGGCAGGGGGTTGGACTCAATGACCTCCTGAGGTCTCTTCCAACCCTATGATTCTAACACTACAATATATAAAGTGCCCTTGGATTATGCTATTTTCTAATTTCCTTTTTCTGTTAGAAAAATGAGGTTCATGAATGTATACTTACATACAGCAGCTATAATGCTACTATTTTACAGTGTCGTTGAAGCCCATAGTAAGTTACCTATCTGCTTAAAACATATATATATATCATAATATCAGACAGTAGTTACAGAAGATCTATTATACTTATTTTCAGCTTCCTTTCTTAGACTTAGTTGGCCGATGAACAGTCTAACACTATGTATGTTTATGAAGGAAGAGAACAGACTTTTGATATTACATTGAAAACAAATTTGAGACAAGGAATGTGTTTTAAACTTCCTCGTGACTTAGAAACTAATTCATACCACTTGACAAATTGCTTGCTTGTTGGATTTTACAAACAGCTGAAATCTCACTGAGCGAGTGGGCAGAGTAGCTGGAAAAAATTATACAGAAAATGCAATATTTAGTTATTATTTGTAGATCAAACTTTAAACAACAGGCTTGAAAGTATCTTTGAACCAAAATATAAGACACAGGAGAAAATTGATGTCTTCAATGCACTGTACACTTTTGGGGTCAATCCTGCAAAGAGCTGTGAACTCTCAGCTCCCAGTAAAGTCAACATGAGTTGAAGATGACCAGAACTACACAGGTCTGAACCCATCATGAGCCCATCACAGATGTTAAAGTTCGAACAGAATGGGCTTTCATATGTGAAATACTTGAAGCAATACAGATTTTTTCTTTCAATCAACTATTGTTTTTAAACAATCACACTTCTCAGGGGGCAAAAGTATTTAGTATTCTGATTCAACAAGATACTCAAGCATGTGCCTCACTATGAGCATTGACCTCAGTAGTGCTACTAAGAGCTTGTCTAGACTACACTGAAGTGTCGAAAGGGGATATGCAAATTCAGCGGGAATTTGCATATCTTCTTCCACTCTCACTTACGAAAGCAGAGCTTTCGAAAGTGAAAGTAGTCAGGACGCGTTTTTTTCCGGCAATGCCCCCCCCCCTTTTCGAAAAGCCGCTTTTCCTCGAAAAATGAGGTTTACATGGCTTTTCGAAAAGGGGGGGTTGCCGGAAAAACTGCATCCTGACTACTTTCACTTTCGAAAGCTCCAAAAGTGAGATCGGAAGAAGATTTGCATATCCTCTTTCAACACTTCAGCATAGTCTAGACATAGCCTTATTGTCCTTAAAGTTAGGCAGGGGACGAAGTACCTTTCTGAAACATGACTTCAGCAGCAATAGTTAGTTCCTGCTTCAAAAATGACGAGTACTTTACCTTCAAACCTTCCACTTACTCTGGTTAGAATGCGTGTAGGCTTCAGCAATAATTCTATCAATAATTAATCATTTTTCGAACAGCATCATAGCATTTCCATTTGTCTGGGATGTAGAAAGGTTCAAAGATATGAGGGAAAGGAGTGTCGTAGCCACATACTCTTGCAATAGGAGCCTCTAGGTTCAGGAAGCACTCTTCCTGTTAACAGAAGAGGAAACAAGGAAGAAAGTTAGTAAGGTCTTTAGCTTCAGAAGACATATTTCACAAATTACATTCTGGTCAGCTATGCTAGACTGACAACCCTGAAAACCCAAACATTCTATTCATGCCATATCGTAGATACATCCCAGACAACAAAAATTTAAGCTTCCCCTTGTTCTTAGAGGTTAATATTAAAACAGCAATTGGTACTAATGTTACATTCATTGTATAGATGTGCTTTATGTTAATCTGCATACAGATTACATTTAGTGCATCTATTATACATCCAAAGAAAACACTGCCTGGAAGCAACATATTTCAGGAACAAAGAAATGAGCTTATACTTTCCTTGCCACCTTTAAACATATAAGGAAAATGAAATAATCTAAAAGCTAGTATTATTCATTATATATGTGAATGTCATACACATTGTGATTATAACTTCTGTGTATTAGAAACGTTTCCTAATAAGTGTCGAGAGCTGCAGCTGCCATTGAAATCCATGGATTTGCATGTGCTCAGCACATTCTCAGAGTCAAACCCAGAGTCAGTAAATACAAATTATCTTTTTGTTCTGAGAGTTTGTCTACACAGCGAGTAGGCACCCATGACTGATCCATGCCAGCAGACTCAGGCATATGAGTGTCAGGCTGCAGAGCTGTTTTATTGCTGTGTAGATTTCTGGGCTTGGGCTGCAGACCAGCCTCTACATCCAGGACCTTGAGAGGTGGGAGGGTTGATGAGTTGCTGTGTAGACAGGCATACAGAATATCACAAACATACCCCACTAATCTGAAGGTGGACATGGAGTTTGTGTAAAATTTTAGCAACTTTAGCAGCCAACTCAAGAATGATGCTGAAGTCTTCCAGCTTTCCCAAACAGCTGGGTAACTGCAAGGATTGTGATAGTCTGGGATAGATGTATCCAAAAGTAATTTTTAGATAGTATTGACCAGGGGTATTAATTGTCTTTTCACAAACTTTCTCTTATCCCCAGAATGTCCTCTCACTCTCCTGGCGAGGCAGAGGAAGGAGCAGAGTAGAACGACAGGCCTGTTCATGTAACCCTGGATTCAATGGATAGCAGGATCAAGGTAAGAGATAAGTGGTCTTGATCCTTCCTCCTAACACTTATTAAGATCTCCTGGCTGGGCTTCTCCTGTCTTGGACCCAGCAAGGGGGGTAGAATTATCTTTTCTCATAGCCCTCTTCCACAAGACCCACATAATCAACTCCTGTCAATGGAAGGGACGTTAGATATTTTCTCAGATTGCTGGCTTGTTTTTAATACAAGGATACCCTGCAACCCAAGAGCAAGGTATCTGCCTAGGTTTGTATAAGGCCATCCATCATTATGAATGATGGCATGGGTAGGAGATACTTGTGGCACTAGCAAATTGCAGGAATGTCCTGTTTCTCCCACTGTTACTCACATGCAATTGTATGATAGCATCTTCTTTCAAAGCAGTTGGGAGACTCCATGCTCTCATGGCAGTGCAAGCCTGAAACTGTTGCCAGTCTCACCCCAGAAGTTTAGGGCTGAATTTAACTAGAGTTTTCTCCACACCTTGAGTGTCTGTACCGCGATCAGTTAAGTTCTGGCCCAGTTTCAATATTAAAGGAGGCTAGTGCAATGTTGCAAACACTTGCCCACTAGGAACTGAACTAAAACTACCATCTCATCTCACTTAGGCCATTCCTCCAAAAGCCATCAAAGAATAATGAAATGTTAGTCACTAATACGTAGAGTTCCCATACTTCTCTGACCAGGTGCTACAAACACTGTATTCAGGCACAGCACCTGGGGTTAAGGATGTTAACAAGCAATTAATTTGCTAGTCGAGCAGTTGATGGAATTTCCATCGACTATTCAACTAGTCGATAGGCACTTCCACGTTTCACCTTTGAAATGTACAAGAGCCCCAGCGTGGCTCTTGTGCATTTCAAAGCAGATGTGCCTGCATAGAGCCTGGGGTCAGTAAGGGACTCAGAATCCAGTGCTGGCCCCAGGCTCCATGCTGCACTTCCTTTTTGAAATGCACAAGGGCCCCCGCCAGGGACTCTTGTACATTTTAAAGGCAGAACACTGCACGGAGCCTGGGGTCAGCTGAGAAGTCCCCAGCTGATCCCAGGCTCCAAGTGGCACTGACACTTTGAAATATCATGCTGAACCCAAGGTCAGCTGGGGAGTCCCCAGCTGATCCCGGGCTCCAAGCAGCAGCAGTTTGGAGCCCAGGATCAGCTAGGTATTCCCCAGCTGCCCTCAGGCTCCGCATGCCATTTCAAAGTGGCTTGGAGCCCAGGATCAGCCGGGGACTCCCCAGCTGACCCAAGGCTCCATGTGGTGTTTGAAATGGAAAGCACTGAACAGCTGATGCGGCACTGCCCCTTTGAAATGCCACCACAGGGTAATATGTGTGGCACTGCCGCTTTGAACTACCTCCTCTTGCTGCCTCTATCTGATAGAGACAGCAAGGGGGGAGGGGAAGCGACTAGTCACCTATCCAATAAGCATTTGCTTATCAGATACTCAATTAATTGACTAGTCCTTTACATATCTACCTGGGGTCTCAAGCAGGGAAGGAGAAGTATAAAAAAATTTGCTGAATGTTACTCAAAATTTGCCTAGATAGCAGCGACTTTGCAAGCTAACTAAAACAGTGATTCCTCGGCCTTCAAAGGAAAGAAAAAACAACCAAGTAATAATTACTTTGAATGGAGTGGAGATTTTCTTGTTCTGTGGGATGGGAGCGTGATTAGAATCTAGGACTGTATGCAGGCCACAGAAGGAGTTAGAAGTGGAGTTTAGGGGTTGGGATCTGGGGTGTGGTGTAGGGTTGAGAGGTTTTGGGGTAGGAGACCCTGGCAGGAGGAGGAGATTGGGGTAGACACTGCAGACAGAGAGGGTTTATGGTAGTGTTTCTTGAACTTTTTAAGACCGAGAAACACCAAACAATAATTGTTTTTTATGAGGAACACCAAGGATTTTTTGTTTTAAAGACACCTGCCCCTTTAAGGCGGCCATTTTGAACTCTGTTTTTCTCCGCAGCACACCTCTGACTGCCTTGCAGCACACCGGTGTTCCCCAGAATACAGTTTAAGAAACACTGGTTTATGGGATAGAGTCGAGTGGGTCATTGGGGGAGGGCCTTACCAGATCTGATCCGAAGCCAGGAAGTAAAATTACTGAGCAGATTTGGTGCTTTTCTGCACAGTCCTGTCACTCTGCACTAATGCCTCCTGGGCAAGCTGGGCCCTTCACTCCAGGCAGACACCTGGGCTGGACCAGCCTATGCTATCTTAGGCATTACTAGGAGACAGGGGTGGAGTTCAGGCTCCCGAGTGGGTCCTGTGCAGGCTACACGACAAAAAAGGGCCTTGCAGTGACAATGCTATTCCCCAGATCACCACTACCTGCTCCCTGGAACCAGCATCCCAGAGCCTACAAGTCTTGGGTATCCTGCCTCCCCCAGTGCATTGCCAGTGTCAGCTCATCAGTATCCTCCCTCCATCACCCCCAAATCCAGCTCCTTAGTTCTCATCTCCCCAACAGACAATGTGTGGGCAGAGCCAGAGGAGCAGTATCACCCTTTCTTTTGGCAGCCATAGCAGTCCAAGCGCCTCCTCTAATGCTATTCTGTATGAGCAGAGCAAGAAGTCCTGGGGGCTCGACACCACACTGCCTCTGAGGCAGCAGCATCACTACAGCTAGGGGACAATATTTTACCAAATGTGTTGGGAGCAGGGAGTGGAGGAGACCTTTGCCTCTCTCTGACTCTGCCTTGTAGTATCCTGATTGTATTTAGTATCATCTTACCCTCTTTCTAAAGTCTGTCTTTATTGGTAATTCAATTAGCAGCAGCAGAAACATAACCCTCAGGTGTTCCCTTAAACACAGACACTTCTCAAGAAAGTTCCAGGGGAAATCACTGTGTCCTAGCCCAAGAACTCCATCTTGAGCCATTCCTCCTGCATTATATCCCAGCCACGACGAGGCAGCAGAATTAGTCAGCATCACCCTTGCAGGGTTTCAACAGCACTTATCGGGTTAATTCAACAGAAAACCCTGCCAGCTTCTTGCAGTCAACAGTGATCCGACCAGCAACCTAGAAAGGTTCTTTATTGTTTTAATAATCTTCCTGAGCCAGTATTAATTCATTCTGATTGTAGCATTCAAACTGCCTTTGTGTATGGAGGGAGTGACATCCCAGCCTTCTCTTTTGTTTGGTTCAGACTCTTAGTTTAATTCATTCAAATACTACAATCTTTATAGCCCTTAAGAATGCAACATTATTTAGTGTCCTTATTTAAAACCTGAAAAAACATAATTTGGAAAAGTTGAAGAATAAATACAAAAAATACAATCAAATAATAACATTATATTAACAGAATGAGTTTGTGCCTTTCCTTACTGACAGAGTGCTAAACCCAAGCCATTTACTTATAAAGTGGTTACAGACTTTCATTACATTAATGTTATCACTAGGATACCTAATTTAAAATAAAAATAAATGTTAAGACTGCTAAAACTGCTGCTTGCATTTTCTCTTTATAGGGGAAGAATCCCAAATGGCTATTAAAACCAGCCTTTATGCTACAATTTTAAAAAATGTGAGAGTTTTATACTACATTTTAAAAGCCTTTCATCTTGAGCACATACACTGCTTAGAAATTTTTAAAGCTCCCAGAAGTGCTAGCTGGATGTATGATGGAGGCTGGACACAATCCAAAAGAAAAATAAAAAACAAATGAAGTGATGGAACTATAATTTGTTTGAACTTGGGCTATTTTTTTAATATGTGCCTGTGAAGGTTTTCTTCTGCACATTGACAAATAGGAAATTTTATTTTATCAATGAATTATTTCAGATGTGGAAAGCATGTGGGTGAAGTCCTGCCATCAGACAGTCCCATTGAAGTCAATGCAGTTCCATGAAGGAACATACTCATATGGATCTAATTGCAGAACTAGTGCTGTACTTTGTACTTCACTTTTTGTTAACACTGC
Source organism: Pelochelys cantorii (assembly GCA_032595735.1). Classification (NCBI taxonomy): domain Eukaryota; kingdom Metazoa; phylum Chordata; order Testudines; family Trionychidae; genus Pelochelys; species Pelochelys cantorii. The sequence continues at coordinate 61,363,962 of CM064328.1, read as the reverse complement.
TCTACAGCCAAAATGCTTCTGAAATAAATGTAGTCAAACTACTAATTCTGGGTCACTGAGAACGAAAATGATGCTTAAAATTGTTGATTGGCTCTAGTTTTCAAGATATGCTATTGGGTCAGTATATACGACCCTTGACTTGGGAATGGCGGAGGATAAGTGAGTTATAAAGGGAAGGGATCTCAATTTAAACCAGAAATGACTAAAATACATCTTTGACTGGATCTATGAATAAATCTATGACTGGGTTTGGACAGTACTTGCTTTTTAGGCAAAACAATGAATGATGCAATCTCAAGCTGGTATTGCGTCATACATGATATGAATTGCATCATGTTATTCCTAGAAGTCATGGATGATGCAATCATAACGAAGCTTACATCACTCTGCTGAACAAATTGCCCTCTATCAGCTCTAGAAATCATATAGTGTCGTGCTCTCTTATTTGTCAGTGTTTGATTTTGCAAAGGGACACATTTCTGTTTAGCCAAATTGAGCAGAGATGCCTCGTACTTGTGTGAACAGTGCAGATAACTTCTGCTATGTTTGTGGTGAACTGACTTTTGCATCACAAAAGCGCAGTATAACCACTATGGTTAAGAAAGCCTATCGCCTTTATTTTGGCTGCAAAATTGGAGATCAGGACAAGAAGTGGGCCCCACACATATGCTGCAACACTTGTGCAACAAATCTTCGCCAGTGGTTGAACAGGAAAAGGAAATCTATGCCTTTTGCAGTGCCAATGATTTGGAGAGAGCCAACAGGTCATACCAGCAATTGTTACTTCTGCATGGTGCCTCCAGTTGGGAAAGGTGTGTCAAAGAAGAAAAAGTGGACTGTGCATTATCCAAACATTCCATCAGCTATACGCCCAGTACCCCACGGAGAAGGACTGCCTGTTCCTGATGCACCAGAATCATTCTCGCTTGAGTCAGACGAGGAAGAGGAAGAGGATGAAACTTCTGGTCCTGAACCATCAATGTCACAGGACCCACATTTTCTCCCATCCTCCTCCTCTGAACCACACCTCATAACACAAGGTGAACTGAATGACCTTGTCAGGGATTTGGAACTACCCAAGAGTAAGGCAGAGCTGTTGGGCTCCAGACTACAGCAGTGGAATCTCCTGGCAGGTGATGTTAGGGTTTCCATGTTCCGTGACCGTCAAAAGGATCTTGTCCCATTCTTCTTCATGGAAGGTGCTCCATTTAATGAATACAAGAGACAAGCCAAGAAGTGCCGAGCAGACACTGAATAGGACTAAACTATGTACATAATAGTTTTTTGCCTTTTGTTTCATAATAAATTTTATTTATATAACCCTTTTGCTGATTTTTAAAGTGTTACATAAACAGGACAGGTGAAATATTATCATGTAAAGCAACCATAAACACATGAAAAGACCTAGGTTTACAATTTATGATTAAAACTCTACTATCTACACAATATACATAGACGTAAAATGTAAAAACTTAAATATCTTGGAAACAGTAGCCAATCAGTTGTTTTAATTCTCATATTTGAATTCAGCACATCAAAATACATAATAAATAGCACATTTTCATCTCTGAAGCAGACGACTTCTAAAAAATTGTAGACCAGTGTAATCGTGGAATAAGTGATGTTTTAGCAAACTGATTGACTGATTTAAAAAACTGCATGAGGTTTAATGAAAAATATATGAAGTCAAGGTAATAAATTGGTTATTTTCTTAAACAACACTTCTTTAAAAGAATGTTCATCATCATACCTAGATTACATTATTGTAAATAATGCTGTGGGGAAGTCCTTTAAGAACATAAGAATAGCCTACTGGTTCAGATTAAAGGTCCATCTAGTCCAGCATCCAGTCTTTCAACAATAGCCAATGCCAGATGCTTCAGAAGGAAGGAACAGAACAGATGACCATTGAGTGATTCAGTATCCAGATATACTCTACCACAGTGACACTCATGACTTTAAGGCCGGAGAGAACATTGTGATCATCTAGTCTGACCTCCTGCACATTGCATGCCATAGAAACTGACTCACCCACTCCTGTAATAAGCCCATAATCTCTGGCTGAGTTACAACGATCCTCAAATCTTTTTTCCAAGTAGGGCTCTCAATCACAATTCATTCGTGATTAATGAAAAAAATGAATTGTGATTAAAAAAGTAAATCACAGTTAATCACAATTTTATTGCACTGTTAATTATATAATACCAATTGAAAGTTATTAAATATTTTCTATATTTTCAAACCTATTGATTTCAATTACAACACAGAATAAAAAGTATATAGTCCCCAGTTCATAATTTTTTTATTACAAATATTGCACTGTAAAAATGATAAAAGAAACAATATTCACCCCATACAATTAAGTTTATCGTGAAAATGCAACTTACAAATGAAGGGGGTTTTATGTTACATAACTGCACTTAAAAAGCAAAACAGTGTAAAACTTTAGAGGCTACAAGTCCATTCTGTCCTACTTCCTTGTCAGCCACTTGCTAAGACAGACAAGTTTGTATACATTTATGGAAGATAATGCTGCCTGATTCTTATTTACAGTGGTACCTGAAAGTGAGAACAGGCATTCATATGGTAATTCTGTAGCTGGCATTGCAAAATATTTACTTGTGCTAAACATTTCTATGCCCTAAATGCTTCATCCATCATTCCAGAAGACATGCTTCCATGTTGATAACACTTGTTAAAAATGTATTAATTAAATTTGTGACTGACCTCCTTGGGAAAGAATTGTATGTCTCTTGTTCTATTCTGCCATATAAAGCATGTCATAGCAGTCTTGAATGATGCCCCAGCATACAGTTACAGAACTTGACCCAGGGTTTAAGATTCTGAAATGTTGACCAAAATCAGAGAAGGACAAGGTGTGAAAAATGCTGATAAAAGTCTTAAAAGTGCAAGACTCTGAGGCAGATACTACAGAAAAGCAACGTTCTGTTGGTAGCACTTGACTCAGATGATGAAAATGAATTGTGCCAGTCTACACTGTTTCGGATCGTTAGCTATCAGAATCGACACGTGTCCTTTGGAATAATGGTTGAAGCATGAAGGGACATATGTCACATAAATATCTCCATAAATACAACAGAGACACTTTCATTTGACATTCTAAACAAGTGTGCATCATTATCTCTCAAATGTAAATACACTTACTTGTAGTGATTGGATGAACAAGAAGTAAGACTGACTGGATTTGTATGCTTTACAGCTTTACATTGTTTTATTTTTTAAAGCAATTTTATATACATAATTCTACATTTGTTAAGTTCAACTTTCATGATAAAGAGATTGAACTACTGTACTTCTATTATATGAACTGAAAAAGACTATTTCATTCCTTTTTACAGTGCAAATATTTGTAATAAAAATAAATATAAAGTGAGCATACCTTCTAGTCTATGTAGCTGATTTGTTTACTTCTTCATTGTATCCCTCTGTTATATAATGGTCATGCTATTTCACTTTCAGAATGTGATCTGAAGAAGTGGGTCTCCCCCACGAAAGCTCATCACCTAATAAACCATCTTGTTAGTCTTTAAAGTGCTACATGACTGCTTTTTTTGTTTTACCAAGTTCACACGAACATGGCTACCTCTCTGTTACTGCACACTTTGTATTCTGTGTTGTATTTAAATCAATATATTTAAAAATGTCGAAAATGTTCACAAATATTTAAATAAAATTTAAATATTTGTGGTATTCTACTGTTGTTTAATAGCACAATTGTGCAATTAATCAGAATTTTTGTAAAATTGACTGATAGCCCTAATTTAAAGACTTCAAGTTACAGAGAATGCACCATTTACTTTAGTTCAAACCTGCAAGTGACTTGTACCTGGCGCTGCAGAAAAAGGCAAAACCCCCATGATCTCTTGCATATCTTATTTCGGTGCTATTTTGAAATAGCTTATTTTGTTATTTGGCGCTGTCTACACAGCGCCAAATTTCAAAATAAAGTGCTATTCTGAAATGTCCCTTACTCCTCATAGAATGAGGATTACAGGGACATTGGAATAGTGAGCCAGAAATAACAGGTTTGCTGTGAAGACACGGGATAGCTATTTCGGGGTACTCCGGTATCCCAAAATAGTATTGCAGTGTAGATGTGGCCTTAGACAGTATGCATGAGGGTGAGACCCAGCAGCCAGACACCTGAGAAATAATTCTCTACAGTAACTTACACCCTTCTCCAGCTCATGTCCCAGCCTTGGCCACTGGAGATATTTGCTAGTGTCAGATACTTTACCAGGGGTTTTAATTCTTTATGCCACCATAGCTACCTTTACATTCTCTAGATGATGAATTAGGATCTGAAGCCACAAAGATTTTAAGTTTAATAATCAAGTAGCATGAATAATCCTTCTGAAATCAACAATAATGAGATCTGTTACTACTGACAGCAGCTCAGTGGAGCTGGTAAAATCTAGGCATTCCAATGTAATAACTAGTTGACTAGTAATATTTGATGAAAGTATATGAGAGAATAATTTCAGAAAGGTTTCGAATATTTTCACATAATTGGGAATTAAACACGGGTGTCTGGTAAAATAGGCAGGGGAAAGAACAGCCTTCCCAAACCATCAGCCTGGCCCTGCCCATACTGTAGGTGTTCTGGGGGCGGAGTGTTGCTGCCCCCCAGCACCCACCCTTTCCAGTGCTCCTGGCCAGCGAGACTGGGAATGCATGCCCACTGTCCATCTGGTGCTCTGGGGCCGGGGGAGGCTGGAGACATGCGCTGCCCACCCTCCCTGTGGTCCATGGCTGGGGAGACTAGGGACATGCACTGTCCTACTTCCCTGTACTCCAGAGCCAGGGAGGCTGGGGATGCGCACACTAACCCACCCTCCTCCCCTTTCCATGGTGGGGAGCATGGCACACTGCCCTGCCTCCCCAGGGGTGGGACAGGGAGGAGGCATGGCTTCTGTAGAGGCAGGACCTCAGCAGAAGGGGTTGTGGGGGGGGTGGGGCTGGAGGCCATGGAACCGCCCATGGAATTAAACTATACTGCTGGGAATAAGGCATACATTTGGTGTTGTGAGGTACTGTCTCCTGGTGTTTAGGCCTAGTGTCTGGAACAGAGGTTGAAGCCAGGTGTAGGGAGGGACTGGGCCAAGGGTGGTTCTGGAATCAGAGGGATAGACTGTGGGAGATCAAAATCACTAGATAAACCAGAATCAGTACTGTGGTTGGGTTGAAGATGGGTGGTCAAAGTCCAGGGACAAGTCAGGTCAGTACCATAGATGGGCTTCAGGTACTGTTCAAAGGTCAAAAATGGGTAATCAGAGTTTGAGGATCAGGAAGCAGAGGGGAGGATGGTGCATGGTCAGTAATGGAGCTAGAACAAAGTCAGAGAAGGGCAAGGACAAGATTGCAACAGGGCTCAGGAACAGGATCAAGTACAGGCCGGAAGTCTTACAGGTTTGTTACATTGCAAGTCTGCAGGAGGGTTCCTGGCTGGGTAATGGTAATTTTAGGAAGGAAATGTTTAATGGTATCTTTTTATCCAGCCAAATAAATAAGACTTTTCCAGAAGATAACAGATAATGAAACTGATTATTGATAGGTTACTGATTTGCTAAATGCAACCCAAGCAAATAAGATGACACTGAGGCATATATAGGACAAATGACTAATAAATTCAGAGCATTATTAAGTCTTTCATGCAGGTGAAAAATCTCTCTTTATGTTGTCTATCAACATATTCTACACCTTCAGCCCAATATAAAGTGTGTTCTTGGAAAACACTTAACTCTTCATGTGACAGACCATATTTTACATGGATTTTCGTTCACAGTAAGATAGAATAATATAAGACTGTATAAGGATAACTGAGCCAAATAGATGAATAACATGACATTGCAACATCTGCATGTGTGTAAGCATAAAGTACAGAAAAAGGGACTGGAAGCATAATATGCACAAGAATCTAATTCCTTAAAAAGAGTTGATGTGCAAAAGCCTATTTTAAAAGCCTATTGGGAAACAGGTGCACAGACCTTTCCCAGTTTCTCACCTTCACACACACAGAAATATAACAGCTCTTACTCTGACTTCACCAAGAAGTCTGATGAAGGAATGCCTAACATAGTGAATACTAAAAAACAACAAATGTTCTGGTAGCACTTTATAGACTATCAAAACATGCAGATGGTATCATGAGCTTTCGAGGGCACAGTCCACTTCTTCACTCTGGTCATCTGAAGAAGTGGGCTGTGCCCACGAAAACTCATCCTGTACAGACTAACTCAGCTACCCCCTGAAGCTTCTGATAGTGAATACTAGTGGGAATGGGGTAGGTTTAGAAGATAAAATAAAAAAGAACAAGTTAAAAATCACTTAGAAAAGTTAGATGTCTGCAAGTCACCAGGGCCTGGTGAAATACATCCTACAATACTTGAGATGATAGAGGTGGTATCTGAGCCTTTAGCTATTATCTTTGAAATGTCATGGAAGTCGGGAGAGATGTCAGAAGACTGGAAAAGGGTAAATATAGTGCCCATCTATAAAAAGGGAAATAAGAAAAACCCAGGAAACTACAGACCAGTCAGTTTAACTTCTGTGCCAGGAAAGATAATGGAGCAAGTAATTAAGAAATTCATCTGCAAACACCTGGAAGATAAGGTGATAGGTAACAGCCAGCATGGATTTGTAAAGAACAAATCATGTCAAACCAATCTGACAGCTTTCTTTGATAGGATAATGAGTCTTGTGGATAAGAGAGAAATGGTGGACTTAGACTTTAGTAAGACATTTGATACAGTCTTGCATGATCATCTTATCAATAAACTAGGCAAATAAAACTTAGATGGGGCTACTATAAGGTGGGTACATAACTGACTGGAGTAGTTATTAACGGTTCAAAATCCTTCTGGAAAGGCATAACAAGTGAGGTTCCACAGGGGGTTGTTTTGGGATCAGTTCTGTTCAATATCTTTATCAACGATTTAGATATTGGCATAGAGAGTATGCTTATTAAGTCTGCAGATGATACCAAGCTGGGAGGGGTTGCAAGTGCTTAGGAGGATAGGGTCATAATTCAAAATGATCTGGACAAACTGGAGAAATGGTCTGAGGTAAATAGGATGAAGTTTAAAAAGGACAAATGCAAAGTACTCCAGTTAGGAAAGAACAATCAATTTCACACATCCAGAATGGGAAGCGACTGTCTAGGAAGGAGTACAGCAGAAAGGGATCTAGGGGTCATAGTGAACCACAAGTTAAATATGAGTCAACACTGTGACGCTGTTGCCAAAAAAGCAAACATGATTCTGGGGTGCATTAACAGGAGTGTTGTGAGCAAGACACAAGAAGTCATTCTTCCGCTCTACTCTGCACTGATTAGGCCTCAATTGGAGTATTGTGTCCAGTTCTGGGCACCACATTTCAAGAAAGATGTGGAGAAATTGGAGAAGGCGCAGAGAGGAGCAACAAGAATGATTAAAGGTCTAGAGAACATGACCTATGAAGGAAGGTTGAAAGAATAGGGCTTGTTTAGTTTGGAAAGGAGAAGACTGAGAGGGGACATGATAGCAGTTTTCAGGTATCTAAAAGGTTGTCACAAGATGGAGGGAGAAAAATTGTTCTCCTTGGCCTCCGAGGATACAACAAGAAGCAATTGGCTTAAACTGCAGCAAGGGAGGTTTAGGTTGGACATTGGGAAAAACTTCCGAACTGTCAGGGTGGTTAAACATTGGAATAAGTTGCCTAGGGAGGTTGTGGAATCTCCATCTCTGGAGATATTTAAGAGAAGGTTAGATAAATATCTATCAGGGATGGTCTGGACTGAGGATGTTAAAATGCGGTTAACTGACTAGTCGACAGGCACTTCTGCATTCCCACTTCCAGTGGGGCTCTTGTACATTTCCACGGAAGAATGTGGAACTCTGCGCATAGCCTGGGGCCAACGGGAAGTCCCACTGACTCCTGGCTTCATACGGGTGCCTGCTTTGAAATGCAGAAGAGTCCCCAGTGGGAACTCTTCTGCATTTCAAAGCCATGGACTCTGTCCCCCCCACTGAACCCAGGCTCCATGCTACGCTGCATGCCGCTAGGAGCCCGAGGTCATCTGAGGACTCCCCAGCTGACCCCAGGCTCCACGCGGCACTTCCCCGGAACTTGCCACCTCTGAGCATTTCAAAGGGGCAGTGGAGCCCGGGCTTCACGCAGTATTTCCCCAGAACCCAGGTTCTGGAGAAATGCCACAGGGAACCTGGGGTCAGCTGGGAGTCCCCAGCTGACCCCGGGCTCCACGGCAGCTGCCCCTTTGAAATGTCAGAGGTGGCGTTTTAAAGGGGCAGCCGCTGCACAGCTGATCCGCGGAAGCAGAATCCGTGGTCAGCTGGGGACTCCCAGCTGACCCCGGACTCCACTGTTGCTGGTTTGAAATGTGCGGAGGCGGCATTCTAAAGGGGCAGCCACCGCACAGCTGATCCGCAGATGACCCTTGAAATGCTGCCTTGGGGTTTCAAAGCGACAGTGCCGCACAGCTGTGCGGCGCTGCCACTCTGAAGTACCCCTTCCCCCCTCCTTTGCTGTCTCTATCTCACAGAGGCAGCAATGGGGGGGGAGAGAAATCAACTAGTCTTTAACATTCCTATTCTAGATGGTACTGGGTCCTGCCATGAGGGCAGGGGACTGGATTCGATGAACTCTCAAGGTCCCTTCCAGTTCTAGTGTTCTATGATTCTATGTCAGTGTAGTTATTACATATTTATCTTGGGGTACAAGAGCACAAAATTTGGTCCAAAACATTTTTGTGCACAATGCTAAAACCTTAGGAATCATTCAGATAAAATTATTCTGGAATGAACAGTTCCAGAAATCTGATCCCCTTTGATAGGAAAGTGCTTCGGAAAATACAGGTCTAAAAATTCAATGGTTTTGAAAGGTGAGGTATATATTTGGCTTATGATTTAGTGTAGGTACTTCTGTAAATATATTAGGAAGAGCTCCAGGTAAATAAGTTGGCATAATAATGACATGAGTTCTTCATACTTTAAAAAATAAAAGAATGTATCACCCTCTTCTTTGAGGAAATATTTTAAAAGGGATGTGTGGCTGAGAATTCACATTAAAAATATGGCAGTGATGCATATGAAGAGTGTCCAGATAAGTCACAAAATCACTCCCCACAAGCTAAATTTTTAGGGATGAAATTCTAGTTCCAATCAAGTAATTGAAACCTATGCCATTGATTTTAACCAGACCCAGATCTCACAATAAATCTTAATCAAATACCTCAGCCTACTGACAGCAATTCAATGTCCGAGGGCAGAACAGTCACTGGGCCCCATACACACATAAGCTGTGCCTGCGCAGATATGATCCTCTTGACATTTGGGAGATGCTGCACCTGCACTGTCTGGTGCCCAGAGAGTGCCAGCACAGCCAGGATTTCCATATGCCCCACCCAATAGGGTTACCATCAGTCTAAACATGCAAATGCAAAGACTCTTGCTCTGCCCCTGCTCTGAAGCCCCATCCCTATCCTATCCCTTCTCCAAGGCACTGCCCCCACTCACTCCATCCCTCATCCACCACCTTCACTGACTCTCACCAGGATGGGGTAGTGGATTGAGATATGGGAGGGGGTGCAGGCTCTGGGAGGGAGTCTGTGTGTGGGAGGGGCTCTAGGGTGGCTGGCTTTGGGGTGTGGGCTCTAGGCTGGAGTAGGGGGCAGGGCAGGAATCAGGAGGTCACTGTTTATCTGATGCAGCTCTCAAAAGTTTCCAGCATACCCCTTTGGCAGTAGCTCCTATGCAGGGGGAATGGAGGCCTCCATGAACCACTGCCTGCAGGTTCTGCCTCCATAGCTCCCATTGGCTACAGTTCCTGACCATGGAGTTTGGTGGGAAGCTTATCCTCTGAAATATTTAAAATCAGAGTGAATGAAGCTGCTTGGAAATGTCCTGCAGGAAATAATCCTGCACTGGTAATGGCATGAATCTAATAGGCCTTTTCATGCTATATTGTCTATACTACAATGCAGGATTGACATGGTTTCTTAAAATCCTGTGATATGCTAGAGATCAGACTAGGTAATCTATTGGTTGGTTCTGACCTTAAACTTTATGACTTATTTGAAGTCAGTGGGATTGGCTGCTTGGCTCGTTGGTTAGTAACAGTGGGAAACTAGACATCTTGAGAATAGAGCTGTATAAAAACAGATTAACATCAGCAACTTCACATTGCCATGCTGTCTGTGAAAAAGTGAAACCTTTTCTGTTCATGTCAAATCCCTTTTCTTTATTATAAAAACAAACCAATTAAAAGCCTTCTCTTCCCCCATTACCCCATCCTCTACAACCACTTCTACACGTAGAAAAGCAGAGATGATCTGGAAACAAATCTTACTTTTCATGACAGATGAGCCCCCTAATACATAAATCCCATAATAAAGCTGGAACAGATCATCAAACTATGATCTGGAAACTATTGGATCACTAGAAAGGCCAATCACTTTTGGAAATCCATTTCTGCAGCCACCAGCATTATTAAATTTGGATCCGAAACAATAATACTTTTAAGAGCTGTCATTTGCCTCCCATCTGGTTTTTAATGGGATGGTCCATTTTTGAAACAGACTGTCACTGTCTTGGCTTTTAAAAATAATCTTTTTTTTTCCCCTGGCTTCCATTCAGATTTCTATTCATATGGCATCTCACTCATGCTATAGACCCAGATTCCTAAACTACCAATTCCTGTAAATCACCAGTTGGAAGTGCTGGCTCCCAAAGCAGCTAATTTATAATAGCACAGAAACAAGGCAGTGGACCAGCAGCAGGATAACTAAGCACGTGGATGATAAATACTTTAAAAAAAAGTATGCACAATTTTTGATCTTTTTGCATGTGTCACAGTCTTCTGGGCATTATGAGACATGCTAACCATCAGCACCAATGCCTGCCCTCCCTCTGATTGAACCCTCCTGTGTGGGTGAATCAGTCTTAATACCGGTTTCACTCATGAGATCCTTTGGTAGCAAAAAGCAAATATACTTACATACTGAAAAATTCAAAAAAAGAGATAATGGGGGAAACCAAAATACTAATGAATGATTAATGCCCACAAACAGCAGCAATTAAGATAGCTCAGATATAAATTCCAAAATATTCTCTTATGTATATTGGTATTCTCCAAGAGTCTAGCTCCAAGAGTACTGTGTCCTTATCTGAGCACCTCATTACCCGAAAGATGTAGACAAACAGTAAAGGAGGATGAAGGAATAAAATTCTAAGTAAGAAGGAAGAGACAGAAACAGAGTATATATAACTTAGTTTATCTCAATACAGTAGACTTCCGATAATCTGGAACCTTTGGGACCTAGGTGGTGCCGAATTATAGGATATGCCGGACTATCAGGAGGTACTATAAACTGGTTTTTTATATATATATATATATATATATATATATATATATATATACACACACACACACACACACACACACAAGAGTATATACTGTATATAAAGTGTTTTTAACCCTTTTTATTGTTGCACAAGCACTGTCCAGCGTCACACAATGCCAGTGGCAGACTGACTCGGTCCCATCCAATTTCGCTCGGTGCAGCTGCTGCCACTGCTGCCTTGTGACTCGTTTTTTGTTGAAGCTCACTCACTAGGCTCTTGCCATTTTGATGCCGGACTATCGGGAGTGCCGTACAATTGGATGCTGGACTATTGGAGTTTTACTGTAATGACTTAAGGAAGCAGGAGGATATTATAAGAATGTACAAATGTTTGAAATGTAAAGAACAAAGAGAGGTAGAGACAGGACTATCGAGGATCAACTAATAAATAACAAACTGTTTGCTAGTCTCCCAAGGGGTTTGGTGGGAAACTTATCCTCTGAGATATTTAAGAGCAGGTTAGACAGACACCTGTCAGGGATGATCTAAACAGTGCTTGGTCCTACCATGAGGACAGGGGACTGGACTCAATGACCTCTTGAGGTCCTTTCCAGCTCTAGTATTCTATGATTCTATGAAAACCAAAGTGGATGAAGCAGCTTGGAAATGTCCTGAAGGCAACAGTCCTGCACTGGTATTGGCATGAATCCAACAGGCCTTTTCACACTATATTGTCTAAGATACTAAAATGTAGGATTGACTTTTTTTAAAAAAAAATCCTGTGATATACTAAATATCAGACTAGATGATCTGATGGTTGGTTCTGGCCTTAAACGCTATGACTTATTTGAAGTCAGTGGGATTGGCTCCTTGGTTAGGAACAGTGGGAAACGACAACTTTGGAAAAGATCTGTACAAAAATAGATAAACATCAACAACTTCACATTGCCATGCTGTCTGTGAAAAAGTGAAACCTTTTCTGTTCATGTCAATTACCTCTCTTCCCTCATTACCTCCATCCTCCGTAATCATTTCTGCATCATCAAACATCATCAGAACTCTTTTGAATATAAAATGGCTAACTTGCTCAGTGAAAATGATACATGCTTAAAATATACACCTTGATAAATTTGCCCTGAGGTAGACTTGAATGATTTTTATCCCCTAAATGATTCACTGGCAAAAGCAATGAAGATTTGCCATGGCAAGTTTACAGTTTGTATGATATGGGGCATGATTAGGTTGGAATGAGGGAGAATGTAGGGTCCCAGAAGTGCTTACTCATGGCTCTTAGGAAGTGGCCACCAGGCTCCTGAAGCCTAGGATGTTCTGCATGCTGCCCTTGTGCCCGCAGGTGCCGGCTCCATGTTTCCCATTGGTTGTGGTTCCTGGTGAATGGGAGCTACAAAGCCAGTACTCAGGGATGGGGCACAACATGGAATCTCCCTGTACCTGTAGGCCACAGGGACTTAGCAGCTGCTTCCAAAAGCTACATCAGACCAGGACAGGTAGGATGCCTGCGTTAGCCCTAGCCCCCTCTTTCTCCCTGTGCTGCCAACTGGTCTTTCAACAGCTTGGGCAGCGATGTTGAGTGGAGCCACTAGGGTATCTTTTTAACCAGGCTTTCTAGTTGAAAACCAGACTTTTAAGAAGAAGTACTTCTAATTAACATTATGATGTAATTTTGGATAATATACTTCTCATTTTGTTCTAGCACAGGAGTGGGCAATACAACAGCAGTGATTCACCTGGGTTAGCCTCTGGCAGGATGTTGCTGCTACATTTATCTATGCAGAGATAGGCAATGGATGTTAATGGAACGTTGCAGAGTGCTCAGCACTGACACTTCTTCAGATGCCTTGTTTAGGTTCCTAAATGCTAGGAGTCACTCAATAATTGAGCCCACATACCTATAAAGACCTAAGGGTTTGATTCACTTTATGCTCTGAGTCTCACTGAAGTACTTGTTGTTTCAAAAGCTCATTTCAGATTTGAGAGAGAATGATCTGAAACTTAGGTATGTTAAATCAATTACACAATTCTGATTTGTGTTCCTTCAATAAAATCAGGCTGCCATACAAGCAAAACCATAAATAAATCTTTTTGTGTTACCTGCCACCAAAAGTGTTATCAATCACCTAAAGAATACTCTAATGAACAAGCAAATTACAATGTGGAATATACGTGTAGCTGCTCTAATTGTCATGAAAAATATTGGGAGCTTTTTCTTCTATTTTCTAAAATATCATTTACAAACTAAATGTGTCAAATATTAAAGTAGAATGAGATATTAAAGGAGAGTAACATAACCTCCTGCAGTGTTCTATCTCATGTCAACAATTACTACCAGATCAGGAACAATGAACCTAAACCCTAAGGGTATGTCTACACTATAGAGAAGATCGAAGCTGCCGCTGTCGATCTTCTAGGGGGGTTCAAATTAGCGGTCTAATTAAGACATGCTAATTCGAAGTGAGAGGGGCACTCCTGTCAATGCCGGTAGTCCTGCTTCCACAAGCAATAAGAGAAGTTAAAGGAAGAGTGTTCGCCCTTCGACTTCCTGCAGTGTAGACAGCGCCAAAAGCCGAGGTAAGCTACTTCGACTTCAGCTATGCAATTAATGTAGCTGAAGTTGTGTATCCTAATTCAACCTTGTCCCGTAGTGTAGACATACCCTGAGTTACCAAGTGGATTTTTTTTCTCTTGTTAACTGTATGTCCAGAGAACTGAGAAGACACTTTAGGAATGAACAAGAACAGAATATAGCACAACAATATTAGCTCCTGCTCAATGTATTCAAAAAATCCCATCAAATTATTTGAGGGAGTAATCCATGTCTATATAGGTACAGTACTATGTTACATAACAATGAACGTTACCACAAACACAGCATTTTGATATCACTGAAGAATATAGGAACAAATTAATTGATAAATATCAGGAACAGAAAAGGAAATCAAAATGTTCAAAAGGTATTTCATTAAAATAGGATACTTTTAAAACATTTGCTTCTGTATGGCAATGGCTTTCTCAATATGAAACATTTTTAAAAATACATTGTTTCTCATTTCATGTAATTCCCAAGTACTGTAATTATACAGTAGCAAAAATGCTTAACGGTTTGTGACCATAAAGAAATGTGATATACGATCAGAAGCATAAAGACAGAAACCAATTCCCTGGAACTCTGAGCTTTTAATTAGGTTCATTTCCCTTATGTGTTGCCAAAACCACTGTTGTTATGATCAGAGTTCCTCTCCCATAAAGTCACCATCAATAACGGAATCAGGGATTAGGTGAATTGATAACAATGTTCTTTTCCAGCTGTGCAACCACAAAATAAAAACACACATTTTAAACAATGGCTATCTATTATGGAAAATTTCTACGTTAGCCATTTCACATCTCAGAAATGCTCTCAATCATCAGACCACCATGCTATGTCCAGCTGAATGGATGATCTTCACAAAATTGCTGAGAGAAGCAGGACAGATTTATGTAACGTGAAGTTAAAGGAGAAACAATGCTGACAGCAACAGTCTGACAAACCATAGAGGGATACTACAACAGCAAAACTCAAGACTTTGCATGCTTTTGGTAGGGAATTCAGATCCATCAGGAGAAAATAAACCACATAGGGTTACAAATAAGAGACAAATAAAGAAAGGGAAATTTCCTATAATGTGAATTTGTTTTCCTAAGGCTTTCACACCACAAATCTGTAGCTGCTGTAGGATTTTTCTTGCACACCCATGATGTGTGAGGCAGTTCTAGATTTTGTATACATCAGCCTATAGAAATACAGTCAACTAATTCTAGCAGAGCTTGCTAACAATTAAAAAAGGAAAAAGATCCTCAATTGGTTGACATATGTCCATTTATTTCAATGGAGTGACACCAGTTTATTTCAGTGTTCACATTTTTATTATTAACCGTAACCATGTATAAACATGTACATAAACACACAGACACGTGCACAGTGATGGGTCCAGAAGCCATGGGGAAACAAGCTTATAAAGGATTCCTTACAGTCTCTTGGTCTTGTACCTCTCTGAATTCAGAGGTTTCTTCTTTAAAAAATTGTGTTTATGTTCAGTGCTGAGAGCTGCAACGAGCACATTTTCCGGTCCAGAATAAAAATCAGTATTATTTGGAATGTTGTGGATGAATAGGGGTTTCTTTGAACAGGATATATATACTTTATGGCACTTGTATTTATTTGAGTCATCACCGCTAAGTACAGGCAGGAAGGAAAGCTTAGCATTTAGTAGTTAATAAACAACTGTAGCATGGAAGACTCATTGACAAAATAAAGCAATGGCTGATTTTTGATACAGGGTCTGGAGAACCAGCATGCTGAAGTCCAAGTTGCAGCTCTGTCATTTTCTTAGCATGTAACCAATTGTAGTTACCAGTTACTGTCTCACGGATTTTCTCCCATTTGCGGTCTTAACAAAGATGCTTTCCAGGCCTTTTTCTCTTTATTTTATTCCTGTAAAATTGAAATATAGGTCTGAATTCCTGCAATCTTCAGCTTTCAAGTACTGCTATTTAACTGATCTTCTCACATCCATGACACAATCTTTTTAGTTTCTTTTTAAGGAAACTGACTGTAAGTATTGTTAAGCACTGAAACAGGTTTCCAGGGGAAGTTATGGAATCCCTGTCAGTACAGGTATTACCAGGGGCGGCCCGTGGGCCTAGGCAGACTAGGCAGTTGCCTAGGGCGCCGCCGGCCTGGGCACCCGATGATGATGTCACGGGGCACTGGGGCGCCCTGTGATTACATCATGGCCATTGACGGCCGAGCAGGTAGGGGCACCGATCGCACCTTCCGCCTAGGGCGCCAGCTGCCGCAGCCGGCCTCAGGCCACTCCAGGGTATTACAGACCAGGTCAGACTAACACATGCCATGGAAAGTCCACAGGTAAACTTGGCCTTTCCCCAGTACACAGAGCTGTGCTAGCCTCTAAGGGTGCATCTACACAACACCCTAAGCTCAAAATAAGATATGCGATTTGTGCTACACAAATTGCGCATCTTATTTTGAATCTATTTCAAAATAGCTTATTTTGAAATTTGGCACAGTGCCAAATTTTGAAATAATGTGCTATTTTGAGCCATCCCTTATCCCTCGTGCAACGAGGTTTACCGGGATGGTGAAATTGCATGCCAATCATTTTGAAAAATATTTCGAAATACTGGGAGGCTTTTGTTGATGCGGGATAGCTATTTCAGGATACTTCAAGTATCCCAAAATAGCCGAGCAGTGTAGACGTACCCTAAGTCCCTTCCAGTCTTACACTGCTATGATCCTATTAAAGGTGTGTTTGGCTTTTCCTTTTTTGTTGTTTTTTTCCTGTTTGGTGGGTGGCTTCCATGTTGGTGGTCAACAAATAAATCTGTTAAATTTGTTAAATAATAATATAACTAAACAAAAATAAGAGTGTACAATTATTAAAATGAAAAAGAAAGAACATTTTGGGGATTGTGTCATGGGTCATATTTAATTAAGAAAAATGTAAAATAATTTATGCTAAAGGGAACACACAAACTTTCTGAAATGTATTCTTAATCATTATATAAAGTTTTGCTACACTGGAGTGTAGGTTAGATTAATTTTATATCTTAGATGCTGAAATACTTTGTTTATTTACAACATGGCTTTGGGACAATTTATACGTGCACTATAAGTAACAATTTCTGTGACATTCCTGACATAAGGCTTCCAAACTTACAGCATTAAAACGACGCCACTAGTCTAGCGGCACTGTTGTTACCATTGGTGAAATGCCCCCTATCCCTGATGGTGGATGTTTGATTTGACCAGCTGTGGAAAGACAGCTCTGGGGTCCTCAGAAAAGGAGGGAAGAGCAGGGCAGGCACACAGTTTCTGAGCCTTTCCTACTCCCCACTCCCACTCTTCAAATCCAGAGCAGATGATTAGAAAGAAAGTAAAGGGAAGAGAAAATTCTTCACCATTCTTAACTGGCACTTGTTCTCTTGCCCCTCCCCTTCTTGTATGACAAATTCTCAGGGTAGGCAACAGTTGCTTTGCTGCTGTTGTTGCCCCACCCTCCCTGGACTATAATAGAGGTATAGTTCCTCTCATCCACACTGGACATTGACTGCAAGTTGTGCAGAAACTACAAACAAACTTTTAAATCCTATCTCTACTGCTTGTTAACCTAAACCCATGTCTCCAGGATGCCTCCAGGAAGGTGAACAAACCTACTGGCCACAATGTCAAACTTTCCCCCAAAAAATTCATTGCTGATGTAAAAACACTTGCAATTGCTCTGATTGGTCACCTGTTGGAAACACAGTCGAAGGCATCAGATTCAAGAGGTCCAAATCTGGGAGATAACTGATGGACCTTATTAACTTGAAGGAATATAGAGCTGCTAGCCATGAAGGATTAAATGCCATGCCCGGATCTTTTTCCAGACTTTCCCTCAGGTCACAGTTTGTCACACAAGAAGCTTACAAAGTAGCAGAGAACAAAGCTATTCCTGTGATTTTTCAGACCTTCATACGCAGATCCCTACCAAATTCACAGCCATGAAAAATGTGTCATGGGCCATGAAATTTTGTGCCCTCTCATGAAATCTGGCCTCTTGTGTACTTTTACCCTATGCAGTACAGATTTCGTGGTGGAGACCAGCGTTTCTCAAATTGGAGGTCCTGACCCAAAAGGGAATTGCAGGGGGTTCATAAGGTTATTTTTAAGAGGGTCACAGTATTGCTACACTTACTTCTTCACTGCCTTCATAGCTGGGCAACTGGAGAGCGGTGGGTGTAATGTTGACTTGGTGCCCAGCTCTGAAGGAAGCACCCTGCCAGCAGCTGTGCAGAAGCAAGGGTGACAATACAATAACCATGTCGCCCTTACTTCTGTAGTGCTGCTTCTAAAGCTACGTGGCCAGAGAGTGCAGCAGTGCAGAGGTTAGGGTGGCAATACCATACCATGCCATCCTTACTTCCAGCAGCGACATACTGGAGGGTGTGCACGGGGATGCACATGCACCCCAATGGGAGTGCCAGCAGGTTGTGCTGAAGCCCTCTGCCCTCCCCCACCTCCCTGCTTCACATGGCGAGGAAGGCGCAGGCTGGGCGGCTCCAGCCCGTGGAGCGCCCTTTTCACCACTATAGTGAGTATTGAGAAAAGGTGGGTGAGGCAGGATGGAGAAAGGGTGGGGCAGGAGTTTGGCAAGGGGCTGTGGAGGGGTGTGGGTGGTGGTACCTCCCCCTTCCTGGGCCAGTCGTCACCACTGCATACTTCTGCTGCTGCTGGTGGCTCTGCCTTCAGATCTGGATTCCTGACTAGCAGCCACTGCTCTCCAGTTACACATCTCTGAAGGCAGATCTGCTGCCAACAGCTGCACAGAGCTAAGAGTAGCAATAGTGCAACCCCCAGAGAATAATCTTGTGAACCCCTCACAACTCCTTTTTGGATCAGGACCTCTACAATTACTACACTGTAACATTTCAGAATTAAATATCAGAAATCAGGACATTTACCATTTTTTAAAATACCCTGACCCTGAAATGGATCAAAATGGACATGAATTTGATAGGTCCCTATTTATAGGCATCAACCTGACTTCTGTCCCAGGCAGGTTTCATAATCAAACGAAGCTGGCTTGCCCAAAACCCCCTTAAAGGTGAAGCCCACCTCTGCAGTGACACATTACATTTTCACAGTGTAGCTGAGATATCTTATATGTTTACAATATTCATTATTTGACACATAGTCATTTAACATCACACTGGACCCAAATAAATGCCTCGTAATTTGGGATGTTTACATCCCCCATTAAAGATAAAATTTAATAAAGTTACAGTGTGACATTCTAAACTCCATCCTTGTGTGGCTCATTTTCATGCACCTGACCAACTGTCTACTGCAATTAAACTTCAGTTTAATGTATTTGCAGTTTAATAATTTCAAAAAAGCTTTGGACCTTTCAAACTTCCACACTGTCTTTGGCTGCCTTTAGCAAGCTTGGTGTAATTCTCTTTTATAACTGTTTATTCTGGTAAACATTTATCAGACTTTATTAAAAATGGATGAGGATTTCACTGAGGTGGATTAATAGGAGCAGCAATTGCCATTGTATGGTGCTTGGGACACTTTATGTCTTTTAGTATGCCATGCCCTCAGGAGCCCAGTAATCTACAGAAGGGTTTCTAGAAGTACATGATGACATGTTTTAGATTAATCCACTTGATAAACTAAACAAATCAGTCCTCTATTGAGAGTCAGTGTTTCCTAGAAATGGAATCTAGTTGGCAGCAGAGGCTTCTTCACATTCTAACTAGGAAGCAAAGTATGTAAATATATAAATAAACAAGAGATGATATTGAGCATAATATAGACTTTCTATCCTCAGGAATGTTTTATTCTTTTAAACTGCATATGATTTTGTATACAGTGAATAGAAACAGATGTTTCCTTCTGGTAGCCTAAAATCCTATGTGAAGATCTGAGATATGTAAAACTTGACCATTTACACATAAAAATACTCACTACTTTTTCTAATTTTTGAAAGGGTTATAACATCCATGTCTTGAATGCATAATTAAGAAAATATACACTTATGATACTACAGTGGTATAGCTGCACTGCAGTAATGCTTCAGTGTAGACATTACCCATGACAATGGGAAGGATTCTATTGTTTGCATAGGTAATCCACTTCTCTGTGAAACAGTAGCTAGCTCAATGGAAAATTCTTTGTCAATCTAACACAGTGTACAAGGGGTTAGGTCGGCATAGTTACATTTCTCAAGGATGTGGATTTTTCACACTCCCAAGAGTCATGGCATTTTAAGTTCCCAGAGAAGACCAGCCCTTAAGACATGTCTATACTGCTATCTGAGGTGACTACTGTATATATAGAATCACAGGTTTGGAAAAAAACACAAGCATCATCTAATCAAACTCCCTGCCAGGATGCAGGATCGGAAGTGTCTAAACCATCTGAGACAGTTAGCTACCCAGACTCCTTTTGAAGGAGACACATTTGAACTACCTTAGATACATCTACCTCAAAAAACAATAGCAGTGAAACTGCAGCCCAATCTTCCAACTCTTAAGTCACTTTAAAAAAATCCTTATATGGTTAGTCCCATTAAAGTAAATAAGGACTATGTCACAAAGGGTACGTCTAGACTACAGGCTTTTGTCTACAGAGGCTTTGTCGACAGATACTGTCAACAAAGCTTCTGTCGACAAAGAGCGTCTAGACTACATCCAGTTCTGTCGACAAAGCAAGCTGCTTTGTTGACATGAGAGTGTAGATGCAAAGGACAGTGTAGATGCAATAATGCCTTCTGTCGACAGAACTCTGTTGACAAAAGGCGTTATTCCTCGTGGAATGAGGTTTACCGCCGTCGACAAAACTGCCAATTCTGTTGACGTTATGTCGACAGAACTTGGTGGTAGTGCAGACGCAGGTATAGTTTTGTTGACAAAAGTCCACTTTTGTCGACAAAACCCTGTAGTCTAGGCACACCCAAAGTTTGGAGGATCTTGCCCCAAAAGGAATTAGGCTTCTCAATTTCAATTTCACCGTGTAATGCACAGTTTTAAGTGACTATACAATGATGCCTTTACAACTATGTTTACAGTGTTGCTGATGTATTTTCAGTTTTAAACAACACTGAGTTGTTTATTCTCTTTAATTTATTAGGACCCATGTTCGAATGAGGGTCTTGTAAATATTTTGAGTAATAAGAACTGACTTACTGACCCAGTGTACAATGTTATATGCTGTTATGTGTAACAGTTTCAGGTATGATAATCTCTATTTTTTCAGTTGGGACTGCAAGTATTATATGGTGGGGGTATCACCACCTGGCAGCCTGGTGCAGCACTGTCCTCACATTTCTCCTAGTGGGCTCAATAAGTCCAGTGAGGCTAGTGTATATTGAACAGTGCCTCTTCCAGGGCATACTTTATTAGGGGCAATAACACAACACTGCTTAACACCAGGGTGAATGGGTCCGTCTCCAGCCCATTACAGAGAATGGTGGCCATCATCCTACCATAAAGTAGCCTGAGAACACAAATCAACTTCAGTGGACAACCAAATGTAGACAGCACTTTCCATAATGCTTCACAGTTGACAGAATCAAAGGCCTTAGGTTCACAAATGCCATAAACAATAGCTGATGATGTTCTCTACACTTCTCCTGGATCTGTCATACAACAAAAATGGTATCCATGGTCTCCTAATATGGTCTGAAACCACACTGGGATTCCAGAAGGACATCAGCAGCAAGAGGAAGGAGACTGTTAAAATGATTGAAAGCAAAGATCTTCCTGGCAATGGAGAAAGGTGGACAATACCTTGGTAATTCCCACACACTGATTTGTCCCATTTCTTAAAAGGGTCACAGCACTGACATTTTCAGATGGAATTTTCTAATTAACCCAAATTCTAACAAGAAGTTGAAGTTTTTGCACAAGTATTATTCCACCCACTTTAAAGACCTCCATGGGGATGCCATCTGGACCTGGCTCTTTGTTGTTTCTAATCCGAGTGATTCCTCACCTAATTTCCTTAGAAGATGGGGCTGGGGAAGCAAGAGGTTCTATTACAGGATTCTGAGGAATCGACCCTTTATTTCCATCTTTCGTCATAATCTTCATTCTTATTTATGACCATCTTTCTTTTGGAATTGGGACTAAAAATTGCATGAACAACCAGTTCTTCAATCTGTGATGTCTTCATTCTGGAACAGAAGTCACTAGGACTGTTATTAATGATCCACAGTATGCTGATGACTGTGCTGTCCTCGTACACATTGAGGCTGACTTGCAATCTACCCTAGATTTCTTCTCAGGGACTAGTATAGCTTGGGACATTCCCTCAACATAGGGAAGGCTAAGATGTTCCACAGCCTGAGCATTTCCCTTACCTTGGTAGCCACCTCTTCCAGACTGTCAATCTTGATATGGAGATTGAACATAGGATCCACGGTTCCAGCATATCCTTTGGAAAATTGCTCCAACATGGATTTAATGACATCGATCTGTGAATGGAAACTAATATTCTGCTCTACAATGCAGTAGTCATCCCCACTTTTCTTTTTTGTGAGACATGAATGGCATACCAAAGTCATCTTAATTACCGAGAGTGGTACCAACAGCGCGGTCATAGGAAGATTATCTGCATCAGCGGGGAAGCTTGTCGCACCAATGTCAATGTTCTCTCTGCAGCTAACATCACCAGTGTAAAGGCAAAGATTATGAAATAACAAGATTGCTTGGCAAGTCATTGTGTGCAGGTGGCTGAGACTCACCTTCTGGTGCAAGTCCTCTTTTCTCAACTTAGACATGGTAAGAGGACCCTTGGAGACAGAAGAAATGCTACAAGGACATTCTGAAAGTATATCTTAAGAAGGGAGGCACTGATCCTATAAACTGGCAATAGACTGCAATGGTATCACATCATACATCAAGCCTCAACCTGTTTTGAAGAGAATCCCCTTGTTCAAGAGGTGCAGAAATTGCAAAGGAGAAAGGAAAGGGTTAGCATCCTGACCAGCTGTTGTGCTCTTTCCAAGTAATCACTTGTCACATATGTGGACTTTTGCATTCACTGCGCTTTAAGAGTTTTTGTGAATGCATGCCTGTGTTAAGGAGAGAGAACATTGTCTGGGAAGAACATATTGAAGGAAAGCTATGTTGAAGAAATTAGACAGGACTGTGCAGCACTTTAAAGACTAGCAAGATGGTTTATTAGGTAATGAGCTTTCGTGGGCCAGACCCACTTCCTCAGATCAATATGTGGAAGAAAATTGGCACGACCATATATACCAAAGGGATACAATAAAAAAAAAGTGAACACATAAAATTGACGAATCAGATTTAAGAACAGAGGAGGGGTGAGGGGGGAAGGTTAGTGTCTGTGAGGTAATGACGTTAGGGGTGATAATTGGGGAATCTCACCCATTACAAAGATAGCTTCCCCAATTATCACCCCTAATGTCATTACCTCACAGACACTAACCTTCCCCCCTCACCCCTCCTCTGTTCTTAAATCTGATTCGTCAATTTTATATGTGTTCACTTTTTTTTTATTGTATCCCTTTGGTATATATGGTCGTGCCAATTTTCTTCCACATATTGATCTGAGGAAGTGGGTTTGGCCCACGAAAGCTTATCACCTAATAAGCCATCTTGTTAGTCTTTAAAGTGCTGCATAGTCCTGTCTTTTGTTTCAGCTAGACCAGACTAACACGGCTGCATCTCTATCACTATTGAAGAAATTAGGTCAGCTGTGAAAGTGGTGATGTCTATGGCCACTCTTATTTATAGTGCATTTTGGGTACCCGGGAAAGTTCTGTCTCCTATATGCCCTGGCCTCCCTCAGCTGCTCAGCACTTTCATTATTCAAATTAAATATAGCTGTTATTGGAGATAACGACTGCAGAGGAAGAAACAATCCTATAGGTATGATACCTAGAGCCAGTCTAACACAAGGCTTCAATTTTAAGGCAGAGAGTTTGCCAATTTGTAGAGGAAGATCCAGCCTTTCTTCTGAATAAGTTGGCATGCTGGCTACAGATCCAAGAGTTAATGGGGTTGCAAGGCTGCAGACACTTTCAGTTTAATCTAGCCATAATATACAGTGGCTTTCAAGCACAAGAATTTCTACATGTTTTCAATACAGTTTATTTTTAAGAAAGAACAACTGTTTAAAAATTACTGGGTAAAGAGACTGATATGCCATCTATGAAACATGATGCTTGTTTCTATTGAATAATAATACACCAGTCAGTGCTAGCCACCCAAGGGGCCTTCCAGGATTTAATTACAGAAACTTGGGCTTGCAGATAACTTCTGCAACAATACTGAATAGTAAAAGTTTGGCTGCATTTAGAGCAGCAGCCAATCATAAAATACGTTAGTGTTCATCTATTTCAGCTCTCCAACAAAAGCATGTAGCTTTCACATTTTTTTTTTCAGCAACAACATCAGCATCGTCCTTGGACTTTTTTATTCAAAAGCTGTTCTTTGTATTCCTTTAGATTTCACCACTACTGATATCTCTGCTTCCCTGTTCAGATATCTTGAGTCTGAGGTTTTATGATTCAAGATTACACCATAAAAAGTGAAAATTGAAAGCAAATTCATTTATAAATACATTTATATAACCCCCCAGGATTTTATAACAGAGATCAACTGACAAATTACATGCAAGTCAGAGCAGTTTGGACTTCTATTTCATCTTCACCTGAGTCAAATGAATTATATCTAACTGTTTGAGAATACCAAGGACTGCACCCCATGAGGGAGATAATTCCTGGATATTTTCTAATTTCCTAAAATATTTTCTACTCTAAAAATATGTGCATGAATTGACAAAAATTAAACATATGCAGTTTCTGTTGTGTTATTCAATACTGTTCTTAATGCCAACACTTCTATGAGGAAGCAACTTTTATAGGGAAATCCTGACTTCAAGAAACAAAATATTTATTTATACAAGCTACATTTGACATTTTATGTTCAACATATTTTTCACTGCATTTTTCCAGTGTTTTGATATTTGTTTCTTCCCCTGAAAGCATGGGTTTCAAATGGCAATGTACTGATCCATCAGTAAAGAAAATGAATATTTTACCCATATATTTTGATTTTGCTCTAAACTGCAAAGTAATACTTTTCCTTGCAGCTTCAATTTTTCCTAAGTTATAGAAAAATATTTAATAACTTTCCAAAGATTATAAATAGATCAGCTCAATAAAAAGGGAATTAATCTATTCAGATCAACATATTTTCAGATTTTACATATTGTACATAAGGATTTTGATAAAAATCTACAGTAAAAATATAACTTCATGCAATCACCAAGAGAATGTTAAATTCAAAAGCTAATATTATAAACCTGAGCATGTGGAAGCAATTAACACAATTAATTCTGAGCTGTCCCAGAAAATAACACTTTAAAATGCTACTTAATTGAAAGGTTGATCCATTTGTTAATTGCTACCTTGGTCCATCCTTAAAAAAATGTGGATAATTAATTGCCTTTTAATTCTAAGTAATGGAAGTAGAAAAATATGAAGTTTATGGTGATGATTAACATGCATGACAACAAGCATTTTCTGCTGTATAATTTTTTTAAAAAAATTAAATGATTGCTAATATTTAAATAAAGGTAGTTTATTTTCCTTTAATCTTATGACAACATAAATAACCTAAATTGCTTCAAACACATCCTTTTTACTATTACAAAATGTTTGTATTTAAAGATCTGCTCTTTTGTTTTCAGATTCTCAAAAAGCAATGTCATAAGCAAGATCTAAATGTGTCAGCGTTAGGAGGTGCTGAGTGCCTTCACTTTCTATTGGATATTTAAGTCAAGAGTTTATGGTGTTCGTAATAATACAGATTATGCTGAAATTGAAGCACGTCTGTTTCTCAGAATTGGGTACTAAAAATTTCATAAAGAAACTGTTTGCACCTCTATAGACTGTCATTAGGCTTTGACACAAATTTATTCCAGCTTGATAGTCAATAAAGGTAATTTTATAATATAACAGTATTATTATACTGTTATATAGTGAACATTATTTTGAATAGGAAACAATTCAAATAACCTGACAGTGTACACATAGCCTTATTCTCTTGTTAACTGCTTCTTTGTTTTGGTTTCTGTGGGCCCAATCCTGCTACTCTCACATCTGCTTTACACAAAACTTCAATTCAAGTTTCCTTGCCTATGCAAGGACAGAGGACTGGCTTTGATATTAACAAGCAGCATCTTCTCACTCTGTCTCTGAATCTGCATCTGTCTTACAGGAAATCCAGCACTATCATTAGGTACCATCTGGTCTCCTTGCACAGCTCTTTGTAAGCAATCATGAGTCAAACTGATAAAAACTTGTTCCAATCATCACAAGTTCATTTCAAATAAAACCACTTTGGTTTTAAACAATTCTTTATTTGAAATACACCATCCATTAAACTTCAAGTGTCAACCACATTGGATGGATTCCATAGAGATGACTAAAACTTTGATCTTCTGTGGAACAGAGTCAGAGTTTTAGTCTTGTTTTGAATTCATTTTTAACACAACACTGCACCACAGCTGAATAGTTGCTGGCTATACTAAGTTTAAGGACTAAATTTTTAAAATATCTTCAGCTGGCCTCTAAATTACTTTGTGCAGATACTTGCAAATGTGCATAAACAATATTTATAGTTAGATGCTTAACAAGGGAAACGGGTTGTTCAATCAGAAAATTGGGCATATAAATTTAAAAATTCAGCCCTATGTTTCCCCTTTGAATGTAATGTAAATAGAACAAATAGTTAAATTATTGTCATGCCAGCTTTTACCTACCTCTGGACCCCCTTTTTCAAGGCAGACCTTTTAAGTAAACAGATTACTTATCTACAATTTGATGATGACAGCTAGCACAATAAATTCACTCATCATACTCTTGAAATCCCTTTTATAGCAACCGATAGAATTATTACCTTTATTGTCAGATGAAAGATAAATCTAATGTAGATTATTATGATACACATCAGCAACAGCTACAAGCAGCTTGCATCTTGCTTACATAATAATTAACCTCCTTATAATTGGTAGAGGGTGGGAATGAGTCATACAGAAAGTGAGATTGGGCTGATGATGGTAAACTAAAATCTAAGCACTAATTGCTGCCCAGCTTTGGTGTCCAGATTCAGTAAACCAAGAGCCAAAACTAAAACTCAATTATTCATCCCATTATGTAACTGTGAACATTAGTCACTTTATTGCTATCTATAGAATTGTCATAACTCCAGTCACTTAACAGCTGCTGTCCAACTTTTTCTTTTCTTTTTTTTTTTTTTTAAAACAGATTAGCAAATCAGCAAATTCTGGCAGACCTAACACAGCAGTTTGTCTTAGATCAAACAAGCCACTTAGGAACAGAGAAAAGCTATCAAGCCAAAAAACTGCCATGTGCTAGGCCTGGAAACTCCAATGTGCCATAAGGAACAGCTAACAGGGAGTTTGGAGAGGGAGTTCTCCAGGTAAAAGAGGAGTAAAAGCGGGACCCTTGTGGTAAGTGGCTGTCTGGAGTGTGTGTTTGTGTGTGGGGGAGTTATTTGCTGTGTGCTGAGCTTGTGTTTGTGTGTTTGTTTGGTTGGTTGGTTTGTTTGAAGGAGCTTCTAAAAGGTTTGAAATCTAGAAGCCTCTGTTAATTGGCTGAGCCTCAGTCAGGGGGAGGGGCTACCAGAGCTATATAAGCCTGTGACTCAGCAACCAGGGAGCTTGTGAACAGGAACAGCTAACAGGGAGTTTGGAGAGGGAGTTTAGAGGGGGAGGTTAGAGGGCACTAGGGACTTCTGACCTTCTTAAAAACAACTCTTATAATAATCTATATTCCAGAGGTTTAAAAAGAATCCCAGTTTCTGCTTAAACTTATTCATTAGAAAAATGGAGACAGAAGCCCAGCAGCAGAGTGGGGGCTATCCTGTTTATTGCGTCGAGTGTAACATGCGTCGAGTGTAACACCCTGTGGGCGGGTGGCGTACGTGCGCACCCGTTGCAAGGAGCTCCTGACCCTCAGAGACCGGGTTCGGGCTTTGGAGGCCAGGGTGGCTGAACTGGAGGAGCTAAGGGAGGTAGAGAGATATGTTGATGAGACTTTCCGGGACATTGTAGTACTGTCCCACCTCCAGTCTGAGAGCCCCAGTGCTCTTAAGGAGGATGAAAGTCTCAAGCGAACACAGCATTCAATGGGAGCAGAGGGAAACCATCCCGTAGTTGGGACCCTCCTCCCAGAGGATGTTGCGGTATCCTCTCGCATTGAGGACACCTCTGAGGGGGAGGGAATGCCAGTTAGGAAGAGGCAGGTTTTAGTAGTCGGTGATTCCATTGTTAGAAACATAGATAGTTGGGTTTGTGATGACCGGGAGAACCGTATGGTCACTTGCCTGCCTGGTGCGACGGTTGCGGATCTCTCGAGGCATCTAGATAGACTTATGCGTAGTGCTGGGGAGGAGCCGGTGGTCGTGGTACATGTAGGTACCAATGACGTGGGGAAGGGTAGGAGAGATGTCCTGGCGGCCAAATTTAGGCTGCTAGGAAAGAGACTGAAATCCAGGACCTCTATGGTGGCATTCTCGGAAATGCTTCCAGTTCCACGCGCAGAGCCAGGTAGGCAGGCAGAGCTTCAGAGTCTCAATGCGTGGATGAGACAATGGTGTAGGGAAGAGGGGTTTGGATTTATTAGGAACTGGGGACACTTCTGGGAGAGGGGGAGCCTATACAGGAAGGATGGGCTCTACCTAAACCAGGGTGGAACCAGACTGCTGGCACTAAACATTAAAAAGGCTGTAGAGCAGTTTTTAAACTAAGAGATGGGGGAAACCCGATTGGTGCAGAGATGCACGTAAATCAGAGGGAGACTTCTCTTAGAGAAGAATCCATTGATAGAGAGTCTCTAAGCTGTAGTCAGAAAGAGAGGAGGGGAGAGGGCAAACCATGGGCCAGAGCAGACAAACAACCGCATACAAAGGAATCCAATGCACCAGGGAAGTGCAGACAAATAAGCAGTGGCAAATTTTTAAAGTGCTCCTACAAATGCTAGGAGTCTGACTAATAAGATGGGTGAACTAGAGTACCTAGTATTAAATGAGGAGATTGACATAATGGGCATCACTGAAACTGGTGGAATGAGGAAAATCTGTGGGACACAATCATACCGGGATATAAAATATATCGAAAGGATAGAGCAGGCCAGGTGGGTGGTAGAGTGGCACTGTATGTGAAAGATAATGTAGAATCAAATGAAATAAAAATAAGTGAATCAACATGTTCAATAGAATCACTATGGATAGTAATTACATGCTCCAATAATAAGAAATTAGCAGTAGGGATATTTTACCGACCACCTGACCAGGACAGTGATACTGACATTGAAATGCTGAGGGAGATTAGAGAGGCTACCAAAATAAAGAACTCTATAATAATGGGGGATTTTAATTATCCCCATATTGACTGGGTACATGTCACCTCAGGAAGAGAAGCAGAGATAAAATTTCTCAATGGCCTAAATGACTGCTTCTTGGAGCAGCTGGTACAGGAACCCTCAAGGGGAGAGGCAATTCTCGATTTAGTCCTGAGTAGAGCGCAGGATCAGGTCCAGGAAATAACCGTTACAGGACCACTTGGGAATAGTGACCATTAGATAATAACATTCAACATTCCTGTGGTGGGTAGAACACCTCAGCAGTCCAGCACCCTGGCATTTAATTTCAAAAAGAGGAATTACACAAAAATGAGGAGGCTAGTTAAACAGAAATTAAAAGGCACAGTGACTAGAGCCAAATCCCTGCAAGCTGCATGGAAACTTTTTAAAGACACCATAATAGAGGCCCAACTTAAATGTATACCCCAAATTAAAAAACATAGCAAGAGACCTAAAAAAGTGTCACCGTGGCTTAACCACCATGTAAAAGAAGCAGTGAGGGACAAAAAGGCATCTTTTAAGAAGTGGAAGTCCAATCCTAGTGAGATAAATAGAAAGGAACATAAACACTGTCAAATCAAGTGTAAAAATGTAAGAAGAAAAGCAAAAAAAGATTTTGAGGAACAGCTAGCCAAAAACTCAAAAAGAAACAACAAAATGTTTTTTAAGTACATTAGAAGCAGGAAGCCTGCTAAAAAACCTGTGGGTCCCTTAGACGATCAAACTATAAAAGGCGCAATCAAGGACGATAAAGCCATTGCGGAGAAACTAAATGATTTCTTTGCTTCAGTCTTCACGGCTGAGGACGTTGGGGAGATTCCCAAATCTGCACTGTCCTTTGTGGGTGATGAATCTGAGGAACTGTCCCGGATTGAAGTGTCATTAGAGGAGGTTTTGGAACAAAGAGAAAAACTTAATGTTAACAAATCTCCGGGATCGGATGGCATTCATCCAAGGGTTCTAAAAGAACTCAAATGGGAAATTGCTGAACTATTATCTGTGGTTTGTAACCTATCCCTTAAATCGGCTTCTGTACCTAATGACTGGAAGGTAGCCAACGTGACACCAATATATTAAAAGGGTCTAGAGGCGATCCGGGCAATTACAGACCGTCTAACTTCAGTACCGGGCAAATTAGTCGAAACAATAGTAAAGAATAAAATTGTGAAGCATGTAGAAGAACATAATTTGTTGGACAAAAGTCAACATGGTTTCTGTAAAGGGAAATCCTGTCTTACTAATCTATTAGAGTTCTTTGAAGGGGTTAACAAACATGCAGACAAGGGGGATCCAGTAGATATAGTATACTTAGATTTTCAGAAAGCCTTTGACAAGGTCCCTCACCAAAGGCTCTTGCGTAAATTACATGGCTATGGGATAAGAGGGAAGGTCCTTTCTTGGATTGAGAACTGGTTAAAAGACAGGAAACAAAGGGTAGGAATAAATGGTAAATTTTCAGAATGGAGAGGGGTAACTAGTGGTGTCCCCCAAGGGTCGGTCCTAGGACCAATCCTGTTCAACTTATTCATAAATGATCTGGAGAAAGGGGTAAGCAGTGAGGTGGTAAAGTTTGCAGATGATACCAAACTGTTTAGGATAGTCAAGACAGAAGCAGACTGTGAGGGACTCCAAGAAGATCTCACCAAACTGAGTGATTGGGCAACAAAATGGCAAATGAAATTTAATGTGGATAAGTGTAAAGTAATGCCCATCGGGAAAAATAACCCCAACTATACGTACAGTATGATGGGGGCTAATTTGGCTACGACAAATCAGGAAAGAGCTCTTGGAGTTATCGTGGACAGTTCTCTGAAAACTTCCACGCAGTGTGCAGCGGCGGTCAAAAAGGCAAATAGGATGCTAGGAATTATTAAGAAAGGGATAGAAAATAAGACCCAGAATATCTTACTGCCCCTGTATAAAACTATGGTACGCCCACATCTTGAATACTGTGTACAGATGTGGTCTCCTCACCTCAAAAAAGATATTTTGGCCTCGGAAAGGGTTCAGAAAAGGGCAACTAAAATGATTAGGGGTTTGGAACGGGTCCCATATGAGGAGAGCTTAAAGCGACTGGGACTTTTCAGTTTAGAAAGGAGGAGACTAAGGGGGGATATGATAGAGGTATATAAAATCATGAGTGGTGTGGAGAGGGCCGATAAAGAAAAGTTACTTATTAGTTCCCTAAATAGAAGAACTAGAGGACACCAAATGAAATTAATGGGTAGCAGGTTTAAAACTAATAAAAGAAAGTTCTTCTTCACACAGCACGTAGTCAGCCTGTGGAACTCCTTGCCAGAGGAGGCTGTGAAGGCTAGGACTATAATAGAGTTTAAAGAGAAGCTAGATAATTTCATGGAGGTTAGGTCCATAAAAGGCTATTAGCTAGGGGATAAAATGGTGTCCTTGGCCTCTGTTTGTCAGAGGCTGGAGAGGGATGGCAGGAGACAAATCGCTTGATCATTGTCTTCGGTCCACCCTCTCTGGGGCACCTGGTGCTGGCCACTGTCGGCAGACAGGATACTGGGCTAGATGGACCTTTGGTCTGACCCAGTACGGCCATTCTTATGTTCTTATGTTCTTTAGTGTAAAACAAAGTATGAAAATACTAGCGTGATGCTGAAACGTTCCATAGTTTATGCCCGTGTAAAATACTTGCATGAACACATTTGCCTGTCACTATGTTTACCTAATATCTTTTACAGTGATCATATAGTATTTTCTGACCTATTTTATCTGGAAATTGGCTCCCATGATTTGTCATTTTATGATATTTCTTGCTCCTGGCCTACATTAGGGGATAATTTTGAACTAAGATACACAACTTCAGCTACATTAATTGCATAGCTTAAGTTAAAATATTTTAACATCAGTCATTTGGCACTGTCCATCCTGCGCGAAGTGAAAGGGAGCACACTCTCCCTTCGACTTCCCTTATTTCTCGTAGAAGGAGCACCCTCTCAGTTCAAATTAGCATGTCTTCACTAGACCCGCTAATTCAAACCCCGGAAGATCAACTGTGGCTGCTTCGATCTTATCTGTAGTGTAAACACAGCCTTCCTTTGTGTCTACATGAACTAACTGAAACTTTATGTTGGATTATATGGCTCAATTTGAATGGCAACAGAACTCTAGATTCACATTATTGGCACTTAAGATAGAGAGCTTCACAACCGTGAATCATGGTTTTTTTAACCCTTGCTATTCTTGTTTAGGAATTTTGAGCATAAAATGAATAATTCTCCTTAATTTTGAAAGATGAAGACTGAACTCACAATTTGGACAGAACCTGTTACAATTTCAGCATTTACTAAGTGGTGAATCTAGGCTTTCAGGGATTCTAGACAGGTGGCTGATGTTTACAAAGTTGATTCCCACTCCGCAAAGAAAAAGTCTACATCAGTTTCTTACTTGAAAACTGGGAGTTTGGGAGTCACTTAAGAAAGGTATTTAGAAATTATAGTACATGTAAAATTAGCTATATCACACATAATGCTTGTTAAGGGAAATCATGCACATACTTAAATTTTCCCAGATTTTACAATTTACCATTAAACTAAAAATCTCAGGAACTAAGAACTCTCCATTTAAGAGTTTGCTGAAATATTTGTTCACTTTTAAAACCTTGCAAACATTTAGTAATCTCGCTGCATATATTGCCGATGCTGATAAAATAAACCATGCCACATGCAACTATTGGATAACTTCTGTGCAAAAAAAAAAAAAAAAAAAAAAATCCTTAATTGCTTATATTTCATGAGTTTCATTGCTCAGGCTATATCATTTCTACTGTGCTTTAATCTTTATTTTTTCTATAAAAGGTGGTTTCATTTTATTTTCTCCATATCTAATCTAGTAAAGTATTGTAGTTCCATTTCAATGAAACCTGAGTTGCCTAATCAAAAATATATTCAATAATTGGTTATAGTTATATAACTAGCTGTTCTTTCACAATTATTATATTTGTATGCTAGCATTGTAGCTTATGAACTAATTTCCCTTACAAAAGAATATTTGCACCATGAAAAAAATCTAACTAGTATGAAAGAATGTATATTAAGAATATGACGAATTCATCTATTGGGCAGAGAGCATGAAGGGGACAGGAAACAATTAATTTATGTTAGATACAATTTATTTAACAAGAAACAATCAACAAAAGTTTTTACAATGCTCCATGCCATAGTTCAGAGAAGAAATGACATATAATCAATGCATTCCTCATCAGTTATATGGCCTATATTTAACACATTTTGAATCTTTATGGCATATTGAAGTATGTTCTGGCTCCTCGGTATCAGACAGTTAGAACTGCATAATCTCCTCAATCCACAGAATAGCTCCAATTGATGTGAATGGGAGGCTTGCACATAGATCAAGGATAGAACATAGATTTAAGCTATAACTAAACTATTAGTTTATCATAGTTGTAATAATTTGTTCATCTCCTTATTACACTCAGCTCCACGCTGGGAAAGCATATTATCTTTAGGACCGACTGCTATTTTTGTCCTTTTTTTCTCTTTCTTCCCTATTCTCCTTTTTTTTTTTTTTTTTTAAAGTCTTTGCCTTTCCCCCCTTTTTTCTTCTCTCTCTACAGAAATTCCCAATTCCTCCTTAACACACCTTCCCAGTTGGGTTTCATTCCAATTGCCTTCCCAAATCCATCTGGGAAGAAGATCAGTAATTGAATAGTTTGCTTTAAATGCTTACTTTAAACTGACATTATTGTGCTTTGGCGTTATCATCCCAGATAGGGTTTATTTACGCATGAAAATTAATAAAAAATAAGATAGGATGTGAATTTAACTATTCCTGATTAAATCTATGTGTTTAATTATTATTCCCAAACAAGAGAGCCTTATTCAGAATTAGATTTTTTTGAGCAACCTGACATGCTTTTGCTGCTTGTTCTCTATCTCCCCCTCTCTCTGCTGCATACTTTTTAAGCCTATTGCTTCACGTAATATTAAACTGCCACAATTTATTGCTCTTGCTGTGTGTAACTCCTCATAATGGAATTCTTACCTCCCACTAGACTTTGTGGTAGATCTCTGCTATTTCTTGACTGCCTGAATACATAATCAAATCCAAATGTTAACCATGTTAATAAAAATGTTAACCATGTTTTAAAAGGTCTCCCTTAAATTATTCTGAAGGCTGAGCTTCTCTTAAATATAGTACAATCCCTTTGAGTGGAATCTAATGGCTACTGAAAAATAATTTGTTTTTCCTACAGTCTACAATGTCTTAAAAATGAATGCTAAAAATGGTGCCCTGCTATAACTGTTTGCCTCCCTTCACCAGCAGAGCTGAGAAAATAATGTGTAACAAATGTGGTTTAGTAATATGTTGCCTTTTTCTTGCTTATTAATTGTTGGAGCTGATGACCAAATTCTCAAATGTATTCAAAATTTCTAGATTTCTTCAGTGCAGAATTCTTGTTATGCACAATCTGTAAACCATTTACTATGAATATTTGCAATTTGTTCTATGCTGGCGAGTTACATATGTCATGTACCACCATTTATGTTCCTTGATAAATGCAACTAGCCGACAGACACACTTGAATAGAGAATTTCATTATCCCAAATGAATTGAAATTCACTTTCAGCCAATGTTCAACCACAGCAACTAAAATACTGCTTTTGGGGAACAGACACACTAGTAAATCCCAAATGTCTATGGGAATGAAAGAGTAATGAATCCCATCAATTCAAAATGTGTTTTGAGTATTAAGGAATGTACATATAATTATATCTTCTGTTCATTATGTTACAAAATAACCAAATTCACCACTTAAATTCTCAAATTAAGCCCCACAACAGTCAGACAAATCCATCATTATTTTTAAAACAAGCATTGCACTGTTTTTTAAGTTTTTATGTAATTTCTTCCTCCTCAATTGTCAGTTAATTTTTTTATTGAAGATGTCAGACCGATGGAGAGCAATCACTGATGGTGTTCAATTACGAAATATTTCGTCTTGTTGGTGAGTATTTATTCACATAAGTAGCCCCATCAATGTCAATAATTGCTGGCCAAAATGATCGCAAAGTGCACAATCTAGCCCATATTTTTTCAGTACTTCTATGGCTCGAAAAGCTGTGCATATTTGTGCTGAATTCAGCAAACCTGTTTCTGTACTGTATTCATTTTGGGCATTAGCAGTGTGAATGGCATTGTCAAGATGAGAGCAGTTTATTTGCTCTTCTATAAAAAAATAATTACAGAAGGGTAATTATGATCTCAATTAAGACATACACTAGTTTACCATTAAACTATTTCCCTTAAAGCTCAAGCAAATATACTTGTAATATTTTCTTTTAAATGAGGCCAGATAATTGCTTTCCTTATAAAGACTTTTTAAAAAATAGCTTGAACAAGTGAAATATTGCAGAGTTTGAGAAAAGCAAACAGCTTAATTTGATAATGAGAACGGGGAAATTACAAGAGTAAAAACAAGAAAAAGAACAAACAAACATATGCATCACAAAATACAAACCAGGGATTCCCTAATGTAGACCTCTGCCCCCATCTTGAGTCCCAACCCCTTTCAATTTTTCT
Source organism: Pelochelys cantorii (assembly GCA_032595735.1). Taxonomy (NCBI): domain Eukaryota; kingdom Metazoa; phylum Chordata; order Testudines; family Trionychidae; genus Pelochelys; species Pelochelys cantorii. The sequence continues at coordinate 61,328,052 of CM064328.1, read as the reverse complement.
AAACAAATTGTTTTCTTCTCTCAAAAACTATCAACCTTCACTTGGCTCAATTACTTTTTCCGAAGTATCCTTTGAAATCCTGTCTGTAACCGAATCCTATAGATGAGCACTTAAACATCACTGAGAGACCATTTAAATAAGAGGAAATTGGCTTGATTGCTAACGAGAGCTCTTGAAAGACCATTAGAGAGAGAGAATTTAGGAAGCAAGAAGTGCTAATGCTGTGTACAGCACAGGCTCACTCGGTCTCAAAATAGTGACTGTTATAATTTGCACAGTAATTTTCAGAGATCAATTTCACAAATATACTTTCTGGAATTTCCATTTATTTTCACTGTAATTAACAAGCTCACAAGCAACGCCATTTTATCTATCAAGCACTTCACTTTAAAACAAACACACACTGGCACACTTTATATTTTCCAATCTGCTATACTGTTTTGTACCACATAGGCAGGAAGGGGCATGGTGAAGTGGATCCTTAATATGTCTGTGCGAAGGAATCAATAACAATAACAGAAAACCTGGAAATGGCAGAGGTGCTTAATGACGTCTGTGTGTCAGTTTTTACCAAGAAGATGGATGGTGACAGGGTGCCTAACATAGTGAATGCCAGTGGAAATGGGCTAGGTTTGGAAGTTAAAATAAAAAAAAGTTAAACATTACTTAGAAAAATTAGAAGTCTTCAAGTCACGAGGGCCTGATGAAATGAATCCTAGAATACTCAAGGAGCTGATAGAGGAGGTATCTGAGCCTTTAGCCATTATCTTTGAAATGTCATGGAAGTCGGGAGAAATGCCAGAAGACTGGAGAAGGGCAAATATCGTGCCCATCTATAAAAAGGAAAACAACAACAACCTAGGAAACCACAGAATAGTCAGTTTAACTTCTGTGCCAGGAAAGATAATGGAGCAGATAATAAAGGAATTCATCTGCAAACATCTAGAAGATAATAAGGTGATAGGTAACAGCCAGCATGGATTTGTAAAGAACAAATCATGTCAAACCAATCTGATCGCTTTCTTTGGTAGGCTAACAAGTGTTGTGGACAAGGGAGAAGCAGTGGGCATGGTATACCTAGACTTTAGTAAAGCATTTGACATGGTCTCGCATGACCTTCTTATCAATAAAGTAGGGAAATACTACCTAGATGGGGCTACTGTAAGATGGGTGCATAACTGGCTGGATAACCATTCTCAGAGAATAGTTATTAACATAGTTATTAACGGTTCATAGTCATGCTGGAGGGGCATAACAAGTGGGGTTCCGAAGGGATCTGTATTGGGACTGGTTCTGTTCAATATCTTCATCAACGATTTAGATATTAGCATAGAGAGTACATTTAATAAGTTTGCAGATTATACGAAGCTGGGAGGGGTTGCAATTGCTTTGGAGGATAGGGTCATAATTCAAAATGATCTGGACAAACTAGATAAATGGTCTGAGGTAAATAGAATGAAGTTTAATACGGAGAAATGCAAAGTACTCCACTTCAGGAGGAAGGATCACTTTCTCGCATACAGAATGGAAAGCAACTGTTTAGAAAGGAGTTCTGCAGAAAGGGATCTAGGGGTCACAGAGGACCACAAGCTAAATATACGTCAACAGTGTGACACAGTTGCAAATAAAGCAAACATGATTCTGGGGGGCTGTTATGAATTCCCCAGCGGGGTTCACGTCCGCACCCCGATTTATCCACTTCGTGCTCGGTATTAGTTATATAGCATATTTAATTCTGCAGTTCATGGGCCATTCTGGGAGAAGATACTCCCCCACAAGGCTGGTTTTAGATCTTGGGTGGCCGGGGAAGGGGGTTTGGGCCCGCCCTCTCTCCAAACCTCGACCCAGGGCCCTAAGGCAGGGACCCCCGTCCCTACCTAGCGGAGGGGGTTGTACCCCTAAACTCCCCCGCTCACGGGATCCACGCCACTGCCCTGGGCCACTTCTTCCCCAAGGTTGCGTTCGCGACTACCCGGGGGACCCGGGTTAAAGCTCACCCAGGGGTCCCCGTAACGTCTGCTCCGGTTCCCGTCATCTCCGGTCTCCGGCCGTCCGCTTCTCTCCCACGTCTTCTCCCCCCTTCTAGCCCTTGGAGGCCCTTTTTAAATTCCCCTCCTGGCTCTTTGTGATAACATCCCCCATGACGTCATCACCAGGTGCCCCCTCATGGCTCCTTGGGATGATGTCCCTAATGACGTCATCCCCATGCGTCCCTTCCTGGTTCTTGGGGATGATGTCCCCAATGACGTCATCCCCGTGCGTCCCCGGGGCCCGACGGGATGTCTCCCCCACTCTGCCGCTCGCCTGGGACTCCGACGTACCCCGAGTGGGGTGCCCCATGACTCCCCGTCCCTGCTCCGCAACACCCCTGCCTCCCTGCTTCGGTGTTCGGGAGGGGGTTTCAGTGCGGGGCGGGGATGCCCCGTCACAGGTGCATTAACAGGAGTGTTGTGAGCAAGACACAAGAAGTCATTCTTCTGCTCTACTTTGTGCTGATTACGCCTCAGTTGAAGTAATGTGTCCAGTTCTAGGCACCACATTTCAAGAAAGATGTGGAGAAACTGGAGAAGGTCCAAAGAAGAGCAACAAAAATTATTAAAGGTCTAGAAAACATGACCTATGAGGGCAAAATGAAAGAATTGGGCTTGTTTAGTTCAGAAAAGAGAAGATTGAGAAGGGACATGCTAGCTGTTTTCAAATATCTAAAAGGGTGTTACAAAGAGGAGGGAGAAAAATTGTTCTCCTTGGCCTGATGATAGGACAAGAAGCAATGGGCTTAAATTGTAGCAAGGTTGGACATGAGGAAAAACTCCCTCGCTGTCAAAGTGGTTAAACACTGGAATAAATTGCTTTGGGAAGTTGTGGAATCTCCATCACTGGAGATATTTAAGAGCAGGTTGGATAGACATCTAACAGGAACGATCTAGAATGGTGCTTGGTCCTAGCGTGAGGGCATGGGACTGGACTTGATAACCTCTCGAGGTCCCTTCCAGTTCTAGTATTCTATGATTCTAATCCCCTGCTGCCAGAAGGTCCATTACAGATCTGCAAGTGGTGGTGGTAGGGCAGGCTCTTGATTCTTTAACTTCTGTCAGGGCTGACTGGCTGAAGATCAAGGAACTGCAATCAGTTTCCTGTGGCCACCATTGTTCACTACATCAAAACATAGCCTTTATGTTTCTAAGATATTTCTAGGATGCCCGTCTTCACAGTACCTAGGAACTAAGGGTACATCTACACGGCATGGCTATTTGGGGATACCAGAGGTATCCCCAAATAGCTACTCCATGTCTACACAAGCTGCCCATTATTTTGAAATTTTTTTGAAATAACAGGCACGCTACTTTGCCATACCGGTAAACCTTGTTGCACGAGGGTTAAGAGACGGCTGAAAATAGTGTGTTATTTTGAAATTTGGTAATGTGTAGATGCACAAATAGATTCGAAATAAGATATGCAATTTGTGTAGCGCAAATTGCATATCTTATTTTGAGTTTAGAGTGCTGTGTAGACGCACTGGAATAGATTTGCTGATCATGCCAGACACTAAGGGTGCATCTAAACAGCACCCTAAACTCAAAACAAGATACGCACTTTTTGCTACGCAAACTGCGTATCTTATTTTGACTGTATTTTGAAATAGTTTATTTTGAAATTTGGCACGTCTACACAGCACCAAATTTTGAAATAACTTGCTATTTTGAGCCATCCCTTATCCCTCATGCAACGAGGATTACCAGGATGAAGAACTAGCATGCCCGTTATTTCAAAAAATATTTCAAAATAATGGGTGGCTTGTATAGACGTGGGGTAGCTATTTCGGGATACCTCTGGTATTCCAAAATCTCTGTGCAATGTAGACGTACCCTTAGATTCTCTTTTACTACTTTGATTGAAGTTGTCATTCCAAACCAGTGCCTTCCCCCTTTTAGGTAGCTTGGTAAAAGACTGTATAGGTCCTTCTACAAATCCAAGATTCCTTCGCATGGCTACTGACTGAACACTGCCACATCTTTTAAGAGAAGACCTTTTGTCATTTCTCAACAGAACTCCTATAAATTGAAAAACATAATAAAGTTGTTGACCTAGGAACATAAAAACATTTTATAAAGCCTCCCTGTGCTTTTCAATACGCATAGTATTCTTGAGTCAAAGAAAGAAAAGCAAGATGAAAGAGAAATGTACTGCTGCATGTATCTGCTCTTTTCACTTTATATATTAGTTTAGTGCCAGTAATGTGCTTAGCACTATGCTTGACACACATCTGAATACAATCCCTTTCCTCAAAGAATTTATAGTTTAAAAAACAGATATAAAAAAGTTAAGTGCCACTAGTCGATACCAGAAGCGCTATGCTGACCACTGTAGCACATCTGGTGAAGATGCTCTATGCCAGGGCTACTCAATACGCAGCCCACACACAGTGCAGTTTGGGTTTACACGGGGCTCAACATATAGCCCGTGGGTAGGATCCTTTGAACATGGCCTCCACTGGGAACTTGCTCTACAATGGTGAGGTGTCTCCCAGGTGGGGTGAGCACTGCAAGATGCAAGCAAATGGGCTGCCTGGAACAGATAGGTACAGAGTGTCCATGTTTCTAGCCCCCAGGGAGGAGGTGCCAGGAGCGCCGGGGCATTGTGGGAAGTGCTGGCTGCTTAGCCATGTGGGCAGATTCTGAGAGGTGCTTACTAGCTCACAGTGGCCACATTTGGGTCCGGCGCTGCAGCTTAAGGCTTGCTCTATGTATTCATGCCTGTCAGTGTGAAAGAAGCTATTTGCATATATATGCAACCACACTTAAATTGCGGCCCTCGGCATATGCTGTATCATTGTGGCCCTCAGGGCTTCCAAAGTTGAGTAGCCCTGCTCTATGCCAATGGGAGGGAGTTCTCATGTTCGCATAATTACTCCATCTCTGTGAGAAATGGGAGCTCTATTAGCAGGAAAGCTTCTCCTACCAATACAGCATTGGTTTGCACATCGCTTAGTTGTAACTTGTGCTGCTTGAGAGGTGGCTTTTTCATATCCCTGAATGATGTAAATTATGTCAACATATAAGGTAGTAGACTTACCTTTGAGGTCCAGAGGATGGAGTTAACTTGAATTACCTGTTTAGGGGAGATCTTGTAGTAGAAAATAATATTCATCATGATGTACTGTTTTTGGATGCCATGGAGCAAGTGGTTTTTCAGGAGAAGTTTCAGTGTAAAGGTGGGGATCTGGCACATTGTGTTTGAGACTCTACATACCACTACGAGTTGGACCTCCCTGGTCCGGCACCCTTGGGACCTGGGTGGTCCCGAATTAGGAAATTTGCCAGACCAGGGAAGATGCCCTGCCACTGGCCCCCTCAGCCTGCTGCCTTTCCACTGGTGGTTCCTTTGGCCCCACTGCAGCCTGGGCGACATGGCTACTTTGGCCCCGCTGCCAGAGCTGGTGCCGCAGCACCAGCCCTGCTGCTGGGTTACATGTGGCCCTGACTGAGCTGCCCTGGTCAGCCCTGATCAGGCTGCCGGCCTGCCGCGGCTTCAGCAGAGCTGCTGCTGCTCCAGCTCCGCTGCCACGGCCCCTGACAGGTTTTCCCTGTGGGGCTGCCACAGATTGGCCTTACTGCCAGCCAGGTTGCGGCAGCTCTGACCCCACTTCCAGGCCAGCACACAGCCCTGCTGCTGGACTGGCACGCACGGGCTACCCCAGCCCCAACTGGGTTACCAGGCTGCTCCTGTCCTGCTATTATGGCCCCGCTACCGGGCTGCTGAGGTTCTGGCCCTGCTACCACCAGCCTTGCCGTGAATGGAATTCTCAACTACAGGCCCTTCTGCCCAGGGGCTCTCTCATTTAGGAACATCAATGGTCCTGCTGGACCATGGATGTTGCAGATGAGAGAGTCCTGGTTTTGGGAGGTACAACCTGTACAATATTTCCTAGATTGGCAAAGGTTAAAAAGAAACAAACCGATAAAAATATTGTGCCAATCCAAGCACTCTGATGTGCTTTTAGTACCAAGTATATTATTGTGACCAAATCCTTACCATAGCCCATAGCTTGTCACAGTTTGTGCACTGGGGATTTCCATGGGAATTGGAAGCCTGAGGGAAAAAGATAATTCATGAAGAGCAGCAGAGATATTCTACAGCCTCCATTTCATCCGCATCAGAGCTGCAATAGTTGTCATGCCAGCAATATTGTTTACCCACATGATGACAAGAAAGAAAATGACTAGTTGTTTAGGTGGTGGTAGGTGCACTGGCTTTTGCCTTCACTCCTTCCTGGCTTTCTCCAAAAAGCTCTGCACAACAGGGTGTAGGTAAGCCATTCCCAAACCCAGCTAGATAATACACAAGCGGTATGACCACACTACCCTGCATCCCATTGCTCTGTCCACATCCTTCTGACTGAAAAACTGCACTATCCATGCTGAATCTGGGTTCACGGAGGAGTTGTATTTTTATGATGTAAAGCAGGCCGAGGGTATTAATCTGCTGATAGTTCTTCCACAACCAGCAATTTTTTTCTCAGCCAATATAAAGAAAAGCTGCAGACCAAAGTGTGTTTTCAGCATTAATGTTGTTTTTTCCAACTGTTTAAACACAACAGAGGGCAGAGAGAAAAACGAGCATTAAGAGAAACACTGAGGAATGCACAAAAGGAGGAAAGAAATTATAGGGAAAGCCTAAACATTCTACAAAAAAAATTAACTCTATATGAATATGAGGATACCAATGGAGAGAAAACAAAACATCCAGCCTCTTATTTTCCCCTTTGAAAGGAAACACAACTGCTATTCATGGAAACCGATAATAAACTGAGAAACAAGGTAAAAAAACCAAAAGCCAGCTAGAAGCCTTTTTCAAAACTAAGCTATAAATATATATTCCCTTATGATAAAAAGAACAGAAAGCAGTTCAGCAACTGAATAACCTGAAATTAAAATGCACTTTTCACAAATTAGCATTTTTTCCAGCAAACATTTTAAATGCCAGATGAATAAAGCAGTAGGGTAGATATGTCACAGATAAATGCAAAGAGGGGGACGGGCACCAAAAGTTTTTACTTCCTTTTAATGTTTATCTCATTCTACTGCTTTTCCACATGCCACAAACAGCATCTGCAGAAAAATACAGAATTGATTTTGTAACTAAATGGAATGAAACTCAATAAGGGTGGACGAAAGCCTTAATTCCAACACTGTTCTACAATCAGTACAGAATATAGCAATGTGTGCCCTTATGAAATAGAAGCAACAAAAGAATCTTTAGTTAGAGTGTCAGGGCCAATAAGGGGAAAGATATGAAAGAAGATGCCAAGAAAACTTTGGCAATAATAATGCAACACCTTTTGAAAGGTGAACTGACAGTACAGTTTCATAAATGAGAAGAAAAAGGTGTTAGAATTTTATTGAAGAGAGAGATTGATGTCAAGCTCTATCATACTGAATGATCTTGGACTTGGCTTGTTTCATTAATCACTTGAAATCTTTGCTGACAAAGTTTACTTCAACTGTCTTACTATTTTGAACAAAACAAAATATTTCTTTAACCATGCATCTATGCATGTCACTATCTACCTCCCTCCCTAAGTACTTAAAGAGTTCTCATCACTATAGTATCTGAGTGCCTCAATCATAAAACAATTGTTTCATCCTGCAATTTGTTGAAGTAGGGAAGTATTATCCCCATTTTATAGATAGGGAGCTGAGGCACATGGCAGATTAGGCAATTTGCCCAAAGTCATTCAGGATATGACAGAATCATAGAAATGTAGGACCGGAAGAAAAATCTGTTGGCAAGTGCAGAAAAAAAAATTAGCATGAGTTTTGAGCCCCAGTTTGGATTCCTAATTTTACAAGTGAATCTAATCGATGTGCACCTGAATATTAAAACCTCTGTCCTCTAAAAACGGAGAACTAATGAAATACCATGTGTGATCATTAATTTTCTTTCTTATTCCATTCAGAGTATTAATGAAGATGTTAAGTAAACTGAGTCTAACAAAGATGAATCTTTTCATACAGCCTTTGCCCATTTCTCAGTCTATTTCTCTGTGCTTATACTGTGCTCATTTTAATTCATTCTAGCAAAGTTTTAACAGGCACTGACTCAAAATACTAAAGTTCAGATTGATTTAAATATACTCCATTTCCTTCATCTAATTTTGTAATCTGCTCCAAAAGTGATTAAATTTGTTTAGCATTTTGGTTTTTTACATTATGATTATTAATATGTATTTATAAATTACCAACCCTGTGCAAGATATTAAGCATAATCTATGCAGTTAATTGCTCAGAATTTTCACAGAAAATATGTATAAACATTTCTCCTTTAGTATATTTTTTATTATTTTAACAGGGATCCAAGTTTGATTCCCGGGATCACTCTCTTGCCTATCATGTTTAGTGTTAGCTAAAAGTAGTAGAACTGCAAAAAGATTTTGAAACATGTATTACAGCTCTGCTGCTTGCAGCCTATTTGTTCACGCTGCAAAAGAGAAAAGCCGCCACTTCTGAACATATGCTACAAAACCGAGGAAAAGCAGAACATGCAGAAGTCCAAGAATCAGCCTGGTTTTAAATTCTGAGTTGATTTGCTTTTGTAGCTCGTAAGTCAGCCTCTATATACTACTTGAATGTAGGTTTTTCTGGATGAATAAAAAAACAGGCAAGAATGATAAGATAATGGTATTTTTTCACCTATAATTGTTGCTTTTGTAAATTTAAGACATTTGCTTAAGTATTTCATTTTTCAATAAGGAGAAAAGGGAAACAAAGAAAATGGACATGTCAATATATGATTGATTTTTTTTTCCCCTCAATTTCACATTTTGCTTTGCTTTGGACACACGCCCATGCACAAAAAAATCATAGTGTAAAATCCCTTTACTGTTCATACTGTATTAATATAATATAATAAAAGCCAAAAATAATCAGCACTGGAGAACATTTCAGGTTGAAAAAAGTGTGCATAATATATTCCTTGTGTTAGGTCTCTGTACTGTACCAGGAACTCTGCTATTCCATTATGACAAAATGTGGTTGTGAAAGAGTATAAAAATAGACAAACAAAATAAAGACCAAAACACTTAAGCTCAGAACATGTAGTGCACAAAGTACAGCCCCACTGTATTTACCCAGTCATTAGCTGTCTGTTTGTTTTGTATATGGAGAAGTGCAAAGTAAACTAGAAAGCCTGCTTGCGTAGATACTTGCATCAGTACCATCGGCTTATTATTAGCTGGGAAGGTTTGTATAAGTGAAAGCTTTTATGATTTGAAATCTTTCTAAAACAAACAATATTACATTTTATCCCTTAGCTACTGTTATTGAGTCTCAATTTCAAAGACATTTATAATACATAGATATCGATTACCCCTGTGTGGCTGAAAATGGGTCACTTGGTATACCCCTAGTCCAGAATCCCCTCTGTACATTGATGTCCCCATGCTAGCATGCACAAAAAAGTGGAGGCAGTCACTTCTATGAACCATCCCCCAAATTTACAGGTGGCTCTCTGTGGGGTTTGGTTTCACGGAAGACAAGGCAGCTGTGTGAGGACTCACGTGGACTAAAGTAGGGCGGAGGCAAGGTGAGAAGAGTGAATAACAGCATCCCTTTATGGGCTCCAGAGAAATTATATAGATGTACTTTTACCATGGAGCTTTCTCCCTACAGGGTGCCCCCCCCCCTTCCTGCTTGCACACCCATGAAGTGCAGCAGGGATAAGCAGAGTTCCTGGAGGAGTGGCTCCCCTAGCCGTGATTCCAGGGACCAAGGGCGGAGGAATGCCAGCGGCAAGGTGCCTATGTGCAGATGTTCCTGAGATTTGCAGGGCTTCATTTTTTCCACTATTCATTTTCCTTATAAAAACTTGTTTAAAACCCATTTACTAAATGCAATGAAAATTCACCTTCATAAGAAGCTTAACGTGAGAGCTGTCAAGCCTTTCAATGAACGATAGGTCTCAGCAGTAATTACAAACAAATTCCAGCTTCAAATCCCGGACATTACACAATCTTGTTTCTTCCAAAGAAAGAAGATCATTTTATAGCCTTTCATTTCGAACAAGCTCTTCTTCCCTTTTGGAAGTAGGTCAAACAATACTTGTTTCAATGGTTATTTTCAGTCCTGAAAGCCGCCAACACAATCTTCAGCCATGTTTCCTTTGTTTTTCCTGCCTATCTGAGTCTCCTAAGTTTCCACAAAGCTGAAATTCAGCAGTTTCGCTCAAGGAAAATACAGGCAGTTAGCAGCAGGGTAACTTTTAACCATGCGCTGCAGACTATAAAAGTGGAATTAAAACAATCAAACGAAACCATTACAAATGCTTCACAACGGAAATATACACCAACCTGTCTATCTTCTTAATATGAAATGGTCTATGCTGAAAATATATAGCAGAAAAAATAAAGCCCAGAACAGCCTAGAAAATCATTTTGTTAACTTATATGGGGGAGGGACGGGTGACTGGGATACTCAGAAGAGCTGGCCAGTTTAAGGCTTGCTCCCCCAATACAGCCAGAATGCTTCTGCATAAACTGTCAGGATTTCAGGGAATGGAGCCATTAGACAACGTGGCAGTTTGCAAAGTATGAACAAGTGCACAAGCACTTTGAGGAGACACAAATGACAGAGCCATACACAAGTTGGAAGAGGAAAAAAAGGTTGCCCTCACCTTTTGCTCTCTTTAGGGATTACATCAGAAGAAAGCAGTCTTTATTCAAATTTATCCCTGGATTTCTCTGTTCAAGTCAATGGATTTGTCAAATTCATCTATAGTGCAAAGTCAGTTTACACTGGGGCTATGTCTAGACTACGCTCTATTTTCAAAAGACATTCAGAAGGAATTTGCATATCTTCTTCCAATCTCACTTTCAAAAGCAGAGCTTTCGAAAGTGAAAGTAGTCTGGACGCACTTTTTTTCAGAAAAAAACCCTGTTTTGAAAAAAACGCTCTTCCTCTAAAAATTAGGTTTACGTGGGTTTTTTTTTGAAAAAGGGTTTTTTCCCAGAAAAAACCACATCCAGACTACTTTCGCTTTTGAAAGTGAGATCAGAAGAAATTCCCATGGAATTTGCATATCCTCTTTCGAAAATAGAACGTAGTTTAGACGTACCCTGGGTGATACAGGTTCTTAAGGCATGACAGAAGAAAACCTCTTTCCTTTGATATTTTGGACTATAGGCCCCATTTTATTTTCTCATTTACAGGTAATAAAAGTACACCTCCTACTCCTCATGTAGATTTTTATCTGACATCACTCGTGATGACTTCTCATATAGGTTGGACCTCTGTAGTCTGGAAAAATCTGTGGTCCGGCTTCTCCTGGGTGTTCCCGGGCTGGAATACTCAGAGCAAAGCTGGGCCCAGTGCTCAGCAGCTCTTTCCCCATGCTCTCAGAGCTTCCAGAGCTCTGCAAATAGCTAATTTGTAGTGCCCAAGGTCAGGGTTGGAGGGGGAAGAACAGAGATGGGGGAAGACATTCAGGGAAAGAGGCAGGGTGTCTGCAGAGCCCTAAGGGGCTTCACAGCCACCCTGCTTCTTTTCCTCAGCATCCCCACCCAGGTATTTCCCGGCAGCAGAAAAGGAGCTATCTATTATTGACCTCCCCTGGTCTGGCAGATTCCCTGGTCTGGCACCAGCCATGTCCCAAGGGTGCCAGACCAGGGAGGTACTACCTGTAGTAGCTTTAAGTTAAGCAGCCTACAATGGCTTGGAGGGAAAAAATGCTTCCTTTTCTTGAGGCTGTGCAAGAATCTTTGCATCCGTCACACCGTTCTGACAGTAAGGGAAATATATCTGTACATTATTCACTCACCACAACTCCATATCTTGTACCTAGCAGAGTGAGGCTGCAGTTATAGTCTGTCTCTCCAATAAAGAACCAACAGCCTTTGCTAATGTTCTTTCCAAGCTTTTAGGAACTTTTTCCAATCTTTCTTTCTTCTGTTTTTATGAAAGGAAAATTTCACCACTCAGTTTTAAGAGCTCACTTCTGCAGCTGTCCTGACTCTGATACTCTTATCAATCAACTGACAGTCTCATTTAACTGGGATCTTAGATCGCTCAAAATTAACTCAAGGTTTGTTTTGCAATGTTGAAATTGCTGGGACTGCTCATATACAGCCGGTCCCCGAGTTGCGAACGGTCATAAAGGCTCATATACAGCCGGTCCCATGGAGCGGTCGTAAAGGCGGTCCCCAAGTTACGAACACAACCCGCGCTTACGAACAGCGCGGTCGCTATGTAACTCAATGGGGTCCGAGTTACGAACAAATCGCATTACGGCCAAGTATTTGGTCCTTAAGTCATTTGTAACTCGGGGAGAGGCTGTAAATAAGTATCTATACAAGTGAATTCATTACTGGAGCCAACCACATAAGCCACCAAATCAGAGGTTCATTGAACTGCTCATCCAGGAATGTAATCTATGTCATCAAATGCCAGCAATGCCCCACTGCAATGTATATTGGACAACCTGGACTGTACCTACTGGAAAGAATTAATGGACACAAATCAGATATCTGTAAAGGGAACACATAAAAACCTGTTGAGGAACACTTCAATCTCCCTGGGCATTCATTAACAGATCTTCAAGCAGCTGTTTTGTTACAGACCAATTCCACAAGCCAAATACACAGGGAAGGACTGGAACTACAATTCATTCACAAGTTTGATACTCATGTTAATGGATTAAATAAAGATATGGGGAGGAGGGGGGATGGCTGGGACATTATCAACTTACCAAACAATGAAGGTGCCAGTGCTTCTTTGACTATATAGTATCTGGTGTTAGTACTCTTCCTCTCTAAGGGTATATATACACTACCACCCTAGTTCGAACTAGGGTGGTTAATGTAGGCATTCGAAGTTGCAAATGAAGCCCGGGATTTAAATATCCCGGGCTTCATTTGCATCTTGCCGGGGGGGCGCCATTTTTAAATCCCCTTAGGTCGAAGTCCGTGCCCGCGGCTACACGCGGCACGGAGTAGGTAGTTCAAATTAGGATCTCTAATTCGAACTACCGGTACACCTTGTTCCACGAGGAGTAACGGTAGTTCAAATTAGAGATCCTAATTTGAACTACCTACTCCGTGCCGCGTGTAGCCGCGGGCACGGACTTCGACCTAAGGAGATTTAAAAATGGCGCCCGCCCGGCAAGATGCAAATGAAGCCTGGTTTATTTAAATCCCGGGCTTCATTTGCAACTTCGAATGCCTACATTAACCACCCTAGTTCGAACTAGGGTGGTAGTGTAGACATACCCCAACTGCCTACTAATGGTTCTTATCTGCCTCTTTTGACTATCCAGTCTTTAGGTGCTTATAGACTATTTGTTTTTCCTGTTATATTCCCAGCTCAGCTTTCCCCTTGATATTTTTATACCCACTACCTCCTCTTGTCCCCGCCCCCCTTCCCATTTTTTTCCCTTCTCCCCTATTTATTTTAGTTCTGGACATCCAACACTCTGGTCATCTGAAGAAGTGGGCTGTGCCCACAAAAGCTCATAGAATCATAGAATACTAGGACTGGAAGGGACCTCGAGAGGTTATCGAGTCCAGTCCCCTGCCCTCATGGCAGAACTAAATACTGTCTAGACCATCCCTGATAGACATTTATCTAACCTACTCTTAAATATCTCCAGAGATGGGGATTCCACAACCTCCCTGGGCAATTTATTCCAGTGTTTGACCACCCTGACAGTTAGGAACTTTTTCCTAATGTCCAACCTAAACCTCCCTTGCTGCAGTTTAAGCCCACTGCTTCTTGTTCTATCCTCAGAGGCCAAGATAAACAAGTTTTCTCCCTCCTCGTTATGACACCCTTTTAGATACCTGAAAACTGCTATCATGTCCCTTCTCAATCTTCTCTTTTCTAAACTAAACAAACCCAATTCTTTCAGCCTTCCTTCATAGGTCATGTTCTCTAGACCTTTAATCATTCTTGTTGCTCTTCTCTGGACCCTCTCCAATTTTGCCAAATCTTTCTTGAAATGTGGTGCCCAGAACTGGACACAATACTCCAACTGAGGCCTAACCAGCGCAGAGTAGAGCAGAAGAATGACTTCTCGTGTCTTGCTCACAACACACCTGTTAATGCATCCCAGAATCATGTTTGCTTTTTTTGCAACACCATCACACTGCTGAGTACCGCCCTGTGGAACTTGTTGTCAGGGGAGGTCTTGAAGGACAATACTCATTCAGCTTATGGTCCACTATGACCCCTAGATCCCTTTCTGCCATACTCCTTCCTAGACAGTCGCTTCCCATTCTGTATGTGTGAAACTGATTGTTCCTTCCTAAGTGGAGCACTTTGCATTCATCTTTATTAAACTTCATCCTGTTTACCTCAGACCATTTCTCCAATTTGTCCAGATCATTTTGAATTATGACCCTATACTCCAGAGCAGTCACAACCCCTCCCAGATTAGTATCATCTGCAAACTTAATAAGTGTACTTCCTATGCCAATATCTAAATCGTTGATGAAGATATTGAACAGAGCCGGTCCCAAAACAGACCCCTGCGGAACCCCACTTGTTATACCTTTCCAGCGGGATTGTGAACCATTAATAACTACTCTCTGAGTACGGTTATCCAGCCAGTTATGCACCCACCTTATAGTAGCCCCATCTAAGTTGTATTTGCCTAGCTTATTGATAAGAATATCATGCGAGACCGTATCAAACGCCTTACTAAAGTCATGATACCATCTCCATGTTTTGTTAGTCTATAAAGTGCTGTGAGACTGTTTGTTGTTTTTTAAGTTTATCTTGTACAGACTAACTCGGCTACCCCCTGAAGCTATTTACCAGTGTTCCTTCTAAGCTGCTCAGCAGCACAGCTTCCCAGGTGATCAATCAGCCCCACTCAGTCAGTCAGCTCCCTGCAGGGAGCCCTGAGCCTCTGACTGGGCAGGGATGATTAATCACCTGTGAAGCTGTGCTGCAGCAGCTTAGAGGGAACACTGCTACTCATCCTAAATGCTGCATATCCAGGATTTATTGAGTACCGCCCTGTGGAACTTGTTGTCAGGGGAGGTCTTGAAGGACAATACTTCCCTGGGTTCAAAAAATAATAAGGGAAGTTCATGGCAGATAGGTCCATTAATAGTTATTAGCCAATATGGTCAGAGATGCAACCTTAAGCCTCTGCCAGATACGGAGAATGGATAACAGGCAATGAATCACTTTATAACTGCCCTATTCTGTTCAGTCCCTTCGATGCATCTGGCATTGGCCACTGTCAGATACTGGGCTTGATGAACCATTGGTCTGACCGAGTATGATCATTCTTCTGGTCTTAATCTTATTTGTAATTAGATGAAGTGATTACAATCTCTTACATTACATTGGAGTTCTTCCTTTAAATATACTCCATTATTAATCTGTTTCTGCTACCAGTTACTGACACAGAGCAATATCAGTTTCAGCAGTGGAAGATTATAGGCTTGCTAACATCTACTGTTTTTTATTTCATACACTGTTTGTATTGCCACCACTACAAATTGGAACCAAACATGAACTTTTTCCAATAGAATTTGCTCAGCTGCATATGTCATAAAAGTGTTCATAGCATGGCTCATATATCTTTTTCATCTTAACGCCACTATGCCATATTTTCCTTTAAGTTTGTATTAAACAAAACCAGATACTTTTGGCACATATTTAGACGGTATCAAGTTGTGGTGTACATAATGTAAACGGAAAACCTAATGGTCAGTGACAGAAGTTGTCTGGCACAGTACAAGAACTTTAATTCATTCCTCTTGCTTTTTATCAGCTTGCCACTGTATATTAAATACAAGGTATCATACACAGTGTTTTTAGAAAAATAAACTTCTATTACAAACCCACAAAAGTATGACCTTGTCAGAGTTGCCAACATATCTAACATCCCAGTCTCCTATACATGTTGCATACAGGATACAGATTGCTGTGTTTAAATCCTTAGCATTTCCACTAAATAGTTAATTCCTTATAAAACTGATTTTATTCAGAGTATCAAAATTATATACACATATGCTCAATCAAAAGTGTCAAACTAGGACAAATAATAAACAGGAAACTTTCTACTGATTAAAATGGCCACTAAAATTTGCATATTGCTCACATATGAAACTTACTGTTTTTTAGTAAAGAAGGATTCCTGGACCATAATTTACAGTAATGCTGAGCTATCCTGTTCACCAGTCTCTAACTCTATGATGCATAGCTCATCTGTTAATAATGCTTACTTTGGGGGGAAAGTACAGTATGTGTAGAGAAAATAATCAAAGTGAGGGGGAAGAAAAGGAGAAGCACTGTTCATTCCAAATTTTAATTTATTCTTACTCCTAAAAACCACTTAAGAACATTTAAAATAACAAATCCTTGCATATACTAGGTGCAATACATTTACAAGGCAAATATACAGCCAACCTCTACCCCTGCAAACCCTAACTAGATTATTTCACATTGAAGGAGTAAAACACAGTGCTGCTCACTATGCAACTCCTGCTATCTTGGCAGGAATAATTTCACCCCTCTACTCACACAGAAATGCTCTGATTCAGAGACTCTTCATGAAGAATAAACAATTGTTCTTTTTATTTATAAAGCATCTGAGATTTTAAGAGCTACTTTGCAATAATAAACACACACAAATCTACAGACTGAAGACAATGGGCCAAATCCTGCTCACTGTACTCATATACTGAGTTCAAATTCATTGTTTCAGAGTTACTTCCCCAAATAACTTTAATTGTCTGATCCTTCTTTCACTAAAAGGAATAGGAGTTCTGCCACTGAATTTCAGAACAGCAGGATAACATCTTTAAAGATATGGTGTGAAATGGCAAAAACTCCTATCAACTTCTGTATAGTCTGAATTTCACCCACATTAATTAGACATATTGATTTCTGTGATTAATATCACTGACAGTGAATTGTGATTCTTGTTTCTTATTTTTTTTAAGATGTAAAAAAGATAATTCTATGATTTTTGTTATGGTTTATGTTTTCAAACAGATTTAAAAGCCTTATGTATAAATGCATCGCTTAATTTATTTTAAGAGTAACAAAATAAAAACATTTAGATTAACCAGGTATCAAAGTTTGACAAAAGTTACACTCCTAAATCTATAATCAGACAGCTAATAAGCAAGCCCATCTTTCAAAAGTGATGAGCATTTAGAGAAGCACCCACTGAAGTCATAGAATCATAAAACCATAGAGCTGGAAAAGACCTCAGAAGGTCATCAAGTTCAGCCCCCTGCTCTAGGCAGGACCAATCCCAACTAAATCAACCCAGTCAGGGCTTTGTCAAGCTGAGACTTAAACACCTCTAGGGATGGAGACTCCACTACTTCCCTAGGTAACCCATTCCAGTGCTTCACCACTCTCCTAGTGAAATACTTTTTCCTAATATCCAACCTGGACCTCTCCCACCTCAACTTGAGACCATTGCTCCTTGTTCTGCCATCTGTCACTACTGAGAACAGCCTTTCTCTATCCTCTTTGGAAGCTCCCTTCAGGAAGCTGAAGGCTGTTATCAAATCCCCCCTCACTCTTTGCTTCTGCAGACTAAACAGACCCAACTCCCTCAGCCTCTCCTCATAGGTCATATGCTCCAGCCCCCTAATTATTTTGGTTGCCCTCCGCTGGACCCTCTCCAATGCATCCACATCCTTTCTGTAGTGGGGGGCCCAGAACTGGACACAATACTCCAGATGTGGCCTCACCAGAGCCGAATAAAGGGGAATAGTCACTTCTCTGGATCTGCTGGCAATGCTCCTCTTAATGCACCCTAATACGCCATTGGCCTTCTTGGCTACAAGGGCACACTGTTGGCTCATATCCAGCTTCTCATCCACTGTAACCCCCAGGTCCTTTTCTGCAGAACTACTACTTAGCAGGTTGGTCCCCAGCCTGTAACAATGCTTGGGATTCTTCCGTCCCAAGTGCAGGACTCTGCACTTGTCCTTGTTGAACCTCATCAGATTTCTTGTGGCCCAATCCTCCAATTTGTCCAAGTCACTCTGGATCATATCTCTGCCCTCAAGCATATCTACCTCTCCCCCAGCTTAGTGTTGTCTGCAAACTTGCTCAGGGTGCAATCCATCCCCTCATCTAGGTCATTAATAAAGATATTGAACAAAACCGGTCCCAGAACCGAACCTTGGAGCACTACGCTAGAAACTGACCGCCATCCTGACATCGAGCCATTGATCACTACCCGCTGGGCCCGGCCTTCTAGCCATCTTTCTATCCATCGTACCGTCCATTTATCCAATCCACATTCCCTTAACTTGCTGGCAAGAATATTGTGGGAGACCGTATCAAAAGCCTTGCTAAAGTCAAGGTATATCACATCCACTGATTTTCCCATGTCCACAGAGCCAGTTACCTCATCATAGAAGCTAATCAGATTGGTCAGGCACGACTTGCCCTTTGTGAATCCATGCTGACTATTCCTGATCACTTTCCTCTCTTCCGAGTGCCTCAAAATGGATTCCTTAAGGATCCCTTCCATGATTTTTCCAGGAACCGAGGTAAGACTGACCGGCCTATAGTTCCCTGGATCGTCCTTCTTCCCTTTTTTGAAGATGAGCACTACATTTGCCTTTTTCCAAGCATCCGGGATCTCTCCCAATCTCCACAACTTTTCAAAGATAATGGCCAAAGGCTCCTCAATGACATCTGCCAACTCCCTTAGTACCCTCGGATGCATTAAGTCCGGACCCATGGATTTGTGTACGTTTAGCTTTTCTAAATAGTTCCTAACCTGTTCTTTACCCACTAAGGGCTGTCCATCTTCATCCCGTCTTGCGTCACTTAGCTCATTAGTCCGGGAGCCGACCTTGTCCATGAATACAGAGGCAAAGAAAGCATTGAGTACTTCAGCTTTCCCCACATCATCTGTCACTAGGTTACCTCCTTCATCCAGTAGGGGCCCCATACCCTCTCTGATCACCTTCTTCTTGCTAACATGCCTGTAGAAACCTTTCTTGTTATCCTTCACATCCTTTGCCAGTCACGATTCCAATTGCGCTTTCACCTTCCTGATAACCCCCCGGCATTCTCGAGTTGTACATTTAAACCCCTCCCTGGTCATTTGTCCAAGTTTCCACTTTTTGTAAGCTTCCTTTTTGTGCTTAAGTTCACCAAGGATTTCCCCTGCAAGCCAATCTGGTCTCCTACCATGTTTGCCTCTCTTGCTGTGCATCGGGATGGTTTCTTTCTGTGCCTTCAATAAGGCTTCTTTAAAATACTGCCAGCTGTCCTGGACTCCTTTCCCCTTCACGTTAGCATCCCAGGGGATTCTGCCCATCAGGTCTCTGAGGGAGTCAAAAATCTGCTTTTCTGAAGTCCAAGGTGTGTAATTTACTACTCTCTTTTCTTCCTTTGGTCAGGATCCTGAAATCTACCATCTCACGATCACTGCTTCCAAGGTTGTCACCCACGCACAGCCCCTGGTCGGATCCTTCAGCACTTGTACCAAGAAGTTATCCCCAACATTCTCCAAAAACTTCCTGGATTGCCTGTGTACTGCCGTATTGGTCTCCCAACAGATGTCAGGGTGATTAAAGTCCCCCACGAGAACCAGGGCCTGCAATCTGGAAGCGTCTCTCAGTTGTCCGAAGAAAGCCTCATCTACCTCATCCACCTGATTCAGTGGCCTGTAGTAGACACCAACGACAACATCACTGCTGTTGTTTGCACCTCTAAACTTAACCCATAGACTCTCAAGAGGTTTTTCTCCCTCTATATACTGGAGTTCAGAGCAATCATAGTGCTCTCTTACATATAGTGCAACTCCTCCTACTTTTCTCCCCTGCCTGTTCTTCCTGAACAGTCTATACCCTTCCATGACAGCACTCCAGTCATGCGAGTCATCCCACCAAGTCTCTGTTATCCCAATTAAATCATATTTCTTGGACTGGGCCAGGGCCTCCAGTTCTTCCTGTTTGTTGCCCAGGCTACAAACACCTCAGATAACCAGTTGATCGCCCTATCTTCTCCATTCGAATCAGGGGGTCTTCCTTTCTTGCTTGTTCCCCTTTGCATTTCTTCCCAGTATCTGACTTTCCCACTCCCCTCAGGGTTGTGGTCACCATCCCCCAATGAACCTAGTTTAAAGCCCTCCTCACTAGGTTTGCAAGACTGCCCGCGAAGATGCTCCTTCCTCTCTTGGTTAGGTGGATCCCATCTCTTCCTAACAATCCTTGGGCCCGGAACAGAGTCCCATGGTCAAAGAAACCAAAGCCCTCTCTGCGACACCACCTGCGCAACCACGCATTTACTTCCTCAATTCGACGATCCCTGCCCAGTCCTTTCCCTTCAACAGGGAGGATGGACGAGAACACCACTTGCGCTCTGAATTCTTTGATCCTTCTTCCCAGTGCTATATAATCTGCAGTAACCCGCTCAAGGTCATATACATAACTATATATAAACTTCTTTGGGAGCTGTGGGTGCCCAGCACTTTTGAAAGTCTGACCATGTATTTAAGTATCTAAAATACATACACTTCAAAGCCTAACTTTAGGCAACCATTAAAAAAAAAAAACTAGGCCATAATCTTTTCTTTACCACTTTCAAATTTTTTTTGAAAGAATAAATACTAAGCAGTAAGTGACTCCAAGGTGGAGAGAATCTGTTAGGATAATTGCAGACTATCACACAATACATTAAGGCCAAACATTTGACAAATGCTGCATCGGGTTGCCAGGTGTCCAGTATTGAACTGGACAGTTCAGTATTTTCACCTCCTGTCCAGTAAAAAAAAAAATTTAGAAAATACTGGACATCTAAAATGTCCGGTAATTTCTGATTTTTTCCTGGTCAGGAGGCAAAAATCCTGGGCTGTCCAGCTCAATACGGAGGCAGCCTGACAACCCTAGTGCTTCCAGGGTTCCTCAGGGGAGCTATCCGGCCCTGTGCAGGGAGGTAAGATGGCGGGCGGCCACCGGCTGCCTGTTAGGACCAAAAAGACCCACCACACGTTTTTTAAAGGGGCCATGCTGAGGTTTTTTGTTTTGTTTTTTTTACTTAACAACTGTCGGGGTCCTTTTTTTTTTTTCCAGTATTTTTTCTGAAATCATCTGGCAGCCCTAGCCCTGAAATTCTGGTACCTCCATTTCTGAGGACTATTCTAGATCAGGAAGGTCAGCTTAAGGTATGCAACTCCAGTTACGCAAAATTCCACCCTCAGTGATTCAGAGCCAAGAGTCAGATTGTAATAGGGAGCTACACTGAAACAAGGAAAGGCAGAGTATCATTCAAGAAAGTGCCCCTCGAGATCTTCACATCTTGCACTTTTCACTGTATAAGTTCATCCAGGTTGTTTATAATTGTATCTTTTATCACTGTTATGTGGCCATTTAACCTAGTACTGTAGCTAGGCTCACTGGTCTGTAACTGTACTTGTTAAAAGCAAATGCAACTCCAGCATTCTGGGATAGTAGCACATTTTAAAAAATTAAAAGTCTCAGAGGAGTAGCCATGTTAGTCTGTAACTTTAAAAATAACTAGCAGTCCTATAGCACTTTAGAGACTAACAAAGAAAGAAAAAAGCTCCCTAGACCCTTCTTGTGGTTTCTACGTAAGGGGGATAGTGTACTGTCCACATGGGCCCTAGGACCGAGAAGCCCATATATTTCCAGATCCATATTTCCAGACACAATAGTCTGGCTGATTAATGAGAGCAGTGCTGTTGATCAGCATCCTGCTTGCTCTACTGGATAAAATACAATAATTCTCTCATGACAGTGAGTGAAAAGTCACATTTGAGCCAACATATCTCAGGAACTATTCCAGCTACCCTGGTCAATTTTTCCAAAGACAGAAACTTCCATATATAGATTAAGAAAACATGGCTTTTGGCTCTTTTTAGAAACAACTTGTTAATTTTTTCAAGTGTTTTGGGCTATATGTGTTTTAGAAAGTGAACATTTCAATTCTGGCAGCTTCTTTGAAACACAGACTTTCGTATCTGAGTCAGACATGTTTAATATTAATTCTTTATCAACTTTTGCTCTTTGTGAGATAATTGCAGACAGATTATTCTTGTGCTCAGTATGGCTATAATCTCAATTTCCTTCTAAACGCAATGTTAACAAAAACTCATATATATATGCCTGGGACACTGAGGCTCCTTCAACAAAATTTCTTTTACTGCAGTCCCTGTAGCACAGCCAGTAGATTTTAAATTGAGCTTTCAGATCCTTGTGTTTTGGTGGTATCTATAATGTGGGAAATACCTATATGTGGCTCCTGTGCTTAGTATAAATACTAAAGTTCTTCATGTTTTCTTTTACACTAGTGCTATGGCAGGTAGGACACATGGGTAAACCATCACCAGCAATCTAGACCAAATGAACGTAGTGTATTTTACAATCTCTCCTTTTTTAGGATTATCTTTCTTTCTAGTCAACCAGAAGGTGACTGGAATTGATAAGTCTTTTGTTCTTAAGGAACAGTTCTAGTCCTACAACCCCTATTCGGGAACTCAGAATCAGCAGATAGAAGCTGGAGTATCACTGAGTCCTTTATAGCAACACTGTGAAGTGAGATAACAATCATATCCTCTGGGAATGGGGTTAAGGGACCAACTGTAGTTCCCACATGATCTGATGTAGAGGATTATGGGATGTTATCTAGTTCCCCACCTCACTACCTTGGGTGATCCCTTCAGATCAGGACTGTTTCTTGCCCTCCTGTATGTGGATGTATACATATACTTCCTCTCAAAAGACCTACTACAGTTAGACTTCAAGCAGATGTGTATTTTTCTGCAGGTCTCCAAATCACTGCAGGTGAGGAGAAAAGAGCAACCACTCAAGAACTCAGCACGATCCCGATATACTGTATATTCACTGGACTAGATTTTTGCTTTACATAATAGGCTACAATAAGAAAGCAAGGCAACGTCCTCAGGCACAGGCGACCTCTTTGCAAGAGTGTAGCATACATGCCCTGGTGCTCGCCTACTGAGGTCATGCGAGGATAGCCAAGAAATGTAGCTTGAACTAATCCTGGCACTCAAGAAAGGCAAAGAGTGAAAATGTATCTAACTAGCACATCAGGGAGCAACAAACATTGAGAGAGAGAGGGGAGAGCACACACCTATGCAGAGGAAGAGCAGCCACACTCACACCCTCTATATATAACTATATAACTAGGACCGACCCTGCCAAATTCAGGGCCATGAAATATGGTCTCCCTCTGAAATCTGGTCTCTTGTGTGCTTTTATCCTATTCTATATAGAGATCACAAAGGAGACCACCATTTTTCAAACTGGAAGTTCTGAGCAAAAAGAGAGTAATAGGGGAGGTTGCAAGGTGATTTTATAGGGGTTGCACTATTACCACCCTTACTTCTGTGCTGCCTTCAGAGCTGAGCAGCCAGAGAACAGCTGTTGTTGGCCAGGTGTCCAGCTCTGAAAACTGCACTGTTGCCAGCAGCTGCACAGAATAATGTCCATTCCATGCCACCTTTACTTCTGCCCTGCTACCTTCAGAGCTGGGTGATCAGAAAGTGGTAGCTGCTGACCAAAGACTCAGCTCAGTAGACAGCAATGGAGAAGGAAGGGTAGCAATATCACAC
This sequence comes from Pelochelys cantorii, assembly GCA_032595735.1. Taxonomy (NCBI): domain Eukaryota; kingdom Metazoa; phylum Chordata; order Testudines; family Trionychidae; genus Pelochelys; species Pelochelys cantorii. The sequence goes on along the minus strand of CM064328.1, from coordinate 61,304,472 downwards.
CATGCTATCCTTACTTCTGTGCAGTGGTGGCAGTGGCTCTGCTTTCAGAGCTGGGCTCCTAGCCAGCAGCCACTGCTCTCCAGCTGCCCCGCATTGAAGGTAACAGCAGCACAACAGTAAGGGTAGCAATACTACAACCTCCCCTACAATAACTTTTGACACCCCCCCCTCCACACCTCCTTTTTGGGTCAGGCTTCCTACAATTAAAATGCTGTGAAATTTCAGAGTTAAATAGCTGAAATCATGATACTTACTATTTTAAAAATCCTATGACAGTGAAATTGAGCTAGAGGGACCATCAATTTAGTAGGGTTTCATATATGTGTATCTGTCAATGTCTATTTTACACATACATTATACATTAATAAATACATCACTGACAAGAAGCAATCTATAATATGGAAAACAAAAGTGGACCCCTTACATGAAAGCACAAATGACACTGTATTATGTTGTTGCTTCAGCCACATCTTCAGTATACAGAGAAAGTATCAACATATGAAATAATACAACAAAAAAAACTAATTTGAATGCATCAATGCTTCACAAAATCTAAAAGCTTCACAGTGCAACATATGCTTCAGAAAAAGTTCCATGTAGTCAGTGATTTCTAAGTATGTGTGTGACTGTGGCATTCACTTTTTTATTAACTTTACGTACAATGATGTAAATAAACAGTCAGATAAAACCAGCCATCTCTAGGAAATTGGGACACACCTCTGATGGGCTATGAGAATGAGGCCAAAGGCCAAGTGTCTTCAAATCTGAAAAGTTTATTACTGCTATCATGAAAAGAAAATTATTACAGAAAATGACCATTTTCATGCTTTTACTGGGGAACATTGGGCATGACATTGACAGCTAATCATAAGTCTCTACTTCCATTCAACAGCCAAAGACAAGCCATAATTCACTCTGAATGAATGATTATGGTAAGCAAAATAAAATGTTATCAAAGCCTGCATTATTAGGTTTTTGATGTACGAAATAAGTTAACAATGTTCCACAATACATTAATTATTTTACAGAGCTGCTGCTTCACAGCAGAGCCTGTCGCAGTCTATTCAGATTAAAATCATAGGGTTTCAAAGCAATATGAAACCAATTAAAATATAAGGAATTTTTATATTAATTTGAATTAAACAAACACCAAATCAGAGATTTGACATCATAATATATAGTCCTGCTCGGTATCAATTATAACAATCTAAAATGACTGCTGAAGAATTTGTAACTCAAACAGCTGCCTGAATTATCATTAGTTATGTTTATATAACAGTTTAAAAATGTGGCTGCTACTGAACCATTATATGCTATTAGAGATAAAATGAAAAATATCACCACATCACAGCTCAGAAAACACAAGTCCTAGAGTCACGGGTGTTTTGGGGCTTCCCCCCACAATCATTACTGTGGATCAAAAACTTCTCATTTCTATCAACTTTGTGGGATATTGTAAATTTATGTTAGAAACAACATGGTTCTAATCAGATCTGTCTGAATTAAAATTACATCTTTGCAGCTGTAAACGGTACCATAGAGGAAGCACAATACAAAACACATAGAATTTGCTCTTCTCGAAAAAAAACAAGCAGTTGGAGTGAGATGCAAATAGTAAACCTACCTAAAAGGGAGGGGGGGGAGCCACCTCATTAAAAATGAAGGCCCATAATAATTTCAGTTCTGCTTCAGTGACTATAATTTTGGTTCTCTGCAGAATCAGTACTGGGAGGGCCAATCACATTGACTAAATAAATCACTGTAGATAAATATATATGTATCAGCATGTCAATGGTGTTGGAGTTCAGCTTTAGGCAAATGAATATTTGCTGTACCAGATTAAATACTAGCACAAGGAAATACATTCTTAATAAACAGGGCAAGAGTGTACTTCACAGTATATATTCCATTGATTAAGAGAAATCCAACCTTTAATTTGTTCCACAGTCAAAAGCTTTCAGGAGTCACTGAACCACAAAGAATACATTATTCCCAATATATCCTACTACTGCACTACTTTGTAAAAAACAATTTTTTGTGCCTTTGCACACACATGCATAACTAGTGTAAAAGAATCCATCTGCATTCATCCCTGCATGCCAAAAAGAGGAAAACTGATTCAGACAGGAAGAGACAAAGGGGATGCTACTGAGTGTGGAAGAAATGCTGAGTTCTGCCTGACCATCAATGAAGGTTTAAAATGGGGCAATGAGGAGGCAAAAATGGAGAAAGGAATTTTCTTGGCATTGGGCAGAGCAAACTTATTTACTCAATGACTCTGGAATAAGCATGTAAGAACAACACAATCTTGTCAAAAGCTTTTCTTCTTTCCATTCAACGTTCCTCAAATAAGTGACAGTTCTGAATGTCTACTGCATACCACAAATATTTTTCTCATAATACAAGTTACCTGAAAATCTGGATTCCACAATTTTTCTGTTGATAAATTGTGGTTAATCAGGTATGAGCTTGCCATCTCTGCCCCCCACTCTGCTTGTGCACTTCAAACACATGCCCATCGAGTCATCACTTACAGACAAAGTAATCTACTTTGAAAAACGTTAGCATGGTGCCTTTTGCAAATTTTCCTCTGAAAGTAAGGAGGGGAAATAGCAGCAAGAAGTACTAACTTGATCCTGAAATACATCTTAAAATCTTACAAAAGGAACTGCATTTGTATTAACTTACGTTCAAGTGAAAACTTCAGTGTAAGAAAATTTGATGCAAGATTTGGAGAATGAAAAGTTTAAGAATGGATTCAAAAACTTTTATCATTCATTCTACAGGTTGTACCTCCCTTCACTGGAACTCTTCTGGTCCAACAACATCTGTGGTCCGGTAGGACCACAGATGATCATGGACTACAAAGCCCAGGTATAGGGAGGTCTGGCGATGGGGAAGGAGTGTGGTAGGGAGGCTGGCAACTCAGCCGTGAGCCCCATGTTGGGGAGGCAGCCAGCATGGTGGGGAATTCAGTGGCCAAGCAATAGCAGGGGGATGGCCCCAGCCGTGGAGCTCCAGCCCCAGCAGTGGCCAGGGAGCTCTTGCCCCAGCAGTGGCTAGGGAGCTTGGGTCCTGGCCATGGAGCTCTGGCCTGGCAGCAGAAAGGCCAGCAGCAACTAAATAGCTTCAGCCTGGGGAGCCACAGCTGGCCAGGAAGCAGTAGGGCCAGAGTGGAGCCCTTGTCCAGGGACAGCAGTTCAGCGCGGGCCATGAGGAGAGATCCCCTTGTTCGGGACCAGTCAGGTCCCGAGTGTGCCAGACCAGGGAGGTCCAGCTTGTACAAGAGACACACTTAAATGAAACCAAGAAACCCAAGCTACAGTGAGTAGGTAGCCTTATCTCAGTACTCACTTCACTCTCTCTTCTCAATGGGTAAAAGATCCTAACTCCACAGACTCTAACGATATCACTCACTTAAACACCAAATCCCATCTTGCGGTATATTTTATCTTGCAGTGTTTTTAAAGACATGAAGCATTAGCACACGTTTCCTGTACATAGTGCTTGACTGAGGATAAACATATGACACAGTCCATCTTTTCCTCTGCTACACTTTCTAATGGAAAAAGTGGAGGTATGGTGGTAACTGATATTATTCTAATGGTATTCTGATATTAGTCTAATGTATAAGCAATAGCTATTATTTTTATAGTCAGTGTTCTTAGTTATTTTGTAACAATTACAATGTAGGAAAATAATACTCTAGGTTGGACCTCACTGCTCTAGCACCCTTGGGACCTGACTGGCCCCAAACAAGGGGATTTACCCCACCTGGGAAGGTCCCTCCCGTTGTGATTGTGCTGCCACTGGGCTAGAGCTCCAGCTGCCCTTGCTGCTGCATCAGACCCCAGGGGCTCTCTCTGGCCCCACTACTGCCAGGGCCAAAGCACCATGGCCAGAGCTGCGCAGCTGGGGCAGAGCTCCGCAGCCGCCTGGCTCTGCAGCTGGGGCCAGAGCTCTGAGGTTGGGGCAGAGGGATGGGGCCGGAGTTCCAAAGTCCAGGCCTGAGCTCCCTGGCTGCCACTGTGGCTGGAGTTCCCCAGCTGTTGGAGACAGAATGCGGCCAGAGCTCCGTGGCCAGGGATGGGGCCAGAGCTCCATGGCTGGGGCCAGAGGTCAATAGCTGTGGTCAGGCTAGACCTCCCCGGCTGCTGGGGACAGGGAGCTCTGCTGGGGCCACAACTCCCCATCATGCTGTCCATCCTCTTCTCTCCCTCCCTGCTACCCCACCCGCCCTGCACACATACATACTCTGGGCCCTGCCCAGAGGTCCACCGCCAGACCTTCCTCTTCCTGGGCTCTGTGGACCAGGAACATCCATGGCCCATTCCAAACCACTGATGTTGCCGGACCAGAGAGTCTTGGTTAAGGGAGGTCCAACCTGTACCACTATGAATATGTTAACTGTTAATTGCACTAGGAACTGCAACTTAGCTAATGACTTTCTCTCTTCTGTATCTGACTCCCTTAAGGTCAGGAGAAAGTGTTCATTCTGTCCTGGGCTCCCAACAGTAGTTGTTCCCAGCACAAATCTAGACAACACATATTCATTGAGTTTATGAGAGAAAATAAAGAGCAGAAAATAATATTTAAATACAAAAATGTAAAGCAAAGGATCAAAAAATAAAGGCACAGCTAGATAGACTTTTACATTGCAAAGTATGGAAATATTGCATTTATCAAAATATAAATGAACAAAGCTCAGTCTAAAAGCTGTCAGAATTTCAATCATCTTGCCAATTTACAAGTTCCAACTAGTTTCTTGGTGGGTAAAATCCTGGAACACAGTAATTTTGTTACTGACTTCTCAGAATAGGATTGTATATTGTGTCTCATATCTCTAGAGCCCTGCGTGGACACAAAATTTGTATCTGCATCTGTATCCACTGCGGATATCTGCATCCACAGATACAAACAGCCACAGATTTGCAGGGCTCTCCATATCTCATCAATAGATTCTGTGCATTTTGTTCCATTCCTTCACTCTTCTCTTCTTCTTATGTCCCTATTGTGCCTTTGATTGTGAAGTAGCTATCTTCAACAATATTCTGAAAGGCTCAGTCCTGAAATGTACTGAGCACTCTGGCACATAATTGAGCAAAGTTAAGTATGTGCTTGAAGTTAAGCACATGACTGTCTCCATTAAAGTCTTTAATTACACAATTATAGATAATTTACCAATCTTTGTTTCCACCAATGCACATACAATTTTGCCTCATTCATGATGCATCATTTAAATGGCACAATAAAGCTAGAGCTCTGCATAAAAACAGCATGTGATCATATCATTAAGTATTGTACCATAATTAAGGCCTTACCAAATTCATAGCCATGAAAAACTCATCATAGACTGTGAAATCAGGCTATTGCAGGGGAGATTAGTTTTCATACAATTCGGTGATTGGAGAGCAGCAGCTGCTGGTTGGGAGCCTAGTTCAGAAGGAAGGATCACTGCCAGCAACAGTGCAGAAAAAAGGATGGCATGGTATGGGAGGTTATCACTTTGGAGCAGGGCATGGCTAGCCTTACAGATGGGTGAATAGCGAACACCCAGGTCACATCTGGGGGTGCCCAAGACCTATAACTCTCAAGCACCAGGCCTGGAATAAGGAAGGGGCAGAGCTGAGGGGGTCCATAATAGAGATGTAAAGGATTAGCTGGTTAACTGATTACCAGGTAAGCATCAGCAAGTGATGCTTACCTCGTAAGAGCAACTAGAAATCCTGTGGCACCTTATAGACTAACAGGTTTATTGGAGCATAAGCTTTTGTGGGCAAAGACCCACTTTGTCAGATGCATCTGACAAAGTGGGTCTTTGCCCACAAAAGCTTATGCTCCAATAAACCTGTTAGTCTATAAGGTGCTACAGGACTTCTCGTTGTTCTTGCTGATTCAGACTAACATGGCTACTCCTCTGATATTTACCTTGTAAGTGGTTAACTAGCAGCCCAACCAGGCTGGAGAGGCTCCCTACCCATGGCAGAGAGCAGTGGGCCCGGCTGTAGCAGCACCCCTGATCGCTGTGCATCAGGCCCAAGCAGCCCTCTCTGTGGTGCTATGGGCTTGGCTGGAGCGGCCTGCAGGACAGTGAAGTGGGCCACGCTGGGATGGAGCAGCCCCATCACCTGCATTTCAGGGGGCTGCTCCAGCCCAGCTGGGTCCACTGCATCATGGGCAGGGGGCCGCTCCAGCCCAGCCAGGCTAGAACAGCCCCTTTATCCATGGGATCCTGGTTAACCAGATAAACTTGTAATGTTTAACCAGTTAACTTTTTAAACAGGATTTTACATCCCTTGCCCCTATCCATGGTTCTTCACATCAGCCTCCAGCTGGCAGTACAGGATGGTCTGGGGAGGGACTGGACTTCCTCTTTCTCTGCACTGGGTCAGACACAACTCCGGGGACCTCCTCTGGCAGCAGGAAGCTCTGTGGCCGCCCTCTGGCTGCTCAGCTGTGAAAGCAGCAACACAGAAGTAAGAGTGGCAACACTACGCTCTCCCACCATAGCCAGCTTTTCTGAGCGGTGTGAAGGGGCAGGACAGGCAGGGAGCCTGACTGAGGATCCCACTGTGCCCAGGGGACAGATCTAGAGGCTTGGTGGGTCAGGTTTGGCCCTGGCTTATAAAGTGTGGGAAGTTGGAGTAAAGCTTGCAGGATAGACAGAAAAGGCAAGAAGAACTTAGGGCCAGGTCTAGAGAAGGCCACTACTATCCCTTTCTGCTGACTGGAAGAGTGGGCAAAGGGGGTATTTATACCTTACACAACCCCAGAAAGGTTCTTTTTACATTCAAATTCCTTTTTAAAATAATCATGGCTTCAAAAAATATAAGTACACAAGAGGCATGGTCACTACTCCTGGATGCCTGGTGATGGTTCCTTGATGATGATAATGTAATTTCAAACAATCACTATCCACAAAAAACAATCCCATTCGAAATGGATTGCAACTTAGTCCTGTAAGCAAGATTCATGATACAGAATTGCTTGACTGCAAAGATATCAAGATTTGTATTCTGCATAACTCTACCATTTGATTCTCATGAGACAATTATGAGTACCAGAGAGAGGACTTAAACTCGGACAAAATCAAGAAAGCTTCACAATCTACTTTAAAACAATCAGATCGTGAATGGCATTCTAAGTATCAATTCCTAACAGAAAATCTGAAATATTTATTGTAATTTCTAAATGGCTTAAAATGCAAAATGTTTGGTATGATAGCTTCAAAAATTTATTTTCTGTGTGCTTTTTTCTTTTTAAGTTCTAACATTGCTATTTTTTTTCCTAATTTTCTTTCAGCAATCTCCCTTTGCAACGTTTTGCCACACTCTTCCATATTTCCTTGCTGTCTATTGTAAATTCCTGAGTACATCTTCATTCCTGTCCTGGATTTTAGAACAATACAAAAAAAAGATTGCTCCGAGAGAATTCATACAGACTATAAACAAAGCATAGGTCATACTAGGTCAGAAATTTGGGAGTTTATTGAGTTGCTGTTTGAATAATTATATCATATGGACATGATAGACTACTTAATATACTTGATTATCATGCATCACTTAGTGCTTTATTCAAAGAATTCTTAGTAACTGAAGATATAGATCCCTTTCCATTCTTCCTGAGTTATCTTAATCAGATTCCTACTACTTCCACCTAATTTCCTTTTAAATGGCCTCATCTCTTTCCCATTATCTAGGGTTATTTTGGACTGTTCCACTTCTCTTTCTCGCTAACTTTGTTATTCCCCTCTCATTGTCATTAGGATTTTTTTTAAGTTTATTTTGTGTGTGTCTATCTCATTTCTTTATTCTATCTTATCTCGCTGGACTTTATTTGGTTTTAGCTACCAATCCAGTAGCACCATCTAATACTGTGATTTATGAAAACAGTGACAGAGTCTTTTATAGTTTATGATCCCTGACAGCTGAACACCAAAAAAGAATGATGAGCGAGAAATGAAATTGACTAGATTGGCAAATTCTGAAACACTATGATCATCTGCCAGTCCTTCTGAGACTATGATTTTAGGCAGTTCAATTTTACTGCCACCTAAGATTGTCTCAAAACACAATAATCACATTTAGTAATTTTCTTGTGTCTCTGTGTAAGTAGTGTGTGTTAATAATCTTGCACCTGAATATTTCCATTATGCCTTTTTCTGGAGTATCTAAATGATGGTAATTTCCAAACCTATTCCACTATTTGGCCGAAAGCAGAAAGAAAATGCCATCAAGTCCTGTTAGAGTACTGCAGACATTTGGTACTGACATTCACACAGCCCTCCATATTATAGGGGCCGTCCTAACCTGAGCCATCCTTCTCATAAACTGGAAAATACAAGTGCTGTTATACTTCTTTTCTGGCTGATCAAAGACAAACAGGATCCCAGAAAATTCCTCTGAAGCATCATTCTCTCTGGAACCCCCCTCTTAGGGTCACTGAAGACTGCTATCAAATCAAATGTCACTCTTCTCTTCTGCAAACTAAGTAAGCCCGGCTCTTTCAACCTCTCCTTGCAAATCATGTGCCCAACCCCCTAATCATTTTTGTTGCCCTCTACAGGACTCTCTTCATTTCTCCACATTTTTTCTGTAGGAGGGAGGGACCCAAAACTGGACACAATACTTCATATATGGCCTCACCAATGTTGATTAGAGGGGAATAATCACTTCCCTCAATCTGCTAGCAATGCTCCTACTAATGCAGTCCAATATGCTGTTAGCTTTCTTGGTGACAAGGACACACCCTTGACTCATATCCAACTTCTCGTCTACCGTAATCCCTAAATCCTTTTCTGCAGAACTGCTGCTTAGCCAGTTGGTCCCCACACTGTATCAACACATGGCATTCTGCCATGCCAAGTGCAGGAGGATTCTGCACTTGTCCTTGTTGAACTTCATGCGATTTCTTTTGGCCCAATCCTCCAATATGTCTAGTTCACTCTGAATCCTACCCTTAGCCTCCAGCATATCTACCATTAGCTTAGTGTCATTAGTTAAATTTTTAAAGCACGTAAAGAAAAAGTTTGAAAAAACAGGATTTTCTAGACAAAAATTGGTTCAATAGTTTTACGGCTATGAATGTTTTACAGTGGCCAGGTGAAATCTTTGCAGTAAGTTTTGTGTGATAAATATAAAACTATTTTAGTTTAAATTAGTCTGTGTTCAGTCTCAAATTCTGACCCATTGAACCTTAAATGTCCAGAACTTCAAAAATTATTGAAATAATTTTGTGTAAGTTTTGTTTAGTTTGTAACTTCCTGCTATGGCAACTTGCTTCAGAATGAGATTGCTTTGAAATAGATGACTTTGAAGAACATTCTCAATTATATCAGTTTTTTGCCTTTCTGAAGTGTTTCTGACAAAAATGTCCTGGATCTTGTCATTTCTCCTGTTGTTACATAAAAGCAGGGTATTAAACCTACTGATATATCATGATACAGTTTCATTTACTATTTTTATTATAGTATGTAACACAGCAGCAGCTAAAAAGTTTGGGCCCCATTGTGTGGTGTATGTATCTATAGTAAGGAGAGTTCTAAACAGCTCAGACCCAACATCAGCTGCTACACAGTGTTCCCTGTATGCTGTGTGCTTGTGCAGCTGCTCAGGCAAGAGTCAAATGCCACCCAGCTGAACACCAGAGCACCCACAGTTCGGTTTTTGTTTCTGCTGATGGTGCACATTCACACATGCCTCAGTGCACATAGAAAAAATTATTCTGCACATGGATGGGAAAAATCCACACATGGATGAAAAAGATTAGAGGGAACATTGTTGTTACAGTGCCTGAGACCAAAAGGGACTGCCAAAGCTACTGGTCAGCAGAAATGTGGAGGAACTGTTGGGGCTGCCGGTAGCTATTCACCTTGGCAAGACAAACAACCACCATAGGATCCAGGTATCACCCTGAATAGGAGTGTAAAAAATGACCCAGGAAGCTGAATATTGTTCAGCTGGATTGCTAGCATACTTGCAGCTAGATTTCCTGCTGACTCAGTGGTGGATCACTCTTAGGGCCCTGGGCTGGGACCCGATGGAGGCAGGTAGGCCTGTGTCCCATCCAGGGTTAACAGGATCCCCACTCTAAGCCACAAGGCCTGAGTTTCTCAGCAGTCAAGAGCCAGGATCCCTGAATATTTGCTTCCCCGTCTTGCCTAGTGACCTGTGCAGAGCAGTGCGCAGGGTTTAATAATGTTCTACTCGTTCAACTGGTGTCCTGTCAACAACAGTTACTCCAGGGAGCACAGGCCCTCTGACTCAAGTTCCACTAGTTATGATACAACACTGACTTAGGAAAATCAGAAATTCTTTCTTTATACCTCTGATCACCTTACGTTGCACTCTTAGTTCTAGCTCTTCATAAGCCCAGTCTTGCAGTCCATTAGTCACACAATAAGCCCCTCTGAAGCCAATACATTATACTATCACACATTCGCTCACTAGCTGAATAAAGGACAGATGTAGTAGCAGGCAAAAAGCAACATGTATGCTTAAGAGACCTGGTTGCTGTTTAGGAGACAGATAAAGAGATAGATAAATAGGCTATTTTGCAAACACAAAGAAAATGCTAAATAAAGATCAAGAATCTACTGCTTATTTGCATCCATCTTCACTTACACTATTCCTATTAATCTCATAGGCCTCTGTTATGGCCTGATCTACCTTTAAAATTTAGATCAATCGAGCCATGTGAAAAATCCACACCCTGGAGCAACACAGCTATGCCTATCTACCCCCCAACGTATATGCAGCTAGATTTACAGAAGAATGTTTCCATTGACCCAGCTACTGTTGCATGGGGAGATGGTGTTCCTACAGTGATGGGAAAGTTCATTCCCTCAGGGTAGGCTGTGTTTACACTGCAGGGTTATGCCAGCATAGTTACGCACAGTAGCTGTACCTTTATAGTCCTTGTAATGTAGACTTGGCCTAAATCTCTTACTTCTTTGTGAAATTTGTGTGTCTGGTATCCTTACTTTTGTATTATTAGTGAATGACTGTTTAATTAGATAACAGACCCTGAGGATTTGGAACATTCTACACTTTACGTGCAGGAATTCTCCCTCATGAATACTGTAAAAAGGTTAATTACTGTTTTCAAATATTCAAATCCAGATATTTCAATTATATTCATATATTTGAAACTTTGTTGCATCTAAATGTGGGTCCAATTTCAGCTCAAGCAAAGGCCAGTTCAGGTACAAAGTTTCCCTACAGCTCCAGCAGGTTACAGCAGCCATTGTTACAGTTCAGGACCATCCCTTTAAAGTGTACAAAAACGTGAGATATGTATAATGATAAGCATGACAGGATCTCCCCTGGATGCAATCTGAGACTGTGGGACTGCTGTGCCCCCTTCACTCTCTCCAACCTGTGCCGTCTTTCACAATGCTTTGCTAGTGACCAGCAGCAACCCTCCTGGTGCTGTTATCACTCAGCACAGCCACATGGGGAGCCCCACATCTAGCTAGATTCCGTGAATGCTCCCAGAGCCACATGAATCACACAAAGAAAGGCACCAAGGATAAATCCCTCAGCCCCCCCCCCCCCAGCTCCCAGCACTGTACCTTAAGAATATAGTGTCTAATTTATTAATTGGCCCACCACTTCATCAATGGAAAGTGGATACACATAGCCCTTGTGGAACCTAAGCAGATTTGCCATGCACTTCTTACAAACTCACTGGTAAAGATAAACAGTAAAACAAGTTTATTGACTATAAAAGCTGGATTTTAAGTGATATTAAGTGACAGGTAAAAAGTCACAGTAGTTACCAAAGAAAAGAAAATACAAACATGGAGTCTCAACTCTCAACCCTATTATATTGAGCCACAACTAGATCGAGCAATTTTTCTCACCTAGTGGATATCACAGTCCATAGTACACAGATTTCACACTAGAAATCTGGACCAGTCCCCTTAGTTGGAATCTTCAGTGTTCTCAGAGTCCTCATTGTTTGTAATGTAGGTGGGTGAAAGAGAAAGACCAAGCATGTGACCCGTTTTCTGTTTTATACCCTCAGTCTCATTTGCTTGGGAGCACAAGTCCAACATGTCTGGGGGCACTGCTGAGTTTCCAGACAAAGTTGAGCAATTCCCCAGGTGTGGTCTCATGCAGGTGAGTCATTGCATTGTAGCTCCCTTGCTGGACAATTGCCCTTAACATCTCACCCTCGTGTTAGTTACTTTCCTTGCAGATGATAAGCTTTCCCCTGATACACTAAAGGCATGCTTTATATGTAAAATCATGATGATATAAAAATGAGGACGACAGGGATTACAGGATGCTTCCTCAAGGTATAGAGTGTCACAATAAGGCTCTTTGAAAATAACCTTGGGATTTTTATTCACCTTTTTCCTCACATGACAGACCTCACAGCAATAATGGAACAACAATATGGAAACTTACCATCTACTCCAACTGGATTCTGTGTTGAAGTCTCATTACTTCCATGTGTAAAAAGAAGTTAACGCCAACTACAATACCCAAGATTTCTGGCATTCTTAGTATGTGGTACATCCAGCAAAAATGAATTTCCCTTTTCCTTTTTTCATTTTATGGCAGTCATATCAGACATACAGTTCTTAATTCACTGCACAGGGAATATGTGTTATAAATAAATAATAAAGCTAAGTCTTTATAATATGTAAAGCAATACTCTGCCAAAAAAAGAGTTATGACAAAGAATAAGTTTAATAAATTATATTTCAATTTAAAAATCTGGTATGTTTTTAAATATGGATATTAAACTATTGCCATTAATTATTTTTAAGAATGTTAAGAAATTGACAAGATCTTTACTCCAAGACATAAGCAATAATGATCATATATTATAAAAAAGAGAATCCAAGCTGAACCAATTACATTACTTATATACCAAGCAGAAATGAAGCTTTGCAAAATTCTCTGCCAAAACCTTTTGCTATTGAGATTTGTTTTAAAGTAGACTGCACGATCAACTAGCTAAGATTTTTTAAGTAACAGTCTCCAGATTTCCATATTAAAATGTGAATATAAAACCAAATAGTATTTTGGGTATTATCCCAAAATATAGTAGATGCAGCTAGGTAAGTAATGTCTCTTGGGTTTAAGGCTTCCTAGGTTTCATTTTGTTTTCTAAACAAATTACATTAGTAAAAAAGAAATTTCTGATATGAATAATGGACCCATGACAGATGAATCAGATGGTTTTTTCTTAACAGAGTTTTGAAAAGATAAAAATTAATTTTGTAGTCTGAATAATAATAATATAATGTAATTATTCTTCCAAATTATATGCTAGCATTTTTTTTTGTTATTTTATTTTTTCTGGGTTTTGTATTGGTACATGTGATTTATTTTATTTAAATTAATTAGCATGGGACATTCACATGACTTGAAAGCATGATTTCTTAAGAATTATTACTTCTTAACAACTATTCAGCAATTTCAACGATGAACACCTCCCTGGATTTTATTTAGTTAATTCATGATATGTGGCATATTCAACTCTTTAAAAAAACTGAAGACTCAAAAGACATTTCAAAGATTTTACAAACAGGCTATACAGTATTCAGTTTCTCCTACTTTTCTTACTTAGTAAGAACATAAAAAAATCTTGAAGTGTCAAATTCTGCATTCCCCCTACCCTGCAAAATATGTATCGGTTTTAACAGCACCTTCCAACTCTTGTTGTGCTATCGTAACTAATAAGGTTACCCCCCTGTAAGACTACTACTCAGTGTTAAATAGTTTAATAGAATCAGGTCCTAATATTTTAGCAGAGAGCAATACTGTCATCCTGACAGGAGTGTCTGCATTATTTCTCAGACTGTTAAAATAAATTGATACTTTAAAGAAATTATTTATTTTACAAAATTAAAATTTTAGATAAAATGATTTAATTCCTTTTAAGACAGTTTTTCTCTCCCTTGTTCAGATAATTAATGCAATACATATAAATACCAATGGTTTTTATTTATCAATATAGAAGAAAATGTGCAAGCCTTTAAGAGGATATATTAAATATAAAAACAATCCATAAAGTATTCTTACATTTGATATTTTCAATGCACAAAGCTCAGGAAATTTAAATATATGGCACCCCAGCAACCGAAAATAAACCCTTTTATGCTTTAACTTATTGCCTTTAAAAAAAAACCAAACTAATGCAGTTGTGCATATAGGGAGCTCCACTTTTGCAGGACTGGGTCCTTAATAAGTTGTCATTTTTAATACCATATTGGATCACTGCATCATAATGTGGTGAAGAATTATGTTTTGGTCTGGCAGGGTTTTGTTTCTAATTTAAATATGCCAAAAAAGGAAAAGAGGAAAACATTTCTTAAATGACCCTTTTCGAGGACAGCAATAAAATGTAAATCAGGTTTTAAGTAAATTCAGCAAGAACTGGAAAAAATACAGCAGGGAGATTTTTTTCCACACTTAGCAGCACATACTGTACATTTTTTAGTGAATGTTTCAAACGTAAATCCTTACTCAAGCTAAAATTAAAGTTTCCAGTTCAGCAGCTGCTATTAGCATAAATTACTTCAGATGCATGGTATCCTTAGTATTCTGACAAACTAATACTGTATATACATTGCACTGAAGCCTCTATATTTAAGATCAATCTCACAAAGAACGTTTCAGAAAAGTTTTGTTTAGCTGAAGAAATACCTTAAAAATTCAAAGGACATAAAGGTATGGTGTATTTATTATTTATGTAAACAAATAACTGATATTTATATGTATTATTAAATATTGTATACAAATTATATATAGGTACAAATTAAGGTAAAAATGTACAAATTAGGGTAAAAATATATTAGGCAATCTGGCAAACATTATTTAGTTAAAACTGAAACCTGATCATGTCAATTCCAACTTCCAATTGTGAAAGTCATACTAGTTCATCTTCTTTCTGTTAGATTTGTTCTCCAGAGTACATACAGCGATAGCACTGACAGGGTGGTGGAAACCAAGTGAGAGATTTTAACATTTAATGTGTTAAAACCTTGCCTTTTAATCTATTGATTAAATACGCCTTCTGCAAATGTACACGGTCAGGCATGTGAAACACTATAATTGTTATAACTGCACTGTACCTGAACAGTGGAACTAATCTCAGATGCAAACCCTCCTGTCAGAGGGGCCTCATGGCTGATCAGCAGTCGTCCAGTCTTTGCCACTGACTGAAAAAAAAAAGAGAATACCTCTTTTAAAAATGAAAATCAGGTAAAATCTGTGTCACACTATATTTCTGTAGAAATCTCTCACAGTACTGCATGAAAAATAATATAAATTCTGTAATTTTAAGCTGTAATGACAAAATACACATTGTCCCTTACTGGTTCAGTACAACATTTTATTTGCACGGATAAATGGGCCTAAACAGCTGTGGTCTGATATTAGCAGAATGAGAATGGGCTGCTAGATTTCTTTGGGAATTGAGCATCAATATCATATTTTGTTTGCAAACTAATAATGAAGATGGAATTATATGCCATTAGTTTAAACTGACCTTATCAAAGTAAACAATGACATTTATGAGGAGAAACAAAAATTGAGCTGAACAAAATAAAAAAAAACAAAAACAAAAACCAGTAAGGGCTCATTGTCCAGCTATACCAAGAGAGGAAGCACTTGATAAGCTTTTAGTTAGGCTGCAACTTTTGTTGTTAGATGTCTGGGACTACCTGGCAGATAAACGTGCAAAGAATCCCACAG
Organism: Pelochelys cantorii; assembly: GCA_032595735.1. Lineage (NCBI taxonomy): Eukaryota > Metazoa > Chordata > Testudines > Trionychidae > Pelochelys > Pelochelys cantorii. The sequence continues at coordinate 61,288,759 of CM064328.1, read as the reverse complement.
TCATTTAATATCTACCCAGGGACTTCCACCTGCCCCCCACCCAATTTTTCCATGTAGGTACCCCACTCAACTCATTGCTGGTGTTAGGACAATGGCAGGCCCAGAAGGAGGCCAAGGCAGGAGCGGTATGGAAAAGTTAAACTTCCCTTCGGCCCCTGGATGGCTTATAGTCCTACCCCCCCCTTTATTTCCCCCACAGCTGTATGATAAGATAAAAATATGATCTGGCTTGCACATTCCTGTTTGTCAGGGAGCCATAGATCAGTAAGTGAGGAGGCGGGTTCAGCAAGACGAAACGTTTACACCACTGTATAAAGATTGCTGGTTATGAACATTCAGGGTGCCTCTTCCTCTGGCATGAGTCGAGGAGAGCACCCGCTCAGCTGATCGATAAATAAAGAACTTGGTATCTGTCCTCTTGCTTTCCGTGCCTCCTTGGGGTAATTGAGTCACTCCAGGGAGAAACGAGCCCGTTTGGCTAACACTGGGACTGTACAATCTCCCCCTTGAGACGGGGTCAAAGTGAGCAATAAGAAAGGGGGATTGGGTCCCAGCCGTACCAGTTATAGAGGCCCTGAATGCCACCCATGTTATAGTCCTTTTATCAACACCGCCTTTTAAGTCCCTTACCAAGCCATTTATCTAGTCACTATATCCCTTCCCTGTGGAGTACCTACACTAGACATCCACTTCATACTTACATAATGAGTTATGACATCACAGTCTAACTCCCTTCACCAATCACCATAACAAAGCCCTCCCTGAACCAACTGTGGGAAGGCCAAAACAAAAAATCCTCCGCCAATCTGGTGGTGAGGGAAAATTTCCTTCCAGACCCCTAGAAGAAAGGGGTGGCTAATGCCCACAGCTGGTCCTGACCAAACCTGGTATTTTGCCACCTCAAAAGGAAGGAGTATGGATGATGTTCCACCTGCTTTTTCTGTCAGGCTTGCCCCTTTTCAACTCCCCACCTCTTCTGATCACTGGGGATGAGTCAGCATTGACCCACTAACTCCACTCCCCATTTGCAACAGCTTCTGAGCCTCTTCTTTCTGCCCTCGACCCCTTCTGTAGAGCACTGTTTTCTTTCACCCAGTAAGCCAGACAATGGTCATCCAACCCCCCCCCCCCACTTCAAAGTGCAGTGAATTCTGAAGGCTTGTGAGATAACATTTATAAGATCAAGTCCTACATAAAGCTCACAGACCATGAAAATATTCAAATAAAAGTTTGTTTACTGAAGAAAATTGAGAATCCTAAGCAAGAAAACAATTATTTTTATGTTGCAATTACGGGTAAACTTTTTTGCATGAAAGAAGACAGAAACACATGTAAACATTAGATTTAATGTGAACTGATCAAAAAATAGTTACATAGCCCATAGCATGCACTGTGTGTGTCAAACAAACATGCGGTGGTTCATGAAATGTTTTATTTATAGCAGATATGTGTTTATGTTGGATTTGCTGCGAACCATATGGACAACAGTTAAGTGCCTTTAACCCGATAACCAATGCAAGACTCCACTATATCTGAACATCATGAAATGTGTTATTGTAACTATTTGCTGAATCTCACTGACCTGGGCAACCAGAGACCCACAAAGTCAAAACAATTTGACACTCACGTTTCATTTTTCATCCCATTTTATCATTTTGTAATGTGCATTTAAAAGTTACATTAACTTCTGGAGTAGCTCAACAGGAAAAAAAAGTCTTCTATATTCAACTTTTGAGGCCTATTGCAGTCAGATTTTTAAAGATAAACACAAGAAGCCCAAAGAGTGAGTTATCAGGTGCAACTTTCCTAATAGTTCTGCAGAGGCTACTGTAGCATAACACTCATGGACAATTTCTCCAACTGAAAGGGAAGCTAAACGGGTATTTCTTAAAACTAAAAAGGTAACTTCTATTTGCTATAGAACACAGATTAAACCCTGATTGGAATACTTCTCATTTCTTTAGGAGCCCAGGAGTGTTTTAGCGGTTTTGAACATCTGGATCACAGATGCATTGGCGAGAGGCGGACCAGTATGAACTATATTCTGTAAATAAAGCAGTTTTGCAACAGTCACAGGGACACAAGACAGAAAAACCATTTAAACACTGGAAAGTAATCAGCAGTTAAACAGTCTTGAATTTCTTGTCACTTGCATTAGACACCCTTATTAAAAAACAGGAGATATGAACTACCCCACAAATCTACCAAAAATTCCTAGAGGCAGTTCCTCATTGCAAAGCGTATTAATCATCTCACTCAAGTTTTTTACTAACGAGATAAAGAATTTTATTGAACCTTTTTTTTTTAAAAACTAAAAGGACATTTTGTTCCAATATTTTTCTTAATATAATTTTATTCTCAGAGGGATGTATGCTGGAATTTGGAGTTTTCCAGGCTATTTTAAAATCTACATTACACTCTTTATTTTTGAGAATTTCACAACATGAAACATACAGCCATCATATGACAGTAGAGAATAAGGACCCAACTGTGGAAACCCTTATTCCTGTGAAAAGTCCTCACTTGTACAATCAGTCCCATCGACTTGAAGAATATTTTGCACATGGGAGCAGACTGTTAGAAAGAGTAAGGGTTTGCATCATTAGACCCTAAGGCTTCCTCTGATTGTTAAACCGGTATTAAAACTCGATGGAGATTGCCCCCAGTGCTGCATCACAAATGATGGCACTATTTCTCAGTAAAATGTCAGCAACCAGATTACTGTGGAGAAGTGCTTCATATCATACAACCACTCAGAAGCTGTGCAGCATGGAAAAGAGTAGCAGCATTTATGTTAACTACCATGGTCCCCTGGAATTGTTAAAACCATTTCATTTCTACATATCTGGAAACATATCTTTACTTTTAAAAGCAACAAACTGATCAAAGAAACTGGGTGGATGCATTTCTTGTACCAAAGTTTAGTGAAAATAATGTATCTGTCTGAAAATGTGACAAGGAGTCATAGTATGAATTGCCTGATTTCTGTATTTGAAGAAAGGTTCAGTTTCACAAATAATTGTTAACTGTTGCTTGCAGAGGGATAAAGCTTTGAGTAGAACATTATAGGATAATTTATTTCTAAAAATTTTTAAAAGTATTTATTCCCTGATAAACCTGAGGCCAAAGGCACTCCACATTTGTCTAGACAAACATGTGGTTTCAGGAATAACTGAACACAATCCCACCTTAAAAAAGGCAAAGGTGGTTCAAGAGGGTACCCTTATCAACCAAAGATACACTTACAATGGTAACAGCAGCTCTGTAATCAGCATAGCAGCATATGGCCATAGGGACATTATTCTACATCATTTCACTGGCATAGAAGTGGAGAAGCATAATACTGTGGATAATCAAGTGCTTATTTAAAAAAAAAAAATGTTGCTGTCATTATCTTTTCTCCCCATCCCCACTCTGTCTGACATCCCTTAATATTGGCGAAGAGTGTTAGAAAATAATGAATTTCACAATCCATGCCATATTTATTTTCTTCTCCTTTTTGCCTAGTGTTTGGTTCTTCTTCCTCACCCTCTATTTTATGGAACCTCTATCTAAATCTTGCTAGCTTCCATGTGTTCAAGGTAGAAAATACACACACATTTTACATTATGTAGCGTATTTAAAAATTAAAAAATACAGCAAATACTAGATGGATCAAAAGACTGCTACCAAGATACAAAGCTCTTCTTTTCTAATTTAATCTGGGTTGCTCATGATGGAACATATGTTGCCATCTGATAGCCAATCAAGATCAAAGAAAAGCACTGCTGGTGTTTGCACTAACCCCTAAAATGCACCTTGCTGTCAGTTGCAACATAGTGGCTAAAGATTCAACAGGCTCAGAGACTTCAACTATCCTGGTCCTCACTAGGAAGTAGTCCTTCCCAGGCAGTGCTGAAGCAAAATTAGAAAGCACTGCTTTAACTGTGGCTATTGCCTGTGCTGCGATATCTGCTCAATGGAAAAAGGGCTCAGGGCTCATGATTTCTAAAGTCACCTTAAAAAGGAAAATATATATAAAAAACAAACAAAATTTACTTTTTCCTGCCTACTTCCCTATTGGGGTTGCTTTAAAATAGTCCAGTATGTTAGTAGGGAATATGATGATTACAAAGTAACATTCTGTCAGATTATTTAAAAAGGAGCAGTTCTATCCTGATAAGGAAATACGGTAAAGCTTTAATATTTGCAAATCCAGTATTTGTGAACTGTGCCCTAAGGGTTTTCTGAACTATGGCCCTATGTTTTTGCAATGAAACGTCTTTGCAAATTAGTTTTCCCTTCTCTCTCACCACTCTCTTTATCCAAAACATTCTATAATTATTTTATTACCATTTTCCTCCTGAATTCAGAATTTATTATTTTGGCAGCTTTTTCCACACCTCCAAGTGCTGACAACAGAGGGAAATAATATGATTCTGGCAATTCTACAAGTTCTGAAATGTATGGGCTGACATCATCACTAACATACTATGCCCTTATTGATGAGAAAGCAGGCTTAACTAAAGCTGACTGTCAGCCAGCTGCATTTTACATTATTACTTTAAACATATCTCAAGGGCACAATTTCCATCATAACCAGCTGGTTCATTATCAGGCCAATACCTCTCTAGGGAACCATGAAAAGCTAAAAGTACAAATTTTGCTACTCTCTTGTGTCATGTGGATAAATTGTGTTTATTTTCTAAGAACTAACAGACATCCATTCTCAGAGCAAAAAGATCTTCAGTCCTTTATACATAGGCTTGACAAAATCTGATGCCTATCTTCTTTATAATTTTGACAGATAATATGGATGTTTTATTTTTAAGCATTTTTGTCCATTTTTATCAATTTACATTTTTACACTTGCAAGTTATTATTGGACGGACAATTATTTAATTACAGTATATTCTAAAAGTGAAAGTTTTATAAAAACTTTCAACACACAAATTGTCAATAGCACATGTCAAAATATACCAAGTAAATATCTTTAATTCAACATATCATATCTGTTTTTACTATTCATTTACTACTCTGTTTATATAAACCTAATTTAAAAAAATTAAATCACACTGGATTTTGACTAATTTCTCAAGATATATTTGTCTTACTTTGCTTATCTGTAATCTTTTATTACAATAATTGGAAATACTTTCATCAGTATGAGTGGATATAGGGAAATCTACATCTACCAACATTTATTGTTAAAAATCTAATCATTACAACTTGATTTACTGAAAATATCATTATCTGTGTGTGCTCTAGAACAGGAAGAAATTAAGTATTTTAATGCTATCAATTTTAGAGATGGTCACAATTTTTTGTTGGAAAAAATACTCTTTTCAATTTTTAAAAGAGTAAGAAAAGCTGTTAGATATTGAACTTTTATTTTAAAATGTTCTACTTCATATTTTAGCCATATTTGCATCAAAATGATTCTTAAAAATGGTTTTAAAAATTCATTTATCCCAAACTGCATTTTTTTCCACTACAAAGTGGAGTTTGAGTAGATGAAAATTTTTAAAAACTATTGGCAAAACCACTCAATAAAAATATCTCAAAAATGAAAAATGCATACATTTCAAATGCTTAAAATAAGAAATTATCCATGAAATTGTTTTCCCGTGTTTTACTAGTTTTAATTATTTTGTTTTCTGCAAATTTATAAAAAATTCTGGGGAAAAATCCCTACAAAATGGCCTTAGATCAAGACTTCTATTAATGTTTCAATAACAAAAATAAAGTCATTCATTGGATTTTCAATTGTAAAAGGGAAGAGGAAAAGCATATAGAGGCTCTGACGTTCAAGCCTTTTCATATTTTTGTCACTATAATGGTCTATTTGGTAAGCCTGTAACTCACCTGAACAGAATGAATACCTGTTTGAATTAGGAATACTCTACATTCTTCAAAAGTTCCATCACAGCTGAAAAGAATATTCTTATACAAAAAAAAAAAGACAGATTAATTAGCTAACCAAATACAAAAAGTGAAAACCTAATAACTCAGATATCTAAGCACATTCCTTTTACAGAGTCAGATTCCCACAGAAAGGAAAGCAGAGAAAGTCTTAGAATCTAAATAGTTTTGCTTTAGTTATACTGAATACCTGATGTACCTGTGGTTGGTTTTACAAGAGGAATAAGATCCAGATAAGCTAAAATGAAGGTAGCAAGCACAATTTTTTCACATACTAATCAGTCCTCACGAAGCAGGATTTCTCAGTGGCTAGTAATGAAGTGATCATACCCAGTATAAACCTGTTAAATGTTCTTAAAGGGACACTGAGAAGAACTACAATAAATAAATTGCAGTCTCACATTACAATGGTGGAGATATTAGTAGACTCAGATTCTTAGCTGGAACATTGGTGGCAAAAGTTACCAGTCTAGCCAGCTAGATCTGAGTGTAAAAGAATCAGATGCTTATTCTTTACAACACCTAAGAAACCATTTGAAACAGAATTAATTTGTATTGTATCATAAAGAGTTAATTAAAAATATCCTTAGCAGAAAATTTCCAACTGGAAGTAAGAAAACTAGTATTTATAAAGAACCAGAAAAGTTTCTGTAATGTTCAAGTGATTGGCTTCTTGGGAGGAAGAAAAGAAAAAAATCTAATTTATTTTTATTTCATACTCAAACAATTGTGAACATTTTAGTTACTAATATATAAGCCATGTTAGCAGAGTATGAATCTTTTTCCCTCTCTAGTGGTTACACCAAATACAGGTTGGACCTCCAAAACCAAGACTCTCTCATCCGGCAACATCCATGGTCCAGTAGGACCACAGATATTGCTGGACCAGGGAGTCCTGGCTGGGAGCCCTGTGGCAGGAGGGCTGGCAGCTGGCAGTGGGGCTGGAGCTGGAGCCCTGGCAAGGGAGCCCCAGTAGTGAAGCCAGGGACAGGGCAGCGGCACCCCTGGTACTGGAGCCAGGGTCGGGGCAGCGGCAGCCCCGGTAGCGGAGCAAGGGCTGGGGTGGCGGCAGCCACAGCCCCAGTAGTGGAGCTGGGGCCAGAGCAACAGCAGCCCCGATAGCAGAGCTAAGGCCGGGGCCAGGACCATGGCAGCTCCAGTAGCAGAGCTGGGGCTGGGGCCAGGACCGCAGCAGCACCAGTGGTAGAGCCGGGGCCAGGACTGAGGCTGCAGCAGCCCTGGTAGCCCGGCAAAAGACCTGAATCATGGCAGTCCGGCAGGGAGGGCAGCTGGGACTGGCTGTGGAAAGTGGCAGTGGGCTGGGGGGCTAATAGCAGGAGACCACCCTGTTCTAGCAAATTCCCTCATTCAGAACCAGTCAGGTCCCCAGGGTGCCGGACAAGAGAGGTGCAACCTGTATAGGTTTGTAAGAACCTACCAAACGCCAAGGAGTAAAGGCTCGTGCTTTTAGAACTACAGGTCTGCAGGTTCAGACTACACACATGGTAATAGCATGTTACAAACAGTTAGCTGAAGGCTAACTTCCTCCTCCCCCACCATCACCCCGAAAAAAGACTGTGATAAATACCCAGCTTAGGTCCTCCATCAAACAGCAGCAAAATGTGTGAGCATTTTTATTGTCTTTCTTACTGTGTCTGACACACAAAAACAAGAGTGTCCTACCTACAGGTCACAGAAAAAAGGATGTGGAAGTGGGTGGGTTTCAAGCTGTTTTTAAATTTATTCCAACCTTTTGGAACAAAAGAACAAGAACAAGTAAAAGCAACACAAGCATTAAACAGCGTCCAATTCCAAGAAAGTCCACTGAAAATATTCTAAAGAAAGAAAATTGAGATAACTTAAGAGGCAGAGGATGAAAATATATTTACTGTCAGATGAATTTCTCTGCCAAAATTCTGTACTTTCCTGTCACAAGTACATCCAAAACTCATTAGCTGCATGACAGAATTTAAATGAATAAAAATGTAGTCTAGTTACTGTATGCTGTCCCTTTGGCTCTTTGAAATAATTATTGTTCAGACCCATATTTTAGGTATTGTTTTTGATATAGCAAACTAAAATTTGAAATAAGAGTCAAGATTTCCATTTGTTGAATCTAAGCAGTGTTGCTACAGCTGCAAAGGGACATTAAGCACTAAGAGGACTAATGGAAAAAGCATACAATTTTTCAGTATGATAAAAAGATGCAATTGCCAGACAACTCAGAGAAAACAAAAAAGGTGGCTTCTCCACTTAACCATATTAAGTCCAATTGGTTATTGTTCCCATTCTCCCTCTTCTCCCAAAAGGAAAGAAAACATTAATTACACATTACAATGTTGGAAAACATTCTATTTGTTGAAAAAACAAAAAATAACAAATAGTCCTGCAGCACCTTACAGACCAACAAAAAATGAACTTTCATGGGCACAATCCACTCCTTCAGATGAAACTATGTTTCTATTTGTTCTTCATCTTCAGACATTTTGTTTTATTATAGTGTATTGTACCACACTTTTACCTTATGTATTTAAAAGTTTAACTTTCTCTATGCTAAATATAATCATTAAATGAAAAAGCTAATACTGATACTGTACTTTCTGGTTACGACTACACGGCAGGCTTTTTGTGCAAGAACAGTTTCGCGCAAAAGGTCTTGCGCAAGAGCGCGTCCACATTGCCATGTGCTTTTGCACAAGAGCGTCCATGGCAGTGTGGACACTCTCTTGCGCAAGGAAGTTCTGATGGCCATTTTAGCCATAGGGGTTTCTTGCCCGTCCACACTGCCTTCTTGCGCAAGAGTTCTTGCGCAAGAGGACTTATTCCTCGTGGGGAGAGGAATAACTCTTGTGCAAGAAGCCCTCTTTTCCGATGCTTCACTGTAAATTTACTTATGCAAGAACGTGCGTGCAGTGTAGATGCTCCGCAAGTTTTTGCGCAAGAACAGCTGTGAAAAAGAAAGAATCATTTTTAAAAATTAAAGTAGTATTTAAAATTCAGAATTTCAGGAGTCAGAGCTGTCCATTAAAACAATCCTTCACAATGAAACAAAGGCGTGCTTATTAGGGATGCTAGAAAGAGGTTAACCGGTAACCACTAAGCTGGTGGCTTATTGGCCCAGTTACAAGGTAAGAGGTTAACTGGCTTGGTCAACTGGATCCTGCCTGTGGCTGCAGCAAACCCAACCGGAGCAGCATCCTCCCCTCAGCTGCATATAGCCATGGCAGGGCAGGGGATGGAGCATTCGGCGGAATCAATATGCATTTTGAGAAAGTGAACATAAGCTGGGCCATCTCTAATTTGCCTCAGTTAAGCCAATATATTTCATAGTTTATCATCACCTGAACATACACACCTTTGATCAGAATTCCCCAATAAATCACTTCTAAATATTAGATTATTATAGTAACTTTCTGGTTCAGTTTGGGACTTATGATGACTTTCTGGTGACAGATAAATCACGGTTGTCACTTTCTATTTTCACTGTTGATGCATTTACAGGAAACTACATTTTGAGGTATATAGTTGTACAGCAGCTAGGACACTATGCATTATCATAAGCAAATCAACTATATATTTGAGAGCCTTTGTCCGTCTGTCCAAGAATTCCTCCTAAACAGTAAGAACTCAGACTACCAAATTCAATATACAGCTTCCTCTTATCATAACTTAAAGCAAGATAAGAGATTGGTGGTGCCAGGAAAATGAGATGTGCCTGGAATGGGATCGCTTCTCATAAAACCATACAGAAAAAAAGACAGAATCACCAGGGAGGTGTAAGGGGCTGGCTGGGGTCATTCCCTGCCGCCAACCCAACGGTCCAGGACAGCTTCAGCCCCAAGTCTCCCACCTACTAGGCACCCTTTAGGGTTAGCTAGAGGAGCTCAAGTCCTCCCTCCCCTGATTCTTAGGGGAGCATTTCTGGCTGTTCCTGTTTGTCAGGGAATGAAGGGAAAGTGCACTGTTTGCTGATGAACCTGGACCTGCCCCAGCCAGGGGACAACCACCCCTCGCCTGGCTGTGCCTACTAGAGCTGCAGCAGCCATGAAAAGGTGCTTCTCACCTAGCCCCAAAATGCTGCAGTGAGAGAGGGCTGGAGTAATCCTCACTCCCTGGGGCAGTCTGCATACTGAACCCCTCATCCCAGCCAGTTGCCAGACCAATGATTTAAATGAAACACGTGCATTTTCATTTTAGTTTCCAAGAAAAAAAATTAATTGAGTTAAGGACCTGAACAACACTAGTTTAACTATTCTAATTAACAATAAAAAATGATATCTAGGAGGCAATTACCTGAGGGTACTGCCAACTGACTTTTAATTTTAGGCATTTTGCATCTCATACAGGCTACTTCCCCTGGAATCTACCAAAAAGCCCAAGCTAAAAGACAGGTTATTCTGAATGGCTGAGAATCTGCCAGTTTGATCAACAGCATATTTTTTCAGACATCTGTCACAGAAGTATTGATGAACTGATGAAAGGTCACTTAAGTCTAAAGTTTTTCATTATATAAGCTCCAATTGTCAGAAATTAAGAATTTCGTGGTTTGGAGCAATCCATTAAGACCTAAGCAATCCATTAAGTTGCATGTGAAGGTTTATTTATCAGTTGGAACTATTTGAAGCAATGAATGGAAAGGGGGAAAAAGAGTAAACTCTGGAAATTTACAAAGCCAGAAGAGAGAAATTGGTTAAGAAATGTTGTAATAAGTTCCCAAAGATGATTACCAATCTAAAAATATTAATAAAGTTGATTATAACTCCTTTTAAGTACAGTAACTAACTGATTTGCTTATGCGGAGCGTGGTTTATTTCAGAGGCTTTTTAAACCAGTAGGTCATCCAGATAATGTAGATGTGCATAACAGTCCATCAGCTGTAACAAATGGCATGATCAGAACTTGGCAGTATTTCATAGGAAACAAAGATGATCAGCTCTGCTCAGAAATTAAAGGGAGAAAACTATAGATAATAAAAAAAGTATCTGGGAGCCTTTTCTTTTTAAATAACTAAGAATTTTTTTTCATTTTAAATTACGTTTTTCTTAAACATAGATGTAATGAAAATGAATTCATTAATTTGGAGAAAATACCTGAATTAGATTATAAAAGTAACACTCTTACTATGGCTTTATGTACAAATGATTTTGGATTTTAAAAAGGATTCATTTTTGTAAATAATCTTTCTGGCATCATAGACAAAAAAGAGGAGGAGAGTGTGTTAAAATTCCAAGAGGCACAATTTCTATGGCATCTAATATTCATCTGTCTATAGCCCAAAGGAAGACAATAATATTTTGTCTGTCATCTCTTCTTGAGGGGCCCTGTGCACAGTACATTTTCATTATCTGTTGGTTGAGTTGTTGAAGGATTTGAGACAACCTTTCCCTTTTCTGAAGCTGGAAAAACATTTGCTGGCTCCAGATGAATGAAATCCTTAGCAGGAATGCCTGCTCAATCTGGCCTGGTGGGAGAGTTATATCTCCCTACTGGAAAGCAGGAATGAGGAAACAGGTTAATAAGTTTGGATAAATCCTTGAGACATTTCCAAAGGATTCTCCAAGCAGCTTGATCCTACTGTAAAAGGGGATAAATAAAATTACTCTTAGATGTGCAGAATCCTTCTTATTTCTTGCTTTTAATAATGCTTTTTCTCAGGTTGTGAGACCAGGTTGGACTTGATTAAAACAGACTTTGCTGACTGCTCAGGATATTACTACTCTCAGCCAACAGAATGTCAGATAACAGCTTTTGTTTATGGAACATTTCCCCTTCTTTCTATTTTATATATAACTGTTCTTTAAGAACATAAGAATGGCCATACTGGGTCAGACTAAAGGTCCATCTAGCCCAGTATCCTGTCTGTAAACATTGGCCCCAGAAGGAGTAAACACAACAGATAATCCTCATGTGATCCCTCTTCTGTCATCTATTTCCAGACAAACAGAGGCTCAGAACACCATTTCTGCCCATCCTGGCTAATAGCCATTGATGGACCTAGCCTCCATAAATGTATCTAGCTCTTTTTTGAACCCTGTTAAAGTCCTAGTCTTCACAAAATCCACTGGAAAGGAGTTCCACAGGTTGACTGTGTGCTGCGTGAAGAAAAACTTCTTTTTGTTTGTTTTAAACCTGCTACCTATTAATTTCATTTAGTGGCCCCTAGTTCTTATATTATAGGAACAAGTAAACAACTTCTCCTTATTTACTTTGATACACACCAGTCATGATTTTATAGACCTATATCATATCCCCCGTTAATCTCCTCTTTTCTAAGCTGAAAAGTACAAGTCTTTTTAATCTCTCTTCATATGGGACCTGTTCCAAACCCCTAATCATTTCTGTTGCCCTTTTCTGAACCTTTTCCAATGCCAACATATCTTTTTTGAGATGAGGTAACCATATCTGTGCGCAGTATTCAAGATGTGAGCGTGCCATGGTTTTATAAAGCGGCAAAAAGATATTCTGTTTTATTATTTATCCCTTTTTTAATGACTCCTAACATTGTTTGCTTTTTTGACTGCTGCTGCACTCTGAGTGGATGTTTTCAAAGAACTATCCACAATGATTCCAAGATCTCTCTCTTGAGTAGTTATAGCTAAATTAATCCCCATCATATTGTATGTATAGTTGGTATTATTTTTCCAATGTGCATTATTTTACACATTTGTTCCTATATAAAATATTAGCATAACAACAAACAACAACAACTAAAAGAAGCAGCTTCTGGAAAATATGAGACAAACTAGATCAAATTCAAGGCAACAAAGCAGCAAAAACAACTTATTTTCTTATGACAGATGCTTCATTCTCATGCCATATATAGCTCTCTCTATGGGCACATCTACACTGCAGGGCAAAAGTCAAATTAAGATACATAACTTCAGCTGTGTCAATTGTGTAGCTGAAGTTGAAATAGCTTAATTTGGCTTTTGGCACTGTCTACACAGCAGGAAGTTGAAGGAAGAACACTGTTCCTTTGAATTCCCTTACTCCTCATGAAATGAGAGTTACAGGAGTTGGAGTAAGAAGTGCTTCATCTCGAAATTATTTCAAAATAATGGTTTGCTGTATAGACGTGCACTGTTATTTTGAAATAACGTCAGTTATTGTGAAATAACGCTGCTGTGTAGACATACCCTATATTAGCACAGTCTTATAATGGAAAATGTCAGGCAATCTTAACTATAGGTGGCACTTTCAGCTTCTCTTCCTGTTAAATGCTGTTTGATCAGAGGATGGTCCCCTAGCTAATGGCTAAAATTAGGGATTCTGTTTTGAGAACGTATGACATTCTTGCTTCCTTATTTTGAATTTGAGCCTGTTCATTTCCCCAGAGTCTCCAGAAGCTTTGTGTTTTTCCCTCTCTAATTGGACTTGGAGTTGTGAAGTGTTATATTAAACCTAACACCTCAATCCATCCAGAAAAGCACTTAATCAGAACTTTCAGCACACGAGTAGACCATGTGCTTAAGTGCTTTGCTAAATCAGAAATAAAAATAAAATGAAGAGAAACTGAAGTAGTAAATCAGGTAATGGAGCCATTTAGGTATGATTCAGTATCCACTGAAATCAATGAAAAGATTGTCATTGCCTTTAATTGGCATAGGATTGGGTCCCTAATGAAGGATAACAGTATTAAGCCTGTGGCCTAGTAAGAAATACATTTAACAGCTTCCTTCCTCCCTAGGATTAGAGGTGACATTTGCATATAATGTTTCACTAAGGAGAACTCTTAGCTTCAATCCCCTAAATTGGATTTAGATGTATATCTCTCTTAACGTTGCTTATGAGATAAGACATCTAACTGTATGAAAAGATGGGAGAAAAGAAATCCAGGTACAGTTAAGCAGCAGGCTTTTGCTGGAGGGGAGAATTACCTGTGACAGAACAAGTACTTCTCGTGATTACTCACTCAGAGTAATAGAACTAATCTCACGAGATAGGTGACCCTTGGAGAGACTACTTAAGAAAGGCAGAAAGTATGACTGAACCCCTGTCTCAGACCCTGTAGCTTAAATTCACAATACCAGGTATATTAGCAAAAGATACATTCCTTTTCTCATGTGTACAATCTTGTGGAAGGTTATGATGGCTGAAGTTCAAGAGTGGCGGGGACTTGAAAGCTGTTCTTCTTCCAACAAAGGTTATACTGGTGATTTTCAAAGAAGTGAAGGCAATGAGTGGAAAACAGGGGAAGTCACTGTGCTCGTCTGCTGCTCAAGTGGTACCAAAAGTAAAGGTTTCCTTTAATTGTTTCCCTTCCATTTCCCACATCCAAGCAGAGACTTGGCACAAAATTATCTTTATCAGCCACATTACACAGTCTTTTAGCATTTCATGTCAAACTCTCCCACAGACACATTTTTTCATGATGAAGCTGAAGAACTCTCATGTGGATGCTTCTTTACATACCAAACTCCCTTAAAGTAAGTGGGTGGGGCTCCTTTGTCTCTTCATTTCATCATCATCATCAACAACCATGGACTCAACGCCCGTTGGCGTCCAATGCCTCCCTCACTATTTCCTTCCATCTTTCCCTGTCCAGTGCAGAGTGTCTTAGTTTCTGTAGACTAGCTCCGCACCAATCTACTATATCATCTACCTATTCTCTGTGGGGTCTGCCTCTCCTATTCGGACCATCCATTAAGGGGCTTAACTTTTTGCTCATCATTCATTCTGTAGATATGCCCAAATAGCTGTAACTTCCATTGTATAACCTTTTGCAGTAGGTTCTCTTTGGGCTGTATCTTCCTATATAATTCCTCGTTGGTCACCTTCTGCATCCATCCTATTCTCAGGATCTTTCTATAACAACTCCTCTTGAATGCTAACATCCTTCTCTTCTAATCTTTCGTCAACAGCCATTCTCTCACATCCGTACAACATGCTGCTAAATACGTTTTCAAGATGTTTAGCTTCGTTCCTAAGCTAATCGCTTTACTTTTCCAGATCTTATCCATCGCCTTCAAACTCGCTCTTGCTTTTGCTATTCTAGTCGCTATTTCCTTCTTACAGTCTAGATCAAACATCATGTTGCTCCCCAAATAAGTGAACTTCTCTACATTCTCTAGTTCGATCCCATCTACACTGATCTTCCTTCCTATTTGCTTATCTCCAAATACGATTGTCTTTGTTTTATCAATATTCATAATCAGTCCATACCACTTCCCTTCCTCATTTAGCACCTGCACCTTTCTTGCTAGCTTCTCTTCATCTTCTTTCTTCATTTACCACTACTTAAATTCTCAGTTCATTTTCCAAAATATCAGTATACACTTCCATACAAAAGTGTGACTATGTGCTGGAGGTACTTCTACAACTAATTGTTTTTAATACTATAATTTAGTAATCTTTGTTCTTGCATAAGCATGAATAGGAATAAGGCCACTGAAGATCCCCAGAATATCCGATATCCCAGTACTTCTGGGAATGGCATGCGCCTCAGACCCCCCAACATGACCTCACATGCATGGAGCATTGGGTCACACTGGAACCAATCTGTAAGGATGCAAAGGTGTTTGGTTGCACATCTTTTGTTAACACTAATAGGAGTACTGCAGCTAGTCACAGGGTGGCTGGCCCTTCAAAATGAAGCAGATTTAGCCCTCTTGTGCTAGAACAGGTGCACCCAGCTGGGCCAATACAGACAGCAAGATAGCATTGCCATATACAAGAGGCCAGGGTATCAGTAAGGAAGGGGAATATTCAGGGGGAAGAAGCAGCAATAAGTTCCCTGCATGTGGCTGACAGGTTCCCCTGGGAGGGGAGGCAGTGGGAACCTGCTGGAGGTAAAAGACATCAGCGAAAAAGCCTTGGGAGCTGATGCTCAGTTAAAAAAGGAAGAGCCAGAGTCCTGCTGTAGGACCTGAAGTAGGAAAAAGAGAGGCAATGGGGATAATCCCCAGGGAGCTGTAGTCAGGGTGGGCTAAGAAAACTATGTTTTGCTTATGTTTGGAAAATAAAACAGTGCTTGGAAAAATGGTGGGTTTGGCAGTGGAGGCAGAGCCTTTTCACGCACCTAAAGCCTTGAACACCATTTTCACAATTTGCCTGAAAGTTTCTAACAATCATTTATACTCTACTTATCATGTTCCTCCATTTGTAAATACAGTGGAAAGGTCACATTTCTTCAGACAAACCATACAGATGGATAATGACTAAATTCACTGGTAATATTCTTGTTTTAGTCAGAGGTGGGTGGTGGTATGGGGGGGGAGTTCATTATGCCTGTCTTCACACCGTCTTTCATATGATGGGTTTGAAAAAATTGCCCTTGCTGTTGTTGTTATGCTTACATTTTACTTAGGAGAAACTTAAAAAACTGAAAGAAGATGGGGAACAGAAGAAAAAGATCAAGTGAAAGGTATTATGACTCATTTGACTCTGCTGCTCTCTCTTACCTTTTAATTTTACTTACATATTTGGATCAATTTACCACATCCTGTACTATTTACACTTTGGGTTAGCCGTGTTCGTCTGTAATTTTAAAAATAAGTAGTCCTGTGGCACCTTAGAGATTAACATATATACATAGTATCATGAGCTTTTTTGGGCAAAATGAAATGATGAAGTGAGTTTTGCCACAAAAGTTTATGATACTATATATTTTTGTTAGTCTCTAAGGTACCACAGGACTACTCATTGTATTTATATTTTGTATTTGCCATGCAATAACACCCTCTGTCATAGCAAACTCCTTGGTTTGCTATTTCTGCCCATCAATATATTTCTTTTAGTGTCATTTCCTCTGCCATTTTCTGCATTGTAGCTGCAGGCTGTAATGCTTAAAAAAGCTACGCTCTGGATTAACTAAAAAAAATAAGCTGTGAACTCCTCAGTACTTAGACTTTTTTTTTTAAACAATGCTGAGAATACTAATATAAAAAGAGGAAAAGAAAGTTTGTGAATCCACCTATCAAAATTCACTAAAGTGGCCATCCTAATTTTAACTATGGCAAAGAAAATAGCAATGTAATGACTCATGCCAGTAATTTCATACAAGAGATTTATAATGATTTGACTGCTGTTTAGGGGCCCAATCCTACAAATACTAACAACTACATGTCATCCTACTGTGAGTGATTTTCAAGAACACTATACTGATCAGAGCATTTGTAAAATTGGTGCCTAAGTGTGCTCAACATGAAGCCATTATTGAGAACTTATTGTCTTATTATAACTTTTAGTCTTCTTCATGTGTTTGCAGTAGCACATAACAGATCTCATATAACTGAGTTCATGTTCCATTCTAAAATGGTAAATTCTGACCAATTTCAAATCCACATCAGTGTGGATTTGTTCCCAGATTAAAATATATGCATGGCCGGAAGAGTTTATTAAGAATTGTGACCACAATTAGGGCATACTTAGGAAAACATCTCAGAACAAAATGTTAGTGTGACCATAATGTTTTATTGCCCCCACACACCCGGACTTGATTATTCCATAGTGTATCACTTTACATTGCAAATCTCAAATGTAATCCAGAAAGAGTAATGTCACTGTCTCTGCATGACTGACACTGAAAACACAATGTTGTAGTCACCCTTCTGTGGAGATAGTAACATATTACCACTGAGAGAGAGGGGTAGAAACAGGAATGGATTAGAACTTCTGGAAAGTTCAACAAATGGTGATGGTAAGCAGTTTAGAATTAATGGCAGTTATAAATACAGAAGAAAATGGTTGCTTGTTCTCTGATTAAGGTGCTGAGAAATGCTCTAAAAAGAACATGGAGGGAATAAATGAAAAAATGGCTTTTGTAAGTAGAAAAGAATATACTTCATTGTCCATCCAATATAGAATTGTCAGTACCTAGATGGGCATTGTAGATAATGATACCTAAAATATGCTTATTGTTGAATCAGAATTAAGTAATCTGATTGTATGAATGTATATTAATGGATTGTTCCTATAAAATGTGTGAAAAATAAGTGATTTTGGTCATTAAAATTGAGATAATGTACATTACATCAGTTCATCACATTTTTAATGTAAGGTTGCCATGTCAATGGAATAGATTTTCCATAAGAACTCGATGCCTGCTGAGACTTACACTATAAAATGTCAATAGTTTTGAACATTGAATCTGGGGGCCATCTGTTTCCTAGAAATATTCTAGCATTTGGTTACTGATTCTGTGAATACCTTCTATTAAGTTTTTACTCATGTTAAACAACAAGAAAACCGACCACCACCAAACATCCAGCACTGGCAGGTTTATGATCCCATCCTAAACATCTTTCTTTGGGTTGTTGGAGGCTAACAGATCACAACAAAGGTACTATGGAAGAGATAACTTTCTACTAACATATGAAGGATGTGAGCACCAAAGGAGAGAAAAAATTTAGTGTTGTACATGGGGAGTAAAAAACAATTTAAGACAACTAGCTCTTATGCCTTCCCTTATTGTTTTCCTTAGCCGTTCACAATTACAAGCATGCTATCGTTTCTTTCATCTAAAAAAAAAGCACTGTTGAGCTCAACTGCCTCCCCATCTACTGCTTCATCTCCCTTTTTCTCATGAATGCATACTTTTACAATCACTTTCTCTCCTCCAAGTCCATCTTAGACCCTTTTCAATTTGTCTTTAGTCCTTTGCACTCCATTTTTCAGTCTCTAATGACCACTTCCTAGCCAAAGCTCAGGTCATCCCCATCCTCCTAGATTTGTCAAGGGACTTTGACATCATTGAACGTGATATTCTTGATACTCTTTGGTTTATGTGACCATGACTTCTCCAAGTTCTCCTCCTACTTTACTAATTGATCCTTCTTAGGATCCGCTTCATCCCCCTCTCGCTATCTATGGAAGTTCTACAGAATTCCATCCTTGGTCCCCTTCTTTTCTCCTTCTTCACTTTATTTCTCGGTAATGTCATCCTCAAACACAAATTCAACTACCATCTCCATGCTGACAATTCACAGACCGACGTCTTTACACCATATCGGTTTCTTTCTGTCCAAACTGAAGTCTTGGCCAGTCTCCCTGGCATCTTCTCCTGGATGTCTAGCTGATAGCTTAAGATCAACAGAGTTCTTAATCCTTTTTCTAAGGCTGTGTCTAAACTACTCATTTTTTCAGGAGTACAGGATCTTTCGAAAAAGGGTTTTAATTTCGATCGATCCCTGTCTAAACAGCCATTTTTCTTTCGAAAAGCCCCGTTTCGAAAAAAACCGCGACCGCCATTACGAAAATGAAGCGTGGGAAATTTAAATCCCAGCTTCATTTGCAATTTAGAAGTGTCTAATTTACATCCCTTTTTCGAGAAAAGAGATGTAGTTTAGAGACAACCTGAATGTCCTTCCCCACTGCTTCCTTTCTTCATCACTGTGGACTACATCACCATCCTGCCTATCACTCAGGCCTACAATTTGAGCAGCATATTCCACTTGGACTTCTCTCTTGGACCTCACAGCCAGGCTATGTTTATATCTTGCTGATTCTCTCTGCATAGCATCTCCAACACACATCCTTTTCTATCCTCTACGCAGCTAAAACACTTGTCCAAGCTTTTGTCAGATCACATCTTGATTATTGCAACATCATTTTTTCTTCTGACCTTGACAAATACAGCCTTGTCCCACTAATATCCATTCAGAATGCTGCCTCCTTTCCTAGTCCATCATCTTGGCCATGTCTTTCATCTCTTTGAATCCCGCCACTGGCTTCCCCTTCTTTAGCTAACAAACATAAGCGGCTTATCATCACTTTCAAGATCCTTCATTGTAAATCTCCACTTATCTATCATTACTACTGAGAAGTCGTCTCTTCCTTGACTGGCCCATGATGCCAGCTTCTGCTGCCTGCTTGTTAAACAATCAAATAAGCATCTCTGTGCTTTCTTTTATGCTGCTGCTCAAGAAATGCACGTGTATTATACACAAAAATTATTAACCCACTTCAAACTCCTCCTCAAAACTCTCCTCTTCTATGACATCTTCAAAAAAATGATTCTGGCTAGGCTACTGGTGTGCTAAAGCCATGGGCCACCTCACTGGCCCACAGAGTTTCACTGTTTCCTTGTGCTCCCCAATCTGTCTGTGTCCATTTATTGTCTCTTGTCTTTTATTTAGATCGTACACTCTTATGTGTCAGGAATGGTCTTTTTATTGTCTGTCTGTTCAGCGCCTAGTACAATGTGGTCCTAGACCATGACTGAGGCTCAGAGTTGCTATGATAAAATAATTGGGCAGAGTAAGGCTTCCTGATTGAACACATTAAAGCTATCATGGACAGGACCGTCTACTGATAGAGAACTGGACTGATCACCTGAATGGTATTTTGCACATCTAGGGGCCCATTTCTATTCGCTTTTAAGGAATGGCAACATTTTAACTGACTTCAGTAGAGATGAACCAGGCCCTAATTTTCTAAATAGAATTATGTGGCTTTCTTGAGATTTTTAAGCCACAAAGCCATATAAATATTGGAATTCAAGATTAGACTTATCCAAAACACACACAAAAAAGTCTGCCTTCTCCCTTCATGTAAAAACTCTGTATATAAAAACTTTAAGTTGTATGTTTAAGCTGCATCACTCTACTCAAGCTCCTATATTCATTTTTAGTGGCACATGTGGCACAATAAGGTCCCAATCATAAACGGTGCCTTTAGATATTACCACCACATATATTTTAAATAAATAAATAACAGAAGTCATACACCACAAACCGGACTTTAAATATATGTGAAGAGGTTCAAATGAATGAAAAGAAGAAGTTACTCACCTTGTGTAGTAACGATGGTTCTTCGAGATGTGCCCCGTGGGTGCTCCACTCTAGGTGTCGGGTCCGTCCCGGCGCCACTGATCGGGAGATTTCATAGCCATATCGGGCCGGACCACGCATGCTCTCCTGCGCCGCTGGTCATTCGCGCCCTTTCTAACGTGCGCAGTTTGGCCCCCCCGCCAGTTCCTCTCACCGCTCGGTCTCTGAAACGAGAAAGAGAGAAAACAACCCTGGAGCAGGGAGGAGGGCGGGACGTGGAGCACCCACGGGGCACATCTCAAAGAACCATTGTTACTACACAAGGTGAGTAACTTCTTCTTCTTCTTCGAGTAGCCCCGTGGGTGCTCCACTCTAGGTGACTGTATAGCAGTAGTTGGAACAAGGAGTGCTCCGGGTTAATTAGGTTTTACTATAGAAAGGACTGCAGAAGCCACTGCATGGTCCGCCACCCATTTTTGCACTATAGCGTAATGTCTCATAAATGTAGAGCTGGAAGCCCATGTGGCTGCCCTGCAAATATCTGCTAATGGAACTCCTCTGGAGAAGGCGGTAGATGTCGCCACTGCTCTGGTCGAGTGCGCTCGTGGCTGAGAGGACAAGGGTCTACCCCGAATGGAATGGCATGTGGTAATGCATAAGGTGATAAGCTTGGCAATGCGCTGAGTGGAGAGTGCAGCACCCTTAGATTGGTGAGCCATTGATATCAGAAGTCTATCTGTTTGTCTCCACTGGCAGGTTCTGTCTATGTAAAAGGAAAGTGCGCGCCTTACGTCCAGTGTATGCAGCAGGGCCTCCTTTGTTGAGGCATGCGGCTTAGGGTAAAAGGAAAGAAGGATGATCAGTTCATTGATATGAAATGATGAAGAGACCTTGGGTATGAACGCTGGGTGTAATCATAACGTCACCGACTCCTTTGAGAAAGAAGTAAAAGGAGGATTTGTCATTATCGCCCCTAGCTCGCTAACTCTACGTGCTGACGTAACTGCGAGCAAGAAGATGGTCTTCATGATCAACATCTGTAAGGGTACAGATGCTAGAGGCTCGAATGGAGGATACATAATTGTATCGAGTACCAGGTTGAGGTTCCACAACGGCGGAGGTGGCCTTCGAGGTGGGCTTATATTGATCAGGCCTTTGAGGAATCGTCTAGTCGTCGGGTGAGAGAACACCGAAGAACCCTGTATTGGGTAATGGAAGGCACTGATGGCTGCCAAGTGAACTCTGAGGGATGCCAGAGAAAGCTTCAAGTTTCGCAGGTGAAGAATGTATTCGAGAATTTGGTGTAGAGGAGAAGACAATGGTTGAACGTCATTCTGGAGGCACCAGTAGGAGTATCTGCGCCATTTAGCCAGGTATTTCGCGTAGATGTCTTTCTACTATGTATCAATATGGACCTGACCTGATCTGAACAAAGCTTTTTGTCTAGTCTAAGCCAGTCAGGAGCCACGCCGTCAAGTGCAATGCTTCTAGTTTGGGGTGAAGGAGAGATCCCTGGTCTTGAGAGAGGCGATCTCGGTACAAGGGCAGAGGCCATGGTGGTCGAAGTGACATTTTCTGTAAGAACGGATACCATGCTTGCCTCAGCCAAGCTGGTGCTATTAAAATTACCGTTGCCCTCTCCGTCCTGATTTTCTCTAGTGAAACAAGACCGGGAACAAGGACTGTTGGCGGAAAAGCGTACAGGAGTGACTTTTTCCAATTGATCAGGAGTGCATCTCCGAGAGATCCATTGCCGATCCCTGCTCTGGAGCAAAAAAGGCGACACTTTTTGTTGATGGATGTTGCAAAGAGATCTACCAGGGGCGTTCCCCATCTGCGGAAGATCTTCTGAAGTACATCCTGCCTCACCTCCCACTCATGGTCCATGGGGAAGCATCTGCTGAGGGAATCGGCAATGACATTGGCTATGCCAGGTAAGTACAATGCTGTTATGATTATGTTGTTCTGTATGCACCAATTCCAGTACTGTACTGCTTCGGCGCATAGGGAGCGTGATCTTGCTCCTCCCTCTCTGTTTATATAATATATTGCCGCTACGTTGTCTGTCAACACCCTGACTTTTTTATGTTTCAGACTGGGGAGGAAGTGTTTGCATGCTAGAAAGATCGCTCACAATTCTAATTGGTTGATGTGAAGGTATCTCTCGGTGTGAGACCATCGCCCCTGGATGCGCTTCTCGCCCACGTGAGCACCCCATCGGATGAGTGAAGCATCTGACGTTAACTGAACCGATGGCTGAACTTGATGAAACGGTACTCCCGTGAGGATGTTTGATGGGTTCGTCCACCATTGAAGGGACCTGTGCACGTGGGATGGAGGGGTAACTAACTTGTGTATGTCGTGTCTTGTGGGGACATACACTGTTGACAGCCAGTGCTGTAGATTTCTTAGATGGAGACGTGCGTGCGGGACGATGAAAGTGGCTGCAGCCATGTGGCCGAGCAAGGCAAGTATGTGCTGAGACTGTTGCCATTTTGTGGAGAAGATTGACCAGGTCTTTTATTGCCTGGAATCTGTCCCTGGGCAGATACGCTCTCACCGCACTGGAGTCGAGAAATGCTCCTATGAACTTTATGTTCTGTGTTGGAATTAACGTGGACTTTTGTTCGTTTACTATCAGCCCAAGTGAGTTGAAAGTCTCTCTGACTATTGAAAGCATCTGCGTCATTTCCTGTCGTTATGTTCTCTTTATGAGACAGTCGTCCAGATAAGGGAATATGATGACTCCGAGATGACGAAGGTGGGAGGCGACAACGGCGAGGGTCTTTGAAAAAACTCTTGGAGCCGAAGCCAGCCCAAATGGAAGGACGCAATACTGAAAGTGCTCGTTGCTTATAACAAATCGCAGGAATCGCCTGTGTGCAGGGTGTATGGCTATACGAAAATAGGCATCCTGGAGGTCGAGGGCCGCGAACCAGTCGTCGGTGTCCAGAGAAGGAACGATCGTAGTCAGAGTCACCATTTTGAATCTCTGCTTCCGCAGATAACGGTTTAACCCTCGTAGATCGAGTATGGGTCTCCAACCCCCTGTTTTCTTTTGAGTTAGGAAGTACCTCAAATAGAACCCTTTTCCCCTGAAGCAGTCTGGGACCCTTTCTATCGCTCCAATTTCTAACAGGCGATAGGCCTCCTGTTGTAAGAGGGTCTCGTGAGAAGGGTCCCTGAAAAGGGATAGGGTGGGAGGGGTGGTGTGGGGAAGGGATGTGAATGGGATGGTAAGTCCGGATTTTATCACTTCCAAAACCCATCTGTCCAATGATATGGCAACCCATTGATGGTAGTAGGGTCGCAGCCGATGTTGGAAAATGGGATTGGTGTCTCTGACTAGAACAGGAATGTTCGGCGTGCCCTCAACCTGGGAGTCAAACCTGCTGCTTGGGTGTCACTGCGTTATTTGCCCTAGATGTCTGAGGACGTCTGCGCTGTGTCCTCTGCTTGGACCAGTTTTTAATCATACGGACGGTTTTGCTGTCTGCGAAATTGGTACTCGTAACGTCTTTGGAATGGGAAATAATGTTTACGGCGGAAAGGTGGAACGTACATCCCGAGCGTACGTAAGGTGGCTCGGGAATCTTTGCCCATGTGGAGCACCTCGTCTGTTTTCTCCGCAAACAACTAAATCCTGTCGAATGGAAGATCCTCGACCTTGGATTGTAACTCTTTCAGTACAGCAGCGGTTGCAAGCCATGAAGCTCTTCTCATGGAAACTGCTGTTGCAATTGTTCAAGCCGCTGTATCGGCCACATCCATGGCAATTTGCAAACCTGCTCTGGCACATGCATAGCCCTCCTGCAGTATAGATCGGAGAAGTATTTTGTCGGTTTCGGAAATTCTCTGAGCAATTTCCAATAATTTCGTGATGTTGTCAAAACTATGATTAGAAAGTAACACTGCGTAATTTGCGATACAGAGAAGTGTTGAAGAGGAGTACGCTTTTCTTCCAAATATGTCCAGTCTCTTTGTGTCCTTGTCTGCTGCTGAATTCCTTACTTGCGGATTTTTTGCTTTTTGCAGAGCTGCATCCGCCACCAACGAGTTTGGTTGAGGGTGAGTAAAAAGGAACTCAGCACCCTTTGAAGATATAAAGTATCTCTTCTCGGCTCGCTTACATGATGGAGTAGTGGAATCCAGCATATGCCAAATTTCTGTGGCTGGCTCCAGGATCGCCTCGTCCAGCGGTAGAGCCACCTTAGATTGCTGTCTAGGATGCAAGTTCTTTAGTAACTTATACTGCTTTGCTTGCACCTCCACTAACTGAACCTCCTGTGATTGTGCCACCCTCTTAAAGAGGTCTTGAAATTCTCGGGTATCATCTGGTGGTGAGGAGTCCATTGCAAAAACTGCGTCATCGGGAGAAGACGACTGGGCATCCTGTGGGGAAGCTTGTGGCATCTGCTCATCCGTGTCCGAGATTTGACCCTCTTCAGGTTCCGACAGGACCGAAACTGAAGGGGCACTAGGAGGAGGTCTGGCTGACCGCAGCGGTTGGTGGTCAGAGACAGGTGGCGAGCGGCGTCTGTAAGATGACTGGCAGCAGCAACATGAATAAGAATGGGACTGTGATCTGCCCTGCCTCCCCGGGTAGTAACTCCTGTGGTAATGATAGTCATAATCTGAAGATGACCTTCTGGAAGCGTATCTACTCCCATGTCTAGTATGGTGAGATCTTGGAGGGGAGTAACTCGGAGAGCGAGATGTGTATCTGTAATAATGGCGAGATCTTCGTTGCGGGGAACGCGAAGACCTATGCCCTGGAGAGTAAGGTCCCCTTCCCGATACAGGATAATGGGTGGGGAAGGGTCTGTTGAAGGCACAGGAGAAGGAGACAGTGAATGATCCCTAGGGATGGACTTCCTAGATGCTTTTGTAGGGACTGATGATAAGTGCTCCTTTACAACTGAAGAGTCCCCTGCTGTGCTCCGACAGATCTCTTCCACTGATGGAGAGTCTGAGTCATGGGAGGAAGGAGAGCCTGTTTGCAGTCTTGATGTAGACTGCTGAGTAGAGTGCGAGAGCGCTCTCGGTGCCGAGCCAGGTAATTCTCACGGCACCGAGTGTGCTGCGGAACAGTTGATCGCTGCCGGTGCCGGCTGCAGTGTCGGCGCCGGGTCCATGCTTTGCGGTGTGGGACTCTCCTGGTGCCATCTCCTGTCTGGTGCGGACAGCACCTGGTCTTGCGGAGCCGTAAGCGGCACTGTCTCAGTGACCGCCCGGACTGCCGACTCCGGTGCCGATCCTGGCATGTCCCGCTGTTCCGGGGATGGTGCCTTCTCCATTGGCACCATTAGCCGGGTCCGCTTGCTCCCCGAAGGGATCGAAGCCTGCTTATGCTCCCTATGGAGAGGGGAGGATGGCGGCAGGGCAGATGCCGTGTGGGGCTTGCCAGGCTTAGAAGATCGCGGCCGTGAAATTGACTTAGCTGGCAACTGGCTATTTTCCGATCCCCGGTCTCCCTGATTTATCGGAGGCAGAGGAACCGCTGGCAGGGAGTGGGCGGGGGAGGTTTTTTTCTTCTTTGCTCCCACTGCCGCAGGGGATAATGCCCTTCTTTTCGGGGGTTGAGGTGACTCCTGCTGTAGAGTGTGTGATGGCTGAAGAGCCTTATCACATAACAGGAGTTTCAGGCATAGGTCTCTGTCTCTTCGTGCCCTCGGTGTTAATTTACAGCAGTGGGCACATTTGCTAGTGACATGAGACTCCCCCAGGCAACGAATGCAGAGTGCATGCCCGTCAGAAGCAGGCAATGCCTCTTTACACTGGACACACCGATTAAAGCCGGGTGATCCGGACATGGCGGTGAAACTGACAAGAAAAGCGCTTCAGCAAGTAACTGACTAAAACGATCTTCTTTTCTCTTTTTTTTTTTTTTTTTGAAGACTAACTAAACAAAGGCTAATAATTAACTAACACTAAAGTTTAACTATTTATACGATTTTTTTTTTCAGAAAACTGGTAAGCGACCGAAGAGAGATAGCCAGCTCCCGTCAGCAACCAAGGACAGTTGAGAGGAACTGGCGGGGGGGGCCGAACCGCGCATGTTAGAAAGGGCGCGGATGACCAGCAGCGCAGAGAGTATACGCGGTCCGGCCCGATATGGCTATGAAATCTCCCGATCAGTGGCGCCGGGATGGACCCGACACCTAGAGTGGAGCACCCACGGGGCCACTCGAAGAAGAAGAGGTTTTGCTAACTGCTTACTGTCCTGATAACTGCTCTTTTAACAGTACTCAGCACTAGCTTGTAGTATTTTTAAGTTATCAGGACTAGAACTCTTGATTTTACAAATTATTATGTTGTACAAATTACTAGACAAACCCAGATGACTGAAATAAATATGCCTATTTAACCATAATGAAATGTGTCCATCAGCAAATTTGAATGAAAAGTTACAGCCTACATTTTTTAAAGTAAAGGCTTCAGGCTTAAAATTGCATCTCTACAGTGATAATACTAGATGCTTCTCATGTACACAATCTTTATGTACACAGCACCATGATACTTTAAGTTTGCTCAAAGATATTGAAGTGTTCAGATATGGCTGAGCTGTGTAAAGGAATGAGGACAGTAGTGAAAGTAAAATTAATTTCTTCCAGGTGTGGGGGGGAGAAGCACCCATCAGCTCAGTGAGACCACGTGGCCTCACCACATGACCCTCCATGTGACTCCGCCCCCCCAGCCTGGGGGCCCCATGCTCTTCTCCTCCTCTCCTGCCCTCTACCTTTCCACAACACTGTGTCCCCTTCAGCTCCATACAGCAGCAGCTCTACCTGGGGCAGAGCTGGGGGATCTGCTCCTTTGTCCCCTAAAAGAGGCAGCAGCATGTGGGGAAAGGAACAGAATGTCAGCAGCTCCTCCAGCTGTTGTACTGCTCTCAGCTACCTGCTTACCCCACCCCCACCCTATTCTCTTGAGAGGCAGCTCTGTGGATAGGCTGGCTGAGGTACTCTGTCTTTCTAGCCATCCCAGTTATAAATAGCTTGTTGGTATGGTGTACTGGACCTTGAAGACCACTTTCTTACTAATATGCTTACTTTCATCTCTAAGTGGGGAAATTGGGGCCCATGGACCAGCTCCAGCCCCAGCCCATTGCTTAATTTAATCTGGCCCATGGTCTGTAGGTTCCCACCCTGGCACTTAGGGGCAATGAGGCCCTGAGGCTTTGTAGTGTTCAGCACCAGAGCCTCAGGCAAGGGAGGCAACCATGTTTCCTTGGCACTGGCTCCTTTATGGCGATTCTGGACACATTAGGGCTTCTACTGGTCTGGCCTTCACTGATGTCCTGAGCACCCCGCTGGACATTCCACTAGCATCCCTGCTACCTGCCCAGCCCCAGAGTCAATGTGCAACTGATAGGTGAGGAGGGGCAGCCGGGGCTGCCAACTTTCCCGACCAAACAGACCAGACGTCATTGCCATGAATGGCCTCCGGTTGGAAAAGTTGGCAACCTTAGCTGGGGAAATATGGGCCCCGCTGAACCCTATGTTTGATCTACAGATAGTCTTGAGGGCTGCAAACAACTTCACCAGCATCTGGCAACACAAGCACTGCCTTTCAGGCCTTCTTGGGCTGTATTTTCTCTTTACTGGTAGTGATGTGCAAACACCAAAAACTCCTCCCACTGTCCCTGTGCAGTGCCCAGTCCCTGATCCACTGAATACACAAATACTCTACTCCCAAAGGAACAATGGACACCAGCTTATTAGTTTTACCTCGGGATCACCTCTCTGCTTAATAGGCAACACTTAACTATATTTACAGTGAAAACCAGAATAAGTTTATTATCAAAGAACAGAGATTTAGATGATACTAAGATAGAATACGGGAAACAAATGATTACATAGAAAACAAAATCAAAACATTCTTTCTAGAGCCTACTCACAAAACATTTTGTCTCCTACAAGCTAGTTTACCCTAATCCTTAGCCCAGTGTACCCCCTTTCAGAAGATCATCTCGTTTTTCGAAAGTGAAGCATGTCAGATATACCTTCCTAACCCCAATTATACTCTCCCCCCACAAACAGTTCATTGTCCTTACTTGTAAACAGGACAACCCCTGCTGGTTTTGTTTTTCCCTGCAGCAATCTATTAATTAGTATTTGACTCAATATGCAAATAGATGTCAAATGTAAGATAAACAACAATCAGTCCAAAAGATAAGTGTTTCCTATCTCCTGTCTGGAGAAGTCTGTCTCATGCTATTTTGAGTGACCAGCCTAAACTACAAAGCCTTAAGAATATGATTTCCAATACACATAATATTCTCCTTACACATTATCCATATGCACATTTCACAAAGATTGCAATAATCAGTATGGCACAGATTTTCAGTAGAAAACTTACATGATACTCTTTGCTTAACTAGAATGTAAATACCATAGAATCTCTGCTACCTATATGCTCCTCCCTACCACCTTCCCTATGTCAGTTCTCATGCAGAGGTCCTTGAGTCACACCCATTACAAAGCCATTGCTAGTTCAAATGATATGTGCATGTAATGATGAAGCCCTAATCCCTTTCTATGAATCCAGTTCAGCAGGCCTGCTATGCAAAATCTCCAAGTGTTTTAGGGAAAAAAAGGCTCACTATCATCTCACAGTCTTTCTATGGGAAGAAAATAATTGGTTCATGTGTACATACAGTAGTTGCTAGAATCTGACTCATAGTATTAAATCAAACCTTCTGTTCAGACTGTTAATATTGTATTCCTAATGATATTCCTTGTCCATGCTCACTTTGGAGTTGATTAGCTTCATAAATCAAACAAGCACTATCCAAAGGAACAGGGCATTAAATCAGCAAAGAAAAGTATGATAGATAAAATTTTTGAGAAGTTAATTTAGAATATTTCTTACCGTGGATCATTGCAGTTCTCTTGTGCAAAAAGAAAACTAATATTTAAAAAATGAGAAAAAACATGAAAATTCTACAGAGCAAACAGCATTGTGTACAAGAATGTCATGACACCAATAGTATACACCAATAGGATAAAAACAGTTCATACCACAAATAGCTTGCAAAGCTCAGTTCTGTTCTCCAATACGATCAGAATGTGCTTCAACTTAACTACTACAAACTGCTCCTCTACCGATGCACCCATGCCTTAGAACTGAGTTTTCAAATTACAACTTGCATCATTGTGGGAAAAGATGGTTACTTACCTCATAACTGTTGTTCTTCGAGATGTCCATTCCATCTAGGTGTGTGCGTGCCCCATGCACAAGTTCCGGAAGCTTTTTGCCCTTAGCAGTACCTGTTGGGCCAGCAGGGGAGCCCCCTGGAGTGGCACTGGTATATCCTCGCATATAACCCCCTGCTGGCCCTCCACCTCCTCAGTTCCTTCTTGCTGGAGATTCTGACAAAGGTGGAGGTGGGTGGGATAGGAATGGACATAAGCAACACATCTCGAAGAACAACAGTTACAAGGTAAGTAACCGTCTTTTCTTCTTTGACTGCTTGCTTATGTCCATTCCGTCTAGGTGATTCCAAGCAAAACCCTAAGGAGGCGGGGTCGGAACCTAGAGTGAAACGGACTGCAGCACTGCCTGATCTACCGCTGCGTCCTGACTAGCTTGTTGTGTGATGGCATAATGTTTGGTGAAGGTGTGGACCGAGGACCAGGTGGCCGCCCTGCATATGTCCACGACTGGCACCTGGGCTAGGAAGGCCATGGAGGAGGCCTGGGCCCTAGTCGAGTGGGCTGTGATAGGAGGGGCCACCCTCCCTCTAAGATCGTAACAGGTCTTGATACACGATGTAATCCATGACGAAAGACACTGAGCTGATACCGGGGAACCCTTCGTCCTGTCTGCTATGGAGAAAAACTGAGTGGATTTGCGAAATGACCGCGTCCTGTCTAAATAAAAGGCGAGAGCCCTCCTAAAGTCCAATGAGTGGAGTGCCTTCTCTTTCTCATCCACATGTGGCTTTGGATAGAACACTGGCAGGAAAATCTCCTGGGACATGTGGAACAGGGAAACTACCTTAGGGAGGAAAGCCGGGTGGGGGCGCATCGTCACCTTGTCCCTCAAAATCACCATGTACGGAGGTTCTGAGGAGAGGGCCCGCAGCTCAGAAACCCTCCTGGTTGAGGCAATGGCCACCAGAAACGCTACCTTCCACGAGGGGTGGGAGAGAGAACACATAGCCAACGGCTCGAATGGTGGGCACATGAGCCCCTGCAGCACCAGGTTCAAATCCCACTGCAGCACTGGCCGACGCACGTGGGGGTTTAACCTGCCCAATCCCTTCAGGAAGCGTTTCACCATATCCTGCGCAAAGAGCGACCTCCTGCCTTCCCCCTGGTGGAAGGCTGTAATGGCCGCCAGGTGTACACTAATCGATGAGGTGGAAAGGCCCTGGCCCCGGAGGTTGAGAAGGTAGTCCAAAATAAGGGGAATAGGAGCCCTTTCTGGGACCACCCCTTTCTGACTGATCCACATAGAAAACCTCTTCCATTTGGCTAGGTAGGAGGATCTAGTGGAGGGTTTCCTACTTTCCATGAGTACTTTCCTCACCGGGTCTGAGCAAAGGAGTTCTCTCCCCCCTCCCCCCCACTGCCACTGATCATCCAAGCCTTGAGGTAGAGAGATTGGAGGTTCAGGTGGCACAGCCAACCCTGGTCGAGCTCCTGCATTAGGAGGTCCAGGACCATCAGCAGGGGGACGGGATCCGCAATCAATAGTGACACCAGAGTCGTGTACAAATGTTGCCGGGGCCAATCTGGGGCTATGAGAATGAGCGTGGCCCCGCCCTTCCTGACCCTCATGAGCACATTGTGGATCAGGGGGAAGGGAGGGAAGGCGTATAGCAGGCCTGCCGGCCATGTTCCCATGAGGGCATCTCCCATAGACCCCCCGCCTTCACCCCAAAAAGAACCTGGGGCACTTTCTGTTGGCAAGGGTCACAAACAGATCTACTAGGGGATTGCCCCACCTGTGGAAGAGGGAGTCTACCACCTCCCCCTTGAGCAACCATTGGTGGGCTGAAAAGGTCCGACTGAGCCAGTCCGCCAGGGTGTTGCATGAGCTTGACAGGTAAGTGGCCTGCAAATGAACCCCCTGCGCAATGCACAGATCCCAGAGGGCTAGCACCTCCTGGCACAGGGGAGAGGAACGAACACCACCTTGACTGTTGATGTAGTACATTGCAGTCGTGTTGTCCGTAAGAACGGACACACACTTCCCCCGTAGCTGGGGCATAAATGTCCAACAAGCCAGCCGAACCACCCTCAGCTCCCTGACATTGATGTGCAGGTTCCTCTCTGCCCCCAACCACGTAACTTGCGTACGAAGATCCGCCAGGTGGGCACCCCATCCTGCATCGGATGCATCGGTCACCAGCTGGACTGTGGGGGAGGGGTGGTGGAACGAGACCCCTTTGCACACTTAGGAGTCCCTCAGCCACCAGTTCAGGGTCGATAGGATTGCCGGAGGGACTGTCACCACCAGGTCGATATGGTTGCGGGCTGGCCTTGTACATTGTCGCCAGCCAGTTCTGGAGAGGCCTGAGGTAGAGCCTGGCGTAGTGCACCACATATGTGCATGCCGCCACGTGACCCAAAAGCCTCATGCAGTTCCGTGCTGTGGTCACGGGGGCAGCCTGAAGGCTGCGAATGATGTCGCCCAGGGACAGGAACCGTGGACATGGGAGGGACGCCCTGCCACATGTCACATCCAAACATGCCCCCACAAACTCTATCGCTTGGATGGGAGCAAGGGTGGACTCCTCTTCATTCAGTATGAGCCCCAATCCTAAAAATGTTTCCCTGGCTAGGTCGATGTCAGACAAAAGTTGGTCCCTCGACTGGCCCTGATCAGCGAGTCATCTAGGTAAGGGTAAACATGCAGCCCCTTCCTCCGAAGGAATACTGCCACTACCGCCATGCACTTGGTGAACACCCTGGGCGCTGTGGAGAGGCCAAACGGCAGCACTGCAAACGGTAATGGTCCTCGCCCACCGTAAAGCGAAGGTATTTCCTGTGGTGGGGAACAATCGAGATGTGGAAGTATGCATCCTTCAAATCGAGGGCAGCATACCAGTCTCCTAGATTGAGGGAGGGGATGATGTAGGCTAGCGTCACCATCCTGAATTTTGACTTTCTTAAGATGTTGAGCCCCCTTTGGTCCAGGATGGGGCGGAGACCCCCCTTGGATTTTGGGATCAGGAAGTAGCGGGAATAAAAGCCACTTCCCTGGAGGGACAGGGGGACCTCCTCTACTGCCCCTAGAGAAAGTAGCATGGAAACCTCCTGCCTGAGCAGGGTCTCGTGAGAGGGGTCCCTGAAAAGGGACAGGGAAGGGGGATGGGAGGGCGGGGAAGAAAGGAATGGGATAGAATATCCCCTCTGTACCACGTACAGTACCCAAAGGTCCATGGTGATATTGCAGCTGGCCCGGTAAAAGGGGGATAGCCTCTGGCAAAAGAGTCGGTCTATGGGAACGACTAGAACTCCATCCTCGGGCACACCTTCAAAAGCTGGGCCTAGGTCCCTGGGACTTATTAGAGGGTCTGGGGTTCTGGTCAGGGGACCCCGTGATCTCCTCCTATTCCCCCTGGCTGTGGGAGCCCTAGACCTCCTCCTACTAACAAACCGCGGCCCTTGCTGATAGCTTCTCTGCAGCCTCTGGTTGAGTGGATGCTGCTGCAGGGCTGGGGTGTGGATGCCCAGGGATTTTAGGGTGGCCCTGGGGTCTTTAACGATGTGTAGCTTGTCGTCTGTTTGCTCCGAGAACAACCTGGAGCCCTCACAGGGAAGGTCCTGCAACATCACCTGGACCTCCTGCGGTATGCTGAAGATCTGGAGCCAAAAGCACCTACGCATAACAATGCCCATGACCATGGCCCGAGCTGCCGAGTCCGTGGCATTCAGGGCGGTCTGCAGCGCTGTTTGCAAAACTATTCTTCCTTCCTCCATAAAGGTGGCAAACTCCCGCTGGGAAGCTTGGAGCAGCTGGTCCTTGAATATGTCCACCACCACCCAAGAATTGTATGCATACCGGCTGAGCATCGCTTGCTGGTTTGCAATCCTCAGTTTTAGGCCCGCCGTAGCATATGCCTTCCGCCCCAGCAGGCCCAACTTCTTTGGCTCCTTACTCTTCGGAGTAGGGCCACACCGCCCCTGCCTATCCCTCTGGCAAGCCGCCTGAACCACTGCTGAACCCGGTGGTGGATGAAGAGAGGCTTGTGCCCGGACTGGGGCACAAAATACCGCCTCTCAACCCCTTTCTGTGTCAGGGGAATGGAGGCCGGTGTCTGCCATAAAGTCTTGATTATCTTTGCCACCGTTTTATTCAGAGGGAGGGTGATCTTAGCCGGGGCGTCAGCTGTAAGAATGTCCACCATCAGGTCCTCCTCCTCCTTAATCTCCTCTGCCTGCATCCCCACGTTCTGTGCGAGGCACCTGAGGAGGTCCTGATGGGCTTGCGTGTCCATCGTAGGCATGCCCAGAGATGGATCTGCTAAGGCCTCATCCAGCGACAAGGACGAGGACTCCAGCAGCTGGGGTTGAACCATAACTGTGGCGGCAGGCTCAATCTTGGGGCCAGGACTCTGCGCAGGGCCTTCTGGAAGGGGCTGACAGGGTGGTTCAGCCGATTCACCTCTCGACCCCGGGAGGCTGGCTCTAGTCTCCAAGCCTGGATCCCTGGTGAGTGGGGTGGCTGATGGGGCAGACCTATGGCTAGAGCACACCGAGGTCGCCACAGACCCTGCTCTCGAAAGGTCAGGGCCTTGCGCCTGATGATAGGCCCACGGTGTCCAGAAGGGCCACTGCATAGGTGGCTGCCACTGAGGGGGCCATGTCTGGACCATGGGTGGGCTGTGATGCCCTGAGTGATGCCGAGACGAGAACCGGTGACCCGACCTGGAGCGGTGCGCTGATCTATGGGACGAGTGAGAGACCCTAGATGCAGCCGACCGTTGAGAGGAGGCTGACAAGACCAGAGACTCTGCATGGGACTCCGAAGAGTATTCCAACGCCGACCACAGCGGTGCAGAAGACCCTTGTTCCTCCTGCACCACATGGTGAGCCATGGCAGCCGGTTT
Organism: Pelochelys cantorii; assembly: GCA_032595735.1. Classification (NCBI taxonomy): domain Eukaryota; kingdom Metazoa; phylum Chordata; order Testudines; family Trionychidae; genus Pelochelys; species Pelochelys cantorii. Next base: position 61,254,085 of record CM064328.1, on the reverse strand, counting down.
CCCACTATGGGGTACAGGCAGTACCAGCAGGGGTGGCATGGTGTGGGACTCCGGTGCCGGAGCGCACGGTGCCTCTGGAAGCGGTGCCAACTCCGCAGGAAGAGGCGCCCTCCTCCATGGTGCCTCCTACACTGGGGACGGCAGTGCCGAGCCCGGTTCTTGCCTGGGCAGTGCTGGCTGCAGTGCTGGGGACGGCTTAGGCACATGGGTCTCACGGGCCATGTGCTCCTCCGTGCCGCGCGGTGCCAGAGCTCACAGCCTTCCCGGGCCCATCAGCTCCCGGGCCACAGAGAATGTCTCCGACGTGGATGGCCTCCAGACCTCCTCCAGGGAGAGGTCCCAGCCCCCTTGGGCTCCCGATCCTACCAGGCTCCTCCCTTGAAGCACTAGCTCCCAGGGGCAGGCACTCCGGTCCCGCTTTTGCGGCAACCTTTTACTTCGTGCCCGTTTACTAGTCGACAGCACCGGTGACTGAGATCGGTGCCGATCAGTGCCGGGAAGGCGCCGTGTGCCTTGGAGCCCCCTCTGTCTCTCTAGTCGATGCTGGTGCGCTCCTTACCGACGGTGCCGGGGGTTGAAGTGCTGAGTCCATTAACAGGAGCTTAAGCCTGAAGTCTCTCCCCCTCTGCCTACACGGCTTAAAGGACCTGCAGATCTTGCAGGCGTTAGTTAAATGGCCCTCACTGAGGCACTTCAAACAATCTTTGTGTGGATCTCAGCGGGGCAGGGGTTTGGAGCACTGTTGACAGGGTTTGAAGCCCTGGGGCCCCAGCATGCCCTCCTCGCAGAAGGAAGCGGGAAACTACTATCAACACTATCTAATCACTATCTACTAACAATCAACTGCTAACTACTCCTAAGGAGAAACTATTTACATAAGAAAGCTAAGGGCACATTTGCAATGGCAAGCAGAGCGTTCCAGCAACCTCCAGGGGCAGAAAGGAGGAACTGAGGGGTGGAGGGCCAGCAGGGGGTTATATGCTAGGCTATACTGGTGCCACTCCAGGGGGCACCCCTGCTGGCCCAACGGGTACTGCTAAGGGCAAATAGCTTCTGGAACTTGTGCACAGGGCGCGCACACACTTAGATGGAATGGACATAAGCAAGAACATAAGAACATAAGAATGGCCATACTGGGTCAGACCAAAGGTCCATCGAGCCCAGCATCCCATCTGCCGACGGTGGCCAATGCCAGGTGCCCCAGAGAAGGAGAACAGAAGACAATGATCAAGTGATTTATCTCCTGCCATCCATCTCCTGCCCTTGTTATGAAGGCTAGGGCACCATACTTTATCCCTGGCTAATAGCCATTTATGGACCTAACCTGCAAAAATTTATCAAGCTCTTTTTTAAACCCTAATAGAGTCCTGGCCTTCACAGCCTCCTCGGGCAAGGAGTTCCACAGGTTGACTGTGCGCTGTGTGAAGAAAAATTTCCTTTTATTAGTTTTGAACCTACTACCCATCAATTTCATTTGGTGTCCCCTAGTTCTTGTATTATGGGAAAAGGTAAATAATTTTTCTATAATCACTTTCTCCACACCAGTCATGATTTTATATACCTCTATCATATCGCCCCTCAATCGCCTTTTTTCCAAACTGAAAAGTCCCAGTCTCTCTAGCCTCTCCCCATATGGGACCCTTTCCAAGCCCCTAATCATCTTAGTCGCCCTTTTCTGAACCTTTTCTAATGCCAATATATCTTTTTTGAGGTGAGGAGACCACATCTGCACGCAGTACTCGAGATGTGGGCGTACCATAGTTTTATATAGGGGAAGTATGATATCTTTTGTCTTATTATCTATCCCTTTTTTAATAATTCCTAACATCCTATTTGCCTTACTAACTGCCGCTGCACACTGCGTGGATGTCTTCGTAGAACTATCCACTATAACTCCAAGATCCCTTTCCTGATCTGTCGTAGCTAAATTTGACCCCATCATGTAGTACGTGTAATTTGGGTTATTTTTTCCAACATGCATTACCTTACACTTACCCACATTAAATTTCATTTGCCATTTTGCTGCCCAATCACTCAGTTTGCTGAGATCTTTTTGTAGTTCTTCACAATCCCTTTTGCTTTTGACTGTCCTGAACAACTTTGTGTCATCTGCAAACTTGGCCACCTCACTGCTTACCTCATTTTCTAGATCATTGATGAACAAGTTGAACAGGATTGGTCCCAGTACTGACCCTGGGGAACACCACTAGTTACCCTCCTCCATTGTGAAAATTTACCGTTTATTCCCACCCTTTGTTTTCTGTCTTTTAACCAATTCTTGATCCATGAAAGGACCTTTCCTCCTATCCCATGACCACCTAATTTACGTAAAAGCCTTTGGTGTGGGACCGTGTCAAAGGCTTTCTGGAAATCTAGGTATATTATATCCACTGGGTGCCCCTTGTCCGCATGTTTATTAACCCCTTCAAAGAATTCTAACAGATTAGTTAGACACGACTTCCCTCTGCAGAAACCATGCTGACTTTTGCCCAACAATTCGTGCTCTTCTATGTGCCTTGCAATTTTACTCTTTACTAGTGTTTCTACTAATTTGCCTGGTACTGATGTTAAACTTATCGGTCTATAATTGCCAGGATCTCCTCTAGAGCCTTTTTTAAATATTGGTGTTATATTGGCCATCTTCCAGTCATTTGGTACCAAAGTGGATTTAAAGGATAGGTTACAAACCACTGTTAATAACTCCGCAATTTCACATTTGAGTTCTTTCAGAACCCTTGGGTGAATGCCGTCTGGTCCCGGAGACTTGTTACTATTCAGCTTATCAATTAATTCCATAACCTCCTCTAATGTCACTTCAGTCTGAGTGAGTTCCTCAGATTTGTCACCTAAAAAGGCTGGCTCAGATTTAGGAACCTCTGTAACATCCTCAGCCGTGAAGACTGAAGCAAAGAAATCATTTAATCGCTCCGCAATGGCACTGTCTTCCTTGATCGCTCCTTTTATATCTTTATCATCCAAGGGCCCCACTGCTTTTTTAGCGGGCTTCCTGCTTCTAATGTATTTAAAAAACATTTTACTATCATTTTTTGAATTTTTGGCTAGCTGTTCCTCAAACTCTTTTTTGGCTTTTCTTACTACATTATGACACTTAATTTGGGAGTGTTTATGTTCCTTTCTATTTTCCTCACTAGGATTTGACTTCCACTTTTTAAAAGCTGCCCTTTTCTCTCTCACTGCCTTTTTAACATGGCTGTTTAGCCATGGTGGTTCTTTGTTAGGTCTCTTACTGTGTTTTTTTATTTGGGGTATACATTTAAGTTGGGCCTCTAGTATGGTGTCTTTAAACAGTTCCCATGCAGCTTCCAGGGATTTTAGTTTAATTACTCTCCCTTTTAGTTTCTGTTTAACTAGCTTCCTCATTTTAGTGTAATTCCCCTTTTTGAAATTAAATGCCAGAGTGTTTGACCGCTGTGGTGTTCTTCCCAACACAGGAATATTAAAAGTTATTATATTGTGGTCACTATTTCCAAGCGGTCCAGTAACAGTTACCTCTTGGACCAGATCCTGCGTTCCAGTCAAGACTAGGTCGAGAATCGACTCTCCCCTTGTGGGTTCCTGTACTAGCTGCTCCAAGAAGCAGTCATTTAAGGCATCAAGAAATTTAATCTCTGAATCCCGTCCTGAGGTGACATGCACCCAATCAATATGGGGATAATTGAAATCTCCTATTATTACTGTGTTTTTTTTATTTTGGTAGCCTCTCTAATCTCCCTTATCATTTCAGCATCACTATCACTGTCCTGGTTAGGTGGTCGGTAATATATTCCTAATGCCATATTCATATTAGAGGAATGAATTGTTATCCATAATGATTCTATGGAACATTTTGATTCCTTTAGGATTTTTACTTCATTTGATTCTATATTATCCTTCACATATAGTACCACTCCGCCACCCGCACGACCTGTTCTGTCTTTCCGATATAATTTATATCCCGGTATGATAGTGTCCCACTGATTGTCCTCATTCCACCATGTTTTTGTGATGCCTATTATGTCAACTTCCTCCTTTGATATGAGGTATTCCAGTTCACCCATCTTATTAGACAGACTCCTAGCATTAGTGTAAAAGCATGTTAGAAAACTACCACTATTTATATGTCCGCCTTTCTCAGACACATTGGATTTTTTTATGCACGATTGTTTCACATCTGATCTTGCCCATATATTATTTCCCACGTTCCCTATCTGACTAACTTCTAGGGAATCCCTACCTATGGAGCCTCGTGTAAGAGAAGTCTCCGTCCGATCCAGGTGCTCCCCCGCACCAATCGGCTTTCCCCCACCTCTTAGTTTAAAAACTGCTCTACGACCTTTTTAATGTTTAATGCCAGCAGTCTGGATCCACCTCGATTAGGTGGAGCCCATCATTCCTGTATAGGCTCCCCCTACCCCAAAAGTGTCCCCAGTTCCTAATAAATCTAAACCCCTCTTCCCTGCACCATCGTCTCATCCACGCATTGAGACTCTGAAGTTCTGCCTGTCTATCTGGCCCTGCGCGTGGAACTGGAAGCATTTCAGAGAAGCACTCGAAGAAGAACTAAGCCCTAACTTCTATCTTTGTTTTTTCTTCCAAAGCAGAGTTTATAGAATCCATAAAAATATCCAAAACGTAGTCGAAGCTAATACAATGAGATCAAAAGAATAAACTCTGGGCTACCTCCTATTCTGCTGTTAAATAGCTCTCAGGCTCCAAATTATAAGCATGAATGAATGTAAAACATTTTGTGTGTCTACACAAGATGTGTCTGTATTGCTCAACTCCCTGAGCATAGAAGCCATTAGGCACCGGTGTCTGAATGTACAGCTTCAACACCATTGCAAACGTTTGTTGCGATGAAAACATATATCTCTGAGCCAGAGGGAAAATGCTGAGTTCTGAATAGCAGTTCAAAGATGCATGAGTCAAATGCATTATGCTATTCCATTTGAGAAGCTCCACAGCCACAGCACTTCCTCAGCCTCAATGATTTTATTATTCTGTAATTATTGAAAGCAACAAATATTTTGTTGAAGGTACTGTAACAGCTTCATACTTCCTTCTAGGTAGTTCAGTGGTTCCTCATTTGTGAGACCAGACCTAGCGATGGCAGAGGAGAGAATGAGCCACTTCATAGAGGTACCATATTTCCAGCACAGTTCAGCCTGAGATACCGTAAAGAAAATATATCAAAGGAGTAACTGAACTGTCCTTTTCCCTCCCTTTTTATGCCAATCTGTATTATAATGTAGTACAAGCCAATCTTCTATCTACTGTATATATTTTAGAAATGTGCATCTGTCTATCCACGTGCAAGTCCGTTTGTTCAAGAACTCCTCCTAACCGGTAAGAGCTAGAACCACCAAATTTGATATGCAGCTTCTTCATCTCCTAATTTAAAGCAAGGCCAGGGATCGGTTGTGCCAGGAACGTGGAATCTGCCTGGAATGAGACTGTTTTCCATAATATGGAAATGGAGGGAGCTGATTGGATGGATGCTTGCTGCAGAGTGACCACTGAGGCCAGCAGCATCACCAAGAGAGTGGCCAGCTGGGACTGGGGCTCGTCATCTTGCTTATCACCAGACCAGGTAAGTAGCTCCTCTGCCCTAAAACCTCCCTGGCCCTTGGTTGCAGTGCTGGCGGAGGGAGAAGCCCCACCAGCCAGCACTCCTGCCACCTCCCGGAGGAGCCACATCCTGGTCCCCCCAGCACTGTAGGAGTGGGACTTTATATTTGTATTTCAGGTTTAATAATGTAGTAATGTCTGACTTAATTTTATCCTGAATAGTAGTAGAGAGGTAGCCGTGTTAGTTTTTCCTTTTGTTTTAGCCAGATCAGACTATGTAGCACTTTAAAGACTAATAAGATGGTTTAATAGGTGATGAGCTTCCGTGGTCTGAGGAAGTGGCTCTGGCCCACAAAAGCTCATCACCTATTAAACCATCTTGTTAGTCTTTAAAGTGCTACATAGTTTTTCCTTTTGTTTTAATTTTATCCTGCTAGCCACCCTTTTTTCTTGTGACCCGCACTAGGCCCTTTAGTTAAATATACATTTCTTTGTTTTAAGGTTTAGTAAGTAAAAGACAGGATCTTGTATTGTGTCTATGTTAATAAGATTAGAGGAATGTTGAAGGCCTGAGCCTTCAATGTGAACTATTTTGATTACAAGATTTAGTAAGGTTTAATTTACAATGCTTTTTGCTTTTGCTCAATATAAAACACTGCTGTTTGTATCTCTGTGAAAGACTGTGTGAATGAGGAATGTGTCATCAGAAAGAGATAAGGTGTGAAGGCCGTTGTCAAAATCAGATGGTCAAGAGAAGAGGGGATGAAGAGACTTACCGATGCCAAAGAACCATCAGTGCGTATCCATGATCAGGGATTGGCAGATTGACGACTCTAGAGTGGAGCTGGCACCCCTAAAGACAATTGATTAAGCAATCCAGGACAGAATGAGCCTCTTGGAGGTGTTTTGGAATGTTAACATCAAAAGATAACAGTAACCGGTCACAAGCTGACACACAGATTGACAGAGCCAAAAAAGTACCCAGACATGAACTACTTCAAGACAGGCCCAAAAGAGAAAACAACAGAATTCCACTTGTCATCACCCACAGTCCACAACTTAAACCCCTCCAACACATCATCAAAAATCTACAACCCTATCCTGGAAAATGACCCCTCGCTCTCAGAGGCCTTGGGGGAAAGGCCAATTCTCACTTACAGACAACCCCCTAACCTGAAACAAATTATTTCTGGTAACCATGCAGCACAGCTACATCATAAGCATCCAGGAATCCACCCCTGCAATCAGCCCCAGTGCCAACTCTGCCCACACATCTACATAAGCATTTTCATCACTGGACCCACATCAGCCACCAAGTCAGAGGCTCATTTAACTGCACATACACTAATGTGATCTATGCCATCAAATGCCAGCAATGCCCCACTGCAACGTATATGGGCCAAACTGGACAGTATCCACGGGAAAGAATTAATGGACACAAATCAGATATCCAAAAAGGCAACACACAAAAACCTGTTGGAGAACACTTTAATCTTCCTGGGCGCTCATTAATGGATCTCCAAGTCACTGTTTTGTTTCAGACCAATTCCACAAGCCAAATACACAGAGAAGGATTGGAGCTTAACTTCATTCACAAGTTTAATTCTTATACTAATGGTTTGAATGTGATATCGGATGGCTCACACATTATCAACCAACCAAACAATGAAGGTGCTAATGGTTCTTTATGTCTGTGTAGAATCTAGTGTTGATCATCTTCCTTTCCAAGTGCTAACTAATGGTTCTTATTAGCCTCTTTTAGCTATTTAGTCTTTGAGATGCTACTAGACTAATTATTGGTTTTTAAGTTTTTCCTGTTACAGACTCACTCGGCTATTCCTCTGAAGCTTATCTACTCACTGTCTTTTTTTCTTCCTTCCCTTCAATTTTTCCCCCCTTCCTTTCCTTATTTATTCTTGGATCTGGACTTCCAACATTCCTGGCATCTGAAGAAGTGGGTTATGCCCACAAAAGCTCATGAAACCATCTATGTGTTTTGTTAGTCTTTAAAGTGTTAACTAGATTATTTGATTAAGTTTTTCCTGTTATAGACTAACTCAGCTACCCCTCTGAAACCACTAGTGTGTGTTTGCCCCAAATGCAGTGCAAAGTGGGCCATATGAGGTGTCAAACGAAAGCTTATGCTGTGCTGACTCTGTCTAGGCTATTCATGTAACTTGTACAATCTGTGTGGGCAAAGTTATGAATATAGGCTTTGTATTTATATTTTAAGTGTTTCCTACTGGGAGGGGTGGTTGCTCAATGCTGCATGAATAATGGCTTTTAAGGGTTGCCAATTAACACCTGTGGAGCGCACAATGGCCTCTTGCCTGAGAAGGACACACCAGGAGACTACATGGCTCCTTGCCTAAAAAGGACAGAAACTGGTTTGTGGGTCATGTGATCAGCCCATTTTGGGTGGCACCCAAAAGATAAATGGGTTTTTCCTCCACATGGGTAAGATTATAAAAGTATCATGAGGATGCTTTTATCTCGTCTTCACTCCTGCCCTCCACCACTGATGAGGACAGTTGGCTAGGAAGGATTTGTCCACCCATCCTAACACAGGATGTACACCAGAGACTTTTAAGCTAGCAGGTTATTACATCTCTGCTAAGAGCTTACATCATGAACTTGGTGACTGATGTATGTAATGTATCCTCTCTAACCATCTCACTCTCAAGTTTTTCTTTCTTTTATTAATAAACCTTTAGATTTTAGATTCTAAAGGGTTGACACAGCATACTCTTTTGGGTAAGATCTGAGTATGAATTGACCTGGGACTGTGGCTGATCCTTTGGATCCGGGAGAACCTGTTCCAAGTTGGTGAGATTGGTTTTATAACCTCTAACCTGTGTAAAGTGTGGTGCTGGTTGTGGCAGAGAACGCTGGGGTGTCTAAGGGGTTCTGCTCATGAGGCTTCTTGCTGGCTAGGGGGCAGCTTAAGTGCTGTGTGTGACTGGTTCGGTGTCTTATAGAGGAGAACCCCACTCTTAGGTTGTAAGTAACCCCGATTCTGAGCAATTTGCCCTTACTTGACCCTCTTAGCAGTGCCACAGACCAACCTGATATATAACAACCCCATACCACAGCAAGGGTCCCCTACTAAGTAGAAAGAGGAGCAGGAAAAAAATGAGATAAACTAGAGCAGGAGGTGAGGGAAAGAAGTACCATACTATTTATGATTTGTATCACACCTGGGGGTCCCTGTGTCCCTTTATGCTGCTACTGTGAGAGGGGGCTGTGGTTGAAACCATCTATGTGTTTTGTTAGTCTGACATCAGAAAGAGATAAGGTGTGAAGGCCGTTGTCAAAATCAGATGGTCAAGAGAAGAGGGGATGAAGAGACTTACCGATGCCAAAGAACCATCAGTGCGTATCCATGATCAGGGATTGGCAGATTGACGACTCTAGAGTGGAGCTGGCACCCCTAAAGACAATTGATTAAGCAATCCAGGACAGAATGAGCCTCTTGGAGGTGTTTTGGAATGTTAACATCAAAAGATAACAGTAACCGGTCACAAGCTGACACACAGAAATCCATAGACTTCAACAGAGGATAGAGGATTATAAGAACAGGGTGCTTTGCTATGGGACTTTGGGTTCGTCTTGCCACCAACTCCAGGAGCATCGGATCGCGACCGACAAAGCCCGGCTCCCCTTTGTGAGCAATCTGGCTGGCCACTAGATTGATTCAGACTCTGGACTGGTAACTATAACATCGACTGGCGGGACTGTGTGCATGGTGTGTGTGGGTGGGTGACTGAAAAGCATATGCTAACTGTTGTAGTCTCAATAAATGCGGCGTACTGCCTTCTCCCCTATAAAAGATCTCGCGTGCTTTGTATAGCATAACAGGTCACCCTACATAGCTCTCCCTATCCTCCCCCAGGTCCAGGGAGTGCCAACAGGGCTGGCCTATGTGGCCACCCCCTTCAGTCCCACTGGACTGGGACCAGGGAGCACTGGTGGGGGTAGCCAGTGCAGTACCCACTCTCTGGGTCCCCCCATCCTGGCCCACTCCCCAGCTACAAACCAGCAGGCAGGGTGTGTAGCCATCCCCTGCATCCTGGGGACAAGCTGGTGGGCAGGTGCACAGTCCCACCACCCCAGGGACAAGCTGGCAGCCACCCTCATCCCCTTCCCTGAACTCCCTCGACTCCCAAACCCCTGCCCTGATTCCTGCACCCCCCACCCGAGCCCCTCCTCACCTCCTGACCTGACTCTTGCACCCTCCATCCCCTGCCCTGAGCCCCTCCTTACCCCCAACCCTCACTCTTGCACCCCATGTATGTCCAGCCCCCTACCTTGAGCACCTCCTCAACCCCTCAGTCTGACTCCTGTGCCCTTACAACCCCAGTCACCTGCCCTGAGTCCCCTCATTCCCAATACCCTGCCCTGACTCCTGCACCCCGCACCCAGCTAGCCCCCAGCCCTGAAGGATCTGGGCAATTCTGGGTAAGTCTTCTAGTACTATATATTTTAGAAATGTGTGCCTGTCTGTCTGCCTGTAAGTCCATTTGTTCAAGAACTGCTCGTAAACGGTAAGACCTAGAACCATCACATTTGGTATGCAGCTTCCTTTTATCATAATTGAAAGAAAGTAAGGGTTTGGTTGTGCCAGGAAAATGGGATGTGTCTCGAATTCGATTGTTTCTCATAAAATGGAAAGGGAGGCGTCTGGCAGGAGGGAGTTATACTATAGAATGACCACAGGAGAGCAGCAAGGGGCCAGAGATGGGGACTGGGACAGATATAACCCTATTGGGCCACCAGGGGGCAAAGATGGAGAAAGGGGCAGCTATCTACTATACATTTCAGAGAATTTGTCTGTTGGTTTGCCTGTGTGTCTGTCTGTGCCCCAGCTGGGGGACACTCATCCCTTCCCCAGCTATGCTTGCTGGAGTTACAACAGCCATGGACAGGAACTTCTCACCTGGTCCCAAGCTGCTGTGGTGAGAGAGGGCTGTGGTTGTCCTCTCTTCCCCGGGTAGCCTGCATACTGACCATCCCTATCCCAGAACAATGATTTAAATGAGGAGGAAGTGGCCACAGCAGCAGGAGAAACCTGTGGATATTGAACTAGAAGAGCAGCACAGTTGATGAATGGATGTACTGCTACCCTATTGCATCACAGTTCCTTTTAAACTACCTGCCTATTATAGTTTTTCCTGTTATGTATCTCCCTCTGAAACCACTAGTGTGTGTTTGCCCCAAATGCAGTGCAAAGTGGGCCATATGAGGTGTCAAACGAAAGCTTATGCTGTGCTGACTCTGTCTAGGCTATTCATGTAACTTGTACAATCTGTGTGGGCAAAGTTATGAATATAGGCTTTGTATTTATATTTTAAGTGTTTCCTACTGGGAGGGGTGGTTGCTCAATGCTGCATGAATAATGGCTTTTAAGGGTTGCCAATTAACACCTGTGGAGCGCACAATGGCCTCTTGCCTGAGAAGGACACACCAGGAGACTACATGGCTCCTTGCCTAAAAAGGACAGAAACTGGTTTGTGGGTCATGTGATCAGCCCATTTTGGTGGCACCCAAAAGATAAATGGTTTTTCCATCCACATGGGTAAGATTATAAAAGTATCATGAGGATGCTTTTATCTCGTCTTCACTCCTGCCCATCCACCACTGATGAGGACAGTTGGCTAGGAAGGATTTGTCCACCCATCCTAACACAGGATGTACACCAGAGACTTTTAAGCTAGCAGGTTATTACATCTCTGCTAAGAGCTTACATCATGAACTTGGTGACTGATGTATGTAATGTATCCTCTCTAACCATCTCACTCTCAAGTTTTTCTTTCTTTTATTAATAAACCTTTAGATTTTAGATTCTAAGGGTTGACACAGCATACTCTTTTGGGTAAGATCTGAGTATGAATTGACCTGGGACTGTGGCTGATCCTTTGGATCCGGGAGAACCTGTTCCAAGTTGGTGAGATTGGTTTTATAACCTCTAACCTGTGTAAAGTGTGGTGCTGGTTGTGGCAGAGAACGCTGGGGTGTCTAAGGGTTCTGCTCATGAGGCTTCTTGCTGGCTAGGGGGCAGCTTAAGTGCTGTGTGTGACTGGTTCGGTGTCTTATAGAGGAGAACCCCACTCTTAGGTTGTAAGTAACCCCGATTCTGAGCAATTTGCCCTTACTTGACCCTCTTAGCAGTGCCACAGACCAACCTGATATATAACAACCCCATACCACAGCAAGGGTCCCCTACTAAGTAGAAAGAGGAGCAGGAAAAAAATGAGATAAACTAGAGCAGGAGGTGAGGGAAAGAAGTACCATACTATTTATGATTTGTATCACACCTGGGGGTCCCTGTGTCCCTTTATGCTGCTACTGTGAGAGGGGGCTGTGGTTGTACATGCAACCAGTAGAAGGAGAGCTCATGACACAGAAAGCGTATGTCTCAGTAAATGATACGATGAAGCTAGTGGATGAAACAAGCAAATAAAGGAAATGCACAAGCTTCCTAATTGTAGAACAGTAGGACAATGGAACAGCCTGTCTAAGGAAGTTGTGGAAGCTTCGTCTCAGGAGGTTTTCAAAAGGAGGCTGGACAGCCATGAATCTTGAATGATTTATACAAATTCTGCATTTTGGTAGCAGGTTAAACTAAATCAGTGGCTCTCAACCTTTACAGGCTACTGTACCCTTTTCAGGAGTCTGATGTGTCTTGTGTACCCCAAGTTTCACCTCACTTAAAAATCTCAGACTTTGGCTTTAGCTCCACTCAGCAGGTCTCAGCGTTTCTGTCTTGGGCTCCAGAAAATCTAATGCCAGCCCTGGTGACACCATTAAATTGAACATATCCACAGTTTGATATAGTATATAAAGAAGTATAAACAAGCTGCTTTTGTCTGTATGAAATTTTAGTTTTCATTGACTTTGCTAGTGCTTTTTATATAATCTGTTGTAAAACTAGGCAAATATCTAGAGGAGCTGATGTACCCCCTTGAAGATTTCTGTGTACCCCCTGTTGAAAACTACTGGATTAGATGGTCTCTGTGGTCCCTTCTAACTCTATGATCCTAAGAGAAGAGAAATATGACACACGGATTTAACAAAATTCCCCTGAAGACTAGTTGTGTGGACAGTGCAGCTTGTTATCCGCCTAAATAAAGAGTGAACGCAGGCAGAGAGAAGAGGATACAATAGGTCAGGAATTAAAACTGGCAGACAAAAGAGAATGGAAAAGAGTGCATGCACTTTCAGAAAGAGATATAAACTTGGCACTTACCCAAGGAGAAGGAGAAAAACAACACAGTGGATAAGGAGGACAATTGGGAAGGAAAAAAAGTGAAAACAGGAAAGCAAGACCTGCACAAATACACAGAAAAGAGACACACAAGAAGGGAAAAGGAGACTAGTCGCCAAAAAAAGACAGTGAGACAAAGAGAAATAGAACGAACAAAAACAACTGAGATTTCAGGTTACTATTAGGATCTAAATCAGGGGTGGGCAATAATTTTTGCAGGGGGGGCCACTTAATGAATTTTGATACTGATCGTGGGTCAGCTTCAGCTCCCTTGAAGTAGCAGGGCCTGTGGCAGAAGGGGTGAAGATGAAGACTAGCCTCCCCCCAGAGTTGTCTGGGGATGGAGGCTTTGAAGTAAAAACACAGCAAAGGGCTCCCAGCCCTGCTGCTACCATATTGCCTGGGAGCTGCCCAAATAGCAGCCGCTATTTAAAGGACTCGCAGCTCCAGCCCCTGTTGGGTAAGCGCTGCATGTGGAAGTCCTTTAAATAGCCACAGCGACCCGGATGGCTCCCAGGTAATACGGTAGTGGTGGGGCTGGGAGCTGCGAGCTCTTTTAATAGCAGCAATTTAAAGGACTCGTAACTCCTGATCCCATCACTACTGCATTGCTTGACAGCTGCCTTGGATTGCTGCGGCTATTTAAAAGGCTCGCTGCTCTGATCCCTGCTTGGGTAACGCTGCAACCAGGAGCTGAGCGCCATTTAAATAGGATCCTGCTACCTGAGCCACTGCTTGGAAATTTGGTGGCAAGGGCATCAGGATATAAATAGAAAGCAGCCAGATGCAGTCCCAGATCAAAGTGTTAGGCAGGCTGGATCCAGCCTCCGGGCCACATTTTGCCTAGTCCTGATCTAGATTTATGGCAAAGGGGTTGGGAAGGGACTCCAAGTCAAAATGTATGAAGACCAGTGGAATGGTGTTCTTACAATGACATATTTTAAACTAGTAACTAGGGGGCTATGCCCCCTGCTTGCTACACTTGCCAACCTGCCTCTTGCAGGGGTAGGCAACCTTAGCTCTCCCCCTGGCCACCACGGAGGGCTCGGCTGCAGCTGTGCCAGACAGGGCCCCTTTTCTCTCCCCCCACCAGCTGCGCCACCCCGGAGCTACCGGAGAGGCCGCTCCGAGGCCTCTCAGGCTCTGTACTCTCCTTCCCAGATACCAGGGAGGCCGCTCCAAGGCCACATAGGCCCTGCACAGCAGCCGAGCACGAGGGAAAGGGGAGGGAGGGAAGGTGCAGATAGGACACAGAGTGGCATGATGACGTCACTCTGTCGTCCTGCAGGAAGTTTTTTAAATATAAGAGAGAGATTTCAGTTTTATTCTCACAATTTTTTTTTTTTTGGTTAGGGACAATTTTTTCCCTTTTTTCAACCTAAAAAGTTCATATGATGGCAGTTCAGAAAATCTTTAGTTTAAGCAGTATTGTCAAACATGCTCAATGTATGTATCATTTTAAAGAATCTCCTCTAAACAAAGTGATCATGTGTTTCAGTATCTATATTTACAGTATGGCAACCATGCAGGATATCCTGGAATGATATGCCAGTTGTTGGTACTAAAGGTTGCATAAGGACTAAGAAGGGCTTCATTCAGCTCTGAGGCATATGATGTTACATCAACATCCACAGGATTTTACTAAAAATTAAACTGTGCTTTATTACTACAAGATGTAGACATTTTGTGGAGGTTGGAAACTCAATTATATTATATGTGTATTTTCTTGATAGAAATAAAAAGATTACACTACTATTATACTAAATTATTAAATATACTGGGAAGACCTGGGAATCACACATTGAAGCTTCTCAATAAAACCACAACATTTTCAAGATAACAAAAACAGAAAAATGTCAAATTAGATTATGATGAGCCAAACCCTCCCACGCTACATATAAGCTGCAGTGGATGCAGAGGACTAAACATAATGGGCACTGGTACAATTCCACTTTGTAAAATGGAAGGGAACACATGGGGGGCCAGTAGCATTAAGGGTGATGTTTACCAGGTAACTACTTAACCAGTTACCTGTTAACTTCCCTAATAGGAACCAACAACACAGTTTAAAGAGCCTCCAGGTACAGGTTTGTAACTTTCATTTCTTCTTCTAGTGTTTGTCTCTAGTGTATTACACACATGCAAAAATAACAAGCAATAATCAAACAGTAAATGGGTGTAAAGCACAGAAGTGATAGCTGACTGCAATACTGCTATGTCCACAGTTGTATCCAAAGTGGATAGCTGTACTGGCCAAGTGCATAACATTTCATGAAAGTATGCAAATAACTCAAAGTAGTTGCCCTAAATATCTCTAGTAGAGATACATCCCTCAAAGACTGTGCAGAGGCTGCTTGCCTTCTGTTGGAATAAGTTCTCATCTCTTCCCGGGGGAATTCTTTGACCTCTCTGTTACGGAAACAAATATGTTAGGTGTCTTTTTAATGTCCTTTTTAGATAAAGAGCCAAAGTTCTTTGGCTGTCCAGAGAATGCAACTGCTTCTCTTTTTGAGGAAAATGGCTGATCGAAAAAACAGGTCAATGAATTACCAGACTCATGAAAAACTATTTAAGGGGTGAACCAAAACAAGATCTTTTCTTCACAGAAGGCAACAGCATGAGCACCCTCAGGTCACTGACTCTTTTCTGGCTGATGTTATAGCTGTTAGATAGGCCACTTTTGTATAAAGCGGAACCACACAGCATGTGGCTAGAGCAGGGATGGGAAACCTCACACCCAGGCACCAGATGTGGTCCCTGGCTTTCCTGGATCCTTCCTCTGAGGCTCAGGGCTTCCCCCCAGCATTGGGGAGCCCATGCTGTCACTCCAGCCCTGCTGCCATCCCCCCATGGGACTGGAGCACACAAAATCTACTAGCCTAGACCTTCCAAGGTTCTGGTATGTGAGGGGAATGTGGGGAGTGTTTTTCTCCTTCTCAGTCAGAGGACATGTCAGTGAGCATTTGGGTTAGAGTTTGGGGGGGGGGGTTCTCCCAACTGACTTTTCTGTGGGTCAGCAGCTCCTGACCCAAAAAAGGTTCCCCACTCTGGGACTAGAGACTCAAAGGGAGATTTAGTGAGAGAGAATAGAACAAAACTGAGTTCCTGCTGCAGTGCCAATTTCACCAATGCTGGAAAGAATCTGAAGTTCCTTCAGAAATGATGTTGTCACAGGGTGCATAAAGATCACGTAGTTATCCACTGTAGAACAAAAAATGGTGATGGCTGATAAATGCTAAGAGAATTGAGTGCGACAACTGAAGTTTTAAGAATAAGAGTAAACTGATACCCAGGATATCAAGGATTCCTACTGATTCAAAGGACAATTGGCACTACTGAGCTCAAAGGGAGAGTGCTTCCATTTTGCTTAGTAAGAGCTCCTCACAGAGTCCTTTTTGTTTTGGTTAAGGATCAAGTTGCACTCTTCTGGAACATGAAGCTCTGATTTGCAGCAGGTCCAGACTGGGGCAGTTTTGTGTCAGAAGGTCTGGTAACAGTGGGTAGGAAGTGTTCACGAGCAGTCAAGCTGCTCGCCTATCTACAAATTAGAACCATTTCAGTGAGTTGGGTACAATAAGGATAACTGGAGCTCTGTCTTGACAGATCTTCTGCTGAACTTGCGGTATTAATAGAATGGGAATAAAGGCACACCCCCAAAGTGATCTTGCCAGGACAATCAGGAGAGTGTCTCCCATAGAGCCATTGGCCAGGTCTGCTCTGGAACAGTACTGCAGAAGATTTTTTTGCCTGCTAGGTGAAAAGGTCCCAGTCTGGCGTTCCTCACTTGGCCAGGACATTAGTGAGAATCAAATTGAAAATCTCCTATTCATGTGTAACCCACACAACTACTTGGTGTGGTTCACTGTCCCATGTAGTGGCACTAACGCCATTTACAGAGAAAGAATGAGTGTGCTCTAGAGGTTTAGTTGAGAGCTAGCTGGCTTTTAGCTCAAGCAGTAGAGGCTCATGCCCTAAGCTCCAAAGGTCCCAGATTCAGTTCCACCTGTCAGCATTGCACATGGTTCACAGAATGTCTACCTAGACTATGCTATGATAATCTGTGAAAAAAACTTTCAACTCTAACACTGAGTTTATATTTACAAGGATAGTTTCACAAGAAAAACATCTAGAATTTTAAGAGGTACACAATCTGAATCTCCAATGTGAAAAGCATTCATCACCACCATCACATATGGGAAGATAAGAAAACAGATAAATCTGTTAAATTAATGCATATTCTAATTTGGAAAATTTTGAACCAGCCTGAAGAAATGCACCATACTTTAGTTAAAATAGCTTATTAAAATTCCCGAAAGAGCAGAGATGCTTCACTATCAAGACAGCCAACATCTGCATCTAATTCCTCATCTCACAAACACAATACTGATAAGCCTGAATTCAAATGGCTCATCCCAAGATGAATGGATCAGCCTCACTGAAGCTGGTGAACCCATTGTGCCTGGTATTGAATGAATAGCTATAAAATCTGACCTGACGCAACCTGACAGAAAGAGCTGAGGAGATAGGCAGCACTCACTATTCTGTGATAAAAATATAGTAAGACCAAGAAGATCAACTGCACTTTTGAAAATGACACCTGAATAATTTTCAGTGGAATTATCTCTCTATCCAACAGAGAGACAAGCATGAATGTTCATCCAGTGGGCACAGTGTCATACCTTATAATTTGAGTGATGCAGAATGTTACAGATTTTAGACTTGTGCCAAAGGCCTTTCAAAGATGAGTGCTTTGAGGAAAGCTCCACTAACAAAAATAGTCTCAAACAGCTCTCAGGACTTTCATAGCTAGCCTAACAGAGTTAGCACTTGGCATTTTACTGCCTTAGCTGAATGTTAGTGTATTTGGCCAAGGGGTGCAAAATCTATCACATCACGCCATTTTCTTAACAGAAAGCATACGGGTAAAATACTTTTTAAAAGGATGATAAGCCACATACAGTCTTTGTTACATTCATTATGGTTCTTTCCCTCTTTCATTCCCTTATTCCATTTCCTTTTGGATTCTTTTCTTAAGCTTTTTTCAGTGTTTCCTTTCCCTTCAGTTTAATAAAGTACTCTTTAATCTTCTCTCCCTTCACTTGCTCTTTTTGGTGTGGTGTTCTCTCCTTTGTTCATTCAGTTTCACCTTTACTACCCCTTCAGCCCTTTCTTCTTCTTTCATCACCACTCCCTTACATCCAGCACACACATTCTCTCCTCCTGACCTACCTCCGTTGTTCACAGGAATCAGGAAAAAGAAGTAAAAGAGAAAAGAAACAGTAAACTCTGGCAAGGTAAGTATAATTAGGCAGGACAAAAAATAATTTTAAGAGTAACTAGCACAAGACACAAAAACTAACAACAAATATTTTAAGTACATCAACAGCAGGAAGCCTCACAAACAATCAGTGAGGCCACTGGACGATCAAGGTGCTAAAGGAACACTTAAGGAAAAGACGACTGTTGCAAAGAAATTAAATGAATTCTCTGTGTTAGTCTTCACTGAAGAGGATGCGCGAGAGTTTTCCATCCCTGAGAAATTTTTTTATGTTACAAATCTGAAGAACTGCCTCAGACTATAGTAGCAAAAGAGAAGGTTTTGGAGCAAACTGATATATTTAACAGATATTAGTCACCAGGACAGATGGTATCCACCCAAGAGTTCTGAAGGAACTAAAATATGGTATCTCTACCTGTGGGTTGAACCTATCACTTATATCAGCCTTTGTACCAGATGCCTGGAGAATAGCTAATGTACTGCCAATTTTTTAAAAAGCTTCCAGAGACGATCCTGGCAATTACAGTCTGGTAAACCTAACTTCAGTGATAGGCAAATGGGTCTGAACTAGAGTAAAGAACAGAATTATCAGGCACACAGAATAAAATGATATGGTAGGAAAGAGTCAACACGTCTGTTATAAAACGAAATCATGCCTCACGACTCTATTTAAATTATTTGTGGGAGTCAACAAGCAAGCGGACAAGAGTGATCCAATGGCTATGGTGTACCTGGACTTTCAGAAAGCCATTGACAAGATCGCACAACAGTGCTTCTTAAGCAACATAAGCAGTAATGGGAAAAGAGGCAAGGTCCTCTTATGAATCAGTAACCGGCTGAAATACAGGAAACAAAGAGCAGGAAGAAATGGTCAGTTTTCACAAAAAAAGCAAGTAGCAGCATATCCCAAGGATCAGTACTCAGATCCTGCTGTTCAGCATACTCAAATTACCTGGAAAGAGGGAGAAAACAAGGTGGCAAAATCTGCAGTACATACAAAACTACTCAAGATAGCTAAGTCCAAAGCTGACTGCAAAGAGTTGCAAAGCAATCTTATTTGACTGGGCAAAACAATGGCAAATTAAATATAATGTTAAGTGAAAAGCAATGTACAGTGGAAAAATAATCACAAATACAAAATGATGCAGTCTAAATTGATAGTTAACACTCAAAAATGGATCTCGGAGTCATTGTGGTTAGCACTCTGAAAACATCTGCCCAATGTGTAGCAGCAGTCAAAAAAGCTAACAATATTTGGAATTATTAGGAAAAGGATAGATAATAAAATGGAAAATATCATAATCCCACAATATTAATCCATGATACTCCCATACCTTGAATACTACATGTATTTGAGACGGTTGCCCCATCTCAAAAAAGATGTACAAGAATTGCTAAAAGCACAGAAAAGAACAACAACAAAAATGACTGGTCTGCAGAACAACTTTAAAAGACTAAAAAGTTGGACTGTTCAGCTTAGAAAAGTGGTGACTGAAGGAGAAAAATGATAGAGGTCTATGAAATCATGAATGGTGAAGAGAAAGCAAACAGGGCATTTCATATAACACAAGAACAAGGAGTTGCTCAATGAATTTTATAGGCAGCAGGTTTAAAACAAATGTAAGGAAATATTTCTTCACACAAAACACAATCAACCTGTGGAACTCATTGCCAGGGGAAGTTGTAAAGGCGAAAAGTGTATAAATTAAAGAAAGAATTAGAAGTTCATAGAGGACAGAATCATCAATAGCCATTAGCCAAGATGGTCAGCAATGCAACCCCATGCTATGGATGTCCCTAAGCTCTGAGTGCCAGAAGCTGGGACTAGACCACAGGGGATGGATCACAAAACAATTGCCATTTCTGTTCATTCCTTTTGAAGCATCTGGTACTGGTCACTGTCAGAAGACTGTATACTGGGCTGGACAGACCACTGGTCTAAGCCTGTATAAACACTTACATTTGTATGATGTGGGGAGTAAGAATTTGCAAATCTAGGCATTGTGGGAAACACAAAGCAGCAGCTATAGGGTGAAAGAATGAGAGCCTCCTTCCTCCACTTCCTTTGGAAGAGGAATTGTATATGAGGTGGGTCAGCGTGATGCCTTAGTGCAAATTGATGGACAAGTTTCCCCTTTTCTATCAGAAAAGGCAATGTAGTTCACAGCTCAGGGATTTTAGTACTGTAAGAGAGAAGTGTTATCTTTTGGACTGCTGTCACTATTTTATTGTATCTCACTTGTTTAAGCTGTTTAAACAAGCAGTTTAGAACATTTTAACTATTTTTTTTCCAGATCTACACAGTATAGTTGCAATTTTGTTTGGATACACTGTGCAGTAGAACAATTTTTCCATATGCTTATTCATCATGTGTACTATATTAAGAGTCTCCTAAAGTTGTCACTCTGTGACAAGGTGATCTAAAATTATACATCTTTATTTGAAGAGAACATACAACTTCCTTCAACTTTCATTCCAAAGTACTAATGAAAAGGTTTCCCTAGCCCTGATAAAAGAAGATTGCACCCTTCAAGAAAAACCAACACTAAAACTGTAATAAACCACCCCAAAAAAGTTGATGCAAGTTTATAATGAAAAGATTATTATTGCAGTTTGGGTATTTTCTGATGCTTCTGGAAAGATTTCCCTTTTCAAACATACTAATGAGCACAGACAAAGTGCTAATTACATGCAGAAAGCAAACATCACAAGAATTATTTTTTTAATACAATGCAATAAAATTGACAATGGTTGACTAAACTCCAAGAATTTTTTCTATTCCATTCAAGATGTTATACTCCATCACATATTTTCTCCATATTACTCAGCCAATGAAGTGCCTCTTGAATATAGAAAAGTGAAATTTATTCTAAAGACATTATTAGGACACTAATAATAAATAGCTGAACACCTCACTGAAATTAATGCATTACTGAGCTAAATTTTAATACTTTTTGCATACAAACTTTTTTTTTTAGAATCCCATCCCAGTTTATAACAGTGACCTCCTGACCCCTGAATCAACCTTGAAACTTAGATAATGCTGGAAAAAATTGAAGTAAAATAACTGGACAATAACATACCCCTCATCAACTTACAGCGACCATCTGTGGTGAGATTCAGCCCAACTCTTCAGAATAGTGGACGAAAGTACTGCAGGAGGTTGACAATAGATGGAATATTGCCTTATTATGAAGAGGTTTGATATACTCCTACCCCTGCAACAAATCCCTTTGCCAACTCTGTCCACATATCTATACAAGCAACATTGTAATAGGGCCTAACTACATAAGCCACAACGTGAAGGGCTCAAACAACTACACATCCTCTAATGTAATGTATGTCATCAAGTGCCAGCAATGCCCTTCTGCCATGTATACTGGCCAAACCAGACAGTCTCTGCGACAAAGGATTAATGGATACAAATCAAACATCAGAAATGTGAACCTGTAGGGGAACATTCTAACCTACCTGGTCACTTAATCATGGACTGAAAAGTAGCCATTCCTCTACAAAGGAATTTCACCACCTAATTACAGAGAGAGACAGCACAACTGGAATTCATCTACAAATTGACACTGTTATCCTGGGTCTGATAAAAATATTAACTGGTTAATGCATTACAAAGTCAATTTCCCCTGCCTTTGACCTCCATATTTTCACATCAAAAGCTATGAATGGGTCACATCCAGCCCACTTAATTAGCTTCATTAACACAAGTCCTAAATTGACAGGTACTTCTTTTGCGGTTATATATCCCTTGGATTCTGTTATTTCCACTCCAACTCATCTGATGAAGTGGGTCTTACCCACAAAAGCTCATGATACTATATATATATTTGTTAGTCTGCCACAGGACTACTTGTTGTTTTAAAGTTACAGACTAACACAACTGTCTCTCTGAGATGGACATACTCCTGTATTTCTAAAATATTTATTTTCAATATACTTTAACTGTTATTGTTTTGTGCTGTTTAGTAAACAAGCTATATTAGTGAGCTGTAGCTCAGGAAAGCTTATGTTCTAATACCCTACTAAATCTGTTAGCCTTTAAAGTTCCACCGGACTCCTTGTTGTTTAAATCAAACCCCGCTTCCTTCTCTTAAAACAGAATTCATTATACTGGATCCCACAACCTCCCTTATTGTGAGGCCAGTATAAAAGCTACTCAAAGAAAGAAATAAAAAGAAGGACCTTCAGTGGCTCAGATTGCTCTATGCTATTTCATTAAGGGTTATAATTACTCTAAGGTTTTGACAGGTGAATTCAAATATCTGAGTATAACACTAGATTCCCTTTTTATAATATTCCCCCACAGATACATACTGAGGGTTCCCAATTTTTATACATTTTCTTTCCGTTCTGAAAGAAAAAGATAATTTTGATGTGTTTGGTGAATTCACAATGCAATATTCTAAAAGGACAACAAATTAACACGCAGGTAAAGCCACAGAACAGCAGAGAAAAAATGTGTGCAGGTTTTCTGTTTTAAATTTATTTCCACAAGCACAAGCTTTGAGTCATATGTAAACAATGCCTGACATGCTGCAGTTTTACCCTTACACATAAATTTGACCTTTTATCTAATAGATCAACTTCTGGCAAATGCTATTACTTTAATCTTTTGATGCATGTTCCAACAACAGCTGCAAATCTTACGCAGCCAATCTAAAATGGATCAAAGTATTAGTGGAAACCAAGATTCCCTGCCTCCCCTCCATTTCTCTGTGTCACATTAAGAAAGGTTAATTATATGGCTTTTTATTTTGTTTGCAACAGCCCAAAGTCATTTTTCCAATTCCATTAAGATTTCATTAGCTTTGTGCATAAAGCAGATGTGCGCTTGGACTACACTCCAGGCTCGTCCACACTGGGAACTCAAATCAGCAGAGCTATGTCTCCCAGTGTGTGAAAAAGCCACATTTTTGAGAGACATCACCTAAACCCCAGTGTAGACAACACTGAGTCAATGGAAGAATTCTTCCACCAATGTAGCTACTGCCCTCAGGCAGATAGTTTATCTATGCTGACAGAAGAACTGTCAGCATAGGAAGTATCTACATCAGGAGTGGGCATCCTGCAGCCTGCAGGCCCCCTCGTTGCCCTTCTCCCCCAGGCACCTCTTGCACACTGAGGCACTGCAGCCCTGCACTTTCTACTCCACCGCCGCCCTCCCAGCACTTTCGGAATACCACAAATCACCTTATTCATGCTCAGTACCCACTCTTCCCCCTCCCTCTTCCCCAGAGCTGGAATGCCATCAATCAGCTGTATGTGGCTGTTCAAGCTCTGGGAGGGAAGGGAAGGGAAGGAGCAAGGACAGAGCTTGAATCAGGCAAATCGTGACACTCTGAAAGTGCTGGAGGAAGGGGGCGGAGGAGGAAGTGCAGGATTGATTCCCTTTGCCTCTCTGACAGCCTCCCCACTCACCTTCCTTACAACCTTTTCATCCTCACTGCTGCTCTGGGGCTGCCACTCACCTCTGACCAAGCAGGCAGGCACTTTCTTCATTAATCATTTTGTTGTTCATCCACTTTGGGAAATACTGACATTGTGACAGAAAACAACAGTAGAGACCATGCACAATTACTATTATTTGCATTATCATATAACCTAGAAATCCTAGTTATGAAGCTGAAACCCATTGTGCAAGGTGCAATATAAACACGGAGCAAAATTATATGAACTGTCTCAAACAGCTTACACACAAGTATGTACTCCTAGGGGAATTCTGTGCCCTGGGCAGGGCACAGAATACATACTTTCCTCAGGAAGATTCTTGGCTCCTCTGCAGAAAAAATGGGGGAGCAAAGAAATCTCTGGGAAAAACACTCCCCTTCCACAGCATCTCAGGCACATCTTCAGGGAGAACCCGGCAGCAGAGAACAGATTACAATGGGGGGGAGGTTGGGCACGTGTACATGTGTGTGTCCATGAATACCTGCCTGCATGAAGACTCACTGTCACTCAAACAAAAGACAGGACTATGTAGCACTTTAAAGACTAACAAGATGGTTTATTAGGCGATGAGCTTTCATGGGCCTATAAACCATCTTGTTAGTCTTTAAAGTGCTGCATAGTCCTGTCTTTTGTTTCAGCAAGACCAGACTAACACGGCTACATCTCTATTACATTTCTGTCCCTCTGGTGTCTGTTGCTGCATCAGGGGCTTGGAGGCTAGGGCTGTGTGAAGCAGGCTCTGTCTCTGAGGCAGAGCAGAAAAGTGACGCAACACATGATGGGTCACAGAAGCTGACAGATTGTTTTAAAAATCTACAACTAAAAAGGCAGGCTGCTGATGTTTAATAATTGTTCCCATTCTTAGTCAATTAAGGCTCCTTTACCTTGCCAGAGTGGTCTAAAGGAGCCTTATGGTAAATGACAGTAACTGAATCCTCAGCTAGGAAAGTTTTCTGGCTTTTTTCCTGTGCCAGAGAGGCACAATTGGGTTAGATTACAGCTCAGGATATGTGTTATTTATTCATTTAAAAAAATGCAGGACCATGATTAGCAAAATTGTATGACTTGCTGGGGGAAGTCTGAGTAATTTAAAGTGACATTTCACTTTACAGGGACCCAACATCAAAACAAAAATAATGTAATTTAAATGAAAATCCAGGATTATAACTGGAATGCAGGGTCTTGATTAACATGCATTTGTAACTTAACTTTCACGTGTTTAGGAAATGCTGAGCAGTTATTGTGATCTTTTTCTGAATAGTAGTTTAAATAAATTACCAAAATAAGCGAAACTGGTGTGCTTATATTTTTGACAAATAAAGTATGCAATGTTTTGAATTTTCTGGCACAGAATTTTGGATTTTTTTGGTGCAGAATTATCCCAGGAGTAAACTGTAAGTCAAGAGATAACAGACAGATATAGATGACAGAGTGGTAGCCGTGTTAGTCTGAATCTGCAAAAGCGACGAAAAGTCCTGTGGCACCTTATAGACCAACAGATTTATTGGAGCATAAGCATTCGTGGGCAAAGACCCACTTCGTCAGATGCATCTGACGAAGTGGGTCTTTGCCCACGAACGCTTATGCTCCAATAAATCTGTTAGACAGGTATAGATGACAGAGTACTAAATTACCACTTAGAGTGTTTTACATTGGAAGTAAGGAACCTCCATCCCATGGGGCAGATGTGACCCCCTGCTTAATTTCAACAGGCCTGCAGAAAGTCTCCATGCCGCAGGTCCGAAGCCCTGTGCCTTAAGGTCCTGTCCCTTCACCTGCACTGTGAGCGCCACTTCTGTTTCCCAGCGATCTGGGAAGTTCTGCACTCTGATTGCAGGCGCCGCCTCCACAGCTCCCATTGGCTAGGAACCATGGCCCATGGGAGCTGCAGAGGCAGTGACCTGTAGGTGAGGGCAGCCCACGGAGCCAGCTGCCTGCCCTTCCCCCCGCCCTTCTCCCAAGGTCACAAAAATGTAGCCAGCCACTTCCGAAAGGAACAGCAACATGGGGCCAGAGCAAGTGTGGACTCAGCTTTAGTGCCACTGCGCCACCAAATGGGAGCTACCCAAGGTAAGTACTCTGCACCCATCCTGCACCCTGAATACCTCAATTTTGGCCTGAGTTTCCGCCCCTCTCCCCATGTCACTGTATGTGGCTCATAACTGATTTTTCCCTGGGGGGTCAGTGTCCCTGATAGGAAAAAGGTTTTCCATTATTCATATACAGGGCAAGGATTAATACGTCCTTGCAACCAACAGCAAAAAAGGAAAGCTCCAAAACAGAGAAAATGACAAAGAAAGTCTAAGTTATCTGACTCCTAACTTCACTCTCCTAGACCACAAAGCTTCCATGTTCTATGCTGATGCAGACTCAAACACTCTTTCAGACTGCTACATGGTACTACTAGCTTTTAATCAAAAGGTAAGAAATCAGAATTCTGGATCATAAAACAAATTAGCCTTTCAACAATTTTTTTCCTTGCTCCCAGTCTGCTGTTTGTCAGGCCAACTATATGTTTTATAATCTGGTAGCACTTTAAAGATTAACAAAACATGGAGATGGTATCATGAGCTTTTGTGGGCATAGCCCACTTCTTCAGATGACCGGACATCTGAAGAAGTGGGATGTGCCCACGAAAGCTCATGATACCATCTCCATGTTTTGTTAGTCTTTAAAGTGCTCCTAGACTATTTGTTGTTTTTTAAATTTATCCTGTACAGACTAACTCAGCTATCCCCTGAAGCTTTTTATATGTTATATGATTTCATGCTCATTCAGAAGATGGCATAAAACCAAATATCCTCTCCTTGTATGAAAAGCATACTCCCTCCCCAAAAACACCATTCTCTTCTGTTTCTCATATCTACATTCAACACGATGCACACAGACATTCGCATTTTTTCACATGGATCAATAACTTAATTTGGTAGATTAGTTGAACCCTTTGTACAGTTATCAGCCAGCAAGACAGCAGTCATTTTGGTGATAGGATAAATAATCAAAGCCTGCTTGCAAGTCTTTAGTAATTTCAGAGTTCTGTATCTCACAGAATAATAAGGATGTCTTCCCACCCTCCTCATTCCTGCCAACGGTATGTTATTAACATATCTGAGAGTTGGTGAGTAGAATGAACACTTTGAAATGTGACTCTCTTACAAAGCAATCTTCAAGCCAGATTCTTTCTTCCTAATTACATAGGCAAATTTTAACTGGAATTATAATATAGAAATAACCCAAATGGGCCCTTCTTGTTGTTGATTGATTTCCCTGAACTAATCTTCTGTGTCAGCATTATACAAAGTCAGAAATGAACATGTTTGCATAAATCTACGTCTATAGTCAGAGGGTGCGTTGCAGAGAGGAATCACTGTGCAGTAAGATGAGGGCCTGAAACAAAAGTCCATATAGCAAAGGCCTGGTTTGAGGCCCGAGGCCTAGCTAACAATGGACAAAGCTTGGCTAATATAAAACTAAGCTAAATTGTGAGCAAGAGGCAGGCCCCTGCTCACAGAACTTGGCATGAACAGGGATGAGAGTGTAAAACACTCATTGCTAAGAGGTCTACATGTGGAACAGTAATTGGTACTAGGTACCAACTGTAAAACAGCAATTGGTGCTGGTCATAATTTGAAAGCACATTCCAAAAGGATGGTACTACCAGGTCGTTAAGAAAGACCTTGGTACCCACATATACCGACCCAGGTTCAGAAAAGGGTCTAAAATGACAGCATGATGGATAAAGATGTTCTAATTGAAACATGAGGTGCAGGGTGATGGTTGGTATCTAAGTAGCATCAGAGGATGGTAACCTGACGATGTCAGAGGGTGGCAACCTGATATGTCAGGAGCGATGTGTAATTTATTTGTACTTATATATATAGTGGTGTCTTGGAGGGGATGTCTTTGTCCGGCCTAGTGGGCAGTGGGACCTCTTGCTGACTGAATCGGCCCACTGTTATGGGGTACATGTGTGTAGTGGTTTGGTAGAGTCTACTGACAACTATTACTATACTTCACTTAACAGCAATCCTGGCCGGGTAAGGACTTCTTACATTAGTAATCAATTATGACATCAAATGTCCTTGTTGTCCAAAAAAACCTTACTATTCACATAATGATATCAAGAAACTATTATGGGGAGGTTGAATTTAGAGACAAAATATTTGCAAGTGTCAGTCTCAGAAGAAGCTTATACCATCTTATGCATTTAAGGGATAACACAGATTTTCACCTTTAAGTGGAAGCATAAATTCAAAGTAACCAATATCTTCTATAAAACATTTTCCAACCTTATCCTCCTTAAAGTTTAGAGAATTAAGACTTTAGCATGGCTATAAAATAAATCAGTTTTAATATGGATATTATTTTTCTTTGTGTGTTTTTTCTCTTTACAAAGAGAGGAGGATAAAAAGGGCTTACATTTATGATTTGGTTTATAACACATACAAAACATCACTTCTCATTGGAATATCCAAAATAAAGAAAAAAATCTTCACATTCTTTTATACACAACTTTGTCTTTTTCTAAAATATTGTAGTGGGTTGGAGTGGCCATCCACTGACCCCGAAGGGGAGGCGCCCCTGCCCGAGCCTTGGTGGGCTGCACCTGCCCTTAATGATGCACCTGACTGGAAGCCAGGGGGTGGGATCAGAGATAAAAAACCTGCCAGCAAGGCCAGCGAGGGCCTGGCCGCTGAAGGAGCCAGAAGTCTCCCATGCACACCAAGGAGACGAGCTAAGGCCTAGAGCGGTGGAGAGCTAGCGTGGGCCACCGGGCCACGTGCTGAACAGCGACCCAGATGGACTGCTGACCAGACTGGACTTCCCAGAGACCCTGCAAGCTGCTGAGGACTGGCCGCTGGAGCTGGACCCTTTTTGACGCGCCAAGAGGCTTAGCAAACATCCAGGTACACACCGAGGGGGAGAAGGGAAGTGGCCCAGGGAATAGCACAGACGCATAAACGCCTGGGCCAGCGTGTTTCAGGCTCGTACTCCCGCTGACCCAGCAGCAGTCTATACCGCTGCTTCTAGGGCCAGGATGCGGTGGAGTGGGTTGGGCCTGCGCCCCCCCGCCACCCACTGCTTGGGTGCTAGTCTCCCCCTCTCCGTCATTGCGGGTGAGCCGCCTGCAACCCTCCTGAGCAAGGAGGCCCCAGTTATATAATTTGTTTAAACTGTTTACTGACGCCCTGCGCTGACCCAAGGCTGGGCTTACAAACTGCTTCCCTGCTGCCCCGCCCTGAGCTAGGGCTGGGCCTTTACAAACTGTGTGCTTGCCACTCCGCCCTGACCAAGGGCTGGGCTTATAAACTGCTTGCCTGCCGCCTTGCCCTGACCAAGGGCTGGGCTCTGAACTATTTGCCTGCCGCCCGCCCTGACCAAAGGCAGGGCTACAAACTGCTTGCTTGCTGCCCCGCCCGGACCAAACGCTGAGCTCATAAAATGAAGGCTTATGGCCCTGCCCTGAACTAGGGCTGGGCCTTCCTAAACTATAGACTTGGCTGCCTGCCCTGAACTAAGGCCAGGCCTCTGACTGTCATTTGCTGGCCTGCTCAAACCCAGGCCGCCTTTGTTATTGTTTATTTTGTCGCCCCGCCCTGAGATAAGAGGGGGGTTCTCCAGACTGGTTATTTGAACTACTAATTCCCCCCCAGACTGATCTGGGCATAGTGAGTTGGAGCAGCCACCCGCTGTCCCCGAGGGGGAGGCGCCCCTCCCAGAGCTGACCAGCTTACAAACACGTTACAAATTTTGTTTACTTGAGATAAAGATCATGTCTATACCAAAAAGGGGTCTTGTACAAGGAGAACGTGCCATGTTCTTTGAGAAGACAGTCTTGTTGAGTTGTTTGACTTTTGATCAAATGGTTCCTAGCTCTATAGCTTACAATCTGGAATACATTTAGGGAAGTGCCACTCTGACACTTTTGGCGTATTATCAGGATGTTAAATATAGGTTAATTTACTAGTCAAATAGTCGATGGAAATTCCATCAACTACTCAACCAGTCGATAGGCACTTCTGCATTCCTCCTTTGAAATGCTGGATTTCAAAGGTGGAACTCCACATGCAGCCTGGGGCCAGCGGGAAGTCTCCATGTAATGCTGCTGCTTTGAAATGTCATGGCGGCATTTCAAAGGGGCCGTGCACACGGAGCCCAGGATCAGCTATGCAGCGCTGCCCCTATGAAACACCGCCATGGCATTTCCAAGTGACAGCACCGCACAGAGCCCATACCCTGGGCTCTGTGTAGTGCTGCCACTTTGAAGTACCCTCTCTCCCACCCCCCTTTTCTGCCTCTATCTGACAGAGGCAGCGGGAGAGAGGAGGAAGCAACCAGTCGACTCGACTATCTAATAAACATTTGCTTATTGGATAGTAGACTAATCAACTAGTCCTTAATATCCTTAGTGTATATTACTGGTTGATGGAAAGCAGAGATTTCCTTAATTAGCTTGAACATTTCATTTAATTAAATAGGTAACCAAACATATAAACAGAAGCACTACTGTATTCTCTAAGCATCATGTATATGAAAATAATTGTAGGCATCACTAAAAATTCAGTAAAGGCTCAGAGAAATATGTAGTAAGGTAATATTATAAGAAAAATATATTATAAATATTTTTGCATCAATACTGGGGTCTATCTCCAACAGTGACTTCCTCACCAGGGAATCTACTATTTGGTTAAAAGCCCTTTTGGAAAATCTGGTTCCATGGGATAGCAACTAGCTCATCATCCTATTGTGCTTTCATTTCAATGGGAGACCTCCAAGTTAATGATTCAGCTACTCTATAGATGGCTGGCTTTCTGCTAACACCTTTTGGAATCCTAGTCAAATATGGAAGTAAAACAACAACAGCAAAGGCACAGAACAGTTTACACTCAAAATGTGTTCACCAAACAACATGGAGTTTGTAGTTTAATTGGTCATTATAAATAATGTATATTATATTTTTAAACATATTCATTTCACAAAGCATCTACGGCTTGAAACGTACCTTTTGAATATAAAAATAATTCACTAAAACAAAATTATGTTAAAATTTCCCCCTCTTGCTATTATTGCTATTTGAATTACTTTAGAAACCAGAGGTCATACCCAAGATCAGAGTCCTATGGTGTTAAGCACCTGCACACACATATATGAAGAGAAAGACCCATTTCAAATAGGCAAGACGGGAGAAAGAAAGAATTATCATCAATATTTTGCAGATGGTCATATGACAAAAGTCATAAAGGAAGTCTGTGGCAGAACCAGAAACTGAACTCAGATCTCCTGAATTTCATTCCAGTGCCTTAACTGCAAAGACGCCTTCCTTTGTTTAAGTAGCCTTCTTATTTTATAAATGTTTGGTTAGGAAACAGTTCAGCTTCCAGAACTAAAAATGAGACTACAGAGATGCTGCTGTCTTTGTTAGAATCTGCATGTAACCCTGGGTAGGCCTGGCAGCAACCAGGGCCGGTTCAATATCTTGGGATCCATCTCACACAGAACCAGCTCGACCCCTGGGTGCCTCAGAGGCAATGCTTCCCCACTCGCAAGCACAGAGTCTGAGTGTAGGAAAGAAACATTTAATGAAACAGAGAGAGAAGTCATACGGAATTAACTTGGGAAAATACCACAAACAGAGTTCATAACTCAAACATGAGCTAAGCCCCGCTCCCCCAGCCAAGAATGTCCCGAAGTCCGACACCCCAAAAGTCTCTGTCCCTGGTCAGTGCCACCCAGAGTCCAAAAGTTCACCCGCAGGGTTTCACCTCCCAACCTGGGTAGAAATGGGGGTGGGGGGATAGATAGGGTGCACCTTACGAGCCACTCCACCACGCTCCACCAGCTTTCTCGTTCCATGCCACCAAACGCTCCGCTGGTCACCTGCCGCCACTCTTGCCAGCCGTGCTGCGCCGCTGGTCACCACTCCTCGCCTGCCGCCGCTCCACGCCGCTGGTTGCCGCTCCTCGCCTGCCGCCACTCCTACGAGCCACGCCACGCCACTGGTCGCTGCTCCTCGCCTGCCGCCGCTCCTTGCTTGCCGCCGCTCCTACCGGCCACGCCACAGGCCAGTGATTCCCGCCAGCCACTCTGCTGGCCGCTGCCGCTTCACTGGCTGCAATGGATCTGGCTCCCAGCCAAACCAGTGATTTCAGCTCTTAGTGATTTCAACTCTTTTAGCCACCACCTGGACTGGCAAAGGATTCCAGCTTCCACTGGACTAGCAAAAAAGACTCCTCAGGGAGTCTGCTTTAGGTCTGTCCTTAAAACAAAGGGGAAAGGGGCAGGTTGGGCCAGTCTTACAGCTCACACCTGGCAGGTGTGAAGCAGGCTGACCCAAGCCCTTTAACCTTTCCCCCCCAGCTCAGTCCACTCAACTCTGGAAGGAGGGAGGCCTGTTCCTCGGAGACCTCTTACAATGATGGTGGCGTCTCTCCTGCAAGCACTGGTGGCATGTTTTACAGTTCTCACATTTAAGGGTAGCATGATTTGTGACCCCCACAACAGCCCCAAATTATTTACAATACACCACATTCCATTCCAACACTGACCCTCCATCAGCCCTGGCTGAATTGGATTTACATAGCCATACCTCATATTCCCTCCTCATGCTGGCATGAGCTGTATTTACATATCAACAGTTAACAGTTAATTATCTTGCAGAGCTAAACAACCGTAGTGGGCATACCCACCTGTCAGCCGATGGTCAGGGCAGTGCATGTGTGTATGTTACACCCGAGTCTTCAACTGCTGAGACACAAGGCCCCGTCGCAGTGGGCAGTCTAGGTGAGACTGACGGGCGCCCCGAGGAGTTTAACGTCCGTGTCTTTACTGCGAGGATCGGGATCCTTTCGTGGCAGGCAGCCAACAGGCCTACAGACGCCCCAGAGTTTACAGGGAGAGCTTATTACACCTCAGATTTTGACTGTTGGATACACGATCCCTTCACAGCGGGCAGCCTGGGGAGGCTGAGAGATGCCCCAACGGCTCTGTCCCCTGGAAGCGACACGATCCAACGCTCAAGCTCTCCCTATATCTGTCCCTTATGACCGGCTGGAGTTCTTTTTAAAATTGTGCTTGGTTCTGTTACAACAACTGAAGGAGTCAGGTCACAGCTTAAACAGTTACTATTTTATTGTTACAGGGTAAACTTAGCTGTTAAATGCTACTACTGTGTTACAGATAACACAGCCACTACAAAGGACAGGACAGAAATTACACTAATAAGTCACTTACAGGTACCATGAAACCCTTTTGGTTCTCTGAGCTCTTATTAAATGCATGCAAAATAGACACCTAGCAGGTATATATTCTCACCCCTGCGTTCCAGACTTGGCGTGGCCAGCGTCTTTCTCTCAATCCCTCGGGAAGAAGTAGGGCGAGGTTGGGCGTCCCACAGACCTCGGGAGACAACATATACCTGCCAGCAGGTATAGATGATTGGAGCTCAAATGGGGTGGGCTACTAAACCCCTCTTTATACCCCTTGGGTCACGTAGGCTTCTTCCTGGTCTCAAGTGGCCAATTAGGAAAAATGGCTTTGAATGCCAAGTTTCCCACGAAGGGTGCAAAGCATAATTCACACCTGGGAAAATGCAGACAATGGGCACTTCTAGTATGTGATGGGTGAAGATTCCTCTCCTGGGACAGTGTAGTCGTGTCAATTACTGGTGCTAGCCATCAGGGCAGCAGGAGGTCCCCTAGTCGTCAGCTAGCCCATTTACTGTCTGGTTTCTGTTTATGGTAGAGTCAGGGACAGGCAGCACACCTGCGTTCCCAGGGCATCAAAGGCTGACTGCCTTTCTCTTGCTCTCTGGGGGGGGGAGGAAACAAGATGGGGTTCATGTCTGGCTACACCACCCCAGGGCAGTTCTCTCCTTTTAGCTGGCTGATAGCAAGCAACAGTTCAGCCCCTGCTTACATGCATTACAATTAAATACAGGTTGGAACTCCCAAAACTAGGATTCTCTGGTCAGGCAATATCCGTGATCCTGCCAGAACACAGATGTTCCTGGATGAGGGAATCCTGGCTGGGAACCCCAGCGGCAAGAAGGCTGGCAGCTCAGAGCCTGGCGGGGCTAGAGCTGGGGGCAGAGTCCCTGTAGCACAGCCAGGGTCACAGCAGCCCCGGTATCAGCCCAGTAGCACCATGGCAGCCAGCAGCCCTGGTAGCAGGGCTGGGGACCAGAAGCCAGGGCACCTCCAGTCGTGAAGCTGGGAATGCGGCAGCCAGGGCAGCCCCAGCAGCAGGCTGAGGACGCAGCAGCTGCAGCAGCCCCGGAAACGGGGATTGGGACCCGGCACTCCGGGCTGCCGGGGATGCAGCACAATGGCAGCCCAGTGGAAGGGGAGATGGGCTGGGGGGCCAGTAGCAGGGGATCTCTCCTGGTCCGGCAAATTCCTGCATTCGGGACTGGTGAGGTCTCAAGGGTGGAGAACTAGTGAAGTACAACCTGTACTTTACATCATAACCAGTTCATAAATGCACAAAAGATGAACAATATTTTTAAAGAAAGCATACAATTTCAAGTTCAGATCCTGAATCATGCCAACAGTTTCCTCATCTGAATCATTAGCTTGCTCAATCAACTTGGTTCTGATATTAATTTAGGAGATAATGAAATAAAGATGAAGATATGATGAAGTATACAGGGAAGGAAAGCCTTGTTTTACTTTCAGACTAACTTTTATTTAGTTCTCTTCCCAATGCTAGAAAAACTGGCTGATACTTCATTAGTGTCTAGTACAAATACAGATCATCGGTACAGCAGATATTTTTCACAAGGGTGTCTCTTAAATATCAGCTCATTCTTAGTAATTTTATAAGTGACACATGGAGGAGGTGGGAAAAAAAATTCTGGCAGGTTTTGTTGGTGATGTCTGGTGGGTTTGTTTATCTGTCTGACTGTCATAGGTAGTTGGCCACTGTTGGAAGACAGGACACTGGGATAAATGGACCTTTAGTCTGACCCACTATGGCCGTTATGTTCTTAACTTCACCGAGATACCTGCTAAGTCAAATGAGCCAAAATAAAGGTTCTACACTACCTTTGCTAGCACAAAGATGCTTGCGATCGCCAATGTTTTCACCATAAAGTCATTATCTTAACTATTATACATATTCTTGCATTTTTACATGTTTCACCCATGCATAGAAATAAAATTATAAATCAGTCAGGCATTTTCAGAAACTCCAATGAAATTATCTCAAACATAACAGAGAATTTCAAACTCACATTACTAAACACTCATTCTTAGGCACTACTAGTAAGCAGCATAACAATTTACTATTATATATATCTTTATTCTCGTACAGGAAAAAAAAACAATTAAGCATGACCGGGAGTTCATTTATACTGAATATGTTCTTATTCTAGCACAGTATTCCAGCTGAGTTACCCCTCCCCCCCAAAAAAATACCCAAACAAAGACTACACACTACATTAAATGTTCCATGGAAACACACTAAAATAGAGAATATATGTTCTGCACCAATTGCACATTTTTTGTCTTGTCCAATGGAGTGCTGTTTCTATACAGAAGCATCACAAATAGGGATGTAAAAACTCCTAAAAACTGATTACAATTAAATTGGTTACACCCGTGTTTCTCAGACTGTGGGTCCCGACCCCCTGGGGGGTCGCGAGCAACTTAGAGGGGGGTCAGGGTATCACAAAGTTTGAGAACCCCTGGGTTACACGGTTAAATGAGAGCTGAGTGCTGCCAGCCCCGCTGACCTCACAGGCTGCTGGCCCCGCAGGCTCCCAGCACCATGAGTTCCCAACGCAGCCAGCCTGGCAGGCTGCCAATCCCATGGGCTCCCGGTGGCTCTGGCCCACAGGAGTTTAACCATTAACAGGAACCAATAAGCATCAACTTATCAGTTAACCACTTTAACTCTTACATCCCTAATCACAAATAGCTCCACTCTACTTTGTCAAGTATGTGCATTGCAGTTCTGGTTAGGAAGAGGACAGAAATTATGCACCTCCAGGCAGCATGCTACTTATCTCCTTTCACCACCATCTATTAGGAATAAACACCATTACTTGCTGCTTCTCTTCAGCTGAATATGTTTTGTTGCAAAACATAATGGGTCTACAAAGTGTACTGAAAAACTCTCCTCCGTGATCAGCAGGATACTTCCTCTTCAGGCTCAAAACTTAGATTAATTTATCAGCCAGTCCTGCTCCTTTGGACAAAGCCACTAGCTTTTATCCATTCAAGTTTTTATACCATGCCCATCATCACAGTACCTGACGCTTCTCCACAGCTCCATCAGCCTATGATTAGAGCCTTCATGTGTGTGGCATTATTGCCTCACAAAAGGAAGAGAATCCTAGCTACTTTGGAGGTGTCCATATCTATAGTTTTGGTATGTATGGAGTTTCCTGAGAATAGAGGTCTGGACAGAAAGAGAGAGAAGTGAGACAAGATCTCTCTTATTACATCTGCCATTAATTTAGGAATCCAAAGCAGAGAGGTTGGGAGTGACCTTTACATTTCTTTTCATTTTCTGGATTACTCTGCTGTGAAAACCTATTTTACATCTTCTCTTTGGGATGGAGTATTTTAGTCTCCCTATTTTACCTACCTATTCTTTACTTCTTCCATTCATCTTTCCAACTGGATGCAGGAGAGTTTAGGACAGGACAAGCTGGGAGACCCATTATCTAATGCTAAAAACTCATAAATGACAGAGAGGTCCCAGAAGCCTAGAGAAGAGTTAACATAATGCTCATATTTTAAAAGGACAAAAA
This sequence comes from Pelochelys cantorii, assembly GCA_032595735.1. NCBI lineage: Eukaryota > Metazoa > Chordata > Testudines > Trionychidae > Pelochelys > Pelochelys cantorii. The sequence goes on along the minus strand of CM064328.1, from coordinate 61,217,761 downwards.
GAAGGATTTAGGGAACTGTACACCAGTCAGACTAACCTGGAAAGCTATTAGTGCAAGAAAAGAGAAGTCTTCTCCTCTGCTATGTGCTGATTAGGCATCAACTGGAGTACTGTGTTTAGTTCTGGGCACCACATTTCAAGAAACATGTGGAAAAAATTGGAGAAGGTTCAGAGAAGAACAAAAAAAATGATTCAAGGTCTAGAAAACATGACTTATGAGGGAATACTAAAAGAATTGGATTTGTTTAGTTTGGAAAAGAGAAGACTCAAAGGGGACATGATAGCAGCTTTCAAGTATCTAAAAGGGGGAGGGAGAAAAATTATTCTCCTAACTTCTGATGAGAGAACAAATGGAGAGCATATTGATCAAATTTGCAAATGACACAAAGCTGTGGGATTGCCAACATTTTGCAAGATAAGAGTTCAAATTCAAGTGATCTTGAAAAATTGGAGAACTGGACTATAAACAACAAAATTAAAGTCAAATTGATAATGTAGGGTGCTGCACTTAGGGATTTAAAGCCAAATGTACAAATACAGAATGGGAAGGGAGGAAACTGGCTTGACAGCAACACTGCTGAGATGGATCTGGGAGTTACAGTGGATCATAACTTTAACATGAGTCAGCTGTGCTACGCTTTTGGGAAAAAAGGAAATGCAATTTTGGGTTGCATTAACAAGGCAAAGCATGCATGTCACGAGAGTTAAACTACTGCTCTACTCAGTGCTGGTTAGTCCTATGTCCAGTTCTGGTCACCAATGTGTAGAAAAGATGTGGAGAAATTGGAAAAGATCCAAAGGTAAGTGAGAAAAATGATCAAAGGGACAGAATGCAAACCAAATGAACAAAGACTGAAGGAATGGGTATGTTTAATTTGGAAAAGAGGAGATAAAGGGGGGATATGACAGTAGTCTTCAGATACTTGAAAGGCTGCCACAAAATGATGGAGAAAAGTTCTTCTTTCGTGCTATAGATGGAAGGACAAGAGGCAATGGGTTCAAAATACAGCAAGCAGATTTAGATTAAATCTCAAGAAATCCTTCCTAACTTTAAGAACAGTAGACAGCAGTCTGCCTAGGGAGGTTGTGGAAGCTCCTTCACTGGAGGTTTTCAAAAGGAGACTCAACAGCTATCTGTCTTGGATTATTTGGACACAACAAATCCTGCTTCTCGGCTGGAGGTTAAACTAGATAATCCTTGCAGTGCCTTCTAAGCATATGATTTTCAGAATGTCTAACATAGAATTCACCCAAGTTGGATGAAACACTTTGAGCTAGGAAATAATCCCCTGTAATGAATAGGTTTTAATACTGTCCAGCATGTGTAATTCAAATTGAAGTCTCTCATGATCACGCAGCTTTTTCCCTACACATTAAAGATAAGTACATAATGAGGTGATCCTCCTTCCTGTTCCTTAGTGTGACTGGGTTGTCTTGTGCCACTAACATGCACTTCATGAACAGGAAGTTCCTTCTGGCTTCAGGTTGAAAAGAAAACACAGCACATTCACTGCATGTACCACTGTTGCATTGCTGACCATCATGGAATCAAGCACACAATTGGACCTGGAAAGAAAGCCACTTATATATCCTCTCTACATTCCCTCTAAAAATTTCCTATTAACAACCTCTGTTCACAGCTCTCAAGTTCACCTCGCAAGTGAGTGTTTAAGTTAAATCTCCCTATTCAGCTCCGATATATATCCTTATCACAGGGAGCAATTAGCCATTCAGACGACAGACACCTAAGCCGTGATGGAATTCTTTGTCCCCAGGGATGGTCTGTTTCAATTCCTTTTTCCTTTAGGTATATTTCAGATAGGAAAGAAAAAATTGCCACCTTGAAAAGGAGTTATAAACCCTCCTTACATAGTATAGATGTGCCTAAGGTGGATCATTTGGTGAAATGTCCATATGTACAAAAGTGTTGAAGATAAAGGGCAGTGTAGGGGTCAATTGTGGAAGCACTCTGTACGTGTGAAGTATAGGGGTGGTGAGGCCTGCATTCTCTCCCCTTTCCCATCCCCCCCCCTTTCCCTGCTACTTATGAGCCAGAAGCAAGCCTCTAGGAACATATGCCATTGTAGCAAGAACGAATTGTAGATAAGGGCGGGAACATAATCTTGTTTACCTAAATGTACTGATCATGTAAACAAAGTCAAAGGACAAGCAGTACAGCTGAGTCATACTGTAACAAGCAATGAGTAACCCCTGGAAATTTCCAAACTGCCACAAACAAGGTAGAGACACAGTATTTAAAGCTGCACCAGAGCACAGCAAATTGGACCTCACTGATGGGCTTTGGGTACCGGCGCCTCGGAAGCTGAGACAGTCTCCCATTTCATCTGCAGTGGAAACGGGTTCCCCAGCTAGCAGAAGGGATGTAAGAAATGCCGCTTTTCCTATCATGTTGTTCTTTTAGTTATGGGGCACAGCTGATAGGTGTCAGGAAATAAACTGCTTGTGTTTCACAGATACCTCTGTAGTGTTTTTTGTACTTTGAGAACCCAGTGTCAGACCTGAGACTCACTCTTGCTGGCAACAGGCAGAGAGGAATATATGTTTATAAAACATTCCTCAGGGTACCTGTCATTTTCACCAGCATCTGTGAACATGTGGAAAAAAAAAAAGAAGAGACCTGGGTTCCTAGAAAAAACTGGCCTTTCTTCCCAAGAAAGCTATGAAGAATATTTACTTGTGATGTGTGTTTAGCTCCTACAAACATCGTCAACTGTAAGCATACCATGGTTAATCACTAAAGCATTTGGGAGAGGTCAATGTTCTCCATCAATTGTTCTCAACCATCTTAATTTCACATACTACTCTGAACCACATAGACTGTCTTGTCTCATTGTACACTTAGCCTTCCAAATTCACGAAACAAGCGTTTTGTGGTGCAAGGAAGTTCTTAAAGTGTCTGATTTCCCTCCCTCATATTGCAGTTTATATTCTCCCCTACGTTTCAAATATACACCTCTAACTTCTATCACCCTGCTAGTATCAAACCTCCAACTTGTTAAATCATCTGCTCCCTTCAGCTGCCTGATTCAGGTACTTTGCTAGTTGTATTCATGGAGTGGTCAGCAGCTAGCAATGAATGGAAATAGAAACCAATTGAAAACTAGATCTGTAGCTCTCTACAACAGATCACATTCCAACAGTACTTCCACTAAGCAACGCTGGAGAGTGTGGAAAGAGAAGGAAAGGAAAGGAGCAAGGTTAACTACATTTTATTTACTATGTAAGTTTTAGTAATATGTTACTAAATCTAGCACATCACTCTCAGAACTCACTTAATCCCCAGTCATATAGTTATTACTGAATAAGTGACATTTTTAAACTATTTAGTCTTTAAGGTGGTAATATGCTATTTGTTGTTTTTTAAGTTTTTCCTGTTACAGACTGGCTCAGCTATCCCTTTAAAACTTATCTACCCAATGTCCTTTTCCCCCCTCCTTCCCTTATTCATTCTTGGTTCTGGACTTCCAACACTCCAGTCATCTGAAGAAGTGGGCTGTGCCCACGTAAGCTCATGATACAATCTACATGTTTTGTTAGTCTTTAAAGTGCTACCAGACTATTTGTTGTTTTTAAGTTTTTCCTGTAACAGACTAACTCAGCTACCCCTCTGAAACATTTGTATCAATGTTTTCCATGAACTTTCACCTATTTTACCTGAATCTGCCAATAAATAATGCATAACACTGAAAGCACTGGGTGTTTTTGCTGTTATAAAGCTAAATAATTCTATTTAAAGATACACTTTTACAAACATTTACAATTAAAAGTACAGTAATATGTTGGGATTTTCCACCACTATTGTTAAGCATCATTATTCAAAAGACTGTTCTTCCTGTCAAATGTAAAAAATGCATTCCAATAGGATTGATTTATTTAATGGATTTAAATTAAACAATCATGCCACCACACTTCTCTTTCTCTGTCTCATAACTCATCTTTGTCTCATATGTTTCAATATCAAAATAAAAAATTTGGGACCTTCATTACAGAAGTTTGTCACTTCACTAAATGAAATGACAAACTGCTTTCACAAATTAGTATCAAAAATCAATTATATAACTACTTCTTTAGAGAAGGAACTGAGAACTGCCTCTCTAAGCATGCTATTTGTTCAGGCTGACTACCATGTTAGGAATAGATCTGTACTCCATTTTTAAGATTTGCACAAACAAGTTCATGGTGACTTCAGAGGAGAGCAGACCTTTTATTTGGGGCAACAAAAGCAATTACGTTTTATAATTAAGACAAACTATTAAACCAGTAAAAGTTGCACTCTCACAAAGATTCATGATTTCTCTTATAAGAAAGAAATACAAACCTATTTTACACTTATGTAGTCATAAACAGTGAGCAGAACAGTCTTGTGATGCTGGCACTAGCACTGAAATGTGCAACAGAATGCTAATTTCACCAATATTTAACATTTTTAGGTGATGTAAAAATTATCTGTACCCAATTTTAAAAAATCACAGAATTACTAGTAAACAAATGACAACTACACTATAAACATAAGTGATGTATGCTGATAAGTAAACTACAGAATTAAAATTAAATTACAGAAATATCACCAGCAGCTTTTTTGCATTTTCCCTCCACTTTCCTTGCCTTGAGCTCTTTGCTGCAAAGAAGAAAATATTAAAAAATGCAGTTTCAGAATAGAAATGTAAGTCATCCTGTAATATAGGGCTTTTATTATTAACCCTTTATGGCCTTGAGTCAAGATTTTATAAACGAATGTAGAGTGACAATTGCATTACAGGTTGGACCTCCCTCATCTGGCACCTTCGGGACCTGACCAGTCCCCAACGAGGGGATTTGCCAGACCAGAGGAGGTCCCCTCCCAGCACAGCCTGTGCTGAACTCTTGCCCCCTCTGTTAGGGCTCCATTCTGGCACCATTGCTGCCTGCTCGGCCATGGCTCCCCAGGCTAGAGCTCCCTAGCAGCTGCTGCTGGACCCCGAGCTCTGCAGCCAGAGCTCCACAACCACTGCTGGACCCAAGCTCTTCAGCCAGGGCTGGCACTCCCTGGTTGCAGCTAGGCCTGGAGCTCCATGGCCGCTGCCGACCCTTGCTACCTCCCAGCCACAGAGGACAGAACTCTCTGCTGTGGCGCCTGCCCCTCCCTCCCTCCCCCTGCAGGCACAGAGGGCAGAACTCTCTGCTGTGCCGCCTGCCCCTCCCTCCCTCCCCCTGCACATGACATGGGGCTCCCAGCTAAGTAGCTCCCCCCCCCACTGCCCTCCTGCCCCACAGCCCATCCTCCCTATGCCTGGTCTCTGTGGCCCAGGAACATCCCTGGTCCTGTCAGACCATGGATGTTGGCGCACCAGATTGTCCCAGTTTAGGGAAGTACAACCTGTAGTGAAAAATCACTGCTGGCTATGTAAATAATTAAATAATACTAGAGAAAAAGACCTATGATGAGGCTAAAACTCCTTACTGAATTACTTTGAATGGTGATTAAAAAACAACAGTATGCATATACCCACATTTTTGAAGATTTAGAACATTTTGAAACTACCATGACCACCACTAGAGATGGATCAAGCTAATGAATGTATATAACCATCATTTCAAACTCTATGAATTTAGATCCATCTATTACCCACAGTGAACCCTTCAGTTTCATAAGTATTCCAATCTCTGAGAGATCGCAGATGAAAGGGAAATATTTTCCGACCAGTAATTTTGGTCTCTGCTTTATCAATACCACACCAGAATGACAAGTTCGCTTAACAAGAAAGACTACAGTCAACATTAATCAAATGTGAAGTTGTCTTTGCAGATTTTCTTCAGGTTTTATAGCAAAATAGGAGAGGATTAATAACATAGCAAAGAGGGAAAATGTGTAGTAAGAGCCCACTAAGAGACAAAAGAAAGAACAAATGCATTATTATTTTTAATGTAAATATAAAGAGAAGTATGGAAAAAAGCATATCGTGTGAAATTAATAATCCAAGACAAACTCATTTACATCGGATTTAAGTCCGTAAGTACATCTGCTATATAGAAACTCATACTGAGGCAATGTTATTCTCATATCTGTTATTCTTAATTCATATTCATTTGTTATGTGTAACAAATGAACACTCTGATAGAGCTGAAATGGTGCATTGAGGTTTGTGCAGCCTTCTGGCTCTACACAGGACTGCATTTCACCACAGAGAAACAACCAGGGTTTCATGGGATTTCAAATGACTGCAGAGACCAAACTCAGGCCTGTAAATCTTAAAAATCAATTCCTTAAAGAAAGACAGGGAGGGAACTCTTTAACCACAACTGGCGGCTATTACTTGAAGGACTCTAATCAGCCTCAATAGAAGATAATGAATCTAGTCTGCAATGCTAAAGGAAAATGGAATTGAGAGCTTTCTACTAATATCGATAGAGGTGTCCTTCGCTGTAGAAGCAAAATATACACATCTAGTTGGGTAGGCCTTTATTTTGATAGGACAAACCTCCAAAAATAACATTTTTCAACACAGTAACAAAATACCATGTTCTTGGGGTCAACATAAAAGGACAGATTAGAAACAGCCTTTATTCAATAGTTAAAGTTCTGAGGTCCTAATTTGGTCCAAATCAGGAAAAGCCTATTTGAAAGTGAATGAATGGATCAATAATGGGAGTACATAGCCTTTCGATATTAGGCGACTGATTTAAATACAACTCATTCTACAGTGACAAGATCATTCCTTTCCAATGACTGATCAATGGTCTGCACACAGTGTTACAGGCATGCATTGACATTGTTTTGCAGGCTATCCAGGATAACAGGAAGGAAGGCTCAGGCAGTCTGATTCTCTCCACTGAAGATTCCACAATGACCCTTGGTAAATTGTTCCACTGATTCCTTACTCTCACTGTTAAAAATTTACACCTTATTTTCTGTCTGGGAAATAAATACAAAGCAGTCCCACTTCCTGACCCCAAGGAGATTTGAATCAACAACCTACAACACTAGAGACAAGACGTTCATACCTACACCATCAGGCAACTCTAGCTAAAGGACTCAGTTGTCTGAAAATAGACACGTTAGTCCTCATCATCAATGTTGCCATATTGAGCAGAAAAAGCCCAACAAACCCCAAAGAAAAAATAAATTATACAGCTATTTGTTAATGTTTAAGCAATGGTGAGTGACAAGATTGGTAGGTGAAGAAAAAAATGGAACACTGCATACATGTTTAAGAAAACAATGAACATATGCTGTATCTGTGCTATGGAGAGTATAGAATGAATATCATCAAGCCTTCTCTTGAGAAAAAACAGACAGCACAGAGGTGACAACACTTAGATAAAAACGTGATTAAATCAGGAGAACCTTAGGAGTTTCACGTGTCACATTACATAGTATTTTCTGTAAGTAAATAACAACTTTCATTCATGTCTAAAGAGACAACACAGACCTCAACCTAATAATCAGTCCTTTCATGAAGTAGTCCAGCATACTTTACTTCTGTTAATGGTAGTGAGAAATATGCACATCCTGCCATTTCTAAATAGTTATTTTGAACTACGACTGAGCTAATATGTTGGTGACTGCTGCAGCAGAAAGCTGGATGAACTTTTTACAAGGGGTTTATCTGTTCGAGATTAAAAAATGAAGGTAGCATTTCAATTTCCACTTAAGAATACAGCTTATTTGACTGGCCAGGCCAATGTGTTCAGAGAACAATTAATAAACTATCTTGCCTGAAATAGTTTACTTACAAAAATGTGATGAGGTGATTAATAAGGTGGAAATGTAAAAGAAAATGCAGAATCCAGATTTTCTCATATGAGCAGTGATTCTGTTTGCTCAACATCAAATAGTTTAAAGGGTATGATTTTCATAGAGTGGGTGCTTGACAGAAAAATCAGACTGCATTAAGTTGGACACCCAAAATTACCAGTCACTTTTGGAAATCTTTCCCTTATTGTGCACATCTTTCCCATAGGTATGAACATCTCAGATTCAGCTTACAGACATTCAAAAGTGGTTAAGCAATCTCTGATTTTTACTTAGAGCAGTCTGTAAAGGTTTGATGCATCATGGAAGTAACGCTCATAGCCCATGAAGAGAAATGTGCTCACTCTTTCTCATGCTTAGGTGTTGGCCTTAGAGAGGAAAAACACAAAAGGGAGCCATCTGTCTGATCTGCAATTACAGGATAATGGTCACAGCTGCCTCATGGGAGAATTTAAATTTAAAAGGACATAGGAGTTTTACAACTCCCTCTAAATGGATAATTTCTAACTTTAATTAAAAACAAGGAGGCCTGTGGCACCTTAAAGGCTAACAAATTTATTTGTGCCTAAACTCTTGTGGGTTTAAAGTGCCACGGGACTCATTATATTTGCCAAAACAGACTAGTACAGCAACCCCTCTGTAATTTTAATGAGAATGACAGAGGATATGAGATGAAGAGATGAAATCTTATCATTCTTTTTCTAAGGCTTGATGGCTATGAGCTGTTTCACTAATAATAAATAATAATAATAATAATAATGAATTACCTAGACTTTATATGGCAGTTTTCATCCACATATCTGAAAGTGCTTTACTAAGGAGGTCTATATCGTTTATTCCTATGATGGGTATACAAACCCCTCCTCAAAACTTTTCTTTGGCATAGGGTCTACAAAAATACTTGAACACAGCTGAGTGACTGGTGTGCTAAGACCATTACCTATTATGCAAACTAATACTATCTCACTCCTTCCAGGTAATTCTCCTGGTAATTCCCTGGCATTACTGTTTCTGTCCATCGATTGTCTTAAAATATATTAAGATTTAAGTTATAGGGGGCAGGGCCCATCTTTTTGTTGGGTGTTTGATGCATGACTGAGCTACTTGGCAGTAGGATAATACAAATACATAAAAATAATAAAAACAACCTATCTACAGATAAGTGTGTGGCAGCATGTTTTTCTTTAAAGATTTATTATTCAACAAAAATAAAAACTCACATTAAAGTTAAGAAACAAAAACTGGACTCTGCATAAACAGCCATAGAGAACAGAAATTTTCATTTATTACTTTACTGTAATAGCAACTGTTTCCCAACGTTAAAGAATGGATGTCTTACTGAGTTTTGGGCATCTCTCCCAAACAGCTGGGACACTGTAACCTAGTTACTGTTGTACATCCATGTGACACTTATATAACTAGAATGTATGTTCATGCAAAAGATTCTAAAATTTGCAGAATTTTCAAAGTGACTCTGGAAGATTCACGACCAAAGCTATAGCATCGCAAATAAAAGTGTGTGAATCCTTTTTACACACCATTTGATTCTAAATGTGTGCACATATGTACATAAATACACACGCCTTATTAATATAGATGATGTTTTCATGCAGGTTGCCTAAACTTAGGCTGTGAAATTCAAAGTAAAGTACAGGTTGAACCTTAGTGGTCAGGGACTCTTTGGTCTAGCAACAGCTGTGGTCCAGGACTAGAAAACCCCAGCAGTAGAGGTTGCTGGGGGCCTGGTGTGGAGCCAGCCAGCAGGGCAGCAGAGCCTGCGGGGAACTGGAGCCCGCAGCCAGCGGAGCAGTGGAGCCTGCAACTGGTGGCGTTGCCTGGAGCTCCAGTGGGGCTGCAAGGGCTGCTGTAAGGCTGCTGGGGCTGCCAGGAGCTCTGGCAGGGTGGCAGGCATGCCGTGAGGTCGGCAGGAGCTCTGGTGGGGCTGCTGTGAGGCCAGCAGGACCATCGGGAACTCCAGCGGCGCTGTCACAGCTTATGGGGCCAGGATCTCCAGCAGAGCTACAGCCTGCAGAGCTGGGAAGTTGGGGAGAGGAGTCCTGATAGCTGAGGAAAGGAGCCCAGCGGGGAGGCTAGCACCTTCACCCTTTTCCCAGGCCTCCCCTAGTCTAGAAAACTCCCTTGTCCAGGACCTATCAGGTCCTGAGAGTGCCAGACCAGGGAAGTCCAACCTGTATTTAAATAAGTGGTTTTGCTTTCTGAGATACTGAACACTCCTATTGACTTCAGTGGTACTTCCAATGCCATTTCTGTTGGGGCTGAGTTACAAGCCTGATATTTAAATTTGATACCAGGCACTTAAAATTAGGTGTGTGGAAAATATATTGCTCCATAAAAGTCACGACCATTTTTACCTTCTTACTACATACATGTAGGAATGTGCTCAGTAGCAGGATTTGGGCATTCTAAACAAACCCCAGAATAGATACAGGCCAGAGAACACTAGAGACAATCAAGCACAGCCACCTGAGACTAATATCTAAACAGGAACTCAATAAGGCCATGTCTACACAACATGGAACATCGATGCTATCGTGGTTGATCTTCCAGGGCTCGATTTACAGGGTCTTCAATAGACCCAGTAAATTGAACTTGGAGGGAGCCCCCATCAGCACCAGTAGTCCTGCTCCTCATGAGGAATAAAGGAAGCTGACAGGAGCGTTTACTCCCATCGACCTCCTGCTATGTGGATGGCATAAAAAAGTGATTTAAGATATACTGACTCCACAATTAAGGTAGCTGGAGTTGCATACCTTAAGTCACCCTTCCACTGTTGTATAGACTAGGCTTAACTGCCCAGTTCTGTCCTCTGCTTAGGGGAAGAATATCATCTGATTTTCCTCTCCCACCAGGAGTAGCTCCATTGAAGTCAAAGGTATTACACCAGAGTAAAACTGGTGGAAACAACCTCACCAGCTCCAAGAAAGTCAAGTGCCTAGAAGCAGCAGGAGCCACACACTGAGGTTACAAATGCCCTATGTTCCCAACGCCCTAATTCATGGGTTCAAGGTAAATATGTAAAGTGGAAAAAGAGTTGGAAGCACCTGTTCCTGTGTGACTGGCCTAAACTAGAGCTCACCCAGAAAGTGAAGAAATCAATTTTCCTCTGGCTTCGGATAGTGAGGGACAGAAGAGTGAGCCTTTTGAATGTGGAGGAGCACTTCCCAGCAAAGACATGATTCCCCACTTCACCACTCAGATACCCAAAAGACTCTGAAAGCACAGGGGCAGAAAGCCTTAAATCACATACCACCCTGGAGAGTTACTTCAGCCCTGTGCTTGCCCGGCAGCAAGAAAGGTCTGGACCCTGAAAAAGGAATTCCTATGTACAGGAGCCAGAGCATACATTTATATAAGCTCCCTTTTCTTTGCCCCTTTCCATGTGTTAACATTGAAATATCTTGGTTTAGAGCTTTTTACCTTTTATGGGCTCACAAATAACTCTTCTAATGAATAGGTAGACCCAGTACACATGGTAAATCCCTCTTCTTCTGAGCAAAGCCTATACTCTATACGTGTTCTGATAGACTTTATTTGAACTTATATGAGACTACAAAATCAAGCAAACAAAGTTTTAGTTGGAAATACCATAGGTAAATTGTGTACTTATTTGCAAACTGTGTCTTTTTCCTTCTGCTAAATTTAATCCATTGTTTCCAAGACATCATTAGCCTTTGAGCCAAAAAATGTTCAGCATAAAGACTTTTCTATGCTAAAAAAAAGTAACCTTATGATTGGTAATAAGAAATGAATGGTGTTCATGGGCTTTTTAAAGGGCAATATCTGCTGCCATCATATTGCAATAAATAGTGAGGCATTAGTAAACGGAGAAATGAAACTCAGAAATGTTTTACTTAATTTTTTTTTTTTCCAAACTAACTCCATTCTGCTCTCCAGGAAGAAAGTGATCAACAGAAAAGAACCACACTACCCAGATTTATTTTATTAAAGAACACTCTGAACAGATGTAAAAACAGCTCATATTCCCATTTTAACTTTTAATATTGATATCATACATGAATTAAAATGCTAAAAATGGAAGAGGCCATGCACAGACAATAGATGCAAACCTTTTGTATCTAAACAGTTATTAAGGACATTCTTTTTTTCCACACATAAATAAGCCAAGGTTCCAAAATTCCTGGCAATTTCTTTTTTGTAATAGTTTTCCAAACCTAAAGTTGATCCTTCAATCAAGAACAAAAACTTCTTAATAAAACTTTCTCTCTAGATACAATTGAAACCTCCCAATAAATTATTATATTTGCCAGTGCCTAGTTGCCAGCCTCAGGCCTTTTTTACACTGGCACATTATGGTTCCAATTAAAAGAGCTCACTTAAAATTCAGAATAAACTTCTAATACCAATTAAGGCATTTAATTCCCGGTTCATTAACAACGGACGTTTGAGTCCTCCAAACAGCAGATAGCTTTTATTAATTATTCATACTGATGCCTAAATAAATATGGTGATTGGTGCACAACAACAGATTTCTACCTAGTGAACAAAAATTTCCCAGTGATCAAATAGAATGGTTAGAAATGTCAGAGTTGCAATTTATTAGTTGCTTGCCAGGCAAGTTACTTCAAGAAGAAAGGCAGTATTTTTTTCAGTTTGATGATGGACCCAGGCTATATATTATACTGTGGCCAAGATACTACAAATTACCGATTGTTGCTCTATCTGGAATGTCTATTTAGTTGACTTTATTAAAAAACAACAACACTTACGCCCCAGTCCTTTAGCCAAAGCACCTTTCCAATTTATTTGACACATAGTTTGAACTACTTTTTCTAAGAATACTGACAATTTTTAAACTGGAGTATACTTGCTTTAGTCATGTAGATACATAGGGCTAGAATCAAAAAGGACCTACGTGCCTGCCACTAAATTCCAGAATTAGGCACCACTGGAATTCAACAAAACACTTGCTAAGCTGTTCCTGAACCCTGTGAGCACCTCAACTTGCTTGACACCTCAATTTTTGCAATAAAAATTCGCTAAGTACCTATGTTGTTGAATCTTGTCCTTATAAAAAATGACATACAGAGACTCAGGTGTTAGGCCCTTAAGCTCAGACACCTTCCTAACAGTGGTTATTGCCACCAAAAATGCCACCTTCCATGAGAGAGAAAACAATGAGCATGTTGCTAATGGTTTGAAGTGGACCCCAACAGTCTGGAAAAAAAAAAGGTTAAGGTCCCAGGTAGGGATCGTTGTCAGGGAGGGTATAACCTGACAACGCCTTTAAGAAAATGGCCAACCATTGGTCTGATAATCATTTATCAGCCAGCCCGACCTGGGTGAAATACAGAAATGGCATCCAGGTGAACCTCTATCCAAGACATCAAAAGTCCTTGCTGCTTCAGGTGCAAAAGGTAGTCCAAGATAAAAACTACCGATAAGTGCATAGGAGACTTGTGCTTCTGCAATGACCAAATCAGAAATCTCTTCACTGAGCCAGGTAGATAGCCCTAATGGACAGCTTCCTACTGCCAATGAGGACTACCCTACTAGGACCCAAGAACCAAGTTTCAACTGATTTAACCAAAAAGTTCCCAAGACGTGAGGTGTTGAAACTCAAGTCTGGGATGATGAAGGCAATGGTAGTCCTTAGTTATTTGTTCTGGGAGCAGCAGTAGAGTGACTGGAGTTTCCACTGGCAGTTCCAGTAGAGATGTTTAACAGTGCTGATGGGGTTAGGCTGGAGCTATCAATATCACTGAGGCGCTGTCCTCCTCACCTTGAGTAGCACCTTATGAGCAAGCCAGGGTGGTAGGGAATCACCTGAGATCTTGTTTTGGAGATATAAGAGTATGCATCCTTCAAGTTGAGGGATGTATATCAGGTTTTATCTACAATTAAAAGTTTAAAGCACAGCCAGGCTGAAAGTTTGGCCAAGGCATGAGCACTGGGAGACAGATCTTCCAGCACTCTATGTAAACCACCTCCATAAGAGAAGTAGCTAACAGCGCTGGGAGAGTGGCTTCATACCTCTAGAGGTGTTTCACACCTCTGAGCCAGAACGTTACAGTGCTATAAATTGCCAGTATAGACTTAGTCCCAGGCCCCCGGATCCAGGGAAGGGATAATGAAGACCAAAGAGACAGCGTCTTCTTCATGAACTTGTTGAGGTTTCGCAGGTGTAGGATAGGACTGAAACCATCTTTTGCTTTTGCCATTAGGAAATAACAGAAGTAGAATCCCTTAGCCCTTAGTTCCCTCCATCACTCTCACTCTTAGGAGCATCTGCACCTCTTGCATTAGAAGCTGCTTGTGACAGGGCTCCATGAAGATGGATGATGAAAAGGGCTGGGAGAGAGGTGGGGAGCTGAACGGGACAGAATTTCCCAGTTCAACTGCACAGAGCATCCATCCATCTGACACAATCCGGACACACACAGGACTGAAATAGGATGGTTGGCATGGGACAGTAAGATCTAGTTCTCACACTGGTATAGAACCCTCACCTTTCAAAAGAGGAGGTTACTTACCCCAATAGTAACTGACGTTCTTCAAGATGAGTGTCCCTATGAGTGCTCCACATTAGGTCAGTGCGCCACCACCAAGCCTCAGAGCGGAGATTTTGTAGCAGTGTCCTTGGGGCCACTCACGCGCACACCAAGAGTTGCGCGCTGTTAGGCTGCAGGCATCGCGCATTCGCGAGCCTCCCCTCCAACTCCTCAGTTCCTTCTCTACCCCAAAATGATGCCTTGAGAAGGCCAGGATCCCGAAGTAGAGGGGAGGAAGGAAGGGTTGTGGAGCACCCACTGGGACACTCATCTCGAAGAACGTCAGTTACTATTGAGATAAGTAACCTCCTCTTCGAGAGAGAGATGTTCCCGTGCGTGCTCCACATTAGGTGACTACAAAGCAATTTCTCTTTAGGGAGGTAGGGACTTCAAATCTGGTAGAAAAGTGGTGGAAAGAACTGCCTTCGCTAGTTTCAGGTTGGAAAAAGTCCCTGAGTAAGTGTGTACTGCTTTGCAAATGTGTGATCAGAGGACCACATGGCAACTGCACGGATGTCTTTTATGGGTACTTTATGGAGGAATGCTATCGAGGTAGCCATGGCTCTGGTTGAGTGTGCCCTTATGCTCTCTGGAGGCAACACGTCTGACTGTGTGCAGCAAAGTTTGATGCAATCTGAGATCCAATGGGAGAGTCTCTGATGAGACAGCCCGGCCCTTATTGCAGTTTGCTATTGAAACAAACAGTCTGGGAGATGCTCGAAACGGTCTTGTTCGCTGCAGGTAAAAAGAGAGCGCAGTGCACAGGTCAAGAGTGTGCATTTTCATCTCAAAAGAGTTGGCGTGTGGTTTGGGGAAGAAGGTGGGAAGGTGTATTGTCTGATGAGTGCACTTTGGGAGGAATTTGAGATGGATACATAACGTGACCTTGTCTTTAAAAAAGGCTGTACATGGGGGAATCTGCCATTAGAGCTGCGATCTCTCCTATAAAAATAACTGAAGCCGGACGTCTCTGCCTTTCTGTGCCCATGATTTTTGCTTTGCACAATGAGGGCATTTCTGAGTGTTATGCTGCTGTCTGAGGCAGCGGACGCATTGTGAGTGACCATCTGATATCAGGCTAGACTCTTCACATGAGGTGCAGTGCTTAAACCCCAGTGAGCCAGGCATATCTGTAGAAACAATAAGACTGCAGGAAAGGATTAACTGGGAGAAAAAATTGTACTAATCTAGATTTTTTTTAAACAAATGAAGTAATTGACTAATTAAATATTTAAACTAACTAATTAACTACTATGATGAATTTTACTGGTTTTAAGAAGTACGGTCATCTAGACGTGAAGAAGCTAGGGAGTACTGCTGATTCCATCTGTAGCCAGAGATCGCAGAGAAGGAGCTGAGGAGTGGAAAGGGAGGCTCACGCATGCACGATGCCTGCAGCCTAACAGTGCACAGCTGTTGGTGCGTGTGTGCGCGGCCCCAGAGACACAGTTACAAAATTTCCGCTCTGAGGCTCAGTGGCGGTGCACCAACCTAATGTGGAGCACCCACGGGGACATCTCAGAGAATGCGGCTTATTTCTGTCCAGAGGGCTGTTTCACCAGCCAAGAGCTCTGAGCAGGAGGAGGCGGCGGCCACCTCCCATCATTACTGTTATTCCTAATGGAGTATTCCTGCCTGTTCTGAGGTGGACAGAATTGAGACCAAGATTGAGGCTTAAAATGCCTTTGCTAAAGTTCTGGGGTATAAAGTCCAGGGACTTGAGGGTGACCCTTGAGACTTTAAGGCTATGAAGCTGTGAGTCTATCTTCTTTGAAAGAGGGATGAACTCTCAAATGGGAAGTCCTGAATGGTCTGCTGGACTTGTATGGGAGTCCTGAGGCCTGCAGCCAAGAGCACTTTTCAAGGTCTATCTTCTCATGGTCACAGCTGAAGCCACGGTCTGGGTGACTGAACTGGCAACATTCAGGGCTGCCCCTAAAAAGCCTTTGGCACTACTTTGTCCTTCATCACCAAGGCAGAAAATTCTGCCATAGATTCTTCTGGCTGGAGCTCTGTAAACTCTGGAACGGCTCCACAAGCATTGAAGCTATGTTTGCCGAGAATAGCATGGTGGTTCAAGATCCAAAACTGCAGCCTCCTTACAGAATAGATTTACCTCCCAAAGAGGTCCAAGCTTCTTAATGTCCTAGGCTTTGGGTGAAGGTCCCTGATGTCCCTTACACTTGTGATAATTCACTGATGTCACTAATAAAGATTCCAGTGTTGGGTGCAAATAAAAATGTTCAAATCCCTTAGAAGTGACAAAATATTTCTTTGTCCTCTTTACTGTTGGGGGCAGGGAGACAGAGGTATGCAACAACATTTTGATGATCTCTTGTATCTCCTTATAGAATGCAGGGTACATCAGGCAGCCCTGAAGAACCCAGGATATTTACCATAGGGACTGAGAACTCGGAGACTTCTTTGACCAGGAGCCCCAGGTTCTGGACCACCCTCTTTAGAAGCTGTTGATGGACCCTGCTGTTCTTGAATACCGGAGCAGTAAAGATCCTAGCCATTGCTTTATCTGGTGATGGTGAGGATGAAACTCTAGCAGGGACTGGTTCTTGCTTTTGACCATCCATGCTGGGAGGATCGCACAGCACCAGAGTTGGAGGTTTTCCAAGGCCACTCATAATTATCTCCTGGAATAGGACCCTTGGGTTGGTGGAACACTCAGGGAGTCCAAAAAGGCCATTGAGTGTGCCATTGCAAAGGTCCATGGCATGGGGAAAACTGCTTTAATCTCCCTGTCTGACCTCGACCCTCTGCACTCTGATCTGTGTCGCTCTGCCTGGACAAAAAAAAAAAAAAAAAAGACTCCAAGCAGAACTCAGCTCTAAGTGTAGACAAAGGGAAGCCTCCATCAGAAGGATTTTTAACTACTGGTCTCTTTCTTTCTGGGTCCTTGGGTGGAATCCCCTACAGATCTTATAATGGCCCTTCTGATGCGATTCCCCCAAACACTTCAAGCAGGAAATGTAAGGGACACTCCTGGACATAGACTTATTACAAGCTGCACAGGGTTTAAATTCCAAGGGCCACAGCATGCCCCCCAGTGCTGGGGAATGGAGCGGGCTGAAAAAGGGGGAAAACCCAAACCCCAAAACAATTCCTTACTGGAATTCTAGCTATGCGATATATCTAAAACTAACTACAACAACTCAACTATGACAACTATTTACAGAGGGTCCAAAGACCACTCGGGAAAAGACTCGCCGAAGCAAGAGGAAGCGTTCTGGCTGTCACAAGTGGTAAGAAAGAAGAGGAGGTTACTCACCTTCCTGTAACTGACGTTCTTCAAGATGAACGTCCCTGGGGGTGCTCCACATTAGGTGCTGAGCATCCCAGCGCCTCTGGATGGATTTTTGCCTAACAGTGCCATAGGGGGCCGTGCATGCGTGGCACGCTGAGCACGTGGGCTTCCCCCAGTACCAACGCGCATGCGCAGCTCTCCCCCCCACTTCAGTTCCTTCTCTATCTGGAACCTGGTGAGGAGCATAACTTACGTGTTTGTGGTTATATATATTTGGGTTTTTTGAGTTTCCGAAGTAGAGGGGAGGAAGGGATGGTAGTGAAGCACCCCCAGGGGTTACTCATCTCAAAGAACGCCAGTTACAGGAAGGTGAGCAACCTTCAGATCGGGTAAGTAGGCTGTCTGCAAAACAGCTTTTGCTAATCTAGTATGTAGGAGAGGTCCCGAAGCAAGTGAATAATGTTTTGCAAAGGTGTGATCTGAGGACCATGTTGCAGCTGCGCATATGTCCTCCAACGGAACTTTCCTCAGGTATGCTACCGAGGTTGCCACTGCTCTTGTGGAGAGTGCACAAATTGAAGCAGGTGGAGGTAAGCCATTAAGGGAATAACATATGGTGATGCATTCTGAGATCCAATGCGATAATCTCTGTGATGATATTTTCTTCCCCATGGTATGGTTTGCAATGGAGACAAACTACTATGGAGAGGATCTGAAAAGCTTTGTTCTGTGGATGTAGAACGAGAGAGCTCTTTTGACATTCAGAGTGTGCATCTGTGCTTCAAAGGCATTGGTGTGAGGCTTTGGGAAAAACACAGGTAAGTGTATTGTCTGGTTGATGTGAAAGGCTGAATGGACCTTAGGCAAGAACTTGGGGTGCGGACTCATGGACACTCTGTCTTTGAGAAAGATGATAAAGGATGGATCAGACATGAGGGCGGCCAGTTGGCTTACTCTACGTGCTGAGGTAATTGCCACTAGGAAAGCCGTGTTCAGCGTTAAGTGGCATAAGGAGCATCTGGCCATTGGTTCAAAGGGCGGTTTTGTTAGCGTTGTTAATACTAGATGGAGGTCCCATGGTTCTCGGGGGGTGACACATCAGAGTACAAGGCCAGTAGACCCTTCAGAAACTGTTTGGTTGTGCAAATAACGTGGTGTCATCCACTGGGGCATGGAATGTTGTTACTGCTGCCAAGTGCACTCTAATTGAGGCTATCGAGAGGGGAGACAGTTTTAGGTGCAATAAGTATTCCAAAATTACAGGGAGTGGGGCATTTTGCGGTGATATATTGCGATCGCTGGCCCAGTGTGTAAAACGGGTCCATTTATTGATATATGTTTTCCTTGTTGCAGGAGCTCTGCTGTGCAGGAGGACATCATGGACTTGCTGGGAGCACTGAAGTTCTATGCTAGTGAACCATTAAGGTGCCACGCTTTCAGATGGAGCATCGGGAATTGAGGGTGAGGGGTCCTGATTTCCGGGTGATGTAGGATGTCCGGAACCCTTGGTAGCATGATTGGATGGCTTTGTGTCATCCTGAGTAACAGGGGAAACTATGGTTGGTGAGGCCAACATGGTGCTATAAGGATGATCTTTGCTTTATCCGTCCGTATCTTTATGATGACTCTGTTGAGGAGGGGAAATGGGGGGAATGCACAAAGCAGGGGTGCATTCAATGATAGGATCAAAGCATCCCCTAGGGATTGTTTCCCTAT
The DNA here is from genome assembly GCA_032595735.1 of Pelochelys cantorii. Classification (NCBI taxonomy): domain Eukaryota; kingdom Metazoa; phylum Chordata; order Testudines; family Trionychidae; genus Pelochelys; species Pelochelys cantorii. The sequence continues at coordinate 61,198,507 of CM064328.1, read as the reverse complement.
GCTCTCTCTGGAGCAATACATTGTGCATTTTCTGTTGGTCCTGGTGGCAAACAGATCTATGTGGGGGTAACCTCATTGACTGAATACTTTGAGCAGGATTGTGTAATCGAGTTCCCATTCGTGGTCCTGGGGAAGGGCTCTGCTTAGGGCATCTGCTGTTTTATTGAGTGCCCCAGGCAGATGGCATGCGGATACGCAGATATCCTGTACTAGGGCCCAGTTCCAGAGCACTATGGCCTCTTTGCACAGAGCCTGTGATCATGCTCTGCCTTGCCGGTTTATATAAAACATGCATGCCATATTGTCCATATAAACTCGGATGTGTATGCCTTTGATTTGAGGGAGCAATTTTTGGCATGCCAGGTGGACAGCTCTGAGTTCTAAAATACTGATATGTAGAACATGCTCTGCAGCAGACCATGGGCCTTGAGCTGTTCTCCCTTCCATGTGAGCGCCCCAGCCCATGAGTGACGTGTCCATGGTGATGACTAGTGTCGATTCTGTGGATTGGAAGGGTATGCCTATGCATAGATTGGACATTTTTGTCCACCATTTTAAAGATGCTTTTACTGAGTGTGGAAGTGATAGCCTTTTGGTCGCTGAATGAATATTTTGTTTGTATTGGAGTCGCAGCCAACCCTGAAGACACCTCATAAAGAGTCGTGCACTGGGCACCACTGGGTTGCAGGAAGCCATGTGCCCCAGCAATTGCAGGCAGTCGAGAGCGGTGACTGTCGGCATGTCTTGAAGAGATTGTGCCAGGTGACTGATGCGGTGAATCTGTTAGCAGGGAAGGAGGCTCTGGCTGTGACAGAGTTGAAGTGGGCCCCAATAAATTGGATGGATTGTGAGGGCATAATCATTGATTTGGCTTGGTTTACCAGAAATCCAAGAGAACGAAAGCAGCTTAGGACCATGTGAGTGTGACAGTGGCACTCGTTTCTGGACCTTGCTTTGATTAGACAGTCGTCCAGGTAGGGGTATATGGTGACCCCTTACCTTCTGAGATGGGCAGTGACTGCTGCTAACATCTTGGAAAATACTCTCGGAGCTGTGGAGTGTCCGAAGGGCAGGATCGTATACTTAAAATGGTGTGGACCTAAAGTAAAATGGAGAAAACATCTGTGAGAGGATCTAATAGATATGTGGAAGTAGGTATCCTGTAAACCGAGAGAGGAAAACCAGTCGCCAGCCTCCAGAGTTGGGATAATAGATTTAGAATAGTTACCCTAAACCATGTTTCTTTATATATCTGTTGAGGGATCTGAGATCTAGGATAGGTCTCCACCCACCAGTCCTTTTTTGTACGAGGAAATAATGGGAATAAACCCCTGTTCTGTGAAACTGTCGTGTAACCGGCTCTATGGCTCCTAATTGTAGCAGGTGGTCTACCTCCTGTTGTAATATGATCTCACGAGATGGGTTCCTGAAGAGGGATGGAGTAGGGGGGTGGGAAGCAGGAAGGAAGAGAAAGGGGATAGTGTATCCTAATTAGATGGTTTGCAAAATCCATTTATTGGAGGTAATTAATTTCCATTGGTGTAGGAATGGGAGCAGACAAAAATGGAACAGTTTGGAAAGATTCTGAATTTCTGGGGTGGGTGACCTGGTTTTCGGTCTCTCGACTGTAGCTTCAAATTTGCTTATTCGATGGAGGTGGACAGTTGGAGTTGTTACTCTGGGACCGTCGCCTCTGTTGCCTATTTTGACCCCGCTGCTGGTAAGAGGGGTGTTCTTGTCTGTGATATTGGTACACGTATTGCAGGTACCTTGGTCTGTAATATGGTTGGTACCTATATTTTCTGGCTCTTGTTGGAGGTGTTTGGATTCCTAGAGATCGGAGAATAGCTCTGGAATCTTTCATCGATTGAAGAACTTCATTAGTCTTCGTGGAGATGAGCTTTTCCCCTTCAAAGGGCAAGTCTTCTACTGCTGGTTGGAGTTGTCGAGGAAAAGCCGAGGAGTTATACCAAGAGGCTCCTCTCATAGTGACAGCTGTGGCTGTAGTTCTTGTGGCTGTGTCTGCTGCATCGAGAGCAGCTTGCAGCGCTATATGAGAAATTGTCTGTCCCTCAGAGACAATTGCTTTGAAATGTGATTTTTTGCTTTCAGGGAAGATCCTCAATAAACGTGTTCAGTCTCATGTAATTGTTGTAATCATATTTACTGAGCAGCGCTGAGTAATTTGCTACCCTCAACTGGAGCGTGGCTGAGGCATATACTTTTTTGCCAAATGAGTCTAGTCTTTTATTCTCTTTCTCTGATGGGGTTGAGCGATTTTGCTGCTTATTTCTTTGTTGTACAGCATCCACCACCAGAGAGTTCAGTGGGGGATGTGTAAAGAGAAATTCAGATCCTCTGGGGTGTGCACAGTACTTTCAATCCGCCTTTTTATTTGCGGGGGAATCGAGGCAGGTGTTTGCCATAAAGTTTTTGTGGGTTGTAGAATGGCTGGATTGATAGGAAGAGCAATCTTTGCAGATGCACTCGATTGTAGGATGTTAGTAAGCTCTTGGGGAGTATCCTGTACTTCCTCCACGGGAATATTTAAGTCCTGTGCAACCCTTTTAAACAGATCTTGAAAGGAGGAGACCTCCTCGGAGGTAGAATTGCCTCTTCAGTGTCAGATAGTGATCTCGTTTGGACCAAATATTCTGCTGTTGACATTGGGGAATACTGGTTTTCATTCACACACTTACGAATATTTCTGTGAGGAGATTCGATCAAGAGTCAAGGAGGCTTGTTGATATGTTTGGTTTTAAACGGTCTCTTTTTGTGTTGTTGTGGGAGTTGATTCCACATTTGCCACTGTGGAGGTACTGCATAGGCAGGGGCATCCACAGATAAGGAGCCCAGGGAGCCATTTGTGCTCTGAGGAGATCTGGCTGCATCTGACTGTGTGACATTGCTGACATTCCTGAGTAAGGGGACAGCTGAGGTGAGAAGGCAGCCAATTCCTCTCCCTCTTCTAGTGAGAAGGGGAAGGGTGGATCTGATTCATTGGAGAGCAACAAGTGAAGATATGTATCTTCACTCAATATGGGGGAGTGAAGCGTTGAGGCAATCTCTAGATCTTTTTTCTCCCTGTAGGTAATGAGGGGGGTGAGTGGTACAGGAGGCTGCGCTAGCTGAGAGGAGCCTGCTGTTACCACAGAGTTGAGAGGGAGAGGAGTTGCCCCTGGAAAGGGAGGGGCAGTGCCGAAAGGCTGCTCGATCCCTTCTCGATCCCTTCTCTGGGTGTCGTAGTGAGAGGCTGAGGTACCGGGGTATCGGAGGCAAGCATGGAGCAGCGTTTGAAGCACTCCTTGGCTTATTACACTGTTCACCCTAAGTACCTGGACGGTCAAACATACTCAGACAGTTCTTATCTGAGTGATCTAACTTCTTTCCCTCAGAGTGCCTCTTTATGGATTGTTGAGGCAGCGAGCTTGTCCTTCTCTTAGAGGTCTTAGGCTTTTCTTTATTAGGTATCTTGCTCTGCCTGGAGCCTGGGTCCGAGGCATGATGCTTGATCTTGTCTGTAAAGAGCATTTTGAGTATGAGCTCCTTATCTTTGCGCATTCACGTTTTTATCTTAGCACAGTGGGGGCAGTCTCTCCATGAGTGAGAGTTCCCCAGACATCTGACGCAGTTATCATGCCCGTCAGAGGCAGGCATTGGTCCTTGCAGAGCGCGCAGAGTTTGAAGCCGGGTGAGCCCATGCTGGCGTATGGCTCTGACGGCGGCTCAAGAGCAGAGGCGTGGTTGTTTGGGTTTTTTTTAAACTAACACTAACACTAAGAACAGAGAACTACTATTAATAACTAAGTATCTAATCTAAAGAAATAATTCTGAGGAGAAGACGCGAGCACTGCCAAGTTCCGTCCAAGGCTGGGGACGGTAGAAAGGAACTGGAGGGAGGGGGGACCATGCATGCGTGTTGGTACCAGAGGAAGCCCGCACACTTGGCGCGCTGTGCATACGCGGCCTCCTATGGCACTGCTAGGCAAAAATCCATCCAGAGGCGATGGGATGCTCAGCACCCCTAGGAATGCCTCTCGAAGAACTGAAAGGATGACAGTGCTCTATATACGGCATCATGGACGCACAGCTCCAGTAGGTGCCTGGCCCAGCCCAACAGATACCGTTCAGGGAGAACCTTGCAGCAACTGTGCACACATACACACCTATTTGGAATTGACACGGGCAAGCACTTGAAGAAGAATCAATAGTTTCTGGCTAGTTTCTGAGGGGGACAAGTCATCATTAGACAGATATTGATATCTGCTGAATTTGTCTATGGAAATATCATGCTGTCAGCCAATCCTTAGTAAAATAAATAAAGAAATACTAACAGATGAAAACAAGAGATTTATTGAATAGTTTAAAAGATTATACACAATACATTACAATTGCTTGCAAGATCCTTATATCAGATTTCTAGTAGTGATGGATGAGTTTGCCAGTTTAAAAAGTCTCTCTGGAATCATCCCAAAATGACAGAATCCAAATGTAGCTTAGCTGAAGAATCTGAGCTTTTCATTGCCTTTTCCAGGGTATTCCTGAAAAATGGAGATTCCAGTCCTATGGGTTGAACCTTTGCCTTTTTAAAGTTCAGCAGACTAGAGATGCAGGATGGGGCTTCAGATTTCACTTTTACATCTGTTGAGTGTTTTGAGCACAGCATGTGACTGAGAATTCTTTCTTGAGCATACATGACCCACCATTTTGAAGTTAATGTTCAATTTCCTATGCATGCTCATTCATTATAACATGGACAGATAAACTAAAGACAATGTAAATAATATTATTAGTTTCCTGCAGTGTCTAATATTCTTGATCTTAATTGAACACAGTTACATAAATAATGTAAGGCATTTAAAACATGAAAAAGATTAGCATCTAAAAGCTAATTTGGTTACACTGGTAAATTTCTAACAAGATACAGGTATACCAAAAAACACATTTAGCTTCTAGCCTTGTATCATCCTGATATAATTGTAATGAGTCTTGTTAACTTATGGGTCATACACGGTTAGTTGATCTGACAGTATCATACCTTCATTTAAAATATTTGTAAAAATTCCTGGAACTCTAGAACATAATGCCTTAAATCCTTCCACACAACCTGAAATTACAGAAAGCTGGGTTTGTTTGTTTGTTTGTTTGTTTAAAACTTGTGCTGATTTATATTAGGCAAATGCATTTTTTAACTCAAATTCCTGCTGAATACAAGCATATGGCGTGATCCTGCGCCAAAGGAGTGAATGGGAGATTTGCTCTTGACTTCAGTGCAGGAAGTTCTTAGACAAAGAACTGCCAATATCAGAAGTATATTTCTTCAAATATAAACTTCAGCATCCATTCTTCTCATATTCCCTAATGATCTGATATCTTTCCAGTTTCCTCTGCAAAGCTTTGTAAGATTTAAGACCATTCATGTCACAAAAACAATAATATGATTCCAGTAGTATTTTATCTCAATTTCGAATAACCTGGCTAAATTTTAAGAAGTGTATCATGAAACAGTCTAGTTTTGTGGTTATAGTCACATCAGCAGGAGATGATTAATAATTGCTAGCCCTCATTAAGTGGCTGAAATTAGGAGCAAAAGGATATTATGTTTTCCTCATTGTATGCAAGAATGTTCCCTGCTTGCTATAGGTCTCAATACAAAACCAGATAATATATTTACAAAACAGGACAAGCTATTATTAAAAACTGGGGACTCAGAAGAGTTATAAACAAACACAAATTGCATGACCTCTTTCAAGTTGCTATTTCCTACCCAAGAAATGAAACAATTAACATGACCAGATTATACCAAAAAGAAAAATTTTTTTTAAAGGCAATAAGGATGCCCAGGATCTGGACATCTAAACACATTTCATTGTCAAATTTCACAAGCCTGCTATAATGACATTTAATCTAAATATTTAAAAAATAAATAAATAAATAATTTTCCATGGAACACAGCTGCAAGTCGCAAAATAATCAGGCATGACAAAATGAAAGCTTGACAATAAAAGCTGGTATATCATCTGAGCCTAACCAGGCAAAAAATAATAATAATTATCTTCAGCAAGCTTTTAAACACTGATTGCTGTATGCTCTGAAGTTGTACACTCTTTGGAATCAGATCAAGAGTACAGAGAATTTACCAACTTCATTGCATTTTTTGCACCTTTGTAGTTAAGATACTAGATTTAAAAGTAAAGACAGAGCCAAGGGCAACTGGGTCTATAGTCCATGCCCCTATACTTCCTAAGAACATAGACTGGGCTAAATTGAAAAACTACTGTGCACACCACCGAACAGTATCTCAGAAGCTCATGTGGATTTTTTAATAATTTCCAGAGACTTCAGCTGAAATCTTCCTGCCACTTGTTCATCACTGGAGTTCAGCTCTGTGGGCATCAAGAGCATTCTAGTGGACCACAAAACTGTCATGGTGTACAGACAAGGGGAGAAGTAGTCCCCAGGTCAGCATTTTCACATCAGTTAGATCCTTCGAGATAATTATAAAAAATATTGAGATGATTCTGAACATAAGAACCAATGCAGGGTGCCAAGTAAATATTTATGTGTTTATGCTAGCCTTACCCATCAAAAGGCCCATTCTCTTCAGTAACAAAAGCATCTGGGTGATCTTCACAAGCCAAGCACATTATATTAATCCATTCAGGAGATAATCTAGTTAGTAAAGGTAAGATTCACATTGGAAAGTAAAAGCAGAGAGAAATTCAGGCAATTGCTGCCACCTACGAATCCAGGAGCAACAAACCAGGATAATTACAATCCAAAGACTGTAAACTGTTGAAACCTAGAATAGGTGAGTTATCACAACCCCATCAAGTCATCCAGACATTTCTATTTACACAGTTTCACCTCAGTTTTGCCTGAATTACCATTATCCTTTATCCAAGACCATAATTCATTCAGACATGGGATAGCAAATGAATTGTAGAATCAGCTCTGAGAAAAAGTATCATTGTCATTCAGGTAAACGTGCTGCCACATGTAAGTATAGTATTGGGGTTACACTTTCATTCTGTAGTTCACTGCTACTGAAAAGCCTAGTAAATACTATTCTTTCTGTATATCCCTATAGCAGGGGTGGGGAAACTAAGGTCTGGGGCCAGGTGCATCCCCCCCACCAAGCTTGCCTGGATCCAGCCATTGAGGTCCGGAGCTCCCCCATCCCACCACTGGGGAGCCCACACTGGTGCTCCAGCCTCTCCCCCTTGTCCCAACCCTTCACCACTACATTACCCGGGACTCCCAAGCCTCTAGTGTGGAAGGGGAATGTGGGCAATGGCTTCTGCTTCTTAGTCAGAGGTCACATCAGTGAGGGTTTTTTGGTTTTGTTTTGTTTTTTTCTTCTCTCTTGTGCGTGTCTCCCAACCCAAAAAAGGTTCCCACCCCTGCCCTATGTATGCCTAAACATTACACCAATTCAGATGCCTAGACAAAAACAAAGCAGTTTAATACCTTCATTACACGAGAACAGAACTGGAGCGAGGAACTTCTATATTCTAATCCCAGCACTGCAATCATTTCCTTCAGAGACTTAACCTTCTTGTGCTTCATTTTTCCCTTTTTTGAACTACCACTTACTCCTCAAGAGCTAAGCAACTCCTTCTGCACTTACATATCTGTCCTAAAAGCCCACTGCTTTTCCCTTACTTTGCACCATTGTCTCAGAGGGGTACCCATGTTAGTCTGTAACTAAAAAAACTTAAACAACTAATGGTGCTGTAGTGCCTAAGCCCTGGTCTACACTAGGGAGTTATTTCAAAATAACCCCCCTTATTTTGAAATTACAAGCAAAGTGTCCACACTACCAAACCCATTATTTAGAAATAATGGGCTGGTTATTTCAAAATCTGTATTCCTTTCTTTGGGGAATAAGCTTATTTTGAAATAGTTATTTCGAGAGTTATTTCGAATTTAGTTAGTTTGAAATAATTTCCTAGTGTAGATATGTCCTTAGAGACTAACCAAACTAAATAACTATATATTTTGGTTAGTTTCTAAGGTGTTACAGGACCATTTGTTGTTTTTTAAGGTTTTTTTCTTGTGTCATTGATTACCTGTGAATGTTTCCTCCAACCCATCTTGATCTTCTCCTTAATGTATCTGCAGTTCAGACATATATGTGGCTTAATAAAATAGCACGTTTTATAGTCTATAGTACTGTATAATAAATAATGTTCCATAAAATGAATATGGTAATGCTTACTTACCTAACTCCCTGAGGAGTTTGTGAGAGTTAATGAATGCTGAGTGCTTTGACTATTGAAAAAAGTATATTATAACTTGACCAATCATGGACAGTGATCTTTTGCTCTTAGACATGCAACATAATCAGTACCTAAGGATTCAATGCAAAATGTACAAAAAAGTAATTCTACCTATTTTATAAATTAACATCCCTATCAGATATAACAAACGTCTTAATCCTGAGGCTTACACCATTTTCCCACCTAGCAAACCAAATCTATGTAACTGGCATCCACACATGCCTGGAGATAAATATCACTTTCAGAAGCACTTCAACCAAATAGATGTTATACTACTAAACTATACTAGTAAGCTTCTTAATAAATAAGCTAATACTGAAGCAAATTATTCTGTGAACCACAAAATTGTCTAACTCTCTACACAGGACAATTGGAAGGTTTGCGCTTGAAAATAATAATTGGTTTTATTAAGCCAAAAGAACAGTTTTCATGAAGCACTTTTTAAATGCAATGATTTACTAATTGGGCAAACAGTCTATTGCATTTGATTATCTGCAACTTGAAATGGATTTGCATTAAAAATGCCGGATCCAAACTACTGTGAATTTTGGGGGGACCTTTGGATGCAGATCTGAACTTTGCAGATAGAACCCACTTACCAAAAAAGCAAGACTGGCTTTATTTAGTTCCAGATCTTGCTCATGACAACATGACTGAAAACCTTCCATAATCTATTCCAAAGGGATGAGGTAAATGCTCCATCGCCTGCAGACAAAAAACACCTTCAGTCATGATGTAAAGATGTGTTTTAATACAACAAATTGTTGAGCTAGAGGCAGGAATCACGAGGTGGAACTCTGTGGCTTGCATCTTTTTTATTGTCTTCCACATCTCTTTAAAAATGAGAATGCTTCTCATGCTACTTGTCACTCAGAGCACAGCCTTCCAGGCTGGGAGTGCAGATGCCATGTCTCCAATCCAAAGGTAGCAAAGCCAAGTGCTGCTGCCTTTGTGAACAAAAACACCAGCAGCAGGTCTTGTGGCAGGACAGACAGCTAGCTTATGTAGAACAGAGTTTAAGTATCGGGCAGATAAATTGGGGAGACTATTAGGTAATGTTTCAAATATTGTGCTTCTCTATCATCATCAGTATGCAAGCACTCTTATTCCAATTTTACAACTGACTCAGAACCAAGATCTCCTGATACTTAAAATCCTTGTGAGGAAATATTTTAGATAATGTTATTGTTGTTCTTCTAGATATGCATTCCCATATAATAAGCAAATGTTCCTGAAAAGAAATATATCAACTTAATTATGCCTGGCCTAGGTTATCTTACAATTCTGTGAAGACAGTGGAGTTATATGCTCAGTTATTGAATATTTTGGCTACTGAATGTGTTGGATGACTCTCTCACTGTACATCAGAAACATTCCTAGGTTGTTGGGTTTTTAAAAAAAAAAAAAAAAAAAAAGGCATAAACCCTCCAAAGTTCACAATATATAGAAGGGATGTACAAGTAGCTTCAATTCTTCTCTTTCACTGCTGAATAAATTCTAGTTAGGAACAGGCACAAGTGATTATATAACATATGAAATATGTTTGTTTGCACAGATGCTGGTCTCCAGATGTTAACATGTTTACAGAATCTAACTATTGTGTCTTTCAACTTGAGGATTATTCTAATGACAGAATGGACAAAACAGGCCAATGTGATTTAACACAGATTTCATGTTTACACTGTTACTGTAGTCATGTTGGTGCCAGGATGCTAGAGAGACAAGGTGGGTAACAGAATATCTTTTACAGACCCAAATTATGTAACTGAGAGACACCAAATTTCAAGCTTCACAGAGCTCTTCTTCAGGTCTTGAAAATATATTCAGAGCATGTCTACACATGTAGCACCTCTGAAGTGAACCCGGAGAAACTCTATGCGAAAGGGAGAGAGGTCTCCCACTGGCATAATAAAACCACCTCGAATCAGATATAATGCTGTGCACACAAGCACTTAAATTGGTGTAACTTATGTTGCTCAGGGGGTGGTTTATTCACACTACTATGGAGTGTAGTGTAGACATAGCCTCAGAGGGATGCAGATAAACACAAGATGGAAAAGATTATTCTGTAGAAGTAGTTAACATGTATTTCAAGGGACCATTCAAGGTGAACTGACCTGTTAACACCTCTCCAGTTATAAGGGGAAAATAAAAAGGTGGCTCCAGCCCAAACATCTATGCAGCAATTTTTAATCCCACAACCCAAGCTCTATGAGCCTGAGTCAGATGACCTGGACCAGCTGCAGCCATGCCACAGGCCTTTTATTCCCATGTAGACGTACTCTCACAATACATTTCCCAGACCCAAAGAAGACTTCTATGTGAGTGCAAAAGATAGGCTCTCTCATCAACAGAAGTTGGTCCAATAAAAAAAAAAAAAAAACTTCACCCACCTGGTCTCATAGACTACATCAGAAACAGGAGTTTGGGTTATAATATCCTACCAGCTTCTCCTACTATTCCACTTCAGAAAATGTGAAAGTAGCGAATACTCTTGTAATGCCTAATTTGTAGAATCAAAGCATGAATGTTTGAAAATAAAGAAATAAAACATATATCCATTCCTTTTCTAGTAGCCATTATGCAACTTTCAAATACATCCACAATATTTTAAAATCTGGCATTCCACAGAAAGAAAACAATAGAAAAAACCCACACAAATATGGGGAAGCAGAGGTCCCATTGAGATTATAGAAAATACAATCTCCCGGATTTCAATTCCTGTGACTGGTGGTATAGCAGAGGTTACAGAGAAAACTGTGCTTATCCTATGCAGATCCAGAAATGAGCATGCCCGGTACCGTAAAACTCTCTACTAATCATGTGCAAACTGATTTTGCAAAGGTTTAACATTTGGCCAAATTTGGGTGGTATTGATGGAAACCGCAAAAGATACCATCCCTGACACCAAGATGATTCCCCTGGCTAAATTTCTAGTTCCTCCCTCAAAACACAGAGGGGCTACAGCTACTCTATGAAACGGTGTATTTTTAAGATGGGCAAAACAACATTGATCCTTAATCTTGTTCTCAGAATGGCTGCAACATTGTATCCCAAACTTAAAAAAAAAAATTCCAAGGAGGCATGCACTCAACATGGAAATTGTCAGCCTAAACTGTGTAAGTTTGGCAAAGTTAGAAGCAGCTGAAAACAGGGTCTTAAAAGGATGCACTGGGAAATCTTAAATATAGGTGATGCTATCAAGCTATGCCTACAATTACATACAAAAACACACACACACGGAGAGCATACCATTATTTTTCTTTGATAATCTACAGTGAAGAGGAAGACGTATACATACAATATCTGATATTAATATGGTTGCCAGATGGTTTCAACAAAAATACCGGACACACTTGACATTACATCACAATCTACATTACATCTTATTTAGAAAATACCAGACATTTATATTTTCTCAATTTGTTTCCTTAACAGAAAGCTCAAATACTGGACTGTCTGGTTCAAAACCGGACACCTGGCAACACTAGATATTAAATAGCATATAAACTGTACATTCATAAATTGCAAGATTTCCAAAATAGTTCACTTTCTGCATAGACACAAAAAAAGTCACAGAAATAAGGGAGCAATGTGTCAAAATATTTACCATCAACTAGATTTCCACAATGAGTACATTTTGCACATAGCATGTGTCAAAGCTAAGTGCACAAATAAAGAATATGTGTAAATGTTCAAAGGAAATGTGGGTAAGAAATATAAGGGAAAATTGCCCGGGAAAAATATGGGCTCTAGTGCAATACATTTTCAGGTATGATTGCCCTCTGTTAGGTTACTAAGTAGACTTTTTTTAAATGTGCACATAGGGCCTGTGCACAGGGCCTACACGTAAAAACAGATTGACCTAGCTATGTTCATCAGTATTGTAAAAATTTGTGTCCTGTGCAAAGTAAGTAGCCTTGTTAGTCTGTATCTGCAAAAACAATGAGGAGTCCTGTGGCACCTTAGGATACGTCTACACTACAGCGTTAATTCGAGTTAACTTAATTAGAAATAGTTAATTCGAATTAAGCTAATTCGAATTAATGCTTCTACACACAAAACCTATTTCGAAATAGCACGTTCACACTGAGTGGACCCTGAACCGAAGTTAAGGCTGGCCAGAACCAGTGTTGGCAGGGCATCAGGTTAGGACTTAATGTGTGGGGCTGCTGCCTGAGGCTAACTGAGCTCCATGCTTAAAGGGACCCTACCCCCACCCCGGACAGACAGTTCTCAGGGTTCCCCGCTTGCTTGTCTACTTCGATGAGGGACAGCAAAGCAGTCCTGTCTTGGAGTGCCCTGAGTGCCCGCACTCGGGACACCACAGCACTCGGCCACATAGAACCAGAGCTGCCCCTGGGCACGCCGGTGCATCTCGTAGGGTCGTTGCCATCAGCCCGGCTGCACTTGCTGCAGACTGCCATCCGGGGGGGGGTGCATCAGGGGGCTGTCAGGATCCAGGAGGCCCTGCGGGAGACACTCCACCACGAGGAACCCTCAGAGCCACCCCAGTCCTCCCCACCGGGGACTCATTCCTCCCTCACATCCTTCCACTTACCCCTCCCTAGCCCCCCTTCCTGATGTCAAACAAAAGACACGTGTTCAAAAATAGAAACTGGGTTTATTGAACAAAACTGGGGGGGATGAACCTCTGGGGAGTCTGGAAAAAGGAGGTGGGAGAGGGAAGAGAGAGGGTGGGAGGGGGAGGGGGAAACCTGGGAGGAGGGAGCTAAAAGCGGGAAACAAGGGGAAGAAGGGGGAGGGGAAGCTCAGGGCCCAGGGTTGGGGGTCTCGCCAGACCAACTTGATTTTCATACAAACCTGCTCCTGGGTTCGCATGTGGCCTTTGGTGGCCAGGCTGGCAGCTATCCTGCCATAGACGGCCACATTCCTCATAGACTTTAAGGTCAGAAGGGACAACTATGATCATCTAGTCTGACCCCCTGCACAATGCAGGCCACAGAATCTCACCCACCCACTCCTAGAATAATCCTCTCACCTATATCTCAGATATTGAAGTCCTTGAAACAATGGTTCAAAGACCCCAAGATGCAGAGAATCCTCCAGCTGTGATCTAGTGCGGAGATCATGGATGTTGGGGGCATCCCCCCCAAACCAGAATAAGGTCCATGATCTCCACCCTGGACCAGGAAGGCACCCGCCTTCTCCCGCTCCTGTCAGGCTCCTGGGAGCTGGCAGACTGCTCCTGAGGAGCGGTGGAGGGCTGGCTGCCAGTGGCTTGCTGGCTCATGTTTTGGGGCCACTGGGTCAGGGGCCCCGGTGGCCACTGCTGGCTCTGGGCTGGCAGGCTTGGAGCTGGCACAGGCACTGTGGCCAGGGTCTACCCCTTTAATGGCTCCAGGACTGGGGGAGAGGAGAGTAAGTTCTCCTGGTTGTGCCCAGAGTGGCCACCAGGGCTCCCTGGGAAGGGCTGGAGGCCCCCTATTTCGAATTAAATGTCTACACAGCACTTAATTCAAAATAGCTATTTCGAATTTGGCATTACTCCTTGTAGAATGAGGTTTACCAAATTCGAATTAAACACTCCGCTATTTCGAATTAATTTCGAAATAGGGGTCTGCCTGTATAGATGCTATTAAAGTTAATTCAAAATAACGGCTGTTATTTTGAATTAACTTTGCAGTGTAGACATACCCTTAGAGACTAACTGATTTATTAGTTTTTGTGGATAAAACTGTCTCTGACGAAGCGGGTTTTACCCACGAAAGCTTATGCACTAATAAATCTGTTTGTTTCTAAGGTCCCACAGGACTCCTTGTTGTCTCTGTAATGTAGTTAGGTCAAATAAACCCCCACTGTGGACACAGCTAAATCAACAGAATTCTTCAGAAATCCTAGATACCACCTTTCAGACAGGTGGAATAACAGAAAAACCACTTCTGTCAACATTAAAAAGCTCTACAGTACAACATTACAGTGCCTATAACTATGCTGCTCTAGTGCAGGCACACCTTAGGATTTGGTGCATTAGTAGGGTTACCAGATGGTTTCAACAAAAATACCAGACACACTTGATATTACATCACAATCTACATTACATCTTATTTAGAAAATACCAGACATTTATATTTTCTCATTTATATTTTCTCAATTTGTTTCCTGAACAGAAAGCTCAAATACTGGTCCCAGGAAATACACATGGATTCTGAACTCTCTCCAACCTGCTGTGAAACCAAAATACAAGTTCTCTTTCTCAAGCTCCATATATGCAACACTTGTGTAAGAATCGGATAATGGCTCACTGAGGACAGCAAAACCAGAAATATCCAAATGCTTTCCTTTCTATCTTCATGCATATTTAAATCCAGTAAGACAGAAAAGCAAACAGAATGGTCCTGAGAACTGGGTTTGCAAATGTAAAGGAAGCTTCCTTATGAGAGGTTTTTGGGAACCCACGAAGTCTAAAATTTACAGATCATACATATCTTCCCATGAGTTGGGAACCTGAAAGTGCCTAATCTAACCTTTCACATAAAAAACAAAACAAAGAATGCCAATGCTGGTCTCTGAAACATATGATATTCATGGCCATAGGTCCTTGAATTTTTTCAGCCCTTTCAAAAATGTTCATGGCCAGTTTGCACAGAGGAAAAATATTTGAAAGATATCAACTTGCCAGAAACTATTGGCTCTCTGTGGGGAAATAATATGAGATCCAGAGGGGGAAACATATAAAAGCTGTTGCCTACCTGGGGTTGTCAAGGTAACATGAGTCTGTGTTCCTGCAAACAACATTTCTCCAAATAGTTATTGGATGCTCCACAAGTATTAGTCTCTGCCACCTTCCACTGACTGCCAGATTCCTCAGGCTATTCTTATGATCACTAGTTGCCATTTATTAATTTCACCATAAAAAGGAAGCCCCAGCAGTAAATAATGAAACCACACACACACACACACACACACAATGAAACCACACACACACACACACACACACAGTGATGTGATCAGCAGAATCATGTGTATGGATATGATTTTGTCTCAGTAAAATTAGGCAACATTCATGGGAGTCATGGTAAAAATGTACAAAATCCGGGTATGCTCATGGCAACAAAATGTTTAGTAATTTAACAATAAAGTACCACAGTAACATTTACACAGAGCAAACGTTAATCAATAGTTTTAATTTCCTTGTCATAGTAAACTAATCTGAAATTATGTATATATATTGTGCAATAATTTTTCAAATAAAAAACTACCTAACAACAACAACTGATTCTCTTTAGTAAAGTCTCTTTTGCATACTGCTGCAATTTTGGTGTAACAAGTTACATTTCGATTGTTATTTTTAAGTGGTGTCTGCTATCCCCAAGCATGTTTCTGTAAAATAAGAAGGAGCATTCAGCATCCATGCTGTTGACTGGAACTGGTAAGTATCACAGGGCAGCTACTCACAGGGTTGGCAATCTGGCCATCATGCTTCTCCAGAACTGGAAAATATCCTCGTTCCTCAGTTCTTAAACTGTTCCACAGTATGCCTGATATTCTCTCTATGCTGGAATGTTGTCTTCAAACAGTGGTATACTGTCATATGTCATGGTTTCAAATGTCAAGGTGCTTTGCTTAAATTGGCTCAAATCCACAGAAAGAAAGCAGCAGCAGGCTGGAGAAAGCAGGAGGTTTAGTCAGTGTCTATGTAGGACTTTTTTTTTAAACTTTCCAAGAGTGCTGTTTTTGCCATTGTGTGTTGGCAAGTTTCAGAGCAGCTCTCTATTCACAACACAAGAACATGCATGTTATTTATTATGTGATGAGTATTAACTCTGGCCTTTTCATAAGCAGCAGGCATGTTCATGACTCAGAGTGAAAACTCTTTTAGAACCTGGAGTTCTTCGATAATTGCTGCAGATTTGCAAAGATCAATAATTTCTTGAATACCTGAACTACTGCTACGACCAATCTTTTCTTTAAAAAAATTCAACATAATTCTTAGTTCATCTGTATTAAACCAGCTATTCCATCTAGTTATTACGGGATTGGTGGGATGTAAGGACTTTTCCCTGTAACATACAGAAGTGGGCTTTTCGGGCAGGGCAAGCCATAGAAGCAAGTTTTATAGCCTCCACTAATTAATTTACTTTCAAAAGTATCTTCCTCTACATATTGCCCACAAGATGAAAGAAAATGTGCCAAGCATGTGAGGTGTACAGAATTTAAAAACAAAAATCCCAAGACTGTACAGCATTATTGATCACAAATGCGGTGAGGCGATTAAATGGTGTAGCAAATTTTTCAGCAGTTTTCCTTATTGTGTTGCTGACTGCTTCAAAATTGACTGCTTCCAAAACTTCACAATATAACCCCCCCCAAAAAAATCCAGCTTTTGTTCCCCTGTATCTAAAGTGCCTGCATTGTCTCTGCTAGTTGGGATAGGGATGGCAAGAAAGTTACACTTATCTTCAGCACTTTTTTTTTTTTTAATTCTTCAGTATGACAGTCAAGCACTGTGGATAGGTAAAACTTTCTAAGGTGGTCTTCTCTTGGTATGACACCAACATTACTCTCTAAATTCCCTATCAGTTTTGGATTCTTGAGGGTATGGAGGGGTATATTTGCAGAAGAGAAGGCTTCTGTTAATTTGAACACTTCATTTGTCCTGTATAGCTGCTCCTCAGTCTTGGCATCAAACAACAGTGTAACTATGTTCTGCTCTTTAAAATGTCTATCTTCAGTGATTCTCATTTGCACTTATGAGTTGCACATTTTAGATGCTTGTCACAGCTAGCCTATCTCATAAAATCAAAGGGTACATTTAGTTACCCACGGCATCTTTGCAGTTAGCACTGTGGTGGATGCAGGCAACTTGGAGCCGATAGCCTCCGTGTCAGGGCAATGACTGCCGCCGGCAGCAGCCTTATGGTCAGTATCGGACACATCCAGAATATCATGGGTGCTGAGGTGTGGTGTCATCAGCACTGATGACAGTGATCTCGTTGGTGACCATTTGTTTACAGTCTGCTGCTGTCTATGAGGCATGGAATAGGATTCATTTTGCAGTTCCGCTTAATTTCAGGGACCGAGGTGGTGAAATAGCCAGTGACCTATGTTAAGAATGGGTCTGTTGCCCTGGGTTGGAAGCTGGTCTTTTCCATACATATGAGTTTGAGCCTCAGGTCCTCTTAGTGCCTATGAACCATGTGCTGCAGTGAGCACACTTCTGGGGGCATGGATTTCACCAGGACAGCAGACACACTGCACTACCTCTCTGTATCAGGTGCAGCATCTGAAGCCCAGTAAGCCTAGCATAATAAGGCCTAGAAGGTGGGAAATAAGTGTTTTTAAAAAATAGGGAAGAAATATAAGGTGTCCTATAAACTAATGCTAACTATTTTTTTTATCTTCTTGGCTAACAAGGTGTGCGGGACTGCAGAGCTCTATCTCAGGCCTGGGATGACTGAGAAGAAACTGAGAATTCCGGGTCACATATGTAATACTTCAACAAGTAACAGCATGTGAGGCAGGCACCGAACATGCACAACCCATACATGCACTGCTGTAAAACTCTCCAAGAGAAGGCACCAGGATGTACCAACACCTGAAGTGGTGCACCTAGTGGGACAGGTCTTAAAGAAGAAGCTATAGATACTCTTTTGTAAAACTTAGCGCTAAATATTATCATACATAAATGCTCTTCATTGATAAGAAGAAAAGTATCATGGCAATAAGATAAATTCTGTATTAATGGGAAGTAATAACTACTCTAGGGTTTGATGATAAATCTAAAAGGGCTTCAAATTTCCTACAATCTAGATAACACAAATAGTTCAGATTGTCCTCACACTTAGCACATCAGTACTTATTGCTAAATTATGAAAAAAAAACACATTAAACTAAGAAAATGCATAATGCCATTAAGCAATTATCCAGCATAAGATCATTTCAATACTATAATATATAATTGCCCATAATAACTACACTGAATATAATTAAAATATTTTTAAACTAGATTATATCACTTGGGTCAGAATCATAAAGTTAACAGCTCTTTTACACGAGCAAGCTCAGCATCCGCTAACCCCTGGGATTACATTAAACTGAAGTCATAACTAATGAGGAAAGTACTAACAGTTAAATGAGTGTAGTTTAACTAAGTACAGGTTGAACAGCCCTCTCTGGTCTGGCAAAATCTGTCCAACATGATTTTAGTCAGTTGGAGATCCACTTTCCATAGGAGTGGCCAAGTTTCCCATGGTCCCATGAAGTTTGTTTATAGCGACCAGTCCTGCTTCTCAGTGTTCTGTGCTTAATTTAGCTCTAATTTACTCCTAAATTTCTTCTAAGAGTCCAGAAAGCAATGGAAATGTTGGTAATGCTGCAAGAGAATATTGACCTCCCATGGTCTAGCAAATTCTCTGGTTTGGCACTGATCAGGTCCCAAGGTTGGCAAACTAGAGAGGTTCAACCCGTATTTACTATTATAGGGGAAAGAGGATGAACATCTACAGATAGTATAAGAATGGAAATGCCATGTAGGAAGAGTAATTTATTACGAATTAAGCCAGTTTATTCCACCCAAACTAACAGGGTGGAATTGGGACACACATAAGAATAGGCTACATATCAAAGAAAGGCTTCCTGAGTTTTTCCCACAACACTCCACTCCCCTTAGATAATGTCCTCCTAAAATGGTCCCAAAAATCACTACAATTTCCTTATTATCCAGAGATCCAGATGAAGATTGAGTCCCTGTTCTTCTAGCTGCTGTCTAATCACACACACACAAACCCTTCGTTTCATTTTTCACCAAAAATTTACATTCAAAATTTTTCCAATAAAAAAAGTAAAGCCAGAAAACGCATTCAGATACTTTTCTATAAAAATACTTTTTTGACTCTAGCCCAGCACCATTATATGTTATGTTATATAAGTGATTCTCAGATTACTGTTCATTGATACATTATGGTTATAAAAACGTTTTTATTGATCTGGAGGATCAATCTCTTTTCCCACTAGTCCACAAACTACATTATGCATATTGCTCTCGGACTCAGGCATACTTCTAAGTTTATCCTTCCTTATGAACACCTTATCAATAGATTCATGAAAGACACTACCTGAAAATATGAACGTTTAAAACTGATGGAATTTTCACTGGGGCAGGAGGTTAAATTAGGAACACGTGTACAAAACTGATTTTTATTTAATCACTTCAATCATTATAAAAGTTTTTCCTAAAACAGCCAAAAGTGTATTAATGGGCTGGCAAGGTTTCAACTCAAAGCCTTTTTGTATTTCTATAACTCAAATAGTAATCTGAATAAACAAAACTTTAATATTCCATACTCGTGGCTCAAAAGTAGGAGTCTACTTTTTAAAAGGAGTTCTCGAGTGCTTCCCCTGTAAGCCAGCTACCAGCCTGGAGCATACTTTTTATTAGACCAAAACCAGGAATTTACCATGGAAATAGTGACAAACTTAACTGTAACAGCACAAGTGGCACAACTATAATGTCATTTTATAGGTACAGGTATTGATTTACCACAAAACTTTAGAAGCAGTGTGAAATGGCAGAGAACAGTATCCAAGGCTTATGACATTCTGATCCTGAGATACCAGCACTAACTACAGGAGGGTGATTTGGTGGGTGCGATGAGAGAGTGCCAACATGGCTGCTACGCTTATTATTCCATTTGTCACAGTTCATTAAGGTGAAGTAAGCAGAGGGGAAGGGAAACTGAAGGTTGCTGGGCCAGCAAAAACACAATGGTTATTGTATATCATAAGCATTGAATAGCTGCCTGTGAGCAATGCCTTAGAATACTGGGACACGTTTTGGTGTCAGCAGCTGGCCCTCAAGGCTACCCCTGCTCTCAGGTTCTTCAAAGTGCAGCTCTGGAGCACACTTGAGAAAACCACTGCTCCCAAGCGCCATGGGTAAATGAAAACCTTTTTCACCGAGTTTACCTTCACAGAATTGCATTTGGGCACTTTCTGATTCCTACCTCTCTTGCTTTTCCTGCTGCTCAAAAGTGCTCATTTCAGTGGAAGTGTCTATGTTCACTCACATGGTTAAGCACTCATATAACTGACATATGTTTGAGTAGGATTGGGCTGTCTCCAGAAATCTCTTTACACAACTGTATAGCAAATCGCAAATGCCCAATGCTAGCATTTGCTGCTCCTCACTTTACAGCAATGCTCAGTGGGCAGAGGAACTGAGCCCAAAATTTTTTACTGAGGAGCACAATCAACCAAATAACTCTTTTTTTCCTCTTTGAGTTAATAGATAAGGTCAAAAACAAAAATCATAATTGTCTTGACCATCTGGAACCAGAACCACATTAACCAACAGACTTACTATGCCTCAGCTTAGTTTACAAGGTTTTCAGTACAGGCAGTCCTCAGCATTACAATGTTTGACTTACAATGAATGGCATTTATAATATTTCTGAACTGACACTGTAATTCAACTCACAGCATTGGTTTCAACTTTATGGCACTCAGTGCCACAGTGGAGTGGATTGCCATTCCAAGTTATGATGTTTTAATTTACGATGCAATTTTCAGGAACCCATAAGTCTCAGGACTGCCTATACAACCAGATCACAAAGAGAGAACTACAAAGAACACTAAAAACCCCTTCTCATCACTTCTTTTGACCAATACTATCATTGGCCTAGAGACTGGAAGGATTTAAAAAAGAACACCTTTAGAAATGAGGTGTAATCAATTGTATAACTAACATAACTATTCAGAGTTATATATTATAGAGCCATACTATCTGAGAAGTACATTTGAAAATGCTAAACAATCTCACCTACTCTCAATCACCAAAGTTCACCTGAGCATTCTCAACCTCACTTCATGACCAAAGTTTGCAGTTTTAATAATTGTGCCTGCGGCAGTGCTGGGGAGAACTGTGTACACACAATTAGAGATGTAAAATACTGTTTAATTAGGTAACCAATTAAACATTAAGTTTAACCGGTTAACTGATTAAATGGAGACGGTCAGGGAGCTACTCTAGACCAGGCCAGGCTGGAGTGGTCCCCCTTGCCATGGGGAGGGGCTGTTTCAGCTTGGCTGCTTCCGGCCTTGCCCAGAGCTGCCAACTCCCAGCCATGCAGGGCTGGAAGTGGCAGACCTATATGGGTCCAGCAGAGCCATCAGCCCTGTGCAGGGATCCAGCAGCACTGGGGCATCCCTCCGCTCACAGCAGGCTACTCTCCTGGTACCAGAGAGTACCAATGTTACCCATTAACATCCCTATACACAATATGGGGATTAGACACAGTGAGATGATTCTTTCCTGATCTGGATTTAAGAGTCTACTAAAACAGACATTTCACTACAAATCACCACATTTATAGCAACCAGATAATCTTATATATGGTCTAATCCAAAGACCAGTGAAGTAAACTGGGAGTTGTTCCACTGGCTTGAATGATTTTTGGATTAAGCCCATATTACTCAAAATTCTGGAACAGAGAAAATCAACCCAATCTAATCTCTAGTGCTTGCAAGCATCCCTGGCTAGGGTAATGTAGAAGGAAAACATGTGCTGCCTGAAGTCACACTGTCTGGAAAAATAAACAGTATTTTTCAATGGTTTTGTGATTTATAAAGTAGCAGCAAATATTTAATATAAAATGCATACACTAAACGTTCAGCTTCTGAATACTTCTTCCACAAAACTGTCTTCTGCTAATTTAGTATAATAGAATTGCTACTGAATAACTCAACATTATCTTCACCTCTTCAGGAAGTCAGACTACATTAAAATAAAAGCATCATACTAATAGTGTAAAGAAACCATTTAAAAATCTAACAACAAAACCAATAAATAAATAAATTGTCTCTTTATCGGACAATTTCATATAACACAGAACAAAAACGGGCATTATAAAAATAATCAGTTTTGAGACAAAAGTTTTCTAAATATACACAAATTCTGCTATAATGTTACAAAGATATATGTATCACCCTAAGCTTTCATTATATTTGGAAGATCATTCATACTGATATGAAGAAAAAAGCTGAAACTGAACTTCTTAAATATTGATTGCAAAGATTAAACTGTAACACTAAATTTACAGATAACTAAAGGATGGGGCTTCAAATCTGGATAAACACTTTCTATACAAACACACGTATGTTTACATGTATTTGTTGAGACAAGCAAATAACAGGATAAAATGCAGGTTAAAACTCAGTAGTCCGGCACTCTCTGGTCCGGCAACATCCATGGTGCAGTATGATTTTAGTTAGTTGGATGTTCACTTATCAATATGTGGCCAAGTTTCCCATGATCCCATAAAGTTTGTTTACAGCCACCAGTCCTAGATCTCAGTGTTCTATGCTCTAATTTGCCCCTTAATGTCTTCTAAGACCCCAGTAAGCAGTGGAAGTGTTGGTAATGCTACTAGACAATACTGACCTCCCATGTTCCAGCAAATTCTCTGGTTCGGCACCAGTCAGGTCCTGAGGGTGACGGAGTAGAGAGGTTCAACACAGAGTTACAGCTTAAATTAGTCAAGTAGAATTATCCCTCTTACCATCACTATCAATATGTATAACATTTTTCACTTGCTTTTTTGCAATTCTCAGGCTGTATAGTGAGTAATCTTTGGTTAGAAACCAACATCCTGATTATTAATTATTACTATTATTATTTCGATTACCATAAAACCTATGAATGGACCAGATCAATCCCAAATTTAGAAACAGGGATAGTTTTCTTCAATGCATACAAACAAGAGATCAAGCATTTCTCTCATGAGAAGCTTTTCTAATTCTCAATACTAATAAAACATTACATAAAAAGGAAGTAGTGAGCCAAACTCTTTGTTTTTATTCTGGCAGAGAGTCAGAAGCACTTTCTACAAACTAAATGTCAGCAGGGGGATTTGCCCCAAACAGGGCAGAGCTTTCAGTTCTGACTGGGATTCCAGAAAAGCCCTGCTGATGAAGGCTGTCCAGGAAAGCACTGACAACCCTTTCCAGTAAACTTTCCACCATAGGTGCCTTAGGGCCCAAAAGGCAACATATTTCAGAGCTAAATCTGGCCCTGAAACCTGAAAAAAATAAACCAATTAGATTAGGCAGCAACTTTTTCTGAATAATTATTTAGCATAATTTTACATTCCAAGTCCCTTGCAGGAGCATCAGGAGCCAGCAAGTGCAAATCTATATCAAACCCAGTTGTTTAACTTGGTTTAAGAGAGGCCTCCAGTGGTCACTGCAAAGTACAACTTTGTGAAAGTAGAAAATTGTTGATATTGTATTATCAAATCATTGAAACAAAGATCCTAACTAGAACATCTTAAAATGTAGATTAACTAGTCAGCCACTGCAGAAAAAACATCCCTGACACACTGCTGCTCATCTCCAAAGCAATAATAATTTTAATTCACTTTTCCCAGCCCTTCACCATAAGTTTTAGTTATGTCAAATAACTTTTAAAGTTTGGTATTTCTTATTTAGCAAATCTACCCTACATTACTCCATTTAAATAGTTAATTTGAAAATGTAAATGCTAATGCTACTTTTAATAATTAAAAAGTAATAATTTTCAACACAAAGTCTGTATCTGTACCTTCTGTACTTAAACAGCATGTCAGAAGGGGACCTGTAGCCCATGCAGAGAAAAAACAGTGTCTCACTCTGACTGCAACTCATGTGACTCCTATGACCTTAACTAATAATTACTGAAGTCCCAAACCAACATTTTTTGTTTGAGAAAGCAAATAATTCTAGAATGAAAATGTCTGCAAATGTCCAGCTTCTGTATGAAAGAACAAATACCTGCTGTGAAATAATAGTTCTCTGTACTATACTGAAAGTGGGAACTAGGTCATAGGCTCATGAGCATATGCCAGAATCCCCTCCTCCTTCACCCCCCCATGCACACACACTTCCATTCTCAGACCCTTTAAAACTAGGAGCTATTGCCACAGGGTACATGGTGAGGTGCAAGCATGTGACCTACAAAAAGCCAGATACAAGGCTTCCTGCCTTTTAGGCACAGGCATCACACAGGAGAGACCCATAGTCAGAGAAGGATCTGGGATGGACCTCTACATGGCTCAGGCAGATGGCTGAGGAGACAAACCAGGGGCAAGTGAAGTCTTCAGGCTCTTACACACTAGCACTTACTTCAGTCCAAAGAAAATTACATTTTAAACACAGAGATCCAGATTCTAGACCAGCAGTCAAGTAGGGAATAGAACCCAGACTTCCAATATCCCAGTCCTGCACTCTATCTACTAGTCCACACTGCCATTACAGTTTTTGTTTGAGCTATGTTAGTTGGGTTTTGGGGGGGGGGGCGGGGGACGGTTGTTATTTTTTACTGAAGTGATTATACTGGTACTGCATCCTTAGTGTGAATGCAGTTCACTGGTAAACAGTACCTAACACCAACATAGCTTACTCTTCTTTCTCTATACCAGAATGAACTATGTTCATATTAGAGATGTAAAATCCTGTTTACAATGTTAACTGGCACAACCTGGCATGCCACAGGCACAGCGGGCCTGGAGGGACTGAAACACCTCCCCCCCGCCCACAGCACGCCATGGGCAGGGGGCTTCTTCTGTTGGACCAGGTGCCAGTTACCCTGGTAAACATGCTAGTAAGGCAATACATACTGGGTAACTAGTTAACCCTTTACCCGTAACCCTTCACAAAAATATCTTTATAGCAGCACAAATGCACTCACACTTCAAGGCTTGTGGAGGAATCACTTTAATAACACTGGCATGGCTAAAACCAGCTCAACTTGTGTGTATAAACAAAGGCTTATGCTGTTTGCAAACAGCCCTTCAGGAGTTGTTCCTACAGCAGGCAGGACATCCTCACTCCTGGGCTATATTCCATATGACAACATTGGGATCAGAAGGTTCAAGTGCCATTGTGGAAACCTTACAATACTAGAAGAGTCATTTTGCAGAAAAGGAAAGCTCCATTCATCAGTTATCCTGAGCTTACAGCTGCTATGCACAGGCAGGCCTGCACCAAGACGCTGCAGCATGATTGAGAATCTGCCCAATACTTCTTGCCATGTTCAGCTTTAGAGGACAATAAAGCCATGAGGTATAATATATTAGAAGACAGGTTTACTATATTTGGATACAATGTATTATAACTATGTTAGTTAGCACTGTTTTTCCACCATGTTTTAATATTCCAATATCATTTGTTTCATCAGATTTTTTAAATAACAGTTTCACATTTAAAGCGATTGAAGAATTAATAACAATATCCAATCCCAAGTATATATATCCTCCTCTGAACAGCGTTCTTCTTCTATCTGGTTAATTAATCTATGAGAGAAGATCTGTGTCAGATATCTGATGACACTGTTGATGTCACTTATTCAATTTAAATGAGTGAAATGTACAAGCAATTTTTTACTCCTACCAATAACTCCTTATAAACATCTATAACTGGAAAGATGGACAATTTGCCTAACACAGATTAAGCAGATAAAAATCTATTGCTATTTTGAATCCATTTTATCAACATATATCCCTCTATAGTTTGAATACTAGGTCAAAAAATAATTAGGGAATAGAACAGAGTATTAAATAAAGGGTATACAGAAATGAGGGCATTCAGAAACTCTTCAAAATGTACACATTCTATTAGCTTTTGCTTGATATAAAGCAACCCAAATCTTTTGACATCCAGGGAGTGCGACAAGACCCACCTATTTACCCATGCTGATGTACAGCTAATATTTGTAGGTTAGTTGGGGCATTGTAGATTTAATTTTATTCCTGTCTGGTTATCGTTTAATGTAGGGAGAGAAGAAGCTACTGTTTGCAATATTTATCTGACTGCATTTATTGAAATGAAGTAACTTCTAAGTAGCAACCACAAAGCTGCTCCAAAGTACTGGGGTAAATATGCCTCTTTCTTTTCCTCTTCCTCAAGCATCTTCCCCGACCAGTTAAGTACACTGTGCACACAGCTCCTATTTAGAGCATCAAATTCCAAAGCATTTTACAAACATTTATCAAGACAATACTGAAACTGCTACTGTAGAGGTTGTTGTTAAAGCCCAATCCCATGTTCTAGAAAATAAACAAGATAATCGTCTCCTGCACCCATGCCCCTACTGGACTGTGCACCCCAAGCCTCTGTCCCAGACCACAGCATCCTCCTTCACTCAAACTCCCTCTCATACCCCTCAGCCCCTCCTGCACCCCAGTCCACTATCTCAAGTTCCCTTCTGCACCCAACCTCCATCACAGACTGCATACCCCCTCCACAGAAGTGCAGCCCTTTACCACTTGCCAAAATCTTGGAGTGGCCCCCCATTAAAAATTATTATCCATCCCTGACCTAGGAGGTGGCTAGGATGCAGTGCAGAGGCACAGAGCCCTATCATGTATGGTATGGACACCTTTAGTGTCTCAACAGAATACACAGAACTGTCTCTGTATTTTTAACCTCCAATGTAAGTCAAACATGACCATACCCAGAATGAAAACCACCTCTTCTCCATTTCCCAAACAAGGAGGAAAAGTACACAGATAACAGGAAAACACAAGCAATTCTTATTTATACAAGACAAAGTCCATTTTTCCTCAATATACTCTTGTCTAGAATGCCCATTACCACAATAAAAAACTGTTGTCCCCACGAAACACATATAAAAAGAGAGGAAAGTGACAGAGAGTAAAAAGACTTAATATGAATTGCCAATCTTAAGGCATAAAGGTTTACCAGAAAAAAAAATCCACATGTTGGTCATGTTAATATACGAGTTAAGGGCGGAAAAATAAGAAAAAGAATCCAAAAAACAGGAAAAACTTAGACATCTGGAATAATTACATTCTGAAATAACCTCAGCATTAGATTTTCCCATTCATTACAAGTAATGGAATTTGCTTTCTTTGCTCGGGCAGCAAAGAATTGGTAGGCAATTCCAAGAAGAAAAAAAAATCATCTCCAGCAGAATCACTCTCCTACTTTTGTATTGGCAAGGACCTATATTATGTCACATCCAAGATTTTCAAACTCTGTTTTTAATTAATCACTTTGAGGAGCCGGGATCATCCTAGTCAAATAAGGAAATAAGAAAACCTGAAAACTTTAATGCGACACTTCCATTTTCCCCCCCAAACCTTGAAGATTACTCTGATTGTCCCAAAAATCTAAAAATGTAAAAGAGAAATTGTACTTTTCCTTCTGCGAAAAGATTTTAGAGCTGAGACCAGAAGTTCAAATTTCTTTTATTATTTCTAAATTGACACACTCCTATACACTCTGTTATATATTTGCTAAGCGGGGCACAGAACATTTTACTCAAGTTTCACTATATTTAATTTCCAATCATATCAAAACTTTAGATTTTATCAAAACATCAAAAGAATATTTGAAATTTTCTAACTTCAACTGAATATTTTGAATTCTCACCTCTCTGAAGCTTTAACTTCAGCATTTAGTGCTTCATATTTAAATCTAGCTTCACTTAGAATATATAGAAGTACCAATCTCTTTACCAGCAACTTTCTGCCAAATGTCCAGGTGCCACAAGTGGAGGAATGAGGGTTACAGATATTTAAAACCTTCTTTAAGTGCCTCTTCCACCTCCCACCCCACCCATCCAAGCAGAATCTGTTTTCAAAAAAAGTCTCCGAAGTGCTTATTGTCCCATGACCCTTGAAAAAGCAGCAGCAGAATGAAGAAAAGTAACAAGTAGAACAAGGGGAACAAAGTTATAGTTGCACTTAACACATGGTATTTCAACTTCCAGTCAAGCTGTTCATTACCTTATTTTTAAGTCCTACCTGAAAGATTCCTTTACTACAAGTTATTATATTTACAATCTATCTACCTTTCAACGATACCAGTATTTGAACCTGTGATTCCAGGGAAGCTGAATTTCAAATCAAATGCCATATTGATAAATATTGACCCTCTAATGGTCTGAAAAACAAAAAATGCTGAAGTGCTCCTATCTTTAAACAAAACAAAAACCAAAGCCACTTTTTATTTTTTTAAAGAAAACAGCCGTAACAAATCAGCCAGGTCATAAATGTCATTGCCCGCCTATAATTAGACAAAACTGTAATCACTGAATGTGAAGAAAAATCACATTGAAATAATTCCAACTAAATTCCATGGACATAAGGATGCCAGAAGAGGATAGACAGAGCCAGACACAGCAGCAAAAAAAGTGATTTTCAAGCACTCAATTTACCTGCCTTAAATCTATGTTGTTAAAACCCTGTAATGCTGGAAAAGAAATTATAAAAATCCTTAAAAAGAACAAGCTGGTAACACCACTATCAGTAGTCTAAACTGTTATCCTCCCTTTAATGATAATGAGGCACGGGATGTTCTGTAAATGTTTCCTTTGTATTTACTGTGCATACAATTATTTACAACAAACAAACAAGAAATCTTGGACTATATATACACAAAGAGCTGTCCCCATTACACTCAGTATTCAATTTTGTATATGCTCTTAGGTACATCAACCAAAATAACATTTTATGTATTAAATAGCATTATAGTTCTACCTTGCAAACAGTCTCATTATCCCAAGGTAAAATGGTCTTCAGGTCAATTACTTCGCAGGACACACCTAGCTTATCCTGAGCCATGGTTGCCACCTCTCTGATTACATGCACCTGGAAAATGCAAAACAATGCAATAGCTGAGCTATCTGAAATACTGAAGAGATGCTTAAAATGTGTTTCAATATGCACTCAGTTTTAACAGTTTAATATTATTTTATTTCATAATAGTTTATTGGAGAAAATTTAATATGGAACAGCAAGCTACGTACTGAGTAATTTAATAAATATCTAGCCCTTTGCTGTTTTTCTCATTTTTTATTTGAATTCAGTGTTCAAAAACTAAGGAATAATTCTTAAAAGCAATCTATAGCTACCATTCAGACTGCTACTGAAGACAGATGCTTTTTGTTCAACAGGAACATTTATCAAATTTCTGGCAAATATGATCCTTAAGTGGGCTGAATCAACCTTACCATTTTAATATATTTTGCCATCTCTAACATTTTTTTTTTTTGATCTGTGAACAGGCCAAGACCAAAACTACAGAGTAATAATTTTTATAATACTATAATAGGAAAAAAAACATCACTCCTACAAAAAATGGTAATAATTATTGAACATATTACAATCTACAAAAAGCTATATATAATAGACCGTCAGGTTTATGTTTCTTGCTTTTCAAGTGCTGTCACATTAACAGGTTAGGATAAAAAACTGCCAAAATTAACACCAGTGTCTCATTCAAAACAACAATACAATGGCACTTTACTAGTAAGATATTAAATCTACATATTCATCAGTTAAAGCAATACAGAATTTCAATGCAACTTTGATCAGTGTCAAATCTTATCATAATCAACTATAATCAACAAATATGAAAAAGGCAAGTACGAGAATTATACTGAACAAGAATGCAGCTAATTTTGGTAAAGGAACAAAAAAAGGTATTCATTATTTAGTCCCTCAGTCCATTTAGAAGCAAAGTTTAACATGTTGACATCCTGAAAGAACTTCTCTCCTAGACAGTAAGAGGAGTGGGGAATGGGGACATGCATATAGCCCTGACATGCGGGGAGAATGGGGGACACTGGTAAGGACGAGGTGGATGCAGAGTCTCTATCATAGTGTGAGAGGGAAGAGAGAAACAGGGGACAAACAGAGCCTCTGGCATGGGGGAAGGAATGCACACAGAACCTCTGGCAGGATGAGAATGGGCAATGCTGGTATAGGGAGGGAGGTGGGGGCACACAATGCACGATGAGAGAAATTAGGAAACAGTAGTGTGGGGAATAGGGAAAAGAATGCATGGGGGCAAGGTGGGAAGGGGAGGAGTACTGGGCTACTGGTGTGAGAAGATGGGGGGGATAGTTTGCAGGAAGTCTTTAACATACAACTCAGAGCATAGAAGAAGATATTGATCAGAATACAAATTTAATATTCCATGGCATAAATATCCTTTATAAAGAGCTCAGGGGTAAACATTAGAAGGCATTAAAAACTATTACCCAAAATGACAATGTCTAACTAAGAATCTTTAATAAACCCCTGAACTCCCTCCTATCTACTTTTGCTTTGGACAGTATTATTTTATATCCATTCAAGCTTTCAAAGATTGTTTTCACATCTTCAATTTTCACAAAGTTCCCAGAATAACAGGGGCTCTGAACGTTGCATGCAGCCTTAGCAATTACCCCTAGAACAGGAGTGGGCAATAATTTTCGGGGGGGGGGGGTTGGGAGGGGAGGAGAGACAATTTTGGTACGTGGTCCCAGGCCTGCTCCACCCACAAAAAAGGGTGGGGCTTAGAGTGGAAGGGACAGGCTGGGAACTAGCCTTCCCCCCAGAGTTGTCTGGGGCAGGAGGCTTTGAATTAAAAACACAGCAAAGGGCTCACGGACAGTGTTCCCACTAAGCTGCGCGGCACAGCTTCACTGGTGATTAATCAGCTCCTCCCAGTCAGTCAACCCCATGCTGCGCAGCTTAGAGGCAACACTGATCACAGCTCTGCTGCTATTGCGTTGTCTGGCAGCTGCCTGGAGTTGCTACAGCTATTTAAAGGGCTCGCGGCTCCAACCCCTGCTGGGGTAGCACCACAACTGGGAGCCATGAGCCATTTATATAGGATCCTGCTGCCTTAGCCACCACCTGGAAATTCAGTAGCATGGGCAGCAGGATCTAAATAGAAATGGTCAGATGCAGTCCGCAGGCCGGATCAAAGTGTTAGGTGGGCCGGATCTGGCTCCTGAGCAGCATCTTGCCCATCCCTGCCCTAGAACCTTATGAAAGTGGATTTCTTCACAATGAATGTTTGAGATCATCTACCGAAAGTGTTAGAGCCATGCCAACATCATCTAAAAGACAGCTCAAAAATACTCCAACAGGATCAACAAGCAAGTGTACCAGCTGGACAGAGCATCTTTTGTTTTAACACTCAAACATCTATAATTTTATTGTAGTGTGCTTCTTTAAATTGCTTGTTTCCCTGTCATGCTCTGTCAAATCCCATTTCTATATTCCGACAGTACACATCAGACCCCACAGCATACCTTAAACAAGACTTACTGACCTGAGTCCCCCAGGCAACCAGTGTAACATCACTTCCCTCCTGAAGTACCTCAGCTTGAGACAGAGGAATGTAGTATGGCTCCACAGGAACTTGTTCCACTGAGTAAATACACGTTTAAAAAGGAGGCAATAAAGTTTAGATTCTCTTACTATGTGACATTTGACCAAGAAAATATTATTTTTTGAAAATCAAAACAAATGATATGTAATTTAATTATTAATACTGTATTGGAAACAATATGCCCAAATACACATGGAGTAGTAACATCACTTAACACACTATGTCAGACCACAAATTGTGTGTGGCAGGGATATTGAGTTACCTGTTCATTACAACGCTCCATATCCAATACATTAAAAAAACCCTGCATACCATGGATACCCAGTAACAATGCCCTAATGATCACGAAAACAAGAGATAGCATGTAAACAAAGTATACATGGTGGTGTGGCTTAAATAAAGATTTTATCAGCATGATTTGGAATGGCCACCATTACTTTTGAGTGGTGAAATCGCAAGTAACTTATGCAGTTTGTTCCTAAGGAGTACCAATAAGGTCTCAATATCAAACAACACTATCATGTATTCTGTATATGCTACTGTCATAGTTAGAGCCTTAGACCTCTTCTCAGACTCTCTGAAGTGCATTCTTCATGTTTTCCTCCCCTTGCAATTCAATCAGACAAAGTGGATCACTGGGTTACAACCCCTATTATCTAACCATATTAATACAGACCTAACTGTTTTTGGCAACAGCAAAAACTTCCCTTCAGGAGGCCGTGACCAGCAGCTAATTAGAATGACGCAAAACAGCTTTTTCAAAACAAGTATTGTTTATTCATCCAAAGGTACACAGTGATCAGAGAAAAGGGTTTAAACAACCAAAGCATAGGCAATCTCATCTAAACTTTTTCCTATACTTGCTAGTTTAGGAAGGGTATGCTCAACTCAGACATTACACCTCACAGCAGGGAGAGAAAGACTGACCCCACTAACCAGTATTCTCTACCCCTCTCTCTGCTGCCAACTCATCTCCACCTCCAACTGGTCTTTTTAAAGCTTTACCATCTTTTGATCCCTAGGATCTCAATTTAGTAAAACAACTATGTAACTTTTAGGTGACACCTGGAACAGCATCCTCCTAATTAATGATTCAGCTATTGTTGTTCCCTTATTTCCTTAAAAGGACCAGATATCTTCTTCATTCTCCCCAGCCACATATTTAAAAAACAAAGAATAAGTGCTTCAGAGAGTTTTTAAAAGTTTGTTTGGTACTCATTTGTGTATGCTACTATTTTTACAGCCAGCCTACTTCAATATTATCAGTCTAAACAAAGGGGACTTTGAGGGCACTGAAACTGTTATCAAGCATTTTTAAATGTTCTAAAATCTACAGCATCATGTCAGGATTTTAAGATCACTATCAGGACTTTCTACAACTACAAATAAATGCTGAAATATTCCACTGTAAAGATGAGATCACATTTCCAAAAATCTGCATCTCCCATTTTTAAGCATAGATTTACAAAATAGAAAAACCTTAAAAATACCATTGGCAAAAGGCTAAATATTGCCTGCCTTTTTCCTTATTCCAGTGTATGGTGAAGGTGAAATTGCACTCTTGGTAGGTTGCTTTTACAAATAACAACATGACAGCTGTTGAAGGAGAGTTATTCAAATGATTGCTTCCATACACTGCATTAGTAGAATGCCTCTATCATATTTTGACTGGATCACTTAGACATAAGAGGATGCTTAGTGTGAAGCCCTTTCTGTTGAGACTCAAGAAAAGTGCACATTATGAAGCCAACTTTCCAACCAAGATAAAACCACCAACTTATTTCCTAAAGATTTCTCTACCTGCCCCCACTCCCAAATACAAAATTAAGCCTTGAACCTGCAAGCAGCTCTGCATGAGGAGACCTGGCAGTTGTGACAACTCTGCATGGGCAGACTTTCTTTCCTCAGAACAACAGTGAATGTGGAAGGTAAAGGGTGACAAAGCCTTCTACTTAAGGGTGAATACAATACCACAGTATTCCTTGCTCAGAGCAAAGAAAAGACTGAGCCTTCAGAGAATACATCATTTAAAAAAAAATTGCAAAATTCACTGACTATATTTCAAACAATGTTTTTCTATTTGACCTGCTCTAGAACTAAAACTGCATTTAAAAAAATATACTCAATCAAAAGATGACAGCAAATCTTAAACTACAGAAGACAATGAAAAGGACATCACTTTAACATTCCTTTAAATGGGAGAGTTCTTCACTCAACTTTGAGATGTCGGCAGTTCTTATTTCCACTTCTGTTCTTGGATCTCCCATCTAGCAGAGATGTAATTGACCAAACTAATGACAAATGCAAATTCAGCCTCTCATCCACTTCCCTTCAGATTTTGTTTGCACTCTAGTCTGCACAAGGCTTATATTTTACATGTGCATTTTCTAAGGGAATATCACTTTTAAAAATCCCACAATTACATGGGGGGGTCTGATATCCCAGACCCGGTGCGAGCTGGAATGGAGCCAGGCTGCCTGCCTGCCTGCCTAGCTCCTAATACAGTTTAAATGCAGAGCTGCAGCAGAGTAGGTCCTGGACCCGGCGTAAGCCGGGACTGAGCCAGGATGCTGGCCAGCCTGCTAAAAAATGTACTGGCAAGGGGAGGAGAAAAATGCATTTAGTCTACAGCATTAATGGATAAGCTTTGATAATTGGTTAACTGACTGTATTACATCCCTAAAACAAAGAGCTAATTCCAAGAATGGTCAGATAGAAGTGCCATGGTGGTAAACACCTCGTTTTGCCCTGCTACACTTATGAAAGTGAAAAACATAATAGTATAGACCATCATAGTGCTATGGAGTACAAAACAGAAGGCTGCAAAAGGATATTTAAAAAAAACTTGAGTGAAGAAAATCAGTGTGAAAAATCATCTGGTATGTTCTATAGTGGTAAAATATGTTAAATGCTCTGTTACGCAGTAAGTAGTATTGCTGGAAAATTGTGACTTGAAAATGCCAAGTCTAAATGAATTACACCATCAGGATTATGACTGTTCACAGATTTTGCTGATAGAGGCTTTTATTTACTGGGAAGTGTCAGAGAAAACAAAGAGAGGGAGAGACATTGTCTGTGTGAATTTAACCTATAATCGTATTTAGACATCTCTCTGACTCAAGCTAATGAGCCAACTGGGAACTTTCAAGAGCATGGGAAAATACTTTTGGTCCCTCAAAAATGCACTTTCATGTCTGTATTACCAGAAGGATTTTGCCATGTTTGACATTTAAATAGTGACTCAAGCAAAAGGCTTTGAAAATCCTAAATGTTTCAGAAATCCAGCGTTATGTTTTAAAACAAACTAAGGATCAAAATCTTCTCCCAGATAAGCTCATGCAGCTCTGTTTATATGAGGACTCAACTTAGCCCTCACTGAAATTTGAAAAAAAACGACAAATGGTCTGGTAGCACTTTATAGACTAACAAAATATGTAGATGGTATCATGAGCTTTCGTGGGCACAGTCCACTTCTTCAGATGACTGGAGTTATGAGTTTAGGATGTGTACACCCAAAATGAATAGGAGAGGGGAATGGGCAGGGGGAGGGAACAAAAAGTGAGGGGGATGGGAGACAGAGAGCAGAAGGAATCAGTAAGTATCTGAAGATTGGGTAGTTAAACCTAAGCAGATAAGAATCAAAGTCAATAGATAAGACTCCCATGTCAGGAAGGATACTACACCAAGACCTGTTTGCACCTTCAATGGCTGTTAAATTGGTAGTGTCCCAACCAATTCTCATCACAATTGAGTCCATTAGCATGTGAATTAAATTTGCGGATGAACTTTAATTACAATGCTTCCCTGTGGATCTGGCTTGTAGAACTGGTTTGTGACAAGACAGCTACTTGGAGATCTTTTAAAGTATGATGTGGAAGACTGAAGTGCTCCCCAATAGGCTTCTGTATGTTTCCTTTACATATATCGGATTTGTGTCCATTGATTCTTTCCCGCAGAAAGAATTGTTTCTTTGGTTGGGACACTACCAATTTAACAGCCATTGAAGGTGCGAACAGCTCTTTGTGTAGTATCCTTCCTGGTCAGGAGACTGGTAGTATATTCCTATTCTTATTATTCAAATATGGAATTTCTACCCATATCTATAGTACAATTTGAGTAATTTAAGTTGACTATATTTGACACTCACATGTGGTACAACTATTGTACCAGTGCAACCTAATTATTCCTGTAAATTTTGTACCCTGCTATTACCAAGTTCCAGGGTGTGTCTAGACTACGCGGGAGGGGGAGGGGTTGGAAAAATGTGGCCTTTTTTTTAAAAAAAAAAAACTTCCCCTGCGTCTAGACTGCCGCCACATTCTTTTGAAATTAAATCAAAAGAATGCGGTGGTTTTGTCGACCGCAGTAAACCTCATTTTACGTGGAATAACTCCTTTTTTCGAAAGTGCTCTTTCGAAAAAAGGCGTTCTTGAATGCAAACAGGGCTTTTTCCAGAAGAAAGCACCCAGACTGCCTGGGTGCTCTCTTTCAAAAAAGCAGCTTGCTTTTTCAAAAGAAGTGATTGCAGTCTAAACACTCTCTTTCGAAAGAGGCTTGTAGTCTAGATGTAGCCCCAGTGTTTATCTTCATTCCACCAAGATTCTGTGATGCCAGTTATCACTATCCTCCTTTATTTAATGTCATGCATTAGAATCATAGAGCTGAAAGAGACCTCAAGAGGTCATCAAGTCCAGCCCCCTGCCCAAGGCAGGACTAATCCCAACTAAATCAACCCAGCCAGGGCTTTGTCAAGCCGAGACGTAAACACCTCTAGGGATGGAGATTCCACCACCTCCCTAGGTAACCCATTCCAGTGCTTCACCACCGTCCTAGTGAAATAGTTTTTCCTAATATCCAACCTAGACCTCTCCCACTGTAACTTAAGACCATTGCTCCTCGTTCTGCCATCTGTCACTACTGTGAACAGCCTTTCTCCATCCTCTTTGGAACCTCCCTTCAGGAAGCTGAAGGCTGCTATCAAATCCCCCCTCACTCTTCGCTTCTGCAGACTAAACAGACCCAACTCCCTCAGCCTCTCCTCATAGGTCATGTGCTCCAGACCCCTAATCATTTTGGTCGCCCTCCGCTGGACCCTCTCCAATGCGTTCACATCCTTTCTATAGTGGGGGGGTCCAGAACTGGACACGATATCCCAGATGTGGCCTCACCAGAGCCGAATAAAAGGGAATAGTCACTTCTCTGAATCTGCTGGCAATGCTCTTCCTAATGCACCCTAATATGCTATTAGCCTTCTTGGCTACAAGGGCACACTGTAGACTCATATCCAGCTTCTCATCCACTGTAATCCCCAGCTCCTTTTCTGCAGAACTGCTACTTAGCCATTGGGTCCCCAGCCTGTAACAATGCTTGGGATTCTTCCATCCCAAGTGCAGGACTCTACACTTGTCCTTGTTGAACCTCATCAGATTTCTTTTGGCCCAATCCTCTAATCTGTCCAGGTCACTCTGGACCTTATCCCTGCCCTCCAGCATATCTACCTCTCCCCCTAGCTTAGTGTCACCTACAAACTTGCTGAGGGTGTGATCCATCCCCTCATCCAGGTCATTAATAAAGATGTTGAACAAAACCAGACCGAGAACAGATCCTTGGGACACTCCTCTAGAGTGCTGGGATGACTTATTACTAGCTGTGTAATGGGAGCAATCTTAAAAAACAAGAAATAGTCTGAAACTTTATAGACTAACAAAAGATGTATATGGTATCATGAGCTTTCGTGGGTACAACCCACTTCTTCAGATGACCAGAATGTTGGAAATCCAGATCCAAGGATAAATAAGGGAAGGGGGGCGGGAGGAAAAAAACTGAAGGGGAGGAAGAAAAAAAGACAGTGAGTAGATAAGCTTCAGAGGGATAGCCGACTGAGTCTGTAACAGGAAAAACTTAAACAACAAACAGTCTAGTAGCATCTTAAAGACTGAGTAGTTATAAGAGACTGATAAGAACCATTACTTAGCACTTGGAAAGAAATTGTATCATTTGCCTGTATACTATCTTGATTACATCATTTAGATATATAACTTGAAGTAAATTCTTCCTGTAACCATCTTTTGACTCTCAAAAATGATTGTAAAAGAGGGGAGGGGGGGAAAATATGGGCCTGATTTTCAGGGATGGTAAACACTCTACTCCAGTTGAAATCAACACTAGCTCAAGTATGCATTGGATGAAGTCTGCTATAAACTGGAGATCCAGTCGGCTTCTTTAGAGTCTCTTCCACACTACAATGCAGCAGGGGGAATAAGGTTCAAATTAATACAGCCAGTCATTATAGAAAAACTTGCATTGCAGTTTTCTCCTTTGAGGGGCTGCCATCCAGGAGGTGCCTGGCAGATGGAGAAGCCCTTGATAACTGCTTCATGAAGATGTCATGAGGTTCCACAAACAAAAGAATTCATGGATTTTTGCATCGAAGTGTTTGAGAACTACATTCAGTTACCCCCTAGCTAAAGAACTTAAAGGCAACTATGAGGTAAAACTGATATAACCTACTGTTCCATCTAGGGGTTATTTCCTTGTAGCAAATGATTGGGTGTTTGGTTTTTTGAGCAGAAAAACCTATACAGTATAAGAGACTATGACAATAATCAGGTTTGTCATTGTGGCTGAATGCTTTTGCTTCCTTGGCAATATTAGATTGTTTGTTTTGGATCAGTTTTCCTTGAATTCCTATCACTTTTAAAGCACAATCCATATTTGCACTGATGGTAAAAATAGAGAGTTTTAAAACCTCAGTTTTGAAAGGAGTTTATCTAAGCATCATTGCAAAGTCTCCATTTAGCAGACTTGGTAAATTCACCTACAGAACTGTACTGAAGTAAATCCAAACAAAACTGATTTACGATAGACACTAAACAGTCACTCAGTACTGTGCAAATACAATGTTTAAAACAAATCTTTTGAACAAATTTCAAAGCAATCAAAACACTTTTTTCATTCTCTCTCAAAAAATACATGAATTTTATGTAGTACCAATGCCAGCATAGGCACTAGTTACAGGAGGCTGCAAATGTGCTGCAGTTATCTCAAAAGATCATTTGAGCACTTTAAAAAACATGCTTTTTCATCTCACCTGCCTTGTCACTATAACAACCATTGATGCAAGTCATTTATTTCTACATCACTGATGTCATATATAGTACAAATAAATGAAACTGAAAAGGTCAAAAGATATCAGAACAGGTAAGCCACAAGATGCCTAAACCTGATAATGTCAAGATGACTCATTTTCTCCCTTGATTCATAATGATTATGTGCTCTTGTCATCATCCAGACTGTTAATTATATTTTAAAAACAAAAACCTTCTCTCTTTTATTTAGATATTTTCTAAACAGCACTGACATTTAGAAGGAAGTCACAATAGCACTCTCAGTAACATTGTTTATACTACCATAAAATTACCAGAAGTCCAATACCACTATTTTTTAAGCTCTGGTCTTTTAATCATATAGGTTTTTGTTGTTGTTTTTATAGATTCCAAGGCCAGATGGGACTACCATGATCATCTTGTCTCACTACATGCATAACACAATCCACAGAACTTCCTCAAAATAATCCCCAGAAAATATCTTTTAGAAAAACAGCCAATCTAGATTTTAGAACTGCCATTGATGAAAAATCCAACACAACCTTTGATAAATTGTTCCAAAGTTTAATTAATCTCACTGTTAAAAATGAATGCGTTTTTCCAGCCTTAGTTTGTCTAATTTCAACATCCAGCCATTGGATCATGTTGTACTTTCTCAGAATGATTAGCCCATTATCAAATAGGTTCTTATAGACTGTAATCAAGTCACCCCTTAAACTCTGTGACACTAAATAGATTAAACTCCTTGAGACTCATGGCTTTTTTCTGAATTGTTGCCAATTTATCAGCAACTTTCTTGAATTGTAAACACCTGACCTGGACACAATATGCCAGCAGTAGATACACCAGCTGCAAACAGATAAAAATAAACTCTGTACTGATACTCAAGATTTCCCTGTTTACAGATTTAGAAATTTCATTAGCCCTTTTGGCTCTACCATCATTTTAGGAGCTTGTACTCAGCTGATTACCCATCATGAATCCAACCCTTTGTTTAGAGTTACTGCTTCACAGTAAGCAGGGCCTATATTCTCCTTTCTTAAGCATACACATTTGCACTTAGCCACACTAAAACACATTGTTTGCTTGTGCCCATCTTAACAAGTGATCCAGGTCAAACTTTATCAGTGATGATGCTATGTTTTCTTTCAAGTTATTGATAAAAAGTGTTAGTTAGCAAGAACTAGATATACACCCACTCAGATTCTCAATTGTGTATGGGGATGTATACCCCATACAAGACAGAAGGAGTTAAGGTGGCCAGGTAGGCCTATTAACAGCAAAGGCTGAATCTTGAGGAAAAGACAGGTAGCTAGAAATTGATTTCCAGTAGGTTCACCTGTGCAAGAACAGGCAAAGCCTATAAAATCAGGAAGGGCTTCCCTTGGGAAAGAGCAGCCAATCCCTGGGAAGAGTGAGAGGGTTTGGAGCTACTACACCCAAAGCAAGGAGCGGGGGAAATAGTTCAGAGAAGGATCTGTGAAGGCTGGGAGAGGAAAGACTAAAACTGCTGCGTTAAGTGGACTAGAACCTGGAGAAGAGGAAGGCCCTGGTGAACACTTGTGCCCATGCAAAATCTTAAGTCAGTCAATGGGTTCGAGCCAGGTACATTGTCTATTGTGCAAATCCAATTGCAGAATTAAGACAAAAGCCCCCAGAGTCCTCATTTCTTGTTCTAGTTCAGAAGACGCAAGTTTCTATTCTAACCCTCTGCTTTCAGTTCAAAACTTTCACCTTTAGAATTAAAACACTCCAACGTTGGTCCATGCCGGAAAACAAATTTGGGGGGAAATCTGAGCAAACCCAATTCATTCGTTTCTAAGTATAAAAAGGGGAAAATTCACTTTACCCTTGAGAAATAATTTCTTACAATTGTCTAGAACATTTCTGCAACTAAAGGTAAAAAGTTGAAATTCGGCATCCCCATAAAGATGTTTGAGTATTGTAGAAAAAAGTTATTTTGATTTTCATAAGTTATGAGTCTCTAAAAATGGCATTATTTCCACATACTTTAGACTTTATGCATTTTCTTGCTCAGTTCATGAAATGTGCAGCTAAGGTCATAGTATAGGTGTGGTTAATAAAGCTACACATCTAAGCCTTTGCACATCTTGCAAGATGCAAGACAAGAGCCTCTCTCTTCTCTTCCCAGTATCCTGTAGAAAATGTGCACCCCTATTCTGAATACCAAGATACTGTCACCACAGAATGCTTTAGCATGAGCATTTTCTACGTGAATTCTCAATACAGAGAATGTTACTAACTTGCCGAACCATTTTCTATGGTTATTGGTAAGAGCTTTCCCTTTGTGAAACCTTTATACACCAGACATGCACAAAGTTTTAGAGAAAAATTGTTAGGAAGCTCTTGGTATAAAAATAACATCTATCCAGTACAGAAAGAGTTTAAGTTGTATTTGCAATGTTTGGGCTCTATAGGCTAAATGGTGCTCTGTCACACTGGCATAAATTGGAGACAGCGCACTGACCTAATACACTTAAATAGGTAATCAGAGATCTACCCCACATGTATTTTTTTTTCTAAAAGGGAAGGCAAGGCATACAGTAAGCAGTGTTGAAAGTTCCTGCAATCTCTGAAGGATGACATCAAACACTGCTACACCATAATCACAGTACTGGGCAAAGTATGATCTGCAGGCCAAATCTGTCCAGCCAAGCCACCAGATCTAGCCTGCGAGAGCCTCAGCCGGTTCCCTGCTTGCCCTGTTCCCACTCAGCACTTCAAAACAGCTAGTGGTTCTCTCTAGGTGCCATGAGCCCATGGCACGGCATGGGCAGTGGGCAAAGACTTCACACATTCCCCTGTCCTCAGGCCAATCAGGGTCTGTGGGTGGGGGAATCCATGAAGTCTCCCAGCCCTGCCCCTTCCACCTAAGTCCCCGCCCCTTCTGGGGTGGCCCGTGACCACTTCCAAAATTCACGAAGTGGCTCTTCTTCAAAAATTATTGACCATCCCACCTTATCAGCTGCAAAGGGCTATCACCAAAGACTGGGACAGAATCCCTGGTCAAGACTTTTCAAGATAAAAAGTGGCCCTATGAACAGAAGGTAGGGAGCTAAGAGTCCTGAGCAAAAGTCCTCAGCTATGTCACAACTAGTAATGACAGGGGAAATGGTGCAAAGAAAAATGGAGAAGCACGGTGTAATGGGTAGCAAGAAGAGACAAGTGTCAACAAAAGGGAGAGAGCAACTAAAACAAACTGGAAGGAAAGAATATTCCTATCAAAGGGAGAGGAGGTATATATACACCTCACGCATTCATTAAGCCAGGCAAGGAAGATGTCAGCTGCCCATTTGCCCTCATTCCCAACTCTTCCCACTGGCTAGAAAGAGAGAA
Source organism: Pelochelys cantorii (assembly GCA_032595735.1). Taxonomy (NCBI): domain Eukaryota; kingdom Metazoa; phylum Chordata; order Testudines; family Trionychidae; genus Pelochelys; species Pelochelys cantorii. The sequence continues at coordinate 61,156,638 of CM064328.1, read as the reverse complement.
TTTCTGCCTGGGCTCTCCTTAAAGCAAGTACATAAGAAAGGGAAATACTTACAAGCGTGAGGGAAAAGGAAAAGTTTTGCCTTTTTTTCCTATTCCAGGGAGATAGTTAGCCAGCCCTCCAAGACACATGAAAAACCTGCACCCAATCCATATTTCACATCCCCCTTGTTTGGAGAAATGCTTTTTAAAGGCCTTCCTGGTGTTTCTTCTAGGTGAATTCCTGGCCAGTCAGTGAAGTCGATGGCAAAACCTTCCATTGACTTCTATGGGGTCAGAATTTTATCCTCTAAAGCTGTGGTGTCCAACACACTAGCCACATGCGGCTATTTGGCTAGTTGAGTGTGGTTAGTTCGCCATAGCAGTAACCACTATAGTGACTACTGCTTCAGAACTGGACACCATGGTTCTAAAGTTACCTTTTTTCACAAATTTCATTTTTAACTACCCTCCTGCTTATTCCACCCTGTTTTTTTCTCCTTGTTTTTGTAGATTCATTATGATAGGGCAATTGAAGAAGAATGATAAAAGCTACAAGGTACATATATGTATAAGGTTGCAGAAGTGATTTTAAGATGCATTGTATTTGTCATGCAGTATGTAATGAGTTGATTTAAATAATACCCCATCACAGTGCATATGTACAACCTTCACTTTAGCATATCCTGACTGCTGACAGCTCAACCAGATATCCTAACATTCTCTGAGCACAGCTTTCTGCATGGAAAATGTTACATAAAGGGAGCAGCTCATCTGGCAGCAAACAACTGTGAAATTACCGCCTGTTGACAAGAAGCCAATGACACGTTCATAAAGAGCTTGAGCTCAGTCAGGTTTGACATAGATGAAGCAGTTGCAGCAAAATTACAAACATATTTATCAATGGGACAGAAAATTCAGCTTTATCTGCTGTCTCCTAGGATAAAAGCTGTCACCAGCTCTCCACTGATTAAATAGAGATGATTGTCCAGAGCAACACATTAGGACTCTACCATTTGTATACTTTATTTTTTATTTTTTTACTTTTCAGATCCTTCCTTGGGGTTAATTTATATTCTTGATACAGCAGCATTTTACAAGAAGATTTTTGCACTTTCCTCCAAGTCATCTGCAATCCGGAACCTTTGCTTCTTGATAAGCAGAGCAGTTGCTGCACCAGTCACACTTCTAGGTTGCAGGAGATATACAAATTGCACACAGGAAAGAAAGTGTGCCATTTTATTTAAGTTGCATTCAGCATAAATTCTCCTTGTCTCTGTCATCTTGAGGTTTGGTTACTGCACTTTTCTCTCCACCAGGAGTAGGACATTGAGGGTGTGTCTAGACTACAGGGTTTTGTCGACAAAACTGGACTTTTGTTGACAAAACTATACCCGCGTCTACAGTGCCGCTGAGTTCTGTCGACGTTATGTCGACAGAACTCAGCAGTTTTGTCGATGGCTGTAAACCTCATTCTACGAGGAATAACGCCTTTTGTCGACAGTTCTGTTGACAGAAGGTGTTATTGCATCTACACTGTCCTTTGCGTCTACACTGTCATCTCGACAAAGCGGCTTGCTTTGTCAACAGAACTGGATGTAGTCTAGATGCTCTTTGTCAACAGAAGCTTTGTCAACAGTGTCTGTAGACAAAACTTCTGTCGACAAAAGCCTGTAGTCTAGACGTACCCTGAATCACCTGCAAATTGCACTTGAAGCAGAATGCAGGAGAGCTTTTTTATGAGGTGTTTAATGGAGGGAATTTGTTACACCTGTGTTACACATGGCTCTCACTTGCTCCTACCTGAACCTCATGTCAAGTTTAAAGAATTAGTTTTGACCTAAATTATTTGGGTCCCTGTTTTCTGAGGCTTGTCCCGCTGCTTGTATGTTACCAGGACTGTTGACCAACGGAGGTGTATGAGTTAGTATGTTTCTCCTTGTATAAATTGGAAGGGGATGGTGGTAAGGCACTTTCAACAAGGTGTCCTTCAGTTTGGAATTTGCTTCTCCTGTTCTTTCATCACAAAATAGGCCTTGTGACCACCAGGGCATAATCCAAACTGCACATGTTCTTCCAAGCTTTTCTGGGGCTGGCTGCCTGTTTTCTGAGGAGCAATGACCTGTTTCTTACATTATGCTCTACCCAGAGACCATCTTATCTGTCAGAACTAGGGATCTCAAAAGATAACTGGTTATCCGTTAAACATCTCCCTAACTGGGTGATGCTTACTGGGTACTGGTTAACTGGTGCCTGGGAGCAGCCCCCTGCGAACTAAGACAGAAGCTTCATCTTTCATGAAAATCTACAAAGCAGCCCATTATGAACCACTGCAACAAACTGGACAGAAGGGTCTTAGCGAATGCCTCATTTGGCAGCAGAGAATAATGACGCTCTCAACTTAAAACATTCAGACACGTTGTTTTCTGTCACTAACTGGGCTCAGTTTTTAGTGAGACCATTGTCACAACATGGAGCTATCCACATACTAGAAAACCAGGCTGGAGACCCAGCCTGAATCACTGATCCAGACCTCAGACTCTCAGAAGAGGTGAGGTCAGACTGGGAAGGTGAGGGAGTGGAAGAAGGAAAGGTACGTCTGAAGAATGTTTGTTATTTTTTGCAAAGATCGATCTATATAACCTTCTAGTGTTTAAGAGTAAAAGCGACTGTTTAAGAAATGCCTCTGTTAATGCTGTGTTCCTTGTCTGCCATGTCATCCCTGAAGCAATTAATCAAAAAGCTCAATATGCCCATAGGATGAACTCTGTAGAATGTCTGTAAGTAGCTAGAGACTCGGGAGGGCTGAGGCACTGGCTTCAGGATCTAAGGCAGCTGAGCTAGGGAGCCCCACATTCCAAGAAAGGGTGGTAGACAATAGGTCTGTCCTTGGGAGGAACAGCAACCTAGCACATCCCAGATCCAGTTGGCTTTGGAGCACATGTGATCTAACAATTAGGTCCACCCACAACAATTTGGTGTCTGTGCCACATTATTGGATTTTAAAGTGAACAGACAGATCACTGTTGCACCAAGGGTAGTGTTTGCCCCAAATTCTGTACAAATTAGGCTGTGTGAGGTGTCAAAATGAAAGCTTATTCTCTACTGATTCTGTGCATGACACTCATGTACTTGTATGATTTTGTATGTGGAGTTATGAATATGGGCTCTCTCTTCTTATATTGTAAATGTTCTCTAGGAGAGAGCAATGGGCCTGGACTGCCTATTGTGAGGAAGGATTGTTCAGTGAATGGCTGTGCTAACTAGCACTGCTTCATGGACAAAAGCTCTCGGAGTGGCCAATACATACCTGAGGAATGTGTCTGGAAGTCGGCAAACCAGCCAGTGCCTCATGGCTACTTGCATGTGAAACACAGACAGGTCACTAGATCATGTGACCAGCTCCAATTTGGGAGACACCAAGAATATAAAAATCCCAGGAGGGCATCTCCATCTGGTCTTCAATCTTGCTCCGGATTCCAGACGCATCCTTGCTAGGGACAGAGAGCCAGGAAGGGTTCCTGACCCATCCTAATACAGGATGTACACCAGAGACTTCTAAGCTAGCAGTTTGTAACATCTCTGATAAGAGCCTGCATCAAGAACTTGATGACTGATGTATGTAACGTATTCTCCTTAATCTTACTCTCAACCTTTCCTTTCTTTTATTAATAAACCTTTAGATTTTAGATTCTAAAGGACTGGCTCAGTGTGCCCTTGCGGGTAAAAATTGGCCTGGGACTGTGGCTGGTTCTTTGGGACCAGGAGGATCTGTTTGGAGTTGGTGAGATCGGATTTTATAACCTCTCACCTGTGTGTAAGACCCAGGGCTGATTGCGGCACAGAGAAAGCTGGGATGTCTGAGGGGTTTTGCTCATGAGGCTTCCTGCTGGCCAGACTGGCAGCTAAAGTGCTCTGTGTGACTGGCTTGTGGACTATTTGGGAAAGGTCTCCAGTCAAGGACTGTAAGTAGCCCCAGTTTTGAGCAACTTGCCCTGAGCTGACGCCCTCAGCGGTGCCCATACCCAGCCTGGTCTGTCACAGTCTGTTCAGAGAGCAGATAGAGCCCTGCACAGATCCAAAATTGGTATCTGCATCTGCAAAAGTGATCCATGGACATCCACATCCATGGATACCGCTGGACATAAAGAGGATAGCCACAGATTTACAAGGCTCTACAGATGGGGCCATAATATGACAACTAGCGCCTTCCCCAAACTCATTCCTTCTTTGGTATGGCACCTTAAAGACTCAAGTGTTATGTGGGTTTTTTTTAAAGGGGGGGGGTGTCAAAAATTATGAGATACAGGTGGCATTATAGGATGGAGAAAGTGCATGTTGGGAACACGACCCCTATTGCAGAGATCCCTGGGCAAGTCATTTCTACCCCTCAACAGACTGACAAAACTTTCGAGAAAGTATTGTAACAGACAGCAGCATATGGCACACTGGACACCTAACCAGAGTGCATACACTGCATCAACACAAGCACTCCTGGTGAGTAAACATAGAGCTAATGTAAGCAGCCAAGCATACATGCCCGCAAGTGACGTAACAGCTTTGGCAGCTCTATTCTGTTGTAACTTGTGTTGACCAAAGTCTGTAGTGTAGACATAGCTTAATCAGACACTGCAGCTGAAGATGTAATGTCCACCTCAGGTACACACGCAGTAACTTGGACTGGGTTAGTGTACTAAAAACAGCAGTGTAACTATGGCTGCAAAAGTAGCAGATTAGGTAGCCATATGAATACAATTCCATCTGAGACCACTCCTCTAATTGGCCTGTGCCATATTCATGCTGCTGCAGCTTCATTGCTATTTTTAGTACACTAGCTCAGTCAAAACTAGTACATGTATTTCTCTCCATATTGGAAACTGTACATCCAACGGAAGTGCAGACACATCCTTACATGAGTCATGCATCCCCTGCCCCAGCATTCCTCTCTCACTGAGGTACCGCTTCTGTTTGTAGCTCCTCTTACCTCTTCCTGTTTGAGTTACTAAGGGGAGAGGGCCAGTTTCAGAATGTTTGGCTGTGCTGGAGCACTACTGGTGTGAGGACAGTCCCACCAGAAAAACAAAAGTAAGTGGAGCCTTCATGAAACCACCATACTTCTTTCTCCCACAGTGTCTCAAAATAAATGCACTGATTCTGTGCCATCACTTTCCAGCTGCTGGATCAATGCATTTAGGAGGGAAGATAAAAGGTTGTCACCACATTTGCCCTGTGATTACATGAGTGCCCACAGGACAGGGGCAATAGCAATTTAAAATCTTCCCCCAGCTGCACTGACATCACCCTTCACACAGAACTAGTGGCTCTGGTCCCTGCCTCAAGTCCCTCAGTGCTATTGTGGTCCCAGAGGTGAACCCAGCAACAGTTCTTAGTTCAGCAGCACAGCAGGGAGTAGGAAAAGAAACATGGCAAGCAGTGAGCTCATATAATTTTCCATGAACCACATCAAGAGCAACTTCTAGACTCTTCCACTGTTCTTCCCCTTCTGCAAACTGATCCAGCTCCCAAGAGCAGCAAAACAACTGAAACGATGAACAGCTAGGCAAGGGGAGGAACTGAGTCCTAAAAATGGCATTAAATAAAGGTGAAAACTTAGGATTATCAAAACCCTAGTCCCCTCCAAACATTATCACAAATATAATGTAGATTACATCCTATCTTATCTAAATGATGTTCTCAGAAATTCTCAGAAAAAAATATAATGCCCCTGAAAGAAAAATAAAAGGGAGATAATTAACATTTCAAACAGATCTGAAGATTGTCTACCTAAAACTCAGAATGTGGCTATGATGTACACTCGAACCATCTTTAATTAGGCATGACAGTTCCTCAGTCAAGTATTTGTAACAAGGCTGATTTCTGTCTCTCATGTATTCGAAGGTCTAGTTATATGATTTTCAACAAGACCCTTCCCCCCAATCATAAAGAGTAAATCCCACTAGTCTCTTAATTCTTCACATTTTTACTGGTCAATTCTTCATTCCAATATGAATATAAAATTTTAACAGACTTTGGAATCAGAATCTCACTCCTTATGCTTAATAAATACTAAAGTCAGTGGGAATTGGATCAAATGCTTAATGTGGATTTGCGTAACTAACTTTGGCACCCTTACTTCTAAACGTTTGCCAGCATTTGAGCAGCCTCTCCAAAAATCATAATAAATAATTAAGCATATAAAAAACCAAATAAATATAAAGATAGATCCCATCACATAAAACGTATCCATTTACATGGAGCATGTATGTGTGCACATGTGAACACACACAGGCTGTGTCTAGACTACACCTCTCTGTCGACAGAGAAATGTAGATTAGGCACGTTGAAATTGCTAATGAAGCAGGAATTTAAATATCTCACGCTTCATTAGCATAAACACGGCCGTCTTTTTTTCAAAACGGAGCTTTTTCGAAAAAAGGCAGTCTAGATGCGGATCTTTCAAAAATACAACCCTTTTTCGAAAGATCCTGTAAACCTCATTTTATGAGGGATAAGGGATCTTTCGAAAATGGTTTGTATTTTCGAAAGATCCACGTCTAGACTGCCGGGTTTTTTTTCAAAAAAGCTCTGTTTCGGAAAAAAGTGGCGGCCATGTTTATGCTAATGAAGCACGAGATATTTAAATCCCCGCTTCATTAGCAATTTCAACATACCTAATCTACATCTCTCTGTCAACAGAGAGGTGTAGTCTAGACACAGTCCCCCCCCCCCACACACACAGAGTAAACTGCATTTTACTGGAACATACAACATATAAAGAAGCCTTTTTACCTGCTGCTCTGTAAAGTACTTTAGGTTCAAAGAATATGCAGGGGTTTTTATCTTCTATGCATGATAGTAATAGTCCTTTGGCCTGAAGAGGACTTCTTGGAATAACAACCTGTAAAAATTATTTATAAAACTGATTTGAAACATAATTCAACTATTTACAGTTACATACAGAGATAATATTATATTAGCAAGCTACTCAAGTTTAAGCTACTACTTATAAAATCCACTGAGGTCAGGCTTTACCAATCATTGTTTAAAGACAAAAAATGATCAGAATGTTTTTCCTTTTCTATACTAGGTTAATTTTGTGCCACTTGCTATTAAAACAAAACTAACTAGAACCTACATGAAGGAACCTAATGATAAATATCAGGATCAAGTAAAGCAGGAAAACAAAAATCAGGATTTTTCATCTGAACTTGTGCCAAAACACCATCACTAGCTGTTAGAAATACTACTTGTTGCTATATAAATGTTGCTTTCCATCTTGTTCAATTTTTCTAAAAATGTGACTATTGCTATTAACAAAATTTAAAGATAATCTTTGTTCATGGATGATGATTTAGCAAAACACTTACACACGTGCTTAAATCCATCTAGTCAACAACATCAGTGTGACAAAAGTTAAGTATAAGACTGGGGGTTTTGCAGAACCAAGGCCTATATTTAAGGAAGCTTGTTTTAATTTTATCAGTAATCTACAAATAAAAGAGATTTCTTATATTCTTAAATGTTACTGCAATGACCATATCTAGATAATGTGGAAATTCCTATCTGCTACAAGACACTCCCTTACATTTTGTGGTTCTTAATCCTGATAAGGCTGCAATATTTATACCACAAATACAAATGGTAAAATATTTAGAGAAACTTTAATGTGTAATACTTAAAAACTTAACTAGTACCGTAGACATGCATCATACTCAAAAGTGAAATCACACAAATCAGTGAAACTTATACCATCTCACCGTTTAGCAGAAATTACGTCACTTAAAGAAAAACTGCTATGATTTACATAAATTGTCCATCCAATTGTATACTCATTAAAGTGTGCTAACAGGGGCAGTGAAATCAAATTATGGCACTTCATATGCCTTTTTTTTGTTCTTGAAAATATTTGCTTTCCCTCAAATTGACTTGAAACATTAGAACAGTCCTTTTCTCTGCAGTGTTTCAGACATTGAGGAATTCTGCTCACATAAGGCAGTTTGAATTGTCCAATGGAAACTCAGAGCTGTAACGTTAGCACCTTGTCATTTACTTGAGAAAGGAGAACCAGAAGCAGTAAAAGTCCAGCTACTTTTATTAAAAATATCCAATGGTTTCACTGTAAGATAGAGGAATGACAGCTGCAATCGCAGCAAAGTATTTTCCTCAGAAGCAACAACAACAACAAAAGATCAGAGAGGTAGCCATGTTAGTCTGGATCTGCAAAAGCGACAAGGAGTCCTGTGGCACCTTATAGACTAACAGATATACTGGAGCATAAGCTTTTGTGGGCAAAGACCCACTGCATCTGACAAAGTGGGTCTTTGCCCATGAAAGCTTATGCTCCAATACATCTGTTAGTCTATAAGGTGCCACAGGACTCCTTGTCACAACAACAAAAGCATTAACAGAATCAGGAAGTAAACAGAAAAATCCTCCAGGATGAGGTTCAACCAAATCCTATAAGCTTTACCACCCAAAAGGTATTCTTTCCCTTTCTGACTCCCAACCATCAATTCTTATAAACCTTCCTCTGACCATCCATGCAAGGATAACAAGAGCTGAGTAAATTCCATGTACTCTGAGAACTGTATACCTTGTCTCTCTCATTGGAAAAAACATGGTCCAGAAATCAATTAGTACAGCATCTAGGTGTGTACATACCCAACAGTCTCATGCTCCCAAGTCATTTATTTGCATATGCACATAACCTAATAGGTACCTTATCACACCTGGTCATTTGCATACACAATTGAGTCATAAGTTCATTCTGGTAACTGGATGCATACATTAGATATATGCAACTGTGGTTCTGTAACTCAGGTACCTAACTTTGAAGATCTGCCCTCATGCAATCACAGCAGTATAGTGTTATAGTGAACTGGAAGGATCTTCAATATTCCTCCAAACACTACTACCATCTATGCTCCTCTGTTTTTAAGTTCTCCTTGCTGGTGTCCACCTAGCATGGAGCTACCAAGGAGGAAACAGGGAGCACAGTGTTGCCACATTTTATGAAAAAAAATTAGTCCCTATTGTGAAAAAAAAAAAAAAGAGCAAGTTGCTTAATATTACATACAAAAACATGTTCAAAGAACATTAAGGCAGAAAAATCAGGAACTTCCAAATTTGGGAATACCAAAATTATGACTGCTTGTGCAAATTCAGCCTTAACGCTGAACTTAATGCAATTTTTCAGCCATTAACACATGTTCTTGGGGTGTCAGTAGAGTTTGTTGACTCCTGCTCAAGGTACTTAACATATTGTAAATGGGTTACGTTTTTCTATAAGACAAAAGCATTATCTGCCCCCTCCCAGGACCCTGGAGATGTGTGAGATCAAGTGACTGAAATTCAAGTTTACTCTGTTGCAAATTTGCATCTGTTTTTAATGAATTATATAAAAAGTAACAATTTAAACTTTCATTCAGTTTGCCTATAATAAAGGGAATCTCTCAGCAGAACACCTGAAACCAATGCAAATAATGTGCTCTGATAAGTTTATGGTGATACAGTCTTTTAATATGGTGTACCATTTAAATATTGTTTTAAAATGCAGTAGGAGCCAAGCCACAAAAGTTTTTGCTGTTGTTTAAGAAGAACAGGTTGCCAGGTCAGACAGAGAAAAATAAAACAAAGAAAACATGCTGTAACTATAATAGGGAATCCTGTTTTAACACTGGTAGATACTTTGAATAAACACGGGGATCCCTATAATAATTACTCTGTACCATTATTAATTTACCATCTACAATGAGAAGAAAAAGAGATGGAACTCAGTAGAGCCACAGTTCAGTTTTGTTTAAACATGATCACTTCTGTTCTGTAGAGAGAACCTTAGGCCACTATGGAGAATCAGTGTGTATCTACTGTGTCATTTAGTTCAAGGATCAGAGGGGTAGCCGTGTTAGTCTGAATCTGCAAGAACGTTTTCCACTACGTGCATCTGACAAAGTGGGTCTTTGCCCACGAAAGCTTATGCTCCAATAAATCTGTTAGGGTATGTCTAAACTACAGAGTTATTTTGAAATATCTTATTTTGAAATAAAGCATCTAGACACAAAATGCATTTCGAAATAGTGTTTTGCTATTTCGAAATAGCGCATCCACACTGATAGGACGCTGAATCGCATTTAAGGCCAGCCGAAAACGGTTCTGGCAGGGCACCAGGTCAGGAGTTACCTCGTGTGGCTGCTGCCTGAGGCTATCTGAGGCCTGTGCTTAAAGAGACCCCCCCGGACAGCCGGTTCTAAGGTTTCCCTGCTTGCTTGCCTACCTCGCTGAGGGACAGCAAAGCATTTTTTTTCCTCTGCGTGCTCTGGTTGCCCTCACTCAGGACACCACAGCACTCTGCAGCATGGAGCCGGAGCCGCCCCTGGGCACTCTGGTGCTTCTCCTGGACGTGTTGCTGCGAGCCTGGTAGCACGTTCTGCAGGCAGTAACAGCCTCCCTGGTGTGCCTCATTCCTCCCTCACGTCCTTCCACTTACCCTCCCTAACCCCCCTTCCTGCTATACAATAAAGACACGTGTTCGTTACAACAAAGCCTCTTTATTGAACAAAACTGGGGTGGGGGGGAATGAAACTGAGGTGAGACGGGAAAGAAGGTGGGAGAGGGGAGGAGGGAGGGTGGGAGAGGGGAGGGGGAAACCTGGGAGGAGGGAGCTGGCAGGGGGAGGCAAGGGGAGGAGAAGCTCAGGGCTCAGGGTTGGGGGGTCTCGCCAGCCCAACTGTCTCGCAGCACCGTGGGTGCGGGGGCCTCAGCGTCCCTGGGGGTGTGGGGAGAAGGAGTGGGAGGAGGAGCGGTAGCTGGGGAGGCAGTAGGGACTGGAGCAGCAGGAAGCTGCAAGCTCTGCCCTAGGGTCGATGACCACCTGGGGGGCCCCCCAGGATGCGGTCCATGGCATCAAAATAGGGGCAGGGGTCTGGGTCTGCCCCTGGTTCGGAGCTGCCCCCTGTGGCCCTGGCATATGCCTGCCACAGCTCCTTTATTTTCATGCGAACCTGCTCCTGGGTTCGCAGGTGGCCTTTGGTGGCCAGGCAGGCAGCCATCCACCTGTAGACGGTTGCATTCCTCCATTTAGTGCGGAGATCACGGATGTTGGAGGCATCCCCCCAAACCTGAATTAGGTCCCTGATCTCCGCACTGCAGCGGAGTCAGGTGCAGCGACTGCTGGCTCTGGGCTGGCAGGCTTGGAGCTCGCACTGTGGCCAGAGTCTACCCCTTTAATGGCTCCAGGTAGCTGGGGGAGGGAGAGGAGTTTTCTTGGTTGTGCCCAGAGTGGCCACCAGGGCACCCTGGAAAGGGCTAGAGGCCCCTATTTCGAAATAAGCATCTACACAGCACTTATTTCGAAATAGCAATTTTGAAATTGGCACTTTTCCTCGTGGAATGAGGTTTACCAGTTTCGAAATAAGCCCTCTGCTATTTCGATTTAATTTCGAAATAGCGGTTTGGCTGTGTAGATAGTGGTAAAGTTATTTCGAAATAACAACTGTTATTTTGAAATAACTTTGCTGTGTAGACATACCCCTAGTCTATAAGGTGCCACAGGACTTCTCGTCGTTCTATTTAGTTCAAGGGTGTTCTTTTGCAGGGTAATTTGTTCTGCTTTGCAAAAGGTATTATATGTTTCGCTCCCTAAGGTGAAGAAAATCTATAGGTTAACGTGATATAACGACCATTTTCAGAGACCGACTTTTTGCTCTTTTACAAGTTTTTACTCTTGAGCTTTCTTTGGAAAAGAATGATACCACCAATAAGGCTGACTGCACACACCTCACCTGTTCCTTCTCTGAAGCCATTGTCAAGAAAGCTTTAAAAAAGTGAATAGACAATATGAATGCAGAAAGATTTTTTATTGTATCAGTCTTCTATTGTTAGCTGCAACTCTTATTTTCTATATATACACAGTTTTGATCGGTACCATGTTTTTTACATTCTGAAAGAATTTGCCTCATCCCACGCCACTCCTTAAAGAAGGGCAGGTTATAATTTCCTTTTCTTTAGATCAGCATAAATAATCTGTTATTCCTATGAACCCAATTATCCAAATAAGATATTCTTGGGGGGGGGGGTCCCAATAATCTTTAAAATAATCCCTACATTTTGAAGGTCATCTTCTACTTTGATAAAAGGCTACTGATAAATGGAAAACATCACACATGGTCATGGAACAGGAATCAGTCTGGAATGAGTTTTTTTACATGACAAAAGCAGTGGTTTGAAAGTAATATCACTGAAAATGCCAGGTTGTTCGAACTACTGATCCTTCAAAACAGAAAGATGCTTGCAGGTTGAGGGAAAGATGGGGCTATTCCATTAGTCAATAGGGCGCCTCCACCTTTGAAGTGTAGCAACAGCCCCTAGGGCTGTTGCTATACTTCAAAGGCGAAAGTGCCACATGAAGCCCTGGATCACTTGGGGACTTCCCTGCTGACTCCGGGCTCCATGCCGCACTTACGCTCTGAAATGCAGCGAGGAGCCCGAAGTCAGGCTCCTCACGTCATTTCAAAGCAGCAGCACTGCATGGAACTGAGCATCAGGTGAGGAGTCCCCAGATGATCCCAGGCTCCATGTGGTGCTGCTACTTTGAAATGCCGTGTGCAGCCCAGGGCCATCTGGGATGTCCCCAGGCTGCATGCAGCGTTTCAAAGCAGCAGTGCTGCGTGGAGCCCGGGGTCAGTGGAGGAGTCCCCTGCTGGATCCCAGGCTCCACGCGGCGCTGCCCCTTTGAAACGCCGCATGCAGCCTGGGAAAATCCCAGCTGGCCTTGGGCTACACGCAGTGTTTCAAAGTGGCAGCGCCACAGGAAGCTCAGGCTCTGGCCTCAGGCTCCAAGCAGCCTGCCGTTTTGAAGTACCCCCTCCGCTTTCTCTCCCTCTCCCCACCCCACCACCCCCCCGCCTTGCTGCCTCTTTCTGATACAAGCAGCAAGGCGGGCCGGGGGGGGTGGGGGGGGAGCAACTAGTCGACTACTCCTTCACATCCCTATTATGTGCTTCTGTTTTGGAGCTGTGTCAAATGTGAGCCAGAGACATTATTTCTTGGGATATCATAATGAAATCCTAGATACAAAAATAAAATGCATTCCTGCCTTAAACCAGCTGTATATAATAAGAAATTTTTAGGTGAAGGAGACAAGATGTGGGGGAAAGGTTCCCACCAAGAAAAAAATACCTAATCTGACACTCATGAGATACAAAAGCCATGTCAGGATTAGCTCTGTACACCAGTGAAAACAAGAAACGGTTGTGGTTTTTTAAAAATGACATACAAATACTTCTTTTGCTTTAGAAGTCTTTCAATTAATCAAGCGATGAAAAACTCTGTGTTAAAGGCTAAAGGCTTGTAACCCAACAATATGAATCCTTACATAAAAAAGTTAATTTGAGAGAAATGGAAAGCTAGAAATGGTGATATCTTAGAATTGGGTGATATCATCCTCTCTTTTAAGCCTCACACAAAGTTAAACATGAAGATTATTATACCTTTATTCCTGGACAATGAGCAAAAAAAGCTTCTGGACTTTGAGAATGATAAAGCGCACCATGACCTACGCAACCCCATGGTGCTCTTATCGTGAGACTTCCACAATTAAAAAGATCTCCGGAGCGATATCGATATTTTGCTGCTTCATTAACAATCTAAAAAAGAGAAAAAGATTCAAAAATCCTTCATACGCATTATAAATATTCATTCTACTACCATGAGCTAGGTATAATCATACTGCTGTAATACACATATCATTACTCCCAAAATGCCATTTAGTTCCAATTACACAATATGCTGAGGAGGACAGGTCCCTTTGCCCTCTCCCCCAAAAGAATGATAGTCCAGTTAGCCCTACCATCTAACAAAGCTGTAGCCAGGCTTTCTCTGATAAAGGACCATTACACTGCTTCCAGAGATATGTCAGAACAAGACAGTGACAAACTGGAAATACAACCCAAATATTCCTGTTTCCACTCTCATGTCTTATGTACTGGATCATGCTAAGTCTAAATTCAGGACCTCTTGCCCTACAAGCTAAGTTTAACTTTTAGCCTGATTTTGTACATTTCTGATTAAAGTATACACAAATATTAGTAAGGCTCCAAGTTTATCATGGAAGTTGCAGAAGTCATGGATTTTGACTTCTACAACCTCTGTAAAATTCTGCAGCTATAGCAGCCAGTGTGACTGGCCGCAGTGCCATCCCAGCAATTGGCGTCAGAGCCAGCCGATCAGGTGGCATGACCCCACAGCCAAGTGCACCTGCCACTCCTGGAATCACCCTCAAAACCAGTTGCACCAGCCTGCCCAGAGCTGCAGCAGCCTGGAGGGTGGAAGAAGAACCTGGAGCAGCTAAGATTTTGTTACGGGTATTTTTTCGTCAAAGTCATGGCCAGGTCATGATGTGAATTTTTGTCTGTTCCCTGTGACCTGTCCATGACTTTTACTAAAAATACCCATGACTAAATCTTAGCTTTAAACATTAGTAACACTCATCACTGTGGAAATGTTTGCAAAAATCAGAGCATAAAACTTGATTCAGCTCATTATATTTAAATTCACCAGAAAAGCCATTCTCAACAGGCAATTTGTTTCCCTTTACTTCCTTAAACAACCTGTGATAGGTACTAACCTGATCAAATGCTGGGAAAATGTAGTCTGCAAATTGAATTTCTGCAATAGCTGTAGCTCCAGCAACTGCAACTCCAATACCAAATCCAACAATTCCTTGTTCACACAAAGGGGTATTGAAAACTCTGTCTTTGCCTGTAAAACAAAGAGCTCCTTTAATATACCAAACTGTAAAAAGAAAACAATTCATCTTTTGTCCCCAGAAGTATACAATTTACAATATGCCTAATAGCCATATACTTGTCAATCTCTGTGGACAGCTTGCATATACCTATAGCAGGAGCTCACAACGCATTTACAAAACATTAGTTAAGCCTCGCAAATGTACCTATAATGAAAGGAATTATTATTATCCCCATTCAACAACAAAAATTAAAGCCATGTGCCCAAGTTCAGCATGAAAGAGCTAAGCACATAAACCAGAACTAATTTCCAAACCCATGCTCTAATTGCTTGAGCTCAACCCCTCACATATTGAGTTGCTGCCCTTGACAAAGGTCAAATTATAAAAGGGAGAGGCCACAGTCTAACTCCTGGTGAACTGATGAACAGAATCCAAACTCCTAGAGTACAAAATTCAAACCACCGAGTGGAGAACAGGTGTAATGACCAAGTGGTGATATTGTGCCTGGACATGCTTGGCAGAAACAGACTTCTTATCTACTGCATCAAGTTCAAACTACTATACTCAGGGATCTTCTCAACTATGGCCCTTCCTAATTGGACATTTCATTCTCTGTTGCATTTCCCCTACCCAATGATGTAAAACTTGTCCAGTTCTCTCATAATCATCTTTATACTTTCCTGCAAACTGCCCCATGAAGAAAATTCCCTTCATGAGCTGATGTAGAAGGGAGCCCTTTCCCACTCCTCATTCAATACCCTCTTCTATACCCATAAAAAACCCCACCCCCACCACACACTTTTAGTCATCTAGTAATGGAGAGCACAACAAGGTAAATGGGTTCTTATGATGATCGACACTGTTAGCAGAAGTTGTAACTCTGCAGGTTGGCTAAATGTAGATAAAAATCTTTAATAAAAATTGTAACTAAGTAGTAAGTTTCATCATCAAACACAAAATCCCCAGATGGCCTCTTCCTTCCCACTGCCCATGCAGATCTCCTTGGCTTTCTGATACCCTGTACCAGATGAAGAAGGGCAGAAACTTGAGTGCCAGAAGTGGAAAACAAACAACTGATACAGACAGGCTGATAAACGTCAGATGCCAAGTGATCCCTCTCCTGTCATCCATTTCCACATCTGAACTTCAAAATTAGGAGAGTTTTCAGATTCTGGGGTTTGGGTGGGGCATGTCTCTACTACTTTATCTTTCCTCACAATACATTTTTCTTTTTTGATTTTTAGAAAAGTTCTTGCCAAGAGATTAAACCAGAGACATCACTATTCCTGCAATACAGATCCTAAAAGGAGCTAGACACCTATAACTCCAGGTGATTTCAGATCATAAATGAGGTGCTTGTCATTTTCCTCCCCTTTTACAGCGTAATTCCTAAAAGTTTTAAAATATTATGACATCTTCAATCCACTTCACTTTGCTATTCCATTTGAGACAGGTTCCTCCATCTCGGACATTGAATATATAAACACTAATTGAGGTGTAGCAAAACGCTCACCAACTGAGAAATATAATAAGCACCAAGATAAAACAGGCAGTAAGAGGTAGGAATAGCATTAATGCAAATTTGAGATGTTTCTCTAACAGATGAACTCAAGAAATATGCCAAATTAGGAAGAACTAGAAATCTTAATACATGAACTGAACAATTTGGCTAACAGCAGAAAGATAGTGGATGGTTGGATAGCACTTATGTTGACATTCCATACACAAATATAAGAACACCCAGACCAGTTCAAAACAATGGTCCCATCTATCCTCACATCTGGTCTTCCAATAGTGGCCAATGCCAGATACTTCAAAGGGGATTTACAGGATGTGGCAATTTTCAAGTGTGCCCTGTTGCCACTCCCAGCTTCTTTCACTAAGCCTGGGGTTGGAGCTCTGTCCATCTCAGCCAACAGGCATTCATGAATCTATCCTCCATGAACTAATCTAATTCGTTTCTGAAGCCAGCTACAATTTGGCCATAATATCATCCCCTGGCAATGAGTTTCATAAGTTAATTGAACACTGTATAAAGTAGTATTTCCTTATGTTTAAACCTGCTGCCAATTAATTTCATTTGTTGACCCTTAATTGTCTGTTACCTGAAGGAGTACACACTTCCTATTTCATTTTCTCTACTCATTCATGACTTTATAGACTTCTATCATGTCTTCCCCTTAGTCATCTCTTTTCTTAACTGAAAAGTCGTTCTTTTTAATCTTTCCTCATATGGAAGCTTTTCCATATCCCAAAATCACTATTGTTGCCCTTCTCTGTACCCCTTACAATTCGAATATATATCTTTAAGATGGGGCAACAAAAATTGCATATAGAGTTCAAGACCTGAATGCACCATGGATTTATATAGTGGCATTAAGATCTTTACTATCTATCTATGCCCTTCTTAATTTTTCCTAAAATTCTTAGCTTTTTTCACTGCCATTGCATATTGAGCATATGCTTATAGAGCGCTATCCACAATGACTTCAAGATCTCTTTCTTCTGAGGTAAAGTTAATTTAGATTCCATCATTTTGTATGTGTAATTGGGATTTATATTTTCAAACGTGCACTACCTTGTATTCATCTGCCCAGTCACACAGTTTTAGGAGATTCTTTGTAACTCCTGGTAGTCTGCTTTGGACTTAAAAAATTACTCAGGATAGTCTTGCAAATTTACTCTGCAAATATTGCCACTGTTTACTACTTTTTCTAGATCATATATGAATATGTTGAATAGCACTGGTTCTGGTACAGATATGCACCACTATTTACCTCTCTCCATTCTGAAAGTAGAATTTTATTCCTAGCATTTGTTTTCAGTCTTTTAACCACTTAGTGATCTGAGAGGACCTTCCTTCTGCCTGACTGTTTACTTAGCTTAAGAGCCTTTCGTGAGCAGCCTTGTCAAAGGCTTTCTGAATATAGAAGGGCATAACATGTGCAAGAGAAAGAACAATGAAAAAGGATGAGAGGGTAAGTTCTACATCAAGGTCATGCTCTTGTACACACATTTTGAGGGGTGTAAACATATGTCTTTGCGTTCCAATAAAGGGAGAAAAGAGCAAAATGTAAGGAAAACCACAGATAATATTAATAAGATGCTTTATCCAAAACCAAAGTAGAAAAAGGACAGAGATTTCCTCAGAGACCCGCCTGGAGCAACATATACTTTCCCTGAATTTCCCAAACATGACCATAGTTCTCAATTAGTTACTTTGCTGTGTTGCGTAAGTAATCATTTTGCCTCATGTTTGGTTACAAATCATTTGAACGCTGATGTAATGAATGTTATTGCAGGGGGGGGCCACTTCACAAATTTTGGTCCTTGGTCATAGCCTACTAGAATGGGTGGGGCCTTAGGCAGAAGGGGAGAGGAAGCTGAGGCTACAGAGAGAAACAGTGTTTGTGTGCGAGAGTTACTTTGTATATGAGACACAGATTTTGTGACACAGATTGAGTGTGTGCAGCACAGATACAGGAGAATGTGAGCAGCAGTATGTATGTGGCACAGTGACTGGGAGAGTATATGGCAATGATTGTATGTGATAGTGACACAGAGAATGTGTGAGCTGGCTTAGTTTAGGAGAGTAGCCATATGGATTGAATGGGGCTGAGTGAGTACTCAAGTGCCTACCAAAGAAAAAAAACAATTAAGAATAATTAGTAGTAGTTCAGTATCAAGTTAAGATTGGTCTCCATGTGGGGTCTCAGTGGACTCCATTCTGAATAAGATAATTTAATATCTTCATGTATGATTTGGGAGATGGAATAGAGAGTATAGTCTAAAATAATTCACAGGATAACACATTGGGAAAGACCATAAACAGATGAACTGTGATGAAAATTATCCTTTAAAATGGTATAAGAAATATTAATTTCACTGAGCTGTAACAAAAAATGAATTTCACAGTAAAACGGGATTAAAATTTAAACACAATAGCAAACCAAATCCCCAGAACCACATCCATTTACATCTATCTACATGATAAATATCACGAAGAGACTTCCCACTATTAGATTCTGTTAAAAGTACAGAATCTTTAGTTTATAAATGTTTGAAACAGGAAAGCAGGGTTGTAATTTTGGCAAGAGAGATGGTTATTTGCATTGCCCCTTGTAAGCCATTTACTCAGCAGCTGAAATTTCAAGTCAAGTAGACCAAAAAGCTATAGACACATTGTCTTTTTATATCTTTGTTCATTTCTATGGAAATGAGATGTTTCCTAAAGAATATCTGTTCCTGTTGCCTGCGTCAACCAAACAGCCCAAAACAAGGGCATAGCAACTCTTCAGGCTGACTTCTGCCTATAGGTGAAAGCCGTATCTCTACATTATTGGAAACCATGTGCGTCACGCTCTGAGGAAGGCATTATGGTGCTGTCAATTTCAATTAACCTGCCTAGCTTTATACACAGCTCTAGCTTCAGCTGTCTGAACAGGCTGGTGCCCTTTTCCAAGAAGTAATACGACAAACAAAGCTGCATGAAAATTGGTAATTCCCCCTCCCCAGTCATGTGTAAACAGGACTAGGTATACATGTCAAAAAGTGAACAGGTTTATCTGGAAGAAGTATTTAACAAGGTAAACTTCAAGAGCTTGAAAATATCACAGAAAAAAACACCAGCTGATTAAATGTAATTATTTTTAAATCAACTACTGTGTTCCTTACCAGAATATAGACCTGAACTTTTATACATAGACCAGAGAAGGCTCAGCCTGACAGAAATTTCCTGGTACTCTTTAAAACAGTATGACAGCACACTATATCTCAGTACCCATAAATGATTAACGTTGCCCTCACTCAAAAGGAAAACATAAACACAACCTTTCCTCATCATCAGGCAGAATCAAAGACTTGACTATTTCAGTTTAAAAAAAAAAAGTATTTTTGCAAATTATGAATGGCAAAAGATAAGGGTTGGGAGAAAAGTGTCTGAATGGAAAGCTTTATGCATCTTTAATTGTATGCTGCTGCATGTTGTTATCATGCTATGTCCAATAACAAAGGACCCAAACGTTTTTGTTTCCTTTGGTTTGGAAAAAATACACTGAAAATTACAGCAGACAGATTATGTTCCTTACTTATTTTCACTGATTTATCCGGGCATGAATTAAGTCCAAAAATGAAAAACAAGAGCCTAGCAACTTCTCATCTGTAAATTACCTAATCATCAGAAACCCAATGAAAAAGGCACTTATCTAACAGGCTCTATTTAAAGGGTGGGGCTGTGCAGACTCCTAAATTTCCTACCACAGGAGGACACAGTCTCCTGTCCTGCCTCCCCTCATTAACCAGTAGTGAAAGGCATGCATTCAGCTTGCTTTGCTTACTGTTCTCCGTCCCCTCACCAGAGTGAGAGGAAAGCCAGCTCATCAAGTAGAGCAACAGGCCCAGCCCCTACAAACTCCTGTTTGGCTCCTGGCTGAAATCAGGAGCAGCTGGGTTAGAATCAGAGCTCCTGAAACATTAGTTCCAGCTCCTGATTGTCAAGAACAGAACTGCTGCAACAAATGCAAAACAAAAAGGTGACAGCAGCAATCATGCTGCTTGCTTGCCTCAACTGGCTCACTCGTCACCCTTCGCTGGCCAGCCAAAGGCTACCTATGCTACCCTTCCTCTCCCCTCTCAGCCACGCTGCTTGAAAAGGTAGCTCACTCTTCTCCCTCCAACTCCCTTCCCCTAGCTGGCTAATCTTTGTTCTGCCAGTAAGAATACAGAGTTATCATCTAACAGCTCCAATAGCAGGACAGGGAACTTCTGCAGCACTTCATTGAAACATACAGGCTCAGGGAGTGGTGGGGAAGGAAGCTCAGTGTTGAGTTCAGAAGACAATTGCTGTAGGTTTCATCATGATCTGCCCTCATCTCCATGTGCTGATAGGTTTAAAAAGGCTGAAACCCTTGCACACTAGGGCTGCTCATGCAGGGGAGGGGGCTGCTGCTGCCCTAGATACACTCCCAGCTTTGGATGTTCAAGTGCTTCATTAGGAAGCAGACCTAAAGAATGACCACCTGGGATCTTTCCTTGCTTTCAAGAAACAAACATAAGGAGGCACATCACAAACATTGCTCAAATTACACTGAAAGTTTTCCCATTTTTTCTAACTCTTCAATTTTTGGGGAGAAATGGCAATACTCCAAGGTGGACACCTATTCTTCCATTTGGTCCTACTTGTCTGCGAGAGTCTTTCCTTTGACTATAATGGGCTTTGGCTCAAGTTACCAGGCAGGATCATATTGACTGTTACACACACATGGTAATTCCTCGGTAGGGTTCCAGTTGCACTTTTCAATACTAGGACTTTTTCCCCACCACCCCAGCTTTTGAGGAGTTTCTGGTCCTTTTCATGTGCAAATACAAACAAATGTTGCGTAAGCACCATTTTATAGCTGTGTCTCCTAAAGTGAATGTCCTTCTCTTCCAACTGGTAAGTAATCTTAGCTCTTTTTTACTTACTCTTTAATATTCACAAATGTGAGTACCGTCAGTGAATTTCATGAAGGGGATGTTTACTCTTCAAATCCTTACAGCAACACACTAAGAACGTTCTTCCGCTCCATTGTATTTATCCATAATTATTTGAATAAACCATTCAATGCACATCAACCCAAACCAAGATATGTCTGACAAAATTTGTGTGTTATTAACCTATGACTCTAACATCCAGCATTTAATTATACTCTAGATAGGGTACATTTTAAGATATAGACCAATGTAGAAAAAAAAATTGTTTAAATAAATATATTGGGATATTTTGGGGCTACTAATTTTAAGTGATTGTGGACTATTGATTCCACAGAAATCTGGCAAATATTTTTGCTGAGTGATTTTTGTTTTTCAGTAATTTATTTACTTTTAAGCATCCCTGGAAAAAGTTAACCTTCTCATTCTCTTCTTCATCATGTGGAACGTAAGACATATAAAAACAACAATAATTGCAAAGATAAGCAGATTTTATTTCTCTCTAGAATATATAGTATACAAAGTATCAGTCTTGTGTTTCTGATATCCTTGTTAAGTCTCCAAAACTGATACAGCAAGATTTAGGATTAGAAATATATTTGCAAATAAGCTTAAAATATCGCTTTAACTGGTGTTTGTTACATTTTTCTTTCTTTATATAGGAATTAGGAACAGTGTTCCCGTCAGCTAATTTCTAAGTTATTACCTGGAAAAAAAAAAACAAAACAGGTTTCAGGTACCCCGGAAATGGAATCATGGTTAAAGCTGCCCCTCCCTCACCACAAACACATACACCAAAATCTCAATGACACCCCTGGCAGTCTGTGAAGAATTCAATCTTGATCACAATCTGGACTTCACTCGGCCCACTGACAGGACCAGCATTCCCTGGAACTCTCTAATGGGAATAAATACAATCTAGTAACTGTTAAGATGTCAACTTTATTTCCTGAGCATAGGTAGGAGTTTTTTTTCTTTTAATGAGTCGTTATTTCCTGAAGAGGAGGTAGATAGAAATTCTGAAGGGGACTTCTATGCAACCCCCCCAACCACTGCCCACCCCTCTTTGTGGGCTCTGCACTGGCTCCTGGGGCTGACCTGAGCCACTGACACCAACCTCTTGGGGTTCTGCACCAGCTCCTGCTGCCAGCCCTATCCCCTAGCCATCTGCCCCTCGCCCAGCAGGCTGCACCCAGGCCCCACTCACCAGGAGGTGGCGAGCAGCACAGTTGTGGGCCAGAAAACTCCAGAGGAGCAGGGAGGGTGGCCATGCAGCTGGAGAGAAGCAGCCATTTCCCTTCAAAGCACCATATCTCTCCAGCCTCTGGCTGTGTGAGTGCCCACTGTTCATCCAGAGTCCTGCGGTCAGCACTTGCACTGTTCACCAGCACCAGGGCTTCTTGCCTGCTCCCCTTGGCTGCGAGTGTGCTTTTATTTGTATGCATGGATGTTTGTAAGTCAGATGTTTGTAACACAAGGAGTGACTATAGTAGACTTTACATAATTTTGGTCACTGCTTTCCATTCCCTTAGAAAAATAAAAATCATAATTTGTTCAGAAAAATGTATCGGGGAGAATGTATCATTTATTCTTGTTCAATTATACAGTATTGTTTTTGCAGGAGTGAACCGTGTTTACAAATTATATCTACCAGTTAGAATGCTTAAATTTAACCTCAATTAAATATTTACCTATTTTATAGGCACCAGCCTTTTTCTTGTTTTGTTTTCCATTCATAATTACTGATTAGCTAACAGAGCCACCTTTTCATAAAGCAAGAGACAGAAATCTGAATTTTGCTGGTATAACTTTTCTGTCATCCTGTGACAAGCCTGCACCTCACTAGATTTTCAAAGGTGTTGATGAAGAGCTAAAGGGAAAATAAGATTTGTCGTTCTTTCCCTCATTATGAACAAAAATACATATTCTTAGAATCAAAGGTAGACTACTTCTTTGCAATTTTATATGGTGAGAGATTAAAGCACACATGGTGGAAGTGTGACTGTTCTACAATACTTCATAAATAGTGTATGGTGATTTGATTACTGGGATATTTACGGCATAGCTTTGCAGGGATAAATGCTTTCAGTAAACATGCAAGGCAGGATAAGAATGACTTGAAATAAGACATCTCCCAGCAAACAAACCACAAGGGTTTGTTACATGACAGTGGAAGAGCCACTGGCCCTGAAAAGACCTCTCACGAATCTGACCAAACTAGTTTTGGACTAGCAGGGCTAACATGCCCAGGAACTGAAAAGACAAAGAAACATTAATCAGATACAAAGGGACTCTCTCCCTGTAAGAGCTTGTATAAATGAACAATTAGTTCACAGCACACTGGAGTGTTTACCTTACCACACATGAAGTATTTGCATGGCACCTGCAGAGTCTACATAGCAGCCTAGTGGGGGTAGATTCACACCCCAGCACAGAGTGAAGTATGTATTCATTTGGACAAAAAACAACGGAACATGAGAATTGATGTTACCATTTTACTTAAAAAACCCTTTTCCAACATTTCCACTTGCTTTCTTGCTGACCCTTGCAAGAAACACATCTCAGCAAGTATCTTAATCCTGGTTAGGGCCCTACCATATTCACGGTATAATATGGCTAATTTTGTGCCCATAAGCTTTGAAAATTGGTAAATTTCAAGATTTCAGCTGCTTAAACCTGAAATTTCATGTTGTTGCAACCATGCAACCTGACTCCAAAGGATATGGGGAGGGGGTGATAAGAAACCTGTTGGGGGGAAGGATCATGGGATTGCCACCCTCACTTTTGTGCTGCCTTCAACGCTGAACTTCTGTGCAGCCAGAGAGCTTTGTGCAGCTACAGAGGTTCCAAGAGGCAGAGATGGGTCTAGTCTCGTCCCTCCCTCCCACCACCACAAGAGCACTTTGCAGGGAAGGGACAGGTCCTGCTCTTTTCTTGCCTAGGCAGAGGTAGGTGGCCCCCTTTGACATGGCACTCATAGGAACAAGGAGACATCAGATTTCATAGGGAAGATGTTATTTCACAGACTGTGATGCATTTTTCATGGATGTGAAATTGGTAGGGGCATAATCATGAGTGAGCTGTTGGGGGCGCTAGCAGCTGACAAAAGAAATTCCAGCCAGGGGCTAAAAAATCCCCTATGAAGAAACCTAGTTGTAATTATGCCACATTTCTCCACCACTGGGTTACACCCTGGCAGACATCTCCCTGCCCAAGGTAATCAAGAAAACCAGGGCACAACCTCTCCAGGCTTGTGGCTTTGGCTTGCTCCATATGTAGTCCACTTATGTTCAGCTTTGATCCCTGATCCATATGTAGTCCACTTATGTTTTGCACTGGTTCATGAATGATACAGACTAGTATACTGCAACAGGGGAAGAGAAAGCAGTATTGCCATGGAATCTGTGGCAAAAAAAAAAAAAAAAAATACCAATACCTCTCCAAACATTGATAGCCTCTGTCTGCAGGATTCCATCGAGACCATGGCAAGCATCAACATGCTGGTTTGCCATATCAATTAGCTGTGCAGAAATACATACAGCTCTCAGAAACACAGCCAGCCTCCCAGTTTCCTATGCCCTCAGCTCTGCACAGCCACTTACCCTGAATCTCATCCTCTGCTTCCTGGTGCACAGGAAGCAGCTGCTCAGACTAGCTAAGTCCATTAGCAGTAGAAAACAGTTCCTGTCTGCCACACACATTCAGCAACCCTAGAGGGAGTCCCTAGCCCTAGTCTACCTCAATCTCTTCATCTACAATTTCATCCCCTGGGTTAAGTCTTCCATGTACTGCATCTGTACCCTCCCAAGTATCCATGGGGCTCTTGGCAGCAGAGGTGGCATCACAATTGAGAACAGCATCCAGCTCCTTACAGAAACAGCAGGTCTTTGGTGTAGCATCAGCATGTCTGTTCACTTTATGGGCCTAACAATAGGTTTGGCTGAGTTCTTTAATCTTCACTCTGCACTGTACTGTGTCCACTCATATCCCTTTCCACATAAAGATTAAGAAATGTCCCCATATATGTCCCAGTTCCTAGAGGTCACTCACAGCTGGGACTGGACAGACTCTTCTCCCCATACGCTGATCAAATCTAACAGCTCTGCAGCGATCCAAGCAGGGCTATATTTGGTGCAATGGCCAGGCCTGGGCATCATGAGACCACTGCACACTGCACCAGCCTACTGGGGAGATGGGTGTTTCCAGGAGCTCATGCTGTAGGAAATGGGATTTATATTTCAGAGCTTGCAAGAGTGTTACCCTGAAATGGCTTTTGGAATGTTTAAAAGGTTTGTGTTCAATATTAGGTTCAGTGTGCTGAGGAGTCTAAGGGCTTAAAGTCTGGACATTAGTTCGAGTTAACTGATCGGACTAAGGGATAGTCCTTTGCTAGTTCGGATTAACTGTTGGTTCGAACTAAGGGAGTAACTGCTACTTGGAATTCCCGCCTTTATTCAAAAATCCTCTGCACACGACACCATTTTGGCTCTGCACACGGCTCAATACCTGTGCACTCAGTTCAAAATCATTGCACTAGGCACCAATCTTTGTGCACTAGGCACTAAAACTTATGCACACGACCCTATGGGGATTTTCCCGCCTAAGTGTCAATATAAACCCCTTTTGAGGTTTGTTCGTGTTCTTCGTTCGTTCCGTAGGTTCGTGCGTGGTTCCTTAGGTTTGAATGTTGTTCGTCTATCCTGTTTGTTTGTATGACTGAGGTGAATGAATGATTGGATAAGTGTGGGTTACTGTCTGGAAGGCGCTTGTCTGTGGGAAATCCCAGGCATATGACAGCCTATGTCAGGGAGACTCTGAAGAAGTCAAGGCTCAGACGGAGTGCGGAAGGCCTTCGTACCTGAATCCTGTTAACCTGACCGTGCAGACCAGTGACCAGAGCAGTGTCATCGAGGGATCGCCTCACAGTTCCTCCGTGGCGGCTCGCACTGAGCCAAAGCGTCGAGTTCGTGAGCACCCCTTCTTCTGTGGCTTATCCGCGATGAATGTACAGTATATTCCTGTATCGGGGTCTTTCTTTCATTCTTTACTTCTGGGTTAGGGTGGACTTGGTTAAAGCATTTACTTGTTGGCTATTGAAATTCTTATAATATATGGTTTGGCCCTAAACTATGTCTCTGACTTGTTTGTAAAACCAATCAGCCGGTGATAGATACGGCCTCGGGTCGTTCCTGTCTTCTGGGACTTGGGACTTTAACATCATAGATAGCCAGAGCGTGCCAATTAGACCTTTTAAATTAATCGTTACCGCGTCCCAGGGTAACAAGAGAGAGGACAGCTGTTTACCTGACTGCAGGACAGCGGAGTTCAAACTGCTGATCAGAGGGGCTGCTTGAGAATTGTGGGTCACTTCCTAGAAGCCAACAATCAGCAACAAAACGCCGTGAGGAAGCCACATTGTACGTTTGTTGATAACACAGGGAGAGGAAAAGACAGAAGTCTCCCCATGGATCTAGAAGTCTGTCAAGTAACATGGCTGTTTGGTTGTGAAAAAGTCACATTGCACTGTGCACGCTCATGCAAGTTGGTTGACAAAACACTTGTCCCTCAACAAAACTTGTCAGTGTAGACAAGCCCCAAGTCAAAAAGCCCCTTGGCATCTCCTCCTTATAATGGTACTTAAAAACCAGGGGATTGTGTCTAGATTATAGGAAACTAAATGCTATCACCCAGCCTAACGGCTACCCCCAAAGGGAGGACTTATAGGGCTGGTTACGGGGTGCAATATTCATAAGCATATTGAATTTGATTTATGGCTATTGGCAAATTCCATTAGATGCTGATGCCCAAGGGGGAAAAAACATCTGCTTCTGTAGTCTAATCTAGATTATTTAAATTGAAAGTAATGGCTTTGGGATTAATAATTTCAGGAGCTATCTTTCAGCAGCTTGTTAATGAGGTGCTACAGAGCTTAGAAATATTTGTCAGAGCCAAAATAAATGACTTGGCAATTTAAATATTTATCGGCTGAAGTGGGTTTTACCCACAAAAGCTCACGAGCCTATATATTTTTGTTAGTCTCTAAGGTGCCACAAGACTACTCATTTTTTACTATTTTCAGTAACTCCTGGAAAGACCACTCAAAACATGTGCAAATTGCTTTTACAAAGGCTGAGAGAAGCCAACATCATGGTCTCCAAATACAGGAGGAGGCTTCATAGGTATCCTACCTAGGATACAAGGTGAGCAATAGGTTAGTTCAACCCAGCCCCATAAGATGGCCTATCCCTCAAACCAAGAAATAGATCCAGTCCTTTACTGTTCTGATCAACCATCACCAAAGGTTTCTAAAGGGTTTAGTGATATTGGGGCTACCATAGCAGACCTTACAAAAAAGGAGAAACGAGGCCAGATGCTATGGAAAGGAGCCTGTGACAAAGGCTTCCAGAACTCAGAACAGGCTTTCTCTAATGAGCCAGTTTTGGTCAGCCCTCATTTCAACTAACTGTTTACGTTGTGTATTGATGCATCTTATATCGGTTTGCGTATGGTACTGATGCAAGACTGAGTGGGGGACAAGAGGCAATCTGCTTGCCTATCTAAGCACAAACATTCACCCTCATTGAACAAGGTTATGCTGTCTTTGAGAAAGAATGCTATGCCATTAAGTTAGGCAACCAACTTATTAACAAAAAAGGTGCATTTTAAGCAATCGTGTCCATGCTGCATGGTTGCACAGTAATCTACTAAGTGCTGTGCAGGTGCTCGGGGAATGCACTCAGGGTATGTCTACACTACAAAGTTTTTTCAGAAAAACGTCTGAAAAACTTCAATTACGTCCACACTACAATCGTGTTCTTTCAAAAGTAATTTGAAAGAACAGAGGGGTTTTCCGGCATAGGCTTCTTCCTCGTAGAAAGAGGATTACAATTTTCTGAAAGAGCTCTTTTGGAAAAAAGGCAGGTGTGGACGGGGAAGACGGAGTTATTTCGAAAGAAGAAGAAAGAGGAAGAAGCACAGGTGCCCTGGTGGCCATGCCATCCATAGTAATCACAACTTAAATGCGAGATAGCATCCATTCAGTGTGGACGCTTTTTTAAGGCGCTCTTTCGGAAGAAGTTTTTTAAGAAGATCTCTTCCCGAAAAGCTTCTTCCAAAAGATAAGACCTCCCCCAATCCCAGTTAAAAGCACCCTTACCCCAGCCACAACAAAGTCCGAGAGCTACCACAGCCAGGAAAGCTACCTCTCCCACACAGCCGAAGAAGAGTGCTGGTGGGAGTCCCATCTCTCTGCTGTAGCCTCAGAGCCACCCGTACCTTAAACTGCTCATGCTGCCCCCATCTGAGCTCACTCCCCCAGCCAGAGCCCTCCATCCCAACCCTCTGCCCCAGCTTTGAGCAGCCTCTTTCACTCCTAATCCTTTAGCACCATCCCCACCACAAGTTTTGCAGTGTCACATCACTTCCATATTGGTGCACATAACAAAATTCATTTTGCACAGGTGTGGGGAAAAGGACTGATTAAGCCCCTCTGACATGGCTGCACCAAACTAAGGGTACTAATTACTTCATTGGAGTTTAACCCAACAGGAATTTGACACAGAAATCATTCATATCCAAGGAAAGGAGAACGTAGTGGCTGATGACTTATCAGGGTTCCTGCATTCTTGATATATATTCAGGTATATCAGTGACTCCCCTTCATGCATCATTTTTGCATTAGGTCTATCTTCACTGACCAGGTCAGGCTAGAGCAGGGCTACTCAACTTCGGAAGCCCCAGGGGCCACAATGATACTCACAGCACATGCCGAGGGCCGCAACTTAAGTGTGGTTGCATATACATGCAAATATATATGCAAATAGCTTCTTTCACTCTGATGGGCATGAATGCAAAGATTGGGTCCAACGCTGCAGCTTAAGGCTTAAACGTGGCTAGTGAGAGCCAGTAAGCACTTCTCAGGCTCTGCCCAGAAGGCTAAGCAGCCCCAGCACTACCCACAATGTCCTGGTGCTCCCGTCATCTCCTCCCTGGGGGCTAGAAACACTGACACCCTGTACCTGTCTGTTCCAGCCAGCTCCGCTTGTGTCTTTCAGTGCTCACCCCGCCTGGGAGACACCTCGCTCTTGTGGAACATCTTCCCTGTGGAGGCTATGTTCAAAGGATCCCACCCATGAGCCACGTGTTGAGTAACCCTGGGCTACTCAGCAAAATCCATTAGTGTAGATCAACATAATGGTTAGATGTATAAGTGCGTATTCAAACATTTAAACTTCATGTAAACTAAGGTAATGTTACTTGTATGTTTTCACATTATGACAGGAACAGCTAAGTAATAGTAAACATTTAAATGGCAAGTACCCTTGTAACTTAAAATTTCCCATTAAAGAAATCTTGTGAAAAGTACTAATGAAAATACTTAACAGAAAATGTTTATTTCAAAGTAAGTGGCCATTATGTATACCGTTAGAGGTCAGATCAAAAGTCTAAGTGCACTCCTCACTCACCGTCAAAGGAAAAGAGGCACTGACAACTTGCTTTCCGTATGAAGATACAATAAATATGAATTCCAAGAAAGATCCTTTATCTTTGGACTATATAAATTCTAAGCACAACAGAGTAAATAAATAAAATGACAAAAATCCCCAAAGTTATCCTAGGCAGTCCTGAAAGACTTGGGAAACAGGCAAAATTATAGACTTATGCAAATATTTAACTGACTTAATCACTAACTCATTTCCTTCACTTAGTAAACCAATTATAGATTTATTAGCTGTCAACTTGATTGCCAGCATAGTCTTTGGTGCAAGATCCAGGAGTACCAATTGATCTGGGGTAAGTAACTTGTCTCTTTGGGCTAGAAGAACCCTGATGTGTGAGATTTTAGGTTTAATTAACCTTTTATCACAAAAATCAATTTGTCTGAGACAGACACTCCTCTTACCCTCTCCAGTTTGACTGAAGCGGAGAGGACCTGAGGAAAATTCAGGACCTGATGAAGTTCATCCTAAGGCTTTTAAGCAACTAGTTGAAGCTGTAGCCAAAATATGACGTTTGTGTGACTTGTATATAATATGGTGTGTAACAGAATGTTTTAGGATAATATAGTGCTCAGTTTTATATGTTGTATCCTGCCAACCACCCTTTCCGACTAGCAGGAAGGAATGGCCTTGTGCATGTGTTACAAATGTAACTTTCCAATACTTCTACCTACTTGATACAATTTAATTCTTTTTTTTTTTTTTTTTGGTTACAAAAGTTTATACTTGTTTTCACTATAACCAAATCTGAGTGCTGAGAGTTAAGCAAAGTATCATTCCTGGTAAGTAGAGGTGTACTGTTCCTCTGAGAACAGAGATCTGTGAATTCTTGTGAGCATTCCATAAATCAATTGAACGTTCCAGGGCAATGCTTGACAGGCTAAGGAACAGGAGCTTGCCCATCACTAACCTACAGAACAGCTGTTCTTTAATAAGGTCTTTGGCTGATGGAGTCTGAGCACTGACCCCTGCAGAAACAGACAAAGCTGCTGCACACTGATTCCAGGTGGAGTGAGATACTTCACTACCCTGGACACCCCCTACCCTAGACACCCCCAGGAAGCATATACACCATTCATGAATACTGTTCATATGTGTGTCCAAAAGAGGCTATTTTTAGGTCTCAATTTGTAAATGATTATCTTACAGTAGTGCCTAAGAACTCCACCTCTAGTTCAGGTTCCCAACTACATTAGGCATTGGACAAACATAGTAAACATCATGCTATCCAAATAGAAAACAGAGGAAGATGAATTGTTATTTCCAATTTACAAATGGGAAATGATAACACAAAAAGTGAATGATTTGTTCAAAGTAATGCAGGAATGTAGTGGCAGAGCCAGAAGTTGAATCAAGGTCTCCAACATCCCAGTGCAGTATACCCATTTAACGGGGGGGTACTCAAACTTCATTGCACCATGACCTCCTTCTGCCAACAGGTACTACACAATCCCAGAAGTGGGGACTGAAGCCTCAGCCTTCCCACTGCCCCGGGGAGCGGGGGGGGGGTGGCATAGTTGAAGCCAAAGGGCTTCAACCCGCAGCAGGGGGTCTGTAACCCTGAGCCCCACCACCAAGGACTGATACCCTCAGACTTTGGCTTGCACACTGGGGAGGTGGGACACTGGCTTCAGCCCTAGCAAGTTTAACATCAGCCCTGGCAACCCCATAAAACCAGAATCACTAAACACTAAGCACTAGACCAGCTTTCCCCCCTAGAACAGTCAAGGAAGAGGACATGCTTTGCCAACTGCAATAAAAACTGTATTATCTACAGTGATACAGCTTTACTGAACCATATTATTCAAATATAAACACACAACCATGCAAATATTTTGAAGAAACAGCTGCCTATATTTATTGGATTAGACACAAATTAGCAAATCTGTACACACAGATATCTGAAAACCATGAAACATACCATGTACTTACTGCGAAGTGTACCTGATCACTTATTTTCAACATCACGTTGAATGTGCTAAAACAAAAGGAAAAACTATGTAGCACTTTAAAGACTAACAAGATGGTTTAATAGGTGATGAGCTTTCGTGGGCCAGACCCACTTCCTCAGATCATATTCTGGAAGAGAATTGGCAGGACATATATATATTCCTTTGGCATATATGGTCATGCCAATTCTCTTCCAGAATATGATCTGAGAAAGTGGGTCTGGCCCACGAAAGCGCATCACCTATTAAACCATCTTGTTAGTCTTTAAAGGGCTACATACTCTGATCTTGCTAAAACAAAAGGGAAAACTAACACGGCTACCGCTCTATTACTATTCTACATTGAACATGGACATTTTAATTTTGACACGTTTACTGCGTAACGCAAAAAAAAAATTCTATCCCCCCTCAGCATTTCAGTTAAGAATATCCCTAGCAGACATATTTGAAGTCCACAGTATATAAAAGTTAGGAAAGCAACTTTTCCCCACCCAGAATTAAAAATAAATAAATAAAAATCAGTGAGTGTTCAGTTTCTACAAACTTTGCAAACCTCAGCCCAGGACCAGTGAAGATTACCACAAATGGACTGAGAATGTTCAAAGTCTCAAACAAGCAGGGATTGACAATGTCTGTCCCCGCTCTGCCCTCCATTTAATTCCATGGAAAGAGCTGGCCACTTTGATTGTTCCTGTCATGCTTTCTGGCACGGTAAGGCATCAAAGTGTCTTCTTCATGAGTATACTGCAGCATTTCAGGAACTATATTGAGACCAGGGATATAAAATGTAAAACCACAACAATCTTTATTGGACATAACAAAATGGCTGCAACAGACTAGAGGTCTGCATTCTCAGTATCTCTACATTATGTGAAATACCTCTCACAATGGGAAGCTCTCTGGTAATTACACGACTAATTTTTAAAAACTTTTGTAGTCCCCTTACTAAAGGTGCCTCTGCTTATTTTCTGGGAAGACCCTATGTGCTGCAATCTAGCCTCACAGACCACAATTCCCATGAGCCCTGGGGAAGAACAGGAAGGAAGTGACTCTTGTTTGGGAGATCTGGAGTCTCTCCACGTGTGTGAAGGAAGATTCAGCAGTCTGTGGACTCTTTCCTCTGTTTTTGGAGCAGAAAGGGAGCCAGGCCGCTGTGGAGAAGTTTGATCCCGTTTAGGAGCTGTTATGTTGCAGTTACAGACTGGGACAGCGAGCCTTTGGAACTGGGATCTAGCAGGCTGCTTCTGATTGCCCTAGAGGTGAGGCCCTTTGACTGTACTTGTGGCTATAAGCTACTCTGCATCCAGCACACAGAAGGAAACGGAGAGTAACTGGGCATCTTTGGGAAAATGCTGCCTGGGGTAGACCTCAGAGATACAGACTAACTCTGGGTTCAAAGAGAGACAGAGAGGCCAACCCAGTGAACCAGAGCTGCTGCATATCTTGGACCCACATACACCCTACTTATGGAGAATCTCCATTATAGCTGCAGTTCTTCAAGCGTGCCCATGCAAGCAAGAGCCTGGGACTCTGAGTTCAGGGGTGTGCACACTCTGGGGTGGGATAAATATTGGCAGTGCAAATGGACAGCTAGATAAGTTCCTTTTACTTCTGTGTACTTTGTTAATTGATGTTATTCACTGTTAATTGGTTAAATCCTGTTTCTTTAAGTTAAATAAAGGTTGTTCATTCTAATGCAATCTATTAGATGTATATTATTTATGATTTGTAATTGTTGTTCTGGAGTTGGATCCAGTTTATTGTTGGAATAAGTTTATTCCTGGAGGTTCCCAAGGCACACCAGTAAGTGTGTTACAGGGCCAGCCAGGTGGAGGCACTGCCTTTATATGTTCTTTATGAGCAAGGGACAGCAGCAAGGGGATGGATAGGGTTTCCCCAACTAAACAGCATCACCACCAGGGTACTCAGGATCTCCTTTTTATGTTAAAACCAGCAGGTGCCCAGGCACACCGGTGAGTGTGACATGCTCCCGAGTAACCCGGGGAGGAAAAAGGGGGTTATACTTTAGAAGCAACGAATGATCTAACAGCACCTAAAAGACTATCAAAACATGTAGACGAGTATCATGAGCTTTTGGGGGCACAATCCACTTGTTCAGATTAATGGAGTTATTAAAAGGTCCAGTTTCTAAATAAATAGGGGATGGGGTGGAGGGGGGAAAGAGAGAAGAAGAAAGAAGGGGGGAAAATCATCAATTAAAGTGCCTATGCTACATGAAGCTGATAGAAAAGGTACTAAATGTTTAAAGTACCCATTGTTTGTTTGTATGTATGTTTGTCATTAGGATGTGGAATGTAGCAAGCCATCTACCCTATGTCTTGGTTCATACCTCTGTTGAAGGAATCAAACTTGTAAATGAAGTTGAGCTCTGAGGCCTCCCCGTGGAGTTGGCTTGTGAAAGTGGCCTGAAACAATACAGTGACTTTGAGATCCGTTAATGCCGTGGTCACCAACCGGTAGATCGCGATCTACCGGTCGATCTCAGGGGCTCTAAGAGTCGCTTTTGAGCCCTCTCTGAACTGGGTGCCTGCGCAGCACATTTACATTAGATTTCCACATTTGAGGAGCAGCTACTCACCGAGCAACAACACAGGTGAGTAGATGCGCAGAATGGTGGGAGCTGCGAGGTCAGGAGGGCTGAAACACCCCGGCCAGCTGGCTGTAGCTTTCAGCTGAAAGAGGCTGCCCCGCGCTCCAGCTGATCAGCGGCTTCTCCTTTGCGCCTGCCCAAGTGGAGCATGGGGCACCCTGGCTGAGCGCCATGGCCAGCTGACCGGGCAGCTGCTTCTCTTTGCTCCAGCCCAGCTGCCCTGCGCTCAGCCTGGGAAGCTTGCTCCAGCAAAGCTGGAGCTAGGCGCAGCCAGGCGGAAGTGAAGAGAAGCGGCTTCTCTTTGGTCCAGCCCAGCTGCCCTGCGCTCAGCCTGGGAAGCTTGCTCCAGCACCGCTGGAGCTAGGCTCAGCCTCCCTGGGCTGAGCGCAGGGCAGCTGGGCTGGAGCAAAGAGAAGCTGCTTCTCTTCACTTCCGCCTGGCTGCCCTGCGCTCAGCCCAGCGGGAGCACAGGACGGAGGCTTCCCTCCGTGGCTGGTGTAGGGGACTCCCTGCCCCCGAACCTTGTTCCCTCTCCCCCGCCCCAAACCTGTCCCCCGCCCTCCTGCCCCCGTTCCCTCTCCCTTGCCCCCCCCACCCCTCTGCAGAAACCTGTCCCCCTGCCTTCCCCACTACAGAAACGTGTCCCCCTGCTCCCCTGTGCAGAAACCTGTCCTTCTGGCACCCTGCCCCCTCTCCCCTGCACCCACTGGCACCCTGTTCCCTGCCCCAGAACTCACTAGCACCCCTCCCCAATACTGTGTCCCCTGCTCCCAAATGACTTTTCTATGGGTCAGTGACCCCTGACTCAAGGCAGGTTCCCTGCCATTCTCATAAATAAAGACAGTGCAGAAACTTTGTGTGTTTAACATAGTATTTTATTTAAAAATGAAGCCTGGCCAACAAACCCCCAAATGGGGCCAAGCCCCCATCTGGCCACAACCACTCCTGCATTCCCTCTTACCCAGACCCTAGATCTGAGCCTATCATACACTGGACCCCCCTGCCCTGAGCCCCTCACATACCCCAACCCAAATTCCTGCACCCTCACATCCACAAGCCTGTGGCTTGCTTAGTATCCCAACACTGCCCGGCCTGGAGCCCCCTCCCCGAGCCAGTGTCCCCTTCTCCACCTCCTCCTGCATCCAGATTTCCTCCCAGAGCTTGCACCTCTCACCCCTTCCCACACCCAAATCTCTCATTCCCACCCCAGAGACTACACATCCTGTCTCAACCCAGCGAGGGTCCGGCTAGACTGCAGGAGTTTTTCAGGATTCTGGAGATATCCCAGAAAAACTCTTCTGCATCCACGGTTGCATTTGTTCTTCCGCTTTTTTTTAGTAGAAGAGCAAACATGCTCTTTCGGTCACCCCTATATTCCTCTTTCCACAAGGAATAAGGGGGCTTCCAAAAGAAGGGTTTTTTTTCCTAACATTTGGTCCAGTCTAGACCGGGCAAATGTTGGAAAAACCTCTTTGTACAGAAGAATTTTTTTTTTTTAAAAAGCAGCAGTATAAGGATTGAGGATAGCAAGTGATGGAGAGGAGGAGAATAGAGAGGGAGGGGCTTCAAGGAAGGGGTGGGGCTTCAAGGAAGGGGCAGGGCAGTAGATCTTGGCTTGGTTTGTCATTTAAAAAGTGATCTTGGGTGTAAAAAGGTTGGAGACCACTGCGTTAATGAGTGCCCAGGCAAGTTAAAATGTTCCCCAACAGGTTTCTATATGTTGCCTTTTCGGATATCTGATTTGTGTCCATTTATTCTTTCCTATAAAGGCTGTCTAATTTGGCCAACATACATGGCAATTTTTAAAAGACAGTATACTACAGTTCCATCCCAGCAATGCCTTCAGGAGCCATGTAATCTGCAGCATGTTATCCTTCCGAGCATTTATAGATCTTTGAAGGGGAAATTAAATATACAGAACATGAATAATGGGAGCAGGGAAATATTCTTGACTCTCCAAGCAGCTGTTCTTTATGAGTCAACTGAAAGGGTGAGCAATAAGCAGCCTGCAGCAAGACTGGTTTGCCAGGGTTAGCTCCAGGAGACTGCCAGACACTTTATTTACCTGAACAGCCGCAGGTACGGCCACTCGCAGCTCCCATTGGCTGCGATTCACCATTCCTGATGAACGGGAACTGTGGGAAGCAGTGGCCTGGCCACAAGCCAGCTACAAACTTGGGAAAGCAAACATTTTGTTTTTGCTCTGTTCCCAGTTAGAAAGTTCTCAACCACAAGACCTAGAATTTTATTTAAAAAGGTGAGATTTTGCAGTCTGACCATGTCACATAGGCCACAAATACATATGATGGGTTAACCCCGGCTGTGGGCCATAGGTTTGACTCTCATGCCAAGCTCATTTATGAAAGGAGAAAGAATAGGCCACCCAATACCTATAAAGTTCTGGGGCAGGGCAAGGACAGAAAAGACATGACCTTTTTTACTCTTATCCCTGTAAGGGCAAATATATGTACACGTATGTGTTTCATATAATACCAATATACAGTTGAGTCTGCTACAAAAAGGACTCTGAAAAGTTAGCACAGATTTAATCGAGACAGTAACATCAACACCCTAATACTATACCAACAAAACA
Organism: Pelochelys cantorii; assembly: GCA_032595735.1. NCBI lineage: Eukaryota > Metazoa > Chordata > Testudines > Trionychidae > Pelochelys > Pelochelys cantorii. The sequence goes on along the minus strand of CM064328.1, from coordinate 61,119,797 downwards.
AAATTACAGTAGCTGTGAGAAAAAAACTTCTTACTTCTGTGCATTTAAATTCTCAGCTGAAGTATTTAAATATTTGTAATCTCATACCTAGAATTCACCAGATTTAAAATTAGGATTTTATTTTTTCCCTCTTGTCACTTCAAACACTGATTTGCTGTTAACTGGTGGGTTATGTTACTTGAATAGAAAGCTTACAATATTGTATGCGCATTACCAGCACTGTTCTTTACCACTTTCTTCCTGAGGTAAGCATAGGCTACAAGCAGGATTTAAATGGCTTTCTTGGCACAGTGTCAATTTAGATTCACTGACGGAAGAAATCTCTATTTTAGAAAATACTTTCTCCACAACTTCTCTGCACCATCATCTTGATACTGAGTAGCATCTGTGTTAGTATGAGCAATTAATAAACTACATTATGCCTACAAGAATATAAATTAGTGTTTAGATCTTGCTCCCTACGTATACTAAAAAGGAACTATCAACTGGTTCTTAAAAGACTACTTTTCAAGAGAGAGACTGCCATCTAGCGATCCTGATGATTACATATGAGAAAAAAAAATTAAAGAAAAAAAAAGGAGGATTTCCAGGTGTCAAACACTATCTTTCCAGAGAAAATTGAAATCTCTTCACATTATATGAGTGTATTGGTATAAAATGGAAGACCAGTGTGAATATTTATGCTTGCTTACTGCCATATTGCTGATAAGTGGGAAAAAAAATCACCAATAAACATTTAAGATCCCTCTGGCTCTCACCAATATAAAAATGTGATGCTCTGCCCCATGTTTTTTTATGGAAATAGTTTTGGAATATGGATATGCATAACTCAAATGAGCTTTATTCAAAACAGTACAGCAACCTATCATTCAGGAGCCACAGTCCCCTGAATGTGTATATTCTGTGTGCATGAATCATTCTTTCGTGGGACATTAGAAATATAAACTGTCTTATTAATCGAATATTTCTCATAAAAGCCATTACTGGTACTTATGGAACTTTATGGCCCCATGCTCAAGGCAATGATCTGTATATGATTTTGTATTTCCTGTAAGCCTAGGCTGTGGTTGGTCTTAGAAAGACATGTGACCATCTTGAATTTGGTATTTTTCCACTGGGATAAGGACAATGGAAAGATTTCCTGCCTTGGGGAAATTCTATTTAAGAAATGGGAAGCAATCAATGATAAGTTTCAGGGGGCTTTTGAACCTGTCTCCCCCCAAAAAAAGGATACACAAGAAGCTGTTAGACCCAAGCCAAAAGGAAAGATCAGTTCTGACTTGCTTTTCCTATAATCAGAATGGGGGTAAGAAATATGCTTTGTAACAATCTCTTAGTGTATTAGGCTTAGCCGGCATTTTTTGTTTATTTTAGATTAGTAACTTGCTTTGATTAGTCCATCATGTCGCAATCACTTAATCCTACTCCTATTAAGTACTTTTGTTTTTTATCAAACCCAGTGTAAAATTGTTACCGCATGGGTTGGGAGAAATAATTGTACATCTCTCTCTTTCAGTGATAAAGGGGCAAACTTTATGAGCCCCTTCTATGTAAAACTTTTATACAGAAGAAGGCATTTATATGGTGATTTGGTCCTATTTGGGGCTGTGCTCCTGAGTGTTGACAAGTCCCTGTAACAGAGCCCTCCCACAGCTGAGCTGTTAACATCTGTGTTACTCTGCTGGGTGGGCTATTACCCAAACTCTCTGCCTTTGCTGGGGGAGCCCAGAGCATTTGCCCCAGTGCAACTGGTTCATGGGGCACCCAAAGGATGAGTAGGCTGGCTCAGTGGTATGATCAGCACACCAGGTTACAGTCACAAAGGGAACTGTGATCCAACTCATCACAATACCCATTAAGCCTTTTATTTTTTGCATACACAATATACTGCATAAACAGTCTCCTGATAATACAACTTGTGAAGGACAAGAAAAAGCAAATACAACTAGGCACTTTTGCACAGAAACAAGATATTTGCTTAAGAACCCAACTGCTCTTGCTTCTTATTTCCCAGTTGAAAGCGTGTGTTGTTCATTTCCATAGGATAGGAATGTAACCAAAGGTCAGACTTTGTTTTGATGAAAATATTAGTGTTCCAAAAATATGGTGCAAAAGATTTGTGGCTATCATTTTTAAGTTTGCCTACCATGAATGAACAGTTACCAATAAGAGACAGACCTCTGTGATGTTATCCGATTAAGATAGGCACATGACCGGAAAGGGTTAACCAGCACATAGGTTAAATGACCCAGGGTTGACCTCTGAAGGCTTATTAGGAAGATATGTAATAGCCCAACTATCATTTACATAAGGTTAAAGTAGAACTTTGAAATGAATGATTAGAGCATCAAAATAGAAGGGGTTTACTCAGGTCTTGTGATGTGAACAAATAATTCTTGTCTATTATAGCTGTGATTCAAGATTAAAAGGGAACACTTAGAATGAAACTTGACTGAAGTAGTATTATTGTCTCTCTGAAGACTGTGGTTAACTGTGTATGAAATGTTTAAAGACAAGTTACTCTATTCTAATTTCCACGATGTTTGGAAGTGTGAGGGGGCAGATAAGCCCCGCACTTCTGAGGACGAGCCGCTGCTGGCAGAAGCATGGGCGTGCTGGCCGCAGCTGGAAGACGCGAGCACCGCCATCCCCGGTTGCTAGGCAACCTGGCCAGGGGAAGCCCGCGAGCAGGGGAGGAGCCACGCGGGGCATGGGGCCAATCTGTGGCTGCGCTGACACTGCGGCACCGCCTTCAAAAATAGCAGGCCCTAGACTCCGAGGGTTGAGTCCGGAGGAGGCAACGGGGACTCCAGCCCCAGGGACCTGGGAGGTTGAGCAGAAAGCTCCCGCACGGGCTCGGACGAAGGCCTGGACCCTCAACCGTGCCTAGCCAGAGACCCCGGAGGAGGCCAGATGCCATTGTGTACTCGGGAGGCTGCGGGAACAGCCGAACACGGTACTTGGACGGGGCGAAATCGGAGGGGAAGCGTCCCGTCGGAGTGGTAGGAAGCGACCCAGGGAAGGGGCTCTCTGAATCCCGTGGGCTGACGTGCTACGGGCGGTCTCCCCGTCAGCCAAAGGGGGAACACTGAGCGTTTCTCCCTTTTAGGGCACTGGGTCGGGACCCGGTGGAGAGGGCAGGCCTGGGTCCCCCCACCTCCGGCAACTGGAAGCGTGGAGAGTGGGTAGGACTATTGTATACAGAGGGGTTGTATACTCTGGTGGCGGGATAGATAATAGTTTGTATAGGCATGAGATGGGATAAAACGGCTCTGCCCCAAGAGGGGAAGGGTGACAGTAAAGGGGCCTCCCCCCCTTCTCACCCTGAGAGGAGGGGCAGGGGGAAAGAGGGTCACTTATGTAACTTGCGGACAGGAGGGGGTGAGTCCCGGATGGCGCTGGGGGCCACAAGTGAGGGGCACGGGACCTAGGGTGGGCGGGGCTGCCCCTGCAGTGCAGCGCGGCGGGTTAGTTTGATTTTTACAGCTTGAGCTTGGGCCCGGGCCCAGGCCCGATCAGGTCCAAAAGTACCTTAAAACCTTCTCCCGGATGAAAGGTTATCCCATGCAAAGTTTGGTTGAGGTAGCTCTTATAGTGTCCAAGTTATTAGTGCACAAACTTACAAACATTCTCCTTTATATATTAGATAACACCAGCATGTTGGGCTACACTTGTCATTTTCAGTTATGATCCACGTAGGCACAGTATGACCTGAAGCCTATTTAAATGTTATGGTAAGAAAGAGGATGAGGAGGAGAAATACATAGTTAAGTCAGACAGGCTTAGGGCTTTTCTAAACGGCCCCACAGTTCAGACTACATCCCGTGGGATAAATTAGATAACACCAGAATGCTGCGCATGTAACGCACCATGTGCACGAACAACAACAAAACGTAACTAGTTTCCATTAAAGCAGTCAATAATATGAATTAAGTACCTTTTCATTCAGGCCACAGCATACACACAGGGGAGTTAGAGAGAGGCACTTCAGAGCTTGTTGTAATTCATGCCCCATAGTCAGATCTGCTAGACAGTGTAGACATGGTTTCTCTGGTATGCTACTATGCAGGTAGCTATTAGGAATATTAAATTTAGATTAATTTGCTAATTGACTAGTCCATGCAATTTGCATCGACTATTTGATTAGTTGATAAGGGCACCTCTGCCTTTTAAGTGCCTCGGGCTGTTGCTATCCTTCAAAAGCTAAAGTGCTGTGCAGAGGATGGGGCCAGTGGGGTGGACTCAAGCAGTCCCCCACTGGCCCTGTGCTCCCCACGGTATTTCAAATCGGCAGCGCTGCATGGAGCCCAGGGTCTGGCCCCGGGTTCCACGCGACTCTGCCACTTTGAAGCACTCCTTCCTCTTTCCCCCCTTTGCTGCCTCTTTCTGATAGAGGCATCAAAGGTGGGGGGAAGGGGGGGGAGAATTAACTAGTGAACCAGCATGTTGACTATCCAATAAGCATCTTCTTATCAGATAGTCACCTAGTTGTTCACATCCCTATTAGCTGTAGTTATTTCCCAGCATGTAGTACATGAAACACTAACATTTTACACAGTAATAGCTTTTGTGGTTCTAATAAAAATAAGTTTAAAAATCATACATTCAATGGGTAACCAGGAAAGAGCTATTTAAATTGTAGGAGCAGAAACCCAAAAAACTGACTTTTTTAAATTTTCTGAGAAAAAACTGCCATTAACAACAAGAACATAATCTAATAAAGAGATATGAGCCTGATTCTTCTCTCACAAATCAGGACTTACATCAGTGCAATTCAAGGACAATCAGGCAAATCTTCTTACCTTTTCCCTAGGGAAAAGGGGAAAAAAATATCTGTTACAGGAATCTGGACAGAGAACTACAAACGGACAAAAGGATTATTGAGACTGTGCCATCTGACAGATGCTCAGACAGTACACAAAGGAATCCATAAGAAGAAATAATAGTTTAGATTACTGAGTATTTTAAATAAACTTCCTCCTTTCTTCGCTCATTAGTAATACAAGATTGATGAGATTTACCATATCGATTCAATTCTTGGGTAAAGTAACATTTTTCCCCCATACAGTTTCCTCAAGTTATACTTTTCTTATCTGGTAGGTTACAAAAAATGACTGTTCTGGTTAATTTGTGGAAAACTAATATTTTTCAGGCTCCTTCTAAACAAACCCAGAAAAAAAAGAGTAAAATAATCAAGTTTTGAAGACTGTTCAAATATGGTTGCAAACACTAGTTAGATGAACAAGGGAAAAAAAACTGTTAAGTTTAATATAGGACTTGAACTCAGTTCCTGATCAACTATAGACAGAATCCAGAAATACCTATTTCATCACCTTCTTTGTGGAAGCAATATAGTTGAGTGACCACACATTACTAGTTGTGATAAATATTTCTTATCTGGTTTTGAGACAAAACAACCTGGAATTCTTTTAAAAGCCAAAAAAAAGTTAAGTAAGTCTATTTAGCTGAAGGTTAAATTCATGAGGCCAAGTTCAATTATTAAACAATCATAAAACCTGTTCAAATCTTGAACTATTTTAAAACAAAAACAAACCTATTTCCATGATTTTCCACGCAAAACTCCCATCTAGGATCATACTATTGGAAGAGGAAAAATTTTAAATCTAACATTAACAGTTTTTATACTAACAACTCACCATATTTGTCTTGCAATCCAACAGTGCACCTGAAGACTCCACCAAAGGCTACATCTTCACCAAATATTACTGCAAAATACAAGTAATAGTTTAGGTTAATTATGAATGCAAACGCTTATCTACTATGAAAATTAAGACAACCCTATTTATTCTAGTCGAACAATGTATAAAACGTTAGCACACCCTTCATCTGAAGTTTACAGTTTCCATATATATTCAACACCTTAAGTTTGAACATTCATGATAGAGCAAGCACAAGTTTTAATAGATTCCTAAACAATTTACTGAATATGTTACTATAAAATACTAGAGTTAAAATGTCATGTTTAGATGTTTAACCCTCTATTTGGGCATGATGAATTTGACCCCAAAGCACTGTAGTTTTATCAAAAAGTTTTAATTATAGTGGGTGCATTATCATTCAACATCCCAACCCCCATCTCTTCCACATTCTCAGAAGACAGTACATTAAACAAAAGGAGAGACACAGGAAGGGAAAGAGGAGGATTTAGTATGACAAAAATCTTCGTGGGCCAAAACAATGTTTGAACTATTCTATCTATGGTTTCATAAGTGTCAGAAAAAAAGTTTAAGCTATATCACAGCACTTGAGTTAATATGAAGTCATTTAAAAATTCCAGACAGCATTGACACTAACCGGCCACCAAATTTAGACATTCCATTTAAAAAAAGTTGGAGATCTGATACAACATTTTTCTTTATAATTTAAAAAGAAAGGTTCTAAGTAAAGACTCTTCATCCACTACAGGCTGAACCTCTCTAGATGGGCACACTCAGTATCTGACCTGCATGGAACCAGAGAATTTGCCAAACCACAGGAGGTCAATATTGTCTAGCAGCATTACCAACACTTCCCCTGCTTATTGGCCTCTTAGAAGACATTTAGAGATAAATAACAGCACGCAACACTGAGCGCCAGAACTGGTGGCTGTAAAAAATAAAATTAATTAATTAATTAATTAAAAAACCACCACACCCCACACAGCTTTATGATACCACAGGAAGCTTGGGCACACCCATGGTAAGTGGACATCTGGCTAGCTGAAATCATGCTGAGCCAGTGAGTACCAGACTAGAGAGGTTCAACCTGTAGTTTAAACTTAACTGGTTTCACTCCCCCACACACATACACTCTAAGGGCACATCTACACAGCAAGGCTTAACTCGAAATATGCTATGCAAATTGAGCTACATCAATTGTGTAGCTTATTTCAAAATAGCTGATTTCAAGTTTTGGTGTTGTCTACACAGCATTTATTTTGAAATAGAGCACGCTTCCTCTGACTTCCCTTACTCCTCATAAAATGATGATTACAGGAGTCAAGAGTAAGAAGTCCTCCAGCTTGACAGCATTTCAACACAATGTCGAAATAACTGCTGGCTGTGTAGATGCGGACTATACTATTTGGAAATAATGTTGATGTGTAGACATAGCCCAAGTGATTTTAATGCTCCTGAAAAAAAGGAAACTGTTCACCAGAAACGTTAATCCATCCATGACATATCAAGTTTCTACAGATGTCCCAACCTTGATACGAAGGAACCGCCTTCCAGGAAAATTAACTGAAATAATGAGTAACTGGAAAGTTGCCAGCTTAAAAATTACCATTATTATGCTCTTTGCATTGTGTACTATCACCAAAAAGCCATTAGAGAGCAAATGGATCAAAAACTTGACAGCGTTCTAGTCCTTTTCTTTAAAATTATTATAAAAAAATCATTAAGATTTTTTAAGAGCAAGACTATTTTATGATTTCCAATTGAGAAATTGACTTTTCTATGTTTAATATAGAAAACTAGCAAGTCTGCAGCCTTTTCCAACATACCTGCTGGCCATGTTATTCAGTGTTAGTAATTCCCAAATGATTGCATATACAAACGGGTATAATTCCCTCCCTTACAAACATCAAGCATCTTTACAGAAAACAAACATCATATATACCTGTGTTGGAGTAATTCATCATTGCATAAATTAACAGCCAGACAGATTCATGGCACATAACAGCAAAAGTAACGCAAGAACAATGTCATGTTTTTATAGTTAATGCTACAGACTACATGCATTTCTTCCCCTCCTCCCGCTGGCCACCAGCAAATTTTTTAGTAGACTGGCCAGCAGCCCGACTCAGTCCCAGCTTGTGCTGAGTCCGGGACCTACCCTTGCTGCAGCTCTGCATTTAAAGTGTATAGGAGTCAGGTGGCAGAGGCAGCAGCACAGGGTGACAAGCAGCCAGGCCATGAGAGGAGCTGGTTTTTAAACTGGCTCCCCTTTCAGACCAGCTCCCATCAGGAACCTTGCACTGCTGCCTCTGATACATAGGCAGCAGTGTGGAGTGGCAGAGAACTTCTTGGGGGGGGGGGGGGGGGAGCGCATTGGCTGTCGGCCCCACCCCTGGGGATTATAAAATAGTTGAGTAAACAATTAAGCATTCATGAGGTTAATCGACTATTCAATTAACCAATATTTAACATCCCTACTGCAGAGCACATCATTCTTTGGGGCCACTTGAGCAAATGTCTTCAACAATCAGTCTCTACATAGATCCATGGGAAGATTCGCTGCCCAATCTAATTCTCATTAAAATGGGTAGAAAGATTTCCACCTACTTCATTGGGAACTGGATCAGCCTAAAGCAACAAAACAATAGCAGGGATATTTTATCTTCTGTTGCAAGTGTAGAACATACAAAGCAAAGTGAAATCCATAGTTCAGGTCTTGCTCTACAACTGAAGTCTTGATGCTGCAAGGAATTCTGAATGGTTTCACTTGGCAAAGCTCCTTGTAAGATTGCACCCTAAGATGTCAGCCAAAAACAAAAGATTCAGGATAAGATATGGAAAAGCAGTTTTCCAATACACTAGAACAGTCAGGTTTCAGAGCGTAGATGCCACAAGAATACATGAAGAAATCTTATGTGCCTGGAACCATCTCACCTTTACTCACAGTTTACAAAACTAAGTAATTCAATAAGGTAAATCATAGCACACAGGATCTGTTTCTACACACAGAAAAGGGAACACATCCAAGCAGAGACTTAACTGAATGCTTGACAAAGATTTTCATACTACACGAGACCATTAGCTATGTTCATGGAGCCCAGCAGCCTGATGTGCAGATGCTCTAGGAAGAAAACACAATAGCTCTTAACTAATGTGTAATTGTGTTAGCAGGGTCAACAGCCACCATGGGCCCAAGGACAAGGTGTGTATGGAGAGGGTGGAGAAATCCATCTTTGTGCCCCCAAAAGGATCGGGGCTGAGGGAGGAAGGGGTGGGGGCTGAGGGCAGTAATCCTTAGCACTCCCCCAGCCCTCAGAACCACACGGAGTTGCGCTACAGCACTCCTGCAGCAATTCAAAGTGGTGCAGAACTCCCAGCCACTGCTAAAGTAGTGGCAGCGGTGGCTGGGAGCTCCAGGCCCCTTTGAATCTCTGGGCCCCAGAACAATTGCGCCCTTTGCATCTCACCCTGTCAACAGGCCTGCACTGTGTTTAGTGGCAGGGGGGGAAAAAAAAAAACAAGCATTCCTTACTAACCTGTGCCATGATCTTTTTACTTCCTAGAACACCCAATTTGACATCCTTTAGCCTAGCATGCATAGTTACAAATTGTTATTGGTCAAAGTTATCCAGTCCTTCTAAAAATCTGGCTACAGTACTTGTGACTAGTCCCCCCCCAGAATGCCATATGGAACTGGAATGCCAATGAGTCCTCTGACCCACCAGCGTGGGCTCCATTTCACAGTATACCTCTGGCAGGATTTGCGGTTTGTTACAATCTGCACTTTCACCAGCATTCATAAAGGGAGGGAACATACCCAACTGTAGTTTTACTCAAGCTCTCTAACCATTAACTTACCAGCCTAGGACTCCAGAGCTTACTGTCCTGCCTTGGTTAAATTTGGCCTATTTAACACCCAGTCCGCCTCTCCTGCAATGTAAATAGAACAATGCATACCTGTGATAAAAATTATTCCACACAGATGAAAAAACTTAGAAGGAACATTGCTGGAGGGTTTTGACTGCAATGCTTGGGGGAAATTTTGGTTATGTGCACCAAGGCATGTGTGGATGTGCACTGCCAGTAAAAAAAAAAAAAAAAAAAAAGGACACATGCTGCCACCTACAGGGCTCTGCTAATCAGTTGGGCAGCATTTGCATCTCTCCTGAGTAGCTGCCCAAGCACTCAGCTTAAAGGGAATACTGCTCACCAGTTTAAGATTAAAACAAAAACAAATTTAACAACTACAAAATCCCACCATTTAATTGGTTAATCGGTTAAACATTGTGTTTAACCAATTAAACAGTATTTTATACCACTAGTCCAAGATCATGTGGCCTGGTCACATGTCCTTGAAGCAGCCGTTACTCATAGACCTTCTGCAGCATTCTCAGGAAAGCTCACCAGGTGGGGGATACACTTCTCTTAATGCTTATTGTTTTTCCTAATGGCCCATTGCCCTGAATAGGCCCTTCTCCCACCAACATGTGGGACACCACAAGTACAGATCAAGATTACAAGATTCTCTTCTGTTCAATCACGAATACATTGTCTATAAGATGGTTCTGTCAACATTCTGGAGGCAAAATATCTCAGAAACTCTATACAGCTTCCAGTTGTCTGATTTGTTAAGTACAGGTTGAAACTCTCTTAACTGGAATTCTCTGGTCCGGCAACATCCATCATCCGGCACTGATGTTGCAGGACCAGAGAGTCCCAGTGGAGGACAGTGGCAAGGATCCCTGCAGAGCCCACAGGGCAGTGGGCTGCCAGCTGCAAGCTGACTATGGAGCTATCCAGCACATGGCAGCAGATCTGCCCAGAAGGGCTGGGAGACACTGCCTGACCGATAGGACTCCGGAGCCCCAGTGCAGCACGTGCTGCTGCCCAATGGGAGCCAGAGCCAGAGCCAGGGCAGCAATGGCTACACAGCAGGTCAGCAGGGCATCATGAGTTGAGGAGCTGGCCAGGAGGCCAGTGGGGGGCTGCAGGAAGGGGTCCAGAAATGACCTCCCCTGGTCCAGCAAAATCCCTTATCCAGGACCGGTCATGTCCCGAGGGTGCTGGACCAGGGAGGTTCAACCTGTAATTGCTTCAGTTTTCCTTTCCCATTCTAATATTTTATGAATTGGGACTCCTAAATATACTGCATGGAATTTGAAGCATACCATTTTGACCATATACTGGCCTATCCAAAAATATCATGACAGGTAGATCCAAAGAGGAGTCAAACATAATATAATAAGTAGCCATGTGTACTAGTACACAGCAGAACGACACAAGATATTGATTAAGCAGCTTTAAGTTAGAGGTATGCAAAAATATTTAGAGCAGCAAAATGAAAAAACTAGATCCAGATTTAAGCAGTATTGCTGCTCATCACTGCAAGCATCCACATTTGCAGTCAAGATAATTCAAAGGTAAAACACATTTTTTGGGAAAAAAAGCCTCAAACCTCCTATATGTGAAGTGCTCAGAAAAGCACACTTTTTTTTTTTTTTTAAATCTAAGAGAAATAACACCCCTTTAACCTTTTAAAAGTGGAGTTCCCAACAATATATATGGAACATCACCCACGCCTAAGTAGGCTATAATGCAGTTACAGCCACAGAAGAAACAGACCTGCAGCTGTAGAACCACAGGTCAAACGTGAACAGTCTTGTAGTATATGGTCTATACATTTGTTATCCTACAGGTATATCATATAACCTATTTGGGATGGGGATCATGTTTTCTGAATTGTATTAAAACATTTCAGATCATCTTAAAAATGACTGATTTCACAGTAGAGCAAAACCATCAAAATCAAATCATCCATCTCCTGTCACCCATTCCCAGCTTCTGGCAAAACTGAGGCTAAGAACACTATTCCTGTCCATTTTGGCTAACAGCCAATAATGAACCTATCCTCCATGAATTTATCTTGTTTTTTTTTAAACCCTGCTATAGGCTAGGCCTTCCTAACATCCTCTGGCAAGGAGTTCTATAGGCTGACTATGCACTGTGTAAAGAAATGCTTCTGTGTGTTTGTTTTAAACCTGTTGGCTATTAATTTCATTTGGTGAGCCCTAGTTCTCGTGTTATAAGAAGTAAACAAAACATAATTACAGTTATATTGTACCTGCAGTTGGATCTTTGGACAAGGCATTATCCAAGGCACTTGTTATAGACTGGAACAGATTCATTTTCTGAGTTTGCCCTGCATGAAAGAGACATTATTTAGCCACTCGCCTGTTAAATATAAAACAAAAATTATTAGAAATTAATTGAGCCAGCAGCCACAGAAGCCCTTAACAGAAAGTGCTACGGATGATCAAAAGGACTGCAGTTTACCCACTTTGTTAGAGTCTACCAAACTTTGCCTTAATTTTATTCCTGAGCTGTCTTCCCTATGGGCTAGTACTGCTATTAAACCCAGGTTCCTCATCAACTTTGGACATTCTTTAAAGAATGTAGCCTTACATTTTCTTACTTTCTGGGGACCATGTTCATGCTGTCTTTGAACGCAAATGAAATGAGAATCAGAGAATGGAGTCCAGATAGCAAAAAAACAGAGTGGTGAAAAACAGAAGTGTTGCATAGTCAAACTTAAGGATAGAGGCAGCAATATGAAATTGAGGGGTAATTACTGAGGTATCCCACATAGGTAGCGTAAAAGTTAAAGTTCGAAGCTTCAAAAATCTACTGTTTCCCATGCCTCATCCAAATAAGCTGTGAAGATGACAAGATTTTCCTGCAAATGCAGATGATGTTCATAAATCAATAGCTGGCACCCACTCTGCCTTCTAATATTAGCCAGTCAGATTTTTACAAACAAAGCAGAAGTGGGTCTGGTCAGTGACTGAATGGGAGACCTACAAGTAACTACAGGAATTGGTGGCAATTCTTGGTTGGTAAAGTGTCCCATCTAAGGCTACATCTTCACTCCATGGAAGATCGATGCTGTCATGATCAATCTTCTGGACCTTGATTTAGCAAGTAGGAATGTGAACGACTAGCCGATAAGCAAATGTTTATCAGACAGTTGACACACTAGTCGACTAGTTGCTTCCCACCCCCCTTTCTGCCTCTATCAGAAAGAGGCAGCGGGGGGAGAAGAGGGGTGCCTCAAAGTGGCAGCTCTGCATGGAGCCCAGGGTCAGCTGAGGACTCCCCCTCTGACAACAGGCTCCATGTGCTGCTGCCACTTTGAAACACCGCAGGGAGCACAGGGCCAGTGGGTGATTGCTTGAGTCCCCCACTGGCCCCATGCTCCCCGTAGCGCTTTTGCCTTTGAAGTGTAGCAACAGCCCTGGGCTGTTGCTACACTTCAAAGGTGGAGGCACCCTTATCAAATAATTGATGCAAATTGCATCAACTATTCGATTAGCCCATTAATCTAAATTTAACATCCCTATTAGCGAGTCTGCTTCAGATCCACCAACTCCCCCTGCCAGCGTCCGGTACGCCTGAACTTGTCAGGAGCAAGTAAAGGCGATGGGAGCATTTGCTCCCATTGGCTTCCCACTGTGGGGACACCACCAAGTTTGGCTTAAGGTAAGCCAACGTAGCTGGATCGCATACCTTAAGTTGAGCTGCCAGGTCTAGTGTGGACCTGGCCTAAGTTACTACTGAAATTACACCCAGCCATAACTGGGCCTGTCTTCTGAATGAAACTTGCAAATGGAGTTTCAAGTAATTCATGGTAGTGGAATTGGAACTTTGATATTAAAAAAACCCCTCACTCAGTTAAAATTTCACTCTTTAAATAACCCAGCAAGTTAAATTTGGTACAGACATGGCTTCTCACTTCTTCTCAAATTGTTGTGCATGTTGCAATACATGACTAAAGACCTGTATTATTGCAGATCAGAACTCACTGCATTGATCCCTACATCTCCCAAGTATTCATTAATTATCATATGTAATATACTTTGTCATGTTCGAAGGAGGTAGGGGAGGAGAAATGCAATGGGGGCTCAAAGCAGAAGGAACAGATAGAATGATATGGCTATCAATCTCTGCCCCTCCCCATAACAAATTATTTCACACCCTGACAACCCAAAACTTTAAGGGTGAACAAATCTCTGCTACTCATCTAGCTTCTGAATTCTTATCTGTTAGTTGCTTAATAGTGATTGCTTTGACCTGTTACTACTTGCAGTATCTGAAAGGTTCCATTTAACTCCTTCAAGAAGGGAACTAATTACACCCTTTGTATCTGAGTTCTGAAACTAGCTGAAGAGAAAGCAGTAGAAATTTTTTTTAATCTATTGTGTGATGGCAGTGTCAACAGCAGCATCACATAGTTCACATTTACCAACTCCCATATGAAAACAAATTCATACTGCATGTCTGGTGTGATTTAAAATCAAAAGTTTTCTATCCATCTAATGAATTGGTTCATAGCAATAAAAGGCTTCCTCACAGTGGCCCTTCCATTATATCCTCCTACATCTCAACCTGAGATAGGTCAATCTATGAATAAATAAACCTATAGCCTGATTTTGCTGTATCCTAAGTGTCCTTATCTCTTATTGACTGCAGGGAAAGTTGAGGGCAGAAAGAGCTAAAACCAAGGTAACCCACCAAATTACCCCTTTTCAGAGTAGCAAAGAAATTCATATGGAAGAAGGGCTTATTCTACAGAAAATGGGTACATGCCAGGACAGCTGGCCATTAAAAGTATGGGAACTCATTAGAAATACTATGCCAAGACACTGAGCTACATCCACAGTATTCATTTTCAGCATACCTGCAGGTACTGAAAACTATACAGAGGCAGCTCCACAGGTCCCCGTGCAGGCAGGCCCAGCCTGGCCCACCTGCCACAAGTTACACTCTAGCTCCTCAGGAACAGGGCCAGCGGCCTTTGCCATCTATGTTCCCAGGAAGGTGGTTTCTCTGCGGCAGCAAAGCCCCCTCCCCAGAACAAGGCCAACAGCCCTTACTGTCTCAGGTAGGAGGCTTTGCTGTGGGTTCTGCAGTATAAAATGTATTTAAGCTTTATACTGCAGAGCCCACAACATGTAACCACTAAGATTTTTAGTGGTTACACGGTTACCTTTTAAAAGGAATTTTTACATCCTTCGTGTACAGGGGCCATCCCTGGATAAGGACAGTTCAACAAGGACCCCACAGAGCCATGGGCTCATCTTCCTCCTTACAGCCCTTTCTGGGGGTTTCTGCTCCACTGCACAAGAATCCTGCTCCTGTCTTTCAGGTGTCTCGGGCACTTCAGCCTTACAACAAGCCCCTTACAGCCCTTCAGTCAGCACTGCCCCAGCTGTAACCCCAACACCAATCCCGAACATCCCATAACTATCAAAATAAGACTTGGCAAAAAAAATTAAAAGTCACTAATACAAAAAAGAAAAAAATTCTGCCAAGACTTATTTACAAGAACCAATAAGAGATAAGGTAGCTCAATTGCACTGAAGTCTCACATTAGGCTGTTCAACAGAAAAACTTCTCTATGCCTTTTAAATTATTGTTTTCTCTTCTTTTGATCAGTGCTGGCTTCTGAAGTTAAAATGCAATTGTGTCACACTTCTACACGGTCTGACACTGAGAGAAAACAAGTTTTAACTCAAAAGTAGCAATGAAGCTGTTAACCCTTCTACCTTGTGACTCATTCCGGATCCTGGTGGCCCAACACCAAATCATGCCGTCACCTGCTTTCAACTCTAGGTCAGTTCAGGTGAGCGAGTGACTCTTCCAGCGCCACCAACTCGTGCCATTCTGTCACAACAGAACAACGAGGCTCGGAAGCAGCCCGGCAACAGGAAAGGAGGGACGGGGAAACGTTCAGTCCTCTTCCCCTCCGCCCCGCCCCAAAAGGCAGTTCCCGCACCAATCGGCTGCTTCGGGTGGGTCAGGCAGGGGGCACCCCCGGGGAACTCAGCGCCCGACCCCAGCCCTTACCACAGAGGGATCAGCCTCCCCGCGCCGGCGGCGCAGCGGGTGGGCAGGGGGGCGGCTCCCCTCAGCGACCCCTCGGGACAAGCGGCCGCAGAGCAGCAAGCGCTGCGCCGGGAGCCCGATACCCTCCGCCGGCCGCTCTCCGAGGCAGGGCGCCAGGCTGGGGCGGGCTGAGCCCCGCTCTCACCGTGCGCGCTGGGCTCCGCGTCCGGCTGGAACGTGAAATGCGCCGCGTGCCGCCGCGGCCCGGGCGCCAAAGGGAGCAGCCGGCCCCACACGCCGGCCCGCAGCGGCCCCGACCCAGAGGCGAGTCCCCCCGCCCGACGCAGCCAGAGCCCGGTCGCCGCCATCTCCCCGCGGGTCACGACTCAGGAAGCAGGTGTGACAGCAACAGCACGTTGTAACGAGGCGGGGTATGAATAGGGATTTCCTATTGGCCAGCAGGGCGACGGACAACGGACCAATCAGAAGCCGCGATGCTGTGGGCGGGGGAGAGGAGTCTCTATTGCGCACGCGTACAAGGAAGGCGGGCGAGAACAGACCCAGCGGCGTAGGGAAAGAGGAAAGCGGGAGGAGCGAAGCTGTGAGTGGGCGGGGCTAGACTGCCTTGGCTTAGAGCTGGGCTGTTCAACTGCACCGCGCACCGCGTGTTGAGTAGCCCTGAGTTAGAGGCAGAGAATGCGCCCAGGAGGGGCCAGCCTCATGCAGCCGAGGTTGGGGCGGGACAGCGGGAGGCCAGCTGGGGGAAGCGCAGAAAAGGGACATGGAAAAATCCACGCAAGATAGGTAACTCCAGCTTGCATAGTTGGAGTCCAGGTACCTTGCATCGATTTTTCCAGAGTGGTTCCACAGCGGGAGATGGACGTAAGAAACTCTCCCATCAGCTTCCCTTACTCCTTGCAAGTTGCGACAGGATTAACACATCAACAGGGGCACCCAGTGTTCAATTGAGGGGTCGTTACTAGATCGATTGCAGGAGCGTGGATCCTCCAGTAAGTGGAGCCTCAGTCTGCAGTATTTGGACTTTAGTCTGCCTAGAGTGCAACAACTGAGTCCAGGATTTTTCTGATGCCATTATAAATATGGGAGCCCTTACTCATCTCCAGAGTCTTGGTTGAGGTCCACTCCTAGTTGTAAGACAAAACTTTACTGCACTGGGAGAATGGTAAAATGAACCTAACAGTGCTTAGCCACATTATTCCCATCTTTTGTCCCTAACCATAAGAAGTACCAAATTTGGAACAAGGAAAATTACTAAAATACAAAAGATAACTCATCTGAAGAAATGGGTTGTGCCCATGAAAGCTCGTGATACCATCTACAAATTTTGATAGTTTCTAAGGTGCTGCAAGATTATTCTTTACCTTTTTAAGTTTTTTGAAAATCTAGTTGTCAGAGAAAAGAAGGCACAGAAAATTATTACAAACACCCCATTAAAGGAACATTTCTCAAATGCAACATTCATGAATATATAGAATCATAGAATACTAGAACTGGAAGGGACCTCAACAGGTCATCAAGTCCAGTCCCCTGCCCTCATGGCAGGACCAAGCACCATCTAGATCAGGCATGTCAAACAGGAGTCTGGAGGGCCACATGCGGCCCGATTGAAGTTTTTTATGGCCCTCCACTACATTTTATAAAAGAATGAAGTGCAGCCCGCTGGCGACTCGGAGCACGTGGCTGAGTGCGGATCACAGCTGGTTGGCCACTCTGGGCACTGCACCACAGTGATTGCTCGCAGCCAGCTGGGCCGCTCTGCCCACGGCGCCCAGCACATGTGCACAGCGCCCAGCATATGCTCATGGCCAGCCGGGCCACTCTGCGCTCGGTGCTCCAGCATGTGCTCACGGCCAGCTGGGCCGCTCTGCAGAGGCATCAAGCGCCTGCTCACAGCTGGCCGCTGTACTCATGCCCATCCCCAGCGTCTGAGGAAGAAGTGTGTGATGGCGACGGTGGCTCCAGGACCCAGGCATTAGGTTGGGGGGGTGAGGGAGAGTGGCTGGGAGTGCCTGTCTCTGGGGGAGGCATTAGGTTGAGGGGGCTGGGAATGCCTGGCTCTGGGGGAAGCATTAGGTTAGGGGGTGTGAGGGTACCTGGTTTTGGGGGAGAGGGGAGGCATTAGTTTGGGGGGGCTGGGAGTGCCTGGCTCTGGGGGAGGGAGGAGGCATTGAACTACCGCCCTTTAGCTCTTCCCCTTGTACAGGCATACAATTCAGTGTTAATTGCATGATGTCACATACTGTTTCTCAAATAATATGATAGCATACAGTTTTTTCCACCGAATGGAATGGAATGAAGAGTACTATAATATATACACACACACACAAGGGGCTGATTTGTAGTTCCCAGTTTAATTTTCATATGTCCTGAGTTTTACATACCTAACTGTACTGTGTTAATATTTGTCATATGATTTCCTTGGAATGTAGGCATTGCCAAATCAGCCAATGGGACTCTAGTCTAGTCCAGTATTGTAGCTACAAAAGTGGCCAATACCAGATGTGTCATAGGCTGGGATGTGAGTATGCTCACACATGTCCACAAGAAACTACAGTGGACAGTTATCCCTGGATAGGGAATGTTTCTTTTTCACTCCCATCAGTTAGTGGCTAGCTTAGGACCTGAAACATGAGTGGGTTTTAATCTGTTTTTTATCCTACCTATGGTATTTTAGCTGTTTTCATTATCAATAAGTCTTCATCCTTTTAAAAACCTTACAAACTTTTGACCTCACTGCTATTTAATGGCAATGAGTGCCA
Source organism: Pelochelys cantorii (assembly GCA_032595735.1). Taxonomy (NCBI): domain Eukaryota; kingdom Metazoa; phylum Chordata; order Testudines; family Trionychidae; genus Pelochelys; species Pelochelys cantorii. The sequence goes on along the minus strand of CM064328.1, from coordinate 61,101,457 downwards.
TAGATGAATTGGGTAAAAAAAAGTTTCCTTTTATCAATTTTTTTGTCACGTTTTGGCTGTTTGCTCATCAATTCCCACTTTGCACACCTGATATCTATCTTACATTTTACCTATCCTTATTTCATTTTCTGCTCTATAAACTTAACTTGGGATGGGTTTCCAATTTCTGAAGGATATCCATTTGGCTCAAATAACATTTGCTTTAAAGACAAAAAAGGAAAAGGAAATTATCCAGTTTTATATCTAAGAAGTACCAGCTAGTCAAGGGTAACCAGGGCATACAAATATTGCTAATAAATATGCACTTGTACATCAGTCAGCCAAAGGGCAATTAACTTGTTAGTCTTGCATGGATTATCTGTGTAAGAATATTACATGTACCTTTCAAAGTGCAAAGTTTAAGAAATCCAAAGGATAGTATAAAGGCCAGCTTTGCAAGCCACTCGATTCATTTTGGTAATCCTTCTAGGGACAAATAGACACCTAGAGCAGGCAGGGGAGGAGGGAATGGATGCAGAATAAGGCAGCCAACACAGATGTCAAATTTAAATTGTAGGGCAAAAAAAGAATCAGCATATACCTGGTTTACACTGTGTTTCTTTAAAGAAAATTCAAAGGCTATTGTTTGCCAGGCTGAAGAAATTATTCTGAAATACGAGTCTGTCCCTTATTGTTTTAATCTATACTTCTTTTTATTTCAACAAAACAAGTTATGTATCATATAAAAATAATTAAAAAGTACTTTAAATTTATATTTAAAAATTATAAAAAATTATTATATATGAGCAAATAACAATTTTACACATCAAATTATTGTATTGCGTTCAAACAAGACTTGAAAATATATTATACAATATACCTAAAACATAATCTATAATAAATAATTACGACTTTCTGATAGAAGTACATTGGTGGCCCTGAAAGCATCAGTTTTCTTTTGTGTGGCCCTCAGTAGGCTTCGAGTTTGACATGCCTGATCTAGATTTTCCCTGGTAAATGTCTAAACTCAGAGATCTTATAGGTAAGGTCCTATGGGAAGCAAGACTAAGAGGAAAAACAACTGAAAAGAGTTGGCAATTTTTTAAAGGGACATTGTTAGGGGCCTAAAAGCAAACTATTCCACTACACAGGAAAGATAGTAAGTATGGCAGGAGACCACCTTGGATCAACCGGGAGATCTTGCATGATCTAAAAATAAAAAAGGAGTCATATAAAAAGTGGAAACTAGGTCAAATTACAAAGGATTAATATAAGCAAACAACACAAGTATGCAGGGGCAAGATTAGAAAGGCAAAGGCACAAAACGAGCTCAGTCAAGCTAGAGGCATAAAGGGTAACAAGAAGATGTTCTACAAGTGTATTAGGAGCAGGAAGACGACCAAAGACAGGGTAGGCCCATTGCTCAGTGAAGAGGGAGAAACAACAACAGGAAATAACAGGTGCTTAATGACTTGTTTTGTTTTTCATCAAGAAGATGGATAGTGATGGGATACCTAACATAGTGAATGCTAGTGGAAATGGGGTAGGCTTGGAAGTTAAAATAAAAGAACAAGTTAAAAATTACTTAGAAAAGTAAGTTGTCTGCAAGTCACCAGGGCTTGATGAAATGCATCCTAGAATACTCAAATAGCTGATAGAAAAGGTAGCTTACCCTTTAGCTATCATCTTTGGAAAATCATGGAAGTCAGGAGAGATTCCAGAAAACTGGAAAAGGGTAAATACAGTGCCCATCTATAAAAAGGGAAATAAGAACCCAGGAAACTACAGACCACTCAGTTTAACTTCTATGCCAAGGAAGATAATGGAGCTAGTTAAGGAATCCATCTGCAAACATCTGGGCAATCATAAGGTGATAGGCAATAGCTAGCATAGATTTCTAAAGAACGAATCATGTCAAACTGATAGCCTTCTTTGATGGGATATCAAGCCTTGTGGATAAGGGGGAAATGGTGGATGTGGTTTACCTAGACATTAGGAAGGCATGTGATATGGTCTTGCATGACCTTCTTATCAATAAACTAGGGAAATGCAAACAAGATGGGGCTACTATAAGGTGAGTGCATAATTGGCTGGATAACTGTTCACCGAGAGTAGTTATTAATGGTTCACAATCATGCTGGAAGGTCATAACAAGTGGGGTTCCACAGGAGTCTGTTTTGGGACCAGTTCTGTTCAATATCTTCATCAACGATTTAGATGATGCCATAGAGCAGGGCTACTCAACACGCGACCCGAGGTCCATTTGTTTGCGGCCCACAGCCCGTTTGTTTGTGGCCCATAGTACACTTTGGGTTTACATGGGACTCAACACAAGGCCCATGGGTGGGATCCTTTGAATATAGCCTCCACAAGGAACACACTCCACAGTGGCAAGGCGTCTCCTAGGCGGGGTGAGCATTGCAAAATGCAAGCCGGAATGAGCTGGCTGGAACAGACAGGTACAGGGTGTCGGCATTTCTAGCCCCCAGAGAGGAGGTGCCGGGAGCACCAGGACATTGTGCGAAGTGCTGGGGCTACTTAGCCTTCTGGGCAGGGCCTGAGAGATTCCTACTAGCTCACACTGGCCACGTTTGGGTCCAGCGTCGTGGCTTAAGGCTTAATCTTTGTATTCATGACCATCAGTGTGAAAGAAGCTATTTGCGGCCCTTGGCATGTGCTATGAGTATAATTGTGGGCCCTGGGGCTTCCAAAGCTGAGTAGCCCTGGCATAGAGAGTACACTTATTAAATTTGCAGATGATACCAAGCTGGAAGGGGTTGCAAACACTTTGGAGGATAGGGTCATAATTCAAAATGACCTGAACAAACTAGAGTAATGGTCTGAGGTAAACAGGATTAAGTTCAATAAGGACAAATGCAAAGTACTCCACTTAGGAAGGAACAATCAGTTTCACACATACAGAATGGGAAGTGACTGTCTAGGAAGGAGTACAGCAGAAAGGAAAGTAGGGTTCATAGTATGAGTCAACAGGGTGACTGTTGCAAAAAAAGTAAACATGATTTTGGGATGCATTAACAGGAGTGGTGTGACCAAGACACAAGAAGTCATTCTTCCACTCTACTTTGCACTGATTATGCACCAGGTGGAGTATTCCAGCCCTGGGCACCACATTTCAAGAAAGATGTGGAGAAATAAGAAAAGGTCCAGAGAAGAGCAACATAAAATGATTAAAGGTCCAGAAAACATGACCTATGAGGGAAGAGTGAAAGAATTGGGATTGTTTAGTTTAGAAAAGAGAAGACTGAGAGGGGACATGATAGTGGTTTTCAAGTATCTAAAAAGGTGTTACAAGGAGAAGGGAGAATAATTGTTCTCCTTGGCCTCTGATGATAGGATAAGAAACAATGGGCTTAAATTGCAGCAAGGGAGGTTTAGGTTGGACATTAGGAAGAACTTCCTAACTGTCAGAGTGGTTAAACACTGGAATAAATTGCCTCAGGAGGTATCACTGAAAATATTTAAGGTCAGGTTAGACAAACACCTGTCAGGGATGATCTAGACAGCGTTTGGTCCTGCCATGAGGGCAGCGGACTGCTCTCAATAACTTCTTGAGGTCCCTTCCAATTCTATGATTCTATCCAGCATTTGCTGGTAATGAGGGAACTGAAATTTAAATCTTTTAATGGAACAAAAATCTCACCATATACTCTTGATTTTTATATGCAACATTACCAGCTAAGTTAAGGTTGCCTGACCTTCCCATTATAAAGCTCTGTTTAAAGAATGACAAGGCCATAAGAAACAAACCATTTGAGCTTGTACTCAGGCTGAAATATGTATTTAGAAAGTTCCAGCAAAAACTCAGCTGCTTCCAACAAGATTGCAAAACAATGTATTTTTCACTATGTTTAAAAAAGAGCCTGGCCATCTTTTCTTTGAGAAACTCTTATGCACATGCCTACACCATAGGGGGCTGTTTAGAGTGAGTGGGATTTCTCACTGTAATTGCTGCTGTGGCACCAGAACTGAAAGCTGGAAGTCCCACTCCTCTGTTTTCTCAATGCTCTACCAGTTAGCCCTCAGGAGGCATGGAAGAGGAAGAAGCCTGACCCAAATGCTGAGAGAAGTGCCAGATGCAGTGCAGTAGGCAGTGATAAAGGAAACAGATTGCAACAATGAGCTTGAGATTTGGGTGCACAGGATGGATGAGAAACCATGGAGATGAGCAGGAAGATAAGGACCAGCTGGAGAAGAAGCCTGTGAGGGAGAGATTGGGATGAGGATTCTAAGGAGGGAAATTGGGATTAAGACAAGGAGCCTGGAGGAGGAAAGTGGCCCTTGGCTTTAGATAAAGAACCTGGAGGGAAAGATCCTGGGACTGGCACTATTGAGTGTCCTTATGAAAATATAGTAGACGATCAGAGAATTGAGTACTATTATCTTGCAAACAGTTGGGAAATAAAGGTTTCCAAGTATCCTTAATATGGTAGTTCCTAATTTTTGAGTGTTTGACTTTGCAACTTTAAGTAGCTAACCTGATTAATAAAGTATCTCACCCAATTTCCTAGATTTTCAAATAAATTGAAAAAAAAAATCCAGTAAGCAGTCATGTCTTTATGTGAATTAGCTATCTTCCTCAAACTCCTTCCACAATTTAGGAGACAAACACCATAAAAATACAGAAGGATGAAAAGCAAATAGGAACAGTTTGATGAGTTTAATTCACGGTAGCTGATTAAGCTTCTTCTTGGAACCTCTTCAGTCCTCCTTTTTTCCTCATCTTGGTCAGCAGTTCCATCCTATATTGAAAAGAAAAAAAAAACCCAGAGAGAAAGGGAAAACTCTGAAAAGATTCCTGTTTTTTTTAAAGCAACGCCACTAGGTAGTTATATGAAAAGTTCTTCAAGTCATAAGAGTTCCAGTACTACTAGCTTACATATAATCTTTCAGTGTCCAAAGCCCCCTCTTTACAATAAGTGTATTTTCAAACTAAAGAGAAGTAAAGAAAAATTTAATTAGAGGCTGGATTCTGGTTTCATTACAAACAGTGCCAAGTCCAATAACATTATTCTGGATTTTCTCCAGTGTCATTAAACACAGTTAACTCTGATCTTCAACTCCAGTTCAGGTGAACATTTAAACACATGCTTATATCTCATTGACTTCAATGAATCATCAGTACAGGCTTAAGTGGTTTCCTAAATCAGGACCTTATATTATAAAATCTTTGGGTTGGGGACTGTCTTATCAGGTCTACGCATAGACTAAACACCCAGCAGGGCCCCACCACAATACAAATAATATTTTTTCTATTAATAGTCTGAGTAAAACCAGAAAGTTAGGATGTTACTTTTGGTAATGTTGGCATGAGTTTAAAAGTTATAAAACAATAAAAAGAGGGCACTGTAAAAATGGAGCACTAAAAGTAAACCAAGTGTGATTACTGATCTGACTATGCTAGTGGGGGATACAGGCAGTGAATGAATAAAAAGTGGAATGTACTTTAAAATAAATATATAGTTTATAGAGCATCAGATAAAAATAATAAAAGTTAACAGTAGGTTTTTTTAAAATGGGGGGAAAGGTTCATTATGACAAGTTATTTATGTGAAGAGATTGTGCAAGATTGCATCATGATTACTAACAGCTGACCATAAAGAGTTTAAAAATTAAGAAAACAAGCTTTAATGAAACATGTAATATTTGCATTGATGAGCAAAATTATAAAGTTGTCGATGTCAAGTAGTTTTGCAGTAATTGGGTTGAAAATTCCATAAACAGTGAAAGAAGATGGAGGAAAATCCAATGTGAATCATGCAGATTACCCTTGGTTTAATCCTATAATTTAATTGACTATTAAAATAGTTGAGCCGTACAGAAATACTCCTGAGAATTAAGCCTTACTACATGGGATTCAGTCTTTCATTGGAATATTTAATTCAAAAACGGTTTAATTTAAAAAACAAAAACACCACTGTCTGTAGGAATGTGACTGCTTTTCAAATGAGCGATGCAATTTTTTTGTCCTTGAGAAAAACTGGTGATTGCTGGATTAGCTATGGTACTAATCTGCCTCCTAATGTGAGACCAGAAAAAAAAAATCCTGCAATCTTAAAAAAGACTCAAGAAATGAAAAGTTTCAGAGGTAGCCATTTTAGTCTGTAATAGAAAAAACGTTAAAAACAATGACGAGTCCTGCAGCACCTTCTTAGTTACTCTCTAAGGTGCTGCAGGACTATTTGTTGTTTTTCAAGAAATGAAAGGTCATTAGAAGGGAGACTGGAATTAAAGATGAGAATTAAACCATATCTCCATCATCAGGAACTCTTTTGATATGATTACAGTGACTAGGAGCAGCCATTAAAACTCTGTCAGAGGTGGATTCCTCACACCTGATGTGGCAACAACTATTGACTACTCACATTGAATGAGAAAGGGTTAGTGGATTTATTTCATCCTAATGTTATTGGCTCTTTGTAAACTCTGTATGTCACAAAGTACGGTGGAATCAAATGGGCAAACTGTTTTTGTGAACTTTGTGACTGCTCCTAAAGTTTTAAGTAATGTTTCACTAAATACACTAGCAGAATTTTGACAGATTGTATAGACTGTGTGATAAATAGCTTGGTATTTCAAGTAGCATGAACGTCACATGTATGTGCCACCACTTTATACAAATGCAGAATTTGCAGCTGCAGTTTAGATGCCAGCCTCTGAAAAATTAGTTTGAAAATTATAATTTAAAAAGAAAAACATACCATTTGTACGGGAACTCATACTTCTGCCAATTATGCTATATGTGGAGTGTGGAAGTCTGAAAAATCAAGGTGGCCACTACTCTTGATATCTAATGGAGTTTCTACAACTCAGTAATGTAAGCAGTCACCCAAATTTAAGAAGGTTCCAGTTTCAGCTTCACGAGTGAAAACATTGTGACAGTAATATGGCTGGTGAAAGAATGCTGACCTAATTTATTTACGTGCATTGATGAATGGTCTAAAAATGCCTAAGATACAATGTCTTTAAAACATTGGCTTTAGCGCCAGTACATTTGGAGGTTAGCTTAGTAAGTGGTCACCAACCACCCACATGATCTCACAAGATAAATAAGATATAGAATTAAAATCACAATTAAAATATTGTAAAATATTCCCCATTTCTGAAGTGATGGGGCAGATTCAGCTGTAATAAAGTGGCTTGAATGCATGATGTATGTGTGTTGTAGAGCAAGAAGGAAATTGAATGAGGTATTTGTGATGCAGGGTAAGAAAGAAGCCACTGCTAGTGTTAGTTGATGTCAATAATTGATGTCAATGTTATGTTACAATGGTGGTTCATAATGGCTACTCCTAAAAGTTCCCCTATAAGCATTAGAGCAGGAGAAGCAGAAAGAGGTGGAGAAAGAGATTGTGGATCATAGAATTAGATTAATACACTTGATTGAAATTGTGATAAAAGACTGAACTGTTAGTGTTTGAAATGTTCGGACTTATGCTCTCCCCCCTTTAGGAGCAATTTCTGGCCTTATTTCCCCTCCTCTGTTAGTTTGAGGTCCCTCAAAATGTAAGCCTAATAAATTAAATATATTTGTTCCCATCTCTTATCGACCCAAATTGCACAGGTAGAATTTTCACCTGAAGTTTCCTTGGGAGTCTGTTTATACATTCTAGACTTTGGGAATTAGAACTCTACAGCAAAATGTCATCCTTACTGTACATTCTCTCTCATACACAATGGATCAGCCTGTGATCCCAGTTATGCCTTTTTGATACAGAGTGATTTGTGGCATTACCTCTTATACACATTGATATAACTGAGATAAAAATGTGGCTATCCATTCCTTAGTGTGATGTTTATTCATGCCTCCTTATTCTGCTCTTAATTGGTAAAAATGTTAGGTAGTAAAAAGCTGTGAATTCATCCTGCAGAAGATACAGCATTTTTGTTTCAGTTTATATAGGTGCGTTTTTGTTTCAGTTTATACCACTCCACCAGAAGGTAATCCTCCTGCTCAAATGATAGTCCTATTGAAGTTGCAAGAAAGCAGACGGAGGAAAAATTCTAACCCCTTCTGAATGTCCCACAGTCTGCTCTGGGTGCCATTCAGAACCTATTTTCACCTGAGGAGAATGCAGCAAAGCTAAGTCATGACTCTGGCTTTTGAGAGATGCACACATTTTCCCCCACTTAGACTATCTTGATTCTTATATGGTCCAGACACCAGGCTATCCGAGGTGCTTCCCACACAGTGGACTGGCATGCAAATTAATTTAAAATGTATCACCGGACAGACCTCAGGAAAATTATCTAAATGCAGACTAGTTATCTAGATATGAAGTTTTCAGTGGAACATCACCAATACCATGGGACATGTGGCCCACTAAATTCTTTTTTAAAAATTTACTATTAGCATCTCTGGAGTTATAGGATTAAAACCACACTGATAATGCATTCACATTATTCTCACAAACGCAGTAAACTAGCAGATTTATCTAGTGTTGATCGGGTCCTTAACTCAATTAAGGTGTTTGGGTTTCAGGGGGTTTTTTTAAATAAAAGGAAAATGTCTGTTTTAATTGGTTTTTAATGGGAATTCCATCAAGTGTTCTTTTTTTCTGTAGCTCAGCCACTCAGTCATGTCACATACAGTAAAGCCACCTTCTGGGGAAATGAGAAGGTCCAGTTAAAAGTTAATAAGTCATGCCAACACAAACACAAAAAGACAACCTTCAGCCCCCTTCTGTGCCATTTCTCAGCCTCATCCGGGGCTCCATATTCCTTCCCTCAGGCTTGCATGTGCTTCCATCAGGGACTGATAGAAGAATGTAGGCCCGCCATCTATGCTGGATTCTGACCCAAGGACATCTTATTAAAGAACTAGGTCTCCTCATTCACAGTATGTCTACACTACAGGATAAGGTCGAATTAAGATACACAACTTCAGCTACGTTAATTGCCTAACTGAAGTTGAAATAATACCTTAACTCGACTTTTGGCGCTGTCCACACTGCATGAAGTCAAAGGGAGAACACTCTCCCTTCAACTTCCCTTACTCCTTCTGGAAGCAGGACTACTGGCATCGACCTGAGTGCCCCACTTAGTTCGAATTAGCATGCCGTGGCAAACCAGTATCTCTATCACCTGGGGAGTAAGTAATCCATAATCCTCCCACACCAGGTAAGTTATAGAAAACTAGACAGAAGCATGTACTTTGAAAACAAAACTGGGGTTTATTGAGGGACTGTTAACATAAGGGAGGCTGTGGAAAAGCAGATAAACAACTTTGTTGTCCCAAAATGGGCCTGAAGACTGGTCCCAAATGACCTTGGCAAATACAAAGTAAAACCCTGAAGCTGTACTTGTAGGTCTCCTCTGGACCTTTCCAAGAAAAATAGATGGACTGGATACAAAGTAGCTGCTGATGGTAAATAGTGACCTGTCCTTTTCCTATTAAGGTGCTTTGGATCCTAGGCTTGCAAATACCTTCCAGAGGCTACTGGGGACAGGAGGGACAAAGGACCTTCATGGCTGGAACTGCAGGAACCAATGAAATAGGTTCCAGTAAGTAGACTCATGGGTTACAGATCTCAATCGATGATGTGGATCAGGTGGTTAGTGAAGGACTCCTCCAGTGCCCACATGAAGGGCTCATCTAGACTGCATTCCTCTCTCAAAAGGAATGCAAATGAAGCAGAATGAAAATTCAAATGAGGCACGGATTTACAAATCTCACACTTCATTTGCATAAACACATCTGAGCGCTTTTTTGAAAAAGGGTTTTTTTCCAAAAAAAACCCCACAGTGTAGATGGGGTTCTTTCGAAAAAACACCCTTTGTTGAAAGAACCTGTACTCCTGAAAAAAAGAGGTGTACAAGTTCTTTCGAAAAAGGGTTGTTGTTTTTCCAAAAGAACCCTGTCTAGACTGCGGGTTTTTTTCTGAAAAAAAACCTCTCTCGAAAAAGCGCTTGGACGCAATTATACAAATGAAGCGCAAGATTTGTAAATCACGCTTCATTTGGATTTTCAATCTGCTTCATTTGCATTCCTCTTTCGAGAGAGGAACACAGTCTGGACATAGCCAAAGTGACAATTACTGGCTGCCTCTCCGACAGATAGCCTGCCTGATAGGAGACTTAGTCCTTTTGTAGCTTCTAGAGCACAAAAATTCCAATGGGTTTGTGCCAATCTCCTTAGAGGCAGTGTTTGCTTTGCACTAAAGGACAAAGAGTGCAAAAATCTGTGAAGGACGGTAGCAAAGATGGAGTCTGTGTTGTTGTTCTCTCCTTCAGGCTAGATACCATCTTAAAAAAATGTACCAACTCTGCCCACACATCTACACTAGCGATTTCATCACTGTACCCAACAACATCAGTCACTGCATCAGGGGCTTATTTAACTGCACATCCACTAATGTGATCTATGCCATGAAATACCAACAATGCCCCACTGCCATGTATATTGGCCAAACTAGACAGTCTCTACAGAAAAGAATTAATGGACACAAATCAGATATCCATAAAGGTAATACATGGAAACCTGTTGGAGAACACTTTAGCCTGCCTGGGCACTCATTAATAGGTCTCCAAGTCACCATGTTGTTTCAGGCCAGTTCCACAAGCCAAGTACAGGGAAGGGTTGGAACTTAACTTCATTTACAAGTTTAATTCTTATGCTAATGAAATGAACAGAGAGACATCAGCTGGCTCGCACACTACCTTCCACATCCTAATGACATAATCAACCAAACAAACAATGGAGATGCCAATTGTTTTTATCAGCCTCTTGTAACTACTTGAACCATCCACTCACCGTCTCTTTTTTTCCCTTTTCTTTTTTTCCTCCCCTCCGTTTTCCCTTATTTATTCTTGGATATTGACTTCTAATACTCCAGTCATCTGAAGAAGTGGGCTGTGCCCATGAAAGCTCACGATACCATCTACATGTTTTGTTAGCCTTTAAAGTGCTACTAGAGACTTTTCATTATATTTTAAGTTTTTAAAAAATGGAGTCCATTAACCACAATTTATTACAACTATCAACCTTATTACAAACACAACACTATAAAGGAGAGTACATTCAATGTACGCAAAGAAACAAACATGAATAAGCATACATATAGAGAAAACTTCCCTACAGTTTTTTCCCTCTCTGTTGAAACCATCTCTACCACATCTCCTCAAGCTCTACTGAAGTGTTTCTGTTGAACTTATCTCAGGACTTCTACCAGCCTATCTTCCTATCTCAGGACTTCTTCTAATGGCTCCTCCTGCTTGCTCATTTCCTACCTGTTTAAGCTCTGTCTCAAGAATCCTCCTAGAGCAGGGATGGTCCCAGAGCTGGAACACCATGAATCAGCTGTTCAAGCTTTGCAAGGGAGGGAGAGGAGCAAAGACAGAGCATGAATCAGGTGATTCATGGTGCTCCGAAAGTGCTGGGAGGAATAGGAAATGTGGGGCTTTAGTGCCCCAGTGAGTGAGAGGCACATGCTGGAGGGGGAGATACAGAGGGTCCATGGGGCCACAGGTGGAACTACAGTAGGCTACAGGTTGCCATAGCCCACTGAGATGGAGGACCACATATGGTGCACTCACCATTCTTAGTTGCCCATTTACTGACCTAGAACCACATCACCCCTTGTTTTTCTTTAAATGTAAATCCTGACTCCATTTCATTCCTTTCACTTCCTTATAAGCCAGGGGTGCCTAATTATCCTTAGTTATTTCCACCTCCTCTGGCTGGGTGGTAATCAACACAGGTGCACCAATGGGCTCTTAATCCCTTGTCTAACAGCTGATAGGTGGTATGTCCCACCACAATAAGTGAGTTAATTTAGTCTGCCAACCTGACAAATGGGAAGTGTTCAGGCCATAAAAGAGAAGGTGTCTCAGAAAATCTCATCAGTCAATTATCCTGGTATATCACGCTGTTTGTTCTCATAAGTGTTTTGCCAGATTTTTCTTTCTTTCCGTCTAGATAGATGGACCTTTTTCCTCAGCAACCTAGAAAAAATCTCACCAATGTTTCCTTTCTCCAGGCAGTTGTTGCAAGCTTGTAAGTATTATATGATAATGAGGTTTTGTATTCTCAATAGAAAAAAAAATGTTAGATGGAAAATGGATCACTTCTTTGTATGGAAACATGTTGTATAAAACTTGTTTGGTTTTGATCAGCCCTAGTCTCTAGCTAACTCAGATACAAAGCTCATGATAAACAGGTCAGCACTCACAATTGGGCACTGTATGCTGATATGTGGGATACCACAATCCTATCTTTCCTGGAGTAGGAAATAACTGTAGTATTAGAGATGTTGCAGTGTACTTGCTTGTTAATGAGGGTAAAGGACATATGTAAGATGTGTAAAGGCTGAAAACAGGATTGTTGCTTTGTGATGTCCTTACTGGTTGATTAGTTGTTGTTTCTTTGAGGGACTGCTCCCTCTTTTTTTTTTTTTTTTTTTTTTTTTTCAGATGGTTTACCTCTCTGATCTGGTGGGACTGACTGGTTGTGGTCCATATATTATGCATAGGGTTCTACCAAATTCCTGATGATGGAAAAATACATCACAGACTGTGAAATCTCATCTCTTGTGAGCTTTTAATCTATGATATACAGCTTTCACAGGGGAGACGAGCTAATTTCCCTTGAAGCTATGGAGCTGCACAGGCTTGTAGTTGTCTAACAAGCCGTGCTCAGGGCTGCTACACACAACGCCACTTCTGCTCCAACACAGAGTGTTGTCTCTTCCCTCCAGCCCAAGCATAGAGCTGCTGCAGCTGGGGAAGAGACCCCTTCTACCCCTGTTGACCAGAGCACAGACCTGCCACAGTTAGGGAGAGGCATAATCTAGCCCTGCTGGCCCCAGCACAGACCTATCCCAGTGAGGAGAGAGGTGCCCCTTCCTCAGCCCAGTCCAGGCCCATCTGAGCTGCCATGGTCAGCAGAGAGGCACCTCTCACCCAGCCCATAGTTGTTGGGGTGAGAGAAGGCTGTGGGAGGGGACCCTTCTTTCCTGGGGAAGCCTGTGTAAAGAAACAGCCCTTTTTTTTTTTTTTTTTTTTTTTTTTTTTTTTTTAAAGCTATATTGAAAGGCCTGTAGCCATATTAGGAGACTTAAAGTTTTCCTCTACAGCCAGATAGAAAAGCAGCAGCCATTAGCTATAATAAAACTTGCAGTCACATACTCATAGTCCATCTAAACCAGTGGTTCCCAAACTTTTTGGCATCAGGCCCCCTTTTGATTTTTGAGAAACTCTCACGCCCCCCCCCCCCCCAGAAAGCAGCAGAACTTGGGGTGGAATTGACGGGGGTGTGTGGGGCTGGGTTGCCTTGCACCTCCCTGGAACTTCTTCATGCTGTGCCCCTCCCTCCCCCCCAGTTTGGGAACCCATGATCTAAACTGATTACAATAGTGTAATATCAGGGTGTTAAGGAGACTCCATCCTAATCGCCCTCACTATCACAGGCGTGGACCATAATTCTAGAAAGGACACCGCTTCACAAATTTTTGAAGTGGCCCTAGGCTGCCCTGGAAGGGGCAGGGCCAGGACACTACTGTGGTCCCTCTCCCGCAGACCCTCAGGCTACATCTACATTGAAGCACTATTTCAGGATACCAGAGGTATCCTGAAATAGTTATTCCACAGCTTTTGAGTGTGCCCATTATTTCAAATTATAACGGGCTCACTATTCTGATGTCCCTGCAAACCTCATTCCATGCGGAGTAAGGGATGTTTCGAAATAGTGATTTGTTTTGAAATAAGTGCTGTGTAGACAGCACCAAATTTTGAAATAAGCTATTTCGAAATAAGCAAATTGTGTAGCTTGAGTCTATTTCAAGCTATGGGTGAAGTATAGACACACTCTGATTGGCCTGGGGATGAGGGAGCATGTGAAGTCTTTGTCCCCTTGCCCCAGAGAGAACCACTAGCTGTTCTGAACAGCTGGTGGTTCTCTCCAGGCACCCACACCCCTGGTGGTAAAAGGAGACATTGTAAAATCTCTTGCTCCCTGCCCTGCAAGTGGCATGTGGCGCTGGCAGGGGAGGAGACTTGGCACACTCCCCTGTCCCCAGGCCCTGATAGACTTGGGGGTGGGCGAGTGGCAGGGCATCCGTGGGCTGAATCAACCTGCTTGGCTAGCCAGGTCCAGCCCACAGAGGCTCTCTTGCCCACCCCTGCACTATCATCAGATAAACAGATCTCAAGATGGATAAAGAAAATTTAGTTTAATAGCATTTTGGTCTGGCAAGAAACTGCTTATGAATAGCTGAGGTTGTGAAATCCTACTTTCCTATTTGTTTGTCTTTATAATTTTTGTCTGGTCTTTAATTATTTCTGTCTGCTGTATAATTCATTTTGCTCGGTGTAAATCAACTAAGGTGCTGGGGTCTGCCTGGTCAGGTAATCCTGTTACTGTATGTTATGATTGGTTAGTAACGTTTTAGTGAAATAAATTGCTAAGATAAAGCTAAGCAGGGCTCAAGTTTCAATATATAAACTGGGGCCCCAAAGGAAGTTCTTTGGGAACCAACTCTAGGACACAGCTCCAAGATCAGTGCTCCCAGACCTCAACCCTGTGCCAATGACACTATGCAGAAACTGGAGTCCCCCAGATGGACCTGATCCTGACTAGCCATCAAGACAAGTTGATCTGTCTCATTGGAAGTGGTAAGCACTGTATGCCTGGCATGTGCATTCTGTTTTTAATGATTAACAAATAAAAATTAACATAATATTACTGTGTAAGGCTCTTTCACTGGTAAAAGACCCCACAAACCTGCAGTGTGTAATGTTACGCCTGAGCCTGCAAAAGGGTAATGGTGGGTGCCTATAGTAAAAAGGTTATGCCTGAGCCCTAGGAACAGGTAAGGGTGGATGCCTCTAGATTATGTGATTGAAAGATAATTTTGTGTGGGTAACACCTGTATCTGAAATCCTGCATCTGCAGCCACAACCTTCACTTGCTCTCCCCACCATATGCCTGCCCTCCATGCCTCTGCAGAGCTTCCTCTCACAGCAAACCCCTCACCCCCCTCAACTCCAACCTTCTGCCCTAGTCCTAAACCGCCTCCTGCACCTCAAGCCCCTCATTCCCAACCCCACCACAGAGCCTGCACCCCCTGCCTGAGCCATCAGCCCACCACCCCAAGCTAGAGCCCACTCCTACACTATGAACCTCTCAGCCCTACCCCACCACAGATCCTTCATGTGCAGAATGAATTTTATTATGTTCATCAATATGGAGGTAATGTGGCACATAATATTGATACCGAACATGGACATAAAATATTAGAGGGAACAGTGAAGACTAGTGTTTCTCACGTAGCAGGGGTACTGACCCAAAAGGGAGTTCTCTGAGGGTCGCAAAGTTTTTGGGGGGAGTCATAGTATTACCACCATTATTTCAGCACTGCCTGCAGAGTTGGGTGTCCAGAGAGCAGCAGCTGTTGGCCAGTTGTGAAGGAAGAGCTGCTGCTGGCGGCAGCAGCACAGACAAAAGGGTAGTAATCCTGATACCTATGCAGTATGTGAATGGGAGTCAGGTCTTGCCACATGTCTAACCACTATCAACTGCCAATATAGTCCCCTGGTCCTCACTATAGATGCATTTCACATAAGAATCTGGATTTGAGAGAACCACATATAATGCAGCACAACTGGGGGGGGGGGGATGTTATGCTTAATTTATCTTCTATTATGAGTATTATGTATGTCTGTGCATCTAATATTCCTTGGTTTTGTCACCCAATTATAGTAATTTAATAACCCACTCCAAATGAGTCCTCTTCCATTCAGTTTCCCAAAAGCATCTGTACCACAATTCTTTCTAGTCTGATATTGAACATAACGAGGTTAGTATTACTACTAGAGATCCCACTTCTATTATCTTCTCTACCTTATGCTGCGAACTGTCTCTTAGGTCATGTCTACACTATGAGATAAGGTTGAAACTAATATAGCTAACTTCTGGGTACCCAATTTTGCAAAGCTGAAGACACATGAACAAGCCGTTCTGGGCTCTCTGCACTATGTGTGCATAGTGTGCCGCATATCACACCCAATTGACTTAACCTGCTGTAGTAAGAAAAAATTGTGACTTCACCAGAAGTGCCCTCCCCCACGGTTGGTGCTTGACTGGGAGACATCCTGGGAGCAGGGGACTGACTCCAGCATCATGAACCAATCTGGCCAGCTGGCGATTGAGGAGAGCCTATTCTCCTTCTCCTCACCCTCCGCTACCATGCTGTCCTCCATGCTGATACCAGCTGATGGACTCCACAGTCAGACTGGGGAAGCTGGTTGGGACCCACCCTCCAGAATTGCATCCAGATGCTCATATAAGCAGCATCTGTGAGGTGCTGAACCAGACCAGATGTTAGCCTCCTTCACCTTGTGGTAGGACTGCCTTAGCTGCTTGACTTTTCACTCTGCACTGCTGGCTATCTTTGGAATAGCCTTCAGGCAGCTTGCAATCTTTATGTAAATGTCCATGTTCCGCTTGCTGATGTGAAGATCGGAGGGAATGGATTCATCTCACCACACCTTGATACTCCACACTGGTGTTCCCCTGGGAACTGGAGCCCATGGAAGCAGAGGTGTTCAAAATCATTGCAGTATTTGCATTTGTCTAAGTCACGGCCACGTGTGCCACAATGTGTTGCTTGCTCTGAGATGTGTGGCCAGTGTTACAAGCACAGGAAACGAAATTCAAATTTTCCCAGGGATTTTTCTGTTCATCTGGAGAGCGGTCAAGGTACAAGTTCTGGCCGGGGCAGTCAGAGCAAGAAACTGTGGGATGCCTCCCCAAGGCCAATAGCCTTGACTTCCACCAATGCTGCATCTACACTAGCGTAAACTTGACACCTTAAGATCAACCCAACAGGATAGGTGGTTTGGATGCATCATTTAGAAAATCAACCTTATGCAGCTAAATTCAATCTCAACTCCTGGTGTAGACCAAGCCTTAGAAACTGATAAGACAGCTCTTGTAGTTAGATATTACTGGGGTGTCAAAATTTCTAAAGGCACATAAAGAAACATATACTTCCTTCCTAAGCTTTATTTATTATGCTTTCTATTAAGTTAGGGAGATAACTAGCAGCATTATAAATACCTCACACTCGCCTACCAATAAGATTCATTTCACTGATAGTTTTGCATTTCCATGTAAATCTTTAATACTAAATTATCTGCTGTCTTCAGTATTGTAGCTAACATTTATATGTATGCAGTACTGCAGCAAATCACAATTTCCTTTAAAATAATTGGAGAGATGTCTTTTTCTATAACCCTCAACTGGTATCTTATATCTATATAAAACCAACACTCTATTTACTGGATAGTATGTCACATTCTCTTCTCTAGCAATATGTGGTCATGTAACAAAAGACTCTATCATGCAGATGCAGGAGGAGCCACAGTTAAGGTTGCCATGGGAACCTTACCTCTAAATGGTCTGGCTTTGACTTAAAATCTCAAACAGGACATTACGTTAGTTATGTTTTTGTTGGGGTGGGGGTTTCACATAATTATGTTGGATTTTCTGTTTTATTCTTTTATGAAGTTATGAATGCAGAATTTGTAAACCAAAATTACATGCACTTTCAAATACAAAGAGCAAAGATGTGTTTACCAAATGTCCTTAGAATGGTGAATAATATGATTATGCTTTGTAAATAGTGATGGAAAGAATTGTTTTGTTTTTTAATTCCACTAGATAAATAGTGGCTATTAGTGCCACCAAATACTGGATATGGATCTTGGATACTGATAAACACTATTAGAGTGTAGACGAAGCCATTCTGTTTCTCAAATGTCTTGTGCAAAAGCGCGTCCAGATATCAAAGTGCATCATAAAAGCAATGTGCTTTTTGCGCAAGAGAGCGTCCACACTGCATGGACACTCTTGCGCAAGAAAGCTCTGATGGCCATTCACAGAAAGGCCATCAGAGCACTGTGCTTTTGCCAATAAGGGTTTCTTGCGCAAAAATCCTCCAGAGCATCCACACCTGCTTCTTTGTGCAAGAGCTGGAGCACAAAAAGGAATTATTCCTCATGGGGAGAGGAATAACTCTACTGGCAAAAGCCCTCTGTTCTGCCAATTTACTTGTGCAAAACCACGCTTGAGGTGTGGATGCTCTGCCAGTTTTTGCGCAAAAACCTTGTAGTGTAGACGTAGCCAATGAGCTGCAGTAGGAGAGAGCCATGAAAGGAGAAACTGGAACGAGGAATGGGGCAATAATTGTGGGAGGGATAACTTGAGAATCTGTCTCAAGCAATGGGCAGGAGCTGGGCAATAGGAAGATAGGCAGAAGGCTGTTGTCAGAAGCTGGCTGACAGAGGGGAACCAAACAGATGGACAAATCAGGTAGAGGGACGTGGTGGTGGTAGTGGGAGGAAGTTGAGCAGGTGACAGGAAGCAAGTTGATAATCTAATTCAAAGGTGTGAACAACAGAAAATAGTGAGGCAGTGAGTGGAAACTGAGGGACTGTGAAGCCAAAAGGAGTTTAGCTATGCAGTGGGAGAGAGTGAAATGGGAGTTGCACCATAACTGAATGGCTGCTGTCAGTCATCATGGTAATGAGATTGGTATAAGAACTTAGATATTTTATTTTGAACCTACTTAAATACTTTCGAGTCCAACTGTTACTAGTTTTAAAAGGGCCAAAATTATATTAACATGTTTTATAGAACGGATTTTTTGTTTTGTTTCAAACTTCAGTTGTCTTAAAATACTTCACTAGGCAAAAAACATCAATGCCTTACCCACAGTTTTGGATACTGGAATTTGCTTGATGAGAGAGGGAACATTGTCCAGGACATTGAGTTTATGCCTTCACTTTTCTGAAAGTGCAATTTGATCATTTTCTTTTTCCTGGAAAGTCACTTATGGATAATACATATGGCTTTCTTGTAGATTACATTATCTGCTCCCAAAGAATTTATATTTCATTTGATAAACTTGCCTCAGAACGGTCATAAGCTTTGTGCGGCACATAGTCTGGAGCTTTTATGATAACTGGTGCAACACCTTAAAACTTTCCTATTTTTGAAAATAATTAATTGCACTACAGGGTGACTGCCATAACACCGGTATTAACAGAATATTATTTAGACCCATTGTACATGTCCTTATTTTAAAAGAAAAAGGCTGGTATCCTTTCATAGCATGCTAGCAACCATCCTAGCAATTATGATTCTTAATTAGAAAATACTAGATTTATCTGGCATTGCTCAGGTCCTTACCTCAATTCATTTTTATTTTTCTTCATTTAAATAATTGCTTTGGGGTGGGGCTGGGGATGAGGGGTTTAGTATGCAGGCTGCCTAAGGGAGACAGGACTACCCCAGTCTTCTCTCACTGCAGCAGCTTGGAGCCAGGTGAGAAGTGCCTCTCCATGGCTGCTCCCTAGCAAGCTGTGCACTTTCCCCTTGCTCCCTGATGAAGGGGAGCAACCAGCAATGTTACCATATGAATGGGGTGGCGGGGGCTGCAGCTCCCCCACCCTACCTAAAGGGTGGGAAGCTCAAGGCTGGGGATTATAATTAAGGAGGAAAGTGCTTTTTGTAATCTAGATGCCTTTTACAGAAATGTACTTGATACAGTACAAATCAATAAGATGTAAGCACCTAACTGTGTTTTCTGGAGAAAGGTCACTGAGCTGGGCATTAACCAAATACTGGAGGCATCATAGCCTATTTTTCCTCAGTGTCCCCTAATTACACTGGAAAAGAGGGGGAGCCCTGTAGAACCCCACATGAGAGCTCTCGGAGAAGATTAATTGCCAAAACCAACCCTTAGATTTCTCAGACAGAAAGAAATGGAGTCACCCACAATAGAACACTACAATCACAACTAGAAGATGTCATTGTTCTGCCCCAGACCTAACATCCCAGACACTTCATAAACTTAAACAAAAACTGGTCTGGTAGCACTTTATAGACTAACAAAACACGTAGATGGTATCATGAGCTTCCGTGGGCACAGCCCACTTCAGATAAGTTTTGAGTTTAGGATGTGCAGACCCAAGTCATGCTTCAGGCCGAGATGCAATACAGAGGCAGCCCTCATTGCACTTAAGAGAACTTCCCAAGCTAAGGGAGGAGACATCTGAATGCCTGTGCCATTCAAACTCTTTGCAGCTTATGTTACTGGCTTGCTTTGTGTGACAGTTGTGGTGGTATATTGCATAGTTCTATGCTGATGAAATGCATTTATTGACTTTAGTCACTAGGATTCTAAACAAGTATCCATGTTTACTTCAACAATATCAGAAGGTTGTGGAAGAAACTTTGGGAGATTAATTGGGGAGACACTCAGGAACTATTCAGATAATTCTCAAGGGATTTCTGCTAGCACTTTGTAACTTTTATGTCCTTTTTTGGTAAGAATTATGTGCAAACACATCAGTTAATTTACACTGCAGTCTTTTTAAAAATGAATGTTAGTAAGCTTTTTTAATGAAAATCTAAAATGGAATATTATAAACAGTTAGATTATACAAAAATATTTGTATGGAAATAGACTCGTAAAGTAGAACCGCCTACTAACTTACTTCAGAGCCACTCCTATTACAGCATCAAGCTCTGGGAAACTTTTTATGTATTGGTAGTATACTAATCCAATAACAGTAAATGTCTATGTAAGAAACCTTTGTGAATAGCACACACACAATTTCTTTAGTTTCAGTGTGAGGACCCACTGAAAACCCCATTCATCAGGAATGAAAGGAATCTGGGCATATCTTCTCATTGCATTTTCACAGAAATAAAGACTGATGCTATCACGTTAATGGCCACAGGAATGGAGAAATACATTGTATATAGTGGAACTCACACAGTAATGGATAAGAAATTTGGATACAAGTACCAGTCAGTATGGCTTCACCATAATTTTTTAGCCAGGAAACTACAGCAGAGGCTATTGGGCAAGTTCCCCACCAAGAACTTCCATATAAAGGAGCTACTTTAAGGCCCCTTTAGTAATAGCTGCTTTGAGTAGGAGCAGTGCAGGTTGCCATGACAACATGAGAAAAGGTCTGGAAGTTGGGAGAGAGAACCCTGTTTAGTTATCAGTTTGTCCCAAACACTCATCTAATGACATCTCAATCTGTGACAGTTCCACAAATTTGTCACCTAAAAATAGCTCAGATTTGGGAGTCTGCCTTATACCCTCAGCCATGAAGACTGATGCAAAGAATGAATTTAGTTTCTCTGCAATGACCTTATTGTTCTTGACTGTTCCTTTAGCATCTCAATTGTTGAGTGGCCTCATTGGTTGTTTAGCAGGCTTCCTGCTTCTGATGTACTTTAATTTTTTTTCTGAGAGTTTGGCCTTCCTAATTATATTCTTTTATTAATTTGCAAGAGTTTATGCTCCTATTTTCCTCACTAGGATTTAACTTCCACTTTCTAAAGGATACCATTTTATGCTCACTGCTTCTTTTACTTTTCCTAGAAGCATAGGAAAACATATTAGGATATTTTAGTTAGCATTCAGATTTATAAATGATCATTTCTTATTACCAGGTGTCATGATCATGAGGGTTAGCCAGCATCCTGCGGTCTAACAGGTTAACTATGTCCCTTACCTAAACCAGGTGGCAGGTAGCCAATAGAAATGTAGGTAGGAATTTCAAACTGGAACAAAGGAATTTTGGGGTTTTTTTCCCTCCTTTGTCCCTGGGTTTCTCTCCAGCTACTGAAGGGGACAGGAGGTCTCCCTCTAAGAAAATACTCTTAATAATTTGTAAGTAGGATAAAGTTTAGATAAATCCATTAGGTTTTATTGTTTGGGAAATGGGATCTGGTCTGTGCATTTAAAAATGGGGTTTGCTCTCCTTTGTAACTAAGTTCCTGGCCCATGGTAAACATCTCCTCCATGAATATATGATTTTGTTACTGTCCCATCTAGTCATTATGCTTGCAACAGGAATATTGTGGTGATAATAAAAAAAAATCTATTTTCTTTTATTAACCTGGCATTGGTTAATTTTTGTGTCCTGGTTGGTACTTTAGGGGTGAGATTTCCCAAGCAGTCTCTCCCTAGTTGCTTTATTAATATTTGGGGGGTGGCAGCAGCGTTTTCCCCCCCCAAAATCTTAACCTAGATTTTGGGAATAAGTTTTATACCAAAGCCTGGTAGATAAGATTTTGGGGTACTTTTGCTAGCCCCCACTTCTGCATTTATCATGCCAGAGTGGGGAAGGAGCCATGACACCAGCTGTCTGTGCACTTATTTAAATTATTTTTTAACATTTTTAGCTTTCCCCATGATTTTAGCTCTATTATGTATTTATTTCTAGAGGGGGGTGTTAGTTGTCATTGGCTTAGGAGTTTCAGAGCAAGACACCAATCTGATTGGTTTCTGTCCCAAAATAAGATGAGTTTTCTAGTTGGAAGTCAGGCGCTAGAGTGCGGGGACAGTAGCAGTGGCCCGGTGCTCTGGGCCTCTTTGAATTGCTGGAAGAGTGCCGCTTGGAGGGGGGTGTGAGCCACAATCTGGGCAGCACTAAGGGCTGACTGCCCTGAGTCCTGCCCCTTCCACCAAAGACCCAACACCTGGGGCATGGATTCCCCTGACCAGTTGTTGTCCCTCCTGGCACTCAGCTATATTCTGAGCATAACATATCTGGTATACTGTCATGTCGTGTGACTTTTTTTTTTCCTCTATCTTATCTTTTTCATTAATCTAATTTTAACATGTTACTCTAATCCAATTCTGTTTTGGTTCATAAGCTACAAAGGAATGCTTAAAGGAGAGTAATGAACAAGAAGACAACACTTACCTTGTCTTATTTAGGTTTGTCCTTTTTTTAATTTTAATTTAACCACCTTCTGTTGCTGGAAGGGACACATTTCTGGCTTCCCAGAGCACAGAAGCCTTGGGGGGGAAAAGCTCTGGGAAGCTCAAAGGCTTGTACCTTTCACCAACTGAAGTTGGACCAATAAAAGATATTACCTCACCCATCTTGTCTTTAATATTCTGGGGCTGACATGGCTACAATAACCTTACTCATCTGTTGATGTAACAGCCTTAGTAGATAAGAGATCCCTTCATTCATAAATATTCAGAATAACAAAAAAATCTCAGACCATAACGTTAACGGACAAACACCTAACAAATCAGTGCATTTTTATTTTAGGGTAAAGTTGTGAGAAATAACACTTTTTTTTGACAATTAAAAAAAGAAAACATTGAGCCAGCCTTTACTTAAGCCAAATGACTCTGACATTAGGGTTTGTCGTACACTTTTTTCACATCTAGATTTTTGACTTAATGCTAGTTAACAGCATCTTTATAAATCCTAACTAATGTAATAATAGAGAAGACAGACCTGTTAGGCCATATTTTCCAGTTCAAGAGGCTCTCTGGACACCTGTGCAAAAGTGCTCACTACAGTCTATTTCCAATTGCTTTGTAATAATACCAGGCCAAGCTATCTCAAATCACTTGTGGCATAGGGACAAGAATTAGGTTTGATATTGCTTTGGAAAACAGAAAACAATGTGTCAGTTAAAAGCAGCTCATGTGAAAATGGTAGAAACAAAAGAAAGAGTTGAAGTACAAATAATGTAAAGGTTAGTTTCCTGAGACTGCCTATAGAGAAAAATCTACTACAACTTGTCTTATACTTTCTGATAGCTAATAATTTTAAAAAGAAAATCTCAGAGGACAAATTGTGTGCTGATTTATACTCCATAGAATTCTGATTGTATTGGGGATAAATCAATGCAGAATTGTTTAATTGAGGCTTCTGTAAATTCCATAAAACTCCGTGAACAGGATCTATGCAGCTGCAAAAGGCAGGAAGTAACACAGAACATCATCAGAGTATTGGCAGCAAAATTACTGTAGCAAGGGTTGTACAATCCTAATAAAATTATATTGCCTAGCCAATGCAACAAACATTGCTTTCCTTCTGTAGCTTTTGGGCTCACCTTAATAGAAGAAAAAGATACGTAAAGGTGATGTGAGCAGGAGGCAGAGTATAAAAGGACAGAGATTCTGAAGAAAGCAGGAAAGAATATTTTTTCACTTTGTCCTAATGCTTGCATTCAACACAACTTTTAGGATTCACAGTTCTAGAAGTAAAACGTTTGTGTTTAGATAGACAGCCATTCCATTTTTTCCTTTCTTCAGTAAGTTTTTTATTACATTCTAGTCCTGTGAGCTAAGCAGAAAGAAGATTCCCTAATTCATGACTAATGAAGCCATCAAATTTTTAAAATGTAAAGGGGTCACTGTGCTAGTCTTCCTGCCTTGTGAAAGTCAGGAAAAAAAGGTTTTCTTGTTGAGGTGGTAATAGGAAATCCATTACATCACTGCACTCATATTAGAACCTCTCCCACTCCATCATAAATGTAAAAACTAAAATGACATCACAGGTTGAGGAGCTAAATTAGTTTGTAAAAGATAGTGCTGTAAGCAAGCGTATGCGAACTTATTAACATACAACAAAGACATTCAACAAAAATTAAAGTAGCCCATGAGGTACAAGTTTGCCAAAGAAAACTGCAGGTTGTTGCTGCTTGCTGCTTTGTTTGCTCAAGCTAGCATTAAGTCTCTTTCTGGAACTTTGTCTTCCATCCTTGATGCTTCTGCCTGTACTAATACTAACAGATGATAACATCCTCTTACTTTATCTGTTGAAGGGCTTTCTAAATCCGAAGTCCTATACTGCTTTGGGCTCAGATCCTCTAAAAATGTGCATGTTTTATAGTCATGAGACACCTGCATCAGTGTTTGGAGGATCAGGCCTTAAATTATGCACCTGTAACTATCAGCCACACCTAGGCTAGTTAAATTCTAATGGCTGCTATTACTCAGAAAGCAGCTGTCAGATTTATTCCTTCTCTTGGCCCAAAGAGGACCATTTCTGGTAAGGAAAAACAAAATGAAACCAGCGAATTCTATAAGATCTTTTTATTAAAGTATACTAATCCTTTTTCACCCAATTAGCTCTGTTTTCTCCATTAGGTGAGATGGGTTTCTCTTTCATTTTAAAACATCAAGAGAAGGCTGCAGAGATTTAAAAAGATGAGAATGGTCAAATATATTTTAAACTACATGGATTATATTCTTCCATATACAATGTGAAAAAATAACTTTTTTAAAAGAGAAAAGGGACTTTTTATTTGAAGAATGGCATCAAGAGGCATCCCCCTTTCAGAACACTTTGTTTTCAGGACTCCCTCTGAACAAATACATGACATACATACTAGAAAATAGTTTACTTTTTTGCTAACTGAGGAAAAGGTCTCCTCTCAAAGTATATATTAAACAACAGGACCCCCTAAAATCAGAGCATAATCAGTTTAATCTCTGATAATTCCTCCTGCTGAAAGACAATATTGTCCCCCTGTAGGCAGTTACTCTTTAAATAGTTCATTTCATTTCAAACTACTTTGTCCACTCATTAAACAATAGTAAATAGTGGTGCATAGGGATTGCAGAATTATATTTGCTGCTCTTGATTTGGTCAATAAGACGCATCATAACATCATGCATTTATTAATAAAAGTAAAACTTCTAGTTTTGGAAACCAGTTTGTTAGACTTGAATCAAAAGTCTGGTCTCACTCAGATGACTTCCTCATTTTGAATTAACATTATGGTCTCAGCCCTGCAACTGAGTGTAAGCAGATGCTTACTCCTTCATGGGGCCACACTGAGACTGTCTACACTGCAAAGCTATTGTGAGATAGTGGAGTAGCCTGAAATAGCTATCCCACATCACTAAAGCAAGCCCGCTATTTTGGGCTTGCTAGTCCGTCGTCCCTGTAAACCTCCTTCTGTGAGGAGTAAGGGACACTTCCGAATAATGCTTTATTTTGAAATAGCATTGAAATAAGACACATCCTGTAACATCTCTCTCTTTATGGTAAAAAACACTGTTGGTTAAGCTTCAATGAGACTTACGTTTTCTCATTTTTTAACATAATGAGCAAGATTATCTTCGAACTTGAACTTTGAACTCAATCACGAAATTCGATATGGTGGTATTTCTGATTCCTCTCTGAGAACCTGTTTTGGAAGACATGCCTTAGGCTTACCGGTACACTAAAACTGACAGAACATCCTTTCAGCAATCGCTTAATGTAGGCATTTTGTCAGGTAGAGTCAGGAATGTGGAAGTCCTTTTTCTCACATGCTATCCCTTATGTTTGGAACTTCCTCATCCTATATGTATAACAGTTAACTATCTCTTAAAATATTTCCTCAACACACTTATTTCCAGAAGTCTTTCAAAATAATTTAGCAAGTACGCAATATTTCTATAAATTCCTTTAAAAGTATGCATTGCTTTATGTACTGAAACTCATGTAATTTATGGCTTGATTCTGCAAACTTCCAGTAAGTACAACTGTGTTCTGGATGCGCAAGACTAGAGGATGCTTAAATTTACCTTGGCCTAGGGCCCACATTTCTTTTTTTTTAAAAGTGGGTTCTTTATAGTAGGTACCTAGAGTCTTGACTCTGCCATAAGTTTGTGTCAGTGAAATCCTCCAGGCCAAAGACTAACCTTGTATCTTTGTTCTTAAAGTTTTGGCTCCTGTGATGGTGAGAAACTTAGCTTCCATTTTTAAACACATAAATTTCAAATCCTGTTTCCAAAGAAAAGCTTGCACGTGTGAATCCTAGAGACTCAAAATCCCAAGTTACTTTTATACTACTTTTAGTATTTTGCTATTTCGGATCTACGCAATGTCTCAACATTTACTTTTGTCAAAATGGTGCGTCAGTGTTTGCAGATTCAGCCTCATAAGGTTTTAAGTAAGAATAGCTTCAGGAGGGCTCCTAGAAAATTTTAGATACTACAATTAAATAACCTGGGTCCTAGGGTTTATGCATGTTTGACTGGGAGCTAGAACCACTTGACAGGATCCTCAGCAGAAGATTCCCCAAGGGCCCCCTCACTTTTTAAAAGTTCATTCATTTCATATAGCTCCACTATCCCCCCCCAACAAATTGCAGCCTTCTGAGCGGCTAAGAGCCCCCGAGCTTTAGATATTTAGCAGCACAGCCCGGGTGCGGCCATTTTATCAGCCAGGGGCTAGGGAAATGAGCCACTTTCGCTAGAGGCTGTGGGCTGCAGCCCTGGGGCCGAGGGAAGGCACGTTGAGGCGCAGGGAGAAGAAAAAGGCAGGAGCAGGGTTCCTCGGCCCTGCAGCGGGGCGATGGTGGGGGCCCGCAGAGAGAGTTCGGGTCGGGCCCGCTCCCTCCCCCGCCGAGGTGGCAGCAGGCAGCGGCCAGGCCTGGGCCGGGCTGGCACCAGCGGGGACTGCCGGTGGCGGACACAATAAGTGAGCGAGCCGACGCGCTGCCGCTTCCTCCCGCACGCGGGCCGGAAGGCAGGCAGGGAGCGGGGCGGGGGAGCGTCGCTCCGCCGCTGTGCATTGGGGGCGCCGGGGGAAGGGGCTCGGCGCTGCCGCCGCTGCGTTGCTGTGCGCGAGGCAAAGGGCCTGGGCGAGCACGGCGGCCATGGAGTGAGGGGAGCAGCGGCAGGGGGAAGATGGCCGGTGGCGGCGGCGGCTGCAGGGACAGCCTGTTTCTGGAAGGTGCGTGCGCGGCGGAGTGAGCTGGGGAAATGTGGCCCACGGGCGGCTCCTTCTTCCCGGCGGCCAGCAAGGGGCACGGACCGGAGCGGAGGGTGTGCGTGGGGGGGCTGCTGGGGGGGGGAAGGGTGAGCGCTTGGTGGGGGGCAGCACTGGGGGGCGAGAGTCGCCAGGGGTGGCCCAGGGCGGCTCGGTGAGCGATGGCCGCTTTGCCGGGGCGGTTAGTGGGGGGCTGAGGTGGGTGAGAGGAAGGTTTACGGCCAGGTGAGTCTTGATGCGCCAGAGGGGTCTGGTCTCTGGCGTGTTGCCTCTCGCTGCTCTGAGCCGCGCTCGGGCCCCCGGCCTAGGCTGCTTCCTTCTCTTTTCCAGCACTGTAAAAGGCCGATCTGAAGAGTTGGGGAAAGGGAGGCTGGTGACCTGATCACAGAAGACTTTTCTTCTGCTGGGGTTTCTCTCTTCTTCGGGTGTCACTAGGAAGAGGGAGCTTCAGTGTTACTTGTAAAGCTTCAGGTTTCTGAGACAGTTTTGGGTTTTGCATCTAAACAGAGTCGCAGACTCTAATGTAGAAATCCACTAAAACCAATTAATGAAGCTTAGAAATATTTACTGCAAGCCTTCCTAGTACAATTAAATATGATCTTCTGTAAATGTAGCCTTGTAAATTTTTATGGCAGTTGTGCCAGAATAGGGGCCGCATACTTACCTGCCTTTTTACCATTGTGATAATGAAAAATCAGAGACATGAATATAGCTGCATGAATAGAGTTTTGCAAGTCTGTGAGAGAATGGGGTTTTTTTTCCCCTTTGGCACAGCATATTTTGCAGCATCTGAAATTCTGTAGAAAGCAGGTTAATCTTCATTTATGGGTGGTGGTTGTAGTATAGAGGTGTGCGTAGAGCAGAAATGTTGCCTTTCTCTGT
This sequence comes from Pelochelys cantorii, assembly GCA_032595735.1. Taxonomy (NCBI): domain Eukaryota; kingdom Metazoa; phylum Chordata; order Testudines; family Trionychidae; genus Pelochelys; species Pelochelys cantorii. The sequence continues at coordinate 61,073,038 of CM064328.1, read as the reverse complement.
GAATAAACTCTCACTTTGAACAATTCATCTGAAATGGTAATATCCTAAAAACCTATTAGTCAACAGTGGCAGAATATTTTTTTAGGATATGATGGTGAAATACTAGTACCCATTCCTTCCCTCGCATCCCCTCCCTGCCTCACAAAATCTGATTGTGATGTTCTGATATTACTGTAAGAATGACAGGTTTGGGAACAACTATCTGATGATCATGAGTTGTTTTGTGTGTGCTCAGTGGATGGTATGCCTTTCTTATGGTATACAAATGGCAAACAAAAATAAGTAGCATGTGTAATAGGGATGTTAGTGTGTACAGATGTTAGTATGTAGTTGTTTACACCCAAACCTTCTGCACCCCTTTTTCTCCCCCTCTCCCAGGTCACAATAAGGATGTAAAAATGCAGTTAATTGACTAGGGGCTCTTGCACATTTCAAAGGAGGAATGCAGAACTCCGCATACAGCCCAGGGCCAGCAGGAAGTGCCATTGACTCCAGGTTGTAAGTGGGTGCCTGCTTTGAAATGCACAAGAGTCCCCAGCACAGCTCTTGTGCATTTCAAAGCCATGGAGCCTGGGCTCAGCGGGGGACTTGCAGTGCTGCTAGGAGTTCGGGGGGGGGGGGGGGGGGGGGGGGGAGGGGAGGGGGGCAGTGGTGCTGCCACTTTGAAGTATCCCTCCCCCCCTCTTTGCTGCCTCTATTTTATAAAGGCAGCAAAGGGGGTGGGGGGGATATCGACTAGTCAAAATACTATCAGATAAGCAAATGCTTATCGGGTAGTCGAGTAGTCTTTTACATCCTTAGATCACAACCCCCTCCCAGACCCTGCACCTCTCCCCCAGGCCAGAATCCTTTCACACCCATGACCCCTCCTGGACCCTTCACTCCAAACCCCTACCCCAGATCATAACCTTCTCCTTCACCCAAACTCCCTCTCAGACCCCACACTCCCTCCTTCACCCTAGTACTTTATCCCAAGCTCCTTTTTTATACCCCACCCGTCGTCCCAGATGCTACACGCTCTCCACAGAAGTGCGGCCCTTGATCATTTACCAACTCTTGGAGTGGCTCCCCATTAAAAATTATTGCTCACCACTGGGTAATTCCAAAAATATAGCAGGCAGAGTTCTGAAAATTGTTTTTCCCTGCCCAGTCCCACATCAGCCTTTTGGGAAACAAATGAGGTAGGAAGTGTGTGTAGGTTTAGTGGTTGGTTAGCTGTTAATTCTGGACTTATAATTAAATTGCGATAATAAGATCAAAGATGGACTGTAATTTTTAAAAGTTAATCTGCATAGTTAATAGCCCTGATTGGTTTATAGTAACAAATTGTTCATGCACATTGGAAAAAAAAATCCCAAATATATGCATAGAATGAGGGGGTAAAAATTACCACTCAAGAAAGATGTGGAAGTTGTTGCAGATAATTCTCTGAAAACATCCACTCAGTATGCAGCAGCAGTCAAAAAAGCAAACAGAATGTGGGGATCATTAACAAGGGTTACATAATAAGACAGAAAATATCATTCCCTTATATAAATCTGTGGGATGCCCACATCTTGAATACAATGGGCAGATATGGTCCACATCTTAAAGATGTATTGGAATTGGAAAAGATTAAGAAAATGCCCCCTTCCTCCCCCAAAAAAGCTAGTGTTATGGAACAGCTTCCATATGAGGCAAGATTTTTGACTGGGATATTTCATCTTTGAAAAAAGGTGACTGAGAGGGGATATGATGGAGGTCTATAAAATCATGGCTGATGTGGAGAAAGTGAATAATGAAGTGTTGTTTATTCCTCATAACATGAGAACTAAGGGTCACCAAATGAAATGAATAGGAAGCACGTTTAAAACAAACAAAGTCTTTCTTCACACAACACATCGTCAACCTGTGGAACTCCTTGCAAGGGGGGCTAGATAAGTTCATGTAGGATAGGTCCATCAATGGCTATTAGCCAGTATTGGCAGGGATGGTGTCCTTAGCTTCTGTTTGCCAGAAGTTGGGAATTACAGAAGGGGATGGATCACTGGATGATTACCTGTTGCGTTCATTCCCTCTGGGTCACCTGTCATTGGCCACTGTTGGAAGATGGGATACTGGACTAAATGAATCTTTGATCTGTCCCAGTATGGCTGGTCTTGTGTACTTATGAATCAGACTATAAAATAGGTAAAATATTAAATTGTAAGCACAACAGTTTTATAGACTTTTGGGGGGGATCTCCTTAAGATGTTTGTTTTCTTTCATTTGATGTAATTAAGTTTCAATAAAATCATTTGTCATTGTCTTCACTAATATTCCTCTTTTAAAATTGAAATTATCCTATCAAAAATAGAATGTGATGTATTGAAAAACATTCCCTGACCTTTGTATATATTACCTGTCTTTTGTGCAATCATAGAGTTGGAAGGGACCTCGAGAGGTCATTAAGTCCACTACTCAGCCCTCGTGGCAAGTCCAAGCACCATCTAGATCATCCCTGAGAGATGTCTATCCAGCCTGCTCTTAAATATCTTCAGTGATGGGGATTCCATAACCTTCCTAGACAATTTATTACAGTGCTTAACCACCCTAACAATTAGGAAGTTTTTCCTAATGCCCAACCTAAATCTCTCTTGCTGCAATTTAAGCCCTTTGCTTCTTGTCCTATCATCAGAGGTTAAGGGAAGATGGTGGTAGTGGGAGTTTTACCTGGGGTGAGAGTAGTGTACAATAGAGTGAAAAGGAGGAGAGAGTGAAGGCTTTTATCTACATAGAAGAGTTTGTGCACTCTGTCTTCCCTGCCCCCCCCCAACCTTTACTAAGCAAGTGAATAAAGGTTTACTTTTATTTTAAATAGTCAATTCCATTCAAAATAGGGATGTAATAGTATAATCGATTAGCTCATTTAATTGATAAGCAGAAGCTTATAGGTTAACGCAATAGACTACACGCATTCCCGCTCCCTCCCTTCCCCTGAGGTTACTCGGCTATTCAATTAACTGATATTTAGCATCCCTAATTCAAAACACTACTTATGACCTAGTGTATTTGCAGTTTAAACTTGGGTAACTGATGGGATTAAACTGCTTTTTGGATTGATAGAGGAATAGGCTTTTCAAAATCTTAGCAGGGCCTGTGTTTTCTCAGGTTTCAGACACATGTACACTTCATCCTGTGTCTTTCATACTGTCCTGTTTCATCTGGTTAATGATCTGTCATATATTCTCCATGTCCAGAAATGTTTTGTCCCCTCCTCTTGCTACCCTCAGCGTTACTCTCCCATTTTGAGAACAGGGAGCGTGGCTCTCTTCCAGTTTCATGTGCTTCCTGGTCCTCTGCTCCCATTCACACTCTGTCAAGCCCTAGCCTGCCAGTACATGTCTTTTCATGGACCTCTGTTCCACTGCACTTTCTCTTGATATCCTATTCAATTTATGCATCCCATCTGTTCTCTGGAATCATTTTGGAAGTGGGTCTGTTTCTATTCATAAAGACTTTTAACTGCATGAAAAGTAAAGGGGAAAAAATCAACATCAACAAACCTGAAAGCCACTTCTCAGCAAGAAACAAATTTGTATAATATTTTCAGACTTCACAAAAGTGAACAGTTAATATTTCAAAGTTTGTCTTATTTGCCAGTTTTCTCTTGGGTGAAATGCGGCATGCAAAACTTGAAGATGATGGTGTTTGTTTTTGTTATAGGAGATGTTGAAAATGAAATCTAAAAAGGAGCTAGCATCAGCCTTAACAAGGGAGGAGCTGATGGTGGACAATAAAATAATTGGTGGTATTCTCTAAAATTCAATAGTTTTTTGAGGAAAAATCCTATTCTGTATTACCTCCGTGAGGACAACTGGTTTTGTTGCTTCTGAGGCACAGTATTCTGGGAGCATGTCCAAACTGTTGGTACCGAATTGTATTCCATGTGGGATTTCTAAAATCAAAGGTGTTTTTCTAAAGAGAGCTAATCAGAGTGGGTTTGATTGATTTAAATCATCTAAATCATGATTTAAATCACTGCTCAGGAAGACTCGATTTAATCATGTTTTTTTATGTAAAATTGCATTCTTGTTCGTTTATAACCTTAACACACACTCTTCACAATTTAAGAGGTAGATGTATGTTTCATTTTTAGAAGGTATGCACTATTCTTTTTAAACAGTGATTTATTTTGATTAGCTTCACAGCTGTATGAGAAAATGAATGATTGTTTGGCTATTTCATTTACCAAAAGTAATTGAAGCAGTTCACCTCCCAATGACTTCATAAATATCTGCTTCAATTTAACAAGTTAATCATTAATAATGGAGGATTTTCTGTTCTGTATTAGGAAGAGAAGATGACCAGACATTTAAACACTTTTATTTAACTAAAACAACAATGTTATTTATGTATTCTGGATTTTTTTTATCAACAGCATAATATTTTAACAAAAGAAGCATGTGAGTTATTTTAATTTAAACATTCAAGTTTTTTAAAATCAGGTTTTTGTTAAAACTGTTTTTGATTAAAATAGTTGATTTAATTTTTTTTTAATATTTATGTCAGCCAAGTCAACATGAGAAACTCAGAATACGCTCTGTCATATTCACCTTCATTTTCCTGTTGGTTCATAACCTGGAAAAGAAACACAAGCTTTCCTGCTTTTTTTCAGGTCCCAAACAATTTCTCAATTTGGAATGAATTAATCCAAAGGAATGGTTTGCTCTTAGCTCTGATGCTTATTATAGTTGGCATTGTGGAAAGAATGATGGTGGATGCCCATTTCATAGCCAGCTCCTCTTTTTCAGCAGCTAAGGTGTGAGCCTGGTTCCGAGTATTGAGAATATTTGCAAGAAAATGAGCTGGAGACCACCATTCTTAAATGTATTAAAGACAAATACATCCTTAATCCTTAGAGAAATACTGGGCCACTGATAAATGTGTTGAGTTTCAAGACCTGATGCTCATACAAAAAAGTAATTAGTGTAGGTGATCTACACTGGTTCTTGGTGTAATTGCTAAGCCTCAACCTTAGTCTGTCAGTTGCTTGCAAGACTCTATTTGTGTGTATTACACATAACTAGAACATTGGTTCTGTCTACACTGGATTGGTAAACTGATTGTATATTGGTGTGATACTGAGTGAATTAATAAATTGTTCTTTGGTTAACAATAATCATCTGTCTTGATTTTTAAAAAGACTACTGTTCAAGTTAAAAGTTGACCTGAAGAGAATTTGTTAAATTAGTAAGCTAGTAAGTACTCCATGGACTCAATAAAAGAGGTTAGTCCATTAAATTCCATTCTAATAGTGTCTATGACACCTAATTGGCAAATCTAATTTGTTAGATTTTAATCTTTAAAATCTGTCACCTCAGCAAATATGTAAAATTGACTCCCCATTCATAAAACTTGATTATTTTTCATGGGCTACTGACATTTGTATGGGTTCAGTAAATACTGAAAGAGACACATCTTGATTCTGGTTCAGATTTCCCATTGTTGATACTACTCAGAAGAGGTGATAGTTGTTTGAAATCTGTGGTGTCCAACCAGTTCTGAAGAAGTAGCAACTAGAGTGGCTACTGCTATAACAAACTAGCCATACTCAACTAGCCAAATAGCCACATGTGGCTAGTGTGTTGGACACCACAGTTTTAAACAGCTTGGAATTGCTTAGACCAGGGGTGGGCAATAAGTGGCTTACAAGCCAAACAGGATTCACTAGGGTTAGTCCCTGATGGGCTGCCAACATGCTTTGTTTACCTGCTCATCTACAGGCATGGCTCCTCACAGCTCCGGTTGGTTGCAGTTTGCAGCGCCTGGCCATTGACAAGTATAGGTCTTAAAACTTTGGGGATAAAGAACTTAAAAAAAAATTGATTTAGAAGGGAATTGCTAGAAACACCAACCACTGCAAAAGAGGTTGGGAGGAGGAATTAAAAACATCCACTCAAACTTTTTTTTTCCTCTCTAAAGCCAACTGAATCTAAGTTTCCAAATCTACCTGAGGGTATGTCCACACTATAATTACAAATATAGTCTGTGCCAGCTGGCTCAGGCTTATAGGGGTGTTTAATAGTCATGCTTATGGTTGGGCTTGGGCTCTGAAATCTTGTGGGGTGAGAGGTTCCCAGAGCTCAGGCTGTAGCCCAAGCCTGAATGTCTAAACTAGTGATGTAAAAAATGGAGAAAATATTAACCATGTAACTGACAGAAAATTCTGTTAGTTAAATTGTTAACCGCAGGGCCGCTGTAGCTGCTGCTGGGGATGGTGCTGCTGGCACTCCTGTGGCTGCTGGGCTGTATTCACGGTCTGGTGGGGCTGCCAGAGCTGGTGTTTCTGGTTCCCGGCCCCACAGAGCTGACAGTGTTGCCAGTTTCATGGGGCTGCTGGCAGTGAGTTTAACCAGTGCTGACAAGTGTAAGCTGATTGGTTGAACTCTTATATCCCTAGTCTAAACCACAATTAAACAGCCCCCTTAGCCCAAGACAGCTGGCATGGCTCAACTGAGGGGTTTTTGAATGCAGTGTGGACTAGGGATGTAAGCGACTAGTTTACATGTAATAGTGTAGTCGGTTAACCAATTAACCGATCAGCAAAAGCTTATAGGTCAATGCTATAGCTTACAGGCATTTCTCCCCCCTCCCCCGCCCTGTGTAAATTTTTTAGCAGGCTGGCCAGCAGCCTGGTCAGTGCTGGCTTTCAATGGGTCCGGGACCTAACCCTGCTGCAGCTCTGCATTTAAAGTGTATTAGGAGCCAGGCAGGCAGACAGCCCAGCCTAGTTCTGACTCGCACTGGGTCCAGGAGCTCAGACACCCTCCCCTCCACCCCCCAGACCAGGGTTGCTGCCACCCTGTGCTACTGCCTCTTCATTAGATACAACAGCACAGGGTGACAGCCGGTCTACGATGGAAGCTGGTTTTTAAATTGGCTCCACTTGCAGACCAGCTTCTGCTTGGCATTCCACACTGCTGCCTCTGATAATATTCAGTTAACTGATATTTAACATCCTTATTGGGTTGTCAAGTCACTACTCAACTACTTGCTTCCCCCCACCTTGCTGCCTCTGTGTCAGAGGCAACAAGGAGGGACCAGGGGAGGCAGAGGCACAGCAGGGGAAATGGCGCAAGTGGGGAGTTATGTAGTTACCCTGGGTCCGAATGCTGCACCTCTGTCTCTTAAATGTAGTGAAAGCCCAGTGGGTGGTTCTTATTACATTTAAAGGGCAGAGGTGCAGGATAGTGAGTGCCCACTGTTACTGACTCATAGAGTAGTCGATGGGAATTTCATCGACTACTTGATTTAGCTGATTAATTGAAATTTAACATCCTTAGTGTTGACCTACTCTTAGTGATTGCAGCTGAGCTAATAAGAGCCATTAATGCCTCTAGGATACTGTAAAGACTGACTTCTACGTTTTTGAGTAATAGTAACTATCTCAATTTATTTGTATGTGAATTTTTTTATTCCATTTTTTGGACTGGTATTTGTCTATATTCAAACCAAGGAAATTATTGAATTGTCTACATATTGCTCTGGAGGGAATCATGCAGCAAAAAATTAAGTGTATGTGCATAAAATTTTCCAATTCACATTTTACATAAATAAATGTGGCTCCACCATGGCAGTGGGGCACAAGCCTCTGGCTGATTGGAGGGGAAGATCATCCTGCAGTTTCCAGGATCCCCTGGCACAGGGACTCAGCAGCAAGGCTGCACCTGACCCTGACCCATTGCGAAGGCTGTGTCTGTCCCAGAAACACCCTGGGGCCCTGTCTGTCTGTGCTCGGTGCACCAGGTGTAGCTGGGTAGGTTTGGCCCAGCATGATCCAAGCATGGAAGGGCTTAGTGTGGAGAATGAAGTTATGGGATGAGAGGTTTAAGTGGAGCAATCTGGGTGTGGGTGATTCAGAGAGAGATCTGGATGCACAGGGCTCATTGAGCGGGTGCAGGGGCAATGAGACTCTGCAAAGGACCCTGTGGTACTCGGTGTAGGAGAATATGGAGGAGGTGGAGCTTGGTGGGGTGTGGGCATACTCAATAAGGGGTTGTGGTGCTGGGGGAGTGGTGTTTGATAGCATGGGGGTCCAGGTGCAGCTAGTTAGGGATCAGTGGTGTGGGGGTAGGTCTAAAGGGGCCAGATGTAGGAGGTTTGGCTTGTCAGGGTGAGAGTTTGATGGGCCTGCTTTTGCCAAGAGGATGCTGCCTACTGAGCTCCTGCTTCCCCTGTGAGATTCCCCTATCTCCTTTTCTTCATCCCCTTCTACTCACTCACACATTCCCTTCTCCTACCCTATAACACCCCCCTCATCCTTTCCCTCCACTGCCTCTTTCCCTCACCACCTCACCCTCCACTCATTTCTCCCACCCCTTACCCATTCCCACCACAGGCACTTAGTAGGGATATTAGATTGTGTTGAATAATCATCTAACCGCACCAAATCTTAACGGTTACACACGGATTCAATGGTCCCTGGGGGCAGGGCCGGCAACTAGTGCATTTCCAGCTCTACTTCCAAGGAGCCCCCTGCCACCTCCCACTGCTGCCTCTGATACTGCAGGGGGGGCCCCAAGCTCACCATATAGCAAGCCCTCCAAGAACAGAGACTGCTCTGCAATGGGCTTGAGCTCCCCACAGACAGAGGCTGCTCCTCCATCACCACAGAGTTGTCTCTGTCTGCAGTGAGTCCAGGCCTGCTGCAGACAGAGGCTGCTCTGGTATCCATCCCCCTCTTCCGAATACTGCTGCCTTAGATAGATAGATAGATAGATAGTGTGGGGAAGAGGGGGCAGACAGCTCCACAGAAGCCAATATGTGAAGGAAGCTGGCTTCCAGCGTGTACTGGTTCCCTACTGCCTCCCCTTACCGCCTGTGCTGCTGCCTTTCTATCAGAGGCAGCAACACTGTGGTGGGGGAGGGGTAGGCGGCTCCATGGGATCCTGTGCTCTTGGGGAATGAGCTCCCACTCCCCCTTGCTGTCTCGGATACAGAGGCAGGAAGGGCAGGGGAGAGGAGTGTGTGTAGTCATTTGGATTAACAGATAAGCCAAGGCTTATTAGTTAATCATTTACATGACTGTATGCTAACATCCCTAGCACTTACTGTTGCACAGAAATAGGAAGGTTCCCAGCCAACGCACAGAAGGGAAGCACAACTGATACCGGAACCAAAGAGGCTGCATTCAGCTGCAGAGTCATCCAAGTTGAAGACTGAGACTTTGTCTGCACTTGCAGCAATAAAGCATTGTGGAACACAAAAAACACCTCCACAAGGGGGTTAGCTCCCAACTTAGAGAGAATAGCTCCCAGTGCTGGGAGACCCTCTATGTTGGCAAGTTATTGTGTTAAAACATGTCCCTGAATGATCCAGTTTCAGTTCAGTAACGTGTCAGTGTAGACAAGTCTTTAGTTTCTGTCAGCTGGGCAACTCTGTGCTTGCAGAAATGAGTGGAGGCAGTAGCATGTAACCCTATGTGCCTGCCATGCCTTGCCTCTGTTTTGGGGAACAACCCCCCCCAAAAAACTGCACACATGGTCTTCCTCCCTATCCAGTGTGGCTTCCCTGATGTTTCCTTCAGGGAGCCATGGGAAATCTGCTGGAGCTGAGGGAGGTTATGTTTTCTGCAGGCACACAGGATTCCCCCCTGCAGTAACATTTGAAACTGCCTGAATAAGAGCAGAAAGGCCTTTAGTGATCTCTTTTGCTGTTTTAATTTTCTCGAAATATATTGTTTGATGATAAACCAATTATTTGCTATGGTTTGTTTGTCAGGTGGGTAAACAGGGTAAACTTACTTGACAGTGATAAGTTGGAAGACAGCATGTGAAATATTGATTATTCCTTTGTCCATAATTGTGTGAGATTCTTGTTTTCTTCCCTTTTGTACTAGGATTTAGTAAGTAACAACTCATTATACATTTAATTCCCCCCCCTCTTCTTGGTAAGATACAGTGTTCTATATTTTTGCTGATACATCAGCACCTGGATTTATTTTAACATCAACCTTGTGAGGTTTGGTTTGTGATGTCTGCCACAGAAGGAGCTAGATTTACCTTGTACACCAATATCTGTTGTTTGTATTGTTCAGCCTGTCTACTTGTCATTGGAGGAAATTGCCAGATAGGAGGAGCCACTCTCTGGGCTCATCTAGACTACAGGGAACAGTAGACAGAAGGAATGCAAATTCTGTGGGAATTTGCGTATCTTCTTCCGATAGCACTTTTGAAAGTGGAGCTTTCGAAAGTGAAAGTAATTAAGACGTGGCTTTTTCGGTGAACCGCCCCCTTCGAAAAGCCGCTCTTCCTCAAAAAAGGAGGTTTATGCAGCTTTTCGACAGAGGGGGGATTCACCAAAAAAGCCGCGTCTTAATTACTTTCACTTTGGAAAGCTCTGCTTTCCAAAGTGCGATTGGAAGAAGATATGCAAATTCCCGCAGAATTTGCATACCTTCTTTTGACTGTTCCCTGTAGTCTAGATGAGCCCTCTGAGTGAGACCCTAATACAAAACAGAATATAGGTAGGTTGATGGAGTGTGTGAGAATAACTATTCTGAGGATTGGGAGCTGGGGGGGAATGTCTGTTGTGAGCTAAAAGAAAATTAGAGTATTGATTAAACAATTGATTGTTTGAAGCAATTTTTGTTCTAGAGATGTGAAAAATGGAGCTTTAGTGACTGTCCTTGTGAAAAAATATTTCATTGCTAAATTGAACTAACTACGTGAAAATTGAATCCATTTTATGGGAAACTGTGAATGTTGATGTCTAGTAACTGCAGTTTAACTGTAAGTGGCATGCAGTTACTGAAGAAAAAAATGAAATACAGCTGTAGAAGAACAGTGTACCCAGATTATTAAAATGATTGTGGGGTGGGGATGATCTCTAATGACAAAGCCATTTGTCTTGAACAAGATATTTCAAGATAAAGCATTACTGATACTTCTGTTAGTATAGTCGTGCTAAATGCTATTTTTGTCTTGCCCATTGTAGAGTTAATTTAGCAAAACATCAAGGTCTTGCTCCAAGATAGGGCAAGGCAGAAAAGATCTGCATGAGTGGCAGCACCCACGCTGAGTCTTTTCGCTGCAACTGAATTTATAATTTCTGTGGCATGTTTCTAGATCAAACAACCAAATGGTCACTGTAGCTCCAGCAATGTCCAGGAGTGCCAGCTCTTACATCACCTAACAGATGATGTCCAGGCCTCTGTGATCAAGAGGCAGTTGAAGGATAATTTGTTATTGGGGAGGTGGTGGGTCCCAGCTCCCTGCTGGGACTCCTTGCAGACAGGGACTGCTCCACAGGATGCGGAGCAGCCTCTGCTGGCAAGGGGGCAGGCAGTAGTGCAGAAGCAGAGCTGGGGGGAACTGGCTTTTGAGGCAGCGAGGGGGGGCAAAAATGTGAGTAGTTGAGTAACCAGTAAGCCTAGGCTTGTCGGGTAGTTGACTACTTGACTAGTTGCTTCCATCCCTAACTCAGAATGCTGCTGCTAGGAGTGCTCCCTCCTCACTTTTGGGCATCTGTGCCAGAGGGGTCTGGAGCAATGGGGGAGGGGCATGTGTCCCCTCACTAGCTACACTTAGGGAGTGGGGGAGAGGATGGGCATGCTCCTCATTGCGGTATGCCCTGGGAATTGCCTGCCTACCCATCCCTTGCTGGCCATGTCTGGACTTGGAGTTCCCAGCCAAGCAGGAGTCTGCCTGGTAAATCATGGCATGAAAATGAAAATGAAAATGCCATGGTACCATTATTTGTAAAAAACTGGTGCTTAGTGGAAATTTGTCACTTGGAACCTTCCTAGGTAGGATCCTCCTGTTGTCTGGTGGGGGGGGGGGGGGGATAATGCCTTCCCCTGACTGGGAGCAGGCATGGAGGAACCTGTGCCTGACTAGGCAGCCACAGCAGGCAGGGTGGGGAGGAGTCCTTCCGTTCTCCTCTGATCTCTGTTGCAGGGGCTGAGATGGCTTTTGTTGCAATGACCCTCTCTGGTCTGGACAGTGCCCCAGTGTTGAGCTCCATATGGGACTGAGTGCATGCTCCTGGTGTTCTGGTCTGGGCTCAGAGCAACCTCCCCTCTATCCCACTACATCGCCTTGATAGTCACTACCTTCAGCTAGGGGTCAGTGCTCACTTGCCTATGCACAAAGACAGCAGCTGGGTATTTTCTAATAATGCTCTGTCCCTGCCTCAGCTGAGCTCCAGGTTGTAAGGCGTCAAGAGTACAGAGCTCCTGTGTGCCATATGCCATGCACCCTGCACTACCTCACAGCAGCTTGGAAGAAAACAAACACATTGCTGACATGACAATTGTTCTGTGGGCCCAGCTCAGGCAAGACTTAAAGTGGGCAGCATTGCAAGGGATCACAATCTGGGCAAAAAAGAATTAAAAATGGAGTCGGGTCACTGAGGGGCAGTTCTTACATGGCAGTCTACCAAGTTCACAAACATTTATTTCAGCTGAGATTGTAAAATATTTCCCCACTTTCTCCTTCCCCAGTGCTTTTTCAGGCCACCTTAAGCACTGAGCTCAGGGATTCGCTATTATCTTGCAGTGATGAACACATAGAACATTCCTAACTGTTATACATGGGCACTAATATTATATGTTGAAAGGATGTGGCCTGCATGACAGAGAGCGTTGTATATGCAGCCCACAACAGTAGTTAGGTTGAGAACTATTGATATATGATGACTAGCACAATAGAGCAGCGATCCTTGAGGTTCCTAGGTGCTACTGAAATCCAAATACAGAATAATAATAATAATAATTAATAATAAAATGATCATATTTTCCAGCGAGAGATACCTAAGTGAATGTCTCTTGCACTCACCTTTCCATGAGCAGAATTTTGGTAGCTTTTTGGTAGGGATGTGATCACACATATATATATATGTGTGTGTGTGTGTTCAAACGGTTAACCAATGAGCCTGGGCTCATTTGTTAACCTTCACAGCAATACGCAAGGCACCCCTCCCATCTGCTGCCGCCTCTACCCACACAGCTGCCCCCGCCATGCTGCTTTTTCTGATAAGATGGCTCCCACAGCCACCTCTCCCCTGTATGTAAATGTGTAACAGCTGAAATTTTCCGTGGTTACTTGTTTACCAAAAAACCCCCACTTTTAAACATCCCTACTTCTTGGTCCAGAACAAAAAACTTTGCTAACAAGGGCTTTGCTTTTCCATAGATGCGTGAGGGAGGCTTCTGTATGTCTTTCAGTGAAAGGGGCTAATAGAAGTTAAGAACAAGCAGAGATAGCTTCTACTGACAGCTCCTACTACCAAAGATAGGTTTCATTCTCCACTTGGTTGCAGATGGCCAAAGCTGAACCCAGAAAAGCATAGCAAGTTAAAAACAAGGTACCTCACTCCATTATGGAGTTAAAAGGGGCAGTCAAGGCATTGAACCCCAAGTAACTTTTCGGGATATTAGCATGTAGTTTAAATAATTAACCAGTAAGCCTAGGCTTACCGGTTAATCCGAACGACTGCACACACCCGCCCTTTTGCGCTGTGTATATCACCTTTTAAGCTGGCTCTCCACATATTCCGCCTCCATAGCGCTTCTTCCCCTCCCTTGTTGCCTCCCACAGAGGTGGGTGGGGCAAGGGCATAGCAGGGAAATGGTACAAGCGGGGACTGAAGCAGTGCCTCACTCACGCCGATTCCCACTGCGGCTGCATCAGCCTATGAAATGTATAAGAACCCCACAGGACTCTTGTACATTTCAAAAGCAGAAGCGCTGCAAGGAGCACGGGGCCAGCGGGGGCTCCCTGCCTTGTCCCCACTTCCTGTCTCTATGCGTGGAAGTTACTTATGTGTAAAATTCTTCTTAAAATATGTATTTTTTTAAATGGTAGCTGTGGTGTTCTATTTACTTGAACCTGGCATTCCAAGCTATATTGAACTCCAGAAAACTCTGGTGCACAGTTAGTTGCTGCTTTTGCAGGTGCTCAGACAAGGGTCTTAAATCCTGTTTTGTACCTAACTGCCTTTCTGCAGTTTCTAAAAATAGATGTGTAGTTTGATTATTGCTGTTACCTTGAATGCAATTGCACAAGCTTTTCTTTTTTGATGATGGCTGTGATGGATCCTGCAGTTCATAAGTGGGTTTGCAATCAGCAGTCTGCAATTCAGATGCAAAAATTTGCTGTACATCTCTTCCTATTACAAAGACAGTCTTTGCTCAGTGTCTACAACTTTTACGCTTCCTGTGGTTCTCGTAATTTCAGATCTGATCTGATTAACATCACATGCTGAGTATTGCTCCTGAAATCCATACTAAAGATGGTGCTCACATCTGGTTTAAAATGACTTCTTAACTGTGCTTCATACTATTTCATTTTTGACAATAAATTGTAAGAGAAGAAGAAGAAAATGCACAGGTTCTCCTATGAAATCCATAAACTTTCTGCTTAGCCTATTTAGATGTAGCAGCCAAGTGATGATGATCTTGTAGGAGCAGGGAATTGCACGATATCATATCTCTAGAGATGCAAATGTAACTATTTCCTGTCCAATGCCTGGATCCTCATTTCTAATAATATATTGTTTTTCATTTTTGAAGAATAGTTATGCAAAAGAATGTCAGCCAATAGGTGATTTTCAAGCTATTCACTTACTGTTTACTTACAGTATGCATGTAAGCAACATAATGTTGCCCCTTTTGACTTGTTCGGTTTGTTGAAGTTGGGGTACTGTGGATTGTTATAGTTGAGTAGAAATGGATTAAATCTATTTTCTCAGATGCAATCATGTTTATTTACAAACAATATACGAAGTTCTACTTCTCTGAATTCCCTATTCTTAGGCTTCCATCAGGTTCATGATACACTAGGGATGCTAAATTTAGTTTAATCAACTAGTCGATAAGTGGGAGAGCCGTAGCGGGGTTAGCTCCCGGCCTGGGAGCTAACCCTGTTGTGGCTCTGCCTTTTTAAATGCATGAAGAGCCAGTCAGCTCCTAATAATTTAAAAGGCTAAAGTGCAGCAGGAGGGACCCAGCATAAGCCCAAACAGCTGATTCCCAGCTCGCGCAGCGTACCTCCCATTGCACACTAGCCTTTTAAATGTATTAAGAGCCAAAAGACTAGTCGCTTACATCCCTATGCTGTACTTAGACTTTTGCTTGGATTTTTTCAGGTAGGCTCTTGTGCTTTCTAGTTTATTGATCCAGAGGTAGACTAGGGATGTTACATTTTGATTAATCAGCTAATCAAGTAGACAATGGAGTTTCCATCAACTACTCTATTAGTTGATAAAGAGGGTGCTCTCTCTCCCTCTGAAATGTACAGGAGCCGCCCCCAGGTCTTGTACATTTCAAAGGGAGAGAGGCAGTAGGAACCTGTGGGGGGGGGGGGGGGTAGAGAGAGCAAAGTAATTTCCACTGGCATGGGTTCCCCTCTGTGCCTCTTCCTTTGAAATGTACAAGAGTTGCAGGCAGCTCTTGTACATTCCAAAGGGAGAGGAGCAGCAGCAGGACCAGCATGAGAAGGACTGTTTCAATCCCTGCTCGTGTCATTTCCTCACTGTCTCCTACCCCGTGCAGAGACAGTTTGGGTTTCTTGCTAGACATGGAAGTGGAAGACCTTTAATGGAGCATTGGAAAAAGTTACCAACAGTTGCTGTAGGCCAGGCATGTCAAACTCGAAGTCTACTGAGGGCCGCACAAACGAAAACTGATAGCTTTCAGGGCCACCAAAGAAAATGTACTTCTATCAGAAAGTCATATCTATTATTATAAATTACGTTTTAGGTATATTTTATAATTTTTCAGGTTTTATTTTAATATAATACAATAATTTGATGTACAAAATTATTTGCCCATATAAAATATTTTTTAGTTCAAATATACATTTAAGGTACCTTTTTAAATTTTTTATATGATACATAACTTGTTTTGTTGAAATAAAAGCAAGTATAGACCGTGATTAATCAAATAGAACAGGCTTCTGTGAAAATTTCAGATACTTTGTAAGTTTGAGATTTTGCATAAACATATGTAATTTTTTTTGCAAATGCATGAATATTATATTTATTGATATGAAATTAATTTACATTTTGTGTTTTTATTTGGGAATAAACAAATAAAAAACCAAAATGTGAACAAAACATCCCCCTTCTTTCCCCTAGAGCCAGGCCTTCCCAACCTAATGCCTCCCCCCTCCCCAGAGCCAGGCCACTACCGCTGCCACACGTTTCTTCCTCAGGTGCTGGGGCGGCGTGATGCTTGTGCAGAGTGGCCGGCTGGCTGTGAGCATGTGGTGGAGAGCAGAGCTGGCCGGCCGGCTGTGAGCAGTCACTGCGGTGCCGTGCACAGAGCGGCCGGTCAGCCACCTGTGATCTGCACTCGACCACGTGCTCGGAGCAGCCAGAGGGCTGCACTTCATTCTTTTCAAGAAATGTGGTGGTGGGCCGCAAAAAATTTTGATTGGGCTGCATGCGGCCCTCCAGAGGCCTGTTTGACATGCCTGCTGTAGGCAATATGAAAATAGGAAAGAATGCATTAGTTTGCCCCTCAATTCTTATTTCCCTAATTTTAGTATGTTTGGGTAGATGGTGTGTGTCCTGCTGCTTCCTAACTGGCACTAAATGCAGTTTTTGTTAATATAGTCTTTGCAGAATTGCTGTTTCCTTCCATTGCGTCTTAAATCCTTTAGTAATCTTTCAGCTGTAAGTTAGTTCTCAAATCTGTTCTGTTAGCAGTTGGTTCAGATTATTATAGATCGGGCACTAGATGGTAGGGATGTTAGTTATCGGGTAATTGAATAGTTGAGTAAGTGCATGAATTCTTACTGGTTACATGACTATTCTATAGTCCCCGGGGGCAAGGCTGGCAGCCAGTGCGTTCCAGCCCCACTCCAAGGGAGGCCCCTGCCACCTCGCACTGCTGCCTCTGTATCAGAGGTTCCTGCCACTCCACACTGCTGCCTCTGATACAGAGGTGGCAGCAGCCCCTGTCTGTGGGGAGTCAGAGCTCCCTGCAGATGGAGGCTGCTCCACCTCCCACGGAGCACCCTTTGTCCACAGTGAGCCTGGCCCGCCACAGACGGAGGCTGGTCCCCGGCAGCAGTCTCTGTCTGCAGGGGATCTGACCTCCCTATAGTGTCTGTGTCTGCGGGGAGCTTGGACACCCCGCGAACAGGGGCTATTGCTGGGGACCAGCCTCTTTCTTCAGCAGGCCAGGCTCGCTGGGGACAGAGGCTGCTCCATGGGAGGCTCTATCAGCTGTGGATAGAGACTGCTTCGTGGCAGCCTTCCCTGCCCCAACCCCCTCCCAGAGTTGCTGCTTGAGAATGCAACAGTTTTCTACTGTTGTAGAAAAAAAAAAATATATTTTTTTAAAGGCTATCAACTACTAGTACCATGGTTATATCTAGTCTGACCATTGCATCTAGAAGGTTTTACCTACCAAATGATTTAAATAAAGTTGAAAAATCTAACTGGAAAAATAAATGAAGGCTTTACCTACACGTGCAGCATTTTAATGTGATAGTGTGGTTGCGGCACCAGCACTGGGAGAGAGTGCTCCCAATGTTTAGGAAAACCACCTCCACGAGCGATGTGGGTTCCAGTGCTGGGAGCCTGCCTGTGCTGGCTAGTTAATGTGCTGAAACTTGCTGCTCTTGGGGGTGATTCTCACCCCTGAGGGAGAAAGTTAACTTGGCAGTGAAGACAAGCCCATAGGGCAGGGGTTGGCAACCTATTGCTCTTGAGCCAAATATGGCTCTTTTGTTGGTTCAGATTAGTCTCCCCCCACTTCCTCCTATTCCTCCCCACAGCAGGGAGCCTGTGCTAGCACTCCAGCCTCATGGCCCCCTGCAAGATTGGAGCTCCAGCACAGGTTTCCTGGGGGGGCTCATAGAAAGCCCTGAGACTCCCTGCCAGATCTGGCTTGTGGGGAAGAAGTGGCTGCCGCTTCCCTTCCCCCTCCCCTGGTTGGGGCAACAGCCACACAGGGGAACGCTTCCTGGAGGCTTTTCCTGGAATCGGGCCAATGGAAGCAGCAGGAGGTCTGTGGTGCTGGGAACCACACAAAACGAGTAAGTAGCCTTCCCCACCCCCTCATGCCCAGAGCCCCGCACCTCCAGCACCCCTCACTCACCCAGCAGGACGTGGTACCTGGGCTACGGTGCTGGAAACTGCACAGTAGCAAGTAAGTAGCGACCCCAACCCCCTCTGCCGAGACCCCACACCCCTGGCCTGCTCCTGCACCCTCTCGGCTGGCCAGACACCTACCCCCAGCCTGTTCCTGAACCAGTGTTCCCTCTAAACTGTGCAGCAGCACAGCTTTACAGGTGATCAATCTGCACTGCCCAGTGGTGCTAAGTGGGCAGGGCTGATTAACCACCTGTGAAGTTGTGCTGTGCCACAGCTTAGAGGGAACTCTGTTCTGCACCCTCCCTTGCTCCTGCCCCCTCCCCCTGACCAGACACCCTACTCCCAGCCTGCTTCTGCACCCCACCTCCTGACCAGATCCTGCACTCGCAGCCCTGTCCCGCACGCTTAACCCCTCATTTGTCACTCATTCCAGAACCTAGGGGATCCCACAATCCACAAACCCTGGAACCCCAGAAGAACTAATCTGGCCTGAGGCCTTGAACCTTCATTCTCCCTATTCCTCCCCCCACCATGGGGCTGGAGCTCCAGGGGAGTGAAGTGTTTCAGTTGGTAGCCACATGAGTGAGGGCTGGGGGCGATTTGGAAGGGGTTTATTTTACTTCTCACTTGTGTGATCCCCAACTGATTTTTATCTTGGTGAATGGCTTCCAGCCCAAAAAAGGTTCCCCACCCTGCCATAAATAAAGACAATGTTGAAACCTTTTCTGCTGGATATTATATTTTACTTTATTTAAAAATTAAGGCTGGCCAACAAAGCCCCAATTGGGGCCTGGCCCCTTTCTGGCTGCAGCATCCTGTCTCGGGCCCTGATCCTGGGGCAGGCCTCATGGTCCAGCTTCCATCTGGCCACATGGCCTCCCCTCCTGCTGCAGCACAGGTAGGAGGGGAGGCCATGATCAGGCTGTAGCGATCCTGGCCCGGACCCTGGTCCAGCCATTGCTGCCCTGGTGCAGCAGCCCAGCCCTAGTCAGGTAAGATAATCCAGCCCCCCCCCCCCCTACTCTATTTCCCACCCCATGCAGCCTGCCTTGCCTCCTGCATTTCCCCCAAACCCCAACCCCTGCCCTGAGCTTCTTATGCACCCCAATCCTGACTCATGCACAAACTGCACCCCCAGCAGCAGCAGAAATCCCATTAAATAAAGTCTGAGTACAATGTTTAATTTATGCTATTATTAATCATCATGTCAAGTATCAATAATATTAAATTGTATATGTTCAGTCATGCGAATGGGCATTCTTACATAGCTGTTTGTTGATCACTTGTGAATTTTGATGTGGTTTGGCTCTTTGGTTAGAAAACGTTGCCGACCCCTGCTGGGGGGGGTGTGTGTGTGTGTGTGTGTGTGTGTGTGTGTGTGTGTGTGTGTGTGTGTGAGGTCTAGAGTGACAGAGTAAAATTGCAGGGAGACTGACCTAAGCTTGGTATGCAGTGCATATCCTTGGAGAAAATTTTGAATATGTCAATGCTGTCCACTGAATGGCTGATTAGTCTAGTCAAAGGTATGCAGTTCTTTTTCTGTTTCAATTAACAGTCCTTTAATAACAATATGTGGTGTCAAATGTGTGCTTTTTCCCTTGAAACTAATTCTGGAATATGAGATTCAGTCAATTTGCTGAAAGATGTCATTATATAGTTGTGCACATTCTAAAAATGTCAGTACTGCAATCACTAAATACATGGTTTAGAGCAGCGGTGCGCAGCTCGTGGGTCACAACCCCCATGGGAGTTGCGGCCGTTTTCCTGGAAGGTTGCAGTGCTTTGATCTGGGCCGGCCAGCATTTTGTTTTCCTGACTCGGTGCCTGACATACACATGGCGGGGTGAGGGGAGTGGCAGGGAAGCGGAATGGTGCTTTAAATTAAAGGGGCTGCAACAAAATGTTCCCGCCAGCCTTCCCCCCCCCCCCCAACAAAAAATTTCCCGGCTTCGGGGGCCGCGAATGAAAAAAGGTTGAGCACCACTGGTTTAAAGTACCATGCTACTTCTAGTTAGTATTGATTTGTGGCCTGGCTTGAAATGAAGGCTTACCTTAACTTGTTCTCATTTCAGCTTTGGATAGATCGCAATCCAAGAGAGATGGCGGTTATAAAAATAATTGGAGCTTTGAACATGCGGAAGAAAGTGAAGGAGATGCAGAGAGAGAGTAAGTATATTTTTATCTAGGTTGTTGACCAGAAAAGTGCTTGATTAAAGGAACACTTTTTTTGGGGGTAAACTATTAATAAACCCTAGTGTATAATGGTGTGTAAAATGTTAGGTCCTTAACTTTCTCTTCAATATCTTAATACTAATTTAGGAAAAAGCTACTTTGGAAGTTAGTAGTCTTAATTATTCCTTGACACAAAGTACTTTGGAAGTCGCCAGTCTTAATTATTCCTTGACAAAACCAAATTAAAATGGAATGAAGATATAAATCAGTATAGGAGGCCCTGGTGATTTGCACAATCGCTATTCGTGGTTCCATGTATTTGCAGGCCTTCTGTCCCAGTCTGAGGGGGTAGTGGCAGGGGCCGGCCGCCGCAGTGCTGCTGCCCAGTCCGTGATAAACATACATAGTATGACTTTCAAATTGTGGTTGAGAGTATTTGGTGAATAGGGTAGCTTTTAAAAAGAAATATTTAGGATTAATGGCCCTTTCTCGGTATTTTAAAAATGAAAGTTCATGTATAAGGTGAAGAATAAAACTTTCTGCTCTCGAGAAACTCATGAAGAATCTCCCTCTTTCAAACTGGGTCCTCTTCCTATTGTTCCCAAAGGGAGTGAAGCCAAGCTGCCCTCTGCAAGATAACCCTCTATGCTGTATGGGGAGAAGAACACTGTGAGGAGTAGGTAAATGAAGACAATGGCCATTTTTTGAAAGGCAACCCTTTTTCATTTCATTGAGGCCAAAAGGAGATGACAGTTATTTTAAAAGAGGGTAATCTTCATGCAGTCTTTTGGAGGATATTGTGCCAGCCATGCTGATGAATAAGTTTTCATGTATTAATTAAACAGCAAAACATAATCTTTAATAAGAACATAACATAAGAACATAAGAATGGCCATACTGGGTCAGACCAAAGGTCCATCGAGCCCAGCATCCCATCTGCCGACGGTGGCCAATGCCAGGTGCCCCAGAGAAGGAGAACAGAAGACAATGATCAAGTGATTTATCTCCTGCCATCCATCTCCTGCCCTTGTTATGAAGGCTAGGGCACCATACTTTATCCCTGGCTAATAGCCATTTATGGACCTAACCTGCAAAAATTTATCAAGCTCTTTTTTAAACCCTAATAGAGTCCTGGCCTTCACAGCCTCCTCGGGCAAGGAGTTCCACAGGTTGACTGTGCGCTGTGTGAAGAAAAATTTCCTTTTATTAGTTTTGAACCTACTACCCATCAATTTCATTTGGTGTCCCCTAGTTCTTGTATTATGGGAAAAGGTAAATAATTTTTCTATAATCACTTTCTCCACACCATTCATGATTTTATATACCTCTATCATATCGCCCCTCAATCGCCTTTTTTCCAAACTGAAAAGTCCCAGTCTCTCTAGCCTCTCCCCATATGGGACCCTTTCCAAGCCCCTAATCATCTTAGTCGCCCTTTTCTGAACCTTTTCTAATGCCAATATATCTTTTTTGAGGTGAGGAGACCACATCTGCACGCAGTACTCGAGATGTGGGCGTACCATAGTTTTATATAGGGGAAGTATGATATCTTTTGTCTTATTATCTATCCCTTTTTTAATAATTCCTAACATCCTATTTGCCTTACTAACTGCCGCTGCACACTGCGTGGATGTCTTCATAGAACTATCCACTATAACTCCAAGATCCCTTTCCTGATCTGTCGTAGCTAAATTTGACCCCATCATGTAGTACGTGTAATTTGGGTTATTTTTTCCAACATGCATTACCTTACACTTACCCACATTAAATTTCATTTGCCATTTTGCTGCCCAATCACTCAGTTTGCTGAGATCTTTTTGTAGTTCTTCACAATCCCTTTTGCTTTTGACTGTCCTGAACAACTTTGTGTCATCTGCAAATTTGGCCACCTCACTGCTTACCTCATTTTCTAGATCATTGATGAACAAGTTGAACAGGATTGGTCCCAGTACTGACCCCTGGGGAACACCACTAGTTACCCTCCTCCATTGTGAAAATTTACCGTTTATTCCCACCCTTTGTTTTCTGTCTTTTAACCAATTCTTGATCCATGAAAGGACCTTTCCTCCTATCCCATGACCACCTAATTTACGTAAAAGCCTTTGGTGTGGGACCGTGTCAAAGGCTTTCTGGAAATCTAGGTATATTATATCCACTGGGTGCCCCTTGTCCGCATGTTTATTAACCCCTTCAAAGAATTCTAACAGATTAGTTAGACACGACTTCCCTCTGCAGAAACCATGCTGACTTTTGCCCAACAATTCGTGCTCTTCTATGTGCCTTGCAATTTTACTCTTTACTAGTGTTTCTACTAATTTGCCTGGTACTGATGTTAAACTTATCGGTCTATAATTGCCAGGATCTCCTCTAGAGCCTTTTTTAAATATTGGTGTTATATTGGCCATCTTCCAGTCATTTGGTACCAAAGTGGATTTAAAGGATAGGTTACAAACCACTGTTAATAACTCCGCAATTTCACATTTGAGTTCTTTCAGAACCCTTGGGTGAATGCCGTCTGGTCCCGGAGACTTGTTACTATTCAGCTTATCAATTAATTCCATAACCTCCTCTAATGTCACTTCAATCTGAGTGAGTTCCTCAGATTTGTCACCTAAAAAGGCTGGCTCAGATTTAGGAACCTCTGTAACATCCTCAGCCGTGAAGACTGAAGCAAAGAAATCATTTAATCGCTCCGCAATGGCACTGTCTTCCTTGATCGCTCCTTTTATATCTTTATCATCCAAGGGCCCCACTGCTTTTTTAGCGGGCTTCCTGCTTCTAATGTATTTAAAAAACATTTTACTATCATTTTTTGAATTTTTGGCTAGCTGTTCCTCAAACTCTTTTTTGGCTTTTCTTACTACATTATGACACTTAATTTGGGAGTGTTTATGTTCCTTTCTATTTTCCTCACTAGGATTTGACTTCCACTTTTTAAAAGCTGCCCTTTTCTCTCTCACTGCCTTTTTAACATGGCTGTTTAGCCATGGTGGTTCTTTGTTAGGTCTCTTACTGTGTTTTTTTATTTGGGGTATACATTTAAGTTGGGCCTCTAGTATGGTGTCTTTAAACAGTTCCCATGCAGCTTCCAGGGATTTTAGTTTAATTACTCTCCCTTTTAGTTTCTGTTTACACTAAAATGAGGAAGCTAGTGTAATTCCCCTTTTTGAAATTAAATGCCAGAGTGTTTGACCGCTGCGGTGTTCTTCCCAACACCGGAATATTAAAAGTTATTATATTGTGGTCACTATTTCCAAGCGGTCCAGTAACAGTTACCTCTTGGACCAGATCCTGCGTTCCAGTCAAGACTAGGTCGAGAATCGACTCTCCCCTTGTGGGTTCCTGTACTAGCTGCTCCAAGAAGCAGTCATTTAAGGCATCAAGAAATTTAATCTCTGAATCCCGTCCTGAGGTGACATGCACCCAATCAATATGGGGATAATTGAAATCTCCTATTATTACTGTGTTTTTTTATTTTGGTAGCCTCTCTAATCTCCCTTATCATTTCTGCATCACTATCACTGTCCTGGTTAGGTGGTCGGTAATATATTCCTAATGCCATATTCATATTAGAGGAATGAATTGTTATCCATAATGATTCTATGGAACATTTTGATTCCTTTAGGATTTTTACTTCATTTGATTCTATATTATCCTTCACATATAGTACCACTCCGCCACCCGCACGACCTGTTCTGTCTTTCCGATATAATTTATATCCCACATCATTCCTTTTAAAAAAAAAAAAAAAAATGTTAAGACTTCAATGAGTTTGAACTCGGTTGATAAACTGTTCCTTATTTATTAAGATTATTGGATAGGGTCCTTCACCCCTCCCCCACAGCTCAACCCTTTGCCCCAGCCTTGAGCCTCCCCCACACATTCTGAACCCCTCAGCCCCAACCCTGCCCCACACTGTGCCACGCGCTGTCCATGTGTAAAATGATCTTTATGTGCACCAAAATAGAGGTGATGTTTCATTCATAGCCTCCTTATTGATACTCCTAACGCAATTCATTCCATACGCAGACATAAAAAAATTAGAGGGAACACTGGTCATGTTGTTACTTTCAAGGAATAAAAGGTATGAGTATCAGAAGATTGATTCCTACTCAATATATCCTTTTGAGACTTTTTGTTGATTCAGGGTTTTAATTGTTCTCCTGGTTTTGGCTCTTGCTATTCTGTTGCTGCGTTTGTAATGGATTAGTATCTAGAAGGTGTGCTAGAAGGTGTACAAACAGAAAGACAATTCCTATCTTTAAGAGCTTGAACATAAGACTGGCCTCGCTAGGTTAGACCAAAGGTCCATCTAGCCCAGTATCCTGTCTGCCAACAGTGGCCAATGCCAGATACACCAGGGGGAGGGATCACAATAGGTAATCTTCACTTGATCCCTCCCCTGTCACCCACTTCCAGAGAGAGCTTGAAGTCATCAAAGGGCGGGAAGGGAAATAAGAAGCAAAGTTACTTTCCAGGGTTACACAGCAGGCCAATGACAGAGCTGGATATACAGTTTGTCTCCTGAATGTCAGTCAATTTGCAGTCCAGATTTGTCTGTCCTCTGCTCCCCAGCCAAAGTGAGGAATGCAGCAAACAATGCACTTCTCCTCACTCCCTGATAAAAGGGAGAGTCAGGAATGTCCACATATAAATTATGGATGGGGTGAAGTAGCTAGGGATGTAACAGCACAACCATTAAAATGGTTAACCGATAAGCGTGAACCGTGTAACCATTAAGATTTTCAGCTGTTATATGCTGCATCATAAAGTTTATACTGTAGAGTCTGCAGTGCAGCCGGCTCCTTAGGAACGGGATCCACAGCCAGTACGTGCCAGGACTGGCTGCTGGCTGCACTCCCACGGAGCTAGCTGTGCTGTGGGCTCTGCAGTATGCTTTTTATACTGGAGATCCTGCAGCACAGGGCAGCAGCCCATTCCTCAGGAGCCGATATATGCCTGGAGCCAACTTTTTAAGCCTGATCCCAGCATGCACCAGCGATCACCTGCAGCTCCCTGTGCAGTATAAGCTTTATACTGCGGAGTCCACAGCGCAGCCGGCTCCCTGGGAATGGTACCAGCAGCCACAAGTCTGTCCTGCCATGACTGGCTGTGGGCCCCGATCTTGGGGAGCTGGCTGAGCTATGGGCTCTGCAGTATATAAGTATTATACTGCAGAGCCTGCAGAATGAAACCGCTGAATATCTTAGCATATCTTAGAATATATTGCTTACTTAATTAACTACTTTTTAACATCCCTAGGGAGCGCTTCAACTCCCCACCCCCCCCCCCCCCCATGGTGTCTGGGGGTTGGGAGATTGGGGGTTGGGGCAGTCCCAGATTGTGGGGGGTGCATGTTCTCATCCAGACCCTTACACCTGCTTGGTGATTCTGTCTCTCTTCAGCATGGTTTTCTGAAATTCAGTCCCATTCCAGGCAAATACCATTTTCCTGGCACAAACAAACCTTTACCGTGCTTTAAGTTATGATAAGATGAAGCTGCATACCAAGTTTGGTGGTCCTAGATCTTATAGTTTAGGATGAGTTCTTGAAAAGATAGACAAACTCTGTGAAATATTTAGTAGATGTAGGAAAGTGCAACTGAATTCAAGAGTGACTTCATCTGGAAGTACAGGTGAAGAAGTTGGGAGTACAGGTGTTCTCGTCAGTCTATTTGGCCGAAGGTAGGGGTCCAGGCAGAGACAGGTGCATTCTGAAGGTGAATGCCAGGCTGTAAAGATGGTGTTGCCAGGAGGGCTTTTGCTTCCTTGATCATGGGATGCTATTCCAGAAAGTACTGCTAAGCAGAGATGAGATTCACCTATCAAGTAAGAGGAAGAGAGTATTTGCCTACAGACTGGCTAAGGTAGTGAGGAGGGCTTTAAACTAGGTTCGACGGGGGCAAGTGACCAAAGCCCACAGGTAAATGAAAAACCTGTGGAGACCTGGGAGATGCCTCAGAAATGGGAGGGAGCATGGGCTATAATATCAGAGAAAGGAGGAACAAGGCAGAACTGGGGGGCAAAACCAAATCAGTATCTTAGTTGTCTGTATATGAATTCAAGAAGTATGGGGAATAAGCAGGAACAACTTGAAGTGCTAATAAATAAACACAACTATGATATAGTTGGTATTACGAAGACCTGATGGGATAATACAAATTATTGGAGTATGGGTATAAAAGGGTACAGCTTGCTCAGGAAGGATAGACAGGGAGGAGGTGTTGCCTTCTGTATACATTTGGACTGAGGTTGAGATGGACATAGGAGACCGACTTGTTGAGAGTTTCTGCATTCGGTTTAAAGGGGTGAAAAACAGGGGTGATATCATGGTAGGGGTCTATTACACACCACCTATCCAGACAGAAGAGGTGAAAAAGGTGTGTGGTGTGGTTTTTTTTTTTGTTTGTTTGTTTTAACAACTAACAAAATCATCCAAAGCACAGAATTTGGTGATGATGGGGGACTTAATCTGTGCCCTGCTGTGTTTCCCCAACATATGTCGGATTAGTTTATCTAACAAGTTCTTGGACTGCACTGGAGATAAAAATTTTATTTCAGAAAGTTGAGAGAGCTGCTAAGGGAAAGTTTGTTCTTTGATTTGATTTTAATAAATAGGGAGGGAGTGGTGAGAATTTGAAAATGGAAGGCAGCTTGAGTAAAGGTGATTGTGAAATCATAGTTCATGATTTTAAGGAATGGTAGAAGGGAGAATAGCAAAATAAAGACAGAGGACTTCAGGAAGGCAGACTTGAGTAAATTCAGAGAGCTGGTAGGTAAGGTCCCAGAGGAAGCAAGACTAAGAGGAAAAACAGTTGAAGACAGTTGGCAGTTTTTCAAAGGGATATTGTTGAGGGTCCAAAAGCAATGCAAAGAAATGATAGGAACTATAGCAAGAGACCATTTGCCTTAACCCGGAGATCTTAAATGATCTAAAAATAAAAAAGGAGTTGTATAAAGAGTGGAATCTAGGTCAAATTATAAAGGATGACTATAAGCAAATAACGCAAGTATGTAGGGGCAAGATTAGAAAGGCGAAGGCACAAAGTGAGCTCAGTCAAGCTAGAGACATAAAGGGTAAGCAGAAAACATTTTACAAATACATTAGAAGCAAGAGGAAGACCATGGACAGGGTAGTCCCATTGCTCAATGAAGAGGAAAAACAGTTACAGAAAATGTGGAAGTGGCAGAGGTGCTTAATGATTTTTTTTTTTTTTTTCCACCAAGAAGGTTGGTGATCATTGGATATCTACAAGAGTGAATGCTAGTGGAAATGGGGGTAGGTTTAGAAGTTAAAATAGGAAAATAACAAGTTAAAAATGACTTAGAGAAGTTAGATGTCTTTAAGTCACCAGGGCTTGATGAAATGCATCCTAGAATACTCAAGGAGTTGACTAAGGAAGTATCCGAGCTATTAGCTATCGTCTTTGAAAAGTCACAGAAGTCAGGAGAGATTCCAGAATACTGGAAAAAGGGCAGATATAGTGCTCATCTATAAAAAGGGAAATAAGAACAATCCAGGAAACTACAGACAGATCAGTTTGTGTGTCAGGCAAGATAATAGAGGAAATCAAGGAATTCATCTGGAAGATAATAAGGTGATAGGTAACAGCCAGCATGGATTTGTAAAGAACAAATCATGTAAAACTAATCTGATAGCTTTCTTTGATAGGATATCAAGCCTTATGGATAAGGGAGAAGTGGTAGATGTGGTATATATAGACTTTAGTAAGGCATTTGCCATGGTCTCACATGACCTTTTTATCAATAAACTAGGGAAATACAACCAAGATGGGGCTACTATAAGGTGGGTGCATAACTGACTAGATAACCAGAATCGGTTCTGTTCAGTATCTTCATCAGTGATTTAGATATTGGCATACAGTGTACGCTTATTAAATTTGCAGATGATACAAAGCTGGGGATGGTTGCAACTGCTTTGGAAGATAGGGTCATAATTTAAAATGATCTGGACAAACTGGAGAAATGGCCTGATGTAAGTAGGATGAAGTTTAATAAGGACAAATCCAAAGTCCTCCTCTTAGGAAGGAGCAATCAATTTCACACATACAGAATGGGAAATGAATCTATAGGAAGGAGTACTGTAGAAAATGATCTAGGAGTCATAGCGGACCACAAGCTGAATGAAAGTCTACAGTGAGGGTGGCATGGATGCAAAAAGGGGCAAACATGATTCTGGGATACATTAACAGGAGTGTTGTGAGCAAGACACTAGAAGTCATTCTTGTGCTCAACTCTGCGCTGATAAAGCCTCAATTGAGGTAATGTGTACTGTTCTAGGCACCACATTTCAAGAAGGATGTGGAGAAATTGGAAAAGGTCCCAAGAAGAGCAACAAAAACTATTCAAGGTCTAGAAAACATGATCTATGAGGGAACACTGAAAGAATTGGGCTTGTTTAGCTTAGAAAAGAGAAGACTGAGAGGGGACATGATAGCTGTTTTCAAGTACCTAAAAGGGTGTTAAAGGAGGAGGTAGAAAAATTGTTCTCCTTGACCGCTGATGATAGGACAAAAAGCAATAGGCTTAAATTACAGAAAGAGAGGTTTTGGTTGGACATTAGGAAAAACTTCCTAACTGTCAGGGCAGTTAAGCATTGGAATAATTTGCCTAGGGAGGTTGTATAATCTCTGTTGTTGGAGATATTTAAGAGCAGGTTAGATAGACATCTAAGATGGTGCTCGGCCCTGCTGTGAGGGCAAAGGACTGGACTTGATGACCTCTTGAGGTCCTTTCCAGTTCTAGTATTTTAGTATTTTGTGATTCCTTTTGAGAGAATGAGTGCCCATCCTTGAAAAGGAAATAAAAATGCAGTGGTTGAATCTACAGAATGTGCCAAAAATATTGAACCCTTTTTTTCTCTTGTGGTTCTGTGAAATTGAAAATTAGTTTTTCTTAATTTTTTTTCTTTTATCATGGTATATCTAGAACAGTTCTGATTCTATAACTGAAACATAATTCCATTGGTGTCTAACCAGATTGCTTTCAATATAGAGAAGTATGCATAATTCATATCCATGCCAAACCTAACTATATGCAAATTTTTGCTTAGAAGTTTATTTGCATAGATATTGGAGTCCTCTCCTCAGGAGTTGGATCCATCCTTCCTTCTTCCTACTTAAGAAGAATTGTAACTTGAAAGGAAACATTCAATGGAATATTGTGAAATTATCCTATAATTTCTTTAAGATTTTAAAAATCTAATTACAGAGATTTAGCAGAGAGCCTTTACAAAGTCAGTAGAACTATTAATTTTGTACTTGTTTTTCCCCAGCCCCGCACTTATCTGCATTTATAAAATTATTCATGGTAGAGGTTGAAACTCTAAAATCTGGTACTCTCTGGACTGACAACTTCAGTGATCTAGCAGGACCATGGGTATTTCTGGACCAGAGAGCCCAGCTAGGACTTGGGGCAGCCTGGGTCGGTGGCAGTGGGGCCGAAGGCCTGGAGTGCATCCCCAGCTGCTGTGGTGGGGAGTGCAGCCCTGTCTGGGGCTGGCGGCAGCAGGGCCCAGTGGCAGGGGCTGATGCGCAGGAGCAGAGCTGATGCCCAGGAAGGGAGCCTTAACTTCTCCTGGTCCAGAAAACTCCCTGAGAGTTTCCTGAGAGACCTTCCCACTCCGGTCCTGAGAGTTCTGGACCAGGGAGTCCAGCCTGTGTTGCTGGAATATAGGGTACAGGTTTCCATGCCCACTTCATATGTAGATTCCAGACTTAAGAGGTCTCCAGAGGCATAGCCTAGTATTTGCTATTGAACTAATATTAAATGGAATATCTGTCTAAGGTAGACTGATCTGTTTTCGTGGCAGTTTAAATACCTTTACATTTTTATGATATGACCTTTTATCCTGAAATGAAACTTGCATAGTCAGTTTGACAGTAATTTAATAATGCTCTTCTGTCCATGGATTAATTAACATTCTGCCTGTAGGATAATTTTAGGACTTCATTGTGTTTTGGCCTCCATTTTATGTTTGTTGACTGTCGTTCACGAAATACTGGGAGATAAAAAAGTGTTACATAACTTTCCCTTTTATATAAATATTTTGTATCCCAAAACTTTTCAAATTGCATAACCATTTATTTATTCCATGGCATTAGATTGACTCCTTTAAGTTTGGCTAACGGTTTCAATATTTGTAATGGTTAGTAACTTTATTTGATTCTCATTCCTTTACTTATTTTCTTTGTTCAGTCACTTATGTTAAATTTGCTTGGAGATTAACATTAACATTGCTTGCTTTTATATTGATCACTGTAATGTTTCTCGTTTTTTGGGATGTAAAGATGTGTTTTAAATAGTTTTTAAAAAACAAACTCAAAAGTTACAGTATGGTTTTAGGACGATCTTGCTGCCATTTTTCTGTATGATAGTATATCCATCTTTTTCTCTCCCATCCTCCACTGTTTAGTGAGGCAAAACTGCTCAGCATAGATGAGAGTGATGGGTCCTTCAGTCCCAGTGATGAAAAGAAAGTAAGTACCTTATATATTCATCCATTAAAACACATATTAAGATTTTATTTTTAAACCACATAGTATAGTAATCCCTTTAATAAGAAAATATATTTTTGAAAAACAGTATGTGTTGTCTTTTCTGTGATGCACACTGCAAAAAATCTTGAGTTGCATTCCTTTACTATGTTTATCATTCTGAACTGCAGGGGGCTTGCTTGCTATACAGTACTCTGTTCTTTCTTCTGAGTTTTGAAACTATCAGAATTGATGTTTACTTTGAACGATAGACTACTACCAGTCATAGACTAAATTGTTGTTGTTTTTTCCTTTTGTCAAAAATACTGAATTTACTTCTAGTTGCTACTCTTTCTTGGCTACATACGCTGATGTCTTTTGGGTTTTTGATGTGTTTGTATACCTGGGGGAGGAGAAGGTGAGCAATGAATGATGGTTGTGTTTTTCGGGTATTTTGATGGCAGGCGCTGAGTTACTTTGTTGGAAAGACATTTTATAGTACTTGAAAATGTCACTGCTTTGAGTAGTGGGTATATGTAGCAAAGAAAAGCTGCCTTTCCTCATAACAAATAACCTGAAAGATGCAATCCAGTGAATCAAACCAAATGAAAGATTAAACAAATGTCTATAGATAAGTCCAGAGATGAGGAATAGACAGTGTGTCTATTAAAATATGAATTAAATAATGAATAGTAATATAAAGCAGTCATGCATTATATATTTGAATTGATATGTTCATATGAATATAGGCTTAATAAATTTACAAGTGATCAAAACGGAATAGTTCTCAAAGACATTTTTTCCAATATTCAAAAACTCTCAGCAAATGAAATGCTTTTTGGAATCCAACAAAATATGGTAAAAATGCTAATATCTCATAAAGACATTTTGGTAATGCAGAATAGTTTTATTTCCTAATGTTTACATATTTGAGAGTTTAAGGGCATTGCATTTATTGTAAAAATATTCTCGGTGTAAATGGCATATCGCTTTTCATTTTTTGGTTTTAGATAGACATTAAACATCTTAATGTTTTAGTACAAAGACATTGTAAAAATAGATCCCAGCCTGTGTTCATATAAGCATATCCCAACTTAATAATTTTATACTCTCATCAACCAAACGTTTTACTAACTGTGTCATTACAGTCACTACGCTGTCGACCAGGAACTGTTGGCACCAGTGGCGAGTGCATAAAAACATATGCAAGGCGAGGCAAAACTGGAAGTTTTAGAGTTTTGAAAGGGAATTCAGTTGGACTCAACATGCTGGGAAATAGCAAGAAACTGAGGTACAGAATTTTTCAAGTTTAATAAGTAATTGCTTAATTAACAATCAGTTTTATTTAACACGTTACAGTATACGAATAGCATTTTAGATAAATTTTTTACTGACTGGAGTGAAATTAAGGAAACTACAGTAAAGACCCTGAATTGCACTTTGCTAATCTGTACACCTGGCAAGTTAGAAATAAAATTAGTCTCTCCTTTTCAGAAAAACTTTAAGAGCAGAGTGCTGTAGTGAGATCTTTAAAATATTATTCCTCTTACAAAATGTGCTGCATAGCACTTATTAGTCAATGCTGAATGTTTTCTGAACAGAATTAACTGAACCTGGATATTCAACTGGATCTTGAATAGGTATCATTTAGGGATGTAAAATCCCATTTAACATTTCACCGCTAAACAGTATGTTAACTGCTTATGTTAACAGAGCCTGCTATAGTTGGGCTGGAGTGCCCCCTCTTCCCTTTGCCTTGGGCGCAACAGGGGCTGCTCTAGCTGGGCTAACAGCTCCCTGACCCCAGTGCGGCTCCAGGGTTGGAGTGCCCCCCCGTGTAGTGTAGCAAGCCTGATTGGTCTGAAGTTCTCCTTGCCCAATGTAGGTGGAAGTTGGTCCAGCTGGGCCCACCACAGTGCAGGCTGGGCTGAGCTGCTCCAGCCCTGTTGAGCTGTGGTACCCTCCCCCCCCACGGTGCCTCAAGCTACTATGGCCAGGCTGGAGCACCCCCTACCCAGGGCAGGGTGGTGGCTGCTACAGCTGGGCATGTTGCTCCGTGGGTGGGACCAGCCAGACTAACAGTTCCCTGCCTGCATCAGGCCACTGGTTAACTGTAACCAGTAAGCATCACCTGGAAAAACTGATGCTTACTGGTTAACCATTCACATTCCTAATAGCATTCAAAAGTTCATCTCTCAAACTCCCATTTGTTCTGAGGTATAGAATGTAATGTACTCTCTGCTGGTCACACAGGACCCACTTTGCACTACTTTAGAGCAAGGCTTCCTTAGTGTGAATATTGCTAGTATTCAAACTGGCAATCCTTCTATGGTACTCTTCCTCAAGTTGTAACTGAAACCAATTGCTATACAAAACGTCAGCTCCAGGAAGCTCATTATATAGTTAAATTGTTTCTAATGTAGTCAGTTCCCTTCCACCCCCTGTGAAGGGGAAAAGATCACAAGTTAGCTACATCCAATCAGTAAAGATATATAAAGTCAAACCTGGCGTGACCTGAACTTCAGCCTTGTGTTTTGAAAAACAGGAAGTTACCTCTTCCAATCTATGAGCAAAAGTTAGGTCTGAGAGAATGAAATTTACTAGCTGTAAGATTTTTAAAGCATAAGGTGTCCAGAAGCAATCAGTTCAGTTGACGAACTAGAGATACCACTTCCTTTGTTTAAGAAATGTTAGTTTTAATTGCAGAATGCAATTTGAAAATTTTTCCCATCTTATGTATATAGCACATTTCAAATAGTTTAATTAAACTTAAAAAATTACATTGCAGTTTTGCATTCATTTAAATGAATTAGAATTGACATCCAAATAGCACTGTACACAAATGGCAAATAAATCCATTATCATCCACTAAATAATATGCATCACTGACCATTTTCCAACATAATAAAAATTAAGAAACTGAATAAATAAATGTAAGGTAAGCTGTATAGTTGCTTAAATGTGTATAGATATTCTGTAGCTTCTTGGTTAGCAAAAAGGCACCAAATTTAGTGAAAGGCTATATTTACTTGCAGCTAAATTTATTTTAATGGCTATCAACCAATGAAAATCAACCTTTCTTTAGGAAAATACACTACAAATTCAAAACACAGTTAAAATCACTAAAAGGCATGAATGAAAAATGCCCCTTTGCCCTCAGTGAACGTTTTGGTGGTTTAGAAATTAGTACTAGCATCATCTCTTCTGACTTTAGTCATTTAATCTGGTTATCCTACAAGCAGTATCTTCATTTAATACTGAAGTACAGCATCTCATAATTTTTATATACTACACGCATCACAAGGAAGAGCAAAAATGTTTTTCCTGTCTTGTGTGTTCTGTAGACTTATATAATTGTGATCAGTGTAACCACAGTTTGCTTATTGTGAGCATTCATGTGCCACTGATGTACAATATGAAGGATATTCAGTAATTCTCCTGGGTGGTGTGCGTTTTTTTTTTTTAAACATATAATTTTCAGCAGACTGGAAAGGTTTATTTTACAATTAAATCACAGAATTAGATGTGAGCAGATGAGATTTCTTGACTTTGTCAGTGATAACCTAGGACCTTGGAAAATTGTGCTTCACTTCCATCTCTGCCCAACCCCCACTTTCACTCAATTGCAAAATGGAGGTAATATAACCCACCCATGTAAGTCTTGTTTTAGATCCTCAGATGGAAAGCATTTAAAATTAATGTAGCAGTGTTGTAAAGCAATGTTTTCCTAACGTAGCTTGTACAAGGTGGGTGGGCAGTGATATCACGTCTCTTAATTAAAAAAGTAGGTTTCCAGCTGTTACGGTTTCAGAAATGCACATGCATTATAGGGGAGCTAGTAGTAAGCTATGCTAGGGATATTAAAATACTATTTTTGTGAACGTGCAACCACTGCAATTTTCAGTGGTTACACATTTATACTGAGGGGGGCAGTTCTGAGTGCACCCTCCGATACAGATGCAGCAGCACATGGGGGTAGGCGGGAGCCAGTGCTTGTACCCGCCTGTCCTCTCCCCCTTATGCTGCTGCTTCTGTGTTAGGCTCCATGTGAGCACCGGCTCCTGGGGAGCTGCCTGACACCCTGTGCTGAGGCAGCAGCACAGTAGAGGGGGCTCTGCAGGAGCTGATATATGTGAGTAGCCTGCTTAAAAGTTAGCTCCCTGTGAGCACTGGCTCCTGCCTGCTTCCCCTTCCCCCCGGTGGGGGTAGAGGGAAGCTTGCATGTAACTTTGAAGGATTAACCATTTAACCATGAATCCTAACATATCCCTAAACCTATATTTCAGGTTGACAAATGCTTTTCGGTGCAAAACTGTTTCAGTTCAGACTGAAATTTCCTGTGCTGGGTGTGTGCTTTAAACTTAATTTAAAAAAAAATGTTTTCGAAAAATGGTCCAGCTGTTTCTCAAAACATGTTAAGAAGAAATACATTGTTTTACCGATGTTAAATTCTCATCTCCATTTCATTGGGAAGTTGAAGCATATCCATGCTTTTGAGTATGGTCTTGAAGTTTAGCAGGGGTGTCATTCTGATGTCAGTCATGCATCTTTTGTCCCTTCCATGAAAATCTGCCCAAATTTGACCAAGTTAAAAGCCTCCCAAAACCTGCCATTGGCATATACTTACTAGAGACTTGTTAGTTTGGCAGTTTAAATTGTCTGTCTCAAGATTCCATTTGCACTGACTATGTGCCTGCCCAATGCTACAGATGCTGAGCAGGTGTTTCCCTGCAGTTGCTGCTCTTGATAGCTCGCAACCGTTTTAGCACTAAGCATAGAAACTGAAAGCAAGAAGTCTGTGTACTCAGGGGTGCATGCACCTTCAGTGGTGTGTGCACATATCCTCATTTTTCCCCCCCCCAGGAATAACTTACTGTATTTCTTTCAGATAGTTGCCTTGCCTAGGAAAGCTGTTGACACCAAGAGCTGTTGACTTTGATTGGCTCTCAGCTGCCAGGTTCAACTCCATGTAATAATGGCTTTTCTACACAGGAGCCTGTCAGTCAGGCAAGCAAAAGAGAGGTGTGGCTGGAGAGTCAGTT
This sequence comes from Pelochelys cantorii, assembly GCA_032595735.1. NCBI lineage: Eukaryota > Metazoa > Chordata > Testudines > Trionychidae > Pelochelys > Pelochelys cantorii. The sequence goes on along the minus strand of CM064328.1, from coordinate 61,037,263 downwards.
ATGTACATGTCATAGAGGGGAGACCCTAAGAGTAGGATTCTTCTTTGTGTAAGAGTGGGTGGAGATTTGGAATAACTATGGCCAAATAAAAGGTGGACTTGCAGATGTATGAAAGGAAGAAGAACTCTGCCTTCCTGAAATCACTTATAGACCTCAGAGTCACAGAAACGGTAAGACCAGTCCAAGAGAGGGTGTGTCTCACTCTTCAGTTAGTTTCAAAGATCTGTAACTCTGGAATGCTTTGAGTAAAGTTTCTGTGGTTGAGAAGTTCCATTGTTAATTCTGTTTTCTTACTTTTCTGTCACGTTGTCCCTGAAGTAGGGATGTGAACAACTAGTTGACTATCGGATAAGCAAAAGCTTATTGGATATTTGATAAGTTAGTTGACAAGTCACTTCCTGCACACACCCCTCCCCCCCCCGCCTCGATCAGAAAGAGACAGCAAGGAGAGGTAGGAAAAGGAAGGGGTATTTAAAGCGGCAGCGCCGCGTGGAGTCCAGGGCCAGACCCCAGACTCCGTGTGGCACTGCCACTTTAAAATGCTGCATGCAGCCCGGGATCAGCTGGGGATTCCTCCACTGACCCTGGGCCCCATGTGGTGCTGCTGCTTTGAAATGTCACAGGGAGCACAGGGCCAGTGGGTGACTGCTTGAGTCCCCTGCTGGCCCCGTACTCCCTGCAGCGTTTTTGCCTTTGAACTGTAGCAACTGCCCTGGGGCTACTGCTACACTTCCAAGGTGGAGGAGCGTTTATCGAATAGTCGATGCAAATTGCATCAACTATTCGATTAGCCAATTAATCGATACGTTACATCCCTACCCCAAAGGTGTTAAATTAGAAGCCTGGAATGTCCGCACCAGAGGCAGAGCTCTGAGGAGGAGTCTATGTAAGCAGCTGGGTAAGCTCACAGGTTTTAAGCAGTGGTTTTGGGATTTAGAGTGTCTGGCTGGCAGTTCTCCATGGTCCAGGGAAGGTCTTACAATGACTTCTGAAGCAAGAGGCAGTGTTCCTTCTAATTACCTCCAGATTGGTGCACATAACTTTCATGTGGTGGGGTTGGGACCAAGATATTTGGATTGTGGAAGGGGGGCTTAAGACTGGGTGAGAGCTCCGGGGTGGGGCTGGGTTTGAGAGGCTGGGTCTGAGAGGTTAACTAATTAAATGAGATTTTACGTCTCTATTCTCTTACACACTTCCAAGGTTGCCTAGCAACTCTGTACAGATCAAGCAAATTCAAAAAACAATTTGAATTTACTGCTAACAATGGCACTTCCAAAGTAAAGGACTCACTGACCTGGTGCACTCAACCACACAACCTGTGCTCAGAGGTCCCATTTACACAAGACTCTCCATCACATGTTACAACCCTCTCCTCCCTCCTTCACTGCAGAGCGTACATGTAACATCACGCAGCTTAGGGTCTATGATCCATGACCGAGAGAAGCCTGCATATAAATCGCCCGGAACTTCACTCCATCCACTTTGTATGCCTTCATTTTTTGGCATTCGTAAGAAATCCACCTGTAAGAGTGATGACCAACAATATAACTTGCATATTTTATATAAAGAGGAAAGCGGGAGCTTGATCTCACTTCCTGCATACAGAGGTCATCATACTCTGAAAGTGATGTAACCAACATAATATCCAGTACAAGGATATCCCCACAGACAAACTAAGCAGGCCTCTCCTGCAAGGCCACAAACAGAAGCTCAATGATACAGTGCTGCTAGCTGTATTCTGAAAATGGATATAAATCTGTTTTTGTAGTGGCCTGCAACACTGAGTTCTAGAAATTCTCCTCCAGAGCAGGCTTGGGAAGGCAATCCTGGGGAATGCATTCTGGAGCACAGACCTTTCTTATGTGTTATCATTGATACACAGATTAAATCAGAACATTCGAATTGACAAAGCCAAAGCCATAGCTCCCTTATGGCCTAAGCAGCCAATTACCCATATATAAAACACATCCTCCAGTCACACTTCCTTTTCACAAAAACCTGGCAACAAGCTGGCCAAAGGGAGCATCCAGACATATAGATGCTACATCTCAAGGGTTGGTGTGTCTGTGGCTTTCTGATAACAAGATAACCAGCTCAGAACAGATGCAGAGGGTGCTACTTCGTAGCAACAAAAACTCTACACACATAATCTATTCACTTAAGTAGAAGAGATTTACTACATGATTGCTTTAATTTGTTTAGCAGCACATGTCAGCACCTCTTCTAGTTCTCAATTATGTCCTAGAATTAAAATAATTGGACCTGTCCATTAGCTTTCTTGGGGCACATCTAGCAGCTATTAACACTGTCCATCAAAAAGTAGACATTACGATTTTCATTCCCCCTATCACCAAACATTTCATCATGGCAGGTGTATCTTTGCTCAGATGCAACACCACCTATGTTGCTTTGGGATTTAAATTTAGTCTTTACAGCCCTAACTCAGAAGATTTTTGAATCATTGTCAACTTGCTCCTTACTTTATCTAGCCATGAATGTATCATTCTTGGTAACTAACACATCAGTGAGACATGGGAGAAATTGAGACATTCATGGCAGACCATCTTCAAAAAAGATAAATTCACCTAATGAAAAGTCACCTTTTTCAAATGATTGGTTATGTCCATTCCATGTAGGTGTGTGCGAGCAGCGTGCATGCATTGTCAGAAATTTTTCCCTTGGCAGTACCCAATAGGCCAGCAGAGGAGCCCCATGGAGTGGTGCCGGTATACCAGCCAATATATACCCTGCTGGCCCTCCACCCCCTCAGTTCCTTCTTACCGCCCATAACAATCGTTGGAACATGCTCTTTCTCTCGCCTAGCAAGCGCCCTTTAGCAGTCACTCATTTCTAAAGTTCTTTGTTCTGGTTTCAACAGTTATGGTTCTTATCCGTTCTCTATGTAGTTGCTAAGTACTGTTTTCTAGTCCTAAGGACCCACCATGGTCCTTGCTCCGCACGTGCGGCAGGGCATGCCCGACCCTCAGGGCTTCAAACCCTGTGAAAACTGTCAGACCTGTGCCCTGTGGTGACCCACGCTCTGCTTGCCTTAAGTGCTTGGGAGAGGCTCACTTATCTGAAGCCTGTAAAATTTGTAAGGAGTTTAAACTGCAGATGAAGCGGGGCAGAGAGTCACTCCTGAAAATCTTTGTAATAGAGGTGGTTTTATGTCCCGCACCGGTGTCAGGCCCAGCAACGCAGAGCGCACTGGCCTCGGTGCGGGAGGCATCAGGCCACTCGTGTGCCTCCCTGGCACCGTGCAGACCTTGGCACTGTTCCTAATTCCGAGTGCCTCAGAAGAAGAGGAGGTCTAGCAGGGGTGGCCGACCCCACAGCGCATGCCCTCCATGAGCCCTCAAGTGGGGCACGTGACACCATCAGGGGCCCATCCCGGACCTTTTCAGTCAGGCAAGCAACCAAATCTGGACAGGGACGCCAGCCCTATGGGGAACTTCCCAGAGCCCTCGACTCTGGAGGCTTTCGAGGTGGCCAGGGATCTGATTGAACTGTCCCCTTCTCCTACCCCTTGGGAAAGGATTAGGACCCTGGGAGGCACTGATCGGAGCCTAGGGCACCGGGCACCTCGGCACTGGATCCTAAGAAGCACTGCTTTGCTACGGTCACCTCCCATGCCGCTCTGGGCTTGAGTACGGCACCGCCTTGAGACCAGCACTGATGGCATCGTCAACCCCGGCCCGTGCCTCAGCACTGGACCCGGCACCAGCGCAAGGGTCTTGACTGGCACCAGCCACTGCGACGACCAGCTCTGTTCACGGCCTCTCAGGCCCAGGCCTGGCTATGCTTCCTCTTCCTTCCTGCTGACACCGGGTTAAACCTGAGTCAATGGTTCAGCACACCACATCAGCCAGATCACCGACTGCATCTACGGAGCTCCACCCTGCCATGCTCAGTTTTGGAGTATTCAGCTGATTAGTAGGCGGAGTCCATGTGGTCATCCAGGGGGTCCGGGTCCGGGTCCAGGTCCCGGCATGAGTCCCACTCCCACCGATCATGGCACCGGAGTACCTTTGCTCATCAGCAACAGCATCAGTGGGTGCAGCCAGTCCTGGTACCAGTGATGCAGCAGTCCTGGCCCCCACAGGCCCATCTCAATGGCCACTTTGGACCCCAGGGGCCTACCACCAGAGCCAGGGCATGAGGCTCTCTAGGCTGGAGTCGGTCCTCTCTGGGTCCAGGGCACCCTCTTCGGTGACCCTGCTGACCCGGTTGCCCACGTTGGGGCAGACACTTCTTCCAGGCCAAACCTCCCCACAGCCCTCGGAGACTGAGGGCCAGGTGGTCCAGGCGCCCACAGGGCCCTCACCGATGGCCTTTCAGGTCCTTTCACAGGCCGAGGCTCCTGTGGAGATGGGATCAAAGGGGTCCTCATCTTCCTCCCTTGATGAGGCACTGGGTGACATTCTCTATGCCCTCCATGGACTCGGGCACAGCAGGACCTCCTTCGATGCCTGGCCCAGAGCCTGGGGATCCAGGCTGAGAGAGTGTCGGAGGACTCCGACCTGACTGTTGACATCTTGCAGTCTGGCACTCCCACCAGAGTGGCCCTCCCCATTAACAAAACGATGGCCAAAATATCTAAGTCCCTCTGGCAAACCCCAGCCTGTATCCCACCGATGGACAAGAGGGCCGAGTGTCGATACTTCATGTCCCAGTAGAGGAATGAAAATCTCTTCTCCCATCCACCTCCAAGGTCCTTAGTTGTCCAGGCGGTGAACCTAAGGGAGAGGCAGGGACAACCGGGCACTACCCCCAAAAATAGAGGAAGGAAGGCCTATGCATGGGTAGGCCTACAATTTCGCATAGGGAACCAGCAGGATCTGCTGTCTCGCTATGCCTATAACACCTGTGCCTCCCTGGATAAGTTCATTGAGCTACTCCCCAAGGACTCTCGGCCCAAGTTGAGAGCCCCCTCGGAGGAAGGCAGGGCAAACTCTAGGGCCGCTCTCCAAGCTGCCCTTGATGCAGCTTATGTGGCTGCATGTGCCATGGCTACGGGGCTGGTTCTGCACCAGAGTTCCTGGTTACATGGGTCCGGGATGCCCCTGAACTACAGAACACCATAAGTCACTTCCCCTTTGAGGGCCCCTCCTTATTCTGCGAGCAGACGAACCAACTCAGATACCTGGGCCACTGTGAAGTCCTTAGGTATTCATACCCTAGCTACCCAGCAGCACTCCTTCTCAAGCAGGAATACCCTAAGTCTTCCCAGCAGGGCGCACGCCCCGACTTCCGTCGCTGTAACAGGAATGGCAACGGGAGGAATGGCAGACGCCGTTCCTAGACGACCCAGGACCAGAGTCAAGGAGGGTCTACCCAATAAATCCTCAGGACCTCACAAAGGGTTTTGAGGGTACATCCGAGGACAGCCTACCAACCTCGCCCTTCCCCTTCTGGGACCGTCTTTTTTTTTTTCCCTTTCCATTGGGCCTGGGAATCTATCACTTCGGGTGGTTGGGTCCTAGAAACGGTGGGAAGGGGGTATGTCATCCCCTTCCATTCCCCCCTTCCCTTCCATTCCCCTGCCCTGTCCCTCTTCATGGACCCCTCTCATTAGCTTCTCCTGTGGGAGGAGGTGCTTTAGCTCCTCACCCCAAAGCCAAGGATGGGCTCCGTCCCATCCTGGACCTCCGAGATCTCAACGCCTTCATCATCAAGAAGAAATTCAAGATGGTGACTCTGGCATCCATCATTCCTTCCCTAACCCTTGGAGACTAGTATGCTGCTCTCGATCTAAAAGACATGTATTTTCACATTTCTTTTGTGCTCCAACACGGTTGGTTCCTCCATTTTATGGTGGGCAGGGACCACTGTCAGTTTACGGCTCTCCCCTTTGGCCTTTCCACAGGCCCCCGGGTCTTCATGAAGTGCATGGCCATCACTGCTGCCACTCTCAGAAAACGAGGCATCCAAGTGTTCCCATACCTGGACAACTGGCTCCTATGGGGATGCTCCGCCAACCAGGTATGGGCCCATGTCACCCTGGTCCAAGAACTCTTTCAGGAGCTGGGTCTGCTTCTGAATGTGCCCAAATAGACTCTGGTGCCTACCCTAGTAATCGAGTTCGTGTGCGCCAATCTGGAGTTGACAACAGCCAAGGCCTCTCCCCCCCAGATCCTGCTTCCTGGTAATCAGGTCAGCTGTCCGGGACATGCAGATGTTCCCAGTAACCATGGCCAGGTCCTGCATGCACCTTCTGGGCCTAATGGTTGCGTGCACCTATGTTATACAGCATGCCAAGCTCCACATGCGCTCACTGCAGATGTGGCTGGCACGGACTCACAACCTGTCCTGTCATGCGTGGGACAGGGCAGTGACAGTTTCCCCCCCGACATCCTTTGCTTCCTGCACTGGTGGACCCGGGAGGAGGAGATCTGTGCTGGAGTCCCAATCTCCAGTCCATTACTGATCCATCCACGTGACGGACACATCAGACACTGGTTGGGGGGCCCATCTCAGAGACATGCGGAGGTAAGGTATGTGGTCAAGGGGACGATCTTTCTGTGCACGTCAATGTCAGGGAGCTTCGAGTGGTCTGCCTCACCTGTGTGGCCTTCCTCCCCTGGCTAAGGGGCAAATCTGTCCTCCTCCTGTCCTACAACATGTTGGCGGTTTTGTACATCAACAGACAGGGCAGGGCTCGCTTTCCTCACCTTTGTCGGGAGGCCCTTCACTTGTGGGATCTGTACATCGGGGTGGGTATCCACCCAATTACCTCCTATCTCCCGGGCTCCCAGAACACTCTGGCGGACCAGCTGAGCAGGTCCTTCTCCAGCCACAAGTGGACTCTCAGGAGGGATGTAGCCCTGGACATCTTCCGCAGGTGGGGGTTTCCCCATCTGGACCTGTTCGCCACGCACCAGAACAGGAAGTGCTCAGGGTTCTGTTCCTTCCTGGGTCTGGGAAGGGGATCTCTGGGAGATGCGTTGCTAATTCCCTGGCCCAAGGGACTGTTGTACGTGTTCCTGCTGATCCACCTGGTGCTCCTGCGGGTGTGGGAATTCAGGGCATCCCTGATCCTCATTGTGTCCGCATGGCCCAGGCAGCACTGGTTTTCCACCCACCTGAGCCTGTCGTGCAACAGGCCGGTCGCGCTCCTGCTGGTCCCTCACCTGATCATGCAGGACTTTGGCAGACTTTGTCACCTGGACCTGTGGTCCCCGTACCTGATAGCGTGGAAGCTCCGTGGCTGACAGTGGCAGAGCTTCAGTGTTCGGCCCGTGTGCAGGAGGTGTTGCTGGGGAGTAGGAAACCTTTTACTGGGGCTACTTATCTGGCTAAGTGAAAGCGGTTTTATATCGTGTCTACCTGGGGGGGGTGCCCCCTGTGGACTCCCCGGACCCCGTGGTCCTGCACTACCTTCTGGATCTCACGCATCAGGGGTCCTCCTCCTCCTCGATTTAAGGTTCACCTAGCGGTTACCTCTGCTTTTCACCCGGGTGCCAGGGGTAAGACCCTGTTTGCGGACCCAATGGCAAACTGGTTTTTGAAGGGCCTGGACAGGCTTTATCTGCATGTTTGGCAGCCCGTCCCCCAGTGGGATCTTAACTTGGTCCTGTCCAAACTCATGGGACCTCCATTTGAATCCCTGATGACGTGTTTGTTACTGCACATATCCTACAAGGTATCCCTGCTGGTAGCCATCACATCAGCCGGGCATGTGTCCAAGCTGAGGGCTCTCACTTCAGACCCCCCCCTTATAAAGTTTTCTTTAAGGACAAAGTCAGGTTGCACCCCCACCCCGCCTTCCTGCCTCAGGTGATGTTGAACTTCCATGTGTCTCAGGACGTTTTCCTTCCAGTCTTTTACCCCCAAACCCCACGCATTGGATAAAGAACAGGTGTTGCACACTTTGGATGCTAGCAGGGCTTTAGCCTTTTCTTTAAAGAGAATAAAGCCCTTGCGCAAGTTGCCTCAGCTCTTTGTTGCCATTGCAGAGCGGCTGAAGGGTCAGCTGGTCTCCGCACAAAGGATCTCCTCCTGGATCACAGCATATATTAGGGAATGCTTTTCCGAGGGGTCATAGTTCTTCCCTTCACGGTCCATGAGAGTGCAGGCCACCTCTGCAGCTTTTGTGGCTCAGGTCTGGATCCTGGACATCTGCAGGGCTGCCACGTGGTCCTCTGTCCACACCTTTACTAACCATTATGCACTGACATATCAGGCAAGGGAGGATGCTGCCCTGGGTAGGGCTGTCCTCCACTCAGTGGAAGGTTAGAACTCATCCCACCTCTGGGGTTTCTGCTTTGGAGTCACCTACATGGAATGGACATGTGCAATAACTCAAGAAGAAAGAACGGTTACTTATCTCAATTACTTATCTCAACTGTTTTTTCAAGATGTGTTGCTCATGTCCATTCCAAATGCTGCTCACCTCCCCTTCCTCGGAGTAGTCCGGTAAGAAGGAACCAAGGGGGTACAGAGCCAGCAGGGGTATATATCGGCCGGTATACCGCCACCACTCCAGGGGGCTCCTCTGCTGGCCCAACGGGTACTGCTAAGGGAAAAATTTCTGAAGACACGTGCAAGCTGCGTGCACACACCTACATGGAATGGACATGAGCAGCACATCTCGAACAACTGTTACGAGGTAGGTAACCATTCTTTATGAACCCACCTTAAATTTCTCCCTAAAGTACACCTTTCCTTCCATGTTCATCAACCCATACAGCATCCAACTTTCTTTTCCAAGCCGTAGGGGAACTCCTTAGAAACTAGCATGCAGACCTTTGACTTTAGAGAAGTGCTAGTTTTTTTTTTTTTTTTTTTTTTTGTTCAGATAGAATCAAGAACTTCAGAGCTTCACCAAGACTCTTTGCATTGGTTGCTGAATAATCCAAGGGTAAATCCATATCCACACATCAGCTCTCTAATTGAATAGCTGGATGTATTCCGTTTTGCTACCCACTGAAAGACATGCAGTCACCATCAACAATCAAGGCACGTTCCTCATGTCATAGCAGCATGTGTAGCTTTCCTAACAAAGTCACTCTGATGGACATATGCTAAGCCACCTGGACCCCTGAACACACTTTTGCCAAACAATATGCAATCATGTAAGGTAGGGATGTGACAACTAGTCGCTTCCCATTTCCCCCGCTGCCTCTATCAGAAAAAGGCGGCAAGGCGGGCCGGAGATAAGGTGGTGCTTCAAAGCGAGCGTGCAACGTGGAGTCTAGGGCCAGGTCAGCCTGGCTTTGAAACGCCACTTGCAGCCTGGGCCAGTTGGGGACTCCCCCAGCTGACCCTGGTCTCTATGTGGTGCTGCCGCTTTGAAATGCTGCGGGGCGCATAGAGCCAATGGGACTGCTTGAGTCCCCCGCTGGTTCTGTGCTCCCCATTTTGCTTTCTCCTTTGAAGTGTAGAAACAGCAAGGCAGAGGTACCCTTATGGACCTGCCACTCTCCCCTCCCCCCACACACACACACACACACACTTGCGCTGATCACTGTGCCTCTGCATTTTGCCTGTGGCTCTTACTACATCTAAAATGCAGAGCCGCAGCGCAGGTAGCTCCAGAGCTGGCACGAGCCAGGTCTGCTCAGTCCCAGCTTGAGTTGGCTCCTGGGGGTACCGCTGCTGCGGCTCTGCAGAGGTGCTTATTGACTAATTGTAAATTGTATCGACTGTACGATTAGCCAGATCATGGAATTTTAACATCCTTACTGGGTACATGGCACTTCAGGGTGGCATGCAGAGAAGAAGTTTCTTGACATCTTAAATGACTGCTTCTTGGATCAGCTTGTTCTGAAACCCACAAAAGGAGAGGCAATTCTTGATTTAGTTCTAAGTGGAGCACAGGATCTGGTCCAAGAGATTAATATAGCTAGACTGCTTGGAAATAGTGATGTTACCTGGAGTGGAACATCACTTGAAGAGAGTTATTACCTGGTGCAGTAACTGAGATTCTTTGAGATGTGTGTCTTTGGGTGTTGTCTAGTATATGCCCTTCTTCCCCTTTACTTAAGAAGTTGAAGATACTCTGTGGTAGAGACGAAACTAAGGGTTCTGTGCAATGGGATAATTTAAGTGCCAGTGGCATGCGAGGCAGTTCCTGCGCATGCATGACTCATACTGGCACTGTTGCAAAACACTCTGAGCTGAAGGCGCAGGGTTGGTCCAACATTTGGAGTGTAGCACCCAAAGAGGGACATCTTGAACCTCAGTTACTGCACAAGGTCAGTAATCTTCTTTTCTCTTTTGATGCTGGTTTAGAAAGTCTAATACAAAATAAACTAGAAACTCATCTTGAAATAAAAATTGAAACATGGGTTTGCATCATTTAATAATATCTGACAATGTTTTTTATGAAGGAATGTTTTTGTTTTAAAGAGGGCTTTCTGCGGTGTTTAGTAAATTGACTGATACAGCAGTTAAGATGGACAAAACAATAGGTATAAACCAATTTGAAAATTTTGCATCTGTGAGTTCTTTGAGCATGGGAATAAAATGATAAAGGGATATTAGTTAGGAATGTAATAGTGTAGTTGATTTAAATGATTAACCGATAAGCGTGTGCTTATTGGCTACATGCAACTTTTATGTGGGCTGGCCAACAGGCTGGCTCATGCTGTGGTCCTGGCATCAACCCCTGCTAGGTTGGCTCATGCATTGATACTGCATTGATGCCAGGACCCAGCATGAGCTTGGACTGAGCCAGCCTGCCTGTGCCCTGGCTGCTAAATTGCATCCAATGCAGAGTGATGGCAGGGGTAGTTGCCAGGACCCAGCATGTGCCAGGAGTGAGTGATAGCAGTGCTAACCCTTATTGATTAATTGTGTGGCTGACAAATTTTTGTTGACTACACGATTAACGAATTACATGCTTCTTAATATCTCTAGTACTAGTTGACACTTATTTAGACTTTGACTGATTTATAGTAGTGGGTCAAAACAAGAATCGTTTGATTTTTTTGGGGGGGTCTTGAAGTCGGGAGAGGCTGAGAACCCTCAAGCCAACCTAGTTACATAATCTGAGTGTTACTTTAGTTACTGATTAACTTAGTGACATTTTGTTTTTTTTGTCAAATTTCTGCAGCTATGTTAATTTTTTAACTTTTGCTTACCTTACTTTCTATCATATTTACAGTGAAAATACCCAGAATATAACTTGTCCAGGAACCATAGTACATGGCAGACGTTTTCACCATGCTCATGCACAGATACCAGTAGTAAAAACAGCAGCCCAAAGGTAAGACGGAAGAAAAAGTAGTTATCATTCCCCCTCATGCTTTCCCACCTGTTCATCTGTTTGTCACAGTGATTGAGCGCTATATGTTTTTTAAACTTCCATGTTGTCTCGTCTTCCCACTCTTGAGCTTCGTACAAGGTAGTGTTTATAGTCCCAAAAATATTTTAAAGTAAACAGGGATGTGTGACATGATAGTGCTTTCTGGATCCTTTAATAGCAGCCTTCATTGAATTGTGAAAGTTACTGAAAGCTTACATTGTTAACCTTAATTTTGAATTAACCCTTTGCTTAAAAAGTTCATATGCCAGCATTTTGTGGAATTTAACCTGTCTACTGGACAGTTAACAGTGAAACTATCGAAGAGGTCAAAACGGTTGTTAGTAATGTACAGTAGAATATCACTTAATAAACACACCTGTAATCAGTTAAAGTATTTGATTAAAAATTCCAGTTTCTTCCCTCACTTGACGTTGAGTAGCAAATGCATTGAGAGAGTTTAAAAAAATACTGCAAACTTAATTGTTCACTGTGACACAAACCTTAAACACCAGCCACCAAAATAACTGGAGAAGTTGGACTATTCATTAGCAGGGTTATGCCCGTGTTTGTTCACGGGAATAGTCTTCAGACCTGAAAAGAGTCATAAGTAATTGCAGTTTAGTCGCCTACAAAATTCTGACCTTAAAATTCAAATGTTGAATATATGCATTGGTGGTTGGGTTTTTTTTTATTTTGTTTTTTTGGAGTGTGGTGTGTGTGTGGTGGTGTGTTTTTGCTATTTGTAGTAGTGCCTGTTATCTGTGGGTTGAACTCTGTTAAGAGAACCAGAAACTTAACCATGTCTCTTTATCTCCCATTTCTCTTTCCTTCTAGTAATGCTAACCACCAAAATCATTTTGTTGTAGGGAAGGTGTCTATAAGCAGGGTTTGACAAATCACTGAATCTACTCGCCCATGGCAAGTAGATTTCAGCCGGTCGCCCCGTTCACCAGCGACGTGCGCATGCGCAATGCGGGTCTTGCGCATGCGCAGTGCGGGCTGGCGAGTAGGTTTCACCGCCGTTTGTCAAGCCCTGTCTATAAGGAATATCAAGGGCTCTGATATTAACAGATATCTTAATGATCTGGGACAGCTAGTAAATAATGAAAAAGGTAGATTAATACAGGTTGGACCTCCCTGGTCTGGCATTCTTGGGACCTGACTGGTACCAGATGAGGGATTTTTTTCCGGAGCAGGGAAGGTCATTTCCCCCCTCACAGCCCAACTGAGCCTCAAGCCAGCTCCGCTTGGGCCCCTGCCCCCCTGTGCAGCGCACCAGGACTCTCTGACTCTGGAACATCTGTGGTCATGCCAGACCCTGGATGTTGCCAGACCAGAGAGTCCCAGATTTTAGAAGTGCAACCTGTATTAAATTAGGAAGATTTATAAATAGTGAGGATCACGAGGACTTAAATTATAAACATGAGCAGAAAATAAATGAGCCTCACATGGAAAAATTGAAAGGTGGTAATGCATCTAGAGGAAAAACATTGTATGGACCTTTGCCAGAAGTTAGAAAACTAGGAAGGAATTATAGCAATAGAAAAGGTGATACAGTGCACAGTGAGTAAGGCATGAATTTGAAAAGTGATAGCAGCACAAAACAAATATAATTTTTGGCTGCAGAGGGCTCATTATTTATAGGCCTCATAGTTCCTCTCTTTTATCCTACTACAGGAGCAACTGGAATATTATGTTCAGTGCTGGGCTACTTAGGGCCATCCATACAAGATATTGACTAACTGAAGGATGTTTACAAGTGAATGTGGAAAGAGCTAAATAATAGATTGCGGCTAAGGGAATATATACTGTAATATATAAAAGTTGTGCTCTTATTAAAACAGGAATTAATCCAAGGGAGTCGTATGGCTTATGGTATATAGTTCAGACTAGAGAATGGTTTCCTTCTGGCCTTACAATTAGTCCACCAGTGCACATCATATATATGTTTTGTGTCTATTGCCATTTTATCTTTAGTTGTTTTACAGGTAATTAAACACAACCTTCCCCCAATATTTTTTTGAAATATTTGAATGTTACATAAATATTAGTTAAGGAGGTGCTTTAAGAAGGTTCATCTGTCCATGTTCTCATTCAAATGCTGTATTGTTTTATCTGTGAATTTCAGGTTTAGTATGCTGCCACATGAGTGCTTCCTTCCATTGCTGTCCCCCCTTTCCTGTCATTCTGAATAATTCAGTTGACTTCCGATAGATGTGGTTGTCACTTCCAATGCAGATCCTTAAATCACATAGCTTGTCCCATCCCATCTTGTTTTTTTCCTTTTGCCCCTAATCCATGTATAACATGGCTGATTAAACGGTGTGATTAATTAAAGTAATCAAGGAGTGTTTTCAGGTATTGCAGTGCCATAGAGATACCACAATACATAATTAAACATAAGCTGTTGTATGTTGACCAAACTGTAATGTAGACTGTATCAGACGCAAGTGATCGTGACTTGATCAGAGTTACGAGTGTGTGCAAGAAAAATCAAGTCCATACCAGTAATACATCTATTACTGAAAACAATTATGAGCCAAATCACATGGGACAAGGAATTTAATCAGAAAAAGTAAATGATTAGGAATCTCTTCAGAACAGCTTCCTACGTGTCCAAAGAGCCAAAGTCAAGGAAAAAGGCTGTGCTGGTTAAACAGTCAATGTGGCTTTAGAGGCGAAGTGAAGACAGTGATAAAAATGAAAATAAAATGGAAGAAAGGGGATTTTAACAGTATGAGTACAAATAAAAAGTTATAAATTCTAGAAAAGTGATGAGAGACCAAAGGAGAAATTTATGGCCAACAGAATTAAGGAGATCAAGGAAGAAAAGCTCCTGGCACTAGTATTGGTCCATTACTAAATGGACAGAATTATTGATGACAGTGCAGAAAATGTAGAAGTGTTCAGTAATATTTCTATTCTCAATTTGGGATGATGATAATCTCACCATATGCTCTTTCCATCTCCCTCGTATTTCTGAAGGATATTAAACAGAAGCTAAAAAGGATAACCATGTTAAAATGTATTTTAGAAATATGTACTGAACACTTCTACTTTTTCTGCACGGTCATCAATAATTCTGTCATTTCCATTTAGTAATCTTCCTTGATCTCCTTAATTCTGTTGGCCATACGACATGCTTACAGCATGGGGAGGCGGAGGGAGGGTTCTCCATCCTAGGAAGCAGTGACTCTGAAAAAGATTTGGTGATTGTGATGAATGATCACCTGATTGTGAGCTTCCCAGTGTGATATTGTGGCCAAAAGAGCTAATGAGATCCTGAAATGTATAAACTGGAGAATCTCTAGTAGGAGAAGATAGTATTCAAGCAGAAGTCATACTAGTACCAAATACAGAAACAGAATAAACTATGTCCATTTTTTGGTGCCAAGAGGTATATTGTTAAATTGGAGAGGGTTCAGAGAAGAGCTTCAAGACTGACTAAAGGATTAGAAAATGTGCTTAACAGTGATAGATTCAGCTTCTTGAATCTTAACAAAAATGTTAAAAGGTGATTTGATTGTAGTCTATAAACAAATATATAACAATGCACTCTTCAGTCCAGCAAAGAAGGGTATAAAATAGTTCAGTGGCTAGAAGCTGAAGCTAGACAAATTCAGACTTCAAGTATGTGGACTTCTACTGTGAAAGCGATTGTCTTTTGACCAACTTACAAGGACATTCTCTATCAGGAACAGTTTTTAGGTAACAAGTGGATGTTTTTATTAAGAAGATGAGGTCTAAGAATTATTTTTGGGAAAGTTCTATGTCTTGTGTTATACAGGCAGGCAAACTGGATTATCGTGATGATTCCCTCTAAGCCAGTGGTGAGGAATCTTTTTTGGTCCGGGGCCGCTGACCCACAAAAAAAAGAGTCATATCTGGCCTGAGGTTCCCCACCCCTGCGCTAAGCTTGGAAACTGTCAGTACTCTTATTCTAGTTTTGCTCATATATATCTAAGGTCCTTAGTGTCTAATGTGTCCTGCGAAGTGTAATTTAAGTAAAATCGCTTTGGAAACTTGAAAGTAAAAACCTCATGACAGATCTAAGTTGTATAATTTTCTAGTGGAATTCCCTAATTAGTCATTTCTGAAGACTTGTTTTTTAAGTCTAGATTGGATCATGAGCAAAACTAATTCCATGGTTCATTTCAGCTCCACTTAATATTTACTTCAAATAATGAACACTGCAATTCTTCTAAAATTGAAATAGCATGTGTTTGATACATGTCTCAACCAGATTTTATTGCATCAGTTTAATGGAATAATTTGTTATGGCAGTGCCTGTGTTGATGCTTGCCTGTATTCTAGGAGATCTCTCTCTCTCTCTCTCTCTCATTCTTCTGAAGTGTAAAAAATCACGAGTTTCCTTTTATTCTTTTTTTAGGCATATTACAGTAAAAAGATATATAACAAACAAATAAAGATTATTATGTTGTATGGACCATATTATGTATTCTGGACAATTTCTTTGGTTCTTACATATGGGGTGTTCAGAGTTGATATAAAGGATTATGGAAAGAGGGTAGGGACAGTATAATCACAGACCACACCCTAGTGAAAAGCTCAGTTCACTCCCTATTGCTGGTGTTCTGAAAAGGAGGGATAGAAGGAAAAAGAGCTTTCTCAAGACAGTAGCCATAGACTCTGCTCTGGATCTGCTACCTTGCATATCAACCTAAGGGTCTGACTTCCAAAAGTTTTCAGCATCTGGAACTCTGATTGCCTTTAAATAAAACACTTCTGAGTCTAAGACCATTAAGCAGTGAGAGAACTGTGGCTGGCCTTTGCCAGCTGAGCCAGAGTCATGAGCTTGAGCTAAGGAGCTTTTAACTTGGTGTAGACTTTCTGGTTTGAGCTACCTCCTGAGCTCTGGTACTTCTCCCACCTTAATCATAGAATCATAGGGTTGGAAGAGACCTCAGAAGGACATTGAGTCCAGCCCCCTGCCAAAAGCAGGACCAACCCCAACTAAATCGTCCCAGCCTGGGCTTTGTCAAGTCAGGACTTAAAAACCTCTGGGGATGAGATTCCACCACCTCCCTAGGTAACCAATTGCAGTGCCTCAGCACCCTTCTAGTAAAACAGTTTTTCCTAATATCCAACCTAGACCTCCCCCACTGCAACTTGAGACCATTGCTCCTCTTTTTGTCATCTGTCACTACTGAGAACAGCCTCTCCATCTTCTTTGGAAACCCCTTCTCCCCCTCCCCCCCTTCAGGTAGTTAAAGGCTGCTATCAAATCCCCACTCACTCTTCTTTTCTGTAGGCTAAGTAAGCCCAAATCTCTCAGCCTCTCCTCATAAATGATATGCTACAGCCCCCGAATCATTTTTGTTGGCCTCTGCTGGACCTTCTCCAATGAGTTCACATCCTTTCTGTAATGGGATGCCAGAATTGGATATAGTACTCCAGGTGTGGCCTCATCAGTGCAGAATAAAGGGGAATAATCACTTCTCTGGATCTATTGGCAATGTTCCTCCTAATGCACCCTAATATGCCATTAGCCTTCTTGGCTACAAGGGCACACTGTTGACTCATATCCTGCTTCTCATCCACTGTAATCCCCAGGTCCTTTTCTGCTGAACTGCTGATCAGCCAGTTGGTCCCCAACCTGTAACAGTGCTTGGGATTCTTCCGTCCCAAGTGCACTTGTCCTTGTTGAACATCATCAGATTTCTTTTGACCCAATCCTCCAATTTTTTTGGGTCACTCTGGACCCTATCCCTACCCTCCAATGTATCTACCTCTCCCCTAGCTTAATATCATCTGTGAACTTGCTGAGAGTGCAATCCATCCCCTTATACAGGTTGTTAATAAAGATGTTGAACAAAACTGGTCCTAGAACTGACCCTTGGGGCACCCTTACAGGGTCCTAGAGCTGGAACATGTATACTGCAATTAAATAGCTTCTTGGCCTGAACTCCATGGGCCAACGATGGAATTTAATTGCAGTGTAGACATATCCTGAGTTTTGGATATATTTGGAGCTTCTTCACAGACCCTGCTTTTGCAGGTGAGGAGAACTGCTTCTGTTTCTTTCCACAGGTATCTAGTTTCATGTAGACTGTAGAATATTAAGGTGGTTTTATGTGATTTACGTGAATATTTACGTGACTTCAATATTTTTCATTTGTGAATATTAAATTTTCAATCTTAAATTTTTATGGTGAATAATTAGGATTGGATTGCTGCATAATAATGAAAACAAATGGTAAATGCATATATTTTTGTTTTTCATGGCAGTCCAGTGGGGTTAGAGGAAAGCTCTATTTTAATTCTAATTTGTATTTTGTCTTGCATCTTCTACAGCGAAGTGACTTAACACAGATTAACTGATTTTGCGTTAAAGACTATCTCCTAGAATTTGATTAAACAGGGTACATATCAGTGTAAAGTTTTGCCTGCTGACTTTTCCTGGTTTGAAGAATAAAGCTAATTACATTTGTTTTTGCTGCTGTAAAAATATTTACAGCATTTTAAACTTTTAATTAGAAAAGAATTGCAACATGAGTTCAAGGAGTGACCAGTTGGTAGTTTATATTTGAAAACTATTCAAATTTGACTTATGTGGAACAAATGTGGGGCTTTGCATCTTATGTTTTTTTTTTTCTTTTTTCATATTTTTAAGCAATCTGGACCGAAAGGAAAGGTAAGTTTAATGTGGATGTAATGAGCATGGAAATAAGAAGGTTAACTCAGTAATTACTCTGTTAATGTTAGTTAAAGAATGATCAATAGAATTGTGGTCAGTTCTTCTGCTTAGGAGCCATTTTATAAAAAGAGCATGCAATACAAGTAGTAGCTTTATATCCAGGTTTAATCAATGAATGCCTTTTTAATATGGACGACATGCTGAGTACATTTGCATACAGAAATATTATTCAGATAAATAATATAGAACTGAAGAGTGACTTCAGTTTTCTTTGGAAGCTTAGAATTTAATTTTAAGTCTTTTGATATTGCGGGAGAGCTACTGCTATTTTGTTTCCAGCAAAGCTTTAATAAGCTCTATTTTAGTTTTCTAGCAGTCTTGTAGCCTTGAAAAAAATTTGAATTTCACCCTAAATATAGTCATATTTAATGAATAAAATGATATAACAATTAATTAATAAAAATATAGAGCAAAGAAAGAAATCTACTATTAAAGCTGATTTGATGATGGTGTGTTTGTGTGGAAAAACTGAAGTTTGTCATGCCTCATTTTATGTAACTTGGAAAATGCTAATTTCTGTTTATGTTCTTTGATATAGTGAAGTACACAAATAAATGTAAATATTTTGTTCATTTCTAATACTTTATCAAAACCAACCAGGTTATTTGTGTAATTTATTCCACAAAAAAGTATTATTTTCTGTTGTGACCGTATAAGCTTGATATTAAAGTTAAATTATGATTAAACTGTTCATTTAATATTGAACTAAAATTGCAAATAATTTACATAATTGTATGAAGTAGCTTTCTTTAGAAATTCAGGGGTTAGTGGATTGATTGTATACTCATTAGCATAATGTTGCTTTGTTACTTGCCAAACTAAAATTTTAAGGCATGCTGATATCAGCCTTTGCTCTCATGTTTTAATGCACAAAGGGTTTGTCAGCCTTTTCTCTTCCTTGTTTGTTAATGTTTCAAAACTTGTTTTGTCATTATTTTTGCCCACTTTTATAATGTATGGATTTTTAAGAATCAGTCCGTTTTCCTATTGGTGTTTGATTGCAGGTAGGGATTGTCAGAGAAGTAAATTGTGGACAAAGTCACAGCCCCATGTTTTTTTCACTTTTTGCAAAAGTGAAGCACCAGATTCTGCTAAATGTTATAAAAACCATCTGCAGCAGCGAGGCTCCAAAACCTATGAAGTGGTTGCTAGGGGCTTTGTCTTGCCCGGCACTGTGGAAAGCCAGTGAGCAGGCCTTGGAGTAAGGATGTTAAATTGCAGTTACCTAGCTAATTGCTTTGTACATTTTGTATTGACTGTATGATTAGTTGATAGGACTGCTCTGCAGAGTCGGAGCGGGGGCTAGCTCCAGGAGCTGGCTTGAGCCAGGACAGAGTAGCCACCCACGCTGTAGCTCTGCATTTTAAATGTAGTAAGAACCACCAGAGTGGGATCAGCGTGAGTTGGGACTGCTCGGTCTGAGCTCACACTGAGTCCAGCAGCCTCTGTTTGTAGCAGACAGCCCTGTCTGCCATGAACATGAGCTGGTGCTGGAGCAGCCTCTGTTTGCAGTGGCTAGTGTTGGCCACAGGCAGGGGCTGCTCTGGTCTGATAGAGGCAGGGGAGGAATGACTAATTGAGTCACTACTCGAATAGCTGATAGGCTTTTGCTTATTGGGTAGTCGACTAGTCACTTACATCCCTGCTTTGAAGCATCACGGGTCTTCCTATCTCTTACTCTATGGACGATCTTTTTGCCTTGTTTTTTCCCCTGTATCCAGTTAGCTTAAGATACGAAGATTAATTTTAGGAACAAGAAACTACAAGAACAAATGTTTGATCATAGTAGGTCCCAGACTACAATCGTAGGGGTCTCTTGGTGTGGTTCTGAGAGTTATGCTGCTTTTTCTCAACCATGTTGATGCAAAGTAAAGCCACTTGGGACAGAAGTTCAACATCAGAATCTGTCTTTGCAGGATCTTCAAGAGTAGACCCTGGTTACTGTATGTATGAGATGAAATATAGCTGCAAGGAGTGGCTCGTTGGGAGTGAAACATCAGGCAAAAGCCTTCAACTTCTTGGACAGAAATTCCACACCACAAATCTCATGCTCTGAAAGCTAAAAGCCAGTGGGCCCTTCTTGACTGTTTTCTTCTGGCTGAGGTGAAACATGGAATCTGACATTTAGATGGCTAGGAAGTGGCCAAAGGGCAGTGTGTGCTCTATACCCTACCACTGGGCAGTCAGGTGGTTTTTTGGTTATGGATTTTTTTGTGTCTCACCCCCTCCCCCCTTTATTCCAGGGAGGACTTGATATTCAGTCTTCTGCTACTGTAATGTAAGGCTTCTTCTCTGGATTGCTTCTCTCAAATATTGATTATCCTCCTTCTACTTGAGGGAATAGAAATCAAAGCTCTTGTTAATTAAACAAATAAATGAAAAAAATCTCAATTGAATTGAATTCAGATTGTCAGGAACCGGTTAATTTTTTTTGTAGCAAAATGTGGCACTCATAGAATTACTTTTAGGGAGCCTATTAGCACGAGGAATTTGTATATGCCTCAGAAATTTTTGCAACAGTTCATTGGCTATCTTCCATAGGACCTTCAGGAATTGTACTCAAAGTAGAGTGTTGTACCTGCTATTTCATATGTCCTGAATGCTGCTTCAAAATTCAAGGTGACTGGATTGAGATTTATAAACTGGATTGACAGCAAGAAGGATTTTTTCCTCAACTTTTAAAAAATGTATTTACAAATGCTTTCTTGGACAGGTCATAGGACATGTATTTCAAGTTGTGTTTTTGTATATCAAATATTTTGTTTAGTTCTTTTAAAAAGTTGAGAGCAAAAATTTAAATGGAAAAACCATACATTGAAAACGTACCTCTCGATTTAAAAATTTTTTGCTCTAATGGGGTGGAGACAAATCTGCTAGTGTTTTGTTTGCTGAAAACTTTCTGGTCACATTGGTTTTCTAAAAACTTTTAGTTGTTAGTTTATTATTCTCCTGTATGCCTTTTTAGGTGTATGAGGCTTTTTTTAGACTGTTTTGGAGCAGTTCAAGATATTTTTTGCCATGCCCTCTGAGGCCACATATTTTTACACACATCAGCAGTAATCTTAACACTATCAAAAAGCCTAATGAATAGGTAGGATGGCTTTAAAAAATTGCATGGATGATACAGTTCTGGAGTTGCTGGCATGCATGTAAAGCAAGGAAGGACCAATAACTAATTCTGTTGATGGCACAGATGGCCACGGAAATTCCACTTGATATCTTTGGTGGGGAAACAGTGAGAGTGAAGAATGTGAATGGTTGGATTTTGAGTGTAAATGCTGTTTATGAAGAAATGTTGTTACTGTATTTTAGATCTCAGACCTGAAGACTGAGGTCTTACCCACAAGTTACACCCAGCAAATTTAACTGAATTCTGCTGAGAAGATGAACCAAGAGGGATGATTTTTTTTTAAAATGTTACTGTCTAAATCATATGACAGGAACTTGAAAGCCCACAATAACCTGGGAGAGAAATGAAAGCTGGGACTTTTAAATTTCCTTCAGATTGAGCTTCATTATGAAGAAATATAGGGCTTTCATTGTGATTATGCCATATATGTACACTCCAGTGAAACAAGTTCTGGTCAGCTGCGTTGAGCCACAGGGCTTAAAAAAGCAGTGAAGATGTTCAGGCTTGGGCTGGAGCCTGAACTTCCTGTTGCAGGATTTCAGAGCCTGAGCTTCAGCCAAAGCCTGCAAGTCTGAGTCAGTTGAGCTAGATTCTTGTTGCTACAGTGTGTCGTGGTTGTGTATTAGTGCAATTTAGAGGTACCCAAATAGGCCTTCCAGGAATTAAAATATAGTAATTCCTATAATTTTGTTTAAGGCTAAAATCTCTGCTCTTAAACTTCTGAAACATAGAATATTTCAATACAAAATGTGAGAAACTGCAATTATTTCAGAATACCTTCTTGCTGATGTCTCCTGTTTGAGGGAGGTTAGAAATTTAGGAAGTATATCCTCTAATGTGCTACTACTATCATATACAATATGTTCTTGTTTTATTGCAATGTTCATTGTTTTTTTCTCATATGCATCTCCCTGTGCTGCTACTTGTCACTTATATGCTATCAGTAAGAGACAGATGTGCACATTTGGCCTTAGGGTTTTGGAGAAAAGCTTATTGTTTTTAAGTGTTCCCTCCCCCATTTTATTGTCTCATTATAAACAAATAAACAAAGAACTTCCACCAGTCTCTTTTGATGCAAAGAAGGAAAGCAGCTTCTTGTGCTGTCTCCTTTACATATTTGTCAATACAGGTTTATGTTCTTTTGCTCTATGCACAATTTTGGATATGTTTGCTTTAGATATGATATGATCCTTGTAATCGTAACTGTTATAATTGTCTCATACCTTGAAATATGATGAGCAAGCTTCATGGTGCATTGTCTTGGCTCAATGGAAAGCCTACATTAGTGAGCCTGCACTACGCTGCTGTAGACGCAGTACATTGTTGAATGACGTTTTAGTATTAACTTATTTGTAATTGTTGTGTAGCAAAATTATATAAAACGTGAGTTTAGTACGCAAATTTTAAAGTTTGTAACATCAGAAGTATGACTATGCCATAGTAAATTGCTGTTTTACCTGCTGAACTTACTGTGCATTGGTAACTGTGAAGATTGGTCAAGAAAAGCTGAAAATTGAAGATGCATAAAAGATCTAAATTTTAAGAGGAATTATTACAGTGTACCTTAGCTATGTTCGGACATCTTGAACTGTCCAACTAAGTAGCTTGGTCCAGCATTTGATTTCTTAGATATTTGTGTATATATGTATCTAATACTGATACTAAGCCTGTACTCTGTATTGCATTGACATATTAAAATACTATCTAATAGTTTTACAAACAGTAATGTCAAATATATGACAAAAGTCAAAGCATGTTCTGATTGTTGAGGAAGAGAATCTGGACTAATAGTAACTTGTTGAGCTAAGGGGATTCTTAAAATAAAATTGTAATAGGCTTGAATAATCCTACTAGTGAAACTGTTTTATATTTTTTATTTCTATACTACATGAATATGTTGTAGTTCCAGTTATTGCTAATGTTAGAGAGAAATAAAATAAAGATACAGCAAGCTAACTACATAATGCCAATTTATATCTCTAAACATATCTCATGTGCAGTTGCTTTAGAGGGTTTTGGTTATGCTGTGGAGCGTTTAAATTTTTAACTTCTACCAAAACAGGTCTCAAACGCTTTTTTTTTTTTTTTTTTTTTAAAGGATAAAACTTACTTTTCAGTTTACATGCATATTAAAACATAGACTTGGAAACAGTTACTCCACAAACATACTTGGCACAAACAGAGAAATAAAGAAATTAAAAAGTTTATGGTACATATCATTACATGATTCCTTCTGCCACCAACATGCACAAATCCTAAACTATCCCAGCTTCCATACATACACGCTACAATTTTATCAAATTACTCCCTCAACTATCCCTACTGCATAACTTTTTCATCACATTGTTGCATCCCAATACCAGAAGATACTTTGGTGTGTTCGCTTGGTAAGAAGGGTGCCAGAAGGCATTGTAGATAAACAGTGTTAGTCAACAATAGAAACCCTGAAAAATTTCAGACACTTGCAGGTAAACATTTATTGTTCAGAACCAAACAAATTTCATAGAAAACTAAAAGCGCATAATAACGTTGCGCTTTGGTAAATTTCCCACATTGAAAAACTGACTGCAGGGCAGGAGGCTGTGAATTACATACTAAGAATGCACAGAATGTAAACGTAGTGTATTACAACCAGCATCTTCATAATTTTATTTTTATTTCCCCATCGACTACGAGAAGTCTCTAGCTAACTCATCAGCTCCTTAGTAGTGCTAAACAGTTAGCACAAGCTGAGTAAATGCACATTGCATCGCTTTATGTATAGAATACCAGAAGATTTACCTGGCATTCCTCAGGTCCTCAATTTTTGTTAATTTAAATCATTGCTCTGGGGTCGGGGTGGGGCTGGGTGTATGGGGATCAGTATGTAGGCTGCCCTGGGAAGAGAGGACTATCCCATCCCTCTCACTACAGCAGCTTGGGGCCAGGTGAAAAGTACCTCTTCATGGCTGCTGCAGCTACAGGTAGGGGAGGGATGCATATCCCCTGGCTGGAGGACTCTCAAATATATAGTAGTTATTCCTTTCTCCATCCCTTTTTTATTGCCCCAATGAGGTTATAGCTGTCTTGGTCTCCATCTCTGACTCCTTACTGCCCATCTGTGGTCATTATGCAGTACAGCTGGCCCTGCTTTCCATCCTATATCCCTTGCTGCCTCCATGTGGTCATCAGATAGCAGAGCCCTCCCTTTCTGTTTTGAGAAACAATACCATTCCAGGCGCATCACACTTTCCTAGCACAACCAAACCTTGACCTTGTTTTTAAGTTCTGATAAGAGGAAGCTGCACACCAAATTTGGTGGTCCTAGCTCTTATAGTTTAGGAGGCATTCTTGGGCAAACAGACACTCCTAGACAGTTTCTCAAACATATAGTAGATAAAGATTTCTTACCATTCTGTTTAATGGCATTTTATGCAATATAAAAAAGTAGACGAAGTATTTTAAAGAAATGCTAATGTTAAGATAGCGTCTACACTATCTTTTAATCTAGAAAATAGTGAGTTTACAGAGGTTGCATGTTGGTTTTTAAAAATAATCATAGGGAAAATAAAACGGGCCAAAAAAAAAAGTCAACCCCATGTCCTATGTTGAATACAGTGAAACCTTTGTTATCTGGCACTCTGTTAACCGGCATTGCCCTCAGCCACAATACTGTCACATCTTCAAGTGCACAGGCCTGGCTTGGTTTACCATGATTGGCTTAACAATTTTCTTTATTTAAAAAGTACTAATCATCTTTAACTCAAAATAGAAATATGAGACCAACTGCCTCACACTACAAAACTGCCAGTATTAAAAACTTGAGTTTTACTATTATTGTCCATTGGTTTTTCGTAGGTTGATGGGAGCCTCAGATAACCGGAATTTTTAGATAACCGGAACTCCCTAATCCCTGAATGTGCCGGATAACACACGTTTACTGTAGTAACTAATGTTCAGTAAACATCAGGCTTATATTTAGCTAGCACAGAAAATTGACACTTGTACATGAACTGCTATTTCTTTCTTTCAGAAGACTGAGGAATTGTTATTAAATTGCTTGCATAGTATATATTAGTATATATCATCAGGGCCACTGATGAGGTGGGGAAAAAATGGGCAGTTGTTCTGGGGCCTGGTGATTTAAAAGGTTCTGGAGCTCTGGGCTGCTATCACTGCAGCTGTGTTGCCTGGAGCCATGGGCCCTCTAAATCACCACCGGAACCCCATGTGGTAGGCTTGAGGGCTGATTTGGGGAGGCACTGCGCTATCCCTAACCACACCCTTTCTACCTTAGAGCCAAGAGCCCCCACCATTTCCCAGCATCCAGCAAAGTCTCCCAGCCCTGACTGTATATATTACAAATTAACACATTCATACCTTTCCAGTTTGGCCAAATTAGTGGTGTTATAAGGAAACAGGAATTGTTCCTCTGCCTTTACTTGTTTTGGCATTAGATGTCTTTCTTAAGACAAAAGCTGCTTCATAATAAGAAAGGTTTTTAGTTTCTGAATTTATAAAAAGTTGAACAGCTTTTTAAAATTAATTTTTAACAGGGTGAGGAGGACTTTTAGGCTATGTCTACACTGCAGCGCTATTTTGGGATACTGGAATATCCTGAAATAGCTATCTCGTGTCTTCACAGCAAGCCTGTTATTTTGAGCTTGCTATTCTGATGTCCCTGTGAACCTCATTCCACGAGGAGTAACGTTTCAGAATAGTGGGTTATCTTGAAATTTAGCGCTGTGTAGGTAGCCCCAGATTACGAAATAAACTATTTCAAAATAAGATTGAAATAGCTCAAATTGCGTATCTTATTTCAAACTACGGTGCAGTGTAGACATAGCCGCAGTCAAATACTAGGTCTGGAACTTTTCATATTGAAAAGTGATAGATTCCCAAGTTTTTAGCCACTGGAAAAGGGGATTTAAATTGGAAACACATATGCTGTGTCTGGACTACATCCCTCTTTCGACAGAGGGATGTACATTAGACACTTCGAAAGCACAAATGAAGCAGGGATTTAAATATCCTGTGCTTCATTTGCGTAATCGTGTCATGGTGCTCTTTCAAAAAAGCACCATTTTGAAGGTAAAACCTCATTTTTGAGGAGTACAGGATCTTTCAAAAAAGCCTGCCACTTTTGAAAGAACGTCTAGACCACGTATTTACTTTCGACATGGCGCTTTTTCAAAAGAGCACCATGATGTGATTATGCAAATGAAATGCGGGATATTTAAATCCCCACTTCATTTACACTTTCGAAGTGTCTAATTTTCATCCCTCTGTTGAAAGAGGGATGGTAGTCTAGATCCAGCGATAGTGTAGTTAGTATTCTAGTAGTCAAATTCTGGTTGTTAGATTCTCTGTATCCAAACAAAGAAAAACAGATTTCAGTGTATGTGTGGTATGTAATAGGAGAAGCTGTTAACTTTCTTAATTCAAATATATACATATTCAGAATACTAACATTCATATTTTTGGCTTTGATTAAATGTATAACAGTGTCAAAATACATTAGTTTCTTTCAAGACTACAACTACACTATTTTTTTTCCAGAAAAGAATACCCCCCTCATTTTCAGAAGATAGAAATTGAGCCTATTAGATTACTTCGGCCTCAGTTGATGGGTAGGTATCCTTAGCATTTCATTTACTTTAAACTAGCAAGTAAATCTTGATATTTAAATAAACTGTTTTGAACATATCTGTGACAAATTCTATAGTCTTGCCTTTGTGACTCTAGTATATCCATTGATATCAGTAGGATTACTCTGTATTTTTATAGGTGTATATAAAACTGAATTTGGCCCTTTGTGCAGGCTGAATTATGCAACACATGCTGTCATGTTATGAATTTCAAATTCGAACTAAAGTGGAAAACACTAAACTCTATCATCAATGACTGAAATGGCATTTCTGTAACACCGCAAAAGTGTAGTATCAAGTATCAAATCAGTATGAATCTTTGCACTGAAGAGCTTTTCTTTGTACTGTGCAAAAGAAAGCAGCAAAATCTTTGTAGCTTTATATTCTTCATGGAGCAGCACCTTGAAGTAGGAGACTAAGGGAAGGGTTGGTTGGTTGGTTTGTTTGTTTAACCACATTAATAATTGCTTTGTAGTAGCACCCAAAAACTCAACTCAGGGTTGAAGCCCCATTGTACTAAGGGGGTGTACAAAGAAATAGGAAGGCTTGAACCCTGCCAGGAAGAGCTTACTTACAGCCTAACTTTGAAACAAGACTCAACTAGTTGCAGCCCAGCAGATTTGGGGGAGGTGAGGGAGGGAGCTGAGAATCAACAGCCAAATAATTTGGTTCTCAGAGTCCAGGTCAGAGCAACTAGCGGCTCCTCTATCACCACCTGACTCTTACTATCTGTTTGCCTCCCAAGGTGAGTTTGAGTACATTACACTTTAAGCATGTTCCCTTTCCATTTTTGATACATCCCTCTAAAAGGGTTAAAGGAGTGCAGTTTGGAAGCTGGTTATTAGATCTGCTTCTGTGCCTGATGTGGCCTTCCCAATATCAGGAATTCTCTATTTGGAATTGTCAGGTATTCCCTTTGCACTGAATAGGCAACTTAGTGGGAGTCAAACAGGGCAGAGTATATTCACTAAATTATTGATTGTGTCCCCTTAAACTTTTTTTAATGTTCAGTTTATAGGCTGGAAAGGCTGGACAATACTCAATGAGGAAGAGAATCCGGACTAATAGTAACTTGTAGCAGTGTGTAATTCACCACCCTGCACTTCCTGATGGGCACTGGGAATAAGCTCAGTCCAGACTTGGAGTTCCCTCTCCTGGCAATGTCTCATCTGCTGTTATCTGTATGTCCATTCTCCACCACTCATTTGGAAGCATGTCCCTCCCAAATCATGGTGCTCCTCCTTCAGAATACTGCCCTGCGGTAGTACCCCCACACTTGTGGGGTCCTCCGCTCCTGGTTCACCTCAATCCATATAACCACCGTGCCTCAGTGACCCACTGCCAGTCATCATCTAGCCCAAGCCTCGGGCAAACTGCAGTCTGAAATGGCCACTCACCATTGGCAAGGGAATGTGGACTTGCTGCCGCCTTGTGCCTTGGCTGCCTCCCTGTAGCCTTAGTACCTCTCTAGTCCCTTGTTGCTGGGTCTCAGCTAGGGGTTAATTCAGGCCTGAGTGCCCATGGCTCACCCAGCTTTTCCCCAAGCACTGCTTTGCCCAAGGTACTCTGTGCTAACAGGTGGCTAGGTCCCTCTCCCTCCAGAGATGGAGAAGTATGAGCTCCTCCTGGCCATCTGTCTTTTTTTTTTTTTAATACTGCCTCTCCCAGAACTGTGTTAGCCCTTTTTAATCCAGTGCAGGGCAGCCACCCTGTCACATAATTATTATTTGTTATGCCTTGAAAATGTTTTACAAGTTAATTCAATGAACAAAAACCTAGGTGTATTAATGCTTCCAGAATCAGTAAACTCTATGTAGATAACTTGGAATATAAATTGCAGGGTCTCTGTAAAACTTATTAACTATAACTAAGCAAATTTAGAGCTGAGAAAATATTCTTTTATTTTCCAAATATGCATCCCTTTCTGAAAAATGTATATATTCTATGTCTGGTAATTCTCTTTATAAAGCTTTCTATTTCTCAATGATTTACCTTTAGAGCAAAGTGATATGTGTTTAGTGTCCTTGAGAATGTGTAACATATACCATGATGTTTCTTAATGGATGGATAATGTTGAAGGTTACGCAGAAAAAGAACCCAGGAGTTGTAAAATCAGAGAAAAAGGAAGAGTTGTCAGATACTTCAAATGTGGTGGATGAATCAAGAAGTGCCCTTTCATTTTGGTCAAGAGACCTTGGTGAGAATGGTTTGCTGGAGTGAAAAGAATAGGTATCAAATAGAAGGATGTTAGTCAGTTGCTTGCAGAAGTTCGTATCTGCCAGGAGACACTTGGAGATATAGGTGGGGAGGAAGCTTTTATAGTGTTTGGACTTGCTAAGTGAAATGAAGAAAGACTGTCCTTGGCCTCTGTTTGTCAGAGGCTGGAGACGGATGGCAGGAGACAAATCGCTTGATCATTGTCTTTGGTCTACCCTCTCTGGGGCACCTGGTGCTGGCCACTGTCGGCAGACAGGATACTGGGCTAGATGGACCTATGGTCTGGCCCAGTACGGCCATTCTTATGTTCTTATGACCAGATTTCTCTGACTTAAAATCCCAGTCAGAGAAATGTGTGCTGATGGAGTGCTATGTTAAAATCATCGGATTTAAATATTGTGTTCTATACTTAATTCTTACCTGCCCATTCACACACATACTCAGTAACATGAGGCTTGTTCTGACAGTAGTTTGAGTACTGTGGCTTACATTTGGAATATTATCTAAGTAAGCAGTTTTGAGCAGGTATTGTTTACATAGTAATACAGAAATTGCCATGCTGCATCAGACCCCTGCTCTGTAGCCCAGTATCATGTCTCCAACTGTGACCAGCACATGCTTCAGATCTGAGACTAGGCACATCTCTGATCACCCTCCAGAGGTGCTGCTTCCTGATTTCTAATACAGTAAAGCTCTAGTTAACCACAATACTTGATTAGCCTCATTTACACAAGTTAACACATTACAAAGGCAATTTCCTTTCTCTTTATATCCACATTTCCACTTCAACTACTGTGAATGAGCCACTTCCACCCTGACTTAATGGTCTAATTTACACAAGTATCTTTGCACTTATATAGCCATGCCTCTGAACTCCACTGCAGTCCATCTGATAAATGGGTTTTACCGATGAAAGCTTATGACCTAATAAATCTGTTAGTCTCTAAGGTGCCACTGTACTTGTCACTGTTTTTACAGATACAGACTAACACGGGTACCCTTCTGAAAAAGAAGAGGTTACTCACCTTATACAGTAACTGTGGTGCTTTGCAATGTGTCCCCCAGTGGGTGCTTCTCTTCCCACAACCCAACACTTTACTTTGGCCCTCTTAATAAGGGCTCTGCAATAGAGAAGGAACTGAGGACAGTTTTCCTGCTCAGTGCTAGATAGCTTCAGCAAGGCATCTGACAAGAATTGCACCTGTGCAGACCAAAAGGACACTGTTACCTAAAATTTCTGAGCTATGGCGTACGGATTCGTATACACCTATAGTGGTGCGCTGTAGAGAGATGCATCTTGAAAATTCTTCCCCTTTCCTCTCCAGCCCTCTGTGGTATCTCCTTTCTCAAACACTGTGGGCAACATTTATCGTCCTGCCTGTTGCATGATCCCATAACCTGAGTGTCATCTTTGACTTAGCCTGAATAGGTCCAGGTCCATGTTTTAAATCGTCTGATAAATTTTGCATAACATCTCTAAAATACAGCCTTTCCTATTACTCCACATATCTGAAATGCTCATTCAGGCTATTGCCTCAAGTCTAATTACTGCATTTTCCCCCTGTGACTTTGACAAAGGCAGTCTTGCCCTATTCGTTTCCATTGAAATGTTGCTGCAAAGGTCATTGTCTTGATTACTTTGGCCATATCACCCACTCTTTGCATCCCTCTACCAGCTTCCCCCTCTATTTCATCAAACGTAAGCCACTTGTCTTCATTTTGAAGGCTTCTTACAGCCTATCCCCACCCCATCTATTACATCTCATTCACTAGTAAGAGGTTAATGCTATCTCCAGTCAGCCATCAGTGCCTTCTCTGCCACTTGTTAGATTTTCAAGCAAGCAACTTTGTGCTTTCTTCCATGCTGCCTCTCTTGCTTAGGAGGCACTCCATAAACATTTGTAAAGCTAACTCCTTCTCATTTAAACCTTCTTTTAAAATTACACAAAGCTTAACAGGCTTTTGGCATGCTGAGACTTCTGCTGATGAGTATATTTTCATTGTTTTCCTGTACATCTGTTGGGCTGTCTCCAGTCTCTTTTCTTATTTTGATTAAGTTACTTGGGGCAGGGGCCATCTTTTTTTGTTCTGTGTTCGTACAGCACTTTGGACAGTGGTGGTCTGGTCCAAGTCCAGGATTCCAAGGTAATGTGGCGATACAAATATATAATAGTATATTGAAAGTATTAACTTTGGTAGGGATCCAGATGATCAATGGGAAATGTACGGTAATATATTTTTTTAACCCATCCACAGTATCCTAACGATTCTGCTGGAATTATTTTTCATTTTGTATTAGCAGTAGCTGATGCATACAAGCATTTTTAACTTTAAATTCTGTATAGGATTGGAATCCTCTTCAATTCCAATTATTTCTTGTTTGAAAATATAGCTTCCTCTAAAAGAAAGTGTCAGCGATCATTGAAATGGTCAGGGAGACCGAGGTGGGAGGGACAATGGGACAATTTATACTTTGTTTAAATGGCATGTATCTTTTTTAAATAGTATAGCCTTAAAAGAAAGTTGTAATGTAAAATAAGATATCCTAATGAAATGTAGTTAGAGTAAATTGCATGTTTTTATTAAATCTTGAAATGAGAAGCCACAATTTTTTTTTCCAACAATGTGCAAAATAGCACTGAAAGGGTCAATGACCTCTCTGGAAACATTGTAAACTAGGGGTTGTTTGTTTTAGACACTTATTTGTACTTCTGTAGCTATGCTGGTGCAGCTTCCCCAGTGTAAATGAGCTCTACTGTTGTAAAATAGGACTTGTGCAGGAACAGCTCATACCAGCGCATATCATCACACTGGGTTTGTACTAGTGCAGAGCTCCCCACTAAAACAAATCCTTGGTTTGTTTGAAGTAAGTGTTCCTATTACCAGACTAAAATTACCAGCTTTTTGGCAGGCCTTGTCTTGCCTTATTTACAAGGTTGCATTGGCTCTGAGCTTTTCACAGTAAAGCAGGGGCTGTGTGGACATATTCCTTTTCTCTATTCCTGGCACCGTTTCCATTGCCAGAGGCTGTGTTCTTACAGTGTGGAGTGAAATTAGCAAGATGTTTTCAAGATAAGGTCTCCTGCTATAAGTTGCTGCAGTATACATCCATTCCGCATTAAAATCATTGACGTTGTTATAACTCCTCCCATTCCCTGTTATTAAGTCGTGCAAAAAAAAAAAAACCCAAAAAAGACGACAAACCAAAAATTTGTGCAAATGGAAGTCAGCCACTGGAAAAAAAAATTCCGTGCTTCAAGTTTTTTGGAATTTGCTTAGACTTATAGCGAGGACGACCTATAACATTAAAATTACAGATTTCACTGAGACACACTCTGGCTCCATTTATAAAAGGGAATCTGCAAATGGTGAATGATTTTTAAAAAAAAGTTTAGCATTTTTCTTTTAGCATGCATCTTTTATCCTTCATTTAGAAGATATTTAGCTGTTACTCTGTGTAGTTGGAACTTGATGGGTGTTATGGCTATTGGTTGCAGTGGTTTTTAACTTAACTAGCAAACTTGTCACTTAACCATTCATATGTTTATCATGCCATCCAACCATGCAGATGTGGGATTTGGTTTCTCTTGGTGTTAAGTTTCATAAATACACAAACAGTTAAAAGAATTACAGCTTGTATGTGTTTATTTCACAAATTACACTAGCTGTCTAATAACATTATGCATTTACAAAATTTTACACTTCTTAACACTGCAAGAACGGACAGTACAAAACTAGACAATATTATACAAATATAACGTGATGTTGGGTAACAATAAAAAATGTAAATAGTCAAAAATGGGAAGGTGGAGATAGGGTTGAGGGGGAAGAAGAAAGGGGAAAATCTGATAGATCAGGTGGAATGAAAGTCTGGTATTCTGTGAGCTCTCTTAACATTCTTTATCCAAATGTTCAAGAAACCGAGTTCAGATGTCTTCAGATTCATATAACTGCTCTCCATATCTGTAAGCTTCCCCTCCTCTCCCCCCCCCTTCCCCCCCCCCCCCACTGCTAAATCGTATCGTCTAAATGACACTGCTATATTCTGGGCATAAACTTACTTTTTCATTTTTACTAAAATCATGCATTTGGCAGACACTGCAACCCTCAAGAACCACATTTTTGTATGGAGTTAAACCAAGTGTAGTAGGTACAGAATCTATGATACAACTTTCAGTTTAGATTTGGTTGCTGAAGCCAAGCACTATTTACACACTTGTGTCCACCTCTTTCCACAGCTGACTGTTGGATAGTTCCATAGCTTATGTATCAGGGTTTATCTTTATTATAGTTCCAACAAACATCAGAAGACAAGATCCCTATCTTGCTTAACTTCTACGGCATTGAGTATATTTTGAATAGCATCTTCTACTATATCAGGAGCCTGATATCCACAGATGCATTTTTAAAAGCATCAGAGGGGTAGCCGAGTTAGTCTGTACCATGAAAAACTTAAACAACAAAAAGACTAGTCGCACCTTAAAGACTAACAAAACATGTAGATGGTATCATGAGCTTTCATGGGCGCAACCCACTTCTTCAGATGACAAGAGGATTAAAAGTCCAGATCCAAGAATAAATAAGGAGGGGGGAAAAAAAAGGAAAGGAGAAAAAAATAAAGACAGTGAGTAGATGGCTCAAATAGTTCAACAGGCTGATAAGAACAATTAGCACCTCGTTTGTTTGGTAGTTTGTCACAGGATGTGGAAGGTAGTCTGCAAGCCAGCCGATTTCCTTGTTCATACCATTTGCATAAGATAAGAAGCATTTTTTACATTCCTGCTGCCCCACAATGCTGCCTCTGATACAGTGGCAGCAGCCCCTCTCTGGGGGGGGAGGTCTGAGCTCCCCATGGAAAGGGGCTGCAGCCATCGACCGGCCTCTATCTGCAGGAAGCTTGGAATGCCCAGTGGACAGGGGCTGGTGCCATGGACCAGCCTCTGTCGGTGGTGAGCCTGGGCCGCCGCGGACAGAGGCTGCTACGAAGCCTCTGCCCCCTACCCCCCAGTTCTGCTGCCTCTGGTAGAGGCAGCAGCACTGGCCAGGGGTAGGTGGCACTGTGGAGCTGGTGCTGAGGGGAACCACCTTTTAAGCCAGCTCCCCCCACACCAGCTCCTGACCCCAACCCTGCTCCCTCTGTAGCAGGCAGCAGGGCGTGGTTGGCGGGTCCGTGGAAGCTGATACAGGTGGAGAGCTGGCTTGAAAGCCAGCTCCCCACGTGTATTGGCTCCAGCCTGCCCCCCATACCCTCCATGCTGCTGCCTCTCTATCAGATGCAGTAGCGCGGGGGTGGGAGGAGGCAGATGGATACACTGCCTGTGGGGAGCCTGCTTAAAGCTAGCTCCTCACAGGCACCAGCTCCCACTCCTCTTGCTGCCTCTGATACAGAAGCAGTGGGGAGCGGGGGCATATGTGTAGTCAACAGGGTTAACCAATAAGCCTAGGCTTACTGGTTAATTGTGTAGTCAACTTCACGTTGATATCTCTACTTTCCACACATTCACAAAGCACTCTAGATGACTGGAATGCCTCTGTTAATAAAACATACGTAGTGGACATAAGGTTGGGGAGATTATGAAGCATTTCCAAGGTTCCCAGTAGCTTTGGGGCCTGTGACAGTCCTAGTGCACCCAGATCAAAATGATACGTTAGCAAATGTGTTACTAGTAAGGACGGCCACTCTATTGAATGTGGCTAGTCGTATTGTTTCTTTTGTCTCATTTCTAATATTATAGCTTTTATCCTTGACTAACTGGGAAATCTGTTTAATGCTCATGCTCTTAGCTAGTTCTTTGAAATTACAGGATTTCTGCCCCTGCCCCGCCTAGGGTTGCCAGGTGTCTGGTATTGACCCGGACAGTTCGGTATTTTTGCCTCCTGTCCGGTAAAAAAAAATTCAGAAAATACCAGACATTTTAGGTGTCCGGTATTTTCTGTTTTCTTCCCTGACAGGAGGCGAAAATACCGGACACCTGGCAACCCTACAACACACTTGGCAATTGGGCCCAGCCCCTGGCCTCCCCCTCACACCCCTGGACCCCCTGCTTACCTGGTTCCGCAGGGAAGCTGCATTCTAGCTTGATCAAGAAAACAAAATGGCTGCCGGAAAAAAGCCTAAAGACCATGGGGAAGCAATGCATTCCCTGGGTCTTAGTGTTCAACCATTCTCCTGTTCCTATTCTGGGTCTATCCCTATTCTGACTCTGCACTCACTGAAAGGGCCATGCTGTTTTATTTTTTAATTTTTGTTGTTTTGTGGCTTTTGGGGGGGGGGGGGGGGCTCAACAACTTTGGTCCCCCCCCCCCAACAGATTTTTTTCCCCAGTGTTTTTTTTTGGGGCGGGGGGGAGGGACGGGGGGAGGGTATTTTTGGTTAAACCATCTGGCAACCCTACCCCCACCCCTTCCAGTTTGCATGTTTAGTTTACACCAGGAAGGTATTGTGTGGTGAGGATGAAATTGGTACCTCTTAGCTAAGATATCCTAGACCCTCCTCACAGCCACCACTTTGTGTACCTTGTATTTTTTCCATTGGACAAAGAAAGGCACCCAGGCACTCCACAGGAGGCTTTGGAAGTATTAATACTCTTTCAGTTCCTTCCTTTGTAGATATGAGGGCATTAGAATGCTGGGACCAATTTGACTTTAACAGGATAAAAGTACAATAGTAATTTTGTCGGTCTGGGAGCGCAAACCTGACTTTTGGCTATAGAGAGCCAGGCATTGATTTGGCTGAAGCCCCACAAAAAGACTCTAATAATGTTAATTTTTTAAAAAAACCAGACAGAGACAGACTATAGAGTAGTTTAGGCAGAATATTCATTTTTATTGTATTAACCCTTTCCTGCAGGCTCAGGAATAGTAAATGCTACATATTTACGTAACTATTTATTTTGACTGAGTACAGGTTTTAAACTAGTGAAGACGATTTTTTTTAATGTTTCTTTGTACTTGTATATTAAGGTATTTAATTGCATCTGTTGGCCTATGAAAGAAGCTCAACAGTATGACAACAGAGACATTTCCATTAATTTTGATTTTTTTTGTAATGTAT
This sequence comes from Pelochelys cantorii, assembly GCA_032595735.1. Taxonomy (NCBI): domain Eukaryota; kingdom Metazoa; phylum Chordata; order Testudines; family Trionychidae; genus Pelochelys; species Pelochelys cantorii. The sequence continues at coordinate 61,001,269 of CM064328.1, read as the reverse complement.
TTTGTAACCAGATATTACTCTATATTTTTGGATTAATTATAGGAAGGTTGGAATAGTGGTTTCTGGTTTGGATATATGTGAAAGGGTATTGTCTGCGTATAACATGAATTTATTCACCACAGAACCAAGTTGTATGCCTCAGATATCTTAAGGTATGTCTAGATTACATCCCTTCATTGAAAAAGGGATGTAAATTAGACATATCGAAATTGTAAATGAAGGCGGGATTTGAATTTCCCACACTTCATTTATATAATGGTGGCCACGGCTTTTTTCAAAAAGCTGCTTTTCGGGGGAAAAAACGCAGTTAAGACGGGGATCAAAATAAATGCCCCTTTTCGAAAGATCCTGTAAACCTCATTTTTTGAGGATTATAGGATCTTTCGAAAAGGGGCATTTATTTCAAAAGATCCCCATCTTAACCATGTTTTTTTGGGTGTTTTTTGGGTGTTTTTTTTTTCCCCCCGAAAAGCGGCTTTTCAAAAAAAGCTGCAGCCACCATTATGTAAATGAAGCGTGGGAAATTCAAATCCTGCCTTCATTTACAATTTCAATATGTCTAATTTACATCCTTTTTTTGATAAAAGGGATGTAAACTAGACATAGCCTTAATGAGGCTGTATAGCTATTGCCAGCAGCTTAAGAGCCAAATAAAAAAGGGTAATGGGGCCAGCAAGCACTGTTTTTTAGTATCCCTGAAGAGACTGAAAAGGTAACATTGTTGGTTGTGATACTAGGTTGAGAGACTAGGTAAGAACATAATGGTTGAACCCAGGAATTAAATGTGGGTTCCAATCCCATTTTTTTTTCCCTAGGGTGTAAAACAAACTCCTGTGAAAAGCTTTTGGGTTGTGGAGTTGTGTGGGGTTTTTTTGTTTTTGTTTTTATGGCATTTACAGCTATATATTGATTTCTCTCTGTGCTAATTGATTTCATTTTTCCCCCGCAGAAAGTATAATGGAGAACACAGAAGAGTCAGGATCAGAATCGGACCCTGAAATTAAGAGGAAGGTACAACAGAAACATCACAGCAGTTCATGTCAATCTGATTTGCCTCTCTCTCCTGCTACAAAAAACTGTTTAACCCACTTGGAGGTGGGTTAGATACAAAATACAAACATCTATTTCAATGTCAGAAACTTGTAGTATTAGTAAGAGAGAGCTCAAGTTTAGGACTGGTGAGAGTTAGAGTTTTATAAGTGTTTGGAACTGGGAAGGAGTCATGTTGGTGATTTTATTTCTATTACTTTGACACACCCAGATTGTAACGGGTCAATTAGTACTGTATATACCGTCATAATACTTATTTCTTCTTCAAGCAGTGGTTGCTGTTGAGTTCCATGGAGGGTAATATGTATATGCTCAGCATCTGGAGACTTTTGAAGTGGTATTGTCCATTGGCCTGCACGTGCACTCTGTCCGCCTTGTGTTTTTGTCCCAGGCAATAGGAGGAGTGACAGAACCTGTTCCCATGGCCTTTTGAGGCACAAGATTTTATTTCACCTATTTCCTGGTATCTAAGAAAAAGGAAGGATTGAGATTAGTCCTAGATCTGTTCTCACCCATGTCAAATGTGAGCCAGAATTTATTAAGGTCACTCTTGCAGCCATTATACCCCCTGCTCGAAAGAGGCATGTGGTTTATGGTTCTTGATATGCAAGATGCTTACTTCCACGTACATATTCATCCTATCCACAGACAGTTCTTGATATTCACAAGTGGCCCTTTGAAACTTCTAGTACTGGGTTCTGCCATTTGGAACCATCACTGCTCCATGGGTCTTCACCAAATTTTCTCTGTAGGGACAGCCCACCTCAGGCATTGAGGGATCCTTGTATTCCATTACCTTGACAACTGGTGACTAGCAGCATGACCCAGACAGGAGACTCGAACATCAACCTTCCTGCTGATTTGAATCCCTCCCCAGGATGAACAAAAATATTTTAAACAAAAATTAGACCCCACAGAGTTCCTAGAGTTAATTGGGCCATACATCAGTGCACTGTCGCATGTGCCTACCTATCAGAGGACAGATTGCAGACTTCCAGTCCTCCTTTTCCAGTCAGAACTTGCTTTTCCCTTCTTGGCTGCATGGCAACATGCAAATATGTCCCCTCCTTTGCTTGTTTCAGCATCTAATGTTTATGGCTTTGTTTACAAAGAACCTGTTCTATGCACAATTCCATGGAATCCCCATGGGAAATTTGTGGCCAACCACAAATAGGAGCTACACAACTCTGTTGTCAACCACATTTTTGACTGTTGGGGAGCTCCAGCCAAGGATACCTCTTGGCCTCTCACATTAACACCAAATGCATCCAGTATTATTCTGTGCCTGTTCCCAAGATGATGCCCTGGGCTGCTAAAACTGAAGTGTTTGTTAGCAGTACAAGATGTCTTTTCAAGTAGCAGGAAAGAATTCATGAGGGAGTCCTATTGAGCCAGGTAGAAACATTTTGCCTCTTGGGCCCAGCAGAAAGGTCTTGCCCCTGAGGCTGTGGGTATTCCTCTTCTCTTGGACTATTTCCTATACCTGAAGGCTCAACTCAGTCAAGGTGTGTTTAGTGGCCATTAGTGCTTTTAACCTCCCTGTGGAGGGGTACACTCTCTCTCTCTGTACCCTATGAGTACGAGGTTCTGAAATGACATGTTGTGAACTTATTCTCCCATTTAATTCATTCTTCCCTGGGGGACTTCAGCCTTACCCTCAGGGCGTTAATGAAATTGCCCTTCGAACCTATGGTCTCTTGTTCACTCTGTCTCCTCTCTCAGAAGATCGCCTTCCTGATAGATATTACTTTCATGAGAAAGGTAGGCAAACTGGAGGCCATGATGGTGAGCACTACCACCCCCTTACCACATTCCATAAGGTGCATCCCAAGATTCTGCCAAAGCAGTTCCTCTCTTTGACCTCAACCAAACCATTCACTTTCCTGCTTTCTGTCCAAAGTTGCACACCTCAGAGGAGGAAACGTGCCTTCACTTCCTCGCTGGCCAGAGGGCCTTGGCACACAGAGTTCAGTACCTACCTTTTTTTCCTATTATACTTTGATGCAAAAACTCTGTGACCGTTATCTCATTCGGTGTGTCTGTTTTCTGCTCCACGGTTCTGTCATCTTCCTCACTCTCTTCTCCTGATGAGGGGTACAGCTTCTTAATCACCCTTCAGTGGAATAAAATAGTGATAATCTCTCAAAGAAGAGGAAACTGCTTCCTTGCAACTTGAAGTTCAAAATGTGTGGTCCTTAGCTACATTATGATCCCATCCTCCTTCTCTCCTGTGGATTTCTTCATTCTTGGTGGAGAACGAATTGAGAATGCGTTTGGTCCATATCACCTTTTATAATCTTGGACGACACTGTCAGGTGAACCAAAGGTGTATTTAAAGGCCAGTGGACACGCCTACTTTCAAAATCTCCAGACACACATTACATGCATATGAACCTCAGTAGAACAGAGATCAGGATATTGAAAAAGTTCCAGTTACATGTAAGTAACCGCCTCTTTCTGATGGGCAGCAACAATCTGATCAGAGTCTTCAGTTATTTCAGTCACTTCCCATACTTCAGCATGATGCATTACATTTTGACAAACCAGAAAATGCCAGTAATTTACAATACTTGTATGTGTTCTGTATAAAATAGTAACAATATTCCAACATGTTGCCATTTTATAACAAGAAAAGGAATTTGCTAAAGAAAGGTGTTACTATTTAGTGTTTCAGACAACAAATAAAAATTAAGACGGTAATTTTCCACAGGTTGGAATATAATAAATGTTATAAAAATTAGTATGTTGCTCCTGGAAAATATTCTGACTTTGGTAAACTTTCCTTTTGGATGAGAGAGTTAATATTCTCTTTTACTTTTTTACCTTAAATTTATTTGTAAAGTTTTATTGTTAAATCTAAAAACTTTAACTTGCTTTAATTATTGACACTCTTCAAATTTGTATTTTAAAGCCATAAATTCATACATACTATTTACCAAATGGTTCTATAGGAGCATGATTTATGGATAACCTAATGTTAAGAGGTACAAGTACTATCCATTCCTGCTCATATATTGGTAATTAATAAGGATATTGCATAGAGAAGTAAAACTGCCATGTTGGGTTTTGTTGTACTGTCAGGTGAGGAAGGGAAGAAAGTTGTTTTCAATTCAAAAATATCCAGTGATTGTAGGAAAAACTAGACTGTAAATAAAATTGGAGGAGCCTCCCTGCATGTGAATTGAGAAAATAGCAAAACAACATGTGAAAGTTCTAAAACTTGCAGTAAATTTGATTTTCATATCTGGACCTCATGGCATTTTTCTATTTTTCTAGTCAAATGAATGAATTGGAGGATATACATAATATATGCATTTCAGTATATTCTGTATATAATGTGTTTAATGTAGTTATGTCAAATATTGTATTTACTCTTAAAGCTGTGGAGCCATTTAAACGAAGTATTCTTGTTTTTTTTGTTTCTGTTGCAAGGCTCATATTAACTGCTAAATATGGTGAATAATTTATTAGATTTCTATTGCTGCAATGAGTATAAAATGTTAAATGGTTACAAATATGAGCATTAAAAAAAAAAAAAATTAAATGCTGACCTCAATGAGGACAATGGCAAAACTCACATTGGGTGAAATCCTGACCCTGCTATCTGATAGCATGGTTTGGAAAAGTGTCCTGAACCTGGACTGGCATTTCTCACAAGCTGTAAAATATCAAGCAAGTATTTGTAGCTCTTTCTATGTGAATGCTGTGGTGCTAGATACCATTGTGTATATGTCAGAGACGTTTAAAGAATTAAAAAAGTGGGGGGGGGGGAGGATTCCAATCTGTCTAGAGCAGTGTTTCCCAATTGGTGCTCTGCGGAACCCTGGGGTTTCACAAAGATAAAGCAGGGGTTCCGCGAGGAGCCGGCACTCCCGCACCCCCTCTGAAAGAGAGAGAGTCGGCTAGCCAGATTCTTAAAGAAGCAGCACACTTGTTTCCCCTTCTTCCCTGGCGACGCAGAGGCGTAGCGAGGCGGGGGCAGAGGGGAACAGTTGCTCCCAGCGAGAACACTAGGGGGGTGCCGGACAGGGGTGACCCCACTTGACCCACAGCGGGGAGGGAAGCACTTCCCTTCCCCAAAGGAGCTGGCGCATGCTGCCTGAACAGCTGGGGTTGTGGCACCTGGTAACTTAGTTCTGTGGCCTTTCTGTGTGGTGGGGGGGGAGGGGGAAGGTCAGGAGACCCCCTCCGACTGTGCAGGCAGCACTCTCTGCCTTGGGACTCCCTGCCCCCCCCCCCCCCCCCCGTAGGACAGCACAGTGGAAGTAAGTTGCTGGAATGCAATAGCTCCTGCTATTCAGGCAGTGCGCACGCCAGCTGTTTGGGATGGGGAAGTGCAGTCGCACACTTCCTGGAACCCAGAGGTGCTGCAGGATTGCCAGGTACTGGTCCCAGCTGCCTCTGTCCCCTGCCCAGACCCCCCCATGAGTACCCTGTCCCCTGCCCTCCCCAGCAGCACCCCGTCCCTGGCCCCAGCATCCTGCCACCCACCCCAGCACCCAGCAGCACCCTGTTCCTTGTCCCAGAACCCAGCCACCCACCCCAGTGCCCAGCAGGACCATGTCCTTGACCCCAGCATCCTGCCACCCAGCAGCACCCTCTCCCCGGCCCCAGCACTCACTAGCACCCTGTCCCCTGCCCCACCAGCACAGTGAGGTTGGGGGGTTTTGGAGGCGTTTTTTTGCATCTCACTTGTGTGGCCCCAACTGACTTTCCTGTGGGTCGGTGACCCTTGACTCAAAACAGGTTCCCTGCCCCTCTCATATATAAAGACAATGCTAAAACCTTTTCAGTTGGACGTAATATTGTATTTAAAAATGAAACTTGGCCAACATGCCCCCAGTTGGGGCCAAATCCCCATCTCGCTGCAGCATCATAACACTCCTGTACCACCTGACCCCAAATCTGAGCCTATCATACACTGGAACCCCCTGTCCTGAGCCTCTTACATCCCCAAACGCCTGCATCCTCACATCCTCAGTGTTCTGCCACAACGCTCCTGCACCATCCACACATCACAAATCTGTGTCCTGAGCCCGTCATACTCATAGCCTCCTTGCCCTGAACCCCTCACATATCCAACCCAAACTCCTGCACCCTCACATCCACAAGCCTGTGACTTGCTCAGCACCCCAATCTTCCACCTGAGCCCAACGCTCCCCAGCCTGGAGCCCTTTCCCTGAGCCAGCATCCCCTTCTCCTGCATCCAAATTCCCTCCCAGAGCTTGCACTTCTCACCCCTTCCCACACCCAAATCCCTCATTCCCACCCCAGAGCCCGCACCACCTGTTTCAATTCAGTGAGCGTGTATAAGGGCTGGGGATAGCAAGTGATGGAGAGGAGGGGAACAGAGAGGATGGGGCCTCAAAGGTGTGGAGTCTTAGGGAGGGAATGTGATTTTCATGCACTGGTGGGTTTCCCTCCTTTTTTTGGGGGGGGGGGGGTTTTTTTTGTTTGTTTTTTTGCGCGTTTGACAAACCTTAGGGGTTCCTTGAAATACTGAAAAGCTGAAAAGGGTTCCATGGCCAAAAAAAAAAATAGGAAACACTGGTCTAGAGAGTGAGGTGCTTTAGTTTGCATGAATCCTACTCAGCGGGAGTAAAACTTTTAAAATAATATTGTGATGCATTTATATATAGAAAAGCTAGTCTGTCAGGTCTTTTCTGGGTTTTAAGTGTCAAATCTCTTTGGGAAACTAAGCATTTCACTTTCCAAATGGAGCTGAAGAGTTCATTTTGAATTCTACTGCAATACCATATCTGGCATAAGTGTCATAATGTTTTTATTAATAGAAAAGCTGTTAAATCAGGACTGAATATTGGCTATCCTGAAATAAGCTAGTGGAATGTTTAGGGAGAAGGAATTGTTTCTTCCTCCTTAGCCGCCGCCGCCTCCCCCCGCCATACCTGTGCTCACACACACATTCATCCCCAGAATGTCTGAAGCTTGAAATACTAATGTTGGAGATTAGATTAGTGAGTAGAGGGTACATGAGTCACTCAAAGATATGTAATTTGGTGGTGGTAAGAGTAAACTATTGTGTGGATTTTTACAGTTTTTAATTTATTTTGTATTATACAGCATATAAACCACGTACAATAAAAAGAAGACAATAGTACCATCTACTTAAATAGCTGGTTATATTAAAAAAGAGACTAATTCTAGCTAGGTTTGGTGGAGGGTGTGTCATTAGCATGGTTTATGTTGAGACATCACATAAAACAGAAACTTGATACCTGATACTTTAAGACCTCTGAAATACAATTATTTTTGAAAGCTAATACTAAAAACAAAGTAAGCTTAATGCATCCCCCGAACACTCAATGTACTCTGAAGTAAAGTGAGTTTAATCCTACTAGCAGTAACTCTGATTTTGGAGGTTGTTGGGGATAATCCTCTGAACATGAGCTCCCAGTTTGAGACTTTGGTCACAAGAGATAATATGTTCTTGGAATGAATAAACATGGGAATTGAGTGGAAGTCGAAAAATTATTATACCTAAATATTGGTGCTGAAATACTGTGTCTGGTTCTGGTGTCCACAACTCAGGAAGGATGTTGATAAATTCAAAGAATCATCATGACAATGTTTACTGAATTAGAAAACATGCTTTATAGTCATATGCAAAAGCTCAATCTGTTAGTTTAACAAAGAGAATGGTAAGGGATGACTTGATTAATTTATAAGTATCTACCTGGCGAACAAATATTTAACAGTGGACTCTTCAGTGTAGCAGAGAAAGATAATCATGATTCAGTGGTTAGTAGCTAAACTTACAAATTCAGACTAGAAATAAGTAATTATTTTTAATAGTGATGCTAATTAACTACTGGAATGATTTCAAGATTGGATGATTTTCTGAAAGATTAGGTCTAGTAGTTGCTTTTTGGGAAGTTCTCCGCCAGAGGAAATCAGACTAAATGATCACAACTGTTCCTTCAGACCTCAGAATCTGTTACGGCCTGTAAGACCAAATCTGATTTAATGTGCATAGATTCAGAAAATATTGCACACACCTATTTTACAGTATCTTATACAGTTTCCTAGTATCTTAAATTTGTTCATTGTGTGGCTGCATATGTTCATTAGAGAAAACCACTGTTTTAATGCAAATACTTATAGTTAGGTCTTACTCCTGCGAACCTTTACTCATGGTTTAACTCTTATTTCCACAAACTATCAGACTTCAGTAGGACTGCTCACAAGGATGAGGGTTTGCAGAAATGGTCCTTGGATATTGATCCTGCAAGATATTAAACACATTTGCTGTGATCCAGGAAAGCACATAAGCAAGGAATAAATATCTTGTTAATTTCAATGGAACAGTTCATATGCTCGAAATGAAGCATGTGCTTAAGTGATTGCAGGATCAAGGTACTAGTTTCTAATTTGCACATTCACAATTTTACCATTAATTTCAGTTACATTTTTTTGGTTCAAGTTTTGCTTCTGATGTTACACAGGTTTGAATGTTATAGTGCAACCAGGTCTTGTAGTATAGACTTGCTAGCTGTGTAAACCACATGTATGCTCAGAGGGGTAGCTGTGTTAGTCTGTAAAAATAACGAGTGCTGTGGCACCTTAAAGACTAACATATTAGGGAATAAGCTTTGGTGGGTAACATCCACTTCATCAGATGAATTGGTGTGGAAATTAGAGGCAGGGATATATATCAAGGTATAAATTCCTGCCTCTGTAAATTTCACTCCAGTTCATCCGATGAAGTGGGTTTTACCCACAAAAGCTTATGCCCTAATAAATCTGTTAGTCTCTAAGGTGCCACAGGGTTTCTCATTGTTTTCACATGTATACTGTATTGCTTTTTTTATTAATCTTACTGTGATTACTTGTGGGCCCTTTGTGATCACAAGTTACCTACCCTGGGCTTAAATAAACTAGGATAGGAATAGGTTCCAAAGCTAAGATGCTTATTAGCCCAAGATGATATCAAATTAACAAGATGCCCTTCATCAAATTGTTAACTTACATTTTTCACATTCAAATTTTTCCTTATTTTTTTTAACTTTTTAATCAATATCCCATCCTTGCCAGATATGAGCTTTCAAACGGCCAAAACGGGGGAGGGGGGTTATAAAACTGAATTTTTAAAAAAATTTTCCTCTTTCCCTCTGTCACCTTTTCTTCTCCGAAAAAACACTGCCCTAAATAAAAGGTGCAATTGACCTTTTCATACCTCAATTAATGGGGAACTGCCGAGGTTGGTGGGTGAGGGAGTGTGTAAGTAATAGTAGCTTCAATGCATTGTAAAAGGGTAAAATATTTTAGAACACTTTCTTTTTCACCAGTTTGGTTCCATTTTCTTTTTGTTCAGGTGTCTTTTATTTAATGTAAACTTTAGCGCTTTTCTACTTCAGTCCAAGGTCTGAGATCTGAGAAGCTGAAGTAGTTTTTGTTGCTGTATATCAGCCTGAAGTTTCTAAATACAAGAACCAGTTAGATTAGAGGTTTATTATTATTATTATTATTTTATTATAGGCATTCAGGGGAATTGTGTGTTCTAAATAGTTATGGGGAGAGTGAGATTGATACAATTGTTAGCAGCAGCAATCAGGAGAGGATACTGATCTCTATTACATTACAGGATATAGACTAGTAAAGAGCAACTACACAGAATTCAAATTGTTGAGGCACAGTATTCTGGCACTGTTAGTTCCCATCATGCTGCATCCACACACCACTCCAAACCAAACAGGATGATGACTATTAAAGATCCTAAAAGGGTTGTAAAGGTCTGATTGGTATATTACTATCTGGCATGTGGATTGTTCTCCTTTTTTTTTTTAACCAATAATTTAATTAAAATGTTTCTGTAATTTCCTAAATAAGTTTGCTATTGTCCCTCACTCATGAAGTTGGCCTTTATTATATTATACATTTATATTATTTACATTTGTTTTTAAAAAGTGGGAGATTCTTGCAAACTAACTTCAGAAAATGCGTAAATTACAGATTGCTAAAAGTTGCAGCTTCCTTTAAAGTGTAATTGGTTGTGATGGTTGTTTTCTGAACATTGATATTTGGAATAAAAATCAATTATTTAATACAGTTTTGTAGTGCGCATTCAAGAAATAATTTAACACTATGTATTGAATGCTCCCAAACAGCAATACACTCAGGCTTTATCTTCACTGCGAGTTCTTCCTGCAGTAAATATGCTAATTAGGGACTCATTAGCATCAGTCACAATCTCATTAGCATATTTTCTGCTGTTTCTTTTTGCTAAAAGGGTTTTTGCACAAAAGAAGCAGTGTGGACCTTTTTTGCGTAAAATCCCTGTTTTGTGCAAGATCCTTATGCCTGTCCCGGAGAGTCCCTCGTTAGCATATTCTCTGCCAGAAGAACTCGCAATGAAGACGTAGCCTGAGGCTCCACTTCTGCAAATGCTTATGCATGTGAGTAGTCCTGTTGAATTCCATAGGACTCAGTGATTTTCAAATGGGAGTTGGATGCTGAATTTCCTTAGGACTAGAATTTACAGAAGATCCAAAAGTTCTACACTTGTAATAATCCTTTCTTATTAAAAGGTCACGAATAAGTGAGCAGAGAGAGGCATTGCTGCTCTCAGTCTGGAAAAACGAGTAGCTTTTTCATTTTTAGAATGAGATGCTCCTTCCTATTTCCTCCAGATTTGCAGGATGAAGGAAGGGGATGCTAATTTTTTCCCTCAAAGTCACTTGATCTTTGAACTGACGTGGCTGCTGATTGCTCCTTTTGTCTGGATGCTGGAATGTCCTTTTTTGTCCTTCGTTATTCTACCTTGGAATGGTGTTTCTGCACAGCCTCATCAAAGCTATTAACTGCAGCTTTTGGAGGAAACTTGTGTCCACATGACTTGGATGGTCTGTGGATTACTCATCCTTAAACTAGTGGCTTCATCTGCCCAAAATAGTGATGTTGGAGCTACCCTTTCCTTTTGTTGATGTATGAACATATCTGAGGAATGGGCAGTATGTCTATCTGTGAAAAGGAAGGAAAAAGATAGATAACATGCATGCCCCTAATTTTCCACAGTTAACATTTTAAAAAAAATCAAGGTTGGAATTTATTGACATTATGTATGTCTATATTGCAATGAAAAACCAATGGCTAATCTGTGCAAGCTGACTTGGGCTCATGGGGCTGTTCCATGGCTGATCAGAGTTCAGGATTCAGCCCAAGCCAGGAAGTTAACACTGCAGTGACCTACAGCCAGAGTTTTGTGAGGGCAAGTTGACTGGTATAGGACCGCCATAGACATCTATTTGCAGTGTAGACGTAACTTTTGACTCCCACTTAAAAGTATAACACAAATGTCAAGCTGCCTTTTTAATGCTTGCTTTAGGCTTGTGTTCTTTGCAGTATTGCTAATATAACTTATGTAAGTTGGAGTGATTGTTCCTTTTAAATATATATTTCAGCAGTAAGATTAAAATCTAGGTCTCTGTTGTAGCTTTTTCTAAAAATGCCAAAACCACATGTATTGTACTTTTTGCCTTTTTTTATTCAAGGGTTTGGAACAGAATGATTATTCTGAAAATCAGACCAAATACCAAAGTAGTGGAAATGATTTCTATAGGGATTTGCAAAGACGCTCCAAACAAACTGTGACATTAAGTGAACCTGTGGAATCTTTACTGCGATCTTCAATACATCAGAATTCAACAGCGCAAAAATCTCCAGGTACAGGATTGAATACACAGAAGTTCTATGGCCCTGCTGCTGGGAAGGGTTCAGTTGATGCACTGAGTCGTGATATTACAGGACATTCTATGTTACGACTGAATGGAAAAGTTGGTCTCTTAACTGGGACAAAAATTCCTAAAAGTTCAGGAAACTTAAGACCAAGGAATACAAGACCATCTGAACTAAATGATCCGAGTAAGTATTCTTTTATATAGCTAGATATGATTTGAACTTTCCAAATACCTGAAAATATCCTTTAAGAATGTAAAATATTTAGCTCTGCTTCTCTCCTGCCAATTTTTTGGAATCTTTTGCTGGTCTTGCTTTTTTGTTTTTTAACTTTGCATTCTTCTCTGTTTTAGAGTTACTCTCTTTTTGAGTACAATTTAAACTTGATGAATGAGGAAAATTGGGATTGGTAAAACAAAGCATGAGTTTCTTAATATATTTTAAATTCTAGACACACTGCTGATAATTCATTGTTAAAGAGCATTTTTAAAGAGCATTCCTGCTGAGGATTCATTATTCAATCCTGTAAAAGGAAAAGTTGTTTTTTGGTTTCTCTGTCGTCTTTGCCTCATATATTCAGGCTAGCTCCACATTTTGCTGTTTATGCATAACATTTTTAAAATCAAACCTTTTTCATTTAATCAACATGGTTGGAGTTCTCTTATTCAAATACTCATGTCTGGACTGCAGCAGCCTCTTAATACTTACTTTGTCTTCCCCAATGCTTGATTCTTAAGCCTCCAGTCTAATGTAAAATGTACCCGTGGAGGCAATATTCCTTACTGTTTGTTCTTACATTAGAATTGATGCCATTTGAATGTTTCCACATAAAATTCATACTTGCCTTTTTTGAGGGATTTCTTTGTGGGTGCTCCATTCCAGGGATTGATGTGTCCCTGTGCATTTATTCTGAGTTCTGCAGCAGTGTCTGTATGGGTTGCGCGTTCATGGTGCCTGCCTTGCATGCCGTTGCTGCTTGAAGTATTGCGTGTGCACAACCCAGAGCCCTCAGTACTTTCTCAACTATTCCCAGCCTAAGATCGAACTCAGTAGTCCTGCTGATAGTTTTTTGGGGTTTTGTGAGGTAAGTCTTAGTTAGACAGTTCAGTGTTTTTAGTTAATTTAGGTCTCAGTTTACTTTGCCCCATTGGAGGAACAAATTATTAGCTTCCCCATAGTAAATTAATGTTTGGTTATGAAAATGCCTGACTCACCAGGTTTTAAAAAATGTTTGACCTGCAGAGGAAAAGCCAGTCTCTGATGGGCATACTCAGCACATCCCAGAGAGTCTCATGTTCCCCAGTAATATGCCCATTGCTCTAAACTACATGCTAGAATATGAAAAGATAGGGACCTGAGGCTGAAACTCAATTTAATGGACAAAATGTTGAGACCCAGCCTTTGACATGGGACTAGAAAGTCCTCACTCCTTTAAATTGCTGAGGTCCACAAAATCTTTAGAAAGAAAATGACCAGCTTCACCACCTCAGAGGGCAAAGCAGAAAAAAAAAATGTTCCCTTCCTAGATTGCTCTCAGCAGTGCTGTCCGCATCAAGACTGAGCACCTATGATGATTACAGCACCTCTGGCATTGTCTGTATGGCAGTCAACACCAGCACCCACCAGTTCATCTGCATCTACGCTTCCTGCCTCCACCATGGCACCACTGGCATCTCCAACAGTGTCAGCACCAAGAACTGCTCTAACACTTGTGCCACAGCTGAACACCACTAGCATAATGCCACTGACACATTGCACACATGCTCCAATCCACACCACACCTGCCACACAGCCAGTACTGTCGCTGCCAGCACAAAGTGAGCACCGCAGCATTTTATTCATTGAATTTACCTGCTAGTCTCTTTTTGCATCAGTCTCCCCTGCGAAGCATTGATCTCTCATCTACTGTAGCGGCACCATACCAATAGCTATTTCAGATAGTGTCTCTCATTTTGTAATGATGATGAAATTAAAGGAGTATTTTTCTCCTTACCTCTCCTTCCTTTATCAGGTTTCACATGCCTGAAAGATCATCACAGTCGAGATACCCCTATGACCACATGCCTCCGTAGTATAGAGATCTGTGGATGAAATCACTGACTCCTTTTTCTGTCTTTTTGCCAAATTGGACTCTCTGGGGAGAGGAATATCTTACAGAAGCCACCACGGTAGACATAACCCACATAGGGACAACATCAGATCACTACCTCCATCCTCCAAGAAAGCAGTAAGTGAGGGATGGGAGATATTGATGACAGAGTAGGAAGAGGACACTGCTCCTATCACCTCACAAACCATAAATAATTCATCCTCTTGACCTGATGAAGCTGTTATGCCCCGGCCACCTACCATTGCAGATGATGTTACTAATTTCCAGGACTTGTTCAAAAGGGTGCCTACAGAACTCAGAAATTGCCCTGGTAGAAGCACCAGAGTTAATTTACATGTATCCTCTTGATCTGCGATAGCTCTCTAGTCTGGCACTCTCTGGTCAGGCAACATCTGTGGTCTGGAATATCCATTTAGTTAGCTGGATGTCCATTTATGGGTGTGGCCATCAAGATGTCATTCCTGGTAGCTATCACATCAGCAAAATATGTGGGAGAAATTGGGGCACTCATGGTAGACCTACCATATACTATCTTTATTAAAGATACTCACCTGAGAAACCCACCCTAAATTCCTCCCCAAAGTACACACTTCCTTCCATGTTAATCAGCCCATACAGCTTCCAACTTTCTTTTTCCAAAGCACATGGGAACTCCTTCGAATCCAGGATGCAAACCTTCGATGCTCTAAGAGTGCTAGCTTCTTATTTGGACAGAATCAAGACATTCAGAGCTTCACCAAAACTCTTTGTATCAGTTGTCGAACATGCCAACGGTAAATCCATAACCATACAAAAACTCACTAACTAGATAGCTGGATGCACTTGCCTATGCTACCAACTGAAAGGCATGCAGCCATCATGAACAATCAAGACACATTCCACTAGATCTGTAGCTTTCCTAAACAATGGCCCCCTTATGAATATATGGAAAGCATCCACATGAGCCTCTAAACACAATTTTGCCAAATGTATGCAATCATGTAAGGTCATAGAACAGATACTCTGCTTGGCTGGGTGGTACTGTCCTGCCATCCTAGCAGTGCACTGCTCTACAGTTTCCTGGTGTGGAGCATCCACAGGGACATCATTTGAAGTAGAGGAGAGAGTTACTACCTGGTGCAATAACTGAGGTTCTTTGAGATTTGTGTCCCTGTGGTTTCTCCACTACTCACCCTTCTTCCCCTGTACTTTAGAGTTTCATGCATATTTAGTGGTAGAAACGGAACTGTGGGTTATGGATTATACATGCAATACTTCAAGCGCCAGCAGCACTCAAGGCTGGCACCGTGCATGTGTGGTCCTTACAGTCACTGCTGCAAAACTCTCTGGGTGAAGACACAGAGATGCACCCACACCTGGAGTATAGCACCTACAGAGGGACACATCTCAAAGAACCTCAGTTACTGTACTAGGTGAGTAACTCTCTGCTCTTTTAAGACCCTTCACACATCTCTCCTCATTCTTTCATTTTCCACCTCACCACTTCCTCTATACCATTCTTACCAAGCAAAAAGTAGACATGGGAGCTCACTGGAAGGTCCATAGGGGATTATAGCAGAGAGAGAGGTCAATCACTTTGCCTACAGCCACACAACAGTGCCAGAATAAGAACTTCGGAGTTTCTGGGTCCAGCCTCATGCTTGATCTACTGTATCATACTGCCTCTCACATTTAAGTATCTGAGCTATACTGTGGTTTATAATTAAAAAAATATATTTGCCAAGATTCCATTGCCTTTTAAGAATGAACTCTTCTGGCAAAAGAGACTTAAATTGGGCTTAACTCATATTGATTGTTGCTAATTCCTTACTGAACAGGTTTATTTGTCTTGTGGCAGGGTAAATATTAATAAAGAAAATAATATGTTGAAAAAAATTGATGTGGATTACTTTTGGTGTTGTGTGAGATCCAAAAAAAAGAAAAACCACTATATAGTCATTTTTTAAAAATGTATTACACATTCTTTTTGTATTTTAATATTTGCTTCCTAGTTATTTTGTCCAGTGATGATGAGGAGGATGAGGACGGTGGCAGCACTAGCAGAATGGAAAGCACATCGCCTCGACCTGCAGATTCAGCCCGTTCTTCCCCAGCGCCTTCCACAGGAAAGGTGGAAGCAGCACTAAAGGAAAATAGTTCTGGAATAGAACAGAGACTAAATAGTGTTGCAACAGACACAGAAATTGGCATCACATTACCAAGAAAAGCAAGAATGAAAGATCAGGTACTCAGTTAAAAAAAATTAATAAATATCTGCATATAAAATTCCAGCTTGAGAATGAGAAATTTAAAGGAGTATCTTATCAGAAGTTGCCATAAGTGGTCTTTATTTGAATACTTTTCACCTTGGACAGTTGGTTAAGTATTATCTTCATTCCTGGAACACTGAAAACCTAAGGAAACTTGTTGACTATATAGAGATCTTTATGCATTTAGGGATGTGTTTAAAAAAAAATACATTCTCAACATGTGCTGTTCTTTTTGTTTCACGCTGAACATATTATCTTTATATATAATTAGGGACCTGTTCTTCCGTTATAGGATGTGAAGTGGTATATAATATTTGTATGCATTAATGAAAGGATACGTCATAGTATTAAGTTTTTTAAACATAAAGGGACACTGGGCAAGGATGATGGTCCTTAAAATTAAATACTTTGATAACTGTCCCAACTAAAATAGCACTTATTTTAAGGATTTCATGGTGGGGATTTTTGTTTTTTAGTTGAGCATCACTGCAAGAATTGGATAAACAAAGACAAAAAATGCACCATGAGCAGACTCCTTTAGTGCTGTCAAAGGGGACAGCTTTCACGGTATGTTAATTTAAAGACTTAACAACCTTGACAGTGATCCTTTTAAAAAATAATAAATTCCCTATAACTATTGATGTTCAATTGATGGTGGTGTTTAAAGCTCTTTTGGGTCACTTGTACATTTGGATTATTGTGAATAAGGTCCAGCAGCCGTATGTGTGCACTGCAATTGCACACCTGCATTTGGCCCACGGGAACTGGGGCTGCAGGGCTTAAAAATTATGGTATAGATGTTTGGGCTCAGGCTAGAGCCCAGGCTATAGGACTCCTTCCCCTTTTGGTGTCCTTCACGAAAGTCTCTGGTACAGTTTATAGCCCAGAGCCCAAATTAGCTAATATGGAGCAGCTGTGGGAGTTTTATTATATAGATGTATAAGCTTACTTGACGGTACACAGGGTGTCTGATCCAAGTTGGAAGTGCTTGGAAGTCTTTATTTTAGAACACTCAAGGAGTATTATAAATTTCAACATATTACATTCATGTTCAAGAAGTCAGCATGCCATTGTTAAAATTTACTAGACTACATAATATGCTCTGTTTGGTTAATTTTTAAGATGGCAGGGTCTGAAATTAGGGCCATGAATACATTTTTTCCATTTCAGTTCTGATATTCTTCTGAAGTACATAAGGAGATAATTGAAAACATTCAATGGAACTTAGCCACCTAAGTGCAATTTGAGCCTTATGAAAACCTCACCACTGTCTGTCTTTGTGTTGCCTCATTTTCCTTTTCACTAACTTTTAAAGAATGAGTTGATAACATTTGAGTTTTACTGAACACACTGTTTAGTGAAGTAGAAAATCTTTGGCAAAATGAGATGTGGACTGAACTACCATCAGCATAGAACATGCCTGCAATTTTATCCCTGATAGAACAAAAACTATCATTACTGGTGTCTTAAAATGCTCGTAGCAGTAATAATCCCAGGGTATTGTGACACAAGGTGGGTGAGAACCTGAAGAAGAGCCTTGTGTAAGCTTGCCATTGTTTTTCACCAACAGAAGTTGGTCCAATAAGTATTCTTTTACCCATCCTGTCTCTGTTACCTTAGGTATTTATCATAAATGCAAACAGCTATCTATCTTTCACTCTTGATAGTCTTAATGTTAAATCTTTTAGTCCTTTAGACTCGCTGAATACAACTATGATACTTAATATGTGAATTCCATATGTCAAGAAATTACTATATTATAAACAGATATATTGTTTACCAGGTGATTGGAGTTCTATTTTACATTCGTTTGAGTCAAAGTATATTACAGGCTTCACTTATTACCACTACCTAGGTTCTGACAGGCAAAATACATTGTTTTCTTGGGCAGTACTCGTAGTAAAATGTTTCTGTAGTTATTCCTGTGCTAGACCTACTTTGATTATGTACATTTTTATTGCGCTTTTAATTCAAAGGATCCCAAAGTGTATAACGAGCTTGGGCAAAAATGATTAGTAATTTAGCTGTTATTTTTCAAGCTCCTTAGTACTTTTTACAGCAATATATTTATTGATTATAACTAAAAACAAGCCTTAACATAAGTTTTTCATGCAAATAAAGTATTGGCACTAAATATAACAGAGAAGAACACAGAAAAGTCTTCAACAGAAAAGAACAAAGTAAAAATGTGTAACCCTCATTATACTAGAAAACCTTGTCACCTGACGGTTAAGTCAGCTTTCCTTCTAAAAATAATATGCTGGAATTGTTCGACTTGAAAATCAGAGCAGAGACATCTCTTGAGCTAATGTTTCACTTTAGCTCCACTAGATACTTTGAGTTGAAGCCAGTCTCCAAATGCCTTCTGTCAGTGTGCAACTTCTTCATTCTGGAATTTGACTTGAAAATCAAAGAGTTTTCTGACACAGATCCCCCTCAGGGTTTCCATGGTTATACATGATCTTTCTTCTGGAATGTTGTGGTCCTGGTAACACTCCTATGTTGTACTTGAAGAATAGCTGCACTTTCACAGTCACTCAAAGAAAATACCAATAAAACCAAAGAGAACATTTGAGGAAGGAGAGAAGCAGTCTTGAACAAGTCAAATAGCACCACACTTCAATTTATTAGTACAATGATATTGTGGGGGTTTTTTGGAAACTCCAAAATCACTGATTATAATTCATAATTGTGTCAAAATAGTTGTTTCTATAACCTGGTTGCATTAACAAAACACTTAAACTTTTGTTTTCCTTATTTTGATGTAATGAGAAATCCTTGGGAATAACAACCGTTATACACTTGACATTAATATTATTGTATGTAATCCTAATTATGCAAGAATGGGTGACAATTAAGTCGTCAAGTTTAATGGATATATGCATTAACCACAAATTGTAATGAGAAATTCTGATACTTGAAATTTACTTTGCAGTTTGGCAATATTGTATCTAACACACCAGTAAAACGTCGTAAAGTGACTTCTCAAGAAGTAAGTGATGCTGTACCTATAAATTACCAAAACTCCTGGGAAAGTGTCATTCTACATTGTCGAAGTATACGAATAGGAACACTTCGAAGAATGGTTGTGGAACCTGTGATTGTAAGTACACTTCGGCTTTTTCCATCCCCTTTTCAAATTAGGGTGAGGTTTGTCATTTTGGAATATTAGTAAATAGCAATAATCTCTTGGGTTAGAAGGCAAAAGTCATGTGTGTGTTTAAGGGTATTATAAACCTTCTAAAAGAACCAAAGTGAATGCAGAGGGAAATATTAAATATGTTAAATAATCAGCATTACAAACAGTGACATATGGAAGATGCTCATTTCTTTAAATTCTTTTAAAATATATACTGTAGTCAGTGTTGACGTCAGCTTTCTTAAAACTTGATTTTTAAAAGTTGGTGTTTTAACTAATATTTTCTAAAAATCTGAAGGATTGTTTGTTTTTTGTGGGGCTCATTTTAGTGGAAGCATGGTTTGAGGAATTCCAGTGATATCTAATACTAATATAGCTGTATCTTTCACAGTTTTGCCTAGATTTCATCAAGATACGTCTAGAAGGTCAGTATTCACTTTCTTTCTCTCTAGTAGAAACAGATTTTTGTTAAGAGGTGGTTCAGAGCTTCAGTTTTGATTATTTTTAATGTACTAAAGATGTCTTTGTGTCTATATGTAAATATTTGTAATAGTGAGTTATATTAGATCTATTTTTCCCACAATCTGGTGTATGGGTGTGTTGATGTGTAACGTCTAAAGAACTTTGGTCATATAAATTGTCTGTCCACCATTAGCAGGGATTGACCTTTTTCAATATCACTTTTGCTTACTCTGTAGCAAAATCAAAAAAGTAGGTTGTTGAGAGAGTCACAATTGTATGATCCTAGATTTTCCTGGTTGCAATAGGAACTGTTGGAATGCCTCTTTCTCTGAGTTGGTCGCAGTTATAACTGGCAAGATGAAATTGCTAGCAACCCTTTTATACCTATACCTATTTATCATCAGCTCAGTTGAACAAGGTAAAAATAGCAAGTTCAGCAAGGCTACGTCTAGACTACAGGCTTCTTTCGGAAGAAGCTTTTTTCGGAAGAGATCTTCTGGAAAAACGTCTTCTGAAAGAGAGCGTCCACACTGCAAAAGTGCATCGAAAAAGCAATCTGCTTTTTTGAAAGAGAGCATCCAGACTGAATGGATGCTCTCTCACATGTAAACTGATTGCTATGAATAGAATGGCTGCCAGGGCACCTGTGCTTTTTCCTTTTTTTCCAGAAGAACGCCCTCTTCCCCGTCCACACACACCTTTTTGCGAAAGAGCTTTTTCTCAAAAAGGCTTCTTCCTCGTAGAATGAGGATTTCCAACACCAGAAAAACCCCTCTGTTCTTTCGATTTTCTTACGAAAGAATGCAATTGCAATGTGGACATTCCTGAAGTTTGTTGGAAAAACAGCTTTTTCCGACAAGCTCTCTAGTGTAAATATATCCCAAGAGAGCAAATTATAGTTTTGCTTGCCGATTATTCTCCCAGTCTGGTCCCAGTTGATCCTCTTCCTCCTCTTTTTTCTTTCTAAATTTGCATAAGTCATGTCCCTGGGGAGCTGAGACTCTTTTTAAATTGTCAGTGACTTGGGGAATCATAAGGCTGCTGTTATTCCCTTTATACAAAATTCTGTTTTCCCTTCTTAATCTTTGTACTTTCACTCTTGCAGAGCTCAGTTTTGGGGGAAATGAGATTTTCCTCCTTATGGAATAGTCATCCTTGTTTAAGGATTTCATGTAAATATCAACAAATGATAATAATGGTTCAGTATTTCCACTTACCTTTCTTCCTTGAGTTATGCAGTAAAGCCCCGATACCACAAAGAACTTAAGCATGGGTCAGTGGAACTACTCAAGGCTAAAGCGCAGCAGGGGGGACCTGGCAAGAGCCTGGAATCAGTTGGCCTGGCTCATGCCAGGTCCCCCCATGCACCATACTTTTAAATGTATTAAGAGATGGCAGGTTTTTAATGCCTTTTAAAAGGCAGAACTGCTGCAGGGTTAGCTCCTGTGGCCAGGAGCTAACTCTGCTGCAACTCCTCCGCTTATTGACTAATTGACTAGTCATTTAGTTAATTAACCTATGCAGCCGCTCCCCGAGTTACGACCACCTCCACTTACGACCAAAGTGGTTGTAAATGCAGATCCGAGTTACGAACACTTCAAGTTACGGACCAAGTGTTGGTCCGTAACTTTTTCGTAACTCGGGGAGCGGCTGTATTTAACATCCCTAGCACGCTCTCTGTTTAATCAGTTAACCAATTAAATGGGATTTTGCATCCCTGTTAGGGATATAACCAATTAGACTTTGTTTTGCTGAGCAAGTATTTAATCAAACCTGTTTTTAATTGAGTCTTTTTTTTTTTTTTTTTTTCTTTCTTGGATCTCTGAGATTTTCCTCAGAGCATGAAGTCATAGTACTGATTGGGCTTCCACAGGGAAAAGCTGTAGTTTTTTAACATTCTCTTTGTACTTGCTTTAACTATATATTTGTATGTATCTCCATGGACAACTGGCTCAAATATCTTTTCTTGCCTTTCCAAAAACTCCCGGGACTTACTAGCCTTGTTCTTCTTTCTATACAACGCTAGCAGGTCTTCGTCTATCGTTAGAGAAGAAATGGCCACTTTATCGACAGGTTTACTCGGATGACATTGGTCAGTGGAAGAAGAGAGAGGAGGAGGAGAGAAAAAATGAAAGAGGATGAAGTTTTAGTGTGTCAATCCATATGCCAGTGTCCAGAGAATGTCAAACACCATTTAAACTTACTAGGGATGTCATTGTGTAGACGACTACATGAACAGCCAGTAAGCCTGGGCTTATTAGTTAATCTTGTTGACTACATGCACTCCGCGCCTCTCCTCCACCCCGCTACTGTATCAGAGGCAGCAAGGTGTAGGGGAGTAGAAGCCAGCGCCTGTGAGGAGTTGGCTAAAAGCTGGCTCCCCGCAAGCAATGGATCCACCTCTCCCTGCCTTCCCACCCTGTGCTGCTGCCTCTGATGGAGAGGCAGTAGCACGACAGGTGAAGGGGCAGGCAGGAGCCAATACGCCTGTGCCTGCACCACTGACCCACCTGCCCCCCCTTGCAGCCTCCTACAGAAGTAGTGGGCGGTGGGGAGGCAGGAGCTGGTGGTGGAGGGGGATCCGGCTTAAATGCTGGTTCTCCCCAATATCAGCTCAGCGGTGCTGCCTCTGCTCTCCTTCCCCTGATGCTGCCTCTATCAGAGCCTGGGCCCATCACAGGCTGAGGTTGCTCAATGGCAGCAGCCCTTGTCTGCAAGGGATCCAAGCTCCCCAAGGACAGGGCTGCAGCCGCCCTGCACTAGGCAACACCGCGGGGTGGTAAGCAGAGGCCTCTCTGTGTGGGGAAACCAGTTTTTAAACTGGATCCCTTCATGGACTGGCTCCCACCTGCCATGCTGCACTGATAGGCAGCAGCACAAGGTGGCAGGAGGCTCCTCGGTAGTGAGGTCAGGACTACACTAATTGCTGGCCCCTCTTCGGGGGGACTATGGAATAGTGATGTAATGGCTAAAATTTTGTGTGGTTACATGACTATTCAGTTACATGCCACCTACCATCACTAAGACTTACCTACTTGTCAAGACTGGCACATACTCTGGAATTGCAGGAAGTATTTGGATCATGCGCTGTTTCTGACTAAAGCCCTGCAGAGCTACCCTTCCACCACATGTAATGATAATGGACAATAAATGAAATATCTCATACAAGAGCCAGTCCCCTACTGTAATATTAAAGACTGTGTTGTTTCAGGTCTTCAGAGGCAAAGACACGTACTGAGCATCTGGGCATGGTATTGGAAGTGGCAAAGAGAATCACAAAAAGTGCTTCTCCTTTCATAAGAATTGTTAATTACATTGATGGAAAAAGGAAGACATCCCTTAAATGATCATATGAGGCCTCTAATCTCCTACTATAAGCTTCAGTTGTTAAGGCATGAACCTGACAGGTTATCATGATAGGGTTGCAGATCGTTAGCAGGTCTCTGGAAATCCAAGATGAGGACTCAGAATTGGGCAAGTGTCATGTATATGATGTGTAAAGACACCATTCTGTCAACTTCTGGAGTCATTGACTCCTCCCCTGTGACAAACAGCACACTTTTGTGGCTAGAACAACAGACAACACGCATCCTCCAAAGCCTTGACTAGTTCCAACAGTCCCAAGCTGCTTCAGAGAGCCCAGGCCTTGGCCAGAATGCCCTTCCAAATCAGTCATAAAACAAACTGACCATCTTTCCAGCCATTATCATGTGTTTATTGTTATTGCGTAGTGTCAGTCTAAACAAAGAATTAGCACTGCTTTTTCTGCCTGTGATGGGGATCTGCAAGCTCCTCTCCCCCTCAACATTTCTCCTCCCACCCTGCCCAATCATTCAGTTGTCATGTTAAACTCTCTTGAGCTGAGGTAGGGAGTGTAGGGTATTTTCATGACGGCTGCCTTGAACAGATTCTTTGATACATAGGCAAATGCAGATCTGTTTGAGGCTGCTGGGTCTGTTAACCAGATGCCAGAGGCTTTGTGTTCCCCACATTTCTGCCTTTTTCACCAAAAATCAATAGGGTTCTGTTCACTGAGGCCAAGATCATTTCTGAAATTTTGGAACTGTGTTATTCAGTAGTTGCTGTGTTATATCCAAATGAAGGAATGTTAACTATTTGTCTGTGATTTTGCTTTGCTCAGCTAATAAAATATAGCTGTACATGGGGAACGCTATGTAATGTAGCTGAAGTCTATCCTTTAAAGAGCTCTACCATTTTGTGTGGTTACACATCTTTTTCTAGGTGCTACCAGGCAGTAAGTTAGTGTGTCTTTATTCCCATCTTCATTTTAAAACTCCTCTTCTTTAAAGGAGGGGTTCTCAACCTTTTTCTTTCCAAGGTCTGTGATCATGCTATAAAAATTCCACTATCCACTTGTGCTGCAACAACTGTTTTTCTGCATATAAAAACAATTAGTAGGGGGTAGCAAGCAGGCAGTTGCCTGGGACCCCACGTTGTAGGGAGGTCTGTAAAGCTCAGTTGCTGTGGCTTTGGCTCCAATGCCCATGGGGCCTTAATGGGACTCCAGCCCCTATGCAGTGGTTGAGGGTTGCTTGGGCAATTCTAATGCTGGCCCCTGCTTGGCAGATCCCTTGAATTCTTATTACTGCCCAAGGAGTCACAAATCACTTGTTGAGGTCCTCAGCAAAGGTAATAGGAGTCTGTGCTAAGCACATTTCATAGGTTCATTTTAAAATTTGCAATATTGCAGGCAGAGACAGATGTAGGTTAATTACCCTGGGAATCTTTTTTTCTGTGGAATAAAGAATGGATTAGAATAAATGTTGTGTGTCTTTGCACTAATTTTAGTGATTTTTCCTGTCTATTGACAATAGACTTTTTAATTTTGAAACAGAAATCATCACCTACATGGTTTTGAATCTGAAACTTGTTAATAATTCTTTTGGCTGCAGCAAATTAATTGTCAGATCTCATTTAAACTAAAAGGAAAAGTTCCAAAAGGCTGTCTTCATAGGTTTTAATGACATTTTGGTTTTTTCCCCCCCCTCTAGAGTCAGAAAGTGATACCCGAGAGATTAATTTAAAAACGTCTGAACTTACCAAATGTGAATGGTGTAGTGTCCGGAAGTTACCAGTAGTGTTTCTGCAAACAGTACCTGCTGCATGTCTTAGCTTGAGGTCCCAGCTGAAGATGAGTAGGGAGAAGGATAATGTCTGGTATGACTGTAAAGGAGTGAGTAAGTAAACCTAGTTTGTCTGTTACTGTAATGTAAATTGTGTTTGAATATTTGGGTAATCCTTTAAGCACTTTAAAAAAGTGAGACTAATACCACTGGCTACAGTAATATATTGTTTAGTCAGACACTATTGCCTTCCTATCATCTCTGACGAGAACATTTAAAAGGTCCCAGCAACAGTCTATTCTCACCACACATACATATTATTGTTAATATGTTGTCAGGTTAGTAAAACTAGTTCTTTATTGGTGATGATGGTGAAACACAGTTGAGTAAAGTTGTTATTGAATTGTCATGGCAAAGTTACCTTGTCTTTTCACTGTTACCACTCCTTCTGCCTCTGGACCTCTGCTTGAATAGAAACACAGAAATTATGCCACTTTCTTATGGTGCACCTTATATATGGTCAAATATTTGTCAAAGTCAAGAGCTATTTTATTTTAGAATAGATTTTGGCTGAAATTCATTTTAGAGTTCCTGGGGTTAAAACATAGCATGTTAATCCACTGTATTTTTCTGCTTACTTAATATTCAGTCCATCCCTCTTACATAAATGTGCGTAAAATTAAGTGTGTATATATATGTTTGTAATGAATTTTAGCAACACGCAAGTTATCTTCATTAGTGGTGTTAGACTGAAGGAAGAATTTCCTTCAGCCGCACAACAGAAATAAGTATAATTTGCATAACAAAAATATCCAAAACACAGAACCTATTAATGATGGGGGACTTTACTCAAGCGTCACTGGAAAAAGTAATGCTGCAAAACAAAATTCCAATAAGTTGGAATGTATTGTGCACAATTTTTAGTTTCACAAAGTGGACAAAGCAACTGGGGCGACAGCCATTTTAAACTTGATTCTACTATCAGGGAGGAATTGATAGCAAATATGAAGATGGAAGGTAATTTTGGTGAAAGTGACCATGAAATAGGAGTTCATCAAGTAGTGTCCTATGAGTGCTCCACTTCAGATGTGCATGTGCTCCACGCACCTTTGATTGGAGATTTTTGTTAACATTTGTTCAGCCTAGGTATGCTTCTTGATTCAAACTGAGACTGTAGAGGACTATAGAAGCAAGCCACCTCTGTTTCTTCATACCATCCTTGGCCTGAGACTTAGCATTTAATGTGTCCACCTTGAGCATGCCTCTGCTAAAAGGGTTCTCTCCCCCACCAAACCACCATTGGGGTGAGACGGGGACATAGTGGCTTCTGTCCTAGCTCATTTGTCAGAAGGAGACAGTTGAAGAGCAGGAAGCTACTTCTCAAACTACCATAACCACCTTTTCTCCAGATGAAGCAGCTATGCCTCTACCACTGTTTATGGTTGGTGATTTCTTGTAGTTTTGGGACCTCTTTAGACAGATGACAGGTGCTCTGCAGAAATCATTGGATGAGGTCAGAGAATCAGAACATAAGTTGCTGGACATTCTGGAGTCACTAACGCTAATGAGAATTGCATTACCTGTCATTGAAGCGCTTTTTGATCTGGCGAAAATTAGCAAACCTCAGCTAATATAGTCGGGGTCGACAGCCTTTCAGAAATGGTATGCCCCAGCGTACCCTCCTGCCCTGGGCTACATTGCTCTCCCAAGAGGGTGGAGGGGCTTTCTGCACCACGTGCCCTGCTTAGTCTTCTGCTCAGGGCTCCCTGGGTAGGCCTGTTGTTCAATGAAGAGGGAAATAACAGAAAATGTGAAAATGGCAGAGATGCTTAATGTCTTGTTTTCGTTTTTTTTACCAAGAAGGTTGTTGGTGATTGGACACCTAACACAGTGAATGCCTATGAAAGTGAGAAGTTCAGGAGTTAAAATAGGGAAAGAACAAGTTAAAAATTATGTGCACAAGTTAGATGTCTTGGAGTCACTAGGGCTGGATGAAATGCATCTTGGAATGCTCAGGTAGCTGACTGAGGAGATACCAGAGCCTTCATACGTAATCATTTCCCATTATGTATATATGCAACTTATCGTTCATCCCGAGTGGAGTATTTTGCACTGGTTCTTATTGAACTTGTTCCAATTTACTTCAAACCACATCTCAAGTTTGTTCAGATCATTTTGAATTTTTAATTCTATCCTCCAAAGCACTTGCGACCCCTCCCAGCTTGGAGTCATCCGCAAATGTTTTAAGTGTACTCTCTATGTTATCTATCTAAATCACCACTTGATATACCCTTCCAGATTGATTATGAACCACTGATAATTACTCTCTGGGAACAGTTTTCCAACCAGTTACACACCCACATTATAGTAGCTCCATCTAGGTTGTGTTCACCTAGTTAGTTTATGAGACGGTCATGTGAGACAGCCTCAAAAGCCATTTTAAAGTCAAGAAATACCACATACCACTTTCCCTCTAACCACAATGCTTAGTACTCTGTCAAAGAAAGCTATTAGATTGGTTTGACACAATTAATTCTTGACAGATCCATGGTCACTGTTACTTATCACCTTATTATCTTCCAGGTGTTGGCAAATTGATTGCTTAATTATTTAATCCATTATCTTTCCAAGTATTGAAGTAAGGTCCTTATGTCCACACCACAAATTCCTATCTGTAGTGTCATCTTACTTTTTATCTTAATTAGTCTAATAATTTGCTGGTTTTGTTCATTTTTTCCCCCTGAAATCACATAATTTTCAACAGAAGTCTTCTTTTCATACTTTAGATGTTGGCGCCCCCACCCCTGCTTTAAAATGTTCCAATAACCTGAGACCTGCAGAGCCTTTCCATGGTCTTCATTACATACCTTCTTCAAGTACTATGTCTTGGTCCATGTTTCTAGATCTGATGAAGCAGTTGGCAGTGCAGTTCTTTATTGAGTTTTGGACCTGATTCTGGAGCTCCCTCCCCTCTAATTGTGTTCTGAAGTCACCTGAAGTGGAACACCAGTAGGGACACTACTCGAGGAAGAAAAAGTTACTCACCCTGTGTAGTAACTTAGGTTCTTAGAGATGTGTCCCCTTATGGATGCTCCACTACCCATCCTCCTTTATCTCTGCGTCAGTTTCCTTTGTAGGAATGTTTCGTCACACAACTCTGTATAATCTTGGCGTGTGCATGAGCTGAATGGACACTGCTAACAAAAATCTCTGATCCAAGGTGTGGGAGGTGCACTTACATCTGAAGTGGAGCACTTACAGGGACATACTTCTCAACCACAGTTGCTGCACAGGGTGAGTAATGTTTTCATTTCATGATTCTAAGGAAAGGAAGGAGTGAGAGAAGCAGCATAAGGACAATAATTTTGTTAAAGGCTTCTTTGTTTTAAAATTCCAGAGTATTGGCAAGTGTGTTCCCATGGGGAAAAAAAACTAAGGAGAAAATTGTTCAGAAGAGCTGGGTGGTTGATCAAGGAAACAATATCAAAGACACGACTAACTACAGTTGGTTAGAAACAGTAAGAGATAGGAGGAACAGTAAGATATCCACGTAGATCCATCAGGAGTTCTTTAATAACCTGAAAATCAAAAAGGAATTCTACCAAAAGTAGAAACGTACAAATACTGTGAAGCATGAATAAAAAGGAATTAGTACAAGCACGTAAGGGACAAAATCAGAAAAACTAAGGCATCTAACAAGGGACATAAAAGGCAATAAGAAGAGGTTCTTTAAATATATTAGTAACACGAGAAATATCAAGGGACATGTAGGTCCTCTACTTAGTGAAGAAGAAGAGGTAATAACTGATGACATCAAGAAGGCATAAGTGATTAATGCTGCTTTGATTGAATTTTCACTAAAATGATTAATAGTGGCCTATTCAACACAAGGTTAATATAAGCCAAAATAGAGAGAGAACATGTTAAAAGAATATTTAGGTTCAAGTAAACAGGGTCCAATGTGTGTAAAGACCTAGCTGACTGGTTTTACAGCCTAGTGCTTTATCAATACTATTTGTATTGTGGCCTGTGTAGTTTTTATTTGTCTTCTGAGCTGTGAAATTGATTTTTAGTGTTTCCCCTCAAGTAGTAACTACTAGTCCTCTTTCTAAATCCATTTTTGTGAAAACTGAGAATTGTGGTATAAGGAAAACGTCTATTTTGGTTTTTGAACAGGTGAATATTTTATGTCCTTTTCTTGTTCAGTATATGTGGAAATGGAGATTAGAAACCAGTAGCTGATATAGAGCTTGTCAGAAGACTCCTGTTTTCATGGCATCAAAGAAAATAAGTTATTGTTTTATGAAATTGCCAGCACAGGTCTTCACAATAGGTGTTGTATACCAAGCAAGGCAGACCTAGAATTAATGATAGTAGTTAAGTATTTAAGAGTTGTTTGCCTTTATGCATATGCCTAAAAAGCACTGAAATCAAATTTTTAAAAGAAGGCTCATCTCTCCCTCTTGCCTCCCTCAAATACTGTTGTTGGTGGGTTTACAAAGAACTGCTGATGGCTTACCAAATTTAATTTTTTGTAAATATGTTCTGTAAGTTAATGGGTTTTGTCTTGTAAGCCTATTCTCCCTCGTTGAGGGTGGGACTAAACTTTAAAAACCTTTACTTATTATTGAGAACCTCTTCCATTAGCCCAAGGGCTATTAGCACATGCTGATACTGTGTGGGGGTTTTTTTATATAAAACAAAAGCACAAAAACAACATAGATAAATAGCAACAACTGGTAGTGAAAATTGTTTAAACTTAGTGTTGCAGCATACCCTACCCCTGCATCACTCCAGTTTCCTTCATCACTATCTTCAGACACAGGTGGTGAGCAGTCAGACACTACTTAACGTTGCTGTGTTTCTGGGGTAGGGTTACGAAGATGGATCTGAACCATCTGCCCCAATCATGTTTCTTTCTTTCACTCTGAGGAGCTATGAGAATGGTAGAGGTCAACTGCTGAGCAAGGCCAGGGTGCAGAATGCTGTAGTGGTTCACCTCTGGGAGTATATCTGGAAGCTTGGCTTAACTACTGATAACATTCAGGATGTGGGGACAGTTTATTTTGAGAATTCTTACTAATAATTAACGTAGGTCTCTTAAAAAAAAAAATTTCTCAGTACAGTTTGTTTCAATAGAAGCTGCTTGGAAAAAGTAAACATTGACCATACGCATCAGCTGTGAACAGATATTCTCACCTGGTTATTTTTGGTGCTAACAGTGCTGGCTTGTAAAACTATCTGGACTTCAATCTCATATTTAGTGTCTATATTTCTGTCCAGTTTTGAAAGTCTCTGTGTGTAGTGTAATGTAATATAAAAATATTTGAGAGAGTCTGTCTTTGAATCTGTTTGTTCAAGAACTCCTCTAAAACAGTAAGGACCACTAAATTTGGTATGCAGCTGCTTCTTATCATAACTTAATGCAAGGTCAGGGTTTGGTTGTGCCAGGACAGTGGAATGTATCTGGAATGTGATTGTCGCATAAAATGGAAGGGGAGGGATCTGCTAGCAGTCACAGTTATACTGTATAATGACCACTGCAGGGGTAACGAGGCCAAAGATGGGGACCATAACAGCTTTATCCCCATTGGGATAGCAAAGGGCAGAGGTGAAGAAAGGGAGAGAGTTTTTATCTGTGTGTCTGTCTGCCTTGTCTCTGTCCCTCAACCAGGGGACCTACGTCCCTGCCCTGGCTGTGCCCACTGAGGCAGCCAGGGACAGGGTATTTTCACAGGGCCCCAAGCTGCTACAGTGAGAGAGCTGGGGTTGTCCTTCGTCCCTGGGGCATCCTGCATACTGAACCCTTCATCTGTAGCCCCACCCCAGAACAATGATTTACATGAAGAAAAACAAAACTTATTTAAGTTAAGGACCCGAGCAATGCTAGGTAAATAATATAAAATAAATAGGAGTAGGTTAAAACCTACCTTTCTTGACCACTTCAGCCTCCATTCAAAGGTAAGCCTACTGATTTCCCATAGGACATATTAGACCGATTTCTAACACCCTGAATATGCTGGATACCAACCTGGATAAATCACATGCTCTTCAAGTGCTTGCCATGTGTCAGAAGCTGTAGGGTAGTGACTCTTGTGTCTCCTGCAGTGGAGCCCTCCCTGGTGTGGTATTAGGGGTGCTGAGTGCTCTCCCCACTTTCAGTTCCTTCTTGCAGCCAGTGACAGTGCATTGAAACAGCTCTGCTCCAGCCTCGGTTGTTACTTGTGTCCATTGTTAATCTTCCTCTTCCATGGTGCTCTTGGTGGCCATTTTCATCTTCCATCTCCTGAGGCAGGGCCAGACGGTCTTCTTCCATGGCATAACAGGCAACTTCCTCAAAGCTCTGAAAAGTCTCTTTCCCCAGGTCAGACCCCCATTTCCACCATGGAATTTGAACCCTGTCTGTCTAGGCTCACAGTCCCTCCTCCTTCCCCATTTGAACTCTGGCTATATGCTGGAAGGTAGCCTTCCTTGTGGTGATAACATGACAAGGTGAGTTTCTGAACTTCGAGCCTTTACCTCAGAACTACACAGTCTTCCATAAGTACAAGGTTCCGCTCTGTCCGCATCCAGCCATCTTACCAAAGGTGTTGTCTGCCTTCCATTTGGGGCAGGACATTTTCCTACCAGTTATCTGCCCCAAATCCCACTCCTCTAACAAGACGAGGCACCTTCGCTCATTGAATACATGTGTGGACCCTGACTTTTTAGCTGTAGCGGACTAGGCCACTGGCAATGCACACACTTGTTCATTTCCATGACTGAGCATATGAGAGGTCAGCTGGTCTCTACCATAGAATTTCAAACTGGATCACTTCATGTATCCACACTTGCTACTACCTGGCTGGCGTTCCCCCACCACCGATTATATGGGCGCACTTGACTAGGGTGCAGGATTCATGGTTGGCGTTTCTGGCCCACATCCCTATCTAGTACATCTGACATCATGATAGTCCATGTACACCTTTTTCAGGCATTATGCCATTGATTTCCAGACTAGGGATGATGATGGATTTGGCAAGGTGGTCCTGTATCCTTCTCGTTCCTTATTGCTCCCCACTTCTGATACTGGGTACTGCTGGTAGTCACTTACTGTGGAATAGAGATGAGCAAGCTCTCAAAAAATAAAACTGTTACCTGTTCTGTAACTGCTGTTGTTCAAGATGTGTTGCTCCTATCTGTTCTGTTTCCAGCAAGAAGGAACTGAGGATGGGAAGAGTGCGCAGCATCTCCTTTTCTTCTTTGGGTGCTATCCCCGTGGGCGCTCCATGTAAGGTATAAGGATATCCTGGAGCCATGGAGCAGAACTTTTTCAGCAGCTGTCAGTGGGCCGCGCATGCGCAAGGGGATCCTCATGCTGTGTTCAGTTGGCTTCTCGCACGCATAGGCTGTCTCCCCCTCCCCCCCCTTCAGTTCCTTTTCTGCTGTCCTTAGTCACAGTCAGAGCTCTCTGTTCTCCTCAGCATTTTCTCCTCAAGGAGGGGGAAAGGGAACCTCTCTGTTTCCCTTCCCTCACTACTTTTCCTTCTTCTCAACGCTGCGTTTCCTCCCTGAGGGGGGGAAAAAAAATTCCTGTCAACTCCTCATGGAGCCGCCGCTTGTCCCAGCACCTGCCCCTCATGCAGCTGGTAACCCTGCTGCACTGCTCCCTCCCTTCTTCAAAAAAAAATTAAAATTAAAAAAAATTAATATATAACCTGAGGAAATGGAGTAGGGGGAGAAAACTGACAACGACAACAGCAACAAACAAAGTAAATACATAGACGGGCAAACACAAGCAAAACACTCTCCCCTATGGCCCTCAGTCCGTGCAGTGCCGAGTTTCTCTGGCTTTAAAAAATGGCAGTCGTGCCAGGAGCCAATGCCGGTCTCAGATAAACAGACTGTTTCTTCTTCGAGTAGTGTCTCTGTGGGTTCTCCAATCTGGGTGTTGGTGCGACCTTGCACTGGTGACTGGAGATTTTTCTAGCAGTGCCCGCTGCACGTGCACTGGGGCGCCCCCTCATGCCATTGGTGTCGGTTAGGTGCGCGCACAGTGTGGTTCCCTCAGTTACTTCTCTACCGCCCTCACGCTGCTCTTTAGAGCAGCGAATTATACTGCCATGTTAGCAGATTATGACTGTTCTAATTATTCCAAACTCCAAGAACTTACACAATACTTGTCTTAACATAAGTGGCTCATCCTCCTCAACATTATGCAGGAGGGACATACAATTTCTCGCACGGCACTACAGTCTGCGATGGATGTGGCAGACACAGCTGCACATGTCACTGCCTCAGCGATTGTGATGCGGAGAATATTTTGGCTCCAAGCATCAGGGGTGCCTAGGGATTTGCAGCAGGAAGGTCGAATACCTATCCTTCGATAAGACCAACATCTTTGCTGCAAAAACTGACAAAGAACTTCACTCGATGAAGGACTCCCTCACCACCCTCCAGACCCTGGGGATGTACACTCCCCCATTTAAGAGAGCCAGATAAAACAATTACCAAAGACCCAGGGAGCCATAGAGACATCAACCAAGATATGACTTCTGACAAAAGCAAAGACCCCAACGACGTAGGCCTCAATGCCAGCAACAACACCAAACGGCGGCAGCCCAACCCTCCACATCCAAACAACAAATTTGAAGGTTCGGTCGGGGGCCAGAAAGACACTCTCCTTGTGGTTACACCATCAGCTAACCATCCACAATTCAATCACTGCCTCCTCCCGTTCTTTCAACAATGGGCTCAAATAACATCGGACAAATGGGTCCTAGATCTCCTCAACTATGGTTACTCCATCCCTTTCATTTCTCTTCCCCCTACCCACCATCCCTCCCTGTCCCTCTTCAGGGACACCTCTCACGAGACCCTCCTTGAGCAAGAGGTACTTTACCTCCTCCGCTTAAGTGCCATAGAACCAGTAGCAACAGAGTTCCATGGCCGAGGGTTTTACTCAACTTATTTTCTGACACAGAAAAAGAATGGAGGATGGAGGCCCATTCTAGATTTACGGAAGCTCAACAAATACATCGCTTACCAAAGATTCAAGATGGTGACCCTAGCAACAATAATCCTAGCATTGGATCAAGGAGACTGGCTCTCGGCTCTCAACCTTCAAGATGCGTATTTCCACATAACAATCCATCCCTCCCACAGACGTTTTCTACAATTCACAGTTGGCTGTCATCATTACCAATACAGAGTGCACCCTTTTGGCCTTTTAATGCCTCCCAGAAAGTTTTCCAAAACTCTAGCTGTTGTAGTGGCATGCCTACATCGTCAGGGAGTCATAACATTGCCATACTTAGACGTCTGTCTCATAAAAGGTACATCCCTCCAAGAGACAAAACACATGACCGAGACTACCACAAGCCTGTAGCTTCATCTCAACTTCCATATAAACTACTTAAAATCCACACTCCGTCCCACACAGGCACTGAAATTTATAGGAGCACACATAGATACCGTTGCAGCCGAAGTGACTTTACCCATGCACAGATTAAACACCCTATGCAACCTCATAGCGGTTGCATGAGCGATTCCCTACCATGACAGTTTGCGAATGCCTGAAAATTTTGGGTCACGTGGCTGCCACAACCTACATTGTCAGGCTAGCAAGGCTCCACATGACATGCCTTCAGTCTTGTCTCACCACACTTCACACCCCGTCTAGGGACCCGCTGTCCAAGTCAGTTACCATTCCGCCACGGGTCCTCAACTCCCCGCACTGGTGGACGGAACCACGCAACGTCTTAACCGGTGTTGCATTCCATCAACCGACCCTTACACTTACCATTACAACCGATGCATCACTCATGGGATGGGGTGCTCGCCTAGGAGCCCTCACGGCCTAGGGCAAATGGTCCTTTGCAAAGCAAACCGTCCATATCAACCTTTTGGAACTGAGAGCAGTGAGATATGCATGCCAGCATTTCCTACACTACATAGCTCACAAGACTATCAACGTCATGATGGATAACACCACTTGAATGTATTATATCAGTCGGCAAGGTGGTGCACAATCCTCATCCCTATGTACGGAGGCTCTCAAGCTATGGAATTGGTGCCTGGTGCGCCAGATTAACCCCATTGCCACATACTTCCCAGGGGTGTTAGTTACAGCAGACACCTTCAGTCACCAGTTGTATGACCACCACGAGTGGGAGATAGACATGCATGCCCTCAGTTACGTGTTTCACCAATGGGGTCAACCAGACATAGACCTTTTTGCGACCAGGAACAATCGCAAATGCCACCTTTACTACTACAGAGCAGCCTTAGGGAAGCGCTCCCTCGGGGATTCTTTCTCCATCAGATGGGATGCACCGCTACTCTGTGTTCCCACCCCTTCCCATACTCCACAAAATCAGAAACAGATTGAGCTCGCGTGATTCTCATCGCACCAGCATGGTCGAGGCAAACATGGTATCCTTATCTCTGCAGAATGACAGTGACATATCCATATGCTTTTCCGCCTCAACGCAATCTTCTCTCCCAGAATCACGGTGCAGTTCTCCACCCTGAACTGCACAAACTCCACCTCCACGCTTGTCTCCTTCATGGCTCCAGGATGCTGAGAACACCTGCTCTGAAAGAGTAAAAGAAATATTAATCAACAGCAGAAGAGAGTCCACCAGGAAAACTTACCTCTACAAATGGAACAGATTCCCTCAGTGGCTTAAACATACTCATACTATACCCCCTGAGACCACCCCTCTCCCCATCCTACTGGACTATCTCTTGCACCTTAGGGAGTCAGTCCTGGTGCTAAATACTATCAAGGTTCATGCAGCTGCTATAGCAGTCTTCTACCGCACCACTGACGGTGATTCTTTCCTTTCGAACCCAATCACCAAAAGATTCCACACTGGTCTACAAAACACCTTTCCATCCGTTCGCCCACCAATTCCCATCTGGGACCTAAATCACGTACTCAAGAGCCTGACAAAGCCGCCTTTCGAGCCCTTGGCAACCTGTCCTTGGTAATACTTGTCTATGAAGGTTTCCTTTCTAGTCACAATAACCTCCAGTAGGAGAGTGGGAGAACTAACGGTGGGACCCCGCCTTATACATTTTTCACCAAGGTCAGAGTGATACTTCAACCCCACCCCAAATTTCTCCCGAAAGTTCTCTCTCCCTTCCACATCAACAAACCGATACTTACCTGTTTTTTTTCCCCCAAGGTGCATATTGATCCATCACACGCAGCATGGCACACCCTTGACATCCGCAGAGTGCTCGCGTTCTACGTTGATCATACGAGAGTCTGGCGGATATCTCCTAGACCCATGGTCACCAACCGTCACGACTGGTCGATCATGAGGCGATCGGGCACCTGCACCCCCCATTTTCCCCCCACCCCTGAGAAGCCCCACTACCTGCCTCCAGCATAGTGCCGGCTTCCCGCGGGGTGGACAGAAGTCCTGCCTGCAGCTTCGTGCCACTTCCGGGGGTTGCGGAAGTGCGCTGGCTGCTCCCCTCCCACAGCTGTGTGGCGTGTCGGGCGTGCTGCGGGAGGGGGTGTTGTCCCCAGAGGAGGGGTGCGGCGGCTTCCCTGTGCTGCGGGAGTGCGGGTCGGCCCCAGGGTTTGGCTGCGCTGCAGGAGGGGGGGTTGGCCCCGGGGCAGGCACCCGCGGGGGTTTGGCTGTGCCGCAAGAGGGGTGGTTGGCTGCGCCGCGGGAGGCATGTGCCGGCTCGGGAGGAGGCATGCGCCGGCTTCCCTCTGGGGCGGGGCGGGGCGGAAGAATCCTGGGAGGAGGCAGGTGCAGGGGACTCTCTGCCCCCTCTCCCCACTCCCCAGCCTCAGAAACCTGTCCCCACTGGCACCTTATCCTCCTGACACCCTGTCCCTTCTCCCATCCCCAGCTGCAGAACTCTGTCCTCGCTGGCACCCTGTCCCCTGCCAAGCACCCACTAGCACCCTTCCCCAGTACTACGTCCCCTGCTCCCACCAACACAGTTGGGGCCACATTAGTGAAACTTGGGGGGGGGGGGGTTGGAGGAGGTTTTTTTGCGTCTCACTTGTGTGGCCACAACTGACTTTTCTGTGGGTCAGTGACCCCTGACTCAAAACAGGTTCCCTGCCCTTCTCAGAAATAAAGACAATGCAGAAACTTTTTGTTTGACATAGTATTTTATTTGAAAATGAAGCCTGGCCAACAAACCCCCAATTGGGGCCAAGCCCCCGTCTAGCCACAGCATCATAACACTCCTGCACTCCCCTTTCCCCCAGATGCTACATCTGAGCCTATCATACACTGGAACCCCCTGCCCTGAGCCCCTCACATACCCCAACCCAGATTCCTGAACCCTCACATCCAGAAGTCTGTGGCTTGCTTAGTACCCTAATCTTACATCTGACCCCAACACTGCCCGGCCTGGAGCCCCCTCCCTGAGCCAGCGTTCCCTTATCCACCCCCTCCTGCATGCAGATTTCCTCCCAGAGCTTGCACCTCTCACCCCTTCCCACACCCAAATCCCTCATTCCCACCCCAGAGCCTACACATCCTGTCTCATCCCAGCAAGGATACGACTAGACTGCAGGAGTTTTTCAGGATTCCAGAGATATCCCAGAAAAACTCTTCTGCATCCAGGGATGCGTTTGTTCTTCCACTTCTTTTAGTGGAAGAGCAAACATGATCTTTTGGTCACCCCTATATTCCTTTGGAATAAGGGGGCTTCCAAAAGAAGGGGTTTTTCTGACATTTGGTCCAGTCTAGACAGGCCAAATGTTGGAAAAACTTCTTCCCACAGAAGAATTGGGGAAAAAAAGCAGCAGTATAAAGGTTAGGGATAGCAAGTAAAAGAGAGGAGGAGAATAGAGAGGGCGTGGCTTCAAGGAAGGGGCAGGGTGGTAGATCTTGGCTTGTTCTGTCATTTAAAAAGTGATCTTGGGTGTAAAAAAGGTTGGAGACCACTGGCCTAGATTCTTCCTATTCTTTGCGGAACAATCTAAAGGGCAGGCTGTCTTTTCTTGGATCTCCAAGTGGATATCTTCATGCATCCACACATGCTACATCATACACAACAAAGAACCACTGAGCACCATCACTGCCCATTCCATCAGGGCTATGTTCTCTGCAACCGCTTTCCTCAAAAATGTACCTCTCCAGGACATTTGCAATGCAGCCACTTGGTCATCAGACTGCACATTACACTCTGACATCTTCCATAGTCTCATTCATGGCTGTCGGACAAGCAGTATTATCCTCCGTGACAGCAACAAGGCTCCAAACCCGTCTCCACGAGCCAACTATTGCTTTATAGTCACACAGTGGAGCACCCACAGGGACACTACTCGAAGAAGAGGGCGTTACCTTGTGCAGTAACAGTGGTTCTTCAGGATGTGTCCCCTCTTGGGTGCTCCATTACCCTCCCTCCTTCCCCTGCTTTGGAGCCCTATGCTCTACTAGCACTGGTAGAGAAGGAACGGAGGGAACCGTGCCACACGTGCGCCTAACAGACACCAATGGCACAAGGGAACACCACGGCGCTTGCACAGCACAGCAGACACTGCTAGAAAAATCTCCAGTCGCCGGTGTGAGGACGCATCAGCACCCAGAGTGGAGCATCCATGGGGCCGTACCTCTTGAAGAACCACCGTTACTGCACAAGATAACTCCCTCATCCACTGCTTAGGGGAAGTGCATGTACCCCAGAAACCCTAACTGTGCCGCGCCCTCATGGCAAGAGCGAGGAAAGGTAGGGAGCTTTAACTCCGGATGATTTTATTTGAGAAGGCAATGCAGCCTATGTGCTTTCAAGCCTCTCTACCAGCAGCACAGGCTCCCAGAAAGAGAACTGCTTCACCATTACTCCATGAGCAGGCTAAGAAAGGATCATCCCCATCTAAATTCCTGCCCCCAACTCCATCTTGTAGAGTTCCCAAAGGGGACAAGCTGAGCACCACCGTCACCAGGGAATCAGGGGCTCGAACAGGCATTGCAACCGCCACATCGCACTCAGCCTGGTGCCGAAGAGTGCAGAATCAGCACTGGAGAGCTCTCACCTGCGCACCCACGTGCTGGTGCTGGCACTGTTGAGAGATGCAGCACCGAGATCCATGCCACCAGCAAACAAGCAGCCCTCCCATAAGGTATTGCCTTTAAATGCAAGCCCCAGCGCTCCTGACTTGATGCCTTCCCCCGTGGAGGCTCTAGCACAGGTACATAATAATACAGGCACAGGTGGTAGGCAGGGTGTTTAACCTCCTCACTCCAGAGAGGCTTCCCCTCTGCCATTCTCTTCAGGAGTTTCCCCACACCATGTGAGGTCTCCTGTACTCTCTGAGCATGCTGCCTTTAGCTGGGATGATCGGCACAGTGCTTTCTCATCACAACACTTGTCCCCTGCTATCTCTCACCACCTTTACTGTTATCACGAAAGACCACCATATCTTCCTTGGTACTCAGAGTGGCCAGACACTTCCCACTATCCTCCCTGCTGGTCACCATCGGACCTCTGGGGTCCATGAAAAAGACACTCTCCCACACGGTCTGCTCCAAGGAAAAGACTCCCTCCTCTCCTCACGATAACACTTCTTCATACTTTGAAGAGGCAGTAATACCAGATGATACCCATCCTGCAGACTACCTAAAGCTATTCCAAGAACTGTTGTGACAACTCAAGATGTCCAGCTGAAGGAAGTTGGGGAGAAACAACACTGACTTCTGAAAAACATCCGTCCTCCTTCGCAGGGAAGAATCACGCTCCCTATCAACAAGGCTATCATGGAGGTCTCCAATGAAATTTTGCAAACTCCTGCCTCAATTCAGCCAACTTGCAAGAGGTCCAACAGGAAGTGCTTCATACCACTAAAGGACCTAGACTTCCTTTTCTCACATTCACCACCAAATTATCTCATTGTGGACGCTGCTAACCAACATGCAAAGGCCTCTCAGACCAGACCAGCATCCAACGTCAAGGAACGCACAAATTAGAACTATTCTGGATAAAGGTCTATTATTTGGCTACACTTCAGTTAAGAATTGCTAACTACGCAACATTGCTGGCAAACCATGACTTTGATAACTATTCCAAATTGGCAGGGTTGATGGAACACGTACCAATTCCGAAAGACCCATACTCAAATCAGTCATCCACGAAGGGTACGCTATTGCTTGTACAGCCCTCCTTCCCTCAATAGACGTAGTTTACATGGCAACTAGGGCAATGGCCATGGCTGTGGTAATGAGAAGAGCCTCTTGGCTCCTATCAGCTGGCATACCCAAAGAACTCTAGTTCAGGGTAGAAGACCTTCCCTTTAATAAGTGCCAGCTTTTTGCTGCTATTACGGATGAAGTCCTACACAACAGCAAGGACACCTGCAATACCTTTCGTACATTCAGCATGTACACCCCACCATACCGGCGAAGGCATAATACTCCATACTGCAAGAACAGAGCCAGTTACTACAACCGCATTCAACAAAGGCAGTACGTCTACAGTCGCCCTAGACAACACCCCCAGAGGAGGCACCCACCTCAGACTTGCTCTTCTAGTTCCCAAGCAGCAAAGCAGCAGATCTTAAGATTTGACCAAAGGCCTGCCTGACCTCCCATTTCAACCTTTTCCAACTAGCCAGTACCGTCTCTTTTTACCAACAGACTCAGTCCCTTTTACCATCAATGGGATGTTACAACATCAGATCAGTCGGTCTTAGAAATCATCCGCACAGGATATGCTATCCCCTTTACATTGCTTCCGCCTGCCCACCCCTCTTCCCCATCCCTCTTCAGGGGCCCCTCTCATGAGACACTTCTCAGACAAGAAATTGAATGCCTCCTGCACTTGAGAGTGATAGAGAGGGTCCCCCTGCCCTTTTGGGGAAGAGGTTTCTATTCCAAATATTTTCTGACACAGAAGCGCACAGGGGTTTGGAGACCCATATTGGACCTCCGGAAGCTAAACAAATATTTGTGGAAGCAGCACTTCAAGATGGTAACACTGGCCTCGATTATAATGGCTCTGGACAAAGGGGATTGGTTCATAGCCCTCAACCTTCAGAATGCATACTTCCACATTGCCATACACCCATCACACAGACAATATCTCCAATTTACTGCGGGCGACAATCACTACCAGTACAGAGTCCTCCCTTTCGGACTGTCTTCTGCCCCCAGGGTCTTATCAAAGGTCCTGGCCATAGTCACAGCCTATCTGTGACAGCAAGGCATTGTGATCTTTCCATACTTAGATGACTGCCTTATAAAAGGCCGATCTCAGTGGGTGACTACCACCATGCTCGCCAACACCATGTCAATCTTCCACTGTCTAGGCCTCCTCTTAAATGAACAGAAATCAACCCTGCAGCCTGCACAGGGCATAGAGTTCATTGGGGCCCGCCTCGATTGACTGCCTACTTCACCGATTTACAATCCTAAGCGATCTCATCAACGTACTGTTGGCAACTCCTACCACTATGGCACTTACCTGCCTCCAGGTAATGGGCCACATAGCTGCCACTACCTACATCATGCAGCATGCGCGTCTCCATTTCAGAGCCATACAACACTGGTTAGCGTCAGTTTACAAGCCCAGGCATCGCCCCTTGCACAAATAGGTCATAGTCCCCAAGAAGGTGCTAGACTCGCTGGCATGGTGGACAGTACCTACCAACCTTCTAACAGAAGTACCTTTCCACCAGCCTGAACCATCCATGCAGATACCATAAGCCAGGGGGCACACCTGCTTCAACACGCAGTCCGAGGCAGATGGTCACCACACAAGTCCTCACTACACATCAACCTCCTCAAGCTCAGGGCCATAAGGAATGCGTGCAGTCATTTTCTTATCGTTGCCTATCAGACCGTTCATATACTTACTGACAATATGACAACCATGTTTTGTATGAACATGCAGGGAGGACCTCTCTTCACATCGCTCTGTGCTGAGGCAGTCCGCCTCTGGAATTGGTGCATCTGCCATGGTATCACCCTAAGAGCCTCATACCAACCTGGGGTGAACAATGTTCAGGTGGACGTCCTGAGTTGCAACTTCACTCTTGACCACGAATGGGAGCTGCATCCTGCGATACTCATCTGCATCTTTTTGCGACTCCCAATAATACCAAGTACCTCTGATGCTGTTCAAGAGCCAGACTAGGCATGGGTTCTTGGGGCGATGCATTCCTCATCTGTTGGAACAAGCTGCTGCATTATGCCTCCCCACCCATTCCACTCATCTCCAGAGTTCTATGTAAGATTCAGACTGACAGAGCTCTAGTCATACTGATAGTCGCATCCTGGGCCAGACAAACCTGGTTCCTGTTCTTCTATGCGATGTCCACAGCCATGCCATATCATCTTCCATCCTGTCATGACATCCTATCTCAGGATGGGGGCAAACTGCTCCACCTCCAACCACACACACACTTCATTTCCATGACTTTCCTAAGCAATGTACCCCTTAAAGACATTTTATATAGGCCTAGGCTTATTGGTTAATCAAGTAGTCAACTACTGATTCACATCCCTAGTCTGTTGGAGGGTGAGTGGGAGAAAGAAAGGGTGGATTTTCTAAATGTCACATAGGAATACATGAGTAGGCAGATGACTGCAGCTCATAAGATGGATTTATTATTAAAAACATACAAAATCAGTGAACTTGGTAAATTATTTGGTAAAAATTTCAGCTCAAGTAAATTTATTTGTATATTGTTAACCCTACTTGTACATTCCTAACCCTAAGCATTTCAGTTCTTCATCAGTTTAGATTATAAACCAACTTTACATTGTAAACAGTCCAACATTATTCTAGGTCTGTGAAAGTGCTATACCAGATGCACATTGATTTAAGTCCATTTCAGTGGCAATGCTGTTGGTGAATACTGGTGTTGATGTGGGAACAATAAATCCCCACCTACAGACATTGATATGAAATTATGCTGAAATTACAAGACAGCAAGTATAGTACAAGAAAAGACAAAGTTGATTTCTTGATAATTATATTCGCTTTTTTTTTTTTTAAGTGAAATACAGGGTTAGAGAGAAGTTTGATTTTTGCATTTTGATGGTGGGACCTCTAACTCTGCATCTTACT
The DNA here is from genome assembly GCA_032595735.1 of Pelochelys cantorii. Taxonomy (NCBI): domain Eukaryota; kingdom Metazoa; phylum Chordata; order Testudines; family Trionychidae; genus Pelochelys; species Pelochelys cantorii. Next base: position 60,958,456 of record CM064328.1, on the reverse strand, counting down.
AAAATACTTGTCAGGTGTGATTCTCCACGTTTCCAAATGATAACAGTAGTATTCTGCAATATTTTGCACGAGTAAGGATGGCTGGACAAAATGAGAGTGAATAACTTCATTACAATGCACTTTTTTTCCAAACAAATAAATTCTCCAAAAATATACTGTATGTATATGTTGTTAATAAGGCCAGCAAGCAATAATCACACTTTCTGTTCTCCAACAGCATTTCTTCCTCTCCCAGTACACGTGGTTTAATACTCAGGATTTTTTTTAAGTGAGATACCTATGTATGTATTTCAGATTATCTGTATTTAGAATAACTTTACCATGCTAAACAAATGTAGGCCAAAATTTTCAAATTGAGATGTGTGTCTTCAGGCATTAATTTTGAACCTTGTAAATCACATTTGCCTGATATTTCAGAATAGATAAGAACACACAACACTCATTGAATTTGCAGAGGTTCCACACCTCTCGTAATCAGGTTTAACTTTGGGAATCCAAGTTGTAAAATTTTGGTGTTATTATTTTAATGCATTTGTTTTAACTTGAGTCTGTTTGGCATCAATAACTTTGAATAGTAAAATCTAGATAGGGTTTTTATTCATTTTAAGTAAGTTGACAATTGTGTATCTGCATTTCTTTAGATCCAGAAGAACAATACATCGTTCTGATTTTTGAGACTGGCCTTGATGCTCATGGAAATACAATATTTGAAAAAATTGTTGCTGAGATTGGTCTCAGGAATAATATTTCTGATTTCTTTGTGAAAATTCCCTTTGAAGAAGCCAATGGTAGGCTTGTGGCCTTTACAAAATCCTTGGAAGACAACTCCAAAGGAAGCTGTTCTCATAAAGAAAACAAAATAAAAAATGTAAATGTTTTTTGTTTGTGACCAAAGCTTTATTCTAAGTTGTGATGTCATTTGCTTTACGAATGCAATGCTTAGACTTTCCTATTTCACTAGGAACAATTGTCTTTTAGTATATATTTTTTGTTTTTCTAGCTTTTTGTTCAAATATTTTGTTTTTGCAGCATTTTAACTAAATGTGTGATGTTAGTATAATTCCAAAAGAGGAAAATTATTCTGATGCACTGTAGTTAAATATAATTAGTGTTTTCTTTTCGCTCAGCTCCTAAGAGCTTACAGAATTTTGAGCTATTACTTAAATTTGTGTGACATGTAAGTGCCAAAAATTAATTAGAACTATTTTTCTTAGCTTTAAGTTAAATAGTTTTTAGACCATAGTACTAATGATATTACCAACCTGTTGGGAAAATGCCTCTGCTTATCCTCTCAAAACATGTATTTAAATAATGGAACACATAGACCCTCTGGGGGGAATTTACAAAGATCTTAATTCAATTTTATTAACTTTGAGTGTGCACTTGAATAAATGTTATATTCATTTTATAAGGTGGTCTCTGACTCCAAAATGCAGCTGAGAAATGCTCCTCCATTTCAGTTTTTTGATGATGATGATGAAATTGGAGAGCCACATACAGTCTTTATTGGCCCTATAGAAAAGTAAGATGTATTTTTGTTGTTATTTTGTAATGATCTAATACTTTCTTTGGGATTTGTTTTATTATTTAATTTATTTTTCTTTGCAGGTTGATAGTTTATCCACCTCCTCCTGCTAAAGGTGGGATTTCTGTGACCAATGAAGACCTCCATTGCCTAAATGAAGGAGAATTTTTAAATGATGTTATTATTGATTTTTATTTAAAGTAAGTTTTTCAATCTGGTTTTTAGCATCTCCTTACTGTGACTTTTGAAACATATTTACATCAGAGCTCTGTAGATGACTTAATGACTTAGTTTCAAGCCATGTATGTCTGCCAGATTTAAAAGTTTAATTTTTATTTTGCTAAAAAGTTTGTAAAGTTATGCTTTGTCTGTTTGATACTTATTTAATTTTAAAACAGATTCTACAAAGATTCCTCTATAAGAGGAATAATAGTGATAACTAAGTAGAAAAGAAAAATTAACTTAGTTTGACCTTTCTCTCTTTAAGATGAATAAATATGTTCAGAATTTTTGTTTGCATTAGAGCTGAATTTAAATTATTTTGATTTATAGAATTTGCTAATCACAAGTCTTTCAATAGTCCCATAGAATGCAACTATTTTAAAAATTCCATTTTCCAAACTATGATATTAAATGACATACCTGATAAAGTAGTTGAGTTTTGGTGCCTAATATGTAGAGAGGTAGCGGTGGGTGGGTGGGGTGTGTGTGTGTGTGGGTGGGGGTGTGTGTGTGTGTGTGTGTGTAATTTTGAAGATACTTTTAAAATATACTTTAGAAGAAAAGAGAAGACTTGAGAGACTGAGTTTTTAAGAACATTATTGTACTTTCTTTTGTAACAGTTTCAGAGTTGCTCCTTTCTTTTTTTTCTGCCTTTTTTTTACATTGCATCAATGGCCCATTAATTAAGTTCAAATCTTCTACATACTTTGATAAGAAAATAAATTAAACAGAAAACCGTAATAAAGGACCAACTCAAACCCATCGAAAGTAATGAAATTGCTTGAGCAAAAATGCTGCCTTAAAGAGTGGGTAGCATAGCATCTGTTAGTTTCACTCTAGTTAGTTAACTTAGCTATGAGACTTTTGCAGTTTGTTCCAATTTAATGAGAGGCATCTGAGACCCTTTTAGGGTGGTCGCAGTGATCAGTGTGGCCACTATGTGGCAGACTTTGTCAGCAAGTCAAGTATCACAGAGCTTTACATAGGCGCAAAGAGATGCAGGATTTTTTTTTTTAATCGGATTTTTTTTAACAGGTATTTGGTCCTAGAAAAACTGAAAAAAGAAGATGCTGACAGAATTCATGTTTTCAGTTCATTTTTCTATAAACGCCTTAATCAAAGAGAGAGGAGAAATCTTCATGAAACTGCAAACCTCTCGTAAGTGTGACAAGTGCTAAACACAATGAAAGACATTAGAACAGAAACATTACACAAATAAAACCTGAAGGAACACTAGTTGGAATATCTGATGCTAGCCAGAATCTCTGAAGTCTTTTCGTAAGACCTATAAATATAGAATATGCACTACAAATCTTTTAGAAACATTTTCCACTGGTGCTAGTACCATGAAAATATCCAGAAAGATAATCTTTAATTTAAAAAAATTTTTAACAAAACAAAGGTAACATGATGCCCTAAAATGTTGTACTAAATATTAAATATTTACTCTCTGCTTTTGGTCTCTTACAGAATACAACAAAAGCGACATGGGCGAGTAAAAACATGGACACGGCATGTTGACATTTTTGAGAAGGATTTTATTTTTGTTCCCCTTAATGAAGCGTAAGGAAAAAAATGCCTTTTATTAAATGTGTACAGTAGAAGCTGTTTGCCAGTCATATATATAGTAGCCCACTGTCTGTGACTCTGTAACGCTGAAATGCTGGCTGTTCCCTCTGGGCGGCGCTGTTGCCTCCCACCGTGGCACTCAGCTGACTTCTGCGCCCCTCAGCCGGGCCACCGCACGGGAGCAAGCAGCGCAAGCAGCTGTTTGGGGTCTGCGCTCCCCATGCAGCACAAGGATGCTGCATGGGGAGCGTGGGGCTCAAACGGCCGCTTGTGCCGCTTGCTCCCGCGCAACGGCCCAGCTGCGCGGCGCAGAAGTCAGCCAACCGCCACAGCGGGAGGCAACAGTGCCGCCCAGAGGGAACAGCCAGGGGGCGGGGCCTGGACGAGCGTGCGTGTCTGATGTCAGGAAAGGGGCCGGATTCAAAAGGAGGAAAGCGGAGCAGACACAGAGAATGCGGAGGAGACAGAGAGGAGAACGGAGGAGGCGGAGGACAGCGAGAGAGAGAGTGAGACAGATGCAGCAGGAGGAGGAGAAGAGAAACACAGAGTGAGAGGCGGGAGGGGAGAAGAGAAAGAGAGTGAGAAGGAGAGAGAGGCAGGAGGCAGATGAGAGCTGAGAGAGAGAGAGGGCGAGGCAGTAGGAGGAGAAGAGAGAGAGGCCATTTGCGCTGCTTGCTCGCTCCTGCGCGGCGGCCTGGCTGAGCGCCGCAGAAGTCAGCCGAGCGCCATGGCAGGAGGCGAAGGGGGGCGGGGTGGTGATGTACACGCCCAAGGGGCGGGGCCTGGACAAATGTGCATCCCCAACGGAGACAGAGGAGAGTGGAGAGAGAGTGAGAGGCAGGAGGGGGAGAAGAGAAAGAGAGACGGAGCAGAAAGAGAGCGAGAGGCAGGAGGAGGAGGAAAAGAGAAAGGGAGAGTGAGAGGCAGGAGGGGGAGAAGAGAAAGAGACGGAGAGAGGCAGAAGGCGGAGGAGAGCTGAGGGGGGGAGGGGGAGGCAGTAAGGGGGAGAGAGAGAGAGAGAGACCAGAGGCTCAGGAGAGAAGACCGACGTGGAGGAGAGACCTGAAAATCCTGTCTTATGACGGGCTAATTCGCTAGTTTTTAAATGAAAAGCATGCTTACTGTGATTGCACGTGAAGTTACAGCAGCATTCCCCATTTCATATGTTGAGCATTTCTCTCAAACTGGTAAAAGTTTTAAAAAGTGGAGTAACAGTGCAAATGTCATTTTACATGAATCATTGGGAAATATGCCTATTGATAAAAAATGAGATTTTTTTTTTCCTGTGTGCAATCTTATTTTTCACCTAGATTTATTTAAAACTTTCTCTTCTGGTCTGGTTTTAGTCAGTACTGTTAGGGAGTTTTAACCTTATATCTTGAAACTTTTTTAAACTGCTGGATTATGAGACCCCTCAAGGCTTTCCAGTTGCCTACTCTTGGCTCCAATGGTACAGACCCTCACAGCTGAAACAGATTGTGTGTTACTTGTATTGCCATAGTACTTAGGAGTTCTAGTCAGGTACAGACACACACACATCCCTTCGTCCAAGGAACTTGCAGTCTAAGTAGAAGGCAAGAAATAACAGATGGGGAGTACAAAATAACAGACACACAGCATTGGTCAGTATAGTAGTCAGTAGTTTCTACATACAAGCAGCCTAACAGTCATCAAGCTTTTTGTAGGCATCATAGTAAAGGAGAGATTTGAAGGTAAGTCATTAAGTAGACTTGCACATGTTTACGGGGATGTCTCCCAAACATATTGGGGTAGCATGGGAAAAAGCATGGAAGTATGTTTGAAAATTTAACAAGTGAGCAAGGGAAACTGCTTTTATGAACCAACTGGAGGTGAATACTGGCAGCTAAATAGTAACTGAGAGATGATAGCTAGTGTGGTGATTGACTGTAAATGGGCTTGAAAGTGAATACAGACAGCATGTGTTCTATTGTGTAGAAAGAGAGGAACCAACCAAAAAGTGACATTAAAGTGGCAAGTTAACAAAATTATCTTTGCAGCTGTATTTTGAATGGATGTGAGCAGGATAAGATTGCATTTATGAAAGCCAGAGAGAAAGATGTTGCAGTAATCAAGTTGTGAGATAAGTACAGCTGAGGGTTTTAGGTGTGTGGATGGATAGGAAAGGCTGTATCTTAGAAAGAATGCAGAAAGAATCAGCAAGATTTAGATATAGCCTAGATATAAGGATTTAGAGACTGGTCCAGGAAGAAGGTGTAACAGTCCATATGGTGGTTGTGTCCATAGTGACCAAGAGAGGAGGGTTTTGTGTGGGAGAAGAATGAGGTCTGTCTTTGCATTGGTGGGCTTGATGTCAGCTGGGAATCTGAGATGACAGAGAAACAGGCTAGGATTTAGCCTGTGCAGAAGGAAGGAGACAAGTCTGGAGGAAAGGTAAAACTGTTGAACCATTAGCAAGAGGAAATAGTTAATTTTTTGTTTGTGGGTGAGATTTCCTGGAGATGAGTAGGGGACAGAGCCTATAGAACCCCCATAGAAAGTTGGAGAGCAGAGGAGAAGCTTCCTCCAAAAGACACACTGAAAGACTGACTAGAGAGGTAGGCTGTAGGCCTACATTTTCAGGATATGTCTTCTCAGTGGCTGTGCATCTGATGAAGTTGTTGGAGTTTGACCATCTGCTTCCCAAAAGTCTTTTTGAAATCTTTCCACAAGTCACTGTTTCAGGAAGTTTTTCCAGGAATTGTGGGATAAGTATACAGAAGATAGTTGAACTAAATGGCTGAGTAGAGGATTGTGTGGACACAGGACAGAATTTACCTCAAAACAGGATGCCTGATTTAAACACAACTGCTCTGATAACATGTACACCCATACAGTCATGATGGACTGTGGTTGAACCACGCTGCAAGTGGTTCAACTCGCCAGTGTAGATAAACCCTAGAAATCAAAATTTGAAACTTATGTTGTTTGCATTCCGATGAAAGTTGACAATTAGTCTGTTAAGAAATAAGGTAAAATACAATAGCGCACAAGTGTGGTATGTGTGGTGGTTTGGTTTTGTTTGTTTGTTTTGAAAAGAGCCCAAGTGCCATTGATTTTAAATGATACTGAATGCCATGGCCCTTAGACTCTCAGGGCATGTAAGTACTTTTGAAAATTTTACCCCAAATCAGTTTTTTCTTAGGAAAAGCCACTAGTTAACTCTTCAGCTATAGCTAAATCTGTATAAAGCACTGTTTGGCTTTGTTTTGTTTGTATTACAGTAGCTCCAAGAGAACTCAGTCAGATCATCCTCTTCTTGCACCCAAACTATAGTTTACTGTCATTCCATATGTGATTGTGTGGAGGTTCAGGCTTTCAGTGAAATCTGTAAAGGCAAAGGGGAACCTGCTGTGGACCGGTAGAGCCCTGCAGATATAAAATTTTGTATCTATGTTTGTATCCACAGAAACACACGGTAGATTAGATACAAAGCAGATATCTGCAAATTTGCAGGGTTCTAGATACAAACTTTGTATCTGCATCCATATCCACAAAAATGAGCTGCAAATATCTATAGGTTGTACCTCCCTTAACTGGGACTCCCTGGTCTGACATCATCTTTGGTCTGGCATGGACCTGGGATGCTCCTGGATCACAGAGCCCAGGTAAAGGGAGGTCTAGTGGCGGGGTAGGACACAGGTTACTCAGCCAGGAGCCCAGTGTGTGTGGTGGGGGGGCAGGAAAGACAGCTAGCATGGCAGGGAGTTCTGGCCCCGGCAGAGCTCCCTGGCCCCAGCTGCTGGAGAGCTCTAGCCTGGCGGCAGCTGTGGACCTCCAACCCCAGCCAGGGAGCGCCGATCCCAACAGCAGCCAGGGATCTTTGGCCCCGTCCCCGGCCACATAGCTCCGGCCATGTTCTTACTCCAGAGACTGAGGAACTCCAGCCCCAGCAGCAGCCAGGGAACTCTGGCCCAGGCTGTAGCACTCCAGCCCCAGCTGTGGAGCCAGACAGCAGTGGAGCTCTACCCCAGCTGCACAGCTCTGGCCCTCCAGTCCCAGCAGTATCGGGGCCAGGGAGAGCCCTAGGGGGATAAGGCAGCAGTGGGGGCAGGCTGGAGCCCTAGTCCAATGGCAGCACGGTCATGAGGGGAGGGACCTTCCCTGGTCCAGCAAATCCCCTCATTCGGGACCAGTCAGATCCCGAGGGTGCTGGACCAGCGAGGTCCAACCTGCACATCCACATCTGTGGAGGAAGTGTGAAGCCATAGGAGAAGAGAGTTCACAGGTAGTGGTGGTGCTGGAACCATTATCCCACTTCTCCCTCCTGCTTTTCTCTGCCCAAGGCTATGCGATATTGGACGAGATATTGGGGATCATACTTGCATTTGGAAAGTTTAGGGAGCAGGAGACTGTGGGCTGGCTATGCCAGCAACAAACAAGTTGGACTGAATGTGCAGGCTGGACTGCTCCCAGGGGAAAAAAATAGATGTAGCTGTAAAATATCAGCTCTGCTGTTAACTAGTCCACACTGAAGGAGGAAAAAATGGGAAAACACATATTTAAGCTTTAGAGGAGGAAAAGGAGTTATGAACAATGAGTTACTTTGAAGAAATACCCAGTGTGTGTCTTAGTTTTAGCTAAACATATCCTATTAACGAGTTGGATGGTGGCTAGGTCAGTACATGAAATAATCCTGCCTTCAGGGAACGTTCTGGATGTGTTCAGGAAAGTGGAAAAACAAACCAACTACCATCCTTTTAATCACTGTTAACTCCAATTTTTGCCACTTCATTTCTGATAACTTTAAATATTAAATCAGTATAAATTTACTTACACATTTATTTTTCTTTTGTAGTGCTCACTGGTTTCTGGCTGTCATCTGTTTTCCTGGTTTAGAAAAACCCAGATATGAACCAAATCCCCACTACCATGAAAGTGCCCCAATGCAAATAAAAGCATTCTCTTCGGAAAGAGAGAGCAACACTCCATCTCCTTTGCCAAATGAGTTGGATTCGTCTTCACAAAGCTCTCCTTCCAAGGCTACAGTAAAGAAGCCACTGAACAAAAAACTTCCTGCAGCTTTAACTGATATGAACAGTGAAACAGAAGACAGTGAGCCACTATATTGTAGAAGAAGCCCTTGTAGGGGGAAAAGTGGTTTTAAAAAAGTAAATCAAATAGATAGTGATTCAGAAGAACCTAAGACTGTGCAATCTGCATGTCATAAACTTGATCATAGGACTGCAGATGAAAATGGAATTCAGAGTGAATACTTAACTGCTGTACAACCTATGGGTATGTATTTTTTAAATCTGCTTTGTACTTTTAGTATGAAAGATTCAGAGTTCATATTATCAGAAGAAAGATATCTCAGCTGTGGAACCATAGTTCTTGATTCCTATACAAATGTAGTATTATGCAGTTTCATACAGATTTTTTTTTCTGCATTTAGTGCACAAGATGGAAAACTCAGGAAACAAGGCAAATATTTAATTTGTTTGTCCTTGTCTATGAATATATGCCCACCATACCTGCCTTACCACACATCATCTAATCCATGTACAAATAAGAGATTCATTTCCTAATGGGCTTTCTGTGGTACTTAACACTGTTGTATGAATGCTTCACACAGATGATTATATTTATCTTTACCACATCCCTGTAAATTAGGAGGTTTTCTACCATTTCACAGATGGGCACAGGTTAAGGCCAGCATTTTCAAAAGTATTCACTAATTTTTGGGTAACATAGTGATTGGCTGACCAACTTTGCAACTCCAGACTGATTTCTGTGTTTTTAAGAGTACTATGCAGCTGCAGATTGCATAGATTTTAGCTGTGGTTGAGAGCACCATGGCTCAAGTTGGGCACCCAGAAAATGAGGAACTTATGGTTGCTTGTGAATATTTGGAGGTTATTGACTTGCCTAACATCACATAAGAATCTGTGGTAAAGCATGAGTCAGTCAAGTACTTTTACCTTGAGACCATCCATGCTGTTCATGTAGTCCCTGGCTTCATTCACCACATAGCTACCAACGTCTGCTACTAATGAGGTTTAAAAATCAACAGCCCAGTTTGTTACACAAACTTGAATCATCTACTGAACATCATTCATCCCACCCTGTGCACTGAGTGAGGCAGGCATCCTGTGAAAAACAAATAATTTGTAACCATAGAAATTAAAAATTGTATCATAATATAGAGGCACAAGGGAGCCACATCAAGGTTGCATAGGCAGTCTTATATCTGGTGTTTCCTAATTTCAGTGTGCTGGATTTTGCAACCTTTTACATTCTTTTCAATGTATTGATGTAAAGTATTAATATCCTACATTTTTTTTTTTAAGAAACATAAATGAAAAAAAGTCACACAGTCACCATGCCACCCTTAGAGGCTGCCCTTTAGTGTGCTCTCCCTCTGCAAGCTTTTCTGTGGAGACTGCTACCAGCAGTGGCCCTCATCTGGAATAGCACTTGTACTAAGAAAAGTTCAAGAGCTGTCACTGTATCAGGTAAAGTCATGTGAGTGGTAGGAGGAAGGTGGGAGTGCTGGATTGTCTAGTCTGACATCCAGTTTGTCAGAGGCAGCCAATAGCATCCAGCATGCTAAACATACTAAACCTAATAACCAGAATTAAACCAAAGTATTCTTCGAGTGCTTGTTCACGTTGATTCCAGTCAGGTGTACGTGTGTCATGTGCACGAGCGTCAGAAACTTTTTCCCCTAGGAGCTCCTGTAAGGTCAGCTGTGGAGACCCCTAAAGTGGTACCACAAAGGCTATGTCTAGACTACATCCCTCTTTCAAAAGAGGGATGTAAATTAGACATATCAAAATTGCAAATGAAGCTGGGATTTGCTTTTCCCATGCTTCATTTGCATAATCGCATCATGGCGTTTTTTCGAAAAACACTATTTCGAAAGTGAAACAGCGGTCTGTACCCGGCTCTTTCGAAAAGAAAAGCCTTTTTCGAAAGATCCCATAAACCTCATTTTTTGAGGAGTATGGGATCTTTCAAAAAAGGCTTTTCTTTTCTAAAGAACCACGTCTAGACCGCGGTTTCACTTTCGAAATAACATTTTTTGAAAAAACACCGTGACACAATTATGCAAATGAAGCACGGGACATTCAAATCCCAGCTTCATTTGCAATTTCAATATGTCTAATTTACATCCCTCTTTCGAAAGAGGGATGTAGTTTAGACATGCTCACAATCAGTGCATAATATACCGCTGCCAACTCTACCCCTCCCTCAGTTCCTTCTTACGGTCCGTGACAGCATTGTAACTTGCTAGCTGTCTTGCCTAGGCAAGCTCCTAGTTCCTAGCACTCAATAGTTGATCATCTCGTTTCTCTTAGCTGCATTTTTCTTGAAAGAATTGGTAGTAGAAGTGGGCAGCTGCTCACAAAGAGTTAGACCCTCAGGGCTCTGGAGCATGCCTAATGCTCCAGGGTTTAAGTTGCGTGCCGTGTGCAAACAGCCTATCTCCAACAGCAGTCTGAATGATGCATGTGTCTGCTGCTAAGGAGAAGAACATTGCACCGAGAAGTGTAAAATCTGCAGATTTTACAAGCCCCGCTTGAGGAAAGACTGGGAATACCAGTTCCAGCAACTCGTCGAGGCAACCTCCCTAACTGAGAAGATGGCATCAGATGCAAGCTCAGTGTGCGGTTCTCCAGCCTCTATGCACAAGACTGCTAAAGACTCTCAGCGCCAAAGCCGTGCTGGCACCAAAGGCCATGGCCCTGAGGCACCACTCAACTTCGCTGATGTCATGTAGTAGTAAAGAGGGCAGAGGCAGATCACCCTGTAATACATAACCATGGCAACGCCTGGCATGGCACAGGCAGTCCCCCATGTGAGAGGCCCAGAACTTGCCATCAACTCTGCCCTGGAAGTGGCGCTGTCAAGTCGGGCACGCAGCCTGTCACTCGGACATAGGAGTCTGGTGCAGGTGCTGAACTCCAGGTCAATGCCAGAGACCTGTGAGGCCACATGGGATGTCATAGAAATATCAGAGACTGAGGTGTCTACGGTACAGGACAAGCCTCTGACACCATCAAGACCGCACCAATCAAGGGATAAGCCAGCAATGCTGCAGCACCCTCAATCCCTGGAGGGGTACCAAGGCAGGTCAACCTCCTCCTGAGCAAAGTTCAGCATGTGCATAAATCTTTGCAGAAGTGGTCCCTTGATTTTTCTGATACGCTTATTGCATTATCACCATCCACTAGTTACATAATAGTAATACAATTGAATGTTAGTAAAGCTCTTAATACTATCATGAAATATTACTGTAAATATAACAAATTATCTTGGATAAGAACATCTCAAAACCTTCACTTAGTAGATTTACAGAAACTAGATAGTTGAAAGAGTTTGTGCGTTTGTCTGTCCATCCATCAGAGAGTCTGTCCATTCAAGAAAACTTTCTAAACTGTAAGAGCTAGGACTACCAACTTTGGTATGCAGCTTGCTCTTACCACAACTTAAAGCAAGGTCGGGGTTTGGTTGTGCCAGCACAATGGGATTTGCCTGGAATATGACTGTTTCTCCTAAAACAAAAAGGGAGGAATCAGGCACAGTTATATTTCAGAATGACCACAGGGCGCTCTGGTAAGAGTGGCTAGCTTGAGATGGGGCTCTGGGGAGCTGCCATCTGGGCAGCATGAACCTCGCTGCTCCAGCCAGCTGAGCTGATTTGCTGGTTGAGAACCACACCCCAGCCAGCCCCGGGCAGCTGCTGCTTGGGCAGCACAGCCCCCACCACCCTGGCCAGTCCCAAGATCTCACAGCCAGGCCGTGTGGCTCCAGCCAGCCTCGGGGATCAGCCAGTCTCCTGCACCTCTCACCCCCTGCCTTGAGACCTTCCTTTTCACCTCCTAATCCTGACTTGTGCACTTCTCCATATCCCCCACCCTGAGTCCCCCACATCCTCAAGCCCCCCTGCCCTGTCTCCTGCACCTCCAGCCCCCTGTCCTGATACCCAGCATTGCTTGGGTCCTTAAGGAAGGTAAATGGGCTAATGGTATAATACATGGAAATGTGTTTGAATTGTAAAACATGACTAGTGAAGTAATACAGGATCATTTTAGGTTTGATCTTTGGAGGCAGTCTTAATTATGTGGATGTGGGAGTTTAAAAATAGATGATTTATTTTTTTTAGGCTTCATTAGGAATATAAATTGTTGTTCTATAAATATAAGTATTAAGAAACATCAGCATTTTATGAAAATTTGATTTACAAAATTTCAGGGCACAATTGCTGCAGTTGTGCAGCTTTTTTCCTGTTTTTCATTTCTTTTTTGTTTCAATAAGAGACTTCCTCAGCACTTCTGTCAGCATCTTAGTGAAAAGGGAAGAGGAGGAGGAAGGATATGCATCAAAATGTATTACTATATATTTGATGCCTTTGAATTATTTCTTAGAGACTTCAAGTGCCTAAGTCACTTTTGAAAATGGGACTTGAAATGCCATAAGTCGTGTAGGTGCATTTGAAAATTTTTACCTGTGTTCTCAAAATTTGAATTTGGATTTGAATGTTTTCTTTTTTACCTGAAGATTTTAGCAAGGTTATGCAAAATATCTGCATCTTCAAACTTATTTCAAGGGAATAATATTTCAAAATGCTTTACTAGTAGTAAAATTATGATGGCTGGGGGATATATTGGCTGCTGTAGTTAAGATTTCAGAATCATTTCTAGAGTGACTTGATCTTCATATGCTGCTAATTTCCCTCCTTTTGACCGTTATGCCTGAAATTTTAATGCACGATGTCTGCCTCAAAGTGAAACTTTTTGAGAAGCTTTAAACAAATATGTATAATCAAGTTTGAGTTATGAGATGGAGAAGAAAATGCATTTTTCTGCTATTTTGTTAGTTGTGATTTGTGAGAGCTCTCAGTGGCTAATCATTTACATCTGAAGTTTGACATCCATAATATTCACTACATGCTTGGTGCAGTTTCTTTAATTTCTAAAATGATGGAATTACAGTAGAACCTCAGAGTTATGAATACCAGAGTTACAAACTGACCAGTCTTCCATGTGGAACTGGAAATACAGTGAAACAGCAGAGACAGAAAAAAATAGCAAGTACAATATTGTGCTAAACTACCCCCTTCCCAAAAAAGGGGTGTGTGATGAGTAGCATTTTTCTTCTGCTTGGTAGTCTCAAAGCTGTATTAAATCAATGTCCAGCTGTAAACTTTTGGAAGAACAGCCATAATGTTTTGTTCAGAGCTATGATAATTTCAGAGTTACAACAACCACCATTCCTGAGGTGTTTGTAACTCTAAATTTCTGCTGTACGTTCAAAAATCATTTTGCTCCTTACCCTCCAGGTATCTGTGCCGCAGAAAAGTCATATTTTAAACTAATAAGTTAAACCTCTATATAAATCTGTATATCTATATATACAAAATGAGATTTTAAAACAAATCTCATCTACTTGAGGCTTGTCTCATGACTTTCAAATTCATGGGGTTGGCAGCTATAGTATGGTGTGGGGGGGGGGGGGAAGTAGTTTTCAAAATTGCTCCAACTCAGTCATACCAACATTCAGGGGAAAAAAACAAGTTTTGTAGAAGTATGCTCTCACCTTCTGTTGCTGCTTTCACTTTTAAAATACCCATTTGGGTTAAGAGAGATGGTCTTGACATGTGCTCTCTATGCCTTAGTTAAATCATTTGTAAAATAGAAGTAATTATCTTTTCACCCATCCTTGGCAAGTGCTTTAAATCGTACAGGAGAGAAAGGACTTGAAGTATTACTAATTTTATTTTGATAGATGCCAGAAGTAAAGCATAGAAGGGATATCTCATTTCAGTGGGAAAATTGAGTATATTAGGCAAAAGTTTCATGGAGAAGAACTTCCTCTGTTTTCTCATCTGTAACACACATAGTAAACCCTCGCCATTCACAGTAGATGTGTTCCTGACAGCCCTGCGAATGGCGAATCTGTGAAACTGTTGGTGGGGGAAGCAAAGCAAGTGGTCCATTTCCCTTTGGCTCCTGGCCACTGCAGTGAGTTCCCCACAGCTTCCAAACTCACTGCCGCGGCTGGGAGCCGTAGGGATCTCACTGTGGTGGCTGGGAGCCCTGACCGGGAGTCAGTGGGGTGCAATGGGGGGATAGCCGAGACCCATGAATACAGAAAATCGTGACTAGTGATTTCCCGAATCGTAATCGTGAATGTTTCCTGTATATACGTCACAAAGGCTCTGAGATGAGTGTTTGTAAAGTTACTTTGGAAATGTAAAACTTTTAATGAAGCAGTATTTTGCTAGTGACATAAATGCATGTATCATAGAATCATAGAGCTAGAAGAGACTTCGGGAGGTCATCAAGTCCAGCCCCCTGCCCAAAGCAGCATCAATCCCAACTAAATCAACCCAGCCAGGGCTTTGTCAAGCAGACACTTAAAAACCTCTAGGGATGGAGATTCCATCATCTCCCTAGGTAACCCATTCCAGTACTTCACCACCCTCCTAAGTTTCATTAATGATTGTTTTGGTCTTGGGTCTCAAGATTGTTTAAACATATTATGTAACAGAAAAAGCCATTTCAAATGCAAAATGCTTTCTGAAATGCTATTTGTGAAAAACAATTCATTTAGTCCACTATGAGGTTATAAACTTATGTGGTATTAGAGTTTTAAATGGATGACTATCTGTTTAATACAGATGGCTTGCACAAAATCAGGCTGAGCTATAGCGAAGATTCCACTGATGGCAGTAAACTAAATGAAGATGAGCTAATAGATTTTTCTGAAGATCAAGATAACCAGGTAAAGAAGTTAACAATTCTGCTTAAGTAACATGTATTATGGTGCCCCTTCTGAAGAACAAAAATCAGATTGTATGTGTGAAGAATGTTTAAAAGTTATATGCAAGTAGTAAATGATGTATTGTGTGAAAACTAGATTTGACACTTGTAAAGATAGACCCTAGAGCATTTGTTGCTCAGTTTTAGGAGTGTACTTGCATGTTAGTTGCTATAAGATTAACAATATATTATTTCAGGAAATTGGCTCAGTAAGAATCTGCTGTATAGATCATGCACTGTCCTTTGTATATTTTTGCTTATTGACCACAGAATATAATAATTTTGCTGAGGTTTTAAGAGAGCAGTGACTATTACTGGCCCTCAGTTCCTCTGCTTCTGTCTTCATAGCAGGTCCTGAAACCATCTACCTTCTGTTCTTTGAATGCCATTCATTCCTTAGCAGTTGACAGACTTTATAGGTAGATGTTAGTCTCTTTTTTTATTCAATTTTAATTTGGGATTTTGACTCTTGTTCTCTTTTCTCCACTTCCAAATTACAGCATCAGAAGAGAATATTGGATTTAAAAAACATGGGGTCTCAGCTAGTGAAAAACATCTTTTACAACCCATTGTAGGCCCACTGTTTTGAGTTCCTGTGAGAGAGGGTATTCTTCCAGTACTTTTATATAGGGAGTATTGTCCTAACAGAAAATATACCAAGTTATCTTCCCTTAGGAGGCCATAAGAACTGAATCAGTCCTGGTGCAGTTCTTCACATCTAAAATCAAAGAATCAGAAATCTTCAAATAAGAGTCTTCTACCATTTATCTCCTCCTCCAAAAGGAGACTGAGTACATCACATCTTGGGATTGGAGTTCCCTTAAGCAGCATTCTTTCCAGCATACTGAATAATCTTTTTCAAGGTCAGCATTTGTAGGGAAGGAGCGTCATGTTCAAAACCTCATGTCTAGTTGAAATCTCAATTGTTGCAGCTAAACTAAACTCATCTCTCTCAACTCATGATTTGGGCCAGGGTCTGCTGTAAGCCTTTCCCCAAACATACTCATTATTGTTTTTTTCTCTTGTGCCCCCAAAATCATCAATGAAAAGGAAACCTTCGCTGGGAGCAGATTGAAAAATACATGATATGGGTGGGCGGAGGGTCTGAATTGGGGTTATGGAGGGAGGCAGCAAGAGAAAGGTATAGGCAGCCTTGGTCTCAGTCCCTGCATTTTGGGAGGAGAAGGGGGTATGTCGAGTTTTCTTGTTGCAACAGTAGCTCAGGATTCGGCCTAGATTTGAAGTTACTATTCACATCTATAAGGATTTCCAGAGCTGGAATAGAAACAGGTAAGTTGAGCTAAAATATAGAGAGGCTGACTTTAGTAGAAAACTTTTTTAAGAAGGCACAGCCGTAAGTGAAATGTACATGGACACTACTGCCAGAGAACAGTCCTCTAAATTCTCCCTCAACACACATTGCATCGTGAATTGGCTAGTTCCCTCAAAAAGATTTTCAAATAATTTTGCTGTGCCGTTTTGTTTTGTTTTGTGAAAAGCGGTCTCCTTTTCTGTAACACAAATGGTCTTTCGTGCTAGCTTCTATTCAAAAAGCAAGAAGATTCATGTGTAATGTTGCAATATTAAAATCATATAAGGCCTCACAGAATTCTCATCTATAGAAGATTTTGTCTTCTCCTACAAAGGCAAAACCTTTGCACTGAAGAGAGATATAGGAGAATAAATTATGAATTGGAAGAGCAAATTTCTTGTAGTCTTTTTAGCTTTCTTTGCATATATAAGCAGTATAAATGTCATTCACTGAAATTCAGCTTAACTTACTTGAAATATCCTAACCTGAATACTTTACTTTGTGTTGGGTCTTTGAGTAGCAATTCCCAGCCCTAGTAGGTTTATAGTCCCCTTGCCCCTTAATAGAAAACTGACCAGGAATAATGTTCGCTGAAAGTTGATGATGCAAAATTTACTGCTTATTTATGAAGGTGGGTGGGAGCAAACTATGTTAAACTTGAGTTCCTTGCCTTGAGTAAGTGCTGTAAATACAGTATGTAAAATTTTAATTTGCATTCCTTTTAAAAAGAAGTCAGCCTATGAACTCTCATATATATTTTGTTTTTATAGGAAGACAGCAGTGATGATGGAGGTCTTGTAGATGATAACTGTAATTCAGAGTTGGGGCAGTGGCATCTGAAGCCTAATATCTGCATACAGTAAGTATAAAGATGATTTCCTGATTAGAATGAGCTTCGGACTAATGCAGTATAAAGCAGAATGACAGTACTAAGTGTATGTCACTCAAACTTCATACAGCGCTATTAAGGTACTGTTTATCTTTTTAGAGGGCGTCTATATTTTGCAGTATAATCTAGTTTTAGGATTTTCTGTGGACCTCCCTGTCTACTGAAAATATATAGCTATTCCATTTTGGTCTGGTAATAAATAATTGCTTTTATAAGCATATGAAGATATTTTTATTTTAATAAAATGCTGGTCTTGGTGATTTACTATTTAGGCTCTAATTCAGCAGACTACTTTAGGCATGTACTTACATGCCATCCCTATTCAGGAAATTACTTAAAATTCAGCACATGCCCAAAGAGATGTTGAATTAAGGCCTTAATTGTGGGTATCTCAGATTAGCAGGGGAGAATGGGACATATATGAAATAATATAAAGATAAAATATATATACATTCTCCATTTCTTGCCAGAAATATTGTGCAGTTGTCATCTTTCTTGTCTGTTTCCCTGACTGCCTCTTAAGTGTATTTCCTTTGCTCTGTTCGGAATAGTCGAACAGAAAATGTGTTACTTCTGTCATTGCTTTTCTCTAAAACATTTATTTCTATTGCAAACATGGGAACTGAATTCCAAGAACCAGAATGCTATGAAAAAGCACATTTATTATCTGTCACTAACTTTAAGCGTACGTCTAGATTACATGCCTCTGCTGACAGAGGCACATAAAATAGGCTACCCGACGTAGTCAATGAAGCGGGGATTTAAATATCCCTGGCTTCATTAAAATAAAAATGGCTGCCGCGCTGTGCCGGCTCAGCTGATCGTCGGCACAGCGCGCGAGTCAAGACGCGGATCGGTCGACAGGGGAAGCCTTTGTTGACCGCTCCCTTATGCTTCCCCTGTCGACCGATCCGCATCTTGACTCGCACACTGTGCCGGCAATCAGCTGAGCCGGCACAGCGCGGCGGCCATTTTTATTTTAATGAAGCCGGGGATATTTAAAACCCCGCTTCATTGACTACGTCGGGTAGCCTATTTTATGTGCCTCTGTCGGCAGAGGCATGTAATCTAGACGTACCCTAATAGTTTACATTTTAAAGGATAAAAATATAGATTTCTAAAGTCATAAATACTTTGCTGCCTGTACAACTTCCCTTCTGTTCTTTTTCTATCTTTGAATCCTATTTTCTGTTGTCATTTTTCCTTGGTTTCTATTTTATACTACAAGAAGAAAAAACAGCAAATATAATATAACACTAGCAGATGTACCCAGCGTTGCTCTGGTCCTTGACTGTAGTAATGTTTCGGTTTGTTCTTATAAATTAAAAGGAAAATGTCATGTGCTTTATTTACATGAGTGTATAGGGCAGGGGGATGGTAGAGAAGGACTCAGAGTGTGGGTTTGGGTGTGGGGGGAGCTCAGGCATGGAGTGGGGATGCAGAAGTGAGGGCAGGGAGTGGGAGGTGCAGGACTTGGGACAGGACTGGGAAGCTGGGGAGGGGAGGGAGCTTTTGCCTGGTCAGTGAGGGTGGTGCTGCTGCAGCGGCAGCTCATCTTGGGAGGTCGTGGCAGTGCTCTTCAGTCAGCAGCTCCTCCTGCTGGGCTTGGGCTGCAATCCCTGGTTGGTGGCTCCTCCCTGGGAGGCTGGGGTTGCGTGGGCTGGCCCCAGCTGACAGCATGATTGGGGGTAGGGTGAGGCTTGGAAGGATGGCTCTGGCTTCCAGTGGCACCCCAGTTTTCTGCAGCCTGTCCCTGGGAAGGGGAGCAAGGTTTTGAGGGATGGCCCAGGTCTCCAGTGACACTCCCTCCTTCCCCCCCTACTCCACATGCAAACAGCCTGTAGGCTCTCTGCGTGTGGGGGTGAGGCTGGGGGCTGCCCCAGCCTACACTCTTCTCCCCTGGCCCCTGCTCCTGCATGTGAGGCTCTGAGGATTGGTCCTGACCTCCAATGACCCCTCCCCATCCTCTGGCCTGCACTGTCGAGGCAGCCTCCCAGGGCCAGTCTAAGCCTCTAGTGACCCCTTTCACCTCCCCCCATGTTCTGCAGCCTCTCCGGACCAGGAGGAGGGCAAAGGGTTTGGGGCAGGAGGGCTACTTACTGGTGTGCTTGTGGGCAAGGTGGTCCCAGACCTGCTGGCCAGTGGCCACTCCCTTGGTGGCATGACTGCATCCTGTGGACACTCTGCAAGATAGCTCTCCCTTGCGGGCTCGCTGCCCTAGTGACCACTCTCATATCGTGTCCCTTGAAACAGCAACCCCTCCCTTTGCATGTTATGGAAAACTGTCCTTTTCCCAAGGCTTCCGGCTATCCTGGCACAGGCAAACCCTGACCTTGCTTTAAGTTAGGAGATGATGAAACTGCTTACCAAATTTGAGTGGGGGAGGAGAAGTTCCTGAACAAATGGACTCAGACACAGATGCACTCTAAAAAAGATTTTGCAATATAGATAAAGCTTCGAATAACAAATACATATGCGTTGAACTATTATGCATCATCCATAATTAATTATATTTTATGTCCTGTTTATAACAGCAGAAATAAACCCAACTTGTAAGATCTAAGAATACTACAGTTTGAGGTGCAGTGACTTCAAGTTATGGTTTGAAATTAAATGTCCCATATAGATGGTGATCGCTCTCTTTGACACTGCTCCCACCCAAAATAAAAATGCATAATGTGACATGGATTACCTTTAACACTCAGTAATCCAGTCTGTCATTAGAAATGGACACATCATTTCAAAAGCCATAAACTATTTAATATCTTCACACGTAACCATAAGGGACCCTCTTACTAACAAGATCCTTAAAGAATCATGTCAGCATCTTGGCTTAACAACAAAAATGTTTTTGGGAGTTTCATGTCTTAATTACAATTTTATCTCTTTCCTGAAACATAATTTTAATATTTAAAACCCATTGTTTAAGTAACTTATGTATAGTATCTTGAGCTTTCATGGGCAAATCCAACGTGCTCAGATGAACAGAATTTAAAAGCTGTTTAGAATTGAAAAACTGCAATTTACAGTTTTTACAATTATGAAGCTAATGTTTTTATTTTACTATAAACATGGTTAAATATTTCTGTTCTTATTGCAGTAGCATGATCTATAAAAGTATAAAACACTGCAAAATTGCTTTGTATTTGAACATTGCACTTGTTTTCTGTTATTGGGAATAGGCTGCCCATTTGGGGACACTAATACAAGGGCAATTATCTCCACTGGTAGCAGTGATAAGTATATGAATCAGTAACAAATGATCTAACTTTTTCAAAGGAGTATTTTGTCTGACTTTTTTTTTTAATGACTTTTCTTTTGTTTCAGCTTCTATTGCCAGTGGTTTGAAAGTCCTTGAAACTAAATGCTCATGCAAAACTTTTTTCTGTCTTTAGGCTCACTTAGTGAGTTGAAGATGATGATTGGATTTTTCCCCAGAGATGGGAAATGTGTGTTTTTAAGTGCAGCCGTTTATGATGCCATTTTACTGACTTAAAACTTAGAGCAGTAAGTGAGTTTCTTCTTTGAGTGCTTGCTCATATTCATTCCAAGCCAGTGCGTGTGCACAGTTGTAGGAAGGTTTTTCTCCTAGTGGTACCAATCGGATCAGCAGTGGAGCTCCCCTTGCTCCCTCCTGGAGTTGTGCTGCATATAGGGCCCTGCTGACCGACCTTTCCAGTTCCTTCTTACTGCCAGTGATGGTCATGGGAACTTTTTGTGTCATCTTCACAAGTGAAGATCTCTCATCTTCTTTTGTCTTTTTTGTCTTCACATCTTCTCTAGCACAGTTTCCTTTAAATAGTTGAAGAAATAGTTTTTAATATAATTTAGAAGTAATTTTATGCTTTGCTTACAGTTAGAACATGGGGTTACTGGGGTAACTCCCATTTTCTCCTTACCATTCCTGGGTCCAGGACATGCCTCAGCTCCAGGGAGTTAAACTGTGTGGGTTTGCCAGAAGGCTGTGCCAAAGGGCAACCTTCACACAGCTTGTTTGAAGTGCCTGGGGGAGTCCCATCAAATGGACAGGTTTAAAATCTGCCAAAGTTTCCTCCTTCATACCCAAGGGAAAGGGACCATACGTTGAAGCTGCTGCTAATGAATGTAGCTGTCTGCCTTCATTCTGAGTCAAGCCCCATGGATACAGAATCGAACTCCTACATTGGTGCGTAGTACACGTACTTTGATTCATGACGTAGTGCCGAGGAAGGACTCTGAAGTCAGAAATGACACTCCCCGGCGCTGAAGGCAACTGCACGAGAGCAATTGCAGCACTAGTCACAGTCTACTGCATTGTTTCTCAACCTTTCTTTATAAGGTACCCCTTTAAAAAAAGAAAAAATCAGTACCTACAGTTTTCAAACACACATTTTTTCTATCATTGCAACATGTTTGTTTAAACAACTTAATTGTAGCGGGCGATGAAAGTACAAAAATAATAAAGCACAGTAAAACTTAAAATACAAATTCAGTTTTCTTCAAATTTCAGTTGTGTTGCCATACCCCCCAGACTTCTCTCATGTACCCCTAAGGGTACTCATACCGCTGGTTGAGAAACACTGGTCTACTGTACCAAGGAAAAATCACAGGAAGACTGACGGGGCACTCCCCACCCTTTACCCCCCCACAAGCAGCAGAGAAGGAGCCACCTAATAGAGCACAACCTGTACTGAGCTATCCTCCCTCCCGCTCAAGAGCCAGCATGATCAACTCTGGGCCTGCAGCCAGGCCCATCAAGTCCAGCACCACCAGAGGAGACCTGGGACCTTGCATCTACACTGGAGACTTTCAAGGCGGCCTGGGATCTTATAGCCCTGACTGGTCCTCACTCACCCAAGTGTTAAAGGACTCTGGCCCCAATATCTCCAGCACTACAGAGACCATTGGTACAATCCAAGGATAAGTCTGCTATGACTCAGCACTGATTCCCATCTCCTAGTTACTGATCCCCAGCAGACAGACAGACATGGTGGTGCTGTGGTCTCCATGCTCACTTTCTCGAAGTCTGAATCAAATGTGGACTCCTATGCATCCTGATGGAGCCAACATTGCGGTCCCCAGCACTCACGCTCTGTGGGGATAGCACAGACCCTTCCGCACAATGTAGTGGCTGGCACAATGGCAGGAGCCAGCCAAGATGCTGGCGCAATGGCCATTCTGGACCTTGTGGGCGTACTATCAGTCCCAGGGTTTGGTCTCTGAATGTTTCTTTGCAGTTGCATTTGAGGGAAAAGTGGCATCCAGAACCTGGGACCCTTCTCTGGCATAAGCCACAGCTGCAACCACTAGCACTAACACTGATACTGTGCCCAGCATTGGCATTGTGATCAACACTGCACTTGGCACGACCCTACAGCACTGGTACGACCTCTTCCCCCACACTACAGCCAGTGCTACCGAACACAGAGGTAGTAGCCATGATCGGCACTAAGGCAGAAACCGATTTGGGGTGGAATGACAGTGGTTTGAAAAGCCAGGAGGGACCCTTCCTGACTTAGGTCTCCTCATCATTGTCACTAGATGAGGCAAGGGCAGGAACACCCTCCGATCCTCCTTATCCTGACATTAGATCCCATCTCTGTCACCTACGATGGGTCACATAGAATCTGGGCATCCAGATGGAGAAGGTCAAAGAGGTATTGGAACCAATGGTGGACATTTTATCTTGAGCGGGTCCCACCATGGTGGCATTCCCACTGAGCAAAATTATAGAAAACATAAAGACCCCGTGGAAAATGCCAGCTTCTCCAGCCTCCATAGTGGAAGGAGTTGAGAGGAGATATTTTGTGCCCTCTAAAGGCTATGAATATTTGTTCACCCACCCCCCCATTAGACACATTGGCTGTGGCAGCCATGAACGAGAGTGGGAGACAAGGTCAGCTGGGACCTACTCCTTGAGCTAAGGATACACAAACTGGATCTCTTTGGGAGGAAATCATATCCATGGAGGGCTCCAGTTTTGCATTGCAAATCATCAGGCATTACTTAGCCACTATAAATTCAAATAATGGGATGCAGTGTCCATATTCTTAGCCCTGGTCCCACCAAACTCTAAATCCAAATTTTTGACCTTGGTGGGTGAGGGTAAGGCTGTCACCAAGACATCACTGCAAGTTGCCCTAGACTGGACAGATTCTGCAATGTGTGCCATGTCTTCAGGCATCACAGTGCACCATTGTTTCTGGCTGCAGACCTCCCTGGGGAAATCCAACAGAACATTTGAGACCTTCCATTTGATGGCAGTATGCTATTCTCAGGGAATACAGACTCAAAGCTACATAGTTTAAAGACTCCTGAGCCACTCAGAGATTGTTGGGGCTGCATATTCTAGCAACCCAGCGTAGACATGGCCTCAGCCCATGCCACAACTATACCAGGGCCATAATTGCAACAGTCAACTCAGTAATTGCCAAGCCCAACCTCTGAACAACTGGGGATTGAGCTTGTCCAGGCTTTTTGAAGGCATGCCCGAGGACAATGTATCAATCAACCATCCAGATTCTTCTTTGCCTTTTTTGGCACATTTTTTTCCCCATTTCTACTGGGCACAGCCCCAACTCACCTCAGATTCTTGGGTTTCTCTATAGTGTAGAAATTGGATACACTCTGCAATTCTCTCTCCCCTTCCCCCATTTCTCCATCCTTCTTCAGGGACGCTTCTTACTAGCAACTCCTAATACAGAAGGCACAAGCCCTCCTAACAGAAGGGGCTCTACTCCTGGTACTTCCTAATACCGAAAGAAAAAAGGGGAGAGGGGGCTCAGACTTTTTCTGGACTGGGCACAACCTCAGCCTAAAGATTCAGTTGGTCTTTGTGGCCTCCATTTTCCCACCCTTAGATCTGGGCAATTGGTATGCTGCTCTCAGTTTGAAGGAAGCCTGCTTCTACATTTTCTGTAATCCCTCCCCACAGGCTTTCATAGTGGGAGGCACTCACTACGAATTCTCAGAGTTTTTATTCAGCCTATCATCTGCTTCTTCGGTTTTCACAAAATGCATGTCTATCATAGCTGTCTTCCTACAGAAAAAGCCAGTCCATGTGTTTCCATATGTGTGCAACTGGTTGGTGAGGGGCTTTTCCAGAACACAAGTGGATCAGTAGGTCAACCTGATAAGATACACTTTCAGCTCACTGGGCCTCCTATTAAATACTGAAAAGCTCTGACTCATACTTCTCTATGCTTGGCTATTATCCATGTATCAACTGAGCAAATGCAGCCTACTAGACAAGCTAGTCACACTTTGACCACTCAGTTCTCTCTAATGATGGCTCAACCTTTGTGCGGTGGTCACTTTCTCCAGACCACACCCAATATTGTCTCATTACCAGTGTCTCAGACATGAGGTTGGGAGCTCCCCTTGGACAGCACAGAATTCAAGGGCTCTAGTTTCCAGAGAAGTTGCTACTTCACATCAACCTCAGAGAGCTGAAAGCAGTTTATCTAGCATGCCAGGCCTTCCAGCCTCATCTGGAGGGCAAATGCATACCAGTCCTGACCAACAATACAATAGTGATGTTTTGTATAAAACAGGGTGGAGCATGCTTCTCTTCCCTATGCCAGGAAGGCCTCAAGCTCTATAGAACAGTCAATACTTCTAGAATTGTCCTACGTTCTCAGGGGTTAGAAGGAGCTAGCGACCATCTCAGTAAACTCTTCACAATCACAAGTAGTCAGTTCACCTAGACATAATATACAGTGTGCTCAGGAGTTGCCAGAGTCAACTTGTTCACTCCAAGGGGCAACAGGAAGTGCCTGCAATTCTGCTTTTTCCTGAACCACAGCTCAGGCTCAATGGCAGACATATTTCTTCTCCCATGGAAAAACTACGTCTTTTGTGCGTTCCCTCCTGTTCCACTCGTTCACAGGATCCTCCTCAAGATCCAGAGTGACACAGTCTTGCAGTGTCAGCCTGGCCAGGTACATCATGCTATTGGAACTATCAGTGGACACTCAGATTAGCCTGCCATTGGTTCCAGACCTCATTACTTAAAATCATGGCTGGCTATAGCATACCAGTCTTCAGTCTTTCCTCTTCACGACTTGGAAGCTATGTGGCTGAATTCATGCAAACTAACCAGCCCCGTTAGGGCTACTGCTTAGCCAAGTGGAAGAGATTCTTGATTTGATATTTGCAGAGCCATATCCCTCCAAAATAAACTTGGATTCCCTTGATTTGGTGTTACCTACTAAAGTTGAAACAATAGCGCTTGTCACACTCATTGACAAAGGTCACCTGGCTGCTGTCTTGTCTTTTCACTCAGGAGAGTCTGGCCTTTCAGTTTCTCTCCAACTCCACGGTTCGGTGTTTTCCTATAGGATTCTAATTGGAATTGATATGAACAGGGACTCGAAGAAAAACAGTTAACTGCCTTTTGTAACTGTTGTTCTTTGAGATGCATTGCTCATATCCATTTCAAACCCATCTACCTTCCCCTCTGTCAGAGTAATCCAGAAAGAAGGAACTGGAGAGATGGCAGGTGAGTGTGGATATGAAGATGTGACTCCAGGGAGCTCTACAACCGACTCAATGGGTATTGCTAAGGGAAATGCCTTCTGGCAACTGTGCACATGACACGCACACACTAGTTTGGAGTGGATATGAGCAGTACATCTTGAGAAACAATCGTTATGTCAGGTATTTTTCCTGAAATATTTGATTATTTTACTGATAAAAAAAGAGAACACGGTCATCTTGATACACACCATATATAAATGTGTAAATTAAATTGCATTTCTGTTGCGGTTTTCTGACGTTTCAATATGGTTTGCTGTTTTCTTAAAGGACATTAACTTGAAATCTAGTCGATTTAAAAAAAAAAAAAGTTTAGTAGTATCAGAGAACAAAACCACCCTGGAATCTTGGAGATTTACAGCTGTTTTTTATTTTAAATGCCCTCTTTTTCCCTATTGCTAAATGAAAGACCCACACAAAATGCAAAACTCATAAAAGCCTTGAGCACATACTTCATTTTCAGGATGCACATAGTACCATTAATTTCAGTGGGCTAACAAATTAAGAACATGCTTAAGATCTGATGTTTCACTTAAATGACTGCACAAGAAGATATGAGTGATTCTGATTTTATAGTTTTGTCAAAGATCCAGAGTAACATACTGGAAGAATCGAGTATGTTTTCTCTGCTGTTTCAGTGAGAGTATCTTTAGGTCTTATGTGTAACAATGGGTATGTCTGCACTGCAAAGAAAAACCTGTGGCACCCAGTGTCAGAGCCTGGGTCAGTTTATTCAGGCTCTGGGGCTAGAAATAGCAGTGTAGACATTCCTGTTTGGACTGGTGCTTGGACTGTGAAATTAGTGAGGGGGGGAGCATCTCCAAGCCTGGGCTTCAGCCTGAATGGTAACATCTACACTGCTGTTGTTAGCCCAGCATTCCAGACATGCAAGCCTAAGTCAGTTCATCCAGGCTCTGAGACTTGGTGCCACAGGTTTTTCTTTGCAGGAAGACCTAACTTATAAATAAATAATTTTCAGATACAATGTGATTCTTTTAAACTGACCATTTTAAATAGCTACTGAAGCCTTCTAGACTTAGTGAAGTGTTAAATCTAGAGATAATTTTATTTTCCATTTAAACTGACTTCAGAGCAAGTTGTAATATAACTTTGTGCTTCTCTAATTGTTCAAAAAAACCTCCTCAATACTGCCTAGAGTTTTAAAAAAAAAATTTTATATTCATAGGCCCTGCATTCTGCTTATGGACTCCCTGAGAGGCCCTTCCCGGTCAAATGTTGTGAAAATACTACGGGAGTAAGTTCTGCACCTGTAATTCCATTTTTGTCAAAAGTTGCAACATTCCACAAGAAAAAATAAGCCTTGATTTCTAAACATCTTTTGTCACAGATATTTGGAAGTCGAATGGGAAGTCAGAAAAGGTAGTAAAAGAAGTTTCTCCAAAGATGTCATGAAAGGCTCCAATCCAAAAGTGCCACAACAGAACAACTTCAGTGATTGTGGAGTGTATGTACTGCAATATGTGGAAAGCTTTTTTGAGGTAAGTTTACTTCTGTCATGGTTTTTATTTTGTATCCTGCATTAGTTCAATAAAACCTAGTTTAAAGAATGGGAAGCATAGCAGGATTTATGGGTGTTTTTAAAATAAGTTTGCAAGGTGATACAAATCCATTCTGGAAAATATAATGTTTCTTGTATTTAATGATCACACAGAAGTTAGTCAATGTACAGTTTAGACAATATGGATGTTACTGAGGAAAACATTAAGAAAAATATGTAATGTTTTTCCATTGCTTCGCACACTAAACATTTTTAAATTATACATTCTTCAACATAGTTTTAACTGAGTCTTGTAAATCAGTTCTGCTTTAAACACTGAAGTTATTTTAACAACATTTTGGCAACCTAGTAAATGTATCTAATTTTTTAGGGCTTTTTTCTTCTAATAATGTAGGAAATAGGTTCTGAATATATTCAGTAACTTTTAACTTCTCACTGCACTACAATTTAAGAAGTTCAGGCACCTGCATGTGTAGCTAAATTACTGAAGTGATACCAGATAAGAACCCAAATCCTTTTTTATATTGAAATAAATCAGTACAACTTTCATTATTTCCATAGGACCAGAATTTTACTTTGATTAAACTTCTCTTCTTCTAATTGATAAACTATATATTTTATTACTTTTCCCTTCAACTTAGAGTCTCATACATACTTCGCTGGGAACTAACTTGGGAACGTGTCAGGCAAGGACTGCCTTCATGATACGTTCCTTCATTCCATAAATCTGCACTTACAAGCTACTAGAAGTTCCAATTCTTTATATGATAAAGGAGTTAGGTGGCAACCAAGTTCTGTTCTAATTTTCAACCTACTCACATTGCAGAATAGTTCCTAAGTTATTTCTCCCTATTTGGTTGGGCAACATGACTTCTGAAGATACTGTCAACCAGGGATGCTCCTTGCCTCTGGCAGATCCCCTGTTACCCACTGCAGAAAATAACATATAGGGGAGAATTTGGCTCTTAATTTGTACTAGATGCAGAGTCATCAAATAATTTTGAGTTGAATATAGTCCAGTCAATTTTGGTTACTAATCTATTTGAAAATTACAGAAAAGTTGCAATAATTTTTTCAGCTACCATGAAAATGGCTGAAATAAAATTTGAAAATTATGTTTATGGTAAAACTGGGGTTACTAAAACAATAAAGAAAAAGAAATAGAGGAAGGGAAGTAGCTCCAGAATGGTAACTTTTACTTACTTTTCCCCCTTAAACATTGATATTTTTTTTTTTCAAATACATCTCATGTTTAAAAAACTAACTTACATGTTTTGAAAGTAAAACTTTGACCTACAGTTAATATAACTAATTAGTAAATATGAGATACCTCTTTCTTATCATGATAAAAAGTAATTACATCTGATCATACATTAATCTTCGAAATAAAAGTAAAATGTTTGTTATCACAGTTGTTGCTGTGTCAGTCCCAGGGTATTAGAGAGGAGAAAGGTGAGTGAGGTAATATACTTACAGGACCAACTTCTGTTGGTGAGAGGGATTTCAAGACTCATATATTGATTTGTGAGTTCTAGAATGTGCCATGGAAACCTGAATTGGTGTATAAACATTTTATAGTAATCATCCCAGATTGCAATTTGGTCACATCTCTTAAAACATCATCAGTCTAAACAGTAAAATATGCTGAGAGAGAGTGAGAATTCTCCAGTGAGAGAAGTGATACTATAGGAAGTGGTGCGGCCAGTGCTGGACCGAGCCAAAGTTGTGCCCCGGGCAGCGGGCGTGCGGCGCATGCGCTTCCTGGCCCCAGGTGCATGGCGCATGTGTGGTGCCCCTTGCCACCGCGCATCAGGTGCCCCCCCATAGGTTGGCGCCCCGGGCAGCTGCCTGGCTAGGCCTCCTCCCGCCCCCCCTTAATCCGGCCCTGGGTGCGGCTGACTTAAATAGGGTATATACTTTTCTCTGAGCTGTTTAAAGCAGTGCACAGCATGATGGTAAGGAGCACTGTGCTGCTGAAGGGGCTGTCTTTCAGATGAAATGTAAAATTGAAGTCCCTGATGATTATGGTCATTAAAGACACGAATAGGGTATTAACCCAAGTATCATGACCAAATTCTAGTTTGGATTATTATATTCAACCTACCAACATTTTCCATCAAAATGATTATATGGTTTGCTTTGTGTTCAAGATCCTTAGTGTTATTTTTACAGTACTGATATGAAAGCAAGGTATGTGTCCAAAACACTTGGCAATCTAAATACACCTATTTATGTAACTTGTGTGCCTAACTGAAGCAGCGTGACTGAATGAACATTAATATATGTCAGGTTACTTCATGATTTATTTTAATTTAAGGAGAGGGGGTGTAAAACAAAAATGCATTTCCTCATGCCGGAAGAGGAGGGAGGAAGGAATGTAGGGTTTTTTCCCTGTGGTGGGTGGAGTGATTCCTTTACCAAATTATCTATAAAGTGTTGTGCGCTCTTTTTTAGGTGCAGGCACTATTTTACATTTATAAATAGTTCTGTCATTTGTGACTTTCTAAAATGTCTATAAAATTTTATATTGGTTATTAAACACTCATTTACAGATCACGTAGGAAAACATTTTAATGTAGGCAAATACGATTTTGAGAAATCTAGTTCCCCAAAATCACTGTAGAGATTCCTTTGTTACTCATTAGAGAGAGAATATTTTAGTGACAATTTCAGATTCTGAATTGCATTGTCTTGTATTAATGTCAGTGTCTTAGGTAAAGATTGTTATAATACTCATCTGAACTCTTTCCAGAATCCCATTCTCAATTTTGAGCTACCAATGAACTTAACAGACTGGTTTCCACGCCCCAGAATGAAAACTAAACGAGAAGAAATACGAAACATAATCCTGAAATTGCAGGAACAGCAGAACAAAGAAAAGAGGGGACAAAAGGACCTAAGTTCAACAGAGGAATCTTTGCAGGAAGGAACAGAACAATTTATCAACAATAGCTCAGACTAAATATTACGTCTGTTGCATGTTAGCTCCTCAGTCAAAAACTGAAATATATTTTATCTTTGTCTACCCAGACTAAGGAATTGGAGTATTCTCTGCTCAAAAATTATTTGGGAATGTTAATGCCTGTATAAATGTGTGTCATAAAAAATACATTCCCAAAAAGATATGTATTAAGTAAACAAGATTGTATATATGTTAATGAGGCCAACTTTTTCAGCATTTGTAATTAATTTTTTTCACTTGTTAGAAAGCTTTTGTTATGTATTTCTGTTAATAGAACTTAAATAGCTACTTCTAAGCATAAAGCAAATAAAGAAAATATTTATAGGATGAAATGGTTAACTTTTTTTTTTTTTTCAGTAAAATTGTCATGTAACATATAGGGAATGATCTCGTAGCAAGATAATTCATATTTTGACCTTCACATTTTCCCTTATAAGATTATTCTGCTTGATCTACAAATAATATGAGCATATATCAAATGCACTGTGGCCCCAGAGAGAGAAATTCATATCCTCAGAAACAGTATCCAAATGTAAGCAATGTAATAGTTGAATAGGAATGCTTTGGATATGGGGCCGTGAGAAGATACACCTTGCTGTTTAAAAGAGAAAAAAAGACGGTTGCTCTTTGACCAGAGATTACAATTCAAGCAGTATTATAATAGTTTAAAATAAAGTGATCTTGAGTAATGCTATTAAATCATATTTTGTGGATTCCAATTGTTGTACAGTTGTATTTTGAAACTTCCCTCTCTATCAAATTGTATTTTTGGTAAGTGTACTTGAAATAGCAGATTGCCCACATTACATTTTCTATGTTACAATTCTGAATGTCACATTCATGTGTGCTTTATTTAAGTAATGAACATTTGCAATGTACGATTACTTTTTTTGTAATGTCCACACGAAAAAAAAAACCCAAAATATCAGTGTTCATTGCTTGCTTATTTGTTTGTTCTTGATTCTAGATAGCATCAAATTAAGCTGTTGGAAATAATTTGTTTATTTGGATATTTTCACAGTATAATCTAATTTTAAACAATATGAAAGAACAGCCTTATAATACCATCATTTCTTATAGTATAGAATGAAGCCACTAACTTGCAAGCCCTTTAAACATTAACAAGGTTTTGTTATGCAGAGGAGAGAATAAGAACTGTTGTTGCAATGGTTTTGTATAATTCAATCTTTCCTTAACATTAATTTATATATAGGGAGGGAGATATTGCCCCTTCCATTTAAAAAAATAAATATTTGCAGGAGAGACAGGAAAACAAAGGTTCCCTCCATCCTACCCCACAGTGTTTTCTCCACATTTTTTGGTCAATGTTCTTTGCTTCCCCTTTTCCAGTTGTCAAAGATCTGGGGAATTCAGCCTCCAAGCACTGTGGATCAGCTTGAGGCTCTGGACCATTCACAAGCAAAGTTGTGGATGAAAAACTTTTCACACACTAGACCTGACAGAATTGCTGCAAATTACTTGCCCTGCACCGATTGCTGTCTTTGGTGAACCTACCCTTCAAATAGGGTTTCTCATGATTGCACATGGGATTGGGGGGGGGGGGGAAGATTCTGTACATTTTTCCCCACCTCTTCTCTCCATGAATGAATTCTGGATCACAGAGGGGCATGAGAAAATGTGGGTGCTACTGACATATGTTCGATCAACAGAGATTTCCCTTTGCATTCGAGTGTGGTGTAAGGCCTCTTATGCATAATATTAAATATATGATGCATTTAACTGTAGTCATGTCCTGCATTCTTGTCTGGGAAAATC
The DNA here is from genome assembly GCA_032595735.1 of Pelochelys cantorii. NCBI lineage: Eukaryota > Metazoa > Chordata > Testudines > Trionychidae > Pelochelys > Pelochelys cantorii. The sequence goes on along the minus strand of CM064328.1, from coordinate 60,926,382 downwards.
TACAATAAAAATAGGATCAAAAAGAAGATAGGAGGGATGGGAAGACGATAATCAAAGTGCAACTAAAAATTAGAATATTTACTTATTCAAATTTGGGATGTAAATATTTGTCAAATTAATTTTAATCAGTTAAATGATTAAAACTAAATTATTTAACTTGTTAATAGTTGGTGGGCAGGGCAGCTGCGACTGGGCTTCCACCGAGTCTGTGGGGGCTGCTCCAGGTCCAGCCTGCCCACTGGAGATGAGGCTGGGACCACTCCAATGTGTTTGTGGTTTGGGTCCTGCCCTGCAGCCAGGGTGCCACCTACCTGCCACACGGCCCTGCCTGCCATCCTGACTCATCCAGAGTTGCTCTGGCCTGGTGAGGCTGGCAGTCCACTGGGCTTGGGAAAAGTCCAGTTTACCAGTTAGCCTGTAAAAATTCTGGCAAGCCTAATGCTTACCAAGTCACTGGTTAAACTTTTACATCCCTAATACAAGTAAAATCAAAGATACAGGAGAAAAATGTTGATACCAATGTACTTGCAAATAGAAAACATTTTATTCCTTCTCAATCCAGTCTTCCTCCCACTTTTCCCTAGTGAAAGATTTGAATTATGTCATATATCCTTGCATGATCAATATAACAGTTTTTTAAAATAATTGTGGTACAACTTTCAGAGTTTCTGATACTTTAAACCTATTTTCAATCTTTTGCTAGAAATGGCCTAGTGCTTATTTTTCCCACTTGGGATTTGAGGAATAAACATGTTGGATTTATCATTTTGATGTTAAGTCTTGAGATCTTGAGTGATGCAGCAAGCTAATACATGTGTTTAATAGAGAAAAGCCTTTATTTTTTTTAATAAAATGTGATAATAGAAAAATACAGAATTAGAAATTGACTTATTTAAAACACTTTTCTTGAATCAGATTATAGAAACTTAAGTATGTTTGTTTTAGGCAATTATGTGTTTTGATAGCTTAAGGAAGGAATTAGATCTTCTACCATGGATCGTTTGGGACCAGTCTTTTACAAAAGTTGGAGCAAAGATCGAAAATGTAAATATCCATTTTAGTTATGCAGGTGTATCCTGTATAAAAATTGAAGTTTTAGGTACATATTATTTTAAAATATGATAACATTTAGTGTTACAAATATTTTTCAAAAGTAGCATAACCCGTTTGTTCAGTGAAAGCTATCAGGTACCTGACTAATTAGATGTAACTGTTGTATCAGCTTTCATGTTGGATAGAATAACAGTTAAGAATTCTTATAAGAGTTTTAGATTACTTAGCATAAAAAATTCATGCCTCTGTGCTAAACACTTGGTGGATAAATGTCATGTTTACTTTTGACATTAAGTAATCCCTGATGACATTCTTAGTTTTCTTGCTTAAGTAGCTACTTTCATGTGCACATGCACACACATACCTTTTAAGGGCACCAAAAACTGATAAAATGAGTTTTGTTAATCTGCCATAGGGAAAAATGACCACACAATTATCTTGATCTGGAAATTAACTTGAAAGAATTCAGTGGAAACATATTTTTTAAAAACCCTTCCTCATAAACAAAAAGGGAAAATGCATTGCTTCTTGGATTTTAATTATAGGTAGCATTTTGCACCATAATGGAAGAACAACATGCTCTTTTATTTTGAGGTCATGAAATGTTTTCCTTCTTTCTGTTTCCAAAAAATAAACAAATGTACTCTTTTTTTTGAACACACTCAGCTTCCTGAGGTTACAAATCCATGACGCTATTTCTCAGATTCCAGAATGAGCACCCATTGGTTTTTATTTTCAGCATCTGTATTCGTATTCTGTACTATAACAAGATGAGTTTTGTGTTGTCATTGATTAACATGTTAAAACACTAAGCGTCATATAATGAAATTTTCATATAAAGGTGCCTATATTTTGCAGTTTTACACCATCTGTTTGCTGTTTAGGGTTCCAAGCTTGAGAGGTGCTGAACACCTTTGACTCTCGAAGTTCTGGTACAAAGACCTTGCTGCTTTAGGCGTGAAATTTGCAGTTTTTTTAGAAGCTTTAGAGTTGCTTTGGAAGTCTCCATATCAAGAAGCCCTATAAAGGTTTCTGCGCTGCACAGTGTGCTTGGATGCATTGAGAGATTGTTTCAATAGCTCAGTACAGTAATTTTGCTGTACTTTCCTATCTCTGTGTGGAAATAACCACCTCTACTTGATCTGTCACAATTTCAGACCATAACCAATGCTGTCAAGATGACAATGACTTAGACATCTTTCACCAGGATTCCTTTAAACCAAATTCCCATCTCTCTAATACCATTGTGCCTGCTTGATGATGTGATGAAAGATGTATCCTGGCTCTTCGGACCCAACTTAGTGCAGTTGTACTCTGGAGAATGACTGGAGTTTGATCTGGGTCTCAGGTGGCCCCATGTACTAATAAGTGCTAGCCTCACACCCTGAGTTCTAGCTGTCAAGCTGTTTTCTTTATTAGATGATCCTGATTGGTAAGGCTACAGTTGTCACAGATCATGGATTCCATGATTTTAAGAGATGTCTGCAACCCTGGGCTGCAGCCCTGGCCAGTGGGGTTTGGGGAGGGAGCACTACCTCCACCCACTGACTCACCACAGTGGGTCACCCAGCCAGCAGGTCAGTGTCAACGCCTACATTGTATTCATTATTAAATTGTTACACATTTTGTTGCTGCTGCTGTTGTGATCATATACCCTAATTGTGTACATTTTTTACCGGGACTCAGAATTTTGCCTAATTTTACTGTGACAAAATTGTATCCATGCTCACTGGTGGTTTAAAAAAAGGAGATAATTGTGTTTCTGCACATGAGTGTTTAATTATAAACTCATCAGTTTTGAGAAATTTAAGATAACTGAAATTATTTGTAGGGGTTGAGAATGTATTTTCCTTTCAGAAATGTGAATAAAACAAGGAATAAAGTCTTGTAAAATAACTTAATAAGCTATTAAATATTTAGAGATGCAAGAAAAGTAGTCTGGTGTGGGATGAACATCTATACTAATTGGGCTAAGTTTAAAATATATAGGTCCTTTGCAAAACATTCTACTCTGCCGTGACTCAAAACAAAAGTTTGAATGAAATTGCCAGGCTGAAAATCAATATTCCTACTTTATAACTCATAAAATAGATTATATACTCCCCCTCTTTTTGTGTCAACATAAAATATGTTGGTTTAATGATAGCCTAAGCAAGTTTCAAAATGATTGGGTAGTTCACATATGACAGAAGAAGCACAACCTAATAGAGCACGAAGAATGTGATTTTGATTTGATTAGGAGTTTAAAAATGGCACAATAAATTGGATACTAAAAGGAGCAGCAGAATTATTTTACCTTTAGTTAATTTTTGCACCATGTTGCTTCAGTCCTAGAAACTCCATGTAAATGGTATACAGCAATATGCCAGATAACACATACATGTCTTGTAATACAAGTAAAATAGGTAGGCTAATGAAAAGGAACAGGCTCAGATCATTTTCATTTAATTCTACTTCTGGTGGAAAATGAATCTGAATGTAGTCCTGTGGTGCACAGGAATGTAAATGAACAGACAAACATGCTTCTGACTTGAAAAAATATTTACTTTGTTGTGAGTTAAACGGCCTGTCTCATGAACCACATGGAATCAATACTGTAATATAATCTCTCTGTTACCAAAGCCCAATAAAAGGCTGTGAGAAGATATACAAAAGCTTCATCCTATCTAAGTGACCTTAGGAAACTTCCAGACTGTACTATTACATCCAAAAAATACTACAAGGATGTTCAGATTGCCAAGTCAGGAAGTCACAAATTAGAAAATATCTGACATTTAAGAATTTCTTTGCACAAGATTCACAATGCTCATTGAAGGTACATCTACACAGCAGCATTATTTCGGAATAACTGACATTATTCCGAAATAACATAGTCTTTATATCTACACTACAAGCAGTTATTTTGACATAATGTTGAAATAATGTCGCGCTGGAGAACTTCTTACTCTGACGTCTGTAACCCTCACTTTACGAGTAGTAAGGGAAGTCAGATTAAGAGTGTTCTTTCTCATATTTCCTGCTGTGTAGAAAGCCAAAATAAGCTATTTCGATTTAAGCTACGCAATTGATGTAACTCAAGTTGCGTAGCTTATTTTGGCTTTAGCCCTGCTGTGTAGACATGCTCTGAATGAGCAGCTATTCAGTATTTCATTTTATCCTCCTTGTTCAGTGTGTGGCCCTAGCCCTTGTTTACTACACACTATTCAAACCCTGCTGTAACTACAGAACTATTAATTTCCTCAGAGGCTTTTCTATGGTGCCCATCACTGTAGCTTATGAGTGAGGCATAAGCATTTAATTAATCTACCTTCACAATGCCCCAGTGATCTGAGAGCTCTTGTACTCATTTTGTAGATAGGAAAGAGAAGCAGAGATTGTCAGAAGTCTCTGCTAATTTTGGGTGCCCAATTTAAGATACTTAGAGGCTGATTTTTAGACATTTTACAATGCATCTTACAACTGAAGTCAGTGGAAGTATCCATCTTCTACAACAAATGAGGCCAAGGTAACAGTTTTCTTAACTAGTAAGTATAGTATAGTACAATATAGTTCACTAGCCGGTGAACTGAAGGACTTAGGGATCCTGTGGAAAGAATAGTATGTAATTAGATTTTGTTAGGAGATGTGCCTGGGAACAGACAAAGGATAAAAGCTGTTCAGATTACTGGCAACTTCCAGAAGGGTTTGTCAGAGTAAATTGCCTGTGAGTGTACCCGATAAGGAAATCACACTGCAAATGGGATTCATTTGCCTGGATGATGACAAATTTAACTCTCACTCAAATAATACGGGCAGGAGACACTGAGAGGAAAGGCTGAATAAATGTAGTCTCCATATACACTCCACTTTTCTGTCCAACTGCTACACACTCTTTGGGCAGCACAGGTCCTAACAACTTCAACAAAAGGGGGGTTCTCTGGGTGGTTGGCCACATGGGATCACACTACCTGTTCCCATGGCAATGACACAGAACTCCTGCAACGTTCACCTGCATTTCCATGCATTGTTCTAGCATGAGTGTTAAATATTAATATTTTTGTTACTATGTGTGTTAATTTAACCAGTTGGCACACATGAAGAGTAATCAGAGTATTTAATTTATCAGCTAGGAACCACACCCCATGTTTCTCCCCTGCTGCAGTTTAACACTTGAAGCATGCATGGTGGTACTGGCTAGGCCTCTGGTCACTGAGACAATACCACAGAAGAGAGAGAGCCTTCCTTACTTGAAGGATGGGCCACTTGAGCATCCCCATACAGAAGGGGTAGCCCTAGCTTTGGGAAAGGTGTATTCCTTTTCATCTGTCTATTGGCACAAGGAAGGGACTTGTCACCATCCTTCCCCTCTATGGAAATCACATTGGAAATGGGGGAGGGGAACAGCTCTAGTAATAGTACCAACCCCAGAGTTCAAAAATCATGAGTCACACTGAAAAAAAAATGAGATTGATCTGAAAATGATGGTGGTATTTTTTAAATTAAACTCTGGGGTTGGTCTGTCTCTCAAGGGATTTGAATACTTTCATTCTCACCCAGTGCCTAGATTCCTTGTCAGCAATCTAAGAGAAGTTCAAACAACAAGATTCCTCCCTCCCCCAACAATCCATAGGGAAAGAGACTCTAAGAAGCTAGACCTATATGTATGTAAAGTATATTTGTCAGCTAGTTTCTGGATACAAGTAGCTAATTACCAAGCACATCTCATAAAATACAGTTATCTGTATTGGAACAAACGATCTAAAGTTACAGACAAGCTTCCTTCTCAACAGAGAGATGAGTTAAGAATCTATAGTGAATACAGAGCAGCTGACAGCTTGTACTTCCTTAAAAGCAGCACTAGATGCATTAGTTCAGCCTGCACCACAGCCACACGTGTGATGATAAAAAGAGTGTCCTATCGCCAAGTATCAGAGAGACCCAGAGGGGACCAAATTGTGATCGAGGATCCTCCCTTTTTCAGCAATTCATTTTTCAATTCAAAGTCAGCTGAGGCTCTCCACTCATTAAAGGACACCAGGACTGCCCTAAATTCCAGGACCTGGCTGCCCCAACTCCACGAAGAAAGCAAGTCCTCACAGCCCCTTTAAGCAGTGTCTCTGTGCACAATTCTACCACACCCTTCAGAGTTCCTCAGAGCTGCAAAAAAAAAGCCAAGGTGCTATCAATGATGATTCTCTGCCTCATCCTCCATTGCTGCGTGCTGCTGCACAGTCAATGTCTTAAAAAAGTGTTGTCAATATGTATTCCACATTTCAGCCTTCCTTCTTCACTGTTACAGTCCTACAGACTTGAGGCAAGTCTATATTTTGTCTCTTCTCCTCTTGATTTGTTTAACATGCTTTTCTGTGCATTTCTTGGGAACATGAATTCATAATTATGGTTTTAAATACACACCTGTAGAAAGAAAGAAATGTTTTTTGACACTGTGAATGCAAAAAAATTGGGCCAGCTGCTTTCATGCAGAATAGGCCAAGGAATGCCATTGCCATAGATGTAAATTCAGAATAATCAACACCTCTTTAGTTTACAGACATTCTAATATTAGAAAGGGAAAATTAGAAAAGGTTCATTACAGCAATCTCTTGTTAATAAGAAACTGGACAAGTTTGACACTTGAACAAATAACTCTGAATACAGGATGGATGTGGAGAAGAGGATTACATCAGCAGTTTCCAACCACTGGGCAGCGGCCCGATGGCGGACTGCAAACCATAGTGGCACTGGGGCTGGAAACATCGCCCAGTGCCTCCCTTCCCATCTCAGCTGTTGGGAGAGATGTATCTGCCGTGCTTCTCAGCCAACAAATGCTGGGCAGGAGCAGGGTCTCCTCCTGGATGCAGAAGAGCAGTTCACTGTGCAGTGGGAGGGCTGCGCAGAGCCCTGCACAGAAGCCTTAGAGCAGCTGCGACCCGAGCAGCAGTGCTCAGCTGGCAGTGGGATGCAGCACAGGGCTAGGTGAGGGGGGCAAGGCAGGCACTGGGGGTTCCAGGGCCAGGGCTAGTGCTGGGGAGCTCTGGTGGTGGTGGGTTCTAAGAGACAGGGGACTGGCACTGGGGAGCTTTGGGGACAGAGCTAATGTTAGGGACTGGGGGCTGGCACTGGGGAGGATTCGGGGTGGGGGTTGGGTGCAGTGGGGCTCTGGAAACAGGAGGCTGGCACTGGGGGGGTCTGGTGGTAGGGGGCTGTAAGGGGAAGGGGGCAAGCACTGAGGCATTTGGGATGGGGTGCTGGCACTGGGGGGGGGTTCAGGGCAGGGGACTCTGGGGTCAGTGGTTGGTGCTGGGAGGTAGTGGAGAAGTGGGGGGTCTCTAGGGGTTAGGGCTGGCACTGGGGGGCTCTGAGGCCAAAGTGTACCCCAGCTCCAGCCCCCAGATCCGGTGTGAACAGCTGGCTTCAGCTACAGCATTAGCTCACCACATGGTGACTGCTGGAGCTGGAAGCAGGCTTTTTGCGGTAGCCCTGGGGGACAGGGTTTTTGGCGAACTTGTAATGTTTTATCTGCATATTTGCGTAGTCCTTATTTGCATAATGAATATGTGAATATGCAAATAAATTGTTACCAGACCACCAAAAGTTTGTGAATGGGTTTGCCAATTCATGTTATAAAAAATGTTGGGAACTACTGGATTACACAGCTGAATTCAAAAAATTGGCAATAGTTATATAATGTTTAACTTAAAATCAACTGAAAAGAATTAAACCTTTAATGAAGAAGTGTGTAAAATATTAGACTTGTTTGGGAAAGTATTTAGATCTTATTAGGTCTTCCTATCGCACAAGCTGGTAAAGATTTTACATTTTAAGAAAGCTTATTAAAAATAAGTAAAGGTGTTGCAGTTGATTCTTCAAGGAATCAGACAGTTATGCAAACCTGAGAGGTAAGATGCTGAAATAAGCTTAAATCTCAGAGAATTTCTTTTTTCTTGCTTGAGCATTAAACTGTGTTCCCACTTCTGCATTCATTTACATTCTTTTACAAAATAAAGGACCTGAAAATAATTCTTCTACTTGATAAATAACAATTAAAACAGTTTGTGAGACTTGGACTTCAAGAGGGCTAGGATTTCACCCAAAACCTGAAACTGTGTTAGCTGGCTGTGTTTTAGCCTATGGACTTACCTATGGTACAACATGGTCAGCTGTCATAACTACAGATGTGTTAGTCTGCATATTCAAGTGGCTTTTTAGTTGTATTCAATGAACTCAATTGAAATGACAAGATAGAAAAATATACTCTTCTTCGTTGAGTAGTGTCCTCGTGGGTGCTCCACTGAAGGTGTTGGGCTCATCCCGGCGCCGCAAGTCGGAGATTTTTCGTTAGCAGTAGCCCAGCCGGACTGCGCATGTGCTCTCGCCGTCTCGCACCATTCACGCTCTTTTGTGGAGTGCGGTCCGGCCCCACCACTTCCTCCTAACCATCCCCAGCAGCAGACAGAATCTGGACGAGTCTTGGGTGTATAATACGCACACACCACTCACTGTCCTGACCATCGGCGGACACCATGCTACCATGAGACTGGTAGTCTCAGCACCGACGGCACCACAACACCCACCTATGGTGCCGACAGCCTCGGCAGCCTCGGCAGCACCAGTAACATCAACGGCACTGACATCGCCACTACTGACGCCGCTAGCACTGTCCGAACACCAGGATGGTTCGGAACCGGGTGACATTGTCTCCGCACTGACCAGCCCACGGCACACGTCTCCACCTCCTGCGCTTATCTCTCCAATACCCATTAAGGCACAGCGAAAAGCTAAGCACCACCTAGTCCGGAGCTGGCTATCTTTTCTCCGGAGCCTCCTTCTCCAGCTTCGTATCACTCTGGAAGCCGACAACGCGTTCCACACTACATTTCTTCCTGGGAATGGTACCTAAGATCACCACATCGATCTCTAACGCCTCGATGATATTATCATTCTTATCACTCCTGGTCGCCCTCACATTATATAGTGAGGTCAAGATCGCTGAGGTCTCCAATACCTTCGGTGTATTCCCGACACTACAGGAGTGTAAGTAGGTATTCCCTGAGGCACTCTCCTCATGCTTGTCATCACAGGTGACACTACACTTATTGCTATCACGAGCACCCATGCTCTCATAGTGCAGACTACTCTAGATCTAGATCACTGAGACATAGGCGATCCCTGTCTCCACAGCATCCGACTCAGGACAACCCGCCTCCTCGTACAGCTCCTCCGACACCCACGGGAGATGTGCCCTCGGCTGCTAGCCAACAGGAGAGGGATGACAACCTGCCTCCTGACTGCAAGCAGCATCACTTAGATTCCCCCACCAACCAGTCATCTTCTTCGCCTGACGACGCAGTGTTTCAGGGGGATTCTTCCCCGACAGATGACTACAAGCAGTTCCAGGAGCTTTTAAAAGAGTCACTCAGTCCCAGGAAGCACAGGCCACAGACGTGGCACAAAAACAATATTGCCTGCTGAAGAACCTACAGCTGTCTCAAAAATCCAAACTAGCACTTCCCTTTGATGAGGCCATACTGGAAATCACTGATGACATCTGGCAATCTCCAGCCTCAACACTGCCGATGAACAAGCGGTCGGATAAAAAGTACTTCATTTCATCTAAGGCCACAGAATTCTTGTTTACACATCCCCGGCCCAATTCCATCATCATGGACTCCGCTCAGCAGAGAGCGAAAACTCTACAGGGCAAAAGCACCAGCAGTAACAAAGATGCAAATGCTTGTACATTTTGGGCAGAAAAGTTCATTCGTCTGCCACCACCACGCTGAGGATGGCTAATTACACAGCTCTCCTCGCCAACCACAACTTCGACAACTATACTAAGTTGGTCGCTCTACTAGAATACTTACCTGACACCAAGAGGCAGATCCTGAAAGTGGTTGTCCAGGAGGGCTATACAGCAGCTCATACAGCGTTACAGATCGCTCTCGACATTGCAGACACAGCGGCGCGGACCACGGCCATGTTGGTGGTCATGCGCTGCGCCTCCTGACTCCACTTTGCTTTGGTCCCAAAAGACCTATAATCAAAGGTAGAGAACTTACCTTTTGACCTCAGTCGCTTTTTGCCCAAAATACTGATCAAGTATTCCACTCGGGCAAGGACTCTCGCACCATATTGAGAACGCTGGGAATGTACACACCACCATACAGACGCAGGAGATACGTGCTCTACAATAAGCAGAGACCGTTCTCTTATGCCGTGCCCCGCTTTAGGCCATATGACCAACACAGACAGAGACAACGCCCACAGAAGCGTTGCCAGCAGCCCAACAAAGCATCCAATCAACAACATGCTGGGCAGCAGATCTGATGTGTTGATCGAGGGACTGCGTACCATCCCCCTTACAGAGGCTCCGCACGACACAGGCGGTTTATTCCATCACCAGTTGAGGCCATACCACCTGCGCTGGTTTGCTATAACCACCGATCGTTGGGTCCAAGAGATCCTCACATTGGGCTTCACCATCCCTTTCTCTACTCTGCCCCCTCCCGCCCCTCCTTCCCTGTCCCTTTTCAGGGACCCCTTTCACGAACCTCTTCTGTACCAAGAGGTCTCATGCCTCCTTACCATAGGGGCAGTGGAGGGGGTACCAGATAATTCCGAGGAATAGGCTTCTATTCCCAGTACTTCCTCACTCAAAAGAAGTCTGGAGGCTGGAGGCCTATTCTGGACCTGCACCGGCTCAACCGCGATCTTTGAAAACACAAATTCAAAATAGTCACGTTAGCCTCAATCATTCCAGGTCTAGACAAAGGGGATTGGTTCGTGTCCCTCAATTTACAGGACACCTACTTTCATGTAACAATACACTCGGCCCACAAGAGGTTCCTCCGTTTTGTACTGGGCACGGAACACTATCAAGACAGAGTACTACCGTTTGGCCTCTCAGTGCTGCCAAGAGTATTTTCCAAGACCCTAGCAGTCGTCGCTGCCTACCTTCGATGTCTCGGCATCACGATCTTCCGCTATCTGGATGACTGTCTACTGAAGGCCCCCACCTTAGATAAGGCTACGTTGGCGGTCAACACAACCAGGGCAGCGTTTGAAACCCTGGGGCTCATTATCAACCTGGCAAAATCTTCCCTAATACCATCCCAATCTCTGGAATTCATCAGGGAGAGGCTGGATTCGATACCTGCAAGAGCATACTTACCCCTAGACAGGTTTCATACCATCCAAGATCTGGTCCACACCTTATTGGTCACTCCCAAGACCCCCATACTTACCTGCCGACAATTGCTGGGACACATGGCTGCCACTACTTATGTTGTGCCTCACGCAAGGCTCCATTTACGGTGCCTTCAACATTGGGTACTCACTGTATATGCACCAGGGATCCAGAGCACGCACAAGGCCATCGCTGTTCCCAAACATGTCAGAGACTCATTAGTGTGGTGGCACACCCCAAGAATATGCTATCAGGCATTCCGTTCCATGGCCCGAAACCAGCTACACAACTCATCACTGACGCATCCTTACTCAGTTGGGGGGCCCACTTATGGAACTATCATGCTCAAGGTCTGTGGACACCTCAGGAGTCCCTGCAGCACATAAACTTTCTCGAACTGCGGGCAGTGTTCAATGCTTGCAAACACTTTTTACACATCATACGAGGTATCACAGTACAGATCCTCACTGACAACATATGTACTGTTTATTACATCAACCGGCAAGGCGGTGCTCGATCTCGATCCCTCTGCTCTGAGTCCATCCACTTATGGAATTGGGCTATCCGACATGGGCATACCTCCCCAGCAAGAACAAAACTATTGCCGATGCCCTCAGCAGGAGTTTTCCTCCACAATACGAGTGGGAACTGCTCAACGACATGGCCCAGAACCTCTTCAGACACTGAGGATATCCCAGTATAGACCTCTTCGCCACCCAGTACAACAAAAAGTGTCACCACTACTGCTCGAAGGTGAGCATTGGCGCAGCTTCTCAGGGGGGACGCCTTCCTCTTCGACTGGGGTCATCACCGTTTGTTGTACGCTTTCCCCCCAATTCCACTCATCCCACGAGTATTGGAGAAAATAGCAATGGACAGGACCACAGTGATATTGATAGCGCCATTTTGGCCCCGACAGACATGGCTGCCGCAGTTATCACGGATGTCTGTGTCCCAACCATGACAACTACCGAATTTATACAACTTACTGTTGCAACAACATGGTACAGTCATCCATCCTCACATCGACCACCTACACCTCACTGCATGGCTCGTAGTTGGCTCCAAAGTCCTGAAATGACTTGTTCTCAGGCAGTAAAGGCTATCCTCATACACAGTAGACGCCAAACCACTCAAAAGACCTATCTTCATAAATGGCGTCGATTTCAGTCGTGGTGTGCGGCGAGAGGCGTCAACTCTCTTTCTATGCCTATCCAACAAATACTTGATTATATCCTACATCTAAAGACGGAAGGCCTGGCAATATCCGCCTTTAAAGTTCACTTGGAGGCAATATCAGCCTTTCGAGCTCCCATTGATGACTATTCAATTTTCACTCACCCATTAACCAAAAGATCTTTGAAGGGTCTTGCGAACCAGTACCCCCCTCACAGACCTCCTCTGGAGCCATGTGACCTAGGTCTAGTCCTGTACACTTTAACTCACCCCCCACTTTGAGCCACTTGCGACATGCGATCTCTGCACGCTCACCATGAAGGTGACATTCTTGCTTGCCATTACCTCGGCACGATGGGTGAATGAACTGGCAGCACTTTCTGCTGATCCCCCGTACATGTTATTCAGCGAGCATGGAGTAATGCTTCGCGTTCACCTGTCCTTTTTGCCAAAGGTAAACTCGATCTTTCACATAAATGAACCTATAAGCCTACCAACCTTTTCTCGGAAACCGCACTCCACCATGGAAGATATGCGCTTACATGCGCTGGATGGCAGAAGAGCGCTTGCCTTTTACCTAGAAAGGACATCCGTCTTTCGAAAATTGCAGCGTCTTCTGTTATCTATAGCGGAGGATTCAAAAGGCCAACAGCTCTCCACACAGCACATTTCCAACCTGATTGTATCCTGCATTATGCGATGTTACTCCTTGCACAATAGATCGCTACTGCACAGACCGAGGGCCCATTCCGCTAGAGGGATGGTAACCTCCACAGCCTTTCTCAAGGGCGTATTGTTGAAGGACATATGCCGTGCAGCTACCTGGTCCCCTACTCTGACTTTTGCCAAGCACTATGCCCTTGCAAACATGCTAAGAAACGATTTTGCAGTGGCCCAGGCTGTCTTATCCACAGCACAATCCGAAGCACATCACTAGCACTGGACCACTGCTATGTACTCACCTTCAGTGGAGCACCCACGGGGACACTACTTGATGAAGAAGAAAGGATTACTCACCCTGTGCAGTAACGTCTGTTCTTTGAGATGTGTGTCCCCGTGGGTGCTCCACAACCCGCCCTCCTCCCTGCTTTGGAACTAGTATCTTTGTCTTTCAGATGCTTCTGGCTAGGAGGAACTGGCGGGGCCAGACTGCGCTCCGCAAAAGAGTGCGAACGGCGCGAGGCAGTGAGCACGCATGCACGGTCTGGCTGGGCTACTGCTAATGACCAATCTCTGACTTGTGGCGCCGGGACGAGCCCGATACCTTCAGTGGAGCACCCACGGGGGGACACATCTCGAAGAACAGATGTTACTGCACAGGGTGAGTAACTTTCTTTTAGCCTGTCCAAACATATACTAAGGCATTGTATTTGTCTGGACCCTGATTTGTGTACTTTAGTTTTCTCTGTCAAATTTGGGAAGAGGAACTTCCTCTCATCATGCCACCAACTTGAAAATGTCAAGGTTATTTGTTGTATGTGAGGGTGTTGTAACTGTCTCAGTCCCAGGATGTCAGGTAGGTGAGGTAATGCTTTTTAGTGGACCAAATTCTGTTGGTGATAGAGACAAGCTTTCATGCCACTTAGGCTGTCTAGAAGACTACAAAGTTCTATTGGAAAAAGATACGCAAATTGCGGTTTGCAATTTGCGTATCTTTTCCCACTTTTCTTCCAAAAGAGGCTTTTCCAACAATTGGCCTGTCTACGCTGGGCCAAATGTCGGAAGAAATGCCTCTTTTGAAACATCCCTTCTTCCTCGTAGAATGAGGTATACAGGGATACTGAAAAAATGTGTCTACTTTTCTGAATTTTTTTTTCGGAAAAGCGGACGTTTTCCTTGGATGTGGCAGAGCTTTTCCAGGATTCCAGAGGTATCCTGGAAAAACTGCAATCTAGATGTACTCATGGGCTTCTTCAGGTCTTCATCAGGTGTATTCATTGTATTTTCTATATGTGTAACCCCGATAAGTTTTGTTTTCATGTTGTTTCTGATAGCATTTTGGATGGTCAAAATCTGGAGCCACAGGAAAATCATATGTAACCCTTCTGCCAGGCCGAGTTAATAGCAGCAAGGGCTGGGTTCAGTATCTAGGGGTCTCCTCCCAACAAGGTAATACAACACCGGCTCGAGCCCCCACCCAGTGACCTGGGAAATCTTACATACATCTCTGGGGGCCTCAAAGAGACAATTCTTCCCCTCTCGCAAGCACAGAGCCTCAGTATAGCAGCAAACCTTTAATAACATGAGGTAACCGACATCAGCATTAAATTGGGAAAACATCACAACTCAGATTCATAGACCAAACATGAGCAAAGACCCACCCCCCCAGCCACGAATCACCCAAAGTCCCAAAAGAGTCTCTTGAGTCCAGCAACCCCAAAAAAATCACCCAAAGTCCAACACCCCAAAAGTCTCTGCCCTGGGTCAGTGCCGCCCCAGGGTTCAAAAGTTCACCCAGCAGGGTTTTACCCTCCCAACCTGGAGGGGGCAGGGATTGATACACTTTATGTGGTCCGTCGATGGCTCCGCCTCTCCGTAGGGTTCTGCTGCCGATGTCAACGCGAGTCACTCCGCCACACTCCACCTGCTGTCCGGTGAGCCGCCTCAGCTGTCCCCCGAACTGTCCGGCTCTGCCAGCTGGTTGCTCCTGCAGCTGCTCCACTGATTGTCTGCTGCTGCTCCTACCGGCTGCCGGTCATCCCCGCAAACCGCTCTGCTGTCCGCCTGCTGGTTGTCCCTGCAAGCTGCTCTGCTAGTAGCTCAGCATAGCGCCAGACTCCCCTCAGCAACAGTGATTTCAGCTCTTCTGCAGCATAGCACCAGGCTCCCCCCAGCAATTTCAGCCCTTCAGCTCATAATAGAGGAGCTTCAGTGCTAGTACTCCGCTGGCCCACAGCAGAGCCAACTCAGTAGCCCACAACTAGACTTTTAATGGAATCCAAATTAGTTCTGATATTCCACAGTAGAGAGAAAAAGGGGTACAATCAGTGTTGTTTAGGTCCTCCAACAGGGCCTTACCACCAGGTACAAAGACCTATCCCTAACCTTTATCAACTTGATTGGGTTTGGAACCCATGCCCCTTGTCTAGCGAGTGCTACTTAGTTTATGGCGAATCCCTCTGTCATAAACAGTTCCACCATTCCATTGTCCTTGATTCACATAATCAGGGTAACAACACTTTTATCCCCCCTGCCTAATAACAGAGAGACTGGGGATCCCACAGTGGCCAAAGTGACCATTTGGGCTGCTGTGAGCACATAGTAGGTGGGGTGGGTGTGTCTATGCAAATTGGGTGTATCTATGCAAATGAGATCAGCCTCTGAAGTCTCTTTGCACCACTCGCCCCAGTTCACCACCAGTTGTCAGGGTAGAGCTTATCCTGACCCTGCTTACACATATGTAAGATTTTCATCTTATGAAAAGTTCAAGGAGAGCCACACCTGTAACAGTTTGTAAACATAGGTTAATATGCAAATATATGGGTGTCCTTTCAAGGCCTACTAACCAGGGAGATTATCTTGAATCCTTCATTCACCCATTTGTTCATGTGCTCTACCAATATATTGGTTCTCACAAAACACAGTGAAAATACACAGTGGTCTGTGCTGTACTTTATAATGTTTGAAAAGTCTGAGTATAATAATTCTTTACATCTGTCTCAATAATTCTGAGTCATCTCCCATTTGAGTAGTGCAGTGAGGAAATCAAGTATAGATTCATTGGGTCAGAGCTGGTTAGAATGCAATGTGGCCATTTGGATTAGCAATCCAGCAGCACTATGAATCAGATTAGGCAATCAGATTGATACCAATATGGTATTATAAAATCTGTAGTTACCTTCCTCTCAAGGTCTTTCTGTCCTTTATTATGGTCATAGGTGCCTGGTGGGTTTTCTAGTACTTACCATTCATATAGCAAGGACCATACTGATTTATTTCTTACTTCTCACAATGGTTCTGTGGTGGGGTAGTGAGCATTGTACTAACATGTCCCACTTTCATGTAACCCTTGAACTGATATATCTCCGTGTGCCTTCTCTTGTGTACCAGACTAAGGTGCTAAGTATTTTTATTTGAATGAAGAATCTCTGTAGAAGCAATCCCAGGGTGCTAGCATGTGAACATTAGTTTCATCCAGCTGTCCATTTAACTCTCTCTCGCTCTCTGGTAAGTATTCATTTCCTGAAATTCCTGTAAAGTGAAAACAGGTCTCGTCATCCTCCCCAATCTGGTCACATCGCTACCTTATATTGTTTGGAGAAGTCTCTATTTACACCTAAGTTCTTTAACTTCATTCAATTTCTTCTGTTAATTATATTTTAAATACTTTTTGCCATTATCTCCATGGTGTGGTTAAAAAAGAAGGTAGGAGATAATAATGTTGTTCTATTTTTTATTTCTTTGAATGTGGGTCAAATCCTTGCACCCACATTTCAGCTTGTGTGGGAATATGCCTCTAAAAGAAAGAATCTGACAGAGCTAGAGAACAAACATTACTATTTCCTGGATTATATTTAGAACTGTCTGAGCCAGAGACAGAGAGAGAGAGAGAGAGAGAGAGAGACTAGATAGCTATGTTCCTTTTAACCAGGAAATGGAATTAAAGGTCATGAAGATACTTTCTCCAGCATTACATCTCGCATTCAGAGGCATCAGTAGTTTTTCAAATGTTTAACTTAAGCTCTCACAAAATGTATCTGTTTAATAGGGCAATATCCATTAAGTGAATTGCCCTTGCACGGTTCACTTAAAGAGAACTGTTTGCATTCTTCTTTTCAGCCTGTGTTTTTCTGTAAATCATTGGCACTAACAGTTCCACAGCAAACTGAAGAAATGTTTTATATAACATTTAAATAAAATAGCCAATAGATAAAATAAATTTGATGCCATTGTCCCAAGAGGTGTGCAAGGACAAATAGTAGTGAT
Source organism: Pelochelys cantorii (assembly GCA_032595735.1). Lineage (NCBI taxonomy): Eukaryota > Metazoa > Chordata > Testudines > Trionychidae > Pelochelys > Pelochelys cantorii. Next base: position 60,909,062 of record CM064328.1, on the reverse strand, counting down.
ACAGTATATTACCTTAAAAAATCATTTATTCCAAACCACAAAATGAACTCCAGTTTATGGACTAGACTAATACCTGTGTGTTTTTAATATGAAGTCTGAAAATATTTAACTCTGCCGTAAGTTTCCAGAGATATTTCCTTGTAGCAATGGTGGGAATTGCAACCTTTTCATTCTTGCTTCGGGACCATTTATTCTCAAGTTCCAAAGTACAACTACTATTACTTTTTTACTTTTACTATTTTTATTGGAAAAGAAACCCCCTCCAAGAGAGAATAGAACCGAGTTATTTGTATACATTAAATACATTTCGTTGACTGATTTGCTGGCGTTATCTATCCTGTTTTTGCTATGACTGAGTTTAACTAGTAAGCACATTTTATATTAACTCAGTTTTCCTTTCACACACATGCAAAGTTTTTCCTTCTAGGTAATAATTACTTTTACCTGTGCATGTTTTGCAATGGAAAACAAGATTAGACCTTTCTAGAATGTACAAATATTGTTCCAAAAGGTAATGTTTTAAATGAAAAATGCCACTCCAATGCTATACTGTAATTTGCTCAAACCCTTGAGTAAATGATGCCAAATAAATTTGTCCATTAAAATCCAAATGATCTGCCATATTGAAAAATCTTGTTTTCAAAAATATGTATAGTCCACACATGAAAAGTTATATTTGACACAGAAGTGTTTTCCATTGTTAATAGTTGCCTTATAGCGCCCCCCGCCCCCCAGCCCTACTCCATGCCTACAGTGGAATATTACAAAGGAAGGGATAAATTATAATAGTCCAGTCCCACCCTCTTTGGCTAAGCAGCCTCAAGCACAAATCCCCATTTGGAAGAGTACTCTTCTATTCCTTCCCTTAATTTGTGTTGTGTGGGCCCAGGCTAAGTACAATGTAAATTGGCACTTACAAAGTGCCTGTTTCTTCTGCCCTCGTGTTGAGTGAAACTATCATTAGTTGCATTACAATATCACATAAAGGCCTTCATTGTTCAAAGTACATACATATGAATAAAACGAAGTCCCTGCCCGATATCCCTCATAATTTTTTATTAAAATCAGATGTAACAAGTGGGTAAACTGGAAAATAAGAATGGGCCAGGGGAAAAGGTAACAGTAAAGATTATATTTACATAAATTAGATATCGTAGAGACAATAGCAGTCCCAAGCGGCCATCGGCTTCTCCAATTGTAGTAGTGATTGCTCATATAAATTTCCATTGAGATAAATTCTAAACAAACAAGTAATTGTGCAGTGACACTCGAAGGAACAATGACATTGGAAAAGATGTACTGATTTTTGAGGAGCGTACTTGCAACTTTGGCCTCTTGTGAAAAGTTGTGAAACCTAAAAGTCATAGAGAATTCAATTACAGCACCAGCATTTCTGGTGCTTAGACATGCCATGAAAATGGAGCAGCCATGGCTGCTATTTATTACTAACATACTTTCAGGGGGAAAAGTGGAGGTGTGTAGAACCTCACGTCCTGCCAGTTGGGGCTTCTTCTTTAGAGTATGCACAATATGCCTTAGGTGGCATGATTCATCACTGAATTTGGTCTGTTGGTTGGATCATTAGTTTCCCTGCACCAGGTCGGGTACTGACAGGGAGTGTGATCCATGCTCATCACCACTTCAGTCAAACTGACACAATTCAAATTGCAATTACTGCAGAATGGGCAGGCCAATTATGCAGTTGCTGACTGAAACTGGAACTTTACATGCATGTGTGGTGATCAAGAGAACAAAAACTTGTTTAGAACTTGTTTTATTGACAGAGAGAATGTTAGTAAGGACACAGGATTTAGCTCCTGCTGTTTTCCACCCAAGTTGCATGATTAAGCATGCACTTTTAATCATACATACGTTCATTTCATATTGTCCATAAAGTATCTAGGATAGTGTTGGTCCTATATAAATAAATAACAATGGAACATTTATTTTGGAAAAATCTTAAGTGAGGAGGTTCATTTAAATTCTCACAGGACTACCAGCAGGCATGGCTAAACATCAACTTTACACGGCAAAACACAGTTTAAAGACTATCTCTTTGCAATTATTTATTAGTACCCACAACATTCTGAGAGCTTTTCAGACATTCAAGATAAGATTGTCCCAACTTGCCAAATGCAAGGACGATAGATATAGAAGTCAGCAGAAGGAGGCAGATTTTTAAATTCAAATTATTTAGATTCACTCTGCAGCACAACAAAAGAGGAGTTTTGAGAGATTTAGGGAAGACAATGTACAGGCTTAAAGCGAAAGCTCAGGCCAGTCATGTCATTGTGGGAGAAGCTGATATATGAGTGGATAGAATTGGGAAGGGTGATGAAATACAGGGCAAGGAAGCAACGCGAAACTCAGGGAGGGGCAGAATTATATAGGACTTTCAAGGTGGAGAAAAGAAGTTTAAATCTGTCACATTAACATATGGGAAGGCAGGGGAGACATTCAAAGAGAAGTGTGACATGATCACACGGGCAGGCAAAGAAAATGATTTTAGTGGTTACATCTTGTACAATATGGGGCAGTATGTGTTTTAGGGATTTCAGAAAAATGGGTGTTCTAAGAGTCAAGGTGGAATATATTGACGATCTAAATAAGAGATTTGGCTGGGCAAGGGAAAGAAAAGGATAGCTCTCAGACATATTAAGGAAGAAGTAGCACTTCAATTACTTCATATATGGAAAGTAGTAAAACAAATCTTACACATTAAAGGAACACAGCCAAGGAGCCCCCAAATTTATTTTTTTTAAACTAATAATTTTAAAAGATTCAGTACATCTTTACAAAAGATTAAACAATACTTTAACTGAAATATTTTCAGTCTAAACATTGCAACCCTGTATTAATGTGTCAGAGTATCAAAGTGAAATTGATTAAAATTGACTGCAAAGTCAAGTGTCTGATAAATTTCAATGACCAAAATGAGTAAAAAGCAAAAGGTAAACAAAGAAATAAATAGCCAACATCAAAAGACGTATTTCAGTTGTGCAATTTTAATAATTTAAATTGTTGTTTGCATTACAACAGTGTCTAGAGACTGAGATCAGAGGCCTACTGTGTTGGGCATTGTACGTACATTCAATAAGGCCTTGTCTACAGAAAAACAAATTGAACTGCTTTAACTATAGTCTACATTGGCAAAATTAACATGGCACAGAATCCATAGTGTGAATGCAGTTATATTTATAAAAGTGTGCTATAGAGATAATTTAGTCCCATGTCAGAATGGAAATGTATAAACACATTTATACTGGCATAATTACATCCACAGAGCAGGGGGAGGACATAGATTAAAAACACACCCATAAATTGACAGTTACAGCCATATAAAAACTATGTGTAGACCAGACCTTAAGAGACAGTCCTGCCCTGAAGAATTTAAAAAGGCTAAACATAGCCTTTATAAATATAGCTCTCTTATTCCAGAAAAAAGTATCCACATAGGCTGTGTCTAGACTGGCGCGATCTTGCGCCAGAGCTATGCAAATGAGGCTCAGCGTGGAATATCGCCGAGCCTCATTTGCATAACTAATAAGCCGCCATTTTTGCGGAAGAGGCTCTTGCGCAAGACGGAGCTGTCTACACTGCCCCGTCTTGCGCAAGAAAAACCCTCTTGCACAAAGCCGTTATGCTGATTATTTTCAGGCATAACGGCTTTGCGCAAGAGGGTTTTTCTTGCGCAAGACGGGGCAGTGTAGACAGCTCCGTCTTGTGCAAGAGCCTCTTCCGCAAAAATGGCGGCTTATTAGTTATGCAAATGAGGCTCGGCGATATTCCACGCTGAGCCTCATTTGCATAGCTCTGGCGCAAGATCGCGCCAGTCTAGACACAGCCATAGAGTTAATCAGCAATAACTATCGGAATTAGAATTCACACCCTACTTTAATGCAAATTAACTTTCAAGTGTAGACAAGTCCTAAACCCTGCAAAAATGTATGGATGTTCTTAATCTATTTTACTGTGGGTAGTGAATTCAAGAGCATTATGCACAATGTGTAAAATTAAGCATTTTAAGACTTTCCAGGATGAGGGCCTAAACAGATAAAACCAGAGAGAAGGTGGGGGAGGCAATGTCTCTAATATTCTGGCACCAATGGCACTACAACACCACTGCAAATTGAAGAAAACAGTGACCGAGCTCTTATTTTCAGTAGGAAAAAAGGTTATCACTTCTTAGCTAATGTGGTGAAATCCTGGAGTAAGTCTATACTGCAATAGAAGGTGTGATTGTAGTTTGTGGAGATGTACCTAGACTGGCTCTAGTTGAGCTAGCTTGATTAAAGACAGCAGTGAGTCCAAAGCAGCATGGGCTCCAGCATGAGAGTTTCGTCTTGCCATGAGGGCAGGGGCCTGGACTTGATGACCTCTTGTCAGCCGGTGGTCAGGGCAGTGAGTGGTGTGTGTGAGCTATACACCCGAGACTTTAACTGCTAGGAGTGGGGTCCCTTAGCAGTGGGCAACCTGGAGGAGGTTGACGGGTGCCCCAAAGAGTTTAACGTCCGTGTCTTTACTGCTAGGATCGGGATCCTTTGCAGTGGGCAGCCAACAGGCTGACAGACGCCCCAGAGTTTAACAGGGAGAGCTTTACACCTCAGACTTTGACTGCTAGGACACAAAGTCCCGTCGCAGTGGGCAGCCCGGGGAGGCTGAGAGGTGCCCCAGCGGATCTGTCCCCTGGAAGCGACACGATCCAACGCTCAAGCTCTCCCTATATCTGTCCCTTATGACCAGCTGGAGTTCTTTTGTTTGTGTTCGGTTCGGGTACAGCAGCACGGGTTCAAGTCAGAAACTCAAACCACACTTGCTTATTTGTAGGAGAAAGAAAAGAAAGAAGAAAGAAAACTTGGTTCAATATATATATTTAAACTTATAAAGTGAATGAGGGCACAATCTTATTTTCTTGTTTACAATAGAAGTGAAACAGGTTGATTAGAGAAACTTATAATAGAGTAACTAAATTAAAGTGTACACATAAGAAACACATTGCAGGTATAATTCTCACCCCTGCGTTCCAGACTTGGCGTGGCCAGCGTCTTTCTCTCAATCCCTCGGGAAGAAGTAGGGCGAGGCTGGGCGTCCCACAGACCTCGGGAGACAACATATACCTGCCAGCAGGTATAGATTGGAGCTCAAATGGGGTGGGCTACTAAACCCCTCTTTATACCCCTTGAGTCACGTAGGCTTCTTCCTGGTCTCAAGTGGCCAATTAGGGAAAATGGCTTTGAATGCCAAGTTTCCCACGGAAGGGTGCAAAGCATAATTCACACCTGGGAAACTGCAGACAATGGGCACTCTAGTATGTGATGGGCGAAGATTCCTCTCCTGGGACAGTGTAGGCGTGTCAATTACTGGTGCTAGCCATCAGAGCGGCAGGAGGTCCCCTGGTTGTCAGCTAGCCCATTTACTGTCTGGTTTCTGTTTATTAGAGTCAGAGACAAGCAGCACCCCTGCGTTCCCAGGGCATCAAAGGCTGACTGCCTTTCTCTTGCTCTCTGGGGGGGGGGGGAAACAAGATGGGGTTCATGTCTGGCTACACCTCTTGAGGTCCCTTCCAGTTCTAGTGGTCTATGAGAGGTGGACTGTACCCTATGCCCGTAGAGCTCAGACTTCACTGGTGTATTATCATTTGAGCCAGCTAAATTCAAGCTGACTTGGGCATGTCTACCCCACACTCCCAGAGGGATGGGGACTTGCTGATAGCCTGCAAAACCCAGCAGCCACTTCCACTTCTGTGGCGGATGAGCCTGGGGTCTCCACACGAGGTAGGGGTGCCAGGTGTCCGGTTTTGAACGGGACAGTCCAGTATTTGAGCTTTCTGTTCAGGAAACAAATTGGGAAAATAGAAATGTCCGGTATTTCCTAAATAAGATGTAATGTAGATTGTGATGTAATGTCAAGCGTGTCCGGTATTTTTGTTGAAACCCTAGCAGGGCGGGTGCACTTGGCTGGGACACCCCAGGTCACAGAGCAGGCTGAGCCGGGGCTAAGGGCGACACAGGCAGGGCCCAGGGATGGCAGGTGACCAGGCCGGGCCCTAGGCTCCGTGGGACAACAGGCCGGGGGAGGTTGGGAGGGGAGGGCAGGGCCCAGCCGGCGGGGTAAAGGCCTGGAGCCGAGGCCTGGGGCAGCCCGCTGACTGGAGCGCCGGCCCGCGCCTCCCCCTCCCCCTCCCTCCCAGCGCTGACGTCTGCGGCGCCTCCTTGGCCGCGGCTCCGGGGCGGGGCTGCAGCAGCGCAGGGGCCGCGGGTGGCGGCATCAGCTGGGGACGCAGCGCGGCGGCAGGTAACCGGGGCAGCGCGGCGCCGGCTGGGGCAGCCTCCCCTGGGCAGGAGCGGGATCCCCGCCGCGCCCGGGTCCGGCCCCCTCCCCTTCGGGCTTCCCTGCCGGCTCAGGCCGCCCCGGCCTGCTGGGGCCCGGCTCCCGCGGGCCGCTCGGTATCTCTGACCCCCCCCCCCCCCGCACCTGCAGAGCCAGCCAGGGGGCGGCAGCTGGGCAGCGTCTGTGCGGGGCGAGACACCAGGGGCTAGCCAGGCAGGCGACTGAAAGCGGCCCGGCGGCGGGGCGTGCTGGGAACAGCCCCGGGACGCTGTAGCCGGACCCGGGGGGCTTGGAAGAGGCTGAGAGGTTCTGGGAGCTTTGGGGGTTAGTGGATCATTAGAAAAGTTTCCAAATCAAACCGCGTGTGTGGTGAGAGTCTGTATCCGGAATTTTATAGGTAGCTGCAACTTAAGTGTCTAGCCACAGCAGCTGCAGGAAAGATACTCATCACCAGACTAACTTAAATGGGACGCTTGCAGGTCACTGTTATGTTCTAAATAAAAAGACAGAGCTTTTCTAGAGAGGCTTTAACATTGGAAGGTTATAGAGGTTAAACGTTAGGAGGAGAATAGCCAATTTCGTTACTTGCAGTAGCTCTCACCTCACGCCCGCACACCTTTCTTGAACCTAAGATACAGTCTGCCAATTGATTGGGAAGGAGAAATAGAAGGGCACAACTAGAACCTGAGTGAGTCCCGAGTATTCACAGATCCAGCCTAAACTCCTTTCTATACAGTAGCTGAAAAGTAAAGGCCTCATGCAGGGGCTTCTAAATGTATTGGAAGAGTTAAACAATTGAAAGAGAGAGCTCAGGGCTTCATTTGGGAGAAGGGAGGCTTTTATGAGCAGGGTGATTTTTTTTTCTTATTACAATGAAAAGTTTCTTATCGTGCATACATACAGATAAGGGGTTTTTTGTACTCAGTGAAAATGTCATTTTGATAATCTCGCAAATTCCTTCTTGTGGTGTTTTCTACCAGTCTTATTTTTATCTGACAGTTGCTGCTAAGGAAAATGCTAAAATTACATTGGGTTTGTTGGACTGTTGTAGTCTCCATTTCGAAAGCCTAAACATTTCTGTGCGGATTTGTCCTCATGTGGATGAAGTGAAGTTTTATATCAGCTGGTCTAAGAACATAAGGATTCAGGACTGCAAAATAGCATGCTTTCTATTGAAGCTTTTTACCAAGTTTGGTAAATTTGTTGCCCCAAAATAATTTCCACTCCTAAAAAGTTCTGTTTCTCCAAATTAATTTTCAAGCAGAAAAAAGTTTAACAAAAATGTTCTTTGACTGCACAGTTCATCAACCGTTACTTGGAATACAATGCACATTGTATCCGATGTATTGTAGATGGTTACACATGCTTGACAGATGGATTCTTTAATAAATCCTTATACTACCGGATCCTTGTAAAAACTTGAAATGGTTAAATTAATAGACAAAATAAAAGAATGTTTGTTACATATTTTTTAGGTAACTTCTATTGAGAAATTATACCAACCCAAATATTTTTGACAAGGGTGAGAGTAAGTATATGTTGTTATTTAAAATAAGTGTCTTACTCATGCAGGGTAAAGAACTTTCTTTGGAGTGAGCTAATTCCTGACAATTCAGTTGACTTTATTAGCCATAAAATGGCTTATGAACTTATTCTTCAGGGAGCAGAGTACAAAGGTTGAGAATTGAGTCAAGTTTTTCTTTATTGCAAACATGACGAATTAACAGTGCTTAAAGAGAAACTTTCAGGTTAAATTCTTGCTATGGTTTAGTTTTTCAGAAGGGAATAAAGTAGCTTTTATAAAAAAATAATATAAATGTTTCCATGATTTTCTTTAAAGCTTCCACTGGATATTTTCAGTCAATTTTGTTCTTGTAGTGTTCGATGTTCAAACTGGGCCTACGCATAAGATCCAGAAAGAGACCATGACTGTAAACAAAAGTGAAACTAATTGATTTAATTTCATTGTCCAAGTTGAGACAATAAACACAATACAAATATCAATAATGAAAATAAATGCAATTTCTGTAATGTCAAACTGCCACATTATTCATTGTTTTGTAGTGATGTAATTTTACACCTCAGTTAAAATTTGCATATTAAGAGTAATAGTTGAAGCAAACACTTTGAATACCTATTCAACTACAAAGCGCTGTGTTCCATATGTCCCTCTACTGTATCATGAAGCAGTCTGGTGTACTACTTCCTCCCCATTCTATGTCATGCAGCGGCACTATTGTGATTTTAAACTAGCAAAGACCAGGAAGGGTCAGAGATAAGACGGAGACGCTTGCTCATCATGTTTCCCTATGTGCCGCAGTGTGTATTGTACGGGTTATTGCCCACTGATTGAAGAGCAACAATATTTGGCCACAGAGTGGCAGTTTCTGGCTTGATGTATTTGTAAAGGCATTTTCATTCTGTAGTGTGCTAAATTTTAAAAATCAAGATGGAAAGATTAAAAAAACCATAACAACGTCTAATGGTCAACTTGAAATAATACATATTTGTACTTTAAAAATTAATGTACAGCTTGAATAAGTTTGTATAGTATATTGAGTTATGGTAGTTTTGTGCTTGCATGTCTGTTACTTTAAATGCTACATTTGTTTGTGACAGCTTGTAGTAATTACTGATGAGTCCTGAACAAATGTGCTTATAAAGAAGTACTGACAGACACTTCATTCTAGTTAGGATAGAATGTGTGGTGGTGTAGACTGGTTGATCCCATGATATTAAAGAAACAAAGTAGGAGAGGTAATATCTTCTTCTGGAGCAGCCTGAAGAAAAGTTCACTGTAACTCAAGAGCTCATCTCCTTCACCAACAGATGTTGGTCCTATAAAGATATTACATCATCCACCTTGTCTCTCTAACTTTGCTCTGCTGATAGCAGTGAGTAATATAGGGCTAGAATGAACATGTGGAATAGAATTCCTATTGAATTAAAGGGCTGTTGAAGTTGAATGTGCTTGTGTAATGTGGAAAGATAAAAGAAGTTGGCATGATGGATTAAGCAGTGTTCTCCAATTGTCAGGGTTTCTTAAATTCATAAATTTTTAATAGCAAGGTGAAGCTACACATTCTTTGTTTTTCATTTGCAGTATCATTATGTAACTATTAATGTTAACTATTAATGTATAATATGTAATTATTAATGATTATATATATATATATATATATATAAATAAAAACATGTAATTTTTATGCACTTTACTTGACATACATATCATTCACCTAGTGTAATGAAATCCCTAGCATACTGATAAAAAAAAAATTGATTTAGACAAAGTGACTGACTTCTCTGTGAAGCAAAGTTTTCCTGGTAGGAGCAGGAAAGATGAGTGAATTACAGGAAGTACATCTATTTCAAGGCCCAGTCCGTCCATTTTGAAATTAATCAAAAAATTCCCACTGATTTCAGTTGGAGTCAGATTGAACCTTTAAGCAGTAATTTGCTAAATAGAACCTGGTCTTGTACAGTTTTATTTAATACTGAAAGAAAATCTCTGTAGTGTCTGACATTTTCTATAACAACATTTCACAAATGATCCTGATGAACCTGTTTTGCAAAGTTAAATGGACAATTCAGTTTTGTCTTAGATAAAAGACATAGTTTTATCTTATAGTGTATGATTATTTTGTTTATTATAGTAGATTTTTTTTTTAGTTAACTAGATCTAGTTCATTGGTAGAAACCCGTACAATTTTAAGAAAGTGAAATTAATATGTTGAAGTACACACCTAATAGCACTAACTAAAGCAATACATTTGGCAAGTTCACAAATTTTGCTTATGTCAGGTAGACAGGTGGTTATTTGCTTAGGTGGCAGCAGTCTTTTGAAGTGAAACTAAGCTTCCTGCTTTAATAGATTGGCTGGAGCTTGATCTGTCTTCAATAATTTTGATGCTTACAGGGTTAAATAAAGTACTTAGAAAGTGCGGATGAACAAAACCTTACAAGTATTACAAGTACTGTTTATGTTATCTGTGAGCAATTTCTGTTCTTGACTGATAGCTTGGAACTCAATCTCATGTGTCAACTGCTGTGATTGTACCTTACTCTCAGGCTTGCCTAGAGCTATTGAGGAAGTGTATTTTGCTGACCCACTTGAAGGTCTAACTCCCAGGATCTTGGCTAACCCAATTGCGCAGTTGAGTCAATATTGAAGACAACACTGCTAGTCGTCATTGTCAAGTCCAAGTCGAGTCTCAAGTCACTACAGTTCAAGTCCCAAGTCAAGTCTCAAGTCTTAATTTAAAAAATGTCGTCACTTTTGTACAAGCCATCAATATTGGCATTTTCAGACAATTTTTTCACCAAGTCGATTTAACAAAATTAGCAAGTATCAAGTCAAGTCTCAAGTCACAAACAATGAACCCGAGTCGAGTCTCAAGTCGAGTCACCTGGCGACTTAAGTCGGACTCGAGTTCAAGTTGTGGGACTCGAGTCAACAACTCTGCAATATAGTAGTCACTTTTAATGAGTTTGCATTTTGTGAGAGGCATGTTCAGCCACTTTATTCTTAAATTTACAGGGAAATTTCAAAACATACTCAGCATTCAGATGACAGGGTACAAAAATTAAATATATTTAAACAGATATTTAGTGATTGTAACACATTTTATTTAGATGGCAGTATCTGGATAAGGAATGTAATAAGAAATATGTATACTAAGCTTTATGAAGTAATTAAAAGTTACCATTTTTTCCCTAATGTTTGCTGATAACTTTAAGCCTAACACTTCTATATCTGTGCAGGCGGGTTGAGTTACTGGAAGATGTTCAGTGATCCTTGTCCAACATATTGTACGTTACTACTGCAGTAGCAATAGTGTTGTCTACATGTCCCACAGGATGATGATGCTGTTACATCTTCTACTATTACTTTTTATTTGTGGATTAACTGAAGTCTGTCAGTCTCTTTTCCTCCAATTTACGTTTTCTAAAATTAGACCTGCTAGCTGTGTATTGGTTTGTGGAAACACAAGCACATTATATCACTCCACTTCTGTCCTTAGCTATTCTGTGCTGAGATGAGGCTATTTCTCTGAGATGAATATTTTTGTGCAATTGAATAATGGACCATTTAATAAGAACTGATTAGACATGGCAGAGGAAAAGGCTTTATTCAAGCCCTAATTCTGCAGATAGGTACAAAAATCAGTGGTGTTGCACAAAATGGAAAGAGTTTGTGTTTGACATATTTTGTGCATGTGTACTTCTGAAAGTAGAATTTAGGTCAGAAATTTGGACTTGGGATAACAGTAGATTCCTGAAACAGAACAGACTCTGACTTCCATTTTCATTGAGGTATTGGGATCTGCAGTGTTAGCAGGAACAAAGTGTAGTGTAGAAACTTCTTCAGCATAGTAAATAAATATTATGAGCAAACACCAAGAACAGAGCTATTGAATATGAAGACAGTTTTTCCTTGCGAGTGGGGCTACCCATCATTATCCATAAAAAGATCTGAAAGTAATAAAAATACTCTAATGTTCTATCATTTTGCTTTTGTTGAATCTTGGCAAACAGTGGATTTTTTTTTTTTAATGTTAATAGTAATACTTGTGTTGAGGTATGTCTTTTCAACTTTCAGATAGTACGGATATTCATACTATTAACATAATATTTTCCAGTAGTAACATGTTAGTTATGTAGAATAGGCATTTGTGGTAATGACTGATCAAAAGACCAACAAAACTGAAGTGAAAAGGGATGTTTCCATCTCTCTCCAGGATTAATATAGGTTTTTTTAAAAATCTACCATTGAACTATGAAGACAGAATTTTTTGACCTGAGTTGAAATTTATATGATTGTGTAAATCTGTCAAATAGTTAATGACTGAACAAATGTCAGGTGTATGTGGTTGGCATATTTGAAATCGCTCCATGGGGAAAGCTGTTTATAGGGACATTATGTACCAGAGTACATAAAAGGTTAGAGCTTGCTTTAATTCCTTTAGTTTTGATTTTATTGGATCAACATAGGCAATAGGTGAAAGATTTTTCTTGGTTTGTTGTATCTGATAATACAAACAAGCCACTGCTGTAATGTGGGTATAAAATACAGTATAACACTTATCAGCTAGCATTTCACAGAGACATCTAATAAAGGTCTCAAAACCTGAACGATATTTCAGCTCCTCTTAAATATTTAAGGAAAGTAGTTTAGATAATTGTAAAACTGAAAATCTCTGAAGGAGATTTAATACATGTTCAGAAGTAGGCAATATCATCTTTTGTCTTCTGTGGATATTAGTAAATAAAAATATTTGTTTTTTGAAATTATACTCAATATATGGACTACATAATATTTAAATCCTTTAATAAATTGCACTATATCTAAACCAGATATGTTTTGAATGTCTACATTTTATAGGTAGTTGATCCACAAATTCATACAATATGGAAAACCACTTTGAGCAATTTTTCCCATATCTTTTTACGCATGTTTCATCTTTAAGATTCAATACTTAATATTATAGATGAGGGAGAATACCAGGTGCACTGAGGCAAAATTGGCTTGCTTGGTCTGCTGTTAGCTTCTCAAATACATGCAGAGGCACAGCAGAGAAGCAGAAATTATTATGGTTATATTTGAAAGGGTTCCAATCTTGTCCGGATCCAGGGAATGTAGACTAGGAAGCCTGCATCTGTGTCTGGCAAACTGTTTAAAATGGTAACTAAAAACATAACAAACAGAGTTGCTAACCCTTCTGACCAGATGGACCGGACACCATTTGCAGCAATGTCCAGTCTGTCTGGTCTGGGAGAGTTGGTAATCCTAACAGCAAAGCACCTGGGAGGTCATGATATGATTAGGCTTTACCAACAAAGATTCTACAAAATGAAAATTCTCTCATACTCTATTAGAATTCTTTGAATGTGCCAGTGGATAAGAGAGAATTTACTAAATTTGTTTGGACTTCCTAAAGGTCTTGACAAGATGCAACGCAAGCCTGCTCAAGAAGTTGTGGGATGAGAAGTGAAGTAATACTATGGATTAAAAAATTGGTTTGAAAACAGCAAGCAAGAGAAGGAATAAATTGTAATTTTTCGTCATGACAAAAGGTTATGTAGTAGGTCTCTATGCTGTTTAATACAGTCTAGCTTGGTATAATTTGATTTTTTTTGACAAATAACATTTATTTCTTTTTAAAAAAATTTTATCTATTTAAATTTTCACTGTTGCAGGAAATTTTGGGAGGATCAGTAGCATCAGTCAGACAACTATTTAATGACTGTAGACATAGAGATTCAGAGTTAAAGCTTTATAGCTGTGAAAACTTGTCAGCATTTCATGTCATAGTACAGAAAGTAAATATCCTTAAATAAAACTATATAATAAATTCTCACAGTATTTTTTTGTACTTTGTGTATATTATTAATGGAAGTAAGTTTTTTGTGTGTGTGTGGGGGGGGGAGGTTTGTTATGTGTATGATGAAACTGATGTTTACTGACGTTTAACAATTAAAAATTTCTCATCCTTTGAAGCCTAAATATATTAATGAACTGGAATATAGATAAGTAGTGAGAAAGCAAAAATTGCAGTTGGCATGAAGTTATTTAAATTTGTCAGGATCAGATAAGAATGTTGTGAACTTCAGACACAATTAAACAAGCTAGGACAATGGTTAGCATGATGGAAAATTAACTGAATCCCCTAAAGCAGGGGTGGGGAACCATTTTTGCGTCGGGAGCCACTAACCCACAGAAAAATCAGTCAGGGGCTGCACACAAGTGAGAAGCCCCTGACTGAGAAGGAAAAAGACACTCCTCACATTCCCCTTGCACACCAGAGCCTGGGGGGGGGGGATCAGGCTAGTAGATTTTGTGCGCTCCAGCCCTGTGGGTGGGTGGCAGAGGGCTGGAGCGCAATTGCGGGTTTCCCAATAAGGGGGGGATCCCTGTGCCTCTGGGGCTGGATCCAGGCAAGCCGGCGGCCACATCCATCCCCTGGGCCTGAGGTTCCTCACCCCTGCTCTACAGAAAGGGAGCTGAGTGTTGAGGACAGCTTGACAAAGAACTCTGCTCAATGTGTTGCTGTGGTTTTAAAAAAAGCAAACAGGATGTTATGTTGCATAAGGAATAGAATGTCAATGAAAACAAAAATATTATTCCTTTTATGTAAATCAACAACACAGCTTCATCTGGAGATTGCACTTTGCTGCTCATCCTATCTTAAAGAGGATAATGCAGAATTAGAGGGGTTCAGAGAAGGTAGCAGTGATCAAGGGCATGAAAATCTCACATTTGAAGAGATTGAGAAGACTGGGATTTTTCACCTTAAAGTGGAGAGGAATAGGAGGGGGACATAAAAAAAATATTAAAAAAAATAGTAAGTAGTATAGAGAAGCTAGATGAGTAATTTCTGTTCTCCCTGCCTAATAAGAAAAGGAATCTTGAGTAGAAGTTGAAAGGTAGAAAACTCAAAAAATGAAAATGATTTTTGACATGTAGAATTAAACTGTGGCACTTATTATACAGAAAGTTGTTATCCAAGATCTTAATAAGATTTTAAAAAGGAACTAGCCCTTCATGTGGACATCAAGAATATTAATTAACTGTAACAAAATTTTGGAAGGGATATTAAACTCCTGCTGCAGAGTTTAAGTTAGCCTCTAATAGAGATCAAGCATTCTGTTTGCAGGAAATTGTCCTGTATTTGCCTAATGGAGGGTTGCTACTGAAGCATCTGGTACTGCTCTTTTTCAGCAGCAGTAATTAGTAGGGATTATTGTTGAGGATGCTGAACATAAGAATAAAGAGTAGGGTTGTTGTACTTCAGGTGTGTTGCTTCCTCTGATGAGCAAGTGTGCTGTCTGTCTAAACAGTATTTTATGTAAGGGCTGTCTGTGCTCCTGAGAGTGCTGTTTTTGCTTTCAGCTGTTTCCTAGATGTGTATCAAGGTTGGTATCAGTAGGCATTTTTAGAAGCAATTTTCTCTGGCATTTGCTGACATTGAGGAATAAGCAAGGCCTATTTATTCTCTCAGGGGCTGGGCAAGGATGATGCTGTCAAATGATTTAATATCACTGGTTTGCTGGTGGAGAGGGAGGAAAATGCAAGCTGTGAATTTGCCAGAACGTGTTTATTCAGAATGGCAGACATTGGGGGGGAAAAACAGTTTTCTGTTAAGTCTACTATAGACAAATGTGAGAGCAGCAGGCAGGGAATTTATGGAGGATCTACATAGGGGTGTAGAGAGGAAATTTAGTGATTGACGATAACATTTAAATGAGGCTGAGCTGGGGGAAGAAATTGGTTTTGTTAATTTTTGAAGCTCAGCTGTTAGTACTCTTCAAATTACTGAACCCAAATGAGAGTTATTCCCCTCCCCTGCTTCCCCTACACCCATCATGCTCTGAAACATCTACTGTAAATTACTGGCCTATTCTAAGCTCCATTAAAAGGTTGAACTGGAACCTGTTACAGAGTTTCAGTGCAGATGATCTCAATTTGCCAGTCTGGTCATCTGAAGAAGTGGGTTGTGCCCACGAAAGCTCATAATTCCACCTACATGTTTTGTTAGTCTATAAAGTGCTACCAGACTGTTTGTTGTTTCTTAAGCTTTTTCCTGTTACAGACTAACTTGGCTACCCCTCTGAATCAATTTGCAATGTTGCTAGATACTTATGACCTGCTGTGGGGGATCTACTTTGGGAAAAGGGCTGGAAAGGAATAAAAGCCCTGTGCCTGGCTGTAGGAGGATTTCCTCTCTTCCCTGTCCCCCCACCTCCTGCAGGTATTTTAAAAGCTCTGAGGCTCTCCTCTGAGGACAGGCTTGCACGCCCTGATATGGAGGGTGTACCTGGGAAAGTGTTGGGGAAGCATTGTGTAGGCCCTGGACAGCATTGCAAATCACAGGGCATCCTAAAAAGATTCGCTTAATTTAGACAAACCTTATAGATTGTCTTAGTAGTGCTGGGGACCTAAGAAGCAACACAAAATCTAACCTTTGGAGTTTATAAAAGGGAACTGCTTTGCAAGAGGTGGATCGATTCTCTGGGGATGAAGCAGCCATATAAACTGTTTCTCTCCCAAGCCCTTTCTTTCAATGAGCCCATTTGCCCACTGTTTTGTCAGTGTCTGTCCTGTCCCAACTGTTGAAAGTCAGTTGCCTTTTGTGTAAAGAGCAGGGAAACTCCTTTTGAGGTTGGAGTAAGGGTAGAAGTGCATAATCTGAAGAGGAAGGGAGGAGATGAGATTCCAGGAAACCTTGAAACCATTCAGAATAGTATGGATCTAATGATTGGCCTTATTAGTTGCTTTCTGATAGTGAAAACACATTGGATGAAAAATTCTCTTTAAATATATTTTTAATTAAAAAATATTTGAGTAATAAGTCACACCCAGGTAGTTATGGTTATTAGAGCACTTCCTGGGTGGTTCAAGTTATGTACTTGAAGTATGCACCTAATACACCTTTAATGAGGTATTGCCATGTGTTTTATTGACATTACATTAATGTACATTTATATATAATTCTCCAGAAGAGAGAGATGGCAGAAACTTCAGAATTTAAACTTGTAAATGTGGTTTCTGCATTACAATAAATACTTCTGCATTGAAAAAAAATTGTCAATCAGCACAGGATGGTGAGCAGGTAATTGATTTATAGCAGCTATCAAGAATATTTATGAAGTTCATACAGTTGAAAGCTGAAGGGCCAAATTCTGTTTGGAGACTCTGTTTAGAATATAGGTGGATGCAGTCAAGATTTGGATTGAGCTGCTACTTCATGGCGTATTTTTCTAGCTTTTCGTTTTCACTTAACAAAAATAAATGTTTCTACTAACTTCAAAGGAGAACTAATGTAACCTGTGCTATTTGTCAGACTACAACTTTCTTCCTCCTCAGATCGTAAGTGTCTTTGTTAGCTTGCAAGGTGTGCTGCAAGGCCCACCTTTTCTTCCTGACCTGTAAGGAGAGTGTTGGGTTTGACTGGGGGTGCTGGTGTGAGACTGGCGATTTGTGCAATGAATCAATTGATTTCTGTTATATTTATATTGCTATTGACTTACTGAATTTGGTTGTGGATGGTGGTGGTGGAAATGATGATCTGTTAGCTTTAGTGTGTTTTTTGAAAAAGATTGCCAGTGGCACTTAGAGTAGTACATGGTTATCTTTTTAAATTCTTTATAAATATCCAAATAAAGCAGTAACTCTTGGAAGTGTAAAAGACATCCACATCTTAATGAGGCATTAGTTATAAAAATTCACTTGAACTTTGTTAATATTATTCTCATTCGCTTTAGCAGGAATAAATTGCTATTTTGGGATTGTGGGTGAAGCTTGGGTAGAATGTCACTGTTGTTTCCCTCAGTCCCAGTGTTGTTTGTACTCTTTTTATCTTTAAAATCGCCTGGCCCTTTCTGTAAAAATAATATCTTCAGCCCTGCCTGTAGTTTAAGGGGCAAGAGGTGCAGTCTCTTTAATATATTTAGGACGGGCATGCTTTATAAAAGGTGGAGCATGAGTCAAGGTGAAGAGAGGGCGGAGGCTCCAATAACATGGCATAAGAGGAACACCGACTCATATATTAACCATCTGTTTCTCTGTGTAGTTTTGTTTATGCTCCAGTTAAATGGACCATGAGTTACTTTTCAGAACAGATGGACTTGATACACACTTTGTATTTCTCACCTTTTGTAAGGAAAATTTGCACATGTATGTAATTTTTATGTTGAGAGTAGTTAATCATAAACAAGTACATGCAAAAGAATATCCTCTTAGCTTTTGTAAACAAGGGACTTAAATACAGGAGAAAGTGAATCACCGCTATACGAGTCAGTGTGTTTTTTATAGCTTTTATATACATGAGTAATGTGCTCTCAAAATTAAGGCATGGCAAGTTCAGTACACATGTGTTCACAGTGAGACCAAGGATATTCTGATTATAAGTAGTTTAGCCTGTATTTTTACTTATTCTCTTTCTAGCTCTCACTAGAAGAGCCATACCAGGCAGAGAGGAAGATCCATGGGAAGTAGTGTAGGTTTGCTGGCATATATCCCACCAAGGTTGGGTAGAAGGATACTTGAAAAGGGTATTGTGACTCAGAGGGCAAGGTATATCTTTGGTCTCTCTGAGGTACCCCTTCCAGGTGACAGGCCTATACTTGAACTTCTTTCAGAGTGAAATCCCTCAATTTACCCCACTTTTGACCAAGTTACAGCACATCCTGTTCACCAACCATTTTGCCTCAGCAGGCTCAACTGGGGATGTTAAATTGAATTTAATCAACTAATCAATGGAATTTCCATTGACTAGTTGACTAATCAACAAGGGGGGAAACTGTAGAGATGTAGCAGGGTTAGCTCCTGGCCCTGCTGGCTAACCCTGCTGTGGCTCTGCCTTTTACGCGTATTAAGAACCACCATGCTCTTAAGACATTTAAAAGGCTGAAGCACAGCATGGGGGACCAGGTGTGAGCCGGGACAGCTGATTCCCGCCTCGCACCTGGTTTGCTGTGTTTCTTTTTTTTAAATGTCTGGTTCTGCCCCCTTCCCCCCGGCTGCACTTCAGCCTAAATGTAATAAGAGCCTACAGGCTGATACAGTCAGCAAGCGGGGGGACAGAGGCAGCAAGGGGGGGAGGAAATGACTAGTTCAGTCACTAGTTGACTATCTGATAAGCTTATGCTTATTGTATAGTCGACTAGTTGCTTACACCCCTAGGCTCAATATCATTTGGACCCTGGGAGCTTGTAATTGGTATGAAGTTGCAGCGACAGAGAACAACCTCCTCAAAATGTGGTATGATAATTTTTTGATAGGCATATAACTGAGAGGGGAGAGGTTCAAATAACAAAAGCTTAAACACATATTGTCCTACCTAAATTGTCAAAGGAAGATTGAGCTTAAGTAGGTCCCCTTTGATTTAGGCACCTGTCTCTCCCCTCTTCCAGGGAGAGACAAGTGCCTAAATCAAAGGGTGCTATTTAGAGTCTGATCTTCCTAGGTTGCCTCTCGTTTTCAGGCCATGGACAATCTTTTTATCTATTTAAAACTTCTTTTATTCAAAGGTTTCCACATTACAATCCACTGAGGTTTCAAGCAGGTTTCTGGTCAAACTCTTTATGCAACACTCTGGGTAAACTTTCAGCAGTGACTTTATTTTGAGTATTGTGGTGTAGCTGAATGTATGAAACCAAAAGATGCTGAAGTGAACAATAAAATAAAGATAAACAGTTTTCTTAATTAGATTTGTCCCACAGTTTTCACAGAGGGATAATTGTTGTCATAATGGTGTGTGTTGTGGATCTATTAGTATATGATCTCCTAGGACTTTATACCACTGAAGGGATAGAAAACATAATTTAAAAGCTTTTAGTATTGTGTTTCTCAAGAAAATTTATTTTAATAAAACCTTGAAAAAATCCCCCAAAATGCAATCCCTGCCTGTTGCATGGGTTGGCAGAGGGGAGGGAGGGGTTCCTGCTCAAGAGGGAAAAGTACCAGAGATTCTATGAAGTTCCCTAGGGATTCTGATGTTGCTATTGATTTTACATGGCAGGTGCTCAGATATTACAGAAATACCCGGGAGTATAAAACTCTAAGATTGATACATTTTTAAAAACTACCATCTCCAAGAAAGTGTTTGATAAATTGGTCATTTTTAGATATTGTCCTAATTTCCCAGGTTATCATCACTTAATTTTTTGCTACTTGTGCACTTCTGGAAAACCATTTATTTTAGGAGAAGAATGCTCAGTGGGAGTATCACCTACGTGTATGTGCAACAGAGAAGAAGTATGCTGGAATTTAGAGCAAAATTAGGAACCTGTCTCTAGAATAATTTACTACTGGGTTTGCCAGTATTTGCTAAAGTTGATGGGTGTTGTTTACAAGAAGTATTCATTTTACATTAGGAGGCCTGTTACATAAAGTCCAGAAAAGTGCTTGCAAGTTTGATGAATGATTTTGAATTGGATTGCTTTGGTGAAGAAGGCTATAAAACCACGGTTGGGTTTTTAAGTTCTCAGATATGCAAAGGGGCAAAGAAAAAGTCTGTTACCTTGAGTCAGTTTGGAAGGTCCAGGGGAAGCATTTTGTAATTAGTAACCATAAGAGGGATTTCCAGGTCTAATCAATCAGATCATGCTGGAGTTGGTGTAATGATTTGAAGGTGCTATACACGAGAAGGCGTTAAGAATTAAAAAAAATATAAGAAGATTGATTAAGAATTATTAGGCTTTATCCTCTACTCCATAGGATTGAGTAGACAGATAATAGGTTTAAATGTGCCAGATAACAAAACATGTGGATTCTGCAGCAGTTGATCTAAGCGATCTAATTAAGTTTGGAAGAAAGGGTTTTTCCTCTCCTTGTGTCACCTGTGAAAATACTAATGATATGTAACAGATAGGGTTAAGTTGGGTTGAGGCTGTCTCCGAGGGATGGTGATGTGAAGGTTATGAATAGTATTGCTAATGCTAAGATAACAACGCATCTCTATCACCCCCAACGTATCACTGACCTTGGAGAAATCCAATAGCTGATTCGCTTTCTTGATATTAGAGGAAGAGCAGCTTGTTGAAATATTCTTAAGTTGGTATTTCTGGACATCTAGGGTAAGAGGAGATAGAACTGGTGCATTGTATTGTAGCATATTCTTATTGTTTTAGGAGAAGACTATGTTGATCACAAAGCTTGACCTGATACTAGAAGTCCATATCAGGTTCCCCACTGTAAGGATTGCATGTGATTATCCCACCTTCTCTTCTCCACAAGATGGCCCTAAGAAAGGATAGCATTTTACAAGGGAGACCTCTCTTGGTTAGGCTGTCTGTGTCAGGAAGTCTTGTTTCTTAAATATGGGGGAAAACACAATGTAGCTACTTCATTAATAGTGGTAGATGCATGTGTTTGCTAAATACACATTTAAAAAACTTTTTTACCTTAAAAAAAAAAAAAAACAACCAACAACGCCACAAACCCAAAAAACCCCACAACCCCGGTCAGAAACTTAGGACTCTTCATTAAATACTTAAAATATACCTATATCAAGATAATTCATACATTCTTGACGTAATGTTTCTGAGAATTTTGAAAATGTTATTGATAACTTTTTACCTGCGTGAGAGATTTAAAATTATTCCAGTTTCTAAAAAATGATACAGAAACCTTCATATATGTTTAAAAGGGTTCGATTTTTAATCTTTCTATATATGTATAATACATATGGTTTTATTTATATATGTATCCCATAGGTTTATGTATGTTAAACATAATACTGTTAATATTTAAGATGATCTTGGTCAATTTCTCCTGTTCTTTAACCAAATAAAATACACATTATTCAGCTGTAGGTTTTGTGTGCCAAACTGTAGGAGGGAGTTTTTAAAAGGCATAAAATAAAGAGAGACATTTAGCCTTCTTTGTAATCCAGTGAGAGAGAATGTTGTCTGGATATTTTCCTCTCTAATTGAAATAGTCTTTTCTCATTCCCTCTTATTTTCCTCTTCACCTCATCTTGATGTCTGTATGGTAACTTTTGTCACTTACTTAAAAAATATAGTAGCAATATAAATAGGCTAGTTGAGAGAGAGAATGTGGGTGAGGTAATATTTTTGATTGGACCAACTTCAGCACTCTGTATAAGCTCAAAAACTTCTGTCTTAGAAGTTTGGTCCAATGCAAAATATCTCACTTGTCTTGCTAATATCCTTGGACCAACACTGCTGCAACACTGCACAAAAAAAAAAGCCTACTTTGTCATGTATAAGCAGAGATGATTGTGGAAAATGTATGGCAGTCCTAGCTAGTTATTCAGAACCCCAGAATTTGGGAGGTACCATATAAGACAGTGGTGTTCAACCAGTACTGAGCCACTATAGTGCCTACTACTATAGTGAACTAGCCACACTCAACTGACCAAATAGCCACATGTGGCTAGTAGCTAGTGTGTGAAACACCACGGATATAAGAGAATTTTAGTCTTCATATGTTTGTTATAGTCCATTGTCTCAGCAATTAAAAAATCCTGAATAAATATTTCAGAAGCTGTAGACCCTTAAGGAGTTCTGTGCTGTTTAGGAATATAGTAAAAACTCACGTTCTTTGAAATCATGAAGTACTTTCATGTTCTTAATATAGTTACACGTCAGTCATAACATGTTCTTCTAAGTTTGCTTGGCTTCCAAATTAATTTCTCTTCATAATGTAGATTGTTTTAATTAACAAAGAGACAAATATAGGAAAAGATTGCTTCTAATTCTTCCTGCTAGCTCATAGATAAATCTTATGTTTGCAGAGTGTGCTTTGTTTCTAAAATATATATTGACTTTTTTTCTCTCGGTAATGGGTAGTTGACTCCTGTTTTAAATGTTGGTTAAATATAATTTTCTTCTGAAGGTATAAGGATATGTTATTTTGATATAATTGTCAAGGCCTGAAAACATCTCATAAACCTACCCACCCCCTGTCGTCTCCACTTTTATTTCCTAGGTAGGAAAATTCTACAGAATATTATTACACCTTATTTCAGGAGTATTTCACTATCCTGACATAACTGATTTAAGAAAATACATAGAACCTGTCTGAGAGCTGTGCATCTATAAATAAGCTATTAACTGGTTTCTGTATTTTTTAAATGAGAAAGTGATGTCTAAAATGTTTTCATTTCTTGCTAGGTGCAATGTTAAACGTATTCAGCTTTAAATCTAATCAGTCATGTGAAAAAGGTGTTGTCCCTTGGCTTTTGTTTTGAGGGTTTTAGATACATTTTTGCTATGGGGCAAGAGTGAAGTTGAGAACGAGGCTGCCACAATTGGGAGGGCTAGAATTTACAGGGGCAGGGGGAAAAGAAGGGGAGTGCTCTGGGTTGAACAGGGAACTTTGATCTGTTTGTGTGTAGGTACTTGATATGGGGGAGAGGGGAACAGATGGTAGTATGGCAGTCTACCTATTTTGGTACTCAGAAATTTGCATATGTAAATTGTGTTGC
The DNA here is from genome assembly GCA_032595735.1 of Pelochelys cantorii. NCBI lineage: Eukaryota > Metazoa > Chordata > Testudines > Trionychidae > Pelochelys > Pelochelys cantorii. The sequence continues at coordinate 60,885,780 of CM064328.1, read as the reverse complement.
ACTTTTTTCCTCTGACTTTTTTTTTTTTAGCATGAACATGGGCAAATCTGATGACCTCCAGAGTAGGTTTTAAAATAACTGAAACGTACATTATACTGTAATAAAAAACGCTAGATACTATAATATTTATTATTAGTGGATCTCAAAGTGCTTTGCAAAGGAAGTAGGGAAATGATTGTCCCTGGACAGATGGGAAACCTGGCGAATAGCAGTGTTTAATTTCTGGAACTTGGCCAAGTAGTGTGTGATACGTTGGTAAATGTGCTAATGTAACCCACATGCCTCGTGGGTGTGGCTGGCTTGCTTGCTGGTAGTGCTGATAACTTAAACTGCTCCTTAGCTAAGAGCTGTGTGGCGTTTAAATTATTCACTAGAGGCATGAGAGTCCCAGGTTCAATCCTGCCCCCCAATGGGTGTTACAAGTAGGGATGTTAAAAAATGTATGTAATTGTTTAACTGTGTAATTAGGGATGTTGGCTAGCATGTAATTCAATACTTATGTAACCACTTCAAATTTTAGTGGTTACAAGACTATACGATAGTCCCTGAAGGTGGGGCTGTCAGCCAGTGCACTCCCAGCCCTGCTCCCAGGGAGTCCTCTGCCACCGCGTGCTGCTGCCTCTGTATCAGAGGCACCAGAATGGAGTGGCAGGCGGAAGCTGGTCCACGAGGGGAGCCGGTTTAAAAACTGGCTTCCCGCGCAGACTGGCTCCTGCCATCTGTACCGCACTGCTGCCTCTGCTACAGAGGCAGCAGCGCAGGGTGGCATCAGCCACTGTCTGGGAGGGGCTCAGACCCCCCACGGATAGGGGCTGCTGCCTTGGAGCAACCTAGATCCATGGTGAGCCTAGGCATGCTGTGGACAGAGGCTGCCTTGTGGCTGCTCCCTTGCCACGCCCTCAACCCATGCTGCTGCCTCTGATAGGAGGGTCTGTAGAAGACAGCGGGGGATGGTGGAGGGCTGGCGGGTGGGTCCGTGCAGCTAGCACATGTAGAGAGTCATCTTAAAAACTGTCTCCTTGCACATATCGGCTCCTGCCTACCCCCCTCACCTTGCGTGTTGCTGCCTCTCTATCAGGCACTGGTTCCTGTTCCCCCTCCCCTTCCTGCCTCTGATACAGAGGCAGCATGGGGGCGGGGAATGTGTATAGTCAACAGGATTAACTGATAAACCCAGGCTTATTGGTTAATCATATAATAACTTACATGTTGACATCCCTATGTGTGTCCACTGAAAATTTCAGCAGTTACATGTGGGGCGGCAGCCAGCTCCCCAGGAGCTGGTGTGCACACCGGCTCCTTCCTGCCACGCTGCTCCTGGGGAGCTGGCTGCTGCCCTGTGCTGCTGCCTGTGATACAGAGGCAGCAGTGTGGAGAGCCAGGTGGCTCCCTGAGAGCCAGCCTTTAAGAGGATCCGGACGAGGAGCTGTGTGTAGCAATTTGAGTAAATGATAAGCATCTCTTTTTACTCAGCTACACTCTTACATCTGTAATTACAAGTGGGTGTGGGATTTCAGTGAAAAGCTTGGGGCTTGTGTCAGCTAAAGGAAATATGTAACCCACTGCTTTGGTGCTCTCATAGTGGCACAGAGACCTTAATGAGCCTGCTGCAGCCTTAGCTAGGAGCCATGTCCAATCTTTCCCACCAATGACTGTCGTCTATCAGCCTAAACAAGCCATGCTTTTGCTATCTCTAGTCTTCTATAGGTCAGTTTTGCAGAGGTTATTCTTATTAGCAAGGAAGCACACCTCAGTTTTAGATTCAACAAAAATGTAAGGATAGTCTAACTGACCAAAGGTTAAGTTTCTATTAAGGAAAAAAAAAAAAAAAAGCTAAGGAAAGAACATTTTGTCATAGTGAAAGAGCAGACCTTACATCTTCCTGACTGCTGCTGCTTCCTAGTTTCTACCTTCTGGAGAGATGCCACTGGATTGCAGTCAGACTAGACTGTTGGTGTTCTTTTCTGCAATGACTACATAACAAAGGGTAGGAATTTAAAACCTGTGTTTAGGGTTTATGTTAGTTGCATTTGATTAGTCATATCCGAGTTTTAAGAGGATTATACTTGTCTAAAATTACAAGTTGATTGACCTTCTGTTTGGTGCTGGCTGCTGTGATGTCACAAATTTGCAGTTAATGCATAGCAATCACCTCATTGATTGGCCTTCCCATAATGTGTATGTTTGGTTAAATCAGCGGTCCGCAACCTTTTCAAACCAAAGAATCAAACTACATCAAAATTCAGAACAAGTGGTCAACAAAGAGCCATATAAGAATGCACATTTGCATGACTGAAAGTATATAACTTTATTATTGAAAATTGACGTAATGATTAGTAGTAGCATAAATGAAACATTGTACTCACTTTATTTAATGGGACTTTTGCTGCTGCATCCTTTCACACGTTTCTTTGAAGTTGAAATCCTAATTGGTCAAATCCATCTTCATGCACACATTGATGCTAGGGATGTGGGGGGTGCAGGAGTCTGGGTTGGGATGTCTGAGGGGCTCAGGGCAGGGGCTTTGTGGGAGGTGCAGGCATGTTAAGATGCTGTGGTCAGATGGGGGTTAGGCTCCAATTGGTTTCAACATTGTCTTTATTTATGGCAGAGGTGGGGAACCTTTTTTGGTTAGGGGGCCACTGTCCCACCAAAAAATCAGTCAGGGACCATACAAGAGAGAGACATCCTCCCCACTCCCAACCCTCTAAAACTCTCCAGCCCTCACTGTTGTGGCCCCCAACTGAGAGACCTCCCTCCCCTGGCACTCCAGACCCATGCAGGGGGAAGGGTAGGGAGGGGACTGAGGTTAACTCTCTTCTGGGGTTCCAGGGTTAGTGGATTTTGTGGGCCCCCCAAGGCTCTGGGATGGGGCCAGGCCAAAAATGAGGGGTCCAGTGTGTGGGACAGAGCTGCCAGTGAGTGAGACAGGGATGAGGGTGCAGGATCTGGGTGGTAGGTAGTGTGCAGGAGCAGGGTGCTGGTGGATGTCTGGCCAGGGGCAGGAGACAGGAGCAGGATGAGGGTGGGTGTCTGGCCAGGGGCAAGAGCAGGCTGGGGGCGCAGGCAGCACTTACTTGATTATGTATGTGCTTGTGCTACTCTCAGACTCCCTGTTGCAGTCATGGCTTCCTGCTGCTTCACTGGCTGGATTCTGTCCAATGGAGCAGCAGTGGGATCCCCAGCCTTGGAGCCGGCCACGAGCAGAACTTGACCTTGAGGTGCTTCGGTGGGATGGGCCCTAAGAGAGCTCCAACGGGCCCCCTCAGCCTTGCACACATTGCCTGGCGGCAGCCCTGGAAACTACAACATCCTACTCCCATCACCTCCCCAGATCTCTCGAGCAGGATCTGCAGGCAGCTCTGGAAGAAGCGCATATTCCATTCCTTCAGGAAATCCAGCTGCTCCTCGTCCCCAAAGCTTGGATCCTCTGCCGCCATTTTAGTTGCCCTCCCCACCCAGCTGCAGTGCGCTCAATGTGCGTTACCGTCACATCTGGCGCAGCCGAATGCACTCGCTCGTGCTCTCAGCATGTGTGTCATCTGAGATGAGATGCTTCCTAGATTAAAAGATTATTTTAAAATCTAGGAAACCTCTGGGCTTTCTCCACCTTTCCCCTCCACAGGAAGTTTGCACTGGCTCCAGTCTTGCGGGGGAGCATGAGGCTGGATCACCAGCACAGGCTCCCCATTGTTGATGGGGGGCAGGGGGGGAAGAGGGAAGCAAGGGCGGGCTGAGCTCAAGCCAGGAGCCATAGGTTGCCGACCCCCAGGTAAAAGGGTGGGATGAGTCTTAAGTCTTTTCCCTCGTACCTATTTGAATTCAGGCATTAGCTGCAAATGTCAATGCCTGCCTTATTTTTCCATCCCTATTTGGGGAGTAGGAACAGCAAGATGGAGATTTATTTACAGGGGGTGTAGGGGAACATATGTAATTGTAAATGTAAATAGGCATGATGATGTGAGGACGTAGAAGTACTAGTTTTCATCCAGACTTGTGGGTACGGTTATTTTCTTAGCCGCTTTTCAAATTCTGAAAACAAATTCTAACGTATCCTACCATGAAACCTGAAAGAGTGGTAAGGGACTCTGCTTTATGGTAATTTAAAGCTTGGATAGAAAAACATAGCCATATTCTTTAAGGACCGTTGAAGGGAAAAATGGTATTGTCGATTTGTATCCGTTTATACTTCCAAACCCCTTTGCCCCCACCTCCTACAGGTTTGGAAATCAGTGGCTTGATCTGTGTGTATATAGTATTTCTTGATTAGTTCGTAGCAGTTTTAGTTCTGTCTAGCATGATGTTTGTTCTGAGTTAAGTTAGTAACACCTAGCAGAATTGTAATTGCTTCATAATTAACTTTGGGGAGAATTGAGAATAATTTATAATTATCCACTTTCTTTTTAAAACAAGATTCTGACTTGGTTATATAATCTATAAAGGAAAAACTTAAAAAACAATGAATAGTCTAGTAGCACCTTAAAGACTAACAAAACACGTAGATGGTATCATGAGCTTTCATGGGCAAAACCCACTTCTTCAAGCTCATGATACCATCTACATGTTTTGTTAGTCTTTAAGGTGCTGCTAGACTATTTGTGGATTTTAAAGTTTTTTTCCTGTTACAGACTAATTCGGCTACCCCTCTGAAGTGTATAATCTATGAAAGGGAAAATATTTGGGTAATTATTTGAGGTCTATAAGAAGATTGTTAAAGTAAACATTGGCCTGAAATACCACACAGAACTTTGCTTTGTACATAGTACAATGACCTATACTTTCATTTTAGCCACTCCAAGTAACTCACAAGTTTGTGATTGGCAGTGTATGGTAAAATACCTACAAAGTGTTGGAGAAGACCGCAGCTAGTAAGGGACCCAATAAAAAACTAAAGGAATATGTTTGTTTTAATATGTTTTGGGAAGCTGCAGATCTTTAACCTCAAACAGTATTCCTGCCAGTGGATGGTAATGGTCTGGATTCGTGTCTCATTGCAGCTACAAACAGAACTTAATAAACAAGAAGAAAAAAATCCTAGTTTGCAAATGTTTGGCGATACCTCAGATTTTCCCTGTCAACTGTGTCCCCATTATAAGGTACAGTATTTTAGACACACATTGATAATTTTTCCTTTAGCTTATAAAAACTGAAAATCTTCTTTGCTTGAATTCATCACAGAGCTAGCAAGAGAAGAGGGCATCCTTGTTTAGTTCTCATTGAAAAGAATGTGGAATTAAAGTTATTTATTGTAGTAATTAAGTGACAATAAATCACCTGTGTTGGATACTGCTGAGGAAAGTTCTTTAGTGACTTAAGAATGAAGTGAGTTCTGCTATCAAAAATGTGTTGCTGACTTGTTTGATAAATTACTATTCAGGAAGACTGGCAGTTCCCTCTGGTGCTGCGCGTCCCTAGTAGGGGGAGGAGACTTTGCGTGCTTCCCCATCCCCAGGTCTCGATTGGCTTGGGGTAAGAGAATGGCGGGGTGGTTATAGGCCAGACGCAGCCCAAGGACCCTATCTTGCCCACCCCTGCATTAAAGACACACCAAAGAGCTCACAGCCAGGAGCCCTTTCGGTGGCTGCTATTTAAAGGGCTCCCGGAGGCTGCAAGGCAATATGTTAGCGGCAGAGCCAAGAACTGCGAGCCCTTTAAATAGCAGGAATTGAAGGGGCTCATGCTTCTCTGGCTGCTGACAGATAACACGTTAGTGGTGGGGCTGGGAACTGTGAGCCCTTTCAGTTGTTACTGTTTAAAGGGCTTGCACCTGCTGGGCAACTGCTACTGCAGGTGTGAGCCCTTTAAATATCAGCAATTGAAAAGGCTTTCAGCTCCCCAGCGGCTCCCAGGCAACACATTAGCGGTGGAGCCGGGAGCTGCCATGGGCTGGTTTTGGCCAGGTGGCAGCATCTAGCCCAGCCCTGCTATAGGGGGAGAGAGAGCTCAGTTCTGCTACCAGGAAGTTATAAATCTCTAGGAAAAGAATGGTAGCTGGAATGGAACTTGACATACTTTGGGGTTATGCATGCAGGGAGAGAAGGGGTCTTGAAAAAGTTGCTGCCAATAACATAGTGTCCATTGCTGAATTCTGTCATCTCATCATTGAGATGGTACACAGCCTTTGGGGTTTTCTGGACTCTTTGTAGTTAATGCCCATGACTACAGCTGGTAAAAATGCCTTAGAATACTGCACAGTCATCTGCAGATAGATCATGAGACTCCAGTTTGGCTCCATGCATTTATGATCTTTAGGCTTGATTCTTACAGTTTGTTCTATTTCAAAATAGCTCTGTTGAGTACTGAATGTTGCAGTTCACCTACCAAAATACATGGGCTACGAAAAGTACATTGTTCTGGTGCTCTGCTCTCTGCCTAAGCTTGTCCCTGGAATGTAGAATCATATTCAAGGTTTGGCCCTGATACGCTAAGCTCACTGTGGTGTTTGCCCAGTTTATCAGAAAATAACTTGTTCCCTAGGCCTATGAATGCCTCTGGTAGCTATGTCACACTAGAAAAATCTCAAGAGTAACATGGCTGAATGAACGAGATGAAGCTTTCATAGCAGCTGCCCACAACCACGATTTAACTTGCTTCTAGCAAACATTGAAGTGACCACAAATCCCACTTCCTTCCGAACATGCAAAACTGATGTATTTGATTTGATGTCTCCACAATAACTATAATTTTAAAATTCCCATCTAGACTCAGGAAGAGAGAGCTTAAATTATTATATTTAAAACAGAAGTTACGAAAGAAAAAATTGGAAGGCTTATGGATCTTGATTACAAACTAAATAAAATAGAAACTTAGTATTCGCGGGGTGAGAGGTAAAGATTATTCTCTTTAAAAACTGAAAAAAAGAAATAAGAGTTGGAGATATGGTCAGATTTTCCTTGTAAAGTGGATAGTAGTAGGATGCTGTAAAAGTCTGTACTAGGGATGTTGAAATGCGGTTTATTCAGGTGAATGTGTCACCGCTGAAAATCTTTTAACTGGCTCACTACATGCACCAGCTGCTGCCTGCCCCTCTCCCCCCTCCCCCCCGTGCTGTTGCCTCTAATACAGAGGCATCAGCATGGGATGGGGGTGGGGGAGATGACCTGTGTGTAACCGTGCACATTAACCAATGAGCCAATGCTGTATCAGAAGCAGCAGCGTGGGGAGACTGCCAGGGAGCTGGCTCCCACCCTGTGTGTAACTGCTGATTTTTTTTTTCCAGCAGTTACACGGTTACTTAATTACATGCATTTTAACATCCCTACAGTGAACAAATTCGGACTCGAACTCAGAAGGTTTCTAATAACTACAGAGGTAATGTCTAGAACAGCCTTCCAACAGGAGTGATGGGAGGCAAACAACTCCAATTATTTTTGAGCAAGAACTGGACAAACGTCAGTGTATGATTGTAAGATGGGATGGCTTGTGATGATAGAGGCCCTGGCCCACCAGTCCTGGTGCTCACTTCCCATGTTTGTCTTAGGATTTTAAGCTTCAGGGCTTTAGCTGGCCACCTGCAAGCGGTCAGGAAGGTGTTTCCCCCCCACATGTATTCTGGGGTTTTAAAAAATCTCCTTTGTCTGGGGCATCAGGGATGGCCTGGTTGGAGACAGAACATTGGATGAGGTAGGTCAGGCTCTGAAATACGATAAACATTCTCTTTCCAAGCTGCTTGATTCATGCTCACATTCTTGATTTGGAAAAAGTTTTTCCCCAAGGTCAGATTGGCAAGACCTTGGGTTTTTTCACCTTACTCTCTAATGTGTGGGTACAGATTACTAGCCAGGACTTTCTGGCTCTCACTTAATCATTTCCTTGCTATTGCAGGGGCCTCTCTGCCACTGATGAGCTTTGGTCTCTCCTATTCTCTTCCTGTAACACATAATAGTCTAGTCTCCTACAGGTTCTAATACTTTGGTCTTATTTTAGTTGTTCGATTTGCTGTGGGTGGTGTGGTGGTCACTAGAAGGTCAGATTAGATAAACAGGTGGTCCCTTGTGTGACTTTATGAGCTAGGCATCTCCAAGTCTCTGCTCAAGCTCCCTGGTGGGCTTGTACTCAGGTAGCTTGCTGGAGCCCAGTGCTGCATTATTCCAGTAATAGCCCAGGGTTCACTCTTCATTACTGTGCTGGAGCAAACTAGATTAGAGCTAGTTTGGGTATGTCTACACATGCTACCGTCAACATCTGATTTCATTGTCGACATGCCCTGAGTGGCTTATGGTAAAGGGATAGATTTCTTCCCTACCCCCAGAGGATTGTTCCCTTCCTGCAACAGAGTAATTCATACGTGCTGCTAGCCAGGGAAAGTGTACTTCTAGTCACTAGTGACTGGATTTGTCATGTATTAATATATTATTCTTACACTAGTCACCAGAAAGCACTTGGTAGGTACTCAAGTAATGTGGTGGTGTGTGTGGTTATCCAGTGTGAAGAGGCTTAATTGAAAGGAGGCTGTACTGCAGCTTCTTTGACAAAGCAGTTCAATGGTGCAGCATACATAAGCAGATTTTATGGAAAATCTTTTACTCTTTTTCTCATGACTAACAAATCAGTTGAGCAAAGGTGAGTTATTGCCTTTTGGTGAAGTTGAAATTCCTAATGATAAAATGTAAATAGCAGCTTAGGCAAGGTTTTGCTTAGAGCTAATACACCAGGTAGTCTACGTTTTCTCTTTAAAGATACAGATAAATGCTAGCAGGCTTTGAGTGCTAAGAATCAATGTCAGTCCTATTGATGACAATGTCAGTCTTGTTACTGGCTTCATTTTATTCATTTATATTTGTAGAGATGCTTAGAAAGATGTTTCCTGTCCATATATATGCTCTCGGACATGGTCTCCAACCTTTTTTAACCACAAGATCACTTTTTCAGTGTAAATGCCATGTAAGATCTACCTCAAACCCAAATACCCTTGCCCCGCTTCCTTCCCGCCCCTTCTTCCTTCCCGCCGTGCCGCCACTTCACTCCTTCTCTGAGGCCTCACCCTGCTCACTCCATTCCTCTTCCTTCCTGAATCTCATTTGCTTTAACCAGTCTGGGGTAGGGCGTTGGGGTGCAGGCTCTGGTTTTCAGCCAAGGGGTTTAGAGTGTCGGAGGGGCTCCAGGTTTAGCCCAGGGTGAGGGATTGGGGTGCAAGCTCTGGGAAGGAGTTTGGATGCAGGGGGACTCATATCTGGGGCAAGTGGTTGGGTGCAGGAAGAGGTTCATGCCTGCGACAGGGGCTCAGGAAAAAGTTCTGGCTTGGCACCATTTAACTGAGGTGGCTTCCAGGTGGTGGAGCAGTGGGGTTAAGAAGGCAGGCTTACTCCTATTCTGGCCTTGCACCACTCCTGAAAGCAGCTGGCATGTACAGCAGTGGCTCCATGGCGCCATGTACTGCCCCCCATCTACAGGTACTGAGCCCACAGCTTCTACTAGGGTTGCCAGGTGTCTTGTTTTGAACCGGACAGTCCAGTATTTTAGCTTTCTGTTCAGGAAACAAATTGAGAAAATATAAATGTCCAGTATTTCCTAAATAAGATGTAATGTAGATTCTGATGTAATGTCAAGCGTGTCCAGTATTTTTGTTGAAACCATCTGGCAACCCTAGCTTCTACTGGCCACGGTTCCCCATCAGTGATCAATGGGAGCTGCAGGAGTGGTGTCTGCAGGCAAGGACAGCATGTGGAGACCCCCTGCTCTGCCTTTCTCAGGGGCTGCAGGGACATGCCAGACACTTCCAGGAGCAGCAATTATCATGGAGATAATTAATCCAGACGCAACAGGTTAGGCATTTTAGAACTCACTGCTCAAAGAATTTAAATTTAAGCATAAGAGCAAAATGAAAATCATGAAATGCACAGACTGGTCAAAACCCAAACATAACACACTTTGCAATCAGTAAAAGTTGTAACAACCATCCCCCGCACATGTGCTGCATCAGGAGATGATAGTGAGAGATAGTGTGTTTGTGGGAATGACAGACACACACACACAGGGTGCATCTAGACTACATCCCTCTGTCGGCAGAGGGAAAGCCTTTGTCGACCGATCCCCCTTGAGACTGCCGCTTTTTGCCGGCAAAGTGCCGCGGCGGCAAAAAGCGGCAGCCATTTTTATTCAAATGAAGCGCGGGATATTTAAATCCCCGCTTCATTTGCAATGTCGATATGTCTAATTTACATCCCTCTGCCGACAGAGGGATGTAGTCTAGACATACCCACAGTGTGTGAGAGTGACAGATTTGCATTGCCAAGCTCCCTCCATCTCCTTCTCTGTGTGGAGATAGGGTACACAAGTGGGGGCAGGAGAGACATCCTGACATCAATGTCCCCCCTCTTCTCCCTCTCACACCTTGCAGAGCAAGCAGGAGGCTCCCAAGAGGGCAGCTCCAAGGCAGAGGGTAGGAACAGCTGACAGTGGGTGGAGGGGCACCTGAAGTGCCAGTGCTTGCTAGCTTCCTGGCCAAACCAGTCAGGATCACCTGTCAGAGGTGCCAAGATCTACCGGTAGATCCCGATCCACTGGTTGGTGACCACTGCAAAATACATGACAAATAATATGTTCTGCTAATTCTCATCCTCCTTACTTTCAAATGTGAGGTAGGAGGAGGGGAAGATGAGATTTACAGTGAAACTGTGGCCATTCCAGGCAAAATGGAACCAAAATTTGCTCCAAATGGAGTGGTATTTTTTAAGGCTGTAAACAAATCCATCCTGGCCAGTGTTGCACAGACTTCATTTCTTATGGCACTCTGGTTTCTTTCATGCTGTTCTCTGCAGCCTGCTTGTTTACTTCTCTCGCATTCATTTTTGTGATTCTGTCTGCTCTGCCCCCTATGAATGTAGTGCCTTTCTATTACCAATTTGCCAAGTAAGCATCCTTTGCTCCATTCAGATCTCTAACTTGCTTCTTCTATAATGATAAAAAAAGAAGGTTTTTGTTTTTATTTTTAAATTAAAAAACCCTATCCACGCTGTTCCATCTTTTGGGTTTACATGTGCATTGCTGTCACCTTTTTTAAAACCATGTCGGGCTTTCTTTGGCCAGATTGGTTTTATTTTTCTAGTTGTATAATAACAAGGACCCAGGAATTAAGAAAGAACATTTAAAGTGACTCTGCCACCCTGAAATCTACCCCGTTGAACCTCTTGTGATTTTTTTAGTATTTTATAAACATTTACTCAGTGTCTTATTTTGTCGTACGAAAGATTTCTACAAATAAAAGTAGAAACTAACTATTCAAGAGAACAAATGAAACTGTGTTTGAAAAATCAAGTTTACTTTACACACACATACATACAAGCTTGGAAATTCAAAGTACACTAATGAGGTCCAGTTTTTGGTTCTGAGGAAACAATGCTCAAATGTTTGTGCGGACAAACTTCTACAATGAAGCTAAGTGTTTTTGGCACTGAAAAGGTTTTGGCTCATTGGAAATTGTGGTGGATGCATACAATAAACGGAACGTAATAGCCAAAGAAATAACACGAGTATGCTGTTGTTAATGCATTCATAATTATGTTTAGTTCAATGAAACCTTCCATTTTAATTTATCTGAAGCTGCTACAGAATTTCTTGTCACCTGCAATGGAGTGCTGATTGTTGTCATGGAATCTTGCTTGCTGCAGAGAACACAGGCTTTAGTCCTTGACTGAATATAGAACTAGGAAGGATAAATGCTGTTTAGTGCCATTAAACAACCTATTTGCTCCATTTTTTGCTGTTCTAGAGATTAGCAATATCTTTCCAAAAGTACTGTAGCATGCTAATTCAAGTGAATTGTTTTTTTGCTATGTTTATATATATATCCAGACACACACACACAGAAGAATATTTGTACGCACATAAATACACACCTGCTTATTTGTGTCTTTGTATGCCATCATTGTGATGGGATACTATTTGTTCTTCAGTGTAACCAGACCAGTTTTATTTTTCAGTTGGTTTAATTAGTTAATTTAGCAATCAGTCTAGTGCCTGGATGCAGTAAGCTGATAGTTCACAGATCGTTTGTCACATGAGTGTTTATCTCAGACCTCTAATAGCCATGTTAGAAACTGCAACCTATCATGTTGCAGTTTGTAGAACTTTCACCATGTGCTAGGGTTCATCTGGATAGTGCGCTTTGGTGAAGGAATGAAGGAAATCAGAAGTGAATTTAAAAATGGTTACCTTTTAATTTTTAAACTCTGTTTTAATTCAGTATGTGTAAGTGGTAGAATGATGTAATAACTAAAGCTCAGCAAATCGGTGGCTATATCTATATATCTGCAGGCCATGTTTTTGGATCACAGATTGGATGCAGATACACATTTGTATCCACACAGGGCTCTAGTAGTAATGTACAGATATATGGAGGCTTTCACTTCAGGACTTCTTAGCACTTTACAAATTCAGTATGTTGCATATATAGTTTTTAAAGATCAAAATCACTGGAACCATGTTAGGGAGAGGAAGAAACAGAGCTGATAAAACTGCTTTTTCCCTGACTATTTTTATATGATGGGAATGCTTGCATTTTTTTGCCACGTTAGGCTGGGGCCCTGGGATGCTGAATTTTTTTTGCCTCTCCAACGTCTTATTGCAGGCTATCCACATTTAGTAAGAATCAGTTTTGGATGCTATCACTGATGTGCAAGGTGAAGTATTTCTTGTGTGCTTATTATTTTGTCTTCTGTTTACAGTAACTCCTTGCTTAACACTGTGAAAAATGGTACTTTGAACAAAATGATGTTGAGCAAATTCAATTGCCCCATAAGAATTAATGTAAATAGGGAGTGTGTTTTGCCCAGGGAAGCTCATGATGATATATATATTTGTTAGTCTCTATGGCCACAGGACTACTTGGTGGTGTTTTTTTTTTTTTTTAAATATATATAGTTACAGACTAACATGGCTACCCCCCCTTGAGACTTTAAATAGGGAGGGTTAAGTTCCAGGGAAGTTTTCTTTTCAGCACGCAAAAGACATACTGCATATGTATACAGTATATGGTTTTTAAACAATTGAAAACTGTACACAGCAATGATGATGGTGAAGCTTGGTTGAGGTTGTGGAATCATAAAGTGGAATATTTCCCAGGGAATATTTTGCTACTAAATGCTACAGGTACTCTTTTGTGTCCTCAAGGGTTAACAAGTTGTTAATGTAGCCTCACACTCTACAAGCCAGCATGGACTGAGGCAGGAGCGAGAAAACACAATACACCTGCTTTGTGGAGATGGGATATGGAGTGGGGTGCTCAGTCGGGGAGCAGAACATCCTGACATCAGCATCCCTCTCTCTCGTCTTCCATGCCCTCGCCAACAGCAAGCAGGAGGCTCCTGGAAGCAGCGTTAAGGCAGAGGGCCAGGAGCAGCATGACAGTGGGGGGAGGGGCAGCAGAACTGATGTTGGCAGCTACCCAGCTGCGTACAGTACTTTACAGTGAACTTGGTGGAGCTGGTGGAGGAAGGCTGCCTGCCCATCCTGGTACCAGGTCCCCATGAGGACAGGCTGCTTTTCCAGAAAGTCTTGTAAGCAGTGGACAAATCAGGAGGCCAAATGACATAAGGGAGCATGACACAACTTTAAACGAGGATGTGCTCTAATAGATAAGCAATGTAACAATGAAACGAAGTAAACCAGGACGGTGTTAAATGAGGAATTACTGTATTATTTTTAAGCAAACAGCACGTGCTGTTTTATCACATGATGTGGTTTTCAGTCACCAGAAGGAAAAAATTAAGGTTATCGTATATAAAAGTTTGTATAAAAATCTTTGCCTACTGTTGAAATATAGCTACTTCTATTAACACCTATACAGCAATTTAGGGCAGGAAGTGAAGAATTCTATTCCTAGTAGACCTACCAGCCATGGTCAATGGAATGGAAAAATGAGGGGAGAATTTTAAATATTATTTAAGTTAATCAAAACTGTTAGATAAGGAGTTGGATTCCATTTGGAGTTCAGAATAAACAGTTGGTAAAGGAGTTGTTTCACTTGGGGAAGGGGAGCAAGTGGTAGAATTGCTGCTGGATGTGTGTATTTAATTTTAATATAAATCTTAGAAACAGAATTTGGCACTTAATGAAAGGACATGTTAGCACTCAGTTCTGTAATGTGTTTTAACTGTGAAAAAACACAAAGGAGCAATCAACTTGCATTGTTTTTTGAAACTAACACAAACAACTTTTATCAAAAGCACTATTTTGAAACGGTATGTCTCCAAATACAAAAACAAAAAAATAGTTACTTTTTTGCTCACTTGTTTGTTCAGAAAGATCTTTTGGTTGCGCTTGAGAGCAACACCACCAATCTTCTTAGGGCCTATCTTTCATCTTCCCTTTCCTTTGTGCACAGTTTCAGTTCTGCTGCTGCTATCACAGTGTACTAGCAGGGCTTTTATGACTTTTCTGTTTATAATATAGATTGTATTTCAATATTTTATATTTTTAAATAACATATATTTTTTTAAATTGCTCAATGAGATTTTCTTAATGACATGTGCCAAGTAATGGAGAGGTACGGAGTCAGAGTTGAGATACTAATAGAGATAGGCATATTACTGTTGCCCACGATGGATAGATTAGCGCAAGAATTAGTATCTGAAGATTTCTAGTTAATGCATTTTAGTTATTAAAAATGTCCATCTGTCTGGTCAGATAAGAGGTCTCAAATACTTGTCCACTAGGTTTTTATTCTTTATTAGTGTAACTATGTTTATGAAGTGTGTTTCTGAGTTCACAGAATATTTCAATAATAATTTGCCAGGAAGCTATGAAATAGATTGCAGAGTGTATGAAAAGGTACAAGCCTGAATAAACAAAGTCAAAGCTAATTTAAAGGATTGGGTTTCAAATTTAAGTAGAGACAGTCTGCTGTAGAGAAGCCTGCTTGTATGATACAGAAACTAGTAGGAGGACCTTATGGTAAGATATACTGTGTTAATTTTCAGGCTACATTTTGTAGTGCTACATGGTTACATCTGGAATACTGGCAGTATTTCTTACGAAACAAGGTTTTCCTCTGTTTTTAATGGTTGTTTCACATATCACTTAAGTACTAACGTGAGCAAGCATTATAAAGGAAAATTATAGGTTTATGAAAAAGAATGTCTGTTTATGCCTATAAATAAACATAAATGTTTAGCAGCTACACCCATAACAATTGAACTCGGAGGTCAGGACTGGCTCACAGTGTTTAAAGATCTATAGAACTGTGGTATGTATCTGATCAAATTTGCAGAAGTTAAAAAAAAACCCAAAGTTGGCCAACAGCCAAGTTTGAGTGAATACAGATGTTGTTCTAAGGGGTTTACTGTATGTTGTTGACAACACATGACCAGGATAATCGGGTGTTGTGGACTTTATGGAATGTGGCTGACAGTTTCAAGTAAACATAAACCAAACTTGACGGTAGAACATAAACTTTTCTATAGCTGGAGAGCTGCTGAAGTGTTATACGCCAAATATGAGAGAAAATGGAATTAGAGGCTTCTGTTAGATTAAAACAGTTTTTACAATATATGTCCAAATAACTTCATTTTGTATCTTAAGTCTAGATCCATATACCATAAACCCACATGTACACTATCATTGTTTCAAGGTTATTGCACATGTTTCCACCCCCATGGTTAATTCCATGAATGCCTAGTTAGGTCTCTGTCACCTGTATCACCCTTGTCCCACTTCCTTGAGACAGTTTGTGTTAAGGTGTGATGCTATGTGATATCCCCAACAAGCCAGTCTGTGTAAAGATCAGTCCCTGTGCAGTGCTTTCTCTCTCTAAGGGCTACGAACAGTGTATCGCTACCAGCTATGAGTTGCCACATGACTCTAAGCAAGCACACGCATTCTTAAAGTCAAAGCATTATAGAGAAAAGAGACACAAATCCTAATAAAGACATTTAAATACACACTAAAGATAACAGAAGTCATCTTTCAGTGTTATGGGGTGCTAGTAAGCCAGTTTTCTGAAAGGGTCCTGACTCTTTGCTGCACCCCAAAGAAGACCCTGAGTCAGTTCAAGCTAATCCTGTTGTGCCAAAAACCTTTCCTTTGTCTTAGTCTCTGGAAAATCCAGATTGGACCAGAATATATAAGCCTCTGAAGGGAGTGGTACCTCTGGAGGTCTTGGTGATTCACCTTAACTACCCTCAATTATTTTTAGTTCCTGGAGGACTTGTAGTAAACCTCCCCCATATATGAACAATCATACATAGACTATTTGTAGATTTAATACAATAGCCCATCAAAGCTACTGCAAGGGATTTCAATATCTGTCTTGAACACGTTCTAAGGTTATGTAGGTGTTAGGTTGTGAGTAATCTTCATGATTTCCCAGAGTTCAGAAACATTTTTATAGAAACATTGTTTTAATATTTAATAATTTCCCATGAGAAACTATTCATTTTTTAAAGTGCAATTCTGCTTTGTGAAAAGGTTACGTATAAATGATATCACCTTAATAAATGTGTTTCCTGTGTATATTCAGTCACGCCTGCTTGCATTAGTAGTATATATATATTTTTAAAGCCACTGCTTTCATTACTGTCAGCCATGGAGAATCAGCACAGTAGTGGGAGAATGAATTGACATTTCTTTTCTAGCTTTGATGACATTGCCTTTAGATTCTGTTTCATTGTTCCTCTGCAACCTCAGTAAAGATGAGTTGCATCAGATACACCTGAAAGAAAAACTTTGTATTGCAGAAACTTTATTAGAATCCCAAAAGGACAGAGGACTGGATCCTGGATTAAGTTTTCAGGTCAGGCAATTGATATCAAATGTTTAGGGGAATATTATTTATTTTTAACATGCTTACTGAGCACATTTAATGTGGTGTAAATGAGGAACGTTAACAATAGCTGGGAGGAGAGCAGCTGGGAATAGCCTTAGTATTTTGGAGAAAAACAAAAACATGGAAGTGACTAAATGTGTCAGTCACCATCCACTTCGCTCATTTTGTATGCTGCACTTCCTCCATCCTATTTCATTTGTTCTTTGTCTTCAGGTGTAAGCTGAGGGATCTGTCTTCCTGTGTGTCGTCTTTACCCGACACATTTTGGGCACGATTGTAATAGTACAAATTTAGTAATCCTAGGTGCACAATAGTGTAATACATCCTCCAGTGGCAGTGGAGTCTTGAGGAATGGCTATTGTGCTATAATTAGGTGCAACTTTCTATATAATGATGACACTTTGAAATGATATACAACTGTATTTCTAATACTGAGTGTAAATAAAACTAAAGAATTAATAATATGTTTACAGTTTGGTAGTGGTTGAATGCATGGGTGAAAGTAACTTAACATTTCTTACAGGTACTGACCTATTGGAACCCGGGTCCCCGCCAGCTCTTTAAATAGCTCCCTGTCAACATCTGCTGCAGCTCAGCCAACTCTTGCCAGCGCTGCGCACCAGGGCTCACCTGCTTACTTCACCCATGATTGAATGCTTATAAGATGTTACAGTATTTTTGCAGTTATTAAGCGAATTGATTTTTAGGGCTAAATAATGTTTGCATAAACATTCTTTGGGATCGTGCCACTAGCCCTTGGGAAAGGACCTCTTATACATAAGTTGCTTCCTTTCTGCACATAACACAGTCATCCACAACTGGCTCTAAATATTACAAGAAGAGTTGTTTAACTGAATTTTAATAGATAATTGTCTAACTGCTGAAAATTTCAGTGGTTACACGCTGCGGACTCTGCAGTATAAAGCTTTAATGAGCTTATTGGTTAAATGATTAGTTGGTTACACTCTAACATCCCTAATAACAAGTATTGAAGTTCCCCTAGTGCAGTGGTTTTGAACCCTTTTCCATTTGTGGACCTGTAAAAAATTTCAAATGGAGGTACAGACATCTTTGGAAATCATAGATGTAGCTTGCGGATCCCCAGTTGAAAACTATTGCTCTAGCTCGAGAAGGTGAGAGAGGATTATTCTTCTATTTAAGGAGTACTTTCATACCATTAATGGGTGTTTTTTTTGTTTATTTTTGTGTATTTATTTGAGGTCTGTTGCCAGTTTAATGTTTACTTTTAGCAGGTTATTTTTGGATAATGGTCAAAGAGTAGATCATATACTCAAGTAGAGTAGATCATATACTTTTACAGTCTCTGAAGCTTCAGAGGTGATTGAAGCATATCTCTTCAGTGTGTGAATGTGTGTTGAGGGGGAAAGAGAAAACTGGCTAGAAGAATGAACCTGTCTGTCAGACTTAGTGGAATCCACAAATCTAATCAATAATCTATGTACTAGAGGTTATCTAGTATTAAAGTAGCTGTGCAGAATGAAGACTAATTCAGTATACAAACATATTGTGTTGGGACTGTTCAGAAAGTCTTGAGTCCAGGCAAAATTACTATTTAATTCAGTGGCTGCTGCATGTGTTGAATAACTCTGTAAATTGAACACTTGTTTCGGTGCCTAACTTCAGGAATCCAAGCATGAAAATTTTGGCCTTACATCTTCACCCTGATGCCTGTGCTTTTGCATAACAAATAATGCATTTTGAATTCAAGACATAATGTGAAACTGTTTCCTAAGAGCATTTTGGCAGAGATTACAGTAAAAATTCTTGAATCAAGAAGCCATTCATATGTGTGTAACTACTTGATACTAGAATCAGTGTTCTCATTTTATGTAATTTGTGTTTGGCTTAAAAATAATAAAGTTTCTGTACAGTTGGTCAGATTTTTTTTTTTTTTTTTTAACAGGAATAGTGAATAGCTCCAATGATGGAGGACGGGAAGCCAGTTTGGGCTCCACACCCAACTGATGGGTTTCAGATGGGGAAGATTGTGGATATTGGCCCTGACAGCTTAACTATTGAACCATTAAACCAGAAAGGCAAGGTAAGAAAGGGAATAAGAACTATACCATCACATAATAGGCATAGTGTACAACAGTGGGAGTCAGTGTCTAATCTCAGCTTTGTCTCTGACTTGAGTAATTCACTTAACATTATCTTTGCCTCAGCTTCCTCAATGCAAACAAAAATGATCATAATATTGAATTTGGCAACACTGGCTCCCCCTGACAAGAAACACATAGTTTCCAGCTCTCAGATTTTCATGTGTGCACCGTATCTATTGTAAGAAACAAAGCATGTGCATGTCTTTGTGTGAAGTGTTACTTTTCCCCTATTGAAACTGAGACTGGCTCAGGATCTGTCTTCGAGATGAAGACTCCATTTCTCCTTTCCACATGCTTGCTTTTATAATTAGGGCCCTACCAAATTCACAGTTCATTTTGACCAATTTCATGGTCATAGGATTTGAAAATTGGTGAATTTCACATTTTCCTATGTTTAAATCTGAAATTTCATGATGTTGTTACTGTGGGGTTCTGACCCAAAAGGAGATGAGGGGGGCACAAACTTGTGTAGGTGGGATCATGGGATTGCCACCCTCACGTCTGTGCCGCCTTCAGAGTTGGACTCTGAAAATAGCAACTGCAGATCTTCCTGCAGCTGCAGGAGGTTCTAAGAGGTAGAAGTGGGTATGGTCTGGTCCCCCATCCCGCCTTCTACTGCCAGAACAGGACAGGGGTAAGAATCCCCCTCTGATGGGGCACTCCTAGGAACAAGGAGATGTTAGATTTCATGGGGATGGGCTTATTCATGGTCTATAACAAATTTTTCAGGGCCATGAAATTGGGAGGGCCCTATTTATAATGGTTAAAAATCTAGAATGAATTATCAACACAATTTTTGCTTGTGTTCATTAATGTCAGACTCTTTTCCTGTTTCCTCTAGCTTCACAGTTTCAACAGAATTAATTTTATAAGGGAAAAGATATTTTTGGACACTTTGTAAATGTCTGAAAGCATTATATATTATTGGATAGGTAATTCTGTGGGATACTAAATAGTGAATTTGAGACATTATAATGTCTCAACTGTCACATGTGTTAAGAGTAGTGAGCCTTGAGTACCCCTAACTTGTGTTCTTGTAGCTCAGGAAAATCAGAATGTTAAGGATAAAAAACTAAAACCTGTAAATGAAAAAGCCATGCATGCATGTTGAGGGAAACACTAGTAACAAGAGACCCATAATGCTTGAAGATACCATTTTTAAGGAATAACTTAAGGAATTTAATAACATACATTCCATCAGCCTCCTCCAGAAGGCATCTTCAAAAATAATATGAGCTCATTCCACAAAGAGCTCTTTTGGATTATATTGTTGTGATGTTTCTTATTTGATGTAATGGCTTAATTCAATGATGAAGAGGTGGATTCCTTGTCCTGACATCTGAACTTTCAAATTGGTTGAGTGTTAACCATGTTTGTCGCATCTGGCAGCTTTAATTTGAGAGTGAGAGAGAGAGAGAGAGAGAGAGAGAGAGAGAGAGAGAATACCTTTGTCTTTAAGAAATTTTGTGCTGCCAGTTATTTAGTTGTTAGCTAATAAGTTATATTTTTTGCATTTTACTGGCAAGAGCAGAAATTATCAGCTGTATTTTAAGGCTTTAAGTTTTGTTGTTTCAGAAGGTGGACTTAAAGTGTGTGAGATTTCCAACAAATTCCCCTTATTACAACTCAATTTGTAGAAAAGATGAATACTCTCATTTTCTCATCAGTTTTGTCATGGTGACAGTTGCAAGGAATTTAGTCATAGGTCAAGAGATGACAAAGCAGACCTTCCTATTCTGGGGGACATGGGTGTGTATCTTAGGAAGAAACCTGAATGGGAAGCTGGTGGTCTTTGCTTGATAAAAATATAAACAAAGCATAATGTCATCTGATTCCTTCTCTTTCATGGTAAGGTCCCCAGATAAGTACAATGGGCACGTCAGCTTGCTTTCACCTTAACACCAGAACCAGAGCTTTCAGGCAAGAGTGTGCTGTGCATTGTGGAATTATTCTCAAGAGGTCTGCATATGACCTAAACTAATTGTATCTATATTCCCTTTCTTATGTTTCCTGGGATACTTCAATAGGGTTTTCTTGCCACACTTACAAGTCTGGGAAAGCTTTGGGCTGTTGTCCTCCTCTGGCACTGCAGGTCACCATATCCTATTGACCCTCATTCTCTGTAGCTACTCTGGAACACAATGCCCTAATATCCAGGTTATTTCTCCTAGCTTCTGTGGCAGGTTTTCATGTCTACCATCGCCTCCACCTTTTCCCTTTAGCCAATGAAAGAAACAGCACCCCAGATGTGAAGGAATTAGAAGGCATTGAGGGGCCTCTTGGTCCAATGTCTTTCTTTTTACCACACGCTCCCCTGGCTTTCCTTCTGTAAGGCCAGACATTTCCTTTGTGTGCACTGGTCAACATTTAACTTGATAGCCTTGCCAAAGGTAAGTGGGCATATTTTCCACAGTGGTCAGGGACTCAGAATTTCCAGTTGTGGGAGATTTTTACCTGAAAAAGTGACTTCCTCAATATGCGGACACTTCACTGGCAGCCCAGTCCAGACAGGCATTATCTCAGCCCCTCCCTTGGCCATGAAAACTCTCAGGTGACATCAGACCAACATGAAATAAATAAAACACGTGGATTGCTATCTGATTCTAAGTGACTTCGTATACTTTCACAAGCAGTGCAAGCTTAAAAATTGCATGTTCTGCAGACTTCTCCTGAGAGAGAGAAGAATTAGAAAAAGTGCAATTCAAATACATTTCATGCAGGTATTTGGTCCTTGGGATCAAATGCTGATGGAAATCTATTCTTAGTGGTATAATAAACTTTATGGAAATCTGCAGCTATTCAGAATCAACAGAAGAATCAACTTAAGATCCTGATTCCTGCCACACTCTGTAGAAAGGAATACAGGTAGTGACAAATTTAAAGCAGGAGAAAATATCGCTTCATAAGTGATAACAGGGTCAAGGCGTCCCACATGGCTGTCTGCAGTTAGATCCTAAATTAATGCCAATTTCTCTCAATTTTGTGAGCAAAAGTGCTACCGCATTGATCAAAGGAGCTCACTGGACATTGTAAGGAGGGACCCAGTAGAACTGTGTAAGAATTTCAGGAACAGTTTTGTCCCATTCCCAGTCTCAGCAACCTGGAAAGACCAAGACATGAATGAGGTAACCCAAAATCTGATTGAGATTGGAATACTGCAACCTGATTCTCGTGCTCTTTCTCACCTCAGGGAATAAAGGACCAGCATAGCACACTCCTATCTGAAAAATGTAAATAAGTTCTGAATGAAGGCTTGTCTTCAGAGCATTCCCATTTTATTATCTTCAGATAATTCTTATGATTTGCAGATGGATGGCAGCTGTTTTCTTTTTCTAACTTCAAATATTACCATACTATTTTACATGTGTTACCATAGGGTCTCTCCTGTATTTTGGTAATAATTATACTGGCTTTAGAAATTAAGAAAATTAATGCATCTTTTCCTGGACAATTTTTCTGAGGTCTGGATGATGGAGAAAGCGGAAGCAAACACATGGAGCGATGTATATTAGGGTATGTCTACACAGCAGCATTATTTCGGAATAACTAACATTATTCCAAAATAACATAGTGCACATCTACACTACAAGCCTTTATTTCAAAATAATGTTGAGCTGGAGGACTTCTTACTTCTTGTAAACCTCATTTCACGAGTAGTAAGGGAAGTCAAAGGAAGAGTGTTCTTCCTTCAACTATCTGCTGTGTAGATAGTGACAAAAGCCTAACTTAAGCTAAGCAATCGACGTAGCTGACAGTGCATAGCTTATTCCGACATTAGCCCTGCTGTGTAAGCTGTACCCTTAAATTTCATGGCAAATACAAATACATGGTGTCAGGAAGCCAATCATAGGATGCAGGCGATGCATTAGGATTAGCAGCTTGTGGACCACCAGGCAGTTTGTTTACCTGAGCATCTGTCAGCCGGTGGTCAGGGCAGTGAGTGGTGTGTGTGTATTATACACCCGAGACTTCAACTGCTAGGACTGGGGTCCTTTAGCAGCGGGCAACCTGGAGGAGGTTGACGGGTGCCCCAAAAAGTTACAGGGAGAGCTTTACACCTCAGACTTTGACTGCTAGGATACACGATCCCTTTGCAGCGGGCAGCCTGGGGAGGCTGAGAGATGCCCCAACAGATCTGTCCCCTGGAAGCGACACGATCCAACGCTCAAGCTCTCCCTATATCTGTCCCTTATGACCGGCTGGAGTTCTTTTTAAAATTGTGCTTGGTTCTGTTACAACTACTGAAGGAGTCAGGTCACAGCTTAAACAGTTACTATTTTATTGTTACAGGGTAAACTTAGCTGTTAAATGCTATTACTGTGTTACAGATAACACAGCCACTACAAAGGACAGGACAGAAATTACACTAATAAGTCACTTACAGGTACCATGAAACCCTTTTGGTTCTCTGAGCTCTTATTAAATGCATGCAAAATAGACACCTAGCAGGTATATATTCTCACCCCTGCGTTCCAGACTTGGCGTGGCCAGCGTCTTTCTCTCAATCCCTCGGGAAGAAGTAGGGCAAGGCTGGGCGTCCCACAGACCTCGGGAGACAACCAATACCTGCCAGCAGGTGTAGATGATTGGAGCTCAAATGGGATGGGCTACTAAACCCCTCTTTATACCCCTTGGGTCACGTAGGCTTCTTCCTGGTCTCAAGTGGCCAATTAGGAAAAATGGCTTTGAACGCCAAGTTTCCCACGAAGGGTGCAAAGCATAATTCACACCTGGGAAAATGCAGACAATGGGCACTTCTAGTATGTGATGGGCGAAGATTCCTCTCCTGGGACAGTGCAGGCGTGTCAATTACTGGTGCTAGCCATCAGGGTGGTGGGAGGTCCCCTGGGTCATCAGCTAGCCCATTTACTATCTGGTTTCTGTTTATTAGAGTCAGGGACAGACAGCACACCTGCATTCCCAGGGCATCAAAGGCTGACTGCCTTTCTCTTGCTCTCTGAGGGGGGGAAACAAGATGGGGTTCATGTCTGGCTACAGCATCCACAAGCACAGAGCCCTGTAGCTCCCTCTGGCCATGGTTTGCTGTTTCCAGCCAGTACGAGCAGCAGGGCTTCATACATGTGGATGTTCAGGTAAACAAACTGCCTAGCAGATCACCATATTTAGCTTGTGGTCCACTATGACCCCTAGATCCCTTTCTGCAGTACTCCTTCCTATACAGTCGCTTCCTATTCTGTATGTGTGAAATGGATTGTTCCTTCCTATGTGGATACTTCGCATTTGTCCTTATTGAACTTCATCCTATTTACCTCAGACCATTTCTCCAGTTTGTCCAGATAATTTTGAATTATGACCATATCCTCCAAAGCACTTGCAACCCCTCCCAGCTTGGTATCATCTGCAAACTTAATAAGCGTACTCTCTATGCCAATATATAAATTATTGATGAAGCTATTGAATAGAACTAGTCCCAAAACAGACCTCTGTGGGTCCCCACTTTTTATGCTCTTCCAGCATGACTGTGAACCATTAATAACTACTCTTTGAGAATGGTTATGCAGCCAGTTATGCATCCACCTTATAGTCGCCCCATCTCGGTTGTATTTCCCTAGATTATTGATGATAAGTTCACATGAGACTGTATCAAATGCATTACTAAAGTCTAGGTATACCACATCTACCACTTTCCCCTTATCCACAAGGCTTGTTATCCTATCAAAGAAAGCTATCAGGTTGGTTTGACCTGATTTGTCCTTTACAAATCTGTGCTGGCTGTTAACTATCATCTTATTATGTTCCAGATGTTTGCAGATGAATTCCTTAGTTACTTGCTCCATTATCTTCCCTGGCACTGAAGTTAAATTGTTTCAGGGGAAAAGGCAATGTGCCACGTTAATTTAGAATACAGTAGAAAAGCAGTTAGCATATGCTTCATAAAGACAAGCCCCCTCCCACACACACAGAGTGGTCCTGCAGATGTTGTATAGCTACCAGTCTGTCATGGCTCAAGTTGGTCTTGCTGGCCAGGCAAGGCTGACTAAGTGAAGAGTCGGGGTTCCTCTGAGACTCCTGAGGCTTGGCTTGCAGGGCTGAACCCAGAGTGTAGTGGCAAAACCCCCCTACTTTATACATGCAAGTTTCCATTGGAGTCTATGGGTTTTGCAGTGTTATGCTGCAATCATTTATCCTGAAAAGGTGTTAATCTGTGTTTTCTAGAGTTATTCTTTGATGGTTATTGTCCGCTTTTTCCTTGGTAGTCTCTTGTTTGTGTGTCACTGCTGGGAGCATCTGCCTGTCTTCAGGGTTCATCAGTTCTGCTAATTTAATTCGGCCTTAGACACAATGGATGTTTCCTGGTTATCTTCAAGGTTTCTACTTCTTGATCACCTGGATATTTGTGATGGCTTTCACACTTACACATATAGTTCACTCACACCAGACAATATTGCAGAGTTTTAGACAAGATCAACAGTACTAAAGGAATAACAAAAAGGAATTTTGCACAACTTAGTTTGTGATATAGACAAGGGATACAACTTAATTTGTAAGCTAACAGGAAGCAAGATCTCACAGTAAATATTATCTAATCATGAGAGAGAGAGGGTGAAATAGAAGCATACAGAACTTATAAGCAAATCATTATACATCACATCATTATGCATGCTACATATTCTTATAACCAGTACTAAAATACTACATTTTTGCTACAAGATACCTCCTGTACAAGCTCCTTGAGTATTTTCACATCACTTAATATTCCTTTTCTTATATAATTATAGTTGCCTAGGTTATAAGCACTCTACATCATTTTGTAGTGATATGCAGGTCACCCCTCATTCTTTTCAATGGCTGTATGTAGCTGTAGATATGTTAGGAAGTGTAAGGAAAGGAATAATGGGTATTGTATTACATGCCTGAAGAGGATCGTAGGAATACAGAAATGTCTAGTCCCTAAAAGACTATTTGCCACCCCCTTAATATTTTTTATATTTTAATGTTCAAAGGCTGATTGATAAAACAAATTCTTTTCTAGGTCTCTGTGCAGTCCTTCAGTAGTAATGCATATGAATAATACTCCCAGTTTCACAAAGTGTGTTTTGAACTTTGTCATAGCGAAGACTATGTATGGGAAGAATACACGACCTCTGGTAGACTTCTGTAATTAACTTAAATTTAATCACAAAAAAATCACAATTAATTGTAGTTTTAATCAGTTTTAAACAGTAGAATAGCAGTTGAAATGTATTAAATATTTTTAGATGTTATCTACATTTCATATGTATTTTAATCATAATTTAGAAAATGAAGTGTATAGTGCTCACTTTATATTATTTTTATTACAAATATTTGCACTGTAAACATGATAAATGAAAGAGATAATATTTCACAGTTCACCTCATTCAAGTACTTTCGTGCAATCTCCTTATCCTGAAACTGCATCTTACAAATGTTGATTATTTTTAAACATAACTTCAGTCAAAAACAAAACAATGTGAAACTCAGGAATCCTGGCTAAAGCATTAAGACCATATTAGTGGTTAGCATATCTAGCACATAAGTATCTTGCAATGTCAGCTACAAAAGTGTCATGGGTTCGCCGTTGCTCACTTTGAGATCACAGCGTAAACAAGAAGCAGGCAGCATTATCTCCTGTAAATGTAAACAAAGTTCTTTGCGTTACTGGCGGAACAAGAAGTTGATTGAATGAACTGTAATCTCTAAAGTTATATGTTGTTTTATTTTTCAATGCAGCCATTTTTTGTACATCATTCTACATCTGTAAGTTCATTTTTCATAATAAAAAGATTGTACTATAATACATGTATTAAGTGTATTGAAAAATACTGTTTTTGTTTTACAGTGCAAATATTTGTAATAAATAAATATAAAGCGAATGCTGTACATTTGAATGCTGTACTGTAATTGAAATCAATATATCTGAAAATGTAGGAAACATCCAAAAATATTTAAATATAAATGGCATTCTATTACTGATTAGCAGTGCAATTAATTATGACAATTATTTTTAATCGGTTGACAGCCATACTCCTAACTAAAGATTTTTTTTTTAAATGGGATGGTTAGGTAAAGGGTTTCAATGGAAAAAATATTTAATCATGTGGCAGGATAACTTAGGTATTTTAAACATATTATATTTTAAAATGAATATCTGTTGTAGTTGGCAACATGCAAACGTGTACATTTCACCTAATGTCACCTAGAAAATAATGCAGTGATGGATTTATGCCATGCATTAGTTATATTCTTCATAGACATAACTGAAACTAAGTTCATATTCTAAAGAGGTGTTTGCTAACTATTTTTCACATCACTTAATATTTTAAAAGTTAAATTCAGATGAGTCTTAGCTTGGACGGGACCCTTACATGAGTTTCTCTGAACTTGGCATGATCCTTATGTCCCCCTTCAGTTTCTACTAAAGATGATTTCAGCATTCATCCTGGAAAAAGATGCAAGCAAAAGCAGCATCCAGCTTACAAGGGATGATATGCAGTATGGTTCTCATTAATTTTTCATAAAAGTGTATCTACCCAATGCTTTGCCAGACTTTTATGTAGTGGTTCTTAAGACAGAGCACTGGAGACACAAAGATACTGTTCCCTCCCTCGTTGACTAATCTGGTGCAGCTGGTTTTAGGTCTGTTGAAAAATGATGAGCTTAGTTTTGAGAAGAGAGATTCAGTTGAGTTGCTTTATCATAACTCATTCTCTTTTTGAAAACAAAATCTGTCTTCATCACCATGTATTTTCACTTGCATTACATTTAAACAGATATGAACTGCCAATTAAATTACAGAATTTTGGGAAGTTAGTTTTTTTTTTTCTGGGCACCCAGTCTTGTTCTGCTTTATGTGGCATGAACAGTTTGAGGAGTGAGCTCTGTCTAGACTAGAAGAGGCAAAAAAGAAAAACAAATATGTAGCTATTGTGACAACCCAATGCTCCTTGAATTCATGGGAACCTTCATCTAATATTCCAAGCCTCTGATTAGCCATCTGCAGCATTCTCTGATGTAGTAAAACCTTTAGGGTCATAGACAACTCGTGCCTCCCAATATTTGGGGTAGGGTGGGGGTAAACCCTATGTGTCTCCTCTGTCCAGCAACCTCTACCCTGCACCCAGCCTCGGACTGCCACACTCTCACCACTCCATGGTACCTGCAGGGAAGGGCTCTGTCCTTCCACTGTGCCTGTCCCACAACAGGTTCAGCCCCTCTCCCTGGCAGCCAAATCTGGGTGGGGAGTGAGACAAAGCCTCTAGTCCTGTGGCTGACGCTGGCCACTCTGGGTTGCTGACTCTTTGCCGTAGGTGCCTAAGAGAGCCTAGCTCGCGCAGCGATGGTGGGCCACCCCGACCTTGGACCAGGCTGGGTCAAGTGAGCTGGAAACATGCCAGGAGGTGGATGGGACTCTTGTTCGCTCAGCCCTTGTCTCTGACAGTTGGGCTCACAGTGGAGGTGGCCTTCCATCCCAGCCAGGCTCTCTCAGGCAGCTGCTGCACTGTATAGGGCAACAGGCCAGATCAGCAAGCGAGAGAAGTGGCTGGTCCTGCCCCTTCTGCTTCCTGCCTTAGCCTGACTACCAGGGACAGGGGCTGAGCGTGCTGGGGGGTAGTTGATGTGGGAGACAGACAGAGCCCCTCTTCTACCCCCTTCCCAGCATACCTAGCAGAAATCTGGGGGAAGAGGGGAAATTTGACCCCACCTGCCCCCACTATATGTTGCCTGTGCTTAAGGCTCTTTATGGCTGTAACGTACTTTACTGAACAACACTTGTGCCTTGCAGGCTATATAGATTTCCTGATGAGGTCTGGCTAATCTAGTTTCTGACCATATCTAAGGTAATTTTAGAAAGTGTTACCACTATCACAACAATCACGGGAAGTAGGAAGAACAAAAGGGCCTCAGGAAAAAAAGTATACAATCCACGAAAAGCCTCCTGTGCCAGGGAAGGAAATCATAGAAGTTTTTTTTTTTACCAATTTGCAACTGGCAATACTTAGATTATTTTTACAGACATTTAATGCTTCATTTTAAGAAACCTGCTACTTCCAAATTAATTGGAATTGAAGCTACTTAAAGCTGTTGCAATTTTAGATTGTGTGGCCTACATCATGTTGTTTCTATTGTGCTTAAATAAGAGGAGTAACCTTATATTTCTCTCATAGACTGCCACAGGAAAAAAGATGTTTGTCATGAAGGTGTCTCACTGAGCAAAAACGAGTTGACCTGTGGCACCTTAGAACCTAACATATATATAGTATCATGAGCTTTCGTGGGCAAAACCCACTTCAGTTTAAGTGGACAAACTTGCTTAAAATATTAAGATCATAACTTCCAATAGAAGAACATCTTGTTGCCTACCTTTGGCTGTTTTAGTTCAAGACAACTACTCTTATTGCCTTAATGGTCTTCTCAGGGAAATTATTTTGGTAGCAGCATGTCAGCTGTAACAATTGGAACAACAAGGCTTCCATTCATTCATGGATAGCTGCAATTCTCTATGCAAACACCTAGTGCGAGCTGTCTACCCTCAGATAAATGTCTGGATGAAAGTATGTAATTTGTTAAATGTAGTTGCATATTTTTACACTGTGGACACTGATAGATCTGTTCTTGCATGGGTCTCTTTCCTTTTTTAAAAATAATATGAATTACAATTTCTGAAGTATTAGAAGCTTCAGGGGGTAGCTGAGTTAGTCTGTACAGGATAAACTTAAAAAACAACAAATAGTCTGGTAGCACTTTAAAGACTAACAAAACATGGAGATGGTATCGTGAGCTTTCGTGGGACTGAAAAAGTGGGCTGTGCCCACGAAAGCTCACGATACCATCTCCATGTTTTGTTAGTCTTTAAAGTGCTACCAGACTATTTGAAGTATTAGAGACAAGTTTCCTTTTGTTACAAATTTGTTCTAGAGAGAGAAACACTGGCTAAGTGGTTTTCTTGTGCAACTGAAGTACAGGATTAAAGGAAAGGCTTGTTAAATCAAAATTCAGTGTTTGAGAATTAAATAGCTAATGTAGTGTATTTTTAAATGGGAATGTATTTAAGTGGGATAGGAGTACTGCAGCGTGATTCAGGGCACTGTGCTAGGAATCAGGAGGCTTGGCTCTTATTCCTGTAGCTGCTATTGACTTGCTATTGATTTTGAGCAAGTCACATCCATTCTGAATCTGTTTCCTTTTGAGTAAAATGCTTATAACTGTTACAACAGTGATGGACATTATAGAAAATGGTATCTAAATATCTGGGACTAGTGCTTACCTTCAAAGCTCTCAGGGATTTTGGATGAAAAATGGTAAGTATATGTAATAGTACAGTTGAGACTGCAGCAATTGCCATCCTGCAGATGTCTTCACTATTAGCATCCCTTCATGGGTCTAAATGCAAGAATGGCAAATGTTCTTGATTGAGGGGGAGTGTATCTTTGTATAACACCTAGTGGCCCACATCCTTGATTAAGGTTCTTAGGAACAACTGCAGTAGAGGTAAATTGCTGCAGTAGTTGGGTGAACACACTAAAACCTGCCACAGAAATATAGCAATGGCAAATTGAAATTCTGAAAATAGATTTTTTTCGAATCTGACAGACTTTTTTGGTTATCATCAACCAAGTGTTTCCTGCAGAAGAGGACAGTAAAAAGGATGTGGAGGATAATTGTAAGTACTGCACTTTAAGTGTATTTATAATCCATTTGTTTTATAACAAAATCTCTACTTCTAAGTTTATTTGCTTGAAGTTGCATGTTTATAGCAATAAAGATCCATTAATGTGTCTTATGTCTAAACGAATTTTAAGAGGCTTCACATTTATTGTTGTTGTTTATTCTGAAATGAGCATGCAAAAGACGACTTTTTAATTCCAGTATGCGAACTGTAGTACTCTTCCTAAACTGGAACAAAACTAGTGTCATTTTTGATTTACATATGTTAAATCAAATGTGCATTACAATATAGTAGTGACTGTTGTTCAGTTTGATGGACAGTAGAGTGAGCTATATGCAGCAATACAGAGTTTGATTCAACCTTTTGATGTATGATGTAAAACTACCTGTTTTGTCAGAAGATACTCAAGTTTGGGGGTAGTAATAGAAGAAGGATGCTGTATACCCAAATGTTAAGGATCTTGTTTGCTTCTGTACATTTCCTCCCTTTTTTAAGGGGAGAGCAACAGTATGCACTCTAAGGGGCATGGCAGCACAGTTTCACAGGTGATTAATCAGCTCCGCCTGGTCAGGGGCTCTGGGCTCTGTGCACTGAGCTGACTGGGTGGGGCTGATTAATCACCTACGAGAGCTGCTTGTCAAATCTGTCCGCAGTGCCTTATTTCCTGAAAACAAACTGAAGAAGTTGTCTTTTTAAATTTTGTTTCCCAGGGCAGTGCTAGCTTCCCTAGATGTTTGAAATTACTTTTTAGAGGTCAAAATACAGAGGATGCGGTTTTTCAAAAGCACTACATGACGTAGGACCACAAGTCCCATTGAAAGCAGTAGCATCCACTTCTTATGATTGAACCTAGATGTGTAGCCATTCTGCAATAATGAGGAAAACAACACTTGGAACTTATGATAGTGTAGAACTAGTAGCTAACATTTTCAATTAGAAGGTTTTCTTTTCAGTTGCATATAATTTTGCAAAATACTTAACTATTTGGGCTGAAATTTTCTAGGCTGGGTATCTGTCTTAGGCTTATTTTTATTGATTGATCGATGTAAAGTGTCAAATAATTGCTGTTTCTGAGAACAATGTTAGATAAAAATACTTTGTTTTAAAAAATTGTTTACTGCCATTTCACTGAGATTCTCTAGCAGCTTAGTTTTTTGGAGTGTGAACTTTGTTTTTTAAGAGGGTTTCCCCATGGTGTAAAGCAGGGCTACTCAACTTTGGAAGCCCCAGGGGCCACAATGATACTCTCAGCACATGCTGAGGGCTGCAACTTAAGTGTGGTTGCATATACATGCAAATATATATGCAAATAGCTTCTTTCACACTGGCGGGCATGAATACAAGGATTAAGGCAAGATTACACAACGCATAGGCCCCATTTAAGTCACTTCTGCTGATATTAATAAAATGCAATATTTACCTGATTTCCACCCATATGATAGCACTTTTAATGAGCAATGACAGTCCAGGAATTTAACTACTAAAATGCGTATCAACAGAAGACGGTTATATTGACAATTTTTTTGTTTTAGCTCTCAACTGTGGGCTGCGTTTTGAGCCCCACATAAATCCAAACCTCACCATAGGCCACAAACCAATGGGCCACAGGCCGCATGCGGGCCACGGGCCGCATGTTGAGTAGCTGTGGTGTAAAGGATGTGCATTTTAACATCTCTGTCACAATCTGCCCCAATTTGTCTGGGTTATGTGCTTCTGAATATAAGTTCATATTTATGTATTATTTAGCACATGCAATCTGCTCATAGCATTCTTCTCAATAATGTTCAAGGCACGAAAACCTTCAGGAAGTTGAGTAATTTTCCAGCCTTCAATAGTGTGTTATGGTTTGTGATTGCTCACATAGACATAGTGATATCTTGTATGCTCAGTAGAAACTTGTTTGAGTGTGTCTACTGAAGTAATCTACACAGATTCAGTCGCAGTAAGCATGCTCCATCCCTGGACTGCACATTGAGCTATCTCCATAGAGCAAGTGACCACGCTTCATCTCTGGTCTGCAGGCAGGCCTCCCAATATGTGAGGGCAAAGGGGGCAACTGCCCTGGGTCCCAGTGATTCAGAGGGGCCCAGGGTTCCTGGATACTGCTGCTGTGGCATGGGTGGTGGGTGAAGGTAGGTTTAGAGGAGGCAAGCCCCCAGCTCCACCCCTTCTACTAAGCTGCCTCCTATGGGAGCTAAGCTACCTCCTCCTGCACCACGAGAGGATGGGTGGACAGGTGGCCCCAGCCTCCCTGTCCCCAGAGCATGGGGTGGGTGGGCAGCATGCAGCTGCCCTGAGCACCTAACTTCTCCCCTGCTGTGGGGCTGTCAACACTCCATCCTCAGTACGCCTATCTGGAGGTGGAGTGTGGGTGGGGTCAGGTTGGCAGTTTGGGAAGACAGTGCTGCCTCCCACTCCTTCACAACATACAGGTGGCCCATGATCAGCACCCAGAGCCCCAAGCCAGTGCAAACACTCCAGGTGGCTCTTAGGGCTGCCTGGGGAAATGGGGCGCTGTGCTATGCAATCCAGGCTGCACTTGGGGGGTGGCGCTACAGTCTGGTGTGGAGGGCTGGCTGCCTCTTCCATCTGAGGCCCTGCCCCTTCTGGGAGCGTGGAGCTGGTCCCCCTGCTCTTTGCCCATGGACCCAACATGGCTACCCTGACTGCAAAGGATGAGCTATGCTTTCCTTACAATTTCCCTTTATTAATATTGAGAGCTGTTTTTTTTTTTCCTCCTGTGTCTTCAGGGCCTTCCTACTTATGTCCAGGCAGTTTAGAGGAGAAAGAGAAAGCATCTTTGTTGCGATAGCAGTGGGAGGCAGACTTGTTGAAAGGATAAGGATTAAAAGGGATAAAAAATGAGGGTAATGTCAGTGTAGGTTTCTACAGAGCACCTAACAAGGAAGAAGAGGTAGATGAGACCTTTTTTAAACTATTAAAATTTTTCAAACAGCAGGACTTGGCAGTAGTGGGAGACTTCAGCTACCCAGATGTCTGTTGGGAAACTACATCAGGGCACAGCTTATCCAATGAGTTCTTGGAACGAATTGGTGACAGTTTTTATTACAGAAGATGACTAGAGTAGAGGCTATTCTGGTTTTGATGCTGAAAGATAGGGAACTTGAAAGTAACCATGAAATCATATAATTAATGATTCTCAGAAATGGTAGGAGGAAAACAACAGAATAGAGACAATGGACTTGGAGAAGGCAGACTTGAGCAAAGTCAAAGAATTGGTAGGTAAGATGTCATGGAAAGCAAGTCTAAAGGGAAAAATAGCTTGGGAGAGTTTGTAGGTTTTCAGAGACATAAAGGGCAAAAAAGTGAACTATTCCAATGCATGGGAGAGATAGGAAAAATGGTAAGAAGCCGCCCGGACTTAAACAAATTATTTTCAATGACCTGAAATTCAAAAAAGTCATACACGAAGTGGAAACTAGGTTAAATTACAAAGCATAAACTCTAAAAATCCCAGCAACAAGCATGTAGGGACAAAATTACAAAGGTAAAGGCACAAAATGAAATTACACTAGCTAAGAATATAAAAGGTAACAAGAAATTTTATAAATTCATGGGAAGCAAGAGGAAGACCGAAGGAAGGAAAGACAGTAACTGAAAACAGCAATGGCCAAAGTATGAAATGCCTCTTGTTTCAGTTTTCATGAATGTTAGCAATGACTGGATGGCTAACATAGAGGACATCAGTGTAAATGAGGTAGGATCTGAGCCTAAAATAGAAAAATAATAGGTTAAGAATTACTTAGACAAGTTAGATATTTTCAGGTTGGCAGGGCCCGGTGAAAGAAACTGAAGAGATCTCTGAGTGATTAGTGCTTATCTTTGAGAACTTGTGGAGGATGGGAATGATACCTGAGGATTGGATAAGGGCAATTATGGTACCTCTCTATAAAAAGTGGACTAAGGGCAATCTAGGAATCCTACACCATTCAGCTTAATTTATCCAGAAAATAATCGAATAAATAATCAATCAAAGATAATTAGGTTATGAATAATAGTCAACATGGATTTGTCAAAATCAATTCATGCCAAACCAACCAAATACAGGTTGAACCTCTCTAATCTGGCACCCTTGAGACCTGACCAGTTCCAAATGAGAGTTTTCCAGACGAGGGGAGGTCAGCATTGTCTAGCAGCATTACCAACACTTTCACTGCTTACTGGGCTACTAGAGAACATTTAGGGGTAAATTAGAGCTAAATAACAATACAGAACAATGAGAGGTAGGATTGGACGCTGTAAATAAACTTTATGGGACAGGGGGAAACTTGGCCACACCTATGATAAGTGGGCATCTAGCCAACTAAAATCATTCTGGATGACAGATGTTTCCAGACCAGAGAGTTCTGGACTAGAGAGGTTCAACTTGTAGGTTTCTTTGATAGGGTAACAAGCATTGCAAATGTGAGGAAGCAGTAGATATCCTAGATTTCAACTTGGGTGTGTTGTTACTCTATCATATAACCTTCTCATAAACAAATTTAAGAATAATCCTGTCCACTAGAGCAAATACTCTTTAGTGGGAAAAGAGATTTTAGTTTTACTTTCGGAACAAAACAAAATGTGGCGCCTTGATCCTTAGGATCTTTATAATATTACTGGCCAAACTTGTTTTTTTTTTTCTTCCTTTCAGAGAACTTTTTCTGGCTTGACAGTATTTTCTAAAGATGCAGAAATAGAAGAAGGTTGTTCCCCACTGTATTTTCTTTAATTTTGAGGGCTATTTCTTTTAGTAGTTAGGGGATTATAAATTTCCATTTACTCGGGAAATTAACTTGTCCCACAACATTAGAATCTGAATATTGGGGAGAAATTAGAAGAGGGAAGAGACTTCACCATCAGTGTAGAAAGAAGTTGCCTCTTTGATTTTTCTCTCCTAGTTCAAGTAAAGCTCCTTTGGAAAGGATAAGGATGAAGAGTTTGATAGGATTGAACATATCGGTGAGAAATAAATATCACATGTAAGAACCTGATTGTCTGATTCAGTAAGAACCCCTCAGGCTGTTGTCTCAAGAGGATAGAAATTAGTTTGAGAAATAGGATGAAGACTAATTTAAGGCAGCATTTCCCAAATGGTGTTCCGTGGAACCCTGGGCTTCCGCGAAATGAAAATAAGGGTTCTGTGGGAAAATTCCATTACAATCACATTTTATGTTTTTTTAAAAAATCAATAATTAATATTACGTGATTTTTGTTTTTAAAGATGTGCAATTAAACTAAATGTTGATCTCATGAACTTGTTTAGCATTTGTTTATTATTATCAACTTATTTGTGGTCTACCTTTTTAGCTCCATATATTAGACTGTTATTAGGGGTTCCGCAAAATTATTGCGAGTTTAAAAGGGTTCCGTGGCCAAATCAAATTGGGAAACACTGATTTAAGGGATTTGTGGGCTAGAGGATAAACTGCTCAGGATAAACCCCAAGTTTTTCCTTTATTAGCCTTAGGGGCTTAGACATTTTGGAAAAGAGTTTTTTCTTCTGGTATCTATTCATCCTCCCATAGTGGAAGATGTTCTCCCTAGGCAGTTCATGTGTTCAAGCTCTATTTGGAGATACATGATGGAGCCTGTCCATGTGAAGTGAAGTTACTTTTAGAGCTGTTCCAGAAAAGGGAGTGGTGCTTCCTGCTGGAGTTGAACATAGGAGAGGAAGGCCGTGGAAATCTACTATTGCAGCAAGCTTGTCTGGCACATTTGGTGGGAGGCAGATTCTTTGCTCACTGCTGAAGGGAGTGAATTGCATTAGCTGACCACTTTGCTGCTTTTGCAAGCTCTTATTGTCCACTGTTAAGGTCTTTTAGGACTATGGTGATTGACATGTGGCAGGAGAAGGATGAAGAAGAGTTTACCAGCTGCCTGCCTAGCCTCAGAGTTTCCAAGGGGTTTCTGTGATGTTCCTGTGGCCTGAAGTAGCTGGGAAAGATTATCTTCAGTAATAGGCAAAAAGCACAGGGATGTTGAGTATAAAGTTAAGGACACTTGAGAGTGTCCTGATTGGTAGTAAGTCTTGTGCCATTTTATACTAAGCTTTTGGTTGCTGGTGTTTGGAAGTAGGATAAGTCATTTGAGCCTCAGGAAGCTGAGGAATTACACACATGGTTTTCTGCGCTGGAGTCCTAGGAGAAAAGCCCCTCCTGGCTCAGACTGAAAAACAGTGGTAGCTTTCTTCCATTTTGAGGATTAGTATCTTCTTGCAGGGGGTGATGAGCACATGAGCAGAGCATTGTAAAGGTGTTGGAGACCTCACGAGACAGGAAATACAACTGATCAAGAAAAGAGTGTGCAACTTGATTCTAAATAAAGTACTGTCAAATGCACAAAGGAAACGAACTGAAACAATAGAGATTATTTTGTGTTGCTGATGGTTTAAAGTGTAGCAGCCTGCGGTGGTGTTTGAAACAGAAGAATAAGGATGTGTGTGTTCTGTGTTTGAAATGCTAACGGGAAACTAAGGAGACAAGGACTTGGGGAAGCTCTACATAACATAAGAGATCTTTTAGGATAATTCTGTTCTTGACATAAATGGAACTGGTAGTGATGCCCTAGTATTAAAACTACATCACACTTTCCATTGTTACTCCTGTTTTCAGTTTTGTATAGCTTTACCAGACATTTGCCATTCAGTCTAAAACTTTCTGTGCTTGCTTTGTCTCAAGATGTGGTATTTTAGTAAAGTTGGTTTAGCTGTTTTTAGCAGTGAGGTTAAGGAAGAACTGATAGTTTTGTTAATGTTTTTTTTTCTAATAGTTTCTTTGCCAGCCTATAGAATTTTGAGCAGGGATTTTAAATTTGACCAAGACAATTGTCCAGGGATCAGACGGATGCTTTTTGTTGTCCCCATGAAAATATACCCTGATTTGATGAAGTTGTGAACATTCAAAATTGCCTTGGAGTATGCTAAGAATTAGCAATAGCAACCTGTTAGATGATGATTTTCTGTGTGCAAAATGGCAGAGAACGAGTTGAAGGAGAATAAGTTGCAGGATTTTAAGGGTTTTTGACAAAGTTGATGGTGCATATTGTGGAGGAAAGCATGAATGTGCTTGTGGGAAAAGCAGTTGAGGAAGGTTAGGACTGGTATCACTGAGAAGTGAAGTCAGAAGTTGACACTTCCATGTTTTAATGTTCTTTCTTAAATGTTAGAATAAAATAATACTCTTTCATTTGTCTCTCTTAGTATTGTCACATTAAAACTTTCAGGTAGACATTTTTCAGACAGAACTACGTCTTTAAATCAATAGTGTCCCTTTGAAAAAACTAGCAGGATTAAAATAGCCATGGGCCGGAAAAGAGGAGGGGAACAAAATTCTTAATGCTGTATTTCATTTGCATGATCGTTCTCTAATATGGCAACTTGTCAAAATAACTGTGGCTTTTTAAATTGCAGGTTCACTGATGTACTTAAATGAAGCTACACTCCTTCACAATATCAAAGTGCGGTACTGTAAGGACAAAATTTATGTAAGTAGTACACATTGTATTAGCATGTATAATATGCCAACTACATTTAATGATACTGTTTTTGTTATTTAATATTTGTGCGTTTTTGTTCAATAGTGGAAAATAAGGGTTTCATGCCCATACATAATTGGTAGCATTTATGAATGTCAGTGGTTTTGATAAGGAAAATCTGGTATACTACCCCATTCAGATGGGTAAAAGTAGTCCATCAGGCAAATTGAGTAATTTGGACTTTCTGTATTTTTATTATTCATTATTTCATTACCTAAAGGAATGCACTGCTACAATATAGGTGACTTTGCCAATAGGTCTCCTGTTATCAAAGAATGGCTCTTTTCCTTCATTATTTTTGAACGAAGCAAACAAGTGTCTCCTTTGACGCTTTCTGGCTCAGATGACCATCTTAATCTTTTAGATTGCTATCAAATTGCCTAATTATATTTAATGAATTCTGACTAAATTACATTTAGTCCTTGCCATCTGTCCTGGCAATGACAGTTGTGAAATAGAAGAGAGCCAAGAAGCTTGGAGAGGGGAAATCTCTGGTTATCGACA
Source organism: Pelochelys cantorii (assembly GCA_032595735.1). Lineage (NCBI taxonomy): Eukaryota > Metazoa > Chordata > Testudines > Trionychidae > Pelochelys > Pelochelys cantorii. The sequence goes on along the minus strand of CM064328.1, from coordinate 60,847,205 downwards.
TAGTTGTATAATTTTTTTCTTCACCTTTTTAAAAAAAGAAATCAGCTTTGAGACTGTAGAGCTAGGCAACATTTGCATTAAAAATCAGTTGTACTCAGGTGTATTTATTTAGACCTTAACTTTATTATCTAAAATAGTGTTCACTCATTTTTAGCTGTTGCTGCACTGAACATTATACAGTTATCAATTATTTATAGAATCAAGAATAGCGGTTATCGGCTTTAAAAACCATGCTGGTATTGTCAATAATTTGACCTCAGTTAAAAAAACAAAAAACCCAAAACACACAGAACAAATATCTGCAGCAGAAAAGATATGGGTTACTCCATATTTCAGCTCAAGAATCTATCTTTACTGTTTAAGATAATTGCCAGCTAAGTTTCCAGAATCTATTTTTTACATAATTTGGTTCAGTTTAAGACATCACTAGTTTTCTCTTGTTACTTCATTTATAATTGTAGCAAGCAAGGTTTTTGTATGCTGTTTTCAGAATTAGTGTTATGTAATTTATTTAGCTACCTAGAGGAATGTTAATATTAATACTGTTGACACTTGAACAACTTCATGCATACAGTTTTATTCAGGGAAATAGTGAGAGCAAGAGTAGAAGTAATAACTTTTCTGTGAACAGGTGTATCATAGAACCATAGAATACTAGGACTGGAAGGGACCTCGAGAGGTCATCGAGTCCTGTCCCCTGCCCTCATGGCAGGACCAAATACTGTCTAGACCATCCCTGATAGAGATTTATCTAACTTACTCTTAAATATCTCCAGAGATGGAGATTCCACAACCTCCCTGGGCAATTTATTCCAGTGTTTGACTACCCTGACAGTTAGGAACTTTTTCCTAATGTCCAACCTAAACCTCCCTTGCTGCAGTTTAAGCCCATTGCTTCTTGTTCTATCCTCAGAGGCCAAGATGAACAAGTTTTCTCCCTCCTCCTTATGACACCCTTTTAGATACCTGAAAATTGCTATCATGTCCCCCCTCAGTCTTCTCTTTTCTAAACTAAACAAACCCAATTCTTTCAGCCTTCCTTCATAGGTCATGTTCTCTAGATCTTTAATCATTCTTGTTGCTCTTCTCTGGACCCTCTCCAATTTCTCCACATCTTTCTTGATGTGTAGTCCTCTTCCCATTTCAATGCAGAATTAGTGCCTATATCCATGGGGTTTTCCAGTATACTTAACTCAAGAATAGCAAGTGGAAAAAAAACTATCTGGAATTACTTCATCTGGCTTCTTTAGGATCTTTTTGTGCCAGAGTATCTCTTCTCATCCTCAGACATCTAACTGCATTTTATGTAATTTGGTCATTATTACTATTAACTGAGCACCTCATATGCATTCAAGAATTTATCCAAACAACTGCTCTGTGAGAGAGGGAATAATGTTTTTAAAAACTTCTTTCTTCCTTCTCTGGTCCTGGCTATAGCAACATTTGAAAAGAAATAGCCCTATATTGCTATGTTGCATAGTATGGTCTGCTACCTTTGCTGTTTAACTTTATATTCACATTTTAAAAAAGTTAAAGTTACCTCAACCCCAGATTGTCTTCTAGCTTGATAGAAAATCTATATTAAGTACTTGGTTGTTGCAAAATGTTTTTTCATGTACCTATGGAATTGTATTCCAGAAGAATATGGCTTTATGTTGATGTTCAGTACACTGTAGACCAGTGAGAGACATACTAGTAATACAGTGGCTGAGTAGATTAACAGCAGCCTTCATGTGCTCATTGACAAGCTGTACACATCTTTGTGGGTTAGAAGTAGGGATGTAAAATCCTGATTAATCATTTAACTGATTAAACATTAGGTTGACCTAACATTTAACCGGATAACTGACTAAGCAGGGTCTGGCCTTGGCCCTGGGGCTGCTGCTCTCGCTCCTGCCGTTGGCAGCAAGAGTCTCCCAGGGCCGGGGGCTACTGCTGCTGCCCCTGGCCCCAGTCATATGGCTGAGGCTGCTGCTGCCCACAGTAGGCATTAACCAGTATCCAGTAAGCATTACCTGGTAAGGGTGGTGCTTACTGGGTAACTGGTTACCTGTTCACATCCCTAGTTAGAACTACTTTTACAGAGGGGTGGAATGTTGTCTGGGACACAGTTACACTGGGCCTGAGGGTTTATTTAGAAAGAGTTTTGGAAATGTTTGCTTTCTCAGAGATGTTTTCTAAAGATTAAGAAATACAGCAACTCCCAGAGCAGCTACCCATCTGTATTTGCAGTATGTTGTCAGCATTAGTCGTATGTAATCCTAATTTATGGCTTTCTGGAAATATTTGATTGTGTTCCCAATCTAATTTCACTGTACCAAACGCTGAGGTGGGTTTCTGTTGTTTTCAATAGCAATTCAGAGTTGCTTTTAACCAGTTAGTTGAATATTTGCTAGTAGTTTACTGTGGATTTTTTTTTACAGACCTATGTCGCCAACATTCTTATTGCAGTGAACCCATATTTTGACATTCCTAAACTTTATTCTTTGGAGACTATTAAAAAGTACCAGGGTAAATCACTTGGGACATTACCCCCTCATGTCTATGCAGTTGGTACGTATTCCGACTTTCTCTGCTAAAATATGCTTTGTTCCACTCATCTTCTATTTTTAAACTGTTTAAAAGACAAATCGATACTAAAATGGCAAATTCTCTCACCTTTGATATTAAACACAGAAGCAGTATCATAATTTCTATTTGCCTTCAAACAAAAATGCTTAGATTGCAGATTATATGCAGTTTAATACAGCATGAACTTAAACCATCTTAAAAATTAGACTAAAATAATTTAAATAGTGAGAAATGCCATCAGTAAAACTGAATGATGGCTTCTATTGTGATATGATCCATTTTCTGAAAATTTCATCCTTGACAGTAAGTAGTATTGAATCTCCTTTCCTTTCTACTTCAGCATGTTGCCAGTGTGGATTGTTCCTTCATACACATTTTACCTCTTACGCATTATAATGTCTTTAAATGATTTAAAGAAAGAACATTAGCGGTTTTCATATTAAAATGATATATTTGGTATAAAAGTAATATAAATTATAGAAGGTTGTTGAAAAAGACAACAAATATGAGTCATAATTGAGTCAATTTGGTGTGCTGCTAACATTCTCTCAGAGTATGAAAACTACACACTTTTTTTGTTTTGATAAAATAACATTTCAACGATGTTCTTCAAGTCTCTTTTCAGGATCTGTATGGGCGTGGGGGAGAAGGGATTAATGTAACTTGTGACAATGCCATGTGAAGTTGAAAATTTTCCTAATAAAACACCTTTTATAGATGTAAAATCAATCCTCCACTAGTTTGTAAATAAATAAACTTCAGAGTTCAGTTAGGTTGAGATATTAGCCCTGCATTTGTTCCCCTGTGGTATAATAGCTATGTGGGTCTATGCTCTGACTGTCTGGATGGGCCACAATTCAAGTCAGACTACAGGAAATAGAGCAAACACTTCCCCAAAGCTGGTAGTTTATTCTATAATTTAGGTTCACCAAGCCAATAACAAAAAAGCTTTGACAATATCACGTCCATTAACAAGGAGCCAGAAACAGTGCCCTTCTGGCATTCTAGCTCTAGGCTTCCATAGACAACCAAGTCTAATATAGTTAGGGGTTATTAAAATCTGAGTCACCATATGTGAGCTTTGTCAATGCCAAAGGACCAGACAGTTATCCCCAGGTCAATATAAATCTCAGATCTTAACCAAGTATCACATGGTCAGCCAATCCTTAAATAAATCTAATGTATATTAATAAAAGAATAGTTACAATTGTATCAGTATAGTCATACAAGTAACTTCTAGTCTTCATAGTTCAGGAGAACAGCAATGGCAATATAAACTGCTGGCTCATGTAAAAGTCTTTCTGGAATCATCCCAACAGGTCAGAATTCAAAGGCAGCTTAGATGTAAAGTCTGTTAAAGTTTTTCAAAGTATTTTCCAGGGTATTCCGAATAATTGTTTGGAAGCTCTTCATTACACAACTTGTGCTTTCCCTGTTCACACTTTAAATAGACTAGAGATGGCTAGAGGTTTCGCCTTTTATAGCTCCCCTAGCAGGTTTACAAGCTTCTTCACTGAAACTGTCACAGAGGGGCTTTCCTCCAAGGAAGAATAGATCGTGCAGGTAGTATGTGAACTGTAGTTTTGAAGCTAATCTTCTATTCCCTATGCATACACAGGTTAACTAGTTACACTCATTCACGAGGCAATTAGCTGATTCTTCGTTAGAACATGAATAGTACACAGACAAATTACCTTAGTATCTGCCCTTGATTTCTATTAGTATAAATTAATGAATTTATGATTGCTAGTGTAGTATACATCTTTGAAATTCACATGTGAGTGAACTGTCTGCATACAAAGCCTCTTCGCAAGTTGTTATCGGTCGTACATAGGTTGACTGGTTTGCAGTCACAGCCTCTTTGAAGATACAAGATCATTAAAGGCTTCATTCTTTGAGGGTGGGTCACTGTAATGTAACATAAGGAGGTAACAGAAATGGACTTTCACAGGATATAAAGCAGAAATTTTGATTTTTTTCTCAAAGGGATTAAATTAGGTGTCATGTACATCATAACTTATTTCTGATTGAGCAGAAGGATAGGAGAGTAACATAATTGTTTTCTTCAATGTAATTTTTGTTGTAGCTGATAAAGCATTTCGTGACATGAAGGTTCTCAAGATGAGTCAGTCCATCATAGTTTCTGGAGAATCAGGAGCTGGCAAGACAGAAAATACAAAATTTGTTCTGAGGTTTGTATGCATGTCACCAAATTATTCAATGGGATAAATTAGTTTATTATATACAGAGGTAAATCCTAAAGTCACTTGCAGTGTTGTTAATATGTATTCTAGGCATGACCCAGCAAGGCAGCTGAATGGCCCCAATCTTAGTTGATATATAAACCTGTGATAGATAATCCACAGTTTTACTGCCCTCCCCCCAAATGGGGTTCTTTTAAAAAGAAATTATTTTATAGCTAACTATCATACTGAAAGCTGCAATTCAGGATTGTTTTGGGTGAAATATTAATTTTACTACTGAAGGCGAAAGTTACATCATTTGCTGACCCTTCTGCAATTTAGTTTTTTCCTGTACTTCTGCCATAAAATTTACTAAAAATGTTCATGCCAAAACTGTAGCCTTAGTGATGAAATATGGAAACAACAGATCTCTCAAATAACCTTCACTCTACATAGTAACAGAATGTAAACTATTATGTTTTGGGCATTTTAGTACTTGTGGGTCAAATGAGATGAAGCTGAGTTTTACACATACCTGACTTTTTTTCTACTTTTACCTTAATGGTTTCAATGTAGGGCAAAATAATGGTTTATGCTCTAATTGTGCATTTCTATACTTCACTATGCTTGTATTTCTTTTATGTTTAACCTTAACCATGAATTTCCTTGGTGTTTAACTCTTGGCTAGGGTAAAAGTAATTCTCTTAAAAATACTGATGCGTGCTCACCTTTAGCCACAGCATAACATAGGATTTACTGGAAATTTCTTTTTTTGTTTTGTTTTTGGAAAGGGATTATTTTTTAAACTTCACTTGTTTTGTGTTCATATATGAACACTGTGATATTGCTGATTTGAGGTTGCATAGTATCAGCTTTAACTCCTTTTTTTAATTTTGTCTTAATATTTATGACTATATTCACTTCTATGCCCTGCCATCTTTATGCCATGCTGGAACAGCACAACTAGATGATACTGCTCTGTGAAGCTGACTTTATCAGTTCATTTGCTTTGCCAGAACACTGCAATGCAGAGTGTGACATTCTCACTTTGTCTCTTCCTCCAGTCCTCCACATTCCCTTGTGTCCCCTAAATTCCTCCTCCCTCCTGCATCCCACATTTCATTGCATGCAGATGCTCCAGTTTTCCTTCCCTTCTTAACTTGAGAAAAGATAACGACTGCCCCAAATCATCTCCTTCTCACTGCTAATCTCTGCATCTTAGGGGGCCACTGGCTAGCCTAAGGACCTTTTGGCTTCACTCTTAAAGGAAGCAATGAGATGTGGATGGCATATTGAAAGAGGGCATCTTAACTGAGGGCAGCCTGTGGCCTTGCTTCCATTGAGAACAATAGGAGATGGCAACTGTATTGAAAGAGATCTTTGTGGAATTTTCTGAAACAGAATATTCTTTTGTGAAAGAGCAACCTTGTTATAACATAAAGAGGAAATTACCATTACTCATTTAAAAACATTCTTTAAATGTAGCCAGTGCATACAACATTTCAGTGGGTTTGAACTACGTGGGATATTTGAAGGGTCTGCATTGTGTTTTGTTGCTGAAAATCAACTGGTACCAGTAAGTCTAATGGTGAAGGCAGAATTTCTCAAAGGATCCATTTCTAAATTTAATGTTAACCTGAAAATCTAATGGATTTACTTGATAATTTTCACCGAGTGTAAGCTGTGTTTAATCTAAGCAGCTTTGGAGTGCAGGCTGTATTTTTCATGTAAAAATAGTCATTTTTAATTCCTTCTGTGGGGCAAAATTGAACTTTAATCATGGAGCTGCAATTTGCTTCTCCAGAATCCATACACAGAATTTTTTGTACAGGCTGCTAATAAGTATGTGTGTGAACAACCTTTAATTCTTGCTGTATGAATGAAAAGTGCTATATAAAAGATAAATACCTGCAGATGGCACAATAATATACTGGTTAAACTGACTTAAAAAGGGCACTTCTACAAATGTTGATACACATATTCAGCTATGAAAAGATGATAAAAATTAAGTCAGAAATACCAGAAACCACAACTAAAATTAGCAAAAATAAGTATTTTCCTCTTCCAAAAGGGTTTTCATTTATTTACATGCACATGCATGCAGAACTTGTAAAGTAATCTTTACCTTAAAATGTTCAGATATGTTCTTTGTGTATAAATGGCCAGCATGTAATGCAGACATTAAGAATTTCCTCAATTAGACTGAGGCAGTAAAATAGAGATGGACATTGTTTTTATTTTTTTTTACAGGTATTTGACTGAATCCTATGGTACTGGTCAAGATATTGATGATAGAATAGTAGAAGGTACTGTATCTTATTAAACCGAACAAAGGTCAGATTTAAAATGTTCAACAACAAAATCTAGAATTGAAATGTCATTCAAACAACTTGCACATAAAAGGTCAATGGTCTTCTCCAATCAGTCTAATTTGCAAAGATATTTGATTGGGATTTGCTTATCTTTTATTTAGAGTAGCTATTGAGCCACATGTGGATGATTTTTTTCTTTGAAATGGGCCTTGGTCCTGAGAGTGCATAAGCTAGTGGGTGGCATGAAACTTGTGGGATCTAACTTGGTATGCGTGAGGGCAGTTACTAGCCCATCATTGACAACAGTGGCTTTAGTGGAATGAGGTTAGGTTTTTTTTGTCAATTGGATTGAAATGTACAAGCAATTTTCAAGAATAAGGTTTCTCCCATTAATTTTTGTCGTGTTGATTTGTATAGGTCATAAAGCAGCTCATCCTGAATACTACTTCCACGTCATTTTTATTGTATTTAAGTTTGTCATGTTAATAAGTTATAAGACCAGAAGGAACCATTGTGATAATCTAGTCTACATAATACAGGCCACAGGACTTCTCTGAACTGGAAAAATATCCAGTCTTGCTTTAAAACTTTCTAATGAAGGAGAATCTTCAGCAACCCTTATTAAGTTGTTCCAATGGTTAATAATCCTCATTGTTAAAAATATGCACCGTATTTCTAGTCTGTTTGTCTATCTTTAGCTTTCAGCGACTAGACCCTCTTCAGAGAAATAGAGCAGGCTTTCATTTTTAACATAGTTATGGTATAATAAGCATGATGTTGCTTAATTACAGCTGGGTATAAAAACAACCAAGTCCACGTTATGTGCCGTGGGATCTCAGAAAGTGACTGACAGTTGGACATAATACCTGAAGCTGCATTCCATAATGTTGATGGGTACCTGTAGGTATTCTTGGAAAAATCTGTGAAATAATTGTGCTATCTACAATGGCATCAATTGCACGTTTGAAGCAATTTTAAACTAATTTTAAACACTTTCTTAACAAGCATGCTCACAATGGCTGTATTGTTAGGAGAAACTGTAACTGATCTGAAAGACCTCTTGTCCCTCTTTTTATTCAGTAATACATATTTCTGAGGTGGTAGGTATTACTTAAACGATTTTAACAGTTCTTCAATAAGTATTCATTATTAACATAGCAGCATTGAAGCCCAGATTTTCAAAACTCATAAACTTGAAATACTACTTTTGTTTATAACAACTGTTAAGAAAACCATATTAAGAAGTTTAACCATCAGGTTGTAACACTGAATAACAACAACAACAAAATCCAAGGGAAGGCTGACACTTTATCATCCTTAACTTATGCCACCATTGTGGGTTTCCTATTGTAACCTTTAGCATCAGATTTGTGTATTATTTTCAGTAGGCTTTAAATCTGGGGAACAATTCCCACTTAATTTCTTAGCTTTAATGGAGTTCAGTTTTAAGATCAAGGCATGTGTCACAGTTCATGGCAGTTGCACCTGTATTTTCTCTCAGTGGTCCAGCAAGGGCACCCAGGCTTCCAGCTCTCCTGCAACTGCCTTTTTGAGGGGAGAACCATATCTTGCCCCTCCTGAGTGGGGAATTTCTAGGTTGCATTGTTTTGTCTTCACTGTGGTGTTCCCTTCAGAGACTGGCTGCCAGGACACTCCTCTTTGCTTTTGCCTCAGAGACTGATAAGAGTGATTGTCAACAATTATAAGTTACCACACAGTTCATTCTATGCAAGCCTATTTTATTCTTAAAATAAAAGTGTTGTGGTTGTAAATTAATTGCAATTTCAGCTTAGAATAATCACATAATCTTTGAGGGACTCAGTAGGACCAGTCCTTCCAAACCTACTGTGAGGATTAGGGTCCTCTGTTGGTCAGGAAGAAGGCCCCGAGCCAGTTCAATACTATGCTGCTTACCCCTAAATCCTTTCCTTTGTCCGTAGAGAATTCAGTTTGAACTTGTATATGCATACCTCTGAGGGTGGCTTCAAAAGGCTGATACGTTACATTAGCATCCTCTTCCTGCTAGAAAAGGTACATTTATACAGACATGGCCATCCCTAGGGATCCGGGGTTAGCGGCAACCCTTCCCCCAGTGTCTGAGTCACAGGGCCCAGAGCAACCACACACCCCTGCTGCATGCCCCACCCTGCCCCTCTCCCACTCGCCCCCTTCCCCCAAGCCCTGCTCATGCTCTGCCCATGTCCCAACCCTGCTTCACCCTTTGCCTCCTCCCCCAGCAATGCAACCTGGGGAGATTACAGGGCCTGGCATGGGGTGCCCCATCCCTGCACTTACTGTGGTGGCAGAACCCAGTGCAGCCAGGCAACCTGCTCTTCTCCCCTCTCCCAGCCCACCGCACAGCGCTCCTTCATGGCATTGGGAAGTGGAGTGCTTCAGGGCTGGGGTCCTCTACTTCCCCCTGCTGTGGCAAAGCAGAGTAGAGTGGGCCTAGGGAAAGTGGCTGAGCTGAGAGGAGCAGGTTGCCAGGCTGCTCTGGCTCCTGCTGCTGTTGTTGAGTGTGGGAGGGCAACCCTTGCTGCTGCCATGTGCAAAGCCCCCATAATTCCCTAGGTCCCTGCGTTCTATAAGACTGTTGAGGACGGAGTCCAAAAGTGCAGGTTCCAAATAGTCCTATGGATGGAATGGCTCTGCATACAGCATGAATAAGAACATACATACATAACCCCAACTATATATACACAATTGCATTTTAAAACAATATACTCCAAAGTTATCAACTCTAATTCAGTTAACCTTAAATTTATTCTGTAAACTTTATCTCAACTCCATAAGGTTTGCTCAGGAAACTGTCAGTCTGTAACTGTAGGTTGTCAGCAGTTACTTGGAAATAATTTTCTATGGTTTCCCCTAGACAAAATGTTTGAACAGATTTGCTAAGCTTGCTACTACTGCCTTTTCTAGCTAGCAGAATTATGTTTTTCAGAAGCACTGTGCTGCACAGCTGGATACATTTTAAAACTCTGCTTAAACTATGCATGTTCAATATGTATGCACTAAATTATTGTAACGCATTCTGGATGGAGCTATTTTTGAAGACTGTTTTGCAGCTATAGCTACTGCAGAATGTGACCATCTGCTTGGTTGAGTGAGTGATAGGAGGCACATTTCAATTCATCTCCAAAGTCACCATGCTTCCATTGTGTGTGTATATGGGCATACAGGGTGTCAGTTTGAACTAGAAAACCCTATGTGATTTGGGGTCCTTGCTTCTCAAGACATTACCTCTTTCAATTTTCACCATTCTGACAACAATTTTAAGTTGTTGGGACAGTGGCTCGGTTTTCTTGGAAGCTCTTGGTTCCCTCCTTATTAATGTAACTGTGTGTAGCGTTCACCTCATATGTCATCATTCATGCTTATGACTAAGGAATAGATGGGAAAATCTGCATATTTGGGGCAATCCATTTGGAGCGCAAACTGTCCATCATATTTTATGTTTTGTTTATTTTTATCTTCTATCTGAATCATTTTCATTGATAGCTGAGATTCAGGAACTTTGTACCCCGGGTAGAATATTTAAAGTTTGTATTATAAGTTGCTTCCACATATATCCAGCACAATTTGAAAAAATGCTGTTTTTCACGTTAATTTCATTTGTAAGGTATAAGACTTATTCAACTTTCAGATGTCCTCCTCAGTAGTTACTTTGAATACTTTACAGTTAGGACAATTAATTAATGTGAACTTGAGTTGTCTTTGAATCAAATTTTAAAATCTTTTATTTTGAAACAGCCAATCCACTTTTAGAAGCCTTTGGAAATGCAAAGACCGTTCGCAACAACAATAGCAGTCGATTTGGAAAATTTGTAGAAATCCACTTCAATGAAAAGGTGGGAGTACTTTGTAGTTAAGTATTCAGTGGTGGATTTTGTTTGATGGCATAGATTTATTTATTTATTTATTTATTTATTTATTTGTTTGATGGCTGGCACCCTGCTGTCCTGTGAACATGTAATCTCTGTTCATTATGAGTCTGAGTTGATTCATACAGAGCAGTATTTCTCAAAGCCTGGTCAGGTGGACCCTGGTATCTTTCTGACATAGTTTAGTAAAGCAGCAAGTCAGTTCTTGGTATCAAAAAGATTGAGAAACATGCTTCTTAGGAATGCTACGTTTTTTCCCCAATTAAAATGTGAACTTCTTAACATTTTAAAGTGGCCGCAGATATGGTATTTAACCTTTGCCAGGGAACAGATACACCATATCAGAAATAGGCTAAACAGAAGCAACTGTTACCGTGCTTACCAGTCTCAAAGGAACAATTGTATTCTGCAATCCTTGAAAAAGAGAACTGAAGCCACTTCTTGCCATGTCATTACTGGCAAACAGTGGGGCCAAACTGATGGGATATTATTTTAATCTACAAAAATGATACTCTCCTCCATTTAAAAATGTATTGTTAACAGATTATAACCAAGTTTTGGCACACGATTCTTCTGATATGATGCAAAAGTAAATATTGCACATTACGTGCAGGTGTGTGCATGCATGTGTACATTTGGGGATTTGTGCACCTAATGAAGAATAAATATATATTTTTTCCACCTGTATGAAAATTTGGACCCTCATGTCTATAGCTGATATTTTGGGTCTGACTGATGCCATATTGTTGAATTTAGTTTTTTGTGCCGAAAACGCCTGTAAATTGTATAGTTTAACTAAAGTTATATTTTAATTTGTGTTTTAAATAGTATCTAAGGAAATGTTTTCATCTTTTGCCTGGGTGTGTCCATGCTGAAGTACTTAGAGTGAACGTGCCTATTGAGCAAAACAAGCAGATACATTTCAGAATGTTTGCATTTTTTGGACAATTAAAAATAGTTTTTCTTCCTCATAGAATTTGGTGGTTGGTGGATTCGTATCACATTATCTTTTGGAGAAATCCAGAATCTGTGTGCAAGGCAAAGAGGAGAGGAATTACCATATCTTTTACAGGCTTTGTGCAGGTGCTCCTGAAGATATTAGGCAAAAACTGCATTTAAGCTCTCCAGATAACTTTAGGGTGAGTTTGCTGCTACTGTTGTATTTAAAAAGCAACTCTTTATCAACATACATGAACTTTTCAAACAAATATCAACAGAACTTAATCATAAACTCTATTTGTTACTTGTAAAAGACCAGTTTGTGGTGTTCATCTTCTATTATTGTGTATTTATTTGATAGCCATTCATTAAAATCTACTTGATCTGGAGTGGCCATCTACCATTTTTTTCTGTTTAAAGGATTTCCCATACTTTATTTCTCCATGCCACTCATGTTGGGGATTTGTAGTGCTTTTACAAAAATTAGTTATTGCACATCTAGCTGTTAGTAGTGATTTTTATCATTGGATCCTGCCTTTGAACTACAGGTTGAACCTCTTAAATTTGTGGATTCTCTGATCCGGGAACATCCATGGTCTGGCAGGATCATGGGTGTTGCTGAAATAGAGAGCCCTGTTGCCTATGAATGTGAGCCAGTGAGGGAGTCCAGCAGAGGGGAGCCTCACCATCGGACTAGAGAGCCCTGACCAGACTGGGCATCAGTGGGATCCAGCAAACCTCGTCACTGCAGAGCCCTGTCCTTCCCAGGAGCAGCAGGGCAGCTGTGGAGCCCTGTTCTGTTCCGGCAGCAGTGGGGCAACCATAGAGCATGGTCTCTGGGAGGCTCTGGGCAGGCAGGGTCCAACTGGGGCCACAGCAGCTGGGGAGCTCCGACCCCAGAAAGCCCCAGCTGGCTGACAGCAGCATGCCATACTTAAGTCCTATAGCAACAGGGCTGGAGCGGAGCCAGCTGTAGGGAGAGGCAGTATCCTGGGAAGTGGGTGGCAAGGGACCTCCCCAATCTGGCAAATTCCCTCATTCAGGACTGGTCAGGTCCTGAGGGTGCTGGACCAGTATAAGCTCAAAGAATCATCTGTGGTTTCGCTGGGTAACCTAACTTCAGTTGCCTTGAAAATTATACTTACTTTCCTCCAAAATATTATTTTAGGGAATTGCCATATATATGCTGGCAGATCCATAAATAGCATCCTTTCTCTCCCCCTGTACCCTTGCCCGTTTGGTTCCAGCTCCCCTTCCGGTATATTCTCAGTTCCTCTCTAGTTTCCCACGAGCTTTACCCACTAATCTTCTCTTCTCCACTCTGATCTCCTTCCACCAACATAAATCTAGGTTCCACATCAGTGGCACCCTCCCCACTTCAACCATGCCTCTCCTGTCACCCCCACTATCTCCACCTCCCATCTCCATTCCAGTCACCATCTTTGTCCCTCTCATACCACCTAACTTTCCACCAATAATCCTCTTTTCCTTCTCTTTCTGCCACTGGATAGCCTGCTCCATTTCTAAAAAGATTTTAGCTATCCATGACCTCTTCATATCTCACCCTTTCAGTTCCTGGCTGTCACAGAGATCTGGATCTGTTTGTGACACTGCCTCTACAGCTGCCATTTCTGCCAAAAATATCTTTTCAGCACTGGATCAGACTACAGTAGGGTGTTGGGCTTTGCTCCCATTCCTGTTGATTCCCCTCCATACTTTCTCCTCTTTTGAACCACACTGCATCAGTTTCTCCTTCCATTCATGGTTCTGTCATTTACTGTCGGCATTCTTTTCTGATTGTGACTCCTGGCTTTCTCTGCCTCTCTTTGTCTCCCGTGTTCACCTGCTGTAACCTCTAAGTTTCCATGTGGTTGACCCATTCAACTCCAGCTGCATGCTTCCCTCACCTACTGATCTCTTCCTAGCTGAAGCTCAGAACTGATACTCCAGCTTCATCCTTGATCTGTCAGCTTGCCTTCAACACCACTGACCATCTTCTTTTTGAAACCTTGTTCTCCTTTCGTTTCTTTGACTCTGTCCTTTTCAGGTTCTCCTCCTATCTCCCCAAATGACTCTATAGCATGTCCTTTGGAAGATCATCCTCATCCCCACTCCAGCTTTCAGTGTGGTTTCCATAGGGCTCTGTCCTTGGTTCCCTTCTCTTCCCTACCTTCATTGTTATCTCTGTGTAATTTCATCAGCAGACATAAACGCAGATACCTCCTCTGTGTTAAGGACTCACAATTTTCTCTCCCAACCCCAGATATATTTTTTTCTACCCAAACTAAAATCTTGGACTATTTGACAGCTCATCATGGTTGTTTAGTCCTCAATTTAAGCTAAGCATAACAAATATATGCTTTCTCACTTGTTACGGGCAACACTTATCTTCCTGCGTGTCTGTCAGGCCCAAAACTTGGGTGTAGTCTTCATCTTGGACCTTTCTCTCTCCCCACATTCAGTCTAACTAAAAATTTTGCCAGTTCTTTCTAATATATGGCCTTTCTTACGCATCTACACAGCTAAAATTGTGTAGCGTCATTTTGTTGGAAATGTTAATCAATATCTCGGTATTTGCAAAAAATGGTTGAGGAGCAGGCTTTTTATATGCAGGAATTCCTGAGGTCTGTTTCCACCTATGCCACACTTTAATACTTGGCACTTGTATATTACTTTGCAAGCTTTTGTTGTATTATTTATTGCAATACTTATGCAAGTTAGGTAAATACTATTATCATAACCTTAGATACAGTGCTAAGGTAAGAGATTTAACAAAGCAGTGTTTCAGCAAGTCTTTATCAGAACGGAACCCAGATGTTTCACTCAGTCACCTTGATAGTCTCCAGCCTCCTTCTCAGAAAGACCATACATACCAGTTCTTGATTACCTACTCCAGGCTCATCATCTTCAAACTATATATTTTAGGAATGTGTGTCTATCTGTGTTTCCTCTTAGCATAACTTAAAGAGAGGTAAGGGTTTGGTTGTGCCAAGACAATGGGATGTGTCTGGATTTCTATTGTTTCTTATAAAATGGAAAGGGAGGGAACTGGTAGGAGGCAGTTATACTGTAGAATGAGGTGGAGAAAGGGACAGCTATCTACTATATATTTCAGAGAATTTGTCTGTTCGTGTGCCTGTCTGTCAGCTGGGAGATATGCACCCCTCCCTCGGCTGTGCCTGCTGCCGCAGCCACGGACAGGTGCTTCTCACCTGTCCAGCTGCAGCAGTGACAGAGAGCTGGAGTTGTCCTCTTTCCCTGGGGCAGCCTGCATATCAAACCCCTCATCCCCACCCCAGAGCAATGATTTACGTAAAGAAAAACAAAACTTATTTGAGTTAAGGACCCAGGCAACACTGGGTAATCTTCTAGTCTATCATAGTTTGTAAAACTCCTTGGCCCACAGCAACCAGTGCTTGGGTTGGAGTTTGTTGGGGAAATCAGAAATCCTTGGATCTGAGAGAAATATCACCTATGAAACAGCATGAAGTGTGGTTGCAGCCATTTCTGTCCCAGGATATATGAGAGACAAGGTGGGTGAAATAATTTTTACTGGACCCAATGTCTGTGAGTGAGACACAAGCTTGAGTGTGGCTTGAAAGGTTGTCTCGCTCATCAGTGTAAAACATGGTAGCTGTGTTTTTCCCCATCCCTCACACTGAGGATAATATTTATCAATCTCCATAATAATGCTGTGAGGATTAATTGCAGTAATGGTTGTGTGTCACTTGGAGAATAAACATGCTAGTAAGTATTCTTAAGTGCTATGTGATGCCCCTTGCAGCTTTCTACTACAAATGGGAAGGTAAACGCATTTCCCTCAAACCAAACTTGAGGGGAGTGGAATAAAGGTGGAGATGACTACCTGTAAGGATATACATTTTGTCCAGTTATAAACAAGTTTTCCCTTATCTGGAGCTTCAGTTCCCTTATTTTTTTAAAAAAACAACAAATGGTCTGGTGGCACTTTATAGACTAACAAAACATATAGATCTTTTGTTAGTCTATAAAGTGCTACCAGACCATTTGTTGTTTTTTTCTGTAACAGACTAACTTGGCTGCCCCCTGAAATTCTTATTTTTTGAAGCAGCTGATTATGAAGTTACCCGTTGCATCTTCATAATGTTTTGCTTTTTAAAATGGGGGCATAAACTCTTGTTTTCCTCCAACAACTGATTTTTTTTGGTGTGAAATTTCACATATCTCATTAGTATCAACTTTTGTTTTGCTGTTATGTTTGGTGTGGAGATAAATTTAAAGAGACTTCAGATATGTATTTTAAAATTGGAGGGAATATGTATTCTACAACTGAATTTATAAGAGAATAAACTAGACTTGATGTGTTCTACGGGAGTAGTTAATACTTTGAATGTACTTTGGTGCTGAAAAGTTATAATAGTGAAATTGACAGCAGCCTTTCTAAGAAGTAGCACCTTTTCTTTTGTTTTTTGCTTGAAAGGTTTTATAGAGGTTGATTTAATTAATCATTTGCTTACTAAGTACTAATTGCTGCAGCTAATTTTATGAATTGTATATATTCCTTGCTAGTCATAAATATGTTCTTCGTAATAGCTGTGTGTCTGATTTAATGGTCTGTCTTTCCACTTTGCTTACAAGAAGTACTTTTGCTGGAATTAAATTACTTTAAAATAAGAACTTTTTCATCTTCCAGTTCTGTGATTTCATTGAATAATAAGATCTAGTTTAACTTTTCAAGGCTATAATACTGAATGTCTCTGATTAGTATGCGATGCGTGTCAAACATTGAAGATAGGCTATGTAATACACTTCTTGGTTAGTATGATAAACTAGTAATTGAATTTCAGCACTAGATTATGAACTAATTTTCTTCTTGCTTTTTAATTTTACTTATAATGTGACATGATTTTTCCCTCTTCTGTTATAGTATTTAAACCGTGGCTGCACTAGATACTTTGCTACCAAAGACACAGACAAGCAAATTTTGCAGAATCGCAAAAGTCCTGAGGTATGGTATATTTTCCACATTTGTAGTTACTTCAATTTACTGTCTTATGTGGATAATGTTAAAAATGTAGATCTCACTTGTTTAGAATAAAATTAAATGTTTCTTTTTTCACATATTTAAATGTAAACTGTCAAGGTTAGCATATTTAAAGGGCTAGGTTTTTTTAATCATTAGTAGTTTATTATCAGGTTCAATATGGGACTTTTAAAAACCAAAAATGTATAACCTAAATTGTAACCTATTTTTTTAATCCCTAATTAATATTTTATCACACTATAATAATACCTATATTTGTCTTAATGGCTCAGCAGATCTTCAACGGTGACAAAACAAATGCCTTGTACAGAATGCTGTCTTAAATTCTTGTTTCTGTTAGTGGTATTTTGCAGAACAATGTTTGTTTACTGCTTTCAAGTTTTTGACAGCCTTTTTTGCTTTGTTTTTGTTAATAGGTGGTTATGGTAGTTTTATCCAGAGACTTATTTGTAATTACTGTAAAATTAATTACATTGCTCTGAGCTAGATGCAGAAATAGAGAAACAGAAAATGCAAGTAAAGCCTGCATTTGAGATTGAGTTCTCTTTTTATTAAATAATTTTTTTCATGGTAGTTACCTAGTTAGGAATGTGATTGGGACACTGAAAAGCCATGATCTCACTGGTTGGTTAGGCCTTTTGAGTGGTGTCATAGTCACTTTAAGCACAGTTATGACTTCATCACCAAGAAGAGCATGTTCTTTTCACCACACTCTTTTCTCAGTGGTTTTCTCTTATTCTCCTATTAGGAATGATTTTCTCTAGTGGAGCAATGCATTTCAGAGTAGAATTTGGAATTTCACATCTGTTCCCACAAAAAAACCCCCACAAACCCTCCTAATTACATTGTAAACTGTAATTTAAATCTCTGGATCTGATGTTCAAATCATAGTAAGCCTCTTCAGGTAGTTCAAGAATTTCTTAGGTTGCTCACTGTGCTTGACCTTCGGTTCAATGTGTGAAAGTGCATCCCACACATGTATTAACAGCTTATTAATGTGCACCTTGGAGTATTTTATTGCTATTTTCTGAGGGGACAGGGAGCATTAAATTTTGACTTTCCAGCATCAGGCTGTCAGGCATCCTCATGAATGTCTTATTTGGCAGATAATTAAGCCAGTTGGAGAAAATATTTAATTATTCATTGTGAGTGCTGCAAGAGCTATAGAAATACTCTTTGTTGGTGGATGCTTTTTTTCATACCAAAGTTCAGTTTAAAACAATTGTTAAAAAGTCTAAATTAAAATTTACTTAAAAGGAAGAGGCGATATTGGAAAAATAATATATTACGTGTTATGCTCTTGTCTTTAAAGAACTACATTTCTTTGGGATTAGATAACAAATTGTTTACTGTGGAGTAATAGAAAAAGTCAAGTTTTCATAGTACACTAGAATCTCAAGTCTATCCATCTAACTGGAAACTATTGTATTGCCCAGTTCTTCTTAGGCAGGATGTGGTCTTTGCTCTGTCATGTGTTAAAATTGTTTATGCTATATATATTTTAATAGAAATAGCTGAATAGTGAAATAATGTTTAAATTATTTTTCTTTTCCTTATCAGGAAGATGAGGTGATCATTTTACATAATTAGAACATTTAGTTGAATTTTTGTGTGTATTTTAAATGCTGTTTGATGTGAATCTTTCAGATGCATGCACTATTTTACTCTGAGATGACAATAGTGTTTTCACTTACAGACTATTATGTGGACCCTTATTTCAAGTTTAAAGCATTTCAAAATGTAATTCTAAAATTGAAAGTTGCATGCAGTACTACATCCTTAATTTAAACTTTTGTCTAAATACTGTTGTTTACTGTCTGCTACCTTAGATTAACGCAGATATGTGGCATTCTGGTGTATTGGAGACTAGTCAAGACAATAGTAAAATATGAATGTAATCTTCAGTGGATGCATGTTTTTTAATCTTTAAAACACTGCAGATAAATATACTTTTCTGAACAGGAAATGCAAGCAAGTATACTTTTGTCAACCACGCAATGAAAGTCTTCCATTCATCTCAACTTCTGAATCATCTGTAGCCCCCTTTTCTTCCTTCTGTCACTGTCATCCAATATCAACATTGTGATTAGTACCTCAAACTCTCTTTCTTCATCAAAGCTTAGAAATCCTCCCTAGTTCATATACTGAACCTTTCTCAACTTTTTGCCATCTCCCATGCTATCAGCCAGTGAACCATTTCTGTTTTCCTGTTTCCCCTTCCCTAGCTGTCAAATTCTCCTAATCTGTAAGAGACGTGAGAGTCAAGTATAAATCTGGACCCTTGAAAAGGAAGTCATAGTATTTTTAAGCATGTATACATAGTAACAGCTCTAATACTTTTCTTTGGTTTATCGTTTTGTTTTTGCATGTTTTGTGCTGCTTGTTCATAAGCTGAATTATTCATTACAATTTACTTTCAATCATTTGATTAAATTGTCTGCTTTTCTTGCTCTTTTTAATAGTACCTAAAAGCAGGTTCCCTGAAAGATCCGCTACTAGATGACCATGGAGACTTCAACAGAATGTGCACAGCAATGAAAAAGATTGGCTTGGATGATGCAGAGAAACTTGATCTGTTCAGAGTAGTAGCTGGTGTCCTTCACCTTGGAAATATTGATTTCGAGGAAGCCGGGAGTACTTCAGGTTCGATTAATTTTTTTAATTATGATAGTCTAAAAGTGTATGAGCTTCTTGACTAGATGACTGAGGTAAACTGCACACTGCATTCTGAAGCAAATCATGTTCAATATCTGTTCCAGAGCCAAGATGAATCTGGCTCTCCATTATCAACCTCTTCTTTTGAAGTACTGTTTTCTAATTTTATCAAAAAATGTACAAACATAGGAACATAGTCCCCATGAAACTGTTTCTAGAAAATTTCCTGGAAAGTTTTTGGTACGAGTCAGAAAAGGTATTTTTGCACTGCTGTGTTTTGAAAATTTACCTGTCAAGCAATTTTTAAAGAATTCCTAGCTTGATTTTTACTCCTATCACCACCATTTCTTATCTTCGGGACTTGGTTATTTACTTTGATATGGAGAAATAGCTTCCTTTTTAGTAATTTTGGGGTGAAGAAAGTAGGTAGTGCATTAAAAAGATACATAATAATCATCTTTATAGTCTTAAAATTGGTAGGGAAGAGAGTACATAGAGTCCAATCAGCAGAGATGTAAATTGATAGTATAGGAAGGCTGGGAAGGGGAAGTTAGGAACAACTACGAAATTGGTAATCTTACTGTTCGGGTCTGTTTATGATTTTGGTATCCTTCTTGTTTTTCAATTTAGTTATTGCTGTTCTGTTTTTTGGACGAGACTTCAGAGAACCCCAATCTTGACACACATTGAATTTGTCCGTGATAGAAAAATGCTTTGTAGGGCACGATTAACTGATAAGCCTGGGTTTATTAATTAATCCTATTGATTACACGCACTTCTCCCCCCTTCCTGCCTCTATCAGCATTGCAGAATGTGCCCCGGGGGGGAGAGAGGGGGGAGAGGCAGGAGCTGGTACACACAGGAAGCTGGCTTTCAAGCCAGTTCCCCACGTGTATCAGCTCCTGCAGAAGCCACTTCTCCCCTGCTGCCTCCCATAGAGGGTCTCTCAGCCTTGTCTTCTTTCATATTTTCCACACTCAATTTATGCCTGAATCAGGAAGTAATTTCTGAGCTAGTGCTCAGGAGAGCCAGCTTAAGAGGCAGCAGATAGAGACAGCAGTGCGATGGAGGAGGGGGAAGAAGAGGCTGCCATAGAGCAGCTTCTGTCCATGGCAGGCCCATGCTCCCTGCAGACGGGGCTGATGCTGTCCCAAGCTGCTGCTTCTGTATCAGGGGGCTCCCCAGGAGTAGGACCGGGAGCACACTGGCTGCTGGCCTTGCCCCTGGGGACTATGTGGTTACATGATTATTAAATTAACTGCTATCTAACATTCTTTGTGCAGAATTGTGTATGTGTAAAGGGGTCAAGATAGGGTTATTTTTAAATTTCTTCCCTTACCTGCACAACCAAGTTCATATTTGAATGAGCGTATAGAGGAATGTTTAGAATTATGTTTGGAGTATAAGTAAAGAGTAATGTTAGAGAAATTACTTCCTGATTCAGGCATAAATTGGGTGTGGAAAATATGAAAGAAAACAAGGCTGAGAGAGACAGGCATTGAGCTGGGTGTAGTAAGGGGCAGTTTGTTACTCCAAGGGAGCGTGGTGGAGAGGGGTGAAGAAAGGAGACGGATAGGGAGGAAGAGTGAGTTGAAGAGGCCTGAAGACATGGAACATCTGAGTGGGGAAGATGGAGCAGAATCTAGAAGGGCAGAGTCATTTGTTTAAATTTACAGTTCACACTGTTTTCTAGAATAAAATCTTTGAGGTAAAAAATGAGAGTAAAATCCCCACCTATTCTCCCTCTCCTATGTACTCACATACAGTGTCTATCAGATTTGCTGAAACTTGCAAAAAGGTAGTCTAGCTTCGATGGGCTGTATGCACTAGTCTGGGGTAGGACTCCACTTTTGATATGTGTTTATACCAACCTGATTTAAATTTTTGTTGCTACTTCACAAAGCTGGGGAATTTCCATATGATGACTTGATGTATAAAAGTTATGTTTAAAAGTGGCATTTCAGTCGAGACCAGTTTACTCCCAGGCATTACATTTACTCTCAAAACTATTAGGCTTTTAAAGAACTCAAATGTTTTGATGCCTGGCAATGAACAGTTAATGAATAGTTAAATAATATTATACTAATTGTTTATATTTCTCAAACATCTTGGAAATAGTATGCAAATGCTAAATTGTCAATAATATAAAGGTGGACATTGAAGGGTCTGACAGTTATGAATTGATGCTTTTTAAAAAATATATAGTCACTAATTGTTATCTCAGCTGGCTTTTGTTGTAACACCTTTCTTAACTTGTTCCTTAGGAGGATGTATTCTGAAGAACAAATCTAGTCAGTCTTTAGAATACTGTGCAGAATTGCTCGGTTTGGATGAGGATGATCTGCGTATCAGCTTAACCACGAGAGTCATGCTTACAACAGCAGGGGGCACCAAAGGAACAGTTATAAAGTAAGTTCAGATCACTCCACTGTACAGCTCTAAATGCAAAAGTAGCCCATTTAAAAATAAATTGCAAAGGTGATTATTGATTTTTTTGTTAACAGCTCTTCATTGTTCAACACACATTTGCTTGTCTGTAAATAGTTTCTCAAACATGGATTTTGATTCAGGATTTCTCAGTCTTTCTCATTGTTTTAATATGATAGTCAACTTTCTCTTACCAAAGTACTTGAAAACAGTAAATAAAATACCTACCACCCTGTGAATTTTTATTCTCTCATCCCCATCTTCAGCTATAGCAATTGGATAGTATCCATGTAATAAAAATTGCAGTTATGAGCAAAAAGTAAATTGTTAGATAATTCAGCCCTTTGCTTCTAGGTGAATGCTTAACCACTTTTAAGTATAAACTGAATCAATATTAGGATAATAATGCTTACTTAAAATATAAGGGAAAACTCAGTGTCCTAATAAAAAGTGGTCTGCACCTTTCAAGATGCAAATGGAAGTGGGAAATATTATCTTGTACGTAATGGAGTTGTGCTGATTGTTTGTGGTAATTGTTTCAGTGCGTTAGATTTTACTAACTGATCTAAGATGTACCTGTTAAAAATAAATAGTTTTTAGTAGTTCTTTTTATTATATAGATTTTTATTAAATATTTAAATAACTTGAGATGTAAAATATTACTCATTGCTATTATATTTTTTCTATTTTGTGGCACTAAACATTGGAATAGTTTCAAAAATAGAATAAGTGGTATACACCTATGCAAAATAGCAAATGATGTGGGAACATGAGCAATAATTTGGTTTAACCTTGGGGCATCACACTATGGTCTTTAAGCTGATATACATTTATTTTATATCTCACATATGAAGTGAAAAGTTGATCTTAAAGTACTTGGGGTCACTAGATTTTTCTGGTTCTACTTTGAACTTTAGGGATCTAGTGGAGTTGTTCACCACAACATGAATATAGGCAAGTCTGCTGTTTGAACTGCTATAGAGATTTTTTTTTTTTTAAATAAGTAAAAGTGAGGCCTGCTTCTTGACTGAAGGTTAGTTAGGATGGTCTTCAGGCATGAATCTTACTAATGTGGATTCACTATTGTAGGTCTCCATTAAGATTGATTCTTCACTCCATAATATGCGTGCTTTCTAGCCTGCATCTATCTTCCACTAATTCATTATATGAAGTGGCTTTTTATTTGTGGCCTTCCCTCTCATTTCTGGTTAGAATAAATGATCAGAGTCTTGAGGCAATGCTATGAACACTTCATACTGCTTGTACATTCTCAATAGTGAGAACTTCAGGATGGCCACTGCAGGTAATAATTACAGTGGGGTGGGAAATAGTCAGGGGTGGGAGGAGGTATCTGTGAAGGAGTGTTCCAAATCCTTTGGAGCAGACAGAACCAGCTTTCCCAAAAATGTTTTAAGACCATAAGAATTCTGATACTGATTAAAGGCCCATCGTCTCCATAATTCAGCAGTACCAGAACTTGAGGGGGAACGTATAGAACAGTGCAATTATGGAATGATTGATTCCTGTTTTCCTCTCCCAGCTTTGGCAGTTGGATGTTTAGGGTTGCCCAGAACACGGGGATGACTCCCTGACCCTCTTGGCTAGTAACCAATGATGATCTTTCATGGACTTATCTAGGTTTTTTTTTTTTTTTTTTTAAACCCTGTTATACATTTGTTCATCCCAACCTCCAATGACAATGAATTGGACCAGTTAATTGTAGTCAGTGTGAAAAAATTGCTTCCTCTTGTTTATATTAAGCCTGCTTCCTATTAATATCAGCAAGTGAGCCTGAAGTCTAGTTAGAGAGGATATCACATCTTCTCTTAGTAGTCTCTTCTCTAAGATGGAAGAGCCCTAATTTCTTTAGCATCTTCACATATGGGAGCTGTTCCAAATGTCACCGTGGTTTTCTTTTTCTGAAACATAACTGTTATAATGGTTTTCCAGATCAGATTTGTTCAATTTACAACTAAAATGATTTTTTTTAACTGCCAGGCCTGTATACTTACCTTGGGGTAGGAATCTGGCACGTTTTCATTAGTAGCACCTGTTAGCATTGTGTCAGGGTTATTTCAAAAGATTGCAACCCTAATTGGCTATACTGTTATGCCAGATGATCTCTAACTGCTTAGGTTTCACAGAGTTTTATGCTGTGGATTAGAAAGAAGAGCTTTGTCAACTTGAAATTGCATTACATCCTATGCTGCAGCCTTTTTCTAAAGTTGTTTAATTAAGAAAACCACGCACTAATAAACTTCTCTCTTTTTCTTGTGCTTTATTGAATCTACAAAGGAAGCAGGTTCATGTGCACTAGATTTTCATAAAATATTTAGGCTTTACTAGTGAAAATGTTAACAAATAATTCGTTACGCTTGTGTTTAATATTTACAGTAATTATACAACAATGCTTTCTCCTAGATTTAAAGAAATTTAAATCCTAAGAACATTGAAGAACATGAGAATTAGTAGGTCTTAATGAATAAATAGCTCCGCCGAAGTATCTGTGCTCAGAGCATAACAAAGGTTATGTTCTGCTGTGCACAATAGAGCCAGCAAGAAAGACTGTGTCAAATGCTTTCTTCATCACTTCATTAAATATTAATCTGAAGTGGACACGCCAAGGGGGCTTGCCAGTAACACTAAATTTATCTGTCCTTGTTAGCCTCCCTGAAAGAGCAATGGCTGATGTCTTGCAATGCATATCCAGAATATCTATGGGTAGAAATAATGTGTTCAGATATAAAATCTGATAGTCCTCTCAGAATGAATGCACATTGGTATTGTTGGATATTCAGCTTTTCTCCCTCCATTCATCCTTTGAAACAAGAACCGTGCAAGGTAATCTGCTTGGAGAGGATGATAAAGTGTAAAATGTTTTACAATGGTATTTTTCTTTGCTTAGTCATGTAGTAGCACCACATGTGCAAAATGCATTTCATGATATTAGTAGTCTTTATTAGAAATACATTTGGAAGGATAGCAATTCTATTATTTCTCTTCTTATTCTTTCTTAGCTAAGGTTTAATTTTTCTCGCTGTTAATCCATAAGACTGCATGCAATCTGTATTTTGTATGGTATTTTTTGTTGGGCATATCTCGTATTTTTAGTTGGGCATATCTCGTATTTTTAAAGAGGTGTGTTAAAACACAGAGCTCACAAGCAGTTGGTACTACTAACTACTCTCAATCTTGATCTGATTTTGGATCACAAAAAAGTCTCCTTACACTTGAGCACCGATCAAATGACCTCTGTTGTAGGAAATGCATTTGCTGCATCTCAGAAGCCAGAAAAAGCTGGGAAGGGAATTCTTCCCTTTTCTCTTAGAAGTATGGAAAGTGAAGACTGAAGGAGAAAGTGGGAAGAGTAAGAGGAAGCTTTCTTCCCTATCAACCAAGAAAAGGGAAGAAAGAGATCTCTTTCTTCCCTCCCAATCCCTGTTTTCTACAGCCTGCTGAGCTGAAAGTAAGTAGTAAGTAGTATGATGATACTGCATTATTACATATCCTTAAGTTTCTCTTCAGATCGCCCCAATCTTTTGCCTTTTACTTTTTGTTAGTACCTAATAACTCTCCAACCACAGTGCAGTGTCTTGACGCTAGATTATAATTCTTCTATGGTTTCTGTGCTCTAAGTTATGAAAATGCATTTGTAGACCCAGATATTTCTCTCTCCATGGGTTTCTTCTGTTTGCAGTAAGTGGTCCTGGTAACTGTTTTGTGCAGTCCTGGAATTAACACTGCAGCAGCAGTTCAATCTTGATAATATTTTAATAGAATAAACACTGTAGCAGTTTCTTAGCTACACATGCTAATGCTTTAATGCCTCAGTTTTGTGTAACATTTACATACCTTTTAGATAAAGCTGTTACCTCCTTAAATAATTATGGTATACTGGATTATATAAGAAAGCTGCAGTTGACATGAATTGTTGTGAAGATTACCAGGCTGATCTCTTAAATATATCAAAAGGGAATGTAAAGGTACCTTGCCTCTATTTATAAGATAAGATTCCTGTCAGTACTTGTTACCATAAGATAAATCAGGAGATACTTAGTGAAAGAAGAGATTGTGTTAAGGCTGCTAATGTCTAATGTAATGCGGCTGCTGTTGTCCATAATGAGTGTAGTCTTTGCTTTCCTAATTTCTCATTAATGATAGAAAGTGATCTCATACATTAGAAGTATTGTACTGTCTTTGATAACATTTTTTTAGAGAATGTAGTGCTTGTGAAAGGAGACTAACACTGCTATAGATATACAGAACTACCATGACGTAGACAGCTATATGGTGTAAGCTTACTGACTCTGACCTATGAGTTCTTCTCAGCCCAAACTGAAAGAGAACTCTGTATCAGTGATAGGGTAGCTAATGCTTCATAATTGTAAAATCCTTGACCTCTTACTTGGATGTCAATAGCAAATGTTTCAGTTATGATGCGGGCTGGGGCTGACGGTATTCTTGTTCATTTGAGAAGCTCCATATTCAAATAACAATGCCCATGGGTGCTGGAACATGGGATGGGGGTGTTGATGAAGGAGACCATGGAATTTATGCATTTCGTGTTTGTTATTACTCCTTCCAGGCAAGGGGTACGGCAGCCACCACAGAACCCTTAGTTCCAGCATAATTGCCAATGCCTGTAGCCATTCAACTCATCCCAATTCATGCCTGATCTTTTTAAACACAAAGATATACAGTTGTTGTTTGGCTATACTATACCCAAAGAAGGAGAGGAGACATTTGACATGGCAGATAAAAGTGTACAGTGCAGGTAACCCCATGTTTATTCCATAATCACCCAGAGGGCATTTACCCTCTTTTTTCGTCCTGGGCACTCTTGCAAATTTATTGCTGGGACCTATTTTTCCATCCAGGTCCCTCCAGCAAATCCATTGCCAGGACATTACCATCCACACCGCTTGTAGGGGAGTTCAGGGGGGCTATAAGAATGGGGGTGGGTGGCTCTTAGTTATACCAGTCATAGTGGCTCCAACCACCCCATTTTCATTCCTTGACCTAACTCTTTTTAAGTCCTTCTCCAAGTCATTTGCCAATCACTGTGTGCCTTCCCTACGGAATACTTGCACTAGTCATCTGTGCTTCACTTAAATAGAGTTATGACATATGGCCTTCCACCCTTTATGCCATGCATGAACACAACCCTTCCTAGACCCACTTTGGGGAAGGTTAAAAAACAACTTCACCCAATCCAGTATAGCACGAAGGAAAAGTTCCTTCCCAGCCCCTTACAAAAAAGACACATGGGTAATGCCCACAGCAGATCTTGACCCAACCTGGTGGTATACCACCTAAAGGGGAGGCAGAGTGGGCAGGGCCTGCTTCAAGAGTAAAAGGGAGGCTTCAAGGTGCAGAATTGTCCCTTTTTAAACGCTGAATTACTAGGACATCAGTCAGTGACCACACTGACCCCTTTTGCAGCCGTTTTCTTCTCCCCTCGCCCCAACCCTTCCAGCATAAAGCCTTGTTCCCATCATTCAGCCACCCAGCCAAACAGTCATTCCCCCCACTCCTACTTAAAGGTGTGTGCAGGGTAGTCATTCTGCTAAGAACAATTAAATTCCAGGCCTTTCTTACCCTGCGCAAACTAGTAATAACCGTTATCGGCAAAGCTCTGTTGATAGCTTCTAATGTTTTTCTTTTAAAAGAAGTTTATGGCATATTTTGTTGGGGATTTAAAATTTTCCGTGCAAAATTTTGTTGGGCCTGATCCTGAACCACTAAAGATAGTGGGAGTTTTGCTGATTGGTTCAGTGATAGGACTGGGGGCTGAGCATATGTTTTGTGGCGTGGGTTTTTTTTCCCCACATTAAAATACATCAAAATCACTTTCCATATTTGGACTTCTGGTGAAGCTCAAAATTTCTTTGCTTGAGTTGCCTTTTCCCACATATCCAGTTGTATGTTGGTTTCTAGTAATACATGTATAACTTACTGTGCATGTAAATATCTCACTCTTTGATGGATTTCTGTAGGCTTAGCAATATTTTTGTGATGTCCAGGTGATGTAATGCTTTTATTCCGATGTAATTTTTCTTATGTAAATCTTTCAAAGAGCTTTGAAAAGATTTATGTTCTCAGGAGATTGGATAGCTACTTCATAAAGCCAATATAATAAATAGGCATTTTAAAATGCATTCAAACATAGGTTTACTTAACTGGCTTTAGATTTACACAATTGTGTTTGGAATCTTTTTGAGCATATATTTTTGTAACATTTGACATTATAAACAGTTTTTTTTTTAAACTGTAAAACCAAGAAAAAGAATGTGAAGCTGGGAAATAGACTTATAAAAGCACATTGCAATGTAAGGGCTGAGAATCAAAGGATGAAAAGCCAAAGAACACGTTCTCCTTTTCCAGACTATTAAGAAAACAAACTTTCCTTATTAGCATATAAACAAATTGACATTTCGCTTTAGTTTGGTGTCTCCCTTCCCACTACTGAGGAAGAGATGTCTTAGTCTTCGTAAAAGCTGTAATAAACACAAAGCAAAAATTAAATTGTGACATCACCATAGTGGTAGCGGATGAATATTTTTGTTGTATTGAATTATGTATTTCTATTGCACTTTCCACTGTGGTGTGTGAGTTTATCTTCACAACATGCCTATGGTTGGGAAGATTTATCTATCCTAGTATTGTTAAGCAGAGAGTGATTGGATCACACAAGAAGACTGTGTCTTAATTGGAACTAGAGCCCAGGTTTTCAGTGTTCTGGTGCTATGCCTTAATCAAAATACTTCTTCATCCATTCTTGCAGAGTCAAGTGCTTAACAGTGAAAAGATTCAGAAACTTGATGATGTCTCTTTTTTTCTTGTTTTTGGTTTTGTTTTTTAGGGTACCCTTGAAAGTAGAACAAGCAAACAATGCACGTGATGCCTTGGCAAAAACTGTTTATAGTCATCTTTTTGATCATGTGGTAAACAGAGTAAATCTGTGTTTTCCATTTGAGACCTCTTCTTTCTTCATTGGTGTTCTAGATATAGCTGGTTTTGGTAAGTGCCCTTTTTTACTAATTTTATGTTTCCCAGATAGTTTAATCAGTTCTTTCTAGTCTGCTTCTGTCACAGCTGCAGTGATGCATGCATGATTTTGTGGTAAAAATTTCTTGGATTCTCTTGTCTTTTATCATTTGTGTTTAACTACCCACATTGTGTGTACGCACAGTAGTATGTTAATGAGAGTGACACCATGCAGATAATTCTGAGATATGAAGATGTAGAGGAGTTTGTCAAGGTGATACCAGAATCTCTAAATCACAAGTGTGAGGCTGGACAGGATGGTTTGTTTGGAACTGGACTTGAGGAGTCTACACAGACACTGCTTTTTCCTGTGTATAGCTCTATCTAGCCTGTGTAGTTTGAGGCCAAGTAAGTTCCCAGATGTAGCTTGGCAGAATTTGATTTTTACAGTTTTGGTGTAAAATATAGATTTTTTTAAAGCATTATTTTTCCATTTTAATTGATTTAAAGGTTCACAGATGTGGGAAATTATCAGGGAAGGGGTAGTACAATAATTTAGTGACAGTAAATGTTGAGTCAAAAAGTTAGTTTTATAACCATTAAAAGAAATTGGCAACATGACATGTAAAAATGTATTAAATAAATGTCCTTGGATCATGTTCTTAAGTAGCATTTTTCTTATTTTGCCAATATGTAAATTTTAATTGTTATGTATGGAAGTATTTTTTCATCAATTTAACTGGCATTTACCAGCACTTACTGTAAACAATCTCACCCATTCCAGCTTTTTCATGATCTCTCAAGTCTTAGCAGCAGCACTATTACTTACTATTCTGAGGCTAGCCTTTCTCCTTAGAGGTGTCAGTCTAAAGCTGTAATGAGCTGCCCGAGCCTTCCCTAGTTCTTGATTGGAGTCAAATTCTGGCTAGCCCATGAGATCAGGAGCAGCAACGAATGCACTTATGTTTGCTCATACAGTCTTAGGGGGAGTGGAGTATACTGACTGACGTGCAGATGAAAAAGAGACTGAGAGCTGGTGAATGGTTCACTGTTAGGTCCACATAAGGCGTCTTATGTCAGTCTAATTATGTCAGAGTATTCAGTACAGCCTTGTCCCACCAATGCAAGTGCCCTGACTACACAAACAGAATAACTCCATCTCCACTGGAAGTGTAGCGCTTATGTTGGTGTCATTAGGGTGATGCAGCGTCGATGCAGACCCTGTGTTGTTTAATCATCCGTTGGCAGTCTTGTCAGTTTTATGGCTCCGTACTGGAACCATGAAATTGACAAGAAAGCCAGGCCAGCTAGAGCTTAGCTGCCCCTCCCCCCCCCCCCCCCCCCCCCCCCCCAATTTTCACTCCTGGCTGAGCTGCTGCCTGGAGTTCCCCACTCAGGGAGCTGAGAAGCCTGGGTGGCTGCCCCTCCCCCACATTCCCAGCAGGCAGCTGTGGGGCAGCTCATTGCCCAGTGCAGACTAAGAGCCCTGGTTATCAGCACTCCCCCACTGTCCTCCTTCAGTAGGTGGAAGCTCTCCTGCTGAGGAAGTACACCACCAATAGAAGGAAGCTATTGTGGACCTTAGCCACCACAGTCTTGGCCATTGGAGCCACAGGTGGCAGGCTCTTGTAAAGGTCGTGTTGAGCAGTTGCTTGGATGGTAGTGTGGAGACAAGAGCCTTGCTCCACTGCATTCTTGCTGTGTATTATACCCGGCTTGACTTGGGGCGTATGAGATCCAGAAAAAACTGTCTGCAAGTTCTTGGTTCCAGAAACATGAACTTTTACATCCTTTTTATTTCTGGATTATGCCCATCTTCTTATTGATACCTATGAGATGCATCAAAACCACTTCATTGAATATGATTATCATGGATCTGAACATAAGAATTTGATGCAAAGATGTTAAGTTAACTCTATTAACCTCTCTCCACTAATGCTGTATAACTCAATTTTCAAAATACTAATTTATCATAATTTAAAGCAGTTTAACGTTGTGGGTTTTTTTTCAGAATATTTTGAACACAACAGTTTTGAACAGTTTTGTATTAACTATTGTAATGAAAAGCTGCAGCAATTCTTCAATGAAAGGATACTGAAAGAGGTAATTTATATCCCACTTCTTGTCTGAGTCATCCACTGACTTCTGAAAAGTTAGATAAGGGTATATGAAATAGCAATGCTCTCCATAAATGTTGCTAATTTTCCTTTTAATTACAATTTAAAGAATTTTGTGTCTCTGTCTGGTACTGCGTAGGGTGGGATGTATTCTTGGTTTAAGCATTTTTTACTTGTACATGTGAAATTCTTTCCCAGTCTAAAGTTGGTCAGTGGCTTGTTCATCATCGGAAACATGCATTAAGAGCAGTACACCTCACATCTTCTTGTACTATGTAACTATTATTATTAATGGTAGTATGTTAGCAACTCTAGGCCAGAGGCAGAATATACATACAATGGAGACAGTCCTGGATCTGAAGAGTTTACAATCTGAATATGAGATTATAGGGAACAGATGGCAGGGAGGGGGTATGCAAGGAAACAATGACATGATACTAGTCAGTCTGATAAACTGGTCACAGCACACAAAATGCCTCACCATTTTTTAGTGTAGGCTTTGTAGCAGAGAAGATATCTTAAGAGGGATCTGAAAGAAGACTACAAGGTGGAATCTGTAATGTATCATTTTTGTGGCTTTTCTTGTCTTCCCCATGCAAAAGGAAAGAATTCAAAGGCCTTTATTAAACTGCATGTGGCCCATGACTATGCAGTGTTTTTGGCACTACTCCAACTTCCCTGCTTAGCTTTCAGAAGTCCATAAGCTCTTAATTAAGAAATACTTTCTCTTCAAATAGTGCTATCAGAGTCAACCAATTCTCAAGAGGTAGTGCTCATGAAATCTGTATGTTTGAAACTGATTTAGGGCTTTCAACTATTGAATAAAAACTAAAATAACACATCTGTTCAGGTGGCATTTCTGCTGCATATTGAAACGACTTTGTTGAAAACCAATATGTTAACATTAAAAACTGCTGGTTAAACTTGGTAGAGGACCATTGATACTCAAGCTGGGACAACCTGAGAAGGGCAAGTCTCAGAAACCATGCCTTATCTTCTGACTACCTGTAATACAGAAGAGCGAGATAGGAAAGGGATATGCGCATGAATATTAAAGCAATTTATCATATTTCTAAAGAAGAGTAATGAAGTGGGGAGACTGAAGAGGCTTCCCTGAACACTGGATTAAATGTGCAAGGCTTTTTAGAAGCTCAGAACAAGAAGGAATCTGGCTCGTTGGGCATTTATTGTCATCCCCAGGAAAGAATTTATTTTAATTTTAGGTCTGTGTTGATTTGTGATCTGAGAACATTTGCTATGTAAGTCACTAAAATATCAAACTTGACAATCAGAAAGTGACTTCGTTATCATGGCACGAGGAGAGCAGAATTTTTTCTCATGTTAATGCATCCCAGAATGATGGCTTTGGGGTTTTTTTTTTTTTTTTTTATATTTAGCTTATGGTCCACAATGACCCCTAAATCGCTTTCAACAGTACTCCTTCCGAGACAATCACTTCCTATTCTTTGTGTGAAACTGATTGTTCTTTCTTAAGTGGAGTACTTTGCATTTTTTCTTATTAAACTTCATCCTATTTACCTCAGACCATTTCTCCAGTTTGTCCAAAGGAAAGACGATATATTTAGCAATATGCCAAGTAGTCTATTGAAGACACAAATTTGCAAAGACGGGGTAATAATAAGGAAATGAACTATTCTCTGCCTAGTCATGTGAGTGTTTAGAAGAATATTTAATTAAAATTAAAATACGTTGAAAAATAGTAATTGATGCATACTCACAGCTTTCAAGATTTGTGCAGATGAAAGTGACATTTGAATGTATTATCAAATAATTTTAATAGTTTGAACAGTTTAGATTGTTTCATTTGGTGACTTATAACGTGAAATGGCTTCAGAATTTGTTACTACATTTAAATGAAGTAACATTTTGGAGAGAGGATGATTTCTGCAAAATGTATCTAAAGTTTAATTGTTTCTCATATAAGCCCCATCTGAATGCTTCCCTCTAATTTTGTCAAAAGTAAATCAATCTGTCTCAATGTCCTTGTGGACTGGTGACATATAGGAATAATGTTTTGTCACGAATCTGAGGAGTTATAGGACAAGATACTTGGCAAGATCAGAAATGTGAAAACATGAGTTCACAGTCCCTTAAAAGTACCTTAACTTTTTTCTCTATTTTATATTTTTTATAACAGCTTGGCATAGAAATTCTAAAATTAATTTATTCTGTTTATTCTTACTGATACCTTCAACAAGATGAATGTTGGAGTTACCTGAAAGGTTTATTCTGAACCTATGGGAATTCCTGAGTTCTTCAAATTTCACTGTCTATGCATGGAGTTTTAGAAGTCTGGAGCCACTGCCTTTGAATTTTAATTTGCATATATACTGGCTGAAAATTTTGAATTAAAGATATACATCTCCATAGGTGAGCCAATGGACATTCTATGGAGTTCATTAAATCTTGGCACCAGCAGCTTTCTCGATACGTAGTTTGCAGGGTGTCTTGCATCTTTTGAAGGTTATGCTCCTTCTAATTCAGTGAAAGAGCTCCTAGTATTTGCTTTTCCACATCTATGTTAAGAGAGCTAATTCTGTGGATATCAGAAGAATCACTCCTTAAACTGAGAGGAGATACGGCTTTCGAATCAGAGCAAATGTGTTCATACCATTGTTGTAATTCACAACTGTCTTTTGCTACTTGTCTGCTCCCTTCTCTTATCACATGGACCCTACCTTCTGTTTTGCTAAAGATGCCAGTCTGGTCCACTCATGGGCTGGATGTGTGTGGACTTGGATTCCCTTTCTTACAGCAACTGTCCCTTAGCTGTTCAGTTGAGTTTCATATGTGACACCTTGTTAGACCATCCTCTTGTGAATGGATCTGTAAATGTGATTACCGTGATAGGGGTTGGTTCTGGAGAGTATCTGGGCTTCCAATCATCCTTCCTTTTCCTAGGGTGAAATGGGGTTTCCCTTGTGTTTGCCCTTCTCTTTGTGGCTTGCACTCATTGACTGCTCTGGCTTCCTCATAGGAAACAGCCAGATCAACTGCTTCCTGTACAGAACCTAAAGATTTATCCCAAATGGCTTCTCTGATCTCACAGCAAATGCTCAGTAAATGTTCTTCTGCAAAGAGGTCAAATAACTTGTCATAATCATCCACTTTTCTCCTTTGTTCATCGGATCACACGTTTTATACACACATTCTCTGTGACTCTTCAGAGGTTTCTAAATCTCACCCTGTATGCTTAAGGGGTAATTTGAAACCTTTGCAACACAGCCTTTTAAAATTCATCATACTTCAAACCCTGTTCGGTTTCCACTTCATTAAACTCATTTAATACTTCACCCAAGAGCTTTGCAACCACTGTGAGGACTTTCTGGGCTCCTGGAATTGTATGAAATTTGCACAGTATTTCAAAGTACTTAAGTATTCTACAGTACAATCTGATACTTTATACACAGGAGAAAATGTCTCAGCTGGATGTTCCTTGTACAGAGGAGGGAACAATTGGGACCTGTGGGATCAATCCATGCTTTTCCTGCCAGCTCAGGTTACTCTGACTTTCCTGCCAATGTTCCTTTCATTTTTTCCATCCATGTGTGGAATAAATGTTTAATGTGCACCAAGGCATGTTCATGTGTATCACCAATAGAAACAAAAACTCTAGCCATGGGCTCTCCACTAATCAGTTGGGCAGCATTGGAATTTCTCCTGAGTGGCTGCACAAGTGCCTAGTTTACAGGGAACACTGTTTCCGTCTCCCACTGGGTTGCCCACTATTTCAGTTCCACGTTTCTTTGGTGGGCAGCTGTCTCCTCTGCCAGGGTTCCACCGGTATGCTTCCACAGGCTCTCTTTGCAGCTTCCCACTGCTGGTACTCATACACTGCTGTCACAGCTGCTCATTCTTTATCTCATTGTTCTTCAGTGTGGCCAGTTCTAATGCTTAGATGTTTTGCTTTTGCTCTTTTTTATACTTGCTTTTATTGCTGGAAAGAAAGAAAAAACAAAAAACAGTTTTTTGACGGTTCTCAATGTTTACACTGAAAAATCTGCGTTATCAGTGCTTGAAATGTGAATCTCATCCAACCTGTATATAGTGGGTAAATTCTGTCCAGACTACATCACTGTGATGTTTTGTGCAGGGCTCCCTGAACTGTAAACCACTGTCTTACTCAGGAGTGGGCAAGAGAGCTTCTGCGGGCTGGATCCGACCTGCCAAGCCTGTTGATCTGGCCTGTGGCTGCCCTGCCAACTCCCCTGCCACCAGGCCAATGAGACCTGGGGACAGGGGAGCATGTGAAGTATTCTCGCCCCACCATGGGCACGGAGCACTGGAGGGAACTGCCAGCTGTTCAGAATAGTTGGCAGTTCATTCTAGGCACTGCATGCCCCTTGCAGGGCAGGGGCAGGAGGCGAGAGACGTTGCACGCTCCTGTGCCCCCAAGCCGTCATTGGTCTTGGGGGCAGGGAGAGCGCACGAAGACTCCTTTCCTCACAGGGGTGCGTGGCACAGGAGGGAACTGCCAGCTGTTCAGAACAGCTGGCAGGTCAGTCTAGATGCTGTGTGCCCCTTGCAGGCTGGGGACAGAGGGCAAAGACTTCACACGCTCCTCGGCCCCCAGACCCTGATTGGCCTGGGGGCAGTGGGAATGCACAAAGTGTCCTCTTGCTGCCAGGAGTGCGCAATGTCTAGAGGGAACCTCCAGCTGTTCAGAACAGCCTGCAGTTATCTCTATGCATGCAGCCGGGAGGGGTGGGGGCAGCAAGACTTCACGCGCTTCCCCACCTCCAGGCCAATCAGGGTCTATGGGGAGGGGAGCATAGGAAGTTCTCTGCCCCTTCTGGGGTGGCCAAGGGCCACTTCAGAAATTTGTAAAGTGGCCCCCTTTGAAAAACTATTGACCACCCCTGGTTTTACTCCTCTGCCTCAGCAAGTGAGAGCTTTTCTGCTGCTAAGCTGTTGGTCAGTTCCCTGCCATTCCAGCCTGTCTGCCTTGCATGGGCATTGGTCACAATTTGTTATTATCATTTAATAATCATTATGCCTTCTACCTGGATGTTCATATTTCATGAAAAAGAATAGATTCACAATCCTGTTTGGGCCAGGGATGTGAAGATTAACCAGTAAACATCACCTATTCTGGTTAACCAGAGACCTAGCCCAACCATGCCCTCCCCCTTTAATTGGTTAACTGGATAAATGTTATGTTTAACCAACCAGTTAAATATTATATTAAACTAGGTAACCAACTACCCTAGTTGGGGCCTTCTAGTTGCTGTTGTAATATAAATGGTAATAAAAGCACATTTGGGAAATGTTTAATATTCCCAATTGAATTTTCCATTAGAAAAATTAAACTAATCAAGGGTCACCTGCTGTTATATCTGGGTAGCATTAACAAAGAAATTTGAGTTACAAGGGGAGGGGAAGGAATAATTGAGTTTATTGTATTTTATGTAATTTTAGAACTTGGAAATTAGAAAAAAAGGAAATGAAAAACCCCTCCCCAAAACTTATAACTTGATTGCAAAATGTTTTAAATTTTACCTTTTAAAAAATGTTAAAAATTTTACCATGAGACTTCTGCTACACTTTGTATGACTGAAGGTAGAATATCAAGAATATATTCTTTTGGCTTATAAAAAATGTTTGCCTGTATGTTTGAAAGTAATAAGTTATCCTGCTAAGAAACTAGAAACAAGTTAAATTGAAAGATCAGTTTTTTTCCTGTTAATATTTTTTCTATTATTTTTCACAAAGTTCTGAGTTCCAAATGATTCTAACACATGAAAATGATTTTTTTCAAGTCAAATATTTACATCTTAGTGAAGTACTTTATCCTCATGTATCTAACATACATATTTGTATTGTTAGTGTTAAGGAAATGGAGTTGGAACTATAGTAAGGTGTATCCAAACACTTTAAAATCTCCTATTTGTTTATTTGTTGTCATTATAGAAGTTAAAATTTTCTCTTTTGGTTCATGAAAAAAACTGGTAAACAGAATTTTCTCCTAAACATTTTTACTTTTTCTATTTTAGGAACAAGAACTTTACCAGAAAGAAGGTCTCGGAGTCAATGAAGTGCACTATGTAGATAATCAGGATTGTATAGGTATGTATTTGGGAAACGTTTTTGCTGTTTCATTACAATGTTGTGAGTCTGGAGCATAGTGACTTTCGATAGAATAGACAAAATGTGTTTAGTTCAGTGATTTTGTCAAACAGTGACCATCCAGGTATTGTGGATCCTGCTCTGGGGTTTTAGTGTCCATGGATGCAAAGGTCTCTTCACTGATTCAGTTGCAAGATTGGGATCATATTTTATTTTATTGTGACCATTGTTGTAGATGATTTGCGTCTCTCTAAGTGCTTTTGCCCACTGAGTTGTTCTTGCTCAAGGTCAAAGGGAGAGATTTCATCAGAGTCTCTGCAAGTTTGCTTTTGCCGAGAGTAGGCCAATAGTTCTGGCAGAAGTTAATTCAGGGAAGGTTCTTCTGCCCTATTTATATACTAGTAACACACAGAACCCCAATATGTAATGGAGTCTCTTTGTGCTGGGTGCATATGAATACATACACTCAGACATTGTACTTACCCTGGAATTTTCCAAATAAATTAATCAAAGCAGAGATTGTGTGATACACAGAGTAATATATTCATTGTGCGAGGAGATTAAAAGATCTGTGAACCAAAGCAGGGAAGTTTGAATAGTTGAAAACAGAGGGTTTTACTATAATTTGTCAGATTATTTTTCCTTTCCACTTGCTGCTGTGAATCAAAACCAAAATAAAAATGTAGGCATTGCTATTGTTTTCAGTACACGAAAGGATTAATATGGTCTGTCTGCTTCCAACTTCTGTTACCCTAATTGGAGTGTGCAATAT
This sequence comes from Pelochelys cantorii, assembly GCA_032595735.1. Taxonomy (NCBI): domain Eukaryota; kingdom Metazoa; phylum Chordata; order Testudines; family Trionychidae; genus Pelochelys; species Pelochelys cantorii. The sequence continues at coordinate 60,809,248 of CM064328.1, read as the reverse complement.
GATGAGAAAAACTGACTTTGACATACAATTCAATGCAGCATTGACTGTGGTAGCTTCAGGATCCACATCTAGGGAAATAGTGGCGATGGCAGGATACTCCCATTAGTTATCAGTGGCAGAATCACCAGTGGTTCCTTCTGCGCATCTATAGATGGGCTCAAATATCTTTCCTCGTAGGCAGACGTGGACCTGCATCCCTGGCTCTGTATTGGTGGTTGGTAGCCATGTCAGGCAAAGATGATTGCTGGCTGGTGACAGAACAGTAGAAGATGGTCTAGAGGAGAAAATCTAAGGGGTAGAATGGAGAAAAGTGCTGTCTTCCTGTATGAACACTAAACCAGCCCCATCTGATAGTGTGATATGGATACATTACCTTGAATGTTTTCATGTCTCAAGGAGGTTCTAGTCCCTTACAAAAATAATTTTTAATTATTTCAGATACGTATTTATGTATCTGAAAATGTTCCAGAGAAGCAGAAAAAGGCTTTCTGTTATCTGAGCTAAATGTATAAGAAAAGACAACACTGGCTTCTGTTTAAATGCATTTTCATTTGAGGCTTTGCTTTTTGTGTTGCTCATTGTTCAAAATAAGGAGCCATCTGAGGCTGAGATGTGAGTATTGCTTTATATTGCACCTTCCAAAATGTTCCAACTTCCAGTGACTTCTGATAATTTATAATCAGTAGACTCCTTAAGTATATAACGTTGTTTTGTTATGTCTGTATTTTGGGGGAAAAAATGAAGCGCAGTTTTCTCTACCTCTGTGAAGATGCAGGATCTTAGAAATAAAGAATTCTTCTGCCAAAATCTCTTGAATTTAATTTAGTTTTCTATAACAAAATTAAGCCAGAGCAGTAATTACAATGAATATCTTAATAGGGTACAGAATAAAGGTAGATTATGCTGGTTTGGACAGTTACTGTTAAATGATGATCATTTTTCCAAAGCCAAGGTTGGATTGAGCTGTCCTTTCAGCCTATTATTAAGGTGTTTCATAGACGTTTCATATACTGTGTCATACAACTATCTTCTGGATGACCATGGCCCCTCTCTCTCCATGTGCTCCTCCACAGAGAACCCTCAAAAGCAATCGGGATTGGGTCATTCTGGCAACCTCGTCAAGCCATTGTAGTTGGCACCTTTTGACAATTGTAGTCATTTGCAGAACTCGTTGACTTGTCTGTGGATGCTACCAGTTGTTAGTTTATCTAGCGTTGTTAATTTATCTAGTGTTATCTGCAGCTGGGGTGCTGGTACAATTTGTATAATGGAGGTGGTGAGCACCATTAAACTATACCGTAAATGATGGAAACCACTTCCAGCTAAGGGTAGCTGTGCACCCCCAGCACTGTAGTTCCAGCATCCATGCCAGTGGTACAAGCACCTCATTTCAAATGTTTGTGGCTTTTGCTCCAGGCTCTTTGTCAGTACCCATGTTTCACAACCATAAGGTAATGTGGATAAAATAAGTGTTTTATATAAATCTAGTTTTAATTGTCATAGACACTAATTTAAGCATCAGATCATTTTTATTCTGGCATGCGAACGTTCTGCTGTCAATAGCTGTCTGTTATCTTTATATCATTTCATATATTATGATGAAACTCAAGTAGCACAAACCACGTACTTGTTAGCGGTGACTATACCATTGATAATTAGTTTAGCCCATTGCTCGATTTTTGATGTTGTCTTTAGTTTGGTGTTTTGTTCATTTGTTTTTAATCACAACATCCAGAGAATGAGGTACAAGTTAGTTGCTGCTTCTTGATTGAATTCCTCTGTTGGGAATATCATTACAATTTTATCTGCAAAGTCAGCTGATTGATAATTTGCCCCCAATATTGTACAGTCTTCACCAATGTTATTAAGACCATGACTACACCAAGAAACTATTTCAAAATTATTATAGTCAACTTAAGAAATCCTGATTTAACACATTCTAACTAGTGTGTCCTCGCTATGGGGAAACATTGAAATTAGTCCGAGGCAGGCTCCAGTAATGTGGATGTGCCACTTTGGACTTACAGCCCCAGGAAGCACTCTGGAGAGTTGAAGGAGGCCTCCCAGAGGCCAATAAATTTGAATTAACAGCACTGGACCATCCATGCTAATGTTATTTTGAAATTGCTCTTTTGGATTTGGCGTTATTCCTCATGAAAAGCAGGAGTACAGAGTTTGAATTCTGCAGCCTGTTATTTCAAAATAATGGGCTTGGTAGTGTGGATGCACCACTTATAAATTTGAATCGGAGGCGGGCGGAGGGGGCGGTTATTTTGGAATAAGTTCCTAGTGTTGACTAGGGCTAGATGTTTTCTAAGCATAAAGTATTGGACTGGGTACACATCCCTTCTCTGTTGGATTCAATTTTTCACTTCATAATATTCCGTTGATTGACCACTGACTCTTACTTCATGTCAAACTAGGCTGGACAGACACGGAAGTAGTTGAATCCTTTTGCCACTAAAACCATACCATTTGAGTACTTTTCACACAGCCTCTCTGTTAAAGGAAGGGTAAATACTTTCTGAAAGTCAAGGAATGTACAAAATGGGTTAACTGAACTCTCTCTCCTTCCCCCCCCCCCCAATTTTTTTTATGTGAAAACAAATCTCTGTTCTATGATGGACCATCCAGGTCTAAAGCCAGTTAGTGACTCTGCTGTTCATTGCATTTGGCTGAGTATCACTCTACAGAATACCTTGCTAGAAGTGCTTATAAGATTTATTCCTCTGTAGCTGTCAGGTCACCTTTCTTAAAGAATGGTACAATAATTTAGTATTGAAGATTTTCAGTGACATCATCCTTTGCCCTAATGAGATTGAATAGTTTGTAAAGGGCCATATCCTTTCTCCTTCTTCCATGTTTTAACACTTGAGGCAGTATACCATCTCTACACAGTGTCTTAATGATTTTTCAGGGGCATGACTGCTGTTTGTTTCTGTTCCCAGTATGCATCTTCCTTTGTTGTTGCCTTTACAGTTGATATCCTCAAAGACTATTCATGTTCAATGGCTGATGAAAATATTATTTCCTTCTTTTAAGCTTTTGATCTTTATTTGCTATGTACTTCCCCTGAGCATGGTGTGGCTGACTTGTTACAGGTGTTAACTTCTTTGATAGTAATCTGACTTTCTGAAAAAGCCCTCAAGCATTACTTTATGTAAGTATTGTTCAAATACTTTGCCTTTTCTCTGAAGCCAGTCTTCCATAGATTTTATTTTTAACCGTTCCTTTAAATTCATTGTTGAGCTGTCTGTTTTTCTCTTTTCCACTCAGGGCAATCTTTAGCTTTCAGATTTTCTTTATATAGTTTGTATTTCCTCTTGATAGATTTTCAGTCTCTGGTGTCACCTAATCTTTCCTTTTTTGGTCTACAGCCTCATGCCTAAAATTTCCTTGCTCGTGGCAGGAATGATACATTTTGTCTTTTCTCAGAATTGTTGTTCTGTTATGTATGTCCTTTAGGTCTAAAAGAGAGTCAAGGTGGCTACTGATGGTGTTTTGAAAGTGCCTGTATTTTTCAAAACTTTGGGGCTGTAGATTCTCTTGTCGTCTTTTGCAAAATTTAAAGTGTTAAGTTGGAGCCTGATTGTAACAATCACTGCTCACTTGTCTGAATTTGTATGTAGCCTTCTGTAGACCCTGCAGTCTAGTCTACTTGTTTTCCAGTGAGTGTTTTACTAGGGCCAGGTCTACACTAGGGGATAAGTTTGAAGTAAGATAGGCAATTCCAGCTATGTTAATTGCATATCTGGAGTTGGGGTACCTTAATCCAAGCTTCTGCACCCTTTCCACAGTGGGAAGTTGACAGGAAAAATGCTCCCGTTGGCTTCCCTTACTCCTCAGTGTTGGATTTAGAGGGTCCTTATTTGACTATCTAAATCAAATGCCAGATGATCAACCTCTGAAGCATTTATCCATGGGTAAGTATAGATGTGGCCCAAGATGATTTTGATCGTGTTGGTTTTTTTTGTAGTACCATCATTAGAAACCTTTGTGCTGATATGCTGTGTGTTGTAAATGGATTGTTGGTAGCAGAGAATTGAAGCAATCCGTCCTCTCATTCATTTCTATGCCTTCTTTTCCCAGATCTCCTATTCCATGTTATCATGCCCCTTCATGGCAGTAAAATCCCCCCTATATTTTTATGATTCTGTGATTGTGAATAAAAAAACTTGTTCAGGGGGTTCCAGGAATCTCTGCTTGATGTTCGTAGTAAAACTGGTTTATGATTCTGTCCTCTGTGACAGTTGTAGATGTGATTATTAGTTACATACCTTTTTAGTTCAATGCTCATTATGTGAGATGATACATGTATGGCATTTCAAAGAACTTCAAGGTTTTTTCCTGCTAATATGAAGGCAACTTTTATTTGGGTGCTTCTTTCCTCTGTGGAAACTAAGGCACCTAAAGAACTAATATGTAAAAAATGTAGGCATTGAGTGAGTTTCAGTGCCTCCAGGGCTAGGTATCAGCCAAAAGAGGTTTTGTGGATTTCAGTGGTGCTTAAAAGTGGAACTTATGCACTTAAAACTGAAGTTTAGGCACCTACATCCCTTTGTGTACATCTGGTCCAAGATTTCTTACTCCTTTAGCATAAACATAAAACTATGAATATGTTTATTGCTACTTTCTTCAAAAACAATATATATGTGTCTGAGTTTTTAATGTAAACTTTCAAAGCAGCGTAGAATCATAGAACACTAGAATTGGAAGGGACCTTGAGAGGTCATCGAGTCTAGTCCCCTGCCCTCACAGGGCATAGTTTTAAATAGCAGCCTGGCCCCATACTGATGTAAGTATGCTGAAATCTGTACAGCTTTTTAAGCTTTTGGTCATCCTCTTTTCTTGTTGTTGTCATGGATATATGATCCTTTCTCATACTCCTGATTCAGTGCAGTGAGAAATCTATCTGAGAGTTTTAAAATCAAAACAGTATACACTTAAAAGGCCTTGTGCAGCAGTGTGTTTCCACTTTCATCATGTCCCAGTTTCATAGGTGGAACTGGACAGCAAGCTACAGAATACTGCTTAAATCAATATTTACGTATGCCAGACTTGCTGGTAGTGATTACATTTCTCTTTAATCTAAACTATGATGGTTATAGTAATTATGCAGTACCATGTTGGTTATATTTTTGGTGTAACATTCTTGTTCTGATTTGGAATTGTATATAGCGCTTTTACAAACATGTTGATTTCTGTTTTACAAATAGATCTGATTGAAGCAAAATTAGTAGGCGTACTGGATATTTTGGATGAAGAAAATCGTCTTCCACAACCAAGTGACCAGCATTTTACTTCGATGGTACATCAGAAACACAAGGAGCATTTCAGACTTTCTGTAGGTTTACTTATGACTTCATTATTTAATAAAAATGAGTTCCCAGACTGGATGCTAATATAACTTAACTTAGAATGACTGTGAATAAAAAGCCAAGTGGAATCCTGCATGCATGTTCATGAAATCTGGTGGTAGCATGTTTCATTCCTTTTCAAAAAAATCAGTTTGGATCTGAAAGATGGAAGCCCTGTTGTCTCTCTCAATGGACCCATGGAGCTTTCTTGGCCAGAAGAAAGGCCAAGGCCAAGATTATTCTAGTGCAAAGTCCTTTCTACCCATTATTGTACATTTTATAAGAAATTTTAAAAACCTGCAAGGAAAGTGTTGAAACCAGAGTTTAGGCTTTATAGCATATTGACTGAAAAGTACAAACTTTAATTTAAGAAAGTGTTATGAAGCCTTAGAACTACAGGGACTGGTGTCATAAGTAATGAAATCTTTTCTTTATGCAATCTCAAACTATATGAAATTCTGACATTTTCATAAACTAGAAACTCAGTTTAGGTTTATTGAAAGGTTCACGAAAGGTTTAACTCTTCTATGAAATTTGTGCATCATTTTCATTTTAGTGACTGTCATAATCTCTCATGTATGTCTAATCATTTCTAAAAACAACAAATGGTCTGGTACCACTTTATGGACTAACAACACATGTAGATGGTATCATGAGCTTTTGTGGGCACAGTCCACTTCTTCAGATGACCAGGGTTTTGAGTTTAGGATGTGCAGATAATTTCTAGCTATGAAAAGGAAATAAAAAGGATTTTCCTTGAGTTGCTTTTCTAAAGGCATAGTTGAGGGCATCGGATAGCTCTTTCCTCCTTATCTCTCCAAATTCCTCCAAGATTTTTAGCTGTGTGTTTTAACAAATATCTGTTTAGTCCAGTTTTCTCAGTTTCGCACTTAATATTTTAAAGATGAAACTGTAGAACCACCCAGGAAAGGATTTTCTTTATTTTTAAGCGTATTGTTAGAAGATGAACACAATCCCAGATTTAAAATATGCCAGTAAATTTGTAAATACAAAAAGCACAAGAAATACTACTTCAGTAATAACTAAACACAGGAAGATTCAACAAAATTATGTATTCCTTTAAATTAATACTCATTTAGTTAACTGGATTCCTGTGCTATAAAAAATTCTCGTTGGACTCTTTAGTTTTTATAGATGGCTCCTATCTGCAGCCTTTGATTTTTATCTCTATCTCTGAGAGTTGGATCTTTCACCTTCTCTCCAGCTATTCAGCTCTCAATTCAGAAGTTTTACAGAGCAATTTGCAATGGTTGTAGCTTCCCTCCTGTGACACCCATGGCTGGACAACTCACCAAGGCAAATTTCAGTGTTACTGTCTTGCTTGTAAATAATTTCATCCAAAAGATATATTTGAGCCACTATCTCCTAGCATCCTGACAAGGCTGTGCACCAGCCAACCATTCTGTGTCACCTATGGGAATTAATGTTGGACTCAACACAGTTGTGATGATACAAATTATTAATCTTGACACTTGCAGTGGCATTTTATTGTGAGTTGCAGATTCATTCAAACCTGAAAAAGCTCAGGATGAAGAAAAGGTTTGTTTGAATCTGGGGGAACTGAAATAGTAGAGTTCCTCACAGCTTTAATCCTAATCCATAGGAAAGTCCATAGCACCTAATATTTCTGGCAGAAAAATATTATTTGGAAATTTACTATTCTGATTTTGTTAATGATTTTCTGTTCAACTTGGATTTCTTTTTTTTAATTGCAGATTCCCAGGAAGTCTAAATTGGCTGTTCACAGAAATATCAGAGATGATGAGGGCTTTATTATCCGACATTTTGCTGGAGCAGTGTGTTATGAGACGGTAACTTGATTTAACAACTCATGTTAATTATTAACTGTAAATGTGCCCTGACCAAAGGACATGGATATTTCAAATTCTTCTTTGTGATGATTAACCCAATATGTCTAATCAATATTTAATCAATCAAAGCATAAGCATAATTACTTGTTGTTACTGTTAGCTCAATAGTAAATGTTTTCAGAATTCAGAAATGCCCTGATCTTTATTCCATTAAAGTCAACAGCTAAATTCTCCTTGATTCCAACACCATAAAATTAGGTGCAGATTTGTCAGTCTTTGGTTTTAGTTCATTTATTTGGAAAGACTGACCTTTTAAATGCACTTTCAAGTTAGTGACTAAAATATCCCAATTATTTCTCACTCCATTTGCCATCATTAATATGTAGTAGTTAATGTAAGAATAATATTTCTGGATTTCTACAGCACCTCTAAAGATGTCAAAGAGCATCAAAGCATTAATAAATGAAGCCTCACAACGCAGCTGAGTAATGTGAAAGTGAGAACTGAAAATAGAAACCAAGGGTGAAATTGTGGTGCTGTTGTGGTCAGTGGCCAAGCTAGTACTGACTAAGCTAATCCAAGATTTCAAATTCTATCTCATGATGCCCGGGCCTATGCTTTAAACTTAACAGCTATTCTCCCTTTACTGTTGTTAGTGTCAGACATAAGCAATAGATGGTCTGCAGTTACATTTTAAATATTTTTCTCAATATATTTTCACCCTCTGATTCTTAGTATCTTAGAATTGAGTATTTTTGTTAATATTGGGATGTTTTGAACAAAGTATTATGTATTTATGTAGGACTAAGTAAAGCAATTAGTACTGTAAAGTTTACATGGTTTGTTTTCTTTTCAGACCCAGTTTGTGGAGAAAAACAATGATGCTTTGCACATGTCCCTTGAATCTCTTATATGTGAATCCAAGGATAAGTTTGTCCGGGAACTCTTTGAATCTACAACTAACAACAACAAAGATCCCAAACAAAAAGCAGGAAAGCTTAGCTTCATCAGTGTGGGAAACAAATTCAAGGTATTGGAATAGTAAAAATAAGTTCTTTCCTTTAGTATGTTGCTTTTAAGTTGCTTGAAATGAATGAAAGTTAAGGATGGAAGAACCAGATAATTTGAGTTTCATGAGAAAAATCTTCTTATACAACTATTCCTTAAATAAAATGTCATAAAACCATATATTCAAGTTAAATGGTGGTCTCAGCTATGCAAACAATAAAGAGTGTTTGAACATAACCCTTGCTTTTATTTTAAAATGAAGCAGTTCATAATTCTTTTTTTCCCTCAAAGCCCAATGGTACTTGCGCTTCAAAAGTTTTAAGTTCTTCTTCTAAATTTGGAACCTATGGTTCTAAATTTGACAAATGTGTTCTTCCATTCTATTTGAAGTTGTTGAAGTAGCAGTTTCTTTGTAAGTTGTCACTTCAGAATTTAAAAGCTAGCCTTAAAACTGGTTTTCCTTGTATAAAATTATGTAAGACAGCAATAATGGTTTGTTTGACAAATAGTTTCAATGTGCTGAATACTTGCTTTTTCACTACCTGACCATAATATCTGATGCTTCTCCTAATTTTTTCCTTTCTTCTACTTGCTGTAAAGCTGACCCTCAAGCCTTGTCTTCTCCACATGTTTCCTACTTCCTTTCCTCATTCAGCAGTTTTATTTTTAGCTGGATTATTTCAGCTCAGAATGACTAGAGAAAACTATAGGGAAGTTGAGAGAGGAAAAACAGGCACAGCCAGGGGCTGCAGGTAAATTTATTATCTTCGTGGACTCATTATTTTGCAGCTGCTGCAATTTCAGCATGAGTTCTTCTTTTCAACGCATTAGTCTTCATAACGTTTTGTTCCTCTGTGGCATTTTGCGTGCATGTATTCTACTTAAAGTAATTCATTAATGTTAATTTCCCAGACACAACACATAATCTTAATGAACACTTCAAGCATTGGAAATTTCCGTTTCACTTCAGATAGCTCTGGGAAATGTATCCTTACCATAGGAGGCTTTATGTCTTCTGTGGTTTAAGACTGGGAGTTCTTTACTGGTATATAAAGAAATGTGAATAAATCAGTCTTGAATTTCTCTGATTGTAACCAAATAATGTTCTAGAGAGAGAAATCCTTGTAAAATAAAGTGATTATGTTTTGGAAAAAGATAATTCGATAATGCTCAGAAGGGAAATAGACTATAAAAATGTAAATATCTACAATATAAAGTAAATTTTAAAATTAACACTAGAGCGCTGCTGAATACACACAGTATTGACGGTGTTACCAATAAGAAAATAAGGTTATACGTTGGTTAATAAAGGAATTGTTCCTGCACTTCAGATTATTTCCCCCTCTCTCTCCCTTCCCCCACCTCCTTGCCCAGTACCCAATAACTAAGGGTACGTCTACACTTGCACCCTAGTTTGAACTAGGGATGCAAATGTAGGCAACCGAAATTGCTAATGAAGCAAGGATTTAAATATCCCGCGCTTCATTAGCATGATCTCGCCGGTGCATTATTCCGCTCAACAGCTGTTTCAAAAGTGAAAGTGCGTGCCAGGACACGTTAGTTCAAACCAAACCCCTTGGTTCGAACTAACGTTACATGTCATTTAGTTCGAACCAAGGGGTTTGCTTCAAACTAACGCGTCCCGGCGCAGGTGTAGACGTACCCTAATTCAGTCAATCTGGAGATGAACTGGTACTCTTTGAGCAATTGATGCTAATATTGATAACAATGGATCAGATTCTTAAAAGTCCAGAACAATCTGTGGTTTCCATATAAATCAATGCAAGATGCAGGTGCTCAGAACTGCTCAGGATTCCAGTGTTTCTAACAATAGCACCAGGTTTGTAAGTGTGCCTGATTCATTTTAGGAAAGAAGATGAAACCATTTATAAACTTTATATATGGATCACATTTCATCATTCCTTGTGCTGAATCATGAGCATATGTAGATTTTGCATAAAGCAGTTGTTTTTGTAAAACTCCATATTGATGCTAACAAATTATTTTCTCCAAGATAAAACAAAACGCTTATATTAAACACATTCCTTCATAAATTTAAGTACTATAAATACTTTCCTTACCTACTTTTAACAAACTATGTTACACCAGTGAAAACTAAGGATCAGGTTAGCTGGGCTTGCCCTCCCTCTCACGACACTCCCTGTGTTCATCCCAACCACTTGGGCTAGAGGTCACCAAATTCATTCACAAGAATAACCAATAGGCCCTTGATTCTTTGGAGGAGAGAGGCTGGTAGCTTTAGCTGGTGCAGTGGAATGTATTCAGTAGGCACCAATACAGATCCCTTTGGGCTGGGATCCCTGAGAATAATAGACCAGTTTGTTTTCAAGATCCTGATTTAGACTGTCTGCTTTATGGTACACAGTACAGTAGTAAGTGTGGATCATGCTTAATGACTTAGTATCAGAACTTCATGTAATGTAAGGTTTGATATTTCGTGTTGTAAGAATCAGCAGGTCAAGCATTCCAGTAGTCTGTGTAATATCAGGCTACTCCTGGATCAAAATTTTAACCATATCTCTTGTACTGGTACCCTGTATAGCTGGGTTCTAATCAAACGCCAGAATGAGGGAGTTGTGATGTGCTATTCTGATGCCTGCATCTGTGGTTGAGGCTTAAGGCTCTCCCCCTTCATCCATTGCGGCACACAACTAGTTTGAGCATCAGAGCCTTAATTAAATTCTCAGTTTGTTTAAATTCCATCTTGAATAAATATAGGATTCCTCTTCCACCTCCCAATAAAATGAAGGCTTGTCTGCTGGTTGTCATATTCAACGGGCAGTTCTGGGCAAAATAATAATGAGGATTTTAGCTGGCCAAATATATGGCTCATTAATCCATTAAAATGTTAAATGAGAATCTTAGGTAGCCTTGAGTCAATAGTGAGCACATCATCTCTTGTAAAGTGTTTAAAAAAATATGGTGTTAAATGTCTTGATGTGCAAATTGTGTTGTTTGTCCTTATCTATGTAGTGTTTGACACACTGATACATACTATTTCTTATCGACTGTAGCTATTCACAGTTTTTAAGTTTGATTTATCCTATTTATATCACTGCTGTCCAGTCATGTTCCTCACTAACTCTACTATGTACTCAACATTTTTCCTTATTTATATTCCTACTGGTATATGTACTTTGAATATTTAATAGCTGATTTTCAGATGGTAAAGAGAGATACACATGCTATTATGCCATTCATCACAAGAATATTCAACACAATTTCCTTGATGTCACTCAAGTACTCTTGCATAATGTTGTCTAAGATTTGTTCATGTTTGGTTTATTTAATCTGAATGAGTTACTGTTTACACACATCTAACAATAACTAGTGCATGCAGTAGTGTTGTGTCACTGTATTTTGTGCCTAATTTATAATGATCATAAAACAGACACTTTCTGGTTCTCTAATATGAAGTATTGAGTTTTCATTTTCTTTTACAGACTCAATTAAATTCGCTCCTTGAAAAGCTTCGCAGTACTGTAAGTATAAATATATATACAAGTGTGGGGTTTTTTTTTTCCTTATCACCCCTCTCATGCTAAACAAGCATTTTGGCTTAAATGTAACATCTTTATAATAATAATAAATAGTCAATTAAAATAATCTTTTGCAACTTGATGGCATTTTTGAAGTGTATTGCTACATGGGTGCTGAATATTATTAAATTCAGAGACTGAATATTAAAGTTATCAATTCATTGAAATGAAAAGTTTCTTTATATTGTAGCATGGAAATTTTACAATACAGATAAATTGCATTAATATTAGTTTTACCAAATCTCCATGTCATATCCTGAGCATTTTCCTTTCCTCTAGTTTACTTGCTTCACACTGATGGGTAATTGACCATCTTGTGTTTGGTCTATTTTTGTGACCAGATTTTGAATCACTGTATATTTTTATTGGCAGTTGACTCATGAATAGCTAGGGATTTGAACAAGTTATAGAAAAAATCTTAATTCTAATAATTTATTTTTTTATTTATTTTAGAGGGGCATTTTATTTTTCCATCCCCTTTTCACTACACAGTCACATTTTTCCAGTGTAAGAAAGGATCTTAGAAAATCTAGGGATTATCTGATACATTCATGTAGATTAATTGGTAGCAGGAAATAAACCTCATACCACCACCTGCAACTTGGAGTATTAAAATTAGTTCATGTTCACATCTTCATTCACTTTCCCTTAAATTGTGTGATTTTTTTTTTTCTGCTTCTCTCACCTACACCCCTTAAAACTCTATCTAGTGGTGATCCTTCTTCCATAGCCTGTCAGCACTGTTAGTAGATGGAGGAGTTCACTTGACTTTTTTACATTTTGGGTCCATGATTTTGATAAGCATATTTCCTGTTCGTTGTAAATTCTGTTTTGGTTGATTTTTATGCAGACAGTCACAGGATACCAGGCATGGGTTTCAGTAAAAGATGCTGATTATAACTCCAAATAGCTAATATGCTTAAGTGTTAGAAAGGTTTGCTGCATTAAAACGCTTCAAAGAAGCTCTTGAGCAAAAATAATTAATTTTTAAAGACCTTTAGTTCATGAGTGAAAGACAGACATGACTAGCCAAAGTTTCACAGCCCTTTGACTACATCTTCTGGGCTTCTGCATGTGCACAGACACTTGTTTAATTTTAACTTCCTAATTGTTAGCTCCATGAATCATTTGTGGATCCCTCAGTATCTAGTTCAGGAAGTTATCTGTGAAGAATTTGACTAAAAAGCCACTGTAGCTTTTCTGTCTTTGCTTCTCTGTAGAATTGTATCAAACAGTCTACTCTTGCAAGTATTCCATTAATGTGTACTCTATTTCTTAGAACCTCTGATGTGCAGGATACTTCTTCCTTATATAATTGCAGGCTGAGAAATATTCTCTATTAGAATAATTGCATCCCTTGTCATTAAAGAGCTCACTTCATGAGAGGGTGTCACAGCTGGTCGTGTCCCTATGCTCTGTGTTGTATATAAATTTAGCAGCTTCCTGCTCCATACTTTCTCTCCCCTATGTTTGTCTGTAAAAGTCTTTAAATTTCTCTCTGCCTTCTCCATTTTGTAGGTGCTTTTCTTCAGTGCTGAGGTTACAGAAATTAGGGTTTCTATACATGACAAGTGTGATTAAAAATGTATGAAATATAGATTTAATCTGGATAGTAAATTCTCTTTTAGGTTTCAGAGAGGTAGTTGTGTTAGTCTGTTTCAGAAAAATCAAGGAGTCCGATGGCATCTTAAAGGCTAACAGTATTATGATGGCATAAGTTTTCATGAGCTGCAACTCGCTTTGTCATATGCATCAAGTGAAATAAACAGATGGTACGGATACAGAGATGGGAGTGTTACATCAGAGCTAATTCCACCCTGGTGGATGTGGCCTTCTTCCAACCGTGAGACGAGAATTAGCTCTGGTGTCACACTCCCTTCTGTGTATCTCTGCCATCTGTTTCTTTCATTTCTTGTGTGTGACAAAGTGAGTTGCAACTCATGACAGCTTATGCCATAATAAAATCCTTCTTCATTTTCTGGAAGATTACCCATTAGTATGGAGAGAATTTAGTTCAGGAAATAGATTGCAGAGTTAGTGGTGTGTTACCTCACTTTTCACTGAGTCATAGTTGCAAAATTTGTAAATATATAACTTCACATTCTCTCTAACATGATGGTTGGAGGAAACAATCATACTGAGTTATATTTAAACTTTGGGGAATGAACAATTCTATAAATAGAGGGGGGAAAACGTTATTTTAGCCAGTGCAATTTCTTTAAAAAGAATTAGATGTACTAAATAATCCTGATTATTTAAATGAGACCATAATCACTAAACTTTGTTTTGATCTAATTCCTTAAAAACAAGATTTGACCATATAGACTAAAATGTAATGCTTCTCTATATCATAACTGCTTTTTAAGCTTCAGAATGATGGAGTTTCTCTTCCGATCTCCAGTATTATTTTAGTAAATGTCTTCAGATACTTTGGCAGGAATACCAAAATTCTTGTTTATACAAGGATAGTGTACAAAAATGTGCAAAGCACTTCTCAGACATAATGAAGGACAGTCCATGCTCCAAGTAAGTTTTGCCCTGTTCCAGATTTAAAGCTGGACTGAATGACCAGGTGAAAAATTCCTCTTTCCTATGGAAATCTTAGAACCAATGTAGGCAAGTGTTCATCTACCCTCTTGCAGCCATTGACAGATTCAAGGGCTTTTTCTAGGGAACGGGCACATGGCCATTGGCCTTAGGGTTACCATGACTGGGGGCATAAATGTGATATACAGCTACCTTTGCCCCACCCTCTCTTTTCCTCCCTTGTCCCCCAGGACTTTGGAGCACAATTTTATAAATTGACTATACCTGAGATTTGGTCCCAAGAGAAGGGGAAAGAGATACATGGTATAGTCAAAGTGGTCATGGTGAGCATAGTCCTGGGTCATATTTATCTCAGTTTTAGTCTAACACATAACATGAATGGGATTTTAAAAAAATGCCTGGGAAGACACTGATGTATTTGGGCTCGTGAGCAAGGGTTCAATGGTTTGAAAAGGAAAGTTTTGAAGGATGAAAGAAATGGAGAGAAAAATGGTTGGAAGAATAAGGAAAGATGTAGAGAAATGGTATTAGTTGCTTATCTTTTTCAAGGAAGAGGATTGTAGTAGTGGAGATAGAATACAACTAGACTGATGCAATAATAACTAGATTTGGTTGGTGGTAAGAATTTTTTTTTTTTATGGAAAGACAGTGAGGTTCTAATTAGGGATGTAAAATCCCAGTTAATCAGTAAACTGGTTAAAGTTTTGGTTGACTTAATGGTTAACCAACTACAGCAGGATCTAGGTTGTGGATCACTCCTAGCCCCTGGGCTCCCGCCGGCTCCCAGGCCCACGCTCAGGCTTGAGCTGCCATCGGCTGCCAGCTCTCAGCCCCCAGGCTCCCCACAGACAAAGGCTGCTTGAGATGAGAGCAATCCCTGCACGCAGCAAGTGGGGAGCTGCTCCAGGCCCCTCCGGTTAGTGGTTAACTGGAACCAGTAAGTGTCACCTGTTTAGGGTGATGCTTACTGGTTAACCTTTCACATCCCTAGTTCTGACGGACAGTTTGAGCTTTGAGATCAATGACTTCGAGATATGTTGAGTACAAAATGAGTATGGGATAAGAGGGAAGGTCCTTTCTTGGACTGAAAACTGGTTAAAAGACAGGAAACAAAGGGTAGGAATAAATGGTAAATTTTCAGAATGGAGAGGGGTAACTAGTGGTGTCCCCCAAGGGTCGGTCCTAGGACCAATCCTGTTCAACTTATTCATAAATGATCTGGAGAAAGGGGTAAGCAGTGAGGTGGTAAAGTTTGCAGATGATACCAAACTGTTTAGGATAGTCAAGACAGAAGCAGACTGTGAGGGACTCCAAAAAGATCTCACCAAACTGAGTGATTGGGCAACAAAATGGCAAATGAAATTTAATGTGGATAAGTGTAAAGTAATGCCCATCGGGAAAAATAACCCCAACTATACGTACAGTATGATGGGGGCTAATTTGGCTACAACAAATCAGGAAAGAGCTCTTGGAGTTATCGTGGACAGTTCTCTGAAAACTTCCACGCAGTGTGCAGCGGCGGTCAAAAAGGCAAATAGGATGCTCGGAATTATTAAGAAAGGGATAGAAAATAAGACCCAGAATATCTTACTGCCCCTGTATAAAACTATGGTACGCCCACATCTTGAATACTGTGTACAGATGTGGTCTCCTCACCTCAAAAAAGATATTTTGGCCTCGGAAAGGGTTCAGAAAAGGGCAACTAAAATGATCAGGGGTTTGGAACGGGTCCCATATGAGGAGAGGTTAAAGCGACTGGGACTTTTCAGTTTAGAAAAGAGGAGACTGAGGGGGGATATGATAGAAGTATATAAAATCATGAGTGGTGTGGAGAGGGCCGATAAAGAAAAGTTATTTATTAGTTCCCTAAATAGAAGAACTAGAGGACACCAAATGAAATTAATGGGTAGCAGGTTTAAAACTAATAAAAGAAAGTTCTTCTTCACACAGCGTGTAGTCAGCCTGTGGAACTCCTTGCCAGAGGAGGCTGTGAAGGCTAGGACTATAATAGAGTTTAAAGAGAAGCTAGATAATTTCATGGAGGTTAGGTCCATAAAAGGCTATTAGCTAGGGGATAAAATGGTGTCCTTGGCCTCTGTTTGTCAGAGGCTGGAGAGGGATGGCAGGAGACAAATCGCTTGATCATTGTCTTCGGTCCACCCACTCTGGGGCACCTGGTGCTGGCCACTGTCGGCAGACAGGATACTGGGCTAGATGGACCTTTGGTCTGACCCAGTACGGCCATTCTTATATTCTTATGACTGAAAAGCACAAAAAGTCAGGGTTTTTTTGTTAAAGAAATCTATTACTTTTACTTTGTTGTGTAATTCTTAAATGATCACTTATTTCAGAAGGTTTAAATTTATGAAGATTCTGGTAACTTTCTGCCCTCACAATAGGGGTCAAGTTTTATTCGCTGCATCAAACCTAATTTAAAGATGACAAGTCACCATTTCGAAGGGGGACAGATTCTCTCTCAGCTTCAGTGCTCAGGTAATGAATGCCTCTTACTGATTTCTGGTCTATTTATTTCTTTATTTATTGTGTGCATTACTGATTCACACAAAGCTGGAATGTCTGTCATTGAAACAATGTTTCCTTCATTAGAAAAATATTGCTGTTCATAATGAGCTCTAATTACATTAAACGATTTATATCTAATGAGAATTGATTTTGATTGTCCATAATCAGATGATTATTTTTTAATAAAGATAGTGCAGCCATCATATTTTATACTTTTCCAGATTAAACGAAAACCTGGTAAGCACTTCACAAAATTAAAATATATAATACAAATTTCAATTCACAATGCATAGCATAAGCTTGCCCACGTAATACTTACTCAGATAAGAAAGTGTCTTGCAAACCCACATCTGATCACTCTTTAATCCTCTCTCCTCTTCCTCCCAAAATACTTGAAAATAAAGATGAACTTTTGACAGGTTGAACTTCTCTAGTCCGGCAATCTCTGGTCTGGCATCATCCTTGGTCTGGTGTGATTTTTATTAGCTAGATGTCTAGTTACCATGGGTGTGGCCAAGTTTCCTGTGACACCCTAACATTTGTTTATAGCCACCAGTCCTGGTGCTCAGTGTTCTGTGCTAATATTTGCTCTAATTTGCCTCTAAATGTCTTCTAAGAGCCCAGTAAGCAGTGGAAGTGTTGATAATGCTGCTAGACAGTACTGATCTCTGTGGTTCAGCAAATTCTCTGATTCAGCACTGGTAAGGTCCTGAGGGTGCCAGACTACAGAGGTTCATCCTGTAGTTTGTCCCAAAAGAGGAACTAAGAAGGGAGCATGAGTTTCAAAGCTGAAGACCATTTACAAGAAAAAAGCTTCTTTCAAAAGAGGGTTTGTAGTCTAGACGTACCCTTAGTGGGTCTTTACTAGATCCACTAAATTGAACACCAGAACATTGAATGCCTCAGCATCTATCTTTCCTCAAGTGGAGAGGTGGCCTAAGAATGGAAGATACAAACCAAAAAAGGGTATCCTGGATCCTCTGCCCTTCCCCCCACCCCACCTCCCCATTGCCTCTCAATCCTTAATGAGCAGCTCCAGTAGAGAAGACATAGTGATGTTTTGAGGTCAAATTCTATGTCAGCAGAAAGGGAGCAGCTCAGTTCAGATCAGAACTACTTTATCTATAAGTCGCTACAGTAATTCTTCACGTTGCTAGAAATATGACTGTGCATCCAAACAGAAGCAGTCTGAATTTACAAGTACCTACAAACTGAAAAAGTTCTATCACCTGCCACACTACTGATAGCATGTTGGATGCAAACAATCCTTACTTCCACCTCCATGATCATGACATAAGGGCTCCACAATTTTTTATGCTGTGACTGCTCTGATTTGGTGTGAGATTTCTGCCATTTGCACTTTTAGTCTTTCATGTGAATTCAGCTCTTACAGATAATCTGTAAACAAGAGTGACCCGTGATAGTAAAGTTGCAAAGCAACTTGTTTAGGTACAGTTGTATTATGGTCAAGTATTGAAGCTCATTTGGAATTCCACTGAATTATCAACTGAATTTTCTGTTGGCTAAATAGCTCTCTGAGAGCTCTCTGGTTCCATTACCATCTGAGGGTATAACATCAGAACAGGCAAGGTGTCCTCAAATTGAAGAAAGTAAATGCAAAATGCATCTGACCTGCCATGACACATCCCATTATTATGTTATATGTATTATATTGGTATGTAACATGGGCATAATCTCTACTTCCTCGAGGTTCAATCTCAGCCCAAATATCAGATGTTTCATATGGTCCCATGCTGTGAGTTATTCCAGAAATCTCTTGGGCATCCCATCATTGGCATCTGTCTTTGTGCAGAAGATTTGTCATCTGAATGGACCCTGACATTCTACTGTACCATCAGTTTCAGTGACTTCAGCAATCCAGCTTGTCAGTTTAGCTGGGACGTCTGCAGTGCACTTGAGCTGATCCATTGAACTAAACCATCTAAATCTTGCCCGATAACTCAAATATAGAATGGGTGCAAGCAATCCAGTCTAGTTTTTTGAATGATGCTGCATGGTCATGAATCTGAAAATACAGGATCCTTTCAAATTATATTGTATTGTTTACAGATTTGTGCCACCTTGTTCTTGCATTATTATGGTTGATACAGACGCTTTACTGAGTTGCTAGAATGAATTTACTCCTAGAACATCATGGTGCCACGATGTAAATAAGTCAACACTATTAAATTGTATCATTCTTTGTAAGCACTTTATAGACTTTTCTGTCCAGGTATTCGTTTCCATTATTCTTTTTGGGTTTGGTAGTTATTTTGCTATAGACATTCCTGGTTCAGCATTGGTGTTTTGGCAAGCACACTTACATTTATCATGTCGAGTTCTGTTTAAGTAAAAATTAGCTAATCATAGACACACAAATGCGTAATAACTTTGCTTTAATTGGGATTGCATTAGCATCATTATCAGGAGCTAATAGCACTTGGCAGTGTTTGTGAGACTAAAACAAATTAATAGACTAAAGTTTTTATTTTTCACCAGAAGTTTCTATAAGCACATATTTGTGAATGTATAGATCGGTTTATGTATACTTGTCATACCAAAACATTAAAGTTGAGGGAAGGGAAGTAAAGTTGACGTTAGAAAATAACTACTTATAATATGATTTTTTTGTTTAAAAAAAGGGTGTTAATGGAATTACATCAAAAGGCAAATGACAATAGCACAAACTTCATCAAGAACAATGCAATAAGGAAGGTGACAAAAATTTAATAAAAACTATTACAAAATTTAAAATGAGAGATACAAGATATATTGCTAGGAATTAAAAAAAAAAAAAATAGAGACTATAGTATAGAGACTTGCTTCCAAAATATGGCTCAGTTTTCCTAGTTCATTCATTCTGCAAATTGATATAATATGTTCAACATAATGTCCATGGTAGTTAAATATTAAGTGTTTCGAGAACATTGCATGAAAGATATTATAGAAGCGGTGGCATGAAATTGCTGTATCTGTGCTGTGAGACACTTTCGGTACTACTTTGGAACCAGTTTGATGCATCAAGACATTGATATCTTTGGGGCAATAACATGGCATCTCAGAGGTTCTCCTCTCAAATTCTGAAATCTTGGATGACTTTGAAACTCCTTTGAACTCTAGCTCATGGCATTAATTTGGCCTTGACTCATATTCTTTGGCATTGCAATGTCTGCTCTAATTGCTGATTGTAGACTCTCCAGCTTTTTGCTGATTTGGGTAGCAATAAGTTACATATCTGGAAATGATGGCAATTTATGGATCTCCAGAATAGACTCATTCCACTATGCTCCTTTGGCTGTATCGAAGATGTACAAAATGCATCTCACCAGCTAAGGCACATCCCAGTATTATATGTAAACAGAGTGTGCTGGAACTGGTGCTAATGCCAGTCATCCACACCTTTTCACTGGCTGTCATGCTGACATCTTTGGAATACCAGTGTGCGCCTTAATAGTCAGTCCGTTCCAAAATGATTGGGTCTACATAAGATCTCTGCTTAAGGGAAGGAACAGCAAAACACTGGATCTGCCAAAGAAGATTTAACTGAGTAATCCATTGAAGTCTGTTAGTTGTCATGTAGCTGACAGATACAGAATATTCTTCCATACTGTCTCAGCCATTCAGGAATAAATTTATATAAATGGCCATTTGACGAGAAAATGGTGGATACTGAACTGTTACTACATTGGGGGCTTAAGCCCAGCATTTGAGCATGTGCCATTAATTGCTCATTAATATGAAACATCTGCTTTATATAGGTTTTAATGACAGGCATATTTTTGTGTGTATTGCTGGGAATATAGGTATGGTTTCTGTTTTGGACTTGATGCAAGGTGGCTTTCCATCACGAGCAGCATTTCATGAGCTATACAATATGTACAAGAAGTATATGCCTGAAAAACTAGCTCGACTGGACCCTAGACTTTTCTGCAAGGTAACAACAACCTGAATGCCAAATGAATTGTTTGTAATGTTTCACTTCATCGAGGATAGAATATATTTCTTTTGGTTTATTCCTTTTTAAGAATTTTTTTTTATGAAATATGAACCAAAATGATTTTTTCTCACATTACAGGCACTGTTTAAAGCGTTGGGCTTAAATGAAAATGATTACAAATTTGGATTAACAAAGGTGTTTTTTAGACCTGGCAAGGTAAATAGTATCTCTTTTCAATTGCAGTTTATGAACAGAGTACTGAGATCTGTGTTGGCTTCCAGAAAAGAATTGCCTGAGAACAAAACTATATTGCATGTTGAAAATAAAAAGATCATAACACAGAAACAAAGGTTTCCCATTAAAACATATCCATATTCAAATAATCTTTCATTGAATATGAGCTTTGCTGCTCCTGGAGGAAGAGGAGAAACAATGAAAGCTTTTGTGTCTAGGATTGAGACTTTAGTATGGAGATGTAATTGTGTTACTCATTAACATAATCCTACAAAAGCTAAAGTTTTTTAAAAATGGCTGCCCTGAATTTATACTGGTAGGTCAAAGTTTTCAAAAATGTCTCGAGACTTCTCTTTGGGTACCCAACTTCAGATACCTAACAGTGGTATGGATTACAGAGTAGGTACTAAGGAAGGAGGCACCCAAAATTAGTAGCTTCTTTGGAAAATCTTAACCATAAATCTGTATTTTGGAACCTAAATATGTATCTTCATTTTCGAAAGAATTGAGCACTCAGCCAATCTCAGAAAATGTCTGGCTTGGAAATAGTCATTCCTGTTATCAACAGAACCTATTAACATGTGAAAGCAAAGTTACCTTTTCACGTGTTTGAATTAATTGGAAGTTGAACTGAAGTTTCCATAGTTACAAGATTCTGTTCACTGTACTGATCTTTTTACCTTTGTTCTCAATGTTCTATTAGGTTATAAGGTTGACTCTCTATTTTCTATGTATTCTTTTGTTATGTAAAACTTGTTATGTATTTAGTTTGCAGAGTTTGATCAGATAATGAAGTCGGATCCAGATCATCTAGCAGAGCTGGTTAAACGAGTCAATCACTGGCTAATCTGCAGTCGTTGGAAAAAAGTTCAGTGGTGTTCTCTCTCAGTGATAAAATGTATGTAATATAATGGTGTTTTGTAGTAAATCAAAATATGCTAACAGAGTGAAGCCCAGCAACTGGATTGTTGCTTTGTAATTTGAAGGGTATTAAGTCACTTAGCCTACAAATCCTTGCTTGCTTAACTTCAGGCATGCAAATAATCCCTTAGGGGTCAATGGCGCTTCTCAGTGTTTCATGTTGTTTACATATGCAATCGCTTGACAAATTGGGAACTAAGCGAGCGTCACCCTAGAATCTGTTCCAGGATATTTAGAATCTAGAAATTTACACAACTTAATGACCCTACTTTTTTGAAATAATAGGGCAGACACTCTGCAACTGTATAACAATTACATCTAAGGAAATAGTAGTTTTTGGTGGGCTTTTTGTGTTAGAGACTTATGAGAAAATAAGCCTTTTACTTAATTCACAGATCAACTAAATCTGAAATAGTATATAATCATAGATGAGTATTGGAGAAATGTCATATATTTATCATTGAGGCATAACTTTTTAAAAATAAATACCTTGTGGAGTTATCAAACATATATTTGTAGGGAATATAGGCATTCCCTTGAACTATTTAAAATTATAAAACCATTCAGATTCATTGAATTTCTTCTGTGTGTTTTCAGTGAAGAACAAAATAAAATACCGAGCTAGTGCCTGCATTAAAATACAAAAGACTATTCGTATGTGGCTCTGCAAGCGAAAGCACAAACCACGGTAAGAAGGGAGGAATTTCATAAGGTTCAAGAAGTGGTTTTTTTTAATGTAGCTATTTCTTATACTTACTTATATAGACATAAGTTGGGTTTGTCAAACTAAGTTTTATACTAGAAATATTTTTAAAGTGTGGCTTTACATTTTGCATTCTTCAAATTGAATGGATGAGTATCACTTAATAGAAAATGAATGGAATTATTATGAGTATCCTGGTCAGTCCATTATTTATACACCTTTCTTTCTCAAATAAGGGGCAGTAATGTAAACAAGCTACCATGTTAGAAGAGAGCACTTAGCTGTTCTTATTGAACAATTGAAGGGCTAGTATGGAGGATTTTTTATTATTTAAGGGATGCAACTGATATCATTTAATACTACGATAGTTAAAACAAATAGAGAAATATTGTTACTTGTTTTCAGTTTGTGTACTTTCTGCATTTGATGTTATCTGTTTTCTCTGGACACCATTTTCCTCTTATTTGGGTCTTTCACACAGAAACAAGGAAGAGAGAATCTCTTTATTTTTAAAATAATATTGAAAAAACGCAAAGATGTACACAAAATTATATATATACAAACACATATACACAAACACACTCTAACTAAATCTCATGCTGTTGGTTGTGTTGTGTCTGATTAATACAGTCCTTTATAGGTGTCTGATTAATTCAGTCCTTTATCCTGGCCCTGTACTGCACAGGTGCTCAGATCCTCCTCTAGTTCTTATAAATATGTCTTGAATGTCTTGCAGGGATCACCTGCTGGTGGGTAGTTGAGTTACTTGTGATGCTACAGGTTCCAGGACTGCTTCTGATTAAGTAACTGGCAAAACTCAGTCTTTAACCACTCAAATGTCTTTAATAATGGTTTCTCTAATATGCTTTTGAGAGAGACTTTGGTCACTGCTAATTGGGTTTGCTATAGTAACAGCGAAAAGCTCAATGTGCCAGTACTCAACCTCAGTGCCATGCAATTTCCTTTATGTTGGTTTGATTTGCTTGTCTACGTAGTGATTTGCTTATCTACGAAGAAAACAAACACTATGGCTACATCTACACTAGCAGCTTCTTGCGCAAGAACTCTTTTGTGGAAGAGTTCTTGTGCAAAAAATCTTCCACACGAGCACGTCCACACTGCCATGTGCTTTTGCACAAGGGTATCCATGGCAGTGTAGACTCTTTCTTGTGCAAGAAAGCTCTGATGGCCATTTTAATTATAGGGGCTTCTTGCGCAAGAAATTAATGTTGCTTGTCTACATTGCCCTCTTCTGGAAGAGCTCTTCCACGAGGGCTTATTACTCATGGGGAGAGGAATAACTCTTCTGGAAGAAGCCCTGTTTTACAATGCTATACTGTAAATTTACTTCTGGAAGAACGCTCGTGCAGTGTAGACAGCTGGCAAGTTTTTGCGGAAGAACGGCTGTTCTTGCGCAAGAAGCTGCCAGTGTAGACGTAGCCGATAGCTGTTTGCTAAAGCACATTAGTGTGTTGCACATTAATTGGTCTCTGTCGACCCTGCCAGTGTGCACTGCAGATTTCCTAGTGTGATTTAACGTAGTGCTGTTTCAAAAAGTCCTATGTAAAGCATACCAGCAAGAGCCTACTTGATTGTGCTTTAGAAATCCTATCCCTGTTGCGCATGTTATCCCATTCCAACCTGTGTAGACATGCCCATAGTTTAAACAGCAGATTTTAAAAGGGAAAACCAGATTAGAAATTAATGTGACTATTTACTGATAATTTTAAAAAATATATTTACCATATACTTCACAAAAACATATATAAATATAGTGATCTGGGCTTTTTTTATATTCACAGCATTGATGGCCTAATAAAAGTGCGGACATTGAAAAAGAGACTTGATAAATTTAATGAAGTAGTAAGTGCTCTGAAAGAGGGAAAACCAGAGATGAGCAAGCAGATCCAGGATTTGGAGTTATCTATTGATGCTTCGATGGCCAAGATTAAGGTATAACAGCAATAGAATTTTTAGATGATTTTTAATTTCATCTGAAATAGAAGGCCAAAGTCTTCATTTAATCTAGAGTTTTTAATATAGGTGCCTTTAGTCAGGCTCCTAAATTCACATTTAGGCATGAAAATGCAGAGGCTTGATTTAATGAGGGGTTGTGCACTGCCAAATCCCCTCAAATTTAGTTGAATGCTCAGCATGACTACAAGGAAGACCACTTATTTGGCATCTAAATCCATATTTAAGCACCCTAACACTAAACATCCAAGTTGGAAAATATAGTCTTAATACATATTGTGATGGATCCTTTTGGTATTGTCAGATAAATTAATAATTTAATAATATAATAATTAAGAATTAATAATGCTGGAAAATATGGTGCTTAGAGTAATGTATAGTAGCAATGTTTTAAATAATCAGGGTTTTGTTATTACTTCAATTGCTTAATAGAACATGATGCGTAAGAGGTTTTGCCTAACCATCAAGCCAAAGAAGATTACCACAAGGCCAATTATGTTATCTTACAAGATTAAATGTTTTCTTTTTGCTTATCTCTGAGTCCATGTGTTGGTGAGTTTGAAAATGTCTTCCGAGCAGGTTTGAGTATGATACCTGATGGAAGAATTTCTGGGAATAGTAAGTTTACCTCAGAAGAATAAAAAGTATGAGCACTAGGAATAACATAAGGAGGCTCTTCATTGTTTCATTTCACTGAAGCGCTGCCCAAACTCCCATTTTTGTCTTACATGGCAACTTCTTTCACTATAATTAAAGGATTCTGTCAAAGCTGGTAGCTTTGAGATTTGGCCCAGTGGCTGTTTGATAGAAAGTGTAAAAAAACAAACCAACCCTGAGATTTTCTGCTAGTGGGATTCAGGCTGGTTTAAATGCAGACAGGTATGTGTGCGTGCGAGCGAGTGCACAGGGTGTGGGGAGAGATCATAGATGCTGGAACTGGGGCTGTTGCCACACCCCTGGCTTGAAGGGGTTTACAGTTTCATTAAATATCTCTTAATATCCCCATTATACAAATTGTTCCAGTGCCTCTGGGTCCTGTCAGTGCTGCACATGAGAGAATGCAAGTACTAGAAATGTTGTCAGAGGCTGTTCTGGCTCTCAAAGGGCTGGAATGGCATCGCAGCAAGTTCTGGCTAGTGACAAGCTCTGGGCTCAGGACCACTGCCTCTGACACTGTTTCTGTGTGTGTATAGGGACATTTACCATTGACACTCCAAGTAAGGGGCATAGCTCTGCATTGTGTTTAGGACCCAGATTGTTTTACTTCATCCCTGGAGATATTTTTGAGGAGTTTGCTATACTATAATAAGGTATTAAAAAGAGATCTTAGATACCAATGAAAAATAACTGTGTGGCCACTGACAAATTCACTCTCTTTCAGGAGCACTTCCACTTGTGCCATGAGTGAGACATATTTATGTTTCTCTGTTCTTCTGCTCCTCCTGTGTACTGTATACTCCTGATAAAGCAGATGAAATATGTAGAATTTTTCGTATTCATTTACTTCCAGTAAATTGGTTCTTGGTTATTTTAATCCCCTCCGCATCAGAAAAGGAGAGCAGGCAGCTAGAACAAAGGGACATTGAGACTGATGCACGCTGGGCGAAAACTTATATATTCGAATTAACTGTGAATGTTCTGCTGTCTAGGAAGATGAAATTTTAGCAGTGGTTCCATTGCAGTGGGATAATATCTTTTTGACATTTAAGATACCAGTTAGAAAGAGACTGAAGATTTTAACATAAAGCAGATGGAATTTTTATCTTAGGCAAACTTTCTGGTGCCACCTTGAAAAAATAATAGTCATGTGAAAAGATGAATCCTCTACTAGAAGTAGTATAAACATTAATGAATAAATTAATGATTTACTTGGGATTGATCATGCAGGGGATTGGGCTACATCAGGGCTACTCAACTTTAGACGCTCCAGAGGCCACAACGATACTCACAGCACATGCTGAGGGCTGCAACTTAAATATGGTTGCATATACATTCAAATATATATGCAAATAGCTTCTTTCACACTGATGGGCATGAATACAAAGATTAAGGCAAGACTACACAACACGCAGGCCCCATTTAAGTCTGTTCTACTGATATTAATAAAATGCAATATTTACCTGATTTCCACCCATATGACAGCACTTTTAATGAACAATGACAGTCCAGGAATTTAACTACTAAAACACATATCAACAGAAAACTGTTATATTGACTACTTTTTTGTTTCGGCTCCCACCTGCGGGCCATGTGTTGAGACCTACATAAACCCAAACTGCCCCACAGGCTGTAAACAAACGTGTCACAGGCCACGTGTTGAGTAGCCCTGGACTAGATGCTCTCCTGAGGTCTCTTTCAACCCTAATCTTCTGTTGTTCTAGTAATATAATCCACTATATTTTTGTATTTTATTTTCCAGGCCACTGTCATGACTAGAGAACAGATACAGAAAGAATATGATGCTCTAGTTAAGAGCTCAGAGCAGCTTCTGAGTGAACTACAGAAAAAGAAGCAGCAAGAGGAAGAAGCAGAAAGGCTGCGACGTATCCAGGAGGAAATGGAAAGAGAGAGGAAAAGACGTGAAGAGGAGGAGCAACGTCGCAGAAAGGAAGAGGAGGAAAGGCGACTGTGAGTGTTGAATCTACATGATCAGTTCTGGATTCAAAAATAAAAAGAAATGGCTATCTGACCTATCAGAGTAGCACCAAAAGGCCCTGATTCAGTTTGCAGTTGTATTGTGCAGACATGGTCCTTGCCCCCAAGAGTTTACAGTTAAATATAGACCAAGCTGACAAATGGAGGAGAGAAAACTAGGGTCAGAGAGAGATGAAATGATACCTCAGGCATAGCTGGGAATAAAAGGCCTCCAGGCTCCCAATCCAAATTGGACAACTGTGCCTCTCAAGTTGCTATTTAGATTAATTTATGTGAGATGATTAGAATCATAGAACTGTAGTATTATCTAGACCATTCCTGATAGGTGTTTGTTTGCCCTGCTCTTAAAAATCTCCTGTGCTCGAGATTCCTCCCAGGAAATTTATTTCAGTTCTTATATGTTTCTTACTGATTGTATGTTCTGTTATAATTTATGTAATTATCAAATGCTTCCTCTTTTCTTTTCTTGTATTAGAAAAGCTGAGATTGAGGCAAAGAGAAAACAGGAAGAAGAAGAGAGGAAGAAGAGGGAAGAGGAAGAAAAACGTATTCAGGTAACATTTTAACTGATGTTTCCTGATATTTCATTTAACTCATCCTGTTATGCTGTAAGTGTAGAGGTTCCATTCCCAAGATGATAAAACAGTGTTGGGTTACCTTAGTTAATATAAGTATTGACAAAAACAAAGAGTGGAATTATAGTTAATTAATTAAATTACTGCAGAAATGGGGAAGAAGGAGAAATTTAATAATGATACTAAGAAAAAAAATTTGCAGGAAGATAAGTATGTGTGAATGAGTGGCAAAGAGATAGGCTGTCCTAGATAGCAGGAGCTGCCGCATAGTTTTGTGCAAACAGTGTTCAGTTTGTGTACAACCGCATCAAGGAAAACCAATGATAGAGAAGCAGAGGTTGTTTATGTGAGCTGAGCGTATACAAGTCCATAGAACAGAGACTTCAAATTCATGGGGACTCATTAGTGTTCCTTGTAGATATGACTGACCATTAGTTACCTATATGGTGGGTTCCAACCTGAGGATTAGTGAAGTTCTGGTAGACTTACCATCTACATGTCACAGTTCAATTAAATACAATCATGTAATAAAAAGCCATGGTAAGTAATGGTTAATTTAAGGTTATTTTTAAAATTTTAACTCTGAATATTATGGTTTAAATTTTAAAATACTGACCTAATATGACATTAAAATAATTTTGTGTACTGAAATAGCTATATACAGTAGTTGAAGAAGAAAAATACTTACCTGTAGCGAAGTGCCATATTTAACAGCTGGGATTTAATGAGAAGTCTATAGTTCATAGCTGTGACATAATAGTGAAAACTGACCTTAGGGTATTTGTATTTTTATTTTTTTAAATAAGTTAATTTAAAAGTGATATGCCATGGCTTTGTTAAATTGGCCTACAGTTAAGTAACTGTAAAATATAATATTGCTAGCTGGAGATAGGATTTTTTTGCTTTGACATTATACCTATTTCTGTATATAAGCATAATGCTGTTAATATAAATGAATATTTAGAGATTTTGTAATTTAGAAGTAATCCAATCCAGTAATAGTGTAACAAGCTTGCAAAAGAGCAATGTTGTTTTTGAATGATTGACAGAATTGCCATTGATACCAATCCTATCTAGCTTCCCAACCACCTTCACTTTCCTTCTGTTCATAACAGACTATTAATCAAATGAAGAGCATGTAAAGCATACAATTAATTTCCTTTGTTAATTTTGGAGTTCTTCAGGATGCTATCTCTGTCACTTACACTTTCCTGAATCCTAGAATAATTCAAATGTGCGAAATATTGGAGTCTCAACATGCACACCAAGATTACTGTCCTGCTTGTTCCTCAGAGAAAACATGTTTTTTCCTCACTAGTTAGGACAGGTTATAGAAATCTCTCTCTAATATTTCTTGACATTGTATCAGTCTCCACTGATGAACATTCTCTAAAATAGTTATGAACATTAGTTATAAATTTCCAATCCATTGCTTCAGCAGTCAGCATTAAGAATAAGTAATGGCTAAGGCTGCAAATATCAGGTCTCTCCTGGGTCATCCAATGAAGGCACTGGCCTTTGCCTTTTGATAGTTTAGATCGGAGGTCACTATTGTCTAGTAGCATTACTAAAATCATGTTTCAGTCTTCAGATCGTTTGCAGTTCTGTACAGAGAGGGCATCAGATTTACACTACTAAAAGCCATGCCAGTTGCTACAGTCTGGCTGTATCAATGCAGATAGCAATCCTAACATAAATATAGAGAATTCCAGGATGTTATCAAGGGGGACAAAACTATCTCATGGAAGACATCTTTTAGTTGCAAATATATCATCCAAAAAAATAGATGTAATCCAAATCAAACTCCATCCTCCTAGATTCATGAAGACACTGATAATTTCTCATCCCAAATTAAGAGCATAAGAACAGCCATAAGGGTCCACCTAGCCCAGTATCCTGTCTTCTGACAGTGGCCAGTTCTGGGTGCGTTGCAGAGAAGATGAACTGAACAGGTAACCAGCAGGTGAACCATCTTGTCACTTGTTCTCAGCTTCTGGCAAACAGAACCTAATAGTTACTGATGGACCTACCCTCTGTGAATGTATCTAGTTCTCTTTTGAACCATGTTATGGTCTTGGCAAAAAGTTCCACAGATTGACTGTGCATTGTGTGAAGAAATGCTTCCTTTTGTTTGTTTTAAACCTGCTGCCCTTTAATTTCATGTGGTGACCCCTAGTTCTTGTGTTATGAAAATGGATAAATAACACTTCCTTATTTACTTTCTCCACGCTCAGTCATGATTGTTTAGGTCTGTCATATCACTCCTGTCTTGTCTCTTTTCCCATCTGAAGACTCCCAGTCTTATTTATCTCTCTTTGTTGCTCTTTTTCCTATTCCAATACATGTTTTTTGTGATGGGGCAACCACACCCACATGTAGTATTCAACATATGGGTGTACTATGGTTTTATGTATAGGCAATATGGTATTTTCTGTTGTCTTATCTATCCCTTGCCTAATTATTCCTAATATTCTGTTGTCTTTATTGGCTACATTGATTGATTGATGTTTTCAGAAACTATCCACAATGGCTCGAACATCTCTTTTTTGAGTGGTAACAGCTAATTTAGGTGCCGTCATTTTGTATGCATAGTTGGAATTGTTTTCTAGTCTGCAGTACTTTGCATTTATCACCATGGTAGTCTAAGCTTTTTTATTATTTAAAATTCTTACCCATAGTGATGTTACAATTCTCTGAATTAGAATGTCACCTGTTTGTTCTTCAAACAAACCTTGAGGGTTGCCTGCTGGGAAGGTAGCCGCCAAGAGCAAATTGTCTATGTCCTGGCAGGAGTTGGGTGCATTTGCAACAGTACTGTTGCAAAAGGGAGAGAGTGCTTTGACCTCTATCCACTGTGAATTATGATTTCTTCCAAACTTTTTCCTCATTTCTAACTTGCTGCCATCCTTTCTCTTCCTGGCCTTTGTGCTCCTTTCCACTCATGCTCACAGTACTCTGTCCCGCCTTTCCCCTGCTTACTGCTCCCCTCAATTCACCCTGGTCCACACAGCAGTAGCAAACAAAAGTGTTGAAATATCATGACATAGCTAATGAATAGATTAAATCTCTGCCTGAAGTACAAAAGGGCAACAGCATTAATGGATGGTGCTGGGACCAGTATCTCGATTAAAATAATAAATACTGTCAGACTTCATCCAATTGATATAAAAATACCTGTTGGTCGGTGTTTGTCTGAATCTGAGCCCTTCACTCTAGATTTTCCTAGTTGCTCAAAGTCAAAGGATAAATTATTTCTGTTCAGAGGTAGTTAAAATGGATTAAATTGCATTCACCAAGGAAGCAAGTGTCCCACTGCTAGAAGGATTTAAGAATTGATCACCTAGTACCATGAGTGACCGTGTGGCTTGCATATGTTGTATTTCTGTGTCTGAAATTTGTATGTCTGCAGTGTGATGTACGTCTAACATTTCTACTCGGTGCCTGTCACTCGGTCATGGGTCTAGCACAAATGTCCAATCCAGGAGGATATTTCTTTGGCCTATATAAAGTTAATTACTTGTTTCTCCTTCTGTTGATTGCTACCACTAAAGTCTATCTAAAGTCAGACCCTGCAGAGCCTAGTCTCTGCAGGAGAAAGGAAGATTACTTAACAGTTAAAAATGTTATTGGACTGCATTGCTGGCCTCGCACTCCATTACCATGTCTCTGAAGTCTTAGTCTAGATTTTGATAGATTGAGAGGAAATGATGAAAGTTTGCTTTGGAACAAATTGATAAGCTTAACAGAACACATTGTCAGGACCAGATGGCATTCACTCAAGAGTTCTGACAGCACTCGAATGTGAAATTGCAGAACTAATAACTCTGATTTGTAACTTATCCTTTAAATCAGCTTCTGTAACTAATGACTGGAAATTAGCTAATGTGATGCCAATGTTTAAGAAAGGCTCTAGAGGTGATCCTGGCAATTACAGACTGGTAAGTCTAACATCAGTACTGGGCAAATTAATTGAAACTATAGTAAAGAATAGAATTGTCTGACACATAGATGAACATAATTTGTTGGGGTGGGGTGGGGGGGGGAATCAACATGGATTATGTAAAGGGAAATAATCCCTTAACAATCCTTAGAGTGTTTTGAGGGGGTCGTCAAACATATGGACTAGGGGGATCCAGTGGATATAGATTTCCAAAAAGCCTTTGACAAGGTCCCTCATGAAAGGCTCTTAAGTAAAGTAAGTTGTCATAGGGTAAGAGGGGAGGTCCTCTCTTGGATTGATAACTGGTTAAAAGACAGGAAATAAAGGGTAGAAATAAATGGTCCATTTTCAAAATGGAGAGAACTAGTGGTTCTCCCTCCCCCCCCCAAAGGTCCATATTGGAATCAATCCTAATTAACCTAGTTATAAATGATCTGGAGAAAAGGGGTAAACAGTGAGGTGGCAAAATTTGCAGGTGATAGTTAAGAACTGCTCAAGATAGTTAAGAACAAAGCAGACTGTGAAGAGCTTCAAAAGGATCTCACAAAACTAGGTGATTGGACAACAAAATGGCAAATGTAATGTTGATAAATGTAAAGTAATGCATATTGGAAAAAATAATCCCAACTATACATACAAAATGATGGGGACTAATTTAGCTATAACTACTCGAGAGAGATCTTAGAGTCATTGTGGATAGTTCTCTGAAAATATCCACTCAGTGGGCAGCATCAGTCAAAGAAGCAAATAATGTTAGGAGCTATTAAAAAAGGGATAGAGAATAAGACAGAGAATATCTTATTGCAGTGGTTCTCAAACATTTTGGCCCATGGCCCACCTGGCTCAATACAAACCTCTCAGTGGACCACCAGTTGCTAATGGAAACTCACAGTTAATTACATAGTTACACCTGAGCCACTTTGCTAGTATTTCAGCTAAGGAAAATGGTTTAATTGCACCCATAAGAAAAAAAGAATTAAACTGATTAAGCGCTTTAACTTTCTCATGTTAGTTTATCAAACTTCATTTTAAATAAAGTAAAATATTAATTTATGTCTAATACAAAAGGTTTTAGTGTTTGTTTATGGCAGGGATGAGGAACCCTTTTTGGATCAGGGGCCACTGACCCACAGAAAAATCAATTGGGGACCACACAAGTGAGAAGCCAAAAAAACCCCTCCAAACCCCTCCAAACTTCACTGATGTGGCCTCCAACTGAGACATCTCACTCTTCTGGAGTTCCAGCCCCACAGAGCGAGGGACAGGGAGGGCTGAGATTTACTCTTCTGGGATTTCAGGGTTAGTGGATTTTGTGGACACCCCCCCCGGGCTCATGGGTGGGGTAAAAATGAGGGGTTCAGTGTGCCGGGGAGAGCTGCCAGTGAGTGGGAGAGAGATGGGGGGTGCAGGATCTGGGCAGGAGGTAGGGTGCAGGTGAGGGTGGGAAGTCTGGGTGGGAGTTGGGTGCAAGAGCAGTCTGGGAGTAGGGTGTCTGGCTGGGAGTGCACGTTCTGGGCATGAGGGAATGGAGGGTGGGAGCATTTACTTGCTTTTGCATCCCACAGTGCTCCCAGGTATCATGTCCCAGGCATGGCCTCCAGCTGCTCCCATTGGCTGCAACTCAGTGTCCATGCCCTGCATTTCTTCCCCATGAGCTGGATCTGGCAGGGAGGCTCAGGGCTCGCCTCCGCCGCCAAGGAAATCAGCGCTGGCACTCCAACCTCGCCGGGGCGGGGTGAGGCTGGAGTGCCAGTGCTGGCTATCTGCTGTGGGAAGAGGGAGTGAGGAAGGGTAGATGGAAGAGGGGCGCTGAGCTCGAGCTGCAGACCACAGTTTGAGAACCACTGTCTTGTTGCCTCTCTCTAAATCCATGGTATGCCCACATCTTGAATACTGCATACAGATGTGGTTGCCTCATCTAAAAAAAGATGTGTAGGCATTGAAAAAGGTTCAGAAAAGAGCAACAAAAATGATTAGGGGTTTGGAATGGGTGCCATATGAAGAGAGATTAAAAAGACTGGGACTTTTCATTTTAGAAAAGAGGACACGAAGGGAGGATATGATAGTTATGGGGAAAGTGAATAAGGAAAAGTTATTTACTTGTTCCCATAACATAAGAACTAGAGGTCACACCAAATGAAATTAATAGGTAGCAGGTTTAAAACAAACAAAAGGAAGCTTTTCTTCATGCAGCGCACAGTCAACCTATGGAACTCCTTGCCAGAGGATGTTTTGAAAACCAGGACTTTAACAGGGTTCAACAAAAGAACTAGATAAATTCATGGAGATTAGGTCCATCAATGGCTATTAGCCAGGATGGGTAGGAATGGTGTCCCTAGCCTCTAGCAAAGGCTGGGAATGGGTGACAGGAGAGGGATCACTTGTTCTGCTCATTCCCTCTGGAGGCATCTGGCATTGGCCACTTTCAGAAGACAAGATACTGGGCTAGATGGACTTTTGGTCTGACTCAGAATGGCCGTTCTTATGTTCTTGGCTCATGGAACTTTGATAACTTCGGGTACCTTGCTCAGATTGCATTTCACATACATGCATGACCCCAGCGATTACAAATAGACTTGTGAGGAATATCAAACTATTCCTAAGGTGTTGCTCTGCAGAAGCAATAAGTTTGGATCCTGTATTGTTAAATTTAAATTGGTAGAGTTTTGCCATTGCCTTCAAAGAAAGCAGGATCTTAGAGATTTCTAGTAATTTTCCTGATCCCCTCCTTGAGAGACCATAAACAAATGTGCAGGAGAATATTTGTGTATGATTTAGTAAAAACAGTGTTCCTTGCCAAAGTCTTATGAGATACTCTAAATAAAGTGAAGGAATATTACATATAGTGCTACATAGCATCCGAGCTTTGGCTCCATCAACTCTTTTTGCCTGGCTCTCATGCCTAATAGAATTGTG
This sequence comes from Pelochelys cantorii, assembly GCA_032595735.1. Classification (NCBI taxonomy): domain Eukaryota; kingdom Metazoa; phylum Chordata; order Testudines; family Trionychidae; genus Pelochelys; species Pelochelys cantorii. Next base: position 60,774,566 of record CM064328.1, on the reverse strand, counting down.
AAGAGACCTTGATATGCAGTATGTATGGAATAATTCTCACCTTTTGAGTTACGAGGTTATAATTCAGTTAGTCTGTTTAAATGGTTTGATAAACAATATTGGGGAAAAAAGCTGCAATGGAAACTATTGTTCCCTAACTCATCTCTTGATTTACATGTGTCAGAAAACTATCCCTGTGCTTTTTCTGTTTTTACTACTGCCACTATCTTCCCTCATTGATACTTCCAGCTGTTACCTTCTCCCAGTCATCTGTAACCGTCACCTGAGATGCTTTCCCAGCTGTTTCAGTGGCTCTTCTGTGATCATTGACGGTATCCTTTCTCTAGCTGAAAGTATAACTTGCTCTTCAGTCACACTGGTGATGTGAACAGCTTTGATCAAGCAGTGAATTTTGCATACCCAATGATGTGCTTAATTCCGCAAGTTTATATTTTGGTTTTTTTTAAATTCACCGTTGTAAGATCATCAGTTACCTAATCGTTGACCTTTGTAGTTGTTTCTCATGGTGGTGGCAAGTATAAAGCATTTAATAAAAACATGGTTTTTTATGATGCAGGCTGAAATAGAGGCACAACTAGCTAGAGAACGTGAAGAAGAGACCCAGCAACAGGCAGTTCTTGAACAGGAGCGTCGTGACCGAGAACTTGCGATGAGAATTGCACAGAGTGAAGCAGAGCTCATCAGTGATGAGGCTCAGCTTGATTTAGGATTGCGCAGGTATGGTCATTTTGCTCTTTAGATTTTTCATTTACAGATCCTCTTCTCACAAAATACAGAGCCCTTGTGTTTTTAATTAAGAAATTAAGGTAAAATCGGGTTTTCAGATCAATATATTGGAATATTTTCCAAATAATGTATCAAATTTGTTGAAAAAATAGTTGCTTTGTCTTAATTCTCTTAGTCAATTTGCAATGTGCATATAACCCTGTGTAATTCACCTTTTGATCTTGGTAAAGTACCTATATAATGTGTGGACAGCCCCAAAGTTTCTACCCCCTGGGTTCATTTCACAGTGCTATTAAGGTAGCTGACCTTTCCTCTTGGTGTGCAAAACAATTAAGCTACTTTGCGAGGCTTCCAGTGAAACAAGTGGCTAACCACACAAAAGCGGTGGACTGAACACTTGCACACAAAATAATCAAACTTATACAAGCAAACAAAATAAAAATAACTAAACTGTTATGGAAGGATGTGATTTAAGTGAGATTATATATAATTGATAAGAATACTGACTGATTAAAATTTATTAATAATAGTTTTTAAGTACTAAAAACTATTCCAGCCAGCAAATGACCACATGCTCCCCAAACCAAAAGTTTCTCCACCTTCTGTTCTGTCTGTCCTTCATATCGCTGGTGTGTAGCTGGTGTGGTGGGGAGACACTGCAAGCCTGTAAGGATATGCTGTTAGACACATGCTTTATTACACTAGAAACTGAGACTGTAGATCTTGCTGATACAGGCAGTTGTAATTCCTTTTTCAGATAAAAGTGTTGTAATGATACAAGATTTAAACGTAACTGTCTCACTATAATGGAGTACTCATGCAGGTTTCTCTTTTGGCTTGAGTGGTCAGGAGACTGGTGGGGGCAAGCACGTCTTCCTTGGAGGCACTAACTAGCTGCTCACTTATGGAACTATGCCAGCAGTTTTTAGATCCTGAACCCCTTGGGCACAGATGCCAGTAGGTCAGTTTTCTATCCAAAGTCCAGAATCTGGTGTGGGACGGCTGCATGGCAAGCAGGCTGCAGATGGTGGCAGGAGAATGGCTATCTCCTCCTCTTGCTGGAAAGCAGGTTGTAGGAGGAATTGACTGTCCCTTCCAGAGGCTTTTTGAGGGGGAGACAGGCCATTTGCTGGGCCTAGAAGTGTTGTGTGGGCAGGATACAGGGAGCCCATCTCTCTCTTCCACTTCCCAATTGGTCTCTGTCATGTGGAGAGAGAACAGGACTATGTATAGTCTTAACCAGGCATCTGGGGCTCTGCACAGGGTCAGAAAATGCTTGTGCTTCCTGTCTGTCTTCTGCCGTCTAATAGGTGCTAGTGATTACTTTTGTCTTCCTTCCTCTCATTAGTTGTGGGGTGGGGAGGGTTGCTGGTGTGACAAGGTGGTTGCATTGCCCTGTTCTTCCTTTGAGCTGCTTGTGTGAAGTCAGTGACACAGAAATTGGTGTCATCAGTCCGTGGGGGGTTTGCAAGCTGTGTCCCTTCTCTTGGGGCACTGCCCCCTTGCCAGCATTGGTCGGAGCTACACATAGAAATGTAAGGCTGGGCAGGACCTAGTTTATCCCAATTCCTGATACTCTAGCCTATTCTTAGAAAGCTCCAAAGAGGGATTCCATAAACTTTCTTGACACTTTTTATTTCCAAGTTCTTGACTATGCTTAGTTAGAAAGCTATTCCAGATACCTAACCTGAATCTCTCTTGTACATGTACACAGCTATGACTAGTTCTGTAGGAAACTGCATTTGGGGAAAAACGTTTTATTATCGTACAGATGGCAGCCAATCTCAATGGGCTGTGTAATGATAATTGGAATTAGAAACTGGGATTTCCCAGTGTGATGCAGTGTTGGCTTTTTGGCACTCACATGATCCCACTAGCACAACGCTAATTCATTTCTTGAAAAAGAAACCCTTCAGTAGAAGGCAATGGTAGTTCTTCTCTATTTTAATTGGCAGATGCAGAATTGAAAATGCATACATTTAACTTTGACAGTATTAAAAAGCCCATAGCAGTTGACCTTGTAGGCACTCTATTAAAAGATAGAATCCATCCAGATGTAAAGCATTTTTAGATAGTTATGTCACAGCATTTGCTTTGTCATGGGTACTGTGTTGTCTTGTGTGTAATTTTATACAGTAAGTACTACACAGCAGCATTGGATATTTACTAATAAGTAAACATCTCAGAAAGCTAACATATATGTAACTGATTTAATTTCCACTTGGCTTTCTGAGAGACTGGACCCTGCTAATCTTTTCTTCATTGTTAGTTGAATGCATTTTTCCCTACCTGACTTAAGACAGAAGAACGATTTATCTTTTTTTTAATAACATTTCACTAAACTGATAATGGTAATTTTGATATAAAACAAAGATCTTTTAATATAATGAACCTTGTTTAGTTTGGTGTAGCTGAGATAGCACGTTGATTGTTACAGAAGGGATTATATTGGCAAGACGGCCCAGTAACAAATTTATTCCAATATTTTAAATAGAATTAAAGAAAAAGGAGCTTAAACAGTTTTGTGTGTTCAGTTTTGTATCTTTGTCAGCCAGAATTCTATTTTAGAAACTCTTCTTTACTAGTCTAGGATGACATACTGAAAAAAGATTTTACAAACCAGAAAAATAATGTAGATAATGTACAGTGTACTCGAAAACTAAATGTTGCAGTGATTGCTCAGTCTGTGCTTTCTGAGTAGTATTGTTGTTTGGTATCTGTTGTTAAATGCGGATGTTTTGACAGTAACCACTGTAACCTGCAGTTTGACATTCACGTGTGATAAACTGGCAGAGTTCTGTAAGCTTTTTCTTGCTCTCTTTACTTTAGTTACTTATACAGTATAAAACCAAGTAGTCCTGTGGCACCTTAGAGACTAACCAAAATATATATAGTATCATGAGATTTTGTGGGCAAAACCCACTTCTTCAGATGAGCTGAAGTGGAGAAAAAAGGGGGACTCTTATCTGAAGAAGTGGGTTTTGCCCACAAAAGCTCATGATATTTATTTTTGTTAGTGTCAAAGGTGCCACAGGACTACTTATTGTTTAGGTTACAGACTAACATGGCTGCCCCTCTGAAACTACAGTATAGGGTATTTTTTATCAGTGTTCTTCGAATCAAATAGCAACTTTTCGAAACCATGCATAGGTATGCAAAATGAATAAATTAAGGAATGCAGCTCTACATGATGGTGAGGGCAAGTTTGTGTCAGATCAGCTTCTATAGATTTGAATCAATAATAGAAGTTATTCTTTAAAGTGCTTCCATTTCCCTGACTTCCACTTAACCTGTAAGGGTGAAGAATGAGGTTTAGATTCAGTTATGGTCCCAATTGGATAGTCTGTAAACCATACAGTTGTTCAGACAAGGGACAGAGCCTCCTGGAGCTCTTCTTGATGATTTGCTTTTAGATGTCAGAGCTAGGGACATGGTTCCCAGGAAAGGAAGGAACAATGAGGCCAGTGAAGCTTTTCAACAGCTGAGGGGAAGGAGTAGGACATCACTAGAAACACCCAGGTTGAAAGGAAAGATTTGAGCAACACCTCTATATTTTTATCAGAGTGGTAGCTGTGTTAGTTTGAATCTGCAAAAGCGATATACCTGCCTCTGGAATTTCCACTACATGCATCTGACAAAGTGGGTCTTTGCCCACGAAAGCTTATGCTCCAATAAATCTGTTAGTCTAGAAGGTGCCACAGGACTCCTCATCCCCTCTATTTTTGACATCCCAACATTAAATAGGGAAGTGGGGTGGGACATAGGAAAAGCATTAGTTCCCTACCCTTTCCTCCCTCAGGCTTGAAAAAGGAGTAAATAGACATGTCCTTTTGTGGCAAGATAGATATAGGGCAAAGTTGGGGACTGGTTGGCAAGTAACCTTCCTTGCAAGACATGCAAGAGGGAGAGGAGAAGGGGGGGAGCAGGGAGGTATGCAGCAGTTTAACTGCTGTGCATGTGGTTCACACAGGCTTTGATCTTCTCCACCTTTCCTGCTGCCATAAAGCATGCCTAGCCCACTCTTTCCTATGTGAAATGCCCTTTGAAGTGTATAGGATGAGTAGAGGAAATGGATGCTTTGATTAACCTTCTCTTTCCTCAACTTTCCTAGTCTCTATCCATTCAGGTGGTAGGGGAAGGAATCCCCTGCTTTGAAAACACTGGACAAGAGTCTGGACAGCATAATATTGCAACATAGTGTCACTAGGAATCTCAAGATATTGCGTGTGTGTGTTTATGCACAGGGTGAAGGTTGGGAACACAGCACCATTTAGGGATGTTAGATATCATTTGATTGAATAGTCATGTAACTGCATGAAATCTTTGTGAGCCTAGGCCACCGCAGAGAGAGGTTGCATCATGGTAGGCTTACCGTCCCCTCCCTCCCTGCACTACTGCCTCTTAGAAGCTGCAGCGCAAGGGAGAGGGGAAGCAGGCAGCACTGGAGAGCTGGTGCTGGGGAGAACCCGCTTTTAAGCTGGCTCCTCCAGCATTGGCTTCTGCCTACTCCTCCACTCCCCGCTTGCTGCCCCTTATAGAGGCAACAAGAGGCGGAAGATGCGTGTAGTTGACAAGATCAACGAATAAGCCTAGGTTTATCAGTTAATCATGTAGTTATCTACACATTGACAATGCTAGCAACATTATTGAGGCACAGAGTATAAGTGTGTGCAACTACGCTTAAAAAAAACCAACTTTTGCGCAGGAAGCTTTGACAACACTTCACAAAATTGTCCATCTTGTTTCCCACTGAGTGTGAATCCTTTCTCAGGTTATTTCAGCTGTAAATACAGTCAAGAAACCAGTGTGGTGCCTTATAACTTTTTTTCAGCTATTGGCAAACCAATTTAATTTCTGATTGCTTGTGTCTGGATACCTAGAAAACTTATTTATAAAAGTTGTGGAAATTGTGTTCTGTCTAAATTGAAACTGTTCAGTTTAGCAACTATTTGGGCGTTTAAAACAATTCTTTTTACACATCCACACAAGGCATTTTAGTCATATTGAGTGCAGGAAAAGGTTTAAAATTTGAAGTGTTGCACAGAAATAGTCCTCAGAGAGAAGTTGATCATTCTTGCTTAGTGGATATTTGTTAAAATTTTAGCAGAGCCTAATACTTTTGTGGTTTTCTTTGGGGCAGTAGAATTGCACACAGCAACATGCACAGGTTAACGTTGCTATAACTTTTACATTTCCTTCTCTACCCTCCCGCACACCATGTTCAAATTTAATGTTGCATCATGACTCAGCCTCAGCACATCAGCCTCACAGCCTTTCCATTATTTTGCATGGCACATCCACAAACAATTTTGTTTTACTTTTGCATTGAGATCTGAGCAAAAATATTTTTTTTCATCGAACTATGCTCCTTTTGGAGTACTTAATAATCAGTACTAGGAGCTTTTTTAGCCAAAGCCACATGACAATATGCTTTTATGCTCTGTTTCGAAAGAGCACATTTTTGTGTGCGTTTTTTACACGCATTGACCATCCTATCCCATAGGAAGTTATCTCTGATATTTATGTTCTGTCACTGTATAGTTGAAAATGAATAACATCTGCTCAATTAGTTGCTTTTCCTCTTTTGTAACTTATTTATCCATACAATTTGGATTTTATAAATTGTAATGAGAAATCAGCAACTAATGACTGCTGCCAGAATATCCCAATCATGCTGTCTCCCCCTCACCCAAAAAATCTGTAGCATGTCATTCTGTCAGCGGCCTCAACTTTTTTATTCTGTATACACACATTCTATGTTGGAATGTCTGGTGATGCCAAATGAAGGACAGGAGACACTGACATGGGTTTAATCAGGCCACAACTTCATTAGTAGATGTCTGGGATTACCCAGCAGATAATAGTGTACAGTTGTGGTAACCCTCAGGTTCATTCCATAATTACTCAGGGGGCTTTTACCACCCCTTCTATTTTCCAATTCTGTCCCTCCAATAAATCCATTGCTGCAACCTTACCAGACCCAGGGTGAGGGGCTTTCACCTATTCCCCTTTTTTTTCCTGTGCTGGTTCCTCTAGCAAATTGGTTGTTGGTACCTTACTGACAACCTAAGCATTGTAGAAAGGGGTAAGGCCGGCTATAAGAATGGGAGGTTGGCGCTCTGCCCTGTGAATCATAGGGATCCCCACCTCTCCCCCCCATTTGTTCCTTTAATGAACACCTCTTTTTAAGTCATTTTCCAAGCCATTTATCCTACATTTAAATAATGAGTTGCAAGGTATGGCCTATGTTCCATCATGCTATGCATGAGCAAAACCCTTCCTGAAACCCACCGTGGGGGAATGAAAACCTCAACAACAGTCAAGACAATATAGTGGTAATGGAAAAATTCCTTCCGAGACTCCTTAAAAAAAGGGAAGCTAGTTGAATGCCCACAGTGGGTGTTGACCAAACACCTAAAAAAGGGGAGGGAGTGTGGGTCCTGTCTCAGCTTTGGCCTGTGTAAAATGGAGGCTCCACACCCTGACCTGTACCCTTGCCCCAAACCCTGCATTTCCAGGTGATGAGTCAGTGACCCACTGCCCCTTTTTTGCAGTTTTCATCTTTTTCAGCATGCCACCCTAGGGGTAAAGAACCATTACCTTCATTCCACCAGCCAGCCCTTCCACTCCCGCTTAAAGGTGCAGAGTGGGTCCTTTGTTGGACTTATATAGCTAGTCCCTTTTTGTATTAATCTTCTTGATTTGATAAGGACACAGAAAAAATAGGATATGTGTTGTGTGACTGAAATACATGCTTGAGTAAAATCACAGCACTGTAAAATCATAAAACTAGCTTATTCCTCTTTGGACCATAATGTATTATACTGGTTAAAGATTAAGTAACTGAATACATTGCCATCTTGTTTTCTTATTCTATTGACATTTACTGGCTTGTTTAGAATACCTGGTACCAAAATACATACTAACACTTTTTAATTTGGGTTATATTGGATTTATTGGATATATGTCATATTGGATATGTTATTTCATTGCATATTTCTGGATAGAAATCTAAATTGTGTATTTAATATCGGTATACTTGTATAATGAGGTGTGCAATATGGATTACCATTGATACTATATTTCTGTACATTCAGGATATGTAGGCCTATATTATGACAAACTATTTCAATTCTAAGTGTCCTTTCACAGATTGGATGCTGAAATTACTCCGCCTGTTCCAGCAGTTGCTAAGTAAGATTTATTTAATAATTTTTTTGGTAATATGCTCAACCACCTATAATTGCATTAGTTGCTTGCCCAAGTCTTTGATTCAGAAAGATGAAATCAATTGGTTATGTATAAATAAGTAAATTCCAGGTCATAATGTGTGTGTGTAAAACATAGTCATGGTGAACTGGGATGGCCTTCTATAAATGCAGGAAGGCTTTTCTGAATTATTTTAACTTTATCTAACCCAGTGTTTCTTAAACTGTGTTCTTTGGCACACTGGTGTGCTGCGAGGCAGACGGAGAACAACAGAGTTCAAAATGGCCGCCCTTAGAGGGCTCAATGATTCTCTCACCCCCCCGACCATTTTTTTTTTTTTTTGGTGCTCAATAACTTCTCCCTGGACTCTTTTTTTTTTTTCCCCGTTCCTCATAAAAAAAATTATTGTTTGGTGTTCCTCCATCTTAAAAAGTTTAAACTGACCTTTTCACTCTGATCAATAAATTCAGAAGATTAAAGGAGGGGTGGGGAAGGCTTAATTATCCCGAGCCTGGATCAAATAAAAGACACTAAGTGATAAATCAAAGGAGGATGGGAGAGAGAGAACTTGAAGTGACTGCCCTCTTGATGTTTCAGATTATTAGAAAGCTAATTAGCCAAACTAACCTAAATATCTTCTGTTTTCAGAGTCAATGGAACAAGGCCTCAAATGACTACGTATGACATTTTATTTTCATTGAGTTTTATAGTACTTTCTTAGAGTAAAAATTCTCTTTTTAGAAGAAATTCTATTATCTTTATTAATCTGTTCCCATGTAAGCCTTGTTGTTATACATTATGATAATCAGTTATTATATTTCATACCTCATCCTTTGCTTATATCTTAAGAAATGTTTAAAGTTAAATAGTGTACATAGATTCAATATCTAACAAATACCATGAATTTTAACCAGCTTGTAGGAAGAGGCAAACGTTACAAAGGAATTGTCACCATATAAGTCAGAATTTGGTTGACGTTTGCTGCTCGTACATGAGCTTTATCTTAGATGCAATGTACCATCAGTCATAACAGACCTTATTAATATTTGAATATAGCACTTTTCTTACGTACACTTATCAATTTTCTTATAGGGAACAAATGGTCAAAGAAATGTCAGACGTTTTGTCTAGGTGGGTGAATAGACCATCCAAAATGAATTTAATCACTCAAATAAAATCATAAACTGAAATTGGCTGATTTATATAAAATAATGAAATTCCATTTTTAATTACTCGGTGAAATAAATAAATCAACCTTTTCTTTTGGATCAAATTGCTGTATCGGTACTCTTCAAAATCATTATCTGATTTCTTTCTTAAATTATTTTTCTGTGACCTTTACTTGATTGCATAAACATGCTCAGGAGGAAATTATCAGTAAATTGCACCTGAAGGTTTCTGTTTGAATAATTTAAACAGATAAGAGAGAGCTTCAAAGAGTGTTCTTTTTCCACTGTGTCTGAGATGATGCTGACAAGTTTCCAAAATTTTCAGGAAGCATGCTTATAAGTTCAAGATAGTGTTAAAAACATCAAAAGTGTTATGTTAATGTAAATGTAAGTAGTTTTTTAATAAGAAATTACATCCAAACATAATTCAGTTTCAAACAAAATGAATATTTGAGGCTTCCGTTGTTGTTGCAATAATAAAAGTAGTACTCTCTGAAGCATTGAAACACAAAATGCTAGATGGTGTCTGTGCAGCAATTTTAGTATAATAATACAGCAGTTTTACACAGACAAAACAGGAATGAATGAGAATACAGGATAACATTCCTGTATATATGAAGTATAATTCTGTTTTATTGAGTTTCTAACTAAAAGTTGTCTTTGGTAATCTCCAGGATAAAAAGCAGTCTATGACATGCTGTCTAAAATTCACATGAAATCTATCTTTCTTTTGCATTTTAAAAATAAGCCCTTAGGAGAACAAGATATCATGCTGTGTGTGTATGATCTTAAGATATTAATGTATTTGTTATGGCATTTCTTAATTGCAGTGCTGATAGTATTGAACACAGCAGATGCTTACATTTGCACAAACACACCATACACAATATTTTTGAACAGGGAAAAAGAAAATTAGCACATCCAATTAAAATTGCCTGGGGAACATAGGCAGGGAGGCTTAAAGTAGCTATGTAAATACTGAGCTGAGTTACCAGAGTTAACGTGCCCTGAGCTCCCAGAAAGCATCACACGAGCTTTGGCCAAAAGTGGTATTTTTAGTATACGCTTGTCAAATTCCATTGTTTAGAAACGCTTTGAGGGATGATCCCTATATTTATTCCACATGTGAGTTATGTGCCTGAGTTTGAAATTTCATGTAAGAAATATCCACTGGCCTGAACATGCTTTGCAGTTCTTTGTTCTCCCAGCTGATGGCATAAAGGACAAGTGCAGGCTGATCGCTTTCTAGATCCTCTGACTGCCATGTGGTGTGAATTAAGGATGTTTAAAAAGCAATTTGTATCAACTGTGCAATTAGCCAATAAGAGCTGCTGTGCAGAGCAGAGGTAGCTCCAGAAGCCGGCTCCAGAACCACCTGTGCTGCTGCTTTGCATTTTAAATGTTGTAAGAGCCGCTGGGCTCTTACTATGTTTAAAATGCAGAGGTGCAGCGATGAGTGAAAGCTGGGACTGCTCGGTCCCGGCTTGCGCTGAGTCCACCAGTCCCTGTTTGCAGTGACCAGGGCTGGCCATGGACAGGGGGCTGCTCAGGCAGCAGCCCCCTGCCCATGGCCATTCCTGGCTTCCCTGAACAGGGGATGGTGCTGGAGCAGTCTCTGTTCACAGCAGCCACCATAGCACCAGATTGCTCTGGCACCAGCCCCTGTTCATGGAAGCCAGGGATGGCCACGGACAAGGGCAGCTGCCTGAGTAGCCCTGGCTTTCGCGAACAGGGGATGCTTCATGGCAACAGCCCCTGACCGTGAGGGACCCAGCTCCCCCCTGGGACACTTGCGGACAGGGGCTGCTTCCCAACAGTGTTCCCTATCTCTCCTTCCCCACCCCAGCTGCCTCTGGTAGAGGCAGCAAGGGGGGGCACCGTAGAGCGCACAGGGCGAGCAGGGACTGCTTGAGTCGCTGCTTGCCACATGTTCCCTGCAGTAATTCTGCTTTTTAAATGTACAAGAGCCCCGGAGGGGTCAGCAGTGACTGAAGCTATCCCTGCTCATGCCGTTTCCCCACTGTGCCTCTGCCTTGCCTGCCCCCCCCCCCCCACGGAGACAGTGCTGGGGTGAACTGACTTAAAGCCCATTTCCCCTCGCACCAGTTCCTGCTCTTCCCCCTTTGCTGCCTCTCTCTGATAGAGGCAGCAACGGGGGGGGGGGGGGGGAGCGACTAGTCAAGTGGCTACTCAACTATCTGATAAGCACTTGCTTATCAGATAGTCAACTAGTCACTAACATCTCTAGTGTGAATCATAATTTTTCGTGCTCTCAGCTCTTTTTTTACTGCTTCATTCCTTTAAGAATTATGTCTAGTTATTTTTTGCAGTCTTTATAGCATAGCATTGATAACTAGAGAGCATTATTTTCTCCTGCCCAGAGACGTTTCCCCACAAGAAGTCTGGGTTTCTGCCCAGGGATCTGGGAGTTCAAAAACTGTTTCTTGCTCTTGCTCCTTTACTTTAGTGTGCCTCTAATGCCTGGCTGATGCTAACATTTCTGCTAAGTGCAGCATCTGCCAAATGTTTCCCCCCATAACCATAAGACTCTTTGAGTTGCTGTCCATGAAGGTGGGCTTTTTGAGAGCTAAATAGTCAGCCAGAAGAGTGAATGAACTGAGCGTGCTCATGGCAGGCCCACCATAAACTACAGTCCATAAAGAAAAGATCTTGCAGTGCCCCAATCTAGGTTGGACCTGCGTGGTCCAGGATGAGGGATTTTTCTGCCTCAGGGAAGACGTCATTTCTGGGCCCCCAGCTGCTGCCCCTCTCCCCACTTTCTAGCATCTGGAGTGCTTTGGTTTTTTATCTATATGCAACAAAGGATGTTAGACACCAAACCTATTTGTTTCCATCACAAAGCAATCAAGAACTCAATGTATATAAATTTAAAGACTTTGGAAATGGATCTCAGGTTGTCCTTTGTTACCAGCTAATTGGCATTCTCCTCTGTGCCCCCTTCCCAAGCAATAAATCATTTTACCAGGGAACAAGCTACCCCAGCTGCATCTCTGAGACACATACCTCTACTAGAGATATGTAGGGTAGCCGCTTGGAGTGCTTGGCATATCTTCTCATGAGACATTCTGCCCTGGTGGGGACAGCTGTCACATTTGTGTTCTCACACTCATCTCTGCTTGTTAATCTTCTATGTAAGGAATACATGTAGGGACCATCATTTGGAGACAAAATGGAGATGATTATTTGCAACTGTAGGTTCTTCAAGATGTGTGGTCCCTGTCTGGTTTACACTACCCACCCTCAGTTGGTGGATAGTGTGATTGGTAAGAATGGGAAATTGGAGAAGCATCAGTTCATGCTGCCCATTACGCCCTCACTTGGGAGCACAAGGAGATCTACAGCACTCATGTGGACCAACAGATTCTACTTGCAAGAAATTCTGGGCTTAGGTACACAGTGCACAAGTGTATATCCCCAGTTGGCATACAGACAGAGACCACCCATCTTGAAGAACCTCCTGTTACAGGGAAGTTTTTGAGTCTGAATTTTAATACTTAACTGTCATTCTGGCTTTGGTCCGTACCTATTATTTGGATTATTGAGTACAGCAATATAGACTAATGCTGTGAATGAGGTGGTGGTGTTCTTACTGCTTCCAGGCTATTTAAAGCTATGTAGAAAAAACAAAATGGTGACATCAGCACAGAGTAGTACTGTAATGGAACGGCTAAGCCATTCAATTGGATTAAGATTCTTAAAGATTTCTTAAAGATTACTTGTTTGACCAGAGACCTTATGGCCTACTTCTGTTGAACTAAACTACGTAGGGGATTCTTAAGAGTGATAGATGATGTTGCTAAATAAGGAAAATCCTTAGGATTTGTCAAATTAATGGTTCAGGAAGGTTAGACATTATGTAGCGGAAATTATGTTTAACAAAAATCCTTTAATATGCTGCTGATATTTTAACAGTGTATTAAAATATATATTAAAAATAGTCTTCCATTTGGTAATTTTGTTTCACAGGTGAGATTTTCTGTACATGTTTTATGTTTATGTCTCTTAAGTACATTTTGAAGACATTTATCCCTATATATCTCAGCTTTTTATTGTTTAGTGGATGAAGAATATAATTTCTGTATGAAACTTGCCACTGGCATAATAATGCATATGTAATCAAGGGCTGTTATTACAAGTCAGTAGGTGCACACAGAGAGTGGTCACAACAGGTTTGATATTTCTTTAAAGAGTGAATAACTCCAGAGTTAATCATTTACGTGTGAGTTGTTTGAGTTGCTGTTAAAAAGGATGTTTGCATACATTAGCTAGTTGTATTCAATCCCCTTGATGATTATTTGTGTTTGTAGTATTCTGTCTCCTCCAAGGGCTTTTATAACTAGATGCGTCATCTTGCTAGAGAAATCCTGGGGGGGGGAGAGAGTATGTGTGGTTTCTATTAAGTTAAATAATTTAGCATATTAAAATAAATATAATTCTATTTTCTACTTTTATTGGTGTATTAAACTCTAAGAGTTTGGAGAACTTCTTCTTACTTCATAAACAAAGATGATATGTAGCTGTATTGGTCTGGTCTTGCTGAAACAAAAGACAGGACTATGCAGCAGTTTAAAGACTAACAAGATGTTTTATTAGGTGATGAGCTTTCGTGGGCCAGACCCACTTCCTCAGATCAATTTGTGGAAGAAAATTGGCATGACCATATATACCAAAGGGATACAATAAAAAAAAGTGAACACATAAAATAGACAAATCAGATTTTAGAACAGAGGAGGGATGGGGGAGGGGGAGGTTAATGTCTATGAGACAATGATATTAGAGGTGATAATTGGGGAAGCTATCTTTGGAATGGGTAAGATAATTAGCATCTTTAAGGCCCATTTGTAAAGTGTCAGATTTAAGCATGAATGACAGTTCAGAGGCTTCTCTTTGAAGTCTTGTGTTAAAATCTCTTTGAAACAGGATGCAGGTAATCAGGTCGTTGAGATAATGCCCATTCTGGTTGAAATGGCAAGAAACTATTTTTTCTTTGTGAAACTGTCTGTCTGATGTCTGTTTTGTGTGCATTGATTCTTTGGCAAAGTGTCTGAGAAGTTTGTCCAATATACATAGCAGACGGATACTGTTGGCGCATGATGGCATAAATTATATTTCTGGATGAGCAGGAATATGTGTTTTTGATCTTATAACTGAAATGGTTAGGTCTAATGATGGTGTCAGCAGAGTAAATATGTGGCCAAAGCTGGCAACGGGGTTTGTTGCAAGGGAAAGTTCCTGGGTTGGAATTAGTGTGGTATGTCCTATGGTTGTTGGTAAGAATCATCCTGAGGTTAGGTGGTTGTCTATAGGAGATTATGGGTCTGTCTCCCAGAGCCTCTCGGAGTGTAGTATCCTGTTTCAGTATAGGTAGTAGTTTATTGATAATGTGTTGGACAGACCCTGGAAGTTGCTGGACCAGACAGTCCCGGACCGGAGATGTTCAACCTGTAGTGTATTATAGGATGTTAAATTTGTTTGCCTTGTATGTACTACAGTGAAGACTGATATATTTGAAAAATCATCTGAGAGTCACATTTACTTTTTCTATCACTTGCCCAGGTTTGACATAGATTACTGTATTGTCCTGTGTCTTTTGGCTCTTGTTCTGTGAATGGTGTGCATCTCTTGGCCTTTCCATCCATGTTAATTAATGGTGATATTTTTGTCAGTAAGTGCTATTGTGAGAAACTTTAAATTTACTTTCATGTCAAATTAATGTTTTCTTCTATAACATTTGTAGATTTAGATTAAGTAATCATTATTTTGTTCGTTCTCTATGCTTTAGATAGTGGTGTTTCCTATTCAGTTTTGTTCTTTTCTAGTTTGTCATTCCCCTTTTCCCCCTCCCCTGGTCCTTGTTTTACTAGTGCAATTTAAGATACACTTTGTTCTTGTTTTATCTTTGTATTCTGCATCACTGTTACTGATATCCTCAAGACAATACATAGTTTTAGTGGCAGTGTATGTTTAAAGGGTGCTGCAAAAAAGAATAGTGGAATACACAGCCTTATTTTCAGCAAGCCACACTGACACATTTAACTTCTTGTTTGTTTTATTTTCAAATGAGCAAATTGAACATTTAGAATACAAAGTACATATAAAATATATTTGAGGTAAGTCAGATTTTAGATCTAAATTACACTGCTACTGAAGTTTCTTTTTTTTAAGTAATGTCAATATACAATAAAGATATATTATGCTGCTGAACGTGGAGGTGAATTTTGGGGGGTTTTTTGCGTTCCCCTCTCAGAACACATAATGCTTCTCAATGTAATGCATATTGTGCAATCCTCTCTGAACAATCTGCTTATCCTCTTTTCTCTAATATTTCTTTACCCTTTCCTTCCTTTTCTGTAAGTTGAGCTTTTTTGTTGTTGTTGTTGTTATATCTGTAGGGGCCCTTCAGTTCAAGCCACAAAAGCTGCGGCTGGTACTAAGAAGCATGATCTTAGTAAGTGGAAATATGCAGAACTTCGTGATACAATAAATACGTCCTGTGGTAAGTTTGTGTGTGTTTGGGATGGAGAAGGGTTGTGTTCCAACTCACTAATTTAGCTGTTAGGTGAAAAACTAAGTTCAATGACTTTTCCCCAAGAGAGAGAGCAAATATGCCATTTTTCTTTGAGGGACAGATGCTATTATAACAAATGGTCTGGTAGCACTTTATAGACTAATAAAACATGTGGATGGTATCATGAGCTTTCGTGGGCACAGCCCACTTCTACAGATGAACAGAGATTTGAGTTTAGGATGTGCAGACCCAAAATAAATAGGAGAGGGGGTGGGGGGAGGGAAAAGAAAGGAGGGGTGTGGGAGACAGGGAGCTAGAGGGAATCAGTAAGTATCTGAAGACTGGAAATAGAGATGTAGCCGTCTTGCTGAAACAAAAGACAGGACGATGCAGCACTTTAAAGACTAACAAGATGGTTTATTAGGTGATGAGCTTTCGTGGACCAGACCCACTTCCTCAGATCAAATTGTGGAAGAAAATTGGCATGACCATATATACCAAAGGGATCCAGTTGAAAAATCCACACAGAAACACCTTCTGAACTCCGACCAGGATTGTTCTGTCTGCTTCCCAAAATCCATAAACCTGGACACCCCAGACATCCCATCATTTCAGGTATTGGCACGCTCACTACTGGATTATCCAGCTATGTAGACTCTATTCTCAAACCCTTTGCAACCAACACACCCAGCTATCTCCGAGTTACTACTGACTTCCTGAGAAAACTACAAAACAGCGATAACCTCCCTGATAACACCATCCTTGCTACAATGGATGTAGAAGCTCTCTACACCAACATCCCACATGAAGACGGATTATAAGCAATTAGAAATACTATCTCAGAGGATACCACTGCCAATCTGGTAGCAGACCTATGTAACTTTATTCTCACCCACAATTATTTCCAATTTGGGGACAACTTATACCTCCAGATCAGCGGCACAGCCATGGGTACCCGCATGGCCCCACAGTACGCTAACATCTTTATGGCTGACTTAGAACAACGTTTCCTCAGATCCCGTCCCCTTTTATCCCTCCTCTACTTACGCTACATCGATGACATCTTTATGATCGGGACCCATGGCCAAGAAACACTGGATGCATTCCACAGAGACTTTTAACAACCTACACCCCACCATCAATCTCAGCCTGGACCATTCAACACGAGAGATCCATTTCCTGGACACCACAGTACAAATCACCAATGGTAAATTAGACACCACTCTCTACAGAAAACCCACTGACTCATACAGTTACCTACATGCCTCCAGATCCCATCTAGAACACACCATACGATCCATCATCTATAGCCAAGCCCTCCGATACAACCGCATCTGCTCTAATCCCACTGACAGAGACCAGAAACTTCACGATCTCTACCAAGCCTTTGTAAACCTCAATTATCCACCCGGGGAAATAAAAAAACAAATTAAAAGAGGCAGACGAATACCCAGTAACCATCTACTTCAAGATAGACCCAAGAAAAACAACAATAGAACACCACTTGTCATCACCTATAGCCCCTAACTTAAACCCATCCAACGCATTATCAATAACCTACAACCTATACTGGAACAGGATACTACACTCCGAGAGGCTCTGGGAGACAGACCCCATAGTCTCCTAGGGTATGTCTAGACTACATGGCTCTGTCGACGGAGCCATGTAGATGAGTTTACTAGACACAGGGAAATGAAGCGGCGATTTAAATAACCGCCACTTCATTTACATCAAAATGGCTGCCGCGCTGTGCCGATCAGCTGTTTGGTGGCACAGCATGGTAGTCTGGACGCGTCGCGGTCGACAAGGGAAGCCTTTGTCGACCACCCTGGTAAACCTCATTTCACGAGGCATACCGGGGCAGTTGACAAAAGCTTCCCTTGTCGACCGCGGCGCTTCCAGACTACCGCGCTGTGCTGCCAAACAGCTGATCGGTACAGCGCGGCAGCCATTTTGATGTAAATGAAGCGGCGATTATTTAAATCGCTGCTTCATTTCCCTATGTCTAGTAAACTCATCTACGTGGCTCCGTCGACGGAGCCATGTAGTCTAGACATACCCCTATAGACAACCACCTAACCTCAGGATGATTCTTACCAACAACCACAGGACATACCACACTAATACCAACCCGGGAACTTTCCCTTGCAACAAACCCCGTTGCCAGCTCTGTCCACATATTTACTCTGCTGACACCATCATTGGACCTAACCACGTCAGTTACAAGATCAAGAACACATATTCCTGTTCATCCAGAAATATAATTTATGCCATCATGTGCCAACAGTGTCCATCTGGTATGTATATTGGACAAACTTCTCAGACACTTCGCCAAAGAATTAATGCTCACAAATCAGACATCAGACAGTTTCACAAAAAAAAAAAACAGTTTCTTGTCATTTCAACCAGACTGGGCATTGTCTCAATGGCCTCACTACATGTGTCTTACTCCAAAGAGACTTTAACACCAGACTACAAAGGGAAACCTCAGAACTGTCATTCATGCTTAAATTTGACACTTTACAAATGGGCCTTAACGAAGATGCTAACTACCTTACCCATTACAAAGATAGTTTCCCCAATTATCACCCCTAATATCATTATCTCATAGACACTAACCTCCCCCCCACCTCCCAGCCCTGTTCTAAAATCTGATTTGTCAATTTTATATGTGTTCACTTTTTTTTTATTGTATCCTTTTGGTATATATGGTCATGCCAATTTTCTTCCACAAATTGATCTGAGGAAGTGGGTCTGGCCCACGAAAGCTCATCACCTAATAAACCATCTTGTTAGTCTTTAAAGTGCTACATAGTCCTGTCTTTTATCTGAAGATTGGGTAGTTAAAACGAAGCATATAAGAATCAAAGTCAATTGATAGTATCGTTCCTGACATAGGAGTCTACACAAAGAGTTGTTTGCACCTTCAACGAGTGTTAAGTTGATGATTAAGTTATGTTATCTGTTACACTCTAGTTGTATCTGTGAATTTTATACACTTCAGTCAGGAGTAATGTGTTATAAATTCTTAATGACATTATTTAAAATTAATTTACATTCCACTAAAATGGAACTGAATACATTTTACCCTGCATTTATAAAGTCTAAGTTTCTAAATGTCATTTTTCAGTCATCAAAAGTAAAAAGAACATAAGTTAATTTAAAATACAAACTAGACGCATTAATATTGTAGCTGATCAAATTAATATTTGCTTAATTTGTTCAGACGCTAAAGCTTATCTTTACTATATATTAAAGAAAATTTTTCCTGCGGGATGACAGAAGTGATGTCATGCGTCACTCTGCATACTGCAGGAAAAGTTTTTGTCCTGCTTCCCTCTGCCCTCAGACGCATTCCCACTCTGACCTCCCAGGCTGCCGGAGGAGGGGGCCTGTCCAGGAGGGTGAGTGGCCCCGGGCCAGCAAGTGGCTGTTGTGGAGCCTGGCTGAGATGGCACACTACAGCCCTGAGGCAGCATGCCTCTCCCTCCCTCCTCCCTGGCTTGTTTCCACTGGAGGTGGCCTGCGGTCTGGGCAGCTTCTTCTGGGTGCGGCCTCTGCAGAGCCTTAGGGTTTCCTCCTCTCTCCCCTCCTGCATAGGAAGCTGCCACTGGCGTGCTACTTTTGGGGGGGAAGGAGGGAGGGTTTGAGGCTGGAGCACTGACAGGTGATGGCCGAAGTATTCCTGGCCTGAGCAGCCAGCAGTGGTGGCTCCTCGCTGGTTCCCAGAGGGTCGGGGCCACAAGCACAGAAAGAAGCCATTGCCCCCGCCGCCCCCTGGCTCAGCCCCAGCTCTCTTCCAGCAACCGGCCACTACTGACTCGGTGTGCCGGAGCCCTGACAAACTGCTGCGGGGGTGGGGGGAGGGAAGGCGGGAGAGAGAGCCCCGAGTCTGGCTGTGCAGGGAAGAAGTGCTCCCCCTCCCAGGCTGGGGTAACAGCAGTGTGTGAGTGCACTGTCTGGAACCTTTCCCTGCACTCCCACTGGCCAGATTCTGTCTAATGGGAGCAATGGGAGACTCAAAGACAAGTAAGTGCCTCCCACCCCCTCATGCCCAGACCTGCACCCCCAGTCCCTCTGAGCTGCTGCACAGCAGCTGATTGAAGATCTGGCAGCCACCAAGTGGAGGGCAATAAAAACAGCTAATGGGATGCCAGTGGCGGGATTCCTGTGGGGCCACGGCAGGATGTCCATGGAGGGGGGGAAGGTTGGGTTGGCACTGGGGTACACCCCGGCCCTGGCTGGGGGGGAGTGGTCTGAGGAGAGGAGAGGGGCCTGGGTTTGCAGAAGGGGGAAGGGGCCCTGGCTGGCATTGCTGCGTCCCAGCTCTCCTTGGTGGCCGGGGGGAAACGGGGGTTGGTGAGCACAGAAAGCAGGGGGCTCAGCCGCCTAGTAATACTTCGGTATTTTCAGTATCATGAAGAGATTAACTAATTTGTAACATTCCTTTATATTTTATTGTAATTGTTATCATGTGTCAGTTATGAATAATTGGTTTGTATTTTGGAAAAGAAGTCTATCTTTAGACTAATGGCTGTTTCTGACAGATGCCTGATTCCTCCTTGGATATCTTGACTAGAAACCTGTCTGTTCTCTAGCTTTCATACCACTGAACTGGCCTCAAATTTGAGGCCTTTTTAAATAATTTTTGAGTTTTTGGCTTAAGTCATTGGTGGCTACAGAGTAGATAGTGCAATGGTTTTGATGCACTTAGATGTTCACATTTGGTTCAGATCCTCTTTGGTGACTAGGACATGCGTATGGTATCATTCTATGATCTGTTGTTTTTCTGGGCCAGATATTTTGGCAAAAATAACAGTCTCTGTTTAAAGGAAAATGTCGAGGCCTTGATTGAGTAGCCAGGCTGCTGAGAGTTTTCTCAGCAAGCTAGTTCCCTGACTGGTTGTTAGGAGTGAAATAGTATCACATGTAGGAATGAATAGGCAAAGAGAGCAAATCACAAATCTTAATTCTAGATGATTCCACACCTGGCAGCCCTACTTCAGAAAAGAGAAAAAAAAAAAACTGACTAGGCTGTCCCCTGCATTTGGTTTCCAATAGGAAGGTAGGAAGAAAGATCCTTGGACCCTGTGGCTGTAGGTACTAGGGAACAACACTAGAAAATCCAATTCTGAATCTGCATGGTTTTTGCATTGTAACACTCACCACTTCCCTATCCCAGTATACCTTCTCCTCTGCTGGGGAATCCTTAGGAGTTTGCTTTATAGCTATCTTGCACAGTTCCTGCACCAAGGGAGTTCCTCTAAGGCCTAACGTAGGTCTTTGAGATTCCTTTTCTGCCATTGGGCCGCCTTATACATCACAAAGAGGCCAGAGCATAGGTGATGATCTTGCCCCGGATTGTAGTAAGGCGCATACGTGAGCCAGAGACAATGAAAAGGGTCTCACCAGCATTCAGATCCATCTTCCAGCATGATGTAAAGCAGTTGCTTGCCATTTCTCTTCTTCTCCTGTGCTTATTCCACCTCAGCTGAACTGATAATAGTGAAAGGTAAAGGCCTTTTATATGTGTGTGGGAGTTTATCAGAGACTGACACACACAAACTTATTATTCAGTAATTTATGGGTGATGTTACAGATATTGCAAGTCTGCTTGTGTCTATTAGTCCTGCCTGCCTCAATCAGGAGTGCCATACGTCCATATTGTGAGGCTTGTGCACATCTACATAAGCCTTTATAGCACCTGTCTGCTTTCTTTGCTCAGCTTAGTTCCCACTTGCCACAAGTTTTCATTTTGCTTGCCTTGTAAGACATTATTATGTTACAACGTGCTCTAAAATAAAAACACATTTTATAACTAGGTTTGTCTTCTGATTTTTTTGCATTCTTTTCTTTGCTGTTTTTGAGACAGATATTGAATTATTGGCAGCTTGCAGAGAAGAGTTTCACAGACGACTAAAAGTATATCATGCATGGAAATCCAAGAATAAGAAACGTAATACAGAAACAGAACAGCGTGCTCCAAAATCAGTCACTGACTATGGTGAGAAAAATTAATTTATTTTTCAGTTTTTTAATAAATTTGGAACATTTGTCAAATGAAGTATTTCCAGAATAAACAAGCAGATTATTTTAAAAAATATTTTTCTTTAAGTTGAGGAAAAAGGGTTATTTGGTTAAAATATTTTTTGTATGAAAGTAGGTAAAATACTTTGTTAAACAGATTTTAATTGACAAATAGTTGGCTAGTCAAATATGGTGGTACTCATAAGGTCCAATATAAATTAACTAAAATAATTATTTTCTAAACAATCATATCTACTAATTTACATTTGCCATAAGTTAGAAATAGTTTTAGATTTGGTATTTTGTGTGCTCGCAGTTTGTTACAAGTTAACCAGTGGGCAGAAAGATGCTTAAGGCTTATCTGCTGAAAAGCACTCTTTGTAAAACCTGTATTAGAAGCAATTTCAGCTATATCCTATAACACACACATATTTCTTAGATTATTTAGGAATCAGGTTATTGTTAGCGGAGAACCCCCTCTCTGAATTCAGCAATCTGATGCAATTTTCTGTGTTAGGACCAAATCAGAGATTCTGAATTCCCTCGTAGTCAACCTGCAGTTCTTGAACCAATAGTGGCAGCTAAAATTAAATTAAAAAAAATAATTAGATTGCTTCAATACCCATAGCTTATGGGTGCTCCATGATATTATTTTTTTAAGAATGACACACAAATATAGAGAAGAGATTTTTTTAATCTTTGATTATCCCGTAACTGTTCTGTTCCCTCCTGCTCATTTTAATCAACATCTGAACTTTTTTACAGTTCAACTTCAGTTCAATAAACTTTCATATTAAAAATATGTGAAAATGGAATGGCAGTATGTGCAATTTCTTACTGCACTAATAAAATGGATGATTTTGCTTCTTAAGGGATTAGATGGTTGATGATGGTTCATTTTCAGAGGTTGCATTAACGCTATTGTTCGTGGCAATAATGTGCCATAAATAACACAAATCTACCTTTGGATAGGTGTGTGCAAATTTATGACCGCATAATGATCAATTTTATAGCAAATCTCATCTTTCATTATAATTTTTCCGTCATTTTCTTAAAATATGATCTTCTATTTCTTTATAAAAGTTGAGACATTTCTGTGTGTAGGAAAATGTAGTAATATCATAATCTTTAGAGATTCATATTATTGTCACAGTAAATTCTTATTTTTGTAAGTAATTCTTCTAAATGAACATTTCAATTCCATGTATTATAACTAACCTTCAATACAGTGAATACCTGATTCCTTGGATGCTTGTTCTATAACTTTTAGCTGTCACTGAATACATGATTCAAATAACATATTTCCATTTTTATGCACTCACCAATATATTATAGTTTTACACACACGGTTCTGTAATTAGATGTCAGTGGGCTGAGAAATGGAACATATGCAATGAGCACTCTGGCACAGAATGGATTACAATTAGTGAATTTTATAGTACCAAAAAAATGGAGTTCATTTCTCTTTCCTAGATGTTAACAGAACTGTTGCAAATTAAAGAATGATTTTCCTTTCCGTGCAGAAATGTCAAAAGTTTATTAAAGGTACCACATGAAATAACTAACAAAGATTTATCCCTGAAATTTGTATTAAGTACCTGTATCACTGTGGTTTTGTTCATTTGTATTGTGACTTGCACTGTAAGTCACTGAAATACCAATTTCAAATTTATATGCCAGTTAATAAAAAAAACCCATGATATTCTTGTCAGTAAACAAGCACAGAGATACAGATAATTACCTCAATACCCACATTTCCCTTACAAGTGGAATTTCCTTTTGCCACATGGCTTGGTGGCAAACTTTATGAAATACTGAATTTGTAACTTTAACTGCGTCCCTTCCAGTTCTAGTATTCTATGGTTCTGTGTTCTTCAACATGGAATATTTATTTACAGATTTTGCACCATTTTTCAACAGCTCAAGTAAGTGGGAAGATGGTTATGTATGACAACTTTAACGAATAGGAGTGCTTATAAGCTCTGTACTAACTTCAGCTGAACAGTGTGTTGCTACATTTGTAGAATCAAAGTATACAGATAAAAAATATTAATTCACCATTTTCTACTTAACACAAAAAACAGCCACAAAAACATGAACTCAACGGCTACATATATTAAATTACCAGAGCTCTATGTAGCTTGAAAACTTGTCCTTCTCCACAACAGAAGTTAGCCCAATAAAAGATTTACCTCTCCCACCTTGTTTTTCTAATGATTGTATGTTTGTGAAATTTATTTTCATAATGGGATCCTACATATTGGGAAATGTAACTTTTTGATGTTGGTTAATTGAAGGTGTGAGCTCATTTATGGTTGAGGAAATGCTATTCTCTTTTAATTCTATCATTTTTATTATATTTGTACACATTTTTTTCTATTGTAGCAAAACTCTGCAATCAGCTTACTACAACAGCTGTTCTCTTAGTACAAAACTAATGTTAGGGGCTAGTTTGATTTTTAAAATAAAGTATTTCTGTATCTGTCAATATCTAGCATTGAAAATGAAAGATAAGCTGACTGCTTAGAACTTCTATTCTTTAGATTTACTGAGGAATCTAAGCACAAGGATAGAAAAAAGAGCAACTGATTGCTGTTGTAATGCAGAGAAGTGTTTCACACTACCCTGTCTTTAGTATGGTGCAATGTACATTTAGACAATTCAAAAAGATTAATGAATTTCCATGAAATTTAATGTAAATAAATTCAAATTTTTATTCTTTCTCATAGGATATGTTTGATCAATGCTAGTGTATGAAAGTGGTATCCACAGATAAACATAAATGTAATAAACATTACTAAAACTAGTTCTGCAGAAAATCTTTTCTTGTTCACCTTATTGTTTTCTATATAATTTTCAGGCACTAATATTTTACGTTTTGCATTTTTTTCAGATATTGCTTTCTACACTTTAATAAACCATTCTAGTTACACAAAATTGGAAGAAATAGCAAGTGGAGCTTGCTATTTTGTTTACTAATATATATTTCTGCAACTTCATCAACAAGATATGTTAAATGTCTGCCTTTTGTGCATTTTGTTAAAGTTCCGGTATAGGTTTGCCACTTAATAGGAGACTAACATCTATTAATATTACGGCTGCTGTTTAGAAGATCACAATGGTCTTCCTTTTGTTGTTTCTTAAAAAAGAAATAAGTTGCCTAAAAATATGTGTCTCCTAAAAGATTTTGTTCAACTCAATTGATTTTAATGACATAATGAATACTTTCTGAGAGTCTCAGCAATTAATTTTAATTGCTAAGTTCATTGCATGTTTTAGAAAGCAGATTTGGTGAGCATATTGTAATAAATAGGCATTAATTATTGTTTTTATTAACAGGTTAGATGTCTTTTTTATTACAAGATTTTTCTGTTGGTTATCAAATGAACATATTTCTTGAGCTATTACAATATTACATAGAAGCAATTTTAGATATAGAAGGCTGTGGCATGACTTGATTTTGTGAAGGGCTAGACTGTAATATAGACTAGTTGCTGCTTTGTTTTTATGCTTGTAAATGATTGAGTAAAAACCAGTATATCTTAAATATCACTCTAAGCCATAGTGGCCTTGAAACCGCTCAAGGCAAGACAGCACAATGCTGAAAATTACCAAGTAGGCCGACACTAGTTTTCCCCAAGTCCCTACCATTGGAGGAGTGTTAACTGTAAAAATTCAGGAGTGGAAATTTTGAGTCCTGTGGCTTTAGCTGATCTGCTTTTTAGCACAGATTTAATGACATTAATTTATTTGAGGAATTTATTTCATTTTTTTGCACATAAAAAGAAGGGGGCTAGCGTTTAAGGGTTGCTTTTGCTGCTTTTGTCTGCAGTAGTAACTCTATTCTTTGTAAATAGCTCAACAGAACCCAACAGCTCAATTGCCTCCCAGGCACCAGGCGATTGAAATAAATAGACAACAGCGTTACTTCCGCATCCCCTTCATTCGCCCAGCAGACCAATATAAAGATCCTCAGAACAAGAAGAAAGGTTGGTGGTATGCACATTTTGATGGGCCTTGGATTGCTCGACAAATGGAACTTCATCCTGACAAGCCACCTATTGTACTTGTAGCAGGTAGGCATATGCTCTTAACTTTTGGAAAGAGAAACTCAAGTTACATGTAATATTCAGTGCTGATATTTATACGGTAGTTGTGGGAGGTTTGGTACACATTCCAATAACCTTTGGGCCTACACAGGGCCAGATTAAGGGCCGGGGTGGCTAGCCGGGCAGCTGCCCGGGGCGCCAACCTATGGGGGCGCCTGATCGCAGCTGTAAGGGGCGCCGCGCACCGCCCCTTAGAGCTGCCATCAGGCGCCACGCGCCCGGGGCTGGGGGGTCACGCGGCGCCCATTAGAGCTGCAATCAGGCGCCGTGTGCCTGATTGCAGCTGTAAGGTGTACAGCGTGCCGGGAGGCGGGGCCGTGCATGCGCCTTGTGCCCGGGGGCGGAGCCATGCATGCATCATGCGCCCGCTGCCCGGAGCGCAAAAATGGCTTAAGCTGGCCCTGGGCCTACACATCATCAAAACCAAAGACTGACACACAATGATCTAAAAAATAGTACATGGTCACTGCTCTATTTGATTTTTAGGTAGCAGTGAAAGCAAGGAGGGGTGAGGAGAGACTTAATGCAAGATCATGATTTAAAGACTTCAAGTTGTATAGAATCTACCATTTACAGTAGTGAATTATGCACCTTGCTGCAGAGAAAGGTGGGGAAAAAAAACCCAGGGTCTCTGCAAATCTGACCAGGCAGAAAATTATTTGCTATCCCCAAATCAATCAGTTAGCCTCTTCCTCTGTTTTTGTTGAAATATTCCTAGTTTTGTTGTTGTAATAGAAAATGGACAGAAAGGGGGGAGAGATGTTTAAGGTGATAGGGAAAACAGTCATAAACGTCTTGGTTTTTTTTACTGCCCCCCCCTTGGTTTTTAATTTAAAAAACCTAGTGAAGAACCGTCCCAGGTTACTTGTGTCTTATGGTCAGGGTACGTTTCCAAGCAGTTAAGTTTCTTCTCACTATTCTAATTAGATAATGCTATAATGATTCTGAATATTATTTCTATTTGCCTCTCACATTTACAGTATATATATGCAGTAGTGGTGTTTCCTATCGATGCACTGTTCTAACGTACCTCCTGGCAAAAATTTAAAAAAAAAATTGGCTACTTGCATTCTGCATGTGTTTGGATTTAATATACATATGGGTAATGTCAATTGACAAATGCCACTTTAAATGTTTAGTGTGGGAGACTGCCTGATTCAGCTTTTGGCAGTGTTACACAAAGCCTTTAGCTTGCAGGTCACTTATTTAGATCTGAACAAGTGTAATAATGATAATTCAGTAGCATTTCAGTGGCCAGTGTGAAACAAACTGATTGGTAATTTTCTAGTGCGCTAGGTGTTCACATGCCAAAAATCGTCTGTCTGTGATCTCAGCAGAAAAGACCTGAGGGCTGAGAACTCTTGACAGCTCCTGCAAGTATTCCATCCTACTCACTTTTGAAGCACATGAGCGAGTTAGTTGAAATGTGCAAAATTAGCTCTACTGCAGCTGTCCGTGCTATACTTATTTAATGGGTAGGAGAACTTCAGTCTCTTGGGTTGTCAAACTGGTTTCATAATACTAATGTTTGTAAATTACAGTAAAACATTGTCTCTCTTAAAAGGCTCATAATCATTTTAGGGGGGAAAAGGAACAAAGCAGCTGTGTAATTTTTGTTAATGGGATCTTGAACCATATAAATGGTTTTATAAAACCAAATTTTCTTTTAACCATTTCAGGGAAGGATGATATGGAGATGTGTGAACTGAATCTTGAAGAGACTGGCTTAACTCGAAAGCGTGGTGCTGAAATTTTGCCGAGACAGTTTGAAGAGATTTGGGAGCGCTGTGGAGGCATCCAGTATCTTCAAAATGCAATTAAGAGCAGACAAGCTCGTCCTACGTATGCAACAGCTATGTTGCAGAACCTATTAAAATAGTTACTTTTGCACATTGTTATTAGAGTTGAAAACCCTTACCATGATATAAAGGGAAGAGTTCCTCTATGCAACTGAGGATTTAAACATTCTGTAATAGTGTTGGAGATATTTAATTTAAAGTGAACAGATTTTATTAATCATGGGAGTTTAACTTGTACTTTTGATGTTTAATTTGTGTTGTGAACTCACTAATTCTGTGGACCTTGCAGAAGTTTGTCAAGTATGTTAGTTTCATTTTTCTTTATATGCTAGATCCTTCTAAAAAACTTCTGTTATAATGCTAGCGCTGTAAAATAACACTATTGTACTTGGGGTTCATACTAAGATAAACTCCATTACAACTTCCTTTTTATAAAATCCTCTTTAAAACTTGCAAAATAGTAACCTTTCAAAGGTGGTCTAGTGAAAAGGGTACAATGTATCTTTGAACTGGAATTGTGAGGCCTTAGCTTTAACTTCTTCTCAGAGAAGTTGGAGCGTACAGTACTTCTGTATGATCAAAGATATTGTATGTCCTGATCTGAAAGCTGATCAACATCTGTATGTATCGACTTTTCCAGAAACTTAGGGGAAATCTTTAATTTCTTACTTGGTCTCTTAGTTTATCTGACATTGTTCTCTATATGTTTTGAGAAGAGCACATGTGTATTCAAAGTACTGTGTAGTGATGGAGGGACTCAAAAGATGTACTGCACATTTAGGCTTGTATTTTTCTCTTTTTTAATTTTTTTAAAGTAAGAGTCCTTGCAAACACTCCTTCGGTTATATTTTTTCTGACAAAACTTTGTTAGGAGTCGTTGGATAGTTAAATTATCCTGGTAGTGTAACATAAATACATGATGCAAAAATTCTCAAAAATACCTCTTTAAATATATTTAAGATTAAAGGAAAGCATAAGGGAAATGTGGGGTTTCCCCCCTTTTTCTCTTTTATTAATAGTAGCCTAGCAGAACTGGAATGCAGGGGACTGAATTTTAGAGACCCTGTTTATTTTAATGAATGCACACAGATTGTTACTTCTGTTAGATGGTATCAGAGTCTTGCCCAGATACACATCATTGGCATGTCTAATTGCTATATGCTACATTAAATGGCTGAGTGTTTTGGTCTACTGTAATAACAAACATTTTCCTTCAGTCACTCTGATCTTTTTGTGCTTAATTTCCATTCAGGATGTTTAGCTTTGCATAATAGTGTCCTAGCTTCACAGTTAAAATGCGCTTGTATAGGAATTATTCATTTCACACCATGAAAGCTACCTTCTGTTTACTTATCTCATAAGGCTGGCCATATATCAACAGATTAAAACTTGATATTTATATTTCAGTGCTAAAAATTTGAAAAATAAAGAGATGTAGTTTGATGCCTTCTAGTGAAAATGGAATATTCAGGCATCTTTTGAAAGCAAAATACTCTCTCTTCCTGTAGTGAAGAACAAAGCTTTACACACTTCTGTGTGTGTGTGTGTGTGTGTGTGTGTGTGTGTGTGTGTGTGTGTGTGTGTGTGTGTGATCATATATCACATACACTCGCACACATATTTCTTCCCTGGGTCCTTTTTGAAAAATGTATTTTCTATGTTCCGTTCTATGAAAAGGTACAGTTCTATAGTGCAGTAAGAAAGTTTCAGATTAGATTCTTTGTGTGCCACAGTCAGTCTTTTATACACTCCATGCTGTAATAAGCATGAAAATCTTTTAGTAAAGAACTAGCTATTTGTTTATGAATCCACATAATTGACAATTTCTCTGAGTTGAGCTCTGAAATAGTGTGTGTTTTCTTTCAGGGTAAGTATCACATTCCTCTTCTATCATGAGGTGGCATTGGTCAGGATCTCAAAATGCCTTTTCTATTCCCACACCCAACATTTTACTTAAGTATAATTGACTGCAGTGTGAAGGATGTGTGCATAAGGACACAATTCAGCAATTTGTTCAAACACAAGTCTATATTCAACAACATGACTTTATAGATACTACTTGCGTGGTTGAAGTTAGGCACTTGTTTCAGTACATTGCTGAATTAGGACCAGAATCTCATACACTACAGTCACTAGATTCTTGGAAATCCTATACATTATCTGAAACTGGGGCATTTAATAAACCCATTTAAGGAAGTATTGAACTAACTTGGCGCTCAGAAGCCCCTTCTTAGTCTATATGGATTTTAGAGATTGTCTAGTTCTGTATAGTCTCATGATCTTTGTGGTATATTATAAAGAGCTTAAAAAAATACAGTGTAGCAATTTGGTTCTGATATTGGCACATTTAAAAGTGTTTGCTTGATGAATACCACCAACGTCTCTCATTATTAATTATGGTTATGCATTTAGGGGAAGCTAGCCTTTATTTTACAATATGGCATATTCTCAGAGTATATTTGTAAATCACTCAGATATCATGGCAATGGGTCTAGGATTTTAACCAAGAAATCTTTCTCACTTTAATCAAAATGGAACTGGATTGGATGTTATCATATGACACATTTCCCACCTCTTGCTATTGCTCTCAGCACTTCCTTTTGTTTCATTTGAGCTGAGAGAATATTTGCTACATTTCAGAATGTTTCAGTTTTGTACATGATAGCGTGTATTCCAGTGAAGTCTCTGCTGGAAGTTGCTGCTGGTAGTTGAGCCTGTTAGCACAGCAGAGATCATTCTTGAATCAGAATCAAGTTTGGGGTTGAAACCACAATCAACTGCTTATCAGTCCTCTTCATGAGCTAATTGCTTGATTAGACACTTGGTTATCTTATCAGTAATAAGGAGTTAGCCTGATTCCTCTATAGAGAATACAGTGTTTACTATTGCTGCTCCTGATATCTGGCTGTAAGGAGTAATTTTAACTGGTCCAAATTGACACAGGGAAATGAATAGAAAACAATGACTCTGTTCTGTGTGTTTGATTTAAAAAACAAACTAATATGGTGTCTAGCATAGCTGGGAGTTTTCACATGTGGCATGTTAGTAAACAAAAAGACATAGAGACACCTACCAGGCTGTATTCCGGATCACATGACTCAAGAACATAGCTCTTCCTAGAATTTTATCAAGTCATTAAATATACCCTTTCTGTCCATGGATGGAATTCTGTTTTCCTTTTGCAATTGCATCCTCTTTTTGTTTTTGTTGGTTTTGTTTAAAAATATTTTTCAAGTAGTTTACTTAAACTGATCTCTTAATGATGTACTGAAAATTACACAAAATAAATACATTCCAGGTTGAAATCTGTCTGGTATCCTTCTTTTAACCCCATACTTGCAGTTCAAGTGGGAAATGTTGACCATTTTTAGAAAAGTATAAAAAGGCAGAAAGGCCTTTCTGAGGGGCAAGAAATATTATAGATAAAGTCACTTGGCGTCCTTATTGTGTCAGAAAATCAATTAAGGGATATCCAGGTTAATCATAGTTGCTGCAGAGTAGCTGGGTCCAGCTAATACAGACAGGCTTAGTATAAAGGCCACTCTTTATTCATAAGAAAGGGAGTTGCCTCAGAAGAGGAAATTTTATTTTGCGGTGATGTCAACAAGCGCATAATGTTGAGATTTTGCTGGTGGATTGGGGTCCCATTCATTCAGCATTGGACTTGTTACATTTAGAGTGTATCTTGGAATAGGAACCTAGCATATTATGCCTGGCAGTGATGGCATCCAAATGCATAGAAGGATATGGAGGCTCCAGCAGGGGAAAATAGTTGAGTGGTTTATATGTGCTAAACTCTCCCTGACTGACCCTTCAGAATCCTGTGAACATGTCACAGGAGTTGGTGACTGGATGTGTGGACTTAGTTATTATGCATTTGGCTCCAAGGTAGGTGGCTATTTTCCCCTGGAATTTTACTGCTGGGCCGAAGCTCTGAGTTGGCACACGTGGAGGGTCAGGTGACATGGAGCAAGTCATGAGACTTGATGTTTGGGTCTATGGGTGCAATATTGTTCTAGGATCACAAAGAGTTAGTCTGTTTCCCTGGAGGTCTGCAGCTGGGCCTTAGCGGTGAGGCAAAGCAAATCTGAGTTGTCGCAGTAGGAGGATGTGCTCTGGGACCAGCTGATGCCTGTTTTACACTCTCTGGCAGTCAGGAAGCAGTTACCTGAAATGACATTTCATCGGTGTGGACTTTGTGGGGGGGGGGGGGGGATGTAAACAGGGCACTGAGAAAATTAGCACAAATCCAGATGTTTTCGGGAAGTGATGCTGACTGGTCTGAAATGCTACAGCAGAATTGTATGGAGGGGAGCCACCAGCCCTCTCTGACTTGGTAGAGCCAGAAGGTGAGTGAATAATTGTGAATGAGGAGGATCCATAGTTTACCACTAAACCACCAAAAACTACTGTATTTGGTACCTTTGTTATTTAGGGGCAAAATAGCATTCCTTCCTGAGCAGGGAGCAGATCTGTTGTTGGCTGTTAAGGAGGAAATAGATAACTATCTCGGAACCCGCTGGAACTGGTGTGAAACAGCCAAACAAAATGACTGGTGCTTCTTTATGGCATGAGTCCAGGGCAAGGACTTGTTCCATAGGGATCCTTGTCCCTAATAAGCTGGAAGCAAAAGTGGATTTAGAGAGAGGCGTCTCTTAAAGTAGCTGGGAAATGGGAAGAGGCTCTTGATCTCTGGTACCACAAGAAGACAACTCTCTCCAATCCCTTCGCTCTGGTAAAAAGGATTGGTGATGGGGTCTCAGCAATGGAGTGGGGCCAGCTGTGGAAGAGTGAGTGTGTGTGTGTGTGTGTGGGGGGGGGGGTTGATGGCAACCCGACATGAGGTGAGAGCAATTAAGGAAGAAATCATGATCGATCTGCGCTGTGCAAATTAACTAGCAACTCAACAGAAATTGGAAGTTATTAAAGTCTTGGCCTAGCAAAATCACATTTATTGCAAATTGTCTTTCTCCCTGCATATCTGACACAGGGACGTGGTGATGATAAGCGTCCCTTTGGATTTTGAAATGGGTACCTTATTTCAACTCTAGAATCTACTTATCTGTGACAATTTTATCATCATCTTTTCCCAAATGAATTTAAGATCCAAATGTCAAATTAGAAGGTAATTGTGATGATGAGATTAAATACTGGTATCTCCTATGCAATTTTCAAATAAACAATTTTATTATATTTTATTGAAATACAAAAGGTTTACATCCAGCAAGTATATTTGGTAATTAATATTTGATAGTGATAAATACAGTCACAAGCAATCATTTCATTAATAAAATGCACATTTAAAGTGATTTCATTGCCTGACTAATGAAGAGGCGGTATGATTTAAAACATACTAAATGAAAAAATGGACTATTTTGCACATTCTGTAATGATATCAGCATTTAGAGCTAACATTTGTTGGAAGAGGTCTTTCAACGCCCTCTGAAAAATATGTTAAATGAGGTTCTACTCTGATACATAACTTGGTAAAATAGAATCATGGGTTCCCCATTTATTGTCTCAAAGATTACCTAGTCAAAATACCTAGTCAGCCCTGCAAATTCAACCTGGTATTTTAAGATGGGTTCTTCTAGCTTGAACCTGAAAACCAGTAACACAGATTCTGCATGTAAAATTACAGTTTACACAGATGTAACTCATTGGAACTTTGCATCTATTCTGTTGACACTACACAAGGTACAGAGAATAAAGTTCACTCACTCTTTGCTGGCTCTCCAGCACTAACAATTAAAAATTAAACAATTTTTGTCACTAAAAGAACATAATATTCTGAATATACATAAGATTCAAATCTGAATAAAGAGGTACCATATTGCTATAGTACACTGTACTGAGTAGAACTGCACTTTAAGTATAGTTTCTGTTGCATAAAAAAGGGTAAACAGTGCCCAAAGGTATACAACATTGATGCAGCACAGACATACTCAGGTATAGGATAAGTAACATCAGCAGTTGAATCTGGATTATGAAACAATCCAGCATTGGGCAGGAGGGTTGATAAGGATATGAAATTTTTATGGCTGCCTGTCTTTTCTAGAGATGCCTTCTGCAAAAACGTAATAGTAACCAATAGGAGAGATTTGTGTATATAGCAGGGCTGTGATTAATCACATGCGCCTCCCCTTTGAAATGGCGCTGTGGTGTTTCAAGGAGGCAGCACTCCATGGAGCCTGGAATCAGCTGGAGTTCCCAGCTGACCCTGGGCTCCATGCAGCACTGCCCCCTTTGAAGCGCCGGGGCAGCGGTTCCAAGTGGCAGCGCAAGGCATTCCGTGCGGCATTTCAGCAGATCCCGGAGTCAGCTGGGGACTCCCCAGATAACTCCGGGTTCTTCTCCTGCGGGGAGCCAAGGATCAGCTGGGCAGTCTCCAGCTGACCCTGGGCTCCATGGCAGCTGCCCCTTTGAAACACCAGAGGTGGCGTTTTAAAGGGGCAGCCACCGCACAGCTGATCCCAGGCTCCCTGTGGCATTTCCCCAGAACCCGGAATCAGCTGACCCCCGTTCTGTGTGGCGCTTCTCCAGAACCCAGGGTCATCTGGGGACAACTCAGCTGACCCTGGGTTCTGGGGAAATACTGCGCAGAGCCCGGGATCAGCTGGGAAGTCCCCAGCTGACCCTGGGCTCCACTGCCCTGGGAGGAGGCAGCATTTCAAAGGGGCACCACTGCACAGCTTATCCCTGCTCAGCTGTGAGGCAGCTGCCCCTTTGAAACGCCACCTCCGCACGTTTCAAAGGGGCAGTGGAGCCCAGGGTCATCTGGGGACTCTGGAGTGGCACTTCAAAGGGGCAGTGCAGTATTAACGCCTGCGATTAATGTGTTAAAAAATTAACGTGTTAATCCTGCCCTGCATTAGTCTCAGGAGGTAACGCATGTGAATTGACAGCCCTAGTATATATTGAATATATATTATTTGTGTGTATATGTGTGTGTGTATATGTGTGTGTGTGTGTGTGTGTGTGTGTGTGTGTATGTATATACTCTATTTGATACCATAGAGTAATCATAAACACATCTCTTATGTACATTATAAAATTTACAAAATGTTTCTTTGTGCTTGGAAAGCCCACTTTAAGGAAAATGGCAATCATCTCGATCCA
This sequence comes from Pelochelys cantorii, assembly GCA_032595735.1. Lineage (NCBI taxonomy): Eukaryota > Metazoa > Chordata > Testudines > Trionychidae > Pelochelys > Pelochelys cantorii. Next base: position 60,739,879 of record CM064328.1, on the reverse strand, counting down.
TCCAAAATTGGAAAATCTCAGAGTAAGAGACCTTTTTGCCATGAATTAAACAATGAAATATGCAAAGTTCTATTGGGGGTGTGTCCAGACAATAATTATTTAATGACAGTAGATGTTGATTCAATTATTTAAAGCTTTGTAACTGTTAAAACACTTTATATTTTGACATGCAATGTTGACAAATAACTGCTGCTTGGGAACTTCTCATTTTTTCTTTTATTAGATATCCATAAACGTTTATTATTGATCTAGTTTTTTGTCTGTGTGTTTGGTGAAACTGAAATTTACTGATAAAAATCTAATACTTCCAAGCCTATTAATAAAAAATACAGGCTGGAATGGCTTTTACCTGGTTCTCATACTGTGAGTGGAATGTAACCCCAGCTGATGTCTGCTTATGTCCCTTAGCTTTGAAATAATGAATTAAAATTATTAAGTACTATACTTTATAAATGCATTTTAATATTTTATTCATGGTAAAATTTTAGATGGTTGCACTAAGCAAAATGGCTGCAACTTTCCATTAACAAAAACTGACTTCCACATTATGTGTGCTCCAGATTCAAGACAAAATTGTAAGATTTTCTGTATTTCCCAAATTTGCCCATATATAGATTAACCTGATCTCCAATCTTGAATAATGCAGAACTTGTTTCTGAATACCTGCAAGAGAAACTCTTGTAAGAAACATTTTTTAAAAGTTTACAGAAGTCTTTTAATAAAGCATTCTCAAATTTGGAATAAATTGAAAATGTTTTACTAGCCACTGTAATCAGGCTGGCAAAGTTTCACTAAAATCTGTTTCAAACAGAATTCAGTAGTCCCCTACATGCACCTATTTAATTGCTCAGAGAAGTTATGCTACACCACTCATATTGTTGCTGTGCTTAGGATAATGGGATTTTTATATAGAATTTCAGTGAAATAGTGCATGAATAGTGTATTCATTTGAACAGTGTATTCCTGATTATTAAACAATGAATGAAATACAATATTTTGAAGGATTCACATGGGAAATACATATGGAACCATAAATAGAAGAGCTCTAGCAGCCATAATAAAGCATTCTCCTTCTTAACCTTGCCTGTACGTAGTCTCAATGGAAGTGTAGCTTATTTTACAAACCAGAGAACCATGTCCAAACCTCAGATCTATCAGTCTGCAATTAAGTGTACAACCCTTCTCATTCCTCCCCCTTCCTCCCCCAAAGTATCTTAATGGTCCCTCGGTTCTTCTTCCATCGGCCTTAGTAATGGAATCCTACCTGTGTGGTGTTATGGCTTTGTTAGATGGACTTACTTATATTGCTGTACTTTTGTCCTTTTAAAAAAAAATCCTATTAATATTTCAGTAATTCAGTTACTCTTCAGACCACTTGTCTAATATAGCAGATATGGAAAAGAAAAGAAATTGTGGTGTGCCGTCTGCCCCTCAAAACTGTGTAATTCCAACTAACATCCCTGGTTATAGGAATATCTGGGCAAAGGGTGTTATGCTGTTTTCCTCACAGTGTCAGATGAGAAAGGAACTATACATTTAGACACGTATGATGAAAGAACCCATAGGAATTTTTCATCCCAAACAGCTGTTTCACGGGAAGTACCTGTGTCCACATAAGGCTGACCCAGCACCAAATTACTTGAAAATCAAGAAATCATCTCAGATATATCTAAGGAGGATCCCATATGCTTCAGTTCTAGTACTTCTAAATTATTTGATTTGCAGGCATAGGGTCCATTCCCTTTGAGACATTTATAATGACTTTTTGGTTCTCCATGAGAGTATTATCCTGTTAACAGAATCTTGCAAACCTACAATAAATGCACTCCAAAATGGGGCCTGAAATGGGGTTTCTGTCTAAGACTTGCAACTGATTCCTGACTGCACCTTTTGCAAGGCTGCAAATGTGTCTTCTGCAAGGTTGCATAAATTTAGTTTGCAAACTGAACTTTGTAAGAGATGTTCTCCAGATAAGACCCTTTCTTCTTAAGTAGATCACACATTAGAATTATTCGTGGACGGTACCAGCCAGTGTCTGGAAGGGGATGCCCTTCTCATCTCTGATGCCATTCACAGTGATAGACATTCAAATCTGGGCTGTGTGGTTGCAGTTGTAATGTGCTGCTGCCCCTTCACAAGGCAGGCAGCACTGATTCTGACAGCACTATGATAAACCTCTTTCCTGATTCTTTAAATAATATATTATCTTCCCTGTTACATAATTCCACAGAAATGGTGCAATTTGAAAGAGATGTTTTCTTCCATTCTGTATCTGGTGGGAATGAAAAGTAACTTATTAGATGACTTAGGATGCATGTGGATAGTGTCCTAAGGACAGTTGTAGGTTTGACTTCTGACCTATTGGGCTCATCTAAGTTTGGTCTTATTTACTTAAAGTGAAAATATGAAATACCCGATCTGCTTGAGTGCAGGAATGAACTCAAATTCAGTGAAAGATATACTTATTTCAGAAGAAGGGTATGGTTCTTCATAGACATGAATCCACTTGTTTAACCACTTGATTTCTGGGTTACTAGCAGGGTTTTTCTGAGGAGTCACATGCTTGCTTTTAGAATCATAGATACCTTCTAGATGGTAATCAATCATATGACTTCATGTGAAAGCAATTTTCAAAGGACACTAAAGGAGTTGTTTCAATGTCACTATAAACTGGATTTTCAAATACCCTTTTATGAACTCAGAATTATCCTTGACTGTGTACTGAGCTGCCTTCACTTCCAGCTTCTCTACCTACCACACACCTGTTGGAAGGGGGAGGGGGTCTTTTTTCAAGCCTTTGTAAAATGATTTTTTTGAGATCTGGGCTGGGATTGTCAAAGAGGCCAAAGACATGCAAGTCCTACTGAAAGTTCAAGTGTGAGGGAAAGAGACTCTGTCCCCCTCTCGTTGGACTGCAGCTCCCTGATGTGTTGGGGCATTTTATTATGCAAGAGGCAGCCTAGAAACACAAATGAAACAGCTCATGTGAGTTAATTGATCTCATTCTGTGAGGCATAACTGTAGCGTCTCAAGTAGCCATTTACTTGAGAAGCTAGGGCTCATCAGTTAATCGTAATGGTTACATGTACCCCCTCCCCACCTCTGTATCACGGAGAGGGAGGCAGAAGCAGGATTTTAAGCTGGCTCCTCGCATGTGCCAACTCCTGAGGAGCTGCATGGCACCCCCCTCTCTGCTTCACAAAGAGGCAGCAGCATGGGGCGGGGGGCAGGCGGGAGTGGGTGCTCACAGGGAACTGGCTAGGCTGGGAAGGCTGAACCCCAACAGTGGCTCTTACCTGCTGCCCCCCCCAACTTGTAAATGTGTAACTGCTAAAAAAATTCAGTAGTTAAGTATTTACAAAAATAAACGTTTGTTAACATCCTTAATCTTGGCTATGTAGTGAAGTTGTTAAAGTTGCTGTTGATGGTTAATCTTATTCTCTGAGGCAGAAATGTAGCAGCATCCCTATAGTTCCTATTAAAAACTTGAAAAACAACAAATAGTCTGGTAGCACTTTAAAGACTAACAAAACATATAGATTGTATCATGAGCTTTCGTGGGCACAGTCCACTTCTTCAGATGAAGCTGGAAGTCCAGAACCAAGAATAAATAAGGGAAGGAGAAGCGGGCGGAGGACATTGGGTAGATAAGTTTGAAAGGGATAGCGGAGCCAGTCTGTAACATGAAAAACTTAAAAAACAACACTCTATTAGCACTTCAAAAACTAAATAATTAAGAGTCTGATAAGAATCCTTCTGAAATTATAGTTCCTATTGTTAGTTAACTGTTCCCATTCTCAGCCAATTCCCCCAGAAGCATAAAACCTGTGGGAATTTTAAGGCCCCTACATTGCCAGAGTGATGTAAAGTAGTCCTGTTATAAATGACAGTTGGGGAATCCTCAGCTGGGAACACCTATGTGCTTTCTTTCTTTTATCCTGTGCCAAAGTGGCACAATGGGGTTAGATTGCAACTCAGGATTTATTTTATTTGCCCTTTAAAAAAAAAAAAAGACCTAGATAGCAAATAAAACATTTACCAGGCAGTCAATAAAATGTCAGAATAATCTGAATCAAACACTTCCCAAAGTATTCAGCCTAATTCAGGATAATAATTAGCAAACTGTATGACTTCCATGTGTGAAAGTCTGTGCAATTAAAAATGACTTATTTTTGTTGTTGTTTGGTGTTCTGTAATACAATTTAAATGAAAATTTAGGTTTATAATTGGAATACAGGGTATTAGTTACCAAGTGTTTGTAACTTAAATTTCATGTGTTTAGGAAATACTAAATAGTTATTGTGATTATATTACATTATTTTGACAATTAACATTTTAGAATTTTGAATTTTTTAGTGCAGAATTGTGACTTTTTGGTGGAGAATCCTTCCAGGAATAATGTAAGAAAGAGGGAATCCTACTAAGTCTCACACTTTAAATTATAGCTGAAACAGAAGACAGGGCTATGCAGCACTTTAAAGACTAACAAGATGGTTTATTAAGTGATGAGCTTTCGTGGGCCAGACCCACTTCCCCAGATCAATTTGTGGAAGAACATTGGCACGACCATATATACCAAAGTGATACAATAAAAAAAAAAAAAGTGAACACATATACAATTGACAAATCAGATTTTAGAACAGAGGAGGGGTTAGGCGGGAAGGTTAGTGTCTGTGAGGTAATGATATTAGGGGTGATAATTGGGGAAGCTATCTTTGTAATGGGTGAGATAATTAGCATCTTTGTTAAGGTCCATACCTAAAGTGTCAAATTTAAGCATGAATGACAGTTCTGAGGCTTCTCTTTGAAGTCTGGAGTTAAAACCTTCCCTCCTCACCCCCCCCCCCCCCGTTCTAAAATCTGATTTGTCAATTGTATATGTGTTCACTTTTTTCTTTATTGTATCCCTTTGGTATATATGATCGTGCCAATTTTCTTCCACAAATTGATCTGAGGAAGTGGGTCTGGCCCACGAAAGCTCATCACCTAATAAACCATCTTGTTAGTCTTTTAAAGTGCCGCATAGTCCTGTCTTTTGTTTCAGCTAGACCAGACTAACATGGCTGCATCTCTATCACTTTAAATTATAGATGCACACAAAGTAAAATACAGTGTAGTGTTCAAACTCAAATGTAGGTACCTTTTGTAAGAAGGCCCTGTGACTAAGTAATCTCAGCTCCTTACATAGCACTAAGAAGTGAAATATCTGACTACTATTACTATTAACATTAGTTCTTTTGTTTGTTACAATTTTAATGTCTTTAGAGACTACTGCATTAGAAAACGGGCATACTAATTGGCACACAATACAGTACTGCATAAAAACATTTCAAATTAGAAGGTGGCTAACATATCAAACTCTCCAAGGAAAAGTAATTTTCAAAAATTTCTTTTCAGCTTCAAAAGGAATATGAAACTAGTACATATAGTGGTTTGCTGATCACATCTACACAAAGTGAAGTTGAGAGAAAACATTAAATGGTACACTTTTCTTGAAAATGGAATCACAAACCTTCATCTTATCTGGATGATGCTGGAACTTCAGAATTTCAGACACTAACTTGTCAGTCTTGGTTTTGTAATATCATCTGGTGACCTACAACGTTAAAACAAGGGTATTCAGGCTTAATTTTTGTATTAATGATTAGGAAAGTCATCAGGATAGAATGGCCCACCAAAACCATGCAGAAGAGCTGTAAAAAAGTAATTTCTAAAGTTCTATCATGAAACCTATGCACCAGTAAATTTTATAAATTGATTAGTAAATTCAGGGATTAGTATTTTTAGCTTAGAAATGGCTGAGGCAAGATGGAAAATAAATGAAAACCTGATTTAGTTGTGAAGTTAATGTATGAAAGTAGACATATTGTTATTTGGGGGAAACTTATATTGAAGAGGATGAGAATGTATGTGCATGCATTTTACCTTCACACTGAGTTGGGTTTTCACAGTTGTGTAATGTTCCTTGGTCAATGAGCTCTGAAGGACTGACACAAGCACTAACGCTACAAGGCATATGGCAAAAACTAGTGACGGGTTCATCATGTTCAAAAATGGGATTAATTCGTACAGCATTTTCTGTGCCACGGTTGTTGGGAGCAGGACCTCTATAATGCAGAAGTTTTGTTTTATTTAAGAATCTGTAACTTCCAAAACATAACTGAAAATTAATATTTAAATGTGAAGGGAAAAATCATTAACTGCTTACTCCAAGTTGGTCTGGCTTTTGCATTTTCTTCTTGCCTTAACAATTAAAATGATGACAAGAAAAACAAGGCTTAATAAGCTAAGAACCACAGCTTTTAAAATGAAGGGTTGTATAGGTTCTGGAGCAAACTTTGCACAGCCCTCTCCATGGTAAAACCGGTGCCTACGTACAGGGCATCTAAATAGGAAGAGGGGGGAAAGCAAAAATACACACACAAATAAGAGTGAGGGCAGGAAATACATAGCATTTATACCCAAAATACAGGGAAAACTGCCAACAAGTATAAGAGCTTTCTCATTGTAATTAATCAGAGTCTCCATATGAAGCAGCATGATTAATAATACATGGAATAATATATCTGTAAATTATATATAAAAAAATTGGAGACTGATGTATTCTTTCCCCACCCCTGAACCTTGAGGATTTTTGCATATAAAACAGTGCTCTGTGGCTGATTCCTTGTTCTATAATCAGGCCACACCAAAACCCTGCACTTGAATTCCCTGAGAATTTATTCCATCTCTAATCATATCTCTCTTTTAAATACCTTCCCTCCACATAGCATTTCTCGAGTTAGAGGTCATTGATGAGCAATCTAAAGTGAGGATTCTACACTACTCTAACATAAAACACACCTCTTCCTATCCCGTCTAAAATTGAAATACATTTTAATTAATGCATTGTGACAGATACTTTTTAATCACTCCCTCTGCTACCTCAGTCAGAAAAATGCCTCTCATTAGATCCAAGTTAAGTTTATCATTGCAGAATACAATAAGGCTGCGTCTAGACTGGCATGATTTTGCGCAAATACTTTTAATGGAAAAGTTTTTCCGTTAAAAGTATTTGCGCAAGAGAGCATCTATACTGGCATGTGCCTTTGCTCCAAAGATTTGCTTTTGCGCAAAAGCATCCGTGCCCAGTATAGACGCTCTCTTGCGCAAGAAAGCTCCGATGGCCATTTTAGCCATTGGGCTTTCTTGAGCAAGAAATTAACGTTCCTGTCTACACTGGCCCTCTTGCGCAAGTATTCTTGCGCAAGAGGGCTTATGCCTGAGCGGGAACATCAAAGTATTTGTGCAAGAAGCACTGATTTTGTACATTACAAAGTCAGTGTTCTTGCGCAAATTCTCATGGCCAGTGTAGACAGGCGGCAAGTTTTTGCGCAAAAGCTTGCCAGTCTAGACGCACTCTAAGTGTGAGCTTGAATTTAGGGAATTCAGCAGTGTCCCTTCAGAACCCTGGGCTTCAAGTGTCAGCTTTTTGTTTTTCTTCGGGAAGCCAACATAGGCACAAAGAGTTAAGGTAACTCAACTATTGTTCATTTTACTCACTAACAGTACCCAATGTAGTTGGTAATTCCCCTACAGCCATAATGATATGCAGAAGTTGTTCAATGTTCATATTGTTTGTAGCTGATATTGAATGCTCTAATTAACACTGACCTCTTGAGGTGAGTACGAAGAGTGAGTGGGCTAATACGAGCACCTCAAATTTGTACTCTGCTTGTTACCATGGCAGTCAATAAACTGCTGAGTGGCACTCAAGGTTCCGGGCCTTCTCGGTAATATCCTTACGTCAAGGGAGCCTCATCCTCTTTGGCCCTCTATACAGTCTATTCTCCTCTCGATCACAAGGGGAAATTTGTGTGTCTGAATGGCATGACGTTCTCAGTAATTAGTCCACATTTCTGAATTTGCTCCCTGTGGAAATATTTATGGTGTCCAGTCACAGTTACAAAGAGTTTCAAGAAACATCATGTCCTCCCAACTGATCAAATCCTAATGTCCTTGGTTACTTTGAACAGTATGGGCAGCAGGGTGTATGTTCATGCAAAGATCTTAACTGTCTCATTATATGCCTTGTAATACCCAGCTGCTATCATATTTTACAGTATATTTTATACAGCCCAGACAAAATTTAATTCCTCGCAGATATACCTATTTTACCAATAGCCTAAAATGTGAACAGATGTTATTTGGTTTTCCAAAATTTCAGAATAGTTACATTTGGAATGAGCAATTGATCATTTCAAGGTATTTGTGACATAGATGCACTCTTTCTAATGAAGAACTACACTGTGATGGTCTTATTGACATTCAGTGCTACAGGTTGAAACTCTCTAATCCAGCACATTCTGGTTCAGTAGCATCCATAGTCCGGCATGTTTTTAGTTAGCCGGATGTTCACTGATCATGGGTGTGGCTAAGTTTCTCATGGTCCCATAAAATTTGTTTACAGCCACCAGACCTGGTTGTCAGTATTCTGTGCTGTTATTTAGCTCTAATTTACCCTAAATGTCTGCTAAGAGCACAGTAATTAGTGGAAGTGCTGGCAATGCCGCTAGACAATATTGACCTCCCGTGGTGAGGCAAATTCTCTTGTTTAGCACCAGTCAGATCCCAACAGTGCAGAACTAGACAGGTTCATCCTGTATTGAACACCTCAAATAGTCCCATGGTGTAAGGTACTTTGTCAAGGTAACAGTATCACAACCTAGATCAAATGTCTGTAGAATTTTATACTTGCTGGCTTGCACTTGACACTCCTGATAAAGTGTCATTTCAATCCCAACGCTTCATGTAACTGATTTTCAGGAACTATATTATGCAGCAGACTTAATAAATAATATAATTTATCTACCTGCAGACAGCTCCTTTTCCTGGAACTAATTCACATTTTCCACCATTAACACACAGATGAGGCTCCATCTCACAGAGGCTCCTACATGGCAGTCCATCTCTGCTTGCATAACCAGGTTTACAAAGGCAATCTGCCTCTTTTGTCCATTCATTGGTTATGCACTGTGAAAATTCATCACATGCCATGAATTTGCATGGATCCGCTCGATCAGCTGTAATAAGATAGAGACATTATTAATGGATGTGTTGATGCATTATCCTAGGGTAGTTGGCGGAACTTGTGGCAGCTAGAGAGAACAAAAGAGATTCACTGCAGCCAAGCTCCTTCTATATCAATTAGTGGGACTATATCTTGGAAAAAAAGGAATCTGTACATTTTTCTTTTCTCGGATAGCACAGCAAGTTGCTATGTTATACTTTCTTGCACAAGCTGTTTCCTTCCCACATATTCAGAACCATGTTTTTATATTTGAACTATAAAGACTTTTTTGCATATGGAAGTTCAGATTCCATCAGTTGTTACTCTTGGGGAGTAGTAGTACCGCCTGTGCATATATATAAGAAATGTGATTATTGTCACAAGTAGCTTGCAATCTGATTAAGGGCAAGGAAAAACAGCACCGTCCCTGTGTGTAGTACACTGCTAGCTAGACATGGTGGCATTCCTTGGGGTGATCTGTGTGTGAATGGCTTTGTGGAAGTAAGATGCTTTACATTTTAGGACACTCTCTATAAGGTATATGAAACCATCACCATTTGCTGGTTTTCTGGGCTTGGAAAGGGGGAAGCTATTGAGGCACTGTACTCAGTGAAGTCTTTTGATGCGGGAAGCAAGGACCACCATGCAGCCATATTTCCTCCTGCGAGCACCTCTAATTCTCCTATGGATTGCCTTGTCCTGCTTCCTTCTGTTGCTGGGTTTCAGTCCAGCCGCTCGTCAAAAACCAGCAAGGGATTCAGCATGAGTCTTCCTAGTGTGAAGAGGCAGTCAGGTGCATACGAGATGCCTGAAATGTTAAATGGAACACTGAGTCCTCCCTGGTGGCACTGACAATCCCAGCCATGCTTGAGGGTCTGCCTGTGCAGATAGTGAAATGGATTGAATGATCAACAAGTCTTGTTCACCTCTAACCTTCCGTACAAATCCATGAATAGCTTCTAAGCTATTCCATGAACAGACTAAGAAGGCTGTTTTAAATTGATCTTCGGTACTCATAAGATGTCACTTTGGCATCTGCTTTGTTATTGGAATGGAGAACTTTGCTTTGCACACAGTTTGAACCAAAAAAGACGTTGTTTCCACAATATAATACAGTAAGTATCTGTACTGGCTGACACATCTGTCTACATTCAATAAAATTTCTTTACCATATTAATAATTTTGGAATGAAAATTTTAAAAAATCAATTTGTAGCAAAAGCATAGGTTTGTAAATCAACATTTGTTGGCTCTTCTTTTGCAGAAAGGAAGTGAAATGGTTTAAGCAGATTTTAGCCTAGAGTGAAATCAATGTTCACACAGAAACAATTTTTCTCTTAAAACAATGAACAATAAAGAGCCTGTTAGCAACGGAAACATAAGATTCAGAAATGTTAGCTGGATCCACCAAAATGTCATCCTGCCTCCCTCCAGCATTTTACAAGGCTAGTTATTAACTAGATGACTCAGTAGTGTCTGTCTTAGCTTACTTATAAGTAAAAATAAAGTAAATAAAATTGTCAACATAAACTGTAACTTTGATTAAATACTAGTCGAGAAAAAGTGTGCATGAATAGATATTACTAAAATTAGACTTATGCATTAGACGTAGAGATTTTAAAGTGAGAAAACCATTAGAATATCTTGTTTGACTTCTTGCTTATTGCTGGCCATTGAATTTCATCCAGTCACTCCTGTAATGTGCCCATAACTTCCATTTGATTAAAGCATATCTTCCACAACAGCATCCAGTCTTCTCTGAAGACTACAAGAAATAGAGAATCTACCACTTTCAGTCAAATCATTCCTGATGACACTGCATCTCTGCTATGATCTTGGTTCACTCTTCACAAAAGGTGGGACATGTATTCAGGATGGATTTTAAAAATTGTTAAAATGTACTTTTATAATATACAAGGAAATGGATATTATGTAAGGAATATCAGTCATGAAATCTGTTCCCTAAGCATGAAATAAGGATTTACCATTCTGTCTGTTAGCTAGAGATGCAGTGGAATTGTTGATAGGTTCACTGATTACTTTTAAAAGTATCTTTCAGGGAGGTGATCAGACTTTTGATAGATTCAGGTTAGAATCATGTTGATGTTAATTGGCCCTTAGAAAAACATGGTTTCCAGACTGAGAGCAGTCTATTTCCATTTCCATAGGTGATGAGTCAGGGGATTTGTTTATATATTGCTTATGAATTCTGGTGGTGGATATGAAATTGTACCTTGGAATACCTCTATATCCAGGGTAGGCAATAATTTTTGATGCAGGGGGCACACCAAGATTTTTTAAGTGTTCAAGGGCTGTACTTTTCTATGGAGGGGTCTGGGACAGGTTAGGTGCAAAAGGGAGCTCGGGGTAGGGGATGGGGATGATGTGGGGTCTGAGAGGGAGTTTGGCTGAAGTAGGCGGTTGTGTCCTTGGACATAGGACTGGAGTACAGGGTGATGTGGGGGTAGGAGTGCAGGAGTGGAGTTTGACCTCGGAAGTGGAGTGTAAGAAAGGGTGCAGGGTCTGAGAGGGAGTTGTGACCTGGGGCAGAAGGGGTAGTGAGCTGGGGCGGGGAGTTGAAGGGGTGGGGTGCCAGAAGCAGGCTCTGGTTGGGATGCATTTACCTTAGGTGGCTCCCAGCCAGCAGCCCAAAAGGGAACCCGAGGCAGGCTCCCTGATTGCCACAGCTGCAGGCTGCTCAAAACAGCTGGAGGTTTCCGCCATGTGCCCGTTGCCCTTGGCTGGGGACCATGCCACAGCTTCACCCAATCTCAGGCCAATTATCACAGCATGCGCAAAGTCTTCCCCTCCCACCCGCCAGGGGCATGCTGTACCTAGAGGGAGCTACAGCCTTGAGCTACAACAGGCAGAGAGCCTGCCTTGGTTCTTTTGCTCACCCCTGCTGTATGTGGATGTGGGATTCGCTATTTGTCGACAGGCCTGTAGCACGTACCTACTAGATACAGGACAATAGTTGATGACCAGACCTTAAATAGTTGTCTATTCAGGTGGAAACCTGAGACAAAAGATTGGCTTTACCAAGGAGAACTGGTTTATCAGAGGAGAGATTGATTGGCAATGTAGTCTCTCGGTAGGGATGTGTGATCATCTGATGAGACTGATCAGGGTGCTGCAAAAGGGTGCAGTGGGTTATAAAACAGCTGGCCAGGCCACCAGTTCCTGCAGCTCCCATTGGCTGGGAATGGTGAACCATGGGCAATGGGAGCTGTGAGCAGCCATACTTGCAGGTGTGCAGGTCAATAAAGGGTCTAGTGACCCTCAAGGAGCTAACCCTGGTGAACTATGTACAGCCATGGGCCACTTATTGCCCACCCATGTTATAGAAGGAAGAGCTATTTTAGAGAGAGAGACAGGACACAGGAAATTTGGGGCCAGAAAGAAAGAAAGAAAATGGAAATGGGATGGCTTTCATACTAGTGGGATCTCATTTAACTGTGGATCATTCCTGGGTAGGGAAAGTTAGCTGAGGCAGAGAGGAAAGAAGCTCCATCTTTCTGAATTGAGACACCAAGCTTCAGGAGAAGTATCCCAGACATCTCAGAGGCCTCTGTCCAAGATCTCTCCAGAATGGTGAGGTACCTGAAGGAGGGAACATACATTCTCTTGTCTGGAGCTGTGTATTTCTCATGCTGCTAAGTCAAGAATCAATTGTGCTTAGAGTCCTGTGTGAAGTCTGTGTGCTTTCACTGTCATATGCCCCTGAAGAATGCAAACAGAATGCAAACAACTTGAGCGAGATTCTAGGGCAGTGGTCACCAACCAGTAGATCGGGATCTACTGGTAGATCTTGGAGCCTTTGACAGGTGATCTGACTGGAAGTCTATCAAGTGCTGGCACTTTGGCTGCCCCTCTCAGCACTGCCATGCTGCTCCTGCCCTCTGCCTTGGAGCTGTCCCTCCTCTCCCTACCCCCCGACCTGTGGGAGCCTCCTGCTTGCTGTCCAGGGCAGAGAAAAGGGGGTATTGATCTCAGGGTGTCCCTCTCTCCATCCTGTACCCCACCTCCACAGAGCAGAGGGGGGCAGGGATGGAGAGAGTTTGCTGGCTGCTTTTGGGAGTGGTGCAGGGCTAGGACAGAAGTGAGCCTGCCTTAGCCCCCTGCACCACCACCCAGAAGCCACCTGTGGTAAATGGAGCCTGCATTCCAAACCCCAGCCCCAGTCTTGAATCCCTCCTGCACCCCAAACCCCTGTCCCCAGCTTGATAAAAGTGAATGAGGATGGGGGAGGGAGGATGGAGTGAGCAGGGGTGGAACCTCAGAGGAGGGATGGGAAGGAGGTGGGGCAAGGGTATTTGGATTTGAGGTAGATCCTGGATTGTACTAAAATTCAAAAAGTGATCTCATGCTTAAAAAAGTTGGAGACCACTGTTCTAGGGAATATGCAAAAGCTGCTGGGGATGCATGGGGATGTGGCACTTGTTTCAAGGCCTAGACAATTTGGGCTATAGAGTCCACACTGCCAAGGGGGTATCAGACTTGAAGGCCTCCTGTGGAATGTGTGCCTAGAGCCGGGGCAATAACTGAACTCTGCTTAACACCAGGAAGCTAATGGTTAATTGGGTATTTGGCTCTCCTCACAGCAGTCTAGTGAATGTTAAGTAGAGGGAACCTGACTGTGCATTTGAAATTTTGTGCAATCCTATTTTACCTTCATGCTGGAAGCAGTACCTCTTTGTGATTTATACACAGGAACGGTGAGTACTGCAAGTGGTTCATTTCCCTCAGCTGCATCTCTTTGCAAATGTTGTACAGTCAATATTTACTCTTTCCTTGCCTTTTCCACAGCTCCATGGAGAGTTTTCACTTTCTCATTTTATTTCTCCACATCTTCATCTCCTGGGTTCGAGGTATTTGCTTGCAAAGATACAATTTGTGTTGGCATCTCTTTTGTAATTGGTGTTGTGAATACTGGTCAACTCCCTTGTATTTTGCATTCATCTCAGATTACATTTCACTCTTTCCCTAGTTATCAGTTCATATTGCTTGTTCCCACAATATTAAAGGAATGCATTCTTTAAAGTGTATATAATGCCTTGTGGAGAATCACGGGAGATCATTCTGTTAGATGCTAAATTTTTCTTCTCTCGTTCTTTACCATTAAATCTAGTCCCATGAAAACTGGCCTTCTAAGCTCTTCCACTCCTCCTCCTTATTCTTCTGTTTATTTTAGCTCATTAAATGAACGTATGTTTCCTCAGTGGCTATTTTAACTAAAATCTTTAGTAGGTGTTTGAGAGATCATGATAGTTGTTCATCTGATTCATTGAGTAGTTCATTGATTAAAATATTAACATTTGCCTTGTTCTCATCTCCTCTTGTAAATTCCCCATTTTAACTATAAATTTTTAGTTTCATGTACATGATTTCTGTTGTGGTGCCGAAGGTCAGTATCAGTACCAAGGGATCTGGGTTTCTGGTTCTCTGGTTTTACTCATTGTGGACATCAGCATTGTGGTTCTCACAAATTTGAAGCTGTCACTGTTTAGCTGCTAGAGTTAAGTATTCTTCTGAATTGTACTGGTTCATTTTCTTTAATACAGTTTTTACTGGACAATGTGACCATCATAATTTGTTGCAACATTGGTTAGATCATTAAAAATACTTGAAGATTTATTTTACCAAATGCACTTTTTCTTGTGGTATTTATTTGTGTGTGGGGCTGTCGACAGGTCTTTTGGCTGCCTCTTGTGGAAGGCTGAGATTTGTTTATGGGGTTAAGATTTTTGGTTTGTTTAAATCTTTAGCTGTGGAATGACATTGTTTCCACTAGATGGCTCATTTTCACAATTGAAAGGGAATTTACTTGAATTTGTTTCAAAAAGATTTTAAGCATGTTTCAAACCTGTGGATGTCTGAGGTGATTTCAATTTTTATGTAGGTTTTGGAAAGTAGTTGAGAAACTGGTGGCATAGCATTCTAAACTTACGATGCTAAATGAGGAATGAGCATGTCAGGAAACAGAGTCTGGAGGCGATGGTTTATGAGATGGAATGTGTTCCAATAACTGCTGATGACTTTGAAAGCATGTGGATAGAAGGAATGTAAAATCCCATTTAATCGGTTAACCAATTAAGCATGATGTTTAACCAATTAAAGGGAGGGGGCACTCTAGCCTGGATGGACAGAGTAGCCCCTGCCCACAGCTGGCAAGGAGCTGCACCACCCTCACCCCCCGGGTTAAGCAGAACCTGTAAGCATCACCAGTTAAGCATCACCCATTACATCCCAACTTTATAGCATGATAAATATTGCTGTAGTCAGGAAAGTTTGAGTATCTCCAAATTACTTCTGGTTGCCATAATTTCCTATTTAAATGAAAGATCACAGGCAGTCTACAATACTGAAAGCCCAATATTAATAGTCTATAAAATAGAAATTTATCTCTTTTTTTTAGTTGTATTGAGTAAACCATAAATGGTATCAAAGCTGCGAAAGGTCAGCTTTTTTTTTTTTTTTTTTTTTTTTTTAACATTTTAGTAACGCAATCTTACCTGGTTCAATATCAAGAGAGTAGCTGTCAATTTCCAAATTGAGGCGCTGGGCTGCAGCATCGCAAAAATCTTCCAAAACGCAGTGCACGGCTTCCGTGATATTGTATGGAACTGTCTTAGCAAACTTCATTTTGCTATTAACAATCACGCTTCCATTTCTGAAGTTAAGTATTTCCAATTGCTTAAATCCTGTAAGGTTGGATTGAAGATATGGAAGCAGCTGCAAAACAGGAAGTTGTTTTACTTTAAATCCCCTGTCAATACCTGATTGTTATTAATTTCACTTATGTTCATTTTTCATTAACTGTTACATGAATCATCCACTTATTTCCTTGGTGCTTAACTATCAAGTCCAGTTTTCTGTTTACCTTGATTAGTCTCTGTATTTGCATCTTTCTTAGTAATGCACTGAGGTGCATGGATGCTAGTTTCCTTGTAATGAAACACATAGTGTTTTGGGAGTGTCTGAATAAAGAAAAATCACTTCAGTAAAAAGTCAGCTTCAATTACTTTCAAAGGCTCCATCCAAGAAAGTTAGAGCATGACATAATAGACATGTTACTCTTTTCCAGTGGTATATTTGGAAAATCTATATCTAATCACATTCTTTTTGATACCTCACAATGTATTTAAAAAGGATTGATAATAAATTCAGCATAAAGACTCAATTCTTAGATGTAATTAGTGTTGCCGTACCACTGAAATGCAGATTCAAAATAACCAATTAAAATTACTTGTCAACAATAATGTGCATAGTTTCTTGCATGGATAAATATTTTATGTCTTTTATTTACATGTATTCTCCTTCGTAAACCACTGCTATGTGTTAATTGTCTGCATGTGAGCCTAAAAAAAGTTATTTGTTAGAGTAATTCAAAGTGTTTTATTAAACTGGAAGATCGGGTCCAACACTGTGTTCTACTTTATACAATTGTGCTTTCCAGCCCCTCCTTAGCATAGTGGTCAGAATAAATCACAGTCTGAATGCCCCTGGTAGCCACTATCATAGATGCTTGACTCTTCTCATTGCTTTTGCTAACCAGGGGAGCAATAATATAAGCTAACAAGGAAAATCTTTTTTCTTTAATGTGTTCTTGAGTACTGTACGTTACAGACAATCTGTCTTTACTCACCAGCTGCATGAATTGTTGCTCCAGTGCTCTGTATTCCAGAGAACTCCTGTTGAACAGGTCATCAGAAAAATGCATGTTGGTTACTCTCAGGCTGAAGAAAACCACTAGCTCTTTGCCTTTGGCTGCTGTTGTCATCAAGCTAGTGGTCACATACTTCAGTGAAGGAGCTGGGGTAGATTCTGCTGGTTGGCTCTCCAACACGGAAATATATCCGCTGCCATACTCCACTTCATCCATTGTTGCTGTGCTCATTGGGTTGACTCCATCCAGTTCTGCAGCAATATCCTGCACTCCTGTTTCGAAGCCAGTAGGGATGCCGCTCTCAGCTGCTGGCGTTGGTGAACCTGTTATTTCAAAGGACTGGTCTATGATAATGGAGTGGCTGTGAGATGGACTGGTCACTGCTGGCAGTAGTGTGATTGGGTCAGTGGGTAATATGGCCATGGTTGCTTCTTCAGGCAGGGAGGTGGAGTGGTCACTTGAATCAATAAAGACAGGCAAAGTTCTGTCTCTGGGTAAAATATCATCACTTGATGATTCTGGTGGATCTATGATCTTTACAGCTGCAAAGGGTTGGGGAGGCAAATATTTAACTTTGAAAAAGAGACATAAGGAAATATCTATATAGCATTTCAAGTGACACATTTTTAAGGAGAATAGATTCAGATCATTGGAACATTCTGACCGCTTTCTGATGATTTAGTAAGAAAACGGAGGAAAATGCCCAGTCCACATGGCTTCATGTTGTGCTTTGTGGGTACTTTAAGTGATAATTATACTCGTATGTATTTCCCTAACTTTTGCTGGGTGGTTTTCACAATACACAAGCACACTGGCCACTTATATCAACCCAAAATGTAGGCTGCAGCTTTGACTTGTCTGCTTCGGGCAGTGCAGGGCTTGAGTCATTCCTAGCCATGCCCCTTTGTGAAAGATTAAAGATGGTATTTGCTAATGACCATAAAATGTGGGTACACAAACCTGTGCAACCACCTCAGATACAAATGATTGGCAGCTTTTGTGCTATTTAAAAAACAAATGACTTCCTTCCCCAAGTAATTTGCTACATTAAAAGCAACCATTTGCCCCAGGTTCTAGGATTCCTTCATATGCCTGCTGGAGCTCAGAGCCAGCCTATGAATGTGCAGTTGAAATCTCAATCTTAAATATAAGTGAAACAGTTTGAATTCAGACAATCAGCCAACTTATTATAGAAGGGTAATAGAAAATGACAGACTTCAATTTATACTCAAGAGGGTCAAGTCAGTCTTTTCCACTAACATCCTGGCTAGGGGGCTTTAAGGAGCTCTAGTCAAAATTGCTGACTTAACTTGATTGGAAAGTTAAGAGAATTACCATCTCTGATGGTATCTTCCCCATCTTTGGATACTAAATTATTATCCCTGCCAGAAGTCCTTATCCTAGCAGTTCATTAAAATACTTTTGAAGAGCAAATATTTTCCTTTAGAATGGACTGGACTGGGAGGGGAGAGGAGAGAGAGGCATTTTCAAAATAGTACAGTTATTCCTGAACCCTCCAAACTGTCTCCCTTCTCTTCAAATGACACAGGTTAGGAGCCCTTGCCTATCCTATCAGTATGTTAGGAACAAATATGCATTTCCAGCAGAGAGAAACTTAGCCTACATTAGGGTCTCATCTTTAGATAAAGGTTATAGGAGACCTTGTCTGTTAAATGGGAAAGTGAAGAAATATACTAATCCCTCACCCCTTCTGTCTGCAGATAAATCCTGTCAGTCAGAATGTCTCCAAGCCTGAAGGGATTTTTTTTCTTTTAGTGAGCTCATTGTTAAAATATTGCTGCCATTCTCTGTTCTTTTAATTACCAATGAGAATTCTTTTATATATCAATTTAAAGCTAGTGTGCCTTGGTAGGAAGATACAAAAATGTCCAAATCCACTTTCCTTTAGGATAACCAGACATTTAAAATAGATTTCCTGTACCAAAATCTGCCCTCAGCTGTATGTGCAGTTCTAAAGACTTCAGAATTAGACCCTGGAAAAAAGATCCAACTACCTGTCACAGTCATCACCTTGTTCACAGTTGGGAAAATAACTGGCTATGATGAATGGGAGGGGTACTACTTTTTTCAGAATATTCCAGCCATTCAGCTAACTAAATTTCCAGTAAGAGTTAAACCCAGAGATAGTGGGTCCTTGAAAGTCTCCAGGAAGTGTTGGCAGGGAGCCAGGAGAGCCAGTGACAACACTGTAGTTTTTTTGAATGGCAAGCACTGATCTTCCTGCTTCAGTTTGTGTAACCAGAGGAGAACTACAGACATGAATTAAGCCAGGAAGCAAGCATGGAATATTCAGCAACATCCATGCCTAAACCTTGGAACAACAGATATGTGAGTAGAACAGAAAATGTTTAGTCAGACACAATCAGGTTATTTTCTTAATTTGGGGGTTTGTTGAACTTCTCTGTGCTGAGCCCATACACTTACCCTCCCTCCTGTGCACTGTAACTTTTTAAACTGAATCCCAGGGAGGCTATTCTCTGTGTTCTTAATCTGCCTTTTTTCAGTTGCTCTGTAACACCTAGCAACCAAGTAAGCTTTACCAAGTATGTTTTCTTTGTTTTGTTAATTACTATGTTCTGATTCCTGTTTCCTAGAAGACTGGAGGTTCTGTGTGCACGTGCCTGAGATTAAAAAGTTAGCTATTAAGAAATTACAGTTTGCTTTAAAGCTCTCTCCAGAGGGAGGGTTAAAGAACTTGAGGGTACCCCACAAGAAGAAATTCCCAAGTGCATCTTTCTGAGAATTCAGAAAGGGTTTTTGTTTTTGTTGCATTTCGGTGGTGGCAGTGACCTTGGAAAGCCTTTGTTAACCGCTCCGTTATGCCTCATGAAACGAGGTTTACAGGAGCGGTCGACAAAGGCTTCCCTTGTTGACCGATCCACCTCTTGACTCGCGCACTGTGCCAATGATCAGCTGAGCCAGCACAGCGCGGTGGCCATGTTTATTTGAATGAAGCCAGGGATATTTAAATCCCGGCTTCTTTGACTATGTCGAGTAGCCTAGTTTACATGTCTCTGTTGGCAGAAGCATGTAGTCTAGACATACCCTCTGTTAATTGCCTTAGGGCAGCTCTTTCTGTCTATACAGACACTACATTAGCTTACTTCACTGCAAACTGCTGGAATACCAGTATGAAAGGCTCTATGTAAAACAGTATTTGGTATGCCATATGCCAATACTATGTAAGGCAGACATTGAGTAACCGTAGTTGAGTACAGTATTCTGTAATTTGCTGATAATTACTTTGGAAATGCCAGTAACAGACAAACTTTTGTTAAATAGTTGAGCTTACTATGTCAGTAACATTGTATCCCAAAACATATTGTGGTGTCCTTGCAGCTGTGCAGCAAAGACTCAGACATACACACACCTGATTTTCTACAGCAGAAACAATTGGCAAGAGGCCACACACATGCTGTAGTTTACTCCCCTTCCACCTCATAACCATAGGGTTGGGAAAGAAGCAAAACCAGATATATTTTGGCATCTTCCAATGCCTTTGCTATCTCTTGCCCTTCTCAAGACAGGGATTATTCATTATAAATACTACAGTGCTAAGCACTCCATAAATAAGATATACAGACAGAGGGTGATGGGAGGCTGCTAATGGCTCATTCATCTCCTTCCTTCCTGTTATCAGCCCAGGAAATCTTCCTTAACAAGTCTCCTTCATAAGTGCAGACACCTTTTCTTTGAGCACCTGATGGATACTTTTGTACAAAATAATAGTCACAACAAGCATTTTAGATGAGGTGAATTTCCTAATTAATGACTAAACATTGATTCTGTTTGCTGATTGAATGAGTAAGGCCAGGTTCTGTTCTCATGTTTAGGACTGAACTCAGAGAAGACAGTGGAGCTATCTGGGTATTAAACCAGTCCAAGAGAGATGAAGCTAACTGGATTTGAAAAGCTCAGGGCAATGATTCTAGGAAGCTGGATAGATTGTATAGAAATGCCCCGGTGACATTGTATAGCTAGATGTCAAAATCAGGATGCCAGTTTGCTTACATTACACCATTTTCTGACATATCACCCACCCAATGGCTCCATCAGAGTGACTTTTACATAAAATACCACTAATGTTCCACAATAAAACCAAATCTGAGCATTGGCGCTTGGGGAAAAGTAACAGTGTTGTTAAATCCATGAGTGACACTATAGATTGTTGGATGCTACGAAAGTATAAATCTACAACTGAATGAAAGGAAGAGGGGCTGAGGGCGTATTTACTCTAATGCCGTTTTACAGATCCCTGAAAATGCAAGAGGTCTATAAGTAAAAAATTATATTTTCTACCACACAGGATTGTAGTTAGAATATACAATGTGCACTGCAGAAAATGTAATATAGGAACTATTATCCTATTAAAGCTAAAGGAGAAATATGATGACACTGGATGAAACTGAAGTCATGTACATTATTCAGTTACAGCTTAAACCTTTTCTAGTCTCGCACCCCGGGACCTGACTGGTGATGAACCACAGAATTTGACAGACCTTGGGGGGTCAATATTTTCTAGCAGCTCTAAATATGCTTCCACTGCTTATTGGACTTTAGAAGACATTTAGTGGTAAATTAGAACTAAATAACAGTGCAGAACACAGAGAGTCAGGACTGGTAGCTGTAAACAAATTTTATGGGACTGCGGGAAACTTGGCCAAACCGAAGATAAGCGGACATTCAGCGAACTAAACTCATGCTGAACCACAGATGTTGCTGGACCAGGGAGTGCCAGACTAAAAAGGTTCAACCTGAACAGTAATGTTGTATGTGGGGTCACAGTAAATTCTATACAACAGTATGAGACTAGCATGAGGTTTTAATGCTTGATTAAAATCCTTAATTGCTGCCAAAATAGAAACAATAAACAACAATACAATTGCACAAACAGTTTGTCAGAGCAAAGACTTCCTCCTGCTTCATTTAGCACTAAAACTAGGGACAATACAGCAAAAACCCTCAAATCAGAGAGGGTGCATCAACACAGAACACTAAACTCAAAATAAGATATGCAATTTGCACTGTGCGCTGTGGAATAAGGGTAACAGGGATGCTGGAATAGCATGCCCATTATTTCGAAAAATATTTCAAAATAATGGGTGCGATGAAAAGATGCAGGGGAGCTATTTTGGGATACTTCCGGTATCCTGAAATAGCCCCACTGTCTAGACGTACCCAGACTGAGCATGTATATCTCACAGGCAAATTTGCAGAAATGTTTGTAAGTACAAACATAATGAAATTCATTTGCCCTTATAGTAAACTAGTTTTTGATTAACAATAACAGGTAGAACTGGGACAGTCTACTAAAGAGTCTCATTGGGTTGCAAATATATATAATATCTATACTGAGATATAGATATAGATAGATATAAATGCACATATATATACATTTAATGAAATGGAATTACAAGAACTTTAAAATCTATATCCCCATTTTATAAACAGCTGTAGCAATAAATCATTCAGATCTCCCAGTTGTGACCCTGATCAATCAAGGAATGGGCAGAGTTTCATATAAAATAAACCTAAACATGTCCTGAGGGAAATAAACCATCTCTTTTAATGATGGCACAATCAGCTGCTATATTGACAGTGAAATGGACAAGTGTGGTACAAGTGCACTCAGAAATGGTTTTTAGTTTGGTGGAGATGAGGGTTCATCAACTTTTTTTTTTTAAAGGAAAAACACCAAGCCTCTGGAGCAACCCTATCTCCAAGTGGTAAATTAAAATGGAATGTTTATGGGCTTGAGTTTGCAGACTATGAAACTGTGATGGTATTTGTGAGACAGGTAGTTTTAAGTGACTCATCTGAATTCACACAGTGAATTTTAAGTGAGCCTTCAATACAATTCTGATGCCAAGCCCTATGTGTTAGCAAAAGTGCATTTATATTATTACAGTAATGTTTCCATCATGACGACTTGTGGAGAGGAGTATTTTTTGCTTATAACTATAACAGGAATCCAGGCAGAAGATGGTTTGGGAGAAGTGCTAAACAAACACTCTGCAGTGGCGCAGGAGGAAGAGAGACTAGGCTTAAGGATACTATTGCTTGCCTTACTTTAATAAAGTACCTTGTGAAAAGACAGTGACACTGTCTCATTCTCAAACATTGTCCCATGACAGCGTATTGTTGTTATCAGACTGTTACTGTGGGAGGCTATAGTATTTTGAAAAAAACTTTGTGATGGTGATTTCATCTGCCCTCTAACTGTAACAATAACAGTGCTCCCTGACTGGTGCTGTACTTATAAAATAGTTTGATATTATGACTCCTGAGTCCTATCCTGTGCAACCATTCTCCTTATAACCACCATTAACCAAAATGTGCCAGGTGCTTTATTCACATATAGAAAGATACAAAACAGATGAACAGTGAGGGGGAAATGGGACACAACACCTAATCAAAGTGATCAGGGCAATGGTTGGCAGTTGTATTGCTAGCTCTCCATCTCTCTTGGTTTTAACTGGGCTTTCTGGATGTACAGGTCACCTGCATACCTTAAATGCCTGTTGAGCGGACAGGCATAGGTCAAAGATGCTGAGCTCCCACATTTCCAACCGAAAAAAGTCTGAGCTAAGATTCAATCTTAAGAGGGTCTGGGTTCCTAATATGTCCTTATGATTGGAAATGTTTTATAGCTTATATGAACATTCATTCCGATATAACAAACATCTTTAAAAGTCCCTCTCCAACGGAATTTACCAACAATTTACCAACAAGTTGTAAACTTTGTCAGATGCCAGGATAATCAGTTTACATGATAAACAGAGCCCACAGTTCTCAGTCCTTCCATTAGAACGGCCTCAAATCTGGGACTTGAGACATAGAGAACAGCTGTATCACAGGGTGTTCTAAACATGCTCCCAACACGCTTCTTCACACCAAAAGCTGTGGGTGGCAGTAGCATGAGACTGCTCTAATAGTGCTACACCAGAAGAGACTTTCAAAGAGGGACCCTTTCTGTTACAACAGTGATAGAAAGTGTCTTTAATGCAACAGAGAATCAGTCCCAGGATCTTTTATTTGTGCTCTGCCTTGTTATTGAGTCCTCATTTTTCTTTTGTGTTTTGAATAAGCATGTGTCATATGACACATGATACAGTTCCAAAAGATCCTCCATTAAGATCAGAAGAAAAAAGAGCTTCAGCCATTTTATGACAAGCTGTTTTCCCACTGGTCATAACTAATTTTTGATCAAGTGATCTTTCTGAGTTGATAATGCATGAATGAAATACATAGAAGTTTTGGATCTAAAAACCTTTACCTTTGCATGTTACCAATTGTTTCTCTGTAGTCTAGTAATTAAAAGACATTTCGTTTTTTTAAAAACTCAGAATTGTTCAAATAGCTAAAAATAATTCATTTGTTTTTTAATTTTTTTTCCTTCTGGCTTCTCCTCTTCTGAGAGCTTGGCAGTGCCCACCACCAGTTTACCCTCATCAGTCTCTAGCCATCCAGCATCATCTATGCCTCTTCTTGATTTCTTCACACCCCACCCCCCCATGTGGGTGCTCACCTGCCATTCCAAGGGAGCAACAAAGGCACTGACTTGTCCTAGTTTCTCACAATTGTAGCCAGACATGAACCCCATCTTGTTTCCCCCCCCCCAGAGAGCAAGAGAAAGGCAGTCAGCCTTTGATGCCCTGGGAACGCAGGGGTGCTGCTTGTCCCTGACTCTAATAAACAGAAACCAGACAGTAAATGGGCTAGCTGACGACCAGGGGACCTCCCGCCGCCCTGATGGCTAGCACCAGTAATTGACATGCCTACACTGTCCCAGGAGAAGAATCTTCGCCCATCACATACTAGAGGTGCCCATTGTCTGCATTTTCCCAGGTGTGAATTATGCTTTGCACCCTTCGTGGGAAACTTGGCATTCAAAGCCATTTTCCCTAATTGGCCATTTGAGACCAGGAAGAAGCCTACGTGACCCAAGGGGTATAAAAAGGGGTTTAGTAGCCCATCCTATTTGAGCTCCAATCATCTACACCTGCTGGCAGGTATTGGTTGTCTCCCGAGGTCTGTGGGACGCCCAACCTCGCCCTACTTCTTCCTGAGGGATTGAGAGAAAGACGCTGGCCACGCCAAGTCTGGAACGCAGGGGTGAGAATATATACCTGCTAGGTGTCTATTTTGCATGCATTTAATAAGAGCTCAGAGAACCAAAAAGGTTTCATGGTACCTGTAAGTGACTTATTAGTGTAATTTCTGTCCTGTCCTTTGTAGTGGCTGTGTTAGCTGTAACACAGTAATAGCATTTAACAGCTAAGTTTACCCTGTAACAATAAAATAGTAACTGTTTAAGCTGTGACCTGACTCCTTCAGTTGCTGTAACAGAACCAAGCACAATTTTAAAAAGAACTCCAGCCGGTCATAAGGGACAGATATAGGGAGAGCTTGAGCGTTGGATTGTGTCGCTTCCAGGGGACAGATCTGTTGGGGCATCTCTCAGCCTCCCCAGGCTGCCCGCTGCAAAGGGATCGTGTATCCTAGCAGTCAAAGTCTGAGGTGTAAAGCTCTCCCTGTAACTCTTTGGGGCACCCGTCAACCTCCTCCAGGTTGCCCGCTGCTAAAGGACCCCAGTCCTAGCAGTTGAAGTCTCGGGTGTATAATACACACACACCACTCACTGCCCTGACCACCGGCTGACAGGGCTCATCTGCCATTCCAAGCGAGCAACAAAGGCACTGACTTGTCCTCGTTTCTCACAGAAAATAAGGGGGAGCTGGGTTGGTAGACACTTTACGCCGCCTGTGAGAACACTGCAAAGGGAAAGGAGGGATTCTGCCAGCCTCTGGGGTGGAGCTGCTCAACTCACATTGAGAGGGGCTCCAGAACCTTCCAGAATTCCATCATGTGTGCTGAAATCATGAGATTAGATTTTAAAATATGCCCTCAACCTAACCCTCAGGCTGAAGGGCTGAAAAATAGCATAGGCTTGAAACTGCTATCAATCCAAAAAAACCCAGCAGCTCCAACTCTCAATCACTATTTAATCTCCCAAGAATATGTTCAGCGAGGTCTGAAAATGTTTGTTCTACTGTCACATGGACAAACTCAGACTGTCTGATACTGAGGATAATGTTCTGTCTAAAGCTAAATTGCTGCAGGCATAGATGTCTAAACATTAAATTAAGAGGCCATTTCCTGAACAATCTGCAATATTGAATCTCTGTAAGAGTGATTTTCTAGACACAGAGGTTTATTCCTCAACAGGGAGAACAAATCATGTGGATGTGAGTCACTAAAAAGAATTTGCTGTGATCATGAGGTGCTTATTTTAGTTATAAAATGAGATTATCCCTTTTGTAATTATTAAAAAATCAACCACCCAACCTAATTCACTAATAACAAGAAAGTATTTTCCCAACAGGGTGTAGTCTTTGAAAGCTTTTCCAGAGTTACCTCATCTGTATTTTTTTGATAGAAAAAAGTTTTAGCTGAAAAATTTTACACCGTTCTCATCTCAAATCTTAAACAACCTAAAGCCTCCTGGTCTTTCCTACTAGGATTACCACATATCCTGAAATTTTCAGAGCAGTCCCAATTTTCACAGGTCTGTTTTTGCATTTTACAACTCTAGTTCAAAGGTATGTAGTTGCTATATGTTGTTTAACGAGGCCTGGATTTATTTTGGGAGTGTTCATGCATTGCAAGTGACTGTCATGTGTTTTCTGGGCCAAAACTTGATTTTGTACCATAGGACCAATACAGATGGGTAATAGTAATAATTCGCAGCTATTTCTGGGAACAATATTCTATATTGTACTCACACATGCCAAACTACATCAAAATAACATTATTAAGATTGTGAAGACAACTCAGGAGATAGAAAATGCCAGAATTAAGGTTAACTGTGCCACTTTAATTTGCGGCTCCCTCAGTTGTATATGTATTATGATATAGTTAATTATTTTGCAGATGAAGGATAATACTCAAGCATCTTGCATCCATACCAGGATCTGAAATGGGAGAGTGCTCTAGTGGTCACAGACTCTTCTTCGCCTAAGTTTAACTTCTCCTTCCTTATCCCCTCCAACTAGTCCCTGCCCAGTCCTGTCTCTCTTCCACCCCGGCTCCTTGTCCCAGTGCTATTCTTCTCACCTAGTCAGCCCTGTTCATCACTCCTCAGGATTCTCATCTCTGTCTCTTAGCCCGTTAAGTCCTAGTCTCTCCTCACCATTCCCAGTCCCTGTATCCTTGCCCAGGCAATCCGAGGTCTCCCAAATTCTTCCCTGGCTCCTCATCAGATGTGTCTTCCTATATCCTCTTCGCTCCATCTCATTGGTTCTCAGTTCCAGCCTCTTCCCTAACTCCTCATCCATTTTCAATTTCTCCCCTTCCTACTAGTTCCCAGTCTCCTTGCCCTGGCATTTCCAGTCCCGTTCTTTGCAGCCAGATACTAACCAGTCCCAGTCTCCCTTTTCACACTAATGGATGAGTCCCAGTTTTCTCCTATCCTCCCTCTTCCAGCTCCACTTCCAATCTCTCCACCTTTCCCATAGTGCTTTGCTCCCTTTGCATTTGAATCAGGGCACATACATCCCAGGACGTCTTTGGGAACATAGGAGTCAGGCTTACTGCTCTCAGTTCTGGGGCCAGACCTGGCAGTCTGCAGCAGCCCAGCGCTGCAATTGCAGAGAAAGGCCTGCTCCCTGAGGATGGAATCTTCGAGGGAAATTAGCAAGAAAAAGCTAAGTTGTCTCTACTGAGCATGTGTGAGCTGAGGTGTTTTTTTTCAAAGCCTTATAGCTTAGCCAAATGTATGGGTGACTTTTCATCTGCACATCTTTAATACATAGGCCACTCTGCCAAATTTAAACTCTGTGTTTCAATGCAAGGAGGTGGGTAGAGCTTTTCAACCAAAAGAATGTTAGAATTTTTTAAAATGGGCAAAACATTTTTTTCTCTAGCCTTGTTCTCAGTAATGGCTGAATGATTTAGACTGATTTTCTTCTCCCCTCCCTCACCAAAAAAATTAGCTTGATGCACCACTCAACAGGGAAAAGCTCAGCCCAAATTGTTAAAGTTCGGAAAAGTTATAAGCCCCCTGAAAACAGGGTCTTTTAATGGGAAATGACAGTAACTTTAGTAATCAGTGATGCTACTGGCACAGTCTATATAATACATAATACAGAGCGCAGAGAAGATTTACTGTCTTTGGGTACGTTTTCACTGGAGCATGAGAATTAATTTCTAGCTCAAGGAGACATACCCACATTAGTGTTGATTGACCTAGCATGCTAAAAGTACGGGTGTAGCTGCAGCACTAGGGCTGGCTAGCTACCTTGTGTACACACCTGTTGTTATGGAAGCATTCGTATTGGCACAAGTTAGCCCCTTGTGCAGCTCATGCTGCCCTGGTTACTCTTCTACTTGTACCAGGTTAGCTTGATCCAAGCTAGTGTGACTCTGTCTCCTTATGCTGAACGTTACCCTTCCAGCCTGAAATGTAGCAGCACCCTATACTGGAGTGCTATTTTCTTCACAGACATGAAACAATGTGATATCCAAATTCAAACTATAAGATCTTTTAGTTCTGTTTATTAAAGGCCTACAGTCAGTGTGCTCACTACACCCAATGCAACAGCTGGTCACGGTTAGAAAAATAATGATCGTGTCAGAGACCGTCAAAGTGAATTGCTGCCCAGTGAGGACCCTACTGCTGGGATGCATCTCCTTAGGTAACCATAAACTCAAATGCACATTGCAGGACTGGGGTATGCTGTTAATTTCATGTGACTCTAATTGCACTGTGTGCTCCTGCCTCTTAGCACTTGTAACAGCTCCTTCAGTATCTCCCATTGTGGCAATCTTGTCCACTTGGTAATTCTACTCATTACACTTGTCTGAAGGGCTTGGTTCCTGTGAAATTTATTCTGAATTCATTTTTCTTTAATTTGCATTCCCACATGCCTTGTCTCAGAATTTCTTATGGTCGAAAAAATATTAATTCAACTTGCCATTTTCTGTTTCAATAAGGACTTTATCTGCCTCGATTATGTATATGTCTATGGCTTTTTCCTTCAAGGCATTTGACACTTCTGTTTATACTTAAAAGCCTCACTCTTCTTGCTTATAGTTCTTTGCCTATGAACTTCACTGCTGCCTTTTATGTTGAATTCTTTCAAAGGCTACTGCTAAGAACATTTTTATGAGGTATTGGTGAAGAATTAGTGCTGTTATCATAACACAAATAAGGGACTGTGTAGGACATTTTATATAACAGATTTCTTTTATATATGTACATGTATAATAGTTTGCTTTATACACCTTTACCAACTTCATTCATTTGTTGGACTTGCAAACTGAATTTTAATAATTGTCTTTGATTATCGTGTTTCATCAATATATGCACAGTTCCATGGAGTGACCTGTTCCAAAATATGTACGTATCTCTGAATGAAGGTTTGGGGAGGCCAGTGTTTACAAGATGTACAAAGGTCTCTCCAATGTCTCTGTGCAACATGGCTTGACTCCATTTGACAATCTCTTCAATGAGGGAAGACTTTGCTAGAAAATGATGAGCCTTAGCGAGAATCTATTGAAAGTGACAGGAATCTTTCCATTAACATCAAAGGACTTTCAATCAGACCTACTGTGATATTTCTAGAAATGCTGCATTCTGAAAGCAGGACTTACAGACTCAGTGCACTAACCCTGCTGTTTGGTGCTACCCATTTTCTGGAGTATTTTCTGAGCATAGTAATGGGAAAGAATCAGCATTTCCATTCCCTTCTGCTTTCTTATTAACTAATACTATAAACTGCCTAACAAGTGCAGTGTGGGGCCATTGTCCCTGCGTTTTATGAGAATACCAACATGGGATGAGCCCAATTAGAAACCCCACATGACAGGAAGTCAGTGGTGGGTCAATAACCATAGTACAGTCATGTGAGAAAAGGTTCAGTGAACCCTTAGCTCACTTATTATTCAACTCTCCATATGAAATAACACCTTACTTTTCCATTGTTGTAAAACTCAGTCCTACAAGTGACATTTAAGCAGGCAGTTCCTCCTGTCGAGCAACCTGAGTCTGGAATAATCTTGAGTCTAGAGTCAGTAAGGGCATGTACAATGAAAATAGAATGTAAAATTACTTTGGTAGCTGCATTAGCCGATTAGGTGTTACCTTCAGTGGGTTACTAAAACCTGAATTTTGTATTAAAATTCTGCATTAAAGAGATCAATGTGCTCTTTGTATTTTTCAGCATTAAATTCCATCTCAAACAAGACACAAATCATGTCAAACAAGATGATCTGGATGAGATCAGTGTTTAAGTGAATGAACACAGTAGACAAATAGGAGAAGCAAGGCACTTGCGCCCTGAATATACTTGAAAAAAGGAAGTGAATCAATAATGAGCAATGAGAAGCTTACTCAAAATAGGGAGATGGAATTCACCACTCCAATTCCCATTGCAGACGGATATACAACCAAAGCTGGAAAATGCATATGGATTGATATATCAGTGTGTTTAAAATGAGGGATGTCATTAATATAACCAAAACATTTACAGAACTCTGAAAATGTAAAGAAATGTGTAGCTAAATGTACACAAAATGCTGCTGAATTGCTTCTGTGGATAACATTTGATTCTGGCTTTCTAAAGCATGGCATAAGTAAGGGATTAGAATATCACTTTTTTGTGGATTAAGTGGAAGCAAATTTAAAATAGATTTTGACAAGCCCAATAAACAGTGCTTGTATTCTAGAACAAAAGTGATTTGAAATGAAACTCTAAGTAGTAGGCTTAAAACCACAGAGTCCTTATTTTTTCTCTTTTCTCTACTGATAGAACAACATGACAGATCCTTTTCTAGATAACAGTAAATACCAATACAGTACTTGGACATGCTGCTCTGTGGTATCAGAGTTTATTAGGCTGTTCAATTACAAAAACAATGTAAAAGTCGGATGACATAAAACATGCATGGAAGAATGTGGAAAATCATTTCCTAAAACCAAAACCAAACATAAAATTGAAGGTTTTAAAAAAGAAAAGTGAATATGTTCAAATCGGACGTACCCTGATTGCTCTTCCATTTCTGTACTTTTACAAGGGAAAATAATGAAAATAGACTAAAAATAGGTTCTCAGCTCAATCAGATGCCCAGATCTAAAAATCCCAGAAAGAACATATCTATACACCTCTAATCTAAGATGCCTTTGAAATGATGGAGGCAATCATCTAATTTTTCATATTTCTGACACTACTGGAATGTGTGTAAGAGAGAAACTGAAGGGAGTGTCCAAACATGGTGGCCAAGGTTTTCTCTAAGCTGCGTGGCAGCATAGAACCGCAGCTGCTTAATTAGCTCCGCCCAGTCAGGCAGCTCCATGTGCAGAGCCCTGAACTCCTGGCTGGGCAGGGCTGATTAAACAGCTGTAGGGCGGTGCTGCCATGCAATTTAGAGGGAACCTTGATGGGGTTCCCTACTGTTGTGGGGAAATATCTGTTGTTTTTGGATACCACATACTTCAATTTGGCCAGCTTCCTAAAAACTATTGCCCCGATCCTAAAAAGTATTTTGGAGTCTATTGATTTTAGTGGGACTTGGGCATCTAAATACCTTTTGGAGATTTGGGCTCAGGTGGGCAAATTACTGGTAAACTCCATATGTTTTTTGCCACTCCAGCAAAGCAATACATACATCTTTGGCCTTAACTGGCCAGTTAAATTGAGGTTATGGATGCTTAGCATCATCAGAGAAGTTTAAAGTAGCCAAGGCATAACTGATGAATCTGACCCTTAATGCCAGGGTTCCCGCAGGTCAGATGCTAGTAAAAATGGCTATTTATTTAAATATTTTGGATGCACAATGTTAACTTTATATTTCTTTTTTATTACAAGTTTTTGCACCATAAAAAAGAAAAACAATTAGTATTTATCAATTCACCTAACACAAGTACTGTCATGCAAATTCTTTATCATGAAAGTTGAACTTACAAATGTAGAATTCTGAACAAAAAATAACTTCATTCAAAAATTAAGCAGTGCAAAACTTTAGAGCCTAGAGGTCCCCTCAGTCCAACTTCTTGTTCAACCAATTACTCTAACAAGTTTTTTTTTATTTAAAAAAAAAATATTTGCAGGAGATAATGTTTCCTGCTTCTTGTTTACAATGTCACCTGAAAGTGAGAACAGGCATTCACATGGCACTGTTGTACCTGGTGTTGAAAGATATTTATGTGCCAGATGGGCTAAAGATTCTTAGTCTCTTCATGTTTCAACCACCATTCTAGAGGACATGAGTTCTTGCTGATGACGAGTTCTGCTTCGTAACTATCCAAAGCAGAGCAGACTGACACATGTTCATTTTCATCATCTGAGTTGCATGCTACCAGCAGATGGTTGATTTTCTTTTTTGGTATTTCAGTTTCTATAGTTTCTTCTCTTTTAAGACTCCTGAAAGCATGCTCCATGCTTAGTCCTTCTCAGATTTTGGATGGCACTTCAGATTCTTTAAACCTTGTGTTGAGTACTGTAGCTATCTTTAGAAATAGCATACTGGTAACTTTGCATTTTGTCAAATCTGCAGTGGAAATGTTCTTAAAATGAACAACATCATCTGACAGAGCTATAACATGAAATATGTTGCAGAAGGTGGGTAAAGAGCAGGAGACATACAATTCTCCCCCAAGGAGTTCAGTCACAAATTCAATTTACACGTTTGTTTAAATGAGCATCATTAGCATGGAAGCATGTCCTCTCGAATGATGGCCCGAAACATTAAGAGGCATATGTATAACATTTGATTCTGGCATGTAAATACCTTGCAATGTTGGCTATAAAAGTATCACGTCAATCTTGGTTCTCTTTCAGGTGACATAAATAAGCAGACAGCGCTGTCTCCTGTACATGTAAACAAACTTGTTTTTCTTAGTGATAGCCTGAAAAAGTAGGACTGAATAGACTTGTTGGTGCTAAAGTTCTACATGGTTTAGTTTTTGAGTGTAGTTATGTAACAAAACCCCCCTGCATTTGTAAGTCGCATTTTCATGATAGATATTGCATTACAGTACTTGTATAAAGTATACTGAAAATATTGTTTCTTTAGTAATTTTACAGTGCAAATATTTATCAAAAAATTAATAAAAACTGAGCTCTGTACACTTTGTATTCTGTGTTGTAATTGAAATCAATATATTTGAAAATGTATGAAAAGATACAAAATATTTAATAAATTTTAATAGGTATTTTATTGTTTGAGTTAAATTAAATTATTTGTGATTGATTTTTAATGTAGTGATTTGTTTTTTGAGATAATTGCATGAATCAATTGTGATTGATTGACAGTTGTACTCACAAAACAAGACCTGCACAGCTTCCTTCTTTGCTTCCCCAAGCTACATGAACAGCTAGTATAAAGTCTTGGATTCCAAGATGAAATTTTTGGTGGAAATATTTTCAGTTCCTAAAAATCTTTTCACTGGGAGAACAAGGTGAGGAACTGAATTCTAGTCTGCTCACAAATATGAGGTAGCTTCACTTGGTTGCAGCTAGAAAACAAATAGCAAACTGAATAATAATATTTCTGTTTATTCAATTTCCAGTTACAGCCATGCTAATAGTAAGAAGCACCTTCTGTTTGAAAGTCCTATTGCTGCAATTTGCATAGCAGCTTCCAATTACTTACAGAGTATGAAGTAATGACAAAAATATATACTTTTCTGTCACTAGCTCAGTTATTGGTTGATGGCACCAATGTTCTAATCTGCAAAGGAACAGCATAGCTTTAATCAGACAAAATCCTTTGAAGGGAAAAAACTGAAATGAAAGTTAAACTTGTAAATGAAAGTAAATGAGCAAGAAACTGATTTTTATAATGATTTCTGCAGAAAGGTTTCCATTAATTAAATGCCATACTGACACACAATGATGTCATTACTATAGGGGTCTAAAACGTTAGACTTCTACCTGTTGGAGAAAGGCCCTACAGAATTATAATTCTTTTTTTTTAATGCATTGGTCTATCTCTTTCTTGTAGTTCATGGGCATCATTTCTTCTGATAGTGCTTAATCTTTTCATTCATTTCCCTTTCCATGAACTACTGAAAATTGAATAGTGTCAGACTGACAGGTAATGTTAAGATAGTAACTAAAGTACATTCAGACAATAGTCTGGGCCAATGTGTTTTTGTTTTTGTTTTTTGCATGAACAGAGTCAGATGTGCAAGCACAAATATCTATATGTGTATTCATCAAGAGTTGCACATGTATTTTGGATTTTTCACAAGTGCAAAAGAGCCCACATAATTTACTATAAACACTATTGAGCATTTGACCTTAGGTGTTTGTTTAAATTGACTGATGCCATCATATTTAAAACAACAGTATCAATACTATCCTAAAAGAATACAGCTATGCCAATTTACTCTTAAAAATGTCTGGCTTTATCTTATAAATCTAACCCCATATGAAAAGGACAATGAGCCGTCTAAAAAGTGAGGCGCAGTAATTTTTAAAATCAAAATGTCAATTCCATCTGAGCAAAATACCCATTCCTGGAAGCCAGAATTTCTAGCACAGATAAGACTGGACTGTTTTTTTACTGGAAGAGGGAGGAATGATATTCAACTCTTAACAATCCCTTAACAGTGTCCCTTTAATCAGTAAGTAACTGTAAGTGTTGTAGGGATCTCTGAGCAGTTTGTTATCATATACGGTGTGAGCGTTAATAGCCAGACACATATATGCAGCTGAGGGATACACTTTCATCCTCAAAACTTAATTTTCAGACTTAAAATAAATCTTAAGATAAAAGGTAACATTTTAATTTCACTACTTTGTTTCCTAACTCATTAAATAAATCTTGCAGAAATGTAGAAAAGCTAACACAATAGATTGGAACGATTCCCTTTGCTGTATTGGATATTGTGAAAATGGCTTTTGGGAGGGGCAATTTTTAAAATACGTTATTTTAGCACACAGATTAGTTAGGTTAGTCCAGTGGTCCCCAACGTGGTGCCTGCGGGCACCAGGGCTCCCGCTGGGGCATTTATGTGCGCCCACCTAGTGACCAGGGCCGGCCCGAGCCATTCTTGTGCCCCTGGCGCCTGGTGCATGCGCGGCCTCCCCCCCGGGTGCGCAGTGCATGCGTGGCCCCGCCCCCGGGTGCCCGGCAGCCCCAAAAGGTTGGGGACCACAGTCTATACAGATATTCTGAATATTAGAGTAAATTATCTATTTTTGTGAAAAACTACATCTCTCACGTAACCTAAGAATTTTGCTCTTATTTTTAACTTTCCCATAATCTACTCAAGGACTGCTTGTTAATAGCTAGTTTATAAATATATTTTTGTGTATGTCAGATAGTAAACATTTGCATTTGGAATTGGCTTTTAAACTATCAAAAAGATTTCTGCATTTTCAGATTCCATTTGATACATTTTCGGCTCAGAGCTGCATGTGATGTTGTTTATGGTAAAGGTGGATATTTGTCTGGCTAGGTAACTTCTCTTGACTTGTGTCTGAACAGGTATTATTATGCTTTCTAGATAATATCAACGGGTTCATAGAGTTGTCATCTAAAATATAATATTTTTCCTGCTTTAATAATATATTTGTATTGAATATTTTTGACACTCATGTACAAAATAGCGATGAATCCTATTTGAAAGACGTAAAGTTTAATTATATATTAATGTAACCCTTAATTGGTGAGACTGGGTAAATTAAGTCTTAAAACGTTAAAGGTGCCTATGCAGTGCTCTCTCCCCATCTCAGACTTTTTGTGAAAAATGCTCAAATACAACTGACTCTGTTAGTCTTGATTGTTAGTTGAACGCTTTTAAGCATGATGTGAAGGTGTGATACTGATTATTTTATTCTACTTTTTTCTGTTTTGGTTATTCTAATTTGCCCATCATAGTTATTAAATTACAGAACATGAACAGCATATGGACAAATGTAGTGTCTACAGTACTTTCTGATTTTGAATCCCCCTTTTTGACTTCTGCCAAAACAATTATTTTCCACCCCATCTCCTTTTAAACATTTCTGGTCAAGAAGTACAGAACATCCTCTCCTTTTCTTTTTTTGTGGAATTTCTGTGGTTCTATCGTGAACCTGCTGTTCACTTTACAGCCACTCTCGCTATCAGTTTAACGATAATTGTCAGACTAATCCAAGTCTTAGATAATGCTTGAAAAAGTTACATATCTAGTCTTACCTTTTCATTTCTTAGACTACTGGATGAAGTAGTGCCCCACAACAAGTAATCTTAGCATTTCTAAAGCAGCCGGCAATAATGAGAAAAAAGTAAAAGGGTGCACAGAGACTTTGATGGGGGGAAAAACATTAGGAGAAGCTTGGCAGTTTCTGATCAAAGAGAATTAATGAAAACCAAAAGAGAGAATAATGAAAATAGAAGAATTCTTACCCTTTAAAAGTGGTGATCTGGGTAAAGGAAAAAAATGCCCTCGGTGTCAAGTACATAACAAGGACTGAATTCCAATCCCTATGAAACATCTGGAGCAGTTCTTGTAAGACATAAATAATGAAGTTTCCTTTGCAATTTGCATTTAACAGCCTGCCAAGTGGAATGTCATGTTAAATGTGACATTCTACAATAATGGAGCTTTGGTGTACCGGGAATGAATACGAGGTAGAAAGAATACTAGAAATACTGTAATGTTTATACGATATTCAGCTCTTCTGGAGTTTCAGCATCTGATCACTGTCAAATATTAGATTAAAAAGATGAGCAAGAGATTGTATTAACTCGATGCAGGAGAGTGGTGTCCAAGGGAGCCATGCTGTCTTTCCTGAATGCAGGGTGGGCTGGGCACCATAGCAGGCATGGAGGCACAGAGCCAGAGGGATTAAAATGGAAAACACCACCCACTTCTCAGCATATTCAAAGAATGATCCTAGGGAAACTGAGAGAAGATCCTCACAGCATCTTCATCTCCCACAGGTATCTGGGGAGGCAACCAAGGTCTATGACTCCATGAAACAGTACAAATACAGTATAATGGCAAAGGGTTAAGTCCAGCAGTACATGTGCTGATTGTTATGTACCAGAGAGCCAAAATGAGCTCCCTTAAGTGCATTTCTATAGTGTGTATCTGGGAATGATGCCTTCAGAAATACTATTTCCTATATGACGCTAGGAATTTTACAAATAGCATGCATTAATAACTTAAATTAAAACATGCTCTAATTGTTTAAAAGGAATTCTTACCATTTTGGAAGTAACCTTATTTTTCATTTTTTGGTCAGGTTTTTAAGATTTTCAAATGGGTTTTTTTTCTCTTTCACATTAGAAATTTGCCCTGATTCCTTTGCTGTTAATATTTTCTTGTATTTTTCAACAAGAAGCCATATAGTATATTATCTATGTGATTTCCTTCCTGTACAATCATTAAGGTTTATTGTGTGGAAATAGAAGAAGATGGCAAAAGGAATAGGATAATGAGCATTTTCAGCATACAGAGGAGATTTGAGTATGATGAGTGTGACCCTGGAGGGAAGTCAAAATACATAGATGCAAGATACTGAGAGACAGAGATTATGTAATAAATGGCCAAGAAAATTGAACAGGGCAGAACTGACTTTGCACTGTGTTTAAGGAAAAAATGG
This sequence comes from Pelochelys cantorii, assembly GCA_032595735.1. Lineage (NCBI taxonomy): Eukaryota > Metazoa > Chordata > Testudines > Trionychidae > Pelochelys > Pelochelys cantorii. Next base: position 60,702,544 of record CM064328.1, on the reverse strand, counting down.
CAGTACCTTAGATTTGGAAGGAACCATGGTAAAGAGACACGTTTTATGACTAGAGATCGGTCTAAAACAAAACCTGAGCTCGAAGCTTTCGGGGTGGGAGTGGGGTTGGAAATGGGATTGAACATCTGGTTTTGAATTGTATGCTTGGGTCTCATCTCTAACTTTAGGTAGAAATTACATAGGATGAGATTTGTTCTGCACGTCTAAGAAGAGTGATACATGCTGGTAGGTGGAAATGAGGATGCTAAATTGCCTGTAGCCCCTTGTACCTTCCTAATTCTGGGATGCGTGTCTAGGGATTGAAGCACAGCTCTCCCCACCCTTACCGCACCATTGGCATGTTGCCAAATACTAGGGCATGAGGGGGGATCCTTCAAAAATAGCTTCTCTCTCACAGCCAGCATGGGGGAATTTCCTCTCACCAGAACTAGGGCTTTTAGAAATCCTTTATTCTACTTCAGCCCCTTAATGCAGAGAAAGAGGGCCCAAGCAGGGATGAGAATCTAACCCACTGAGTACATGATTTTACAGAGACAGTGTGATAGGCAACTATGTAGAAAGAAGCAATAAAGAAATAACGAAGAGCCAGGAAGTTTGTGAAAAGGGGAGGGGGGAGGGTGAAATTAAGTGGCAACTGTAAATAAGTCAGTGAATTGGCATGGCTGCTGTAAAGCAGGCTCCTTTTCAATCACACTGTGTAAAAAAAGAACCTATAACAGAAGGGGGTTTTGAGTTGGATCCAACAAGGTATTTAACCATAGCTAACTTTAGATCAAAATAGGATCACTCATTTGCCTGAGTCCTTTGCTAAGCCAGAGACTGGATGTGACTGGATGGAAGTAAAGAAGTTGTGGTGTGGCTAAGTGACAGTGAATAAGTCAGATTCATAATTATAATACAAGTTGGACCAAAAAAGGGGAAAGTCAGAACATTACATTTCAGGAGAGCCTGATATGAGAAAATGATCTAGTGTCAATGAGTTGAAAGAAAGGAATATAGAAATCCAAAGGGAAAGCAAGTTTTAATAGCACATCTACAGATGACACAGCAGGCCTACATCTAAAAAATCCTACAGGGCTCATCAAACTTTACTATGTATTTCCACCACAGAAATACAGCCACTTGTGGGATGGAAAGCCAGCAGTTTATATACACCTGACTCAGCAATTGTTTATGCCTCATAGACTTTCTACAATTGACAACATACTCTTTAATAATATTCACAGGATCAAATTAAATAAACTTTTGAATCTTTGAAAGGTAAGTACATCTCTATAGGAAACGTGTAATTCACGGAAGACAAAATCCAGAGAACACTGGGAATATTGCTGTAATGGGTAACAGCTGTCAAAAAGGAAAGCGCTTTTTAAATTTGCCCAGTACACAATTTTTCAGCAACCTCAGTAGAGATACTTTCAAAATCTCTGTGTTCTGTGAAGCATCCCACACACTTGGGGGGTATAATAATAAATAAATGATGATATATACAACCATGTATTACCTCTAACATGGGACTGGTCTACTGCTAAAAATTAGACCGAACTAACCAGGTTGCACAGGACTAACCCTCACTGTAGATGTAGTTATGCTGATGGAAGAATTGTTCTGTTGCCTCTTAAGTGGGTTAACTACATTTATGGGAGGAAAAGAAGTGTTGCTGCTGTAGTCACTGCAGTGTAGATATACTCATACTGAGTAACTTCCTTAGCCATCACCATGCTGTAAGTATTGCACTCTAACATTACTGTTACACAACTGATTTTGGAGTCTGGAGTTTTTTTGTACAGTCTTGCCATGAGCATGATTATGTGCCTATGTGTACACTTGGGATACAAGCAGGTGTTAAAGCAATGGATCTTGTGTTTGGAGAAAATGATTTTGCCAACTTAATAAGGTTATTTGATTTTTGAGAACTGTTAGGATCCAACACCTCTACCCAATATATAACTTCCTTTAGCATACAATGTATAAAAACTTCCACAGCATGCTGAGCACCTCCAGCTATCACTGAACACTTTTCAGCACAGGATCAAACCCACAGAGAATATGTCTATAGAGATGGCAAAAACCACATCTGTCCTCAGCTAACAATCAGTGCTATACTCACATGGAGAAAATAACATAAGTAGTTAAAAATCAACCGAGTGAAAAAAATTAGCAGTACTTTAAACAATCAGGGAAGAATTTGTGAGAGAAAATTGCACTGGAAAACGAGACAATTTCCTTTTTTGTTGTTCTTCCTTCGCCTCATACTCATTGTGATGTTAAAAGACACTATAAATTGTAGTGGATTATAATGTAATAGGTATGTAATGTTCCTTAGCAACATGTAAAATATGGAATCAAAATTCCCAGTGCGTTCACAAGTACAAGCCTAATGAGAATAAAAACAAATGACTAATGCTGTTTTCAAAGTTCTAATGGAAAATAATTCTGTGAAGTAGACTGAAGGCTCTCGAAGGGATAGCAAGAATAATTTACTGATAGAAGAAAATTAAACATTCTTTGTATATTTTCACAGTGGAGAAATAGAAATGGTCCTGTGTTTCCATGGGAAGAAGAAAGTGACAAATGAAAGCCAGTGGAATCCCACTTCAGTTTATAAAAAGGAAGTGGGGGGAGGCAAAGAGACAGTATCTTTAAACTTCCTTAAAAGAAGGTAAATTCAGTGTGGCATACATGGAAGGATCTAGCCACCCTTCCTCCGTTTAGGGCTAAAAACTATTTTTTGTAGTGTCGCTTTTAAAAAGACTAAGGAAAGATTAGAAAACAGGAGATTTCTAAGCATGAATTATAACACTGTGGGAACACTAAGGCTACGTCTATACTGACAGCTTCTTGTGCAAGAACAGCCGTTCTTCCGCAAAAACTTGCTGGCTGTCTACACTGCACGAGCGTTCTTCCAGAAGTAAATTTACAGTATAACGTTGTAAAACAGGGCTTCTTCCGGAAGAGTTATTCCTCTCCCCACGAGGAATAAGCCCTCTTGTGCAAGAGCTCTTCCAGAAGAGGACAGTGTAGACAGGCAACATGGATTTCTTGCGCAAGAAGCCCCTATGGTTAAAATGGCCAGCAGGAGCTTTCTTGCGCAAGAGAGCCTCTACATTGCCATGGATGCTCTTGCGCAAAAGCACATGGCAGTGTAGACGCTCTCTTGTGGAAGAGTTTTTGCACAAGAACTCTTCTGCAAAAGAGTTCTTGCGCAAGAAGCTGCCAGTGTAGACGTAGCCTAACTGTAGTATACAGCTAGCTTCATTTTCCATTAAAAGAAACATGCCAAGCTGCTGGACAGGAAGACTGAGTTGACACGTGGTTAAAAAAAAAAAGTCCACATCTACCATCCAATCTCCAAAGCAGAGCAAAAGTAAGCTTGTTTTTCCCACTAACCACACTTCTTGTGCCAAACTACAGCCCCTCCTCTTTTTGGAGCCATCAGGGAATATTATCCCTACTTCTTTCTGACTGAATTGTGGGGTTGGAGAGACTCCTTTCTCTCTATATTTCCTTCAGTTTGTACTGAGGTGGATTTTAACTCCCTGCCCCTTTGCTTGGCATCTAGAAGGGATGGCTCATTATTCTTTCTCTCTTTCCCCTTCTGACAGCAGTGAAGATGGAGTTGTCTTTCTCAATTTCCTAGCTGCTGATTGCTCTTGTCTCTTTATCTGGTGGCTCTCACATATCTGAGTGGATTCATTAGATACTTGGTTCCTCAGTCTTCTTCATGCATGGGTATCAGGCAGGTATGGCACTGCCTAATCTCAGACAGAGCACCAAATATCAGAGGTGCTGAGGTAGAAGTGCCTACACAGACAAAGCCAGGTAAGCTATTTTAGTACAACACTGTCTCTGGGGGTGGCCCAAGGACAAGCCAAAGGTCCTTGATGAAACTTAGATTCTAACCAGTGGTGCTGGAACAGTTTTTAGAGTGGGTGCTGAACTATATCCTCTTACTCTAGTTTGCACCCCTCATCACCACCCAAGCTGAGGCTGGCAGCTGGGACCCTGCATGTGAGGCTGATGGCCAGGACCCCGGGCTGGCGGGCAAGATCGTACATGTAGGGACAATGTCTGGGACCCTGGGTCTGGCAGCTGAGTGGGACCCCAGGCCAGCTGTGGGGCCCCTAGGCAGCCACAAGTTTGGCAGCTGGAACCTCAGTTGACCAGGACCTTGGACAGCAGGGGTGCTAGACTGGTAGCTGGGATCCTGGGCAGCAGGCGTGCGTGTGGGGCTGGGATGCCAGATGCACAACCTGGGGGATGCTGCAGCGCTCTCCCCACTCCTGCAGCTCTACCTCCTGCATCTAAGGTGCTAATTGTAATTAAGCATAATGTACACATTTTTCATGGGCTGTGATCTGAAAATGATTCAAGTGGAACAAATAAATGAAGTCCCTCTGCTGAGGTAGTCAGTAGAGAGATAACCAATAGGGAATTGTTTGTCTACAGTTTCTTTCATTTATTCAGAAAAATGCAATATTCAGCAATCAGTGGATTTGTGACACCAAGTCTATCAACCAGTGAGTGAATAAATAGAGCATTTTCATCTATGGAAGCTATAATTTTACGCCAATGCTTGTTTGTTAAAGGGAAACTGCACTGTATTTGATCAGCCCTGCAATCTGAAAGATAAGATGTGCTTCTCTGCATTAATAAGATGGGCAATGTATTTTGTATTTGAAAATAAAGTTATTAATGACAATTGTCATCAAAAACGTTATCAAGTATGATGCACAGATCATTCATCCAGAGAACTGTTTCTTATTCCTTAGTATTTTCAGACTGCTGCGTTAATCAAAAAATGTGTGGCTTTCTTTGTTTCAGATCTCCATGTGTGAGAAAGAAGACTGCAGAATGAGAGTAAACTGTATAATACATGAGAGAGAGTCTTGCAGAAGAACATAACGTATAGCATGCCTGATAATAAAATGAAAAGCATATTGCAATTTCTGACTGTGGCAAGAAATTGCCATTTCAGCCAACAATTATTTTCATTTGCAACTACTTTATGTACAAATATATAAACCCTTATGCTTCAGAACATAAGCCAACAATTAACCACCTGATCATATTGCATGCTACAATTATCCACTATAAACCTGTCCTTTGCACCATTCGGTTCTGGTTGCACTAAGACACAAGATAGTGGAATACTTGACCCAATCATTTTGGTCTTACTCCTCTCATATGTGTGGTTTTTTTAACTGCATCCAGGAAGAAAATGGCAGGAAAAGCCATTTTGGATTAGGGTAGTTAAGATGAGGAAAACGGTCACCACATACTATGCACACTTATCTTCTCACACAAACCTCTGCCAAGGACCCATAAACCTGACATTTTTTTAAAAGTAAAAATGACAACCATTCTTCTAAGTTCCCTGAGGTGACTTACTATTTTTGTTTCACAATGACCAAATGTGCACAGAGTGGTTCAGGTAACAAGACAAGGTCCTTGCTCTGAAAACCTAGCAATCACATCTTGTCATACTTGTCTGTCTTTTAGTTCCTCAGGACAGGGAATGTTGGTGGCTCATAGAAGACTGAGTGCATTTTCAGTGCTCACCAAATGAAGATAAGCTTAGAGGCAAATTTAAATTGACCACACTTACCACCACACAAAACACTGTCCACGGCCACATTTATGCACACCTGGTAGATCCATTTGTCCTAGAAACTTTCCTCTCACAAATATGTGATGCAAACAAACCCTAATATTATCTACCAACCAGATGTAACAAAATGCAAAGAAGGAATCTTTGAAGATCACTGAGAGTCCAGACTGTGCACTGTGTATGATGGCGTCATGTTAGAAATGCCTTTTCTGTCATGCTTAAAGAATTTGAAAGTGCTGGGGGAAGATGCTAAATTCAGCTCCTGGATAGAAACATTATTTCACACCAACCTAGAAAGGTCCCTCTAGCGGCCTCAGGAGTAGCCCTGACAGATTCCAGAGAGATATTTGAAACTGCACAGCACAGCACAAAACAATATACCTGAAAGATCAATCCCTTGTTGGGTGCTGATTTCAAATAAAAAAATTGGGTGGCCTGTTTTAATTTGCCATAGCTGCACATTTCTTCATTCACTTAAAATTACCCCTCTGTCCTCAACAGTGGCTGTTGGGAGGTTTCACCCTTAGGAATTGTCTAACTCTGAGAGATTTTAACCTTCCAGTGCCCTCTGCTTTTCAAGGTGTTCTTTTTTAGGCTTATAGATGGTGCTATGGTGAGGCTAGGATGGCTTATCTGAATGGAGATGATATTGCTCTATTTCACTGGCCGCTGGTGTGCCTTCTCACCTTGCCTCCTATTGTTGCTAATGCTGACCCCGGGATTATCTTGGAAGCAGCAGGGGATGGTTGGCTAAAACAAAAAAAGCTATTTTCTGGGTTCAGAAGCTGATTGATTGGCTAGCAGCAAGGGCAGGAGGCTCTTTGCTCTCCAGAAAACTGAGTAGGCTCTTCGGTTTTGTTTTGGCGGTGGGAAGGAGGGAAGACAGGGAAGAATGTATAGTGTCACCCTAATCTCTTACTTATAGCCATCCGTTTATAAATGCATGCAACAGAACTTTGATTTTACAGGCACCAATCTTACAAATGACCAATTATACTAACCATTTTTCCCAATAGAAAAAACAATCACATAACGAAAGTGAAGTCAATGAAGAACAACTTGACAGCTCTTCATATACTTATGCTTTCAATGCACTGGACATTGCATGACAGTGATTGGAAGGACAAAAAGGAAGCAATGCAGTGCACCATACTGAAACTTGTGCACCTTACCTACTGTAACTGTGAGTCAGTTTTATGAACTATTTGCTTTTTATGAATTCTTCAGTCCCCAATTAGTTTGTAAAACCAGGGTTACACTGTACTTGGTGCTCTAGAATATAGACTAATTACTATTTAGCTCCTGGGAATGTTGTTTGTACTTTATTTCAGACTCCACAGATGAAATCCTGGCTTGGTTAAAGTTAATGGAGGTTTTGGTATTGACAGGGAGGCAGAATTTCATACCATATGTAGTTTTTTTATCTGCAAATTCCTATTCCTTATTCATAGAAGAAAGTCCCTTAAAGAGCTGACAGATGATCCTGTGAACTTCTGTGTACTCTCATGCATCACGGTTCTGTAAACTAAATTACCATGCAGGGAGAATCGAATAGATGACTAAAGAAAAGGAGTTGGTTCTGAAAATATTGTAATCCTTAATCAGATTATTAGCAAATCCACAGTCTTTCAAATGATTATTATTTATTTGTATTGCTGCAGTGCTCAGAAGCTCTAATCATGACCCACTGTGCTACATGCTTGTAGAGTTCCTATTTTGAGACAAATTCTGTTACTGTACTCATTTCAGAGTTCATCTTGATATGCCTGTAGCATATCTGGGTAATTTAATCTCCATTTTTGTTCTTATTTATGACTGGTTTGGGTGTTTATTTGGCATCTCTTTGATTTCCTTGGGTTTGTGAAATCCTACCCTAATCTTCTATACAACTCCATCTTAACCTGAGGTACTTACGATTTTTTATTTCCTTTATTAATCCTGAAGTCAAAATAAGACACATTTGCTCAGAGCAGATGCTAAAAAATTTCTAAGACATATTTTCACATTTCATGATGTAAGAACATTCAGCTGCAACTCAAAATGTAAAAAGCAAATATTTTAAGCAAATGTTTAGTCTACTTACTAAATTAGTATATATGTGGCATAAAAGCTGGGGGTCTCTTATTTCTTTTCAGGTACAGATATTTCATAACCTACCTTCTCCAGACAGACTTTCCTGGTTGGCTCCCTTAATGATCTCCTCTTTCTTCCTTTCAGCTTCGCTCTTCTGATCACTTGGTTGCAGAAAGTTGGATGATGTGCTATAAGCTGCCAGTGTGACAACTTGCTCAGTTGGGACTTCAAATTGTCTTATGCTTAAATCATTGCTGGCAGACTCATCTGCTGGAGGAGGTAAATCAGAGTCCTCTGATTTTAAAGGGCCGTTGGTGCTATCCTGAGTACTGAAAGGCACAGTAGAGGTTTGGGTGTCAATAATAATGTTCATGTCTTTAATGTCCTTCAACGAGTCCAAATAGTGTTCTGTAACAGTTTTCTCTTTAGACCAGTCGCTTGAGGATTTGGAAGGAAATGCAGGCTTAGATGAAATGAAATTATCAGGGACACTGACATCTCCACTTAGCACAGGGCTTCCAGTGATATAATCATTAATCAAACTGTCTCCTGTCTGCTCCACCAATGCTGGACTAGGGTAGCCTAGTGGGAGTTCAGCACTCAAGCCATCATCCTGAAAATCAAATGTAGAGATCACTTACAGGGTGTAGTTTACATTACATCAGAGTCTGATAAACATGTAGCCGCAACGTCTTGTAATACTTGGCTCCATTGTGTAGTTGTAAAATACAGACCAATGTTTGGCATATGCGAATGTGATCCTAAATAAAATATATAACAATCCATTGTTTTTAAAATCAATTGGGATTTTATTACACTGTGAGTTTTGTTCTATCTCACTCACTGAAATGTACAGTTTAGATTATGGTTCACCAAATATGGTAACCTGTACTTCACAGAAACACTGTCAGAGGAAACTGGGAAATGTCTTCCAGATGTAAATACTCCCATCAATTACTTTTCGCTTTTCTAAAACACCACACTACTGGCTGCATTTATCAGAAGGAATCTACTTATTTTTAGCATCAGTGTGTGTGTATGTGTGTGGGAGGAAGAAGATTTTAAAATATCTAAGTTTGTTTCCCTTTGGCCATGTTTACTCTGGGAAACTATTTCAAAATTACTAAATTCAACTTAAGAACTCCCAATTTAACAAATTTGAGTATGTCCTCACTACGGGAAAGCATCAAAATTAGTCTGAGGCAGGCTCCATTAATGTGAATGCTCTACCTTGGACTTAGGCCCCAGAAGGCACTCTGGGGAGCTGCAGGAGGCCTCCTGGAGGCCAATAAGTTCGAATTAGCAGGCCCGGAGCATCCTCACTACTGTTATTTTGGAATTGGCATTACTCCTCATGAAAAGCAGGAGTACAGAATTTGAATTCCGTGGCCCGTTATTTCCAAATAGTGGGCTTTGCACTGTGGATGGAGTGTTTATAAATTCACATGGGGGGTGGCGGTTATTTTGGAATAAGGTGCTAGTGCAGACCAGGGCTTTGAGAGATAAAGAAACAGAATTAGCTTACCGAGTCAGTGCCTCCTGGAGCAATGGTGACCGCTGATTTAATGTCATTGGCTGGGTCACTAGATTGTATAACAGCTTCTGCAAAATGAAATAAAAAAGGCAAAATATGTTTTTCATTGAAACTGCATATTGAACATAAAGGTACACTGAATCCTGATCAAAGTGTACAACCTCTGTAATAGAGATAAAAACTGACACAGTTATTCACCTGAAAGACTTTTAAAAATCAGTGCTAATGAGAATGAGTGGTACATTTTACTTTATATTACAACTGGAAGTAAATCAGAAATTTATTTTCAGCACTCAGTTATGCCTTACATAGTCAGTGGGAATGAGATATGTCTGTAGAAAATTGAATCATCCCAACTGGCTAAAACCAGTTTAAGCAGAAACTATTCAATGAATCCACATAAGGCATGCTGACTTGTGTAATTAGTTACTGCAGTTTTATCCTATGTCCACACCATCTAATGCTTTCTTGGGTTTCTGCCCCACAGTTTCTGGTGGAGATATTGGTTGAAATAGTTCAAATATTTCACTAAAAAGGGGGTGTTTTTGGTTGTTGAAAGGTCATATTTAAAAAAAAATGTAAAAAGTTGTTGACATTAAATTTTTCCATTTTCAATTATCCATGACACTTTTAATGGATATTTTAAACTGTTTTAAAATCGATAGGAATTTTTTATTTACCAAAAGCATTGTTTTCAATAATGAAATGCTGCTGCTGCTGTTATTCTACAAAAACACTTGCAACTAAAAATTATGTTGGTAAATATTTTAATAATAATTTGTAAAATATCAATAATTTATTGAAAAATTGATCCATTTGAACCCCACAAAGGGGAAACAATGTTACACTTTTACATTTTTTGTTACATCAGTGTCCTGGTTTTCAACAAGCTCTAGGCCCCAGAGCCAGTGAAATCTGGGAAAATCTGAAATGTACCTATGCACTGCAACACTGTAAGAATCATTTGAACCTTTTGTGCAATGAAGCCAGCCAGGAAACTGTCTTCACTGGGATGTCAGACAGTATACTGAAAGCTCATATTTTTCCTTTTATTTCACAGAATCTGTCAAAATTTCCTACTTCTACCAAAAGGGGAAAAAATATACATCCTCCATCTGTACTTAAACAGAAGTGTGTCTAAAAATAAATAATGGAAACTGTTTTGATTGACTGTTTTATTTTAGCACACTTCACTTCTAAACCCCTTCTGAAGCCCTGTTGTCCACATTCCAACAGGTTAATTATACCAAATGGAATTAAGCTGAAAGGGAAAAAGAAAAATAATGTTATTTAAACCTCATAAATTAGCAAGACAGAGTGATTCAGAGCCATGCCCTTGGCAGCCTATGTACTAACCGTCAGTAAACTGAAGTGTTCCAAGGTCCATTATCAAGGACTGGTCTTCCTGTAGTGCCATGGCAACCAGCTGCTGAAGTTCTGGTACTGAGAGTTTAATTCCTAGTATTCCCTCCCCTTCCTTTGTACTAAGGGGGCTTTTTTCATTTTCAACTTTATTGGAGCCAATAGTTGAGAGATCGTCCTCAGGATCTTTCACTTCTGAGCTGTCTCTCTCAAAATTCACAACATACCGTACTTCAGTATTGCTTGACCTGCAGTGCAAGAATGGAATGACAGCTACAACACAATCAGTTACATGGCCAAGGGAACTTTTTTTTTTTTCAAAAGGATCCCTATTATCCTCAATATGCCAACATTGTTCTATAAAAGTAATGTAATTATATACTTCTAACATAATCATAATTATCTACCTAATTGAGCTGTTACCACCAAAAGATTTTTTCCATCATTGAGATTTAAAAAAAAAATCCCTTGCACAGAAATACTAGATTTATTAACAGAAAAAATCCATTGTTAAAAGAAAATGTAAGAAGTGGCAGATATTATCCAATTAAAGCTTAATTCGTGAGCTGTATGACTTGTGTGGGATCAGTAATTGAACACGAACCCTTTTGCTCCTAGTTCACTAGTTCAAATACAAACCCCTGCTGGCAGTGACCAAACATTATAACCATCTGTTGAATACAATAGCCTATGTGAAATACGTTGATTTCATTTCAACTTAGTGGCAAGGTTCCCACATTATCAAAACTCCTATCCCAGTAGATAATATTGCTAGATGTCTTAGAAGATCTGCTAAGGCCGCGTTTCTCAAACTGTGGGTCCCGACCCCCCAGTGGGTCACAAGCAACTTAGAGGGGGGTCGCGGTATCACAAAGTTTGAGAACCCCTGCCCTAAGGGCTTAATATACATGGAATGCATAAGGGCTTTTTACAATTTGAGTTAGTTCTTCCAGGTCATGGATGAGTCATGTACATCAGGCTAATAATGCTGCCATGGATGTTCCTGTTCATAGAATCATAGAACACTAGAACTGGAAGGGTCCTCAAGAGATCACCAAATCCAGTCCCCTGCCCTCACAGCAGGACCAAGCGCTGCCTAGACCATCCGTGATAGATGTGTATCTAACCTGCTCGTAAATATCTGCAGCGATGGAGATTCCACAACCTTCCTAGGCAACTTATTCCAGTGTTTAATCACCCTGACAATTAGGAAGTTTTTCATAATGTCACACCTAAACCTCCCTTGCTGCAGTTTAAACCCATTGCTGCTTGTCCTATCCTCAGAGGCCAAGGAGTTTTTTTTCCTCCTCCTTGTAACACCCTTTTAGATAATTGAAAACCACTATCATGTCCCCTCTCAGTCTTCTCTTTTCCAAACTAAACAAGCCCAATTCTTTCAGTCTTCCCTCATAGCTCATGTTTTCTAGACTTTTAATCATTTTTGTTGCTCTTCTCGGAACTTTCTCCAATTTCTCCACATCTTTCTTGAAATGTGGTACCCAGAACTGGACACAATACTCCAATCAAGGCCTAATCAGTGCAGTGTAGAGCGGAAGAATGACTTCTCATGTCTTGCTCACAACATTCCTACTAATGCATCTCAGAATCATGTTTGCTTTTTTTTGCTACAGTGTCACACAGTTGACACACATTTAGCTTGTGGTCCACTCTGACCCCTAGATTCCTTTCCACAGTACTCCTTCCTAGACAGTCACTTCCATTCTATATATGTGAAATGGATTGTTCCTTCCTAAGTGGAGCACTTTGAATTTGTCCATATTAAACTTCATCCTATTTACCTCAGACCATTTCTCTAATTTATCCAGATCATTTTGAATTTTGACCCTATCCTCCAAAGCACTTGCAACCCCTCTGAGTTTGGTGTCGGCCACAAACTTAATAAGCATACTCTCTATGCCATCATCTAAATAATTGATGAAGTTATTGAACAGAACTGGTCCAAAAACAGTCCCTTGCAGACCCCCACTTTTTTTGTCCTTCCAGCATGACTGTGAACTGTTAATAACTACTCTGGTTATCCAGCCAGTTATGCACCCACCTTTTAGTAGCCCCATCTAAGTTGTATTTGCCTACTTTATTGATAAGAATATAATGTGAGACTGTATCAGATGCCTTACTAAAGTCTAGGTATACCATGCCCACTGCTTCTCCCTTATCCACAAGACTTGTTTTCCTATCGAAGAAAGCTATCAGATTGGTTTGACATGATAGTTAGTTTGAATAGCTAAACAGAAAATGTGATCTGCAGGAGTGTTGAATTGTTACTTTTCATATTCAGTAAATAAACATTTTAAAAAAAATATAACAAACATTAATTTTTAAAACCAAAACTGTGAAACAGTTTTCCATAATGATGAATAACTGAAGGTAGAGGACTTGGTTTCTTATTTGGGATGTGCTATGAATTTTCATTCATACTGCATAGCAAACATCCATTAAAAGGAGTAGGTAATTTTTGTAGTAAATCACATGTAAATAATAAATCTTATAATCCAGTAGCATTTTTAGGTGGTAAGAAACTATTCTACAGATGTTACCAGGTAAATAATGAGAGCAAGGTTGCTTCTTATCAAATCATTCTCAGAGATATAGCTGGTCTTTTTGCTTCACTTCTGTCTCAACTGGGAACTGAAGTAGCAAATTAGATGCAATGTACTTACTGAAGAGAATGTGTATGTGAAAACAGAAACTAGCAAGCAGCTGTCATGCCAAAAATACTCCTTTAAACATAATTTAAAGTATGACATTTTCTACTTAAACCTGATGTTGGATAGAGGTATCTTTAGGTGTTCAAATCAATGTTATTTTGCTTATCTAGTAGAGTGATTTAGGTTAAAGAAGTTTTCTCCATATTCACAGATAGGTTATTACAATTTGATTAAATGAGCCTTTCAAATGGAAGTGAAAGCCAGGCTGTTTGTTTACCACAGATTCTGTGTCTGAATGAAAAACAAATTAATTCACTTTGCCACATTAATAAATAGTTTTCTCAAATGGTTCACTACATTTATTTTTTAAAAAAATGTATCTGAGTTACCCATCTTTATCCATATTCCGTCTTCATTTCATCACACAAGATAGGTCACGATAATGCAAAAGAGAAGGAAAAAAGAGAAAGAAAAGATCCATGTAAACTGTTAAGCCAGGCACTCTTATGTTATTTATCTCAGGACAATTAATATTTTACCTATCCTTTGCCATCTTCATCAGTCTACTGTTCATCCTTACACACTCCCTTCCAAGTGATAGGCAGCTTTCTGCTCTGTCTCTGCGTGTGAGCAGGAATTTTACTGTACTCTATTGCTCAAAGATCTGCACTCCCAGTTTCACTACAAATGACACAATTTGTGGTGATGTTGGTCCTAATATGCATCTCCCCAGTGGAGTGAAAAAGCTGGGACTGAGACCATCTGTCTGCTAAGCCTCAGAAGTAAGCTGACCCATTAATTACCCCCACACACACACACGCAACCTGTGTCCAACAAAGCAGCAACCCCTGCTACAGATTCCACAAAACAGTTTTCTTGTCAGTCAAGGATGATTGTGCTGTGAAACTCTGGCAGAGCACATCAGAACTAATCCTTAATTTTCAGGAGATAACATGATTATGGGGTGGTCCAATGTACTTCCTATACATCTAGACTAGCCCCTACTGGCTGAAAATGAGATACCAGGACAGGAACTGATCGCTTGGAGCCATTCCTTAGAGATGTCACTAAAGGCTTATCTTCACTGTGGGCTAAATCAGAGCTGCTGTGATCAGCGCAGGAGGCATCAATGTAGTGGGTGTAGTGTAGTGTGAGACACCCAGACTAGCTGGCTGCCACACACTGATAGAGGGAAGACACCCAAGGGAAGGGCTTGGGTGAACTGTTTTCTCTTCCCTGAGTAAAAAAAAAGGCTAAACTTAACTGCAGCATAATCAGGCAGGCACCTGGGCTCAATTAGAGCTTGCTAGAAGATTCAAGCTGTTTAGACACCTGCAGCCAATTAAGGCCTGTGGTGCTGCTTTAAAATCCCCCCTTTCCATCCTCCCCCCCCCCCCGGCAAAGAAAGGGGAAGAAAAAGAGTGAAGGACAGGAAGAGGCAGTGCTGTGTGGGTGTGAGTTGAAGACTGACGAGCAGGTACCAAAGGAAAGGTACAGGGAGGGATAGTTTGGGTAAGTGGCCGAGGGAAAGCTTCCAGAATGAGAGTGGCAGTAACCCTGCCTGTTGCCACTGCTTTAGTGTCCCTGGGCTGGAACCTGAAGTAGTGGGCCTCGAGAAGGGAGATCAGGACTCCAGCGGGGATTTTACCTCAAACTTATGAACTATCCTGTGATGAGTGTGGCTCAGTAGGCTATAGCTCCTGCCTCTAGTAAAGAGAAAGAGGCTGTGTGGAGGGCCACAGTGAGCCTCTGAGGCTAACACTATCCACCAGTAGCGCAAGATCCACAGGGAATAGTCAGAGCTTTGCCACAGTATACACTGTAGATCGATCTAAGCTATTTGACGTAAATTACATATTTTGCATAATTTAACTAGTGTAACTTAGATCAATTTTCCTTTTTTAGTGTAGACCTGCCCCAGTGTAAGATGCTGATGCTTAGTGTCTGTCAGATTTGGTCTTTATAGGAAGGGTAGAGCATAACAGCATTTAAACAGCTCAGTGGAATACTCTTCCACGGGAAATGATAAACTAAAAATATGCTTTCGGTTTTAAAAATGTAAATCAAATATTGACCTGTGCTCACTAGCTGGAAAGACTGTGAGATTTGCTGCAGAACAATCTGGGGAAGGTCTAGTTTTCTTTGTAGGGAACAGTGTTTGAATGAACACAACCTCTCCCCTTTCCTAAAGTATGTTGGCTTCCTCTGTCTGGGATTCTGTATATTCTGCAGGACCAATTAGATAAGTCAAACAAGATTTGACCTGTCAAAAATAGCAAAACATCTTACCAATCAGGAATAGTGTACATGCTCCATGTACTTACAGTAACTTCATTTGCACAGAAAAAATAATTAATACATAAATAGTGAGCAGTTTTCCAAACTTGCATGATAGAAATTAAAATGATCAGGAAATTTCATGATAGAATCAGGTCTTGTTGGAATGTAGTTAGTGTAAAATTTATATATCTTCTTTAACTCTACTGCTATGGATTCTCTCTGGAGCTTCTTTGCTGCAGAAAAGACTTGGGGCCACTAGACATTCCAAAATTCTGTGGGAATGCCAACAAGGAATACTGGCACTGCATAGGTAGTATGCCTAGTAAAATGAAAGGAGTGGCTCTTACCACAGTGATTTCTTATTCTAGGTACAGACAAATTCAGTTGTGTCTAACATGGCAGTAATTTAAATAAAATGCTGACTTTTTACTGGTGACCACTGTCTCTGAAATAGCTGAGAGGTTTGAAACAATTAAATCTCTTAGGGTATGTCTAGACTACATCCCTCTGTCGCCAGAGGGATGTAAATTAGACATACTGAAATTGCTAATGAAGTGGGGATTTAAATATCCTGCACTTCGTTAGAATAAAAATGGCTGACGCTTTTTGCCGACGTGGCAATTTGCCAGCAAAAAGCGGCAGTCTAAACGGGGATCAGTCGACAAGGAAAGCCTTTCCTGACCGATCCCTTGTGTCTCGTGCAACAAGGTTTACAGGATTGGTTGGAAAAGGCTTTCCTTGTCGACTGATCCCCGTCTAGACTGCCGCTTTTTGCTGGCAAATTGCCGCGTCGGCAAAAAGCATCGGCCATTTTTATTCTAATGAAGCGCAGGATATTTAAATCCCTGCTTCATTAGCAATTTCAGTATGTCTAATTTACATCCCTTTGGCGACAGAGGGATGTAGTCTAGACATACCCTTGAAGCATCTTGGCTTTATTTCAGGCAGAAGCTTCTACCCATAGTCTCTTTCCTTAAAGATTTCAGAGAGCAAAGGCCAAGTCCAAAGCAGCATCTCCATTAACATAACTTGCTATCTAGAATTCTTTACCATAACTTAAGTTTTGGTCTCTACCTACAGGAGTTGTGCCTTTCTGACATTCATCAGAAGTAGGGTGAGGCCTCAGAAGAAGTTTTCAATAGATGAAATTCTCTGTAACTGAGTTCACTATGACAAATTCCCTGGTAATATAACACATCTGCTTAAAATTAGTCTCTTCTCCAGTTTAAATGATGCAGCAGCATGCTTTTTAGCAACAGTTTGTGCAAACTTAGAATTGTGTCTCCTTGATGTTTGTTCCTGTTTCAAAGTGGCACACTGAAAAATGAACATGAATGTATTGGCTTTTGTAAAGATTAAAAATAAAACCATGTTGGTGACATTCAATTTACATGACGAATAATAAAAAAAAAATGTTAGTGTATGCAGGCCAAAACCACAAATGATCCAAACACTTCCTTTCTCTGAACAGATTCTTAAATCCTGTTGCTGCAGACTATGGTTCTCACTATAGCAACAGAACAGATTGTGAATGTGTCAGAAGAGAGTTTGTTGGATCCCAGGCATCTTTATTATTGGTTGCCCTTCCTTGTAAGATGAAATAATTCCCTGGCCAAACCAAGGTAATTCTGATAAAGCGCTGAATGTTTTTTTTTCCTGACTGTTCTGCAAAATCACACCGTTTCTTTTCTGTTTTTTCTATCAAAAAGTTTAAAAACTTATCTCCATTCTATTTTGTCTTTTCTAGTAATTCTGTAGAAAAGAAAACTGGGAAGGTGTGAGTAACTACATCATAAGAGTAGGATATGATGGAAACATCCTTCAAAGTATTAAAAGGGGTTACCTGAAGGAAGCTAGTCTGGTGGAGGTACTGATAAAGGAAAGGACCTATAGGAACTTCAGGATTCCAGCCCAAGGTTGGGGGACCAAATTCTGGCCCTTGACTTTGATTCCCTTCCCCACATTTTGTATTAGTATTATTTTATTATTATTTATTAGTAAATTGGGGGTGGGGGCAGCATGTGTGTTTATATTTTTATGCTACGAGCTACAGTTGAACTTTAAAACTGCTGCAGATTTTGTTTAATAAGCTACAAGACAGCTTGGAGTAATAATGTAGATTGAAGTTTAAAAATTCAAGACTGTATTAAAAAAACTCTGAGACTCTTTGGATAGGTTGGAACAAACTGGTTGCAAAAAACGCACAGATTGTATGAATATATCATTAAAATAATCAGTACAATAGAGCTGCTTACAGCTACGGCCTTGCCTAGTACAGAAGAATCTCCAGTAACTGACTAATTACCTTTCCTGCTGTAACCTGCTGTTGCTGAGACATTTTTTCTGTGGTCTATAAGGAACACATGATTCATGCATAAAACAAAAGTCTGAGGGGATGGTCATACTACCAGAACATTTTTATTTCTTTAAGTAATTAGAGATATATTAACACAAGGCTGTTGGCAAGTAAACAAATGGAAGGTGATGTGCATATTAATAGGCCTTTGAAATAGCATTTCTGTTTTCCAGATGAATCAGGGACTCTTTTTCCATCTCTCTCTCTCTTTTTTATTATCCAGTCTCATTTGGAAGTATTTGTCTGTGCTAGTCTCCATTCTTATTACAAAAGGTCCCAGAGAGCTAATTTATGTTTATAACCACATGCTTTCTACAATAAAATTGCTTGTAATAGTCCTCTTGGCGATGGGGAGGGAATCCTAGCAGTAAATAGAACACAAGTCCTGTTTTCTTACTTACCTAAATCCTAACACGTGAATTTCTTTGAATCCTGGAAGTTTCTCAAATATCTTTTGCATCTATAGAAAAGTAAAAACTCATTAAAGCCATGTCTGCTGTTACACCTTTCTTAAATGCGAACACCTGCTGTGAATGGGAAACTTTTTGAATGCTTGAAATACAACATTTAGGATTTTAGAAAATGCTTAGGACATTGTAGCATATAAATTTTTCTTGATTTCATTGTTCAATGTATACATGACTTGGCTTTGTAAATGTTGCCTGTACTACCTGATGAGCAGAAAGCAATCTAAAATGCAGCTTTTTCAGTGAGAGTAATTATGTAAATTAGTGGTAGCCTACTTCATAATAGAGTAAGTAAAATATTCATTGAACCAAATATTTGCTTCATTTTGTCTGCTTTTTATTCATGAAACATTTGCAAAACAATGTGTTAGCTGTGCATGATTAATTATTCAAAAGTATGCATTGAATTTAGCAGCTTGCGAATTGTTTGCAAAGTGCTTGTGAACTGATACCTTTGACTATTCTCTATTCATTATATTTGGGTGGTCACAGAGTATACCTTCTGCTCCCGAAATGGAAAAGTGGACCCCTTTAATTTAAGAATAAGAAATAATGAGTAGCAAATAACAGATTAAAAACATGTATGATACACATTTGTCAAGCTGTAGAGGTTTATAAGCATCTTCATGAATATCTGATGGCCACAAATAACAATCACCACAAATCACAGTGAATTGAATGAATGAATGAATGAATGCCTTAACTATTTTGTGTTTGCTCGTTTATGGTAACATTTGCACACTACATTAAATGGTATCTTGTGTATACATATATTATGTAAATTAGATAAACTCCTGGTTTAAACACACATTTTCACAGAATGATCTGATTAACATTTTAGTTCTGTAAAAGACTGAGGACATCATCCTGGGTGCTGAATGCTCTCATCCTGCTAATGAAGCCCTGGGGAGTTCAAGGAACCCAGAACAACAAAGACAATGAACTGCACATTAAGGAATAAGCTCCTAATACATTAGCACATCATTTACAAGCTGCAAGAATTAGTGTAATCATTAAGTCTTTTCTATCTCCTCTTTGTATGATTCTGCATAAATCCTGCTTACGTTACACCACTCTTCCTATTAATGGGTGGGAAGGAATTGGACTTTGAGAAGCAAGGAATAAAACACTCTTATGGGTCCTGTTTTGTGTATGTGTGGACTCAGGCACCCCCTCCTTATCCATGACACGCCTCTTGTTGATTTTCTTCACTTCTCTCATTGCCTTCAAAATGGTACTATCCGTTGAAGTGACAGGTAAGTGACCTTAAAAGATTCAACTTCGTACTTAGGTTCTCACTTGTTGCCCACTCTTCCCCTCTTGAGTTTCTCTTGGCCAATTGCTGTGATTTGTCAATTGCTGCCAGGTTTCTCGTTTGTCCCTTAGTTCCCTCAGCACCCTGGTAATGTTATGAAGGAGTTTTCTCTCATTGAAGAAATGGCACAGTGCAGTGTAGTTTCACATCTTCCCCAGATCACACAGGAGATCTGGCCTAAGATTCTCTTCCTAGACTTGATGAATTTCCACAGCTTTTGTAGGCATCCACAGCAAGTAAAGGAAGGTGGCCGGTGTTCCATTCCAGTCTGAGCTGGCTAGGTGGCATTAGTCTTTCTCTGAATTACTGGGTGAATAAAAGATTTCATATATAATGCAGCGATGGCACCTCTTGTCTAGAACTCATCCCTCACATGAGGAGAAATCTAGGGATCACCTCCATCTTGATCTTGGATAGTTTTAATGTGGAGGCTGGAGTGCTAGGTGTAGCCTAATTCTAATGATTATCAAATTGCCATGGAGATATGGCCTAATATAAAGCATTGGACTTGCCCTATTGGTTACTTGTTCGCAGGGGACACTTTGCAGTCCTTCCTTGGTTCTATGTTATAATGAATGAAATCACAGCATTGTTTCAGTCGTGTGTGACATCTTGTTTCCTGCTTCTCCAAGCTAAAGTTAGTTTGTCTCCATAAACAGACATGTGTTAACTTGCAAATCTGTTAGTGTTCACATTTGTGCAACAAAAGCCTACAGTGACTTAAATCTCTCTTTCTGTGTTTTGAGGTGAATTATAAGCCAATGGATGTTTGGGTTCCAACAGTCCCCTCCCTAATAAGAGCTGAATTAGAATTTGTGGATGAGGTCTCAAAGCTGGTTGAGTTCACACTGGTGGTTCTAACCTGCTTACTCTCATTCCACTAATGCACTTCTAATTCTGCCTGGTGATAAGATCACCCTTTGCCTCCTCAGTGGACTATCTTTGGAGGAAGGGATGCTAGCTCTCCTATATAGTGCCAGCATGTGAACTGTTTAACTGTTCAGTACTGAATGTTAGAAACATAGCTTCAGACTCTTTACAAAGGTTTTCACACAAAAAAGAAGATACTTTAATTATCAAAACCCCTTTTCTCTTTTTCTTTCATATGAAAATACCGTAGAAACTCCTAAAAAAGCAACCAGAAGACACAGCTAATTTGTAAGTTGTCAGAACAGTATATGTACTGTAAAGAAAAGTCTGCAAGCAACCTTTAGTAATGAGATACACTTAAATATTTTGGAAGAAACAGCTATTTATTAACTCTGTCACTACACTCTTTGTGGTTTCATTGTGAGTGTCTGCAATTTATTAAGAATGAGTATAGCTAAGGAGAACACACAAAGGAACACTGGAGAAATTGTCACTAACTTTTAGTTAATTTTACAAAGCAAGATTCCTGGAGATCTCCATACCATCACATGCTAACTATATAATTGCTAATTAAAGATGTGATTAGCATTATTAATGATGTAAATATGCCACTGCTGCTCTAGTTCTCAATAAAATAACTAGAAGAGGCTGTATACTTTCAGTCCCATGGCTGCTTGCTCTGAAAAGTAGTTCAGACAACAGTAGCTAATTTCTTTCAACATTTGTATTAAATTGCTCATTAAGTTTATCGTGGAAATTAAATTACTACAAAGCTCTGTCCATTAATTCCTGATTAGGCCCTAATGACTTCCTAATGTTGAAGTGGGACTAATGCTCTGCTGATTGGTTATCTGCAGCTATGCTGCAGAAAAGATGCTAGAATTCTTGTAGACTGAAACATGAACAATTATTCCAAACAAGAGATGTCTGTGCTTGCAGGAAAGTGCAACAGGCAGGGGCAATTGGACACATGGGACAACCTACACATGGTTGAGTACCTGCCACCACGTGTGTACTAGTATATGCTTAATTCTTGCCACGGCTCATATGAACTACTGAATAATACCAATATGCCATTTTACTAAATCTTTAATAGTAATAAGTTTGAATGTGGCAGGAAAGTAAAAGCTTCTGTAGCAGTCTTTTCCTCAACAGTTCTTGTTGCACTAATTTGATATTGGCCTGAAATTTAGGAAGCATTTTGTGTTGATTCAGAGACCATGAGGTACAGTAGAGACTATTGAATTCTTCCCTTAATATCCCATGGTAACCTGGCAGCAATTCCATGGAAACCTGTATTATAGTAGGACATTACTGTTCTTTAATAAGAGTGTGCTCTGTAATATAGTTATGTGGTAAGAGAAAACCTTGGAGAGATCTTCATTGTATGTGATGCTTTGTTTTTTAATAATGTCAGTGTGCTGCAGTTGTTTTTTGGTGTAAACAAATACAAGACTCATTCTTTAGCAACCCGCTTACCTGATGTTGAATTTTTGCTGCTAGCTCCTGGTACTGTGGGGAACTGGGATCGCTCAGCTCTGGTGTGTACTCGTGATTGATGAGAGTGACACTGAACTCCACCATCTGCTCCCCTGGGAGTTCAGGGACTGTATTAGTGACTTCTGGCTCCAGCCCCTGAGACAAAAGAAGAGGAAATGAGCTTTGTGGGGAGAGGAAAATAAGATGACAAAGTAATTTCTTCAAGCAGTTTAGTACCTTTAACGGGTACAAAGATTCTCTTACTCTTTCTACAGTAGAGGTTTCTCATGTAAAAAAAAAAAAAAAAAAAAAAGGATTTCTAATTATTATTTTAAAATTATGCATTTTGGCACAGAGTTAGCCAATATGTTTAATCCACAAAATACTTTCAGGGAGAATAACAGGAAAGAACAAAAGTAATGTCTGCATCAGAGCATATGCTATGCTTCTCCTATGAAGGAGGCTCAAAATGACAGCTGCCTCTAGTCTGGGGGAGGAGTTTACCTATTTAAAACAACAACAACAAAAGAGTCTTAGTACTGGGCCTGATTCTTCCGCCATTTATAAAATTATTTCTTCTATGCATTTTAAGGGAGTTACGTCTAGTTTACGCCACTGTATGTGATATGAGCGTCAGGCCCACAGAGTGAGTGGTGTTATAAAATCCCACCATTATTAGTGTGCAGCATTAATCTGTACCTTCCCTTATTCTTCTCCCCACCTTTTTGGCAATTTATCTGACATCCGCGTAAAGATCACATAAAGCTTTTTACAGAAACAAGATAGGTTTGAACCTTGCTGTGTCTCAGCTTGCACATACAGTTGATTTTGGCGTGTCATACAAACATTTTGCTTTTGTTTACCGTGGTATAACTTTATTCACTATTAGGTTCAAAGGCAACACTGATTTTATTGCAACTGGAGCAATTTTGGGATTTTTTTACCTGTTTTAATGAAAATTTGGTGAAAGGCACCTCTTTATGAATTTTCCCTCATTCAGAATGTCCATCTCCTATAACTACAAATGGCTGAAGCCAGGAAGAAGGTTGCCATTTCCCTACAGGCTATCTTCAAGTAGAAGTGAGGTTCCTTTAATAAAGATGGCTACTACCTTCCACTGTTTTCAGTGAGTTTGAAAACATGTCCACAGGCAAAATGGCTGCCACTCTGTGGTTCAGGGGACTAGATAGGATACAGGGACAGCGAGGAGCAGCAGATACATTGTGAAGGGTGAATGGGGAAAGTGAGGGGGAGCAGGGCACTGAGAGCAGCAGAAGTTTACTGGGTTAAGGAAGTGTTGGCAGGTAGGCGGGAGACTGAGCAGGTTGTACAGGACATTGACATAGTGGGAGATGGAGTGAATAGACTGGCAGCATCCTCAGCCTAGGGCTAGTGGTGGGTAAGGCAAGTCCCCTCTGAGCAGCTGGGGAGGTGATGTTGCTTAGTCTTGTGAACTGATCACAAGTCATGGGGTTTTGGAGCCTGCAGGAGATGCTGTTGAGATAACATGAGATGCTCCCTCAGTCCTGTGGTTCTTCAGGGCTAAGCATGTGTGGGCAGTGCTCTGTGTGAGAGCCTTTAGGGTAATGACACACATCTGCCCTGCCCCTGATTCCTACCATCAGGTATGGCCCTAGAGCAGAGAGAGGGTCCATGAGCAATGGGAGGCAGTGAAGAGGGGTGTTAGGGAAAAGCTGCTGCTAGGTCTGGGGCACCAGACCTAGCAGCAGTACTTCCCTCCTTCCACTGCTTTTACTTGGGATCCAGGTAGAGGAAGAGCCCTGGGAGAAAGCAAGGGCAGGGGAGGGTACAAATCAAGAAAGTAATAGAACTGTCTTCACTTCTTTTCTTATTGATGAGGAGAAGTTAAGTGGAGCTGACTAGCCAGGGAGAAACATGCATGGTGTGTGCATTAAAATGGATTTTTCAACCTGAAATTATTACACATGCACACACAACCATAGAGGGGATTTAAAACATCAAAGACAGACTAAAAACATGGTTTGTCGGACAAATCTCATGATTTTTTGGGGATCTGTCTAATCATTTTCTCTGTCTTTAAGGAATCCAACATGGTTTTTGATTTCTTGAGGTTGGCAAAGGTGCAAATGAGAACAGAGTTTAGGCTACTGATGTTTTTAATTTGTTTTTATACTCTTTAATATTATTATTCTAAACACAACACTTCATTAACTGGCTAAAGTGCACTACTTGTTGGGGAAGTGGGAGGAGGGAAACTAGTTTAGGCCCTTTCAGTCCTTGTAAATGCATGAAATTATGAACTTAGCCCATTATCAGTGTTGTTTATTCATATATTTTTAAGGCTAGAAGAGTCCATTATAATCACCTAGTGGGACCAGTATAACTCACAACATAAAATGTTGCTGTGTAATTCCTATATCAAGCCCACAAGCTTGTGCCTAAATTGGAGTATGCAGGTCAATGGACTTATGAGATTTTAAAAATTGCATCCCCAGACTTTGAAGATTTCTTGTAATAGAGATCTCACAATCTCCCTTGGTAAATTGTTAATTTACAACTTGATATTATAGATGTTGCTCCTAGTTACCTTTGGAATACAGGCATTTCTAAGGGCAGTGTAAAGATTCAAATCGTCTTCTGTTTCAAATCCTTCTTCAAGACTACAGTGCTAATCAGTAATACTGACCTGCATCTGTACAGCATTCCCTTGCCAAAACAATTGCATTTAAAAATAAATGCTGTAATACAGTACCATCTTCTCTGTTCCCCTGTGGGTTTCCTATTATCTGCCTGTAAAAAAATGTAAGAAACTTGGAGCAAGAACCATCTCTCCATCATCTTTGTCTTGTACAGTATTGAACATATTGTTAGTGATTAACAAATGCTACCTTTTTTTATACTGCTCAAGGACATTTCAGCTCTTGTGTAAAGCCAACAATACATATGGCCAGCTGAGCACCTGGGCTTTGATAGCTGCCAAGAGCAAGCAGAAAAAGCGACTTAATTTATTATTCAGGAGCTTCAGGGGGTAGCCGAGTTAGTCTGCTACAGAAAAAAACAACAAATGGTATGTTTTAATCTATTATGAGGGTGACAGAGGAGAAAGAGAGAAAAGGGGCATGTAACATACAATGAAGGATAATTATAAACAAGTGTATGTTTGCGCCAGCATATTCAGTGGTGGTGTTGTGCAATTGTTGATCAAGATGCCTCAGTTTTAGATTAACCTATGCCAGATACAGTGCACATAAAAATCTGTCATTTCAATGGCTTGTCAGAAAGGGAGGTGGATAATTCTGGGTGCTTTTACAACCCATGCAGGACCAAAGAATTCATACATTTTTATCACTATTGCTTTTGGAAGCAGTTCCAAGGACTGGGGTGAAGGGAGAATAGAGAGTGAACCTACAACATGAAAAAATTAATTTCATTTTAAAGTGTACTTCTAGGGTTTTGGATTACCATGGAACCTTTCTTATCTGGCATCCTTGGGACCTGACCAATGCTGAACCAGAGAATTTGCCAAACCACAGGAGGTCAATATTGTCTAGCAGCATTACCAACACTTCCACTGCTTACTAGGCTCTTGAAGACATTTAGGGGTAAATTAGGGCTAAATAACAGCACAGAACACTGAGAGCGAGGACTGGTGGCTGTAAACAATCTTTATGGGACCACGGGAAACTTGGCCACACCCATGATATGTGGACATCTGTCTAACTAAAATCATGCTGGACCACAGGTGTTGCCAGACTAGAGAGTTTCAAGCAGTAGAAGCAAATTACTTTTGCCTAGCTCCTTCCCCTCCCCAGCTAATAAAGAGGTAAGGCTCAGATTTTTAAAGATATTTAGGTGCCTCATTTAACTATATTTTAAAACTTGGCCCTAAATGAATTACATTTGTTGTCTGCTTTGCCTCTGGTGAATTAAATGTTGTTGATAGATGGCACAGAAAAGAATAAGTTACAACTTCCCCAATTTCAATTTTATTAACAGAAGGAAAAGTCAAAGCACATGAGTTTTTTTTTTTTAATAGCCAGGCCCAGTTTTCCCCCAGTGGTGCACTGAGGTATTTCTGTCAGAACAGGTGATTCTTTCCCTCCCTGAGCCTCTGAAGCCCTTGGGAAGTTTGCTCTGAAGAGAGAGGGGATTTCTGTGTCACACTTGTTGCTGAGAAAGGCCAGAGGGGCTAGTGATAGTTTTGCCTGTTCCACTGCACAGTACAGAACTCAGAGTGTGAATTTTTACTGCTTTTACATGAAATAGAGGTATTGCAAAATTGTGTAATTAGGCCTAAGAGCCTTAACTGTGAGAAAAAGGAGAACTATGCTTCAAAGACATTATAATAGTCTGTATATTTTCCACACCCATGAGCAGGAACTATTACTCATTAGTGTATCGAAGAGAGGCTAATAAAACTCTTGAATCTTAATTGAAGTGAACAGAAAAAAACACGAATGGCTTTGAACTGCAGAGTTCTATAAACAACATTTATTCATTTATTTGCCATATTAGTTTATAAAAGAGAGGTGAATCAATAGTAAATAGGTTGTTAGACTGTCCTTACCTTCACAGCAGTCTTTGTGTCATTGACAATTTCGTTGCGTAGAGTGCCATTAGACGCTGATGCATGGGGAGGTGGAGATATGTTAGGGGCACCTGCTAGGATTTAAAATAAAAAGGAACTGAGAAAAGGGCATTCATTAGAAAATGGCAAAAATCAGTCCCCTTTCTCTGTTGCTTAGATATCAACTAACAGAAAATGCATTTCCTAATTTCCGGTCGGGGGTGTGAGTGTGTCAAGAAAAGTCTGGGCTCTGGAAATGTAGGAATGAATGAAGGTGTGACTGAGAGTCCTTTTGCTGTAGCCATTATATGGCTTTTCATTAATATTATAATGAAATAATATAGTGGGGTTGCAATAAGCAGAGTAACTCTGAACTTAACTCCTTTGAGAACTTCTGAGCCAGAGAGCTGAAGCTGAGGGAAAAAGAGGGTCTTAGGCAAGGGAGCAGTGGAGGACTTGGATATATGTATTTAGTGACATACAATACATGTATTCTGCTAAATGTCCTTACCATATGGAAAATTAATGTGTATGTTTGATTTTGCCCTTGCAGTCCTTGGTTCTTGACCATGTCACAGGATGACACTGGCCTATTAAGAGGGAAGAATCAAGTGCACTTGCATCTTGTCAGCTTCTCCCCAACTGACTTAAAACTGACTCAGGCCTAGCAAGGAGACAGCAGCAGGTGAGGGTTTTCTAGGCACAAGAAGAGTGTAGAAGGTGCCTGAAGCTCCCCTAAAGGCAGGAGAGCAGTAGAGCAATTTGCTGTCTAACCTTCCTGAGACAGGGCCTGGGGGCTGAAGGGCAGGTAGCAGCAGAGCTGTATGCTAACTTGTATGCCAAAGAGTTCAAGCTAAAGGCCAAAGAGGGCTTAAGGCAAGGGAACAGCAGAGAACTTGTCTGCTGATGTTTCCGAACTGGAGGTAGGGGACCAGGAGATGGGTCTATTTTTCGGTTGGTCTGGCATCTGAGAGGTTAATGGACTAGGAAAAGAGGTGGACGGTGAGGATGAACTCCCAGAAGAGAGGCTGGGGGAGTTCTTGCTGGGAGGAGTAGGCTTGCATTCTAGCTGGAAGAGTGAGGGTGGTTGTCCTGGGAGAACAAGAGAGGATCCACAAAGATCCAGGTCTGGCAGAAAATGCCAGTGTGTGATGGGTATGTAGGTAGAGGGTGTCAACATGTCGCGTTTTTTTTTAGGGACTACATGCATTGAGTGTGATAAATGGACTATGTTCTGCATCTTTTGTTATGGATTATATTACACCAAGTTTTGAGGAGAGGTGTTATTGAGGCAAGAGAGCTTAACGTGGAGTTATTGGGGATTCTGAAAGAGGAAAACTGAGGCAGGTACATCTATTCTGCTGCACCCTGCTGCTAGATGGGCCTCCATGACAGACTAATATCTTTCTTTAGGGCTCAATTTCAAGTAACAAGAAACTTTGGGGATAAAAAAAACCTTGATTTTTTTTCCCATTGGAAGCAAATTATATATAATATTACAAACACCTTGGTTAAAGTCACTTTCAATAGATTTCTATAATACACAAATTAATAAAGATGATTGTCCACTTATTACAATAAATTGCTAGTGTTTACAGGTTTTATTTTCAATATGTACCAACACTTGAAAAAACACATTAAGGTTTACATATCACAACTGCTAATAGTCTTTCCTGCCACAGCTTTTAAATTAAAACTGGAATTAATATGCTGATATCAATATGACTTTCTAGCTAAACACTTTGAAATAAAAAATTATATTGGAATATCTTAGTATGCTGATTTTGGCTATCAAAATGCAACAGCTTAAACCCCAACCATTATTTTATCAGTGAAACAAAATTAGCACTGTCACCTTATTTGGTGCAACTCAAATCAGAAAAGGTTACATTTGTTGACGTGCACCCTAAGAATGGAAAATAATGTGAGAAATCAAGTTAGGGTACTAACACAGCAGGGCTAAACTTGAAATAAGCAACACAACTTGAGCTATGCTAATTGCGTAGCTTAAGTCGAAATAGCTTATTTCGAATTTGGGCACTTATTTTGAAATAGAGCACTCTTTCCCCGACTTCCCTTATTCCTGGTACAATGAGGTTTACAGAAGTTAGAGTAAGAAGCCCCTTATTTTGAATTTATTTTGAAAGAATGAGCTTGTTGTGTAGACACGCAATATGTTATTTCAGAATAATGTTCGTTATTCTGAAATAACGCTGCTCTGTAGACGTATCCTTAGAGTCAGTAGCTTTGTCTCAGTGTCAAAGTATGACATACAAAAATTCTAATATACTCTATTTTGCTAAAACACTGTTTTTTGCCTGTATGTAACTGAACATTTTTTACTTTTGTTGTAGTCACCAAATTACAGTCTCCTAAACTCTGACAGTAATTGTTTCAAGCAATTGTGCTAATGGACTAGCAGTTTGTTTTACCTGTAGAAAGGGAAGAAATGTCCTCGTGCTTTTTGCCACCTGTCTTTTCTGTAGATATTTCATCTTTCCTATTAATCAAATAGACATGAATGATTTAATGGCCAGCATGATTGTAGTGCCATTATTATCAGAAATATAATGAAATTTTGGCTTCTATCTTAAATGCAGTTTTAAATTATAGTAGTTATTTTAATGTAACATTTCGATTCTGGCTATCTAAACACAGCAGTGGAGCAATCAATTGCTTTTTTATTTAGGAACTTACAGCACTTACATTTATCTCCCTTTTGCTTTAAGCATAACACTCCTTCTGTCACTAAGAAACTATTATAAGATATATACAACTTAAGTCAGAATTGGATAGGGCCTCAGGTCAATCACTGTGAATATTCTCTAAATCAAATATTTCTCCCTTGCTGGTCGTGACATTAAGGATCTTTCGTATTGTCATCTTTTAATCTTGGAGCCACTGGGCTCTACTATACTAATCCTCTTTATTTTTCCTGGATAATTAAGGAGGGGAGATGAGTGAGAATCAGTTGTCAGACCACTGGCAGCAAGACGGCCAACAATGATCCCCCTTAAACTGGTAATTGTCTTAAACCAGATCTCGTGATCACAGCCAGTCTGAATTATAGGAAAATCTGGGGTCCGATCTGGATCACATCATCACAGGCCTCTCTATAATGGGCCTAAAACCAGATGCCCCAGAACGCTGAGCAAGTTTAGATTCAAATCCAGATCTGAACTGTGCAAGTTTGACCCCATCGTTTCTTCAGACATAGGAATGGCACATTGATGTTGCACCAGATCTGTTCATGACAAGGACTTATGAACACAAGTCCTGCCTGAATCCAGCTCTGCCTTCTGGCTGCCTGAATATCTATTGATTCTTATCAATGGCCTTTCTTACATTATGGATATTTAAAATAATCTCTGGACACGGAGGCAGTTTTTTGCACTACCAAACTGGACATCCAAATTTAATAGCTGTCTCTTTCCCCAAACTAACCAAGACTAGTACATTTATCCCTGGAAAGAGGAGTAAATGCCTCACATGGGCTTTGAATTGCTGGTACCCTTTCAACTAAAAGAGAAGTATGACATCCTGTGCCAGCCATATGTTCAATACACATTGGCTAGAAGGTTGGCGGCTGTCATGTTCATGTCATGTGACTTCACTATTGAATACATTAGATTAGAGGGAAAATAGATTTTTTTTGGAGGAAATGCTTATGTGAGGAGTGTTCTGGCAAAAACTGATCTGAGAGAAAATATATTGCATATGCAAAGTATTTTGTTAATGATGAAAACATTAAACTCTCAGCATATGCAGCCTAAGCAGGTCATGCTGCATATGCCCAAATAGCTAACTTAGTTATACCATGAAAAATGTAGAGCAGGTGGACAGTGGATCTTTTGCCATATTCTCTGCACATTGTGTATCGCAGCAACTGAATATAATTACCATATTTTTTTCTACAACTTTAGATAATAACATGTATATTTAAGCATGAATTACTAATCTGTACTTGGCAGTGTCGATGAAACGTACATGAAATCATTCCTCCAAACAATTCAGTAATAAAGAATAAGTCTAATTGCATAGAATCATAGCCATCTACATTTTAGCTAAAATTGTTTAGCTAAAATACAAATAACTTCATTTTTATCTGCCTCATCCTCTGAACGGTACATAAGGAAATTTGTGCTGTGCATGGGAGCACTGGAAATTAGCTTCATAATTAGCCACTTCAGCCCTTCTATACTTCTTGCCTGCTGACTGAAGACTCTAGTTTGCACTGATATGAATTGGGAATTTAACAAAGCCTTAAATTATTAAAATACATACCTAAGAAAGCAGAAAATTCAGAACTGTCAAGTCAAAGACACTAATGACAGATGAGATCATTGTGACAATGATAACAATGTAGTTTATAAGAATGAAAAAAAAATTACAGCTCACTACACAGGATTACCTAGAGTTCTACAAACAATTGTATGAAATTATATTGTGGTAATTTGACAAATAATCACATGATTAAAATAGTACCATAATATTTACATACAAGGGGGCAGAATTAAGCATGCAGCTTTAATTTTGTCATTTTCAGCCTTTTGAGGGTTTTATCCTGAAGGCCTAATGTTCTCTTAACATATAGGGCCTGATCTATTTTGTTACACTAGTTTTATGTGAGTGTAAGTCATTGACTTTAATGGAATTTCAATGGATTAAAACTGTTATAGTGAAGCAGAGCATTGGGTACCAAGAGTTTTTTAATATGAGTGAATGAATACACAATAGTAGTGAGATACCTGAAATTGAAGTCTAGATTTCTACAAATGTATAAATTCTTCTGGAGAGTTTTAAGACAGGTTTGACCCTTTCCTCTCTTCCCTACATATTTTTAGTATTCTTGCACCATACATAATTCTCTAGGAGTTTTGGGCATGGTCTATTGTCCATCAAGCATATATGATTACATTTATTAGATAGGATGGTAAGTATCTACCAGCTTTTTATTTTAGCTGATTGGAAGCTGAGGTTGATGGGCTATCTTTTCAGAATATGACATAAAACATCTCCTCCTCCTCCCCTTTCCCCGTGGCTTCTACTGAATTATTTAACAATGTTTGGATCCTGGAAGAAGGAGTTCCAAATCACTGTAGCATGCAAACCAAGAAATTTATTTTTTTATTAAATGAAGAAAAGTCACTATTGGAATAAATATTGTCTTACTGAAAAAGGCCAATTTTCACATATACACACAATAAAGGTATCTCTAATAAAATATATACCGTTCATTAAAAATATGCATATGCAAGGAGTAAAAATCTTGGCTCCTCTTGAAGTCAATAAGAATTTTGCCATTGACTTCAGTGTGACCAGGATTTCATGCAAGGCATGTTTATATGCATACAGCAAATACATGATCTCTATGTCTACACTATATAGCAAAGGAATACTAGTGAAAAATTGAGGTTAAACAGTTAAAATCACAAAAAATTTGCAAAGCTTAACATTCCAACAGCAATGTGAACTCAGCTGCAAAATACAAATAATATATTATTACAATATATTCAGCTACACATGAACTCAGAAAAATAGAAATGCAAAATGCTACATATATGAACTCAGCCACATTGCATGTTGCTATGTTAGAGTCTTAAATTTTGCATATCCCGGTTTGTATTTAAAAAGTCAATGACTGTATAACTTTAATGTCATGTTAAAGGGAAAACCTGAACTTAAAAAATATTACTTTTACTGTAACATTATAAAGACAGAGTAATTTTAAAGTGATTCAAGGAGAAAAATGATTTTTAATTTGTTTTTTGTTGCATTTGACAGCACGTTTCATATAGTAAGTTAATTAATCATTTCCATCATGTTCTTTATCTGCACCTTTTACATTGCAACAGGAGAGAAACTTTTTAAAAATAAGAATTTGAGTACTGAAAATCTCAAATATTGTCAGGGGGATTTGAGTAGGTTTAACATGGGGAACTGTTTAAGTAAGTTTCAAACTATACTTAAGTTGGTGTCCATTTAACATAGTTTTTACATTTTAATTTCTGTGAGAGAGAGACAGGGTAGTTAATTAAAAAGAAAAGGAACTAGATAAACACTTGTGCTTAATATAGTTGGTCTGCAAATGGTCCCAAGTGATGACACATGAGATCATTGGGACAGGGATAGGCTAA
Source organism: Pelochelys cantorii (assembly GCA_032595735.1). Taxonomy (NCBI): domain Eukaryota; kingdom Metazoa; phylum Chordata; order Testudines; family Trionychidae; genus Pelochelys; species Pelochelys cantorii. The sequence continues at coordinate 60,669,845 of CM064328.1, read as the reverse complement.
GTTTCTCCTACTGCTATATTTGTCCACCACTGGAAATTTAGCAAAGTATGTATTCCAGAAGTAGATTAAGCTAAATTTGAAAACAAACAAACAACTGTTCCTCTGAAATAGCTAAATAGTGAATTTCCCAGTGTCAAAAAGGCCTTAATGTCTGTGTAGTGACAGTTTTCTACATGGTAGGATTTACAGGATAACTGAACATCAGTTAACACTGAGCTAATCATATCTTAATTATGTAAGAGGATTTGCACTTGTAGAATGGAGCAAAAAGTGATTAGAACCTCTATAATTAAGGAATGTCTTAGTTTTCCCCACACCAGTGAATTATCCTTTTCTCCATCTTTTTTTAAATTTAATATTAAGGTTTTGGGGAGAATTTTGTGGTACCTATGTGTTAGTCACCCTCATTCATGCCTGCTATTCTGGCAGAGGCTTTGGCCTTGTCTGAGCCTTTGGTCACACTAAGCCAGGAAAGGTATTAATTAAGGCTTTTGCACAGCCTTAATTATATGGGGCTCTGTTATTGTACAGTTTCACATATACTACGTACACGGCACACCAGGTTACTGCACATTCATGCATTCTCTCACTCCCACATAAATCTGCACATACCTTTTTCAAAAAAGGCAGTAGCATCAGCTGGTGAGTACTCTACATTTGCTTTACTTACCTTTCCTGGAAGGTTCTATGTTTTACTCGCTGCAAAAAGATTAAAAAAGTTTTTTTTACTAGTGGGTGTATTCAGCCTATTAGTTCTATTTACTTCATTGGTAACACCACTTTTTTACTCAGTGAATGCTGATTTTTTTGCAGTTCACCCTCCCCTATCTACGTTATTCCTTTGCCCTTATGCATGATATTTAAGGGGTGGAATCTAGGAAATCTTCTCATTTCTAAAGAAAGTTAAATTGTTCTTACCCGCTGAATTATCTCCAGATGTTCCTGGGAGTTGCTGAAGTTTTTGCCAATGTCAAATATACAGAAGGTTTCTCTCTGGCAGGCAGTGACCCAGTTCTGATATTCATTTGTATCAGGAATTCGATCTAAAAAGATCCGAAAGGCTTCCCATACAGCTTCCTGGCAAACTGAAGAAGCAGAGCAAAGTCAGGGATGAGTGTACTAAACTGAACAGAAAACTTCCAGGTCATGATCCACACACTCTTACAAAGCAAGAGCTCATGTTCTGTTGCATTTAGGATTTTAAATGAAAGGTGGGTTTTTTTTCCACTTTTCAGGTCTATTAGAGTTGACATTCATTTTTCTTCACACTGACGGACTGGGCCTCTGAATGTTAGCAAGCACCTTCTTGCTGCAACATGAAGGCCTTGTATGAACAATGAAAGAAAACAGAAGTAAGGAAACATGTTAACCATAAATTCACAAGTGGATTTGTAAATAACATGTTGATAGATAAAGAAATAGTAAGAAGAACAGCACTTGATAAATTTGCAGCTGCAGTTTTGCTTATTAATATGTAAGATGATTTACCCAATGTAAATTTAACTCCTAACTCAATTTTTTTTTTAAATTATTGCTCTGGGGTGGGACTGGGGATGAGGGGTTCAGTATGCAGGCTGCGTAGTGGAGTTTGTGAGTGAATTTAAGTGTTTTTCAAAGCCTGAAAAAAGAGAGATTAAACCTCTGAGTGCATCTACACAGCAGGGCTTAACTTGAAATAAGCTATGCAAATTGAGCTACATCAATTGCATAGCTTATTTCGAAATTGGGAGTGTCTACACAGCACTTACTTCGAAGTAGAGCACTCTTCCTCTGACTTCCTTTACTCCTTGTACAATGAGGGTTACAGGAGTCAGAGTAAGAAGTCCTCTAGCTTGATAGTATTTCGACATTTCAAAATAACTGCCTGCTGTGTAGACGTGGACTAAGTTATTTCAAAATAATGCTGCTGTGTAGACATACCCTTGGGCATAGGAGTAATTAAGTATGATAATTAAAACTTCATATACTTCCCCCTTGTTTCCCAAAGCACCTCTAGAAAAATTGACTCAGTTCAGGTATAATCCCCTGAGAAACAAAAGTGTTTTCTTTCTCTTTGTATGTGTGTACAACACATTCATTTGCTGCATGTTAAATATCAAGTCCATGGCGATGAATCACCAAATTGTATGCAAAGCTGCAGCAGGCAGCAAAGAGATGGGTTTCTCCATTGTGGAGGAACCACTGCTGTTCTGAATCTCTTAGGAAAATAAAAGTAAGCACAAGGAAAAAAAGACCATAGATGGAAATTTCAGATGAAGAGCTCAGTGGGCTAAAAATCACATGGAAATCAGGAATGGCTCTGACAGAATCTCTACTTAATGGATTCTCTTAGCTATCCCAGGTAATTAATGGTATGGTGTGAGCTCTCTCTCTTTCTCCTGCTCTACTCTTGCCAACAACCTGATGTTCAGCAGAGGACATCTGCATCGACTATTTTCTCTCTCCTTGCATAAAAAAGCCATGAAACTTAAGTAATATTTTAAGAATTAGTTTACATCTGGGGCTGGCCCCGGCATTTTTATAGTATCCACAAGTGTGCTATACATTTCACAGGCAACACACAGAAGTAAGGTTGCTGCCCCAAGAAGCTTGCATACCAAATGTGGACAAGTGAGGATCGTAACATGCACCAGGGAGAAAGGAGTAAGCAGATGGGTTATAATAAAACAGTATGGTTACTCAAACATACATTGTATTGGTTTAATTATTTTTATGAGTCTAGGCATGATTTTTTAGGCAATGCTGCAGAAGTTTGTTTTTTTAGAAATGCTCTGAGTGAGCCGAGGGTGAGGCCTGGTGAAAAAATTTTGGAAGTGGCCCAAATACAGACGATATGGAGCATATGAGTAAGCATGTGATGGAACATGGCCTTGTTCTGTTAACATTTATACCCGGCAAATACCTACAACTTTTCATTCTGACTGTAGTCACCTATCTTGTAAGATGAGGTTGGGGGCCCAGCTGTTCCTAGATCCACAAAGATAATCAAGTGTTCCACATCCCTATTAACTATTGGAGCCCTGACCCCTTTGAAAGTACTTCAGTCCTTGCACAGATACCAATCCCTCTTCTTGCCCAAAATGTTCTGCAAGGGTTACAAAGATCAGGCAGAGGCCCATATCTCACTTTGCAGTATCCCATTAACTTACAAATGATTCTGGTAATACATATGCTGATCTGAGGGAATCTATCTTTGTTATATGACTGATGTGGCAATTAATATTTAAAGGATCACACATCTTAAACGCTATATATCATCTCTAATGTTGCTTGAAATACAAAATGATTCTGAGATTTGTGAACACAATAGTGATTGCACTGTTATTTTTCTTTCACTGAACTTCTTCCCTCCCGGTTTCTGGATGATTGCTTCATTCATTATTTGTTGGCTGAATCCATTGTTCGTTACTTTCAGTGTCACCGAACCTAGCTAAAACATTTTGGCTTTGTGAAAAGATGGTGCTCACAGAATGAAAGTTCAGACTCCTTAAAATGTGTATTCCAAGTCTGAGGTCTTCAGAGGAAAATGAACTCAAACATTTTTGAAATGTAGCATACTTTTTTCCCCCCACAGAACTCAGCAATTTAAAAGTTGTATCCTTCAGCAGTCTCAGATGTGTTTTAAAATGTTTGATAACTGTGAGATGGAGCTTTCGCTTTTAATATTTGATAATTTCAGTAACTTCAGGTCAAAATTGCATATAGTATCAGAAACCTCAGGGTTTCTAAAATTAATACAGTCAGTGATAAAAATTGCTAGTCTCAAAGTTAGCATAGGCATGCACTCTGCAAACATGCTCACACTTGCAGTGCCAATGCACCTCAATTATAAGTTGTGAAACATTTGCCCTCCCAGAACCATGGCCGGCCCACAACATTTTGGCACCTGAGGTGGGGAGCTCAAATGACGCCCCCATGCTCCCCTGCTGCAGCAGACACAATTTTCTACACTCTGGGTCCTAGTGGTGCCCCCCCCACAGTCTGGCACCTGAGGCGGCCGCCTCAGTTCGCCTCATGGTGAGGCCAGCCCTGCCCCACACTGAGCCTCTCATCTGACTAGAGGTCAGTGAGAGACCTCTGTTACATTAACAGTGAATAATTTAACTGATTAATTTAGTCCTTTTTTCCATCCATGAATTATAATTGCTTAAGGTGTCCTTTAGACTGATTTGTTCCTTATTTGCAACCAGAGCTATGTTTAGCCACATTTTACTTACATTGAATAATACCTTTATGAGCAGCACCTGCTGAGTAATGCATTAGTTAGTGGGAGTTAGGGGTGACAGAATCTGGCTCTAAATGAATAGTTCGCAAATGAGCAGTCATTCATGTTATTGGTTAGTTCCTTAAGTCACACCTGGTATTCTCTGTGATCCTTCTTTGGAGGCCTAAATTTTCTAATGAGGAGCACTTTTTTAAATCTGCAAATTATTTGCAAATTATTATCTCTGATGGGGTGTGCATACCCCACCTTAGACTGGAAGGGGTTAGCACAACACTGTGGCCAGAGGATGTCATGCCCCTCCCAACATACTGAGCATGCTCCAAGTGCTGGGCCAGTATAAAAAGAAGCAATTTAGCTCAGACAGAGACTGGTCACTGAGGAGGAAAGAAATGAACTCAGACATTTATATTTAAGGTATCTCATGTCTTAAACATTATATATTGGTGGGAGCTCCAGCTGAGAACCAGCTACAGAAACTGTTGGTAGAACTGGAGACCTGGAGGACTGAAATAAGCCTCCACAGCAGATGGAGCAGGAGGGAGCAACCTGCGCTGAGGAACCTGGAGATCCCATCTTCAAGGACTGCCACACCACTGCATACTGTAGGAAGTGACCAGAAAGGGTGCACGAGTGATATCATCCACCCAGGTGAGCTCAGCATGTTTTGGTGGGATTTCCTGCTGAGTCAGTGGTGTACTGAGCTGACATTGTCAGAGCCCTCGGTTGTGGCCTGATAGAGTTGAGTGGATCTAGGCCCCACTACTTGGGCTGCTAGGCTCCCTGTTGATGGCCTTTTTGGTACTGGCTATTGGGCCAAGGTGCCCCATAACAAAGAGCTGCTACATAGACACTGGCTATTAGAGCTGCTTACCTGTAGTAAAGGGCTGTTTATTGACTTGGGTTGTTAGGCCACACTACCCTGTAAGTGAAGGGCTGCTACCCTGAATCTGGCTGTTAGGCCATGTTGCCTTGGACACTGGGATAAGCATCTTTGGACCATGGGGCTTGTAAGGTCTGATATCACCCCATGGATTTAACTGTGGTGTCCATGCACAGCCTCTACTTCCCCCCAGTAGGGTACGAGTGTGCAGATGTCACCACACCCTTTTTGTTTTTATAGTGTGGTTGAAAGCGCATTGAACTGGATGGGAGTCTTTTCATTCACTTCAATGAGCTTTGGATCAGGATCTTTGTGTGTTCATTCTGTATCAGGAATAAATGTTCAATATGAAGAACTAAGATAAAACCACTAAACCCAGTTTAATTTGTAATTTACAACAAAACACATTTGGGATTAAGATTTAAAGCAAGGTCTTCAGCATTGATTGTGTTATTTGAGCACAGTTTTGCTCCAGTCACTTGCATTGATTTTTAGCTTGAAATTACATAAAAGGCAGAATGGCCATTACTAGTGATGAAATTGTTTTTAAGACTGCAAGTTCTCCAGGGGAGGGACTATGTCTAGTTCTATATTTGGAGGGTGTCTAGAACATTTTGGATACTATCACAATCTAATCTACAATAACATACAGTGGAACCCCATTTATCCAATCTAATTGGGACTGGGGCAAGATCAGATCATCAAAAATTTGGGTAATCAGGATAGTTGGCAGAGAGTTTCCTATCACCTATTTTAATATGGTTGGGGTGACATGGGTCTAACATCTGGAGCTCTAGCCTCCTGGACCACAATGCCCATGCCCCACCACTGTTAGCCCTGGGTGGCTGGTGGTTTGGTTAATATGGAGATACAGATAATGGAGGCTTGAATGAGTGTTCTACTCAACTTGAATTGCTTGTTTAGGATGAAAATAATCTTTCTAGAGTCTGTGCTGTGCTAGAAGGAGTGAAGAGAGGAGCACCAGAGAGCAGTGATGAAAGGGGATACCAGGATAAATTGCCTAACTAGGTTGTGGAATCTTGATCACTGGAGATAATTAAGAGCAGGTTAGACAGATGTCAATCAGGGATGGTCTAGATGGTGCTTGGTCCTGCCATGAAGGTAGGGGACTGGACTTGATGACCTCTCAAGGTCCCTTCCAGTTCTAGTATTCCATGATTCTATGAAACCTGAAGCACCTGCCATGTCTCTTTTTTACAGGTAGTCTCTCTCCACCTATCCATGCACTTATTTGTTTATCATCAGTGAAACAAGAACACTTTGTATCTTCTTTGATGATTATAAAAGCAACTTGGTATCTTTTATTTACATCGCTGCATTATATTCTGATAACCCCTCGTCCCGCGTGCTACCACTGTTTTGTGATGTACCTGTAACTTTTCATTGGTCTAACAGAAGAGTAGGTGCCAAGTTTTCTGCCCAGTACTAAAGAAGGGAAAGATTCACAAGAAGAGAATATATGGTGCTATCCTCATCTTACCTCTTAACCGATAATAAGCTTGATGGCTGGCTAAAATCTGCTTCACTGATTCTTGTGGACAGACTTTCACCCCCGTTGAGAAAATAGATGACCTCTTTGTTCGGTGCTTTGCCATATCAAACATCCGTCTGATGGTAGACACTCTTGACCTCTTTGTTGTTTTCTCTGTTTTATCTGACCCTGAGGGATCTCCAAGATGTTTGGTTTCATCGTGGTTTATTTTATTAGGGATTTCTGTAAGAGGTAAAATAATGGAAACATAAATATATGAGCACACTGTATGTGGGAAGTCCATATGTACTATAAGATAACATGTTGAAAATATACCAAAACCTGAACACCAAACACTAGGGTTCTCAAATATTTACGTTACAGAGAATATGTCAGTGTACAGGCTGATGGATATGGTCTTGTGATCAGACCATATAATTGGGAGGCAGGATATCTGATTTCTAATCTCCACTCTGATTAGCTCACTGCATGACTTTGAAAACACATAGGTACTTCTGAGAATTTTATCCTAAGGCCCAGAGCCTAAAAGGTATTTAGAGGACTAACTCAATGGAAGTTAGTTGCCCAAATTGCCTTGAGGATGTGGGTCCACGTGACTTTAGCCTAAGTCCCATTTCTAAAAGTGACATAGGAACTTAGGGCCATATTTTTAAATGTACTTAAGTGACTAAAGATTCATATTGGTGGCTAGTGGGAGTTTCAAAAGTGCCTAAATTGATTTAGGTGCCTAATTCACATTACTTTAAGTTCCTAGTAATATTGAAAATGATAGTAGGCAACTTTAGGCACCTAAATACCTGTAAAAATCTACCTTTAGAAATCTAAGTTTCATTGAAAGTCACTTCAGGTACTTTTCAAAATCTGATCCTTAAATCTCTTGAATGCCTTCATTTCCTCATGAAAAAATGAGGATAGATATTACTTGCTGTTCTTACCTTATGGGGATGTTTTAAAGGTTTCATAATCATTTAGAATCTTGGAAGGCACTACAGAGGTGTTAAGAGCCTTTGTAGTGGGTTGTAGTTGTTAGCATAAAATTGTATCATTAGTAACTAAGGGTATGTCTAGACTACATGGCTCCGTTGACGGAGCCATGTAGTCTAGACATACCCTAAGTGTTGTCTTATGCAGAACAACATCTGTAAGGAATGGCGATGCTTCCAAGGTGACAATGTTCAATTTATCCACAGATTAGCAAATATCCCTATATTCTGAATGGCCCGGAGTTTTTCAGGACATGTTTGTCCAAATTCTGCATTATATCCAACATGCTATCATGTTACATGAGAGTTCAAGTTTGATTTTAAAAAGTTGTAATCAAATTAAAATAACTTGTAAGCTATATATTTCAGCGAGCTTAAAAAGTAGCCTTTTGATGAAGATAATAAAAGAGCCCTTGGGTGAAGCAATCGATGTATTTTAGATTCTGTTCTTTAATGCTGCATAAATTATAATGTACATGTTAAAATGCACTTTTAAGAATACTTTTGATACATTTACATAGGCTTGATGCAGCCTTTACTCATAAATACTCAAAAATGTAAATAGAATAAATTGTTAGTAGTTGGAAGAACTGCTGTGAAAAGGAAGGGGGTGAATTCTGTACATAATTGGAAAACGTTTGAGGCAGAAAATCAGAGGGTGACATAATGTGCATGAAGCCTGGATGCTTATGAATTGGCTGCAAACAACAATTGTGTTTTGAAAAAGTTCAAATTTTCTAAGTCGAGGGGAAAGGTGATAAACCAAAAGAACACACTTACATGGAAATAAGATTATTAGAACACCAAGTGTAAAACAAATCAAGTCAATTTTCATGTGCATTTGAAAAAAAAATCCTTACAATACTTTGTACAAAATTATTCAGGAGTGCTGAAACAATGTTTCTAGCAGGGGGGCCTGATGATGGATATCTGTTATTTGGTGTTAATACTACGTCAAGCCACAAGATATGGCAGCACCCTAGTTCCAGTGCCACTGAAATTGTCACCAGTTTTTAGATGAATAAGGGGAAAATAAGAAAGAAATATCCATTTGTTAATTTTTGGAACTCAGTGAATTATAGTTTTGCAGGAAAATGGGGAGGAAATAGCACGAGTGGGAAATCTGCAGGCCACAGATGGTTGTTCAGGGTTAGCCACTGGCAGGCTGCCTGACACTTTGTTTTATCTGAGTGTCTGCAGGCGTGTAGCCCCACAGCTCTGCAGGGGTGTAGTTCAGTGTTCCCAGCTATGGGAAGTGACGGCCTAGCCCGTGTTGCTTTCCACTTTTCCCATTGGCCAGGAATGGCGAGCCATAACCACTAGGAGCTATGGGACTGCATACCCGCAGATGCTCAGGTAAACAATCAATCTTGTGGCCCACCAATAGCTAATCTTAATGAGCCATGTGTGACTGATGCACCGGAGTTTTCCCACCCATGAACTACAGATTAATAGAAAAACTGGATATGGCAAAAAGGGGTGGAAAATCTGGAGATAAGAACATAAGAACGGCCGTACTGGGTCAGACCAAAGGTCCATCTAGCCCAGTATCCTGTCTGCCGACAGTGGCCAGCACCAGGTGCCCCAGAGAGGGTGGACCAAAGACAATGATCAAGCGATTTGTCTCCTGCCATCCCTCTCCAGCCTCTGACAAACAGAGGCCAAGGACACCATTTTATCCCCTGGCTAATAGCCTTTTATGGACCTAACCTCCATGAAATTATCTAGCTTTTCTTTAAATTCTATTATAGTCCTAGCCTTCACAGCCTCCTCTGGCAAGGAGTTCCACAGGCTGACTACACGCTGTGTGAAGAAGAACTTTCTTTTATTAGTTTTAAACCTGCTACCCATTAATTTCATTTGGTGTCCTCTAGTTCTTCTATTTAGGGAACTAATAAATAACTTTTCTTTATCGGCCCTCTCCACACCACTCATGATTTTATATACCTCTATCATATCCCCCCTCAGTCTCCTCTTTTCTAAACTGAAAAGTCCCAGTCGCTTTAACCTCTCCTCATATGGGACCCGTTCCAAACCCCTAATCATTTTAGTTGCCCTTTTCTGAACCGTTTCCGAGGCCAAAATATCTTTTTTGAGGTGAGGAGACCACATCTGTACACAGTATTCAAGATGTGGGCGTTCCATAGTTTTATATAGGGGCAGTAAGATATTCTGGGTCTTATTTTCTATCCCTTTCTTAATAATTCCTAGCATCCTATTTGCCTTTTTGACCGCTGCTGCACACTGCGTGGAAGTTTTCAGAGAACTGTCCACGATAACTCCAAGATCTCTTTCCTGATTTGTTGTAGCCAAATTAGCCCCCATCATACTGTACGTATAGTTGGGGTTATTTTTCCCGATGTGCATTACTTTACACTTATCCACATTAAATTTCATTTGCCATTTTGTTGCCCAATCACTCAGTTTGGTGAGATCTTCTTGGAGTCCCTCACAGTCTGTTTCTGTCTTAACTATCCTAAACAGTTTGGTATCATCTGCAAACTTTACCACCTCACTGCTTACCCCTTTCTCCAGATCATTTATGAATATGTTGAACAGGATTGGTCCTAGGCCCGACCCTTGGGGGACACCACTAGTTACCCCTCTCCATTCTGAAAATTTACCATTTATTCCTACCCTTTGTTTCCTGTCTTTTAACCAATTCTCAATCCAAGAAAGGACCTTCCCTCTTATCCCATGGCCATGTAATTTACGCAAGAGCCTTTGGTGAGGGACCTTGTCAAAGGCTTTCTGAAAATCTAAGTATACTATGTCTACTGGATCCCCCTTGTCCGCATGTTTGTTAACCCCTTCAAAGAACTCTAATAGATTAGTAAGACAGGATTTCCCTTTACAGAAACCATGTTGACTTTTGTCCAACAAATTATGTTCTTCTACATGCTTCACAATTTTTTTCTTTACTATTGTTTCGACTAATTTGCCCGGTACTGAAGTTAGACTTACTGATCTGTAATTGCCAGGATCGCCTCTAGAGCCCTTTTTAAATATTGGTGTCACGTTGGCTACCTTCCAGTCATTAGGTACGGAAGCCGATTTAAGGGATAGGTTACAAACCACAGATAATAGTTCAGCAATTTCCCATTTGAGTTCTGTTAGATCCCTTGGATGAATGCCATCCGGTCCCGGAGATTTGTTAACATTAAGTTTTTCTATTTGTTCCAAAACCTCCTCTAATGACATTTCAATCCAGGACAGTTCCTCAGATTCATCACCCACAAAGGACGGTGCAGATTTGGGAATCTCCCCAACGTCCTCAGCCGTGAAGACTGAAGCAAAGAAATCATTCAGTTTCTCCGCAATGGCTTTATCGTCCTTGATTGCGCCTTTTATAGTTCGATCGTCTAGGGAACCCACAGTTTTTTTAGCAGGTTTCCTGCTTCTAATGTACTTAAAAAACATTTTGTTATTTCTTTTTGAGTTTTTGGCTAGCTGTTCCTCAAAATCTTTTTTTGCTTTTCTTATTACATTTTTACACTTGATTTGACAGTGTTTATGTTCCTTTCTATTTATCTCACTAGGATTGGTCTTCCACTTCTTAAAAGATGCCTTTTTGTCCCTCACTGCTTCTTTTACATGGTGGTTAAGCCACGGTGACACTTTTTTAGGTCTCTTGCTATGTTTTTTAATTTAGGGTATACATTTAAGTTGGGCCTCTATTATGGTGTCTTTAAAAAGTTTCCATGCAGCTTGCAGGGATTTGGCTCTCGTCACTGTGCCTTTTAATTTCTGTTTAACTAGCCTCCTCATTTTTGTGTAATTCCCCTTTTTGAAATTAAATGCCAGGGTGCTGGACTGCTGAGGTGTTCTACCCACCACAGGAATGTTGAATGTTATTATATTATGGTCACTATTCCCAAGCGGTCCTGTAACGGTTATTTCCTGGACCTGATCCTGTGCTCCACTCAGGACTAAATCGAGAATTGCCTCTCCCCTCGTGGGTTCCTGCACCAGCTGCTCCAAGAAGCAGTCATTTAGGCCATTGAGAAATTTTATCTCTGCTTCTCTTCCTGAGGTGACATGTACCCAGTCAATATGGGGATAATTAAAATCCCCCATTATTATAGAGTTCTTTATTTTGGTAGCCTCTCTAATCTCCCTCAGCATTTCAATGTCAGTATCACTGTCCTGGTCAGGTGGTCGGTAATATATCCCTACTGCTAATTTCTTATTATTGGAGCATGTAATGACTATCCATAGCGATTCTATAGAACATGTTGATTCACTTAATATTTTTATTTCATTTGATTCTACATTATCTTTCACATACAGTGCCACTCCACCACCCACCCGGCCTGCTCTATCTTTTCGATATATTTTATATCCCGGTATGATGGGCTGTGCAATGAGTTTTTAATTAACATCCAAATTAGCATAAAATTCACCTTGCGTAGAAATGATGGAATTTGTTTTTTACAGTTCATAGTAATTATAGTTAACCTTTGTGATAAAAAGTAGTTTTGTGTATGAAGAGTAGACTACTTGGCGATGAGTGCCATTCAGTAGCTGGATATTTACAAAGTGAAGCCAGTATATAATTGTTTTTGTTTTTAATCACCCTGGAGGTTTCATGGCAGCAACTTTTAGACTTGTCTAAGTAGAACTGCCTAATGATGGTATGTGAAAATGATGATGGAGTGTTATATCACCACGTAAATATTTGTATCCCTGTCTTATTGATTTGTGCCAGTGCAAATGATTAGAAAGATGGATAATATCCTGAACAAATGATAGGGGTAAGACAGAGGGATAGATTACCACAGTTTATGAATGAATTTGAATGATTTCATGTTTCCATATTCAAGGTGTGAACAAATAATAAACAGCCATTTTTTTAATGGTGCTCAGTTATGATCCATAAAGGTGAGACAGCATGAAAGGAATTTTGCATCATGCAAATTCTGCCAAGGGCTACCAGAAATCACAATGGGGCAAATAATGAGGCATCCTAGCCCCAGCTGTGTCATTAGTGGCAGCAGAAATCTCATGCAGATTGATTCTATCCTAGTAAGGTCTTCAAGGCAGGTCTCTGCAAACTCCTGTGCAAGGATGAGATATGCTGAATGAGGCCAAAAGCCCACACAATGGGAAGATAAGGAGGATGCAGCATCTGCTCCACTCTATATGCAGTATTTGTGGTTACGGCCTAGCTGCACAGGCCATCTGACCAGTAGGGACTGAGGATTTGTCCCAAACCCATGATAGCTTTTGTATGAAGCAAAGACCTTTCAAGAAGGATTTGCTTCTTCCCCAGGATGACATTAGCTTGAATTAAGGGCCATTCTATTTTCCGGAGTATTATGATAGAGAGTCTCAGTTCAAAGCGGGAATAGTCACTGCATCTCCTCTCTGTCACCGGTGCTAAGATTTGGATTTGGGCTGTGGTAAAGGGACAGTGTGCTTACACTGTACTTGCATGTACTCACTCCATAGCCCATGCTCTGGTTACCTATTCAGGGCAGACGTAGTCTTCCTCTGTTATAGCTACTCCAGCCACAATCAGTGTTCCATCTACAGGGACACCGAAGGAATGTGTACACTGCAGTGCTATTTTGGGATACTGGAGGTGTCCAGAAATAGCTATGCCACATCTTTTGAGCATCCCCATTATTTCGAAATATAACAGGCTCACTATTCCTATGTCCCTGTAAACCTTGTTCCATGAGGAGTAAGGGACATTTTGGAATAGTGATATATTTTGAAATAAGTGCTGTGTAGACAGTGCCAAATTTAGAAATAAGCTATTTTGAAATTAACTCGAAATAAGCTACACAATATGCATAGCTCAAATTGTGTAGCTTATTTCAAGCTCCAGGTGTAGTGTAGACACACCCTGTGAGACCTGAATGGGGCAGAGGGCTTCATATGGGCTGTGCATAGCTGGATGAATTTCACTGTATTTGTATCTCATAGGTGACCGATTCCTTTTTGTACACATGGCTACTACTATATCAATTTGTGAATTCACTTTCTTGTCATACTTCTATAAAACTTGTCTTAGAAAACTTACTGTCTCCATAATATTTCCCAGAGTATAATGAATGCTAACTGAAGAACAAACTCTCTCTGGATAGAAATGCTTCATTTTGTGACTCATTAGACCCCTGTCCTCTTTCTGTTTTACCGGAAACTGTCAATTATATACCTAAAAAATTTTCACCGAAGGGCACAAGCATCTAAATGGCTTAAACATTTTACATGTTTGAATATGTGTCATTCAGTTATAAAGCTTGATTTTTTGTGCAACTTCGACTATGTCTAGACTGCAGAGTTTTTCCAGGACTTTGCCGCATCCAGGGAAAGCGTCCTCTTTTTCAAAACAGTTTCCAAAAAAGCAGGCGCATTCTTTCGGCATCCCTGTATTCCTCTCCGTGTAGATGGGACAAATTTTGGAAAAGCTTCTTCCGAAAAAAAAAAAAGCAGAAAAAGATACAGAAATTGCAGTTCGCAATTTGCATATCTTTTTCCAACCCCTCTGCCCAGTCTAGACGTAACGTTTGTCTCCTTCTGCTGGATAAAAAAAATCACTTATACATAACACGTTCTTTGCCAGCTGGTGATGTGGTTATCAGCTGCGTAGTCTACACTCTCACTGTTTTCTCCTCCCTTCTATATTTGAATAGACTTGACCCATCCCAGTTTTATACATTGTATATATTAAGTCCAATACCTTGAATACTTCTAAAGAAACCACATTTCAAGGTATCCCATGAATATGGAGATTTATTTTAATGTAAAATAAAATACTTTTTCACTTTTGTATGTATACATAAAACACTTTCTCTAAACAACTCTCTTGCCCTTTTGTTTAGTACTGTTAATTGTCAAAGACCAAGTACCAGTTTTTAACATCAGGAGATGTATAGAAGATTATTTCTATTTTTTCATGGTAAGTCTAGTTTAAGAAAAGAGACATCTGCCACCGTTGGGTAACCTTTCAATAATAAATTGTAAGTGTTTCATATTTTACGAATGTGTAACTAATCCTCACAAACTCCCCTCTGAAGGAGGTAGGTATAATTACCCCCATTTTCCAGATGGAATAACTGAGGAAGACCGGTTAAATGGTTTTACCAGGGCCAAGGTGGGAGTTAATGTTAGTGCAAATATTAAAATTAGGAATGCCTGGTCCCCTAGAACTGATATTCAACATTTATAACGTAGGTTCTGAATCTATGGTAGTCCTGAACAAGAAAACCAGAATCTTTTGTTTAAAAAATGTTGACACAAAATCTTTTGGTAATTTTGATTTTTTTTCCCAAAAAACTTTTGGGGTTGAGAAATTTGTCAAATAGCCTTTTCTATGAAAAGTTTGATTAATCTAATCAACATTTTCTGAGAAAACAATATTTCTTCAAAATTTCCCAACCAAATTTATGAATCTGCATGACAGTAAAAGGAGAATTCATGGCTATTTAACAGTGCTCTTAGAAAAAAAAGAAATTTAAAAAATTCATGGAGTAAATCTGTGGAATATTTCAGAAGCAGGGAGGTTGCATCTATGTTGCTTTCCCATTATTGTAGTGGATATCCTTTTATAAATATTTCCTTATTTCTTACTGACAATATTACCTGTTCTCTTAGTTGTCATTTTCTTTCTTGTAGGCCTGCAAAATATATTCCCATGACTGCATTATGCTATGGGGTAAATTCAGAATAGTTTGACTAGATGTCAGAAAGTTGATTATATGCAAAGAATTTCAAAATTGTGAATGCTTGAAAAGAAAAGTAAAGGGTGACATCAGGATAAAAATGGCAATATTTTAATACTTCCGGAAGAAAAGAATTGCCTGAAATCAACCCAAAGTTTGAAATCAATAAAAAAAGCAAATTGGTGTCTGTAAAAAAAGAGCATGTTCACTAAGTGTAAAAAAGAAGGCTTGATTGATAAATAAGGCATACTGCCTTCAAAGTAAACTCATTACTAATTAAAACCCAAGATTCATTCAAGGAAGAAAACAATAACTGATAACAAAAAAAACTGACCAAAAAATTACCAAATGGGTTATTTCAAGTGCTTCCCATAAAAGTGTTTGTCACCCAAGAATTAAGTGTACAGCAAGTAACAGTACAGCATTTGATATTTGAATCTGAGCAGTAGGCAGGGATAACAACATACATTAAAATAGATCAACAATTCTCTAGAAATGATTGATTAGTATGAACGGAAAGCTAACATATGAGCAGGTGCAACTGGTACAGCTAAAGGAAAAGTGCTGGACTTCTTACTCAGAGCCATACATCCCATTCTCTGGTGGGAGCATTCACAAGCCCAATCTGGTGGTACTTGCCAGTGGTGGGCAGGCCCAGTGCAGCATGCTCATTCAGTGTGTCCTGATACAATGGGAGTCCCTACACACCATTTCCATATGGATGAGATTGATGAAGGGGGCAGGCAGCAGGGATGAACATGACCAGGTCTCTGTCCATGCATCAGTGGCTGGCCCCCCTCATCTTCCCAAATGGCGGGGCAGTAAGCATATGGATCCATTCCTTTCCCTGAGGAGTGGCAGCACAGATCCCCCTCCTTTTGGGAAGCTGGAACAACAGTGTAAAACTGTCCATTGCTGAGTGAGTTCTTCAAGAAACTAGTCAAAGGCTTCCCATGAGTTCATCTAGCTCAGTGGTTCCCAAACTTTTCGGTATCATGCCCCCCTTTTTGAGAAACCCTCACACACCCCCCCTCCCAAAAAAATAGCAGCAAAACTTGGGGTGGGATTGACGGGGTGTGTGTGTGGCTGGGTCGCCTCATGCCCCCCCCTGGAATTTCTTCACGCCCCCCCCAAGGGGGCACGCCCCCCCAGTTTGGGAACCAATGATCTAGCTGAAGCCATTACCTGAGATCCTGCACAATCTGGTTTCAAGCCAGGACATGGGCCAGAAACAACATTAATCTAACTGAGGGATGATTTCTTTATGTTAAGTGGATAAACATTCCCATTCTCCTCAATTTCTTTGCAGGATTATGTTCTGTTGACCCTGAGATACTGCTGTCCCATCCAAAAGAGGTGGCAAAGCCCTAGAGAATACTCTAAATGATTCAAGTCCTGCCTTGAAGAATGCACCTGAAGGACAATGAAGAGACATTGCACCTCTCCTAATAGGCCCCTCATTTAAAGAGTGCCTCTAAGATCAATTTGCCATTCCTGTGGTGCTTGCCCTTTCCAGATTACTGTACCCCTTTCAAGAGTCTGATTTGTCTTGTATACCTCCAAATTTCACCTCACTTAAAAACTAACAAAACCAGACAAAATACACAAGTGTCTGTCACAGCATCCTAATACTGAAAAATTGCTTTCTTTCTCATTTTTATAATACAGGTTGAACCTCTCTAGTCTGGCATTCTGTAGTCTGGCAACATCCATGGTCTGACATGATTTTGGGTAGCTGGATGTCCACTTATCATGGGCATGGCTAATTTTCCTGTGGTCCCATAAAGGTTTGTTTACAGCCACCAGTTCTGGCTCTCATTGTTCTGTGCTGTTATTTAGCTCTAATTTACCCCTAAATGTCTTCTAAGAGCCTATTAAGCATTGAAAGAGTTGGTAATGCTGCTAGACAATATTGACTTCTTGTAGTTTGGCAAATTCTCTGGTTTGGTACCAGTCAGGTCCCAAGGGTGCCAGACTAGAGAGGTTCAACTTGTAAAATTGTTAAAAAAAAAAAAAAAAAAAAAAAAAGGTCAATTGGAATATAAATATTGTACTTACATTTCAGTGTATAGTAGTACAGCGGTTTCTCAAAGTGGTCAATGAAACCACTTCGAGAAACCTGTTAACTGGCCACTCTGGTGTGTTTACTTACTGGTGCCGTGGCCATGCAGCCTTGTGGCTCCCATTGGCTCAGGTTTGCCATTTGGAATCAAGGGGAACCACAGGAAGCGGCATGGGCTGGGCTGCTGCTTCTCATGGCTCCCCTTGGCTGCAACTGGCAAAACAGAGCCAATAGGAGTTGCGAGGTTCCTTGGTCATGGCACCAGTAAGGCTGTGTCTACATTACAAAGAAAAGTCAGAAAAAGATACATAAATTGCGGTTCGCAATTTGTGTATCTTTTTTCGCTTGTCTTTCAAAAGAGGCTTTTCCAAAATTTGGCGCATCTACATGGCTCCAAATTTCAGAAAATCTCCTCTTTTGAGCCATCCCTTCTTCCTTGTAAAATGAGGTTTACAGGGATGGTGAATTTTTTTTTTGGAAAAGCAGACACGTTCGTTGGATGTGGCATAGCTTTTCTGGGGATATCGGAAAAGAGCTGTAGTCTAGACGTAGCCATCGTAAACACACTGGAGTGGCCAGTTAACTGGTTTCTCAAAGTGGTTTTACAAACCACTTTGAGAAAAGCTGTAGTAGAGCAGTATAAACAAATTATTGTCTATGAAATTTTAGTTTATGCTGACTTCACTACTGCTTTTGTTGTTGTTGTTGTTGTTGTAAAACCCTGGAAGACCCCTGAGTATTCCAAGTGATAGACATACCGTGGTTGAGAACTAATGGTTGCTCAATTCAATGCTATTCAAAATCTGCATACCTGGTAGTGTAGACATAGCCTATGAAACTACAGGGGCTCAAAAGCTGCCAATTTGCAGATAATATCCAATTATCTATCATTTGATAGGGACGTGAACCACCAAGATAGTACACAGTTGGGAGAAGATCAACTAATGTATGAAGAAAGCAACTGGTAGAAGTTGAGTTCAGGTAAGATGATTATTCTAGCTGGCAGAAGGAAACACTTTTAGAAGTCCGAAGCCATGGTGCCTAAAGGATCACTTAAAGCTCTAAGATAAGGGCATCTGTCCTCTAGCAGATGGAACTGTCCCTTGCAAAGGTAAAGCTTGTGTGTACAGGAGATAGAACATTCTCAGGGGCCAGTTCATGAATCCACAACAAACTTCTATAGGAGCAAAGAACTACAACAAACCTCACTACATTTTGTCCCAAGTGTAAGTTTTTTGACATTGCTTTCATTAAGTCCTTTTTGAAAATGTCACTGAACTTACACTTAAGGATCATTAAGAAGCAATGACAAAATGAACAGCTTTAATGGCTCTAGCCTGCTCTCTTGTGTAGTCTGATTTTAAAGGTTTTCAGTTATTACTTTGAGAGTTGTCAGGCTTTTGTTCCAAATAAGGCCTATCACAACATAAATGGCCTTTTACCTTGAGACATGGTGATTTCTGAGTCATGCCTCATGAACATGCACTTCAAACTTCAATCCCTGGAGCTAGTTTTCCTCATTGTTTTACTATAAAGCACAGACAGCATTTATATCAGGGTCAAAAAATATCCCTACACTCTTTGAGTAGTAATTAGCATGCAATTTAGCATCAGTCATGCTCTCCTTTGCTGTCATCAGCTAATAAGAAGTAAGGAACTTTGCAAATCCCTTTCTGCAGTTTTTGGAGTGAAAAGCTTTGGGCTTCTCTAAAGGCAGCATCTGAGAGCTTGTCTTCACTGCTGTAGAGATTGATGCTGTGGTGATTGATCTTCCGGCATTTGATTTAGCAGATCTATTAAAGACTCGCTAAATTGAATGCTGATGGCACCCGCATCAACCATGGCACTCCTCACAGTTGCAAGGAGTAAGTGAAGTCAATGGCAGCATTTCTCCCATTGACCTCCCTCTGTGGGGCCACACCAGAAAAGTAAGGTACATCAACTCCAGCTACACAATTGTCATGGCTGGAATTGCACATCTAATATCGCCAGTGTCAATCTGGTGTTATAACAGTTTGTTCAGAAAGGCAGACTCACAAGCTCCAGTGTTTGTAACATGTAAAGGAAGTAAAGAAAATACATCAGTTTGATCAATTACTTAAATAAGTTCCAAGAAAAGCAGAAGCAGAGTTCTGCTTCCTCTCTCTTCCCGTGGTAGCTAATATGCTCTTAGCTGATGGAGAATTTATTTTCTAGCTGGGACCTACCAAGCAGCAAGGGGGAAGCTCTGAGTAGACAGATCTGAATGTAGCCCAGGACAGTTGTGGGGACTGACATTAAGGTAGCTTGAAGCATATAGTTACTGAGTTACTGTGGCCTTTTTGGTGCCAATTAAAATATGAAGTAATCAACTCTCCTGCTGCCTCAAAGTGTGGATCACCTGGCCCCTGTGCAACTGCAATTTTTAACTGATTTTTATTGGTACCTCCAACCAGAAACCCCTTATCATGTGTTTAACCCAGTGACGAGTCAATAATACCCAATGAAGATTGCAATCAGGCTGATGTCCCACATCACCCCTCGTGCATCCTGCCACTGTCATGCAAAATGAATCCGATGGTCAAGAACTTGAGCACTCCTCTCTTCAGGTACATCTGCATGGAACGGTGATTTCAGGATACCAGAGGTAACCCCAGAAATAGCTACCCTGCGTCTACACAAACCTCCTGTTATTTTGAAATATTTTTCGAAGTAATGAGTGTGCTATTTTGCCATCCCGGTAAACCTCATTGCATGAGGGATAAGGAATGGCTCAAAATAGTGTGTTGTTTCGAAATTTGTCGCTGTGCAGATGCGCCAAATTTCAAAATAAGCTATTTTGAAATAGATTCAAAATAAGATACGCAATTTGTGCAGCAAATTGCATATCTTACTTTGAGATTAGGATGGTGTGTAGACGCACCCTTTATGTATCTGTGTTACTACTCTCCCCCGGAGGGCAAATCCCTCCTTTTCTTGATAAGAAAACCAGAAGCAGTCTACCAGAGGAAAAGAAAGAGAAAAGAGGAATAATAACTGAAGAAAAAAGAAGAAATCCCTAGTGAGATATAGTGACTGTTTCTGACAGGCACCAAATTATGACAGAGGTTACCTGGATTTTAATTTAGATTTTACCAAAGATGTAGAGTTTATCTATCCCAGAATGGGAGGCCTGTGTGTGCCTGGGGGTCCCTGTTCAGGCACGAGATCTGTAGTCTGATAGAAAGATTTTCAGCTGTTACTTGGAGGATTAACAAATTTGGAGGATTAACAAGTCTTGGAGTTTTTGTTCCAAGAGAAAGCCCAGTTAGACTGTTACAGTAAGTTGATGCTTGGGAACCCTGATATGCACAGGTACAACATTTACATGACAGGAACTTTTTTATATTAACAAATAATTTAATACATTTTGCAAAACTCCACACGCTAACTCAGCAAGGCAGATAGAGATAATACAGAAAGTACATCTGAAAATTCATACTCACACCATCCCTTACAGAACAACCTGAAATGTTAGCCATTATCCTTTTTTATACCATCCTCCCAAGGTCTACATCTTTACTCCAATGGCTCTGGGATGCTTTGTTTATAATATGTTACACTGATATTACTATGCCTAATGCATATTCAATAGCAGTTCCCCCCCTTTCTTTTCGTATTTCCTTCCCTTACCAGTGTTAAGGTGTCCTTTTTAAATAGGTTAGTTTATTTATAATTTTGCCCCATTATTATATTTGCCAATTCATTGTGATTGGATGTTTCTTTCAAAACCTTCCAAAAGGTGGTGTCAGTTCATGTTCTGTGGTTGGCTAATATTATGTACAAAACTCCCTCTTATATCCTACTTCCAGTTTCCCATAACCTATGGGTTACCTATATTTATTTATGCCAAAGTTCATAGGCCTTAAGCCTTATGCTGACTGCTAAAGCCAAAGTCCTACAGATATTAACCTATAAGTTCCTTGCATTACTGCTAAATATAATAAAGCAAAATATAATGTGAACCAGCCAATATAATAAAGGTAAGCTTTTCCATTGGACTACACCTAGGGAGTATGGAAACATGTCTGAACAGAATGGGTCAGACTGGGAGACACATGGATCCTCACGAGGATCTGGTCTTGTTAGGAGAAGAAAAGTTGGTTCTGTTCTATTTCTTTTATGTCAGAGGAAAGCCTGTTTAACAGCCTGTAGTGAAACATAAGATTAGGTGAAACTAAAGACATGTCAGCTTATTTCTTACTGAGAGTCCCTTTTTCTCTAATATGTGGTTCCAATTATTTAATAAAAATATTTTATTATAATAAGGATATTGGTCAATATCACAGGTTCCTGAAAGTGCCGGAAAGTCTGGCCTGCCAGGTAGTAAGTGGTATTGGGAGTCTGAGTGGAAGAAACCAAAATTCCACCATAAAACAGACAAGGCCAGAAGCTGAGAACTGGCAACAGGGAATGGACCACTTGATGATCACCTATTCTGCTCATTCCCTCTTGGGTACCTGACATTGGCCACTGTCAGAAGACAGGATACTGGTCTGATCCTCCATGACCATTCTTATGTAAGGACAAGAGGCCTTCAGAAAGGGTTCCCTTAGGCTATGTCTACACTGCGGCACTATTTCGGGATACCAGAAGTATACTGAAATAGTATTCCATGTCTTTTGAGCGTGCCTGTTATTTCAAAATATAACTGGCTCGCTATTCCAACATCCTTGTAAAGCTCATGCTATGAGGGTTAAGGGAAGTTTTGGAATAATGATTTATTTCAAAATTTGGTGCTGTCTAGACAGCAGCAAATTTCAAAATAAGCTATTTTGAGGTAAGGGTGCAGAGTAGATGCAACCTTAGGGTATGTCTAAACTACAAGCCTTTTTCGAAAGAGATCATCGAGACAGTCACAAGAGTTTTGAAAAAGCAATCCACTTTTTTGAAAGAGAGCACCCAGGCAATCTGGACGCTCTCTGTCAAAAAAGCCCTGTTTGTGTTCAAGAACACCTTTTTTCGAAAGAGCTCTTTCAAAAAAAGGCGTTCTTCCTGGTAAAAGTAGGTTTACCAATTTTGAAAAAAGTGGCATTCTTTCAATTTAATTTCGAAAATGCGACAGCAGTCTAGATGCAAGTGAAGTTTTTTTCGAAGAAAGACCACTTTTTCCGAAAACTCCATAGTCTAGACACACACTTAGAGAGACTTAAAAGGTGTCAGTGAAACAGCTAGCCCTGTGTCCATGAGAAACGTGTACATATAATCTAGGATGAACTTAAAAAACAACAAATGGTCTGGTAGCACTTTATAGACTAACAAAACATGTAGATGGTATCATGAGCTTTCATGGGCACAGTCCACTTCTTCAAAAAAAGTTAAACACTATAACAAATACATCATAATGAATATACAGCAATAATTTTTGACTGGAGGCCACCTCAGAAACTTTTGAAGTGGCCTCAGGCCACCCAAAGGGGTGGGGCCAGGACACTTCCATGCTTCCCCACCCTCAGACCCTGATTGGTCTTGAGGTGGGGGAGCATGCAAAGTCTTTTGCCCTGCCTTCCCCCAGAGAGAACCGTCAGCTGTTCCGAACAGCTGGCTGTTCCCTCTAGGTGCCCATGCCCCTGGCAGTGGGAGGAGACTTTGTACACTCCCCCCAGTCCCCAAATCAATCGGACTGGGGGAGGGGGAGCATGCAAAGTTTCTTACTCCCTGCTCCTGCCCTACAAGGGAGCGCTGCGCTTAGAGTCAACCACCAGCTGAGTGGTTGACTTTAAGTGCCGATCCCCTTGCAGGGTGGGAAGAGACTTCACAGCCCCCTCACCACCAAGCCCTTATTGGCCTGGGGGCATGGGGAGCACTCAAAGTCTCCTCTCGCCCTGCCCCCATTCTGCAAGGGGTGTGTGGCATCCAGAAGCTCTGTGCCCCTTGTAGGGTGGAAGGAGACTTCACATGCTCTCTCTGCCTCCAGGCCAATCAGGGCTTGGGGGCAGGGGGAGTGCACAAAGTCTCCTCCCACCCTGCCAGGAGCACGTCGCATGCTTCTTGTAGGATGGGGCCAGAGCGGAAGAAGACTTCACGTGCTCTCCCCCCTCCCCATCCCCAGGGGGGAGCAGCAGGGCTTCCATAGGCTGGATCAACCTGCTTGGCAGGCCAGATTCAGCCCACAGAGGCTCTTTTGCCCATCCTGATATACAGATTTTCTCCTGGGAAAAGGATGACAGCACATGTCTGACGAGAAGGCACTACCATACTATAGTTATGAGGTCATCTTAAGAACTTGTGCAGAACATGTTAACCAGAGGTGGACAATAATTTTTGATGAGGGACCAGTCTAGGAATTTGGTAAGTGGTCAAGGGCTGCACTCTTCCATGATACTAATGGAGGAGGTATATGGTCTGGGATAGAGGCTAGGTACAGAAGGGAGCTTGGGGTAAGAGACTGGAGTGCATGAGGGGGTGTGGGATTTGGGAGGGAGTTTTGGTGAAGGATAGGTTTGTGACTTGGGTCAGGAGACTGTGCTGCAGGGTCTGGGAAGGGGTTTTAGTGCAGAAGATTCTGACCTGGAAGAGGAGTGTAGGGGAGGGGGTGCATGTACTGGGAGGGGATGGTGACCTGGAGGACAGGTGTAAGTGGGGGGAGGGTAGGAAGGTGGAAGAGGGTTGTGACCTGGGGGTAGGAGTGTAGGAGGTGGTGCAGGGATTTGCGTAGTGAATGGGGGTAGGGTATTGGGGCACAAGATGTGGGAGAGGGTTGTGACCTGAAGGAGATGTGTAGGAGGGGGTGCAGGGTCTGGGAAGGGATATGGGTGCAGGAGCAGGGGTGCAGAAGGTTTGGGTTACATGACGTAGAGGTGCAGGAGGGGCCCAGAGGGTTGGTGGAAGAAGGGGCTGGGATGCTGAAGGTGGATTGTGGCCAGGAGATACTTACCTGGGCAGCTCCCAGCCAGCAGCCCTGCCCAGCAGGTTCCTCAGCCAGGCTCTCTGCCTTCCATGCCCCCTCTGGTTGCTCAGAGCAGTCAGCAAGGCCATGTGCTGCTCTGAATGCTGTGAGCCCAAAAGAGAGGAGTACTTTGTGCATGGAAACTGGCCAGTGGGAACTGGGAGATTGTGCTGTGAGTGTGGGCAGCATGTGAGGCCTCTTCTCCCTTCCCTCTGGACTTAAAGCACTCACAGAAGTACAAGGCCATTGTAGCCATCTTTCTGAGTAGCGTGCAGGGGTGGAGCAGGTAGGGAGTCTGGAGAAGGCTCCTGACAGGCCATGGGTTGAATCCAGCAGCTTGGTGGACCATATTTTGCCCGCCTCAGCGCTAAACAATTCTATGGCTTTCCATAGCATTTCTAGCATGATATTCACTGACAATACTAATATTTTATTATATATATTTAACTTTAGAGTTAAGTCAAGGAATGCTAAATATTAAAAACATTCCTAATTAGTTCAGTATTTTTGCATTCAAAATATTTGAATTTTATTTTTTCAGTTGTTTATAAACATAAACAGGGAAGCTACCATTCTTAATTCAGCAAGATGAACTTTTATTTTAGGGAAGAATTGTGGAATAATTCTGATGAATAAATCTAGCATTTCCATGATTTGTTTCTTTGAACTTTTTATTGTTTTTTCCCTTCTTCCTTTGGCATAGATTTGTTTAACCCCTCTCTCAAGGGCAATTATGTTAACAAAGATTTGCAACAGTTACTGGTGAATTGGAACAGCTCAATGGGAAGGGATAAGTCAGAATGAATTAAAATGATTTCACAGAGCACACAGAAAGCCTTTGTCTCCTAAAGAATGACTGTGGCTGAATAGAGAATATTTGTCTACTTAAAAAAAAAATCCCTTCACATTTAGCAGCCCTTAGTACTGTTGTGCAGCTCACTTACATTCTTTCTGACTGAAAGTGGGGTACAAAAGTGCATAATTTCAATTCATAATATTAGGAGAGCCTGCTATAGTTCAAAGCTTCTCAACATTTTATTAGTGAATTTATATTTTCAGCCTTTTTAACTCACATTCATTCTAGGTCGAAATGTAGTGCACACTTTCTGTTGGCCAACATAAAGGGTTTTCTTTTTCTTTCTTAAAAATGATTTGTGGTAGGCAGGGGCGGCCCGTGGCTATAGGCGGACTCGGCCGCTGGCTAGGGCGCCGCCACCTGGGTCGCCCGATGATGACGTCACGGGGGCGCCTGGGGCGCCCACCAATGACGTCAGTCCATTGACGGCCCTGCAGGTGGGGGCGCCGATCGCGTGCTCTGCCTGGGGCACCAGCTGCCGCAGCCGGCCTCGGGCTGCTTCTGGTGGTACGGTAATGCATAAAATCGGAGTTGAAGTTCAATCTTTGGATCCTTCTGGAGCTAACAAATTCTGGAGCATTACTGAAGCACTGTCTACTGAACCCATGAAGGAGAGAGAGAGGGTACCTTGTAATTTGGCTCTGATAACCCCCTTTGACATGTGTAGCCACCTTGTTTGTTGATGGTCTCACAGCACACTTAGGTGGGTAGGAAGAAAATGGAGTATCTCAAAGAACTAACTCCATTTTTTGTCCACCTTGAAACAATATTGAGTTTAACAGTTCTGCCACAGAGCAAACAATGAGCAATTGATTAATATATAAATTAGTTAAGAGACAGTGTTCTGAAGAACTTCTTAAGGAAAAAAATGTTAATTTTCATTTGAACATACAATATCCTAAGAAAGTTTGGTATTTCCAACTTTACCTGTGTAGCCGTTGAACTCTATAGTAGACCTGAAGGACCATGAAAGTTTTGAACACATCTAGATTATGTCTACTATTCACTAATACCCACTACTTATATTTAAGTACTTAGGGTGAGATTTGCAAAGGTAATTAAGCACTTAAAGATGCAAAGAATCTAATAGTGGGACTTTCAGAAGCAAGTAGGTACGTACATATCTCCCATTGATAAGGCACTAAATATGCTTAAGTTTCTGGGCTCTAGGAATTTCTGAGAATCCCACAAGCCACTGTCTGTGCATCATTGAACACTTAAATACCATTGAAGTTAATGTGTCTTGTGCATGTATATTTGAGAGCAGAATTTAGTTTTAAAAAGGTTTTAGTGTACAATATTAAATAATATGTATGAGAACAAAAATAATCCCAATATGTGTGTGGACATACTTAATCATTGGAAAGATCACCACAATGTTTATTATTAAAATGCATGTATATAACAAAGCACTGCCAGATAAACCAAGAAGAGCCAGGAAATTCCTATTACCTTTGTTCCTAAATACTGAAATAATATTTGATCAAGCTATTGTGTGCTGTTGTTTATTTTAAAGAATTAGAGATAGTAGAGATGAAAATAATCTATTTAATCATTTAGTCCTTTCCCCCTTCAGGTACAAGATGATCCCCCAATGTTATCTAGCACTAGCAGACTTACCCAGTGTTGCCTGGATCCTTCAGGGCAGGTCTCCCCGCAGCCACCAGGGGCCTGGTCTCTCTCCCCACCCCCGAAGCATCCCCCCCCTCCAGTTGCCGGGGGCCTGTTTTATTCCCCCTCCTTCCTGGCAATATGGCCAAAGGCCAGGAGTGGGGAAAAGGGCAGTGGGTGCTACTTGCTGGTGTGCTGGCAGGCAAAGATGGCAGAGCCCCAGCCCTGCTGGCAACTCCCTTGGTGGTGCAGCTGCCCCAGTGGCCACTCTTCAGGATAGCTCTCCCCTGTGGACTTGCTGCCCTCTGTGGCCACTCTCATATTGCATCCCTCTGAATAGCAGCCTCTCCCTTTGCATGTTATGGAAAGTAGTTGTTTTCCTGGGGCTTCTAGTTGTCCTGACACAACCAAACCCTGACCTTGCTTTTAAGTTGGGAGAAGAGGAAGCTGCACACCAAATTTAGTGGCCCTACTCTTACCATTTAGGAGGAGTTCTTGAACAAAGGGCTTGCAGACAGACAGACCCACTCTAAAACAGGGATGGAGAGCCTGTTTTGGATCGGGGGCCACTGACCCACAGAAAAATCCATCGGGGGACACACACAGGAAGGAAGCACACAAAACCCCCAAACCTCTCACTGACATCAACCCCAATTGAGGAAAAAAAGACGCTCCACATTCCTCTTGCACACCAGAGCCTAGCATGGGCCCTGCCTAGTAGATTTTGTGTGCTCCAGCCCTGCGTTGGGGTGGGGGGCTGGAGCACCAGTGCAGACTCCCCAGTGTTCAGAAGGGGGGGAGCATGAACCTTGAGGGACGAATCCTGGTAAGTGGGGGGGACGAATCCATCTCTTGGGCCTGAGGTTCCCCACCCCTGCTCATATATATAAAATCTTCTATGGGTGATATTAAATGTTCCAGCAATGGGACTTCAACTACATCTCTTGCAGAAAACACTCACTGTCCAATTGGATCTTTGTTAGGAAATTTCCTTTAATATTTAGTCTACAATGCTCTTTGTAAAATGCCATCCAATTATACTGTTATGAGATATATTGCAATATTTAGGTAAAATGAATGATAAGCCAGATAATTCAGCTTTTTTTCATTTAATTTTTCTAGTTTTATCATCACAATCGTACATATTATTGATACCATAATTAATGCATTTGCAACAACATAGAATAAGTTTTATCTTATAATTTTATAAATGTATGCCTTAATTACAAAGGCAATGCATCCTGGTAAACCTTTATTTCCTAATCACGTATGTTGGATTCATACACTCCCTCTCACTCATCCCCTTTTCTGCCATACTTCAAAATGTTAAGTGATTCATTGCAATTATTTATGTGAAGTGAAAAAAGTAAAGCAGCACCATACAAATTAACTGTATCTGGTGCTAGCACTTAGCTGACCCATTATGTTTTGCCAAAGTAAAATATCCTCAGTACTTGGATTCTCTAAATGTTCTTTGTAGCTGTCTAACTGTATTTCAGTGAGATAAAACAATTATTTTAAAAAATCCTCAGACAGAAAAATGGTAATAGTTTTTGCTGTACAGATAAAGTTTTCTACAGGTTATGAACAGCAAATGGAAAAATGCTGGAGTTCTTTCTTCCTCTACAAAGGAGTAAATATACATGAAAATACTCTTTTTCTCATACTGCCTGATCTCTGAATTTTTAACTAACATGACTAGGACTGAAAGAAAGTAAAAAGGATTAGGCCATTTATTAATCCCTTAGGCAAAGCATAAAGCAATAGTGACCTGGGATTTTATTTAGGTTATATATATATATGTCAAAGCACAAGCAGAAAAGTTAGTATGCCATCTAAAAAATAACAACAAAGGGAGAAAAAACAAAAATGAAAGCAAATAAGAAACCCAACAATATTTTGTGATAGAAATAAAATCTTTTCCCCTGTATGCAAATGAACAAGGGGAAAAATACATTTTCATGGATTTGTTTTTGGGTTGAACAATTAAAGACTTGTGAATTTTTTAATATGTCTAAATAACAATTGTTTAACTGAATACCGAATATTTGTCTCTGTTCTGTCTTGCTTTTAGTCTTCTTAAAGACTTACAAATTTATCAGTGCTTCTCTTATTATTTGTAGCAATCTATTCATTGGAAGAGATTTTAAATTTATTTCTCATGTCAGAAAAAAGTATTATTATTATTATTATTTTTTTTGTAGATTTTACATTAAGAGCCTGTTGTCAGTAGATGTATTCTTTTGCATTTTTCTTTTATAATGTTTATATTTTTCTGATTGTTCTGCTGTCTATATTTATTAGAAATTTAGTACTTATTTGTATTGATATTCTCTGTTTAACAGTATTGTTTCCACTTACGAGTTACAATATTTGTGCACATACCTACAAGTCTTAAGCTGGCCCTGACAAAGCCCAGTAAAGCCAAAAATATACTTTGTTGCTTTCTTTTCAGACCAGTATCAACAAATTCTCATTAATAGTACAAATGTTTTCTTATGCATTCACTTCAGCTATTTTTTCCCTTCTACATCATTTGTAATTGTTCTTTCATCTAGAAACATAAATCAGTAAATAAACTAAAGTGCATCTTTTATAGAGAATTTAATGCTGAGCAAACCTACTCAAAAGGTTTAGTCAACATTTTCTTAGGGTAACCTTTCAAGTTAACAGTGTCAGTAACTGAGATTTCTATAGCACCCAATTCTAGGCACTGACTTTTATAGCTAGGGAAAACAAATTGATCTTTCCAAAGACTTTTCAATTAAGACACAATAAACAAAATCCTTTTTACGTGTGAACTTACCTTTTCTTCCTTGAACTTGGAGAGCAAGACAAATTACCAGAAATATTAATCCAGTTTTCAAATGCATGCTGACAGTTGAGAACTTCTAAGGATTGCAGGAAATGTGACTGGTTTAGACTGACTAACAGATTTTAAATTCCCAACTTATTTTTTAAAGAAAATGTCCAGTAGTTTGCCTGAGATTCAAAACAATTCAAAGAGTGAAACAGGTACCAAAATACAGTTATTGAATAAACTCCTCAATCACACACACTTGTATTCCAGGAGACTGAACAGGGGACTGATCTGGTAAACTCCTAAATGTGACAAGAGTGACGAAGTTTAAAAAAAAGAGTGTCTGTTTCTGGAATAATCTGTTGAGCTACTGCTCAGACATAATCCCTCTTATGGTCCAACTGGAAGAGCTGTCTTCATCTTCTTAATCTTCTGGAGTGGCATATGTCAGCCCTAAAAGACTTCAGTAGCACCATGATAAACAACAGAAGCCTCTTCTAGTGGCCACTACCTGTAAGTTTTGGTCATTTGGGCATTCCAGTAATATGGCATGTCAGTAGAGGCATTGTAACATGATGGGGCTAGCTGATTATATATATATTTTTAAATGTATGACCCTAAAAAATGGTGAACTTCCTTTTAAGAAGACGACTAATTGCTTGTCTGAAAGAGCTGACTGTATGAAGTTTTTCAGCAGCGTTTGACTTGGAAGCTCTTCTGTTTTCTCACACCCAAAAGGTTGCTTTTACAATATTCCTATAAGTGCTCTGATGACGGACCATCCAGTTTGTTAGACTGATAAACGTCATGACTCAGTAATAAATTGCTGTAGAAATCAAGGACTGGGACAATTTGATTACAGATGAGGAATTGAGAAGGGGGAGGGTGGTTATAGAGGAATTAAGAGGCGGAGGAGGGAAAATTCATGCAATTTTTTTTACACTTTTATAAATAACTATTCCCTATGCATAATACATAGTAGGCCTTTTGTTATATTTATGTTCTATATGTGCTACTTTACAAAATGCTCTTGAAAACAAAGTTTTGTTATGGGTGGGCACAATAAACAGGTGGGCACAGTCTGTTCTATTTAGAGATTTATATGGTAACCATACCATACAAATAGAGGCTATCTGCTGGCAGCAGGAATCCTTCTAGCTCTGTGTGTACATGTTGCTTTCAGAACAACCTTCATTTGAACCTGGTCAGTGTTCTATTTTTACCTGGGATTTAAACAATTGCAGAAGAAAACAAAGATTACCCTCTTCTAAGCACTTGGAGCAATTAGCATAGGGACATCACTGGAACCTAAATTTGACCTACCTTTCTTTTCTCCCGTATCTATTGTTAAAACCCATAGTTAATGTTTATATTTTAAGAACAAAAATTTCAATTGAAACAAAGAAATCCATGTCATCAACATGACCCAAATAAATGATGTGGATGATCTGGATTTATACTGCAGGACATTTGCATGGAAAAGCATAATTTATCTTCTGCACTAAGATTACACCTCCCATATCTGGACTGAGATGCTTTTCAAACTACAATCAAACCTAGCATACACTCTTAGGAGCCAGCTAAATTTTAGCAAACCTTATTTAAAAGGTGGATAAAACGAGAGAGATTTTTGAATATTTGACTCTTTTCCTCTATCCTATTTTGTTTGCCTCAATTTTTTGCCTAACTTTTATAAGCAAGAGGAATTTTTCTGAGGTGTTGGGCACCAAGAACTCCCATTGACTTTAAATTAGAATTAGGCCTTTATGTGCCCAATTCATTTTTGAAAATGGGACTTAGTTGAAATCATTTAGGTCCAGATTTTTAAAGGAATTTAGATGTTGTTGCACTCATTGTCGCAATACCTAATTAGTTCAGGATCTTGAATCTCTTTTTCAAAGGGGATTTAGGCACTGAGTCTAAATTCCATTAATAATCAATGGGATTTAGACTCAAATTCCTTTTGAAAAAGACATTTAGGCTCCTAAATTAGTTAGGCTGTGCAAGAGTGTGTATAGCAATACCTAAATTGGCTGAAGGTGGGCAGGATAAGGCATCCAGGGAAGGTGGGCTGGGTCCCCTGGGAGCTACCAGGCACCCACCTCCACCTTCCCAGGGCTGGAGCAGGTGCCAGGATGAAGATGGGCAGGATAAGGAAGCTGCTGTTGGGTTGCGGGGAGGCTGTAAAAATCTGGGCCTAAGTGTCTATGGGTACATCTACACAGCAGTGATATTTCGGAATAACTGATGTTATTCTGAAATAACATAGTTCGCGTCTACACTACAAACAGTTATTTCGACATAATGTTGAGCTTAAGGACTTCTTACTCCAATTCCTGTAACCCTTGTTTACGAGGAGTAAGGGAAGTTGGAGGAAGAGTGCTCTTTCTTGGACTTCCTGCTGTGTAGACAGTGTCTAAAGCCA
The DNA here is from genome assembly GCA_032595735.1 of Pelochelys cantorii. Classification (NCBI taxonomy): domain Eukaryota; kingdom Metazoa; phylum Chordata; order Testudines; family Trionychidae; genus Pelochelys; species Pelochelys cantorii. The sequence goes on along the minus strand of CM064328.1, from coordinate 60,637,913 downwards.
AAAAAAGCTATTTTGACTTAAACTACGCAATTGACGTAGTTCAAGTTGCGTAGCTTAGTTTGGGTTTAGCCCTGCTGTGTAGACATGCCCTATGATTCATTAGCAATCCCAGAAACAAGAGTCTTCCCCTCACACTCAATCATGAGACAACAAGCCCTTCATGAATAATGGAAGAATACATGTTTAGTAATGAAATATATTTTACTTTCAAGGTTTTATAGTGCACACCCATAATAGAGGATTGATTTATAAAGGAAAGAAAACACTTTAACAATATTCTTTTTATTTAAATGTGCTAGCATAAGGAGAATATTAGGCTATGGAGCTAGTTCGTGACTAAAAAATATGCTGCAGGGATCTGAGTATAGTGAGATGATCTGTAAATCATGAATATTTCAAGTTGTTTTTTGTCAAAGCTAGTACCTTTTACATAATTTCCTTTTAATTAAAAAACTTTGTAACTAACCTTGGTAACTGCTACAGTCCAAGCAAACAATAATGATAAACACTCATTATAGCTAAAGCAATACTATCAAGGGACCATTCCGTCTCTAAGTACTGCTGTGTTTAATTATGGGTCGCTGTTAATTAATCTGGCAGTGCTTCTTCTAGTTGGCTTGTTGTCAACAACAATTATATATTCTTAAAGAGGCAAAATCATTTTATTTTGGCTGAAATTCAATAATGCATTAAAATATGCAAGGGAGGCATGGAAAGGGCAATACTGCAAGCTGCCCATTCAACCAAAATAAGTGCACATAAATGGGTAAACTAGAGCTATTAATGATTAGTACAGTGAATCAGTGCATATATCTGAAAGAATGCCCTAAGCAATTGATTGTTTCCTTCCTTTTCTTTTACAAAAGATGTGTTTGAGAAAAATCTTCCATCAGACAGAGAAGTTTTGGTATGAGATCTTTCTTTTAGAGGGAACCATTGCTTGTCTCTGTACAGTGAACATGCATTTTAAATGCCATTCCTAAATACACTTTCCACCTTTAAAATTATATGATCCTACGAATGAATTAAGCATATACACAGTCTTTCTATGTGTGTGTTGTTTTCACAAACAAGCCCTGTCCTAACTGGACTTAGAATTTTGTGAGTAGTAAATACAATTTTTGCAGTATCTCTGAAAGTACCAGAGCCAGGAGGTGCTAAGTTTAAATATCAGGAACTACATGGTCCATGATCCGTCCCACAAGCACAATAATACCAGGAAAGCGGCAGTACTGTTCTGCTGGAAATAAGTCCGATGGAAACAAACTCCTTTCTAAGTAATCGAATAATTATTTTGAGGCCTCTGCTGTTTAATGTTTTGATACTGATTTGCAAAGGAGCAGGAACATATATAAATATACATAAATATACTGAGGCATTTCTGCTGGTGATTTGGCTACCTACATTCTTTTCCGTTTTCAATGCTATACCACTTCAGAGACCTATACTTTGGAAAGCATATATTAATATTATATTATTTACACTGAGGATACAATATCCTTAATAATATTTTGTAGAGCGAGATTCAGGAGGGCTCTAAGAAAGCAGGGTCACCCTTTATGGAAGTACCACAGAGTGTGCAAAAATGATACAAAGTCATTCAACATCAGTGTAGAAATCTGGGAAGAGTGTGAAGAATCTCATCCAAATTTGAGGGAATATCTGGCACTGAGTGCAGCTCAACATGATGCAGCTTTGATTCAGAGGATGGAAACAAAGCAAGAAAGAAGAAAGCAGTTTGCTGTAATCCTGGAATCTAACTCAGACAACATATGGACCTGTGAAATTTGTAACAAGCTACGTCACGCTTCAATTGGACTTGTCAGCCGTAAGCGGATTCTTTAAGCACCTGATTAGACCTCTTACGCATATACCATGATCCAGTTTGGACTGATTGTTGACAACAATGCTGATGATTTACACTGAGTATGGAGAAAAGTGAAATTAAGAATGGAACTGCAGGAGTAGCACCATACTTGTTACAGATGCTCATATGACTAAGACTTCATGAAAAGCTTCTGCAGGAGACCAATGACAAGTGGAAATGGACTAGCTGGCTTTTTTCTCCCTGTCTGTGTATCAACATTACCACAATTAAGAAAGATGTATATCATTTACATTTTGCTTTTTGCTTACCAAAGCCTAGCACCTGGTACTAATTAGTGCTGTAGCTGGACTAACTCATTCACTACAGTGATCAGCCATTGTTTTTGCACTTCCTCTGGCTTTTGCCATTGGATAGTATTTCCTTGTCCTTTTGTCTCTACTATCATTCAGACATCACATTTTCTTCTCCTTTCCACCAAAATAAAGAAAGAATACCATGTTCTCATGCAACATATTCTTATAGAGAAAACACAAGATTTATGAAATGAAAAAAGAGTAAGCCTAATTTTAAATACCCCATTTTTATTTTTTTTTAATACTTGGATGGCGGTCTCCTTTTTTTCCCTATCTGGTATCTCTTCAAAGTGGCAGTGAGCAGAGGTAATCACATGAATGATTAACATCTAAAAACTGATGAGATCTGATCTGTCTTCCAGGAAGAGCTCACTAACACTTAGTAATAAGTAACACTAAGTACTAAATAATTCAATAACACACTTCTTGTTTGCCCTCTTCTTTTTAATCCATCCTTGAAAACCATTTCTTCCAGAAAGTCTCCTTATTTTCTTCTCACCAAAAATCTCTCAACAACACTTGCCTGCCCTGTGTCTGGTTCTTACTGGCTCCTTTAGATGATCTTTAGGATGTAGAACTTGTTGAACTTTTATAAATCTCCAACTAAATATATGGGAATATATAACTACATTTAATAATAACAGATATCACATTGTCCTTTAGCTGACAAACCTCCCACTGAAGTAAATTTGGGCTGATATTAAAAATTACTCCTCTAATATTGTATGATGATAAAAGTTGAATTTTTCCTTTGATACCTCTCTCCACTAAGACAAGGAACCATGGTGAAGTTCAATTCTGCAGCCACAAAAATGCTGTGATATCTACACTGGCCAGAGACTTTGAAGACAGCAGGAAAAGTTACTCTATAACAGGAAAAGGTACCCTCATGGATATATTTACACTATGAGTGAGTTATATTGGCATTGATTTCTTGATTAATCTTCTTCATTTTTAATTGGCATGTATTGGAGATGCTTTCTCTATCTTCTGAAATAATAAAAAATGTCCTTGGAGGAGGTTGTTCTAGATTTCATTTTGACAAATAGGGAGGAACTTGATGAGAATTTGAAAGTGGAAGGAAACTTGGGTGAAAGTGATCATGAAATGATAGAGTTCATGTTTCTAAGGAATGGTAGGAGGGAGAACAGCAACATAAAGACAATAGATTCCAAGAAGATAGCCTTTAGCAAACTCAGAGAGCTGGTAGGTAAGATCCCTGGGGAAGCAAGAAGAAAAACAATTGGACAGAAATTTTTCAAAAAGACTTTATTAAGGGCACAAGAGCAAACTTTTCCACTGTGTAGAAAAGATGGGAAGTATGGCAAGAGATCACCCCACCTTGACCAGGAGATCTCAAATGATCTAAAAATGAAAGCAGAGTCCTACAAAAAATGGAAACTAGGTTAAATTACAAAGAATGAATATAAACAAATAACACACACATGCGGGGCAAAATTAGAAGGGCCAAGGGACAAAACAAGCTCAAAATAACTACAGACATAAAGGGTAACAAGAAAACATTCCATATATATATTAGAAAAAAATCAAAGACCAAGGACAGGGTAGGTCTGTTACTTATAAGAGGGAAAATGTGGAAATGAAAGGTGTTTATTGATTTCTCTGTTTCGGTTTTCATGAAGAAAGTAGGTGATGATTGGATGCCTAACATAGTGAATGCCTGTAAAAATGGGGTAGGTTCAGAAGCTAAAGTGGGAAAAGAACAAGTTAAAAATTATGTAGACAAGAAAGATGTTTTCATATCACCAGGGCCTGATCAAATGCATCCTAGAATACTCAAGCTGACTGAGGTGATAGCTGTGCTATTATCTATTATCCAGAAGACTTGAAAGGGCACATATAGTGCCTATCCTTAAAAAGGGAAGTAAGGCAAACCCAGGAATTATAGACTAGTCATCTTAACTTCTGTATCAGGAAAGATAATGGAGGAAATAATTAATCTATTTGCAAACATCTGGAAGATAAGCTGATAAATAACAGTCACCAAATCTTGTTGAACCAATCATGTCAAACCAGCACAACAGCTTTCTTTGACAGGGTAAGAAGTCTTGTGGATGTGGGAGAAGCGGTAAGATATAGTATATCTAGACTTTAGGTCATCTGATGCAGTCTTGCATGACGTTTTCATTAATAAACGATAACAGGAGAATACCACCTCCATGGAACTACTAAAAGATGGATGCATAACTGGATAACTGTTCCCAGAATGTATTTATCAATGGTTCAGTCATGCTGGAAGTTAATTAATGAGTGGGGAGGCACAAGGATCAATTTTGAGACCAATTCTGTTCAATATCTTCATCAATGATAATGGCATAGAGATAACACATATAAGGTTTATGGATGATACCAAGCTGGGAGGGGTTCCACGTGCTTTTGAAGATAGGATTAAAATTCAAAATGATCTGGACAAACTGGAGAAATGGTCTGAGGTAAATAGGATCAAACTCAATAAGAAAAAATGCAAAGTACTCCACTTAAGAAGGAACAATCAGTTTCACACATGCAAAATGGAAAATAACTGTCTAAAAAGGAGTACTGCAAAAAGGAATCTAGGAGTCAGAGTGGACCACAAGCTAAATATGAGTCAACAGTGTGACACTGTTGTAAAGAAAGTAAACATCATTCTGGGATGTATTAATAGGAGTGTTGCAAGCAACGCATGAGGAGAAATTCTTCCATTCTACTCTGTGCTGATTAGGCCTCAATTGGAGTATTGTGTCCCGTTCTGGGTGCCACATTTCAGGGATGATGTGGAGAAGGTATAGAGAGCAGCAACAAAAATGATTAAAGGTCTACAAAACATAACCTATTAGAGAAGATTGAAAGAATTGTTTAACCTGGTAAAGAGAAGACTGAGATGGGGCATAACAACTTTCAGGTACCTAAAATGTTGTTATTTTATTTCAAAGAGGGGCGGGGAATTATTCTACCCATTTCCTGATGATATGACAAGAAGCAATGGGCTTAAATTACAGGAAGGTATGTTTAGGTTGGACATTAGGAAAAGCTTCCTGTCAGAGTGGGTAAGATCTGGAATAAATTTCCTAGGTAGGTTGTAGAATCTTCATCATTGGAGATTTTTAAGAGCAGGTTTGTTAGAAAAACACCTGTCAGGGATGGTCTATATCCATGGTCACCAACCGGTTGATTGCAGCACCCCTAGGGGTCATGGCCAGCTGGCTGGGTGGCTCCCCCTCTTTGATCCAGCCCAGCTGGAGCGCAGCCTCAGCAGGCTGAAAGCTGCTGCCCGCAAAGCTGCACAGTGCTCCAGCTGGGCTGGATCAAAGAGGGGTAGCCGCCTGGGAGCTACCAGCTGGCTTGGGGGAAGAAGGTGCCCGTGCTTTTGCACCGGTGTCTCCACTCTTGCCTCCTGCTTTGGGAGGGGGCTGGGCAGCTAGTACCCATGGTGCACTGGGGACAGGGCTTCACTGCATGGTTCCCCATGGGCTGTATGCGGGGTTGCAAAGCCACCTTCCCCTGTGCCAGCCCTGGTCTCTGTCTCTCCCAGCCCCAGCGCCGCTGCCTGCAGGTAAAGGGCTGGGCTGGGCAAGGAAGAAACTCTGCCCCTTCCGCTCCTTGCCCCAGTGCTGCTCCCTGGAGGCTGCAAGTCCCAGTGCTGCTGTCCTGCCAGTGAGTGCGCTTGGGGCACAGGGATGTGGTGGCAGTAAGGGGATGATGGAGGATGTAGGGGCAGGATGGGGGTGGGAAGGAATTGCACTGAGGGGGATGGGGCAATGCAAGAAATCAAGCTGTGGGGGATCGTGGGGTGAGGGGAGTGAAACTGGAGCAGAGGGAAGATTTCAGGTAGATACATTTTCCTTTACTCCCCACTTCTTTGCCTCCCTCCCCAACTAGTTATTTGGCTGCATTCTCACCCTCTCACCTTTTCTGCGTTACTCCCCCAACCCACTCCTGGCTCCAAACTCCCTCTTGTGCCCCCACTCCACACCCTTTCCTGCCACTAAATTCCCTTTCAGACCCTGCCCTCCAGTTCCCACCCAGATCCTTCATCCCTTACCCCTCGCTGGCGACCCTGTCCCACACCTTCATTTTTGTTCCCACCCCACAGTCTAAGGGGGTCCAAAAAATCCAGTAACTCCAGAACCCCAGAAAAGTAAACCTGGCCTGTGGGAAGCCCTGAACCTCAGTCTTCCCTTCCCTTCCCCTCACCCTGTGGGGGCTGAAGTGCTAGAACTGTGAGGTGTCTCTGTTGGGGGCCACATCAGTGAGGGTTGGAGGTTTTGGGAGGAGGTTTTTTGCTTCTCACTTGTGTGGTCCCCAACTGATTTTTTTCTGTGGGTCAGTGGCCCCCCAACCCAAAAAAAGGTTCCCCACCTCTGCCATAAATAAAGAAAACATGAAACATTTTGTGTTGGATGTAATGTTTTACTTTATTTAAAATGAAGTTTGATCAACTAACATGAGAAAGTTAAAACCCTTAATCTGTTTAATAATTTAAATTAAACTGTTCTCCCTGGCTGCAGCACTAGCAAAATGGCTCAGGTGTAATTATGTAATTAACTGTGAGTTTCCATTAGCAACAGGTAGTCCACAGAAAGGTTTGGAGAGGGCAGGGCCGCAAGAAGTGGGGGGGAGGGGGAAGAGGGAGGGGTGTCTCAGTAGATCCTGGCTTGCTCTGACATTTAAAAAGTGATCTTGGGTGTAAAAAGGCAGGAGACCACTCGTCTAGATGATGCTTGGTTCTTCCAAGAGGAGGCTAGACTTCATGTCATCTCAAGGTTCCTTCCAGTTCTATTATTTTATGATTTTCTATTTACATTGGAATTATTAAAAAGATTGGTGAATTTGGAATGGTGGCAGTCAGATAAGAGCATGAAAAAAGGCATGGTTCTGAGTGTCACTCTGCAAAATACCTCATCCTTATTTCAATCTGGTGTTTTGTGAACAAAGATTGCTGATGTCATATTACATGGTGTTTTTGTCATGTATCAAATGTCTACATAGGACATAAAATGGTTATTTATGATGGACATAAAAATACTCAAACTAGTCACTAGGTTGTAGTCAGTGGAGATATGCAGTAGTCTGTCTGCCCTTCCAGATTGTATTTGCCTCTAAACTCATCCACAATTTTATGTTATTCCATGAGCTGCTTAAGCTTGTGACAGGTAGCACTCTAATGAGCTGGAACATGCTTCTTCAGCTGCTTATTTGACAAGTTGTTTTCCCTTTGCAGCTCAGAAAGGATTTTTTTCTAATTGTAGTAAATGGCTATAGTGTACACAGAATGTTTGACAAGTGTAGCATGTTACTTGAACCACAGTACTTACCATTTTTGCAGAATACAGCCGTAATTAAGGTATACCTGTGTGCAAAGCCAGGGCTATACAGACACTTTCTTTCATAATACATGTTGTCTATTTAGAAGATGAAACATGGGATTAACTGATAGCTCAGAATTTCCTGTGCAATAGGGAGAAAGGAGTAGTAGTGGTAAGTCAAAGGGAAAAAAGTGTTCAGTCATGTTGAGTGGTGTATATATTTGTACATTTGAAGGAAGCTAATTTCTCCTCCTTTCCCCCCCACAAGTCAGTACTATCTGAAAATAATGCTGGTTTGGTCTTGTCTCCACATGCCTCCATATCATAACCACCCATAGTCCTAGTTCACTGAACTATGTTTTCCTTCATAGGCAGGTTTTATTAGATGATAGTGACAGTGACCTCCTGTGCCCGGAGCTGATACCAGAGGCAGGGTGGTCTGGTGCAGGAAATGGTCTTGTACAAATACAGGAACCACTTCTGCATCATCACGAGGCAAAGTGGACTTATTCATGAAGCAGTTTGCTATTGTGGAAGAAGTACTTATTGTACAAAACCAATTCAGCAAAAACTTATTGTTTAGCTGTGTGTCTGCCCTTGTCATTAAGAACACATGCCTGACATATCACTGCAAAGTAAGTCAGGGGAATTTTCACGCCTTGTTTTCCACCAGGAGTTGCAAACTGGAAGTCACAATGAAAATTGGAATTTAGTATCCAGATATCCACAGACTTGGTCTCTTTATTCTGCCTACTGTTTTATTAATAGTTGCTAACACTCAAGCTTTTATTTTAAGAAGTAATGTTCCACTTGTGGGTCAGCTGAGGGGCAGCAGATCTCTTATGAGCTAGGCCAGAGTTTCTCAACCAGTGGTATGAGTACCCTTTGGGGGCACTCGAGAGAAGTCTGGGGAGTATGTCAACACAAGTGAAATCTGGAGAAAACTGAATTTTTGTATTAAGTTTTACAGAGCTTTATTATTTTTGTATTTCATCGCCCGCCGGGCTACAATTAAGTTGTTTAAACAAATGGGTTGCAATGGTAGAAAAAAATTGTGTGTGTCTGAAAATTGTAGGTGTATGTATATATATATATTTTAAAGGGGTACTTTATAAACAAAAAAAAAGGTTGAGAAACACTGGGCTAGGCTATAGTCCCAGTGCCTTCCAACTCCTCCCTTAGTATATGCCATGTTATATTACTGAATGTATGCCAAGTAAATGTCTGTGCTTTACTTTTTCAAAGTTTGTTGACAAACCATAGGGAAATTGGAGGAGGTCAGCTTGAGGTTGCATGTAATTGTCTCTTCGTTTAATGCTTAAGAATGCTTAAGCAAGTGTTTGGGCAATTTAATTACTTCTGCCGCCTAAACTATCACTCTCTGTGTTTTGGTTACTTTTAGTTATGAAACAATTGTGTTTGGACATTTAGGGAAATTCTGCAACATACCTTTTTTGTCAAAGATGTTTGAGAAGCAGATTCCAAGTCTCAAGGCCCGTCTCCCCATCAAATTGTGTGTGTTTTGTTTTGTTTATAGGTTTCAGTCTGTTTCCTATTCATCCCAAAGCATCATGTGTGCCCTTGTCTAAGTAATAGCTCGTGTTTATCTGAAACCCAACATTTTTTTCCCCCTCCTGCTGCTGTCGGATGCCTCTGTAGAATCTAACACTGTTAACCTTGAAATTTGTTACTACTATTAATTGGCTGTTTGTCTATTCAGCATCAAGTTGCCATAATTCAAATGATTGCTCTGTCCTCTGTATACTGCTTACTACCACTACTACTATTTCTTTTTCTCTTCCCCCTGCTCCTCCAGTCTCTCCAAGCATCTGTCTCAGTATGTCCTGCATACTTCCTTTTGGCAAATATTAATCACACTTCTGCAACTTGATGAGAAACAGATAGTGCTGTCAGCCCTTGCAGAACCTATTACAGTTCTTGTTTGTGGTGCTCAGTTGGCATTTCTGATATTAAGGATTAGATATTGACAAAGTTTAAGTGAAATGTCTATTGAGTGAATTCTTACTGAGTGTCCATTACTAGCAGAATATCTTTTTTCCCCTTTTTAGGCAATTTTCTTTTATGAGAGATGTATCTTTCCTGTCTTCAAAAACTGTCAATTTCATATTTGAAACTTTTTTCACAGCTCAGATGAACCCAACTGGAAAGATGCCATATTATTTTAGCAGAGTTATGACCTAGGCTCTTCCAAAGAGATGTTGAGATTCTTATTCTTGAATTTATTATTGTTCATGTGTGTAGATTTCCTAGCTGCTTCCTGAAGTACTGGAGCTTCTCTGGACTGTTCACCAGACAATGATATACATTGCTTTCATAGTGAGTGAGCTGCATTGGTTCCTGCTAAACACACAGATAGATATTTTTCACATCCAGCTGTACACCACCTCAATTCACTCTATTTATGATTTCTTAGCTTATTCTCTTCAGAGGGTCCATTCTGCTCTTCGCAGCTGCTCAATTTTAAGAATCAAAGCTGCACTGATTTTTGTCTTGAGTCAATAAACAAAATTAAAGAAATTCTTGGGAAATACTTAATAATGTTTCATACTATTTTTTTCCTTATGCATTTCATAGTTTATTCCATTATGCCCATCTGTATGGACCTCTGAAATGCTAACAACTATCTTCAGTTTGATTAATCGATGAATCCAACAAATTCAGATGCACATACATAATAGAAAGGTATGAGGGCGAAGAATTATTTAGCATGCTGCAAGGAGTGTAAGTAGATATAAGAGGAAATCAAATAAAGAATAGAAAACTTAGACTGAGTAAAAGGAAAAAAAATCACTGCAGAACAATCTTTCCAAAAGCTTGGTGGAATCCCCACCCCTAAAATCTTTTAAAATTATGATGATGTTATAATATGTAATTTTTTATATTGTAAGTATTACAGCAGTGCCTAAAAACCTCAGTAGAAATCAGGGATACACCCTGTTAAGGGACTCTACAGATATATAGTAAGAGCCAGTTCCTGCGCAAAAGAGAATATACAAGACTGTTCCAAGCCTGAAGACAAGGCTTCTCAAATGTTTCCATAATGTGAACCATGGATTAAAGGACAGATGATGTTCCATTGAAATTAACTTCAATTAAATGGTGCAGTATGCAACTGCACAACACCCTTCAGCAAATAAAGCAATTTCTTGGGCAAGGTGGGAGGGGAAAGAAATTTCTCATGTCTAAATAGGCTATGGTGAGGAAATGGGGGTGGAGAGCAATTGCTATACTCACAAACTGCCTCTAGATTGTACACAATTATTGTTCCAAATCCCCTCAAAACTCATTCCATTCCATCGCTGCAACCCCCATCAACCAACTCATTTCATTCCCCAATCCATTTTCACTTTATCACAAAATCAGTGTTTTTTCCACCTCCTCACCAAGAGTTTATTTACATAAACATCATTCAGTTATCCTTTAACCTCCATGTACCATTCAGTCTGTTGCCCTGTTGTCCCCTCAAACTGCTTCTTCCCAGATTCCATGCTCCAGCTCTCCAGCTGCCTTCTCATCTCCAGCGTCAACCATTCATGCCTGCTCCCCAGCTTCACTCTGCTTCCTCCCATAGCGTGCTCCGTGGCTTCCGACTCCCAGGCTCAGGCACGCTCTGAATCCCACTCCTGCTGCCACCAATTTTTTTTTTTTTGCTCGCCAATTCTGGTGCCGCTCTTCGCATTTTTTCCGCTGCTGTTTCGGCTCTCTTTGTTAAATGGGATGTTGGAATAGCAAGCCCATTATATTTCGAAATAACAGGCTTGTTCAAAAGATGCAGAATAGCTATTTTGGGATACCAGAAGTGTCCCCAGAATAGTGTCACAGTGTGGACATACCCTTAGATGTCATCTTTTCCCTTCTGACCCCTCAAGATCTTTCTTATAACTGTCCACAGTTTTGCTCGACTTTGCCTGGTACAGTGCACCTCCCCTAACCTCCAGAATCTTCCCCGTTTCCAGTCTCCAGGTGAAGATGCCAGGGAGGTCACAGAATCAGAAGCCTGCCTTACCCTTGTTTCTTTGGTGAAGATATACAAGGCAGCCACCTGGAGCTCCATGTACACTTTTACTCCTTGGATTTAGCATTGTGCTCCAATGCCCAATGTGGGAGGGAGGTGCTATTGTCCACATTCACTTAAGATCTCCTGTCCATTCATCTGTCTGATGGAACACATCTTGCTAATCTCCCACAAGTGGGAATACACAGAAGCTCTCAAAGATGAGAAAGAGGTTACATGCCATAAAGTTTGCAGATTGGGAGAAGGCTGCAGAAGTTGTTTGCATGTGCAGTCTTGTAAACAGAGTAAAATACTATGTTGGGTTATAAAAAGAGAGAAATAGTGAGAGGAAGACCAAAGAGACAATTATGTTTTTCTGTGTAGAACTGGAGCAGCCATATCTCAGAAGTACCACATACTCAGATTTTGAGGCCAGAACAGACCATCAAGACCTCCTGCACATCATAGGCCACACAACTGCCCCACCTACTCCTGTAAGAGGTATATAAGCCCTGGCTGAGTTATTGAAGTCCTCAGATCTTGATTTAAAGACTTCAAGTAGCAATGAATCCACTTGCACGTTGAAATACTTTGCTTTAAAACATAAAGTGATTAGTTCGAGTCAATATTAAAACTAACCAAAAAGCATGGCTTAGGGAATATGACCTGTGGAAGGTGGGGAATGGATCTACATTTATGCAGTGTGCAGAAAAGGGGCGACATCCTGTTCTCACTGAAGCCAGTGACAAAATGCTCATTCACTTCAATGGAGCCAGAGGTGTGCAGGAAAAGAGATCTGAAATAATGGAAGTAATCAGGAAGAGCTATTTGAAAGAAAAACGGGGTAGTGAAATTAAAGTATATTGATGTATAAAGTCATAAAAACATAGAAGTTAAAATTAGATTAAATTATCACCCACATGAAAACAGTGAAGGCCAACTGGACAGTGGACTAACGTGCCACAAGAGTTTGTCAAGGCAGACAGGAAAATAATGGATTTCTGAAGAAATCTATCAGTACTTTACTATCCATGAAAGGATGGGCTAGATGTTCCAAAGGTCCAATACGAATGCCTTCAAAATCTGTGGAAGGAACCACTATCAATATGAATACCAGCTTTGAAAGTGAGCTGATATGGATAGGGACTCTGTGTTCCTTTTTTTTAGTTTAATTAGTTTGAATGTAGAAACAGCTTTCTGTTCTGTGACAATATGACGTTCTGATCAAATTTTCATCATTTGTAATTGCTTCATATCTGTATTCATTTCTGTTAATGCAGTAACAAAAAGTCTTATCACATCTGTGACACAAAGATTCCCACTAACAAATGGAACACAGAAAGTCAATAAAATACATTAGAATTCCCTGAACAGCATTTTTGACATTGATTTCCTGTCATGCCTAAGAACCTCTGCCTACCCAAGCAAATTCTACAGAAAAATATTTGAACAGCATCTCACTATTTAATTTATAAAAGGCTATAATGAATATATGTGTATTTCATGTCTTATGAGGGTGGACTAGACAAAAAGGAGAATTTAATATGAGATGAAGGCAGATAGTGTATTACTAGTCTAATTGTAAACTAATTACTTGGAAAAGCTGATGCTTATTTGCAGGGCAAACTATCAACTACCACCCATTAGGATGTCACAGAATCATTTGTTGTAAAACAAAGCTGTCCAGCTCCTTACTGAATGTTATAAAGCATACCAGGAAGTACAAAAAGATTTTCTGTGACACATCTTCATAACTCCAAAATTGGGTCTTTACTCACAGTGGAGAAGAAATATGTTTTCAAGTTATATTTGGTTTCATTGCAGGAAATCAATTCATATAGCAGACATTTAAATGTTGTGAAATTAGTCTACATGTTTTATTGTATTTTGGTCAAATATAATATTTCCTAGCTATAGCTGCATGCTGCAGAATAGCTGTCAGTTAATGCATTTTGGAAGAGTAACTCTGAAAAATCCCATCTGAAATGTAATCAATTTCTTTTATAGTACCCAGATATGAGATCAGATATGTCTACTGAAAAGTTGTGTGTGGGGCTGTGAAGGGGTGGAGATACTACTTTTGGTGTAGCATAAAACAGATTCTTTTTCCAGAAAATTACACCGGATAAATATTTTATATTTGCATTATCAGTGTCTCTGCTCATAACTCTCTTAGCAGACTATATTTGTGATTTTTCAGTGAAAGTGATTTAAATTTCAGCACATAGCATTAATCTGATTCCCATAAACATACAAGAGATGGAGAACTAAAACCAGAAATGGTTTGTAAATAAATATCACAAACATACTCTTACTATATGGCCCTTATCCTACAAACATGCATTAGATTAATTTTATTCACATGAGTCATTCCATTGAAGCCCATGGATCTACTCATGTGAGTAAAATTTAGCATGTGCATAAATATTTGCAGGATTAGGGATTTAGTCTAGATTTGTCATAAACTTTAAACTTTATTTTGAGGGGCTGAGTTTACCAAACAATGAGAGACATCTCAGAAAGATAAATGGATGGGTTGGAGTTTAAATACATTAGACACTGGGACAAATGATCAAATGTTTATGCATCTACTTGCAAACCTAAAAAGGGTCTGAGAGTCAGAAAGATATTATTAAAAATGGCTGAGCAAGGAGTTAAATGCTTTCAGCTTTTTGAAAGGAAAGTACACATTTAAGATACCCGATGATATTTTACATTGTGCCAACCCCCAAGTATAGCTGGTTTGTAGCATTTCACTCAGACAATGAAGATAATGGAAAGAGCAGGAAGTAAATTTTGTTAAAAATCTTATTACTGGAATATTTGTTCTGAGGAGGGGAAAACCTACATGAAACAGTGTCAGAGAAATAATAGGAATACACATCTTTGGTAAATTGCAGAGATTAAATTTCCATTAAAATGCCATCATTTCTTTCAGTGTCACAGAAAAGTAATTAGAATAGTTCCTACAGTTCTTGCTTTTGTTACTTTTACTGAGACTTCACTGTAAAGAGAAAACCTTTGCTATTAGGGGCTTTTGTGCCACTGAATATACTTGTTTTACCTCAACATATAAAGAAACCGGGTGACATTCACATGACAGCTGTTAAAGCTTTAGAGTGTCTGCAAATATTGTGAATCATTAGTTCAGTTACCCAAGTGAAAGACTATAAACAAGCACCTCTGTCCTCTTCTGTTTTTGAAGGAATATTTTTCATTTTCACAAATGCAGAATGAAATGTATTCTAGGACAGCAGGCACTGGCCATTACCTCATTTATTGGTGCAATATGTAAATATTGCACTCCTGCTGACATCTGTTAATAGACATTATTTTTATAAAATCCTTGTTATAGTCCAGAATAGATGTGCATGCACCATGCCCCTTGATTCTATGGTCTCAGAGAATGAGAGTAGAATATATTATCCTGGAGGAATTCTGCAATTTGGAGCCATAGTAAAATTTCAGAATTTCCCCAGGACTAGATATTGTATGCATTGTAGTTTATGAATAGTCACAATTTTTATGCTTTCTATGTAATCTGTTGCAGATAAATGTGGGAAACATTTTATTTTTACAATATTGTGGAGGCCAAACAAATGAGAAATAGAAAACTTGTCATGTATTAGTAGGAAACCTTGGCCTGCCAATGTATTGCCCAATAAAGTGTACCTTACCATGCGGGAAAATGCTGACTAATAACCTGGAGACAAAGGCAATAAAGTTCAGTGGTAGCACTCTATTAGGATAGACCAAGAAAAGGTATCAAGAAATTAATTATAAGTGGGCACAAAAACACAGCCTGGCAGCTATTTCCAGATGACTGACTTAGTCCTCTAGCATCAGAAAAGCTGAGTCAGTTTATTAAGGGACAGCTTGATGCTAGTGTATAGGGTTGAGCCTGTCTTACCTTATGTGGTGTATGTTGATATTTTTCTTGACTAGTGAGTTGGTGTTCTATGGCTATGTAATCATTCGGCTGTCAGGAAATATGGAGCAATAGCTTTTCTTAAACAATAGGCATTTGTTAAGTGGAACAGTACCCAGTTATAAACACAAGAAAAAGACTTTCCAGCAACAATCCCAGCTCAGCTCTCTTGTTTATTGCAGCCCACATCTTGTATGGAACCCTGTACAGCACACAGAGACATCTAGTGATTGAATTATATACTGCAAGCAAACATATCACACCAGTTACCTCAGGTTGGAAAACAAGAATTCCATTTATTGAAAAATGTCAAGGTTTCACAATTTGTTTTTGTTTTGCATCAGAACTAAACCTAAACCCTTTGATTTTTTTTTCACGAAGATGGAGAACATATCCCAGAGCAGTCAATAGCCACGTACTTAGACCGCTCAGAAGGAATGTAGGGGAGACAGCCTCAAGTCTCAGATTCTCAAACAGCTCTACTCAGAACACAAACTGTATGTAATGTCCACATGAGAGTTCATGTCTGAGAGGGAGATGCAGCTTGTCCAAATTACCTCACGTGTGTAAATAATACTGATGTACACACTCTAAAATTTAATATAAAGATCCTGCAATAAGGCAGTCAGAAGCAAAAGCACCTGAGATAATGTCATTTTATGTAACTTTTATTAAAAACGAACACAAACAGATATGAAATGTGCCTCACTACTGAACGCCTAGTTTATCTATATTATTTAAAAAAAGTTTTTCCTGTGAGACGACAGTGACGTCATCATGTCACTCTGCGTCCCACAGCACCTCCCCCCTTAGCTGCCCCATGTCCTCCCTTCCTTCTTGCTGCTAACCCAGCAGGGATCGGCAACCTATGGCTCCAGGACCCCAATAAGAGCAGTAGAACTGAAGGTGAGATGCTGCTGCTGGGCTTTTGGTGGGCGGATAGCTGTCAGAGTTTAAGTTGAGCTGTGTGGCTCCTCTGCTGTCTGGGACAGGGGGGATGTGCACAGGAGCCACGGGGGGCTCGTGCAGGGGGTGGGGGCACATGGGAACCATTGGGGCATGAGCGGGGGGCATGCAGGAGCTGTGTGGGCTTGGGTTGGGGGAGTGAGGTGTGGGACAGGGGGTTGTGTGGGAACCGTGGGGGCTCGGATGAGGGAGGAGAGACATGCGGGGACATGGGTGGGGAGAGGGGAGATGCGTGGGAGTCACAGGGGACTCGTGTGGGGGGTGCATGGGACCTGCAGAGCTTTGCAGGGGCTCGGTGAGGGGAGGGAGGTGCGCAGGACACGCATGGCTTTTCCCCTCCTGGCTGGAGGGAGAGGGCAGGGCCAGCCGTGGCCTCAGTCTGGCCCAACCACCTCCCACCCCGGCGTCTGGATGGAGGAGCTGGATCGGCCTAGGTCTGCCCACCTCACCGGCATCTGGAGCAGGGAGAACTGGGGCAGGCCAGGGCCCAAACACTATTTCCCAAGCTTGCCAGGATTAAAAAGGTTGAAGTGTAATTCTGCAGGCAGTTTAGTTGGGCAATCATGTATACATTGCTCTCTCAGTCTTGGGCTTCTGAATAAAGTTCCCTCTAAGCTGTGTGGTAGCACAGCCCTGCAACTGCTTAATCAGCCCTACCCGGTCAGGGTCTCCGGGCTCCGTCCACGGAGCTGCCTGACTGGGTGTGTAGGTGGAAAGTTCTGGTAATCAATAACACATGTATGCCATTTTGTAAAAGTCCAAACAACAACATGGACTCCATCTTGGCCACCCTTCTCCCTCCTCCCCTCAGGGCATTTTCCCGCTTTTGGTGTTTTGGTGGGAAAACTAGGCAGACACGTGACCTAGGTTCTGTCCAGCATTTAAGGGTTGCTTCTAGAGTTCTAAAGGGCTGTCCATTTGAGTGGCAGAGTTTGGGGCTGCTTAGAGGATACGCCAGCACCACGCAGATAGGTTTTGGTTGTGGGAGGATGAATTTACCTGCATGTAAGGGGTATGCTACCAGCTGTCACTCCTCATCAACAAGGACACACACACACCCATGACGGCACAGGGAGGGGAATGGGCCAACCATTGCCAGAGCAGAGCTGATACAGCCTGATTGCTCTCACCTAAGATACCATCTGGAGATGGAATCCGGAGCTGTCCCACCACTGTGAGGGTCCACAAGCTGCAGGATGTGATAGTGGTTTTGTAATCCTCCATTTCCTTCCCTGGGTCCGGTCCTGGGGAAGGGAATGTACCTGAATCGCAGCCATGCACCACCTTTGTGTCACTTACATTTAGTTGTGGGAGTCCTGGTTATAGTTACATATTTTGCTTGCTTGAACTCTAAAATAAATGCCCTGTTTTGTTAGCACCCACGTTTTAGTCAGTTTATTTTTCCTGTGGAGCTGGTTTCCTTCTTGGCCAGGCATACCAGTCAACAAGTGGGGTGGATTAAGCAGTTGCAAGACTGTGCTGCTATGCAGTTTAGAGGGAACCTTACATCTGAAACTTTTAATAATGACATTATTAAATTCATGTTAATAATCCCTATGTTATATGCTTTGTTTGATGCACACCACTTTAAAGGATGACCATGATTTCTGCTGTCAAAGCCTGAACTTTTTGTCTCATGAGGCAGTGTTATTTGTTCCTGACTATGGATTAATGGTTTATAGCCTCTATTTATTTAAACAGGGGAAAAGCTTTGTTGGAGCTTTCAGTGACAAAGGGCAGGTGTATACAGCTGCTTGAGTTATGTCACTCAGGGGTGTGAGAAAACTTCCTCCCCAAAAGTGACACAAATTTTGCACTGTTCAGATTGGCGTTATGTCAGCGAAAGATGCAATCCCATTGACGTAGCTTACGCTTCTCACTGAGATGGAATAATTATGCCAATGGGAGAGCCTATCATGTAGGCATACTACGTCTTCACCAGATGCATGACCGCAGTGCAGCTGTGCCAGTATAGCACTGTAGTGTAGACTTTTTCCCAAAGAAACAGAAACAGCAGCTTTAGTCACAGGTAACAGTTTGTTGAGCTGAGTAGCAGCCTCAAAGCCATGGATAGCTGGTCAATTTTGCCCTCACCAAAAGGTGACCCTACAATCAATGGAACTTGTCAGAAAGAATCTTAGATAATACTGATATTATTAAAACAAAAATGACAAAGTGCCTATCAAAGTTGGCTTAACTTTAATATCTTTCTGGGGATTTGTATAACTCCTTTGGCAACAAAAAATTATTCCCTGACAGATCATCTATTCCCTGTTGGAAATGTCAGTTGACTTCAGGGATATCTTCTCTCACTTTCTAGGCCTGCGAGTTGCTTTTAAATCATTGCTGTAATATTTTCTGATGCAATTTCTCTTGAGGAGTGAAACCAAAATCCTGTCTTTGAATACTTTCTCTCACAAGCTGGATGTTTAGGTATCATCTTCTGCTCAGTAATTCTCAGAGCATAAATTGTATCTTATTTGCAGAAAAGATGGAGGGTACAGTAAAGTATCTTCACATAACACTATAAAATAACTTTTCTCTTGGGTACGAGAGATTATCTGCATTCGTGAGCAGTCATCTAATCCAGATGCCTTTTACCATGCACCTTCTCTGTTAATCATATCCACTTCTGAACCATGTGAAATTTTGGTAGTTATGTACATTTCATAGCTTTACACACAGAAAGAAGGAGTGTTGTGAAAATGTTAAACCTACTTATCAGCAGGCCCTCTGAGAGAATGAGAGAGGCCTGCGCCACTTTGAGTTTAGAGGCCCCAGCCCCAGCCCCAGCCCCAGCCCCAGCCCCTGCTCCAGGCCCCCAATGTATTCTAATCTGCAGGGTTATGCTAAAACCAAAAGAATATATGAAAATGAACACTTAAGACATTTATTTATTAACAATTAAGTCATTATACAATAGCATATATATTAAAAATGTAACTTTAATTGTGAGTTTCCACTGCAAGCAAAACTTTTCATTTTAGGAATGCTTTTCTGGCTTTGTTGTGTGTGAACTCATTTATAATTGAAGAAAAATCTAATTTACATGCAACATCTCTGTTAATGTTAAGCATAGTGAGCCCATTCAAGTGCTCTTGTCCCATTGTAGAACGATGATGGTTCTTTACTTGTTTTAACACATTGAATGTTCATTCACCTGAAGCCACTGATGCAAGGAGACTGACAAAAATACATAACGCAATTGTGATATTAGGAAATACAGTCGACAGTCAGAAATCGAATATTTCTTGAAGCAGTTCTTTTGGCTTGCTGACTGATTTAAAGTTGGTGGAATACATGTTTCAGGAAGACGATCTCGTTGCAGAGATCTCTTGAAATTTTGTTGTACCTTTGTTGAAACCGTTCAGCCACTGAATATAGATCTTCATTACTTAATTCTCTGAACTCTGAAAGGAATCCAAAAAAGGTACAAATTTATCACAGTGACTCAATTTAATGTGTAAGACCAGATATGATGGAGTCAATAATAACAGCAACAACAAAAACCCCTACTGACTTGATAGTGCCTTTCTGCATCAGATTGAGATGTTAGGCTGCGATTGGTGGAAAACTCAGATGAAATGTCTAACCTGTGCTACTGATTTGGACTCAGAAAGAATTGCATCCCATTGATCATAAATCTTTTGAATATCTTTAAGAAATCATTCAGTGTTATACCTTTCAACATCTAATGTAGCAATGCGTGCTTCAATTACAAGATTAGTTCTGTGGATCATTTTTAGCAGCTTCATCCACACAGACAACATTAAAATGCATTCAAATTTGGATGTATACTTCTGAATTGACTTAAGCTCAGTGCAAGCCTGTGCTGTGAGAGTAAGAGATTCAAGTTCACTTAAAGCGTCTCTCTCAGAGTCCAAATGCTGTGCAACTGGTTTAACGCTATGAATTCGTGCTGACCATCTCATTGTCAACATGCCATGAAGGGAAACAGGCAGATGCTACTTCAGAATTTCCCATTTTTGAGGACTGCTACTGAAGAGGTTTGTACAATTGCTGGATTGTTCCAAAGTATGTGATTGCTTCCTTGTATGATTCAGCGCAATCAATACCAATAAGATTTAGTGTGGTTGCCACAAATGGAGAAAATACAGTTTGGATTTTACTCAAGGAGGACTGCTTATACACCTTTGTACTTCCCAGCCATATTGTATTCATTGTCATAGGTCTGGCCAATGCAGACTTGAAAATTTAATTTGAAGCCTTCCAGAATTTCTGATATATGAGTGGTGATTTCTTTTCCAGTTTTTTTCCATGTTTTTTCCAGTTTTTTTAAATTTCAACCAAAATTAATTGTTCTTCAATTGAAACCTTTGAACGTTCTGCAATTGTAACATATTGAAGAACCAAGGTCATCTGTTCTTTATGAGAACAGTCTGGAGTTGCATCAGTAATAATTGAAAAGTACTTCACATGTCGCATCTCTTCAAGAATTGTTGTTTGCACAAATGTCCCGCACAGCTCAATAAACTCGTTATGTATTCCGGTAAACAGATAATGGACTTGCATGCATTTTCTGTTCTCTTGTGATTCATGAACATGCTTAACATGGACTAATGAAAGTGGGTCATACTTGCTAATAAGCTCAAGTATACTAAGAAAGTTTCCATTTGTAGGGTCACATATGTTGACTGGAACCATACTAAGCCAATCCATATTCAGAAAGAAATAGAATGACATTCAATATGCACTCAGGGAGATTTTTTTTCAGTTATTGGTTTCTGTGTTTATTTCACTCAGGAGTAAGCTTTTGATTGAATTGTCAGCTAGTGCTGCTCTACTAGCTGATTTCCATGTAACATAGTTATCTTTATATGCGATACTGAAGTTTCATGTGCAGGTATTTGGTCTTTCAACTTCCTCCAACCTCTACTGATGCTCCAACAGAATGGATCAGACAGTACTGATTCATTTGAAGTATTAATATTAAAAATGAAATAGGCTACACAGTACAGAGCCTGCTTTTCCATGATCCTGCAGAACCAGTCTCTTCTGTAGATCTCTCTGTCTGGAAGAGTTTTTGTCAGCAGACAAGTGGGAAAAGCATGATTTTCAGCATCTTTTGGTATTTTACTTGGAATCTGAAAAAAAACTAACTTTGAGAAATGCTGCATTTGAGCAACATTGTTTTTATCAAGAAGTCCAATATCAGGTTCTGATGCCACTGTTGTTACATCATGTCCTGTGTTAGTCATAAGTTCTTGTGCTTGATGTGCAACATCTCTGAGGTCCTCATTTTATGCTGACACAGTAAATCGAACAAAGATTCTGCATCTATTGCTACTGTTGGCATTTCTGTGTCTTGATTAATGACCTCCTCATTTTGAGGCAGTGGCATTGAAATGTCATTTGTGGATACAAAGTTTTCATCATCAGAACTGGAAGTGTTACTGTCAGTATGGTCACCGTCTAATGGCTGAGGCGTCTTTTCTACAAGAAATGATGTTATTGGCTTTAAACTCTTAACTGCTGCTTTACTTCGCTGCTTTCACCGTCTTTTACTTGCACCACTTTCAAATCTTTGCTTCATTTTTTATAAAAGGGTTCTTTTAAAACACAGCAACACACAATAAATTAATTTGCTAAAGGCTATTGGTTATAGAAAATTGTATATACTTTACAATGGATATTGTATAATAATGGTTTGGGGGTGTTATTTACTACAGCCCTAATAGCCTTATTTCAAAGTTTTTAACTTCCATCTGGTAATACGTTCCCATTATTAAATTTCTCTAATAACAGGTGCATTATTATAAATATGAACACATTACGATTGTCAGATCAGATATAGAGTTTATTAAACAACTAGACTAAAAAGTTTATTATCACAAAAAAGCCTTTAAAGGTAAATCTAAAATTGGACAAAGAGATAGCTTATGGCTGAGCCTGATATGGTTATTGTGCACAAAGGCACATAAGAAAAAACAGGAATACGAAAATCTCCTATACAGAGATAAACACCCAATTTAAACTCACCCTCAGACCATGCAAAATCACTTTACAGTAACAGAATTAATTATGACTTTCAAAACCTCTAAACTATGCAAAGACTGTAAACAGTGTTTCATAACATAGAATCACAGAAGCTACTCCAGTCTCCAGTCACACAGATGAAAACTTGAATGTGACCAAAAAATTGGTGAAGGCCCGAGGTCCCATGATAATTTTATCAATCTTTTGCAGGTATATATAGCTTCTTTTGTTGGCTCTGTTATAATCACAAGGTATATAATAAATGCAATGGCTTGGTCGAAAAATGTAAAAATTTGCGGCTCCTTTGACTCCTGAGGCCTGGGCCAAATGGCCCTCCTGGCCCCTGCTCTGACAGGGCCTGTTTATCAGTATGTCTAAAAGTTTAATGGTTAAAAATCAAGAATTATAATACACAAATAAAAACAACCCAGAACGCTAGTAGATTAGTAAGGCATGATTTCCCTTTACAGAAGCCATGTTGACTTTCCTTCAACAAATTATGTTCATCCATGTGTCTGACAATTTTATTCTTTGCTATAGTTTCAACTGATTTTCCTGGCACTGACATTAGACTTACCTGTCTGTAATTGCCAGGACCACCTCTAGAGCCCTTTTTAAATATTGGTGTCACATTAGCTAACTTCCAGGCATTAAGTACAGAAGCTGATTTAAAGGATAGGTTACAAACCACAGTTAATAGTTCCGCAATTTCAAATTTGAGTTCTTTCAGAACTCTTGGGCGAATGCCATCTGGTCCTGGTGACTTGCTACTGTTAAGTTAAGTTTATCAATTTATTCCAAAACCTCCTCTAACGACACTTCAATCTGGGACAATTCCTCAGATGTGTCACCTAAAAAGAATAGCTCAGGTTTGGGGATCTCCCCAATATCCTCAGCCATGAAGACTGAAGCAAAGAATTCATTTGGCTTTTCCTCGATGACTTTATCATCTTTGAATGTTCCTTTAGCATCTCGATCATCCAAGGACTCCACTGGTTGTTTAGCATGCTTCCTGCTTCTGATGTTCTTAAAAAATACTTTACTATTACTTTTTGAGTTTTTGGCTGGCTGTTCTTCAAACTCCTTTTTGGCTTTTCTTACTATATTTTTACACTTAATTTGACAAAGTTTATGGTCCTTTCTATTTTCCTCACTAGGATTTGATTTCTACTTTTTAAAAGATGTCTTTGTATCTCTCACTGCTTCTTTTACTTGGTTGTTAAGCCACGGTTACACGCTTTTGGTTCTCTTGCTGTGTTTTTTAATTTGAGGTATACATTTAAGTTGGGCCTCTATTATGGTGTCTTTGAAAAGTTTCCACGCAGCTTGCAGAAATTTTACTTTTGTCACTGTACCTTTTAATTTCTGTTTAACTAACCTCCTCATTTTTCTGTAGTTCCCCTTTCTAAAATTAAATGCCACAGTGTTGGGCTTCTGAGGTGTTTTTCCCACCAGAGGAATGTTAAATATTATTACTTTATGGTCACTATATCCAAGCGGTCCAGTAATATTAACCTCTTGGACTAGGTCCTGTGCTCCACTTAGGACAAAATCAAGAATTGCCTCTCCCCTTGGGGGTTCCAGAACCAGCTGCTCCAAAAGCAGTCTTTTAAGGTATCAAGAAATTTTATCTCTGCATCCTGTCCTGAGGTGATGTGTATCCAGTCAATATGGGGAAAGTTGAACTCTCCCACTATTATTGAGTTTTTATTTTGATAGCCTCTCTAATCTCCCTTAGTATTTCATAGTCACTATCACTATCATGATCAGGTGGTTGATAATATATCCCTATTGCTATATTCTTATTATTGGAGTATGGAATTACTCTCCATAGAGATTCTATGGAACATTTTGGCTTATTTAAGATTTTTACTTCATTTGATTCCACATTTTCTTTCACGTATAGTACCACTCCTCCACCAGCATGACCTGTTCTGTCCTTCCAATATATTTTGTACCCTGGTATGACTGTGTCCCATTGATTGTCCTCATTCCACCAGGTTTCTGTGATGCATATTATATCAATATCCTCCTTTAATATGAGGCACTCTAGTTCACCCATCTTATTATTTAGACTTATAGCGTTTGTGTATAAGTCCTTCAAAACATTTTCATTATTTATCTGTCTGCCATTTCCTCATGTGTTAGACCAGTGGTCCCCAACCTTTTGGTGCTGCCGCGCGTCTGGGGGTGGGACCATGTGTGAGCTGCGTGTCCAGGGGCGGGGCCACGCATGAGCCACTCTTCTGGGGGCGGGACTGCTCATGCGCCCTGAGCCCGGGGCCTGCACCGCGCATGCGCCGTGCACCCGGGGCCAGGGGTGCAAGAATGGCTTGGGCCGGCCCTGATCACTCTGCGGGCACACATAAATGCCCCAGTGGGCACCATGGCGCCCGCGGGCACCACATTGGGGACCACTGTGTTAGACTCTTTTTCATTTGATTGTGTCTCATCTGATCTTACCCATACTTCCATCCTCTCCTCCTGACTAGAACACAGAGAAACTCTATTAAAAGACCCTCCCCTAAAAGATGACTCTGTCCAATTCATGTGTTCCTCTGCACCTGTCAGCTTTCCCCCAGCCCTTAGTATAAAATCTGCTCTACAACCTTTTTAATGTTAAGTTCCATTTTGGCTTAGGTGGAGCCCATCCTTCCTGTAGCCACCATTCTTTTGCACTGAAGGCACACTCATGACTGACAAGCTTACAGGCAGAACGTTGGTTTGTGAGCATGTATATGCACATTACACTGTCATTTTGTTTGTTCTTTTCTGTTTTTGCAATCAAACAGAACCATCATGCATATAGCAGAATCCATACTCAGTATATATTTTCCTCCAAACACCACCAAACACATGCTTTTGTGACAGGCCTTTGACTCTGGAACTCTGTTTCCTGCCTTTGTCTGACAGAATTTGAATTTATTTAACTTTAGGGCACATTTCATCTCCTATAATTGTTTCCATTCCATTCCATTCCATTCCATTCCAGGGTGAATGATTTTATTGCGTCAGAGCTCACTTTGAAATATGCAAATGTTGTTATGTAACTGTACATGCACTTAGGTCTTGTACTAGTACATTTTTCATAACAGTCTCCTACAGCCAGTGCAGACTCCTTATGCTTAATTATCTGTCTCACCCTGTTTCCCATAGACATGCTGGCAGTGGTGGATTAGCTGCTGAGCCAAGCAAGTCCATGCCCTGGGGCCCCAGCCAATTCAGGGTCCTAAAAAATGGGTGTCCCCATGTTCTGATCTACTATACTAACCCTCCTGGTGCTAATGCAGAAGAGTGGAATCAAGCTTGCCCTCCTCTGCCCATCTGGTGCTCCTGACAGGGAACATAGGCTTACCTCTCTCCCCAGCAAGACTGGTAGGTAAGCAGAGCAGGGTCAGCCCTTGACCCCATTTCCTGGCAGGAGAGGCAATTGCAGGCAGAAATGATGGGGGAAACTTCGGAGGGAACCATCTACTAGATGGTTCGATTAGTCTTTCGCCCCTATACCCAGGTTGGACAACCGATTTGCATGTCAGGACCGCTGCGGACCTCCACCAGAGTTTCCTCTGGCTTCGCCCTGCCCAGGCGTAGTTCACCATCTTTCGGGTCCTAGCACGTACGCTCATGCTCCACCTCCCCGACTGACCGGGCGAGACAGGCCGGTGGTGCGCCCTCCGCGAATCGGTGGCCTCAGGATCCCGCCTCAGCCGGCGCGCGCTGGCCCTCACTTTCATTGCGCCATGGGCTTTCGTTCGAGCCCGTGACTCGCGCACGTGTTAGACTCCTTGGTCCGTGTTTCAAGACGGGTCGGGTGGGTTGCTGACATCGCCATAGACCCCGGGCACCCTGGCGTGGCCCTTCCCACCTGGTGGTGCGACGCGGTCGAGGCGCACTGAGGACAGTCCGCCCCGGTTGAGAGTCGTGCCGGGAGCAGGGGGACCCATCCCCCCTTACGGCCCCCCAGACCGCACCCCCACCATGAGGATGGAGGGGGCGGGGAGCCACCGGGGGAAGGTGCGGCGGCGGTCATCTCCCTCGGCCCCGGGATGCGGTGAAGGCTGCTGCCCGGGGGCTGTAATGCTCCCTGCTTTGAGGCAGTGAGCCACCTGCCCGCCGGGCCTTCCCAGCCAACCCAGAGCCGGTCGCAGCGCACCGCCTCGGTGGAAATGTGCCCGACAGGGGCCAGGGCTGTCCGGGCGGTGTTCCCCTCCCGACACCCCCCCAGAGGGGCGGGCAAGGGGGATCCGTCATCCCGGGCCGGCCGCCTGAACCCACCGGGTTGAATCTTCCGGGCGGACTGCATGGACCCCACCCGTTTACCTCTTAATGGTTTCATACCCTCTTGAACTCTATCTTCAAAGTTCTTTTCAACTTTCCCTTACGGTACTTGTTGACTATCGGTCTCGTGCCGGTATATAGCCTTAGATGGAGTTTACCACCTGCTTTGGGCTGCATTCCCAAGCAACCTGAGTCTGAGAAGACCCGGTCCCAGCGTGCTGGGGGCCGTTACCAGCCTCACACTGTCCACAGGCTGTGCCTTGATCAGAAGGACTTGGGCCCCCGAGAGCGGCATCGGGGAGAGTGGGTCTTCTGTACGCCACATTTCCCGCACCCCACCGTGGGACGGGGATTCGGCTCTGGGCTCTTCCCTGTTCACTCGCCGTTACTGAGGGAATCCTGGTTAGTTTCTTTTCCTCTGCTGACAATATGCTTAAATTCAGCGGGTCGCCACGTCTGATCTGAGGTTGCAGTTGGATGGGGACCCACGGGGGAGGGAAGGGGAAGGGTGGGAGGAATGCCACCCACACCCGCCGCCCCACGACCCGCTGTGGAAGCACATCGGCCCCGGAGGGAGCCTGATCCAACGAGCTGGGGGGAGAACGGTCCAGCGCGAGAGGAGAGCGCGAGCGCACGGACGACAGGGCAGGGAACCCCGATGACGGGCACTGCCATCACCTGGGGAAGGGGAGCGGACCGAAAACCCCAGCGGGCAGCCATGTCGCCACAGACAGCCTCGCGGGGCAGGCCCGTCTCCCCTCGGGACCCGCGGCTCACTTGCTCTGGCTCTTGCTCCCACAGGAAGGTCAGGGCCGGCTCGAGCCATTCCTGCACCCCGGGCAGCAGGCACATGATGCATGCGCAGCTCCGCCCTGCCCCCCCGGCGCACTGTGCACCTTACAGCTGGAATTGGGCACACGGCACCTGATGGCAGCTCTAAGGGCGCCGCATGGCCAGGTGCATGGTGCCCCTTAGAGCTGCCATCAGGCACCCTCCATAGGTTGGCGCCCCAGGCAACTGCCCGGCTAGCCTCCCCCTTAATCCAGCCCTAAGGAAGGTAATCTGCTTGTGCATGCTGTTTCCATTCTGCAGATGTGAAGAAGAAGAGCTCTGAGAAGCTCAAAAGTTTTTCCCTTCCATTGTCAGAAGTTATTTTGATAAAAGATATCAATCACTCCACATATGTTATCTCTCTAAATATGCATTGATTGTAGTTCTACCCTAAAAAGTGACTATGAATAAATAGAAATTTCTTACTTTTTCCTGTTGACTCTGTATATTCAGACTCTCAGCTACTTGTTTTAGTTACTGAAATAAGTTTGTACTATTTTTTTACTTCTTCAGAGCCAACACAGCCAACAGGGAGCTATGTTTTTTACTAAGTTCCAATCATCTTTGCCTGTGAAAATCTGCTTAAGGCAGTGGTACTACACAGGTGTCACTAGAGGCTTAATTTACCTTGCAGAACCTTTATTATTGATGATAATGAATAAGAAGTGAAAAACTTGTATGGCTGGCAGATCCCAAGGTGAGTTTCCAAGGCTGACAATTAGGGGAAAAAATCTTTTTATTTGTAAATATATCTGAAAAATTATCGACACATCATACATGTGGAGCCCAACTATGGCACTTTTACTGAATTTTTTGGAGTAGATATGAATTTTAATAGCCATTAGACTAGGAAGTGATATTTTTGCCACTAGAGGGCTCCAATTTTTCTTCGTTAGTTCAATAGAGATAGTGGAAGAATGAATATTTTTTTTAAATTGAAAGGATAGAAATAGTAAACTAATCTGAGCATAAATTAATCTCCAGTTGAATATAACAACATTACAATTAAATTTAGATCAAGACGTTGGATTTACAATTTCATGAAAATGAGAATTAATTATACAGCACTCATTAAATAAAAATGCTAAAGAACAACTGAAAAATATGAGTTTTCCTACATTTGAGCTATACAGTGTTTCCTATGTAAGGCACCATAAATGATGGCACTAGAGTGATTAGGTGTATTCGAAAACTATGCAAAGAATAGCTTCCTGCATTTATTTTCTTCAGGTGTCCCATCAGACATATTAGTATTTTAGCAATGTTACTACTTTAATTTGGGAAATCTGAGACATTTAGAATTAGAAGGATTTTTTAAAGTGACATTTTATCTGTAGGTCATATTTTGGACCAATCAACAGTCAGAGTATAATTAAAAATTGTAGAACAAGTAGTTGTCTTCCACCTATTTTAATACTAACCAGTAATGCCTTGCAACAACAATAAATGCTGTTTTTAAATACATAAGAAGCAGGAAGCCTGCTAAACAACCAATGGGGCCCCTGGACAGTTGAGATGCCAAAGGAGCATTCAAAGATGATAAAGTCATTGCGGAGAAACTAAATAAATTTTGTGCTTCAGTCTTCACAGCTGAACAAGGACGAACATGTTTTGTTGAGGGAAAGTCAACATGGTTTCTGTAAAGGTAAATCATGCCTTACTAATCTACTAGAGTTCTTTGAGGGGGTCAACAAACATGTGGACAAGGGGGAGCCAGTGGATATAGTATACTTAGTTTTCCAGAAAGCCTTTGACAAGGTCCCTCACCAAAGTCTCTTTAATAAGTTGTCATGGGATAGGAGGGAAAGTCCTTTCATGGACTGATAATTGGTTAAAAGACAGGAAACAAAGTGTAGGAATAAATGGTAAGTTTTCAGAGTGGAGAGAGGTAACTAGTGGTGTCCCCCAAGGGTCTGTCCTGGGAAAAATCCTATTCAACTCATAGAGAAAGGGGTTAATAGTGAGGTGGCTAAATTTGCAGATGATACTAAACTGCTCAAGATAGTTAAGACCAAAGCAGACTGTGAAGAGCTTCAAAAAGATTTCACCAGAGTAAGTGACTGGCCAACAAAACGGCAAATGAAATTTAATGTTGATAAATGTAAAGTAATGCATATTGGAAACAATAATCCCCACTGTGCAAAAAATATGATAGGGACTAATTTAGCTACAACGATTCAAGAGAGAGATCTTGGAGTCTCTATGGATAGTTCTCTGAAAACATCCACGCAGTGTGCAGCGGCAGTCAAAAATGCAAATAGAATATTAGGAATCATTAACAAAGGGATAGAGAATAAGACAGAGAATATCTTATTGCCTCTATATAAAACCATGGTATGCCTTGAATGCTGTGTACAGATGTGGTCGCCACATTTCAAAAAAGATATATTGGTATTGGAAAAAGTTCAGAAAAGGACAACAGATGATTAGGGGTTTGGAACGGGTCCCATATGAAGAGACAGGGACTTTTCAGCTCGGAAGAGAGGAGTTTAAGAGGGGAATCTGATAAAGGTCTATAAAATCATGACTGGTATGGAAAAAGTGAATAGGGAAAAGTTATTTACTTATTCTCACAATATAAGAACTAGGGGTCACCAAATAAAATTAAGAGGCAGCAGGTTTAAAACAAACAAAAGGAAATTTTTCTTCATGTGCACAGTCAATCTGTGGGACTCCTTGCCAGAGGATGTTGTGAAGACTAAGACTTTAACAGGGTTAAAAAAAGAGCTAGATAAATTCATGGAGGTTAGGTCCATCAATGGCTATTAGCAGGATGGGTAGGAATGGTGTTCTTAGCCTCTGTTTCTCTGGAGAATGGTGACAGGGGAGGGATCATGTGATGATTCCCTGTTGTGTGCCCTCCCTCTGGGGGATCTGGTATTGGCCACTATTGGCAGACAGGATACTAGGCTCGATGGACCTTCTTACCATAATTTAACAGATTCAGAGGAGCTGTCAGAGACAGACCTCCGGAACAACTATATTAAAGTTGCACTCATCCGTTAAGGGATGGTATTTCAGGTGCGGGACCCCTACCAGTATCTGATCACCTGGGTGTTGATCGCAGAGAAGACTGGCGCGCAAATGAAAACTCAACTCAAAGGTAAAGTTCAGCCACAAGACTATATTCTACAGATAACAAATTTAACATATCTTGAATGATCATTGAGGGGCAGTCCCCCAACAATCCTATCCCTACTTACAGAGTCTGACGGCGCGAAGGGGATAGATGTGATGCTGGCGACCTACAACCTTTAAGCTAATTGGAAGCCCTCAGGGAGGAACTGCCAGGCGTCCCTCGGTGGCAGGGTCTTTTGGTCAGGCGACCTCAATCCCTTGGCTCTTCCGAGCCGCAGGAGAAGAACAGCCTATGCGATCCCTCGAAGAGCGGAGGAAGACTTCGACGACGGTCAGTCCACCTTCCGTGGATCCCTCTGGTCCTCGGTCCTCTTCCCGCTCTTCGGACGCAGCCGGAACAGACGATGGTAGACTACTCTGTATCTATTCTACACTAAACTTATCCTAAAATAAAAACCCTATCTACGTCGCGACGCACCTGCCGGACAAGCTCGACGACGGCCGATATGCTTCAACCGACGCAGCCTGCCGGACACACACGATGACGAGATCTAAGCTAACTAAAATCTAAACTACCTAACCTAAAGGAGAGGAAGCATGAACCTTCCGTCCAGCTTTCCTTTCTAACCTAAAAGAGAGGAAGCATGAACCTTCCGTCCAGCTTTCCTTTCTTAAGTTGCTTTACAAGACCTCAACCATTCTTTAAGGAAAACCCAGGGCTAAGATAGACCTCATACACTCTCTTAACCTAGACCCGACGCTACAGGTACCCGACGCGACAGGTAACTGTACGTGTCACAGGCTTATATAAGGTGGGGTCATGAATATGCATAAGACATAAGTTTTAAATTGATTGGCTAAGAATGTTGCTAGTTTTGCATAAGTTTGAATCGACTGGACAACAGATCATAACATATTACTATGCATAAGCAACCGATGTTCTAATGAATATTCATATATTTTCAAATCTTAACAGGTATCATTCTGATACGTGTGATACGTGCCAAATAGCAAAGGCCTTATGGCTTTTCATTTGATTGACAACTAGATGACATACATAGGGCAGTTAGGTACATTACTTTCAATGCAGATGACACATTGTATTATTGGTAGGCTTACAAAAGAGTTGATACATACATAACATTTTGTACTACAACAGAGTTGATACATTCATGGACATAGGAAGTGGAATGGAAGATGTTCATCATTTTACACTGCAGAATTAAATGCTGCCCTCGACCAAGCATGAGGGAAAGAATCTTCGCATTTAATTCTGCAGTGTAAAATGATGAACATCTTTCATTCCACTTCCTATGTCCATCAAGGAGGGGAAATGTTGCAGAATAATAATGTTTTTACAAATGTCATGAGCTTGTCTGGCGGGTGCGTCGCGACGTAGATAGGGTTTTTATTTTAGGATAAGTTTAGTGTAGAATAGATACAGAGTAGTCTACCATCGTCTGTTCCGGCTGCGTCCGAAGAGCGGGAAGAGGACCGAGGACCAGAGGGATCCACGGAAGGTGGACTGACCGTCGTCGAAGTCTTCCTCTGCTCTTCGAGGGATCGCACAGGCTGTTCTTCTCCTGCGGCTCGGAAGAGCCAAGGGATTGAGGTCGCCTGACCAAAAGACCCTGCCACCGAGGGACGCCTGGCAGTTCCTCCCTGAGGGCTTCCAATTAGCTTAAAGGTTGTAGGTCGCCAGCATCACATCTATCGCCTTCGCGCCATCAGACTCTGTAAATAGGGATAGGATTGTTGGGGGACTGCCCCTCAATGATCATTCAAGATACGTTAAATTTGTTATCTGTAGAATATAGTCTTGTGGTTGAACTTTACCTTTGAGTTGAGTTTTCATTTGTGCACCAGTCTTCTCTGCGATCAACACCCAGGTGATCAGATACTGGTAGGGGTCCCGCACCTGAAATACCATCCCTTAGCGGATGAGTACAACTTTAATATAGTTGTTCTGGAGGTCTGTCTCTGACAGCTCCTCTGAATCTGTTAAATTACAGTAACAGACCCTTGGTCTGACCCAGTATGGCCATTCTTATGTTCTTATGTGATACCATATTCCTTCCTAATATAATATGTAACTTTCAGCTACGTTACATAGCACATTATTTTTACACATTAAAGATTTCAGATGGTACAAGGTAGTGTATTGTCTACATTGCGTCAAGAAACTATGTCTTCATGAAAGCTTATTGATTTGTGTGCCAGTGCTGG
Source organism: Pelochelys cantorii (assembly GCA_032595735.1). NCBI lineage: Eukaryota > Metazoa > Chordata > Testudines > Trionychidae > Pelochelys > Pelochelys cantorii. The sequence goes on along the minus strand of CM064328.1, from coordinate 60,605,107 downwards.
TTTGCAGGAGTTGTTGTTAGTTGCCAGCATGTATGTTAATATTGCCTTTTCTAAATGCACACTCTTTTTTATATGCTAGTGCTAAAATCAGTTTAAATTATTACATCATATAGTAATGTTTTTTATTTGAAAATGCACACAAAACAATGGGCACCCAATGTTCAATATTTAATTAAATTGGCTTAAAATCTAAACCACCCTGGTTTTGCTCATTTCTAATTTAATGTTTAAAAACCACCTGTGCCATTGAAGATTAATTTTTCAGCCCTGTAGCAGCATGCTGTCTTGTGTCTATACTTTGTTCTCCATATTAGTGAGTTGATAGCAGTAGCTTCTTAGGAAGACAAAAGCAGAAATCTTCACTATTATCACAAACAATGGCTTAGCTCAGAAGTACAAGAGTAGCCTCATTTTGGTTAGATTTGTATAATGAATACAGTACTAGATCACAGTTTAAAATACTTTAAGTATAAGGTCTCATTTTCCAATGATTTATAACTCAATTATATAATCATTCATACTTTTGTCTATAGTTTACACCCTCTGTATCTTTTCTAGCTTGGGGTTATTTGTTTTAAATAGTGATGAGTTGGTTCAAAATGTGGGCTAAGTCATTTTGGCTTTTTAAAAAAGGCCCATATGAAGCATTAATATTAATTAATTTATTTAAAATATTTTTACCCTGCTTCTCTGTTTAAAATATTCAAGGCGGCTTACAAAATTTAAAAAAATGCAATACAAATATATATACAAAATTAAAATATGAGACCCCAGAGGGATATAAAATCTACTAAAAACATATTGAGAGGAGGAATACACACACAGACTCAAACACCAATAAAAGCACGAGTTAAAAGGATGGCTTTAGCCTGATGCCGAAACAATGCTAACATTGGCGCCATGAGAATATTCTGAGGAAGAGAATTCCGCAGCCTGGGAGCAAAAGCTGAGGAGGCCCTGCTCCACATAGATGTTAATCTTATCTCCGTAAGTGGGGGAACACTGAGCTGACCTCAATCTCCACGCAGGTTCATATGGGAGAAGACTGTCCTTCAGATACCCTGGACCCAACCCATTTAAATTGTGCCCAGAAACATACTGGAAACCAGTGCAGCTGCCAGAGCACTTGTGCAATGTGCTCTGTATAACGAGTATTAGTTAAAACTCGAGCAGCCACATTCTGGACCAGTTGAAGTTTCCGAAGGCTCTTTAGAGGCAGCCCCACATAAAGCGCATTACAGTAATCCAGTTGGGATGTAATAAGAGCATAGATCACTGTAGCCAAGTCTTGCTTGTTCAGGAAGGGCCGCAGCTGGTGGATCAGATGAAGCTGCCCAAAAGCATTCCTGGCCACCAAAGAAATCTGGTTCTCATATGCTAAAAAAGGGTCCAGGAGGACTCCCAAGCTGCGTACCTGTTCTTTCAAGAGGAGAATAACCCCTTCTAGAACAGGTACCACTCCACATTCCCAAACAGATGGCCTTCTGATCCACAGGACCTCAGTCTTATCTGGATTCAACTTCAGCTTGTTTGACTTCATCCAGTCCATTACCGCCTCAAAACACCAGTTTAGATCAATCACCACCACACTTGGTTCTGATGTCACAGGGAAATAGAGTTGGGTATCATCTGCATATTGATGGCACCGTCCTCCTAAACTCCTTATGACCTCTCCCAGCAGCTTCATGTAAATGTTAAACAACATAGGGGACAAGATGGAACCTTGTGGGACCCCGTAGCACAATCGCGATGGGTTGAATGGCAGCCGCCTAGCTCCACCTTCTGAAAGTGTCCCAACAGGTAAGACTGGACCACTGCAGAACAGTGCCTCCAATACCCAACTCTGCTAAGCGTTCCAGAATGATACTATGGTCGATGGTATCAAAAGCTGTTGAGAGGTCCAAGAGAATCAACAGAGATGCACTCCCCATCTATCTCCCAGTGTACATCGTCTGCCAGGATGACCAAGGCGGTTTCAGTTCCAAAACCCGGCCTAAACCCAGACTGAAATGGATCTAAATAATCTGTTTCTTCCAAGAAAGCTTGGAGCTGCAATTCTACTGCCTGCTTGAGTACCTTGCCCAAGAAGGGAATATTAGCAACTGGGTGATAGTTATTGAAATCATGTGGGTCCAGGGAAGGCTTCTTAAGTAGCGGTTTTATCACTGACTCTTTCAAGGCAGCAGGAACCATACCAGATCTAAAAGATGCATTTACAATCCCCTGGACCCAGACAGTCATCCCTTCCCAGCTAGATTTAATAAGCCATGAAGGGCAGGGGTCGAGTGAGCATGTGGTCGGTCGCACTCCTCCAAGCACCTTGTCCACATCCTCAGTCTGCAATAGCTGAAACTGTTCCAAAGAGAAACGACTGGGTGGTGCGCTCAACATGTTCTCTTAATACAGCTTTAAGCGTGTCCCCTGCAGGCCTCAAAAACAATTATTACAATATAAAGCAATGCAACAGCAATGCATACAATATTCAACACAATACAATACAATATTCAAACAGGCGGGTCATATTTCTTATTGCAAGCTAGTTACTACAATCTTTAAGCTTATTGCCTGAAAATCCTAGCAAGACAAAGCAATACAATAGCCATTAATGCTACATGTAATGCAATATGCACTTCAAACATAGCTCTTATTGCAAGGCAGTTACTACAGTCTTCAAACTCAGTTCACTTAGTCTATACTGCGCTGTAGGTCGAAATAAGATATGCAATTTGCATAGCTCAAATTGCTTATCTTATTTCAATGTTATTTCAGAATAGCTTATTTTGAAATTTGGCACTGTCCACACAGCACTTTGAAATAAATCACTGTTTTGAAACATCTCTTGCTCCTCGTGGAATGAGATTTACAGGGACACTGGAATAGCGAGCCCGTTATATCTTGAAAAGACATGGAATAGCTATTTTGGGATACCTCTGGTATCCCAAAATAGCACTACAGTGTAGACATGGCCTTACAGTGCACCCATAGTGCAACCTTACAATGCCAGACAGGAGGTCGTGACTTCTTTGGTTCCCATGCTTCAAGATGTCCGCATAGCTGCTGCCAGAATGAATAATTCCTACTTTAAGTTACGAGTGAGTAATTCTGCTCCCTATCTCCCATCCATTCTTTTTGAAAACCCTATTTTTATAGCAATGCTAGACTTGGTCCTTCACACCCATAATTGCCACGTACTTTACCGTCTAAAGTTAGTTCCCTATTCTTCAAATTTTGATTATGCTGACCTACTTACCTTATACTTTCAGACCCTAACATGAGCAGTTATCTTAAGTTTGTTTACTCCTCTGTGGTGAGAATTTCTGAAAAATGCAAGGTGTGTCTGTTAATTTGTTCAATGTTCCTGCAAGCTTTAGCAAAATTCCAGAAAGTTTCAGTCATGCTTGTTATTTATGGTCACACTTAGCTGTTTCAGCATTTGCTCGATATTTACAGTCAGGTCTTACTCACCGGCCTTGGGGAAAAAGGTTACATTTCCACATACTTTCCTACTATAGCCCTGCCTGCATGCACACACCATCAGGCTTTAGCAAGGCTTATGCTCACTTAGCCACACTCAGGTGTCAAAGCAAGGCCGTGCGGACTTCTCCATACCAGATCAGAGAGTGCCGGATTAGAGAGCTTCAACCTTTATAAATTATACTAAAGTACATCTATATACTAGACTAGATTACCAATGTTAATGACAATTTTCCAACTAAAAATGAAATTTAGTCTATATAAAATATTGTGTGGGAAAGAGTTTATTTTGATGATATTTTCAGTGGGATAAAGTCAAAGTGATTTATTTTGTTTTGTTTCAGTCATGTCAAAATGTTCCATTTCAATAAGGTAAAGTTCACTGTATGAAACCTAGGGGGAGCATATCTTCAGTGGATTTTGTTGGGGGGGATGGATCAGTGCTCCCGCAAATTGTGGGAGCTGATGATTCAACCAATTTGATGATGAATCTTGGTCACATGCCATCTGTGGCATGTTATGCATATGGTAAGAAGAAGTGGATTTTGTTGCTGCTGCTGCTCTTTTAAACTGAATCTTTTTTAGCTTGACAGACTTAGGGTAGGTCTATACTGCATGATTATTTCTAAGTAAGCTATTCTGGAATAATTATTCCGAAATAGCTTATTTTGAAATAGCACATCTATACTGCAAAGAAGCCTCAAAATTAGTCTGAGGCAGGCTTCCCTAATATAGGCGTTCTTGATTTAGAACCCCAGGAGGCACTGGGGAGGAGTAACTTAGAATGGTCCTGGTGAGAGACTGTTTCGAAATAGCAGCAGTGGAGTGCCTATACATGTCTTATTTTGAAATAGCTATTTCTGAATAGGCATTATTCCTCATAGAATGAGGTTTACAGATTTTTGAATAAGCTGTCCATTATTTCAAAATAACAGAATGGTTGTGTAGACACTCACATTGTTATTTCAAAATAATGCTAGTTATTTCAAAATAACGGTGCAGTGTAGGCACATCCCTAGAGAACTTCCTGGTATTAGGAAGCGCATATTTTCCAGTTGCTGTTGTGAGTTGAGATTGTAGGTAAATAGCTTTCCTTGATAATATTTGGGAAATAAACACTCAGCGCTGCCTCTCTCTGCTGGAGACTGGAATTATGTCGTCTTAGTGTAATTGCATTTGCTTGAATTTATTTAGCGTTCATAGGCCGAAGCCTGAGAGTCTTTTGCAGAATTCAGTAGTCTTATTTCAAGACCTCACAGGATTTGGCTCAGTGGTGCCACATGTTTACTGTGTTGTGTCTATCCCCAGCAGTGCCATATGTTGGTTGGACTGTATCTATCGCTAGCGGTGCCACATGTTGACTGGACTGTATCTATTCCTTTAAGAAATTATTAGTTTTATAGTCTGGTATAGCTGGGGAGTAATTATAGGAAATACTATGGCTTTGAAGAAGTATTTAGACATTGGTCTCAGTTGGGTCCCCTGCTGGGGAAGGGTTTATACTGAACTGCTGGTAAGCTTAAGCAATAATTTGTCTCAGAAGTAATTTATCTCAGTGTGTTGCAGTAAATGTCTCATCTGCAAGTCCTCTAAAAGAAAATTGCATTTTTTTATTGTAATTAGAGTTTCCCAATACCATGGAAAGCAGATTATTCATATATTATCTTCTATTTTAATATCGTGGCTGAAAAATTAATTATATAAATGTCATCCTAGTAAAAGCAGATGCCGTTTTAATAACACCTTGAAATTATTTCCTGTCCCTTGCAAAAATCTTGCCTGATAGCTGTACATTTTTGTACATTATATATTTCCTGATGACTAAGTGGAAATATTTTCCTGTCTGTCTTTCAGATAAAGCTGGCAGAATAATGTCAGTTACGGAGGAGGAAGAGTACTTGTACACATTTTTGTGAATTCTTTATTGACCATTAACATAAACCTTGTCATATATTTCCTCTTTTATGCAAACAGAGTGTACATGAAGGTTTCCTCATATGAATATTTGTGGAAAGTAAGTTTTAGGCCAGTGAAATCAATTGATTTCTCTGAGAATGTAAATTTGTCTTAAATGAAAGAAATGAGCCTCTGTAAGGAATGTCAGATGCCAAAAGAAGACTTTACACTAGGGAACAGCTTTGAGTCGTAGTCTTATCAGAAAAGGTGAGGGTGCCATTTATGATAAAATGTCTGATGCTGCATCCCATGCAGGTAATATTACTATGAAATATCATATGAGTTTCCCTGTGTCTGGACTGTAGGAACTTGCCCTAGCGCAAAGTAAGAACAACCTTTTTATCTTATTTAAAAAAAACAAACAAACACTGATTGCTGTGAGAGTCTCTGGTTGCTCTGAACTTACTTCTAGACTAGACATTTCAAATCAAATCAGAAAGATATTTGAATAGCTATGAGTTAGATGAGCAAAAACTATAGAGTGTCAACTATGTAATTAAACATTTAAATAGTCCCTCAATTAAACATTCCTTGGGATGTTAATCATTATTTAGAGAGTGTCAGATGACAAGAATCCTCTCTGAGCTGTGCTGGGGACTTTTTCTATATAAGGAAACCCCTTCTCTCTTCAGCTAGCATATTGAAACATACTCTTATTTCTTTCTCAGACTTGAGTCAAGAATCTTTTGCTTTCAGATTTTCATGAAACAGACAAAATGTGCTCCGATTTTGTGCCATCTAGTTTTGACATATTTTCAATAATACATGCTTTTCACACAGTGTCATTCAACTTTACCTTCAGGACATGTATTTGTCATTACCATCCTTTTCTGCACGGCTTACTTCTCACAAGGGTTGGTTCATAGTCTTGGACAGACTATAGTCGACTTTTAAATAAATAGAGCCACACTTGTAACAAGTTAACCTAGTCTATTTCCAGGTATACAAAGGATATCTCTTGATGACAATTTGGAGAAGTTAGTCTGGAAAAATAAACCCAGAGCTGTGGAATTGGAATATTGTGCAAAGTCCTGTCAGAAATATGGACTTTACTTTCTGAGAACTGGTTCGCACAAGCAAAACCTCTTTCAGCTTACTTTAAATAACAAATTGCTCTTCAGTTCATGATTTAACACATTTGTGGAATAACCTTTTCTCAAAAGAGTTTGCAAGAATGAACACAATGGCCGGAGTTCAGCTTCAGCCAAAGCATGGCAATTGCTTTGTAGAAACTATATTAAATGTCATCAGCAGTCCAGCTTTTCTTTAGCTACCTTATAAGGCAGAGTTGTTTTTCATGGTTACAGATTCAGGTAGTGTCGTCTTTACTACATTTTGCCACTTGTTCAGTAGAGATGCTGGTGTTGAACTCTTATATTTCACAAGATCTTTGTCTGTCTCAGCAGTACTAATAAATAAGTGAAGTGGTGTGAACAAAAGTGTGCCCACCTTGTTAGCCCTTGTTTATTTAAACCCTATGATTTTATGACATTTCCCTACTATTACTGTTATGTATTTCCTGAGTGTAAACAGAGTGCTCCATTTGTACAAACAAAGATTCTCTCAAATAGCTCCATATTTAAATCAATACCAGAGCCATGGGCCACAAGTCCAAAAGCTCCTTTTAGGAAGGAATGGCATTCACTGGGGTCCTCATTTGCATGTTTTTGACTGAAATAGTTTTGGTTAGGCCAGAGTTTGAGGTAATTTTTATGGGCTTATTTACCCATCCCTAGTGGCTGCAGATATGCAGATAGGGCTACATTCATAGAACGTGGGCATGGAGACACTGCCACTAACTTTTAGGGCCCTAGAAAATCACTGGACCTCAAAGCCTGAATTAGGTGCCTAGGTTCCCTGTACAAGGAATGGGGAGAAATAGACACATCGGAATGGGATTCACATGAGCCAACATGCTAGGTGGCTTCCTGTCTGAACTAGTCAATAGGAGTGTCAAGCCGAATGCTGTGTATGCTAACCCCTACAGGGTCATTCCCAGGCTTAGTCTTTCTACACTGCAACTAAAACCCCACAGGTGGCCTGTACCAGCTGACTCAGTCTTGCATGGCTCAGGCTGTTGTGCTGGTGAATTGTAGTGCAAGCTTCCACACTCAGGCTGCAGCCTGGGTTCTAGGACCCTGCAAGGTGGGAAGATCCCAAAGCTCTGGCTGCTAGATTGCTATGCCATAATTAATTAGGCCTGCAGCCCCAGATCAGCGGACACTGGCCAGACATGGGTGTCTCATTGCAGTGTAGACATAGCCCAATGATTCTTCCTTATATAACAAGTAGATCAGTTTCAGCAGGAGAGATATGAATGAGCCAAAGGCCCCATCACTCTATCCTACAGCCCAGTGGACAGAACGCTTATCTAAGAGGTGACAGATCCCAGTTCAAATCTTTCCTCTCTCTTAGCAGGGAGATTTGAACTTGGGGTTTCAAAAATGAAGAGGGAGTTTGTCATCCTCATACCCAGGTGTTTTGAGTAAACTCATCTAGCTAGGGCCAGCTCTGAAATATGCTTATTAAATTGGGTCCTGCAGGTGAGAGAGGTATTCCTTCATCTATCTTCCTGCAGTTAGTGCATTGCACTGGTGCTTGGATATCCAAAAGCCAGGCTCCATGCTGCATGGCACAGTCACATGCTCAGAGCGAGAAATATCAGCTTCTTAGGGACCTTTTACTGCAAAAATTTAGGCACCAAGAAATCTAGGTGCCTGTCACTTTCAGGGGCAACTGCATGGGAGCTTTGAGAATCCCAGTAAATCCTGATTCTTGGATTTAGGCACCTAAATTCTTTTGCTAGGGTATTTCTTAAACTTTAAAGAGTGCCTTCTGAACATGTATAGATTCCAGCACAGTGTTTATTGCAAGAGTTTCATTAAAGCTCATAGTTTGCCTCATTAATCTGAGTGGCAGCACTACTGAAGAATTTTGCCCACAGTATTTGACTACTTGCATTACACTATTCATTATCTTCAGAACATTCAGTAACTATGGGAAAAAATAAGTAGTCCTGTGGCACCTTAGAGGCTAACAAAATATATAGAATCATGAGCTTTTGTGGGTAAAACCCACTCAGTAACTATGGAGCTATTCTTGATTCACACTGGTGCAAATGAAAGCAGAATCAAGGCCTTTATTTCTATAGCCCTGCAAATCCACAGATATCGCTTTATATACATGGTTATCCATGGCAGCTATCCACAGCATTTTTGTGGCTATGGATTCAGATAAAAATTTTGCATGTAGAACTTTTGCAAACTTTGCATCCACAGATGTGGATATTTGCAGATCATTTTTGCAGATGCGGATACCAATTTTGTATCCAGGCAGGACTCTATTTGCATAAGAAACTATAATGGTATAATTACAGCAAAATAACTTTACAAATTGATTAATATGTATTGTGATAGACCCATACCAGCTGGCTGCTGCACTCTAATGGGGTACAGGTATGCAGGGTGCTGGATAAATAGTTTTCTCTTCCCCGAATAAACTCCCAGAGTCTGCTGCCATGTAATTAAGGCAGACACCTGAGGGTAGTTAATAGCTTGCCTGAAGCAGGCTAATCAGACACCTGCAGCCAATTTAAGCCTTTGGAGCTGCTTTGAAAGGATTCCCCCAGGTAAGGAAGGGGAAAAGAGAAGGGGATGGACTGAGAGGAGAAAGTGTATTGCTGAGAAAGGAAAGATTAATTCGGGTACCAGAGAGAAGGTACAAGGTGAGCATTTGAGAAGTGGCCCAGGGAAAAGGTTGCTGTATTGGGGTAAGAGGAAAAAACCTGAACAGTTGTCACTGCCTAGGGTCCCTGGCCTGGAATCTGGAGTAGTTGGTGGGCCCAGGTTCCCCCTAACCCTCCCCATACCACAAAAAGATCTGATTCTGGAAAAAGGAGGTCCAGGATTACGGAGCAATCTCCTCCCCCACACATCAATTAATTGACTTTGCCAATGATGAAAATGGCTCAGTAAGCTGTAACCCTGACCTCTAGAAAAAAAGATGAGAGCCTCTGAGGCACATAATAACCACCTAGAAGCTGGGACTTTGCCACAGTATTAAAAACCCTGATGGCCGAACCATGTATTTAGGTGATAGTCAGTAATCTATCCAAGAAAGAATTCCTTTGTGATGCCATATATAGATGTTTTAGCATTTAGTTAGATGCCTAAACCATCAATATGTTTTCAACACATTAAGGTTATTTCATCATAATGACTGTGAACACACACTTCCACACAGAGTGCAAGCTACTTTTATGAGGGTGGGGGGGATGTAAAGTGAACTTAACAGCAGTACTTTCTTATGGTTGGTCTCTTACTAGTGAGTGTTAATGTAATATTATATTAAAGGAAAAAATCCAGTATAGAATTCAAGTGTAATGAGAGTCCTTTTACCTTGGATTAAATGCAGATGTATTTCAAATTAAATTCACTAGGGGATTCTTCTATGCATTGTGACAACATATTCATGTTAATTCAGGTGTGCTGGAATAATTTGCATAGTGGGTGTGCTGAGAGCCATTGAACCAAGTTGTAAACCGTTTAGATGAATACAACTTCAAGTCCTGGGGTGTGGCAGCACCCCAGGACTCTAGTTTCAGCACCTATGCAATGTGCCTATGAAATAAGGGAACTGACTTGTTGTCAAGGAAACTTGACTGAGCTTGGCTTCCTTCTTTGTGGAAAGTAGTCTTGAGTATAAAAGAAAAAAGCTAAATAGTTATTAAGTTATTTGCAGTTAGCTACGTTTTCAAAGCATGTACTCTTGTCCCTTTCTCCATTGATTGTAAGAAAAACTCCCAGCATGTTTTGGAAACATTTGCTGAATCACATCACTGGCAGTGTGTGATCACTGGGGAACATTAAGGAGGCTATGCTTTCTTACTCCACCTACCCAGAGAAGCTAAGCTCTACACAGCTCTGCTAATGTTGTACAGGCTGCAATGAAGTTACTGCATGCAGTATAGTTACTAATGAACAAGCAATAAGTCTGAGGCTAAGGGAATTAGTTAATGCATGTATAGGCTACCTACAAGGGAAGTAAATACCCTCAGAGAAAATCAGGATTTGCAACATCTGAAAAGCATTTTTAGTCCAGCAAGACAGAGGCTGTCCGCAGCAGAGGCTGCAGAATTCCTGCTACAGTGGTTTCTATTACCAACCAAAATAGCAGAAGGCGGTAGAAATCCCTTGAAACATGTACTATCATTTGCCAGGGCACACTCACTCAAAGGAGGGACTGTAAAGTGACAGCAGCCAACTGGGATGATTTTTCTAAGGCAGGCCTTCCAGCCATGCTTTTAAAGTGATGGTACCCACGTTGCAAAAGCTATCTAGATATTCTGAGCATCGTGTATATATTTTTAACAAAGCAGACACCCATACAGACACCTGGTGTATGCAAGGGTGCCCAGAGGAGGGGAAGCAAAAGGAGGAGTTTGCCCCAGCCCTCCCATTTCGATGTGGCCCCCAAAATAATAGAGAAGCAGCTGGTCCAAACTTAAGTGAGAGGGGTTGCTAGCTGGTGCATGGAGTCCGAGTGCCACTGAGGTTTGGCTCATATTATTATTTCTCTTAGTTCTCAAGAATGTACTTCAAGGCATACGGTTTTGAGAAATTTGGGACTGGGAACGTGTTAGGGTCATCTTCCTGGATGTACCAAAGTTGGTAGAAGCTGCAGTGTGACTAGTGTGTTGCCGACAAGTTGCTAGGATCAGAGCCAGTGGCATTGGAACAATTTGTGTGGTGTGTGTGTGTTGGGGGGGTGTTGCTGAGACCCATTGAACAAAACTCTACATGCTGGAAACCACTACAAGCTGGTGGGTGCTGTCATATCCCCAGCACCCCCTAGTTCCAGCATTTCTGAACAGAGCTGTTGGAGCAGGGCTGCTGCTATACACAGACACTCAGTGTGACCTGCATGTTGGTTGCAAGTATCCCAAATTGGAAGCTACAGCAGCAAAGCCTTGCGAGGCACTCAGGGATACAGGGCAGGCAGTGACACAACCCTTCACTTGTCTGGATTTGTATCTCCAAACCCCAGAATTAACAGATGGGGCTCAGTTTCAGATTTTGCTCTAGATACCCCAAAAGATCTCAGTGTGGCTGTGGCTGATAAACACCACTCTGAGGCCATACTCATATACTGACTGCATAACCTCATTGTTTGTGAAGCCTTGTGAGATTGTGCCTCTGCTTTTAACAATGTTTTTATTTATGTAAAAGAGGATTTAACCAGTGTTGCTTGGGTCCTTAATGCAAATAAGTTTTGTTTTCCTTCATTTAAATCATTGTTCTGGGCTGGGGATGAAAGGTTCAGAATGCAGACACAGGGTATGTCTACACTACAGTGTTATTTCAAAATAGTTATTTTGAAATAACGCATCTACACACAATGCATTTTGAAACAGCATTTTGCTATTTTGAAATAGCGCGCCCACACTGAGTGCACTCTGAATTGCATTTAAGGCTGGCTGGAACCAGTTCCAGAAGGGCACCAGGTCAGGACTTACTGTGTGAGGCTGCTCTCTGAAGCCTGTGCTTAAAGGGATTCTCCCCCCCCCCCGACAGCCAGTTCTCAGGTTTCCCTGCTTGCTTGTCTACCTCAATGAGGGACAGCAAAGCATTTTGTCTCTGTGTGCTCTGATTGCCCTCACTCGGGACACCACAGAACTCTGCAACATGGAGCCAGAGCTGCCTCTGGGCACTCTGGTGCTTCTCTTGGATGTGTTGCTGCGAGCCTGGCTGCACCATCCGGGAGGTCCATCGGGGGCTCTCAGTATCTAAGAGGCCCTGCAGGAGAGCTGCCACCCTGAGGAGCACTAAGAGCCTCCCTGGTCTGCACCACTGGGGGCTTGTGCCTCATTCCTCCCTCACGTCCTTCCACTTACCCCTCCCTAACCCCCCTTCCTGATGTCAAATAAAATACATGTATTTTCAAAAATATAAACTCTGTTTGTTTATTTAACAAAACTGGGGGGGGGGGGGGGGGGATGAAACTCTGGGGAGACTGGGGAAAGGAGGCGGGAGGGAGAGGAAAGAGGGTGAGAGAGGGGAGGGGGAAACCTGGGAGCTGGAAGGGGGAAGCTCAGGGCTCAAGGGTGGGGGGTCTCACCAGGCCAACTGTCTCCCAGCATGGCTGGTGTGGGGGCCTCGGCATCACCGGGGGAATGGGGAGGAGGGTGTAGAGGTTGAGGAGGGAGAGGCGGGAGGGGAAGAAGGAGTGGGAAGAGGAGTGGGAGCTGGGGAGGCAGCAGGCGTTGGAGCGGCACGAGGTAGCACACTCTGCACCAGGGTCTGCAGATGGACACAGATAGCATGGCCCCGGGCAAGCAGCTCCTGCTGGAACTCCTGTTCATCCTGCACCCACTGCTCCATGGTGCGGTGCAGGGCTCGCAGGGCCCCCAGGTGCTGATCTCGGTACCCTTGCAGTGTTACGGTGGACCTGCTGAGCCCTCAGTGCGGGAGGATGTCCCGGGCGGAGTGGTGCGCCCTGCACGTGCAGCTGTGGAGAAAGAAGTGGTCAAGTCTCTCTGTGGACACAGTGGGTGAAGCCCAGCACCCCACTGCGAGGTGAGGATGACTGTGCCCTGCACTGTCAGAGCCGCTGTGCTTGCACAGAGACCATGGTCGGAATGTCCAGCTATCCCTGGGAGTGGGAGCTGCCCCGAGACTGCACCCATGCCCGTGTGTGGTGTATCGTGCGGCCAAGATGGGAGGGAGATGTCCCCTGCTTCTGTGTAGAGGGGGCTTGTGAAGGGAGGGCGTCCAGCTGTGTCCTGCCCCGGGGGCAGGAGCATGTCAGGTCTCTTCACACACGTGTGGCTATCAGGCCACAGTCCCTGTGTGGCATGCAGCTGGAGCCACGTGCCCAGGGGTGGCACGGCACGTGATCACACGTGCAAAGGTTGCTGTGTGATCCATGGTAAGCAAGGTCCATGCGTGCAGTCCCTAGTCTCCCTCCAATCCCGCCCCCCCCGACCCGGGAAGGGGACAGTGATGGCACTTACATGGTGTGACCTCCCTGGACGACCCTGGTGACTCTGCTGCTGGGAGATCTCGGGGGTCTGGACAGCGTGGCACCCTCCATGGCGGCTTCTCCTCTGAGCTATGGTCAGGGCCCTCTGGTCCCGGATCGCTGGCCCCCAGGGTGGCATGGACCGTCCCCCTCCCCCCATGATGTGGTCCAGGGCGTTGAAGTAGGGGCAGGTGTCTGACCTTGCTGAGGAGCTGCCCTGAGTGGCCCTGGCGTACGCCTGCCGCAGTTCCTTAATCTTCATGCGCACCTGTTTTTGTGTGCGCATGTGGCCTTTGGTGGCCATGGTGCCAGCTATGTGTCTGTAGATGGTGGCATTCCTCCATCTAGGGTGATCATGGACATTGGAGGCCTCCCCCCAAACCTCAATGAGGTCCATGATCTCTGCACTAGTCCAGGAGGGTGCCCGCTGTCTCCGGCCCCTGGGAGCTGGGGGACTGGGCAGGGGACAGCTGGCTGCCCAGCTCATTCTCTGGCCACTGGGTGAGGGGCAGCTACTGCTGACAGGCCTGGCTCTGGCATACAGTGTGGTCAGGGTCTACCCGTTTAAGGGCTCCGGGCCTGGGGGAGAGGAGAAGAGTTTTCCTGGTTTGGCCCAGAGTGGCCACCAGAGGAAACTGGGAAGGGCTGGAGGTCCCCTATTTTGGAATAAGCATCTACACAGCCCTTATTTTGAATTAGCTATTTCGAATTTGGTGTTATTCCTCGTAGAATGAGGTTTACCAAATTCGAAATAAGTGCCCCGCTATTTCGATCTTATTTCAAAATAGCGGTTTGCCTGTGTAGACGCTAGGAAAGTTAATTCGAAATAACGGCTGTTATTTCGAATTAACTTTGATGTGTAGACATACCCCCAGAGACTCAGAAATATATAATAGATAGCGGTCTCTTTTCCCACCCTTCCCAGCACAATGGGGTTATAACTGTCCTGGTCTCCGTCGCTAGCCCCTAATAACCCTCTTGTCATTCTACAGTATAACTACTTCTTGTCGGACCCCTCCAACTACATTTTGAGAAACAATGGAATTCCAGGTACATCCCATTATCCTGGTGTTACCTGCATAAAAATCTGTCATTCACACACTCACCCTTACCCATTCTGAGGGATCAGGCATAGCCTTTTCAATATAGGCACCCCCTCATCCTTCCATAGGCTCAGGAGTAAGACCTTACACTCTGCGGGTTTGTGGGGTCTTTTACGAGTGAAAGAGCCTTATAGCAGGGGTTTTCTAAGTATGGGTTATGACCCAGTACCGGGTAGTAGATAGCAAAGCACTAGGTCACTTTGCTGAGGTCACCAGGTGAGTAGTGGGGTTGCTTCCTGCCTGCCCTGGCACCATCGACTACACTGTACCTCACAAGTGGCCAGCAGCACTTTGGGGCTCCACGCAGTGGCTCCATGTTCCCTTTGGCTGGTTCCCGGCCAATGGGAGCTAGGGAGGACAGTGCTTGCATGTGAGAACAGCTTAGAGCCGCTTGCACACCTCTGCCTAAGACTTAGACCTGCTTCGAGAACACAGCATGCTCTGTGGTGCCAAGACAGGTGGGAAGCCAGCATTGGAATCCCTAGTGCTCTGCTGACTGAGAGTTGCTGGAAGTAATTTTTTTACCCAAATTGGTGTCCCAATCTCATGCCCTAGCCCTGAGTCCCCTCCTGCATCCTAAACCCCTCATTCCTACTCTCATTCCAGAGCCCACTCTCTAGTCAAAAGATATGGTATGTTGGGTCATGGACATCAACAATTTTTTTCAAGTGGAGTGGGAGAAGAGAGTTTGAAAACTACTGCCTTACACAATAATATTTTACTTAATATCTGTTTGTTAATCATTAAAAACAGAATGCACACGCCGGGCATACAGTGCTCACCACTCCCAATGAGACAGATGAACTTGTCTTGATGGCCAGTCAGGATCAGGTTCATCTGAGGGACTCCAGTTTCTGCATGGAGTTTCTGCACAGGGTTGAGGTCTGGGAGCATCAATCTGGGAGCTGTGTCCTCGAGTTGGTTCCCAAAGAACTTCCTTTTGGGCCCCAGTTTATATATTGAAACTTAATCTCTGCTTAGCTCTACCTTAACCAATTATTATTCATTTTACTAAAGCGTTAACCAGTCGTAACATACTGGAACAGAATTACCCCACAACCTTAGTTGATTTTACACCTAACAAAATGAATTATACATGACATAGAAATAATTAAAAACCAGGCAGAGATTATACAAGCAATAGGAAAGTTAGGACCATAATCACAGAATGAGGATTCCACAAACCTAACTATTGATAAGGAGTTTTTTGCCGGATTAAATCCTATTAAACCGAGTTTTCTTTCATCTTGAGATTGGTTTCTTTATCTGGTGATAGTGGGTGCTATTAGGATGGAATTGCCTTAACAGCCTGGTAGGACACTGTGTTAAAACAATTTAGATGGAATGTGAGTATGTGACTCCCTGCTTTACAGGTAATAGCTACAGATAAAGGTTTTAAGGTCTTCCAGTCTGGCTGCAGAAAAAAGCTACATTGTTACATAGTTGTCCCGTTCTCCACCCCTGCTGGCCCAACGGGGTTATAGCTGTCCTGGTCTCTATTTCTGGTCCCTTGCTATCCCCTGTGATCAGTCTACAGTATAACTCCCTCATATCAATACACTCCCTTTACATTTTATGAGAAACTATAGAATTTCAGGTATATCCCATTGTATTGGCTCAAGCAAACCCTGATTTTGCTTTGTTTTGATAAGAGAAAGATGCATACCAATTTTGGTGGTCCTAGCTCTTACCTTTTTGGAGGAGTTCTTGAATAAACGTACTCAGACAGATGTATGGACAGACACATTTCTAAAATATATCAGAAGATATAACAACTGATGAGGATTCAGGGCACATAGCTACAGTACTGCAATTCTTTCTCATAATTAACAGAAAGGGAAATAAAGCACAGAAAACAGGAACCTTTTAAAAATAGTGCATTGACTTTTTTGTTCTAACCCTTTAGAGGATAACTGTTAAGTTTCACAAGCCTTAAAGTTACTTAAACCAGTAGTTATAGGAAGCATAAGCCACTTTGAGTAGAATTTAAACTACTGAGCTGGCATAAGTGTTCCTCTAATTTTTTCCACCCATTTGTGGATTGAATTTTGATATGTGCACCAATATTGAGGTAATGTGTGGCTATGTGCCACCAACACATAAAAAAACCTAGATATTTAAAAAGTTCATAAACATGGAAGTAGTGTAATAGAGGAAGTTAACACTGCCCTTGGAGTACATGTACATCATCCTTTCTAATAACTCAGGCTAGTGAACACACCAAAATGTGGCATGCTGAGAACAGCTATTAAAATAAAACAATGTCCTAGCCATTAAGTGAAAGCATAAAAAATATGCACCAGAGGTCCAATTTAACAGCCTATCCTACCATAAACCACTACATAGAATACATCTTCAAGGAAAGCTTCTCTCAAAAAATGAAGCATCTGCCAAAACACTACCATGTGATGGACTTTTCCAGTTCACAAACTATTCCTCTTGCATGCATATTATCTGCACATACAATTCAGCTTTAATATGTTAAGCAAATCCATAAGTCAACTAGAAAGTCATACTCTCATTGCAAATAATAAAATATTGTCTGATACTGAAAAGGAAAGCAAAAAAGGCATTCACTCAGGCTTACAGTATTTCTTTGGGATGTCAACTCTTAAATTAAATGCTTCACACACAGAGACCAGTTAAGATAAGTAACAGGCTGTGTGTGTGTCACCAACTCAAAAACTTAGAACTGGCTCATTGAGTTTTTACAGAACCCTAAAGTAAGAGAGCACATTAACAGATGTCTTAGGAGCTTGCAGACAGATCCCTGCTTCAAAGAATTTGCTAATAAGTCTTTATCCTACAAAATACCTAACACCAAACTTCTAGTGCTTGCCACCGGTGAGTCAATAGGGGTATTCTGAAGAGCCAGAAGGATACTACATAGCAAAGATCTGGCCTTTATGGTTTCCAATATTTCTCTGCAAACAAATTTGGGAACTTAATGGAAATCACATGTCTGGAATCCAAGTGATTTCCATTAAAAGAGGCATCTCTCCTGGTTACTGCAACCCCAGCCAGAGCTGGGACATGATGGGATAAACGATATGAGAGTGATACTGCAAATAAAACTTTAAAGCTGTAATATATGTTCCCTGACAAAGCTAAATCCAAACATTTTAAAAGTCTCAGAGGGATTTCCAAACATTTTAGACAGCTTGTAGAGGGTGCATTCATTAATTAACCTGCAATTCTGAAATGCTTTCCAATGCAAAAAGTTAGGCATAAATAATACATTGTCATTTTTGTGATTATAAAAAAGTTACGAATTGTAATTTTTAACAATAGTTTGGGGAGGAGAAGAGATTATTTGGATTTTTAAAAAAACTCCAGTAAGCAGTAATTGTGGATTTTCCTCCAGCAGAAATTTCTCCCAACCCTCATGTCCCAGGTAGGACTGGGAGAACACATAAGTCAGACTCTCCTCTTTCCCAGGCTGCCACTCATCAGCTGATCAGACATTAGAATAATCATTCATTTACTCTTCTACATGCTCACAAAGCTTTTCCTGAACTGCCTAAATGTTTCACACCCTTTCTTAAGTTCATCCAGTTACTCCTAATGCTCTGCCATATATAGAATCATAGAGCCGGAAGAGACCTCAGGAGGTCATGAAGTCCAGCCCCCTACCCAAAGCAGGACCAATCCCAACTAAATCAACACAGTCAGGGCTTTGTCAAACATTCCACTCAATGGTGTAACCTGGATAGTCATATGCTTTCCTGAAGCACCACTCACCTTTAGCTTTTCCCTGTCATTGCCTCCCAACACAGCCCTGGGAACATATCTGTCACTGTTCTACAAGTGCCCTCTCATCAGTAGCATACCTGGTGCCCAAATCTAAATGCACTGCTTCATTACAGCTCCAAGGGTGATACGACACTGGAGCATTTAATTCTTTGCTTGCTTGCCCAGTAACCCCAAATACAGACATTTACTTTGGTTTTAAGGCCCTCACTGCAGACCCAGGGAAGAATTTGCAGCCCCTATGACTGAGTTCCTGTCCCCTCCTCCCAACCCTCTTTCACCCCAAATTAGATAATTCCTCAGCATTGTGCAAGTGGTACTCACTGGGCAACATTAGCCACATTGCTAGTTACAAGACTGAAGCCTCAGCCAGCCCAGCTATCTTCTGCCTGAAGGAATTGGATTTGTTTTCTCAGCCCTCTCCCCGCTAAGGAAGGACACCTGAGGGATCCAGAGAAGCTAGTAGCTCTAACTGAGCTCAGCTGCCAGCCAGTTTCAGCAGGGTAGGGGTCAGTACAAGCAGGAGGTATGTGGGTGTTACCTGCCCCACTGGAGCTGGGAGAGATTGTGACCCATCCTCTCTCTCTGCTGGCACAGCTCAGCTAGAACTGGGAGAGATGGCCTGACTCCACCACCAAGACCCAGCTGGACTAATCACTTTCTCTCTGCTTAGGCAGCCCAGTTGGAGCTCCAGCAGTGCAGCTGGGCTAGAGGTAGCTGCTAAGGAAAGTCCCCTCTTTCCCAGCATTCAGGTGGAGCTGGGAGTCCTGGAATACCGCAAACTTAGTTTCCCTATTCCATTTCTCACACTTATCTCATCCTACACTCCCTATGTCTCTCATCTGCCCTTGATTTCCCGCTCCACTTCCCCTTGCACATCCTCTTCAGGGTCCAGGAGGCACCTAATTAGTGGACCACGTCTGACTGGCTCCATTCATTAGGTGGGTGGCCCTTC
Organism: Pelochelys cantorii; assembly: GCA_032595735.1. Taxonomy (NCBI): domain Eukaryota; kingdom Metazoa; phylum Chordata; order Testudines; family Trionychidae; genus Pelochelys; species Pelochelys cantorii. Next base: position 60,585,850 of record CM064328.1, on the reverse strand, counting down.
ATTCAGCCACACATCCTAGAGGGAACTATGGAGGAAGTTCTTAGGAGCCACTCAGATTTGAACTGTTATATATTTTTATGCCATTTATTACCATGCCTCCCAGTATCTGACTGCAAGCTACTAAAAGACAGGAAACAAAGGGTAGGAATAAATGGTAAATTTTCAGAGTGGAGAGGGGTAACTAGTGGTGTCCCCCAAGGGTCAGTCCTAGGACCAATCCTGTTCAACTTATTCATAAATGATCTGGAGAAAGGGGTAAGCAGTGAGGTGGTAAAGTTTGCGGATGATACCAAACTGTTTAGGATAGTCAAGACAGAAGCAGACTGTAAGGGACTCCAAGAAGATCTCACCAAACTGAGTGATTGGGCAACAAAATGGCAAATGAAATTTAATGTGGATAAGTGTAAAGTAATGCACATTGGGAAAAATAACCCCAACTATACGTACAGTATGATGGGGGCTAATTTGGCTACGACAAATCAGGAAAGAGATCTTGGAGTTATCGTGGACAGTTCTCTGAAAACTTCCACACAGTGTGCAGCGGCGGTCAAAAAGGCAAATAGGATGCTAGGTATTATTAAGAAAGGGATAGAAAATAAGACCCGGAATATCTTACTGCCCCTGTATAAAACTATGGTACGCCCACATCTTGAATACTGTGTACAGATGTGGTCTCCTCACCTCAAAAAAGGTATTTTGGCCTTGGAAAGGGTTCAGAAAAGGGCAACTAAATTGATTAGGGGTTTGGAACGGGTCCCATATGAGGAGAGGTTAAAGCGACTGGGACTTTTCAGTTTAGAAAAGAGGAGACTGAGGGGGGATATGATAGAGGTGTATAAAATCATGAGTGGTATGGAGAGGGCCGATAAAGAAAAGTTATTTATTAGTTCCCTAAATAGAAGAACTAGAGGACACCAAATGAAATTAATGGGTAGCAGGTTTAAAACTAATAAAAGAAAGTTCTTCTTCACACAGCGTGTAGTCAGCATGTGGAACTCCTTGCCAGAGGAGGCTGTGAAGGCTAGGACTATAACAGAGTTTAAAGAGAAGCTAGATAATTTCATGGAGGTTAGGTCCATAAAAGGCTATTAGCCAGGGGATAAAATGGTGTCCTTGGCCTCTGTTTGACAGAGGCTGGAGAGGGATAGCAGGAGACAAAGCGCTTGATCATTGTCTTCGGTCCACCCCCTCTGGGGCACCTGGTGCTGGCCACTGTCGGCAGACAGGATACTGGGCTAGATGGACCTTTGGTCTGACCCGGTACGGCCGTTCTTATGTTCTTATGTTCTTATGTTCTTATGTAATACAAAAGAGAAAATGTTGGCGCAAGTCCTGCAAACTGTTCCATGCAGGCAGAGGTTGGATGATTTAATCACATGATAGCACTCAAATCATGGCCTCAGGATGAAAAGGTTCATGAGTCCAACTAACATCAGTATATTTTTTGCCTTGTCTGAGTGCCTCCATCTCAGTATGGTTAGTACAAACAGCAGTGGTATTAGCTTTGAAATAGTCTGAACATAAATGCATCAGGCTGAAAAAGACTGTAAGCATAATTGTAACATTTATTATGCAGCTTTTGTAAGGTACCCTTCTAAAAAAAAATTAAATTTGTCTAGAAAACACAGAGAACTGTCTTTTATCATTGTTATATAAAAAAAAATCCCTCTGCTGTTCTGCTTTTGTTTAGACTGTTGGCGTACTGTTATAGAATGCACACACTGATAGCTAATTTATACATCCCATTGAAGGTCAATATACAATTTAGATTTAGAATCTCATTTTGGGAATTTTATCCACTATACTAGGAACTTTCATATAGGAGAATAAAAGGAATATTGATAGAAAAAGCAAATTGCTTTGTATTGTAGTCCTTTGCAACTATTGAATAAATGTATCTTTGAACAAGAAATTTCCCCCTCCTGGACAGAACCCAGCACAACTTTTCTTGCTTCATCTTGAATAAAAGACACAGTCTTCTATTTATGAAATCACAGCCTCCTACCAAGGCAATGATTCTGATTCCATAAATGTATCATTGTTGAATTAATTAAGAGTGCTGCAGGATCAATTAGAAGAGGATGGCTGTCAGAAAACCTTGTTTAAAAACAAATAATTAAAACAAGAACTTCTCTTTTATACAATCACTTCTTATTTTTCTTGTGAATGGGAAAAAAAGATAGCTAAAATATGTATTAACTTAAGGTTCAATTCACTTCATGAGCATAAAATGTGACTAATTAGGCTTTATTCAAGTGAAATACACATGAGAGAGTATGAAATCGATTCCTCCAGCCTGGGGTCAGTGTAGAATGTGTCAAACTGGGTCACTACTCCAGCTGATGTGCTGCAGCCAGATGTGGTTGGATATAATGTGTCTGTGGCTCTTGAGACTTAACCAGGAGCCATTGCTGCTCTTTACATGTGTGCGTGAGCTGGCCTGGAGATTTCATCTGCAGGTGCCCGCATTGTGTAGCTGCTTCATTGGTGGCTACTCCCCTGTAGCCTCACTGCTAGGTTGAATTGGACTTCGTATGGGCTCTCCAGACCAAGGTGAGTTTTACCCCTTAAAGGTGTTTTATATTGATATTAAAGGAAGAATGGAATGTATGTAGTGTGGCTGAATGTTGTTATACCAGGCATCATAGCTGATGATTACAGCTAGTAGGAAAAATGTCTTGAGACAAAGAACAATACATTTTGTGGACACTTTCACATATTTTTTTCCTGGACCCCGTTTTCTAACCAGCTCTACTTGCAATAGGACAATCTCATCCTTTATTTTTTGGGGGGAGGCAGCCATTTGTGCTTTTTGCTTCTTCTTATTCTGTTGTTATTCTCAAAGAGTTAGCTGTTTGCTCAAGATGGTACAGAGTAGGAGTGCACTGTTGACTTTCAACAAGTTCTGGGACAGATCCCAAGGCCATCCACCTGGTATGGGAGTATAGGAGCGCTTGGGAAGATCACATAGCTATCTCTGCTGAATGTTTCCCACCTGATAATGCTAATTATTTGGCCTGGGAAAATATGCAAAGTATCAACAAGCTAATTATTGGATGTAGGAAAATATGTAATTTATCAATGATCTTGTTAGGTTCTCAAAACAACAGGGGTGATTACTGTAGATCCAACAGTATATAAGTGCTGGGGATATTCCTAACATTGGAACCTCAGTGTAGCCCAAAGCCGCAGAAGGTGCTACGTACTGGCCACTGGGGTCCGTCCGCTGTCCTCCTTCAGGGGGTTCCCAACAGCAGAAGGGACATAGGGAATAAAATTGCATTTTATTCTGAGGCTTGCTTAGGCTTAATAAGCATTGTACTTTCTTAGTAAGCATTGCATTTTACTTTAAGATCTACTTAGGTTTAATAAGTATTGTATTTTATTCTAAGATTTGCTTAACAAGCATTGTACTTTCATTGTATTTTACCTTAATATTTGCTTAGTAAAGTTTTTTAAGCCTTCACCCAATTTGTGTGCTTAGTGCCTCCAAATCCCTTAAGGGAAGAACCATTGCCTCTTAGCAATACAATAGGGTCTTTAGATTCTCCTCTCTTCCTCTGAAGAAGACTTACTTATCTGATAAGAAAGCTTGAGGACCAGAGATACTGGAAGCCATCTTGATACATGTATCTCTACATTCTGCAAGGCCATCATTGTGCAAGTGGAAGGGACCTTTCCTGAGTCAGCCTCTAGTGTAGTGAAAGCAGGCACAGCAACGGCAACATCTGAATGAGTTCTGGCTTTGGGCCAATGTGGTTGACCTGGCTGTTCTTAAAATCAATGAACCCTGGATGAAGAAATATATGAAAGGGAATTACCCCCGTCCTTTCTAGTAAGATAAAAATTCAGTTAGGGCATAACCCTACTCTGCTTTGTCATGGTTGACCTCATATAGTTGAGATATATAGAAAAATATTTCTTGATAGAAAGGTCAACACAGGCAACCTCACTATGACAGCTGCAGACCTCTGCCGACTACTAATATCTAACCTGATAAAGGTCTGGACTAAATGAATAACACAGGTTTAGAAATCTCAAATGTGAGACCATTTCCACAAAGGATCCTAGATATCTTCAGTAGTCTTTAAGGGGTTTGTCGGGCTGTCTTGCAACTGAGTTGGAACAGAGTCTTTGGGAAAAATCTTGAGGAGACTTGAGATTTAAAAATGCTAGTTGATAAATGTGTTTTCTCATTATTTTACAGCTAGACATTATCAATATATTACATTTTAGACATTATTTTACACTATCTCAAATATGTCCAACTAATATTTTATCAAGAGCTTTCATATTTCAGGGAAATATGACATGTATTAGGGAAAATCATCCCTAGTTTAATTTTACTTCAGTAAAAAGGGTTATTCCAGAGACGAAGATATCTATTTTGTCTACTTACAGGGCATTTCATAGTAACAGTCTTTAATGTATTTATCCTCCCAATACCCCAGTAAGGCAGAGAAGTATCGAAAGGGTGACTCAGCACTTTATCAGTGCCAGAGTGCTCCATAACATCATTCAAGCACTGATTATTTTCAGGCATAACGGCTTTGCGCAAGAGGGTTTTTCTTGTGCAAGACGGGGCAGCGTAGACAGCTCCGTCTTGCGCAAGAGCCTCTTCCGCAAAAATGGCAGCTCATTAGTTATGCAAATGAGGCTCGGCGATATTCCACGCTGAGCCTCATTTGCATAGCTCTGGCGCAAGATCGCGCCAGTATAGACACAGCCTATGGGTAACTATCTCACAGTGCCTACACCCCTTGTATTCTGGGTTATGTTCCCAAAGCATGCTGGGACCAAAACCGCAGTGGTTGGATCTGGATATATACTGTCAGCATCCCATAATGCACTTGTTTCTCCCCCCCTCCCTTAAGATCAACAGCAAACAATCTTTTTCTGCCCTTTTTCACTTGGTTATCTGCGCAGCCGCCATAGCAGTGTAAGCATGGAACCTATCATGGATCTGATGGGTCATCAAAGCATTATGATGATGTTGTTAACCTTGGTGCACCTAATGCTGCAGTATGTCCACAGTGTATCCAGGGTCTGCCATAACAAGGAAGAATCTCGGGAAGCCATGAACATACTTTTCTGTGAAGCACTTGAGTTGAGCGACTTGCAAATGTGTCGTGTGGTTCGATTTATTTTAGATCCAAGGGAAACCAGTACACTTCAGGGCTACTTAACCACTTTTCTTATTTATTGCAAGCTTTAAGCTGTTAATACAGTTACAAGCCTTAAGAACAATTACTATACAATTTAAACCTGAAATACTATACATTCTAAAGCAAATAATACAGCTCAAAGCAATACAAAAACAATTACTAAAAGATCTACTATGTACAATAATAAACCCTAATTCACTTCCACTTCACCCGTATGCTACCTATAGTGCCAGGCACGAGGTCGTGGTTCCGTCTTTTCCCACCCATAGATAGGAACACCGCAACTGACATAGCCGGTGTGAAGGTCCTAATCACTTCTAGTTACATCTAGCAGGATATGTGGGTCAATCCTGCCCATTCCCTCCCACTGATTGTTCTTACTAAGCCCAATTTATAGCAGAGAGAGACTTGGTCATTCTAATAATATTTACCAATTAATTAGGTATTGTGTAGGATATGTAAAATGCCCAATGCCCTATTTGGGGTACATCCTGCTACTCAGGATATTGCTGCTATGTGCGCAGTTAACAGTTTCATGGCTGCATCTGTACTTTTTGCTTATCAGAACAAAACCTTGCTTACCAGTACAAGGCTGCTTGTCCTGTGTTCTTGACGTGGTTTCGCGTACCAGGCTTAATCTGCATTGTTATGCAAAACATTTCCTGACTCTCACCATTTTCTTTATTAACCCAGCCTTGCCTGTGTGCTTTGTTACACCAGACTTAAGACAGGCCAGAAATCCACACTTTGGACAAGGCAGACATCACCATTTATTGCCAAGGCAGGGTAGTGCAGGCTCCCCCACAAAATGCCACCGGTATTCAGTCCTATTGACACCTATGAAACATCAGTTCTGGTGCCATCAGACAAGCCCAGACTGGTGGGACCACATTGTTCTGCAGATATGGGATGATCAGGAGTGGCTGTAAAACTTTTGCATACTTAAGGCCACTTTCATGGAAGTTTGCAAATTGCTTTCCCTGCTCTGAAGTGGAAGAATACCAGAAGGAGACCTGCTCTGACAGAGGAGAAGCACATGGCAATTGCCCCGAGGAAGCTTGCAATACCAGACAGCTACTGGTCAGCTGGGAATCAATTCAAAGTGTGAAAATCTACAGCGGGGGCTGTTGTAATCCAAGTAGCCAAGGCAATCAATGCCCTTCTTCTACAGAGGGAAGTGATTCTAGCAATGTGGGGGACATAGTGTAGGGCTTTGCCATGCTGCAGTTCTCTAACTATGGTGGGGCGATGGTGACGTATATCCCCATGCATCTTCAGGAACTCCTGCTTCTTCATCAAGCGGCAAACTGGGAACTTTTTTCCTAGACCAGAAAATTACCATTGGAGATGTTGGAATGCCAAGAGTGATGCTGGCATCCCAACCTGTCCTTTGCTCCCTGGACTTATAAAGCCATGTATAGGCAGCCTTAACAGCAGTAAGGAGCAGTTCAGCTACAGGTTGAGCATGTGCAGAATGGTTGGTAGAATGTGCTTTTGGGCATTTAAAGAGACTTTGAAAGAGAGTTTTAGGAATGAGCATTTTTGAGAGTCATGCATGTTGAGCTCAGTGAGGTGCCCCCTGCATTCGGTATTCTTGCCTGTAACTTCCCAACCCTTCAACATAAGCAATAATGACACTGTTGTTCAGAAATCATGCATTTTTATTTAGAGACAGAAAAGGAGTCCAGGGCAGGAGCTTTGTGTGTGTGTGATAACAATTGTGAGAAGGACAGCCTCTTGCTTTGTGATGCATCCCTGGAGTTGGAGTGTGAGGCTACCCCTGATTTCCCCCCATGTTCTAGGGCCCCTGCGAGAGGAAGATATTGAACTTGGTGATGAGGGAACGATGGTCTACAAGGACTGGAGAGGGTGCCTGTTCAGGCAGGCATCCTGGAAAGCTGCCATGCAGTCCATCACAACAAGATTCTCTCCTGGTGCTTAATTTCCCATTCCCTGCATGCTCTTCTTTCCTCATGCTGCATTCACATCTCCTTCAGCAGTGTTCAAAACAGCTGGTGGTTCCCTCTAGGCATTGGGTGCCCCTGGTGGGAGAGGGGGAGAGATTTCAGAGGCTCCCCCACTCCCAGGCCCTGATTGAAGAGCAAGCAAAGTCTCCTCCTGCCACTCGGGGCATGTGGCGCCTACAGGAAACTGTCAGCCATTTTGAACAGCTGGTGGTTCCCTCTTGTGCTGTGCGCCCCTGGCAGGGCAGGGGGCAAAGACTTCATGCACTCCCCCACCCCTAGGCCAATCAGGGACTAGGGGAGCATGCAAAAATCTCCTCCTCCTGCAGGGGCAGAGCACTCCTAAAGGGAACAGCCCCCTTTCACCTGAAGCCCCCCACCTTTCTCACTGAGGCCCTGCCCCTTTTGGGATGGCCCACAACCGCTTCCAAAATTCAGGAAGTGGCGCCCCTGAAAGATTTATTTCCCATCCCTGCTGAAGAGCATAAAACCTAACATGTTACAATGAAATGAAGGTCTGTCTAAAGACAATGGGAGTGTGTTATGTACAAGGCCACAGTTATGCTTTTAAGGGGCCACCATGCAGCAGGTACACCTCAGAGTTCTTAGCAGAGCAGCTGGACTTGGTTTGGTGGCAGGCATGGTAAGGGACAGGCCAGGGCATGAGCCTGTGGGCGGGAGGTGCGAGGAGGTCAAGGCATGGTGTTAGAGCAGGGCAGGGGATCACACAGTGCCTGTGTTGGGCACCCATCATTTGCTGGGAGAGTGAAACTTTCCCTTCCCACATGATTGGGCAGGCAGGTAAAGGGAGCGAGTCTGGGCATGGGGGCAGAGCAGGAAAGGGCAGCGCAGGGGCTCACATGGTACTCCTCTATGTTCAGCACTCCCTGTTTGTTGAGAGAGTGCAACTTTTCCTTCCTGCAGGAGTGGGCGGGTGGGAGGACGGGAGGGGCTCACATGGCACCCATGTGTTGGGAACCCCCCATTTGCTGGGAGAGTACAACTTTCCCTTCCTATGGGAGTGGGTGGGAGGGAGGAGGGGTCCAGGCATGATGGGAGGGTAGAGTAGGGGATCAAGCCATGCTTCATTGGGGATGAGTAAATGGTGGCTTTCTGCAGAGGCATTTGATAATAGCTTCCCCTGCTTCATCCAGCTTGCCATGTGAGATATCAGTCTTCTCCAAATCATACAGAGTGATAGGGAGCAAATGCTGACTGAATGTTGCCTGAAACCTGGACCTGGTGCAATGATGCCAGACCTTTTACTGCTGGCTTGGTGTGGGAAGGTATCCTGCTGTGGAGGATGGAATAAGGCTCGCCTTCCCAGAAACCTTGTGAGAAGGATTAAAGAGCTCCTGTATGAGAGCTTTATGGAGATGTGCAGGGAAGATTCCTGCTCCATCTCCAGACACGTTAACAAGCTGTTCTGGGGAACCCCCATTGTGTAGGCACAGTGGCCACCACAGATCATAGACAATTGACTTCACATTTTTTATCTTGCTGAAAGTGAGTTAACTCACCAGAAGTGCCCTCCTTGGGATCAATACGTGACTGCATAACATCCTGGGAGGAGGGGATTGACTCCAAGGTTATAAACATAAGAACATAACATAAGAACATAAGAATGGCCGTACTGGGTCAGACCAAAGGTCCATCTAGCCCAGTAGCCTGTCTGCTGACAGTGGCCAGCGCCAGGTGCCCCAGAGGGGGTGGACCGAAGACAATGATCAAGCGATTTGTCTCGTGCCATCCATCTCCAGCCTCTGACAAACAGAGGCCAGGGACACCATTCCTACTCCCTGGCTAATAGCCTTTTATGGACCTAACCTCCATGAATTTATCTAGCTTCTCTTTAAACTCTGTTATAGTTCTAGCCTTCACAGCCTCCTCTGGCAAGGAGTTCCACAGGTTGACTATGTGCTGTGTGAAGAAGAACTTTCGCTTATTAGTTTTAAATCTGCGACCCATTAATTTCATTTGGTGTCCTCTAGTCCTTATATTATGGGAACTAATGAATAACTTAATGAATAAAAAGTTCTTGGCTTTCAGTGACATTGTTTGTCCCACTCACCTGCTGGCCATACTGCTCCTCCTCCATGCTGCTGCTTGAATGTCTTGGGGGGGGAATCTACCATCTGGCTAGAGAAGCTGGTTGGGTCCCCACTAAGGATCACATGCAGCTTCTTGCAGAAGCAGCATGTTTGTGGTGATGCTCCAGGCCATCCTCTTGCCTCTCTTATCTTTTAGTAAGACTGCTTCAGCTCCTTTATTTTCATGCGGTGCTGCTTGGCATCCCTGTCATATACTTTCTCCTTGTGACGGGGCGGATCGCCTCCGCCCAGCCAAAGCCGATCCGCCCCGCACTGACCCCCGCGGCAGCACTCACACTCCTCGGGGCCGGTTGGGAAGCGCCGACCTTCTGCGCACGCTGCTCGGCAGTGGCGGTGCCGCTGATGGGGGGGGAGGGGGGGGCAGGGCAAGGCAAACACGGAGCGTCGGCTGAGTGCTGGAACATGCTCAGGGTGAGATGATGCCCCGCCCGCCAGGGAGGTCGGCGGGTGACGTCAGCAGGTCGGGGGAGGGCAGAGGATAAAGGCTGGGGGGGAATGGTACCGAGGGGAATGTGGAGGCGCCGCTGGAACCAGCGGGGTAGGAAGTAGCCCAAGGCTGGGCCTTTAGGGACGGCCGGCGGGCTGGTGAGTTGTGGGCCATCCCCCCCACCATCTGGACAGGGCACGGCAAACCTGTCCTTAGGGACCTGGGCTGGGGCCCGTGAGAGAGGGTGGGCCCGGGCCCTCCGACCCCGCGTTCCCGGACCTGGGAGGCTACGAAGTCTAGAGTTGTGGCCGCCAATGGCCGCAAAACTGAGGGGGTGACGAGGAGGTGACGAAGGTGAGGGACTGGCCCCACAGGCCTCAGAGACAGACACGGGGATGAGCGCGAGACCACCTGTGTACACTCCTCCATGTTCCTTGTGATCTTGGCATAGATATCTGCATTGCTTTTTCTGGTTCACATTTCTGCGAGGGCAGATTCCTCTCTCCACACAGTGTTGAAGTCTCCTGCATGGTGTGCTGCCAGTTCTGAGGTCTGCTCGCTACGCTGGCCACACAGGAAATGTAATTCAAATTTTTTTGGGGCTTTTCCTGTTCACCTGAAAAGCAGTAAAGTTGAAAATTGTGGCCAGAGTGGTTACTGTAGGGCACTGTAGGATATCTCCCATAGGCAAGAATGCCAACTTTCAAAGTGCTGCATCTGCGCTACCACAAAGTCACCCATGCAAGGTCAAAGTTAGCAGTTACTCCTTGTGAAAGCAGGAGTACAGAAAGCGACTTTAACAGCCTTTAAAGCCGACAGAATGGGCTTGGGGGTGTGGACTCATTATTTAGAAAATCGACCTAATGCTGCTAAGATCAACCTACACTTCCAGTGTAGATCAAGCCTCAGTTGCATAAGAAGCTGCAGCCTGAAATATAATTATTAGGTTATATGTGGAGTTTCATTTCCAAATTGATGGGAAATAAACCCATATTTTCATGCAAAGTGTTTGAAAGGTTTTTGATTGAAGTGCTGTTTTACATTACTGGGAATGGGTCTATCTTTCTGCTAATGCATGATTACACGGAGGCAGATCATTTTAAATGAACAAAAGAATTAATGTAATTTTTTTGTAAGAATTTTTGCAAGTAAAACATGTCTGTGTGTCTAGGTATTTTTACCTCCCATCACTGTGGAATCTTAGCAACTGCCATACAAACACTGAAGGAAAAGCTTAGTGCAAAGAGAAGAGGCAGCAAGAGAGAGAGACTGAAAGGCAGAAGGTCATTGAGTGGGAGTTGTTCTATAGTAGATCTCATTTTAGAATCCTTTGAGAGTGAGAGGAACAAGAAGCCAGAGGCTCATGTTCTCCAGTGATCTCTCTATTCAAGTGGAACATCTATGAGCAGAGTACATTTCAAGAGTGCCTCCACCCACTACTTTATATCAGTCATCTGTCACATCTCTAACAGTAAGATACTCCCTTGGCCCCAGTGCACTTAGTCTGTTCCTTGAGTGTGATCATAATAAGAAGACATACCTTCAGCGGCTCCCTAAGGCTCAAATTTCCTGCCCCTGCCCCTTTATACTTCACTGCTATGAAACAGGCAGAGATACACCTGTTTTAAGTCAGGTTTGTGACACAGATACAATTTCTCTGCCAATTATTGCATTGACAAGGCCCAGATGTTCTCCTTAATAATTCAGTCATAACATCCATTATGAAGCTTTGCAGTTCATTGGTTTGAAATTAGGCACATAGATTATGGCTCTAGCTGTAAAAGTGGTTTCAGATGAATTATATAAAAAATGTGAGCTCCTCAGGGTTTCTGATAACTTTTGTGCAACTCCTGAAATAATAATAAAAAAGAGAATTTGAAAACAATTCAGTCTCTGCTGGCATATTTGGATGGTCCAAATAAATTGAATCTGTGAGTTTTAGGAGGAGGGGCAGAGGCGGAGAGAATTGGGGTCTGAGCCTGAACATGGAATTAAGCAGATACCTCCAGAAGTGTTGTTTTAAAATGCTCAGTGTATTATCTGAGGTAATTCATATATTTTGTTGTGATGATGGTGCTTTCATGTGGAAAGGTATTCACTGGAAAATTGACTGAATTCCCAAAAAGCTATCCATTTATTACTATTTATTGAACAATGCCATTGTGCTCATTTAATGCACATGAGAGGACACAGTTCCAAGGATCTTATGTTGAGATTTTTCATTGCTGCCCAGGGGATTTAAACTTACAGTTCCAGTTAAAATTAATAGGGAACAGTCATCCAGATCCCTTAGTAAGCACTGAACATCTCAGCTTGAAATCGAAACTGGACTGATGAAATGGGGCAAAGCCTTAGAATCCTAGGGTTGGAAGAGACCTCAGAGGGTTATCGAGTCCAGCCCCCCTCCAAGAGCAGGACCAGTCCCAACTAAATCATCCCAGCCAGGGCTCTCTTTAGCCGGGATTTAAAAATCTCTAGGGATGGAGATTCTACCACCTCCCTAGGTGACCCATTCCAGTGCTTCACCACCCTCCTAGTGAAATAGTTTTTCCTAATATCCAACCTAGACCTCCCCCACTGAAACTTGAGACCATTGCTCCTTGTTCTGCCATCCGTCACTACTGAGAACAGCCTCTTGCCATCCTCTTTGGAACCTCCCTTCAGGTAGTTAAATGCTGCTATCAAATCCCCCCTCATTCTTTTGCAGAATTAACAAGCCCAAATCCCTCAGCCTCTCCTTGTAGGTCATATGCTCCAGCCCCCTAATCATTTTCATTGCCCTCCGCTGGACTCGCTCCAATGCATCTACACCCTTTTTGTAGTGGGGGACCCAGCACTGGACACAATACTCCAAATGTGGCTTCACCAGTGCCGAATAAAGGGGAATACTCACTTCTCTAGAGCTGCTAGAAATGCTCCTCCTAATGCACCCTAATATGCCATTAGCCTTCTTGGCTTCAAAGGCACACTGTTGACTCATATCCAGCTTCTCATACACTGTAATCCCCAGGTCTTTTTCTGCTGAAATGCTACTTAGCTAGTTGGTCCCCAGCATGTAACAGTGCTTGGGATTCTTCTGTCCCAAGTGGAGGACTCTGTACTTGTCCTTGTTGAACCTCATCAGATTTCTTTTGGCCCAATCCTCTAATCTGTCTAGGTCACTCTGGACCCTATCCCTGCCCTCCAGTGTATATACCTCTCCCCCTAGCTTAGTGTCATCTGTGAACTTGCTGAGGGTGCAATTCATCCCCTCATCCAGGTCATTAATACAAATGTTGAGAAAAAACATCTCTGGACCTGACTCTTGGGGCACTTTACTTGATACCAACCAGACATCGAGCCATTGATCACTGCCCGTTAAGCCTGACCATCTAGCCAACTTTATAGCCACCTTAAAGTCTATTTATTCAATCCATACTCCCTTAACTTGGTGGCAAGAATACTGTGGGAGATTGTATCAAAAGCTTTGCTAAAGTCAAGGTATATCACATCCACTGCCTTCCCCATATCCATAGAGCCAGTTACCTTGTCATAGAGGGCAATCAGGTTGGTCAAGAATGACTTGCCCTTGGTGGATACATGTTGACTATTTCTGATCACTCTCCTCTCTTTCAAGTGCTCCAAAATGGATTCCTTGAGGATCCCCTCCATGATTTTTCTGGCGACTGAGGTGAGGCTGACTGGTCTATAATTTCCTGATTGTTCTTCTTCCCTTTTTTAAAGATGGGCACTACATTTGCTCTTTTTCAATCACCTGGGATCTCTCCCAATCTACAGGAGTTTTCAAAGATAATGGCCAATGGCTCTGCCAACTTCCTCAACACCTTCAGATGCATTAAATCTGGCTCCATGGATTTGTGTATGTCTAACTTTTCTAAATAGTTCTTAATAGCCTTCCTCTCCCTTACCAGTATCTTCTTGTCACAGATACTGAGAACCCCATACAAAGCAGCACCAGTGTATGCTGTGGGATTTTTGGAGCTCATAGAATGGATTACACAGAAGGATTCTGGAAATAAGGAAGAAATCCACTTGTTAGTGGCCCCATTGGAGCATTAATCTGTGGTGCTAGAGGATGGAGTTGTGGCTGTAGATCATCCCGTTAAGGGAAGAGAAGAAGGATAAAGCCTATCCGTGTGGTGACATCCAGCCCATTTAGTCAGACTGTGCACAGGAAAATACATTTAGTTACCAGAGTTAATATGTAGTCTCAAAATGGGTAGAATTTTCTATGTATCTATCTCCATCTAGACTGCACTGTTAAATGGGAAAAAGATATATCTAGACTGCACTGTTAAACTGGAAAAAGATATGCAATTTGTGGTACGCAAATTGAGTATCTTTTTCTGATTTACTTTCGAAATTTGGTGCATCTACATGATGCCAAATTGTAAAAGAAAGTGTTCTTTCGAGCCATCCCTTATTCATCATAGAACAAGGTTTACAAAAAAGCACATCTGTTCAGGTTCAGAAAAGGGCAACAAAGGTGATTAGGGGTTTGGAACGAGTCCTATATGAAGAGAGATTAAAAAGACTGGGACTTTTCAGCTCAGAAAAGAGGAGAATAAGGGGGGATATGATAGAAGTCTATAAAATCATGACGGGTGTGAAAAAAGTAAATAAGAAAAAGTTATTTACTTGTTCCCGTAGTATAAGAACAAGGGGTCACCACACGGAATTAATAGACAGCAGGTTTAAACCAAACAAAAGAAAGTTTTTCTTCATGAAGTGCATAGTTGACCTGTGGAACTCCTTGCCAGAGAATGTGAAGACTAGGACTTTAACAGGATTAAAAAAAGAGCTCGATAAATTCATGGAGGTTAGGTCCATCAACGGCTATTAGCCATGAGTAGGAATGGTGCCCCTAGCCTCTGTTTGTCTGGAAATGGATGACAGGAGAGGGATCACGTGATGATTCTCTGTTGGGTCCACTCCTTCTAGGTCATCTGGCATTGGCCACTGCTGGCAGACAGGATACTGGGCTAGATGGACCTTTGGTCTGACCCAGTATGGCTGTTCTTATCTTCTTAAGTTTGAAGATGTGAAGCAAACGGACACAAGCGGTACACAGCAGGGCAAAAATTGAATTCAGCTAAACTATACAACTTCAGCTATGTAAATTCTGTAGCTTAAGTTGAAATAGATTAACTCTGTTTTTGGCATTGTCTACACAGCAGGAAGTTGAAAGAAGAACACTCTTCCTTTGACTTTCCTTACTCGTGAAATGAGGGTTACCAGGAGTGGGAGTAAGAAATCCTCCAGCTCGACATTATTTCGAAATAAAGGCTTGCAGTGTAGACACACACTATGTTGTTTTGGAATAATGTCAGTTATTCTGAAATATTGCTGCTGTATAGATGTAACCAAGGAGAACACTCTGGCCAGCCAAGTTAAGAACAATGATTCTTCTGAAATATATTAAGAACAGTAAGAATCCTAATGCTAGTATTGGTCCATTACTTGAAAGAAATGCTAAAAATGTCAATAATAATGCAGAAAAGTGGAAATTCACCTTTGTATTTTGTGAGTAAACAAAAGTTGTAGTTATATCACTATTAAATGCTTTTCATTCCAACAATAAGTGAAGAAGATTTTAAACTGATGGTACTAAAGGTAGATATATTGAAATCATTAAGCCGAAATAACTTGCATGCAAGTGTTTTAAAAGAGCTGATTGAGAAGCTCATTGGACCATTAATGTTGATTTTCAGTAAGTTTTGAAACATGATCTGGAGGTCATTTTAGAAAACTGGAAGAACGCTAATGTTGTCCTGGTATCTATGTTAAATAGGATGACCCACATAATTATAGGCTTCTCAGTCTGACATTGATCCCAGGCAAGATAATGGTGTAGCTGATATGTAACTTGACTGAAAAAGACTTAAAGGATGGTAATCTAACTAATGACAATTAGCATGGATTTATAAAAAATAGATCTTGTCAAATTAACTTGATTTTTTTATGAGATTAGAAATGCGGGTGATAAAGGTGGTAGTGTTTATATCAACAGCATGGGAAGGGGAACTTTAGCCAGGGAAGCAGCGACTCTGACAAGAATTTGGAGGTCATGATGGGAAATCAGCTAAACATGAGGTCCCAGTGGGATGCTGTGCCCAAAACAGCTAATGCGATTCATCAGTGCATAAACTAGGAGTATTTGTAAGTGGTGAGATTGCAGCTGGAATATTTGTCCAGTTCTGGTGCCCACAATTCAAGAAGCATGCTGATACATACTTGGAGATGGTTCAGAAAAGAGCCACAAGAATGATTAAAGGATTAGAAAACATTCCTTATAGTGATCAGTCTATTTAGCTTAACAAAGAAAAGGTTAAGAGGTGACTTGATCGCAGTCCATACATTTGTTACATGGGGAACAAAGATATAATAATGGGATTCTCTGCCTAGAAGAAAAGAGTATAACATGATCCAATGACTGGACGCTGAAGCTATTCAAATTCAGACTGGAAATAAGTCATACATTTTTAGCGGTGAGAGTATGTAACTATTGGAACAGTTTACCAAGGGTCATGCTGGGTGGACCATAACTGACTATTTTACAATCACAACTGAATATTTTGTTAAAAGCTCTGCTCTAGGAATTGTATTGGGGAAACAATATGGCCTGTGCTACTTAGGGGGTCAGCTTAGATCATCACATAAGAATGTCCATACTGGGTCAGTCTTTGACAGTGGCCAGAATCAGATGCTCATAACAGTTGTAGGTGTGGTAACAGCTGGCACATAGGATTGTATACCTGACTGCCTTGGTTAATAGCCACTGATGACTAGAGACCTGTTTAGATATAAAATTTTGTAGATGCATTTGTAGCTGCAAAAATGAGCCGCGAATATCTGCATTGACATCCACAGATGCACATACCCTTGAATATAAAGCAGATGTCTGCAAATTTGCAGAGTTCTAGGTAGAAAATTTCTATGTGCATCCATATCTGCAAAAATGATCTGCGGATATCTGCATCCATATCCACAGGTGCAGGTACCCATGAATATAAAGGAAATATCTGAAGATTTGCAGGGCTCCACTGATGACAGCATCCAATTCCTTTTTTAACCCATTTGTACTTTTGGCCTTTATAACATCCCACTGAAACAAGAGCTACAAGCTGACTGTGATTTGTGTAAAGAAATATTTCCTAATGTGTGTTTTAAACCTGCTGCCTATGAATTTAATCAGGTGATCCCTAGTTTTTGTATTAGGTGAAGAGGTAAGTAACACTTTATTATTCACTTTTTTTATTCCAACCCCTTTGCTTTTATAGACTTCTATTGCAAACCCAGTTAGTTACGTCTTTTCTAAACTTAAGGCTACCACATTTTTTAATATCTTCTTATACGTTAGCTGTTTCATCCTCCTAATCATTTAATTCAATTGTCCCTTCCAGCATTGGAATCTATTAATTCCACAAAGAGCTTCCCTCTTTCGAAATGGCAGTTACCTCCCATTATTCCCAACAGGAATGAAACCAAGCAGCTATGAGTTAAGACGGTGACTTATGACAGCTTATCATTCTCCTCTTCACAGTCACTTCACCTGCTTTCAGTACTCCACTCTTTCATTCCCTTTCTCTTCTTCCCTTCACTACTCCCTATACTTCCCTCCCTTCCATATTCCCTCTCCTTTCCTTTGTCTTTCTATTTTATTATTAGAAACAAGACCCCGTCCTAAAAAGACCCCACACAAAGAATTTAGAGATTCCCAATGCCTCCTCCAGCCCACCTGAAAGCAATCCATGGAACTGACATTACATTTTCCAACTATCCTTTATTCCATTTTCTCTACATGTTCATTACATCCCTTCCCCCTCCCTTCAGTCATCTTGTCTACTTAGGTTGTAAATTTTGTGGAGGCAGGATCCTTCTATTTTGTTTGTACAATGCCTAGCACAAGAGGTATCCCATATGCTATGGCCCATAGGTTTACTGCTATACAAATAATATAGAACAGTAACATTCAATATAATTAACAGTATCACTGTCTGATCATGTATAATGTATGTTAAAAGGAATTGGCTGCATTATTTGTTTAGAGTTGTTTCTGCCTGCATGATTAAAGTAACTAATTTTTAAATTAAGTATGTATGTAACTTTTTAAATGCATGGATGTAATTATTTACTCTGTACATGAATTCTTTTATCATTTCTAGCACAAGTATTATAATTAATGCTATTTTAAGAGCAAATGAGTTTTAAATTGCAGATGTCTTTGAAGGAATAGAGACTTCATTTAGGAAGAAGGTGGTAATTGAAATAATTGAACCTCACATTGTAGATAAATTTGCCTCCTGCTTCTTCCTTTTAACAGTCACGATAGACTATGGAATTAATTCCTTTGAAACTTTGAGGCTAGAATAGTTTTATGTAAGTATCCCTCAGGCAAAGGTAAAAGATGGAAGAGGGGCTAAAACAAGATTTCTGTGTTTCCCTAGTAAGTAACTTCTATTGAGATTACCCATTATGAGATTTGCTTTGAATGCTGAAAGGGAGGGAGGCAGAATGTGAGGAGGTGTAAAGTGGAGGCCCTCATCACTGCAGCAACCCTTGGCCACCTGGGTTAGTGACACCATTGCATCTTACCTCAATTTCCCTGACCGAGGGTTTTAATGAGTCCACTGAGACTTGTATGTTGAAAAATGGCTCTTCAGGGGTCTAGTTTATTCAATCCCCAAAGGCAGAACATCACAAGAATAAGCCTTCCTCTTAGCTTCTCTGCCATATAATGGCTTAATTTTCAAACTGACTTTATAGTTTCCCTCCTTAAGGCAAGAGTTTTCAGCAGCTCTCTTCTGTCCAGGCCAGCTGCAGGGCTTTAACATGGAGGATTCAGAAGGCAGACCTTGTGTGGATGAATTCTCCTTGCTAACTCAGAACCACTCTGGAGTCTCTTGCTTCCTCCAGTACCTCCAGGCATCTTCCCTGCTATGGGAGAGGTAGCAATTATAAGGGCTCATTCCTTATTTGTCCTTTTTGATGGCCCCATCATCTCTCCAGATGATTAAGCAAAGCTCCAGGTCCCAGGCCTTTAAAAGCTCAGTTAAAGGATTCCATCTACATGCTACTTTCTCTCGTGACCCTTTTTTCTCTCCTCGTATCTCCTCAGGTCTCATGTAGGGGACCATCCAAAATTCTTAAAGGCCACATCACATGACAGGGAGAGCTGACCAGTAGGAAATTCTGCCCTTAAGGAGCTGACTACTCCATCGCAAGGTATAATTAGAGGTGTCTGGAGTACAATGCTCCAGGATAAAACTGCATGAATGTTGGCAGTTTCACTTCCCAGTTCTTAATGAAAATATTTTCTGAGTGGCTGCAGATGAAGTAGTGAAATGAGGACAGACACATGTAGGGAATTAAGTGGCAGGCTGCAACTTCTATTAAACTTTCTCATAAAAGAGGCGGTGCTACCTGCTCATCACCTACCTACTCTATGCCAAACATGTAATTGGTTCCACCGCATGGGTACAGGACTCCTTGCCATAAAACCCATAACTTGGGGTGGGGTCTCCTCACTGACCCTGCAGGACTCAACAATGGATGCAAGTGACTACCTGGTGGAGGAGCTACCTGGTGTCCCTCAATAACAAGGGCGGAATTTCAGGAGGATAGCATGCATTCTGTGCATACTTCTCAAACCTGGCTGGTGAAAGGGGAACAGGATGAAAAGCAAGCCATGTCCTGGAGCACACAGCTGCTGCCCCCTTTACCTTCCTGAATTTCCACCCTTGCTCAATAAGTGTCCCTTCCCTCATTGTTGGAACTGTCCACCCTCACCACTGGCCCCATCAAGTTTCCACATCCTTTGAGGATGAACATTTTGATGAATTGGTTATGGCACTGGGTCTCGGGACACATGGGTATAGTTCCTGATTCAGACACACATTTCCCATGTGACCTTTGACAACTCAAATTAATTTATTTGTTTGTGTCAGTTCCCCATATGTAAAGTAAGGTTAATATTTCTCCACCTTATAGGGGTATTGTGAGGACAAAAATCTATTAATAATGCTTATTTCTTCAAACACTACTGTGTGGAGGGTGTGACCAATGAATTTCCAATTCATGCAGGTTTACATTTAGTTTTACTTTTAAGTTTCATATTCAAGTGAATCCTAAATGCAGTCAAAATCAGTGGGTTTCATGCCAAAATATCTTATGGCAAGATTGTGATGCAAAGACTAAGAATTTTTAGGGTTTACTTGAACCTGGTCCCAGATTTGCTTGAAATATTAGGGAACCTTAGTAGAGCTACTGATTAAACCTAGTCCAGATTTCTTCAAATCTCTTCAAATAGGTGACCTGGAACATTCCCAGTGACTCTGTTTTTGTTGTGAAAGTTTCAAACAGTGATACCCAAGACTTTGAGTATGCAGGTTTGCAATACAGATCCCATCTGCAGGCATTTGTCCTCAAATTACAACACCCATCCTCAGAGGCAGAGTTTTTTTGTTTGCTTTGGTTTGGGCCCTATGTGCTGAACCCTTTGTAAAGAAATTTAAAGCATTAACTGATAGGTCTAAAATACAACTAAATACCAGCTGTGTCCAATCATGCAGTATGCAGAACTGCTAACCTCTAGAGATTGAAGATCATGCGTCATCCTCTCAAAAATCATGCTGTTTAAAAACAACAAATCATGATTTGCCTTTTGGCTCCCCTCTACCTGTGTGTGTGTGTGATTACCCCCTGAAGTTAAGTCAGGCTTTAATGCAGACAAGAATGCTCACCTATCTCAGGCTGCACAGATGGACACTCCACTTTCTGTCTCCTCATCCAGAGATAGGGAACTGCCATCCATTTCCTATTACTGTCTTGATCCAGCACCAACATTGCTCTATCTCTCACTGCTCTGGTGTTTCTTCTCTGCCCAGTCCCCAACATCATTTCCTCAGGTATCCTTCTCCTGCCTCTTTTTGCCCCAAGACACTTTCTCTGCTATAGGGCCATACCTGTAGACAGGGCTTAGTGACAGGGGAGGTCTGTCCCCTTAACCCCAAGGCTTCTACACAGAGCTCTGCTCATGTGTGCACTCCCAGGCCTGAAAACTGTGGTCTCACAGGAGCTTCTCCTGTCATCTTGAGTGCTCCTCCTGCAGGCACCCACAACCTGTGACTTGTGGTAAGTTTGTGAAAGTCATTAACACCAGCTGCCTGGAGGGGACTTGCCTTACAGAACTGAAATTGGTGCCCTCTGGTTTGTTCAATAAGGCACAAGAGCACTTGTGGACGCTCACTGCCCTTAAGTCTAAATACAGAAACAGGATGAATACTGAACCTGACCTAAGGTGAAAGTTGACAAACTTTACAGCTGACTTCCTTGAAGTCTGCTCATAAAAGCAGGCAAATCCATCACATAAGAAAGGTATGACTGGTGATATTAAAATACGAGTGGTGTGTTTTTATTGGTAGAACAACCCCCCATCCCCAATTATTAAGGTTTTTTAATATAGCACTTTTATCCAAAATGCTTTAAAATGGTTAGCGAGCAGTAACAATAGCATTTGGAAGTACAATGAAGTGGTCCACCAAGACCCTCAGCCAGGGCCATACTTAAGGTGATGAGACACCTGGGAAAAATCACCTTTACACCCCCCCCTTAATATTTTTATACAGACAAGGGGGCCCAGATCAACCTCCATCAATCTGCAGACTTCCCCATTCATTGTAACTAGGAATCAGCAGTGCTCCTCTTCCCTAGTGCAATTAATTTCTGCCCCCCAACACAGGGAGCCACCCCAGTTCCTCACCCTTAGAACAGAGACCTACAGACTGCAGTAAACAGTACATTCCTCCTCCCAATGTCTCTCCTCTCTCCCATACTGGTCCTTGCCCAGGAAGCAATCACATGCCTAATCCACCCCTTCCCCCACAAAGATATTCTCA
The DNA here is from genome assembly GCA_032595735.1 of Pelochelys cantorii. Classification (NCBI taxonomy): domain Eukaryota; kingdom Metazoa; phylum Chordata; order Testudines; family Trionychidae; genus Pelochelys; species Pelochelys cantorii. The sequence goes on along the minus strand of CM064328.1, from coordinate 60,564,286 downwards.
TGAAAGTCAAATTGCTACTGCCCATGACTCTCAAACCACAGCACCTTCCAGCAGGCCTCTATTCCAAAACTCCTTTTATCTACGGGGTTGAGATTGATTTATCCTTATTCCTGTTAACTGACAGGGGTGTGAGTTCACACCATCTGTCTCAATGAAGACAATTAGTAAATGCCTGGCCTGAGTGTTCCAAGGGGAACATGGGTCTGACCCCTGCTGCTAGCACCAGGCTCCTTGCTTGGCTCCCCTGCATGCCCCTGAAGTGTGTGGCCCCCCAAAGAATAGGGCCTGGGTGGTTGCTCTGGTCCATCCTATGGACAGGATGTCTCTGCCCTCAGCAATTTTCAAGTGGCCCATGAAACATTTTTTTTGAGAACCTCTGGTATAGACAGGAGCATTCCTGGCTCCTAGTCTGAGTCATCCCATTAGGGGTTAACTTTATAACCCTCACTGCACTGCCTCAAAGGGTTGGAAATACTTGGTTTGATATGTATGGGAAATGACTGAGTCCTAGAGTCTGAAGCATGTAGTGTATGAAGCGAGTACAGTGCTTCCTGCAAGCTGCTGGTATGTAGAGAATGCTGTCAGATACCTACAGGGGTTTGGTGCACCACTCACACCTTCATTCTGCAAGGGGCTTCATTACAGTATTATCATCCCTTCATTACAGTATTATCATCCCTGCAGAAAGTGAGCTTGAGTGCAGTTATTTGTTCAAGGACACATAGGCTATGTCTACACAGCAGCGTTATTTCAGAATAACAGACAGTATTCCGAAATAACATAGGCCGCATCTATACTACAAGGAGTTATTTCAACATGTCAAAATAATGTCGAGCTGGAGGACTTCTTATTCTGACTCCTGTAACCCTCATTTTATGAGAAGCTGAAATAAGCTATTTTAACTTAAGCTATGCAATTGACATAGCTCAAGTTGCATAGCTTATTTTGGCTTCAGCCCTGCTGTGTGGATGTGCCCATAGAAAGGCTGTGACAGAGCTAGGAATAATAGCCCAGATTCCTGGCTCCTAGTTCAAAGCTTTGGTGACATGAATTCTCCCCCCCTCCCGTCCCAAATTCACTGGACTGATTTGTAATTGGTAATAAAAACTGGGAAAGGTTTGTTCCTCAGAGGATGGTTGGTATGTGCTGAAGTATGATATTTTCTGGTTGTCATGAAACACATAAACACATGTATTAGTTCAAGAAAGATTTGCTTTAAATATAGATTGTCTATTGACATATATGTACAATAGAACCTTTGCGATCAAACATGTTAGAAGATGGCTGCAAACCTATAGATAATCACAGTCAATTGATGGAACAGTTTAGATGAAGGAGGGAGGGCCACTATTTGAAACAGTTGGCTGCCTTAATGATTGTCAAAGAGGATGTAGAAGGTGAGCGAAATCTTGTATACAGCCATTTTTGTGAAGACGTCTGTAAGTTCATAAAGTAGTTCTTCCCTTTCTTATATACATTGGTGGTTGCTGATGCAGCTTCTCTCCATGCCTTCATAATCATGTGACAGCACAGTAAAAAAAATTTGGGGAACCTCACTGACTTTCATTTAATCAAGTTCAGGTTCCTACTGCATTAAAATGTATTACAGTTTTCTTGTCTAGTTCATACTACAAGAGGGTTGTATCATTTATAGAAACAGCTGACAAGTTCCATTCCCCTAGGAATGATATGCGCCTTGATAAACCTTTTCAGATTTTAGTGTGAACCAAGAAATGGCACCATGCAAAGAAAAATCCATTGATTTCTGGGACTTTTGAATAGCAAACAGCTTTATTTTTGAATGAAAGGTTATGCCAAAAACTGAAGAAGAAAAGACTTTTGAATGAAAGGGGGAAGGAAGCAGGTAAAATAAAAATGTCTATTTGATTGCTTTGGGCCTGAGTCTTGGCCAATCTGCAAGATATATCCCTATTAAGAGAAAAAAAATTGAAAAGAAATTGGAAAAATTATTTCAATATATTTTTCAATACTTACCTATCTTTCCTTTTTTTGGCTTTTCATTTCTCCTGATTAATATGCAGGTTTACTGCAGTAGTGTATGTCGGTTATATTTTTAAATAAACAATTATTCTTATTTATGCATGTTCAGTCCAAGAAAATCCAAAGAAGCAATACAGATGCTATGAAACTAGTGCACATAGATCCTGAACCAAAGTCTATTTAAGTCCATGGAGAGATTCCTATTGGCATCTAGTTTTGCCTCTGGAAAAAAAGACACAATAAATTCCCGTGTCTTTTCTGGCCTCTTTTTTTTGCCATTATGTTGCCTTGTACTCTTCCACTACTTGGGTGGGAGGCACATGCTGCCAATTCAGATGAGCTAGTAAAGTGATAAATGCATTTACAGGATGGGGGACAACATGCTGAAAAGCAGTGACTCTGATTTAGGGATTGTGGTGGATAAACCAGCATAGGCTCCTACTGTGATATTCTAGGAAAGGCTAACATAGGACTTTGGATGTATAAATGAGAATATGGCGTAGGAGTACTGAGGAGATATGCTCTTTTCAACACAGTAGTATCTCAGACACAACAAGGAATAAGATGTTTATAAAAACCTTATTCACTATTACAATGTTAAAGAGCTAATTGTGGTCCAGGATTTATGTCAGCTCACCTCTGTCTTACTCCTATTGCAACAGTCTCCGGGTATGTCTACACTACAGCGTTATTTCGAAATATCTTATTTCAAAATATTTAACTTGAAATAAGTTATTTCGAAATAACACATCTACACACAAAATGCATTTTGAAATAGCGCGTCCACACTGAGTGGACGCTGAATCGCATTTAAGGCCGGCCGGAATCAGGTCTGGCAGGGCATCAGGTCAGGAGTTACTTTGTGTGGCTGCTGCCTGAGGCTATCTGAGGCCTGTGCTTGAAGGGATGCCCCCTGCCGCCCCCCCCCCGGACAGCTAGTTTTAAGCTTTCCCTGCTTGCTTGTCTACCTTGATGAGGGACAGCAAAGCATTTTGTCTCTGCGTGCTTTGGTTGCCCTCACTCGGGACACCACAGCACTCTGCAACATGGAGCCAGAGCTGCCCCTGGGCACTCTGGTGTTTCTCGTGGACGCGTTGCTGTGAGCCTGGCTGCACTTTCTGCAGGCCGCCATCCGGGAGGTCCATGGGGGGGGCTGTCAGTATCCAGGAGGCCCTGAGGGAGAGCTTCCACCCTGAGGAGCACTAAGAGCATCCCTGGTCTGCCCCACTGGGGGCTTGTGCCTCATTCCTCCCTCGTGTCCTTCCACTTACCCCTCCCTAACCCCCTTTCCTGATGTCAAATAAAATACACGTATTTTCATGAACACAAACTCTCTTTATTTAACAAAACTGGGGGGAGGGGAGGAATGAAACTCTGGTGAGGCTGGGGAAAGGAGGTGGGAGAGGGGAGAAGAGAGGGTAGGAGAGGGGAGGGGGAAACCTGGGAGGAGGGAGCTGGAAGGGGGAAGCAAAGGGAAGAAGGGGGAGGGGAAGCTCAGGGATCAGGGTTGGGGGTCTCACCGGACCAACTTGATTTTCATGCAAACCTGCTCCTGGATTCGCATGTGGCCTTTGGTGGCCAGGCTGGCAGTTATCCTGTCATAGACGGACGCGTTCCTCCATCTAGTGCGGAGATCATGGATGTTGGGGGCATCCCCCCCAAACCTGAATAAGATCCATGATCTCCACCCTGGTCCAGGAAGGCGCCTGTCTTCTCCGGGCTCTGGCAGGCTTCTGGGAGCTGGCAGACTACTCCTGAGGAGCGGTGGAGGGCTGGCTGCCAGTGGCTTGCTGGCTCATGTTCTGGGGCCACTGGGTCAGGGGCAGTGACTACTGGCTCTGGGCTGGAAGGCTTGGAGCTGGCACAGGCACTGTGGCCAGAGTCAAACCCTTTAAGGACTCCGGGGAGGGGGGAGGGAGAGGAGTATTCTTAGTTGAGGCTGGAGTGGCCAGCAGGGCACCCTGGGAAGGCTGGAGACCCCTATTTCGATATAAGTGTCTACACAGCACTTATTTTGAAATAGCTATTTCGAATTTGGCATTATTCCTCGTGGAATGAGGTTTACCAAATTCAAAATAAGCGTTCTGCTATTTCGAATTAATTTCGAAATAGCGGTTTGGCTGTGTAGACGCTAATAAAGTTATTTCGAAATAAGGGCTGTTATTTCGAAATAACTTTGCTGTGTAGACATACTCTCTGTTAATTATTTTAACCTTTAGGTTAAAGACAGAGAAAGAAGGAAAAAACAGGAGTGGCATTTGAAATGTAAAGTATTAAGAACAACCTTCAATTTAACAATACACCTTACAATTGCCTTGAGTTGTAGAGAGTTTTCATACTGAAAACATTGCAGGTAATATGGTTGCCTGTGCTACTATAGACTAGATTTGATGGCCTAGGAGGTGTCCTTTTGGGGAAAAGATAAAAAGCTGAGATGGTCTGGAATGGCTGCTGTTAAAGTCTGATCCTGTTTCCTTGAAGGTAAAATGAGATAAACAAAAGCAACCAAACAGAAAGCAAAGATAGCAAATGCAGCTTTTGGCTTATTTGAAATCTGACTCTTATTTGAAATCTCACTGTTGGAGAGGCATAGCACAAGATCTCAGCAGCCACTCTGAGACATGACAAACCTGTTTAGGGCATTGCTTTTAGCTGCTAGGTCATGCTCACAGCTGTGCTCCAAAATATGCATTCTTGGTCTATATAACCTAGTCCTGAGGGAATTCTCTGCCACTCTGCATGCACCATGCACAGGATTCATGTGCGAGGCAGAAAATACCATCTGCTGAAAAGGTGCTGCAGTTACTGTTTTTGTCCATCAGCAGCTGCTTGGCTGCCAGAACAGAGAACAGCTGCAGATGTGGAAGAGACAGAAGCTGTCTTCCTCACAGCACCTTTCTTGTGGGGCCAGGTCAGGAGGTGTGATGGACAGGTAAAGTGCTGGCTTTTCTGAACACCCCAGCATTCAGTGACTAAAGGGTTAAACTCAGGTAGCTAGGGGGTGTTGGCAGGGAGCCAGGAGAGCCAGTGGGAGAAGGTGTTGAGATTTGAATTGAAAGGGATACCTGCCTGCTGTTTTTTCTGTGAATTTTCAGCCAGGAGCTGGGGGAACAAGACGAATTGAACGAGGCAGAATTATCATGCCTACAAAGAATACTGGGACTCGACCTTGAAGCACGAATTGTGAGTTGATAAGGAAATGTCTATTTAGACGTGATCAGGTTATTTTCTTTGTTTTGTTGTTTGGTTAAACTTCTTTGTACTAAGGCCATGACCTCTCCCATCACATAAATTGTAATTTTAACCAGTATTCCAGGGATGGAATTTGTCTTTGTTTTTAAATTGTTCATTTCTCAGTTGCTTTAGAACACCTAGCAACCAAGTATGCTTTGTCAAGTATATCTTTTTTGATTTATTAAATAAAATCACCTTTTTTAAGGTGATGATTTGATTCTTGTGTCCTGCACAATAATAGGAGGTCTGTGTATGCATGTCTAAGACTCAGAGATCAGCTATCCGAGATTTCAATTTGTGCCAGAGTGGGGAACAGCCCTGACAGGAGGCATGAGATATCCGGAGGGACAGGGGAAGAGGGCGAGTGGATAGAATGGGACATATAAGGTATGTCTAGACTACATGCCTCTGTCGGCAGAGGCATGTAGATTAGACTACCCAACATAGTCAATGAAGTGGGGATTTAAATAATCCCCGCTTCATTAAAATAAACATGGCCGACGCGAGGCTTACAAGATCGGTCGGCAAAGGCTTCCCCTGCCGACAGATCCGCGTCTAGGCTGCCGTGCTGTGTTGGATCAGCTGATCTTCGGCACAGAGCAGCGGCCATGTTTATTTTAATGAAGTGGGGATTATTTCAATCCCCGCTTCATTGACTATGTCAGGTAGCCTAATCTACATGCCTCTGCTGACAGAGGCATGTAGTCTAGACATACCCAGAAGGTCCTAGGGAAGGGTCACAGATGGTTTCAGAAAGGGTAATGGGGAGGACAGACTGTGGCTGGGAGAGGGGCTGATGGACCACATAGGGATAAAGGAGTGGCTAAATGTGGGCTACAAAGACACATGGAGGGATCCATATTTCTCCCACCCACACCCAATAACTTTCATGTTTATAGACAGATTCCTTCCCAGCAATTCCTTCCCTCTTCCTCAGTTTCTCCATTACCTGACTGCCCCAAGCCTTTGCACTGCTTCTGAGGGGTACAGGAAATACTTTCCTCTCTACACACATGAGTGTAGCTCAAGTCACCTTGCACCACTGCTTGCCTAAGTCCCATGCTGTCCTGGGCTGACAGCCAGAGCTCCACGCTGCCCGGGGCTCACAGCAGAGTCCTATCACCTGGAGTTTCACATTACCACTCCCCTCTCCCTCCTACCCCACCACAAACATTCCTCTGGGCCCCCTGTGTGGGATAAACCCAACTTTTGGGGGGAAATCTGGGCATTTGGTCTGCTTGCTCTTGCCAACTATTCATCATCTGTCAAGAGCAAATGGGACAGATGGATATGTTAAACAAAAACTTGAGTCTGTTTGGGACAGGACTTAAAAAGAGAGACTGTTCTGGCCAAAACAGGATGTATGGTGACTAGGTGGGAAGGGAAAAGGATACATGAGGAAAAGTGAGAGCACAAATGTATGTCTCATATTTCAGATACTGTTCAGGACTTAGCCAAAGTTGGTGGAATTGGTGATGCCATAGCTTACCTCCCCCCACCCCTGCCTCCCATGGCTGGGTTAGGATGCCTTTTAGGATCAGGATAATGAAGGCCCAATGATGTTACAGTGGGTTCTGTGGTCTCATGCAACATGGTGTTGCAGCCATGATGGTAAAGCTCACTTTTTCCAGCCCACCTATTTCCAAAGGGCTATTATTCAGTGACCCCTGCAGATAGAAAATGTCCAAGAAGGGGTGGCAGCTTTATCCCATAATGTTAATTAAATCACATTTTTTGTGAGTCCAATGATAAACAATTCCTCTATCTACAGACTTTCAGCTCCTTGTCATTTAATCCATGACTTTACTAGGAGTTTTGAAGACTTCTTAGTACAGTCCTTTTAACTTAATTCAGTTTGCACCAGTTTATTTGTCTTTAACTTTTGCTGACTTATACATACTCTTATGTAATGGGCTGAGATGGACTTTTTTTTTAAAACTTGGACATATTAAAGTACAGATTTCTGCACAACAGTACTACTTCTATATATAGCATTAGTGAAATCAGTACTGGAATGATACAGCTAGCTATTGTGTTTATGCTTTTAAGAAGGTATTAGAAACCTGGAGAGAGTTCAGAAAAGAACCACAGGAATGATCTGAGATGTGGAAAACCTACCTTACAGGATAATTTGATCCTGGTCCATAAGAAACAGGGAAAAAAGATATAGAGAGCTCTAACCTAATAGATAAATACATAATAAGATCCCATCATTTGCAGCTGAAGCTAGATAAATTCAATCTGAAAATAAGGTGGATTTCTAAAACCACCATTTAATCATCAGAACAACTTATCAAGGAATATGAGCAATTCATCACTTGAAGTCTTTATATCAAGGTTGAATGTCAGTCTAAAAAATATGTTGTAGTTCAATGAGAAGTTAACACCTGGGATAGGCATGAGATGAGACTAAATGACAATAATACTCCTTTCTGCTTTGAAATCTGTGACTACAAGCAGCTACTTTGTTACAAGGGAAGAGACTTTGATGGAGCAGGAGCTCTTGTTTTTTCATTCGAAAGGATGTGCATGATGGTTGGAGAAGCCACATAGCGACTCAGATGGATAAGATAAGTTCTGTGTTTGAAACTGCCAGATAGGGTAGCCCAGAGAGGTGAAGAACCCCAGGAACCGGTAGAGAATGATTTTGGTCAAATAGGGCCTGGAGACTGGATTGTGCTTCTTTTCTTGGGGGTCAGTGGCAAGAGATTGCAGGAGAAGCTCCCCTTTGCTTCATCAGCTCAAGCAAGACCCTCGCTGGTAGCTGACAGGCCTGGACTTTCATGGTTCTGTTTAATTAATTTGAATTTTGGTTACTGCACAAGGGAACTTTTTTATTTCAATAGAGAGCTAAACTACATACTAGGAAGGGGAAACCAAGTTAGCAGCTGTGCTATCAGGCAAACAAGGTAATAATGTCCTCCATCATTGCAAAATAAGCTTTTATCTTTACAGCAGGCTACTCAACTTTGGAAGCCCCAGGGCCACAATTATACCCACAGCACATGCTGAGGGCCGCAATTTAAGGGTGGTTGCATATACATGCAAATATATATACAAATAGCTTCTTTCACACTGACCGGTATGAATATAAAGATTAGGGCAAGACTACACCATGCACAGGCCCCATTTAAGTCAGTTCTGCTGATGTTAATAAAATGCAATATTTACCTGATTTCCACTCACATGACAGCACTTTTAATGAGCAATAACAGTTCAGGAATTTAACTACTAAAATGCATATCAACAGAAGACCATAATCATAGAACACTAGAACTGGGAGGGACCTCAAGAAGTCACTGAGTCCAGTCCCCTGCCCTCCCGGCAGGACCAAGCACCAACTTGGTGCTATATTGACAATTTTTTGTTTTCGCTTCACAACAGTCCAGGAATTTAACTACTAAACACGTATCAACCCAAACTGCACCATGGGCCACAAACAAACAGGCCAGGGCTGCATGCGGCCCCATGGGCCACGTATTGATTAGCCCTGCTTTATAGTATTATTCATTACCTCATATCAACTGTACCTTTAGAAAAAATGCTCATTGAAGAAGGAGGTCCTTTATGTCCTCTTTCTTCTACTTTACACAACTGCAACAATCTTGTCCAAAGAATTTAAAACTCAACATACAGAAAGTGTAGTCAAGGAATATAGTGTTAACCCTGCCACTAGCGTACTAGGACTGTTACAGTCTCTCTCAATAGATCACGGTAAAAATAAAGTAATCTATATAGAACAGCTCTGAACAAAAACAGATTCATATAGTGACAGCTTGTCTCTCAAAGAGAAGTTGGTCCAATAAAAGATATTACCTTCTCTACTATCCTGGAATAATAGTGCTACCACATTTTCTGTTGGAATTTTTTGTATGTAATCTACTCTATATTTGAGAGAGTTTGTGCATATGTTTATCAATGTGTCTGTTAATTCAAGAATTCCTCCAAAACAGTCAGAGCTAGGACCATCAAATTTGTTATACAGCTTCTTCTTACCATAACTTAAAGCAAGTTCAGAGTTTGGTTGTGCCAGGAAAATGGGATGTGCCTGGAATGGGATTGCTTCTCATAAAGCTATACAGAAAAAAGATACAATCACCAGGCAGGTGAAATGGGCTGGTTGGGGGCTCGCTCCCCTGTCCAGAACTGCCGTAGACCTGAGCCTCCCTCCCCCAAAGTGCCTCTTAGGGAGGACAGAAGACTGAAGCCCACCCCTCCAGTTCATACAGGAACATTGCTGGTTATTCCTCTTCATCAGGGAAAGGGGAAAGAGCACAGTTTGCTGCATTCCTCACTCTGACTGGGGTGGGTGCAGGGGATAGATAAACCTGGACTTGCCCCAGCTGGGAGACATGCACCTCTCCCCTGGCTATGCCTGCTGGAGCTGTTGCATCCATGAAGAAATACTTCTCAGCTGGCCTCAAGTTGCTGTGATGAGAGAGGGCTGCGGTAGTTCTCTCTCCATGGGGCAGCCAACCTACTGAATGCCTCAGCCCCAGCTCTGGAAGAAGAAAATAAAGAAAAACAAAAATTAACTGAGTTAAAGAACCAAGGAAAGCTGGGTAAATCTTCAAGTGTAATTTATAATTATAGAATCATAAATTAATAGAAATGGAAGGGACCTCAAGCGGTCATCCAGTCCAGTCCATTGTATTCATGTCAGGTCCAAGTAGCATTCTAGACCATCCGTGACAGGTCTTGTCTAACTTGCTTTTAAAAATCTTCAATGATGGAGATTCCACAGCCTCTCTAGGTGATTTATTTCAGTGCTTAATCACCCTGACAGGAAGTTTTTCCTAATGCCCCACCTAAACCTCCTTTGCTGCAATTTAAGCCCATTGTTCTATCAACAGAGATTGGAGAATTTTTCTCCATCCTCCTTTTAAACATTTTAGTTACTTAAATATTGTTATGTTCACTCTCAGGCTTCTCTTTTTCAGACTAAACAAACACAATTCTTTTTCCCTCATTGATCATGTTTTCTAGACCTTTAATCATTTTTGTTGCTCTTCTCTGGACCCCCTCCAATTTCTCCACACCTTTCCTGAAATGTGTCCCATTCTGAGTGTCATAATAATCCAGCTGAGGCCTAATCAGTGCAGAGTAGAGCAGAAGAATTACTTCTCATGTCTTGGTTACAATGTTCCTGTTAATACATCTGAGAATGATGTTTGCTTCTTTTGCAACACACTCACACTTTTGACTCCACACTTTTTGTGGTCCACTGTGACTTAGATCTCTTTCTTCTGTACTCCTTCCTAGTCAGTCATTTAATCTGGTGCCTGACTCCTCCTTAATTCATAAAGGGAGTAATCCGTACTGACCTTTGTATTTAACCTTTGGACTGGCTGTGGTGACTGCCACTCTGCTGCCATCCATCTGGTGGGACAGGGAGTAATAGTTCATCAGAAGCAGCTGCTGTCATCCCTACTTTGTCATGCATGTTCTGGTGATGTTGGTTAGCCAATACAGAGGAGTGAAGAGGCTCTTTATACCCTTTATCCCTCTGTGCAAATTTTTATCAGGGTTCACAACTGACCAAATGGGACTAGTTCATACAGCCTTTATGCTTCTCTGCTTATTTTTGTTTCCTGATACTTTATGGTGGCACTTTTCCATAGGTAATGGGAAAGAGGAACAAAGGATGCCAAGTGACATTGTCAACACTGGACCAGTTAAACTAATCTAGTGAAACATCTTTTTCTACTACGTTTGCCAGTTAGAATGTTTGCTGCCTCCCTGGTTATTGTGATTGGCAGAAGATATCAAATCTCATTTTCTAAAGCAATGAGGGATGAGTAGGCAATTGGACTTTCTCCAAAAGGTTGTGATGCCTGCAGATTAAAAGCTTGTGAGCGTTAACTCCAGATCAAGAATGCTGAATGTGAAAGTTGCATACTGAGGCCTAATGAGAAATTCCATTGGGCACAACAGGAGAAATCAAATCATGAGAGAGATGGTTCTGATTTAATTGGGAATTAAGATTGCTAAAGTCACCTCACCTGCAATTTGCATAGGTCTTTAATTTCAATCTTCAAAAAGAGAAGCTAAAGCATTTGAATTCATATCTTAATTAGGTTGCATAGGAGGAAAGGTTAGTGAAATTAATTGTTGTCCAATAGATATATGTTTGCATCATAAAACCAATACAGTATTTGTTATGATAGATATTCACTGCACTGGAGAAAGTCAGGACTACAGTACAGGTGTGGGGGGGGGGAACTGGAATTCAGCACATACATATATTTTCCAGGAAGCTTGATCAGGTCTGGCTATTCTAGTCATCTGTATGGCATTTGGAATTAAGGAGAATTCTAGGACTGATCACCTTCCATCTTGACTCTAAAGGGTGAGTGGAGCAGGAAACCATCTGTCATTTTCTTCATCATCTTTGGAACACTTTAGGATTTATGCTGTCCTGTCATTTACTCAGACCAGGCAATCAGCTGTCTATGATATTAAAGTATGTCCCGTGAATTCTAAAATACACACGTAATATCAGTAACACATAGTATGTTTGTTATTTACTAAGGCTAGGATTTTTAGTGGGGCAGTTTCCTCACTATGCATATCCAGTAACTTTTTCCTGAAGTCCTGTTTTAAGGTTCATGCATTGCATCATTCAGTGTGAACTGTTAATTGCTTATTCTGTACTTGTTAGGCACTCAGGCATGGAACACAGACAGAATTTTGCTGAATTGGTAATTTTATAACACATGCTTGTAATGTGCTTGTGAAATATAAATACATAAATACATTAACCAAAATCAATATTTCCACCATAATTTTAAATAATGCAATATTGTTTCATTTTTCCACAATTATGAAATATGTAGAGCTCTGAAATCCACTAAATAAGTTAGATTTGAAATATAGTTAAACCACGGACTTTTAATAAATAATACATAAGAGCAGTTTTTGCAAAGGTGGTGCTGACTAGCAGAAAATAAATGTTTGTTTTCTCCATAACATTGCTTTTATGGTATAGGACATGTTTTCAAAATGGCCTTTAATTTTGTGCCGAGAATCAGTTGTGAGCAAGTTTTGGAATTTTGACATCTAACTAAGGGCAGATCTGATAAACAGGTAGGGCTTGATTATACTCTCATTCTCATGTTTCTTCATTTATACTAACATAGAAGAAAATTGGTGCCCTAAATTCTACCCTCACTTAACCACGTGTACAAAATTAAGGACTGCATTAAGGTCTATTTGAAAATTTGGCACTGTCTCTAATGCAAGTTACAGTCCCAGTCTTTGTCCACTGAAAACAAATTAGTAAGAGAAAGGAGGAACTATGACATTGTTTACAGAAATCAATACTCATATGTAATGTGCAGTCAAACAACATGAATCCTTTTTCTTCTTTTACTTCAATTCAACTCAAAACAAGGTCATTCGCTCTCTCCTGAGATGTACATGAATAAATAAATGCTTCTTTTAGTGTGTGCTCTGTACTTTCACAGTATGAATTCAATACTTGCAAGTTATTCAGACCAGAATGATACTCACAAAGCTATTCGATGTGTGTTAGAGAGCAGAGAATTTTTCCCTTGAAGTCTTCTGCTTCCTTTCAATTAAGGTGCAAGAAGGCATCAGACAATAAGCCACCACCTCCTGATGTTTCAAAGGGGGAATAAACATGGAACGATAAAAAAAACCCCATTGACTTATATTTAGTCCAATACTCCACACTATCTAATATGCAGATTGGTTTTCTGTTAGGAGCTCATCATTGTACTTACTGGCTGCATCTAGACTGGCATGATTTTCCGCAAATGCTTGTAAAGGAAAAGTTTTCCGTTAAAAGCATTTGCGGAAAAGAGCGTCTAGATTGGCACGGACGCTTTTCCGCAAAAGCACTTTTTGCGGAAGAGCATCTGTGCCAATCTAGACACGGTTTTGCGCAAGAAAGCCCGATTGCCATTTTAGCCATCGGGGCTTTTTTGCGCAAAACAAATCTGAGCTGTCTACACTGGCCCTTTTGTGCAAAAGCTTTGCGCAAAAAGGACTTTTGCCCGAATGGGAGCAGCATAGTATTTCTGCAAGAACGCTGACAATCTTACATGAGATCGTCAGTGTTCTTGCGCAAATTCAAGCGGCCAGTGTAGACAGCTGGCAAGCTTTTCCGGAGAAGCGTCTGATTTTCTGGAAAAACTGGCCAGTCTAGACACAGCCACTGAGTCTAATTCTGGTTAGTCAAAAGGATATAGTGGAGGAAGCGCAGTGCTAAAACATTTGTTTTCTATTTTGAAGTAAAGCAAATGATGGGAGGCAGAGGAGTATGAGACTGAAGATGTAGTTATGATGAGCTCACCCTAATTATTAGCCATGAAAGCCATGGCTGTGTATAACTAGAAACGAAGCACAGAGTGATCTATGACCACTATAGGGGAAAGCTGCTGATAATGAGCACTAAGGAATACAAAGTGGGTTCCAGGAATAAAAGGCAGACATCTAATCAGCCCAGCTCACTACTTGCCTGTGAACTTCTCATTAGCTTTTCAAGTGTAATTATATGTGCAGATGCATGAATATGGATAAGGAACTATTTTACTTTTAGAAATGCTAAGCAGCAAGGTTTTGGTGTAGAAATGGGTTCCATGCATTGTGAATTGCTTACACTGATCACATTCCTTTTTCATGAAATTTGAAAATGTTTTTACATACAAAATTGTGCTGATTAAAACCCTCTGTACTTTAAAACAGATGTCTAATTGCAATTTTTATGTTTGGCATTCTGCACAACAGCACTGGTTTTATTGTTTTTTTATAAAATGGATCATATTTCCATCTGAACTTTGTCCTTGTTGCTGAGCATAATGGATGCCTTTGCTGATTTAGTGGCCGTATGCTTTTGTAAAGTGTCTCTCTCAAAGCAGGTGCATGTGTTCATAAGATCATCACAGGAGTTATCTGTGTACATCATTAATTGCTAAAAATCCTTTGGTATTAACTGCCATTCTGTTTGGTACTGTTTCGTTGTCTTGCTTTCCTCTTACTCTCAAGAAAAAGTAGTATTTTTCTTTCTGTTTAATTTCATGCTTTTAACTGCATAAAATACATCCTGTACCAGCAAAATTGCTCACATTCATGCAAAATTATTATTATTAATTAATATTTATGCAGCAGCTAAAAGCATGCGCAGTACTTTACAGAATGCATACAGATGGCCTGAAATAACTTTCAGAGTAATTTCTGATGTGATAAAATGAATGAGAAAAAACAAATAGAGGACAGGAAATAGAGAAAGAAGTTGTTCAGAAGAAGGTCATATGCATAGATATGGGAACTAGGACTGCAGGGGGTGCTGGATCACCCCTGTGTTGTACACAGATCTCTGCCCTGGGTCCCATTTGCCAGCTCCATGCCCAGGGTCCTGGCTGCTGGTCCTGTACCCAGGGTTCTGGTTGCCATTGCTGGGGCTCTGCTCCCAGTCCTGTACTCACCCCCTAGCTGTGGCTCCAGCCTTGTACCTCTTACCCTGTCTTGGTCCCAACCCCCGCCCCCCAGCAGAGATATGGTCCTGCTCTCAGCTCCAGCTCTGGGGGTGAGAGTGGACAGGGATAAGGAGCCTGGCTTTCAGCACCCTCACTATTAAAAATGTTCCAGCACCACTGGTCATATGGTTGTTCAGTTGCGGTAGATGCACATCTTAATGGTGTGGGCCTGACCTGATATGAGTAGCTTAACATGGGTGAGGCCTTAGTTTTTGGAAGACAGGCTCAGGGAGGTAAATAGATCATCAGGCTGAGAACGGAATGGCTGTGCCCACTAAAACAGATAAATGGGTCAATGAGCGGAGAGACAGACTGTTTGAGCTAGCTCACCTAAGGGGAAGGAACACTGAGGGAACCATTTACAAAGAACAAGATGACCACAGATGAGATAAATCTAGAATGTAAAGTTGAGGTAAACAGTAGGCTAAACATGGATAGTCAATATACAGAGTATGCTGAACAGGAATTGATTCCTACAAAGTAATCAAGCCAATCCCCAAATGTGTGGTGCAATGTATAGTAAATGAATGGGATGGGTAAATGTATATCAAGGAAGAAAGTTTCTGTGTAACTTTGGATATGTGATGTACCCTTGCAGCCCCTGCTGATTTTGAATTTAGCATTGCTGTCTGCAAAATAAAGATACCTGTGTAACTAGTCTGGAGTTCTTCAAGAACTTGTCTGTGCTGGGAAATACACAGTGGAGGCAGGAACCTGCGCAGCATGGAAATACCCTATCAGGAGAGAGAGGGGCATGTGTATCCACCCAACAGAGGCAACAGCCAGGAAGTGGAAGCTGAGATTAGGTGCCTTTGCTGGACCAGTGAAGGGAAAGGCAGGTGCAGTTGTCCTGAACTGTGACAACTATCGCATTTTCACAAATATACCCCGCGGTTTTTGCCGTTTGAGTTTAGAAATCCCTGTATAGCCCGCAGGAGAGACTCAGTGGAGAATGGTACTACAAAGCCCCTTTAATCACCTGTCAATGAGCCGCAGCTGATGATGGTAATGCAAAGCCCCTGTAATCACCTGTTAATGAGCCATTCTCCAAGGCATGTGATGCCTGCCTGTGAGCCTGATCCAGGCGGGGATAGCTTTTGGAGGCAGCCTGATGCATGCTGGGGCTGTGCCGCGCCTCCCTCGGCCGGGAGGGGCTCTCAGAGCCCAGGGGCGGGGGGAGCCATTCTCTGAGGCATGCGACACCTGCCTGTGAGCCTGATCCGGGCGGGGGAAGCACTCACCGCACAGTTCCTGCGCAGCTGCACTCACCCCCAGTGAGTAAAAAAAGTTTTGTATACCCCGCACCCGAGTATACCCCGCGGGGGGGGGTGCAGGGTTTGTAAAAACAAATATAACCTGCGGGTTATATTCGTTAAAATATGGTATATCAAGGTACTCTGATTGCAGTCCATGGATCAGGAAAAATTTTACTTTGTCTTTATTTTTAGAGGGAAGAAGGAGACTATTTTTGAAGGGATTGTGGGGAAAACATTGGCTAATGGAGGAAGAATTTGTGGGACTATTGGAGGTTCTCTTGTGTACAAGGTTAGGGAGGAACTTCCACACCTAGTGACCAGATGAGAAAAGGCACAGAGATACTTTTGGGGGTAGATGTCATGGATACACAGAGTCTGGTCTATGTCTGCCAAGACTCTGAAACTGAACCTTAGGGCAACCAGGATTCCAGTTTTACTTTGTGTCCCTGCAATGAATCTAACCAAGTCAGATTCTTATGGTAGATTTGTATTGTACCACTTCAGGGCACAATGCTCCCAGTGAGTGTTTGCAGCAATAGAGGGTAGCAATTAATCTGTCACCTGCTTTACAGAATCTGAAGTTCTTACCTTATCACAGAGATAAAGGTTAAGCCATAGTCCACCCTAGCCAAGCCACTGCAACGGAAACTGTTATTAACCCCATTTCTGTCTTTGTCTCTTTGACCTCACTTCCACATCAGAGCTGCTGAGTCCCTCCAAAGGATAGCATTTATTCCAGTCTTCTGACGCATTTTCTCATTTGTTTTTCAGATGAATTCACATGTTCTGCTGCTGGGGTTTTCTGTTGATAGGTGCTGATTTTTCAGACATTGGGAGGGTATGTGCGTATCTCCTCCAAGTGTTTCAAAACTGATTCCTTGAGGACCAAATCCATGATTTTTCCAGGGACTGAGGTGAGGCTGACTGGTCTGACAAAGCCCTGGCTCAGGTGGAATGATTTAGTTGGGGTTGGTCCTGCTTTGAGCAGGGGGTTAAACTAGGTGAGTGATTTTCAAGCTATGGGTTGTGACCCAGTCCGGGTCATGGAATGTCAGGCGCTGGGTCTCATTGATGTCGGGTGACCAGTGGGGATGCTAAGGCAGGCTACCTCCCTGTCCTGGCACCGCAGACTTCACTGCACCCCAGAAGCAGCTGGCAGCAGGCCTGGCTCCTAGGTGGGAGGTGGAAGAGAGAGCGCCCAGAGCTCCATGTACTGCTGCTATCCTGAGCACTAGCTCTGCATTCCCATTGGCTGGGAACCTGTTGCTGGCTGCTTCTGGGGTGCAGCATGGTCTGAGGTACCAGGAGAGTCAGGAAGCTGCCTTAGCACCCTTGCTGCACCACTGACCAGGAGCTGCTCAAGGTAAGCGCCTCAGACCTGATGTGATGTAGTGCGGGTACCTTGCTGGTTGCTCTGCTGGGCGGTGGGCTGTGAGTGACCCCCGCTGATGGCTGTTTGTACAAAGCACGGCCCAGCAGGACAGGGGATGAGTCGTCATGCAAGGGTCTCTCAACTGGTCCGACCAGTTACTTCCCAGGGAGAGAAACAAAGGAAGGGGGCGAGGCCGGGCCTGGCAAGGGGGACAGGGCTAGAAGAGAGGGGCAGTTTCTGTCTGGGATCATGGAGGAGACGGCCTAGGGAAAGGGGCTGGAATTTAGGAGCCCAGTCTCCTCCATGAGGGGGGCTGAGGCATCCTAGGCCCGGTTTCTGTAACCAGATGACATCTGTGCTGTGCTGTATCCTGGAGAAGCAATAAACTCCCTCTATTCTACTGGCTGGTGGAATCTGTCCATGCCATTACGGGGGTGCAGGAGTCGGGGGACCCCGACGCGCCGCCACAGTGGTGTCAGAAGTGGGATGCACTGCACCCCGTGGATGGAGCTCCCAGCAGCAAGTGACAAGGCGCAGTAGAAGCAAGGGCCTTAGAGCCAGGCGTGCTGGAGACAGAGCGAAGCGGTTCCTGAGAATCGTGGGGCGCAGCAGCACTAGACTGAGTCTGCACCGAGGGGACCAGCGGGGAGATGGCCTACACCCAACTTCTGAAGGCAGAACTGGTGAAGCTGTGCAGAGAGAGGGGCTTGCCTGTGCAGAACGCAACCAAGGCCCAGCTGATTGGTCATTCTCTTCCAGATGGGCAGCCACAGGGCTGGGATCCTGTCCCAGTGGGGAGCAGCCAGACCCCCCCCGGGAGCATGTCAGGCTCTGAGGGTGGGCGGAGCAGTGGAACCCACTGGAGAGACGGGACAGCCTCCCAGGGGAACACTGCAAGCCGTAGTCCACCCAGGGGAAGGTCCAACCCAGCGGAGCTGCGGCGGCTGGAGATCCAGCTGGAGATCCAGCTGCAGATGAAGGAATTGGAAGTCCAGGACCGCAGAGAGCAGTGACAGCATGAGCTGGCCATGGCAGAGCGGAGAAGCATTAGGGCCCCGGCTGCACCGAGTGCGGACGGGCCCCAAGGGCCCCCGGCAGCCAGACGCTTGGAGAAGCTCGTAGTGGCCCAACTGAAGGATGTGGGCGACATAGACGGGTTCCTCAGCTCCTCTGAGAGGGCCTGTGGACTGCAACGGGTCCCCCCAGCTGACTGGCTACAGGAGCTCATCCCCGCACTGAACCAGGAGGCTGCCGGGGTGCTCAATCAGCTGGAGGACCTACAGCCAGGGGATTATAACCGAGTCAAGGAGGCCCTGCTGCACAAGTTCGGGCTGACCCCCGAGATGTACAGGAAGGAGTTCCGGGGGGTACAGAAGGGGCCATGGGAGACCTATGTGGATATGGCCTCCCGCCTGGTGCAATACTGCTGCAAGTGGGTGTCTGGAGTCGGAGCCCGGACCGCAGAGGACCTGCTCAAGCTGGTCATGATGGAGCAGTTCTATGAAGCATGCACACCGAGCCTGAGGCTGTGGCTCAAGGACCGAAGTCCGGAGAACCCCCAGGAAGCTGGGAGGCTGGCGGATGAGTTCACGGAGAGCTAGTCCGGGTGTGAACGGGAGTCCCGGAGAGAAAGGGAATTGCGCAGAGACCGGTTCTCGGCTGAGCGACAGAGAGAGGCACCTCCGAGGTGAGCCCCAGGGACCAGGACCACTCAACGGTGCCCCAGAAAACCAGCCAGGGCCCGGGCAGAGCTGACCCAGAAGGGCCCACAGAACTTAACCTGCCATCGCTGTGGGCAATGAGGCCACAAGAGAGCTCATAGCAACCAGCAAGGTACCCACACTACGTCACACCTGACCACTCTCCCACAAAACTGAAGCCCCCTCCTACATGTCAAAGCTCTCAATCTCAGAGCCCACACTTGAGTTAAATTATGTTGAATCATGAGCATCAACAGTTTTCTTCAACTGGGTCATGAGAAAAAAAGTTTTAAAACCACTGGACTAGATGACCTCCTAGGACTCTTTCAGCCCTGATCTATGATTCTATGAGTGTTTCTCTGGGCCCTCTACTGATATGGGCCAATTTCAACCGGTTCTTTAATAACATGGTCATTTCCCCCCTCCCCCCCCCCCAACAAGTAGGTAACAGTGACGATATGCACATCCCATCTGCCTTCAGAGTGGATAGGGGTTGCACTGACACTGCTGATGCTGTCTACCAGACTGTCTTGAGCCTCACCACAGTGCAGTCCATTGACTAGAGTCAAAGCAGCAGGCAATGTGGCCTTATGACTGTGGCACAGAGCAGTTTGGCTTAGTGGTCAGGGTCAATATATTGGCACTCAAGTATGTACACCTTATCACAGCAACACATGAGAACATAAAATTGACTTTTTGGGTCACACCAATGGTCCATCTAGCTCAGTATCCTGTCTTCTGAATGGCCAATGCTACATGCCTTAGGGGAATGAATAGAACAGGGCAATATATCAAGTGATCCATCCCCTTTCATCCAGTCCCCGCTTCTGGCAATCAAACATTTAGGGACACTCAGAGCATGGGGTTGGGTCCCCGAGGATCTTGGCTACTAGCTGTTGAACTTATCTAATTTTTTTTTTGAACCTGGTTATATTTTTGGTTTTCATATCATGCCCTGTCAAGAATTTCAACAGGTAGATTGCGTATTGTGTGAAAAAGTACCTCCTTATGTTTGCTTTAAATCTATTGCCTATTAATATCATTGGGTGACCCCTGGTTCTTTTATTATATGAAGGGGTAAAGAACACTTTCTTACTCACTTTTTCCATGACATTCATGATTTATGGATCTCTGTCATATCTCCCCTTAGTTATCTATTTTCCAGTCTCAGTCTTTTAAACCTCGCTCTTTATATGGAAACTGTTCCATACCTCTCATCATATTTGTTGCATGACTCTATACTTTTTTCAGTCCTAATAGATCATTTTTGGGCTGAGATGACAAGAACTGTAAGCAGTATTCAAAGCGTGGGCATATCATGGCATAGTGGCATTACAATCCTCTGCTGAATGATAGATAAGAAGATTCAGTTAGCTTTCTTTGCTGCTGCACATTGAGCAGATGTTTCATTCACAATGATTCCAAGATTTCTTCTTTCAGGTAATTTAGATCCCCACATTTTGTATGCATAGTTGAGAGATTGTTTTCCAATGTGCATCGCTTTGCATTGATTAAGATTGACACGCATATATTATGTCTCCCATGCTGTTCCTGCTTGGGAACTTGTTAATATTTAGGAACAGTGTTCACACTTTTGTACCCACTGGGTAACAGTGCAAAATACAGAGGAAAACTGAGGCACACATAGGATTCATAAAGAATTATTGATAATTCCCACTCCATTACAGAGGGCATAGAGGAAGATAGAATTGACAGAATGCAAGGTCCAGTAAGGAGAGTGGCAGGCAACTAGAGATAATATGTCATTGATGCCCCTGTGCAGAGCTTTGAATGTCAAGGCAATGAGTTTGAAACTGATGTAGAAGGAGATGCAGAGGCTGTAAACGGTCTTGAGGAAGGATGATTGTGAGAAAGCAGAAGTGATGGGTGAGAAGATGACCCATCATCTTCTTTGGCCCAAGTGTCGACCCTACGCTCGATCAGAGAGGATGAATACTTCCTCGATAGAAGGCAGGATTTAATCTTGCAAGCACGACAGGTGGAAGAGCCAGAGAGGGCAGTACAGGACCAGGAAGAGAACTGGCAGCACGTAACTTCTAGAAGGGGAAAAAGGCCAGCACAGGAATCCCCCAATGCTATAGAGGTAAGTAATCGCTTTCAGGCTCTCTCCACAGGCTCTGTGGTGGTGAATGCTTTAGAAGGGACCTCACCATCTACTGGAAGGCATGGGATGCGTAGTCCTAGGGATGGGTGTTCCACAACCACTACCCCCAAAAGAAGACAATGGGTGGTGGTGGTCGGGGACTCCCTCCTAAGTGGGACTGAGACATCCATCTGCCGTCCGGACCTGGAATCTCGAGAGGTGTGCTGCTTACCGGGAGCTCGAATTCAGGATGTGACTGAGAGGCTTACCAAACTGATCAAACCTTCGGATCGCTACCCCTTCCTGCTTCTCCACGTGGGAACTAACGATACGGCCAAGAATGACCCTGAGCGGGTTACTGCGGATTATGTAGAGCTGGGAAGAAGGATCCAAGAATTCAGAGCACAAGTGGTGTTCTTGTCCATCCTCCCTGTTGAAGGGAAAGGACTGAGCAGGGATCGTCGAATTGAGGAAGTAAATACGTGGTTGCGCAGGTGGTGTCACAGAGAGGGCTTTGGTTTCTTCGACCATGGGACTCTGTTCCAGGCACAAGGATTGTTAGGAAGAGATGAGATCCACCTAACCAAGAGAGGAAGGAGCATCTTCGCAGGCAGGCTTGCAAACCTAGTGAGGAAGGCTTTATACTAGGTTCGTTGGGGGACGGTGACCAAAACCCTGAGGGGAGTGGGAAAGTTGGATATCGGGAAGAAATGCAAAGAGGAACAAGCAAGACAGGAGGACCCCTGATTCGAATGGAGAAGATGGGGCGATCAACTGGGTATCTGAGGTGTTTGTACACTAATGCGAGAAGCCTGGGCAACAAACAGAAAGAACTGGAGGCCCTGGCCCAGTCTAAGAAATATGATTTAATTGGGATAACAGAGACTTGGTGGGATGACTGGAGCGCTGTCATGGAAGGCTATAGACTGTTCAGGAAGAACAGGCAGGGGAGAAAAGGAGGAGGAGTTGCACTATACGTAAGAGAGCACTATGATTGCTCTGAACTCCAGTATATAGAGGGAGAAAAACCTGTTGAGAATCTATGGGTTAAGTTTAGAGGTGCAAACAACAGCAGTGATGTTGTGGTTGGTGTCTACTACAGGCCACCGAATCAGGTGGATGAGTGTCAGCCGATTGTCAGGGCAGTACGTGTGTGTGTTATACACCCGAGTCTTCAACTGCTAGGACACAAGGTCCCGTCACAGTGGGTGGTCTTAGGGGAGTCCGACAGGCACCCCGAGAAGTTTTATGTCCGTGTCTTTGACCGCTAGGCTGAGAGACGCCCCAGAGTTTACAGGGAGAGCTTATTACATCTGTGTCTTTAGCTGCTAGGACTGGGGTCCCTTCACAGCAGGCAGCCTAGGGAAGGCCGACGGACGCCCCAAAGGATCTGTCCCGTGGAGGCGACACGATCCAAATGTCCCAGCTCTCCCTATATCTGTCCCTTATGACCGGCTGGAGTTCTTTTAAATTGTGCTTGGTTCTATTACAGCAACAGGAGGAGTTAGGTTAAAGCTTAAACAGTTACAGGTTTATTAAAGGGGCTTATAAAAGCATGTGGTTACAATGGCTATTGCTCTACTTCTTAATTGCTAGCAAATACAGATCTTAAAAATGGTTACAAAGGAAAAGGGAGATAGAAAATAATGGTACCAAGTGACAGCTTAATCTTTAAAGAGCTCTATTCTATGCATACACTAAAACAAAAGGACACATACGGGTACAATTTTTACCCCCTTCTGCGTCGCTCAATTCCAGCGTGTCAGGCCAGGATCGGTCCCTCAATTCCTCGGAAAGATGAAATACGAGGTGGGCGTCCCCATGGACTTCGGGAGGCAATTCACCTAACCCGACCAGCAGGAAAAGGGTGGATTGACACTCAGTGTGAGTGGGCTGCTGGACCCATCTTTATACCCGTGGGGTCACGTATTTCTCTTTCTCATCTATGATGCCAAATGGTGCTGGGTCGTCTTTGTGATGCCAGTTTTTACAAGGGAGTTGTGAAGTTAATTTACACTTGTAAGAGAGATAACTAAATTGGGAGTACTGGGCATTCTTTTCTCAGTGGGAGATTCCTCTCCCAGGGACGACTGTGTGTGATCGTATCAATACAGGTGCCAACCAAGGGCAGTTCTCACAGCCTCTAGGTCAGCTTGTTGGCTTGATCACCCTCTCATATCTATGTTTACGGTTATCCAGGGTCAGATGAGCCAGCATGTCCGGGCCTCTGTCAAGGCTTCAAAGACTATGCTGATTTTATTGCTCTCTTCGCCCTGTATGCTCCAGGCACCTCAGAGGGGCAAGCAAGATGGATGTGACCCGGGGGGGGGGGGAGGGAGGCTCTGTCTGGCTACAATGAGGTAGATGAGGCTTTCTTCGGACAACTGAGAGAAGCTTCCAGATTGCAGGCCCTGGTTCTCGTGGGGGACTTTAATCACCCTGACATCTGTTGGGAAACCAATACGGCAGTACACAGGCAATCCAGGAAGTTTTTGGAGAATGTTGGGGATAACTTCTTGGTACAAGTGCTGAAGGATCCGACCAGGGGCCGTGCGCAGCTTGACCTTCTGCTCACAAACAGGGAGGAACTAATAGGGGAAGTAGAGGTGGGTGACAACTTGGGAATCAGTGATCATGAGATGGTAGATTTCAGGATCCTGACCAAAGGAAGAAAAGAGAGTAGTAAAATACACACCTTGGACTTCAGAAAAGCAGATTTTGACTCCCTCAGAGACCTGATGGGTAGAATCCCCTGGGATGCTAACATGAAGGGGAAAGGAGTCCAGGACAGCTGGCAGTATTTTAAAGAAGCCTTACTGAAGGCACAGAAAGATACCATCCTGATGCATAGCAAGAAAGGCAAACATGGTAGAAGACTGGATTGGCTTACAGGGGAAATCCTTGGTGAACTTAAGCACAAAAAGGAAGCTTAGAAAAAGTGGAAACTTGGACAAATGACCAGGGAGGGCTTTAAATGTACAGCTCGAGAATGCTGGGGGGTTATCAGGAAGGCGAAAGCGCAAGTGGAATTGTGACCGGCAAAGGATGTGAAGGATAACAAGAAAGGTTTCTACAGGCATGTTAGCAAGAAGAAGGTGATCAGAGAGGGTGTGGGGCCCCTACTGGATGAAGGAGGCAACCTAGTGACAGATGATGTGGGGAAAGCTGAAGTACTCAATGCTTTCTTTGCCTCTGTATTCATGGACAAGATCAGCTCCCGGACTAATGCGCTAAGTGACGCAAGATGGGATGAAGATGGACAGCCCTTGGTGGGTAAAGAACAGGTTAGGAACTATTTAGAAAAGCTAAACGTACACAAATCCGTGGGTCTGGACTTAATGCAGCCGAGGGTACTGAGGGAGTTGGCAAATGTTATTGAGGAGCCTTTGGCCATTATCTTTGAAAAGTCGTGGAGATCGGGAGAGATCCCAGATGATTGGAAAAAGGCAAATGTAGTGCCCATCTTCAAAAAAGGGAAGAAGGACGATCCAGGGAACTACAGGCCAGTCAGTCTTACCTCGGTTCCTGGAAAAATCCTGGAAGGGATCCTTAAGGAATCCATTTTGAGGCACTCAGAGAGGAAAGTGATCAGGAATAGTCAGCATGGATTCACAAAGGGCAAGTTGTGTCTGACCAATCTGATTAGCTTCTATGATGAGGTAACTGACTCTGTGGACATGGGAGAGTCAGTGGATGTGATATACCTTGACTTTAGCAAGGCTTTTGATACGGTCTCCCACAATATTCTTGCCAGCAAGTTAAGGGAATGTGGATTGGATAAATGGACGGTACGATGGATAGAAAGCTGGCTAGAAGGCCGGGCCCAGCGGGTAGTGATCAACAGCTCGATGTCAGGATGGCGGTCGGTTTCTAACAGAGTGCCCCAAGGTTCGGTGCTAGGACCGGTTTTGTTCAATATCTTTATTAATGACCTGGATGAGAGGATGGATTGCACCCTCAGCAAGTTTGCAGATGACACTAAGCTAGGGGGAAAGGTAGATATGGTTGAAGGCAGAGATAGGGTCCGGAGTGACTTAGACAAATTGGAGGATTGGGCCAAAAGAAATCTGATGAGGTTCAACAAGGACAAGTGCAGAGTCCTGCACTTGGGATGGAAGAATCCCAAGCATTGTTACAGGCTGGGGACCAACCGGCTAAGTAGTAGTTCTGCAGAAAAGGACCCGGGGGTTACAGTGGATGAGAAACTGGATATGAGTCAACAGTGTGCCCTTGTAGCCAAGAAGGCTAATGGCATATTAGGTTGCATTAAGAGGAGCATTGCCAGCAGATCCAGAGAAGTGATTATTCCCCTTTATTCGGCTCTGGTGAGGCCACACCTGGAGTATTGTGTCCAGTTCTGGGCCCCCCACTACAAAAAGGATGTGGACGCATTGGAGAGGGTCCAGCGGAGGGCAACCAAAATAATTAGGGGGCTGGAGCATATGACCTATGAGGAGAGGCTGAGGGATTTGGGTCTGTTTAGTCTGCAGAAGCAAAGAGTGAGGGGGGATTTGATAGCAGCCTTCAACTTCCTGAAGGGAGCTCCCAAGAGGATGGAGAAAGGCTGTTCTCAGTGGTGACAGATGGCAGAACAAGGAGCAATGGACTCAAGTTGAGGTGGGAGAGGTCCAGGTTGGATATTAGGAAAAACTATTTCACTAGGAGAGTGGTGAAGCACTGGAATGGGTTACCTAGGGAGTGGAGTGGAGTCTCCATCCCTTGAGGTGTTTAGGTCTCAGCTTGACAAAGCTCTGGCTGGGTTGATTTAGTTGGGATTGGCCCTGCCTAGAGCAGGGGGCTGGACTTGATGACCTTCTGAGGTCTTTTCCAGCTCTATGATTCTGAGTTTAGCAAGACAGGAGAGCAGCAAATGATGGTGATGGGGGGGGAAAAAAACAGATAGAAAGAGGTAACAGTAATCAAGCATGACTATCCAGGCATGGACAAGGAGAGAGTAATTTTAGAGACGTTAAAAAGGAAGAAGCAACAGAATACAGAAATGACCCTTGAGAGAGAGAAATTAAGGATGGTGATCGAAAATAGGAAGGTGTAGGTGGTGCTGTCAGTCAGTAATTTTATTATGTACTGGACATGTTTTTCTGTTAAAGTGACTTTAACCTTGATGAAGAGCTGCATGATGTATTTAAAGCAGGGCTGGGCAAAATATGGCCCGGGAGCTGGATCCAGCCCACCAAGCCACCAGATCCAGCCTGCGGACCATCCTGCTGGGACCCTCGGGCACATGCAGCTGCTGAGGTTTAAAACAGTCCCTGTGGCTCTCTGCTCTGCAGGGAGGGAGAGGCATTGTGCGATCTCCCCGCCCCTAGCCCAATCCTTGGCTCCTATTTGGCTGGAAACAGCCAGCCAATCAGAGCCGAGAGATTGGCCTGAAAGCCTGGGGCAGTGCAAGCTTCTTCCCCCACCCGGAGCTGAGAATCACATGGAGGAAGCAGCCTGTATTTTCACGTGGTCTGGTGCTGCAACAGTCAGGGAAACCAGCTTGCCTTGGGGGTGCTGCAGCCTGCTGTCCAGGAGACCCTTTGGTAAACTCCTCCCAGCCAGGGCCTGCCTCTGGCACCCCATCGCCCTCCCCCAGATCACCATCCAAACCCTCTTCCTCAACTGCCTCCCAGACTCTGTACCCTCTCCTACACCCCTCCCCCAGGCCAGAATCCTCTCCTGCAGCCACACTCCCTCCCTGACCCTACACCTCAATCCCCTGACCCAGATCATGACCACCTCCTTCACCCAAACACCCTGTCAGACCCCACACCGTCTCGTGCACCCTTCTGCACCCAACCTCCAACCTAGACCCCCCCCCCCCACCCCCTCCAAAGAAAAGTGAGGCCCTTAACCACTTACCAAATTTTTGGTGGGGGGCCACTCTAAGATTTATTGCCCACCCCTGACTTAAAGGCTTTTAATAGTAACATGATATTGGGAAAAAAAGTAGTTCATGATGTATGCTGATTTACATGTGTCATTTTAGCTGACATTAGGGATTGAGCAAGGAACCTCCACTCCTGAAAACATTATTAGCATCAGTTTCAGCTAACAAGCTATTCCTATAGCTGGATTGTAGTAGACTTAGATCTCAATATCAGGCACAATGGTCATCATGTAAAATACACACACTGACCAGGCAGTTGCATTTGCCCACTGTTTTCAAAGTAGTGCCTTGATGGATGTCAAAATGCTGTAGATTACCACCTGACCACCTGTTAACAGAACAGCAGATTTACAATGAAACGTACCTTGCCCTGGCATGCCCCCTCCCCACCCCAACGACATGGGGCCCCCAGGGCTGGACGGTCCAGCGCTGGGTCCAGCAACGCCCCTCCCATCCGTGCAGGGGGTAGCTGCTCTGTGGGGGGACAAGTCCCTTTGCAGAGGGGGTTGTAGGGGGAGCAGAAGAGCAAGGAGGAACATTTGACAAGTTCAGCAATATTGACAATTGAAAGTGTCTCTTTACAAAATATTACTTATGATGACTTTTATAAAGATAAAAAGTGTAGAATGAATGCTAATTGACTTTTTTTTTTTACGTTCTTCCAACAGTCAGTTAACCTCATTGTTAAAAATACGATCCTTAGTTTTAGTCTCTCTTCAGATGCTAACCAGTGGAACACATTTTTCTTGCTAGATTAAAGAGTTGACTATTATCAGCACTCTTTTCCTCAAGTAGACTGTGATCAAATCTTTTCTAACCTTCTTTTGCACAAACTAAAGTGATTGAGCTCTGTATATCTCTCACTATAAGGCATGCACTCCAGACCTCAGAGCATTCAGATTTTTCTGAGTCCTTTCCTATTTTTTTAAAATCCTTTTTGAAGTGTGGGAACAAGAACTGGATGAGGTATTTTAGTAATGAGCTCATTAATGGTGTATGTAGAGGCAATATCACCTTCCTACTTCTACTTGTTATATTTCCCTGCTTATGCATCCAAGAATTACATTTGCCCTCTTAAATACAGCATTGCACTGAAAGCTCATGTTTAATTGGTTATTGATCCCATGATCCCTGAGTCCTTTTCACTGTCACTGCTTTCCAGAATACATTCTCCTGTCTTGTCAGTGTAATCTACATTCTTTGTTCCTCGCTTTTGGCTGTATTAAAATACATATTGTTCACCTTCGTCTTTCTTACTAAAGTGATCCAACTCAGAATGCCTAATTATCCTGTCCTCATCATTATTTATCACTTCACCAGTTTCTGCGTCATGCATATTGCATCACTTGCTTTCAATAACATACCTATGGGTACGTCTAGACTACACGCTTCTTTCAAAAGAGGCTTTTTGGAAAGAATCTTTCAAAAAAGCTTCTTTCAAAAGAGATCATCTAGACAGCCACAACTTTATCAAAAAAGCAATCTGCTTTTTTCGAAAGAGAGCACCTAGGCAATCTGTGCGCTTGCTTTTGAAAAAGCCCTGTTTGTGGTCAAGAACGCCTTTTTTCGAAAGAGCTCTTTCAAAAAAAAAGGCATTCTTTCTCATAAAATGAAGTTTACCTCTGTCGAAAAAACTGCTGCATTCTTTCGATTTAATTTCGAAAGAACACGATGGCAGTCCAGACGCAGGTGAAGTTTTTTTTGAAAAAAGTCACTTAAAAAAAAAAACTATAGTCTAGACATAGCCCAAGTGATCATTACATTGTATCTATGAGTATTAACAAATGGATATGGTAAGGGTCTAGATTATTTATTCTGAAATTATTGGTTGTTGATTCGCATTTCCCCCTCAAACAGTCTGAGTTCTGTGTTGATCTTAATCAGACTTGCTTCCCTATTAGGGTTTACCCTGATAAGATTGAGCCATACAGATCTTCATGGGGGTTGCTGGATCATTCATGCCATCAGATGTTTTTGGCCACTGTTAAAAACAATAAGGCTACATCTACACTGCAGAGCTATTTCGGGATACCTCTGGTATCCCGAAATAGCTATTCCGTGTCTTAAGAACAAGCCTATTATATTGAAATATAACAGGCTCACTATTCCAACGTTCCTGTAAACCTTATTGCATGAGGGTTAAGGGACATTTTGGAATAGTGCTTTATTTTGAAATTTGGCGCTGTGTAGACGCTGCCCAATTTTGAAATAAGCTATTTCAAAATTACCTTGAAATAAGCTATGCATGTATGTTTTTGTGTTCCCTATATCTTGTAACCAGATTAACTTGCAGATGTAATTGTAAGGCTTGGTCCTAATCTTGCCACCTGTAGCCTGCTTAAACTTTGAACAGGGAAAATACAGGTCGTAAGACAGAGACCTTCCAAATCATTATTTGGAATACCCTGGAAAATACTTGGAAGACTTTATATCTAAGCTGCCTTTGGATTCTTGTCTGTGGAGATGATTCCAGAGAGAATTTTACAAGGCAGCATTTTATTCCATCATTGCTGTGCTCTGAACTATGAGCACTGGAAGTCACTTGTATCTATATTGATCTTTTAGGCATTTATAACGCTCTTCTTTCTTTATTATTAGATCTTTACTTTGAGTTACTAAAGGATTGGCATCAGCATGATTATTGGGTAAGATCTGAGACTCAGACTGACTAGGTGATAACTATCTAGTCCTTTGGGATAGGTGAATCAGGTTTTCAATAATTTCTCACTATATTAGACTTGATGGTCTGGATGGGAGTCAAGGACTGGATTGTCTAAAGGGGACTGTATTTGGCATCTTGTTAACCAGTGTGGTATTGCAGAAGCTGTTTTGTTACTGCCTTGGTGAATTAATTATAGAAGAAACCACAGTTTCAGAGATTGTCTGCCCTATTTCGTGTAGTCTGTCCTGAGTGTGACATTCTCAGTGTGGCCCATTCAGGTACTCTTGTTACAATCTGAGAGATTTTTTTTTTCTCTGTTTTAGATAGAGGCATTTGTCCATTAAATAATGTTTTGCGCCAATTATGTAGTCTCATTTGGCAAATATTGCTAAGCCATATAAATGCTAAAATATTTCCAATGTGTGGCTCTGTAATGTTGAAATGTTGGATTTTACAACTAACAAAAAAAAAAGCCATATAAATATGTAGCTTTATATAAGCTGTCAGAGTGAGAGCAATGCACTTAAACTGCAAGGAGGATAACCTGCGGTACAAATCCATGCAGATATTGGGTTTTTTTTGGAATACTTTGACCACATCCAGTTTTATGTGGTAAATTAATTCAGAAGTGATTGAAAGGTGGCAGTTGCTGCATGCTTTAGAAACAAGAAATTATTTATTGTAGTCACTTCTATTAAAATTCATGATATGATTCTCTCCTTGTCAAAACTGGTGATGGCTCGTTGATACTAGGCTTTGTCATCAGTTATTGGATGTTATTTAATTAACAAACAAATGCTCTTATTTGAAGCTCATTATGAGACAGTATCTGTTCGATGTGAAACTGATGTAGTACTGGCTAGCACTCACAGAGTGTCAGGTCAAAATTTCAGGCTGAAAAATATTTTGTTCTGTGTGATGCTGACCTAATTTCCACAATCTGGTCTGGAGAGTCTTGAAATAATGGTACTTGCTGTAGGTTTTTCTTTTTATTCTTTTATTTAAAAGACTATTTTTTTTCTGTTCAATCAACCATTAATAAAAAATAAAGTCAATTAGGCAGGGGATTTATAAGAAAAAAATATATTTAAATATAGAAAGAGGTTGAATTCTAGAATATTTCCTGCCTTTAATTGTGTGAAGCCTGATTCTATGAGGTGCTGATCACCCTGCAACCATTATGACCATCCGAGGATGAGGGTGCTAAACACCATGCAAGTTTTTATAAGGGGATAGAAAAGAAGATGTATTAGTTTCAAGATAAAGTGACTGAATCCAGCAGCCACTGAGTGTTCTCCCTGTGCAATACTGTCATAGTGCAATTCCCTTTTTAGGGATATGTTTATGTTTTGCTTTGTATTTTATAGCTTTATTCTCCTTCAGCCTAAGCTGTCATTTCCCCTCTGATGGTTGCATGCACAAATGAGAGACATTTAGCCTATCTTCAGTGGCTTAGGAACAGCGGAACCAAGTGCCTATTCTCCAGAGAGTGCTGTTTGTCTGGTGGCTTATCAATGTTGAAACCCTGCACAATATGTTTGGTTTAGTAGTTCTGTATTTTGATTGGGGATATTAAATTTAGATTAATCAGCTAATCGAATCCCGACTGCTGCACCTCTCCCTTTGAAATGTACAAGAGACGACCATGGCTCTTGTACATTTCAAAGAAGGAGGCGCATCAGGGAACCCGCGTGAGTGAGAAGTAAAGCAGTCCCCACGCATGGGGTCCTGACTGCTATGCCTCTCCTCTTGAAATGTACAAGAGCCACGGGCAGCTCTTGTATATTTCATAGGGAGAGGCACAGCAGTCCGGACCCTGCGTGAGTGGGGACTGCTTCGTTTCCTGCTTGCACCTTTCCCCCTGCTGCACCTCTGCCTCCCCTGACCTTCCCACGGAGATGGTGCTAGGGAGAACTGGCTTTTAAGCCAGCTCCCTCCAGCACCAGCTCCTGCTCCCCCTCTCGGTGCCTCTGATACAGAGGCAGCAAGGGGGGGCGGGGGAGTGACTAGGTTTATCAGGTAGTCGATTAGTCACTTACACCCCAATTTTGGCTAGCTTGAAAAAGGTGAAAAATGCCACAGGGTATGGGGGATAGGTACTCTATTTAATCAGGTATCATCCTCATTTATGAACACCAGCTATATTTTGCAAGATGAAGGAGAGATGAAACTAGGAGACAAATGGAAATGTAATGTGGCAGACACGGAGCTGCTATGTAATCTAAGAATACTGATAAATAGTAGTTTTATGGCTGTTGTATGTGACTTAGTAACTTCATCTCCCTGACTGTATGCATGTAAGGTTGCAAATGATGGCCTGGTTTCTGTATGCATGTAAGGTTAAAAGTGATGGCCCGCTTCAATGCCAAGTTTGAAGTGACACAGGTGTTTTGCCACAGGTGTGAATCAAGCAACCAAAGGGCACTTAAAAGAATTATCTGGTGAGATATGTGGATAGGGGGATGGATTTGTCAGGCAGCTCTGACATGGACATGGAGATGAGTCCTGCAGGAGTGTAATATAGAGCTTTAGTAACATTAGTAGATTTGTTTTTAACATCTTTTTTCTCTGAAATACTTTGGTTCTAAATAAAATACTATTATGCTTTAAGAATTCTGTTCAGTCCTGGCATACCACTAGTCACTATTCCCCAGGAGCAGGATAGCAGGTACTGAACTCCATTCAAGCTTGCGGAGGTAACCATGGTTAGTACTTGGGGACTACAGCCTAAGACCCAGTCTGAGAGTGGGAGAATCATGATTGCACCACGTAAGATGAAGACCAAAGTCCTGAGATTTATACATTTAAAGAGACTGGGGGTGGAAGAACAGATACTTTAGTAATTGTGATACGTGGCATCATAATACAACCAGATTAGTGCCCTTGAAAATTTACAACTTAGAATCAGAGCTAAAGCATCTTTGCCCAGTGATAATTACTATGACTGTTATATGTTAGAGGTACAATCATATGTCCAGGAGCGGCTCGAGGAGAGCTGCCGGCAACTGGCGCCCTAGGCAGAATGCGCGATCGGCGCCCCCGCTTCCATAGCCCTCAATGGCGTGACGTCATCATTGGGCGCTGCATTAAATGCGGCACCCTAGGCAACTGCTGAGGTTGCCTACATCCACAGGCCACCCCTGCATATGTCACCTCTACATCATAGTGATACCCAGTATGTAGTGTGGAATTGTGAACATCACCATAATCTGACAGACTTTCTTTTGAGCCAGATCATTCATCTTTGTCTTTGAAATTGCATAATATTTCAAGAATCTTTTTCTCTCTACTAATTTTTTTTCTGTCTGTTAATGAGCAGGGACATGTAATAAATTCACAAAACAAATATGTACAAATTCAGGCTGAATCCAACTAAAAAAAGTGTATACATTTAGTTTTTCATATCTATTCCAATTTCAGTCAATATCCTTGAATAATTGTAATGCCTTCTTGGAAAAGAAGAGACAGAAGGTATTTTAGAATGACCTAGCACAGAGGCACACTGCAAAAATATTTTTTGTCATGAAGCATTGCCTGGAATTTCCACATATTTCTTTTTCTACCATTAAATATGAAGCACTAAGGGCAAAATTCTATTCTCAGATCCACATTGCGGGTGTCCACTGATGTTCTGGTATAGTGGGAGTTTTGCACATGTTGAAAAAGTAGAATAGAGTCAATATCTGCTGTGCAGATATGAAGGCGAATTTTGGCTGAACTATTGAAAAGCCCAGTCTGTTATGCAAATAGCCCTGTTTTATAATACAGAGATGTCACACTGAGTCTGCAGGGAAGGAAAATGACATTTTCTGGTAGAACCTTGGCATCCAAGTCCTCTCTTTCCAAACATAATGCTACTTCTGTTTGTTCATAGATTGTTACTGATTCTTTTTCCTCTAAAAATTAATGGTGGTACTTTTCTGCTTTTAAATGCTGAAGCATGTATGCTGTTTCCATTCTATTTCATCTTCCTCCTCCTTAGCCTCCTTACTTTTATTTAGCAGTCCTATCAGTGTTTTGCCCACTTGAGCTGTTGCCTCTTCACTCTCCTCTTTGCTTCTCTTATTCTTTGGTTCTTTATGCCCGTCTCTCTCACATTGCTCCATGCCAATGTGTTGAAAAAATGCAGGAGATAGGATAGGGAGGGAAAGGGCTTTGTAGGCAAATCATAGGACATTTTGAAAAGGAAAAATACTAATCCAGAATGTCAGGAATGATGTCCCTAGCCTCTGTTTGTCATGGGATGGAAATGGATGACAGGAGATGGATCACTTGATGATTCGCTGTTTTGTTCACTCCCCTGGGGCATCTGGCATTAGCCACTGTCGAAATATAGGCTAGACGGACCTTTGGTCTGACCTAGTATGGCCGTTTTTATTATGTTAAAAGAATGATGTGGGGTTGAGAGAGAAAAAGACCAGATCATGGTTTTGGAGAATCTACCTATTGGGTAAAAGCTTCTCTTTCTTGACATCTTTTCTTACATTTTATCTTCTCTCTTTCTTAGAGGTTCACCTTCAGTCTGTGCCGCCTTTTCTCACTCACTCTATTTCCTTCTCTCTCATGCCCTCTGTTCCCCCCAGGAGAAGTGCTGCTGGCAACAGCATCACCAATCAGGGACGTGATTTGCATGGGTCCGGGACTGGTTCTTCCTTTCACCTTCCCAGCTTGGAGAGATTTCAGCAGTCTCCTAGGCTACGTCTACACTACATGTTTTTGCAGCAGAAAATATGCTAATGGGGGACTCATTAGCATAAGTTGCGACATCATTAGCATATTTTCTGCTGTTTCTTTCTTTTTGCGCAAGCATTTTTTGCTCAAAAAGAAGCCGTGTAGATGTTTCCTTTTCATGCCAAAAACCCATTTTGTGCAAGATCCTTATGTCTCCCTGGGACAGGCATAAGAATCTTGTGCAAAACAGGGTTTTTGAGCAAAAAGGAAACATCCACACTGCTTCTTCTTGCGCAAAAACCCCTTGCGCAAAAAGAAACGGCAGAAAATATGCTAATGAGTCTCTCATTAGCATATTTTCTGCGGCTAAAACGTGTAGTGTAGACGTAGCCCTAGTCCTTGAGCCACTCTGCAAACTTCCGTCTAACAAAAGCCAATTCAAACCTGTTTTAAAAAGAGCTAGATAAATTCATGGAGGTTAAATGCATTAATGGCTATTAGCCAGAATGGGTAAGGAATGGTGTCCCTAGCCTCTGTTTGTCAGAGGGTGGAGATGGATGGCAGGAGAGAGATCGCTTGATCATTTCCTGTTCGGTTCCCTCCTCTGGGGCACCTGGCATTGACCACTGTTGGCAGACAGGATACTGGGCTGGATGGACCTTTGGTCTGACCCAGTATGGCCATTCTTATGTTCTGTACTTGGATAACTATATTAATACTCCTGTTAATCTATCTTTCCCTGATACAGTTTGCAGACTGGAGCTGGTTACATTGCAGAGTCACCAGGGTTGGAAATGCCCTCTTGTTTTCTTTACTGGGAGGTGAATTGAATAGTTAGGTATATTTTCTAGCTAAGGGTATTATATAAGGTCTACAGAACCAGGACTATCTCTTTTCTATGTGTGTACAGTGAGCAGCACAGTGGAACCTCAATCGGATTGCAGCCTTTAGGCACTACAATAAAAGAAATGTTCTACTGCTATGTAATACAGTGTCTAGTTCATGATTTGGTCTTCTAGGCATCTGGTAATACAAGCAAAGATAACAATTAATGTGTATGTGGAGATGCAAATCCATGATTCTCTGGTCTGACCAAGTTGCACTTATAATAGGAAGTAGAGGATAAAGTATAGGTGACCTTAAGCTACCTTGGTCCTGAGCTAGTCTCTAGAATTTTAGATCAGTATGAATATATTAACTTACTGAAAGATGGTGATTAGTGATTTGTCTACTATGTATTTGGCTTTAACTAGTGGGGTAATTCTGACTCTCTTGGCCTGCTACCTATTGATTTATTTAACTTTAATTAATTCACTTGTTTTAGCTTTCTAGTTTCCTGGATCTCTTTTGCGCTGATACATTTTCTCAATATTTACTGTACTGATGAAATCACATACTGAAATTATGAGATTTTTCTGGTCTTTATTTCAGTGGGAGAGAAGGACATCACATGTCTTTTTGAGAGTCAAGTGGTCTCTTAGAGAGACATGAAGGGTCCACTCCTCAGGTTAGGTTATCTTTTCTTGTGTTAGCAGGATTATCACAGGTCATCTGCTTTCATCTTTTCAATACTTGCTAGAGCTATTTTTTCATGGTCAGGTGGTTTAATGGTGAGCATAGCTGCCTGCCAAGCACCTGACCTGGGTTTGATTCCCAGCCATGCAAAATGGGAAGAGAGCAGTCAATGTCCTCTGGGAGTTTCTACTTAAATGCTTAGGGGGGTTGTGAAATCTCCATTGCTGGAGATATTTAAGAGCAGATTAGACAGACACCTGTCAGGAATGATCTAGATGGTGCTTGGGCCTGCTGTGAGGGCAAGGAACTGGACTTGATGGCCTCTTGAGGACCCTTCCAGTTTTAGTATTCTTTGATTTTATGGTTCTATCATCCATTTTTTGTCTTAGCCTTATAGCTGCCTGATCATTAACAATATTATCTGAGCTTTCTGACTATGGTCCTGATCAACTGCTTATATATAATACAGAAGCACAACCTGTGAGTAGTGATAAACATACTGTGAAGAGCAGGGTCATATGAGTTATTGCATTTGTCATGCATCTTTGATGTTTTATCTACTTCACCACTCTTCTGTCCATTAAGTCCTCTTAATTAAGAATGCTTCTATTATTCTGACTCTGACCAGCTTCAAAGAGCTGTCATATGTTTTAAAATCAATCAATTCTTATCCAAATATAGAATTTTCTCTCCAAACTAGATGGATTTGAAGTAGAAGACTGGACAATATTCAGTCCTGCCACAGCAAAAAGTGATATCTTTTGCCCCTAGAAAGTTAGAAATGGGGCCTGATAGATAGAAAGTGTCAATTCCCAGCTGCTCAATGGAGTAACACAGTGTTTGCTTCCAGTCCTAGAAGATGTGCTAGTAAATTCAGGATGCTTTTTTGTTAATAGAAAAACACTTTTTTAGAATTGTCTTAGATATACCATCTATAAATTTCCTGCTGAGCTCTGCACAGTTGGATATATGGCACCTTACTTTATACGTAAAAGGATCAACACAGAAAAGCCCAAAAGATTTTTATTAACTCCCACTTCTCCAAATTCCTCAAAAAAATTTAGAATAGATTTTTTTTCTATAACATGGTATTTACAGAATGAAACATTATGTGGTATTAAAGGTTGTTTTATGCTTGTTGCGATTTGCTTGCATAACTCACTGCTAATTAATGCACCTATCCCAAAATCACAGTCAAAATCTTCATATCACACCAAAGAAAGGTGTAATTTTCTCTTGAGCAAGTTGTATACACACACACTTAAATTCACACACTCATGCACACATGTATGTATATATGCATATATAATATAATACATAAGATTACTATGCTAAAAGGACATTATTAAAACTACAAAATCAAGTATTTGTTACAAAATGTCAGAATTCTAGGCAACCTTAATATTCTCCTCTAGTGGCCAATATGATAGTCTTTAATTATATGATCACACACTTCTTTTCCCACAAGTCCCTTGCCTTATTCAGTGCACAGGATAAACCATTGTCATTGAATGAACAGCTGTTCAATATTTTGTATTATCCATAGTGTTCACTGTGTGCTATAGACCTTATTTACTGCACACTCATCAAACCTGGCTCTGAATACAGAGAGCTTGAGGGCTTTTCTAATGGAGCTTATGTCTGCAGAATCATAGTGATTTGCAAACATTAATGAGCTTATTGCAACAACACTCTTCGGAGGTGAAATGGCATGATGACCCTATTTTACAGATAGGTAACTGTGATAAAGACATTAGAATCCAAAGTATCCACCAAATTTGGGTGTCCAGTTTGAGACACTTAGGACCATGCTTTTTGGAATACTTACTATAAAATATAATAACAAATATTTTATTTGTTCAGAACACAGCTTCCATTGACTTCAGTTCTAGCTCTGAGTACTCAGCACTTCTGCTAATCAGACCCCAGCGTATCAAGTTGGGCAGCCAGGAACACGCAATTAGTGATTGCAAAAAGTTTCTCTTATGTGACTTGCTCAGTCTCACATTCTGTAGCAGGGATAAAATTCAGTTCTCCAGGGCAGCATACCAAACTCTGCCCAAACTCTGTTTTCTTACCTGCTCTTTTCTCAATCACTATACGCACATTTTAACCTGTGCAGCAAAGGAGGTAGGGATCTTTCTGTACACAGTCCTTGTTAACTCCTTAAAGGCTTAGAGAGACAAGGTGGGTAAGATAACATTGTTATAGGACTAACTTCTGTTGGTGGGAGAGACAGGCTTTCAAGCCATGCTGGGCTCTTCAGGTGACCTGAAGAACTTATTGTCGGGTGACTTGAAGGAGAACTCTGTGTGGCTCAAAAACTTGTCTATCCCATCAACAGCAGTTGGTACACTAAAGAATGTTACCTTATAAACTTTGTGGGTATGTCTAGATTACATGCCTCTGCCGACAGAGGCATGTAAAATAGGCTACCCGACATAGTCAATGAAATGGGGATTTAAATATCCCTGGCTTCATTAAAATAAAAATGGCTGTCGCGCTGTGCCGGCTCAGCTGATTGTCGGCACAGCGCGCAAGTCAAGACGCGGATTGGTCGACAAGGGAGCCTTTGTCGACCACTTCTGTAAACCTCATTCCAAGAGGCACAAGGGAGCAGTCGACAAAGGCTTCATCTGTTGACCGATCTGTGTCTTGACTCGCACGCTGTGCCGACGATCAGCTGAGCCGGCACAACGCGGCAGCCATTTTTATTTTAATGAAGCCGGGGATATTTAAATCCCCCCTTCATTGACTATGTTGGGTAGCCTATTGTGTCTAATAGATTGGGACTGAGCCACTTTCAACTACACTAGACTGTAACACCTGCCTGTCCACATGGTGAATTAGTATCCAGGAAGTCAGGGTATGATTCTATAGAGCATTAGCTTGCCACATACTATCTTGCCATGGAGCTAGGCCTTGAGCATCAACCATCGGATGCTCTGAATGAGGCATGAGATCTGAGTGGAAAATAGTATGTAATTAAATGCTGTATGTCAGGGTATGACTGGCTCTTTGAAAAGGAAATGGGACCCAAAGCATCTGAACTGATTACTTGATCTGCAAGAGGGCTTAATGAAAGGCAGCTGGCCTTATAATGGGAAGACAACTACATGTGGTTGGGATATGCCTGCAGATACTGCAGGGACTAAAAAGGCTTCCAGAGGGGCATGAGTGGCTAAGGTGGGATGCAGCAAAATTAATATTTGGCCTATCTACTCTTGCAAGATGGAGACCAGGGTGTGGGTTGAGGGTAGACAGGCCAGATTTCATTGACATTGCAATCTTAACTTATAAGGTTGGAACACCACTCAAATTTGACTCCTACAACCATCCATAGACAGTGACAGAAGAGCAGCTGGGCCAAACATGAAAACATGAATGGTGCTGTGTCCCACTTTAGCTGCTTGAAATAGTGGGAGATATGGTCTTCTAACTCAGGGCCCTGTGCATCAGGTAACAATGTCACTCACTTTGACAGTGCTCCTGAAACCTGGCCTGGGGAAAACTGCCACTTTTGCACACCTGCCCCTCTGGGTGGCTCTGGAATCAGGAAATGTTCTTCCTCAGCCTGAACAAGTGATTCTGGGACTTAAAGTGAAACAGTGCCATGATACCTGGGACTGTTGGGAGACATCAGCAGGGAAGGCCTGTGAAGAAAGCCAAACTCCAGACAAGAGGTGCTGGGAGAACAGGAAGACAGACCCTCAGGAAGGAAAGTCTATGACCAGCTTGAAACTGGAACTGAACATTGTTTAATCTCGGAAAGGAAGACAGCTCTTAGAGGGGGACTGGATCCAGTCAGGAACAGGGGTGAAAGAAATGAACTTAAAAATGTAAATTAGGGTGGTGAACTCTCACAAAACTGAACACCCTTGCCCCATTCCTGCCCCACCCCTCCTCTGAGGTCATGCTTGTGCCCCACCCCTTCTCCTAGGCCCTGGAGATTTGGAGTGTAGGAGGGTGCTTTGAGCTGGCATTCAGGGGTTCAGAGGACAGAAGGGGGAATTGGAACTGGGGCAGAGGTTGGGGTGAAGGGGGGGGATGAGGGCTTCTGCTGGGAGTATGGGCTCTGGGGTGGGGCTGGAGATGAGGGATTTGGGGCACTTGATTTTATGAGTGTGCTTGTATACTTTATGAGCGTATTTATACTTTTGCAAAAACTTGTGAAAAGGTTGCATACATTGCAGATTCTTTGTGACTTTATGAACAGTTTTTATTGCACAAATGATGCGTTAAGTAACAACCAAACATAAAACTTACTTAGTAAATGTTATCATTTTTGCTGATGGTGATAAAGAAAACATGAAACCTAGCTTTAAAGAGAGAGAGTGGTGGAAAGTGGGCTCAAAGTTACCAAGTGTGCCACATGGTTCAAAAGAGCTGGGCTGTCACATGCTTCTGTTCTCACTGCCCGTGCTGGGGTCAGGGAGGAGAATGACTTCTGATAGCACAGCTGCTGGGCTACAGGGCTGGTATTTATGTAAGCTGCATTGTCCATGGGCCAAAGAACATGGTTGGGTCCTGGCTGAGGGTACGTTGTCTGATGGCCTAACAGCACTATGCACTCTAGCAGAGCCTCTTCCCTGTTCATCACCCCCAGGAGTGGTTTGTGCATGTTCCTGCCTTACTCCACAGAGCCTTTGATCACTGCAGTCCAGGTGAATTCAGCATTGTCTCTAGATACCCTACCTGTCTTCCTCCTAGGGTTTTTTTTTAAGTCTTTAAGGAGGGCTCCACCACCTCTTCCTTTGAACCTCCATTTCTTCCCCCTCCAATGGTTAGCCCACCACCCATCTGTTGATAAAGGCCCTGTCCTTGACTCTATCACCACAGCAAGGGCCACAGTTGGCAGAACAGAATAAAAAAACCAAGTTCATATTAGCACTGTTTCCATAGAAACAATGATGGCATTTCTCTGTTTCTGAATTCCATCCCTTATGATTCATGGGGGCTAGATTGGGATTCTGGGATTTATGTCCCAGTTTGGATTTGTAGTTCATATTCTGCATTGAAGCAGAGGTAGAGGTCATGCAATATATCCTCTCCATCTCCTTGTAAAATGGAGAGGTTATGGGGGCATCACCGGATCTGTGTCTGGTACCCCTGGTTGCATGTGGGTTCGTGGCTTTTGTTCTTTTGGAACTTTTCTACATTTTTCTGAGCTCTTTGCTCCTTTATGTGGCACTAGTAGGCATCCTGGCTGAGACTTTTCTCTGCCATTTGCTTTTCAAGGCTTTCAAAAACTTTCTTATTGCTCAAAAGCTTCAGAGGGGTAGCCGAGTTAGTTTGTAATAGGAAAAACTTATAAAACAACAAATAGTCTAGTAGCACCTTAAAGACTAAGAAAACATGTAGATGGTATCATGAGCTTTTGTGGGCAGTGGGTTTTGCCCAGAAAAGCTCATGATACCATCTACATGTTTTCTTAGTCTTTAAAGTGCTACTAGACTATTTGTTATTTT
The DNA here is from genome assembly GCA_032595735.1 of Pelochelys cantorii. Lineage (NCBI taxonomy): Eukaryota > Metazoa > Chordata > Testudines > Trionychidae > Pelochelys > Pelochelys cantorii. The sequence goes on along the minus strand of CM064328.1, from coordinate 60,522,913 downwards.
ATAAGTTTTTTCTTATTGCTGCGGTTAGTCACAGGAGCTTGCTGTACCACTGTCTGCCCCCAGATGGCATGGTATTCAAGGATCTCATCATAGCTCCAGATGACTGCATGAGGCATAAATGAAATGCTGCTGGAATAATATGGCTCTAATGCAGATATATTTGCATCCAGGAACAAATGGGCTGATCCTAGCCCTGGTCAAGTTTTTAAATGGGGGAGGCGACATCTTGCCATCCTGACCCTAGAGCAATGAAAGGCACAGAGAGAAATAGACAGCACAATCATACAAGCCTGCATTTGGAGAACCGCTGAAGTAGCGCGCAGACGCAGTGCATACACACCAACTATGATCCACATTAACTCAATTCTTATCCAACTTTCAAAAACAGTGTAAGTGGAGTACAAAATTTGCATCAAATAGAGAGCTGGCACACTTTAATGCTTTGCCCTCTGTGTACACATTCATTTTCAATGTACACTAAAATGAGTTAGTGCAGACTAAATCCCCATGTAACCAACCCTTCTGTTTTCCATTGCTGAAGTGAGAGAAACAGAAGAATTTTCAGATTACATCAAAGGTGTTTGTGGGCTTTTTTTGAGGGGCAGGTCGATGGTCTAATAATAACAATAAGACTTAACTCTTTTATTGTGCTCTCTCTAGATCGCAAAATACTTTGTAAAGTATTCCTACCCTTATAAGGAGAGGGTATGCATGTTTTTGCCAGAATGTTTTTGCAGATTCATAGTGATTTGAAAATGCTGGAGTGGAAAAAAAGTGTAAAAATATAGGGGATTTCACTGACACCTTAGGAACCTTCCTTCTTTAAAAATATATTCAAAAAGCAAGAGTTCAGTTCAAATTAATATGGAAATTGCATTAATATTTTTCACTGAGAAAAGACTCCTTTGTCTTATCTGTCATTGCATCATTGCTTGTTCTGCATTTATTAGGATGATCATTCAATCATTTTTCATCCTTTATTTTCCAGGGCTAATTAGAATTTTAAAGGCTTTTCATACAACCTCCTCCACTACTTTCTGAGTACAGCAAGTCTTTTATTGATCTATTGCTAAATCTTGATTGGTTGTAGATTCTCATAACAGTTTAATGGTTAAAGCCTAAGCCTTTGATCTTGTTCTGCTGCTGACTCACAGCATATATGAAATTATATAATAATAATAATACTTAAACAACAGCTACTGAATTTAGAGATTTTAAAATCTGCAGGTCCAGATAATTTGCATCTAAAAGTTTTAAAAGAGCTGACTGAAGAACTCACTGGCCCTTTAATGTAATAATAAATGAGGAACCATCAGTTAATGTATATGTTTCTATAAATGTCTCTCATGGATTGGTTCTTGGCCGTGTCATGTAACTTTTGTATTAATGACCTAGAAGAAAACATAAAATCATCATGAATAAAGTTTTATAGTGACACAAAAATTGGGGGAGTGGTTAATAAGGAAGAGGGTAGGAGTTAGAGCTATCCAGATAGCTTAGTAAACTGGCATAAGCAAACAATACATATTTTAATACAGTTAAATGTAAATGTATACACTTAGAAATAAAAGTGCAAGCCATATTTACAGAATGGGGAACTCTATTCTGGGAAGCATGGGGAACGCTGAGAAAATATTGGGACTCATGGTAAATACTCAGCTGAATATGATCTCTGAGGCTCTGTCTAGATTGCAAAGAAAAGTCAGAAAAAGATATGCAAATTGCAAACCTCAGTTTGTGTATCTTTTTCCGCTTTTTTTCCAGAAGATGCTTTGCCGAAAGTTAGCCCATTTACACGGGGCCAAATTTAGGAAAAACCTCTTCTTTCAGAACTTCCCTTCTTCATAATACAATGAGGAATACAGGGATGCTGAAAGAACTCGTCCGCTTTTTCTGAAACTGTTCTGAAAAAGGGAACACATTCCTTGGATGAAGCAAAGCTTTTCTGGGATACCAGAATCCTGGAAAAGCTCTGCAGTGTACACACAGTCTTAGTGTCATGCTGTAGCCGAAAGAGCTAATGCCATCTTTGGATCCATAAACAGAAGACTTTCAAGCAGGCACAGACAGGTTATTTTACCCTGTATTTGGATCTGGTACAACCACCGCCAAATATTGGTATTTGGCACAGGTACAACTGCTTCTGAACTACCATGTCCTGTTCTGATGACCACAGTTGAAGGATGTTGCTTAACTGGAGATGGTTTAGTGAAGAGCCACATAAATTATTAAAATATTAGAAAAAGTGGTTTATAGTAAATAAATTAACAGAGAGGGGTAGTTAACCATTGCAGCACTTTACCAAGGGTTGTGCAGTTGTGTAACATTAATAATGCTTCTTATCCTTAAATACATGTTAGAAAACAAAAAATGTTTGTGAATTTATATCACAGTTTTAGAAAACATTCTCCAAGTAATCTGAAATAATGAATGGTACTATTCTAACTTTCCTTTATATATAGTAGGTATTCTGTCTCTTGGGACTCATTGAAAATCAGCTATGAACTCAGCACATTTTCCTTTGTTGTTTTTCTAGACCGTGCTTGACTGCTGCATTTAAAATCTTGGGTTGTCCAGAGGGTAAAACTCTCATCAGCTTTTCTCTGAACCTCCCTTGATATTTAAATTCTAGTACAACTTTAAATATAATTACAATAAATCCCCCCCATTTTATAGCTGACAGGCTTTACATGTGCAAATATGTTCCATGTGACCATTTTTTAAAGAAGTGACATCCTCCAACAGAATTCACATTATGAAAAAATATTTCATGTGAATACTTTGAAACTATGATTTTGTGGCTCTGAAATACAATATCTTTCCCGCAGAGGTTCATCTAGCATACTGTGCAGCTGGAGATAAAAATATCTGTGCAGCCACATAAAAATATCTATCACCTTTTCTGTCTTCAGTTGGCTGGAAGTTGTTTGGCGATGGGTAATTCTACTTACCCACACTTGGAAAATTGGGGTTAAAAAGCCAAATCCTCTCAAGATTAGAAGAAAAATTATAGAAAACCTTTAAAAAGAAACCTATTATAAGATGAAAAACTTTAAGGTACTACTAGACTGTTGTTTTTAAAGACTAACAAAACATGTAGATGGTATCATGAGTTTTCGTGGGCAAAACCCACTTCTTCAGATGGAGTATAATAAGTCCAGATCCAAGAATAAATAAGGGGAGGGAAGAAGGAAAAAGGGGAGGGGAGGAAGAAAAAGAGACAGTGAGTAAATAGTTACAAGAGGCTGTTAAGAACCATTAGCATCTCCATTGTTTGGTTGGCCTGACAACCCGGAAATCAGGAGTGGGGAGAGGGCTGAGAACCTTGGAGGGGGGTGGAGAGGCTCAGGGTTGGGTCTGAGAGTGGCGCATGGCTCTGGAGCTTCCTCTGCCTTGTGTACAGGGACCTCTGTGGCCTCAGGAGTTGGGGGTACAGGAAGGATGGGGGATAGGCAGGAGGGGGGACTGGAGCTGGAGCAGGAGCAGGGACTGGGACTGGTGCTGGGTAGGTCAGGAGCTCCCGGCGGTCACACACATGTTGTGTCCCTGCTGCAGCAGCTCAGTCCACATCTGAGCCCACCATTGCACATCATTCCGGACCTTCTGGGCCAGCGTCTGCTACATGTCCTGCAGGATGGAGACATGCTCCCTCATGAGGTCCTCTGGTACCTGAGGCTTCCCCGGGGTTGGGCAGCTGGCTCAGGTGGTGTTGATTGCCTCACAGTCACGGCTGGTCCAGCTAGGGAGAATAAAGAGAGGTGGTCAGTCATCCCTGGAGACACTGTCCCTGAGCCTTGCCTTCATCTGTGAGCTGAGAGCAACAGTTCTTGGGTCAGACGATGATGCTGTCCCAGGAACAAGGCAATGTGTGGCCTGGACAGTGGGCTCTGTCTTACAGGGGCCCAGAGGTCCCCAGGGGACCATGTTTCCTGCCCCCATCCATGTCCCACAGACAAGCAGGCAAGGGAAGTGTCTGGCCACGCTGGGAACTAATGGTTGGGAGAGGGGCCTAGGCTTCCAGCAGTGCTGTCCCCGGGAGTGGGTGCTGCCTTAAATGTGCAGGCAGGCCTGTGTGTCATATGTGGCACCCCAGAGTCTGCGTGTGTGTGTCCTTGTCCCCAGCCTCCTTCCAGCAGTGGCTCATGGTGGGAGGGCATCCCCCTCCCTTGTGTCAGAAGTGGGGGTGTCCTCCCCAGAGCCTGTGAGCAGGAGCCCAGGGGTGCTGCGGTGCTGCCTCCTGGGGATGTGTGGTGCAGACAGGTGCTGTACATGTATCCGTGTGCACGGACAGCAGCGTGAGGGCCAGGCTGAGAAGGCTAAGTGACGATCGCACCACAGCCCCTCAGCACCCGCCACCCCCATCCTGTGTGTGTGGAAAAACTAAGAGCACTCACCTGATGATCCCTCCCCAGCCTCGGAGGATGCTTGGGACACGGGTACAGAAGAGGCTGCACCACCCCCCAGGATGCAGTGCAGGCCCTCAAAATAGGGGCAGGAGTGGGGTCCTGCCCCGGAGTGTGAGCTGTGCTCCCTCACCCTGGCATAGGCCTGGAGGAACTCTTTTACTTTGCTCCAGACCTGCTCCAGGGTCCTGGAGTGGCCAGGCTCTCGGCCATCCGGCTTTATATATCAACATTGCACCATCTAGAGTAGAGATCCTGGAGGTTCTCCTTATCACTCCATACCTCCAGAAGGGCCAGGATCTCTGCCCCAGACCAGGATGGTGCATGCCTCTTGCAGCCCCTGGCAGGCTCTTGGGAGCCCTGTGCATGCTCCCTGGGATGGGCAGGGGAGTCGTGGGGGGCTTTTGCCTCGGACACGGTGCCCAGACCTGTGGCACTTGCAGCTGCACTGTGGCTGGAAACTCTGAGGGCCAGCTTCCTGCCACAAGCCCTGTCCCCTGTGTCTGCATCTTTAAGAGCTCTAGCGGAACAGGAACTGTAGAGTTCCAATGAGTGTGGACATAGTGGCTAGCAGGGCCTCTGGGATTTCCTGGAGGCCTATCTTTTTTCAACAAAACTCCCTATTCCGTGTCCACACACACCCTCTTCTGAAAAAGCTTTTTCAGAAGAGGCCTTATTCTCCACGGAGTGAGGTTTACTGGCGTCAGAAAAAGCCGTCCATTATTTCGACTTTCTTTCGAAATAACGCAATTGCAGTGTGAATGCTAGTATTGTTTTTTCCAGCAGAATGGTTGTTATTCCAGAAAAATGGTGCAGTGTAGATGCACCCAGACAGACAAACTTTCTAAAATATGTAGTAGATCATGTTGATGCATGATACTTGTCAATAGACAATATTAGGAGATTTTGACAAAAGTGATAGGAAAAGTCCATGAAGTAATCCTATGTGGCAGGGGGTGAAATATAAGAGGAATCTGACATCAATTAAGCATATAATGTTTTTGATCAGCCATGAAATAGGAAATATTTATTGCAGAACGTAAATGAAATCTGAGTAAGAAAGAGGATGTTCTCACATGAATACTCATTAAAGCCTTTATTCGTTCACTGCATTAATATCTGTGTAATTCCAAGTTAATAATGTGCTGGACAGTTTATCTAGAAAATAAATGCCATTTTCTTTCATCAGGGTTTAATGGAAATTATATATTAAAAAGAAATTTCACAGTGAACTCAAGAGCCTGGCCTTGCCATATTATTTGTTAGTGGCTACTGCTGACTTATTAGAAAACAGTTGAATTATTGTAGCATGGCTTAGTCCCTGAAAATGTTACGTTACCCTTAAGAGGTCATCATTATTAGGAACCTTACAGCTTGACATACAGAGTTGAGCTGTCAGAGCATCTCAGGACAACCACTTCATTGTTTTTAGTCCCAAAATTATAAGTGACATTTATTAAACCCAAGGTGCCTTCATGCAAAACAATTTGCTCTTTCAACTGTGCACTTCCTGGACTGATCAATGAATAAACAATTTACAGCAGTACTCTGGAGCTGTGGTTTATGGGTCAGCTCATAGGCTTTATAGGAGAAATCACCATGCTGACAGCAACAAAATCCCTATTATTTGCAATTATCAAGGTTGTGTCCATGCATGTTTATACTTTTATATCATCACCCAAAACAATAATTTAAAACCACTGGAATTTGTCTTTTATGTTGTTTTAAGTTTCCAGTATTCTTATTACTCATTAACCTCTTGGATAAGCAATTGCTATAAATTTTTCCTAGAAATGGATAAGAAAAAAAGAAAATACTTGCTACTCATTCAGTATTTTTGGCTTTCATGCTGTAAACAAAAATTAACTGTAACTGTAAGGAACAGGACAGCCAAATATGTGCAGAATGGGAATCACAGTTTTCCTTGTAGTTTGTCCTCAGTTCATTTTCACATGAAACTATGATAAGGTATGGTTGTCCACTCTTTGACTAACAGGTTAACCAATATCTTGAACATTCATCGATTCAGATATTTCATTAAACAGATGCTCAGAATTTTGGTTCTTCAGCTATATTAATATGAATATGAAGTATAATAATCTACATTTTGCTTTAATTGAATTTTTAGTGTCAATCAACAAAAAGTACTTAAGGCCAACATTTAGTTCTGAACAAAGATTGAAATATGGCTCCAAGAATCTTCAGAAGGTAATTTCTCCCTGCAAATATAGAGGATGATTACTTGCCTGAATTCTCTTTGCACTTCACCAGGAGGCTGAGGAAAACAGGTTTTTATATATTTGTGAAAACAGAGTTTTGTATATTAGGCTAGATTCTATGCACTAACTGAGGAGAGTGTGTAGTACTGCATGTTTTTCTAAATGGCTAGGCTCCAGGAATTATTTTGGAGAGGTTCTATGTCCTGTGTTGTACAGAAGAACAGACTAAAGGATCACAGTAGTCCCTTCAGGCTCTGAAATCAATGAATCTGTGTGTGGCACAAGTCTGAGGGGGAGTGTGCAAAGGTGTCTTTAAGCCACCATTTGTGAATCCCTGATTCTCTCCTCAACCTAAAATGGACCACACCATGGCATAACTAGCACACCGAAAGCTCCTCTAATCTAAACGGCACCCACTGTACCCAGAGACAGTGATGGCAGCTGGGGACTTGTGGGATGCAGGAAGATCATAGCCAATGCCCTTAGCAGTGTCCTTTTATAAAAGGCAGGGAGGAGAGGAAGCTAAGGATTTCCTGACACAAGGGAATCCTCCAGTGGATGAATTTGCTTTGTGCCTCCACAAAGAAGTCCCATTGTATTGGAGAAACAGGATCATCGGTGAAACTCTTTGAACATGTTGGTCTGTGTGTTTGGTCACACATGTTTATGCCTCTCTGTGATAGGATCTGTTAACTGATTTGCCAACAGTAGAGATTATTTATTATGTATTATTAATACATATGGTGTATTATACTATAATATTTAAGTGCACATAAGGAGAAGTAACTTTTCTGAGTCATCATGGGTGACTCACATTTTTATTGGTTGTTTTTATTTCAGGTATAAGGCACTCAAATGCATTGATGATGAGTGCAGCATAATTAGTTAAAATATTTAAATAATTAACTGAGATTGTGGCATTCCAGAGATCTTAGGGAAAACACTGTACAGCTGGTGACCTAGTACAGTAAGACATTACACTCGTCTTTGCCATTCAAACAGCAATACAATGTCTTCCAGCTGTCTTCCTGGACAGCCTTTTATGTTACTTCACTGTTTTAGTTATAAACTATATGACATTATAAAACAAATTAGCCAATATTCACCATTTCCACAGCTTTACTCCCACTCCAGTGAATTCATCTTTCAGTGTAATATCAAGAGCATTTTGTTTTTTGCAGACATTGCTATCCATCTGTGTGAGGTTGATTCAAAGCTCACTGAAGTCCAGGGAAAGGCTGCACTTTTGGATCAGTCCCTATGATAGATTCTTCCACCCATAATTTGTGTCTTGGATGGCTTTACATTACATGACTCTAATGCATAAGATTGCTTTATAAATACCTTCAATAATAGCAAAATGAGACACAGAAAAACGCTGGACGGTAAATGTATTTGTCTACGAATATTGCGTCTACATTTTGTTTCCCCAAAGTGTGTAGTAGTTTCATAGCTCTCTTTAAAAACATTAGCCAGTTTTTATTGTACAGGTTAAAAGTTATTTCAGAATTATATGAAGGATATTTTTAGGCACTTAGGGTATGTCTACGCTTGGACCCTAGTTCGAACTAGGGATGCAAATGAAGGCATTTGAAATTGCTAATGAAGCGGGGATTTAAATATCCCGCTGGTGCGTTACTATGAATGCCAGCTGTTCCTCATTTTTTTGAGGAGTAACGTTAGTTCGAACCAAACCCCTTGGTTTGAACTAACACGTCCCGGCGCGCACTTTCACTTTCGGAACAGCTGGCATTCGGAGCAACGCGCTGGTGAGATCATGCTAATGAAGCATGGGATATTTAAATCCCCGCTTCATTAGCAATTTCAAATGCCTGCATTTGCATCCCTAGTTTGAACTAGGGTGCAAGTGTAGACATACCCTTAGTGTTTATGAAATTATCTAGAAGTATTTTTCATGTTGATCATCATGCACATTTCTAGGGAAGTAAATGATTTGGCAGGTACTCCTATTCATAGATAGGTAGGCCAAATATTTCATTCCACACATCTGGGCTCTATTCATCTCAGATGTGAACGCACAGTTGTGTTAATGTCTACAGTGTTTAGCTAGCTTATGTTTTGGGTTGAATTTGGTTCTTAGCTGTTAAGCAATGTGCTTGGTTCACCCCCAGTTGCTAATGAGTTGCCAGTTGTGGCCCCTGCATCACTTGTAGCATTGTGCTGAGGTGGGATTCATCCAGCCATGCTTATTTATGCCACTACACTTCTTGGGTGTTGGAGTCAGCTTTAATTTCCAGGCAGCTCTCTTCTGGGGCTCTGGTAGCCAATATGGACTGCCAGGTGGAGCAGGGTTTGCGGGTACCTTAGCTGTCACAGCCCTCTGTGACGGACTGGGCTGGGTCTGGGCACAGCTGAGGGCGTCCACTCAGGGCCAATTGCTCAAATTTGGGGCTCCTAACAGCCCCCAGACTAGAGACCTTCCTAAATAGGCCACAAACCAGTCCCACAGAGTGCTTCAGCTGCCTGCCTGAAGCCTCACAAGCAAAACTCCTCCAACACCCCAGCAATATCCGTGCCCCAGATGGCCCTGGGCCTCATACACAGGTAAGGGGTTTTAGAACCCAATCTCACCTTCCCCGAACAAGTTCTGTCTGGTTCCAAGAAACCAGCCACAGATCCCAGGTCAATATACACTCCGGATCTTACCCACAAATCACTCTGAGCCAATCCTTTAGAATCTAACATCTAAAGGTTTATTACTACAAGAAAGAAAAGCATGAGAGTAAGGTTGTTAAAGTATCATACGTTACATGCATCGAATCTCCCAATTCTCGATGCAGGCTCACAGCAGAGATGTTATAGCCGCTGGCTTAAATGTCCTTGGTGCACATCCTATGTCAGGATGGGTCCACAGTTCTTCCCGGCTCGTGATTCCCTGCGAGGCCGCATCTGGGGTCAGGAGCAGATCTGGAGACCAAGATGGAGTTGGCCACATGGCCTGTATATCCCCCTCCTGGTTTCTTCCAAGCTGGAGAGAGTCACCTGATCTCTGACCAGGCACCTAGATTCCTTCATAGGGGGTCTCTGGTACTTAAGAGACCTATTGTCCCTGGAGCCTTGCTAATTAGCATGTCCATAGGCTGAGCCCATTGCTCAACCACATACAGAGAAACTTCCAGTCTCCATACAGAGTACATATTCATAACTCCACACACAGACATTATACCGATTTATATGAAGAGCATATACAGAACCAGTAGAAAGTGTCAAACAAAAGCTTACCTCACATGGCCCCCTTTGTATCAACTTTTGGGGCAAACACTCCCCCATGGGCGCAGCAGTGACCTGGCTGATTCCCTTAAACTCCAGTAACATGACACCCTCTTCCTGGCAAACCTTCTCCAGTGTTGAATCCATGACTCAGGCAAGCTGCTGGCACACAAAAAGCCCTACGTCTCTGATCTAATTTTCTGGATCAACTTAATATGACCAGTTCTTACCTCCCAAATTCTTCCATATGTCTATGCTATTTCTTACTCTTCACCTGAACAGCCAGGCCATAGTCCAGATCTTGCTGCTTCTTCCTTTGTAGTGTCTACAAAATGCTTCCTCCAATTTTCTTGAGCCCTCTATATATCCTCTTCTCCACCACATCAAAATCAAGCTTCTTGTCTTCATTTTTAAGATGCTTTATAATCCTGTCACTCCCTGCTTTTGTTTCTTATGTTATTCCCTTCTCTCTGCCAACATTGCCACATGGTTCATTTGCCAAGCTCTGTCACAAGCATTTTTGCACCTTATTCCATGGCACCCATTGTTAATGGAAAATCATACCAAAATACTCCAGGGACCAATTATTTGTCCTGCTGCAAATTTATCCTCAATTCCATCATGAGGATTATGATCTAGTGGTATGGTAAAAATCTGAACTTTGGATTTAATTTTGATTGGGTTATTTAATCAACAAAAATCACATTCTGCAGTCCAAACATGAACATAATCCATTGACTTCAGTGGGAGTTTTACTTTCCTTAAATGAGCATAATTTGGTCTTATGTGACCCTGAAAAGTTACATAACTTTCTCAGGTCTAAACCTGGCTATAGAATTGGGTTAAAAATTGGACCTACCTAAAGAAGAGAGGCTACCACAGAAGAGAGTTCAGTGTGTTTGGCTATCTTGCAAATGAGCACTTATCATATACTGGACACAAACCCTGAAGATGTGATCCCCAAATCACAGTTTGAATTTGGTTGTACGGGCAGCATTTAATTTTTAATTATGGACCTAGAGCTCTAACATACTACAGAAAGCAGCAGCAGGCACAAGCAGCTGCTTTCAAGCAGTATGATCTACAGTACAGAGCACTACTCCACTGAGCTCAAAAGGGCTTCAATGCTACCTGCCTCAGGCTATCATCTTCTGTTGCTTAGAAATTGATTACTACTGAAGGGTGGCTTATTATACAACCCGCATACAGTTCATTAACTTTTGACTGCTACTTGCATGTATGTCCAGTTTGGAACAGTCAAATTTACATTTGTGTCTAAATTGTGTTTGTGATCATCTAAGAATGATAATTCTCTTCTCAAGGTTTAATGCAGGCCCATGACTCTTGGGACATGCTTTGGTAAGTCTAATTTTTGGAACTGTACCCAAGGCGATATTAATATAATTCTTAACCATTTTATGTGAATATTGCATGAGAATGGCAGCCATACACTCCACTGTTTCTTGAGATAAAATTTCTGTGGTGTTAAATTTCTGTATTCAGTATCCAGGGGTAGTTCCACAAGGTGCAAAATAAGAAGGAAATAATAGTGTGAAATAAGCTGGTAGAGCAGATACCACAGTTATAGCTTAACAAAAGAGCAAAAACATTGCTGAAGCTATATTGTATTTTTCTGCTTGGAATCCTCTGCTGGTATTTGCTCTTGGCACACACTGTAGGGTTTCCTGTGGCATGAAAAACAGGTTAATAGCTGGTTCGTGTTCCTCAGAATTTTCTGGACTTTTTAAAAAAGTTGTCTCAAAGAGACTTCTTCTGGTTTCCCCAATGGTTTGCAGTTTTCCAGTGTCATTAGTAACTGGAATTTGGTACAGCTACTTCCATGAAAATCATTAGATGATTCTTCTGCTCTGCAGTTTGAATGCTTGAAACATCAGATATACTATAACCAAAGACTCTCACTCAAGAAATCTTTTGGGACTCACTTCCACCCATCAATGATCTCACTCAAGGCAATTTAGAAATTTTCAGTAGGACACTTGAGCTCAAAATATCCTTTAAAAAACTCTGTGGGAAGAAAATCTTGATGAAAGGGACAAGGAAAAACTGTTTCCCTTACAGTATGTGTTTTTAAAATAGCCGATATGTGCCCCCATTGCTCTGAGGCAGCAAATAAGCAAAGTATGTGTCCATTAAATAATTAGATCGGGCTAGATGTTCACAATGATCCCTTCTGGGTATGAAATCCATGAATTACTGTAAATGTAAAGAACCAGTGGTTACATATAGACAACCAGTACAGTCTTCAGCAGGAAGTGAACCTGGGACATTCTATAGCAGTACTTAAACATGTTTTTAAATCAATGGGACTTCAGCGCATGCCACAACTTCAGCACGGTCACAAACATGTATGTATGTGTCTTCCTGAATACAGATGGCCTGCTTAGCTGTCCAAAATTGCAGACCTCTACCTCATCAGCTAAAGAAATGTCAATTAGCTATCACTAGGGTCCTATCAAATCCATGGTCCATTTTGGTCAATTTAATGTCCATAGGAATTTAAAAATGTCATTATTTCAGCTATTTAAATTTGAGATTTCATGGTGGTGTAATTGTAGGGGTCCTGACCCAAAAAGGCATTGTGTGTGGGGGGGGGGGAAGGGGGTTGCCAGGTTATTGTAAGGGAGTTGACAGTACTACTACTCTGCTTTTGAGCTGCTGCTGGCAGGCCCCCTGCAACTCTCTTTTGGGTCAGGACCCCCAGTTTGAAAAATGCAGGTCTTCTCAGTGAAATCTGCGTAGTACAGGGTAAAAAGCAAAAAACAGATGAGATTTCACAGGGGGAGGTCAGATTTCATGGTCCATGAAGCATTTTTTCTAGCTGTGAATTTGGTAGAGCTCTAGCTACCAGGTTTGTATTCATGCCATGACCAGAAATTGGGCGGGGGATGACCACCCGGAATAAACCAGTGTATATGTGTTCTATGGGTATTTGAGAGGCAAGAGAATCTCCTCACTGGTCACTCAGAGGTTTTTGTAAAAGTGGTTAAATACCTTATGCATCACCTGTCACTGTGAAGTGTGTTTTTTATTTCCTGATATTGCCCAGCCCTAGTTCTGCTTCATAAAACTTAGCAACAGCTACTTTATTTCAGAATATATTTTACTGGCATCACATCTGTAATATCTGGAGCTGACCAAGTGTGTCTTTATTGACAGTGCCTGGAAGGGTGTGTTTACATTTGAACACTCTCAGAGGGCTTGTCTCAACAGACACTTCGTGAGCAGCAAGCTGATGCACTGTGGATTCACACCCAGTCTTGCCATGCATTAAGTGGCTGGGTGTGCTCTGCTAGCACACAATAAAAGTTCCATAGTGAATGTTCAATCTGAAACCACAGTAGATCAAAGTCCATTAAAGCACACTGTGAAAGTTTTTTAGTGCACAGCAGTAGGGTCCACATAGCCACTTAGTGCAGCTGGCATACACTGCAGCTGCATAGGTGACCCTGCTAAAGGAAATGACCAGAACAGTACTATAATGCTGTTAACATCATGCAGGAGATAAAAGTGGCTTTTCACCCCAACGAGAGACATCTTTTAAACACATTTGTATATTTGATCTAAATTATCAGAGACCAGTGGTGGCATATCCTCTTTGTTTTCACTGCTTTTTGACAAAATCAGTCAGATAGAATTAAACCATACTCAATTATTTACAAACTGGAAAAGAGGGTTTTCTTTTTGTTTATCTTCTGAAATGTGACCATGTCCCTGATGTGACTGCAAGTGACGCGAGGTGAAAAAACAACCCCCCAAAAGCATTTAAAAAGTAAAAGCCCTCTCTCTCTTTGCTGATTCAGAAATACCGTCACTAATGACAGCAGCATGGAGTGTCTGTTCTTTTGGTGAATGCCCAGAGGAAAGTGTACACTTTCCTCTTGCATGGGCTGTGGATGTGAACGTGCATAGCAGCACATTGGCACAACTCTAGGGCTTAGTGACAATGTCTGGCAACTTAGCTTACTCAGGAAAGACTTAAACTGAGAACGGAGACTAATATTTATTTTTTCTTACCTTGAAATAGGTTTGTCTTTCATACACATGCACAAAAATCTGTAGTTTCAACTCATTTTTGGGCTCATGAAACTCAACAGCAGCAATTCAGTCACTCTTTTTTATTTTCCAGCAATGTTTAAATAATATTCCAAGCAAATCAGCAGGCTAAGTGTGAAGGCTGCAATAGCGTGTTAAAGAGTGGACTGTTGGAAACAGCTGTTGTAATAACCACAAGGAGTCCTGTGGCACCTTAAAGGCTAATATTTATTTGGGGGCATGAACTTTCATGGAATGGAGCCCACTTCATCAGATTCATGAAGTGGAAACTTCAGTTTGGCAGGACTCATTGTTTTTTGCTGAAACAGACTAACATAGTTACCCCTCTGAAGCTGTTGTAATGGTTTAACGAGATCTATTTTGGGGGGAGAGGAAAAGAAATAACACCAAGAGATACTGGCTGCACATGTCATGTTTACAGTAGTAAGAACCGGAAGATACATTAATCTGCTTACGGGGTGTTGTTGAGTTAGATTTTTTTGGTTATATTAGAACCTATCCAAATAAGATGTTCATTTCTTTAGTTTCCGTTTTGCAGCTAAGGCACAGGACTTGGACTCAAGTGTTCTGGGTTCAGTACCCAGCTCTGTCAGAGTTTAGAGTAACCTTGGGTAATTCACTCAGGACGGGATGGACACTTTTGCAGTCTAGTCACAATTACATCCCTGCCTCACAGTTCATCATCAGGATGAACTCAGTCATGTTTGTGAAATGCTTGGATTCTGTAGTAATGGGAGAGTCATGCAAGTAGCTCGATTGAAATGAGCATGATCTCTGCAGAGGGCACTTTGTGGTGCTCTGTTGTTCTACACAGACCAAAATTGTTTATTATTTTGTTACTGAAGTGGATATTGGAACAAATACCCAATTTGCCAGTTATGGTTATGATTTCTAGGTACCAGTTTTTCAGCCTTAAACAGTGACCTGTCTACAAAAGGAACACCTTATGATTCACCAGCAACTTTTGAGTAAACAGCAGCTTTTTCATTCTATTGGCTTAGTCCTTACCAGCACATTAGGACTGAATTAACAAAGTATCAGAGGGTGTGTCTAGACTACAGGGTTTTTTCGAAAAAAGTAGCCTTTTTTCCAAAAAACTTCACCTGTGTCTAGACTGCAGCTGTGTTCTTTCGAAAGTAAATTGAAAGAACGTAGCAGTTTTTTCGATCGTGGTAAACCTCATTTTAGGAAGCATAACGCCTTTTTTTCAAAAGTACTCTTTCGAAAAAGGGTGCTATTGAATGCAAACTGTGTTTTTTTTTTGAAAGAGAGCATCTAGACTCTCTTTCAAAAAAGTGGCTTGCTTTTTTGAAAAATCTGCTTGTAGTCTAGACACTTTTTCAAAAGAGGCTTTTTCTAAAGTATCTTTAGAAAAAGCCTCTTTTGAAAGAGGCTTGCAGTCTAGAAGTAGCCAGAATGTGGTCTGTCTGAGTGTGTCTTCATGGCACCCATCACTCGAAATAAGCAATGCAACTTGGGCTATGTAAATTGCATAGCTTATTTCAAGTGTATTTTGAAATAGCTTATTTGAAATTTGGTGCTGTCTACACAGCGCCAAATCTAGAAATAGAGCGCTAGTCCAAAACACCCCTTAAATTTCATGGAATCAGGTATACAGGGATGTTGGAATAGTGTACCCGTTATTTCAAAAGCTATTTCAAAATAACGGGCACTCTGTCAACACGTGGAAAAGTATCCTGAAATAGTGCCACTGTCTAGACACACCATTAAAGTGCATAAAATTACATATAAAATATTTCTTTGTTTTGCAGCATTGATCTTGTTTTATGTCATTAAAATTATTAAAATTTCTGTGAGAACAGCTTGTAATGTCACTCAAGTTAGAAAAGAACAATTTCACAAGAGCTATACAGAGAAAAAATGGAGACAAAATGGAGTGAAAATTTGGATACAAATACAGATATCTGAAATAACAACTAGTAATTGTGAATTGAAGCACTTCCCCTTCCTTCAAAAGGGCAAAAAGATGAATGCCATAGTTAACATTAGACACCTGTCTCTTGGAAGATTAAGATCAACATAAATAGAAGGTCCTCTGTGAGTTGCACCATAGTGATTTTCAATGTTTTGCAACAGTATTAAGTAGTTCTAATAATCGTTTGTGACAAAGAATACAAGGAGTAAATTATTGGCCTTTTTGAAGTCAGTGACATAGTTTTCATTCCCTTCATTGCAGTTAGTATTTCACCCATGATATTTTGTGTAGGCAAATTCTGAGAATTTTTTCATGGTCCTTGGCCAGTAGACAATGAGGTTCCAAGTTATTGATTAGTCCTTCAACAGTTTTGTTGTAGATATTTGTTTTCATTGAGTTTAATTTTTTTTTTTAAAATTGACTATTGAATACAATTATGTAATATATATTTGTGATGAGAGGCAAAATTTATAGAGCCCTGTTCAGTACTGAAGTGTTTTTTTTAAAATGTAACTTTGATGAGGTAAGGATGGATGCTTCATAACCAAAGTTTAGTCAGGTGTTCATTCTTGGTGGTAGCTTTAAGGTGTGTTACCTTTCTGTTCACTTCAGGGGGAATTACAGCAGCCTCTTAGAGATCTGGATTGCAGGGAACTCAGTCACACTTAAACCACTACTTTGCCTCAGTGACCCACTGCTCTTCATCATGTAGTCTCTTCCCTCATGGGCAAACTGCAGTTTGAACTAGCCTCTTCATCATTGGCGGTGGAGAGTTTGGACCTACTGTCTGTTCCTACCTGACTGCCCCTCTGCAGGCCTTTCATCCTTGGAGGAATTCAGCCTCGGAGTTACTCCAACCTTCCCCAGCACTGCTCATTCCAAGGTACTTCCTTCTAATTGGCAGCTCCACTATCTCCTTCCAAGGCTGGAGAGAGACAAAGCTTCGTCAGGCCAGCCACCTTTTTATACAGCCCAGGTAGGCTCTGATTGGCTGCCTGATGCCTCTACTTCATTGGCTGCTGCCACAGCCTTCTCCAAGGGCCTTTAAGCCCTCTTTCCTCAGGAAGGGGCAATTGCCAGGTTGGGCCAGGTTGCTTCTGATACAGTCTCGCATGATCTTCTCATTAACAAACTAGGGAAATACAACATAGATGGAGCTGCTATAAGATGGGTGCATATCTGGTTGGCTAACTGTTCTCAGCGTAGTTATCAATGGTTTATATCATTCTGGAAGGGCAAAATGCAGGGATGGACAGTAAGCGGCCTGTGAGCCAGTCACAGTTCAACAGGGTTAGACCTGGGTGAGCTGCCAGGTGCTTTATTTACCTGTGTGTCCACAGGTAGGGCCACTCACAGTTCCTGGTCACTGGGAGATGTGGGAAGTGCTGTGGGCTGGGCTACTGCTTCCCATAGCTCCTGTTGGCCAGAGATGGCAAATGGCAGCTGCATATGGTGGCAGCTGCAGATGCACAGGTGAATGCTGCCCAGAGAGAACCATGCTTCACTTAGGAAGCCTCAGTGCTACCCAGAGTGATTTCAAGGGTTTGGGGCTCTGGCCACCTCTGCTGCTGCAGTAGCAGTGGCAGCAGCCAGGAGCTCCATTCCCTTTGGCTATGTCTAGATTATACTAATCTATTGGAAAAATGTGCACAATTTGCGCTCCGCCTTTTTGGAAGAGGCTTTTCTGAAATTTGGCCCATCTACACTGGGCCAAATTTCAGAAAATCCTCCTCTTTTGGAAGAGCCCTTCTTCCTCATGGAAGGAGGAAGACAGGGCTTCTGAAAGAGCGAGTCTGCTCTTCCATAAAAAAAAAAGTGGAAGAGGAGACGAGTTCCCTGGATGCGGCAGAAGTTTTTCCAGGATACCTCAGGTATCTCGGAAAAACCCCGTAGTCTAGACATAGCCTTTTTTATATCCATGGGTCCTGGGGCAATTGCCCTATTTGCCCTCTACCCCCATTGGTGGGCCTGGGTCATAGTGGATGAAAAGCTAAATATGAGCCAACACTGTAATACTGTTCCAAAAAAAGCAAACATAATTGTGGGATGTATTAGTTGGAGTGTTGTAAAGAAGACATGAGAAGTAAATCTTGTGCTTTACTCTGCACTGTTTAGGGCTCAACTAGAATATTCTGGCCAGTTCTGGGTGCCACTGAAAGAGTCTTCATAGTCTTCAGCCCTCAGCCCACTTTGAAAATGTTTCAGGAAAGATGTAGACAAATTGGAAAAAGGCCAGAGAAGAGCAACAAAAATGATTAAAGATCTAGAAAACATGATCTATGAGGAAGATTGAAAGAATTGGGTTTGTTTAGTCTGGAAAAGAGAAGACAGAGAGGGCACATGATAACAGTTTTCTAGTATCTAAAAGATTGTTACAAGGAGGTAGGAGAAAAATTATTCTCCTTAACCTCTGAGGATAGAACACAAAGCAATGGGCTTAAATTGCACCATGGGAGGCTGTCAGGACGGTTCCCTACTGTGGCACTCCGAGTACAGAAGGTGAGGGCCCGCAAGAGAGCTTCAAAACCTTGCCTCTACAGGCACTGGTTACAAAAACTTCCCCTCAGAATTATAATAAACAGATTTGGGGGAACTGCTGCCACCATCAAGAGCTTTCTCCTTAAAACTGGGGGTGAATACTTGAAATCACCCCTCAGGGTACCCCAAGCTCTTTTGCCCCAAACGAGCTTGCAAAAAAGAAAAGAGAAGAACAAGCTGCAGTCTCTGGTAGCTGACCCCTCAGTCAGAAGCATGCAGATGCACACAGACAGACTTTCCAGGACACAAGAATCAAATCATCATCTTAAAAGTAGTGATTTTTATTACAAAACAAAAGGTAAACTTGATAAAGCATACTTGGTTGCTAGATGTTACAGAGCAACTGAGGAAACCAAATCAAAACAGAGGGAGGGGAGATGGTAAAGAGGGACGGGAGGCATAGAATCACACAGAGTAGTTGAAACCAAACCACAAAATACAGAAAAATTATGACTGGACTCACATTTCCCTGGTACTCACTTCTAATTTTCTCTTTGTTCAGTTCTCTGAATTCCATGGGAGGCATGGCAGTCCTGCCTGGGTTTAAATCTTTCTGTGTGTCTCAACTCCTGGTTTAACTCCCCACACAAAGAAAGCAGGCAGGGAACCTATATGCAATTCAAATTTCAATCCTCTATCTCGATTGGTTCTCCCAGCCCCCTGGCTGACTTTTTTGCTAGGTACCTGAGCTTAACCCCTTATTTACCGGGTGCTGGACAGTATTCCTCCTGTCCATTACAGAGGTTTAGGTTGGACTTTAGGAAAAACTTCCTAACTGTTAAAGTGGTTAAACATTGGAATAAATTGCCAAGGGAGGTTCTGGAATCTTCATCATTAAGATATTTAAGAACAGGCTAGATAGACATCTATCAGGGATGATCTAGATGGTGCTTGGTCCTTCTGTGAGGTCAGGGGACTGGACTTGATGACGACTTGAGGTTCTTTCCAGATTCTTGAAATGTGGTGCCCAGAACTGGACACAAAATCCAGGTGACACGTATCAGCATTGAATACAGCAGAAGAATTATTTATTGAAAGTTTTTGCATTCAACCACAATATTCTTTTTAAATTGCTTAGGTTAAATGCAAAACCATTAGTGAATTGTTCAAATTGTAAAATGAAACTATCATGAATCCAGAAATTCCCAAGGTTAACGTCAGCAATTGTTTATCAGGGGAAAAACAACAACCAACAAACAAAAAACCAAACTCTGCAGAAACTGAATGTTGCATTAATATCAGTTGTCTACTTCTAGACATGCACTCAACTAAACACTTTATAATTTTATGACAGTTATTGTTTCTTAGTACTGAAGTACAGCATTCAAGTCTGTTATTCCTAAGATTACATTCAGCATCTTTCTTAATGACAAGTATAATATTTGTCTTCCCTCAATATAGTAAACATTTTAAATAAAAAAGGCATTGAGAGAGGAGTATAGACAGACACTCTGGTGAACTAACATAGTGCTAAGAGACGAATTATTTAGCAACTAACTCCCTGATGTTGCAAAAATGCCTTCTGTCTCCTTTTGTTTTTCTTTGATTACATTTAATACACAAATACATTATTAAAAGGTCTTATAAATTGACCAAAATCACCAGTATCCCCTTGTGCTAGCATTTTTTGCCAAATATGATGGAGACTGAGGAATTTTCTCATACAATCTATTTTTTAATTCTTATATTAGGCACGACTGGAGATGGAGGTCTGGGCAAGGAAGGAGGAATTGCTGACAGAGTCTAACAGCCATGTGAGTGTTGGAAAGGACTAAGTCAACCTGGAAAACATTAAAGGTGGGTAAGGGAGCCTGTGCGTGTTATTAATAGCAGAGAAGTCTAAAGACTGAGGGATATGAGCTAAAGCACATGAGTTCAGGAGCAGGTAGGCTCACCAGAGAAGTATTCAAGGGAAGGGATAGCAAAGTTTCAGATGTGACAGGCCCAAAGAAGTTTCCAGGTTTGAAACTCAATCTCAGTTGATGATTCCCTGACTGTTAGTAAACCTTAGAAAAGGAAACATAAAAACCTATAACCTTCACTCTTTGTCCCCATGCTATTCTTTGGAAAGGCTTTATTTTTTTCCTTTCCACCTCCAGGCATTTCCCTCAAACAATGAAACCTGCAATTGTGACTACTACCTATTTGTTTTTCCTAGTCCATGGTATAGTGTGGCTTCTGTGTTACTGTGGCATAGCTACTTCTGTGGGTGGTTTTTTTTTTTTTTTTTTTTTTTTTAAGTAACCTCCTAGGAAAGATGCCCTCTTATTTTCCAGGCTACTGCTTTTTATTCTTTGAAGTATTCCCTTCTGACAGCTTTAACTTTAAAAAAAAAAAAAAAAAACAAAAAACCCTCAGACCTCTCAAACATATGTCTTATTTTTTTCTCTCCCTACTGCCACAGCTTTGGTTGTCTAGAAGAGGCTGCTAGTCCTTTTTTTCCAGCAATTTAACTGAGGTCTAGGAATGTACAACTAACACACAAAATATTGTCTCTGTCTTTAAAATAATTAGTACACAGGACCAGAGTCTCTAGTTCAGTTGATCTGCTTTCAGTGTGAACCACGGAGAGGTGAACAAAGGTATCACAGAACCAGAAGGGTTCACTGATCCAGGCTTTATACAATCTCTTTACTCTGTTAGTGGCCAAGCCCTAGGCTTAACTTTTCACAGGGATAAATTTCTGAGCAATATGAGTCTGAGACTGGGACTTGGGGCGCCAGCCCCTTCCTATCTCAGTTTCTCATAATATACTCTACAACACCTTCAAATAAATTCAGATTTCTGATTAGAAATGTTTATCCCTTCAAGAAGTAATGCAACTGGTAAGTATCTGCAGAGACACAAACCAGCCTTTTCAAAACAAGCCTTTATTTTTTAAAAAACAACAAATGGTCTGGTAGCACTTTATAAATTAACAAAACATGTAGATGGTATTAGCCCACTTCTTCAGATGATCGGAAGAAGTGGGCTGTGCCCACAAAAGCTCATGATACCATCTACATGTTTTGTTAGTCTATAAAGTGCTACTAAGACCATTTGTTGTTTTTTCTGTACAGACTAACTCAGCTACCCCCTGAAGCTTCTTTATTTTTTAGTCAGCTGGAATACAACCATTGAGAGCCCCAGGCCAGAAAATAAACAAGTTTAAGACAAAGTTGGTGTTGGCAGAAATAATTGCTCCATCATTCCAGGGCCGCCTTGAATACATTTTAGTCACTGTTTTTCTCTGACTCTGTATTTGTCTGTTTGTACCAACAAACTTACAAACCCGTCTTTTCACTCCTTGAGTCTTTGGCCTCCTGCTGGGGACTTTCTAATCTTCAACTTGAAAAGACTTAGAGCAGGGGTGAAGGAACTTTTTTGGGTTGGGGGCCACTAATCTACAGAAAAACCAACCGGGGCCCGGCTACACAAATAAAAAGCAAACAACAAACAAAAAAACCACCACCCTCCAAAAAAAACCACTCCCCGTCCCCCGCCACAATCCTCACTGACCTGGCTTCACAGATGTGACCCCCAACTGAGAAGCAGGAAAGAGTCGCTCTCCTCTCTCAAGCTCCGGCCCCTTGGGGAAGAAGGCAGAATGTGCCGAGGCTTAAGTCTTACCACCAGGGCTGGATTAACTCTTCTAGGGGCTCTGATTTTGTTGGCTCTGGGGTGGGGCCAAAAATGAAGGGCTCAATGTGTGTGGGGAGAGGGATTCTAGGGAATGGGCTCAGGGTGAGGTGTGGGGTCTGGGTGGGAGGGAGTGCAGGAGCAGGATAGGAATGGGGGTGTGGGGTTTGGGCAGGGGCAGAGTGGGAGTTTGGAGGGGAGGGAGTGCAGGAGTGGGTTGGGGGTGGGGATGCAGGGGGCTGGGCAGGAGGGGGCAGGGGATGGAAGTGGCTACCTGGCACACTTCCAGGAGGATCACAGGTGCTCCATGCAGCTCTGTATGCTGCAGGGAAGCACTTCCTGCTGGCACTGCCACCAGCCAGTGGAGGCATGGGGGGCAGTACCTGCAGGGAGTGTGTCCCTGCAGTGTGCAGAGCCACACAGAGCTGCTTCCTTTCCCCTGCCAAGCAGAGCACATGGGCCCAATCCAGCCCACAGCTTCCTTTGATCAGGCCCATGAGGCTTGGGGCTCCCCACCTCCCACACCCTGCAGTGGTGCAAGTTGGCTGGTGCTGGCACTTCGGTCATGGTGCCTTCGCATGCCTGGAGCACAAGCTGTGGAGTGTGTGGGGGAGAAGGACAAGGGAGTTGCGAGTGCCACAGGCCAGATCAAAGCAAGCCATGGGCCCCTGACTGAGCAGAAATAATGAGCTCTTAGCTTCTGGTTGTTAGGGATAATGTCCTGTATTTAGTCTTCTACTTAAATGGATAATGCTTGATAATTCATTCACATCAACCCAGATTTGCAAGCTGTCTATGTAACTTCAACAGCCACCTCTCATTCCCTTAGATCTAGAGGAGATATTAACTATTTCTCAGCCAGTGTGAAGTAACCTTTTCTTCTGGCTATTTACCTCACACTATGCAATTCACTGCTCTGCTATGGACTTCCCAGTGGGATCTTGGGCAAGTCATGTAGTAACTCTGTGCCTTGCATACTATTGTAAAATACATAAAATAATGCTTCCCTACTTCACAGAGCTGTGGGAGGATAAATGCACTAAAGAACTGTGAAGTGCTTTGAGACCTACTGTTGAAAAGTGCTATATAAGTAAATCAGCATTATTCATTTTTAAGTTACAGTCTTTCCTAGGCATCCACGTGGCTAATACTTTTTACCAAGGTCTTATCTTCTCACAACTTGATTTCTGCATCATACTTCTCTGGCTTTGGTTACTGAATCTTGCCAGGCTTGTTTCCATTGAGAATGCTGCTTCAAAGACTACATTGATCCCTTTCTTTGAATCCCCTATTCCATTGACTCCCTCTTCTCTAGTGCATTAAAGAGGAGCTGTTTGTCTTCCCTCTCAAGGTCTTTTACAGACTATCTCCATTCTACCTATCCTCCCTCATTAGTTACTGAGGCCATGTCTTAACTAGACAGAAGATCAATGCTGCTGAGATCGATCTTCCAGAGTTCGATTTAGTGAGTCTAGTTAAGACTAAATAAATCAAACTCAGAGGGCACCCCTGCCAGCTGTCTGTACACCTGCTTGTAAAAGGAGTAACGGAAGCTGATGGATGTGTTTTGCTCTGATTGGCCTCCTGCTGTGGGGATGGCGGGGAAACGTGAAACAAGGTACGTCCACTCCAGAATTGCATATCTTCATTCAACATTTCCTATGAACATAGACCGGGCTTAAGTGTCAACTCTTGTCTCTGATTGGCCTGTGATTCCCAAGCTATATCACCCACTTGCTTGTTTTAAATATTTAACACTTTTGTACTTTCTCCCATGCTCCCCCTTACATTTATGCGGGAGCTCCCCATAAATATTCCCAAATCTGCCTCATTATTCTCCAAAACCCTACTCAAAACTCTCCTTTGCTGCGATGCCTACAAAAAACTGGATAATTATTAGGATTAATAGAAAGCTTACTCAGTGTTGGTCGGGTTCTTCAGGGCGAGGGGCTGTGGGTGTGGGGGAAGTGCAGGAGTCAGGGCAGGGACTGGGAGGTGTAGGGGCTCAGAGAAGGTGGAGAGGAGGGGGGCTCAGGGCAGGGGGCTGAGAGGTCAGGGGTGCTTGCCAGGGCCATCCATAGCATCAAGGGTGGTCCTGCTCTGACAGTGGCTCCTCATGAAGGAGGGCTTCCCACCCTCATACACACACACCGGCTGGCAGCTCCTCTCGGATGGGGGGCAGCCCCAGCCCTTCTGTTTAGGAGGAGTTCTTAAACACTGGCCCACCCAGTCCTGGCTCAGCTGCCAGCCAGAGGCTGCTGCTGGCCCCACTTCTCTGCTGGCCCCACTGGACTTCCCAACTCCACCAGGCAGCCCAGCTGGGGTGCACTGGACTCCAGGCCCTGCTAGGTAGACCAGCTGCCACACAGGCTATTGCCCTGCAGACCTACAGGGCTCCTAGCTGCCAGCTGCCTAGTCCTCCATCCGGACTCTCTGGTCCTGGAACATCCATGGTTTAGCTCTCTGGGGCAGGGACTGCCTTTTTGTTCTACGTTTGTACAGTGTCTAGCACAATGGGCTGTTGGTCCATGGCTAGGATTTGTAGGTGCTATAGCAGTGCTAATAATTAGTAATAACTTCATCACAGTTATGAGTCCTGAGACCAGTTAGGGACCATTCTTGTCCCTGGGATAGGTTAGAACAGCTGAGGGCTGCTCTAGAATCATAGAGCTGGAAGAGACCTCAGGAGGTCATCAAGTCTAGCCCCCTACCCAAAGCAGGACTAAACCTATGCCTTGATGTCCATAATTTTAAGGGCTACTTCCAACAGCTGGGCATGGCTGGAGCAAATAGGAGTTGTCTTGACTTTGCCCCCTTTTTGATCCTGAAACACCCTCCATGCTGGGATAGGTAGGTAGTTCAGTAGAAACCCATTATGGCAGCTCTATGGCAGCCATATGGTATGCCCTTTGATTCAGGGACTGTCTCTTACTATGTGTCCATACAGTGCTTACAATAATGAAGACCTGATCTTTGTAGGGATCTCTGGGTATTACTGTAATATAAATAATATTTCATATAAAATATATGGTCATGCTCCCTGCATATTCTCAGACAAAATTTGGACTTGTGGTGTTAAGATGATCTCTCTGTGACATGAAACATTTCTTTAGTAGTGATTCTGAGTCTATTATATGAGCACCACAGGTTTTGATTAATATCAAAAGTAAGTGTCAAAGGGCTCTGGCGTCTGGTTTATAGATTCCCTGCCCCCCCCCCGCTGCTCTGTGTTTTAATAGAAATCCCTTTGTAATTTCACACAGAAGGATCTGCAGGTGGTCCTTTCCTGCTGATCAAATAATGATAGCATGATTAAGCAATTTTTAATATGTGATTAAAAAGCAAAGTTTATCTTTAATTAGACTGAGTGAGTAGCTAATGATATACATGGGTATTTCCTATCATCGGCTGAACTCCTCAACACTGCTACTCTTCCATAAGATTTGTGATTTAGTGCATACTCCAGATATATTTGTTCTTTCAAACACAGAGGGTTATGACAATTAAAAGCAGAAAAGAAACTGAGGTCACTTTTATGCACAGCATTTAAAATAAATCTTTGTTTGGTTTTATTTGAATCAAATCAAATAACAGAAATCAGTATAAAGTGGAATGTCTTGCTGTTACATCAGGACTTCCATTTATTAATTCAGTGGGATTCCATGACAGCTTGAAAGAATATTGGTTCAGGATGAAGTCTTCAAGAAATTTTAGTTCTGTGAATTTATCAAGCAGTTGTGAACATCCACAACTAAAACTGTTTGAGCTGTAGTTCAAGATGCCGCTTTATTCTTTCATTTTCTTTTGTTTTGTGAGCCCAGCAGTGCTTCTGCAGTGTGTCCTGCAGGACAGCTGGCACCAAACTTGGCTTCCATTTGTGAACTGCAAATGGGAAAAGGAGGGTATTTCAATTTTCATAGAATCATAGGGCTGGAAGAGATCTCAGGAGGTCATCGAGTCCAGCCCCCTGCCCAAAGCAGGACCAACCCCAACTAAATCATCCCAACCAGGGCTTTATCAAGCTGAGACGTAAACACCTCTAGGGATGGAGATTCCACCACCTTCCAAGGTAACCCATTCCAGTACTTCACCACCCTCCTAGTGAAATAGTTTTTCCTAATATCCAACCTAGACCTCCCCTACTGTAACTTGAGACCATTGCTACTTGTTCTGCCATCCCGTCACTACTGAGAATAGCCTCTCTCCATCCTCTTTGGAACTTCGCTTCAGGAAGTTGAAGGCTGCTATCAAATCACCCCTCACTCTTTTCTTCTGCAGACTAAATAAGCCCAAATCCCTCAGCATCTCCTCATAGCTCATGTGCTCCAGCCCTCTAATCATTTTGGTTGCCCTCCGCTGGATCCTCTCCAATGTGTCCATTTCCTTTCTGTAGCAGGGGCCCCAGAATTGGATGCAATATTCCAGATGTGGCCTCACCAGAGCCAAATAAAGGGGAATAATCACTTCTCTAGATCTGCTGGCAATGCTCCTCCTAATTCACCCTAATATGCCATTAGCTTTCTTGGCTACAGAGGTACACTGTTGACTCATATCCGGCTTCTCATCCACTGTAATCCCCAGGTTGTGTTTGTGTGTGTGTTGGTGTGTGTTTTTTTGCTGAACTGCTACCTACTCAGTCAGTCCCCAATGCTTCAGATTCTTCCATCCCAAGTGCAGGACTCTGCACTTGTCCTTGTTGAACCTCATCAGATTTCTTGGGGCCCAATCCTCTAATCTGTCTAGGTCACTCTGGAAACTATCCCTGCCCTCCAGCATATCTACCTCTCCCCCTAGCTTAGTGTCATCCGCAAACTTGCTGAGGGTGCAATCCATCCCTCATCTAGGTACTTAATGAAGATGTTGAATAAAACTGGCCCTAGAACCAATCCTTTTAGCACTCTCACAAGAGATAACTCATCCTGTATAAACAATATATGTTGGTGTACTGCTGATGAACTTTGAGAATAGCTTAAAAATCTCTCTTTACCCAAGTTCCTTATCTATTTATAAATACTTATGAATAAATATGTATTTCCCCACTCATGTATTAAAATCATGAGCATCTTCTGTTGAATTCCAGTGAACTGCTCCATTGAACCATGCCCTGTACTCCTCAAGTTTGTAACATGTTACAGTATGGATATTTTTGCTTTCTCTGGAGACATTCATGCTAATGCTGCTGTGTCTGATGTGAAATTATACAGGCCTTGTGAAAGCTTTCCTGACTTCATCCATACAGATCATTTTGACAGGAAAAAAAACTTGTTAGGAGGAAAGCACAAAAATAAAGCTATTTTAGCTGCTTTAAAAAACAAAACAAAACCAAATCATGGCTCCTTTACAATCTGAACAGCTAATCAAAGTCAAAAGTAGAAATTGATAGATTTTGGTATTTTCTTGGATGCAATCTTTATTTACAAAGAATGTAAAAAGTCCTACTTCTCTGAACACAGGTGAAACCAAGACTAAAAAGAGCAGTTTCTTACCTGACAGGCTAAGCCTTTCTAGACACAATGGAACTAAAAATCTCCTTTTTCCTTTGTTCGGGGTCACATCAGGCTTCCAAGGCTTTTAGCTGGCATTCTTCCTGCCTCTGCCTCTTTCAGTTTCTGTGTGTTAGCTCAGTTTCT
Organism: Pelochelys cantorii; assembly: GCA_032595735.1. NCBI lineage: Eukaryota > Metazoa > Chordata > Testudines > Trionychidae > Pelochelys > Pelochelys cantorii. The sequence goes on along the minus strand of CM064328.1, from coordinate 60,495,264 downwards.
CTGTGTCTGTCTGTCTGTCTCTCTCTCACACAAACACCTGCCCACAATAACCAGTGGAACCCCCACCCAACCCACACATACCTGCTCACAATCCCTACTGAACCTGCCCATCAAGTACTAATTTCTTGGCAGACTCCATTAGGGTTTAGTGTGGTTATCTAAGTGTTTCTTACAACTATCTTATGTGAAGAGTGTGTTTACAGTCAGTTTCAAAGAGGATTAAAATCTATGCAGCCAGTAGGTCTCAGCATAACAGTCCCCCCACCCTATATTTTAACTCTGCTCATCATCCCAATGGCACTCAAAATGGTCATGTCCTATATGACCCATCATAAACACAAAATAATACTCATCTGATGAATTGGGTTTTACCAAAGAAAGCTCATGATATAATATATTGGTTAGTCTCTAAGGGCATGTTTACACTCAGAAATTATTTCAAAATAACTAAATTTGAAGTAATAACTCCCAAAATTACTATTTCGGTATAAGTTTATTCCCCAAGGAAAGGAGGCATTATTATTTCAAAATAGCTTCTTATTTCGAAATTACGGATATGGTAATGTGGACGCTCCACTTGTTATTTCAGGGCTAAGGTGCCACAGGACTGCTTGTTGCTTTTAATGTTAAAGACTAGCATGGCTACCCCTCTGAGAATACAGACTGCTTTGTCTCTGATTTAGGGTGAGGGCAGCCAAGCTAAAATGCCGTTCCCCAAACAGTCAGAGCTAGCATCTGTTTCCAATAGGAAAATTGTTTTGAAACCTAGATATGCAAAGACATAGGAAAAGAGGAAAAGTCACAAGAGCCTTTTTCAACACCAAAATGCTAAATAACACCTTGTTGACCACTGAAAGAGATTCTAATACCTTTGTTTGTACTGTATAGCGGGAGTAGAGACAAGTCTTTTTTATACTAGCTTGTTAAGGTAATGTGTGCCGAACATGAGTTTCCTTATTTTTTTCCCATATGCTGTGCTTAATTAAAGGGTCCTTGCCGGTCCCTTGCTGTATTTTGTGCTTCACAATTTATCAGAAGCTATGTTTACTGTAGCTACTGTGTGAAAAGGGAATCCACTTATTTTAAATGGCTTTTGTTCCTCAGCATAGTCTTGGTGCTAGTCTATTACAAATAATAATTAATAATCAGCCTGATATAAAGACAATTAATGTGACCCCATATTAAGGTTGTCTGTTAGGCTTGTTCTGAGGTACTCTGCATTCTGCTGCTTCAAGTCCACATCCTTAAAGATTTTTATAGACTATGGCTAATATTTCTAGACTGGAGTCCAATGACATCTTTACAGAGAAGGAATGTGAAATTATGACACATGCTTCCATTATACTCTTCAGTTTCTGTGCTTTACTATATCATCAGTTTAAAAATGAATCAGACTAATACTAGATACCCAATTAGTTAAACACAAAGCAGACTTCTTTTTCCAAGACAGTTAAGTTCTTTTTATGGCAGTATAATATAGTGCTAAATCATAAACCGTGCTTGTACTCCTCCTGCCTTCCCATTCCAGATTCTTTCCCCAGTCCCTCCCCTGTTGTATATCCCCCCAATAAATAGTTATATTGCTTCAAAAAAGAAGGCTTCATTTGCTCTGCAGGGAAGGTGGGAAGGGAGGGCAGGGGAAAGGAGTGGAGGAGGAGGGAAAGGCACACAGAGGGAATGCAGGGGCTTCTTGTGGAGAGACACAGGGGAGAGTCTCACAACTAGCCTTGGATGAAACCCTCCCTCAAGGCCTCCCTGATGAGCACAACCCCTTGATGTGCTCTCCTGATGGTGCTGGTGTCTGGCTGCTCAAGTGCCTTGACCAGCCGTCCAGTCTCTGCCCTCCACCCTGGCAGAAAAGTCTCCCCCTTTGTTCTCACAAAGGTTGTGGAGCACATAGCAGGTCACCACCACAAAGGGGATGTTGTGTTTGCTGAGGTCCAGAGGGGTGAGGAGACTCCTGAACCTCCCCTTTTAAAGAGCCAAGTGCTCACTCCACCACCATGCAACACTTGATCAGCCTAGCATTGAAGTGCTTCTTATTGGGATCCAGGCTGCCCATGTAGGGCTTCATGAACCAGGGGAGCAAGGAGTAGGCTGCTTTCCCAGGATCGCTATGGGCATGTCCACCTCCCCGACTCTGATGGTGTGACTGGGGAAAAAAGTGCTGGCTTGCATCTTTTGGAACAGGCAGGAGTTCTGGAAGATGTGGATGTTGTGCACCTTCTCCGACCCAGCTGATGTTGGTGAAGCATCCCTGTGATTCACAAGGGCCTGCAGCACCATGGAGAATTGCCCCTTTCTTTTTATATAGTCTAAGGCATAATGGTCAGGGCCAGGATGGGGATGTAGGTGCTGTCTATGGCTCCGCCACAGCTGGGAAAGCCCATGGTGGCAAAACCATTGATGATGGTGTCCATGTTCCCCAGAGTGATGACCCTCTGTAGCAGCTACTTGTATGAGCACAGCCCCAACTGTGGATTTCCCCACACCAGCTGGTTTCCGACGGAGTGGTAGCTGTCTGACATGGTGAGCTTCCAGAGTGCAATGTCAACGCACTTCTGCACAGGGATGGTGGGTTGCATGCGGGTCCTGTTGCCTGAGGGCAGTTGCAAGTTTGAGGAAGGTGACCTTTGGCCTGCAGAAGTTCTGCAGCAACTGCTGGTCATCCCATAGCTGCAGGATGATGTCCCACCAGTCTGATCTGGTCTCCCGCCATCAGAAGCAGCATTCCGTGGTGTTCAGGGTATTGAGTGGCATGCTCAGCAGCAGGAACACCAGGGCCTGGGTGAGCAGGGCCTGCGGTCCAGGCTGGTCCTTGTTCTGCTGGCATGTGGGCAGTCTGGATGAACTGCTTCATGAGGTACAGCATGAGGCCTGTGAGCCTAGCACTGCTTTGCAGCAGCTCTTGCTCCATGTTGTGAGTGCTATGGTGTCCACAAGGGCAACCAGCACACACTGCATCCCTTTTGTGTCCCGCAAGGGGGGAGGCAGTAGAGTGGGGTGTGAGACGCAGCTGTATAGAGGAGCCCCTGAAAGCACATGTCACAGATTGCCTGACCAAGAAGCCACAGGAAGTATCCACTCTCCTGGTGCCCTCCCCAGAGTGGTTGCAGGGGCTCTAAGTCTGAGGCAGGCTCCAATCAGTGTGGATGCGCTATTTTGAAATAATTCTAATTTCGATGCTTCCCATAGTGGGGGCATGCTGTTTTGATTTTGTTATTTCAGGAATTATGATGAATTCAGTTATTTTGAAATATTTTCCAAGTGTAGACATGCCCTTTGGGTATTAAAGTGAAAAGAAAGAGGAAGCTGTCAGGACACTAGCTAATCAGAGGGAAAGCTTTAAAGAGTGCTCTTTCCTCAAGCCAGGGAGGGATGGAGGGACAATCCCTCCGTTTTAGCAGAAGAGAGAGAGAGCTTTTCTCCCCTTTTACTTTAACCCCTGACATCACATTTGTGATAATTTTGAACACATTACATGGGCAATTTAGTCACATAATTCCTTTTCATGTTAGCCACAGTAGGGAAAAAAGTATTGCTAGAAAGGTATCCAATGTGAAATAAATGTCATTTTGTTTTACCTTTTCTTGAAATACCTCATAAGCCCTATGCTGAAAGGGTACATTAATTACATGCAGTGTTACCATTACCTATAAACAATTTAGCTCATGTTACCAGGACTAGAAAATTCTGGTCTCCATGTTTCTAATGTAAATAAAGTTTTCTTATGTGACGTGACATACTACATTATGTATCACGTTCGACCAGCCTAGAAGCAAATGTATGGCCTGATGCTATTCTTACCCTTGTTTTAGACTGGTAACTTCAGTGGAACCATAGCTAATTTACATAAACTTATGTGAGGAGAATCAAGCCCATAGTAAAGTACTTTAAAAATTATTGGCACAAAAGTGCATGTCTTTCAGCTCTGATTTTATATTCTATACAGCTTAGACTAACAAATGTACCAATTTCCTATTTTAATGAACTCTGGTGATAAAGACAGAAATGTTATTTCGTTCAATTAGAGCTGCTCATGCTGAAACCACTCGTGTGTGAGAGTTTCAAATTTGGTAGCAAAAAAGGTGTAATAAAAGATTGATTAGTTTTTATTTGGATGTACTATATTCCATTTTTATCCAAACCCAAATTAATCACATATATTTCAAATCTGAGGAATATTAATGGATGATTTACATGCAGGGAATGTTATGAAGTACACAAATTAGTTGGAAAAAAGCCTGTTAAATCTTCCACTCCATTTCCCTTCAAATGCAAGATTGTTCCCTTCAGTACACTGTCTACTGTTTTGTCCAGTCCATTGCTTAAAGTCACAAGCAATGTAATTTCCACTGCTAGTTTATGAGACTCCTTGGACTAATATTTTTCACTGATAAGTATGCTTTTAAAAAGTTTCTTTATTTAATCCAATTATGTGAACTAAAAGGAGATGATTGAAAATCAGAAATTCCATCTTCCAAGAAATTCCAACATCTCAATATTTTTGTCGTCCCAAATTGGGCAACATTTTTTTTGGTGGCAGATTGAAAAGCTCTGAAAACTTTTGATTCAGAAATGTCAGCATTTTGTCTTGACTTTTTAACACTATTTCAATATTCACTCCTTTAAATGTTTCATTTTGGTTTATTAAATCAAATTGGAACATTTTTGTTTCAGATTGGTGATGTATTGAACCAGGTCTGTCCAAACTGCCTCTGTGCCTCAATTCTGTGATGACCAGTAATGGAGCAGCATTGTGATCTGCAATGGTTGTTTTCCTGCTTGCAAGAAGCCAGGATGGATTTTCTCTGAAGTGCAGGCCAGTGGCTATGCTGGAAATAAGTTATGTGATCTGGAAGGATAAATACAGACACTGTGGAGCACCAGAGAGACTGATGAATTTGTGGCCAGCCCAGGTATGCCTACATTTGGAGCTGGGAGTGCAATTTCCATCTTACAGACACATTCATGCTAGCCTGACAACAGAGGCTTTCTGCTTCTGATGTACTTTTTTTTTTTTTTTTTTTGCCATTACATTTGGGTCTTTGGCTAGCACTTCAAGAAAGCCCAAATAAGTGAAGATTATATTTTTATACTTCTACCATAGTTTATGCTCCTTTCTATTTTCCTCATTAAAATTTAACTTCCACTTTTTAAAGAACGTCTTTTTGTCTCTCACTGTTTCTTTTACTTTTGTTTTCTAGCCATGGTGCAACTTGTGGAGTCCCATCCAGTTTGCAGGGATTTCACTTTTGGCACTGTACCATTTAATATCTGTTTAACTAACTTCCTCGTTTATGTGTAGTCCGCCTTTCTGAAATTAAATGCTACAGTGTTGGGCTGCTGTCATGTTTTCTCTGCTACTGGAATGTTAAGTTTAATTTAAACAATGTACCAAGTGGCCCAACTATATTTAGCACTTGGACCAGATCCTGTGCTCCACTTAAGACCAAATCAAGAATTGCCTTTCCCCTTGTGGGTTCCAGGATTAGATATTCCAAGAAACAATAATTTAAGGCGTCCAAAAATTTATTTCTACATCACTTCCATAGCTGACATGCACTCAGTCAATATGGGGATATTTGAAATGTCCCATTATTATTGTTTGTTTGTTTTTTAAATTATAGCTTCTCTAATCTCTCTTATGATTTCATGGTTATTATCCCCATCCTGGTCAGGCAGTTGGTAATGTATCCTCGCTGCTATATTCTTACTATTAGTGCATGGAATTAATCTCCTTAGAGATTCTATGGCACAGTTTGGTGCATCTAAAATTTTTACTTCATTTGATTCTATGCTTTCTTTCACTCTTCTACCTGCCTAACCTCTTCTATCCTTCCGATATATTTTCTACCCTAGTATTACTGTGTCCCATTGATTATCTTCATTCCACCAATTTCTGTGGTGTTTATTATATCAATATCCTCATCTAATATAAGACACTCTAGTTCATCCATCTTATTCTTTAGACTTCTTGCATTTGCATGTAAGTTCTTTAAAAAAGTGCCACTTTTCAGCCATCTGCCATTACAATATGTAATTGAAAGGAATTCTTTTTCATTTCACTGTTGGAATTTCATTTTAATGTTTCTCATCAGTTCCTATTTGTATTTGAACCTCTTCCACCCTCTCCTCTTTATTAGGACACAGTGAAATCTCCATTAATACATCCTCCCCTCAGAGATGTGTCTGTCCTAATCACATGTCCTAGAAAGTCTCTTCTGTGTACCTTTGTGTCTCTCTTAGCACCTCCAGTTCAGTCACTCTGGTGTCTAAAACTTGTACACGGTCTCTGAGGGCCAGGAGCTCCTTGCACTGAATGCACACATATGCCACCTGCCTACAGGGGAAGTAATCATACATGCTGCATTGGGTGCAATAAACTGGATAGCCCTCATTCTGTCACTGGGCATCTGCAGCTCATTCTGTTGTTGAAGTTTTGTTTCTCTTGGGGTGTTTTTTTGCTTTAATTTTAAAGAATGCTAAGTGTATCTAGCCCTCCCCCACTCCTTATCTAAACTGCCCTCTTGTAGGACATTGTTGCTAGCTGTGGTTTGGTATCTTGCTGTATCTTCTGCAACATTGCCAAACTTCCCTTGTATAAAGATTTGTTGGTTGCCCACTCCCTCGCTGTGCACTCTTCTTGTGTTGTACATTTGGTCCAATTGCTCCTTTCACATTTTTGTCTTTCCTCTTTACTGTGTCAGGGTATGTCTACACTGCTGTTTTTTCAGAAAAACAGCTGTTTTTCTGACACAAACTCATTACATCCATATGGCAATCGTGTTCTTTAAAAAAAAAAAATCGAAAGAACAGAGGGGTTTCTCCGACATTGGTCAACCGCTTTCTATGAGGAAGAAGACTTTTTCCGAAACAGCTCTTTCAGAAAAAGGTGTGTGTGGATGGGGAAGAGGGAGTTCTTTCGAAAGAAGAGGAAAGAGGAAAAAGCACAGGTGCTCTGGTGGCCACTCTGTCCATAGGAATCACAGCTTAAATGTGAGAGAGCATCCATTCAGTGATAGCTTTTTCGATGCGCTTTTGCTGTGTAGATGCTCTTTTGAAAGACGTTTTTCCGGAAGGAAGATCTCTTCTGGAAAAGCTTCTTCTGAAAGAAGCCTGCAGTCTAGACATAGCCTCAGTGTAGTCTCATGCTGTCTCCCCCTGTTCCTTTATGGCAGGGGTGGGGAACCTTTTTTGGGCTGAGGGCCACTGACCCACAGAAAAATCAATCAGACAGGGGGCAGCAGAGGCTGGAGTGCCAGTGCGGGATCCCTAATGTTGGGGGGGGGGGCAGCCCATAGCCCCAAGGGCTGGATCCAGACAAGCCAGGGACCACATGTGCATTGAGGGATCAGGGTTTTGTGGCCTATTGGAGAAGGAGGGTGAATTTTTACTCCAATTTATATTCAAAATGACAAGATACCACTCAGAGGTATTTTGGGGCTGGATTATAAATATGCTGCTCATTCATTGGACTGGTTATATTTTGTTCTACCCTGAGTCAATAATGAAGGGGGATTGCCTCTTGAGAGGGAAGAAGAGAGTGGGTTCAAGAAGAGTAATAAAACAACAGCTTTGCACTTCAAAAGGTCTAATACAATAGTGTTCCGGGGATGTGTGTGTGTGTTTCTTGAAGTCTGAATATTTTAATGTGCTCATTTTGTGGAATGAGCTTTGAGCATATTTGCTTCTTTAATGGCACTTGGCAAATGTTTTATCATTATCTTTTGCTAGGTTTGCATTTTGACTGGAATTAATCTTGATAGCAGACAGTCAACAGATATGTTGGAGGATTTTTGCTGCTTTGGATGCATTGTGCTATATTTCCTGTACTTCATAACTTGCGTATTTTATCTCAGTGGAATTCTGTTTGTGTGGGGAAAATATATCCACCAAACATAGAGCATGTTCTCCTTACAGATTGAGGCTGGACCATTTGTTCTGTCTGGGTTCAGATGCTGTATTTTATTCTTGCAAACCATGCTTGAAGTGTTCTTATTGTTCACTGCGTCTGAAGTTTGCTTGTCAAGCAGGAAGATAAAGAACAACTGGATGAAAGGAGTGATAATTCAAAAGAGACTCATGTAGATGTATAGAAACATTGTAGAAAGAGTGATGAGGGTGGCAAAGATTAAAAAAAATTATACAAAAGGCATCTGAAAAGATAACCACTAACCTTTTATTTGTGCTTTCCCAATAAGTGTATAGGATTTTTTCTGACTTCCACGGCAGACATAGTTTAAACTGAGAAGAAAGAAATATATGGTCAGAGAAGACCATAGGAATTCATTATGGACTTCCAAAGAAATAAAAAAAGACACTTCAGGAAATATTGTTCAGACAAGATGGCTTAGAATAGATCCGTGATCGCCATAAATTTTGGATATGCTTGCAGTAGAGATAACAACAGTAAATGAATCTGTAATGAAGGCTACACATTCCTGGATGCAGTTGGAGTGGGAGGAATATCTTCTTACTGTATTGTTAACCAGCCCATGAAATACAAGGTCTGTTCTATTGCAGGGGAAAGTAATGGACTTTTTGTCATAAATCAAAATTGGCAAAAGAAAAATAAAAACCTGTGACGCTTTTAGGAGCAGGTGGAAAACCAAAAAGGGACACACTGTTAAAAATCTAAAGAATGTAGAAAAAATGAAGAAAATAGTGAAGTTATGGGAGTTTTGTTGTTGGTTCAATAGGGCCAGGATTAGACTGCATAAACAGATTGCTAAAAGCTAAGTAATAAAAGCATAGATTAAGGCATTTAAAATTTATGCTTTAGACAAGTGTTGAAGTCAACAACTGTCAGAAAGAGAGGAAGAAAACTAAAGAGATCAAATAAAGAGAATCAAATTTTGTTAATCCATTTTCCATCTTATTTCCTAGGTAGGCAGGATAGAAATTTGACACAATCCCTTATTCTATATTATATTTATATTCTATAAAAATTACATTAACTCTGTTACCTGAACCTCTATATGCAAGAAAACAATCAGATGTAGTAAGCGGTAGGGTCACAAACCATCCAGTTTGCAGTGAAAGCCAATGGAGTTTTCTGATTACCCATGTTTGAAAGGGACAAGGATCAACCACTAAATGTAAATATTTTGATAAATATTGTAAAAGGAAGTCGAAAATACATATTATGGGTGTTTTTATGAAATAAAGTTAATGGAGATTGGCAGCAGCTTTTTACATATTTGTATTAGCTCACTTGTGAATTTCTCTTGAGTAGAAGCTACCAATTGTGCCAAATTGTGTTCAGGTATCTAACTGCTACCCATTGGAGGCTGAAATAAACTGGATTTGCCTGTGAATTCCAGTTACAGTGCCTTTCACTGACAAACTACTCCACAGACATCAGTAGGATTTATCTGTGATGTTAGAAAACTACATTGTAAATCATTTATAAATAAAAATATTTTCATGCAAGAAAGCATAATGAGTATGTCAAGTAGAAAAGCAACTGGGCAAAACAATCACCTCATTGGAACTGACATGTTGTATGATAACAATATTATTACTGTCATTTTCAGTGAAACTTCAGGAAACTGTTAATAAAGTTACAGTTCTGATCAACCAGTCCTTCAAAACACTATTTTTCTGAAGGCTAGATCACCCATGTACCTGTCTGAGTTGAGTTCATTAAGTAGGTGATAAGCAGTGGCTGTACTTCCCATGCACAAGCAAAAAATTCAACTAACAAGTCTGCAGGATATCAAACTCCTGTAAGCATGAGTTCCAATGAAGTTGCTGAAACAAAAGTTATACATTGAGACTGAGAACTTACTCTCTGCTGAGCTCAAGGTTTGGCTTTGGTGTGTATGACACAATGTTGGGCTGATGTGAATCACCAGAAATAAATGAAATGGGAATTTGAGAAGAAACACCGTACTGGGGATCAAAACATTGTCAATATCACTTGCGTAAGAGTGGGAGGTCTGTGGGTGAGGTGTGAAGCATTGTTAAGCCTGTAAGTCTGTCCTGGAGGTCACCGAAGTCATGGACTCAGTTACTTTCTGGGATCTCTGTGACTTCTGCTGGTGTGGCTGATCCCAGGGCTGCCCAAGCAGCTGACACCAGGGCAAGTTCCTTGGATGGCCCATAGCCAGCTGCACGGGATGTCCCAGGCAGCTGGTCTTGGGGGTGCCTGAGCAATGGCTAGTGCCATTGTTCCCAGGGACCACCCAAGCTCTAGTCTCAGTTCCAGCTCCAGACACTGTCAGAGCAGCCCTCCGGGGGACCTCTGAGCAGTGAGGGGTATTCAGGCCCCCTACCAGAACAAGAGCCAGCTGTCAGTCCCTGGGGCCTCCCACAGCAGCATCAACCCAGGGCCCCAGAAGCAGCTGAAATTTAGTCACGGTATTTTTAGTAAAAGTCACGGACAAGTCACAGGCCTATGAGTGTTTTGTTTATTGCCCTTGACCTGTCTGTGACTTTTATAGAAATACCCTGACATATCTTAGCCTCAATTATTGTATATACAATGTGCACTATTTCTGTATTAGCCCATGGGCTAAAGATAATTATATACTGTGCATCTACAACAGAAGCTCACTGGTAAACTTCCAAGCAGACTAATCTTTATAGTTTACAGACACCCTTGAGTACTCCTAATGGGAAAGCTTGCTCCATACATTTATCGGCTTTTACTACCACCTGTGATAAAGGCTGCTAAAGTTTCTGCTGGTTGCTCAGGGCACTTTGTTTGCAAGTTTCTCTCATTCCATGACACTGTCAAGCAGCTAACACATATTCTAAAGGATCAATGTCTCTGTGAGAGCATCTTTCCTTGAAGACAGACCTGGCCTCTACATGAAACAGCATATTGAGCCATGCTGCTGATAGGCACAGTCATATTTTCTTCATGTGATTTTCAGTTTCTGTCAGCTGAGCAGTTTGTGTAACTGCTTCCAACTGCTCAGATTCTGACAGATTTTCTTTTCTAAGTGACTCTAGAAATGAAATTTGACCTTTAATGGTGACTTTACTTGATTATAACTGAATTTTTTGTTGTAAAGGGGTAAAATCACTATTTTTATAAGTTCAGTCCAATTTGCTGAACTGATTTTCAACAATCAAGAGAGAGGCTGAGTTTGGTAAATGGGTACTTGGATTTAAAAGCAGAACATATAAGCCTTTTACAGGGGCTCAAAGAAATGGGGTGTTGTTTGCCAAATGTGATACTTTCTTTTCTTTTAATGGATTTGTATTACTCAGGAGCCTTACTTACATTGCTCAGAAACTATTTTATTTTAATCTTTATTTTTAAAACAGTTCAAAAGTGCCATATATGTATGTTGTACCAAATCTTCTGGGCATCAGAGTGTGTACCAATCTTCTCCTTCATTGCCCTAGCAGGACTTAGAGTAGGACATAAATAGCTAAAATTAGGCTAATTACTATGGATCTACAAGAGAAAAATCGTAAAGGTCAGATCAGGTAAAGCTATCATGGATTAGCTAAGCCTCACTTAGACTTGACCACTTTTCCTGGTCAAGAAAAAAACAAAGTGGGCCCTCTTAATACTAGGATCATGGCCTGGGTTTTGAGGCTGAAGCACTAGCGACTTTTTTTCTGTTCTAGAACCAAGATGTTCGAGAGAAGGCACATGAGAAGCACCAAGAGTCAAGTTAATTCTTGTAACATGACATCGTGTTTTCCCCATAATTTTCCGTGGGCTAGAATGTCCTCCCAAAATTGGTTTAGCAAGCATTTTACCTAACCTCCTTTCCAATCTTCCTTTCCAGTCCTCCTCGAGGCCTGACTGTAATGCAATACCCACAACAAGTAAGTTGAAAATCTTTTAAGATACTTATTTATCTTATATTTTAAAGTACTTTATGGAGTAATGCCACCAAGCTGGGCATGCATCTTTGTTTGAGTAGCTGCAAAGTTCTGTTACACTCATCCCTCCTGTTTTGGTCTCACCTTTGTTGTATCTCACGGATGGACAACCACGAATAGTGGATGGACTGTATGAGTGGCCCTCCTTCACCAGACTAGGCTGTAGCAGCCTGCGATCCACTGGGGCACCACCTGCAGCCCATGAACTTGCTGTCTGTCCCCTCCCCAATGCACTTCTTGTGCACTGGGGCACTGGAATCCCACACATCTGTTCCTCCTCCTCCTCCTTACACTTTCAGAGAAGCTGTAAATTGCCTGATTTGTGCTTTGTCCTCATGCCTCAACCTCCCTCCTAGAGCTGGAATACCATGAACAGCTGATTCCTCTGAAAGTGCTGGGACTGAGTGGAGAAGCATAGGAAGTAAAAGGCTCCAGTGCCCCAGTGTCTGAGGCATGTGGGGGAGGTGGGTAGCAGGGGATCCGTGGTTAGCAGGTAGAGCCACGTGTTGTCTACCATTGTTACATATTGTTCAGTTGTGCACCTTGTGGGACAGGGACCCTGTGTTGTTAATTTGTAAAGTGAGGTGCCTACAGCTCTTTTGGAAAAAAATACCTCCCCAATAGTGCTAATACAAAGACTTGAATGAAGAGAGGGGACGAGTTGTGGCTAAAGCTGTGGCACAGGACTCAGAAGACAGGGTGTGGCAGTGCTCTTTCACCCTGGGAACAGCCCCTTGCTTTAGGGCAAGATGTTGGTTTTATCTTTGGCTCCAGTTTCTCCTGCAGGCTGCCTTCCTCAGACCCCAGCTCTTCAGTGACTTAACTCTCCAGCCTTCTCACCTCAGTGCAGCCCTTTCCAGTCAAGCCCCAACAATAGTTCAAACAAATAATTCTTCTGTCTTCTTGGGCTATTGAAGTCTTTTCTTCTCCACTTGCAAATGCTGTCTCAGGGAACACATCCCACAGAAGCTACTCCTGTGAATTTCCTCCCATAAGAGAGTCTTGCCTTCTCTTCACTACATCTTGCTCTCTCTGGGTATGTCGACACTGCATTCCTCTTTCGAGAGAGGAATACAAATGCAGAGGACTGAAATTGCAAATGAAGCATGGATTTGAATTTCCTGTGCTTCATTTGCATAATCGCATCCGGGCGCTATTTTGAAATACCCTATTTCGAAAAAAGAAACGCTGTCTAGACGCGGTTATTTAGAAAGAAAACCCTTCCTTCAAAATTACCATTACTTAAGGGTAATTTCGAAAAAAGGGTTTTCTTTCAAAATAACCGTGTCTAGACAGCATTTCTTTTTTCGAAATAGGGTATTTCGAAATAGCGCCTGGATGCGATTATGCAAATGAAGCGCGGGAAATTCAAATCTGCACTTCATTTGCAATTTCATTCTTCTGCACTTTCATTCCTCTCTTGAAAGAGGAATGCAGTGTAGATATACCCTTTTTCTATGGCCTGCCACATGGAACCAATTGGGGCCAGCCCGAGCCATTCGCACGCCCTGGGCCCTGGGAGCGCGGCGCCGCTCCCAGGAGTACGACGCATGCGCAGCCCCGCCCCCGGGCACCTGGCGCATATGTGGTGCCACCCAGGGCATGCAGAGCATGCACGGTGCTGCCCCTGCCCGGCCTGGCAGCCCTGCGTGGCGCCCCCTACAATGGGGTGCCCCGGGCGGTAGCCCGGTTGGCCCGAAACTTGGGCTGGCTCTGGAACCAATGCTGTCTTCATGGCCTTCAAGGGCGCCATTTCGGGAGGGTCGGGGGGGGGGGCAGCAGCTGTGCGCTCCAGGACACAGCTTGCTTTTCATCCTGTTCCCGAGATGCTAAAGCAGTGAGGGGAAAGTGCTTGCATTCCGTGCATGCCTGTGACACCTGGCAAGGGAGCTCACCAGCCAGGTGTAAGAGGCATGCATGGAATGGAAGCACTTTCCCATCACTCCTTTAGCATCTCAGGAACAGGATGAAAAGCAAGCTGTGTCCCGGCGCTCACGGCTGCTGCCCCCCAGCCCTCCCAAAATGGCATCCTTGATGGCCTTCTTTGGGTTTCTAACCCCAGTGCTCTTATGGAGAGACATGTATGTGTGGTTTTCTTCCACAGTCTTCTTTTAAAGCCTATCTCCACCTCTTGCAGCCAGGAGGCAGTAAGTTAATTAGCCATCCCTCAAATCTGTAGCACAACTAGTTGGGGTTTTATCCCTTACCTTGCAGGTGATTGGGGGTTAAGCCACATCATGGGTGGGTTCAAAATCCACATATCTTTGGCGAGACCTTGAGTAAGCCACTTATGCCCTAATTTAACAAAATATTGGCTCAGGGTTTAAGCCTACTTCTCCCTTTTATTGACACATAATGGTCTGACTTAGGTCTTCAAGAACTCTCAACCTAAGTCCAAGAGCTGTGCAAGAAGACGAATCAGAGCCCAAAGCCTGTCATTTTGCTTTGTGGATGCAGGTTAAGTCACAGATCCTAATCAAAAAGTCTTTGTAATGCAATATGAAGGCATTGGCATAGCTGTGGGGAGATCCTAGTCCAGCCATTGTAAACACAGCCTTACAATGCAGCGTGGGTCTGGGAAATATTGAGTTCACAAGCTCAAATTCTACGGACCCAGATTTACAATGCAGAGTAGACATAACCTCTGTGCCTTAGGTCCTTACCTAGGATGCATCCTTTCTCTGAGCCCTTATTTGTCTAGTCTATTTAGATTGCAAGCATTCTGTCGTCAGGACCGCCTCTTACAGTGTATACTAATTCTCATTCTTTTTCCAACCCAATGATTAAATGTTTTACCCTGTGATTGGATGGGCTATTAGTGTTAAATTCTCACTACTCTGATTATTTAAGCTTAATGCTTTATGTTGTGAAAGAATCTATTCATTTGTGGGAACATTAAAAATGCATTTTTATACTGAGCGTTCTCAAATTCATAAGTGCTAGTGTGGTGCTGGCAGGCAGAGCTGAACCTGGGACCTCTGGAACTTAGTGCATGAGCCTCCACAGCATGCGCTAAAAGCCAGCTAGCTCACAGTTAAAGCTGTAGAAGAAACTTATTCTTTTTCTCTCTAAGTGGTCTAAGTACCACTACATGGGACAGTGAACCATACCCAGTAGGTGTGAGGTTACACTAGTACAAAATATCAGAGTCAAGGTGGCTGCTGTTACACCTAAAAAGTTGAGATGATAGATCACCTGGCCTACACACCACTTCAACTTATTCTTAAGGTTTAATACCGCTCATACTGCTTTCTGCCTTTTAGCCTTTTTGTAGATCTGACTTACAGCCTGATTCCCATAAAACACGGAGCAATGACCAGCAGAAAACACAGTATGGCAGCAGAAAACTAATCCAGTCACAATATGACCATCCACTGCAACTTCAGCTGTCAGTCATGAAGTCAGAGTCAAGCCAACAGCCGATGCATGCTTATTGAACTCCCTGGTGTCATATAATTGCTGGAATGTTGTAGATTAGGCTGAGCTAGCACTTAATTCTAAACCCTTTTTTTCAGTTGTTTATAACTATATAGAGGCACTCTAGAAATTTCAGTCTACTATCAAACCAGATTTGAGTTCTTTTGGACAGTTCAACAGAAAATCCATGTGAATGTTTTTGAGTTGTATAAACATCAAAGTAATATTGTTTTCTGCTGTTCAAACACTTCTTCTGTACTGTCATAACTCCGATTTCTTTTTAAAACTTCAGATGCAGCATATGGGTAGTCCTGAGTGATGGATCCGTGCTTAATCATGCTTGAGGAAATTTGATTTGGAAACATTTAAGAAACAGACATTTGAAAATAGAGTGTGTTGCTTTCTTGATATCAAGCAAGAAATATAGCATGGTTTGAATGTCTGTAGATGTGTATATTTGCATTAACAGCTGATGGATGTTGAAGGTATGTTACTAAATGCAGTGTCCACCATTAAAATATTTACACTTGCTATTTGAAAGTAATTGTTATATTACCATTAATTTTTATAATGTTACAATTATATTTAATTTTTTTTATCTTGGGTGAGCATGGTTTAACACCATATTCCTGTAAAAGTTTACATTTTCAGTCTTTACTTAAATCACTCAAATCTTATGACTCTTCCAAAAATGTTGTACAAAACCAGTTAAACATAATAGTCAAGCATAAGGGAATGTGTTTTGACCCTTTAAGGGCAGGTTCTAGTGCCAAGGCATTTTGGGATTTGTAGTGTAGAGGGACTATGGAAGCTGTAAGTCTCAATGGATCTGGGATGAATGTGTATGTTTAAGATAATTGCTACACGTATTAGGGGAGGGGTGTTTCTACCTGCATGGAGAAGGACTTGCATTTGGATCTCTCCAGGCAAAGAGTCTGAAGAACAGCCAAAATGCTTGGAAAAGCATCCAGAGAAATGTGTTTTCAGCTGGTAACCCAAGACTGATGAGAGGATTGGAGACAGGAGACTCCACTAATGGGATTTGGAAGAAGAGCTGTTTGTGAGTTCTTGTACTGAGGGGTGAAGGCTTGCTTGTGTCAATGTCTGCTTTTGAATCCTTGGGCTAAGGGTTGTGTAGAAACCCATACTGAGAGATGGATGTATTTATTGGACTTTCCATTACCCTAAGAACAAAGCAGTTTGGGGTTTGGCAAGAGGGCTGAACTACCTTGTCTGGAGGAGTAAACGTGAAGCAGTGGCCCTTCTGATGGCAGAAGGTTCAGAGATCTTCTTTCACCAAGTTATACAATTATTTAATAAGAGGTAAGTGTAATATTTTATTAAAGTATGAAAGGTTCAACTATGAAGCTTTACTACTATGCAGTTGCCCTTGGAGAAAATTTAGATGGAGAAAAAATCATCTTTATCTTTAAATTGTTTTGAACTACTGCAAAGATGACAAACTGAAAAGCTTCTTCCCCCACTCCCTTCTCCTGTATTTATTTTGACTCTGCACATCCTAAACTCAAAACTCTGGTCATCTGAAGAAATGGGCTGTGCCCATGAAAGCTCATGATACCATTTACATGTTTTGTTAGTCTATAAAGTGCTACCAGACCATTTGTTGTTTTTAAAGTTTATTTGAAAAGCTTTTGACAGATTACACAACTTCTAATACTGGGTTTAACTAATTTGTTTGAGCTGGATGATGTATAGCTTTCTCTGTGTATTTAACTACATTTTCTCCATTTCTTTCTGCAGTGCTAATGATTAGATAACATGTACTCTGACCAGTAATTTGCAAACTGTCATAATTTCCCTTCCTTTAACATATGGGTTTAAAGTGTATTTTGTATTAACTGTCTGTGGCTAGTTCACAGAACACTTTTACTGCTGCTATCTGCTGGAGTTACTCATTTAGCTTAAGTGGTAGAGATTTGTGCTTTGGTGCTGACAGTTCTGGTTCAGACTTCCATGATGCCCCTTGGTGGAGATTTTTGCTGTGCTTTGGGTGAATGGAAGGACTCTCATTAGCACCTTGCTTTGTAGTTATACTGCTTTTTCTTAAAGTCTTGTCAGGGGAAGGCAATCTGCATGGTCCAGTTCTTGTGAAATTATGAACAGACATCTTTACTGTGTGCTAATGTATATTATCATTTTTTTTCTTTGATCAAATACTTTCATGTGTATAAAGTACTTGAACTCCATAAACTTATTTGTATGCCACCTAATCTAAATGTAAAATTAAAAAAACCTGAGCATCAGATATGAATGTAAGTGTACCCTGGGCTGCATAAATTATGCCTTCAGAGTGACCTCTGTTGAATGTGACTGAAAGAGGACTGCAATATTATTCAGTGTTCAATCACTCTCAGATGAGTGTTTTTGAAGCAAAATCGGCTTATGTAATGCTTAACTCCTGCTCTAGGCTTGTTGCCAGGGAGTGGCACCATTTGAATCTTTTCCTCTTGTAAAATTTCCTTTCCTAGTCATTTATACTTACTGAGCTTTTAGTGAATCGAATAAAAAAGCGATAATATCCTGAGTCACAGTTATTACTTCCTCATACAAACATCATACATTATTTAAACTGAACCCTAAATCTCTCCCTCCTGAGTATGGTACGCACAAAGGGTCTCAAGTTTAGTACTGCCTCTTTATAGAGGAAATGAATCGGGTACAAAACATGGGAGCAAGGTTCACTCCTCAATCAGATGTTTTGTTTGCTTTCCCTCAGGCACTCTACTCTTCCATGATGTAGGATTTCCATTCCCAGAAATGCCTAATACCTATCTGGAATCTAAATTCTAAGGCTCAAAACATCCATATGAATCCCAGAGGAGCAGCCAGTGGTTTTCTTTATACATCATTGGTTGACTTTATATATATTTTCTTGACCTGCTCTATGTTAGTGATAGTTTTGCTCTCTGAGTAGGAAGCCTGGGTGAAATGCCTTCAACCAGAAGTTCTTTTCTTGATACTGAGTTCACAGGATATAACCGGTGTCATGCTTGTGCACTTAGGGGGTAGTGTTGGAGCATGTGACTGAAACCTTAGGTAGCAAGGATAAACTTTTCTTTTTTTTAATGTAAACAGCACAACATTGGGAAACTTGTTATGGCACATGCATTGTTTCGGAGCAGCACTTGGAACTTTCTGATCCTTAAGTATTTTGATATTTTAAGATCATTGGTGCTTTAAATGACTCATGAAAAACACAAACTAGAATATGGGACACAAACTAGAAAATGTGCCTAGATAATTCCTACAGATCATTAATGAAAACTCCCACAGAGAGCAAGGTGATGCCATGGTCACCTGCCTCCACTGAAGCTGTGTCCTTGGCATTTGGGAAGGAGATACTGCTGCGGAGACACAGGGCTCTCATGTGAAGGCCACTTGCCTCCTGTTTGTGGAACAATATGCCACAAGAGGAAGGGTACAGGAATGGAGCACTGGATTGCAATTTTTGTTGTCCATTTCCTTGTGTCCTGGGTGTAGCTGACTAATTAATCAATTTTCCTTAGCATGATCTTGAAACCAGGTGAAGATAGGCATTCTCCCATCCAGCTCACCTGCAGGACCTGATTGGGTTAACCTGCTTTGAACATGCCTAATTCTGTACAAAATAGGGGTGTGTGTGGCAAGGAAGAGATGGAGGAGGCAGCAGCAGCAGGAGTAGTATCCTTCTACATAACCTTTAGCACACTAGTTAGGGAACTTACCTGGGATCTGGAAGTTTGTGGTCCAGTTTCTC
This sequence comes from Pelochelys cantorii, assembly GCA_032595735.1. Classification (NCBI taxonomy): domain Eukaryota; kingdom Metazoa; phylum Chordata; order Testudines; family Trionychidae; genus Pelochelys; species Pelochelys cantorii. The sequence continues at coordinate 60,476,240 of CM064328.1, read as the reverse complement.
TCTCTGCCAGATGATTTGAAAAGAGGTTTCACATCTCTTCAGGGAGCACTCTAAGTACAGGGCTCCAGAGTCATTCACATACTCTCTCTAGCCCAATTAATATTTAATAATATAATACAATGTGGAATGGCTGCAACAGGAGACACTGTGAGCCCTACATCACAATAGCTCATAGTTCAGTGGAGGGTCACTCACCTGTGAGGTGGGAATACTCTATTAAAGTTCCTTCTTCCTATCAAGCAGAATGGGGAATTAAACCAAGGTCTCCTGCATTCTGGGTGAGTACCTTAAATACTTGGCTAAAGGTTGTAAGGGAGGCATTGAAATGCTTATGTCCTTTTGTAGACCCAGCCCAAAATCTTTAAAATGGGAAAATGTCATTGGTCAGATGTAGTGATTTTACAAAAGTAATTTGGGTCACGTGTAAGATCTGATGTTTTAATATGGTGGTTAAAACACTGATTGGATTTCGAGTTGAAAGTATCAGTCAGATGGTATAATCTTTGTCCTCATTTGGATAGTCACTTTCTGCTAGTTTTTGAAGAGGACAAGGTAGGTGAAGTAAAATCTTTTATTGGACTGTCTTCTGCTGGTGGATCAGATGAGCTTTTGAGCTTCAAAGAGTTCTTCTTCTTCAGGTTTGTAGAAGATTACCAGAGTGTCTGAGCTAAATACAAAGTAATACAGACTGTTAAGCATAAGAGGTTTGTACATGCCGTAGGAAAGTACTTAAACTCAAGTGGGCATTAAGGATTAACAGGCAATAGGGTATATAAAAAATTGTTGTAATGAGCCATAAAACCAGTGTCTGTGTTAAGTCCATGGTTTCTAGAAGAGTTATGAATTTAAATGCCCACCAAAAGAGGTTGGTCTAATAAAAGATATTACCATACTTTCCTTATCACTCTAATATCTGGGGCTAAAATGACACTGGAAAAGTCTGTGACTAAGTCATACTACCAATTTTTCTTTGCTATTGGTCATCTTATTGCCAGTTTTTTGGGGGGAGTCAATATTTTAAAAAAGTTCTTGAAACTAGTAAGACATGATTACATATTGAGCTTGAGATACGCAAGATTTGCCAGTTACGGCCAAGGAAGAGCTTACGGTATTTCAAGGCAGGAGGCACAGGAACAGAAGTTTGAAGGGACTCTACTTCTCTAGAGATCAGCAGACAAGGGTGTGTCTAGACTACACCTCTCTGTTGTCAGAGAGATGTAGATTAGGTACATCGAAATTGCTAATGAAGCAGGGATTTAAATATCCCGTGCCTCATTAGCATAAACATGGCTGCCGCTTTTTTCAAAATGGAGTTTTTTCTAAAAAAAAAAAAGGCAATCTAGATGCAGATCTGTCAAAAATAAAGCCTTTTTTGACATCCTGTAAACCTCATTTTTATTTAAATCTCTGCTTCATTAGCAATTTCGATGTGCTTGATTTGCATCCCTCTGTCAACAGAGGGATGCAGTCTAGACATGGCAAAAGAGACTGAGTTTAAATTGAGTGGATCTTTCTGATCCAGCAAATCTATGGTCCCTCTGGTCCAAGGGGGAGGCCCATCCTTAGGGAAGGGTTCAAAGTCTGCACGCTCATAAGGCTGGGTGTTTTGTTATGAGTGAAAACAGCTATGAATCTGTGACACACACACAAATTCTTCACATCCCTTGCCAGCTGCAACTCCGGTTCTGCTTTGGCCTTCCTGATTACATCACTGCATGCTCAAGCAATGTTTTTATATTCCTCCCTGGTCATCTGTCCAAGCTTTCACTTCTTAGAAGCTTCCTTTTTGTGTTTACATTTACTGAAACAAGTCACCTGCCATATTTGCTATTCTTTCTGCACACTGGGGTGAGTTATTTCTGTATTCTCAAAAAGGCTTCTTTAAAGCACAAGCAACTCTCCTGGACTCCTTTTCCCCTCATATTAGCCTCTCAGGGATCCTGCTAGCAGTTCCCTGAGGGAGTTAAAGACTGCTTTTTTGAAGTCCAGGGTCCATATTCTGCTGTTCCCCTTCCCCCCCCTTTCTTCCTTTTTCTCAGGATCCCGCATTCAACCATCTCATGGTCACTGCTGCCCAGATTGCTCCTTATTTTTGCTTCCCTTACCAATCTTCCCTGTTTGGGAGCGGCAGGTGAAGAGGAACATGACTCTAAGTTAGTTCCTTCAGCACTTGCACCAGGAAATTGTCTTGAAAACTCTTCAAATGTCTTGGATTGTCTGTGCTCTGCCATATTGCTCTCCCAGCAGATGTCAGGGTGATTGAAAGTACCCCAGAAGAACCAGGTCTGTAACCTGGGAACTTCTGCGAGTTTTCCAAAGACTGCCTCATCTACCTCCAGCCACCTGGTCTGATGGTCTATTGAAGGTGCCTATCGTGACTTCACCCTTGTTCCTGTTGCCTATAATCTTAACCGAAAACTCTTATCAGGCTTCCCTCTGATTTCATGCTAGAGCGCTAAGCAATCATATTGCTCTCTTACATGCAGTGCAACTCCTCCACCTTTTCTCCCCCACCTGTCCTTCCTGAACAGTTTATACTCATCCATGACAGTGCTGAAGTCATGTGAGTTACCTCTGTTATTCCAATAGAGTTTACTGACTCTGCCAAGACCTCCAATTCTGCCTGTTTGTTTCCCAGGCTTCTTGCACTCAGGTGCTGATACCCAAAGTATGGCTCTACTTTCTCAGTATGAATTGGGAGGCTTCCCATGTTGCACCCTCCCTTTTTTCCTTCAAGTGTTCCATTTACCAGTTAATCTAAAAGTTTAGGCCATCATCCCCCTGGAGAACCCAGTTTAAAGCATCTCTGTTTTATGTGACTATGAAGCCATACGCGTATATTATGGTAAAACTACACTTGTCTATATGTTAGCATAAATGTAAGAGCAAAGAAAGCTTCTCTGTGTTGAAGCATCCATTCATTGGATAGCCTGTATATAAAATAATGACCCATTTCTGGACATAGGTCTGCATGTGCAGACGTGTGTTCTGCTGTGGTGTTCAATTGACAACAGGAGCCAAATTCTCTGCTTGTGTAAATGGGTGTAAATTGACCTCAACAGAAAATTTGGATCTTAGTGATCAATTCAGCCTTTCTAATTGAGTCATTTTTTTTTAAAAAGACAATTTTATTCACCTTGGGTGAAATCCATGTTCCATTGAAGTCCATGGAAGTTTTGCAATTGAAACCCTGACCCCCTGAAGTCATATAACATTCTTACAGTATTCAGCTCTCACATTTTCCTGCAAGGCTTCAAACTGGTCCAAGGTTTGTTTTTCTTTTTCCTGTCATCTTAGTTACATCTTATACTTTGAGCCCTGCCTCTCTGAACTCCATCACTTTAGTCTTGGAGCAGATGGCAAGTGTGTAGTCACTGAGTGTCTCTGTGATTGCGGTACTGAACAATATTCTCTGCTATGTCCTTGTAGCCAGACAGAAACCCTCCTCCCTCTGACATCCTTAGGAGAGAGAATCCTTGAGAGCGAAACTCTGTCTTCAAAGGCTCCAGGGCCTCCAGCGGTGCTGGAATGACAATGGCCCTGGATGCTAGACAGAAACCAGATAACAGCAGCAATTGGGCCAGCAGACAATCGGGGTCTCGGGCTGCCTTTGGCTGGTACCAGTATTGATATGCCTACACACTGTCCCAGAATGGGAATCTACCGCCCCATCAGAAAAGAATGTCCGGCCCTAATGATTTAGTTACCTCCACCTCACAGGTACAAATTAAGCTTTGGACCCCCTGTGGGAATGGGTGTCACAAAGATGTTCCAACTTAATTGGCATTTTAATGACAAGAGAAGCATCTACGTGACCACAGGGGTATAAAGTATGGCCCTGTGCCCCACTCTAATTGGAGATCCACCCACATACCTGCTGGTCAGGTGGTCTTGGCCCCGCCCCCCCCCACCCCCCCGAGACTTTAGGGATGCCTTAGTCTAGTACTGACTGCTTCCCATTGGGATTGAGAGGAACCTGACTTTGCCGGAGTAAGGATCGCAGGGGTGAGAATATACCTGCTAGGTGTCTATTTTGCATGCATTTAATAAGAGCTCAGAGAACCAAAAGGGTTTCATGGTACCTGTAAGTGACTTTTAGTGTAATTTCTGTCTTGTCCTTTTGTAGTGGCTGTGTTATTTGTAACACAGCAGTAGCATTTAACAGCTAAGCTTGCCTCGTAACAATAAAATAGTAACTGTTTAAGCTTTAACCTGACTCCTCCTGTTGCTGTAACAGAACCAGACACAATTAAAAGGATCACAGCCGGTCAGGGGTAAACGCAGTAAGAGCTGAGCGTTGGGTTGTGCCGCCTCCACGGGGCAAACCTTTGGGGTGCCCGTCAGCCTTTCAGCTGCCCGCTGCGAAGGGACCCCGGTCCTAGCAGTTGAAGACTCGGGTGTAAAACTTTGGGGCGCCCGTCAGCCTTTCAGCTGCCCGCTGCGAAGGGACCCCGGTCCTAGCAGTTGAAGACTCGGGTGTATAACACTAACACACACACACACACCACACACTGCCCCGACCACCAGCTAACAGTCCTTTGTAGGTATATGTTCAGAATAAATCACTGGCATCTGAGTAGATTGGCCTCTCCTATTGCTTCACCATTTTCCTCAATGGTTTTCTGTAGCTGTCAGTAAACCAAATTGAAACCTAGGAACAATACAGAGGGAGACGATCCCTCTGAGCTATGATGACAGTGAAGGTAAACAAGACAGAATTGTTAGATTGGCTAATATAGCTTGGGAAATGCGAAGCCAAAAATCTCTCATTTTCTAATGCTGAAACAAATAGCATCATTCAAACCCTACTGAAGTCACTAGAAAAGCTCCTACTGATGCAAATGCCTTTGACATAGGCCTCCTACTCTTTTCAAACTTTCAAAGAGATTTCTTCTTTCCATTGATTCTAAAGAAAATTCTGTTTTTTAAGTTGTAAGGAGTAGAAATGGGAGCTCTGACCATAAAAGTAACTGTCACCATATCTAGTGTGGTGTTAGAACATTGAAAATATACAATCCTTACAGCATGAAAAGAAACCATTACTTCTAATGTCAAAGCTCCATACAGACTAAGGAGCAGTCAATGCATCTATCATAGAAATAGAACCTACTAATTATGGCCACAGTTCTGCAATCAAATCTGCAAGGAGTAGTCTTTGTAACTGTGTAGTCCTGCTGAAATCAATGCAAACTCACATTGACTGAATTTAACAATACAGCATGAGATAAAACCAGTGAAATCAATGTGGTTCCTGTGTGGGGCGAAAAGGTCCATCCATGAAGATGCTGTTTGCAGACCAGAGCCTTTATATCTGTAGTTAGGAGTGATCTATGTGTGTCCTTGTTCTGGGTTTATGTGGAATAGCATTTTTAATCCAAACTGCAATAATCTCATTTATGAGACAGAATCTTTACCAATAACTTTCAATAAATTTGTACATTTAAGAGACCTTTTCTTTGTTCTAATCCCATGAGATGAGCTCAATGTGATGTAATATATCATATGTTCATATATTTTTAATATCAAGAAGGACCTTTACATCATCTAGTTTGATGTCTTGTATAATACAGGGCACAGAATTTCAATCCATTACTTGTGAACTGAGCCCAGTTTGGTTAAAGCATATTTCCCAGAAAGTCATTCAGTCGTGCTTTGAAGCCATTGTGAGATGGAGAATCCACCACTACCTTTGGTAGTTTGTTGCAATGGTTAATCACCCTCACTGTTAACAATTGGGCCTTATTTCTCAGTTGTATGGTTTGAATTTATCAGAGACAGGCATAACAAGAACCAGTGACTGGAAGTTAGAGCCCTTTTGTCAACTTAGATATAATATATTTTGATTAAAGCTACTTCATCATCTATGGCCATTGGTAGCAAAGCACTCGTGTGTACTTAACATTAATGGGCTTGAAGTCAATGGAATTTTAGTTAAGTGCATGCCTAATTGCAGTGCTGAATTTGGAGCCTTAGATTATAAGCTTTTTGACAGAGGCACTGTTTTCTTGTCTATACAGGGGGTAGCACAATGGGGATTGATTGGGGTTCCCATGCACTTCTATTCTACTAGTAGTAATATACCAGCTCTGTCTGTGCCATGTAGATATCCATTCTATCCATGTTTGAGGCATTTTTCTTTGCTTTCAGCAGATTTGTTTTGGTGCATTGTTTCATGCTAATTACTCCAAGCTGTGCCATGTCTTTCCAGCTGATCTTTGTGTTTGCTTATGATTAGAGTCACACTGGGTAACCTGAACATAATTTGAGTATTATCAAGAAAACGCTGCCTGCCAATTTGTGGGAACATGGTAATCTCTGTAACCAAAGTACTTATGGATAAATAATGTTTGTGAGATCAGGTGTTGCATCCACATTATTGTTGATTATAGGGCCATAAATGGGATTTAAAAAAGGGTTACATGCAAGTTGAATTCTGATAGTAAAGAATCAATTCAGCTAGTGAAGAATCAATGTAAAAAAAATTGACTGCCATCTACTGATTCTGAAGTCAGAGAAATTATGAGATTTCAAAAAAAATTATAGCAACTGAGATGAGTACAACAAGGAAGTAGACCTGGATTCTGTTCCTGTCACTACCTATGGTGTGACCTTGGGCAAATTGTATCTTCTCTTCTCTCCCTTCCATTCAGCCTCAATTTTGATTGAGAACTCTAGGTACTATAGTTCTCCCCATCTATATTTGTTTGAATGTAAACAACTGTAAAATAATGTCCATCCCACAACATGAAACTTCTGTTTTTTTTGAAACTTTGCTCACTTACATTGTGCTAATGCGCTGCATGAATTCATGCAGCAGTGACTTTTAATTTTGAACTCTCTCTCATAGTGGACAGATCAACTTTGTAAGCTTCCAAGTGAGAATGTAGGGACTGGATCTGATAAATAAATCCAATTTCCCCTCAGAACCATGTCTTTTTACTAATGCAATATTTGCGTTAGTACAGTGACCTTCATCAGAAGATCTCAAAGTGCCTTGTAAAACATGGCACTTATGTAACAGAACACACACTCCTACAGAAACGACACCTAGTATAGTTATAGGAAAGGTCTTTATTAGGTCCTGATACTGGATGTAATGTTGTAGCTTTTTATTGTTTCTGTATTCAAAAAATCAATTCTTTAGTAAAAAAAAAAATTCTTATTTAAATATGAAAAATGGAAATATAATTGTATTTATCACTTACTTGATTGTCCTGTGAAACCACTCCTGTGCAACCAGTTCTTTGTTTACCATTTAGTAAACATGATAATCAGGTTGACCTTTTGCATGAATGTGTGTTCAGATGTGACTATTTCCAGGGGCCATTCTCTCTTTTTTCCTTCATGCTCCAATATTTTAAAAAAAACCATACTTATCACTTATCGTTATGCTTGGTTGCCAACCACAGCTTTCTGTTTTTCTGACAAATGCTGTTTCCGCTCCAGTTCCCTAATGACTGATCCCAAGTGGCCTGCTTGCAATTCAGAAGCTTCACTCTTTCATGCCTGGTTGGATTTTTGTTAGTGTTCTGGGGTTGCAAACTTTTGTGTTCTGGTGTTTCCTACTTCCCAAGAGGTCCTTTTGTATCTACCGAGACCAGTGGTGGGCAATCTGTGGCCTGCAGGCCATATGCAGCCCATCTGAGTTCTATGTATGGGCCACAAGATATTGTGTTTACTGTTGCCCATGAGCAGGGTTACCGGATTCTGCTGGGTTTTGTCCACACAATTTTTTTCCCTACCAGTATTATTAAGGTGGCAATCTTGTGGCCCACAGAGATGAAGCAGGGGCACTCATGAAGCCCACTCACAAGCCTAGGTTGCCCAGTGTTGATCTAAATGGTGTTCAGAAGCAGCCCATTTGTACATGACCAGAATTTTCTCCTCTAGATGGAGCTGATGGATGTTGTGGGTGCGAAATTCTTGTCCCAGTGCTTCTGCCAGGAGAATAGTGGTAAGAAGAAAACCGCCATTTTAAAGTAGGACTACAGTTGCCTACAGCATTCCTTTACCACCTGCTGTAACTTAATTTAACATTAAAACTTGAGTCAGGAGCAAGCACCCCTTGCTGACTATTTCAGTCCAACCTGAGTCTCTCAGTCCTGGGGATAGTTGCACATCTGTCCCCTCTGTGAGCTGCTTAGGAGCTTCCTTGTAGGTCTCAGGCATAAAGTCACTGCCTCTCAATGAGGAACCCATGTGTCTCTCCTTCCAGACCCAGGATATAAGCCTGTACTCCTCATGCAATTCATTTTCACTATCCTAGTAGGTCTGATTTTAGTCCCACACCTGCAATTTTTTCTCTTTCAAAGTCTCCGGGGAGAAGTGACTGACTGCCAGTGATCAGTCACTTATACACAGCACAATACATTGCTTTTAAAATAAAAGCATTGCAGAGGAAAAATATGAAAACAATGAACAGTCTGTACTTCTGCTAAGTTTACCAGCTGTCACCATCTTCTTCATGGAGACCCTGGCAGATTCCAATCCTTCACATTACAATTTCATAATAATTTTGGACCCAAAACAATGTCGTTCATACACCCCTTTTATAACAAAATCCCTGTGTTTGTTTGTTTGGACGTCCTGAACCAGGTCTCAACTGGTATATACGATTCACCATAACTGGAGGCTTCTACCTATCCTGGCATTTGCAGTAATAGCTCCCCACATTTTTTAATTCTTGTGGAACTTTATACCCCACCCTATGGAGTTATAATACAATTTCCAGCTCACAAAGAGAGATACCTATTTCAGTATACACAAGCTATTAAACAATTCCTTTGCCCACAGCACCTGGCATATGTCAATATAGTAGTTTTTTGAATTTGCCATGCTAATAGTATCCCACCTCTAGCAAAAGATTAATAGGTGAGATACATATGACATGACAGGAAGTCCTGCCCACTGCTGTGCCCCCAGAAGTCCCTCCAGAAAATGACAATGTTGCAGGAAGAGGTTGTGACCTAAAATTTTGTCATCCTGGGAAGTGGCCTTGTCAAAGTTCAGCGCAACTGTACCTGTATTTGCTCACTGTGGTCCAGCAAGGGGACACATTCTAATTTCTACAACATTCACCTTTCTTGGGTGGAGACCCACGTCTCTTGACATCCTGACTGGGGTGTTTCCAGGCCACACAGTTCCTTTCTATTGTGTGATATCTTAGCAAGAGACAAACAGGATAAGCAGGCTTGCTTCATTTCTCCCCTCATGGTGCTGTGGAATTACCCACACTTAGGTTATCACACGGCTCTTTCCAAACAAACAATTATTCTTAAGGTAAAAACATTGCAGAGAAATCATAAAGAACCTATACAAAGGCTAATATTCTTAACCAGAGTTCACCTTAGCTCCAACAAGGAATCCTTCATACCCCACCCAGAAGTTTTTCTGTGTCACACAGTCATAGCAGTTTTCATTCATAACAAACACCCAACCTTATGGGCTTGCAGTCCTTTGCACTCTCCCCTATGGATAGGCCTCTCCCTTGGACCAAAGGGACCATGTATATAAAAACTCTTTTCACCATATTTCCAACACATACACAGCACAATCCTACTCTACCTCAGACCTTTCATGCATACATGCAAACCACTTTTTATGTTAATGTATAATAAGCGCACACACATTTTGGCAAGTATGTGTATTATTTTATAGAAAAATCTCTCATGCAAACAAACTCTAAAAATACAAAACCAGGTTCTCAGTTATGGCTGCACACTAACAAATGAAAGAAAATGGCAGCTATCAGTTGTTTGAACTGTCTTAAACAGCTAAGAGAAATGCATTGAAGGAGCAGCTGGTAACTTCCATGTGGCTGTATCAGAGATTGCCAAGCATGGCCTCTCCATTTTAAAACCATTATAAAACCTTTGTATAAAACAAAGGGCAGGTCAGGACTTCAGACCTCTATCGGCCTGGAGTAAAATGTGGAGTTTCTGGTTACAGGAGCCACTTCTGGTGGCTGAGCATAGCTACAGAGCTTGGCATACAGCCATAAGGTTCAGAGATCAAGAATGGTTCTGAGGCAGAATTTTCATCCAGGAGCTAAGTTAAATCTCTCAGCAGCTGAGCAATGGTTCTTTGGAATCTGGACAGTGACATCCCCAAAGGCCCACATGTGGTTGGCCTGGCCTCCTTTTGCCCCAACCTGAAGGCAGATGTACCACAAGGTGCTAATCCTACATACAAACTATCAAACTTCAGGGAAGCAATTTGGTATTGGTGAAATTCAATTGGCATCAGTCTTTAAACGTAACACTGTAGGAAGCATTAAGCATACTCCGAGAAGCATTCAGCATAGTCTGACACACTGCGTCAGAGATGCCCCAGCACAGCGCATGACTGTGTGAACTTGATTTCAGAATGAGTGAACCGTAAAATGTTAATTTGTTCAAGGAGCATGTTTACAATGTAATCACACTGAGTTATACACTACAATTCCTCTGTTTAATGCAGGAAAATTTAACACGAGGGCTGGAGGCATGAACAAAGTGATAAATACAAGTGCCCCAGACACAATATTAGACAAAATAACCAAGCTGGTGGATGAATGTTAAATAAAGAATGTTGACCTTCTTCCTAATCTAAATTACAAAATTTTAAACAAAGTGTTAGAAAACTGAAGGTTAGAGGGTCGTGAGGGAACAAAACTCTTAATACAAAATGTAAATAGAGTTCATAAATAAAAAGACAATTGAAAATGTCTTAGTGAAACTCATTATTGTTTTGGAGCACCCCATCTGTTGAATTTGCAGGCCAACATAAATCTACCAACTCCTTCCTCATACAAATCTTATCAAAGCTCCACCCCATGCCTATAGCTGCTTTGGCCTTAGCAATACACCCATCAGAAAATCCATTTGCTACAGACAATAAGATATCTGTTTACAACTTTAAAATTTAAGTTACAGCTCAACATAGCAGAATGGGATGCTTGTGGTAAAGCTTTTAAATGTAAAACTAAACTAAAGTCAGGTTTGAACAGTTGGACTCACTAGGTTGTACTTCTGATCTTATCTATGAGGAAGAGGGGAGACGTGCCTAAAGACTAGGCGGAAGGGAAATCTGAAATTCATGAGGGGAGAGACTTGAGGGACCACATGGAGAGTTTGGAGACAAAAGTAAGGAGTGGATGGAATTCATGGCAGCAAAAGAGAGGGAACAAAGCATTAGGAAATTAAAACGTAAAAATATAAGGAGTTAAGAGTTCTCTGTGTTTCTCTTAAGATTGATGTCCCCAAATATGGTGGTGTCTTCTACTTGAAGTTCCAAACTGTGCTAGACCTTAACTAGTGTGATCCAACATTGTCCCTACATCATTTTATAATACAAGTTTCTTCATGGTATAAACCCAAAGAATAAAAACGGTGGAGTGGGAATCTACCTTGTGTCACCATTTATATCCGAGCAAAATGGATATAAAATACTACCGAATCAAATTTGGGTCCTGGATGACATACAAGGAAACAAATTTATTCCACAATCTCCTGGTCTGTCGTGAGCTCGTGGAAACAGGGACTTACTGTAGAAATAATGTACTTCAGTTCTGTGAGAGGAGAAATGTTCTGCTCTGCTGCTTCCTCTATTACCTCTTCTCTCTGCTGAAGGAAAGTCTATTAACAGCTGCCACCAACAAAGTAGGAATCAAAGCTGAGGGTTGGAGAGCAGAAATCCATTCTGGATGGTAAATGTGAGGGGGGAAAAAAAGGCCTCCATTCAGACAGCTGCAGGAAAGAGAGTTCACTGGTAACACATAGCAACAGAATTCATTAGGATCCTTGCCAGTTTAACTTAGGCCTTTAAAGTAAATCCATCTTTAAATGACTTTTGTCCAGATGATTCCATCATAATTTTGTCTAAATTCTTTAGGCCTTAGTCACATGCAAAGGACTGGAAAATTAAATATAAACCATAGATCTTGGGCTAAATTAATTTAAATTCCACCCTCTTCATTTTGTCAGCCTTTCCCCCTCTTCTTGAAAGCCTCAACTCAATCTCAGCTGCAAAAACCTTCCTGTATTTCCTTCTCTCTCTAAAGCATCTTTCTTAAGATTTCTTGCCTCTGTGCCTCCATCTGACTATAGGCTGTTGTGTTAAATTTCACTCCTGCTCATCAACTACTTCATGTACACTTCTTCCCACAGTGCCACGTGGTTCAGCTGATGTGGTTTGGCTGTAAGAGACTTGTAAAGCCATTATGCAAAGTCTACCTCCTGTTCCCTGGCCCAGCCTGCTAGATTTTTAACATAGGGAGAGGGAAAAAACCGACCACCACCACCTAGTATTTTTAGCAGCACTTCAAATAGTTATCTCTGAATAGCCACAGAATCAATGCAGAAAGAGTAGTAGCAGTTTTTACTTTCTCCATGCTATCCCTCCAATGTATCTCAACCCTTCTAGTGACTGCCTGCAGGGCAGATATTCACTCTACTCACTAAATCCTTTCCCTCTCTGCTGAAGCTGTTGACAAGGGTAGCTTTGTGATATGCACATCCAGGATGTCAGCACTAGGAGTTGGACAGACACCAGAAGGTAATGATTTGCTGCTACCACTTGTACCTAGTTTTAAGTGGATATACTAGAGATGGAAGCTCCTGTGCTCAACTATCAATACCTCAAATAGTCTAGCCTTTCATTAACTTTAAGGAATATGATTTTAATGGCTTCTGCATCTCAATAGCATAAAAACTCTGCTTGAATACTTTAAACAAGTGGTGTCAAACATAAGCCCTACTTGATGTATTTGTGCACGTGACAGATTTAGATCAAGCAAAATAAATGCTTTCATAAAAAATAGAAGAAAACCATCTAAATCAGGCTTGAGTGTAAGATAATGTTGTCTTCCTAAATCTGTGGACAACCTGAAGCAATTATTCAAGTGTGTAACCCTCACGCCCACCCACCTTGTTAGATTATCACATTAAAGTCTAATGAAACTTTAACTGTTTAATTGCTAATAATTTTGTGGTGCACGGGAGTGTAGCCCACCCGCGGGATGGGAGAAGGATTAGGGAAGGGGAGTTGATCACTGGTACGTAATTCAAAAGGAACAATAGAAGTGAAGCACAGACTAGAGAAAGGAAGACAGGAGAATCCAGTAGGAAGAGAAACAAAGGGCAGCAATAGCAGTGGTCCGAAAAAGTCTAATTTCCTACCAAACAATTCTAACTGTACTGAATACTACGTAATGACTAAACACTTTAATTACTAATTGCCATATTCTGTTGTTAGAGATAATATCTTGTATGGGATCAACTTCTGTCTGTGAGAGAGACAAGCTTTTGGGCTTATACAGACCTCTTTAGGTCTGAAAACAATATTCTCTGTGAACTTGAAAGTTTCTCTCTCACCAACAGAAGTTGGCCCAATCAAAAGACATTACCTCACCCACCTTGTCTTTCTAATGTCCTGGGACAACGGGGCTACAACAACACTTCATCTGCTATGACTGAAATTTGTGTGAGCTCTGCTGTGGGTTGAGGAGAGCATTTATATCCCATTTCAAGGATAATCATTAAAAACTGAAAATGCTCTCCCTGATTTAAAGCCATCAATAAATTGGAAATATCTGGGACTCTGTCCCTTCCCCTCCATCTGCCTCCAAATCCGCTGTTGTTCAACACTACTCCCTGCTCCAACTGTGTTCTATTTTGTCACAGTTGTGACAAAGTGAACCTCTTCTTCTAGCTATCTCACTTTGAAGGTGTAGGGTAAATTGAGGCAGCCCATAGTATCTTGCTGAGAACTGACAAATTCAAATCTCAAATGATTAGGCCAGCCCTGGGAAGCACCCAGACGGCAGTTAACTTGTTAACTTGACCCTGGTTGTCCTGGCAACCACATTCCAAAAGGGCCTCACTTTGATAAGGCCGGTACCAAACAACTGCGCGGGATTGTTTTTCATTGTCTGCTTTGTTCCTAGAAAATAAGCTTGTATCCTAAAGATCGCGCCAAGGCAATACCACCCCCGCAGGAAACGCATTATATTTCCGGCCAACAAAATGACCATCAACATGCCTTTGTTTATGTTGGCTCATTTAGCTTGTTAGGAATAATTATTTGCATTAGTGATAACATGTTTAATTGGCAATGGGCGGAGATGCTGTGTAACTGTCGTAGACCATTGGCTTATGTGCATATCTCACTTCCACTGCTAGACCTATCAAATCACTTCTCCTCCGTCTATCTGCTACCTATATAATCTACTGTATGTTTTGGTTAAGTTAGTGCTCTCCGGGCTAACACCTGGTCCGCACTCCACCAGTGCTGTGTGTTCAATAAATCCTCTGCTTGTTTTCACCTGCACCCAGTGTGTCCAAGAATTATTCCCAACAGAAGGCAATCTTTTTATCTTCAAAGCAATGTAGATGATCCAAAAGTTCACATTATATTTTGATGTGTGCATTTCTTTAAGAAAAACTGATCCATTATTTTAGAGGCAGCAGCACGTGAGTGGGTTCCTATACTAACTGCTGGAGGAATTATCCCTGTGTTTAATAAAGTGTTAGAGTAAAAAAAGTCACACAATGGAAATATGACAGCTTAGAGTTGCTTCAGGAAAGTCAGATTCATATAGTATTCAGTTCTGGAAGGTTATTACAGACTCTTTCCTCTGTTATTAGGAGCATTTTGCTTCCCCCATCCCATTCATATTTTTTTTTTTTCTGGTGACTCTGACTTTTCTACTTTTGAGCCCATCGGGCTAAATGATAGCTCAGTTATTTACATGTTTGCTAACAGAGTCTGCATCCCATCCAGTTTTCTTTTTGTCACCTACATTTGTTAAGTAATGATGTATCTAACTATCTTCTAGTGAATCAGAACTGATGAGCTCATTTACAATTCAGTAGCATTTCAATACTTCTGATTTTAAGGTTTCTATTATTCTTCAGATGGATATTCTGGGGCAACATTTATTTGTTACATACCTTCCTGAAGATGTATATTTGTCATGTTCCAATTTTTCATTAGATACACCACTGCTTTGTGATGAAATAATTTAAAAAGCCTATCTTAATACATTAGATGGTCTCAGTATTAGTTCTGCAAATCTTTATTGATGTGAGTAGATTGAGTATAATTGGCATTTAATATGATTATTCTTTCTTGGGAATGGTGACTATTCCCTGCAATGAGGTAGAATATTCTGTGGATGTCCTCACATTTATTGTATTCCATATGAAATGAAATCTTCCGATTCTTAAAAATATAAAAAGCACCTTTGTACAGCTGTACATAGGACCATCTTTTTGTTTTAATGAACCTTCTTTGTACTACAAGCAGACATTTTATTCAAATGTTTTGTAATTTCTTGAGTTTAGCACAGTGTTGATATTTTCACCAGATAAAGGAACCATTTTTTTAAAATGGAATGGTGAAAGTCTTAAATTAGTTCTTAACTGAATCGCATAAAAATTATTTAGGGAAACAATAACAGGGCTTCAATTTTAATGTAATTAAATAAAGAACAAACTATTCTTTATTGAATAATATAGCACTATATCGCTAAAATGTCAATTTTACATTGTAGAAGAAATAATGAATCATAGTTAATCATTTAAACCTTTTTCAAAATGTATCTAAAGAGCTATTTTAAACATTTTCTCGAACTGTTCTTATAATGTAAGTTCTGAAAGATTATCACAAAGATCAGCATGCATCATATTTATATACTCTTCTTTGGAAATATGAGGTACAAACTTGTTTTTAGATGTGATATTTTTCATAATCTGTCTTGACAGTGTAAATTTATCGGGATGCTACTTTGTCAATCTAAATTGCTATGATAACTTAGCGTATGTCTACACATCAAAGTTAAATCGAAACAACAGCCGTTATTTCGAATTAACTTTCCTAGCGTCTACACAGACAAACCACTAGTTTGAATTAAATTCGAACTAGCGGGGTGCTTAATTCGAGTTTGGTAAAACTTATTCTGTGAGGAGTAACGCCAAACTCGAATTAGCTAATTCGGAATAAGCGCTGTGTACATGCTTAGTCCAAAATAGGGGGCCTCTAGCCTTCCCAGTTCCCCCTGGTGGCCACTCTGGGCCAAACCAGGAAAACTCTTCTCCTTTCCCCCAGGCCAGGAGCCCTTAAAGGGGTAGACTCTGGCCACACTGCTGTGTCAGAACCAGGACTGCCAGCAGTCCCAGACTCTCAGCAGTGGCCACAGCAGGAGCCAGGCAGCCAGTGGCAGTGAGCTGTCCCCCACCCAGTCCCCCAGCACCCAGGAGCCAGCCAGGGGCCGTAGACGGTGGGCGCCCTCGTGGACCAGTGCGGAGATCATGGACCTCATTGAGGTTTGGGGGAAGGCCCCCAATGTCCATGAGCTCCGCACTAGATGGAGGAATGCGGCCATCTACAGCCGCATAGCTGCCACCATGGTCAAGAAAGGCCACAGGTGCACCCAAGAGCAGGTGCGCCTGAAGATAAAGGTGCTGCAGCAGGCGTATGCCAGAGCCACTCGGGGCAGCTCCTCAGCAGGGGTAGACACCTGCCCCAACTTCGAGGCAACTGGACTGGATCCTGGGGGGCCGGATGGTCCGAGCCACCCCAGGGGGCAGCGAGCTAGGACTGGAGGGCCTTGACCAGGGCATGGAGCAGGAGCCGCCACGCCGCCAGGACCCCCGAGCAGTCCCACCTGCAGAGTCAGCAGGGTCGTCTGGGGAGGCCACACCATGTAAGTGCCGTCACTGTCCCCTTCCCCAGGGACTGTGCGTGTGGGCCTTGCTTACCAAAAGATCATGCAGCAACCTGTGCACGTGCGAGCACGTGCCGTGCCACCTCTGGGCAGGTGGCTCTAGCTGCCTGTCACACAGGGGCTTTGGCCTGATAGCCACGTGCGTGTGAAGAGACATGACATGCTCCTGACCCCGGGGTGGGACACAGCAGGATGCCCTCCCTTCACAAGCCCCCTCTACACAGAAGCAGGGGACATCTCCCCCCCCCCACCTCGGCCGCACTATACGCAGCACAGGGGCATGGGTGTGGTCCCGGGGCAGCTCCCATTCCCGGGGATAGCCGGGTAGCCAGAAATTCCGACCATGGCCTCTCTGCAAGCACAGCGGCTCTGACGGTGCAGGGCACGTCATCCTCACCTCGCAGAAGGGGGATGGGCTTCACCCACTGTGTCCCCAGGGAGAACTGACCCTTCTCTTCTTTCTCCACAGCTGCACCAGCTGCGCATGCAGGGCACACCACCCCACCCGGGACATCCTCCCACATCCAAGGGCTGAGCAGGACCACTCGCAGACTTGAGGGGTACAGACAGCAGCACCTGGAGGCCCTGCGAGCCATGCACCGCACCATGCAGGAGTGGGTGCAGGATGACCGGGAGTTCTGCCGGGAGCTGCTTGCCCAGGGTTGTGCTCTCTGTGACCACGTGCAGACCCTCATGCAGAGCATGCTGCCCTGTGCCGCTCCAGCGCCTGCTGCCTCCCAAGTGAGTGCTCCTCCTCCCCTTCCTGCCTCTCCCTCCTCAACCTCCACACCCTCCTCCTCAATCTCCACACCCCACACCTCAACCTTCACACCCTCCTCCCCATCCCACCGGGGACGCCGAGGGTCCTGCGTCCATGGTGCTGGGAGTCAGTTGGCCCGGCGAGACCCCCCACCCTTAAGATTCCCCTCCTCCTTCTTCCCCTTGCTTCTCCCTTCCAGCTCCCTCCTCCCAGTTTCCCCCCTCCCCTCTCCCACCTTCTCTCCTCCCCTCTCCCACCTCCTTTCTCCAGTCTCCCCAGAGTTTCAACCCCCCCCCCCACTTTCTGTTACATAAACACAGTTTATATTTTTGAAAAAACGTGTCCTTTATTTTTTACATCAGGAAGGGGGGTTAGGGAGGGGTAAGTGGAAGGACACGAGGGAGGAATGAGGCACAAGCCCCCAGTGGGGCAGACCAGGGAGGCTCTGCATGCTCCTCAGGGTGGAAGCTTTCCCTCAGCGCCTCCTGGATACTCACAGCCCCCTGATGGACCTCCCAGATGGCAGCCTGCAGCAAGTGCAGCCAGGCTCGCAGCAACGCATCCAAGAGAGGCACCAGAGTGCCGGGACACAAATGCTTTGCTGTCCCACAGTGAGGCAGGCAGACAAGCAAGCAGGGACACCTGAGAACCCGCTGCCCGGGGGCGGAGGGGGTGTGTCCCTTTAAGCATAAGCCTCGGATAGCCTCAGGCAACAGCCACACACAGACACTCCTGACCTGATGCCTTGCCTGACCTGGTTCCGGCTGGCCTTAAATCTGATTCAGTGTCCACTCTGTGTGGACGCAGTAGTTCGAATTAGCAAAACACTAATTCGAACTGCATTTTGTGTGTAGACGCATTAATCTGAATTAGCGTAATTCGGATTAACTAATTTGAATTAAGATAACTCGAATTAACGCTGTAGTGCAGACATAACCTTAATCATGTTTCTATTCTAACCTAGAGTCATATATAGAACACTGGTCTACAATTTTTTAGAAGTCGTCTGCTTCAGAGATAAAATGTGCTATTTATTATGTATTTTGATGTGCTGAATTCAAATATGACAATTAAAACAACTGATTGGCTACTGTTTCCAAGATATTTAAGTTTTTACATTTTACGTCTATGTATATTATGTAGATAGTAGTTTTAATCATAAATTGTAAACCTAGGTCTTTTCATGTGTTTATGATTGCTTTACATGATAATATTTCACCTGTCCTGTTTATGTAACACTTTAAAAATCAGCAAAAGGGTTATATAAATAAAATTTATTATGAAACAAAAGGCAAAAAACTATTATGTACATAGTTTAGTCCTATTCAGTGTCTACTCGGCGCTTCTTGGCTTGTCTCTTGTATTCATTAAATGGAGCACCTTCCATGAAGAAGAATGGGACAAGATCCTTTTGACGGTCACGGAACATGGAAACCCTAACATCACCTGCCAGGAGATTCCACTGCTGTAGTCTGGAGCCCAACAGCTCTGCCTTACTCTTGGGTAGTTCCAAATCCCTGACAAGGTCATTCAGTTCACCTTGTGTTATGAGGTGTGGTTCAGAGGAGGAGGATGGGAGAAAATGTGGGTCCTGTGACATTGATGGTTCAGGACCAGAAGTTTCATCCTCTTCTTCGTCTGACTCAAGTGAGAATGATTCTGGTGCATCAGGAACTGGCAGTCCTTCTCCGTGGGGTACTGGGCGTATAGCTGATGGAATGTTTGGATAATGCACAGTCCACTTTTTCTTCTTTGACACACCTTTCCCAACTGGAGGCACCACGCAGAAGTAACAATTGCTGGTATGATCTGTTGGCTCTCTCCAAATCATTGGCACTGCAAAAGGCATAGATTTCCTTTTCCTGTTCAACCACTGACGAAGATTTGGTGCACAAGTGTTGCAGCATATGTGTGGGGCCCACCTCTTGTCCTGATCTCCAATTTTGCAACCAAAATAAAGGCGATAGGCTTTCTTAACCATAGTGGTTATACTGCGCTTTTGTGATGCAAAAGTCACTTCACCACAAACATAGCAGAAGTTATCTGCACTGTTCACACAAGTACGAGGCATCTCTGCTCACTTTGGCTAGACAGAAATGTGTCCCTTTGCAAAATCAAACACTGACAAATAAGAGAGCACAACACTGTATGATTTCTAGAGCTGATATAGGGCAATTGTTCAGCAGAGTGATGCAAGCTTCGTTATGATTGCATCATCCATGACTTCTAGGAATAACATGATGCAATTCATATCATGTATGACGCAATACCAGCTTCAGATTGCATCATTCATTGTTTTGCCTAAAAAGCAAGTACTGTCCAAACCCAGTCATAGATTTATTCATAGATCCAGTCAAAGATGTATTTTAGTCATTTCTGGTTTAAATTGAGATCCCTTCCCTTTATAACTCACTTATCCTCCGCCATTCCCAAGTCAAGGGTCGTATATACTGACCCAATAGCATATCTTGAAAACTAGAGCCAATCAACAATTTTAAGCATCATTTTCGTTCTCAGTGACCCAGAATTAGTAAAGTTTGACTACATTTATTTCAGAAGCATTTTGGCTCTAGAGCAGTGGAATTTGTCTTGCTACTCTACCTACTACCATGGCAGTCTGCGTTAAGGCAGTCTATCATATTGCAGGAGAATGTAGGTTTCATTGTACCATGATCTATGCATAACTATTTCAGATCAAACTTATCTGTACTAAATTTTGGCCTTTGTAAAATATGTTTCTGATCCCATTCTACCTCTGATTATGAGGAAAAGTTCTCCAGACTGTAGTTTCCCTATGTTGTCTGCTTTGGCTTCCATAAAACTGTTACAGTATCTCGCCAATAGGAGCTTGTGCTTGCTTGATGTCTACCTTCTGAATGTATTTTGATCTTATTCCCTGCATTTGTTGCTGGTTTAAAAATGTTTCTATTGATGATTTGGTTTGTTGTTTCACTTCTGAGCTATCTTGAAAAACTCGCATTCCTTCACATCACTGGAATATGAATCTATTTCTCTAAAATTTCATTGTATGATGTAACTATTCCTTTTTGAACCACTAATCAGTTGTTACCATGTGGTCTGGCTGCTTTGGAAATGTTGCCAGATTTTTTGAAGTAAAATTTGTTGCTGTGGTAAATGTTTAACTCCCCTTGGCCCAGCTGTCATATTGGTTTCTTGCATGCATTTATACATTATCAAAGTTAATAACTTACTTTAGTTTCCTAAATGGTGACTACAGCTCTTATCACAACAGTAAATAAGCCATTAATATGGCAGTAGCTCTTGTAACATGTCTTCTCAGGCAAGGAAAAGTTTCAGAACTGATTAGCTTCATGACTTGATATTCTTCTCTTGTACCATAAAGGCCCCCTACAGCCTGCACTAAGATATCATGTAAGCTGCTATATGCTCCTTGATCATTGGACAAATTCAAACTTGGTATAGCTCAGTGACCTGGAATGTGGCCCAATGTTTTTTTTAAATGGAATATAAAATAACTTTTGTTTCACACTATCCTTAGTGCACTCACATTAGTGGCAGACTCACAATCAAACTTCTGCTAGACACAAAACAACCTTATATACATACTATGCATTGCTGGAGCAGCAGAAAGAAATCTGAGCATAATGGTGGTTCTGACCCTTAAGGTCCTGCCTTTGTTGGCTAAAGAGATAAATTAGGGCTCACTAATTTAAAAAAATGGAAAAAGTGCATGTAATGGTAATTTCCCATGTGAAGGTTAGAATATACACCCTCACTGGAGCATACATTTGAGACAAATATTCAGCAACTGAGACATGTTAAAGTGAAGCCAGCTTTTAACAATGGGAATTAGAGTTTCTGACAAGCTGTACAATTAGGAGAAGATACTATGAATCTCATCTTTGTACAGCAAATGTCAGAACAAACCGTTTGTTATTTAAAACCTTCCTGTAGCATCGAATACACGCACACAGCCATTAATTCCTTTTGAAAGGCACCATAAGGATGCTATTAAAGATCTCAAGGGTAAGTAGTCTGACCAAAGAAACCTCCCTACAACCTCCTCAATCTATGCGTGTCTTGCATTAGCAAATAAAAACTGCAGATACCATACCATTATCAGGTAAATATATACTCTCACCATCACTCATTGGAAAACCTGTGCAGGCATATAATTACTATTATGTTCACACATTGTATTTAAAATGTGTAATTATCTCTCTGCTCTCCGCACAAATATGTTTCAAAGTATTTTAGAGTTGCATAATGAACATTTCCTGAAGTGTATAAATCCCATAGCAAATAATTCTGAAAATTTTGTTTGATTTGTACATGAAGTATCTTTACAAACTTTTTTATGAGAAAAGGAAAGAAACTCCAAATTTTGAATTGTAACATTACATTTGCAGACTAAGAAATATTTTTCCTGATGTACACATCACACTCATTAACTTAGATCTATGTATGAATTAAAGGCCTCAACCAAAGGCCCCTATAGTTGGTGGAAAGGGTCTGATTGATTAAATTGGCTTTGGATCAGCCCTCAGGAGAAGACTATATACCAGTGATGGCAATCAAGGCTAGTGAGTGGGCCGCATGAGTGGTCCTTCTTCTTCTCGGTGGGCCATGTGATCAGTGGTGGGCAATTTGCAGCTCGTGGCCCACAGGGATTCCACCTGCAGCCTTTGCACCCCCTCTCTGACCCCATACCTCTCTCATGCACTGGAACCCCATACTTACCTACTCTTCCCCCTCCCTCCCAGCACTTTTGGAGTACCATGAATCTGCTGATTTGTATTCCATCCCCACTCCTCCCTCCCAGGTCCTGAAAGGCTACAAACAGCTGATTCATGGTATTCAAACTCTGGGTGAGAGGGGGAGGAGTGGGGACAGAGTGCAAATCAGTGGATTCATGGTGCTCCAAAAGTGCTGGGAGTAGGAAGTGTGGGGCTCCAATGCTCCTATGTGCGAGAGTTGTGTAGGGGAGGAGGCAAATGGGGATGTGTGAACTGCAGGTTGCCCCCCAGTGGGCCACAGGTTGCCCACCACTGCTATACATATTAGTGCCTGGGAATGGAAGCAATGTGCCCATGAAATAAGGTCTTATTCTGGTAAAATATGCAACAATGGGAACTCTTTCAAAAACTCATAGCTGAATCTGACCCATTTTTGTGTTTGGATAAAGTTGTCACCCATTTCTGTGTTTCCTAGCTTTTGGTGGGTCAGTATAGAAGGCAGTGGGCCGGACGAGAGAGCTATAAGTCATTCCTTAACACTGATGGGGGACAGCCATATAAAGATGTCTTGTCTGGTGCACCTGACCAGGGAGCCAGCAGTTGCTAAGGAGTGATCCTATTAGTGACTACTAGAGGACTTTAGGATCCAGCTCTCATGCAATATTAACTAAAACTGATATCTAAGAATGGCTGTTTTGCATCATTCTCAAAACACAACCCATAAACAGCTATGAAAAATGGCAATTGAAAATAAGAAAGGCCATACTGGGTCAGACCAAAGGTCCATCTAGCCCAGTATCCCATCTGCCAACAGAGCCAATGCCAGATGCCCCAAAGGGGAGTGGACCGAAGACAATGATCAAGCAATTTGTCTCCTGCCATCCTTCTCCAGCCTTTGATAAACAGAGGCCAGGGGCTAATTCCTTACCCGCTGGCTAATAGCCTTTTATGGACCTAACCTCCATGAATTTATCTAGCTCTTTTTAAAACTCTGTTATAGTCCTAGCCCTCACAGCGTCTGCTGGCAAGGAGTTCCACAGGTTGACTATGCACTGTGTGAAGAAAAACTTTCTTTTATTAGTTTTAAACCTGCTACCATTAATTTCATTTGGTGTCCTCTAGTTCTTATATTATGGGAACAAGTAAATAACTTTTCTTTATTCACCCACTTCACACCACTCATGATTTTATATACTTCTAACATATCCCCCCTCAGTCTCCTCTTTTCTAAATGAAAAAGTCCCAGTCTCTTTAACCTCTCCTCATATGGGACCCATTCCAAACCCCTAATCGTTTTAGTTGCTCTTTTCTGAACCTTTTCTAATGCCAAAATATCTTTTTTGAGGTGAGGAGACCACATCTGTACGCAGTATTCAAGATGTGGTCATACTATAGTTTTATATAGGGTCTGTAAGATATTCTTTATATTACTTTCTATCCCTTTTTTAATTATTCCTAACATCCTATTGGCTTTTTTGACTGCCGATGCACACTGTGTGGACGTTTTCAGAGAACTATCCATGATAACTCCAAGATCTCTTTCTTGATTAGTTGTAGCTAAATTAGTCCCCATCATATTGTATGTATAGTTGGGGTTATTTTTTCCAATGTGCATTACTTTACACTTATCCACATTAAATTTCATTTTCCATTTTGTTGCCCAATCACTCAGGTTGGTGAGGTCTTTTTGAAGTTCTTCACAGTCTGCTTTGGTCTTGACTATCTTGAACAGTTTAGTATTGTCCGCAAACTTTGCCACCTCACTGCTTACCCCTTTCTCTAGATCGTTTATGAATAAGTTGAATAGGATTGGTCCTAGAACTGACCCTTGGGGAACACCACTAGTTACACCTCTCCATTCTGAAAATTTACTATTTATTCCTACTCTTTGTTTCCTGTCTTTTAACCAGTTCTCAATCCATGAAAGGATCTTCCCTCTTATCCCCTGACAACCTAATTTACCCAAGAGCCAATTGCTAGTAAATGAATATAATCTACACTCTCCCATGTTATAAAGACCACCATATCTACAGGAAAATACCTTATTTTCCTTGAGGGGAACTAAATTGCAACATGAGTGACCCCATGCATTTTTCCTCACTAAATTTCAAATGAGAAATAGCTATGTCTTTAACTAAAATGGTACTAAATAGGACTAATTACAAGATGAAAAACTTAAATGTTAAGTTATGGACAATTAAGTAATTGTGAAGTGTTTTCACATAATTTGAATGCTTTAGTTTCAGAAAAAAATAATTTGTACATGAGTCATCCACATGTGAGCATATAATCCGGAATTGGAACTCCTTAGCATATTCTGCTCATGCGCATGCAAAAATATAAAATATTAAATATCACTCAAAATATAGAGAACAGGTCACCCTACTAAATACTACAGAAGTCAACATCCGGTATTTCTCTTTCACTTGAAGTTACCTAGAATAAACATAACTTAAAGCCAGAAAGCCTACAAACATTTGTAACAATGCAAGAATTATTGCATTAAATGTACAGGGCAGCACCAGAAGACTGACAGTGGCTGGAGTCTCAGAGAGAGAGCCATGTTAGTCTGTAAATGAAAAGCCTTAAAAAAACAACAATTAGTTCTGCAGCACCTTCAGGTATATCTAGACTACACGGCTCCGTTAATGGAGCCATGTAGATGAGTTTACTAGACATAGCAAAATGAAGCGGTGATTTAAATAATCACCGCTTCATTTACCTCAAAATGGCCGCCGCGCTGTGCCGATCAGCTGATCATCGGCATAGCGCGGCGGCCATTTTGATGTAAATGAAGTGACGATTATTTAAATCGCCGCTTCATTTTGCTATGTCTAGTAAACTCATCTACATGGCTCCGTCGACGGAGCCCTGTAGTCTAGACACACCCTTAGAGACTAACAAAAATGTAGATGGTATTATGAGTTTTCATGGGCACAGCCCACTTCCTGAGTGGTTAAGTATATTGTATGCACTGTATAATAAATAAACAAACCAAGAGAGACCTCAATGCTCATAGTAGAGACACAATGTTGAATTTGCAAGTAGGGGCAATTTCTGCTGAATTTCCTGAGACCTAGTAATGTGGTTTCATCGTGCAGTAGGGGGAAATGCAAAGAGACCATTGATATGAAGCGAGGACTGCAGATGGATAATAAATGTGCTACAAGACTGTGGCTCAAAAAGTACAGGAATCCACAAATTCTTTCCCATTTAATTTCCCTGTGATTGCTTGCTTCACTGTAGAAAGAACTTGCATTCTGCCAGACTGGGGATTTTGGGAATGAGACACTGTGGGGAAGGACTTGTGTCCCTGGGTCCATCATGTGGGATCCATCATCCAGGTCATGTTTTTATTTTTCCCACGTAGAGAATTCAGTGTTGCTGAAGTACGGCAGCTCCACAGACTCAGATTGAAGACTGTTGTGCAATGCACCATGTATTCAGGTTATACACAACAATCTAGATAGGAACACGGGGGAAAATTAATACATTTTCACATTTAGATAGGAGAATTAGAATACCTCCCCCCCTTTCAAAAATAATCTTTTCCCTTCTGATGCATTACCACATGAAATCTGAGGAATGTCACACACCCAAGTGCATGTTTACTGAAATCCTAATAAAAATGTATGGTTCATGCAATTCGTTATCAAATGTTAGATACTCAATTGAGCATTCAGTTAAGATTCTCTAGCTACACGTCTTATAGTACTTAGGTTTGGGCAGTTGTGTTTATGCCCAGTTTTGATAACTCAGAAAATACAGTTCAAACTAGTTTTTTTTTTTAAATAATGTGGAGAATAGCAAACTGTTCTGCACAATCACAGATCCTATGTCTTTTGCTTCATTCACAGCAAGGGAGGTTTAGGTTGGACATTAGAAAAAAATTCCTAACTGTCAGGGTGATTAAGCACTGGAATAAATTGCCTAGGGAGGTTGTAGAATCGCCAACACTAGAGATATTTAAGAGCAGGTTGGATAGACAGCTATCAAGGATGATCTAGAATGGTGCTTGGTGGATTCATGGGACTGGATTTGATGACCTCTCAATGTCCCTTCCAGTTCTAGTATTTTATGATTCTGTGATTGTCCAAATATGATTATCATCAGGGCTCGACGAACCGCAGCGAGATCTACTCGTCAGCCCCCTACCACGCAGGCGCCAGACCGGCACTGCGCATGCGTGCAGTGCCGGTGAACGGGGCAACCGGCTGAAATCTACTCGCCGTGGGCGAGTAGATATAGTGATTTGTCAAGCCCTGATTATCATGCCCCTGACCATCTGTAGGCCAATAATTGTGTGATGTCAGCAATGCTTTTGGGTGTTGCCCTTTAAGAGAAATCAGTCACTGTTTTGTAATCTTGCTGCTAGCCTTTTATAGAGCATTGGGAAGCAAAAATGAGCCTGATTCTTTCCAGTTTATCTCACTCTGACCTGAAGAACTCTCTGGATAGTTACCTGGATATTTCATTTGCTCATTCAGTGCAGACTCTTTTATAGTTCAGTTGCTTTTCCATTGATTGTGTTATGTTCTACAATTAATAGTAAGACTGCTAGATTCCACTTCCCTTATGGAAGGTGAATAGAACCTTACTACTTGAGTTATTCCATTGAAATATATGTTGCTCATTAAGGAGTACAGAACGAGTCAGAGTGTGTGAAGATGACAGAATCTAGTCCATTGCTTTTTGCTTTTTTTCTAGGGTCCTAGCCAGGAGAGAGGCAGCCTTAAGGCAATTGCCCCCACTGAATCTCGATGGTGCTCCCTGGCTATGCGGCCATGGAGGCTTCTCCTGAATTTAGAATAACAGGATAGCAAGTGAGAAGTTGGGATCGGGGTGGGGTATAGGCACCTGTATAAGACAAAGCCCTGAAGATCGGGACTATTCCTAAAAAATTAGGACAGCTGGTCACATTACCTGAATTCTTAGGGGGGATACTCCACTCTAAAGTTGCAGGTGCATAACAGACATTCCCACCATGACCCTTTCTGGGGCACCCAGGGTTTTGAGGCACCTTGATTCCACCACCCCTTAATTTGAGAAAACTTTGTCTGCCACGGGTCAGCTCCCCAACTCCATCCACCATGGGCAGCATACACACTCCGTCTCGGCCATGCACCCCCTACTGACACTCTGTAGGTTAGTGATTGGCATACTCAAACCTTCAATTTTAATGTGCTTGGTTGTTTTCTGAATGTGTTCTATGTCTTAACTTTGGAATATTATATTAAATAAAAGCTAAGCTTTTCTGTCTTGGTATAATTTGGATTGTTGTATGCCATTTAATGTTTCACATCTACTGATTTGTGTCTTCCACTTCTTTCCTTCACAGCGTCCTTCCTTCAGTGACTACTAGTGTCTCTGCAAACAAAGGATCTAGTGCTGCTACCATTGAAACCAATCAGGGTTTGGCTGTTGACTGCAAAGGGAGAAGAACCAAGCTCAAGAAAGCTTTGATGAAGAGAAGGTTCATGTGTAGCATGAGTCTTGCCACTGTTTTGGTTTTTTTAACCTGTCTGGTCTACTAGTCTCTGTCATTGCTAAAGGATTCATTGACAAACTCTAGGAATTCTAGCCTGTATAAAGAAAAGAGAAACTTCCAATGGCTTGTAGGAGAAGCATCCTGCAAACCTTTCTATTGGAAGCTGAGTTGCTCCCCCTGTTGCATATGAAATACTGAAATCATCTTAAAACAAAACAAAAAAACCCCCAAATCTTGTAGAACTTTAAAGACTAAGATGGTTTATTAGGTGATGAGCTTTCGTGGGGCAGACCCACTTCTTCAGATCATATTCTGAAAGTGAATAGGCATGACCATTATATAACAGAGGGATACAATGAAAAAGTAAACAAAATATACAGTAATGAATCAGATACATAGCATAGTAGGTGGGGTCGAGGGGGGAGAGGGGATGGAAGTGACAAGGTAGGAGGAAATTGCTTATTGTAAGCATCAATTAAGTGGCTTATCTGGAGTTACAATGAATATTAAAAGGTGGGGAGGTTGTCTTTGTAATGTGTAAGGTAATTATCTAAGGCTCATTTGTAACGTGTCAAATTTTAACATAAAATAGAGTTCTGAAGTTTCTCTCTGTAATCTGATGTTAAAGTCTTTTTGTAGTAAGACATGTTGTTAGGTCTTTAAGGGAATGGCCAGTTTGATTAAAATGTAGGCTAACCAGTTTTTCTGTGTGGAGATGTCTGATTTGTGGGCATTAATTCTCTGGTGAAGTGACTGACCAGTTTGTCCAATATACATCGCAGGGGGACATTGTTGGCACATGATGGCATATATCACATTGCTGGACATACAGGAATGTGAGCCCTTGATCATATAACTGACATGGTTAGGTCCAGTGATGGTGTCTCCAGAGTAAGTACGTGGACAAAGCTGGCAATGGGGTTTGTTGCAAGTGAAAGTTCCAGGGTTAATTTTACTGTGATATGCCCTGTGGTTGTTGGTAAGAATCTTCCTGAGGTTAGGTGGTTGTCTATAGGAGAGTATAGGTTTGTCAAACAGACAAACAAACCAGCTTGTTGCTCTGCTGGTTCTCCATGCTAACTAGGCCAGAACTTTCATTTAACATTGTGAGAGCTACCTGCTATTAAATGAAAGGGAGTGCATTTCCAATGCTTTTAATTAAATCCAGTCTAAGAGTAAATCTCTTTGCCCATCAAATGCAGTTCCCCGCTGTGGGGTGGCTTTTGTTTTTTGTGGCATTCATTTTGAGTTTCTTGTCCTGAAAGATGTTAAAGCACCCAACTTAAATATGAACCGTATTCAACACCATTGATGATAATTTTCCATAAAGCTATGGACAATTAAGAGGCACATCTTACTTATTCAAGCAGGAGAGAAAGTAATTATATTAATTATGGATAGTATGCAATATCAGTTACAATTTAGGAAGGAATGGGTTTTTTTGAGCTCCAATGATGATTGATTTGTAGAATATTCCTACTATAAAATATTATTTTATACAACTTCAAGATATTTTAAATTAAGCCTGTAACTTCACAGTAAAAGTACTAATGTTACACGGCTGCATAAAACATCCAAATGACACGTCTTTGGCAAAAGTCTGAATTTCCCTATTGACACAGGTGAGGAGTCACCCTGATGGTTCCCTGTAAGTCAATAAGGCAGCTCTGGTGTGAATGGGCCTTTATCTGGTCCAAAATATCTCATTATTCAATTGTACTTATGGATATTATTGGTAGCCAGCTAAAAGGCTATAGAGAGCCTGATTAAAATGGACCTTTCTCTTAAAGCCGTGGTCACCAACCGGTCGATCACGATCGACTGGTCAATCACGAGGCCTCGACCAGTCGATCGCAAGACGTTCAGGCCCCCATTTTCCCTCCACCCCCGAGAAGCCCCACTTCTTACCTCCAGAATAGTGCCGGCTTCCCGCAGGGTGGACGGCAGTCCTGCCTGCAGCTTCGTGCCACTTCCAGGGGTTCTGGAACTACACCGGCTGCTCCCCTCCCACTCCCCTGTTCCCTCTCCCCACTCCCCAGCCTCAGAAATTTGTCCCCACTGGAACCCTGTCCCCAGTCACAGAAACCTGTCCTCACTGGCACCCTATACCCTGCCCTCCCGGCACCCTCTCCCCACTCCCCTGTTCCCTCTCCCCAGCCTCAGAAACCTGTCCCCATTGGCACCCTGTTCCCTCTCCCCAGCCCCCTCTTCCCACTCCCCAGCTGCAGAAATCTGTCCCCACTGGCACTCTGTCCCCTGCAGAAGCACCCATTAGCACCCTTCCCCAGTACTATGTCCCCTGCTCCCACCAACACAGTTGGGGCCACATTAGTGGAGCTTGGGGGGGAGGGGGTTGGAGGAGGGTTTTTTTTTGCATCTCACTTGTGTGGTCACAACTGACTTTTCTGTGGGTCAATGACCCCTGACTCAAAACAGGTTCCCTGCCCTTCTCAGAAATAAAGACAATGCAGAAACCTTTTGTGTTTGACAGTATTTTATTTGAAAATGAAGCCTGGCCAACAAACCCCCAGTTGGGGCCAAGCCCCCATCTGGCCACAGCATCATAACACTCCTGCACTCTGCTTTCCCCCAGACCCTACTTCTGAGCTTATCATACACTGGAACCTCTAGCCCTGAGCCCCTCACATACCCCAACCCAAATTCCTGAACCCTCACATCCAGAAGTCTGTGACTTGCTTAGTACCCTAACCCTACATCTGACCCCAACACTGCCCGGTCTGGAGCCCCCTCCCCGAGCCAACGTTCCCTTATCCACCTCCTCCTGCATCCAGATTTCCTCCCACAGCTTGCACCTCTCACCCCTTCCCACACCCAAATCCCTCATTCCCACCCCAGAGCCTACACGTCCTGTCTCAACCCAGCGAGGGTATGGCTAGACTGCAGGAGTTTTTCAGGATTCCGGAGATATCCCAGAAAAACTCTTCTGCATCCAGGGATGCGTTTGTTCTTCCACTTCTTTTAGTGGAAGAGCAAACATGATCTTTCGGTCATCCCTATATTCCTCTTTCCACGAGGAATAAGGGGGCTTCCAAAAGAAGGGGTTTTTCTGACATTTGGTCCAGTCTAGACTGGCCAAATGTTGGAAAAAACTTCTTCCTACAGAAGAATTGGGGAAAAAAAGCAGCAGTATAAGGGTTGGGGATAGCAAGTGATGGAGAGGAGAATAGAGAGGGCGGGGCTTCAAGGAAGGGGTGGGGCAGTAGATTTTGGCTTATTCTGTCATTTAAAAAGTGATCTTGGGAATAAAAAGGTTGGAGTCCACTGTCTTAAAGGAAGGAAAATCCCCGAATTCAGCATCACTGGAAGGTGGGGTTGAATGTAGGGGGGTGGGTGGATGTGGGTGTGGGTGTGGGTGTGTGTGTGTGAAGGTGGGGGGGAGGAGGGCTTACTGGATTCAGCCCTGAGGTTGAAGAAGCAGCTTTAAAGAAAGAATTCTTCACACCTTGGCCCAAGGAACTTCCCTGGGTAGGGCTCAACTGCTTGGATTGCTCACTGAAGGTCAGAGTTCAGTCATTAATACTTTTAAACATTCTCACTCAAGGTACTGTGAAGAACAACTGTATGTATGCAGATGGAACAGCCAGTAGTCTCTCAGCCACAACTCTAA
Organism: Pelochelys cantorii; assembly: GCA_032595735.1. Lineage (NCBI taxonomy): Eukaryota > Metazoa > Chordata > Testudines > Trionychidae > Pelochelys > Pelochelys cantorii. The sequence goes on along the minus strand of CM064328.1, from coordinate 60,444,941 downwards.
AAAAGTTCTGTCCATTTGCATTAATGCTAATTAATCATCAGTGCTATTAATTGACATTGGCATTGCTGCCTTGCACACTGGGCCTGGAACTTGTTCTTTCAAAATCATCATGGATCTTTTAATATTAAATATGAGTAATTCACAGAAATAGTCAACTAAAAGTATGAATCAGAAGGTTAGCAGCTGAAAAGCAACATTTCTTTAGAATTGTATAGCCTGATTGTATAGCCATAGTCATTTCTTTCCAAGCTAGAAGATCAGAACAATGACAATGTCATGAATTATTTCTAATAATCACAATTTAATTTAAACCTAACAACTAAAATTAACTAAATATATTATGCCTGACTTGCTGTACAAAAGAAAACTAGAGCCTGCATGAATTTATATGAAGTTGATAATATTTAAAACAATACTGTTCGTTGTTATTGCTGCTGAAAGAAAGAATGGAAAACCATGGAAAGACTGATCCAATTTTTCAGAAATTGCCTCCATATTTTGTGATCAGCTTTTCATGCTCATTTATTTAAAGTTACAGATATCAGTAGCTAGACATCTAAAATGCAAGTGTAAAATCGCCTTTGCAAAAAACTTTGGTTGGGTTTAGGCCCAGCTGAAAATCCAGCCCTTTCCAGTCATTATGAAAACACACTGAAAATCAATTGTGTTTAAGTCCATAGGACACATTGATATTAGTTGTCCGTAATACACGCATCTCCACATCCCCCCTGCCAATGTAGCTTTTAAATTTGATCTCAGATTTGCCTCTAGTGGTGAGATGAAAAGATCAGGCTTGATGCCTGATACTGAAGTGCTTATATCTTATGGTGCTGAGTATGAAATAAGTGATTAGACAGAAGCCATTCTATCCTTGATCCCCTTGCTGCTAGTGCCAGTAGTTTTACAGTCGGTCCCCAAATCAGTCCCTTGTTCAAGTGAGAGGAAAAGCACAGAAGGTGAAAGCTTATGACACTTGAGAAAAGCATGACTGGATGCAGGTGCGGAGCTCCATCTTCTCTATATTTGGCCTTAGACATGGCTGACACATCCTAATCAGTGATGCAGAGGGAAGGCAGGCTGGGTTTGCAAGAAACTTCTGCATCACTTTTGTAATTTCTCCATTGATCCAAGTAGCTAATACACCTTTGCATGACTTTCATGGTCTTCTGAGCTAATGGAAACCCTTTGCTATGAAGATGGCCAGCTCTGATGTCACCCTCCCTCAATAAAATATGTGTAGAATATTTTGCGTAAAGGAAATTCTTGTGATAAATGTCTTATCACATGGAGTTAAACATGGGGGAAATGTTATGTTCTGAATAGTTATTCTGAGCGATGTGTGGGACTGGCATCTGTGCGGCTGGAGTACTTTTTAAGAAAAAGGCCCTCACACAAACTCATTACTGTTTGTGGCCACATTTGCTTTTAAATCCTCACTCACTTATAAACCTTATACATACAAAATGGCACAGAGACAAATGGTACTGGGACTGCAGCTTCCTAGAGCTCCCTATTCTTGATTCTAGGGAACTGCTCTCCATTTTGAAAATATTCAAACCAAGGTTCTGATCCTTAAAAAGGCTCAGTTGCACCTGATTAATTGCCAATTGCTTGAGCTTAAGCAGGAAGTTTAAAGCAGCCACACATCCTGTAAGACACTATGTAGTGTCACATCTAGACTGCCAGACACTGAGTGAGCAACCAGTCACAGAGACTGAGACAGAGAATAAAGTGAGGGTTGGATCACAGCAGAATCTAGTGTGTTTAATTTATAATGTATACCTAACTGGCAAACTCCATTAAAACCTGCTTCAGTGGTAGAAATACTGTATCTACTTTAAGTGGTCCTGAAGACAAGCAATGATTTAACTACATTATGTACTTCTGTTTGCCTAGGTGAGGCATTTGCCCAGAGGCAACACTGAGCTAGACTGCCTCATGGATGCCAGGGACAAATATAAGCTGATGGTATAAATTGCACTCTAGGGAGATTGCCTGGTAAAAGAAGAATTTGGCTGAAGAGCAACTTGCTAACATTGTTACCCGGGGTTCTTTCCACCCAAACCTCTCGGTAATTTTTACTCTCTGCGAGGTGGTGTCAGGAAATAATTCAGGGGAGACACGGTCGTCCGACCAATAGATGGATGGTACAAACAGGACAACACATGAGTGCTTTCACTTAAAGATAAACTTTACTTAGTCTCAAATACTTACACATGTCCGCAACAGGTTAGTAAAACACCCCCACCCTCGATAATTACCGAAGTTGAGTGTGGCTCTTGAGAGACACCAAGCAGGCTTCCGATGGCCAGTCTGCCGTCTGCCAGTGGGGACAAAGATGCGTCCAGAAGTGAAGAGTCCTCAAAGAGTCCTCGAGGCATCCCTCCAAGTGTTCCCAAAATTGTCCCCCCTAACTCAAACTTTCCTTCCCTATTTATCCATTAGTATTAAAATAACACATCACTCAAAAACTTTTTAGGCAAGAACTTTTCAAGGGTTAGGCAAAAGGTTTTCTTCTGATCATCTTTCACCAGATGCGTTTTTTTCTTTTTCAGAGACTTCATGCTTGGGGCCCCGATAGGTATGTCTTAGGGCATTTAGACAAACTTCCTGTTTTTCTTAATGTATAGGTCAACAATTTCACTAGAGATTTGGGCCTCAGGAAGGACGCGGAGTCAAGCTGCCCTTTCTGTGGCACCCAAACTCCCCCTTTTTCCCCCTCCCCTGACTTGGTCATGCTGTCTAGGCCTATTTTAGCTTGGTTGCTAAAGTGTAAGCAGTAAGCAGTAGTGGTTCAGGCACATTACTGGATTTGCCAAAATCTCCCCGTACAACATGAGATACATATGCAATAGTGGGAGATGAAATTCTACTGTACTGTAATTCTACATTTCCTAAGAGTTAACATTTAAGCTGTTTTAATTAAAAATGTCATAAGGACGTTTTAGTTTTAGTGTTGTCTACTGTATCATGAAAAGAGAGGCAAATAGTTGTGTTTGAAGCCCAGAGTTGGTCTGGTTTGTCTGTGATGTGCTTCATCTTTTTTGATAATTCAAATGCTGGAATTGCAGTGAAGCAGAACATATCTTCTCTCTCAGGCTCAGTGATCCCACCACAGCCTCTCTAAACTGGCCAGCGTATGACCTCACCCTGCCAGGGCATGAAAGACCTGTATTCGATACAACTACTTCAGGTCTGTTGTGCATGAGAAAGTCCAGAAGGTTACCACAGTTTAAATGGAGTGTGGCATAACTTCAGAGGATTCAGACCAGTGAAAACTGACGTAATGTCCCCTTGTGGCACATTAACATCTTCAGAAATGGTATGAATAATTCTGAAGGTATGGGGGAAAAATCTTTCTCCCTGCATTTTCCTCTAAATACTGTTGGCAATTTGGACTGAGCCAAATTAGTTGTTTCCATGTGGCTAAGAAGTCAGAGAAATAAGTCAGATAGCTTCTTAGTGTAATCTTATTTATTCACTAAAAAACAAACAACCCTCTCTTCCTCCCAAGCCCCAGCTCTGTTTTTCTGAACAAAGTAGAAAGAACAATAGGCAGTTTCTTTGCTCAGAAATTCCTAAATCGACCACTCCAGGGACCTCTGTGCCCAAAAAGGTCTCTCTCTCCCTGTGTTTCAGGGTCATGCTCACAATTCATTCTGCTGGCTTGCCACTACACACCCAGAAACTTGTGTTCATCCACTTTAACTCTACCATCCTTATGTATCCTAGTATAGTACCTTGTGCAGTAGCCTGCCTTGTCTGCAGGAGTTTTACACTGTATGTTAAGCCAAAATGACCTCAGTGATGGCAGCCATTAGTAACTGTCACAATAACAATACTATTTTGAAGACCTGGATTTTCTTGAAGTGGGGAGGGAAATGTCCCAAGATTATGTTTTTCACTGTTTTGCACTCAGTTCATCTTCCTATGAAATTTGAAATAACTATGGGCTTAACCATTAATATTTAGACTTATTTACTTTCAGCCCACGATGTATGAAGTTAACATAGTTCCATGTAGTACAAGAAAGGTGGGATGATACCACAAGTTTGCTTTAGTATACTTTTTGTTTCCTATTATTGTTGACATTTCAAATCAGTGTGCGGTTTCATCATGAGTATGTTTCCTTCAGTGATACCATGAATTCACAATATTGTAAGTTATTTTTATGGTTTGAATAAAGAAATTAAATTTGCTGAAGTGAACTTGTCTTAACATCATGAGTTTGCTGCAGTGTATGGAATGTTACGTGGTCCAAGCAATTTTGCTCTGTTGACGTACATTAGTATAGTGCCAGCTGGCAACTGAACTCCACTGAACCACCAGCAGCAGCAAAGTGTTTTTATATTAAAGCAGTTAAAATTGTTATACATCCTCTTCCAACCCATTAATAGAGTTCAGAGGTTTTAAATTGTCAACTCATGTCTGCACTAGAATGCCAAAGTCTTAAATGCTTGCAATGTTCTTTTACTACAAACTCCATCTGTTATTCACAAATGAAAACAAAGTGAAAATAAAATAAAAGGTTATAAAACATTTTTTAAAAAATGAAAAAAACTCCAAAATAACAAAAGCCCTCTCCCAAAATACTCAAAACAAAAAGAATCTCGCAATGGAAGTATGAATACTAGCAGTACAGACTTGATTAATTTTATGTGTGTTTGTTTGTACATTGTAACCCAGAGGACTAAATTCTGCTCTGAGCTGTGTGCACACTTCAACTAGAAGACAATGGGGGATATGTGTATAGATATCTGATAATTTGACCCTAATATTTTAATGTGACAGAGGGAGGCAGTGAATCTCCAAACCAACACATACACACTTACATTTGCAATACAATGCACTCCAGAGCTATCAACCCTAACTCAATAAGTTTGAACTTAATTCCCTAAAGTTTATTTTAACTCTGTAAGGTTTGTTCGGGACATTCTAGGATATTGTCAGTCTGTGATAAGTTTCTCAAGGTTTTCCTGTTGAAACTTTCACATTTTGTAAGACTTGCAACATATGGGGTGGTGATGTCAGTTTTCATGGTCTGAATCCTGTTGAGCTGTGCTACCATCTATGTAAATCATGGTGCCTGACAGATCTGAAGTCATTGAGCCAGAGAGCTAGCTGGGGGGGATGACTTACAGGTCACTCACCTAGAAGGTGGGAGAGACACCTGGGTTCTGGTGCTATGTCAATGAACATGAAAGAACTTTGGACAAAGTGTAACAGCCACAATAGGAGAGACTGAAGCAGGCAAACCGCAGACTACCTCATAGCTCAGTGAGTAGGGCACTCACAATGTGAAGACTTGGGTGTCCCATATCCCAGGTGAGTGCCCTAATCTCTGGGCTGTTGGGTAAAAAGGCAGCACTGGATTGTAACCATAGGTAGTATGGTTACATTAGTATCAAATACATTAGTATCTATGGTTGACTAAAAATTTCATTTTTGGGGGCAAATAAACTAGAAAAATTTGTCAGAAAAATGGTGCATAGGTCCCTGCCTATTTAGGACAGAACTGAAATCCCATTGATTTCAATTTTTAAACACATTCCAAAGTGTTATGCTGAATAGGGATTAGGTTCCAAATGAGGGCCCTAAAATAGCGAATAGAATTTTTCAGGGTTCTCGTGTTACTGTATATTTAGAGGTACTTCTTAATATTAGACTGACTCAAATACATGCCAGTGTCCAATTGCTTGTATATGGCTGGAAAGTGAGTATCTTAGAACAAGCTGACTAGACGTTCTGTACACAAAACACCTATTTAATGCCTTACATATATAAAATAGAAGCTAATCATTTTTAGCCATGGCTCTGCTCTGAAATCAACACACAACTCAGGGCTCCCTCCAAGTACCACTGATATCAATGGCAGCCTTATCAGGAATCTCTCTGACAGCTATATCAGAACCAGAGAGGATTTATTTTTATTCAGTGGTACTCCCAAATATGTACCTAAAGTGATACTGATTAAAATGATATACTGGTAGATATTTCAACACCCAAAATGAACTGTGTATAATCCAATACATTATGTCATTCAGGCCTTACTTTGATATATTCTTTCCACTCCTCCATCCTTGATAATGCAGCTTTGCAAGACAATAGAAGAAGAGCATTTATCTAAGTGTGGCACTTTGCTACTTCTCTTATTAGAAGAATTAGTTTTAAAATATATTAACTTCATAGTACTAACGCTTTTACCTTTTGAGGGACTTGGTTAGAAAGGGAAGTGGTATTTTCTCTTTTTCCTATTGACTGTTCATACTCAGCTGGATACTACTTGAAGGCCACAAAAGAGGCTGAGAGAGGCCTTTTAACCCTCAGCTTTTCTCGATATTAGAGAATCAAGCTGTGAAGCAGCAGGGACAAGTATCAGGAAGTAATCAATTGCATGGGTTGAACAAGAGCTTAACCCTTCAAGAGGTTGGAATTGGTTTTTATCTCTCTGCCTAGCATCAGAATCCACAAAGGCAGTGCACATTTCACATGGAGAAATGATAATATGGTTTATTTATATCCATGTATATCCATCTGCTGGTGGTACAGATGAGAACTCTTGCTCCCACCCACCTGACAAGAAAGAACTAAGAAACTGGTGTGATGTTCAAAATGTGACTGCGGCATGGAAAAGTCAGTAGGCAGACAGACTAGAATAAACATGAAGGCTACTGTTATCCCAAAATATAACAACTCAGCTCATTTCCCACTGTGGGTGAAAAACAGTATTTATCTATCTAGGCCCAGACTGACTGTTAAGCATGGACTTGACAAGGTAGTTCACCATTCAGGGTTTTCTCCCTTTCTTCAGAACTTGCTGTTTGTGTGTAATTATGTTTGTGTGAGCAACATGTCACTGTAAAAGTAAATAAGCTCCATCTTTATCCAAACTCTTGCTAAGATATTTAATAAAATGTCTCAGCTTTGGCTGAGTGTGCCTTGTTAGTGAGCATGGAAATGCATGCTCTCAAACCCCAGAGATGAACTGATGTGTAACGTATTTGCCCTTAATGGCCCTATTCGCTCTGGTGGTGTCATTCAGCCGCTCTTATTAATAGGTCTTGAAGGGGTTTCTGTAAAAGAAGTAAAGTTCCTGTGTAACCTTGTGTAATTGTATTGCTTGTTACAATGACACTGAGGATTTGCATAGTTTCTGCACTTATTTTAGCTTTTTAAAATTAAATTTAACATCTAAATCTCCCTCTGTATCATTTAGAGCTCATTGAATAGTTTATTTGACATATAATATTGATATTCATTGAATTATTCAGTAACTATATTTTCTACTAGTCAGCCAGCAGGGTTTTAGGCTTTAGCGAGAGCCCGTAAAATCACTGAAATTGTTAAAAGGTGTCTGTGGTATCCAAATATATTAGTTTTTGCCACCTTAACATTCTTGGTTATGCTACAAGACTTCAGCCATATGTCATATCTTCTATCCCCCTGAGATATTAAAGAGGCAGCTCTCCTTTGTCACCCATGCAAGTACATTATTTCTATTAATTTGATCTTAGGGCTACATTAGTTCCAGAACTGATTAAGATATTTGCATAAAAAGTCAATCTTTGATTTACCTGTGATAATCATGGATTGAATGTGTTGGATAGGGATCGGATGGGATCTAGAGCAGTGGTTCCCAAACTGAGGTCCGCGGACGCCTGGGGGTCCACTAGGGCACTGCAGAGGTCTGCGGAAATGCAAAAGGATTGGGCCCAATACTTACTTTTCTTTTCTTCTCTTTCCCTCCCCCCCACGGCTCACTTTTGATCTTGTTCCATACTAGATGCTGTCCACTGATAGAGGAAGATATAGGCAGTACTCTGATGAGAAGGGTTCACAATCAAATGTGAAGAAATATAATATTTTCGCAGACTCCCATTTAACAGTCTCGTGCAGACTGGGTTGAGAATTTTGCAAAAGGCTTTGCAGAAATCTTGAAAACACCCTGCCTATGTGTGTGGAAACAAAATTTCAAACTCCTTTTTTAAAGAGAGATTTTCTGCATTTTTAGATCTGAACAAGTCAACTACTTCCTCAAGATTTCTTTTTGAAGTAATGCTGATGACCAGAGACAGAATTTAAGGTTAAGGAGAAGTTTTTCTTCTCCTTAAGTTCCCCCTTCTCAGTGGTGGGCAACCTGTAGTTGGAAGGCTACATGTGGCGCACTGGGGATCTATATGTAGCCTGCGAGACATTTTGTTTACTGTTACCCAGCATGGGACTGCAAGATTCCACTGGTTTCTATCCATGTAGTTTTTTGCCTGCCGGTATTACTAAAGTGGCACGCATGCAAAGCAAGGGCACGTGAAGTGAGGTGCCTGCTGATTGCACATAATATTGACTGTAAAAGCTGTGCGCTGCTAGAGGGTTAAGGGATGTGTCAAAATAGTGCGTTATTTTGTGAAGATGCACCCAATTTCGGAAGTTACGCTATTTTGAAATAGTCGAAATAAGATACACAATTTGTGTAGCGCAAACTGCATATCTTATTTCGAGTTTAGGGTGCTGTGTAGATGCAACCATGGTAATTAGCACTGGCAGAAAAGGAGATAATGAAAAAGATAAGGGACGATTGACCAGGTCATGAAATACATTTAAAGAGAACATGTGCTTTTAGCAGGGATTCTTAAATTGTCATGGGCTAAAGAGGAGAATAACCTGAAGTAGGTTTCTGATTGTACTTCTGGTTTAAATCAATTTTCAACATATGCCTTAAAGATTAAAAGGAAAATTTCCTCTAGTAGCTGTTATTGGACTAGAAATGTCTACTCTTGTTTTCCTTAAGAAATGCTTCATCATAATGGCATGCCTGATGTGCATGCACACAGAGAGGTTGTATATGCATTCGTGCTGTAGTAAATTTCATTTTTTATAAAGACAATTTTCACTTGTTTAATCACAACTGCCTAACTATATCATGTCTCAGATGATATACCAAATAGCTACTTGAGAGGGAAAATGCAAATAATGCTTTGCTACCTTTTAGTCTTTCGGGAACTGATTATGTATTTTCATTATTATATTTTTCTGTGAACAAACTATTGTATAATCCTCAGATTATCTTCCATATCTGTCAATGTGTTATTGCAGCAGGGCTAGATTTATTGTGCTTCTCTCTAGCTGACCAGAGTACTTACCAATAAACATTTAAGGGGACTATGTGTTTTTTCAGTCACTTTCTCTGACATAAGAGCTCTGGATTTTTTTTATTTATCCCCAGTTCAGAAATGAAGGCTAACTCTGCAATGCTTTTTTTCCACAAGAGTCTAATTTAAGCATTTTGTTTCCTCCAAACCTAATTTTTTAGGGTGAAGGAATGATATTTTTCCTTTTTTTAAGAATACTTCTGATTGTTGTTCTTCTCTACCATTATTTTCACTACTGTGGCTTCCTTTTATTTCAGATATAGTTTAAATAAGAGACCAGGACATTACTTCTGTGTACTGCCATTTGGAGCATTCACCTTCTCTACTTAAGACAGAGGCAGTATACTTCACTGAGCTTTTCCAACTGCAAAAAGAAGTTTGTTTACTATCTGTTGTTATTATTCTCAGCACTGGATCTCCAAACATTATACATCTCAGTTTCTCTTTTAGTAATCCACAGTAGTTTTATGTTAAGAAAAATATCCCCTTTTGTTTGGCTATCTTGTGAAAGGGAAAATACTTATGAAATATACTTGTAAAACAAGTATTCAGTTCAGTGGAAATGAGGGGGACTGGCAAGCAGAAAGTGGGGATTTATAAAGCAGTGTCCCTATAAACTAATTTATAATTTGCTTTAGCACCTACATGCTAGACAAATAACAAACACTTAAGAAGGACTGTGCTCTGAGGGGGCATAACAATAGACATTTCATATGCAAACCAACTTGCTTCACTAGTGGCAGCATGACACAAACTGATTTTTATAGGGGCTTAAATATAAACAGGATAATGACCTTGTAGATGTGCTCAGGGAAGTCATAATGCACATGGCAGGGGGGAGGCAGTATGGAGAAGAAAACAGGAGCGGGAATCATCCCAATCCTCGTGTGGATAAAATATTAAGAATGAGAGGATGATGGATGGGATCAAAAGCAGCAGAGTGGTCTAAGACGATGAATAGAGGTGCTGGAAATGTGGCCTAAAGGATGTAATTGGAGATCATACTAAAAGCAGTTTCAGTAAATACGCATATAGACATAAGAACATAAGAATGGCCATACTGGGTCAGACCAAAGGTCCATCGAGCCCAGCATCCCATCTGCCGACGGTGGCCAATGCCAGGTGCCCCAGAGAAGGAGAACAGAAGACAATGATCAAGTGATTTATCTCCTGCCATCCATCTCCTGCCCTTGTTATGAAGGCTAGGGCACCATACTTTATCCCTGGCTAATAGCCATTTATGGACCTAACCTGCAAAAATTTATCAAGCTCTTTTTTAAACCCTAATAGAGTCCTGGCCTTCACAGCCTCCTCGGGCAAGGAGTTCCACAGGTTGACTGTGCGCTGTGTGAAGAAAAATTTCCTTTTATTAGTTTTGAACCTACTACCCATCAATTTCATTTGGTGTCCCCTAGTTCTTGTATTATGGGAAAAGGTAAATAATTTTTCTATAATCACTTTCTCCACACCATTCATGATTTTATATACCTCTATCATATCGCCCCTCAATCGCCTTTTTTCCAAACTGAAAAGTCCCAGTCTCTCTAGCCTCTCCCCATATGGGACCCTTTCCAAGCCCCTAATCATCTTAGTCGCCCTTTTCTGAACCTTTTCTAATGCCAATATATCTTTTTTGAGGTGAGGAGACCACATCTGCACGCAGTACTCGAGATGTGGGCGTACCATAGTTTTATATAGGGGAAGTATGATATCTTTTGTCTTATTATCTATCCCTTTTTTAATAATTCCTAACATCCTATTTGCCTTACTAACTGCCGCTGCACACTGCGTGGATGTCTTCATAGAACTATCCACTATAACTCCAAGATCCCTTTCCTGATCTGTCGTAGCTAAATTTGACCCCATCATGTAGTACGTGTAATTTGGGTTATTTTTTCCAACATGCATTACCTTACACTTACCCACATTAAATTTCATTTGCCATTTTGCTGCCCAATCACTCAGTTTGCTGAGATCTTTTTGTAGTTCTTCACAATCCCTTTTGCTTTTGACTGTCCTGAACAACTTTGTGTCATCTGCAAACTTGGCCACCTCACTGCTTACCTCATTTTCTAGATCATTGATGAACAAGTTGAACAGGATTGGTCCCAGTACTGACCCCTGGGGAACACCACTAGTTACCCTCCTCCATTGTGAAAATTTACCGTTTATTCCCACCCTTTGTTTTCTGTCTTTTAACCAATTCTTGATCCATGAAAGGACCTTTCCTCCTATCCCATGACCACCTAATTTACGTAAAAGCCTTTGGTGTGGGACTGTGTCAAAGGCTTTCTGGAAATCTAGGTATATTATATCCACTGGGTGCCCCTTGTCCGCATGTTTATTAACCCCTTCAAAGAATTCTAACAGATTAGAGGGATTAAGATAAACATAAAAGATTAGAGGGAACATTGACTAGGAGTGAGGAGATGGGGAATTACTGGGCAGTGAAGAGAAAGCAAAAGATCTTGAGGTCAAATATGATGCATGAACTACAATGCTTAAAAGTATCAGTGAAAATATAATCAACAGCACAATTTGTCCAGGGAAAATACTAAACATATACAGAGGCAGATTAGAGTTTTGGGGACAGAGAAAGTGGAGGTCCCACTCTACACCTTCTGTCTGCAGTTTCCTTCACCTCTGACACTCCTGCTGAGTAGCAGGGTCAGGGCCTGGTGGCTTCCCCTGCCCAGTTCAGCACACCCACTGGAGAGTGGTGATGGGATAGAGGGCTTACCCTGCTACATCTGGTACTCCTGTCAGGGAGTTGGGATGGGGCATGGAGTTTTGCCCTTCTGTGTGCACCCTAACACTGCTCCTCAACAGGAGCACTGGGTAGATGGAGAAAGTCAGGGTGCAGGGGAATTCATTTTTCTGCCCTCCCCCCCCCCCAAAGTGGCTAGGGCTCTTAGGCATAGGCTCTGTTGGCCCAATGACTAATCTGACGCTGAGCATATAACATTCCAATCAACTACATTTTAAGGGCCAGATCCTTAACTGTCAGTTTACTAACGGGATTTAGCCACAAATTTACACAGGACAGAGATTTTAAAAGTCAGCATTTCTATTGGAGGTACTATTGATAAGAACTTAATTAACTCTGACAGGAGTCAATTTGACAATATTACTCCAGAGACTACAACTTAGTTAAAAAGGAAAACAATGAAAACAGAGTCTCATCAAGATCATCCTTTTTGTGATCATTATAAGAATATGTTCATTGATGCACATAATTAACCAAACAATTTTGAATCCTGTGGATGTAAAAAGTAAGTGTGGAATATGTCAGTGGCATACTGAACAAAATCACAATTTTCTTTCAGTCAATGCATGCATGATGAATTAATGCAAAGAAACAAAGAGCACAATAACATAGGAGAGTTAAAGGATCAAACCAAGTTCTGGATAGTCAGGCAACAGCTATTTAAAATTAGTGAGGAAATATAAAGGGGACTGAAAGCAAAGACAGACTTAAGATACCAAGCAGCTATGTAGGAAACATTTTAAATCACATAGTGAAGCCAGCAAAATGTATCTTTGTGTCATATTGTCCGTTTTTCCATTTGGTTATAGCTGGATTAATTCCACGTTTCCCAGCTTTGACAAATGAGGAAGTTTATGCAAGGGTTGTAAATACTTTTGCAGATGTGGGGTTGGTTGTTTTATACTTACACATGGTTGGTATTCTCTAGATAGTTAGACTGAGTATGGTAATTATACTTAAAAATATTCTGCCTCCTCAGGCAGAAGTCTCCATTGAACATAAGAACAGCCATATTGAGTAATATCAAAGGTCCCTCTAGCTGAGTACCCTGTCTTTTGACCAAGTAGCTAATGCCAGATGCTTCAGAAGGACTGATCAGAAGAGGTAACCATTACACGCTCCATTCTGTGATCCATTCCCATCTTCTGGCAAACAGGGACACCACCCCTGCTCTAGGGACAACATCCCTGCCCATCCTGGCTAATAGCCATTCATGGACCTCACCTCCGTGAATGTATCTAGCTCTTTTTAAAAACCCTGTTATAGTTTCAGCCTTCACAATATCCCTGGCAAAGAGTTTCACAGGTTGACCTTGCATTTTTTACGGTATTACAGACTAGCACAGAGCTGTCTCTTGGCTGGTTCACCACTTGGGAGATGGCACAAATATTGCAATAAGACCAAGATTTGACACAGATAATAGTGTGAATTCATGGTATGTATGCAGGAGGGGAGGGAAATCTGAAAGTTTCTTGCATGAGTTAGTATAGTTCTTATGTGAGGTGCACACTCACCTCACGCCTGCAAGTTTGGAATATTTTGAACAGCAATGTCTGTAAGAGGCACACCTGTGCAGTACACATCCTCATACTTCTCATTGGAGGATCTAAAGGTTATGGTGCCCAGAATTGCTCCCCGCTTGACTCTTATCCTTGTATGGTTACCCTACCATGGACAAAGGAATTGAAATTGCCTCCTTGCTGGTATTTCCAAGGTATATGAAGAGACAACAGGAATGCAATTTATACAAAAGGTGAACATGATCAGTCAGCCCTCCAGGGGAGGAGATAACAGCTCAGCATCACAGCAGGGGGAGAAGATTGCAGAAATAGATCAATTTATATTTTAGCTAACACCAGCAGGAGAAAAAACCAGAATGAAACTTCCTTCACTGAGATGTCAGCCATCTCGCTGGAAGGAAACTACCTTGAACAAAGGCTATTGCTAATTTTGCTAAGTCTTAGCCTCTAGAACACATCTTTAACTTGTGTTTGCTTGGGAAATTTTCTAAACATTAAATTCACTTAAAGTCCTCTCTTCTTTGGTTAATAAACGTCTTTTACTTTTGCTTTTCATATAAACCAACCCAGTCCTCTCTTTGAATTGAAGTAATACACATTTTGCCTCTTTAAAGGCACATAAATCTTATTATTCCTCTGAATGGTCCAGGAGAGGACTGAACATTAGGGAAAACTTGAAACTGCGGAGGGGTTGGGGTCACCTTGCCAGATGTACAACTCTAATATAAACAATTTGACAATGAGCAAACCACTGTAATTTCCCTAAGTACGGCCATGTGGTTCAGAATGGCATCAGTTTAACGCCATTTGGGTGCTTGAGACATGCCTCAGATCCAGCCATTCAGTATGGACAGGAATAGTGGAATCCAGACCTGCCATCCTCCAAAACCATTTAATGGATGAAAGGGACAAAAGTATACAAAGGTGAAAGTAAGCTGGGTGCGCACTGGTAAAAAGTGGCTGGCTGGGGGTGGGGTGCTGAACCAGATCCCCATACTTAGGAAAACATGATTCTGGGATGCATTGACAGGAATGTTGCGAGCAAGATATGAGAAGTCATTCTTCTGCTCTACTCTGCACTGATTAGGCCTCAGTTGGAGTATTGTGTCCAGTTCTGGGCACCACATTTCAAGAGAGATGGGGAGAAATTGGAGACGATCCAGAGAAGAACAACAAGAATGATTAAAGTTCTAGAGAACATGACCTATGAAGGAAGACTGAAAGAATTGGGCTTGTTTAGTTTGGAAAGGAGAAGACTGAGAAGGGACATGATAGCGATTTTCAGGTATCTAAAAGGGAGTCACACGGAAGAGGGAGAAAAATTGTTCTCCTTGGCCTCTGAGGGTAGAACAAGAAGCAATTGGCTTAAACTGCAGCAAGGGAGGTTTAGGTTGGACATTAGGAAAAGCTTCCTAACTGTCAGGGTGGTTAAACACTGGAACAAGTTGCCTAGGGAGGTTGTAGAATCTCCATCTCTGGAGATATTTAAGAGCGGGCTAGATAAACATTTATCTGGGATGGTCTAGACGGCACTGAGTCCTGGCATGAGGGCAGGAGACTGAACATCATGAACTCTCGAGGTCCTTTCCAGTTCCCGTGTTCTGTGATTCTCTGATTGCTCACCCCTGTCCTTGCCACCCACCTCCAGGCACACAGGGCTGGCAGCAAAGGCTTGACCATGCAGGAAGGCAGGAAAAGCCCAGGCGCAAAGAATGGCAGGATAGCCCTGGGCATGTGGGGCCAGAAGGAGAGCTCCAGGCACTGGAGCAGGAGCCCAGGGGGTGTTGCAGCACCCCTGCATGCTTAATTCCATCCCCATGCCTCTGGGAGCTGTCCCCACAGCTTCCATTTGGCCAGGAACAGGCACATGCGGTGGCAGGGTCACCAACTGTCATTGCCCCAGCTCCAAGACCCTGCCCCCTGCACTCCACCCTACATCCCCAGCCACTGAACCCCCCCATCCCATGGTGCACTCCACACTTAAATGTTTATAGGTACTGTTATATACCACCACCTCATAAACACCCATCCTGAATCATCTCCAAAGGGGGTTGCAATATGACAGTAACTATAAGAAATTAAAGTTACTTTCACCCTGATTCCAAAGATGCCTGTTGGGCCATCTGGTGCACCTTAAAGAGTCAGGAGAAGCAGTATTCTCCGTTTCTTAGAATTGGCAGGTGGCTTGGTCTAGCATGCAGTGAGAAAGCTCCCGTTAACTGTCATAAACACTGGTTCATGCTGAAGGAGTAAAGGTTACAAGTCACCAGAAAAACCTTCTCCTCTCCAAACATATCAGAAATATGTTGGGACTTCACTTAGGTTCTAAGGTCAAATGTCTTGGGAGGATGGACCCATGATTACAGTCAGAAACTAAAATACCTGAGACTGGATTTTATTTCTGGTGAATATTTGGTCCCTGAACAGGCTGATATTTAGGTTGTGAAGGACAATTTGTTATTCATCTGTCATATCCCTAGTTATTGCCTGGTATTGTGCTCAGGAGTAGCCACTCCTTGTGAAACCATTGAATGACTAATATTTGTCTTTTTTTTCAGTTCCTTTTTAGTTCCTCCTTACAGAGACTATCACAGCTCAAAAAATAAGATATTACAAAAAGTGACAAAATTACAATATTAGACCTACAAAGGAAGATGACTATGTTTTTTAACGGAAGAAAGCAATGGAATTTTGACTAAAACTTAATGTAGAGAAATGAGGGGTGATTACTGGATGTTATTACAGAAGGTTTGAGAAACTGCAGTAGATCAGGAAATGGTTTTCAGATGAAAGAGGCCATTAAAAAGCTCAGCAGCATTGATCACATAAGATTTGAATTTCTCAGTAACTAAGAGCAGCTTTGTAGCTTTGTGGGAAGCAGTTTAAAAAAGGGGGAATGGGGTTGCCAATCTATTTGGAGTAGATAGAAGATAAGAGAAAATTAGATTGCATGAAAAATGATAGTGGAATGCAGGAAACACAGGATAAGAAATTTACATTTATTTTTTAAAAAAGCTACTTTGATGTGATACATACTTTGCTTGGGCAGCTATCAGATTTTGTGGCATAGAAGAGAATTAGATAATTGGCAGATAATATAAATATTTATATAAAATATGAAAGTATAACAAAAAAGGCTAAATATATTTCAGTTATATAGAAAGATAAAACATATTTTCTTGTCATTTATTACTTCTCTCTAAGATGGCCCCTGTTACTATAATATCTGAGCATCTCACAATCTTTAATGTATTTACCCTCACAGCACTTCTGTGAAACAGGAGAGTACTATCCCAATTTTAAAGATAGGGAAATGAGGCACAATGAGACTAAATTATCAGGGACTTGAATGTGAGTTTACCCGCGAGTTCTAGCATAATTCCCTGACTACTGGCTCATCCTTCCTCTGTAATGACAAGACATCAGTTCTCTAATAACAGACTAAATTTCTGAAAACAGGAGCTTATGAAGCTGTCATTGATAAGAGGCATGAGACAGCAGGCAGCCATGGTACAAATTAGTTTAATGTTAGTTGTGGAGAAAATACTATAAATCATTTTTAGGGGATTCATTAGGAGTGAAATGCACCTGTAATATTTTGCAAATAAAAGGAACTAAAGTAAATGAATATATTTTTCACTGCATATTATACATTGCACACTGTGTCACAAATTGTTGTGAAGTCTGTTCTTGTTTAGCACTTACAGAATCTCATGAGGATGGTATATAATAAATAGCTCATCAATTTATACTCATGAAAAGTGCCATTATACTGCAATATAATAGATGTAGGCAAGGAAACATTGAACCAATTCCCACTGTATTCTCCAGAATTCAGATAGAAAATTGCCACACCAAAGCCACTTGATTCTGAGCAGAAACCTGCTATTTATTTTCTCTATGGCTGGAACTGAGGAGTAGGCCATTGTTTATTCTGGAACACAGTTATTTAGACATATCAGTGAAAAGAATACTATGTTTAATCTTCAGAACTCTGAAATACTATTTAATAAAAACTTATATTTCCTTATAAGCTACAACTTTTCAGAAAAAAAGCCTGTTGATAGCAAAAAATAGAATGGAATTTGGTTTCATACAGTGCCTTTAATAAAAGGTATCCCAAAGTTTTGTACTAAATAATGCCTTAGGTCAGGCCTCAGCAGCCTTTTCAAACCAAAAAACCTAATTACATCAAAATTCACAAGTGGTCAAAAAAGAGCCAGAAAAAGAATGCCCATTTACATGACTGAAAATATACAACTTAATATTATTGATAATTGACATGATGATTATTAATAGCATAAATTAAAACATTGTACTCACAGATTTTATTTACTGGGACTTCTGCTGCTTGCAGTGCAGTTTCTGGATGTGGGTGTGCAGGAGTCAGGGCAAGGGTTTGGGGTGTGTGGGAGGTGCAGGAAGCAGGCAGGGTAGGGTGCCTGGTGTGGGAAGTAGAGTATATGTGTGTGTGGGGAGCAGAGGGGGCTTGGCTGGACTACCTTACCTGGCTGGGACTGGGTTGCTGCACCTGGGCAGCAGTGGCTGGATGAGGGTCTGAGCCAGGATCACCACAGCTGGATTGTGGCCTACCCATGCTGCAGCAGGAGGGGGGTCACCGCCAGCCCTTCCTGTGGACAGGTGTGGGCTGGATTGTGGGGTCTGCCCAAGGATCGGGGCCGGGGACAAGAGGCTGTGGCCAGATGGGATATGGGCCCCGAATGGGGCCTTGCTGGGCAGGCTGTCACAGCTGGAGCTGGGCCACCACGGCCAAGCTCTTGCAGCGGTCGCAGGGCCGTTGGGGCTGGGCTGTGGGGTCTGCCCCAGGAGCACAGCGGCTGGGGACAGACCATGGCAGTCAGATGGGGGCTGGAGCTGGGCTGCCACGGCCAGATGGAGGCATCTGCTGCCACCAGTTCCTCTCACTATCCTGGCTGGGAGTGTGCACATGTCCCCTACAGCACACCCTCATCTGGCCCTTTAAATGATCAGAGTGCCCCACCCAGCTCTTGCCAAGCACAGCTGGTTCTTACTGGGGCACACTGCCTTACTTTCACCTCTGGTTAAAGGTGAGATAGACAAAAAAAGACCATCTTGATATGAGTAATTATGTGTTTTTAAAATTTTGAATTAGTGTTTCATTTTAATTTAAAAAGTTGCATGTGTTTAGGGAATGACAAAGTCATATTTGGTTCTGTAATGAGCCATATTTTGGCTCGAGAGCCATAGGTTGCTGACCCCTGTCTTAGGTAATGATGATATAGTGTCTGGGCAGACAAACTCAGGATCCATTATGTGGCCAATAATTCACAAATGGCTTTGGATTTAGAAAGCCTCTAGAAATAAGGGATGTTGTATTAGGTGTGGTTTAATTACCAACAGTTCTCTTTGGCACTCAGCTATGTTCAGAACTCAACCAAAAAGACATGCCCAAAGACTGAAGATTATTGTTTCACATTGCTGATGTGAAATATCCCTTGTGGAAGATTAAGCCACCTAATACAGATCCTAATGAAATTCACTTTGCATCTGGATCAAGATGCACTGAAGTCAGTGGAATGATTCACATAGAAGTTAATGGAAGAAAAAATCAGTCTCAACAGCTTGGAGCCATACAGTTGCTACAAGTAACTCCTCTTCTGATTTTGTTTCTTTTTATAAAGAAAATATTTCTACCTGTCATAAGAATGTGCTAGTCATGACTTTGTAAGATAACTCAAGATGCCATGTACTCTAAAATAACCCCAAATACCAACACACACACCCATCAAGCCAAGAAGCACAAGTAACATAAGAACGACTTTTCAAATCCCCAAACCAAACCAAACTGAGCATAAAACTTTTGCTGAGATCCCCTTTAACTCTGTGCTGTCATGAATATTCCTTTTAAAATGTCACGTCATAGGAGTGTATTTTATAGGGGGAAAAACAGAGTACTACCCAAAAGATTTATATCAATCCTGGGAGGTACTGAGCATTCTCCCTTCCCGCTGAAATTATTGCAAGTGGAGGATGATCAGCAACCAACAGGAAGTACTTTGCTGGTGGGGCATGTGTGATCCCCTTGTTAATAGAGGTGATACCTGATCCCCACAAAGGAGTATTTTAACTTTAAATTGTAGATAAAAGTATGTGTCTATCTCTTTTCACTGTAAAGAGCAGTAATTATAAACTCATATAAGCCTGATAACTAGGGTGAAAGGAAGAAGCAGCTGGGCTCCATTTCTATGGTAGATGGAGGAGCATAAATATCCCTCTTCATACACAAGCATTTAATGTAAAGTAATTTAGTTTCATTTCATCAAGCTAAGCCCACCCCGAGTCTTTCATCTGACCCTATGGACAATAATAGAAGGACTGGGGACAGGAGTTGGTTGTGTTATGTAGGTCCACTTAAAAATCCCAAGGCTGTTTCTTCTTGCTAACACTTCCATTCCAATGGGAGTCTGTGACTGAGTTGGCTCACACAAAGAGGTGCTGCGCTGCTATTGCTACAGCACCTCCTGCCCGGGGAACTGCTCTCCTGCATTTTTGACCAGTACTTCAAGTAGACTGTATGCTTCCTACCCCACTCATTACTACAACAGCATGTGAGGAAGATTAAAGATTACACACTTAATGCATTAAGTGAGAGTTCTGTGGGATCACCTCTTACTACTTAGCATCTGACCAGAGATTGAAAAATCCAGTGCAGAATGAGTAGTTGGAGCCATGGTTCACCATGATTGCTCCTCTACGCCACTGGTAGGACTTTGAGGACAACTATTCCACATCTAACCCCTCCCACCAACCAAAAGATACTCCTACTCCCACTCAGGGAGACTGCCAGCAGATGAAGTAGCTCAACAAATAAATGGTTCCCATTTCCTTGTCCAACCTATCAACAAAACAACACAGAAGACCTGTTCCCCATTTAGCCAGAGAGAGTGAGTAGGAAATTGATGTATTTTTATTATGTATTTTTGTGGGGAAAGAGGTTGCTGACCAAAGTCCTCGTTTTTCTGAGGTAGCCTCTTGTTAAATGTTTGACAGTGTATCACTGCACTGAGCTCCATACTGAACGGAACACAGCATAGAATGACAATAAAATAGAGCGCAGGGTGCATGTAAAGGAGTCGGTGTGAAGATCTGCAAGATTGCTATACTTATTGTTGTTCATGCATCTTGTTGCTCTTTCGTTTCCAAGAAAAATTAAATATATTATTGTGTAATTTTAAAAGAGAATATCAAACAGCTATCTCCAAGCAGAAAGTAGGCCTGTTAAAAATGTGTTCAGTGGCATCTTCTGAAAAATCTTAGTATGTTTCCTTCACCAATGCTATTTTAATATTTCATTGTTATTGTACACTGATACACTTCTAAAAAGTAGTCCTGAAAAAATCCAAAAGTGAGTAGTGAGGGTCAAATATCCAACATTTTATAAAGTTAAATAGTGACTTCCAAGAAAAAATGTACCTCTGCTAAAATAATTTATCATCTCTTATTTGGTACCTGAAAAACACATTGATTCTTATGAAAAGATTTCTACGTAATTATAAAATATTTGTATTAAGTAACAAACTAATAGAGTAGGGTCCAAATAAATAATGTCCCACTTTTTGGATGAGCTTATTGCACTTGGGCCAAATTCTGGTGCCAATGAAGTTAGTGGAAAAACTCAAATTAGTTTAATATGAACAGGAGTCAGGGCCTTTTTGAATAGAGTATTTTTTAAAAATTGCTGTAAACTCTTTTATTTGCTATAAAATCGCTATTATTCTGCTAAATGTTCTATTACCCAGTTTTCATCCAAAGCCCAGTTTTACAATCTTCATTCACTCAAAACCGCTAATGATTTTAGTGATTGTTTAGCTTCAGCAAAGACTTCAAGTACTTAAAATCCCACAAAATCACAAATTAATGGTGCCTGGTAAAGATCAGTCAGGATCATGAAGATATCCAGTTCAGTGATGAAAACCTGATTTGTTGGCATATATGATTATACATAGAGACAGGCACATTTTAAAAAAGTATAATTCTAGGGGAGTATTCAGAACAAAAAGCTTTCTCAGTATTGTTGAGTTGTAACAGTTGTGTTGATTAATTCTTTTAATAATTATGGCAGATCAGATTTGTCAAATCAGCTATGGACCACTTGTGGCTTGCAGAGTACAGGCCTACTGCTGGGGGATGGGAAGGGGATAATTCCCCTGGGCCCAACAATTCAAAGGGAACCAGGGGCCCTCAGCTGCTGCCCTCCTGCTACTGCAAAGATGGTGTGATTTATTTCTGCGAGGCAGCTGGAAAGGTGGAGTCACAGTCATAAGCTGGAAGGAAGATATCCAACAGATAGTGTCTTTATTAAGATGTGATACACAACATGGAAGGGTTTTAAGAATCACTCTGTATGTTGATTCCATATGAGGTATAATGAACATTTAACAAATTACTCTCTACTTCTTACAAGGGTTTTCATTTTATTTACAGTAGCAAGAATTTGAGTATAGTTAAGGTAGCCATAAATTTCTGACTTTGTTGGTCTATTGGTAAGTTTAATGATCCAAGGAAGGGTTTTTTGTGTGTGTGTGTGTGGGGGGGGAGAGTGAAGCAGCATTGACAGGGGTAAAAAACTTTTATTGATTTATCCCCAAATCACCCGTCAAGGTTTTACACCTACAAGTTCTTCAGGTGTATAAGAAATGAAAAACAATTATGAACAGAAGTTGAAATACCTGTCACCTCCGTGAATTGTTTACTAGTGCAAAACATGATTACTTTGCCCTTACTGAGATTCCTATTTATGTTGCATCACTGATGAAGCTATTGTATTACTGAAAATACAAAATGGATTTTAAGATTCTGCTACTCATATAAAAGATCTCCCCTGGTGATGCTCAATTTTAGCTGTATGATTGCATGCCTCATTGCCTAGAGTATACCTTTCCATCTAATTTTTGTTTTTAACCTGTTAACAGAATTCTCAGCCCACTCAGAAGTATGGCTCAGTACCTTTTAAATCAAATCACAAAGGATATTCAGCTCCTCTTTTTAACTGCCTGCCTGAGGTGGCTGGTCGTTTTGTGCTGATGTGACAAAGCCTCCGCGATATTGCCCCTAGCATTATTGACACTGGGCAGTGTGGGTGCCGTACAGAAGAATGTACTAATATGGGTGGGAATGGTGGTATTCCAATCCTACCACATATCTGCCCCATGTATCTCCCTAGTGGATGGTATAAGTCCCTTCAGAATCATTCCCTGTGATAATCCTGCTGTAATATGGTGGCCTGCCCCTTTAAGGACTAAAATGCTTAAAACAGGATTGGTTAACCCTATTTAATGAGTCCCACCTTGCCTTGTCTGGTGTAGGGCTTAAAAAGGGAGGAAGCCAAGCAGCTAGAAGCTGGCTGTGGAGGACAGTAGTTGAGCTGGGTTGTGGCTGGAGAGCTAAATCACAGGAGGGAAGCTAACTCATCTGGTGGGCCCCAGGAACAAGGAGCTAAGCTCCAGGGAAGCAGTGCAGAGCCTGGCGTTCCACAAGAGGAGAGACAAGGAGGGATGGAAAACTATTGTGAGTTTTTGTTGTACTTACACTCCCAACAAGGAAACTGCTCATGGATGCTCAGTGCTCCAATGAGAGTGGAAATAATTGTAAATTGAATGTGGGAAGGGAGATAAACTCAAGGTCTATGATAACTTGAGAGTGCTGTTGAAAGTGCTGTTTATTTTGGGACTTGGAGGTTTCCAGAAAAGGACTGAACTTTTAAATGACCTTGTCTGAGGACTAGACCAGAGCAGACCCTTCTGGAAACAAAGGGAAGGCTTGGTGACTCCCCGCACGCAGCCCCAGAGGAGTATCAAGCTCAGCTGGTATATCGCTTTTATGCACCTAGTGCTCATTTTGGGGCAGAAGCGTATAACACCTTCCATTGTTAGCACCTTAGTTGTTTTTACACTTTACAATACAGCTGTTAGGGTATGTCTACACTAGCCCCCTAGTTCGAACTAGGGAGGCTAATGTAGGCATTCGAAGTTGCAAATGAAGCCTGGGATTTAAATATCCCAGGCTTTATTTGCATCTTCCATCCGGGCGCCATTTTAAAATCCCCCTAGTCCGAACTAACTGCCCGTGGCTACACGCGGCAGTCAAACGTTAACTCAAACTAAGTCCTTAGTTCGAGTTAACTGTTACACCTTATTCCACGAGGCAAGCGGGGAGCCTGCCTAGGGATCCCTGCAGCATCTGTGGGCTGAATCCAGTGGCTTGGCAGGCCGGATCTGGCCCACAGGCCATATTTTGTCCAGGCCTGTTCTAGTTCCACAGATCCTTACGGCAGCCTGTGGGGAGAGCCAGGGAGCTTTTCTAGCTCACCAGTGCACAGAGGCAGCATATGTACTATTTCAGCTCTTTTGTGAGATGCAGCTCACTCTCTGCTGATGTGTGATGGTGAAGGAGGGAGGTGAAATCATGAGCCCTGGCACTTCTGGGTGCCAGGCACCTCATATGGGCAGATCAGAAAGTGCCTGCAGTCCATGAAGCTGTGATTTTGTTTGGCTCATATGTGAGCTGTGCAAACAGGAGAAGGTTTTCTCTGCCCTAATTGTACACCTGTGCTTACAATCAACATAGAGCTCAACAGACATTAATAAACATTGGAGACATTTTCAGTGGCGTCAGTCTCATGTATTCAAAAGTAGTAAAGTCCAGCCTCAAAAATCGTAAAGTTGGCTTTAAAGTCATGATCTTTTACAAATAATGAATTTGGGGTCCTTTCTATTTATTTGCCTTTGGGCTTTTTGAGTCTTTAAGTGCACTCACCTCATGTTTTCAAGCATTTCTCTGCAACTGTGAGGCTAGAAACTTACTACTCTCAAACATAAAAGCAGAGATTCTCATGGCATTTCTTGTTTCCAGCAGTTGGGGCTTGAAAAAAACAAGAACACTAACAAAACAAAAGACCCCGCCAAATACAGCAAAATTGTGAGAGTTGACAACTCTATTTTCCTTCCTCTGTGGTTTTCTGGACTGCTGCCTTGGTAACACTTCTACATTCCATGTGCAAAGGGAACATGAGGGAGATGTGTGAGCCCATGTTTGGATTTTAAATACGCTATTAAAAAAATGTGCAGCGAATGGGAACTAAAGGACTGATGGATGAGACCTCTTTCCTAGATGTATGAATTTCATGTGACATCTAACAAGAAGGTGACCTCAGTTACTCTTTCTGAGCTGGAACGTTGGGGTATTTATTATTTACAATGGCACAGAAACCAAAAACATACAAAAATCCAGTAGATCATTTCCTTTCATCTGTCTGAATTAATAGGTACACTAAAGTGGACCCCAAAAGGGAGGAAATTTAAAGAGTTTTATGAAAACATAGAACAAAAATAATGTATTTTATTGGAAAATAGAATTTTTCTTTTCAAAGTGGCTATCTCATATTTTGTGCTGTAAATAAGAAAGAGGCACAGAGTGCTTAGAAATATGATGGGCTCAGATTCAAGTCTAGAAATTATTCATTTTTCCAAGGCTTTTCAATCAACAGTTCAGGAAACATTCACCCTGTCAAGTGACTGTTCTAAATAGAACTGGTTTGGAATTATTTGATGAAATGTGGAGAGTTTTGTTTGTTGTTAAAATATCTGTCACCAATATTTAATTTCCCACAATGTTATTGAAAAACCTTTTTATATTGAGTGCACACATTTTGTATTATCATGGGCAAGGATTGTATGTGGGCCAGGATCGCATGTAAATTCTCTAGGGGAGAGGTATGATGTGAGTTCAAAGGGCGATATTGAAATTGTGACGGAGAAGTGAATGCTTTTAGGATCGTGAGCGTATGTCTAGACTACATGGCTCTGTCAACGGAGCCATGTAGATGAGTTTACTAGACATAGGGAAATGAAGCGGCGATTTAAATAATCGCCGCTTCATTTACATCAAAATGGCCGCTGCGCTGTGCCGATCAGCTGTTTGGCGGCACAGCGGGGCAGTCTGGACGTGCCGCGGTCGACAAGGGAAGCCTTTGTTGACCGCTCCATTATGCCTTGTGAAATGAGGTTTACCAGAGAGGTCGACAAAGGCTTCCCTTGTCGACCACAGCACATCCAGACTGCCCTGCTGTGCTGCCAAACAGCTGATCGGCACAGCGCGGCGGTCATTTTGATATAAATGAAGTGGCGATTATTTAAATAGCCGCTTCATTTTCCTATGTCTAGTAAACTCATCTACATGGCTCCGTCAACAGAGCCATGTAGTCTAGACATACCCTGAGTGTGAAGTGGCTTTCCTGAGAAGTTAGTGCAAATTCCTCATTTCTGAGTATACAGCCCCCCACCCTTTTCATGCAACGCCCTGAAGGTGAGTGATTGTCAGCTCATTATCTGTTCCTGAAGGCTGGAGATCAAAGACCCAAGCTGTAAAAAGAAATAGTTTTGAATCAGTTATGAACTTGTGGCCACAGAATAAAATGAGTGGTTTTTGAAGGACTGCAGCCTATCAGAGCCTGAGAATGAAGCTGGGAGTGACTTCTGCGAAGCTTTTAGCTTTTATGCCATTTCCTCTATTGTTTTTAATGTTTTCTCTGTATTGCTTTCAGCTTAACAGTAAATATCCCTGTTTAGAAAGACTTGTGTGATAATTTACAATTGCAGGCGGTACACTGGGCATAACCTCTGGAGAGCACAGATACTGATATTTTAGAAAGCTTTATGGAGATACTGCAGTGTAAATCAGGGAGCTGTGCAGCCTTACTACCCTCATAGGAGGGAGGAAGATGTGAGTCTTTTCCTCAGGCCACCTTATGCTAGCAAAACTTATGTCACTCAGGTGTATGAAAAACCTACACCCAAGTGACATAAGTTTCACTGGCATAAATGGTATTGTGCACAGAACTACAGTGGTGGGAGAAGCTCTCCTGACACTTGTTGGGGGTGGTTTAATTATGCCTACAGGAGAGCTCTCTCCAACGGGCGTAGAGCAGAGCAACTGCATTAATGTATCTGTGCTGCTTGCTGTAAACTCTCTGGTGTAGACATAGCCTAGGAAAGGTGATGTCTGGGAACCCAAGCCTGACAGCAGATTTAATGCATTTGAGGGCACTGAGGGAGTTGGCAGATATCACTGCAGAGGCACTGGCCATTATCTTTGAAAACTTGTGGAGATTGGGGGAGCTACCAGATGATTGGAAAAGGGCAAATATAGTGCCCATCTGTAAAAAAAGGAAAGAAGGACAATCCAGAGAACTACAGACTGGACAGCCTCAGCTCAGTCCTCAGAAAAATCATGGAGGGGATCCTCAAGGAATCCATTCCAAAGCACTTGAAAGAGAGGAAAGTGATCAGGAATAGTCAACATAGATTCATCAAGGTTAAGTCATGCCTTACCAACCTGAGTGCCTTCTGTGACAAGGTAAATACGTGGATATGGAGAAGTTGTTGGATGTGATATACCTTGACTTTAGCAAAGCTTTTGATACAGTTTCCCACATAATTCTTGCCAGCAAGTTAAGAAAGTATATATTGGATAAATTGACTGTATGGTGGATAGAAAACTGGCTAGATGGTTGGTTCAATGGGTAGTCATCAATGGCTTGATGTCTGGTTGGTGGTTGGTATCAAGTGGAGTGCCCCAAGGGTCGGTCCTAGGGCCAGTTTTGTTCAACATCTTTATTAATGACCTGGATGAGGGGATAGATTGCACGCTCAGCAAATTTGCAGATGACACTAAGCTGAAGGAGAGGAAGATACATTGGAGGGTAGGGACAGGGTCCTGAGTGGCCCATAAAAATTGGAGGATTGGGCCAAAAGAAATCTGATGAGGTTCAACAAGGACAAGTGCAGAATCCTGCACATGGGACAGAAAATTCCCAAGCATTGTTACAGGCTAGGGACCAACTGGCTAAGCAGGAGTTCAGCAGAAAAGGACCTGGGTATTACAGTGGATGAAAAGCTGGATATAATCAACAGTGTGCCCTTGTAGCAAAGAATGCTAATGGCATATTAGGGTGCATTAGGAGGAGCATTGCCAGCAGATCTAAAGAAGTGATTATTCCTTTTTATTTAGCACTGGTGAGGCCACATATGGAGTATTATGTCCAATTTTGCCCCTCCCCCCATTACAGAAAGGATGTGGATGCATTGGAGAGGGTCCAGTGAAGGGCATTGAAAATGAATGGGGGCTTGAGCACATGATCTACGAGGAGAGGCTGAGGGATTTGGGCTTGTTCAGTCTGCAAAAGAGAAGAGTGAGATGGTGTGTGTGTGTGAATTGATAGCAACATTTAACTACCTGAAGGGATGTTCCAAAGAGGATGGCAAGAGGCTGTTCTCAGTAGTGACATATGGCAGAACGAGGAGCAATGATCTCAAGTTGCAGTGGGAGAGAGGTCTAGGTTGGATATTAGGAAAAACTAGTTTAGTAGGGGGATGGTGAAGCACTGGAATGGGTTACCTAGGGAGGTGGCAGAATCTCCATACTTAAGGTTTTTAAAGTCCTGACTTGACAAAGCCCTGTCTCGGATGATTTAGTTGAGATTGGTCTTGCTTTGACTTCCTGAGGTCTCTTCCAGCCCTGTTATTCTATGATTCTAAGTTATAACAGCTCTTTCATATCTACAAAGTTTAGCCTTTATTTTCAAGGTCACTTGTCAGTGTAGAAAGTGTGTCATAGAAGGAAACTTCCAAAAGATTAATAGTGTTATGTATCTCAATAAAAACATTGCTTTTGTAAGCAGGTACTAAAATTAATTGGTTGTTTCGAAGGGCATATAAAATCGAACTTAAATAAAGGATATAGGTAAGTGGATATATATAATTAAATACCCAAATCTTCTTACCAGTATAACTTCAGCAGAAGTATGTGAGGGCACATCTACATAGCAGAGCTAAACTCAAAATAAGCTACACAACTTGAGCTATGCTAATTGCATAGCTTAAGTCGAAATAGCTTATTTTGCCTTTTGGCACTGTCTACACAGCATTGGTTTCAAAATAGAGCACTCCTCCCCCCTACTTCCCTTATACCTCATACCATGAGTATTACAGGACTCAGAGTAAGAAGCCCGTTATTTCAAATTTATTTCAAAATAAAGGGCTTGCTGTGTAGATGTGCACTATGTTATTTCAGAATGACTAACATTATTCCAAAATAACGCTGCTGTGAAGACATAGCCTGAAAGAGTTTGTCAGCTCACACTAGAATCTAACCCATGATATTCCTCACTGCACATATTAATAAGCATTATGTCTGCATTTACACCAGATAAAATAAATGGGGTGTCTGTACATTTGTTTTGTCAAATTTTGAGCACTATGGATGAAGGAGGGAAGCGTTCTAAAGTTCCTAAGAATAGGAAATAAAATTTCTTTAGATTCCTTTGAAAATTGCATTTGAAATCCTAACCCCATGGAAATCAGTGGTAGTTTCTTCCATTGATTTCAGTGCGGCCAGGATTGTACTCAGTTGGTTCAAATGTATTAGTAGTACTATATTGTCAATGATATCATATTTTGATTTGGAAAACAAAGTGTTATTGAAAATAGACTGAAGGAGATAAAGAAAAATCTAAATATAGAGCAGAGAGCAATCTATGGAGTAAAATAAATGCAAAGAGACTTAGCAGAGAAGGAAATGTTCTTATATTTGTGTGTATGTATATTCCGAATTTGTTAACCATATCTCAGGTGTTTTGCATGTGTAGACCCCTTTCTATAGGAGCCTCCAACTTTTACTGGGAGGATCCATTGTGCTTCAATCTAGCGTTAGAGACTACAACTCCCATTAGCCCTTAGGGAAAAAGGAGGGAAAAGCTCTTGCTCTCTTCCAGGAGTGCAGGGAGAGTGTTGTGGGGTTCCATTTTGGGGAAAGGAGCCAGATCGTTGGTGTGAAGCCTTGTCCAGGCCAGAAGCTGTTGTGTTGAAGCTAGAGCCTGTTACTGAGAACGTGCTGGGGTTTGGATCTAGCAGGTTGCTTCAGGGGCTATTGATGATTGGCCTTGAAGGGGAGAGGCCTGTGGCTGAGAAGGGCCTGCATAGAAGGTACTGTGAGTAACTGTGGCTCTTTGGGACGGAGCACAGATGACAAACTGATTCTGGGTCCAAAGAGAGCCAGAGTGATCTGCCCTGTGAACCAGAGCTTCTGGCATTCGATGGAGCCTGCTCCAGTGAAAGAGGGATTTTGGAGCTGGCTGCTTAGCTTGGACTGACACACACAGACACTGTTTGCACAGTTCTGTCCCCACTCCAGCTTCAGACCTTCAAGACTGCTCACGCAAGTGTCTGGGATCTGAGATCCACAGGAGTGCACACTCTGGGATGGGATAAATGGTGGCAGGGTAAATGCCGATTAGATAAGTTTTCTTTATTTCTGTGTACTTTGTTAATTGATTTTATTCACTTTTAATCTGTTAACCAATTTAAAGAAATAGGGTTTAAGTAAAAGTGTGTTAATTTTAATTTAATCAATTAGATGTATATTTATAATTGTTTTGGAGTTAGATATGGATTATTGCTGGAGTAATTTTATTCCTGGAGGCTCCAAAAGCACACCATTAAGTGTGTACAGGGCTAGCCAGGTAGAGGCACCAACAATATATATTCCTTTAGGAGCAAGGGACTGCAGCAAGGGGTTGGATAGGGAATCCCCAACTACACCACATTACCTCTGGAGTACTCAGGATCTCCTTTTATGTTAAAAATATCAGGTGCCCAGGCACACAGATGAGAGTGGTCTGCTTCCAAGTAACCCAGGCAGGAAAGAGTGAGTTACGCATGCAACTTATGTACCATGATAAGAGATGATTGGAGGGAACATGAGATTCAAAGAACAGTACTTAAGAAAGTGTTAGAGAAAGGGAGGAGGAATGGAGGGAGTCCTGATCAGCACTTTTCTTTTCTCCACACAATAGTAAACCAAGCACAAAAATCATTCTCTCAGAATGGTATATTTGTTTTCAGTGTAAAAGGAAAACAGGATTAGGCCCTGTTATGTTATCTTCTCAGTACAACAATGCTCCTATTATTACAAAAATGTCTTTTTCATGGAAAAATGTCCATTTGAGGGATTGGTTTTGCCCCCATTGTGGTTTTGGCTTTTGTTCTTTTTCTTTTCAACAACTATAAGGGAGACCGCCTGCTCCTCTTATGTTGTCTTCCTGTCATTCACCCATGAACTGCCCCAAGCATATTTCACTTCATCAGGTTCCTGCAGCTCTTGCTTGAGTGTTTTCCCCCTTGTTTCTCTACTATGTACCCTTCTTTGTCATTCTCCATTAGCTTTTCTGTGACGTTGGTTTCATTTTTTAATTTCATTTCTGTTATTGCTCACAGATGTTGCTTACCAGATGCCTCATGTACCATAAAATGGTTTAATCTTTTCCTATTTCTTGTGCTATCTTCATACAAGCCTTTAATTATTCCCTACCAGGGTAAATTAAGGAAATTTAGGGGTTTATAGGTCTCCTGAATGCTATAATAATTAAAAATGCACACTCTCTCGCTATAACACCCTTCTTAATAACAAATCTTAAGCCTCAGTGAATCCAGTCTATGGATCCCACCTGATGTCCCGTGATGGCAGTGGGGCTGATGGCTCTGCTGTAGCAGCAGGACTGAAGATGTTATCCGCCCTGTCCACAATGGTGGGCCTGGAAGAGCTGTTGACTCTTTCCCCCTGTCCCCTGGGCAATGAGGATAGGCTATAATGAACAAACAGCTTGGATCCTGATGGGTTCATTATAGCTAGAGTGTTTTGTATTAGAATTGCCAATTATCTGTGTGTTTTTTTTTTCTTGTTGTCTAGAGGTTTGTCAGGAATTGTGCTAGGCATTGAACAAATACATAACACAAAATGATCCCTGTTCCATACAGCTTGTGATTCTAAGTAAACCCTCATATGATGTAAACATTGCAAGCCTGGGAACACTACAAAGATCTCAAAGAGGCTGCAGAAAGACTACTTAATTCCAACAAAATCAGTATTGACCCAGCATCCCAGCATGGTGGTAAGAGTCATGGTGCTTCTTGTACTTTTATCTTTCTGATCCATTCGAAGAGAGCTCATGATGGCGTGCAGTAATTAAAAATCTCATAGAAGTGTTCTTGAGATTGGGATTCAAATGGGTTAATTACATGCTGTCTAGCTAAGTCCCCTTAGTCATTTTGACTGGATATAATTCTTTTCTTTCCATCTGATACTTATTTAGTGTTGCTGTGCTATTTGGAAACAGCTGGTGTTTTCCCAGTCAAAAATGGCTGCATTTCATTGGTGATGTGATTTTAAAATGTAGCTTACTTCATAAAGGTTGTGAGGATGAAGAAAGACTTATAAACATTTTTGGTGTATGTGGTAAGTACACCGTGCTAACATTTCATGAATGCAATATTCAGTATTTCTGACACTTAGATATAGTACTACAAGATTTACCCGGTATTGCTGGGTCCTTCAGGGCAGAGGGCTGGCAGTGTGGGGGTGCAGAAGTCAGAACAGGGCAGGAGACTGGGGACATGCAAGAGTGAGGGTTGGGAGGTGAAGCCCATCTGGTGAGACCGTCTCTCTCCCCACCCGCTCCATGGCCTGGAGGGGCTGTCTCTCTTTCCCTGCCCCCTTCCCAGCATGCAGGAACTGTCTCTCTCTCCCTGCCCGGCCATCAGGGGCCGTCACAGGGGCCATTTCTCTCTCTCCCCCCCCAAACTTCTGCCCTCCCAGCCATCAGGGGCCATCTGTCTCTCTCTGCCACCCCTGGCCAGCAGGATCCATGGTTTCCTCCCTCCCCCTCCGGTGCTGCAACCAAGGGCCCAGGGGAGGAAGGGTTTGGGACAGAAGGCCAACATACCTTGCTGGTGATAGGTAATATAGTGTGCCCCAACCCCCACTCACCACTCTCTTGGTGGTGCAGGTGCCCCCAGTAGTCACCTGCAGTATAGTGTTCCCCTCTCTTTCCATGTTATGGAAAACAGTCCCATTCCAGAGACTTCCCATTTTCCTGGTACTACCAAACCCTGGCCTTGCTTGAGGTCAGCATAAGAGAAAGCTGCATACCAAATTTGGTGTCCCTAGCTCTTACCTTTTAGGAGGAGTTCTTGAACAAATGGACTTGCAGACAGATGCACACACTCTCTAAAAAATATATATATGTATATAGAGAGAGAGATGATGAGAGGTCTGGCTCTCTCCTGCATCAGGGCATGTTGGAATTCTTGTTAATCTTGCCTTGACTCTTTTTATCATTTATATAGAACCAGATCAAAAGCTTACTGACATCAGTCGGAGTGGGCCCATCATGCCATATTCAAACAGGAATCTTAACAAACAAAAATGACAAGTCCTCCTCTCAAGAGTTTTAAAATCTAAATCAGACATGCTTTAATGTAATAAAGGATATGAAAAAGTGTAGGGGAAGAGATAATGGAATAATAAGGTGACAACAATCATGAGGTAGATACATGTAATGAATTCCATGCTAATCAGCCAGGGGGTTATTTGCAAACAAAACAGAATAACTTTAAAAATCTAGCATCTTTTTCCCCCCAAAGATTTCAGTTCCCTATCATGATTTTTAGTGGGCTAATTTTCTTTCTTAGCTTATGTCTGCAGTAAATATATTCTGTGAAATTATAGAATGAAAAGTGACTACTTTTGGTTATCATTTTAAACAGCTATTGTTTTAATAGATTTTCTTCCAAACTTCAGCCTTACCAGATGTGCATGTTTTTAAAAGAACCCTCTGATTATTGCTTTCTTATAATTTTTGGTTTACTGATTAACTACATTGGCTTCTATTACAGTTTCTCTGCTTGGTCTTAAACTGGGATATATTTCAATTGATGTCTAGCCAGCTGTATTTTTATTATCACACTCATTTCTGCAGCATGTTTCATACAAACAGAATTCCAAATATATCTCTTCAGCATTTCCCAGGCCTTCAGAATTCTTTATTAAACTATGATACACTACATCCCCTATGGGCATTTAAAGTAAATTGCTGTAGTGATTATTACTGTAATGGGTGTGTTTATAAAGGCCTTAAAAATGCCATAATATTGCCACTTTGCATGCAAAATAAGAAAACCCTATTACTATGGAAGCTTATTGATTTGGATGAACAACATCTCTAGAAATAACTGACATTAAGAATGTCATTCAGTTCAGTGAGAGTATAGATACCAGCTCCTATGCTCTCCAAGCACTAATGCAATTTTGCACGGAAATGGAGCCAGAGGTCTATATTTAATGGGAAAGGCACAATAAGTGGTATGTTTCCACCAACCAGTATGCTGCCAGAAATTGCTACCACAGCGGGGAGAAAGTGAGCTGGTAAATGGGGTGGTGTCAGGGAAAAGAACTTTACGCATATGGCTTGCTGATAGCAAAGATGATTTTTTGCAGGAAATTGCACACATATGTTAATGATGAAACCCATAGTGTTGTAGTGTCCAGAAGGCACATGTCCACAGTTGCTATGGAGAAGCAGCATGGATGTTATCCAGGCATGATGCTGGATACAGGAAACTGAAGTGCATGGAGAAACCATAGATGTGTATTTGGTCCAGGATGCATGGGATTTGTTCAAGTGTTATCCAGGATACACGAGCACTGCAGGGCTCAATTCCTGCCACATTGAGAGGTTGGTATATTTTCAACAAGCAAACAGAATGTAGCAAAAATATTTGTTTGGTGAGCTTTTACATGGAAGAAGTTGATATGGACTCTAAAGAATAAAGTTATAAGCCCAAACAATGAGAAACCAGGAGTATGTTTAATTAGAAGTTGAACTTGAAAAATATAAAGAAAAAATCCCCCGTGTTTCTACTTACAGCTAGTAGTAGCATCCATAACTGGACATAATCCTCAAAATGAGTTGTTGTTATACTTATACCCATTGCTGCCTTTTTTTTCCCATAACTGTTTCAGCTATTTACAGTTTACAACTATTCAAAGGCTCTGATCTGTTGTTAAGTTTGACCTTTCTCCTCTTAGACTTACTTAATTAACTTGCCTCAGACCCGTGTAGCCCAAGATGATGCAGGTTTATTAAATGACCTTTTTGACTGTTCCTTGCAGTTGTAACTGAGGAGTTGTCTTTGAATATTGAAGGACTGTGGGTTAATGTAAAGGAACTTAAACAATGATACTGAAAGGAGATTTTTCTCTCTCTTATGATTACAGTGGGGGAGGTAGAGTGCACGGGGGAATGAACAAAATGGAGTTCAAACTTATTCACCCAAGAATTACTGTGCTGTCGTGGATTAAGTTAAGAGAAACTTTTCTCATTTTTACCTTCTGCTTTATTTCCTCAAAGCTTAGGTGCTGGAACTAAGTGGATTCCTGTTTGGGTTTTTTTGTTTTTGTTTTGTTTTTTTTTATAAAACCTTAAATTCCTTTACAACAAAAATGAATCATAGAATCATACTGTTAGAAGGCAGCCCAAGGGATCATTTGGTGAAAACCCCTTTCAAGGTGCAGGATTTATTGTGTCCAAACCATCCAAGACAGATGACTATCTAGCCTCCTTTTGAAAACCTCCAGTGAAAGAGGTTCCACATTCTCCCTAGGAAGTCTATTCCATTGCTTTACTGTCCTAAACTCCTTTTTCTGAGAGTTAATCTGAATCTGCTATATTGTAGTGTGAATCCATTGTCTTTTGTCATGTGCTAAACAACAGAGACCCCTCCCTCCCCCTGAATAGATATTTTGTTTTAAAATTAAAAAAGCATTTTATGTTAGTAAAACATATTCAAAACTTCCTAACGTATGTAATTTAAATCTGGATTTATGAATTCACAGTTTCATTTAGGAAGCCATTAGATCAGAGGTAGGCAAAAGGGCCTCTGTGGGCCAGATCTGGCCTGACAGTGGGTGGATCCAGCCCATGGAGGCCCTGCTGCTCCCCCGCCCCCCAGGCCTTTAATTGGCTTGGGGGTGGGGGAGCTTTCGAAGCCTCTTCGCACCCTGCTAGGAGCACGTGGCACTTTGAAGCGCCATGTGCTGCTCGCAGGGCGGGGAGAGAGTGGAGGAGGCTTTGCACGCTCCCCCGCGCCCAGGTCAATCAGGGCCTGGGGACAGGAGAGCTGTGTGATTCTTCCTTCGCCCTGCCCCGGCCCTGTGAGGAGCCCACAGCACTTCCAAGTGCCACGTGCTCCTGGCAGGGCAGGAGGAGGCTTCCTGTGCTCCTCCGCCCCAGGCCCTGATTGGTCTGGGGGTGAGGGTGTGTGCCAAGCCTCTTCCAGGGCATGAGTGCCTACTGGAAAGGGGGGGGCAAAGGGGCTCCCCCATCCCCAGACCAATAATGGTCTTGGGGTAAGGTAGCACCACCCCCTTCCCATTTAGGTCTCATCCCTTCCTGTTTAGGCCCCACCCCTTCTGGGGTGGCCTGGGGCTACTTCAAAATTTTTTGAAGTGGCCTCTGGACAAAAATTATTGCCTACCCCTGCATTAGATCATGAGGTTTACAATACAAGTAGCGGATACTGTATACTACATCTATTAACAAGAAAAAACCTCTTCATCCAGAAGATTCAGTTACTATATAGGAATCTTTCACGCATGTCTGAAGGGAAATGTGGCAGTGATGATGTTCTAATGGTCCCACAAAGTAGCTGGGGATTGCTTTTGTGTTTATGTGAAAGGAAAAATTACATTACATTCAAACCATGACAGAGTCCAGGCAGATTGTAATTGCCTAAAGTAGAATTTAGGTTACACAGAGGAATTAAACTCCCTAATCTAATGGAAGTTACAGTGGAATCTTTCAATGGCCACAGGATTTGAATATTACTTCTTACAGGAGGATGGCAATATGGTGTCTACTGCAATATGGTGTCTCCTGCCCCCATGCTCAAACAATATTCCATATCATCATAAAGAGGAGAAGGTTCAGAAGGCGACAATCAAAACCTTTACTAGTAGCACTTGGGCTTTCAAGGCAGGTTGCCCAGCCCTTCTGATATTATGACATACTCACAGTCCCCAGTGGTATTGCTATGAATCAGATTTGATTCTCTAAATTGAAAGGCAGTTTATTATGCTTCAGGCTTGTGTTGTCACTGACTGCTGTTAATGGGTTCTTCAGAACAAAGCAGTATGTAAGATCCAGACAGTTCACTATTCTCTCCTTTCCGTTCTATAAAGAGGTACAATCCCAGAAATGTAATCCTTTTAGTTGGAAAAGGAGCAAGTTAAAGAAAGATACAGGACTAGAGGGAGCTGGTTTAGAAATATGAAGTATTAGTGGAAGCGTGACCCATTATTTACCCAATATTAAATACTAGTTTTTGATGGACTTTATCTGGTAGAGCACATTACGGAATTCTGTTACTCTTTGGGCATTACACTTTAGGCTTCCACATATAAATTATCTGTGGTTTTGTGTAAGTAAATACATTTTTAATGGCTAAATTGTTTACTGTTTCAACCCTGGTTGAAAACTACTTTGCTGTTGATAGTATCAGTTGAGCTGCAGCATAAGGTTTTTTGAATGTTTCAAAGCCTGTCAAACAAACCTCTTCAAGCCTGAAAACTCATTCCAATTCCAACCATTAGACTCATGTCTGGCAGACAGTTACTGAAACTGACATTCATCGCTGAGAATTTTGGTTTGGCCTCATGCCAAAAGAGTTGGCAGAAACAATCAAAGGGAATGGCAATCTGCTTAAAATGAGCATTGGGGGAGTCTGGCATTTTCTAGTGTTTGCTTAAACAGACTGACATTCCTTTTGATCACTTCTTGTGATGCTTTTAGCACGGGGCACAAGCAAAATACTGGCTTGGACCAGCAACTCTTATTAGGAGGTGATTTCATAGCAAAGAAAAATGAGGTAAAACATCCATTTGTTCAGAAATTTATTTGGGGGTCCCTTATACCTGTAATAGCCATCCTGGGATAGCATCTTTTCCCCCCCCCCTGTGAGTGGAATTACTAAGACTCCTGAAAAGTACTATTTTTTATTCACTAGTCAAACTTGTAATTGGTTCCAAATAATGTTGGAAACATTGATCACAGAAGCACTGCCCATGGTCTGCATGCACAGTCAATTCATTTTTGTCCTGATGCACAGGAACACAGAAATAATCATGGTGGTTCAGATTAATGGTCCTTATATGCCTGTGTTCTATCTCAGACAGTGTCTACTACTAGACCTTTCAGAAGAAGATGCACAATAGCCTATAGCATAAAGTTACAAATTAATTTCTCCGTGTTTCTTCCCACCCTTCATCAGTTAGGGGTTGGCAGATGCCCCGAAGCATGAAGCTTTTCATAACTTTTTTGAATATTATCTAATGTGGCAGTGGCTATTGTCTTCACCCCTGTAAATACCTAACCTTTTTCTGAATTTTCCTAAGCTTCTATCCTCAGTGGTGTTCTATGACAATTCATTCCATATGTTAACCAGTTGCTCTTCCATGACACGATTATGCAAATGAAGTGCGGGATATTTAAATCCCCGCTTCATTTGCACTTTCGAAGTGCTTCATTTACATCTCTCTGCTGACAGAGGGGTGTAGTTTAGGCACAGCCAACCTGTTAGAGTACTTGGGATTCTTCTGTCCTTATCGCAGAACTCGGAACTTGTCCTTGTTGAATCTCATCAGATATCTTTTGCCCCAATCCTCTAGCTAGTATAGTTGGTGACTGTATTAAATTAGAACATCTTCTGGGCAGTTTTATGTGGCAAAGTTTCAATGAAGCCCGCAATTTAAAATAAAGCTATTTCTTCCAGTGGTATAGTGTACAGCACCCTATAGCATCAGGAATGAATCTGGACATTAGTATGTTCTTAGACTCATAATTCCAAGGTCAGAAGGGACCACTGTGATCACAGAGTCTGACATCCTGCATAACAAGAGCCATAGAACTCCATCCATCCCCAAATAATTCTAGAGTACAGCTTTTAGAAAAATATCCAAATTGCCAGAGTTGGAGCATCTATCATAACTCTTGACTAATGGTTCCAATGGTTAAATACTCCCACTGTTAAAAATGTATGCCTTACCTCCAATCAAAAATCCAGTGCAGATTAATTAAAATCAATGAAAACTATGCCATGGTTTCATTATGATGGCTGCTCACTGGCCTGTGAATAAAATGGGGTTAGAGGAAACTGCTGGCCTGCATGGTGTGTGTTTTGCGATCTTCAGCTATGGGTGCTCTCTCCTCATGAACTGTATTTGATATCCGATCAGATAGCTGCCTTTCAGAGAGATTCCAATGACCAGTATGTCAGCCCTAGGGACCTTAAATGCGTGCCATCTCTGCTATTAGTAGAGAGAGAGTGAGAAACTTGTCAGTCTCCTACTAAAAAAAAAAAAAAAGAAGTCTAAAACAAAACTTTATGCAAGCTCTACAGCTTTCAGCACAAAACTGAGTCCTAACTTTAAATCAGTTACAAGGTAGAGCAGAGCCAGCTTGTCAACTAAATCAGTAAGTGCCAAGGGTAAGATATGTATAAGTTACAAATAAGGCAGGGGCCTACAATTACCTTTCTTGTTGACCAGGAAAAAACTTGAATAGGCTTGAATGCATTCAGCTCAGCGATTCTGTGATTTTACAAGTCCTTACCTTGATTCTAATGAATACTCCCTCTCAAGGCTGAATCACCTTCAGGTATTATTATAGCTTGCACTGAAGCAGAAATGAGTGATCCGAATAAGAAAGTGTTACTTGCACAGTTAGTTTTTGATCATTATGGTTATTTTGCCTTTCATATAGATAATAAATTCCAATAAAGAGAGGCATGTCAGGCTAAATCCTGCCATGTTTCTCTGTGTCTTGGTGGAGAGAGGGGTACAGTGATACACTTCCTTTTCCAAAGCCCAGTGCACAAGGGCATGATACACTCCTACCATCCTATTTGCGTGCTAGAAAGGAGCCTTGCTCTGATGCTCCAGAGCCATTAAGTTTTGTGATAATGCCCAGCCCCTGTTATGTCTTTCCTGTAGTCAGGAATAACTGTTAGAGGAGTTGCATGATCCTCTTGCTGGATCTGAAGGAAGTTATGCTTCTGGGCATATTCCCTTCAACCTCTCTGTGTCATCTTGCCTTGTGCTAGTTGATTCAGTTGCTATTAAAGTTCTGTGTTTATGGTATCTTTGGTAACTTTTGCAGACACTTTGGCTGTGTTTAAATTATACAAATATGGAACACTGAGGCCACTTTTGGAAGGTGTAGGAAGCACTTTGATCCAATGTCATAGGAAAATTTTGGAAACTGCTGAGCGATTTGTAACCGTATCTGTGTTTGCTAGCTCCACACCCGTATACCATAGATGTGGCCTACAAATTCACTTCAGCCATATTAGTTTGGTTTAAATGACAAGCTTGGATTTGAATGAAATTTGATGGCTTTTGATTCAGTTAGGCAGCTAGACTGTGCTCATGCCACCTTGGGGCCACACACCTAGAGGGGATCAGGCATGGGTATTGGGGAGATGGTGCTTTACCACCTTTGCTCCAGAAAACAGGGGCTACTTGTGAGATGATCTCTCTGTAAGGAATATCATCACAAATGGGTGACTCCACCCTTCCCACATGCTGTGGGACATGGGCAGCCAGACACATGGGGAAGGAGATGGAGGGAGAATGTTTCATTTCACTCTTTCAGCGGTGTGTCAAATCTCCTGTACCAGACACCCCTAGTGCAATGGAGCAGCTCTGTGGGGAAAGGGATGGCATTTGTGACACCTTGGAAAAAGATCTCTATGCTTCCCCTAGTGAAAAGCAGTTAACCTTATTACAGCCAGTGCCTAGCATGCACACTTTAGTTCTTGTCCCTAGCCCCCAACCAATTAGATTACCCCTCTCTGTGCCTGGATGGGCTGAGCCTGAGCTGGCCCCTTACATTCCCCAGCAGTCAAGGGGCAGGGCGAGTAGGATAAAAGCCCAGCCCAGAAATTCAATAGGGGCTCAGCCCCTGGAGGAAGCAGAAGCCTGACCTGAGCTCCCGAGCTGGACAGCTGCCGAAGACCTTGCTCAGGCTGATGACTGGCCCAGACTGCTGGGCCCCCACCCTGCTGAGGAGACCTTTTTAACCTTGCCGGAGGGTTCAGACTCCAGTGACCCTGAAAACCTGCAGCCACCATGGAGCCAGGTAGACACCGAGACGGAGATGGCTGACAACTGTTAGGCTGAACTCATAGTACTTTAGAGTGTGTCAGCGTGTTGTGGGCCGGATCCCCACTGACCCCAATGGCAGCCCGTGCTGCCACTGCTAGGGCTCTAGGCCGGGACGCGGTGGATTAGGGAGGGCCCATGTCCCCTCTGCTACCCCACATACTGAGTGGCAGTCTCCCCCACTCTCTTTCCAGGGATTTCTGTCTTTCTGGCCCCACCCTGCCCCAGGGCCTGGGCCACCTTAGACTGAGAATGTCTCTTTGTCGTCTGACCCACCCTGCACCAGGGACTGGGCCTGTGTAAACTGGGAATTGCTTGGTGTTTTTCTGCCTCCCCTGCCCTGAGGCTGAGCCTGATGTAAAGACTGGACTGTGGGTTTTTTTGACTACCCTGCTCTGTACTCAGGATTGGAGCTTAAAGGGGACCACGGAGCATTTGTTTAGGGGCTCTGAGCACAGGTCTGGGGTCCAGGACTGAGCCGGGTGGTTTAGACAGGTAAAATAAGAAAAATATTCGGAATCAGGTTATCATCTAAATTCTCTCACCTGGTATTCATCTCTAGGCATTAGTGGAGTATAAAATCTTCAATACACTAAGAGCGCCATTACTTCTATTCCTACTCACTCAAGTGCTGGTTTCTCACCTAACATGCATTCTTCATGTATCAAACTAATATATTCATGCTTTTCTGGTTCACCAGCTGTGCTCTTCACTGTCACTTACAAATGGATTACTTCCCCTATCTCTGTACAATCACACAATCCTGTCCATCTGCTCTACTCTACTATGACTATTATCGCTTGTTTGACAAAATAAAACCCAAGTGCTTGTTAAGAGCCTTAGTTTCTAAGCAGCTACTGTACAGTGATGTTTTTCTACCAATAACCACAACTATAATGTGCTTGTGTTTATGTCTCTACTGTGAGGTTAGGAGAAAGAAGAAATTTTAAGATAGGTTCCATTGTGGGTGATTATATCCTGTACAATGGCTCAAATTTCACAGTTTATTCAGAATCACAATAGCACAGAATATATCTGTGTTGCTATAGAAGTTATATATGGCTGAAATGAAATGAAAATATTAGGTAATAACTTTATGTAATTATTTCCAGATTTAAACAAAGGAAAACACTCATTTTAGATATAAAAAAACTGCTTCTGCTCAAGGTAGAATTTTCTGTCCCTGAGCTTTACCTTCTATTTTGTTTTCTGCTAAGCTTACGTTAATTAAAGACCAAAATGTTTTATCCTTTTTGACGTGTATTGCTTCTCCAAGTTAAAATTAGTGAAACAGTATTATCAGCTAATGGTTCTGATGTTGGTTCAACAGATTTTTGTTAGACTTTTGAGACAGCTGACTGTATAATAAAACAATTTTTAACAGTAAGAGAAACTAACCACTGGAGCAACTTACCTAGGGTCTTGGTGGATTCTCCATTACTGATTTTTTTAAAAATCAAGATTGGATGCTTTTCCAAAAATAAGAATGAGAAAGGCCATATTGAATCAGTCCTACGGTCCATCTAGACAATATCCTGTCTTCTGACAGTGGCTGATGCCAGATGCTTCAAAAGGATTAAACAGAACAGGCAATTGAGTGATCCATCCCCTATTGGTTACTTGCAGCTTCTGGCAATCAGAGGATAGAGATACCCAGAGCCAGCTAGAGAATCTTTGACTCTAAGGCAATAACCATTAATGGACCTATTCTCAGTCTATTTATCTAGTTCTTTTTTGAATCCTGTTAAAATGTTGGCCTTCAAAACATAGTCTCATAACAAATGTCATAAGTTGACTGCATTGTGTGATGAAGTACTTCCCCTGCTTGTTTTAAACCTGCTACCTATTATTTTAAGTGGGCAACCCCTGGAACTCTGCTTTAGGAATTATTTTGGGGAAGTTCCATGGCCTATGTTATCTAAGAAGTCAGACTAAAAGATCACAATGGATTCCTGTGGTCTTGGAATCTGTGAATCAAGATTATTCTTTTGCCACTGTGAGTTAAATGGTATAAAATTTGTGTTCTAGAGAATTATTTCTCTGAATAAAATATTATGAACTATTGGTACTCTCTATTTTAAAAGAGTTTGGTTTTGCAGTGATTAACATAATTTACAAAATGTTTGAATAAATGGGAATAGAGTAAACTTTTTTTCAAAATATACTGAAACTGTTCTTTTGACAATGTGAAAGTTTTGAGTTCTTTCACTCACAAATGCAGATGTTATAAAATCAGGATTATTTGCAACAAGACTTTTGTTTCTTAAGATTACATGTTGGCTATGCATCTGAGCAATAATTCACCTGACAATGCAAACTAATTTCAGGAAGTAAGATGTGTAGGTGTCAAAATACCCCCTGCCTCAGCAGGTTGATGGCTGTTATACACTAGCTGCATGAAATTACATTTTACATGACTATTATAAATGTATTTATCCATGTATTTGCATTTACAAAGAATTTCCAAATACTTGGAAGCGTAATTATATGCTTTTAGCAAACATTTGATGCATTAATTATATATGAAAATGTTGGCTTACACACACCTGATGTGAATTGGTATATATGTATTACTGCAACTTCAAATGTTATTTTTCTTAGAATATAAGCCATACTATCATCTTGTGTCCCATAACATCAGAATGACACATGCATAAGTTGGTCCCATATTCTGCAGGCACATATGATACCTAAAATGTAATGCAAAAGCACTTTATTTTTATCTTTGTAAGGAACTTCCTTCCACATACATATATAGTAAATAAACTCATCTGAATTCCTCATTCAAAAATGTGAAATGAGCACCTCACATCCTCCCCTTCCATTGCAAAACCTGAGAGAGGTTAACTTGAGGGAAATATCTTGCGTGAGCCTCTTCTTCAGAGTGCCTCCCTCATCTGCTGTTTGACATGGCCCCGTAAAAGAGGCAGCTTGGCCTGACCTTAGACTTGTCAAACCCTGAGAAAATCATGGGTGATAACTCCATGAACGTGATGACTCTTTGGGTCAGTAGTGTCATTGCTACCTGCCTCTCATGACCTTTTATTCATCCTGTGACAGCCAAT
The DNA here is from genome assembly GCA_032595735.1 of Pelochelys cantorii. Taxonomy (NCBI): domain Eukaryota; kingdom Metazoa; phylum Chordata; order Testudines; family Trionychidae; genus Pelochelys; species Pelochelys cantorii. Next base: position 60,401,353 of record CM064328.1, on the reverse strand, counting down.
ATAGATGGCACAACATACCCCTTATCTTGTGTGGCACCTCCTTTACTGGAGCTTGGCAATTGTGGTAGCCCATTCAGTACAAACCTCTAGTAATCTGTATTCTGTTCCTTTGCCATCAGCTTTCCTTTCCAGTGCCCATAAACATGCATAGCCTGCTGACCCCTTTGTGACCTGCAAATCAAATATTTTTTCTCAGAAGATGTCTGATGGCTAAACTATAATAATCTCTAATGTATTTTCATTGGCTATACAATCTCTGTTTTCATAGAATCAAAGGGCTGGAAGGCTACATCTAGACTGCATCCCTCTGTTAACAGAGGGATGCAAATCAAGCACGTCGAAATTGCTAATGAAGCAGGGATTTAAATATCCTGCGCTTCGTTAGCATAAACATGGACACGCTTTTTTTCGAAATGGAGCTTTTTCAAAAAAAACCCCGGCAGTCTAGACGTGGATCTGTCAAAAATAAACCCTTTTTCGACAGATCCTGTATTCCTCAAAAAATGAGGTTTATGGGATCTGTCAAAAAAGGGTTTATTTTCAACAGATCTGCGTCTAGACTGCCGGGGTTTTTTTTCGAAAAAGCTCCCTGCTTCATTAGCAATTTTGACATGCCTAATCTACATCTCTCTGTGGACAGAGAGGTATAGTCTAGACACAGCTGAAGAGACCTGAGTAGGTCATAGAGTCCAACACCCAGCCCAAAGCAGAACCAACCCAGCTAAATCATCCCAGACCAGGCTTTGTCAAGCAAGGACTTAAAAACCACTAGGGATGGAGATTCCACCATCTCCATATGTGACCCATTCCAGTGCTTTACCACCCTCCTAGTAAAATAGTTTTTCCTAATATCCAATCTAGACCTCCCCCATTGTAACTTGAAGCCATTGCTTCTCATTCTATCATCTGTCACCACTCAGAACAGTCTCTCTCCATCCTCTTTGGGACCCCCTCCTCCTCATCAGATAGTTGAAGGCTGCTATCAAATCACCCTCACCCTTCTCTTCTGTAGACTAAATAAGCCCAAATACCTCAGACTCTCCTCGTAAATCAAGTGCTCCAGCCCCCCAGTCATTTTGTTTGCCCTCTGCTGGACTATCTCCAATGCGTCCACATCCTTTCTGTAGTGGGGGCCCCAGAATTGGACACTGTACTCCAGATGTCGCCTCAGCAGAGCCAAATAAAGGGGAAAAATCACTTCTCTAAATCTGCTGGCAATGCTCCTCCAAATGCACCCTAATATGCCATTAGCCTTCTTGGGTACAAGGGCACAGCTTCTCATCCGCTGTAATCCCCAGGTCCTTTTTTGCTGAACTTCTACTTAGCCAGTTGGTCCCCAGCCTGTAACAGTAAATCTACACAGGTAAAATGTAAGGTTTTAAAGAGAGAATTTAGCTTTCAGCTGTATGTCTGTTCTCATCAGATGTGTATGTAACTCATGTTGGCTTTGTGTGGAACTCTGCGGGCACACCTCCACACCAGCAGCTAAAGATTATCACTACAACCTTGGCTAAGAGCAGCTGTCAGAGCCGCATAGAGTGTGTGATGCTCCAGTGACAATTTAAAGGACCCCAAGCTCTGGCTGCCACTGTTATTAGTGAATAACCAGTTTCATCAACCAAAGGGTGGTTCTGCTCCCAAAGGACCAGCCACATACCTAGGTCAATGTGTAACTCAGATCTTACCTAATATTCACACTGTTGCCAATTCTTTATTATCTAATATTTGAAGGTATATTTTATAAGAGAAAAGAAAGTTAAACTTTGGTTAAAGGAATTAAATATATACGATAATTGAAAAGTTTTTAGATCAGGATTGAAGCAGCGATGCAATAAACAGTGTCTTATTAAGGGTCTGGTTACTTCCCAATGATTTGCAAGGAGCTTAGTCCCTTGGTTAGAATGCTTCCATTCATATAAATCCATAGTTTAGGACAGATGTTCCCAGGGCCTTTTATAGCTTCTGCAAGGTGGAGGGAATCCCATTGTTCTAGTTTGTGGAGAATGACAGGTAATAAGATGAAGTTTGGATTCATGTAGGCAGGTCATCTGTCCATGCACAGTTCACCAAGTCATAGGAGAAGCCATTACTCGTACTGTTAGAACATTCACAGAAAGATCCATTGAATATTAAGTGTTTTTTGATGGGCCATTTAATTTGAATAGTCCTTTCACTGTTCTGGCTAAATACTTATGGGTGTTACCACATGAGCAGGTACACAGTCATTATTCATAATCAATCAGCCTCCCACTGTGTGGACAGTGTGGAAATACGATGTAAGATGTGTCGATTTTGGCTATGTATTTTACGTAGCTGGAGTTGCATATCTATCTTTAACCCTCCAATGTAGTTTAGACCAGGCCTTACAGAATACAAAAGAAATGAAGCAGTCTAAGTTCTGCATTCAGAACTTCAGTGTAGCTGACAGAAATTACAGAAGGGGAGATATAATTCTGCCCTTAACATTATCCAGTTAATTATATTAGTGAATATGTAAGTGCTTCTTAAACCTGTTATAAGAGGGATCATATTAAGGGCCCAAAAGCAACTTATTCCACTGCATAGGAAATATAGAAAGTATGGCAGAAGACCTCCTTTGATCAACCAGGAGATCTTATATGATCTAAAAAATCGAAAAAGGAGTCACATAAAAAGTGGAAACTTACAAGGGTCAAATTACAAAGGATGAATATAAGCAAACAACACAGGTATGCAGTGAAAAGACTGAAAAGGCAAAGGCACAAAACAAGCTAAATCTAGCTAGAGACAGAAAGGATAACAAGAAGACGTTCTACAAATATATTAGAAGCAAGAGGGTGACCAAGGACAGGGTAGACACATTGCTCGGTGAAGAGGGAGAAACAGGAAACTTGGAAATGGCAGAAGTGCTTAATTACTTATTTGTTTTGGTATTCACCAAAAATTTTGATGGTGACAGGATGTCTAACTTAGTGAATGCTAGTGGAAATGGGATAAGTTAGAAATTAAAATAAAGAATAAGTTAAAATGACTTTAAAAGTTAGATGTCTTCAAGTCACCAGGACCTGATGAAATGAATCCGAGAATATTAAGGAGTTGATAAAGGAGGTATCTAAGCCTTTAGCTATCATCTTTGAAAAATCATGGAAATCAGGAGAGACTCCAGAAGACTGGAAAAGGGCAAATATAGAGCCCATCTGTAAAAAGGGAAATAAGAACAATCCAGGAAACTATAGATTAGTCATCTTAACTTCTGTGCCAGGGAAGATAATGGAGCAAGTAATTACGGAATTCATCTGCAACATCTGGAAGATAATAAGGTGATAGGTAACAGCCAGCATGGATTTGTAAAGAACAAATCATGTCAAACCAATCTGTTATCTTTTTTTGATAGGATACCAAGCCTTGTGGATAAGGGAGAAGCAGTGGACATGACATACCTAGACTTTAGTAAGGTATACGAAACAGGCTCGCATGACCTTCTTATCAATAAACTAGGGAAATACAACCCAAAGGGGGGTGCAAACCAGCGGGATAACCATTCTCAGAGAGTAGTTATTAATGATTTACAATCATGCTAGAAGGGCATAATAAGTGGGATTCTGCAGGAATCTCTTTTGGGACCAGTTCTGTTCAATATCTTCATCAACAATTTAGATGAAGCATAGAGAGTATGCTTATTAAGTCTGCAGATGATACCAAGCTGGGAGGAGTTGCAAGTGCTTTGGAGGATAGGGTCAAAATTCAAAATGATCTGGACAAACTGGAGAAATGGTCTGAGGTAAATAGGATGAAGTTTAATAAGGACAAATGCAAAGTACTCCATTTAGGAAGGAACAATCCATTTCACATATACAGAATGGAAAGCGATTATCAGGGAAGGAGTCCTGGAGAAAGGGATTTAGGGGTCATAGTGGGCCACAGGTTAAACATGAGTCAACAGTGTGACACTGTTGTAAAAAAAGCAAGCATGATTCTGGGATGCATTAACATGAGTGTTGTGAGCAAGACATGAGAAGTCATTCTTCCACTCTACTCTGCAATGATTAGGCCTCAGTTGGAGTATTGTGTCCAGTTCTAGGTACCATATTTCAAGAAAGATGTGGAGAAATTGGAGAAGGTCCAGAGAAAAGCAACAAAAATGATTAAAGGTCGAGAAAACATGAGCTATGAGGGAAGACTGAAAGAATTGGGCTTGTTTAGCTTAGAAAAGAGAAGACTGAGGGTGGACATGATAGCGGTTTTCTAGTATCTAAAAGGGTGTTAGAAGGAGGAGGGAGAAAAATTGTTCTTGACCTTTGATGATAGGACAAAAAGCAATGGGCTTAAACTGCAGCAAGGGAGGTTTAAGCTGGACATTATGAAAAACTTCCTAACTGTCAGGGTGGTTAAACTGGAATAAATTGTCTAAGGAGGTTTTGGGATCTCCATCCATCACTGGAGATATTTAAGAGCAGATTGGACAGACACCTGTCAGGAATGATCTAGCTCGGGCCTGGTCCTGCCATGAGGGCAGGAGACAGGACTTGATGATCTCTCAGGGCCCCTTCCAGTTCTAGTGGTCTATGATTCTATGAAACATTCAGCAGAGTGCTCTTCTCCTATAAATCGTAAAGCGCTTTTCTTAGGCATGTTGTTATTATCCTCATTTTAGAGGTGTGGAAACTGGGACTCAGATAAGATGAATTGACTTGATTAAGGTCACCCACCAGGCTACCAACAGATCTGGGAATGGAATTCAGGCATCCTGAGTCCCTGTCCTCTCTATCCAGGGGACCACATTGCCTCTCATAAAGAAATAAAATGGATAATGCTCAAGACTTTCACAGATGTAGGTCTGTGGTTTTTTTCCTATATGTTAGTGAAACTAATTTGATCATCATCAAATACATAGTTTGCATTCCTCCATGTAATCAAAAGTACTACACCATTTGCCACAGTTCTAGAGATGTAACAGTTCAGATCCAGGAAGACCCAATGCAAGAGTATTGCTGATTAAGCAGAAGGAATGTACATGGAGGTAATTAGGATGAGGCAATTTCCCTCCTACCCCATCCCCATAGTATATTATACATTGAAAAATGTATCTGGGGGGCATCAAAACTATTTTGAAAATTCAGGTCACCAAGAGGGCTTTTTAATTGTTTTCTCCAAAAAAGTCAATGATTTCAAAAAGTTTCATTACAAAATATAGCTATATTTATTTTTAAAATATGACACCACCTCAAAATAAAGTTTTGCATTGAAAAAAAAATATTTCAGCTCATTCTGGTTTTTGTCTGGGTGTTTTCCTGTCTCTAAACAAAACATTTTTCAATTCACCCACTGAACAAAAAATTCAGTTATTCACTTATCTTGAATTAGATCAGATCTACCTGCACAGAGTCAGGAGGTATTCACTCCTGTCAATCCCTCACTTTCATGAGCACTGAAAACAACAAGTTAAGAAAACAAAAATGACTTCAATATTTACCGGAGAGATAACAAAGGTCCTAGTGGTGTTTTGGTCTATTGTATGAATATGCATGTGGGCATAGTAAAAGTAATCCTGAAATTTCAAGCATTGTAATTACTGTGAGTGTGCCATGGCTATATTTCAAGGTTTAATTGCTCTTGGAATATTATCTGCAATGGGGATTTGTGGAAATTTCTTCATCTGGATCACAGCTATGTACAGACATAGTACATTGGAGCAAAACTAATAGCTTTAATTTGGGCATAGTACAAAATACGGCTGTCTTTGCTTCAGATATTTTTTAAAAACTTCCTTTGGGCATTGGCTGTAATGAAGAGGATCAATCCTAAAATTAAATCTGGAGACAGTACGTCACTTACCCATGTTCAGTGAATATTCTTAAAAAGTTTGAAATAATCTACCAGTTCCAGAGAGATTTCAGAACTTTAAAATTGGTAGAAGCTATCAAATCGGTGCTTTTCTCTTGTCTGAAAATATCTAGTTACAAAATTGATTCCTAGTTGTTTGGAGGAAGTCAGAGTTCAAATAAATATAATGACAGCCCATCAGTCATTGTCCTCACAAGGAAAAACCCTTAATAAAGCGTACTAAACCTTGTTCTTTCCAGGTAGCTTGTGAAGATTCTGTGGCACACATTCTGCCAAATCTCCCAGGACAAAGTCCCACTGCTGTGCTTGTTTCCTCAACTACAAATTTGTTAAGTCTTTCCCCCTTGCTAATCACTCATGTTTTTTCACCCTCATTGATTTCCATGCTTCCAGCCTTTGGTATGTGTCTGTGATTTATGATTCTCTCCTGAAACCTGTCTCCCAGACACCTGTCTCTTTCTTTCCAAAATTCCATTGTTTTTGGAGGCAAAAAATAACATAACTACTGTAGTAGAAGCTCTCCTCTCTCCCCTCAGAACTTCCCCTGTTCTTCATTTCCACTTTTTAAGAACATAGAAATTGCCAATCCACTGTTCTGTCATCAATTGCTTAATATCAGATGTTTTCAAGAAAGGTGCAAGAATCTCTGAAGTAGCTGGTTGTTTCCCTCTCACCAGGGAAAGCTTCTTCCTAATTCCCAAAAGTGTGACGCTGGTTTAAGGCCTGATGTACAAGGGTTGATAGCCCTTCCAAAATTTTAGTTTATTATTTTAGTATGTGCTTAATAACCCAGGAAATTCTTGTCAGCCCTAGATATGTTCTAATCCTTTTTCAAGAGTGGAGAAACTGTTTTCTCATCTTTCACACCTCCACATCAGCTGCTAGAAGTGGGCCATATCCTCCCTGACTGAACTGATCTCATTATTTCTGGCCTTCCTCTTGATTGGTACTCCCTTCTTTTCATGTGCTGGGTATATTTATACCTGCCTCTGAAATTTCCACTACATGCATCTGACGAAGTGGGTCTTTGCCCTTGAAAGCTTATGCTCCAATAAATCTGTTAGTCTATAAGGTGCCACGGGACTTCTCATTGTTTATGCAGATTCAGACTAACACGGCTACCCCTCTTATGCTTACTTCCATATCTACCATAATACACTTGTTCTGTGGCCCCATATGCATCATTTATCTCAGATATTTTATCACTTTAAGATCAATATGCTCTTCCTGATTATTTTTCTCTGTTTTCCCTTCTTCATGACATCTACACAGGCATCTTTACTGCACAGCCATCTTTCCAGAGGTAGGGGGCAGCTTTCACAAAATAGGGAAAAGTTTATGAATGTAAGAGCATGGTTTTGATTGGTAAGAATCTGGGGAAGTTAGGGGAGAAATGAGGGTAGTGCTGTATATGGGAAGGCTTTTTATGTAAGGACAAAGACTGAAATTTGGGAGGATAAGAAGCCAATACGAGGATTCAGAGAGAGGGCAGATATGTATTCAGAGTGAAATCTGGAGAACTTACATACTAGCAAATATAAAGATGGTTTTATGAATAAGGGACCAAAGCAGACACATGCTGAGTGCCTTCTGTGGGATGTTCTCAACAACCACTGAGCTTGAAAGTAAAAGGTTCAGGAGGAAACATTTTTTTTAAAAACAAAAACCTACTCTGGGGAAAAAACCCTCAAAACCACAATAGAATAAACATGCTGCTCGCAAACATTCACTCTGTTTTTCTTCAGTTTGGCCCTTGCTCTTCTTCTCTAATAAGGGAATAAGGTGTCCTTCTAACTCATTTTGTGTGATGCTTAACACAATGAGGTTGATCTAGACTCAGGGCTCTAGGGACATAATATAATAATTAATCACTATCATCATTTTTATTAAGAACGTCAAAGCTAACTGGAGATTTATAAGTGGACAGAGAGATGAATACTTCTATTTGAAGAATATAGCTTATCTGGAAAGATACAGTGGGTATATATTTGTGATATTTTCTGCTTCTAAGGATAGGAATACTTGCAAATAACATGATAAGGTCAAATACCACCCTACTATAAATGCTGGTTTTATATTTTAATGTGCCCACTATATTGCACTTAGCCTTGCAGTGAGAGAAGCTACAGATTAAGAAGGTTTAACAATCAACAGTATAAATTACAAGAAAGTGGCTTTATACTTTCTAGGCAGGTATCCTCAATATAACTCTGCATGTACCCAATCCAACAAGTTGCTGAACACCTGACAATGTGATTTGAGGACATTCAGCATCTCATGGAAGGTGCTTTGCCCTTTGCTACATCATACTCCAGCACACATTTCTGCTGAGTGCAGATCCTTGTTAACTTGACTTGAGAGGTGAGCCAAACAGTGGGTTCTATTTAAAACCAAAGCAACATTTGCACTGAGATGTATATTTCATTGGCTAGGAATTGCACATTTAGCTAGTATGTATTGAATCATCTATTTGTGTTACTTTTGTCTTTCCAATTCCTACCTGTTTGTCACAGTCTGCTGTTTATCTTGTGTTTTAAAATGTAACTTCTTTTAGGGCAGGGCCTCATTGTATAATGTACAGTGCCAAACACAACAGAATTGTGCCCTTGTGTTCTCTGGATGCTGCTGCAATATAAATATTTAATGATCTAGCTTTGAACAGCAAAATTGTAAAATAAGTATCTTCTGAGTCTGGTGACAATCCATCAATATATCCTTCACATCTGTGTATGTTTTGATCCCAAACCACACTGGGGCATCAAGGTGATTTTTGGGACTTTAGAGACTTTGCCAAATGTTCACCAATTGCATCTACTTGTTTGCTTTAGGTATTTTTTTTTAAATGGCAGACCTCTGTTGTGGATCAATGGAACTAGTCTGTCATTTACTTGGCATGATATATTTATAAGTGACATGATTTTCTTTAATGTGTTGAAGCAATTTAATTCATAACAGAAACATGCTTTGTAATTTCATTTACAAAACAATCACAAGTTTTCTAATCCGTATTTAATTTCCTTTGTTTTTCTGTGTTAATTTTTATGATTTTTTAAAGTTTATGTAGCTATGCTGGAGAAAAAATATTACCTATGGTTAAATACTATATTAAATATTCAATCCCCTAGTTCCTCTATAATTAATGGACACAAAAAATTGTAGACTTTTCCAGTGTGCTAAAATGTATGGGCATGATTCTTGCTTCCTTGTGCCAGGATGGCAAGGAGACCAATTTAAAAAAACCTGTTTATGGACCCAGAAGTTAAAAGCAGCCATGTTCTATGAGATCATTTTGCAACAAACATTACCATGGGGAAGGGGAAATATGAAGATCAGTGAAAAAGGGCCATGGAAATGCACAGACAGGCACATCCTGCTGTGGAAGGTTCCATGGGTGTGGGTGTAAAATTATGTGTTCTACATTCTGCAGGTTTTAAGGCACACATCCTTATCTTGGCACCCTTACTTTAATCTACCAACCCCAGTGCACCTTCCCCCTGGAAGGAAGTATTGGGGGGGGGGCGGGGAACTGAGGTCAGTCTGGGTCCTTGGTTGTTTCCCTGATGGATTTTCCTCAGGAGGATGTGACATTGAACTTGGCTCCAAATCTCCTTCCACAATGCCATCAATTCCCAGGACTGCATCAGTCGAGGATATGTTTCAAGAGAAATTTGAACATTTAGGAGATATTTTAGGCAGGTGGGAAAAATTGTAGTTACAATTTAAATAGATACAACATGTTTAAAACACTTGTTTTAATGACAGGAGCATGGGTGACGAGACAGAGATTATGCTCCCCCCTGCCCAACATGGTCTGGAGTGGTATCTATGGAGTCATCAGTTTCTCTAGGGATTTTGCAGGTGTGTCTGTGTTAAGGGTGTGATGCTGCAGTCACTAAGGAGAAGTTGCTGAGCACCCTGTCCATGAACCAACAAATCACCAGCTTTGTTTTAAACACCTGCTTAGTTTTAAGCACTTGAGTAAACCCACTGAAGTCAATGATTGTCTCTAAGGCAGGCAAAACTGTCATTGGGTTTCCATGAATGTTCTCTTTCCTGAGGGTTGAAAGACTTTCAGTTACAAGCAAAATAAATAACCTAAAAGTGTTTTTTACTGTTAAATGAAACATTATGTGCAACTGCTATAAAGTGAACATTTCTTAATAGTAAAAAACATAGTCTACAATGAAAGAAGCATAATCCTGAAAGATTGCTCAGAGAATGGCCATTTGTCTTCTGGCAGTAGCTTGTATGCTGCACGGATATCTGCAGGATCTTCCTATTACTGTTCTATGGGTAGTGCGTCTAGGTCAGTAATTTTTTGTGCTAGTAAAATATCCTGGAGAAATTTAAAGACTACTTTAAAAACATGTAATCACATTTCATAAATTACTGTTAAAATTTATTTTATATTCACAGACCAGATATTTAAAGGCAGATAACTGAAGTCTGTGCCATAAAATTAATGAGCACTTACCTTTTTTACCTGTTTGGGTAGTTATTTCACCCCCTCTTACTGTAGCCAGATATTGGCCATAAAAGTAACTCGATAAGAAGGTATATTTAAAATAGAAATAATAATCTTTCTCTTGGGCCATGTGTGGGAAAGGTTTTTTTTATGTATATCTTTAATTGTTTTGGTATAAACTGCCTTTTGACCACACACCAAAGTTCTTTTAAAAGTATATACCTGGCATCTTGTCCTGCTTTAATTAACCTGTTTGGGAGGTGGTATAGTTCAACTATGGAACGAGGCTACTGAGATAAAGGTCATGTAGACTCACCCATATTGCAGATTCACTATACTGCTCCTGGCAGGCCTCCCGCCTGAATCAGCCTATTCTGTTTACCTGTGCGTGGTCTACTGCTCTAAGGTTAGTGTGACTCAATGTCACCCTCTTGATTTAAATGCTCATGTACAGTCAGGCAATTCTAGCTTATGGCAAATTCACACACTTGGAATCAAATACCCATTATTGCAGTTATTCCTCATGCTTCTAGATGTTCTTGCCTGGAGCTGCTAGATGTCCTGGCCCTCTGGGAAAAGGAGCCTGTCCCCAAAGAGCACTGTCATGAATAGAAATCTGTCTTCATGGACAATTTTAACATTTAAAAAATTGTTTTTATTCAGATTAGGAATGAAAACTCCCAAATTTTAACTGTCATAGAAAACCCCAAAAAATTAACATTAGACAATTGAAACAGCTTATGTTGATGATTTATTATATTACATAGAACAAACAGCTTTAAAAGCTGCCACTTCAACATAAAAACAGCGTTTAAGATTGGGAGAACTCTCCCCCTTTTTTCTCTGAAATTTCAGCAAAATCAATGTGATTTTGAAGGAACGGTTTTTTCTGAGGGCAAACTGTTCCACTGCATCTGTTGTGTCTTCAGATGGGACATCAGAGCTAAAGAATTCACCAGACTGCCAAGATCTTCAAGTGACTGGCCTGGCAGATATTTCTAGTACCTGCATGTACTACACTAGATTTTTTTTTTTTAAAAAGGAACTACACTAGATTTTTTTTTTTTAAAAAGGCCTTCCTTAATCACTGACATGGGTTCAGAAGTTCACCACCGAAAGTATCCAAGTGACCACAAAACTTGACCAGGAGGAGACTGCCACAGATAACTGATATCTCTTCATAACACCTTAGCCACAAACCCAGGCGCTGGAGATATATACCTCTTCCCCCAAATCCAGGAGCATACCCTGTCAAAAACTGATGTGGAGAGTGCACTAGAGGCTATGGTATTGTACAGAAGCACACACAACTGTATAGAGGGATTTAGAACCTCTCTCTACTGGTTCAGCTTCTGTCCCCAACCTGGAGAGTTTATGCTCTAAATGGTTTATTTCACTGAAGTTTCAATCCCATAACCACTGGCTAAACAGGCCACCCTGATCTACCCCAAACATTTTGCATGGCATGTTTACTATAATGGCAGAGAAAAGGTAATGGTATATTTTGGCACACAGCTTAATCAGTGCCCTGAATCTTTTAGCTGCCTCTACATAGTGTGAGGTAATCTGTAAAATTAAGCATACGGAAAACTTTTTGAATGCATAGAGATTATTACATAAACTAATATCTCATTTTTACCCCCAGTCAGGATCTTTTCCAAAAGAGCTGGTTCCTTTTCTTCTTAGGTATAAGGTAACTTCAGATTCTCTGCCTCTTTCTTTTATAGTCCAGTGAACTTTGAAATGGATTTTTCTGAAAGTTATCTCAAAATAAAGTTCATTCAGTCTGAAGAAGAGCTCTGTGTCATTCAAAAGCTTGTCTCTCACATCAGCCGAAGTTGGTCCAATACAAGATATTACCTCATCTTGTATCTCTAGAGATTATAAAGCATTCTTGATCTTTCTAAATCCGACCCTCTGTATTGTTAGCTGCCTGGGTTCAAACCAATGTCTGCAAAAGTCTTTGCATTTGTAGTGCACTTTGTGCTGATCTTCAGGTGTTACCAAATAAAAAAAAGGAAAAGAAAAGTCAGAGCTTTCTTATGACATGTACAGTGCAAAACAGAACAGCCTTCTTGTGACGGTTTGTATGGGCAAGTGATTTTCTTTCACTTATGTACCAGCCATAGGGGCAGTTGACAGGCCCCTGAAAATATAAGAAAGCTTGCCATTCTGGGGGGTGGAGGGCCTTTACATTACCCCCAATGGCAGGTCACATCCCACCCCCATACTTCAGAACAACAATAGCTTTGACTCCTTCACCTAAACATTCTTGAGCCCTTCAACAGAAACATGAGTTGTTGACTGCACTCCAGAAGATTTGTCACAGTTCCATTGCACTAATATGTTACATTGTTAAGTTGGATTAATAAAGGTTTTTATTATGTAAAATTTGGCTCAAAACGCTCTCTGAGGTATGGATCCCCTTAGTAACATCAATTCTCTATCTTGGTACAAGCACATTACCTTCTTTTCCTCATTCATTTTCCACCACTTCACCATGATCTCAAAGAAAACCAGTCGGGAAAGCCGTAGAGGCGCATTCTATCTATTCATAATGCACAGACCGTCTCTCCACCTCTGAGGCATTGGTGAGGATCTTTCCCTTTGTCTCAAAGGTGGCGTTCAAAACAGAGCAAATATCTATCACAGATGTTGCTCAGAAGCCTAAAGCCTTGTTATGAGGCACATCTACCTTCCCTTCAGTCTTCTAAACAGCCTGCCATTCTGCAGCTGCTCAGGGTATAGCTCTGAGGCTTAATAAAAAGCTTGATAAGCCAGAGAAGAGGAGGGTATACTGAGTTTTCCCAACTGACCAGAAGAATCATCAGGCCATTAATGATTCTTGATTCATTAATGATCGAAAGTTCCACTTTCATTGTCAAAATAGGCCACAGTTTCTAAAGATTCTGGCTTTCCCACCCATCGTGCAGGAATAGTGGTGAACCATCCCCAGTGATCAACCAGGCCTTGCAGAAGACTCTTGTACTGATTTTAATGTAAAGGCATGTTGTGTAGGTCAAAGAATAGGCACATGAGTTCCATCAACGACTCAAAAAAAAATTGGCAATCCCAATCATTTAAATCCATCAATAACTGCCTATGCATTCCACAACTTTATAACCTAAGGCAGCAGCGCCCTCTCAGTACCAGTGCACAGTGGATGACAGCTCTGACCATGGATCTACCAACATCAAATAGATTTGTTACTGTTCAACAGCAATCTGGTGTTGTGAGCTTCTAGATGGTGATGGCCACACACTGCTTCATTGCTACAAAGCTCCGGCGTGAGCTCTGTCCAAGTTTCTAGGAAAGTAACCTCCCACACACTGAAGTCCTGCAGCCTCTTTTGGTTCCCCTCATTCTATATCACTGTCCTGTTGCACCAGTTACTGGTAATGTGTGGAACCCAGAAGCAGCTCTCTGCCAAGTCAAGGTGCTAAAGGAAAATGTCCTACAGAACTAACTGATTGATTTCATGCTACTCTTCCTCTAACTACATCCAGGAGCAGCCCTAGATGAGCTGCCGGCAACTGGCACCCTAGGCAAAATACACGATCGGTGTGCGATCGGCTCCCCCGCTTCCAAAGCCCTCAACGGCCATTTATCTTGGTGCCCTAGGCTACCGCCTAGTTCACCTATATTGACGGGCCGCCACTGGCTACATCACTATAGCAGTCTCCCAAAGCTTATGGTTCTGTGACTGCAAATACATGTGGACCCACCTGTTGATATGAACTAGTCAGGAATGTGCTGTTCACACTTGTTGCCATGCTGTCTGACAGACAGCATGTTGAAAATGGTACTTGCTCCCAGAAAAGTAGATGAATGATAGCATGCAAAGAAAGGAATCACAGGAATTTCTTTGCTTGAGACCTCCCCAGTCCCCGCATTCCAAATCCCTCAATTCCAGTAGGTTCTGATATGCATCCCACAATGCACTGTGAGAAAAATCCCAGAATACATAATGCCTAGTGGCAGAATACTGTGCTATGGCAGTGGTCGCCAACCAGTAGATCAGGATCTAACGGTAGATGTTGGAGCCTCTGACAGGTGATCCTTTGTTATGGCCGGGAAGCTATCAAGCACTGGCACTTCAGTTGCCCTCCACCCACTGTCATGCTGCTCCTGCCCTCTGCCTTGAAGCTGCCCCCGCTCCGGAGCCTCTTGCTTGTTGTCCAGGGTGTGGGAGGGAGCGGTGGGGGGCGCTGATGTCAGGGTGTCCCTCCTCCCTAACTTCTGCACCCTGTCTCCACACAGAGAGAAGGGGATGGAGGGAGCTTGGCAATGCAAATCGGTCACTCTCACACAGTGTGTGTGTCTCTGTCATTCTCACATTGTCCTTCACTCTCATATCCTGACCCCACACATATGTGGGGGGTTGTTGTTACTTCTGTTACTGCTTGCAAAGTGTGTTATTTTTGGTTTTTGACTGGTCTGTGTGTTTCATCATTTTCATTTCTCTCTTACACCTAAATTTAATTATTTGATCAGTGAGTTCTAAAATGCCTAACCTGTCGTGGCTGGAGTCATTATTCCTATGGAATTGCTGCTCCTGGATGTAGCTAGCATGTCCCTGCAGCCCCTGAGAAAGACAGAGCAGGAGGGTCTTCACATACTGTCCTTGCTTGCAGACACCACTCCTGTAGCTCCCATTTGTCAGTAATGGGGAACTGTGGCCAGTAGGAGCTGTGGGCTCAGTACCTATAGATGAGGGGCAGCACATGGTGCCATGGAGCCATGGCTGTACATGCCAGCTACTTTCAGGAGTGGTACAGGGCCAGGGCAGGAGTAAACCTGCCTTATCCCCACTGCTCCACCACCCAGAAGCCATCTCAGTTAAATGGTGCCTAGCCAAAGCCTGCTTTCTGAACCCCTGTCCCAGCCCTGAACCACCTCCTGCACCCAACCATCTGCCCCAGATGTGAGTCCCCCTGCACCAAAACGCCTTCCCAGAGCTTGCACCCTGAAACCCCTCCTGGACCCCAATCCCCCACCCTGGGCTAAGCCAAGAGCTCCTCCCACATGCCAAACCCCTTGGACCAGAGCCTGCACCTCAACCCTCTACCTCAGCCTGGTGAAAGTGAGTAAGGGTGGGGAGGAAGGATAATGGAGTGAGTAGGGTAAGGCCTCAGAGAAGGGGTAGAACAGGGGCAGGGCCTCAAAGAAGGGACAGGAAGGAAGCAGGGCAAGGGTATTTGGGGCTGAGGTAGATCTTACACTGCACTTAAATTGAAAAAGTGATCTTGTGGTTAAAAAGTTTGGAGACCACTGCACTATGGGATATCATCAGGTCAAGTTATACAGCCCATCCAAAATGGCTAGTGCTGTATCTTTCTTAGTGTTAAGGGTGTGTGTGTGTGTGTGTGTGTGTGCATATGTATCTTTTGATTAGGGGCAAGGATAGGAAGAGGTCAAGTCCTTCCTATAGGAGCTGGAGTTGGTACTTGCAGTTTCCCAGTAAATCCTTTGATTTCTGTAAGTGAGCATTATAATGCCTAACCAGAATACTGCAAAGTTATTTCAAAGAAACACAAGAGTGTGCAGATACAATGATTCTCAAGAGAAGAAACTTAAAGGAACATAAAAGAAAGGAGTGGAGACTCACTTGTTAGCTTACAGTTATAACATAAAACATATACTGAAAAAAACTTTCCCATGTGGATAAGGTTTTCCTTCCTTCCTTCCAGTATGGCCTTTATTGAACAATTATGCACTCCAGGGAGTAGTTTTGTCTTGCACATACATTTGCAGTGGTTGTAAATGCAGATGTAGATACATATTTGAATAATCAGACCACATGCATGTCTTTAACATGGTGTCCATGCTTTAAAACTTTACTGGGGAGGAAATTAAATACATCAATCTAACTGAGTTCCGATCCCAAATTATTAGCAGAATGTATGTAAACTGTAAAGTCTTCTCATTGCATCATTAAAATGGGCTCATGTGACATTTTAAAGTGCCCAGGCCTTAGTCTGAGAATGTAGTTTATGTTTCTTAATCACCTAAATCAGAATAGGAGATGCACTCTGCTGTAGGTGCTGACTACAGAATAGCAAGGGAAGCCCAATGAAAAATCTGAACTCAGGTCTTGTCACATAAATTAATGAGGAGTGATTTTAAGCAATTCTCTTTTTGAATGTTTTCAGAGCCTTAGCTGAGCACCCCCATGTGGGTGGTTACCAAACTGTTGGACACATATCTTGAATCCCACATGCTTTTAAATTTACTGAGAGTCTGAGCAGCAGCCTGCCACTGTCCCTGTAACTGGCCTTTCAGACACATTTCTGGGATTTGGATTACAAGGGAGAAACAAATATATGGAAGAACAACAGTTGCATGCAGGACCCTGTCTCAGGCCATGTCTACACTATGCGGAAGATCAATGCTCCACAGTTGATCTTCTGGGGTTCAATTTAGCGGGTCTAGTGAAGCCCCACTAATTTGAATTAAGAGGGCGCCCCCATGGTGCCAGTTCTCTTGCTTCTCACAAGGAATAAGGAAAGCCAACAGGACCACTTGCTCCCATCGACCTCCCACTGTATGGATAGTGATTTAAGCTACATTGACTCCAGCTACGTAAATCTTGTAGCTGGAGTTGCATATCTTAAGTTGACCTTCCCCTTTAGTATAGATGTTAAAGAGCGGGTATTTGGCTAATTGTATAGTCGATACAATTTGTATCGACTACACAATTAGTTGATAAGGGGAGGTGCTCTGCAGAGCTGCAGTGGGGGTAGCTCCCAGAGACAGTGTGAGCTGTGACTGAGTAGTTCCAGCTTGCGCTGGGTCCTGGAGAGCTGTACCTCTGCCTCCCCTCCACCCCTCCTCTGCACTGCGAAGACAGTGCTGGGGAGAACTGGCTTTAAGCCGATACACAGGCAGCAAAGCGGGGAAAGCGAGTAGTCAGGTAGTGACTCTTGACTACCTGAGTAGTCACTAACATCCCTAGTAGACATGCCCTCAGTTTCCTCAGACCCTCCTCAGTTAAAGTCCTCTGGGAAGTCCAGAATCTTTCTTTACCCTCTCTCCTCTTTCCCAGTCTTTGGTTCTGTTCTGCTCTTTCTTGATTCAGAGAACCCTTTACAGCAGGTTCTAACACCTTTGCCTCTTCTTGTCCTCCTGCCCCAGGGTTTTTTCCATTCTCCAGTTATCTGTTTGTTACAGTGGACCAAACTAATTAACATATTAATAAATACCATCCTACGGATGTTTAAACCTCTCAGGACTATGTTAAGTCTTTGCAAACATGTAGCAGACATAATAGTAACCAACTGAATAATACCATTAAATAGATAACATTAATAAAAGTAATATAAATATCTTCCATGTTCTTCCCATTGATATAGTAATTTCAGATGTATTTGAATACCTTTAGGGCCAGAACATCTGACCAACACCCATTGCCAGGTTCAACTGAATGCAGATGTGAGCAATGATAGTAAAAAAGAAGTTTGAATTGTCTGGCTGTGCTAGTTGTGTGAGATGTTTTTCTAAGTCTCTGTACCCATAATATATCACTGCTTGAAGTTTGGAAAGAGACAATAGGCATAATATCCATTCTACTTGAGGGACTTTTCTCTTGGAGCTGTAATCATTCCAGCAAGCTGTTTAAATGTCTCTCCAGTTTCTGGATAATTCAAGAGACTTTCACAGTAACAGCAGTGTGGATACTAAGCAGAAAAGATGCATCGTTACTTAGCAGTCATTTGTTATTGCATTGAATCTGTGCATGTTACAACTTATAATACTGTTTGCCATCATGAATGCTGGATGATTTAATGGCGATTCAAGGTATACTTTATATGCAGCACATAATGGGCAGTAGTTGTATTGGTCCAGAGTGTATTAAATAGGGATGCATTGACAAAATAAAATAGGATTACTGGTGACAAATTGACTTCTGTAGCATATTCAGAGAAAATAGAACATGGCGTCCTTAATTAACAGAAACTAGCCAGTGGAGGAAATTGCCATTCAAACCTCTTGAACTCTGAAGAGTTACTATACACTGTGTAAAGTTACAGTAAATTCAAGTGTATAAATATATAGACCTTTGAATTCATTAGGCATACATGGAAAATCTTAGTATCCAGTATGACCAGAAAAAAGAAATAGTGTAAGAGAACCATTTAGTACAGGTTTCATGTATGGGAAAGCATCAGTAATCTATGTGTAGTTTGTGGTAACATTCAGCAATTAACATTTTATATAATAATCCTATTTAAAAGGTGTATTTAAAATAATTATAGTTGCATAGTTAAGCATTCAAATGCAAAGGACAAAGATTATAAAAAAGCAAGCTTAATCCTGCCCACAGTAAATATGTATTATGATAGATTCTTTGATGACTCAATCACATTATATTTCTCAATTTATGTAAAATCCTTGGGGTTCCTTTAATACTCTAAAAATCACACACAGTCTAGGACCATTCTACTCTGTGTTTGTCAGATTGTACAACTTTTATTTGGTGACTTTCGTGCAGTGAAAGAATAACTCCAAGTAGAGTGTAAGACTGGACCCAGGCAATGGAGCAAGGATGGGGCCTTGAGGATAAGAGGTGGAGTAGCAGCGAAGTCTCATGGAAAATGGCAAACTTGTGTGGGACCCAGGGGCAGCCCATGGATGTAGGCAACCTTGGCAGTTACCTAGGGCGCTGCATTTAACACGGTGCCCAATGATGACATCACACCATTGAGGGCTATGGAGGCGGGGGCGCCAATCGCACATTCCGCCTAGGGCGCCAGTTGCCGGCAGCTCTCCTCAAGCCGCTCCTGGTGGGACCTCATGACAGCAGAGCCACACTCTGTGTGCCTCCCCAAAAGAAAGACCATCTATGGCACTAACATAAGTAGAAAGCTCGCTAATAATTTAGAAACTGAGCACACTTCTTCAATCAAACATTTATCTACCTCCCCATGGAAATGTCTATAATATATTTGAAGAGTTCATTTGCTTGTGGATTTGTTTGTGCAAAATAGTCATATTTTGCGATTACCTACAGATACCAAATTTTGAATAAACCATCCTGGCACTTAAATTAGGTGTATGCATACTTTTTATACCAGAATATGCTGAGTGAAAGGTTTAAATAATTATTTTTGTTTTTCATTGGAAAAAAAAGTTATGACTATTATGATTAGAGTTCATAAAAATATTTGCTAACAAAACTAAAATCAAGTCACCTATGAAACTCTCATTTTTAGTGCAAAGAAAATTTTTACTGTTACAAATCACAAAATAATTCAAATTAGTTATGGAAAGGGTAATGGAAGCTTTTTGAGTTTCTGATTCAAATGTATTATGTACGTAATTATTCAATAAAATGAAAAATGTTTCAAGTTGAAATCCTACAAACTTAAAACTATTCTTTTACTTCCCTTTTGCAAGCACATTAATAACAAATTCTATTATATATATTTCATTTCTTGAACTTTCCTATAAGTGTAATCTACACACAATAACTTTGCCTGGTCAATGATGGCCCTCGCCTGCTAGTATCTTATCATTTGAATAACTCCGCTGGAATGGAATCAGTTGTCATATTCCCTCTGTATGCAAGACAAATTCAATTTGGGTTAAATAGGTACAGTGAAGTCAGTATAGTTAGCTTGGCTACACTAAGGCTGCATTTTGTCTGATTAGTTTGCTTCTAGCAAGGACTGTTGAAAATTGAACAATACAGGTTAGAACCTAGGACATGGACTCTCCTTTCTGCTGCATTGGAGGAAGATCTGACCAGCGTCACAGACCTTTGACAGCTATTTATAGACAAGAGCATTTAGAATGGGGCTAGCTGAAAATAAATCCAGGGAGTTGCAAGCGGTTCCTTAGTTCAGTGCTAACTAGGATTTCAACAGGATTGGGAATCAGACTTTATTGCTTCTACTATGCCATATAATTAGGTATCATAATATTTGCTTGTTTGGGTAAAAGTTGAATTCCTAAATCAGAAGTTGCTCTCCACCTATAATCAGACCCTAGACAGCATTATTATTTGTAGTGGATGTAAGTCCCAGAGCTGCTTGACATGGGCTAAGAATTTGAAGTGGGATCTTCCACATGCTAGGTAAAATCCCTGATCATTTGTCTGTTCTGGCAGGGTGGTGAAGGAAAGGGTTTCACTTTTATGCCAGAAATTTCCTTCTGCGCTTGAGCTATCTGAGAGAGAAAAGTTTCATAAATTGGCACACTCCTTTGAACAGTTTTGTTACTGTGAATCAGCTTTTCTTGCCAATACAGTTTTGTTAGAAAATTTCCAATCACTCCTAGTGGCTAATACCAGATGCTTCCATGGAAAATGCAAGAAACTCCATTGTGGGCCGGTAGTTAGAGATTACTTTAAGTTCTGAAACTGGAGGTTTAATATCTCTTTCAGAATTTATAGCCACTGGTGACCCGCATTTGGTGCAGCTGCACCAGTCCAGTGTAACCTTAAATAAGTTGGGCTATCGGTAACTTTTCACAACGTTTTCTGCAGCTTATCCACAGCCCATGATGCTTCAGGGTTTTTTTCTCCATGGTTCATGCATTTTGTAGAGGGGAAAGGACAGTTACATGGAGGAGATTGGTAGCCTGCAGATCTCCCTCCATAGCCTCACCAGTACTTGTTCCATGGATTTATTCCCTTCCATATCACACAATATATGGGCCTTCCACCTTAGAATACGCATTCTAAGAGTTTTGGAATGCAACTGAATAAGGATCTGCAAATTGCTTGGCACGGCTGACCTGTGAGATTGTTTGTTAATATGGCATGTGAAATTGTTGTTGAAATGTGAAAAGAAATTAAAGGTTGAGGGGATTACCCTGCAACTAGTTTCAGCAAAGTGTCCTTATAATGCAGCAGTTGGAAAAATGGAGGGAAAAGCCCTAGGCATACCTGCCAACACCTTCATGCAAAAACTCAGCAGATCCTACATGTGCATCAATTCAATTAGGTGGCACTAGACTGATTTTAAGATGGACTGGGACAAGTCTCTCTATCTAAGGGACAGCCCCAGTTACAGTTAGTAAAGGTGCTTGAGGTGAAAAGGGGTTCCTGTCAGGATCAGCTTTGGTAGAGCCTGAGTCTTCAGAAGTCACTTTCTCCTCAGGTCCTCAGCAAATTGATTTTTGCTAGCCTTTGGGGAATGTTGCCAGAGCTGTCTTTTGCCCTTTGCCTGTGAGGAGGAGATGGATGTTGGGTACAGCTGGTAGCAGTGAGACTCTGTGGATTTGTGAAAGGTCCATTTATTTCTATTATGTTTATATTGTTGATGGGTTATTGGATTTGAGTTGGGAGCACTGATGGGTGTATTAGTTTATGAATGTAATGTTAGAAGATTATTCAGGGAACCTAGAGTGTAAGGCTGCTGCTTATTTATTATAGCTGGGGGGGGGGACAAATAAATCATCTAAACTGGGGCTTGTCCCAATTACAACCATTGATTGCTTAACTAGTGCTAACTGAAGTACAGACAGACAACACTGCTTTTTACACTGATGGGCTTTACACTGGAGCAGGGGCGGCCCGTCCATATAGGCAAACTAGGCGGTCACCTAGGTTGCCAAGTTAAATGGGGCGCAAAATGGTGGCACAATATCATTGAGGGGTTTCGAGGTGGGGGCACCGACTACATGGTTCGCCTAGGGCGCCAGTTGCTGGCAGCTAGTCTAGGGCTTCCCCTGCACTGGAGACTCAAATAGGGGTAACTCTGCTGCAAATAGTTGCCTGTCTATGCTTAAGGTTGCACTGATGCAGTTACATTAAATGCTGGCTACTGGTGGCTGGAATCAGAGCAAATCCCCAATTTCAGTAAGGCCTTGGAATAGCTGCAGACAATGCAGCAGCCTCCCAGTCAGTGGGAGAGCAGTGGCTATGTGGAAAGTGAGGTGGGAGAAGGTACTTTGGTATTAGTGTGTCTAGCAATATCTTTGGACTCTTGGCTGCATGGAGTTTTCTATAAACAAGTTTTGGAACAGAACAAGGTCCAAGAGATTTATGGAAGATGTTACCTGTTTCTTCTTGTCTGGCAACAGAGAGCTGTTTCCACTGGAGGAGGATGTTGATTGCCAGGGCCTGGTCCTGGATCATACCCCAAATTCATCCCGAAGGTCCAATTCAGACAGTTATGTGCAAGGATCCAGAGGTTACCTGTTAATAGAGTTATTTGAAGAATAAAATTTGTCCCAGGATGCTAGAAAAAGATACACAAATATGATTGCTTTTCCCTTTAAATTATCTGACAAATATTTCTTTAAGAGAGTATCATTGCCTGTCTGTTTTCAGCTATGGTTCATGGGTCTTTTCTCTTGTGAGTTTCACTTTAAAGCACAGGCAGGTTTAAAAATGTCTCTGATAGATACCAAACGCCTTTCTGATTTCCAGTGTCTGGCCTTGGTGGCATATTTCCACATTTGAAAAAACACTTTCAGTGAATATGTATTATTTGTGATACACCTGGTAATCCTCTATAATGCAAATATATTCACCCCAGCATGAAGTCCCTAAATTGCTAATCCCATTTCAACTTTTTACTTGTCAGGTTTCTGTGAAACTAGTCCCAAAGTGTCACAACTAAGCTAGTCTATGTAACAGATTCTTTTCTGACAACTTTGCCATTTGAGATTCCCAGATCTGTGAGGAATAAACACCACTTGCTCTTTGGATGCTTCATCATTAGACTGATTAGTGATCAGTCTTGTAGCTTTTCTATAAAATCCTGTGAGGGTTTTTTTCCATATTATCTGCACAAAGCAGAAGTGAAAATCTTTTTGCAGTAGCAATTACCACTCGTTTCACAATGTAGGCACCTGTCAGCACAGGGAACACTTGACCTGGCCTTGCTTAACTTTGTTTTGAGTTTCTTCTAATGAAATATTTAGACATGAACAAAGGATTGTCATTAGTACATTGTCATTTTTCCCAACTGTTTCTTTACATGCTGCAGATAAGTCTGCCTAAGGACACTGACAAATGTTAGAACACATGTTGTAAACATTAAATGGAAGATCCTCAGATTTAACGTGCTTTTAATCAGGGTTTTTTTATTCCCCCAACATGGACTTCTTATATGGAATGTAAAAGAGAATGGGCTTTGTGGAACCAAAGAATACAAGCAAATAAAAAACTTTATTCACACTAAGCACTAGAAAAAATCAGTTCTTTATTAAATTAAGTACTTACTGGCCTTAATTCAGCAAACCACGTGAGTGTGTATTTATCTGTAAGCATGTGATTATGTGCTATGTTGAATAGGAATGGACCTAAGCACATTTAAGAAGTCCTTCTAAAGTCTGTGCATGATATCCTGGCTCCTCTAAAATCAAAGGCAAAACTCTCATTGATTTCAGTGGGCTACAGATTTCACCCAAATGGTGTGTCTATTAAACCCCTCTGGCTGGCCCCTGTCAGTTGAGAGTAGGGCTGGAACTAACCTTTGGGATTCTGTGATGGGAAGGATGCCAGAGCTTGCACTCCAGCCCTAGTTCAAACATCTACAATGCAGTTAAACAGCCTCTTAGCATGCTGCAAATGCTATGGGTTGAGTCAGTGTAGTCATAGCCAGTGTGATTTTTAAATGCTTTACTGAATCAAAGCCATTACAAATTTTCTAGTTTTCTTCCCACTCCACTTTTTTTACTTATTCACCTGCCCCCCCCCCCACCACAATATGCTATCATTAGCTTCTGCTTATCTTACCCACCTGTTACTCCTGAGTTTTTTCTTCATTCCTTGCCAGAAAATTCAAAGGTTTTTTTTTAAACTGAGCTGAAGAGGGTAGCCAGGGACTTTTCTTGCCTTATGACACTCAGATTGGATAATGAAAACCCATATGTCCTAGCCACACTTCCCTGCTGGTTCATACAGAGGATAGCAGCAGGTAGCCTGCACCTATATCTGTACTGTATATGCTCTTTTTTCTATTCCTGTGTAGTTGCAGATTAGAGTCTCACAATGGTGCTGGTAGTCCTTGAGGTCAACTTTACAACACCTCCCCATGAGGCATCAACATATTAACACCTCCCCATGAGGCATCAACATATTAACACCAGAATATTAACTTCTTAGATTCCAAGCCCAGAAGGGTCCATTGTGATCATCTGGTCTGACCTCCTGTATTAACAGGCCACAAAACTATCCCAAAATAATTCCTAGAGCATAGCTTTCAGAAAAACATTGACTCTTGATTTTAAAATGGTCAGTGATGGAGAATCCACCACAACTGTGGTAAATTGCTCTAATGGTTAATTACCATCACTGTCATGTGTGTGCCTTATTTCCAGTGTGAATTTATTTAGGTTCAATTTCCATTGCCTTTGGGTCATGTGATAAGATTCTGTGCTAGATTGAAGAGCTCATTATTAAACATTTGTTCCCTGTGCAGGTACTTATAGACTATGATCAAGTCAAACCTTAACATTCTCCTTGTTAAACTAAATAGATAGAGAGCTATAAGGCATATCTTTCTACTATTCTAATCCTTTCTCTGGCTTTTCAATGAACCCAAGTCAATTTTTCTACATTATTCTGGAATTCTGGGTACCAGAACAGGACACAGTATTCCAGCAGCACTACTTCTCTCTGTTCCTATTCAGTTTCCTCCTGTATCATTCCTAAATATACAGGAAATAATATATCATTCCTAAATATAGATATTAATTACATGTACATATTTGTAATTTATTTTTATTCATATATATGAGAATAAAAAATCCTTCCTTTAATAACCAAGATGAGGATTATTACACTGTATGCAGTGTATATAATTGCATTGTTTATATAGTTCTGTAGTAGGAATTTTTTCTTTACACTGTTGCAATGGGTTATTAATTTATATGTTGTAAGGGAAGGATCTCATAGTCTTTATTCAGGTAAAGGTCAAGACGATTATTGATACAAAATTAATTAATTGGGGCTAAATCCTGTATTCATTACTATGTTTACATTAACTAAGGACTAAGCAAGAGCTACAGAATTGGGCCCTGGACAAATTCACTCTTTACTCAGATATAGCTCCTACTGCAGTTAGATGTAAACATCTCTGGAACAATGTATTCACAATACAAGAATAATTAAAATGTGTAATTAATTTTTGTCTTTAAAAATTCCTTAATGGTGATTTAGTTTGTGTGATATTAAAATGTGCAGCTATGACGACATCTTTCCTCACAAACTTTGTACTGGCTGAACCTCTCTAGTCTGGCAACCTCAGGACCTGACTGGTGCCAAATCAGAGAATTTGTCGGATCATGGGAGGTCAATATTTTCTAGCGTTTATCAACACTTCCACTGCTTTCTGAGCATTTAGAAGATATTTAGGGGTAAATGAGAGCTAAATAATAGCACAGAACACTGAGAGCCAGGACTGGTGACTGTAAATAACTTAATGGACTGTGGGAAACTTGACCACACCCAGGATAAGTGAACGTGTGGCGAACTAAAATTATACCAGATCATGGATATTGCTGGACCAGACGAGAAAAGTTTAACCTGCATAATTTAAGTCTGTGTAAACTAGCTTTGTAAAACTCCCTTTTGCTGCAGCATCAGCTTCATCAACTGACTTGCCTACTGTGTTTGTCTAAAAAGTGGAAGTGGAAACTTTATTGACAGGAGAACATCTCCCACTGACATAGTGCCAGTGTAGACAGCACAAACGTTGTGTCATTTGTGGGCGGAGGAGCCTTTTCATGCCTGTAAGTGACCTAAGTTAGATCAAGTTAAGTGGTAGTGTAGACCCTGTCCTAAGCAATAAATAATAAGTCTTATCCCTGTGTAGCTTAGTCATCATGAAACAGAATAAAATCCACACTATCAATCATATGAACAAGAAAATTAAATATTAGGTTAGCATTTCAACTTTTACCTAGTGGGATGGAGCCCCCATGTACCTGAAAATTCCATCAGCTACAGGTGTAATAGTACTGTCTGAGCAGATTCTGCAGTGAAGTAACATGTACCTCATCTAAGCCTCATGATGAATGTTCCCTTTTATGTCCTTCCCCGCCTTTGTTCTCTGCCTTATTCCATGCTGCCTGTTATACCGGGAGCTATTTTCCTGACCAGTTTCACCACATCTTTAACTTTTCTCTTGTGTTCTCTTTTAAAATATAATTCTTGCAGAAGGGGCTGGTCAAAATATTCTATTGAAACAATTTCTCCACATAAAATTGTGTGAATATTTTTGTTGTGTTAAAAACCCAAAGTGTCTACTTTTTGATTATTTTCATGTGGAAAAGCCTAAAAAAGTTTGGCCTAAAATGGAAATATTTTTGTACGAAAATTAGAAATGACCAAGTAATGTATTTGGGTGTTTTTGTTTCAAGGCTAAACTGATCAATAATTTAAATAAATAAAATAACAAGTACATAAATAAATAAATAAATAAATGGTTAGGTTTCAACCAAAACTGATATTTCAGTTTTTCTTGCCAAAATGAAAAAAAGAGTGAATAAAATATTTTTAATTTTTTTGTTCAATTTCAAGTCATTTTTAAAGTCAAAATGGCTTTTCAAAATGTTTAAATGCTTCATTTTGGAACTGTCAAACTAAATATTTTGACATATACAAAACTTTCTTTTCCCATTATTTTCAGGTGAAAACTATTTGCCACACTCATCCTGAATTTTGAATAGTGTGTGGCCTGAGAAATGCATATTTTGGATAAATTTACTGTTTGACAACTTCCCCCCCCAGCTCTTTTGAAAACCAAAATATTTCAATCTGGGTATGCTTCTGTGGAACTTCATGGAAGCGCTAAGTTGGTGCCTCTTGTCCCCATTCTCTCCTATGGGCCAGGCTCCTCGACCAGACTTCATTTCCAAAGATGCCCTCTCATAGTGCATCAGAGACTGTTATTCAACCAAGAATCCTGTCCTATCAGAGAACAGGACTATGAGACACCTGAACGATAACTCTAGTGTGTCATAGTGACAGCATTTCTAACCTGAAATACTTCATTTTAGAAAAAAATGATTTTTTTTGCAGGAAAAAAGGACAACGTTTTGCAGAGGAGAAGAAAACACATAACAGCTAGCTTTACTGTAACCTTACTCCCCTTATTGAGGAATTAACAAAATGTGTGTTAGAAAAAGGAATAGAAAATTTTAAAAATGGAATGAAAAAGACACATGCTAAACTTCAATGCTCAGGCATTTTGCTTTTTGTTGCATCCCATCTGTATGTTATCTGTTAATCATAACCACCTTGTGTGAGGGAACTTTGTCCTCCTATTTATGGAATGGAATGTCTGTTCCACGTGGATAAGCAAAGGATTACAGAGATCTGAGAGCTCAGTTAGCCACCTTGATGTACCTGGAGGGTTATTAGTCCTTTATAGGAAGAGCTGGGGCTTCTTCATAAAAGAAGGATAGCTACAGGGGAGGTTCAGGAGAGGAACCTGTCAAGGCTGTTCCCCACTCTGGCACTTGGAGTGCAGAAAGTGGGGCCCACAAGAGACCTTAAAATACTCTGCCACAAAAGGCTTCTGTTTAAAAAACTCCCAAAGGTCACAGCTTTCCTTAACTTGGGTGGTACACTGCCACTACCAAAATGCAAAAACCTCTTGAGAACCCAGGAAGGTGCACTTGGGAATTTCTTCTTGCAGGGTAACCCCAAGCCCTTTAACCCTTCCTTAAAAAAGAGGTTGAAAACAAACTGCAATGTCTTAATAGTTGACCTTTCCGCCTCAGGCACATGCACACACAACTTCTTGCCTTCTCGGATACAGGAATCAGATCATCATCTTAAAAAGGTGAAGTTATTAACAAAACAAAAATATACATTTGGTAAATCATACTTGGTTGCTAGGTGTTACAAAGCAACTGAAAAAACCCCCACAACAGATTGAGTCACAGAAAATTGCTCCCCTGGAATTCAATTTAAAAGTTACAGTGTACTGGGAGAGGGGACATGTGGGCTCAGCACAGAGAAGTTTAATCAAACCCCCAAATAAAGAAAATAACTTGATCACATCTCACTAAACATTCCCTGTTCTACTTACACCTGTTGTTCCAAGGCTTAGTCCTTTCTTCAGGCCTCTAAGCTCTGAGAAATCCACGCCTTATTCCTGGCTCAGTCCATCTGTCCCAGCTCTTGTTCTGAACTCACACAAAGACTGGAGCAGGCAGAACCTGTTTTGATTCAGGTCTCTCTCTTCCCACTGGCTCTCCTGGCTCCCTGCCAACACTTTCTGGATATCCACTGTCTTTGGGTTTAACCCTTTACAGGCAGTTTAATTGACTGAATGGCTGGGATGTCAAGAATAGGGTAGTACCTCTCCCATCCATGACAGAATCTAAGACAGAGAAGCCCAGAAGAAAACAGGAGATAGGAAGTTTCATTTCTCTGGGCAGAGTCTGGGGAAGACAGACTGAAGAAGGCCACAGAGATGGAATTAATCCCCGTGGAAGGCCTTGAGGGACTTGGCTTTCCAACAGAGAAAGAATATGCTAAATAGAAGCCAGAGGCCTGGGAACCAGAGGAAAGGTTGTGTTTAGTACAGGCTGCAGGGAAGCAGCACAAGAGGCTTGGAGTCAGGAAGTGGTCTAACATCTGGACCACTAGCTGCTTAATATAGGGACCCAGAGCAGAGGCTGGGCCTGGATTCCCCACCAGCTCTGAGTAGGGAGAATACAAGCCTGAAAGAAGAACTACTGAGCCCAGGGTGGAGCTGAAGACTGAGCCTCAAGAACAGACATCTGATAGCTCTCTGGCCAGGTCTTCAGGGTTAAGTCATCATCTGCAAGGGTGTTGCATAGAAAGCAGCTATGCCAGGCCCATCTACAAGGAAAACTCTAGTAGTGAGTGAACCTTCCTACATCTTTAAAGCATCTGGCATACTGGGATTCTGTGCAAGTAATGACTAATAATGATAAATAGTATCACTAGGAGTCTTGCTATACTATTACATTTCTGGTTTCGACTTGGCCATAAATGCTATTAGAACCAAAAATTCCCTTAGCATCAGGTCTTTGTCATGTCAGTTCTTTATTAAACCAATTCTGCATCTACCAGCTGTGCCAGGAGGAACCAAACTGCATATTAATACCTGAGACAAATCACAGCCGTCCATTTCAGCTGCCATTTAATGCACCTTCAAACTGTCAACCTTAATGTTCCCTCATTTCCTGATAACAAATTAAATATAGTGCACAGGTTCTTGTTGCTTTATACAGCGATTATAAAGCATTCTAAATTAATGTGACTTGAATTTTATACAACTGGTAGCAGCCTTTCCTTAAACCAGTGTAGCATCATTACCAGTTTTCATGAGAGGGGTTATAAAACACAGGCAGAGGCCAATAGAGCCATATGTCTGGAAGGATCCCAGGAGGATCCTCAGAATTCTCAAGGTTGCAGCCCAGATTTCCTGGGAATCCCTGTTTCTGTGAATTCTTCCTGGCACTGTTCCCTGTCTGCATTCCTTCAGGCCCTTCAGCACAGTAGGGAAAAGGCAGCTAAATAGCTGCCTCTTAAAACCTGTGGAGTTGTGAGTAATTTATTCCCATCAGCAATGTTTGTATGCTGAAGAGGAACACAGAGATAACAGTGATTACTCTTATCTTGTTGTAATTTTATGGCAATCCTATGTACATTCTAATGATCTTTGCTGAACAGAGCGGGTTTAACATACTTTATTTATTTTAGGTTTGGATTTAATACATACCCGCGGGGGATATTCAGGAATATTTCATGTGTAATGCACTTCATCTAAAGCATCAATGATAAAAAAAAGGGAGAGGGAAGAAAAGGGTAGACCATTCTCAGAGCCTGGAAGACCTGAGGCAACAGTGACAGGAGAATGGGCACACATTTATTGCTTCCTGAGTCCAGGTCCACCCTGGCATCAGCAGGTAACAGGAGGTTGTGAGGAAGGAAAGGGAAAGACTCAGAGGGTATTTGGAAGTACAGGGTTGAAAACTCCCTGGTCTGGTACCCTTGGGACCTGACCATCCCGGATGAGGGATTTTGCTGGACCAGGGAAGGTCATATCTGGCCCACCTGCTACTGCCCCCCCCAGCCCTAGACCGGCTCCTGGCTTCCTGGTGGCCCCCATCCCCGCTGCCCTGCCAGTCCCCCCTCTTCCCTCCTAAGCCAGGCAGCCCAGCTCCTTGTGTACTGGACTCCTGGATTTGCTGGGCAGACCCGCTGCAGTGCACCAGGCTCCTGGACGTGCTAGGCAGCCCTGCTGTCGCATTCTGGGCTCCTGGGTTGTACCTAGCAGCCCAGCTGAGGTGCACCAGCCTTCCACCAGGACTGTCTGTTCCTGGAATATCCATGGTTCTGCTGGACCATAGATATTGCCAGACCAGGGAGTCCTGGTTAACAGAGGTTCAACCTGTAGCAAAATGAAGAGGGGTTACCATGTAAATGATGGAGGAGTATTAGTTGTATGTTAATGCTAGTTAATTAGTTGTATGTTAAAGGTTATTGCTTTATTATCTAGGTGGCAGAGGTTTTTAATAAGCTTTTTTTTATCCCTAGTCCTATGTTTTGCTGTTGCCTATCTAGATTTTAAGCTCATTAGAGCAGAGATCAGCCTCACTAAGTGTCTGAAAGTACCTAGCATACTATTAAGAGTTATTAAGTTTTAAATTCTAACCATTATGAAGAACAAACATTGGTATCCCAAACTCTCTTTGACAGGGCTTAATTTTCAAGAGGCTTCAGTTAATGCAAGCACAAAGTTAAGAATGTAATAACTTATGCACTGTCATCTGTTCAAATGATGTGTTCAAAGCCCCATTTCTAATCAACCTACAGTATAAATGAGGAATTTATGGTAAGCTATGGTCATATATTAATTTTGCACTTGCCAACCTCCATTCCCTCCTCCCCCCCCCCTTTTTTTTTTGCTAAAGGTAGAGTGATGAGGTGTCTGGGTTTTGACGAGAATACTTGGTCAAAAAAGGATAGTGGTGGCTCCTATCAGCACCACTGACTGGGCTGTTAACTGGCTGTCAGCTCTGTGCAGTCAGGAAGGAAGGCTCCCTGCTAGCCTCCATATGACATGGTTCCCGGAAGCAGCACTATGTCCCCCCTCTGGTTCCTATCCATAGGGGAAGCCAAGAGGCCCCACATGCTGCCTCTGCCCCAAGTGCTACCCCACTGCTCCCATTGGCTGGGAATCATGGCCAATGGGAGCTGCCAGGGCAGTGCCTGTAGATGGGACAGCTCACAAAGCTGTGTGGCCATGCTTTCATGAAGGAGCCAGAGTGGGGAATATGCTGGCTGCTTCCAGGAAATGCTTGAGATAAGTACTATCCAAAGCCTGTACCCCAATCCTCTTCTGCACCCTAGCTCCCTACCCCAGCCCTGATCCCCCTCCTACCCTCTGAACCCCTTGATCCAGCCTGGAGCACCTTTGTGCAAGCCAAACCCTCATCCCCAGCCTGACTCCAGAGCCTGCACCACTAGCTGGAATCCTAATCATTCCCCCCACTGCCCAATTCTCTGCCTTAGCCCTGATTCTCATTCACCACTCTGAACCCCTTGGTCCCAGCCCCAAGCACTTCCAGAACCACAACCCCCTCACCTATGTGCCCATCCCAGAGACTGGAACCACAGCCCTCAGCCTCCATACCCCAACTCCCTCTGCTCCAGCCTGGATCCTGCTCCTGCACCTCAAATCCCTCATCTCTAGCCCCAGCCCAGAGCCTGCACCCTCTCCTGCACCCAAGCCCACTAAGCCAGCCCCATGAAAATGAACAAGTGAGTGAAGTTGGGGAGAGTTAGAGATGGGAGGGGTGATGGAATGGGCAGAAGCAGGGCCTTTCAGGAGGGAGGGGGCAGGGGCAAAGGTTTTCAGTATCGTGCGAGTAGAAAGTTGGCAACCTGAGCTAAGGGCAACTTTGGAAGACTAAATAGAGGGAGGTGATTAAACAGCAGTTGATCATATGTCCCCCTCAAATATTAAGGGCAAAGTTCTGCATGTACAGATAGAAGCCATAGTTTGAACACTTGGCCCACAGTCTTGAGATGTTTTTATAAATAATTAATTTCTGTATCTTGTAGGTGTTTTAAGCAAATTTATATTTATGTCAGTGTATATAAATAGAAGTCTAAGTCTGGGCAAACTAAACTTCAATAGAATGGGGATGGGTTATGCTAGACACTTCTGTAATGTTTAGTGCTAGTAATGTAGCCATCAGCACAGCTGTAGACAACTAGCAGAACTGTCATGATCATTATTTATTTATATTTACAGCCTCTAAAAGGTGTGTGAGGTGTTTTGCAGAACACAGAAGAAATGTTCCCTTCACCAAAGAGCTTGGGGACAGATTTTTAGGGGTATTTAGGTAAGTACAGACCACTTGGCACTTAGTTCCTCCTTTTAGTCATGGTTCCATAATTGATCCTAACAGAAGAATAGGGTTAAGGTGAGGATGAACATTTACTTATGCTAAGAGTCACAGCAAACATTCCAGCTGATTAGGTATTTTAGACATGTGCATGTCTTGATAGGTATTTTCTAAAACAATAAGCATTAATTCATTACAATAGTCCAGTCAGTAATTTCACTTCCAAGTCAAACATAAAGGCCAATATAGCCTGTAGCCGAATGATGCAATTTACAGTTTATGGGCCAATGCCAAAAAAGAAGTAATTAGCGTAAGTAAGTCTTTCCTATTTTCTTTCATCTGCTGACATTCCAGCACAACTTAAAACTGGTCCCTGAAGTGCAATATTCTCGGTTCTGATTAACAATATAAAATGAAATGTGAAATTCATAAAGCATAATGCTGATTCTTTCCTTTTGATTTTAACATTTAAATCAAACAATGTTGGTTATCAAAGCCTGGATTCATAACACTTTAATTATCTATAACACTGTTAGAAGAGCCCGATACTAATTAGGCAGCTCAATATATTGACACTCAATAAACCTTTTTTAAAGTCATTTAAAAAACGTAGGTCAAAAAGTTCTTTTTAGGTTGCAATGAAGTTAACGTTACTCATAAAAAAACCAAATACAATATCTGTTGTGAATTTGTTACAGTACCATCCTATTAAGCTATCAGAACAAGTTCAAGTGGTGTCTGTGTTCAATACAACTGTTTACTAGATACGGATAACATCCCCCAATGGTTTACTGTCCTGATTAGGTTTATTTTTTAATATGTTTATGTTTCAAAGGAACACTTAAGAGTCAGGATACAAATATCTGGTGTGGAGCTGTGAACCACAGTTGGAGAGGTTTATGGAAGTCTGATCTTTCTATGGTACCTGTGTTGTTGGGTCAGCTCAAAAGATTTGAGGTCTCTAATGTGAAAAAGATAATAGATGAGTCATTTATTCTCACCTATGTGTAGTGTTACAAAGAAGCCGGGAATAAAGTTTATTTTATTTCAGGTCTCTGAGGGGTTAGTCTGTATCTGTAAAAACAACAAGGAGTCCTGTGATACCTTAAAGGCTAACTGATTTATTGGGAATAAGCTTTCATGGGTAAAAACCACATCTATGTTTTTACGCACAAAAGCTTATGTCCAAATAAATCTGATAGCCTTTAAGGTGCCACTGGACTTCTTGTTGTTTATCATGTTGATGTTGTATAGTAAACAAGATAGGAAAAGTGATTATTTTTAAAAAAATCTTTCCAGATCGTTGAGATTTTAATTCATTTGTACTTCAGAATGTATGCTTTGATCACTTCTTTTTGAAAAAAAAAAAAAAAAAAAGGGAGCTGATTTAAGAGGTACAGTGGAAAGTGCAAACTTTAAAAAAAAACCAAACAGGCGCTCAAGAAAGTTAGGTCCTGATTCTTTACATCTGGCACTAATCTAGACTAGGATTTTCAATTTTTCATTTGAAACCTATTTTTGGTGAAAAATGATGATTTTATTACACTGATTCAGTAAGCAAATTTGTATCAGTTTTGCAAAACTATTTGATTTGAAATAAAATCCAGAAAAAGTCAAAACATATAATTACAACATTTTCAGAAGAAAACATTTTGATTATTCTATTTGAAACAGCTTTCAGTTTGAAATTCTCTTCAATTTTTTTCAAAATATCAGAAATGTTTAAAAATGATTGAAAATGAAATATTTTGTTTTGAAGAAATGCTTCATTTCAACAAAACATTTTTTTCAATTTATCTTTTGGATCAAACAAAATGATTGATTCAACAGAAAATAATTTTTCTTTTGCTTTGTCAATTTGCAAAAATTTTTTTTAAAAAGTCAGTTTGGAAAAGCCTGATATGAATTTGTTTTTATTTTTCAGACTTGCCAAAAGAGAGAGAGAGAGAGAGAGAGAGAGAGAGAGAGAAAACCATTATCTGCATAGCTCTAGTGTAGATGATAAGGTATTCTATGTAGATTGTCTAATAATTTAAAGATTGGAAAGCTTAGTCCTCAGGTTTCTTTCTGTCCTGCAGAAATTTCTACTTGATTCTGCATTCTTTCCTCCTATAAAAAATCTATCTGGAAACATGCATTTTGAGACAGTAGGTTTTTAAGAATTATCAACAGTATTAGAAATGTATAAGGGATCTTTGAAAGGTGTTCATTTAATGACTCTACTTGTACTTGCTCATGTTAGAGGCACAACAAATTATCTACAAGGAATTTTTTCCTTTGTTGCAAGAGTCTGCAGTGTGTGTGTGTGTTTTAATCTGTTTGGGTGTATTACCATCACTTGGACAGTCTGCTGTTCCAAGATCTAGATTTCTAATTGTGTTAGGGTGTGCAGACTTGTCAATATTTTCAGGACCATCCAATATTACGTGCTTTGTCTCATATGTGTAACTATACCCCTTCTCCTGAAAAAAAAAAGTTATCTGATTTTTACGCTTGCCATTGGTCACCCTAGTGAATATCCCTTACCATGGCAATGTATTCAAATCTTACAGTACAGCCTTTCAATTTCTTTCTTGGATATGTCACTTTTTAGGATGACATACAGGAAAGAGAAAAAGTGATATGTAAGTATCATAGGGAGAAGAATGTTCAACCTCTTTAAGAGATTAAAAAACATTCAGAAATATTTGAAATGGTTTTGTATATTAATGAGGGTATACTACACCCAAGTAGCATGTTGATAGATAGTTTTAGTATGATTATAGTTGTTTTTACAATGATTTTCTACACTTCATCTAAGAGGTTCTAATGGTTTTCTTGCCTGTCCAATACCAACAAAAATATTGTTAATTTAGTACAGTATCGCATGGCATGTCATATTTTATTTAGTAACGCTGATGCTTTGGCAGCTATCAGAACACTTTTATTGTTTTACTCTCCTAAGTACATGATTGGTATATTCACTATGAAGTCCTGTTTGTAATCTCCGTCCCAATTTACAGTGGATAGCTTCACATTTCAGCTTTTCACTCATTCTAAGTGCAGCGAATGCTAGAAAAGCCAGCAGACAGAAAACAGGACTTGCTCTGTGTATCAAACATAATTTGATTGAGCGAGAAGCAATTAAATGTCTCTGCTTAACTCCTGTACGCCTTGTTATTTGTATTCTAAAGAGGCTCTTTATACCTTATAGGAAGCCAGTTTTAAGTGTTCAAGCCCAGCATTTTTTTTTATTATGCCTTCTTTTTGAGACTTTAGTGACTTCTTTGAAAACCAGTTGCCCTATCAAGCTAAAAGTAAACTAGAATGGATTCACTGTGGAGTGGCTGTCTTCCATCTTGTGTAAGAAACGTGGAATTAACAACATGCTTTTCTAGAAGATAGGGGAGAACAAATTAATGGTGGGTCTGATTTTCCACCATAATACTCTTGCTTTTCCCCCTCTCCACTGGAATAACACAGGCATAAACCTGGAGCCAGTGGAGAATCAAACTCTTTCCCCAGTAGGATTTATTCTCTGACAGAAGATTCGCAGGCAGTTAATTAACTATGGCATGTAAGAGCTGATAGGGAGAATTTATTAATCATAAGCTGTTTGTTAATGATAGGAACATAGGAAAAAAGAGGTGAGCATATGCTATGGTAAATGCAATCACAGTTGATCAGAGGCTATACTTATTGCAGAATAGTGGTTCGTGAATAATAGAATAGAGTTGCTTGAGCAAGTCTGAATGAATAAAAGCATTGGTTGGAATGTTTCCATAAACTTTACCCTACTTGTGTCAGTAAAATGTGAAGAAGGGATTTTTTTTCCATCAACTATTTCTTGTTCACAGTTTTGTTCTAGTTTAAAAGTGTTGTATTTTGTCGTGTAGACAACATAAAGTACATGAACTAAAACCAAGAAAGGAAAGATTTAAATTGGATATTGGAAAGATTTTTTTTCTTATTCCTTTGGTTACTGCTGTTAGAGGGACTCTAATGTTATAATGTTGATCTGTTCATAATGGCTGTAGTGCAATTGTTGTGTACAGAATTTGGGGAAGGTGCACACTTAAAATGGCAATTGTCATCAGTGACTGGAAAACAAAATGGAGATTACCATCAGAACTCTGTAGAAAGATCTGGACTTGTTTCCTGCCAGAAGTCTTTGCGCTCATTACCAACTTATGCACATGGCATGCAAAAGCTGTGCACAAGTCACGAAGAGGCTTGCACCAGGCACACAGATACTTTGCACCTAGCCCAAAATTGTGCACACCACCCTACACAAGTTTTCCCGCCAAAGGTTCTACAAAAGCACCGCATCCCAAGGGAGGGTGTGGTTAGTGCTCCATCTGTGTCTGTGAGGACAGCGTGTGTCAGAGAGAGAGCATCTACGCCATTGAGGGCCCACTTCCCTGTATCGAAGGATCAGGATCCAATAATGGTTACCCTTCAAGAGTAGCATTCCAGCCAGAGGGAAAAGGCATAGGGATCATTCACAACTGCGGTGGGTTCCCACACCACGCTGTGGTGAAGGCTCAGCACTGGTGATCTGGGATACACCAAGCAGAGGTGTTTGATCTCTACCCGCCTTGGACCATAACATTGTCATCGTCCTTGAAACACTCTGTTGTGGTGAAGGTCCAATGAGAATCGTACCAGAACTGTACCACCATTCATCATCAGCCTTGGCTCCTGTGGCAACAGCCTAGGACTCCACCGAGGGCAATTGACCCATCTGCGAGGGATCACTTGCAGTTCCTCCCAGAGGGCTAACCTGAGCCCAAAGGTAGAAGGTCACAAGCACCAGTACCACCATCAGCAACACAGAGACTTTTGTAACGTATAAATTCCTTACCTGTACTGGGGATCTTTCTGTCTTTCTTCTCTTCTGTTTTGGGGTAGGGGTTGGATTTGTTGGTTGTTGTTCTTGTTCTTGTTCATGCACATGCACTTGTCAATTTAAATTCTTACAATATATTAGTGAACTTTAATCTGGACTCCAAGAGTGTTTCTTTTGGAGAGAAATCACCGGTGATCAGATATGGTGTCAGGAGCTTCCCTTCTGGTAACCAGAGCATTTAACATCATCAGTTAGATCCCTTATCCTAAATTCTAAATTAATTCAAAAGATTCTGCTTGTTACTAAGACTCTGGCGTAACAGATTTGGCGACACGGCAGGACCTGACAGGATTTTTCCTAGTCAGGTCCAGAGGCACCACCGACACTTATATAAGCCGTGTCTGACAGTGCATGAAAGAACAGAATAACACCATTTGCGGTCCAGTGATTCGGGGAGAAATTGGATTTTCCCTTTCCCCAATATTTTTACTCCACCCCACTGTGTAAAATCCAGTTTGTGTGTGTGTCCAATGGGAGTTTGGAGACGCCCAGCCCTAGCATACACCACCAGTAATAGAGCGGTGTTTCCCCCATCAGGTCTGTTAGGGCCGACTGGTCCAGGAAGCAGAGCTTCCTTTCCTAGCACAGGCCAGAGCAGCTAAGGTAGGCTTAAGCCTTGCCTGAGGGGTGCGGGCCTGACTATCATCCATATTTTGTTACTGCTGCTTCTCTACCCTGTGTTGTGGTTTTTATTTTATTTATTTCTGGTTTTGTTTGGTGGTGTCGGTTGAGATCCATTGTAATTGGGCCCTGCCATACAACAGGGCCAAGCAGGATCTCCCGGCTGGAGTAATTTAGAGACAGGTTTCGGTTCGGGCCTAGCCTCTCCTAATCTTTCTTTTGGTTAATCTGTCTGTGTATGAAAACTAAACAGCTAGTGCCAAAGCATTTGCAATTGGAATGGAGGAACTGACCTCAAATTGTTGAGGCCCATCATATTTTTGAGATATGCATGCCAAAGATGGTTGGTCCTGGCGAAAGCAGGGATAGACCAATGATTCTTTCCATTTGTACTTGTTATATATTTTCAATGTCTTTTCTTTCTTTGGTAACTGATCCCAGTTGCTTTCTTGACAGGCATTCTCTGTTCAAAGTTTTTCTTCAGCTGAAATAAGGATCACGTATCAAAATCAAGCCCACACATCTGTGATGCTTAATTCATCTGGAAGTCTTGAGGAAAGTTCATTGGTATTTGCTTGATTAAACCTGTCATGATTAGTTTTGATATGGTGACTTACCGAGATACAAAGAGCAGCATGCTCTGTGTGTAGTTGTTACTTGCAAATGCAGCACAGCACTTCCTTGCTGACTGCAAGCATGCAGCATGTAGACAATAGAGAACTCTGTTAGGAAATAGAGGAATGAGCCCACTGGGGCTTGTAGAATTGTGAGCAAATCTTGTGAGATCCATGAAGGTTCTTCTTGTCTGCTGAGCCTTATTTTAAAAACCTACAGCTATAATTATAACCAACCTTTGTTGTTGGTTATTTTTAATCTCAGTGTTTTCATACACCAGTTTCTTTCTTCTTTCATATGCAAAACTATTTTTGATTTTTATTTCAAATAACATTCCCATCAGTACTCCAACTTTCCATTTCAAAACAATGGTCACCCAGATTCATATAATTTAAAGTCAGATAAATAATGCACCATCAGGTGTACTTTCTGGAACAATGGTTATGCTTGTGGCCAGATCCTTAGCTATCCTTCAATGGAGCTGCATGCATTTATGCTAGCTGAGTATATAATCTAGTCCTTGCTAGCAATTTGGATCAGATGTTGGACAGGTTGAATGAAGTGTTTTACAACAAAATAATAAATTTCATCCTGCAGAGTATTTACATGAGTCCATCAGGAGCATGGATTCTCACTCTTTTTACACAGAGTGGACCACATTTCAGAACACATCTTGTCTTCTGGATAATCTTTCTTCTTAGCTTTATTTGCGTGGATCCATTTACTCTCACATTCATGACCACATGACATCAGAGCAAGCATTTGTGGAAAAAGTAATATTAGACAAGCAAATAATATGTTGCTTTTTAATATGATTTAGCAATTGGAAATAGAGGACCAGCCAGTTCTTTGTGATCTGCCAGAAAGTTTTACATTGACCTTCCTGGGGTTCAATGACT
The DNA here is from genome assembly GCA_032595735.1 of Pelochelys cantorii. Lineage (NCBI taxonomy): Eukaryota > Metazoa > Chordata > Testudines > Trionychidae > Pelochelys > Pelochelys cantorii. The sequence goes on along the minus strand of CM064328.1, from coordinate 60,361,749 downwards.
AAATTTTCAGACCCTCTCATTTAAAAAGACCTTGTTGCCCACTGGATAGGGCACTGGTCTGGGAGTCAGGAAACCTAGATTCTATTCCTTGGTCTAACACCATTCTGCTCTGTGACTTTGGTCAAATTATCTTCCCTCTCTCTGGTTCCCTTCATATCCGTTGTACGCATTGTCCACTTTGATGGCCTCTGACCAAATAGCTGACAAGTTCTGACACATGTTTTATGATGTCTAGTACATACTTGTTGGGTCCTCTAGACACTACTGTAATACAAATAATAAATGCTTTAAATATTTGGATTGCTTGACTATTCCTGAATGAGTTGAATATATGGTACCCTACATAAGCCTGTCATTCTGTTCATATTTCCTGGATTTCCTTTATTATGCTGCTTGTTTGTAGAAGATACAGTACTGGAGCATTAAATTCCATCTGCTTTGCAGGAAGTAAGATTCCTTTTTTATTAGATTTCAATGGAATTCAACCTTCAGATTAAAAAAATTCCCTATATTATGGGTATCTGGAATAACAACAGTATTGTACTGTATTGGTGCTTCCAGGATCCACCATGCTTGGAATTGAGTGGCATGGTTTTAAGAATAACAAGAGGAGAACAAATCCAAAGTTAACAGACAAAAACCAGGTGATGGTAAAGGCCACCTGTGGACAGTGAAAAACTCGCCAGGAGATCTATGCAATTAACTGATTTTTTTCCCAGTCCCCTGAGGCATTTCTGGAAAAAAAATTATCTCAGGTCAGCTCAAAACTAAGCCTTTTTGGAATTTTTGGTGAATTGAAAGGTATGAAAATTTAATTGGGGTCAAGTGAAAATCTTTGTTTAGATCTTAGTCACTGTCACAAAATTGAGGGGAGGGAGTTGTAGTGGTTATGACAGTTATGGGATTATGCCACCCCATTTCTCTCCTATACACTATAGCCCAGTGGCTAGACACTCACTGGGATGTGGGGGAAACAGGTTCTGTGCTGTGAATAGCTTCTATATCTTTCAAATCATAATATTTTCTTCTTCACTTTGTTTTTAATATATTTTCCAGATATTGTATGATATGAACTGAACACTAGTGGAAGTTTAGTAAATGCTAAAAGATTCAAAGCAATAAAAATGGTAAGGGCCTGTCTCCACTTGATTTAAGGGTGTTTTTACACTGGGTAACTTAGCTGTACCAACTAACAATCAATGGGAAAAGACACAGTCATTATAATTGGTCACAATTAACCCTTAGACAACTCTAATCAGGCAGCATGATTGCCTGCTATTTGGCATGATCCATGTTATGGTTATCAATGAATAGCTGAACTGATGTGTTTTTGTCTATGCTAGAAATTTCAATTGTTCTAATTAACTTTCCTATTTAATATGCATTCTTAAAGCAAGTGTAGATAAGTCCTAAAGCTATCCACTATTTGGCAATAAGGGTCAATACTTTCTAAACCAGACTTAGAAACTAGACGACCTCGGCCATATTTCAGCAAAACACTTGGTTAAAGCCTTGCCTACACTAGAAAAGGTTTTCCTGTGCAGTTATACAGGATGAACCTCTGTAAACGGGAACTCTGTCATCCAGCAACATCAGTGATTGGAAGTCCTACAAAGGAGTGATGTACATACTGCACAGGGGCGATGTACATACTGCACAGGGGTGATATAAGAATAAGTTTATGTTTGTAAAGAGCTTCCACTTTTTCAAATGTAAGTTATTATGGAAATTTTATGGAAGTTTTCTTATTACAGCTGTGCATTCACTTTTTGTTCTGCTTTTGGTTTCCCTTTGTTTTAGATTGCTGCTGCTGCTGCCACCTTTCACTTTTCAATGTCAGATGTAATTAAGGGATCCACAACAGGAGCTTTGGTACATCATCTTCACTTTCTGCTCTACAAATTTTAACTAGCTTTGTATACCATAGAGCTATAAGATCATTGTCACTTTCAACAACAGTAAGATGTCTTAGGCAGCTGTCCTAGGGTTTTTCATATAATAAAAAGATTGCTTCAGAGTTGGAAAATCACTTAATTACTATTTTAAAGATGTAGTCAGCATCCCATACATGGACACTTTCTAGATTTGCCTGTTGATACTTTGCCTTTGGTTGCAACCTTAGTGTATGTTTTTCCAGCACTTTTCCAACTTTTATATATTTGAAATAATCTGTCTGTCTGTCCATCTGTCTGTCTCTTCAAGAACTCCTCCAAAATAGTAAGAGCTAGGACCATCAAATTTGGTATGCAGCTTCCTCTTATCATAACATAAAGCAAAGTAAGGGTTTGGTTCTGCCTGGACAATGGGATGTCCCTAGAATGTCACTGTTTCTCATAACATGGAAAGGGAGAGCTTTGCTGAGACAGTTATACTGTATAATGACTATGGCAGGGGAGAGGGTTGCAAGGAGCCAGAGATGGGGACTGGGGCAGCAGAGGGTAATGGTGGGGAAAGGGGCAGCTACTTACTAGATATTTGAGAGAGTTTGTTTGTTTGTAGGTCTTTTTCTTCATGCCCAGAAAAGGATTGCTTCTCATAAAACCATACAGAAATGAGACAGAATCACCTGACAAGTGAAAGGAACTGGCTGGGGGTACGCCTCTCCCTTTCTGGGACTCCCCCAGCCCTGACCTTCTCACCCCCAGGGAAGGCAGAGGGGCTTAATCTACCCCCAATTAATATCAGAACTCTGATGGCTGTTCCCCTTCATAAGAGAGTGAGGGGAAAGTGCACAGTTTGTTGCATTCCTCGCTATGCCTGGAGAGCACAGGAGGTAGATAAACCTAGGGGGTCTGTGCCTCCCCCAGATGTGCTCCCTGGAGCTGCAGCAGCTGTGGCCCCAAACTGTTGTAGTTCTCTCTCCCCAGGGCAGCTGCATACAGAATTTCTCATCCCCAGCCTCAGCCCAGAGCAAAAAGGGTGTCTGCAAAAAGGCTGAGGGGAGCAGTAATTATATTCTTCATCTTTCAGCCAAGCGTGCAAAGCAAAGTTGGGTCAATATTAATGACTTTTCTCTTAGTCAAGTTCCTGGTGGCATTCTTGCAGAAGTAGTGACTATCCTTTCCTTTCCTCAGTTCTCCTCCCCATAGGCAACTGGTGCCTGTGGCGGGAAGGGATGCAGGGAAGACCATTGAGAGGAACAGGGAAGTAGTATAAGGGGGCACCCTATTTAGCAATTAACAATTTTTGATAGGGGCACAGGTAGGCAGGGCACCTCCAAAATGCTACCATGAGTCACCTGTGTTCCTGTCCACTCCCTGCAGAGTAAACTTTTCATCTTTACAACCAGTCTTGTCTCCATCAGCATGGAAAACGGTCGTTCGGTGGTCATTTCACAATATGCTGCCATTGTTTTACCTCAGGGCACGTTCTCAAAAGACTGCTCAGAAAGCAGTTATAATTCCTTTGCTGCTATCAAGAATGAAATCTGTTCTAGGTATAAATCAATAACTCTTATTCCATGTTTGTCAGTCCCATACTGTTTCCTATTTCAAATGTTAAATACAAGATGAGGAGGGAGATACATGTTCTACAGGTACCATTTTTGCTCTTGAGCTAGGCAGTTTCTGAGAGGTAATGGTGCTCTGGAATATGGTAGTAGTAGGAAATAAAGCCACACAGGGTGAAGGGACATGTTATTCAAAGGCCACTTTCATCTGCTGTATCCTTTTCTTGAAAACATCAAGAAAACACTTTAAATTGGATTGTCATGACCTCCTGGTAGGACTAAGTAGGGGAACTGTTGCTTTCAGGATATATTTCTTCATCTATGCTTTTAAGTATTGTTTTAAATATATAGAAGTGCATTCTGATTTAGTGGAACTGCATGGAGAATCTGGATAACAAGGGTTGGAGAGTAGCTGAGCACTGCTTTTTATCAGACAACAATCATACAGATTAGATTGAGTAGTGTTTCTGAAGACTAAATGTTAATGCTACTCTGATTCCTTATGCAGAAAAAACTGCTCTTTTGTATTTTTTATTACACATGTTAATAGCATTTTAAAATAAAACAGAGGCTTTTGAGAAAGCAGCAAAGAACGCAATAGGCATGAGCATATGTACTGATGATGGATCTTCACTATTTCTAATAAACCAGGTACTCCATAAGTGCATACAATGGGTTTGATCCTTAGCGACATGGAGCAGCTCAGAAGGAAGGCTGGGGGCTCTGTGCTCCCCAAGCTTCTTCAGTGTTCTACTGCATGGGTTCTGGAAAACCTTCCCTTCACCTTGCAGTGGAAAAGAACTGAAAAACAGAACAGAGGGTGCAGCTGTATGTAACTTCCATTGCCACCAGCAGCACCCCTCCTAATCAATTCTTGGTGCCTCCCTCTTTCCACATCTCTCCCAATGACAGGCTGCTGCCTTGCCTATCGTGGCTCCTCTTCAAGGTGCAGATGTCCTTTGCCTCCCTGCTCCTTTGCACATGACTGCATTGCTCAGTTACTAACCTAACATCCCTCCTGAGGAAAAAAAAATAGATATTCAGAAAAGCTTTCTAACTATAAGGGCAAGTAAATTCTGGAATATGCTTCTCAGAGAGGTTTTGCAATCCCCATTTTTGGCCGCTTTTATGAACAGGTTGGACATGCTCCAGTCCGGGCTGGCCTAAGTTTACTTGGCCCTGCCTTAGCACAGGGCAATGGACTTGATGACTTCTCGAGGCCCTAACCAGCCCTGCAGTTGCTTCTCTCTGCCTAATCCCACCTCTACTGTTAAGGAGCAGCACTCCTGCTCCTCGCTTCCTTCTCCCCCTTCTGAGACAGCAAAGCTCTGTTTCCAGCTGAGCTGTCTCACATCCTAAAGAGAACCTGTGATCGCTGGACCAATGGCATTTGCTTTCCTTTCCTTGATGTTAAAAAAGAAGCTTCTTTTGTGCCCCACTTTTCACTTCCCCGAACTGCTGGTTGCACCTCTCTGCTGCACAGGATATTTCTGGTTCAGTCAGTGCAGACTTTTTAAAAGGAAACTGAATCTAGAGCACTGCACAGAATGCAGAGCATTTGAGTGGTAGTGGTACTTAATCTGTTTGTCAGGCTGCTTTGAACCACATCAAGAAGGCTTTACCCATGTGTGTGACTAAGGTGCATGGAACCCTTCTTTCAGTTTGAGTCAGCAGCAGCAGCAGCAGGGGCTTGTCTTGATATCAAGGGGTTCCTTTCCAACAATACAACACAGAACCAACTTGAGCACCCATCCAATAGCCAGGGACAATTGTGCACCACCTTCTTCCTCAAGGCTCCTCTAGGAGGCAATATTCCCCTCTCACAAACACAGAATCTACGTGTAGTAAAGAAACTTTGAATACAAAGGGGGAAAGTCACCCAGCATTAACTTGGGAAAACACCACAAGCAGGATTCATAAGCATAAAACCATGAGCAGAGCATCCACATGAGAGTATGTTGGCCAGTTTCTTTTACCTCAGGTTCTTAAGTCCAACTCTCCCTCCACCACATCCCACTCACAGTTGGGTGCCTTTGTCAGTGAAGACCCAGACTTCGAAAGTGTATCTGCATGAGTTCATCGTCCCCTCTGGTGAAGGTGTGTGTGAAGAGGGGTGTGTGTGAAGAAGGCATCTTGCTTGCTCCATAGTCAAGCTGCCCTGCTGTCTGTCTGGAGCTGTGTGCCTGAGATGTCTTGAGGTCCCATCACTTAACACAACTTTCATATTTCAGCTGTTAGTGGGGCGGGGGGAGCCTGATTGCTAGGGTACAGAGGGCAATCTCTTGTATCAGAGACATTGTCTCAAAGCAGGTCTCATGGTTATCAGAGATTTTCAGCTCTATTGGTCTGCAGCAAAAGGCTCTTAACTGAGCTCTGTTATTACACAGTGGAGAGAGGAAGGCTGAAATGGTGTTTGAATCCCTAGAGCCCACACCACCTGGTACAAGTACCTGTACCCAACCTCTCTCAACTCTTGTGGGCTATGGCACTCTTGTCCCTGAGAGAGTGCAGTTAGTTTGAGGATAATCCTCTCAATCAGAGCATCACAAGTACACTTCCACACCCCTCAATTCATAGAATGTGGATAACAACCCTTTCTTAGCCCTGCCCCTCAACAACAAAATGACCTGTGATCAAAAACCATCCAAAAGTGATGATTTGGGCAAAGCAACACTATCATTCTGAGCATGTTGGCAAGAAGGGTGTGCCATGCCAACAAGGTCAGCTCCTGAAATTATCTTCTCCAAAGTCTTCTCTGAATGTCAGGGAGAACTCTTTCAGACCCAGCTTTCATTCGAAATAATGAATGGCTGCATAAATCTTGTTTTGTTTACAACTATGTTTTTTTTTTAAATACCGAAGTGTAGAAATACAATCCTAATTTTCATTTATGTCTTCTGGAAAGACCTGGTAATTATTCATTGGGACTATTGCTATGAGGAGATACTTCAATAGCACAGCCACTGTGTTTAAATAATTCCAGTACTAATGGTTGATTAAAAAACATCCCGATGTATGTTTTCCATATCCCTTGCTGCATCAGAAATTGGATAAGGCACTAGTTGGAAATTATAATTTTTGACATATAGTGCAGATATAACCAATTTAATAATAGGAGAGGGAGGTGTTTGGCATTTACATATATATCACAGTATTGTACTATTTATTTCAATTTCCCTTAGATTTCACTGTCATCTTGCCACAGAGCTTTCCAATGAGAAGGACGAAGGAGTTTGGAGGCAAATATGTCCAGCAAATTGTGTTTAACTTTGGCTCTACAAAGGAACATTCAGTATAATAAACAAATTTTCTGGAGGTAGGAAGTCCTATTCAATAAATAGATATGAACTAGCTGTTTAAAATAGGGTCAAATGGGGAAAGGAGGTGGAAATACCCCAAGTAAAGTTACATGTATTTTGAAAAGTTTAGAAAGATTTTTTTTCATGATTCACATTTTGAATGAAAACAAGATACATTTTTTGAGGGAATAAAGAGGTGGTCATGACAGAGGATGAGAGGTATCAAAATAAAAGGTGGAATGAAGTGACAGATTAGACCACAGTCTTGAAAATATGGATGTGCTTTATTTTTACTCATCTGAGTAATCTCACAGGAAGAAATAGCCCATTTTAATGAGTAAAGCTAAGCATATGAATAAGATTGGGGCTTTAAAGAGTGGAAGTTACCAAGATCATCTGCATCTGACGAAGTGGGTCTTTGCCCACGAAAGCTTATGTTCCAATACATCTGTTAATCTATAAGGTGCTACAGGACTCCATGTCACTTTTGCAGATCCAGACTAACACGGCTACTCCTCTGATACAAGATCAGATATTATACTTCTAAGAATTCTAAGGGAATTTAAAGCTAAAGGAGCTGAACTACTGACAAATATTTCCAAGTAGAACAAAAATGTGGGGAAAAATGAATGCTTTTCTCTGTGATGCCAAAGAATGGCAGTCTCCTTTGTATCTGATAAATTAATAGGTATTTGGAGAATGTGTATAGATTTTCAGCCTTTCTTCCCTGCAAAACTAGTACAGGAGACCCTTGTGATTCACAGAATCGTTATTCATGATTTTGTGTATTTGTGGGTCTTTTCCAGTCCTGCATTGCACCCCATCCCCATGCCTGGTGGGGGGACATGGCCTCGGGGGTTGGTCTGTTGCTGTACAGCAGCATGGTCAGGGTACCCCCCCTCCTCTCTGCACTCAGCTTCCCAGAGCCTCAGGGAAGTCACCGCTGGGGCTGGGAACTGCAGGACACCCACCACTACCTCCTGGCCCCATAGTCAGCTCTCTGAAGCTTCCCCCTCCCCCCACCCTGTGGTGAGTTCCCCATGGCTCCTGGCAGTGGTGATGAGTTCAGGAGCCACAGAAGCTGACTTGGGCAGCCAGGAGACGTTGCCCCCAGCATTCACATCTTTTGCCATTCGCAGTGTGCCAAGAATGCATCCACCACAAATGGCAATACTTTGCTATAATCCCAAAGGCACTGAGTATTCCTCTTTAATCTTAGCATCTCATTCATTAAATTATACTCTCTTACTTTGTCTTGTTCACTGCTGCGTAAAAAAAAAAAAAAAAGGCTTGGGGGAGTGGGATAGCCATTCCAATAAAGAAGCCTAGTACTTCAACTCCAGGGAGTAAAACAATTCAATAAAACAATAAAGAATAAAGCAACAAAACAGTAAAGAACATGCGCATAGTTGTGACTACTCCGAGAAGAGTTAAGAGTGTCACTGACATTTCATCCAGCAGAATACAAAGCACAGTGACAATAACAGTTCTGTTGCAGAGAGCCCACAATATGCTAAATTTTGAATGCTGCCAAGGTTTGAAACCCCTCAAGGAAATGGAAAAGGCAGATATTTGTCAATATTTAGTTGTCTGCTTTCATGTGATGAAATTGAATGGGACTCTTTTTTGTTTGACTGTTTCTCTTCAGTTCCTACCTGTAGTTTTTCAACTTCTGTCCTCTCCTCTTTACTGGCATTCAAAGTATCTCCTTTAATAAATCCTCCCCTAGGGGATGCATTTGTCCCAGTTGTGCACTCCTCCATGCTAGTTGGCTTTTCTCAAACTCTTTTTTTTTATTAAAAACTTCTTTATGACCTTTTAAATTTTACATGCCAGCAATCTGGTTCCCTTTTTTGTTTACATAAAGCTCATCCCTCCTGTTACAGACAGTTTCTTTCCCCCAAAAGTTTCCCAGTTCCTAATAAACATAAATTCCTGCTCAGAACATCATTGTCTCATCAACCCACTGAGATCCTGTAGTTCTGCCTGCCTAACCACCCCATACATGGGCTGGAAGAGTTTCAGAGAATTCTGCTATAGAGGTCCTGAATTTTAATGTCTTGCCTAGCAGCTTAAATTTGTCCCCCAGGACCTCTGCCTTGCTTTTTTCCAGTGTCACTGGTACCTACGTGTACCATGACCAGCACATGTGTCCCAGTACCACACATCAGTCTGTCTAGCTGACTTGAGAGGTCTGCAACCTCTGCACTTGGTAAGCAATTCACCATGTGGTTATCCCAGGAAACTCATACCCAGCCATTTGTCTTTGTAGTAATTAACACCCCATTATGATTACCTCTCTCTTCCTAATAATAGAGCTCCCTTCCCCCAGAGAGTTATCCCCAGTGTGAGAAGATACCATGACATCATCTGGAAGGAGGCTCTGTATGGGATTATTTCCTGCAGCTATAGCTTGGAATTCTTCTTCCCTGAGACTTTCATCCTCCTCAACAGCACAGAGTTTGTCAGACTGGGGATGAGACTGCTCCACTGTGTCCTGGAAAGTCTTGTCCATGTATCTCTCTGTCTCCCTTAGCTCCTCCAATTCAGCCACTCAGGTCTCAAGATCCCATACTCATTCTCTTAGGGCCATAAGTTGCTTGCCCACAAGGCAGGTAATCCATACATGCTAAGTTAAGTGCAGTAAACTGAACAGCCTCTAACCCTGCTGATGGACTTCTGCCTACATTATTTTTGCTCTTGTAGGGTTTGTTACTTCTTTCTGTTTGCTATTCTTCTTTGTGGGGAGGCGATTCTTGGTCTAAAATGAGAGAATGTTGATTAGGTGCATCTGGCTGCCTTGTCAAGGAACCCTGAAGGTATTAAGGACCAAAGAATAGCAGACTAAAGCCTGGGTAGGAGGCTCTCAGCCTTGCCTAGCAGGCCCCTAGTCTAAATCCTGCCAAATGGAACAGATGATATTTTTCCCTAACAATATGGGGATCCATGGAAACACTTCAGCCCAGACACCACAAGGATAGAGACTTTTTTGTAGATTCAGGCAAGAAAAAATAAATCTAATTAAATTTCTCCTTGGCCCCCAGCTTCCTCTATTAGGATATTTACAAGCATATTTACAGCCTGCCCAGGGTTGTGTGGTTTTCCAGAAATTCTCTGTGATGATTGTGACTCTTTCCTTAATAATGACTTCCAGCTGGCCCCAGAGAAAGCAATTGCCTTTTAAAGAGAACACAAGTCCTCTATACCTTAGTGCCCACACTGTGTAAGCTTCAATGGAAAGGATGCTAGCAAGGCATTGGCTGAGAGTCACATGATTCATAGAATCATGGAGTTGGTAGAGACCTCAGGAGGTCATTAAGTCCAGCCCTCAAGACTCAGGACCTGTCCCACCATAGAGTCTAATGATTAATCAGAGGCTCAGGAAACAAGTGTGTGGGAAGGGATCTGGAAAGCAACAGATAGAACAACATACATTTTTCCTAAAGGAAGCGTGGGGGGGAGAAGAGAAAGAATTAATAGTATTTATGAGGAAATCTTTGACTGACTGTAGTCAAGGGAGAATGTGGAAATATTTTTTCTTGGTTGTTTTATTAGTGTTTCCTCTAGTGTGTTTCTGCTTCTGCTCATTAGGTAGCTTCTAAAAATATCACATGTAGCTTTGTATAAAGATGCAAAGTGGGATTATTAGATTATATTGTACTAGCAATTAGCAGTACAAACAACACTATGCAGAGGCTATGGCAATGATTCTCTGCTCACTTAAACAGATTTTGTATCAATAATTCCATATAATTCAGATACCTCATTCCTGCTGTACATGAATGTGAATGAAACAAGAATCAGGCCAAATCTATTTAGTACTTATTCATCCATTCTTAGCTGGAGTATTGTATCCAGTTCTGGGTGTCACATTTCAGGAAAGATTTGGACAAATTACAGAAATTTCAGAGCAACAAAAGTGATTGAGTCTAGAAAATATGACATATCGGGGAAGATTGAAAAAAATGGGTTTGTTCAGTTTAGAGAAGACTGAGAGGGGACATAACAATTTTCAAGTACATAAAAAAGTTGCTACAAAACAGGAGGGAGAGAAATTCCTAACGAACAGTGTGTCTAAGCAATGGAATAAATTGCCCAAGGAGGTTGTGGAATGTATTTCATTGGAGGCTTTTAAGGACAGCTTAGATGAACACTTGTTATTATACCAGTTATTACATAGTCCTGTCTTGAGTGCAGGGGACTGGACTAGATAAGTTCTTCAGGTCCCTTCCAGTTCTACATGTCTGTGGTTCTATATTCAGTGTTTCATTCTTTTGCTACAACTTCCCTTTTTAATGTGTTCATGGACTGTATAAGTGTAACAGTTCTTGCACCATAATAGTAGCATCTTCATTCCTGTAGTATACATTCCTTTATAGTATAACAAACAGTTCTACCATAAACATTTAGGAGTCCAAATCTGCATCTGTTTATAGATTCTCTTGGTCATTGTATAAATAAGTCTCAGAACCCATGATAGTTGAATTGAAATATCAAATGGGAATTTAAAAGCATGGAGCAAAATGTTTGGAAATGCATTTTGTTGAGAGTATTAAGCATCTTGAATATATAAAAAAATCAAGAGACAATGTAGCACATCTGAAAGGGTATTTTCACAATGTCCATATGCTTCTCTGGGAAATAAAACAGGGATCACTTCATGTCTGCAAAGGAATTCAAATACTGTGTCAATATTAAATCTTAGGTTGACCCTAATTACATCACATCAGCATGTAGACTACGATAAAGGATCTCTGACCTCAGGTCTTTAGATTTGAAATATATGCAGATAAGACTTCTAGTACATTAGTAGTGGCTTTTATACACATCCATATATTTATATACACAGGTCTTAAATTCAGCCGAAGCTATCCAGAGCAGAGCTCCGGTAAATATTTTCAAACCTCGACACCAGCAAGATGCTGTTTCAGCTCTCTGTGGTTTTGGGGTGGGTGGGGTGGTCCACAAGAATGTCCTAAGCCCTGGTTCCTCCCCAGAGCTCATGGGGGCATGGACGGGTTGGGCTCCGGGAAATACTCTATGAGAATTTAAGTGCTTCATACACATACTAAAAACATTAACATCACCAATACCACATTATGATCTCATCAAGGCAAATAACATTCTTAGATGTAGCCTCTAAGGAAAAAAGCTCCAACCACATTGATCTTAAGCTTGGTCTGGTTGAATGTTCAATCTGTGTCCATCATTGATAATCTCACCACAGTTAAAATTTTTTGGCAAGCACATGATTGCTGGTCATGTAACAACTTTTTTTCCCATCCAATAATAGTCACATACCAAAAAAATGCTAAAACTAATCTCGTATCGATGGAAGGAGTAGTTCAGTTCAGTTTTTAATAGACTCATGGTTGGTCTGTCCTGCAACTTAATATAGACCAGCTAAAATAGACAACAAGAATCAAAGCAATTTTAACCCGCCACTCTTCAGCCTTCTTCAGCACCCGCACTGCAATGTTTTACATTATTTATTAAATAAACTATAATCAAAGTTAGCTCAAATGTACTTGTTTATAAAAAGTTTTATCAAGTGTGACCACATGTGTTAGTTTGATAATATAGGTTGCAAAAACTGTAGCTGGCAATCAAGTTGTATTAAGTGCCTAGCTATTTGCATCCACAGTTACCCAATTTACTCACCATTAGCTACAGGTGCACATCTGCATGCTAATAGTAAACCTACATTGGTGACTATGCTTGGCATTTACAATAAATATGCTAATGGCATGCTTCTAGTATTAAATGCAAAGCATATTCCATGAAGATCATGGGTACATTTTCAATAGTCCAAGAATTCATCTCACATTATTGTGAAGAATTAGGAAAGTTTTACCTGTTTTGAATGAAACCCCCAAGTATGTCAAGACGATGGTATTAATATAGCTAGTACACATCATCTACAATATGCTAGCTCTTTAGAGGAGCATAGTTGTTAATATATCCATTTAGTGTTTTTGTGGCATGAATGAAAAAAAAAGAACTCCCAATCAAAGTATTAACCATGTACAAAATTTGGAGGAATGTCAATAAAAGATTCTTACAGGGAATGGTTAGTAACAGCTTTTGTTACTTGTTCTCACCTCAGGCAAACCTCTGAGAAAGAAACAGGAGTTGTGGGAAGCAGAACAGATAGCTTTAATGATTAAATGGAATCGGAATATCAAGTTATGTGGGGGAAAAGCTTTTTTGTTCTCCTGATTCTTATTTAGCCATTTCCAGAGATGTATTCATCTGGACAGTAGCTGAAGTTAGTTTAAGCTCTTTGAATGAATACTACTTCTAGGAGTGGATGTACAATCTGAGGAAAAAAGACATGGATACTCTCTTCATGTCAATTATTATTTATAGCTGTTGAGTTAGCAGGGCTTTAAGAGCAACAAAGTAAAGAAAGATGGGTAGATATGTAGAAAGAATTTTAACTAGTTTATGTAGTATAGCAGATCTGAAAGAAGAGGTAGTACAAATTGTTGCCAATCCATTTTGGCAGAAGCTCTAAAATAGCTACAGTACCCACATGGGCACACCGTGTACTTCCCTTTCCAGGAAAATGGCAAAATATGTTCCTTGTAAGGATAGTCATGTGGACAAATGTGGGTTATAATATGGCAAGATGCTTCCTTTGGCCTCACATGCAACATCTCGGGACAGTCACTGGCTCTGCATTCCTCTCAGGAAAGGAACTACTCCCTTTTAGCAGCCTGGGGATGCAAGTTAATCAACAGGGAGATGATTGGAGGCAGAACTATGACACTAGTTGTCTAGACTGCAAGCTTCTTTCGAAAGAAGCTTTTTTGGAAGAGATCTTCCAAAAAAACCTCCTTTCGAAAGAGAGTGATCTGCTTTCTCCAAAGATAGTGTCCACACTGAATGGACTCTATCTCACATTTAAGATCTGATTACTATGGATGGAGTGGCCACCAGGGCACCTGTGCTTTTTCCTTTTTCCTCTTCTTTCGAAAAAATTCCCTCTTCTGCATCCACACATGCCTTTTTCCGAGAAAGCTCTTTTGGAAAAGGCGTTCTTCCTCGTAGAATGAGATTTATCAATGTCAGAAAAACCCCTGCATTCTTTTGATTTTATTTTGAAAGAATACAATAGCAGTGTGGACGTAAGTGAAGTTTTTTTGGAAAAATGTCCATTTTTCCGAAACGCCCCCCCCCCGCAGTCTAGTCGCACCTTATGATCCATTTCTCCCTTGGGATATTCTTGCCCTGCACCATTCCTAACAGAACGTGATGTCTATTAAGCTTGTTTGAATCCTAGATCACTCAGTAGTGTTTTTACAAGTATCTATTAAGAAATCTACAATATTTCATGTAGTTTTCAGGCTAGTATGTATGTGCTGTAAAATTATTATCTTAAATACAAAGTGGAACTGGCAGCAGCACAGCAAATATAGTAAGCCCAATGAAAACAGCTCATGTCTGGTAGCATGAGTCTGTAATTACTAACAATAGTAAAAACTAAATTGGACATATCCAGCCACTTGTTTAAAGTGGCTATGTGGAATTTCTTGGTATTGCAGTTGTCCTGTTCATTACAATCTTCCAAACAAGATAAAAGGTCACTGTCTTACTGTCTGGGTAGCAACATGTTTCCATGTGTAGACAGCAGTGTGCAATTTAATGAATTCTATTGCAGAACTGTCACAGCTTTCTTAGTATTTGTGATGGGGTATTTAATATGAGTCAGGGGGGCCTCCTAACATACCATTCTTCACCTAGAAATGGACTAGGTTTAACTAAGAATGCATACCAGGAGAGGGGACTATAAACAGGAAGTTTAGACAAGAAAGGAGTCGTGAGGAAACAGGGAAGGGCTCTGTATTCTTTGGAACTAGAGAGTTCGAATTCCTTTTCTAATTCAAGAAGTCTGCCAAGAGATCAGGAGAGGGCCGGAGAAGGCTCCATTGGTAATCCTAGGGGAATCCTGAGAGAAATTTAAATAGGGATTAGAGTAAGGGATACTAAGGGGTGACACAAAATCACGCCTAAGGAGGGCAGAAGTTGGATTTGTTTATGCTTTTGGTTTAGGGATTTGTTGACAGATTCAAGAGGAGAGTTCTAAGAGAAGGGTGAACCTGCAGACGGTGTGGGGGAGAAGGCTTGAGTGTGGCTATAGTAGGCAGCAGCCCACAGGAGTAGCAGCAAGGTGTTCCATTAAGCAGAACTTGACTTCTGGTTTTATGTAAACAAAAAAGGGAACCAGATTGCTGACACGTAAAATGTAAAAGATGATAAAGATTTTTTTATAAAAAAGAGTTTGAGAAAAGCCAACAAGCACATTATGCATTTTATTTCAAGTTTCAGGTACTGTGTAGACGCAGCCTGTGAGAGAATATTTGGAGGGTTTTCTGTTGGACTTTCTGTGATATACCGCAACCCAGACTGAGTAGCTCTGTCACCCCTGTCTTGTAACAGGCAGTTGCCTTTACAATGACTTGCTGCTTACAAACAGCTTCTGCATGTAGGCCACTCCCAACTATGTGTGTGCTGTAGACAGACACACCTTGGCTTTTAGCAGCCTTAAAAGTTACTACAGAGTGACCCCAGCACACTCCAGATCTCAGATGTCCCCCCAGAAATATATATCCTGTACTGCTTAGTGAGTCCGTTATGTTCTTGGGGTAACAAGTTGTATGCATATTATTTCTTTAAAGGGTATTACCCGGATACTTCAACTTGAACACACCTGATTTGATAAATCAGTAATGCAAGTCTATTAACTAAGGAGATTTGAAATGGTTACAGGTAATGAGGTATACAAGTCAGAAATGGCTACTAGAAAAATATAAGACATTTACTAATACCTAACTTAAAAAACTCTTTTAGATTCAAGCACAGTTTCTCACCCTACATTCCAGCAAATTACTGACCAAACTCTCTAGTCAGGGCCCCTGCCCCAGAGTCCACACTTGCTTCCTTTATCTGTTGAGGTTCAGTGCATGTGACATTCAGGGGCTGCCTAGGGGTGTTTGCCCCTTCTTTTTATGGTTTCAGTCCCTCTTGAAAATCATTTCCGCTGAGACACTGGAGACTAAGGTCACATCTACACAGCAGGGGAGAAGCCAAATTAAGCAATGCAACTTCAGCTATGTCAATAGTACAACTGAAGTAAAAAAAGCTTAATTCGGCTGTTGGCACTTTCTACGCAGCAGGAAGTCAAAGGATGAACACTCTTCCTTTGACTTCCCTTACTCCTTGTGAACTGAGGGTTACAGGAGTCAGAGTAAGAAGTCCTCCATCTCGCCATTATTTTGAAATGATGGTTTGTTGTGTAGATGTGCTCTTTGTTATTTCAGAATAACGTCAATTATTCTGAAATAATGCTGCTGTGTAGTACATGGAAGTATATTTTTTGTCTTTTTGCACTTGTTTCTTGTCTTCTTTTTCTGCTTGATGCCTCTGTTTACTGCTTAACTGTAAATTAAGCAGAGCCCACATTACTTTGTTTCAGACAAACCTGTTTGTCATCCTCTACTTTGGGAAGGCTGTAGGATTTGAAACGTGTTAACAAAGCCCATGCAGGGGAGTCTTATAACTGCACATACAATGTGCCACACATTTTACCAGGACAGTACCGATCAGCAAATTATAGAAGATCAGGGCTTGAAAAGATTCAGGAGGTCATCTAATCCACCCCCCTTCTAACGAAGGATCGTCATTGCCAAGTCTTTGCCAAGCTGGGCCTTAAAAACCTCTAAGAATGGAGATTCCACCACCTCCCTAGGTAACCCATTCCAGTGCTTCACCACCCTCCTAGTGAAATAGTTTTTCCTAATATCCAACCTAGACCTCCCTCAGTGCAACTTGAGACCATTGCTTCTTGTTCTGTCATCTGCTGCCACTAAGAACAGCCTGGATCTATTGTCTTTGGAACCCCCTTTGAAGTAGTTGAAAGCTGCTATCAAATCCCCCTCATTCTTCTCTTCTGTTCCCTCAGCCTACCCTCATAAGTCATGTGCCACAGCCCCCTAACCGTATGCAGTCCCTCCTCTGGACTTTTTCCAATTTGTCCACATCCTTTCTGTAGTAGGGGACCCCAAACTGGACACCATACTCCAGATGTGGCCTCACCAGTGCCGGACAAAGGGGAATAATCATTTCTTTTGATCTGCTGACAATGCTTCTACTAATGCAGTCCAGTATGCTGTTTACTTTCTTGGCAACAATGGCACATTGTTGATTCACATCCAGCTTCTCATCTGCTGTAATTTTCCTTAGGTCCTTTTCTGTAGAACTGCTGCTTAGTCAGGTGGTCTGCAGCCTGTAACAGTGCAAAGGGTTCTTCTGTCCTAAGTGCAGGATTCTGCACTTGTCCTTGTTGAACCTCAACAGATTTCTTTTGGCCCAATCCGCCAATTTGTCTAGGTCACTCTGCACCTCAACCCTACACTCCAATGAATCTCCATGTCCCCTCAGCTTACTGTCATTCACAAACTTGCTGAGGGTACAGTCCATCCATCCAGATCATTAATGAAGATGTTGAATAAAACTCGCCCAGTTGCAATCCCCGGGGCACTCCACTTGATACCAGCTGCCAACTACACATTGAACCACTGATCACTACCCATTGATTCCCCGATGATCTAGCCAATTTTCTGTCCACCTTTTAGTCCATTCATGGAAGCCATACTTCTTTAACTTGCTGGCAAGAAACCTGGGGAAGATCAGATCAAAAGCTTTGTTAAAGTCAAGGTATATCCTGTCCACTGCTTTTCCCAAATCCCCTGAACCAGCTACCTTGTCACAGAAAGCAATCAGGTTTGTCAGGCATGATGTGTCCTTGGTGAATCCACGTTAACTGTTCCTGATCACCTTTCTCTCCTCCAAATCTTACAAAATAGATTAATTGAGGATCCCCTCCATGATTTTTCCAGGGACTCAGGTGAGGCTGACAGGTGTGTGGTTCTCCAGATTCTCCTTCTCTTTTCAAAAGATGGGCTCTACATTTGCCTTTTTCTAGTCATCTAAGACCTCCCTCCATTGCCACAAATTTTCAAAGATAATGACCAAGGGCTCTGCAATCACACCAGCCAACTCTCTCAGCATCCTTGGATGCATTAGATCTGGCCCCATGGGCCTGAGCATGTTCAGCTTTTCTAAATAGTCTGTAACCTGTTTGTTCACCGCTGAAGGATGCTCACTTCTGCCCGTGCTGTGCTGCCCAGTGCAGCAGTGTGGGAACTGACCATATCTGCAAAGACCAAGTCAAAAACCAAATTGAGTACTTCAGCTTTTTTTCACATAATTTGTTACTAGGCTGCCTTCCTGGTAAGGCGTCCCACCCTTCCCCTGACCTTCTTCTTGTTGCTAACGTACTTGTGAAAACCCTTCTTGTTAACCTTCACATCCCTTGCTAGCTGCAGCGCTAGTTGCATTTTGACATTTCTGGTTACATCCCTGCATGATCAAGCTCTATTTTTATACTCCTTCCTAGTCATTTCTTCAAGTTTCCACTTTTAGTGTTTAAGCTCACAGAAGAATTCTCTATTAAGTCAGTCTAGTTGCCTGCCATACCTGCTATTCTTTCAGCACATTGGGATGTTTTTTTCCTATGCCCTCAATAAGCTTCTTTAAAATACAATCAGCTCTCCTGGATTCCTTTCCCTCATATTAACCTC
Source organism: Pelochelys cantorii (assembly GCA_032595735.1). NCBI lineage: Eukaryota > Metazoa > Chordata > Testudines > Trionychidae > Pelochelys > Pelochelys cantorii. Next base: position 60,343,357 of record CM064328.1, on the reverse strand, counting down.
CCTGGGGATCCTGCCCATGAATTCCCTGAGTCTGCTTTTCTGATGTCCAGAGTCCATATTCAGCTGCTCTCCTTTCTTACTTTTGTCAGGATCCTGAACCCAACCATCTCATGGTCACCACTGCCATGGTTGCCATCCACTTGAACTTTCTCTGCCAATTCATCCCTATTTATGAGCAGCAGGTCAAGAGGAGCATGACCCTTAGTTGGTTCCTCCAGCACTTGTACCAGGAAACTATTCCCAATGCTCTCCAAAAACTTCCTGGATTTTCTGTGCACTGCTGTATTGTTCTCCCAGCAGATGTCAGGGTGATTGCAGTCCCCCATAAGAATCCGGGCCTGTTATTTTAGTTTTCAGTTGATACCTTATAAGGCATACTTTGTGCAAATATTATGATGATATTTGGTAGGGTGTGAATATAGGGGTGGATTCTGTGTCACTTCCTGTGACCTGGCTGGAGGACTAATTTATTGGAAGAGACACTGTTACAGGACTGGACCAGCTATCTGCATGGGGTGCTAGATGGGAAGAGAGCCAGGAGGGGTACTCAGACAGTGAGTCTCCCTGTCATAATATGCTAGAATACTTTTCTGCACTAGCTCCCACACTGTTGTTGACAGATGTTAAGTTTGTGTATGTCTGTAGTATGGGAAAAATCACAATTAAGCATACTGATTCTCATTTTGTTATATTAACTTATATGTGGAATTTTTAAAATTATGCTTGGTGTCACAACTCACCAGTTAGAGACAACTCCAGAAATCCAATATTGGTGCAGAAGATAATGAGCTGTGGTTGATGATTCCAGGAATTTATAGCGGGTAAAGGCAAATAGGCAACATATTTTACTTGAACCTCACATCTCAGAATGTTCAAGGCTTAACTGCATCCTTTCCTATGTGGGTGAGAAAAGAGGGTATGCAAAGACCTTCTCCAATGCCAGTGGCTAAGCAGCATCTGAAACCTTGCATTTCACTGAGATAAAGACTGCATGAGGTGGTGTGAAAGCACACAGTAATGTAAAGGACATAAGAAAAGCCACATTTGGAGTTCCAGGAGCCAATATGCTTTCTTCAGGTACAGTGTTTCCTGGAATATTTCCCTTCTACATCACCTCCAACACACAGCTGTGTATTGTTTTCTGCTATCCATCCCAAACTGAACTTGTAATTCATAAAGAGAAATTTTAATTCCATAACACCTGACATTTAATATTAAATCAGAGAATCAAGAAACTGCCATTTGGAGCATATTTGATACCTCTGTCCCAGTTAATCTTTACACTTGAAGATGTAGAACACTGGTGAGCAAACAGTCCCAAATGCATCTGTTTGCTGTACAAATAGCCTGGGGGAGCAAACAGATGGCTTCTACTTACGGTGCTGTCAGTCTGTCACCTATCTTTTTCTCAGTGCACATTCAGCAATAAACCGCTCTTTCCTTTCACAAAAAGAGGCAACATAGGGATTTGGGATTTTGCTCAGTATTTTTGTTTAATAATAAAATGGGTAAAAATACCCCAAAGGAAACTTCTGCTATGTAAAAATTTGGGCCATAGCTCTTGCAATGAGATCTGCCTGGATAGACCCTGAGACCTAGGTGAATCTCATGACACAATCAGTGCCCTGTAATGGCTATTGCTACTAGAAAATATGCCCAGGCTTGCAATTAATGCAACATGTGATTTCAGTGAGGTTCCATGAAGACTCAAGCGTCCTGAAGTCTTAATTTGTGATTGTTTTAGCGATAAAATAGTGATAGCTGAAAATAATTCACTAGATATTTATAAATAACTAGTGATCTAAAATTAATCATTAGTTATTAATGCCTTTCTTGCTATGTAGGGTAAACCCTTTTGATTGCAAGTATGTTGTTTGAAAGAAAATTAAAATGTCCATAAAAATTTCATAAAAAACTCTGAAAACTATTGAATAAAATGCAGTTTTTATTTAAAAAAGTATTTACCCTTTTTGATGTTGTCTGGCTCTGTTTATTACCTTACTTTTGGGCTATGACCATTCAGTTGTGAAATGTAGGAAAGCACTACTTCAAAGATGCCCAGTATATCTCTGGTAAGAGATCAAGTTGAGTATTTGAGACAGTCCAACTCAGTTCCTTAAATAAGGAATGAAAATGTAACACAAAATCAGAAACTCCAAGAATCAACACAAACTTCCCTTAACTCTCAAGAATTCTAGTTATTTTCTTTTCTCAGTCTTTCCCTCTTCCCTAATTAAGACGGTGAAATCCTGAGCACACTAAAGTCAAGAGGAGTTTTGCTATTTACTACATACAGAGTCAGAAAATATTACTTATTTCACTTTTTCAAGCCTATGTTTAACTACTTGTATAGCAACATACTGACCCTTTTCATCCAATGAACCTTTGTATAGCCTCCCTTTCCTCACCCTCCAACATACACAGCTCCATTGAGGTAAAAACTAGATCCAGCTCTCACCCTTCCTCTTGGCAATCCCAATATAAGGGCAGAATTGGTAACTTTCTTGTTCTTAAGGAAGCATTTGCTTTTGTGCTGTTTTATAATAGTGTTTTGATCTTTCTTCAGAGGAATTTTGTCCAAACCTAATTTCAATACATTAGTATTAAAAACTCACATGGCTGTTTAAAATCTTAAAAAAAAAGATTATTCTTCTACAGGTTGCACCTCTATAAACCGGAACTGTCTGGTACAGCAACATCTGTAGTCTGGCAGGACCATGGATGTTCCAGGATCAGAGTCCCAGTACACTGTGGGGGGTGAGAGGGTCCAAGAGCCTGGCATGATGAGCAGGGAAAGGGGGGGAGCAGGAGCCTGGCGTGTGGCTCAGCTGGGCTATGGGGAGGAAGAGCCAGGAAGGCCAGCGCGCAGCTCAGCTGGGCTAGGGTGATGGTGGGAGCTGGGAAGCCCGGCACGCAGTTCATCTGGGAGGGGGAAGTCAGGAAGCCTGATATGTGACCCAGCTGGGCTTCTGGTGGAGTGGCAGGGCAGGGGGTGGGACTGCATGGCAGCAGAGAGGCCAAAAATGACCACCCCTGGTCTGGCAAAATCCCTCATCCGGGGCCATTCAGGACCCGAAGGTGCTGGGCATAAGAACATAAGAATGGCCGTACTGGGTCAGACCAAAGGTCCATCTAGCCCAGTATCCTGTCTGCCAACAGTGGCCAGCACCAGGTGCCCTAGAGAGGGTGGACCGAAGACAATGATCAAGTGATTTGTCTCCTGCCATCCCTCTCCAGCCTCTGACAAACAGAGGCCAAGGGCACCATTTTATCCCCTGGCTAATAGCCTTTCATGGACCTAACCTCCATGAAATTATCTAGCTTCTCTTTAAACTCTATTACAGGCCTAGCCTTCACAGCCTCCTCTGGCAAGGAGTGCCACAGGTTGACTACACACTGTGTGAAGAAGAACTTTCTTTTATTAGTTTTAAACCTGCTACCCATTAATTTCATTTGGTGTCCTCTAGTTCTTCTATTATGGGAACTAATAAATAACTTTTCTTTATCGGCCCTCTCCACACCACTCATGATTTTATATACCTCTATCATATCCCCCCTCAGTCTCCTCTTTTCTAAACTGAAAAGTCCCAGTCGCTTTAACCTCTCCTCATATGGGACCCGTTCCAAACCCCTAATCATTTTAGTTGCCCTTTTCTGAACCGTTTCCGAGGCCAAAATATCTTTTTTGAGGTGAGGAGACCACATCTGTACACAGTATTCAAGATGTGGGCGTACCATAGTTTTATACAGGGGCAGTAAGATATTCTGGGTCTTATTTTCTATCCCTTTCTTAATAATTCCTAGCATCCTATTTGCCTTTTTGACCGCCGCTGCACACTGCGTGGAAGTTTTCAGAGAACTGTCCACGATAACTCCAAGATCTCTTTCCTGATTTGTCGTAGCCAAATTAGCCCCCATCATACTGTACGTATAGTTGGGGTTAGTTTTCCCAATGTGCATTACTTTACACTTATCCACATTAAATTTCATTTGCCATTTTGTTGCCCAATCACTCAGTTTGGTGAGATCTTCTTGGAGTCCCTCACAGTCTGCTTCTGTCTTGACTATCCTAAACAGTTTGGTATCATCTGCAAACTTTACCACCTCACTGCTTACCCCTTTCTCCAGATCATTTATGAATAAGTTGAACAGGATTGGTCCTAGGACCAACCCTTGGGGGACACCACTAGTTACCCCTCTCCATCCTGAAAATTTACCATTTATTCCTACCCTTTGTTTCCTGTCTTTTAACCAGTTCTCAATCCATGAAAGGACCTTCCCTCTTATCCCATGGCCATGTAATTTACACAAGAGCCTTTGGTGAGGGATCTTGTCAAAGGCTTTCTGAAAATCTAAGTATACTATATCTACTGGATCCCCCTTGTCCGCATGTTTGTTAACCCTTTCAAAGAACTCTAATAGATTAGTAAGACAGGATTTCCCTTTACAGAAACCATGTTGACTTTTGTCCAACAAATTATGTTCTTCTACATGCTTCACAATTTTATTCTTTACTATTGTTTCGACTAATTTGCCTAGTACTGAAGTTAGACTTACCGGTCTGTAATTGCCCAGATCGCCTCTAGAGCCCTTTTTAAATATTGGTGTCACATTAGCTACTTTCCAGTCATTAGGTACGGAAGCCGATTTAAGGGATAGGTTACAAACCACAGATAATAGTTCAGCAATTTCCCATTTGAGTTCTTTTAGAACCCTTGGATGAATGCCATCCGGGGAAGTCCAACTGGTAATATAACTATAGCTATCTGCCACCCATCTCTAGACAGCCAACGTGCATCGATGATTTGAAACCAGCTCTACAATCTGCCCTGATGGGCTGTGACACATGAATAAAGGTGTAGCAGCAATTCCCCAAAAGAAAGCATGATCCCCATCAAAATACCCTAACTTCATAAAACTAAAAATATGATTCTGAGCTACAATACATGTTCCCCTAAATTATAGGGTATGGAAGACCAGGCCTTTGTGTGCTATCAGTAGCTCATAATGTGTCTGTATTATCATACTAGGCTTGAGATATCTGGAGGAAACTGCTGAATGCCACAAACAAGTTGTGGTTATCTGGTTCAGGCTGCAACTGCAACATCTTTCTTCATATGTGAGTCATATATCTGGGAAGCCCTGGAAGGATGAACTGCTGAGACAGATGCAATTCATAGGAAAGTTTTGATTTATTATTTCTTAATTTTTATCTGCCAGGTTGTGGGAAGTTATTAGCACAGTGACAGACAAATTCTACTAAAAGGATTTAGAAGGTGTACAGTGCACAGTGGTGAATCTTAGACTTCCTCCCATATATTTTCACCACATACGTCATTCTGCAGCTAGTTCTTCTGTTAACAAGATTCACATTCAGAAGCTAGCGACACATACAGTAGGCTGTATTAACATTCTCAGTCGGAGAATAACAAATCAGGAAGTGAACAAAACAACACTGCAGACTTGGCAACTGATTTCCAGGTTTACTTGGTTATTTTTCTGTGTATTTATTAACCCACTATCTGCTTTTTGGCAGAGCAAATGTTCAGAAACTGTACTGTTGGAGTCCCTTATCTCATTCAGATTATGTTCATCCCCATGACCTCTATGAGCAGCTTCAGCTATGCATTCTGCATGTGTAAAAACATTCTGTATTTATTAAATTACTCACAAAATTGGGCTGAGGAGGTTCACTTGTATAGAAATCAAATATTTACAATATTACAGGTTAGCCCATAGAAAGACTGATTCCTAAACACTGGGAATGTATATATGGGGATTGTTTATACTGAACAGAGCTGGTTGGGAACTTTTGAAAAAAATGGCATTTCACTGGAAAACATTGCTTTGTCAAAGCCAGAACTCTTTGTGGAAATATATTGGCGTGATGCAACATTGATCAGGAAAGGGTTCTCGTGTCAAAATTTCTAGTGTGTAAAACTAGCCTATGGACTATCCATAGAGCACTCAAATGAGAGGGAAGAAACCCAGCTTCAAGTCCCTGTTCTGCCATTCTCTCACATCCCAAGTGAGTTGTTCAGTTTTTGTGTAATTAAATATTCATGGAGTCAAAAAGACTATTGCCTTGTGGTTAGGGTTGTCAAGTGCAGGGTGGGAGTCCCAGCTTCAAGGGTCTTCTTTGAATCAGGAAGGCTGGGACTTGAAGGTGAGTCCTCCACATTCCAAGCGAATGTCCTGCCCATTGGAATGACTGGCTGTTGTGGGATGGAGGCCTCGTTTTTCACTGAAAACATAGAAAGGTCATAATTTCATACCAGTGCAGAACAGGAAAGTGTTTGGAATCTCAAGTTATCATATGGGAGAACAGTTTTTTCAGCCAGGTTTAATGATGAATTCATTGGTAATGGCTTTGCTGTATTATTCCAAAACAGCTCAAAAGAGTACAAGAGACTGTATAATAAAATTGCCTACTTAGATGTGAAAGGTCTGGTTCTGGCTTCCCGTTAAGTGACTTTATGCCACTGTATGTTGGCCAATTCCAACTGGGCTTTTCTTCATGTATATCAGTATAGGTCTTCAGAACGAGACAAAAGATTTCTGTGGCACATTATTTTCATCATATGCAATTCACTAAATAGACACACTCCCTAAATCTTGAGTAATGTGTATGTATTAATGATAGGCAAAGCCCAGCAATTTGTGGGTTCACTTTGGGTAAAGATTGATTTGGGTGCTTATCCTAAGGTTTGAGAACCTCTCCCCAGATCCTTCGCTGTTCCTATAATACCTCCCTGCAAGAATCCCAAAACTGGCAACCCCTCTTGTAGCAATTTTTTGTGGAAGGATTATCCACTCTGCTCTTTTGGCAGTTACTAAGGGTTGACTGAACAGTCTGCCTCATGTTCTTCCAGCAGATCCTTTAAGACAATTGGTGAGTTCTCTTCTTTTCTTCACTGGAGGAAATGAGTGGTGGAATCTGGCTCTGTTCAGTTCCCCCTGCATTTCTAAAAGTTCAGACAAAGTGTGAGAACTCTAGCTTTTCAAAAGCATATTGTATTCTGGGTGACACAGCAATAGGATACTAGAGGATTTACTGGGAGAGAGGAATGAGCCCTCTACGGCTTTTTTGCTCTGTGTTTTAGCTTTATGTAATACTAGATTTACCTGGCATTGCTCAGGTCCTTAACTCAATTTTTTTTAAATTAAATGAAAATATACAGGCTTCATTTGATCATTGCTCTGGGGTGGGGCTGGGGAAGAGGAATTCAGGATGCCCCAGGGAGACAGGACTACCCCAGCCAGCTCTCACCGCAGCAGCTTGGGACCAGGTGAGAAGTACCACTCTGTCTACTGCAGCTTCAGCAGGCACAGCAGGGTGAAGGTTGCATGTTCCCCGTCTGGGGCAAGTCTAGGTTCATCTGTTCCCTGTGCTCCCCAGCCAGAATGAGAAATGCAGCAAACAGTGCACTTCCCCCTCACTCTGGGTACGTCTACACAGCAACATTATTTTGAAATAACTAGCATCTACACAGCAGGCAGTTATTTCAAAATAATGTCAAAACACTGTCAAGCTGGAGGACTTATTATTCCGACTCCTGTAACCCTCATTGTACGAGGAGTAAGGGAAATCAGAGGAAGAGTGCTCTATTTTGAAATAAGTTACTCAATTGAAGTAGCTCGATTTGCATAGCTGATTTTGAGTTAAGCCCTGCTGTGTAGATGTACCCCTCTGATCAAGGGAACAGCCATCAAAGTTCCCGTATGAATCAAGAGAGGGTGGAACTTCAGGGTCCCTACCCAAAGGGTACCTGGGGGTGGAAGGCTTAGGGCTGGGGAAGTTCCAAATGTAGGGGGCCTGCCCCCAGCAAGCCTGCTTTACCTGCCTGGTGATTCTTTCTCTTTTTCTGTATAGTTTTATGAGAAGCAATCCCAATTCTGGGCACATCCCATGTTCCTGGCACAATACCCTTACCTTGCTTTAAGTTATGGTAAGAGGAAGCTGTATAACAAATTGGGTGGTCCTCGTGCTTACCATTTAGGAGGCAATCTTGAACAGACAGACACATAGACAGACAAACTCTCTCAAATACATAGGAGACTTTATAAACCCAAAATGCTTCTAAATTTACGATAGCTGTTAGTGAAAAAGCCAGCTTTGGGGAATATTTTTTATATGGCTCCTCTACTGTGTTTCTATCTGAAAACTTATAATACAATGGGGCTGTGTCTATACTGGAGCGATCTTGCACCAGAGCTATGCAAATGAGGCTCAGCATGGAATATCGCCGAGCCTCATTTGCATAACTAATAAGCCGCCATTTTGTGGAAGAGGCTCTTGCGCAAGACGGAGCTGTCTACACTGCCCCTTCTTGCACAAGAAAAACCCTCTTGCGCAAAGCCGTTATGCTGATTTGGAACGAGGTGTACCGGTAGTTCGAATTAGAGAACCTAATTTGAACTACCTACTCCGTGCTGTGTGTAGCCGCGGGCACGGAGTTCGGACTAGGGGACTTTTAAAAATGGCGGCACCCGGGAAGATGCAAATGAAGCCTGGGATATTTAAATCCCGGGCTTCATTTGCAACTTCGAATGCCTACATTAGCCACTCTAGTTCGAACTAGGGTGGTAGTGTAGACATACCCTCAGGTACTGCAGGACTATTTGTTACTTTTTACATTTTTTCAGTTACAGACGAACATGATTACCCCTCTGAAACTTCAGAACATTAAGGCAGTGATTCTCAAACTTCATTGCACCGTGACTCCCTGCTCACAACATATGTTACTACACAACCCCAGAAGGGTGGACCAATGCCTGAGCCCACACAAGCCCTGCTGGCCTTGAGGAGCCAAAGCCAAACCTTGAATCCCAACACTTGGCGGGGGGGGGGGCGGGCAAAGTGAAACCTAAGGGCTTCAGCCCCAGATGGTGAGACTCCAACTCCTGTTTTGGCCCTGGGTTGTGGGGCCAGGCTTTGCCCCAGCAAGTCTAACACCAGTCCTTGCAACCCCATTAAAATGGGGTCATGACCCACTTTGGAGTCCCGACCATTTGTTTGAGAACTCCTGCACTATACTGTTAGCAGCCCTGTCCTGCTAGAAATTAGACCAAGGTTTCACTTTCAGATTGTATGTCACTTCTTAGTGCATTAAGTCTTCACATTTTCATCAGTTTGGCCAGCTTCTAACCCCAGACCATAGAACTAATCTACTTAAATGGTGCTTCTTCAGGCTTATTTCTGTCATCTGCCACCCAGATGCGTAACAAGGACCTACCACAACTTTACTTAAGGTCAAATAGAAAACAGAATATTAAGAATTATTTTTAAAAGGGATACAGAATAAGACAGAGAATATCTTATACACTATATAAATCTATGGTATACCCACATCTTGAATATTGTGTACACATGTGGTTGCTTCAAAAAGGGTATCTTGGTATAGGAAAAAGTTCAGAAAAGGGCAACAAAAATGATTAGGGGTAAGGAATAGCTGCCATATGAGGAGAGATTAATAAGTTTGGGAGTTTTCAGCTTAGAAAAGAGAAGACTAAGGGGGCATAGGATGGAGGTGTATAAAATTATTACTGGTATGGAGAAAATAAATAAGGAAAAGTTATTTATTTGTTCCCGTAAGACAAGAACTAGGGGTCACCAAATGAAATTAATAGGTAGCAGGTTTGAAACAAACAAAAGTAAGTATTTCTTCAGTCAGCAGGATGTTGTGAAAGTCAGGACTTTAACAGATTTCAGAAAAGAGCTAGATAAATGTATGAAGGTTAGGTCCATCAATGGCTATTAGCCAGGATGGGCTGGAATAGTGTACCTAGCCACTATTTGTGGGAAGCTGGGAATGGACAACAAGGGATGGACCACTTGATGATTATCTCATATTCATTCCCTGTGGGGCACTTGGCATTGGCCACTGTCAGAAGAAAGGAAACTGGGATAGATGGACCTTTGGTCTGACCCAGTATGGACTTTCTTATGTTCTCATGAGATGCAAGAATAAAGCTATCTATGGGTATGGCTATACTAGCCACCCTAGTTCGAACTAGGGTGGCTAATGTAGTCATTCAATCTTGCAAATGAAACCCGGGATTTAAATATCCCTCATTGCAGGAGGAGTAACGGTAGTTCGAATTAAGAGTGTTAATTCTAACTACCTAGCCTGTGCCGCGTGTAGCCGCAGGCAGGTAGTTCGAGCTACCGGGCATTTAAAAATGGTGGCACCCGGGAACATGCAAATGAAGCCCCAGATATTTAAATCCCGGGCTTCATTTGCAAGTTCAAATGACTACATTAGCCACCCTCGTTCGAACTAGGGTGGCTAGTGTAGCCATACCCTATATGATTAACTTTCCCTCAGAGCTGTCTAGTATATTTTCATGTAAGAAAAAGAGTAGAAATTAAGACCTTAATTGGCACTCCTGTAGCATTGTTAATTTTCAGAGTGGTTAACTAATCCCTACAACATTTTGAGGAAGGCCCTGATTTATAGAGGGGGATACTGAGGCAGAGAGATTAAAACACCAATTATGCTCACACTGAATTCATTTGGAGTCGAAGCACGTCCAAAGTGACTGTCCAAAGCTAAAGAGGTAAATATCAGGGCCAAACTGAGATCTTGATGGATCACTGAAAGGTAATTGAGTGTCCTTGTATTTGGGTCAGTGAAGGTGGCCAGTCTGAGACTTGTGCTAATTGAAACATACCACAGATTATATTGCATATCTTCCTATCTGTTTCAGTGTGGTCTATTGATTCAGTACTTATTGTGGTAGAAAGGTATAAGGTAACTTCTTACATGCAGTCTAGTCTATGAGTCCAGAGATCCATAAGCGCTATTTTGGAAGCAGTAGACGGTACCATAAATACAATTTCAGGGCATCTGAGAAAGGTTGTATCTAATAATTTTCAGCCTTGGGGGAACAACAGTGTCTTTGTTCCTCTCACCTGTTTCCCCATAGGCTAAAGGGAAAAAACTAGAGGCTGCAGGGTGAGGAATCCAGGTGAGTTCAACAGTGTAACTTACTGTAACATTGCTGAGCAAATAAATATACATAATTTGTGTGTGTAACTTTACAGGTTGTATGTGACAATTCAGAAAGCATCCTATGTGCCCTCTTCCCCTAACCCCACAAACACACAGAGTTTTTGCATTTATTTTTGCTCTAGCACTAGCTCTTTCTCCTGGAAACAGGAGCTCTGTTTGTAAGGGTTTATCTAATCCTGAAACATATTCCCTCTCTTAGGGTATGTCTACACTACAGCACTATTTTGAATTAACTTAATTCGAAATAGTTAATTCGAATTAAGCTAATTCAAAATAACGCATCTAGACACAAATCTATTTCGAAATAGTGTTTTGCTATTTTGAAATAGCGCGTCCACACTGAATGGACACTAGATCGCATTTAAGGGCAGCTGAAACCGGTTCCGGCTGGGCATCAGGTCAGTAGTAGTTGCTTTGTGTGGCTGCTGTCTGAGGCTATCTGAGGCTCGTGCTTAAAGGGACCCCCTGGACAGCCGGTTCTCAGCTTTCCCACTTGCTTGCCTACCTCGCTGAGGGACAGCAAAGCGTTTTCCTTTCTGCCTGCTTTGGTCACTCTCATTTGGGACACCACAGCACTCGGCACCATGGAGCCAGAGCTGCCCCTGGGCACTCTGGTGCTCATTTTGAATGTTTTGCTGCAAGCCTGGCAGCAATTGCTGGAGGCTGCCTGGCACCATCTGCTGCAGGCCAGCCCCCTGGCCCTCCCCCTACCCCCCCGGGGGCCATGGAGGAGCAGCAGCAGCGCCCGGACGCCAGCGTGCCGCGCCGCATCCAGCGTCTGGACACCAGCAGCGACTGGTGGGACCACATCATCCTGGAGTGCTGGGGAGACCAACAGTGGACCCAGAACTTCAGGATGAAGAAGGACACCTTCCTCAAGCTCTGCGAGTGGCTCGCCCCTGCTGTGCAGCAACGGGACACACGCATGAGGCCCGCCATTCTCCTCCACAAGCAGGTGACCATCACCCTCTGGAAGCTCTCCACGCCAGATAGCTACCGATCCGTCGGCAACCAGTTCGGCATGGGGATCCACTGTCGGAGCGGTGCTCATGCAGGTACGGCAGTCACCAGCCACTGGGCCAGGAGTGGGGGCTGCAAGGAGGACATGGGCTGCCCCAGGGAAAACGGGGGGGAGGTGGTGTAAGTGCCCTCCCCGGAAGGGTTCGGTCTGTCCCGGCTGTACTACAGACCGCCCACGGTGGCCAGAATTACAGCGGGGGTTGTTCCTTGAGTGGGGCACGGGGCAGTGGTGGGGAATGAACACTCCCAGCCACCCGGGCACCACAGTGATCCTCAGTTTTGTGTGTCTCCCTGCAGGTGGTCAAGGCCATCAACAGGGTGCTGTTCCACAGAGTCATCCACCTCACCGACCTGGACGCGGTCATCCAGGGATTTGGTGCCATGGGCTTCCCCAACTGCAGGGGGGGGCAATCGACAGGACACACATCCCCATCCGTGCCCCAGAACACTAAGCCTCCCTGTACATCAACTGCAAAGGGTACTTCTTCGTGATCCTGCAGGCCGTGTCTGACCACCAGGACCAGTTCATGGACATCAATGCGGGCTGGTCCGGCAAGGCACACGACGTATGGGTGTACCACAACTTTTCTGTGTGCCAGAGGCTCCACGCTGGGACTTTCTTCCCCAACCACCACATCAGGGTCGGGGACGTAGACATGCCAGTGTGCCTGGTGGGGGATGCGGCCTACCCCCTACAGCCCTGGCTCATGAAGCCCTACATGGGACACCTGAACCCCTCCTGGCAGGCCTTCAATTCCAGGCTCAGCAGGGCCCACACTGTGGTTGAGGGGGCTTTTGGCTGGCTGAAGGCCTGATTTAGATGCCTCCTCACCCGCCTCGACCTCTCCCAGCACAATATTCCACACATGGTGGCAGCGTGCTGTGTGCTCCACAATTTATGTGAGAGGAAGGGGGAGGCTTTCCTGCCAGGCTGGATGGCAGAGGCTGACCGCCTGGCTGGCCAGTATGCACAGCACCACATGGCTGCCATCCAGGAGGCCCTTCGGGGGTCTGTCAGCATCCGGGAAGCCCCGCGGAAGAGCTTCCAGGCAGAGGAGGACTGAAATCCACCTGGCGTGCCCCACTGGGGCCGTGTGCCTTACATTCCACCTCCACCTCCTTCCCCTTTCCCCTCCCTAACCCCCCTTCCTGATGTACAATAAAAACACTCGTGTTGCCATGAAAAACTCTCTTTATTTAACATAACTGGGGTGGGGGGAGGGAGGGAATGAGGGCAGGAGAGGGGAGGGGGAAACCTGGGAGGAGGGAGCTGGAAGAGGGAAGCAAGGGGAGGAAGGGGGAGGGGAAGCTCAGGGTTGGGGGTCTTGCCAGCCCTCCTGTCTCGCAGCACTGTGGGTGCGGGGGCCTCGGCGTCCCCGGGGGGGGGAGTGGGTATGGAGGGTGGGGCAGGAGGGATGGAAGAAGCGGGAGGGGGAGCAGGGGTGGGAGGAGGAGTGATAGCTGAGGCGGCTGCAGGGGCTGGAGCAGCAGGAGGCAGCAATCGTTGCACCAGGGTCTGCAGGTGCTTGCAGAGGGCACAGCCCTGCTCCTGCAGCTCCTGCAAGCTCTCCTGCTGCAGGTCTTCTTGCACCCACTGCTCCTGGCTGTGGACCTGCCTTCCCAGTAACCCCAGGTGCTGCCACTGATACGCCTCCTGGTTGCGGGTGTGCCTGCTGGCCCGGGTGCGTGTGGATGTTCCAGGCGGGGTGGTGCGCCCTGCACTCGCAGGTGCTGTGGCTGTGGTGAAACAAGAGAAGTGGTCAGTTCTCCCTGGGGACATAGTGGGTGAAACCCAGGCCACCTCTGCAAGGCGAGGATGGCAGGTCTCCGCACCATTACATCCTGCTATCCCCGGGAGTGTGAGCTGGCCCAGGACTGCACTCCAGTCCCTGTGCTGCCTATAGTGTGGTATGTGTGGGGGGGAGGGGAGATGTGCCCTGCCTCTGTGTAGAGGGGGCGTCTGGAGGGAGGGCAGTGTGCAGTGTCTCTCCCCGGCATCAGGAGCCTGTCATGTGCCTTCATGCGTAGATGTGTGTGGGGAACAGGCCAGGGCCCCTGCATGGCACCCAGCTGGGGCCACATGTCCCGGCTGGCATGGCAGATGCACAGGTTGCCGCCTGGTCCGTGGTTGGCAAGGCCCACACTCACGGTCCCTGGGCTCTCCCTCCCCCCTCCACCCCGCATAAAGGGACCATGATGTCACTCACATGTGGAGGCCTCCCCGGCCTCGGATGAGACTGCTGATGGGCTCTCTGGTACGGCTTGGGGGTCCTGAGTGCAGGGCACGCTCCCTGCAGCCTCCTGTGGCTCCTGACTGTTGTCCTCTTCCTCTTCCTCCTCTTCCCCTGTGTCAGGGGCAGGGCCCTCTGCCCCGGGGTCAATGACCACCAGGGGGCACAGACCGTCTGACCCCCCAGGATGTGGTCCAGGGCCTCATAATGTGGGCAGGTATCCGGGTCAGCCCCTGGTTGGGAGCCCCTGGCATAGGCCTGCTGCAGTTCTTTAATTTTAGTCCACACTTGCTCCTGGCTGTGCATGTGGTCTCTGGTGGCCAGGCTGGCAGCCATGCAGCTGTAGATGGCCGCATTCCTGCGCCTAGTGTGGAGATCGTGGGCATTGGAGGCTTCCCCCCAAACCTCAATGAGGTCCACGATCTCTGCACTAGACCAAGAAGGTGCCCACCTTTTGCAGCCCCTGGCAGGCTCCTGGGAGCTGCCAGCTTGGTCCTGGGGAGCAGTGGAGGGCTGGGTGGCAGTAGGTTGCTGGCTCATGCTGTGCCAGGTGCACGGTCTGCTGGCCGTGTGCTGGCAGGCTTGCAAATGGCACAGGCACTGTGGCCAGAGTCTGCCCCTTTAAGGGCTCCGGGACTGGGGGGAAGCAGACGAGTTTTCCTGGTTGTGCCCAGAGTGGCCACCAGGGCTCCCAGGGAAAGGCTGGAGGCCCCTTATTTTGAATTAAGTGTCTACACAGCACTTAATTCGAAATAGGTATTTTGAAATAGCTATTTCGAATTTGGCATTACTCCTCATAGAATGAGGTTTACCAAATTCGAAATAAGCGCTCTGCTATTTCGAATTAAATTCGAAATAGCAGTTTGCATGTATAGATGCTATTGAAGTTAATTCGAAATAATGGCTGTTATTTCGAATTAACTTTGCAGTGTAGACATACCCTTATGTAGGTTACAGTCCTCGCTACAAGAATGATGACTCTCAAAAGAAGCTCAATCAACAGAGCCACATCTAGGCTATGTTTAGACTACGGGCTTCTTTCAGAAGAACCTTTTTTTCAGAAAAGATCTTCCAAAAAAACTTCTTCTGAAAGAGAGCATCCACACACAAAAGTGCATCAAAAAAGCAATCTGCTTTTTTGAAAGCTAGCATCCACACTGAATGGATGCTATCTCGCATTTAAGCGGGGATTACTATGGGTGGAATGGCACAAGGGCACCTGTGCTTTTTTCCTCTTTCCTTTTCTTTCAAAGGAACTCTCTCTTCCCCATCCACACACGCCTTTTTCTGAAAGAGCTCTTCCAGAAAAAGGCTTCTTCCTCGTAGAAAGAGGATTACCAACTCTGGAAAAACCCCTTGGTTCTTTTGATTTACTTTTGGAAGAACACGATTGCAGTGTGGATGTAACTCGGGTTTTGTCAGAAAAACGGCTATTTTTCTGACAAAACAATGTAGTTAGACATACCCCTACTTCTGAATGGAAGATTGTATAAAAACATGCCCCTCTACTCCTGCCGTTATAGTTTCCTTCCACTCTCCAGAGAAGAAGCATTTCCTGACTCTGAACTCCCTCCCAGTTTTTTCTTCAGGAGGGGTTCTTCCCACCTCCATTTCTGGATGAGCCTGCCCTTGCCATCACAGTAGTTCTTTATAGTCTCATCTCACAAGTGGAGAATTAACTGGAATTAGTCTACAAATTTGCAGTGTTTAAAATGATCCTTCATGCTAAAGGGTCCTGAGAGTTTTGCAGCACACATTACACACAGTATGCAAGAAGCAAAAATTGTGCAATACCCTCCATGCCAGTTTAAAAATTGTAGCAAGTCCAAAGTGTGCAACTTTTTCCATGAAATGTCAGTTTTTTATTTGAACACCATTTGTAACAGACTTCAAAATTTCAAACTCATAAGAAGACTGAAATCTTTAGTGATTTCTAGGTAAGATTCTAAAATGTGAGTTATTCAGTTCTGTACTTTTCCTCTCATTGTCCAAGAGCAGAACCCCATTATTTGAAATCTTATTGTTCAAACTTAATAAGGCTCTTTTGTTTCTTTTTCTTTTGAGTTAATTTTATATTAAATCAGTGACGCTGTGTGCATGGTTTCCCTGATGTTAGTAGTGACAAGTCAACTAGGAATATTGACAAGGGTTTAGAGACTTGGGAAGAAAAGACACGGCAGAATGCCCTTCAAGTAATTATGCTAATTTAGGCAGCATGTTATGGCTCACTAAGGTTCTGCATGCATTGTGGCACACAAGTGTTAGTTCCTCTGTGAGACTCTCATTTTAGATTTATGGAACATACTAACAGCTCTTTGGTATACAAAGGAATTTTTCATTAGCAATTCAGTCTACATACAATAGTTCTCCTCTGACTGCTGTGATATTTTACCTTGCAAAAAAAATGGCTCAGTATGCTGGAAAAAC
Source organism: Pelochelys cantorii (assembly GCA_032595735.1). Lineage (NCBI taxonomy): Eukaryota > Metazoa > Chordata > Testudines > Trionychidae > Pelochelys > Pelochelys cantorii. The sequence goes on along the minus strand of CM064328.1, from coordinate 60,326,664 downwards.
AGCTAATAAAAGAAAATTGGCCTACCAGTGCACCAGGCAGACTCCAAGTATTTTGACAGCTTAGAAATGCCACCCATTTTAAAAGCAGCTACAGGAGGGCCATCAATAGTGACAATTGGGAATGAGGTATGTGATATGGACACAGGCATTTGAATTATGCTGATAGAAAGCACTCTCAAACCAAATGATCAGCACATACAGCAGCTGCCATGTTAAAACTCCACATTTGCCCTTAATGGCATCTGAGATACCTCCAGTATGTCTTTGTTTAACGTGTCCAGACATACTAAAAAATATCCCACATACTGCATGAATAAATAACTTGTAGATGATAATTACTGTGGACAACCCATCAGATGGTAACTGACTTGTATTCTAGATGGAAGCCTAGAGGCTTAAGGATCTAGATCTCAACCCTATTCCACTGAGTTATTGGTATGGCCACACATTTAATAATCTTTCTGCATAATGTAGTCCATCCAGTCTTTTTCCAATACATTTTTTATTTGTGTCCAAAACTGAATGCAGTATTCTGGATACACTAACCTTTTTTCCACAGCCTGTCTATTTTATCATGATACAGTAAGATGATACCTCTACTTCTGAAGCATAAAATAGCACTGATTTTGTTGTTTGTTTACCATCCCATTGAATTGCAAGCTCATGGTAAACTTGCTGTGTACTTTCATATATAGCTCTCTTCCAGCACTGTGTTGAATCTGTGCAACTTAAGAACTAAGGGTCACCAAGGGCACGTCTAGACTACGTGTGGCTTCTGAAAGAAGATATGCAAATTTGGCTCAAATTTGCATATCTTCTTCCATTTTTTTCCCCGGAAGAGGCTTTTCTGATATTTGGCCCATCTACATGGGGCCAAATATTGGAAAAAAAACCAACCTCTTCCGAAAGCCCCCTTATTCCTCCTAAAAGAAGGTTTACAGGGGGCTTTCGAAAGGTTTTTTCCCCCAATATTTGGCCCTGTGTAGACGAGCCAAATATTGGAAAAGCCTCTTCCGGGGAAAAAAATGGAAGAAGATATACAAATTCAAGTCGAATTTGCACATCTTCTTTTGGTAGCCGCATGTGGTCTAGACATGTCCCAAATGAAATTAATAGGTAGTAGGTTTAAAACAAACAGAAATTTTTCTTCATGCAGTGAACAGTGGAATTCCTTGCCAGGGGATATTGTGAAGACCAGGACTTTAACGGGGTTCAAAGAAGAACTAGATAAATTCATGGAAGTTAGGTCCATCAATGGCTATTAGCCAGGATGGGTAGGAATGGTGTCCCTAGCCTCTGTTTGTCAGAGACTGGAAATGGATGACGGGAGAGGAATCACATGATGATTAACTGTTCTGTTCACTCCCTCTGAGGCATGTGGCATTGGCCACTGTCAGAAGACAGGATACTGGGCTAGATGGAACTTTGGTCTGACTTAGTATGACTGTTCTCATGTTCTTAACTAGGATTATTTATACGAGGTTTATCTGACTGTCACAACTAGCACTGGTAGCATTTAGGGGACAATGACATTGACATGAGAATGGCTAGAATGTTAATACATTTTCTTGAACAAGTATGCCCTGATAGCAAATACATATATGATACTTAAGAGGAATCTCTCACTGCGCTAATTGTATATGAGGAATAATGTACACATATGCTTAAGTTTCTATTATGTAATTACTATGAGTGTTCAATCCATTGCATCATTTGCCCCTCAAGTGGATATTTCCATTCATATCTAATACATACAACTTTGTATTACTCTCCTAGGTACTAGACAAGGAAAAAATGTAATATTAAACATTTTTTAAATAAAAGTTTACCAAAATAATTAAAAAGCAAAAAAAGTGCTTCTAATTATTTAAGGGTCTGAGTGATGGTGACCATTTGCACCTTCCATTTTCTCCCACTGAATTAAATGGACGGTTTCTGAGAGATGGGTGAGAGGGGAAAAAATAAAATATGTTATCATATAATCTATTGATTCAATGCAGGGGATGCAACAGGGAATGCATTTTAAACATCTGGACAGAGAGAAGGATCAAGCCCAAGCTGAGAAAAGATAATTAAAACTACTGTTGGGGTAAGGAATTGCATGTAACACATTTCATAGAGTATTAAGCTTAGCTGGCAGATTATTTTTATTTAGCAAAGATACTTATTTTGGTCTGCCTGTTATCACTTGCAACCACTTAAATACTATTCTTTATCTACTGTATATTTGAGAGTCTGCCCATCCATCTGTTCAAGAATTCCTCCTAAACAGTAAGAGCTAGCGTAACCTGCACACCTATTGGATGTGGTGTACTGTCCCATGTAGTGGCACTGTAGCGGGGCGGAGTGGCCGCCCGCTGAGCCGGAGGCGGAGGGACCCCTCTGGGAGCCATTTTGGGCACAGCCTAGCCCCGCCCTCTCCCCTGACCGGAAGCCAAGGGGCGGGGCTAGGACTATAAGAACTCTGCCAGGGAGCTCAGTAGGGGGCCAGCCTCCGAGGGAGACAGAGGCCTGGCCAGAGCTCCTGGCTGAGGAGGCTGGGACCTGGCCTGGGCCTCCCACAGCTGACTTCCTTAAGGCCAGCAAAGACTTCCCTGCCAGGGCTCTGCTGGGGCCTGGTGAGCTAGAGGACTTACGGACAGCTGTTACAGGGACCCTGCAGAAGCTCCAATTCCCCAAAGCCTGGATCGGGCCGCCAGGACCCTGCTGGGACGACACTGCCCTTGACTCCCTGACAGACCTGCTGGAGGTACAGGTACCTGCGAAGGGGGAGACAAGAAGTGGCCCAGGGGGTAGCACGGGCTGATAGCAACCCTAGGCCAGCAAGTTGAGGGCTGGAGCCCTGCTGAGCCAGTAGCAGTGGCAGTGCTGCATCCAGGGCCCCTGGGTCGGGGCACAGTGGAGTGGGTGGGCCTGCGCCCCCCCCCACCATCCGCAGATGGGGTGGCAGTCTCCCCCTCGCCCCTGCAGCAGGGACGCTACCTGCCCAGCTCCTGAACTAGGAGCTTCTACAAACCGGTGTGTTTGTTTGCGGCCATGCCTTGCACCAGGGCCTGGCCGCCATTTGCTGCCCCGCCCTGAGCTAGGGCCGGGCCCGCAGTTTGTGTACCGCCCCGCCCTGCATGAGGGCCTGGGCTCAGTTTATTGTGTTTATCACCCCGCCTTGCTCGAGGGCCTGGGCCTGTATCCGGTATTTGTTACCCTGCCCTGCTCGAGGGCTCGGGCTTACCTACTGTGCTTTGGTGCTGGCCAGGAGTCAGGCTGGACCTTTTAAAGGGGCAGGACTAGGACTGTAGCCCTGCCCAGAACTGTGAGCCGAGAGACTGGAGTATATGATGAACTGCTTCCCCGTGGCCCGGACCTGAGGCAAGGCCGGGCCCCTGAACTATTGCCTCTCACCCCGGACCTGAAGCAAGGCCGGGGCTGTGAACTATTGACCCCCGGAAGGGGAAAGCTTAGAGGCTGTTGTTGGTACTGCCGGAGGGCAGTGTCTCGAAAAGGACCCTGCCACCTGCCGTCCGAGCTAATTCCCCGGATCGCCGGTTGGTGGTGCTGTGGCGGTAGGGGTACCCTGCCACAGGCACTTAGACAGGAGTGTCCAAAAGGTCCTTGGGTAGACAAACTATGAGTTATCATGTTACCTGTCTCCTCAAGGAAGAATCCTGTAGAACTAAGTAAAGATTAGTTTCACACATACAGAATGGGAACTGACTGTCTAGGAAGGAATACCGCAGAAAGGGATCTAGGGAGTCATAGTGGACCACAAGCTAAATATGAGTCAACAGTGAGTGTGGCATGGATGGAAAAAGGCAAACAGGATTCTGGGATGCATTAACAGACATGAGAAGTTAGTCTTCCGCTCTACTCTGCGCTGTTTAGGCCTCGATTGGAGTATTGTGTCCAGTTCTGGGCACCACATTTCAAGAAAGATGTGGAGAAATTGGAGAAGGTCCAGAGAAGAGCAACAAGAATGATTAAAGGTCTAGAGAACATGACCTATGAAGGAAGACTGAAAGAATTGGGCTTGTTTAGTTTGGAAAGGAGAAGACTGAGAGGGGACATGATAACAGTTTTCAGGTATCTAAAAGGTTGTCACAAGATGGAGGGAGAAAAATTGTCCTCCTTGGCCTCTGAGGATAGGACAAGAAGCATTTGGCTTAAACTGTAGCAATGGAGGTTTAGGCTGGACATTAGGAAAAAATTCCTGACTGTCAGGATGGTTAAACACTGGAATAAATTGCCTAGGGAGGTTGTGGAATCGCCATCACTGGAGATATTGAAGAGCAGTTTGGACAGACATCGTTCAGGGACGATCTAGACAGTGCTTGGTCCTGCCATGAGGGCAGGGGACTGGACTCAATGACCTCCTAAAGTCCCTTCCTGTTCTAGTATTCTATGATTCTATGATTAAGCTGCTATGGATCTGTGAATATTAAGTAAGCTTCTAAACAAATGATTAAGGATTTACAGAATTTCAGAGCAGTCTGAGCTTGGAAAGAGCACCATTATCAAGAGAAGCTTAGTTCATTGTGTCTTTAGAGAAGTCTGCAGCTGCCTTCACTTTTAGTTATTGTATCTTAATATGAAATATCCAATATTCAGCTACCTATGAATTAGTGTTTTCCCAGGTTATACTGACTATCAGTCTACTCTACTGTATGGGCAGGGATAAATTACGATTAGTCTGGTCCCAGACAATCTTAGACTGACACATAAATCTCTACACAGGCTTCAACTAACAGTACTTTGGTAGGCACTACTCAGTAGGCACTAAAGAGAACCAGAGCATGAAAATAATGATGGTTTAGGAGCACTGACAAGAAGCTGAGCTTTTTGGCTTTGTCTGACACTGGAAATTGTTTTTCACATAAACTACTCATAGAAGTTAACTTTTTATCTACTATAATAATCTGATTTTGTAAGGAAGGCAGTTTAATGAAGTACTATTTTCTTTAACGAAAAAGAAATGTATTCAAGGAGCAAGTCTTAAAAGCTGATAAGGGTTCTCCAAAGCACTTCTCTTGCCTCCCCTCCCCCAACCTTTCTATATGTTTATTGAAATAAGAGTACAATTTTACTTTCCTGGGATTTTTCAATATCAGGCCACTGCTCATCTTAATTGACTGTATTATTGCTGTGTTATGGATAAAGCGCTCCTTTCTTGTACCTTGTAAATGGTTGTCAGCTTTTATAGCAGTCCAGGGATTTTTGAAACGGGTTCAAGAAAAAATAACCCAGAAGATTGAGAATCAAATTAGTAATTCAAACCAAGCCAAAAAAGAGCAACATTACTGCTGTCTACACAGTATGGAACTGCATATGGAATCTGGTTATTGATGTGACAGTACCAAGAATTGAAACTTTGTTCTTTTTGTTGCTTTTTCCCAGAACTAATCATGCTGTCACAAAGAGTATTTTAAGTACTTGCCTTGAATATACTGAAGACACCTAGATCTATAGGCATAATTCAGATGTCAAAGTCAGCTTAAAATGAATCTAAGTGTATCTTACACCTTTTCAGATTTCCTCATTATTACACCCACATATCACCATGTATTTTACAGTTACCTTGTGAATTTGACTGGATGTATTAGAATCTTCTTACATGCAAAAGGCACAAAAGAGCAAGAAAAATAGCATCAGTAGTAATAGGAACAAAAGTAGAGGAGGGCAGGGGCAGGGTTAGTCCCTGGTGGGCTGCCACTGCTATATTTACCTGCACTTCCACAAGTATCAGAGATTGGAGCTCTCATTGGCTGAGTATTGCTGTTTGTGGCCAATGGGAGTGGCGGGAAGCATCACGGACTGGGACCCCACTTCCCACTACTCTGATTGGCCACGAATGTTGATCCACAACCAACAAGAGCTGTGTTTGCCCAATACCTGCAGAGGTGCAGGTAAATGTAAAGAAGGGAGTACACCAGTGACTAATGCTGATGGAGCAGATCTGGCCCACAGGCTGGTCTTTGCCTGCCCCTGAACTAGAGGATGTATCTTAATGGACATTTACTTCTGTCTCAGCCCTTAGTCTTCAGCTGGTGTGACACACTGCAAAGAGGTGTGGGGACCCAGGTCACCTGAAGATTATCACCTGAAGATTATGCCTAGAACAAGAACAGATCTTTAGGGTAAGAATCTGCTTAGAATAAGTTTTTTAGTGAATTAGCTCTAGCTATGTGTTTTCTTTTCATTTGAACTTAATAGCTTACTTTGATCTGTCTGTTTTCACTTGCAACTACTTAAATCCTGTTTTTTTTACTTAATAAAAACACTTTTGTTTACTATCGAGCCCCGCGTAAATAATTGTTACTTGTAGGGAATGACCAGTGTGCATATCTCTCTTTCATTGATAAAGAAGGCAAACATCCTCATCAGCTTTCCCTATGTAAAACTTTTACTCAGAGAAAAACAGACAGATTTATTTGAGGTTTTGATCCCTTTTGAGGGTTTGTTTCCTGGGTGCTATGCCATGGAACAGCTTTCTCACAAAGCTGTAGTGGTTCATTATCTGCCTTGCTCTTCTGGGGAGTGGCAACCCCAACTCTGTGCTTGTCTGGAGGAGACCAGAGTATCTGGCTCAGCAATTCAGGCTGATGGGGAGCTCCAGGGAGCAAGATGGCGGAGTCAGAGGAAGGCATCAATTTGAGAATTTCTCTAGGATAGGTAAGGGGAAAACATAATGCTTATCTTTATAAAGGAGAACAAGAAGAACCAGGGAATTGTAGATATGTCAGCCAAACTTCAGTATCCAGAACTATAGTGAAACAAGTCATTAAGCAATCAGTTTGTAAGCACCTAGAGGATAATAGAGTTAAAGAATAGCCAATATGGTTTTGTCAAACAAATCATGCCAAACCAGCCTATTCCTTTCTTTGACAGGGTTACTGGCCTACTAGATAGAGAGGAAGGCTCGATTTTCAGTAAGTCTTTTGTCATGTGGGACTATCATTCTCATATGGAAACCAGAGAAATGTGGTTTAGATGAAATTATTATGAGGTGAAAGCCCAAGCAACTGTATTCAGTTTTCATTGGTTCACTGTCAATCTGAGAAGGTATATCCAGTGGTCTCCCACAGGGGTCAGTTCTGGGTCCAGTACAAATCAATATTTTCCTTAGTGACTTGGATAATGGAGTGGAGAGTACACTTATAAAAACCTGCAGACGTCATTAAGCTGGCAGAGGTTCCAAGCATTCTGGAGGACAGTATTGTAATTCAGAACAACCTTGACAAATTGTATTGCTAGGAAGGTGAAATTTAATAAAGTACAAAGTACTACACTTAATAAGGAAACAAATCAAATGCAAAATTACAAAAATAGGGAATAACTAGCTATGTGATAGTACTGCTGTAAAGGATCTGGAATATAGTAGATCACAAATTGAAAATAAATTAAAGTGTGATGCAGCTCTAAACAAGGCTAATAGTCTTGGGTGTATCATCAAGAGATTTGTTAGTAAGACATCAGAGGTAGCTGTCCTGCTCTACTCAGCACTGATGAGATCTCAGCTGTTGTACTGTGTTCAGTTCTGGGCTCCACACTTTAGGAAAGCCCTGGATAAATTGGATTTTAGAGAAGAGTAAGAAAAAATTATAAAAGATTTAGAAAACCTGATTTATGAAGAAAGGTATGTTTAGTCTTGAGAAAAAAAGACTGAGGGAACACTCAATAATAGTCTTTAAATATGTTAAGGTATGTTATAAAGAGGAGAATGATCAATTGTTCATGTCTAATGAAAGTAGGGCAAGAGGCATTGGCATAATTTTCAGCAAGAGAGTTTTAGGTTAGATGTTAGACATTTTTCCTAACTATACATGCAGTTAAGTTCTGTAATGGGCTTCAGAGGGAGGTTGTAGAATCTCTGTCCTTGAAGGTTTTAGAAAAAGGCTAGGCAAACCATTTTCAAGGATGGTCTAGGAATTCGGTCCTGCCTCAGTGGAGCAGTCTGGACTAGAAGACCACTTAGTGTCCCCTCTAGCCTTGCATTTCTGTGGTTCAAACTTACTCAGCTTTGTTTGAGTGTATGTTATTATTCTCATCTCAATGTGTTTGTCTTTCTTGGTGTGCAGTTAGCCATAGAAACAGATGCACTTTTCTCAAGTTACTTGCAATTCACCTCCTCATTTGTCAAAATCCATTTCTAGAATGTCAAAAACTCTGTTATGGATGTTTTGTCTTTTGCGGTTTTCTAATTTCATTCTACAAGGAAGGAAGATGGTGATAAGACTCAGTGAATGACAGTTTATTTTCTAACTCTTGAAACAAATATAGTTCTAATAAGAATGGACATTTAAAAAAGTAAAATAATTACTTTACAAACAGTAACAGTTTTTAAACATACTACATCTTCAAGAGCAAGATTGGTGAGTATTTAGAATATATTGTACCCTTGGAAAAATACAAGTGGGACTTCTCTGGTCCGACACTCTCGGGACCAGAGCAATCCCGAATGACAGAATTTTTTGGACCAGGGGAAGTCAAAACTCCCTTCCTGGCTATTGGCCCTGCACTGCTCCACAGACCCGCTGATCCCAGCCCTGTTGGGGCTGGGCTTCCTGGTTGGGGCCAGGGCTACACTTTGCAGTGTGCTGACTCCAATTGGGGCTGTGCTTTCACCGCCAGCCCAGGCTGCCAAAGCTCCACTCCTGACTGCACTCCCAGGCCCTGGCCCCACTCACTCTGGCCCAAGTGGGGACTATGCTCTGCACTATGCTGGCCTGGCTAGAACTGTACTGCCAGCCCCTGCTGGCTGGGGATGTGCTCCCATCCCCACTGCTTCTGACCAGGCGGGGCTGCGCTCCCCACTGTGTCATCCCCACTGCTGCCAGGGCTGTGCTCTAGGGTATGGCTGTGCTCTTCATCGTCAGCCCCAAAGGAGGCTGTGCCCCCCATTATGCCAGCCCTGTTACCACCAGGGCTGCTCTCCCCTCCACCAGCCCAGCCCCTGAAGCTGGCCAGCTGGGGCTCATCTCTCACAAATGTTGCTGGACCAGATTTTAGAGGTGCAACCTGTATTACACTGATCATAGCAATAAAAACACTGGTCCTGTTCTATTTATACAAGTTTGAGGAGAAACAACATTTTTCGTAGCAATCAGAGCACTTGTAAATATTTAAATTTTGACATTGCCTTCATAGGTTAGGGCCCTACCAAATTCACGGTCCATTTTGGGCAATTTCACATTCATAGGATTTTAAAAATAATATAGTTCATGATTTGAGCTATTTAAATCTGAAATTTCATGGTGTGCTATTTGTAAAGGTCCTGACCCTAAAAGAAATTGTGTGCGCATGGGGGTGGAGGGTGGGAGAAGGGGGTTTCCAAGGTTATCAAAGGGAGGTTGCAGTGCTGCTACCCTTATTTTTGCATTGCTGATGGCGGCAATGCCTTTAGAGCTGGGCAGCTGGAGATGGATGGCTGCTGGCTGGGAGCTCAGTGGGATGGTATGGTATTGTATTGCTTCCCTTCCTTCTGTGTTGCTGCCTGCAGACCTGAGCCTACAATCAGTAGCTATCACTTTCCAGCTGCCCAGCTCTGAAGGCAGCACAGAGGTAAGGGTAGCAATACTGTGGCCCTCCAGAAATGTAGTATAACCCCCCTGCAACTCCCTTTTGGTCATGATCCCCAATTTGAGAAATGCTGGTCTTCCCCCCATGCTCATGAAATCTGTATAATATAGGCTAAAAGAACACAAAAAACCAGATTTCATTGGTGGGGGGAGGGGGAAGAGAAGACCAGATTTCACTGTCCATGGTGTTTTTGGTATGATGTTACTTCCTTTTTCATATGAATATTTAGATTCTTGTCAATTAATTCTATTTGTTTCAGTGAAATTGGAATGTTAATGGGCAAATAATATTATTTGGAGGACATTAATTTTAATTACTTCTATTATACCTAACATAGATAAGAGCAGAATATGTATCTATTAAACCATCTCTTAATGTTTTTAATAAAGGCCTTTTAAATCTAGCTTAAGTGATGGGTTTTTTAAGATCTTATATTAATACTCCTAGCTGCTTTGAATTCCTTATGTTCACATTTTAGTTTAACTAAAATTGTGGTATTTCCTTATAGTCAGAATTTGAGCTGTATTCAACTATGATTTTCAATTCTTCTGGGACTGATTTTAAAGGGGTTGAAATATACAAGAAGTCTGGATAAATTTAAGTTTTATTTAAAACCTTCCTTTTAAAAAATTTCAAATACTAGCTGCCTGTGCTTTTATTGAAGATGGGCTGAGTATGGGAAAAGAGGGCTACTCTGGGGGAAGGCAAATCTCAGAGTATTTTATCCTTAATATTATAAACAGCACAAGAGACCCTTCATGAAGAGACTACTAATGGGAAATAATGATTAGCTATTTAAAAAAGTTAATCTGGCAGAAGAAAACAGACAATTTACATCAAAATGCTGGAGGAGATGTCATTATAATGTGAATCTTCATATTTTATGGAATTATCCCTCTTGAAAGGCTTCTGGACTAATGTTAAAAAATCAGCCCAAGATTTAATTTGTCCAAATTTATTGAATTTAAGCAAAAGCAAATCTCTTCAGAAATTTTAATTGTATTTAATCTCTTTGCTCTGTATTTGAGCACCATATGGGCTATTCAAATTTAAATTGGGCTATAATCATACAAATCCAGACCTGGAAGGGACCTCAGTATGTCACCTAGTTGGGATGTAAGCAACTAGTTGACTATATGATAAGCAAAAGCTTATTGGATGGTCAACACATTAGTTGACTAGCCACCTTCCCCCCTTGCTACCTCTATCACAAAGAGGCAGCAAGGGGGGGGGGGCGGAAGAGAGGGTGCTGGGGGGAACCAGCTTAAAAGCTGGTTTGCCTCCAGCTCCAGGGGACAGGGCAGGGTAACAGCACTGGCGCTTACACTTTGAAATGTTCAAGAACCCCAGCAGGAGCTCATGTGCATTTCAAAGATTGATACACTGCGTGGAGCCCGGGGCCAGCAGGGAGTCCCCACTGACCCCAGGCCCCACTGGGGTTCTTGTATACTTCAAAGACGGAACGCATGCTAGTCCTTATCGACTAATTGAATAGATGATGGAAAGCCCATAGACTATTCCATTAGTTAATTAATCAATATTTAACATCCCTATCATCTCAGCCAATCCCTAGCACTGAGGCAAGACTAAGTATTATCTAGACCAGGAGTCGGCAACCTTTCAGAAGGGGTCGGCAACCTTTCAGACTTCTATTTACAGGTCTGCGTGCCATTGATACTTTTTGAAGTCAATAATAGTCCTACTTACATTTTAGCAGCTACATTAATAAATAAATTAAAGTGCAAATCTTACCATTTAGTGTGATCCGTGGCCTTGCTTTCCTTTGATGAGTTCTCCAATCTTGAGCACTTAGTTTTGATACTTTAAGCAGCACACAAGCCTCTGTCTCTAGTGCTGCTGTGCCAGTGATAATGGCAGAAGAACAGCAGCCTGATCCACCATTGCAGCAGCAGCCACCACCACAGCAGCCACCCGGCACTCCCATGGCACACCACAGCTTCATGTCCAGACCCAGCAGCCACCCCACCACCTGCCCCAGGAGCAGCTACCATGCAGCCCTAACCCTGCTCCAGCCCTTCCCCAGTGCTGAAGCTGGGGCCACGGCCAAGTGGTGACTTCCCAGCTGTCCTGGTTGGTGGCCCTAGATGCCAGGGGAGCTGCTGCTATAGCCACATGGTCCTGGGCTGGCCCCAGATGCTGGAGGAGTCGCTGCCCCACCGCTGCCTCCTCCCAGCACTGCTGGGCATGGTACAGCCTAACCTGCTGTCAGGGAAGGAGGAGGGCTCCAGCGGCAGCACAGGCTCCCTGATGTGTGGGAGTTGAGTTCCCCAGGTGCTGCTAAAAATCGGCTTGCGTGCTACTTAGGGCACATGTGCCGTAGGTTGCCGTCCCCTGATCTAGACCATCCCTGACAGGAGTTTGTCTGACTTGTTCTTTAATAATCTTTGATGACAGAGAGTTCAAAACCTCAGGAGGAAATTTATTCCGGTGTTTAACTACCCTTGCCATTAACAAGGGTTTTTTTGTTTTGTTTTTAATGTGTAATCTAAATCTCCCTTGCAGAAATGTAAGCCCACTACTTCTTGTCCTGACCTCAGTGGTTAAAAAGAACAATTTATCAACCTACACCTTATATCAGCTTTTTATGTACTTGAAGACATATGGCCCCCTCCGTTTTATCTTCTCCTGACTAAATAAACACAATTATTTCAATCTTTGCTTGTAGGTCATATTTTCTAGACCTTCAGTCATTTGTTTTTCTCCAGTTTATCCAATCTTTCTCAAAGTGCGGTGCCCAGAACTGGATACAGTATTCCAACTGAGACCTTATCAGTGCTACTTGCTTACAACATTCCTGCTAATATCCCACAGTGTTTAATTTTTAGTAACATTATTATGTTGTTGACTCCATTTGTGACCCACTGTAACCTCCAGAACTTTCTCTGCAATACACCTTCCTAGGAAGTCATTTCCCATTTTGCACTTGTGCAGATGATTATTTTTTCCTCAGTGTTGTTCTTTGTGGTTGTCCTTATTACATTTTATCCTATTTGAAACCATTTCTGCAGCCTGACAAGACCATTTTGAATTCAGAGACCACAAGGAATGGAATAAAGCCAAGGATGATTATAGCCCAGAAGTGTCCTGGCCATTTACCATTTTTGCTTACTCTGCCCCACTTTCTCTGCTCTGCCAGCAGCAGATAGAGCCCTTCTGTTGGCTGTACATAAACTGATCATCATCATAACACTAGAGTGATTCTCCCTGACCCAGTTAAATCATCTTCAATACCAGCTAACAGTCGCTGCACATCATAAAGCAGGTGCCCAGCACTGGAGCATCTGGCCCCGGAACCACATGCAAACTTTTTGAGATGCTTTTGTATGAACTCTATAGAAAAATAAATTGCACTGCAATTACATGCAACTTTGCTGTCAGTACAGCTTCTGATAAGCAATATCAGAGACTGCTACGTCGGCAGAATTAAAGAAAACCAAAAACCATATTTCTTCTTCATCTCCATTGTGCTGAGCTGGAACTTTGCTCAGTGCTTCTTCTGAAAAGCCCATTTGTCATAGATCATATTTCTTTGGGGAAAATATTTATTTGAAAACAGCAAACTACTTGCTTCTTTGCTTTTCCCCCACATTGTGCTCAGGGTAGACAGGACTTGTCTTAACACAGACCAATGTGTGAAATGAGAGTACACAACCCAGTGCACTGAGTAAGGCAGGCTACACGGAGTGTGCACTACAATAATCCATAGAGATATAAGACAACTCACAAGAAGCTGTCAGGCCCCAACATAATACCCTATATCCCAAGGCCAAGTGCTTTCACCTGAAAAAATAATGTATTAAGTTATGGTAGAGGAAGCTGTATACCAAATTTCATGGTTCTAGCTCTTATCGTTTAGGAGGTGTTCTTAAATGGATGGATGGACTCTCAAATATATAGTAGATTAAAAAGTATTTAAGTAGTTGCAGGTGAAAACAGACAGATCAAAGCAAGTATCTTTGCTAAATTAAAAAAACATGCCAGCTAAGCTTAATATTTAAGAAACTTTTTCCATACATTTACTTACCCTAACAGTAGTTTTAATGATCTTTTCTCACAAGCTAGGCAGACGCCTAGCTTGGGCTTATTTCTTTCATCTGTTCAGATGCTTCGAGCAGTTATCGTGGTGGTAAGCAGGAATGACACATCTACACAGCAGACATAAAGCCAAAATAAGCAACGCAACTTCAGTATGTCTATTGTATAGCTTAAGCTGAAATAGCTTATTTTGGCTTTTGGCACTGTATACACGGCAGGAAGTCTGAGGAAGAGCACTCTTCCTCCGACTTCCCTTAAGCCTCATAAAATGAGGGTTACAGGAGTTGGAGTAAGAAGTCCTCCAGCTCAACATCATTTTGACATTATGTCAAAATAACTGCTTGTAGTGTAGATGCAGACGATGTTATTTTGGAATAACATCAGTTACTCCAAAATAACACTGCTGTGTAGATGTACTTGAAGTGTCTTGGTGTTTGGCCTGCCAAATTCCCTATAAAAAGATTTAGCCCAAGGCAGGAATCCTTTGTGTTCAGTTTTAGCCTTTTGACACCCCCATAGAAAAGTACCACAATCAAAATGGTTCCATCATCAGATGGCCAGGCCACATGTCTTGGCAGGACCAACCATAGTGCAGTTTTACAGGAAAAACAAGGATATTCATAGATCGTTGTCTTGAGTATTGGGCCATTAAGTTCCTTGAGTACTGCTAATGGCCTTCACTAGCACATGTTTATACTTCATATTTCTAACTTCAAATACAGGAATGATACATGTACACAAATATAATATACACATTTGGAGTATTAGAAGCTCTCCAGTGAAAGGTTACATGCCACATTTTACATAAAGCATATTTGAGTTAGGAGGCATATTCATATTAAAAACATATTTCCATAAAGAGCATGGAGGTATACCATCACAGTTACCCTTTCCAGAAAACAAATTACTGGGATTTACTCATGGCATTCTATCCATTGCTGCCAGGTAAGTGGAACATCTAGAAGGAGAAATGCTTGACCCTTTCTCAAGTTCTTCAGCTACCCTTTTTATATAGTGTTGAATTGCTTTAAAGAGACATCTTTTAAATGTTAGGTATTTGAGTTTTCTTATTTTAACATCCACAAGTGTGCCAGGTGCATAACAGAAAACACTATTAAGTTTAATGATCCACTTCTGACATCTTTTGTCCGTTAGTGGAAGCTGACGTCATGAGGAATCTCACTTGAGTAAGGTGTCTAGGATGGGACTTACTTTTTACTCATGTTTGAAATAAATATCATGTTATAACCCAAAAACAACTCTTCTTCTCAAAATAATGAGATATGTGACAGAATGCGGCTCTTTCCAATGTTAAACAAGGGTTTTGCATGTAATGTGGTGACTGAGGAGCAGCTGAGTCTATATTTCAAGGCTCAAGGTATCTAGCTGCCTAGAGTTTGGAGTGCATGCGTAAAAGAGTGTGCCCTCCATAAGGGAAAGGTGCTTGTTACAAAGAAAAAGAAGGAAAAATTGTTAATAGGGGTTTGAGTGCTGTGGGATTTCAATGGAAGCTTTTCCTAAATGAGTATTTCAAGATATTGGAGCTTCTGAATCTTTAGGAAATTACTTGACACATCCATCAGCTCCAACAAAGAAGCACCTATTACCTAAAGCTTTTCAGCTAGCTCAGTTAATTTTCTGCTTGTTCTCAGATGCAGTAAAGGAATAAACTGTGTGCCAAAAAAGCAAACTTGTACAATTCATTTCTTGTGACTGTTTAAATTGAATGCCCGCACCTTATTTTGCAGTTTAATAACCCAATACATCGTCACATTGTTAGCATGTAGGATAGGAAATGAAAACACTTGTAGTGGAACATATAAACAGTTTTAAATACGTTCAATTAAGTAGCTTTTAGTTAAAATTAAAATAATAGTTTATCTTAACATGGATTGTTCTCTTAATTGTCTTTTGCTTTTAAAAGTTTATTCCAAATGATTTCAAAATGGGTTTCTCTTATGTAGTGTCCTACTCTTCCACTCTCCACAATTTTCCCTGGAATATCTTTTTTTTTAACTAAGAAAACCCCCGAGAAATAAAACAAAAACAAAAAACCCACAGAAATGGGGAGGGAGAAGGATTGCATTAGTGCATTCTTTTTAAGTCCACATGATTGTACTTTGGCTGATATGAGACAAACACACAAAATATAAAATAAGTAATGAAAACACAGCTTGCACGCCACTGTTCTACAATACTTTTGGTCTCCAAATATTACTTAACATTCTCATCTGTGCTGTTCATATGAACCAATGGTGTGCAAGATATGTTTGGGTTCCTCATTATTATTATATTGTGCATCTAATTTGCATAGAGATGTGCACTTTGTTTCATGCTTTATTTTACAGTCCCCTTAGACAGTGGATTATTTTGTAATCAGAAATAGAAATTGTTCCTGCCTGGAAAAGAATTTGAATCTTTAAAAAAAACCAACTGATATTCAAGAAACTTGCTAGGAATACAATCAATCCTAGATTCAAACCCTGAACTAATTTTTCACTTCACATGTATTTGAGATGGTGTCACTTGCTGTTGGTTCTCTAATCCTTACCATGTTATCACTGGGGCAGTTCTGGTATGAAGGGGAGAGAGGCTGTTGCTAAACGTTGTCAGCAATTGGAATATAGCAGATAGCATAAGGCAGAAATAAACCATAATACCAGTCAAAAAGCATTATTATTACCTATATTCACTGAGCCAAATATATTCCATTGGTATTTGTGTTCCACAAATGTTTGATTGATTACCCAAGGCCTATTGCTTTACAGGTTGAAACTCTCTAATCCAGCACCCTTGGGACTTGACAGGTGCCAAACCAGAGAATTTGCTGAACTAGGGGTAGTCAATATTGTCCAGTAGCATTCCCAACACTTCTACCACTTCCTGGGCTCTTTGAAGCTGTAAACATATTTTAGGGAGCCGTGGCTATAAACGTATTTTAGGGGAGCTGTGAGAAATTTGGTCACAGCCATGATAAGTGGACATCTGGCTAACTAAAATCATGCCAGATCATGGATGTTGCTGGACCAGAGAGTGCTGGACTGCAAAAGTTCAACCTGTAGTAGTTTGCATGTTATCTGAGGTGCCACAGGACTCCTCATTGTCTTGGTAGATACAGACTAACATGGCTACCCCCTGAGACTTTTTTAAGTGTTACTCTTTTAAACATTCAATAGTCAATGGATATCAACAAATATGTAGCAGTTAGTGTCATTAAAAACTTAATCCACTTTAGTTTCCTTAATATATGCCCATTTATTGATTTAAGAACTCATGTCACAGTGAGGCTGTTTGTTTACTTTTATTATCTGAAGCATTTAGGTTGGTTTAAAAGGTTAGTATTTAAAGTGGATTGAGTACTTACTTTAGCTTCATGACTTTCAGTGTGTTGACACCTTACACCACTGTAAGTGTTTTCAAGGATTTTAAGCAGTTTGTCTTTCCAGCATTTGAAGTGTCCTAAGGGTCTGACACCTTGATTGTTTTCTTTACAAAATAGCTGTCTGTAGGAAGTTTGAAAATATTGATTTAACTGTTTTTGCCACTTCAAGGTTGAAGACTTAGTCTCCAAAGTCAGGAAATGAAAAACTTCAGCTGCCTGCAGAAACAGTGACTCAGTCACACTACATGCATGTCACATTCTTGGTTTCTCTGATTAAATATGTAGTTTGATATAGCAATATTTATTAAGTAATACTTATACAATAACATTTATTAGTAGATTATTGAACATCCTGCGCCACATAGACAACTCGATGCAGAGATTTACTTCTTGACTTTAATTGTGCATCTTGAATATTGCTTTTGTGGCAACATGGGAATTTCTTTGCATTTGATTCCAATTCTCTTGAAGCACCCGCTAATATAGTCGTTTTTGAGTTGCCATTTAAATATCCCTTTGCTGAAAAATCAGACAATATGAGGTGCAGATATATACCCATCCTTAGAATATTGGAAAGTACTTTCTTTTTGGGTATAGAAAGCTAGGTTGTCCTATCTCTAATATGCTGACTTGTCTTTGGAATTTGTTTTTGTCACATAACATTACTTTAAAGGTTTGATATTTCTGTTCTAGATAATGTACTAATTTTGATTTATAGTCATACTTATGCAAACAGGAATTGTGTTTACACACTAAATCTTACTGATGTTGTTCACATGCTTGTAAATGGCTTGACCAGCAAGTTGAGTACATGTACCCATTGGTTAGGAAGCAAAAAAGTAGAATCAATTGAGGTCTAACACACAGCTCTGCTGAAGCATAGGAAATGTCACTTTCATTGTAGCAAAGACTGCATCCTTTGCCACAATATTTAAATTTCCTCCACAGGATCCGGTCATGTTTCCTATTTAAAGCATTTGTGCTCCCTCCCACGTAAAAAATGTCTTAAAATAAAAACATGAACTCTTAGAAGAGCATGTGCTTTCTGGAGTAGTTGTGCCTTCATGTAGTGTGAGAAAGTAACTAAGAATGTACTCACAACAACTGAATGTGCTAGATTATTGTCTGGGTAGAGGGAAGAGGTCAGGGCTCCTTTACGTTCCTCATTTTATTTGGGTTATAAGAGAGGAAAGGCGGTCACACTTAGCTGAGCACAACCAAGGGGGAACAGAAAGTGTCCAGTGCAGATGGGGAGGCACTGACCCACCATGTGCTCTGTGGGGTAATATTCGTACCCTGTGCACTCTAGAAGGAGTGCTCCATAGATCAGGAGAATTCACTCTCCAGTCCATAGGGCCAGAGTAGTTTTATGGTCTGCTTTGGCTTGAGGTAGTCACTATTGTTTTGGGACCAGGAAGAAATTTTTCCCTCAGCAGGTTGGCTGAAATGTGTGGTTTTTTCCCCCTTCCCATGTCAAGTCATGACCCTGATGACATAGATAAAAGGTTAGGTCAATATATTGAAACTTAAGCAGGTGTCCAGTGTGGGTAGTTGCTACAGAGGGGATACAGTTCCCTCTTAAACATATATCTGAAGTGAATTTAGGACTAGGAATGTTAGAAGCTGGGACTCCTAATGTCTGGTAAATGGGAAGATAAGCAGTGTACCCTGTAATCTTTTCCATTCCTGTGCTGAACACTGCCCCTTATGCAGGAACACACTGTTTTTATTCATCACCTGAACTTAGCTGAGAGATACCACCTGCTGTTTCACTTTTGTGATTCACATTGGGATCCTTTGTTCTTGCATGCCTTCTCTACGCTATTCACTATTTTGTATATTTCTGTCATTCTGTCTGCCTTGTCTCTTCTCTGAATGAAACAATTCCCATCTTCCCACTTTAACTCATGTCTATTTTTGCCTTTATTTTGAGTCTCTTATTTTTGTTTTGAGAGAAGGTGACAGAACTCAATGCGTTATTCTAGTCATCGGCATACCACCTATTATATGGCATTGTATAACTATATTTTCAGTAACTTTCTATTATGCATTGTGCCTCTGTCACAGGGATAACAGTAGCTTTCAGAGGAGCTTAGCAATTCAGTGTCACAGGGACCTCTTGTCCTCCTAGAACATCTGACTGACTGATTTGGAGTTTATAGTGTTGCATTTTTTTCTAGTGTACTGGGTTATGCTCCTTCTAAATGGAAGCCGTATTGGCCTTTACCCAGAAGACAACATTCTATGTATGCTGGAATTGGAGAGCCAGTGCTAGGATTAGCTAGGACTAGGGAGAAGGCTTGAGCCATGCCTTTGGGGAGGGGCTCCATAGGTTGTTACCGAGCTCAGAAGGGCACATGAATGGTTATCTGGAATTTGTGACAAAATGAGGAATTTTCCTGTAACAGACTTTAAATTGCTCTCTATGCTATAAGGGTTTAGAGATTGAGCGGCAAGCTTGGATGCTTTTGTTTTGTCACTGGAAAAGGAAAGGATTAAGAAAAGCTCTCAAAGTCTCGGTTCAAATATATTTCATTGAAAATTAATTCATAACGAGTCCTCACTAAGATTAGATACTGTTCATTGGCATTTCACAGTTTGTTCCAATGGCAGGATTGCCTTTGTGTATGTACGAGTTTTGAAACAACAAAATATTTCTTAATTCTTAAACCAGTAAGGTGTTTTTAACATCATAAAGTATTATTTAAATTGTTGTTATAGTTTCAGCTCCTTAGATGGTATAAACTGATGTACCTGGTTTGGAATAAAAGTTGACTTCTGACTTGTACCAGTTGAGGATCTGACCCTCCCTTTCTTAGCATGACTATAGCTTGCTTATGATAGTGTTAAGTCTCCCTGGCAAATGGAAGATAAATTAAAGAAATTTCCACTGTATGATGGCTCATGCTCAATGTCCACAAGGGCTGAGAAGGCAGAATAGATTATTTCCTTGACCAAAAGGCATTGTGAGTAAACAGGTATATTGTTCGTTCAACCCTTTTCATACCAACAACAAAAAAGATAATCCTTTGGCCCAGTCTCTCAGGTCCTGAACACGGTCTCAGCACACTGGTGGCCTGTTAGCAAGTAATGGACCAAAATCTCTATCTGAAAACAACCTTTACTCCCCGATTTGCATTTTAAGCTGAAGAGGCAGCTTATCTGAGAAGTTCTGGTGAATGAGATCTGTGGCAAAAATTAAATTGTACACTCACTTTCATAGATTAGAAGCCCAGAAAAGGGGCCTATAAAGGTCATCTAACATGACCTGTGTAGCATGAGCCATAAAAATTATTCCTGCGGGGGAAGGAATTGTTTCTTCCCACTAAAAGTGAACATGATGGAGGCATAGTGTTTTTAAGACAGTCAGTCAGCCTTGTTCTGTCTGCTTGGGGCTCTGACAAAATAAAGAATGGGAGTATAATCGTTATTAGTGGCCTGCTCCCAATGCTTCTGCAGTCATTGATATCGATCATGTCCTAGGAACCTGATCCAACTCCCATTAAACTCCACAGGAGTCTTTCATTTAC
This sequence comes from Pelochelys cantorii, assembly GCA_032595735.1. Lineage (NCBI taxonomy): Eukaryota > Metazoa > Chordata > Testudines > Trionychidae > Pelochelys > Pelochelys cantorii. The sequence goes on along the minus strand of CM064328.1, from coordinate 60,306,126 downwards.
TAATTTGGAGCTGGCCTCAGATATTTCAGACAAATGGAATGCTGGCTGAGGATAAAATGGCTGCCTAGATATCTAAGGTACTAACATGGTACCTTTTGCCATAGAAACTGAGACCCTCACTGTGGGTATGTCTACACAGCAAAGTTATTTCGAAATAACAGCCCTTATTTCGCAATAACTTTCCTAGCGTCTACACAGCCAAACTGCTATTTTGAAATTAAATCGAAATAGCGGAGCACTTATTTTGAATTTGGTAAACCTCATTCTACGAGGAATAGCGCCAAATTCGAAATAGCTAATTCGAAATAAGCGCTGTGTAGACACTAATTTTAAAATAGGGGGCCTCCAGCCCTTCCCAGGGTGCCCTGGTGGCCACTCTGGGCACAACCAGGAAAACTTCCTCTCCTCTCCCCCACCCCCGGAGCCCTTAAAGGGGTAGACTCTGGCCACAGTGCCTGTGCCAGCTCCAAGCCTGCCAGAACAGAGCCAGCAGTCGTTGCCCCTGACCCAGTGGCCCCACCATGAGCCAGGCAGCCAATGCCAGCCAGCCCTCCACTGCTCCCCGGGCCCAGTCCCCCAGCTCCCAGGAGCCTGCCAGGGGGCGGAGAAGGCGGGCACCTTCCTGGTCTTGTGCGGAGATCATGGACCTCATTGAGGTTTGGTGGGAGGCATCCAATGTCCACGATCTCCGCACTAGACGGAGGAATGTGGCCGTCTACAGATGGATGGCTGCCAGCCTAGCCACCAAAGGCCACATGTGCACCCAGGAGCAGGTGCGCATGAAAATAAAGGAGCTGTGGCAGGCATATGCCAGGGCCACAGGGGGCAGCTCCCAAACAGGGACAGACACCTGGCCCTATTTTGATGCCCTGGACCGCATCCTGGGGGGCAGGATGGTCCGTGCCACCCCAGGGGTCATCGGTCCTAGAGCAGAGGGCCCTGACCAGAGCATGGAGGAGGAGTGCCGGGAGCTTCAGGAGCCCAGAGGGAGTGTGCCACGCAGCCAGGACCCCCCAGCCATCCCAGCAGACCCGTCACCAGTGTCATCTGGGGAGGCAACAACATGTGAGTGCCATCACTGTCCCCTTATTGCGGGGCGGAGAGGGAGACCAGGGACCGCGCAGATGGGCCTTGCTTACTACAGATCACGCAGCAACCTGTGCATGTGTGAGCATGTGCCATACCACCCCTGGGCACGTGGCCCCAGCTGGCTGCCACACAGGGGCCTTGGCCTGTTAGCTACACGCGTGTGTGAAGAGACATGACGTGCCCCTGACCCCGGGGTGGGACACAGCAGGACGCCCTCCCTTCACAAGGCCATTCTACATAGAGTCAGGGGACATCTTCCCCCACCTTGGCCACACTATACACAGCACAGGGATATGGGTGCGGTCTCGGGGCAGCTCCCACTCCTGGGGATAGCAGGACATTCTGAACATGGCCTGTGTGCAAGCACATCGGCTCTGATGGTACAGGGAACGGTCATCCTCACCTTGCACAGGGGGGCTGGGCTTCACCCACTGTGTCCCCAGGGATAAGTGACCACTTCTCTTGTTTCTCCACAGCCGCACCAGCTGCATGTGTAGGGTGCACCACCCTGCCCGGGACATGCTCCTGCACTCGAGGGCTCTGCAGGACCACCCGTGCAGTGGAGGGGTGCCAACAGCAACACCTGGGGGCACTGCGAGCCCTGCACTGCACCCTCCAGAACTGGGTGCAAGAAGACCTGGAGCTCCGGCGGGAGCAGCTTGCCCAGGGCCATGCCATCTGCCAGCACCTGCAGACCCTGGTGCAGAGCGTGTTGCCTCCTGCTGCTCCAGCCCCTGCTGCCTCCCCAGCTATCGCTCCTCCTCCCACTCCTTCTCCCCCTCCCACTTCTCCCTCCACCTCCTCCACACCCTCCACCCCCTCCACCCCCTCCCCATCCCCCCAGGGATGCCAAGGCACCTGCATCCGCGGTGCTGGGAGACAGTTGGCCCGGTGAGACCCCCACCCCTGAACCCTGAGCTTCCCCTCCCCCTTCTTCCCCTTGCTTCCCCCTTCCAGCTCCCTCCTCCCAGGTTTCCCCCTCCCCCTCCCACCCTCTCTCCTCCCTTCTCCTGCTTCCTTTCCCCAGTCTCACCAGAGTTTCATCCCCCCCCCCCAGTTTTGTTAAATAAAGACAGTTCGTGTTTATGAAAAATACGTATATTTTATAGTACATCAGGAAGAGGGGATGGGGGGGTAATTGGAAGGACATGAGGGAGGAATGAGGCACAAGCCCCCAGTGGGCAGACCAGGGAGACTGTTAGTGCTCCTCAGGGTGGCAGCTCTCCCGCAGGGCCTCCTGGATACTGACAGCCCCCCCCCCCCCCGCCCCCCGATGGACCTCCCGGATGGCAGCCTGCAGCAAGTGCAGCCAGGCTCGCAACAATGTGTCCAAGAAAAGCACCAGAGCACCCAGGGACAGCTCTGGCTCCATGTTGCAGAGTGGTGTGGTGTCCCAAGTGAGGGCAACCAGAGCACGCAGAGACAAAAATGCTTTGCTTTTCCTCATCGAGGTAGACAAGCAAGAAGGGAAACCTGAGAACTGGCTGTCCAGGGGGGGGCGCAGCCTTTAAGCACAGACCTCAGTTAGCCTCAGGCAGCAGCCACACAAGGTAAGTCCTGACCTGGTGCCCTGACGGAACTGGTTCTGGCCAGCCTTAAATGCGATTCACAGTCCACTCAGTGTGGACGTGCTATTTTGAAATAGCAAAATGTTATTTCAAAATGCATTTTGTGTCTAGATGCGTTATTTTGAAATAATTTATTTCGAATTAACTATTTTGAAATAAGATATTTCGAAATAACGCTGTAGTGTAGACATACCCTGTCTTTCAGATGTTTTCACACAAGACACCCCAGTGAGGAGGGGAAGTGCTGTTATCCCGATTGTATACATGAGGGGAAACTAAGAAACAGTGAGACTAAATGACTTGCCTGGCATCACACAGGAAGTGTTAGTGGAACAAGGGCATGAATCCAGATCTCTGAACTCATAAGCACTGGACCATCCTTTCTCTCTCAAAGTGATACCTTTGTTTGCTTTTCAGATATGCTATTTGTTACCACATGGCCACTTATACTTATTTGGGCAGCTTTAAACGTGACATTCTGATTTAGAAGTAATCAGAATCCTTAACAATATATCACGGAAAGAGGCGCCTGTTTTCTGCTTTTAACAGCAGTTTACATAGAATGTCTGATGAAAATTAGCCCACTGTTTTTAGCAATATGGAGACAGAATAACTAAAGCAGATCAATAATTTATATGAAAAATACACAATATTTAACCATAATGTAGAGGAAGTAAGATAGTAATAGTGGAAATGTGCTAGCAGTTATAGGAACTTGGGAATCTTCCTTCCTGAGCTCCTTGTTCTATCTCTATGATGCCACAACTTCCTCCCACTCAGGATGCTGACCAGATACCTCTCACCCACTGGCTCCAGCCCACACCCTCTCTCAGTACCTGCAGTCAGGAGTCACATTTATGGAGAAGGGGAATATCTTCAGAGAAGCCAAGCTCTAGTGGTGAGTAATTACCCTGTATGGCACTTTCATCTACAAAAGAGGGTTCTACCAAACAACTACAACTGTTGCTATAATCTGCAAATGTTTTTTAAGTACATTAGAAGCAGGAAGCCTGCTAAAAAAACCTGTGGGTCCCCTAGACGATCGAACTATAAAAGGTGCAATCAAGGACGATAAAGCCATTGCGGGGAAACTAAATGATTTCTTTGCTTCAGTCTTCACGGCTGAGGACGTTGGGGAGATTCCCAAATCTGCACCGTCCTTTGTGGGTGATGAATCTGAGGAACTGTCCCGGATTGAAGTGTCATTAGAGGAGGTTTTGGAACAAATAGAAAAACTTAATGTTAACAAATCTCCGGGACCGGATGGCATTCATCCAAGGGTTCTAAAAGAACTCAAATGGGAAATTGCTGAACTATTATCTGTAGTTTGTAACCTATCCCTGAAATCGGCTTCCGTACCTAATGACTGGAAGGTAGCCAACGTGACACCAATATTTAAAAAGGGCTCTAGAGGCAATTACAGACCGGTAAGTCTAACTTCAGTACCAGGCAAATTAGTCAAAACAATAGTAAAGAATAAAATTGTGAAGCATGTAGAAGAACATAATTTGTTGGACAAAAGTCAACATGGTTTCTGTAAAGGGAAATCCTGTCTTACTAATCTATTAGAGTTCTTTGAAGGGGTTAACAAACATGCGGACAAGGGGGATCCAGTAGATATAGTATACTTAGATTTTCAGAAAGCCTTTGACAAGGTCCCTCACCAAAGACTCTTGTGTAAATTACATTGCCATGGGATAAGAGGGAAGGTCCTTTCTTGGATTGAGAACTGGTTAAAAGACAGAAAACAAAGGGTAGGAATAAATGGTAAATTTTCAGAATGGAGAGGGGTAACTAGTGGTGTCCCCCAAGGGTCGGTCCTAGGACCAATCCTGTTCAACTTATTCATAAATGATCTGGAGAAAGGGGTAAGCAGTGAGGTGGTAAAGTTTGCAGATGATACCAAACTGTTTAGGATAGTCAAGACAGAAGCAGACTGTGAGGGACTCCAAGAAGATCTCACCAAACTGAGTGACTGGGCAACAAAACGGCAAATGAAATTTAATGTGGATAAGTGTAAAGTAATGCACATTGGGAAAAATAACCCCAACTATACGTACAGTATGATGGGGGCTAATTTGGCTACGACAAATCAGGAAAGAGATCTTGGAGTTATCGTGGACAGTTCTCTGAAAACTTCGACACGGTGTGCAGCGGCACTCAAAAAGGCAAATAGGATGCTAGGAATTATTAAGAAAGGGATAGAAAATAAGACCCAGAATATCTTACTGCCCCTGTATAAAACTATGGAACGCCCACATCTTGAATACTGTGTACAGATGTGGTCTCCTCACCTCAAAAAAGATATTTTGGCCTTGGAAAGGGTTCAGAAAAGGGCAACTAAAATGATCAGGGGTTTGGAACGGGTCCCATATGAGGAGAGGTTAAAGCGACTGGGACTTTTCAGTTTAGAAAAGAGGAGACTGAGGGGGGATATGTTAGAGGTATATAAAATCATGAGTGGTGTGGAGAGGGCCGATAAAGAAAAGTTATTTATTAGTTCCCTAAATAGAAGAACTAGAGGACACCAAATGAAATTAATGGGTAGCAGGTTTAAAACTAATAAAAGAAAGTTCTTCTTCACACAGCATGTAGTCAGCCTCTGGAACTCCTTGCCAGAGGAGGCTGTGAAGGCTAGGACTATAGAGTTTAAAGAGAATAGAGTTTAAAGAGAATAGAGTTTAAAGAGAAGCTAGATAATTTAATGGAGGTTAGGTCCATAAAAGGCTATTAGCCAGGGGATAAAATGGTGTCCTTGGCCTCTGTTTGTCAGAGGCTGGAGAGGGATGGCAGGAGACAAATCGCTTGATCATTGTCTTCGGTCCACCCTCTCTGGGGCACCTGGTGCTGGCCACTGTCGGCAGACAGTATACTGGGCTAGATGGACCTTTGGTCTGACCCAGTATGGCCATTCTTATGTTCTCATGTTCTCATCTGCAAGCCGACAGCAACAGTTCTCGGTTCTGTCGCAGTTGATGTACTTGGAGCCAGGCCATGTGTGCTATGGCCAGTGGGCCCAGATGTCCCTGGGACTGGGGGCTGACACAAGACTGTGGGCATGCCTGTGTGCCATGTGTGGGACTGCTGAGTGTGTGTGTGTCCATGTCCCCATTCTCCATGTTGAGGTGGCTTGTGGAGGGACGGTGTCCCACGCTGGGGTCAGGCGCATGGCAGGTCTGTCCAGACACCCTGTGGCCAATAGCTCAAGGGTCCTCTGTGGCAGCCTCTTGGGGCCATGTGCCCAGGAGAAGCATGGCACATGCTACCACGTGCACAGGTTGCTGCATGATCAGCGGCCAGCAAGGGCCAAGCGTGTAGCACCCACCACCCCCTTGCCTGGCCATCTCCTCCACCCCCTGTATGAAGGGAAATTGATGGCACTTGTGTGATGTACCTTCCCAGGCTTCAGATGATGCCTGGGACATATCCACATGGAGGCTTTGGGACTCCTGGGTCAGCTGCATGCTGAGGCTCGCCTTGTCTGGGTCCTGGTCCTCCTCCTCATCGCTGTCATCTCTCCCCCTAGTGAGGATGATGACGGGTGTCACCAGCCCGGAGACTATAACTTGGGGGGGGAAAGGGACTACTCTGCCCCCCAGGATGTGGTCGAGCTCCTTAAAATAAGCCAGGGCAGTTTTGGGTCTCAGCCCCGGATCGGGAGCTGCCCTTTTTGGCCCTGGCATAAGCCTGGTAGAGCTTCTTGACCTTCATCTGCATCTGTTCTTGGGTGTGGATGTAAACTTTGAGGCCAGGCTGTCTCTCATGCAGCCATACTCATCCACATTCCTGCATCTGGTGTGGAGATCCTGGAGGCTGGTCTCGTCCCCCCAAACCTCAATAAGGTCCAGGATCTCTGCACCAGACCAGGAAGGTGCACATCTATTGCGGCCCCTGGCAGGCTCCTGGGAGGTATCTGAATGCTCCCGGGGAGCAGTGGAGGGCTGGGTGGCACCATCAGTCTGGTTCATCATGGCCTCAATGCAATCAGGGGCAGCTGCAGGGTGTCTCAGGGCTGTCAGGCCTGCTGCGAGCCACAAACCCTGTCTGCAAAGTCTGCAGCTTTAAGGGCTCCAGGGACTTGGGGGGGCATAGAGTTTTCCTGTGCGTGGACAGAGCAGCCAGCAGGGCACCCTGGGAAGACTGGAGGCCCCCTATTTTGAAATAGCCCCTATTCCCTGTCTACACAGCCCCTGTTCCAAAATATCTATTTCAGAATAGGTGCTATTCCTTGTACAATGAAGTTTACAGAACTCAAAATAAGAACTCCAGTTTTGCTGTGTAGACACTTGCAAAGTTATTTCAGAATAGCGGCCGCTATTCCGAAATAACTTTGCTGTGTAGACACACCCCATGTGTTTGTACAGTGCCTAGCTCTGATCTAAGATGGGGGCCTCTTACCACGATACAGAAAATAAATCACCATAAAATAAGAGAAAATGTTAATAGTTGCTGACTCTCTGAAACTAGCTTATGTTAGCTTAGAAATTAAGAATGTATTGGGGCAATACGATAATGTAGTTAGTGTATGTGGGGGGATGAATATATAATATTAAATACTGTCTGCCCACTCTAAAGCTTTATAGAGTGTCAGATATAACCTATTTGAGAAGAGATATGTGATCATATTATATATGCCCACAGGATTTCTTAACTGTTGAGTACTTGCTTGGACATCTTTATTGTTCTCTCAGCAGAGGAGTTGCTTTCAATAGAACATTTCCTATTTTTCAGGGCAGTGTGTATACTTTATTCTGGCAACATAAGAGAAGTCAAACCTCTTAATTCTTTGAAAACTCCATTGTCCAATTCCTTGATTTGCTTACTGTGATGTGTTCGTAACAAACAGTGGATCAAACTCACGGTAGGGAGCATGCCATTATTGTCTGTATAGCACTTAGCATGTTGTAGGAGATGCAGAAAATAATGGAAAAAATCCTTTCTCCTATGATAATATGTCTGAACATTAGCAAAGAATGCTAATGTGAATAATCTGTGTGAATAATCTGATTTTGGTAAAACTTTATTTAAGGGACAATGAAAGATTTAATAGTTTTGTTTTTGTGGAAATGGGTAGATTCAAGAAATCAAACAATTACTTACATGATTAACACTGAAAACTGCCCTACTCGCATATGAATACTTACTTAATTTGCCAGACTAGCCTTAAAAAAATGAGAATTAGTAACATTTTATTGAAAAAATCAACCTGTTTCAAAAATCTTCAGTTTCCTTAAAGTAATTAAGGAAAAATTCAAAAGTTGAATGTTGTCTGGCTGTGAAATTTTAATTCTGTTCACTTAAACGTGGGCACAAGTTGACGGTTCATTCTCTAGTAACCACAGTTGGTAACATTTTCCAGTAATTTAATACATATACATCTATGTCAGACTATTTCAAACAGGATAGAAAACTAGTGTTCATCCAAATTTACATTGCCGGCAAAACTGGAATGATTTCCAGCTTCACATATAGAACAACGATTCTGTTTATTGTGCAGGCTGTTAATTTCCTCATTGAGATGATTGTAAATTTCACCCTACTTTTAGAGCATTAGCAAGAGGAATAAAAACATTTTGGCTCTACAGTAGGTGTGATACACTAACAAGCAGCTGCCTAAGTAGTTTCAGTCTTTCTGGTTTTGCTTTTTCTCAGAGTTCAACCACATTTTAGTACTTTCTTTTTTATTAATTAAGGTCATCTTCTGCCTTTGTTATGCTGTCTAAGAAGTTTTGCAAGCTGAAATAAAGAATATGGCCATCAGCCCCACAATTTCTACTGGAAACTTTTCTGACAGCTTACAATAGCCATAATACAACATAGCCCCGCTTTAATAAAAAACCCAGCAACACACCAGGTAACCCTATAGAAGAATATAATAGAAACAGACATAGAGTCGCAGCAGGTACATAAATAGGAAAGCAGGATGTTAGCTGATGAAATGCTATTGCATGAGTCTTTGTGTTGCTCTCTTTCCACACAGAACATTGCTCAGGCAGCAATATGTAAATATGATGGAATCGATGCATAAATAAATCCAACAGCTACAAAATCTGTGCAGCAACAGATCATCCTTCAGGAAAGCCGAGTGTTTGTGGTTTATCACTACTATCTCTATTGACAAATGTAACAAAGGCAGGAGGAAATTCAACTGCCCCTTGATTCTGCAGTCCCTGCATACCTCAAGCTCCTGCCAGCTTCAATGGAAGTTTTGTCTGCAGGGCCAAGCCCTGCGTGAAGAGCATTAAGACTTTTGGATGCTTTCATTCAGGAATGGACAGACACGTCCTGCATAAGACATTTCTCTCATATTTTTTCTCCTCAGTTAAAAAAAAAAGCAAATTTCAAGATTTTAGTTAAAAATCTGCACCAAAAACATGGATGATTTTTTTAAGTCACTGTCTGTTTGATTTTTTTAAAAATCATGTATACATATTTGAAATGCTCCTGGGTGAAATTACTATTTTTTCAATTTCCTTTTTAAAACAACAACTTGGAAATCACATCCAAAAATTGTATTTAAAATAACTTTATTAAGGTTGCAATGCCAAGCACTCAGAAGTCTGGCAATGCCTGAGACAAGGTTGTCTGTGCAACCTTGTTTTGGCCCCTTTGCCCATATGCATTATGAGACTGTTAATAATTACTATGTATTCTACAGTCCCCTCTCCCCATTCCCCTTCCCCTCCCGCCCCCGTCTCATTCAGTTAACATGATACTGGACTGTGCTCTGGGGAAGGATCAGGTTTGTGTTGTGAGTGAGGCTGTTGTGGGTTAGGCTCATATTGTTGCAGAAGTTGGAAGTTGTTTAGGGAATGAGACAGGGGATTGAAGGAAGGTGAGAAGGGTCTAATGCTTAAGGAAGTTGTACGTGACCCCTGCCTCTTCCACCAAGTTCCTAAGTGTAGCAAATCGCTACAATCAAAATTTTCCTCATTTCCTGAGTGGCCACTGAGAGACACCTGGGCTCAGATTTGTAGAGGTTTTGAATACCAGCAGCCACAAGTAAAGTTGATTGTTCCAAAATATTATCATATTATAGGCTGTATAATGCTAAGTGCTCTGGAAAAATGAAATCCTTAGAAGGGCACCTGAAGTTAATATACATTGGAAAAATTTTCCTTAAACTTTCTGTGCCTCGGTATCCAAGCTATAAAATGGACATAACGTCACCTAATTTCAAGGGGGTAATGAGACGACAAATTCATTAATGGTAGTGAGAACTTGGACAATATGGTGAGAGCACTGTACAAATGTTCATGATGAAATTAATAACTTTGTATTTAATGCAGGGTTTAGATGGTATATGCTGAATAAGGTTTGAGGCCATACATTTCCCCTGACCTCATTCTCAGAAGCGTAAAAAAATATATAGTTTGAAGCATGCACTTATCATTGAAAACTTTGGTACAAATGGTTAAAGTTTGGTAAAGTTATAAGCAATTGAAACAAGGTCTTAAGACTGAAAGTGTCAGGTAACCTGAACAACAGGTCTTGCTAATTTCACCACCTATGGTGTATATATATATATATATATATATATATATATATATATATATATATATATATATTCTTCTTAGAGTGATGTCCCCATGGGTGCTTCACCATAGGTATCGGGCTTGCCCCGGCGCTGCAGAATGGATATTTTTCTAGTAGCAGTACTCGGCCGGACTGCGCATGCGCAGTGGTGTCTCGTCGTATTCGCACTCTTTTGTCTGATTGCGTGGTCCAGCCCCCTCCAGTTCCTCTCAACCACCTCAGGCTGCAGACAGTGAACTGGTCTCCTCAACTTCCCTCCTTTACCACCTCAATCATGAGATTGTTCTTGTTAATAGTTACTATTCTTTGTGGTTTTACTTCATTCCTCCTAGTTTAAAAAAAAATACCCCAAGTTGTTTTTCCTCTCCCATTGTACATAGTTATATATAGAGAGAGATATTTACTAGTTGAACTCCCCTTTGAAACCCAAAAACTTAAAAAAAAACCCACTTTAAACTTGAAGATTGAAAATGCCATCCTCGCCCGGCTTTAAGAAGTGCGATACTTGCCGGGAGGCAATGCCCACCTCTGATGGGCATTCCTCAAGTATCCATTGCCTTGGGGAAGCTCATGTCCCACAAAAGTGCCCACATTGCACAAAACTGACCACAAGGGCCTGACGGGACAGGGAAATGAGGCTGTGGATGATTTTGTTGGATAAAGCCCTCCAGCGGCCTCCTCAGACCAGCCTCCAAAATATAGGACTTCATCTCCTACAACTGTTTTGCCCAAAAGATCTCGGGCATCACCTGCCAGGTCTCTACCAGCCATCTCGCATGTTAGTACGGGAAATAAGCCCGGTACTTCAGGCACTGCTAAGCCGCGTCTAAAGACTCCTGCAGCACCGAAAACCAAAAGACCAGCAGAAGCGGCACCGACAGCGGAACCTAGGGTTGCCTCGGCACCACCTGCTATTAAACCTCCGGCACTGAAGGATTCCTCCATGCCGAGTGTGGGTGCGGGAATAAAGGGGGTCTCAGCGCTGGATCTGACCTAGAGGAAGCTGAAGGCAGGATCCAGGCATAAAAGCCTGCCTTCATAATTCTCCGCAGAAACCCAGCTTGGAAGCAAGACGACCTTCAGCTACATGGGGGGCCCCTGTGTAACAGGAAAAAGGGCAATACAAGGATTGCCTCAGGAGTAGCGTCCTCTCGTAAATTAAGCCTTACTGTAAGTTAGGCCATCCAGTTACCCAATCTGCTGACAGTAAAATAAGGCTTCAAAATGCACCATATAAAGAATCAATAGGTAGGGCCTGGGGAAAGGTAGCCTCACCATATTAGGAAACAAAAGGATGATTTGGAAAGAAAAGGATAGGGCGGGTACCAAGAAAAGGGTAGGGATAAAAGATGCTGTACCCATAACTCAGGGCTCATTTCGCTGGTTGCGAGGCGGAGGGGAACGAGCGATCTGGATGCTGTAACTGAATAAATCGCCTCTTACCACTCCACCTGGCTTCGTCCATCATTCGGCCCTGCAACACCCAGGTCGTCATCGGCACCAGCGGCGGCAACTTCGGCACCAGCACCCACTACAATTTCAGGGCGGGGATTGGCACCAATATCTACAGTACCAGCACCAACGGCGCTGACTCCGCATACGAGCGGCACCGAACCGCACGTCCTGGCACCAAGTACTCCTCCACAGCGGAGTCGCTCTTGATCACTAGTATTTTCACTGGCATCATCTCCTTCCCCACCGGCACTGAGCTCCTCGAGCTCTTACAGCACGGGACGCCGCCGATCACCGTATCCTCCACACCAGAGGCTGCCCTCTCCATTTCTAACAGCCCACAGGGACCATCGTCACTACCATCAACACTTCTCCATATCTCCGGCTTCCTCTAGAGCTTCGTACATCCATTCCCGCTCTCCGCTTTCTCCTCACATAAGGCATTGGGAACATGGCCAACCTACTTACTCTTACAGGCATTCGCCACTTGACAGACTTTACCACTGTGACGACCATTACCATCATTACTCACTCAACAGATACTCATACCACTATAGGTCCAGATCTCATGGAAGATCATACTGTGGCTGTACATGTCCCAGACACTCCCCAACTCCAGCCCCTCCCATCCCAATGGAACAGCCTGCATCTCCACAACAACATCCATCGGAGCCAGATGATACGCACCTTTCCATCACCGAGGAGCACCCACCGGAAGTGTCCCCCACTGACCATTCTTCTTTTCTAGACGAAGCCATCATCTCTGGAGATGTTTCTCTGCCTGACTACCTTTGGCAATTCCAAGACCTCTTCAGACAGGTAGTGGTAAGCCAGGAGATACAGTTGGATGAAACAAAGGAGAAGCAACATCGCCTTCTTAAAAATCTCCAACCCCAACACAGATCGAGAATAGCTATTCCCTTAGATGACGCCATACTGGAGGTTGCTGAAGAAATCTGGCAAACCCCGGCCTCCGTACCACCTACCAGCAAGAAAGCTGACAGGAAGTATTTTGTACCCCCTAAAGGCATGGAATTCCTCTTTACCTATCCCCAACCCAACTCTTTAGTGGTGGATGCGGCCCATCAAAGGTCTAAAACGCCGTAATACAAGCACGTCTCTTCTGACAAAGACACTAAAAGACTCGATTTATTGGGCACAAAAGTTTACACATCTGCAACGTTCACGCTCAGAATAGCTAATTACACCGCACATCTCTCCAATCACATTTTTGATACTTTCACAAAGCTGATGCCACTGCTGGACCATCTACCAGAGTAAAAAAGACCCATATTAAGATCAGTTGTGCAGGAGGGCTACACTTCAGCAAGAACAGTGCTCCAGACAGCCATGGACTAGTGGATACAGTGGCCCGGTCCACGGCTATGGCAATAGTCATGAGATGAGCATCCTACCTTCAGTCGCTGGGAGTCCCAAAAGACCTACAAAATAAAGTAGAAGACTTACCATTCGACAGAGACATATTATTCACCAAAAAGACAGACAGCATGTTACATTAATCTAAAGACTCGTGCACAACCCTTCGAACATTGGATATGTATACCCTGCCATACAGGCGACGCCGTTATGCCCCCTACCAATGGCGTTACGATTACCCATATGTCAGGCAGCAATGGCAGCACCAACAATGGATCCTCGATCAACAATGGATCCTTGATCAGCGCCAAAGACCTCAGAGGCGTCGAAACCTGGGCAACCGTACGCAGGCCCCACTGAACAACAAACAGCAGGTTTGATGTCTTGGTCGGGGGTACGCAGTTTTCTACAATGACAGCAGTCATCACACTCGCCTCTTCCACCAACGCTTAAGGCCGTTTTATCACCAATGGGCTGCAATCACCGCAGACAAGTGGGTGTTGGAAATAGTTCAAGCTGGATATTCCATACCCTTCCTCGCCATTCCCCCCACTGCCCCCCCACCCCATCCCTCTTCAGGGACCCATCTCATGAGGCCCTGTTACGCACCAAAGTTGACCACCTGCTCTCCTTAGGTGCAGTAGAACCAATCCCAGACGAGTTCAAAGCCAAGGGCTTCTACTCTCATTATTTTCTCACTCAAAAGACATCAGGAGGATGGCGACCAATATTAGATCTCAGGTATTTAAACAGGTTTCTATGAAAGCAACGATTCAAGATGGTGACCCTTGCTGCTATAATATCTGCGTTGGATCATGATGACTGGTTTGCTGCCCTCGACATCCAGGACGCATATTTTCATGTTTCAGCACATAGAAGATTCCTACGGTTCACAGTTGGCATGGATCATTTCCAATACAAAGTCCTACCCTTCAGCCTCTTGACTGCCCCCAGGGTATTCTCAAAATCCTGGCGGTAGTCGCAGCACACCTCCGTTGAGAAGGAGTAATCATATTTCCTTACCTCAATTACTGCCTACTGAAGGGTCACTCATGTACCGAAGTGCTCGATATGGTCCACTTCACTATGAGAACCTTTCACACCCTCAGATTTCTTATCAACGAGCAAAAGTCCACTTTTTACCCTACTCAAGAGCTGGAATTCATCGGTGCCCGGCTAGATGTGAACACCACCAGAGCATACCTACCCCTCCAGAGGTTCCAGGCAATTCAAGACTTGATACAAATATTTCGAGGCAGTCCGACCGTTCAGATAATCATTTGTTTAAAGCTCATGGGTCACATGGCTGCCACAACATACGTGGTACACTTTGCCAAACTACACTTTCACAGCCTCCAGTATTGGCTAGCACTGGTATACAATCACACGAAACGTGATCTATAAAGATCAGTGACCCCTCCGCAATCTGTCCTCCAGTTGCTCCACTGGTGGATGAACTGCACAAATCTTCTTGCCAGCGTGCCCTTCCACCAACAGCAACCCTTGCATCACATCACCACCGACGCCTCCCTTCTAGGGTGGGGAGCATATATGGGTACCATATCCGCCCAGGGCCGATGGTCACCATCAGAGACATGACTCCACATAAATCTTCTGGAACTTCAGGCAATCTTCAATGCCTGCAGATACTTCCATGACCACATCCACAATACCACAGTGAGAATCCTCACAGACAATGTCACAGCAATGTATTATGTAAACCGTCAAGGCAGAGCTCGATCCCGCTCCCTGTGTGTGGAGGCAATCCGGTTTTGGAACTGGTGCATTCGCCACGGCATTACACCTGTGGCATCTTACTTACCTGGCACCATGAACGTTGTGGCGGATTTTCTCAGCAGGCACTTCGCTCTGGATCACGAGTGGGAGTTACACGGTGGAGTCCTCCATGTTCTCTCCTGGCGCTGAGGCACACCCTCAATAGAGCTTTTTGCCACTTGTCACAACAAGAAATGTCAAGACTACTGCTCCGGAGCCGGACTTGGCCCTGGCTCCCTAGGTGATGCATTTCTTTTCAATTGGAAAGGACCTCTCCTCTATGCCTTTCCATCTACAGTTCTCATTCCCGAAGTTCTTCAGAAAGTCAAAACAGACAGTGCCACAGTCATACTGATAGTGCCAGCATGGGTGGTTTCCCTTCTTCCAACGCATGTCACCATGCAGACCGTATCCACTTCCAGCCCTCCCGAGCCTTCTCACCCAGAACCAAGGGTCATTACGACACCCCCAGATACACACCTTGAAGCTCACCGCATGGTTCCTAGCTGGCTGAATCCTTCCGAATCCCTTTGCTCTACACAAGTCAGAGAAATACTAATCCACAGCAGAAGACAAACAACCAGATCCACTTACCTCTCAAAATGGCACAGGTTCATTTTCTGGTGTTCCAC
This sequence comes from Pelochelys cantorii, assembly GCA_032595735.1. Taxonomy (NCBI): domain Eukaryota; kingdom Metazoa; phylum Chordata; order Testudines; family Trionychidae; genus Pelochelys; species Pelochelys cantorii. The sequence continues at coordinate 60,290,696 of CM064328.1, read as the reverse complement.
ACAGCAACTGCAACCTCAGTCGACTCCACCTAAAACACACAGGGCTGATGTTAGCTTCTCTCAGAGTTCATCTAGCAACCATTTCTGCTTTCAGACAACTGGCTGAAGGCACCTCCCTGTTGCCCACCCAGCTACCAAGAGATTCATGAAGGGCCTTATGAACCTAAGCCCCCCTCGCAAGCCTGTTCCTCCAGTGTGGAACTTAGATGTTGTACTTGGAGCTTTAACTACTCCACCATTCAAACCGTTGGCGACTATACCACTTCAGACATTAACTATGAAGGTGGTTTTCCTTCTTGCCATTACATCAGCACGCAGAGTTGGTGAGTTATCGGCACTTATGGCAACACCCCCATATACCATTTTCAATAAGGATGGGGTAGTCCCAAGGCTTCACCCAGCATTTATTCCTAAAGTTTCTTCAACCTTTCACATCAATGAACCAATTGTCCTCCCATCTTTTTACCTGAAACTTCATGACTTGTTGCCTGAAGCGTCCCATCAGACACTTGATATTCGCAGAGCCCTTGCATTTTATACAGAATGCGCAAGATCCTTCAGAAAAACTGACCGACTGATTGTGTCTCTGGCTGAGAGATCGAAAGGACTCCAATATCATCCCAGCGCATCTCAAAACTCATAACCACGTGCATAACTGAGGCCTACGCATCCAGGCTTATACCGCTTCCGACACAACCTCGAGCCCATTCCACGAGAGCCATGGCAGCCTTCCTCAAGGGTGTTTCCCTTAAAGACATCTGCAGAGCAGCCACCTGGTCTTTGCACGACACTTTTGTGAAACATTACGCAATACAGCAGAGGAGGCTCTCAGATACCACGGTGGCATCAGCAGTGCTCTCTTCAGCAGACAAATAGGGACTCCGTATCCCACCTTCCTGCTCGGTGGAGTACTGCTGCTCAGTCACCTATGGTGCAGCACCCACGGGGACATCACTCGAAGAAGAAAGCAAAGTTACTCACCTCAGTGCAGTAACTGTCATTCTTCGAAATGTGTGTCCCTGTGGGTGCTCCACTACCCGCCCTCCTCACCACTTCGGAATCTTTCTTTCTTTATGTCTTCCAGATTCTGAGGAGGCCTCGAGGAACTGGCGGGGGCCAGACCGCGCAATCACACAAATGAGCGCGAATGCCGCAAGACACCACCGCCCATGCGCGGTCTGGCCAAGTACTGCTACTAGAAAAATCTCCATTCTGCAGTGCCGGGGCAAGCCCAGCACCTATGGTGGAGCACCCACGGGGACACACATCTCGAAGAACGACAGTTACTGCACCGAGGTGAGTAACTTTGCTTTCACACACAGGTGTATTCTATGTGCAAAATTAAAAGATCATGAATCCCTTGTGTATATAAATATAATGTGCCTAATTGCCCTCTCTGCAGCAGTTTCAGTGGTGGCAGTAAGGCCATGCATATCACAACTCAATGTGGGTGAACTCAGCTTTGTGCAGAGAGGCTACATGAGGTGCTTACCAATGTGTTTAATTGGTTCAGAGGATCTTATACAGACCTTCTGCCATGAAGAAAATGTCATGCTCTGTACAATACATATTAATGTTTGGAGAAATGAACACTTCAGTTTTCAATTAGCTTAAGGACCCTCACGTATTATATAGTGGGCTAAGTTCACAAAAGGACTTAAATATCTAATTTTGATTTTATGAGTGTAAATCCCAGAATCAGTAGCATGGGAACATTTTTAAGAGTGGGGGTGCCAACATTCCACTTTACCCTATCCTGCCCCATTCCAGCTGAGGCCAAGAGCAAAGCCCTGAGGTGCAGAGCCAGCTGCAGAAACTCCAGAGCATGAGGCAGCAGGTGGGTCTTTGTGTGCAGGGTAGATAGCACAGCCTGCAGCATGAAGGAAGGCAGCTGGGCCCAGAGGTGTAGTGAGGGTGTTATGCGCACGGGGGCAAAAGCAAATCTGGCACATGGCTGAGCCCGACCCTGGGAGGGGGGAGGGAGCTTATACCATGTCTTCCCCCACCCCCTCCAGTTTGGGGCCGAGCCCCCACATGCACTAAGCCACCAGCAGAGACTGAGGAGGGTGGGGCTGGGAGTGGAGAGGTGGGGAGGAGGCTCCAGCTGGCGGCGGTGGGCGGAGGAGGAGCAGGCGAGCCAAGGGATGACAGGGGGAGCAGAGGGAGACTAAATTGCCACCCCTCCTAGCACGGTGCCTGGCGGGGCAATTGCCTGCCTCCTACCCCCCCTCGCTACACTCCTGGCTGGGCCCCTGGGTGCTAGGCTGGGAGCCCACCAGTGCTGCAGAACCCCTCACACTCCTTGTTCCCACATCTATGCCCAGAATCAATCCCCATTGGGAGTCACAAAATCCCTGCTTGGCTGCTATAAACAGTGTCAGCGCCTAAATTTGCTCCGAACCTTTAGTTTGCAGTAAAAGTTTTCAGGGCACCTAGATTTCTACTGATGTGCATGTATACAGCAAATCCATGGTAGGCAAAGCCCCCGAGCGATTCACCAATTGGAAGAGGAATGCCTGTCTTCCTCTCTGTCTTACCTGTTCTGGTAAGCATGCTCAGATATTCTCTATAAGATTGGGTCCCTCCCTAGAAGAGAGCTGGGGGTTGCGGCAGAAGCACCTGTCTCTTACATTTTAGCCCAGTGAGTAGGGCACTCATCTGGAGTGTGAGGCTATGTCTAGACTGCAGAGTTTTTGCACAAAAATGGCAATTTTTGTGCAAAAACTCGTGGATCATCCATACCTCAAGCTCATTTTTACACAAGTAAGTTGACAGAACAGAGGGGTTTTTGCACAAGAGTTATTCCTCTTTTTACAAGGAATAACTCCTTTTTGCGCAAGAGCTCTTGCACAAAGTCTGTGTAGACAGGGAACTACCTCTTTTTGTGCAAAAAACCCCTATTGAAAAAAGCACAGATGCCCTGGTGGCCATTCTGTGAATAGCTATCAGCGCTTTCTTTCGAGAGTGCGTCCATGCAGTCTGGACGCTCTCTTGCGCAAAAGCGCATCACTTTTTCGATGCCCTTTTGCAGTGTGGATGCTTTCTTATGCAAGAAGTTTTTGCAAAAAGCTTCTTGCTCAAGAAGCCTGTAGTGTAGACATAGCCAGAGACCCCCAGTTTGAGTCCCTTGCTATCTGAAGGGTATAAGGGACTTGAATAGAGAAGTGCCACCTCTCAGCTCCATGATGTAACTACAGGGCTATTACGGAATTTTCTGATGGGGGAGTGGCATACTCCATTAGTCTCTCCCATTGAGGCTGTTGCACCCATTGGAGCATGGGTACTGGATTGTTGGTCTTCCATATCTTAGATGAGTGACTCTGTAGCTTTGAGTTTAGCTTGTGCTAACTCAGTAGCTTTGAGTTTAGCTTGTGCTGGCTTGGTGCTTTGTTCATTATTTACCCACACTGGAATTGCTTCAACGGGAGAGATTGAGGGATTTCTCCACTTCAAAATATCCCATAGCTCCTGAGAGCTTGTAGGTCCCTGTTTAAATCCATTCTCCTCTTATAAGGAGTCTTCTGCATTCCAGATGAGTAAACTAGTGACAGGGTGGAAAATTAGGAGGATGGTTTTCCTTTCCTAGATTCTTGCTAAAATGATGTAGATGCCAAACACCAAGAGCAGATTGCAACTAGTGATGCAAGTGGAATCCATTTCTTATCAGTCTGGGGGGAGGCATGTGAACTCTGCACATGACCCTTCATGTGACTTCACCCACAGCCTCCACAATCTCCCTGTGCCCTTCCCCTTACCTGGAAATGGGGGCAGGGCTCTGTCCTCCTCCCACTGCACCAGAGACTTCAGAACCACAGCAGCAAAAGGAGCAGAATGTAGGGCCATTGGGTAGCCCCACACCAGCAGGGCCTCCAATGCAGATGTACTGGTCCCAGCCCTTCTAAACAGGGTCTTCTCCATCTGCACAGCAGCCCATTTGGGGAACAGGGCTGAGGGAAGGGCTGGGCGTGGTATAGTCATGCTGGAGGAGTTGCTGGCATGGAGCCGCCCACTGTCTCCATGTTCTGCTCCTTTCCCCGCTGCAGTTTTGGGGAAGCTCTGCGCTTCAGGGCTTTTCTGGGAACTGCATTGGGAAAAAGAGCAGAACGTTAGCAGCTTCTCTGGTGTGGCTGTACTAACCTCAGACCCTCCTCCCCCAGCTCTGACTTCCAGCAGGACTTCGGTAAAGACAGAGGACACCCTGCATGGAAGGGCTGGGGCAGTACAGCTGCACTGATCTTTCCAGTGTGCCGTACTAGCTATAAATACCTTGCTGGTATGGTATGGCATGGTATACTGGACTGGAACACCCGACTTATACTGCTGTTTGCAACTGAGACTCCCAAGCAGGGGGCAGCACCTTCCCATATCTCAGATTTTGAGCATCTATCTCTGAGAAAGGGGCAGGACATAGCACATATCCCTCTGCTTGCATCTCCCATTAGCTAGTTTAGGGGAGAAGCTGTCTAATATGCTGGTTTTTGTGAACCCCATTCGCAGGATCCTATTGCTCTTCCTTCATTGTATAGGGAGTTTAGCTGCTAACACACACTTTCTGAATCTTAGGCTATGTCTACACTGCCAAGTTTTTTTCGGACAAAGATACGCAAATTGTGAACCACAATTTGCGTATCTTTTTCCACTTGTTTTTTTGGAAGAGGCTTTTCTGACATTTGGCCCATCTACACCTCCTCCTTTGGAAGATCCTTTATTCCTCATAAAATGAGGAATACAGGGATGCCGAAAGAATGTGCCCACTTTTTCGGAAACTGATCCGAAAAAGTGGACGCGTTCCCTGGACGTGATATCCCAGAAAAACTCTGCAGTCTAGACATAGCCTTCGTGATTTTCTAGGCATCTAAAAGCTTAGATTCACAATGCTGAGTATTATAGCGCCTATCTCTCAAACCGCCAGCATGAAAAGAATTGCTGTATTAGCATTAACATACAACTTCAAACTCTTTTGATTTCAATCAATATTTAATTTGTTCAGGTCTGAACAGCGCCTGATATTATATCAGATGAGGCAAAAGTCAGACTGAATAGTTTGTCAACGTTCTCTTTTAGAGGAAAATCTGATCACGAGTATAAAAATATGTAAACAAATTTTCTTAAGCTGACAGCAGTGAAGATATAAAAATCAAGATATTCATTATTTTTATTTCAGGGAGAAATATTAAAACAAAATTTTACTCAGGTTATAGTAATAGTTATATGAATTACCACTAAAATTTTAGGGTGTCAAAATAAAGTATCACTATCCTTGTTTTACTAATCTTCAAAATCAAGTCATAGTTAGATGACTCTCCCCCAAAAAAGCCCTAAAAGAACTACCTAATGCATCAACCTGGGTGGGGGTGGGGGTGAGGGTGGGGGGTGGGGGAGTGTCAGAAGCTGACTCAACTCTAGGACCCAATCCTGACTTACTATCAAGTTAAGTACTTATTTTTGATGGCTGCTCCATAAAATTCAGTGGGACTACATAAAATAGTGCCTATAAAAGTAATGGAACAATCAGTTTCTTGGTAAATACAGTAGTATTGAAGACATAGCTATGCATAGATGTAAAGGAATAGTTATGGACAAGAGATGTGAGCACCTCCCCTTTAGGGTACTAGTAGGAAAAATTCTCCAGCTTCAGAGTGCTTGAGAATTTTCCTGGTCAGAATGCTACCCATGCTGGAGAAATGACAAAAATAATGCTGAAAAGTGCACACAAGACACAAAATCGATAATAATTTCACAATATCAGCAAAAGAACAACATGTGCCTGTAAATGACGTTCTTCAGTAAGGTTATTGAGTGGCAACTGTTAACATTTAAACAGCTGTTTGAATTATGATGCAGCAGCTTGTGAAAACATTTTGAGGGACATTCTACTGTTCTCATGCGCTCATTGTTCCAAACTACACAGAATGTAAACTGTGCTTAAACTGAGTTACAGAACCACGTTCAAGCTGTGCTGACTGGTTTTCTTGCACATTTCTAATTCTACCATACTTTGGTATACCACTTCTGCAGAAGAGGACTTTTTGCAGTGTTTTGGAGAACATAGACAACATGTGGGTCCCTCCCATGCCATGAATGGGAGGGGCAAGGGGCCAGCTGGCAGCTGACGGGGGGCTTAGTGAGTGGTCTGCCTGCCTCCCATCCACCGGTAGCCAAGAGGAAAGTTGAGCACAGCGAGTTGTGGCTGTGTTATCCCACCTGCCTCACCACTGCCAATGAGTGCAGGGGGTTGTTTCTCAGGTTATGTCTACACTACAGGCTTCTTGCACAAGAAGCTTTTTGCAGAAGAGATCTTCTGCAAAATCTTCTTGCGCAAGAGAGTGTCCACACTGCAAAAGCAAGAGAACATCCAGATTACACCCTGCTCCCTTCTCTCCATTTACTGCACACCTTCACTATGTTTGTGAGTTAATCACAGAGTTCATTATCCTGTGCTATCGAAGCTAGGTACCTGAACTACCCTATGTTTGATAATGGCTGTCCTCTCACCCTTGCAAGGAATCCATAGACCCTATATCAGCAATAAGCAAACTAAGCTAATGAGTGGGCCTCATGAGTGGCTCTCCTTCCCTTAGTGGGCCACAAAATTGTTGTAACCATGATGGTTTCCGGAGAGAGGGTAGTTTTGCTAACTGCATTTGTGTACCTAGAATGTGCTAGGTGTGGCAGTTGAACCATAGCAGTGGTTGGATTGGCTGCATAGGGAGCACATGGCTCTCACAATGTTGTGTGCAATCAACACACATCTCACTTCACGTGCCCTTGCTTTACATGTATGTCATTTTAGTAATATTGTTAGGAAACAAACTACGCGAATGGAAACCAGCAGAATCTGGCAACCCTGCACATGGGCAATGGTAAACAATATGTCTCATGGGCCACACATAGAAACCTGATGGGGTGCTTGTAGCCCATGGGCCGTAGGTTGCCCACCACTGCCATATACTCTGTTTTCTGATTTTCATGACATTTCTATCAAGTAATGCACCTACATCTTGCTAAATCTGCTTCCTGTTTGCTCCCTTCCCTGGGCACAACATTTTCTGCAAAAAGCATTCACTAGGGTGCCATTCTCTGGATGTTTTCAGTAAGTATATGAAGAACTAGCATGAACACAAAGGAGCTCAGTGCAGAACCTTGAACTACTAATCATTTACAATAAACTATTCAGTTTCTCCATGTTGTCTTCTGTGGTAACAGCACCCTCAAGCATGCTATGGATGTCTGAAATAGTCTTCAGATATTTGTTTAATTCTCATACACCTACTCCGCACTCAACTTATTTCATAGTGTGGTCATAAGCCTTCTCAAGAGTGAAGAACAGTGTGTTCAGAGTTTTCCTCTTTTCTCTGCTTGCGGAAAAAAGTAATCTTAATGTAAAGAGAGCCTCCATTGCTGGCTTGCCTGGCAGGAATCCAAACTGATTGATCTTTATTTATCTTCGTAGTCTCTTATCAATAACTTTCTCACAAGTGATCTTTATTGTGTGGTTTGTGAATTTAATACTGTTGTAGTTACCACAGTCTTGTATGTTTTCTCTCTTTGGTATTGGTACAAATGTGCTCTTTTTCTATGTATCAGTCAATTCTCAGTCCGCATGCTTCAGTTTCCATTGTGTTAGTATATTCATGCCTGCTTGCCTCAAATACTTTCATATTTCTGCTGGTATGCCATTGGGGATCAGAACCTTTATATTTTCCACGTTGTTCAATGATTCTGCAACCATTACTTCTCAGACTGCTGCCACCAGACCCATACAGCCTTCTATTTCCATCTATATCTATGCCATATTCATCCCTAAAGTATCTCAGATTCTCTTGCTGTAGCACACCTATCAACTATCATTAGTGACTATTCTATTCAGACAAGTAGTACAGGTTGGGCCTCTCTGGTCCGCCATCATTGGGACCCGACCAGTCCTGAACAAGAGAATTTACCGGACCAGGGGAGGTCTCCTGCCACTGGCCCCCAAGCCCATCATCCGCTGGTGGCAGGTTGCTCCAATAGGCAACCCTGCCTCGCCCTCCCCCACCACTGCTGGGTCCCTGGGTGACACAGGCTCCAGGTCCGGCACAGGGCTCCTTCCTATGCTGCTGGAAGCAGCTGTGGGGCTGGGGCTCCAACCCTGGCCCCGTGCAGCCCCAACCTGGCCCCACACAGCCAGGAGAAGCCGCAGGACTCCGACCTCAGCCCCGTGTTCCTGGGGGCTGCTGGAGGGCTCCGGCCCCACTTCTGTGCTGCCCCCAGCCAGGCTGCTGACTCTGATCTATGGCCCAGCTGTCCCTCCTACCCTTAGGCTTCTGGACTCTCTGCTCCAGGATGTTGCTGGACCAGAGAGACCCAGATTTTGGAGGTACAACCTATAGTACTTTACCAGATTGCCTGACCCTGAGAGACATCAAACTCAGGTTCTGGTCAACCACCAGAGGACCACATTGTACTGGTTGGTAACCTCCTTTGAAGCAACTTGCTTCAACAGATCTCTGCAGCCATGGAAGCATAGAGAAAGGCAGTCTGAAGACGCACGGTAATACTGGGCATTTATTGACAAACTCCACTTAGGTCAGTATGCTGTCAACTTCTGTATTTCTTGCAGCTTCCAAATGACATAAGGGGACCATTAAGTAGACTGTTTTAGTTGCTTGAACTAGAGGTTACAGAGGCAGAGATGACAGGTCCATTGCATATTGGAAGGGCTATAAACTCAGCAAATTGAAGCTGAAAAAAGTAGAGCAAGACTGGGGAATATCACAGCTCAGGCTAAGGTAAAAAGGAACTTTAAGTAATTACTTGTTGCAGGGAAATATTGTTGCAGATAATAGGAATTAGTAATACAATAGTAGAGGAGCATTTTCAGCCTTTGGTGTAAACTCCCATTAAATCAATAGAAGCAGTGATTGTTTATGCCAGAGGTAAATTTGACCAGTGCTGCAACTACTCTTGTGTTCGTGGTCATGCTGAGTCTGCTGCCAAAAATAGCTTTATATCACTGGGAAACTAATTTCTGGGGCTGAATTAATTGGTGTTACATCAAGGGTAATTTTGGCCCCTGCTACAAAATTTAAAAACTGTTTTACAAGCATATTTAATGTTGCACAAAGATAATTTCTTTTTAAAATTGTTTCACTTGTGACATAACCACTGAATAGCATGGTATGTCTGATCCCCTTATTTTGTTTTCTTGAGTAACATACTGCATTCTGCTAAAAGAAGTAGAAGTGAATATGGATAATTTTAGTTATTCTTCTGCCTTCCATGACTCACAAAAATTACTCTGTAATGAAAAACGGTTCCCATAGCATATATTCTGTTTTCTAATAATTGTTTAATTTTATGTATTTTGTTTATTTTTTTAATTGACAGATCTGTAAAGATTTTATTTTTACAAGTTTTCATGATTCATTGAAGAGTTAAGACTTTAAAAGACATGGCCTGTTAAACAATTATGCCTCTTTTTCATTAAATTATACAGATATAGATGAATACCACTAAATAAAAGCCCCTAAACTACTATTGGTAAGGAATTAATAGCTAGAAAAGAAAACAAAGCAAGCTGTGCAAGTTGTCTTGCTATTCCAAAGGCTAGATGGAAAGTTGTGGCTCAGTCTTGCTAGCATCTTTGAGAAATGTATAAAATGTGACCTTTCTTTTGCCTGAGAAAATACCTTCCAGCAAACAAAACATTTAATTGGACTCCTTACTCTGTAAGTCAACATAGTTTACATGGGATATGTTGGCAGCTTTGTGTCTAGCATTTCTTAATGCTTTGCTTCCTTGTATGGTATGTTCTCATTTTGGAAGACTATTTTAGTTTTCTAGGTTGCAGAATGTAATCTGTTCTTGTCCACCCTATATGCTGACGCTGTTTTGATTTGTACAGTTCTTTACATATTTAGAGTAGTTTTATTCTTACAAGACACAAATTATTCACTGCAGCTGGCAGTGACTTTTGTTTTAGAATAGTGTATTGTTCCAAACAGGAACTGATTTGGGGATGCTGATCAGTGTACTATTCTATGCTGCTTGTTTTTTTCAACTTCTTATAAGCAGCCATTCCAAGCTGGATCAGGGCAGCCTAGAGCAAAGAAAACTACTGGAATATCTCTTCATTTGTTTTAAGATTATGGCACACTTAATAGGCTACAAATAGAAAATAAGCCACCCATTATTAGTCACATGTATAAAGATCTGTCACTTCCCATCCTGTTAACCCTGCTCAAATGCCAAGAGAAAAACTGCACTTTTCAAATGTATTTGGAAGGCAAATGTCTGCATAGAAAAATTGTGGGATAATTATGAGAACTCTTTGACTGCAAGAACCCACCTATGCTATTATGCAGTAGAGAGTGTGGAAATCACTTGACGCATAAAGATGTGTACCACATATGTAAGGCAGTTGTGTGTAAATTTTGTCTATTTGGCAAGAAAGATTAGAAACCAAAAATAAGACTCATAAAAATTTTCTTTTTTGTCTCCTTTAAATAGAAGCTGTTGAAGCACGATTTTACATCTTTTTCCAGTTCTGAGCACTAGTTCTCCTTAAAGAGAGCAGCAGTTTTCAGCACCATCCTACAAAGCTGCAGGAATATCAGTGTAAGAGCATTTTAATTGTACAGTGCTGTGTTGTAATTGTCACCTGTTAGAAAGACAGCTGCAGAAATGCTAACTAATGATGTGTTCCCTGGAAAGACCATTCAGTGCCACAGAAAAAAAAGGCTGAGGCATCAGGAACATGGGAAGGAAGCAAATTTATCTGTTCTATAACTCACAGCACAGCCAGTCTTAGTTTGCTCTGAAATTCTCATGGTTTTTAACACCACCTATGGAGCTTTGAAAGAAACAAACAGCAAGTTCCTCCTCTGCATATGTTTAAGTAGTCTACACTGTTGTGGTAGAAAAATGCTAGTTGGACATATGTTTATTCAGGGATTTAAAATAAATGTGAAAGCCTGTACATTTCAAGATCCCTTCCAGGGACTAGAATCTTTCCCAACCCTATGGCTCAGTGAAAAGCAGGTTAATTGTAAATGAAATCTTTTCAGCGTCAACCATATTGTTCTTGCTTATAAGGTCAACTCTTCCCCCCTCCTCCATCACATCGTAGCAATTCCACAAAAGCCCGGGAGGTAGCCCTGATTTTAGAATACTAGAGATATTAATCCAATAGAGTTAATGGAACTGACACTGGGGAGACGGCCGCTGACTCTTTCATTACAAAACTAATTCAATAATGGAAGTTTGAATAAATGGAAGTGCAAGAGTCAGCATTCATTTACATACTAAGGAATCTGTAGGTCCACTATTTAACAAGGAAGAAGAGCAAATAATAAGTGACATCAAGAAAGCTGAGGTGTCTAATGCCAATTCTGACATTTACTAACAAGTTTAATTGTGACCAGATGTTTAACACAGCTAATATTGACAACAAGGGGGAACAAATGCAAACCAGACCAAGGAAACAACAGATTAAAAAGTTTAGATAAGTTAGATGTATTCAAGTTGGCAGAGTCTGATAAAATCCTTCCTAAGGTACTTCAGGAACTGGTGGAAGCAATCTCGGAATAATTAGCAATTATCTTCAAGAACTTCTGGAGGACAGGTGAGGGGTCCCAGAGTAGTGGAGAAGGACAAATATAGTTCCTGTCTTTAAAAAGGGGAGCGAAGAGGACCCAGGGAGTGTTAGACCAGTCAGCCTAACTTTGATATGTGGAAAGACACTGGAATAAATTATGAATCAATCAACTTGCAAGCACCTAGAGAAAAACAGAGTTTTAAGGAATAGTCAGCCTGGATGTGTCAAGAACAAATCATGCCAAACCAACTTAATTACCTTCCTTTGGCAGAGTTACCTTCTGATGGGGAGGCAAGGCTTGATTTTTATTCAAGGCTTTGACACAGTTCTTCATGACATTCTTTTAAACAAAGGAAATACGGTCTACAATAAGTTAGTATAAGGTGAGTGCACAATCAATTGAAAAACTGTACTCAGAGTAGGAGAAGGATGTGGGGGTGACAGGGTATCACAAATTAAATATGAGTCAACAATATGATGCAGCTGCCAAAAATGATAATATCGCTCTGGGGTATTTTAACAAGAGTATTGTAAGTAAGACATGGGAGGTAACTGTCCTACCCTACTCAATACTGGGAGAGCTCATCTGAAGCACTGTGTCTAATTTGGTGCATCAGACTTTAAAAAAATTGTAGACAATTTGGAGAGAGTTCAGAGAAGAGCAACAAAATTGATACCACGTTTCGGAAACCTGACCTATGAGGAAAGGTTAATAAAGTATGTTGAGGCTTGAGAAAAGCAAACTAAATAAGGACCTGTTAAATCCTCAGTAGGTTAAAGATAGTTATGAACAGTTATATTGTTCTTCATGTTCACTAAAAGTAAAACAAGAAGTAATGGACTTAATCTGTAACAAGGTAGATTTAAGTTAGAATATTAGGAAAAAATGTCTGATGATAAGGGTAGTTAAGCTCTGGCATAAACTTTCAAGGGAGGCTGTGGAAGGCCCATCATTGGAGATTGTTAAGGATGGGTTGGATAAACACCTCTCAGGAGCAGTCTAGGTTTACTTGGACCTGCTTCAGTTGATAGGATTGGACTAGATGACTTCTGGAGGCCCATTGTAGCCGTACATTTCTGTGATTCTATGAAACTGGACACAAATTTTACCTGAAGCAACATACCTAAATCCATTGGTCTGTTTGCTCAGTGCCTTTGGGAATCACTTGTTTCTCCTGCTGATTTCAATTCAATTTCACTATTTGAATTTGAAATCTAACTTTGACACTCTAGTCCTGATGTTAAAAATTGTGGCCAGTATATTTTGCATTTACTTGAGCAGTTCATAGAATCATAGAATACTAGAACTGGAAGGAACCTCGAGAGGTCATCGAGTCCAGTCAACTGCCCTCATGGCAGGACCCAGTATCATCTAGACCATCCCTGATAGATGTCTATCTAACCTGCTCTTAAATATCTCCAGAGATGGAGATTCCACAACCTCCCTAGGCAACTTATTCCAGTGTTTAACCACTTCCATTAGGAAGCTTTTCCTAATGTCCAACCTAAACCTCCCTTGCTGCAGCTTAAGCCCATTGCTTCTTGTCCTATCCTCAGAGGCCAAGCGGAACAATTTTTCTCCCTTCTCCTTGTGACACCCTTTTAGAGACCAGAAAACTGCTATCATGTCCCCTCTCAGTCTGCTCCTTTCCAAACTAAACAAGCCCAGTTATTTCAGTCTTCCTTCATAGCTCATGTTCTCTAGACCTTTAATCATTCTTGTTGTTCTTCTCTGGACCTTCTCCAACTTCTCCACATTTCTCTTGAAATGTGGTGCCCAGAACTGGACACAATACTCCAGCTGATCTGAAGTATGCAAGTTCACTCACTTGAAGAGAAGTACTGAAGCTTTAAGTGATATCTACATGGCAGAAAACACCTGCAGTTGACTTGTGTCAATTAATTTGAGGATCAGACTGTGTATCTATAAAATTCTAATGTGGAGGTTTGAGCCCAGAATGGTGATTTTCATCTTCAGATGAATTTGAAGGGCTGCTGGGTATCAGCTTCAATAGGTTGGACAATTTTAGTGTTTCAGAGGGAAACTGCACGGGGAAGTAATTGGGGATGATCTGGGAATAGTTGTGGGCTAGATCCCGAGTTCAATCCTGAGTTCAATCACAAGGTTAAAGATGGAACTAAGGACTGAATTTATCCATGTGTGCAAGGACTAGATTGTGCTTCTGGACTGTAGGAGGTCTGCATTCAATTCATGATTGTGTCACAGATTTCCTGTGAGATCTTATACATGTCACTTAATCAGTGTGATTAGGTTCCTTATCTATAAAGTAGGGCTAATGATGCTTCCTTTCTCCCATGTATTGACTGTTTTAAGAACAGAAGAATAGACAGGTGTCAAACCTGTTTCCCAACAGTGGCTTGTGCCAAATGTTTCAGATGGAATGAACAGAACAGGGCAATTATTGATTGATCCATACCCCATCATCATGTTTATGTCAATTATAAACTTTTTGAGGTGTGAGCTGTTGTATAGTGCCTAGCAAAATCAAGTCCTAATCTTAGCTCTGAGGCCTCAAGACACTCCTTTAACATTTATACCTAATCCTGAACATCTAGTGATAAACAAGGATTGCGTTGTTGCACTGTTGTGCTTTGGACTTGATGCTTGAAATCAGAAATGGTGATTGAGAAGATCTGATGATCCATCAAGAAGGGATATATAGGCAGAGAAAATACTCTGAGGCAAAGACTAACAGTTTAGATATTAAATAAGCAAAATTTACATTGTTATGTTAGTTTTGTGATTTCTCTATATTTAACTGTGTTGGTCCTTGTCTTTCATATAGTCTATTCTTTGTAGTTTGTCGGGTTTTTTTTAAATCATGGTGCATAAAATAAGAATAAAACAACTAGCAGTCTGCTGCTGTAATTCTAAGATTATATGTACAATGGGAAGCACTTACTTCCTTTTAACAAACTAATTTCAAATAATTCCATTTTCTCATAGAGCACTCTTCATATAGTTTATCTTTTTTTTCTTAAATTAAAGACTGAATTTTTTGTTTGTTTGTTAAAGATGTGCTCATTTAAGAAGGAGGAAGGGTGTAAATCACCCATGACCCAGTAATTCTAAAGGGTCCAGATCTTCCAGCCGCCACTGCCACTACTGTGCTGCATTCCAGATGGCTCTAAGGACTGGGGAGGGCCAGCACAGCATGCTCCAGGTAGCACTGAGGGCTGGCTACTCCTGGCCCTGCCCCTTCTGCCTGAGGCCCTGCAAAGTATAGTTGTTCAAAGATTTCTTATATGCCATACTTTGTACAATGTGCATTGCAATTCTATTACAGTGATAGCAACAATGGTATAAATGGTCATCTTCCTTTTCATACAGTATCACACTGGTATCATTATGAATGTACTTTTAACAGCCTAATTAGCACCAAAAAATGTATATACACATACGCCATCAGTAAAAACAAGTAACTGGGCAGACTTTATTTCTAAAAATCTAATTGTCACCATTACCATTTGTGCTCATGAATCTTTGTGAATGAGACTTGGTAACTGCACTTTTGAGCACATTGTTTTCAGGAATTCAGATATGAACCCTGGTTAATGAACTTGGAACATGCAACTTCCAGATAGCTGCAATAAGTGACCATCATGGAATTTATTGCCTTGTTCTTATCACCATGTAGTTTCTGGGTCTCGGTATTTTTTAGAAGCTTTTTAAAGATTGTTTGGCTCTCAGTATCTTTTGAGTCATTTAGTTCATAATGAAAATGTGATGCCCTGGAAAAACCTGCTTCCCATTGCAATACATTGCCTGGAATTATGACATCCTGCACTCCACAACTGTAAAGGGCCTTTGTGTCAAGCGCTTGACTTTTGAATATCACACAATGTAACACTGGGTGAACTATTAAAAAGATTAATACTATGCTACAACATTGCAGTTTCTCAGAAAATGCCAGCGGTGAGGGCAAGCATAGCAAGTGCTTCAGCTTAATGATGATAAGAATTATTCCATCACTCGGAAGAAAAATTCCAAGCAAAAGGTTCACCCACACATAACCTGAAGAAAATTATGTTGGAAGGAGATCTGGTCATGAATGACCTCTCTCAAAGCAGTGGCCATCAAAAACATAGGCACAGCAATTTTAGTCAGTAATTTTTCATGTTCACAGTTATGGAATCAAAACATGGTTACAGCTTGGCTATTAGAGTACAAGGATTATTTAAAATGGTTAAAGGAGGAAGCTTTTGAGCTAAATTTTTTGGAGTGCAGACAGGAGTTTTTCCTGATGCAGGGAGGGCTGTTAAAATGCAGTGTGCAATCTTCTTCCTCCCATCTAACCCAAAAATCCTATGCCGTAGAAGGAACAGCTTACCTGTATGGTGGCAGAAGAGAAAAGGGAATATGCCTTGTGATGGGATGTCTACCCAACAGGAGAGGTGAACTAAGGGTTAACATGAGTCTGAGAGCTCAAGTTCATCCACTTTGTTGTGCCTGGAGAGTGTGCTGGCTTCATTTGTTACTAGACCCAGCTGGGAGGAGCTGGGAGTTCACTTATTAAAGAAGTAAGTGGAAACCGCAGAGGAGTTAATGGAGTTTCAGTCTCTGGGAGCAGCTAAGAAAGGCTGATTGAAGAAGGCCAAGAGACAGGGTTAATCCCTGTTCTGGGCCCTGGAAAGACACAAAGAGGCAATCCTGACTGGTGATATCCAGCAGAGAATGGTGGAGCTAGGAGGACCTAGGGAGAAAGCCCTGGAAAATAAAAGGGAAGTTGTGTTAAGCTGCAAGGAAGCATCACTGGGCTTTTAAATGGGAAGGGTCCCAGGGCAACAGCAGCATGTCTGAAGGAGACCAGTCTGCTTAATATAGGGTCCCTGGCTTAGAACTCAGAGCAGAGTTCCCCTGTCAGCCCTGGGAAAGGACCACAAAAGCTTGACGTAAGGACCAGTGTGGGGCTGAAGATTGAATCTCAAGGACAAATCAAGGAATAACCCAAAAAGGGACAGAAGGAGCTTTTGTGCTGGAACATGTTGGATGTTCAGTTGTACTTTAGACCCTCTCCCCTTCTGGGAGAACCAAAGTGGCCAGGACGAAGGAACACATTATAAGAAGAGGCAGAGCACAGCAGGGCTGGAGTGACCTTTGGCTAGAAAGAGCAGCTATGAAATCATGAAGGCATGCTGTAGCAGTGAGTCCACTTTTCCACATGCTCACATACTTATGAGAGGAATAAGGGACAGTGTGTGTGAATATTTCAGATAAAAAAGAGTAGAGGAGGAGGGGAAAGAACTGTGGATTGTTCTGGTGGGGCCACAATTAGGGGAAATAAAACTTCTACATCTGAAATCATCAGGCCAGCTTCATGCCAGATGCAATTACAGCTTTTCAGTTTTGTGGATGAAAAATGCAATTGAACAATCCTTTCCCTAATTGCTGCTCAGTGAGATGGTGCAGCCTGTGGAGCACCATACCACATGTAGCACCACAGCACAAAGTAGATGCTATTGCATTAGCATTTTCTTGCTATGGAGGTATGGGCTTTATAAAGCAAAGGCCAAGGTTTGGCAGCATTGTCTGAACTGGCACTAAAGCCATTTTCAGTGCTAGAATTGGGGATTATGAATCTGAATGACTGATAGTTTCTGGGTCTTCTCTGATGACAACAATCTTTGTTTTACGAGGAATGATTCCTGTCTAAAGCCCCGGTTATGCAAACAGTTCACATGGACAGATCCCATCTGCTTGTGTATCAGGGAGAACCTAGTCCTTGGAGGCAAGGCTATGCTTTGGTGCAGGGGCCTTTCTGCCAATTAGAGCACAGCTTTGCTGAGCAGTTACTGACCCACAACCTTGAAGGTATTTTTCAGTAATACCATTGGGGGCAGTAGCACTTAGCCTGTTGGTGCAGGTTGATTTGCATACTCATTGAACGGACATTTTTGAATAACCATTTAATCGGGATACAAATCCCTTTGCTTCAATTGATAACTGTCCCCAGTGAAAATGGCCATCTCAACTTGTCACCTGTCTACTCCTACTTCTCTCAGTCCTCCGATTCCCTGACTTTTTCCTGTGTAAGTTGAACCGCCAAACTCCGATGACTACTGTCATACCAATTTGTTGTTAGCCACTTTTCTCACCTGCACCTCCTCTTCTTCTCACTCTTCTCTCCATCCGTCCCTTCCCCTCTTATAAGTGGAATGGGGAGCAGTCCTAAGACATCCAACTCAGAGCTGTGCAGTGTGAAGTGAGAAAAAGTGGCATATGAGGTGCCGCAAAGGAAAGTAGCTCAAAGAAAGAAGCTCTGAGATGGAAGCTGGAGATGAAAGCACCTTTGAGTGGTGCTTTACACATCAGCTCCTCTTCCCAGAGCACCATGGCTGCTCCCCACATACCTTGTGAAGAGGAGGGAAGGAAAAGAAATGGAAGTAAAGTTAGAGAATAGATTAGGGGAAAGAAACGAGACAGCCAAATGTTAACATAACTAGAGACACAAGGTGGGTGAGGTAAAAGACATTTGTCTCTCCCATCTTGTCTCTCTAATGTCTTAGAACAAACACAGCTACAGCACCACTGAATTGAATATTCATGTAATTATTCATTGGGATATTGAAGTACAAAATGTGGTGAGCAAGGAGTTCAAGTGGATATATACCCTTATTCTTCAGGACATAAGTCACAAACTAATTTGAGGGGTTAGTAAGAAACTTATGGGCAGGTGATTCCCTCTTTCAGGGTTCAGTGGCTGAGGCTGACGGCATTCACACAGGATGCTGGGCTGGATGGATTACTACTCAGATCCAGTATGGCAATTCTTATGCTCTCCATTTAAATGGATACTACTTGGCCGACCGACTCGCCAGACCCTTGGGCAAGGTGGAGGGCTGTCTGGAACATGTCACTGAGGGGTCCAGTGGTGATTTAAAGGGCCTGTGGCTCCAGCCATCCTTGCTGCTGCAGAAGCAGCAGAGGTAGCCGGGAGACCTGGGTCTTTCCCCACCCCATTTGTCAGTGTGCTTGATGCTATAACACTTTAGCGCTGCTTAAGAGATCTATATAACATTTTGCTGAGTATGCAGCATTCTTTCTAGAACTTTACGTTTGGGATGGCAGATGGGATAGGTGTAATATTTACCTACAGAAGATCCTGATTTGAGACTGACACAGATTCAGAGTGGTGATTCTGTTTCTGTGGGTGTTTGCTCCCCCCCCCCCAGCTTCATTATGTCTGTGTGCTGTTCTCCGAATTACTGCGCTAGTGCAAAATTAAAACATTTTTTCCTCTGAGGGGACACTTTTATCTCTTCAGCCTCTCACTCTTTTAGTGTAATGTTTCCTGTATACTGTTTATGTTGCATTCCTCCTTTATTTTCCCCTCTTTCCTTGTTCCTGTGGGGGTGAAATGTGCTGAAATGATTATGGCAGCTGTAACCTCCTAAATCCCTCAGGAAGATAATAGTTCAGAGGTATCATTAAACAAAGACATTCTTAATATTAGACTCCTGTGGTGGCTTGTAAGGAAGCACTAAGGCAGGGAAGATTAGAACTTACAATGGATAATAGCCAAATACATTTGAAATAGGTAAGGCCAAGTTGTGCCTCTGTAGAATTGTCTTGTACTTTCCCAGTTGTTCTTGCAGGCTGACGTCTCATGATACTGCATTGGACAAACTTTTCTATATTATTTTAAAATCTTTTTTTTTTTCAAAAAGCAAAAATCCCAAGGTTTGCTTCCTATAGTTAGTTGACTAGCCTATAATTATTTAAAGTGAATATCACAATATTTCTATATATTCTTGTATGTTTACCATTCTGTTATTACCAATCAAATGAAGAATGAGACATTATCTTTGCAGCTACCTAATTCCATACAGATATTACAGTTCTTTCAGGCCATGTCTGCACTAGAGGATTAGTCTAAATTTACTAAATTCAACTTCTGGGCACCCAATTTTACAAATTCGAAGTTCCGTGTCCTCGCTATGAGTAAGAATGAACTGTAGTCCAAGGCAGGCTCTGTTAATGTGGACCTGCTATCTCAGACTCAGAGCCCCAGGAAGCACTTTAGGGAGCTGCGGGAGGCCTCCTGGGGGTCAATATATTCAAATTAGCATCCCCGGAGCATCTCCACTAACATTATTTCAGGCTTTCAAGTTCAGGAATAGTGTTATTCCTCATGAAAAGCAGGACTAAAGAGTTTGAATTCAGTGGCCCTTATTCTGGAATAGTGGGCTTGGTAGTATAAATGCAACGCTTACAAATTCGACCTTGAGGGGCTAATTTTGGACTGAGGTCCTGTTGTAGACCAGGCTTCACTTCCTTTTCTCAAGTCAATCAAGCTCTTTAAACTATGCCAGAACTCATATGGATAAATTGCCTTTTCAATACATTCTGTTTCCTTGGGTATCATTGAATTCCTTGAGTTAGAGCTTTCACTAAGACAGTCTTCAGGAAAAGCATAAAAATATACTGCTTATATGACTGTTTACATTTTGTCTGTTTGATCACAAATATGGAAACGTAATGCAGATTTGTCGCTTATTATGCATCTTGTAGAACTTCAAGAATAAGTATGATGTTGATATGTTGATCAGAATGTTTTTAGGGGCAGCTAGTGCCAGCAGCACAGCACTGAGTATTTCTAGAATTTATATTTTCTTTGGCAAGCTCTTAGTTTAGTCCATTATAGTTAAGTGCAGATAGGATTGTTGCACTGCTAAGAGGTGTTTAATGGCTACCAGTTCTTAGCCTTTCCTGTCTCCAGGAGGCAGAAGGCTTGGTCTGCTTCTGGCTGCCTTAGGACTTTTTGATTTGTTAGTGCTGTCAGCAACAAACACTTTTTCTTTATTTCCTTTCCTCACTTTAAACTTTTTTACTTAAAGGGAAGAATCTCTGGCCAGTAAGACAGCTTTCTCTTCGTCTGTTTGTTGTCATGCATTTCCATGTCTTCTCAGGAGGGTATCAGGGCAGCAGATGAGTATGAATTAAAAAAAACAACAACCCTCCCATCTGTTTACCTAGCTTGGACAGGTACATCCTCTGCTCTAGTAAAAAAGGAACCAAGTCTCTGAGCAATCCAGGACTCAGTATTTCCATTCCACAGACAAATTACAGGCTCCTTTCCTCAAAGTGGATAATCCCCTAGTGGGGTTTTCCATGAAGGCCATCATTCTTGCAGAAGGTATAGTTTCTCACAGCGTTCCAGTGGACATAGCATAGAGGTACTCAAAGATGCAAAGACCAAAATACTGCTGCTGTGCTTCTTCTCATGTAAACACCCTATTCTGTTTTTAGGGGGTAATTATAGACTATGGGTGTAGTGGGAGCCCAATATGAGGACCCTGGAAAGCTGTGTAACTTAATTGTACCTCTTGACTGCTAACTTTGCGTGATGCCATCTACAGTGCATTCGTGTGTCTGTGCAGAGTGTGGCCACATCACTTACTACACATATCCTTGGGCTCTGTTCCTGGTAGGTCTACTCTACTTCAAAGGCCTGCCTTCTAGCCAAACACACACAAGGGTAACTTACTTTCTGGGAAGGTGTTTGGAGAAGCTGTAGTCAATGAGGAACAGGCCTCTGTCAGGAATACTTAAGCAAAGCCTGAAAAAGAGAAATCTGTTTAAATCTTTCACAGGACCCAATTCAAAGGTAATCTAAGATGAGACCATGTAAACCAATTTCTGGCTTTTCTACATGTAATTTACACTATTTTTAGGCCCACACCTACTTCCCAGTATGTAATTTACACCTTCCCATACAGTTCACCTCTAAATTTGGCCTACTGAGTTTGAGTCCTCACACTACAGTGCTAGAGAAAGGAAAAATTACATCAATTTGCTACTGTCTGTCCTCAAATCCCGGCCATCCCTCCTGTTTCCTTCCTTAGTCAGGGACTGCAACACATGTGGTCTGTCATATAGTCTTATGCTATGTTTACACTTGCATGCCTATGAAATGCTGAAATCATGAAATGCTTCCGTGTGTTCACCTTTCCCATGCCAGAGTGCCAACCTATGCTGTGCTTGACATACCCATGCAATGCTCATGAGTATACCTGTGTCCACACTGCCATTGCAGAAACACATTAGTGATGCTATTTCAGAAGCATTATCCCAGGGCTCTGTGTGTTACAGGGAGACACTCGAGGAGCTGCTTTGCTGTGTTTTGTTGGTCCTGTCCTCTGCCTTCACACATTTGCGAACTGCAGTTCCTGATGATGTAACCTCTTACTGTTATTTCCCGTGAAACTGTGTGGAAGACACACAGTGATTGGATGATGATCTGGTTCTGTACCTGCACCTTATTGTAGGACAAATGATTATGCAGTGCAGCAGGAACTTGGTGAGATGCTTGATGGAATTTGGGCAGAATTTTCTGACACATCAGAAATGACTGACCTTGGAGGTCAATGACAAGTCATTCAGCTCACACTGTATAGATGCAGTAAATGCTATTTGTGACAGGACCCCGGGTTACAACCTGGAACTGTGGGATCACTGTACCCCCTTAACTCTGCAGCCTGGGCTGTCTCATATGATGCTTGCTTGTGACAAGCAGTAAATCCTTCCAAGTGCTGTTATCCTGCATACAGATACACATCCAGCAAAATTGCAGATGTGCTGTCCAAGCCATTCAAAACAATGTAGAGGGAGACACCAACACATCCCCCAGCCTTGCATCCTAGAAATGTGCTGCCTTACATTATTTAGGACCTTGTACTGAACAATGGAAACTCATTAATTAGTCAGTCACTTTGTCAAAGAGAGAGGATGTCCACCAGCCTTTGTAATCTGAGCAGATTCCCCAGGCATTTTTGACAAACTCACTGCTAAGGATCAAACATTTTAAAAGTTCATTAATTACAAAAAGGTAGATTTTAAGTGATGATGAGTGGTCTGCATAAAGGTCAGACAAGTACCTAAGAAAATTAAAAGTAAATGCACCTTTAAAACTCTAAACTTTTAGACTAAACAAGATTTGAATCAAACAGTTGTTCTCATTCCATTGGATGTTGCAGGTAACTTACAGTTTGTAATAGGCTGAATGAATTTCCTTCTCAACCTGGGACATAGAGCAGAATATCATTATTCCAGAGATAATGATGATGATGCACATGAATGAGTTTCAACAGATCACAGCCTTTCATATGATATTTTCCATGGCATCCTTTGTACAAAATACAATAATAATGTACAAATGAATATGGGGCTTGTAGAGTGCTCTTTCAAGCTACACAGTGATATTGCTATAATATGCCTATAAGTGGACTCTCACTCCTGGTGCAGGAAAACTAGTACTGTGTGGCGGGATCATATTATTCTAGAAACCTGGGATGAACAGCAATAGCTTTAGAACTTCAGAATGATGCAACACGCAGTGGTGTGGCAAGCTTGTACCAATCCTCAAGTATCAGACCACTTAATTCAGGGAAACCGTATAGGCTCAGAAGCAAGTTACGACTGCCCCCATGGAACCTGGCTACACCTGACAGCAATAAGTCTGTTGCAAACCACTTTGAGTAAGGAAAGTAATTGTTGGGGTCCTGAGTTTATAGGTTTCAGGGGGACCAGCATTATAATTTACCCACAGCTGGTTGCCATAAGAAAAGCTTAATAAATAGTAGCTGGATTTCAGACAAGGAGGTTTCCAAAGCATGCGGGGACCCATTGGTGGCACTCATATCCCACAAGGGACAAATGAGCATGTGAACCAAAAAGATTATTAGTCACTCTTTCTGCAAGGCTTAAACTGGGCCTTTATTTAAAACTCAACAGTGGCATAGGCTGTAGTGCTGCAGCTGCATTACTGTAGTGCTTCAGTGTGACAGGAGGACCTCTCCCATTGCCATAGGTAATCCACCTCCCTGAGAGGCAGTAAGCAGATAGATGGAAGAATTCGTCTATTGGCATGTGAATTGAATTTGTGGATGAACTGGGATTCCAGGGCTTCTCTGTGTATTTTGCTTGTAGAGCAAAATTCAATTCACATGCTCATGGACTCAATCGTGATATGGGCTGGTGGGGACTCTACCTATTTAATAACCACTGAAGGTACTAACAGCTCCCTGAGTGGTATCCTTCCTGTTTTAGGAATCTATCTATTGACTTGGATTTTTATCTGCTTAGGTTTAAGTACCCATTCTCCAGATACTTAATGATGCTCTGTCTCCCACCCCCCTCCCTTTTTCTTTCTCTCCCCTCTCCTATTTATTTCGAGTTTTCATATCCCCAACTCCTAACTCCGGTCATCTGAAGAAGTGGGCTGTGTCCACAAAAGCTCATGATACCATCTACATGTTTCGTTAGTCTGTAAAGTGCTACCAGACCATTTGTTGTTTTTTCTGTAACAGACTAACTCAGCTATCCCCTGAAGCTGTTAAAAGACATGAGTACAGTTCTGAGATCAGATTCATAAAAGAGATGGTGAGCTTTGTAGTTGCAAAGTGTTCTCACAGAATTAATCCATAGATTATAGTCCAGTGTTCATATTTCAGAGTGGTTCTAAGCAGGCTTGGAGATCTCAGTTTATGGCTTAAAACTTTCCCTGATGAAGCATCCTGCAGATCTGAGATAAAAAGGGCCCAAGGCTCTTTTATACAGCTCCAGTCTTCACTTCACAGTTCAGAGTCTTTAAGTGAATAATAGGCAATCCTGGAGATTAATTTTCTAAGCATCACCGGTAATTAGTTATACAGATTAACATAAGGTAATTGCTTTCTGCCTTACACAGATGATTTGCTATACACTTCAAAGAGAGATGAATACAGTATAGACAGGAACCATTTGGTTACATTGTTAACCTCTAACAATATATATGTAAACACACAAACCCCATAAATGTTATCTACCAATATATCCCTGAAGGCTGAATCTGAGTCATTTATCCTGCAGGATGCTTAACATTTTCCGGCCATGTGTCTGTATCGTGTGCCTGCACCAAGTGTTACTTGGTGGGGAACAGCATACCTGCTCCTGATGAAACAATACCCTCACATCAATGACCCTGAAAAAAGAAAGCAATTCAATGAAAAGTGAGGTGACTACAGAATGATTATGAGGCATGCATTTGTTAGGCTGCCTGCACCCCACTGTCTCTCCCCCACAACCTGGATGGCAGTGTGGCCCACACCATTTATATAACTGTCTCCTGCAACACTTTACATAACATTTAGGACCGTAAAGGGGACTGCTTTTGTCCCAAGTGGGATCTGCACAAGTTTGGTTTACAAACTCTCTGCAGGCACTTGGATCCCACCTACATGCGCAGAGATTCCACTTCCCAGCAAGCAAGGGAAATCCAGGGTAGGAAGAGATGATATACATATGCTGGGAACTCTTTAATGTTCTGTAAAGTTGTTGAGGGAACACTGGTACTTTTACATGGGGGGGCGGGTGACATAGCTTTGCAAGATTTTTGTTCCACCTTAGCTGAAGATCATTAGCTATTCATGTAAACTATACACATTTAAGACAAATGTAACAGGGCACCTCCATTCAGTTTCACCTCAGAGTTGGATGTGTGCTGTGGAGGATGGCAGCCAAGGTCACAGTTCTTTTTTTTTCTTTATTCCTCTTCTAGAGCTTGGTAACATTTATTATAGTTTTCATAGTTGGGGAATATTGTACCCATTGTGGTTTTTCATCTTTCATTGTCAGCAGTGCTACATGCAATTAACAATTATTAGAGAGCATTAATTCCTGGTTAAAACTACTTAACGTTTTGGGTGGGGTGGAGGGTATTGGCAGACACTGTTATTACTAGTATGTTCCCTCTTTGTTGCTCTTTAGTTTTTATTTTCAACATGGGTAATAAAGCCATTAAGACATTGACTCCTTTTATGTGTTTTATACTTCTGCTACATAGCAAAACAATAATGTTTTAAAGCACATATCATATTATATACACTGCATTTTCCCCATCCCTTCCATGTATTCACATGACTTAAGAATTTTCTGAGTGTTAGGAGAAACTGAAAAATAATTGAGTTATGATGGAACCAATATTCCCTCAAATTTTTTTCCATCCACGTGTGGATTTTTTCTATCCACGTGCAGAATAAATTTTATTTGTACCAAGATATGTGTGAATGTGCACTAGGAGTAGAACCAGAAAACCTAGCTATGGGCACTCTGCTAATGAGCTGGGCAACATCTGAGTCTGACCTGAGCTGCTGCACAAGTGTGCAGCTTATAGGGAACACTGGATGGCACCAGTTTTTCACTCACTATTCAAATATATGAGGTAGGAAAATTGCATGCCATTTAAGTTCTTTGGTTCATCAACTGGAAGGAGGCCAGCACGCAGTTAAACAAAGCAAAGCATTTAATAAAAGTTGGAGATAGAAAGTTTAATGGAGTTTGAAATCAGAAAAATGACAGTAACTGTTCACAACCAAGAACACTGCTTACACTCTAATGTCTTGCAACTGCCTTTTCCCCTCCCTGTCAAAAGGGGCGAATGATAGGGGACATGATCTAGTGGGGCTGGAGCAGTACTTGGTGGTACTTCAGTACTCCTGCAGGCTCAGCATTCCTCAACCCTGGTTGGTTGCTGGGGTGGGTGGATGTGTGTGTTGCTACAAGATCCTCCATCTCAGTTGTATTCTGGATGTCAGCAAGAGAAGTAGGAAGAGGCAGATGCGCATGAGCCAGTTCTGGGACCTCAACAGCTGGTGGACAGTGCACTCCTTTGGCCACCAGTTCAATTAGCCTCTTCAGTAGGGGATGCTGCCATTCTCTGTAGCATGTCTCCAGTTCCATGAACTCATTCACAAGTGTCCATCTTCTGATGAGACTGCTTCTCAAATGTTGAGAGGATTTCAAAGTGTTCCTGGTTTTTCCTGTCCATCCCGATGAGCAGCTCTTTCTTCTCCTTCTTCTCCTTCTGTCCCTGGAGTGCTACTTCTGCTTTCTTGCTGATATGGTTTGGGTCTTGGGAGCTGTAGGGCCTGACAACTCAAGGAGGAGAGCATTCTATTTTTGGCCCTTGGAACAAGCAAATAAATGTGCCCCATGTGATGTAATTTTGCTATAAAAGACCACAGCTTTAATACTTTACAGCATTCCAGGAACATAACTGTCTCACTGTCCTTGCTTTTTTCCTCAGACAATTTTTCCAACTCCCGAGGGAGGCACAGGAGCTATTCATCATGAGACACACTATACTAGTGTTTTTTTAAATGTAAAATATTCTTACTGTCTCAACAAGGATGAGAGGAAGTTGGATACTTCCTTCCAGGGCTCTGTTACCAGTCTGCATTTTTTTCTTAACACTGACCAATATTTGGAGAACACGGCAGCCCTCAGGATATCAGAGAGGGAAAGAGAAGTGGTTTTCCAGTCCTGTGCAGGAGATCCCACAATCTGTGCTAGAGAGTTGTTTCTGCAAATGGTCACCTGACAATATATTGCTGAACGAAAGGGTCTGGTCAGCTCTAAAGGTGGACCAAGGAGATTTGCACTGCTGGTGAACCTGAAAAACAGCTGGAGTTTGTGCTGAAACAGAAATTTGCTGAAATATAGTTGCATGACTAAGAGGCAATTTTAATAGATGTTGACTACATTCTGAGCTAGGATTCAGGGATTTCATGCAAAAGGAGAGCTGAACCATGAACCCACCTGTGACTGAAGGGCAGGGAGTAACCTGGGCCCAGCCGGCTGAGAGAGCCCCACCCATCCAGCCCTGCTGGGCATGCTCCCAGCAGAGCCAGAGTATAAGGGCTCCAGGAGCCTGGCAATGGAGGGAGGCAGCACTGCCTTGGTTTTCCTGTAACTGCTGCAGGGTCAGCAGCCGTAACCATCTCAGGAGCAATGCCAACAGCTGCTGCCACCGCCACCATTTGGGGAGCAGCGGCTGCAACCCCTGCATCAGACTCAGCCAAGGACCGGACCCGGAGGCAAGCAGACTACAGGGGTGCCAGGGAGTGGTAGGAAGCAGCCCAGGGCAGGGGACTACCCTGGAGAGGCTTGGTGTGTAGCTGCAGGAATCCCTGCTGAGTGGGCAGGAGCAATTGTCTCTGCCGATAGGGCCCTGGGCTGGGACCCAAGGGAGAGGGAGGGCCTGGGTCCCCCTACCACCCTTTTCCCTACCCTGGCCAAATTGCTCCCTGGCCAGGAGAGACTTGCCTGTGACTATGCCCGAAGGGCTGTATATACCTGAATAGAGGGATGTGTACTTTGGGATTGGGCCTGAAGGGCCATAGATACCTGACAGGGGAGTATGTGCCCCTCAACAACACCACCCCACCCACCTTTGACTTTATCTGAAAAGCCTGGCCCTCTGCCTGCCTAAAGATAGTGAAATGCACAGGAGAAGAATGAGCCACACTGCAACTTCATTAGATTTCCTGAAGATTCAACTCCACACCATAGCCCCTTACCTCAGATGACAGGAAAAGGACACTGCATTATTTTTATTCAGCATCCAGATCAAATCCTGTCCCTCCGCCCTCCACTCTCCCATTGTATGTGTTGAAAGTACAGGTTCCCAGGACAGAGATTATAATGACGTTGAAATCTTCCATGGGAAAATCAGCCTCTATAAATAAGTTTTCCTCAAACAACCAACTATTCACTTCCTATAACTGTGTTTTCTTCCCTTCTCCAACTGGGGCCTACCCAGTCCTCTATGAAGCCCCTGAATCCCTGGCAACTGGCTGAAAAATTGCACATAGACAAGGGCACAGTGATATTTTTCTTTTATAAATTGTTTGAAAAAATAGATTCAGAAGCCAGATGAATATAATTGCAGTTCATCACGAATCAATCAAATCATTGGTTTAGAACTGTGTCTTGCTTCAGGACCATTTCAGGGCATGGAGGGGATAGACTGGAAGGGGGAATGCTTGCTGTTTGTTAAGGGGATGAGGAGTGATAATGCCCTGGTTTCAGCTAAGTGGCTGCAGTGTAAACACACAGACATAACAGGGTATGTGGTACATGCTATCCAAGGCGTGCAGGCAGTACACAGCAACATTACTTTGAATGTCCATGGTCTCTGTGTGAATTTAGCACCAGAGTAAGAGGGGGTTTTGGAAGGAAGAGTGGGGATCATTATGTCTTACCACTTTGGGGTTCTAGCTCCTGCTGTGGCTCAGGGTCTTACTCAGGATCATCATTGGGGGGGGGAGGGCTTCTTTAAGCTGTTCCTCCATCTATGATCCCTACTGACTCCTTGCCCTGAAACTTATCAGTGTCCTGTCAGATAATGAGGTTCGTGGGATTGAGAAGGGGATTTTGAGCCACCTCAGGCTTCATACTTGACAGCACCTGGTCAGGCTTCTTGTACAAAAGGGCATGTAGGACAAACACTCCAGAACTCTGTTGGAGTTTTTGGCCTTCATGTATCAGGAGCCTTGCGTGTTTCATGTGTTCCCCTGAACTGGGATGGAGTTTGCTAAATGCCCACCTGCTCCACCTTCATTAAATTTCTCAGTTCCTGCTGCTCCAGCTGAGTTCATGGAGGATTGTGTACTCTGCCCTCACACTGATCATCACTCAGATATGCTTGGTGTGCCAAGAGGCTTCTCTTGGAGCTAAATCCATTTTTCATGTGTAAAGAGTGCAGTAGAAAGCTGTTTTGCTTTGGTCAGTCACCGCAGCATGTTACTCCCAGTGCATGGGAAGTAGAGGGAGAGAGACAGTGGGACCTAGTTTGTGTAGGGTCAGGAAGAAAAGGGTTCAGTTGCATTGTGGGAATGGGGATGGAGGACTAATGAAACTTGAGACCAGATACATGCCTTTTGCCCCTGTTTGTACAATAAACTGGCCCATGTAAGAAACTCTGCCACAGACTAAGGTGGGTTCTTGCCCACACACCTCAGGTGTACTAGCTTATCACCACTCCTCAACTTTGGATGTGTACTTTCGGAGTTTAAATATGGACAATAGCGAGGGAGGGGAATGGGCACAAGTCCACACACGAACATATGTTCAGGGGTTTGTGTACATGTACCTTTAAAGATTCCAGAGAGCTTCTGACTAGTGCATTTGAAGGGGGCTTCTGCAGTTTCCCTCCTTTCACATGGGACAGTTATACCTAGCTGTTGTATAGGCCCTGATACAAGGGTATTTTCTGAGCCGTTCAGGCTTGTAGGTTAGTAACGTGGCTATCCCCATCTTCTTCTGGCTACAGGTGCTAGGGAAACAATTTCAGAACTTGTAGGCTGACCACAAGGCTTTGAATGTTGAGAAACTTAATGGTCACTCATAGCTCTTTTTCTAGGGGTGGATGTTTAACTTTGTTTGGGTGGCTGGCTACACTGAGCCCCCTCAGATCAGGAAAGCAGTAGCTAGAGTGAAGAGTTGCCTCGGGGTACAGAGCTAAATGAGCAGAAATAGTTTTCCTATCAGGATACGCTCCACAAAGGACCTGATTTGGCATTTATATGGTCAAATTCTTCGTGTAAACTAATAAATATCATGAAAATTCAGAAGCAGAACTCTGTTTCAATCAAGTGTAAGCATGGCATGGCCTCCAGATCTTAGACTTTAGCAGTTGGCCCAACTCTGATTCAGTGGTCTGACCTGCAGTTGTCCCATTCACCCTATTCCATCTTGTTTCTCAGTCAATTGCTGGTGCCCCCCAACTTAGCATTGCTTTATGAAGCTGCTTTTCTCAGAAATGAAGGCTTAGGGCCTGTCTACACTGGGGGGTTATTTCAGAATAACTCCTCTTATTTCGAAATAACAAGGCGTGCATCCACACTACCAAGCCTGTTACTTTGAAATAATGGAATTGTTATTTAAAAATAATAGCTCCTGCTTGTGAAGAGGAATAAACTTATTTCAAAATAATAACTCCCAAAATAACTATTTCAAAATAACCTGGTTGTGTAGACACAGCCTAAGAGGTGATGTTGCAACTATGCAAGAGATTACCTCTCCATTTCTTCCACGTTCCCACATGGTAATTGCAACAAAAAATGGTACACACTGGAGGGGAGAGGCTTACTTGAGGACTAGAGTCTTGAGGACCAATATTGTGTTTTATCTTCCTGAGAGGAATCTTTATATAAAATTGTTTCCATCTTTTTACAATGATTTCTATGGATTGTAAAACAGAATAACTTAAGCAGAATCTGGCAGAAGATTGTTACTTTTTGTTGTCTTGACAAAGTGTTTTTTTTTTTTTTTTTTTTACATCAGCAACTTTTGGTGTTGAGCCTGTTTCAGAAGTGGGTCAGGAGACTGAAAAAGAGAAGAGAAAAGAAAAAGAAGGAAAAATTATCAGCAAGCAATACATGAAATGCTTTATATCAACAGTCTATTATATTTCAAAACAGACATACTTCTAAAAAAAATTGGATGTGGCATATTTGTTGCCGGCAAGAGTAAGTCTCAGGTCCGACACTGGGTTTCCAAAGTACAAAGGACGCTACATAGGTATCTGTCAAACACAAGTAGTTTATTTCCTGACAGCTAACAGCTGCACCCCTTAACTAGAAGGGCAATATAACAAAGAAGCAGCATATCTTACGTCCCTTCAGCTAGCCGGGGATCCCGAGTCGGCTGCGGACGAAGTGGGAGACTGTCTCAGCTTCCGAGGTGCCGGTACCCAAAGCCAATCAGTGAGGTCCAAATTGCTGTGCTTTGGTGCAGCCTTAAATACGGTTTTCTTGCCTTGTTTTGCAGTTTGGAGATTTCCAGGGGTTACTCATTACATGCTGATGTAGGGCTCAGCTGTTAGTTATCGATCTGGTTCTACTTGTTCTTTGGCCTTGTTTACGTAATCAGTGCATTAGGGTAAACAGGATTGTTTATGCGTTCTTGCCCTTTACCATTATCTTACACTTGTTCTTGCTATACTGGCAACAATGCTTGTCTTAAATGGCGTATGTTCCCAAAGACATGCTTCTGGCTCATCAGATATGGGGAAAAGGGGAAGGGGGAAGAATGCAGGCCTCACCACCCCAAACGTGAACGTACAAAATTCTTCCATAATTAACCCCTACGTTGTTCTGTAGGTAGGGATTTCTATCTCCTATTTTGCAACATTTTGTTTAGGATGGTGTTTGATAAAATTGCATCCCAAAAAATACTTTGGATAACATGTATGTTGCCCTAATGCTGCAGTCCTCATAGGCACAATATATTACAACTAAATTTTTCCTCTTTGCAAAATTCCTCTGTTTTTTGACATCATGCCTCTCGATTCATTTTATTTTCTGGAATCAATTCTTTTTTTCATTCACTTCATAAACCTGCTTTATCTTGGATATTAAATCTTTGTGAAAGATTGAATCCCTAGATATCCCTTGTGAGTATATCTTTGCTCTCCCATCACCAATAGTGTAATTGTCAAAAGCAGCTCAGTAAAAATAATGAAATAATTTAAAATCCTATGGACCTGACCTAAAGAATTTTCTATGCAAAATGCCCATCAAAGTCAAGACAGGTGGTGCCTAGGGACCTGAATGTAGGAAAAGGAAATCCTGGCTTTCCTAATTATAAATCTGAGTCTGTGCTGATTTTTATGAGGTTTAGCACATAGCCTTTAACCTACCTGCCTCAGTTCCCTTATATATTCTGACTAATAAATAATTAATGTTTGTAAAGCTCTTTGAAGATGGAATGCAGTCAGTATGCACAAACTAAATTTTCTGAGCACAAATTGAAGGACTGGTAAGTGAAAAAACAATAGCAGTAAGATAAGCATGTTAATAACAATCAGAATGTCAAGCAAGGGTGGGCAAATTCCTGCCCGTGGGCCGGATCCGGTCCATAGAGTTAATTCCTGGCGGGCCCCCACCTCTGTGTTTACGTGTGCTTCTGCAGGTATCAGACGATCACAGCTCTTGTTGATTGTGAATCTCCTTTTGTGGCCAATGCGAGTGGCAGGAAGAGGCATCCCAGTCTGTGCCACTTCCAACCACGTGCATTGGCTGTGAACGGCAATCTGCGGCCAACGAGAGCTGCAATCATCTGCTACCTGCAGAGGTACAGGAAAACATAGTGGCAGTGGCCCGCTGCTACCGCTTTTTTATTGCCCGTTCCTTCCTTATATAAATACATAGTGCACTCTTACCTATGCTACACATTTTGCACTGAAAAGCTTGAAAGAATAAAATGAAACTCAATTATTATATTGCTATTGCATGTAGCTAAACATACATAGCAGTTAAAATGATCAATTTATCTGTTCTTGTCATGCAGAGCATTCATTTCCTGAGAGAAGCAGAATCACATTCATTCTGCCATGACTATTCACCAGCAACTCATTTATCAAAGTCAGTAGTTAAGCTCTAAGCAGCTGCCAAAGCATCAATGTTGTGGAAAAAAATGAATGCCTGTCCTCGGTGGTGAAAAATGTTTTGGTTTGCCAGCAATTCTGAAAAATTGGTGGGGAAAAAAAATTATGTAGGGTTGAACCAAAAAGGGAAGTTTTTCAGACTTTTTTTTTGTCAATCAAGAAATGGGAGGAAAAATCAGCTGGGTTAGGTTCTAGTTCTAACAAAATTTTATTTGACCCAAAACAAAAAGGGTCACTTCAATTTTGAGCTCATTTTAACATTTTCAATTCTTTTTCAAAGTTAAAAAAATTCAAAATTGAAAAATTGTCGTCCCCCCCCCCACACACACAAAAAAAAATAAATGTCTGACTGAAATATGGTGATGCTGGTTGTGTTCGCTTGGAAAAAAAAAGACATGTTAAGAACAAACTATCGAAATAATTTGGTGAAATTGATGGACATTTGTGAAAAGTTTTAGTGTTTATTTTTTTGCTAGAAAAAATATTTGATCAGAGTATTTCACCCAGAGCAGCTGGCACCTAAGAGGGTAAAAATAATTTTTGAGTGAGCTGTTTGTTACAATGCATGTTTCCACCTCAAATCACATCATTTAATGCAAATTTCTTTCTAAAAGGAAATATAGGTATATTTTATAGTACATGGTGGTTATATATTTTAGTTCTTCACAGTGCTCATTATTGATGTGGATTTTAAAAGCCCGAGACAATTAGAACGTAAGTGAATCCTTGTCAAAATAGATATTGATTAAAAACAAAGCTAGAGAAGCTGCACATTCAAAATTCAGTAAATTTAGGTAACATGTTATCTAGGACTTAACTGAAACAAGCTAATGATTTTCCTAACCATTGGGGAAAAAACTTACTCATGGGCAACTGGAGAGGACCTGAAATATTGGACAAGTAATCGATACTTATTGACAGAGAGAAGGTGCTTGGCAACTGCCATCCAATATGCACCACTTCATATTAAAAACTGATAAAAGGAAACACTGTTTTTACCTATGCAACTTATTACCCCAACATGTCATTGAAGCCAAGAATTTAGTGATTAAGCATTTTATGTGAATAGTGACACTGAAGTCAGTAAGAGTTGGATCAGGCCCATAAATTCTCACAGCCAGAGAATAAGCCAACCACCAAAAGAAGAAATTGAGAAAATTCAGGTTGTTCTTTAACTGTTCACTAATAAGGGTGTGTCTAAACTATACTCCTCTGCCAACAGAGGGATGTAGATTAGGCACTTCGAAAGTGCAAATGAGCCCAGGATTTAAATATCCCAAGCTTCATTTGCATACTCACGTTCAGGAGCTGTGCTGATCAAGCACCTTTTCGAAAGTGAAAGTAAAGTGTAGCCATGGCTCTGCTGACAGCGCTTTTTCAGCAGATCATGTACTCATTACGTGAGTATGCAAATGAAGCCCGGGATATTTAAATCCTGTGCTCATTTGCACTTTCGAAGTGCTTGATTTGCATCTCTCTGCTGACAGAGGGATGCAGTCTGGAGGTAGCCTAAATGGTTGAATGTACCCTTCTCTGAAGTATCATCTGGTGCCAGCCATATTGAGAGGGAACATTCTGAGCTAGATGGAAGCTCTTGCAGCAAAACTGCATTAATAGCTATTTTAACTTTTTAGTTTCAGGTCTTCTCTAGCCAGATATTGTTCTGATAAATATGTTCTCAAACATTATTTTCCAACCTTCATTAATTTCTCTCAGTGTGTGTGTCTTTTGTTTTCTTGGGTTTGGTTTACATGCCATATACAGTACGTTTGCTATTTCTAGTCTTTGTTCCTTCCATTTTATAGCTTGCTCAAATTCAGATGCTCAAGGATGAAGTTCTTTGCATCCATTTTTTATTATTTTAGAATTTCTGCAACATTAACTCATTGTCTCTTTTCTGACACCTCATCAAACTTTTTCTAGACAATTTTCTCACAAATTTTCCTCTGTCAATATTTGGCTAAAGTTTTATTCAAACATCAGTCAGTTCTTCACTGAAATTAGTCTATAGAAGATGGAAAATGCAAAAGGAAGTTATTTTAATATTTTTTCATAATAATGATATTCCGCTCTTCACAGGTTGTCACTGCCCTCAAGGAGTGTGCTTGTATCGCACAGCGGTAACCTGAATGACTAATGTAATTATGGTTGTAAGTATACAAAGTTCCAAAACACAAATTGGTCTGTTCCTATGACTGAACTTGAAAGAGCCCATATAAGCACTATGGATTGTTTGAGCAGTTCCTTTCCCCAGCACAGCAGACATTTCATATATGTGCCACTTGCTGACAGTTATATTTTCACCCTGCTGCCATTTTATCAGAGCTATTTTAGATTTGCCATTCGTGTAAAGGGGTTTGTCCACTGTGGCTAGACTTAGGCTGTTTGTCTGTTGCAGTACTGCCAACCTCAAATGTTCAAAGATCAAAAGTAAAACACCACCCCAAAGCATTAATGATTGGCTTTAAAATATATTTCTTAAAATCATATTTTTAAATGTACTTTCAGTTTTTTATCTTTGGGTTTGGGCAATATCTTAATTTCTGTATTAATGCATAATTATACACAAGCAGATCCCTGAGAGTTCATATTATGTTGAAAGGAAAATTACTTCATTCCACATGTTGCAACTGTGGCACTCCCTCCTCCATTCATAAAGAGTCATGAGTGATGTAATGTCCTTGTGATATTACTACAACTCATCTACCATTTTACAGTATTGTAAGGATTCTAAATTAATTCATTCTGGTTTTACCATGCATCAGAGAGTCATAAGCACTGTTACTGCAGGGCTGAAGAGCTGTGTATTTTATGAATAAGGAATCAGTGATCTTGAAACAACCTTCCTTTCATTGATTATGGGCTATGCTATTTTATTAAAATAAGACAATTAAATAATATTTAAACATAAAAAGTCAGGTCTTGCCAAGGTTAAGATGAGAAAGTCAGACCAAAAGCATATTGACAATTACAGCTTAACAAAGAACAGAATGTAAGCAATGGATTTTGTACCTGATATATATATTTAAATAAGATAAAGGCAAAAAAGTGTAATTAGTGAGGGCTAGAGCTGCCACAGAGAGAGAGACAAGGCAAAAAAATCTGGAGAATCTTTAGGGATTTTTTTACATATAAATTCCATCTGAAAGATATAAACCCTCAAGCCCAACTTCTTACCTCAACTCACCAAATTTACCCCATCAGCAAAGATTTGTGTGTTCCCTAAAATTACAACATGGTGCATTTTGGATTCCTCATGTCCTGGTGCAATTCTGTCTTACTCAAAACAGAAAAGAAAATGTAATGAGTTTGCAACATCAGACATATTTAGCAATTATTCAATAATGCAAACTTGTGAGGCAAATGCCAATTGCTTGCTTTAAACTCTATACATCCCAGTGCATGGGAGGGAAAACCTTACTATAGAAGGAGGAGGGACATAGAAGGAGGAGGGGTCTTTTGCTCCCCTTCAGCTAAATCTAATGCTGGGCAGAGAAGGCAGCTCTGTTCCTACCAGCCAGTAAGAAGACTCATTAGAACCAGAGGCGAAGCCTGGCACTTACCTGTGCTGTAATTGGTTAGGAGGGTCAAGCTGGCTTTGTCATAAACTCAGCTGCTAAGGCCAGCCACTAGGCTGAAAGTCTGGGTGGCAGATGGCAAGGAACAACTGAGCTGAATTATCATGGGAGGGTAATTTGTCTAAGTTGACAAAAGTGGGTGTTAGTAGCTTGAATTTTTTAATACATCGCACATGAGCATAGCAGATTGCCTTAGAAACTACTGTGACTACTTGCAGAATTTTCTGCCAAGCAAGATACATTCTTTGAACTTTAAACTATTTCATTCTCTGCACTGTAAGGACTTAAATCTCAAGGAAGAGGTTGTGATTGTATTGTATGTTATGTGAGCATTGTCTAGGAAGAGCAGAGATGGGCAATTGTAGAACTGTGTTAGTCTAAATGAAGTAGGCAAAGACCACTGGATCCCAAAAGAGAAATGAGTCACAGAGAGGCTGGGGATGATTAGCATCTGCCTGTCATTCACAGTGGAATTTCCTTCTTCTATTAGTAGGGTTCCTACTGGTTGTCCACTTCAGTTATACATGTGCTTCTCGTGCCCTTGATTGGAGATTTCTAGCTTACAGTATGTGTTCAGTGCATGCATGTGTTTTATGCCACTCCATAGCAGGCACTGAGGCTATGTAGGAGTGTGAGGGTGAACCGTCCTCAGTTCTTTATCTACCAGGTAAGCCCAAGACGGAATGCTAGTGTGTCTGTCTAGAGTGTACTTTGCTTTCCTCTTTACTATTTTTCTATGAAAGATATAGTTTAGAGTAGCCACTAGTATTAATATAAGTGAGAGGACTGTTTTCCCCCTGGGACACTTGTCCTCTTCTGCAGGATTCAGATGCTGCCTTTTCTCCTGAGAGATTACACCAGTGAGTGATGGGAGTCCCATATTTCCCATAAGTGCTACTTTTGTTTAGCCCTTAAGTCCTAGATTATGAAAAATAGCAAATTGAAGTTCAGACTGTTGGTGATGGAACATTACCTGCAATCACGCTCTGAATCATATCAGGAAACTGCCTGGACATCCGACATGCTTCTCTTAAGAACAGAAAGCCTTTGGAGCCCTCTGGGAAGACCCCCAAAAAAGAGGGGGGCAGGCCATATCTAATGAGCCAGATCCAAAAAAAGACCAGGCGCCCATCAAGGTCCTCAGTCTGAGGATATCTTGGAGGCCAAGGACTCTTTTTCTGATACAAAGGGACTCCAAGGAGAAGAAACATGGCTCACATAGGGCCACCTGTACCCTCCAGTAATAAGGAAAACAGAGGGTACCATCAAGCTCAGCCCCATCATTGCCACTGAGGCATTTAGCTCAGCTATTGATGGCATCATGCAACTTAACCCTGCCATCAGTACTGCTCTGAGTAGCTCAGCCAGGGGGGCCTGTACAAACGGTACCGAGCAAGCATCAGCATCTGACAAGGCCTGCAGAATGCTCAGCATTATTGATACTGTCAGCTTCAGCCATGCTAACATCAAGTATGGTGATGGTACCAGTATTCTTTCCAGTACCACAGATGCTGTGATATCTGAGGGATCTCTCAGTGACCTATGAACCAAAGTCCCCATTTTGTTATCAGGCACCAAGTATTTCATGGTACTGAGACCTCAGTCTCTGAGTGGCCTGTCCACTGCACAGGACTCTCCTCACTGTCTGCCTCCCCAGGAAAAGAGGTGGAAAAAGATGAAGAGGTAGTCTCCTTAGTTTCTGTTAGGGTTGTCCTACATATCCCTTTGGATGTGAGTCATGCAGGGAGGACTTTGAGACACATCAAGCACAGTGGAATCTATGCCATTCCCATTCTTTTCTGGACCCCCACAATGGCCATGTTGAGACTGGTAGGCTGCCTATTGGCAGTAATTCAATAAAATACCAGTTTCATATTTTAGGGAGGCTGGGGTTCCACATCGCCCTCTACCTATCCAAGGACACAGGAGACATTTGAAGAGGCAGAGGCTAATGCAGATGAGGAAGTCATCACTGAAAATCCCATTTCATCATCATGGAATGAGAGAATCATGCTGATGACTTCAATAAACTCCAGGGCTTCATTGTAAGACCAGCAGACCCTCCTGGAGGAGAGCAAAGACTAGCAACACAGACCACTTCATATTTTGCCATCAGCAGCATATTCCATATTGGTGTCACCTACTAATATGGGTCTCCTGGATCTGGTTAAGATCTTATGGCAGAGGCCAGCCACTATTTCACCAATGTGCAAGAGGGCAGACACGAAGTATTTTGTGCCCCCTAAGGATTCTGACTTTTTGTTTTCCCATTCTCCTTTGTGGAGGGTGCTGTGAGTGAGTGAGGTACATAGAACTGTTCAAAGGCTACCACCTAGGACAAGGATCAGAAGCAATTGGAACTCTTAGGACAAAAGTTTTACTTGTCACCGACTTTGCCTCTCCATATTGCAAATTGTCAGGCAATCATGGTGAAATGTAACTTTTCTAATTGCAACAAGCTCATAGCATTCATTGAACATCTGTCACATGACTTTTGGGAACAATTCCAGTCTATTGTTGCAGAGGATCAGCTGTTGAATAGCATGATTCTTTAATAATCCTGAAATGTTGCAGATACTGCTGCAAAAACTATCCCCATGGTGGCAGTTATGAGCAAGCTACATACAAGTTCTAGCTTTCAGGGTTCCCAAGAGCCACTCAAAACACAGTGGATGGCCTCCCTTTTGATGGCCACAAATTCTTCTTGGAGCCCATGAATGACTGCATATGTAACCCACATGCCTACTGTGGTTACTGAGCAATGCAAGTGGTACCTAGACCACAGCAATAGTTAAGATCAAGAGACCTCTACAGCATGGACTGGGAGCTAGCTGGCTTTTAGCTCAGAAGGTAGAGCTGCTTATACTACGCTTGAGAGGTCTCAGGTTCAAATCCACCTTGTAGCAGTTACATGTGCATAAGGACTTCAGGGCTACCCTACATTTCTTCTGCATTTATATGCCTATGAGCAAGAAGCATTTCAGAAGGTCATAGACTGCCTGTGGATCACATCAGGCTCAGTTCTTGAGAACCATGCAACCCCTTAGAAAGAGATGCAGGTTAGACCAAAAACAGTCTGCTTCACTACCCTCCATGTCCACACAGACATCATCAGAACAGTAGTTGGAATTATCCCATTCATCTGATGTTACAGTTGCACCCTTTAGTCCACCTCTTTCCATTTAGGGACCACCTTGTCCATTTCTTTCTGTTTTGAGGGCAGATTACGACGTAGATCTTAACATCAAACTATGCCATACAGTTTTCAACACTTCCTCAATTGTTGGCAAAGTTCTGTCTCTTCCAAATTAAAGATTATGGTTCAGAACATTTGTAAGTATGCCTTAAATCCTTACTTAAGAGGTGTCACTTGTGGTCTTGTCTGTCTTTTAAAAGTTCAGGGTATATTTTCACCACTATAACTTTTTTCAATATTACATGTATTTTAAGTCTAGTTTGGTAGAGTGTACTGATTTCCACTAGCTCCAAATTTTGGCCAGCAACTTTGTAACAATTTTATAGCACAGAAATGTTGTTCAGGATTAGATTACTGAAAAATCGCTACTGAAGGAATTTTCCTCATAAAGCAGGTAAGGCAGAAAATTCATTTTTTACCTTAAAATTGCTGACACAGGTAACCTGTGGAGTGAAAGGTCAGTCTTCAGAGAGTTATAACAAAAGTGCCTCCATCAAGTATTCAAGAGAGACAATAACATCTTAACTTAAAGCCAGAAAACTGTAGGTTTGGGGTGAAACCTTGTTCAGAAGAAAGGCAAAATAGATTACCAAGTCATTCAGTCCATTACCCTGCTCAACATCTCCATGGGATAAAGTGGTGGGGAGAAAGAAGTAGTGTTCTACAATGCTAGGATGTGTTGTTTGATCTCTTTCCCCATCGCCTTTCTCTCTCCCATTTGCTGTTGTTTTTCTATTTTTGTTTGCTTGTTTTTTCATTCTCTCTGCCCTACTGTTTTTTAACTTTAGCACTTGTGCTCACAGGCACTGACTCTGTGGGTGCTCTGCAGCTCTAGCATCCATGGAAAAAATAAGGCGTGCTCAGTATCCAGCACTCACAGGAATTATGCAGACCCAGGTTTGGCTGCCGATGTGCTGTTTGTGGACTTCGGGCTAGCTGCACATCAGCCAGTGGCTGGTGGGAGGTACTTAGGAGAAGGGGGTAGAGAAGAGCAAGTGGGTGGGGGACTCTTTTGTGGAGACGAGTGAGTGGGTGAGGGCTTTTGGGAGGGATCATGGGGGGTGGGTGGAAATAGCTAGAGCAAAAGCAGAAATCTGGGGTGGAGATAGAGAGGGCTGAAGAATCCACTGGGAAAAAGAAAAGTCAGGGTATGTCTACACTTGCATCCTCTATTTAAATCCTAGCTTCATTTCCAATTTCGAATGTCTTCATTTGTATCCCTCTCTCGAAAGAGGGTGCAAGTGTAGACATACCCTCAGTGTTTGTGTCTCTGTACATATAGTACCCTAGTACCATAGTAAACATCTATGAAGAAAATAAGTGTGTCTTCTACAATTATACTAGTCAGAGTCATAGTGGTTGTAGGTGTTTTGTGGCTAAATTTCATCTAGGAACAAAAATACCTGGCCAGTCCTTAATGGGAGAGGCTGGGTGATAAGACATTTAGAAATTCTGGCTACTTTGCTGAATGAGGGCTGAGCTCTTTTGGAAAGCTGGCTAACGGGACACATTTTAATGCTGTCTTCAGCAGCCAAAGCAGTGATGATTCGGCAACCTCTTCAGATTTTTCTGCAACTGCCATTGGCACCCAAAATAGTACTAAAATCTTGGCCCTATTGCTAGGTGTTATGGCACTTAGTACCTAATGCTGGTGAGAGTCATGCAGAGTCAAATTTATTGTACTGGCTCTAGGGGGCTCTCACCCGCACACCCTTTAGCCAACCCATTCGATTTCAGTAGAGTTCCTTTAACTATTTGTTATTCTATTGGATGCTATCTTAATATGTTTAATAATCTGCTTACAAGTTCTGGTTCGTTATGTCAGCCTCTCAGTTCATCACTCATGGATTATCAGGACAGAAAGGCCTATTAGATCACACTAAATAACATATGCTATACATTTTTTCCCATTTACTCCTTGTATTGAGCCTAATAACTAAAGTCTATCTTCAATCTTGATTGAATATTTCAGAAGGTCGATCCTTGGTCGTTTGTTCCAGTGGTTAGTCAACCGCATTATTAAAAACATTTCTGTATTGTTAATTTGAATGTATCTGTCTTTAATCTCCAGCCACTGGTTCTTGGTATTCTCTCATCTGCTAGATTTGAGGCCTTTAATATCTGGAATAATCTGTGGGTTTTGTGATCAATGCTTAACTTTGAGGCAGTCTATGCCGTGTAAAAGGAGGGGGACAAAAAGTACAGTCTTTGGGATCAACCATTCCAAAGTTTAGACACTGCCTAGATTATTCAACCCCCGGAGTCTACAAAAATGAATGGGAATCTCACAAGATCAAGCTTTTGTGTAAGATTTGAAACTCATATTGCTGATTACAAGCATAATGCTCTGATAACTAGTATTTTTTTGTTTTCATTATGGTAGCACCTAGATGCCCCAGTCAGGGAGAGGGGCCTGTAATGGGCTATACCCTAAGGCCAAAAGAACCAGAGAAAAATCCTCCAGGTGGCTAGACTGGCTAGAAAGAAACCAGAAAATCAGGGGCCAGACGGGACAACATAAGAAGCTGCAGGACTAGAGGCAGATCAGTTGCAGCCTAGACCTGGAAGGGAGAAGGTCAGGGGTGGGTGGCTGGCAGGAAAAACCAAGGACAGTTCAGACTGGGGAACTGTTTAGAACACTGACTTCAGGAGGAGAAGCCCTGGAGGCACTGCTCTCATACTAAGTGAGGAAATAGATAAGAGAATGAATTGAACTGAGAGGTACTATAGGGGGCACTGGGATGGGCCCCTGGTAAAGTATATACCCCAGAAGGGGGTTGAGATTCAC
The DNA here is from genome assembly GCA_032595735.1 of Pelochelys cantorii. Taxonomy (NCBI): domain Eukaryota; kingdom Metazoa; phylum Chordata; order Testudines; family Trionychidae; genus Pelochelys; species Pelochelys cantorii. Next base: position 60,248,326 of record CM064328.1, on the reverse strand, counting down.
AGACATGACTCAGCTGAAGGGCAGAGTAGCCAAAAAGGTTTTTAGACAGTGCACGCAAACATACTTGACCAGATGGAGATACTCGTGGGAGGTGAATGCCACCTCACTACAGAGCCCCATTGTTCTAGGCCACTGCACACATGCAGAACAAGGTATTGCCTGTCCCAGAATTTTTACACTCTAACTGTCTTTATGAGAGGGGGGACGAGAGGGAGGAGAATGTGCTGTCCCAAGTAGAAACCAGAAATGGGAGAATTTAGCTATACATTTTAGAACACATAAGGTTCAATTTTCACTTAGTTCTTAAAATGATTAGTGGGTTTTTTTTTAAATTCCCTAGCCTTAGTGCTTGTATTGCTGAGTAAGTTATATAAATTATCTTACAATGTCATCTGTACAAACTACCTCTTACCGTCACAACTTGTTAAAAGTCTGGTTTCTTGCTCTTTAATTTTTTTACTTCTATTTTGTCAGGTTTAATCTTAAAGATAATTTCTTTCTGGAACTAGAACATGTAAAAGGAAAAATAAAATGTTAGGGTAAAGTAAGGCAGATTATAATGATTGGATGTTAAAATCCATTCACCAAAATAATTACCTAAGTCACTGAAACTCTCAAGATGTTTTACTGGGGGGTTTTAAATAAAAGATCAACCCAAAAGTTATATTAGTGTGTATAAATACGAAGTTATTAAATTCATTTTGGAAATTTACAATTACGTCATTTTATTTTTAGTTCAAATAAAAGCTTTCTTCTTAAATCTCTCCACACTCTTGTTTTTCACTCTGTAATGTGACTGAAAACTTTACAAATACAAAACATCTTTTACAAAAGAGAATGGCAAGGGAATGTTTCGCTGGATAATTCACTGTGCATAAAAAAAGAATGATTGTGAGAAGAGTAACATCTGAAGTTATGGTAGAATAGCCACATGGGCTTGGATGGCAATTCTCATAACCTGGGAATTGAATATTTAGGGGATCTCCGAAAGGAAATGATTTCTTGAGGATTTTTTTGTTTGTTTCTCTAGTTCTTGCAGCATCCATGGATTTTCTGCAGTCTGATTTCTCCCCCCCCCCCCCGGCCCCCCCAAAAAAGCCTGAAAAGGCAAGAAACTTAACTGCTCTGGGCAATGGAAAAGCCTAATGATTCTTTCAAACTTCTCTCACAGAGATGAAGAAATGCAACAAATAGAATTCAACTTGTATGACTGTTTTTGCAGTTCAGAAATTTAAGATTTCTGAAACTACAGAGAAAAATAAATTCTTTCTCACTGCATAGTATGCACAGTACTGTGTGGATGTATTTTATCCACGTGTGAGAGACCAAATAGAACTTTTCTCTGTAAACAAAAGTAAGCAAGAAAGGGTTTTTTTTTTTAACTAACTTCTCTCACCCTATAATCATAATATCCATTCACCTTATTGAGACCTTCACAGAACTCATGAGTCCATCTCGTAGAGGCTAAATCCAAATTCTATATAAAAATCAATGGAAATATTCTTATTGACATCAATGTTAAGTGGCAGGGTCCTAAGTAAAGTACTTTGATAATGAGCAATTATAGACTGTCTTTAATTTGGATAGCAAAGGATAATGTGTCCTACACTAGTCCTATCTATGCGATTTTTTTTTCCATTGCACACAGTCAGGAACAGATAGGCAAAACAGCGCCACCTTAACAAATAATTTTATATTAATATGAGATCAGTAAGCACCCTTGCCAGGATTCCTTATCACTAAATTCACCCAGTGCTGCTTAAGCAAAGCTCCCCTACATCAGCTGCCTCCAAGTGTATACTTCATTGGGGAAGGAATCATATGTGAAGTCATGTTGAGAGCATGGTGCAGCCAGGCTCCAGTATGCATAATTATAGTGTTTAGATAGAATAGATGCCCTGCTTCTCTAATTTCCACCAGGGCCAAGTGGCCAAGGATCAAGGATTCATAGCCAGCTCCCTGCAGCTGTCACAGCCCACTGTATCTGTGCTCAGATGTGCTGGAGAATTGCCAGTCCAGCGTTAAATGTGTAGTTATTGTCTGAAACCGTACTTCTCTTTTAATTGTTGATAAAATGTGGATGGCATTTTAGAAAATTTGGGTGTGGAAGAATGGTATTTTAGAAAATTTAGAAGATTAAATGGTCTCACTAAGCACGCTGCTTGAGCCATTCTTATGCAAATTATTGTTTTCTACAGCTTTAATTTTGGATGGAATGTTATCAGGCCAGATTGTTGTCTAGAAGTCAATGAAGTTATATGAATTTACACCAGCTGAAGATTTAGATCCTTTTGTTTGAAAGACAAGGCTGATCATTTTTGCTATATACCATTTGTAGTGCCCGGTCTCTGATGAAATCAAATGTCTGTGTTGTATAGTAATTATTTGACAAATGTGTGCAGAATCATAGAATCTTAGAAATGCAGGGCTGGAAGGAAACTCAAGTGGTCATCTAGTTTAGTCTTCTGCATTGAGACCAAATATACACAGACTATCCCGGACACGTATTTGTCTAACCTGTTCTTAAAAGCCTCCAATGACAGTAATTCCATAATCTCCAAAGGAATCCTATTCCAGAACTGAACTTTATAGTTCGAAAGCTTCCCTAAGATCTAATCTAAATCTCCCTTGCTGCAGATTAAGCCCTTTACTTCTTGTCCTGCCCTCAGTGCAGATGGAGATTAATCATAATCCATTTTATAAGAGCCCTTACTCTAATTAAAGACTGATATGAATTCTCCCCTCATTCTTCTTCTTTTCTCAAGATTATATATAATCTTTTTTTTTTATCTTTCCTCATAGGTCAGGTTTTCTTCACACTTTATTGTTTTTGTTACTCTCCTCTTGACTCTCCAAATTTTCCATATATTTCTTGAAGTGTGACACCCAGCCTTTCATACAGTTTTCCAGCGGAGTCTTCCTGAGAGCAGAGTAGAATGGACAGATTTCTCCCTGAGTCTTACACAGGGGTAGGCAAATTCTGGCCCACGGTCAGGATCTGGTCCCCAAGGTTAATCCTTGGTGGGCCCCCACCTCTATGTTTACCTGTGCTTCTGCAGGTATCAGATGATTGCAGCTCTTGTTGGCTGTGAATCACCTTTCATGACCAATGCGAGTGGTGGGGAGCTGCGTCCTGGTCCGCGCTGCTTCCTGCCGCTCACATTGGCTGCAAACAGCAATCTGCAGCCAATGAGAGCTGCAATTGTCCAATACCTGCAGAGGTGCAGGTAAACCTAGCGGCAGTGGCTCGCCAGGGACTAATGTGGGTGAGCTGCCGCTCTTTTATTGCCCACCCCGGTTTTACAGCCCTTCTATTAATACAACCCAGAATATTAGCCTTTTGTACAACTTCATCACATTGACTTATATTCCATTTTTAATTCCCCAGATTCTTTTTCAGCAGTAGTATTACCTAGCCAATTGTTCCCCATTTTGCAATTGTGCTTTTGCTTTTTCCAGTGAAATATTTGGAACTTATCTTTACTGAACTTCATTTTTTACTTAGAACAATTCCTCAATTTGTCAAAATCCTTTCGAATTCTAATCCTGTCCTCCAAAGTTCTTGCAACCCCTCCAAGCTTGGTGTCGTCAGCAAATTTTATAAGCATACTCTCCATTCTATTATTTCCAAGTAGTGAAAATAATATATAGCGCCAGAGCCAGCACAGACTTCTGTGGGACCTAACTAGATGTGCCCTCAAAGTCTGAATGCAAACCATTAATAAATACTCTTTGAATGAATTATTTCAACAAGTTTTGTATAACCTTATCAATGAATGGTTTTAGCAAGGATATGTGAAACACTGGGTATATTCTAAGGTATATGGATACTGAAACCTCATAGTCATTTGGTTAATTATATGGCTGACGTATCAGGATTTCAGTTTAAATAGGTCTAGTTGATGTGAAGGATTTGGGCTGAGCGCCACACTTTTCCCCCAGTAGTGGCTTTCCTATCACTGTCAGCATACTGATTTTCATCTTGCGTGGACTTGTTCCTTCACTTCTTGGAACTTATCAATCTTGTGTGCCCAGTTGTCTGCCACGGGATTGGGAGAGTTGACAGATGTGTGTGGAGATGAAGGATGGAATATATCATTTGCATAGGACAGATTCTGCCTAGTGGAGACATGGTCAGCATTCTTGTGCATAAATTCTGCTCGGGGCAGGAGCTTTAACCAATAGTTTTGATAGAACAATACATGTGCCTGCTTCATGAATTTCCAAGGCCAGGTCTATACTAGGGGGCAAAGTCAAACTAAGGTACACAACTCCAGGGAGAATCTCTCCTGTTGACTTCCCTTATTCCTTGTGACCTGGTGGAGTACCGGAGTCAATGGGAGCATGATCAGCAGTTGATTTAGCATATCCTTACTAGACCTGCTAAATTGAACCCTGGGAGATCAATCTTCACAGCATCAATCTTCTGATAAGTGAAGATAAGACCTAAAATTTGATTTACTTGTTCAGATTACTAGTCAGTTTGAAGATGATAGGGGGTGATGGGTCAGTAATCGTGGACCCCAATCAATTAGGTTTTATGCCAGAGCCATGACAAACTATAAACCCTAATCAGTTGTGACTTACTCTGAAGTGCATGCAGTTGTGAGTCACCAGGAGCTGGGCCACTTCTTCCTCAGAGGGCTGGTGCACTCTGGGGACAAGCAGGCCATTTTTGTCAATTAGTTAATCATGGTGAGGTCTAATGTCTGCCAGTTAGACACTGGGAGATTGATTGTGAATTTAGAGTAATGGCTACTTAGAATCTGGACAGGATCTTGGAAGGCCTTATAGTGTGGAGATGTTTTGAGCACAGTCTCTTGGTGTAGACATGCGCCTTACAGAAATTAACATGTGACTGGATTGTTGCATACAACTGAGGCCACCGGAAAGAGTGGCTGGCCAAATGGAGGGTCTTGAGGAGACCTAGGTTGCCTGATGATGGTGAGTTGTGACAGAGCTATTGTGCCTCTAACTGAAGAGGTCCGGCTGGAACACAGAGTCTTGGACCTTGTGTTGTCTCGTTCTATGGGAGAAGTTCCTTCTCTATAGCTGAAGAGAGTAGTGACAAGAGAACTTAGGGAACAGCAGCACCCAGGAAGTTTCAGGACTTAAGAATGAGGACTGAGCATGGTGGGAGAGGAAGGGTAGCTCTTGGTTGCTTAGATATTCTCCTTTTTGTGACAAGGCATCAGTGGTCTTCTCTGGGCTGTGGAGTATGTGATGGTGAAATTAAAGAGTGTAAACAACGGGGCCCACTGAAGCTGCCTCTGAGTCAGCACTTTGTCTTGGTCGAGGTACTCTAAGCTTTTATGATCCATGTAAACATTTGCTGGGTATTGAGCAGCCTTCAAATAGTTGCACCACTCTTTGAGTAGGTAAAAAGATGGAGGTGCTGCTGGGGAGCACGTCTTTAACAGTGTATGGCCATATTAGAGGCTTAGGTCTTGATGACAATAGGATGTGGCAGGTTAGGATGGGCCAGGTTTGGGTTGCTAATTGATGAAGTTAGACTGAGAGTAAAGCAGAAACAGCAAAGGGCATTGGTTAATAAGCCCCGTGAACTTTGGTAATCCCCATTAAAACATACAGATGGTGGAGAGGGGACCCTGGTGCTTGGTTTATGCTTCAGTGTGTGCCCATTGTGCAGCATTCTCGCCCTGCAACCAGGCACTCACTCTTGTAGCATCAGGTTATTTATGGCACACTGTGCTAGTTGGTCCCATAATGCCTGCACAGAGCTTGGTTCTCTTGCAAGCTGCAATATTTGGGCTCAAAGCGCTGTGATCTCCTGGGAGTGGTCACCTGTTCAAACGTTTCTGGAACAGTGGTTCTTCTTCGGGTAGCGTCCCCATGGGTGCTTCACTGTGGGTGTCGGGCTTGTCCCGGTGCCGCAGATCGGAGATCTTTTAGCCATTGTCTGCCGGACTGCGCATGCGCAAAGGCCATCTTGTGGCTTTTCGCACCGTTTCTGGTCGCGCAGTCCGGCTCCCGCCAGTTCCTCCTCATTGTCTTCAGGCGCAGACGGAGAAACAGCTCCCTCTCATGTCAATCCTAACAGGATCTGAGAGGAGAGAGAAAAACGTGTATATATTTACTTGTTACCTCCTATTGTTTAGTTTTTATTAAACTATCCTTAAGCGAACTCCCTCGCTGTGGACGCAGCCCAGCAAAGAGCAAAGTGCCACATTATAAAAATGCCTCCGGGGACAAAGACAGCAAAAGGCTTGACCTACTAGGCAGGAAGGTATACTCATCGGTTACACTAACACTCCACATGGCGTATTACTCTGCTTTGTTGGCCAATCACAACTTTGATAATTATGCCAAACTTGTTCCTCTCATTGAACATCTTCCGGAGACCAAATGTCAAGTCCTGAACACGATCATGCAGGAAGGATACATGTCCTCCCATTCCACACTCCACATTGCCTTGGACACAGCTTATGCAGCAGCCAGGACTATAGTTACATCCATGGTCATGCGTAGGGCTTCATGGCTACATATGGTAGCAGTCCCTAAGGAGCTCCAGAATAAAGTGGAGGACTTACCTTTTGATAGGCAAACCCTGTTTGCGGATAAGACTGATCAAGTCCTCCACTCCGGGAAAGACTCATGCACAACATTAAGGACATTGGATATGTACATGCCACCTTTCCGTCAGAGGTGATATATACCCTACCAAAGGCAAAGACCCTTTTCCTATGTACCATCTCAGGCACAGCAATATGACCCTCAAAGAACAAGACAGCATCCCCAGAGGCAACGCCCGCAAGCTGCCAGACTAACCCACCAACAGTCAAACAAGCAGCAGGTTTGACAGAAACATCGAGGAATTGCAAGCCATCCACTTGTTGCCCAGTCACAATGTCACCAATGTGCTCTTCCACCAATGCTTGAGGCCCTTTCAACGTCATTGGGCCACAATAACATCAGACCGATGGGTCATGCAGCTTATAACATCAGGCTACATGATCCCATTTGCGTCCCCACCCCCCTCCACCCCTCTCCCTCCCTCCCTCTTCAGGGACCCATCTCACGAATCTCTTCTCAAACAGGAGGTGGCTCATCTACTCAACATAGGAGCAATAGAGAGGGTTCCGGAGGCTTTCGAGGGCAGGGATTTTTACTCTCATTATTTCCTAACAGAGAAGAAATCCGGGGGTTGGAGGCCCATACTAGACCTGCAGCAGCTGAATCAATATCTCCACAAGCAGCGCTTCCAGATAGTGATGCTAGCAACAATCATACCAGCACTGGAGCAAGGCGACTGCTTTTCATCCCTCAATTTACAGGATGCCTACTTCCATATTACCATTCACCCGGCTCACAGATGATTCCTCCATTTCCTAGTAGGCACCGACCACTACCAACACAAGGTCCTCCCATTCAGACTATCGTCACCCCCCAGGGTTTTCTCCAAAACACTGGCAGTAGTGGCGGCATTCCTTCATCGACTAGGCGTCATCATTTTCCATATCTGGACGACTGCCTCCTCAGAGCCCCTTCTTTCAAAGAAGCATTCTGAGTAGTCAATATAACAAGGTCTCTGTTCAACGCCTTGGGTCTCATAGTCAATATTCAAAAGTCTTCTCTTGTACCACAACAATCCATAGAGTTCATAGGAGCCCTCCTCAATTCCACCACGGCGCGCGCTTACTTACCTGCTGCCAGACTTCTTGCCATTCAAGATCTCATACAGGTTCTCACTACGAGCCCCACAGTTTCCATTATTACATGCCTGCGGCTCCTAGGTCACATGGCAGCGTCCACGTACATTGTAGCCAATGCAAGGCTCCATTTCCGATGCCTTCAGTACTGGGTATCCATGGTATACACCCCTTGCAAACATGACATCCACAGAACGGTGGTCATACCCACCATAGTCAAGCAATCATTGAAATGGTGGACTATTTCCCGCAATATGTTGGCAGGTATACCGTTCCACCGACCTCAATCCACGGTCCAAATCATGACGGATGCATCCCTTCTCCGATGGGGAACTCACATGCAAAACAGTCAAGTTCAACATCATTGGTCTCCCGAAGAATCTCTCCTCCATATAAACTTGCTTGAGCTACGAGCTGTCGCCAGTGCCTGCAGACACTTTCTTCCGCTTATCTGCAACCAAGGAGTAAAGATACTCACAGACAACATCACAGCAGTTTATTATATAAACAGGCAGGGAGGAGCTTGCTCCCATTCCCTTTGCATGGAAGCGGTCCGTCTGTGGAACTTCTGCAACCAGCACAATGTGACCCTCACAGCAACTCACCTTCTAGGGGAGGACAATATCACAGCGGATGCGCTCAGCAGGCGCTTTGCCCAGCAACATGAATGGGAAATACATCCACGCGTCCTTCGTACACTTTTCGACTGATGGGGCCACGCATCCGTGGACATCTTCGCAACTCAGTTCAATGCGAAGTGTGTACAATATTGTTCGAAGGCAGGCATCCGCCAAGCTTCCAAAGGCGATGCTTTCCTCTACAACTGGGGTCATCCTCTCCTGTATGCATTCCCTCCCATTCCTCTAATTCCAAGGGTCCTGGAGAAATAATCATGGACAAAGCAAAGGTGATCTTGATAGCACCATTCTGGCCCCGCCAGACTTGGTTTCCTTACCTGTTTTGAATGTTGCCTCATCCTCCATTCCATCTTCCCATTCGACCCGATCTATTGACACAAGATCATGTACTACATTCACAACCGGATCACCTCGCTCTCTCCGCACGGCTCCTAATTGGTTCAAACAGACAGAGATGAGCTGTTCCTAAGAGGGCAAAAATGTTCTGTTGCACAGCAGAAAATCCTCAACTCGTAGTACCTACCTTCAGAAATGGCAAAGATTCCAAGAATGGTACTCGGCCAAGAACCTAGACCCTACCAAAGCTCCATTAAATACAATCTTAGAATATATTCTACACCTTAAACACCTCGGACTCACCCTTTCATCGCTCAAGGTACATCTAGCAGCCATTGCAGCCGTCCACCAGCCTATCGATGGGTACAACGCCTTTTCCCATCCAACTACAAAAAGGTTTATTAAAGGCCTCAGCAACCTTTTCCCTGAACACAGACAATCTCTGGATGCATGGAATTTAAAATTGGTCTTAGATACCCTAATGCGTCTGCCATTTGAACCCCTGGCCATATGTGATCTCAGTACCTCAACAATGAAAGTCGTATACCTCCTAGCCATCACAGAGTGGGGGAATTAGGGCTCTCTCAGCTACCCCCCCCCATACCATCTTTATGGCACAGGCAGTCATCCTACGTCCCCAACCGTCATTTTTACCCAAAGTTAATTCTTCCTTTCACATAAATGAACTGATTATTCTCCCTGTATTCTATCCCAAACCACACTCTTCGGAAAGTCAATCAAGGCTGCACTCCCTCGACGTTCGCAGGGTCTTGGCCTTTTACATTGAAAGAACTTGCGATTTTTGAAAATAACAACATCTACTGATCTCGTTGGACGACCGCTTCAGGGGTCACCCACTCTCTGCACAGCGAATTTCCAAAATAATCATTCCCTGCATCATACACTACTATGAGTTAAGAAACGTTCCAATTCCACAAACCCTCATGGCCCACTCTACCAGGGCAGTGGCCTCCTCAGCAGCTTTCCTGAAGGGGGTCCCCCTAAAAGACATTTGTCGAGCGGCCACCTGGTCCTTTGACTTCACATTTGCAAAACACTACGCGCTACAAAACATCCTTATGACTGACACAGCGGAAGCCACCGCAGTATTTTCTACAGCGGCAACCCATTATCTCCGAACCCACCGCCTTTACTCCGGCTATTGCTGTGAAGTCACCCACAATGGAGCACCCATGGGACACTACCTGAAGAAGAAGTTACTCACCTTGGGCAGTAATGATGGTTCTTCGAGGTGTGTCCCCCCCATGGGTGCTCCACGACCCGTCCTCCTCCCCTCTTTGGAGTCTGTTTATGTCTTTCAGACCTCAACGATCAGGAGGAACTGGCGGGAGCTGGACCGCGCGACCAGAAATGGCGCGAAAAGCCACAAGATGGACACCACGCATGCGTGGTCCGGCAGACAATGGCTAAGAGATCTCCGATCTGCGGCACCGGGACAAGCCCGACACCCACAGTGGAGCACCCACGGTGACACACACCTTTAAGAACCATCATTACTGCACAAGGTGAATAACTTCTTCTTTTCAAATTAAGTTATGTGAACTCTCACCCCTTTGGGATATGCGAGGAAAAACATTCAGTAATGGTAAACAATGCCTTTTATTTAGTAAGGCTTGGTAATCTAATCTTGAGTATATTATGACGCTACCTCAAATTGGGTACGCGATAGAATACATTATTTGGAAAGGGATACATAACCTAAAAAGTTTGAAACCCACTACTCTGGGGCATGCCAGGCAGGGAATAGCCTGCAGTCTCCATGTTCCCCAGAGTAAGCCTTCATCAAGGGGTAGGTTGGTCCAGGCAAATTGTCAGGATCCTGGCAAGGACAGTCACAACCATGGGTTGGAGCAGGGTCAAACCTGAGGCTGAGACCGGTGGGGACATTCTAAGCAAGTTCCAGGACTTCATTAATACCAAGGATCCAAGTCAGATTTCAGAGTTTGTTAGGACGCCAGGTCCAAATTAATCTGAGGTTAAAACAAGGAGCTGAAGAGCAGGCAACAGAAATGGTGATTGCAGTCTGCCTCCCAGCATCTAGCCCTCCATTAAGATTGTTTTTTTTATATATCTACCTGTACGCTTTTGTCACCTCTTCCCCATGAACCTAGTTTAAAGCCTTCCTCACTAGGTTCTCGCACTAGTGTACAAAAATGCTTTTCCCTTTCTTGGTTAGGTGGATCCCATCTCTTCCCAGTAATCCTTGTTCTTGAAAGATCATCCCATTGTCAAGGAAGCCAAAGCTCTCCTATTAATACTTTCTGCTCCAGCATGCATTCTTTTCCAGAGTGTGCATATCACTGTCCCAGTCCTTATGCCGAATTGGGTGGATAGATGAGAAACCAACCTTTACTGCCACCTGACTTTTAGAAGTTATGTTTCACACAACTTATCTTCAAGGACAGATTTTATGAGTTCAACTTTTGTCCTTTTTTCCTTTATGTGGCTGCATGCTCTTCAACTTCCACTGGAGTCAGCAATGCATTGGGTCCACTGCATTTTAAAATGTTTTAGTCTAATCAAGCTTGGTCAATATAAATGAAACACAATTAGCTGAAAGAAGCAGCATGATAATACAAAAATATGAGGCAAAATTTGAGGAAAGCAAAAGGCAGTGATTGCACTCATTAAAAGCAAAGAAAATATACAGCAGACAAAGAATAGGGGAACGTAAAGGAATCTGAAATCAACCTTTTCCATTATATCACATTATGTTTATAAGATTTCACAGATACTCTTTGCCACCATACAATCTTCCATGTTTTAGAACTGTCCCTCCTTTTTTACACTTACACTGTGTTTGAAAGGGATGGGGTTTTTCTCTCTTCTACTCCCTTGGGAGCAAATCCAACATCCAGCCCATGTATCTTGATTGGAATAGAGAGAATGGTGCCTGGGATCCCAAAGATCCCTTGCATCTTGTCATGCAAAAGCCTTACCCAGATCTGAGATCAATGATGTGTACATTCCAGAGATGGAGGGGGGAAGAGGTGAAATATATAAAGCGTATAACAAAGAGATTATCCCCTACTATTTGAGGGCTGGAGTTGCTGGATTCCTCCTTAGGGTGTTTGTATCGAACACAGTAATATCCAGAAATGTAACCTCTTAACTAGCCATAGCACATACTGCACTTCAAAAACATACCACATGGGCTCATTACCCAACTGGTGACTGTTTCAGAATTACAGTTTGGTCTCTCAGCAACTAAGGGCATTTCTAAAAGATGTGAGAGTTCCTCTGAACATGAACTACAGGTTGAAACTCTCTCGTCCGAGACATCCTGGTCTGGCAACATCCGTGGTCCAACAGGATCACGGATGTTGCTAGACCAAAGAGCCCCAGCTGCAGAGGTTGAGAGCTGCTGGGAGCAGAGCCAGTTTGGTTGGTGGGAGCCTGCAAGGGCAGGGACCTGGGGGTAGAGAGCCCTGGGAGCTGTTGTCATGTGTGCGGCCGGGGAACCCTGTGAGCAGTTGTTGCTGCCGTGCATGGGGCCAGAAAACCTCGAGAGCAGATGCCGCCACCATCGCACACTCAGGGCCAAGGAACCTTGGGAGCAGCTACCACCCCACTGGGGGCAGGCAGCAGAGCCCTGCAAGCGGGCTGGGGGCAGCTAACCCAAGCAGGTGAGCTGAAGGAGGTCAGGCCTCTGGGTTTTCCCAGGGCAGCTGCCAGGAGGGAAGCCCCAGGAGAGCCTGGATGTTTGACCTCCCCTGGTCTGGCAAATTCCCTTGTTTGGGACCATTCTGGTCCCAAGGGTGCCAGACTAGGGAGCTTCAACTTGTACTGCCTTAAAATCTGTTTATATAGATAAAGAGATTAACCTTGTACAGCTCTGAAACTGCTCTCTTTCTAGTGACTTATAGATCCACAGCTCAAGCCAAATTATTATTTTCAGTAGAAATGAAAGAGAGTACTGCCATAGTACTTACACTGAAGTTATTAAGCACAGGAGTACAAGACGCTCATGTGACAGTCCCTATTCTTTCCATCTCTCCATGGTGTTAAACTAATTGAAAGTGAAGTCTGCAGATCCCTCAGACTGAAATTTTTTATAGAAAAATGAAAACAAATGTAGCATCTGCCTGAGATCCCTTACGTAAAAATTGGCGGTTTTCCAGGCCCAGCCTCTGACCCTGTTTCTTACAGTCACTGGTTTTCCAGGTTTTCTTGTGCAAAAGCTCATCCTCAGAACTTTAGCAAGTTGAATAATGGGGCAAATATGGGATTTTTAAAGGAAATATGGTATTTACGAAAAAATGCCTCTTCAACCACAGCATGAGGGAATCTTCCCCTTACCAACATGTTTAAAACCCTCCCATTTTGGAGGGGAAAAAAGCAATGGTAGATCCCCTTTGTTTAATCCTGGACCACTCTGAGAGACTGCCAGCAACTGGACTCATTTGCTTGCCAACTTTACTATATATTTGTGATGCTCATCTGTCAATTAAGAAGTGGACTGGGAGAGACCCATGTCCCCTTGCTCATTTCACACAGGCCTCTGAGCTGATGCTAAGTGGCAATGATTTGGCAGTGAGAAGTCAAAGAAGTATGAGCAAAGAAAGCAGGCTATGTGCTGTGAAAAAATATGCAGCCATGCCTGCCTGACATGTGGACGCATCTGTGGATCCCTCATTGGTTTACATTTGCACAAGCTGAAACACTAAAGCTAAAATAACTCTTCCATGTGTAGGGAGACTCCAGCTTATTCCCTAGTATCTCAGCTGTTGTAGCTTCTTGATCCTATACCTGTGTGTCACATAGGACTACTATTACTAAGAAAAATGGTTGCTAAAATAGTTGAGCTTTTCTATACTGCAAACGAGGTTAATGTTTTTCAAGCAGACTGATCTGTTTTTTATTCCACTTTGTATTATCAAAAACTGAAACAGCAGTTGATGAGACTTCAGCAAATAGATACAGTTGTCTTACAGTTTTCAAAAGAACACTACCACAATCTTTCAGTTGTAACGTAGCTGGTGTCGATGTATCTAAAGGCAAGCTTCGGCACCATCCTCACAGCAGGAGGTCAATGGGAGAAATGCTCCTATTGATTTTCCTTATTCCTCATGAGGACTAGGAGTTCTGTCATTAACGCGGGCACCCTTAGTGTTCAATGTAGTGGGTCTTTACTACACCCACTAAATTGAACTCTGTAAGATTGACCATCTCAGCATCAGTCTTCCAGGAAGTGAAAATATGGCCTTAGTATACAATAGAATAAGTGTTATTTGTATATAGTGTCCTAAATTCAGCCTCATAAAAATATTACAGAGGGATGAGCATAAGCCACAGTGTTCTAACTCAGGGTATGTCTACATTTGCACCCTAGTTCGAACTAGGGATGCAAATGTAGGCATTCGAAATAGTCAATGGAGTAGGGATTTAAATATCCTGCACTTCATTAGCATGATCTCACCGGCGTGTTACTCCAATCAACAGCTGTTTCGAAAGTGAAAGTGTGCGCTGGGTTGTGTTAGTTCGAACCAAACCCCTTCGTTCAAACTAACATTACTCCTCATTTTTTGGTTCAAACTAACGCATCCCAGCACGCACTTTCACTTTCGAAACAACTGTTGATCGGAGTAACGCGCTGACGAGATCATACTAATGATGCACGGGATATTTAAATCCCCGCTTCATTGACTATTTTGAATGCCTACATTTGCATCCCTAGTTCGAACTAGGGTGCAAGTGTAAACATACCCTGAGATCTGAACTTCCTGAAAAAGTCAATGATCTCAGATCCAAGTTTCTAGTCCAGATCTGCCTCTAGTCAGGAGCAGAATAGAAAAGGAGGATTTTAAGGCTTTTTTTTTTAAAAAAGACAAAAAGTAACTCAGTTTCTCTGAAAGAGAAGAAAGAGAGGAGCACTGGGATGGGACTGCATAAGTAATAGATCAACTCCAGAACCATGTAAATCACAGCGAAGGCATGGACAGGGTCTTAGCAGTTGGTTAATGTAAGATGAGAGAGAGAGAAAATATGAACTAGGATTAATATATGCAGGCCTCTAATAACATGGGGCACATTCTCCTACTGTAAGATATAATTGGTTCTTCTGGGAGCTACTCATATTCTGCAGCTGGAGAACAGGGAGGTAACTTGGCATAGGATGTGGAGATGAATAGATAGTTGGTGATGACCATAGTTTTCTATAGCACTTATTAGCAGTTAATTCTGGAAGTAATTAGCCCACATATGGTAGTTTAAGACAACTATAAAAGCTCTATTAGTTTTAGTACCTTCAATTAATGTGGGTGGTAGCAAGAATTTTGCTGCAATAATCTTTTAATGACACAAGTCTGCCAATTCAGTAAAGATATAGTAGATGACTTGGGGTTTGATAATTTTATTTTTCTGTACACCCTTTTTTTGCAGATAGATACATCACTCTCACAAAGGGAAAGCAGATTTTAACAAACTTTTCGAAATGTAAAATTGTTTTATAGTTAGAACAAGTCACATTCTTACGCATGTGACATTGAGATTATTCTATTTCTTGGGTAACTCCAAGTATTGTTTGCTACAGTGCCTCAGAGATGCAGTTTATCTCATTGTAATAGATGTCTTGTCTTTACTTATTCTTTAAATAGAGAAGATTCCTATCATGTTTATTTTTTATCAGATAGGAGGGATTTTATCTTTCAAATCTTTGGAGACTAATTCATTCATTTGACCATCACTACTTTCCATTGTAAAACTGAATTCAGGTGTTTGTCTGTTTTCTTCTTCTTCAGACTCTGATTATTCAGGCCCTTTGTATTCTGACCAGGCCCACTGACAAGGGAGGCAAAAGAGCCAGTTGCTCTGTCCAATTCAAAAGGGCCTGGGGCTCCTAACTGCTGCAGCCCCAGACCTTCAGATTGGTGCCAGAGGCCCACAAAGCACACTACACTCTGGGTGTGCTCTAGGTGGTGCTTAAGGGCTGTCACTAGTGAGGCTAGCTCCAGACATGCCCCTGCTACTCAAGGCCCCACCCCTTCTGGGAGCAATGAGCTGCCCCCCCACCTGGATCACGGGGCAGCAATTCTGACAGCCCCCCTGATTCTGACACTCCTACATTTGTATTCCAATAATTGATGAGCTCTCTCTCTTAGATGTACTAATGACTTTGTAGTTGCAGTGATCAGAAAAGGGCACATAAAAGCCCTAGTTAACTTGACAGTCACATATCTTATCTTCTATTTAATCAAATTAAATTTTGCTTTCAATACTTTTTAGCCAAGGCCACATTATTGAGATGATTCTGTTTTGTTTTTCACTTTATATTGGAATTATTAATTTCTTCATAGGCTTTTCTGTGGCACTAATCATTATGGTATCCAAATGATTTGCAAACACCAATGAACTTTTTTTCACAATATCGCCCAGGAAGTGGGTATTGTCTTCATTTTACATATGGGAAACGGAGGCACAGAATGTTTAAAGTAAAAAATATCCACTAAATTGTAGTGGGCAGTCTTAGTCTAATTCTAAGACACATGGCACCAGATTTTTTCAGAGTATATAACATTATGTACTTCATTTGCAGCTGTGAATGTTCAGCACTTATGCAAATCAGACCCCAGAGCTCAAGTCAAGCACTCAGAAAATGAAGAACACACAATCAGAAATCAATAGTGGCAAGTCTGGGTTAAGTGACATGACTTGAAATACATAGGAACTCTGTGGGCACAGCCGGGATAAAATCCAATTCTGCTGGATTGTGTTCAGCTGCCTTAATCATGAGGCTGTAATCCTCCCTCATTTGCTTCACACCTTCTAACATGACATGCAAGCAGCCCACACTCACCCTGCCGACTAATCAGAGGGAATGCTGCAACCTCAGACACTGGTACATTGTCTTGCTCCCCAGTATGGACTACAAGGTCACAGTGAAAGCCATCTCACTCTGGTTGGAGTCCCAAGATGGCCCATCTTTGATAACTTCTGTCTATCAGGGGATCTACTCTCTCATATACATAGGGATTATTCATTGCTCAGTCTCCTGTCCCTGGAGCAGGAGAAGATGTTTGACAAGATGGATCACAGGTATTTAATAGACATTCTGGGCCATTTGGCATCAGGCCCTGCTTAGTCAGACCCTGCTTTCTACAAGTGCTGCATACCTTGTCAGAGCATCTGATCAAGCTCATCTGAGTTGTGGCTGAATCTGTCTTTAGTCCAGGGGTGCACCAAGCTCTTTAGCCAAATCTACACCATCACCATTGGGCTCCTTTCTCTGCGTCCTTCATAAGAAGATATGAGAGTTGATTTTGTGGGAGCAAGACCTGCAAGTGATCCTGTTGTATGCCAATGATGTGTTCCTCATGGTCAGAACCTGGGGGCCTTTGCATGGATGGAAGCCCTCTATTTGATGGTCTTCTTCACCCAAATCAGCTGGGTCAAGAGCTCTGTCTGATCAGGGATAGGTGGAAGGTAGGCTGCCTATCACTGGCACTCTGGGCCAGCCAATGGGGGCATCAGTCCAATGGTCTATGGGTCTACCTTTCAGCTACCAATCTCTCCCCACTGGAGTATTGGAATAATCTACAGGCTGAGTGACTGACCGGTTATGCAGATGGATGGGGTTTCACTTGTGTCTTTCCCTTCAGGACAGAGTGCTGTTGTTCTGTCAGCTGGTTCTCTCCAAAATCAGCTACCAGTTCAACATCTAGAGCCTGTGTTAGGACTAAAGCCATTCAAAATGGAGGCAGTGAACTTTTGACTAAGGACTTCATTTGGATTAAAATGCCTGTCAGCAGCAGAAGACTGAGCTGTGCTGGCTCTTAGCCAGAACTGGTTTTTCCTGTCCAGTCGGAACATGCCATTGCCTCAGTTTCATGCCACAGAAAAGATGTAAGGATCTGCGCAGCTGCTGGAGGGTATGGTCTTTTCCATCTGCGCTCCTGTCAGCACCGGACTACCACAGTGGCTGTGACAAGTGAAGGAGAAGATATACCATCAGTGATCCACCACCATCCTAGAAGTTCTCCGCTGGGATCTCCCTGGAGTTCCTCCCTGAGGTCTTCAAACTAGCTCAAAGGTAGAAGGTCCCAAGCCTTGGCTGCACAGCACCATTGGTGCCTCCCAATGTAAATGGCGTTTATTTCTTTGGGTTCTCTTCTATCATCTCTTCCTTTCTTTCTGGACAAAGTGGGTATTTGGGCCTAGGCTTCATGCCTCTTTGATGTAATCCCTGCACTGTTATATAGTTATTGTTGATTAAGAATGCTTACTATTGTTTGTGGTGGTGTTTTTTAAGTCTCGTTTAAATTCTCCATTTTCCCAGTTATTATAATTTTAATCCTGTAGCCGGCCAGAGTAAGTCTCAGGTCCGACACTAGGTTCCCAAAGTACAAAGGACGCCACACAGGTATCTGTCAAACACAAGTAGTTTATTTCTTGACAGCTAACAGCTGTGCCCCATAAATGGAAGAACAATATAACAAAGAAGCGGCATATCTTACATCCCTTCCTGCAAGCCTGGGACCCCGGGTAGGCTGCGGACGAAGCGGGAGGTTGTCTCAGCTTCCAAGGCACCGGTACCCAAAGCCCATCAGTGAGGTCCAGTTTGCTAGGCTCTGGGGCAGCCTTAAATACAGTTTTCCTGCCTTGTTTGGCAGTTTGGAAATTTCCAGGGGTTACTTGCGGATGTAGGGCTTAGCTGTTAGTTATCGATCTGGATCTTCTTGTTCTTTGGCCCTGTTTATGGGATCAGTATGTTAGGGTAAACAGAATTGTTTATGCATTCTTGCCCTTTACCCTTATCTCATACTTATTCTTGCTATACTGGCAACAATGCTTATCTTAAGTGGCGTATGTTCCCAAAGACTTGCTTCTGGCTCATCAGATGTAGGGAGAAGGGAAAGGGGGAAAGAATGCAGGCCTCACCACCCCTAAACTAGCACGTACAAAGTTCTTCTGCAATTGACCACTACAAATCCTTTAATACATTTGTTAATTTACCTAGAGTGTCCTTCTATATTATTTCCACTTCCAGTAATAGGTGCAAGAAAAGGGTGCCTCTGAAACAGGGGTTACCTGATACAGGGGTCACCTTTTGATACCTGTTTCCTTAGTTGCTTTTGCCCCCTAGATAACACCTGTCTCTGGGAACCATGGCCAGCCTCCAGAAGAAGATCCTGAAGTTTGTCTGGCTGGGATTGTGCTGGTCCTCTTAGGGGTTTCTGAGCCTCTGACAGCCTATGCTCTTATGGTCACCATTTTTACAAGACTATGATGGATTTTGTACCAAGTATGCCTTGTGAGGTATCATTTGAAAAGTCAATCTGCTGAATGTCATTATCCTGTTAAAATACATATAGTGACACTATATGCCAAGTTATAGCATTCAACTGTATGACTGTTACTGAAATATATGGTAATTCTGGGTAATATGCACAAATCAGCTTTTCAAAGGCAGAAAAACACTAGCACCCCGATAGATATTAAAGGGCCATCACCTACTTTAAGTGGCCATCCTCTAGCAGGGTGGAAGGTACAAACAAAAAAAAAAAACTTACATTTAATCATAGGGACAATTGAAATGTCATGCCCAAGTGGACTGTGTGTTACCATAACTCAGCAAGGATGTTTCTGGCACAGGAAATTGAGCTATAAAGAGAGAGGAAAACACTTGGACTTCACCTCTCCTCCTCCCATCTGTCTTCTCATGACATCTAAAATTGTTGAGATGCTGCCTGGTGTAAATTAAAGTGGTAGCTCACCATTCTGATTGCTCTCTTGATCTTCCGAGGAATATTTCTCTATATAACATATGGCTGTATGTAATTTAATCATTGTGCAAATGATGTAAAAGTATATTCATAATTCTTTGGTCACAAATATCATATTATTGTCCCTCCAATCTATTAAAAACACAGTTGCAATTATTATCTGGCTCTGGCCCCACATTATCCCTGGCCTCTGAATCTTTCCACCAGCTCTTAACTTCTTGTTCTTGCTTGAAGGGTTGTATATAGTTCTGCCAGAGGACATTTTGCCAGTGACATCCTTTTCAGTGACCCTGCCACTCTGACATTGAGGCCATCCTCAATCCCCCACCCACCTCATAGACTTTAAGGTCAGAAGGGACCATTATGATCATCTAGTCTGACCCCCTCCACAATGCAGGCCACAGAATCTCACCTACCCCCTCCTAGAATAATCCTCTCACCTATCTCTCAGATATTGAAGCCTTCAAAAACTTTGAAGACCCCAAGATGCAGAGAATCCTCCAGCTGTGATCTGTACCCCATGCTACAGAGGAAGGCGAAAAACCTCCAGGGCCTCTGCCAATCTACCCTGGAGGAAAATTCCTTCCCGACCCCAAATATGGTGATCAGCTAAACCCTGAGCATGTGGGCAAGACTCACCAGCCAGACACCCAGAAAGTTCTCTATAGTAACTCCTATCATCCCTCTATTGACCTATTTGCCACTGATAATGAATGGTCAATTAGTTACCAAGATCATATTATCTCATCAAACCATCCCCTTCATAAACCCATCTAGTTTAATCTTGAAGCCAGATAGATCTTTTGCCCCCACTACTTCCCTTGGAAGGCCGTTCCAGAACCTCACTCCTCTAATGGTTAGAAACCTTCGTCTAATCTCAAGTCTAAACTTCCTACTAGCCAGCTTATATCCATTTGTTCTTGTGTCCATGCTGGTATTAAGCTTAAATAATTCCTCTCCCTCCCTGGTATTTATCCCTCTAATATATTTAAAGGGGGGATATGCAATCATGTCCCCCCTCACCCTTCTTTTGGTTAAGGTAAACAAGCCAAGCTCCTTGAGTCTCCTTTCATAAGACAGGTTTTCCATTCCTCGGATCATCCTAGTAGCCCTTCTTTGTACCTGTTCCAGTTTGAATTCATCCTTCTTAAAGATGGGAGACCAGAACTGCACACAGTATTCCAAATGGGGTCTCACCAATGCCTTGTATAATGGCACTAACACCTCCTTATCCCTACTGGAAATAGCTCGCCTAATACATCCCAAGACCGTATTAGCCTTTTTCATGGCCATGTCACAATGGCGGCTCATAGTCATCCTATAATCAACCAGGACTCCGAGGTCCTTCTCCGTTACTTCCAACTGATGTGTCCCCAGCTTATAACTAAAATTCTTGTTATTAATCCCTAAATGCATAACCTTACACTTCTCACTACTAAATTTCATCCTATTGCTATCACTCCAATTTACAAGGTCATCCAGATCTTCCTGTATGATATCCCGATCCCTTTCTGAATTGGCAATACCTCCCAACTTTGTGTCATCCGCAAATTTTATCAGGACACTTCCACTTTTGGTGCCAAGGTCAGCGATAAAAAGATTAAATAAAATTGGCCCCAAAACTGATCCCTGAGGAACTCCGCTAGTAACCTTCCTCCAACCTGACAGTTCACCTTTCAATATGACCCGCTGTAGTCTCCCCTTTAACCAGTTGCTTATCCACCTCTCAACTTTCATATTAATCCCTATCTTTTCCAATTTGATACAGTACCACATAAGGAATTATTGGTTAAATGCCTTACTAAAGTCGAGGTAGATTAGATCCACTGCATTTCCTTTATCTAAAAAAATGTTACTTTCTCAAAAAAGGAGATCAAGTTGGTTTAGCAGGATCTACCTTTTGTAAAACCATGTTGCAATTTGTCCCAATTGCCATTAGCCTCAATGTCTCTAACTACTTTCTCCTTCAAAATTTTTTCCAAGATTTTGCATACTACAGATGTCAAACTAGTTACCCGGGTCGCTTTTTTCCCCCTTTCTTAAAAATAGGAACTATATTAGCAATTCTCCAGTCAAATGGTACAACCCCTGAGTTTAGAGATTTATTAAAAATTTTTGCTAATGGACTTGCAATTTCATGTGCCAGTTCCTTTACTATTCTTGGATGAAGATTATCTGGGCCCCCGACTTACTCCCATTAAGCTGTTCAAGTTTGGCTTTTACCTCGGATATGGTAATATCAACCTCCATATCCTTAGTCCCATTTGTTATGTTGCCATTATCCCTAAGCAATTCATTAGCCTCATTAAAGACTGAAGCAAAGTATTTGTTTAGATATTGGGCCATTCCTAGATTATCCTTAACCTCCACTCCATCCTTAGTAATTAGTGGTCCTACTTCTTTTGTTTTTTCCTATTTATATGGCTATAAAACCTTTTACTATTGGTTTTAATTCCCTTTGCAAGGTCCAACTCTACCTGACTTTTAGCCTGTCTCACTTTGTCCCTACATGCTCTAACCTCAATAAGGTAGCTTTCTTTACTGATCCCTCCCATTTTCCGCTCCTTATATGCTTTCTGCTTTTTCTTAATCACCTCTCTGAGATGCTTGCTCATCCAGCTTGGTCTAATACACCTACCTATAATTTTTCCCTTTTCTTGGGATACAGGCTTCTGACAGCTTCTGCAACTTTAACTTAAAATAATTCCAGGCCTCCTCCACCTCAAGATCCATAATTTCTTTAGTCCAATCAACTTCCCTAACAACCTTAATTTATTAAAGTTAGCCCTTTTGAAATAAAAAACCCTAGTCTCAGATTTGTTTATCCTTCCATTTAATTTGAACAGAATTAGCTCATGATCACTCGAGCCAAGGTTGTCCCCTACAACTATTTCATCTATGAGGTCCTCGCTACTCACCAAAACCAAATCTAAAATAGCATCCCCCCCTTGTTGGTTCAGCAACTACCTGATGAAGGAATTCATCAGCTATCACATCTCGGAAAATCTGAGCCCTATTATTATTACTAGCACTTATTCTCCAGTCTATATCTGGAAAGTTGAAATCTCCCATGATTACGCAGTTTCCATGAGTATTTACTTCATTAAAAAGGTCTCTATCCATATCCAAATTGGACCCTGGTGGTCTATAACATACCCCAAGCACTATCCCAGGGGAGGATCTGAAAGGTTTCTTTCCCAATGTGATTTTTGCCCAAACAGACTCTGTCTTCTCCATTTCATCACTTTTTATTTCTTTACAATCTACCTCATCTTTGATATACAATGCAACTCCACCACCTTTACCCTTATTTCTGTCTTTCCTAAACAGCACATACCCTTCAATACCTGTTCTCCAGTCATGCCTAGTATTCCACCATGTTTCTGTTATTCCTATAATATCTGGTTTCACTTCCTGGACCAATAGCTCTAGTTCCTCCATTTTGTTACCTAGGCTCCTCGCATTGGTGTACAAACATCTTAATTTTTGCTGTTTGGCCTCACTCACATTCTTTACCCAATTTGGCACGGATGTTGTACCTCCAATATGACCTATTAGACTAGTATCCACCCTACCCTTCCTCATGTACATTCTCCTACCCCCAGCTATATCCTTTCTTACTTCGTTTCCCTCCCTCTCAGTGTTAAAATTCGGCGTAGAGATTACCTGGACATCTCCCAACCGTCTCCCCCAAATTCCTAGTTTAAAGCTCTCTTAATCAGTTGAGCCAGCCTCCATCCTAGAAGTCTATTTCCCTCCCTACTTAGAGGAAGTCCATCCCGAGAGAACAGTCCTCTGTCCATAAATGCCTCCCAGTGACCATACATCCCAAAGCCCTCCTTATAGCACCACTGCCTAAGCCATCTATTGATCATCATAATCCGGTCACATCTTAGTTGCCCTTCTCTAGGAACAAGCAGAATCCCACTAAAGATCACCTGAGCCTCAATTTCCTTGAGCGTCCTCCCCAGCCTAGCATAGTCTCCCTTAATTCGTTCCAGCGAGAATCTAGCCATATCATTTGTTCCTACATGAAGAATGATCAATGGATTCCTTCCTGCTCCCTTAATAATCCTCTTCAACCTCAGTTCCACATCCCGTATCTTAGCACCTGGCAGACAGCACACCCTTCTATTCTCTGGATCAGCTCTGGTTACAGGCCTATCTATTCTTCTCAATAAGGAGTCCCCAATCACGTAGACCTGCCTTTTCCTAGTGACAGTGCGATTCTCTGGTCTATCTCTTGCTTCCTCTGGCTGCAAGTCCTTGCCATTCCTGTTTTCCCTTGTAACCCTCTTTAACCCATCCTGTATCCTCCTAGTGCTCATTATTGGTGTTGTCTCCATTAACTCTTCCCCTTTATCTATGGGACTAGCCACTCTTCGCTTCTTCCTTACCCTTCCATCTTCATTATCTACCTGCTGTACCCCTTCTTCCTTCTCCAGCTCTACATACCTGTTCTTAAGCTCTATTTTTCCTTCACTGACCCATCTTTTCCTCTGCCTGGTTCTTAGTCACATACTTCCACTGCACATTTTCTTCACCCAGCAGTTCCCCCTCTGAGGCCCTTGATCCTACTTCCATCTGCATATCTAAGCTTTCCCCTTCAGCTACGTCATGCCTTTGCTCCATCATCTGCTCAAACCCCCTTCTAAACTCAACCAGAGTTTCCACCTGCATCTCCAGTCCTCAGATCTTTTCTTCCATCAGCGCTATCAGGCGGCACTTCATGCAAACAAAACTCCTTTCAGGTACCCCCTCCAGAATCATGTACATACCGCAGCTACCACATCCAATCATCCTCCTTGTGTTCGCTACTACTTGGGCCATGGCCACTACTGCCTCTGTGTTATATCTACTTTCTCACCAAAATCCTATTAGTCCGGTGAACACAAAAACAAACCAAAACACCCCCTCCACAGCAAAAACAAACCCCAAACAAGTCCCAATATCCAAACTCCCTTTACAAACTCCCCTGTTTACAGCTCTGTTTGCTGGCTCCTGTGCCACTGCAGCTATCTATGCCACTGCCTGACTCGAAGGCTACCTTTATAGGACCCCTAATCAGTGAAGCCCCGCCCCCTAATCAGGGCTCAGCTTCTCTCCCAGAACACTACCCCTACAAGCCTCTACACACACAAACAATACAAATACAAAACCAAATACAAACTATAGGTCCTTCTGCCATGTCTCCTGGATGCATGAAACTGCCCTATGTGCTGTGCTCTTCCAAGCCAGTGCACTGTCTTCTTTCTGGTACTGCCTCAGGATTTACTTTTTGTAAAGGGCCTACCAGAAAGGAATCAACAAAAATATGGACAGAAAAAAAAATTAAAAAAAATAAAAAAATCACTCACTGTTTTCTCTCAACTTCCTGTCATTTCCTTTCTAATCTGTGGCAGTCTTGTTTAGATTACATGCTCATTGGGGAAGGAGCTGTCTGTATTTTGTAGGTTTTGTTTAGTAAGGAGCACTGTCTAAGTTCAACAAATATTAAACTTAGGCAATTGATTTAATAGTGTCTTCAAACTGGACAAGTTTATTTAACTTTCCCTCCCAATCTGATACTATCTTAAATACTTATTTCCTCAGAGCTGAGGCTGAAGATTCAGTTGTATAGCTCTCCATCAGCTTTAATGGGACCATGAGATTTTAATCATTTTCTTCTTAGGACTCATTCCTGGTCTCCAGTACAGGGAACTCAGCTACTTAGCATTAAATCAAGCACTTGCCATTTCAGCTTCCAGAGCCTAAAGCAGACCAGATTGAGAATGGAAATTCCCCTAACCCTTCTCTGTGGCTGAGTATTTCTCAACATTTTTCTTTTCACTTAGTGCAGTTTGATCATTGCAGTCAGTAATCATATAATTGCCTTCAGTGTCCTCATTTTTTTATAAGTGTAGGCAAGAGACCAGGAAAAACTGCCTCATCTAAGTTTTCTTAGCATTGGAATCATCACTGAAATATCACTTGCCCATGTTTAAGATGAATGAAGTGTCCAGAGAGTTGGTCTTCAGGGATATTCTTATTTTTGTTTCCTTGATCAAATAATTTACAGAACTGTATGGCAGTGTGATTAAATACACTCACCCCCACACAAAAAATCTGGGGGATGAACTACATAAATTTATTTTCAGTTGTGAAAGCTGCCATTAGTTGTATTGGCAATCTTCCCAGCTCAGTGACAATTACTCAATTAGTGTGTTGCAAACATTTGTGATACACAAACTTTCTCCAGCTGTTGCTAAATCAAAAGTGAATGCAAACACGGTGAGGTTTGCAAATCTTTAATTAGTTACATTAGAACTGCTGACTATTTCTATTTATACATCACCAGTCATTACTGACTAATGTCAAGCAGTGATAGAAAACAGCTGAATACTTGAATAAATGACCATCAAAGTTTCTTCACCAGTTAGAGACTTCCAGTCAGTGAAATGTTTGCCCCACTGCTTCCAAATTAATAGCAGTAAATGTATTATTTACGTTTTTCTTCTCGGGAATAGCACACTTCATAACTTCTACAGGCTGAGTACATTGCATACACTAGGGATCCTTATATTCTGTCCAGTAAGCTTCCTGTCTATCATGCTCCCAGTCCCTTTGGTTTCACACACTACACTTCCCGCATCTCTGGGCCTTTGTGTGCCCTCTCTTCCTCCGCATTGCCCCCATTCTTATTTGTTTTCTTTCTCTTTGGGAGACAAACCATTCAAGGTGTCAGTATTTTTAAATTGTATTGGGAGGATGGGGAGCACTAAGGTGTAGGAGTGTTGTTAGGTTGGAAAGTGTTAATGGCTGCTATAAACTGCTTCTTTGGTCTATAAAAACAAGTGGCACCTTAGACACTAAGCAAAAGATATAGAATCATGAGCTTTCATAGGCAAAATCCCCTTCATCAGATGAATTGGAGTGGATGAATTCATCTGATGAAGTGTGTTTTGCCCACGAAAGCTCATAGACTCATAGAACACTAGAACTGGAAGGGACCTTGAGAGGCCATTGAGTTTAGTCCCCTGCCCTCACGGCAAGATCAAGCACCATCTAGACCATCCCTGATAGATGTCTATCCAACCTGCTCTTAAATATCTCCAGAGATGGAGATTACACAACCTCCCTACTCAATTTATTCCAGTGTTTAACCACCCTGACAGTTAGGAAGTTTTTTCTAATGACCAACCTAAACTTCCCTTACTGCAGTTCAAGTCCATTGCTTCTTGTCCTATCATCAGAAGCCAAGGAGAACAATTTTTCTCCCTCCTTCTTGTGACACCGTTTTAGATACTTAAAAACTGATATCATGTCCCCTCTCATGATTCTATATATTTTGGTTAGTCTCTAAGGAGCCACAGGACAACTCATTGTCTTTGAAGTTGCAGCCTAACATGGCTACCTCTTTGATCTGTAGACAATTACTGAGGCAGTTGAAGCTTCTTGGACTGCTAACTAGAAGTCAGGGGCTTCATGTGTCCTCCATTTCCCTCCTTTGGTTTTTCCAACTGTCTTCAAAATCAGTTGATGCTTTGAACATTCTCTGAGATTTTGGAATTGATCAGATGTGGTGTTCAATGAGATAGATGAACAGAGAAATGCCAAGAGTTGAGCAGAAGGCCTCACTTCCCTTGGTGAATTGCCTAATGTTATGCTGCAGCAAGGTTGGAGGGGTAAGTCCCAAAATTGTACAACCAGAGTGTATGAAAAGAGTGCAATGATTTATTTGCATCCCTGATTTTAGTATTATGCCAAAAATGGAACTCTGATGCCACAGATTTTTTACATCCCAGGAACTACTCATATCAAACTATCAGAACTTGCCTCTGTGTGTGTGTGTGTGTGTGTGTGTGTGTGTGTGTATAAAATCAAATTAATTCCTTTCACACTACCAGGAGAGGAACAACATGAAATATATTTTATAAAAACTTTGAGGTTTTTCTGTTAGAAATATTACATTAAGTTATTGGTGTGATATGAACACAGTCAAATCTAGAAATCATGTCTCCAAAACCTTCCATCTTGTGTGTCATATATGTGTAGTATGGAAGCCAATCAATATGTATTCTACTTGACTGCTTGATCACTCTGCCTTTGTATGCATAAGCTTGTTTTTCCTACCAAGTATCATCTGAGAGGCCAGATTTCTTCCAGAGGAAAATTTCACAGAATGAAATGAAACTATTGGTTGAATTTCCCGGTATTGCCTATTCCCAAGGCAATGACAATACATTTCAGTGTAACACATTACTAAGCAGTCTTCTCTTGCCATCATGGCAGGGTTTTCCAAAAAATGTCTTTGGCTGGATACAAATTATATTTCCATGCTAAAGTCAGTGAGAATTCAGGCATTCAAATATCCAAATCCAACCATAACCATCCCCTCACATTTGTAAATAGTTTCTTTTGGAGATTTTTTTTTTGTCTTCTGCTTATTTATGGTTCATGTTTTCAAGTCTTACTTTTTTAAAACATGAAAAATGAGATTTCCATGCATCAACATGAACCAAAGAGCTCGAACTTTGACAAAAACACTAACTATCTCAAGATTCATGAATGACCCCACTTCACTTAGAATTCACTATGGATTGTTTGAAATTTCTGTGTGAATTTGAAATTAAAACATCTGTTTTGCTCACCTGTGTTCAATTCTGTGTAAACCAAGAAAGTTGTGGCTTTTTGTAAGTAGAACAGTGTTATGAAAGTACCCTCTTCACAGAAACACTAAATATATATCTATAATGCTTCACATTGTTCAGTGTGGTCTCTGTACTTTGATTAATTAACCATCCCGATACCCATGTAAGGGAGCTAGCAGAGAAGGAATCAGTGCCACTGTATAGATAAGAAAACGATTCTACAAAAGTTAAGAGATTTATTGAAATCCCCATAACAACCCACCTGGCAAAGCTAGAGTGGACTTCCACGTCCTAGACCTGTCTGTTCTTAACTAGCCCACTAGTTCTGAGGGCAGCTAGTTAGGGCAGGTCACTGCAAACTTGCATCTGCAAAGCTGCACTAGTGCTTCACTTTAAGTGTAGATGTTCTAAGGTGACAGGAGAGAGTTCTCTGTTAGTTTAGTAGCTTCACCCCCTTGCGGATGTTGATGGGAGATCTCCCTCGTGCAATGAGGTTTACCGGGATAGTGAAATAGTGCATTCGTTATTTCAAAATATATTTTGAAATAACAGGCGGTTTGTGTAGATGTGGGGGGTTAGCTATTTTGGGATACCTCCGGTATCCCGAAATAGCTGTGCAGTTTAGAGGTACCAAGTGATACAATTATACCACAGTAAATGTGTAGTGTAGATCTGGCTTTAGTCAGCTAGACTCATCCTGGATGATTGATGATGAGATAAATGACCCTTTCAGCTCCTAAAAGCTTGTTACAAGCACCCTACCTCTTGTAAAGGAAGGACAGGTCACCCAAGGCAAATTATTTATTTTTAAAAAACAGAAAGGGAAAGAAAGCACCAAACCACAAATTTTAATAAATAAGTTAATGGTACCAGTCAAATACGCATGGAAAAATGTTGCAATAACAAAGGGAAAATAAAGATCAACAAGGAAACTGATATACTTGTAAATGGGGTTCATTATACAGTTAAACACAAATTCAGATTTAACATTTCTGAAATGTAATTTTAAAGAAATAGTTTGAAACATTTGCAGTTTATTAACTTTGTGTTGTGCCCCCACACGCAAAAAAAAAAAGATGTTCTTGGCTATGAATCAGTTTTACTCATCTAAAAGGGCATTTGATTCTATTCTAAGGGATTCCAGCTTACGCAGATACTCTCAGAAGACTGAACAACTAGGACATAGATTCTTTTTCTCCAGGGACAGTAAGGCTACATCTACACTGCCGCACTATTTCAGGATACTGAAATAGCGATACTGCATCTTCATAGCAAGCCCGTTATTTCAAAATATAACGGGCTCGCTATTCCGTCGTCCCTGTAAACCTCATTCTGCCAGTAAGGCACGTTTCAGAATGGTGGGTTATTTTGAAATTTGGCACTGTTTAGACAGCACCAAATTACAATATAAGCTATTTTGAATTAAGATCAAAATAAGATACACAATTGGTGTAGCTCAAATTGCATATCTTATTTTGAGCTATGGTGCAGTGTCGATGCACCCTAAATTTCCTACTGCTCCTTCACTCAACATCTTTATACCTCTGTGAAACAATGTGTTAACAGAATATATTAACCTTATCACCAGCAAACCACTAACTGCAGCTATTATCACAATCCAGTTTTAGCATATGGGTATGTCTACACTTCCCCTCTGGTTCGAACTAGGGAGGCAAATGAAGCATACCGAAGCTGCTAATGAAGCGGGGGATTTAAATATCCCACACTTGATTCGCATATTTGTGGCCGGTAGCCATTTTAAAAAGCCGGTACCCTGAATTAACTCACCGCATGTAGATGCGGTAATCCAATCCAAACCCCTTCCCTTGAATTAACTGTTACTCCTCGTGCAATGAGGAGTTAATTCGAGGGAAGGGTTTTGGATCGAACTACCACATCTACATGCGGCGAGTTAATTCGGGCTACCGGCTTTTTAAAATGGCGACCGGCCACAAATATGCTAATCAAGCACGGGATATTTAAATCCCCCGCTTCATTAGCAACTTCGGTATGCTTCATTTGCCTCCCTAGTTTGAACTAGGGGGCAAGTGTAGACATACCCTGTGTTATTAGAAGATGTGCACAGGCTACCTGTGCTCCTTATAAGCAATGCCAGAAGGCAGTGAGTGTTATTTCACAGATTTTCAATTTCACCAGCTACAATTGCTTTTTTTGGATGACTTTAATTATATGACTTGAAAAATGTTCCAGCTGGGAGTGATCTCTTTTTCTGGATAAACTGTGTCACAGTGTTTTCTGAGTGGGCTGCCACTTTTGGGGAGAATGGGACATACTGAACTGAAGTGACTTGATTGCATAACAGGCAGAGAGGGAGAATATTCTTTATGCCATGTGGCTTAATAAAGTTTGGGCAAACTATCAGACATGTTAATGATTTTTTATAAGGGGCCAGTCCCAGGCCTCATTCAGCACTAAGGACAGCAGTACAAAACAAAGACTCACCAGTAGTCTAGCAAAAGGGTATGAAGAACTAGTCACTTAAAAGAATTTTCTGATACTGTCATGAATAAAAAGATTGTTGCACAAGGGACTATGTAGAATCTGAGTTTTAAAGGATTGTTTTTGTGACATTTCTAAGAAATACTCAGTCATGTTATTTCAAATATGATTTTAAACTGCAGCCCTCCAATGTGTTCTTTTAGGGCATGTCTACACTAGGAAATTATTTTGAAATAAATTATTTTGAAATAATAACTCAGGAAATAACTATTTTGAAATAGAGCGTACACACTGTAGGGAAGCCTCAAAATTAGTCTGAAGCAGGCTCCTTTAATGTAGATGCAGTACCTTGACTTAGAGCCCCAGGAAACACTGGGGAGTAATTACTCTGAATGACTCTGGGGAGTAGTTATTTCAAAATAGCATCAGTAGAGCATCCACACTCCCACTATTTCAAAATAACCATGTCAAAATAAGTGTTGTTCCCCAAGAAAAGCGGGAATAGTTATTTCAAAATAAGCCAGCCCATTATTTTGAAATAGTGGGCTTGGTAGTGTGGACACTCTGCTGTTATTTCAAAAAAAGGGGAGTTATTTCAAAATAACTCCCTAGTATAGACCAGGGCTGAGTGATTGATTCAGGAAAGAGGAGGAAGCTCTCTGGACTCTGAGCTAAAGTAATTCTCCAGGCTAAAAAATGTGAGTGAGTTAGGGATGCATTAATTTATAGATTCACAGAGGGCAGAGACTAACACAATCTATGTATGAAATAAATGGGCGTCTGTTGACGAACTGACTTTTTAAAATGCTTACATTTTGCTGTGGTGTGGATATCTGTGACCTTCAACAACCTCTGAGGCCTTGTGGAATTTTGCTGATAACTACCACTACTAAAACCCTTAGCCATTGATAATAGTCTCACTTCCCAGTACTGTCAGCCTAGAATGCTGAGCTAATGGCCTCACAAAAACGGTTCTGGGTCCACTCACTGTAAAGTATGTTATTGTTTCTCCCCACCCCCTTTCTTTTGGGTGTACTCACTATTATAATGTGGATTCCATGGCAGAAAGGATTCTGCGACCGGTTCTGTAGCAGCTCTATAGTTCAAAGAATTGCTTTGAGGACTAAAGGACTTGTCATCATTGGGCAAAATTCTCATTTTTGGTTGAGAAATATCATTTACTAATTAATTAGAAATTGGTGAAGAGCTGGGGTAGACAAAGGGTAGGAATAAATGGTCAGTTTTCAATGAGGAGAGCAGGTGTCACAGGTCTAGTTGAACTTCTACTGGACACAGTTGCCTAGTCTTTTAAAATAATGCTATCTTTCCCAAGCCTCCCCAGTAGCTATCACATGTTGCCCAGAATCCCAGTGACAATGTGAACCTTTTGGTTTACAGTTTACTCCTTCAGGAGTATGCAACAGTGAAAGCAAAGAGACCCACAAACTTTCCACAGGATTCAAAGACACCATTGCTTTTACTTACTAAAATGAGAGATACACAGACCTAGATAAAATACTAAGACCCCTACAATGTTAACAGGAAATACCAAAAAAAGTTTAAAAAACACATAAATACACTTTTTGGAAAGTTGCAATGTAACACGATTTTATTTCTTAGAATTTAGAACAATTGCATACAAGAATGCAAAAAAGAGAAAGAAAACTGACTATTCCATAAGGCAGCAAGGCACAGCCCTTCACATTTTGCTTTAAGCTTGCTTTAAACTGTTCTACAAAGAAGTTAAGAGACTTATTGAAATCCCCACAACAACCCACCTGGCAAAGCTAGAGTGGACTTCCAGGTCCTAGACCTGTGTGTTCTTATCTAGCCCACTAGTTCTAGATACTAGATAAAGTTAAACTTGCCCCCAGACACTTCACTAGAAAGCCCCCTGTCCTGCAAGCAAGACCAGGAACCCACACCCTCTCCTTACCAAATGAACATATTCAGAGATACAGGCACACTCTGAAAACAATAGTTTGCAATTCCCTTGCAGCCATTAATATATCACAATACGAATTTCCCCGCCTCAGTTTCCTCACTACTCTGGAGAATTCTTTGGGCTGGAGCTGATGGTTCATCTTCAAAATCATGCCCAACTAAAGTTTTCTGATGATGTTTGGGCTGAGTGTCAAGTTGGACCTTTGCAATTCAAGCATGTCCATCCCTTCCTCTCTCCTACCTAAAATTTGCTGCTCTGCCTGAAGCCTTTTACCTTTTCTTCTTCCTGTGAATCATTTTTCAAGCCCTGCTTTGTCATCTTTGTCACTATTCTTCCTGTCTCTCTCATTTGTCATCTCTGTCATTGCTGTCCAGTTCCAGAGAACATCTTTCGCGTGCCCATGGTTCAGTCAAAGCATGGCTGTTAAAGTCATCGACTCGTCATTTTCCCTAATCTGATACGTACATACTGCACCACATGTCACAAATGGCAGATTCAACATCCTCATAGAAGCAGGATTTTGTCATAATGTCACAACAACAACCAGAATGTATACTTTGAATGGACAAATTCCCCAAATCATTACAAGAAGTAATTAGCAAGATGCCTCAATGATCCATATATAGTCCACTCAAGGCTATTAAATATGTGGGTTTAATCAGGGAAGCCAACAGCCTCCAGGGGCACCTGGGCAAAGCAGAGGGGGCAGCACTACACTCTGGAAGGGGCAGGGCCTCAGGACAAATATCAGGGCTGGGTCAGCCAGCCATCAGTACCACACAGAGCACAGTGTGCCCTGTCCCCCACCCTCAGAGCCACCCAGAGTACATGGCGCAGAACTCACACCTCCTCAGGCAGTTCTAAAAGCCACCCACAGCACTAAGAACCATCTGCATGCTGCTCAAGTGGTGATTTAAAGGGCCCAGGCTCCAGGAGCCAAGGACCCGGAACTGTACTATCCTGCCCTGGTCAAAACCCTGACCAGCATATGAGAGTTATTACCCAGTGCTCCACTTTGTCAAAAGAAAGTGGTCATGTGCCAACTCTTGTTCCTGAGCTGAGACTTTTTTCCCCTAAGCACTTCACTCATAACACACTGCTTTAGGTTAAAAAAAAAAGTAACTGCATTAACTACAGAAAGATAGATTTAAGTGATTATAAGTGATAGCAAACAGAGCAAAGTAAATTACCTAGCAAATAAACAAAACCCAATCTACGAGATAGGATTTGACTGGAGCCATGTCTTACCCTATTAGATAATACAAACAGTCTACCAAGCTTCCATATGCAAGCTGGCTTCCTTCTTTTCTGGCTGGGGATCCCCTTCCCCAGTTCAGTCTTTGTTCCTCAGGTGTCCCAGGTGTTCCATTGTACAGTTAGTGAGGCTCAGTTAGGCTCAGCTTATTGAAAAGCTCTTTTGATGTGACCTGGGTCAAACAGTCCCCATTGGGTAGTGCTATCTCAGAGAAATTTATATTGTACCCTCTTATTAGGGTAATCCTTGGTTGTATCTGTTTCCTTGATAAGCCATCAACATTGTTTGGACTTTTTATTGTTGTACCTGAGAGGCTATTTGCGGGTATTCCCAACCTCAGTGCCTAGGAGCCCCAGTTGTGGCTCATAAATCCATTGTTCTCAGCACTGTACAAATGCAGAATAAAAAGATAGTCCCTGCCAACAAAGACTATCAATTGTCCCTTACAATTTAGGTAATTCTGGAGCGACTGAACAAAGCTACGCCATTGGGCAGGTGCAATTCAATGTGTAAGCTGAATGTAACCAAATGTCAAAGTGTACTACCCATGAGAAGGAATGATTTGAAACCACAGGTTGGACCTCGATTGTCTGGCCCCATTGGGACCTGACCAGTCCTGATGGACCTAACCAGTCCAGGGAAGGTCAATTCTGGCCCCTCTGCTGATGGACTCTGGGCAATCTTGGGGTCCACCAGCAGACCCAGCTGGGCTCCACACCTCCATCTGGCTCCTCTGCTGGCTGGTCTGGCTTCCATCCTGGCCACTGGCCTGGCTTCCAGGCTCCCTGCCCCAGGCCGCTAGTCTCTGCATCTCCAGACAGGTTGCAGTGCCAGTCCAGCCCTTGGGCAGACTTTGCACCCCTGGCTGAGCTGCACTGCTGGGTCTGGCCTCAGCTTCGGCCACTAGACAGGTTCTGTGCCACCAGCCGGGCTGCACTGTGGGCCCTGGCACTGGCCGCTAGGTGGGCTCTACACCCTTGGACAGGCTCTGCTGTCAGATACGGACCTGGGCGGGCACCAGGCTCTGGGCTGCTAGCTCCCTGCTCCCAGGCTGGTTCTGCTGCCAGCCCACACACTTAGCTCCCAACTCCTCTCCTGACCAGGGCTCTCTGGTCCTGCAACATCCGTGATCCTGCTGGACCACAGATATTGCCAGATCAAAGAGTCCGCAGCCACAGAGTTTTAACCTGTACTCATACTGTGGATATGGATGTATTTTTGCTTGACTCTCTTCAAGAGAAAAATCTAGAACAGTAGGAGTCATAAAAGCAAGCAAGATGTTGAGTAGTGTGTAAAGATAGTAAGAATAATGCTAAATATTGTAATGTAATTATGTAAATCATTGGTATAACCCCATCTTTAATGCAGTTTTCTGTTCTAGTCATCCATTGAAAAGAAAAGATACACTAGTAAAAAGTGGGCGTAGTCCACAGATGGATAACAAAATGATTACATTCAAGGAAGGATTTCCATTTGCAGAGAATTTTTAAAAGTTAGGATCAGATGAGAGAAGAAAAGAGTAAGAGGTGACATGGCACAGATGATATGACATATAAAATAATGAATGCTATGTAGAAGGTCAATCAAGTATTCCTGACATGTTCTCTATGAAAGACCCTCAACTTTGGAATTTGCTGATATGAAATAGCCTGAATCTGCTGACATTTAATGCACTTTACAAAGTCCATCAATTTTCATTGCCTGGCTGATATTTATAGGGATTAATACTGTAAATGACTCTGAAATAGTAAGAACATTGAATGGGTGACTTATTCTATGTTTTATTATTGTAATTCAGATTTGTTATAGTTGTTGTGGGCAAGTACAATGTATTATCATGACAGGTGTTAGCAGGAGATATAGTTACTTGCGTTCTTCCAAGTTCTTTTTCTTAGTATTTGAGAAAATGTTGTCTTAGGAACACAAGGTGTAACAGTTAATTTGAACTAAGGACTTAGTTCGAATTAACTTTTAACTGCCGCGTGTAGCCGCAGGCAGTTAGTTCAGACTAGGGGATTTAAAAATGGCGCCCGCCCAGGAACATGCAAATGAAGCCCGGGACATTTAAATCCCGGGCTTCATTTGCAAGTTCAAATGCCTACATTAGCCTCCCTAGTTCAAACTAGGGGGCTAGTGTAGACATACACTTAGAGAATAAGACAGAGAATTTCTTATTGCCTCTGTAAAAAATCCATGGTACACCCACATCTTGAATATTGCAATGGATGTGGTTGCCTCATCTCAAAAAAGATATCTTGACATTGGAAAAGGCTCAGAAAAGGGCAACAAAAATGATTTGGGGGTTTGGAATGGGTCCCATATGAAGAGAGATTAAAAAGACTGGTACTTTTCTTCTTAGAAAAGAGGAGACTAAGGGGGGATATGATAGAAGTCTATAAAATCAGGACAGAAAAAGTGAATAGGGAAAAATATTTACTTGTTCCCATAATATAAGAACTAGGGGTCACCAAATGAAATTAATAGGTAGCAGGTTTAAAACAAACAAAAGGAAGTTTTTCTTCATGCAGCACACAGTCAACCTGTGGAACTGCTTGCACAAGGATGTTGTGAAGACTAGGACTTTAACAGGGTTCAATAAAGAACTAGATAAATTCATGGACCTTAGGTCCATCAATGACTATTAGCGAGAATGGGTAGGAATGGTGTCCCTAGCCTCTGTTTGTCTGGAAATGGATGACAGGAGAGGGATCATGTGATGGTTATCTGTTGTGTTCACTCCCTCTGGGGCATCTGGCATTGGTCACTGTTGACAGACAGGATACTGGGCCAGATGGACCTCTGGTTTGACCCAGTATGGCCGTTCTTATGTTCTTATATTCTAATAAGGTGATAAATAACAGTCAGTATGGATTTATCAAGAACAGGTCATGTCAAAATAACCTGATAGCTTTCCTTGACAGGGTGAGAATCCTTGTGGATAAGGGGGAAGCTTCTCAGCCTGTTCAAAGCTAAGATCAAATGTCATAGCCCTTTGGCCTACTAAGTCTAACACCAAGTGTCTTGATGCATTTGGTCTTTTGGCCCCAAAGGTGAAAGCCTTGTCTGTGTCTTGGAACCCTAAGGAGAAAATACTATCTAATATCTAGTCTTTAGCAAGACATTTGATTCAGTCTCACATTACCTTCTCAATAATAAATGAGGGATATATAATATATATGGAGCTGCTATAAGGTGGGTAGGATATCCATTCCCAGAAAGTAGTTGTCAATGGTTCACAGTTATTCTAGAAGGACATCAAAAGTGGGGTTCAACAGGGATTAGTTCTGCGACAAATTCGGTTCAATATTTTCGTTAGTGATTTAGGTAATTGGCATAGAGAGTACTCTTATAAAGTTTTCAGATGATACCAAACTAGAAGGGGTTGCAAGTGTTTTGGAGGATCGGATTGTAATTCAAAATAATCTGGACAAACTGGAGAAATGGTCTGAGGTATAAAGAGTGAAATTCAATAAGGACAAATGCATAGTACTCCTCTTAGGAAAAATCAGTTGCATATATACAAATTGGGATATGACTAACTAGGAAGGAATACTGCAGAAAGGGATCTAGGGGCCAAAGTGGACCACAAGCTAAATAGGAGTCAACAGCATAAAACTGTTGCAAAATAAATAAATAAATAAACTAATTAATTAGTTAATTAATTAAAGCAAGTATTCTGGGAGGTACTAGCAGGAATAAGGTAAGCAGTACATGAGATGTAATTCTTCCACTCTACTCTACACTGATTAGACCTCAAATGGAGTATTGTGTCTAGTTCAGGGTGCCACATTTCAGGAAATATGTGGACAGATAGGATAAAGTCCAGAGAAGAACAAAAAAGATTAAATATCTAGAAAGCATGTCAAATGAGGGAAGATTGAAATAACTGGATTTGTTTAGTCTGGAAAAGAGGAGAATGAGAGGGGACATGATAACAACTTTCAAGTATATAAAAGGTTGTTACAAGAAGGAAGGAGAAAAAAATATTCTCCTTGACTCTAGAGATGTTAGATAATGTTTATTTTAGTTGTCTTGTAGCCATAAAAATGTTATCAGTTACATGGTTACTAAAGTACTCCCAGGGCTAAGGCCTGCAGCCAGTGCACTCCCAACCCCATTCCCAGGGATCCCCCTGTCACCCTGCACTACTACCTCTGTGGGAGGTGGAGCTGGTCTGCAAGTTTAAAATCGGCTCCCCTCACAGCCCAGCTCCCAGAGGCAGCAGCATGGGGTGGCAGCAGCCCCTGTCCATGGGGTGCCTGAGATCTTCATGGACAGGGGCTGCCCCAGCATCCCACCTCCCACCTTCTGCACTGCTGCCTCTAATATAGAGGCAGCAGTGCAGGGAGGGGGGCAAGCATCTTTTAAGCTGCCTCACCCCCAAGCACTGGTTCCTGTCTGCTCCCCCCTGGTGCCTCTGTGGGAGGCAGGAAGTGGGGGTAGTTAGCTCTGCAAAGCTAGAATTCATGGAGAACTGGCTTAAAAGCTGGCTCCCCATGTGTATTCCCCCACTCCCCTCCCCCCCCCCCCCACACACACTGCTAGCTCTGATAGAGAAGCAGCAGGGATGGAGGAGGGCAGCTGTGTCCACATGAGCTGATGCATGCAGGGAACCAGCTTGGAAGCTGGCTTCCCACAGGAAACAGCTTTCGCCTGCCCCCCTCACCCTCCATGCTGCTGTCTCTTTATCAGAGGCAGCAGTGCAGAAGTGGGAGGCTGGCGGCTCCACAGGATCCTGTGCTTGTGGGGAGCTGGCTTTTAAGCTGCCTTTCCCCCAGCACCTACTTCCGACACTGCTGCCTCTGATACAGATGCTGCAAGTGGTGGCGGGGGCATGTAGTATTTGGGATTAACTGATAAGCCTAGCGTTTAAATTATTTAAATGAGTAACATCCCTACTTGACTCTTGAGGATAGGACAAGAAGCAATGGGCTTAAGCTGCAGTGAGGGAGGATTAGGTTGGACATTAGGAAAAACTTTCTAACTGTCAGGGTGGTTCAGCACTGCAATAAATTTCCTAGGGAGGCTGTGGAATCTCCATCAATGGCAATTTTTAAGAGCAGGTTAAACAATTACCTGCAAAGGATAGTCTAGTTGGGGTAGACAATAATTTTTTCAGGGAGGCCACTTAATGAATTTTGGTACATGGTCACGGACTGGCTCCATCCTATCCCTATCCCCAGAAGGGGCAGGGCCTGGGGCAGAAAAGGTGGGGCTGGGAACTAACCCACCCCCCAAGTTGTCAGTTGTCTGGGGCCAGAGGCTTTGAATTGAAAACACAGCCAAGGGCTCATGGCTCCTACCCTTGTTGCCACCACATTGCCTGGCAGCTGCCCAGGTTTGCTGCAGCTATTTAAAGGGCTCATAACTCTGGCTCCTGCCAGGGTAAGCACCACGACCAGGAGCCATGAGTCATTTCAATAGGACCCTGCTGCCCGACCCACTGCCTGAAAATTCGGTGGCCTGGGCAGCAGGATATAAATAAAAAGCAGCCAGGTGCAGTCTGTGGGCTAGATCAAAGTGTTAGGCTTGCTGCACCTGGCCTCTGGGCCATATCTTGTCCAGCCCTGGTCTAGATGTGTTTGGACCTGCTATGAATGTGAGGAACTGGACTTGATGAAATTTTAACATTCCTTCTAGTTCTAGGATTCTATGATTCTCTTCGGAAATGAAAGCATAAGGGAGAGCACGAACTGTGGGAAGCTGAGGGGTCACTGTGGTCAAGAACATGAACTGGTACAGCTGGGTAGTGGTTCCAGGCTAAATCATGAGTAAGCAGGCAAGAAGACATAGGCATTGCAACTGGAGGGTTCTGCAGCACCCCCACATTTTATATGGTTTTCCAGCTCCTGCATTTTATATGGGTTTCCAGGGTCCTGGCGCACCACATGGGGTTCCACTGCTGGCCCTGCGCATGGTCATGCTTATGGAGCACTCAGTTGCCTAGGACACCACTATATTTGGGGTACCTGGTGCCCCAAATTTAGTGGTGTCTTATGCAGCTGTATATTCTGTGTATGCGTATGAAGTTGAGGTATGATTCCTTAGAGAAAGGATTGCCTTGTGTGCTGTTTGACCTCCTCTGTTCCAGGACTGCTGTTTGTGTAAAACAAGTTAGACCTAGGATAGACCCAGATTCTGCATCACTGATTTCTCTTATACTAGGAAGCTGACCTGCATGGTCCTCGACATCTGCTCCTATTCATCAGAGGCACCTGTGATATAAGAATGGGACCCTGGTGTCAGAAGAGGGGACAACAATATTGAGTCATTAATCAAGGTAAATGGCACTTGAATTATGATAGAATTTGTTAGATATCAGCCTTCATAGCGTCAGTACATAACCAAAACATTTACTGCAGTAGATAAGGAAGAAATGTACTTACTAGTCATAGGTATTGGTTGTGTAGTATTCGTAGGACAGAGGTTACATCCTTTTCTGAAGCATCTTATACCAGACCACTGTCAGAAATAAGACACTGGACTTGACAGAATACTAGTCTGTTTGATCTGACAATTCCATTGTCCCTGTAGTTTAGAATTTCAGAAACAACACATGGCCTATACCACAATAACATATTAAAAAGCACACACAATAGGGTGAAAAAACCCTGAACATCTCCTAGGACATTTATTGAGGCGAACAATGTGCCATCACTTTTTGACTGCTCTGCAAAATTGGAATAGCTGATGTCCAGCAGAGTCTTTTCAAAAAGCCTATACTGAAATTCTATCCTTGAACAAAATCATTTTAGTTTGGGGAAGACGTTTACTTGCATTATATGTTTCTATGTATGTTGTTACACCATGTCAGTGTTGCCACAGTATCTGAATTTAGACATAATTTGGCATTTCTCTCCATGGACCTCTGTTTTGAATATAGTCCTCTAAAGCAGTGTTTCTGAAAGTGTACCACAGAAATACTTTCAGAAACACTTTAACTAACCATCCTGGTTTGTTTATGTACAGGCGCCGTGGCCACTGAGCCTCGCAGCTCCTGTTGACTCTGTTTCGTCCCTTGCAGCCAAGGAGAGCCGCAGGAAGCAGCGTGGGCTGGGCCGTTGCTTTCCACAGCTCCCCTTGGCTGCAAAGGACGAAATGGAGCCAATGGGAACTGTGAGTCTCTGGCTGCGGCGCCAGTACATAAACAAACCGTGGTGGCCCAGTTAAAGTGTTTCTGAAAGTGTTTCCACAGTACACTTTCAGAAACACTGCTCTAAAGCAATGTAAAAGGCAAAAATTAGTATATTGGTGACTTAATCTTCCAGTACCAAAGTCAATAGGAGTTTTACCAGTGACTACAAAAGAGCAGTAAGCCATGGAAGAGGGATAGTTATTTTGATGGTAAATATGAACTTCTTCAGATTGATTCCTCTCCATGTGAGACAGAGATACATTTTGGAATTTTTGCTGTTTTGAAGGGCTCTGGGTGCAGAAAGTTTTGAAACATTCGTCCTCCTTTGCCAGAGGCTAAAAATCAGTGTATTGGTGTATATGTGAGTTTTAGATAACATTATATCAATGATGTTCAACACACTACAATTCCTAACACACTTTTTAATAAGCCGTCGATAAGAGTAATTTATTTATCATGCTCCAGTAAGCATAATACAAAAATCATAAATTCAGTACAAACATAAAGCAATGAAAATGCCTTACTTGGTCTGAAAACATTGTTTTGCAGTGTGAATCAAACTTACCATGGCTGTCTAATACTAGATACATGCAGTTTTACCCACTTGGTTTACCCGGTCTGACCTAGATCAAGGTATTCACTTGACAGTCTTCATAAATTCCCTTTGGTATTTCTTGCCTGACTGTAGTGGTTAGTGCTGCATCTCATCTGACATTAGCTTGACTTCTAATATTTCACAAAGACTTCCTTTAACAAATGAATTTGCAAGACAAATGCATATTTATCACTTTCTTCATATATATTCACCCTTTTGACATAGTGTTTTTCTCATTTCGGAGAGATGAAATTTCTTAATGCATTACAATAACCTCATCTGTATTCCCGTGACATCCTGAAGTGCCTAGTGAAAGGATTTCAAGTCCACACTTATACCTGGTAATTCCAGAGAACAGTGATGCTGGCAGCAATACTGGCAACCAGAAAAGAGGCATCTTGAAGGTCATACAGCATGTTAATACTATTGATGCAGTTAGAAATGTTTTCTCATTAGGGTGGGCTTAAAGAAAAGCAAAAGAGCAGGTTTCACTGCCTACTTAAAATATAAAAAAACATGCGCAATGTTCTCATGTCTAAAATACCCACTTACAATACCTGCCCCTCCCACTCCTTTCCCGTTGTCAGTTTTCTCCTGTCACCTGTTTTCCACTGTCATGCTTTCTATTCATCAGTTACCTCAGTGACATTTGCCATTCATCACAATCCCATCTATAATTTTTCAAACTTTTTAAAGTATCATTTGCTATGAAGTAGTATAAATCTTAATCCCAATGAAAGATCCATGTGCTATGATGCCCCTTTGCAAACTGTGCCATTTGTTTCAGAAATGAGTGAATATTTGGAGGGGAAGCACTTACATTTGCCTGTATAAAATGTAGCGCTTCTCTGAAAACAATAAGAATAAGTTTTGGTTTCAGTTAAAAATCAAATTTTTGATAATGAACCTTCTGAGAACAATCTGACTACAAGAAATGCAGTCATTAAGAAGTTATGTCACCAGCACAATGTGTTAAAATTTGCTGAAAAAACAACAACAAATGGACTGGTAGCACTTTAGAGACTAACAAAACACGTAGATGGTATCATGAGCTTTTGTGAGCACAGCCCACTTCTTCAGATGACCTGTGATAAGAGTAAATCCATATAAGGTGTATATCAATAATTTTTTTTGCTCATTAAGACTAAAGTAAAAGTCCACGATTGCAACTGTTGTGTAGTCCACTGCACGCTGTGTCAAAGAAAAATACTGAGTCTGGTAACTGTAAGGATGATGTGTAGAAAACTAGTAGCCCAGCAGAGACTAAAATGGCATTCTCAAAGTGCATATAGGCAAATTAGGATTTGTCTGAGATTCAGTGTTTAGGCAGGACCTAAAAAAGAAAGACACTGATACCAGCATAAATAGCTGCAAGCCATGACAACCTTCTCCTTTTCTTACAGGTCTGCTATTTTTTTATATATATTTTTTTTTAATTTTTGTCAGGTAGTAATTGGAGGAATTTCCCCGGCACATGCAGGCCCACATGTTTTGGGGGTATTGGGTGGTTCACATAACCTGAGAACAACCCACTGATATTCTCAACAACATGTACTGGGTCTAGTGTGGAAAATGTAAGAGATGGATCCAAGCCACTAGGTTTAAATTCAAATGTGGATCTGAACTTTCTCAAATCTTCTGAGTATCTGAGACTCTTGATACCCTTTATAGAGATTATTTACTTTGTGTGGCAACAGAATATGATTTGTTTTGTAAGAGAAAATGTCTGCTGCAAGAGTTAAGAGGAGAGCTCTAAGATCTCCCAACACACTGTACATGGGATAGTGCTTGCATCACCAGAGCTGGATTAACCAGTGCCAAACATATTTGTGGACACCCCCCCATGTAGTTTTTAAGGGCTCCTTTCAAGGTTGGGCCTGGAGTGATGGCACCATTGGTACCACAGGATACCTGGTACTGAATCCCAGAGGCATTTTTCACACTGATCACATGCCTCCGGAAGACTATATATGGATTGCGATACGCAGCTTCCTCTGCACCCCCAGTTTTTCTCCTTGAGCTGTGAACAGAACTTTCATACTGATTAGGGAAAACTCTCCAGAGATTTGTCTCTGTCCTCATCCAGACATTGTTTAGCCATGTCTCCGGTACCATCCTATTTCACCCAAATCAACTCCCATGCTGGATCTGTGCAGACAGAGGGTGAAATCTGTAGCATTGTTGCCTGTGCAGTTGGGGCACACAATATATCAGGGCCCTGGATACAATGTACATAAGAACATAAGAACATAAGAATGGCCGTACTGGGTCAGACCAAAGGTCCATCTAGCCCAGTATCCTGTCTGCCGACAGTGGCCAGCACCAGGTGCCCCAGAGAGGGTGGACCGAAGACAATGATCAAGCGATTTGTCTCCTGCCATCCCTCTCCAGCCTCTGACAAACAGAGGCCAAGGACACCATTTTATCCCCTGGCTAATAGCCTTTTATGGACCTAACCTCCATGAAATTATCTAGCTTCTCTTTAAACTCTATTATAGTCCTAGCCTTCACAGCCTCCTCTGGCAAGGAGTTCCACAGGCTGACTACACGCTGTGTGAAGAAGAACTTTCTTTTATTAGTTTTAAACCTGCTACCCATTAATTTCATTTGGTGTCCTCTAGTTCTTCTATTTAGGGAACTAATAAATATCTTTTCTTTATCGGCCCTCTCCACACCACTCATGATTTTATATACCTCTATCATATCCCCCCTCAGTCTCCTCTTTTCTAAACTGAAAAGTCCCAGTCGCTTTAACCTCTCCTCATATGGGACCCGTTCCAAACCCCTAATCATTTTAGTTGCCCTTTTCTGAACCCTTTCCAAGGCCAAAATATCTTTTTTGAGGTGAGGAGACCACTTCTGTACACAGTATTCAAGATGTGGGCGTACCATAGTTTTATACAGGGGCAGTAAGATATTCTGGGTCTTATTTTCTATCCCTTTCTTAATAATTCCTAGCATCCTATTTGCCTTTTTGAGTGCCGCTGCACACTGTGTCGAAGTTTTCAGAGAACTGTCCACGATAACTCCAAGATCATTTTCCTGATTTGTCGCAGCCAAATTAGCCCCCATCATACTGTACGTATAGTTGGGGTTATTTTTCCCGATGTGCATTACTTTACACTTATCCACATTAAATTTCATTTGCCATTTTGTTGC
Source organism: Pelochelys cantorii (assembly GCA_032595735.1). NCBI lineage: Eukaryota > Metazoa > Chordata > Testudines > Trionychidae > Pelochelys > Pelochelys cantorii. The sequence continues at coordinate 60,203,761 of CM064328.1, read as the reverse complement.
CCAATCACTCAGTTTGGTGAGATCTTCTTGGAGTCCCTCACAGTCTGCTTCTGTCTTGACTATCCTAAACAGTTTGGTATCATCTGCAAACTTTACCACCTCACTGCTTACCCCTTTCTCCAGATCATTTATGAATAAGTTGAACAGGATTGGTCCTAGGACTGACCCTTGGGGGACACCACTAGTTACCCCTCTCCATTCTGAAAATTTACCATTTATTCCTACCCTTTGTTTCCTGTCTTTTAACCAGTTCTCAATCCAAGAAAGGACCTTCCCTCTTATCCCATGGCAATGTAATTTATACAAGAGCCTTTGGTGAGTGACCTTGTCAAAGGCTTTCTGAAAATCTAAGTATACTATATCTACTGGATCCCCCTTGTCCGCATGTTTGTTAACCCCTTCAAAGAACTCTAATAGATTAGTAAGACAGGATTTCCCTTTACAGAAACCATGTTGACTTTTGTCCAACAAATTATGTTCTTCTACATGCTTCACAATTTTATTCTTTACTATTGTTTCGACTAATTTGCCCGGTACTGAAGTTAGACTTACCGGTCTGTAATTGCCCGGATCGCCTCTGGAGCCCTTTTTAAATATTGGTGTCACGTTGGCTACCTTCCAGTCATTAGGTACAGAAGCCGATTTAAGGGATAGGTTACAAACCACAGATAATAGTTCAGCAATTTCCCATTTGAGTTCTTTTAGAACCCTTGGATGAATGCCATCCGATCCCGGAGATTTGTTAACATTAAGTTTTTCTTTTTGTTCCAAAACCTCCTCTAATGACACTTCAATCCGGGACAGTTCCTCAGATTCGTCACCCACAAAGGACGGTGCAGATTTGGGAATCTCCCCAACGTCCTCAGCTGTGAAGACTGAAGCAAAGAAATCATTTAGTTTCTCTGCAATGGCTTTATCGTCCTTGATTGCGCCTTTTATAGTTCGATCGTCTAGGGGACCCACAGGTTTTTTAGCAGGCTTCCTGCTTCTAATGTACTTAAAAAACATTTTGTTATTTCTTTTTGAGTTTTTCGCTAGCTGTTCCTCAAAATCTTTTTTTGCTTTTCTTCTTACATTTTTACACTTGATTTGACAGTGTTTATGTTCCTTTCTATTTATCTCACTAGGATTGGACTTCCACTTCTTAAAGGGTGCCTTTTTGTCCCTCACTGCTTCTTTTACATGGTGGTTAAGCCATGTATCATAATCTAGGGAGGGGGGCATGGCTGGCCTGTTCCAGGAGCTTATGGAGGACAGAGAGGTAAGATGTTCCTTAGGGCCAGAGGTTCCTTAGGGCCAGAGATTATGTGCTATGGTAACCAGGGTGGTCTTTGCATGTGGCGCGTCTCACTGTGATGTGGAAGGGAAGGAAATGGGCAATGAGGGCCCCTTTTGAATGTGGGTGTGGTGTCATGGCACCATTGTAAACCCAGTACTATGCATTATAAATCCAAGCTACATATTCTTTCTCAGCATAGTACTTCCTGGGCTTGAAACCATGTTAAAAGCTTCAATGTTCATTTTTCTACTGAGCCCAGGAAAATCAAAGAAAGAATTGAGGTTTTCCCTATGGACATGTGTGACTTACCCTTCAGCAGAAAAGAAAGAGTTGGATGCATACACACACACACATAAAAAACCAACCTTGAAAGCAAGCCAGGGGATATTTTTCATCTTTTCCTCGGGATCTGTCTATGATTAATTGTGGAACACCTCGGCACTTTTGACCTGAGATCTGCTCTGGCAGAGATGAAAGCCAATGATTTCCAGATCTATCTTCTTTTTGGCATATTTTAACTTTTAATATTCATTTTCTTCATTTGCATCTTATACAACCAAGGCTGCTCATCTGTGGTGATTGAGTCCAGTAAACGAGTAATTTTCTGCTTTGTGTTGTTATGTCTAAAAATTAGGGTGATATTTTAATTCTCAGTTAATGGGGCTTCTTTAAGTATTTCCAAACTTAAAATAAATAGAGCTTTGGTTTATATACAAGTGCAATTACATTGCTTTCTATCTGTAGGTGTTAACTCGTACAGTGGAAACATACTCTGAGAGAAGCTGTGATGCTTCTAAGAAGTACCAAGATCTATGAGTCACCTCAGTACCACCTGCCCTTAACATGAAGAACCCTTATCAGTGCTGTCAAGGGTCAACTTCACCAGCCACAAACAGCACGTTCATTCCTTTCTGTGCCTATGCAGGCTCCACTGTCCCTCTGTAGGTTGGTGATAGGGACAGTCCAACCCCCAAGTTGTCCATGCAAGCTCTTGGAGTGTCTAGCCCCTGTTTTCCTATACATTAGCAGCATTCTCAGATGCACTGCTGCCAAAGGAACACTACACCCAAGCTTACTGGTTATGCCTCAGACCAGTGCTCTGCGTAACACACCACACTTTGATAAGTTCATAGTGAAAACAAATATGTATGTCATAAACCAGGAGTGGGAAACCTGCAGGCCAGGCCACCACTTCCCACAGCTCGCATTGGTTGAGAATGTTGAACCATGCCAAGTGGGAGCTGCAGGGCTCTGTGCCTGTGCACACTCAATAAACAAACCATTTTGCAGCCTGCCAGCAGCTAGCCCTGATGAAATGCATGCAGCCTGTGGGCCAGAGGTTCCCCACCCCATTATAAACTTATAGCTATTCAAGTGATAACAAGTAGAAATTTTGGAAACAATTTGTTATGTATAAAATAGGATCACAACACACAGTCTAGAATTCCTTAGAAGCTGCTCTCCTCTTAAGTCAAGTATTGCTCACCAGCACTTTAAAACACATACTGAGGGTATAATCCTGACCGATGAACAGCTGTGTTACTTCTCACCTGCGTTGCTTTTACACTGCTTTGCTGTGAGAGTAACCACTCCGGCTGGTGTGCTTACACACACCCTTCAGCATGTAAGTTACGCCACATCCTGCTGTGTGAGTACTACGGCCACCAACTCTTGAATTATACTGCGAGCAACATCAGCTGACTCCCAGTTCCGGACTTTCCCCAGAAATGTGAGAGAGGCAGCCCAGGTTGGTGCGTTTGGACTCTGGGAGATGTAGTCTGGCCATAGAAGAGAATAGGCGCATGAGACACCACAGGGACTCAGGAAGAACTATAAGTCTTAACACTGAACTTATTTAACTCCTAATTTAAAAAAAACCCAAACACCTGAAACAAAAATTTCTAGGGAAAGCAAGCACTTCTGATTAAATATTTCATCTAGTCATAAATATATTCTCCATCAAAAACTCTCAGTATGTCACAGAGCAGCTCCATAAAGACACATGAACAGGGCATGGAACTGTGTTTAGCAGTCTTTCAGCAAGATGGTTTTGTTGGACTTTTGGCTATTCTAGATGTCCCTATCAGTCTCTGCTGTAAGAGCTGTTCTTAGAGGAGAGACTGATAGGGACCATCTAGAATAGCTGTGGAACCATAGCCTAGTGGTTAGGGCACTAGTTTGGAATGTGGGAAAGCCAGCTGCAAGACCCTGTTCTGAATCAGGCTAGAGGAGGCAGATCTAACAGCCTGTGTGGGGAGGGGTAATGTGCCATGAAATGGTTAGTCAGTCAAGCAATTCTACACTTAATACAAAACAGTTTCCTCCATGTGGTGTGACCTCACATGCAAATTCATGCTGCATTGATCTACTGTGCTGCAGAGTGCATTAGACCCCTCCCAGAAAACTGTCAACACATTCAACTACAGCACTCTCAAGCTCCATGGCATTTGAGGGAAATAGCCCTATTGTGGACTTCTGTAGGGCAGCAACATGGTCCTTGGTACAGTTATCAAGGGAAGATACACATGTGCAGAAAGCAGTCCAGCAGTCCCTCTTCGGAGGAGACACCTAGGCACTATTGAAAATAGTTTGGGAGTCCATTACAGTGTAATGAACATATCCAGTTACATGAAGAAATAAAAATGGTTGCTCACCATGTTGTTCGAGATGTCTTGCATGTGTCCATTACACAACCCATTCTTCTTCCTCAATGTATCAGTCTATCATCTGGGTTCTTCTTCAAAGATGTCCCCGCAGGTGCTCCACTGTGGGTGCTGGGCTTGCCCCGGCGCCGCAGAACGGAGACTTGTTGTAAGCAGTCTTCGGCCGGTCCGCGCATGCGCCGCTGTGCCTCCAGCGTTTGCGCTCTTTTCCTGCGCGCGGTCCGGCCAACCGCCAGTTTCTCTAGACTGCCTCAGGCTGCAGACGGATGGAAACCGCGCTGTTCACCTTAATCTCTTTTGTGAGACTATACGACCTCAACTCACCTTGTAAATTGCCCTAACTTGGTTTCCCTTCCTCCTCCGTTCATCCGTTCCCCCTCTTTAAAAAAAAAAAAGCTACGTTTTGAGAACTGCTTACCTGTTGTTACCATCCTACGTTCCCATCAGTGGTTCTCCCATCTCCTTTGTACATAGTTGTTCGTTGAACTAAAATAATAATAATAATTAATAATAAAAATAAAAGAAAAAGGGAAAGAGAGAGAAGAAATAAACTAAGAGAAAGGGAAACAAAAAGACTCTTGCTCCCTATTGACACCCCGGTAGAAACACCAGCATGCCGTCATCCCTGGGGTTTAAGAAATGCAGCACTTGCCGGGAGGCAATGCCAGCCTCCGATGGACATGCGGACTGCATAAAATGTCTTGGGGAGTCCCACGTTCCCCAAAAGTGCTGCTACTGCACTAAGCTCACGGCCAGGGCTCAAAAAGATAGGGAGAGGCACCTGAGAATGCTCCTCTTCAACAAAGCCCTCCAGCCGCAGCGTCAGTCGCCTGCCACAGAGGAACAGCCCCCCAAACGGCGGGCTTCATCTCCCACCGTGGCCACATCAAAAAGACACAGGCTCTCCCCCACAGGATCCCTGCCTGCTGCCATCCAGGGCAGGGTGAGCCAGGGAGACAGACCTGGGACCTCTGGCACTACTAAGCCGCGTCCCAAACCAGCACCTTCACTGAAGCCCAGGCAGCCGGAACAGCCTGCACGTACCGCGGCACCGAGGATAGCATCAGCACCGCCTGCACTCCAGCCGCCAGCACCGACCACCGTGCCGCCAATGAGAGCTTCCTTGGAGCCGACCACAACGGCACCGGCACCGTTTCCTGATCAAAACACGGTGCTGGAGCAAGCGGCACTGGTGCGAGTGCAGCACAACATCTCGGCACCGGCTGTTATGGTGCCTGAGTCATCAGCACCGGGGGATGTGGCTCCGGCCAGATCTACAGCTCATGCAGCCCCCTTGACGCCTCCGTGCCGTAGCCGGTCTTATTCCCTTGCCTTCTCCCCGGCACCATCACCCTTCCGTCCGGCACCACACTCTCCATCTTATTATGGGAGCCGCCGCAGGTCTCCATGCTCTCCTGTCAGACTGCCATCACCATTCCTGGCAGCTCAGCCTCATTATCAAAGACATTATCACCACCGGTCATCTATTTCTCCTGCCTCCTCCAGAGCTTCATACGGCCGTTCTCGCTCACCGTATTCTCCACGTCATCATGGGCATCGCTCACACTCTTACTATCCAGAGAGACACTCACCGCTGGACAGGCTATACCCTCGTGATGACTATTATACCCGTGACTCCCGCAGCAGGTACTCTTACCGCTCATGCTCTGCATACGACCACACCTCTTCCAGACCTTCCTCGGCTCCTGCCCCCTCCATTCCTCCGGAACATGAGACCTTGCCTTGTCACCCTCCATCGGAACCCGACCATGTGCCTTTCTCCGAACAGCCGATCGAGGTCTCCCCAGCAGACTCCTCTCCACCAGATAAAGCGGTCATCCCTGGCGAGGTCTCTCCGCCTGATGACCTTCGTCAGGTCCAAGAGCTGTTCAAGCGAGTAGCCATCACTCAGGAGATACCGCTGCAGGAACTCAAGGACAAGTAGCACAAACTTTTTAGAAATCTTCAGCCGCAGCACAGATCGCGCCTCACCATTCCCTTGGATGAGGGTATTTTAGAGATTGCTGATGAAATATGGCACACCCCAGCATCGGCACTCCCAACTAACAAGAGGGCCGATAGAAAATATTTCGTCCCCCCGAAGGGGATGGAGTTCCTTTTCGCCCATCCTCAACCTAACTCCCTCGTTGTCGATGTGGCTCAACAGAGGGCTAAGACCCCGCAATTCAAACACCAAGCCTCCGATAAAGAAATGAAGATTCAAAATGATCATGTTGTCTGCCATCATTCCTGCACTGGAACATCATAACTGGTTTGCTGCCCTCAACCTCCAGGATGCCTATTTCCACGTTGCTATCCACCCCTCTCACAGGAGATTCCTATGCTTTGTCGTCGGCAAGGACCACTACCAGTACAAAGTCCTACCCTTCGGGTTGTCCTCCGCCCCCAGGGTATTCTTAAAGATCCTGGCAGTAGTCGCGGCCTTCCTCCGACGACAAGGAGTAATCATCTTTCCATACTTAGACGATTGCCTCCTCAAGGCTCCTTCTGCCTCCGAAGTTCTTCACATGATCCATCTCACCAGACAAACCTTCCACACCCTTGGGCTCCTCCTCAACGACCAAAAGTCCGTTTTGTGCCCAACTCAGGACTTGGAGTTTATAGGGGCTCGCTTGGACTCAGTTGCGGGCAGGGCCTTCCTGCCCTTACACCATTTTCAGTCCATTCAGGACCTCATTCAAACCATCACTGGCAGTCCGAACGTTCCACTCATAACCTGTCTAAGACTGATGGGCCATATGGGCCGCCACAAAATACGTGGTCCGATATGCCAGTCTGCACTTCCATGCCCTCCAATACTGGCTGACGCTGGTTTACAACCACACCAGACACGACCTCCACAGGCCAGTAACGCCTCCTCTTTCCGTTACACGGTCGCTCCTATAGTGGACCAACTGGCAAAATCTGTTATCCGGCGTACCTTTTCGCCAGCAGCAGCCGTACCACCACATTACAACAGACGCTTCCCTGCTAGGATGGGGAGCCCACATGGGTCCCCTTTCAGCACAGGGCCAGTGGTCACCATTGGAGAAGCATCTTTACATAAACCTTTTGGAGCTACGCACGATTTTCAATGCCTGCAAATGTTTCCGCGCACATATCCAGAATACCACGGTGAGAATACTTACGGACGACGTCACGGCCATGTAGTATGTCAACCATCAGGGCGGAGCTCGCTCCCGTTCCCTGTGCATGGAAGCCATCCGCTTCTGGAATTGGTGCATTCGCCACGGAATAACACCTATGACATCTTACTTACCTGGCACCACAAACGTGACCACAGACTTCCTCAGCAGGCACTTCGATGAGAAGCACGAGTGGGAGCTGCACGACTCGGTCCTGCAGTTGATTTTCCAACGCTGGGGTACCCCTCGCATAGATCTGTTTGCGACCTTCAACAACGCGAAGTGTCACAGGTACTGCTCCAGAGCGGGTCTCGGCCCAGCCTCCCTGGGAGATGCCTTTCTCATCAGTTGGTGCAGACCCCTCCTCTATGCCTTTCCCCCCATTCCAATGATCCCAAGACTCCTTCAGAAACTGAGGATGGACAGGGTGCGACTCATCCTCATAGCGCCGGATTGGCCACGCCAACATTGGCTCCCCTTTCTTCATCGCCTATCCTCGCGCCCACCCATCCACCTCCCACTCCTCTCCAACCTCCTCACTCAGAACCGGGGACAGCTGAGACATCCCCAGATTCACACTCTGAATCTCACAGCATGGTACCTAACTGGCTGAACCCTTCTGAATCTCAATGTTCGGCACCGGTTAGACACGTTCTTATACACAGTAGATGTCCAATGACAAGGAAGACTTACCTTCACAAGTGGCACAGGTTCGCCTCCTGGTGTGCTGCTAAACATCATCACCCTGCAGTAGCTCCTCTTCCTCTGGTATTGGACTACCTTATGCACCTAAAAGAGACCGGCCTTGCATTATCTTCTTTCTGAGTACACCTCGCAGCAATTTCAGTCTTTACATCACCGGTGGAGGGAGCTTCCATCTTCGCTCATCCCACCACAAAGAGATTCCTCCAGGGCCTCACTAATTTAGGTCCACCACGAGACCCAAGCCCACCATCATGGAACCTGGATGTGGTTCTTGAGGCCCTAATGGGGCCACCATTTGAACCATTGGCCACCGTATCCTTTCACATTTTAACCATAAAGACGCTTTTTCTACTTGCAATAATATCTGCATGTAGAGTAGGAAAGCTCTCTGCCTTGATGGCCACGCCATCGTACACAATATTCCGAAAGGATGGGGTAATATTAAGACTACACCCGAAGTTCATTCCAAAGATTGCATCCCATTTTCATGTCAACGAGCCTATAATTCTTCCAGTGTTCTACCCAAAACCCCATGCCTCACCATGAGAAGTAGCCCTCCATTCCCTAGATGCTCAGAGGGCTCTAGCTTTCTATATCAATCGAACCAAATCCTTCAGACGCACTGACCGTTTGTTCGTCTCTCTGGCACCTAGGTTGAAAGGGCAACCGATATCCTCCCAAAGGATCTCCAACCTAATAACCTCCTGCATAACAGAAGCCTATGCAACAAAGTGTATACCCTTCCCGTCCCACCCACGTGCCCATTCCACCAGAGCCATGGGTGCGTCAAAGACCTTCCTTAAAGGGGTTTCCCTTAAAGACATTTTCAGGATGGCCACTTGGTCCTCCCACGACACTTTTGCTAGACACTATTCTTTATCACTGGGCACTCGCTCAGATGGTGCGGTGGCGACTGCTGTGCTCTCCACAGCGGATAACTAGGGACTCCGTGCTTCCCTCCTTCCGTTCTGGCGGCTACTGCTACGCAGTCACCCACAGTGGAGCACCCGAGGGACATCCTCGAAGAAGAAAGCGAAGTTACTCACCTTGGTGCAGTAACTGTCGTTCTTCGAGATGGTGTCCCCGCGGGTGCTCCACTACCCGCCCTCCTCCCCGCTTCAGAGTCCGCTTTTCTTTGTGTCTTACAGACTCTGAGGCAGTCTCGAGGAACTGGCGGTTGGCCAGACCGCATGCAGGAAAAGAGCGCGAACGCCGCAGGCACAGCGGCGCATGCGCGGCCCGGCCAAAGACTACTTACAACAAGTCTCTGTTCTGTGGTGCCAGGGCAAGCCCAGAACCCACAGTGGAGCACCCGCGGGGACACCATCTCGAAGAACGACAGTTACTGCACCAAGGTGAGTAACTTCGCTTTCTGGTACAAAGGAACATAAAGAATGTACATCCTTTATACCCTCAGCTCAGATCATAAGGGGAAAGCCAAGGTGCATGAATAACTACCCCTCTTGGTCCCAGTAGGGAAAACTCTCCAGAACTAATGCACAAGACATACAGAGACACTTTGGAATTGATATATGTAACACATCTCAGAGCATAACAACTTCAAGAAGGTGTATGACCCTTTTTCCACATTCTGAACTTTGGCTACAAGTTCAGACCAGGCTCTCTGATATTTGCCTGGTAGCTTGCTTTCTGATGTGTACCCTGACAGCACATACAACCTATCTTTATAACATTCTTCTCATTAGGTTTTTATATGTAACAACAGAAAGCCCAAAATAATCTTACACCAGGCAGGAAATTCTAACTTCTCCAAGCCTAGAAACCATAAGGCGATGCTAAAACAGGCCTAAGAATGAGACTGGTGCCTTATGGCTTCAGTCAGAATATTTTTGAGGGGGTGTTGAGGAGAGGGGAAGTACAGGCAAGTCCAAGGCTACATGATAACACAGAAATGAAAGTGAGAAACAAAAGACAGCTTGTACTCAGCAACAGTCAATTTTATTTCATGAAGCCTCAAAAACTATGCAGAATATATTGCTTGAAAGAGAGAATGTTTACAAACAAGCCCGGGCATCACAAAATATTTGATCTGATAATTTTGTGAACCTACAAATTTCACTTTGAAGTACTGTACTTGATAACATTTTTCTGACCTTGCTATTATGAAAACCTCTCTGAGTATTTGTGAGGGTGGAAAATCTGAAGGATTTTGTTTATTTTTAAATAAAAAGTACCCCAACTGAATACAAAAATTATCCTACTTCATGCTGCCTTACTGGATGAGCAGGTCTATCTAAACCAATTGCACTCCTCATGGAGTAAAGTATAACCCATGTCTAGACATGGGTAACTCTGGTTGTTCGGGCAACATAGACGGCAGAACTAAGTCACAGCTGGGTTATGGGCAACCAGACTTAGTGGTTGAAGCAGGAGTCCACAGTCACAAGAGAGGAATCAATCAGGCAAGATTAATCAGGCCAGATCAGTATACTAGAGTTCAGAACAGGCCTGCACAACATACGGCCCGCAGGCCGCATGCGGCCCACAGGGGCTCACTGTGCGGCCCGTGATGACTACGGGCGGCGTGGTCCCATCTGATCTGCCGGCCGGGCGGAGGAGCGGAGCACCGCCGGGGAGGGGGAATTGCGGCGATTCTCGCCACCGGGCTGCCTGTGTGCAGCTCTGGCGCGAGGAGGCGGGGTGCGAGCCAGAGGGTGGGATGCTGGCAGACGCCAGGACGCTGGCATGATGTGGCATCGTGATGTCACGGCTGGCGACTGCCAGATTCAAAAAGGCTCTGGCAGCCCCGCAAACTGGAAGGCAGAAGCCAGGTAGGGGAGGGGAAGGGCTTGTGCTGAGGGGAGGGGGGCAGGTCAGGAGAAAGGGGAAGGCACCAAGAGGCAGGGTGCAGGACAGACAAATGCCAGGGGGCCAAGTGGAGACAATGAGGAAAAGGGCAGGAGGGGAGGTGTCAGTGGGAGGGGGGACAGGGTGATGCTGGAAGAGGAGAGGGTCAGGGCGTTGGGAGCTGTTGTTGTGCAGGCCTGATTTAATTGAAAAATTCTTAATAAAGTATCACCCCCCCCCAAAACCTACCCTTGCAGCCCGCAGCTGTTTTCTTTGGAGTAATATGCCCCTTGCCACTTTCCAAGTTGTGCAGGCCTGGTTCAGAAGTAGGAGACAAACTGAGATTAGAACCAGATGTCAGACACCAGGAGTCAATCCAGGTCAGGATGCCAGGAAGTCAACTGGGGCATCAGGAGCAGGAAGCATAAGACACACAGTCCAGACATGGGTAACTCTGGTTGTTCGGGCAACTTCCTGTTCCTGCTGCTAGCTTAAGTGGATTCAGAAGGTCAATCAGCTGTTCTGGTACTCTGTCAGTAGGAACTATGGGGCAGAGCCTTATGCTGGGGCTAGGCTTCATATGTCCTGGGCAAGTGGCTGTCAGCACATTGAATCTTGAAGACCTGGGTTTAAAGCTAGTGGGCCATGACATCACCCCAGAGATGTTTACTTTCCAACATTCCAGGGCTGCCCCCTGATTCTGCCCCAGGCCTTCCCCCTATTTCTACCCTTTCCCGCAAGATCCCATCGTTACCCTGTCTCTTCCTGCCCCGATCCTCCCTCCCTCCCACCCTATTCTTCCTCATCAGATGCCCCTGCAATCAGGTACCATAATTTACCATTCTCGATCCTGGAATTTAGAACTTTTTGGTCAATGTGTTCCTCCCGACTTTGTGTGTGAAAACGTCTGGGCTTTATGGAAAAAATAAGTGTTCTCAGTGTAGGGTTTTAGGAGTGAATCAAGGAATACTGGGTAGATTGTAAGGCCTCGAGGGAGCTAGAGCTCAAAGGTGACCAGGCTGATTTGTCACTGAATGTGATATGAGCCAAGGCTGCAGTGAGCTAGTTCCCAAGAGGGTTTGTCTGTGCAGAGGTGTTCTGTAAAAAGCCATACCTTTTTTCCTATGCATAATGCCTTATTACCTATGCATAAGGCTACATTTTAGTTCACTGGCAGTAAACAAAAATTCTTGGCCTGTCCCCGTCCATGTCTCGTACTATAAACCCCTTACTAAACCTTGGTGCTTTGGGTGGAGGCAGCCCAGGGGTGCCACAGGTGCTCTGCGGGGGAAGGAGCAGCCTGGGGGTGCTATGTGTGCTCAGGTGGGTAGCTGGTGGCCTAGGATGCCCAGTGGTGCTGAGGGTGTTGACAGTTCTGGCAGACTCCCTACCTGGCTCTGCATGGCTCCCTGGAAGCAGTGACATGTCCCTCCCTTAGCTCCTAGCTTGTGTACTGCCCCCACCCAGGTGCCAACTCTTCTGCAGAGGCAGCACCTATGGGTGGAGGCAGTGTGCAAAGCCACCTGGCTATGCCTAAGAAGGATATATTGCTGCTTCTGGGGAGTCCCCAAGGCAAGCACCACGCAGAGTCCTCACCCACCTCACACCTCCAGTCCTGAGCCCCCTCCTACACCCAAACTCCTGCTGCTGCTGCAGAGGGGAGCCCAGTGACCTGAGAGTGCCCCAGCAGCAGCCATATAGCTGGCCCAAGGGCTGCCTGAGCTGCTCGGGTGCCCCCAGCCACCCATACCGGGTTTGGTACCACAGAGTCATTGTGGTCCAAACAAGCTGTCATGGCTGTGTGTGGACAGCCACACCTATTGGACTGTGCCAGAGTCCACAGTCAGGAGTCAAGAGTCAGCTGGGCCAGAAGCAAGAGATAAACTGCAATCAGAACCAGAAGCCAGGTGCTAGTGGTCAAGCTGGGCTGGAATGCCAGGACGTCAATCTTGGGGAGCAGGATCAGGAAGCACAAGGCACACAGTCCCAAGCACAGTGGATCAGTTGTTCAGACAGTTCCCTGTTCCTGCTGCTGGCTTAAGTAGTGCCAGCTGGATAATCGGCTGCTCTGGAATTCCACCAATAGGACTTCAGGGGCAGAGCCTCGCAATAGAGCTGGGCTTCATGGGTCCCAGGTAAGCAGTTGTTATCAGTCTGTCCAGTAGAGGTTTGGTGCATAGCTGTTCCTGCACACCTACATTCAAGGCCCATGGGTCATGATAGGAAGGGACTGTTGTAATCATCTAGTCTGACCTCCTATGTAACATTAGACCATAAACCTGCCCCACAATAATTCCTAGAGCATGGCTTTTAGAAAGACATCCAATTTTGAAATTATTAGTGATGGAGACCCCCCCACTACAACCCTTCTTAAATTGTTCCATTGGTTAATTCATCTATTAAAATGTACAGATTATTTACACCCTGAATTTGTATATTTGTTCCCCATGTAGATACCGATAATCAAGTTGCCCTTTAATCTTCTCTTTGTTAATCCATACAGATTGTGCTCTTTGAGTTTATCACTATAAAGCACATTTTCTAACCCTTCCATAAGTCTTGTGGTTCTTTTTAAAATCCTCTCCAATTAATCAACCTCCTTCTTAAATTGTGGACACCAGAAGTGGACACAGTATTCCAGCAGAAGTTGCCCCAGTGTCAAATACCTTAGTCCTACTATGGATTCCCCTGTTTAAACATCCAATGATTTTGTTAGCCCTTTGTGCCACAGGGTCACACTAAAAGCTCATGTTCAGCTTATTAACCACCACAACCCTCAAATCGTTTTTTCAGAGTCACTGTTTTCCAGAACACAATTCTATAAGTATGAATTATATATATATTTATTGAACAAATTTGCTACTCCCATTTTGACAGAGTACCACGCCTCCTTGATCCTGTTATAACCATTTATTTTTAATTGTGTGAATCATCCCACCAGGTTTCAGTAATATTAACTACATCAAATTAGTACTCAGAAATGTTATTCCAATTCTTCTTAGTTATTACCCAGTCTCCTAGCATTGGTGTATAGGCAATTCAGGAATTTATTCTCTTCATGTCCTTCAGTTCCTTGATTAATTTGTTCTCAGTGTATTTCTTTTCTGCTGAGCACTCATATCTTACCTCTTTTTACCATCCTCTTTAGCTATTAGTTTAACACCTTCCTGAATACTCCAGCTACTCTGTCCTTGAACTAGAGCTGTCCCATTCATTGGACCCCCAGACTCCAGGCTTTTGGGTGGCCCCTGCACTCAGCAGCAACGGCAGGAGTTGCAGGAAGCAAAGCAACCCAGAAGCTTGCTCCACTCTTCCCCATCATTTCCCAGATGCATAGTTCTGCTTCCTGCTGCCATGGTGAAGCAGAACACCCCCTCTGGGAGTTGGGCTCTGAGGATCATGACATGCTGAGGCCAGGTTGCTCCACTTCCCATCATCACAGTGAGTGTGGAGGAGCTCAACCCCTGCTGCCAGAGAGGGTTTGAGGGAAGGGGAGGTGTTGAGGTAGACAGGGATGGTGCAGGGGTGGGATAAGGCAGGGTGGGGACAGAGCAGGGGTAGGAACAGAGCAGGGTTGGGAAGAGGTGAACCAGGGACACAGCCTGAGGCAAAGGGGAGGGTTGTCCGAGGCCCCATATTCCTTGAGGGATGTCACTGCCCTGGACAGATTGGTTCTCCTTCTATTGACGTGAAAACCCGTCGAACTATATACCCCTCTGTCCTCACAGAAGGTGGACCAATGTTTCTGCTTCTGATTTCATGAAGTAATACAGTATGGTGCAGTGCCACCCACTGCAAAATGATGTGCTTCTGTGAAGTACAATAGTTGTTGCACCTTGTGACAGTGTGTGCATATCCTGCACTGGTACCCAAATGAGGTGCACCTTCCAAAAATGTTGTTGAGTATTTAAATCTTTTCACAAAGGGGAAAAGGTGTTCTCTGCCGCTCTAAACACAAAGGCTGCGTCTAGACTGGCATGATTTTGCGCAAATACTTTTAACGGAAAAGTTTTTCCGTTAAAAGTATTTACGCAAGAGAGCATCTACACTGGCATGTGCCTTTGCACAAAAGATTTGCTTTTGCGCAAGAGCATCCGTGCCAGTGTAGACGCTGTCTTGAGCAAAAAAGCTCCCATGGCCATTTTAGCCATCGGGCTTTCTTGCGCAAGAAATTAATGTTGCTGTCTACGCTGGCCTCTTGCGCAAGAATACTTGCGCAAGAGGGCTTATCCCTGAGTGGGAGCATCAGAGTATTTGCCCAAGAAGCACTGATTTTGTACATTACAACGTCAGTGTTCTTGTGCAAATACTTGTGGCCAGTGTAGACAGGAGGCAAGATTTTGCGCAAAAGCAACTGCTTTGGCGCAAAATCTTGCCAATGTAGACACAGCCAAAGTGTTCTAACATTGAGGGGTTGAAGCATGGATTTATGTAAATAACTTTAGGCATATGAGTTTGCATACTTCTGTGGCATAGATCCTAATGTGCAACAAAGGTCCCAATCAATTTAGATAACGCCAGGATAGTCAACCATTTTTATACATAGTCTGCTTTGGCTTGTCTTATTTAATACATAGGGACTAATATGTATGTAAGAAGCTCCCATTCCACTCACTGGGAACGGTGGCTAGAACTTAGCCCAGGTCTTTCAAGCTGTCCATATGCTTACAGGAAATACACTTAAACTTACTGTTAAACTATTTTAACCAGAGGTACATGTCCATTGTGGGATGAAGATATAATGCTCTTATGCTGTTTTAATGTTTTATCTTCCCAGGTGCAGTGTCTTTGTGTAATACTGCCAAAAGAAGTGAGAAGGACTCCAGTTCACAGTAAGTCCTCTACCTTTCTTCCAAACTCCTTTAACTGGTGGTCAAATGCTCAAGTCATTAGTTTAATAAAACTTCCACTGATTTTACCTTTACATCTTGACTTTTTAAAATTGTGTCTTCTTTTGTCCTGAAAGATGATTGCAGGCACTATTATCTGCCATTTAATTGCCGAGAAATAACCGAATAACTGACCTAAAAAGAATTCTGTGTCATTAAAATCCTTGACTCTTTCACGAATAATTCATCTAATAAAAGATATTACCTCACCCACATTGTCGCTCTACTATATTGGACTCAGCACTGCAAACAAGGTATAAATAATGTCAGTTAGGTGCCTAATTGCTCAATTGCACCCTCTTGTTGAAAGGATATCTGTCATTAATGCCCACAGTTAATAGTGCATGAAAAATTGCACATGCATATATTTATAGCCACAAAATGAAAATATATTTTTTTAAAAGCTGTCCCTTTGTGGTTACTTTTCTACCAATTGCTTTTTTGCCCTGACTCTTCACTTGCTTTCTTTATGCTTTTTGAATTTAGCAGAAGCATCTTTAAAACCATGTTTTGTTCTTCATTCAAAATATAATTGAAAGGTACCTAACTTTAAGGCACCCTAGCTGAGTTCCCAGCCCTTCCCATCTCACTTCACCAATGTTTTCTCTTCTTTCTATCTGTTTCTCCTGCTTCTCTTTGTTCTGACCAAAAAAAAAAAAAAAAACGTTTTGAGCCCGGAAAGGGGGCATATTAAGCCCCCAATCTGTACTATGCCTTTCTAAGTCAGGATACAAAATTATATTTGTAAATTACTCCTAAAAGAGAGATATCAGAATGATGACTTACATTTAATATATTAGTATTTCAGGGAGCGCTTAGTTGCAGTCTGTTTAGAAGGGATTATGTTTCCCAAATCTCAAAAGACCAGGGAAGTACTATTAAAAGAATAGTCTTTTTTCCCTATTTCCTATATCTTCCATTTAACAATGAGGATAGTTCATACGCAAAGCACAGAGGTCTTTGTTACACCTACAGGAACATTTACTTTCTAAAACAGTTAAATGGTGGCATTAGTAATGCAAAAACTTGCACTATATTATTTAATAATAGATGCTTCAACAGTAAATTTCCTGTCTGACATGACATGCTGCATTTATTGGCTGCGAGGTTTAAAAACCAAGAAAACATGTATTGTAATACTTTAAAAAATGGCAGCATCTGGGGAAGAAAAGATAGGATGTTTGCTGCTAAAATTTTCACTGAAAAATATATTCCAATGTTTCTCTGCAAATATGTTTATATCCAGTGTAACTTCAAAACAGCCTACTGCAAAGCTTCAATTATGCTTAATTTCTAGATAATACAAACCTATTTAGCAGGGAGTTGTGGGGTGGAATCAGTTCTGTGATGCAGAACATCATGAATCAACTCCTGAGAAAAAGATAAAGAGATTTTCTGTTTGATCTCCCTCCTACATATAGTCTCTGGCCATATATGACATGTAGCCTCTATTACGCTGTAGTTTAATTATCTCTAGCAATTAGAACATTGGACGCTGTACATTAATGATGAATAGCTGTACATTTTTTACCAATTATTGAAATATCCTTATTATTACTAGCTGCTTAGTTGGTGTGGTTTCAAGTTATACACCTGAAAACAAGATTCTTGCCTCAGTTTCTCATTAAGCCCTGATCTACACAAGGGAGTTATTTCGAAATAACTCCCCTTATTTTGAAATAACAAGCAGAGCGTCCACACTACAATGTCTGTTATTTCAAAATAAGGGGCTGGTTATTTTGAAATAATAACTCCTGCTTTTTATGAGGAATAATGCTTATTTCAAAATAGTTATTTTCAAATAGTAGTAGTGTGGACATTCCACTGCTGCTATTTCGAAATAACTACTTCCCAAAGTCATTCAGAATAATTACTCCCCAGGGCTTCCTAGGGTTCTAAGTCAAGGTAGCACGTCCACATTAAGGGAGCCTGCTCCAGACTAATCAAAGCTTCCCTATACTGTGGACATGCTATTTCAAAATAGTTATTTCAGCAGTTATTATTTCAAAATAAGTTATTTTAAAATAATTTCCTAGTGTAGACGTGCCCTAAGAGAGAAAAAACTAGGAAGCAATCAACAAAGGATAACTATCCCTTTGGTTTAAGGAAATATTTTGTGGCTGCTACTTTCTCCAACCACACCCAGCTTTACACCTCCAAGTATGGAAGCCTCTCTTGGACTAAAAACAGATATTATCCCTCCCTGCAGCATGGGGGTAGGACAGTGGGGGCGAGAGCTTTATATCTGTCTGGGGCAGCAGGGGAAAAAAACCTTTGGCTCCTTAAAGGATTGTACCCTCTTTCTCCTTTTTGTGGGTCCCTAGGGCTGGTCTATGCTAAAGCTGTAAGTTGACCTAAGTTATGCTACTTCAGTTATGTAAGTTATGTACCTGGGGTGAATTTAATTTAGGTCGACTTACACTGGTATCTGCACCGCTTTGCGTCGACAGGTGATCCTTACTCTTCTTGGGGAGCTGGCATACAGAAATCAACAGGAGAGCCCTCTCCCGTCAACTTAGCAAGTCTTCACCAGACAGGCTAAAACAGTACTGTTGCATCGCTCTCAGCAGTGCCAATTTAGTGTAGACTTGGCCTTAGTCTCCTGATGGGCTTGAGAAGAAGGGCTCTGTGACTGATTGCCAGAAGAGTGCAGCACAAGGATGCCCAGGGTGCTGAGAAGAAAAGCTTCTGCCTTCTAAAATCAGAGTAGAACTAGGTTTGGGAGTTTTGTTGTGGGGCTTGTCACCTTTTTAGGGATACGAAGCACAGGCACCAACTTTGCACTGTGCCAGAGGTGCTCGAGTCCTGGCTCTGCCCAGGCCCCACCTCCAATCCAGCCCTTCACCCAAGGCCCTGCCTCGACCTGCTTCTTCCCACCTGCACTCCACCAGTGTCCCACCTCTTCCCAGCCTTGTTCTGCCCCCCCCCCACCCCCGAGCTCTCTTTCCTCAGCTTCCAGCATGTCATGTCAAACAGCTGATTGTGGTGGGCAGGAGGCACAGGGAGGGGCAGATCAGTGGGCCCTTTGGCAACCAGGGGGCACTGGGAGGGAAAGAGGAGCTGATGTTGACCTGCCAGTGGCTGCTCAGGACCCACCATTTTTTTCCCCAAAGTTGCTGCCTAGACTATGAAGGATTATTTTCCTCGCTTTCAGATTGGCTCAAGCAGTGTAAAATTGTTTTACTTTCACCTCAGTAGCCCACAGGTCCAGAGGGCAGGTTAGGCTATAAAATTATTTTGTCACAACTTGGCTCATACCCAGTGTAAGTAATTGTTCCACAGGGGGTCCAGCTCCCCGGTAAATCAGAATTGGAAATGGAGTAGGGAAAAGTATGTGGTATAGTGAGGCTATAATCCCCTCTTCCCTATGCCACTTAATCCTTGTACAAGGGGATGGCAGTGGAGTACCAACTATTGTGGTGAGTCCAGGGGAATAGGGCAGGGAATAAATCTCATCACATGTTCTGATGAAACACTTCCTCAAAAACTAATGATTAGTTGAGCCTGAAATTTCCCTGGGAGCAAAGTGAGAGTGATGAACAGCTGATGAACCATAGATTTCCTCCTTGGTTTCCTGCCAGCTTGCCTGGTGGGCTTCTGGATACCCAGATCCAGTGTCTGCAACTCCAGGGCACTGCACCATGGGGACTATGCCAAGGCTGGGGACGCAAAGGCTTCCAGAGTCCTAAGCCAACTGGCTCCCAGACCTGCTCCAACTCCTGCAGCTTGGTGAGCCAGATGGCCTGGTGAGACAGGCAGCCCAGAGCTCTGGATTCCCTATTCCTGGAGCGGTCTGCATGCTGAGGCTGCCAGGAACAGAGGCTCTGGGCCGCCCTGGCAACTGCTAAGAAAATTTGACATTCTTGCCTGCGTCACGACAGCTCACTGTTTAGTTGTAGCCCAGCCCCTGAAAAGAATCATGTCTAGTTCACTCAGCAGCTACCAGGGCTTCCAAAGGAGCAAATTCCATTTCAGATACACCACAGAGAATGGGAGGAAGAGTCACCTGAAGACCTGGCCCCTCATGCGGCCACTCAGCAGGTGAAACTGGATCAGTGGGCCATCCTTCTCTGAGGCCTTGCCCTGCTCGCTCTGTTGCCCTTCCTCCCCGAATCTCATTCACTAGGCTGGGGTAGGGGTGCAGGCTCCAGTCTTGGGTGTGTGGCAAATGCCCTATCCCCTCAACCACACCAGGGTCTATCCCCTTCCCCCCCCCCCGCCTTCAGGGGGTCCCTTATCCTGCCTTCCTAATGCAGGAGCCTGGTCCATCCCTGGGGTAGCCTGTGTAACCAAGTTATTGCAGATGGTTCTGAGAAGTTGTTACTTACTGAAGTTGCAGTCTAGTTAAACTACTTTCTGATATCTGCTCTTACTTCCTGTGAAGCCTGGCACAATGGGCCTTGTTTTACTTTATGTAAAACTAAGTAGGTGCTGCCTTTTTTCTCCTTATTAAGATACACTATCAAGCACTCAGGCAGAAAAGTGCAGTGGAAGCCCGCCTTGGCTGATGAGTAGCTTCAATCTCCATCTAACAGTAGTGTCCTGCCAGGATTTTGTTTTTGTTTTCCTTTCATCTAGGTCAGCTGTTTCAGAGGGCTGTACACAGGGCTACAACAAATAAAAAGTAAAAATGTTTCTCACAGATGAGTCATCTATTCCAAACCTGTGTGCTTTGTTCAGAGCACTACGAATTTGGATCCAACTAAGAATTGTAGGTTTGGCCCCATTAAGAAATGACTCACATTTGTTTCATGAAAGATTTTTTTTTCTCACACAGCTAATATTCTCTTCCCACCTGCTCCTGCAGTAAAATCAAAATACTAAATTTGGGAGATTACATTCCCTACCATTGCAACAAACTGGTGTCATTAGACACAGGATTTAAAAATAAAGACACCGTCTGGTGAAAGGAAAACATTCATATACAAACATGAGCATATTTAATTATAACAAGGGCTCTGCTAAGTATTAAAATTGCTTCTTATAAATGTTTACCAGTTCAGTTTAATCCCAGCCTGAAAAATCTCCCCTCTTTTGTACTGACACCCCATCCTTGAAACAAAAGTAAATGGAGAATAAAATTGGGCTTTGAATGTCTAGCATTCTCTTGTGTTCCATTATTCCTAATGGCATTCTTTAAATGCTGATTTTTTCTCTTTGCTTTCTTTAAGGGAAAAAGAAATATGAGGTAAAAAAAGGGAAATGATAACATATGTGCACTGCAGAGACTGCAATGTCTCATTGTGAGCCATTCTGGTTAGTCAGAAACTATATGATTAGTCAGTTGAAACTCGGCTATGTTCTAAATAATATCTGAAAGCCTAACATGCAGTCACAGAACGTAATTAGGACTTTTATTGTTCATATTGAAAATTAATGATCAAATGGTCAGCCCAGGACCAACAACATATTTCAACATTCACAAGATTTTAACATAACCAGTGCAAGCTTCTGTCTACTTATATAGAGTTGTGACAGGAATAAGCAATGCAGGGATGGAGGGAGGGAAGGGAAGTAATGCTTTATACCCCAATGCATCCACATAGGGTAAATTACAATCTTTACTTTAATTTTTAATATCAAATAAATTTATGAATCAAATTGAGCCTGAGGTAAATGAGTGCCCTAGATGTGACCAACTCAAATTCAAAAGTGGGGTAACTGATATATAAGTTATCTGTCATGTGAGTGGCTAAGTAATAACTTGCACTCATTCGGTATGCATGTAAATGAACAAGCAAAAAGGATAGTGTAGAAAGAAAGCCAGGAGCAAAAGGAACTAAGAAATGGCAGGGTTATTTCTTCCTCTTCCTGCTCTTACCTTCCTCTACACTTTGACACCTGCATAGTCCTGGGCACTTCTGGTTCCAAACTTCTTTTGTATGAATTTTAATTCACCTGCATAAAGTTTCTCATAGCAATTAAGAACCATGCTCTGTGCACAAACCCAGATCAGTCAGTGAATGTGGGTTCATACTAAATTAGTGAAAGTTATCAAATTCTATCATTGACATGTATGTCATACCAACTGATACCACCCAGAAATAAGATACTAGGAGCTAACGCTTCTGGAAAAAAACTTCTATATTTTTACTGTAATGTGAAACGTAATGCAAACAGTTACTGGTTTTAAAAACCCTGGCTGCGTCATTCTTGTCCCAAGCCTATCTTGAACAGAGAATGCCATTATTATAGAAACTTGTCAAATGGTAGGCACAAGTATAGAATATAATTTTACTGCCATGCTCATTTTTACTTAATAGTAAATTAAGGATTTTAACCTTGATCTTTAACAGTGAAATACAAGCTCATGAGTGGTATTTTTTAAAGTAATTGAATTCTGTCCTCATATGCCTAATTTCAAACCAAAGACAAATTTTCAAACAAGTTATAAATATCTGGCTGTTATGAAATGCTGGTACAACTTTGACCACGGTGCTAATGGTGCTGCAGTAATAAATTTATTCAACAGAACAGAAAATCATATTCTTGATCCAGACTTAGAACCTCATAGACTCATAGACTTTAAGGTCAGAAGGGACCATTATGATCATCTAGTCTGACCCCCCCCTGCACAATGCAGGCCATAGAATCTCACCCACCCTCTCCTAGAATAATCTTCTCACCTATATCTCAGATATTGAAGTCCTCAAATGGTTTAAGGACCCCAAGATGCAGAGAATCCTCCAGCAAGTGATCCGTGCCCCATGCTACAGAGGAAGGCGAAAAGCCTCCAGGGCCTCTGCCAATCTACCCTGGAGGAAAATTCCTTCCCGACCCCAAATATGGCGATCAGCTGAACCCTGAGCATGTGGGCAAGACTCACCAGCTAGACAACCAGGACCAATCCCAACTAGATCAACCCAGTCAGGGCTTTGTCAAGCCGAGACTTAAATACCTCTAGGGATGGAGACTCCACTACTTCCCTAGGTAACCCATTCCAGTGTTTCACCACTCTCCTAGTGAAATAGTTTTTCCTAATATCCAACCTGGACCTCTCCCACCACAACTTAAGACCATTGCTCCTTGTTCTGCCATCCGTCACTACTGAGAACAGCCTTTCTCCATCCTCTTTGGAACCTCCCTTCAGGAAGTTGAAGGCTGCTATCAAATCCCCCCGCACTCTTCGCTTCGGAAGACTAAACAGACCCAACTCCCTCAGCCTCTCCTCATAGGTCATATGCTCCAGCCCCCTAATCATTTTGGTTGCTCTCTGCTGGACCCTCTCTAATGTGTCCACATCCTTTTTGTACTGGGGGGGCCCAGAACTGGACCCAATACTCCAGATGTGGCCTCACCAGAGCCGAATAAAGGGGAATAATGACATCTCTGGATCTGCTGGCAATGCTCCTCTTAAAGCAACCAAATATGCCATTAGCCTTCTTGGCTACAAGGGCACACTGTTGACTCATATCCAGCTTCTCATCCACTGTAACCCCCAGGTTCTTTTCTGCAGAACTACTACTTAGCTGGTTGGTCCCCAGCCTGTAACAATGCTTGGGATTCTTCCGTCCCAAGTGCAGGACTCTGCACTTGTCCTTGTTGAACCTCATCAGATTTCTTGTGGCCCAATCCTCCAATTTGTCTAAGTCACTCTGGACTCTATCCCTGCCCTCCAGCGTATCTACCTCTCCCCCTAGCTTAGTGTCATCCACAAACTTGCTGAGGGTGCAATCCATATCCTCATCCAGGTCATTAATAAAGATATTGAACAAAACTGGTCCCAGAACCGAACCTTGGGGCACTCCGCTAGAAACCGACCGCCATCCTGACATCGAGCCGTTGATCACTACCCGCTGGGCCCGGCCTTCTGGTTTCTTTCTGTGCCTTCAATAAGGCTTCTTTAAAATACTGCCAGCTGTCCTGGACTCCTTTCCCCTTCATGTTAGCATCGCAGGGGATTCTGCCCATCAGGTCTCTGAGGGAGTCAAAATCTGCTTTTCTGAAGGCCAAAGTGTGTAGTTTACTACTCTCTTTTCTTCCTTTGGTCAGGATCCTGAAATCTACCATCTCATGATCACTGATTCCCAGGTTGTCACCCACCTCTACTTCCCCTATTAGTTCCTCCCTGTTTGTGAGCAGAAGGTCAAGCTGCGCATGGCCCCTGGTCAGATCCTTCAGCACTTGTACCAAGAAGTTATCCCCAACATTCTCCAAAAACTTCCTGGATTGCCTGTGTACTGCCGTATTGGTTTCCCAACAGATGTCAGGGTGATTAAAGTCCCCTACGAGAACCAGGGCCTGCGCTCTGGAAGCTTCTCTCAGTTGTCCGAAGAAAGCCTCATCTACCTCATCCACCTGATTTGGTGGCCTGTAGCAGACACTAACCACAACATCACTGCTATTGTTTGCACCTCTAAACTTAACCCATAGACTCTCAACAGGTTTTTCTCCCTCTATATACTGGAGTTCTGAGCAATCATAGTGCTCGCTTACATATAGTGCAACTCCTCCTCCTTTTCTTCCCTGCCTGTTCTTCCTGAACAGTCTATAGCCTTCCATGACAGCACTCCAGTCATGCGAGTCATCCCACCAAGTCTCTGTTATCCCAATTAAATCATATTTCTTGGACTGGGCCAGGGCCTCCAGTTCTTCCTGTTTGTTGCCCAGGCTTCTCACATTGGTGTACAAACACCTCAGATAACCAGTTGATCGCCCCATCTTCTCCATTTGAATCAGGGGTCCTCCTTTCTTGCTAGTTCCTCTTTGCATTCCTTCCCGGTATCCAACTTTCCCACTCTCCTCAGCGTGTTGGTCACCGTCCCCCAACGAACCTAGTTTAAAGCCCTCCTCACTAGGTTTGCAAGCCTGCCCGCGAAGATTCTCCTTCCTCTCTTTGTTAGGTGGATCTCATCTCTTTCTAACAATCCTTGTGCCCGGAACAGAGTCCCATGGTTGAAGAAACCAAAGCCCTCTCTGCGACACCACCTGCGTAACCACGCATTTACGTCCTCAATTCGACGATCCCTGCCCAGTCCTTTCCCTTCAACAGGGAGGATGGATGAGAACACCACTTGCACTCTGAATTCTTGGGTCCTTCTTCCCAGCGCTACATAATCCGCAGTAACCCGCTCAAGGTCGTTCTTGGCCGTATCGTTAGTTCCCACGTGGAGAAGCAGGAAGGGGTAGCGATCCGAAGGATTGATCAGCTTGGTAAGCCTCTTAGTCACATCCTGAATTCGAGCTCCTGGTAAGCAGCACACCTCTCGAGATTCCAGGTCCAGACGGCAGATGGATGGTTCAGTCCCTCTTAGGAGGGAGTCTCCGACCACCACCACCCGTCGTCTTCTTCTGGGGGTGGTGGTCGTGGAACCCCCATCCCTAGGACTACGCATCCCATGCCTTCCAGTAGATGGTGTTCCCTTACGGTTTCTTCCTTGTGAGGTCCCTTCCGAAGCATTCACCACCGCAGAGCCTGTGGAGAGAGCCTGAAAGCTATTACTTACCTCTATAGCATTGGGGGATTCCCGTGCTGGCCTTTTTCCCCTTCTAGAAGTTACATGCTGCCAGTTCTCTTCCTGGTCCCGTACTGCCCTCTCTGGCTCTTCCGCCTGCCGTGCTTATAGGATTAACCGCTGCCTTCTATCGAGGAAGTCTTCATCCTCTCTGATGGAGTGTAGGGTCGACACCTGGGCCTCCAGTCCTCTAATTTTTTCTTCCAAAATGGCGACCAGCTTGCACCTCATGCAGATGAAATCTGTTCTTTCTTCCGGGAGGAAGACAAACATGGCACACGCTGTGCGGGTAACAACAGCAGACCTATCGCCTTCCATCCCTGCTGACCTGGAAAAAGGATGGGGAAAAAAAAAACCCTCACTCCCAAACACAGGGGAAAAAACAAACAAACAATCAAACCTAAACACACCAACCCTCACTCACAAACACAAGCTCATCACACAGCAAGAAGCCCCAGACACAACACTCACTTCCCTCAAGAGTCCTGTATCTCCTTCTCCTCTACCTGAAGAGCTCCCTCTCTGAAGCCTCACTCAAACACAGAGGAAAAAAAAAAACACACACCCCACACACCAAACAAACCACCTTGAACCAACCCTCACTCACAAACACAAGCTCAGCACACAGTAAGAAAGCCCCAACAACAACACACACTTCCCTCAAGAGTCCTGTATCTGCTTCTCCTTTACCTGGAGAACTCCCTCTCTAAACTCCCTGTTAGCAGTCACCTATATTCCATGGGAGTTTTGCTGAATGACTATAGTCCTGATCCAACGTTTCCTGCTGTATCGGCATGAAGGGTCAAATATTTTCTTCTTACACAATAACATTCTGCACATCAAAACATAGATATTAAATAATTTATTGAGGGGGGGGGAAGTAGAAAAGCTCATTAAGGTGCAATATTGCAGATGACTTGAAATAATTTAAAAAATTTGTATGGTCCAAACCATTAGCAAAATATGAGCAAAAGCACTTGATTGGGATTCAGGAGATCTCAGGGCTTGTTGCTGGTTCTGGCAGAGGAGAGTCACTTCATCAACCCATTTCCCATCTGTAAAAGAGAAGTAATAATACTTCCTTTCTCTCACTCTTGGTCTGAGTTGAAAGCTCTTTGGGACAGAGATTGTATCCTGCTCTGTGTTTGTACTGGGCCAACACATTGTGGCCTCAGTTTCAGCTAAAGCCTTCAGTGCTACTGCAACACTAATAATAATATAAAAGTTGTAAAATTTAAAAACACAAAATTATCTAAAAATCAAATTCTCCTTCACTAATCTGCCAAAAAACTGAATTCAGCCATTGTTCGTTTTCCTCTGATTAGCAAACTTTCCCTCAAATAGTTAGAGGCAAAGGATTAATAAAGGAACAAAGATACAGAAAGGGGAAGTCACACCGGAGATCAGATACTGAAGAACCCAGGGAGAACTGAACCCAGGTTTCTTAATACCCAGTTCTCCTTCATATCTGTTATACCCAACTGCTTCCTGATTTAATGGCTATAGACACAAGAACTTTGTTGTGGTGTGTTTTGCCATATATTTACATAATTGATAGGTTACCCTGCAATGATGTATTATACATTTCCTGATGACTCCTAGTCTATTCCAAACTCCTTAATTTGCAAAATTCCCATTGATTTTAATATTACTTTTGTCTGAGAAAGGAGTTCAAGACTGGGATCTGTAGCGGAAGTTGACTGAGATTTGTCCATTCAAATATATTCATTATAGCAACTCCATCTGTTTAGCTGTCACAGTCCAGGTAATGTGTCTGATCCCAGAATTAGAAAAGAAGAGACCTCGATGTGTGGTCCAGCAGAACAGAAAATGAAAGTGACCTAGGGAAATGCTGCCTTCTGAAGCCTGAAGAGACTGCAAGGGAGTAGAGAAGAACAGGTAGCCAATTCAGCAGAAGTGAGTTTTAAGAGAGTATTTTAAAAAGTAGCATACTTCAGTAATGAAGGTGAAAAGAGACTTTATCTGTTGACCATATCTTGTAGCAAGTAGATAGAAACTGATTCAGAACTATAAATTAATCCCTGTACTGAAGACTTAAGAACACTGCAAAAGCTCCTTGTAATTAATGAAAAACATGAAAGATAACTAGGACAACTGGGCCACAATTAGGTCACATGTTAAAACCTCTTATTTATTCAGAATTCTGTATTGTTAGACACTTAGCAGCCACATTTTATTTCATTTGCATTGCGCTAACCAACAAGCTGGAATTTCATTTATAGTGTTTTTTTCCTCTTTTGCTGATCCTCCATTATCATTGACCTAACAAACAAATCTGTGTACCGACCTCATTGATGTCACTCTAGGAAGACCACTAAAAGACATATCCCACCATCTCTTTCTGTGGGGCATGCAGGATTGTAGTTGCAGTGGCGCACATATAGTCCTGCAGTGCAAGGGGGAGAGAGCTTGAGGATGTGTAAATCTGAGTGCAAGTATACAGCTATACCACAGTAGAATGAGTGGTGAGAAGCAAAGGCACAGAGGTATTTAGCAGCTGAATGTAACTCTGCTTTGTGGCTTTAAAAATGTTTGAAATAATATGTGAATAGACCACTGAGACTTGCAGAAGGGAAATTTCAAATATTACATTTCTGGCAGCCCTTTTCCGTTAAAGCATGTCTGGGGGGCAATGTTATCCTGATATTCTTCAAATATATTGTTGCAAGATATACAGCAAATATACTGCTCAAGAGCCAAATTTTGTCAGGTAATCTGTCCTCCCTACATTAGTATCCCTCCCATTCCTATGAACAGGAGTAGTACACTTGTACTACAGAGACAGCAACTACAGATATTTGGAAAAATATTACCAAGCACTTATGATAGGAGAAAATTTCCCTAATATATAGTGTATCATATGTCCTGTGAACACACAGTCATGTTGTCTTAAAGGACGGTGTTAGACTCCATTATGACAAATTAATGTAAGCTTTAGAAGAAGATCAATTCTTCTATAAGTATTAGTTTTTTCATATTCCCAGGATTATTCATGTCGTTTTTTTCTACAACGAAGAAAAAGCTGAAATGGTTGTTATGGAACACAAATAGTTTTTTATTTCATATGTAAGTGAAAGCATCATCAAAGTGAACCAGCATCAGTGCTGTTAGCCATTGTGTACATTGCCCTACACAATTCTGTGAATGTCTTTCCACCTCGATCCATAATACTCTCCTTATTACAGTCTGAGGCTCCTATTGAGCAGATATTATCAATAACGCTGAATTGTACCAAGATGTTTGGATTACAGTGTTCTTAAAATGTGTCTAACATAAGACAACAAACTAATTTCCCCTTGAACTCTGGTCTCCAGAGATGAAAGACTAGTTGCACTGAACTACTACTGCATCCTCACCTCCTGCCTACTTAAAAGGGTTTGTTTAATCTCTGTCTTTCATATCTGCTACTCATGGATATCCATTATTAATTTAACCTGTTATTTCTGATATTTTATTTAAAAAAATGAGAAACAAACATATCCTATTACTATATTGCAATGTCTCATAAGGATCATCTAATAACCCAGTCTTCTTTTGTACTTACACATTTCAGTATCACCCTATATATTTTTAATTTAAGCCACAGAAAATTCAGTTTGCTGCCATTTTGTTAGAGCTTTAACTAAAATATTTCTTTAGTTCATTGCATATGTGAAGTAAAAAAGCATCTGCCTAATGCTTTAGATTATTTAGCCAAATATTAAAGATATAATCCACAAATTGAACAACCTATCCTTATCCCTTATGGCCAGAATTAATAAACCATAAAGCTGATTGATCAAAAATACTGCACCCTCCCTACAGACATTAACTCAGTTTGTGCTTGCTGTCCCCAAAAGACTATGAGCATATACTACTATGTAAAGTAGTGCATACCAAAGTAAATTGGAGACATCACATCAAAAAATATAAATAACTTAAACTAATTTTTAAATGAACCAATTCAATTCAACTGAAATGCAAATTGTATAGCTTTCCAGTGCAATGCTGATTTTCGGTCAGTCATGAAACAAAGAGATTGAAACATGCATTTAGTGGAAGATGATATGAAATGATGTGGTATTTCTCACTATCGCACATTTGAAGTTATGTTAAATGTGTTATGATTGGGCACAGTCACAAACACTAATTCTGTGAGCTACTTTATTCAGCATGGCTTCTGCTAAGGTGGATTTTTAGCTGAGTTTGACTTCAGTGGTACTATCCCCAAAACCAGAGTTACTCATATGTGTCCAAAGGCCTCCAAGATGCCCGTTTAAGTCAATGTGTGGTGTGAAAAATCAGTAGCTTATTAAAGAGCTCATGTCTCCATTCCCATAGGTCTTTCCTGCCAAGTATGAATGTAGAGATTTTTTACCCCAGAACCTCATCAAAATTCACCCTGAGGGAAATCCCTTGTAAGCTATGAGGATGTTAGATGATATCTGGTACTTTTTCAGTCTCATCGTTCATTATACCTGAGGGCCAACAGCTACAAACTTTTGCATCACTCCAAGAAACTCAAGAATTAGGATACAAAATTGTAAGCTTTTCACACACAAAATTCGTATTCAAGTAATCAGGAGTTCCACCGACACAGTTTGCAGGATCAGGGCACTGATATTTAGAAAACTAATTCTAGGACTTTGAGGCAGCAAGCTTACTAAATTTTATAAACAGTTTTTGTAAATGGTCGAGTTAGGTCTGAGAACAGTCAGGCTATTTACAGGGATTCACAAACTGGGAGTTGCAAGTTTATGTGAGTGTCATGACTAAATGCCTCCCAGCTAGCTAGCAAGTCTGCTCTAAAAACTGATATCTGTATATTTTTAATATCACTTTTCACAGCCTCCCAGCTAACTAGCAGATTCACTGTGAAGTCTGTGCTGGTAAGTCTGCTGTGAAAAATGATATTAATAAGCATATAAATATCACTTTAAATAGTGTTAAATATAAAAACTTGGGCTTAATTTATAAGAGGGATCCACTCAAAGGCTTGCTGTGTGTGAAAGGGGTCACCAATACAAAAAGTGTGAGAACCACTATGCTATAATCTACTGGTCTGTACCGAATGAAGTCCTGAGTATATTCTTGTGCTAAAAGGCTTTGGAAGAGCCTACCATTTGAAAGTATTATATTGTATTTAAAGTATTATAGCTTCTTTCCTCCTGCATACTCTTATGTGTGGGGTTGCCAGCTCTCCCAGACGGGATGGACTGAATGGCATTTGCAGCAATGGCGTCCGGTTAGACTGAGCTGACAACCTTACTTCTGTAACACATTGTATCCAGCATCAGTTAAGCTCCTTAGTTTAATATCTGTCAGATAACTAATGTAGTTTATTAATTAATTCATTAAACTATTTTTACAGTTGTAGATTTGCTATCTTTGCCTACTTTTCTTGCTGGGTGTTGTAATTGCCTATTCTTATTAATTATTTTAGTAGAGATTTTTAATCTCTAGAGAACTGTTCTTGTACACTGGGAGCCTTTAGGGATGCAGATAGCACGGTGATAGGTAATATCTGGCCTTCATGACCCTCTACATGAGGCCTCCCATTCCTGCTACATACCCACCCCAAGAAACAATGCAGGGACAGGAAAAGAGCAGTGAAGGCAGGTCCTCCACTTGTTGAGAAGAGTTGCCAATCTCAATAGAAACCATACAGACAAAAGGAAGAAGCTGGTCTGTTGTGATTTCTGGTTTTAGAGAAAAAAAGGTAAGAAAATTGGTGTGGGTTTTTTTTTTGTTTTTTAATTGACTGTCTTTTCCTCATCACTGTTGCTGAATGGACGCAAAGAAGCTAGTGAATGGAGATTTGAAAACTGCCCACGTTTCAGAAGTGTTGTTTAGGGATTTCCAAGTGTGCAGTCTAACGGAGAGTCGAAACAGGATATAGATTTTAGTGGTGACGTTGTAACTGACTCAGCATAGAGGCACAAAAAGGGTTGCCTTTTCATCAACTGCCTGCATAGCAGTACCTGTATAAGAGGCAGCCACTATCTCAGTTGCTGAACACCTAGAAGTAGAGTGAATTACAGCACAGTCAGCAATGCTACATTCTTTACAGAATGAGGATCTGGGCCATAGATATGGCTCTATTGGCTCTGGCTGTCCAACTCACCCTGGCATATGCCAGGCACCCTTTCAAAATGTGTAGAACTTGCCACTTGAGTTGGTGCTTCCCTATTAGGCCTCAGGCAGACAGGTTGTGCTGGGCACCTCTGGACACTGCTGCTATGTTGTATTAAAGCCACAACAAGTTCCACATAAATATTTTCCTCCACCAGACATGGTGTTTATAGATGGCCAACCCATCTTTTAATTGATGTGTGTGGGTTTGTTTCAGTTTGTTGGGTTTTTTTTAAATTTTCAGGCCTGGGTTAACTCCCACTAACTCTAAAGCAGTGATCCACAAACTTTTCTGGTCATGCCCCACCTTACCTGGTTTGCACCATGGCCTGGGGATGTAGCTGGGGTTCAGGGCCAGTATCGAACCTAAGAGCCAATTGGCAAGGTAGAAGATGTGGTTGGGGCCAGAGCAGAGCAGGGTAGCACACTCTCCCTACCCCCATAAGGGTTGGTTCAGGCCACACCACACACCCCTAAAAGCTCTTAGGTTTGGAGACTACTGCAAAAAATGCATTATATGAAAATTAATTGTCTATAAACTATCTACATTTATGGATTATCTCATCTGCCTTGTTGGATTTCACTTACGTGCTCATATGTTGTTCAGACATGGTATATAGGAAATAGGTGTCAAGAAAAGGTGTTTTTAGCAGGATAATTTAAATAACACAGCAACTGTTGTCTTGTTGACAATAACTCTCTTTTTTTCTGGCTGAACAAGGAAGCAATTATTCCCTCATGAAGCTATCCAATACATTTCACCTGTTCGTGCTTTGGTGTCATAATGATTCAATCAAAGCTCTCCAGGCATTCTTGTCCCAGAAGTATTGGTCATTCTGGCTAGGGATATAAGAACATGTGTTCACATTATTTAAAGCATAAATGTTGGCTGGCCTAGAAAAGGACAGCAGGCAAAATAGTCCTCATTTGCTTTCTCTTTTTCTTCTGTTTCTTGCTGGGAACCCTCCCATAGGGGCTTCATCATTTCAGTTTGAAAAACTTTTCTTAATTCTTTTTTTTATCAAATAACTTGTATCCGCTGGAAAAGGATTTCAGAGAACTGACTCACCCTGCCCCTTGCCCGTGTTTTAATCACTCTAATTAGCTATGAAGGCAGTACTGAT
The DNA here is from genome assembly GCA_032595735.1 of Pelochelys cantorii. Lineage (NCBI taxonomy): Eukaryota > Metazoa > Chordata > Testudines > Trionychidae > Pelochelys > Pelochelys cantorii. The sequence goes on along the minus strand of CM064328.1, from coordinate 60,171,560 downwards.
TATTTTCTCCCAAGTGGGTCAAGTATTAGTAGTAACTTGCATTTAATTAACCCTGCTTGCCTATATTAATTTCTCTTTCAACTTGCTCATAAATATAAACAATGCTTGTTCACTTTCGCTTCTCAGTTTAGCAAAGTCTAACTCCATTCCAAACATTATAAGTGGAAGGGAGGATGTTCAGTGTCTGCCAGGTGGCATCTAGCACTTTGCAGAATTGAACCCTACGTGATTATTCAATAAACAGATGAAAACAAAACTAACACATGTTGGTAGACCTTTCTCAGCTCTATCCAAAGTCCATGTCAATCAATGGGCATCCTCTTATTGATTTCAGTGACGTTTGGCTCAGGCCCTGAATTTAAAGCTAGACAGGCTCTTCTGCATTCACCTTTATAATATTATCTATAACTATATATTTAAATAAGGCTGATATGCTTCCAGATAGTCAGATAACTGAGACTATAATATGAAAATAGTTGAGCCAGGGATATAGAATAGTTCAGCGTGCTCCTTGCACTATTACTTTCTCTAGCAAATCTAGTCATATACATTGCAAATTTGTTTAATTTATGTAAGAATTTTAGGCAGATTCTGGTGTCAAAATCAACTATAACAAAAGAGAAGCCTTTGCTATCAATATCTTAAATTGTTTTAGCAGATTCATTTCCACTTCGCTGGGCTAATTATTCTATAAAACTAGCCAATTAGCCCATCATAAGATGGGTTTGTCAGGTCTCTCCTCCACCTTGGTCTTTTCTCCTGAACCTCCGGTCTCTCGCTCCATCTCTCTCTCTCTCTCCTCCTACTGCCTCCCCCTCTCTCTCTTAGCTCTCCTCCGCCTCCTGAGCCTTCTGCCTCTCTCTTCGTCTCTTTCTTTCTCGTCTCCCCCTCCTGCCTCTCACTCTCCCTTTCTCTTCTCCTCCTCCTCCTCCTCCTGCCTCTCTCTCCCCTCCATCTCTCCCTGCCCCCCTTCCCCTTCCTCTTCCCCTTCCCCTCCTGCCGTGGCGCTCGGCTGAGTGCTTCCTGCTCAGTCGGGCCATCGTGAGGGAGGGGGCCGGGGCAGTGACGTACACGGCCAGGGGGCAGGGCTGTGTATGTCACCATCCCGCCCCCCCTTCCCCTCCCACCGCGGGGGAACCCAAATGGCCCCTTGCGCCACTGGCTCCCCCGCGGCAGCCTGGCTGAGGGGCACAGCACTCAGCTGAGTGCCACAGCGGGAGGGGAAGAGGGGGCGGTGATGTACATGGTCCCGCCCCTCTGGTCGTGTATGTCACCGCCCCGCCCTCTTCCCCTCCCTCCATGGCGGCTCGGCTGAGTGTTTCACGCTCAGCCGGGCTGCTGCGGGGGAGGAAGGGCGCGGCGGTGATGTACACAGCCGGGGGCAGGGCCATGTACGTCACCACCCCGCCCCCCCCTTCCCCTCCCGCCGTGGCACTCAGCTGAGTGCTGGGTGCTCAGCTGGGCCGCCGCGGGGGAGCCCCAAACGGCCGCTTGCCGCCGCTTGCTCCCCGCCGCGGCCCAGCTGAGCGGCGCAGTGCTCAGTGGAGCGCCACGGCGGGAGGGGAAGGGGGGCGGGGTGCTGATGTACACGGCCAGGGGGCGTGGCCGTGTACGTCAGCGTTACAGACTCACAGACATTGGGCTACTATATATATGATTCTCATACAAATTAAAGATAAAATCTCTACCAATTGGCTTACACTATTACAAAAAATAATGAAGATCTAGAGAGATGGAAATCTCTCATTTTTCCCATGAATTGCAAGAATAAATTTCTAAAAATAAATGCATTTGCTAGCTTAAATTAACTTTTTCAAGTTTTATGTTACCTGAACCCTCATTAGGAACTCACCAGAAAATATATTTAGTCTAACAAATGACCTGAAATGGGCAGACTGCCTGTATCACATATTGGAAAATGGCAGAGTTTTTCTCTAGATTTTAAATTTTATTGCTTTTTAGTTCAAATGAGAATTCTGGTAAATTACTATAATAGCAGCTCTCAACAAAATTGAGTTGTAAGAGAAGTATCTGGTTTATTTAATGTTTTCTAAAGGAAGGCTGGTAATGGCGATGTCTACACTGCATTTTTTTTGCAGAAAAGGATATGCAAAGGGCACGCTCATTTGCATACTTTCTTCCGATTCTTTTTGTGGAAGAAGTTTTGCCACTAAAAAGCCCTGTGTAGACAGGGCCATTTGTTGGGAAAAAAACACCCTTTTTCGCAAGACCCTGTAAACCTCGATTTTTGAGGAATAAGGGATTGTGCAAAAAAGGGTTTTTTTCCAACAAATGGCCCCATCTACATGGGGCTTTTTAGTGGCAAAACCTCTTCCGCAAAAAGAATGGGAAGAAAATATGTAAATGAGCATGCCGTTTACATATCCTCTTCTGCAAAAAAGTGACAGTGTAGACATAGCCATGAGTGACCACCCTTTTATCTACCATTCAATTAGCTGAGGCCAAAAAGTGCCTGTGGCCTTCCTCATTTATCTCTTCTTTCTCCTACAGATGGCATGGGCGGGGGAGGGGGCATGGTTTGTTTGTTTGTTTTTTCTGGTCTCTTCAGAGAACTTCAATTACTGGTTAAATAGAAACTTTACTGAATAGAATCTTTATGATCCAACTTTCGAAGCTTTGTGATCCAACTGCAGGACTAGAGTCTGAAAGAGTTTGTTAACAATAATATTGTATAATATATACAGGAACAACTAATGCAAATTATTTGAAGTATAAAGATGGACACATACATTGTTATATTCCCAAGACTGTAGCAAATGATCAACTAGGGCCATTATTAACATGTGTTGGAGTTAACCATTTAAATAAAATTAATGAGAATGAACATGCCCCTTGAACTTGAATTTGTCAGTACGATTAATCTGGGTGTCATACTGTTCCAAAGAACAATTTCTCTGCTTTCCCATAGCCGGAGTCACTGGATGCTAATTACTAGTATTTAACCTGACTAAGATTACTGTTACTGGGGAAGCTAATAGGTGGCAACTACGCAAGTAGAGATCTATTCAAATAATTCATTAGAAATTCAGAGTTACAAAACAGTGGAGGTTATGTGGCTTGGGAAGAGGGACGATAGACTGAGGACTTATGGGAAAGTGGAGTAGAGGGAAAGTTATTGATTGGCAAACAGCGATGCAATATTTTTATTTTAAAAAGAAAAGGTTTAAAAAATTTAATATGAAAAATTTTGTTTTAAGTTGAAAAAAATTACTCCAATTCTCCAGGGGAAAACTTGTGATAGATTAACACAAAATGATTCTCCCCTGCCTTTTTTTTTTGTTTGTTTGTTTGGTTAGCAAACTGAACAATCAATTATTTGCAGAGCTCTCACACCATATTTTAAAACAGTTAGAAAGGAAATGTCATTCTCTTCAATCTCTTCATCCTCTCACTCTAGCTAGAGGTGCCTGATTCCTTTTCCCACAAACTCCAGAAAATGTACAGTCCAGGCCCTCATCTTTATACCCTGTAGCTAAAAAAAAAAGTCCTTAATTATTAGCACCACTCCTATTATTGGGATTGGCATGGGACAGGAGCATTCTGTACAACTGCACTTGAGAAAATCCCTGAAACTTGCTGCCATGGAATCCCTGCCCAGTGTGTTTGCACAGTACAGTTAATGTTTGATGCACGGTGAGATGTTGGGGGGGGGGGGGGAATTGTATGTCTTAGGTATAGCAGAGTGGGAGTTTCCCTCTTCAATCCTCCAACAGTCCAGTGTCATGTTCTGACAGGTTTTGGATAGACTGTGACTTAAATTTTTGAATATGTGCCTAGAGACCATGATGGCTGCAGATGTAAATAAATATAGAAAAATTAAGGCTCCTAAGATGCTATAAGAGACAAAGAGATACTAACACATTTCTTTAAACACTCAGCAACCCAGACATCTGTTGCCTAAAGAGAAATAGATCTTATTATTTTTGCTAATATGACTGGGACATAGAATTTCTCTCTTTGTTGTACTTCCTGTCCATGATTTTTGATGGGCTTTCACCAAAGTAAAACAAACTGTAACATTAATAGAAGATCTGAATTATGGGTGTCTGAGCATTGTGTAAAGTGCCTAGCGTAAAGGAGAGGTCATTTCCAGCATCAAATCCGGAGGCGTTTGCAGGTTTGTTTATTCGGTACAGCTCATCATCCCTTTGTGTGGCAGAGAGGCTGGTATCTGTCAGCAAATGATATTTAATATGGAGCATAATTATGCTAAGATGATTTGCATAAATCTATAATGAGATGTTGAATTGATTTCACCTGGCATGCCAGAAGCTGTCTGCTTACAGGAGAAAGTTAATCAGTTTAAAAGATGTTAATTAGCATCCTTAAACACCTTCTTTGTAACAATAGACACTCATTTTGAAGATCCAGAATGTTTACAGAAACCTATTATGATCCTATCAATAAATACCTATGTGAGCGTGGGGAGAAGGGATGTGGTTAGATAATAAAGAAAAGCAATCGGGTAATCACATTTGTGAGGAATGTCAAGGCAGATAAATCAACCATGTGAAAGAAATTTGAGGAATATGTCTGGAAAAGGTTTTGAATTGGCAAGAAATTGAGTTGTAGAAAGGAGGAATGTCTGTTTTACTGACCAAAATGGCCGGAGGGGAATGCAGCATTCTAGAATTGTAGCGCCCCTTTCTTTTTACTGTACCTAAGCCAATGTAAGCCTACTTTGCTGATCTTTGCAGATAGGCCAAACCATTTATTTTGCTTTAATATAGTGGTGATGGATTTTTCTTTGTTTAATATAATTTTTACAAGACAATATGATCATAGATTATTTGCATGAGTAGCTTCGTGCATTCCACACCAGAAGAGAGCAAAGTCTTCAGCCTCAAAGCAAAAAAGTAGACAAGGTGAAAAAAATCTAAAATGTTAGTCACAGATCTTGATCAAAGAGGTTCTCCCAAGAGGGTATGTTGCATATAGAGCTGAGATCATGAGAACAAAAGGTACATACCTACAGACTAAGGAGGGGACATGAATAGGAAAGGATGCAGAGAACAGTCTGCATGACTAATTTTTCTGCTATTAGTTGAACTCTTTTGAAGCAGTCATCAAGCTGCATCAACCTGTCATGTGGTGTGAGGGCTGGATGGAGAAGTAAATGCGTATTAGGAATTTTTGGTCACTGCTGTCAGTTCTTTCTACCTCAGGTTTCTACTAGATTATTCACCTATTAAGCTATAGTTTCATATGCTGCCAGTCACTTTTACTAAAGACTCTCAGCACTTTCCAATTTCTGCTTTCTGAAAATACTGGTAATCTTTTTTATGTCTCTCTTAGCATGACTTTCTTCCATCTGATGACAGGAAGGGGGTGGATAAAAGAGTACAACAAGGCCTGGAGAATCTAATCATAAATATACAACAGTATTGTGCTGTCAATGATATCAAAACATTTCAAGAAATATGCTTCTGTGTTACTGAACCCAGGTATGCCACCACAAACACAAGAAATATGAACCAACCTCCTAAGTTTCATTTTATTATCCTTTTAAACCCAAAGATCTCATTAGTAATTCAGCACCTGAGTTCCTTCAATCTGAAAAATATTTCCTGCTTCCTCTAGAATTAATTTACACTATTGGTTGTTGACTTTAGCAATCTCTTCTTTATTCCTTACATTAAAGAAATGCTGCTTGAATTGTTTAAACTGTACATTAGTCCTCTTCTCAGTATCAGGCCAAGACTTCTTGTTTTTAATGTAGCAACCCATTTCATTTTGTTTTCCTTACCTTTCTGGACACTGCACCCATCTGTGACTCTTCCCCAAAATGTTTAGAATCTGTCTGACTTCCTCTCACAACTTTTATTTCCTAAATTTGGGATCTCTTTAGTTGTCATTGCTGAAGGTGGACAGTCAGGAAGAATGTAATCAAAACTACACACAACAACTCTCCAATGGTGTTTTACTAGTGACCCATAAAGTGCTGGAATGACTGTTTAAGTATATTAGTGTTGGGTGAAATATTAACTCAATTTTTTATTGAAATAACTGAAAAAAATGCAGAAAGCATCTGTATTACTGTTTTCAAAGTAAGGTAAGTTACGTGGCTCTGGATAATTGACTGGGTGAACCTACCTCATGTGATAGCATTGGTCTCCTTGTTTTGTTAATTTTTTTTCACAGAAATGGCTTCATTTTAGGTGTTTTATTATAGAAGAGGTGGGGCTGAAAGGGAAAAAAATCACAAAAAATGGTAGGGTCTTGTTTCTGTTTATACATACTACTCATACTACCCAAAGAATGCCCAGGGGTATAGTGGCATTCCTGGTGGTGATCACATCAACCAGGAGGGTAGGCAAACTAGGAATGCTTGTGGTAGATGCCCGTATGCAATCTTCCATAAGGACATGGTGTCCATAAAGCTGATCCCAAGGTCATTCCTGAGGTGATGTCATGGTTTCTTGTCAACCAAAGCATCCACTTGCCTGTGTTCTAATGCTATGCCATAGCTGGCAGGGAAATGGTGAACTGGCATTCTTTGGGTACACAGCGGGCCCTTGCTTTTTTACCTATCGAGGACAAAAGTGTTCCAGAAGTTGCCTAGATTTTTTTGTCTCACTTGTGGAGAGGAAGATGGGGGGAGGCCATTTCTGCCAGAGACTGTCAAAGTGCTCAAGATGCACAGCACTTTGCTATAAGCTGTGCAAAGTCCCTTTGCTCCATAAAGTAAGTGGGTATGCACCACAGTTAGGAGAGGATCAGGAGGTACAATAGGAGTTTTGGGACACATTTTCCCCTACTGGAAACCTACCACTCCAAAGAAGATCTAAATGCACATGCTAAAATATAGAAAAGGCCAACCAAATTTGGAAACATAACTTTCAGAGGGAAACAATCGTGTGTGTCTGGCATTCGCCATGGTGGTTGCAAACACCCATGTTCAGAAGAGGGAAAGCCACTTACACCAATGAAGGATAGAAGTCCTACCATGAGTTATTTCTAATAGGAAGAATCAGTAGATTACAAGTAATCATTTGTAAGTTAATACTCATCTAGTGTGTTGTGATCCAGCATAGACTTCTTTTTATGGACTTCAAAATGCAGGGATCTTAGAAGCATCTGAACCCTAGGGCACTGGAAAGGCCTAAGTGGTGAAAATTTAGATGGGAATGAAAACATGTTTAAACAGCTAATGTGTTGACTTCCTGACTGCACACGAAGGGATGTGTGGAGGATAAATGGTATAAATTCTGATCATATTGCTGGAAACTGCACATGAAGTCCTCGGAAATATGAAACCAGGTCTAGAAAGATAAGAAAGGAGACTTGGTGGTGGAATCCTCAAGTTAAAGGATCTGTTGAAAAGAAGAAGGTAACTGTTAAATTTGCTGCCAGAATGGGAATGATGTATATATTGAGGCAACAAAGGAGGCCAAACAATGTTGCAGCAGGCAAATGTTTGGCGTGTGAAGAGCCATAGAACTGACTAAAATGATATGGGCAGAGGAAGAAGACTATGTACGAACTCACGAAGGCAAGAGAATGAAAAATGACTGGTGAAGGGTTGCTTATATTAAAAACAAATATGGTATATTGCAAATGAATGGTGAATCAAAATCTGGAGTGGATATTTTGAAAGAGTGATGAAAAAAGGGAACTAAAAACACATAAGCCGAACTCGGACATGATAGATTGCTTTCACAAGGAAGATGTTCTAGAGACACTTACGTGCCCTCTTTTTTTCATTGTCCTGGATCAATGGCTGAAGTCATTGGGAAGGAAAGGTGTAAATTACTTTACAAGTCTGTTCAATGATGTTCTTAAACATAAAATGCCAGATGAACACTGTAAAAGCTTTGTAGTGCCCATTTTTACAAGTTTTCAAATCCTTGCCATGTAAATATCAGAAACAAGAGTGATTATAACAGTCGTGTTTTTGTTTAAAGACATTATACAATAATATAGGAATTTGATCTTTTAACTTAACAAAATGTTACTACGTTTGTCTGTGAGCATATTTACACCTAGGTTTCTAGTGATTTTTATTAAATTGAGTGAAATCTCCAGACACATTTCTTAACAGACCAGTTATCTATTCAATGTTATACTCAAAAAATTGAACTGGTGTGCTATTTTTCACAAGTGAATATACTCTGACTACTGCATAAAAGGTAACCATCTAATTATCTATTGGTCGTCTGTCTATTTTGCCAGCAAGTAATTGGAGTGTTAACTTTTCCATACTACAACCTCATATTTGTATAAGTCTCAGAGGGATAGTTATATTAGTCCGTAACTTTAAAAACATCTTTTAAAAACAACGAGTAGTCCTGTGGCACCTTAGCCCTGGTCTACACTAGGGAGGTATTTTGAAATAACTCCCCTTATTTTGAAATAACAAGTGGAACATCCATACTACCCAGCCCATTATTTCAAAATAATGGGCTGGTTATTTTGAAATAATAATTCCTGCTTTCCTTTGGGAATAAGCTTATTTTGAAATAGTTATTTCAAGAGTTATTATTTTGAAATAAGTTATTTCAAAATAATTTCCTAGTGTAGACATGCCCTTAGAGACTAACAAATATATATAGTATTGTGAGCTTTCGTGGGCAAAACCCACTTCTTCAGATAAGTTGTCCCCCTTTTTTTCTGCACTCAAGATTACCTCTATGACTTCATTTCCCATCTGTAAAACACAGTGTGGTCCATTTTAAGTTCTGCATAAAGGCTTTTAATCAACGAGTCATTTTCTGATAACAGAAAGATGACTGAGTGACTCTTCTTCTTCACAGCAGTAAGATTTGGTCCTTTCTTCTGCCAGTAAGCTCTTCAATTGATTGTGATAATACTTCATATGCCTGCTCTCTCCATTATTATCCATCTTTTGAATCTTGAGGAAACTCTTCATTAATATAAGGGGGATTGATATATTAGATCTATGAATTATGCCATCCCATTGATAGAGAAGTGTTCTTGTTGATGATCTGATCTAATCCCTATAATATGAATGGGCATCGTTTAAGTGGGCACTCATAGACTTCAGTTGTTTAATTTCCTCCACTAATCACATAGTGTTTGCCCAGTAAGATCAGTGTTTAAAGGCATCGATCATGCCTTAATTGAATAGACACAATGAGGATTATTCTATTTGCTCATATCAATTTTGGATCCTAGATTAGTCAGAACTAATTTTGAATCCTCATGGTTCCAGGTCCTGAAGACTGAATCCTAATTTTACTAATGCTGTTTTGAGATTCACGTGGAACATGTTAACATGTTTTATATTTTAACACATCCTTTGTGTTAATGAGCAGACAGGAAAATTCAGCCTTGAAAGAGTTCAGTATATTCCTTTGTGTCCTAGATTTAACCATATAAAATCTGCACTTGAAATGTAACTTGATTTGAATAATTGGTGTCATTATTTAATGTTCCTCTTTCACAGTGAATGTTTGGGAACAGGACTAAACATTTTTCAGTAAAGCGGATTTTTTTTAAAGGATATAATTTTTTTTTAAAGAACACCCTGAAAAGCCTCAGGCATGTTTGCCATAAGCCTGCATAGGAGGTACAGCACTGAAAGTAAAGGCTTTCATTTTAAAAAAATGTTTTAACAGGAACTGCCTTCAGGATCCTCTTTGAAGTCAGTGAAGCCAAAAGCTACTAAAACTTGACAGCTGCTATGCTACCTTGTGAAGGGTCGTCTCCCCCGGAACAGAGTTAAGGCTTGTTGGCTGGGTAATGTGCAGAAGCTTGCACTGCCATAGGTTGTGAATTTGTAAAGAAGTTTGTTCTCCAGGACTGTCAGCACAGCTCCTTTTATGAGTATTAAATTAGAGGGGATAGTTCACCCTCTGCCCATGTTAACCCTTATAATGTAGAAGGGAGGCAGGGGAATCCTCCTTGTGGGGGTTTTGTACCTGAAACAAGATGCAGATGCTGTGGAACAGTGAAGTGAAAATGCTCCTAGTTTGTAAATCACACCAGCTGTGTCTGGTGGCTATCATGGGTAGGCAATTACAAAGTATCACTCAAGATATCACTCAAGTTTGTGGAAATAAATATAGTACTAAGTCAAGAAAAGATACCCTTGGATGAGTTTGGATGATGCTTGGATGACCTTTGCAACAGTGTGAAGGCCTGCTAATTCTAGTGGGGGCTCTGAACAGGCATACAGCTCTGCTCACAGGGAACTCTATGCAGAAGCAGAAAAAGCTTGCCCCAGATGAATTGTATGGCTGTTCTAGCATTGACTTCAATGGGTGCAGGATTTCACTCTGTGTCTTTAAAGAACCAAATGAGAAATATTTCTCAGTAGAACTTTTATCCTTAGAAAATGACTGCTCTTCTGCCTTACTTCAGCTGCAAGTCAGTAATGTATATTTTGTTTGAGATAAAGATTTCAGCAGCTCTTCTTTGTGGCCTGTCATTGCCATCAAATTAAGAGTTTCTTTAGAGGGAAGACCAAGTAAAGTCTTCTTATCTCTTTAAGACTTTACTGAATAGGTGTAAACACTGAAGGGTGTTACCATAGGAACCAAAGTTTGTAATGAGACAATACCATTTTGAAGGACACTTGAACATGTTACACCTGAGATCATGGTGCTTACTTCATGGTAACCAGAAAATAGGATTCAAAGTTACCATGCATTAAAGAGAAAAGAAGGTGTTGCTATATTGTGAAAATATTTCTAAGGTTTTGAGTATAGAATTTTATAAAATGGCTGTTCTGAGCAAAGTAGTGGAGTAACAGAAAGACAAAAGTGCTGGAATCTCTTGCAACTGGATGTGGAGGTAGGACATTCAAAAAGGGATGGGTTTTGTTGGGTTTTTTTCGTTTTTTTGGTGGTGGTGGGGAATTGGATGTGTGCATGGATTCAGCGAGTGGGAGAAGCGAGGGCAATTGGCAGAAATGGGAATGGGGAGACTGGAAACATGCTGATCCATATAGCAATGTCCCCTTCATGTTACTTATGTCTCTGGCAGTGACTGCTGCTTACAACAGCATTAACCTCCGCTCTTGTGCCAGTACTTGTTGAAGGGAGGTAATGATGAAGAATAGTTCACAGCTGTATTTACTACAGGAACACTGGAGAGTGATTCTCTGAAGATGGCATCCAATGACCCTAACCCTAACCAGACTCCATGTACAAGGTGAAACAGAAGGAGCAAAAGTGGCAGATTGTCAGTGTAAAAATTCCTTTTCTTGGTGATTAGTCTTCAGAAGGGAAGGATATGGCCCAAAAAGAAGAATCATTCTTCTGTTTGGGTAACAAGTATGATTCTGGGCTTATTCATTATCCAACTGTTGCAAAGATATAAAAGCCAGTATTTTCTCTGCCATATTTGTGTTTTCATGCCTCAGGATACACGTAAGGTTTTTTGCACAAAACCAGCCATTTTTGTGCAAAAACCTGCAGAGCGTCCACACCTCAAGCGTGTTTTTGCGCTAGAAAGTTTACAGTAAAATGGCAGAACAGAGGGCTTTTTGCAGCGTAGGTATACCTCTTTCTACGAGGAATAACTCCTTTTTGCGCAAGAGTTCTTGCACAAAAAGGTATGTGTGGATGCTCAACAGGGGTTTCTTGTGCAAAAAGAGCCTATCCAAAAAAATACAGGTGCTCTGATGGCCATTCTGCGAATGGCCATCAGAACTTTCATGCGCAAGAGTGTCCATGAAGTGTGGACACTCTCTTGCGCAAAAGTATATTGCTTTTGCGATGCATTTTTGAGGTGTGGACATGCTTTTGTGCAAGAAGTTTTTGTAGAAGTTTTTGTGCAAAATCCCTTCAATGTAGACAAAGCCAAGGTGTGCAAGAACCCAGTGCACCTTGATACATCTTGATACAGGAGTGCAGTTGTACATCTGTTAGCATACACTCAAAATTACTTAAGATTTGTACAGTGCATCCAGGATAAATTGCTGTTTAAGTGTTAACTTTGTATAAATACACATAGCTGTTCAGAATCACCCTTAAAATGTTAATGAATTTTTTATACTAATTGAGAAGAAACTTGGCCATATAATTTGCCTTAGTGAGTATGAGCTACAATCTAACTAAGTTTATATAAAATAGTTAATTATTAATAGCCACTGATCTCTTCTTCACCACAAAATATTTCTGAACTTTCAGTCCATTCTTTTTAATAGGCGTTTTTAGGACACTCAGCATAGTCACATAGTTTAGGAGTGACTTTAAGGATACAGCCTAAATCCACATTTATTACCCTTGTTTCCTCTTTCTTTTGACAGACTGGCATGACCATATCTTTTACGGTGCTTTATGATTTATCATATGTCAAAATGTGCACCGTCAACACAAGATATGACAACAAAAAAGTTTAGTTTCTGTTTACAGAACTTGCAAACATAACAGACTCCAACAGAAAGTACAAATAATATATTCAGGTAAGTCTAGAATCTGCTTTTGCATGACTTGCTGTACATAAAGGTACAATTATCATACCTTCTAGTCATCTCTCTATTATTATTAGTCATAGTAGCAGATATTTATTATTGAGATTATTGTCACAGCTTCTGTGTGACAGGCACCTTTCAAATATTGGAACAGAGTGAAACCATAAAAGATGAAAACCCAAAAGTGAAGAATAAATAAGCAGTTTTCTCATAAACACAGATGACAGTTAAAGAATGTGTAAATCTTGAATGACATTTGTTTAGTGGGCAAATAAAAACGGCATTTGAATTCTAGAAACATACATTTCACCATAAATATTCCAGTTTTCATAACAGCTTGATATAATTTGATAAGCAACTTGTTATCTGAACTAATATTTGGTCACATTTTTTTTGGCAGAACTTACATGGTGTATCTCAGGTCAAAACTTCTGTTGCTATGGTTATGTTCTCCTCCCATGTAGGTTTTTAATTGTCTTGCACAGAGATCAAAAAATATATGAGGAAAATGGCTCATAGATAAGCTATTGATTTCCCTTGTAATGGAATTATCCTTGTTATCCTTATGGCAAGCATCTGGAAATTTGCTATACATGCTGTCTTAGGGTCTAGCCACCTCTCCCCCCACCACACTACACACACACACCTTTCCCTCAGAAGCCACTGCGATCTTGCATGCACTGCATCATATTTACTGAATGCTTATTTACCCCTCTCTTACTCAGGAGGCTGGCATTACATTCAAGGAGTTTGATCTACACTTATATCCCCTTTCTGCTGCCTGTCACAGCCTTAAGGCAAATTCAGTCTGCTGTGTATAAAATGAACCAAAGTTATTTAAGATCAGTATTATCCTTTGAGTTTTATGAAGCTCAATAAGAATTGTAGCTTGTGGCTTAATACAGCCGCTCGGGAAAAGTTTCCATTGGAATTAGGTGCTGTTTTGCCTAAGCAAGGACTACATAATCGTGTAAGTCATTTTTAAGAGAAGTGACTTTCAAGGTGACTTGAGGTATCGGCTGGGATTATATTTTCAAATGTAGAAGTAGTGACTATTTGTGAGGGAGATACCAGAATTTCTGCTCTGTGTGATGTCCTTTTCTCTCAGGTAATTCAGTCAGTGTATACTCATTTATACCAGAGGTTGTTTTTGGTTGGTTGGTTGGTCGGGTTTTTTTACATCTAATACACAGCCACACTTGTTTATTATTTGAGAAAGTAATTAGCCATACTGCACTGTCTAATAATGGGTTGGGAGAAGAGTTCACCAAATAACAGTACATTCCCAAAGTTTACATTTACCTATCAAGTTCTTAGGATAGTCTTGATGCAGAAGAAAGCATTTTAAAAAATTCATAGCCATGGTGCGATCTTCTTTGATGAAAGGCACTTTTCCCTTCCCAACTGCTGAAGCCAAACCATAGTTTAGGAGTACTTTTGGATTCTTTGCTGCTGCTAAACCATGACAATAGAAACCATTACCTATGGATGTTGCTATCCTCTCCAGTTGACTAGGAGATTCCAGCCCACCCTGGCAAATAATGACCTGGCCTCAGTTATTTGTGTCTTCATCACCTCTCAGCTGAACTACCACAATGTAATATATGGGGCATGAATCCTTAAACACTTAAACTGCATTTAGAACAGAACACTGTAGTTGCATATCCTCAGCAACACAGGCTACTACCAGCATATCTAACCTGTTCTCCACTTTCAACATTAGCTTCCCATAAAATTTATTATCAGGTTCAAGGTCTTGGTATTTATCTTCAATAGGCTCCATGGCATGATCCCAGAAAATCTAATCTTCAAGGTGAAGACTGTGATTTACAACTTCACTCCTCTGTCCTGATGAAATTACCTACATTAAGAATAAAGATTATCTGTGTAGGAGACAGAATTTTCTTAGGGGGCCAGTCTGTGGAGTAAACATCCTAAGGACCATCAGAAACCTTCCCAACTTCCACTCCATAAACAAAGTGAATTTGTTCAAACTGGGCTTCTCTGACAAGCAGACTTTGTGACAACAAGACATGCCACAGCACACACTTCTCCCTCTCACTTGAGGGAGTTGGTACACAGGACAAATGTTAGTCACATCATTTGAGTTCACTATTGGAAGATTTAATGAACATGCTCCCTAAACCCGAATTAGAACTTGACCAGGCAATGTTTGTAGTTTTCTTCCCAGACAACCAGTTCCTTCCCATTCAATTTCCATAACATATGTGCAACTATTTTTTTGTACATACAAATACTCAGGTAAGAGTTTGTTTCTGTATATGAGCACATGAATAAGTGTATTCTTCCCCTAAGGGCTCAGCAGGCCCCTCAGTATATATTTGCCATGTGTGTTAGGAAGCAGGGGGAGACACGTGGGGGAACCATAGATTTCCAACATCTTGAGTGTGATCATTCCACCTAAAGCAGTAGTGAGGAGAAAAAGATGGAGGGCAGGAGGGGGGAAGCTTAGCAACAGAAAGAAAATTTTCCCTCAGTGACTTTGTGCCAGCTCCAAACTATGCAGCATATCCCAAGCTGTGTCCAGTTACAGAGGCAGAGTGACTTAGTACCTAGGGCCAGTTATCCTATCAGGCTTCCTGCTGCCTCCTGCTCATGGCCTAGAGGCCTCCAGTGTAATCACAAGAGGAGGAAACCCGTGTTACATGAGCAGAGAGAGAGACTGGCAGCAGCAAGCATTTCTGGTCAAGCAGTGGTGGGGAGCAGTCTCAAAACAACCAAAAAAATGCTTCTGACCAAACCAAAATCTTACAATAAATCTGACCCTAAATCCTCTCTCTCTCTCTCTCTCTCTCTATTAGAGAGGAAGGCAGACAAGCAGTTATTTTGAAATGTGGGGTCTGTGCACATAGATATCCTTTCTAAAACTTCCTAGTCCTGCCTCTCCTTGTGCTTTGTTTCAGTTTTAAAAGTGCTTCCAACCCTCTCCTCAAGAGAGCCAATGTTCCCACAATTTCTTCAGGCACTATTCCTGTATAATAACACCTAGGTTAATTAGTATGCGAGATGTATGAACAGGATTAGCTATATTTTAACCATTTTAATGGCAATGAATTTGTTATATTATACTTCAACTTAGTTTCAATTTGTAATCATGTATTGATAGAGCAATGTCATGCTGCTTTCTGGCAATTTGGGATTTTTTCCAATATGGCTCTGCAATCTTGCAGCTCTCATTGTGAAAATTGTTTGTATGAACTAACATATGCCTGCTACTTTTTAAGAATCAGCAAAAGTATTTAAGTTAGAGATTTAAGCACATGCTTAAATTTGAGTTTTATGAGATTATGCAGTATGAGTAGGGACCACTCACTATGCTTTGGATGTAGAATTGTACTCGGAAGCTATTTCAAAAGCCCACTCTCACTAATCACTTTCCCCTTTCTAACTAACATGGCTAATACAAAAGCAATGGAACTTCAAATAAGGGTCCATTAATACTGTCAGATGAATTTTCAATTCCTCATATGATCAAGTTTGGATTACAGAACAAGTGGTCCCCAACATGAAGTTAGCCAAATTCATTAGTCTTTGGATAAAATTGTCTAAGAATTTGAGCACACTCTCTAAGACTTGTTGTAAGGAAAAATCATAGTAAGTAACATGGGGAGATAAAGCAGACATTAAGAAATTTATATTGCCTGTCAAAGACATTTCATCCCCTTATTGGGCATAATTTATGTACTTATAATCACTTCATCACTGTCAAATCCTCCCAAGTTTTAATCCTTTTTAAGAAAAACTGGTACTATGAAAAAATCACTAATTCATTTTCCTGCTAACTTTCTTTTCCTAAATCAAAGCCATCTGTGACTTACAAGAATGAACACTTAAAAGTAAATAATCTTTTCTTTCATATTATAATTCATAAATAGGTTAACATATTTAAAATATCCAGACAGTGGCTCCTGGGCTGAAACTTTCCTTTACAGATGAGTTTTATTTCCCTAAAAATAGGATTAGATAATGCAAGTAACAGGCTCTTAACCACAGTGTTGTCACTAGGCCCCATGACAATAGACGTTGGTCATCAGAGGCTATAAAAGGTGATTGGTGTGGTGCTGTGCCTATAATTCCCTTTAAAAACCAAACTCACAATAAAAGCTGCAGCAGTTTACAAAAAAATACATGACTCAGGTACATCTTTCTCTTCTTTGAAATCCCTGGTGGACTTGAACAAAGAGAAGATTCCCATTAACCAATGGACTATTATTTTTGTATATTCCTATTTAAGTCTCTGAATGAAAGGAGAGTTTTTAAATCACAATCTTCATATCTGCTAGGAGAATTATACATGTGTAACAATTACAATAAATATTTTAAAAGGGTGATCTCCCACGAGACAGAAGGCGGCCTTTTAGTAGCTGTTATTAATGTTATTCATACACTAGAATAGAAACAAAAAGGTGCGTTTTCTATAAATATTCTGCAGTTGTTCACTTATGTTAAGGTTAATTAGGGCTGCACAATTCTGGACTGTTAAAGGAAGTTTGACTTATCAAACTCCATTAATTATCTCCTTTATTATGCATTAAAACTATAGCAAAGGGCTATATTTTAGACTTAGATGAACCCTCTAGTCCATGTAATTTGACTGACACTGGACTTACCATTTTAAGGATCAGTTAACCCAGTGATTCCTGTCCCTATTTCCTATTATACAGGTTGTACCTCTAAAAGCTGGGCTACAAAAGTGGAGGGCAGAGAATCCAAGCACAACTCAGCTGGGCTGCAAGGGAGGCAGGGAATTGGTGCATGGCTCAGCTGGGCTGCGGATGGGGCCAGGAAGCGGGGAGAGAGGTGGCGGGGGAAGCTGAAATGACCTCCAATGGTCCATCAAAATCCCTCATCTGGGACCAGTGAGGTCCTGGGGGCACTGGACAAGGGAGGTCCAACCTGTACCATTAATTTCTCCATTCTGCTGTATGGCCCCAGAAATTAACATAAAACTATAATGAGGTCAGCCAAAAATTAAATTCAGCAAGCATATATAGCTTAACTGAAACACACAGAAACATGTTGGGGAACATTTTAACTTGCTGGGACACTCATTAATGGATCTCAAAGTCACTGTATTGTTTCAGGCCAATTTCACAAGCCAACTCCACAGGGAGGCTCAACTTCATTTTCAAGTTTGATTCCTTCAACAGAGATATGAACAAAGACATTGGGTAGATGGCTTGCTATATTCCACATCCTAATGACATAAAAAAGCCAAACAATGGGTACTTAAAAACATTTAGTACCTTCTCTCTCAGCTTTATGTAGCATGGGCACTCTAATTGACCATTCTTTCCCCCTATTTCCCCTTCTTTTTCCTTTTCTCCTCCCTTCCCCTATCTGCTACTTATTTAGAAAATGGACCTTTAATAACTCCATTCATCTGAAGAAGTGGGCTACTCTTTTGAAGATGTTGGGAAGCTTTTGTAAAGGGAATCCATGTATTATAATTATTTGAGGGTAGCAGTAAGCACGTGGACAAGGTTGATTCACTTAATTCAGTGTATTTGAACTTTCAGAAGGCCTTTGACAAATTCCCATACAGAAGGATCTTAAGCAAAATAAACCATCATTGGATCAGGTCCTCTCAGGGATCAGTTACTGGTTAAAAGATGGGAAACAAAGAGTAGGAATAAATGCTCTATATTCACAGAGGTGAGAGGTAAATAGCAGGGTCCTCTAACAATATTGGGGCTAGCTATTCAACATATTCAGAAATGACCTGGAATAAAGGGTGAAGAGTGAGATGGAAAAATTTGCAGATGACTCAAAATTACTCAGTTAAGTCCAAAACTGACAGTGAAGAGTTATAAAAAGATCTCAAAAAACTAGGTAAGCACTTCACAAATAGCAGATGAAATTCAATATTGATAAATGGTAAGGCAATTCACATTAGAGAATATAATCCCACTACACATACAAAACAGGAGATATCAATTAATTATTACCAATCAAGAAAGCGTTCTGAGTTGTGATGGATAGTGCTCTGAAAATATCTGTTCAATATGCAGCAGCAGTTAAAAATTAACAGAATGATAGGAACCATTAGGAAAACGATACATAATAAGAAAATATCATAATGCCACTCTACAAATCCATGACATGTCAACCCTTGAATACTGCTTGCAGTTCTGGTCATCCCATCTCAAATATATATTAGATTTGGAAAAGGTAAAGCAAAGGGCAACAAAAATGATTAAGAGTACAGAATATCTTCCATATGAGGAGAGATTAAAATACAGGTCTTAGAAAACAGATGAATAAGGGGAGATGACTCATAGACTCATAGACTCATAGACTTTAAGGTCAGAAGGGACCATTATGATCATCTAGTCTGACCCCCCGCACAATACAGGCCGCAGAATTTCACCCACCCACTCCTAGAATAATCCTCACCCCTATCTCTCAGATATTGAAGCCTTCAAATAGTTTGAAGACCCCAAGATGCAGAGAATCCTCCAGCTGTGATCTGTACCCCATGCTACAGAGGAAGGCGAAAAACCTCCAGGGCCTCTGCCAATCTACCCTGGAGGAAAATTCCTTCCCGACCCCAAATATGGCGATCAGCTAAACCCTGAGCATGTGGGCAAGACTCCCCAGCCAGACACCCAGAAAGTTCTCTATAGTAACCCCTATCATCCCTCCATTGACCTATTTACCACTGATAATGACTAGTCAATTAGTTACCAAGACCATGTTATCTTGTCAAACCATCCCCTTCATAAACCCATCTAGTTTAATTTTGAAGCCAGGTAGATCTTTTGCCCCCACTACTTCCCTTGGAAGGCCATTCCAGAACCTCACTCCTCTAATGGTTAGAAACCTTCGTCTAATCTCAAGTCTAAACTTCCTACTAGCCAGCTTATATCCATTTGTTCTTGTGTCCACATTGGTATTAAGCTTAAATAATTCCTCTCCCTCCCTAGTATTTATCCCTCTAATATATTTAAAGAGTGCAATCAAATCCCCCCTCAGCCTTCTTTTGGTTAAGGTAAACAAGCCAAGCTCCCTGAGTCTCCTTTCATAAGACAGGTTCTCCATTCCTCGAATCATCCTAGTGGCCCTTCTTTGTACCTGTTCTAATTTGAATTCATCCTTCTTAAACATGGGAGACCAGAACTGCACACAGTATTCCAAATGAGGTCTCACCAATGCCTTGTATAATGGCACTAACACCTCCTTATCCCTACTGGAAATACCTCGCCTAATACATCCCAAGACCATATTAGCCTTTTTCACAGCCATGTCACAGTGGCGGCTCATAGTCATCCTATAATCAACCAGGACTCCGAGGTCCTTCTCCTCCTCCGTTACTTCCAACTGATGTGTCCCCAGCTTATAACTAAAATTCTTGTTATTAATCCCTAAATGCATAACCTTACACTTCTCACTGTTAAATTTCATCCTGTTGCTATCACTCCAATTTACAAGGTCATCCAGATCTTTCTGTATGATATCCCGATCCTTTTCTGAATTAGCAATACCTCCCAACTTTGTGTCATCTGCAAATTTTATCAGGACACTTCCACTTTTGGTGCCAAGGTCAGCAATAAAAAGATTAAATAAAATTGGCCCCAAAACTGATCCCTGAGGAACTCCGCTAGTAACCTTCCTCCAACCTGACAGTTCCCCTTTCAATATGACCCGCTGTAGTCTCCCCTTTAACCAGTTGCTTATCCACCTCTCAACTTTCATATTAATCCCTATTTTTTCCAATTTAACCAATAATTCCCCATGTGGTACTGTATCAAATGCCTTACTAAAATCGAGGTAGATTAGATCCACTGCATTTCCTTTATCTAAAAAATCTGTTACTTTCTCAAAAAAAGAGATCAGATTGGTTTGGCACGATCTACCTTTTGTAAAACCATGTTGCAACTTATCCCAATTGCCATTAACCTCAATGTCTCTAACTACTTTCTCCTTCAAAATTTTTTCCAAGATCTTGCATGCTACAGATATCAAACTAACAGGCCTATAGTTACCCGGGTCACTTTTTTTTCCTCTCTTAAAAATAGGAACTATATTAGCAATTCTCCAATCAAATGGTACAACCCCTGAGTTTAGAGATTTATTAAAAATTTTTGCTAATGGACCTGCAATTTCATGTGCCAGTTCCTTTAATATTCTTGGATGAAGATTATCTGGGCCCCCCGATTTACTCCCATTAAGCTGTTCAAGTTTGGCTTTTACCTCAGATATGGTAATATCTACCTCTATATCCTTAGTCCCATTTGTTATATTACCATTATCCCTAAGCTCTTCACTAGCCTCATTAAAGACTGAAGCAAAGTATTTGTTTAGATATTGGGCCATTCCTAAATTATCCTTAACCTCCACTCCATCCTTAGTAATTAGCGGTCCTACTTCTTCTTTTTTTGTTTTTTTCCTATTTATATGGCTATAAAACCTTTTACTATTGGTTTTAATTCCCTTTGCAAGGTCCAACTCTACCTGCCTTTTAGCCTCTCTCACTTTGTCCCTACATGCTCTAACCTCAATAAGGTAACTTTCTTTACTTATCCCTCCCATCTTCCACTCCTTATATGCTTTCTGCTTTTTCATAATCACCTCTCTGAGATGCTTGCTCATCCAGCTTGGTCTAACACACCTGCCTATAATTTTTTTCCCTTTTCTTGGGATACAGGCTTCTGACAATTTCTGCAACTTTAACTTAAAATAATCCCAGGCCTCCTCCACCTCAAGATCCATAATTTCTTTAGTCCAATCAACTTCCCTAACTAATTTCCTTAATTTATTAAAGTTAGCCCTTTTGAAATCAAAAACCCTAGTCTCAGATTTATTTTTGTTTATCCTTCCATTCAATTTGAACTGTATTAGCTCATGATCACTCGAGCCAAGATTATCCCCTACAACCATTTCATCTATGAGGTCCTCGCTACTCACCAAAACCAAATCTAAAATAGCATCCCCCCTTGTAGGTTCAGCAACTACTTGATGAAGGAATTCATCAGCTATCACTTCTAGGAATCTCTGAGCCCTATTATTATTACTAGCACTTATTCTCCAATCTATATCTGGAAAGTTGAAATCTCCCATGATTATGCAGTTTCCACGAGTATTTACTTCATTAAAAACATTAAAGAGGTCTCTATCCATATCCAAAGTGGATCCTGGTGGTCTATAACACACCCCAAGCACTATCCCAGGGGAGGATCTGATAGTTTTCTTCCCCAATGTGATTTTTGCCCAAACAGACTCTGTCTTCTCCATTCCATCACTTTTTATTTCTTTACAATCTACCTCATCTTTGATATACAATGCGACTCCACCACCTTTACCCTTATTTCTGTCTTTCCTAAACAGCACATACCCTTCAATACCTGTACTCCAATCATGCCTAGTATTCCACCATGTTTCTGTTATTCCTATAATATCTGGTTTCACTTCCTGGACCATTAACTCTAGTTCCTCCATTTTGTTACCCAGGCTCCTCGCATTGGTGTACAAACATCTTAATTTTTGCTGTTTGGCCTCACTCACATTCTTTACCCAATTTGGCACGGACATTGTACCTCCAATATGACCTATTAAACTAGTATCCACCCTACCCTTCCTCATGTACATTCTCCTACCCCCAGCTATATCCTTTACTTCATTTGCCTCCCCCTCAGTGTTCAAATCTGGCGTAGAGATTACCTGAACATCTCCCAACCATCTCCCCCAAATTCCTAGTTTAAAGCTCTCTTTATCAGTTGAGCCAACCTCCATCCTAGAAGTCTATTTCCCTCCCTACTTAGGTGAAGTCCATCCCGAGAGAACAGTCCTCTGTCCATAAATGCCTCCCAGTGGCCATACATCCCAAAGCCCTCCTTATAGCACCACTGCCTAAGCCAACTATTGATCATCATTATCCTGTCACATCTTAGTTGCCCTTCTCTAGGAACAGGCAGGATGCCACTAAAGATCACCTGAGCCTCAATTTCCTTAAGCATCCTCCCTAGCCTAGCATAGTCGCCCTTAATTCGTTCCAGCGAAAATCTAGCCGTATCATTTGTTCCTACATGAAAGATGATCAACGGATTCCTTCCTGCTCCCTTAATAATACTCTTCAACCTCAGTTCCACATCCCGTATCTTAGCACCTGGCAGACAACACACCCTTCTATTCTCTGGATCAGCTCTGGTTACAGGCCTATCTATTCTTCTCAATAAGGAGTCCCCAATCACATAGACCTGCCTTTTCCTAGTGACAGTGTGATTGTCTGGTCTATCTCTAGCTTCCTCTAGCTGCAAGTCCTTGCCATTCCTGTTTTCCCTTGTAATCCTCTTTAACCCATCCTGTATCCTCCTGATGCTCATTATTGGTGTTGTTTCCATTAACTCTTCCCCTTTATCTATAGGACTAGCCACTCTTCTCTTCTTCCTTACCCTTCCATCTTCATTATCTGCCTGTTGTACCCCTTCTTCATTCTCCAACTCCACATACCTATTCTTAAGCTCTATTTTTCCTTCACTGACCCATCTTTTCCTCTGCCTGGTTCTCTTAGTCACATGCTTCCACTGTCCATTTTCTTCACCCAGCAGTCCCCCCTCTAAGGGGCTTGATCCTGCTTCCATCTGCATATCTAAACTTTCCCCTTCAGCCACGTCATGCCTTTGCTCCATCATCTGCTCAAACCCCCTTCTAAACTCAACCAAAGTTTCCACCTGCATCTCCAATCCTGAGATTTTTTCCTCCATCAGCTCTATCAGGCGGCACTTCATGCAAACAAAACTCCTTTCGGGTAACCCCTCCAGAATCATGTACATACCGCAGCTACCACATCCAATCATCCTCCTTGTGTTCTCTACTACTTGGGTCATGGCACTACTGTCTCTGTTATATCTACTTTCTCTTCAAAATCCTATTAGTCCGGTGAACACAAAAACAAACCAAAACACCCCCTCCACAGCAAAAACAAACCCCAAACAAGTCCCAATATCCAAACTCCCTTTCCAAACTCCCACTCAAACTCCCCTGTTTACAGCTCTGTTTGCTGGCTCCTGTGCTGCTGCAGCTGTCTGTGAATGTCTGCAGATGACAATGAATGGATCACTTGAATTTACCTTGTTCTGTTCATTCCCTCTGAAGTATCTGTCACTAGTCACTTTCAGAGAGAGGATCCTGGGTTAGATGGACCATTGGTCTGACCCAGTGTGGACATGGGTATGTTCTCACTGAAACCTGTTGGAACTTGGTTTGCACTATTGGAATGGTAAAATCAGTTGTTATAAACTAAATAGGCTCAAGTGGACATAAGGCGTAAGGGAGCGGTCGACAAAGGCGTTCCCTGTCGACCGAGCCGCGTCTTGACTGCCGCGTTGTGCCGATGATCAGCTGAGCAGGCACAGCGTGGTGGCCATTTTTATTTTAATGAAGCGGGGGATATTTAAATCCCCACTTCATTGACTATGTCGGGTAGTCTAATTTACATGCCTCTGGCGACAGAGACATGTAGTCTAGACATACCCTTAGTAATGCTTCTCTTCTACCTAACCTTATCACATGAGATACAGATGTTAGAAGGAAGAACATTGCATGAAGCAACTTACAAGTATTTCATAGCATTTAAATGCTAAGCACATTTATATAACCCTAATACATATTTTAACAATATTAATAGTCAGGTGAGCCGGATTGGTTTCTAGCTATACATTTGTCAGTGTACATTTGAGGCCTACGGGTACTGGCATGAGCTGGCACTTGGTCTATCAGTGTCACAAACATAAGAATGGCCTGGAAAATGGAGGAGTTGGAAAATGCAGAAAGAGCTAAGTGACAACTAGTCTATGGTCTGAGTTTGCTGGTGGATCTGCGCTACTGAAGACGTTGTGGAATTCACCCATGTGTCTTTCCGTGAAGACCCTGCTGATTGGGGATAGCACCTCGTACTACATGAGCTTCACATTCATGTCCAATTATATTTGATATTACACTAGAATGAGATTGTTGTGAAGCTGAATGGCCTCCCTCCAAATGTGAGTGTAAGGGACCACTATGCTTTCCTGGGTGTACTAGCCCAGGACAAGAAGCAGAATAGGAGAGCCCTGGAGCTCAGTTGCTGCTGAGCCACAGGAGAGACCAGACATTTCTTTTGGGGAGCAGACACCACTGCAAGAGCCCAGCCCCAGAATGGACCAAGGTTTTGCCATCGGGGAAGCAGACAAGGATCCCTGGGAGCTGCCAGAGCTACCCACAGCCAAGTACACTGAATAGGCAGAGGATCCTTGGAACATGGGACCCCTTGAAAGTAGCTCAAGGGGACCAAACTGTTAGCTGTTAGGGTGCTGGGGTGGAATGCCTGAGCCCCTGGATTGCACTGGTGCTTTCCCCCTACCTGAGCCCTATTTGTGATTCTGAGCCAACTAGAGGGAGCCAGAGTCTCTCCACAGACTATTTGTAGCTGTCTGCCCCAACCTGGTGGCTGGGGACTAAAGATTGTTTGTGCCCTGGGTAGAGCCCCTTGATAGCCTGTTAATTATAGGATGCTAATTATTGTGTGCCCCAGCCAGGTGGCTGTGTGCTAAAGACTGTTGTGCTTTGCCCAGCCCAACGGGGAGGGAGGGCTGTAACTCTTCCCTGTAAGACTGTTACATGTACTCTGCCTATAGTGAGGCAGGGTGGCCTTCCTTCCCCTCTTGAGACTGAGGGACACCACACACATACACTCTTTGCTTTTGCAGCCACAGTGAGCACAATTTCAGTTTACTTGTAATATTTTCAAATAACTTACAGACAAATAGTAGGGTGATAATTCATGACTTTATATATTACAGGTCCAGAAGGGACCACTGTGATTATCTAGACTGACTTGTATAACACAGGCCATAGAACTCCCTCCTTCTCCAAATTCCTGGAGCATATTTTTTTGAAAATATCCAAACTTGATGTAAAAATGGTAAATGATGGAGGCGCCACTAAAACCATAATAAATTGTTTCAGTGATTAATTACTCTCATTTTTAAAATTTTCCCTCATATTTCCAGTCTGAATTTAGCTAATTTTTCTTCTAGATTGTATTTGTACACTGTAATCATGTCATCCCATGACCTTCACTTTGTTAGACACAAAGAGCTCAGTCTATTAGCTTATCACTATAAGACATGTTCTCCAGTCCTGTAATCAGTCTCAGGGCTCTTCTCTGAACACTCTCTAATTTATCAACATCTTTGGAATCACAGACACAAGAATTGGACAAAGTATTCCAACAGCAGTCAGACAACTCCCAAATTCAGAAGTAAAATAACCTGTTTACTCCTACTAGAGATTCCCCTGTTTATGCATACCAGGATAACATCTGTTCTTTTTAGGCTCCATCATGCTGAGAGCTCATGTTCCGCTAATTACCCACCATGACCCAAATATTTTTCCAAGTAACTGCTTGCCAGGAGAGAGTCCTCCATCCTGTAAGTCTTGTCTACATTCTTGGTTCTTAGATGTATTCATTTACATTTAGCCATATTAAATTTCATATTGTTTGCTTGAACGTAGTTTACCAAGTAATGCAGATAGCCCTGAATAAGTGACTTGTTCTCGTGCTATTTATGACTCCCCTAACTGTTGTGTCATCAGCAAACTTTATTAGTGATGATTTTATGTTTTCATCCATATCATTAATAAATGTTCATTTATGTTACATTTTTATACCCATCAGTTAGCCAGTTTTTAATCCATTTAATGTGTGCCATGTTAATTTTATATTGTTCTAGTTTATTATTCAACTATAATGTCATGTCTAAGCATATTATATCATCACTATTATTTATGTCAACCAAACGTGTAATCTCTTCAAAAAAGAGTTATTAAGTTAATTTGGCAGGATCTATTTTCCATAAACCCATTCTGATTTGCATTAATTTAATTATCCACATTTAATTCTTTATTAATTGGATCCCATATCAACAGCTCTATTGTCTTGCCAGGGATCTGTGTCAAGCCAACAGCTTATATTTACTTGGCTCATTCCATTTATTCTTTTTAAAAATTGGCACAAGATAAGTTTTCTTCCAGTCTTCTAGACCCTCCCTCATGCTCCCAGACCTATGGACAGTCAACACTGAAGTTTCAGCAAGCTTCTTAGCTAACTCTCTAACAAAACTGTAGATGGTCTAATAAATATTTCTCCCATTTTGGCTGAAACATTCATTGAGTTAGAAAATAGTGGTCTATAATGTTTAGCTATTCCAAGGTTTTTTAGTAATGTCAGTATGAGACCTCTTGTACTTGTTACTGAAGTTGAAATAACCCATGATCACACAGTTGTTTTCCCCCTATACATAAGTGCATAAGGCAGCAGCCTTCCTGTTCTTTGGTGTGATTTGGTGGTCTGAAGCAGACATCAACTAATATGACATTTTGTGTTTTATCGATTAGGACAATGATCCATAATAATTCAAAATCATTTTCTTCTAAATTATCAATGATTCAGAAAAAGGTAATGACACACAGTGCCATCCCAGCTATTCTTTTGCTCACTTGATCCTTCCTAAATAGCTTATTGCCATTGATTTTAACATTCCAATTGTGTGAATCATCACATCAGGTTTCATTAATACCAACTAAGTCCAATTTATGAACATAAATGACCAATTCCAATTCTTCTTGTTTTTATCCAGGCTCCGAGCAGTGGTATACAGGCAATCCAGGAATAATCTTTAGAGTGACAGATGGGTCCAAAGACTCCAGATACCACTAAATTTTGGCAAAGTTTAAATCTGCAGCTGAATTTTGTGGCTCAGATTATTTTAAATCTGTCCAGGCCATGGATGGTTAAAATAAGCCAATCTTAGTTTTTCCTCTCCAAATTTTTTCATCAGTAATGTACTTTGGTTGTATCGTAACAATTGCAACAGTATCTGAACATCTTATTTTACTGATTTTTTTTTCTTTCTAAGATATCACCTTTGAATAGGTTTACTTGTTGCTGAGCTGATAGACAGATGAAGATTCACAATCTTTGCCTCTTATTTTTTAAAGAAAAAATTATAAAACAGTCATCTCCATTACTTTTAAAAATCAAAACTTTTAAAATTCTTTTATGGTGCATTTAGTGTGCTGAGAGGAGAAATTGCGAGCAATTAAGATGAATTTTTAAAAAGAAGGTAAGTCTTTATCAAGTTAAACTAACCTGGTTTATTAAATTGATTATCTTCATTGGAATTCAGAGAGGAAAGAAATTAAGATATTTCATGTCTTATATTTATGATGGGGTCTCTATTCTGAAATATTAAGAACCTAATGCCTGTGTGTTAGATGCTAATACCCTTACTCACACTGAATAACAAACCAGAATTTAGCCCTGTTTCTACTAATCAATTGGCAAATGTATGTGCAAACCAGGTAATCTGAGGTCAGATAATCATACTTCCACATATAAATGTTGGGATTTGTTCATGAAAATGGCTATACCCACATGATCTGTGAACTCACAGATAATGTGGATAAAAATGTGATCCCAGTGTTTACAATCATGAGTCTCAGACAGTGTGTTCTTACTCAGTAAATGACAGAAAACTGAGCTTGGGAGAGGATTTATCCTCCAGTGCTTATAGCTCTGGCACACAGTTGAAGCACCAACAGTAAAATCATATCTGTCTTCTATAGATGCCCCAAACAGATAAGAGTTTTGATAAAAATAAGGAAATAACAGATAAAAAAGGATAAGAATTCTACAGCTTTTAATTTCCTTTCAGCCTTTTCTTCTTGTCAAAATTGCTGCTAAATTTAATATTCTAAAAAAAAGCAAGTAAATGACAATTTTTCTCACCTTTATAGCTTGAATCATTTAAAACTGAGCTAGAGAAAGCACTCCAGAAGACACAGGGAAGGAATAATCTTAGACAAGTTGAACCTCTCTAGTCCGGCACTCCCTGGTCCAGGAACATCCGTGGCCCAACATGATTTGTTAACAGGAAAGGGTTTTTTTTCCCACAGACACCAGTTCTGTGTGTAAGTGTTCTGTGCTGTAATTTAGCTCTAATTTACCCCTAAATGTCTTCTAAGAGCCCAGCAAGCAGTGGAAGTGCTGGTAATGCTGCTAAGCATAAGCATTTTTTTTAAAGCTTTATTTACTTGTTTCCTTGTGCCAATGCAGTAAAATTGTGTAACAAAACTAATACTTTCTTATGAAGAGTGCTGATAATCTTTGGCTAGGCATAGGCTTATATAGGACGTATCAGTACAGTCATACATTATTAAGAAGCATTGCAAGCATTGTTCTGTTTATTTGACTTGGTGAAATAAAAATAAAGAGACTTGCTCTCTACAATATTGACCTCCTGTGGTTTGGCAAACTCTCTGTTTTTGCACTGGCCAGGTCCTCAGGGTGCTGGACTAGAGAGCTTCAACCTGTATTGTTATGAGCAAGGATGAGGTGACTAGACTGTCCTTTTTTGTTCTTCTCTCACTTACACTGGTGTAAATCAGGAGTAGTTCTGTTGAGTTTAATGGAGAATTCAGCTCGTTTAACACTGGTGAGAGATGGAAGTTGGTGTAATGAGTCTCTGATTCCTTTGAAAGTAGCTATAAACATGGTGCTCATGTTGGGAAGCAGACTGTAATGGCTAGAGTTTCCTGCGTAGCTTATTTTGAGGTAGCCTATTTAGAAATTTAATTTTGAAATAGAACGCTATTCCGGCATCTTCCTTATTCCTTGTGCAACAAGCTTTACAGGAAGCCAAAGTAAGCCACGCACTATTTTGAAATTATTTTGAAATAATGGGCGTACTGTTAAGATGCACACCACACTATTTTGGGATAATGGACATTATCCCGAAATAGCACTGCTGTGTAGATATACCCTAAGTCTCTCTGTGCCTTATTTAGGGCTATTGTTAGGATAAATACACTAAAGATATTGAGGTGCTCAAATAGTCCAGTAATAGGTAGGCATATAAGTACCCTGGACAGTGAAAGGGGAAATGGTGGGGAGGAGGGGGACTGAGGAAGAGGTTGTGCAGCCATAGTCTGTGTAGGAAAAGCCTTATTTACTGTGAGATTTGATGGAAGAGAGACAATGAGCACTTTGTAGGTAAGTGAAATGAAATGTTGCTATAGAGAATGATTGTATTTGAATCTAATCAGATATTGACTTATATACAAAAAGGGCTAAGGGAAAGAGTATATATAATGTAGCCAAATTGTATGTCCTTCTGGGAAACAGAACTAAGATGTGATGAGATTTCTAAATATACAGAGGTCAAATCTCATCAATTTTAATTGGATAATACCTTGTGTGTCAGTAATTATCACTGGTGCATTTCAGACAGAAGTGCATTTTCTCTATGAGTGTCAGCTGATGACACACAGAAATAGACTGGGGTATCTATATATACCTAGACTAATTTACAAACTTCACGCTATCTGCAAAGTTATGGAACACTTATGAATAAAAATCCCAAAGGTTAAATGGTATGGACAGCACTTCAAAATTCTTTGTTTTTTTAAAGGGTCAGTTTTTTCTTTGCTAATCGGTTTTGTTACTTTATGGAATAGACCAGTGGATGGATAGGTAATTCTAACTTCAGGATCCTCCAAGCCATTTCCTACGGTAAATAACACACAGGGAGTGTTGCCAACTTCCTACGTGCACAGAATGGAACAGTTTTGCCCTGACATGCCCCTTCTGTGAGGTCCTTCCCTCACTCCCCTTTCCCTCTTTTACTCCCTTTTCCCACCCTCACTCGCTTACTCATTTTGACCAGGTCGGCTCAGGAACTGGGGCATGAGAGGAGGTAAGAGCTCCAGCTTGGGTTGTAGACCATGGATGAGGGCTTTGGGGTGTATGAGGGGGCTCTCGGCTGGGACCAAAGGGTTTGGAGGTTGGGAGGGAGATCATGGCTGGGGCAGCAGCTCGGGGCATGGAGTGTAGGGGGAGTGAGGGCTCCAGCTGGAGGTACAGACTCTGGGATGGGGCAGGGGATGAGGAGTTTGGAATGTTGGACAGTGCTCCCAGCTGGGATCTAAGAGTTTGAAGGGGGGAAGTGGGATCAGGGCTGAGGCAGGGGGATGGCACATGGAGGATAACTCAGGGTAGCAGACTTGAGGCGGTGCTTACCGCAAGCAGCTTCCAGAAACAGCAGCACATCCCCCCTCCAGTTCCTACATGGAGGTGCTGCCAGACAGCTCTGTGTGCTGTCCCATCCACAGGCACAGACCTGGCAGCTCCCATTGGCCATGGTTCCCAATCAGTGGGGTGGCACTTGGGGCAGGGCCAGTGTGTGGAGTCTCCTGGCTGCCCACACATATAAGAACTGGATAGGAGACTCAGGGACTGGAGAGGAAATCTTGTAGCCCCACTATGTGACCACACCAACCAAAAGTCAATGGCCTGGTGAGTGGTGCTGACCAGAGCCATCAGGATCCATTTTCAACTGGGCATTCCAGTTGAAAACCAGACAACTAGTCACCCTAGAAATAAACAAAGCAGTGAAGTTATTAGAAAGCGTAAAGAGAACATCTTAAAACTACTCTTTGAAATTGACTCCCCAGTCTCGCTTTCATAATTGTATAGTCCTAGTTATGTGTTTGGAAAAAATACTTCAAAGATATTGTTTTATGTAAAGTATTCACTACTGGTTTCAGGAGCTTTGACTCTATGAATATCAACATTTTATCACCCATGTGGTAGGATTTTGTGTTAGCTTTCTTTGCTTAAATGATAGGTTAGAGGGTTGGAGAGCACTGCAGTAATAGATTTTGCTGTTCATTGTTGTTTGCTCATTTTAAAGCAGCCGCAATTGATGGGGCACAGGAAAGTGCTTTAAGCTGTGTTGTAACTTAACAATGAGGCTTGCAAAGAGGCTTGGAAGCCTGGAACATGTACTGTAAAAAACTGCAACAGCTGCCATCACCCTATAAGTCACATGGCTTAGAAGAATGAGAACACAATAGGGATTTCACAATGCAGAGTTCTAGTCACGCCTCTGGTACTAGCTGTGATTAACCTTTGGTACTTAGCATTTATACCGCATTTTGCAAATACAACATAGTTAGACCTCAAAATTATCCTGTGAAATGCAATAGGTAAACACTATTATTTGTGTTTTATTGATGCAAAAACTAAGGGCTTATCTAAGCAAACGTTTCATTCACTACAAGCTGGGGTGTAAATCTATCCTGTATTAGCTGGTTGGGACCATGTGGACCTTCCTGCCATTCTAACAGTTCCCTAGTGTGTTCTGGTCTATGCCACTTTGAATCAGAAGTGCACTAGGAAATTGCTGTTAGACACCTATGGCTAAGAGCGTAGACATTCTAGTTGCAGCCCAATCTCTGGAATCCTCCCACCTTGCAGGGTTCCAGAGCTCAAACTCTAGCTCCAGCCCGAGCCCAGACATCCACTCCTAATGACCAAATAAGCTGCTATGGGACAGCTGTCTAACTGCAGTGTGGACATACCATGAGTGTACAGCAACCAAATCCACAGGGACATATAGTTCACAGAATACTACAGAGGGGTCAATGTACATCCCAGCCTGACATACACTAAATGTTTGTGAAGACGAACCCTGAATGTAACAAGGAAGACTGTCCCTTTTGAGGGCACTGGGGGTCAAAAGCCAGTCAATCCTGTTCCAGGGTTTGGCCCCTTTAAAAACAAGCATGCTGGGACATGTAGGGTACATCTTTCAAAACTAAAAGCTTAAATCTCATCCTCTTCCTTAGCATATGCTCCACATGCCGCAGGTGGCACGTGATCAGAATTCATCACTAAATTGGTCCAATAATTGGATCACTAGCTTCCCTGGCCTGGTTGCTGGTGAGGAGTCTGATGTGAATGCTGATCCATGCCCCCCTAAAGCATAAAATGTGGACAAGGATGATCCAGTAGCTATAGTGTACACTTGAGCCTCTGTAAGCTGGCAACCCTGGGAAACAGGACATGCCAGATTAAAGAATTTTGTCTGGCTAGGGAAGGTGCTGAGGCGTCTGAGTGTGAAGGGAATGGGGGGGCTTACCTGGTGCCCCACTCCTGGGGGCACATGTGGTTCCATCTCCCTGCTGCTCCCAGGCACAGCTATGGGAGGGTGGAGAAAAGCTACTGGAGAAGTACATCCCTGTTCTGCCATTTCCTCCCGCTTGGGGGAGACAGAGTGGCAGGGGTGCAGAGCCACTTCCTCCTCTATCTGCCAAGGTCCCTACCACATGTGTTTCTGCATTGATTAGGGACACCCAGAGTATGGAGGTGCAAGTATACTTTTACTGTCAGAAAGCCTTTGACAAAGTCCTTCACCAAAGACTCTTAAACGAAGTAAATAGTCGTGGGATAAGAGGGAAGTTTCTATCATGGATCAGTAACTGGCTAAAATATAGGAATCAGAGAGTAGGAATAAATGGTCATTTTTCAGAATAGAGGGAGCTAAATAGTGGTGTCCCGTAGGGCTCTGGACTGCGACCCACTCTGTTTAACATGTTATAAATGATGTGGAAAAAGAGGCAAACAGTGATGTGGCAAAATACAGGCAATACAAAATTACTCAAGATAGCTAAGTCCAAAGCAGACTGCAAAAAGTTGCAAAGGAATCTCATAACACAGGGTGACTGGTCAACAAAATGGCAGATGAAATTCAATATTAATGAATGCAAAGTGGTACACATTGGAAAATATAATCACAACTGTATATACAACATGATGAGGTCTAATTTAGCTGTTACCACTGAAGAAAGATCTTGGAGTAACTGTGGAGAGTTCTCTGAAAACCTCTGTTCAATGTGAAGTGTTAATCAAAAGAGCTAACAGAGTATTGGAAATCATTAGGAAAGGGATAAGAAAAGGACAAAAAATATCATAATATCATTATACAAATCCATGAAATGCCCACACCTTGAATACAGTGTGCAGTTCTGGTCACTCCATCTCAAAAAAGATACATTAATATGGAAAAGGTATAGAGAAGGTCAATAAAAGTGATTAACGGATGGAATAGCTTCCTTATGAGGATAGATTAAAGAGTTTGGGACTTAGCTTGAAAAAGAGACACCTAAGAGGGAATTAAATAGAGATAAACTATAACTGGAGTGAGAAAAAAAGTGAATAAGGAACTGTTATTTACTACTTCTCATAACACAAGAACTAGGGATCACCTAATGAAATTCAGAGGCAACAAGTTTAAAACAAACAAACTAAGGGATGTGTTTCTTCACATAATGCACAGTCAACCTATAGAACTCATTGCCAGCAGATGTTGTGAAGGCCAAAACTATCATGGGAATGAAAAAAGGAGTAGACAAATTCATGGTGGATAGGTCCATGAATGGCTCTTAGTCAGGGATGAAACCACATGGTCTGGATGTCCATAGCCTCTGATTACTAAAAGCTGTGTATGGATGATAGAGGATGAATCATTTGATGATTTCCTTTTCCATTCATTCCCCTGGAAGCGTCTGGCATTGGCCACTATTGGAATGGATGCTGGATAGATAGGTTATTGTTCTGAACCAGTATGGCCATTCTTATGTTCTTAAATTGAAGTCATCTATCCAAATGTCATTGACTTTCAATGGGAGTTATACTTCTAAGTGATCTATTATGTACCATAGAAATTACACCCCTGAAAGTCAATGGGACTTCGGAGCATAGTCATTTTGGCACTTTTGAAATATTTTCCCATAGCTCCCTGAGGGATCTGGAGCATAGCAGTTCCCATATGAGGTCAAAGATCAGGAACATGACCACATATCATACGTAAGGAAAATCAGAGAAGAGAGAGCAGAATTACTGGCTAAGTTATTCCACAGTGTCTGTCCTGGGAGAGCACA
Organism: Pelochelys cantorii; assembly: GCA_032595735.1. NCBI lineage: Eukaryota > Metazoa > Chordata > Testudines > Trionychidae > Pelochelys > Pelochelys cantorii. The sequence goes on along the minus strand of CM064328.1, from coordinate 60,137,377 downwards.
CTAGGAATAAACTTTCTACTGAGGCTAGGTCTACAAATATAAACTGTAAATCCAATTTACTTCCAAAAGAGGCTTTTCCAAAATTTGGCCCGTCTACATGGGAACAAATTTCAGAAAAAAAACCCTTCTTTCGGAACATCACTTCTTCCTCGTAGAATGAGGTTTACAGGGATGCCAAAAAAATGCAACTGCTTTTCTGAAACATTTTTTGGAAAAACAGATGCATTCCTTGGATGCGACTGAGCTTTTCCGGGATACCAGAGGTATCCCGGAAAAGCTCTGCAGTCTAGACATAACCTGAGAGAGGTAGAGCCCAGCTGGGAAAGGGCCTGGTATGAAGGCTAAGGGCTCGTCTCCTTTATGGGGCAAATCAGTGCTGCAGCAATCTATCCACCAGTGGTTGATTTAGCGAGTCTAGTAAAGACCCACTACATTGACCACCATTCCCTCTCCTGTCAGCTCTCGTACTCCAGCAAAATGAGATGAGTAAGGGGAGTTAAAAGGAGAGTTTTTTCCTGTCAACCCTGCCCCACTGTGGACCCACAGTATGTAGCTCTAAACTATGGCGATTTGAGTTACGCTACTAACATAACTCAAATTGCATAGCTTACTGTCCTTGTATGTAACCTTATATACGATGAGGATTCTGAAAGACCCTCAGAGAGGGACTCACATTCTGGGGGGAAGACAGAAGAATGTTGGGTCTGTGAGACAGTGATAGGTAAGCTTGGGTGCTGAGGGGGGACAGTCTGAATATATAGGATTACAGATCTGGGATCTGTAGTAGAGGCAGGGTACAAGTCCCCTGTATGGTGCTCTCTCAATCAATCAGGACAGGAGATTGGAAGCAGAGCCCAATGGAAGGGTTAAGAGGCCCAGATTTTCAGAGGAAAAAGTGCCCAGGAAAAATCTGGGGCAGACATTTGTTCATTTGTGTTTCATCTTGTTTATACTCTGGAAGTGGTAAACTTTGTGCCTTAGCTGGAAGGCTAGCAAAGCACTGAAGATTCCTATGTCAAAGTCTCATAATGGGACAGCTGATGGCAAGAGAGAACAGAGGCAATACCCAACACTAGGTTAGGTAAACAACTTTCACACTGAGATAAAAACAGGTTAAAGTGGACTAGGCCTGGTATTAAGATTCAGTAGACCTGGGTTCTGACCATGATTTTCCATGAAAACTTGGGTATGTCAATATACCCAACATTGTTGGAAGCATTCCCCTTTGTAGGATAATGCAGGATTTCCTGTAGAGAAAACACTAGGGCTATGTCTACACTGGCGACTTCTTGTGCAAGAACATCTTGCGCAAGGGTTCTTGTGCAAGAAGTCTTGCGCAAGAAAACATCCACGCTGCCATGTGCGAGCTGTGCTTTTGTGCAAGAGTGCCCATGGCAGTGTGGCCATTTTAGCCATAGGGCTTTCTTGCACAAGAAATCCCTGCTGAGCATCCACACTGCCCTCTTGCACAAGAGGTCCTGCGCAAGAGAGCTTACACCTGTTAAAAAAGAGCATAGCTCTTGCGCCCTCTCTTACCACTCTGTACTGTAAATTTCCTTGCGCAACAGCGGGGGGGGGGGAAGTGTGGACGCTCTGCGGATTCTTGCACCAAGAATGGCCATACTTGCGCAAGAAGCCAGGAGTGTAGACATAGCCTAGGAGCATCATCTTGCTCTACAAAACTACCTTTTCCCCAAGTATGGATTAGTACCTATAGTGCTGGATGGCTGCTGCCCCCTTTTTCAGAGATTTTTGCTCTTCAGTTGTGCTATACGAGGATTGCTTACAAATATTTTCTGCATGTAAGATGCCATAGGGTTTTTCCTCCCTGGTTTAGCACCCTTGCGACCTCACCTGCCCTGAACCAGGGAATTTGCCAGACCAGGGGATGTCAATGTCAGCCCCAATGCTTCTGCCAGTTGCAGGATTCCACTCTGGTAGCAGCAGAGGGGCTAGCAGTGATGAAGCAGGCACTGGGGGAGGCTCTTGGGAGAAGAAACAGGGCCCGTCAGCCAGGGACTAGTAGTGCAGCCTCATGGAAGTGCACTGAGCCCCGTGGATGCTGGGCTGCTTTTCTGCCCCTCATCACCTGCCACTGGGCTACACTTCTGGCCCCCAGCCACGGGGTTCTGCAGCCACCCTGCCTCTCCCCTCAAGCACTCCTCCATCCTCATGTTTCCTTCTCATTCTCTGATTTTGAATACCACCAATAAGCTATTTGCAGCACTCTGAAAGGGTGGGGGATGAGTTGCTGAGCATGGGGACTAGGATGGGGATGCAGACCACAGATGTTTCCGAATGAGGGAAATCCAGCTTATAGAAATCCAACCTATATATAAAATACCACCACAATATACTATTTTTTGACTGCAACAGATTCATCATTGGAACATCTGCAAGGACACTGCTTTCCTTTAATGATTATAACTGATAAATGGACTTTGAGATGCATTGGTCAAGAGTGGCCAGTTTCTGAGGCTCTCAGTCAAGTGACTGACTTTTTAATATGAATGTTGAATCATTGTTAGATTTTTTTTGCATAGATTTGTAATATAGAGATAATGTTTTACGACCAGAATCTGCAGTTCTTGCTCTCAAATGGGAATTTATCTGAGGAAAGATGGGGGGGTGGGGTTGACAGAGCTTTGGAATCTAGACTAGTATTCATAAAGTAACATGGCTAAGAATATTACTTCTAGAATACTTGAGGGAGATACGTAACAGAACACACAACTTAATTTTAAACTTATTAATATTTAATTGTATTTTAAGTACTACCGTTACTTCTGCACATTGTTATGACGTTGTTACAAAAGAAGACTATAAAATCAGACAGTCTGTGAAAGGCAATAATCTGTTACGGTTAATGAACCTGGTTCTCAGGAAAACTACCAGATTGGGTAATCAGAAAATTTGAAACAGGTTTCATAGGAAAGTTACAGTCTGGGCTGCAACTATGTAAGCTTCCCTGCAGTGCTCCAGAAATATACAACACTGCTGACCTAGAAAGGAATACTTGTAAATGGCCCTGATTAAAAGTAGCATTTAGACATGTGTTTAACTTTCAGCATCTCTTTTAAGTCCTGTTGACATCACTTTTCATTGGTATCATTGGCTTCTCTGATAAGAGTAAATCAAGATGTTTCAGTATGTGTTGGTGAGCTGGTGATTTGGATAGTGGTCCATAAAAACAGACCACATATAGTCCACTAAAAGAGTCCTCTTTCTGCTGTCTTTTGTTACAGAGCACAGGGATTAAATAGGTAAGCCTGCACTCTGACCACTTGAATGCTAATTAGTGCCATAGTAGAAACTAAGTCGGGTAATGATCGAGTCAGGCTAGTGGGCACATGATGGGATGAAAATCCAGTTAGCCTGGGGTCAATACAAGAAACACAGGAAGAAAGGGCCTGGAGGAACAGAGCTATGTGAGTTTAGTAATATAAAGGGATCAGAGTTAGGAGATCTCTGTTGTGGGACCTGAGTAGAAGACCTAAGGCTCAGCAACTATTGTAAATAGATGGGAGCAGCGGGGGGGGAGGGAGAGGGGAGGATCTGTGATGAGATTGGTGAATAGGAATTATTTTAAGTGAGCACACACTCCATGACGTTTGTGCTATATCTGGAAGGAAAAGAGCAGGAGCAAAGTCTGGTCCCTACTACATCTCCATCAGATTAAAATGATCCAACTTCTGATCCATCCTGTTCCCATGATCAACATACGCCTGCTATATAAGTAAATAAAAAAAAATGAGCTGGTAATGCCATCTGTAGTCAATGCGGCTTGATTGTTCCCATTTTATATCCTCACCACCATCACCATACAGTGATTATAGAGTTCCTGGTCCTCCACTGTTGCCAGAGAGAACCAGGATTTGTTGCAGCAGGGAATCCCTCACTATAAAGAAGGAGTAAAGAAGATAAAGTGGAAAATCAGGCAGGAGACCTGTGAAAGCAGCAGTAGGAAGGAGGCAGAGCCCTGTCTCAGTGCAGCAATGGAGCCCATTGGCACAAATAGATCTGTTAGAGAAGTTTGATTTTTAGCATGTCAGGGTGGCTGACCTTGCTGGATCTATAGATTTAACAATTCTGCATGGGTTTGGTTTACAAGCAAAAGCACAAAATACCAGGTAAATGCCATAATATTTGCTGATGATAGTATAATATAGGCCTTCCACTCACTAATGAGGGTATGAAAGAATACTCCCAAGTGAAAGAGGCTTTTGCTGCTCTCTTCTGGGTAGACTGAATGTTATTTAGGAAAGGGCCACTTTCAATAGGAGGTGCCAGGAACAAGGGGGGAAAGGTGAGACTTTTATTACTGCAGTTCAGGCCTGCTGTCGGGGCAATTTCACAGAGGCCCAGCATTTTAAAGGGAAATGGTGGTGGCAAGAGCCCTGGACTACTTTGAATTACTGCAGGTGACTCTGAGGGCTGGAGGGAAGACCTCTGCACTGCACTCTGGGCAGCACTAAGGACTGACTGTCCTCTGCCCCGCCCCTTCTGCCCTCAGCTGCGTCCTTTCTTGGGGCATGGAGTCAGCACTCCATACCTTGCCCCAGGCCTGTGGTGGCTATCAGCCCTGTTGCTGCAGTACATAGTCATGTTGAACATTACAACTGTGGAATGGGGGGGGAAGAACTTAGAAGAGACAGGATAGATGTTGGTATAAGAAATGCCAGCAGAAGCTATACCAGGGGTGGGCAATAATTGTTCCTGGGGGGCCACTCCAAGATTTTGGAAAGTGGTCAAGGGCCGCATTCTTCCAGGATATTAATGGAGGAGGTGAGGGGTTTGGGATGGAGGTTGGGCGCAGAAGGGAGCTTGGGATAGAGGATTGGGGTGCATGAGAGTGAGTGCGGTCTGGGAGGGAGTTTGGATGAGAGAGGCAGTTGTGACCTTGGGCAGGAGACTGTGGTGCAGGGGTTTGGGTTGTGACCTAGGGCAGAGACTGAGGTGCAGGGGTTTGGTTTGTGATCGAGGTGTGGGGACAAGGGTGCAGGAGTTTAGTTTGTAACCTAGGGTAAAAGGGGATTGTGATCTGGGCAGGGGATTTGGGGGCCAGTTCTGGGAGGGGGTATGTATGAGTGAAGGAGGGGGGCAGAGGGTGTGGTCATGTTGAGTGGGAGGGCAGAGGATTGAGGAAGGGAGGGGCTGGGGTGCCAAAGGCAGGATCTAGCCCAGAGACTTACCAGCCAGCAGCCCAACCAGCCTGCCTCCCTGAAGAGCTAAGGCTTGAAGAGCTTAAAAAGTTTCTCAGCCAGACAGCCTCCCTTCCTGCTCTGTGCCTGCACAGGCTGCGTAGCCATGTGCTTGTGTGTGTCCCCCACCCCTCACAGATTTTAAAAAGAAATGGCCCCGTGGCCGCATTTTCGAGCGATGTGCAGGGATGGTTGCAGTGCTAAAATCTAATGGCAAAATCCACATTTATGTGGCTCTCGCATATCATAAAAGTATTTGTCAAGATAGAAATGTGCCCCCCACATGCAATCAACCATTATCTCAGTTATCTGAAGCCAGAGTCATCTTAGGATCTGCTGCTACAGCTGGATCCTCCCAGAACCTCTTCTCATAAACCCCCATTTCTTTGTGCAAGTGGTGGAGTCCTCCTGGGTGTACAAGAAGTTGGTCCTCCTGTCTAATACCACCAGACTTAGAGATCTTCTGGACTACAGTCAGAGGTACTGGGTGGATGCTGTGGCGTTCAGCTCATGCATTTTGCTGTCCACCCTGTGTACCCACTGACATGTGCTCCAGGAAGTGAGGGCAGCCTTGTCTCCTACTTTTCTCATTGGCTCAAGTGAATCCTTCAGGAGAGCACCTTCTGGAACTCCCCATGGGCATGGCTACACTAGGAAATTATTTCAAAATAAGTTATTTCTAAATAACTCCCAAAATAATGATTTTGAAATAGCATGTCCGCACTACAGGGAAGCCTCAAAATTAGTCCGAGGCAGGTTCCCTGAATATGGATGTGCTACCTCGACTTGGAGCCCCAGGAAGCACTGGGGAGTAATTATTTTGAATGACTCTGGGAAGTAGTTATTTCAAAATAGCAGCAGTGGAGCATCTACACTACCACTATTTTGAAATAACTATTTTGAAATAAGCATTATTCCTTGTGGAAAGCAGGAGTTATTTCAAAGTAACCCATCCCTTTTTTTTTAAAATAATGGGCTTGGTAGCCTCTGCCCCTTAGCCCTCTCTGGCCAACCACAACATACCATCTGGGCCGCTGCACAATATTCAGCTGGCCTGCCTCCAAACCATGCCCAGAGGATATCTGTATGTGCTCTTTGAATGCAGGGGTATAAACAATTGCCACAGCTCTCTGTGGCACCACTGATTAGCTGGCAACTCTTCCATGCCATAAGCATTATCATGGGCATGGATCTGGCAAGGCTCACAAGCTCCCTTGACACCTGACCCTTTTGCTGTGAGAGGAAGACCCTGAAGCCTCTCTTCCGTCTTCTGTAGAACTTCTTACTGAGATTCTTACTGTGCTTTCTTCCCACCCCTCCTGATTTACGTATACTTCGTCCATGTCCCCACTAAGTCACAGAATCTCCTTGTTAACTTCCTCCTGGTGCTGGCCAAATGACAATGTATGGTACCAGGAGGAGGCTGCTGCACAGAGGTGGGACTCTGCAACTGTGAGGCCTATGTCCAGTCGAGTGTTTGGTTGTGTCTCTAGGGAGAATTCTTGTAGGTGATGTCTACACACCACCTGATGTCTTTGAAGAGAAGTGGGCACTGGCAGAGGTTTTCTGCTACTTTCCCATCTGGATTCCTTATATTCAAACTTTGAGCTCAATTTCACTCCTGTTTTTATATTTGTCGTCAATTGTAGTCTGGAGTTAGTGGGTCTTCCCCCTTAATTAAGTGCAGCTTTAGTTATGGACAGGCTACAATTTACCCAGTATTACAAATAGTACAGCAGGCTTCTGGAAAATCCCAGTTGCTAAAGAATCTATACCTCTATTGACATTCATCACCTTGTTTTGAAAGGTCCTTTCACTTGCTCTTCCATTCAGCATATTTTCAACATCAGAATATTTCCAAACAAGAATCTTTCAGATTGTGTCAGGTTTGCTTGGTATCCTTTGCCATGTAGATGCTGTGTCAGAATATAACAGAAATAAAAAGGAATACCATGAATGACTACATGCAATTTTGAAATGCTTCCAATGAACCAGCCTGTCTCTGAAGGAGAAATGTGAAATTTGAAAGGAGCAGATAAAATTTGTAGGACACAAATAGCAAATAAGACGTTCAGCTGGATTCAGACAAATTGAAGGCATTACTCACAAACCCGAATGCAAAGATATTTCTCCTATAAGAATATTTCTGGGCTTGACAAATCATTTTGCAAATTTCCTACCAAATTTAGCTAATCAAACAAAACCATAAAGAGATTTTCCTTTAATGGTCACAATTTATGGATCAGAGATCACCTGCAACAAAACACTTATTAAAATAAAAGAACTACTGAAATCACCCATTTTGGCACAATATTCAATAAACTGTCAAACAACTGTAGCAGCAGACTTATCTTCATATGGTTTAGAGCAGAGTTATTTCAAAAAGCCCCACAGAAACAAGCAACAATATACTCAAATGGGAAAGGCAGCCCTATCTGTTTGTCAGGAATTTTTTAACATAGAAACAGACCACAAGATCTAAGTGATGTTTTTAGGTTGGAACTTGTTGGGTTGATCTTCCATCTTGGATTCAAATATTTCAAATGTGATCGAAGCTATTTTTTTCAACCTTGAATACATACCAGGGAAATTTCTCATAGCAGTAGGTATTTTAACTAGCGCCCCAACTGATCAGGGTGGGACCAGGGTGGAACCAGACTGCTAGCACTAAACATTAAAAAGGCCATACAGCAGTTTTTAAACTAAGAGATGGGGGAAAGCCAATTGGTGCAGAGAAGCACATAAATCGGATAAATTCACCTCTTAGAGGTGAATCCATTGATAGAGATTCTCGAGGCTGTAGTCAGAAAGAGAGGAGGGGAGAGGACAAACCATGGGCCAGAGCAGACAAACAACCACATATAAAGGAATCCAATGCATCAGGGAAGGGCAGACAAACAGTGGCAATTTTTTAAAGTGCTTCTACACAAATGCTAGGAGTCTGACTAATAAGATGGGTGAACTAGAGTTCCTCGTATTAAAGGAGGAGATTGACATAATAGGTATCACTGAAACCTGGTGGAATGAGGAAAATCTGTGGGACACAATCATACCGGGATATAAAATACATTGGAAGGATAGAGCAGGCCATGTGGGTGGCGGCATGGCACTGTATGTGAAAAATAATGTAGAATCAAATGAAATAAAAATATTAAATATTATCGACCACCTGACCAGGACAGTGATACTGACATTGAAATGCTGAGGGAGATTAGAGAGGCTACCAAAATAAAGAACTCTATAATAATGGGGGATTTTAATTATCCCCATATTGACTGGGTACATGTCACCTCAGGAAGAGAAGCAGAGATAAAATTTCTCAGTGGCTTAAATGACTTCTTGGAGCAGCTGGTACAGGAACCCATAAAGGGAGAGTCAATTCTCGATTTAGTCCTGAGTGAAGCGCAGGATCAGGTCCAGGAGATAACCATTACAGGACCGCTTGGGAATAGTGACCATAATATAATAACATTTAACATTCCTGTGGTGGGAAGAACACCTCAGCAGTCCAGTACTCTGGCATTTAATTTCAAAAAGGGGAATTACACAAAAATGAGGAGGTTAGTTAAACAGAAATTAAAAGGCACAGTCACTAGAGCCAAATCCCTTCAAGCTGCATGGAAACTTTTTGAAGACACCATAATAGAGGCCCAATTTAAATGTATACCCCAAATTAAAAACATATTAAGAGACCTAAAAAAGAGTCATCGTGGCTCAACCACCATGTAAAAGAAGCAGTCAAGGACAAAAAGGCATCTTTCAAGAAGTGGAAGTCCAATCCTAGTGAGATACATAGAAAGGAATAAACACTGTCAAATCAAGTGTAAAAATGTAATAAGAAAAGCAAAAAAAGATTGAGGAACAGCTAGCCAAAAACTCAAAAAGAAATAACAAAACATTTTTTAAGTACATTAGAAGCAGGAAGCCTGCTAAAAAAACCAGTGGGTCCCCTAGACGATCGAGATTTAAAAGGAGCAATCGAGGACGATAAAGCCATTGTGGAGAAACTAAATGATTTCTTTGCTTCAGTCTTCACGGCTGAGGACGTTGGGGAGATTCCGAAATCTGCACCGTCCTTTGTGGCTGATGAATCTGAGGAGCTGTCCCGGATTGAAGTGTCATTAGAGGAGGTTTTGGAACAAATAGAAAAACTTAATGTCAGCAAATCTCCGGGACCGGATGGCATTCATCCAAGGGTTCTAAAAGAACTCAAATGGGAAATTGCTGAACTATTATCTGTGGTTTGTAACCTATCCTTTAAATCGGCTTCCATACCTAATGACTGGAAGGTAGCTAATGGGACACCAATATTTAAAAAGGGCTCTAGAGGCGATCCTGGCAATTACAGACCGGCAAGTCTAACTTCAGTAGCGGGCAAATTAGTCGAAACAATAGTAAAGACTAAAATTGTGAAGCATGTAGAAGAACATAATTTGTTGGACAAAAGTCAACATGGTTTCTGTAAAGGGAAATCATGTCTTACTAATCTATTAGAGTTCTTTGAAGGGGTTAACAAACACGCAGACAAAGGGGATCCAGTAGATATAGTATACTTAGATTTTCAGAAAGCCTTTGACAAGGTCCCTCACCAAAGGCTCTTGTGTAAATTACATTGCCATGGGATAAGAGGGAAGGTCCTTTCATGGATTGAGAACTGGTTAAAAGACAGGAAACAAAGGGTTGGAATAAATGGTAAATTTACAGAATGGAGAGGGGTAACTAGTGGTGTCCCCCAAGGGTCAGTCCTGGGTCCAATCCTGTTCAACTTATTCATAAATGATCTGGAGAAAGGGGTAAACAGTGAGGTGGTAAAGTTTGCGGATGATACCAAACTGTTTAAGATAGTCAAGACAGAAGCAGACTGTGAAGAACTTCAAAAAGATCTCACCAAACTGAGTGATTGGGCAACAAAATGGCAAATGAAATTTAATGTGGATAAGTGTAAAGTAATGCATGTTGGAAAAAATAACCCCAACTATACGTACAGTATGATGAGGGCTAATTCAGCTATGACACATCAGGAAAGAGATCTTGGAGTTATCGTGGATAGTTCTATGAAAACTTCCACACAGTGTGCAGTGGCAGTCAAAAAGGCAAATAGGATGTTAGGAATTATTAAGAAAGGAATAGATAATAGGACACAGAATATCTTACTGCCCCTGTATAAAACTATGGTATGCCCCCATCTTGATTACTGTGTACAGGTGTGGTCTCCTCACCTCAAAAAAGATATTTTGGCCTTGGAAAGAGTTCAGAAAAGGGCAACTAAAATGATTAGGGGTTTGGAACAGGTCCCATCTGAAGAGAGGCTAAAGTGACTGGGACTTTTCAGTTTAGAAAAGAGGAGACTAAGGGGGGATATGATAGAGGTATATAAAATCATGAGTGGTGTGGAGAGGGTCGATAAAGAAAAGTTATTTATTAGTTCCCATAATAGAAGAACTAGAGGACACCAAATGAAATTAATGGGTAGCAGGTTTAAAACTAATAAAAGAAAGTTCTTCTTTATACAGCATGTAGTCAACCTGTGGAACTCCTTGCCAGAGGAGGCTATGAAGGCTAGGACTATAACAGAGTTTAAAGAGACGCTAGATAATTTCATGGAGGTTAGGTCCACCAAAGGCTATTAGCCAAGGGATAGAAATGGTGTCCCTGGCCTCTGTTTGTCAGAGGCTGGAGATGGATGGCACGAGACAAATCGCTTGATCATTGTTTTCGGTCCGCCCCCTCTGGGGCACCTGGCGCTGGCCACTGTCAGCAGACAGGCAACTGGGCTAGATGGAGCTTTGGTCTGACCCAGTACGGTGATTCTTATGTTCTTATCAACCATAAGTGGAAGAAGAAAGGGCTTCAGAGAAAAATGTCAAAGTCAACACTGACTTTGTTTTGGCACCAATTCTAGCATCTGCCAGCTGACTTCAGCAAAATAAAGATGTACAAAAGGATATTTGCCAGAAACTGACTGACAGAACTCCTCTGCAAGAATATCTTTTCTGGTGGCTTGGCTCTCCAGATAGCTCATCATTTAGTCCAACCCCTTTTCGGGTTAAGATATCCAGCAAGATCACTGTCCCAATGCTATCTCCAGACAATGCTCAAACTGATATTTGACAGAAATCTGCCAAAGGGGGTGAGGGTTGAAAGAAGTAGCCTCCAAGATACCTGCTAAATATTGGCAGGATGGAAATCACTTCTGCATGTCGAAAGGTCTACTTCTGAAAGGATACTGCAGTATTTTGATTCCTATGGTGCTTTAGGAAGAGATATTCCCCAAAGTTTCCAAGGAACTTCAAGGAATAAACAAATGCAGAGCATGAGCACAACAGTCTGTACAGTGGCTGGACTGAGTAGCCAAATTCAGATTTTGGTATAGTACTGTGATATATGCAATAAGGGGGGAAAAAAAAACCTCAGCAAACATTAGTCTCAACAAAGCTACCTGACAGACGTTCACAGGGGATAGCCACAGATTTTGTTTTTCAAGAAAAGACACATTATTGTAGCCAATTACAAATTCAGATGCATTGCCTTGGGTACATTTACACACACAGATCATCCAGAAACAAAAGTAATCATTTGCAAAATGTGTAGTTCCTGAAGCCGTCATAGCTGATAATGGGCCTCAGATTATCGCTGGAGTTTTTCTAGCATTTGCACAGGAGTTTGATTTTGAGCATCATACTAACAGTCCACATTATCTCCAGAGCATTGGGAACAATGCAGTTAAAATTATTTCTGCAAAAGATAGCTGTCTCATATTAAACATCTTGGTATGTCACTCAACACCCTAGCATCCGGACTAAAGATATATTTATCTGTGGTACTGTAATAGGAGTCCCCCACTCACTGAACCTCCTTGTGTCTAGATCTGTACTGCGCTGGGTGCCTCCCTCTGCTCTGTTAGCTCTGCAATATTTTTTCTGGTGGCTTGGCTCTCCAGATAGCTCATCATTTACTCCAGCCCCTTTTCGGGTTAAGATATCCAGCAAGATCACTGTCCCAAGGCTATCTCCAGACAATGCTCAGCCCCCACTTAGGACTTCTGCCACTATATCTGTGGCTGTCAGGAAAACCTGGGCCCTCCAACCACACCAAGTTCTGGACAATATAACCAGAAATCCAGGCCTGCTTAGCTCCTGTCCCTGTTACTGTTTCCCTAGGCAGCTTCCTAACTAGCCTGTTTCTCTTCCTTTGCCTGGTTTTGTGTTTACCACAGGACCCTACTCTCTTACCTTTGCCTTCTTCACTACCTCTTAGCCTCTTGTGAGACCCTCTGTTCCAGGGCAGATTCTCAGGACCTACTCTCCCCATGGACTACCTCTGTTCCTGATAACCCTCTTAATCCCAGACAGTGACTGCAGCCTCCTTCCCCTACAGCCCCACTTCATGTTCAGAGGCCTGGCTTTATAGTGGTATCCCAACCTTCCCCAGTTGAGTTTCACTCTTAATTAACCCTGGCCCTCCATCTCACAGGTGACACCAGATAACCTAATTGGCTTTTCACGGCCTCATTACTTTATCAGGGCTTGTGCAGGGGACATATTTTACCACAGGCATCAGTATAAATTAAACCCACCAATCTAAACAAATTTTGAAAGTGGTTGGCTGAAATAAAAATTTTTGTTGAAACAAAACCGCAGTGTTTAGTGAAGAACAAAAACCATTACCTTGACCGAGACCAGGAAACAAAAATCCCAAACAGCTCCAGATGTCAGGAACACAGCCAAAAGTGCCCCAATCCTACCTAATTGGGCTTCCTAAAAGACTTATTCAAAGGAGTCGGGTTCATCTTCAACGTTCCCAAACACAAGAAAGAGTGGAACTGAGACCTGCAAGTAATTCTATCACAAAGTGAGGGTCCGCCACACACAAACTTAAAGAAGAGAGAACATTGTCTAGAAGACAGATTAGATCCCATGAAAGAACTGATCTTTAGAACATAGAATCATAGAACTGGAAGGAAACTGGAGAGTTCATCAAGTCTCGTCCCCTGAGAATGCTGCTAAGGACAATTTAAAATGCAGTTGATAAAGGGACATGGTAGTGCAAGTAGTTTGAAGGATTTTGAATTACTGGGTGCATATATATACATTTGGTTATAATGTAAGTTTTAATCTTTTATTATAAAGAAAGGGAAATGTGGACTGGTTATAGTCCCTGGTCCTCAACAGTTAAGAGGACTATGATTCGTTGTAGTGGGGAGCTTAATACATAGGAACATCTTGATAAGGGAGTTCCCTAGTTACTTCTTAAAAGCATAAACACACACACACACACACACATGTCAGATGTCAGTTCCTCTTTCATTGCTTCCACTTTCTGAAGCATAGCAGAACAGATACGTAGATGGAGAAAAAGTTTCCTGGGTTTATTTTCAGTATTGTGAGACTTTTTCACATTTCTTTCATTGAGCAGAGCTCTTGTGTTGTCACAATTAAATTATTGAACAGATATTTCATAACAGACCACACAAATAGAAGATGGCAATTGTTCAAAATGGCACTGTCTCCACTGGGCTGGGCTGCCACATTGGCAAATATTTTTATATTTTGAAACAGCTGTCAGCAAGATGTTGACTGTATTTTTATATGAAAGCACCTTTTTCATGAACCAGAGAGCCTCTTAATCTTGATTTCTATCTATCTAGGTTCTTCTGTGGCCTCACCACATAGTACAGGTTGAACCTCCCTGGTCCCGATGAGGGATTTTTCCAGACCAGGAGAGGTCATTTCAGGCCCCCTGCCGTTGCCCCTCTCCCTGTTTCCTGAATCTCCCCTCGCAGCCCAGCTGAGCCGCACATCAGCTCCAGGGCCCTTAGCCCTCTCCAGCATGCCAGTACTCTCTGATCCTGGAACATCCATGGTCATGCTGGACCAGATAATCCTAGATTTTAGAGGTGCAACCTGTATCTAAATATTTCAGAGGTATTTAAAAACAGAAATAATAATCACTTTTTTTTCTTTCCTACCATAGGGAGAAATAATCTGATTAGTCTTTTTTGTTTGTTTGTTTCTTCACTTGTTTATGTGTGACTGCGAGAGGTTGGATTGTGTGTCTGTTCACGAAAAAATTCTTGAACGATAAATTGAAAATATCAACTTTACATTTAATTCTCAAGGTGGTTAATTTTACAGTCTTTCTGACCTCTTGGGGAGTGTTTTATATAGTCTGGATCAGTCTGTAGTGAATGGTTTGTCTCTTGTACTCAAGAGTTTTCCATTATAATCAGGAAGGTGAGATATAGCCATTGTGGAAGGTAATGCTTGTAGAAGGATATGAGGTAACTAGGATGAATGTCAAGGAAAGCTTTCAACATCAGAACAATGTCCTTAAAGTAGGGGTGGGTAACCTGCAGCCCAGGGGCCACATGCTGCCCATCTGTGAGTGGCCACAAGACATTTTGAGCAGGGTTGCCAGATTCTGCTGGTTACCATCTGTGTAGGTTTTTTTTCCCTGCCAGTATTACTAAAGTGACATGCATGTAAAGCAAGGGCACACCAACTAAGGTGAGTGCTGATTATATACAACATTGGCTGTGAGAGCTTGCGCTCACTCCCTCTGCATCCAGTTAAAGCACTGCTATGATTCAATCGGCACACCCGCAAATTCTAGGTATGCAAGCACAGTTAGCAAAAATCCCAGGAAGACCGTCTTGCTGAGAGGAAGGGGGGCCACTCACTAGCCCAGGTTGCCCATCGCTGCCTTAAAGAGAACACTCTGTATTCAGTAAGGCAGTGGTTCTCAACTGGGGGGTATGAAGGAAGTACCATCCTTCAGAGGGTACTCAGAGGTCTTTCAGGGTGTATAGCAACTCATCTAGATATTTTCCCAGTTTTACAACAGGCTATAGAAAACGCACTAGTGATGTCAGTACAAACTAAAATGTCATATGACTTGTTTACACTGCTTCCTATACTACACATTGAAAGATAAATGCAATATTTAAATTACAATTTATTTAATAATTATATGGTTAAAAATAAGAACACAAGCAATTTTTCAGTAACCATGTGCTATGATATTTATGTATTTTATATCTGATTTTGTAAGCAAGTTGTTTTTTAATGAGTTGAAAGTTGGAGTTATACAAAGTTGGAGTTACACAAAGCAAATGAGACTCCTGAAAGAGATACAGTAGTCTGGAAAGGTTGAGAGCCACCGTAATAGGGGACCAGTACTGAATACTGATAGGGAAGCACCAGATGGGTTCACAGTGACCTGGGTTGCTAAGCACATAGTTTGTTTCATTTCATAACAGTTGGAATTTTACTTATTTCTATATGTAATTAATCTTAATACTCAAATCCTGAATCAAAAATGCCTAATTTGCATGACCAGGTGTGAGTCTGACAGATAGATCAGAAGAGTGTGTGCTGTATTAAGATGGAGTGGGTATTTTATTTGCGACAGTAGCTATTCGAGCATCCAATTGCAATGAGACATCCAAAGGACTCTTTGGCTATAAACCAATTTAGCAACCCAAGGGCACATTTTAAGTGGGTTGGATATCTCTGGGAGATAACGATTACCTAGGAAACAAATTTTGATGATGGTATGATTACCTTGGCCACTATGCTAATGCTCTGATACAGGTAAAGGAATGTCATTGCCAAGATCAGTGCATTGTGATATATACATTAATGTGAGTGCCTGCAGCACTGGGAACTTAGCAGTGGTCTGCTCTATTCTTTTCATGGCCATGCAGGAATATCACTGCTCTCTGTTTGGAAAGACAATTTATTTCAAATAATTTGATTTTTATTTTATCTGCCTACTTTTGATACTTTGTTATTTTATGTAATTATTAGTATCTAGTAATAAAATATAAACTAGATTTCCCTAAACTATAGTCTATCAATATTTACTGAAAAGTTTGAAAAACTGTCATGGAAATGTGCAAACTGAGTTAGTGAGTTTCTTTGTCTGTGTTAAAATGTCAAGTTGTTACAAGTAATTGTTTGATTCTAACAATATTTTTAAGGATGAAATTGAGATAGGATTTTAAGCTCGCTAAGTGAAGTTTATCTTGTTTCTAAAATAAAATACTCCAGCAAGAAAGAATGACAAAATATAGATATAGGTCAGTCCATAGATACAGTTGTAGAGTAACTTTATTTTGGTACATGATTTAATTACATTCTGGCATTTCAGTAAGCTATACAATATATACACTCAACTGACCACTAAAAGGAAAATAATTATTTATAATTCACCAGCAGATTTACCCAGCATTGCTTGGGTCCTTAACTTGATTAATTTTATTTTGGAAAAAAAAAAGGAAAATATACATCCTTTACTGAAATGCTTTCTGGTTTTGTTTTAAGTTTTATTTTATGGCATATTATACAAAATAAATGTAATCTAAATTAAATATTGTGAGTTTGTGAAAACTAAATATTTTGAATTATACAAATATTTTTTAAAAAATCCCTTGTGAAGAGTTTCAAAATGATGGGGATTTGCTCCAACCTGGAATGAAGTGAAATTTTAAAATCCAAAATCCTTCAAGATACAGAACTTCTATCCTCCGCACATATGACTGTCTTACTGCTATTAGCAGCTGTTTCTGGGAAACCACTTCAGACAGGAGTATGCAACTATTTACTGGCAAAATAAGAAAGGCAGTAGTTTTAGAGATTTTTTTTTCCATCTCTAACAGAGTTCTGAAACACAGAGCTGTTGAGGATTTAGTGTTGAGGATTTAGTGTAACTTTTGCTTGAAAAATAGTATTCCATTATGTTTGCTAATTTTATATTTACTAAACCAGATAAATATTTCATAGCAAGTGTATTTTCTTTCTGTCCAGGAAAAGTCCATGAGCAGTTGGGAGTTTCTGCACTATTCAGAATTGGTCAATGTATAAATTCTGCAACACTACTTCATTAATAGACGGTTCACAAACTGTTTGATTTCCAAAACTTCGGCTTTGTTGAGTTTCATATATCTTGTGAAGAGTAGCAGGGAGAATGATGGTGCAGGTGGCAACGTGGGGGAATTTTACTTGTAGAGAAGACAGAGAAACAATGTGGCTGAGGTAATATCTTTTCCTGGACTAACTTCTATTGGACTACGTCTAGACTGCAGGCTTCTTTCAGAAGAAGCTTTTCCGGAAGAGATCTTCTGAAAAAACTTCTTCCAAAAGACAGTGTCCATACTGCCCAAGTGCATAGAAAAAGTTATCTGCTTTTTCTAAAGATAGCGTCCATATGATTGCAGTGTGGACGTAAGTGAAGTTTTTTCGGAAAAATGGTTGTTTTTCCAAAAACACTCTGTAGTGTAGACATAGCTTCAGTGAAAGAGACACTTTTTGAGCCACCTACAGCTCATCCCAACCAAAAGCCAATAAAAGCTTTTTTTGGAAAATTGTCAGCCAGTACAATTATCAGCAATATTCCCTACAGAACCAGTAAAATAGTTCACAATAGTTCAGATATTTGAATGAACAATCTACCATGCCATACCTCCAGGCATTGTGTATTAGACATGTTGTACAGAAAATATTTTGAGAAATATTGTAAAGGTGTCTAAAAAATCTGTTCAACAAATATGTGTAACTCCCTCCTTCCTCAAGGTAAAGTTATGTGTCTTAGTCATAAGTCCAGCCATACATGTATTTCTAGGAGCCATGAAAAAGTGTAACAATGACATTTAATAGGATAGCATCGCAGCATGAAAATCCATTACTCTTATATTTGCAGAAATAGAAGTAAGTGCTAGGTCCCCTGGAAAACTGGGAATCTCCTTGTTTCTGGGCGTGAAGGTCTGTGACACAAATTCAGAGTTGTGCTATTTTTATATACGGGAATCTGACAAATACATTCCTCTAGTGTTGGGCCTCAGGCAGCTATCATGTTGTGGGAGAAATTCTATATGCAGGGAGAAGGGAGGAAGAGCTTCTGGGACACTGAATCTTTTAAAAAAATTGTTTGTAGCAGCTTAGCAGGTCGGACTATTCATTGAGCTCCAAAGAAAATGTATTAGTGGGCAGATGAGCAAATCAGAGGGCTATAACATTCATTCCTGACAACAGTACAATTTGTCATGGATTCATCAGCACAATGTAAGGTATGTACGAATGTATAAAGTACATATATGTATTTTTAAACAGGTAGTATTTTCAAGTAGCACTGCTGATGCATTATACTTCCCCCTTTTGTTTTGATGGAAATTTCTCAAAAGCATATAATCAAACATATTAATATTGAAGAGTTACACAGAGTTGCAGTGGTCATGACTCAAGTGTTCTATTTAGTAAAAATTTGGAAGCTCGGCATCTGACACTCTCTTCCTGACCTTCAAGAATTTGCAGCCTATTGTATCTTTCATTCTAAGCCAGAAGACCTGTCAGTTTCTCAGGCAATTTGTAATGAGCTTACTGCTTGGGACTGACATGCAGATTTTTGCACAAGCTTTTAGAAACTTGGTTCTGATTCCTTTTGAATTTGATTCAGATGCCGCATACTTCCTCACAAGTAAGGACATCTAAAATTGGGTAAAGTGTATAGAACTGAATTGATTTACCTAAGGAAAAGATTATATGTAGACAGCAATTTTTTAAACAAAAATGAAGCCCACCTGCCAGTTACCAAGGCCACTGGAAAATAAAATTGAGTTACCTCAAACAAAATGAAGGATTTAATGCCAATTACCAGGCTGCATACCTAAGGTGTCCTGCCTTTTCTGTAAGAAAGGTAAATGAGGACTCAAATTGAGGACATACAGTGAGCATAACAGTGGATTCTGAATTTGACCAAAGGAGTCTCAAGTCAACTGTTTATTTCAGAATCAATTCGTCTAGTGTTAGGTGTATGAGACTTGAAAGATAAGTTTGCACTGAATAGGTGTGATTTCACTCGAGAGAACCATGTAACATAAAAATACCATGATTACATTCCACATTTAGGTGATCTATTTTAAATAAAAAGGCAATAAAATGCTCTTTGTTCTTGTAGCGAGGGAGTGTGGTCTCCCACCCTGACAGACCAGAAAATACCAGTGACAGCCTCCTGGTGGACAGAGCCAGGATACCTAGAGCTGACTTGCCAGAAGCAGAGGGGTGGGACAGGAACCAGAAATATAAAAGGCATGCCCTCAGGGGAGTTAGAGGAGCAGGATGCCTTCCTGCTGCTGCTGGGGTCTGGGCCCAGTGGAGGCTGCTATAATGCCAGAGAAACTGCCAGACACTGGAGGAGCTGTTTGGGTGGCCACTAGCCATTTATCCCAGCAAGATGAATGACAACTGCAGAACCCAGGGATCCCTTGACTTGGAGAGCAGGGAGGAGCCCAGGTAAGCCAAAGTGGGTTTGGTTATGTTGCCGATGACAAACTGGCAATTTGTTTCTGGGACCTCTCTGGTCCCACTTACAATCCTTATCCCTGAGCTTCTCCCCTGGAAGTATAACCTGCCCTGTGTAGGTTTCTTCTACCAGATGTTTCTCCTTCCTCTCTTGCTGGAAGTCAGTTTTCACCTGTAGGACTCTGGTCTGGACGCCTATGCCTCCTCTCTTTCCAGAGCTTAGTAAGAGAAGCTTTGCTGCTCTTACTCTTCGCTAAGGGCTCTGACAGATGTTGTGGGTTTTTGGGGGGTAGGGGAATTCTCACTGTCACTGAGCTCTCATTCGGAGTTTGCCCTCCTAGGCTATGTCTACATTACGAGTTTTCTCGGCAAAAAATATGCTAACACGGGACTCATTTGCATGAGTGGCAATCTCATTTGCATATTTTCTGCTGATCCGTCTTTTCACTAGGGTATTTGTGCAAAAACAAGCAGTATGGACATTTTCTTTTTGCGCAAAAACCCCTTTTCCCACAGGTTTGGTAAACCTCCTTTTTTGGGGCATAAGGATCTTTCAGGAAAAGGGGTTTTTGCGCATAAAGAAAATGTCCACACTGCTTGTTTTTGCTCAAAAACCCCAGAGAAAAAAATGGATTGGCAGAAAATATGCAAATGAGATCGTGACTCATGCAAATGAATCCCTCATTAGCATATTTTTTGCCAAGAACTCATAGTGTAGACATAGCCTTAGAGACTAACTTTACCCACCTTTTTTATCGTATTCCAGTAGCCTCTTTCTAGGTCATCTGCTCCACTAATAATTAGCTAAGTGTGTCACCTAGAGCACCTAGCTGCCCTCCAGGTGCAGCTAACAGGATCATCATGGACTTAGTAGACTTTAATCCTCCTAAAAGGCCATTGACCAGAGACAAATTGAAAAGAGCTAAAAACCCACCAGCTTCATTTTGTATTCAAATATGTTTTTAATATAAGGAATAAGTCATTTAAAAATTCTAAGTTGGCGGGAAGGTATTCCCACTAAAGATCCCCAAGGCTAGGACTTGCTTCCTCCCAACTTTCTTGGCCCTTGCTGGTGTGAACCTGTCTTGACTTGGTGTAAAACCTATTTTTAGCCCCTTAAGTATTTCAGAGGTTGGGTAAGGGATATGCAGTATGGGGTGAGGTTTATTATCAGTGTGCAGGGCAAATTAGTCAGTTTATTGTGTATGTTTTTGACCTATTTTCCACAATTGCATTTTTTTCTTTGTAACTTCTACCCCCAAATATACACTTCCTCATATAACTCTGAATAGATAGGAGGATCATTTTCAGACAAAGTACCAGTACTTATGACTAACTTAGTACTTTTCCTTCTGAAACAATTTGTGAAGTTGAAAGTGAGAACTGTCAGCTGTTGGTGATTGACTTTTCCTCTTCCTTCAGTAACTGGATTCTCAGCTTGGTGTTTAATCCTTGCAGTTGGTTGACAGACTATTGGATCAAAATTTTCAGTAAAGCCTATGTAACTACAGAGTTCCTGGAGTCAGTGACTCAGTTGGTTTATTAAAGTTAGCATATTTTTGCAAGGTGTGTCAGAGCTTGATTTGTAAGCATTCTTACAGGGTAGAAGTTGAGATGAACCTGCAGGAGCAGAAAGTGTCTAAGCTCTCCCAACACTTGGTTTGGAGCATGTTTGTTTTGGGATTGGGCTTCCTGATAGTAGAGGAATGTGAGGCACTTTCCCAGCAGAACGTTAGCTTAATGGCAGTCAGCCTTGGTTGTAGGTAAGTAAATCTATTCATGTAGTCCAAGAGAACTTTTGCTCTTTAAATGAAATCTGATTTGTGGGGTCTTCATATTGGGGTCTCCTTGGTTTGGATATTGTTTTGCTATAATTTAAATTCCTCCTTAGCTGAGAACATAAATGAAACGACTCTCTTTAAAGCATTCATTAAAGTCTAGCCAAAACGTGTTTTATATGAAAAATGGCTTTGTTATGGAGACTGATTGGAATGTCAAGAATTTCATTTCAGGCAACATTTTTGTTATTAGAACAAGCTTCTGTTGTCTACATATTGGTTTTGTTCAGAGATATAATGCAAGATAGAACCCTGGAAGGGTGTTTTTTCTTATCTGCCATGCAATACTTCTATTGTAAGCATAGATAATAACAATTCTAATATTTTTTTCATTTCCTTGGGTGCTGCCTCTTACTCACATCTTATAAGTCCCCCCCATGATTTTGCTGCTGCTTCTCTGTAGAGCTAGAAAAATAATCAGTGTTCATTCTTCAGTAAGCCTATATTAAAACCTCAGAATTGTGTATCTTAAAGGTGAATTATGAAGAGGGATTTTTTTCTTTTACATCCTTTTCTGCCCTTCAGAATTCTTTGATCAAATACAGAGATGACCCACAACGCTTGTTTTCATTATGGCTCTTCACATTGGGGAAGCCTGAAATAACTGAGCTGCACTTCTCTCCCGTTGCAGGAAGACCCAGCCATCTTTGGCATGGGGATGGTGCACAGTTTGCAGCTTAGGTGACCACATCATTTGACATTACCATATAGGCCTTTTAAAGATGCCAAGGAGAGTTCTCCAGTGAACAAGGGGAAAAGTGAGTCTGCTTCAAATCAAAGGCTTAACAAACAAAGCAGAGAAGGGAATGTTCTGTTTGTGTATTTCCATGTGCTGGATTTTGTTTTCAATTTCTTCCCCCGACCTAGTATTGTCTTTTTACTCTATTTTGTGCATGGGTGATGGAGCTTTAAGCTGTATAAAACCAGTGAGTCTGTGTGGGTCAAGAGGCAGGATTCTAAGCTCTTCAGGTAGGGTATCTTTCTCTTTATATTTATGATACCTGGCATGCTGTACCATTACACAGACCATGCTTACAGCACTCTATTTCCTTAATAGCTACACAATTTTCAGAAATTGTGAATATCAACAGCAGGTAAAGTAGTGACACAGAACAGCTGAGGCTATTGTCGTTTACTATAATGCACTGGAGGATGCTAGCTTTTTTGCCTGCATTTTTGTTTTGACTTGTCCCTAGGGAACAGAAAATGAAGAAAAATGAAAAGCCCTTCAGAATTTTCCTGGAAAATAACTTATTCATGTATGAATGTATTGTACCCTTTGGCAGTGCACAGAGATGCCCATGCTGTTACCATCTTATGAGTACTCTATATCTTTGTCTACACTGCAGGGTTTTGGCGCAAGAAGTTCTTTGCAGAAGAGATCTTCCACAAAAACTTCTTGAGCAAAAGCATGTCCAGACCTCAAAGCGCATCGCAAAAGCGATGTGCTTTTGCACAAGAGAGCGTCCACACTGCATGGACATGCATGCGCAAGAATGCTCTGATTGCCATTAACAGAATGGCCATCAGAGCACCTGTGCTTTTTCTGATACTCTTTTTGCCAAGAAACCCCTGCGGAGCATCCACACCTGCCTTTTTGCGCAAGAACTCTTGCACAGAAAGGAGTTATTTCTCATGGGGAGAGGAATAACTCTACCGGCAAAAGCCCTCTGTCCTGTTGATTTACTGTGAGGTTGGGGGTTTTTGCACAAATGCGCTTGAGGTGTGGATGCTTCACCTGTTTTGCACAAAAACAGCTGTTTTTGCACAAAAACCTTGTAGTGTAGACATTGCCGACATGAGTCACTACTCTGAAAAGTGAAAGTGTGTGTTTCTACATAAATATGCTACTCTTCATGGAATTAAATAAAACAGTCTCTCAACTCATCTGACCACTACTTTTGCAAGTGATTGTTTTGTCCTATGCAACAGCTAGACCCCAACTATGATGGAGGCCAATTGGCCTAGGTCCTATGCAAGCAAACTCCAAAAGAATTTACAGTCTAAAAGACAAGACAGGCAAGAGTTGCCAGGGAGACAGGCAGTGGGAGGTGAAGTGACTTGCCTGTGGTCTTACAGGAGGTCAGTCTGAGTGAGCAATGGAACCCAGGTCTCTTGTGTGCCAATCTCGTGCCATACCTAATGGATCATGCTGCCTTCCCTGGTGAATTCGAGGATGCCTATTTTAAAACTCTTGTGTTCCCTCTCTAACTACCACCATGCTGTATATCCAAACACATGCAGTCAGTCTCTCTGTAATACAGACTGTTTTAGTCATACTTCTTATATAACATCTTTCAAACTACAGTAAAAGCTTTATCTGGCATGTTCAGGGAATGGGAGGTGCTGGTAAAACACATTCTGGTTACCTAAGAGGGAGGAAACTGGGGTGCAGGAATGGGCTCTGGGTGGCGGTGTGCCTAAGAGGTTCTGTGTGCTGCTTCCACCTACATGCATCACCCCCTCAGCTCCCACTGGCTGCATTTCCTAGCTAATTGGAGCTGTGGAGCTCCCATGGCCATTCCTCTGCCTAGGACCATCAGGGACATGTTGGCCTTTTCCAGAAGCTATGTAGAGTCAGGTAGGGAGCCCACCAGCCCTGTGCCAATTGGACTTTCAGAGATCAAAAGAGATTTCTGATTAGTAAAGTGCAATATAAAACAGATTTTACTATAGAAAGATTAAATAATCTTTAAAATATGAGAAATTACTATATCCTTATCACATTTGGAACAGCCGTGGTGAATATAGTTCTCACCCTCTGAAGATAGCTGTTATCTCAGAAGTAGTATGCTGTAGATACTATACTAAAGTCAGTTACCATGTTTCAGTATAAACATATTCACTTGTGAAGATGGTGGTGGTTTTATTGTTGATATTCATTTGTGTTCCCACAGTGTCCATTGGTTGCCGTCAGGTCTGGGGCATCACGTTTTATGCTCAAACAAAATAAAACCGTCCTTCCCCGGCTACAGTGAGGTGTATACTAAATGCGGCAGTCCAATAATAAATTCACTAGATAAGGCGATAAGGCTGAGATTAAGACATTACACCACCTTTAACATCTGTTCCTTTCATTACATACCCAGCTACTCTTCACATATGTTGCTGTTAACAGCCTTCAGAAACATTCTATTCCAATTATAAGAACATCTGAGTCTTAATGATAAAAATTTAAACAAATTAATTAGCAAAAGAACACAACAAGGTTGGATCTGAGTATTTATTCAAAGTGGCCATTTTAGCCAAGTAACAAAATATCATGTTCAAAAATGAATTGCATAGTTAACAGTCCTTGTTCCCATGTCACTTTTAAAGAATATTTGTCTTGTTTCTAAGTTTTCATTTGCTATTACTTGTTTTGTTTTTCCTTTGGATGCTCCTCTCAAAATTGAACACTACGTTTTAGTGGGGTCACTGATTTGTGGTACTGTAGGCAGCTCTTTAAGGGAATTCTTTTCTAAAATAAATTGGATAAGAAATATTTGATTCAAAGGTATTAGACAAAAAAAGTGAAGCAGAGAGAATACCTGAAAGCTTCTTTTGTAATGCTAAATTTTTCTTTAAAATGTAAGAACGTGCTCAGTGTGTCTTTCATTTTCCTCTTGCTGCTGTGGCTAAATACAATGTTTTATGTTTGGTGGCAAATGGCGAAAAGTGAAGTGCTCTCTTTATCCACTCAGCAAGTGCAGCACAGCAGCAATTATGTAAGATGCCCAGTTTCTTTATTATGCTCCACCTTTAGCCTGGAGGGAGCTGGGAGAGCAACAAGCCTTTTTGCCCATTAAATCCTTGTCCTTTCTTCTGAGAACTGCCAATTGTCCTTCAGTGTCTATCCTCTCTATTGGGAAACATTCTATCCCCATTGCCATTTGAGACCCTGCGGAAAAAGACTTTTGTTAACTAAGAAACTGGAACTCAAATAATCAAATACCGGTTTGTTGATTCCCTGACTCATCCAGTCCCCCTAACAGGCAGAATTGCCGCCATAGAATATTAACTACCCAATATACTTTTAAGGGTATATCTAATACCCTTTACTCCAAGAAAAAAGAAGTAAAATGGTTAAGAGTGAAGAATCTAAAATATCTGAGTGATGAATTGGGTGTATAGATGGGATCTGCTCATTTCTGATATGCCAGTGTAAAACTATACTATTGGGGTGTCCCAAGAGGTCAAAGGTTCAAGCCCAGCCCATTCCAGGCTGGTTGTCATCCTCAAGCAGTGCCATGAGGGCAGCCTGCATAAACTGCACCAGGAAGTGCAGCAGCAGGTCTAAGAGCTGGTGACTGCTTTGCAGCAGGTCTGGGTCCATGCTGGAAGTGCTATGGCATCTGCAAGGGCAACCAGAGCACACAATGTGGTGTTTACTGTCCCTCAGGTAGGGACTATTGGTTGCTTCACAACTGAATTTAAAGTTTAAATTGTAAATAGTTTTTCTTATGTCATAGTTGCTATTATAATCTTATAGCATTGTGTTTAAACCTCTCAGTCAATGATTTGGAGAAGCCTACTGTGTATTTTGGTAGTCCACTGCTATGGTACAAGGATACCAGCATGAAGTGAAAAGCTAAAACTATTTAATGGCTGAGTGTAGAGTAGAACTCAGGAATGCCCCATCTCCTACTCTAACCAGTAGTGTGCTGTTGTTTTATTCAATGGACTTCAGTCATTAGTGTAGTTATAAAAGTTTCAGTATAACAGTTCTTTAAAGTGGCTTCACAACTATTTTTCATTATGTCCTCGTGGGTACATCTACACTAGAGAGGAAGACTGAATCTTCCAGGAACGCTATCAATCTTCCAGGGTTTGAATTAGCAGTCCAGTTAAGACACGCCAATATGAAGTGAGAAGGGGCACTCTGGTCAATGCCAGAAACCCTACTTTCATGAGGAGTAAAGGAAGTTGAAGGGAGAATTTTATTCCTTTGACTTCCTGCAATGTAGACCACGCCAAAAGCCGAATTAAGCTATTTCAACTTCATAGCTATACAATTAACATGGCCGAAGATGCGTCTCTTAATTCAACTTTGTCCCATAGTATAGACATACCCTGTGTGTTTGCTCTCTCAAGTGCACTACTCCTCATCATTTTCCCCAAGCATGTAAATAATGAAAGATGCTGTTCAGTTATGTGGTTTATTGGCATAGATTATACTGACTTTCCTTCCTTCTCTAAAATTTTATGACCGCATTTAAAAATACTAAATTCTAGTTCCTTAGCTGACTAACTAGATTTAAGATTTTTTTCCATTGCCATCCAGACTTTCAAGCCTGTTACCTTCATTCATGTACCCATTACAGTTTAGTATTTGGTGATGCTCAGTTGTTCAGAATCCCTGTAACTGCACATCATTGTTTAACAGTTTCTTATGGATTTTGTGAATGGAAGATCAAAATAAGAAATCTCATTTCAACCCAGACTTTCTAATCCACACTTTCTTTTTCAGGCCCCCAGAAACCAACCAGGACAGGCAATGCCAAGTATAGGGGAAGCTTGGCAGATCATCCACATCACAACCAAGTCAGCTAACACAGGTTGAACCTCTCTAATCTGGCACTCTTTGGTCTGGCAACATCTGGCCCAGTATGATTTTAGTTAGCCAGAAGTCCACTTATCATGGGTGAAGCCAAGTTTCCCTGTAGTGCCATAAAGTTTGTTCAGACAGCAGTACTGGCTCTCGGTGTTCTGTGCTGTTGTTTAGCTCTAAATTATTCCTAAATGTTTTCTAAGAGCCCAGCAAGCAGTGGAAGTGTTGGTAATGCTGCTAAAAGTAAGCATGTTTTTAATGCTTTATTTACTTGTTTCCTTGTGCCAATACAATAAAATTGTGTAACAACACTAACACTATTATGAAGAGAGCTGATAAGGCTTGGCTAGGCATAGGCTTATATAGGGTGTATCAGTACAGGCATACATTATTAAGTAGCTTTGCAAGTACTGTTCCATTTATTCACCTAGGTGAAATAAAAATGAGACCCACTCACTACAATATTGAACTCCTGTGGTTTGGCAAATTCTCTGGTTCAACACCGATTAGTTCCTGAGAGTGCCAGACTAGAGAAGTTCAACATGTAGTTTAAGTAATCTTTAGGGAGTTTGCTGAGTCAAGATAATATAGTCTTCAATCACTTTTACATAAAGTTTTAGACAGGTGTTACTGAGACGGACCCATTACCTCATCTTTCATTCTGTTCCTCTCCTCTCCCTTTTTCCCTTTCTGAATTTTGTTACACTTCCAAATGCTGGTCTTGTCTTTCTGTTCACAGGACTTTGCAAAATTGCCAAGTAGGGATTTGCAGCCTAAACCAGTAATTCAAAACTCCTCCCTTAAATTGGGTACTTAGAGAAAATATATCTCTATAGTAACTCTGATTCCATTTGGCCTTATATAATGCTTATGTAAAGAGTTTAATACTTTGATAAGAAGTTTGTGGGTACCCTCTTTTGGGTAATTTCCCAGATGAATATTCATATTCATACATTTCAGTTATCTCTTTCACTGACAAGACCATGTCTTTCTGCCAAAGTCATACGGTACTAGTGGCAGACAATTCTAACAATCTGTTTCTATCCAAAGGAAGGTGAACCACAGATTTCTTGTGCGACCTTAGGCAATGTCCTTAAGATCCTAAAATGCTTAGGCACTAAAAAAAGTTACCCTAGGTCTATTTTCAAAAGTGACTTAGACATTCAGGTACCTAAGTTTCTTTGACCGTTAATGGAACTTACTTTCAAGTCAATTGGAGGCTTTTGAAAACTATTCTTAGGCCTTAGTTTAGCAAAGCATGTCATGAGGTCCTTAAATTTACATTGAAGTTGATCATGTGCTTATGTCCAAAATTAAAGTTTAAGTCTGTGCTTAAGTGTTCTGCTGAACTGAGATCTATGATGAGAAAGCTCCATTGTCTTAGGGTGTGTCCAGACTACAGGGTTACGTTGACAAAAGTGGACTTTTTGTCGACAAAACTATGCCTGCGTCTACACTGCTGCCGAGTTCTGTTGACATAACGTCGACAGAACTCGGCAGTTTTGTCGATGGCAATAAACCTCATTCTATGAGGAATAACGCCTTTTTTCGACAGAAGGCATTATTGCATCTACACTGTCCTTTGCGTCTACACTCTCATGTCGACAAAGTGGTTTGCTTTGTTGACAGAACTGGATGTAGTCTAGATGCTCTTTGTTGACAGTATCTGTCGACAAAGCCTCTGTCGACAAAAGCCTGTAGTCTAGATGTACCCTTCGAGTCACAGTACTTCTGCAGTGGTCCTGAAAAGTGGTCTAGTTTTCACAAGTCAGCAGAATAGGGTGTACAAAAATGAAGCCAATTTACTCATTAAACATTGTGTAAAAAAAGCAATTTTTAACAATCATTTAGAAAAACAGGTTAAGGCTATGTTTGTAAACTCACCTTCACACTTTCACAATGTATCCTGATGACAAAAGAGATGGCTAATTTGGCTGGAAATCAAAGCTTAAAAACTTCAAACAAAAAAGGGATGCAATTTTAATAATTCTCACTGGAACAGATTATCCACAGATCTGATAGGTTCTCCAACACTTGAAGTCTTTCATTCAAGACTGGATGCCTTTCTAGTTACAATACTCTAGTTCAACCACAAGTTATTGGGCTTGATGCAGGAATTACTGGTGAAATTTTGTGATGTGTTATACAGGAAGTCGGACTAAATGATAAGGTCCCTCCTTGCCTTAATCTATTATTCTGAAGGAGTGGCCCTCTCAAATTTAATTTTATAGTTTGGTAACCATGGACATAATTGTAAAATTTGTTTTAAAATTCTATAAGAAATCAGTTCAAAGGAGATTCTGTTTTCTAATGCACATATTGATTTCCTAATAGTCATTGCAGAGAATTAAATCTCCAGTTCTCTCTGACCATGTGTCAAACCGGCCAGATCATCTGATATTTATATCAGTTTAATGTAATCAGTTTGGAATGTTTTCTCTGGTGCATTAAATGTAGGCTTGGAATAAATATTGGTAAATATTGATTTCACTGTATACACACAAAGTAACAAATATTTCCATTATAATCCAAATTTACAGATAGCCTAAGTTCTCAAGAAGCATTCTTACTTTGCCTATGCATAGACTGGATCATTTTTGTGGAAGAGGAAATGGAAATGAAGCGCTCATTAGCATTTCTCATGCTCTCATTTTCATAGTCTCTTCCGCCCTTTTTGTGGAAGAGGTTTTTGCAGGAAAAAAATGCAGTGTAGACGGGGCCATTTTTTGCAAAAAAACCCTTTTGCACAAGATCCTGTAAACCTCATTTTTTGAGGAATAAGCCATCTTGTGCAAAAGGGTTTTTTGCAAAAAATGACCCATCTACACTGCAGGTTTTTTCCGCAAAAACCTCTTCCACAAAGATCGGAAAAGATTATGCAAATGAAAGCACGAGAAATGCCAATGAGCTCTTCATTTGCATTTCCTCTTCAGCAAAAATGATGCAGTCTAGACATAGCCTTAGAGTTAAAGTGGAGGATATTTACTTTGTGATGTGTGATGTTGAAAATTTGTGTTAATGGTTCTAAAACTTTATGAATTTTAGGCTCTTCTATCACTAAAGTATAACACTCCACTCTTGTCTGCCCCCTATTATTTTTCACAGTGGTAGGAAATTAAGATTAAAAACAGGAAAAAGCAAACATGATCTGTCAAATTTATATTAAGAAATCAAATTCTGCCAAGCCTGATATAATAGCAACAGCAGACACTGGAACATGATCCCATTGAAATGTATTTTTTTTATTATCAAAGGAAATTAGCTACAGAAAGTTGTTACATTAATAGTGTATCTATTTAGAGTGTTACCACAGCACTAAGACTATTAAGCGACAAGCATATTCTTAAATAAATTCTACATTCCAGTATAACCATATAATAGTACACATCAGGGGGAGGGAGAGAGTAAATCTGATAACAGCTGACTATTAATAAACTCCACTTTTTCCTCCTGGATGGATGTGAAATTACAGGTGCAGGAAACACAACTGCACCTGTCCTTTCAGCCTTTTATTGTTATAGGAGAGTCGAACAGTGCAAATGGTAAATGTTACATATTCCTTGACAGCTGCAACCCCAGGAACTGGTTATCCGGCTTAGGTTGCACCTCTCTCAGGCCCCAGTTCTGCTATTTACAACATGCAGGCACACTTTAGTGGGGCTCCATACAGGTGATTCCTACAAATTGCAGGAGAGTGGCTACCCTTGCACATTTAGCAGAAATTAATACTCCAAGTGCAAGTTACAGTTTGACACTTAGTTTGATTGCTATGAAGAAGTTCACATCTGCCAACCACAATCAGATACTGAAATGTGGGCTACACCATATATGTCCAACTAAATAGAGAGACTGCAAGATCTGCGGGGTGAATTGGGAATTAGAAGAGAGGTTGCTTTTGTCACTGATTGGTGGAAGAAAGCATGACTGCATGGACTTGTTAATGTTGTAAACTAGGATGCAGAGTCTGCAATATCATAGGTACAGGTATGCTTCTCACTGCAGGATCTGAGCCTACAATGTGATTGGAAACAGACAACTGAACCTTGTTTTTCTTTGCATTTACAACTCTTAAGTTCAAATTTTTGTAAAGACAGGGCCAAAGTCAGTGCTGATTTTTTTCCACTTTTGCCACCCCATTGTTAGTGAGGTTGCTTTGCTTAAAGGGAAGAACGTAGGCTATAGTACATAGTTTTCTATCTGGATTATTTAGCGGATGCTTCTGTGATGGGCACGGTCACAGAAGTCCCCTTGGAATTGTTCCCAGATATTCTGATCACACCACTGACACCTGACACCTTGTGTCAGTGTAAATATTTCCTACTTTGTATGGGCACTGTTTGAAAGTGCCAAGAAGAGATCCTTGCCACCCACACTCAGGCATATATTAATACAAACACATCTCTGAGCATAGAAGTATGCTTATGAAAGGACTCTCTAAAAGGCAAACAATCCAGATCAGAATCCCACACCCATCTTATCTTTGTTCTGTTTTGTATTGCTCTGCATTTTATGACTACCCTTGGACTGTAAATGCTTTGAGGTGATTTTCAGTTCATTTACATGCAGCAGTCCTGTGTGACAGTATGAGTAAGTTGGTATGCTATGAGTTAACCATGGGTTAATCCAGCCAATCATTAGAATACCTGTGTTTTAGTTGCAGATAACATATCTACTTAACATTAAAAGTGTTAAAGTAGCATAATTTTTTTTGTTTACACAAGGTATCAGCTAAACCCTTTTGTCACTGATAAGAAAGCTTTATTTTCAAACCACTCTCCTTCTCCATGTTAGAGAGGTGAAACTGGCTGCTTCAGTTTCAAAATGCCTCCTCATGCCTGTCAGCTGGAGGATGACTGTCCTTTCCGAACACATCTCTACCCTCCTGAAGGAAGCATCAACTTGAATTTCCATGGATGACTGTGTGCTTAGAGAATGGGCTGAGCCCTTTAATTATTTAAGGTTTGCCTTTGCTTGTCAGCTAGAAGATACTGCAGAACTAGAGCCATTTTGGATCACTCTTTTTCCTGTGCACCAGGGTTATAGTTTTGAAAAGCACCCAAGTGATTTAGGGATTAGAGTCCAATGATGGTCAGTGGGTTCCCAAATCACTTAAGCACACTTAAAACATTTATCCACAGCACATGAACAAAACTATATATACATTATCATCCCAGGGATTTTACTTTAGTGCTTTCTGAAACTTCGTTTGCTATTTGTCTCATTTCTGACACTGTTTTATAAAGGAAGTATGAAACTTTGGATGGGGGAAGATCTTAGTGAAATCCATGTCAGCATAGTCTCCCAACAACAAATATTTCCTTATGCACAGCAAAACTAACTTACAGACTTAGGAAAAGCTTCTGTCTTAGAAATTGCAACTCCACAAGCCCAGCTAAAAAGCTGATTGCATCTGCTTGATGCAAACTTTTATGAAATAACATCTAAGAATAGCCCAGATACTATCAGTATAAGGATGGGGTAGGCCCACAGTTTATCCTGTTACCATGGAAATTTAATGGAAGTCCCACTGACATCAACAGGAGTTGGTAGGGCCTATAAATAGTCATGGAGAGGTGAATGAATCTTAATTTGTTTTTTCTTGGATATATTTTCGATCTTATCCTAGCTGTCCAGTACTCACCTACCTTCTTCTTTCCTCATTGATTATTCCCTACTTTCATGTTGGAGCCTTTCACAATTTTAGACCCTTATTCTGCAACTCAGGAAGTTTGGCAGCCTGTCTGTGGAAGTTCAGGCTGGGACTCAGTTAAGATATTTTAATCACCTAGTATACAAGGTTCTCAAAATATCACAAGAGATTTCATAATTTGAATTGAGCAGGCAAATAGGCCAGAACAGGATGCCTAAGCTAATGGGTCCAGACTGGACTCCTTCAAAGATAATGAGGCACCAAGTGAAGAAGTTTTGAAGCTTCAGAAGAATCACATGCTTGGTACCCATCTGCCCCCAAGTCTGCCAAACATTCTTTATCTTTCACATGTCTTTCCTAAGTAAAAGATGAAGGATCAGGACCATTACTACCAACTTGACAGGCTATTTTTATTGCTGAGAAGGATGCCAGTGCAGCATAAGTAACACCTTTAAAAACCAAATGACATTCTTGCATAACCGCTTACACTTTTAAATTAATAATCATGAAGCTGTCTCATTCTAGACTCACTCAGAATACCATTTTAACTAATACTTTCTATGTTCTTAATCTGGAAACCTAAATCTAGGTCAATATTTTCAGTAAATTCAATAAATTATTCAATAAGTTACTTATTTTCTCAGAGTATTCGGTACCATAAGTTTTCTATTTTATGCCATTAAACTGTTTTAGCATATTCAGTGAAAATCATTTTCGAAGCACTGCAACCAAACTCATGGACACAGCTACACCACTATAAATTGACTATATATAGGGATAGCACAATGTCGAGACTAATACACAAGGGTGTATATTCCAGAACATACTCTTGTTAGAATGCCAACATGTGCATATCTATAGCAGTTCTCTCACAAACTTAGATGCACTTTACCTCACTTGTATATCCTGGAGCTAAAAGCCAATGGTACTGACTGTATGACATTATCTGAAAACTGTAGTGCAGTTTTACATCATCATGGGTGGTCGTCTTAAATTATCAAGACTATTGCATCTTGCTATAATCTGAATACAATTTTTAGGGCATTACCATGGGGTGGGGGAAGAATTCCTTTCTCTAGGCATTTTGGGTAAGTATTACAATTCCTGTCTTGCTGACAGGAAAACACAAATGAAATGGCTAATCCAATGTCCAAGCCAGGAATGGAATTTGGCCCTCTTCTGCATAAAAACCTCTAGATTATTTTGCCTCATGATCCAGGATAGTACCAATGTAGACTGCTTTACTCGTAGTTATTTAGTGAATGTCAATGATGTGTTTGAGGCTGTGCAAAAATGATAGTTAGGCATGATGGCTGCACCATGGAGTCTACCTGTAAGGCCACAGTCCTGCATGTGCAGAGCTCTATTGATTCCAGTGGGTGCCATTGCTTGGACACACAGATCCATCCATCCACCTCGTTGGGTGCTCAGTGTCAGAGCCAATTGAGCTACTCTAATAAACCAGTATAATGGTCAGATTTCATGGATGTGGAATTTGGTTTTAAAACTCTTGGGTGAAGTACTTGGTTCCTGAGTGAGTTATTGATTTTTACAGAGGAGCATTTTAAGAGGGATTTGAATGAAGTTAGGGTGGGTGTTTGGCATGAAAGAAGGGGAGCTTCAAAAAAATAAAGCATGTGAACAGTCTACAAGCCAGATGTGGAGGAAGGCATGATGGAAGGACCAGCAATACTAGGAGGGACTTCACTAGACACAATACAATGCAAAACTCTCAGAGCACTGCTGCTAAAGATAAAAAGTTAAGAAGAATTTTTTTCAGAAAAGACCTGTCAAAATTGACACCAACAACATGCTGTTCTTTAAAAGCTACCCCCAACAGCTGTATTGGTAATGAATGACTTGAGCTGAGATGCTACTGTAAAAGTTCTGTCACATTAAGCAGATGATACTCATTGACTGTGGCAAGTGTTGTTGAAACTGACAAATCTATTGGAGCTCTTCTGTCAATTTTCCCTTCCCTTTCCCCTTAAGTGTTCCGTTTACATTTTAATCACTGTCATAGTGATCCTCAAATACAGATCATCTTTATCAATTACACTCTCAGCCAAAACCTCTGGCATTTAGGGCCCTTTTATTTAGAATCACATGAATCCCACTATTCACTAAAGCCCTGTTCAATGTCTAACTTTCTTCTATGCTGTGTTGTGCTGGAGAGAACAAACAGCTGTGTCTATTAAAGCTGGGTTTTTTTATTTGGATTGGAAATGTTCAGTATTGAGTTTGTTAAAATTAATTATAAGATGTCTATTTTGAGTGTTTTTCCATTGCATTTTCAATACATTGGATTCATAGATGCATAGATTAAGCTTTGATGACTAAGGGACTGGCAGGAAGAATAGATCCTTCAACAATATCGTGCTTCAAAAAATTGATTAAATAAATATATTTGGTGCAGTATCTACCTTTTGTAAGGCCACGTGCAGATGCAGCTGGCTGCGGATATAAAGCAGGTATCCATGAATTTGCTGGGCTCTAGATACAAATTTTGTATTATATCATATTCTCCTCCAAATAAAGTAAATATTTTCAGGGTTGTATAGATTTTTAAAAGGGAATTAAGCTTAATGCTGTAGCATGACATGTTGAGGTGCCTAGCTGTCAGATGGATCACCTGAGGCAGCAAGGGGGGAGGCAGGAGCTGGTGCCCATGGGGAGGTGGCTTTTAAACTGGCTTCCCATAAGCACCAGATCTGCCCATCCTCCCACCCCCCATGCTGCTGCCTCTGATGCTGTTTCCTACAGGGGCAGTGATGGGGTGGCAGGAGCCAGTGCCGGGGGGGGAGCCCACTTAAAAGCAGGCTCCCCCCGAGCATAGGCTCCATGAAACTGCCTCTTCTACACATACCCCCACTGCCTCTGAGAGGCAGCAGTGGGTAGGGAGAGGACAGGAGAGGCTGCTGTGAAGCAACCTCTGTCTGCAGTGGGCCCAAGCTCTCCGTGGACAGAGACTGCTCCAGCATGCCAGGGAGCAGCCTCTGTTCTCGGCAAGTCTAGGCCCACCACGGAAAAGGCTGCTCCACAGAAGCAGACCCTGTCCATGGGCAAGCCTAGCTCCCCGCAGACAGGTGATGCTGCCATCCTGAGCTCCTGCCTCTGTATCAGAGGCAGCAGCACAGGGCTACATGGCAGGAGCCGGTCTGCATGGGGAGCTAGTTTTTAAACTGGCTCCCCTCACCGACCATCTCCTGCCTGCCATCTCACGCTCCTGCCTCTGATAGAGGAAGCAGCATGGGATGGCAGGTGGCTCCCTGGGAGTGGGGCCAGAGTGCACTTGCTGCCAGCCCTGTCCCTGGGGACTATTGAATAGTTATGTAACTGCTAAAATTTGATGCAGTTACATGACTATTCTATTACATGCTATCTAACGTCCCTACTTGTGGTGGTTGCGGTTTACATTCTAGTCCGAATTCCAAAATTTGGGGGAAATAACCATATAACATGAGCTGCTTTGAACTCTTGTTTTAACTCTAAAAAAGTTTTACCAGAATAAGGAAATAAAAGTCAGAATTGAGAACATTGATCCTAACTGTCATCCATTCCTAAATGGAAGCCTAACATTTTCCCTATGCAGCTGTTGCTGTATATTGTTGCATCTGACTCAAACAAGAGTCACTAGAAGAATTATGAATTTTAATTTACACTGAATTGTCTGGCAGAATAGGCATAAAAAGGACATGTATATTTAATCTCCACCTACAATCCCATTTACTTGCTACCTCCTTTTGCGTTATCTCTTTCCTGTTTGACTTGGTGTTATTAGAGCAGGCAGCATATGGCCTCTTGCTTTAACTGACTCAGTGAGTGCTGCAAATATTTGCTGAATAGGTACAACCTGCCTAGTGCACAGCTAACCCCTAAAGAGGCCTCCTGTGTATTTTTCTTGACGCTGAATGTAGTGATCATGATAAAATATACATGCAGTGACCTTGCTTGCCCAACACTGTGCTGAGAGAGAGGCTGGAGCTCAGCTGTGAGCCCTGCTGAATATTTGGGAAGGAAAATAAAGGCAGTGTAAAGACCTTCCATGTTCCCTATAGCCTTGGCTGGGATGCTAAGGAACAAAGCCAACACAGCTGAGTCAGCACGAAGGGGGAAGAAAGCTATACCAGGACAGCAGCTGGTATAACTTATTTTACAGCAAGAGGAAAACCGAGGTTCCATTTGTCCCAGACAGATTCCCTGTCCTGCTCCTGAATCATCCCCCAGGAGTGCCAGTTTTAGTTGGACTTATTCCTGGAGGGTTCATCAAATGGCAATCTTTAATTGCAGATCACTCTTTCATTCCGGGAGACTCCAGGGCAATCCTGTAGGGTTGGCAACCAGCTACACATCCTCCCTTATTCATGGAGAGTTGCAAGGTGTCAGTCTCACCCTACAGAGCTGCTCACTACAACCTCTTGGCTCATTAATGTTTTGAGATGGCCCGTTTTCAGCATTCTTTAATACTGTTGTGGCTTTGAAGGCTAACGAGGATTGTGCAATTAGCTACTCTGATCTCCTGCCTAGCACAGATCATAGAATTTCACCAACTGGTTCCTAGACAAATCCTGTAGCAAACCCATGGTATGCAGGTGGTATAATCAAAACAGGTTGATTTTTATTTTGCCTCATTTCAAAGCCACTTGAAGATGGGTTTTAAAGTTCTGAACTGGAATACTACGGGGTCCACTTTCTGCCTAGGAGAATCTGTCATGAAAAAATTCCAGTGAAAATGTAGCCAAGAGAAAGCAAAGTGAAAAATAAATAGAGAAATTCTTGCTGGGAAAACGGAGCAGTGCAATATTTGGAGCAATTATCCCTATTCAGTTGAGTCCCTGTCATATTCTGCATTTAGTTCACCAATCGAACAGAATGTGCTCTATTATGAGTGTTCTCTTATTTTAATGTGTCTTTTGCCTTTCTGGAAACTTAATCCAAAAATCTGCACATTTGGGTGCCTGACATTAACCTTGTGAAGTCATATTTAGGCACCTAAAGAAATGTGGCCATTCTGACTGGTGAGCAAACAAAACTGTTAAAATTACATAGCAGTTGTTGTTTTGTTTTTGTTTTTGTTTTTGTTTTGTTTTTCTGCTCTCCCACAACTCAAAAATCGTTACAGAGATTTTCCTGAAACTTTTGTAGAAGAGTTCCATTCTTAGCTGAGACTGAGTATGAGGACTTACTCAGTAAGTTATGAGCAACAGGGCAATTATCACAGAATTCTGCATAAGCCTTCCAACTGCCCACAAGCTGAATATAAGCATGAACACATTATTATTGCATCAGATACATTTGCTGGTAAATTGCCTGTATTAGCACATTTTAAAAATTCATGCCTACAATACAACAATTGATGCCGTTACAAAATACGCATTCTAATAGTGTTTTAAGATTGATGTCTATCAAGCTGTTTAAGCATTGCTACCAATCCGCTTTAATATTTCGTAACAGTAGAGCCGCACTGCTTTCCTTTAGACAGCTTCTCCCCATTTAGTGAGCTTGTGAATCTACTACAGATTCTTTGCCCTTTTTTGACCTTAACTCCTTTCCTCACACTCCAGACATCTATTTCTTCTTGTTCCATTCCCTTCCAGCCAAGACCAGAGTAAATAAGGGAGTTTAAGGCCTTCAAGGCTGTGTAAAATGGCTGAATTACAAAGTAATGTACACTCTTTGTGACTGGAGTCATAGCACACGTATTGATTGCTAAGCAACACAGGCTGATGTCAATGAGTTTTGCCAAATGCAGATGGTGAGTAGGTTTATTGAACATTTGAAATCATTCTAATATAAATCTTGAAATTTGGTTCTAACATAAACATAAAATGTGCTCAGCTGGTCAGAATGAAAGTCTGTATAGTGAGTAAATAGAGAGATGATGTAAATTTAATAACAGTTCTGCACAATTGTTCTGTGTTTTAGGGAGCTACTTGTAGGTGAGATTATTCATAACTGCATCTTCTAAAAATCATAAGCAATACTTTGAAAAACACTTGCAAACCTTCCTACAGTGATGGCATTTGTAACAGTTACTGTTAAAAATAAGGGAAGAACTGGGGGGAGGGGTTATTTTGTGAGTGGTGTTTTGAATGTAAAAAGTATTGCTAGAGGCTACTTGGTTTCTTGTGAATGTAAGACTCATAGTACTGTTCAGTGAACACCCATGGAACCATGTTCTTTCCCACACAGTTCTGCCAGAACATCTCACTCCAAATATAACTGTTGTACCATTGCTGAGTGCTGATGCATAATTCTTCTGAGAAGTTGTGCCAAATCATATAAAATGCTTGTTCTGTGGGCACGCATACACTGAATTCATCTGACAATTTCCATCTGAGCCCAAAGATCCCAGAGGGAAAACAAATTCATTCATCACTCCTAGTGCCCCCATGAAAACCATGTTGATCAGCTGAATGTTGACACAGAACTTACCACCATCATGAAGGTCAGTACACCAGAGGGCAGTTTAAAGAACAAATTCTTTGGACTTCAGGGTGCTTTGGACAGCTTTCTGGAAAACAAATTTGGGGATCAAAAGCAACCTTTGAAGCCTGAGCTTGAAGGGGGCTTGGCTCACTGCAGTGGTGATGTGTTCAGTCTCAGGAAAAAGAGAGAGTACAAGCAGCCAAATGGTTCTTAAAGCTTACAAACGGAACAGCACAGCTTTGGTGACAGTATCAATGGAAAGGCTGCAAAAATATCAGCTTCATGGGATAGAAATCAATTCACTAAATCAGGTGGCAATGGTTCTAACGTAGTTGAGCACAATGCTATAGCCTCTTTAGTTTGGCATAGGAACAAACAACTTTTATCTAGGACTGTTCTGATTCATTGTAGAATAAAGTAGCCCAATGTCTGTGAGTCTGTAAAGCTGAAATGCTGGTTGTTCCCTCTGGGCGGCCCATGCTGCATGGGAAGTGCGGGGCCCAAACGGCCACGTGTGCCGCTTGCTCCCCCATGGCGGCCCCGCTGAGCAGCGCAGAAGTCAGCCAAGCGCCACGGCGGGAGGGGAAGGGCGGCGGGGCAGTAACGTACATGGCCAGGGAGCGGGGCCTGGACGAACGTGTATCCCTGACGGAGACAGAGGAGAGCAGAGGAGACAGAGAGGAGGAGGAGGAGAGCGGAGAGAGAGTGAGAGGCAGGAGGAGGAGAAGAGAAAGAAAGAGATGGAGAGAGAGGCAGGAGGCAGAGGAGAGCGGAGAGAGAGAGATCGGGGGAGGCGGTAGTGGAGTGAAAGAGAGAGAGAGAAAGACAGAGCGAGAGACCGGAGACTCAGGAGAGAAGAGCGAGATAGAAAGGGAATAGGATGTGGAGGAGAGACCCGGAAATCCTATCTTATGACGGGCTATTGGCTAGTTGTAGAATAAAGGTGTTTGTTTGGGAAAGTCAACATAGCAGTCTCTTGCATCCGATGCAAGGTGAGCATGATTAAATTACCTTAGCTTCCAAAACCT
This sequence comes from Pelochelys cantorii, assembly GCA_032595735.1. Taxonomy (NCBI): domain Eukaryota; kingdom Metazoa; phylum Chordata; order Testudines; family Trionychidae; genus Pelochelys; species Pelochelys cantorii. The sequence goes on along the minus strand of CM064328.1, from coordinate 60,097,404 downwards.
GGGAAAAGAAGAACTTACTGAGAATGCACCAGGGATGGCCAGGGGAACATTTGTTTGTTTCACAGGACACCAGCTGGCTTTTTCAGGAAAGTACTTCAAGTATTGTTTAGCCATTTTTATCTATTCATATGTTTGAGGACAAAGATTAGAATTAGGTGAATTCAGTAAAGGAAAAAACTGATTAATTTTGGATAATGATTCTATGTGGGGGGAGTTCTGCTTGTTTGGGTTTTTTAAATATTTTTCATATTTCATTATGAAATATGTAGCTATTGAGTCTACTCATGTAAGTAACTTCTCCACAGTCTGGGCCTTAATACTGACTGTCACAGCTGAAGTTTTGTATCCGAGCACAAAAGCACAGTAGTATTTTTCTCATGTTCAAATAAATACGCATAAAATATTTTTGCCCCACAAAAAATTGGATTAACTCTATTAAGGCTGAAAAAAGCTAAAATTATAGATTAAAAACTTACAATCAAGAGGCCATTTGGGATGGGTAAACTTATCTCAGTGACATAACCTTTGAGCAGTTACTGAAAACAAACCCAAAATCTAGACTTTGTAAGATTCATCATTCTATAGTGTCCATGTTAACTTTAACTACTAAACCATTGAGAGTGTCTGAGACAATAAGACAATTTCATTACATCTGGTTTTAAATATTCAATACATCACCACCACCCCACAGCTTTGAAAATATATAGTTCTTTCAAAAAAAGCATATACTGTGCACAAAAATTTAAAATGGAAGAATACTCAGAGGAAGGCAGGGTCTGTCAAATTCCACTGAATTTAAATAGCAACATTTATGAACAACTTTGGTTAAATGCTGATTGAAATTACTGGAAACTCATACATGTACTATAATATACTAATAAGAACCACAACAGTTTAAAATGCATTGAATTACAGGTTGAAACTCTTAACTGGGACTAGAGCTGGACTCTTAACATGGTCCAGCTAGACCACAGATGTTGCCAGACTAGATTGTCCCGGTGGAGAGTTAGCACCTAGGAGCCCTGCAGGTTGGCAGGTCAGCAGGAGCCCAATGAACGGCAGTGGGGCTGCCCAGAAGGGCAGTGAGGCTGCCCAGTCTGAAAGCAGGAATAGGCATGCACAGAGGCAGCAGGGCTGCCGATTACTGCAGATGCTGCCTGGTATGCACAGAAGCAGCAGGGCTGCTCAGTAGGACAGTGGGAGGCCAGCAAAAGTGGGGAGCTGGCCAGGAGGCTGTAGGTTGGGTTAGGGCTGGGGGGGCTGGTAGTAGGGGTCCAGAAATGACCTCCCCTGGTCTGGCAAAATCCATCATCCAGGACTGGCCAGGTCTTGAGGGTGCCAGACCAGAGAGGTCCAACCTGTATTATGAAAAGTAGTAACTCCCCATCACAAATGGATGTCTGTCTCTGATGGCAGCCTGTATCACAGAGGTGCTGTGTAAGTTGCCATTTGTGGTATGACTATGGAGATGAGCAAGAGCTCCTTTGTTATCTGATTCTTCCATCTTAGAAGTCACTTACCTCATAGAGAAAGAGGTACAGAGGGCATCCCAAATTAATAAATTGGCCACTATTATTATTATTTTTTTAATAAATATGGGAGAAACTTTTGTGAGCATGGCATTCAGTTCCTTATGGTTGATGCTCCAACAAGTATTTCAATAAACCCAGTTTCTGAATTCAGTCCTTTGAGGACCTCTGGATAGGCCAAAAAAGTAAAGTTGTTTGGCCCTTTGGATATGTTGCAAACATACTGTATTGCCTCATAATTTACCAACAAATTTGTAACTTGGTTTTCAAGGTGGAATAAAGGGAAATAATTGGCCTCAAAGGAAGCATCTTTAAGAATAAACATGTTTTCTCTGTGTTCTCTTGGAAAAGGAACCACTGGAGGAAAAAAGTAGTGACAGGTGGCATTTTATTACTGGGAAAACCTCTCTCGATATTTTATTAGTTTGAAACTCAATCACTCAGTGCACATATTTCCTCGAGGATTTATCTTTGCTTTGAGGCCCTATGAACTCTAGGGTCTGTTGCTGTGGAGGGTATGAGAGAGATGTAAGCAAAGAAATATTTTCCTCTGAAAATGATGCTGAAATCAAAGATTCTCTAGTGTAAAATGACACAGGATATTTTCCATCTTTTCTTTTTCGGATGTTGCCAGATGCCTCAATGATAACTTAATAAGTTAAAAGACAAGGAGACGTTGGTAATGAAAGCTCTGGAACTTTTTTTTCCAGTAAAATTCTTATTAATTTGAGGATCTTCGAGAAGTATAATCAAGATAGCTCCATTTTTTAAAATAAATGTTCATGTCAACGGACTCACACAGATTAATGCCAGCTCAGGATCTGTCCCTTTAAATATTTGTAGCTTGCTTAATACTTAGGTATTTCTAGCGGCCCTTCCAAGATCATTGTCTTCTATTTTCTGAAGTTAAAACATTGATTTAAAGCTAAAATCAGTGTATCCTTTTTCACAGTGTTGTGTTCACACTGGAAATAATGTCATTAAATAGATAATCCAAATGGCTTGCTCAGGGCCACTTTAAGGAAAAGAACTTTCTTTGTGCCTCCTGAAAGTCAAGGCCACTTTCAGTCGCTGAGGATACTACATAGAGAAGTTAGCATTTCAGTGTTTTTATATTATAAAAATAAACAGGGTAATAAAGAAATAAGCAAGGAAGCTTCAGTTCGGTATTAAGGGCAGAAGTCTGAGATGATGGTAGCTCATTATGCAAACAGAGCATTTGCAAAGTTTGTGTAATTCACTGAGGTAAAGATTCTGTACTTCCATTGATGGAGGAAAAGCAATTTGCAAAGCAAAATTCAGTGTAATATAATAAATGCATACAATCTGACCTTCCCTTTAACAAGACTTCAGAGACAGAAACAGCAAATACATGATAATATTAAACACAGAACACTGTCACTAAATTCTGTGTAAAATTCAGAAACTCCATTAACAATAGAAACTATTCAGTGAAATAGTTCCAGTAACACATTTGCAGAACTGAATGCCTGCTAGTGCTTAAACACCTCCACAGAACAAGAATAAAAGAAATGACAGAAAGTACTTCTTTTACAGCCAGAGCTGTTACAGCAAAGATGAGATTAGATCTCTTTCTAAAATATGCTTTCCTTAGCTTCTGGGAGAAGTTCTGAAGCCTGTGCATGCAGACAGTTGGATATTAGGGGTCATGATGGCCCCTTCCGGCCTTGGAATCTGAGTCACCATGTTTGTTACCTTCTTTTGTGTACCGGGGGAGAAAGGGATGACATTCTTATTAAACTCACAGTTGCAGATTTAACCAATGACAATAAAATCTTACACTTCAGAGCTTCAGCTGGTTACCTCCAGGGGTCAGGAAGAAAATATTTCTCCTGGTGCACAGTCACTGTGTTCTAGGGGATTTCTATGTGTGTGGTAGAGAGGGTTGACTTTTTTTCTCAGAAGCATCAGAGATTGGCCACAGCTGGAGATGCACACAAGACAGTGCAGACAGTGCCTTGGGGAGCTCAAGAGAATACTTGTCAGAACCCATGGGCCTAGAATTGAGGACTGCGTGTCCTGAGGTGGGTGCTGTTTGGGCATGAGCAACAGCCCTCCATGATTCCTGGATTGGCTGACATTCTCCATATAAACCAGGAAGCCATTTCAGGGAGTTATTTGAGCAATGCAGACTTATGGTATACTTTTCCCATAGGCCAAATTTGCTCCTAGCTGAAACTTTCCTCACCTGGCTCTTGTCCTCAGCCTGGTTCCCAATGCAGATCTTGATATACCATTTTTTAGTTTAGTACCTTTGCTGACCCTGGTGCAAGAACCTGGCTTGGCCTGATCCTGATTCTCACCTGGCACTCTCAATTTGGTAACAGACTCTGACTTTACAATTTAACTTGGCCTGGCTTCAGACTGATTTTTGACTCTTTGGCGTACGTACTGAGCAGCTCACCCAATGCTAATGGGTTGCCAGCAACCTTGCTCTAACACCACTTATAGATGTTTGGCTAGTGAGTCTTGTTCAGAGGTCAAAATGATTGCCTTCTGTGGAGTAAGGAAGGAATTTTCTCCCGGGTCAGATAAGACCTTGCTCAGCGGGAAAGTCCTCTTGCTCTGCAACAAGATGTGCAGATCATCGGCTAGGATCATCTGTGTATATTTTCCTAATCAATTCCCTCACATTGATGAGACCTTGGTCTTTCCAGTCATCTGCCTGTAGCCCACAACACATTAGTGTTATGAAGACTGAAATGCTATAGGGGGATCTGGCTTCCACAATGTTTCTTTCTGAATATCCACTCTGACTCCTGTCCTTCAATACATGTCCACTGCAATATCTGAATCCCTCTGCAAGCTATCTCCCCACCTACCTTAGATATGAGATTTAATGGGCCATATTTAATTGCACATAATCAAAAGGGCCATATTCAATTTCACATCTTTGCAAGCCAGCTCTCTACCAGATTAGCAAATTCTCAGCAAAATGGGGCCATAGATGGGTATAAAGAATGGGTATAAAGAATGATTCCCCAGATACTCCAATGTCAAGATATAAGGTGCTACACTGAGGCATAGAAAACTCATTTAAGTGAGTTCACTGCTCCCTCAACCAGGTTTGGTTTTGTTTTTTCATGTATTCGAATGTCAGAAGGGACCATTACAACCATCCCATTTTACCTCCTCTGTAACATAGGCCTTAGTACTTTAGTAATTCCTTTATTAAGCCCATAAATTCCGTTTTGAGCTAGCATATCTTTTTAGAAGGGGATCCAGTTTGACTTAAATATTTCATGCAAAGGAAAGTCCACCATGTTTCTTGGTAAATTTGTTCCAATACTTATTCTCACTGTTAAAATTTGCACCAAGTTTCTAGTTTGGATTTGTCTAGTTTCATCTTCTAATCCTTGTTTTACCTCTGAGAGATTAAAGAGCTCTCTACAATCAGTAATCCTTTCCACATGTAGGTACTTCTAAATTACTATCAAGTCACCTCTTAACCTTCTCTTAGGTTAAATTAAATAGATTGAGTGTCTTTAGTCTCTTGCTAAAGGGATGTTTTCCAAACCTCAAATCATTCCGTCTGGTTTCTCAACATATTTACTCACTGAAGCTTTGACACTAGAACTGAACCCACTGTTCCAGTAACATTCTAAGGTTGCGTCTACACAGCACGGCTTAACTTGAAATAAGCTACACAAATTGAGCTACGTCAATTGTGTAGCTTATTTCAAAATAGTTTATTTCAAAATTGGGAGTGTCTACACAGCACTTATTTCACAATAGAGCACTCTTCCTCCAACTTCCCTTACTCTTCATATAATGAGGGTTACAGGAGTCAGAGTAAGAAGTTCTCCAGCTTGACAGTATTTCGACATTATTTCGAAATAACTGCCTGCTGTGTAGACATAGACTAAGTTATTTCGAAATAATGCTTGTTATTCCAAATAATGTTGCTGTGTAGACATACCCTAAGTAACGCTGTGTACAGAGGTAATACCACCTTCTTACTCCTGCTTAGTATTCGTCTATGTATACATCCAAGGAACATCTGAGCCTGCTTACCTACAGGCTATGCTGTAGGTAATCTACTATAATCCTGGTTATCCACTATTACCCCTAAATCCTTTCCAGTGTCACTATATTCTAGGAGACCATCATCCATTTTAGAAATGAGTTGTACATTTTGCGTTTCTGATGAGTCCTGGTTTTCTGTTCCCACTCACTCAGGGACGGAGAAGTTTATAAGGGAAAGACCAGAGAGTTTCAAGGATGCACAAGATTCCCTTGCCCTCAGAAACAAGTTAAGTTGGGCTGGAAGGATTTGGATAACTGCTTTTTCTCCACCCCATCAACAGATTGCCTGGAGCAGCTGAAGATGTTTGACCCTGACAAACTCATCACTCTGTGTGTCTGATATATTTTGGAACATTCAGATGGCTTTCCAAGCGGGTTCCTAAAGTAATTTCTGCCCAGGGTCTTGTCAGCTGTGAAGCAGCTATGCAGATGTTGTTGAAGGGGATCTTCCTCACAAGATCTTGTAAGCTGTGTGTTGCGTACTGGGTTAGGGTATATACTTCTCCCCATTTAAATATATAAGGAATTATTTTTAGTGGAAGCAGAAGTGGAGTCTGCCACAGGAGTGCTTTTTAGCTATACAGATGTAAATAATTGTTCTTTCTAACAATTGTTCTTTGGAGGCTACCAAAAATACTTCAGAAGCAGAAAAGAGACAATGGGCAACAAAGGAGAGGGGGAGTAGATATAGTGAAAAGCAGTTGCAAAGTTACATAATTACAATTACATAACTTCATAGCTTCTACTTATTAGCGTACAGGGGAGAGGTATTTCTGAATCTATGAATGGATTTCTCAGAAGTTCACTTTATAAATGTAACTTTACAAAAGTCATGGGAGTAGGAGATCTGATCAGGCAGAGCCATTGTGTTCTGATCTGCCTTAACTTATTGTATCTCCTATTCAGCTAACATCTTTCCTAGCCACTACACAACACAACGAGAAAATAACCCAGAAATGCCTGCCTTTGGAGCTCAGCAAAGATATATACAGTTATTCAGCAACAGTAAATATCAGTGTTGCCACCTAATGGCCTCTGTTTTGAAAACTTGATCATTATAATCCACTTTCAGATTTTGATTTGTACTCCTTCAAGCTGTTTACATTAAAAATACCTTTGAAACACAACTCTCAGAAGTAAGTAACAACCATACCAACATTTTTGAGTGTCTGGATACAAAGTGTTGATTCAGGGCTATCCAATAAATAAATTAATAAATAAAATAGAGAGGAAAAATTCCCCCTCCCCCCAAAAAATCTCATACCCAGAATCCATTAGTGCTTGAGGCTAGAAATACATGCACTTCTGTGGTCAGTAACAGAGAGCTCTGCTTTACATTTTGAAAGATGCAGATTAGATACTAAATAATTCTCCTTAGAAGCAATATTTTAGTCTCTCCAAAATCTAGCTCCAAGGAGAACATGCATTGTCTTTGCTCACTGAGATTTTAGAGACAATGACAAGTTAAGTCTGATTAGCTTTTAGTTACAGACATGTACATAACTCCTATTCATTTACATGGCAGTGATGTGTGCAACTACCCAGGGGGCTGAGCCATCTCTCTCTCTCTGATATAGCAATGATTTTAAAAAGCATGCATTTCCTTCTTAGTGGTGTACTTAATAGAATACATTATTAATATTTTATTAATAAAATAATAAATTTTATGACTATTTAAGATGTTAGTTTACTTTTTGTAGCTCTCACAATTTGAGGAAAGGAAATTGACTTATCAGTTTTGCATTTGCTTGTAGCTGGTTTCTAGTCAATCTCAGTCCCTCTTTTTTATGCAATAGCATAGTATTTGGATTGCAGACCCAGTGCCTCTCATACCAATTCAAAATGCGGCAGCAAAGATAATTTTCCTAGACTATTGATTAGACTCCTCCTTATGTTCCTCCACTGGCTCCCCCTTTTTCCATCACAGCAAACATAATCTACTTGACTTCACTTCCACAGATCTTCATGGCCTTTCTCCACCTTGCCAATCATATCTTAGGGTATAACCACACAGCAGGGCTAAAGTTGGAATAAGCTACGCAACTTCAGTGACGTAGCTTAAGTCGAAGTAGCTTAACTCGCCTTTTGGCACTGTCTACACATCAAAAAGTCCTTCCAACTTCCCTTATTCCTTGTGAAATGAGGGTTACCATGAGTTGGAATAAGAAGTCCTCCAGCTCGACATTATTTCAAAATAAAGGCTTATAGTGTAAACGCGCACTATGTTATTTCAGAATAATGACAGTTATTCTGAAATAATGCTGCTGTGTAGACATACCCTTCTTTACTATCCAGAAATCAACTCCCACCTCTGTGGCCAAATCTTGAAATAAGTCACTTTTCTCCTATTCTGCCCCTCATGCTTTGGATAGTTTGTAACCATCTACAAACTTCTTCATTGTCCTCCTTCAAAATTCTTATCAGCCTCTTTTGCCATAATGCCTATAAAAAATAGACAACAGTTAAGCAGCTGGTATACCGAAACTACTGCCTATCATGTTGGCCAATATTGTCTCATTTCCTTATGTTCTCTCATGTCTCTCTCTGCTATTTCTTGTATTTTACTTAGATTGTCATCAGGGGCAGCCCATCCATATAGGTGAACTAGGCGGTTGCCTAGGGCGCCAAGTTAAATGGGGCCCCAAATGGTGGTGCAATATCATTGAGGGGTTTGGAGGTGGGGGCACTGATTGCATGGTTCACTTAGGGTGCCAGTTCCTGGCAGTTAGTCTAGGGCTGCCCCTGATTGTCATCTCTTCTGGGCTGGGACCATCTTCTTGTTCTGTGTTTGTACAGCACCTAACACTGTGGGGTCCTGGTCCATGACAAGAACACCAAGGCAATAGAGCGATATAAACAATAAATAACAATATTTATGATGGGGAACTAAGGCTCAGAGATTAAGTGACTTTCCCAAGTTTGCACAAGAAGTCCGTGACAAAGCCAAAATTGACCACACGTGTCCTGAATCTTAGCCTGCTGTCTTAACCACAAGTCTGCTTTTCCCCAGAAGGCTAGCCCTCAATGTGACATTGTACTGCATTTCTAATACAGCATATATCTTCTTCGTACACTGACAGTTCAAGTGGTAGAAATTAAGCATCGGCTTTTAAAGTGCTTCTTGGGAAATGCATTATTACAAAAGTGCTGACTTTAATGTAAAAATTGCAGTCAAATATTGTTAATTGACACTTCTCCCTATCAACTGACAACAAAGGTAAGATAATGATTTCTGAATGATTACTTTTATTTCATTTTATTCATTCCATGTTTGTAAATAACCTGCGGATTAGAGAAAGTATTTTAATATTGCATAATGAAGAAAGTATGAAGGTATTTCAGATGTTAATTCTCAGTTCAGCATCAGAAGAAAATGATGCATCTTTGAAAAGTAAATTGGAATATTATTTTGCAATGAGTGCATTTAATTTAATTGTGGTTAGAATTATTAACAATATTGTGGGAGTATTTTGCATAAAATATAGAATCAAGAAAGCATTATAAATGATCATTTCAAATACAAATTCTTCTTGGAATTAAAACAAATAAATTACAGCCATGAAGCAAAACAGGGTCATAATGTAGAAAGCATATTAATTAAGGGATTCAGATCCAATGATCTGATACTAGGCTGTCTTTATATTTCTTAAGATATTGATACTGTAATCATGCCAGCCAAACATACTATAAATCTATTTAACTAATTTCTCTGAAATTAAAGTTCTCATATTTCATGCTATGATACATATCTCTTTATTATTCCCTGAATAGGAGTTCATTGCACTTTTTGCATAAATATTTACCCAGGTTCTTACTAAGGGCCTGTTTTTGCATCACTTGAAATCAATGAGAGGCTTGTCACTGACTTCAATAGGAGGAATAGGATTGAGTTATAAACGAATATCATTCTACAATAAAAATATTCACTTACAGCATTGAGCAAGAAAAGCCTCCTCCATTCTTCCCACTGTTATCAGGGTAGCCCTCTCTCATTCCAGACACTGGATCACAGCAGCATGTCTCTTCGCTACCAGATGTGACCACCATCTCCATCTTCTGGATATAGAGCTGCCCTAGAGCCAAGACTCTGGCTACCTTTTAAATCTGCTCAACCCATGTTAGATACCTTCACTGGCACAAGTTTAAATGCCATACAAGCCAGGATTCCAAAAGCACCCCCAGCATTGGCTGCCTTTCCATTCCCTCTCTGTCACTCGCCCACCTCACCCAGTTCCCGCTGAAATGAATGAGTCATTCCATTAACCTCAACAGGAGTTCGACTAGGCCATAATTTCGTCAATGGGCATAGTTACAATATTTAAATAGTAAATCAAGGGTTAAATGCAAAGTACCACAATGAAAAACAAAATAGAAAATATTTTAAAGGCAGGAGTAAAATTAAAATTTAAAAAGCAAGAGTTGTTTTTAAAATCAAATACTACTATTATATATAACTGAAATAGGGAATGTGTTAAGATTAATGTACATGAGAGAGAACAGGTCAGAGTTAAATATGCTGTATTTTCTATTCATAGAGCCTGTAGAATAATTGAGCCATTACAGCTACAATAATATGAATCATATTACGAATAATTTGCAATATGGGCTGTTCTGACCATTATTAAAATGTTCCATCTTGATGTTTTGATTTCATTCTCATTGATTTGTTGAGCATGAGCAATCTGGCTGCAAAATCTCTTGTCTTCCAAGTAGTCATGCTCAAATAAAATCACAAATAACTCTTCGGGCAGAATAATTTAGTATTTATTCCTTCCCTTTATTGTATGGTAAAAAAATTACCTTCCCTCCCTCTCCCAAATTCTGCATTTTGCTTGGTTAATTATTTATATTACAACATCACCTAGAGGCTACAACAGAGATCTGGTTCTTTTTGAGCTATTCCCTGTACAAACACATAGAACAAGACCAGGGTAGACCTGAAGATCTTACAGTTAAAATAGACAACATACAGAGAGAGGAAGCAGAGCTGTGCAGACTGCTGAATTTTCAGTTCACTGACTGTGCCAGACAATAAAATACACACTAATTACAGTAGACCCCAAACAAAAATTGTTCAAAATTTTCAGTGAAAGAAAACTGTTTCAGGTTCCTGTTTAACAGATACTGCATCTTTTCTGACATGACAGATCAGAACATAAGTCATCTGTTACTATCCATAGCTGTTTAGGCAGAATCCTGAAACACATAAAATTATATTCGGAAAGATACTGCAGAGAATCAGCACAAGGAAATGTTAATGCAAAGGAAGGTAGGGACAGAAGAAAAAATCCAGTTCCTCAAATAAATTTCATATCTTGTATAATCTTGCTTGTGAGGCAGACAGCTGTGTCTGGAATGCAAAAGAAGTAAAAGTGCTGTTTGTCATCTTGTATTTGATGTCATCTTGGACACATAGGGAGGATGTTTTTGTCATTATTTTTATTTCTAAAAAGTTAAATGTTGGATCCTATAAGCCCCTCTGTATGCTGAATTCCCCTATACTTAGAATTCAGGGCACTGACTTGTATGAATACCCACTTAACTCAGAAGATGTATATTAAGTATTGCACATATCGTTTTAAAGCATCACTTACTGGACAAAGGGGATATGAGGGAGCCCAGAAAGCATCTGAGGGTACATCAGAAGAGTAAGAGATGGGGAACAAAGAGGAAGATGGAGTGCTGTGATTTGGGGATAGGGTGGGAAAATGGAGGGAGGAATTGGGACTATAGTGAGCACAGAATGGCGCATGAGGGGCCTGGTGCTCTGTCCAGAATGGGATGGTTGGTTATGATGGGGAGTCAAAGGAGGCAGTGAGGTCTTTGAGTGGGGATACTGAGAGTCATTGAACCAAACTGTAAACCCTCTAGGATGGAAACCATGTCAAGCCATAGGATGTGGCAGGACCCCTACTTCCAGCATCTAGGCCTATAAGCACTAAGGGGTGGGGACTTTAAGCCTGGTGGAATATGGGGAGAGTGGGGCAATGAGTGATGTAGGCTGGGTGTCTGGGCTTTGGCTGGCAGTAAGAAAGCCTATCTCCTTATGTCTGGCATGAGGCGGGGAAACTGAGAGTTCAGATTTCCTTCTGGCAGGGGGAAAGTAGAGGCCATGGGAGAGCAGCATAAATGCTGTGCAGTGCTGTGTTGTTCTGAAAAATAAAAAAAATCACTCTTTGAGATTCATTCAGAGCTTAAACTGCAATTTAGGGGAGAAATGGCGGCTTATTACCAGTAATAAGGGGGAGAGAGAGTTGTTAAATTGCTGGGGCAAGTTAGGTAACAACTATGTCATTACTATTTGAATTTAAATAATATAGAAACATTTATACAAGTCTCCAGGTATCCTAGAGCCATAACTGACAGAAAAACATACCCCAGCATCAAAACAGTCTTTCACACAGGAACACTGGGAGCCAGATGCCTACAAAAAGAAAAATTCCTTTCCACCCCTTTGTCATTTGGGAAGCAGGCACTCAGTCCTCTCCAAATCCCCATTGGACAGCTGTCTTTTGCAGCATGTCTTGAAGGTCCTCAAATTCAGGCTCTTTCAGACCAAGCAGGGGAGCAAGTCAAGGTTCTTGAGGCCTCACCCCTTCCCATTCCCAGTGAAAGGAACCCAGCTCAGATGCCCCTGTTGGCTGCAGATGTTTTAATACAGTGTGGGAAGTAGGACCATCCCCTGCAGGTAGGCTGGTCCCAGGCCACTTAGGGTAGTTCTACACAGCACAAAACATAACACAAGTACTGACATCTTATTATGCTTGCATGGTGCCATTTTCAGTAAGTGAGCTGTTAGTATCTGCACCAGCTTCCATCTCCAAATAATTGTAATGTGTAGCCCTACATGAGCACACTGCAATGGGCTAACCTTGAGGGAACAAAGGTATGGATAATGGTAACAAGGACCACTTCTGAAGAGAAAGATAACAACCTTCCAGAGAGATGACAACTGAAAAAACTAAGCAAATTACTACTGTAATATGATTGATTACTAGCAGCTGGGGGTATAAAATCACTTCCAAATTGTGATCTCTGGTAATTAATGGCAGATGTACTCCCTCAGTCAAAGGGGTCAATGTTCCCTCTGCCATCTGAGCCTTTTATAGGGTATTTAAAAGTAAAATTTCAAGCACCTCAGATAGTAAAGGAAATCAATACTTGTCAATTGTGCAGTGATACTGAAAATCTGTGTTTCTTTACTAAGCTAGTAGATCAGAGGAAGAAAGCTATATGAGCTGTTTAGCTGTGAAGGGTTTCCATGGGAGTTAGAATTTTCCACATTCATAAACAGAGACCTCTGATAAAGAGCTATGTCCACATTCAAGCAAACATTTCCGAGTATATTTTACCACAATCTTATTCAAGTCATAAAAAAAAACAGGTCTGGTAGCACTTTATAGACTAACAAAACATATAGATGGTATCATGAGCTTTCGTGGGTGCAGCCCACTTCTTCAAATGAAACTCCGGTCATCTGAAGAAGTGGGCTGTGCCCATGAAAGCTCATGATACTATCTACATGTTTTATTAGTCTATAAAGTGCTTGCAGACCCTTTTTTGTTTTTTAAGTTTATCCTGTACAGACTAACTCAGCTAGCCCCTGAAACTTCATTCTATTCAGTGTGCTTTTTCTCTGTCTCCCTTCTTATCCTTTCTGAGTTTTCAAGATATTTTTAAAAACATAGTTTATTATGGGGCACTCAGAGAAAGGCATGGAGCTGTCTAAAAGAGTAACAACTCTGCATTTTAATATCAAGTTTGGGCTTTAAAACAACATCTTTTCAAGCAATGTAACTGGATGTTTAGGAATTATAAAAATTGATGTATATAAAATTCATCTTTTTTTACATTTTTTTCAGTATAGGTAATTTCACAAGCATATAAAGTCCATGCTACAGTTCATACTCCAGGGGTGTGTCTAGACTACATGGCTCCATCGACGGAGCCATGTAGATGAGGCAGGACAACAAAGGGAAATGAAGCGGCAATTTAAATAATCGCCACTTCATTTAAATCAAAATGGCCGCTGCGCAGTGCTGATCAGCTGTTTGTCGGCACAGCGCAGCAGTCTAGACGGGGATCTGCCGACCCCAGAACCCTTTGTCAGCAGATCCTTTATGCCTCATGAAATAAGGCTTACAGGATCTGCCGACGAAGGGTTCTGGAGTCGGTAGATCCCTGTCTAGACTGCCACGCTGTGCCAACAAACAGCTGAGTGGCACAGTGCAGCGGCCATTTTGATTTAAATGAAGCAGCAATTATTTAAATTGCCGCTTCATTTCCCTTTTTCGAGTAAACTAATCTACATGGCTCCGTCGACGGAGCTATGTAGTTTAGACGTACCCCAGTAGAATACCCATTCAAGACAGGTGGAGAGATTTGTGCCAGATTTCTGCTGATCGTTTTCTTACATATAGGTCCTATTTCTGGTTCTGTGAACAAGAGAGTGCTCTCTGGCCTACTCAAGGATCTAATCCCCCTTCTTTGCTCAGTCCCAGCTCCCCTATGTAAGAAAAAGTAAAAAATGTTCAAAATCTCATTCTGCTCAGTGCAGTACAACTTCAGAAAAAGCACAGACCAACCCTTTTCAGATGTTATCAGGAGTTAAACTCACTGGAAAAGCTCTCTGAATTTTTTATATATTTTAAATTGGATATGAATGAACTCTATCATTTCATATGGAAATCAATTGTCTGTTCATACAGTAAAATACAAAACTCCCAGTACAAATCTTCTTTAATTGAAATAAATAGTGCCATTAAAAACTACCCAGACAGGAGAATGCAAGAGGGTGTTACTGTCCAATTGTTTTCTGTGGAAACTGAGTTGTAGCAGTGCCAATTTAAGAGCTAGTAAGGAGGTCTATGATTTAATTAGAGTGAGTAGTGATAAAAATTATTCCTTCATAAATGAAAACTAATACCCACTAATTGTGGTTATACCAGGAAGAATACAGAGGAGCATGTGTGAGCCATCCATCTCAATAATACTCTGGAGTCCAAGTCTAAGGGAAATTACAAAATGACTTAATTCTCTAGTATGCAGTCTGAGTCTGCTGTGATAAATGGTTCCTTTGTGGTGCCTCTAATAAAGCTTTCATTCTTACAATTTTTGTGAACTGGAGTTGTCGGGGCATCTATGGTTTTGCCTGCCCAGCTTGAGACATCTACAGCCTGATTTTTTAGAAATATTAAGATTGCACTGTTCCTTTTGTCCTTGGGCATCCCCTCAAGTCAACATGATCAGTAAGTGTATGGCATATTTGAAAGTCAAGCCAAAGATAACTTGAGTGATGAACATATGTGAACATCTAGGTCCAGAAGGGAAAATGCCAATAGCTTAATCTAAATTTTCATCTAACTGTGGGGCCTATTTCCATGAGCAAGGAAAAATCTACTATTGTCCAAACTTACTCCATACCCTAGTTTTAAAAAAGAAAAACAGGGATATATTTGCTTCTGAATATGGAAGAGGCTAGAAGGACTGTATTGTCAGTCCCGAGAGTTCATGGCCTTCTTATCAATAAACTGGGCAAATACAACGTAGATGGGGGTACTATGAGGTGACTGCATAACTGACTGGATAACTGTTCTCAGAGAGTAGTTATTAACAGTTCACAGTCATGCTGGAAAGGTATAATAAGTGGGGTTCCACAGGGATCTGTTTTGGGACCGGTTCTGTTCAATATCTTCATCAACAATTTAGATGATGGCATAGAAAGTATGCTTATTAACTTTGCAGATGATACCAAGCTAGGAGGGGTTGCAACTACTTCAGAGGACAGGGTCATAATTCAAAAGGATCTGGACAAAGTGGAGAAATGGTCTGATATAAATAGGATGAAGTTTAATAAGGACAAACGCAAAGTACTCTACTTACGAAGGAACAATCTGTTTCACAGATACAGAATGGGAAGTGACTGTCTAGGAAGGAGAACTGCAGAAAGGGATCTAGGGGTCTTAGTGGACCACAAGCTAAATATAAATCAACAGTCTGACACTGTTACAAAAAAAGCAAACATGATTCTGGGGTGCATTAACGGGAGTGTTGTGAGCAAGACACGGGAAGTTATTCTTCTGCTCTACTCTGTACTGATTAGGCCTTAGTTGGAGCATTGTGTCCAGTTCTGGGCACCACATTTCAAGAAAGATGTGGAGAAGTTGGAGAAGGTCCAGAAAAGAGCAACAAAAATGATTAAAGGTCTAGAAAACATGAGCTATGTGGCAGGGCTGAAGGAATTGGGCTTGTTTCTTTGGAAAAGAGAAGACTGAGAGGGGACATGATAGCAGTTTTCAAGTGTCTAAAAGGTGCCACAGGGAGAAGAGGGGGGGAAATTGTTCTCCTTGCCCTCTGAGGATAGGACAAGAAGCAATGTGCTTAAACTGCAGCAAGGGAGGTTTAGGCTGAACATTAGAAAAAACTTCCTAACTATCAGGGTGGTTAAACACTGGAATAAATTGCCTAGGGAGGTTGTGGAATCTCCCTCACTGGAGATATTTAAGAGCAGGTTAGACAGACACCTGTCCAGAATAATATAGACCGTGCTTGGTCCTGCTGTGAGGACAGGGGACTGGACTCGATGACCTCTTGAAGTCCCTTCCAGTTCTAGTGTTCTATGATTCTATGAGTCCCCTACCTCCTAAAGATCATGACTGGTCTAAAATCATGAAATTATTTTAAAATAATTAAATCATTATGTTTAGTTTTCATTATATTTTAACTTTCCCTGCATATTCCCAGTGGACATGTGACAATCACAGGAGTGTGGGGAAGGCAGAGTCAGTAGCAGGAACATGCAGGAGCAGCAAGAGTAGTCAACATGTATTCACCAAGGGCAAGTCATGCCTGGCCAATCTGATTAGCTTCCATGATGAGGTAACTGGCTCTGTGGACATGGGAAAGACAGTGGATGTGATATACCTTGGCTTTAGCAAAGCTTTTGATACAGTCTCCCACAATATTCTTGCCAGCAAGTTAAGGAAGTATGGATTGGATAAATGGACTGTAAGGTGGATAGAAAGCTGGCTAGATTATCAGGCCCAAGGGGTAATGATCAATGGCTTAATGTCTGGCTGGCAGTCAGTTTCAAGCAAGTGCCCCAAGGATCAGTTCTAGGGCTGGTTTTGTTCAATATATTTACTAATGATCTGGATGAGGGGATGGATTGCACCCTCAGCAAGTTGCAGGTGACAGCAAGCAAGGGGGAGAGATAGATACATTGGAGGGCAGCAATAGGGTCCAGAGTGACCTAGACAAATTAGAGGATTAGGCCAAAAGAAATCTCATGAGGTTCAACAAAGACAAGTGCAGAGTCCTGCACTTGGGATGGAAGAATCCCAAGCATTGTTACAGGCTGGGGAACGACTGGCTAAAAGGACCTGGGGATTACAGTGGATGAAAAGCTGGATATGAGTCAAGTGTGCCCTTGTAGCCAAGAAGGCTAATGGCATATTAGGGTGCATTAGGAGGAGCATTGCCAGCAAATGTAGAGAAGTTATTATTCCCCTTTATTTGGCACTGGTGAATCCACATCTGGAGTATTGCGTCCGATTCTGGGCCCCCACTACAGAAAGGATGTGCATGCATTGGAGAGGATCCAGGAGAGGACAACCAAAATGATTAGGGGGCTGGAGCACATGACCTATGAGGAGAGTCTGAGGGATTTGGGCTTATTTAGTCTGCAGAAGAGAAGAGTGAGGGGGGAATTGATAATAGCCTCCAACTTCCTGAAGGGAGGTTCCAAAGAGGATGGAGAAAGGCTGTTCTCAGTAGTGACAGATGGCAGAACAAGGAGCAATTGTCTCATGTTACAGTGCAGGAGGTCTAGGTTGGATATTAGGAAAAACTATTTAATTAGGAGCGTGGTGAAGTACCGGAATGGGTTACCTAGGGAGGTGGTGGAATCTCCATCCCTAGAGATTTTTAAGTCTTGGCTTGACAAAGCCCTGGCTGGGATGATTTAGTTGGAATTGATCCTACTTTGAGCAAGGGGCTGGATTTGATGACCTCCTGAGATCTCTTCCAGCCCTAGGATTCTATGATTCAAGCAGAGAAGGCTCAGGGCAGAGAGAGAGTGGGGCTGGAGCTAAGACTATGTCTACACTGCAGAACTTTTCCAGGATACCAGAGGTATCTTGGAAAAGGTCGGCCACATCCAAGGAACGTGTCCGCTTTTTCGGAACAGTGTCCGAAAAAGCAGTTGCGTTCCTTTGGCATCCCTGTATTCTTCATTATATGAGTGTGACAGGGACGCCTGGGTGCCCCGCATGCCAGCTGTGCCATCCCCGGTGTTCTGGGGAGAAGCAGCAACGCCGACCCGGACCTGGTTCTGCCGCACATGGTCCGCAGCAGCCAGCAACCGGTGGGAGGATGCTCTGCCGCCCTGCCCATCAAGCGTGCCATCCCCTGTGGGCAGGGGAGAAGCGGCGGTGGTGCTCTTACACAGCGCTGGATGCGCAGACACGCTGGCGGCCGGGGACGCCAGCCGGTGCCAGTACACCAAGGAGCCGGAAGGGGGAGGGGCCAAGAGCAGCGGCACAGTCCTCCCGATGTCGGCCACGTCACCAGTGGAACGATTAAAAGAAGCGTCCCTGCCTCAGGAAGGGGTGGCGAAATGGAGTGGTGGGGAGTGACCGTGAGAGGAGGAGGAAGGTAGGAAGCAGCCCAGGGCGCGGCTTTGGAAGCCCGTGAGTTGGTGCGTTACAGGTCTCAACCCCACCAACCAGACCAGTGAACCAAATTCTGGTCCTCAGGGCCCTGAGCCGGGGCTTGGAGAGGGGCTGGGCCCAACCCTCCCACCTTCCCCCAGCTGCCGGCCGGCCAAGAAGGCCTCCGACATTGGAGCATTATGGGAGACCGCCACCGGAGTAGGTTTGGCCGACAGATCAGTGTCCTCTCAATCAGGGAGAACATTGGGGTATGCCCAGGAGGGCGTTTGGATGGTGGTAGTGAAAGGGCCTTTCCAGGGGGAGTCCCCACCCGCAGAGTTGCACGGTGGAATAAGGGATGTTCGAAAAGAGGAGGTTTTTCCAAAATTTGGTCCAGTGTAGATGGGCTAAATTTCAGAAAATCCTCTTCCACACAAAAAAAAAGCGGAAAAAGATACACAAATTGTGGTTCACAATTTGCATATCTTTTTCCGATGTAACCCTGCAGTCTAGACATAGCCTTAGGGGCAAAGTTGCAGGTATCTGCCCAGTCTGGGTCAGTGAAAGAGAAAGGGAAAAAATGGGGAAGAGGAGCACTAGGGAGCTGGGAGTATGGTTCATTAGGGAGAAGTGTGCATGGTGTGGGGGAGATGCAGGGAGCTGTGTAATAGGTACCTTCTGGGGTTAGTGACCAGTAAAGGCATCATGACATAGGGAGAAAGCCACGATGCTACCATGATTCATAGGGAAAAAGGGCTCCAGGGAATTAGAAGTAGAATGGGCTAGCAGTGGGGGATGAAGGGTCAGGGAAGCAACACAGTTGTTGGGACCAGGAGGGGAGAGAGCAGGTGACTACTGGGAGGAACCAGGGTGATGAGTGCAGCCACTGGCTCCCAATCAGCATCATGGCAAAAGCTCTTCAGATTAGCAGGAGAGTTCCTGCAGCAGGGAGCAAAACTTCATGACTTATGATAAATTCATCAGCATTGGTAAAGCTGGGGGAGAACTTGTTAGATAAGGTAGTTTAAGAAAGGCAATGCTAAACCTCACATCCAAGCTGCCTGATAAGCCTGCCCTATCAGCATATTTTGGAGAATTGACATCAAGTCTACTCATAAACTGCCTCCACGGAAGTCAGCACTTACATAAGGATCTGAAAAAAATTAATAAAAACAATGAATAGTCCTGCAGCTGCAAGACTATTCATTGTTTTTTTAAGTTTTTTTCAGTTACAGACTAACACGGCTACCCTTCTGAAACAATAAGGATCTGAGTTTTGCAGTGATCTGAGCCAAATCAAGTGTATCCAGACTAGGAAGGGAAAAAAAGAGTCGGTATATATTAATTCAAGAAGTTCGTTAACACTGGTGCACCTTGCATGGTCCTGAAGATGGTGGAGACATACCTAGGTCAGAATAGTGGAATCTTCCGTGAGGTTTTCTTGTCAGTTGTCGGCGAATTGTGGAGAGCCGTCAAAAATCTGTTTCCCAAAATACACAATATGAAACCAAAGGCAAGAGAGGAGCCATAGGCCCGTGTACTAGCTTAGGACATTGCAGACGTGAGTTTCAGCCCCTGATTTTCTTGTGTGATTTTTGGGCAAGCCATTTAACCTGTCTGTCCCTCCATCCCCCATCTGTAAAATGGGGAGAATAGTACTTCCCTGTCTCAGAGGAGTGTCAGGCATATAAATACATTAAGCATTCCATTACTATGATAATGGAAGCCAGAGAAATACCTTTAGATAAAAATATTTAAAATAGCAGAGGTTTAAGCTAAGATCCTCAGATACTACACACATTTGTGAAACACAAAAGACAGTGAACTTTCTATCAGAAAGGACTGACCACTGGGGGATGGGAGAAGGAACAAATAGTACATTAATTAATAAGTATTTAACAAATATAATGTCAACTATATTTAAACTATATGTTTGATATTTTTTCATTGTTATAATTGAAATATTTTAAAGATTATCACTATAATTAAAATAATTATGAATCTCGCTACCTTCAGGAAAAATGTAAAGTCCAGCTCTTTACCTCTCTTTCTTACAATGTTTGTTTAATTTATTATAATTACTAACCCACCAGAGAACTGCCTCCCATTTTTATGTGTTCATGGAAGGAAAAGGGGAACCAAAGAGAGACTCCGAGAGAAAACTATATTGAGCAAATTATCTGTCAGATATGTGTAATATAAAGAATTCAGATGCCAAATTAACGAGGGTGATTTTGGGGTAGATTATGCAGTAAGAGTGCATCTACTCAGCAGGGCTTAACTTGAAATAAGCTGGAGACCTGACAACTCACTTTCTGCCTGTAACAGGCATGAAGAATCTGCATACTCCTATGCCCACAAAATCCAGACTCCAGGGAGACCTTATGGGAGGGTCTTACTCCCTTACACCTTACGTGGTCATGATCTAGCCTATAAAGATCAAGGCCCTGATCTTGTATCAGAATACACTGGCACAATGTTTCTCAACCAGGGGTACGTATACCTCAGGGGAAAGCAAATGTTTTCCTGGAGGCACAACAGCTCTCCTAGATAATTTGCCTAACTTTACAACAGGCTGCATAAAAAAGCACTGATGAAATCAATACAAATTAAAATTATGTACACTGACTTCTTTATACTCCACTACATTCTATAGACAATTATAATATTTATACTCCAGTTCAATATTTATATTTCAGTTGATTTATTTTATGATGACATGGTAAAAAAGACAAAGTAAGCACTTTTTCAATTACGGTGGGCTGTATTTTTATATCTGATTTTGTAAGCAAGCAGTTCTAAATGAGGTGTAATTTGCAGGTACACACAAAAATTCAGACTCCTGAAAAGGCTACAGCAGTCTGGAAAGGTTGAAATCCATTGCACTAGAGCAGACCTTTGTGGAGTCAGTGGGACTCTCTAGTATTAGATCCCAACACAGGAACAGGGCCAAAATAGTAAGTTGACTTGGGGACAGGCTTTCCATGTGCTTCCAACATTCACTCTTTCCTTGATCTCCAAGTGGTAGCCAACAAGTGCTATGGTGTGGGTAAGCAGCCTCTTAAAAATAAAGCATCATGCACGATGCTACCACAAACAGAAATGACTTGAACACAAGTTTCTACAGAAAATCTAAAAGAGTAACAAAGGAGGTGTTGAACTTTCATAGAGTAATAGAACAGGTGTAGAACAAAGCAGTTTTGTTCAGTAGGGTTTGCATTTGGATTATGTATTCAGTCACTTTTCAGTTAAAATTGATCATTGGCATTTTATCCACTAGTCATTGCGTTTATATATTTTCCTGAGCCTTATCCTTGTCACATTCTTTCTTCCTGGTGCTTTTTGTACTATTCTTTCACACTGATCTGCATATTGATTTTTGCTAGCAAAACCAAGACTTCAGATTTCTCTCTAAGTTCTGTTGCTGTTACTAATAGATCCAGTGCTAAAGGCTGGGTTTTTAAAAATATTTAGGCACCTAAAGATGCAGATAAATGACTAAGAAATCTGACCCTAAAGTGCCTAGTGACCAACAATCAGATGTTAATTTTGTCCCATTTCCCTTAACTCCTAAATTGATAAGAAACCTTCTTGCTGAGCTACTGAGAGCTGATATACTTCAGTTAGTTCTCTTGCTGTTTACCATAAAGTACTCAGATAAGTAATATTGTTAATATCGATGAGATGACAACCCTTCAGCTCACACCACTGGCTATAACAAGTTCCAGTCTTAATGTTAGCAAGCATTTCAGTAAATTATTCCTCAGGTTTACAGCCTGCATAAGGTCCCTGTAGACAGACATTTTTTATTTACTGAATCAGACTCTTTATCAGCAAGAATGACAAAAATAAGAGAGAAGTCATCACAATTGTTCATCTTCTTCAGAAGATTTAAGTACTTTGGGGCAAAATCATTCTCAGAGCTGCAAGGTAAGATCAATGTCTATATTTTGACACCCCTACAAAACTTCCAGAAACATCATCTCAGATTTTTTACATTACTGACAATGGAGTATCTGTGTTTTTTGCTGATGTTCTTAGAATCCAATTTCAATATATATAAAGTAATATGATTTTTTAACAAATATATATTGATTCATCTTGACCAGCTGGACTCTGAATGTGTATATTTGGGAATCATGTATGTATTTGAAGTCAGAATATGATCTATTGTTTTGGCTCATCCAAAAGGTTTTAGACATTTTTTAAAGAGCTGATTAATTTGACATGAATTGGAAACCTTCATTCTTGCACTTCTATAAACTCTAATCTTGCATCCTTATTCAGTCCTTATATGGGTAAAAGCAACTGATATTACCCAAACCATACCACTAGAGAGGGCAAAACTAAGCACTACCAGATAGATAGAGGAGGTGAATTTTTTTCCATTATGAACTTTCACATAGAAAGAAACTTAAAAAAGAAATATTAAAAATGCTTTTTGACAGAAAATTTACTGTTACTCATGCCTGCCGTTAATGTATGCCTATACATCGTCCTTTCTGTGTTTAGATATTCTAAAAGGGTATTTGTGAGAGAGTTGATTTGATTAGTGATGTGATTATGATATCCTTTGTTTTGTTTATAGAGGTAATTTTCTCTAAAGCACCATGTTCAAATGTAGTTGTTTATTTTGCTCATGGTTTAGTTGTACTATATTTTTTAATATTTTCTGATTTGTTTGAAAATCTACTACATTTTCATCTTTTTTACTTCAACTATTTATTTTGCTATATATTTATTACTAGTACTGGAGAGATTTATGTTTTCAAAAATTTGTTTTCTTACAACCGCCTTGATTTTCTGATTCTTCCAGCAGTTAATTCATAATCTGCAGTTTAATGCTATGAAAATGATTCTGATGCTTCAGATTAGGCATTGTGATTTTTCTGCAATGTGAGCTGGAAAGGAGGCAGAAATACTTTGTTTCATAGGTGTCTTTGTCCATTAGAAAAAGTCATATGGCAAAGAAAATTATGAATAACATGTAAAAAAGTATTTTTTTATTTTAGACATGAAAAATCCTCATGATTTCCACAGAGAGGCATCTTTTGAAAATAATGTTTAAGAGCTCATTCCAACTATCATTGAAGTCAATGGGACTTTGTTGACTTTGGGGAAGTTGGGCTATGCCCTTGTACAGCACTGCTGGACTAACCACTCACCTAAAGTCTCATTCATCCATGGGAATACATAAGTACGTACTCATCCATGAAACATTAAAAAGCTTTACTGTGCCTAAAATACTGCAGGTAAGGAACTCTTCAGTCCAATCCAAATGATTAGGACAGTGATATCCATATGTCTAGGGTTCAGGAGCCAAATTACAAATCAGCATTACCCGAAAGAGCCATAGTAGTGTATAGTCTTTGTTTCCTTTGCCAGAGTGCTGTATAACAGGAGACATATTTAGTATATTTAGAGTGTGTATATATCTATAGATTACCTAAGTATTGTTATTTTATCAACTACAATTCTTTAATAACATAATAAAAATCCTCATTGGTTAATAATTAAAGCACGCAGTGTTTTAATATCATATGCTGCAAAGAGCTGCAGGAGATGTGTTAAAGAGCTGATTGCAGTTTGTGAGCCTCAGCCTGATTATCACTGGATTAGGACCTATGTAAACGTGACTAAAGTAACTTGGATCCATTCCAACTATCATTGAAGTCAATGGGACTTCCTTAAGAAGGAATAATCAGTTGCACACATACAAAATGTGATACAAAACGTCCATAGTGGTAAATGGTGACCATCTGCTGAATCAAAGCATAAAAGGACTGGTGATATGCTGTAGACCTCTGTTATCCACAGACATCTACACACTGCTTCTGCTCTCCCCTTTTGTCCTCAGACCCCCCCACCCATCCTGCCAGATCATGTTGGTAAATTAATTAGTTGAGAGTAGGTGTCTCAATTCCTAATCTACAAAGATCACTTTTGGGAGAGTAAAATTCATTCTGTATGCCCAACCAGTCAAAAAGCTGACCAAATTGACGGTAGTTGTTAAGGTGCTGATCCAGACCCAGCAGTATGTGTGGAATGACAGATACACTCAGCCTAGTTGCTAGTGAACTTCCATAAACTATTAATAACTCCAGGCTAGAGTTTTAACACCAAAACACCATCTTATATTTAAAAGGTTGTGATTTATCCATGATCAATCCCCTGTTCAACTAGGATGATATTCACCACCATGCAGTCGCCTTGCACAATGCCCTAGAAAACCATTGTAACCTCATCTAGCCCTATGTTAAAGGAATATGTGCTGCATAGGATTTTGCATTGTCCTGCTGTCCTAGGATGAATATCTCTTTTTAAGCCCCTAGGTTTAGAACAGGCTACAGACAACTGATTCCTGAACAAAAGAAAATTGTTATTGTTTATCAGTGTTCTAAAATAACTTTCTGTATATGGTCTGTAATTCTTTTACTTTTGTCTTCTCTCTTGCCATACTTTTACTTTTGTCTTCTCTCTTCATGTTTAAGTACCCAATTTCTGATTTTTGTTAGTTTGAAAAAGTAACCTGCATCTACCATCATTATGCCCTCTAGCATGAGGAACAATGGGTTCCAATCACTTTTCTTCCCATATTTTTCTAGAATACCCTACTCCACTTCAGTCTAAATTATCCAATAATCCTTTTATCATTTTTGTAGCCTTTCTTTGAAACTTTTATTGCTCTTTAATGTCCCTTGAGTGGAGGATTGCTCTTAAATGTCTGGAGTACAGTAAGAAACTGTATTTTCCTTTATTGGGGACTTGCACAGGGAGATTGAGAGCAGTAAATGTCACTAAATGTGGACGGGCAAGACTCTAATAATAATTCCTGTAGGTGTCTTTAGTTTCATTTAAACTTTTCTTTTCTTGTGTCTGAAATTTGCATTATTTTGCAGTTCTGTCATTCCTATAGCCTCTGACTGGATTTAGCAACGTTTTCTGTTAATTTAGGTCAGTGATTAGTAGCTTTTTTTCTGCAAAAAGCCACATAGATATATGAACCTGGCTTGTTTTGTTCTGATGTCTTAAATCTACTGCTACTTTTCTTAACATTTTTTTTGAAAACCATATTTTTGTACTTCAGGGATTGGGGGCAAGATTCTATGTGTCTGGCTCCTAATTAGAGTAATTTTCTAATAGAATTATAGAGGTAAAGCTAGGGCACGGTAATTGAAAATAATTTTTAATATTTCAGGAAAAAACTAATTAATTATAAACTGGACAATATACTATAACATTGCTTATGGCTATATTAGTACAAGATAATTTGATTACACCTAGGGAGATCAAAATTTCTGTAAATTATATTAAGCAACTTATATTGGGATTTCCTGACATATCAAAGGAGAAGGGACTGTCTGGTTTTATAGCTGCTACTTCGAATTCTGGAGCTATTTTTTGACCCACCTCTCTTATCCTAAATGGATTCAGGAAAACAAATAAAAGCTCATTAATGCCTAAATTGGCCAGATCAAGTATTTTTTCGATTGTAATTATAATCTTTTCCCTCAGTTCTAGACAGGAAAGAATTACAGAAAAAAGAGGATAACTGTATATATTGATCACAGGATCCATGTCTTTCCTGATCTTTCTATAAGACCATTCAGCGTACAAGTTGAAATGTATGATTGTTTAAAGAATGCTCTCTAGTCATGAACTGTTTTGTGTCTTCAAAGCTGTGTTTTTAGAAAGACAATGAAAAATCCTTGTTATTTTACAGTGATTTTAAAGGGTTCCTGGTCTCTCAGAGGGATAGCAAAGAATCTTCTTCCCCAGCTTCTGTGCTGTTAATTGTGATGTTCTGTGAAGCACTTTGCCACCTAGGCTAGTGAATCTAGTGTTATATCTTATCTTTCAAGCTTAACATGGAGTTGATTAAAACACTTAGATTTCTTTGTTGCTCTTCTATTTGATCTTCCTATGCCTAAATGTCTAGAGGCCTGCTGAAATTTGTGGTTGTGAGATAATTTAGTTGCACCGTGTATGCACTTTGTCTTGGATACCATTATGTATTGTAATTTAGGAATATCATTTTGAAAAGAGTCACTGAAAAGTATCCCGCGCTGATGTGACTATACTCCCACTTACTTGAAACTATTTATTCATCACCCTCTTTCTCCTATTGCCACCTCCATCCAGTGATATTTGTAATTTCTGCTTGTCCCTTTCCTCAAAGTTCCTATCTCTAGTGCACTTTCCTACTTCATATTAATCCACCGTGGCTGCTTCTCAGCTGTTTGCCATTCTGTGCTGTTTCATCACACATTACAAGCTGATTTTTTTATATATATTTCTGTGGAGTAACAGTCACCCCTGACTTCTGTTTCTAAGACAAACCTCTAAATCTTGCATTTACCTAAAAAGAAACTTTTGAACAACTTGCCTACTATGGCCCTGATTTAGGAAGCTAATTTCCTATAGAAGTGATTCCCTTTTATCCTTTATTTGTTGGCCTTTTTGTCTTCTGCAATCCTGAAATTCATGAGCAATGTTTCTAATCTTTTCTATCAATGTGTGGATTTTTCCATCATCTGCAGAATAATTTTTTACGTGCACCAAGGCATACCCCCAGTAGAAACAAAAAACCTAGCAGTGGGTGTTCCACTAATCAGCGGGGTGGCATTTGAATCTCTTCTGGGTAACTGCACAAGCACCCTGCTTACAGGGAACACTGCTCACAAGACAGGTATCTTGCTTTATTTGCTATCTATTTATTAATGGCTCTTGAATCCTTCCTAGTACCATGTTTACTACTCTGTGATTTCCCAGTTCTTCCCCGCTCCATTTCTTCCATACTCGTTTTATGTTTGTTTTTCTCCTTTTTCTCAGGGCTTGCAACATTTTAAGAATTGATTAAAATGCCTGTCCTTGGATTAATACAGGATCCTCTCCACACCACTTCTGCTTCACGATTCAAAAGTGTATCCTGTTGCATAGCAGCTCTAGCTTATGTAATAAGCTGAATACATCACTTGTTCTCATGTTATGGTTAATGGCCTCTATTTTTCAGCTTCTTCCCCAAGAAGCTTCCTTCATTGCTGAAGCTACTGGATTTACTCGGGTTTCTGGATTTTCTTTTGAACAGTGAATACAAGTGTTCATTTAAAGCAAAACTGTGCCCTTTCTCACCAAGGGGGAAGCACTGTGAATCAGAAGACCTAATAAACAATCTGCTAATAGTGGACAGAATGGCATGCGGGAATCAGGGATGGAGTAGGGAGATGTCAGCACAGTATTCTGCAGCACTCCTTATTGCTGCTCCAAAAAAGGGAATAATAAGCCATCACTACCTCACAAACTCGAGCAAGGACTGCGGGCCAGGTCAGAATACTCAGCTCACATGATGATCAGTATGATACAAATATTTAGATAAACAGAAAGTCTGTGTGGCTGAACATGTCCCTCAGAGCAGTGGCAACTAGCCAATCCCCTTTCTAGCATTCAAATGAGTGCAATGGCTGTCTGCTACCCTGCTTCTGCATAGGTGCATTAAGGTAGTGCTTCTCAGCCAGGGGTACACATAAACTTAAGTATACCTTGACTTTAGCAAAGCTTTTGATATGGTCTCCCACAATATACTTGCCAGCAAGTTAAGAAAGTATAGATTGAATACATGGACTGTAAGGTGGATAGAAAGCTGTCCAGACTGTCGGGCCCAGTGGGTAGTGATAAATGACGCATTGTCTGTCTGGCGGTCCGTTTCAAGTGGAATGCCCCAAAGATCGGTTCTAGGGCCAGTTTTGTTCAACATCTTTACTAATGACCTGGATGAGGGAATGGATTGCACCCTCAGCAAGTTTGCAGATGACACTAATCTAGGGGGAAAGGTAGATACATTGGAGGGTAGGGACAGGGTCCAGA
Organism: Pelochelys cantorii; assembly: GCA_032595735.1. Classification (NCBI taxonomy): domain Eukaryota; kingdom Metazoa; phylum Chordata; order Testudines; family Trionychidae; genus Pelochelys; species Pelochelys cantorii. The sequence continues at coordinate 60,069,314 of CM064328.1, read as the reverse complement.
GTGACCTGAACAAATTGGAGGACTGGGCCAAAAGAAATCTGATGAGGTTCAACAAGGACAAGTGCAGAATCCTGCACTTGGGATGGAAGAATCCCAAGCACTGAGACAGGCTGGCAACTGACTGGCTAAGTAGCAGTTCAGCAGAAAAGGTCCTGGGGATTACAGTGGATGAGAAGCTGGATATGAGTCAACAGTGTGCCCTTGTAGCCAAGAAGGCTAATGGCATATTAGGGTGCATTAGGAGGAGCATTTCCAGAAGATCTAAAGAAGTTATTATTAACCTTTATTCAGCATTGGTGAGGCCACATCTGAAGTACTGAATCCAGTTCTGGGCCCCCCACTATAGCAAAGATGTGGACGCATTGGAGAGGGTCCATCAGAGGGCAACCAAAATAATTAGGGGGCTGGAGCACATGACCTACAAGGAGAGGCTGAGGGATGTGGGCTTATTTAGTGTGCAGAAGAGAAGAGTGGGAGGTGGGGGAGGGGAGAGTTTCCATCTTCCTTTCATCTTCCTGAAGGGAGGTTCCAGAGAGGATGGAGAAAGGCTGTTCTCAGTAGTGACAGATGGCAAAACAAGAAGAAATGGTCTCAGGTTACAGTGGGGGAGATCTAGGTTGGATATTAGGAAAAACTATTTCACCAGGAGGGTGGTGAAGCACTGGAATTGGTTACTTAGGGAGGTGGTAGAATCTCCATCCCTAGAGGTTTTTAAATCCTGGCTTGACAAAGTCCTGGTTGGGATGATTTAGTTGGGATTGGTCCTGCTTTGGGCAGGAGGCTGGATTTGATGACCTCCTGAGGTCTCTTCCAGCCCTAGAATTCTATGATACCCCTGGGGGGCATGCAAAGGTCTTTCAGAGTGCACATCAACTCCTCTAGATATTTGCCTAGATTTACAATTGGCTACATAAAAAAGCACTAGCAAAGTCAGTACAAACTAAAATTTCATACAACGACTTGTTCAGTATACTACAGATTGGACCTCCCTGGTCTTTCACCCTTGGGAACTGATGGTCCCGAACAAGGGAGTTTGCCAGACCATGGGAGGTCAGTCTTCCGGGCTCTTGGGAGGGGGTCCCAGCCTCTCTACTGGTCTTGCCTCCCCGGCCATGGGCTTTGCTCTTCTCAACCCTGCCTCCTCCACTGCCCCTGACATGCCAGACCAATTCTACTCCCAGCAACCTCTGCCACTGGGGCTTTGTGGTACGGAGGCTCTCTAGTGCAGCAACAACTGGACCATGTATGTTGCTGGACCAGAGAGTCCTGGAACAGAGAAGTTCAAACTGATTTATTCTGACATGTCAGTACAATATCTATATTCCTGTTGATTTATTTTATAATTTTATGGTAAAATGAGAAAGGAAACTTTTTTTCAGTAATAAAATGCTGTGTGGCTTTTGTAGTTTTGTCTTAGTTTTTACGTGAAGTGAAACTTGGGGCTGTGCAAGACAAGTCAGACTCCTGAAAAGGTTACAGTAATCTGGAAAGGTTGAGAGCCACTGCATTAAGGGAAGAAAGAGGATTCTGTCATTGATTTAAATATTCTGTGCCTATATGACAAATGGGAGAGATGGAAATACCTTTTTAACTTATGAGTACAGAAGCATGGTAGCTAGAAGGCTGTTAAGATCCACTACCTTAACTATGATTATTCTTGACTACTCACAAACATGTCTGCTTTACCTGCATACTGATCAATCAGCAGTGTTAGAACATCATTGTCACACGTACACCTTATCTTCAGACATGCAAAGCACAGTATTTCAGGCCCCAGTGCCCAGCTCTTCTTTTTCTTAACTACATCATACTATTATGTTCAACCCCTGTGCAAAAATTATGATTGTGTCTAAAAGCAAGACACACTGTTTTAATAGGAAAGGATTATTATACTGTGTGCTAAGCACTTTTAGGATTTTAGCAATTTACTGATAAGAGCATGAAAAACGTGCTCATTAAAGACAGTTACAGAATAAGACTCATCTACACAGAACGGGGGAGAGAGGAATGATTAATTTAATCCAGTGAGCATTTGGGGGGGAGGGAATAGTGATGATTCAAAAGAGTAAGAGTGAATGACCCTCTAATCCTGTGGATGCCCTAAGATCTATGTGGAACGCCACAGATCTCTGGCATGTCTGAATCCTTCATGCTGCTCTGTGGACCCCTCTAACAATCCAGTTCAATCGGGAGTTATGCTATCTATGTGTACTGTCCCTTCCCTAACAAGATAGATGCCAGAATGAAGTTAATGCTGGGTAGAGTGACTGTCCCTAGGCCTTTGGTCATATGTTCTTAGCTTCAGTTTTGCAGAGGAATTTCTTCTATCTTGAAATACAGGTTGTAAGAGTAATCTCTGCTGTTGTCCTTTGCATATTTACTAGGCAAGTTTGACTGGTATTTTACCTAATTTCATTCCAGCTGCACTTCACTCTGCTGTATTTCTTTGAAGGTGGGAGGGGAACGGTGTTACACTTAACCTGTTGGTAAATCCCTGGCTCCATCTACACTGCACTGTAGCTGGAAATAAAATACGCAATCTGAGTTATGCAAATTGTGTATCTTATTTTGATCTTATTTCAAAATAGCTTATTTTGTAATTTCGAGCTGTCTACACAACACCAAATTTCAAAATAACCCACTATTCGGAAACATCCCTTGCTCCTTGTGGAATGAGGTTTACAGGGACATTGGAATGGTGAACCTGAAATAATGGGCTTGCTGTTAAAATGTGAGAGAGCTATTTCAGGATACTCGGGTATCCCAAAATAGCGTTGCAGTGTAGATGTAGCCCCTGTGTACCAGGAGTACTGCCACTTTGTACTCTACTCTGCTTTTTTCATTTTGCAGATCTTCCTATGGGAATGGTTTTCAAAGTTACATGTTTGAAATATGTGGTCAGTGTTCAGCCAATAGTAAATCCTGTAACAAGGGGCTATGTTAAAGTGGTTTCTGTTTAATCCAAAATTCCTTGTACTGGCCTCTAGTCATTTCAGTGCAATCTCTATTCTGATTGTCTTCCCCACAGTGAATATTATTAGCTGATGCATAATTATTTGTGATGGAAAATCAGAGAAAGACTGGGCATAAATTTGCACAGATAATCCTCTGATGGGATTATCTTTTCCACCATTTAGCAAAACTTTCACATCACAAATAGAAGCCAATAATATCTAATGTCAGCTCTATAGTGGTTGGAAATAAAGGTTAGTGAGAGGGTGTTAGGATAAGGAATGTCAGAGTTCTAATCCCTGCTCTATCACTGACTTCTTTCATGGCTTTATCTGATGAGTCATGTACACTCTTTCCCTTGCTATAAAACTGATAATAATGTTTAACTTCCCTTCAGGGATATTATAAGTATTAATTTATTTACGGATTTGATTTTCCTTTCTTTGGGCACTCAAAAGCCCATTGATATCAGTGGTAGGTTGGGGTGAATAAGATCTGGCCCGTTGTTTGAAAAGATCTTTGAAAATAGTGTAAGCTAAGTATTATTACATGTTTTCCTATTAGCTTTCATATTCACAAAAAATAAAATAAAATCAGGTTTAAAGAGTCACTGCAGCACTTCTATCCAGCCAATTTTGAAAAAAAATGCTGCAACTTTAATAATTAAAAATAATATTTTCTAAAAACTTATGGTACTAATTAACCGTTCCAGTTTTAAGAAAGCCTTCTAGATTTTGTTTGGGTGAGGCTGCTTTTTACAAATGTGTTTTGTCCATAGGTTGTGCTTGCAATTTATGGGCTATATTTTGTATTCTGTGCACATATTTGTGCACACACATACACACTCCTGATGTTAATGGGAGTTTCCGAAGTGCAAGGAATGAAGGCTCAGGTACTTGCTGTTAAATTAAATCGATATTATTTCAATGATTCTCCTAACAAGCATATGTGGAGAATAGGTGACTAAATCCCATAGATTTGTCCTGTTGGATAGGCCTTCAAAGTTTGATCTAACATTTTAAAAAAATATATATATTAGCATCACCTACTGCGTCACTGGGGTGATTAAGTAGGTTTTATTTGTACTGCAATAAGCTGTGCTTTTATTAAGAATGTAATTTATATTACTGAAAAAAAAGTTGTCTGAGATGGTATAGAAAATAAACCTAGAAGTTATACGTAACAATACTGGAAGGTTCAAGACTGAAGCACTCTATTACAAATATGACTTCTGATTGCAGCTTGCAATATTAGTCCTCATCAGTCACTCTCTTGAATGACTCACCGAATAATCGTTACCTATAAGGAGAGTATTGAGAAAGCCAAGTGAACCAGTAAATATTCTCATTAGTTACACAATTGCTACTAAATACTCTTGAACATAGTGAAGCTTTTTATTGTTTGTATTTCATTTTCAATTACACATAGGAGGAACACTCAATGCACTTGTATCACAGCAGGTGACCACAGTCTGAAGCTCTTAATTTTGACGGCTGGACTTAAGTAGAGTTGTCAAAGTTTTAGCTGAATAAAACAAAAAAAAAAAAATCAAATAAGATAATGAAATGAGAGTTATTTCACTGCTGTCTGACATCAGTTTATCCAGGATCATGGGTATTTATTTTGCAGGTGCTGTGGCTTTTTTGACAAATCAAACTGCTTCATCTCCCTACAGAGCTGAATACAAGATATTAAGTAATTTAGATGCTAAATTCTCCAGTGTGTGATGTAAACTGAATACAAAACCAAAAAATGTTAGTTACAACATCAAGCAGTACTTAATCCCAGCCGGTTAAAAGTAAAGAACATAGAACTTTGTTTTTCCTTCTTTTTGAGCAGAAGCGTTAAAACTTATGAAGGAAACTATAACACAAGAGATAGCATTTGGTAAGCGATAAACCCCCCTGAGGGCACAGCAATATGTGCAAAGCATCTGAATAGGTCTAGGATTCTTATTAGTACAGTATTTGTATTTGCTATTGTTTTGAAATATTGCACACTTCTACTTCTCACACATGTTCCACCCAAGGAGTCATTTACACAGTTTACTCTTGTGTTCCTATTTTCAAATGCCACAGTGTTCCTCCAATCCTTTAAGTAAAGTTAACAACTCCTTCCACTAAAAAGAAAGAAATTATAGGTGCACGAGTACAACTATGCTAATACAGACGACACAAAACTATTATGGACACCCCTACAATTTGAAAAAGAAAAGTTAAAAGACAAGCCTGCAAAATAGACATTTTATTCTCAAATTTTGTTTCGAACCCTGATGAGTTCTAAATCTTGATTTTTGAAGTTGTCCTCTTTTTTGGAACAGAATCTTTACAAAAATCATTAAATTGAGATGCAGCTCAGAACAGTTTGGTGGCAGTATGTTTTAATGTTTTTGCAGCATCATGAATCTGACAAGTGGGGGTGGGGAGTAAAGTAATGTGTCTTTACAATAGCAACTTGATTCTGCAGACAAAAAAAAATGGGGGAAATCATAGAATTAAAGTGTCACAACAAAGACAGTAAGCACTCTGCATAAAATGGCACTGAAGTGTGCATATAAAACCTCATGTCAAGCTAAATGTGATGTTAGGTATAGTTGTTCAACATGTCAGCTAGACTTCTTTTGAACACTAACTTTAGTGGGGTTGTTTATAGAATGTTACGGTTTATATTAAAATAATCTTATTTCAGATTATCCCAATCCTGCAACATTCACTCAGGCAAAAACTGTCTTTGAAACCTAAGGGAATTGGGGGTATACACAGTCAGCATGGAACCCAGACTGTGTATAAGTTAAGGTCACTCCTAAAACAGGGCCAGATGCAAAACCAGTTAAACTAGATAGAAAAATTCATAGTGGATTTTGGAGGCTTTGGATCAGGCACCAATTGCACAGTGAAATCCTCTAAGCTTTTTGTCTAGAGAAGTAATGATTTATCTGTCCCCTGAGAGGAGCAAATAAGAGGGCTGTGCTGGCACTTAGTGTAATATGGAATAGAGATTTGGAAGCAACATTTATTCATCCCAATGAACACTACAGAACTCCTGGTTATCTGAATATTTCCCCAAAAGCTCCAAAACTGAGCAAGATCTGGACACACTGAAACTAGCTACCTTTGCCTTAGAACAGATAGAAATGGCAGGCAGCCCATATATTTCAGTTAATTCTCACAAGGAGAAAAATCATCAAGAGACCAGAGCTAGATGAGGGTTTTTACTATATTGCATTGCAGATATTCCTGGAAAGGGAGCAGGTCTCTGAAAGTGCAAGTGGTATAGGAGAAGGGAATTTGAAGTGGAAGGAATCTTATTGCAAAGGAATACAAGGGGGGAAGCTTCACATTTTAAAATTCCTGCACTGGAAAAAAAACCCACCACGGCTTGCTTAATATGACCCAGTGTCATTTTAATCAGATTAGTTTCTATTTGATCAGTCTTCGGTTCTGAATTAACTTCAGCTTTTTTAACCACTTGCCAGATTGGCAGGATTGGATTAGAGATCAAAGGCATCTTTAAAAGATAGGGTTGTTTAACGTTAATTGTGCTAAATGACTGTATTAATATGTGGAATAACAGCAGATTGGTGTGAGTCACTCCTTATGGGCCTTCGTTGGCTGTGCGTTTAAATGTGTAAAATGTCAGAAACGTGAAACGGTAATAAAATGAAAGCAGCTTGCAGGCTTTGGCACGAGCGCACATACAATTTAGTTTGATTTGTTAGACGTGATTTGACAATAGCTAAACAGAAATAAGTCACACGGCGGCGGAAAAACAAACACCACGGGGTTGCTCTTCCCATAGTCAATATCCCCTCCCTTCCCATCCCCACTTTCAAGTATAAACGAGTCAGAGGCGGTTAGACTCAACCCATCATTGCCAATTCTTCCAAGTGTCTGCTCTGTCCGAGTACAAGCTAGGTTTGGAGCCTTACCACGTCCACATGGCTCATTCCGGCAGGTTTTAAATTAAAGAAATAAAGAGCAAGATAGTTGTAGCAAGACATTGCCAAGGGGCTTGCTTTCAGCAGGGACAGCTGGTACATAAAGTTCTCCTAGGGCATACTGGGCGATAAACTTCTAGTTCAAGTACTGCCAAGCTGTAGATCTGTCCAAAGGACGTGTCCAAAAGCTTTCCATTTCCTATCATAGTGCTCTATGGGCTCTAGAGGGCATAATCCAGGGAGACACCATAATGCTTTTTAGGGCATCGCTACTTAGCGGGATCGGAAGCAGAAGTGTCATTACCAGGGCTAGAGGAGAAACTTTTACATATTCGCCCTTCTGAAGGGAAGCTAAGCCCTGCTTGCGCGATTCTCCTCATTGAGCTTCACTCTCGCATTAGAGCAGCCTTTTAGCGACATGATAACATGGTAAGAAGAGTCAACCTACCTGTCGAATCAGACACAAAACTGTACTCAAGCAGCCCTGGAGACCACAGTGCGTTCAACATTCAGCTCGCGCATTTAAAACGCATCAATTTATGAAAAGCTTGTTTGAAGTCTTCATTGGACATTGTATAGATTATGGGGTTGATTAAAGAGTTGAGATACCCTAGCCAGGTGAAAAAGTCAAAGATGGCCATGTGGAACCAGCAAGCGTCCTTGCAAATAGGCAACACCAAAGTGATGATGAAGAAGGGCAACCAACAGACGATGAAGGCTCCTAAAATAATCCCTAGAGTCTTGGTAGCTTTCCGTTCTCTGGCGGCCGTGAGTTTCTTTTTCTCCAGAAGGGCATCCGAGACCTTCACCTTGACCTGATTCATGTATACAGGAGACCCCGTTTCACTGGAAGCCTCTGGGGCCTTGGAATTGATGGAGGTAACAGATGAAGATGATCCGGGGGAATCGGTGATTAAATGAGCCCTTGTTAATCTTTTGCCTCTTTTCGTTGGCGTCTGTTTCAAAATTCGAGATCTGGCTTCCACATAGATCCTTCCATAGAGGGCAATCAGCAGCAAGGTGGGGAAGTAGAAGGCTCCCACTGTGGAGTACACGGTGTACAGTATGTGGTCTGTGTTCACCACACAGTCAGTGTCTTCTTCCGCTTTCGCTTGACGCCAAAACAAAGGCGGCATGGAGATGGAGATGGAGAAGACCCAGACCAAAGCGATCATGCCAGCTGCCCTCTTGGGAGTCCTTTTGGTAGAATATTCAACCGCATCGGTGATCGCCCAGTATCTGTCCAGCGCGATGACACACAAGTGAAGGATGGAGGCTGTGCAACAAGTAATATCCGAAGACAGCCAGATATCGCAGACGATCTGGCCTAAAGTCCATTTCCCAGTCACAGTATACATGGTGCTAACGGGCATGACGAGGATGGACACAAGAAGGTCCGTGACAGCCAAGGAGGCTATGAGATAGTTGGCCGGAGTGTGCAATTTTCTCGTCTGATAGACGGTGGCGATGACAAATGCATTAGACAGCATGGTGGCGAGGGTGATCAGAGCCAAGATAATGGTGAGGACGATCTTCCAGGAAAGCGGGGTGGCATCTTGGTAGATGCCGGTCTCTGCGCTGCAGTTGCGGTAGGAGTCATTGGTGTGCAGCACCTTCAGGTTGCCGGGGGCCGGCTGGCAGGGACTCGCTTGCTCCATCACTCTCTCCGCCAAGGCTGGAGCCGGCAAGGGGACTGGCGTTGAGTTACCAACCCAAGGCGGCAGATGGCGGGGCTGCTCCCCGCTCCAGGAAAGCGAGCGCCTGACGAGCGGGCTGCATCTCTGCGGACTCCGCTGTCCCGGCCCGGGCTGCCGCGCCGCTCCCCAGCGCCACCCGAGCCGGGGCAGGCTGCAGGCTCGCGCCTCGCCGGGCAGCTCAGCTGGGGCGCCGCGCGCCGCTGCCTTAGCGCCCGCCGAAGCCTCGAGCCTCCCCCTGGCGCTGGCGGAGCGGCTCTGCCCGCGGGGCTGGTTTCCCGCCTGCCCCGGCCGCCCCGCGCCTGCCGCTCAGTCAAGTTGCCAGGAGGGGTGGCGGAAGCTGGGGGGGGGGGGCGCAAAGGCGCCACCCCCGCCACGCGCTGGGGGCGGGCGGGCAGGCAGGCAGCTTGGCAGGCAGGGAGGGGCTGGGCTGCGGCCCCGGGCAGCCGCGCGGCGGGAGTGAGGCAGGCGCTCAGCCTCCGCCCTTATATGCAGCCCGGCTCCGAGCCGCCGGAGCAGCGCAACTCGTGCGGGGCCAAACGCGGACTCCCGGCGGCTCACCACCCGCCCCCCTGCCCGCCCAGGAGCCCTCCGGGTCCTAACGCCCCCGCCGCCCCACCCGGCCCGCCGCCCGCCCCGAGCCCCCGCGCTCCGGAGACACCCGCCGGGCCGAGCCCCGAGCCGCGCCGCGCCCGGCAGCATCTCGCCCCTCTCCTGCCTGCAGCGCCCCGGCGGGAACCACCAGTCCCGGGCCTTGGCCGCGGGGCGCTTTTCGGCGCTCGCGACGAGCTGCTGGCGAGGGGGCAGGGAGCACAGCGGGGGTGATAGACCGGACCCCGGGCTGCCTACAGCCGTCCCTGATGGGGTGGGCAGGGCTGGTGCTTTGGGGGAAGGGGTTCCTGTCTGATCTCTCGCCTCCGTCTCCGGTTTTACCCGAGGCTGGGGGCTGGTGCGGCCCTTCTGCGTTGTTGTCTCCTCGGAGGGGTCCTCAGAGAGGCTGCATTTGATTTTGCTGGAACTCCTCTCCCCCCCCCTCCCCCAACACACACACACACACACCCAGAGTGGCTGGACTGCTGCTTAAACACCGGCTGGCCAGGGCCCAAGTCCCGCTCGCCCCCACCCCAGAGCATTGCGCGTGGGCGAGCCACCCCCTTGCCACCGTGTGTGCGCCCGCCTTGCTCCAGAGCACGTTGTGGGGCAAGTTTTGCTTTCGGGTGTAGTCAGGATCCGGTTGGGAAAGGCAAACAAAAGCGTCCGAGCAGAGTGGGTGGGAGATTAGGCTCCAGGGTGGCAGTAGGTGATTGTATTAGTTTAAGAGCTAGAACCTGGGGTTTGCCCAGCCTCCGAGTGACAGATCGAAACCTGCGAACTGGACTAGTCTTACCAGGTTCCTCGCGGAGCCGGAATTGCCAGCAGAGATACCTCAGGACTGGGGGGAGGGGGCACTGATAGGAGCCCGGCGCTTATGGACAAATGTTGTGTATATCCCAGTTTATTGCGTGAGTCTAAAGTCCTAAACAGCAAATAGCCGATCGTCAAAGCACTATCAGGCTGTCGTTTAGAAAGCCAGCCCTCCCGCGTTCACACTGTATTTAACTGAGAGGATGCTTTATTCGATACAAAGAGCGAGAGAGAGTCTGAAATGTGTGTGGTGCAGGCTGGACACCCGATATACAGGACTTCTGGGCGCTGTTGAGAAGTGGCCCTCCAAGCTGTTTCAGCCGTTTCCCACATGCGGTCAAAGGAAAGTTTTGCGAGGAAAAATAAATGTAAGATTATTGCTGGTTCGCTGACAACTCCAGGCTTGGGACTCCCGCTGGAATAAAGCGCTCACTCAGTGATGAATGGAAAGGAAAGGGAATTCTCTTCCCGAATTATGTTGTACCTGTGTGTACACAGCGCGCGCGCAAACACACACACACACGATTTGCGAGTGTTGTTTGTTTATAACAACTTCAGAGCTCTTAAATGCCCATTGAATCTTCCCGGGAACCTCCGCGGGCGCCGCATTGTCGCCTGGCAATGGAAGCTGTCATTCTTTAGCTGGCAAGCTCTGCTCTCCTTCCCCGGGAGTGCTGAATCCTCAAAGTCACCACCACCTCCAGCGAGCCTTTTGTTCAGAGAGCAGGTCGGTGATCCTGGTGCAGCCCGGACGCTGCGGCTGCACGTTTGCTCTTGTTGCCCAGGCAGTAGCCAGTCGCATGCTCTGTGTAGGAGGCCCGGTGAAATCCCAAGAGAGGAAGGGGTCAGCACTTTCCTCTTGTACATGAGCTCTGCTTTAGTGGAAGTCGTTAGGGGTGCCCACAGTGAAATGCTTTTATGGGGCAACTCTGAGAAGCAGAGAGGGATTGGGCATTTAGAAAGGAAGCTGATATAGGTAGAGCCATCCAGGAATCACAGGGCATGGCTTTGGCATAGAATTACAGAGCCATTTCAATACACAACCCTGTTTGTGAAAGTGGCCAGCGGTGCAACTGTGAAAGACCTTGACACGGCTTGTAAGGCGCGAAAAGCACCGCGTGTTTGGAGGGCAAGCTGAGAAGCAGGGATGTGCCAATATAAACGAAGGGAAGAAGGGAAGGGAAAGCCTGTAAAAAAGCTCTCAGGTGGAAGCTCAGAGGAGAAAGTTGCCTGCAGGTACTGTGAATGAGCAGGCTGTGTGTGAACTCAAAGAGCTGCTGTCTGGGGGAGCTGTCCAGGACAGAGACCTTGTGAAACAGGCAGCGCCCCTACGGAACGTCAGCCCGAGAGAAGCAGCGATACTGGACAGCAACAGGCGCACGGCTCCATCTCCCGCCTCCACCCCCCCAGACAGGGCCAGCCCTTTCGGGAGCACTCACGCATCTCACTCAGTGGAAGACTCGGGTGCTCAGCATTTTTGAAAGTCACATCGCCGTCACATAAAGGCCCGGTCCTGCCCTCACTGAAACCATCTCCTTACAAACTGCAGGAGTAGCGTTTCAATCAAAATCTTGGCAGCGCTGAGAGTGTGAGTTAATTGGAGTTCTGATAGTCAAAGGTTTGGCTCTACTTACATTGGCTTCTGGTGGCAGCATATATCTTCCTATTCACTCCCAAGAATCAGCCTCTAGTGTTTTTGCCACTTTTTCAGCACCGGCCCAACATATATATATAAATCAAATTAGTCACATATTGACGTGAAGTAAGGCACTTGATTAAGGGGGCAAAAGTTGTTGTTGTTTTTTCCTGAAAGTGTTTTGTTTTGTATGTACACACCACGGTGGATTTAATTGCACTTCGCTGCACACTGGAAATGTGTTCCTTGCCAATTTAGCAGTGAGTGATGTTACACAGTGGGTAAATTTAATTGCTGCTTAATTGCTCTTCCGCGGGTTTGAATGAGGGTAGACTGTAGAACTTCAGTCTTTGCATAGGGGAAGACTGGTTTCTCGTCCTCTGGTGTATGGACTGTTACATGGACATGCCTCAACAGTGCCTAGCCCCAACGAGGTCCAGTTCATTGGTTGTTGTTTAACAAATAATAATATATAGCCCTTTGCGTCCTTCGGGACTCTTTACAGTGGGAAGAGATTTTACAATGTGAGTTCTTCCCGCTGCAGCATAATTTCTCCCTCTCCCATTTAACATTTTCTACTGATTTTGGTTTAACTCCTGTAGGCAACTTTCCACTGAATTTCCACCTTCTGCCCCCTCCCCCGCCCCGCACTCCTCCAGTTCTCCCAAGACTGGTCAGCCGTGTGTCCCCAAAAGGATTTTAATTGTAACTAGCGTTCTCTTGCGATCACATTTCCTTCGTAACATTCTAAGCTTGGGACCTCCACACTAACCTTTAATCAATACAAATGCCAAGTGGCTGGAGAATGAGCTCGGGCCTCTCTATTGGTGCAGTTGTTTACCCTTGTTACGAACAGTTCTTGTTCCTCCGAGGGTGCTCTTGCAGTTGTCCTTCTCCCTTCATTCTCGGTACTAGACATCGATATTCATCAGTGATTGTTCCCCTTGTGTATGTTGGCAGGAAATGTCTTTCTTTCTCACTGTTTTGTGGGTTATACCATCCAGCACTGAATCTTCTGATCAACGGTATATCCATCCAAGCCCAAAATCATCAAGGGGGTAATTTCCATGACTTCACTAAAGTCACTCCAGACAATACTCGGGCCCCCATATTCGTCCCCTACTTGTTTCAGCAAATATGCCCTATGTGCACTAGCAATTTCTTACCGTTGAGCAAAAAGGTGAAAGACCATTTCCTAACTGGGAGGGGGGGAGAGATTATGTACCGATGGTCTCCACGGAGGGCGGTTAGGGAGAAGAAATCTCGTCCAGGCTCTGTGAAGCTTCACCATTGAGGTTCCTGGTAAAAACGAGAGAGAAAACTTTTGAAAACTGCCCTTTTGGGCTGTGAATGCTGATTCTCAGGATCTAGACCATAGTGAAACATACCATAGTCTTTTTTTCTTTCTCCACCCAAGATGTGCACAGGCCCAGTGCTGGTGGGCTCCCATACAGCCAACAACTGATGGAGGCAGGAAGCAGGATGATAGCAGGATCTTCAAGAAATTATTGTTAAGTGTCATCTTATCCTGGAGTTTCAGTATGCAAAAGTGGTGTATTATTCCAATCCATAGTTATGCCACCACACTGAAACTTGCATTTCAAAGCTACAGGCAGCAACTCATGCAACCTTTTTTTCTTTCCAACTGTGTCTTTAAAGATGCTTATGGAAAGAGATTCAACTTTTTGCAGCTTTTGGCTTCAACAAAGAGAAATGCATAAATAGTTATTTCATCCTGTGGGGAAATAGTTCTCATATTTCTGTTATCTGCATTTTGAACTATTAAAATAGCTGAATTAAGGTATTGTGAATGAAAAAAGGATATTACAGTTATTGCAAACTGCTCGCAAAAAGGTGGTGTGGTACAAACTTGCGTCAGTGGCTCGTGATGAAGTCAGAAGGAAGTGCAGACAGTGTCAAAACAATCCTATGAAATATCACAAATTAAGACTTTAAGCCCACAATCAGATCTCTTCATCCATTTGGAGTTAACAGAGCTCTGCACCGGTTAATAGGTCTGTCTCTGTGAATCAGATTGTGGGATCAGGACCTATGGATTTTGTTGTGTTCTCCTAGATTTAAAGTCACATGAGCGTATAAAGCTCTATGCTTTTTAAGCCTCACTTATATCTTTATAGCTTATATCGGTATTTGGTTCAGTTTGCCAGCAAACGCCACTAAAAATGTGTGAAGTTTCCTGATGTTAACTTTGAAATATAGATGAGGACATTTAAACGCTAACACTTTTAAGTCACTATTCAAAATAAAAACACCCAGCTTGAGTTACTAAAATTTAATTATAAGGAACAGCTGGGGATGGTTTTGATTTTGATTCTAAAGCCCCATAAAAAGAAACAAGCACATGTGTTCATGCTCACTTTCTTTTCCACACAAAAACATACACACACACACTCAAACTTAATTGGACTCTTTCCCCAGGGGAATAAAGCTCATGTTATTTGAATGATCACTTTCTTCTTTTAGTTTGTCCAGTTAGGAAGAGCAGCGCATCCACAGGTGTAGAAGAAGACATTCAAACCTCTTATAAATGGAATTTATATTGCATTATAAATTACTTTTTGACTGAACACCCAGGGTCAGATGACAGGACTAAATCCTCCTTTGCACATTCTTCTCCATTTCAGACACTACATCTAGCCTAACTGTCTTCCTCCATCTCACGGAAATGGTGACTGCTTCCCCTTCAGCCTAAACAGGGCTCTTAGATAATGGTCACTTTATCAGGCATAGCATTTGGAAAATGATACATGACCACTCTCAGACTTACCCAACATCTCCTCCTCCTAGGCTGCCCAATGTCCTCCTGCTCCAGGCAACAGAACAGAAAAAAAAAGACACTGAGCTGAAAACAGAGGGAGTGGCACCCCATTATAATTACAGGCGTTTTCTAAGGCAGGCATTTGTCCCACAAGCCTCCAGATCCAGTTGGGGAACAGCATGTACAATAACTCCAGTGCAAGTTCTGCCCTTTCTCTAGGCCCAGGCAAGCAATGTTCCCTGAAGTTGGAACCATCCTCACAGTTTAGCCAGTGTTTGATGCTCTGCAGAACTCATTCATTTTTGCAGGTCCTTGTGGAATGGAACATAGTAAGTGGTTCTTACCCTAAACTTTCAGATATCAGGGTACAATTATGTGCTAAGTAGTTAGCATGTGTGAACTATACATTTAATGCCAAAGTCCTTCAAAAGAAGAGCTAGCTACCTGTTCAGCATGTGGGCCGGCTTCTCACCATCTTCCAGAACCTCCAAGAAAGTTTTACTAGAGGAAGTAAAGATGGGTTGTAAGGAATCTAAATCTGGACTATCTGAAGGTACCTATTTTGAAAAATATTTGTCCAACATTCTAACAAAAGATAAACCTTCTGCCATTAGCTATGAAATGGGTATTGGAGAGGCTAAAGTTTATTTCACTTTAAATCAATCAGGGAGAAACTTGCCTCACTTCAGAAGATACAATCTGCAAATACTTAGTTTCATGATTTAAAGTTGTTTTAAGAAATCTTCAATAGTGAATCTGCCAAACAGCAAGTGTTTTGGAAACACTGCATTGAATACTTCATATGTATTTTAAAAGACAACAAATCAAGAAAAAAACAAAATGCACAGGGAGTATGTTCAGGGCTGTAAATCACAGCAAAGCAATCATAATTCTGGGAATTAAGGGCCAGATCCTCAGCTGGTATAAATCAACATAGTTCCATTGATTTCAGGAGAGCTAAGCAGATTTACTCTAGATGAGGACTGGCATTTCTAAATCCCTAGTGAATATCTATCTGAACAAAAGGTAACACACTGTTAATATATATGCTTTGACCCTGGTCTCTTTTTTCAGGGGGGTAACCAGAATAAGGTAACGTGGCATGCAAATTTGACTGCTAAGCAACATCATTATCGTTTAAGCGGAATCATTTTGGGATTTCAATGATTTGCTAGTTGACAGTCACTCCTGCAGTATAAGAGACTTAACTCCCATTTTTTTAAAGCTTTTGGCTTTATATTGGTCAACTGGAGTGTCAGAGTTGGCTCTTTCGAAAACCACTGATGAGGAAAAATCCAAGCCCCCAAATACATCACAGGGAAGATTATAACTGATACTGACAGTACCCACATTCTACTCTGTATTGTCTTGTTGGGAAAGACCCAAGCTTATGTGTTTTCCTATCTTGAAGCTATATTGCAAGTTCTAATGAAAGAACAGCTGATATAGCCATCCTTTTTGTGACAGCTGCAGATTCCCCGCAAGCCAGTCAGATCCAATACAATCAGGTCTTGGACTCAGTCTCACATAAAAAATGCAAGTACAGATGTTGCCTAGTATGGGACCCAGTCTGTCAAAGGAGTGTGAAGTTATCAAAGGAGGTGTTGTCACCACAGGTCTTTCTGCAGCCCATTGGGATGGGAGACAAAATCACCATGAAACATTATTAAAAACTCTTCAATGAATATATACAACTTTCCTGTGATGAGTTTATCGGTCTCCCAAATATAGAAAGTAATGTAACTCTGCCTCTGGTTGTAAGAATAAATATTTCAATTTATTTGAAGGCAATGAGGGCACTAATATAGCCCAAGTGACATCAATGGAACTGTTCCAGTTTATGCCAGCTAAGGATCTGCCCTACTATTTCCTCCCATGTTTTAGTTATTGAAGTATTTATTTATTTACTTATCCCATTTATATTTCTCATAGTTGTATAGTCAAATACATAATATATATCTTCCTTAGCTAGAAGAGGTAAGTTTCTGTTTTGTTTTTCTTACTGAAAGAGGTCAGACTAACAGTCAGTTCTCAGGTCAGATATCTTTCAAAATAAAGTTTACTATTATTTCTCCTGAGCTTTCCAAATATCTTGCCTGTGAGTGTGTAGTTCAGAATACACTGGACTTTAAAGATTAAAGTTAATGGAACTAATTTTGCCTTCAGTTACATATAGCAGAAGACAGATTTAGGGTCCTTTATTCATTTTTGGATCTATATTTTGGATATGAATTGTACAGTTTTTAATTACCCTTCTTGATCAAAATGTTTTACTCTCCTGTAAGGTATAGTTTACAAAGTGGAATAACACAAAAGAATAATGTTCTTTATATTGCATATAAACATCACTGTTTCCAAGAAACCAGAGGAATTCAAAATAGGATTAGATGTTTATACATTATGAACATATTAGAAGGAGTATGAGATATAAGAGGTTAGTTTCCTAGTTATAATAGGTTAATTTTCTAAATTTAAGAGGTTAGTTTTCTAACTTCTTGTCAGTCAGTGGTTGAGTGAGAGGAGTTTAGAAAACTAACTAGAGTTTTTTGTTGTGCTACAGCTCTTGCTAATTGATTACTTGCTCATTAACTGACACTATAGTAAATTCTAGTGTCGACATTCTCAGACATTTGTGCATTGTCATGTGTCACCCTAGGCTGCGTTGTACAGTGAAACCCTAGGCTGCGTTGTACAGTGAAACATAACCAGGAACAAACATTTATCTTCTGGAACAATCATTATGAGTCAAAAATGGACATGTCTTCAGGGGTTTCTTGCATCTGTAAAATATCTGGTACTAGCCACTCGAGACAGGATGCTGGGCTTGATGGAGTCAATTTTTATTTTCCTGTAAAAATTGTCTTGCGTGCTATTACATATTTTTTCATTTGGGAAATATTGAAGGGTTTTGCTGCTAGGGAAAGATATTGAAAATTGTACTTTCTTTATAAAACTAATTCAAAATGAGAAGGGGATATCAGGGCAGTCTACTGAGAGGTGGCAAGTGTCAGCTTGTTCATATCAATGGCAAATCTGATTTTCTGAAGTGTAGCAATTTAAAGAGCAGGAGGGTCACTTAAATGTGAAATACAGTGTAATTTCCCCTCCTCAGATAAACAGATGATGTTCTTAAGAAGATACAATTGTGGGTTGTGCTTTTGGAGGGGCCCCTTTCCTCACTTGCTCATCATCTGCCTCCAGAATTTTTTCAATTAACAACTGAGTAACAACTGAGTATAAGCCCTTCACAAATTCATCCTAAGCAATCACTTTTTAAATGATACACATACAATTGCCTGCTATCTTATTCTTATCATTGCAATGTGTTAAAATGCAAATGACCTATGATGTTTCAATGGCTGAAAGTTCTTTTATGACACTGCTCTACAGCCAAAATGCTTCTGAAATAAATGTAGTCAAACTTTACTAATTCTGGGTCACTGAGAACGAAAATGATGCTTAAAATTGTTGATTGGCTCTAGTTTTCAAGATATGCTATTGGGTCAGTGTATACGACCCTTGACTTGGGAATGGCGGAGGATAAGTGAGTTATAAAGGGAAGGGATCTCAATTTAAACCAGAAATGACTAAAATACATCTTTGACTGGATCTATGAATAAATCTATGACTGGGTTTGGACAGTAGTTGCTTTTTAGGCAAAACAATGAATGATGCAATCTGAAGCTGGTATTGCGTCATACATGATAGGAATTGCATCATGTTATTCCTAGACGTCATGGATGATGTAATCATAACGAACCTTACATCACTCTGCTGAACAAATTGCCCTATATCAGCTCTAGAAATCATACAGTGTCATGCTCTCTTATTTGTCAGTGTTTGATTTTGCAAAGGGACACATTTCTGTCTAGCCAAAGTGAGCAGAGATGCCTCATACTTGTGTGAACGGTGCAGATAACTTCTGCTATGTTTGTGGTGAAGTGACTTTTGCATCACAAAAGCACAGTATAACCACTATGGTTAAGAAAGCCTTATCACCTTTATTTTGGCTGCAGAATTGGAGATCAGGACAAGAGGTGGGCCCCACACATATGCTGCAACACTTTTGTGCAACAAATCTTTGCCAGTGGTTGAACAGGAAGAGGAAATCTATGCCTTTTGCAGTGCCAATGATTTGGAGAGAGCCAACAGATCATACCAGCAATTGTTACTTCTGCATGGTGCCTCCAGTTGGAAAAGGTGTGTCAAAGAAGAAAAAGTGGACTGTGCATTATCCAAACATTCCATCAACTATACGCCCAGTACCCCACGGAGAAGGACTGCCGGTTCCTGATGCACCAGAATCATTCTCGCTTGAGTCAGACGAGGAAGAGGAAGAGGATGAAACTTCTGGTCCTGAACCATCAATGGCACAGGACCCACATTTTCTCCCATCCTCCTCCTCTGAACCACACCTCATAACACAAGGTGAACTGAATGACCTTGTCAGGGATTTGGAACTACCCAAGAGTAAGGCAGAGCTGTTGGGCTCCAGACTACAGCAGTGGAATCTCCTGGCAGGTGATGTTAGAGTTTCCATGTTCCGTGACCATCAAAAGGATCTTGTCCCATTCTTCTTCGTGGAAGGTGATCTTGTAGCCTGCAACAACATCGATGGTGTGATGGCAGCCCTCATCATCGTTCACGATCCAGATGAGTGGAGACTGTTCATTGATTCATCGAAGACGAATCTTAAAGCTGTTTTGCTGCATAATGGCAATGTTTTGCCATCAATTCCAGTTGGTCATGCAGTCCATATGAAGGAAACCTATGACAACATGAAACAACTTTTGAGGTGCATAAACTATGACCAACATCAGTGGCAGCTTTGTGGCGATTTGAAGGTTGTTGCTCTCTTGCTTGGTCTGCAGACTGGATGCACAAAGTACTGCTGTTTTCTCTGCGACTGGGATAGTCGTGCAAGAGATTCCCACTACATCAAGATAGATTGGCCACTCCGACAGTCATTGGAGCCTGGGAGGAAAAGTGTTCAGCATCCACCACTTGTTGAATCAAGGAAGATTTTGTTACCACCCTTACACATCAAGCTGGGTCTGATGAAGAACTTTGTCAAGGCCATGGACAAAACACAAGCAGCTTTCAAGTACCTCCGTGGAAAATTTCCAAGGTTAAGTGAAGCTAAGATAAAGGAAGGTGTCTTTGTTGGTCCTCAGATTTGTGAACTTCTTCGAGATGATGCATTTGACCATGCACTGCGTGGCAAAGAAAAGACGGCACGGAAAGCCTTCCAGTTAGTGGCAATAAATTTTCTCGGAAACAACAAGGCAGACAACTACAGGTTGTTGGTGGAAAACCTCCTCAAGGTATACAAAAGCCTTGGTTGCAACATGTCACTAAAGATACATTTTTGCACTCTCATCTAGATTTTTTTCCACCGAACTGCGGAGCAGTGAGCGACGAGCACGGCGAGCGATTTCACCAGGACATTGCAACAATGGAGAAACACTATCAGGGCAAATGGAGCCCATCAATGCTTGCAGACTATTGCTGGACAGTGACAAGAGATGCTCCATTTAACGAATACAAGAGACAAGCCAAGAAGCGCCAAGTAGACACTGAATAGGACTCAACTATGTACATAATAGTTTTTTGCCTTTTGTTTCATAATAAATTTTATTTATATAACCCTTTTGCTGATTTTTAAAGTGTTACATAAACAGGACAGGTGAAATATTATCATGTAAAGTAACCATAAACACATGAAAAGACCTAGGTTTACAATTTATGATTAAAACTCTACTATCTACACAATATACATAGACGTAAAATGTAAAAACTTAAATATCTTGGAAACAGTAGCCAATCATTTGTTTTAATTGTCATATTTGAATTCAGCACATCAAAATACATAATAAATAGCACATTTTATCTCTGAAGCAGATGACTTCTAAAAAATTGTAGACCAGTGTTATGAGAAGCTTACCGACTTGCTTTGACATAAGTCATGCAAGTTTGCAATAATTTTAGTTTACACATAGATACACTTTGTCACTTCCTACAAAAATAATTTTTTTTCAATTTTGTGTTGTCATGAGGTTTGCAGTTTTTCTGTAGGATTGAGTAGAAGAACTCAATTCCCTTCAAAAGACATAGTTTTTGCAGGATTGCCTACTCTTCATTGTTGTGATTGCTGTTAGATTCCCAGAGTTCTCTGATATGTCATCCATGGATGGGAAGTCATGTAGGGGTCAGTCTAGTATTTACTGCTTCATGATTATCCTGCTGAAACAAGATTGAGGGTGAATATCCCAGAAAACTAGAGGTGCTGCACATTTACTTTCATACCCTTTGGCAAAAACAGGCTTTTTAACTTGGATTCTATCCAATGAAAATTACTAGAAATAGGAGAGACCAAGAAGTTCATTTCTTCTACTAAGCAACTCTTGAGCATTTTTTTTTTAAAGTTAGCTATTTCTCCAACTTCTCCATTACTGGGTCTTGCTGGTTCCCTTGGATCTTTATTTTTTGCTCAGGATCAAGTTCTGCTCTCAGTTACATTGATCCAGCTGCTTGCAGATTTGCAACCCCCTTCATTTTCATTTATGTGTGTATGAGTCCAACTGAATTTTGCACTAAATCTTTATCACAGCCTTAATGTCAGTAAAATGGAAAAAGAAATCAAATCACTTTGTTTCCTAATAACAGTACTGGCAAAAATCAGAATGGATTAAGAGGAAGATTAAAAGCAGGGAACAATATAGATGGCTCTCAATTTTAATCCTTTGCTGAAGTTTCTAAATCAGGCAAGAGTGTGCCTTACTAGTCACTTTGATTTAAAATGATATAAGCACAGGGATAACACAGCAGATTGCAAAGAGAGTGACAGAGTAACCTGAGGATATTTAATTAACTGCTTTAGGTAATCTAGCTCTTTATAATGAGAAAAAGTAGATTACATTGGGAGTGGTCTTACTAAATCACACAATATTCTGATGGAGATTCACAGAATAGTTATGACCCTCCAGGAAAGTCTGCTGGGTTATTTTGAAATGCAGGAACATGAGAGTATTGCAAATAATCTGTGGAAGATCTGAGGTAATCAAATGCTTTTCTGTACACAATCAAGTCCAACCTTTGCTATTATGTAACCAGTACAATTAAATTAATTTGCAATTGAATTATACATATAATGCTATTTATACCAGCATTGCAAACAGCATTTCTTGACTCTCTGAAAATTGTTACAGAGTTTGGACAGATACATACTGTAAATATAGAGCCCACAAGAAGAAAAAAGTTTGGAGGTAATGTCAGTATGTAAAGAGTAGTATACTACTATTTTTTTCAGAATGGAGACAAATTGAAATGGGCATTAAATGGGATGACATTGTTCGGAATTAATACAACAAAATTGAAAGAAATAGTAGGTCAAGACATAAGGTCTCATGCTATTGGTTCATTGGAAGATTTGCCTGAACTAGACTTGAGTAAAACTTGAATCCTTGATCATCCTAATTTAAATACACACAGAGAGAGAAACTTTCATGCACAGAATTCACACATGGAAATAAGGGCTCAGCCTTCTCCATCCTCAGTGGACCCCCTACTGGATGACAGTCCATACCAAAGGTGGATGCAGGAGTGCAAAGGGCTTCCTTTTGGCTAAAGCAAAAAAGTTATATAGGATTTGGCAGTTTCTGATTGTTTGTAAAACATAATTGAAAGAATGCAAAATAAACCATGATTAATAAAATGAGGATGCCAGTTGATTCTAAAATAATTATAGCTTTGGACCTTGTTAAAAATAGGCAAGCAGCAAAAAGATTCTTTTTTGAGACTCCATAGTGAGAGAGATGCTGATTTTGATAAAGGAAAAGTAAGTTAAATGTTACCAAATGGTACCCTAGGAAGGCAGCTTGAGAAAATCTAGAAAAGGTCACTTTGTATTTTAGGGAGATTAATTCACAATTCCTAGACCTATGGTAATTTATAGAAGATTCTCTGATTTCAAGACCATAAGAAAGCATTATGATTCTTTAATTCAGTGATACTCACACTGAGGTTCACAAGTTGCAAGTGGCTTTTTAACGTATCGCCTGTGGCTCTTTGCAGCACATGATATTAAAATGCTGTGTGATTTTATTATCAACCAACTACTGTATAATGTTTTTACTATGCTATTTACTGATTGTAATTGATAAAATAATAATATTTGGGCTGTCTTTTTTCTGTGAAAATATTATTGAGCTATATAAAAATAGTATATGAAACAAAGATTTCACACTACTGTGGCTCTTGTGGGTAATGTTGATTGCTAATATGGTTCCTGAACTCCAGAGGTCTGAGTATCACTGCTTTATTCTGACCTCCTGCTTAGAACAGGCCCTAGTATTTCTCCAGGTGATTCATGCATTGACCCCAAGGACTTATTACTGAACTAGAGAACCTGTTTTAGAAAAACATCCAACCCTGATTCATAGGCTCCAAGTATAGAGAATCTACTGCATTCTTTGTTAAACTATTCTAGTGGTAAATTAGCTTAACTATTAAAAGTCAGTTTTATTTCTAGTTTGAACATTGATTACTTCAGCTTTCAGCTGTTGGAGTCTGTATGCCTTTTTCTCCTAGATTAAAGAACCCTCTAGGATCAAATGTCTTTTACCTGCAAAGGTCTCTGTAGGCTGTGATCAAGTTGCCTTGTAAGACTCTTATTGTAAGGTGCATGTTCCAGTCCTTGGATCATTCATATAGCTCTTCTCTGAACCCTTTCTAATTTTTCAGTGCCCAAAACTATAGGAACATAGGCTTTATACAAGTTAATTGTGGGGAAAAAAGATATTTTCTGTCACCTGACCATGCCCCTTGTCCAGGAATACTGACAGGAGGGAGGGACAAAAGGGGCAGCTGCCCCAGAGCTGGTGATTGAAAAGGGCTGAGGACTGCCAGCCACCGCTGCCACTACTGTGGCACTGACAGGAGCATTGGGCCCTTTTAATTGCTGCTGGAGCCATGGGTAGCGTGTGCCAGGCAGTGCTGAAGGGTTGGCTTGGGGAAGCTAGCCCCCAGCCCCTCCTCTTCTGCTTGATGCTCTACCCCTTTCAGGGGCTTGAAGCCAGGCCCCAGGCCCAGCAAGTCTGTCAGCAGCCCTGCCTTTGCCAAAGAAATCTTGTTCCCTATGATACAGTCTTGTGTTATTTCCACACTAGTTTTAAATATTTAAAATAATGGGCTCCTGTCATTTCCTTGTACAATTATATTGCAGACTAATCGATACTATCTTTGGCAAGATTTGCCTAATGTCTTAAATTTTATCGTAATTTCATCCTGCTACCTCTTAAGTTTTAAATTCTTGAACCATCTTAAACATTCTTCATTTTCTTTATGTTGATTGTAATCATATATCACCATTTGCTCATTGTTTAGCCATATCTTTAGCTGGTGTAAGGGGGTATACCTCTTTTATCTTCAATGAAGTGATGCATATTTATGCCAGCTCAGATTCAGACCACAATTCTTTTAATCTGTTTTTATAAATTAATCCATCTAGCCCATCAATCATTTTTGTTACTGTCTTCTAAAAGATTACAGTGTATCTTATAGCTTATATCTGTAAAATGTTTTATCTACCCCAGTTCTCTTTGTTTCATTTACCAGAATACATAACAAAAAGAAAATAATAGATTGTCATAGCTTTTGAAAATTATATATTGTATTAGTGAAGTGGTTTATAATACCAGTGAGCCCTGAACTTGATTTGGAACTCCAGGCATTATCAGAAGTCTAACAACAAATAATAATAAGCATGAATGTGTCTTTGTAAACTTGAATTCAAATAGCAAGGAAAGAGTCAAACCTCATGAAGATTTCGTTGGATATGATATTACATATGTATTCCTTTAATATCTCAATTATACAGTGCTCGAACGGTGCAAAAAAACCAGGGGAGGTGAAGACAAAATCATCAGGCAGGATTTCCTGTTGGCTTAATGGCAACATCAGTATTGCCATTTGAGAAATCCATATTTGATTTGGCTCCCAGCTTGCCATGCAACTGGTCAGAAAAGGCTGTAGGTATTACAAAAATTATAGGAGTCCAATTCATGCAGTGAGTTGATCAGCTCTAACAGAGAACAATTATTCAGTCTTCCTTGGCCATGGTTAGGGTGGGTGTATCGTAGTAAAGAGAAATGTGAGACTCTTGTGTCATTGCAAGAGGTATGGAAGACCCCAAAGAAGAAAAACTGGAAACACACTATTCCATTGGCCAAAATGCTAACAAAGGGAAAACTGTACATTTTTTACTATCACTACATATGCCATATAAAGATAGTAATACATTAGGCTATTAAGCAGGGGCAAAGTTTTATCTTAACAGATACTAGAGCTAAATATTATTATTTATTATTATTTACTAGTATCACCAAAGATACTGACTACAAAGTAAACTAAGGCTACAATAGGAGTTTTGTGAGGCAAAATCATTGTATACTGTAATTTCCATAATATCTGTGTATTCAGTGAGCCTGCTAACTCTGTCACATCATACATCAAACTTTCATTTCATGCTAATGGAGCATGTGTATGACAGGACTGCACTTACTAATCTAAGGTTTAATAGGAGGTTCAATTGCAGAGGCAGTTTCTGAATCAGTATGAGGATATTAATAACTCCTCATATGGTGATAACAAAAGCTAAACAGAGACTGATTTAGTTTAAGATCATGAACTGGGTTTAATGGGCACCTGGCCACTTCAATACAAATGATTTAGTAGTAAATGAAATCTTCTACTATTGTAAAAGAGAGAATGGGAATTTAATTCATTTGTTGTGGGCAAATCAGAAAGTTGGCTTTTAAGAATCACGAATGTACTATATAGAAAGAGTTTACAGGTTTAGAGAAATATTACTTTCCTCCCTGTATAGCTGCTTCTTTCCACAAGAGAGGATAATTCTGAAAGATTTTCATATGTGTAAAGTGAATAGCTTTGTGCTCCTTAAAGTTAGTGGGAGAGTCCACACATGTTGGATCAGATAGTAAACACTTTACTTTCCATTAATGGTTGATCCCTAGTCAGAGTAAGAGGTTCAAAATCTCTCTCTGAGGTCAGAGGAATATTGCATGTATGGATTTACATGGAGAATTTTGTCTGCAAGGGAAACAGCATGTGTTATGGTTCAAACCAGGATATGATGGAAGATCTGGGTATGGGTTGTTTTGGGGTTTTTTTTTGTTTTGTTTTGGTTTTGGTTTTGGTTTTTTTGGTGTCTTCTTTGCTTAACTTACAGATGTCATTCTAGATACAAAAAAGATGTCACTGACTTTACTGCAGTTCCCTCTGTAACAAAATATTTGCCGTATTAGTCTCATAGATTTTAAGGTCAGCAGGGGTCATCATAATCATTTAATCTTACTTTCTATAAATTGCAGGCCACAAAAGTTCACCAGCTACATCAGAATATAACAATGGCCATCCTGGATTAGACAAAAGATCCATTTAGCCCAATGTCCTGTCTTTCTGACAGTGGATGATGCCAGGTGCCCCAAACAGAATGAACAGAACAGGTAATCCCCCAAGTGATCCGTCTCCTATCACCCATTCCCAGCTTCTGGCAGACAGAGGCTAGGGACACCAACACTGCCCATCCTGGCTAACAGCCATTGATGGACCTCTCTTCCATGAATTTATCTGGTTCTTTTTTGAACCCTATTAGTTTTGGCCTTCACAACATCCTCTGGAAAGGAGTCCCACTGCTTGATTGTGCATTGTGTGAAAATATACTTACTTTTGTTTGTTTTAAACCTGTTACTTATTAATTTCATTTGGCAACTCCCAGTTCTTCTGTTATGAGGAGTAAATAACACTTCCTTATTTAGTTTCTCCAAACCAGTCATAAATTTATAGACTTCTATCTCATCTCCCCTTAGTCATCTTTTTTTCCAAGCTGAAAAGTCCCAGTCCTGTTAAATTGTCCTCATATTGGTACTCAGTCCATATCCTTATTATTTTTGTTGCTCTTTTCTGAACCTTTTCCTATTCAATATATCTTTTTTTTAGATGAGGCAACTACATCTGCATGCAGTATTCAAGATGTGGGAATACAATAGATTTATACAGAGACAACATGATATTTTCTGTCTGTGATGGGGTGGACAAAGCCTGACATCCCCGCTGGAGGCCTTTCAGCACCCTGGCAAGCAACAGGAGCAGTAGAGAGGTCCTTTGAGCAGAGTAAAGTGGAAGCCTTTGCTGCAGCTAATCAGAGTGCAGGGGGCTGCTATAAAAGGAGCTGTTAGGTAAGGCCTGTCAGTTCCTTTCTGGAGCTAGACCCAGGCAGACCTCAGGACTGACTGGAGAACACCAGCACTCTGGACAGCTCCAAGTGGGAGCTGGACATCATACCTGATTGGCGCCAGATCCTGCAGCTAAAGCAGGGTTTCCCAACCTATGGGTTGGGACCCAAATATGGGTCACCATTACATGTCAAAAGGGTTGCCAGGTGTCTCCCCAGGTGGCTCTTAAGGAGCCATTCACACGTTTTTTGAATTGCCCTAGGTCACCAAGTCTTCCTGAATTGTCAAAATGGATCCCCATCTGGAAAAGGTTGGGAACCGCTAGGCTAAAGGCTAGCCAAAAAAAAACCCAAAGACAACCTGCAGAACCCCGGACAAGGGGAACTCAGCCACATGGCCCTAGAGAAGGGCTGATGGAACAGCATCCCAGGGAAGTGGTCCAGGGACATGACATCAACTAAGTATGTTGAAACTCAGCAGGTAACTGCTACTTACAGGGTCCCTGTACTGGTACCCAGAGGAGTGGGTGGGCCTGGGTCCCCCTCCCAACCTCTCTGCAAACCACACCTGGGGGGTAGAAGAAGAGGCATGATCTCCAGCCACTGAATGGATGTTTCCTCACCTGCAGACAGGTGAGTAAATACTGTGAGACCCACCTCAGCCAGCAATGTGTGCTCGCACGAAGGGCAGAACCTGTTACATTGTCTTATTATGTATACCTTTCTTAATTATTCCCAACATTCTGTTCACTTTTTTGACTTCCACTGAACATTGAGTGGATGTTTTCAGAGAACTATCCATAATGACTCCAAGATCTCTATTCTTGAGTGGCAGCAGCTAATTTAGAGCCCATCATCTTATGTGTATTTGGGATTACGTTTTCCAGTGTGCATTACTTTGCATTTATCAGCATTGAATTTCATTAGATTGCTCAGTCATCCTGTTTTGTAAGATTTACTTGTAGTTCTTAGCAGTTTGCTTAGGACTTCAGTAGTTTTGTATCAGCTACAAATTTTGCCTCCTTACCCCTTTTTCCAAATAATTTATGAATATGTTGAACAGTATTGGTATCAGTACAGACCCCCGGGGAAACCCCTATTTACCTCTCTCCATTCTGAAAACTGACCATTGATTCCTATCTTTTGTTTCCTATCCTTTAACCATTTATTGTGGCATGAGAGGACTTCCCTCCTATCTCATAAGAACGGCAATACTGGGTCTGACCAAAGGTCCATCTAGCCCAGTATACTGTTTTCCAACACTGGCCAATGCCAGATACCCTAGAGGGAATGAAGATAACAGGTAATCATCATGTGATCCCTCTCCTGTCATCCATTTCCAGCCTCTGACAAACAGAGACTAGGGACACCATTCCTACCCATCCTGCTTAATAGCCATTGATGGACCTAACCTCCATGAATTCATCTAGTTCTTTTTTTAACCCTGTTAAATTCCTGGTCTTCACCATTCTCTGGCAAGGAGTTCCACAGGTTGACTGCATGCTGCCTGAAGAAAAACTTCCTTTTGTTTGTTTCAAACCTGCTACCTATTAATTTCATTTGGCGATCCCTAGTACTTTGATTATGGGAACAAGTAAATCATTTTTCTTATTCACTTTTTCCATACCAGACACAATTTTATAGACCTCATTCATATCCCCCCTTAGTCTTCTCTTTTCTAAGCTGAAAAGTTCCAGTCATTTTAATTTCTCTTCATATGGGACCAGTTCCAAACCCCTAATTATTTTTGTTTCCCTTTTCTGAATCTTTTTCAATACCAATATAACTTTTTTGAGATTAGACGACCACATCTGTACACAGTATTCAGATGTGTGTGTACCACGGTTTTATACAGAGGCAATCAGGGTACATCTACACTGCACACTTATTTCGAAATAAGCTATTCCGGAAGAAATACTCTGAAATAGCTTATTTCAAAATATCACCTCCAAATTGGTCTGAGTCAGGCTTCCCTAATGCGTATGTGCTACCTTGATTTAGTGCCCCAGAAGGCACTGGGGAGTAATTACTTGGAATGGCCCTGGGAAGGAGCTATTTCAAAATAGCAGCAGTGGAGCATCCACACTGCAGCTATTTCAAAACAGCTATTTTGGAATAGGAGTTATTCCTCATGGAATGAGATTTACAGAAGTCGGAATAAGCCATCCATTATTTTGAATTTATTTCAAAATAGCGGAATTGCTGTGTAGACACTTGCATTATTTCAGAATAATAGCCGTTATTCCGAAATAACACTGCTGTGTAGACACACCCAGAGAGATTCTCTGTCCAGTCTCTATGGCTTCATCTACATTGCAGAGTTTTTGTGCAAGAAGCCTTTTGCGGAAGAGTTCTTCCGCAAAAACATCTTGCGCAAAAGCGTGTTCAGACCTCAAAGCGCATCACAAAAGCGCTGTGCTCTTGTGCAAGAGAGCATCCACACTGCATGGACACTCTTGCGCAAGAAAGCTCTGATTCACAGAATGGCCATCAGAGCACCTGTGTTTTTTCTGATGGGGTTTCAGAGCGGAGCGTCCATACTTACCTTTTTGCACAAGAACTCTTGCGCAAAAAGGAGTTATTCCTCGTGGGGAGAGGAATAACTCTACTGCAAAAAGCCCTCTTTTCTGTCAGTTTTCTTGAGCAAAAGCGCACTTGAGGTGTGGATGCTCTGCTGATTTTTGCACAAAAACCTTGTAGTGTAGACATAGCCTATCTGTTTTTTAATGATTCCTAACATTGCATGTTGACTGCCACTGCATATTGAGTGGATGTTTTCAGAGAACTATCTACAGTGACTCCAAGATCTCTCTTGTGGTTATAGCTAAATTATTCCTCATTATGTTGTATGTATAGTTGGGATTATGTTTTCCAATGTGCATTACTTTACATTTATCAACATTACATTTCATTTGCCATTTTGTTGCCCAATCACTTAGTTTGGTGAGATCTTTTTGAAGCTCTTCACAGTCTGCTTTGGTCTTGACTATCGTGAGCAATTTAGTATCATCTTCAAATTTTGCCACCTCACTGTTTACCCCTTTCTCCAGATAATTTATTTATAGGTTGAATAGCATTGGTCCCAGTACAGACCCTTGGGGACACCACTAGTTACCTCTCTATTCTGAAAACTTACCATTTATTCTTACCCTTTGTTTCCTGTCTTTTAACCAGTTATTAATGCATTAGAGGATCTTCCCTCTTATCCCATGACAACTAACTTTACTTAAGAGTCTTTCATGAAGGACCTTGTCAAAGGCTTTCTAGAAATCTAAATATACTATATCCACTGGATTCCCCCTTGTTCACATGTTTGTTTGACCCCCTCAAAGAACTCTAGGAGCGCATGATTTCCTGTTACAGAAACCATGTTGATTTTTCCCCAACAAATTATGTTCATCCATGTGTCTGATGATTTTATTCTTTGCTATAGTTTCAACTAATTTGCCCTGTACTGACATTAGACTTACTCTCATGACAGTCTAAAAAAGTACTACTGTGGAAAGAGATCTGTGGGTCATAGTGTGCCACAAGCTAAATGTGTCAACAGTGTAACACTTTGCAAAAAAAAAATCAAACATAATTCTGGGATGTATTACCGGGAATGTTATAAGCAAGACACAAAAAGTAATTCTTCTGACCTGCTCCACACCAAAAGTCCTCAGCTGGATTGTTGTGTTCATTTTTGAGTTCCACAAACATGCTCTATAAAGGAAGATTGAAAAAAAATTGGATTTGTTTAACTGGAAGGGGACATGATAACAGTTTTCAAGTACATAAAACATTGTTACAAGGAAGAGGGAGAAGAATTGTTCTTATCCTCTGAGGCTAGTACAAGAAGCAATATGATTAAATTGCAACAAGGCAGGTTTGGGTTTCACAGTAGGAAAAACTTCTGAACTGTCAGGGTGGTGTAGCACTAAAATAAATTTGCCCACGTAGGTTATAGAATCTCCATCACTGGAGATTTTTAAGATCATGTTAGGCAGACACCAGTCAGGGATGGTCTAGATAATACTTAGTCCCACCATGAGTGCAGGAGACTGGTCCAGATGACCTCTTAAGGTACCTCCAATCCTATGATTCTGTTACATTTAGGGTCCCCTCTAACCTGCATGGCCATGTCGC
This sequence comes from Pelochelys cantorii, assembly GCA_032595735.1. Lineage (NCBI taxonomy): Eukaryota > Metazoa > Chordata > Testudines > Trionychidae > Pelochelys > Pelochelys cantorii. The sequence goes on along the minus strand of CM064328.1, from coordinate 60,038,531 downwards.
TACCCAATAAGCCCCACACAGAGGCTCAGAGCTGCTGCAGCTGGGAGCCCTCTCTTGAACCTAAACCACTCATACCCTGAGCCCTCTCCCACACTTTGAACCCTCTGCCCCCACATGCAGAATGAAATTTATGTTCATCACTATTGAGGTAATGTGTCTCCATATTCGTGCACGTGATGAGGAGAACATAGCCCGCACTGAAGAAAGGGGGACTAAGACTGTTGGCGGAGGAAGTCCTGCCCCTTCACTCAGACTGGGCATGCTCCAAGTACTGGAGCAATATAAAAGGCAGCAGAGCAGCTCAGTCTGGGCTGACCAGCAAAAGAGAAGGACCTCTCACCAGAGCTCCTGAACTGCTGCAGCCAGCCACCCTGGTGGTGAGAATGGGAGACAGCCACAACACAACCCTCATGGAACTTGGGAGAAGCAGCTGCTGGAGAGCCAAAAGACCCAGCTACCACGTGGGTCATCGATCCAAACAAAGCAGTAGGAAGTAACCCAGGGAGGTGCAGGAGCAGCCTCTCCCACCCAGGTATCCTCAGTGTGTTTCAGCTGGATTCCCTGCCGAGGGAGTGGCAGACCATGCTGCTGCTCATAGGGCCCTGGGTTGGGACCTGGTGGAGCAGGGTGGGCATGGGTACCCCTACCAGGGCATTAGCCCCCAACCGCATTGACTCTGGCCAGTAGGCTGTACTCCCCTGAGCTAAGGGCTATCATTTACTGACGCTGGCTAGCAGGCCATACTGCACTGGACTGAAGGCTATTTATTGACTCCAGCCAGGAGGCTGTACTGCCCTGGACTGAAGGCTATTTATTGACTCTAGCCAGGAGGCTGTACTGCCCTGGACTGAAGGCTATTTATTGACTCTAGCCAGTAAGACATACTACCCTGAACTGAGAGCTATATACTGACTCTGGCCACAGGGACACGCTGCCCAGTGAGCAGAGCCGTTTTTGGACTCAGGGGTACCGGAGATTGGGGAAGTTTAGTGTGTTATAGAGATGGCCGACTGCCTTGCAGCCAAACAGGTGGCATATGCACCCTGAAATGTGGTCACTCCAGTGACGGGGAGCATGTGCGCCACCACAGTGCACAAAACAAAATTCATTCTGCACCCGGACATAAAAATAGAGAAAATACTGACTATGTTGCCAGTTTATAGCATAAATTCTTGTTGTTAGTCCCTAAATGCATGACCATGCACTTTGAACTATTAAATTTCATCCCAATTACATTTCTTCCACTTACAAGCTGATCTAGATCTTCTTTGGGATATTATTAGCACAGTTCCACTTTTTCTAATAAAAATGTTAGCTGAAGTCAGAACCAAGACTGATCCCTCAGGAAAACTGCTAGTAATCTCCTTCCATCCTGATAGTTCCCCTTCAGTGTGACCTGTTAAAGTATTCCTTTTCACCAGTTCCATCTCCATCTTTCAGTTTCCATATTAATTCCCATTTTCTCCAATTTAACTAATCATTTCCTATGTGGAACTGTATCTGATGCCTTACCTGAATCAGATTAGATCTACTGCATTTCCTTCCTCTTAAAAAAAAAAAGAGTTACCTTCTTAAAGAGGGAGATCAGCTTGATCTGGTACAATCTACCTTTGTAAAACCATTTTCTATTTTATCCCAATTACCATTAACCTCTATGTCCTTAACTCATTTTCCGTTCAAAATTGTTCCGAGAGCTTGCACACATTAGCAGTCCTATTGTTTACAGTATCACTATATTAGCAGTGACTAGTGATAGGATATGATCTCCCAATTTACAGATTCATTAAGATTCCTTGCTAATGGTCTTGATTTTGATCTGAGTTATACTGACATACGTTCAGACATACTCTTCTTTAAGTAAAGGGAGTTACTTTAGACTTATATCAGCATAACTGAGATCAGAATTGGGTTATGTATTGAAACAAAGTTAGGTTTTCCTGGATCTGGACTGGCACAATCTACATATCCTCAACAGCTAAGTCTATAGAAATATGGCATTTTGCTTACACATTCAGAAAACTTTGTCTTGCTTGCTGCTAGGTAGGCAAACTTAAAATTTTATTGAAGCTAATGTTTTCAAAAGTGTACATGGAACACAGGCTGAGAGAGATTCTGTACATTTGAATGTCATGCTTGGATTATCTACAAATAATCCTTTGCTTAAGGGTCATACAAAACATATACTAGAAGATTTACTTGGCATTGCATGGGTCCTTAACTAAATTCATTTGGTTGTTTTTTAGGTTTTTTTTAATAAAATGAAAATGTACATGCTTCATTTTAATCATTGCTCTGAGGTGGGGCTGGAGATGAGGGTTCAGTATGCAGGCTGTGCTGAGTAGAGAGAACTACCCCAGCCCTCTCTCATTGTAGCAGTTTGGGGCCAGGTGATAAGTGCCTGTCCATGGCCACTGCAGCTCCTGCAGGCACAGTCAGGGGAGGGTGCATGTCCCCTAGCTGGACAAACTGGAGAAATGGTCTGAGATAAATAGGATGAAGTTTAATAAGGACAAATGCAAAGTACTCCACTCAGGAAGGAACAATCAGTTTCACACATACAGAATGGAAAACGACTATCTAGGAAGGAGAACTGCAGAAAGGGGAGCTTGGGGTCATAGTGGACCCCAAGCTAAATATGAGTCAACAGTGTGACGCTGTTGCAAAAAAAGAAAACATGATTCTGGGATGCATTAACAGGAGTGTTGTGAGCAAAACACAAAAAGCTTCTACTTTAATCTGCACTGATTAGGCCTCAATTGCAATGAGGTGCCCAGAACGGGACACAATATTTCAAGAAAGATGTGGAGAAATTGAAGAAGGTCCAGAGAAGAGCAACAAGAATGATTAAAAGTCTAGAAAACATGACCTATGAAGGAAGACTGGAAGAATTGGGCTTGTTTAGTTTGGAAAGGAGAAGACTGAGAGGGGACATGATAGCAGTTTTCAGGTATCTAAAAGGATGTCACAAGGCGGAGGGAGAAAAATTGTTCTCCTTGGCCTCTGAGGATAGGACAAGAAGCAATGGGCTTAAACTGCAGCAAGGGAGGTTTAGGTTGGACATTAGGAAGTTTTTCCTAAACTGTCAGGGTGGTTAAACACTGGAATAAGTTGCCTGAGGAGGTTATGGAATCTCCATCTCTGGAGATATTTAAGAGCAGGTTAGATAGACCTCTATCAGGGATGGTCTAGATGGCACTAGGTCCTGCCGTGAGGGCAGGGGACTGGACTCGATGACCTCTTGAGGTCCCTTCCAGTTCTAGTGTTCTATGAAATATGTAGTAGATAATCAGCAATAGCCAAGATTAAGTGTGCAAGTTTAACAATGCTGTTTGGATATTAGCAATCAAGTATTTGGGTACATAACTCATAGAAAACTTTATAGAGAGTTGGTAGTGAAAAGCAAATATATCAATGAGTGGGCTGGACAGTACTCATTTGAATTCTTCCTCTCCACTTGTATGGGAAGGTAAGCAAGTGTGTCTCACTTTAGTTTCAGTAGATTTAGTATTATGATCTCCCCTTCATTTGGACTTAATGTTCAAGTTAAATGCCTTTGATGTTGTCTCTTGCTTTTATAATTTGAATGAAGAATTCTGAAAGCATGATGTTTTCATGTCTAGCTAACCATTGTATTTATTTAATTGAGTGTTTTAAATGTAAAAATATCTATGCCATTAATATTTATCACATAGCTCAGTGGAATACTTATATATGATACTAGGGGGCAGTGCTGCCTACTCGTTATGCTTACCAACCCCCTCTCTATGGGTAGGCAGTCCTGGCTCCCCCCGGCTGCCGGGAAGAGCCAAGGCATTGCAGCCCTGGCCTCCCCTGGCTCTCTTCCCACTGGCTGACAGGCCACCCTGAGGCCAGGCCAGCCCTGGCTCTCCCCTTGCTCCTGCCACAGGGGGTTAGGCCAGGCTGAGGCCGTGGCTGGCCCGGCTCACCTTCCTCGGCTACCAGCCACTCTCTGCCCCTGGCCACCAGGGGTTGGGCTAGGCTAAGGCTCTCCCCCCCCCCCCCCCCCCGCCCCACACTGTGTCCAGGGAGGGTCCGAGGTTGCCCTGGCCCTGGCTCTTCCCCGCCCCCCTTGCACCAAAGCTGCTCCAACTCTTCCCCCCTCCACTCTTGCCCCCCCCCGCCCTTTCCCATCCCCACCAACTAGCCCTGGCTCTTTCCTTCCCCCAGCCACCAAGGAGGGGGGGCCAGGTGAAGTTTCCCCCGGCTGTTCCCCCTGGCCGCTGGGAGGAAAGTGGCCTTTTTGGGGCCTCGCAGGCCTTACGCACTCTTTCCCCCTACCACTAGGGGGGCCTTTCTGGAACAGTGCTCTTCTCCCCCTGCCCCAGCAGCCAAGCATCAGGGAGGGAAAGGGGAGAATGGAGGGAGGGGCTGCAGGACAGAGTGGAAAAAAAAATTTTTTTAATATATAGAGAGATAATCAAAACATTTTCTATAAAATATGCCTGTTTAAGGTGTTGATCTATTTTTCACATTAGTCAAACTTTGGCTGGATCAGAAATACTTTCAGCAATGTAGTGCCATTTAAAACTATGAAAATAATGATTGTAGCGTAAAACATATTTTCTCATATTTATTTGCAAATGTCTATAATATAAGATTTATGATAGCTAAAAGATTAGGAAAAGCTAATAAATTCAGAAAATGTTTTTAAGATTGAGATCAATTTCAAAACACTGGAATTCCTCCTCCATTCAGAATTATGGACATTATAATATAATGCTTTCCTAATTAACATATACATTTTTATTTTAACAAATCACAAGCAAAAATCTCAGGTTTTGGGTTCCTTATTCATAGAGGTTTCCTTGAGATTCTCTCCTGCCTTTCTTCCTTAATCAGTACCTGTCTGTAGAGAACTTCCCTACCACAATGGGCCACATTTTTCCTTTAATCTTTCTTCTCCCTTTTCCATCTCTCGTTTAAGTCTTTCATTCTTTCACTTCTCTTGATATTTCCTCCAATGCAAGTTTGCTTAAGCCATTCCTTGTTGTTACACATGGGCACAATTCCTGATCTTTGCAACCTCTTGGGCAATTGTGCAGCCCATCTTCCCTCTATATACTAAAAAATTGATCTTTCAACAGATTACCTACCATGGTTCTGTTTTAAAAGAAAAACATGTGGAATTTTAACTTCAAAAGGGGGCTCCTTCCACTGGATCAATTTTGACTGAGAATATTAGAGTTGGGTGAGTGAGAGGCTCTCTAAAATGAGTTCTTCCCCCTCCCCTCCCGACAATAATGTCAGGTCTCAACATTTATATAAACTAGCCCACAAGGAGCATATTTCATTTCAAGGGAGACTAGTGCTCTCAGATATACATCTTGCATTTTCTAGAAAAACTAGATGGTACCAACAGAAGTGAGGAATTTTACTATATGTAAATAAAATGCTGCAAAATTTAGGAAGTGACTTGTGCTCTGAATCTAGTATAAACAAAGAATTATACAGCTAACTTAGTAGAGTCTTTAAATGTCTATTCAGCCTATAAACTATAAAATAATGAGCTAGTAAGCCCACAAACCTTTAGGCTCGTATTGATTTATTCCACAGCTGATGTATTTCATACAATTAGAGCAAACAAATTAAATAGATTTAGATGTATTATGTTATTATCGATTGAGATGTATTGCAGTGATCACCAAAAACTGTGAAAATACCATCTCCTGGAAGACTCTCACTAATTTGCAACATAGAATAACCATTTTCTGTTGTGACAGTGCACCTTCATGGCACCAATAAACTGAGTTAAAACAAGCAGAGTTAAATGTTTCTACTGAAGACAAAGATCCTGTTTCTACTTAGCTCAATGCCAATTGGCTGGATCAGTGCTCCCCAAACGGGATGGGCTACTGGGGATATTTCAGACTAGTTCATGTAGTGCCATGATGAAACAGAGGAAGGGGTGATTAGTGTAAGTAGAGAAAGCTGTGGGTGACACATTGTGAAAAATAAGCTGTCATGATGCTCTGTCAAAGCTGCCTGTCTTCCTTGCCTGAGGTGTAGGCTACCAGCCCACATTGACCTGCTCTGCTGCTGCAACCAGCTCAGCCTGAGCTGGCACCTGTAGATGTCCAACTGCAGCATTTAGCCTTTTAGTGAGAATAGGCCACAGAAGCATCAGGAATAATAGAGAGGGTGCCAGAAAAAACGTGACAGAATAAAAGAAATCCAGAAAGAAGAAAAAGATACAGAAAAAAACTAAACCAAAAAGATGAAAGGCATGCAAAATAGAGGAAAGAATAGAAGGAAAAAGAGGATGAGAGGAAATGGACGGGGGGAGAAAATGGACAGGCACAAGGAAATGTAGGTGCCCCTATTCATCCCTAACTGGGCAATCAAGCAAAAAAGGTGAGTGCCACTAGGTGAGATAATGGAAATGTCATGAAGGTTTTCTTAAAGTGAAAGTGAACATGCAGTTTCTAAGTTCAAATAGAGTTGCAATGGTGAAAGTGGCAGCTTAGAAATGTAGTGTTCTCAGCCCAGTGGGGGGAAGGTAATAATCTACATTGTTACGTGAGCGACTAAAGGTTGAGACCAAGAGAACCTGCTGGGTCATTTGTCCCAAGGGGGAAATGAGTGGTGTTCTAAAACAGCTTTCCCTAGTCATCTCTACAGGACAGTTGGAGTATGGGAGCATTAAGAAAGTTTTTATGAGGGATTGTATTCTGTCCACATGGCAAATGCAGTGATATTGAACAGTTAGAACAGAGGGAGATGGAAGTCTGGATATCGTGGGGGAAAAAAGAGCAGGGAGTAGCGAGGCATGTATTATGCAATACTTGGAAGTCTAGTAATTTGTATATCTTTTAAAAGAAGTGCAAAAAAAATACAAGTCAGATCAATCTTTTTGTCTTGGGAGGTTTGGTATGCTCTTGGCTTATTTCTTTATACAGTTTCATAAAAGTTTTGCTAATGTTTAATTAAATTACACAAACCTAAATGGAAAGATCCAATATGCCATCTTAAAAGGTCTGCTTGACGCAGTGCTATATTATCTTTATAAGTTAGAAATCAGAAGATAGTCAGACTTTCCTATTCATCCTAGGGGGAAGCTTTGCTAGGTGGCTTCTTGTAAGCTATGCTGTATACAGAAGTGCATGATAGTCTTCAGTATAAATGAATGATCTGAAGACAAAAATAAGGTTTTTTTGAATTGCAATTTGCAAGCATAACAGTTGGTGGCAGCTTTGAAACAATTTTTGCCTTCAGATATAACTTTGCTGTCTGCAAATCCGCAGACAATTGCATTACAGTATTAAATCACTATTCTATATTGATTTTAATGAATGTAATGATACAAAAACAATTAGTTTTCTTTTGTGCTATTCTTACACCTCTGTTTTATTATCCACATTTATAAAACCGTCAAAAGTACTCAAGAAGAGAAACAAGGAAACCAGCATCAGAGAAATTCACAAGGACAATAATTACAATGACAACCAAGTGAGTCATTATAAGCTATTTGTGTGTACTACATAGCACAGTTATTTCGAAATAACAATGCGAGCATCTACACAGCAATTCCGTTATTTCAAAATTGGGATTGAAGCACCAACAGAAAAAAAAGTATGTGCTCAGTACACATCAGTGGCCCTGCTGATCAACTTCTCCCCTTCCCTCCAGCACCTTCTACTAGCTATTCAGTAGCATGCTGGAGTTGTTAGAGGGGAAGAGAAGGAGCAGGACAGGAAGAGGTGGAGAGAGGGCAGGATGCTCAAAGGAGGAGCAGAATAGTGTGGAAAGAAGCAAGGTGGGAGGTAGGAAGAGGCAGGGTGGGGTGGAGCCGGGGAAGAATCGCGTGCTAGAAGACCTTGGGGCAAGGAGTGTAGTGATGGTGGGGCTTAGGGCAGAGAGGGGGTTGAGCAGAATGTAAGACAGTTAGTTTCTCTGCTGCCTGAGATGAAAGATGCCACTCTACCCCAGACTTTGTGCTGTGCTATAAAGGACCAAGTTTAGTCCCAATTCCTCATGCCAGGGATAATGTATCCAGCACAAAATGCTCTCAAGTTTCTGTGGCTTTGACATTGTTTGAGATTGACAAGCACCCATCATACATTCACTCATCTATATTCAGCGCAGGTGCCAAGAACATTAGAGAACATTCACAAGGTATTAAAATTCTTTAAAGAGATTTGCCTATTTTGGATCACTTGCTGCAAAAAAGGGTGCTGTGGGTGGGATACTATGGAGAATACCAATTGAGGGCAAATTGCTTAGAGACAGGGCTGTTTATAGCCCAAGACTGGATGTCCTCTGCTATAAGGCACCAAACCAGCCACAAAGGGTAGGTCTACACACTAGCACATAGCTCAAAATAAGGTATGCAATTTGAGCTATGCAAATTGTGTAGCTTATTTTGAAGAGCCTATTTTGAAATTTGGCACTGTCTAAACAGTGCTAATTTTGAAATAGAGCACTATTCTGACAAGTCCCTTACTCCTTGCGCAACAAGGTTTATGGGACAGCGTAGTAACAATCCCATTATTTTGAATGTATTTCAAAATAACAGGCTTCTTGTTAAGAAGCTCAGAACACTATTTCGGGATAACAGATGTTATTCTGAAATAGTGCCGCTGTGTAGACATATCCAAAGATAATTTCTGTTCAGGACCCTGGCTAACAAGGAGTCATATAAGCAGGCCCCTTAGGGTGTGTCTAGACTACAGGGTTTTTTTGAAAAAAGTGGCCTTTTTTCTAAAAAAACTGTCCCTGCATCTAGACTACCACCGTGTTCTGTCGACAGTAAATCAAAAGAACACGGCGGTTTTTGTCGATGGTGGTAAACCTCATTCTATGAGGAATAACTCCTTATTTCGAAAGTCATCTTTCGAAAAAAGGCGCTATTGCATGAAAACAGGGCTTTTTTGAAAGAGAGCATCTAGACTCTCTTTTTGAAAAAGCGAGCTGCTTTTTCGAAAAATCTTCTTGTTGTCTAGATGCTCTTTTTTGAAGGAGACTTTTTTGAAAGATACTTTCGAAAAAGCCTCTGTCGAAAGAGGCTTGCAGTCTAGATGCAGCCTGAGAGATTATATTTCTCCTGTATCATCACCAGTACCACTCCTTATATGGATGAGTGGTTATGAAAAACAGTCTAATCAAATAAAAGGTTCTTCCAATCCCAAAGGACCAGCCACATGCCCAGGTCAATTTATATACCTCAGATCTTGTCTCAAAATCATGCTTTTGCCAATCCTTTAGTATCTAGAATAGAAAGAGAAAGAATGATGAGAGTTAGAGTTAGTTAAAGATATCAAATACATACATCATTGCAAATCTTGTTCAGGCTTGTAGAAGAAATGGAATAAATTGCTGGGTTAATACATCCACAGCTAGGATGAGTCAATCCTTTGATTAGAGCTTTAGTTTCTCCAGAGGTAAGAAACAGGATTAAAGACAAAATGGAGATGTTCTCATGGCCTTCTATAGCTTCTGCCATGTGGAGGGAATCCCATTGTTCTTGTTATGGAAAAGCATATCCCAAGATGGTATTTAGAGTAACAAGGGCAAGTCACTTGTCTATGCATGCTTCAGTTCCTTGCAGGTGGATGTCACTGCCCACATTCCAGATTGAAGGTTTGCAGGGAAGTGTGTCTATTCAGTGTAGTTGGGTGACTCTGGCCCTTCATTGTCCATTGAATGTTTCTTGATGGGCCAATTAACCTGATTAGTCTTTCCCAGAGGCTAGCTATTTTGTGGGTATTACTCTAGGAGTTAATATTTGAAATACAGGTACATAGAAAATGTTCATATTTTTGAGGACAAAGCTGATACATGCACACAACTGGCATAATCTCAACCAGCAAATCACTTTTCTAATGATACCGTACTCAACAACATTTGTATAAGATTTGTGGCAAATATAGAACAGTGGTTGAAACAATTATCTATATGGTCATATCAGAATCAAATATCACACTTGCAAAAAGGTCTAATGAAAAATGTGTTAATTGTGACTCTGGAAAAATCCCTTTTAGGCTATGATTTTTGGATTGCAAGGCACAATGTTTCCAGAATTGAAGGCACCTGTGTAAAGGGATATTGCCTGATTATGTTTAATATGTTTTGGGCTGTAATTTTCTTCGTGTAATATGGATTGTTTTCAAATTATGGAAAAATGTGAAGTCTTTTACACATAGGTATAATATTTTATTTAATTTAGGTTGGAGTGGGAGTTTCCTGATTGCAGGGCATAGGGTAGGGGTAATATTTTCACTCAGTCCTTTTGATTCCCACTTCAGGATGACATCATCTGCTCCTTGCTTGCTCAAAGTCAAGCCTCACTTTTCTAATTTCATATAACTGTGCCCAAGCTTATACATCTACAAAACTGCCATATTAGCAATATAAACTCTTCACGGGAATACTAAACTTACATCGTTTTCCTTGTGTGACTGGGAAATTGCTCCTCACTGAAGCTTACATAGGAACTTGAAGTTTCCCTATTTGATACTTTTTTCTTTATTAATCAATAGCATAGGCAGTTGATATGCAAGGTGGGGGAAATCTGTACTTTCCCATACTGCCAGCCTGGCCCCATCCATACTCCAAGTGCCAGCGTATTTCCTGACAGTGAGCTGCATGGTGACTAGATACACTAATTGACTGTGGAGAACGTATAAGTGGGGAATCTCCTTCTTGCCTCCTTTTCAAAGATGAGTGAAAACCTGCTATTACCAAAACATAAGGTGCTGATGCTCTGTTTTGTAAGTGCTGTTTAATTCTGCAAAGGCACAAAGGTATTACAAGTGTAGGGTTAGGATACTGGTCACTGTTTAGCAGCTAGCTTGATTCTAATACAATGTTCTGCCATTTGGAAGATTTAGGCTTGGAAATTACTTCAGGAATTTAGCTTTCTGTGCTCATGGGGAGTGGGCAAAAAGTACAAATGAGTTCTCAGTGGGTAATAAATGCTTATATCAGTCTTTTTCTGCTTCCTGCATGTTCAAGGAGTGGCACTGAAGAAACTGTCTTTCCCTTGCTTCTGAGTAAACTGATATAGTATGATAGTTTGCTGAAAAGGGTTTATTTCAAAAGAGATAAGAAGATTAAGGATTAAAGCCTTAAGGCTCTACTGTACCTGGAAGAGAGGCATCGGTGAGTTCTCAAGATTTCTGGTAGGTGATTACTTTTTGTTCAGGGTTGAGTATTTATAGATGTCAAACAACCAGAGATCCATCACTAAAAATTGAAAAGTATTAAATACCTATGTTTGGTGCCTGTGATGTGGTGAACTCCCACCCTATGCACTAGCAGGGGACTGGAAATGGGATCTTAGGAAATGGGATCTAGGATCTTAGACCTAAGGCAGAGAGGATGGAGCAAGTGTGCTGAGCAGCCCTGAGGCAAGAGCATAGGAGCTATCAAACCTGAGTAGAAGACCCAGACTGAACTTTGTACTGTGCTACAGTTTGTTTTTTGTCAAATAAGGTTAAACTGTAGGACGATTAGTTTGGAGCATAGGCAGGGCATGTGAACTATGTTCTCACAGCTGAGACAAAAGACATCTGCTCAGTTTTCTTCATTCACTTTAATGGTGACCAAGATACTTCAAGTGATACAGTGAACCATCAGAAAGATGTGAAGGAAGCCAGTTTGGTTGCTAAAAGATTTTATGCCACAGTTTCATAGTTAACGTTAAATTAGATTCCCAATGAAAGACAAGTTTTCAACCCAACCATCCCTGAATTATCCATGGAAAAAAATAACCTTCCAGAGTTTTGTTATGCTACATATTATCCAGGGTATTGATCTTCTGGGAAATTTAGTAAAAATCATTATTTCATTGAACAAATGACAATTCTTCCTTTATTTTTTCCATATCATTCACTATTTCATAAATGTCTATCAAATCCGCTTTAGTTGCCCCCTTTCCAAGCTGGTAAGTGCCGGTCTTTTAAATCTCTCTCCTTTAAAGAGAAGTTTTCAATATTACCTGAAATTCACTAATTGGTGAAGGTTTGGGGGGCTCATACTACTTCCAAAGGCCTTGGCCAAGAAACTCCTCATTGGTTTTGTTGTGTTGGCCTTGTTGAGGAGAACTGCTTTTAGCCCAGGGTTTGCAGCTCTATTGCTGGTAGGGGTCTCCACTGTTTCCTGTAGTCTCTGTACCTGAGCAGCCGCTCTTGAGAAATTCAAATGCCATCCAGCTGATTAGCAGAGTGCCCACAGCTAGGTTTTATATTTCCCTGTAAATATAAACAAACTTATTTGCCTTAGCAATAGGCTGAACAAGAAGTAGGACTGAGAGAATTTCTAGGTGCTAAAGTTTTACATTGTTTTGGTTCCCCAACTTCAGTACAGGCATATTGTTTGAAACTATAGCAAAGAAAGGAATTTACCAGACTCAAAATTAACATGAGTTGTTGAGGATGTCTCAACAGCTTTGTAAAGGGAAGTCGTACCCCATCAATCTATTAGAAGTCTTTGAGGAAATCAACAAACATACAGACAAAGATGATCTATGGCATATAGTGTACTTGGACTTGAAAAGCTCTTCACAAGGTCCCTTACCAAAGGCTCTGAACCAAAGTAAACAGTATGAAATAAGAGAGAAGGTCCTCTTATGAATCGGTAACTGGTTAAAAAAAGGAAACAAAGGGTAGACCTAAATGGTCGTTTTCAGAATGGAGAGAGCTAAATAATGGTGTTCCCCAGGGTTTTGTACTTGACCAGTGCTTTTCAACATATTCATCAATGATCTAGGAAAAGGGGTAAATTAATGAGGTGGCAAAATTTGCAGACAATACACAATTATTCAAGATTGTTATGTTCCAAACAGACTGCAAACAGTTACAAGGGGATCCCACAAAACTGGGTGTCTGGGCAACAAAATGGCAGATGAAAATCAATGTTGATAAATGCAAAGTAATGCAAATTGGAAAACATAATCCAATTTTTACATACAAAATGATGGGATCTAAATAGCTGTGACCAATCAAGAAAGAATGATTGTGTATAGTTTTCTGAAAACATCAATGTGCATCAGTAGTCCAAAAAACTAAGTGTTAGGAACCATTAGGAAAGGGATAGATAATAAGAAAGGAAGTATTGCAATGCCACTATACGAATCCATGGTACATCCACTCCTGGAATATTGTGTCCGCTTCCGTTCACCCCATCTGAATTTATTAGATTTATTAGAATTGGAAAAGGTACAGAGAAGCTCAACAAAAATGATTAAGGATATGAAACTGCTTCCATATAGAGATTTAAAAGACTGGCACTTATAAGCTTGGAAAAGGGGGCAACCAAAGGGGATTTGATAGACATCTATAAAATAGTGAATGATATGGAGAAAATAAATAGTGTCATTTGTTCAATGAAATTAACAGTATGTAGATTTAAAATAAACAAAAGGAAGTATTTTTTCATGTAACACACAGCCAACCTGAGGAACTCATTAGCAGGGGATGTTGTGAAGGCCAAAAGTATCATTGGGTTAAAAAAAAGTAGGTGAGTTTATGGATGATAGGTTAATCAATGGCTTTTACCCAAGATGATCAGAGATGCAACCCAATAATCTGAGTGCCCCTGGCTTCTAACTAATAGAAGCTGAGAATGGATATTAGAGACAATAGATGGCTCTCTCAGGACACGTCTAGACAGCAGGGCAAAAGTTGAATTAAGATATGCAACTTTAGCTACATCAAGAAGAAGTAAGAAGTCCTCCATCTCGACATTATTTTGAAATAATGGCTTGCTGTGTAGATGTGTATATAATTATTATTGGGGCATTTGATACACTGGATGAGGTGTACTACATGTTGTATTAAGTTTAGGTAGGACCCATGAATCTTGAAAATACGTTGCATGGGCTATTATTGATCATTATATGTCTCCCAGTTTTGTTTCTGTTCTGGTAGGCTCTGGTGCTATTTTGAATTGGCCTGTAGGCATAGGCAATATACAGTGGGGTCACATGCCCCCTGATTTCTGCCAGGATTTGCTGGCCCCTCTTAGTCGCATGGTGTGTCTGAGTCTCCTGCTAGAGCTGACAAGCTGCACCCTGTGGGAAGAGGAAAGAAGAGCAGCATCTGGGAGCTACAGGGAGGGCCATTGCTTTCCGCGAGAGGAGCCTGAGGGTATGGATAGAACTTGTGTGCAGGGCTCCATGACTCAAGCTGTTCCAGAGGCAGACAAGCCTTTAAATTATATTCCCCTAATATCAGCAGGTGCTTCTGCTGGGAAGCCTGAGTGTTCTTAGCTCAGGTATTCTGCTTCCTTCCCCAGAACAGAAGAGCTCTTTGTAAGCTCAAAACTTGTCTCTTTCACCAACAGAAGTTGGTCCAATAAAAGATACTACCTCACTCACTTTGTCTTTCTCACATCCTGCGACCGACACAGCTACAACAACACTGCAAACATATTGTCAAAGGTAGACATCTGAGCTAGTCAGTTTATTCACAAAGATCCCATGACCTCCTGCTTCCTGAGGTGTTTGAGTTTGGCCCACCTTTTGTTTGGATAATGCAAATGGTATTGATATTATATCTTGTTTTACAACGGTACTTCAAGGTCCTAGCTGCTTAAGCGAGGTACAAATATGAACTAAAAGATGGTTCCTATCCTACAGAGTTACAGCTTTGTGTTAAACTTGACCTGAATAAATGGGTCTGCCTGGGTTGCAATCCAATTCTGCATATATGTTCCTGGAAGCTCTGATATTAGATTACAAGGTGCACCAGCAAATGGATTAACAATATACAAACCTTTGCTTAGGAAGAAAAAATATTTTATTTTAAAAATATAAAAGAGGACAATGGAGAATGGATTTCAGGAGGAGGGAAATCAAAGCAAACATAGTCTGTATTTTAAAATAATTTTAATTTTAAGAGTATTTAAGACAAAGTGAGCTAGTGACAACAGTGGTATTTGTTGAAGTGCTTTAACTTCTATTTTAATTTCTCATGTCTCAATAAACAAACATAGCTGCCAATGAGAACAACATGAGAATAACATTAGGAGGAATCTAAAATAGTTCAGTCCCTTTCATTGACTGCAATGAAATGTTTATTATAAAGCTCAACCAGTGGTCACCCCTAATTGTTTTCATCCATGTGTCAATTTTTTCCATCCTGCGTTGAATAAATTTTATGTGCACTGAGGCGGGTGTAAATGTGCACCACCAATAGAAACAAAAATATAGCTGTGGATGCTCTGCTAATCTCTACTGAGTGGTTGCAAAAGTGCATAGCATACAGGGAACACTGATCTCAACCACTGTGTGTAAGTGCATTCATCCAGCTGTCACTGGGGACATGGATTCACAGTTAGAGCCCTGTGACCCACAGAGCCCTGGAAGTCCTGTAGCACCTTACAGACTACAGATTTATTGGAGCATAAGCTTTCGTGGGCAAAGACTCACTTCGTCAGAGGCATTGTCATGATCTTTGCCCACGAAAGCTTATGCTCCAATAAATCTGTTAGCCTGTAAGGTGCCACAGGACTTCTTGTTGTTTAAGCAGACTCAGACTAACACAGCTACCCCTCTGATACTTGGAGCCCTGGAAGGGACTGGTAATGCAGGCCTTGGAAACCTTGAAGTCTCATAGATTGCTTCCCCAGAGATCATGGTAGGATGTGACTCAGGAAGGGTGATGGAGTGGTATTTCCCCACTGGGGAAGCTCAGCATATTTTGGTGGGATTCCCAATAAGCTAGTGGTGGACAGCTCTGCCATTGTTAGGGTCAGGGTTTGGTGGAGTTGGGTGAGCCTAGGCCCCTCTACCTGGAGAGCCAGCCTGGCCCTCTTTGCTGGTGGCCCCTCAGGTACTGGCTACTATACCATGCTGCCCTACCGCAAAGGGCCACTCTATTGACTCAGCCATTAGGCCATGCTTCTCTGCCCCAAAGGGCCACTCTTTTGACTCTGGCTGTTCTCACTGCCACAGCACTAGGGCTATTTATCACTTTTGCTTTGGTCCTTAGACCGTGAGGCAGCAGAGTTGGTGACAGACAAGTGGACTTAACGTTGGTGTCCATGAACGCAGTAAACCCTCCCTTTCAGCATGAGGTGTGCCTACACCAGCACACATCCCCTCTGAAATGAGGGAGAGAAAAATCTGCACATTGGCATTTATTTTGACCCCACTTTGCCATGATTCCTCCAGGCCATTTCCATCCTGCCCCAATATATTTTTGTCAGGTATAGGAACATGAATAAGAATTTTGAAGTGGATTGATCTTATTACAAAGACGGAGACATTGGGTAGGGTAAAATTCAGGCTTATAATCAAAAGCTAAGTAACTTGAGAAAACGGCTGTCTTTGATGTTATTGGCATGGACATTGATGACTTATGTAGATATAATAGATCTGTCAGATCTTAATCCTCTTTTAGAAACTGTGCATCTCACATCAGTGTTAAAAAGAGACCTGAAAAGCTTGCAACAAGAGCAAAAGGAGACCAAAAGGAGACCTATGTCTGCAAAACAAAAAAGGCTGCTGCTGTTCCATAATCCATTAAAAATGCAGTAAGTCACCTATTCAAGAATGCAGAACAGATTGTTTATTAAACATTTAAATCTCTAAATATTAATAGAATACCTGGCAGTCTTTTAACCAATAAGGAAGTAACGAGCAGTACCTAATGCATCTCAACAGTTCACTGGAATTTACTTCTGAAGTATCTCAGTTAATGTGTCACAAAGCAAATCAGGAGTGCTAAAAGATAGTTGTTTGAAGATGTTTTTGTGATTCTTTGTTAGCAATACTCGGGCAGGGAAATTGGACTTTCTGGTAGAGGTCCCCTCTGAGGAACACATTCCTGACTGGGATCTAGCAAGGAAAGAATAAACTAGGGAAATACAACTTGGATGGGGCTACTATATGGGGGGTGCATAAATGGTGGGATAACCATTCTCAGAGTAGTTATCAAAGGGTCACAGTCATGCTGCAAGGATCTAACATGTGGGGTGTTTGTACCATCTGGGCAGCATAAAGGATCCAAAAGAAGACATAGGTCTCATTATCTGAATCTTCTCCCAATAGTAGGTAGTCTGTTCGGGTATGTCTACACTACAGCTTTAATTCAAGTTAACTTAATTCGAAATAGTTAATTCGAATTAAGCTAATTCGAAATAACCCATCTATACACAAAAACTATTTCGAAATAGCATTTTGTTATTTCGAAATAGCGCGTCCACATTGAGTGGACCCTGAACCGAAGTTAAGGCTGGCTAGAATCCGTGTCGGCAAGGCATCAGGTTAGGACTTAGTGCGTGGGGCTGCTGCCTGAGGCTAACTGAGCTCCGTGGTTAAAGGGACCCTATCCTCACCCCGGACAGATAGTTCTCAGGGTTCCCCACTTGCTTGTCTACCTCGATGAGGGACAGCAAAGCAGTCCTGTCTTGGAGTGCCCTGAGTGACCGCACTCGGGACACCACAGCACTCGGCCACATGGAGCCAGAGCTGCCCCTGGGCATGCCGGTGCGTCTCGTGGGGTCGTTGCCATCAGGCCGGCTGCACTTGCTGCAGACTGCCATCCAGGGGGTCCATCGGGGGGCTGTCAGGATCCAGGAGGCCCTGCGGGAGAACGTCCACCCCGAGGAACCCTCAGAGCCACCCTAGTCCTCCCCACTGAGGGATCGTGCCCCATTCCTCCCTCACCTCCTTCCACTTACCCCTCCCTAGCCCCCTTCCTGATGTCAAACAAAAGACATGTATGTTCAAAAATAGAAACTGGGTTTATTGAACAAAACTGGGGGGGGAAGAACCTCTGGGGAGACTGGGAAAAGGAGGTGGGAGACGGGAGGGGGAGACCTGGGAGGAGGGAGCTGGAAGGGGGAAGCAAGGGGAAGAAGGGGGCGGGGAAGCTCAGGGTTCAGGGTTGGGGGTCTCACCGGACCAACTTGACTTTCATGCAATCCTGCTCCTGGGTTCGCATGTGGCGTTTGGTGGCCAAGCTGGCAGCTATCCTGCCATAGACAGCCGCATTCCTCTGTCTAGTGCGGAGATCATGGACGTTGGGGGCATCCCCCCCCCAAACCTGAATAAGGTCCATGATCTCCACTCTTGACCAGGAAGGCACTGCCTTCTCCAGCCCCTGGGAGCTGGCAGACTGGTCCTGGGGAGCGGTGGAGGGCTGGCTGCCAGTGGCTTGCTGGCTCATGTTTTGGGGCCACTGGGTCAGGGGCCCCGGTGGCCACTGCTGGCTCTGGGCTGGCAGGCTTGGAGCTGGCACAGGCACTGTGGCCAGGTCTATCCCTTTAATGGCTCCGGGGCTGGGGGAGAGGAGAGGAAGTTTTCCTGGTTGTGCCCAGAGTGGCCACCAGGGCTCCCTGGGAAGGGCTGGAGGCCCCCTATTTCGAATTAAGTGTCTACACAGCACTTAATTCAAAATAGCTATTTCGAATTTGGCGTTACTCCTCGTAGAATGAGGTTTACCAAATTCGAAATAAGCGCTCCACTATTTTGAATTAAATTCAAAATAGCGGTTTGCATGTATAGACGCTATTAAAGTTAATTCGAAATAACAGCTGTTATTTCAAATTAACTTTGCAGTGTAGACATACCCTTCTGGTGTATGCCAGCATGGCTAGCTAACACACCACAACCACCAGGCAGGTCCCTGCCTAAGGAGGAGGCTGTATGTGTCTGCAAAGCTACTGCATTCAAGCTACTTTTGGCTAACTGACATCTGGCAGGGACATAATCCAGGGTATGTCTACACTGCAGAGTTTTTCTGGAAAAATGGCTGTTTTTCAAAAAAAACCTTCACTTACGTCCACACTGCAATCGCACTCTTTTGGGGAAAAAAACGAAAGAACCGGGGTTTTTTTCAAACATTGGTAAACCTCTTTCTACGAGGAAGAAGCCTTTTTTTCGAAAGAGCTCTTTCGGAAGAAGTCACGTGTGGATGGGGAAGAGGGAGTTCTTTTGAAAGAAGAGGAAAGAAGAAAAAAGCACAGGTGCCCTGGTGGCCACTCTGTCCATAGTAATCACAGCTTAAATGTGAGATAGCATCCATTCAGTGTGGACACCATCTTTAGAAACAGCAGATTGCTTTTTTCAATGAGCTTTTGCTGTGTAGATGCTCTCTTTAAGAAGTTTTTTTGGAAGATCTCTTTCAGAAAAGCTTCTTCCGAAAAAAGCCTGCAGTCTAGACATAGCCCCAGAGAGTGCTTTAAACTATTCCAGGGCCTGTGTCGTACAAAGCCCCAAAATCAAAGAGCTACAACTAGTTTCTCAGTAGCCATCCCCTTTAGCTGAGTTCATAGATTCTGGTTTAGCTAGTATCTGACCCAAAATTGGTTGCAATGTTGGTAAGAAGCCCTCTGAATAGTGGAGGAACCTTTACAAACTTTACAGATTGGAGCAAAATGAAAATAGTTGTGATCTTAAAGCATAACAATACATCCTTAGTCTCTTCTTGAGTTCCTTGGTCAAAGAGGGCCATCAGTGAACCTCACTTAGGGGGTGTGAAAAGGTGGAGTGTTCCTGTCCCATGACTTGGGCTTGTAGCCTACTAACAGTTATTTGCTTTATTTTGGACTACTAAAATTTGTTTTAGTTACATAATATTTTTTATGATATTTTTATTTTCCTTTTATTTTATTTTCCATAGATTTTAAATATGCTGGTAATGCAACGGGCCTACAGAATTCAGGTTCTGTAAGGTGGCTGATGGCAATAAGATATAAGTGGGGAACTATATGCCTTGTGTCTGTAATTTTCCATAAAGGGGTGAAGCAAGAGTTTGCGGTCGGTGTAAGTTTATTTTTTGAACCTTACCTGGAATTTATGGCATAAATCTGCTAACATGACAGTTATGAACATTTCAATATCTTTGTGCAATCACAAGCAGATGGAGACTTATAGACCGCACTTTCCGTGCAGCTTCCCGTCCTTTCTGTGTGGTATAGGGACAGCGTCCAAAAAGTCATCAGTCACCCATAATGAATATTCATAAGACACCCAAAGACTTCTTCCAATCAAAGATGGTACCCTCAGAAATCTTGGGGTGTTAGGCCCAGTTATGGAAAAGGGGTGTGTAGGGATTCTGACTCCCCCTACAGCATTGCCCGTCGTCAGTTTCGGGGAATTGGCTCCAGCGGCGGCGGCGCTATTCTATTTGGGTCACTGTCCTCCAACAGTGTCCACACAGCCTAGGCTTTACCCCTTCCGGGGTGTGTTCGGGACATCCAAGCGTGGCCAGAATAGTCTGGGGTCACCTTGTTCTGTGCCCTTATCTCCACCACCCGTTGACGTACCTTTCTCACCGGACCCCGGCGACACATGTGCGAAACACCCCTTGTTCACCCTCTCAGGCGTTTTCTTCTTTGCTACTCAGGGAGAGGGAGAGGGAGAGGAGAGAGGGGGGCCTGGGCCCACCCTCACTCCCGGGTCCCAGCCAGGGCCCTAAAGGACATAGACCGGTCTTGGTCTGGGTCTGGCTGGCAGGGGCGTCCTGCCGAAACCTACCAATCTGCGGGGTCCTTATGTCACCCCGCCCTGGGCTACTTCCTCTCCGTTCTGGATCCCCTCCCCTGTTACTGGCTTACCCGGCCCTCCGCGGGCCAGCCGCTCGTTGCTCCGGATGGCTTTCTGGACCCTGTTGCTCCACGGGTGTCTGAGATGTCCTGCCTTCCGCAGCTGCGGGTTCGTGCCCTCGCCCGCCCTCTGGGGTCGAAGACTCCGATCTCCGGCATTTGTCTCTCCACCGCATCCCCTCCCCTCCTGCACAGCCCGGGGGCGGCGTTTAAAACTCCTGCCGTGCCTGACGCCGGAGGGGGACATCATGCTGATGTCACTGGGTAGCTCCGCCCCTCCCACAGCGTCCGTGCCGCGGCCACCGCGCCTGAGGCTGCCAGCTGGTCCGCAGCACACGTACACCCGGCACAATGCCGGTATGCACCTCCCCACAGCCCAAATAGGGCGCTTGCTGCGGGGGCTTCAATGCGGGATTGCGGGGCCCCGTCACAGGGTGGTATATCCGGAACGCTTTGGCACCCAAAAGGGGTATTTAGGCCTAGTGATTCAGGAGATGGGGGCTGCAAATTTGGAGCATAGCTGAAGAAGCAGTCTGTCCTGGGGCATGTGTATATAAGGTCAGAGAAAACTTAAGACTTATCTCTATTCCTTTCTTTTGTAATGGCTAGTTTCTCCTTTCTTGCTTAAGTCTACTTTTAGGAATCCTACTAACACTTGCTCCCAGGTCTTCCAGGGGAAGGGAAGCCACCCTTCTCCATCCAACTTTGGGATCCCTGTGTGTGTAGGAATTATTATTACTATTATTATTATTACCCTTTGTACACTTAGATAAGTTTGGAGTTAATTATGTTAATGACATCTTGGGAAGGAATTCAAGTGATTTGTGTTCTTACTATTGTTTTTGCTGTGGTGATCATAATCATTATTCCTTTATCGATAAAGCTGTTTTCTATTTCATTCTCTGAGTTAAAGTGTGGTTGCTGTCCATCACCTGTTGACCCTTAAGAGGGGGAACCTTGTGGTTCCACTGAACTGTAACCTGGGATAGAGGATGAACTTAGATCTTTTTGTGATCAGATTGGCGAGCCGTACCCATCCAAATTTTACTAAACTCCTTCCCAGGCAACAGGCTCCACAGAGTTTGCAGGGAAGGTGCCTGGTTGGAAGAGGGGCTACATCTAGACTGCATGCCTTTTTTGACAGAGTATCTGTCAACAAAGCCTCTGTCGAAAAAGAGCATCTAGACTACGATCAGTATTGTCGAAAAAGCAAGCCACTTTTTCGAAAGAGTCTGGACACGCTCTTTCGAAAAAGCACAGTTTCCATGCAATAGCGCCTTTTTTTGAAAGAGTACTTTCGAAAAAAGGCGTTATTCCTTGTAACATGAGGTTTACCACTGTCGACAAAACTGCCGTGTTCTGTCAACTTACTGTTGACAGAACGCGGTGGTAGTGTAGACGCAGATATAGTTTTGTCGACAAAAGCCAACTTTTGTTGAAAAAACCCTGTAGTCTAGACACACCCAGGGTATGTCTACACTACAAAGTTAATTCGAACTAACAGCTGTTAGTTCGAATTAACTTTCATAGGCGCTACACACGCAAACCACTAGTTCGAACTTAATTCGAACTAGCGGAGCGCTTAATTCGAACTAGGTAAACCTCATTCTACGAGGACTAACGCCTAGTTCGAATTAAGTAGTTCGAATTAAGGGCTGTGTAGCCACTTAATGCGAACTAGTGGGAGGCTCGCCCTTCCCAGGTTGCCCTGGTGGCCACTCTGGGCCAAGCCAGGGAAACTCGTCTGCCCCCCTCCCGGCTCCGGAGCCCTTAAAGGGCCATGGTCTGGCTACGGTGCCCGTGCCAGGTGCAAGCCTGCCAGCACCCAGCCAGCAGACCCTGCACCTGGCACAGCACGAGCCAGCCACCCGCTGCCACCCAGCCCTCCCCCTCTTCCCAGGACCAGGCTGGCGGCTCCCAGGAGCCTGCCCGGGACCGCAAGAGGTGGACGCCCGCCTGGTCTAGTGCGGAGATTGTGGACCTCATCCAGGTTTGGGGGGAGGCCTCCAACGTCCACAATCTCCGCACTAGGCACAGGAAAGTGGCCATCTAGGGCAGGATAGCTGCCAGCCTGGCCACCAAAGGCCACATGCTAACCCAGGAGCAGGGTTGCATGAAAATCAAGTTGGTCCAGTGAGACCCCCGACCCTGAGCTTAGAGCATAAGAACATAAGAACGGCCGTACTGGGTCAGACCAAAGGTCCATCTCGCCCAGTAGCCTGTCTGCCAACAGAGGCCAACACCAGGTACCCGGGAGGGGATGGACCAAAGACAATGGCCAAGCCATTTGTCTCATGCCATCCATCTCCAGCTTTCCACAAACAGAGGCCAGGGACACCATTCCTACCCCCTGGCTAATAGCACTCCATGGACCCAACCTCCATGACTTTATCTAACTTCTCTTTAAACTCTGTTCTAGTTCTCACCTTCACAGCCTCCTGTGGCAAGGAGTTCCACAGGTTGACTATTTGCTTTGTGAAGAAGAACTTTCTTTTATTAGTTTGAAGCCTGCTACCCATTCATTTCATTTGGTGTCCTCTAGTCCTTCTATTATGGGAACTAATGAAGAACTTTTCTTTATGCACCCTCTCCACACCACTCATGATTTTATAGACCTCTATCATATCCCCCCTCAGTCTCCTTTTTTCTAAGCTGAAAAGTCCTAGTTTCTTTAGTCTCTCTTCATATGGGACCAGTTCCAAACCCCTAATCATTTTAGTTGCCCTTTTCTGAACCCTTTCCAAGGCCAAAATATCTTTTTTGAGGTGAGGAGATCCCATCTCTACACAATACTGAAGATATGGCGTACCATAGTTTTAGACTTCCCCTCCTCCTTCTCCTTCTTCTCCTGGCTTCCCCCTTCCAGCTCCCTCCTCCCAGGTTTCCACCTCCCCTCTCCCACTCTCTCTCTTCCCCTCTCCCACCTCCTTTTCCCAGTCTCCCCAGAGGTTAATCCCCCCCACCCACCCTCAGTTTTGTTAAATAGAGTTTCCATTTTTGAACACACATGTCCTTTATTTTTTACATCAGGAAGGGGGGCTAGGGAAGGGTAAGTGGAAGGAGGTGAGGGAGGAATGGGGCACGAGCCCCCGATGGGGAGGACTGGGGTGGCTCTGCGGGCTCCTCGGGGTGGAAGCTCTCCTGCAGGGCCTCCTGGATCCTGACAGCCCCCTGAATGACCCCCCCGGATGGCAGCCTGCGGCAAGTGCAGCCGGGCTGATGGCTGAGTGCTGTAATGTGCCGAGGGTGGGCACTCAGGGCACTCCAAGACAGGACTGCTTTGCTGTCCCTCATCAAGGTAGACAAGCAAGCGGGGAACCCTGAGAACTGTCTGTCTGAGGTGGGGGTTGGGTCGCTTTAAGCACAGCCCTCAGCTAGCCTGAGGCAGCAGCTCCATGCTCTAAGTCCTAAGCTGATGCCCTGCCGGCACTGGTTCTGGCCAGCCTTAACTTCAGTTCAGGGTCCACTCAATGTGGACATGCTAGTTCGAATTAGCAAAATGATAATTCAAACTAGTTTTTAAGTCTAGATGCGCTAATTCGAATTAGCTTAGTTCGAATTAACTAATTCGAACTAAGTTAGTTCGAATTAGTGCTGTAGTGTAGACATACCCCCAGAGAGTAGCATCCATCTGTACTATCCTTCATTATAATAGCTTTGGTTATCCTACCTACAAGCTGGGGCTGAAGCTGGCAGGCTTGGTGAGCAATAACAGTGGCACTCTTAAAGGAGCTGTGATATATCACTGTGGATTGCTACGCCCCCTTTCACCTGGCCCTTCCCCCAGCCTCTTCTTTTAAGAGATGTTTATCTGGAGAACACTGATTTGAATTTCATGGATGACTGACTCCTGGGCCCTTGCCTGCCTCACTCAGAAGCATATGAGCTGTCTCTTAAACTAATGTAAGCAGTGTTCTGAAATATCAGGATGGCTGGCACAGGTGTCTTCTGCTGCAAGAAAATAACCAAAAGCTGTGCTTTCTCAACAGAAAATACTGCACTTGTCCTAAATGAGCAACATTCCCACATTCAAAAGCTGGCCAGCTTCTTTTACTGTTCATGACGTTAGCCACACCCTGTAACCAAGGATATATCCAGCAGCATCTTGCAAGTTGGAAGGTTGTGCCCTAAGGGCCTTTAAAAAAGGTATGAAAAATTTAAGCTTGTGCATTTGGCAGAAAGACAATGGAAATAGCAAGGAATAATTTTTCCTCCCCCAGGCATCATTCATATTCACATATTGATTGTGTTCTGCACTGGAGAATGTACTCTCTCCTATTCTAATTATAGTGCTCTGTATACAGTACACCCATTAAAGCCAATGCAAACAATATAATGTGGATAGAATGTGTTCCTTGCCCTCTTTGCTTTTCTCTTATCTGATAGCAATGCAAATAGACTATTAATCTCCCTTTTCACCCTCTTTTAGTCATCACCCATTGGTGATACAGAGAGATTAGTTTCTGAACAACTACTACTCTATCTGATCTGCCAGATAATATAATAAAGGTCCTCAATTAACAATAGATTTTGCAGAGTTTTCACTCTGTGAGAGGTTCCTACCTCAGCCAAAAAATAATCTGACATTATCTTATTTATTTCCTTAAAAAACGAGGAGGATCTTAATTCTGTAAAATGTAAATCAAGCCTAACTGCAGCAAAATCAATGGAGTTATGTCAGTTTAAATAGTATAAGATGAGATTGAAATCATGTGTTGGTTTGGAATAAGAGGCATCTAATAAGTCACAATTTGATATGGTAGACTAATTTATATAGTTTGTGTTTATTTGGCTGACCCAGCTAATGAAAAGTGGGGAGGTATCCTGGTTCTAAAACTCTTCAGTTAATCCAGGTTTCTAAGATCATGTCACCTACATTTCTGTGGAAACTAGTGGAAAGCAATGTTCTCTCTAATCTTTTCTATCCATGTGCAGATTTTTTCCATCCATCTGTGGAATAATTTTTATGTGCACTGAGGCATGTGTGAATGTGCACCACCAGTAGAAACACAAAACCTAGCTGTGGGCACTCTGCTAATCAGCAGAGTGGCATTTGAATTTCTCCTGAGCAGCCACACAAGTGCATAGCTTACAAAGAACACCGGTGAAAAGTTCCAGCTTTAGCTTTTTATTATTTTATCTATTATAGAACAGTTAAAGGCGAATCACATATAAAAGATCATGGTACATTGGAATACATGTGCATAACAGAAGAAAGCTAGCTACCATTTCCAAATTGTATGGCACGCTGGAGGTTCAGAGCACACGTGACAGTAAATGTGAACACATTTTCCCCAGAAGTTGTGCAACATTTCAGGGATGACCATTTTTATCCCAGCTTGCCTTTGCCTTACCAGCTTACTATGCTCTGCAACATTAAAGTAGAATAATATTTGGTTTAACTTTTTCAGCATGTTTGGAGAAGGTCAGGATGTTGAAGTAGTTAACAATTCTGACATACAATAATGCTAGAAAGTCTGAGGTTTGAGAGGAAAAATCAGTAAAATTCTAATTGATTTGATATGTTCATTTTTATTAATAAACATTCATGTGTTACATTCTTTTTTCAAAGCACCTTTTGTATAATGAAATAACAGATGCTAAAGCGACAAGGAAGTCTTTTTTTTTTAATTACACCAATCGCCAGACTTCCTCACACTAAATTCAATATTTTTCCATTCTTTTCTCCATTTCCTTAATTGTATTTTACTTAATTCTACATTAAGTTTCATATAATCTTGCATAACTGCATGTTATTAACACCACTCTGATTTTCACTTCTTCATCACCCCTTAATTTACTGCAAGTTTTCTTATTCTTTGGTCTACCAACTGGATCATTTCTTTTTTCCCAGTTTTCAAGCAGACCTTTTCATCAGCTCTGAACTCCAAAAGTGCGTATGCTGGTTGCCTTGTTCTCTGTTGCTTTAATACTGCTTACTGACTGGCTACTCATTACTTCTTCCTTTCAAGGTCTCTTTTTTAGCAATCATAAGTTTGCCATATGTCCATCTGTAGATAATTATCATTGGTAAATTAAACTCTCATTAAGTACTGTATCCTAGTTGCATAAGCTTGGCACTGAGAGTCAGGAGCTGGGAAAGCTACTTAACCTCAGATTTTGTCATCTACCATATAGACATAGTAATATTTAACATGCCTATTTCATAGAGACAG
The DNA here is from genome assembly GCA_032595735.1 of Pelochelys cantorii. NCBI lineage: Eukaryota > Metazoa > Chordata > Testudines > Trionychidae > Pelochelys > Pelochelys cantorii. The sequence continues at coordinate 60,011,844 of CM064328.1, read as the reverse complement.
TCAGAGAAATAGTTGATGAGTCAAATTCCCTGCTGCCAAAGCCTGTGGAATTATGCCAACAGAGAATTTTGTCCAATGTTGGTACGGCACTTCAAAGATATGAATCACTTGTATTAATTAATACGTAATGATTAATACTTGTATGTATTTTTCAAGAGTGATGTACACATAGCCATGCAATTCCAGGCTATAATCCTAATCGTAGACTTTAAATACAGAAAGAGTGAATTTTGCTTGGCTTGTCAATGGAACCTTCAGATTTAAAAAGTTGTCTTCTCTTGACCTGCTCACATTACCCTTAGAAAGAAAACTGAATTCAAGACTGTTCAGTTATTAACTTCACCTTTCAAACAAAAATGTAAAGTGAAAAGCAGCCAGGCCTAAACTGCTCTGAAACTTGCTGCCATCCAAAGAATGTAAGTGGCTTGGGATAAGTTAAAGAAATGAGCAGGTATGTAAAAGATGATGTCTTTGTTTAGAACAGTATTGTAATGCATCACTGGAGATCCAGCTAGAAAGCAAAAACCTAATTAGTTTGGAATGGACCTGGATAGGGATTTAAAGTGCAGAGTGACCGGCGTCCTGCTATACCAATCCACTGTTTGTGTGTAATCTGTGTCATAGAATCCACGAATTCTGGAACTGGAAGGGACCTCAAGAGATCAAGTCCAGTCCCCTATATTCAGGGCAGGACCAAGCACCATCTTGTTCATCTCTGATAGATGTCTATCTAAATTCCTCTTACATTTCTCCAGTGATGGTGTTTCCACAACCTCCTCTGGCAATTTATTCCAGTGTTTAACTGCCCTGACAGTTAGATAGTTTTTCTTAAACCTCCCTTGCTGCAATTTAAGCCCATTGCTTCTAGTCCTATCATCAGAGGTCAAAGAGAACAATTTTTCTCCTTCCTTCTTGCAACACCCTTTTAGGTACTTGAAAACTGCTATCATATCCCCTATCAGTCTTCTTTTTTCCAAACTAAACAAACCCAGTTCTTTCAGTCTTCCCTCATAGGTACTATTTTCTAGGCCTTTAATGATTTTTGTGGCTCATCTCTGGACCCACTCCAATTTCTCTATATCTTTCTTGAACTGTGGTGCCCAGAACTGGATACAATATTCCAGTTGAACTATGCAGAACCCCACTTCTATGCCCTTCCAGCATGACTGTAAACCATTAATAGCTGCTACTCTGAGAATGGTTATCCAGCCATTTATGCACCCACCTTATGGTAGTCCCATCTAGGTTGTATTTCCCTAGTTTATTGATAAGAAGGTCATGTGAAACAGTATCAAATGCTTTACTAAAGTCTAGGTCAGGACTACTCAACATGTGGGCCGTATACGGCCCACCACCCATTTGTTTGCAATCTGCGGTGCAGTTTGGGTTTACATGTGGCCCATGGGTGGGATCCTTTGAACATGGCCTCCACTGGGAACATGCTCCACAATGGCGAGGTGTCTCCCAGGTGGGGTGAGCACTGAAAGACACAAGCAGATGGGCTGGCTAGAACAGACGGGTACAGGGTGTCGGCATTTCTAGCCCCCAGGGAGGAGGTGCTGGGAGTACTGGGGCAGTGTACAAAGTGCTTTGTATTTATGCCCCCGTCAGTGTGAAAGAAGCTATTTTCATATATTTGCATCTATACGCAACCACACTTAAGCTGCGGCGCTCGGGATGAGCTGTGAGTATCATTGTGGCCTCTGGGGCTTCCAAAATTGAGTAGCCCTGGTCTAGGTATACCACGTGTAGCACGTCCCCCTTATCCATAAGTCTTGTTATCCTATCAAAGAAAGCTGTCAGATTGGTTTGACGAAATTTTTTCTTTCCAAATCTACTCCGTCTGTTACCTATCACCTTATTATCTTCCAGATGTTTGCAGATGAATTCCTTAATTATTTGCCTGACATAGAATTTAAGATTGGTCTGCAGTTTCCTGGGTTGTTCTTATTTCCCTTTTTATAGATGGGCACAGTATTTACCCTTTTCCAGTCTTCTGGAATCTCTCCCGACTTCTGTGACTTTTCAAATATGACAGCTGATGGCTCAGGCCTCCTCTATCAGCTCCTGGAGTATTATAGGATTCATTCCACCAGGCCGTTGTGACTTGAAGACATCTAACTTTGCTAAGTAATTTTTAGCTTATTTTCATGTTGGATGATTTTAGTTTACTTTTTTTTTTCTAGTTTTCTTTTCCCCTGTCAGTTCTGCAAGACGGCACAGCTAAGGAAAGGGAGCTGGACTCTGCTGCTGCTTGTTTCTCATTAACACAATACTCCTGGGGGGAATTCCGTGCCACTGCATGCATGCATAATTCATGTCCCCCACAGGTTTCTTTGTTTTCCTGAAAAAAAAATTACTTTCTGAAAAAGGAAACCCAAAAGAGTGGTCACATGCCCCTTGCAGTAGTGCAGGCTCTTTGTTTTGGGTACTTGAAGCAACCAATGGAGATGGAAATCAAGAAGGGAATAAGGACATCCCATCTGGTGGCTCCTACCATGTGCCAAGGTCAGCTGAGAATCCTGGCTACATTGAGGCAGGAGAGGACGGGACTTCTTCCTCTCCTGCAAGGAGCAGCTGGGGCTGGGACCAGGACTGACTGGGTCAGAACCACCCCCAGAAATCTTCCTTGGCTCCAGGAAGCTCCACACCCACTCCGTGCTTCCTACCACCAGTGCTCCTCAGCTGCAGAGTGAGGTTTCACTGCACAAGGGGCTGTTTCCCCATCAACTCCCATGCCCAGACCCCGTAAGTCCCCTCAGTCTGAACCCCACCCTGCTGAGCCTCAGTCTCACATCTGGAGCCCCCTGCATGTGGATCACCCTGACAAGTCCCCTGCATTCCTTATGCCACTGAGCCCCAGAGCCGATGTATCCAGACACCACCCCTCCAAGCCCCACTACCCCCAGCACGTGGACCAGCCACTGAGCTGCTTCACCTTGCAGAGCCCCATGCACCTTCACTTAGATCCCCCTGCAGCATCCCTGTGCTCCTGAACCCTCCCAATGAGTCTCTGTGCATCTAGAGCCTCCTTGCACCACAGCCCAGTTCCAGCTCCAGCACCTGGCTGGGGGGAAGCAGCACTGTGGCCCGGGCAGTGCTAATATGCAGATTGCCCCACACAGAACCCTCTCATCCCACATCTAGAGTCCCCTCCACACTAAGCCCATCCACACTTGGATCCTGTTGAAGTGAGCCTGCCTGTGCTCACCTAGTGTGTCTGTTGCCAAGAAGCAGAGCCCCAGGGTTTGGAGGGGAGAGGAAGGTCTGACCCTGGATGTCTTTTCAGGATTGGGGGCAGCCTCACTGCCAAGTCTTTGTCCTTGGGGAGTAGGGGGAGATGCAGGGTGATCTCCTACTTCCATGCAGCCAGTGGCCTGTACTCCCGTCCCCACTGCCATGCTAGAGCCTCCACATTTATTTATTAACAAATACAATTTTCAGAATTTTGCACAATTTTAAAATATTGAATGCAGAATTTTATATTTGGTGCAGAATTCCCTTGGGAGTATGCTGATGTAGACTACAAAACAGTATTTGTGTTCCCTCCTAAAATAGAGCCAAGCAGTCACCTGCACAGGAGTGAGGTGAGAATACATTCATTACCATTTGTAAAGAACTTTCACTTTGGATGGAAGGTGCTATGGAAATGCAAAGTTTTCTTATTACAGCAGTGCATTCACTTTTTGTACTCTTCTAAGTTTCCGGTTGTTTCAGATTGCTGCTGCCACCTTTCACTTTTTAGTGTCAGGTTTAATTAAGGGACCCACAACAGGAGCTTTGGTACATTATCCTCCCTGTCTCTTCTCTATACATTTTAAACAGTTTTGTACACCATAGAGTTACACCAGGGTCACTTTCAACAGTAAGATCTCTTTGGCAGTTGTGCTAGGGTTTTTTAACATATTATAATAAACAGAGACATTCAAAGTTTGAAAAGTCACTCAACAAATTACTACACAATAATGCTTTCTGGATTTGCCTGTTGATACTTTGCCTTTGATAGCAATCTTAGTGTATGTTTTTTTTCCAGTACTTCCCCATACCGAATGAAACAAAAATACGATGTAGTCATCCAGGGTGGGCTTCCTCTTCCAATCATCCACAGCTATTAGCACTGGAAGGAAACAATCTAGTAAATAAAAGGATGACTGGGGAAGGGGTGAGAGGAGCAGTAAATATATTCTTCACCTTTCAGCCAGGCATGCAAAACACAGGTGGGTCAGTCTTAATTTTTTTCTGTATTAATTTTTTTTTCTGTTAGTGAAGCTCCTGGTGATACTCAATCAGAAGCCATGACTGTCTTTTCCTTTACTCTCTGCCTCACTTCCTGGACCCATGTACTGAATAGGAAGATATCTCTTTAAGACGTTGATTTGGAGCATGGGTAGGAATGAGTTGTGTCTGGGATTGGTCACTGTTTTTATTGATTGACATTTGTAGTAAGCAATGCTGTAGCCAAGAGTTGTTCTTGAAAGCATCACTACTGCTCCCTGCAATGGGCTTGGCAACATGTTGCACTCAGGGCCTGGGACCTTGTTCCAGCTCTTACATTCTGGAACTACTGGAAAGACAAATCTTCTAAATTTGCAGTTCAAATTCTCTCTCAATATCATGAGCACAGCATGGCTGGACTACAAGAAGGATCCATGGATCTTAAAAACCTGAGAGATGTTTTGGATTTACTTTATAACTGCCAGTCTAAAGTAGCCTCCTAGACTGCCCAATATGAAATTGGCTTATCTTGGCCCTAATGATTCTATAAAATGTGCATCAGAAAAGCCAAGCGCTCCTTCACACCCTACACACCTAAAAAGAGAGAGCATTGAAAATGAAGGTGAGAGGACAGTGCTAACATCACACTGCCACACAAGTGGAAACCCAAGGCTCAAACCTAACATTTCACATTAGCAAGTTTTAATTTAAAAAATTACGACCTCCACATCCCACTCCCAAACAAATTATTTAACATCATCTTAAAGCTATACATTTAGCTCCAAAACAAAGTGAGAGTGCGGTGTGAAGAGCACAGAGGAAAATGGGTAGGGCTTAAGCTGATTTCAGATTGCAAGGCAGAGGTTCTCAGACCATACATATCTACGATGAAGGTTAATTATTTGGGTCCTATCTGACTTTTGGGGGAGACATGTAAGGGATGATATGCTCCACTTTACATTCCTATATATCTTTCCCATTAGGGGTGAATGGGACATGCATCCAGTGCTGGAAAGTCCAGTTGTCACTGAAGGAAAGGTTGGACAATTGCACGTTATCCATCCTTTGTTCATTCTTCAGCAGAGTGATCTCAAATGTTGGGGGGCAAGGAGTAGAATCCCTCTACGTAACAGTTCAGGACGTCCAGCTTGCCATCCTTCACAAGGTGGTGGGAGTGCACATGTACTTTGGGGGCACTTGTGGTTGCCTCCAGGCTAGCAAGGCTGAGCAGCACCAACAGCAGCATGCCCAGTGGACTCATTGGGTAACTGTTGCTAGGTAGATGTGCAATTAGGTCTCCACACTCAGAAATTTCTGGATTTGGGTGTGGTAGTTTTGGGTATGCTCAATAGGTTTACAAAAGGAAAGGTCATGTGGGTTGGGAGAAGCTGAACCCAGGAGCAGAAAGAAGGCTGTTTTCCCCAACGTTGAAGCATTTGACAGCAGATTGTGATACTGTTAACCGTCTATTAGGGAAGCAGTGCTAATTGTAGAAAGGGGAAATTGGGAGGAAAACTATTTTATTTGAATTGCATACTTTGAATGTTGTGTAATTGTAGCCAAAGTGTTTTAGTGAAATTGTCTCAACTGGTATGATTCACTGCCTTTTCTCTTACTTAAATGTCATAATGGGGACAGGGAGAGTTATTTATTTTGCTATTCTCAGTTTTGTACTTTTTTTTTGTAATAGGGGTTTTAAAAAATCTATACACTTAGCTGAGTGGTTGGTTAATTGGCTAGCTCAGGGTTTCTCAAGCTTTTTCGCCCCAGGTCTCTCTTTTCTCCCCTATCTCCAGGCTATGAACACTCCATGTATCACAACTGGTTTTTTTTTTTCTGGGAGGGCTTGTTAGCAAGCAGGGCAATTGCCCAGGTACCTGGGAAGCTCATTTGCTCAGGCTTTTATGTGCAGCAAATCCAGTTATTTTCTGTGGCTTCAGTGTTCTTCAGTCCCGGATAGTGGGGCTCTGGAGGTTCAGCTGTGGCAGGATAGTGTGTCTCGGTGCCTTACTGAAACCTGTTTATGGTGCCCCCAGGAGGCTGTGAACCCCTGGTTGAGGAAAGCGCTGGGTTAGCTGACTAGCTAGCTGAGTGATTTCAGCAGCAGAGGAGGAAGAGTCTGCATAGATTCTATCTGAAAAATTCTGCCAGCAAGTGGAGGGAAGATAATGCTTTTGACTGTGCAGACTGTATAGATTTGATCAAAGAATCTGACGGAGACTCAGGTGAACTCCACCTCAGCTTTTGGGAACTCTGATTTCATTGTGTTGCGGGGACTGACCTGTTTAGATTTAATTTGTCTTTGTTTACATATACCTGAAGATAATGTGTGCCCATGTTATGTTGTAAAAATTAAGGTCTTATTATTTATTAAGTTTACTGATAAAACAATTTTGTGCTTAAATTAATTCAATTTGTTCTTTTGTACTTGATTATACGGAGGTTGACTTTGTGCAATCTTTGCTGAAAACCCTCAGTGAATCAATTATGGGTCTTCAGGCGCCTTTCGGTGGGAGTTGGGGTGTTTTTAGGCACAGAAAAAGGACAATGAAGTAAACCAACCCAAATGTTATAAATTGGTGCCTGAACAGGGACTTAACGATTGCTTAGAGTTCACCTCTGATTTCTTTTCAGAAGTATTGCAGTAGCTAGTTATAAAAATTCAGTGTTAGTGAATATTGTTCATTCAAGTAATATTGTTAAGATTGTGGAAATGTGTACACAGGGCCATTTTGACCAGTGAGGTGTTCCTTGTTGAAATACAGCGGCATTATATTCCTGGGGGGAGTATATGCCATTGTTCAATGCAGAATATGCACAGAATTAATGTTCTGCGTCATTTTTCATTTTCTCTGCAGAATTGGTGTTAGAAAACTGTGGCCACCAGTAGGAGCTGCTGAACCCAGCAGAGCCTGGCTCTCCAGCTCTGACTGCCCCAACCCCGAGCCTCCTACACCCTACATACCCTTAAGGGAGTGCAAAGAGAGGGGCTGAAGTGCCCCTGCCCAATTCATATGGGAACATTGCTGGCTGTTCCCCTTCATCTGGGAGCAAGGTAAAGTGCACAGTTTTGCTTCATTCCTCACTCTAGCTAGGGAGGGCAGGGGGCAGACAAATCTGGACCTGCCCCAGCCAGGGGATATGCACCTCTACCCCAGCTGTGCTTGCTGCAGCTGCAGCAGCCATGGAGAAGTGCTTCTCACATGTCCCCACGCTGCTGCAGTGAGACAGGGCTGGGACAGTCCTCTCTCCTTGGGACAGCCTGAATACTGAAACCCTTGTCCCCAGCCCCAACCCAGAGCAATGATTCAAATGAAGCATGGACATTTTCATTTTATTTTCCAAAAACCAAAAAATAATTTCATTAAGGATCCAAGAAAAACTGTGTAAATCTTCTAGTGTCATAAAACTGTTGTTTTGTCTCCTGCACCCTTTCAGAATCTGCCCCCTGTCACCTGCACTGCCCAGGGTCTATTGCTGCCATAATACCGGCTGAGAAATGCATAGGGATGAGCATTAATAGTGCTCACTGTTAATCTGTAACAGCTTGTGCTAAATGCTTTACAGCATTTCTTGGGTTTTCAATAAACATTTATTTACAACTGTCTCGCTCAGGGACCATTTCAATGTAGAGGAGGGTGTAGTGGTGATGGATGGTTTCAGGCATGGGATAGGGAATATGTCTGGGGAGTGGGGATGTTTTAACCCTCCCACTTTAAGTTGTGGTTCCTGCAATGGCTAGGGGTCTACCTTGGAAGCAGAGGGAAGGCCTTCCTTGTCCAGATCCACTGGACAGAGATACAGAATCGCATCTTCTTCTGAAGGCTTCCCCTGGAACTTCCTCTATGGTCCCTGCTGCCTCCTTGCCCATTCCTTCACTGGTATCCTGTTGTACAATGAAGCCAGCAAGTTTGAGGAGGAGGAGGTTTGTGAGTGACTTCATGCTCTGTACTTGCAGCTCTGGAGAGCACCTTCATCAATCCACTGTAGCATGAGCATGGGCTAGGTCCCTCCCAGAACAATTGTTGAAGGCCTTCACCCTCCTGCACAGGAGCCTCAGGTGTTGCATGTGCTCCCAGAACTGGGACAGAATTTTATGAATGCTCCCCTCCTGTCCACCCCGTTGACATTTCCTGGTACAGGTGAATGTTCCAGCCAATCTGGGTGAAGTCATGGAGGATGGTGCAGTTGGACCAACACTGGATAGAGTCCATCTCCCAAAGATCAGGCAGCAGTTCTTGGAACATGCACCATGATTATTGGCAAGGCTCAACAATCTATGTAATCTACTCGCCCATGGAGAGTAGATTACAACCCAGAAGAGCCGGGTTCAGGCGATCTGTGCATGCGCAGATCGCCGGACAGCATGGCTGGCGAGCGGGGCACACCTCAGCTCGGCGAGCCCTGATTATTGGTCATAGAAATGTAGGACTAGAAGTCACCTTGAGAGGTCATCTAGTCCAGTCCCTGCAGTGTGGGCACGACTATGTATGTTGAACCTGCTCTTAAAAAACCTCCGGTGGTAGGGACTCCATAGCCTCCCTAGGCCAGTGACTTTCAACCTTTCCAGGCTACTATGCCACTTTCAAGAGTCTGATTTGTCCTGCAACCTCCAAGTTTCACCTCAGTTAAGAATTCTTTGCTTACAACATTGGACAGAAAAATGCAAAAGTGTCACAGCACACTATTTCTGAAAAATTGCTGACTTTTTCATTTTTACCGTATTATGAACTCAACTGGAATATAAATATTGTATTTACATTTTAGTGTATAAACAAGTCATTGTATGAAATTTTAGTTTGTACTGACTTTGCTAGTACTTTTTATCTAGCCTACTGTAAAACTGGGCAAATATCTAAGTGAGTTCACATACCCTGGAAGACCTCTGCATACCCCAGGGGTACACATACTGTGGTTGAGAACCACTGTCCTAGGCAAATTCTTGCAGTACTTAACTACTCGGACAGTTGGGAAGTTTCTCCTAATGTCAAATATAAACTTCCCTTGCTGCAATTTAAAACCATTGTTTCAGAGAGCAAGGCGAACAATCTCTTGCCCTATTCATTGTAACAACCTTTATGAACCTGAAAATGTCCCCTCTAAGTCTTTTCTTTCACTAAACCACCCCACTATTTCGATCTTCCTCATAGGTCATGTTTTTAAGACATTTAATTATTTTTATTGCTCTTGTTTTGACTTCCGCCAATTTGTCCACATCTTGCCTGAAATGTGGGACCCAAACTGGACACCCTACTCCAGGAGGCCTAATCACCAGGAACAGAGAATGACTTCCTGTGTCTTGCTTACAAGATTCCCCCAATACATCCCAGAATAATGTTTAACTTTTTTTCTTATGTGTTACAATGTTGATTCATATTTAGCTTATGATCCACTATAGCCCCCACATTCATTTCCGCAATATTCTTTCCCAGCTAGTAATTTTCCATTTTGTGCACGTGCAATTGATTGTTTCTTCTTCAGTGGAGACCTTGGGTTTCTCCTTGTGGAATTTCATCCAATTTAGTAAAGATCATTTGACCCAATGTGTGGATGAAAAGATAGTGTAGGGAGGAGACGGTTAATTGGGAACTGGAGAAACATTTGGAAAAGGGAGAGCCTGTACAGGAAGGTTGGGTTTCACATTAACCAAAATGGAACCAGATTCAGATACTTGGCATTTAAAATTAAAAAAAGCTTGTAGATCAGTTTTTAAACTTAGAACTGGAGGAAAGTTGACAGGTACAGAAGAGCATGTGATTCAGACAGAGCCATTCCTTAGTGCAGTATCTATTAATGGAGATTCTCTGTCCTACTAAGGAGGAGAGGATGGAAAATGATAAAATACAGGTAGGATATGATCAGAGAGTCAAATGAAAGAGTCCCATTCAATAACATCATATAATGTCAGACAGCTAAAAGTGACAAGTTTCTTTTAAAGTGCTTATATACTAATGCTAAAAATCTAAATAATAATAAGGGTGAACTAGAGTGCTTCATATTAAATCAGGATACTGATATAATAGGCATCACAGAAACTTTATGGAATGAGGATAATCAATGGGACACAGCAATGCCAGGGTAAAAAAATCTATCGGAAGGAGAGAACAAGTTATGCTTGTGGGGGAGTTGCAATATATGTGAAAGAAAGTGTGGAAACAAATGAGGGAAATATCTTAAATGAACCAAACTGTACCATAAAATCTCTATGGATAGTACTTTCATGCTCTAATAATAAGAAAATAGCAGTAGTGATATATTACTCAGAACAGACGGTATTCACCCAAGCATTCTGAAGGAACTCAAATGTGACATTCCTGGACAACTAACTGTAGTCTGGAACATATAATTGAAATTAGCTCCTGTACCCAATGACTGGAAAATAATAAATATCATGTCAATTTTTATAAAGGGCTCCAGAGTTAATGCTGGCAATTATAGGTTGGTAAGCCTGACTTCAGTATCAAGCAAACTGGTTGAAATACAGTAAAAAACAATGTTGTCAAATTATGTTGATTTATATTTTGTTGGAGAAAAGTCAGCATGTTTTTTGTAAATGGAAATCATACCTCACCAATCTACTAGGATTCTCTGAGGGATTCAGTGGATATAGTGTACTTAGATTTTCAGAAAGCCTTTGAAACAATCTCTCACCAAAGGCTCTTAAGCAAAGTAAGCTGGAATAAGAGGGAAGATCCTCACATGGATTGGTAACTGTTTGAAAGGTAGGAAAACAAAGGGTAGATATAAATGATCAGTTTTCAGAATGGAGAGAGATAAATAGTGGAGTCCCCCAAGGGTCTGTTTGGGGATGAATACTTTTCAGCATATTCATAAATTATCTGGGAAAAGAGGTAAACATTGAAATGGCAAAATCTAAATACTAAACTGATACTAAATTGCTATAGTTAAGTCCTAGGCAGTCAGTGAAGAGCTATAAAAGGGTCTCTCAAAACTGGGTGACTTGGGCAACAAAATGGCAGACAAAATTCAATGTTGATAAACACAAAGTAATGAATAATGGAAGAGAATCCCAACTATATATATATATATATAAAATGATGGGCTCTAAATTAGCTATTACCACTGAAGAATAGAGATGTTGGAGTCATTGTGGATAGTTCTCTGAAAACAGCCACTCAATGTGCAGTGGCACTAAAAAAAAACATAACCAGAATGTTGGAAATCATAAGAAAGGTAGAGATAAGAAGACAGAGAACATCATATTGCCTCTGTATAAATCAATGTTATGCCCACATCTTGAATACTTCATGCAAATGTGATCACCCCATCTCAAAAAAAGATGCATTGTAATTTGAAAATATTCAGAAAAGGGCAATAGAAATAATCAGAGATATGGAATGGCTTCCGTATGAGGATAGAGTAATAAGACTGCAACTTTTCAGCTTGGAAAAGAGACAAATGGTGAGGTGGATGATCCAAGACTATAAAATCGTGATTGGTTTAGAGAAAGTAGATAAGAAAGTGTTCTTCATTCTTCCTCATAACACATAAGAACTAGGAGTCACCAAATGAAACTGCACTAGCCACTATCAGAAAAGTAGGCTACATGGAGCTTTGGTATGGCCATCCTTATGTTATTAACTTTTAGGAGTGGAATGCTTCAGAAATGATCAGCGTACTTTTACACAAATAGCCCTGGAAATAAAAAAGGAAATAAAAATAATGGAAATTCTAGTTCAGCGGAAATTTCTCTCATCTAAACAGAATGATTTCACATTTTGTGATGATAGCTCTATTTCAATGCTGAATAAATTAGTGCTTTTATAATAAACCATTGAAGTATGAAGAAGGTATTACTGTATTATTCTGTCTCAGTTGTGTATTAGAAATAAAATCATATTTTATTTAACTGTTGTTTTAATCTTCCTGTTTAGAGAGTTCAGTAAATTGTTTTGTTTTTTCTGAAAACACTGTGTTTTTCTCCTGAAATATTTGTATCTATATCATTTTTTTAAAAAAAATAGAAAACAGCATTACTTGCAAACAGATTCCAGATGGCTTGCCAGAGTCACTATCGAACCATAACAACATCTTAACAGGATTCAGAATTTAAATTGTTCTGTGCCTGCAGAACTCCCTCAAAATCACAAAGAGGAAAAGTAGTTCATACTGATATGTAGGAAAGTCTGAAATAATGTGAATAGCAGAAATGGGCGGGGGGTAGAAAGTTCTGGATAACTGAGACTATTCTTGCAGGCATAGCATTACTGCTAATGTAGGCCACAGTATTTAAAAAATATGAACCAAATTCAGCCCTATAAGCAAAGTGTGATGCCGCTGAAGTCAGCTAAGTGGCATCTATGTACAGCAAATCTGATATTAAACTCCATTGTGCATTAATGTTTATCTAATATTTTCCCAATTAACTATTTTGCTTGTGAAACTCTAACTTATATTTTTTATCACTCCACTAAAATGACCGGACTATGCAGCACTTTAAAGACTAACAAGATGGTTTATTAGGTGATGAGCTTTCGTGGCCAGACCCACTTCCTCAGATCAATTTGTGGAAGAAAATTGGCATTACCATATATACCAAAGTGATACAATAAAAAAAAAAGTGAACACATATAAAATTGACAAATCAAATTTTAGAACAGAGTGGGGGTGAGGGCGGAAGGTTAGTGTCTGTGAGTTAATGACATTAGGGGTGATAACTGAGGAAGCTATCTTTGTAATGGGTGAGATAATTAGCTTTATGTATGGGTCTCAACAAAGATGCTAATTATCTCACCCATTACAAAGATAGCTTCCTCAATTATTACGCCTAATGTCATTACCTCACAGACACTAACCTTCCGCCCTCACCCCCACTCTGTTCTAAAATTTGATTTGTCAATTTTATGTGTTCACTTTTTTTTTATTGTATCACTTTGGTATATATGGTCATGCCAATTTTCTTCCACAAATTGATCTGAGGAAGTGGGTCTGGCTCACGAAAGCTCATCACCTAATAAACCATCTTGTTAGTCTTTAAAGTGCTGCATCGTCCTGTCTTTTGTTTCAGCTAGACCAGACTGCATCTCTATCACTAAAATGACTGTTTGTAGTTAGGTTCAGATTACATCTTTGTTACACAAACAAGAAAGTTCTACACCTAAATCTTCTACTTCCCACAAAAAGATGAGGAGGTCTAAGCAAGCAAGCTCCATGATTGTTTTTGTTGTTGTTATCGTTATTTTGAGATTTCATAATCTCTTGAAAGATTGCAAAAGTGCCAGTTAGGCATTAAGCCTGTTGCTTGTGGATACATTCAAGGTGGAGCATTACAAAGACAAAACCCATGGCTGTCAGGCCATCATTGGTCAAGACTGTCTCACACCTGCATAATTTTCTGATAGTGCAAAGGGGGACTGCTGTCTCCCACTTAGTGGAGAGATTTATGCAGGGGACAGAACTCCCCCTTTAACTTCAAAATTCTCCACAAAATGGAATTCTCCCTCTCTATCCAGCTCTGCTTATACCTTTTCTTTACTTTTCTTCTTAATATGCCATTTCAATGGAGGTCTGTAGGAGAGCTGGATAAAAATAGAATTTAGAAAAATACACCTCTGTGATAATACCTGAGTGCTGTTCTCTATGATTGTAATCACATCTGTGTCATTCTTCACATTTAGAGAGACAAGATGGATGAGCTAATATCTTTTAGTGAACCAACTTCTGTTGGGGGTGGGGAGAGAGAAAAGCTTTTGAGCCATACAGAGCTCTTGCTCAGTCCTGGAAAAGGTGTTACAGCTAAATACAAGGGGTAGAACACATTCCAAGGCAGTGTTCAAGATTATGTGAACATTTAACACCTCTGTCGCCATATCACACCAAACCTAACTTCACAGAACCAATAACCACCCCAAACACCAAGAAATCTCAGATACCACAGAACATGCTGTAAGGATAAAGTCTAGGATATACATCTTAACACACTCAAAACAGCCTTCACCAAACAAGGACACTCAATCAGAAAAAATGGATCACATCATGGAACAGGCCACTCAAATAGTCTGAGAGAACCTGCTTCAGTACAGAAATAAAACCCTCTCCAATCACCTATACCAAGTTGCCATCTATGAAACACACAGTGGAAGGTATCTGGGTATCCTTAAACAACTACAACTCACATTCAATGGGGCTTTTTCCTGAACCCCCTCTTGTGGCCTTCAAGCAGCTCCCCACACCTGTAACTTCTTCAAGCTCATCATCAGAAGCAAGCTCCCCAGAGACCAGGATGCACAAATTCAGAATGGAACCTGTTTCTGCCAGAAAAACAGATGAAAAATCTAAAGGCACATCTTTAGAACGTAAGAACGGAACATAAGAACGGCCGTACCGGGTCAGACCAAAGGTCCATCTAGCCCAGTAGCCTGTCTGCCGACAGTGGCCAGCACCAGGTGCCCCAGAGAGGGTGGACCGAAGACAATGATCAAGCGATTTGTCTCCTGCCATCCTTCTCCAGCCTCTGACAAACAGAGGCCAGGGACACCATTTCTATCCCTTGGCTAATAGCCTTTTATGGACCTAACCTCCATAAAATTATCTAGCGTCTCTTTAAACTCTGTTATAGTCCTAGCCTTCACAGCCTCCTCTGGCAAGGAGTTCCACAGGTTGACTACATGCTGTGTGAAGAAAAACTTTCTTTTATTAGTTTTAAACCTGTTACCCATTAACTTCATTTGGTGTCCTCTAGTTCTTCTATTATGGGAACTAATAAATAACTTTTCTTTATTCGCCCTCTCCACACCATTCATGATTTTATATCTCTCTATCATATCCCCACTCAGTCTCCTCTTTTATAAACTATAAAGTCCCAGTTGTTTTAACCTCTCTTCATATGGGACCCGTTCCAAACCCCTAATCATTTTAGTTGCCCTTTCTGAACCCTTTCCAAGGCCAAAATATCTTTTTTGAGGTGAGGAGACCACTTCTGTACACAGTACTGAAGATGTGGGTGTACCATAGTTTTATACAGGGGCAGTAAGATATTCTGGGTCTTATTATCTATCCCTTTCTTAATAATTCCTAGCATCCTATTTGCCTTTTTGACTGCCGCTGCACACTGTGTGGAAGTTTTCAGAGAACTATCCACAATAACTCCAAGATCTCTTTCCTGATTTGTCATAGCCAAATTAGCCCCCATCATACTGTATGTATAGTTGGGGTTATTTTTCCCAATGTGCATTACTTTACACTTATCCACATTAAATTTCATTTGCCATTTTGTTGCCCAATCACTCAGTTTGGTGAGATCTTTTTGGAGTCCCTCACAGTCTGCTTCTGTCTTGACTATCCTAAACAGTTTGGTATCATCCGCAAACTTTACCACCTCACTGCTTACCCCTTTCTCCAGATCATTTATGAATAAGTTGAACAGGATTGGTCCCAGGACTGACCATTGGGGGACACCACTAGTTACCCCTCTCCATTCTGAAAATTTACCATTTATTCCTACCCTTTGTTTCCTGTCTTTTAACCAGTTCTCAATCCAAGAAAGGACCTTCCCTCTTATCCCATGGCAATGTAATTTACACAAGAGCCTTTGGTGAGGGACCTTGTCAAAGGCTTTCTGAAAATCTAAGTATACTATATCTACTGGATCCCCCTTGTCTGCATGTTTGTTAACCCCTTCAAAGAACTCTAATAGATTAGTAAGACATGATTTACCTTTACAGAAACCATGTTGACTTTTGTCCAACAAATTATGTTCTTTTACGTGCCTCACAATTTTATTCTTTACTATTGTTTCGACTAATTTGCCCAGTACTGAAGTTAGACTTACTGGTCTGTAATTGCCAGGATCGCCTCTAGAGCCCTTTTTAAATATTGGTGTCACGTTAGCTACCTTCCAGTCATTAGGTACGGAAGCCGATTTAAAGGATAGGTTACAAACCACAGATAATAGTTCAGCAATTTCCCATTTGAGTTCTTTTAGAACCCTTGGATGAATGCCATCCGATCCCGGAGATTTGTTGACATTAAGTTTTTCTATTTGTTCCAAAACCTTCTCTAATGACACTTCAATCCGGGACAGTTCCTCAGATTCATCACCCACAAAGGACGGTGCAGATTTGGGAATCTCCCTAAAGTCCTCAGCCGTGAAGACTGAAGCAAAGAAATCATTTAGTTTCTCTGCAATGGCTTTATCGTCCTTGATTGCTCCTTTTAAATCTCGATCGTCTAGGGGACCCACAGGTTTTTTAGCAGGCTTCCTGCTTCTAATGTACTTAAAAAACATTTTGTTATTTCTTTTTGAGTTTTTGGCTAGCTGTTCCTCAAAATCTTTTTTTGCTTTTCTTATTATATTTTTACACTTGATTTGACAGTGTTTATGTTCCTTTCTATTTATCTCACTAGGATTGGACTTCCACTTCTAAAAAGATGCCTTTTTGTCCCTCACTGCTTCTTTTACATGGTGGTTAAGCCACGATGACTCTTTTTTAGGTCTCTTACTATGTTTTTTAATATGGAGTATACATTTAAGTTGGGCCGCTATTATGGTGTCTTTAAAAAGTTTCCATGCAGCTTGCAGGGATTTGGCTCTAGTGACTGTGCCTTTTAATTTCTGTTTAACTAACCTCCTCATTTTTGTGTAATTCCCCTTTTTGAAATTAAATGCCAGAGTGCTGGACTGTTGAGGTGTTCTTCCCACCACAGGAATGTTAAATGTTATTATATTATGGTCACTATTCCCAAGCAGTCCTGTAATGGTTATCTCCTGGACCTGATCCTGAGCTCCACTCAGGACTAAATCGAGAATTGCCTCTCCCCTTGTGGGTTCCTGTACCAGCTGCTCCAAGAAGAAGTCATTTAAGCCACTGAGAAATTTTATCTCTGCTTCTCTTCCTGAGGTGACATGTATCCAGTCAATATGGGGATAATTAAAGTCCCCCATTATTATAGAGTTCTTTATTTTGGTAGCCTCTCTAATCTCCCTCAGCATTTCAATGTCAGTATCGCTGTCCTGGTTAGGTGGTCAATAATATATGCCTACTGCTAATTTCTTATTATTGGAGCATGGAATTACTATCCATAGCGATTCTATTGAACATGTTGATTCATTTAATATTTTTATATCATTTGATTCTACATTATCTTTCACATACAGTGCCACGCCGCCACCCACACGGCCTGCTCTATCCTTCTGATATATTTTATATCCCGGTATGATTGTGTCCCACAGATTTTCCTCATTCCCCCAGGTTTCAGTGATGCCTATTATGTCAATCTCCTCCTTTAATATGAGGTACTCTAGTTCACCAATCTTATTAGTCAGACTCCTAGCATTTGTGTAGAAGCACTTTAAAAATTTGCCACTGCTTATTTGTCTGCCCTTCCCTGATGCATTGGATTCCTATATATGCGGTTGTTTGTCTGCTCTGGCCCATGGTTGTCCTCTCCCCTCCTCTCTTTCTGACTACAGCTTAGAGACTACTATTGCTATAATGATCAACACCCCCCACAACACACTTTTCAAGTACCAAGGGCCCTACACCTGCCTATCACAACATGTGGTGTACGTCATCCTATGCACTAAATGCCCTTATAACTATTATGCTCTTAAATTAACTTGTAGGGGAGAGAAAGAGCTAGAAGCATGGGCCTAGTGTAAGGCTTGAGGCCTAAATCAAAATGGTTATCATCATTGGACAGAGCATGATACCTGTCAGGACACCACAACATCAACTTCTGACAATCACAGAACTCACACAGGAAAATGATGAGCCAAAAACACCACCTCATCTTGGGGTGAGCACTTTTCACAAATGTGTATGTTTGACCTTTTACTCCTCATCCTCTAAGGAAACTTACACAACACTTTCAAAAGATGAGTCTGGGAGCTTAAATTCATAACTTCATAACTTTGCTAGACTCTAAAAACCATGGTTTTAATATAGTGATAGAGATGCAGCCTTGTTAGTCTAGTGTAGCGGAAACAAAAGACAGAACTATGTAGCACTTTAAAGACTAACAAGATGGTTTATTAGGTGATCAGCTTTCATGGGCCAGACCCACTTCCTCAGATCAAGATGTGGAAGAAAATCGGCACAACCGTATATACCAAAGTGATGCAATCAAAAAAATGAACGCATGTGAAATTGACAAATCAAATTTTAGAACAGAGTGGGGGTGAGGGGGAAAGGTTAATTTCTGTGCAGTAATGACATAGGGGTGATAATAGGGGAAGTTTCTGTGAGGTAATGACATTAGGGGTGATAATTGGGGAAGCTATCTTTGTAATGGGTGAGATAATTAGAGTCTTTGTTTAAACCCATACATAAAGTGTCAAATTTAAACATGAATGACAATTCTGAAGCTTCTCGTTGAAGTCTGGAGTTAAAGTCTCTTTGAAGCAATATGCATGTTTTAAGGTCATTGAGGGAATGATCAGTCTGGCTGAAATGGCAAGCAACAGCTTTCTCTCTGTGAGAGAGTCTTATGTCTGTTTTGTGTGCATTGATTCTTTGGCGAAGTGTCTGAGACATTTGTCCAATGTACATAGCAGACGGACATTTTAGGCACATGATGGCATAAATTATATTTCTGGATGAACAGGAATATGTGTTCTTGATCTTGTAACTGGCATGGTTAGGTCCAACAATGGTGTCAGCAGAGTAAATATGTGGAAAAAGCTGGCACCGGGGTTTGTGCAAGGGAAAGTTCCAGGGTTGGTATTAGTGTGATATGTCCTGCGGTTGTTGATAAGAATCATCCTGAGGTTAGGTGGTTGTCTATAGGAGACTATGGGTCTGTCTCCCAGAGCCTCTCGGAGTGTAGTATCCTGTTCCAGTATAGGTTGTAGTTTATTGATAATGTGTTGGATGGGTTTAAGTTGGGGGCTATAGGTGATGACAAATGGTGTTCTATTGTTGGTTTTCCTGGGTCTGTCTTGAAGTAGATGGTTTCTGGGTATTCGTCTGGCTCTTTCAATTTGTTTTTTTATTTCTCCGGGTGGGTAATTGAGGTTTAAAAATGCTTGGTAGAGATCCTGAAGTTTCTGGTCTCTGTCAGTGGGATTAGAGCAGATGCGGTTGTATCTAAGGACTTGGCTATAGACGATGGATTGTATAGTGTGTCCTGGATGGGAGCTGGAGGCATGTAGGTAACTGTGGGAGTCAATGGGTTTTCTGTAGAGAGTGGTGTCTAATTTACCATTGGTGATTTGTACTGTGGTGTCCAGGAAATGGATCTCTCGTGTAGAATGGTCCAGGCTGAAATTGATGGTGGGATGTAGGTTGTTAAAGTCTCTGTGGAATGTATCCAGTGTTTCTTGGCCATAGGTCCAGATCATAAAGATGTCATCCATGTAGCATAAGTAGAGAAGGGGTAAAAGGGGACAGGATCTGAGGAAACGTTGTTCTAAGTCAGCCATAAAGATGTTAGCATACTGTGGGGCCATGCGGGTACCCATGGCTGTGCCGCTGATCTGGAGGTATAAGTTGTCATGGTTTTAATATCGACACTGGATTTATGGCTTGTTAGGACAATCTAACCCACTAACCCCTGCTATGGATTCAGGGGGGTTAATGGGCCACTTCACCTTGAATAGTCCCTTAGAACATGTGCTAACGACTTGTGCTACACATTCTGTTCCACTTTGTATTTAGCTGTGACACTCTGCCTATCCCATATCTGAGGAAGAGCTCTGTGTATCTTAAAAGCTCTCTCACCAATGGAGATTAGCTCCATAAAAGATATTATCCCACCCACCTTTTCTCTCTAATATCTTGAGATTGATACAGGTACAACTACACTGCACTCTTCAAATTTAACCCTTCCATACTTTTAAGTTATTGGAGTGGAAGGACAAAAGCTAAAAGACTTCATCAAAAAACATAGCAGTACAAGTGCTAACAAAGTAACACTTTCAATGTTATGGTCATACTGTGTCACTCTCCACAACTGCTTAGTTTGTCATTCTGTCCTCTAGCGGAAAGAATCTTACCTGGAACTATTCTAGAAATTCCATAGAAGCAAACTGCTCACCTGTTCTCTGCAAACACAGGTACAAAGTTTGATCATAGTTCAGCCTAGTATTGAATAATTTAGAACTTCAGTAGTTGCTGGATGCTCAGAAGCGTTCAGGTAAGGGCACAATTCTTCCTCGTGTTGTACTATTGAAGTCAATGGGTACCTCGGGTGCAAACTATGTGCCTAAGTAGAGAGTCTGAAATGACAGTTCTAAGTCATGTAGACTCTCCCTTTCATCACTTGGAATGTCAGATTTGAAACTTTAAGATGATAATATAAATATTAACTCTTAATTATTGCATATCGGATCATTTAGCCAAAATATTCAGCAAACATGCTTCTCTCACAATTGCCACCTTAGGTATCAAAAGTCCCAGCTGTCCTATGTCTAGATGCCTAGCCATCAAGTTTCTTCCCTGGCAGCTTCTACAAGGAAGTTGGGTGTCGTCGATACAAAAATACCACGGCATCCTGGAATCTGAAAATGTGGACACAGCATGATATTAATTCAACTTAAAATGAAAAAAAAAGTAAAACTGGGATTGTGATCATACTTTTTATAGTGAGATAGTGCCCAGTGAGGTGCCATTACACTAGGTGCTGTGCAACACAGAGGAAGACATGTTTTCTTTGTGTCTAATTTGTGCCAACACATAGTAAAGGAGTAGGTCAAACATAAGAGAGAAGGGGTGGTTTAGTAGGCGAGCTATTAAGGAAACACCAATAGGATCGTGTGCCTACATAAGCAAGCTAAGTGTGTGACATGTTGGTTCTGAAGCATTTATTTAATCTGAATATACATATGGGGATTGTGATGGAGTGATGTTAAAAGGCAGAATGGAGGAGTTAGAAACAGGAAGAGGAAGGAATAAGACAACGATGATGAAAGAGAGAAGAGACATGAGCAGAGGAAGGTGGGAAGGATTAAGATTGGTAGAAGGAAGAAGGCTAGAAGCAGAGGCACAATGAAAGAGGACAAAGAACAGTCACAGTTAGAAAAGAAAATCTAGAGTTCAAGCTGCACAATGTATTTCACCAATTTTACTGGTCCATTGGTACTGAAGGTGATTCTCCCTGCCCTGCTCTGAAGGTGCTTCTGGATGTTATCCCTTTTCATATTTCATCTAAAGACTCCCATTTGCTAATTTAAAGTGAAGACTATGCAGAATTTCCAGACTGCCACACCAGTGCACTCTAGAAAATAGGGACTTTACCATGGAATGTAGGTACAGCATGCTGCAGAATGAACAGGGCCTGCTGGGTTATTGCTCTGCTCACAGCTGATCTTCTGTTTTGAGTGTAGTATGAGTGGCAGTTTCTCAGCCTTTGTCAACTCCAGGCTTGTAGCTGCTAATTGCTCAGTTGTTAGGGGGCTATCAGTACTGCCAGCTTGATGGATTATGTACACCAAAAAGTTTCTTCATCGACCTCATGTTGATGCATCTTGATCAGACTCAGTTACTACAAAATCATACTTTTAGAAATGGTGGTTGCTGTTTGATTTTTTGTCTTGTTTGAAGTTCTGAAGTCTGTTGATTTATAAGGACATGGGATGAGACCTATGAGAATCAATGATTTTTTTTTTGTGAGTGAACTGGCTGAAAATTAAAACATAAAGTGTATGGTTCAGCCTGAAATTTTGTTTCAAATTTTTCATTAAATAAAAAAAAAATCTACAGAAATTCATGAAATGTTTTCATGGGCCTGTATCTGCATTTCTCAGAGAAAAAAAAGTTTAGTCCAAAAACATTGCCCAATCTCTACATGGACTGTTATTTAACTGTCTTCAGCCACATGTTCTTTTTTGCACAAATGACAGTTTTACTTTTCATGGCAAGCCCTCTTACTTTTAAAGCTACAATTAGTCACTTTTATAGCCAGATTTTTTTGTCTTCCTACTAATATTCCCTTTGTTACACATTCATGGCTTGTTCAGTTCACTTTCATTTCTGGGGCGGGTCTACAGTGCACCATGGGGTGGACTAGAGGGGAGTGTATTCCAAATGCACAGAAGTATTGTATCTGTGTTGATGATGCACAGTTCAGAGGTACCTAGTTCATGTTAACATGGTTGTGTTTGAAAGAGAACTACTATGCGAGTGCAGACTAGATACCTTTTAGTTCATGGGGCAGTTATGGAATAGCCCTTTGATGTGTTCTGCAATTCAAACCTCCGTAAATCACACTGAGGTTCAGAGTAGAAAGCGCCTTAGGCGATCTAGTCCCATATCCAGTTTTCTGCTGGGTTACACAAGTTCCGTCTGAAGGATATCTGTCCTGTGATATCATCTTCATAATATCATGGATTTTCAGAAAGCTAAGCCCCTTCATTTCATCATCACACTCATAAAATTTCAATATTCTGCCTGTGTCTTCCAAAAATGTACGTGCTCATTCACTGATCAGCACTGTGTGGTTTTGTAGATATAAAGATTTATCTGGCTTGTGATAAAACTTCAGGCATGTTAATCTATGCCTGATTATTTTGAGTCTATGTTTAATAGCAATAAACTCAACACTTTATGATTTTGGTGGCATATTTTTGTGGCTACTAGTACCATATTTTAGTTTTATTTCATGCACGCAGCTGATGATGGTAGATGTCACTTGTGATTGTGGCCTAATTGCCCTATTCATGTGAAGGGAAGAGCAATGAATAACTGTCTTTTAATAAGCATAATGGCCATGTCTTGGCCCAATGCTTTACAACGAGGGAAATTCCTGTGTAACTACTTGTAGTGTTCTCTTGCCATATTTATTAGAAACTGGTAGGTGGTAGATTCTTTTTGGAAAAGAGTTATGGAACACAGTGATTGCCTAGACCCTAGCGTGGTGTCACCTTTGACTGCTTATAGTATATAGTACTCCTTATACTTTTATTGATTACAATATAAACCCCATTCACTCCACATTTATACCCCATAGACCGAAGACTAGAATGAAGACCCAATGACCAGCCAACGTTCACTCCAATGATAAGACAAGGGGAGCTGACACTACACACCTCTTCTCTATCAGGGCTCTGGATTGATGTCTGACACCAAATTTCAGAAATATCAAGCAACTTTTTATAGACTAGTCCATCACATCATCAGCTCTTTGTTTATTAAGCTTTTCACACATAACTCCAAGAAAATATTTCTGGGCAAGCCACCATAATCTAAGACATGCTATTTCCCACAGCTCTTGCATAAAAGCACAGCTGGTGTTAATCTTGTCTCTGCTAATTCTTCATACTCCCCATGGACGTATCACCATTGTTTTACACAGTGAGCCCTTGATTGCTCATAACTTAAATCTTCGCTTCAGTTGTCAACACTGTGCACACATTTCAAACTCATGTAATTCATACTAGGCCTCAATGGCCCATAGCATATTATGACACATGCTGAGATATCTATAGATATGTACCAACAGGGCAATAGGACTCCTTACCATATAACTCATAATGTGGGGGAGGTTCACTTCAGCCTATTTCCCAGCCTCTCTCTAAGTCCTAGCATCCTCCCCCTGCATGAGAAGGACAGAGGTTGCAAGGGGAAGGGGGAACCTTAGCCAATGAGGGCCACAAGGTCTGACAAAAAATTTCAGGTCTTTCACCTTTGGGAATCATTCTGTTCTCTTAACCTCAATGGAAACCAGCTGCAGCATGTGACAAATAACTCCACCCCACTTAGGTACTAAGTGCATTTCTTACTTAATCTACAACGGCTTGAAGGTGCTATAAGAAGGGCAAAAAGCTCCCTGGTTCAGAAATGGACCAGGGGAGAAAATAATTCCTTCAAAACTCCCGAAACAGGAACTCATCTAGACCTGCACCATCTGTCCTCTCAGATTCCAATTCCTAGTTGTGGAAGTTAGGGTAGGCTTCTGAAACAGAGCTAAAAAAAGACTCTACATGCCCACTGGTGGATTATATCCTCAGCGCTGGGAAATGCTGGCCAATCAGAGTCCCTCTAGCCAATGAGTGCCAAAGAGTTCCAGGGGGAGGAGTCACCTATTGGTCCTTGTCAAATGTCTCCTTCTCTTGCTGTTGGAGTTCTCCCCCCTTTCACCATCAGCCCCAATGAGTTCCCTCACCCACTGATGCAAGTAGATGACATTTATCAAAGGTTTCATGTTCTCCTTTGAATTATTTCCACTTCCATTTCCACCTTCCATTTTCAAAGTCCCTCCTTCAGCCCTTCACTACACTGACAGAGTACAGGAGCTCACCTGTTAGTATGAGTGTCTTTAAAGGACTTGCATAAACCGAAAGGTTAATGATTGATGACCAATTACACCAGCACTTGATTTTCTTGTGCACTAAGATTAATCTTCCTATTATTTGCATATGTGAACTCAGAGGCTGTGATACCACAACTATTGACCTGTGCTGAAAAGCAGCAAGGTGAATCTTAAAAGTACCTGAAAAATGGACTGTCTCCAGGCAAGTTTCTAATATAATTCCTCTTTGACTTTTTTTCTTAAGGAAATAAGGCAATAGTCATTCTGTAATAAAGTATAAACTATAATTCTATCCATGTAAAAATATTCAGAGAATTGAACTAACAAAGGAAGGCCCATTTTCTGTGTGAAATTTCTTTCTTTTCAGACTGGATTCAGCCTCAATGCTTCTTAATGTTGCTCAGAAGCTTAGTAACTAAGGCTATGTCCACACTGCCAGCTTTTGCCAGCAGAGAGTATGCAAATGAAGCGCTGATTAGCATTTTGTCATGCTTCGTTTGCATAATCTATGTGATCCATTTTTGCGTAAGTGAGAGGCATAAGGATCTTGCACAAAAAGGGGTTTTTTGCGCAAAAAGGAAACATGAACACAAAAACCCCTTGCACAAAAACAGCTCAAATAGATTATGCAAATGAAGCATGACAAAATGCTAATCAGCACTTCATTTGCATACTCTCTGCCAGCAAAAGCCAGCAGTGTAGACAAAGCCTAAGGGCATGTCTATACTAGGAAATTATTTCAAAATAACTTATTTCAAAATAATAACTCCCAAAATAACTATTTCAAAATAGCATGTCCACACTACAGGGAAGCCTCAAAACTAGTCCAAGGCAGGCCTCCTTAATGTGGACATGTTACCTCTACTTGGAGCCCCAAGAAGCACTGGGGAGTAATTACTTTGAATGACTCTGAGCAGTAGTTATTTCAAAATAGCAGCAATGGAGTTTCCACATGACTGCTATTTCAAAATAACTATTTTGAGATAAGCTTTATTCCTTGTGGAAAGCGAGAGTTATTATTTTGTAATAACCAGCCCATTATTTCGATATAATGGGCTTGATAGTGTGGAAGCTCCACTTATTATTTCCAAATAAGGGGAGTTATTTCAAAATAAACCTCTAGTATAGACCAGGGCTAAATAATTTGCTAGATTTGGTTAAAAGACTTTTATACATCAGATGTGCAATGTAAACACTAGCGCTTTGGGGGGGGAGGGGCGAACCAGGAAAATCACTGTCACAGACTTAATTCTAAATCCATAATGCCTTGTATAACCACCAATTTAATTGATGCCCAATGTTACACAAGTGGTGCAACATTCCTCAGATTGTCTTGAAAAAGTCTTAGGTTGGTGCTAAGGATAAATTTCAAAGACTGCCCTTTTTGTGCTGGCTAATGAGGACTTTGAGATCTGCCCATACTGAAAATGCTTTGGTATCTTTCCTTCTAGAGGCATACTCCACATTTGTGTGATATTTTAAGAGAATGGATGACACAGTCTGGTTCTCTGTGTCCATTTGTCTCTTTATTTCCCCTGTAATTAGGGAAGCACAGTAGATTCAGATGGCTGCTCCCGTCTAGACTTTCCTGATTAGTAGACATTCCCAGTTGAAAATTGAAATGTTAAAATTGGCAGAAAATTTGAAAATTTGAAATGTTATTTGTTCCTAATTGGAACAAAAAAACAAAATTTCCTGCAGACTAAAAATTCTTAAAAATTTAAATTTGGAATGATCAAAATGTTTTGTTTAAATTTTGACAAGGTGAAACATTTTGTTTTAAGCACGTTGATTCATTGCAGCTTTTATGTTACAGTAAAATACAGCATGTGTTTTATATAATAATATTAAATACAATATATATTATAAAATATAAACACTCAAAATGATAAAATCAAAGCAAAGCCTTTATCTTACTGAAATGAAACAACATAACTGAAAAAAAAATTTCAACTTTCTCCCATAAAAAATTTCAACAAATTCAAATGTTCCCATGATACATTTTGATTTGTATAAAATTGCTTCTTTAAACAGAAAACTGTCCCATCAAAAAATTCAACCAGCTTTACGGATTGGTTAGTTTAACATCTGTTTCATTTTCACCAAATACAAGGGAAAATTGAAATTTGTATTGCATTATGGGGCTTTTCATTCTTGCTAGCT
The DNA here is from genome assembly GCA_032595735.1 of Pelochelys cantorii. NCBI lineage: Eukaryota > Metazoa > Chordata > Testudines > Trionychidae > Pelochelys > Pelochelys cantorii. The sequence continues at coordinate 59,985,258 of CM064328.1, read as the reverse complement.
TTCTGATATATATGTGAATATAAACTTAATGTTTCCATATTAAATGTCAGTTTTTAGATAATAAGAGGTCCTATTATCTCTTCACTGAGGTTTACATGGTTCATCCTAAATCTTGACTCAAACCAGACCAATTATGAACAAAAACAAAGCTTCTAGTTTCACATGGAGTTTCCAATCTCTTAGATTCACATTTTGATCCCAGATGAATTTGAATAGTATCACAGAGGTCTCCTTAAATAGTCCCATTGTTGTCAAGACCAATCAGTTTAACTTCTGTATCAGGAAAGATAATGAAGCAGGTAATTAAGGAATTCCTCTGCAAACATCTGGAAGAAAATAAGGCGATAGGTAATAGCCAGCATGGATTTGTAAAGAACAAATGTCAGCCCAGTCTGGTAGTTTTCTTTGATAGGATAATAAGTCTTGTGGATAAGGAAGAAGCAGCGGACATGGTATACCTAGACTTTGGCAAGGCATTTGATACAGTCTCGCATGACATTCTTATCAATAAACTAGACAAATACAACTTAGAAGGGGATACTATAAGGTGGGTGCTTAATTGGTTGGATAACCTTTCTCAGAGAGTAGTGATTAATGGCTCACAGTCATGCCTGAAGGGCATAAAAAGTGGGGTTCAGCAGGGGTCTGTTTTGGGACTGGTTCTGTTCAATATCTTCATCAACAATTTAGATGATGGCATAGAGAGTACTCGTATTAAATTTGCAGATGGTACCAAGCTGGGAGGGGTTGCAACTGCTGTGGAGTATAGGGTCATAATTCAAAATGATCTAGAGAAACTGGAGAAATGGTCTGAGGTAAATAAGATTAAGTTTAATAAGGACAAATGCAAAGTACTCCATGTAGGAAGGGACAATCAGTTTCACACATACAGAATGGGAAGCGACTGTCTAGGAAGGAGATCTAGGGGTCATAATGGACCACAACCTAAATATGAGTCAATAGTGTGACACTGTTGCAAACAAAGCAAACATGATTCTGGGATGCATTAAAGGAGTGTTGTGAGAAGACACGAGAAGTCATTCTACCGTTCTACTGTGCACTGATTAGGCTTCAACTGGAGTATTGTGTCCAGTTCTAGTCACCACATTTTAAGAAAGATGTGGAGAAATTGGAGAAGGTCCAGAGAAGAGCAATAAAAAATGATTAAATGTCTAGAAAACATGAGCTGAGGCAAGGCTAAAGGAACTGTGCTTGTTTAATTTGGAAAAGAGAAGACTGAAAGGGGACATGATAGCAGTTTTCAAGTATCTAAAAGGTGCCACAGGAAGGAGAGGGGGAAAGTATTCTCCTTGGCCTTTGATGATAGTATAGGAAGCCATGGGCTTAAGCTGCAGCAAGGGAGGTTTAAGTTGGACATTAGGAAAAACTTCCTAACTGTCAGGAATAAGTTGCCTAGGGAAGTTGTGGAATCTCCATCACTGGAGATATTTAAGAGTAGTTTAGACAGACCTCTATCAGGGATGACATAGATCGTGCTTGGTCCTGCCACGAGGGCAGGGGACTGGACTTGATGATCACCCGAGGTCCCTTTCAGTGATGGTATTCTATGATTCTATGTTTCTAAGACAAGATATACCAGACTAACAAAACTGCAGTTAAGATAGCAGGAAAAAACCAGAAAATACAGAGATTTCACAGTTAAATTATTTATGCAACATCTGGGTGTTTTAATAAATTAAGACTTTGATTTTTCTTCACTTTCAATTCCTGCTGATGAAGAAAATTTCTTAATGTCATTTACATTCCGCCTCTTTAATCTTTCTTGGATCCAAACCGTTATTAAGAGGAAAAGAAACCCCTTCCTCCTGCTGTTTTGTTCAATGAGCTGTTACCTTTTTAATCTATGAAACTTTTCACATTGTGCAATTCAGATTTCAACCGAGAAAGGGTGTCTGTTTTGTTAGTCTTCTATATCTTTCTCAGCGTTCTTTAGAGTAGAGAAATGTCTTAATATCCCTTTCTAGTTAAAAAATGTATAGGAAAATTTCTTCTTCACTTCTAGCTGCAGGAAAAAAGGTCTTCCTTTGGGTATTCTGAGTCTCTTAATTATGCTCTAGAATTTTTCTTTTTTTGCCGCTCAAATTAATTTTGCTTTCAAACAATTAGAGTTAGCATGGTATCCAAGGCCTTATCTACATTAGCACATTTTGTCGCCATAACCTGCCTTTTGGTGACAAAAAAAAATGAAAACATTTACACTACAATTTGACTTTTGTTAGGAAAAACACCCAGTTTTGGCAACAAAAATCTGCTGTGCCTGGGAGAGAATTTTGTCTTTTCCCCTCCTTTTATTGATGACAATGTGGACTCTACTGTTTGTTTTGTGTGGAGAATTGGCTTCTTCCAGTATCCCACAATGTCTGCTCTGATGGCCGTGTTCAGTGTTTTGTGATCTCTGCTGCCTTGCAGGCATGTGCCCCTTCCCTTTCAAAGCTCCAGGAAGTAACTGACAGCTGAATAAACTGCTCCTTTTGGGGAACAAAGAACAAATCATTGGAATGCTTCTGTTCTGCTCTGCACTAGAAACTCAGAGGCAGGCAAACTGCTGCTGCAGGGGGAGGGCTGGAGAGACTGCTGTGCTGCTTTGACATTCCTTAGCATGGAGAGTTCACAGAGCTATGAGGAAATCCCAAGAAGTGCAGGGATCAGCTCTGTCTTTCCACACCTCTGTCTTTCCACTGTATTGTCGGATGCTTAACCACATTCCTTTGCTCTTATCTGTCACCAGGGTGCTAGCAGTATGGACATGAAATGTCAACAATGAAAGGCAGAAAAACTGGTTTGACTGGTTTCCACTTTTGGCAACTTTTGCATGTCAATAGCACTTTGTCACCAAACCTTCCCAGTGTAGACATAGCCCAAGAAAATGTTCAAAACACTGGAGGAACCCAATTCTACAGTATGGCTACGTCTAGACTGCACTGTTTTTCCGGGATACCGACTTACCCTTGCAGTGTAGACCTATCCTATCTGTCTGGAGCCCTGCTAATTTTATGAAGGTCAGTGATGATGCAGCAATCCATCTAAGCACCTCACATTGCAAGAAAGGGGCCTTATCTCAACAGAATATAATTTCAGTATTCACCTTTAAATCAAGAAATTGAGGTGAACACTCTTCTTTTGTATAGTATCATGGAAGTTTCAGTGACCACAGATGCTCCTGAACTTGGTTTCTTATCTCTTACAGAAGACACATCCAGAAGCCCCGAAGGGCACTGTTTGAGTAGTACACCAGTAGGAAGACAGCCAAGTTCTCTAATGTGCACTACCACTTACTGCCCAGGTCTTAATCCACTTCATGTATTGGTTGTGAGTAGAGTACAGCCTAAGAAAACATAGCTAAAATAAACAGTTTAAAGTGTATTTAAATAAAATAATATAATTACTGCAGTGCACATATGATATAATATTTTTTCTTATTTAAAATCTTAGTTGCGTTGTACTTTAGAGTACAGTAGTTTTGCAGAGCCACCGGTTTTGCAGCGGGTAGTGATCAACGGCTCGATGTCAGGATGGCGGTCGGTTTCTAGCGGAGTGCCCCAAGGTTTGGTTCTGGGACCGGTTTTGTTCAATATCTTTATTAATGACCTGGATGAGGGGATGGATTGCACCCTCAGCAAGTTTGCAGATGACACTAAGCTAGAGGGAGAGGTAGATATGCTGGAGGGCAGGGATAGAGTCCAGAGTGACTTAGACAAATTGGAGGATTGGGCCACAAGAAATCTGATGAGGTTCAACAAGGACAAGTGCAGAGTCCTGCACTTGAGACAGAAGAATCCCAAGCATTGTTACAGGCTGGGGACCAACCAGCTAAGTAGTAGTTCTGCAGAAAAGAACCTGGGGGTTACAGTGGATGAGAAGCTGGATATGAGTCAACAGTGTGCCCTTGTAGCCAAGAAGGCTAATGGCATATTAGGATGCATTAAGAGGAGCATTGCCAGCAGATCCAGAGATGTGATTATTCCCCTTTATTCGGCTCTGGTGAGGCCACATCTGGAGTATTGTGTCCAGTTCTGGGCCCCCCGCTACAAAAAGGATGTGGACGCATTGGAGAGGGTCCAGCGGAGGGCAACTAAAATGATTAGGGGGCTAGAGCATATGACCTATGAGGAGAGGCTGAGGGAGTTGGGTCTGTTTAGTCTTCCGAAGCGAAGAGTGCGGGGGGATTTGATAGCAGCCTTCAACTTCCTGAAGGGAGCTTCCAAAGAGGATGGAGAGAGGCTGTTCTCAGTAGTGACGGATGGCAGAACAAGGAGCAATGGTCTTAAGTTGTGGTGGGAGAGGTCCAGGTTGGATATTAGGAAAAACTATTTCACTAGGAGAGTGGTGAAACACTGGAATGGGTTACCTAGGGAAGTAGTGGAGTCTCCATCCCTAGAGGTATTTAAGTCTCTGCTTGACAAAGCCCTGACTGGGTTGATCTAATTGGGATTGGTCCTGCCTAGAGCAGGGGGCTGGACTTGATGACCTCCTGAGGTCTCTTTCAGCTCTATGGTTTAAGATGGTGTTATTTGCCTTTGAGTAGATAATGAATTGTCTGTGTCAGGAGATGTCTTTTCTTTATTTTTGGACAACTCTCTTTCAGGGAACATATCTGCTCTCCAAATTTTTTTTTGGAAAAGCAGATGCACTCTTTTGGAAGCCCTGTATTCCTCATTTTATGAGGAAGAAGGGCTCTTCCAAAAGAAGAGGTTTTTCTGAAATTTGGCCCCATGTAGACAGGCCAAATTTCAGAAAAGCCTTTTCCGAAAAGACAATCAGAAAAAGGTACACAAATTGTGGAGCACAATTTGAGTACCTTTTTCTGAAAAAAAAAAGCAGCAGTCTAGACGTAGCCTAAGTGTGTCATTTCAAACTATTGCTTTTTTTTTTTTTTTTTTTTTTACAAATTGTGAGAAGAAACTTGAAAGGACTTAGAAAGAGTCACTGAAAACTTTTTCTTTCCTTTTCCTGGCCTTTTTCAAGCTTAAAAAAGAACTAGATAGGTTCAGAGGATAAGTCCATCGATGGCTATTAGCCAGGATGGACAGGGATGCAAAACCACGCTCTGAAGTGCTCCTAACCTCTGTTTGCCAGAAATTGGAAATGGGTGACAGGATGGGTCACTTGATAATTACTTCTTATATTCATTCCCTCCAAAGCATCTGGCATTGGCCATTGTCAGAAAACAGGGTACTGAGCTAGATGGACCATTGGTCTGACCCAGTATGGTCATTCTTACATCTAATGTGAAATTGTTTTAATTTGGAAGCACTGGCTTTCATTTGTCATCATTTTGCCCATTCAGATACTTTGGTTAGGTCCCAGTGTAGTTCCTTCTAATGTTCCTGATACTTTGAGCTGGAGCTGTTATTTCCAGCTCAAATCACCATATTTGTGCTAGCTCTGATTGAGCTAGCGCACTAAAAATAGAGTACAGTTGCAGAAGCAGGAGTAGAGGGAAGAGCTAGCTGTCACAAGTATGCATGAATCCAAGGTATGAGGTTACGTTCTATTTTTAGCACTCTAGCTTGATCAGATCTAATGCAAGTATGTTCCCTAAAGCAGCAATTTACACCTCCAGGCGTAGATATACCCATAGCTTTCTCGGGTCTTGGCTGAGCTAAATAATTGTGGGTGAACTGTAAATTTTGACATTTCACTTCTTTTCCAATAATTAATTAAGCAATACTCTTCCCTGTACGGATCTTTGTGTCACTCTGATCTTCACCTTTTTCCATGATGCAAATTGGCTATTTATTCCTGCTCTTCGTTTTCTGTCTCTCAGCCAGTTTCTAATCCATCACAGTAAATTGCCTCTCAACCCATGACTACTCAGTTTCTTTAGCAGTCTCTTTTGGGAGACTTTGTCAAAGGTGACTTGAAAGTCTAAATAAATTATATCAACCGGTTCCCATTTCCCTGGGATATGTTGTATTTGTTTTGTTGATGTTTATAAAGAATTCTAATAGGTTAGTGACACACTATCTTCCTTTGCAAAAGTCTTGCTTATTAAACCCTATAATATCATGATCTTGTAGATACTGTATAATTTTGTTTTTAATTATCACTTTCATCAATTCACCAGCTCTGATTCTAGAGAGAGGAATTATTCCAAAGAAAAAAAAATCATATTCAGAGGATATTAAAATGTATTTGGAAAGGAAATCTTGTGGGTTTTCAGGCAGTGAATGATTTTCATAACTTTTGGAAGTATGTTGCATTTATATGGTGAACTTTTTCACTGTGAATAACTCACATAACCAAAGTAACTGGTGGTCTCCACTTCAGAGAATTACATGGTAGTTATGTGGAGTTCAGTGTCACTACATGTGTGGAATTCTCCTGACATCCCATTTGGCAGAAAGTTTCTTTGGTTAACAGTGAAGTGATCCATGATGCTGAGCTGTAGGTCTCTATTTTTTTTGTATTCTCTGCTTATTTCGCAGGTCTTCACTGGGACCTGCGGAGTTCTTGCTAAGGGCATGGGCAGCACACAGAGACTCCCTGCCTAGTGGCTACAGGGATGAGCCTCCCGCTTCTAGGAGCGCGCTGGAACTAGGGCAGGTAGGGAGCTTCCCTTAGCTCCACTCCACTACCGGACTTTTAGAAACTGATCTCCTATTGTGGCTTGAGGAGACTCCGGGAGATTGAGCCCAGTGCTGGGAAACTTCCAGCGAAACCAGGAGGGTTGGCAACCCTTTCTGTAAGTAGCCTGAATAATGAAAGAGGCAAAGATGAATAGGACAATGATAGGTTAATATTTGACAGAAAACAACCAACCATAAAAAAATTAAAAACAATACTTGCCTCTTTGAATGGGAAGGGCCTTGATTCTTCATACACTTAAGCATATGTTTAAATTTACTCAAGTGAGAAATCCCATTGACTTCAGTAGAACAGTTCAATGAATAAAATTAACATGTGTTTAGCATACAGGTATAAATAACTGTGCTTTATGATCCTCCTGACAGTCAAAGGATACCAACAATTTATGACCTAGGCAGCAAAATGACTGTAAAAATGCAAAAGGGCTAAAATCCCCTAAAAGCTGTAGACAAAACTCTAAAGAGTAGGTGTGTGAATCTACATGTAAGATACAGCTCCTACGTCCACTCAGACATTAATGGAATCCACACGCATTTTGGTTTTGGCATTATCCAGAAATATCCACCAATTAATTTTTTGGGTATATAGGCTAGTGCACATGAGGAGTATTGTAAAATTCAGCAGCAACTAGTTCCACCATGCATCATTTTAAAGCTATTTTCGGTAACAGCAGAAACAGGATTCTGATGTGTATTTATGTAAGGTAGAGAGCTTACAGTATATTTTCCACTTCACTTTGAACTTTCATTAATCTGTAGATATTTTTCAATCATTGATGTTACTGATGGCCTCTTTGCTTAATACAGTTTTCATGTGTGCCCCTTTCTTCCGCATAAATATAATTTTATGTGCGTATGCATTTGAACAGAAATATTGTTTACATTAAATGTGATAATAAAATAATTCAAGACTGTTTTAATGTTATTATTTTCAGCAAGTACTGACATAATCTAAAATCAAACTAAGTAATTGCTCAAAATTATTCTTCCAAGTAACATCTTTTGCTCATACTTGATAGAAATATGGCAAACCCTTGTGATTTAAGCAATACATGCCAAGAGCTAAAATTCTAAAGTTATTTATGGATTCTGTCCATATTTATGAATTTAGCATGCAGGTTGTGTTTGAAGAAAACACAGTTTGAATAATCTGATTCTATACACCTTTTAAAGAACATATATTTGTGGGTAAAGATTTAATGTCAGACTCTTTGAGGAAACCAAATTGCCATGGCAGCAGACCACAGGAGGAAAATCAATTAAAAGAATTACATTACTTTTGGCAACTTACTGCTACCATTCATGAGCAAAATGGTAAATTATATTTTCAACATTGGTCACACAAACCCAATGACATCTATAAATGCAACAAGAGCTCTAATCCCCAAGCCAGCTACAGTTTTGACCAAAGAAGAAAAGTCAGCTGTGAGTTGTTTTCTTTATTTTCCTTATTTTTTTAAAGTATCAGTTGAACTATGTACTGAGCTGATATGAATGTGTCTTTTGACTTTTGATTTGCTATTCATATGAATATAAATAAATATGATGAACGCTTCTAAAAAGATGAATATATTGTGATATGTGCTTTCAGTTTGTTTTCTTCTACATTTCTTCTTTATGTCTCTTTTTATTTGTTATGTATAATGCTGCATCTATGTTAGAGGCAAGGTACATGAGGTAATCTCTTATTCACTCAACTTCTGTTAGTGAGAAAGGCAAGCTGTCAAGAAGTTGGTCCGATTCAAAAGATTACCTCACCCACTTTATCTCTTTAATATCCTGGGAACAACACAGCTACAACCACTTTAAATGGTAAGTCTTTTTTAAGGTTTATTTTCCTAGCCACACAACTGTACCTCTGCAGGTCTTTCCACTTATTTTCCCCTCTTACTGGAATTGAATGGGATTCCCCTCTGGCATACTGGCACCTATTTCCTGGGGTGACTTGGCCACGTGGCTCTTTTTTTTTACTCAACAACGTTCAGCCTGGAGTACCGGCACCTCTTTTGCTTACAAAAAAAGCACTATATAAGCCTATTGATTTTAAAAGCCCTCTAATAATAATGCCAACAAATATAGCCTCTGTTGATACCCCAATATGTCTTTCTCTCTTCCCCTAGAAACTGGCAGAATATTTGCCTATTTAAAGGGTAAGATTTTAATGATGTGAAGGCTGAGTGTATTGCACCCCTACTTTTATGTATATAAATATCATAATCATATGTGCAAATCTGCATGCCAAAATGATCCTAAATACAGAATTCCTTATGCAATTGTGAGCCTGTTTGTTCATTGAAATACCACAATGTTCCATTCAAATGGAAATTTGGTGCACAAAAACTTCATTTTATCAAGCAACTATGATCACTATAGAGATAAATACATGCCCAATTTTGAACTATGTATGTATTGCCATCAATGTTCCCTCTAATCTCTTCCATGTATGTGGGGAACTCTTCTATCCGTATGCAGAATAAATGTTGTATGTGCATGGAAGCATATGCAAATATGCACCTATAGTAGAAACAAAAATCCTAGCTGTGGGCACTTTGATAATCAGCCTGGGAAGCACTTGAATCTCTCCTGAGTGGCCATACAACTGCACGACTTATAGAGAACACTGATTGCCACACTTCTCTGCTGTTGTGAGTGGCTGCACTGTGTTCAGAGATGGGCGCCTGGCCAGCAGTCGCTGTGCTCCACGGTCCACTTTGCATTTAGAACTTAATGGCTAGACTCCTACTGATACGTCTGGAGGAATCGACTTTATTCATTATTATGAATAAAATGTATGCAGTTAGTTTTTTCCCCTAAAACTTCTCACACACTCCCAGAATACATTTTGCTCCCTCGCCCTCCCGCAGTTTGAGAGCCTCTGGGTCTGGGGTAAGGTATTGTGCTGCTGTTGTAACTTCCAAGCGCAAGCATAAGATCTTTGAGACATATTTAGCAAAACTCACCTATAATATTACAGCAGCATATACGGTGTCAGCACTATTTAAATGATAATCGCTCGCATTACCTGTCCCATTATGATGGTAGACGTACACTCAGGTTGGCCTGGTGTGGAGTTGCAACTTTAGTTGCAAGAGTTGTGTTCAGATTCTATGCTAGGCAGTGATTCGATAGACAGAATAAATTTTGTCACGTGCACTGAGCCATGTGTGGATGTGCACAGGGGGGCCCATGGATGTAGGCAACCTCGGCAGTTGCCTAGGGTGCTGCGTTTAACGCAGCACCCAATGATGACATCACGCCATTGAGGGCTATGGAGGCGGGGGCACCAATCATGCATTCCGCCTAGGGTGCCAGTTGCCGGCAGCTCTCCTCGAGCCGCTCCTGGATATGCACCAACAATAGAAACAAATGCTACTGGATACTGATGCTCTGCTAATCAGCTGGCAGCACCTGAATCTCTCCTGAGCAGCCACCTCAGCTTACAGGGAACTCTGCATCCAGCCACTTTTCTTCTAGTCTAGACCATAATTCTGCCCACCTTTCCAAAGAAAAAGTAAAGCAAATTACAGCCAGAGAAAGGTTCCTAGAGATGTGTCCTTTTCTTGTTTTCTCCCCACTGTTTCCCTTCTCCCCCACTTTGAAGTTTCAGCTCCACTGAAAAATATTTTGAACCAAGTTTATTTCTCCTGCCTGCCCCGGGGGTCTACATGATTGCCTCTGACTGGGTTCTTTGGCCTTGTATTATATGCTGTTCTTATATTTCCCTCTCTTTGTTCCCTCTTTCTCCCAGTCTTCAACCTACTCAACATTTTCTCTTCCTGTAGTTCTCATCCTATTCTTCCCTCCCCGGCTCTGCCACTACATGGCTCACCCACTAACTCACTGGCGGCCACTTGCATTTTTCTCCCACATGCTCCGTTGTGCTGCTTTTCAAGCCTCACACCTCTCTTTGGTGCGGGGGGGGGGGGGGAGAAGGGAAAGAGGAAGTCTTCCAGTGTATTCTCAAATGTTCTCTGTGACAGACGGCGTGAGGGACACCTCTCCTTTTATAATAGTTTAGATTTTAGATGCGACAGTTTCATCCAAATACAGTATCATATAAAAAGAATTTAAGCCTTAAAAAATGGGAGTTTAAAAACAAAACAAAACATAATACACCTGTGACAGGGCATCCCCCTCCCATCACTGGGAAGGAGGGGGTTAAACCAGCCCTTAGAGCTGAGAAGGCTCCACCCACTGAGACTTACTGGGCATGCCTGAATTGCTCTGCTATAAAACAGAGGAGCCCAGCTCAGTTGGGGCTGGTAGCTGGAGGGAGAGGACGTGTCTTGCCAGCTCATTAGTAACGTTAGTTCGAACTACCACGTCCCAGTACACACTTCCTGGTTCAAATCAGCTGTGATTCGAACTAGCGCGCCGGCGAAATCATGCTAATGAAGCGTGGTATATTTAAATCCCCGCTTCATTAGCAATTTCGGTCACCTACATTTGCATCCCTATCTTGAGATAGGGAGCAAGTGTAGACGTACCCTAAGAGACATGCTCTAGGAAGCAAAAAGGGTGAAATATGGGAGTGATGGGTGCAGGTCGGACATGCCCACCCAGCTCTGAACAGGGTCCTCTCCCCAGCCACACGAGAACACCCTTAAAATAGCACTGCTATTGTTGATGCTTGATTTCAGTTAATAGGGGTATCAGCATTGTCAGTTTTCTAACGTGTGTAGATTTGTGTGGGTTATAGGAATATGTGTATGTGTGTGTGTATATATATATGTCAATCTATAGCAGCTTTAACATTTTTTATTTATGTAATGAACTCACTAATGTGCATGACTGCCTGCTATTGGAAGAGTTCAGAACTGCTTATTTGTGTACTGCTGACTCTAGCAGTATTTCTTCTGTACCTCAAGTGGTAGGGTTGTATGTTTCTGGGGAAGAAAATCTGAATTCAAAACCTGTTGCTATGATGTTCCAAGTGTTCCTGGTAATAGATTGTAGATCTGGGCATGTGAGGTTATAAATGGTATAACTTGAGAGCAGAATTTAGCCTTTTGTTTAGGGAATTCTCACTAACAGAAATACATGTGAAGTTAATATTCTTATTTAGGGAAGAAAATCATATTACAAAAATTTAAGTTCTTTTTAAGAGCTAATAACTAGGGCTGACTAGAAAAAACTGTAACAACTCATTTTCTATTGGAATATGCATTTTTGCAACACTGAAGTGCTTTGCAAAATTATGAAAGAGATGGAGAAAATGAATAAAGTCTGTTTAAAAAAAAATTCAGAATTAGACATTTCGATTTTTCTTTCAGAAGTAACCCTTTGGGTTGATTGAATTTTGTATTCATAAAATGAAAGGTAAAAATTAAAACAGACTTATTCAAATTTGTCAAAACAAAATCAACCTGAAATAATTGTTTTGAAATAATCATTCACAGAAAATTTCAGAATCTGGAGGGTTCTATTCTAAATCAGGAGCTGACCAGGGGCCACGTGCAGCTTGACCTGCTGCTCACAAACAGGGAGAAACTAGTAGGGGAAGTAGAGGTGGGTGACAACCTGGGAAGCTGTGATCATGAGATGGTAGATTTCAGGATCCTGACCAAAGGAAGAAAGGAGAGTAGCAAAATACACACCCTGGATTTCAGAAAAGCAGACTTTGACTCCCTCAGAGAACTGATGGGAGGATTCCCTGGGATGCTTACATGAAAGGGAAAGGAGTCCAGGAGAGTTGGCAGTATTTTAAAGAAGCCTTATTAAAGGCACAGGAAGACACCATCCCGATACGCAGCAAGAAAAGCAAATGTGGTAGGCGACCAGATTGGTTTACCGGGGACATCCTTGGTGAGCTTAAACACAGAAAGGAAGCTTACAAGAAGTGGAAACTTGGACAGATGACTAGGGAGGAGTATAAATATATTGCTCGAGAATGCAGGGGAGTTATCAGGCAGGCAAAAGCGCAATTGGAATTGCAGCTACCAGGCGATGTGAAGGATAACAAGAAATGTTTCTACAGGCATGTTAGCAATAAGCGGGTCATCAGAGAGGGTGTGGGGCCCTTACTGGATGAGGGAGGTAACCCAGTGACAGATGATGTGGAAAAAGCTGAAGTACTGAATGCTTTCTTTGCCTCTGTCTTCATGGACAAGGTCAGCTCCCAGACAAATGCACTAGGCAACACAGTATGGGAAGGAGGTAGACAGTCCTTGGTGGGGAAAGAACAAGTTAGGAACTATTTAGAAAAGCTAAACATACACAAATCCATGGGCCCAGATTTAATGCATCCGAGGGTACTGAGGGAGTTGGCAAATGTCATTGCAGAGACTTTGGTCATTTTCTTTGAAAACTCATGGAGATCGGGAGAGATCCCAGATGATTGGGAAAAGGCAAATGTAGTGCCCATCCTTTAAAATGGGAAGAAGGACAATCCAGGGAACTACAGACCAGTCAGCCTTACCTCAGTCCCCGGAAAAATGATGGAAGGGATCCTCAAGGAATCCATTTTGAAGCACTTAGAAGAGGGGAAAGTGATCAGGAATAATCAACATGAATTCACGAAGGGCAAGTCGTGCCTGGCCAATCTGATTAGCTTCTATGATGAGGTAACTAGCTCTGTGGATATGGGAAAGTTGGTGGATGTGATATACCGTGACTTTAGCAAGGCTTTTGATACGGTCTCCCACAATATTCTTGCCAACAAGTTAAGGGAATATGGATTGGGTAAATGGACTGTAAGATGGATAGAAATCTGGATAGACTGTTGGGCCCAACTGGTAGTGATCAATGGCTCGATATCAGGTTGGCAGTCAGTTTCTAGCGGAGTGCCCCAAGGATGTATTCTTGGACCGGTTTTGTTCAACATCTTTGTTAATGACCTGGATGAGGGGATGGATTGCACCCTCAGCAAGTTCGCAGATGACACTAATCTAGGGGGAGAGGTAGATATGCTGGAGGGCAGGGATAGGGCCCAGAGTGACCTGGACAGATTAGAGGATTGGGCCAAAAGAAATCTGATGAAGTTCAACAGGGACAAGTGTAAGAGTCCTGCACTTGGGATGGAAGCATCCCAAGCATTGTCACAGGCTGGGGACCAAATGGCTAAGTAGCAGTTCTGCAGAAAAGGACCTGGGGATTACAGTGGATGAGAAGCTGGATATGCGTCAACAGTGTGCCCTTGTAGCCAAGAAGGCGAATGGCATATTAGGTTGCATTAGGAGGAGCACTGCCAGCAGATCCAGAGAAGTGATTACTCCCCTTTATTCGGCTCTGGTGAGGCCACATCTGGAATATTGTGTCCAGTTCTAGTCCTCCCACTATAGAGAGGATGTGGACACATTGGAGAGGGTACAGCGGAGGGAGACCAAAATGATTAGGGGGCTGGAGCACATGACCTATGGGGAGAGACTGAGGGATTTGGGTTTGTTTAGTCTTCAGAAGAGAACAGTGAGGGGGGATTTGATAGCAGCCTTCAACTTCCTGAAGGGAAGTTCCAAAGAGGATGGAGAAAGGCTGTTCACAGTAGTGACAGATGGCAGAACAAGGAGCAATGGTCTCAAGTTACAGTGGGAGAGGTCTTGGTTGGATATTAGGAAAAACTATTTCTCTAGGAGGGTGGTGAAGTACTGGAATGGGTTACCTGGGGAGGTGGTGGAATCTCCATCGCTAGAGGTTTTTAAGTCTCGGCTTGACAAAGCCCTTGCTGGGTTGATTTAGTTGGGATTGGACCAGCCTTGGGCAGGGGGCTAGACCTGATAACCTCCTGAGGTCTCTTCCAGCTCTATGATTCTATGAAAAGAACACAAAGTTTGAAATCTCAAATTCCCCCACAGAATGGAATTTTCGTTTTCCACACAACTCTAGTCATAATGCAGGACACAGTAATAAAAGACTGTTTGTGTCTACTGGGAATATTTGTGTCTGCTTTCCAACAACTGAAGTCATGAATATTTCATGAACATCTACAAAACAGAAGCCAATGTGACATTATTGCTCAGTAATACTGGGTGAGAAAATACCATTGCTGGGATCTGTGAAACTAGAATCCAGGTTTGCGGAACATGAAACCCCTGATATTGCCATCAGAAGGGCAGGGAGAGCTATATCCAGGGAATACTGTGGAAATTACATATGACAGGAAGTATCACCCAAAGGATCCAAAAAACAGGACTATGTAGCACTTTAAAGACTAACAAGATGGTTTATTAGGTGATGAGCTTTCGTGGGCCAGACCCACTTCCTCAGATCAAATTGTGGAAGAAAATAGGCATGACCATATATACCAAAGGGATGCAATTAAAAAAAAGTGAACACATATAGAAAGGACAAATCAAATTTCAGAACAGAGGGGGAATAAGGGGGGGGGGAGGTAAATGTCTGTGAGCTAATGATATTAGAGGTGATAATTGGGGAAGCTATCTTTGTAATGGGTAAAGTAATTAGGTAATCAAGTCATTGAGATAATGCCCTTGCTGGTTGAAATGGCAAGAAACTGTTTTTTCTTTGTGATACTGATATTACCTGCATACTGCTTCAAAGACATTTTCACACCAGGCTTGAAAGAGAAACCTCTGAACTGTCATTCATGCTTAAATTTGACACTTTACGCCGGGGTCTTAACAAAGACCCTAATTACCTTACCCATTACAAAGATAGCTTCCCCAATTATCACCTCTAATATCATTAGCTCACAGACATTTACCTCCCCCCCCCCATCCCCCCTCTGTTCTGAAATTTGATTTGTCCTTTCTATATGTGTTCACTTTTTTTTAATTGTATCCCTTTGGTATATATGGTCATGCCTATTTTCTTCCACAATTTGATCTGAGGAAATGGGTCTGGCCCACGAAAGCTCATCACCTAATAAACCATCTTGTTAGTCTTTAAAGTGCTACATAGTCCTGTTTTTTGTTTCAGCTAGACTAGACTAACACGGCTACATCTCTATTACTATTCTACATCCAAAGGATCCAGAGTGACAGTACTCTGCAGCCCTCTGATTGGTGAAGCCCAAATTTTAACCCTGGAGAATGCCTCAGGAAATTGTCTGGGGAACCATACAGACTTCTGGCTTGCTGTGACTCTTCACAACATCTTACCTTTCGGTTGCTAATCTCCAATCCCATTCTGATGTTTGCTTATTGAACTCTGCTGTAGTGCTTCCTCTGGCCCTGCTCACAGACTAGTGGCATGTGACTGTCCTTAATGTGTAGATAAAAGCCCAGTTATGAACACTAGGCCAGACCACCAACACTCAGTCCTCATACATCCAGTGTTTCATTTTATTTCTCTTATGTGCATCATGCAACATGTATTTTTATGAGAGGTGGTATATATATTCATGTGTTTTATAAGCTTTACGTGTCATGTTCCCTGTAATTATTATTTTTTCACAGAATTTATAAAAATGAAATTAAAAAAAGGAAAACTTATGAAGTAGACTACTCCCTGGAATAGAAAAAGGAATGAATGATGGGGACTGTAAGAATCATTAACATGTTCCTGATGACTTTTTCTTCCATTACCTTATTGCATTAGAAGATAAGATTTTTGCCTTTTTAAGCTTGTTTATTTTTCTTTCAGTATACACTATTCTACCCATTAAAGTACTTTGAAAGCTCAAAGCTGGAACAGATTTGCCTTCATCTCACTCAGTGAAAATGCTTTTGATGCATATATTTATCTTTATTTGCCTTTAAAATGTCAAGCAAGACATCAACACCATTTGCTACTGTTACTGTGCTTGTCCTGCACCCCTCTGTTGACCAGCCTGTTTTGACATCCCTCCTTGTACCTAATGTGCATTTTGATACATATTATCAAAACATAGTATGTGAACTACATGCATAAAATGTTTCATATGCTTCATTTTTTCCCATTGAAATTAGAAGCATTTGGAGGTCCAGGGTCTGAAAAGTGACTATAATAGCTCTGTAAGTGCTAATCCAACATATAAAATATGTGTCCTGTGAGTCATAAGGAGGAAATGGGATCCTGTATTACACCTGTTATAGCAATGGCTAAAATGTGTAGGTGTGGCTGTTGTTATTATTTATTATTATATATTATTTGTTTACCATAGAGGGCCTCGTCATTGGCCAGGATCCAGTTGCATTAGGTGGTGTACAAAACAATGCACAAAAATCAGTCCTGTTGTCCAGAGTGCTTACAAACTGAGTATAAATCAAGCAATGGCAGATGGAAACAGACTATATCAGTCAGCAGTAATTCCAGCACCCAAGCAGCCTAAGCATTATTCAGTAGTTTTCCAGGCATCATGGTAAAGAAAGTTCTGAGGAGGATTTTGAAGGAAGATAATGAAATAGCTTTAGTTATGGGGAGCTTCTCCCAAGAATGAGAAACAGAATGGGAGAAAGTGTAAGTGTACATGTTTGAATATTTAATAAGTGGATGATGAGAGCTGGCATTATGGCCAGGCCAGGATGAACATCTCAGTGGTAAAGAGGCTGGGATAGGCTGCAAAAAGCCTTGAACATGCAGACAAGCAGCAATAGAGAAGGGGGAGCCAGAGAGGAGTGAAAAGGGTAGACAAAGAAAATAGATAACTCATAGCAATCTGCCAAAGTCCATAGTACAGCATAAATACACAGCCATGAACAAATAAACCAACAGTCCCTTAGTATCTGAACATCTGGGTGTTCAAATACTATAGTGATGTATGGTATAAATGCGCAGAAAGAGAGAATTGCACAGTGGATTTTGAACAGTGAAATATAATCAGTAGTGCCTTCCATAACTGTTTATCCATCACAGGAGTTAAAGGAAATCCTGTTTGGTGACATAGCACAATCTATATTGTTTAGTTAGTCTAGGACACAGAGAAAAGAGAGATTTACATTTGTTGACTGAAGGAGGTAAACACAATGAAGAACTTTTAGCATTTTTCAAAAGGAATATGAGTATTAACACCTCATTTCTGGTCACAAATATAAGTAATTACATTTTTCCTCTTTATATTCCCATACAGTTCCATGTGGAGATAGCATTATTCACCTCCTTTCCTAAACTGCTGTTTTATGCCAGCAGGGGCAACTGAACAGCTGCCTTACTAGATTCCAAAGGTGAGTACCTTTCTGTGGTGGATGAAGTGAACTTTACAAAACCCTTACCTACATCTCATGAGATATTGTGACTGGCTTAATTAGATAATGCTAATAAAATATGATAAAATACTTGGATTAAAAGCATTATATAAGTACAAATTAATTATTATTAATATTAACACTACCTTGATCTAAAAGGCAATTTGAATGAAGAGTAAAAAATTGAGATTTCTGTGTGAGTCATGCCCAAATTGTGGTAAGCTTCCCCATATCATAAATCTCCCACACTGATTAAATTATTTCTAAGTGGAGTTGAAGTAATAGGGCAGAAAAACTTAAGTGACAGTAACACGTGCTAGTCACATGTACTGTGAGTCATAACTGAAACGCCAACATTCAATTCTCTGTTCACATTTTGAGCATAAGACACCATATTCACTAGGGGTATGTCTATACTTGCTCCCTAGTTCGAACTAGGTATGCAAATGTAGGCAACCAAAATTGCTAATGAAGTGGGGATTTAAATATCTCGTGCTTCATTAGCATAATCTCACCCGTACGCTATTCCGCTCACCAACTGATTCGAACCAGGAAGTGAGTTCCAGGCCACGTTAGTTCGAATTAAACCCCTTGGTTTGAACTAATGTTACTCATTTTTTGAGGAGTAATGTTAGTTCAAACCAAGGGGTTTGATTCGAACTAACGCGGCCCGGAGCACACTTCCTGGTTCGAATCAGCAGGTGAGCGGAATAGTGCGCGGGCAAGATTATACTAATGAAGCGCGAGATATTTAAATCCCCACTTCATTAGCAATTTCGGTAGCCTACATTTGCATCCCTAGTTCGAACTAGGGTAGACGTACCCTAACAGAGAACTGCCTGTCATTATCTTAATTGAATAGGAAAAAATATATACCACAAAGTTTTTTTGAAACTTCAGCTTTGATGCAAATCTATGATAATATAGTATATCTATTCTTGTCACTGAGTGAATATAAGTGGAACCAGGTTTCATCCACTGTGTGTTTTGTACATGTTTGTTGGATGGTAAGCCATGTAGGCCTATTCCCACAAGAATAGAACAAAACAAACAGAACTGCCGAGCCTCAGGTGCGGTCCTGCCCTGGCCTCCTGGATTGCATGGTGACTCGGAACATTTTCGTACCAACCTTTTGGCCAGTAGGACTGAGTTTTTTTTCATGCCAGTTGGGAAGTTAGGTAATTCCACTGAATTTCAAAGGGATAAAATACATGACTCCTTTATTCTCTTTGGGAACCAATCTCCTAGATTTTTATTTCAATTAATATTTTTTAATTTAAAAAGATAAAGATTGAGCTTAAATAAATATATAAAATATAGCATATAAAACTATTTAAAATGATATAATTGTAAGTATATCTAGTGCAAAGAAGTGTTCTGCCTTTAGAAGTAGATAATATGAGCACATTTTTTTTCTGACGACATTTGAACTCAGAAAGCCAAATTATAATTTAGTTACTCCATATAGGTGGCCAATGAAATTTTGTTTTTTAAAATAGTCAATTAAAAAAATTAAAACGTTCACATGCACTTAGTTCCCTTTGTTGTAAGTGAAAGACTTGATGTGAAGACTTGACTAAAGTGTAGCGCTTAAATGGCGTTCTTAATGTCTGAGTCACTCATTTTCATTTTTTTATCCTTTGTCCTTCATTATAAAGGGGATTACACATTCTGAGTATGTTAGATTATAATTATTTATGTCCATAGATCATCTCACTAGAGAATATCATATTATTTCTCACCTTCTGGTTCAAGCAAGAACTAACCCAGAATATCAGACACAGTCATCACCCCAATATTTTAATTTGTTCCCTCCCAGTAACACCTAATACATTAAATTGTTTAATTTAATACAGAAACATTAATTTCCCTGCTCTCTGACCCTTTTTCATGAAAATGAAACTCACATTTCAAAATAAACTTCAGCAGAGCCTAGCAAAGGCTCAGAGCTGTTTGCATTCTCCCTGTGAGTGGAAGGGCAACAATGACACACGTAAGTGACTTCATGCCCTGTGTGTGTGCAGTGGGTATGATGGATTTGAACTTCACGCAGATAGAATATGTCTTTCCACGCACATAGCTAGAGCAAGAGTTCTTTGGGGGGGAAATTTAGAAGAGGTCACAGTCGGCTGTGGCTCTATATGGCCATTAATTCATCCTATATCTTATGATCGTGGCCCAAGGATTTGTGTGTCCCTTATCAGGGAATTGAACCATGGAATCCATATCGGGAGCCATCCAATAGTCTCTCCCTTGGCCTATGATATCTTATTATTATAAGATTGCCTGAAGACCTCTTTTTGTGCACAAAGGAGTAACCACCCTGTGGTCCCTTTACTTCTGGACTAGCCTTTCAGAGGGGGCACTGCAGGATTTAAATAGGATGAAGTCCGTTACGTGGGCAAGCCATCCACATTTGGGTGGCTGTTATCTTCTGTATGCTCTGAATGAAAGCACAGAAAGGTCTGCATTCTCTCTATGAATTCACTTGGGATGTTTCCTTTCACACCGTTCATTATTTCCAACTTGCCATGCCAACTCCAGAAAGACTGCACAAATTGTGAACATATGTGCTCGGACAGATTTTTCTTTACATACTGAAGATGGCTTATGATTTTTATAAAAATAACATTTTTTTTCAATATTCAGCCAAGCATCCAAATTCAAGCCAAGTGCAAGCAGATGCAGTTCCATTGACTTCAGAATAGTTACATCCACTTACAGCAAGCCTGAACTGACCCACAATCTATCATCAACTAATCACACAAAGTTTATTCCAAAGTAAATCTTATTGTTCTTTATTGATGTATTAAAGGAACAGTGAAAACAGAAAAAGGAAACTAAAAAAGCCACATGCAAAATATCAATAATTCTGTTTCATAACAGTCTCTCTTTTAACAGGAAATTTCCCTTAACCAAATTAAATTGAGGCAGCTAATTCTACCCTTTGCTAATCCATGTATTTTTTTTCTTTTATAATTCTATTTCCTATTGCATTATAAGGTTTTAGATAGATAGCCTTGCTTAATTAGTTCAACATGTACAGTCAGTAGCTTATATGTATTTATTTGATTTAGATGTATATACAAATTTGTGTGCTGATTCTGTATATTTTATGGCAGAATTTACAAATGAAAGGCTTTTAAAAATTTGTGTATTCTACCAATGGGAAAAATATGTTCCAATTTTTATCTCAGAAGCCAAACTAATAATAAAGTCCTTTGATATTATTGATATGCTTTACTATTTGTATTAACATAGCACCTAAGAGCCCTAGGCATGAAAGAAGACTCCACCATGCTAGGCACTATACAAACATAGTATGATGGAGAGTTCTGGAGACCAGACTCCAGCCCAAGCCTGAATGGCTGCATTGCAACAGGGGATGGATCACTTGGGGTGTGTCTAAACTACACCCCTCTGTCGGCAGAGGAATGTAAATTAGACACATCAAAAGTGCAAATGCAGCCGGGATTTAAATATCCCATGCTTCATTTGCACAATGGAGGCCGCCGCTTTTTTTTGAAACAAGGCTTTTTGAAAAAAAACGGCAGTTTAGACAGGGCATTTTCGACAGAAATGCCCCATTTTGAAAGATCCGGTACTCATCAAAAAATGAATCCCGGCTTCATTTGCACTTTCTAAGTGTCTAATTTACATCCCTCTGCCGACAGAGGGGTATAGTTTAGACACACCCTTGATGATTACCTGTTCTGTTCATTCCCTTTGGGGCATTTGGCATTGGCCATGGTTGGAAGACAGGATACTGGGCTAGACAGACCATTAGTCTGATCCAGTATGGCTGTTCGAATGACTGAGCCAATATATTTCCAGGCACATGAATTGAGACAAACAATGACATCAGGAATCCATCTCTGTCCTCCACCAGCTATTTTGAAGGCAATAAGAACATGTGGAAGAGAAGACTTTGAACTGGGGAGGTAGGTCCCAAACAAAGCAGGGAATTTAACCTGTGTTTAAAGGACTGGGTGCTTCTTACAACATCTGCTGAAAAAACCTGCTTCATTAAAACCTTGCTTCACCTGATTGAGTTGAGGATTTAGTGCTTTAGGAGTTAGACTGAGATTTTACTTTTTATTTCTTTTGTAACCAACTCTGACCTCTATGCATAACACATAGCATCACTTAAAATCTTTCTGCACTGTTCAAGAGAAGGTCTTAAGCAGTGTAAGATGATGGCATCCCTCTCCAAATGGAACAGATTATAATTTGAAGGATGGTCTGCACTGGATGAGTTATTGCCAGAGAGTTCCCATAAATGAGACCTTAATAAAGCTGCAGCCTAGCAAAACGACATTCCTGGTGTCTAGGCCAACACTTTGTGCACTTCCTTCCTAGTACCTCTGTTAATATTATTCTAACTTTGAAAATATTATTTTGTAATGTACACATCTCAGTTTCCAAGAGTTCCATTAGCTCCCAGGATATGTATATCCTCTATGTGTGTCATCCAAACTTAGTTGAGAGTTTCAGTAGTCATTCTTTTCTTTTCTTTTCTTCTTCCCAGTATGATGAAGTATGAATAAATAGAGGTCTGTCAAACATTTCCATATTCTGTGCCTTTTCATGTGTCTCCAGAGATAATAGTAAAATCAATAGGTACATCTACAAGATGCAGAGATCATCACTGTAGGGGGGAAAAGATCATTTGACAAAAATTCCACTGTACTCATTATCATTTTGTATTACTGACAAATCTTTGTTGGCACAATCTACCCATTAAGCTATCGATCCTGCAAAATGCTGAGTGCTCTGGCCCTGATCCAAACAAGCACCTAAGCACATGCTTCATTTTAAGCAGATGAGTTGGCACGTGGAAATCGAATCTGCTTAAACACCTTGCAGGTGTTATATTGAGTTTGTTTAGATCATTAATCAACAAGACATCAAGTGGTCAAATTCAACTGGTTTATTAATTAAAGATTAGACATCTAAAATTAATCAACATGATAAAGAAAGAAAACACACTCCTAATCAGGGGTCCAGCAACTGCAGCCCATGCTGATCTGAATTTCTTCGATTTTATGGGTTTTACAGAGTGCTTATTTACTTCTTTCTACACTTTGTGGTTAAATGTGTAACTAACATTGCCAATCAACTAAACTCAACAACCAAAATGTTTTAAGGGTACTGTTGCTGACCTGTGATGTACAGCAGGTTAGATTCATGATCTGGTAGTCCCTCTTGGCCTCTGTGGCTATATCTAGACTGCAGTGTTAAATTGGAAAAAGATATGCAATTTGCAGTATGCAAATTGCATATATTTTTCTGATTTACTTTTGAAAGAGGCTTTTCCGAAATTTGGCGCATCTACAAGGTGCCAAATTTAGGAAAAAAAGTGCTCTTAAGACACATCCCTTATGCCTCGCAGAACAAAGTTTACAGGATAGTGAAAGAGCTAAATTTTTTTTTGGAAAAGCGGATGCATTCCTTGGATGCGGCATTGCTTTTCTGGGATACCAGAGGTATCTTGGAAAAGCAATGCAGTCTAAACGTAGCCTATGACATTTCCCCCATTAAACTGATCTGGATGTACAATACACTAACCTAAAGTTTATGATCTGTAGATGTGAAAAGTGGCTTTGATTTATCAAGTCAGCTCCCTGGTAACAAATTGGCATCTCCAATGGAAGTCATTGTGTCTTTTCACTGGAAGACTATTTGCTTTATAGCAACTCACCTGAGCATGTATCCTTAGCAAAACCATAAATAACTTCCATGAGATTTTTAGTAAGTAAGATTTTATGTTGCCTCATTGTATGTCCTTCTGTTCACTAAGGGTATGTCTACACAGCAGCGTTACCTCAAAATAACATAGTCTGCATCTATACACAAATAGTTATTTTGACATAATGTCAAAATAATGTCCAGCTGGAGGATTTCTTACTCTGACTCCTGCAACCCTCATTTTACGAGGATTAAAGGAAATTGGAGGAGGAGTGCTCTTTCTCAGACTCACTACTGTGTACACAGCACCAAAAGCTGAGATAAGCTATTTCGCCTTCAGCTACACAATTGACATAAATCAAGTTGTGTAGCTTATTTCAAATTTCGCCCTGATGTGTAGACATAACGTAATATAGACATAATTTTATTTTCTCAAGTATAGTGAGCTAAGAAAATTCAATAATAAACACATATACTCTAAAACAGTCTTGATATTGGCATAAAAACAGGATATGACATAAAGAATAATCACAAATGACATTAATTGTTAATCAAATACTTTAATATAACACTAACTAGTTATAATAGATTGAGGAAAATGCAAGAAAATGTTTTATGATTCATACTACTCTAGCAGTTCCTGGCAAATCCCGTGGTTTATAGCTTTGATTTTTATTTAGGCATCTTTGTTTTGTGGTAATTGGCTTATTGTTACAATTACTGATATCAGTTAGAGTTTTTATAAATTTCAATGTTCCTAGCATCCTTAATGTACAGAGACTAAAAAGACTAGTCATTGAAGACAATAGAAATACAAAATTAATCTTATTTAAGGTTTAGTTACAACACAAAATGTTTAATACATGAGAGGTATTCTGATTCTACAGTGAAAGATTAAGTATTTAGAGAGAAAGAAAGAGATTAGATTAATTAATCATCTAAATTATGGTTCCAGTATTTTCTAAATGTTCATATTTTTCAATTTAGATATTTTGCATTTACAGAATTGAATGATTTTATCGTTTATAAGCAATCCTTGATTACATCCTAAATTGACAGCTCTGCTGATTTTGTAATCATTGGGATCTCTGCATGACCCCATCACATCACATCAAAGAAACAGAAAGGGAAGAGAAGGGTATTTACTTGTCCATTTGTCAGCACTTCAAAGAATCTATACTAAGTTTATCCAGAAGTTGAATTGAAGTTTGTTAGCTTAGAAAAGCTTCTAAAACATACACATAACACAGAAAAACATGCAGCAGCTAGATTAAAATATCTAGAGATATGTCAAACACTGAAACCCCCCACAACTGATTTAATAATTCTTTATTAAAAGCAGCCCACAGACCAGATGCAATTCACCAGGGTCACCTCTGACTGGCCACCAGACACTTTATTTACCAGGACATCCACAGGTATATGGTCACTTGCAGCTCCTGTTGGAAATGGTTAGCAGGAAGCAGTGCGGGCCATGGCTAACAGGAGCTGTGAGCGGCTGTACCTCTGGACACATAGGTAAATAAAGTGTCTGGCGGCCCACCAAACATTAACTCTGGTGAATTGTGTCCAGCCCGCGGGCCGCTTATTGTCCACCCCTGCTTTAGCACCAGTGGATCTGCAGGCCTTACAGAACATTTCTTATCTATTTCTTTCAGAGAAATTTTGGAACATAGCATACAAAAATGGATATGCTAAGAAAAAAGAAAGTGATAATTTGTTCCATCCCACTAGACATTGATGATATCATTTGCTGCCCTTGCATGACAAGATATACAGACAGGGGGCTCAGTTCACTTCTAGATTACAATGGGTTTCCTGCTAGCAATCATAGTCCAACCATTTTCTCATCTGTCTGCCTATGCGTGGGTCACACTGAAGTCAGCAGGAGCTGCTGGATGCTCAGCACTTTTCAAAATCAGGCCACCCATATAAGTGACTAATTATAGATTTTGGAAACTAATTTTAGGCAAATATTTCTGACAATTCTGGCCAAAGCATGTTGACACCAACACAGTACAAATAACCTTTCTTATGACTAAAAGCAGTAAACCAAGCAGCATTTATGGAAGAAATAATAATTGGGCAGGGCACATAACAGAGTTAGTTGGTAGAACAGATTATTGCAAAGTGTAATGTGTCTGCTCTGGAGAAATATAAACACAGATGCACAAAAGGAATGCAAGATATCAGCACTGAGAGAGGTTCACAGTGTTTTTAGGGTTTCTCTACACATGAAAACTAGTCTGGAATAAGGTAGACTGAATTTAAAATACATCTACTATTCCTAATTAACTCCATATATGGATGCTTGTATTCTGGTAGAAGAGTGTCTTAATTACAGATGAGTTTCATCCAAGTGAAGGGAAGACTGTCATTTTGTATAGCAGGAGTTAAATATGCCAGAAAGTGAGGACTATAGAGACCTGGCTGAAGGGCTAAGTCATGAAAGAGAACCCTGACTCCCAGAGGAAAAAGAGATCACAGGAAAAGGAACTGACAGAAGGGACATGGGACCTGTGAAAACAAGGGAAATGAAGAGAAGCCCTAGTGGTGAGTGGATCCTGTGACTTAAAGTCAAGATTGCAACAGATCAAAGAAACAATAGAGAAAAGTCCAGAAAGGATCTATCTTGATAGGAGGACCCCTTGGAACTTTAGATATTTAGCTTATTACAGGACCATTTACCTGATTATCTTAAGCTATTTACATTTAACTCATCTGTTTTACAATTCAAAGATTTCAGTAACAAGAAGTCAATAATACATCAAGTTATTAGAACAATGCATCAAAACTAACCTGCTTTATCTGAT
This sequence comes from Pelochelys cantorii, assembly GCA_032595735.1. Lineage (NCBI taxonomy): Eukaryota > Metazoa > Chordata > Testudines > Trionychidae > Pelochelys > Pelochelys cantorii. Next base: position 59,959,089 of record CM064328.1, on the reverse strand, counting down.
TAAGTGCACTGAAAGGAGAGTATCACGGCCTTCAGCACTTCAAAAGAGATTGAGTCATTTTTCATATTCTCACCTCTGGCGACGTGTACCATAGGGGAAAAAAACCAAGTCAGTTAACAAAACCTGTAACTTTAATGACTAGGAGTAGAAAGAATATAGAAACTTTTAAAAAATTAACTTGTTAAGAATACACAATAAAGGCAGCCTTAGGTTTCATGTTAATATTTCTTTATTTTGATTATTAGTCTGTAATATTAGCAAATGTTGGAGGCTTGAACTACGAAGTCAGCTTCAGTCTAATCAGTGGTACTACCATTTGGGAAAAGGGACAAGTACACTTGTCTGAACATTTCAAAGTCAATGGAACAGTATGGGGGGAGCAAGGAGGAGGGAATAGTCATTAGATTTACTGTGAAACAATTATGCTATTTCTTCGGGTAGTGTCCCCGTGGGTGCTCCACTCTAGGTGTCGGGCTTGTCCTGCGCCGCAGTTCGGAGATTCGGAGCCGTGGTTCAGCCAGACCGTGCATGTGTGGCAGCGCATGCTGTTCGCACTGTTCGTGAGCCTGCGCGTGGTCCGGGTCCCGCCAGTTCCTCCTGACCGTTCATGGTCACAGGCAGAGCAAAATCGCTCTCTTCAGAGTGACCAAAAAAAAATGTGTAAAATAAGTTATAAATAGTTAGTCAATAGTTCGTAGTTAGTTAGTTAGTTATAGATTAGTCATTTCCTCGTTCTAGTTTAAAAAAAAATGTTTTTCCTCATAGTTCTTGTTCAGTCAACATGCCGGGATCCCCCAGTTTCAAGAAGTGCGTGGAGTGCCGCGATGCAATGCCAGCGTCTGACGGACACTCATTGTGCATTAAGTGTTTGGGTGAGGGTCATATCCCTCAAAAATGCCCACATTGTTCTAAACTAACTGCCCGAGCCAGACGTGACCGTGAGATGCGGTTAAAAATGCTCCTCTTCAGCAAGGCTCTACAGCTCGCTGATACTGAGACCTCCAGACTGCTGACGTCTTCGGCTCTAACACTGGCCAAAAAGTCACCCCTCTGACACTCATCGACCTTGCGCAGGAGTGTGGGGGACAGGCCGGGTACCTCGGGATCGATGGTACCCCGGCATGCTGACAGGCACAAGTCAAGCCACAGCATATCAGAGCCGAGCCCTTCCCTTCATAGGGAGGCTACTCTGGCACCGACTGCAGCCCCAAGACCAGAATCCACCCTGGCTCCCGTTAAAAGAAAGCCTGTGGCACCGACAACCGTGCACGTCTCGGCTCCGACATCCGCACCGATGCTGACATCACCAGTTGGTCCTGCACCGCCCACTACAGCACCGGCTACTGCGGCGCTGGCTACTGCAGCACCGGCTACTACACCGCCGCCTTCGGAACCATCTCCGGTACCCTCACGGAGCTGCTCATCCACACCGGCATTGGTACTGACCACCACAATGGCACCGAAGTACATCAGTGCGCAGTGCCATTGAATCATCGGCACAGCATACAGCGGACCCTTTTTCAGGGCACTCTGCGGCACCGATACAGCACAGGTCTCACACTGCAGCATATATGTCTCCGGTGCGGGGAAAGGCTAAACACAAATCCAGAAGGGTATTAACACCTTCCCCAAGCCCGGAACCAGTTGCTTTCTCTCCCCAGCTGCAGTCACCAGCCTCTGTCTTTTCAGCACCACTACAACAGGAAAGTCATGCTACTCTCATGCCCCAACAACAGAGACCCTCACCACGGTATTCACCATCACCACAATGTTATCGTAGGCATTCACGCTCGCCATCATATGCCAGGCATAGATCCCATTCTCCTCGATCACCAACCCGATCCTCTTATTCCAGGTACCGTTATGGCTCTGAAAGGAGATACTCACCAGGTTATTCTCCAAGGCAGTATTACCATGATCGTTACCATCGGCACCGCGAAGACTACTCTTGACCTCACTACTCTTCAAGACACTCTTCCTCGAGGTCCCCACAACGTAACCAATGAAGTCCTCACAGTAGTCTCAGGTCACCAACCCCTCCACAACCATCTACAAGACCGCCTACACTGTGTGGGGATGTGCCTCTACCACCTCGACAACCAGTGCAAATACCCAAGCCTGAGCAAATGCAATCTCAAGCCCAATCTCCAATGGACCAATCTTCTTCCTTGCCGGACGATGCAGTCTTTCCTGGGGACTCTTCCCCCACAGACGACATCTGACAATTACACAAACTGTTTAAGAGGGTAGTGGAATCTCAAAAAGTCCAGATAACGGAGGTTCAACAGAAATAGCATCGCCTCCTAAAACATCTTCAACCATCACAAAAATAAAAAATGGCGTTACCGTTGGATGAGGCAATCCTTGAGATTGCAGACGAAATATGGCAGACACCTGCCTCTGCTCACGCCAGACATAAAAGAGCAGACAAGAAATATTTCATTCCCTCAAAGGGGAAGGAGTTTCTGTTTACGCATCCACAGCCAAATTCATTGGTTGTTGACACAGCCCAACAGAGACACCACAATATAAGAACGCCGCTGCTGATAAAGAGTCTAAGAGGCTAGACCTCTTTGGCCAAAAGGTTTACTCCTCCTCTCTGGACATTGCAGATGTGGTGGCTCGTACCATGGCAACATCAGTGGTCATGAGAAAGTCATCGTGGCCTCAGTGCCCAAGGAGCTTCAGGCCAGAGTCGAGGACTTGCCCTTTGATAGGCAGAGTCTTTTTACCAAAAAGACTGATCAAGTTTTACACTTGGGCAAAGACTCCAGAACAACTTTAAGAATGCTCAGCAAGTAGACACTGCCTTACCATTGCAAGCATTACACACCCTACAACAAACAGAGGCCCTTCTCATACACCGGACCCAAATACAGACAATATGAACAGCAACATCTTATCTTACTGCCCCTGTATAAAACTATGGTACGCCCACATCTTGAATACTGTGTACAGATGTGGTCTCCTCACCTCAAAAAAGATATTTTGGCCTTGGAAAGGGTTCAGAAAAGGGCAACTAAATTGATTAGGGGTTTGGAACGGGTCCCATATGAGGAGAGGTTAAAGCGACTGGGACTTTTCAGTTTAGAAAAGAGGAGACTGAGGGGGATATGATAGAGGTGTATAAAATCATGAGTGGTATGGAGAGGGCCGATAAAGAAAAGTTATTTATTAGTTCCCTAAATAGAAGAACTAGAGGACACCAAATGAAATTAATGGGTAGCAGGTTTAAAACTAATAAAAGAAAGTTCTTCTTCACACAGCGTGTAGTCAGCATGTGGAACTCCTTGCCAGAGGAGGCTGTGAAGGCTAGGACTATAACAGAGTTTAAAGAGAAGCTAGATAATTTCATGGAGGTTAGGTCCATAAAAGGCTATTAGCCAGGGGATAAAATGGTGTCCTTGGCCTCTGTTTGACAGAGGCTGGAGAGGGATGGCAGGAGACAAATCGCTTGATCATTGTCTTCGGTCCACCCCCTCTGGGGCACCTGGTGCTGGCCACTGTCGGCAGACAGGATACTGGGCTAGATGGACCTTTGGTCTGACCCGGTACGGCCGTTCTTATGTTCTTATGTTCTAACAGCGCCGCAGACCCTGCCAACAAAAATGTAGACCACAGACGGGTAGAGCGCTCAACCCTCAGAACAACAGACAGCTGGTTTGACGGTCGTGTCGAGGGACTGTGAACCATTCTATTAACATATCCCCCAGAATCACAGAAGTTGTTTCACCATCGTCTGAGACGCTACCAACTCAGGTGGTTTACCATCACCACAGACCGTTGGGTCCGAGAACTGATAACATCAGGATACTCGATTCCGCTCCTGTCTCTTCCTCCTACCTCTCCCCCAACCCTGTCCCTTTTCAGGGACCCATTTCATGACACTCTCTTATTACAAGAGGTCATGCGAGTCCTGGAGATTGGAGTGGTGGAAAGAGTTCCCGAACAATTCCAGGGCAGAGGATTTTATTCCAATTATTTCCTCACCAAGAAGAAGTCAGGAGGATGGAGGCCTAACCTAGACCTTCGATGTCTCAATCGGTATCTCGGGAAACACAAATTCAAAATGGTGACTTTAGCTTCTATCTTCCCGGCAATAAACACGGGAGACTGGTTCACGTCCCCCTTTGCAGGATGCGTATTTCCATGTGACAATACACCCAGCACACAGACACTTCTATAGATTCGTCACAGGCACGCAGCACTTTCAGTACAAGGTTCTTCCATTCGGCCTATCGTCAGCACCCAGGATTTTTTCCAAGATGCTATCAGTGGTTGCTGCGTATCTACACCACCAAGGTGTTATGATAGTCCTGTACCTGGATGACTGTTTGATCAAGGTCCATACTTACGATCACATGCTTCGCGCCACCGAAGTCACAAGGGCCTTATTTTCGATTCTCGGCCTTGTACTCAATGTCCCGAAGTCCTTGCTCATACCACAAACATCCCTTGAGTTCATTGGGGCAAGGTTAGATTCTACGATGGGCAGGACCTATCCTCCTTTGGAAAGATTCCACAAAATACTGATCCTTACACAGACACTTTCTATCAGTCCCAAGTTGCCGATACTTACCTGTCTGCAACTTATGGGACACATGGACATATGTGGTAAGACACGTGAGGTTACACCTCAGATGCCTCCAACACTGGCTGGCATCAATTTATTGTCCTGGCAATCAGGATGTACACAGAACAGTAACGGTACCACCCAGTGTACACCAATCCCTAACATGGTGGACTTCTCAGGCCAACATGCTCTCCGGTGTTCCATTCCACCAGCCACAACCCACAGTTCAAATTACTTCCGACGCACCTCTGCTAGGTTGGGGAGCCCACTGCGAGGGTGAACATGCTCAAGGTCAATGGAGTGCACAAGAGGCCCTTCAACATATCAATTTCCTAGAGCTCAGGGCAGTATTCAATGCATGCAGGACATTCCTACCAAAGATTCACTGTCAGATGGTTCAAATCTTTACCGACAACACTACCATGATTTACTACATCAATCGCCAGGCCAGATCCAGGTCCCTCTGCGCAGAAGCCACGAAATTATGGAACTGGTGTATATGCCACGGAGTTACCATTGTGGGCACATACCTCCCCGGCAAGAACAACACGATTGCCGATGCCTTCAGCAGACATTTTTTTCCCCCAGCACAACTGGGAACTCAACCCAGAGGTAACCCAATCCATATTTCAACGATGGGGATACCCCGCTATAGACCTCTTCGCAACACATTTCAATGCAAAATGCCCGAAGTACTGCTCCAGAGCGGGTCTGGGGCTGGGATCCCTCGGGAATGCATTTCTGATAAACAGGGGTCACCATCTACTCTATGCCTTTCCACCAGTTCCACTTCTTCCAAGGATACTGGAGAAGATAACCAAAGATGGAGCCATAGTCATACTCCGTTCTGGCCCAGACAGACATGGCTTCCCCTCCTTCTGCAAATGTCCCTCCAACCCCCATACCAGTTGCCGAAGCAACCCGACCTTCTGACACAACCAGGACTGTCAATGCCACATTCCCAAATCGACTGGCTACACCTAACGGCGTGGCTCCTGGCTGGTTCCATAGCTCAGAAATCCTCTGCTCCCAAGAGGTGAAACAAGTACTAATGTATAGTAGACGCGATTCCACGTGCAAAACAAACTTTATAAATGGCGTTGTTTTCATTCGTGGTGTTTAAGCAATAACCTCGACGTGGCATCCATTCCAATCCATCGCATTCTGGACTATGTACTTTACTTGCACCACTCAGGATTGGGACTCTCATCCATCAAAGTCCACCTCTCAGCGATCTCTGCATTTAGACATTCAACAGAAGGTTTCTCAATATTTGCTCACCTCATGACCAAACGCCTTTTGAAAGGCCTAGCAAATCTATACCCCCCGCACAGGTAGCCTCCTGCTCTATGGGATCTGGACCCTAACCCATCCACCGTTCGAGCCCTTAGCTACCTGTGACATCCCTACACTCACTATGAAAGTTGCCTTCCTCCTAGCTATAACATCGGCTCGACAGGTGGGCAAACTGGCTGCCCTTTTGGCCAACACGCCATATACTCTTTTTACTAGCCAGTGCGTAATACTTCAGTCCCACCCCAACTTCTTGCCAAAGGTGAACTCAGAATTTCACATCAATGAGTCTATCATACTCCCAGCATTCTACCCCAAACCACATACCTCCAGTCATGAAGCCTGCTTACATATCTCAGACGTTCGTAGAGCCTTGGCTGTCTTCCTTGAGAGGACACACCCTTTCCATCAGTCGCAACGACTTCTATTATGTTCTGATGAACGAACCAAGGGCCAATCATTGTCTTCGCAACGCATTTCTAAGATAATTGTAAAATGTATTACAACTCGCTACTCACTATGCAGCAGGCCCCTACCTACATCAATTAATGCTCATTCCACTCGGGCAACATCTACCTCAATGGCCTTCCTTAAAGGCGTCCCAATGCAAGATATTCGCTGTATGGCAACACGGTCTTCGGACATGACATTTGCTAAGCGTTATGCGATCAATGCTATTGCTCGAGAATCAGCGCTGGCCTCTGCAGTGCTGTCCATAGCAACCAGATCCTAAATCCGATCCCACCTCCGTAAATGAGGCTACTGCTCTGTACTCACCTAGAGTGGAGCACCCACAGGGACATTACCCGAAGAAGAAGAGGAAGTTACTCATCTTGTGCAGTAACAACGGTTCTTCGAGGTGTGTCCCTCAATGGGTGCTCCATGACCTGCCCTCCTCCCCGCTTTGGAGTCTCTTCTTTATATTTTTCAGGAGTGACCGATCAGGAGGAACTGGCAGAAGCCGAACCATGCGCAGACTTGTGAACAGCGCAAACAGCATGCTGTGCCATACACGTGCGGTCCGGCTGAACCATGGCTATGAATCTCCGACCTGCGGCTTGGGACAAGCCTGACTCCTAGAGTGGAGCACCCATGGGGACACACACCTCAGAGAACCATCATTACTGCACAAGGTGAGTAACTTCCTCTTCTACACACTCTAAATGCTCTCTTTACTAAGAATTAAAGGCACAGATAACTTCTGTATGTAAAGCAGGCAGCTGACAGTTCAAATTCTGGGAAGCTAATCTTTCTCTGTGTGTTTATTTTTCATTCTTTGTGGGGAAGGCCAGCCATAGGTGGAGCCTATCTGTACAGCAAAGGGGACTCAATCTAGCAGTCTAGATCAGAGGTGGGCCATAAGTGGCCCACGGGCTGGACACAGGTCACCAAAATCAGCACCGTTAATCAACAGAATACTAATTGACATTTATTAAATATTTGTGAATGTTTTCTACATTTTTCAAATATACTGATTTCTATTACAACACAAAATAAAAGGTGTACAGTGATCATGTTATGTTATTTTCATTGCAAATATTTGCACTGTACAACAATAAAAAGAAATAATATTTTTCAATTCACTTCATACAAGTACTGTAGTGTAATATCTTTATTGTGCAAATTTAACTTCCAAATGTAGATTTTCGGACATAACTGCACTCAAAAACTTAATGTTGTTTGCTTCTTACTTACAATATCAACTGAAAGTGAGAATAGGCATTCACATAGCATTATTGTAGCTTGTGCTGCATGGTATTTATGTGCCAAATATGCTAAGCATTGGTATGGCTCTCCATGCTCTAGACACCATTCAAAAGGACATGCTTCCATGCTGATGATACTCATGAAAAAATGTGTTAATTATATTTATGTCTGAACACCATTGGGAAGAACAGTATGCCTCCTGTTTTGTTTTTGTTTTTTTACTTGCATTCTGCTATATATTTGATTTTATAGCAGTCTTGGATGATGGAAAAATTGTTCATTTTCAGAACACTTTAACTACAATTTTTACAAAATGCAAAGAAGGCACCAATGTGAGATTTCTAAAGATAGCTACAGTACTCGACTCAAGGCTTAAGAATCTGAAGTGCCTTCCCAAATCTGAGAGGGAAGAAGCATGGAACATGCTATCAGAAGTCTTAATAGATCAAACCTCTGATGGGGAAATTACAGAACCGGAACCACCAAAAAGGAAAGTCAATCTTCTTTTGGTGGCATCTGACTCAGATGATGAAAATTAACATGCGTCTGTTTGCACTGCTTTGGATTGTTATCAAGCCAAACCCATCATCCGCATGGATACACATCCTGTGGAATAGTGGTTGAAGCATAAAGGGATACTTGAATCTTTAATATATCTGGCATGTAAATATCTTGCAATGCCAGTTACAACAGTACCATGTGGATGCCTGTTCACACATCCAGGTGACATTGTGAACAAGCGGCAGGCAGCATTATCTCCTGCAAATTATAACCAAACTTGTTTAGCTGAGCAACTGGCTGAACAAGAAATAGCACTGAGTGGACTTGTAGGTGCTAAAGTTTTACATTATTTTATTTTTAAATGCAGTTATTTTTTGTATATACCTATATGTACCTATATTTGTAAGTTCAATTTTCATGATAAAGATATTGCACCATAGTACTAGTATTAAATGAATTGAAAAACACTATTTTTGGTTTTCACATAGTAAATATTTGTAATAAAAATAAATATAAAGTGAGCACTGTACACTTTGTATTCCGAGTTGTAATGGAAATCAATATATTTGAAAAATGTAGAAAACATCCAAAATATTTAAATAAATGGTATCCTATTATTGTTTAGCAGTGTGATTAATAACAATTTTTAATAATTTGACAGCCCTAATTTTTATGACTCACATCACTATTTTGCTAATTAAAATGATCAGTGGTGAAAAATAAAGTGAAAGTAATTATTTAAGTCATACTTGCCTCTAATTCCATCTGTCTTGTTCTTTGTTGCAGCTGAATTTGCTCATTTCATTTTTCCAATTGGAAATAATTCTGCCCTGATATCTATTAGAATCTTTCCGTTCCCAGCCAAATGTCCTCTCTTTTATCCTTTCATAAGGTCTCCCATCAGTGATAATAGTTGTCAAGTTCCACATTTTGGTCAAAGTACAGTAAAGGTCCAGATTCCAGAGAAATTAACAATAATAATAAGCAAATAATAAGGATAGGGGATCTGTTCAAAATCATCTGGTCATATGGATTTGGTGAGTGGTTTGACTATTGACTACCTTTGAATTAGATAATATTTTATGGTAAAATTGATTTATTTCATTTTCATTTAGTGCCTCAACTGACTGTGTGTTGTTTATGTAGAAGATGAAACCAAAACAACTAAAAACATTTTGATTCAGACCTTTAGTTAGTCTCTGTCTAGAAGCACTATTTTGATACAACTTAAGTCAGTAAAAAGCTGACTTAAGCTATGCTAAAACAAAGGTGCTCTTATTCTGAAATATTTTCACACGGAGACTTGCAGCAGATGTGATGTAGTTTTTGCAGTTCCAGTTCCCATGTAGACAAGCCCTGAATTACAAAATGTCATTAGCAGCTATTTAACAAGAAAATGTCACTTTATGAACTTTCAATATATTTTCAGGTTAAATACCATGAAACAGGTAATTTGAGTGAAAAGATAAAACACTGGGTATGCTAAAAGAAAATAGTTACTAAGTATCTTTAATATTTTTGGATCTTTTTGAATGAAAGATATTTTCGTCTGTGTAATTTTTGTAACTAACAGTTTTATAAGATTTATAATTTGTTTAATGCAGCTAAAGCTTAAAAAATGTAGGATGTATACCACTCAACTTTTTTCTCTCCTCTTTTTGAAACTAAGGTGTCTTTTTTTAGTGTTTATCTCACTAAAAGTGCCTTCTGAACACCTTCAAAGCAAACTCAATTTCTTAGAAATGTCACAGAAATTAGAAATGGACAGAACCTCTGAGCCTTTACACAGAAAAAAATAGCTCAATGAACAGCTTGTGTCTTTAATTATTTTGATTTTATAGAGCACTGGATTTCAAAATTATTTTGAAGCTTGTTTATTTTAAGGCTTTATCTAAAATAAATCTTTCATCACTTTACTTACCTTTTAAGCTTGAACTGTATAGAGTCACTTTCAGGAAAAAATGTTTTTCAAATACGAATATAGCAAAAAGCCCTACTACTTCTAACACTCTTTCCCTAAGCCCTTATAAAAGTATTATTTGAATTACAGTATTGCACTTATGCCTCACAGTTAAGGGCTTTTTGGTATTTCCATTACAAAGTTCTATCATCAAGGGCTTTTACAGTATTCTTGAATCTATAATCCTTTTGGGGTTTCCTGTATTAGACCAGATTTTGAAGGGTTTCTATGGAACTACGTAGATATTGTGCAGGGGATTTATTTAGCAAGTGTATTGTTGTGAATGTATGTATCTAGTGTAACTTAAGGGTTTCTCTTTTAGTCACAAATGTGTATAATTTTTATTATTTTCTTTAAAACTTGTAAGTACTGTAGTTTGGAAATGAACAGATGACATTTAGGGTTGTATATGGAATCATGACTCTGACATTTATAAGAGTACACATATTTAATTTATAAACAATTAAATCCACTCAGGTTTTAGAGAAAAAAATCATGAGCACTTTTACCACATGCACATCTATGGCGGATAGAAATGGTTTTGTCATATGTGACTACAAAATGAATGAAAACTGTTTCTCTCTCCAACTAAAGATGAAAGGATGCTGGTGCTTGTTATGAGACTCTAGTTTAAAAATCAATATTGCCTTGGTCCTCAGCTGCAGCCTTGTGTGACATTTCTATTCATATCCTCAAAAGCTGCCCTGCTCTTCACAAAGAGAGTGAAGTGGCAAACCAAACTACTTAACACAAGGGATGTGTTTGTAGGGACATATAATTATTAGGGAGAGAGACAGAGAAAAAGAAAAGAAGATGGAAACCATATCCCTCCTATATCTTAACACAGTGTGTCTTAATCTTTTTAAGACTGAGGAACACCAAATAATAATTTTTTTTATGGGGAACACCAAGCATTTTTTTGCTGAGCCAAAAAAAAAAAAAGGTAAGGGGAGGGAAGGCTGTGGGGGGAAAAGTTATTGAGGGAAAAAAAGGGGTCGGGGGAAAGTTATTGAGCCAAAAAAAAAAGTCGCCTGCCATTTGCCATTTGAATTCTGTTGTTCTCCGCAGCACACCTCTGACTGCCACAGTTTAAGAAACACTGTCTTAATATCTCCAAATTCTCCATTGCTCTCTGTCTCTACTCTTGCACTTCACAAACTTGGGTGTCTTACAAAGCTTTTCTGTTGTAGCTCCCAGGAGATCCTGCTCACAAGCAAATTACTCAGCACGAAGGTTACATCATCATGGTCCAGCAGCTCTGACCACAACAGATTATCAGCAATGCTCCAGTCACACTCTGGCTTTCACCAGCCTCGGTTACTACTTGCAGAATATCCCCAACATACTCCCAATCCCGAATTTTCCCAAACACATATGTCCTGCACTTACCAGCCCTTGCCTGGATATGACCGATATTAATAGTTTGTTGACCCTGTAAAGGATCAATATTTAACACTCTTCTACTTTAACTGAAATTACCAAACAGTTCTGTTTAAGCCCAACACTGAAGTAGGTTAAAGCAGTGTTTCTCAAAGTGGGCTGTGTACCCACTTTGGGAATGTTGCTAGCAGGCCCACGCCACTTTGGTTACCTAAAAGGTCCGTAGCCATGGAGCTTCATGGTTCCCATTGGCTCCGGTTTGCCGTTCCCAGCCAAGAGAGCAAAATATGCTTTTCTTTTAAATCAACAAGAACAAGCCCTGAAAACAGGGTAACCGTGAATACTTTTGGGTTGGAGAAGAATAGATGGTCAGCAAAAGATTTCTCAGGTCTGGAAAAAATGCTAGGTCCAGCGCCCCAACGTGGACTATGTATAAAAACCCCTCATATCCTGAAGCATTTAAAATATTGCTCCTTGAAAGCATTCAACAGCTAGAGATACTGTTCTAAGTAAATGTTTGACATTAAGAGAATTTGAATGTAACAAAATAGTATCTCTCTTGCAATGGCTACAATTATGGTTGAGGAGGCAGTTTTATTGTCAAATCCTATTTTATGATACTTAGAGCTTGTCAGAAATATGGCCCTTAGTGCTAGCATTTTTCATATTTGTTCACCATCCAAACACAAATTATTTTTGAAAATATGATAAAGTTCAACCTGGCTTGTTGTGAGTTATGGGAATATGAAAAAATAGTTGTCTTCATCAGCTGAAAAATGTTTCAGATTTTTTTCCCCTCTAATTCCAGTAACTTTAAATTATTAGGAGTCTCACTAAAGGCTAACATGGGCTCACTAGTCAGTTGCCTTTGGTATGTTTGGAAAAACCTGGTTTGGAAATAATAAAGTCACACATTTTAAAATTCCAAAACCTAATCATAACTCTGTCACATTTCCCATATGTATTCATGTGTTGTTGTCCTTCAGATATGTGCTAGAGTTCTAATGAAGTCACAGGGAGTTGTACATGCACATCTATGTGTAGAATTTGACCATAAGATGTAAACATAATATCCAAACTACAAACTACTGGAGCAGAACAAAGAATGAAAGTTGCATCTCTCAGAAAAATAAAGTTGTATCTCCAGGAAAAATACTCAAAAAACCTAACTGTAAATGGAAGAAGATTATCTCTACCAATGCTTTACAAGGTATTATTAGAAGACTTACCTGGCATTGACCAGGTCCTTCAGGGTAGGGGACGCATGTGTGTGTGTGTGTGTGTGTAGGTGTAGGGGTCAGGGTAGGAACTTGGGGATGTGTGTGGGGGGAGTAGAGTAGCAGGCTGAGACAAGGGAGGGAATGGGGGAGAGAGTGAGGGATGGGGAGTGAGGGGCTCAGAATGGAGGGTCGCATCCATTGGTGCCTTTTCTTTCTTCCCCCCTATCCTGGCCACTTGGCTTTCTGTTCCCCTGCCTCCTGCCACCAGGGGCCTTTTCTCTTCCCCCAACTCTGGTGCTGCAGCCTAAAGCTGGGGGGGGAGGGTGCTGAGTAGGGGGGTTACTTACTCAGTCTGGTGGCAGGCAAGATGGTGGAGCCCCAGCCCAGCTGCCTACTCTCTTAGTGGTGCAGCTGCCCCCAGTGGACACTTTCAGTATTGAGTCCTTCCTCTCTACATCCCCTCCCTTTCCATGTTATGGAAAACAGTCCCATTCCTGGCACAACCAAACCCTGACTTTGCTTTCAGTGAGGACAGGAGGAAGCTGCATACCAAATTTATTCACCCTAGCTGTTACTGTTTAGGAAGAATTCTTAAAAAACAGACTCACAGATGGACAGACAGACATTTCTAAAATATATATATATATATATATAGATTGATTTCACACTAGGTAACCAGAGATCAGTGTACAGAAAAAACTGGTTAAATTCCAGTTTACAAACATGAAGTGAGATCTATGTAATACATGTATCAATATATTAGACAGAACTGTCTGTTCTCATGATAATTTCCCAAATCAACCAAGCAGTTGCCCTTTCTCAATTGTAGTTTTCTCCTTTTCTTTCCCCATATAACCAAAAGAATTAAAAACATTTTCAACTAAATGTTACTTACCACTTAACTATATAATACAATCTAGTAATCAAATATTAACCATTAAACCAAATGTTGCAGTTAAAATCAACAACCAACCAGTGATTTTACAAATTGTAATATGAAAAATAACAGTCTTATTTAAACCAAACGTTAACATAAAAATGCATGGATTTACAAAGTAATGCCACACAGAAGGGTTTTAATGATAATATAAATCACATCAGCTCAATTGAATTGTAAAAGTATGCATACTGTAAAATCTAGCATCACTTCAATTGCATTCTCTTTCTCTCTGATAAGGTGTTTGTAGAATAAATTGCCACACTATCTCAATACTTCTTTCTGGGAGCAGAGTTGACAAGATTGTTAAATTTTTTACATTTTCTTGTGAAGTTATAGTCAGGTATAGTTTTTCCCTTTGAGAGCAAATATAGTTAAAGGCAGTACAAGCTATAAATTCTAGGAGATAGGTGATTGTCCATTCCATGGGAGAATTTAAGATGCAATCACAGAGTATGACTGGTATCTTTCCACAGTGGTAAAGGCAATCAGTTCTCCCTTCTGATACAATTTACAGTAAAGCAATAGTATCTAATCTTGGGCCCCAATTGTGGACCTTGAGGTTCTAAACCAATAGCCCCTAATTTTTCATGGTCATGCCATCACCATCTGTCTGCACACTTGGGAGCTGGAACCAGAAGTGAGGACACGGCTCCTTTTCATTATGATCATCTAGTCTGACCCCCCTGCACAATGCAGGCCATAGAATCTCACCCACCCTCTCCTAGAATAATCTTCTCACCTATATCTCAGATATTGAAGTCCTCAAATGGTTTAAGGACCCCAAGATGCAGAGAATCCTCCAGCAAGTGATCCGTGCCCCATGCTACAGAGGAAGGCGAAAAACCTCCAGGGCCTCTGCCAATCTACCCTGGAGGAAAATTCCTTCCCGACCCCAAATATGGCGATCAGCTGAACCCTGAGCATGTGGGCAAGACTCACCAGCTAGACAACCAGGACCAATCCCAACTAGATCAACCCAGTCAGGGCTTTGTCAAGCAGAGACTTAAATACCTCTAGGGATGGAGACTCCACTACTTCCCTAGGTAACCCATTCCAGTGTTTCACCACTCTCCTAGTGAAATAGTTTTTCCTAATATCCAACCTGGACCTCTCCCACCACAACTTAAGACCATTGCTCCTTGTTCTGCCATCCGTCACTACTGAGAACAGCCTTTCTCCATCCTCTTTGGAACCTCCCTTCAGGAAGTTGAAGGCTGCTATCAAATCCCCCCTCACTCTTCGCTTCTGAAGACTAAACAGACCCAACTCCCTTAGCCTCTCCTCATAGGTCATATGCTCCAGCCCCCTAATCATTTTGGTTGCCCTCTGCTGGACCCTCTCTAATGTGTCCACATCCTTTTTGTACTGGGGGGCCCAGAACTGGACACAATACTCCAGATGTGGCCTCACCAGAGCCGAATAAAGGGGAATAATGACATCTCTGGATCTGCTGGCAATGCTCCTCTTAAAGCAACCAAATATGCCATTAGCCTTCTTGGCTACAAGGGCACACTGTTGACTCATATCCAGGTTCTCATCCACTGTAACCCCCAGGTTCTT
Organism: Pelochelys cantorii; assembly: GCA_032595735.1. Lineage (NCBI taxonomy): Eukaryota > Metazoa > Chordata > Testudines > Trionychidae > Pelochelys > Pelochelys cantorii. The sequence continues at coordinate 59,943,955 of CM064328.1, read as the reverse complement.
TTCTGCAGAACTACTACTTAGCTGGTTGGTCCCCAGCCTGTAACAATGCTTGGGATTCTTCCGTCCCAAGTGCAGGACTCTGCACTTGTCCTTGTTGAACCTCATCAGATTTCTTGTGGCCCAATCAATTTGTCTAAGTCACTCTGGACCCTATCTCTGCCCTCAAACATATCTACCTCTCCCCCTAGCTTAGTGTCATCTGCACACTTGCTGAGGGCGCAATCCATCCCTCATCCAGGTCATTAATAAAGATATTGAACAAAACCGGTCCTAAAACCGAACTTTGGGGCACTCCGCTAGAAACCGACCGCCATCCTGACATCGAGCCGTTGATCACTACCCGCTGGGCCCGACCTTCTAGCCAGCTTTCTATCCATCTTACCGTCCATTTACCCAATCCACATTCCCTTAACTTGCTGGCAAGAATATTGTGGGAGACCGTATCAAAAGCCTTGCTAAAGTCACAGTATACCACATCCACTGACTTTCCCATGTCTACAGAGCCAGTTACCTCATCATAGAAGCTAATCAGATTGGTCAGGCACGACTTGCCCTTTGTGAATCCATGCTGACTATTCTTGATCACTTTTCCCTCTTCCAAGTGCCTCAAAATGGATTCCTTAAGGATCCCTTCCATGATTTTTCCAGGGACCGAGGTAACACTGACTGGCCTATAGTTCCCTGGATCGTCCTTCTTCCCTTTTTGAAGATGGGCACTACATTTTCCTTTTTCCAATCATCCGGGATCTCTCCTGATCTCCATGACTTTTCAAAGATAACGGCCAAAGACTCCTCAATGACATTTGCCAACTCCCTCAGTACCCTCGGATGCATTAAGTCCGGACCCATGGATTTGTGTACGTTTAGCTTTTCTAAATAGTTCCTAAACTGTTCTTTACCCACCAAGGGCTGTCCATCTTCATCCCATCTTGCGTCACTTAGCGCATTAGTCTGGGAGCTGACCCTGTCCGTGAAGACAGAGGCAAAGAAAGCATTGAATACTTCAGCTTTCCCCACATCATCTGTCACTAGGTTACCTCCTTCATCCAGTAGGGGCCCCACACCCTCTCTGATCACCTTCTTCTTGCTAACATGCCTGTAGAAACCTTTCTTGTTATCCTTCACATCCTTTTGCCAGTCGCAATTCCAACTGAGCTTTCGCCTTCCTGATAACCGCCCGGCATTCTCGAGCTATACATTTATAGCTCTCCCTGGTCATTTGTCCATGTTTCCAATTTTTGTAAGCTCCCTTTTTGTGCTTAAGTTCACCAAGGATTTCCCCTGTAAGCCAATCCGGTCTCCTACCATGTTTGCTTCTCTTGCTACGCATCGGGATGGTTTCTTTCTGTGCCTTCAATAAGGCTTCTTTAAAATACTGCCAGCTCTCCTGGACTCCTTTCCCCTTCATGTTAGCATCCCAGGGGATTCTACCCATCAGGTCTCTGAGGGAGTCAAAGTCTGCTTTTCTGAAGTCCAAGGTGTGTATTTTACTACTCTCTTTTCTTCCTTTGGTCAGAATCCTGACATCTACCATCTCATGATCACTGCTTCCGAGGCTGTCACCCACCTCTACTTCCCCTATTAGTTCCTCCCTGTTTGTGAGCAGAAGGTCAAGCTGTGCATGGCCCCTGGTCGGATCCTTTAGCACTTGTACCAAGAAGTTATCCCCAACATTCTCCAAAAACTTCCTGTATTGCCTGTGTACTGCCATATTGGTCTCCCAACAGATGTCAGGGTGATTAAAGTCCCCCACGAGAACCAGGGCCTGAGATCTGGAAGCTTCATTTAGTTGTCCGAAGAAAGCCTCATCTACCTGATTCAGTGGCCTGTAGTAGATACCAACCACAACATCATTGCTGTTGTTTGCACCTCTAAACTTAACCCATAGACTCTCAACAGGCTTTTCTCCCTCTATATACTGGAGTTCTGAGCAATCATAGTGCTCTCTTACATATAGTGCAACTCCTCCTCCTTTTCTCCCCTGCCTGTTCTTCCTGAACAGTTTATACCCTTCTATGACTGCGCTCCAGTCATGCGAGTCATCCCACCAAGTCTCTGTTATCCCAATTAAATCATATTTCTTGGACTGGGCCAGGCCCTCCAGTTCTTCCTGTTTGTTGCCCAGGCTTCTCACATTGGTGTACAAACACCTCAGATAACCAGTTGATCGCCCTACCTTTTCCATTTGAATCCGGGGTCCTCCTTTGTTGCTCGTTCCTCTTTGCATTTTTTCCCGGTATCCGACTTTCCCACTCGCCTCAGGGTTTTGGTCACCGATTTAAAGCCCTCCTCACTAAGTTTGCAAGCCTGCCTGCGAAGATGCTCCTTCTTCTCTTTGTTAGGTGGATCCCATCTCTTTCTAAGAATCCTTGTGCCCGGAACAGAGTCCCATGGTCAAAGAAACCAGAGCCCTCTCTCAGACACCACCTGCGTAACCACACATTTGCTTCCTCAATTTGATGATCCCTGCTCAGTCCTTTCCCTTCAACAGGGAGGATGGACGAGAACACCACTTGTGCTCCAAATTCTTTGATCCTTCTTCCCAGTGCTACATAATCTGCAGTAACCCGCTCAAGGTCATTCTTGGCCATATTGTTAGTTCCCACATGGAGAAGCAGGAAGGGGTAGCGAGCCGAAGGTTTGATCAGTTTTGTAAGTCTCTCAGTCACATCCTGAATTTGAGCTCCCAGAAAGCAGCACACCTCTCAAGATTCCAGGTCTTGACGGCAGATGAATGGCTCAGTCCCTCTTAGGAGGGAGTCCCTGACCACCACCACCCGTCGTCTTCTTTGGGGGTGGTGGTCGTGGAACCCCCATCCTTAGGACTACGCATCCCATACCTTCCAGTAGATGGTGTTCCCTTCCGGGTTTCTTCCTTGTGAGGTCCCTTCCCAAGCATTCACCACCGCAGAGCCTGTGGGGAGAGCCTGAAAGTGATTACTTACCTCTATAGCATTGGGGGATTCCTGTGCTGGCCTTTTTCCCCTTCTAGAAGTTACATGCTGCCAGTTCTCTTCCTGGTCCTGTTCTGCCCTCTCTGGCTCTTCCGCCTGCTATGATTGCAGGATTAACCGCTGCCTTCTATCGAGGAAGTCTTCATCCTCTCTGATTGAGCGTAGGGTCAACACTTGGGCCTCCAGTCTTCTAATTTTTTCTTCCAAAATGGTGACCAGCTTGCACTTAGTGCAGATGAAATCTGTTCTTTCTTCCGGGAGGAAGACAAACATGGCACATGCTGTGCAGGTAACAACAGAAGACCTATCACCATCCATACCTGCTGTCCTGGAAAAAGGATTTAAAAGAAAGGCAAGAGTACCGCGCCCCCTTCTCAACTCCCTCTCTAAACTCCCTGTTTGCACTCACCTGTTCGCAAGCTCCTTAGTCGCTTGCTCACTGCTTTATAAAGCCCTGGACTGCCTGAAAGTCCCTCCCCCTACCAAGGCTCAGCCAATCAGCAGAGGCTTCTAGAATTCAAATCATAACCTGAACCAGAGAGGGAGCCGCAGCTGCAGCCAAGGGCTGAGGCTAGACGTGGGGCTGTGATCTGGAATGGAGCCATAGCAGCTGGGGTTGGGGTTAGGGCCGGAAGTGGGGCCACAGCCAAGGAGCCAAGGCTGTGCCGTAGTCATCAATGCTGCTGGTGGGGCAAGGAGCAGAATCATGGCTTGAGGTACAACAGAGCTAAGTTACACTCCCTTTCTATCCTCCTGTGGGGCTGGCCCCGACACCTCTGGTCTTCAAGGACAACTGTATTAGAAGAAAAGTATTTGTTTAGGATTAGGAAATGTTTCCTGAGCCACACCAGGAGATTTTTTAACAGATATGTTTGAATCAGACCCATTAATAGGTGGAGATGGTGGCATTATTTTATTCATTATTATTTGTACTGTGGTACTGCCACCACTTCTCCTGCAATTTCATGAGCCACATTAAGCCTTGATTGGCTCTGCCTGAGAAGATCTGCGTGAGAAGAGTGGGGAAAAGATAAAGCATAAATTGTGACTCCTTGATCTGTTTGAAATAATATGATCAGCCACCAAATGAAAATGTTTGGACACCACTGAATTATCATATACTTTGTTTATCTGCTTACGCCAGTTGACATGTTTGAAATTAGTTGGCCAGGAAACAAGAGTTATTTCTAATTCCATGGCATTTTATAGCAAACTACTCCACTTTCTGTCTTCAAAATGTTACCTAATCTGTTTAGGTTAATTATTGCACTGAGAACAATAGCAGTGTCTTACTTGTTAATTTCTTCTCTGGGTATGCTGGACACAGAGAAACTTTTCTTTCTCTGGGATTTGAGATGCCAAATTTTTGGACATCTAATTGAAGAATGATACTTCACAACAGGAAAAATTGATTATTTTAAATTTAATAAGTTTACTGACTTCAATTGAAATATGAAAATTTACAGCAGCTGAAAGTCTTTTCCACTATCTATAAATGTGCAAGCTGTCACATATTGAGAGTGTTTTGTTTCTTTCACTTCTCCCAAAATTATGCTTACTTTCCCTGCCTCACTTTTGGATGGGAGACTAATTTATGGCATCATATGTTGTAGTAATATATATTTATATATATTTCCTGCTCTGTTTTAGAATTGCAGAGGAAGATAATCTAGTACTTAGTTCTGCCTTGAGCGCAGGAAGTTGGACTAGACCTCACCATGTTCTTTCTAATCCTACACTTCTATGATTAAAATATAATCCTTATAATGTCTACTGGTGAATAATATCTTCTGTGTAAAAGACAACTTTTGGAAAGACTAGGGGTACGTCTACACTGGCCCATTCTCACGCAAAAACTCTTTTGCGGAAGAGTTCTTCTGCAAAAACTCTTCCAGAAGAGAGCGTCTACACTGACATGTACTTTTGCACAAGAGATGTGCTTTTGCGCAAGAGCATCCATGCCAGTGTAGATGCTCTCTTGTGCAAGAAAGCTCTGATGGCCATTTTAACCATAGGGCTTTCTTGCGCAAGAAATTCATGTTGCCTGTCTACACTGGCCTCTTCTGGAAGAGCTCTTGCGCAAAACGGCTTCTTCCTGAGCGGGAGTGTCAGAGTTCTCATGCAAGAAGCCCTGATTTTATACATTAGAATGTCAGTTTACTTGTGCAAGAACACGCGGCCAGTGTAGACAGGCAGCAAGTTTTTGCGCAAGAGTGGCCACTTTTGCGCGAGATCACGCCAGTGTAGACACAGCCTAACATTTCTGATAAAGTAATCTTAGCATCTTACTCCAGTTAGGAATATACTGGCTGAACATCTTTAAGTTGGGGAGTTTTGATCACAATTCTTAAAACAAATTACATATTTATGTAGTTACGTAAATGTGGTTCTGAAGTCTTTAAATCAAAGCTCTTTTTGAGTTATTGAAGCACAAATGACTGAAAAATTACTTAAGTGAAAATTCTTTTAAACTGCTGTTTCTGTAATTAATAAATGATTTGTCAATTTTTATGCAACTTGTAATGAAAATAATTTGGAATGAGGCCAAATGTAAAACAGCTTACAAGATAAATTTCAGGGTAAACTTTAGCTCACTAAATAAGGGTGCAGAATGAAGATATCAGGTTAATTATAGTAACAGAGAGGTAGCCGTGTTAGTTTGCTCTTGCTAAAACAAAAGGAAAAACTATGTAGCACTTTAAAGACTAACAAGATGGTTTAATAGGCTATTAAACTATTAAACCATCTTGTTAGTCTTTAAAGTGCTACATAGTTTTTCCTTTTGTTTTAGGTTAATTATAGTGTATCATAACAAAGCCATAAAATTATACAGCTGCTACTAGTTTATAATTGTGTCAGAATGTGGAGCCACTAGCTCATTCCACTGGTTCCAGTCAGTTTTCTTTCATTAGCATTATCTCTCACCTTTTCACCTGTGTATCATATTTTAAAGTCTACATTCCACTTGTCCAATTAGTTCAAATAGCTAGTCTCCAATGTCCGTGGCATACTGACATCAGGAGAGCTCTACATAGGGCTATGCCACCAAGCTAAATGCAGATTAGTTACATGTCTAGAATCTTCCAATACCTGTCTGAGGAACTTGGGTATGATTTTTGCTCCTCTGATACCTCAGAATCAGTTGAAGGAAAACATTATTTGGGGAAGAGAACAGATGTCACTATGGGCCAGCTCTAGAACCATTAGTGTTGCTGAGATTCTGGTTTCAGTAGCAAAGAAACAAATTGGAATAGTATGAAATATATATTTCTCTTGTAATACATGAGTTTTAAATAAATAAAGTTTTAGAGGTTCCTGTGTCTGTGTTCTCTAAACTTTAACAGTAGTGAGCTCATAACCTCCAATATTGTTTATTGTTTGTACTACTGTAGCAGGAACGCTACTGACAGATCAGGACCATATTGTGCTAGGCCAGTGGTTCTCAACTCGTTTCAGTCCACGGACCACCGGCCAATCAAAAAATTTTCGTGGACCACCTCCTTTTTGAGACATGATAAAAAAGAGCAGGCAACGAACATTTTGGTTTGAAATTTATTTCTTACTAACAGATTTTTGGATTCTCTTCTCACTGACAAGCTTTTCAATGTTTAGAACATAAGAACATAAGAACATAAGAACGGCCGTACCAGGTCAGACCAAAGGTCCATCTAGCCCAGTATCCTGTCTGCCGACAGTGGCCAGCACCAGGTGCCCCAGAGGGGGTGGACCGAAGACAATGATCAAGCGCTTTGTCTCCTGCCATCCCTCTCCAGCCTCTGTCAAACAGAGGCCAAGGACACCATTTTATCCCCTGGCTAATAGCCTTTTATGGACCTAACCTCCATGAAATTATCTAGCTTCTCTTTAAACTCTGTTATAGTCCTAGCCTTCACAGCCTCCTCTGGCAAGGAGTTCCACATGCTGACTACACGCTGTGTGAAGAAGAACTTTCTTTTATTAGTTTTAAACCTGCTACCCATTAATTTCATTTGGTGTCCTCTAGTTCTTCTATTTAGGGAACTAATAAATAACTTTTCTTTATCGGCCCTCTCCATACCACTCATGATTTTATACACCTCTATCATATCCCCCCTCAGTCTCCTCTTTTCTAAACTGAAAAGTCCCAGTCGCTTTAACCTCTCCTCATATGGGACCCGTTCCAAACCCCTAATCAATTTAGTTGCCCTTTTCTGAACCCTTTCCAAGGCCAAAATATCTTTTTTGAGGTGAGGAGACCACATCTGTACACAGTATTCAAGATGTGGGCGTACCATAGTTTTATACAGGGGCAGTAAGATATTCCGGGTCTTATTTTCTATCCCTTTCTTAATAATACCTAGCATCCTATTTGCCTTTTTGACCGCCGCTGCACACTGTGTGGAAGTTTTCAGAGAACTGTCCACGATAACTCCAAGATCTCTTTCCTGATTTGTCATAGCCAAATTAGCCCCCATCATACTGTACGTATAGTTGGGGTTATTTTTCCCAATGTGCATTACTTTACACTTATCCACATTAAATTTCATTTGCCATTTTGTTGCCCAATCACTCAGTTTGGTGAGATCTTCTTGGAGTCCCTTACAGTCTGCTTCTGTCTTGACTATCCTAAACAGTTTGGTATCATCCGCAAACTTTACCACCTCACTGCTTACCCCTTTCTCCAGATCATTTATGAATAAGTTGAACAGGATTGGTCCTAGGACTGACCCTTGGGGGACACCACTAGTTACCCCTCTCCACTCTGAAAATTTACCATTTATTCCTACCCTTTGTTTCCTGTCTTTTAACCAGTTCTCAATCCAAGAAAGGACCTTCCCTCTTATCCCATGGCCATGTAATTTACACAAGAGCCTTTGGTGAGGGACCTTGTCAAAGGCTTTCTGGAAATCTAAGTATACTATATCTACTGGATCCCCCTTGTCCGCATGTTTGTTAACCCCTTCAAAGAACTCTAATAGATTAGTAAGACAGGATTTCCCTTTACAAAACCCATGTTGACTTTTGTCCAACAAATTATGTTCTTCTACATGCTTCACAATTTTATTCTTTACTATTGTTTCGACTAATTTGCCCGGTACTGAAGTTAGACTTACCGGTCTGTAATTGCCCGGATCGCCTCTAGAGCCCTTTTTAAATATTGGTGTCACGTTGGCTACCTTCCAGTCATTAGGTACGGAAGCCGATTTAAGGGATAGGTTACAAACCACAGATAATAGTTCAGCAATTTCCCATTTGAGTTCTTTTAGAACCCTTGGATGAATGCCATCCGGTCCCGGAGATTTGTTAACATTAAGTTTTTCTATTTGTTCCAAAACCTCCTCTAATGACACTTCAATCCGGGACAGTTCCTCAGATTCATTACCCACAAAGGACGGTGCAGATTTGGGAACCTCCCCAACGTCCTCAGCCGTGAAGACTGAAGCAAAGAAATCATTTAGTTTCTCCGCAATGGCTTTATCGTCCTTGATTGCGCCTTTTATAGTTCGATCGTCTAGGGGACCCACAGGTTTTTTAGCAGGCTTCCTGCTTCTAATGTACTTAAAAAACATTTTGTTATTTCTTTTTGAGTTTTTGGCTAGCTGTTCCTCAAAATCTTTTTTTGCTTTTCTTATTACATTTTTACACTTGATTTGACAGTGTTTATGTTCCTTTCTATTTATCTCACTAGGATTGGACTTCCACTTCTTAAAAGATGCCTTTTTGTCCCTCACTGCTTCTTTTACATGGTGGTTAAGCCACGGTGACTCTTTTTTAGGTCTCTTGCTATGTTTTTTAATTTGGGGTATACATTTAAGTTGGGCCTCTATTATGGTGTCTTTAAGAAGTTTCCATGCAGCTTGCAGGGATTTGGCTCTAGTCACTGTGCCTTTTAATTTCTGTTTAACTAACCTCCTCATTTTTGTGTAATTCCCCTTTTTGAAATTAAATGCCAGGGTGCTGGTCTGCTGAGGTGTTCTTCCCACCACAGGAATGTTGAATGTTATTATATTATGGTCACTATTCCCAAGCGGTCCTGTAACGGTTATTTCCTGGACCTGATCCTGCGCTCCACTCAGGACTAAATCGAGAATTGCCTCTCCCCTTGTGGGTTCCTGCACTAGCTGCTCCAAGAAGCAGTCATTTAAGCCATTGAGAAATTTTATCTCCGCTTCTCTTCCTGAGGTGACATGTATCCAGTCAATATGGGGGTAATTAAAATCCCCCATTATTATAGAGTTCTTTGTTTTGGTAGCCTCTCTAATCTCCCTCAGCATTTCAATGTCAGTATCCCTGTCCTGGTCAGGTGGTCGGTAATATATCCCTACTGCTAATTTCTTATTTTTGGAGCATGGAATTACTATCCATAGCGATTCTATTGAACATGTTGATTCATTTAATATTTTTATTTCATTTGATTCTACATTATCTTTCACATACAGTGCCACTCCGCCACCCACCCGGCCTGCTCTATCCTTTCGATATATTTTATATCCCGGTATGATTGTGTCCCACAGATTTTCCTCATTCCACCAGGTTTCAGTGATGCCTATTATGTCAACCTCCTCATTTAATACTAGGTACTCTAGTTCACCCATCTTATTAGTCAGACTCCTAGCATTTGTGTAGAAGCACTTTAAAAATTTGCCACTGCTTATTTGTCTGCCCTTCCCTGATGCATTGGATTCCTTTGTACACGGTTGTTTGTCTGCTCTGGCCCATGGTTTGCCCTCACCCCTCCTCTCTTTCTGACTACAGCTTAGAGAATCTCTATCAATGGATTCTCCTCTAAGAGTAGTCTCCCTCCGATTTACGTGCATCTCCACACCAATCGGCTTTCCCCCATCTCTCAGTTTAAAAACTGCTCTACAGCCTTTTTAATGTTTAGTGCCAGCAGTCTGGTTCCACCCTGGTTTAGGTGGAGCCCATCCTTCCTGTATAGGCTCCCCCTCTCCCAAAAGTGTCCCCAGTTCCTAATAAATCCAAACCCCTCTTCCCTACACCATCGTCTCATCCACGCATTGAGATTCTGAATCTCTGCCTGCCTACCCGGCCCTGCGCGTGGAACCGGAAGCATTTCCGAGAACGCCACCATAGAGGTCCTGGATTTCAGTCTCTTTCCTAGCAGCCTAAATTTGGCCTCCAGGACATCTCTCCTACCCTTCCCTACGTCATTGGTACCTATGACCAATGAGTGGTACTTGATAATGCACAACAAATATCGCTTTCCACTGCAAGCCGATTCCTCTGTTTGGACTTAACGTGCAACAAACATGAAAATCCAGTCTCACACATATAAGTTGATGAAAATGGCAAAAGAAATCTGACCACATGTGCTCATAGATTTGGGTAACTCCCGGTCACGCTGGGCCAAAATTTCTCTATGGTAGACTGCTGGTACACGTCTTGAGCCACAAAATCATTTTTCAGATCCAAGTTTTCCTCCTACAGTTCCTCTGGAATACTATTAACATCTGTTGTAAATGGATTCCTGATGAAAGATAATCCATCCCTTGTCCTGTCCACCTCCGGAAAATATTGTTGGAATTCGTCTTGTAGCTTCTGAAAATGATCAAGAATTTGCATCTGAATGGCTTCCTTTTCCCTGAGCATGGCATCCACATATGGAAATTGAACCAAATTATTTCCTTCGACTCTTACGATCCAGAGTTCCAATTTGTCAAGAAAAGCCTTGATGATGCTTTGGTGAGAGAACAGATTTGCACCTTTCCCTTGCAGCTGAAGATTCAGTTTGTTTAAGATTACAAAAATATCGACAAGATACGCAAATTCTAAATTTGACTGTGTCAGCACATTTTGGAATTCCTCTTTCCCTTGAGCCTGGAGAAATAAATCCAACTCCTCTCTCAATTGAAAAACTCTGTTGAGTACATTCCCTGCTGACAACCACCGTACAGAAGTGTAGAACAGCAACACATCAAAGTCGGAACCCATGTCCAGTTAAAATCTTTTGAACAGCCTGGTGTTCAGAGCTAATGATTTGATGTGATTCACCACTTTCACTAACCCCTTGAAAATGGCATTCAGTTGATCAGGCAATGTTTTTTACGCCAAAGCTTCCCTATGAATGAAGCAATGAACTCCAGTTACCATTGGAGCACGCTGTTTCACCAGTGTTTGGAAGCCTGATCTTGAGCCCAGCATGGCAGGTGCACTATCAGTGGTGACACCCACAAGATTTACCCAATGGAGACTTCTTTATTTCATCCACAACTTGTTCACTGATGTTCTGTGATATCTCATTTATGTGTCTTGATACTGTGTCGTTAGAGACAGATATATCATTCAGCTTCCTTGCTGCTTCCTAGCCAAGAACAAGCCGCACCATCTCTTTTGCACAGGGGAGCACAAGTTGCTCTACAATGGTATGAGGCTTCTTGGCCTGTGCAACTTTGGATGCAACAATGTAGGAAGCGCGCACTGCACTGCTTGTCTTATTTTAGAATGCATTTGTTGAGTCGAGGCGCTGCCGTTTCAGACCGGATAACTGCCGCTCAAAATAATCTTCATCCTTTTGCAACAAGTTGGGGTGATACTTTTTGAGATGGAGTTTCAGCTTAGCTGGCTTCATTGAGTCATTCCCCAAGACTTTGAAACAAATAACACATTGTGGCAAATCCACGCCTTCTTTTTCTTGACAAGTGAAGCCGAATTTGATGTAGTCCTCCAAATACTTGCGCTTGACATTTCTTCCTGTTGTTGCCATTATAAACAAACTACACCACGCCTGTAAACCAGCACATGTAGCACAGGATGAACGACAAAGCAACCGCTCAGCACGACAGCGGCAGCTACACTGACGCTCAAAGCCTCAGACGGAAGTTACTACCAACACAATGCAGTTGCGTCCTAGGTGGCGCTATGGATGACGCGCCGCATGCTTGTGAACACGGCGTAAAACAGCCTAACGGCAGTGCCTGCTCACGCCGTGTGACTTTGGACAATGTACCTGTGGACCGCCGAAAAAGTCACCATGGACCACCAGTTGAGAACCACAGCGCTAGGCAGAACAAAATGATTCCAAGGAGCTTTCAATCTAAGCATAAGAGAAGGGACAATAGTTGGATAAGGTCAGTAGACACAGCTTAAGTTTAAGCGCCTCCTCTCCAGGAGAAGGGTACTCTGGTATTATATGCCCATTATACTTGTGTCAGCACCAAAATATTATAAGCAGGGGCATCTCAGGTGATAGATACCTTGAGTCTAGCAAGCTAACAAAATGAGGGGTAGCTGTTTCTCTACCCCCACAAGGCAGTGAAGTTTAGCCTGTATGAAATTTTAAGAGGGGTGGTGGGCAGTGTCAGGACCTGGAAAAGAGAGAGACCCAGGTACTGGCCAGCTAGTAGAATGAGTAGTGCAGCTGACCACTAACAGAGGAGACTCATAAACCAGGGGAGTAGCAGGGTGGGGGTGCAGGAGGTTTGTTGGTTGAGGTTTTACTGATACGGGGCGCAGCTGCCGATTCCTCAGGAATTAAGGGAGGCTTCACCTGTTCAGAGCAGAGCAGGGCCATGCTCCCCACTCAGTGGGTGACACGGACACGTTACCCCGCCTGAGCGGCCCGCGTAGGGACCGGACACCAGAGGCAGCCCCGGCCGGTCCCGCCTGCCCCCTGCCGCGTGGGGGCTGCTCGCGCCAGCAGGGGGCGCGGGGCCGAGTGAGGCGGGGAACGCGAGGGCCGCTCCGAGCCCCGAGGCCTTCGATGGAGCCGGCCGGCAGCGCGGGCGGGCCGGGCTCCTCCGCAGGTGGGTGGCTGCCGGGGGGGGGGTGCAAGCTCCATACGGCCGCGACTCCCGGCCAGGCTCCGATTGCCGGCCCGAGCGGCGCTGCGCCGACGGGACCGAGGATGAGGCCGGGCGGGCCCCGGGCGCCGCCGCGTTGGCCCTGCAGTTCAGCCGCGTGCGCTGCCGCAGGCCCCGTACGCACCCTCGGGCCAGCCCGGCGGGCAGCGCCGCTTGCGGAGGGGCTGGCGGGCGGCGCGGGCCGGCTCTGTCAGGGTTGGGGGGGCGGCGCGCAAGGCCGGCATGGGTCTTGCTCAGAAGGGAGGCCCGGCGGCTGCAGGAGGTGCCACCGCTGCGCCAGATCTGAACCCTAGGCGCTGGCAGAGGGATCTGGGAGGCTGCCCCTCTTGCCAGAGGGGGGAGCGGCCCCGGCTACCTGGGCATGATCAGTAAAGATCACATGAATTATTTTTTTTTATAAGATTAGGCGTCCGGCGTCCTGTGCAAATCCCAGGTCTTCTGCTTGTAGAAATTTTCTGTGCCCTTTCAATTGGTAGATCCCTGTAAATCGCCTGATATTTGTTTATGTCCGCACACCATTTTTATGGATAGAGGCTTGGCCAGAGGTACAGATCTTAGATCCTTCCAGGTTTCTATCAATTGGATACAGCTTTCATGCTGTATGTACTGATCTCCTGCTGTGAGCTGTCAGCTGATTCTGATTCCAGTAATTGCTCTGAGGTAGGTGAAGAATACTACATTCGACCCTCACTGGGCGTCTCCTGGAATTGGGCTCTGGCTCCCATAGCCTCTAGGGCTGTGTGTACACTGGCGCGATCTTGCGCAAAAGTGGCCGCTCTTGTGCAAAAACTTGCTGCCTGTCTACACTGGCCGCGTGTTCTTGTGCAAGTAAACTGACGTTCTAATGTATGAAATCAGGGCTTCTTGCGCAAGAACTCTGACACTCCCGCTCAGGAATAAGCCCTTTTGCGCAACTGTTCTTGCGCAAGAGGCCAGTGTAGACAGGCAACATGAATTTCTTGCGCAAGAAAGCCGTATGGTTAAAATAGCCATCAGAGCTTTCTTGCGCAAGAGAGCATCTAGACTGGCATGGATGCTCTTGCGCAAAAGCGCATGTCAGTGTAGACGCTCTCTTGTGGAAGAGTTTTTGCACAAGAACTCTTCTGCAAAAGAGTTCTTGCGCAAGAAGCTGCAAGTGTAGATGTAGCCTAGGAGACATCTGGGAGACTTTAAACCCCTTAAAGTTCAGCAGTGCAGAGGAGGCTAAGGCAGGAAGGCTCCCCACCTGCTCTGACCCTGTGGCACTCCTGGAAGCAGCTGGCACAGCTCTGTGGCCCCTGTGGGAGCAGGGCATCTCTGCACATTGCCCCACCCCAAGCACTGATTTTACAGCTTCTATTGGCAAGGAACTGTGGCCAGTAGGCAGAGCAGCCAGGGGGTGGCACCTACAGGCAGGAGCATCATGTAGAACCATTTGCTCCCCCCCTCCTCCCACACACACTGTTAGGCCCCCCACAGGGATGTGCCAGTAGCTTCCAGGAGCCAGGGAGGGCAAACAGTCTGCCATAACGCTGCTGAACTGCTGAAAGGGAGCCACCCAAGGTACATGCCACTTGAATGGAGCATGCACCACCTCACTCCCCTTCTGTATCCCAGACTTAAACACGCTCTTTCAGCAAAACTCCCTCCCGGAGCGTGCACCCCAGCACTTGTCTCCGGGCTCATCCCAAGGCTCCCTGCCACATCCTAAACCACTTGGCTCTAGCCCAGAGCCCGCACCCCTATCCTTTGTCCCATCCCGGTGACAGTGGAGGAGAGCAAACAGAGGAGAGAGCGGAGATGGAGAGAGAAAGGGCAGAAAGGAGCATGGCTCCTGGGAAAGAGGCTGGGTAGCAGTCAGGGCAAGAGTGTTTGGATTTGTGTGATTAGATGGTTGGAAACCCTGTCTGCAGCCAACATCTCACTCTACATCCTCTTATACCAATTTTAAACCAGAGGAATCTGCATTTATTTCTACATCAATATTCCATCTGCCGAAACATGCACATTTAAAAAAATCTCCAGTATCTCTTCCAGTTATGCTTGTTTTGCCATTGCCACATGACATTTTCAGGACTGATTCTAGCTACTGTACATTAGTCAATTATTACAGTACCTTATCTCATTTCGAACTTCTACAGACAATCTGTCATCTCCAGTCAATCCTATGTTACACTTCTGTAGAGTTAAAATGACAAAAAAAATGAGTGTAACAGAGTAGAGACTCATGGCCTTAAAAATTCTGGCAAACTTATCTCTAATAAGAGGAAACTCATTAACTAACAGGCATAAATATGGTAAATTTGTAATTGGTGTGACATCTTATAAGATTCTTGTTAAAATTTAAACTTTTATAAGCTTGTCGGTGTTCAGTTGCATAATTATGTCTACAGATACTAATATAGTGATGCATAAATAATGGCAGTGTCCGCCAGCTTATTTAAAGTTTAAAATGGGAGTTAATGCAACAAAGTTCTGTTCTCTGTAACTTTATTAAAACGCTTTTTTTTCTGCACTGAAAATTGGTATGTGTGTTCTATATATAGGACTTATATCTTCCATTTCCCGTGGAAAAAATAAATTATAACAGTTTGTTATAAATTAGATAAGAAAAAGCAAAAGTTTGAGATGGAATTTATTTACATTTTTAGAGTTAAAGTGCAGAAGTTTGTTTAGAAATGAGACGATCTTTGACAGTAATGGGAGTAACACAGAATTTAGTCTATTTAGTCTATTTTTAATGAAGTCAAATAATCTGTCACATCACAAATCTGGTAACATATTTTAAAGATAAGTCAGTATATCTACATTCAATAGTCTTGACTCTTTCAGTGCTATAGGGAGGGCTTGTGAAGGGAGGAACACTAACCATTTCTTAAGATTAAGGTGAAGATCAAGGCACCTGAACAATTATTTATTGAGAGGGTGAATGGAAAGTGAAGGAACTTTTTTTAAAATATTGAAATGGGGATTGATTGTACTTCAGGAAATAAATCTGCGCATCCTTTTGACACCTTTGCTCTTAAGATAAAAGGACAAACTAATATTTGCTGTATTTTACTGTTTATTTCCATTGCTGTTGTGTTCACAGTGTGCTAGGCATTGTCCAGCTGTACAGTGAGGCACATCACAGTCCCAAAGAGCTCACAACCTAAGAAAACAAGTGAAGAGATGGGTTGGGGTGAAAAGAGAAAACATACCATCAATGTTTTCATTATTAGTTATCCCCATTTGCTGGACTGGTTGATTTCTTGTAGGTGTCATGGTAAAAATGAACCTAGTAGGGAAGGGTTGAAGGAGAAGAGATTAGGGGCCTGCTTTGCAGCCAGTTAAGGGTAGGGCATTCATTGTGGAACTGTAGCTTCAAAGAAGAGGACGAAGGACCAAGACTGCCATAATGGGTGGGGCAATGAGAAAAGACAGTGTCAGGTAAGAAAGGAAAAACAGACCGTCAAAAGTTTGAAGGTGAAGATGAGAAACTTAAACATTATTTGCTTGGAGGAGGGATTCAAATAGGGAGGTAACACTGAGAGAATGACAGATAAGGAAGAGGTTAATGGGGTTTTGGTCAGTGTATTGATTTGCTATTGGAGATGGAGAAATTCGGAGTGACTCAGTTACAGGATTGTATCCTTTATTTAGTAATAGAGATGTAGCCGTGTTAGTCTGGTCTTGCTGAAACAAAAGACAGGACTATGCAGCACTTTAAAGACTAACAAGATGGTTTATTAGGTGATGAGCTTTCGTGGGCCAGACCCACTTCCTCAGATCAAATTGTGAGTAATCCTGAAATTCATCAAAATAAAGAGAAAGATTAACCAGGAATCATAAAGATCTTCTGGAAGTAGAGTATTTCCTTGAGTATGTGGAGTGTGGTGTGTTCTACCATGTTATTCTAATATGGCACTGTTCAAACAGAAAGGAAAATGCAATTTCCAAAAGCCCCAATAGGTTTTTGTAAACATAGTCCTTTTTCTTCATTTAAGTTCCATAGAGACACTTTGGCTAAGTCTACATTGGCGCGATCTTGCGCAAAAGTTCTTGCATTAAAGTAGTTGCACAAGAGAGTGTCTATATTGGCCGGGACTCATCGTCAGAGTGATGCGCTTTTGTGCAAGAGAGCGTCTACATTGGCGGGACGCTCTTGTGCAAAAGCAGGAGCCTGGAACCATTTTGGAGAGGGCAAAAGGGCACGAGCCCTTTCCGGGGGCGGGGGCTGGAGCTCCTTTGAGACGTGCTTAAAGGGATCTCCCTGGACAGCCGTTTCTCTCCTGCTGCGAGCTTTAGTACCTCTTGCAGGGACTGACAGCCATAGCAGTTCTAGTTGTGGTTGCCCTCTGCCTTGTTGGACACCACAGCTTTTGTGCCTTAGTGCCATTTGCTGATTTTTTTTACCTCAGCTCTTTTGTTGTGCTATGGAGCCTTGTGCGTGCTCTGGCCCCTTCCGGCCATTTTGGAGTGCCTGCAGCTGCTGCTCCATGCTGCTGCACTCGTCGTCCAGGACCTAGAGGCGCAGGTTGCTCTGGACTCCCTCACCAGGGAGGCGGTGGCGTCCCTCTGGCATCCCCACCCCACCGTGGAGAGGCCCTTGTGGAGACTGGACACCAGTACCGACTGCTGGGACCGCCTGGTCCTGGGGCAATGGGATGACCAGCAATGGCTCTGGAACTTTCGGATGCGAAAGCAGACGTTCCTGGAGCTGTGTGCCTGGCTCGCTCCTGCGCTCCAGAGAAACACCACCCGGCTGCGGGCACCCATCCCCGTGGACAAGAGGGTCGCCATCGCCATATGGAAGCTGGCCACCCCAGACAGCTACCGATTGGTGGCACACCAGTTCGGGGTGGGCAGATCCACCGTCAGTGCCGTCGTCATGCAGGTAAGTCCTGGGGGTTGGGGGGGGAGGGTGCTGCACTCCATGCCCAGGGGCAGGCAAGACTCCAGGCTGGGGCGATGGGAAATGCCCCGTCACCCAGGGGTTTGGGCCATCCCTCCCTTGCACAGGCCTGCTGGTGGGGGTGGTGGTGGCCTGTGGGGCGAGGGGGCCCTCGTGTGTGTGTGAGGACAGAGGGCATCACGGGGGAGGGGGGGAACCCCCCAAGGGAGCACGCACTCACCCTGCCTTATGTGATGCGTTCCCCTGTGTTTCTGTGCACCCTTCTGCAGGTTGTCCATGCCATCAACGATGTCCTGCTCCAGCGAGTCATCTGCCTGTGGGACGTGGAGGCTACGGTGGCCGGGTTTGCTGCCCTGGGGTTCCCCAACTGTGGGGGAGCCCTGGATGCAACCCACATCCTCGTCCATGCCCTGGAGCATCGAGCAGCCCATTTCATAAACCGCAAAAGGTACTTCTCCATCGTGCTCCAGGCCCTCGTGGACCACTGTGGCCACTTCACGGACGTTTATGCGGACCGGTCCGGCAAGGCACACGACGCCCGCATTCTCCAAAACTCCGGCCTGTTTGGCAGGCTGGAGGCAGGCACTTTCTTCCCCCAGCGGGAATTTACTGTTGGGGACATGCCCATGCCCACATGTATTGTGGGGGATGCGGCCTACCCTCTGCTGCCCTGGTTAATGCGGCCCTACACGGGGCGGACAGACCACGACCGGGCACGGTTCAACGACCGCCTCAACCAGGCCCGCAACCAGGTGGAGTGCGCCTTCGGCCGTCTGAAAGCCCAGTTTTGCTGTTTGCTCACCCGTCTTGAGATGGGTGAGTGGAACGTCCCCGAGGTAGTGGCTGCGTGCTGTGTGCTCTACAACATCGTGGAGCGGAAGGGGGAGGCCTTCCTCCCGGCATGGATGGCAGGCGAGGGCCAGGCCTTTGAACAGCCCCGCACAGCTGCCATCTGCCAGGCGCACCATGATGGGGTGCGCATACAGGAGGCCCTGATAGAGATGTTCTCCCAGGCCCCACAGTAGGGTCGCCTCTGTCTCCCTTTACATCTCCCTCCCATCCCCAACCCTTCCCTCCTCCCCTCCCCTTACCTCCCAATAAACAGCACAGTTTTTTTTTTGAAAACGTCTTGAACTTTTTATTTACAATGGGGATGTAGGGTGGGAGGCGGGAGGGGGCTCTGAACTGGGAGGGGGAGGAGGGAGCTACTGCTGGGAGGGTATCAGAGGGGTAGCCGTGTTAGTCTGAATCTGCAAAAAGCGGCGAGGAGTCCTGTGGCACCTTATAGACTAACTGAAGTGTTGGAGCATAAGCTTTCGTGGGCAAAGACCCACTTCGTCAGATGCATGAGACGAAGTGGGTCTTTGCCCATGAAAGCTTATGCTCCAACACTTCATTTAGTCTATAAGGTGCCACAGGACTCTTCGCCGCTTTTTGCTGAGAGGGGTGGCCCCTGCGAGCGCCTCTGCGGGGGCGGACCAGTACATGTGGTTCAGGCCGCATCAGGGCAGGCAGCACGGGGAGGTGGGCAGGATGGGGTGCATCAGGAGGGGGCATGGCGGGAGCAGGAGGGGCAGCAGGAGGAGGGGGCACGGGCATTGGCATGGGAGGGATGGCGGGTGCATGGGGCAATGCCATGCCATAATGCACAGCGTGCCCGATGTGTGCAGTGAGCGCGGTGATGACATCGCCGATGCGCTCGCACTGAGCCTGGAAGCGGCCCCAGGCCTGCTGGTGCCACTCCAGGTCCGCATCCACCCGGCGTGCGATGGCTGCCTCAATCCTCTCGACGGCCTGTACATGCCGCCGGAGGAGTTGGTCCCGCTGCTGGACCCGCTGGCTTGGTGTCTGGGCGGTTGGGAGTGCTGCCGCTTCCGCAGGGCTGGAGGGTCCCCTGCTCCTGCTTGGTCCCACTGCAGGGATCAGAGGAAAGAATGGGTGAGGCAGCCCGGCCACCGTCCTCACACCCCATGCCCTCCGCCCCTGAGCCCAGGTGACACCACAGTACTGTGGCTTGGGCCCACTCATTCCCCCCCCTGTGTTGTATGTTTGCATACAGGGCTGCCCCCGGAGTAGGGTGCTCCTCCATGTATTGTAACTACCGGTCTGTGTCCTGGTCCCTTGGGGGGGGGGAGGCAGGGGGGGGCGGGCGTGTGTTGTGTTAACCTGTGGAACTCCCATGCCGGGGGAGGCTGTGAGGCTTTGGGCTAATCAGTGGTGTTTGACAGGGAGCAAGGTGATTCCCCACACAGTGCCTGGGAGCACATATGGCAGACATGGTCTGGGCTCTCAGATCTCCATCACGTGGATGTCTCCTGGACGGAACCAGGGGTGACTGGGGAGTGTACCATCCTTGCAGCGAAACTCAGGTGGCCCTAGGGCCGGCCCAAGCACTTCCCCCCTCCCCCTCCCGCTAGCCCTCACACATTTAGCCCAGGGACATGTGTGGCTGCAATGGGGACTTCCCTCGGGGGGCCAGCCAAGGCACCGGGAGCAGGCGAGGGGTTCACCGGTTTTCCCAGAAGCAGCTGGCTGTGTCGCACAGCCAGGCATGAACAGTGTGCTGTCTGTGCGCTGCACCCTTCGGGAGATGTGGGCTCTGGCCTGAGCCCCTGGGGCCCTGGCTGGTTCCAGCCGGCATCCACCCTTCCCCCCTGGTCCGGATGTGTGCGAGCAGCACGGTCCCAGGCGTGTCCTGGAGCTGCCTGCCGTGGCCACATGCCGCTCGGTCACCAGGCTGCACGTGGTTGCACGTGCTGCATACTGGTATGGTACACAGCGTGCAGCTCACGCTGCCTGAGTGACGCTCCCTCCCCCTCCCCCTGCCCCCCAAGCGCCTGGCTCCCCCCCTGCCCTTGTGAGTGCTAAGTGCAACACTCACCAGTGGATCCTTCCCCGGCCTCCGATGACGCACGGGAGACGTCCAGGCTGCCTGACAGGACTTCCATGTGGAGGGTGACACTGCTCCCCTGGTCCTCCTCGTCGTCCTCCGACCCAATGGGCAGCTCTGCCTTGTCCCCTGCCTCGCTGGGCCTGGTGATGGGGGGGGGCACCTGCTGGTGTCAGCTGGCACCGAGGGTCCCTGGTGTACCGCCTCTCCGAGGATGCTGTGGAGCCGCTGGTAATGGGGGCAGCTGTCGGCTCGTGCCCCTTGGCCCTTGCTGGCCCGCACATAGCCTAGGCGCAGCTCCTTGACTTTAGCCCGGACCTATTCGAGGGTCGGGGCTGGATGGCCCTGGTCGGAGAGCGCCTGGGCCATGCGGCGGAAGATGTCCACATTCCTCTGACGGGACCGTGGGTCATGGAGGGCCTCTTCCTTGGCCCAGAGGTCCAGGAGGGCCTCGATCTCCCCTGGGGACCAGGAAGGGGCGTGCTGCTTTGTGCCCCTTGGGGCCTCCTGCGCTGGGGGTGCGGGTTGCTGCTCCCCCCCCGGAGCGGCCATCCTGGGTGGTCTGTGGCTGAGAGCAGAGCTGCGCAGCAGAGCTCGTTGGCAGAGGTGCTTCTGCCGCGTGACCTCTGCAGGCTGTGTGTGCCTTTAAGGGGGCTCGGGCTACCAGGAAGTCCGGAGCGGTGCCTGCGTGTACGGAGCGTCCAAGCGGCCACGAGGGCTTTTTTCCGTTTGGACGGCTCTTGCGCAAAATCTCTTGGCTGCCTGTCTACACTGGCCTCTTGCACAAGAACAGTTGGGCAAAAGGGCTTCTTCCTGAGCGGGAACGTCAGAGTTCTTGCGCAAGAAACCCTGGTTTCATACATTAGAACGTCAGTGTACTTGCGCAAGAACTCGCGGCCAGTGTAGACAGGCAGCAAGTTTTTGCGTAAAAGCGGCTGCTTTTGCGCAAGATTGCGCCAATGTAGACACAGCCTTTCTGTTGGTATTTTCTTCTCTTCTGTTTTACTTTTTTTTAGTAATGACTTTCTTTGTTTCTGTGTATTCTTCCCCTTTCTCTGGATCTTGACTTTTAGTCATAATGACTTCTGCTCACTTCTTATTTATCTATCAACAAAAGCCTTTTTAATTTGTCAGTCCAGATACGTTTGCAAAGCGTACAATAACTAAAAAAAAGCAGGTGTAAATATTAGTTATTTTTTAGGTAAAATATTTAGTTATTTAGTGTAAATATTTAGTGTAAATATTTAGTTATTTTTTAGGTAAAATAACTAAAAAAAAGCAGGTGTGAATCAATTATGTCTATTGCATAATGTTGTGTTTTCTTAGATGGAGTTATAGTTTATCCAAAGGGAGATTAGAAGCAGGAATGAAATTGGTAAATGATATAGGACTTGTTATAGAAAGTGTTTTACAAAGCTATGAAAAGAAATGTAATTGTATGTCTCCAAAGAAGAGGTTTGGGGCCATTTCAGTAAAAACTGCCATGTTGCTTTTAGAAAGTGAAAATTTAGGGTAGATTAGAAGCCTGCACCATTGAGTCATTTTTTAGTTTCCAAATAGTGAACTTTATGGGACAACATCCCAGTGTGTGCGTGTGCAGTAGAAATTTGCAGTAACGGTGCATGCCATATTCTGTAGGTATCATTCTGAATGACACACCAAAGAGATCTTGTTGGGGGAGATAAAAGGATCATAAAAGGAAAAAGAGCTGATAGGGAGAATATACATAATTAAAACTGATCAGAAATCTCAAGCTACATTAGGATTTTGATATTTGGCCTATTCTAATGGGAATAAAACCAAAAAAAATCTTTTATTTCTATAAGGCTCTGGTATTGCACACACTCTCCCTTGCCTCAACACTTTTAAAGTCTGTTCAATTATTGAGGGACTTGAACTCTTGAGTGACTACATAGTCTTATATGTAAAATTTGGTATGACATTTCTCTAGATGGCATGTCACTAAACACAATATGTCAGAGGCATTATAGCTAGAAAACCTGTCAGCTGAATCTGATCAAAAAGCAACAGGCCAATCCTGTCCAAATTTCTGGAATTAATTGAAGATATATCATAGACTTACAGTAGCTACATTATTTTTATGGGTGATGAAGCTCTTCCTTTAAACATCTTAAAATAGGAATATATAAACTTTTTGAGGAGGAAAAATATCACTTTGAACTAAAATTTTCTCACATTCCTTCAGTCTAAATACACGTCTCTTGTGCATGTGAGGTAAACTAAGGTGATCCATGCATCCTTAATTCTGTTTTTTGGGTAACTTTTAAATGCTTGCTTTTGTAAACTTTTTGATAGAGGTGTTCTTTTTATTACAATTTTACATATAATGTTGATGATTGCCTTATGGATTTGATTTTTTGGTTATTCACTGTGTAAGTAAAAATGTTCAAAAGGGTCTGATTTTTGGATCCCAAGTCTTATTTTCAAAAGGTGTAAACACTTTGATGTCTAAGCCTTATTGAAAGTCAGTGGCCTTACTCATTTTTGAATGTAAAATTTGGATTCTTAATTCACGTATCATTTGTGTACACAGCAAGAACAAATCTATGGCAGTGAGTTTCAGAGACTAGGTCAACTGAGGGGTTGTGTACACTTAAAATACTGCAGCAGTGCAGCTATGGTGCTTCAGTGTAAACTCTGCCTATATGAACCTAGAGGGCTTCTCCCCTCAGCATAGATAATCCATCTCCTTGGGAAATGGTAACTAAATTGACAGAAGAATTCTTCAATGGACCTAGCGCTGATCTGTACCTGGGATTATTTTGGTTTAGCTGTGTCTCTTGAGTGTGGATTTTTCACACCCCTGAGAGAGATGTCTGTATTGAAATAAAGTTCTAGTGTAGCCTAGTCCTGAGTTCGATTCATGCAAAGAGGCTAAAAATAAATGGGGCTTTCTAGATGTTTTTGTTCAGGCTAGAGCATGGGTCCTGACATATGGGCTACATCTACATTGGCATGATCTTGCGCAAATACTCGTTAACGCAAGAGTTCTTGCGTTAAAGTATTTGCGCAAGAGAGTGTCTACACTGGCATGTGCCTTTGCGCAAGAGATGTGCTTTTGCGCAAGAGCATCCGTGCCAGTGTAGACGCTCTCTTGCGCAAGAAAGCTCTGATGGCCATTTTAGCCATCGGGCTTTCTTGTGCAAGAAATTCATGTTGCCTGTCTACACTGGCCTCTTGTGCAAGAACAGTTGCGCAAGAGGGCTTATTCCTGAGCAGGAGCATCATCATTCTTGCGCAAGAAGCACTGATTTCACACATTAGAACGTCAGTGTTCTTGCGTAAGAACTCCCCGCCAGTGTAGACAGGCAGCAAGTTTTTGTGCAAAAGCGGCCACTTTGGCGCAAGATTGCACCAATGTAGACACAGCCATGGCGAAGAAGGAGGGTGTTAGGTATTTTTTAAAAATTTAGCTTTCAAAGTAGGGAAACCATTGTTGTTGTGTAAAATAAATGATTTATTTTAAAAACATGAAATAACTTTAGAGTTGAGGTGTTTGATGGTATAAGATCACCTTTTGATCAAGATTTGATCTAATATTTTAATCTTTATAATCTTGCAAAACGACTAAACATGCTTACCATGTAAAAAGATGAGTATGTTGGAACTTGCATTTTGGGCTCAATTTAATAAAACTGATTTAGTTTCTCTTAACAAACATATCCACAATGCATATCTTAATGATGTTGTTTTTAAATAACAATGTATAAATACACATTTATACACAAGAAGCTGCTTAATTGGAACATAAGATGGATCTGAGTCCATCCTGATTTATGCAGCTGTCCCATTATTATTATTCATATAAATAAAACACCAGCATCATGCTAGTTGCACCAGTTAAACTGAGTTTATTTAAATGTTACTTTAGTGTCCTAATACAGACAACCACAAAAAAAAGAAAACCCAGTAATAATGAGGGATTTCAGCTATCCCCGTATTGACTGGGTACATGTCATCACAGGATGAGATGCTGAGATAAAATTTGTAGAGACCATCAGTGGCTGCTTGGAGCAGCTAGTCCTTGAATCCACAAGGGGAGAGGCAGTTCTACAAAGGGTGATCCATAATCTATTGCTTAAATCAGCCTCTGTAATGCATGACTATACAGTAGCGAACATAACACTAATTTTTTTAAACAAGGCTTCAGAGGAGGGATGTGAAAGGTTAACTGGTTAACCATAAAGCACCACCCTTAACGGGTGATGTTTATTCGTTCTAGATAATCAGTGGTGTCTGGAGCAGCTCCCTGCTTGCTGTGGGTATGGGGTACTCCAGCCCCTCGGGGTGCCCGTCACAGACATGGGCTGCTTTGGTCGTCAGGAACAGCCTCTGTCTGCAGTGTATTGGGTGCCCCACAGGCAGGGGCTGCTCTGGCGTCCAGAGTAGGATCTGTCTGTGGTAGGTTTGGGTGCCCTACAGGCAGGGGCTGCTCCAGCTGGGATAGAGTGGGCACCCCCTTCCACTCACCTTTAATTGGTTAACTAAGATCAAACAGGATTTTACATCCCTACTCCAGAGGTGACCTTTGTGGTTAAAGGCTGGTAAGTCTAACTTTAGTATTAGCAGAGCCGTCCTGCCCATAGGATGGTTTGGGGCAGCTGCCCTGTTCTTTGGGGGCCCCCACAGGAGCTGCCTCAGTGTCATATGGATGGAAGTTGCAGGGTCCAGGATGGCCTAGGGAATTACCTGGGGGTCTTGGCATGGGTCAGTAGCAGGGGTCACCACCCCCACCACAGCAGCCTGCTCTGCCCACTGCCCTCTCCCAGCCCATTGCGCTTTGCTTCTCCTTGGCAGGAGGAAACAGAGTACCCTGAACTCCGGGAGCTCTGCTTCCTGCTGCTGTCATGAAGTGGAGCACAGCAGTCTGGGAGAGGACGATGGGGTGTAGCAGCGCAGATTACCAGGTCACTCTGGCCCCTGTTGCTATAGTGAGCGTGGGAGGGGATTACCCCTGCTGCCGTCCTGGGCCAGACTCCCCATTAAGGGTGATGCTTACCAGTTAACCATTCATATTCCTATTTAACACACTATGAGGGCAATTTCCCTGCTTTTGATATTCCCATCTCCATATCATGCTGTGAGTGATACACATCCACACTGCCTTAATTAGCTTTATTAACACTGGTCCTGCAATTGACATATAACAGCAAAAAGTTACTTATACTCTGGATTCTGTAATTTCCACTCCAACTCATCTGATGAAGTGGGTTTTACCCACAAAAGCTCATGACCTAATACATTCGTTAATCTCTAAGGTGCCACAGGACTGCTCAGTATTTTTACAGTTACAGACTAACATGGCTACCCCTTTCAGACTGTGAATTTACTGTGTTAGTCTGCAAAACCTTAGTTTAAAATTGGCTTTAAAATATTTCATTTGTGTGTTGCTGAAAATTATAAAGTCACATCTCTATAAAATCATCATCTTCTGCCCCCCCCTTCAGCTGCCATTGGGCATAGGGGCATCAGTTTAATAGTACTGCATAGGGGGCCCATAAATCCTGAGAATGTCCCCGAACAAGGCTCCTAGGCTACATCTACACTGCAGGCTTCTTGCTCAAGAACTGTTTTGCGCAAGAGTTCTTGTGCAAAAGGTCTTGCACAAGAGCGCATCCACACTGCCATGTACTTTTGTGCAAGAGATGTGCTTTTGCGCAAGAGCGTCCATGGTGGTGTGGACGCTGTCTTGCTCAAGAAAGCTCTGATGGCCATTTTACCCATAGGGGCTTCTTGCGCAAGAAACCCCTGTTGCCCATCCACACTGCCTTCTTGCGCAAGAGCTCTTGCACAAGAGGGCTTATTCCTCGTGGGGAGAGGAATAACTCTTGTGCAAGAAGCCCTTTGTTCCGACGCCTTACTGTAAATTTACTAGCGCAAGAGCGCATGTGCAGCATAGACACTCTGCAAGTTTTTGAAAAAGCCTGCAGTGTAGACGTAGCCTTAATCTACTCAGTGTGGTTGTAGTTGCTGGCACCTAGAACTAAAGCAAAATTCATCAACAAGGTATATATAAAACCTTCTAATTTCCTAAATTGGATTTCTCAGTTTAACATTAATGTATTTTACGCAATTGCAATGAGATGATCTATAAAAATGTTTATATTTTCTTTTTAACAATATCCATCTCTAACCAACACCAAAGTATATTTTGAGATCATCATGTTAGTGATTTTCACAGATGGACTCCTATGTTGGTCCCCATTGACTTCTATCCTATGGAGATCCATTCAGAGCAGTTTTCAGATTTGCAGTAGAAGATTTTGCATATTGTTGCCGTTTGTTACATCTGTGCAGCTCTGTAGTTTCAGTGAGGTAACACAAGTGTAATTTAGGTCATAAATTTGAAGGCAGTAGAGTTGTGCACACACACAGTCCTCTGGTTGGGGAAAGAAACTCCAAAAATCTTTTGTTTATGTATTAATCAGGAAAAAATACAGTTTGCTGTCCCAGAACTATACATAACTTTGTAGGACTGAACATAGTAAAGCTTAGAAATATTTTATTTTTTTCTACTGAAGTTCTCAGATATAACTGAAAACTTGCTGAGAGCAAACTGTTAAAGTTATGGAAAAATGACACCTTCTCAAAGTGAAACCATGTTTTAGGGAAATAATTCTGTGCCGTGCATATTTTTTTCTGTGAAGCATTCAGCTTCTAAAAACCAGTTATTTTACTTGGCTCTTTAGCTGTGCAAAAGAGGTTTCATTGTGTATAATAGTTAAATTCCGGTACAAAACCAAAGGAAAGTAGTAGGAGAAAATGAAAATATGTACTGCAGTCTCTTCCATGTCTATTAACCGTTGTGGAGTTAAAATAAGCAAATTCATTATATTGTTTTGAAAATATAATTCCAGCATATAATGGCTGTGCAAAGTTGGTTTTCATTTTGACAGAATTGTCAAGTCTTCCAGAAATGATTGATAAACATATTTGAGACCTTAGTGTGCAGTGAAATTGCCCTAAATAATTAGCTGGTAAATTGGATAACATATCTTCTCTTATAATATCATCCATCTTCCACAATGATTGAATTAATTTCAAGAGGTTAATTTATTGTGCATTTGTATGATTCTACATTTTTTTAAATTACAATTTATCATTTCGGACTCTCCAATGCAACTTGCAAAATATATAGATCCCCAAAAAAGTACATGATCTTGGCTTTGGGTTACCCAATTATGGTAAACATAGCTATCAAAAGGAAGGGATATCATCAAGAAAAGAATGTTAGGAAATGTTAACACTTTCCATTTGTATCCTACCATCAGTGGTTTCTTATACCATAGGTCTATACGGTAATTAATTTTTCTCAGGGAGTGGAAGTACAGCAGAGCAACAGAAACTTTTGGACTTCCCTGGACCTGCTTTGCTAATATTGACATGAAAGGTGGTTACTGGACAAATTTTAGCTTCAGCATGCAATGATTTAGCTTCGTAGTTCCATTAATATTAAAGGAAGCTGTATAGCTTCAGTGCTCTGAAACTAAAGCTCAGTATTTGTTAATGCCAGCTCATTTTCATCTTCATCTGTTTGTATTACTAGCTCTTGAAGTTGTTTTAGCCTTGTGATAATGTAAAAGTCTCTTGTATGCTATGTGTTTGGCAATTGGCAAGGAAACAGATAACTGTGGGTCAATGTTGGCAGTTCACTGACACCAGGCTGCTGCTTTTCTATGGGTAGATTTAAAGCAAGCGATCTCAATCTGTTTAACATTGTGGGCTACATACGTAGCTCACTGTTACGTGGGCAACATCCACACAATATATATCTCCTGATGTTGCAGCCTCTCCAAACCCCTAATCATGTTGTTGCCTTTTTCTGAACTTTTTCCAATACCAGTGTATCTTTTTTGAGATGAGGTGAGCATGTCTGCATAGGGATGTGAATGACTAGTCAACTGTCCGATAAGCCAATGCTTTCGGGTAGTTGATATGCTATTTGACTAGTCGCTTCCCCCCTCTTGAGGCAGCAGTTAGGGGGGGAGAGGCAGGGGTGCTTAAACTGGCAGCGCTGTGTGGAGCCTGGGGCCAGACCCCAGGCTCCACGTGGTGCTGCTGCTTTGAAATGCCACGTGCAGCCCTGGGCTAGCTGGGAGTCCCCAGCTGGCCAAGACTGCACATGGTGTTTCGAAGTGGCAGTGCCACGTGGAGCCCGGGGTCTGCAGCTTTGAAACGCCACATGCAGCCCAGGGTCCCCAGCTGACCCGGGCTGCAGGTAGTGCTGCCGCTTTGAAACACCGCGTGCAGCCCGGGTCAGCTGGGGACTCCCCTGCTGACCCTGGGCTCTATGCGGCGCTGCCACTTTGAAACACTGCCTGGAGCCTGACCCCACGCTCCCAGTGGCATTTCAAAGCGGCAGTGCCGCATGGAGCCTGGGATCAACTGGAGACGCTAAGTCCCCCCTACCTGAGCCCCCACTGGCCCCGTGCTTCCTGCAGTGCTTTCGCCTTTCAGGTGTAGCAACACAGCCCTTTGAAGTTGCTACACTTCAAAGGCGGAGGCACCACTATTGACTAATTGAATAGTCGAGACAAATTGCATAGAGTTTTCGATTAGCCAGTTAATTGAAATTTTACATCCCTAATCTGCACACAGTATTCGAGATGTGGGTATTTCATGGATTTATACAGCGGCAATAAGATATTTTTCGCTTATTGTCTATCCCTTTTTAAATGATTCCTAACATTCTGTTTGCTTTTTTGGCTGTTGCTGCACACTGAGTGGATGTTTTCAGAGAACTATCCCCAGTGACGTCTTTCTTGAATCGTAATAGGTAATTTAGTTCCCATCATTTTATATGTGTAGTTGAGATTATGCTTTCCAATATGCATTACTTAGAATTTATCTGCCATTTTGTGGCCCAGTCATCTAGTTTTGAGAGATTCTTTAGAAGCTCTTCACTTTGGACTTAACTAACTGGAGAAGGAATATAGGTTGGACCTCCCTGGCCCAGCAGCCTCGGGACCTGACCAGTCCTGGATCAGGGATTTTGTAGGATCAGGGGAACTCATTTCTGGCTCCCCTGACATGAGCCCTCTCTCAATCTGGCCCAATCGCTGGCCTCCCAGTGGTCTCTCCCTGCCCTGTCAGCCCCTGCTGCAGTGCCTGACAGTCCCACCACCTCTGCTCACACTGCGTTCTTGCTGCAGTACCCGACTCCTGCTGCCATGCCAGGCAGCCTCGCTGTCTCTGTGTGCCTGGTTCCCACTGTCCTATTGAGCAGCCCCATTATCATGTGTGGGGCTCCCACTACCCTGCTGGGAAGCCCCGCTACGACAAGTATGAATTGTTACCCAAAGAATATTGTAGGTGCTATTACCATTTGATAGCAGATAATTATTTAAATAATAGATTTGAATAATTTAAAAATTAATATTAACCATCTTTTGCATTCACACATTTTAGCTACTTTCTTAGAGTGATTGATTCTCATTGATTGGTGCCCATTAAAATATGTTGATTTGTAGCTATTAGGACTGTTAGGGAGCATGTAATCTGATAATCACTTAGCCGACAAAAATTTTGTTGGTTACATGATTAACCTCTGTGGCTCTGCATTGAAAGGAGCTTGGAGCACAGTCAAGCTGGCTCAGTCCCAGCTCATGCCAGGTCCTGGTAGCTACTCCTGCTGTGGCTATGCATTTAAAGCATTTTGGGAGCTGGGGGCAGTTGCTGAGATCCACCATGAGCCGAGACTGAGCCAGCATGCCTGCCTGCTGGCTCCCAAAATAATGTATGATCCAATATCCATTCTGCAACCATGAGGTTAGAACTTAGTATTGGGATAAAATGTGCATTTAAAATTGACTAAAATATTTTCCTCTTAAAATAAGCTGTACTGTTTACACGGTTACTTTAAAACTACCAAACTGAATTTGATTACTCACATTGTCTGCATGCCACTTTTGTGTTTCATATTTCATACTGTATGTGATGAGATTTGTGGTATTGTTCACTGATCTAAGGCTACGTGAAAAATAAGATAATTAGCCTCCCTGTGGATTATAGCCCATCAGTAAATGAGACACATAACTCACTGAACAAAAACTTACTGTAACTCTCTTGTTATCTGATAGGAATAAAAGACAGAGAAGAACATCAAACCTGGTACTTGAAAATATCAAAGTTGGCGCTGGCTTTAGCGATTATTCACTCTAAGCCTCTAGAAAAAAGCAGCAAAGAATACACAGAACATCTTGCCAAAATTATTTCTGGACAGGATTTTAATTGGAGATCAAAAGTTGAAGCATTAGAAGCTGAAGTCCTTAGGTTACGTCAGGAACTTCTTTTGAACAAGATCTGTCCAAGATTCTGCTTGGAAAACAGTAAGTCTCTGAAGTAATTTTTAAATAATATCCATATGTACTTTACTAACATTTGAAAAAAATCAGAACATTTTTGCTTAGCAATAGCATCTGTTTATGTATGGGTAAATGAATCTTAATTGTGGGGGGTTTTTTTCAATTTACAGGGGGGAAAACTACTTTGTTAAAACAGGTGTGTCAAATTTTTTACATGAATTTACACAGAATTAATAAAAAGAACTTTATTCACAGTACAGATTGAACCTCTCCAGTCTGGCACCGTTGGGGCCGAACCAGAGAATTTGCTAGACAATGGGAAGTCAATATTGTCTAGCAGCATTACCAACAGTTGCACTTCTTACTGGGATGTTAGAAGACATTTGGGGTAAACTAGAGCTAAATAACAGCACAGAACACTGAGAGCGAGGATTGGTGGCTGTAAACAAATGGTATGGGACCATGGGAAACATTCAGTCTCAATTCTAGCAGTTTCTGGACTATTTCCTTTTTTTACATCTCTGCTTCCCGTCCTGTTATAGTCCCACCTTCCTTTCTCCATCCCATGCACATTATTCTGTTTTAAGCAGTAAAATCATAGAATACTAGAACTGGAAGGGACCTCGAGAGATCATTAAGTCCAGTCTCTTGCCCTCATGGCAGGGCCAAACACAGGCTATATCATCCCTAATAGATGTCTGTCTAACCTGCTCTTAAATATCTCCAATGATAGAGATTCCACAATCTCCCTAGGCAATTTATTCCAGTGTTTAACTGTGACAGGAAGTTTTTCCTAATGTCCAACCTAAACCTCCCTTGCTGCAGTTTAAGCCCATTGCTTCTTGTCCTGTCATCAAAGGCCAAGGAGAACAATCCCTCCCTCCCCTGTGACACCTTTTTAGATACCTGAAAACTGCTATCATGTCCCTCTCAGTCTTCTCTTTTCCATACTAAACAAGCCCAATTCCTTTAGCCTCACCTCATGGCTCATGTTTTCTAGACCTTTAATCATTTTTGTTTCTCTTTGGACTAGGGATGTTAAAATGAGGTTAATTGACAAGTCGAGTAGTCGATGGAATTTCCATCGACTACTCAACTAGTTGATAGGCACTTCCGCATTCCTCCTTTGAAATGTACAAGAGCTCCCACTGGGGCCAGTTTGAAGTCCCGCTGACTCTGGGCTCAACGTGGGTGCCTGCTTTGAAATGCACAAGAGTCTCCAGCAGGGGCTCTTGTGCATTTCAAAGCCATGGAGCCCAGGGTTAGTGGGGGATTCCTCAGCTGACCCCAGTTTCGCACAGCATTTCAGCAGAACCCGGGATCAGGTAGGGGATTCCCTAGCAGACCCTAGGCTCCATGGCCCTTTGGCTTTTTAAAGGGGCAGCGCCGCTGTACGGTGGTATCAGCTGCCCCTTTGAAACTCTGCCTTGGGGTTTCAAAGCGGCAGCGCCACACAGCTGAACCCTGGCTCAGCTGTGCAGCGCTGCGCTTTGAAGTACCCCTTCCCCCCGCTTTTGCTGCCTCTATATTATAGAGGCAGCAAGGGGATGGGGAATCAACTAGTTAACATACTATCCGATAAGCAAATGTTTATCAGATAGTCGACTAGTCTTTAACATCCCTGCTCTGGAGTTTCTCCAATTTCTCCACATCTTTCTTGAAACGTGGTGCCCACAACTGGACACAATACTCCAATTGATGCCTAATCAGCGTAGAGTAGAGCGGAAGAATGACAACATTCCTATTAATGCATCCCAGAGTTATGTTTGATTTTTTTGCAAGTGTGTCAAACTGTTGAATCATATTTAGTTTGTGGTCCACTCTGACCCCTATATCCCTTTCTGCAGTACTCCTTCCTAGACAGTCACTTCCCATTCTGTAGGTATGAAACGGATTGTTCCTTCCTAAGTGGAGTACTTTGCATTTGTCCTTATTAAACTTCATCCTATTTACCTCAGTATTTCAGTCAAAGGAACGTTCATGCTCTTCTTGTCACTGATGATCAGTGGTTAACTTACTATTCTAAAAAGTGAAAGATATGAATATGGGAAGTTCATAATCAGGATAACTTGCTCCTCTGTATTGTCTACAAAGGATATTGTATTTGGGATGTGGGGTCTTCAGAAGATGTCAAGCAACTGGAAATGAAACCAGTTCGCCTGGAACTTCTGCATCTCAGGCTTTGTATTTTGCAGTCTTCTTGACTCTTGGGTCGGTACTGCAGAAGAGTCTTACCTTCTGAATCAACCAGTGGCTGGGAGTGAAGCTTTGCTCAGAGAGGCCCTGTTAATCCTGAGGAAGGCAGAAGAGAGCTGGTATGTCCTGGGGAATGTGGTCTCTATGAACAGATACTTAATTTTTCAGCTCTAGTTTAGTCACAGTGAAGGTTGTTCACATGCCTTACCTTGATGACAGTAGCCAAGTTAACCCTCATTTTGTCATTACACGGACAGCCTTGTGTCTGAGGGACTATTCTACAGCAGTCTCAGTAGACCAGACATCCAGTTCCAGACATCCAACTCTGATATCAATACATAAACAGAAATATCAAATTGCATCAACTAGTATAGAAGATTCTGGAGTCTCTCTTCATTGTGTTGTGCAAGTGGAGGGTTCCCTTTTTGTATGCTAGCTATGAATTGTCTGATTTTGTTGAGTTTAGCCAGAAAAGGTAATTTGTCACAGTATCTAAAAAGTCAAATTCTAGCACTTACTGCTACCAGAGGATCTATGGATGGCTTCTCTGTGGGGTTTCATGCCTCATTAAAGTGTTTCTAAAAGCTATCAAACCCTGTATACATTCAATGAAATTGTTTCACTTTGGAAATTCAGTCTAATATTCAAAACACTGTACCACTGTTCAATGGCTACTATTTCTTTAGAATTGCTTTAATTCAAAGTGGCAGTTTTAGTTGTGATTACCTCAGCCAGGAAAGAAATGAGCTAGCTGCCATTGTAATTTTCCCCTCATTACCTTTTATCCTAACAGTGTTGTCCTGAGAACTGTGCCAAGCTTCATTTTGCGGAAGAATTCAGCTTTCATATTAATAGGGTTTTTTGTCTGTCTTCTGCTCAAACTTGAAATATGATAGACAGGAATTCTGGCAATTTTCCAGGATAAAAAAGACACAAAACATTCAGGTCAGCTGAGGGTCTCTCTTTGGTTTGGAGGAGCACAAAAGATAAAATGGATACATTAAGTTATCCTCGAAGGCAGGTTCCCTTACTTCTCATTAATAAAAGCTCATCAAATCAAGGATCATGTTGCTTTTTGTCAAGAAAGTGAGTCAGTCTCTATAGAAGCGATTTGAAAAGCTCGCACCTGGTATTCGAGCTTAGGGAGGCATTGCTAATCTTGAAATGGACAGAAAATTGCAGATTGGCTCCAATCGTTCCAGCATACATCTGGTGAATGGAGTATTAGAGGGTAGATGTTCTTATGTTTGCTGATGCAGCTTTAGGCTGATTCATTTGAAGGGCTGAAATTCAGTTAGCCAATATGTATTTTTGCAAAAGCCATCAAGGGATAGATTTCTCTCCACCCATATCTTCTAATTTGGCTCGTCTTACAATTCAGAGTCAATTGATTTGAATTACTAGAAATACTTTCTGTAGCAAAAGGAACTTTTCCCTACTTGTGAAGCTAGTTTGTTCTTTCTGTTAAGGACCATTACAAGTCTCTGGTCTGCTTTCAATTTGGGGCTAGAACCAGACCCATCAGTCATTGGCAGTGGCGCAATACCCTGCCTTCTGAAGTTCTCTCTAGTTTTCTCTGCCTGCCCAGAGGTGGGTGACTCAGTCAGACCTCTGTGTTGCAACACATTTCCCAGGACAATTCCAAACTTCATTTCAAAATTTTAAGCAATTTTTTTTCAATAATATGTCCATATGATTCCCAGCCACATCCCAGGACTGCATTTGATTTGGGGGGAGGTTTATCCCTCCAGCTCTGCTTCCTTTCCTGAGGCATTTGTTCCATCTGGTGCTCTGGCAGGCCTCGGGAAGAGAGCTGGAGTGAGAAAAGCTAAAGGCAAAAGTACATGTCTATGTCCTGCATCCCTTCCTACTGAGCATCTTATATGGGAGCTTGGCCAGCTGTGTGGCCAGGGGGCTATTTCCCTTCATAGCACAGGCTGGATGAGATTGCCTCTGCCCCGCTTCTCTGAGCAAGAAATGAAACAGGCAGGACTAGGGGGAAAATGGACTTTGGGACAACCAGCCTATGCTCCCCCCATTTCCGTGAGGGGAGTGAAATCAGGTGGACAGGGTTTCAGATGGAGAGCTTTTTGTTTTTATGGTTTATTGCACAATTTTAGATACCCTACATCCCCTGCCTAGTCTCACTCTAGAATTATGGTGGAAGTAATACTGGCTTAAGGGAAGAAAACAACGAGTAGTCCTGTGGCACTTCAGAGATGAAACAAAATATATATAATAATGAACTTTTGTGTTCACTTGATCAGATGAATTGGAGTGGAAATAACAGAAACCCACTTGATCAGATGAATTGGAGTGGAAATAACAGAAACCAAGAGAAATATGTAACAGCAGAAGGAGTACCTGTCCATTGTAGCACTGAGTTAATGTCTTTGTTCGAGCCCATTGTAACAGTATCAAATCTGTAGATGAATTGCAGGTCTGCAGACCCACTATGTAATTGGTTAGTGAAATTCCTTTGTAGAGAATGGCTACTTTTAAACCCATGATTGAGTGACCAAGCAGATTAAAATGTTCCTCTACAGGTTTATGTGTGTTACCATTTCTGATGTCTGACTTGTGTCCATTGTGTCTGACAATGTCCATAGCAACGTTGTCAAGCTATAGAAGAATCTGTCCTATCTCAGGGACTCTCTGCTCCACTACCACCACAAATATGATTCAGTTCTGTGGAGATCTGGATGCCTATTTTCGCCACCTCTGTCTAAAAGAATATTTCCAACACACCAATAAACAACACACTGGACCCTGAGGATCTCCCCTGCCAATCCTACAAGCAGACGCCCTCTATGTGTACCCCTCCTAATGGTTGTAATGAGAATCTAGACTTCTATATCGATTGCTTCCGCAAACATGCACGGGCTGACATTGTCAACAAATAACAAGTAACATATAACCTCACCTATGCAGAATGCAATGCTATACACATCCTCCAAAACAATTCTAACATTATAATCAAAGAGGCTGACAAAGGGGGTGCTGTAGTCCACCATGAACAGAACGGATTATGAACAGGAGGCTGCCAGACAACTCACGACCACCAGATTCTACAGGCTTCTCTCCTCTGATCTCACTAAATACCAAAAAAACCAAATCCATCTGCTCATGAAACTCCCTCCTATAACTCAAGACCAAATCTACATAAACACGCCCCCAAATACCCAACCAGGAGTTTTCTATCTGCTACTCAAGATCCACAAACCTGGAAATCCTGGCCGTCCCATCATCTCAGGCATTGGCACACTTACAGAAGAATTATCCAGTTATATTGACTCTCTTCTTAGATCCTGTTGAAGCAAAAACCTCACTCAGTTTACGTGGCTA
This sequence comes from Pelochelys cantorii, assembly GCA_032595735.1. Lineage (NCBI taxonomy): Eukaryota > Metazoa > Chordata > Testudines > Trionychidae > Pelochelys > Pelochelys cantorii. The sequence continues at coordinate 59,907,572 of CM064328.1, read as the reverse complement.
AACAGACAGTTTTATTGGCCAATAAAAGCAAAGTGAGCCAAACGTGGTCCTAGCAGAGCCGGGCCCAGTGAGGCTGGCTAATACAATCAATCCTAGTATTTTATACCCTTAACCAAACAAGTTTGACGTCAGGGCAAGAAATCAAAGTGAACTTCAAAGAGGAATTATTATCAGCAAAGAAAGAAACAGGTTTAGAGGGAGTTAGAGCTTCAGCTCAAAATAGTTCATTAACACATTTCAACAGCGCATCCTTCTGGCCTCTCCCCACCTCGGTGAAGGCCAGTTCACACCCTCTAGTATACGTGCAGACACAAGAAACTGAAATGGCTTTTGTTATACAGAATGGCTTCTAGCTAAATATGAAATGGTTTCTACAATCCTATGCTGTCAGCACTTCTAGCTGTCTTTGAGACACCACCAACTTCCTGAGGAAACTACAGAATGTCAGTAATCTTCCTGAAAACACCATCCTGGCTGCCATGGATGTAGAAGCTCTTGACACCAACATTCCACACAGTGGATTACTGGCTGTCAGGAACACTATCCCTGATTATGCCACTGCTCACCTGGTTACTGAGCTCTGTGACTTTGTCCTCACCCACAACTGTTGCCAATTTGGGGACAATTTATATCTTCAAATCAGCAACACAGCTATGGGCACCCGCATGGCCCCACAATATGTCAACATCTTTATGGCTGACTTCAAACAACATTTCCTCAGCTCTTGTCCCTTAGTACTATCACTCTGCTAATACTACATTGTTGACATCTTTATCATATGGACCTTCTCCATTGGAAGGAGACCGTTGAAGAATTGCACAGGGATTTCAACAACTTCTACCCCACCATCAACCTTACCTGGACCAATCCACACACAATTCCATGACACTACAGTACAATTAAATGATGGCCACATTTCCACCACCTTATACCAGAAACCCACTGACTGTTACACTTACCTGCATGCCTCTAGCGTCCATCACAGTGGAGCAGCACTGTCACATACACACAGGGAATGGAAATAGGGAGTTCAAAAATCAAACCAGAGCAAAATGCCCATAATATTATCTTTTTCTTAAAATAAAAACCCCCCATCATTATTTTTTGACTAAAACTCAAGATTTTAGCTCTGAGTTTTGGTCTCTTGAGGTTGGCAGTGCTTTGAATACAGTTAGGTGCAAAGTCTTATCTCAGAAAAATGTTAACAGATGACGATGGCCATTTTGGAAAATAAGCAGTGTCACAGAAACACAAAGCCAATTCTTATTTAAGCCTATTGGAAATTCTGATCTCATATCCAGCCTTGGTTCAGTAATCCAAAATTCATATGTTGGTTCATTAATTGCAGGATACCTATTCAGTAAAATCAACTATCTCATCTATTGGGGAAGATTTAACTCCACAATTGCTTCCACAGCTGGCAAATGCATAGAATGAGATGTATGTTTGTTGCTTTGTTTGGAAAAGATGTTCCTAATTTAAGAGAGCTCTCTAACTCATCATCTGGTAAAGTGGGGTTTGCCTACAAAAGCTCATGATACTATATATTTTTGTTAGTCTCTAAGGTGCCACAGGATTACTCATTGTTTTTAAAGTTACCAATTAACATGGCCGCCCCTGAGACTTCCTAATTTAGTTCAGGGAATGGGTACCAGAAGGAGACAGCACAGGAACTGTTAGCTGAGACACAAAGATTCATTGAAATTATGATGGGTTGAATCACAGAAACTCCCTTGGGGTTGTCCCCCAGTGTGCTGATGATGCCACTGATGCCCACCTTCTTGCTCTCTGGTGCTCCCCAAAACCCTGTCTTGCTGGGCCAGAAGTTCTGGTCTCTCCCAGCAAAGGTCTTTTGGACCCCAAAAGAGAAGTCAAAAATAGAGCCTATGCAGCTGGTTATTGCAAATTCAGTATTTAATTACCATGTTAAACCAATGACACATGAACTTGAATTTCTCTAGGAGAGCTTTATTGTATGTGGCTAAGAGTATCTGAGCAAAAAGGTCTAGTTTCTGTCATATAATGATCTCATCATGTTTATGGAAAGGATTTTTTCTATAAATTCAAACATTTAAATATTTCCATGGGACATTGATCTTATTCTAACTTTTCAAGGACAAAGAGCATGGATTTAGAACCTCATTCTGCTCTTTTCAGCACTACACATATTGGACCTCTGCAGGAGCCATTGTTACATTTCTTCTTCATTAGAGTAGATCTCATGATAGCTACTATCTCTGATCAGCTGAGGCTTTGTATTTAAATTGGGAAGCTTTCTTTAATGAGATGCTGTATAGTAGTTCAGTTCAGGCCAATAGCTTTCACAGCTGTCATAACATTCATTCTATACTCAGTTAAACACATACAGGTTGAAACTCTCTTAACCAGGATTCTGTAGTCCAGCAACATCTGTGGTCCTGATGTTCCAGGACCAAAGAGTCCCAGTGAAGAGCAACCACCTGGGAGCCCTGCAGGCTGACAGGGCAGCAGAAGACTGATGTGTGGCAGTGGGAGCCCTACACATGGTAGTGGGGCTGTTCAGTAGGGCAGCAGGAACCGGGGACACAGAGGCAGTGAGGCTGCCTGGCATGGCAGCAGGATTTGGGTGCACTGCAGCAGGGCCTGACAGGCTGGGGCGGCCCAGTGAGATGGGAGAGCTGGCCGGGAGGCCAGCAATCGGGCCAGGGTGGATGGGGACTGGTGTCAGAGGGGCCAGAAATGACCTCCCCTGGTCCTGTAAAATCCCTGATCCAGGACTGGTCTGGTCCCGAGGGTGCCAGGCTAGGGAGGTCCAACCTGTGCTGCTTCTCCAGTTAAGCATCAAATTCCAGCCATTAGGAGCAGTGACAGTCTCTAGGAAAAGTAGTTATGCCTCTGATATGAAGATCTGTTGGATGCCCATTAATTCACCAAATTCTGCACATTGGTTATCCAATCTTAGCCAATGTCATTTCCTTTCTTTTGGAAGAATTCTTCTTCATATCTGAATGCCTGTGGGCTTGTCTAGACTATATCCCTCTTTCGAAAGAGGGATGTAAATGAGCCCTATCAAAAGTGCAAATGAAGCGGGGATTTAAATATCCAATGCTTCATTTGCATAATCGCATCCCAGTGGTCTTTTGAAAAAGGGTATTTCGAAAGTGAAACCGCAGTCTAGACGCGGTTCTTTTGAAACCGCGCACCCCTTTTTCGAAAGATCCCTGTACTCCTGGAAAAATGAGGAGTACAGGATCTTTTGAAAAAGGGGTTTTGCATGCCTGATTTAGGCTCTTCCCTGAGTGTGTGCTTAAATGGGGAATCTGTGATATTGCCATTTCTTTTAATCACAGTCCTGTGGGGTTTTTATACTATTTAAAACAGAGATGGGGAACCGTTTTTGGGACGAGTGCCGTTGACCCACAGAAAAATCAGTTGGGGGTGGGGGAGGCCGCACACAAGTGAGAAGCACCTGACTAAGAAGGTGAAAGACACTCCCCACATTCCCCTTGCACACCAGAGCCTAGGGGGGCCTCTGGTAGTAGATTTTGTGTGCTCCAGCCCTGCAGGGGGACTTGTGGGAGTGGAACATCAACACGGGTTCCCCATTGTTGTGGTGGGAGCTCTGAGCCTGGGGGGCCAGATCCAGGCAAGCTGGGGGCTGCATCTGGCTCCTGGGCCTTAGGTCCCCCACCCCGATTTAAAATATCTGAGGGATAGCTGTGTTAGTTTGTAACTTTAAAAACAATAAGCAGACTGATAGTTTTTTATTTAAAACATGTTGTAGAATGGTATGCTAATGCAAATTAGTAGTAATAATAATCCATTTTCTAGCAATAGACAAAGCCCAAGAATTTGTTTTTAATAGCACCCTGCATAGACCCTACTTGTGAGCTGTCTTCCATTGCATAGTGCAGAAGAGCAATATGCATGTGTTTTCCCATTCAGGAGATACTGTTATCTGCACTTGAGTGACAAAGTAAAGAGATCACTTTGGGTACGTCTAGACTACACACTTCTTTCGAAACCAGCTTTTTTGAAAAAATCTTTCGAAAAAGCTTGAATCTTTCGAAAAAGCTTCTTTCGAAAGAGATTGTCTAGACAGCCACAACTTTTTTGAAAAAGCATTCAGAGGCAATCTGGATGCTCTCTTTCAAAAAAGCCCTGTTTGTGATCAAGAACACCTTTTTTTGAAAGAGCTCTTTTGAAAAAAAAGTGTTCTTCCTTGTAAAATGAGGTTTTCCGCTGTTGAAAAACCCGCCAAGTTCTTTTGATTTAATTTAAAAAGAACACGGTGGCAGTCTAGACGCAGGTGAAGTTTTTTCGAAAAAAGGCCACTTTAAAAAAAAAAAAACCTGTAGTCTAGACATAGCCTTTCAGGGATATTTTACCAAAAGAAAAAAAATTGAAAAGAGATGACTTAGCAGATACAATTGTGTTAATTAACTCTAAGAATTAGAAAAATACTATCCTTTCTCTATTCTTTTGCTCCAAGGGCAGTGGGAGATGGGGGAATGATATACAGTTCTTTCCTTTGAAACTGATAGGAGTGCAAGTCCTTTTGGGTAACCAATTAAACTTACTACATGAAGTCCTTTGAACCAAGATTAAAACTGCTACTTCTAAGGTGCCCAGAGATTCAGGTTGAGCTATCTATTTAAGGCAGACTCTCAATAAGCATTGTTTTCAGAGGTTTTTATTAAAAGGTGTTATAAATTGCATTAGTATTAAAATTGGAAAGCAACCTATATACTCTATTATTATTTGTGCTCTTAAGATTTATGTTAAAAACATCAAATTAAATATGGTATGTTAATGTGAAATGTCTCAAATGTAAACGTAACTTTCATGTTTGTATTTCAGGAAACCCAGATGCCTTTACTGAAATTCTGTTGGATCAGGAACCTATAAACTCTATAAATGACTCAAGCCAGCTAGAAGATTCTGGATGTGATGTATCTAGTGACTGTTTATTTGATACTATAGACACATCACATAACTTTGGGCACTCTGAGCATAACTGTAACACTTCATCTTCTACATTTAATTCCGAAATACTTCCCATATTGAATACTCATTGTACTAGCAAGGAAAAAACTTTGGCTTCTCACATGCAGTTCTTGCAACATCTCCTTGAATTAAGAAAACTGACAGAAGCAGGAGGTCTGAAAACAGTCTTTACAAAGCTTGAATGCGACTCCGGCACAATATCAAATTCTGTCTCTCGATTGCTTGATGGTCTACTTACTTTTTACAAGAATCCTAAATTTCCTGTCTCAAATTTTCTGACACAAGCAGTTTCTGTTTTGATTAATTTAATAACTGATACTGGTTTATCTAATCATGTTTTGAAAAAGTGTTTTGAGAAGCTAGAAGAATTTAACAGAAACCTAGTTCAGATTATTTTAAGCAACAGCAATTTCAATAGGGTAAGTGAAATGACTTCCAACTTCACTATCTACTTCAGCATGAAATCCAACTATACAGTTTACAATAAGAAATACAATGATGTCTCCATAGAACTTGAAACAGAAACTAAGAAAAAGTAAACGTAAAAAAGAGAGTATGTCGCTGCACACATCTCTTATAGTTATTGCTCAAGAGTAAGATTTGAAATGCTGTGGAGTATTGATTGAAAATCTTTTATTTGCAAGGCAACCCCAAATTTACAGTTTATCTTCCAACTATCTGGGTGAATTTAGACCAAAACAAATGTGTGGAAACTAGAATAAATACTGTTGTTCTTTGCTGTATGAGGTGATCGTGTAGGTTGGCACAGGCTACTGAATATGTTCACTATTTTTTTTTCTTTTGCCTGCATTGAGGATGTGGGATCAGATCCTTAGTGGGTGTAATAATTTTTAAATATTAAGAAAGGAACATAGGTATTGAATGTCTACTGTTATAAGAGTAAATAGAACTGCAAACTTTGCAAACAATACCATACATAATTTTATATTTGTCAGGCTATTTCTGATTAGTTATCTCTGTTACTACTTGACAATATTGCTGTCAGCCATTTTGTGTGTTCAACCGCTGCCTGCTGAAAAACATTGCATACTTGCAGTTTGCTAACAAAAATAAAACAATAAAAATTACTATAAAATCAACCTTAATTTAAAATGTCCCTCACATATTAATACTAAAATATTAGTACTAAAATGTCCCTCACATATTAATACTAAAAAATAAAATTAAAAATATAGCCTAATAAAAATTGCTCTAACAAAATCAGTTATATATTTTATTAAAATTAATTATAAAATTTAATTGCAATTTTGCTCTAAAATCATCCAAAACAGCTTTTCTTCAAGTAAAAAGCTAACATTTAAATTTCCCATTAGTCAAAATGAAGAAAGCCCCTTCGGGTGTGTGTACACAGAAGGGCTTAACTCTAAATAAGCAATCTGAGCTACATCAATTTGCACAGCACTTATTTTGAAATAGAGCACTCTTCCTCTGACTTCCCTTACTCCACGTAAAATGAGGGTTACAGGAGTCGGAGTAAGAAGTCCTCCAGCTTGACAGTATTTCGACATTATTTCGAAATAATTGCCTGCTGTGTAGACGCGGACTAAGTTATTTTGAAATAATGTTGCTGTGTAGACATACACTAAGAGCCCATCTAATAATCACTCAAACCATCCTAAATGATAAATAACTATATCTAAAATATACTAAACCTATTACATTAATTAAAATTAATAAATACTTAAATAAAAGCACATTTGCTTATATCAAGTATCAAACAAATAAGCTATGCTTCCTATTAATTTATAGCTAACACTACCTTAAAATAATTTAATTACCACTACCTTAAATTCTAAAAAAAAATAAAGAAGTAACAATCTCTTCCAAATTAAGTAGTTCCTGTGTCTTTCTCTGTGGAAGTTTTTCCATTACCTTCCTTGAAATTTTTATTTTCATTCTGGTCTCTTGAGTAGTGAGAGCTGGACAAAATAGTCAGAATTTATTAAGTATTTTAAGTATATGCAAAAATCCACTTAAATATAAAAGGAAGGGGTAAGATCCAACTATTGTATAGTATGTTTTACTGAAGGGAAAAGAATTCATCAGGACTACTCATGCAGAAGACTTTCCATGAGCAGAGCCTAAAATGTCTAATTTCAAGACATTTTCATTATTGGAATTTTTCTTCTCTTCTGTTAAGCTAGTAAATAGATGGGATGCTGGTTAGTAGTTTGGAAGTTCTTGAGCATTTAATCTATTTTATACTTCTGGCATAAGGCAGAGCAGAATAGACCTGACTACACTGCTGATCTCCTAAATCATCTGACTCCTCCTTTCTCTGCTTCTGGTCCCTCCACTCTTGTTGCAGAGTGAAGTATTCAGAACATTGTTGCTCTGAGTAGAGGAGCCAACAACAAAGTTAATGAGGGTAGTTTCGAGAGATGGAAGAGGAACAGACCTTGAGCGGTTTTCAAGGGTTTCTTGGGGATCAATTACATCAGAGAACACATGAACTTTTACCAAAAACAAACAAACAAAAAAACTCTAACCAAAAAAACCCCCAAAAAACTGATACACCAAAACATACCAATACCCCCTCCCCCAAACCATCAGTGGAAATTAGATGGTGTTCAAGGTTCCCTCCACAGGAGGTAGCATGGCCCTGTAGCTGCTTAATGAGCCCCACCCAGACAGGGGCTCAGGGCTCCACTCATGGTGCTGACTGGTTGGGGGAGGGTCACTCCCCTCCCTTCTCCCACCTCCTTGGAAACAATGAATTGAGCCTGGGTCTGTTGATTTGCAAGGCCTGCTGTAAGATTATTTATTTATTTATTTATTTATTTATTTAATTGACTGCCTAAAGTGTTTGTGCCTGAGGTTTTTATGGAAGCAGAGTTTTGTAGGACTGTTGGAGTTGAGCTATGTAGACTGTGTAGTTGAATTCTGTTTATCCTGTTTCTATGTTGAGCACACAGTCTCAAGTGCCTTCTTAAATTTAATATAAATTCTCAGCACATGGAAAAATAATTGGTCTTTTCTCTACTTGGTCTAGAGGATTTATTGATTCATCTGGATGTTCAGGAATTTTGGAGAGATGGATTGTCATGGGGGGCCTGCTGTCCTTAGGTTTTAAATTAGAGAGCATTCTATATTAATGGATGATTTGGCTTGTAGGCCAAGAGTTTATCTGGAAAGAAAGTCCATAAAACCCAGCATACAATTCAGTTCATTTCAGGGTTGCTGTAAATTGTGATTTTGGATCAACATGACCTATCTTCTAGCTTGCTGCAGTTTTGTTAGAGCTCTTCCTCCCTGCAAAGAAGGAATGTAAAAAGTGTTTTTCCTTTTAATACTGTTGTCCTCTCCAGTGCTTTGTTCTACATCTCTTTAAAGCGACAGCCATCTTTCTTCAAACTAAACAAAATCAGACAATGATAGTCATCTCTTTTAACCACTGTTGTTTGAAGAGAATTGTTGCTTTTGAGAGTTTTACCTTTTTCTGAGAGGTTCACAAATACAGACAGTTGTAAGAGAAGGTTGGACCAATATCCTTTTTATTATTTTGCTAAGTAATTGGTTTTGGGGGAAGTGGGAAACTTTTGAAGTTGGGAAGAAGTTTGATTCCCAGTTGCAGAATGGTTTACCTAATGTTTGCAATTTCCTGGCAAAAATTTCAGTATGGTGTCTCAAAGAGCGTTTCATGAGACAACAGCAGTTCAGTAAGAGATTCCTTTTATATAAGTGTGAATTATGAATCTCAGTTATAGGCTGTGTTGCTGGTTCAGATACAAGAATTTCATCTTGTATCTGAACCAGCATGGGATTAATGTCTTTATAGGTAAGGGGCTTGACAACAGGGTAGTCTTAATATTTTGGAAAACATCATTATGTTGAAATACAGCATAATGAAAAACATGAAACAGAAATATAGATAACTCAAGAACAGGCAATTAAATTATGAATTGTGTGTTTATATATAAAAATACACATAAAGTAGTTAAAAACAGTAGCTGAAAGATCATGAATCAGTGTGCTATTCAGATATTATGTGCTTCACCAAGAATTAAGCTTTTCAAATAGAAACCCCAATCTTACATTGATAGCTTTATTATATGACAGACTAGCTAAACTAACTATAGGTGACATTAACTTGTGCTATTCAATTGTAGCCTGCTGTCTGTGTTTTCAGCAGTCACATTGACATTACTTAACTCATCAATATACAAGAGCCTTCCTATTTAGGGACAGATAATATTTAAAAATGCATTAAGGGTTATCATGTCTCTCCAGTTCCTGTCAAGTACAGTTGAATCTCAGAGTTAAGAACTGACCAGTCAACCACATACATCATTTGAAACAGGAAGTATGTAATCATAGACCTCAAATCAAGCAAGCAAAAAACAAAACAAAACAAAAAAGCCCCAACAATGCAGTACTTTGTTAAACGTAAACTAATAAAAAGATTTTTTAAAAAGATTAAAAAAATAATATTTTACAAGTTAAGGAAAATAATTTCTGTGCTTGTTTCATCAAAATTAAGGTGGTTAAAGGCAGCATTTTTCTTCTGCATAGTAAAGTTACAAAGCTGTGTTAAATCAATGTTCATTTGTAAATTTTTGAAACAACCATAATGTTTTGTTCAGAAATATGAACATTTCGTACTTACAACATCCATTTTTAAGGTGTTTGTAACTTTGGTTTTCATTGAATCCAAATCATTAATTCAACCCAAGAACTTAACAGATTCTTTTTTCTGTTTTTTTTTACTTCATATTTTTCTGAGCTTAACATATTTTATATTTTTATAACTATAAGACAACGTGATATTTTGAACTCTTACCATATATTAAGGACAAATTCATTTTGCCATTATTTCCGGACAGAACTAAAACATGATTCATGAATAGATCACTGAGAGGTGAAATTTTATTTATGTTCCCTATAGATAATTTTATTACTTAGACAGTAGTGTTTGCATTGTTGTAGTAGCCATGTTGGTTCCATGATATTAGAGAGACAAAGTGAATGAGATAGTATCTTTTTCTGGACCAACTTCTGTTGGTGAAAGATTGCCTTTCTCACTGAAAGAAATTCGTCTGATAAAAGATATTACTTCACCCCTCTGGTCTCTCTTACTTAGGCAAGGTAAGTTTAGCTTATATGCAATTAATGATGGAGCTGGCTTGTAAATATTCAAATATCCTCCTGCACCAGCTCAGGGAAATTGGATTCACTGTGTTCCTATCAGCTCATGTAGACACTAGTAAATATGTAAAATGCTCAGTTTGCATCATGCGCTTATTTCGTAAAACTTAATGCTTTTACTATTGTCTCCAGCAGATGGAGTCAATTCTGTATTAGGTAGCTAGATTTAAATACAGTTCTAGCTTCATGATTAATCCAAGCTTGTGCAATTTTATTATAACTGACATCCTGGAATACAAATTCTATTCCTTTGAGTAATTTGTATCATCCAGTATAGCAATACAAGTTGGACCTCCCTGGTCCGGCACCCTAGGGATCTGACTAGTCCCAGATGAGGGATTTTGCCAGACCAGGGGAGGTCATTTTTCTACCCCTGACATCAGCCTCCCCCCCCACCCGGCCCGGCCACTGGTCTCCTAGCCAACTCCTCGCCTTCTGTTGGCCTAGCTGTCCTGCTACACCTGCTGGGCAACCGTTGCTGCCATGGCTCTGCTGGGCAGCCCAGTGCCAGGGCTTGCTGCGTAGCTGTGCGCACTGCGCACTGGGGCTTGGTGGGCAGCCCATCGACCTGCTGGCCCCACAAGGATCGTTCCTGTTGGTCCTCCACCGGGACTGTCTGGTCCTGCAACATCCATGCTGGACCATGGATGTTGCCGGACCAGAGAATCCTGGTAAAGAGAGTTTCAACCTGTACAAGTGATCTATCTAGTTCAATATTGTTTCTGGGGTGGATTATACTAGATGTTTCAGAGGATTGGAAAACAAATTAAAAAAAAAACCTTCCATAATGAATAGGCAGAATGGTCTGCCTAAAAGAGGTTTTTTTCCCCAGCCACAAGCCTAAAGCAGAGCCTCAGTATTCCATAGAGACTTTATGTGGAAGTCATGGAATGGGCCATTAAAAAGCTTCCAGTACAGTAACAGTTGAGAAATGGATGATGTAGAGGGCTTCATATGGGTAATGTCTCTCTGTTGCCACCTTATTTCATGGAAGTGGAGCATTCACCATTTGTTTCATTTTGGATTAATTTGAAATAAGGTTTTTCTTTTGTTGTAAACTTACCCTCTGAAATTTGTTGATTCCTTCTGGTCTACATGAAGCTACATAGATCTCCATCTCATGTGATAAAAGTCTTTTTGGCTTTTGGCAAAGTTTAGCCTTATTAGATCAGCCATGCCCATGTGAACTATACTAAGATCCGTAGCAGTCCTGGGGATATTTAAAAGTCTACAGTCAGGAAACTCTAGGGTGGGACATATGAGTCAAAATATGGAACTGAGAGAACAGGAAAGAAGACTGCTATCTCTAGGAAGCCAGTTGTGAGTCATGGACCTAAAAGGACTGCAGGATCTGATGGCTTTGCAATTTTCACCTTCCCTTTAGAAGTTCTTCAGGCATACTGAGCTTAGGGTAGAGGGGAATCTCTGAGATGTTTGGATATCTGGTTATAGGAGTCCCCGGAATCAGGGAGGTCAGTCAGTCTGTCTCTCAGGCTTAGCTAATATGCCATTTCTGGTGGCTTCTTTCTGCTTGCATTCTGCACGTGAAATTGGTGCTCATACAAGTCATAGGAATAGGGTTCCCAGGTGTCCAGTTTTGAACCGGATAGTCTAGTAGCTTTATGTTCCGGAAACAAATTGAGAAAATATAAATGAGTAAATATAAATGTCTGATATTTTCTAAATAAGATGTAATGTAGATTGTGATGTAATGTTAAGTGTGTCCGATATTTTTGTTGAAACCATCTGGCAACCCTACACATGGACCGTGGTTGTGGGTTTTTTTCTAGCAACCACTATTTTCTCTTTCACCCTTTTTGGAATACGGAAGTTTTTAGTATGTGTGGAAAATATCCCCGTATTTTCCTGATGTGGTCGTAATAATTATGCAGCCCCATCATGGTTGGATATGTGCATGAAGCTGGTGCTACTTACAACCCAGTATGAGAGGGATTTGTTGCCTGCCTGCCTGCCTGATTCCACCATTTTAAATATTATACCATCATACCTTTTTTGGTGAAGTGTTGCAGACTCCTACAGGAGGAGGACAGCAATGTCTGCATTTTCTTGTCTGTTAGAGGATGGACTCTATATTGAAAAAAGACTGGAAGTGGGATAAGGCTTTGTGCTTCAGAAACAGAAGCATGGTGCTAACTTCTGGCACTCTTTCTTATTTTCTTATTTAGTTTTCTTCAGGTCTTCATATAAGTCTTCTGAATTTTATGTTTCTTCCAAGAATTTTGTCATTGTAATGTGGAAGGGGGGTCTCAAACTTTTATTTTTTAGGAGCAACATATATATATATATATACGCACAGAGGCTTTTAGTCTTAGATTCTGGTTTTGTTGATGTAAGAGATGGATACTGCATAGCTTATTTCTAAGATAGAAATTACAAGTGAATTTTCATTTTAGCATCACATTGTTAGCTTGACAGCCACTCTGTCAAATTCATAATGTTGCAGTTTTGCTTTGTTTTCTGCATACTGTATTTATGTAGTCAGTTTATATTTTTAAAACTTTCTATTTCAGTACTCAGCACTTTCAATTTCTTTCTGACATGCCTATTTCCTTGATTATATTCTCTCTAATGTTATCTATTTCAGCTTCCCAGCATTTTGTAGGGTCTAAATATACCTGTATTTACCTCTGAAAAAAGGCTCCAAGTTGTTTCCTTACATATGTGACGTTTATTTCTTAATAGATAGATGTTTATTCTCTGCTCATTTGATTGTATGTATCTGATATCCACGTTTATTATTAAATCTACAGATCCATGATCCCTAAACAGTGTAATGTCTATGGGTCATAAAGCAGTTTTTTGCTGTACTAAATGTGACATGAAAAATTGTTCCTGAGAAAATAATGTGTAGAGCTGTGTGGAAAGTAAATACTTCCTTTGTTTATAGATCTTCTAGGCATGTGAATAGATACCATGACATCAGTGAAGATTATAATGTGAGTTTCATTGTCTTAAGACAGATGATATTTTGGTAATGTTGGAGGCCTTGATTTACGTAAAAGCAGACCAATGATTGTATTTGAATTAGGGAAGTTAGGAAACGAGTAATCAGCTAATTGTGTAGTCAATTACTCACGGCCAGCTCCGAGAGCAGCGAAACGCGCTGGGCAAGTCAGGCAAGGGGGCAGCCCACAGATGAGTTTCATTTTGGACGCAGCTTCCCAGCGCTTTTCATTTAACAACTCCTGCCTTCCTGTCCAGTCTCTAGTGGCTTGGGGGAACCTTGGGAAGTGCCTGACCACTGCACATATCCCGGAGCTGTGAGAGGAAGCCAAATGGTCGCAGTAACCCCGGGTGGGCTGGCTGGGCTCTGGGAAGGCAGCGCTGGGTCAGCAGAAGGGTGCTTGACCTGCCTATTCGTACCTCCAGCCCTGCGGAGCAAGCTGAAGTAATTTCTGGGCAGGGGCTGCCCGGCACACTGGGTACTGGCACCTAGACACTGTGTACACGGGGCAGGAGACAGGCAGATCCCAGCCAGGAATCATGGGAAGGGGGAGAGTGGACAGCATGAGCCCCGCTTGGTCCTCAGCTGCTTGCCCCGCTTTGCCCCTTTGGGTTGCGGCGCACCTGGGCCAAGCCACACACAACCCCAGTGACTGGCAAGCCCCAGTCCCTGCCAGTGAGCCCAGTAGTCTGCTGCCGCCAGTGCGCAGCACTCAGCCTGGGCTTGCTCCTGCCAAGCAGTGAGCCCAGCCACAGCAGCCTGTGGGGTGCAGCCGGGATCCCCAAGCGCCCAGCCAGAGGTGCTGCCCCCACCTTCACAGTTCACACAGAGCCCCGAGCGCCGCCAGCCCAGCCCAGCCCAGGGCTCTGCACATTGCCACTGGCAGCATCGGCCCGGCTCACCACAGGAGACCCACCCATGGAACGTTGCCAGCCCGGCCATTGCGGCGAGCCTGCATCTCCCTGAGCTCAGCCTGCGTGCACCAAGCTTGCCTGGCTGCAGTGCTACATCCGCCCAGGCTTTGGTCCTCGGCTCCTGGCCCAGCACCAGGCAGCCTTGGCCTCTTCCCTGCCTGCCACGCATGGGAGGGGCTCTCAGGAGAGTGGGTCAAGCCTGGCACGTAGGATGGGCAGGGAGCGGAGCTGCAGCTGAGTCACCCCCAGAGCAGCTGGTCCTTGCGGGGGGAATGTAAGTCGAGTGCTTACATCTCTAATTTGAATATGCCTTTTTGAACATGGCAGCTCATGTTATATAATTAGGAACTGACGCAGTTATTAAACACAATAATCTAAATGATCCCTTCAGATGACTGTTAGGGATTATCTTCAAGACTGGAGAACCCAGAGGACTGGTGAAGGGCAAGTATCTGTCTTTAAAAAGGGAACAAAGAGCCTCCAGGGAACTGTAGACCTGTTAGGCTAACTTTGAGATTTGGAGAGATACTGAAACAAATTATAAAACAGTCTAAGCCCCTAGACATATCAAGGTGATAAATAGTAGCCAATATGAATTTGTTAAGAATAAATCGTGCCTGGCCAACCTAAATTCCTTCTTTGTCAGAGTTACTAGCTTAGTGGATGAGGGGAAACAGTACATACATCTTGATTTTATTCAGTCTTTTGACACAGTTTCACCTGACAGAGTCATGAGCAAACTAGGGAAATGTGGTCCAGATAAAATTACACTCAAGTGTACACTATGGATTTTCAACGACTTGAGTAATTATCAATGGTTTTCTGTCAAAATGGGAGGATATAGTAAGTGTGGTTCTGCTGTTATTCAGTATTTCATTAATTACTTGGATAATTGTGTGGAGAGTATGCTTATAAAATTGTGAATGACACCCCTCTGGGAGGTGTTGCACAGTATTAAAATTCAAAATGACCTCGAATTGGGGAACTGGAGTGTTGGTTTGAGATCAGGAAGATAAAGTTTGATAAAGGTAAGTATAAAGTTCTGCACTCAGAGAGGAAAAATGAAATGGACAAATACAAAATGGAGACTAACTGGCTAGGAGTAGTATCGCTGACAAGGGAGGTGGGGGTCTCCTCCCTATACACACACATACACACTTCTTATCACACACTCTCCCTTTGCTCCAGACTTTAGTTGAAAAGAAGCTGTCAAGCTAGGATGTACATGGAACAATGGGATTGGGAAACTTGCATCATGTGATGCTGACTGACCCATGTGACTCTGCAAATTCTTCCCAAAGCATCCTGTAGTCAGTTGTACAGTGGGATAGCTACCACTGCTCTCTGTGGTGTTGCAAGAGCTGCTAATGTGGATATGCTCAAAGTGGAGCAAAGTGTGGACACACAATAGCAGTTTTCCTGCAGTGTTCTGAGAGCAGTGCTGTAAGCGCCAGGGCTTTACATCTGCAATTGTAGACCTAGCCTTAGAGTCCTAGCTGGGACTTCACCTCAGAGTGGGACATGCCCATTCCCCAGGCTTTTATCCGTGTTCATCGTGGAGCTGGCCAATGCCCATTAGTGACCCACCATGAGAGTTGTTTACAGTGTTTGGAGGAGTCCCACAAAGAAAGGATAAGTTAGGATCTGCAAAAATGTTCACCTTTGAAATCAGTAGGACAGGATATCGACCTGAATGTCCTCCTTGGGGAGGCTGCACTTCATCCTACCTTGAAGCTCACTCTCTTGGACTCCTTGCTTGGCACGTCAGTACTCAACGTGCCACCAGCACCAGAATCTACTCAGTACTGTTCCCTTAGAAGCGGTCAAAGTCAATAGGCCTGCCTGCTCCATAGAAAAAGGAGGCTTTGGGCAAAGAACCTGTGTCAGACCACATGCTCACTCCAGAGCTGCTTAGAAGTACCACTGCTGTCAGAACCCCTAGTCTGTCCAGGGACCTGCCTTCAGCTCCTGGGAGTGCCATTAGGTCCCAGCATGTAATAGGATCATGTGTGTCTAAATTGGTGGTCAGACAGCAAGTAGGTCAAATGGCACTGCAGATGCCAAGTTAGGCTATGGACCTGGCCAATGCCCTGGCATCTGCAAGAAAGCCAGTTATGGGACTGCCCCCTAACAGTGGAGCATCCCTGATCACCAGACCATAGGCCTCAGTTCCTGTCACTGTGGCCTCAGATACCAGCACTGCAGCCTCAATCCCTGGGTAGAAGATACAGATCACTGACATCAAGTCTCTACCTGCAAGCTTGAGGCTGATTTCCAAACCCATGATAATATCAGGCCTCCTACCAGAGTTTGCCATGGCGCAGATCACCATTGCATGGGTGTTCTCCTGGTGTGTTTAGGAGGATTTATTGAAAAGATGGGCAGACACACAGAGACAGAGTGTCTCAAATATATAGTAGATTATCAAACAACTTTATATGCAACTTTTCATTGTAATTTTCTGACCATGTATTAGTGTTCTGCTCTAAACTTTGCAAGCTGTCAGTGGTTCCGGAGATCACAGGGGCTTATCAACCATGTACTCCTTTCCCCAACCACAAGAATTTCACCAGGAACTGGGAGAAGGATGGCACAGAAATTTCTCTAGAGTCTCTTCCCTGTATTGTCATTTTGTTTTAAGTGTGTTTTGTATTGGAATACTAACATAAAGCCAACTTAATAAATCAGAGAGGATCCTTGTCAAATTTTAGTTGAAAGTTCACTGTGAAGGTGGCCACTTTAGCAAGACATCTGAATATAGCATTGGCAATGACTAATTTAAAGCAAAGTGGCTGGGGATCCTGTATGAGGGCTAGAAAGGAAATGCCAGTTAGTAATTGAGGTAGCTATCAATTGTTGTTGGTAAGTTTTTTTTATAACATAAAATTTATTTTATATTTTTCCATCCCAAGTAATATTTCCTAAGCTGATGGAACATATTGTATAAATATTACAGAAAGTGACTTTTTATAGCCAGAAATAAATGACACTGGAAATCATGGTGATTTAGTATTCCTGACTGCCAAGGGAAAGTTAGTTCACTAACCTTTTCAAGGTTATAATATGAAAGATGTAGAATTTGAAAAATATGTAACCAGCCTTAATACATAAAAATTAGGAATGAAGTAAGTGAAAATGGCTAAAAATATTAAACATGTTTGTTTGTGGCGTTTCCTAAACTTCTGTGTGACAATCTGCAATTTATATAACCTTATCTAAATCTACAGGGACTATACAGGCTGCCTAGAAGTTAGGATGAGCCACATACTGCACATGCTGCTCCAGTTATATATTATAGTGGATACACTGGAAAATCTTTCAAAACTGTAGTTGTCTAAATTACTCCTGCAAAAAGCAACCATTGCATTGTGAATGATCTCTTGTATAAAAGCCACATTTCTCTGTGTCCTGGTTTAAGGTCAGATAAGATCAATGTGTATGTGACCTTAAATTACAATTACGTGGATATTTTCATTAATAGATACTTTATTAGCCTTCTGTTGTACTCTCACCCTATCTGAGCACGGAGTGCTCTTTAGCTGTTCAACTACTGACGGTATTGTTTATAGTTTTGGATGTATGTGGGATGTTTTTTCAAAAGTACTTTCCATGTGTATGCCCCTACATTGTGTCAGTCAAAAAAAAAAGGGGGGTACTTCCTATGTTGTTTTCCCCATTTAGTATATATGTATGTTTACTAATATTGTGTGGTGGGGCGTGCTAAAACAGTTGTGATACAAGATGTTATTTTATGACAAGTCTATAATTATGAACTACTTGGAATCAACTCCATACATGCTTTATAGATGACAGATATAAAGTGTTAAGATAATATTGCTGTTGGTTTTATATGGTCTATTTCTTAATATTATGATAAAAGTCCATGTAATTTTAATTGTTTGGTAATTTTTCTACCTTTTCCCTCACATAAATTTAATGTTTATACTGTTTCTGCTTGAAATATGTGAAAATTAATCCTATTAGAAGACCTTACTATATATTTCATACTGTGATGGTGATGTTGATACATTGTTTGGTTTCTAGTGACTGTAGAAATGACATTACTGAAGGTATCTGTGAATGGGTTTTGCATACAGTAGAACCTTAGTTACTGTAGAGATTGTTTATACCTTTAAAATGTTTGTAATTCTGAACAAAACCCGGTTGTTCTTTAAGAAATTTACAACTGAAAATTGACTTAAACTTTTGAAACTTTACTATGTAGGAAAAAAAGCTGCTTTCCCTGTTTAAATAGTTTGCCTTTAATGAAGTACTGTACTGTACTTGCTTTTTCATTTTTTGTTTTGTCTGTACTGCTGCCTGATTGAATACTTCCTATTCCAGATGAGGTATGTAGTTTACTGGTCAGTTCTTAACTTGGATGTTCATAACTGTGAGATTCTACTGTACTATGACAACCAGGTTTTCTTGTATCTGGAAATATACAAGTAAGAGTCTGTGTATCATGTCTGAAAATTGCAAATATACATACAACTAATAAAAAACTGCACTTGGGCATTACATATATGGCTACCCCATCAACGTTCCTTGTTTAGGCTCACAATTGCTGTATGCTTGCTTGAGGGAGCAACTTGTTGAAAATGTAGTTGTATATGTAGCTCAAAGCTAGACTTTTTCATCATGTACCTATAATCATGCAAAGTCATATATTAATGCATATACATCGTTCGTCCTATAGATTTGTGTGAATTTTCTTCAGCTCTTCTTACGTTACTAACTGTTTTAGACAAGCAGGTATATATTTACTGGTATGTAATATGCCTGAAAATGTCAAATTAGTGGATTTAGTCCTATACCAATTTTTAGAGTCCTGTTGGGAGAAACAGAATACATGATAACGCATCTACACATTTTGTCCAAATGGTGTAGGGTAGACCAAGATAGAAAGCAGTATGATAATTTCTTCCAAATTGACTGATGGCTTCATTGCAGCTATAGGTGGGCTAGGTGGCTGGTAAGATACTTACGTGCCAAAAACATTGTAGTTATTCTTAGAACATATGTGTGGGAAAGATAACTTTTTCATTAGTTAGAAATTTTCTTTTGTCCATTTCAGTTACAATAATGTATTTATTTTCAACAGATGTTGCAAAAAGATACTGAAGATAAGTCTTGAAAGACCCTGAGTAGACCTTCCATATCATTAGACTTATATCACTGACATGTTTGTTAACTTTTTTCTTATATGTATATACATATATTAATTTTGTCAAAGGACTTCTTCTGTCAATATACCAGGAAATAAAGAATTTGAGATGTTGCCGTTTATGTTTCATAGACCAGTACATGACATCACTTTTTTGTTTGTCTATATAATTGTTACATTAGAAAGTATGAACAAATTGTCACATTTTTATTAGACACAACTATGTATGACAGAGCAAAACGTATACGTGCAGTATACTTGTAGCCAGGTCAGACCAAGGATATTGGAGAGACTAGGTGGATGAGGTAATATCTTGTATTGAATTGATTTCTGTTGCTCAGAGACACAAGCTCTTCAGCTATTCAGCCTTGTCTGTCAAAAATTTATATAGATATTTATCTTGCATCAGATGTTCTGAAATCTCCTCTGTCTTTTAAGTTTAAAAAGAGAGATGCCTTAGTAATGGCTCAAGGAACAGTAAGAGGGAGAGACTTTGAAAATTCTGTCTATTATCTGTGAATAAATAAACCATCAGTCAAATGCCTTTCTGGTGTAATTCCATTATAGACAATGGAGTTAAACCTGGGATAAATTTGGCCCCAATTTGTTCTTCATTTCAAAGACTCCATTTCTTATACTGTCTCAATGCAGTGACAAAATATGAGTTGTATAAAGCACTAGAATTGTGCAAGATAGTGCCTCCCCTCCCAAGGTAGTGCATGGGATTGTAGGGCCCATACATCCTTCTGCCTCTCTCCGCAGCTATGTGGGTTCAGGAGAGAGAAACTCCTGGCTGAAGCCAGCCAGAAAGATGTCAGGCATGAGCAGCAGAGGCAGCAATTTCAACAGGCCCCTTAGGGTACATCTACACTGAACCGTTATTTTGAGATAACTAGTGTTATTTCAAAATAACAATATGAGAGTCTACACAGCAATTCTGCAATTTCAAAATAAATTCTAAATAATGGATGGCTTATTCCGACTTCTGTAAACCTCATTCCATGAGGAATAACACCTATTCCGAAATAGATATTTCGAAATAAGGCATGTGTAGACGCTCCATTGCTGCTATTTTGAAATAGCCCTTCACCAGGGGCATTCTAAGTTATGCCCCCCCAGCACCTCCTGGGGTTCCAAAATCGAGATAGCACATCTACATTAGGGAAGCCTACTTCAGACTAATTTTGAGGCTTCCCTGCAGTGTAGATGTGCTATTTTGAAATAAACTATTTCGGAATAACTATTCTGGAATAAAAGTTTCAGAGGGGTAGATGAGTTAGTCTGTAACAGGAAAAACTTAAAAAACAACAAATAGTCTGGTAGCACTTTAAAGACTAACAAAACATGTAGATGGTATCATGAGCTTTCGTGGGTACAGCCCACTTCTTCAGATGACCGGAGTCTTGGAAGTCCCCAACCAAGAATAAATTAGGAAAGGGGAGGGGAGAATAGCTTATTTCAAAATAACCGTGCAGTGTAGATGAACCCTCAGAAGCACTGATGGTTGTCATCATGCTCTATTTTCCACAGTTTTTACTCTGAACACGCTTTTCCCTCTGCTGTCTGGCTGGAGCTGCTATCTGTTTCCTGCTCCCTTTTGTTTCTTCACTTCATCCTTGCTTCTTTCCTGTCCTACCACTGGTGCCTACTTCCCCTCACTGTCATTTCACTATTCCAGTGCTGTTCCCTTTAGTTAATTCCCTTCTTTAATGACCTATGACCTACAATGGGCTGAATGTTATTTAATGAAAAATAAACAACCTTGAAAATGATATGCAAGTCCAACTATTATGTCACCCCTATGCTGTTTGTGCACTATCACTCTCTGTAAATTTCTTTCCTTTGCTATGTGTCTGACGTGTATCTAGTCTGTGAGTGCTTTTTCTTTAAGATAGGGACTGTGATGTATTGTTTTGCACAGTGCTAGCACAATGGGACCCCGGCCTTGGTTATGTGTTCTAGATATTCATTCACTGATTTCTGTGAATCTTTTTTTTTTTATCTGTTTTATTATGAATGAATGTTCCGGTCTCTTCTATTTACATAAAATTTCTCTTCAATTAAGTAGAGGTTCATTGTTTGCTTCATGACCATCTATTTCTGAAGGTTTTATAAGAAATCATGTTCCTATATTATATTGTCTGGCATAAGGCAGTAAGATTAATGTGATATGGCAGAGGACACATAGCCTTTCTGGGTTTAGTGAGGATATGTCCTGCGTGACTTTGTGTTAAGGAACGAGAGGTAAACTGGGAAGGCTGAGGTTTTTTGTTTGTTTGCTCTGCCATATTTGTTTGTAGGATTTTAAGCGCTATGCTTTTTTGTTTCCTCTTCTTTAAAATGTTAAATAGATAACTCATAGGGAAGTAAAGACTAATTTTGTTTATGTTTATAATGCTGTTTGAAAGCTTGAGCTGGAAAGTGTGATTAGAAATACAAATTATTTTCTGCACCCAGTGAACTAATTTGTAAAACATCTTTCTGCCACCACCTAATATATTTTATACTGATTTGTCAGCTGCCGTGAGTGGTCGCGATTAAGCAAACCGCCCCCTTCCCTTGGGTTCGCTAGGACTGTGTAGAACTCTAGTCTGCCTCCTTGCTTACCTGGGAAGTCGTCAATAAGTTTAGACCAAATTCCAATTTGTGTCTTAATCAATGAGCATAACTTTATTGATGTTGCCACTTAATGAATAACAAAGTCAAAAGATAACAGCTGAGAATTAAAAAGAAAATAATAAAAGAAAAATACAAAAAGCTAGCGTGATTACAAGGATACTTAGTGACGTCAGCTAATTCGTTATCTAGTTTTTTAATTTCTTGTAGATTAATTTTTAAAAGAACTGCAACTATGAGGATCCTTGATCTTATAGCTTATCGAGATTATTTTGTTTTTCTTGATTTTTTAGAATCTTTTTGTTAGGTTTTTAGACTCTTTTTGTTAGACTTTTTTACTCTTTTTGTTTAGTTTTTCAGAGTCTTTTGTTAAGTTTTTTGATTCACCCTATCAGGTGTAGCAGCATCTCTCTACTGGCCAGGTAGAGGACGACGAATGCTGTTACGATGCCTGCCTCGGTATGGACCTGCTGCCTCTTGTCGTCCGAGAGCAGCTCGTGAGTTCAGTTTCCAGAATGAGTTGTAGATGATGAGGTACCCGCAGTCGTTACTGCAGGGTATTTATGGCCTGATCTCTCATTGTCTATTCAGTTCTGTGGTTAATTTGAGATGCAAAAAAATTTTTTCTCTTAAGGGCTAGCGAATTAGCTGAGGATCTTGTAAGTAGATGCAAAAAAAATTTTTCTCTTAGACCAAATTTGGTGTGTTGCTTAAGAGCTAGCGAATTAGATGAAGCTCTTGTAATTAGATGCAAAAAATTTTTTTCTCTTACACGAAACTTGGTGTGTTACTCAAGAGCTAGCAAATTAGATGAAGCTCTTGTAATTAGATGCAAAAAATTTTTTTCTCTTAGACCAAATTTGGTGTGTTGCTTAAGAGCTAGCGAATTAGATGAGGATTTTTACTCGTACAAATTTTACTGCTTATCCTAAATTATCATGTTTCATAACACATTTCCTAATACACTCCTTCTTAACAGCAAAAAAGGCAATCCATGTAGTCTGCGGTTAGGCTACTTCCTCTTAAACATAGCTGTCTGTGCTTTTGCTAAGGCTTAATTTTAAAGAGCTGCTAAGCATACATGACATCAGCAACCTGTTCTGAAGATTTTGCCATTGATTATTGTTGGTGAAAATGTGTTTGGCACTGTACAATAGACTGAAGACATGACTCTATTCCAAGTAGCTTACAGTTTCCTAACAGACAGCATAAACATCTGATGAGAGAGCCAGAGTGAGATATCAAATGTGAGAAACTTGAGTATATTGGTGTATTGCTTGGGGGCTGGGGAAGGAGGGGAAATAGCACGTGAGCACACTAGCACCCACAAATTCCCAAAAAACCACCAAAGTCTTCACATTTAAAACATTACTGTGGGAAGGCAAGGGTTGGAAAAGTATTTTAACTAGTATAGTTTTTAGCTGTCAGAAGTAAGTTTTGACTTATTTTTTTCATGTCTTCCCTTTTACATATATTTATTTGTTTTTTTGTTTTTTTTTACTTAAAAGTGTGTTTGTGGTGATTAGGTGTTTGGACAGATGTTGAAAAGATGGAATTTACAATACTTTTATTCAGTTTCAGGTGCAGTATTCCATATCACACACCCTTGTTTTGCTGGGAAGGTGCAACGTGTTAAGAAAGTCTGTAATATCTCTGCTGTTATCTGAAGTAAATCAATTTGCTGATGAGTTTCAGCAAACCCACCAGGTACTGTTCTGTTGAAAATTGTATGTTATCTTGAAGCAAAGTAAACCATAATGCCTATTTAAATGGTATTTTTTAATACTATAGCTCTGTTTCAATTTCTTAATTTAAAATAACAAAAATCCACAGTATTTGTTGACTTTCAGATTTAAGCTTTTGTTTTCTACCAAGTTTCTGGATATTTTTGAAATTTTTAATTCCACAAAAATAGTATGTGAGGTTTTTTTAAATGAAAGATCAGCAAATTGAAATAATTTCCAAACTTGGACCAGGTCTCAAAATACCTTAAGAATTTCAGATATGCACACAGTAGACCTCTTATCTACTGAGGTTTGATACCTATGTTGGTCTCATCATGCTGTAGAAAATGTGCTGATAGTGACTGTGGTTGATCCTTTCCTAGTAATCCAGGGAGTTCAGTGATATATTTTAAATTGATCAGCTGTCTCAGCTATCTTTTGGTATTGTTGAGCACAAGATATGTATTTATCCATGACTGGATTGTTCTTGAGCAACTTTCTTTCTGGAAGATCTCAAGGGCATTTTTTTAAATCTGTGGCTATTGTTCTTGTATGTTACCCCACAGATTCCATCTTTTTATCCTTTCTGTTAAATTGTATGCATGGAGCTTATAGTAACTTACTGCAGAAAAATGGGTTGAGAAGCCTTCAGAATGTTAATGCTGAATTCTATCTCTCTTTTCTGTCACTACTGGTGGAGCAGAGCAGTTTTATAATTAGCCATGGATTGTGAGATTTACCTAGCTGCAGAGCAAATAGTTAATACAGAACTGAGATGATAATTGTAGGGGTTCGGAAGCAACTGAAATACACGGTAAAAACTGTGTACGTATCCCTGGACGTTGAGGAATGCATACTTGCAACCTAGGAAATTTTAGAATACCCAGGTAGTTATGGTTCTCAGATGTGCTTCTCAAGATCTGGTACTGACAGGAAGCCTACATTCTTTCCTTTCAGAGATGGCTTTTGCTTTTGGTTATCTATCTAAAATATTTCTACCAAGCAAATTGCCCTTATCCCTTCCTTTGTTACCTCAGGTTGAACCTTTCTAGTTTGTCACACTCTGGTCTGGCAACATCCATGCTCTGGCATGATTTTAGTTAGTTATATGCCCACTTATTATGGGTGTGTCCAAGTTTCCCATGGTCCCATAAAGTTTGTTTATAGCCACTGGTCCTGGCTCTCAGTGTTCTGTGCTGTATTTTAGCTCTAGTTTACTCCAAATGTCTTCTAACATCCCAGTAAGCAGTGTATGTGTTGGTAATGCTGCCAGACAATATTAACCTCCTCTGGTTCGGCAAATTCTCTAATTCAGCACTGGTCAGGTCCCAAGGGCACCAGACTAGAGCTGTTCAATCTGCACAAGATTAGATTATTGCAATTAATAAGGTATGGAGAGAAGAATGGAATGGAAGTTGTGGCTTGGGCAGGGCTCATTTCTTAGGAGATTAATTGAAGATTTCTTGTGCTATCTCTATTTTGAAATAGAATGGTTGGATACTTGGGATGTGCACAGCTTTTCAAATACAAAACAAATGTTTAAAAAAATTACCTCTGAGAAAAAGACATATTCTACTAATATCTGCTGAACACATTTTGTGTAATAAGCAGGGAAGTCCAGTAGATCTCAATGCATTATTGTAGTTGCATTTAGACACTTCACTGTACTACTAATGATCCCTAAACTCCTCTTCAATTATGGCTACCTCGTACACTGCTCTGGAAAGTTCTACAGACAAAACACACATAACAAGAACATGATATTTGCAGAAAAGGGAAAGCCTCAGGTATTTAAAGTATCTAAATGACTCCTTAAAATCATATAGATAAATATTCTAATAGAATATTATCAATTATTTCTGCTACAAAAGTATAAGCACCTCCTATTCAACATTATGTTCCAAAAATCAACCTTACTTGTGGTGTTTTTTTCATTGTGCTCTGTTCGAGTGATACATTTGTTGAATTACTTGCATAGTAATTGTGATGCGGACCGTCTTAAGTTTTATCTTCTCAAAAAAGGCAGGTAATTACATCATGAATTCACGAAGAAATAGCACTTCCAAACTAAACTGCTGAAATTATTGGTAAGGATCAGCAAAAAATGAACAAAAGGAAAAGAAGGGATGAGATTTTCCTGCATTAAAATAAAGCATTGGTGACATACAGGGTTGGGCTTCTGTAGTCTGAGCTTTCATAGTCCAGTAGCATCTATAGTCTGGCACCCCCTGGGTGCTCCTGAGTAGGAGCACTCATGGGGAAAAGCTGGACTCCCCAGCACTCAGCAACTACTCTCCTGCCTTCCCAGAGCTTGTGGAGCACAACAAATAGCCTATTTGAGGTGCTCAAAGCCAGGAAGGAAGGGGGAGAAGCTTGGGGGGAGGAGGCATGGTGGCTGCAGAGCCCTGCAGATGGGGGCTAGGAGCACAACTGCATTGCTGGAGGAAGGAACCTGAAGCCTCTTCCACCAAATACCCTTCCTCCCTGCAGTTCCCACTTGGGCAATGACAACCACTCTGCTGCTGCTGGAGTGGAGCCCTTAGCCGGCAGCAGCAGAGGGGCTGGCATTGACCTCCCCTGGCTTGGTAGATTCTTCGTTTAGGACCTATTCTGCCATTCTTGACAATATCTAAGAAAATGAATAAAATCTTTTCATTTTATTGTAAAATAGAAATATTTTAATTTAAAAAATTAAATAACATTAATATATGATTAATTCCACCCACGTAATTTTGGAATATTATGCATTCATTATTTTAACATCTTGCCATTACAGCACATACAAGTGTTATGGTTCTGCTGGGTTATTGGGAAGACTGTGTGCTTAGTTCAAGAATTATGATGGTTCCATTTCATTCCAGAATTTTTGTGTGTTGCTCTTCTGTGTTGCATGTAAGGCTTATTTTGAAAGAATCCTATATTTGATGAGATTGTGTATCTTGCAGATGATAAGCATAGGGCTAATTTAATATGCCATGGCTTTTAACTTTAAATATTATTTTAGTTGTGTAACATAGGAATGGATTTTCCAATGGCAGATACAGTTAGTGGTGTTCTGTAAAGCTGTGATGTGGTTTGATAATATTGAACTACTGAATTCATTTGTAAATATAGGAGAGTTCATACTTTAATCTATAAACAATTTTCTACATAATAGCTAGTACAAAAATTGTTTAGTAATACCTGTGCTTGTCTTACTTTTCATTAGAATTCCCATTTAACATCAGTCTTTTTTTTTTTACCTTACTGCATTTAACTAAAACTAATTTTATTTACTTTGGTATACAAGCTGCTGTTTTCAAAATTAATGTACACATTTTGTATTTTATTTTTATATATAATTGCTGATGTTAAAAAGTGTTTACAAGAATAGCTCTGAGTATGCATAAATAGCAATGTTTCAACAAAATGTTCATGTGCTCACTTACAAACACAACAATGTATGTTTTCCAACATGCAATAAGTATCATCATTCAGAAAAGGATTAAAATAGCTAATATAAATCCTGTATGCTGTTTGAAATAAAGTAAAAATATAAAATCATTTTTAAATTTACAAAATTCATGATAAAGATCATCTTCTATCAACATTTAAATTACAGTTTGCAGAAAGATGATATTCTGTACTAAATGTCGCTTACTGACAAATGGCCAGATCCCACTTCATTGTCCAAAATGTAATTGACTTCTGAGGACATCTTGCTTAATTGCAGAATCAGGATCCAAAAAGCATTTCAGATATCCTGTTTAAATGGAACAGAACTGAGAATCTGTTTGTTTTGTAGCTAAGTTCCATCTAGGCTTATAGTGTGTGATAGGTTTTGACTTAACATTTAACAATAATGGAGCTGTGTCCTTTAGGGCTAAACGTATGTCTCCACATCTCACATGTTTTTCAAAGCTGTAGGTTGAGCTTGAATTTTACCAACCAAAAATAGATTCTCTATAGGAGAATGGATCAAATCAAATGAAACAAGAAAGCAGAAATAATTGTTATCTGAAGTTGTTATACTTATCTTTTAGAAACCCCCTGAATATTTAAATCCTATGGCCTTACAGGCCACAAATAAAAGAGAAATGTATGACTAATGAAGGTTTGCCTAACATTTTTAATACAATCTGTTCATACTCTAATATAGTAAATAAAAGCAACTAAGACACTTACATAGCAATAAATAGCTTTTAAATTTTTAATAACTTACATCTCACAATGCCATCTTTTCCCCAGCCTTTGTTCAGTCATTGCTTATTGGATTATTTCTAACTAGAAGATTTACCTGTTGTTGCATGGGTCCTTAACTCAATATTAGTTTTTCTTCATTTAAGTCATTCCTCAGGGGTGGGAGTGGGGATGAGGGGTTCAGTATGCAGGCTGCCTCGGGAGAGAATACTACCCCAGCCCTCTCTTACCACAGCAGTGTGGGGCTAGGTGAGAAGCGCCTCTCCACTACTACTGCAGCTCCAGGGGGCACTGCAAGGGGGGAGGGCTGCGTGCCCCCTGGCTGGGGCAGGTCCAGGTTTGTCTGCCCCCTGTGCTCTGCAAGCAGAGTGAAGAATGCAGCAAACTGTACACTGACCCTTTGTCAGGGAGCAAGGGGAATCAGCCAGCAATGTCCCCGTACAAATGGGGGGAGGAGCTCCAGGCCCCCTGCCCTCCCTAAAGGGTGCCAGGAGGGGGAGGCTTGGACTAGGGGGAATCACCCCATGTCAGCCCCTTTCATCTGTTTGATGATTATGTGTTTTTTTTCTGTTTGGCTTTATAAAAAGCGATCCTGTTCCAGTCACATCCCATTTTCCTGACACATCCAAATCCTTATGTTGCTTTAAGTTATGATACAAGGATGCTGTGTACACTGAATTTGGTGGTCCTAGTTCTTACAATTTAGGGAGAGTTCTTGAACAAACAGACAGACTCTCTCGGATATATAATAGATTAAAGGCCCAGTGCTGCAAACTCTGAAGCATACTGAGTAACTTTACTCACATTGGCCCTGATTCTATAATATTCTTAATTATACACTTACAGTTAAGCACATAATTAAATGTTTAGTTGAATATGGCTTTAATAGGGCCTTTGGTGGGCTGGGAGGCATACTGATTAGGGTCCATTCTGTTATGGGGCAGTGGTAGAAGAGCCCGGGCCCACCTGCTCCAGCAGACTCGGATACAGGGCCCTAGAAGGGTCAACAGTGTTAGATATGTTGGGGGAGGGACCCTCTGAGTTACCTTCCCAGGGCTGCTTCCTATCACTTCTGATCCCACAGAAAGAAAAGGAAACCAAATCATCACTCACAGTCAGGCTCAGCATCAGTGTTTCCTCTAATTTTTTCCATCCATGTTTGGAAGAGATTTTTTATTATATGCACCAAGGCATGTACGGATGTGTACCATCAGTAGAAACACATGCTGCTAGCTGTGGATGCTCTGTTAATCAACTGGGTGGGAACTGAATCTTACAGGGAACACTGCTCAGCATACAGTCCAGTTACTACTTTGGCAGGTGCCTTCAAGGTAGGTCTGTATTTCCCTGCAGCCTTCTGAGCTGGGTTGCTTCCTTTTCAACCCTGTCTGCAGTTGAAGCATGCTGTGCAGGATTGGAGGGGTGAAGTGAGCTGAGCCCAGTTCTGTTCTTTAGCCTCTTTCATCCCAGTAGGGGGTTTGTATACCCCATCACACAAAGCTGTTGTTTTCTATTCAGGTACATGCATCACAGACAGAATTGTGCCCCTTGATTGTTACTTCTGTGTCATATGGCTTGTTGTCTTTTTTTACTGTAAAGCAGCATGCATTCTTGTGGTGCTGTATAATTAATAATTGTGATTTATTGTAAGAGCCTTACATTGCATTTATGCTGTAGAAACGGAGTCTCTTCATGTTTACAAAAAAATCAGTGTTGTTTAATATTGTTCACTATGTAAAGCAGATGGATTTGTGGCTCCAGAACTATATTATAGAATGTGACTTATTCTTTCAATGCAGAGTGCCTTGTTCTAAGTAGCAGATTTCCCTTTGTGATGCCTTGTAATTGCTTCAGAGAAAGAGGATCAGAAATGGAAGACACACATTGATTGAAAGAATATTGCTCACCTGCCAGGCTTTCACTTTTTTTTCATTTTGAAAGAATTGTTAAATAGAAAGTAAGTTGAATTTACTTGGAGAGGCTCTCCCCCCCCCCTTTTTTTTGAATGATCCTAGGTAAGACATTCTAGTGAGATGAAATATAGCTTTTGCAGAACTGGTATGGGCCAGACATGATGTAAACTCTTGAAAAACAGTTTTTACTTCTGATGTTTAATTATGCATACTGTGTAATTGGCTTAATTTGTATCCTGTGCAAAAGTGTCACTCTGTGCATGTTTGGGTTTTTTTCCAAATCGGTGTAGTTCTTGTCCATGACTTCTTCACATATAAGATTTTCATGCTAACAAACGCATGTGTGCACACTAGGGAGTTAAAAAGCATTTATTCACGTAAACGTGTAACCGCTGAAAATTTCAGCGGTTACGTGCGGGAGGCGGCTTCATGGGAGTCAGTGCACATGAGGAGCCGACTTTTAAGCTGGCTCTCCGTGAGCACTGGCTCCTGCCTGTCCCCCACCCCAGCACTGCTACATGCAAAAGGGGGTGTGGGTAACCGTGTACATTAATCAGTGAGCCCAGGCTCATAAGTTAACTGTGTACATGGTTATACTTTCACACCCCTAGTGCGCACACATACTAAAAATTACCAATTCACCGGGCCGTCCATAGGCATACACAGCATAGGCAGCTGTATAGGACACTACTAAATTTGGGGCAGTTGTGAGGGAAGTGGTCACCTATAAACTTCCCCAGCCAGAAACCATGCCAGATGGGCTGAAGGCTGGGGAATTGATTGAAGCACTGAGCCCACTGATGTCTCTGGACAAGAGCTATAGATACATCTCAGAAGGAAACAGGGCTGTTGGGTCTTGAAACACTGAACGGACCGTTTGGACCATTCTGAGAAATTCTGGATTGTGATTGATGAAGTTTTATAATACATTAACCCCACAAGGGCCATTCTTATGTAGAGAGCTTGCATAGAGTTATTGGGGTCTCCGGAAGACAGTGAAAATTGAAGCAGGAGTACCTGTTTTGTCAGAGCCTGCTGCTGAAGGGCACCCCAGGGAGGGCCGCCTTTTAACATGTAGAGGAAAATGCAGACACTTTCATCACACCCTGGCCAGAAGGCACAGTGCATTTGTGATTTCAAGGGATGAAGACTTGGGTGTACAAGCAGACAAGAAAATTTGAGGCAAGGGCTGCTTGCAGAGCCACTCCGAAGTGGGAAGATAACCACCCTATGATGACAATCCAACTGAAGGAGGACTCCAAACTGACTTCACCCATCAGATATACTAATTCTCGCTGTAGAAGTCAGGCAGGTTGTCAACTTTTCCTTTATATGTCTGGTTGGGGAAGGAGCAGTTTAATCAAGTTCATAGGGCTCTTACGATAGAGCAGGCCTGGACAAAATACGGCCCATGAGCTGGATCCGGCCCGCCAAGCCACTGAATCTGGCCAGTGGGAGCTGCCTTTTTCAATAACAGGCAACCACAAAGCACAAGGGGCTCCAGAGCACATGACTGCAGCCTGTGTGGAGGCAGGGCAAGCAGGGAGGCTGATTCAGGAACAGCTGTTGGCTGGTAAGTCTCCTGGCCAGATCCTGCCTCTACCACCTCAGCTCCTCCCTTCCTGAACCCTCTGCCCCCCACTCCTGCCCCCTACTCCACATACCCAAATCCTCTGCCCCCTCCTGTACCCATATCCCCTCCCAGATCTGGCCCCCAATTCCCTGCCTCAGATCACAGTTCCCTCGTACCTTGGCTCACAACCCAAATCCCTGCACCCCTCCTGTGCCCCAGTTCCTTGCCCTAGGTCACCAACTAACCCCCTCTATCCCAGTCCAGTGTCCCAGGTCACAACTTCCTCCTTCACCCAAACTCCCTCCCTTACCCCAAGCTCCCTTCTGCACCCAGCCTCCATCCCAGACCCCGCACCTCCTCCATTAATATCAGGGGAAAGTGCGGCCCTTGACCACTTCCCAAATTCTTGGAGTGACCCCGCATCAATTATTGCCCACCCCTGTGATAGAGCCTTGTGTCACAGCAACCAAATTTACAGTCAGAAAAAGGTTTAAGGCCTTGGACAGATTAGTGTCCTGGGTCCTGCAACCTTTACAGCAGCCAGGATGGTTTCTGTTCCCCTCTCTTTTCCTGTTTAGCTATAACCCCAGCCTCAGGGCAGTACAGAGTTCTCTTTGATTGTGCCCAGACTGTTCTAGGTGGAGGTTCCATACTATACCTTAAAAGGATAGTATACCCTACTACATGCACCCTGCCATCAGGCAAATGGGGGAAGGGTTCTTATCTGAAATTATACCTCTCTTCAGGCAAAATTTGATACCAGTCATAAGTGCCACAAACTTGCAGAATGGGGATCTAGTTTTGCTGCTGTCTTCTGCAATTCCAGATTGGACTGCAAGATATGTACAAAATAATGTGGCATGCCACCAGACAAATTGGGAAGTGATAAATGGGCCATACAACTGCTTAGTTTGCCCTGACACTATCATAGAATCTAGTAAGGAAAGAGGAATTTAGTATTTCTTAGGCATCTGAGAAGTAACATTGCTTTGGCTAGACTTAGGTATTGGGCAAAATTGAAGATGACACATAATCACAAAACACAGGTGCTTTTCCAAATGGAAGAAGCAAAGATATTGATTTCATGAACAGGAAAGGGATCTCTTTATTACTGATGACTAAAGAATTATTAGCTGGAGGTATGTCTACACAGCAAAGTTATTTCGAAATAACTTTACTAGCATCTACACAGCCAAACCACTATTTCAAAATTAATTCGAAATAGCGGAGCACTTATTTTGAATTTGGTAAACCTGATTCCATGAGGAATAATGCCAAATTCGAAATAGCTATTTCGAAATAAGTGCTGCGTAGACACTTATATCGAAATAGGGGGCTTCCAGCCTTCCCAGGGTGCTCTGCTGGCCACTCCAGCCTCAACCAAGAACACTCCTCTCCCTTCGCCCTTCCCGGAGCCCTTAAAGGGGTTGACTCTGGCCACAGTGCCTGTACCAGCTCCAAGCCTGCCAGCCCAGAGCCAGCAGTCACTGCCCCTGACCCAGTAGCCCCAAGACATGAGCCAGCAAGCCACTGGCAGCCAGCCCTCCACCGCTCCCCAGGACCAGTCTGCCAGCTCCCAGGAGCCTGCCAGGGCCCAGAGAAGGCAGGCGCCTTCCTGGTCCAGGGTGGACATTATGGACCTTATTCAGGTTTGGGGGGGGTGCCCCCAACATCCATGATCTCCGCACTAGACAGAGGAACACGGCTATCTATGGCAGGATAGCTGCCAGCCTGGCCACCAAAGGCCACATGTGCACCCAGGAGCAGGTTTGCATGAAAATCAAGGTGGTCTGGTGAGACCCCCAACCCTGAGTCCTGAGCTTTCCCTCCCCCTTCTTCCCCTTGCTTCCCCCTTTCAGCTCCCTCCTCCCAGGTTTCCCCCTCCCCTCTCCCACCTTCTTTTCTCCCCTCTCCTGCCTCCTTTCCCCAGTCTCACCAGAGTTTCATTCTCCCCCCCCCGTTTTGTTAAATAAAGAGAGTTTGTGTTCATGAAAATACGTGTATTTTATTTGACATCAGGAAGGGCGGTTAGGGAGGGGTAAGTGGAAGGACGTGATGGAGGAATGAGGCACAAGCCCCCAGTGGGGCAGACCGGGGAGGCTCTTAGTGCTCCTCAGGGTGGAAGCTCTCCTGCAGCGCCTCCTGGATATTGACAGCCCCCCAATGGACCTCCCGGATGGCAGCCTGCAGAAAGTGCAACCAGGCTCGCAGCAACGCATCCACGTGAAGCACCAGAGTGCCCAGGGGCAGCTCTGACTCCATGTTGCAGAGTGCTGTGGTGTCCCGAGTGAGGGCAACCAGAGCACGCAGAGACAAAATGCTTTGCTGTCCCTCATCGAGGTAGGCAAGCAAGCAGGGAAAGCTGAGAACCGGCTGTCTGGGGAGGATCCCTTTAAGCACAGGCCTCAGATAGCCTCAGGCAGCAGCCACACAAAGTAACTCCTAACCTGATGCCCTGCCGGACCTGGTTCCGTCCGGCCGTATATGCAATTCAGCATCCACTCAGTGTGGATGCGCTATTTCAAAATAGCAAAATGCTATTTCGAAATGCATTTTGTTTGTATACGCGTTATTTCGAAATAACTTATTTTGAATGAACTGTTCCGAAATAAGATATTTCGAAATAACGCTGTAGTGTAGACATACTCTAGAAGAGTTCAATGTTGGTGAGTCATTTCATTAATAGAATAAGTGACGGAGGAGTAGGAAAGCCATCATTATAAAAATCAGAATGTTCTGTATCTTAATGGACAAATGGATTTGTGTTATTGGAAACCTTTCTCCCTGTATTTTTATGTATCATTTGAAAAATCTGGAAAAACTCTGGCTGGAAGATGCACCATACCATGATAATAAATTACTGTACATATTTTTAACTCTCACAGCAGGAAAAAGGAATGAGATTAACATCTAGCTAGATGACAAGTATCAGAGGGTTAGCCGTGTTAGTCTGAATCTGAAGAACAACGAGAAATCCTGTGGCACCTTATAGACTAACAGATATATTGGAGCATAAGCTTTCATGGGCAAAGACCCACTTTGTCAGATGCATGTAGTGAAAATTCCAGAGTTTCATTCTGACAAAGTGGGTCTTTGCCCACGAAAGCTTATGCTCCAATATATCTGTTAGTCTATAAGGTGCCACAGGACTTCTCGTTGATCTAGCTAGATGCCGCTTTCAGGTTTTACTTTCATACAGTCTGTGTTAATTACTTCCTTCCTAATTACTCTGACTACCACTTGCTTCTTCTCAGTAATTCCTCTGTTAGTGATTCTCAGACTGTGGTTTGGGACACCAAAGTGGGTCACAACAATGGGTTGCCAAGGCTGGTGCACACTTTCTGGGGCCTGGCACTGAAGCCGAAGCTCCATGGCCTGGGGCAGAAGCTGAAACCTGAGCACAACAGGGCTGAGATTATAGGCCCCCTGCCTGGGGATGAAGCCCTTTGGCTTTGGTGCTCCTACCCTCTCCTTCCATCTGCAGCAGTGAGGCTTGGGCGGACTCAGGTTTCAATCCACTTCTCCTGCAGTCATGCAGTAATTTTTGTTGTCAGAAGGAGGTTGCAGTGCAATGAATTTTGAGAAGCACTGCTCTTTGTGATGGTAGTTGAATGAAACCAGACTGAATTCTCTCTATTGTACATTGATATTGTACACCCACGAAACTAGACAGTCATTCTCTTATTGCTTACTGTATATGTTATGGATCACTATAATACCCCTTTTAGCCTTTTATGTTCACTGGGTATTCATGCCTCTTTACCAAAAGAAATGCCGTAGAGCAGTGATGAGCAACCTAGGCTAGTTAGTGGGCTGCATGAGAGGCTCTTCATCTCAGTGGCCCTTAAGATTGAAAGTGGGCATGTGCACTAACCCTAACCCAAGAATAAGATTAAATACATTGCACTTGATTCTCCTTCTTTATTATGCCTTTTTCAACACAATGATCCATTATTAGGGGCAAATTAAATTGCCAGCAAAAGTAACATGAAGTGGAGGGAGTGCACAGCTGTCACAATGTTGTGTGTAATCAGAATGCACTTCACATGTGCCCTTGCTTTAAATGTATGTCACTTCTCACTTTGCCAGAGGCTGCCCTCCCTCTGCTTCAGGTCTCACCCCCACTCCACCCCTTCCCTCAAACCCCCACCCCACTCCTTCCCTCAAACCCCCACCCAGCCTCTTCCCTGCCTCCTTTTCTGGGCGCGCCCTGTCTCCCCCATTCCTCCGCCTCATTCACAGAGCTTGAATGCTGCAGATCAGCTGATTCACAGCATTCAGGCTCTGTTGGGAGGGAGAGGAATGGTATGTGTGGGACTCGCACCATGAGAGAGGTGCAGGGGGACGGGGCAGGAGAGTGTGCAGGCTGCACAGAGAACCCTGTTAGGCCGCATACAGGCCACAGATTGCCCACCACTGTACTAGAGAAAAGTAAGCCTTTCTTCCTTCATGCTTTTAGTGGATGTCATTGTGACTTAGTGAACATCCTATATAAGTTACAAGAAGATTCATTTATAAGTAAGATAATTTTTTTCTATTAGCTTAGTGTTTAAGCAGGCACAATATGAAAATGATAGCATTATTGGCAGAGGTAGATTTTGAAACCCTGACTTGCATTAAGTAGCATGCAAGGAGTCAGTGCAAGTAAGGGTATCACAAAGGGAAATACTGTACATTTGTGGTAGCTATAATATTTGTTACAACAAATAGCTATAGTTTAAAACCCTTTATCTCTAGATAGTTTAATATTACACATAAAATAAACAAAGATTTTTTAACAGTCTTTTAGAAATATAGTTATAACAACTGAATGTCAGATTTTCCCCCCTTTTTAGTTTGACAGCCCTCACTGAAATATTTTTATAGAAACTAATATCAATAGTTTCCTAACTCAAAGACATTGTCATTGAAATGTTGATATGAAACATGATAGCAAATAGTATGGAGAGGAATGGCAGGAATGCAACATGCAGTTTTATTAGAAGGGTTTTTCTTAGTTCTTTAGCAAAACCGTTCTGGTTACAAATGCTTTACACAGTAGATTTACAACATGAGTTTGTGCCTTTTAAAACAAGCTATTTGTTACTTTTTTGATTCTCTAAAATGTGTTTCATTAATATAGTGAACAAACTATTTAAATATTTCCACTTTTATGGGAAAGATTGCTGATATTAATGCATGAATCATAACATCTCTAACATTAATTATGGTTGCTTAGCATAGCTAATTACTAAATTGCCCATACATAACAATTTTGTTAAATATGTTAAAATAAAAAATAAAACTGGTGATATGCTTTTTCTCCACAGTCGGATCATAATTTCATTTTTAATTTTAAGTATTGCTGCTTTTACAGCAAATTATTTTCTCTCTCACACACACGCATGCACGTACATTCTCATTCTTCTCAAAATATTTGGAAAAATGCTGCACATAAAAAATTGCAACTGTACCTGCCAAGTGTCCTCCCATTGGGTCCTACTAAAACTTCTGTGGAGCAGAGAACTTTCAGACATACTACATTACAGTTCCATACCTGTACAGTTTATAGAGTTTATGAATAACTTGCACTACTTAGCTCACCAGAGTGTTTTGAAGAGTAGCTGATGTGTGAGTCATATAACTAAGGCTCAGTATTAATCATAAACTGATATAAAACCTGATAACTAAGCACTGTAAAGCTATCACCATAGCACAGGGCTGAAATGAGCTGTTAAACATACAAGATGACACATGCACTCATTTATTTACAACCACATTATATGCTTAAATTATTTTCTGAAAATACTGCTATATATGTGCTCAGATGTGAACTCAGAAGGTCATTGTCGAGTTGAAATGCAATTACATTAGAACCTCAGAATTATGAACACCTCAAGAATGGAGGTTTTACGTAATTATCTGGAATTTTCGTAACTCTGAACAAAAATTTATGGTAATGCTTTCAAATCTTTACAACTGAGTGTTGACTTAGTAGAGTTTTGAAACTTTACGATAAAGAAGAAGAATGCTGCTTTCCCCTTTTTTCCAAGTAGTTTGTTTAAAAACAGTGCTATGCTGTATTTTGTGGTTGCGGGGTTTGGGTTTTTTAAGTACTGTGAATTAGCAAATACAACACGCGGGTTATACACGTTTTTACAACCCCCCCCCCATGGGGTATACGTGTCCACGTCTTATACAAGCTGATTTTTACTCAAAATAAAAGAAGACAAGACCCACATGATAAAATCAGCATCTTTGATTTAATAACAATAATTTAGTAAGAGTGGTAGTGTTGTTGTGTGTACTAAAATACATTAAAATAAATTGAAAGTTAAAACGTTACCTACTGTGAAGCTACTAAAAAAATCATAATACAGTTTTAAAAAATTGCAGTTTTAAAAAAAATCCATCTACGCATTGTCATGAAATAAATAGTACGTGCTGCATGCTGAATACGTTTATTCTGCATCACTTGAGTCAGAACGAGCAGCATCCTCAGCGTCTGAGTTTTCAAAACCTTCAAAACTTTCATCATACTTGCTGTCTTGAAAAACATCCATAACCTCGGCTAGGCGTGCTTCGGTGATGGTTGAGGTCTGTGGTGCCGCGTCAGAATCGCTGACGTAGTTGCATTCAGAGTGTAGTCACATTTCCTAAGCTGCCAATACCCATTTGCAAACTTCCACGTAAGTTGCACGGCGCTGTCGACCTGCCGGAGTGAAGGTGTGCTCCCCATTTGTCATCCAATTGTCCCATTCTTCACGGATAAAGCACTTGAATAAGTGATTGACAACCACATCAAGTGGTTGCAACTTGCAGGTCAGTCC
Organism: Pelochelys cantorii; assembly: GCA_032595735.1. Taxonomy (NCBI): domain Eukaryota; kingdom Metazoa; phylum Chordata; order Testudines; family Trionychidae; genus Pelochelys; species Pelochelys cantorii. The sequence continues at coordinate 59,869,560 of CM064328.1, read as the reverse complement.
ACCTGGAATTACGGCGATATGTGCTTCCACGGCGTTGATATGTTTTTGAACCGAAGTTTCTTTATGGGCGGCCAAAGCATCTAAAAGTAGCAGAGATTTTGGATTAAAAAAAACGCCTTTTCATGCACAAAAGCAGCTGTCTGTCCACATCTTCATCACCTCTGTGTTCATCCAGCCCTTTTTGTTACAGACCACAGAAATGCTGGCTGGTAGTTTTTCTCGAGGCATCGTCACCCTCTTAAAAATTACCATTGGTTTTAATTTCTCACCACCTGCCGTGCATGCCAAGACAACCATAAAACAGGTGCATTCATGATCTATGTTTGCTACACCAACTGTCTTCACTGCAGTTGCTGCAACAGACCGAGTTGCGGGTATATCGAAGGACATGGGCACCTCGTCCATGTTAATGACGTTATTTGGTTTCAGGCCCAGCTGGTTAATTTCTTTATGGACAAAATATTTAAAATCATCCATCTTCTTCTCCTATTCGTCAGGAAGCCGTTGCCCAACAGATGTCTGTGCTCGAACTGAAAGGTTGTTTCTTTTCATAAATTTGTAAACCCAGTTACCTGAGCCCCCTTTAAAATCATCGATTTTTCATCTCCACAGCAATAAGTCGAGCCTTGAACTTTATGGCTACCGTGACACTACACGTTGGCTATCTCTCTGTGCAAGAACCCAATTCACCAAGTTTTCTTCTAGTTTTGGCCACTTGGCTTTCTTTCCTCGGTGCGCTCATTTCCGAGGATTTAATTTCTCAATCTCTGCTTCTTCTTTTCTCCACTCCTGAACAGACTTTTCATTGACGGAAAATTTTCTCCCCGCTGCTCTATTGCCATTTTCTTTTGCATATGTCAGAACAGGTAATTTAAAATCGGATGTATATGATTTGCGCTTAGACATCTTTACAAATATTTTGTTATAACTAAAGAGATTTTAAAATGGTGTAGTTTGTAGGGCTTATATACCGGTAATAGGGTAGTACTTATTGCTCAGCGGCCTCAGCTGTGGTTCATTACCGGTTCATTACCCGCGGGTTATGTACAGCTGTGGTTAAGCTAAGATTTTTTTTACACATGAAAGAAAAACCACAGGTAATACACGAGTGCATGTTATACATGGGCGCGGGTTATATTCACTAATTTACGGTAGTCTCTGCTGCTGCCTGATCATGTACCTCCAGTTCCAAATGAGGTGTGTGGTTGAATGGACAGCTTGTAACTCTGTTGTTTGAAAGTCTGAGGTTCTACCGTAGTATAAAAATAAATAAATAAAATAGTGTTAATTTAAATGCAGGAAGTACCCATACATCTGAATCTATACAAAGTGTTCCAGTCAGATCTTCCTGTTACTGATAATGGAGTTTGTCTTTCTGATACATATGGAAAATCCAGACAAACTGGAGAAATTTAATAGATACAGAGCACCGTAAAAGGCACAAATTAAACAAATTAGAGAAAAATAAAGGATATTTTTTCAGATTATTTCATATATAGTAAACATGGGTGATACTTTGTAAAACAGTATGTAAATAATGCCCAGGCAACCATTTCTTTTTCTTTCAAAGGCAAGTATGTTCCTGGTGCATACTTAAAGAGCACGGTTAGAAAATGTAACCTATGTGTGTTATAGTTTCTGACATCTGCTACTCTTTAAACTGAGCTGGCCAAAAATCCTATGATATCATGTTTTGAAATAAGATTTGTTTTGCTCAGAACAATTCTCAAAATTAATTCCTTTAATGAAAGTTACTTTTACTTTCTTTGGGCTTTCAGGGTGTAGGGTTTATAGCTGAAGTTCCAATTGCAAAGAACCATTCCTGATTACTAGTAACCTTATTCATTTACAATTTTGAATTACAAATTACAAATGTATGCAGAAATTAATCTCAAAGTAACAATAGGAGGTTAATTGTAGAACATTAGATAAAACTATTTTAGATTTCCTAAAATGAGTTCCAAAATTAACTAGAAATAAACCCATAGTAAATCTGTATAAATCATTAAGATCTGAGCAGAGGGAGAGCTTAAGCTCATACTGTTGTATAATGTTCTAAGAAGGCTTTTGTCCTAGGTTTGGCCTTCACAATGAGCCTTGAAAGTCAAAGCATGTCAAAAAAATTATTCCAACTCCTGTTGGGGGAACGAAATCCAAGGTATATATTTGCAATATAATTTGCTGTAGATATAAATGAAGCTTCTAACAAAAATAAATTACCCCTATGTTTATAGAATGACTCCTGGTGTGTGCAAGAGAGAACAGTACATTGAACACAGCAAATACAAGGGATTATGATTGGTTATGTTTTGGCTTTAACATCCTATAGTAATTCAGAAATTATTCCTGCAAGCCGGGGGAAAATGTGTATAATTTAAGATAAAGGCATTCTTTAGTGTCAGAACCCTCAGTTCAACTTGTCTGAATTAGGTACCTGATTCAGTTTATAATTACTATATAATCTATAAGCCTTACCTTCACGTGTCGCCAGTATTTGGGAAGCAAAATTCACACATCATGTCTGTAAGCAGCTCCTCTTGTCATTAGTCATCCAGGCCAACTGCAGCATTTTCTAGAGTCAACAAAGAAGTTATTTCTTTGCAAAATATGTAGGTGCTGAAGCAGGACTGGGCAAAATACAGCTCGTGGGCTGAATTCGGCCAACTAAGTCCTTGGATCTGATCTCTAGGAGCCTTAGCCAGGTTCTTTGCCTGCCCTGCCTCAGCTTGGCGTGCGGAAACGCTGGCTGCAGGACCATGTGCTTCTATGAATGCTGCGAGCCCAGGGAGAGGGGGAGAGGCCACGCTGCCCCTGTCCTCAGCACAATCTCGTAGCTCCCATTGACTGCTTTTTGGCTGCCTATGTGCAGGACAGGTAGCATGTGAAGTACCCCTGCTTCTGGGCATGCAGCGTTCAAGAACAACACACATGGCCCCTGTAGCTGGCTGCTCTGAGAACGTATGGGGGAATGGAAGGCAGGAAGCTTGGCTAAGGAACCTGCTGGCTTGGAATCGCCCAGATAAATTATTCCTAGACAGAACCTGCCTCTGGTACCCCAACCCCTCCCTCCCCCATCCTCTTCCCCCTTCCTGCACCCTTATATCATGTAACCCAAACCCTCTGCATACCCCTTCTGCACCTCTGCCCCTTCCCAGACCCTGCACTTCTGCTGTGTCCCTCCTACACAGCTTGTACCCCAAGCCCATATTCCCAGTCATAACCCAAATCCCTGCACCCCCTCCTCCAGGTCAGAATCCTCTTCTGCACCCATACTCCTTCTGGACCCTGCACCTTCTCCTATACCCCAGTCCCCTGTTCCAGATCACAATCCTTTCCTTCACCCAAACTCCCTCCCAGATTCCACACCCCTTCCTACACCCAATCCCTTGCCGTAAGCTCTCTTTTGTACCCAACCTCCATCCCAGGCTCTGTACCTCTTCCATTAATATATTGAAAGAGTGCAGCCCTTAACCACTTAACCAAATTCTTTGAGTGACTCCCCATCAAAAATTATTGTCCACCCTGGTGCTAGACGCTCCAGCTCACGTGGCCATCTCACCCAAGCTAACTTACACAGAGGGCTTTAAATGATATGGAATGGTTTGAGCAGCTCTGAGTCAGTTACACCCATGCTGAACAGCCATCAGGCTTTTAATTGGTTTTGAGATTTACTTTTCTGACTGCTAGGTGTTTGTGCCACTAAGAACTGAAACAGTGTTATTAATTTTATACTTCTTATGGATCTAGCTATGCAGCAGAAATTTCAATGGGAAATATTATAGACCCCAGTAGTGGTGCAATTGTACCCAGATTGTACTGGAGTTATAGAGATAAAGGTAACTACTGCCAGAATTAAGTTTCAAGGCAAATGTTGCTTGTATTTTCTTTTTACTCCAGCTTTTCAGTTTAATGTACATTTTTAACAAATTGGCCTCAAACTCCCTATTTTGGGGCAAACTCAGGCATGATTACCCCTAGCAGATGATTCCTTTTCCTTCTTCAGTGATCTGCCTATGTGTTCTTCCAAGTACAAGGATATACTTTGGGAGCAGGCCAGACTCCTCCTAACGGACACGGTTCTCCTTGTCAGCAAAATCCAGATCACCCTTCAGAGCCTGTTTAACTCAGCATTTGAATTTTCTTAGGGACAATTACGTGCTTGGTACCAGCTAGGGATGTAATAGTGTAGTCAATCAACAGGAAAGCAAAAGCTATAGGTTATAGGTTAATGCTATAGACTACATGCATTCCTCCCTCCCTGAGTCAGGGCCGGACGGAGGCATGGGCGAGCCGGGCAGCTGCCCAGGGCGCCAACCGATTGGGGGCGCCTGATGGCAGCTGTAAGGGGCGCACGGCGTCCCTTACAGCTGCCATCAGGCGCCACGCACCCGGCTCCCGCAGCGCCAGCCCGCCTGCATCCCTGCGGCGCCGGCCAGCAACACCTTTCCCCCCACGGCCGCGGGGCCCTACACGGCCCAGCGCGCACGCCAGCAGCGACAGCGGCCGTAGCTGGACCACACATGCACCGTGCGCCCCGGGGGTGGGCCCGGCGCTGCGTGCCAGTGGCTGTAGCCGGGCCGCACATGCGCCGTGCGCCCTGGAGGCAGGCCTGTGCATCCTAGGGGGGCGGGCCCGCTCCCCATGGGCGGGCCCGTGCATGCGCTGTGTGCCCGGGGGCGGTGCTGCGCGCCCGTGCCTGGGGTGCCAGAATACCTCGGGCCGGCCCTGCCCCCAGTACATTTTTTAGCAGGCTGGCTAGCAGCCCGGCTTAGTCCTGGCTCACGCTGAGTCTGGGACCTACTCTTGCTGTAGCTCTGCATTTAAAGTGTTGTGGAAACCATTTCATATTTAGCTAGAAGCCATCTTGTATAACAGAAACCATTTCAGCTTTTCTCTTTAGTACATAGACCAGAGTGAACTTTCTGTCACCCCGTGAGAGAGGCCTACAGGATGGGCTATTGGAATGTGTTAATTGGGCTGGTTGAGACGGGAGATGCACTCCCTCGTACCTGTCCACCATCTTGCTGATAAGGCTTTGTTTTTCCAAGTTTAATTGATGATTTCTGTAATTGGATGCCCTGACGTCAGACTGTTTGGTTAAGGGTATAACGATACTAGGATTGATTGTATTAGGCAGCCTTACTGGGCCCGGCTCTGCTGGGACCACGTTTGGCTCACTTTGCTTTACTGATCAATAAAGCTGTCTGTTTAGCCGCCTAAACTGAGTGAGGCCTTTGCTTCGACAGTGTATTAAGAGCCAGGCGGGCAGGCAGCCAGCTCGGTTCCGGCTCGCGCTGGGTCCCACTGGACAGCAGCTGCTGCCATTCTGTGCTGCTGCCTCTGTATCACGGCAGCAGCACGGGGCGACATGCAGCTGGGCTGTGAAGGGAGCTGGTTTTTAAACTGGCTCCCCTTGCAGACCAGCTCCTGCCTGGCTCCCCCGTTCTGCTGCCTCTAATACAGAGGCAGCAATATGGAGTGGCAGGGAGCCCCTCAGCAGTAGGGCTGGAGCACACTGGCTGCCCGCCCCACCCCTGGGTACTATAAAATAGTTGAGTAACCAATAAGAATTCACGAGGTTACTTGACTATTCAGTTAACTGATATTTAACATCTCGAATATCAGCTTTATGTAACAGCTTTCAGCTAAAGGGAGACCCAAAAGTACCTGTATATGGTGGTGACTTTTTCCTATTGTTGTAGTAAAGAGTGGTTCCAAATGTGTAAATCAAAAGGAAATGATAGATAACAATCATTCCCAGGGGACATTGTTCTTTTGAGAATTAACCTTGCAATATAACAATTACAGCAAAAGCCACACGTGTATATTATGCTAATATTGGTAAAACTGGCAATGATTCTTCTAGAAAGGGACAATAGATCTAAAGTATGTTTGAACTTCTGGAATGGAATTTATGATAAGGAAATCTCCCCAAAGTCTTCCATGCACATAGTTCTTGATTCCATCTTTCTGAAGAAAGTTATAGTTCAAATGGTGTATGTGACGGACCACAGGAAATTCTTTATCCACCCTAAACTGCAAGAAACTGAAATGAAGTTAGATATCCCTGGAACTTCTAATAATTTTTTTCCTTTCAGGCAGTCTGACTGTGGAGTCAAGAAACTTAAATGTCTGTCAAACAGAGTAATGAGTTGTCTGAGTTAATAGGTGTGAGACAGCACTTTCATCATACGTCTAACGCATTTAACTTGCAGAGTTGAATGGAGAGTGTTCTGGCCTAGGAAGTGTTTTGAAAAATCAGCATGCCCAAGCCTCTGTCACTTTGCAACAGCTAGAGAGTCAGGATACCTGAAATGAAGCCAAGTAGAGCAGCAGCAGCCCACTTCTATGCTGGGAATGATTCTGACAGAGAATTAGTCTTTCAATCGTGATACTCTCTGAAATTATTCATGTAGAACATGCAGAAAAGTTAATTTATTCCACTGTAATTTGCCTTCCAAAAATCTTTGAAATACATAAAGCGCAAATAATAGAGTGGAAAATTGCCTTTAGATATTGTCGTGATGTTTTTCAGTTGCTACAGTTTGACTCTCTATTCTGGCACCCTCAGGATCTGATTCTGGCTGAAATAGAGAATTTGCCAGACCACAGGAGGTCAGTATTTTTTAGCAGCATTACCAACACTTCCAATGCTTACTGGACTCTTAGGCTACGTCTAGACTGGCATGATTTTGTGCAAATACTTTTAATGGAAAAGTTATTCCGTTAAAAGTATTTGCGCAAAAGCGCGTCTAGATTGGTCCCAGAGTTATCGTTATAACGATGCGCTTTTGCGCAAAAGCGCGTCTACATTGGCAGGACGCTTTTGCGCAAAAGCAGAAGCCCGGAACCATTTTGAAGAGGGCAAAAGGGCAGCAGCCCTTTCCGGGGGGGGGGGGGGGGCTGAAGCTCCTTTGAGACACGTGCTTAAAAGGATCTCCCTGGACAGCCGTTTCTCTCCTGCTGCGTGCTATAGGACCTCTTGCAGGGACTGACAGCCGTAGCAGTTTTGGTGGTTGCCCTCTGCCTTGTAGGACACCACTGCCTTTTGTCACTTAGTGCCTTTGCTTGTTTTTTTTTCATCTGCCTTGTTTTTTCTGCCATGGAGCCAGGGGTGGCCATGTGCCTGCTCTGGCCCCTGCCAGCCATTTTGGAATGCCTGCAGCTGGTGCTCCAGGCTGCTGCCCTCCTGTTCCAGGACCTGGAGGCGCAGGTCGCTTTGGACTCCCTCACCAGGGAGGCCATGGCGTCTCTGTGGCATTCCCACCCCGCGGTGGAGAGGCCACTGTGGAGACTGGACACCAGTACCGACTGGTGGGACCGGCTGGTCCTGGGGCAGTGGGGTGACCAGCAATGGCTCCGGAACTTTCGCATGCGAAAGCGGACGTTCCTGGAGCTGTGTGCCTGGCTTGGCCCTGCGATCCAGAGAGCCACCACCCGGCTGCGGGCACCCATCCCCGTCGACAAGAGGGTCGCCATCGCAGTCTGGAAGCTGGCCACCCCGGACAGCTACCGATCGGTGGCACACCAGTTCGGGGTGGGCAGGTCCACCGTCGGTGTCATCGTGATGGAGGTAAGTCCGAGGGGGAGTGGGGAGTGGGGTAGGGGGAGGGTGTTTCACTCCATGCCCAGGGGCAGCCAAGACTCCAGGCTGGGTCACCCAGGAGTTTGGGCCGTCCCTCCCTTGCACAGGCCTGCTGGTGGGGGGGGGGCGTGGGGGCCCTGGGGTGTGTGTGTGTGTGTGTGTGTGTGTGTGTGAGCACAGAGGGCATCACGGGGCGGGGGGGCCAAGGGAGTGCACACTCACCCTGTCTTATGTGATGTGTTCCCGTGTTTCTCTGCACCCTTCTGCAGGTCGTCCATGCCATCAATGACGTCCTGCTCCCAAGAGTCATCCGCCTACACGACGTGGATGCTACCGTGGCCGGCTTCACTGCCTTTGGGTTCCCCAACTGCGGGGGAGCCCTGGATGCAACCCACATCCCCGTCCGGGCCCCGGAGCATCGAGCGGCCCATTATAAGAACAGGAAGGGGTACTGCTCGATTGTACTCCAGGCCCTCGTGGACCACCGTGGGCGCTTCCTAGATGTTTATGCGGGCTGGTCCAGTAGGGCACACGACTCCCGTATACTACGGAACTCCGGCCTGTTTCGCAGGCTGGAGGCGGGCACCTACTTCCCCCGGTGGGAGTTTACTGTCGGGGATGTGCCTATGCCCATATGTGTCGTCGGGGACGCGGCCTACCCCCTGCTGCCCTGGCTAATGCAGCCCTACACGGGGTGGCCGGACCAGAACCGGGCCCGGTTCAACAACCACCTCAAGTGGGCCCGCAATCACGTGGAGTGCGCCTTCGGCCGCTTGAAAGCCCGCTTCCGGTGTTTGCTCACCCGTGTCGAGATGGGTGAGCCGAATGCCACGGAGGTAGTGGCCGCGTGCTGTGTGCTCCACAATGTTGTGGAGCGGAGTGGGGAGGCCTTCCTCCCCACATGGATGGCAGCCAAGGGCCAGGGCTATGAACAGCCCCAGACAGCTGCCATCTGCCGGGCGCACCTGGATGGGGTGCGCATCCGGGAGGCCCTGACGGACATGTTCGCCCAGGCCCCATAGTACAGTCGCCTCCGTCTCCCTTTACAACATCCCCTACCCTTCCTCCTCCCCTCCCCTTCCCTTACCTCCCAATAAACACCAAACACAGTTGTTTTGTTTTGAACAGAAAAAACTTGTATGTTTTTATTTACAAGGGGGAGAGGGGGAGGAGACCTTCAACTGGGAGGGGGAGGAGCTACTCCTGGGAGGGGTGGCCCCTGCAACCGCTCCTGTGGGGGCGGACCTGCACATGGGGGGCAGGCCACGTCAGGGCAGGCTGCACGGTGAGGTGGGCAGGAGGGGCAGGAGCAGGAGGGGCAGGAACAGGAGGGGCCATTACAGGAGGGGGCAGGGGCAGTGCTAGGGGAGGGATGGCGGGGGGCACGGGGCAAGGCCATGCCATAATGGATGGCATGGCCAATGTGGGTGGTGAGGGTGGTGATCGAATCTGCTATGCGGACGCACTGGGCCTGGAAGGCGCCCCAGGCCTCCTGGCGCCACTGCACGTCCGCCTCCACGCGCCGAGTGATGGCTGCCTCGATACGCTCGATGGCCTGCACGTGGCACTGAAGGAGCTGGTCCCGGTGGCGGAGCTGCCGCCTCGGTGGTTGGGCGGCTGGGGGTGCTGCTGCTGCCGCTGCTGCAGGACTAGAGGGTCCCCGGCTTGTGCTTGGTCCCGCTGCAGGGAACAGAAGAAAGAATGGGTGAGTCAGGCAGCCCGGCCACTGTCCCCACATCTCATGCCCTCCACCCCTAAGCCCAGGTGACACAACAGTAGTGTGGCTTCGGCCCACTCGGTTACTCCCCTTCCCCTCTCCGTGTTGTATGTTTGCATAGAGGACCGCCCCCGGAGTAGGGTCCTCCTCCATGTATTGTAACCACCGGTCTGTGTCCTGGCCCCGTGGAGGGCGGGAGGGCGCTTGTGTTGTGTTAACCTGTGGAACTCCCTGCCAGTGGAGGCTGTGAGGCTTTGGGCTAATCAGTGGTGTTTGACAGGGAGCGAGATGCATCCCCACACAGTGCCTGGGAGCACATCTGGCAGACGTGGTCTGGGCTCTCAGATCCCCATCGCGTGGGATGTCTCCTGGACGGAACGAGGGGTGACTGGGGAGTGTACCATCCTTCCAGCAAAACTCAGGTGGCCCTAGGGCTGGCCCGAGCGCTTCTCCCCCTCCCCCTCCCATTAGCCCTCACACACGTAGCCCAGGGACATGTGTGGCCGCAGTGGGGACTTCCCTCGGGGAGCCAGCCAAGGCACCGGGAGCAGGCGAGGGGCTCAGTGGGGGCCACGCTCACAGGGCTGTGATGCTGTGATTTTCCCAGGAGCAGCTGGCTGTGCCTCGCAGCCAGGCATGGGACAGTGTGCCGTTCTGCGTGCTGCACCCTTGCGGAGGTGTGGGCTCTGGGCTGAGTCCCTGGGGCCCTGGCTGGTTCCAGCCGGCATCCACCCTTCCCCCCGGTCCTTCCGGATGTGTGTGAGTAGCACGGTCCCAGGCGTGCCCTGGAGCTGCCTGCCACGGCCACATGCCACTCGGTCACCAGGCTACACGTGGTTGCACGTGCTGCTTGCTGCCTAATGCTACACAGCGTGCAGCTCACGTGCTCTCCCCCTCCCCCCTCCGGGCGCCTGGCTCCCCCCGCCTGCCGCCCTTGTGAGTGCTAAGTGCAACACTCACCGGTGGATCCTTCTCTGGCCTCCGAGGATGCACGGGAGACATTGGGGCTGCCGGAGGGAGCCTGCAGGGTGGCAGTGCTGGCCTCATCCTCCAACGCACTGCTGCTGTCTCCTTCCCCCGTCTCGGAGGTCCTGGTGACGGGGGGTGCATGCTGCTGTCGATGGGGACGTCCGGTGCCTGTGGGGCTGGCTGGCCCAGGATGGTGTGGAGCCGTCGGTAATGGGGGCAGGTATCGGCTCCTGCCCCCTGGCCCTCGCTGGCCCAGACGTAGCCCAGGCGCAGCTCCTTTACTTTAGCCCGGACTTGCTCCAGGGTTCAGGCTGGATGGCCCTGCTGGGCGAGCGCCTGGGCCATGCAGGCAAAGATCTCTGCGTTCCGGCGCCGGGAGCGGGTGTCATGGAGGGTCTCCTCCTGCCACAGGTATAGCAGTGCCTCCAGCTCCCCCAAGGACCAGGATGGGGCCCTTCTTTTTCTGGCCCTGGGGGCCTCCTGCGCTGGGGGTGCGGGTGGCTGATCCCCACCTGGAGCTGCCATTGTGCTTGGGGGTGTCTGCTGGATGGTAGGGGCCACGTGGCAGACCTCTGGCCAGAGGTCAGAGAAGGGCTCCTGCCTTGTGACCTCTGCAGGGCTGCGTCTGCTTTAAGGGGGCTCGGGTTACCAGGAAGTCCAGGAGCTGATTGCGGCTACGGAGCCTCCAAGCGTCCACTAGGGCTTTTTTCGGTTTAGCCTGCTTTTGTGCAAAAGTCTTAGCTGCCTGTCTACACTGGCACTTTTGCGCAAAACCATTTGCGCAAGAGGGCTTTTTCCTGAGCGGGAGTGTCAGAGTATTTGAGCAAGAAGCACTGATTTCACACAGTAGAACGTCAGTACTCTTGTGCAAATTCTCGCGGCCAGTGTAGACAGCTGGCAAGTTTTTGTGCAAAAGCAATCGCTTTTGCGCAAAATCTTGCCAGTCTAGACGCAGCCTTAGGCTTTGTCTACACTGCAGGGTTTTTGTGCAAGAAGCCTTTTGCACAGAAGCGTGTCCAGACCTCAAAGCGCATCGCAAAAGCAATGTGCTTTTGCTCAAGAGAGCGTCCACACTGCATGGACACTCTTGCACAAGAAAGTTCTGATGGCCATTCACAGAATGGCCATCAGAGCACTTGTGCTTTTTCCGATAGGGGTTTCTTGTGCAAAAACCCCTCCAGAGCATCCACACCTGCCTTTTTGCGCAAGAGCTGTAGTGCAAAAAGGAGTTATTCCTCATGGGGAGAGGAATAACTCTACTGGCAAAAGCCCTCTGTTCTGTCGATTTTCTTGCACAAAAATGCGCTTGAAGTGTGGACGCTCTGTCAGTTTTTGTGCAGAAACCTTGTAGTGTAGACATAATCTTAGAAGATACTTTAGGGTAAATTAGAGCTAAATAACAGCACAGAATGCCAAGAGCCAGGACTGATGGCCATAAACAAATTTTATGGGATCTTAAGAAATGTGGCCACACCCATAATAAATGGACAGCTGACTGACTAAAATCATGCGGGACATGGATGTTGTCAGACCAGAGTGTGCCACATTAGAGAGGTTCAAACTGAACACACAAGTTCTGGGAAGACTTGAAAGCTATAGAAACTCTGCTTTCTCCTACCAGAGAACGAGGGGCTATTCAAATTTTCTGAGCTCATTGGCATATGGTTCTGTATGGTATTTCTATAAGCACTTTTAGCTAATTTGGGATATTGTGTTGCATTTGTTTCGGATAAATGCTTCATGGTGAGAGGCTGATTATGTGCTGACCGCTAAAAACGAAATAAGGTAATGGGTATGACTGATGCTTCTCCCACTTAGTTCAGCTTGCTGAAGGAAACAGATATGGCGCTGGAGCTTTGAAACCCAACTTATTAAAGTTGTCTGACTCTTTCTCATTATGAAGCCCTATTTTCAGATGTTTAAAGTTTAGCAATGTTATAAACATTTTTACTGAAACTTTCCATGCCAGATTTCTCCCTGCAGCCCTTCCTATATCTCTCCTCCAGGTCAGAATTCTCTTCTGCACCCATATCCCCTCTGGACCCTGCACTTTCTCTTAGGGATTTTTTTTTTTGAGGGGAGATTCACAATCACGGTTGCACTGAATTCGGTGGGAGCTGCACTTTGAACATGTAAAATTTCATATAATAATTATTCTGAAAAATCAGGTCTTATTTCAAATTGGGCACTCAAATTAGCAAACATTTTCCTCTCACTTTCTCTGTACTTCAGTTCCCCATCTGTAAAAAGAGACTACAACTCACTTCTTCACTTCCCAGGGATGTTGCAAGGATAAATTAATGTTTCTTAAGGTTCTAGATTCTGTAGTGATGAATGTCATAGAAAAGCCAGTAAGGAAATTCTGAATTCTTTATTAAGATCATAGTTTGACTAGCTTGCAGTACGTAAGGTCTCATTTAACAACATAGATAAAAAAATAATAGCAGCTCATCAGCTGATCACAATTTGTCTCATGCAATGAATGAGGCAAGCTGAATTAAGGTGCCACATGCAAAAGACTCATTTGCTTCTAGACCTTGATATTTGTGATTAAAACCAGCCAGTTACCAGTACACAGAGATAAATGTGAGAATTAATTTGAAATATTAGAGGTAATAATCTGACTAGTGCTTCTGTAACCTTGAGTGGGCTAGATTTTACTGCCCTTTACCAGTGCCTTTAAAAAAACCCAACTCCCATAGAAAAGTAGCTGGAGACACAGAGTTCAGTCTCTAAGGATTTTCATCAAAAACTTTACAGGGTCAGCCTTCCCACATTCACGTCCCAAAAGGAACTAAAGAAATTAATTTAATTAAATATCTTTATAAAATCTTATAATGAAGAAATAAATAATAATCTAATTTTTACAATATAAAATAGCTATTTTATAATCCACAGACATTATCGTCAGTGTTAGAATAAAGATAAAGAGAACACCAAAAGTAAAATTTCAACAGTTCAGCCCACGCAAAACACAGTGGAGTCAGCACAGTAGCTTGAACTAAAGTATGTCAACTCCAGCTACACTATTCGCATAGCTGGAGTTGCATATCTTATTTTGACATTATCCGCTACTGTAGACTTGGCCTGAAATGTGTTTTAAAGTTAAAGAAATGGAACAGGATCTTAACTGCTGTGATTGTTTTTGAAGACTGTATGCATAAATCAACATTTCTTTTCTAGAATATTTTGTCCCATTAGATCATCATTTGATGTTGATATAGTATACTTACTACATAAATAATATACTTACTACATAAGTAGTAAACCTCACTATTATTTTTTTTCCTAAGCTTATCTGTTTTCCATGCAGAAAATGTTAGTAAATATTCAGAACTTCTGTCAATATATTGCTAAGGAGGAACAAAGAAACAAAACCTCAATGTTCAGTGTTATAACATTGACTTACCAAATAAAGTCTTTTTACTGTGTTGTAGTATTGTCCTGTACATACCTAGATGTTATACATGGATGACAGTTGTGTGTGTCAGTCATTAGTAGAGATGTTGGGTGAACTTTTGCTCTGAGGTCTATAGACCTGGAAGGTTGGCTTAAGGTAAACAACTCTAGCTACATATAATACATAGATGGAGTCAGCTTATCTTAAGATGAGGTTGGCCGATGGGAGCAAACAATCCTATTGGCTTCCCTTACTTGCCAGGAGTACAGGTACCAGCTGGAGCTGCCCTCAGCGTTCGATTTACAGATCTAAATGGAACCTGCTAAAATGGATGCCAGAACATCGATCTCCAGCACGGTGAGTGTAGATGTGCCTTAAGAATCTGATCCAGAATCCACTGAATTCAACAGAAAGGGACCAGTAACCCAAATAAGGCCCTCAGTGGAGTTATGCCACTGTTACCAATTTCAGTAAAATTTCAGGGCTGTTACTTGGACTAGAATTGGTTTGCTTTATCTCTGAAGTTAATAGCTTACCACAATACACAAATGGACATTTTTAATAATTTGAAAGTAATGATTTTAATAATGTTAGTCAGAGTAAATGATTTGAATCAAGTTATAAAAATAAAATATTTCCAAACCACTAGTGCTCTACCTTAGGTGGAGCCTAGAGTATTAGACTAGTAAAACCCAATCTCAGGACTTTTTTTGTGATAGCATTTTTTTTCATGGTGCTGAGCATTCTGACATAAAGCTAAAGTAAGATATGTTTATATGTCCATGACAATGGAGAAAGATGCAGCAAAAATGAACATTTTCAAATGCAAGTTACAGAAGGATTGGGAGGCCTATAAATCAGGATTTTCGAGACAAAGGCAACTCAAACTCCCTACTCAAACAATTGCTTAATTCAGCTATGAAATAGATCAGCTTGAAGGGAACATCAGAGGTGGGTGATCTTGCATCTGACGTTAAATTCTGCCACAGAGCAAACATCTCTCAGCTTGCAGGATTTCTGTGATTTGGAGTCCTGTGAATGCTGTTCTGAAGGTGCTTATCTGTGCTAATTCACCTATACTCTCAGATCCCTGTTAACTTTGGCTGTCATATAATTATTAACATCTATAACTTTGAGATGTAATATAATATAATATAATATAATATACATACAAGAGCATTATGTATTAAACGTGATTAAATATACCCCTGAAAAACTGGCAGAAATATGAGCTGAGAATATGTGGTAATGGCTGTCAATATACAAATCTTTATAAATATTAATTAATAGCAACTGAGTATAATTAAGTAGTATTTTAAGTTATATGGTGAACTTTTTGCTAATCACAAAATTTACCATATTGAAATTCTTCTGTTTTGCTATGTATAATACACTGTAAATCTTAACTTTAAATATTTTGTTTGATCATAACCATGTTCTTCTAAATATACATTAAACATGAAAGTAAATGAAGATTTATTTTCAATGTGTTCTGTCTGAAATGTTTGAAATATATTAGTGTACAACAATTTTAGAACATACGTTATGCGTTTGCATACAGTTTTAAACATATTTGAAAACAAAATAAGGTATCTAATTTATTGACTCTTTCCATTTGTTTATAATTATTTTCCTCCCAACCTAATAGCAGCTCACAATGTCTGACTTTCTAGCTCTGAAATGTATTTATTTTATTTCTTTCAATTTAGGTAATAAAAAGAAAGATTCCTATACAAAAGCTCTCTGGTACCCCTATAATGACTTAAATATTACAACCATGAAAGAGACCGAGCAATGTTCTTTTCAAAATGTGAACAGGAACAAAATAATTCTGCCAGCCAGTGAGTTGGTCACAAAAAAAGCTTCTTTTGCACTCTTGCTTCGTCTCCCAGAAATATACCATTACCTTTCTCTAACAACCCTTTCAAATTATACATCATTTGTTCTTTTGTGGCAAGAATATGATTTAACATTCTGCCTATGTATCACTTACATATTAAAGTCTTAAGTTTAGCCTATGGATTCATTACTTTGGCTGACGTTATTCAGTTGAAATGTTAGAAAATATGGTTTGAAAGGGTGAAAGAAACAAAACGAATGAAGCCTATGAAACAACATATAAAGCAGCTAAAAATGTATAGAGGAATTTGATTCTATAACATTAACCCAAGCATAGGGGGCTTTTTGTTTAGAGAGAAAAGTTAACTAGTGGTAACCATGAGATTAGGTTGACCAAATATCTGATTTTTGACCAGAACTCCCCGTCAGAAAGGAAACTTAGTGTCTCCAGTCAGCACTGCTTAACTGGGTTGTTAAAAGTAAGGTGACTGGTACAGCAAGTGTAAAGATGGGCTCCTTCTGTGGCTCTGCATGGCTCTGCAGCTTCCATTGGCCAGGAACTACAATAAGTAGAAGTTGTAGGGGTGAGGCCAGTAATTAGTTTTTGGGGTCCTGATTAAAAGCCTGCCATTAATGGAAATACTCCTACTGGTAGAGCCTTTGATCTTACAATTCAGTATTCTTAAAATGTTTATGTGAGAAAGTTATGTGTAAAATAATAATTTGCTGAATATTTAAAATGATAAACTTGGGATTGGGTTGCGGAAATATAAATAATTTTTAAAATTTGTTCACTTGATTCACTTTTTTGCATTCCCATTTCTTCCCCTTAGTTACTTATTGCTTCTTAGTAGCAGTGTGTGCTGTGATGCTTGCGGAGAACTGGAAAACATAAACATAAATTATATGAAAAAATGTGACTCAGTTTCCCATCTCATATAGACTTATCTGCTATATATAAAGAGTTTAATTTCTTTCTTGAAATAGGACAAGCAATGTCAGTGACTCAGGAACTGTGAACCTGAGCAGTAAACTGTAGAATCAGGATATTCAAACACCATTGTATCAACTTTATAAGTATTAGATATCTATATGGGCTAGGGGAAGGTGGTCAGAGGTTTCTGTAGCAACTAAAGTTTATAGGGAAAGAAATAAATGGAAATTTCTAGGCTGATGATCAAGCCTGGAGACCCCTCATCTCTGGGAGGGAAATTGCATAGACCTGTTATACCCAAAAAGGACTGAAAACTTGTGTGCGACCAGCTTGACATAGACGGATATACAAAATATGGTAAGCTAAGACCTGTACATAAATTGTTTTCAACATACATTTTCTCTGCAATGCTTTTCTTCTTAATAAACCTTTGCTTTGTGAAGATTGGCTGGTCACTGTTTAAATCTGTTATTGTCCCTAAGGGTATGTCTACACTTGCTCCTAGTCCGAACTAGGGATGCAAATGTGGCGTACCGAAGTTGCTAATGAAGCACGGGATTTAAATATCCCACGCTTGATTAGCATATTCGCGTCCGGTCGCCATTTAAAAAACCCACTAGTCCGAATTAACTCGCCGCGTGTAGACGCGGTATTCCGAAAGAAACCCCTTCCCTCGGATTAACTGTTACTCCTCGTGCAATGAGGAGTAACAGTTAATCCGAGGGAAGGGGTTTCTTTCGGAATACCGCGTCTACACGCGGCGAGTTAATTCGGACTAGTGGGTTTTTTAAATGGCGACCGGACGCGAATATGCTAATCAAGCGTGGGATATTTAAATCCCGTGCTTCATTAGCAACTTCGGTACGCCACATTTGCATCCCTAGTTCGGACTAGGAGCAAGTGTAGACATACCCTAATAGTCAGAGGTGCAGTTACATCTATCCACAAGCTCACTCTGCTCAGTTTTATGGCATTTATTTTAGTTCAGGAAAATCAACTTTTCAAAAACACCTTACTAAGAACTTTTAAAAATGAAATACTTATATTCAGCAGGAATTGTCAGCATTAGGTAACTATTGCTCTTGAGAATAATGTGCACTTTTCCAGCCTGTAGTGAAACTTCTGCTCTGCATTTAAATGAAAGATGTGACATTTATTAAAGGTGACAATTATTTTTATATTTCAGAGTGCATCTAAGAACATTATTTATTTGTGCCCAGAGCTGTCTTTTCTGTTTATTTGTCCAGAGAATCTCTTTTTCTCTGTTCCATGTACATACAAGTAATTATAATTGACTACATTCCAGAAATCATTTAAGGTCCTTACTGTTCTTTGTGGGTTTAAAATAAAAAAGTTTAGTGAAAACTCTTGAAAAGTGTTCTTATCTGGTATGGTATTGCTTCTGCTCCATCAATAATGCCATGTATTTGTTTCATCAGTTCATAGCTCCATGCTTTCTGCCATGTGTCCTCTCATGCATAGCATGTTCTCCTTGAACTAAGATGCAAGGCCTTCTTCTTCTTCAACCCCCGTCTTAACATCCAGCACTGTTGTGATTCCTGCAAGGGATTGACTAGTTAATACTCTTTGTGTTGAATGGAATGTGGGCATATTTAATGGTATTTAATTTTGTATATAAAAACAAATGATTTGTGTTTGCATAGCTAGTCTATATAACTTTGTGATCATGTTAACATTATCCTTGTACTCTTTCCCTCCTCATCTATTGTTTGTTATACATACTGAGCTTTGTTTTAAATTAGAACGTAAGTCCTGCAGAGTGGAGACTGTCTCTAAGACTTTTTTTTTCTTTTTTTGGCTGATCCTAATTGGATACCTTTGGGCACTTCTGTAATACAAATAATAAAGACAGTTCAGGTTGCTGTGTCAGTTTAGTCTTTGCCCTTTTTAAATGGTGCTAGGGTGGGGGGAGATTTGTTTACAGCTCTTTAGATCAAGTCCTAAATAATATGACCCACCCCAACTTAATGATAACAAGTAAGAGGTAACCTCCCTTTCTCAAATAGGTTCTCCTACCAACCTTTAAATTATTGAACTATAGTGTAGCATATAGCACTCACGATTCCTTTAATTCTACACATGGTAGGGAATGGTTTCAGTAGTCCTTCTCTAGATGCACAGTAGATCTAATTGCTTAGTTACCTACCCCAGTAGGTCTGTCAGTGGGGAACTTGACTGTTGGGAAAATCGAGTCTCAATTTGCTCAGGTCTCACAACTAATGAACAGGTTATATCTGTTTGTCTTCCCATCTTCTCTCTTTTTCCCAAGATACTGACCATGTCTACAGTATACAAGAAAGCCCTAGAATAGGGGTGGGGAATCTAAGGCCTGGGGACCTCAGGCGTGGAGCACACAAAATCTACTAGCTTGGGCCCCATATGCTCTGATGTATGAGGGAAGTATGGGGAGTCTTTCTCCTTCTCAGTTGGGAACCACATCAGTGAGGGTTTTTTGGGGGGTGTTGCTTCTCACTTGTGTGCGGCTCCCAACTAATTTTTCAATGGGTCAGTGGCCCTCAACCTAAAATGGTTCTCTACCCCTGCACTAGAAGGTTGGTTTAGCAAGTAATGTCAGTCCCCCTCCCCCGGTCTTGAGGTACTGTCCAGCTCAATCTGCGGAAATGCTTGTTTCAAATATTTAAATCAATGTATGTCCATTTTTATTTTTGCATATGAAGCGTATATGAAATCTGTGTCTCGGTTTTCTAAATTTTTTTGCTGTTGGTAAATAATTGAGAAGTTATTTGTTAAAGTCTTTCATGGAAGCAAAGTATAAAAGATTGCACCTTTATTGTTCTGTTCTAGTTGACTTATTTCTAATAAAACCTTCAGGTCTGCTTTCTTACTATAGTGAAATACTAACCGTTAATGTGACACCTAATAAATGCATTTCTACTAATTTAATAAATAAAACATACACTTGGATGAATACCATAGTTTTATTAGCTGCCATTTGCAACCAGAAACATGAGCAGTGAACTGTGGCACTTAAAATAAATTGGAATGTTATAAATACTATTTGAGAAATAATTACAGTACGAGCAATGATAATCCATTAATAGTATATGTCTTCTTCATATCATTTTAACTTCATTAACTTTATAAGTGTAAAATAAGATTTCCATATTTAATTATGTCTGTTAGTTGAAAGATATTGCTAGGTCAGAAGAACCTCTGCCCTTAGATGTAGCCCTAACTATAAACATTCTCTTTGCACTGATCCCAGCATTTTATTTATTTATTGGTCGGTTGGTTGCAAAGTGAACTTCCTATTTTCATCATATTCCTGGTATCAATATAGGGTGGGATGTGTGCTCCTTTTCAGTCATAGCAAAGTGACTCTATTAGCATATTAAGGAGATCAACAAAGCAGAAGGGCTTCCTTGCGTTCTAGGTGAAGGGCCTTGTCATTGCTTTAGAAACGTATACAGAAAGAACTGGTTTCTGCAGAGTGATTTGAGGGTCAGTCCATACCTTTGTTTGTCATTTTTAGAAACTGTCATGAACATACAATTCTAGGAGAATTGATCTAAGAGAAATCACATGCTCTGTATACCTCCTGTTCCCAGCATCCCTGCATAATCCTAAACCTGCCTAAGGTTCACCTGGAATTCTGTTAATCAAAGTGTAGATTCCAGATTGGAATGCTCCTCATAGATAGAAAGATCTTAGTCTGGCCTTATATAGTATTTATCTTTTGGAGAAACTAGCACTCTGGAAGCTCCATCAGGGTATTAATAGCTATACCTGCAGTTGATGTATTTACAGGTATGTTTCAAGTTTTTTAATTTTTTGAGGTAATGTTTGAGGTTATGGAACTTTGATCAGAGGTTGGGTCAAAAAGAGGCTGCCAGGATAAGGGGTTTTGCTGAGTGTTAAAACTTGGAAATCAGGGAATGGCGCTACCTGCAACAATATGAGCAACAGCTAGATTCTAGTACATCAAAAGATTGCTGTTCCCTTGTGTGACTTATTGCTTTTTTCAGATTGCCCGTGATATAAAGACCCCTCAGCTAGAGCAAGAATAGTTCCTTATTGTAGTGCTAGTGATGCATCTGTGACAAGAACACTCCAGTGTTAGGGAATGGCATGCTGAACATAAACAGCTACTAGATTTTCTAAGGGTGAGACAGTGCTCTCTGAGTACATTTAAAAAAAAAGACTTATTTCAAATACACTTTTGAATGTACCTGCTGCAAAAGAATGATCTTTCACGTTAACTTTTCAGTATCTCAGTTATATTAATTTGTGTGGGAACCCAATGAAGCAACTCTGTTCAGCTGTACTGCATAATATTTCCACCCCATCGCCAACTGGTGGAAGATGCCAGTCAATGGATCTTGTAGGTCACTTCACCAATGATCTGATATCAGAGTTGTGGATTCTGGGTATATTTTTGTTGCAGCTTGCTGATTTTTTTTTTATGCTATTGGAAGTCCTTGAGTAAAAGTGGTCAGAAATGGCACACAGTTTCCTGTTTCAGGAACTACAGTGAAAATATCAATGCCTATTTTCCAGGGAGCAATTCTCCCCTGTGAGTCAAGAACTTCTCTTGCCTCTCGCAACAGTTCTCTGCATAAGACATATCAGAAAACTAACAACACTTCAAACAGTTCTTCAGAGACCGAACAGTGATCAGTGCTAAAAAAACAACTTCATAAGATTACATTAGCAGCACTTGTGACTTCTGCTCTAATGGTGTTATATTTTCACACACAAACCTTTATCTTAGGCTTGGAGCATCCATAACCTGCTCAATAAAACCCATAGGAATGAGATGAAAAGCCAATTGCTGAATATGCTGTTAATGTTTATATTTTCGTTGCCCTTTATAGTGCAAAGAAAGTTTCCATGTGTGAGAGGTTTACATTCTTTGCAAGATGGAGGAGATTGAATAACTATAAATGTAAGATGGCAGAGAAAGGAACACTGGTCCAGTTGCTATGGCAGTCTCTGCACCAATCTAATAATGACTGTATGTCGTAATATAAATGGGTTAGAAGTGTAAATTATAACAATTTGGCATTATTAGGTGTGTAAGGTAAATGCAGCTCATGTGCCAAAGGACACAAAGGAGCCAACAGGAGGGTCATAGTCATAAGCAGAGAATTTAAGACCAGAAGGGATGACTAGATCGTCTAGTATGTTGTCTGCAACACCACCGAGAACCCCACACTAAATCTAGTAACTGAAATGAGATCAAAGTATTATAACCATCATGTGCTAGAGACAGAGAATAGGAAAGACCAAGGGGCTCAGTGCTCAAGGCCCCTAGAATCTCAGTGAGTTGAGGAAATGAGATATACCCAGATTATCCTGATAAGTGATCTATACCCGCACACTGCAGAATAAGGTGAAGAAAATACTCTAAGATTGCTGCCAGTCTGATATGGGAGAAAATTCCTTCTGTACTGACTATTTAGGAAACTGACTGTTCGAATGTGAAGCAGTCAACCAAGCATGTGAGCACGAGAGAAAGCTCAGTGCTAGGGCTTTGGCCCCTTTCCATTCTGCAGACCTGGCTATCCCTGATGCTTTAAAAGAAGGAAGTTTTAAAAAAGAGAGAGAATACTTTTGGGAGCAGTGTCTGCATGATCCATGCAGATGGCCAGTTGAAGTCCTGAAGCATGAACTTCTATGAATATAAGATAAATTGGAAGAGCATTTGAGGGCTCTTAAGTTGTGCCTGCTGCCATCACAAGTAATCCCATCATATTTGCCCAGCTCTCCTTCCAAATTAATAACTTATTTGCACCCCTCACTCCTGTTGGGATATGGTTCCAGAACCGTACCCCTCTGATGATTAGAAACCATCTAATATCCAGGCTGAATTTGTTCATGGTCCATTTGCTGGTCTACCATCATTGTCCTTTAGCTTACATAGCTCTTCATTCTCTTGATATTTACCTTTCATCATCATCATCAACAAACCCGTTGGTGTCCGATGCCTCCCTCGCTATTTTCTTCCATCTTTCCCTGTCCAGTGCAGAGTGGCTTAGTTTCTACCTCTGCACCAATCTACTGTATCATCTACCCATTCTCTGTGGGGGCTGCCTCTCCTATTCGGACCACCATTATGCCAAATACTATTCTGCATTTATGCCTGAATAGCTGTAACTTATATTTATAGAGAACAATTATATGCCCTCCCAGCCTTTTTTGCTAGATGAAACAAGCCAAGCTCTCCCAGTCTCCTCTTGTAAGACAGGGCCTCATTCGCCCTAATTATTCCAGTATTTCTTCTTTGTGCCTGTTCCAGTTTAAATTACGCTCTCTTGAACGTGGGTACCCAGAATTGTACACAATATTCCAAACAGGTTCTTACTAGTGCATTGTGCAATGGCATTACTACTACTTTATATCTACTGGAAATACCTTGCCTGATACATTTGCCATTTTTCACGGCTGCATCAGATTGGTGGCACATTGTCATCCTGTTATTGACCTACAATGTAGGTCTCCCTGCTCTTCCATTGTTTCCAACTGATGAGCCCCCAGCTTGTAACAGAATTCCTTATTAGTCCATAAGCTAATGACCTTGCTCCTTACACTATTGAATTTCCTTCCATTTCTGTCAGTCCATTCTTCAAGATCATCCAGTTCTTCCTATAGAATATTCTGATCCTCCTCTGAATTGACCGTGCCTCTCAGGTTTGTGTCATCTGCTAATGACATTAGCACACTCCTACTTTTTCTGCCAAGGTTATTAATAGAAATATTGAATAAATTTGGTCCAAAGACCAATCCTTGAAGAATACCACTAGTAACTTCCCTCCCATTTTATAATTTACCTTTTAGAATTACCTTTAATTTCTTTCCATCCAACTGTACAGAGGCCAACCACATCCTTCCTTGTCTTATTTATATAACTAAAAAATTATCTTGTTATATTTTTTAGCTCCCTTGGCAAGAGGTAATATAGCATAGCTTTTAGCAATTCTGACTTTACTCCTATAACTTCTAACCTACACAGTGTAGCTTTCTTTGCTGATCAACCCCTTTTTCCATTCCCTAAGAGCTCTCTGCTTACTCCTAATAATATTTTTGAGGTAGTTATTCATTCTGCTCAGTCTGGAGCCTTTCCCTACAATTACCTACCTTTTCTTGCGATGCAATTTCAGATAGTTTTGTGTTCACTAGTCACTGACTTTTAAATGTAGACAAACTAGGTCAACGGGATAACATCAAGCGCTGAATCAGGCCATATGCCTGGAACAAATCACACACACACAAAAAATCCCCTACTCCTTCAGAACAGAACACAAAATCACTTTCTTCTCAGGTCAACTTCCCATAGAAACTCCACTGCTAGCTTTTGGCTGTCAGAGTGTTCAACTGTCAACTGTTCACTAGAAAAGTTTAAGAAAGCAAGTCTCTCTAGAACTCTCTCTAGAACTTTTCCAATTATATCGCCTTCTGCCCCGAGCATGCACTACAAGTTACCTTAGTTAATTAGAGGAACTAAAGAGATACGTCTTAGCTTGCACTGTAGGAGGAAACCGCACAGTTTCTCTGGAGAGAGGACATAAATGAAATTCTTATTCTTCCACCCCCTCTCAGTAATTCTATCCTGAGGTTTCACCCTCATGTTCATCAGGCTAACCAGAATAAATGTTATTTGTGGTTTATCCAGAAAGCTCTGAAATTTTTTTTACTGAACATGGATCATTAGTAGCAGATTCAGGTGGACAAATCTATTGAAAAGACATTAAAAGAAGGCTATATCTGAAACTGTTAGCCATTGCTGAATTCTTAAATGAGTGGTGCTTATCTAGAATGAACACAGACATTGAGAGATAACCAGGAACAACTTCTTTGGGTAGTGCCCGTGGGTGCTCCACGTCTGGTGTCGGGCTCGTCCCGGTGCCACGAATCGGAGGCTTGCCATAGCCATATTCGGCCGGACCGCGCATGCGCGAGTGAGGCTAGAGGCCGTTCGCGCCTTTCCTCTCTGCGCGCAGTCCGGCCCTGCTCCAGTTCCTCTCAGCCACCTCTGGTCATGGACGGAGCTCTCTCCTCTCCTCAGAGTTGTTCAGATCCTGTCAGTAGTTTAAAGAAAATTTCATTAGCTGTTATCTGTTTCCCTTTTTTCCTCGTACCTTCACCCATTTAAAAAAGAAAAAAAAAGTAGGCAGTAGAGACGTTTAAATAGTTGTTATCTCCATTAGTGTTGTTTCCATTTTAGTTGGTGGGCTAGCCGCCTCAAAAAAAAAAAAGAAAGAAAGAAAGAAAAGAGAAAAGAAGAAAATACAAGATATAATTCAATAAGCAATACACAAACAGCAAGCGGGCATTGGCACAGCGTGACGAGCACTCAGAGCAGCAAAATGCTGGGCTCCCCCGGTTTTAAAAAGTGCTCTATGTGCCGGGAGGCAATGCTGGTCTCAGACGGTCACATCGCCTGTATTAGGTGCCTGGGTGAGGCGCACTTGCCCCAGAAATGCACCCACTGTGCGAACCTAACCACCAGAGCCCGCACGGACTGGGAGAGGCGCCTCAAGATGATTTTATTTGATAAGGCACTCGTGCCTTCAGACGCCAGCTCAGCTGACCCTGGCCTCAATACGGGGAAGAGGCAGGCTCCCTCTCCAAAGGCTACCTCTCTGAGGAGGGAAAGACCCTCCCAAGCCAGATCCCTGCCAGTTGTCCTGCAGATGCGGGTGAGCGCAGGTGATAAGCCCGGCATGTCCGGCTCCACTACCGGCACCACACACATGTCGGACGCCAAGAAGCCGGCCGGCACCGCGCCACGGTCCCGACCCTCCACGGCACCGGAACGCCATTCTAAGGAACCTCCTCTGCCGGCACCAGCAGCTCCGGTGCCGCTCTCTTCAGCTCCTACAGCTGCAGCACCTTCCCTCCCAGCACAGGAGCTGTCCTCAGCACCACCGGCACCCACGGTGCCTGTGCTGGAATTAGCAGCACTATCTGCTTCTCAGCCTGCAACCTCGTCAGCACCGGTGCCTTCCCAGCTGCCTGCACACCCAGACCTGCCGGCATCAGCACCAAGGAAGGCAACTTCTAAGTCACACACCCACATTGTTTCTCCTCTGCCTTCCCCGATAATTTCTCCTGGGTCACCTCTGCAACCTCATTCTCCTGCATCTCCTGGCCGCACCAGGGACGAAGGGACTCACTCTCATAGAAGTGTGTCACCTTACTATCTCCATCACAGAGAGTCTAGCTGGGCATACCCAAGACATTCTCGATCGCGGTCTCCTTCCCGACATCCGCGCTCGCCTATACATTCACCACGTCATGCCTACTATATCAGACACGGCACCGTCATATCGTCTTGACGCTCGTCCCCGGGGCGCACGGACTGTCATTACATTCACTATGACAGACCCTATTACTACGTATCAACCCGACACAGCCGCTCGCACTCTTGTCGAAGATCGCTGTGCTCCTGCCGTTCTATTAGCCCCCGCTCGCAGCATATCGAGCCGAGGAGGCAATCACCGCCTCAACTCCCACCCCCTCGAAAGAGTTCAGATATTCAGCATGACCACTCGGAGCCCAAGGAGGGACAGCTTTCAGGAACAGAGACGGACATGTCGGCTAACGTGCGCTCATCATTCCCTTCACCAGATGATGCTGTGACCCCAGGCGACACCTCACCTCTGGATGACCTGAAGGAATTTCAAGACCTTTTTAAACGTGTGGTGCAAAGCCAGGAGGTCCAACTGACTGAAGCGCAGGTGAAGCAACACAAGCTGTTAAAAAATTTGCACCCCCAACGACGGAAGATTGCACTTCCCATAGACGAGGCAATTATGGAGGCAGTGCAGCAGGTCTGGCAGACTCCCACATCGATCCCGACTACCAGCAAAAGAGTGGACAAAAAATATTTTGTCCCATCTAAGGATATGGATTTCCTCTTTAACCATCCTCAACCTAACTCCTTAATAGTAGATGCAGTCAACCACAAAACCAAGACATTTCAGTTCAGGAATTCACTTCCAGATAAAGACACTAGGAAGTTTGATCTATTTGGATGCAAGATGTATTCATCATCAACTTTAACGCTCAGGATTGCAAACTACGCCGCTCTTCTCTCAAATCATAATTTCAACAATTACGCCAAATTGCCTGAATTTATGCAGCACCTCCCTAAGGCTAAGAGACCTCTGCTAAAATCTATAGTCCAGGAAGGATACACCGCCTGTAGAACATTGCTCCAAATCACCCTCGATGTCGCAGACACGGCAGCACATGCCATGATAACAGGCGTTGCCATGCGCAGGGCCTCCTGGCTGATGGCAGCAGGAGCACCGAAGGAGTTACAGAATAAAGTCGAAAATCTCCCATTTGATCATAAGAAGTTATTCATAAGAAGTTATTTGCCACCTCAACGGACGACATCCTACATTCCGGGAAGGACTCCCGCCCCACTCTGCGAATGCTAGGAATGTATACTCCTCCTTTCAAACATAAGCGTTACTATACCTTTCAAAGGAGATACGATTACACGTTCCAGAAACAACAGCAGCGCGCATCTGACCAACCTCGATTCAGGCAGCGCCCGTAATGCAAGCGCTAACAGTCAAACCGTGCACCAGCTCAACCTAGTGCTAAGCAGCAAATTTGACTCCTGTGTCGAGGACACGAACACATCTCCAGTGCTCAGCGTAGGAGAACCCACCACCCTCCTATTTCATCATCGCCTGAGGCCATATTACCATTGGTGGGTCAACATCACCTCAGACCGGTGGGTCTTAGAGATAATAAAGTCAGGCCTCACGATACCCTTCATCTCCATGCCTCCCACTACCCCACCTACCCCGTCCCTCCTCAGGGACCCATCCCGCGAGATCCAACTCCAGCAAGAGGTTCGTCATCTTCTTGCCATTGGAGCCATAGAAAGAGTGCCCACGAGGTTCTGAGGCAGAGGGTTTTACTCTCGATACTTCCTCGTCCCCAAAAAATCCGGAGGGTGGAGGCCAATTCTCGATTTGAGACGCTTAAATTGATACATCAGAAAGCAACGTTTCAAGATGATCACGCTGAACAAAATTATACCATCACTGAGCAAACAAGATTGGTTCAGGGTCCTCGATTTGCAGGACGCATATTTCCATATTGCGATACACATAGTGCACAGACGCTTCCTGCGTTTTGTAGTCAGACACGAGCACTATCAATACAAGGTGCTGCCTTTTGGCTGGTCTCAGCTCCCAGGGTATTCTCCAAAACCTTGGCAGTCATCGCCGCACATCTCCGCAGAATAGGGGTTTCAATTTTCCCATACTTGGACGATTGCCTGCTCAGGGGTCTCAGTTGGAAACTCACAACATGTTGACTGTAACGAGAAGTCTCTTCGAGTCCCTCGGCCTTGTTGTGAATATGGAAAAGTCACGTCTAGAGCCGACTCAGACACTTACCTTCATAGGAGCTCTACTTAACTCACTGTCAGCGCGAGTCTACCTACCTTCAGAGTGCTTTCAAGTCATATGCGACCTGATTCACATTGAATCGCTCTCTCCGACACGTCCCGTGCGTATTCACCTATAGCTTCTAGGTCATATGGCAGCCACCACGATGGTGGTCCACCACACACGACTACATTTTCAATGCCTCCAGAAGTGGTTGAGCACAGTATACAACCCCACGAGGCACAGCATTCACAAAGTCGTAGTGCTGCCGATCCATGTACGAAACTCCTTACACTGGTGGACCGAACCCAAGAACATACTGGCAGGTGTCCCTTTTCACCAAGCTCAGCCCTCGAAGCAGATAACCACAGATGCCTCACTTACTGGTTGGGGCAAGCATATGCGCACGTCTACGGTCCGAAGGAGAAATGATGCTGCATATCAACTTACTGGAGCTCAGAGTGATATTACACGCCTGCAGGCACTTCAAAGGACACATACAGGGCACATTCACCAGGATCCTTACAGACAATATTGCCGCAATGTAGTATGTCAACAGGCAGGGCGGGGCCAGATCCTGGTACCTCTGCGCAGAGGCAGTTTGACTGTGGACTTGGTGCAACCGCAACGACATTACCATCACAGCGTCGTACCTGCCAGACGTGAGCAATGCTATCGCAGACTCACTGAGCAGATATTTTCCCCACAACCATGAATGGGAGATCCACACAGACGTTCTTCTACCTATCTTCCACCGTTGGGGTCACCCTGCCATAGATCTTTTCGCCACGCTTGCCAACGTGAAGTGCAAGGCGTATTGCTCCAGGGCAGGGATTGGCACCCATTCCTTGGGGGACGCGTTCCTTTTCCATTGGGGGAGGTTACTATTATATGCATTCCCCCCTGTTGTTCTCGTTCCGAGAGTACTGGAGAAAATCATCATGGACAAGGCCCGGGTTCTGCTGATAGCCCCAACTTGGCCCCGACAGCCATGGTACTCCACTCTCCTGCAGCTGTCCATTCAAATGCCTTACCAACTCCCTCTCTTCCCAGACCTGCTAACGCAACAGAACGGATCTGTTCGCCACCCGAAATTAGTAACTTGCACCTGACCGCGTGGATGATAGGTGGTTCAGCACATCCGAGAGTTTTTGCTCGGACCAAGTGAAACGTGTTCTGAGGCATAGTAGAAAGGACTCCACGAGGAAAACATACCTCGCAAAATGGTCTAGATTTACACAATGGTGTAACGCCAACGACATAAACCCCTCCGTCTCACCATTGCATGTCGTACTCGACTACATCCTGCACCTACAGACGGCGGGTCTCTCAATACCATCACTTAAAGTCCACCTGGCAGCAATCACAACATTCCACCACCCCGTTGACGGCCGGTTGTATTCGCACACCCCACTACAAAGAGGTTTCTCAAAGGCCTCATCAATCTTAACTCACTACGTAGACCCCCACCACCGGTGTGGAATTTCAACCTCGTGCTGGATGCCCTGACACATCCTCCGTTTGAGCCTCTCGCGACTATATCCCTTCAGTTACTTACAACCAAGGTCATCTTTCTCCTTGCCATAACGTCTGCGCGTAGAGTGAGTGAGATGGCAGCTCTTATGGCATCACCCCCATATACTATCTTTAATAGAGACTCTGTGACACTGAGGTCTCACCCAGCCTTCCTGCCGAAGGTCTGCATGGATTTCCACATTAATGAGCCAATTGTTCTACCTTCCTTCTGTCCAAAACCACATACCTCGCCACACGAGGCTTGTCTGCACACGCTCGCTGCTTGCCAAGCCCTTGCGTTTTATATTGACAGAACTCACGACATCCGAAAGACTGACCGTCTCCTTATATCTGTCGCAGATCAATTTAGATGTCAACCACTCTCTGCTCAACGCATTTCGAAGTTGATTGTCTCTTGTATTACCACCTGTTATAATATCTGTAACCAGGGCCGGCTCAAGCCATTCCTGCGCCCCGGGCAGCGGGCGCACGACGCATGCGCGGTTCCGCCCCCGGGCGCACGGCGCATATGCGGCCCCGCCCCCTGGCGTGCTGTGCACCTCACAGCTGCAATTGGGCACGTGGTGCCTGATTGCAGGTCTAAGGGGTACAGCACAGCCCCAGGTGCATGGTGCCCCTTACAGCTGCCATCAGGCGCCCCCCCATAGGTTGGCGCCCCGGGCAGCTGCCCGGCTAGCCCCCCCCTTAATCCGGCCCTGTCTGTAACAAGTCACTCCCATCGCAGCCTAGAGTGCACTCCACACGGGCAGTTGCTACCTCAACAGCCTTCCTGAGAGGAGTCCCTATGCGGGAGATCTGCCGAGCAGCTACCTGGTCATCAAACATCACCTTCATGAGGCATTATGCAATTCTGCAACACTTCGCTTCGGACTCCGCTGTAGCCTCGGCAGTCTTCCCACGCTACCACAACCGTGATTCTGTAGTCGACCCGTAGCTGGGACTACTGCTCCAGAGTCACCAGACGTGGAGCACCCACGGGGACTACCCGAAGAAGAAGAAGTTACTCACCTTCGTGCAGTAACGATGCTTCTTTGAGGTGTGTCCCCGTGGGTGCTCCACGACCCGCCCTCCTCCTCGCTATGGAATCTCATCTGTTTCTCTTGTTTCAGATGAGGCGGTGAGAGGAACTGGAGCGGGACCGACCACGCACAGAGAGGAAAGGCTCAAACGGCCTCGAGCGCCACTCGCGCATGCGCAGTCTGGCCAAATACGGCTATGGCAAGCCTCCGATTTGCGGTGCCAGGACAAGCCCGACACCAGACATGGAGCACCCACGGGGACACACCTCGAAGAACCATCGTTACTGCACGAAGGTTAGTAACTTCTTCTTCAGTAAACTTTTATGCTGAAATGGTATTATTGAATTGCTTGCATGAGTGCTGCTTTCATCGAGAAACTTCAATCAAAATGTTTGTTTGAAAAAATGCATATGGGTTTAATGTATGTGTTAAGTTTATTTTTTCACACTTCTTCTATACAACTGTATCTCCCTTCAAGAATGATTAAAGTAGCTACCATTAAATAAACAGTGTTTTTGACCCACTACAAATGGAAATAGTGCACAAATTAGGAAAGGTAAAATCATTCTTTAGATCACAAGATTTATGAGAAACTTCAGAATGGATTTAGGACTAAGCACGGAAGCTGCAAACAAGAGTACTGTTTTTGTGTTATCCATTACAGGAATTATAGCCTTAGTTACTATGCATTGTATGATGAAAATATATTGCATTCTAATTCAAAAATACAAGTGCATCTATTCCATCACCAACTTAAAGAGATACCATTTTACAAGCATTGTTTAGTAGATATTCTTCTGGTCACTTTGGAATATATATTTTACTAGGTTTCTAAACTCAAATAACTGTGTTTATTAAGCCATATTACACATCCTGTGCTCCTGTCTGATAGCTGCCATCTAAGGGTACGTCTACAGTGCAAGCTTATTTGAGAAAAGCTATTCAGGAAGATATCTTCCGGAATAATTTATTTTGAAATAAAGCATTCACTCTACAGGGAAGCCTCAAAATTAGTCCGAGGCAGGCTCCCCTAATGGGGATGTGCTATCTCAATTTAGAGCCCCAGGAGGGAGGAGTAATTTAGAATAGCCCCAGTGAGGAGCTATTTTGACATAGCAGCAGTGGAGCATCCACACACACCCTCTTCCGAAAGAGCTTTTTCAGAAGAGGCATGATTCCTCGTGGAATGAGGTTTACCAGCATCGGAAAAAACCCTCAGTTATTTTGATTTTCTTTTGAAATAATGCAGTTGCTGTGTGGATGCTAATATTGTTCTTCTGGAATAACGGTCGTTATTCCAGAATAACAGTGCAGAGTAGACACACCCTAAGACTGAGACAAAGATAGAATTTTCTAAGTAGAATGAACTCTCACATGGAAGGTGTTAATCAGAGTCCTTTATCAATGTCCCTGTACCATGTGCAAGTATCTTTAATATTATTTGACTTGTTTTACTCCCTTCCCTACTATTCCTTTGCAATCTTCTTTTTGAACTGGGAATTGTTAACTGTGTTAACTGATGGTCTGGCTTGCCTGAAGTCTGTTACATTCCCTTGTCCTAGATCTGTTGGTTTGGTTTATGTTTATGCTGATTTGTTCATCTGGATTTTTAACATATTTTGTATTGTTCTTACTGTATGATTCTTAAATGACTGTCAGTAGGTGGCCTATAATCTATAGGGCCCTACATAATTCACAGATCATTTTGATCAACTTCACAGACATAGGATTTTAAAAATCGTAAATTTCATGATTTCATCTATTTAAATCTGAAAATTCACAATGTTGTAATTCTAGAGCTCCTGTAGAGGTGCAGTTGGGGCAGGGATGCAGAGTTTTGTAGGGAGTTTGCTGTACTACTCGTAGCTGCTCTGCCTTCATATTTGGGTAGCTGGAGAGCAGAGGCTGCTGGTCAGAAGCCCAACTCTGAAGGCACAGCTGCTGGCACCAGCACACAGAAATAAGGAGGACATGCTATGGTATAGCCACCCTTACTTTTGTGCTGCTTCCCGCTGAGCTGGGTCCTCAGGCAGCAGCTGCCACTTGTTAGCCTCTCAGATCTGAAAGCAGAAGCGCAGAAGTAATGATGACATGGTATGGTATTGCTTCCCTTACTTCTGTTCTACTGCTTATAGGGCACTGCCTTTGGAGTCAGCTCTGAAAGCAGTGCAGAAGTAAGGGTGTCAATAGTGATCCCCCACACCCTGCTAAAGTAACCTTGTGACCGTCCTTGCAACTCCCTTTTGGATGATGACCCCCAATTTGATAAATGCTGGTTCTCTCCCCTTCTCCCTACAGAATCTCTATAAAAGCACACAAAAGACCAGATTTCATGGGGGAGACAAAATTTCACAATCCATGAGGTCTTTTTTGTGGCTATGAATTTGGCACAGCCCTAATCATATATTTAATAGAATAAAGCTAAATTATGGACAGATTCAGGTAGTTAGTTGTGAGAGTAAGTGTGAAGCTGGCAGTAAAGATGTTGTTCAGTTCATTCATTGTGGTCATCTTAGCATTTGTGTAAATTCCAGCTTTTTTAAGGGTTTCGGAAAGAGCTATCACTCCTTTTACCTAATTATATTGTACTTGTATCATTTAACTTTATAAAAACAATGCCATACCTGAACTTAAATGGAGTTAACTTTGTTGCTGCAGAATGATCGCTGTCATTTAATGACTAATTTCTCAGAGTGTAACTGAGAGATGCAGTGGGAGCATTCAGAAAGACTAGATAATTGACTGAGATTCAAAACTGCTTACAAACATAAATATTATACAGCCAGCATAACAGCAATTACATTATGTGTAGAATTGTAATAGACTATTTTACATGAGATAGGTCTTTATTATAAACTCATTTTTATAGATAAACTATTGTAATTTGTTTTCAGTATGAATCATGACATAAATTTGCATTAATAAACTCGTTTCACTTACAGCCTTGCCTTTTCTTGATATGCAGTTAAGTACATTCCTGAAATAGCTAAAATAAATTGTACTTCAGTGCAACTGTGTTAAATTAAAAATCACTGTAAGCATAGTACAATTTTGTGCTGTTAGCCTTTCATCAATTACTGTAGCAAGTTTATGTAAGCTCTTGTAAATTTAAATCAGAAGTTATTAGTTATTGTAATTTTATCTGTAATGGTGGTATATCATTATTTTGCTTCACACTTGAGAACAAGCTAAACTTGTTCCTGAAGATAAATGTATTATCACTTAACAAGTACCAATAACAGATCCTGCACTATGTTATTTAAATGCAAAGCAACTGTATTAATATATCATTAAGATTATGAGCTATACCCATAAAGTAAGACATTCTGAGTTAGGGACGTTTGGCCTATTGTGATAATCTCATCTCAGAAAAAAGTAGTAGAAATATGAAGGTGGGTTCAGATATGTTTAACAAAATAATTAGAGTACTCAGTAAGCTTCCTTATTATCTGAGATTGAAATGACTGGAACTGTTCATTTAAAGAGGAAGCAGATGGGAGGGGTATTGATATAACAACACAAACAGCAAATGATATAGGGAAAGTAAATTGGGCACTAACTCCTATTAACCTTTTTTCATGATGGAAGAGATATGAG
This sequence comes from Pelochelys cantorii, assembly GCA_032595735.1. NCBI lineage: Eukaryota > Metazoa > Chordata > Testudines > Trionychidae > Pelochelys > Pelochelys cantorii. The sequence continues at coordinate 59,835,568 of CM064328.1, read as the reverse complement.
GTACTCATTGAAGTAGAGAGACAGCAATTTTAACCTGATAAAAGGATGTTTTTTCTGAAGATACCACTTGGCAGAATCCCAGTTTCATCTCACTCACATGAGACTGGTAGAACTCACTAGGCCAACAATAGCAGGAGGCAGCATTTGCCAGTTCCCCTACTGGAAAGAGCACTCAAGGTGCTGGACTTCAAAACTGCATCTGAGACTTTCTAGTACAGCGGTGGCCAATCAGTTAGTGACAAAGAGCCAAAGTAGCTGTGGATAGAGTGCAAAGAGCCACATATTATATATTTATTTTTATATATCAATAGATAGATAGATATAGTACACAAAATGTAGTGATAAAAATAACATTATAGGACATTTTGACAAAAAACAATAAAAAAGTCTAGTCACTTAAAAAAATCACGGCCAGTCCATAGATCTTCAGAGAACTTGAAAAGGAATGACCATCAAGTTAAAAAAAAAAACTTTAAAAATACAGTAATATTCTCACACTAAAAAAAAGAATTATCCCCACCGTGTATTTTAAATTTAACACTACTGCCCTATTATGTCCTGTGAGTGTTTTAAAGTTAAACTGAACTGAAAAGTAAATTAGCACAATTTAAAGTGCCTGTTTCACTCCAGCTTGTTGATCTCTGCTATGGTCTCCTCCTTTTTTTTTGCTTATGAAGATTATGGCTTTTTTATAATTCTAAAAATTCAGGTCTGTCCCAGATTGCAAATATGAGAGGTTCAAAAACAATAAGGGAGAGACTCATATCTCAGAATAATTGCTTCAGCCTGGCAAACAATAACCTTTGAATTTTCTTTAAAGAAACACAGTTGTAAACCAGGTACATGCTGATTCTTTTTTTTTTTTTGCCCTGGAATTTAAATATGATATATATTTTTGTCTGCCTTATTCTGCATCCAGGAAGACTTTGAGTTTAAGGTGCTTCAGCCCCTCCGGCTCTAACCCAATCCTCCTCCTCTCCCCCAGAGCCAGGCACCTCCAGCCCCTCCACTCTAACCCAGTGTCCTCCCTTTCCCCCAGAGCCAGGCATTCCCAGCTCCCCTGCTTCTAACCCAATGCCCTCCCCCTGCCCCAGAGCCAGGCACCCCCATCCCCCCCCCTCCATTTCCCTTCCCCTATAGCCAGGCAACCCTGGCCCCCCGGCCCTCTCGCTCTAACCCAATGCCTGGGTCCCAGAGCCGCCGCAACCATGCGCTTCTCCCTCCAGGAGCTGGGGCGCGTGCGCAGAGCGGCTGGCCGTGAGCAGTCCAGGCACGTGGCTCAGAACTACCAAGAGCCACATTTCTTTAAGCAAAGAGCTGCATGAGGTTCGGCCACCCCTTTTCTAGTAAATCTCTCCAAAATGACACTCAGTGAAGATGCTCTGTGAAAGGAGCTAACCCTCTGCAGTCCCTGTTCTTTTCTGCTTCATCTTTTCTCCCTGGATTACTCAAGTCAAAACCGGTATATTTTTAGGTAAAAGTCTCTTCCCTCCAGTTGGATCCAAGTATGTTTTACTTCATTTTTTTGGTGAGATCTTTAGCCTTGGGTAACACTGGTCTACAATTTTTTAGAAGTCGTCTGCTTCAGAGATAAAATGTGCTATTTATTATGTATTTTGATGTGCTGAATTCAAATATGACAATTAAAACAACTGATTGGCTACTGTTTCCAAGATATTTAAGTTTTTACATTTTACGTCTATGTATATTGTGTAGATAGTAGAGTTTTAATCATAAATTGTAAACCTAGGTCTTTTCATGTGTTTATGGTTGCTTTACATGATAATATTTCACCTGTCCTGTTTATGTAACACTTTAAAAATCAGCAAAAGGGTTATATAACTAAAATTTATTATGAAACAAAAGGCAAAAAACTATTATGTACATAGTTTAGTCCTATTCAGTGCCTACTCGGCGCTTCTTGGCTTGTCCCTTGTATTCATTAAATGGAGCATCTCTTGTCACTGTCCAGCAATAGTCTGCAAGCATTGATGGGCTCCATTTGCCCTGATAGCGTGTCTCCATTGTTGCAATGTCCTGGTGAAATCGCTCGCCGTGCTCGTCGCTCACTGCTCCGCAGTTCGGTGGAAAAAAATCTAGATGAGAGTGCAAAAAATGTATCTTTAGTGACATTTTGTATGCCTTGAGGAGGTTTTCCACCAACAACCTGTAGTTGTCTGCCTTGTTGTTTCCGAGAAAATTTATTGCCACTAACTGGAAGGCTTTCCGTGCCGTCTTTTCCTTGCCACGCAGTGCATGGTCAAATGCATCATCTCGAAGAAGTTCACGAATCTGAGGACCAACAAAGACACCTTCCTTTATCTTAGCTTCACTTAATCTTGGAAATTTTCCACGGAGGTACTTGAAAGCTGCTTGTGTTTTGTCCATGGCCTTGACAAAGTTCTTCATCAGACCCAGCTTGATGTGTAAGGGTGGTAACAAAATCTTCCTTGATTCAACAAGTGGTGGATGCTGAACACTTTTCCTCCCAGGCTCCAATGACTGTCGGAGTGGCCCATCTATCTTGATGTAGTGGGAATCTCTTGCACGACTATCCCATTCTCAGAGAAAACAGCAGTACTTTGTGCATCCAGTCTGCAGACCAAGCAAGAGAGCAACAACCTTCAAATCGCCACAAAGCTGCCACTGATGTTGGTCATAGTTTATGCACCTCAAAAGTTGTTTCATGTTGTCATAGGTTTCCTTCATATGGACTGCATGACCAACTGGAATTGATGGAAAAACATTGCCATTATGCAGCAAAACAGCTTTAAGACTCATCTTCGATGCTTCGTTATAATTGCATCATCCATGACTTCTAGGAATAACGTGATGCAATTCATATCATGTATGACGCAATACCAGCTTCAGATTGCATCATTCATTGTTTTGCCTAAAAAGCAAGTACTGTCCAAACCCAGTCATAGATTTATTCATAGATCCAGTCAAAGATGTATTTTAGTCATTTCTGGTTTAAATTGAGTTCCCTTCCCTTTATAACTCACTTTATAATTGATGGAGCCCATCAGTGCTTGCAGACTATTGCTGGAAAGTGACAAGAGATGCTCCATTTAATGAATACAAGAGACAAGCCAAGAAGCGCCGAGTAGGCACTGAATAGGACTAAACTATGTACATAATAGTTTTTTGCCTTTTGTTTCATAATAAATTTTAGTTATATAACCCTTTTGCTGATTTTTAAAGTGTTACATAAACAGGACAGGTGAAATATTATCATGTAAAGCAACCATAAACACATGAAAAGACCTAGGTTTACAATTTATGATTAAAACTCTACTATCTACACAATATACATAGACGTAAAATGTAAAAACTTAAATATCTTGGAAACAGTAGCCAATCAGTTGTTTTAATTGTCATATTTGAATTCAGCACATCAAAATACATAATAAATAGCACATTTTATCTCTGAAGCAGATGACTTCTAAAAAATTGTAGACCAGTGTAATTTATTAGGTGTCAACTGGAGTCTAGCAAGGCAACTTTGTGTTTCTTAATTTTGATGAGGTTTGACTTTGTTTAATCCCTGTCTGTTTAATGATTTAATTTATGGTGATTTCCTGTCACATTTTTCTTAACATGATTTTGTCATTCAGCTGAAATATTTCTGAAAACATAGGTGGTCTGTATTTTTAATTTGATTTGTTAATATGAACTTTTGTGTTACTACAACAGTGTAATATTAAATTATTGAGAATTGAGTGGTTTTAATCATGCTTAACAAATTAAAAATCATGGTAGACTACATTAAATGTATTACATTTTATATTATTATCTGAAATAATAAAGCATAATGCATGAACAGAAAAGACTGTTCAAGTGCTGTAAAGGAAACCTAGTTATTTACACATCTCCAAAGTTTTAAGTATTTGCTATCTGTTATGTCACTGTTAATTGTTAGATGGAGTTAGCTACACACAAGCAATGAGTGTGGGCAGAACTGAGTAGCATAGATTTCTAATTTAGCACATTTATATTTTGGTTGTCCTGTTTCCATATTTTAATAAAGAATGCACTTTAGAAAAATAAACTACTTCCTCTTTCATGAGGTTATTATTTCAGAAGACTAATAGTCATTCTCTGCAGTTCTTAAAAGATTTTTTCTGACCTTATTATGCAAAATAATCATCTGTATATTCTAAATCTAACATTTCCATTTTGTCATCACATAGTAAATCCATTACAAGCTATTACTTTTTAGCCTGTGTCCATCTAATATAATTTGAGGAGGGTTGCATTGTTGCTTATGCAAAAAGGAACAAACCTTTTGTGATCAGCCATTCTTTATACCGAATACCCGCAACTCTCTACTTTCATCCTATGACATTTTATTTATCTTACTGTAGTGAGATGAAGTGGCCTTCTTCCAAATTTGAAAATGAAGGACCCCTACATTCTTGCCCCCACCTTGTCCCCCCAGCCAGAAGTTCTGGAGTGGGACAGGAAGTATAAACGGAGGATTCTGCAGATCAGTTGATCAAGACAGGGACAGAGACAGATGTCTCCTGCCTACTGCAAAACTCCAGAGTTGAACCTGTGCTGTGCAACATTCCTTCCCCCCCTCCCTCACAGGAGACTGACTCTGGAGAGGAGTTGTTAGGACTACTGTCTGCTGCATACACCAAGGACAGAGGATACTTGAACTATCCAACCCCCCACCCCCATCCAGACTGGGGTTGGAAGTACTCCTGAGAGTTCTTCCCATAACATAAGAACTAGGGGTCACCAAATGAAATTAATAGGTAGCCGCTTTAAAACAAAAGGAAGCTTTTCTTCATTCAGTGGACAGTCAATCTGCAGAACCCCTTGCCAGAGGATGTTGTGGAGACCAGGATTTTAACAGGGTTCAAAAAAGATCAAGATAAATTCAAGAAGGTTAGGTCCATCAATACTTATTAGCCAGGATGGGTAGGAATGGTGTCCCTAGCCTCTCTTTGCCAGAGGCTGAAATGGATGACAGGAGAGGGATCACTTAATGCTCTTTTCGCTCCCTCTGGGGCATCTGGCATTGGCCACTATCCAAAAATGGTATACTGGGTCTGATCCAATATGGCTGTTCTTATGTAGACCAAACTTCAGTCCAGTTTTGTTTCCAGAGCACAGGTCAGTGTGTTTCAGAAGGATCCCCACTAATTCAGTAGCAGAAACTTTTGTCACTGTTAGGGCTCTGGACTGGGCTTTGGTGAAAAGGGTGGGCATGGGGTCTCTTTATCATTTGTTGTCAACCCTAGTTTTGGGGTGGTGGCCTGTTCACTCCAGGTCAGAAGGCCCGTTTGTTGCTTTGGACTGCCCCAGCAATGAGATGGTGGGCCCCAGACTAGGGATGTAGGCGAGTAGTCAACTAGTTGACTAACCGATAAGCCTAGGTTAATCTAGTCAACTACTTGCATTCTCCCCCGTGTTGCCTCTGTATCAGAGGCAGCAAGGGGGGGAGCAGGAGCCAGTGTTGGTGGGAGCACTTAAAAGCCAGTTCCCACTCCCTCTAGAGGATGCAGCAGCATGGGGGGGTAGGGGATGCTATCGCAAAGCAGCCTCTGCCCACGGTGAGCCTGGGCTTGCCGCAGGCAGAAGCTGTTCCGGCAGCACCCCCTGTCCACTGGGAACCCCCGGGACCCACCCTCACTGCAACTCTGCAGTTTAAATGTACTAAAAGCCGGGCAGACCGGCTCAGTTCTGGCTTTCACCAGGTCTGGGACCTACCCCCGCTGTGTCTTTTTATATATGTCTAGGTATACCACGTCCACCGCTTCTCCCTTATCCATAAGACTTACTGTCCTATCAAAGCTGTCAGGTTAGTTTTACATGATTTATTCTTTACAAATCCATGCTGGCTGTTACCTGTCACCTTATTATCTTCCAGTTGTTTGCAGACAAATTCCTTAATTACTTGCTCCATTATCTTCCCTGGCACAGAAGTTAAGCTTTCTGGAGTGTCCTGGGTTGTTCTTATTTCCCTTTTCATAGAAGGGCACTATATTTGCCTTTTCCAGTCTTCTGGAATCTCTCCCGACTTCCATGACTTTTCAAATATGATAGCTAACGGCTCAGATACCTCCTCTATCAGCTCCTTGAGTATTTTAGGATGCATTTCATCAGGCCCTGGTGACTTGAAGACATTTAACTTTTCTAAGTAATTTTTATTTTAACTTCTAAACCTATCCCATTTCCATTAACATTCACTATGTTAGGTATCCTGTCACCATCAATCTGCCTGGTGAAAACCGAACACATAAGTCATTAAGCATCTCTGCCATTTCCAAGTTTCCTGTTACTGTTTCTTCCTCTTCAATGAGTAATGGGCCTACCCGGTCCTTGGTCTTCCTCCTGCTTCTAATCTATTTGTAAAATGTTGTTTTGTAACCCTTGTCTCTAGCTAGATTGAGCTCATTTTGTGCTGTTGTCTTTCTAATCTTGCTCCTGCATACTTGCATTTGCTTTATATTCATTCTTTGTAATTTGACCTAGTTTCTTCTTTTTAGTTTAAGATCTCCTGGTTAAGCCAAGGTAGTCTCTTGCCATACTTTCTATCTTTCCTAAATGTGGAGGAATTCTAAATATCTAATTTATCTAATTTTCGCATTTCTCTCATGTTGGATAATGAAGAAAAGTTCTAGTTTTAGTCCCCGGTCAAGTTAATTTTGCTTTCTCTGGCACAAGCATAGTGCTGCAGAAGCATGGTTGCCATGGTTGCTACCTCTGGCAACCAGGTTTGTGCATTTTTCGCTCCTAAAGAGTGACAGGGGAGTTGTGCTCCACAGGAACTGGGAATGCCTCATGGACTTGCAAGCGTGGGGTAGTGTCTGGATGTGTATTGCTGCCTCTCTGTGTCAGTGTATGTTGTTCAGAAACACTACTATAAAACTCATTTAGCCCTGTTTCCATCATTGTGTTGATATGAAAAAAGTGAGACCATCCATAGATTTCTCTTTGAGATATACAAGAACTATAATAAAATGATTAATGGCAAAGTAAAGTTGTGGACCCTGTTCTGTCATAATCAGACCATTTTAGTTTATAGAAAGCCTGGCTGGAAAAGACATTAGAAACAGATCTATTGACATTTCCGTCAATGTCATGTTGTAGTAAAAAGAGTAATTGCATCCAAAATTAAGCTTTATAGCATGTTTTAATCTTTCAGATGAATTATTACATACTATTTTATGGTATTCCATGCCTCATAGTATTAGCAATCAAATATTCTGTTCTTATAATTTTTCATAGATTTGAGCTAAACTAAGTCATTTTAATTCTGTTAAATCCTAAAACTCTATCAGAATTTCATTTTTCGCACATTCAGGCTTTTATTATTCAGAGATATCTATAGCTATATAGCTTTTGCATAATCTAAACAAGAAAAGCAGCACAGATTTTTTTCCCTCTAATTTATATTAAATTATATATTTCTACCATGCCTGTTCAGATATCCCATTGGAATCAATGATTGGTATTAGTGTTAGAAACTAATGGCTGTTTGGTGGACTATTTGAAATACATTTAATGGTGCAGTGTTCTCTTTCATCTTTTTCAGAAATCCATGTGTGGATTTTTCCATCTGTGTGCGGAATAAATGTATGTACTCCAAGACATGCGTGAAAGTGTGCAACCAATAGAAACAAAAAAACCCACGTCTGGGCACTCTGCTAGTCATCTAGGTGGCGTTTTAATCTCTCCTAAGTGGCCATACAGTCACACAGTACAGGGATCACTAAACGGATGTGGTCCAGCAGACAGATGTTCACATCACAAAAGCCATCACCTTTTTCACCCTCTTTGCAATCTTAGCTGAAAGACCAAGAACTGAATTGACAAAGAGAATTAACTGCCTTCTCCCTCCTGAATGTGTTCCCTCCAAGTCATGTCTGAAGCATATTGGCTCGCCATTTTGGGGACGCTTGTATTTAGACTGCCCATATTTTCTCTTTTCTGTGGATAAATAGGGAACTTGATTCTCCTGGTAGTCTATCCAGCACTTTACAGGAGTGTTAAATTCATATTAAATGCTTAGCCATATTTGGAAGGTTTTTTTTTTTTTGCTGTGGAGTGGAATAAATATAAGTAGATACGTTACAAATAATATTTCCTTCCTGAACTAAGGATAAAAGATGACAGCAGCATTAGTGATTTGGTTGAGTATTTTGCCCTTTGGTCAATATGTGGGGGCTTACTGGGTTGTTTTCTTTAGGAGGAGGAACTGATTATAATCTTTTGTGCAATTCTGTTTATTTACAAAAAATGTACACGAGTTCTGTTTCCCTGAATGCAGCAAGAACAAATAGCAGACATCTTCACTGCTCAGAAATCCAAACTTGCATTTTCAGTCAGTCCTGTGCCAAGGAGCATTGTCACTGCTGTCTCTCAGGAGGTCTGGATTGCTTCTCTTGCTGTCTGTGGGCTCTCTTGTCTTTCTGGTTGCTTTTTGCTCCTCACTTGCACAGAGGCACACATGCAACTCCAACCATTCAGTGTCCCAGACCCTCCATTTGCAGTTTGTCCCTAGAGAACCTCTCTTACTCTCTCTGTTAGAGCTTGCTCAGATCCTCCTATGTGGCCCAGAGCCTTGGGCAATGGTTTTTATCGTTTCAGGCTCAATGAAAGGTGAGTGGCATGCCTGTCGGTTTTAAAGAGGTTTGTAATTTTCTGCTTCATGAAAGTCAGCCATTAATATCTTCCAGAGTAACAAGCAATTTAGGAAGTCTCAGAGTGGTTGCCATGCTAGTCTGAAACTTTGAAAACAAGGAGTAGTCCTGTGGCACCTGAGAGACTAACAAAAATATATAGAATCAAGGGCTTTTGTGGGTAAAACCCACTTCATCAGATGAGTTGGAGTGGAAATAACAAAAGCGTGTGTGTGTGTCTGTCTGTCAGTGATAGGACCTGTGTTAATGAGGCTAATTAAGTGGGCTGGATGTGTCCCATTCATAGTTTTTTATGTAAAAATGTGCATGTTATAGGCAGGAGAAATTGATTTTGTAATTTCCATCCCTAGAGGTTTTTAAGTCCCAGCTTGACAAAGCCCTGGAGGGGATATTTTAGTTGGAATTGGTCCTGCTGTTAGCAGGGGGTTGGACTCAATCACCTCCTGAGGTCTCTTCCAATCCTATGAGTCTCTGATTCTATTATTTTAATGTGCCAACCAGTTGAATGTCTTTTTCAAGCCCAGGGTAACAGTGTCAAATTTGAAGATGAATTCCAGTTCTGCAGACCCTCTCTATAATTGGTTAGTGAAATTCCTTTTTAGAAGACTAGTACTTTTAAATCCATAATTGACTGACCAGGCAGGTTAGAATGTTCTTCTACAGATTTATGTTGCCATTTCTGATGTCTGATTTGTCCATTTATTCTTTGTCATAGAGACTGTCCAGTTTGGCCAATATACATGGAAGAGGAACATTGCTGGCACTCAATGAAATTTATCATGAGAGGATGTGCAGTTCTATGAGCCTCTGATGTTGTGGCTTATGTCATTAAGTTTTATGTAGTTAGGTCCTGTGATGGTGTGGGCTGTGTAGCTATGTGGAGAGAATTGGTAATGGGGTTTGTTGCAGGGATAGGTTCCTGAGTGAGCGTATTTGGGTTGTGATCAGGTTAGGGGGTTGTCTGTAGGTGAGGATTGGCCTGTCTCCCAAGGCCTGTGAGAGTGAAGGATCATTTTCCAGGATAGGGTGTAGATTGTAAATGATGCACTGGAGGGGTTTAAGATAGGGGCTGTACGTGACGACCAGTGGTGTTTGATTATTTTCCTTGTTGGTCCTGTCTTGAAATAGTTGACTTCTGAGTACTTCTTTGGCTCTGTCAATTTGTTTCCTCGCTTCCACAAGTGGGTATTTTAGTTTTAAGAACGCCTGGTAAAGATCTTGTAGGTGTGTCTCTGCAGAACTGGAACAAATCCGGTTGTATCTTAGGGCTTGGCTGTAGACCAGGGGTTTTCAAACTTGGGTCACACACCTGCCAGGGAAAGCCCCTGGCAGACCTGCAATGCCTTGTTTACTCTCTCGCTTTGCAGCTACAGAGCCTCGCAGCTCCCATTGGCTGCAGTTTGCTGTTTCCAGCCACGGGGAGTTGCTGCTTTGTGCAGCTGCTTCCTACAGCTCCCCTTGGCTTTCCTTGGTGGGTTCGCGATCCAAGTTTGAAATCCTCTACTGTAGACAATTGATCGTGTGATATGTCCTAGATAGATGCTAGAGACATAGCAGTCAGTAGGTTTCCGGCGTAGGGTGGTGTTTTTTACTCTGGTATCAAAGAAGTGGGTCTCTTGTGTGGACTGGTCCAGGCGATGTTGATAGAGGGTGGAAATTGTTGAAATCCCTGTGGAAGTTAGGAGCCTGTTTAAGAGGCAAACGCTCAAAGGAAATGGAGCACAAATACATTACAATTAGATAGCATTATCTTATATGAAATCTGCTATCCACGCTTGGCCAATAAATGGTTCTATCAGTTTCTTAAAACATATTGGAAAAAATAAAATCCTGTGTTTCGAATTATGGTATAAATTTTACTGGTGCAACCACATAGATTTAGTGATGTTTCATTTAGTTTGATTGAAGGTAGAATTTGACTCAGAGTAACCTTTGGAAGGAGGGGAAGAATATTTCAGGAAAAAAGCATTGGAAGAAAACTCCCTAGAGAAATCTCAGCATGTGAATAGGAAGATAGAATCTGGGGAGAAACACTGAGGCAGCAGACTGGGGTGCTTGCAGGGTTCCTGCAAAAAGAACAAAGTACCCTTTGCTTTGCCTCTATAGGAGTAGGCAGAGCACAGCATCTGGGTATGATAAAACATTCAGCACTCATTCAAAACAGATTACATTAATGGTAAGTTCTCTCTTGCTACAGCACAGAGATAACACTATAGCTTATGGTTCTGGCTGCCTTGAGGAGACCATCACCCTGTTAAATTGTAAAGGTCAAGGATTTGCAGGTGGAATCAGTGATGAGCTATAATTCCTGATCATTGCAAAATTATCTTCATCTAGCAGCTGGTTACCAGAGATTCTGAGCCCACTAAGAAGATAGATGGAGGAAAACAATTTGTGGGGGTTCTGTTCAAAAGGTGTGAGAAGTATGAGGTTAATTATGCTGAACTACTAATAAGAAGATACTTTATTTTAGACACTTTTTCCTCCTTAATCAAGGAACTTTGTTAGAACCACTGAAGCAAAAGTATTGTTGTTTATTTTTAATACACTGTTTATTTGTAAAGGTAAACAAACATGCATGACCGAACCTGATGAAACAATGCTGTGGTGTTTATCTCAGACATCTGGTATTGTCCAAAATGATCTATTTTAATAAGGAGAGGACTTTTACTAATAATTTTAGTTAAGGCTTAATTTATATTTTCCCCCAATAGTCACTGCTTACCAAAAAAAAATTAAGGCATGTATAATTCAGTTGGGCCGTTTTCACTGTGTGTAAACCATAACTCCAATATCTAAAGTCATTTCTAAACTTAAAGCAGTGTACTGGCACAGCTGTCCTGCTGCAGCAGTTCCACTATAGTGCTTCAGTATTGACACTGCTTTATACAGGTGAGATCCTCAGCATAAGTAATCCAGTAGTCATACACAGATAGTCATGTCTAGTGATGAGATCAATAGCCAAAACCATACATAGGTTTGGGACTGGGCCAATAACAGCATTAGAGCCAGGATCCCAAGTACAGGCCAGTGTCAAAACAGACCCCAGAGTCTCTAGACAAGCCAAAATCAGTACTGTTGCCAAAGTCCAGATACAGGCTAAAGATCAAAGTGAAGTGGGGTGTCCAAAGTCCAAGAGGTCAGGATGTGAAGGTAGGGCTGGAGCAAGGTCAGAGTAGGGCATTGACAAAACTGGAACAGACTAGAACCAGGCTCAGGCAAGGCTGGGCCAGGAACAAGAACTGTATCAAGAGCAGGCTAGGAGTCTGGAGGGTCTGTTCAACTGCAAGGTAAAAGGAAGATTCCTGGTAGGGTCATGCTGTTGCACAGACTGATTTGCAGTTCTGGTGAAATTGGGGAAATTCCAGAGGACTGGTGACATCTTGTTTGAGCCCATTTCAGGGATAGGCTGCTGCATTTCTGAAGGCTGAGTTACTGCAGGCTCTGTGGGAAGGATAGGTCAGTGCAGCCAAGTGCCTGCCACATGCCTGGGTGATGTAACTCACCAGGGCTCTGTTGGAGAGGCAGCTAAGCGAGCATCTCTGGTTAGGCTGAGTGTTTGCCTCACACTGAGAGGTGATACGCAGGCTGATAGAAGAATTCTTTTAGTGCTGTCTATATTGGGACTTAAGTCAGCTTATCTCTGCCTCTCAGGAGCATAGATTCTTCACACCTCTGAGTGATTGTAATTCAGTCAATCTAATTTTCTAGTGTAGAGTAGGCCTAAGAGGGAAGATACCAAACATTTTGCATTTGCTTACAAATGATACAGATCATTGTTAAAATCTTTACCATTCCCATTTTCAAGTAATGAACAGCACAGTTTTTGAGGTATAACTTATAATATGCAAATATGAAAAAAATAAACAAAAACCAAGGTTGTGAAATGATAAAGTTTACCACTGTTCCACCTGCATAGAAGGAGGACTAATGTTCCCCAAAGCAAAACTCTATGCCATTTACCTCGCCAGCATTTCACTTTGAGAATCTTTGGTCTTCCTACACTTGTGGGATAGGAAGGATCTCAGAAAAGATTGGTCTTTCTTATTTAACATGCTTCCAAGTCACTTGAAATAATCTGCTATCTGCAAGTTATCCTGCAACAGTGTCCTTTGTGCCACTATGAACCATCAGTGGATCATTTTCCAACCACTTCAGAAGCCCATTCAATCTCTGAGTGAGGCCTTGTGTCCAAAGGCAGTGCACCATCCTGTTGTCCACCAGTCTCTTGCAGAGTGTTCTTTTGGTTCTTCTGAGTACTAAATCTCCAACAAGAAGTGCTGCGTGCAGGACTCAGAGCTCCTCAGTTCCCTTTCTACTGTCCCTAGCCAGAGATAGAGTGCTGCAGTCATGCTGTCAAAGTGCTCCTTTCAAACCTTCTGTCACCAACTCCTTGTAGTTTGCCTTATTTTCTCCCTCTTAGTTAGGTATTTAAAAAAAAATCCGACCTTTGATACTTCCCAGTCAGAAACCCAACACTAATTGATAGACATTCTGCAGTCACACTCCTCAGCTAAGATAGGTTTGCCAGTCAACGGGGGGATTCTAGATCTGGCAAAATAAGTGCAGCAACCTCGAGTGGACATCTCTCAAGGCAGAAGTAACAGTAACAGGTTACTTGTGAAATGAGTGTTCCCATGGGTGCTTCAGTACCTGCCCTCTTCCTCTCTATGTTGGAGTTACTTGGCACCGCAGTAGAAAGGGACCTGAGGAATCCAGGTCCCATATGCAGCACTTTAAACAAAGGGGGATTGTGAGATGGACCCCACACATGCACAGCCTGGAGGAACACAGCTACAGAAATCTCCATGCGAAGGTGCTGGGATGCACCAACGCCTAGACTAGAGCTCCCATGATGACATTCATCTCAAAGATCCTTAGTTACTGCACAGATGAGTAATTTTTACATCTTGAGAGGTTTCTTCCAAAATTTCCACATTGAGGTCCTGGTATTGATTTGAAATTCTATCTTTATGGATTTCTCCCTGTTTTGTCTCATCTTTGGTGGCCTCAGCCTGTCCATTCTCATTTAACTTCAGCCATATAGATCTCCATGATCTCCTGTCTCTAGTGGTAACATACCACTAGGCTGCCTCTTGGACTTCTTTTTGCTGTGATTTCTTGATGACTAGCTCCATTAGTCTTTGGTCTTGGAGTATTGATGTTCCTGAACCTGGCTGGCTAGGAATTCCTAAGCTTCTCTGATTCTCAGTAGCCTCTTTGTTTGCCCCTCCAATCCAAGAAACTATCCCTCCAGTGAAGACACCAGCTTGTAATTCATGTATATAAAATCCTTTCTGTCTTCAGGCAGGAAAGAGAACATGGCACATCCATTGTAGGTCACCTCCATTGTTCTGTTGCTGCCATCTTGATATCATATATAGTGCTAAACCCAAAAGGAAAGCCTCTCTCATTTCCTCCAAAACCCTCCTATTTGCTGTTTCTGTTCATATCTCTAGAGAGTGCTTAGCAAGTGACTTTTTATACCAAGTCTTTTTTTGCTTAGCTCAGCTCTGCCCCCTCACCACTAGGGCATTTTACACAGATGTGCTAATCAAAGCTCCAAAGGTAGAGCCTCACAATCTTTAGCAAGGTAGGGGCCCTCAGTCCCACTACACAGTCCATACACAGAGAACAGTCAACCGAATAACCTACAGAGGAGCCAAATGCACCATTTACTAAGTCTCATCTTCAAGCAAAGAGCTCCTTCCAAAGCTTCCATTACAGTCTCTGTTCACTACAAGATTAAAAAAACAGTCTCCAAGGACACTTTTCATGAGGCAAAACAGCAGCTCCCTCCTCCCCCCCCTCCTTCTCCACTCAGAACCATCAGCTGCGGCGGGGAGGAGTAAAGAGTCACAGAGACTCCCCTGTCTACAGGCCTGCCTTTCTTTTCTGAGAAATGTAAGGGTTCCAGTCTTAGACTTCTCATTTAAAAAACCCTGATATTAAAACTACATTTTTACCCATTGTTAAAAAGAGCTTGTAGAAACTTATACAGATGAATTTATGTAGGGAGAGCCACATCTGAAGCATCATCAGTCCTGCTTATGTTGACCATATGAAAGCTCCTTCATTAAATTTTGTAAAGGCAAAGACCCAGAGGTCTGTGAGGAGTTGGATGGAAGAGCATGCTGTGGTACCCTCTCCCTTGCTTCCCCCATACTCTTATGTATCCAGTGGTGCTTTTGAAGTAGCACTAATGCACTCCAGAGGGAATTGTTTTGCTGCAGCGAGAAAGGTGGGACCAACAGAAATGTCTTGATGATCCAGTCTTCTGCAGACCTCTTTTTTTTCTCTATGTATTTGAAGGTTTACAGTTTCTATCCTCTGTGGGCTTCCAGGAGTATGAGGCTGGTCTCCTCTCCCCCTACCTAAAACCCCATTGTCCAATCTGAGCACACCGTAATTGAGAATTTCCATGAAATCAACCATAGAGTTTCCTGGTCTCTTTGCTTCTTCCCCTGAGATCTCCATTGGATTGAATAAACCAGCCCTAAATAAATTAACCTTGTCAACTAGGAATATTCCTCAGTGGTTCCTCTAGTATGGAGAGAGAGTATTTTAGCAGCCAGTTTTTACCCTATTTCAGCTTTTCAGCTATAAAATGTATTTAAAGCATTCTCTGTGAAGAATTATATTGATTTTTTGGTATACATCATACAAATAACATAATGGAATGTCAGATCTGACAGCTGAGGTTTTTGCATCATAAAGTGGAGGGAGATTGGTTTATAAATTTTTAGCCCTATTACCACAGGAACATAAATGTGGGCTCATCCATTCACTTTAAATATACTTCTCTCTAAATGAGATTTCTTAGCGACTCATATTTCAGCTGTCTTTTAAAAGGATAATGTGGATTTGAATTTGTATTGTTAATTGTTTGTTTTCTAGTCACAGTGCTCCAAAGGTGATTACTATTCCACAATGAAAGTCTTAATGTGTTATTACTAGTATATTTAATGTCTCACAATATATCCAGGAAAACATATTACAAATAAGAGTAATACTGCTTAAGAAAGTTTTGGCATTTCATATAATTCACATTGTTTTATATATTGGATCTTAGTAAGAGATGATTCTGCTTAATGACCTAGGGAAAATACAGTCTACAGACATGCTCTTTATCTGTCTGTAGAAAGAGCACCTTTGGTTACATGGGGTAGGATTGTAAAAATGCCTGTTCCCTTTGCTACTGAAAGTGTCTTCCAGTGTTTGTCAAAACATAGTTATATATGTTATTAGTGCAGTAGTCTTACTCTTGGTCTTTAAGTCTCCAAAGTCAGGCTGGTTGGAACAGTCTGAAATTTTACTGCCAAAATTTCATTTAGATTTGTAATTGTGAAACACTCTGTTGCTATACATTCATGACTTGTATGACTTTTTTCCTGGAGTGGACTGAAACTATCATTGATATTAATTCGGAATATGATTCCACCATCCTTATGCTATGTAAGTTTTACCTGACCCTGCTGTTCCTGTGAGTAGATAGTGCTATTCATTGTAGGTAAGGATGGCAGAATCAGAATCGTAGTACCCATTGAGTCACACACAAATATTTTACAGGGTTTCTGTACATTTTTTTTTACAAAAAGGATGCTTAGGGGAGTGACATTTGACTAAACCCTGAAATGCAGGAGTGATCACTTCAAATTTTCCTGGCAGGTGAATGTTAGTACTGCTAATGAGGATTAGTGGCAAAGACGTCAGACCAGACCAGATAGAGAAATCTGAATTGGGGAAAAAAAACATAAAATAAAAATGCATTCTGTGGGTTTTGCTCTGAAAAGAAATGCTAATTAGTAAAGTAATAAATCCTGAAGCATGATAATTTATAGGGTAATTACCTTTTAACTGAAGACAATGGCTTTGCAGTTAGAACAAGCAGAGATCTTGTATATTCTTTCATGACTGCCTGTCTTCGCTATTTCTGAGATGCTTATCATTATCTGCCCAAGACAACAGTGAGCATACTAAACAGGATGCATTATATTCCCTTCCCTCCCTGTTTCATGTATTTTTGTTTGTTTTTGTAAGTTTTAATTATCCAGATAAATATTCACGTGCCTTTGGAACATTCAATTAGAAATCGTTCCCTGTTGTTTTTAAAAGAAGTTACCTGTACTTCTCTGCGGCACTGTGAATTGTGGTGTCTTTAAAATGGCCACATATCAATGAGACTGAAATCATTTCTGGGGAAAAAAACAGATACTGGGCTGAAAGTCCCCTGGATGAAAATATATACTTTGGCCATATGAGTTGTAGAAAAAAATGACCACTGTCTGAAAAAATAAATTGATCAGTCTCAGATCATTTCCAGTATCCTGTGAATTAGATTTGGGGGGAAAAGGAGAGAATCTAATATTCTTAGCTAGATGTGCATTGCTGAAGAAGGGAGGAAAAGAATGACTTCCTGTCCACTCTGTTAATCAGTTTACACCTGAAATAAAAGGTTATCTTATCATTAGCATGAATGACTTCCTAACTGCTATCCAGTATGGTTGGTAGTTTCCAAGCAGTTACTTCTGTAGTTGGCAATAGATAATGACATTTTTGTTCACTTGGGTTGGGGAGCTCTTTCCATAAAATTATGATCCTGACAAGTAATTTTAGTTTCATCAAATTAATTTTTATAGGGCACTACATCTTTAGTAATAGCTATTTGAATAATTGTAGCAAGCTAACAATGGAAATCTAATTTAAAAGGAAGATGCTTATAGTCAGAAAATCTGACTACAAAATACCTCAAATACAGTATTTTTTGTTACAGGGAAGTTCGTGGATGCATTGCTCTTTTGGCCCGTGTTGATTTATTTCCAGAGTTGCATTAGCTTCAAGTGGAGCATTTGAAATTATAGATAATACCAAATTATGGGGCACAATGAATCGCAGTACTGGGTGTCCCCGCTGTAAGTCACCTCAGTATACATCAGTTCTGCACTAAAGTCTTTGAGGCTTGTAGGAACTGATGTGTTATAAGTCATCCCATTCCCCTCTCTTAAGTCTCACAAAAAAACCCCAATTTGTGCAAATTGAAGTCAGCTGCGGGGAAAAAAATCCTGCTTTAAGTTATTTCTCTGTAAGTCCAAGGTTTTGGGACATATCTTGGACTTATAGCAAGGACTGCCTGTTGATAAAGAGGAAAAGGAGGACAAAATGGTGATTTTGAACTTTCTTCAAAGTGTGACATTTCTTTGCCCTCATAAAACTTATTTTGCATTTCTTCCCTTTATATCTGTAACACTGCATAACAATTTCCAAGACACCCTCAGCATTTATGTTTGTTTTGGATTGTTTGTAATGAGTTTAGCTTAAAGTACTGTAATATGCCAGGTTGTCTCTTGCACATTTTAAACAAAATGGATTAATTTATCCCAGTGGTAGTTTCCAAATCAAATAAACTCATCATTGCAATTTTTAGCAGTAAAGAAAAGGAACCAAAGTTGGACAGACTAGTTTATTTAGAATGAAGAATTTCTGATAAATCACCAGTGAAAGACAGACATATTGGCTATTATTAAAAGTGAATTTATTATCTGAATTTAGACAACTATCTAAACACATGGAAATGTCAAGCTGTGTTCATTGACTCCTGCTGATCTTTGTATTTGCTGTTTGTACAGACTGCATTTCATGCTGCTTTTGGCAAATTTATCTAAGCCTTGGCTGAGCACCCTTTAACACTGCTCTGGGCAATTTTTATTTGCCTCTGGCTTTTGTGTGACGGGGCAGTCACTGATGCTGCTCCAGAAAAATTTTATCAAGTTGGGTTTTTGCCTTGCTGGGCAGATTTTGATTCTGTCTTTGGTAATCTTTGAATAGAAGTCTTATAAGAGCTGCTCTTGCTGATTTCACTTCACTGAATATTTGGAAATGTATTTCCTTTTATTAATTGGCCTCTTATAGATTCTTATGTTTTGAATTTAACATTTTCAGTGTTTTTAACTTGTTTGGTTTGTTTCTCCAATTTCAAGCCTGAATCACTGTTAATAAACCACTTAATTATTTAAACTTATGAGATAAGACTGAAACACAGTGTACGCAGGGAAAAAATAATCTAGTGACCAGCACTGATCAATAGGAGCTGAGAAATTGTGTTGGGGACAGAGGCAGTGTGCGAAATCTCCCCCTTCTCCTAGCACCTGTTAGAAAAAAAACTGCCCCCCTCCCCCCAGTGAAAAGTTTGGCCAGGCCGCTCTTGCTATAGCGGGCTGCAGTACTCCTTGGGAGAAACCGGCCGCACCCTTCCTGCATACCATTGCCTTTAGAAAAAGGGAAGGTGTGAAAAGGGGAAAATAGCCTTGGACTCTCCCACCTGTCACCTTGGCGTGAGAACTGCGGGGCTTACCTGGTCGCATGAAACCTCCACAGTTTCGGCCCAACCCCTGGGACACAGACCCCCACTTGGTGACAGTTGGGCCGTATATGGTAATATGCAAGCGCGGGAAAGCAATGTGCAGACTTGGGGATAAATACCCATCGCACAGTTCGCTCGAAGAGGTCTTCGCAATACACGTACCACCGTGCGTGTGCCTTCCTGTATATTTCAAAGCGCTGCCGGCCTGATCAACCAACCAGCCACCTCCCCCAACTCTCGGGCGTAACCAAGGCCTTCGCAACCGAACTGATATCTTTGAAATGTTCCGTGTGCTGTGTAAGTTGGTATGTATGATTTGATTTTCTTTGTTGTATAAGCTTAGTGTTATAGTTGTTTTGGTAGTACATAGAGTTTGTAGTTATCACTGTTATTTAATTAGTGTAGCTGGATATCTTTAGAATAGAGACTATTCCCCTTGCCGTTCCCATCCTTATATTTCTGACACGTTTAACTAGAAAACGTAGAATAAATATAATAAATACTGTAAATTCATTATTGACACGGTCTATTAAAAAACTTAGAATAAATACTATAAATTCATCACTGTCATAAATAAATATCTTTTATTTGCTAAAATGGTCCACCTGGTTCTGTCCTTCCCCCCTTGGGTATGCATCATCGGACCCGTGGTTCTCGCGACAGCACCCTGAGCAGAGAACCACAGGGAGCAGCCACCTAGGGCAGCAGCAGGCAGTGAGCCTACCTCAGGGTCCTGCAGGTCTGCTGGCTGAGAGCCTCCTAGGTAAGTGCCTCCTGCCCAGAGCTGGTCTCTGGCACCCCACACTTCCTGCCCCAGGTCACCACCAAATCCCTTTGCACTCCCTCTCCCCCAGGTCACAACTCCCTCCCAGACCCCTCCTACTGCCCTCCCCCAGACCTTAAACCTCTCCCAGATCACAATCCCCTTTCACCCAAACTCTCTCATGGACTCCATGCCCTCTCCTGCATCTCAGTCTCCTACCCCAAGCTCCCTTCTGCACCCAACCTCTGTCTCAGACACCACATCATTTCCATAGAAAAGTGTGGCCCTTGACCACTTACCAAAATCTTGGAGTGGACCCCCATCAAAAATTATTGATCGCTCCTGGTCAAGACCAAGGACTGTGAAGAACTTCACAGAGATTTAACCAATCACAGAGAAAGGCCAACTGATAGCCAGTTTAGTCAAAGTTTTGATAAATGCAAAGAAATACACATTGTAGTGGAAAAAAATATTTTTGCGCACCTATAGGTTTCTAAATAAACCATGGGAGCTTTTGAATGGAATCTGAGTAACACTGTGTACAGCTCACATATTCAGCTTAGCTCCGTATGCAGCTACAATAACAAAAAAAAGCAAATAAGATGTTAGGCTGCAAAAGGAATACTATGGAGAAAAATTTTGAAAATACGCCATTGTTCTTCAAGTGCTGTCCCCGTGGGTGCTCCACTTTAGGTGCTGGTGCGTCCCCACGCCAGTGATCAGGGATATTTCCTAGCAGTGCCGCACATCCACAGTAACGTTCCCTCATGCCAGTAGTGTCTGTTGATTGCACGCAAGGTGCCACAGTTCCTTCTCCCTTGTCCTCGGCAGCAGACAAAGCTCTTCACAGTTGCCCTCCTTTGGCCTAAAACAACAAAACAATTCAAAAAGTTACTTCAGGTTTTATCCTTATCCAAGTATTAGGACACTTTCTTCCCTTTTCACTTCAAAAATGTTTTAAAAAAATTCACTTTCCACCATTTTTCCCCCCTCGTTCAACATTCCAAGTTCCCCAGGTTTTAAGAGGTGTGACTCCTTCAGGGACCTTATCCCCGTCTCTGAACCGAGGCAGGAGTCCTAGGCACCTGCACCACTGATACCTGACATAGCACCGAAGACCGCACCAAAACCAGCACTGAAGACGTCACCAAAGCCACGCCATGCTGACATGCCACCTCCAAGGGCACTGACGCCCACATTGTCCCCAGCACTGAGGCCCTACCAGTGGCATGTACCAGAATGGCATCGCATAAGAGTGCACTGAGACATACCTCAGCACTGCCAAAACAAGAGGAAACTGGCACACTTTCAGTGCCACATTCACCAGCCTCACTATCACATTCAGTCTACTCCCCTGGATCCCCGGCACTGTCTATATCATTTAGCAAACCAGATATGGGTCTGCACAGTGGATTTTCTTCCCAGCACTCCTCTCCAACTCAAAGACATTCTCCCTGAGAATCGCGCTCAGTGATATCCACTCATGTGCTGCATTCCCTGCACTGGTATGGGCACCATTGGCCATACCCACCAACACCATACCCAGCTCAATGGCTTCCATGGGAGGCATGATCAGCATACAGAAGTCATCATACCACGCCCTCAGCTCCTACCAAAAGAACTGCCAGGTCTCCTCCACAGCAGAGTTGTGACACCATACTGGACTCCCCAGAGTAACCACAGTCAGATGAAGAGGAGCCTGTGTTCTGAGGAGGATGAGAAACCACCCCCTCACAACTCTTCTTCATCCCCAGATGAAGCTCTCATTCCCATGACTCCAACTCCTATAGACAACTTACAGCAGTTTCAGGAACTGTTCAAATGTGTGGCCAGTGCCCAAGAAATAGGTCTCCAGGAGGTGCAGGAGAAATAACATAGATTTGTCTGGGTATTAAAGCCATCCACATCTTCCAAGATAACACTCCCCATGGATGAAGCCATACTTGACCCTGCCAACACCATCTGGCAAATGCCTGCGTCAAATCTACCCACAAACGAAAGGGCAGATGGAAAATATTTTGTCCCAGCCAAGGATATAGACTTTTTGTTTTCACATCCACCTCCCAATTCCTTGGTAGTAGATGCAGCATACCATAGAGCTAAATACCCACAATTCCAGTCCACACCCCAGGATAAGAAACATAAATGACTTGACATACTTGGCGGGAAAGTTTATTCCTCGGCAACTCTACAACTTTGTGTGGCTAACTACTTAGCACTCCTAGCCAACTACGATCATACAAACTATTCGAAACTCCAGGACCTCATGCAGTTCCTCTCGGACCAGAAACATCCTCATCTCCAGGCTGTAATCCAAGAAGGCCATATGATTGCCCACATGGTGCTCTAGGCAGCCCTAGACATGGAAGACTCTGCGGCCAATATCACTACTATGGCAATTGTAATATGTAGAGGAGCCTCATGTATTCAAGCCTCGGGTATACCGAGGGAACTTCAACTAAAAGTAGAAGATCTACCCTTTGACAGGTCATACCTTCTTGCCAGTAAAACTGATGAAGTTTTACACACCATGAAAGATTCATGTACAACTCTCAGTGCCTTAGGGATGTATACCCCGCCAAATAATTTCCAGATTTACATCCCACATCCAGGGCCACATGAACCATACATACAAACTCATCGGCCCTGTGACTACAGACAGAGACAGTGGCAGCAAAAGTGCATGCCACAATGGCAGCACCGATCTACCACGAACCAACTTTCCACGTCTAAACAGCAAATTTGAAGGTTTGGTCAGGGGGTTGAGCAACATCTCCACACTATCACCATCTATGCCAGGGCTACTCAACATGCGGCCCATGGGGTGGTTCAGGTTTACACAGGGTTTAACATGCGGCCTGCGGGTGGGATCCTTTGAACATGGCCTTCACTGGGAACATGCTCCACAATGGCAAGGCATCTCCCAGGCAGGGTGAGCATTGAAAGACACAAGCGGATGGGCTGGCTGGAACAGATGGGTTCAGGGTGTTGGCATTCCTAACCCCCAGGGAGGAGGTTCTGGGAGCGCTGGGGTATTGTGTATTCATGTATTTGAGAGTGAATGAAGCTCTTTGCATATATATTTGCATGTATATGCAACCACACTTAAGTTGCGGCCCTCAGCATGTGCTGTGAGTATCATTGTGGCCCGGGGGCTTCCAAGGTTGAGTAGCCCTGATCTGTCATGCAGCTTTCACTTCACCGACTATGGTCCTTTTGCCAACATTGGACTGAGATAACAGCTGAGAAAATATTACTTCTAGAGATCGTTCGTTTGGACTATTCCATCCCCCTTATCCACCCTCCTTCTCTGTCCCTCTTCAGGGACCCCTCTCATGAGAACTTATTACACCCGGAAGTTCAACATCTGTTACAAATTGCGGCCATAGAATCAGTTCCCTTGCCCTACCAAGGAAGAGGGTTCTATTCAAAATACTTTCTCACTCAGAAGTCAGGAGAGTGGAGACCCATAGTAGATCTCAGAAAACTCAACAAATACATAACAAATTGAAGATTCAAAATGGTCACTTTAGCAAACATCATACTGGTGTCGCACAGCAGAGATTGTTTCTTAGACCTCGACCTCCAATACACCTTCTTTCATGTAACTATCCATACAGCACACAGACAAATTCTAGGTTTCATAGTAGGCACCAATCATGGAGCCCGGGGTCAGTGAGGGAATCCCCAGCTTATCCCAGGCTCCACAGGGCACTGCCACTTTGAAACGACCTGTGGAGCCTGATGCCAGGTTCTCCACAGCGTTTCAAAGTGGCAGCGCCACATGGAGCCTGGGATCAGCGGGGGAATCCCCAACTGATCCCGGGCTCCACAGGATGCTGCCACTTGGAAATGCTGAGAGGAGCCTGATGCTGGGCTCCTCACAGCATTTCAAAGTGGCAGCACCGCATGGACCCCAGGGTCAGCGGGGGAGCCCCCAGCTGACACCAGACTCTATGGGTGCTTTCACCTTTTATCCTAGGGCTGTTGCTACACTTCAATGGCAGAGGTACCCTACTGACTAATCAAAGAGTTGATGCAAAATGCATCGATTCTTTGGTTAGTCAATTACTTGCAATTTAACATCCCTAGTTCATGATGGATATTCAGAGCTGATAATAGTTAATTCCATCTTGGAAACTATTTTAGGTTTAGGGCTTAAACCAATTTCAAATAAATAGGGGGTAGAGTGAGACTCATTACTACAGCCAGATTATCCCATATCTGCATATTGCAGGGTTTTTTCATCTTCTGTCTGAAGCATCTGCCACTGGGCACTGTTCAGGATTCTAGAGTTGCAGTATGAATTTCCTGAGCTAAATAATCTTTCTGAGAGAACGTTGGAAATACATCCAATCTGTGTTTTATTACTGAGTCATTACTTCCAATAGAATTGTTCCATTCAAATTACCCATAGAAAAAAGGTATTGATTGTTACATCTTAATGTCTCAGTGACCCCATTTAGGAGTTACCTGAACTGTTGAACTCACACTGTCCATAAACTACAACAGTGTTGGGAGACTTAGGCTAGTGAGTGGAACAAGAGAGTGATCCTCCTTCATCTCAGTGGGATGCAAAATTTTTGTAACTAAGATGGTTTCCCAGGATAGAGTAGTTTTGCTAACTGAACTTGCATAGCTAGAATTTGCAGGATGTGCCGACTGAACCATAACAGTGGTTGATTGGTTACAGAGGGAGAGCATGGCTCTCACAGTCATTGTTGTGTACAATCAGCACCTCACTTCACATGTCCTTGTTTTAGGTGCTCTCAATTTAGCAATACACTAATACTGATATGAAAAAAAATTGTGTGGATGGAAATAAGCACAATCTGGCAACCCTGTACATGGGAAATGGTAATCGAAATGTCTTGTGGGCCATATATAGAACCATGGTGGGCCACATGCAGCTGTGCACCGCATGTTACCCACCACTGACCAATATAGCCATTACATGAATATAGTGATCCTCTTAGTGTTGTGTGTGTCACAGAGAAGTAACAGGATTAGAGGATACTGCCCTGCCTCTAGAATACTGCTAAGCAATCTTTAGTAGAACAAATTCTTACCTGTGAGCTTTTAAAGAGACTTCAAGTGTCCATTCCACGTTAGGTGTGCATTCTCACTATCTGCACCGGTGCCAAAAGTTTTTTCCAGCAGCATCCATAGGGAAGGCTAAGGAACTGTTGCAGCTAGGGCCAGTGGAAGCAATTTTGCCTGAATTTTGGAACAGAGGGTTCTCTGAACCCAAAGGCTGGGAGATGAGGTTGCATCTAAATGTCAAAGAGCTTAGAACAGTGCATCTGCAGCAGGTTCTTCTTGCTGCATGGTGAGCAATTTTGTGAGAGTCTTCATGGGCAACATGTCCTCGATGTTCTACGCCAACAGGCAAGGAGGAGCACACTCCTCAGCACCATGCCAAGAAGCACTATTTCTCCACCTGGAGGCAGATCACCTCTTGGGATCAACAGTGCCTTACTAGATCATCTCAGCAGAGAGTTCTCACCATCATTGGTCTCTCCATCTGGAAGTAGCCTCCATGATCTTCCCCAAGTCTGCCTCTTTGCCCACAAGGCAGAAGAGAAAATGCCACTGCTTTTGCTCCTGGTATAGTCTTGGCAGAGGCTCCATCTCAGATACCTTTCTGAATCACAGAATCAAAAAGGGACAAGGATCAGGTCATCATGCTTGCCCAGACCTGGCTTTATCAGCATTCATTCGGGACAGTCATTGCTCTGGCGCTTTATCCTCCATGGCCCCTCCCCATCCATCCAGGCTTGTTGTCACAGGACCAAGCTCAGCTGCTACATCACAATTTTGTGTCCCTGCACCTCACAGCATGAATGCTCTGTGGCTAAGTGCAATGGAGTGTACCTGCTTGTAAGAAGTCCTGTAGGTCCTGCTGGGAAGCAGAAAACCATCTGAAAAGCTGGCCTACCAAGTGAAGTGGGGGAGTTTCTCCCACTGGGCATCAGAGAGACATGTCTGTCCAGAACACACACTAGTGCAGTCCGTTCTGGACTACCTGCTGCAACTCAGGTGCCAAGATCTGGCGCACTCCTCTATCATTGTGCATCTTGTGGCCATCTCCATTTTCCACGGTCCAATTCAGGGGCAGACACTATTCCAGCACGACATGATGGTGCAGTTCCTGCAGGGTGTCGAGCAACTCTGTTCGCAGGTATGGAATCCTGTCCTTTGGTGGGCTCTCAACGTGCCCTCTCGTGGCTCATCAGGCCACTGAGCCAGTTGGAACCTGCCCTCTCTCCCACTTGTCCCGGAAGGTGGCATTCCTCGTAGCAGTGAAATCAGCCAAGCATGTTTTGGAAATCAGGGCTCTAACCTCGGAGCCTCTCTACATTGTTTTCTTCAAGGACAAGAGGTCTGGCTTCAGCCCCACTCACGATTCCTGCCAAAGATTGTCCTGTCCTTCCACGTGAACCAGGACATTTCCATGCCTGTGTTCTTCCCCAAACCTCACAAGATAGAGGAAGAAAGGTGGCTTCACACCCTTGATGTACAGCAGGCCTTGGCTTTTCCCCCGATGCATCCTAAGCTCTTCTGCAAATCATCTCTGCTCTATGTTGCTACCGCTGACAGGATGAAGGGCATGCCAGTATCCACACAACGGCTTGCCAATCCAGGCCTGCTATGAACTGGCAAAGGATCCCTTGCTGCGGATAGGGCAAGCCCATGCATGCAACCAGAGCTCAGGCATCTTTGGCAGCCTTCCAATCCAGGACTTTTGTAGAGCAATGTGGAGCTTGGTTTATGCATTTACATCTCATTACACCCTTCCATCACAAGCCAGAGGTGATGCTGGGTTGAGAAGAGCAGTGCTCCTATCAACACAGGCATGAGCTCTGTCCCCCGCTCCATGCGTACTGCTTGGAGTCACCTAATGTGGAAGGGACATGAGCAAACACTCGAAGAAGAAAAGAGTTACCTGTTCCATAACTGGCATTCTTCACGATGTGTTGCTCATGTCCATTCCCTCTGCCTCCCCACTATCATAGTTTCTGGTGAGAAGGAACTGAGGGTGGGGGGAGTGGTCCATGATAGGGATGTTAAATATCGATTAATTGAATAGTTGATTAACCTCATGAATTCTGATCAGTTACTCGACTATTCTATAGTCCCCGGCGGTGGGGCCGGCAACCAGTGCGCTCCAGCCTCACTCCCAAGGAGTCCCTTGCCACTCTGCACTGCTGCAACTGTGTCAGAGGCAGCAGTGTGGGGTGCCAGGTAGGAGCTGGTCTGCAAGGGGAGCCAGTTTAAAAACCAGCTCCCCTTGTGGACTGGCTGCCTGTCATCCTGTCTGTCCCAGGTGGGTCTGAGCTCCCAGACCCAGAGCAAGCTGGAACTGAGCAGGGCTGCCTGCCCACCTAGCTTCTAATGCACTTTAAATGCAGAGCTGCAGCAGGGGCTGGTCCCAGACCCAGCATGAGCCAGGACTGAGCCAGGCTGCTGGCCAGTCTGCTAAAAAAATTTACTGGTGGGGGGAGGAAATGCGTCTAGTCAATAGCATTAACCTATAAGCTTGTGCTTATTGGTTATTCGGCTACACTATTACAACCCTAGTCCACGCTCCTTATACCATGCAATGGTGGCACCACTCCAAGGGTTGCCAGAGCTGCTGCCTGATGGATGCTGCTAAAGGAAAACTTGCAGCACCGGTGCAAGTGGCAAGCACACACCTAATGTGGAATGAATTTGAGCAACACATCTCAAGAAATACCATTTATGAAACAAATAACTGTGTAATTGTTGTCTAGGAAATGCCTTGCTGCATGTTGCTGGAATTCTATGCCACTTTTACACATTTGGTGGCAGCAGTTCCTGTTCATCTCTCCTTTCTGCCAGAATATATGAGAGATATGGGAGCAAGTCCATGAAGACTTTCTGCTGCAGCTCCCAGGATTAATATTCATGAAGTTCAGTACTAAATACTGGATGGAATCAGTCCAAAAAAGCTGTCAGATGGCAAAGCTGGTTGACCTAGAGGGGGAATGAAAATCCACTCAGATCTCATGGAACATATGTTTTGAATGCTGGGATTGCAACAGTACATACACCCATGGATCACCAGTTCTTGGCCTGGGGAACCATCATTCTGTGGTGGCACCACATTGTTTCTACCTTGGATGGTGACAAATGGCTACAGAATCTGACAGTATGGAAGTAGACTTTCATTGAGTTGCATGAGAAGCTTGCACCAGCCTTCCAGCACCAAACCATTTGATTTTGGAAACCTATAGCAGAGCACAATTGGGTGGCCATTGTTCTTGGAAATTTGGCAACACCTGACAACTACCATTTGGTTACCAACCAGTTTGTGGTGCAAGGTCAGCTGTCGGGGTGGTGTTTGTATATGTTTGCTAGTGTACCAATTCTATATTCTACCTACAGACAGTTGCTATTAGGAGCCAAGTCTCTGAAATGATAGTGAGATTTCAGTGGATGGGGTTACCAAATTGTGTGGGAGCCATCAATGGAGTACCCATTCTTAGAGTTTGCCTAGTGAAATGTGAACTTTGACTATGTGAATTCATTAGTTCTCCAGAGCATAGTAAACTTCAGGGGTCAGCTCATGAGCATGAACTTTGGACATGCAAGAAAGATCCACGATGCCAGGTGCTAAAGAGCATTTGCATGGCACCAGATTTTTACAGCAGTTAAACACTCAAATGCTGTGACTCTTGCCACATCATCCCAAACTTTTGGGAAATATTCCATTGATTATACTTGGAAAACAAGGTGTACATACAAACCTAAATGGATGGCAACATTTATTTACATGCATGAAAAGCAGAGCTAGAACACTTTGTAACAGGAGCAACTGAATAACAAAAGACCAGGTTCCCCCAGAAGTGACAAACATTGTTTTCTTAGGAGATGTCTCCTCATTATTCCTCTCCCCCTGGCTCTGAGAAGGGAGCAATAACTATGGAATATTGTGGGGGAGGGGTAATAAAGTGGGATGTCTTCTGCAGAGGGTCTGAGCAAAGTCTGGTGTACAGAAACAGGATGAGGCTCTTCATTTCCCTACTCCAGGTGCAGAATCACATGCTCCACTTCCATAGGGTCATCTGGGCTTCCTCTGGGGCATTATTAGAGGTTCTTGGTGCGTCTTTGCCCTGCCACTCCTCGGCATCTTGCTGTATGATGCAGCTGCTGATGTTGATAGCATCATGAGTCACCTCAGATTCTGAGACCAAGCACTGACCAGCATTTGTGTGTGCTCCAGAGGCTGCTCTCAAACCATGATTGCGTGACCTGAAGCAGAGTTTGCTACTATTTGCAGCATAGTAACTCCTCCTTACTCCATACACACAAGTCTGTAGAATGGGTACGAGATCAAGCCACTGGGGAGGCTGGTACATTCCCACATCCCTCATACATGCTACCTTTTTGCACTGAAGATTACCCTTCAGGATAATGCTTCAGATATGAACTTAGGGAATTCTGGCACAGGGATGCTCATGTATCCATGTACAGTTGAAAGTGTAGCCATATCCTAAAGGTAAATGGTCCTTCTTTTTCCACCTCCACCATCCACTTACCCAAAATTTTGTATAATGTAGACCCTGCTAAAATATATTGTTCCAAGCCACTTCGGGTCATTTGGAAAAGGCTTAGCCATGAACCCCCAAGCACTAGTAATTGGAGTGGGGAGGGAGGAATTTTATCAAAATAATTGGAAGTATTTGCCTGGATGTGGAGGAAAATTTGTGGGGGGAGGGGAATTACTCAGGAATTCCTGGTCAAGAAATGTAATCACCATTGAATGCAGGTACTTGATAATTTATACTGGATGTCAGGATTGTGGCTGTTGGAGTATAACTGTACATTTGTGAAATTCTAATTTAATATTTTAGGTATTTTGCCATGCTCTGTGACTTCATTTTGTATTTGGTAACATTCTAATTTCCTCCTTCAGTGATCTCTGGCTTTTGTAGTATGTAAAAATAATGTTTGAAGTTGTATTTAATACTTTTTCCTACACTGTACATATTTGAAAATGTCTTGTTGCATTTCAGATGTTCTTTTTCTGTTTCTGAATTCTTGTTAGTGTTCTTTGTTTCTTGTTTTCGTATATGTTTTAAGGCGATTAGTTATCACAAAAAAATCTTCCTATCAGTTGCCATGCTAAGAAGATCACAACATTAAGTCACACTCTCATGGTAACATCTCTCTCTCCCCCATTTTGCTGTGGAGAGTCATGAAGGGATGTTTGTCCAATTCATCAAGATTTGAAAAGGCAGTCAATGAGGTGAGAAATTTAAATTGGAAGAGAATGATTACAATAAAAGGTATATTCTGTGGATGTAGCCAAATTATATTTTTAATTATGTTTTTTGGATGGGAGCAGCAAGAAAGGTTAGGGCCATAAACTACTGTTTAATTACAGAAGAGCTGATAGTGCCATCAGTAGGAGTTTGTCACAAAGAACTTGAATAAACTGTTGTCTTTATGTAGTAAATAAACTTTTAGGTCACAATTTTAATAAAATTGAGACCTAACGTTAAGACCCTAAATCACATTTGGGCACTTGCCTGGTTTTTCAAAAGTGATGAGTGACCAACAGTTCTCATTGAAGTATTATTTTGCATGATTTTATTGCTATGCAATCTGTGCCATAATAAATTTGGTCCAACATTTTAGGTGCAGTGGATCAGACAGAAACTAGAGGTTGAGGTCTGCTTGTAGTAATATGCATATGAACATGTGGCTAGCCAGAGATACAAACCATTTTTTCATTCCTTACCAAACATATTTTTATACTTTCTCATGTATGAAGTTTGTTTCCTACTAGCTGGGTTTTTAGGTAGAGGAATCAGCTAGCTAGGAACTTTATTCATCTATCCATCATAATTATCTTCTCCTTAGGGCAAGATAGTACTGAGACAAACAGTAGTGTGAGGAGTTAGGTCACAGACATCCCTTTCAGACTGTCACCTTATGGGTTGATCACACCAACTGAGTCTGCCTACCAAAAATCTGGGGCTCCTCACCGCACTGTCCAGCTCAACCAGCTCCAGTCTCCCCCAGAAAAGGCAGAATTGGGATAACAGAGTGAGACAGAGAGCGAGAGCAGCTCAGCTCTGGGATGGCTCAGACACAGGGACATGACACAGCACTCAGGTGCACAGCTCCAACAGGATCAAAACCCCAGATAAATCCCATCTTACTCTGCATAAAAGTTTTACAGAAAGCAAGCTCATATTTTCCCCCCTTTATCAGTGAAAGAGATATGCACTACTGCTGTCCTCCGCTCCCCCAGTTAACAACTGGGGTTGTTAATAAACAAAAGTGATTATATTAAGTATAAAAATAGGATTTAAGTGGTTGCAAGTGATAACAGACACAGATCAAAGTAAGTTACTAAGCTAAAATGAAACAAAACATTCCAGCTAAGCTTAATATGCTAAGAAACTTGTTACATGCAGTTCTTTGTTACATGTAGTTTTAATTATTTTTTATCACAAGCTTGTCAGCCGCATAGCTTAGGCTCAGTTTCTCCCCCCGTTCAGTCTTAGATATTTCCAGCTGTTATGTTGGTAGTAGCAGGGGAAGTTTTGGTGTCTCCTAACTACCAACTGGCCTATTGTCTATGAATAGGCAAGAATCCTTTTGTATTCAGCTTCAACCCTTTTCCCACCACCTTCATGGAAATGTACTACATTCAAATCGGTTCAATAATCAGGTGCCTGGCCCCATGTCTTTGTAGACCAGCCATAGTCTAGGGAAAAAAAAGACTATTCACAGATCATTGTCTTAAGCCCGCTGACCATTAAGTTCCTTGAGCACTGTTAATGGCCTTCACTAGCACATCTAGATATATAAATGGGGTTGTACTTTATATTTCTAACTTCATACACAAGCATGATACGTGCACACAAATAGAATATACACATTTAGGGGATTACAAGTTCTCTAATGATAGATTCCGTGCCTGAATTTGCATAAAACACATCTGAGTTATGTTTATGAATATGCATATTTCCATAAAAAATGAGGACACAATGACAAATGGGTTTTGCTACTAAGGAGGTTGATGAGTTTTCATTTTCTCTTAGGCTACGTCTACACTATGAGCTTTTTGAGCAGAAAATATGCTAATGAGGGACTCATTAGCATGAGTTGTGACATCATTAGCATATTTTCTGCCATTTCTTTTTGCGCAAAGGGTTTTTGCACAAAAAGAAACAGTGTGGACATTTCCTTTTTGCACAAAAACACCATTTTGTACAAGATCCTTATGCCTCTCCAGGACAGGCATGAGGATTTTGCATAAAATGGGGTTTTTGCGCAAAGAGGAAACATCCACACTGCTTTTTTTTGCAGAAAAGCCCCTTGCGCAAAAAGAAACGGCAGAAAATATGCGAATGACGTCACAACTCATGCTAATGAGTCCCTCGTTAGCATATTTTCTGCCGAAAAAACTCATAGTGTAGACGTAGCCTTATTGTTTCTTTTTGTCCATGAAGCCAGATACCACACAGAAAGGTAACTCCACATGCTAGTCATAAGAAGGGTTTAAAATTTTACTTTAATAAACCCAGTGGCTGGAGGAGTTCAGATACTCTAATATATAATGATCTGAAGAATATAATGATCTGAAGAAGGACCTCAGTGAATTCAAAACTGCAATTTGAAGATAGAGATAAATCACCATCTTAGCATATGACTTTATTCAACAAATATGGCTTTCCTCTCTGTTTTAGTAATGGCAAAAAATAGAGTAAAAGAATTGGGATTTTTTTCATTTAAGAATATATTGATGATTATTATTATCCCTCTTTCCGCCCCCCAAGAAGCATTTTGTCTTTCTGCTTTTTCTAGCAGTGTCATCCAAACTGGTGATTGTCATTGTATAAGAGAGAGAAAATGTTTCTTTCTAATAATTTTGGTTTCTCATAATAGAGAAATACACCATTTTGGATTAAGCAACTACATAAAAATGAAGCAAAGCCTTTGGTGTATTAATTAAACAGTAATTATTTTTCAGTAGCTTGAAGGCTTGTATTATGCAGAAGACCAGTCTAGATGATCACAGGGGTTCCTTCTGTCCTTAAATTCTACAAATCTGTAAAGAATTCTCATTTTATAGTTAGAAGTTTTAATTAGTTAAGTTTTGGCCAATTTCTGGTTATATGCAATTAACAGCAATAGTTTGCTAAACAAATTTGGAGTGTTTTTCCCCAGAGTCTATAGAGTACCATAGGGAGAGGTTACCTAGTTACTTCTCTGTTTAAGTGGGCCAAATCTTGAAAATTATACAAACTATCTCAAAAATATCAGTTTTTCCTGTTATGGAATTTTAGTGTACAACATGAACATATTTTTACCGTATATTATATTGTTAAAGGTGCTTTTGGAAACACCACTAGTATCAAACAAACTTTATATGAATAGCAGGTACCTGATCTCTTTCCACAACAGAGGAAAACAGTTGTAAATATTATTTATCGTGAAGAATACCTTACTATCAGAGTGGTCCTGCAAGAAAGAAAGCATTCTGTGGTTATTAAGATGACAACATTTTACCTACTATGATTCATATCTATATTGTCATTCTGTTTATATAAGAATCTTCTACATCATAGCTTTTTAAAGGTAAAATTCAAGGAAATGGTGTCTTGAAGAGACTTGTTGCCATATCTGTTTATTGCATTGCATACAACGTAGGAGGTCATGCTAAAGAATGAAAGACAAAAACTCCTTTAAATAAAAATGATTAAACCACTTTCCATTTTGTTTAATCCGTTAACTCCTTTTGCAGTATTCTGTCTAGTTGGTTACATGGATTCCATCAGCATAGTATTTAAGTACCTCACCAACATTATTGAATGTATCTCCAGAAAACCTCTGACACACACCTTCCCTGTGGGAAATATTCTTTCCATTTTACCAATGGGGAACTGTGGCTTGAGACATTAAGAACAGGATTTTCTAAAAGTCAAGGTGATTTTAGAATAACAGTCTATTTTAAAGTAATTGAACTGGTGCTCTTTATTCATTTATGTGCTTTTGAAAATTCCATTCTAAGTAATCTAAGGTCACACAGAAAGTATTTGGAAGACCTGGAGTTGAATAAGACCCTCCATTACTTTAATCACAAATTTTATTTTCCTATGCAAGCTGGGAAGCTTGGTTTTTAAAATATATTTAATTGCTTGGAGTGTGGCTTGTATAATGAACAAATTATTTTTGTGGGGAAACATAACTAATTATACAGTCATCCTCAATTATGTCTAAGTAAACATTGCTAAGAATTTTAACAAAATTCTCAAGTTATTTTCTGAGTTGATAGACTGTAAAAGCAGTTTCAGTTTATGCTTATGCACTGGTTTTTCTTTATTTCCAGATTGAGGCCAAGTATAATGTTACCCACTATGAGAATATTTTTTCTCTCTGCATGATTTTGGAACAGCTTCTTCAGAGTGAGACAGAAGGTAACATTTCGAGCTCGGACTATGATGGAGAAGAAAAAAACAAATTTCTGCATAACCTTGATCAAATTATTCTCCATCTTGCAGATGAATTCCCATTGTTTTCTGTATATATATGGAGATTGGGTGCTCTTTTGAACTCATCTCAAATGCAAATTGTTTAAAACAGCCAGGCTGCTTTCAAGCTGTATATTCATTATAGTTATGGACAACTAGAGCATAAAAATGGTTACTATTGAAAGACATTTACTTTTAATGATTATACTAAACAACAATATCTAAGATAATGTGATTGTTTTCCCATTCTTCATGTAGAAAAGAGTGATATCTTAAATGTCATTGGTTGTTGTAACCGTAGATAAATGTTGGCTTTTACTACGTAAAATACTATATACTATATTATCTACATCAATAGAATTTGAACAGCAAAGCCATTTTATGTGCTGTTTAGAATAAGTAAGTAAAATTAACTTTTAGATTAAGTCCAAGATTTTTTTTAAATAGTTCCTCCAGTTAGCCTTGTGAATCCATATTAGGCACATACATAAGTGGCAATGACTTTTAAAAGTTCTGCTCATTCAGCAATTCATATATGCTTCAATGAGAATCAGGCTATATTTAGACTCCAGTCCTCTCTCAAAAGAGGAATGCAAATGAAGCAGATCAAAAATTCAGATGAAGCGCGGATTTACAAATCTCACTCTTCATTTGCATAATCGCGTCCGAGTCCTTTTTTGAAAAAGGGTTTTTCGGAAAAAAAAACCCCGCAGTCTAGACGGGGTTCTTTCGAAAAAAAAAAAAAAACCTTTTTCGAAAGAACCCGTACTCCTAAAAAAATGAGGTGTACGTGATTATGCAAATGAAGCGCGAGATTTATGAATCTGCGCTTCATTTGAATTTTCTATCTGCTTCATTTGCATTTCTCTTTTGTGAGAGGAATGAAGTCTAGATGAGCCCTCAGTGAACACTCAGCACTTTTGATAATCAGACTACCTAAGTGCCTAAAAATGGACTCTC
The DNA here is from genome assembly GCA_032595735.1 of Pelochelys cantorii. NCBI lineage: Eukaryota > Metazoa > Chordata > Testudines > Trionychidae > Pelochelys > Pelochelys cantorii. The sequence goes on along the minus strand of CM064328.1, from coordinate 59,800,315 downwards.
AAGCCCAACTGTAGGAATCCATGTTTTTGTTTTATTACTATGCTTAAATCTTGGCCAGGATGTTAAGGTTAAATTGTGTATAGCGAAGATTTCTATTCTGTGATGGAGATACAAAGATAGTCAATTTTCAGAAGCTTTGTTATTTTCAGAAAAAAGTTATTTTAGTTAAGTACAGATATACTGTACACAATACCTACTACCATTCTCCTTTCATGGGCCAGTTGTAGTTTCCAACTTAACCAAAATATTTGTTTTATGTCTGATTTAACCACCATTTGATTTATGTCTGTTTTTATCCTTCTCATTTGCACTGAACATTGTATATATACTAACTGTACATGCATAAACATAGAGCCAGATTTACTCTGAGGTAACTCAACTAAAGTTAATTAAGTTATGCTTGCATTAATTTATCTTAATTTGTAATTGCTTGAACCTAAAAATTCTAAGGTAGACAGATAAAATCCCATTTAAATATTCATGCATTATGTGTAATTTTTGTATTTTCATTTCTTTATTGGGGGTTTATATAAATATTCACATATTTGAATAAAAATCTTCTTAAACATAAAAGAACTTTAAAATATGGGCCCAGCAGTTGTTTCTCTGATCTAGAGTTTTTGGTATATTTGGAGAGCAATTACTACAGTGTATTACAATGTTCCTAAGTAGGTCAAATAATATTAATGACATTATGTATTCTATTAGCATGATTCACTTATAAATGAATTATTTTTAATATTTGTATAGTTTCTTCCCATCACAGAGTTTGCTTCATATCAATTTTAATCTGTTTTAATCTGTTACTAAAATTCATTGAGACACATTTTCTGTAACTTTGGAAAGATTTTTGTATTAAACGTGAAAACATATTCTAATGAACAAACTGTATTTTCTGTATTGCTGAAATACTGTATATATGCGATCATAAGCATAATTTTTTGGTAACAAAAAATGATGCAGTAAAAAGCAGGGGTCGGCTTATGAATGGGTCATTGTGTTTCCCAATTTATTTTTAATTTGATCGGGGGCAGCAAACTTCAGTTCCCAGCCCAGCAGGGCAAACCACTTTCATGCTGGGATGTTTCATGTAGCTGGAGTGTGTGCATGCACAGAGCCTCTCAGCTCCCAGTGGCTGCTGTTCCCCATCCTGGGTCAACGGGACTGATAGGAAGTGGCTGCTAGCACATCCCTTGGCCCATGTTGCTTCCTGCAGCTCCCATTGGCTGGGAACAGCGAATAGCAGCCAATGGGAGCTTAGAGGTTCCCTGCCTATAGATGCTCCAGGAAAACAAAATGTCCCAATGTGCCAACAGCTTATGCTGATGAGCTTGGACTGGAAGTTTGCAAACTGCTTATAAATGTGTCAATGTAATTTTCACATTTTTTTTAACTGGGGGGGGGGGGAGAGGATCAGCTTATGAATAAATGAGCTCATGAACGAGTATATATGGTATATTAACATTTATATTGCAACAGAACACTGTTGTTATATAGACAAAGCTGAGGTCACTAAAGAAATTGTCTTGTAATTTCTGTTTTATCCCTGTCTAGCAGTATGTTCTAGTTATTAAACTTGGGTTTTAGTTATACCATGAGCTATATTTTTTATGTTTAATATTAATACATTTTTAAAAAGCCATTTGATGTATAAAACAGATTTAACTACTGTACATGAATATTCACGTCAGAAAATCAGATAATTCCACCCAAAAGGACAAGTTAACATAAAATTTAATAAGTATCTATTTAAGCTTATCATCCGCTCATCCACTAGGTTACTTTTTGCTGGGTTTGCATTTGTTTCTCTTTTTTCCCTCTTTTATTAGGTAAAAGTGCCATTGACATACAGTATAGTGGAAAAAGAGGAAAAATAGAGATAGTAAACTAAAATCATGAAGCGAAAGGGAGCTGGTATAAACTTCTTTAAAATCTCTGGTCCTTCCCTGGGCAGAAAAGAGAAAATTAATTGGATGTTGTTTTTTAAGAATAGTTGATCAGTTTTCCCCAAAGTACTTTTGCTTTAGTGGAAAAAAGAGAGGGGAATAGAAGAGAGTTAATTGTAAAATGGCAAATTGAAAATCCCCTAATACTTCAAGCTATTATTTAAAGAGAGAATGGATTCAGCAGTTGGTCAGCTACCAATTCAAGAGGCCATCTTTCACTCTGTTTTTTTTAAATGTCAGGAGCTGCATCTTGTCTCACAAAGGATAAAAAACAAAAGAAAGTATTTCTTCAAACAATGCATAGTCAACCTGTGGAACTGTTTGGCTAGAGGATATTGTGAAGGCCAAGATTATAACACTGTTAAAAAATAAGTACATTCACAGAGAGTAAGTCCATCAATGGCTATTAGCCTCTCTTCTGCCAGAAGCTGGGAATGGGTGACAAGGGATGGATCACTTGATCGTTACTTGTTCTGTTCATTGCCTCTGGGACACCTGGAATTGGTCACTGTCTGAAGACAGGATATTGAGTTAAACTGACCTTTTGTCTGACCCAATATGGCAGTTCTTATGTTCTAAAGTACGGGATACCAATTTTCTCCTATACTGATCAAAAATTTGTCTAGCCAATAATAGACATATAGGAATTATGAGTGTGTCTTTGATAAACTTAGACAATAGTTCACACCAACTTGATGCCTGAATCACCTTAGAGTTTTCCTAAAAAGATCTGGGGTGGGATCTTTCTGGGCAGGGAGAGAGTTAACTGTGTCACCCAGGTTCCAAAAGAATAGAATATAATCAAGTCATTGTTACGTAACTTTCAGAGTATGGGGCATAGTTCCCAATAAAAGTACCTTGTTGTGGGTTTATCTTCATGTGGGTAACTTTCAGAGAATATTAATCTTCTCAATGGAAAAAAGACTTACAGTACCTCTGGGGTCACAGATTCTATAGTGGGGAAGCAAAGTATGACAGGTATAGTATATTACAGCATCCAGAAGATGGAGGGGGGAATGATCCTCACAATGGATCCTGCAAAGAGTAATGCTACCTATTAAAGTTTTGTGGTGTTTATTTATGTGAAGAAGCCATCCATTCAAACACATACATGCTGCTCTCCAAATCTTTAGGATGGTATTAGAGGGCTTATCCCTTCACCCTCCCACTTCCTTGGTCTTACTCACATGAATAGAGAGCAGCAGTACCAAAAGTCCAGAGATGCAAACAATTCAATGTTTATTGGGGTTAGCCTCCAGAAACCATGAATCCAGTTTCCTTTCCTTTCTTGTCCCGTTCCCTTGTGTTTTTCACACTCACTTCCTGTTTGTCCCTAATATATATAGCAGTATTTTCAGGTATACCTTAAGCAATCATTCTACTGAAATATAACCAAGCCTAGCATATTGTAATATGATTATATAACCAGTTACGCCCCACCATCTTAATTTATTTACATCCAGCAACATTAATTATACAGGAGACAGAAATAATCAAAGAACAGACAGAACATTACAAATAAACAGTAGAAATGGGGAGCAGATCCTTGCCAGACAGAAAGCTAGACAGAAAGTTATCAACCTAAGTTTCAGTGACTGGTTTGGAATATGCCTTCCTTACTGGTTTATCTTTGCTCTTATATAGAACTTTATAGGCAGACCTGAATATACATGTCCTTGATACAATCTACATGTTTTGTTAGTCCCTAAGGTGCTGCTAGATTATTCATTTTTTTCAGTATCAGAGGTTTTTTTTTTAAAGTTTTTCCATTTACAGATTAACATGGGTACCTCTTTGAAACGTATGTCCTTGACAGACAGCTTTGTCTATGATGGTGTGGTCATAGTGGATGAGGATCATATTTATGTGTTTTTAAGTGCCAGCCAAAAGTGCTGGTTCAGCAAGTCAACATTTTTGTTCTTTTCTGAAGCTGCAACCAAGTCAGCCTACACCCATGTCAGTTGCTATAACAGATGCTCTCTCCGTCAGAGTAAAGAAATCCTTGCATCTTCCTTCACTGACCATTCCAGTGGCATACAAGATTGAGGTGATTAAAACAATTTTCTACTGTTGCCCTGAGTAGCCACAGACCTGTTCTATCTGCTCAGCATGCCCACCCAGCCAAGAGATGAAAGATTTTATACTGGGAAGGACATTGATCCCTGTTTTTTAGGAAATAATCCCACACATCTGCCATGGTAACACCTTTCCCCATCCATTAGTTAGGGGACTTCACCAGCCAGGTTACACCCACCCAGCTCATAAACCAAAGTGGAATCATTCCCCAGACAGCAGTGTCTACCTGCATCCACTTCCGATCTAGAATCTGGAGAGCATAATTATGAACAGATTGAGTGTGAATTGATGTTTTCTGGGAAGTGGGAATGAATATGAAATTGATGCATTTTACAGAAGTAGAAGTGTGTTGAGTTGATGGATATTTGGGAGTAGAGAAAAGTTATTTCACCCATGGACTGTCACAGGTATCACCAACTGAGACAGATTGTTTGTTTGTTTTGTTAGGGAGCCCTTTGTTACAAACATCATTGATCTCTAGCTGTATCTTTACTATTAGCTGTGGCCTTTGGAGGGGAAGGGGCATTTCTTCTCTTTTGATAAATGTTCTTCTATTTAAAAAAAGTACGTGGGTGTCTGTGATGGGGCATAAACATCACAGTTATCAGGAACCTTAAGGGATAATTAACCCACAACCTTGCAGCGTTGATCTAAGGGTATTAAGCAGGTCAATGTGGAAATGAGTCAGGTATCCTTAAAAGGACTGAAAGAGATCACATAAGGAAAGAGGAGATTGGGAGTTCCTAACTTCTGAGAGTGGCCTGATAAAAGTGCATAATTAGCTTCTGTACTGGGTCTCAAAATAGGAGTAAGACTCGAGGGAGGTAGCCCTCAGATGTCAATGTTAAGCTGAGGATACATGTATTAGGGAAGGCTTGTGAAGAACTGAAGTTTAAGTGTGGGATAGATGGAAGTGGTTTACATTTGTACTTTTGATTTGGGATTTCTTGGAGAACTCCACGGGGCAATCCAATGAGCTCCTGCCCTGAAGGAAAGAGCTGAGAGGAACTCAGGTGTGCAGTGAGCCCAGGAAGAGGCTAGTGGGAAAAGGTCTGCAGACAGACTGAGGTAGGAGAAAGCCCTGGAAGGAAGCAGAGGGCTTGAATGGACATATCTTGCCTCCTTCTTACAGGGTCCATAAGCTCTGGACCCAGAGAAGAGGGAGAGTCTGGATTCTGTTACTGTTCACTGGAAAAGTTAGTGTGAAGATTACAGAGGCTCATGGACTGTGTTGAGCTGGGCATTTTGCCAAAGACTCTGACTGAGCCCATAAAACTATTTTTTGTTGCCTCAGAAAGGTGAGACTTTAAAGTGAGCTGTCTGAAGGGCTGAGTCATGAAAAGAGGCAGGCCAGATAGCTGTCAACAGAGGTGGTAGATGAGGAGAACCCACTATGCCACATCCAGCTATGAAGAAGTATGCTGGTGGAGAGTCCACTCCTCTACTATACCAATCTGACTTTCCTTATATATGGGAAGATTTTATTATAAATAGTTTGCAGCTTGGTAAATTGTTTTTGTAACCATTGGTGAAGTAGCATTTCCCCTTCACTGTTACCAGGACATACAAGAGATTGGAGCATTAGCTGTAGCTGCAGTACAAGAAAAACAAGTCTCGTACATCATGTGAAAAATGCAAGAAAATATACCAATACACAACAGTGTGATATAAAAGAACATTCAGAGTTCTTTTATATCATCGAGTTAAGCAGGGACAGCATTAAAGCCAGATAGTATTAATGTACAACTGTTTAGAGGTTTGAAATTGTGGTCCTACAGAATTCATGGAGGCTGTGATCCATCCAGTAGCCACCTAGCTGTCGGACAGTTTTGTGTATCTTTCTATCTGTCGAGGAAGAAGATACTCCAGTATTAAAATTATTGTCTGTGTTCTGTTTTAGAGGAGAGAAATTATTGCTTAAGAGAAACGTCCTTTTTTCAGTGTTGCTGAAACAGCACCTGCTGCTTCTCCAAAGGCACTTTCGTTCACCAGAAAATTTGACCTACGATGCCAATTATGGTAACTGGTGTTTCTTGTCATTATCAGCCTTGTCACTGTTGTGTATTGGTATATTTTTTTGCATTTTTTCACATGATGTACGAGACTTGTTTTTCTTGTACCGCAGCTACAGCTAATGCTCCAATCTCTTGTATGTCCTGGCAACAGTGAAGGGGAAATGCTACTTCACCAATTATTTGCTTAGTAAACAATCTCTGTCCCTTTCAGCGGCTAATGAAATACTGCTTGTTATCAAAATGAAAATAATGCTTTATAATTTGTTCCCATACAGTACCAGAAGCCCGGAGTGGGAGAAAGGGATAGATCACTCCATGATTGCCCTGTTCCATACGCTCCCCCTGAAGCTTGGGTATACACCACTGTCTGAGACAGAAAGCTGGGCAAGAATGGCCCTGTTCTGACCCATTCGGGCAGCTCTTATGTTCTTATGATGAGACTAGATCAAGGGAGGGCAAAATATTGCCTGTGGTCTATATCTGGCCTGCCAAGCCACTGGATCTGGCCCACAGGAAAGCCTCAGCCAGGCTCCTGGCCTGCCCTGCCTCCACATATTGATCAGAGCAGATCTCTGAATGCTGTGAGTGCAGGGGAGGGAGGGAGAGGCTTTGCACATTGCTCCCACCCTTGGCACAATCTCGGAGCTCTCATTGGCTGGAAACTGACAAGACAGGTAGCGTATAAAGTAACCCTGCCCTTCCAGGCTCTTAGTGTTCAGAGCCGCACATGGCCCTTGCAGCTGGCATAGGGCATGGAAGACACGTCCCTGGCTGAGGAACCTGCTGGGCTCCTGGTCAGGAGCTACCCAGATAAGCACCTCCCAGCCAGAGCCTGCCTCTAACATCCCAGCCCTTCTTTCCTCCCAATTTTCTACTCCCCTCCTACACTCCTACCCCCTCTCAGACCCTGCATCCCAATCCCCTGCTCCCCTGCCCTAGGTCACAACTCGCTTCCAGACCTTGCACCCATCCCCTACTTCTGGTCACAACCCAGATCCCTGCACCCCTTCCTGCACTCCTGCCCAGGTCACAGTGCCCTCACAGACCCTGCACTCCTCTTGCATACCTCCTTCAGATCAGAGTCCTCTCCTTAACCCATACCCCTCCCAGACCATGTACCTCGTTCTTTAAATGTCTTCTGCCCATGTCACAATCCCCTCCTTTACCCAAACTTCCTCCCAGATCCCACACCCCTCTAACACCACAGTCCCTTATATAGCTCCCTTCTGTACCCAACCTCCATGACAGACCTCTGCACCTCTTCCATTAATATCATGGAAGAGGGTGGTCATTGACCATTTACCAAATTCTTTGAATGGCTCCCCATAAAAAATTATTCCCCACCTCTCAACTTGACCCTTAAAATATTTCTCACTTAAAAGACATTCATGAATGATTGTGATCTAGTTTGGGGCCCTACCAGTCATGAACTGATTCAAGATTCTTTATTGTTCCAAAGTAATTAGGTTTGCAAATTCAATAATTTCACATATCTGTAAAAAAGATTACTGTATTTAATCCAAAATCCAATTTGCTAGTTTTAAAAAGCCACAGTATCTGAAGTGGGTAATTCTTTTTTTTTAATCTCATGCAAAGAATAAATAAATAAAAATAGGCTTTTAGATTCTTTTATCTGAAGTGGGAATTGTTGATGATTTTACTTCTGCTTTATAAGGAAAAATTAACTGCTGGGATTCTTATTTACTCATAACTTATCAGTTCATTCAAGACCATATGTAATTATTCTCAGCTCAGTAAGCAGCCAACTTGGGACATAAATAAGAAAAGAATTACAGTAGGATAAATAATCAAAGGGCTAATTTGATATCAAGAAATTTTATCTTGGTTGAAACTGTTTTAATAATGAAGCAACAGAAAGAGCTTGACATTATTTTCAATTCATATTGTACGAAAAAGAGGTTTGTGATAAGCTGTTCTAAAAAAGAAAAGATTCTAAAATCTTTATATCTGTGTTATTCAAAATTACCCTGCTTGTGGTTTGAACTCTACTCCAATACCTTTCTTCTCCTCCCATACATGCACCGGGGACTTGCCAAATGTAACCTTGTTTAACATTAATGGTTGATTCTACTGTAAATCCTTCATTAAAATAATGAGAAAAAATCATCCTTAATTATGTATATGGTAAATGCCTATAAAAGATTATAATTTAGGGTAAAGCTGAGTAGGCTGTTATGAACAACTTCGTTGAACTTGTTAACTTTTAAAAAATCTTCATCTGAACATGCTTTTCTGCGGATTAAAGTACCCTGAAATTACCTATTTAAAAGATTATACAGTTAAAGTACTGAGCTGTATTGGAGGCAGTACAAAGCCTCCCTTATTTTAGGATCTCTCTTAAGATTTTGGGGGTTACCTTCACAAAGAACTCAGAAGAAATTAAAGATTGCTTTCATTATGTACAATCTGCTTCTCTGGCCCTATCATATTGTTTGAGTGTTTTAACAATAAAAAATTATCTGAATGTTGGGAACCAAAACAAAAAAAAAAACATCCAACAGCTAGACTCAGTGGCTGCGTCTAGACTGGCATGATTTTCCGCAAATTCTTTTAACGGAAAAGTTTTTCCTTTAAAAGCATTTGCGGAAAAGAGCGTCTAGATTGGCACGGACACTTTTGCGCAAAAGCACTTTTTGCAGAAAAGCGTCCGTGCCACTCTAGACGCGGTTTTGCGCAAGAAAGCCCCGATCGCCATTTTCGCCATCGGGGCTTTTTTGCGCAAACAGTCCTCCCCTGTCTACACTGGCCCTCTTGCGCAAATACATTTGCGCAAGAGGGCTTTTTCCCAAACGGGAGCATCATAGTATTTGCGCAAGAACACTGACGATCATACATTAGATCATCAGTGTTCTTGCGCAAATTCAAGTGGCCAGTCTAGACAGCTGGCAAGTTTTTCCGCAAAAGCGGCTGCTTTTGCAGAAGAACTTGCCAGTCTAGACACAGCCAGTGTGTAAACTGAAAGTTTGGCACCCTCATCTAGAGAGTCTAATGTTACTATCAGCATGTAGGGTGTGTCTAGACTACATCCCTTTTCTCGAAAAAGGGATGTAAATTAGATACTTCAAAATGGCAAATGAAGCTGGGATTTAAATTTCCCATGGTTCATTTGCATAATGGCGGCCGCAGTTTTTTTCGACACAGGGCTTTTCGATGGAAAAACGACAGTTTAGATGGGGATCTTTCGAAAATAAAACCCTTTTTTGAAAGATCCAGTACTCCTCAAAAAATAAGGTTTACAGTATCTTTCGAAAAAGGATTTCATTTTCGAACGATCCCGGTCTAAACTGCTGTTTTTCTATCGAAAAGCCCCGTGTCGAAAAAAAACGCGTCTGCCATTATGCAAATGAAGCATGAAATTTAAATCCCGCCTTCATTTGCAATTTCGTAGTGTCTAATTTACATCCCTTTTTCGAGAAAGGGATGTAGTCTAGACACAGCCATATTGTGCACAAATTGAAAACATTGATTCTACTCTTTCTACAATTCTAGCGATTGTCTGAATAAATGCCAGAACATGATCATCCAAACAGTCAAGCTATGCAAGTTACTGTACTAACTTGGTCCATTGGCTGATTTTGTACTTACAGGACTTCTTATGTTTTGCACTCTTGGAGCAACCTTTTTTACATCAAGCACTGATATTTTCCCTGGCTCTGTCACCAACTGTTTTTATTTCGTATCTGCAAAACTGTTTGCTCTCACACCCCTGCAAACTAATTATATTTATTGTTAAAGAGTGAAATAATTTAGCTTTTCATTTTCAGTCATAACAAAGGAGAGGTCCATGGATTTTGTGCATGCTCTGGTAAATTTTCATGACAATATTTCAAAGTATCCTTTTTTCAGGTATCAGTAATTTAGAACACCCAAGAGGTGGGGGCGTTAGTATAGAACAAATGGTTAGTCAGGGAGCTTCCCTCAAATGGTGAATGATTTAATTTAAAATTTGATTCTGCAAGTGAACTTACTGCTTATTATGTCCACACTGCAGTTGGTGGTCAGTTGAGTTCAGCAGTTCAGCTAGGCATATACCCACACTAGGTAGATTAATTAAAAGGTAGCATTGAGGTAGCAGTAAAGACATGGCAACAGAAGCTGTATAAGATTGTCTAAGATCCTAAGTATGTACTTGTATTATTAGCCCTTGATGAAACTGGTGCCACTGTGTGTTCATTACAAATTTAAGTGTGCTTACTAAATTAATACCTGTGGTATGCATTACCAAAGTTGCAATCACACATCCGATTGTGATGTAAACGTTAGGGCTACGTCTAGACTGCAAGCCTCTTTTGAAAAAGAGCGTCTAGATTGCTGGACGCTCTTTCGACAAAAAAGGCACCTGGAACTGCTTCTGGTAGGGTATGGGGGCAGCCTCTACTTCCTGCTGCTGCATGCCTTTTGCAGAGACACATGCTAAAAGGTATCCCCCTGGAAAGCTGTTGCTCTGCTCCTGCTTCTGGTTTGCCTACCTCCTAGAGGGGAAGCAAGGCTGCTGCAGTGCTTGCTCTGATTGCCCTGCTTCCTCGGACACCACAGCAGTTTCTTTTCTGGGTTTTTTTTTCCTGCTTTTCACTGTGTTTTTGGCCATGGAGCCTGAGCTGCCCCTGGGCAGGCGATGGCCCCACGCTGCCATACTGCAGCTTCTGCTGCATCTTCATGACTCTGTCATGAATCTCCTGTCCCATGTGGACCTTCAAGACCTTTGTCCGGGATGCAGGAGCTCTGTCCTTGCCCCCAAACTTTTTGGGGACAGGAAGATTTGGAGGCATGAGACAAGTTCAGACTGGTGGGACCGGCTCGTCATGGAGCTCTGGGACGATGACCAGTGATTCCGCAACTTCCGGATGCAGAAGGCCACATTCCAGGAGCTGTGTGCCTGGCTTGCCCCTGCTCTGAAACACCAGGACACCCACCTGCAGCCCGCCATCCCCCTGCAGAAGCAGGTCACAATCACCCTTTGGAAGTTGGCCACCCCTGACAGCTACCGCTCCGTGGGACACCAGTTTGGTGTGGGGAGGTCTACTGTCAGGGCCATTTTGATGGAGGTAAGTCACTTTCAGGGGACAGGCCCTGATGAGTGCGGGGGTTTAGAAAGGGGAACTGCCAGGCAAGGGCAAGAGGGAGTGGGCGATGGAGTGGCACTTGGAGGCGGCTCCTTGGCCAACCCTGCACTGATGCGGGGGAGGGAAGCGTCCTGACAAGGGGAGGGGTGGATTGGGGATGGGGAGGGTTCTCCTCCCAAGCTCCCAAGGTAACCTGTCTAACTCCCTGGTTTCTATCTGTCTATTTGTCTCTTGCTGCAGGTGGTGAGGGCCATCAGTGTGGAGCTGCTGAAGAGGCTCATCTGTCTCGGGGACCTGGACAACATCCTTGCCGGGTTTGCTGCCCTTGGTTTCCTGAACTGCGGAGGAGCCCTCAATGGGACACATCCCAATCCGCGCACCGCCACATGGAGCAGCCCAATTTATAAACAGGAAGGGCTACTATTTCATGGTGTGCAGGTCCTGGTCGACCACCAGGGGCATTTTATGGACATTTGTGTTGGGTGGTCAGGGCGGGCACATGATGCCCGCATATTCCACAACTCCTACCTGTACCGCAGGTTGCAGGCAGGAACATTTTTCCCTCAGCGGCACCTCACGCTCGGGGACATGCAGATGCCAGTGTGCATAGTGGCCGACGCGGCCTACCCCCGATGCCGTGGCTCATGAAGCCCTACACTGGCCACCTGGATGTGAGCAAGGAGCTTTTCAACACGCATCTTGGCCAGGCTTGCATCCAGGTGGAATGTATGTTCGGCCGTCTGAAAGGGAGGTTCCATTGCCTCCTCACACGCCTGGAGATGGGCAAACGCCACATCCCGGAGGTGGTGGCCGCATGTCGCGCCCTCCATAACCTGATGGAGAGGAAAGGGGAGGCCTTCCTGCCAGGGTAGGGGACAGGTGCTGATGGCGAGGAGAGACCATTTCAGCAGCCCCAGACGGCTGCCATCCGCCAGGCTCACCAGTCTGGTGTCTGAATCCAAGAGGCCCTGAGGGAGAGATTCTCAGAAGGAGCCCACTGACTCTCCCCAGGGCCTCCCCCATGGGGGGGTTGGCCTTGCCCACCCTACCTTTCCCTCCACAACCCTCACTCTCTTCCCATAAAGAACACATACACACCCGGTTTTCTTTGCAAACATACTTTTTTTTTATTAGAAACACTAGCAGTACAGAAAATGTGCTAACTGTGTATAAACCACCTTTCTCTTGTTACTGTTCAACTGTTGATAAAATAAATCTGTCACTCAAAAATAAAGATTTTGTTACATAAGTGAAATGTCCTTTAACTGGGGTGGTAAAGGACTGAAAACCTGGAGGGGGGAGGGAGGCTGAAAACCTGGAGGGGAGAGGGGGCTCAAGTAGGCCGTTGCTTCCCTGATGGCAAGGTCCTGCCATCTTCCTGCGTCCTGGCACCACCACAGCCTTGGGCTCAGGTGGAGCGAGAGCCAGTCCTGGCCTGGGCAGGAGGGGGGGAGCTGTTGGGCCTGTGAGGGCTTGGGAGCAGTAGGGGCTGGAGGGGCTGAGGGAGAAGACTGTGGGGGAAGGGGAGCTGGGGGAGAAGGGGCCTGGCATGCAGGAGGAGTGGTGCCCATGACAGGGGCAGGCAAGGCTAGGACCTCCCACATAGTGGCACAGATGGAAGTGTGCTGCTGGCCAGCTCATCCAGCAGGCTGTTGCGCCACTCGGCCTCTGCCTCCATCCTCTGCTGAAGGGTCCTGTTGAGGTCCTGCAGGGCCACTACGTGCTCCTTCAGCAGGTCTGTGTAGACATGCAAGTGCCTGCGGGTGCCATAGGTCCGGGATGGTGGTGGGACGGGTGTGGTGCTCCCCTCTTGGGTAGAGGGTCTGGCTGTGGAGGAAAAGAGGAATAGACAATCAATGTCTGTGTGCACCCCCACTGTCCCCAAGGGCATGCCGTCGCTGTCAGGGGCTCTTCTTTGGACAGGAGACTCAGGAGTGTTACACGTGACACTGCATGTGAGTTGGGCAGTGGCCTGACAGCATTACAGGGGCCCCACAATGGCAGTGGGACTAGATGGCTCCCCACACTACCAACCCGCCCGTGTGTGGTGACCCCTCAAAGCACTCACCTGATGATCCCTCCCCGATGACCATGGACACCTGGGAGGCCTTTGGGGTCTGGAGGACCGGCTCCTGGGAGAGGGTCCCTGCTGCCTTCTCTTCCTCCTCCACTTCCTCCTCCTCCTCCTCCAGGTGCAGCTCTCCCACCTCTCCTGCCTGGTCGTCCTCCCTCAGGGGTCGGTCCATGATGTGGTGGGGTAACCCGGACTCCACCACACGCAGTGGAGTCTGGGCTTCCCCACCACCCAGGATCTGGTCCAACTCCTGGTAGTAAGGGCAGCTCTGTGGGAGCTCTGGTTATATGACTCACATATAACGGGAGCTCTGATCCCGGGCCTTGGCATATCCCGGCTGCAGCTCTTTCACCTTGGCCCTCACTTGGTCCATGGTGTGGGGGTGATGCCCTTTCTTGCTCAGTCCCTGGGCCATGCGCCCATAGATGTCCGCATTCCTGCGGCATGACTGCAGGGCCTGCAGGGCTTCTTCTTGGGACCAGAGCTCCAGAAGGTTTTTAATTTCTGGCCCTGACCAGGCTGGTGCCTGCCTTTTGGTGCCCCAGGTGGGTTCTCCTCACTGTCCCAAGAAGGGCCAGTGGGGCCTTGACGCTGAGACATGGCTAGCATGGCTGGCTCGGGTGCTCTGGCTGGCTTCCTGACAGCAATGCCTGTCTGGGTGCCTGTGCCTTTAAGAGGCTGTGGCCAGGAACCACAGAGATGCTCAACATGTAAAGGCTAAACTGTCCATCAGGGCTTCTTCCTGGAGGCCTTTTTTTTTTTTTGAAAGAACAGGCTCCCCATGTCCCCACACACCTTTTTTCGACAGATCTCTGTCGAAAAAGGCATTATTCCTTGCAAAACGAGGTTTACCGCCATTGACAAAACCGCCACATTCTTTCGATTTACTGTCGACAGAACACGGCGACAGTCTAGACACAGGTACAGTTTTTTCGAAAGAGGCCACTTTTTTCCAGAAAACCCTGTAGTCTAGACACACCCTAAGAAAGAAGCAGGGATGAGGACGGACAATAGCTCCATGAATACAATCAAATAATTACTCCATTTAGGGATGTCTCATTTTGAAGGAGGCTCTAATTTTGCACTGAGACTTCATCAGCATCTGTATGGATAATGATTGCACGATGCAAAGAGCCTCTTCATGTGTTTGTTAGTGACTTGTCCAATGCACTCTTTGTCCAGAAATGAGGATAGGGATCCTCATGTTCACACTGTATCATGTCACTGTAGTTTTCATCCCTTCACTACTATTCAGTTTAATGTATTGCTTTTTTTACTTAACAAGTTTGAACCAGAGAAATTGACTAATCATCAGCCCATGAGAGGACAGTTTAATAACTCTAAGGAAACAGTTTTCGGACACTTTTTGAAGGTTTTAGAAAGAATTATAAATCAAAAACTCATGAGTCTGAGCTTTATATAAATGATTATTACTTAGTTAAGGAAGAACTGATAGTTAAACCATAAAGATTTTGTAAGTGAATGAAAATCTTGGACCTCACTCTCTTCTAATTGAACATCAAGATATTCCATTGCTTGGTGGAATTACTTTAGGCATAGAGTTTATCAGAAGTTCTGTCATGCTACAGAGGTTTGGAAATCTTTCAGAAATCTGGTAAAATTGCAAATTATTTTACGAATGTTTTCAAGAGTTCAGAAAAAAAAACTGAGGAGTCTGAAACAAGAGATTTTAGCAATGATATCTTTTAATACTGGTTACTGAAAAGGAAACAGACATATTTATGGGCACCCTTGTTGTTCTCTTTCTGGAATTATTTAAAGTTTTTGTTATTATCCACCTAACAATGAAAACTTTTGAAGCTTTACCCATCTGCCACAATTAGGACATATAGTTATATATTTTCATGTACTTCATATGCAATTAGGGGCTATACCATAAAAGAAATTTGGCCAAGTATTACTGCAGTGTCTGTTAGCAGGAGGGATTGCAATCACTGATAGTCATGCCTTAAAAAGTATACTCATGTATTAGTTAATAGAAGCAGAAGAAAATTCCTGCACTGTATCAATATTATCAGATTCCAAATCCTTATGTAATTTAAACTAAGGTACAGTTATAAGTATTTGCACATGTAGGCTGTGTCTAGACTGGCCAGTTTTTCCACAAAAGCGGCCGCTTTTGCGCAAAAACTTGCCAGCTGTCTACACTGGCCGCTTGAATTTGCGCAAGAGCACTGACGTTCTAATGTAAGAAATCAGTGCTTCTTGCGCAAATACTTTGACGCTCCCGTTCGGGCAAAAGTCCTTTTGCGCAAAAGCTTTTGCGCAAAAGGGCCAGTGTAGACAGCTAGCTAAGACTTTTGCACAAAAGCAGGCTAAACGGAAAAAAGCGGTTTGGACGCTGGGAGACCCCAAAGGAGCCCCGGAGTTCCTGGTAACCTGAGCTCTTAAAGCAGATGCAGGCTGCTGAGCGCACATGGCAGGAGCGTGCCTCAGGCCTCTGGCCTGAGGTCTGCCACGGTGCCCCTGCCGTGCCCAGCAGCCACATCACAGCCAGCATGGCAGCTCCGGGCGCTCAGCCACCTGCACCCCCAGCGCAGGAGGCCCCCAGGGGCCGCAAACGACGGGCCCCATCCTGGTCCTCGGGGGAGCTGGACAGCCTGCTCGACCTCTGGCAGGAGGAGGAGGCCTTCCACAAGACCCACTCGCGGCGCCGCAACGCAGATATCTTCACCCGCATGGCCCCGGCGCTCGCCCAGCAAGGCCATCCAGCCTGGACCCTCGAACAAGTCCAGGCGAAAGTCAAGGAGCTGCGCCTGGGCTACGTGCGGGCCAATGAGGGCCAGGGGGCAGGAGCAGACACCTGCCCCCATTACGACCGGCTCCACGCCATCCTGGGCCAGCCAGCCCTGCAAGCCCCAGACGTGCCCGTGGACAGCAGCATGCACCCCCCCCCCCCCCCGTCACCAGGACCACCGAGGCGGGGGAAGGAGACGACAGCAGTGCATCGGAGGATGAGGCCAGCATTGCCACGCAACAGGCCCCCTCCAGCAGCCCTGACGTCTCCCGTGCATCCTGCGAGGCCGGGGAAGGATCCACCGGTGAGTCTTGCACTTTGCACTCACAAGGGCGGGGGGGGGGGGAGCCAGGCACCCGGAGTGGGGAGGGGGAGAGCATGTCACTCAGGCCACGTGAGCTGCACGCTGTGTAGCATTAGGCAGCAAGCAGCACGTGCAACCACATGCAGCCTGGTGACCGAGAGGCATGTGGCCGCGGCAGGCAGCTGCAGGGTACGCCTGGGACCGTGCTGCTCATACACATTCGGTGGGACCAGGGTGAAGGGTGGATGCCGGCTGGAACCAGCCACGGCCCCAGGGACTCAGCCCAGAGCCTGCACCTCCGCAAGGGTGCGGCACACAGAACGGCACACTGTCCCATGCCTGGCTGCAAGGCACAGCCAGCTGCTTCTGGGTAAACCGCAGCGTCACAGCCCTGTGAACGTGGCCCCCCACTGAGCCCCTCGCCTGCTCCCGGTGCCTTGGCTGGCTCCTCGAGGGAAGTCCCCTTGCAGCCACACATGTCCCTGGGCTACGTGTGTGAGGGATAGAGGGAGGGAGAAGGGGGGGGAGCGCTCGGGCCGCCCTTAGGGCCGCCTGAGTTTTGCTGCAAGGATGGGAGCCCCCCGACTCCCCCCGGTCACTCTCCTGGTTCCGTCCAGGAGATATCCCACGCCATGGGGATCTGAGAGCCCAGACCATCTCTGCCAGATGTGCTCCCAGGCACTGTGTGGAGATGCATCTCGCTCCCTGTCAAACACCAGTGATTAGCCCAAAGCCTCACAGCCTCCACCGGCAGGGAGTTCCACAGGTTAACGCAACACAAGCGCCCTCCTGCCCTTCACGGGGCCAGGACATAGACCGGTGGTTACAATACATGGAGGAGGACCCTACTCCAGGGGCGGTCCTCCTTGCAAACATACAACACGGGGTGCAGGGGGGGAACCGAGTGGGCCCAAGCCACACTACTGTGGTGTCGCCTGGGCTCAGGGGTGGAGGGCATGAGGTGTGGGGACAGGGGCCGGCCTGCCTGACTGACCCATCCTTCTCTTCCCTGCAGCGGGACCAAGCACAAGCCGGGGACCCTCCAGTCCGGCAGCAGCGGCACCCCCAGCTGCCCAACCACGCAGTCACAGGCTCCGCCACCAGGACCAGCTCCTTCGCCGGCATGTGCAGGCCGTCGAGCGCATCGAGGCATCGATTCACCAACGCGTCGAGGGGGACCTGCAGTGGTGCCAGGAGGCCTGGGCCGCCTTCCAGGCCCAGTGCACGTGGGTAGCTGACTCCATCGCCACCCTCACTGCCCACATAGCCCATGCCATTCACGATGGCATGGCCTTACCCCATGCCCCCCCCATCCCTCCCCTAGCACTGCCCATGCCCCCTCCTGCCCCTGCAATGCCCCCTCCTGCAATTCCCCCTCCTGCAAGGCCCCCTCCTGCTGCCCCTGCAATGCCCCCTCCTGCTGCCTCTGCAATAGCCCCGCCTGCCGCCCCTGCAATGCCTCCTCCTGCCGCCCCTGCAATAGTCCCTCCTACCCACCTCCCCGTGCAGCCTGCCCCGATGCGGCCTGCCCTGCATGTCCAGGTCCGCCTCCGCAGGAGCGCTCGCAGGGGCCATCCCTCCCAGGAGTAGCTCCTCCCCCTCCCAGTTGAAGGTCTCCTCCCCCTCCCCCTCCCCGTTGTAAATAAAAACATACATTTTTCAGTTGAAAACAAAACTATGTTGGTTATTGTGTTACTCAAGGTAACTGTAATAAATGATTTGAGATGCCAATTAGCCAACTAAATTTAAGAGGATTACAAAATGCGGACACCAAATTGTGTATCTATCACCAGTTGTTCCTTTAAGTGATCATTGGTTTGTGGCACATAAATACATACTGACACTTTTAAGTAAAATTTAAACCACAACTATATAAACATAGATAACAAACAAGCAAGAATGGTTAAAAGACACACACAAAAGAATATGTACAAAGTCCAGATGCAGGGGACGATTGTAGTGTTGCTGGCAACCTCAATCCTTTGGTCCTTCCGGGCCTCGGGAGAGGAACAGCCAGGAGATCCCTCGATGGAAGACGACGGCGAAGCTGGCAATCTCAATCCTTTGGTCCTTCCGGGCCTCGGGAGAGGAACAGCCAGGAGATCCCTCGAAGACAACTGGAATCGGGTATGCTGACTCGAGCCTTCCACACGAACCACGAATCCTCTTCCTGTTCTTCGGGACAGCTCGGACAGGCGATGGTGGCCTAAACTAAAAAGAAAACCCTAGCTATGTCCGACGCACCCGACGAACATTCACGATGACGGCCAATGTGCTTGGAACCGACGCTTTACAATGGGGGGAGGTAAGGGGAGGGGAGGGGGAAGGGCAGGGGACGGGAGGGAGTCGTATGGGGAGACCGAGAGGTGACCCTACTATGGGGCTTGTGCGAACATGTCCGTCAGGGCCTCTCTGATGCGCACCCCATCCTGGTGTGCCTGGCAGATGGCAGCTGTGTGGGGCTGTTCAAACGTCTGTGCCTCGGCTGCCATCCATGCAGGGAGGAAGGCCTCCCCACTCCGCTCCACAATGTTGTGGAGCACGCAGCACGCGGCCAGTACCTCCGTTGCATTCCACTCACCCATCTCGAGACGGGTGAGCAAACAATGGAAGCGGGCTTTTAAGCGGCCGAAGGCGAGCTCCACCTGATTTCAGGCCCGGTTGAGGTGGTCGTTGAACCAGGCCCGGTTCTGGTCCGGTCGCCGCATTAGCCAGGGCAGCAGGGGGTAGGCTGCGTCCCCAACGATGCAGATGGGCATAGGCACATCCCCAACAGTCAACTCCCGCCGGGGGAAGTAGGTGCCCGCCTCCAGCCTGCGAAACAGTCCGGAGTTGCGGAGGATGAGGGCATCGTGTGCCCTGCCGGACCAGCCCGCGTAGACATCCAAGAAGTGGCCCCGGTGGTCCACGAGGGCCTGGAGAACAATAGAGCAGTACCCCTTCCTGTTCGTGAAATAGGCTGCTCGATGCTCTGGGGCCCGGACGGGGATGTGGGTTGCGTCCAGGGCTCCCCCGCAGTTGGGGAACCCAAGGGCAGCGAAGCCGGCCAGTGTAGCGTCCATGTCGCGCAGGCGGATCACTCTCGGTAGCAGGACATTATTGATGGCGTGGACGACCTGCAGAAGGGTGCAGAGAAACACAAGGGAACACATCACATAAGGCAGGGGTGAGTGTGCGCTCCCTTGGGCCCCCCCCCCCGATTCCCTCTGTCCTCACTCACGCGCACATGCACACGCACACACACACCAGGGCCCCCTCGCCTCACGGCCGCCCCCCCCCCCCCACCAGTAGGCCTGTGCAAGGGAGGGACGGCCCAAACCCCTGGGTGACCCAGCCTGGAGTCTTGGCTGCCCCTGGGCATGGAGTGCAGCACCCTCCCCCCACCCCATTCCCCACTCCCCCTGGGACTTACCTCCATGACGATCACACCGACAGTGGATCTTCCCACCCCGAATTGGTATGCCACCGATCGGTAGCTGTCCATGGTGGCCAGCTTCCATAGCGCGATGGCGACCCTCTTCTTCACGGGGATGGGCGCACGCAGCCGGGTGGTGGCTCTCTGGAGCGCGGGGGGTGAGCCAGACACACAGCTCCAGGAATGTCCGCTTTCGCATGCGGAAATTCCGGAGCCATTGCTGGTCGTCCCATTGCCCCAGGACCAGCCGGTCCCACCAGTCTGTACTGGTGTCCAGTCTCCAGAGTGGCCTCTCCACGGTGGGGTGGGGATGCCACAGGGACTCCATGGCCTCCCTAGTGAGGGAGTCCCAGGCGATCTGCGCCTCCTGGGCCTGGAACACGAGGGCACCAGCCTGGAGCACCAGCTGCAGGCACTCGAAAATGGCTGACAGGGGCCAGAGCAGGCACATGGCCAACCCTGGTTCCATGGCAGACAAAGCAAGGCAGAAGAAACCAAAACCAGGAAAAAGCACTAGGGGGCAAAGGGTGGTGTCCAAAAGGCAGAGGGCAACCACCAAACCTGCTATGGCTGTCAGTCCCTGCCAGAGGTCCTAACGCACGGAGAAGGAGACAAACGGCTGTCCAGCGAGACCCCTTTAAGCACATGTCTGAACGGAGCTCCAGCCCCGCCCCCAGAAAGGGCTGGTGCCCTTTTGCCCTCTTCAAAATGGTTCCGGGCTTCTGCTTTTGCGCAAAAGCGCGCCGTCAATCTAGATGCGCTTTTGCGCAAAAGCCCATCGTTCTAACGATAACTCCGGGACCAATCTAGACACTCTTTTGCGGAAATACTTTTAACGGAAAACCTTTTCCGTTAAAAGTATTTCCGGAACATCATGCCAGTCTAGACGTAGCCGTATTGTATATTTTTGTGCAGAGTACTTCACATATTCTCCCAAGTAACTGTATAAAATAAAACTGACATACTAAGCTGCAAGAAGTGAATGGACTCCTGTAAAACTTGAAGATTGTGTTTGACATTTCTATTTCTTACCTCAGAATAAGAAGGAAAATCTGTTTACGCACATTTTTACTATAGCATAAAAATCACTCAAGGCAATAATTCCAGCAAGTAGTGTAAAGAAGTACATGCCAATCATGTAAATCACTGTAAATATTTTTGACACTTCTTGTTTATTCATTCATTAGTTTCCAGAAATGCTGGAAAGGCTAGCACGTGCCAGTAACACCCAAACACTTCTCTTCTGAGCTCATGATTCTGTTTCACTTAGGGTACGTCTAGACTGCAAGCATCTTTCGAAAGAGAGCATCTAGACTACAGCCAGTACTTTCGAAAAAGCGAGCCACTTTTTTGAAAGAGAGCACCCAGGCAGTCTGGATGCTGTCTTTCAAAAAAGCACACTTTGCATTACCTAGCACTTCCAAAAAAAAGCATTATTCCTCATAAAATGAGGTTTTCCACGGTCGAAAAAACTGCCGCATTCTTTCGATTTACTTTCGAAAGAAAGCGGCAGCAGTCTAGACGTAGGGGAAGTTTTTTAGAAAAAACCCTGTAGTCTAGACACACCCTTAGTGCCCTGATGGTTTTTAACAAGAAAGAAAAGATCAAATACAAATGATGTATCCAACATTGATCATCACCATTAACTTCTTCTTCTACTTGTGCAAAATGTATTCATATAGATCATGCAGTGAGTTTGATTCTACTTGTTTAATTTGTAAATTAGGGTAGGGGCACCTAAGGCCTGAGGGGCTGGATGCATTCCCCAACTGGCCTGGATCCGACCCCTGAAGCTCAGAGCTTCCCTCTCAGCTTTGGGGAGCCCACGCTGGTATGGGGTGGAGTTTTTTTTTCTCACTTGTGTGCGGTCCCCAACTGATTTTTTTCTGATTTATGATACCCTCTACATGTTTTGTTAGTCTATAAAGTGCTACCAGACAATTTGTTGGTTTTTTTTCTGTGGGTCAGTGGCCCCAACTCAAAAAATGTTCCCCACCCCTGCTGTAAACCCTCACCTTATATACTGGTTAGCAATTGCAGAACTAGGGAGAAACAACAAAAATACATGATCAGTTCAAAGTGAACCATCCCAGAGTCTACCCTATCTTCTTCAATTTTTCATGATGGTTCATTTTTATGTGCTGTCATTGTGTTTGTACTCCCCCCCCCATAATTTTTGCCTCGGTAAGCATTCAGGATTCAGGGGGGAAATGGATATTGAAGGCCCTACAGGAGTGAATACAACAGAAACCAAGAACAGAGAATCTTGAAGAACTCCATTAAAGATTTTAACTCGGATGAACATGCCCTTATAAGTGCTTTCATCTGTTTACTTTGCTTCTTTACCTTCAGTTAATCTTGTTGCATTGACTCTTGACAGTTGGAAGGAACCAAAAGGAAGCAAGGAGACCTTACTAACCTTCTCAGCTATGTGTCTAAAATGTAACCTTTATTCTTAGCTACTTCTGAAATTGTTGCTAAAAGCTGTTTTCTTTTGAAGAACCACTTAAAAAAACCACACCTTTGGAAGCACAATATGTGGCTACCAAATCACTGAACTTGCTATTAGACTCAGTGATAAAAAAAAATCCTAGAACAATCGGAAACACTTTGATGATAATTAAAAGTTAGACATACTTTGTTAATCATTTTGCAGCTAATCAATAGCATATTTTCAAGGTATACAGATGATATTCTATTTCCATTATTATTTTACATCCCTTGTCACATCTTACTTTTTTACTTAATTAGCCATTTGAATTTTTCCATGAAAGTCAGTCACTCATTAATTTTTGCTGCTTTTCTATGCACCAATTTGTTAATAAAGTGGTGTTTTAAACTGAATACAGCATTCCAGCTCTGGGGGCACTTGCACTGCACTGTGTTTAGTGATTGTTGCCTTTTATTTTCACATCTTGATGCTTTGCACATGCAGCCAAAAATTGTGCTAAACCTAGTCCTATTAAGTTACAAACTCAAGTCTGATTTGCTGTCCACTATCACCCATAAGTGCCTTTCTGCGTTATAGCTTTCCAGGCTTTGCCCTCTCATTGATTGCTTGAGATTGCCTTCCCCCCACCCCCATTTGTGAAGAACATGGAAGATGTCTGTATTTCTAGGAATGTTTTGTCTCTATATTGTGGTTATCCTGTTGTCTGCTATATGGGTGCAAGTAATTCCATCTACAGCCCCTATTTAAATCTTTGATAAGCACCAATGAGTTGATCTTTATATCTTTGTATCAGCTTTGACCTTTACTATTTGTGTTAAAGAAAATAGTTGCTGCTGTCAGTAGGAACAAAAGAAAGAAAAATAGCTAAAACCTTGGGGAAAGTGAAATAGCTCAAAAAGAAGACTCTTGTAGTTTTGCCCTTTCATAGAGGACATGTTTTAGTGGAAACTGGGCCTCAGAGCAGATTTTGTAAAAGAAGGCTTTTAAAAACCTGAGGCGGTTTTAAGTTACAGTGGAAATAGTCATTCCCCTGTAGTGTTTCCAACTGAAACATTGCAGCACAGAGAGCCTGCAAGTAAAGTGGAGTGAGTTCATTGATTTCCTTAGATCAGTCTGAGAGGCAAACAAACATAAATAATGACCAGTAAAATCAATTTTTATTTTTCCTATCCTTAATATACAGGAAGGTGTTACTAGTGGCATACATAAAGAATGTGTTTGTTTCCGAACGGTGACTATGCTGACGCTACAACCAGTGTTATTACTATAAGTTATTACTTTTACACTTTACAACACTTTAAGACTATGTAATTCTTATAGGACATGGTTTCCCATTAATGGAGTTTTAACAGAGAGTAGAGCACATTTTTGTACAGTACAGGCCGTCCTCATTATAAGTCCAAGATACGTTCCAAAAAACTTGAGCTTATGGTGAAACAAAGTGGGGAATTTTTTTTCCTGTGGCTGACTTCCATTTGTGTAAATTGGGGAGGGGGATTGTGCAACTTAAGATTGGGGAATGTGAGGACTTATAACACATCAGTTCCTACAAGCGTCAGCAGCTTTAGTGTGGAACGGATGTATACCAGAGCGACTTATAGCGGGGATGCCTTGTACTTAAATGATGGTTAATAACACAAGTATTGTGCTGCTGTGTAATTTTCTTTAAAGCCACCTCTACTTTTTTTCTGTGAAATTCCACCACTTCTGATTTAAAAGGCTGAATTAGAATGACCTGTGATGGGGTATTCATCCCACACTAACCCTGAAAGGGCTAATTGAAGCTCAAAAAAGGGCCAGTTAGTGTGCTTGACCCCGCACAAGGGAATAGACTGGAAGCACAACCTTTGACTGGAGGATGAAGCTCACCTAAATAGGTATGAGTTGGCCTAGTGTAAATCCAGGAAGCTGGCAACAGAAAGGGTGGCAGTAAGGAAATCTGCAGCCACCTTATTATTCGAGAGGGAGGGTGGTAATCAAGAAAAAGAGTAGGACCTTAGGAGCCTGTCCTGAGGAAAGGGTGTACCCCAAATGTGAAACCACATCATGACCTCGTGAGAGGGCTAAGTCATGAAGAAGAAGCTGCACCTCATGGAGTGAAAAAAGAAGACAACAGGTGTTGAGACCAGAAGGGGAGGCATTGATCCTGGAAGAGAGCTAAGCCCCCTGAGCAGCCAGAAGGAGGCACTATTTGTGGTGAGTGAGAGCCCCATGACATGGCCATTTAAATGTTTTCACATCTAAGTACTATTTTTAAAATTAATTATTTGCCTTGGTAAATGGAAGAGCTACACTATTATCATAAACACAAGAGTAAGACACAAATTTTATAACTGGATTTTTAACTCCTAGAAATTCAGTGGTATTCAGGTGCAGGTATGATTCAGCCCATTGTAAAAACAGGTATTTGTATGCAGGATCAGCTTTCCCAGACACAAGGTTTGGACTTGTTCAAATCCAAGTTTTATGGCCAGGCCCTTTTCCAGCATATAAGATATATGTATGTTGAATTACAAGTTGCAATTATGTGAACTACAAAACATATTGAAATGTCTGTGAGTCATTCCAAGTAGAACATCTACAGAACAAGCCAAATTTCTTTTAATTATGAGAGAACTTCAAGAGACTGAAAGGTTCTTTGTGGTTCAGAAAAATCACTGTAATGGAAGTTTAACCAAATAGCTATAATCTGAAAAGCAGTAGTATAAAATGGCATTTCTTAAAATATGGAAGTGAGCTGTTCGTTGTATGCAGTGAGAATCCTTAATATAGTAAAAAAATGGTGTTTGAGTATTTGTTGTTTTTATTTGCCTTCTCAGTCAGTTAGCAATGCAGAATCACCACAAGCATGCACAGTAGATTGAATTCTGTCCTTTCTTGCACACTGTAGTAGGTTATATGTCTTTGGCACCCTGTTAAGGAGAGAGCAGGCATTGCTTTTGTCTCAGAGTCTGGGGGACTATTCTGTTCAGGTTGTCTGCTCCCCTTATAGGCAAAGGGATAAAGCAATCCAAATGAGGACATCAAGATGCTTCCACGACCCACAAAACATTGCGGATAGTAGGTTTTCAGAGCCTAAATCATTTTAAAGTCAATCAAATAAAGCTTTGCCATTTCTAAAAACCAAAGAGGTGTCATAACTGCAACCAATGGCAGAATATTCTCTTAGGGTGTGTCTAGACTACATCCCTCTTTCGACAGAGGGATGTAAATTAGGCACTTGGAAATTGCAAATGAAGCCGGGATTTGAATTTCCTGTGCTTCATTTGCATAATCGCGTCATGGCGCTCTTTCGAAAAAGCACTATTTCGAAAGTAAAACCACAGTCTAGACGCGGTTCTTTCAAAAAGGGAAGGCTTTTTCAAAAGATCCTGTAAACCTCAAAGAGGTTTACAGGATCTTTCGAAAAAGGCTTCTATCAAATCCCACGTTAGTTTGAATCAAACCTCCTAATAAGGAGTAACGTTAGTTCGAACCAAGGGGTTTGATTCGAACTAACGCGTCCTGGAGTGCACTTCCTGGTTCGAATCAGCTGTTGAGCAGAATAACACGCAGGTGAGATTATGCTAATGAAGCGCAGGATATTTAAATCCCCGCTTCATTAGCAATTTCGGTCGGCTACATTTGCATCTCTAGTCCGAACGAGGGAGCAAGTGTAGACGTACCCTTTGATAATATTTCTTTTCGTTGCCAAAAGTAGAAAGCACAGAAGCATGAAAAGTGAGGTAAGGCATTATTAACGGACATTTTTCCACGTTTGATTTCAGTTTAGGCTGAAGGGCCTTCCTTATATGAACCAGTTTTCATCTATAGTACTTATCAAGTTGTTTCAGAAAGCCTTAGGATCAATTTTAAAAGACAAAATGGCAGTGAAATACCTAACTCCCTGTCTCAATGGAAGTTAGGTGTCTGATCGTCATTTGTGCCTTTGAAAATCTCCTTATTTTCCATAGAGCATTTGTCATGATGGATCAGGTTAAGGTTTGTCCTTGATACAGACCCTGATTCAACAAGTCCCTTCAGTGGGAACACTCATTTCCTTAGTATTAGACTGGTACGTACTACTTGCAGAATCAGGGCCATTCTGTCTCCAGAAAGGGCCAATTTCACAATTCAGAAACTTTAAAAATGTTAAAAGAGGGCGAAAAAGAAAGTATTTCACATCTAATAATACTTAGCTCCACATCAGTAGGTCTCCAAAGTGCTTTACAGAGGAGATGAACTGCATTATCCCCATTTTAGAGACAAAGAAACAGAGTCACAGAAAGGAAGTGACCTGTCAGAAGCCAACCAGCAGACCCAGTTTAGCGTTCTGTCTGGAAGTCCCACTGCATCCTTTATCAGTCAGTTTTTAATATTTCCACACAAAAAAAAACCATTGTCATGTAAAAATGAAGTTAGTTTCAGAGCAGCCTGAACAATCCTGAGTCAGGAACTGAAGAAGTAATTGTTCACATCCATGCCCTTTCTTTGTACCAGAATTTTCCCATTATATTCTAGAAGAAAGTCTGATACAAAACCATAATTTAATTTTTCTGCTGTTTCATCTCTCTTTTCTGTTGCCTCTTTCCCCTGACTGGTGTGGAAGGAAGTCAAGCATGTTTTTGGTAGGTTTAGAGATATTATTTATCTGTATTTGCTGAGGATGCCTACGTTTATTATCTGTTGCTTACGCCTCTTTCCTATTTGAACCTTAGCTGCCATTGTTGGTATTCCAGTCTACTTCTGTCATTCAGAACCTTGCTACACATACCTTATATCTCACAACCATTCTAACTAGTATAAAGTAAGTCTGTTTCAATACTTTATATTCAAAAACATGTTAAAAAACACCCTAGCCTAAGAATGGCTCAGTGGAGTAGTAGTATTAAATATTTAATTCAGCATATCAGATTCCATTAGCTGCAGTTCCTAGTTGTTTAGACAAATGTCAACAATGAGCTCTGTTGAAACAAATGCAATTCAGTAATGAGCTGGAACTCATTAACATACACATCTTTGTAGGAATAAGCAATAATTATAATAGAAGCATAATCCTGATGGGGCAGTTAAGTCTCTTTCAGGCAATCTTTCCTAATGCCTCACTGGTTCTCATTTCCCGCTCAATAAATTATGATTTCCCAGTGACCCTAGTGCATGATTAGGCAGAAGCAGTTTCCACACTTTTTAAAAACATTAAATTACTTTTTTTATTGCAAATTTCTATTTGCCTTTTAAAGAGTTTATTTAAAAACAGTGCCATAGGGAATAAAAGTTGCCACTTTGTTTACTGTTGTACAATGCAGAAGTGATGAGGGGCAGGGAAATTGCTTTAATTATGCACCTACATAAGGATTTACTGATTGCCTCTTGCAGCTGCCCAAAGTTTGTTTAAAGATAGGATTGGCCAGAAAATGAGTATGCCATTCATGAAAAATGTGAAGGTTTTGAAATTTGTTACAGTGCTGATATGGAATGAGAGGGAGAACAAGCATACCCCAGAACAGCCAATAGTCCAGTGCATATCTGGGTGGAGGGGGGATCAGATTCCAATTGATTTTCTGCCAGAGTCCAAGCAGATAGGAGACCCAGATTCAACTATCTCCTAGCCAAATGGTCTGCCTACACCACTGTTTGCTATTTAGGGGGAAGGTTCTCTCTGGTTTGAGTAGAAATTCCCATATGAATCAGAGACATGTCCCTGACAAAATGTGTCTCATAGCCTACGCGAAAGCTCTTGCCACTGGGTTCTGTAATCAGCGCTGTGGTATAATTAATATTTAATTATTTATGCAAAGTGTAAAAATTCAATGTGTGTGGGGATGGGAAAGAAAAAGAGAGAAATGGACATAGTTAGGGCACTTACCTGGGATGTGGAAGACACAGGATTGAGTCCCTGCTCTGAATAAGGCAGTGTGTTCCCCAGGATTCTTCTCAAAATAATTTCTGTATGGGTTCTCTGATCCAGGATTGGGATTTCTGGTCAAAATTAGCCTGGGATAGATACAGGAGAGGCCCTCATTCATGTGCTGAGTTTGAATTAGGAGGAACAGAACTTTAATCTTTGTCTCTACATTCCAGGTTTGTAATGTAAACAATGGATCTATGGGCTTTTTTGGAGTGCTCTCACTCTGCATCAGAAATTTCATCCTGGGCCTGAGAAAAGTTTCTTGACAAATTTTCATCAAAATCAATCTTTTCCTGCAAAAAAGCTTCAGTTTTGATAAATCAGATTTTCCGACAGGAAGAACTTCCATCAATAAGTTCCCAATCCAATCTATTTAACAATGTAACATACATTAGGGCTGCAAAGTCTGAAGGTAATTTCCAAAGGGGACAAAGCTGTTTGTTTACAATACGTGTAGCATTCAACGATCATTTTAAGTTTCTCTAGCCTTCTACAGAATTAGAATACAAAGCCCCACAACATTACTAAAAATTATATTCCTAACAGTTACAAATCTACTCGTTTAGTTAGTAATAATTACAGAAATAGCTCATTGCATTTAAAGAGGAAAGAAAATATTATAGTTTTAGAATGTTAGTGTATTTAATGATGTGACATTCACCTGTTTATTTACATTTTCAACTGCCTCCAAAATGTGCCCATATGCCCCACTTGTCCGTGCAATTGGTTTATAGTGAATTACTTACTTCCATTTTGTGTGTGTGTGAAAATTCAAGTCTTTGTAGGTGTATGTGGGTTTTCATTCAGCAACATCTTAAAGTAAATCTTTAAGCTTGTGATAGTTACATTGATTTCCAAGGGTCTACTGATAAGCGTAAGTCAGATTCATGCTTCACTGCTTTGCTGAATAAGGATTTTCGGAGAATAGTGAGCTTTTTTTTTATCCAGTTTTGCAATCTTTACTGATATGCATAAGGGCTACTTGCATGAGGTCAGCGTTGCAGAAATGAGCTGTTGAACTCAATATTTTATAGCTGTGCCACCTCTCAAGCACCCATTTCCTCCTCATCTCCAGACAAGGTTATGCCTCTACCTTCCATGGCTGTCAATTCTGAGCAATTTCAAGACTTCACAGAGAAGGCAGCTGACACTTTTCAGATTTCACTAAAAAGGTGAAGGATTTACAATGCAAGATGTTGGATATTCTGCAGTCAGCACACCCTCCAGGCATTCCCCATCAACAAGACATTATTTGATCCAGTGAAGACTGTGACAAGTACCTGCTACTATTCCACCAACATGTAGAAGGATGGATGAAAAGTATTACATTACCCTGATTTCTTGTTCTCTCACCTAAGTCCTAGCATGTGGATGAGGTAAATGAGTGAGGCAGGCAACACTTCTCCACGTGGCAATGACCAAAAAAAACCTGGATCCGTTTGGACAGAAGTCCTATGTGCCAGGAACACTGCTGTTCAGAATCACAACCTATCAGGTGGTCATGGCCAAATACAATTTCACATACTATAATGGTAGATGGTCTTTATTAAATATCTGCCATTGGAATATAAGGAGCAATTCCACTCCATTATTTTAGAGGGCCAGTTATTGGCCAGAACAACTCCCCAGCATTCCTGGCTGCTGCTGACGCTGTTCCCAAGTCCATCTCCACTGTTATAAGCATGCAGCAGGCATCATAGCTCTAGCTCTTCATCTCTGAATATGGCCTTTTTAATAGTCATCACATCATCCTGTACAGTTGGGGAGACTGGTGTCTTGATGGCAGATCACCCTTTACAGTATTCTTCAACCATAAGGTTTCTTTATGCCCACAGTTCTCTTGGAGTTCCACCGTAATCATTCTATTCACCTCTCAGTGTTTTCTCCCAAAGCCGCATAATTCTCTGCAGAAGTCCTTTTTTCATACTCTGGGTGATAGAAGGGCTCTAATCTTCTACTTGGATAGGGCCAAGCACTTTCGATGGTTACTCAAATTGCTCGTCTCCTTTGCAGATATATTCTGGGAGTCCATAACCTCTGTTCAGAGACTATCAAGACAGGTATGTGGATGGATTGTGTTGTTTGAGACTGCAGGTAATGGTTGGACCTCCCTGATCCAGCACCCTCAGGACCTGAGTGATCCCAGCTAGGAATTTTTCTGGACCAGGGGAGGTCATTTCTGGCCTCACTGCCACTAGCTCCCCCAGCCTGGCTCCACTCCTGGCCTGTCCTCCCAGCTCCCCACCTACTACCAGCCCCACTGCTCTGCACAGCAGCCCACGGTCCTGCCTCTAGTGTTCCCAGCTCCGCCACGGCAGACCATTGCCCCACTGCCGGTGCTCCTGGCCCCACCAATAGCCCTGCTATGTAAGTGCCGGCCCTGGCAGCCCACGGTCTTGCTATCAGAGCTTCCGGCCCTGCTGTGACAGACTACTGCTGAATCATGGGCTTCTGGCTCCGCCAGTCCTACTGTGGCAGCACCAACCCTCTGATTGGGCTCCTGGCCCCACTGCAGCAGACCAACTCAGGCAGGGCTCCTAGCTGCTGGGCCCCCTGCAGCCAGGCTGGCTGGGTTCCTGGCCCCCACATGGCTCCTCCCTCTGGCCCTCCACTGGGATTCTCTGGTCTGGTAATATCCAGGGTCCTGCTTGAACCATGGATGTTGCCAGACCAGAGAGTCCCAGTTAAGAGAGGTTCAACCTGTAGTCATCTTCCTCAAAGGTGCTAGCACATTCGACCCGCTCACAAAGAACATGCTTACAAACATACTGATACATGATATGTGTAGGGCCTTTGGCACATAAAAGAATTATGCTTTAATCCATGCAGTCAGATCTGATGCAGCCCTGAGTACTGCAGTACTATCTTCAGTTCTAGACTCAATTCTGATGCACCCTCTTTCCTCTAAGGAAACTGCTTGGAAGTCGCCTGAAGTGGGGCACCCATGGAGCCATTACTGGAAGAAGAGGTTACTCACCTTGGGTATGTCTGCACTTGCACCCTAGTTCGAACTAGGGATGCAAATGTAGGTGACTGAAATTGCTAATGAGGTGAGGATTTAAATATCCTGTGCTTCATTAGCATGATCTCGCCGGCACGTCACTCCGCTCAACAGCTGTTTCAAAAGTGAAAGTGCACGCCAGGACACATTAGTTCGAACCAAACCCCTTGAGGAGTAACGTTAGTTCAAACCAAGGGGTTTGGTTCGAACTAACGCGTCCCGGCACGCACTTTCACTTTCGAAACAGCTGTTGAGCGGAGTAACGCGCCGGCGAGATCATGCTAATGAAGCGCGAGATATTTAAATCCATGCTTCATTAGCAATTTCGGTTGCCTACATTTGCATCCCTAGTACGAACTAGGGTGCAAGTGTAGACATAACCCTTGTGCAGTAATTGCAGTTCTTAGAGATGTGTGTCTCTGGGTGGAGGAAATGAAGGCTGTTCACCCATGCATCCCTATGTAGCCTCAGTGTCAAGCATGAGAAGGCACAGGACACGTGTGGGCCATACAGGAACAGATGGTGAAAAATCCAGGGCAGAAGAAGAACATTACCTGAAGTGGAGCAGCCATGGGACACACCTCTTGAAAATTGTAATTATGCCACAGGGTGAGTAAATTATTTCATCTTTAAAAGGGAACTAAAATCACATTTATTTTGAGTTGCTACAGGGACAAACTTGAAGATAAACCTGGGTAATTGACTGAACATGATACCAAGCATTGAAACAAAATGACATACTGGTGTTCTCAGACATACTATTCCTAGAATCATATACAATATAGCTGAAGGTGCAAAAATTCAGATAAATTAAATTGGATTTTCATGAAATTATCCATACAAGGAACTCTTAGTATGAATGGAAAAGCACAATTTGACTGTAGTTTTAATAAATGCTTTGATCCTTTACTTTTATATTCAGTGTACAGTCATTTTCCATAGTTTCATGTTCAATATTTTAATCCTGCTCAGTTGTTTTGATACAAAAATGTAGACAATGTATGGTGTCTAAAATACTGCAAATTTCTATAGCTATTTGCTCAGCTGGGGCCCAATTGTGACGTAAATGCGACATTCTGGTTTCAGTGGGAGCAATGGAAAAGTATTTATGTTTCAAGTTTATCACAGAAATGAGACATAACGAAGACTTCTTATTTTGTGACTTCAAAGTCCTGATCAGGGACTACTTCCTGCTGAAGCCACTGAGCTCTGGTCACCCAAAGTGGTATAAGGAACAGGGTACATGATTATGCATTCTCTCTCCAATGGAACTCTACCTGCTAGGAGGGAAACACATATTGCAATTCTGGGGGAGTCATACAGTCACTATGCTCCCCAGCAGCTCATGAGGCACAGTTTCAACATGAGCTTGTGCCATATGGGCATTGTCTAGTCCTAAGCTTTCATATTTAAAACATAACTTCTACATCATTTTCTATTAAGATAAATAATAGTCATAATAATAAATGCAGCTTTATGTGCCTACATTGTGCATGTTGCTTTATACAACACAAAGGCGGACACAGTCCCAGCTCCAAGGAACCTACAGGTTAAACACTCAGATAGCAGAACGCATACTCTGGGGAAAAGAATAATGCTGAAATAGGCCCATCCATGTCATACACTCAGCTGTTTTGAGCAACCCAATTGCATACAGTTCTTTATTGTAGCACAGATTCAACTAAACGGTGTCCCTGAACCATGATAAGGCATTGTATATTGAATAAGCATATATGGGGGGACAAGGAGAGAGAAAATAAAATACAAACAACATCAAATGATTGCAGAACTGGTTTGAATGTTTTTATAAAGAAAATGTTCTGACAGTAAGGGACATAAACAATTGGAAGGCCACAGAGAATAAGAAACAAAGCTTATATTTCATGTAAGTAAATGTGAGAGAACTTTAGAAGGCAATGCAAAATGAACATATGGATAATATATTCCTGTCATCTACAAAAGCTGCCTGGTTTTTGCGACTAATTCCTTTAAATTACAATAATGCCAAGGGTTTGAAGTTGGGCAAATTGTATAATCTGGAAGCAGCTTAATAAGTTTTATTATTGCAGGAATGGATTCAAGACTAATAGCAATGCCATCTGTACTGTGTGCACCTAGTACAGGGGTGGCCAACCCATTAAACAAAGAGAGCCGAAACAGCGGCAGATAAAATGCGAAGAGCTGAACCAGAATATTTTTGTTGAGCAAAAAAAAAAGGGGGGGGAGGAAGTGCACCCCACCAGCCCCCTCCACCCCGAGTTGTTGAGAAAAAAAACGGACACTGCCCCTTTAAAAGACAAGGCTTTTTGGCCACATCAGGCTCCAGTTGGCCGCCGCCATCTTGGCAACGCCATTTTGAATCGCCACACTGGACGGCTCCCCTACCGGGGATTATTTCTAGGAGCACAGGGGCAGCTTCACGAGCTGTGGGGGAGGCTTCACGAGCCGCACTTTAAGGAGGGAAAAGCCACATGCAGCTCACAAACCGTGGGTTGGCCACCCCGACCTAGTACCTTCGTCAATATTTGCTATTTGCTTCTTGAGATGCCACTTAAATGGTCTGAATGAAGTTTGGGTATGTGGAATTTTTTCTTTGAAGACAAGTTCTAGATAGTATATATCTGCTATCTATATTTATAGCTTGTTTATATTACAGCAGTGTACTATCAACTAAACTTGTCCATTTCTTTTACTATGACTCATTAAGTTTGTAGCCCATAGGGCTAATCTGCATGCTTGCCTATAAATTTCGTATTTACATAAGAACAGCCATACTCAGAACAAAGATTCATCTAGCCCAGTATCCTGTTCTCTGACAGTGGCCAATACCAGGTGCCCTAAAGAAAATGAACAGAATAGGTAATCATCAAGTGATCCCTCTCCTGTCACCCATTCCCAGTTTCTGACAAACAGAGGCTACGCGCACTATTCATGCCCATCCTGACTAATAGCCATTGATGGACCTATCCTCCATGTGTTTATCTAGTTCTCTTTTGAACCATGTTAAAGATCTGGTCTTCGCAACATCCTCTAGCAAGGAGTTCCCCAGGTTGACTGTGCATTGCATAAAGAAAGACTTCTTTTTGTTTCTTTTAAACCTGCTACCTATTAATTTCATTTGGTGACCCCTAGTTCTTGTGTTATGGGAACAAGTAAATAACTTTCCCTTATTCACTTTCACCTTGGACACAATGGGAAGCTCCTCATTCACAGAGATCCTTCTCATTAACCCACTCAAAGCCAGAGTCATTCACAAGATTTTCCCAGGCATTGAGGGTAACATGGATCTCTTGAAGTTTATTGCAGTATAACATTGAGTGAAGGTTTCTTTTAGGGAGGGTTGTTTTTGTATTTCTACTATAAAGCCTCTCTTCCACCCCAGGAAAGTTTGAAGGGCTATTTTGTTACTTATTTTAAGCATTTCTCCAGTAATGTTGTCCTCTCTAGCTTCTTTCCCAAGTTTACTGATGGCTTCTCTAACCTCTTCCATTGTAATATGTCTTAAATCAGTATCAATCTCTGTTGGTAGAGCTTCATCACATATTTCTAGTAGTTCACGTGGCTTGGTCTACTTAATGCTGCCAGAGAATGTTCTGCCCATCCTTTCCTTTGTTATTCTGTACTAAGAGTCTTTCCATTTTCAATTTTAATAGGGTCTCCAATGCCACTATTAGCTGTTTTATTATTTTATACAAGATTATAAGGTCACCTCTTTGGCAAATATCTTCAGCCTCTCAGCATTTTCTGTCAATACATGCCCTTGCATCTCTGCGAGCACTCTTTATTGTATCTCTGTCTAGAGCATTGCATTCTTCTTGACACTTGTTTTTCCCTTCACATGTCAGCATTCAGGAGTTTTTGCTTTACACTTCTATTTTTCCATTGCTATCCAAATAGCATCACTAATTCATTCTTCTGTTTAGATTTTGTTGTTATTAGCACTAACTTTCTAGTATCTGTTGTTTTACTGGAGAATATCAAAGTTTTGGTTTACTTCAGGTGACTTCATTAGAACATTGACTTTATTCTTCAGTTCAAGCTGAAAAGCACTTTTTGTGACTGAGTTTCAATTACACATGGTTCAGACATTGTCTTATAACTTTCTTTACCTTCTTTGACTTGATTTTCAGTTTAACAGTACAAAAGTCTTTACCCCCTGTACACACTGCTCCCCTGTACACACACAAATCTGCCAAGTGCAAAACTTTCAAGATTTGCAGATATGATCAGTCTGATTCATTGTAGTATAATTTTGGCATCGTATGTCCCTTTATGGATTTCTTTAAGAGGGAATATTGTTCCACCTATCACTATGTGTTCACATTACAGCTTCCTGCAAATCATTCACCATTTTGATTCATGTCCAGACCCTGCCTGCACTTGCTCATAACTTTATCCAAGCCATCCGTGTCACTTCCAACCTATGTATTAAAATCACCCAGTAGCCTCTATGATACGACGTTTTGGATCTCCATGAACACATTCTGAAATAAATAAAAAATGATATTTTATTGCTCAGCTGACTTTTTGCTGGTTGGTGAATAGGTGTATGAGTTAGTTTGAAGAATGTCATTTGAAAGCAAACTCTAATAACTTTCCATTGACTGACTCTCACTCAGTCTGTCTCTGCTTGGCTTCATTCAACATCAACAATGCTACATCCATTTCATGTCTTTAATCCACATTCCTGGAGTAGATTATGGTCTTCTTTGTTTCACTAAAGTGTAGTTTGTTTGAACCCATTGAGCTATACTCACTGAGTTGAAGGCCATCGAGATGGTATCAGTACGTCTTGAATTATCTGAGCAGTTTTCGGTGTTTTGTACATTGTTTTCACATTCCAAAGTCTTTCATTATTGATCTGGTCTTAAGCAAGTGACTTCTCAGAACATGGGCTTCCTTTCTGACCAATGACTGTTGTATTCATCACGTGAAGCTGATCTCTTGTTTAAAACATCTGAACACTGCTGTGGATCCTGATGTTCATTTCTGTCCTAAATTTGTTTATATGTTGGGGTTAACAGGCCCATGTACACACTTAGGGCCTCAGTTTCTTATTTATTATTTAGCGCGGTCCATCCATGGATGTTTGCCCATCTGCCACCCAGAAGATACACTTGGTAGCTTCAGGTACCCCCAAAGGGGTATCTAATTACTTAGCCATTATTTAGCTAGTTTGAAGGTGTTATTAGACTGGGCCTCTGCTTGCTCATTTGTCCTCTCTTAGATTTGGAAAGGGGAAAGGAACATTCCCAATTATCCCTTTTGTTTGTTTATAAGAACATAAGAATGGCCGTACTGGGTCAGACCAAAGGTCCATCTAGCCCAGTATCCTGTCTGCCGACAGTGGCCAGCACCAGGTGCCCCAGAGAGGGTGGACCGAAGACAATGATCAAGCGATTTTTCTCCTGCCATCCCTCTCTAGCCTCTGACAAACAGAGGCCAAGGACACCATTTTATCCCCTGGCTAATAGCCTTTTATGGACCTAACCTCCATGAAATTATCTAGCTTCTCTTTAAACTCTATTATAGTCCTAGCCTTCACAGCCTCCTCTGGCAAGGAGTTCCACAGGCTGACTACACGCTGTGTGAAGAAGAACTTTCTTTTATTAGTTTTAAACCTGCTACCCATTAATTTCATTTGGTGTCCTCTAATTCTTCTGTTTAGGGAACTAATAAATAACTTTTCTTTATTGGCCCTCTCCACACCACTCATGATTTTATATACTTCTATCATATCCCCCCTCAGTCTCCTCTTTTCTAAACTGAAAAGTCCCAGTCGCTTTAACCTCTCCTTGTATGGGACCCGTTCCAAACCCCTAATCATTTTAGTTGCCCTTTTCTGAACCCTTTCCAAGGCCAAAATATCTTTTTTGAGGTGAGAAGACCACATCTGTACACAGTATTCAAGATGTGGGCGTACCATAGTTTTATACAGGGGCAGTAAGATATTCTGGGTCTTATTTTCTATCCCTTTCTTAATAATTCCTAGCATCCTATTTGCCTTTTTGACCGCCGCTGCACACTGCGTGGAAGTTTTCAGAGAACTGTCCACGATAACTCCAAGAACTCTTTCCTGATTTGTCGTAGCCAAATTAGCCCCCATCATACTGTACGTATAGTTGGGGTTATTTTTCCCGATGTGCATTACTTTACACTTATCCACATTAAATTTCATTTGCCATTTTGTTGCCCAATCACTCAGTTTGGTGAGATCTTCTTGGAGTCCCTCACAGTCTGCTTCTGTCTTGACTATCCTAAACAGTTTGGTCTCATCCACAGACTTTACCACCTCACTGCTTACCCCTTTCTCCAGATCATTTATGAATAAGTTGAACAGGATTGGTCCTAGGACCGACCCTTGGGGGACACCACTAGTTACCCCTCTCCATTCTGAAAATTTACCATTTATTCCTACCCTTTGTTTCCTGTCTTTTAACCAGTTCTCAATCCAAGAAAGGACATTCCCTCTTATCCCATGGCCATGTAATTTATACAAGAGCCTTTGGTGAGGGACCTTGTCAAAGGCTTTCTGAAAATCTAAGTATACTATATCTACTGGATCCCCCTTGTCCGCATGTTTGTTAACCCCTTCAAAGAACTCTAATAGATTAGTAAGACAGGATTTCCCTTTACAGAAACCATGTTGACTTTTGTCCAACAAATTATGTTCTTCTACATGCTTCACAATTTTATTCTTTACTATTGTTTCGACTAATTTGCCCGGTACTGAAGTTAGACTTACCGGTCTGTAATTGCCCGGATCGCCTCTGGAGCCCTTTTTAAATATTGGTGTCACGTTATCTACCTTCCAGTCATTAGGTACAGAAGCCGAAATAAGGGATAGGTTACAAACCACAGTTAATAGTTCAGCAATTTCCCATTTGAGTTCTTTTAGAACCCTTGGATGAATGCCATCCGGTCCCGGAGATTTGTTAACATTAAGTTTTTCTATTTGTTCCAAAACCTCCTCTTATGACACTTCAATCCGGGACAGTTCCTCAGATTCATCACCCACAAAGGACGGTGCAGATTTGGGAATCTCCCCAACATCCTCAGCCGTGAAGACTGAAGCAAAGAAATCATTTAGTTTCTCCGCAATGGCTTTATCGTCCTTGATTGCGCCTTTTATAGTTCGATCGTCTAGGGGACCCACAGGTTTTTTAGCAGGCTTCCTGCTTCTAATGTACTTAAAAAACATTTTGTTATTTCTTTTTGAGTTTTTGGCTAGCTGTTCCTCAAAATCTTTTTTTGCTTTTCTTATTACATTTTTACACTGATTTGACAGTGTTTATGTTCCTTTCTATTTATCTCACTAGGATTGGACTTCCACTTCTTAAAAGATGCCTTTTTGTCCCTCACTGCTTCTTTTACATGGTGGTTAAGCCACGGTGACACTTTTTTAGGTCTCTTGTTTATGGACCTCTGTTATCTCAAACTATAAATCAATATTCTGTGGGCATGGACAAAGACCTTTGTATAGCTAAAGTGAAAATCAAGTTAAAGATGATGAAGCGGGTTAACAGACCATGCAGTTGTCTTTTACACTTAACCTTGATGGACTCTCTGCTTCTTTTTTTTTATCAAGAAGCCCAAACCAGAATGTTCCAGAAAGAGGATGCAGTACCTGCAGTCAGGAGTCACATTTATGGAGAAGGGGAATATCTTCAGAGAAGCCAAGCTCTAGTGGTGAGTAATTACCCTGTATGGCACTTTCATCTACAAAAGAGGGTTCTACCAAACAACTACAACTGTTGCTATAATCTGTATGAATCCATGTGTGTTCACATTTCAAAAATGGGGTAGGTTTTCTGCTAGATTTAAAATTATTTTAAAACTTAATTTCCTAGGAAAAGCATTTTCTATGAATTTATTCCACGGCATTAGCATATGAGTAAATAATTATATAAGTGATGCATATTTGATATTCTGAGTCATAATAAGCCATCAATTCGTAAGAAAATTTTACTCAATGTGGGAATGAATACTCTGAGATTTGATCATTAACATGCTATGCAAGTTGGAAGAAAATACCATAGAAAGTACACACAAGCTCTCCAGATTAATTTTAAAACTCAGATCTCAGCAACAGAACTAACTGCTATAAAAGACCTGATCTTGCATTATTTTCTTGTATACCCAAAGTTCCCAGTGAAGCCACTGGGAATGGATCAAGGAGTATGGGATGAGGCCTAAATCATTGTTGTGAAATAAATTGAAATTCATTTTACACTACTCTTATGTATTCCAACTTAATATACACTAGAAGTTTAATTGACAGCTCAATAAAGGAGCATACAGCTCAGTCAAGGAGGATAAATTGAATACAGCTGTAGAGGAACACAGTTCAGCTAGTTGAGGTGCATTATAGCTGTTAATTAATACTCCACAGGTACAGATAACTCATAAGTCAAAGCTGTATGAGTTATGTGGTGTGATGTGGTGATTTATACATCAATCAAGTCTCAAATGGCAGTGGGATTTACTAACCCTCTTTACCCTTTTCAAGAAGGCCAACGAGAATAAAAGAATGAGAGGAAATAACTGCAGTAATAACACAAAAAAGAGTCAGACTAACAAACTGTTTGTTTCCCATCCATAATAAAAGGTGATACAGTGCAGTTCCATCTATTTATATAGAGTGTCCTTTGTGCAGAGTACAATGCAGGAAGAGGTACATTAGGGAGTTGATGCATCACGGAGCTCTGAACAACAAGTCTTACATCAGCAGAAAAGTCAAACCAATACGTGGAAATGGCAAAGAGTAAAAGGACAGAAGTGTGAAATTTAAAAGCTGCAAAGATGCAAATAATTGAAACTTGTAGAAACTGGCTAATGGGAGGAGAATTCAAGTATGTAGTAACAAGAGAGAGAAAGGGAGTGAACGCTGATTTAATAATGAAAGGATCTGATCCAGCTTAGGGAACGAAGACCCATTTTTAGGCACCACAGTGATCAGCAGAATTCTTGCTCAGCTTCTACCTAAGCCTATAGATGCCAAAATTCACTTGGAACATAAATTTTCTGCAGTAAAGGTCCACTTGGGGCCTATGTTGCTGCCTAACTCTAGGTACCTGGATGCCTATCTCCTGTCCCAGAACCATTCCCAGAAGGTGCTTGTCTGCCTAACTTGACATTTGGGGTCTGACTGAATCCCAAAATATCGGGGATGGGGGGTAGTGCAAGGAGAACAAGGATATTCTCCTTATATCCAAGCTTGGC
Source organism: Pelochelys cantorii (assembly GCA_032595735.1). Classification (NCBI taxonomy): domain Eukaryota; kingdom Metazoa; phylum Chordata; order Testudines; family Trionychidae; genus Pelochelys; species Pelochelys cantorii. The sequence continues at coordinate 59,760,081 of CM064328.1, read as the reverse complement.
AGGATTCAAATGAAATCAATAATTGTCATTAAATATTGATTTCAGCTGACACACTGAAATCAATGACAAGAAATACTAGTTTGTTAACATCAGCCTTCGCTCCTTGCCTACCCAGGGAGTGGGTGTGAGTATCCCTGTAGCATCGTAGGGAGCCCTCTACACTATCACAGCTCCGCTCCCTCACTCCCATGACAGCAGTGCTGCAGACAGCTCCCTGCATGGCCACAGGGCCAGTGACACCAGTCCCTGCTGGCACAAGGCACAGAAAAGGCTACAGTCCTCATCCAGTGGTTCAGGGACCCTCAGCCAGAGCTGCAAGGAGGAGTATGAGCCCATAACTACTATACTGCTGAATGGCTCCATCACTGGGCAGGAGCCATTCATCAGATTAGCCTCTCTCCCCCATCCCCAAGTCTTAAGCTCACCTTGCTCCATGCAGTCATGGTCTGGAGAGTCTCTGCTCCCCAGATCACAGCCTCCCCTACATCTTTCTCCCTGGTATCTTGAGCTCCTCAGTCATGCCTGGACCTCTCTGGAGCACTGTCCCAAACCTAACCTTACCTCCTCTCTAGTTTCCTGCAACTTTAACATTAATACATCTTCAAAATAAAATTGATATTAATCACTGGAATAGCAAGAAATAGTAATTGAATTATGTCAACGCTATAACCTTGAGCCCTCTAGTTAGGGTATTCACCTGGGATGTGAGAAACCCCCAATCAATGTTCCTTGTGTGGATTTTTTCCATCCATGTGCAGAATAATTTTGATGTGTGAATGTGCACCACCAATGGAAACACAAAACCTAGCTGTGGGCGCTCTGCTAATCAACTGGGCAGCATTTGAATTTATCCTGAGCAGCCACACAAGCACACTGCTTACAGGGAATTCTGGCTCCAGTTCACATCTCCTCCTCCACTTGATGAGAAGGGATTTCAGTAGGGATCCACCATGTCTCAGGTGAATGCTCTAACCACTGGGCTAAGGGATATTCTGATGTGGTTCTCCCACCATCTCTCATATTGAACTGTTCCTATTTAATTGAATAATTGTATATTAATTGGACCAGAGAGTGGGACTCACTCTATAATCAGTGATTAGAGCACTCACCTAAGAAGAGGCAGATTCCCTGTACAAATCTTTTTTTATCAGGTAGCAGGTGGAATTTAATTAGTGGTCTCACACATCCCAGGTTAGTACCTTAAGGATATAGGTTATAAGGAAAGTCTTTCTCCTACCAGCTTCCTTTGGCCACACTGGATTTAAGCCACTTTTAAGCATATAGTCAAGCCTTGGACAAGACCTAGGTGGAGGTGCACATGTCTACCTCCTGTTTGTGGATAACTAGCAGAAATAGTCACCTCTTTATAGCCCAAACTTGAACATCCATCTTGTGAGGGAGCAAGACTTAGTACACAACTCTTCAATTTGCATCTCCTATTAACAAGCTTAGATGGCTCCCTGCGTAGCGTGCTAGCTGCATGGATCACATTCTCAGGCATCTATCTCTTACCCATTCATTGTATCCAGCCCTCATTGCCTAGCTCATGTGGATCACTGTGTTATTCCTGTAACTTTTCTAGGCATCTAAAAGTTACATATTCTGTTGCTAAATGTGATAATGCCTAAATCCCTTTGTGGACCTAGGCCTAAGACTAAAATGAAAAGGGCAATTTTAAGACAATCCAATGGCTCAGTGGGGTAATCTTCCAGCTAAATAGAGTAGCACAATTAAAAGGACTTTGGAGCAGACAGACAGGAGGACGAGATTGGAATCACAGAATAAAGCAGGAAGGGAAGGTCAGAGAATCCACAGGGAACTCTGAAATTTAGAAGGAAAACTTGATTTGGAAATGGCTGAAATAATACCCAGAAGTGAAAGGAAAGGGGACAATAAAGTCTATGTCCTTGTCTAGCGTATGTAGACACCAACCCTTAGTGAATGCCCCTGTATGTGCTTAGTAGCCCATACTCTTTCCTCTTCCATGTAGAAATGGATAATGTTTCTTCAGATGTCTAGGGATCATTGCTAAATGCAAAATTAATCTTTTTACAGGTGCTGCTTGATTTATTAGGGAACCTTGATAACATCTGAACTGAAGTGAGAGAGGGAACCTGGCAATTATTTGGCTATTTAGTAAGCTTTGCAGAAGACTGGCCTAGAAAATAGCATTTTGTTTTTGCTGAAGCTGAAGTCATGCCATGGGGTAAAATAGGCCCCAGCTGGTTTAAGGGGCAGAAGTCTTTAATAAATTAGGGACTACATAAGTATCCACAAGCAATTTAAGTTTTACGAAACTGGCAGGAGATTTTTAAAAAATATTTAAGTGTAAAATGTTCTTAAAGGTAAAAAAAAATGTAGAAAACAGCTTTCTAAACATTCTGGCTGTGTTCAGTGGTTAAATTAGAATGGTTAATACAAGTTGATGTTCATAAGACAAACAATTCAAGAAGTTAGATTGATAACATATGGTATGCTTTAAATATATGAGTTACAGAATGAGAGGAATATCAGCCAGGACAGTTGTGGGATGTGCACATTGAAAAGACAACACTGGAATCACAGGATGAGATAAACATTAGAAACTGGAGAATCTGTGAGAGACCGAGGTACAATAAAGTTCTAAATGAAATAACTGAGTGCAGTAGATTCCAGATACTGGTTGGTATTGATTGTGATTCAGTGGAAGTTGTAGCACAATTTAATGGACTGATAAAAGCAAAGTACAGTGTATTATTTGTTCAGGACCATTTCTGCAAAAGTACAATGAGCTAAGAGGAGAGTGACTAGTTATCTAGTCACAAAAGATGTTAAAACAAAAGGCTGATCAATTAGTCTGATGAGACAGGGAAGAGTCTGTTGTACATATTGACATAAATGTTACCTAGTAACTAATAAAAGAGTAAGACACTTCAATTAGTGTAAATATATTTGCTTTTTGACTGGCACTTTCTTTATTAATGTTTAGCAAAACATTCTCAAGAGGTGTCATGGCCAGCTCCACCTACAATAAGCAGTTTAGCAGTGCTCTGGAGAACTGGTTAATACAAGACTGTAACAGTATCAGGGTTCAAGATTAGAAATTAGAAAATCAGAGTGACCCTATTTCTTTTAATTAACTGATAATGTTTAGATAGAAATGGTGAAGGGTTGTGCAACAGAGCTATGGCTTATTCTTACAGACTAAACCTTATTTTAATGTATCCCAATACATGCAAGATCCAGAGCACAGAATTTAAGTAAATAAATGCAGTGTGATCAGTGTATTTTCAAGCTAAAATATCAGTTTTTGCCTTAGACACCAACAGAAATTTTAAGCTTGAAAAAAATCCACACTACTCAGATGTTATATAATAACACATTCTAGTTTCTGAAAATATTCGCAACATCAAGGCTTCCTTTCATGCAAAGCTTGTTTACTTTATAAGGGCTGCATGAACCAATGGAAACCCAGACACTAACAAGACATGAAAAACTTTGATTTGCATTAGTATTTAGTGTTCTGGCATGACACAAAAGGAGGGATTCTGTGGGAGGAACACCTTATTCTAATCTTGACTGAGATGCAGAATTCATGGCTTTCACCAAACCACCTATTGATCTGTTGTGGAGGGAATTTTCTTTTTTCTAAAGATGCTCCATTAGTTTGGCAGGTGAAAGAGGAGCTAAATGGCCTTATGGAGATTTTCTTCCAAATTGTGAGAGCTTTCTCTGGTAGTGCAAGATCTCAACATTGGTGCTATGAAGAAGATGTATCTGCAACAAACAGATATTGTCATATACTAAATAAAGAGATTGATGAATCTTTGTTGAATAGAAGAACAGGTCATGTTAATCATCAGATATTACAATACTGCTGGTATCCCTAGATGGAGTGCTTATATGCAGCATAATTAAATGGCAAATGTAATCATGTCTTCCTAGAAAACCTCTGGGGATTTTTTATTATTATTGTATTTTATAATCTCACTCTCTGATGTGTGCTTAAGAATTTTACAAAAGCTCTCCATTCTTGTGCTCTTGCAGTGAAGGAGAAGCAAAATCACTTTATTAAATCTGCTCTATCAATTATTTTAATTTCCCATTACCTTTTTCTAGTCAACTAGTTTTCCATACCGAAAAACTGCCTTGCAAGATTTTACCCTATATGATACAGTGCTTGTTTATGACGCCAGACTTACTGAATTAGGCCCAGAATAATTTGTGATCAGGTGCAGTAGATAGTGTAAATTACCAAGGTGTGAGTGACTAAGTGGTCGTTGTGGTGGCACTTTGGAGCCCTGGTGACTTGAAGACATCTAAATTGTCAAAATAATTTTAATTTGTTTTTTTCCTGTTTTAGCTTACGAATCTACCAGATCTAATCAAATCTAATTTTCACCTGTATTCCCTATGTTAGGCATGCAGTCATCACCAGCCTTCACAATGAAAATGGAAACAAAGAAGTCATTAAACACCTCTGCCATTTCCAGATTTTCTGTAATTATTATTAAGTAATAGACCTACCTTGTCCTTAGTCTTCCTGTTTCTTTTAATGTATTTGTAGACCATTTTCTTGTTACCCTTTATTGTGTCTAGCTAATCTGACCTTTCTAATTTTGCCTCTCCATATTTTTGTTATTTTTTTATATTCATCCCTTGTAACTTGACATAGTTTCCACTTTTTGTAGGACTCCTTCTTGGTTTTTAGACCATTCAATATCTCCTTGTTAAGCCAGGATGATCTGTTGCCAAACTTCCTATCTTTCCTCCATGGTGGAATAGTTTGCTCTTGCAATCTTAGTAATGTCTCTTTGAAAAACTGACAACTGTCCTCAATTGTTTTTCCTCTTATACTTACTTCCCATGGGATATTACCAGCCAACTCCCAAAGTTAGCTAAAGTCTGATTTCTTGAAATCCATTGTCTTTATTTTGCTGTTCTCCCTCCTAGCATTCCTTAGAATCATTAACTTTATCATTTCATGATCACTTCCACCCAAACTGCCTTCCACTTTCAAATGTTCAACCAGTTCCTCCCTGTTTGTTAAAATCAAATCTAGAACAGCCTCCCCTCAGTAGCTTTCTCTACCTTCTGAAATAAAACTTTGTCTCCAATACATTCCAGTAACTTGTTAGATAATCTGTGCCCTGCTGTGTTATTTTCCCAACAGATGTCTGGATAGTTGAAGTTCTCCATTGCCACTGAGGTTATGTCTATACTGCAGAGCTTTTCTGGGATACCAGAGGTATCCCGGAAAAGCTATGCCATGTCCAAGGAACACATCTGCTCTTTCAGAACAGTTTCTGAAAAAGCGGACACATTCTTTCGTCATCCCTGTATTTCTCATTGTATGAGGAATAAGGGATGCTCCGAAAAAGGAGGTTTTTCCTAAATTTGATCCTGTGTAGATGCCAAAATTTGGCCCCCTTTTTTTATCCTTATCAAGAGAATTTCAATAAGTCTGCGTTCCATCTCCACCTCAACTTCAGTCCATTTGTATATATTTTTAATATATGTCAACACCTCCTCCACTTTTCCCTGCCTGTACTTCCTGAGAAAGCTGTACTTTCTCAACCAATATTCTAGTCATGCATATTATCCCACCAAGTCTTTGTGATGCCAACTGCATCATAGTTGTGTTTATTTACTAGTATTTTGAGTTCAAGCTCATACCCCATATTTCTCACATTAGTATACAGACAACTAAGATACTGATTTTATTTCTCACTCTCCTCCCTTCCTCCCCACCCTCCTGTTCTGTATTGTGTCTCATTTATCTCTGCTTTTTCCAATTTCTGACCTGTCTCCCAGGTCTCCATGTTTTTCATTTACCTGTGAGTGTTGGTCATCTGCTTCCTGTCAAACATAGTTTAAAGCCCTCCTCACTAGGTTAAGCAGTTGGTATCCAGAAATACTATTCCCCTTTCCCAATAGGTGGACCACATCTCTGCTTAGCAGTCCTTTTTGGAACAGCATCCTATGGTCAAGGAAACCAAAGCCCTCCAGGCAACACCCTCTTTGCAGATAGGCATTCATCTCCAGGCTGCATTTGTCTCTGCCTGGGCCCCTACCTGTAACCAGAAGGATTGAAGAGATGACCACCTGCATTCCAGTCTCCTTTACCCATTTTCCCAGAGCTTCTGATCTATCAGGCCTATACCTCTCAGTATCATTAGTGCCCAAATAAATGAGTAATATGGAGTAGTACAGGTTGAGCCTCTGTAGTCCAGCATCCTTGGGACCAAAACAATGCTGAGCCAGAGACTTTGCTGAACCATCAGAGGTCAATATTGTCTAGCGGCATTACCAACACTTCCACTGCTTACTGGGCTCTTATTTAGAGCTAATTTAGGGGTCAATTAATGCTAAATAACCTCACAGAACACTGAAAGCCAGGATTGCTGGCTGTTAACAAACTTTATGGGACCATGGAAAACTTAGCCACACTCACGATAAGTGGACATCTGGCTAACTAAAGTCATGCTTGAGATGGATGTTGTCGGACCAGAGAGTGCTGGACTACAAAGGCTCAACCTTAGTTAGAGGACCGGATGCATACCTCCCAGGATGCCATGTCAGGGTGACAGATAGGTGCCTCCTTCCCCCTGTGTTTCCTTTTTGGGAGTGGTGACTGCACACCTCCCAGCATTGGGGGTACATGACTTTTTGTCCCTCACCTTAGGAAGTGATTCCTCATCTCTCATTGTCAGGGAAACATAATGGTTCTCCATCACCATGGTGAGTGGGTTGGGATTAGGGATGGAATACTGCCTGCTGCCAGAAGTAACCAACTGTCAGTGTCCTTTCTGTGACAGAGTCATCTCCTCCCCCAGTGGCGTGACAGCAGTCCTCTGAGGCTGAATAGCTGTTTCAGTCTTGGATGTCTGCAGATGAATATTCTCAAGGAATTCCTCACGGGCACAGATGCTCCTCAGCATAGCCACCTCCTCCTGTAACTCTCCCACCTATTTTCTGAGAAATTCCACCAGCAAGCACCTTTTACACTGGATGGTCCCATCACCTGGTTTTCTGTAAGCAGGAAATGCAGGTCACAGTATCTGCAAAACCACACTATGATATAGGTAGAGGCAGCTGTCCGGTTGTCTGGATAGAGGCACAGGTAGAGGAGACAGGAGCATATTGGTTATATTAGGACTCCTCCTTACAAACTCTCTCTCAAACTCCCCTGTTTGCAAGCTTCCCCTGGTTGTTTAGCCTCTGGCTTTTTAGGTTTTCTCTCCTAGGTCAGTCTTACCCATTATTAACCACAGTGTGTGTATGTATGCCTATATTGCTTCTCCTGCAACTACAAAGGCATAAGAACAGAATCAGTTTTGGGGAACAATTTTGGTAGGACTAAACACTTCCAAGGCTATAATTCATTAGGCAAGGAAAATTTCACAGAAAGAAGCCTCACATAACCCTTTCAGTGCTTATTGCAAGTGCTCTCCACTAAAGGGCTGGTAAGGATCTTTCATATCCCCTTCCCTATCTCACAGTATCTTTCATATCCCCTTCCCTCCAGCAGGAACCTCTACCTCTTCCTTTTTTCTTGCTCTCTCTTTGGAATAAGAAAACCCCTCTCTTTTAAACCCTGCTGTCTGTGATGTTTGTACTGACTCCCACTCCTACTTTCCATGGCTCATGTTTTCTCTATTCTCTCAAATCCTTTGTCTGCCAACCCCATCCTGTTCTTCTCAGATGCTACTCTCTTTGCCCTGGTTCCTTCCTGGCCTGCTGGATGTGATGCCTCCTCATTCCTAGCCTGAGGGAGAGAACAGGAATCAGTAGCATGCTAGGAGAGAGGACAGATGTGATAGTCTACCAAGAATTTTGATCTGTCTATCTCCCAAGAGCCAGAAATCCTCCTGATATATGCTCAATACCCACAAAAATGGTCCCTAGATGATCAATATGTGACAATCTGTCACTTTCCAGCGAGTTAATTAATTAGTGGGAGTTCTTTACAGATGTTACATGATATATCCAATAGGATATGTCAAATGTAACATGTACTGTTAAGTCAACTGAGAGATAATATACACAGGCATCCTACAGATTCAGAGAGACTGGAATCTTTTACAAGTTGGGGAATAATACATTTCAATTTTCTCTGGATGCTACTGAAAGTATCTGCATGGGGTGTTGGGAAATATCCTTTTATCTATTTTAAACATATTATCTTTCATATTTATTAACCGTGATTTTGCTTTTTTACAATGAGTGGACCTCTGCTGAAGTGACCTTCTCCAAGGACATATCTACATTGCCGGGAAGATTGACACTGTGGTGGTCAATCTTCCAGAGGTCAATTTAGTGGGTCTAGTGGGGATATGCTAAATCGAACACGGAGGATGTACGCTGGTACTCCTTGCTGTTGTGAGGAGTAAGGGAAGTTGACAGGAGCATTTCACCCATCGACCTCCCACAGTGAGGAGGGTGCCCTCGCTTGGTTTATGGTACACTGACTCCAGCTATGTTATTTATGTAGCTGGAATTGTGTACCTTATGCTGACCTTCCCCCGTAGTGTAAACCTGCCCTATATGTTTTATATAGTTGTATCATGTCCTTTCTTATTTCCTTTATAGACTAAACAGTCCCCTTTTTTGTAGCATCTTCTCCCAAAAGTCTTGCCATGCCTCCAGTGTTTTTATTGCACATTCGAGGAAGAATGAAATACATTTACGTGGAGGAAAAAGTATCCTGTCCTTTTGCCATAAGGATCTTATTCCTTCCAGAAAATTACCATCTGCTGAAATAGCAAAAGCAAAATTGGGTTTTCCGTAATACTCCTTTTAGAAGCCATTTCAAGTTCAAACCCATATATTTAAGTCTATTCATTTCAGTGTCATTTGGTAACAACCTTATTCTATTACTTTCACTCACTATAAGTGCTTACCTTTGCATAATAAAACAATAAATCATGCAGATGAAATTTCTTAGCAATAAGGGGAATCTGTAATAGGTTTTATGATGTAATTTAGTCTCTTCAGTAATTAATAAAAGCCTTAGATAGCAGCAACTACTTTGATAGACTGTTATATTTTAAGAATGGAAAAATATTTAGAACATAAGACTAGCCATACTGAGTCAGACCAATGGCCTATCTAGTCCAGTATCTTGCCTTCTGACAGTGACCATGCTTTGGAGTGAACAAAACTGGGCAATTTCCAGTGATCTAGCCCCTGTTACTCAGTCCTAGTGTCTGGAAGTCAGAAGTTTAGAATTTATGTAGAAACCATTCTCTTGCTTTACCCAGCTGAAGTATACTTGAACCTCTTCCATCTGGCAACCCAGGGAAACAGGGTCTGCCAGATTAAAGAATTTTCCAGACCAGGGAGGCTGCTGTGGGGACTGGGCATAAGGGGTGTCGGGGTGGAGCACTTACCTGACACCCTTCTCCCGGAGGTAAACGTAGCTCCATGCCCCGTGCTGGTCCCAGGCACCACCCCTGCAGCTATGGGAGCAGCGTTACACAGCCCTGTGCTACTGTTCTCCCAGCTGCAGGGGAGGGAGAATGGCAGTGTGCAGAGCCACTTCCTCCTCCCCCTGCCAGGGTCTATACCGTGGGTGTTCTAGAGTACAGGCTCAGGTGTAATTTAAGTCACAACTAGGGAGCTCTAAATATAGCATATTATCAGCCAGACTTTCAAATGGTCATTGTTTGTGATGTTTGAAGAATACTATGTTTTCTATCATTTTTTGAAAAAATGTAATTTTTTGTAATTTTGCACCTACATGGGCCTCATTCTGCATCAGTTACACCAGTGTTAATCTGAGGTTACGCCATTGAAACCAATAGAGTAACTCTGGATTTACGCCAGTGCAGCTGAGCCAAATTGAGTGGAACAAAGAACAGTGCATTTCTCATTCTTGTCCTCAAAAGAAAAATCCATGTGGGTAGTGCACTGTAAGCCTGTTTTCCCTGAGAAGAAGCTGTAAATATGGATTCATGGAAATATCCTACATCTCTGGACTGTTTGGACTCTTACAGGGAAATGTACCAGATGCAAAGCAGAGATCACCAAAGACAACCTGGGTACCCTGAAAAAACTTTTGGGAAACTGGCAGTTTATTACATCACTGCCACCTTATGGAATTACAAACCATGATACCTGTGCATATATTTTACCTGCTTGAACCTCTCAATGACTCTCATTCCTTTTCTCAGTGTGCATCTACACAGCTCCCTAAACTCGAAATAAGATACACAATTTGAGGTATGCTAATCGTGGATCTTATCTTGAATCTATTTCAAAATAACGCACTATTTCGAGCCATCCCTTATCACTCATGCAACGAGATTTACCAGGATGGCGAAATAGCGTGCCTGTTAATTCGAAAAATATTTCAAAGTAATGGGCAGCTTGTGTAGATGTGGGGTAGCTGCTTTAGGATATCTACAGTATCCTGAAATAGCCATGCAGTGTAGACGTACCCTAATTAAATAATAAACCTTTAGTTAGTTTACCACAGACCTGGCTGCCAGTGTTGTCTTTGGTGTAAGATCTATTCTAGTGTATTGTGTTGGGGAAGTGACTTATCTCTTGGGTCTGAAGCAACCTGATATGATGTGATTTTGGTTTTATGTCATCTTTTATTGCAAAGATCAGTATGTCTGGGTGCAAGATAGACTGGAGAGTCTAATGGGATTGTCTGTGACTCCACAAGACTGGTGTAGTGATCCAGGAGTTCATATTTGTCCCTGAATTGGAGAAATCTAATTGTGATATCTTCCCTGTTGTCTGACAGTCTGCCCTGAGGTAGGCACTCACAATTGTGAGCCACTCCAGATAGTGTGACAACCTAGAACAGATCCTATACTTTTTTTTTAATGTTATGCATTTAAGTTAAGTCAAAATAAACATTGCTCACATCAACCAGTGATCTAATCTAACTAGGACAAATGATACGTGCCATAATTTAAAATCCTCAGCAATTTACTTAGAATGATCTTGTCTCACATAATTATGCACATGTCCCTTTAAGGCTTTAGTAAAAGTGCTTTTGTAGAGTGCAGTTCTTCTCTTTTGTCTTCTGACAATATGTTTGCATTCCAGATGTCAGAACTATATATAATCCAGAGATGCCTGGATAGATGTGTGTGCTGTCATCTTTTTTCCCCCCTATACAAATTTATTTTGGCTGTACATCACTTGTACTATGTGAAGGACCAGCTTTGGAAAAGCAATTTTGTAATAAATTAATAGGTTCACTTAATAGCATGTCTGTGTGAAAAGAATGTATTAATATTGTCCAATGAACATTTTTATTTTATCCTACTGAATATATTATTCACTTTGTTTTAAATTATATTCCACTGATAAGTGAAATGATCCTTTCCCGGCACTTGTTATACTCTAATCAGACAGTGCTAATCTCGTTACGACTGTGTCAGCCCTTCTCCTAAGGGAAATAATGGCCAAGTCAAGCTGGCAAGCCAGAGGAGGAAAAAGGGTGTCAGAAGGAAACAGCAAGTCCCAGTGAAATTTAAACTGAAATGAGTGACTGGTAAAGCTACATGTAGGTGGAAAGAGTGCTGTGTGTAATTTACAGATGTGTTCCCAGCCACTTTAGATAGAGCATAGTTATCTTTCATACCTTGCCTCTAGGGCTGACATTCTGGTATGCAGTTGAGTTGCTGAATTTTAGATAAACATGAATTGTTGAAAGTGTGCACTGATGTTCAAATTAGAGCTGAAAAGGCCAATCTACAGATGATTGTGTAACAATAAATAGTTTTCATTCCAGGGGTACTTTGGGAAATATTTTGACCCTTTAAAGCTCTATTGTATCTGAAAGCATTGTCTCTAAAAGCCTGTTTTGATTGATCAGAGACTGTCCTGTGAGGAGGGAGGTACAAACCCTCAGCTTGTATAAATGAGCTATAGTGAAGTAATAAAGCTGCTGCCAATTTACCCTGTCAATCTGGTCCATAACACTCATAAGTTAACATCCTTTCTGGGCAAGTTTTGGAGAGTAAGTTGGAATGTACTACTATAGTTCAAAGTGTGTCTCCTCTTGCGAGAATATTTCACCTCTGTAGTCTTCTCATGCATTTGAATTAAGATCACTATTAAAACATTTCCCTTTTTCTAATTTACCTCAAAACTTTTATATTTTATATACTTTCCTAATCGGATCTTGAAACTATTATCAAGCCTGTAATTCCTTCTGTGAAGGCTGTAGACCTCCTAGATTACCATATCAAGAAACGAGACTGTAGGTAGAGGAGTGTTTGTGCACGCCCATTGGTACGTGCTAGGCAGAGCAACAGAGACTGAGTCTTGCCAGTGAGCCAGGGAAAAATGACACCACACAATTAAATGTAGCTAACTCAAAAATGGAGCACAGCTAGCATGACATGGCACCCTAAGGCCCGTATTCTGAAATGATCTTTGTCTATGTTCTGGCTTCGCATTCTGCCTCGTTAGCCCTATGTGATGAGAACATTGACATCTCTTTTCCTTGACCAGACCACCCTCCAAAACCTTAAACACAGAGAACAGTCCCAACATAGGCAGCAAGCACACTGGGGGGCTCTTCATTTAGGGTATGCTTTTAAATGGCTCCTTTCTTCTTCTGAGCTCCAGGTAACAATAAAGTTTATTCATGAATTGAAGGGGAGATCAATATTTCCTTTGTAAATGGTGAATATTTGGCATATGTCAATGTCCTGATAATGAATTAACATCTTTCCTCTCTCCAAATCTGTCATAGCAAGATGTGCTGTTAATACCTGAACAGCATAAAATCTTGCTAGGAAAATTATATATGATTGATTCCTTGTCCCAGTAATAACATGCAGGTGTGGGTTAATAATTTACAAATTAAAAATTGAAAACTGTATTAGGCTACTGGAAAGTCTAGAAAAGCGATGAAGAGTTGTTTGTGATTCAGAGTAGAACAAAAGGAATCTTTTGTGAGAAGCAAAAGGAAGTCAGAAGTTTGTACAACATGCCAAATATCTCCTTCAAATTCTGAATGAAGCCAAAATCCTTATATCCATCCATTAGTGGATCATCCAAATTCACAGAATGGCCATCAGAGCACCTGTGCTTTTTCGGATAGGCTCTATTTGCTCAAGAAACCCCTGCAGAGCGTTCACAAATGCTTTTTTGTGCACCAGCTGTAGCGCAAAAAGGAGTTATGCCTCGCAGAAGGAGGTTTACCTACACTGCAAAAAGCCCTCCGTTCTGCCATTTTGCTGTCAATTTACTTGCACAAAAGTGCACTTGAGCTGTGGACGCTCCGTGGGTTTTTGCGCAAAAACCCTGCAGTATAGACATAGCCTCAGTGTGCTAGGTACATTAAAGACAAAGACGCAGTCTAAAGAGCTTCCAGTCTAACTGAAGACATAACATACATGACATCAAAGATAAGGAAGGAAGAAGTAGATGATGTATAACTATAAAAGCATGATGTTAGTGTTGTGGGTTCTTTTTGATTAAAAAACTACAATGATATAAAATTAACATGGCATACATTAAATTGATTAAAAACTTGCTGATAGGTCTCAAAATATAACTGTAAATTGGCGATCATCATCAAGTGGGTGTGTTTCCAGTGGGGTCCCACAGACCTCAATTCTTGGCCCTCCTTATTTAACATTTTATAGGTGACCTATAAGAAAACATGAAATCATCCCTGCTAATGTTCACAGATAACACAAAACTTGGTAAATAACAAAGCGAACAGGTCACTGATTCAGAGCAAACTTGGTAAACTGGGTCCAAAAGGTATGTGTTTTGTGTAGGAACAAAGAATGTAGACCATACTTATAGGAAAGCAAGACTCTACCTTGGGAAGCAGCCCTCTGAAAAGGATTTAGGATGGGGGAAGGATAATTGGCTGAACATGAGCTACCAGTCTGACTCTGTGGCCAAAAGAGGAAATGTGATCCAGGGATGCAGAAATGGGGCCTCTCCAGTAAGAGTAGAGAAGGTATTTTGCTTCTATATTTGGTAGTGGTGTGACCACTACTGGAGTACTGAAGGCAGGGATTGATCTGGACAATTACAGACAATTTTCATACTCAGGAGTATGAAAAATTTTGGAATACATTTTTTATTAAAAGAATAATCAAAGAAGTGGAAGTGTGGAGAAAATAGGATTAAAAGGCAACATAGATTTACCACAACTAGATCATGCCAGATTAACCTATACCAATGGTTGATAAGAGAGATGCTTTTTTTTAATAAACGTGGTATATTTAACTTCTCTGGAGTTGAGAAAAGCATTTAATACAATACCACATGGGAAATTATGAATTAAATAAGAGAAGATAGGGATTTATACAAGAATTGCATGGTGTGTAGGAAATGGCTAATGGCAAGACTGGAAAGAGTTGAACTGAAAGAGAGCTGGATGAGCAGTTGGACTGGAGTGCTAAAAATCAGATGAAGTTTAAGATTACAAAGTTCAAGATCATTCACTCAGACACTAATAACAGGAACTTCTGCTATAAACTGGGGATTCAGCAGTTGAAAATGAGAGGAAGAGCAAGACCTCTGTATTCTAGTCAATCATAAAAAGACTGAGCCACCAGTAGCATGCATTTATGTGGGGAGGGAGGAGTAAATTCAACACTAAGATGCGTCAGGTGAGGTATTTCCACTAGAGATAGGGAAATATTAATTCCTTGTACAAGGCACTGGTAAGACCTCCTCTGGAATATTGTGTACAGTTCTCATCACCCATGTTCCATGGAACCGTTGTAGAGAAAAGTTGCTAGAATATTAATAGGAATGGAGAGTCTGTTTTATGGGAGAAGATTAAGAGAGACTGGACTATTTAGTCTAGCAAATTGAAGGCTGTGAGGGGATACAATTGCTCTCTATGAATGCATGAGAGCAGTAAGTACCAGGGAGGGAGATGCTATTCAAGCTAAAGGACAATATTGGCACAAGAATAAATGAGTACAACTGGTCATGAACAAATGCAGGCCAAGAATTAAAAGAAAGTTATAACCATCGGAGGAGTGAAGTTCTGGAACAGCATTACAATAGTAGTGAGGGCAAAAGAACCTAACTAATGCTGCCGTGTGTCAAGATGTAATGGGGTTATAGAATATGATTGGTTGTGATAACTGGGGACTGGACTAGAGGACTGAGAGGTCCCTTCCAGTCTTATGTCTCTATGGCAAATGTTTTTAATAGCAAATACTCTCTTAACATTTTTCTATTGAGTGGGACTGTAAATGTTATTCTCCTGCGTACTAAAAGAATCAGCCATAACAAGTAGGAGTGGGGGAAATTACACAAGGAAAAAGCACAACACAGAGAGTTCAACAATGAGGTTTGTGTCCCTTATCAGACACTGGAAGTGTCATTCCTATCACTTCTGTTCACTCATTGATCCTTACTCCTTTGGCTGTCCCATGTTAGCTCTAAGGCATCTTGAGTATTGATGACATTCCCCTCCCCTTCATCTCTGTAATTCTTTTAATCACTGAAGAGATGTTGCATGATCTCTTCAGGAATTATTCTGTTTTATAATAGATAAGTAGCATGTATGAATTTTGAAGGTTGAATGTGTTTAAAGATGAGGCTTTTTTAAAAAATGCAAATGGTTAGATAGTCTCCTCTAAACCCTTTACTGCCCAGTGGAGCAGTGGATGAAGTGACAGCTATAACAGATATGCTCTCCACTAAATGCAAGAATAACAGGATACCTCCAACCTGCAGAGTGTTTAAGTTTAGAATAACCTCTAGCTATTTTTTAAAAGGCAAATGTTCTTAGTTTAACTTTCTTATCCATTTTCAGTCAGTTGATTGATACTATTAGGATATTCTGCTCATTTCTGCCAGCTCATTCTTAGGGGGAAAACGAGCCTTTATGTACAGCTGAGGAATGCAGAATCAGGACATTCTATAATACCCTTTTTCAAGGTCAGAATCTCTGACTACTGTTCTATACTCATACATGTGAGTTCAGGTTGGGGGCAGTAGGTCTGACTGAAAGCGAAGGAGGCTCCCAACAAGAGAAACACGTCATCCCTTTTTTTATATATATAACTCTGCTGAGCCAATCAGTCCTGGCATAGGTGTACACGTCTCACACTTACATCCAAAGAAGTTGTACCTTTTTACATCGGGGTTCAATTTCTCTCAATACCTGTGTCAAGGATGTCCCCTACTCTAGCATGACAAATGCAAAAGTGGGGGCCCACAAAAGCACCCCAAAACCTGATCTTTACAGGCTTTGATACAAAAACTTCCCCCAAAATCCTAATACCTGGACTTTGGAGAATAAAAAAACTGCTGCCACCACCCAAGTATTCCAAGAAAATCAGGGAAGAGATCACTTGGGAAACCTCCTCCCTAAAAACCTCAGGAGTACCTCAAGCTCTTTTCCCCAAAGAGCTTGAAAAAGAAAAGAGAAAATACTAGCTGCAGTCTGTGGTAACTGCCCTTTAGTCAGAGGCATGCAGATACCCACAGACAGATTTTCCAGGACACAGAAATGAACCAATACTGGTTAATTAGAAAAAGGAAAACAAACTTTTTATTATCAAAATACTACCACCGTTGCAAGCGTAATCAAGGTAGCTAGATGGTAAGGGCTACCAATTTATATACAGGCAGTCCCCAACTTACAAATGTGTTACGTTCCAAACACGTGGTCGTAACTCGATTTGGTCATAAGTCGGAAATACCCTTAAACACGCTGCCCGCGCTGTTCAAAAAACTTGATGTACATGGTTCTCAACTTGAAAATATTATAATGGGGTTAATGGGAGGTTGGTTGTAAGTACGGATGCTCATAAGTCGCTGTGTTCCTAAGTCAGGGCGTGGCTGTACTCATAGAGGATCCCACCCCCCCTCCCCATGGGCTCAAACCTTAGTTCCAAAAGAGAGGAAAAACCCACTTTTAACAGCACAGACATCATTTCCACATTCCCAAACCAGGAAACAAATAAAACCTGACGGGTTAACTAACTTTGCCCTACTTACACATAAAAGAAGTCCATTCTTGGGCAAGAGACAGGCCTTCCTATCTCCCTGTTACATGGAAGAAACCGCTCTGACTCAGACAAAGGAGGGAAAAGTTAAAAATTCCTTTGCCCCAGTTTGAAATCCCTACCTGCATTGTTATTGACTGATCAGATACCTGGCTAGGTACAGGGGACATAGTTAACTCCTTAGTCCCCAACTGCTGGCCAGCCCTCATGGTTATGACAACCTGGGTAAGGCTGATCAGCTTTTCCCAGTTTGTCTACTTAACACGTTGTATGTTGAGTCCAAAAGAGCTGGTTTCCACTTTGGCTTTCAGAAATTAAGGAAATACTCCTTTTCACTTTAACTTGTCATTGTTAAAGAAGATTCCTTTTAACTTGTGCTGGCCTCAGACTGTTTCATTTGGCTTGGAGGGTGAAATTCAAGTGACTACAAGATCACTTATGCTAGTGTAACCACCACTGGGTGGGTTTGAACGTGGGAGCTTATTGTAGGAGCCTCTACAGCTTGAGCTATAAAGCCAGCTAGCTCTCCGCTTAGGCTGTAGTTATCTCTTGCTATAAGTGGGCTAAGTGCCACTACATGGGACAATGAACCACACCCACTAGGTGTGTGGGTTACACTAGTAAACTACATTGAGTTCCAGTCAGAGTGTTTCCTAGCTACCTAGCCCAGAAGACAAGGTGATGAGTGGAGTGGCTCTGTAGCTGTCTGTAGCTGCTTCTTCAGCTCCTGTGTTGGAACAGGAGTTATGGCCTACTGTGCTTCTTGGTTTTTTATAATCACTGCCTCTGCACATTGGCCAGTCCCCACTCTTGGCCACCCCCAAGGCAAGTCTTCATTACCAGCCAGATCGACAGGGTAGTGATTGATTCAGTAGGTGTTGATACTGTGTCTAATGTCAATTGCTCTCCTGTTGACTCCAGTACTCCACCAGAATGAAAAGAGTAAGGGGAGTCAATGGGAGGGTTTCTTTTGTCAACCCAGTACAGTGTGGACCCTGCAGTAAGTGGATCTAAGCTATGTCAATTTGATTTATGCTAACGTAACACATATTGTATAGCTAATGTAACTCAAATGGCATAGCTTAGATCAACCTGTCCCTGTGGTGTATACCTGCCCAGTCTCCACTTTGTGCTAGTCTGGGCAGAACTGATGTAGAGCCAGCTGTGTTAAGCACAGGTAGTGTGAAGTCCTTCTCTCTTTTGTGTGTGCGTGCGCACGCGCGCGCGCATGCGCTCTAGGCAGTTACCCATCCACTCTGCAGCCAACCTGGGGAGACCTCACTGTGTTCAGAGGCCTCTTCACTAAAAGATGAATTTGCCTTCTGAAATAATAAGAGGTAAAGACATTTTTATAAAAATGTAAGTGCCAGGATTTGAGTTCCCTGTCTATGCAAAACAAAACAGATGCTTTACTTTCCAGGTCTTACTATCGGAATATAGAAATGTTAAGTTAGTCCCCAAAGGCATCCTTGCTCTTTGAATGGAAAAAAATAATAAAAATGATGAGGAAATCATCTAAGTCTAGAGTTCAAATCAATTCCCAATCATAGTACACACCAAGAACACCTCACAGCAAATTGATTGCAAAACAGACATAATTGTGTCTTCTAAACTGTTGATAAAGCAAAAAGAATGTTTCTACATTTGGCTGCCAACTTCTTCATAAGTTGTGTGTGTGTGAATATGTATTGAAATGCTTTTGTAAATTCAGTATTAGTTAAACATGTATAAATATGCCAAGCTTCAAAGTTACATATTGTAGGTCACTGTCTAGGCTTTCCCGAGAGTTCAGTCCTCTGTTGATAGAAAGAGTTGATCTACTATTATGACTCAGTTTGTTACATTTCTGTTGTTTAGTTTTCTTTTTCAGCTGTGCAAGTTTCTCTCCAGGCTTGGCAAAGGGTCTCAGTTGAATACATTGTCTTCCTTCAATCCCTGCTTTGAATGCTGTATTTCCACCTGTGCTACCTCTGTTCAATGTCTTATTAGCATTTCTCTCCTGCTTCTAAAAACTAACGGTTCTTAAATTTGATATTTTTGACATGTGAAAGGAAAACAATAGCCCAGAGATCAAGATTCAGATCTCTTCAGATGCAGTCAGAGGTAATCAAGACCCCAGCCTGGTCTGGGTGCATAAAATAAATGTCAAATCTACTCCAAATGTGGTATGTTGAGTGTTCATATGTCAGTTCACACCAATCACCAGTGTTTTCTTTTCTGGCACTAAGAACTAAATTGTGCAAGCAGCTACAGGCCTCCTGAAAGGTCATGAGATCACCCAGTCAGCTGAAAAGTGAGTGGGAGTTGTAGGTGCTCAGTAACCCTCAAAATCCAAAGACCTCACTTTCCCACCAATACAGAGCTCAACCTCTAAGCAGAGGGACATGGCAAACTCTTTTTCTCTGATTTTGTTTTCCACCAATAACTTCATCGAAAGCACGGCTAATCAGCTAGGGCTGCAGCTTTCTTTGAACATAGAAGTAAATATCTACTGTTTTCCTGCTGTCCAAATAGAGGGGATTTTTCATGTCTTGTTTTGGCTGCAGGTTAAAATGCACAAAACAAACTGTAAGAACTCCTTTTTAGAAAGCAGGTCAGATTCAGGGAAGCAAAGTCTGAGGGTTCTTTTCTCCTGCCAAACACATCCCAGAAACCAGTGAGAGCTATTCATATTTTGTGGCAGAAAAGTAAGGCCTTTGGGGAAAAAAGTTGTCCTCTAGATTGTAATAAAGCTCAGCTACATTGGCATCCCTAGCTCACACTAGGGAAGGATGTTTCTGAAATGTATGCAGCTGCTTTACCTTCTCCTGAGTGCATCTGTCTTTCAAACACCAAAAATTATTCCCTAGGAATTCTCACTATGTTTTCCTAACTTTCTAAGTTATCCCCCTTTCAGATAGAGTTGGCTGTGAGCAATGTTTGGAATGTCAACTTCGAGTTTTACCGTTCAAGGTATTTTTTCTGGTATTTTGAAACTTTCTTTTAGTGCTAGAATTGATAAGAATTCTCCACAGTTTAACTACACAGA
This sequence comes from Pelochelys cantorii, assembly GCA_032595735.1. Taxonomy (NCBI): domain Eukaryota; kingdom Metazoa; phylum Chordata; order Testudines; family Trionychidae; genus Pelochelys; species Pelochelys cantorii. The sequence goes on along the minus strand of CM064328.1, from coordinate 59,740,107 downwards.
TAGATTTGCATTCTTGATGTACACTCTTAAAATTTCAGTCTTGCAAAATCTACAGAATGGCAGAGAATCTTTAATTTAGGGCTAGACCTTATGGCTGACATGCATAACTGCTTCTATCCCATTATTGTGGGTTGTAGTCCTATGCTCCACTTCCTTCATTTTTCATTCTGAAATTCCTTACAGGATTCTCTAATCTTGATTAATTTAATTATGTGGTGATATCTGCAATTTTCTCACCTCACTGGCGATACCCCTTCTCTTTAGATCCCTAATGAATAGATTTAGAAAATAAGAACAGCCACGCTGGGTCAGACCAAAGGGCCATATAGCCCAGTAGTCCGTCTTCTGACAGTGAGCAATGCTAGGTGTCTCAGAGGGAATTAACAGAACAGGCAATCATCAAGTGATCCATCCCGCTATAGCCCATTCCTAGCTTCTGGCAAACAGAGATTAGGGACACCGTCCTTACCCATCCGCTAATAGTCATTGATTGACCTATCCTCTGTGAACTTACCTAGTTCTTTTTAGAATCCTGTTAGTCTTGGCCTTCACAAAATACCTTACAAGTTGTTCCACAGGTTGACTGTGTGGTGTGTGAAGAAGTGATTCCTTTTGTTTGTTTTAAATCTGCTGCCTATTAATTTCATTTGGTGACCCCTAGTTCTTGGGTTATGGGAACAAGTAAATAACTTTTTCTTATTTACTTTCACAATACCAGTCATGATTTTATAGACCTGTATCATATCCCCCCTTAGTTGTCTCTTTTCCAAGTTGAAGAGTTCCAGTCTCCTCATATTGCACCCATTCCAATCCCTAATAATTTTTTGCTGATCTTTTTCTGGAACTTTTTCAGTTCCAATATCTCTTTTTTGAGATGAGGTGACCATATCTGCACACAGTACTCAAAATCTGGGCACATATAGAGGCAGTAAGATATCCTCTTATTATCTTTCCCTTTCTTAATGGTTCCCAACTCACTGTTTGCTTTTTTGATGGCTGCTAAATGCACGAGTCCTAGGCTAGAACTGTGGGCATCCCAGTGGAAACTTTTGTCAGGTTGAAAATTGACTCTTTTTTCCTTCTTTGTTTCCTGGCTCTTAGCTAGTTTCTGGTCCCAGGAAGTACTTCTCTTCTCACTCCATTACTATTAAGTGTATGTCTTCACTACAGAGTTAGCTTGAGTAATTTGCGCTTGAGGTGACTCCTCCCAAGTTATCCTAGCTGGAGTAAGCGCAGCCAAGCTGCAGAATTGCACGTAAGCATTACACAGTGTTTGGATTAGCAGCACAGAGTAGCTCTATCCCTATTACAAGTTTGAATGTCACCTGCACTCCGTCTTCAATGTGTACCACACAATGGGCCAGTTATTTCATGTTTTAATGCATCACTTAAACTCAAGGTACTGATATTTGTGTGTGGATGGGAATTGGGCTGGAGGCAAACCTCAAATTATATCTCAGGCTAACACTGCTAATGCCTGACTTGTCTCTTGTGAGGACAATAGATACTTACAAATGCCCTCCCCCCCACACAAACACACTCTGACACACTTCATCTCCCTGTGATGCATCTAACCCAGTGCAGGAGCACACACAGGATAGCTGAGAATGAGTGTGCTGTGTGCACCATCTGTTCTGGCTTATGGAACAGACTGTTGAGAACTGTGGGCAGCCACCGTTGTGAGAGAGTAGGCCCTGGAGCTACTGTCTTACAGTGGTAGCCCAGCTAGTCCCTAGAACATCTCAGAATGGTATAGGTGTAAAGCCTCCAATGTGCCACACCGTACTGCACTGTGCATCCAGTGCACTGTCACGGAATCTGGCCCTAGGTCCATGCGCACGCACACTGACACACAGAGATCATGCAGATTTTCTTCAATGTCTTTATCCTTACCAATTGCTCCCTTTGCATAGAGTGAAAGAATAAAATGTAGCCTGCGGTGTCTTCTGCAAATGTAGTTGGTATTGTGACTAAGCTACCCTAAAGGTGTGGTACATATGTTAGATGAGAGCTAGAGTGTGTAAATATGGTAGCTAGAGCATTTAGTGTAAGTCAGTGTAGATATGGTTCTCAAAGAAAGTTCTTCCCTCTTTCTTCCCCATCCAGTATTTCAGAAGGGAAAAATCATGCACCAATATTTGCAGTTACTAATCATCCATGAACATCTTATCAAAAACTACTATTGTTCTGGGGGAAAAAATCCTGCAGCTTAAGTTAGTTTGAATCATGCTAATATTTCATTGGAGCTAAACAAGAATGACCATGATTGCAGTCAAAGGGACATATTTTAGTTGGTTTTTGCTGAATGACACGAACAAGGTTTTATTAACCCTGTTGGATACAATCAAAAGTAATGCCCAGAGAACTGGTGGGGGGGAGGAGTTGTTGGTAGTAGGGATCACACACACACCCCATACATTCACTGGCAGCAGTGGGAAGTGGAGTCACCCTGACCCAGCCTGCTCTACTCCCCTGGCTCCCAGGTTCATTGCTTCGCTTCCCATTGCCCATGAATGCAGGAGGCAGTTCCATCCCTTCCTCCAAATCCTCTCCCCCAGCAGTGTAGCGGGGGGATTTGTAAGGGACCTGGTGCTGGAGACAGAGGTTAGTTCCATCTTGATACTCGCCACCAGTCACAAGCAGAGCAACTTAGGCCCAGCCCACTCCACTCCCCCAGCTGTTTGCAGTGTTGTTTTAGCCAAGTTGACTGGAGCACTCTTATTTGTTTCCTATGATGGGGTGGAAAGGCTTTGAGACCACCAGTTGAAGACCTCATAGCCCTGACACATTTTGCCCCAGAAAAGGGCAATAGAGAAGTCCTCCAGGCTGCCCAGACTGTCTGTGGGGGGCAAATAGAGGCTCCAGGTAGGAGCCAGTCAGGGCCCAGTAGACTAGTATAAGAAGAACTGCAGGGCCAGAGTGAAATCAAATTACTTGCTAGACCTGGAGAAGAGCAGATGGTGGATGTGGCTGGCTGAAGGAACTACAGGACCTTGGACAGAATGATGCTGGTAGAAGAGGTGACAGGAGGATGATCACTCTGTTTGGTGGCAACTTCCGAAGTTTCAGAAATCTTTTTTGTTATGTACTGGAACAAAATCAAAATCTTTTGAGCATTTTTATGAAAACCAAATTGTGTCAATGTCCCTGTTTTAAATTTTAAAAAACCTGATTTTTTTTTTAATTCAACAAGAGTGTGAGAGTAGCTAGGACACTGGCCTGGTACATGGGAGACCTAGTTTCAAATCCGTGCTCTGCCTCATTCAAAGCAGTGTTCATCCCAGATCATGCTGATTAAGACAAAGCAGGGATGTGAATTGCCCTCCTTCACTGAAAAGATCTCCCACATCTAGAAAGACATCTTAGGATCTCATTCCCTGAGGCTAGCCTACTTAATTTTTCTGCATTTGCCATTAAAGGTAACATTTTTAAACTAGACATACAATTGTCTACCTAGAGGAAAGGATATAGGGAAATCATCATACGTGACAGATTCTAGTTACATTATTTAGTACACTTCTGGGAAGTGCTTAAGTATGACAGCAATGGGTGCATTATGTGACCCAGAATAGATTCTGGACTAGTAATGTTATACAAAGCCTGTACATATAAATCATTAGATTGAATATGTATCAGATATTGAACAAAACTTCTTGCCACCTGAAGTCTCTTACATTTTTCCGGATGATTTAAAAGTGAATGGACAGGAATATTTCTGGAATTTGGGAATCCTCCTTATCTGTACTCTGTAGCAGGTGCAGCAAGTACAGAAACTGGGAGCTTTTCTGAGGAGATGAAAGTGGAAGCTGGTAGCTGAGGTAGGGAGAATAGATTAAAAGTAATAAGAGTAGTGAAGGGACTACAAGAAAAACAGTTTCAAGAAAAAGGGAAGTGAAAAGACAAAGCAGAAATCTCTATAGGAAGGAGGGAGCAAGGAAATGAGAAGGAGGGAATAAGTTAGGGTACATCGACACTTGCTCCCTAGTTCGAGCTAGGGAGGCAAATGTAGCCAACCGAAATTGCTAATGAAGCGGGGATTGCTTCATTAGCAATTTCAGTCGGCTACATTTGCCTCCCTAGCTCGAACTAGGGAGCAAGTGTAGATGTACCCTTAGAAATGTAGCGCAACTATTGCAGTCTTTTAATGGCTAACAGATGTTGCCAATGCTAAGCACATTGCTCAAAACAAAGAAAAAAAATTATCCTTATCTTTTGGAAGTTGCCCCACAACTGAGATCACCTAATACATCTGACATTTAGGCAACTGACAGGTGCAGGGCCGGTTAAGAAGAATATAATTGTTGGCTCTGTGTTTACTGTTTTCCACTAGAATGACATGTGTTTAGATCTGAAACACTTTAGAGCAGACTTTCTGTTGTTTGTCTGGCATGTTTGCTCAGTGTAAAATCCTGTGTACATCTACCACTCTGTACAAATAATGAAGCTGGGCCCAAATCAAACTGGAGATAATATTACGTTAAATGAAGGTAGCCTGGATTGTGTCATTGTGTGCCCATCATCACATAAACCAGCATTTCAGATAAACAAAGATGTTTTAAAATCCATGTTGACTTACTTCCAGCCAAATAATGTATTAACTTGCAAAACTACATCTGCTTTCTCATCTAGACTCAGCTCTAAAGAAGTCAGCCAGTTTGGGGAAAGTTAACTTTTTATCTATTGATAAACATTTGTGAGATTGGAGAAAAAGAGAACTTGTTGTTACAAAAATAAAATAAAATAAAATAATACAATGGAAAGAGACATTTCTCACCTTTTTGGAAAGAAAGGGAAGTGGCAATATTTTCACCAGTACACACTCGGTTCTTGGTTCCAGTAAGATAAACAATGTATTTTTCTAAGTGTAGCACTGAATGTATTATAAAGATAGAAACATGATTACATAGCACCAATGGGCATGTTTCTAGCTGGTTTCTTCCATCCAAGATAAATTATTTGGTACAAAAAAGTAATTCAAAACAGATGTAATACCTTTAAGGTATATCAGGTATCATATCATAGATAGGCTTTACAAACTTTCAGGTTAATAGTTACCATCCTATTAAATTTCTTCTTCTATCAGTTTTCTTTGAAATGGTTTTTCTTAATAGCATTAAGGGACTGTCTGGTAATCAGTAGGATAAGACATATTATATTAACAGCTAGATATCCAAAAAGATATTCTTGTTAATTTTGTATTTATAATACAGTAGTCTGTAGTCTGTGCTGTCCTGCACTTTGTACATGCAGGTGATAAAACATTACCATTGTGAGTGGGTAGCATTTTGTGGCCTCTTTGAACTGCTGTAAAATGGTTGCACAGGGTGCAAGAAAAGAGAAAATTCGGTTCTGTGTGCATTAGATTAGATAATTGTGATTAGATTAAAGCAGTATACAATAGCTCTACTTCTGCCCCAGACTTCGTTCTGTGTTGCCCCTTATGTGACTTGATCTCTGTGAACTAATCCACAAGATTTCTTCAGTCTCCTCTTTCAAAACTTTCTTCAGTAACTATTTGGTATCTCAAAGACATTAGCCAAAGAAAGTTGGTTCGATAGCGAATTTCAGTATACATACCACTTCTTTTCTTCAGTAATATAACACAGCAAAAGGTTATGTTGATTCAGAGAACCAGGAAATATATCTTCATTACATTGACAAGTCATATGATTATACCCACGTTTCCTTACAGAATGGCATTGTCCAATGAGACTCAAATATTTCTTAAACAAGATCCCTTTTTCATGCCATTTATAAAAAAAAACCCAGTAAGAATAATTTTTCTCTTTCATAGAATTGTCTATGCCAGATTAAAGAACATCTATAACTTATATAGACAGTGAACAATTAACATTCTCAACTTGTCATATGCTAATATTCCCTTTAATGTTTCACTAAACTAGAGTTGGGTGAATAATTAAAATCCTTTTGTGTGTTTCATTTTGAAATGTAATTGTTTCTGCCATGTTCACAGTCTAGTTTGCATGCTGTACAACTCTGAAGTTGGGTTCTGCTAGCAGAAATGCTCTCACAAACCAAATGTTAAGATCATGTTAGAAACCTTAAGGAAAAATAAACAAAAATTCTCTTTCTGCTCATTTGTTGTCAGGGGTTGGGGATGGCTAGGTGGTTTTCAGATAGAGCCGTCCCATCCATAGGATGGTTCGAGGCAGTTGCCCCAGGCCCTGTGCTTTGGGGGGCCCCACAACCACTTCCTCAACCATCCCATGGATGGGACTTGTGTGGCCCTGGATGGCCTGGGGGATTACCTGGGGGGCTTGACGTGGGTAGGGAGCAGGAGTTGAGTTCCCCCACACTCACTGTTGCAGCAGGAAGTGGAAACCCGGGCCTCTCTCATCCTGTTCCACTCTCCTGCAATGAACCAGAGTTCAGGAGGCTGGCAGACGGGGTGGAGTAGAGAAGGCTGCTGGGTTGCCCCAGTTCTTGCTGTCACGGTAAGTGCTGGGGAATTCAACTCCTGCCGCTGCCCTATGCCAGGTTCCCACCTGCTAGGTAGTCCTGCAGCTCATGTAGCTTGTGGGGACGGGGATATGGGGAAGGGTGCATTTGAGGGCAGGAGGAAGCAGAACGGGTGGGAAGAGGCAGGGAGGGGGTGGGAAGAGGCAACTGGAGTGCCATGTGCCCTGTGCCTGGAGTAGTGGGATGGTATTGTGCCACCCTAAGGACAGCCCTGTTTTTAGAATTAGGGCATTGGGCTCCAATTCTCCACCCACTGAAGTCAGTGGAAGCTTTGTGGACATCTTCAAGGAGATCAGCATCAGTCTCCTTAAGTTTGCTTAATAAAAGAACTATTTAAACTTTAAACTCTGTATATTACTGTGTTTCCTTATGGTTGTCAATAACTTGTCCTACTCCTACCCTTTGTTACCATATGTCACATTGTAATTTGTCACTGTTTTTGGTTCCTGATACATTAAGGTCAGAATTGGAGCCTTATTGCATTAGAATCCTTTTGTTTGTCCTTTCGGCCTTGATTCTGCAATCTTATACATGCTGGCAGATTCTTAGTTTTGCAGGAGCCTCACTGAAGTCAGCAGGTCTGTGGAGCACACAGATCATCCTCAATGTCACAACACTTTAGTAATCGGTCCAACACAATCATATACCATCCCCTTTGGGTCCACTCAACCTCTGAGGACCTAGCTATGTACCATTTTCCACTGCTCATAAAACTGGTTATACAAAACTGTTGCTTTAAACTAACATTACCAAGGAAATGTTTTCCTTCTCTTTGTAAATTCAGCATCCTATTTCTCTCTATCTCAATACAAAGTGGAGTAACGATGCTGAATGTTCTTTTAACCCTTATTAAGATGTGAATGAGGAAAGAACCTAAACATATGTTTATCTTTAAGCATGTGCTTAAATCCAGCTGACTTCAGGGCTTCCCTGTGTGAGATGCTTTCCTTAATCCAGGTCAAATATGTGCCATGGTTATCTGATTAAGCTTTTCCTTCACACTGGCAAGTGAAGCATTGGATTCCAAAGAGTCTGTGCGCCATATCCCAAAGTAGTAAAAGTTTAAATATTATCACCTTTAACTTCTGTATTTCTGTGAGAAGTTTTTTTTCACATGCTGTTCGGTGCTTTAAAAGAAATTATTTTGAAAAGCAATTACTTTGAGTTAATCTGTTGTGTTTGTTAATAAGTAAATCAGATCACAGTGCCCATTTCCTTTTATAAATGCCATATCAAAAAGCTGGCTTAATCTAGGACTGACTTCTCTCTCTTAATATTTTCCCACTTACTTAAATATTTCTAAGCTCTCATTTTTAAAGCCACAGTTTTATACTAGCCTTAATATATTGTTCATTGCCCTAGTAGCTACATAGCTGCATTTTCAGTATTGAAATAATTAGTAGTGATTTTAGAATATTTTAATATGCTTGTTTAAAGAAGACCCAAGGCTACTGCAGTTGTTGAACTAAATTCTCACATCATAGTTAGACTGATAATTTTAACATATAAATTTTTTCTCCAACATCTTTCAATTAATTTTCATGGCTAGTCTATAGTTGTCTTCATTCTAAGTGTGTCTTTTCTTGAAATTCAGAAAGAGAATGTGGGAATGTGGTTAGGCTGGATTTAATAAAACTACAATGAACAGTTATATATTCAGTACGTGAATGAACCATTTAAATTCATGAGAAGCATTGAAGTTTTTTTTTTTTAATTATTTCCTTATGTTGAAATTCAGAGATGTATAGTTACTACATATTTTAAATGTAAAAAGAATAATTGACAGGACAAAATATTTTTAGATTATTATTATTATGGGGTGAAAAACACAGACCTAGTACTTGAGAGAGGATAAATTATGAGTAACAGTAGGCCTAAATTGTTTCTAAAATATGAATAGTACTTTTTCTCTCCATTTGGCCCATCATTCCTAAAATAGTTCCAATGCTAATGCCATACAGGCACTCAGGGGATCCATATATTTTTTTATTCTGGCAAACCAAATTTCTGTAGACAGTATTTGCAACCACAGAGAGATATAATGTATGAAGATAAAAATAAAAAAACCCTCAGTCTCTAAAATTCTGAACCAATGTCTCTCTTTATCTCTCGCCTACCTTCAGTTTCAAGAAACTTCATGTCCCTGCCCCCTATTCTGTGTGAAGGAACCGTCTTTCTTAGCTCATGTAAGCTTTGACCCTTTGTGTCTGTCTAGTGGTGGATGCAAAAAATGGGTTTTGTCTTTGCTCACATCTTCCAAATATCCATGACCTCATGCTGTACTTTCCTTCTTGTTGATTTCTTTCCTTCTACTGCTTCCCATATAAATGGGGATACCATTACAAGCACTCCCTGAGTTATAAACGTCTGACTTATGAACAGCCCCACACACGCACACACACACACACACACACAAAAAGCTCACCTGCAGCCTTAGGGGAGCAGGTAAGAAGCACAAGTGGTGGCAAGCAGTGCAAATGCTGGCTGGAGGCGAATGGGGGCTGGATGCAGCCCACAGGGGTGCAGGAGCAGGCGCAGAGCCCGTGGAGGTGTGGCCAGGTGATGTCCAGAAGTCCCCTTTAGAACCTCCATCTTCTTCCTCATCTGCTTCTAATTAAAATGGCCTTTCCTCAAGCACCAGCATTCAAAGTTAAATAAAAAAAATATTTCTACTATTTTTCGTTGCAGCAGATATACAGTATTTCAGCTACAAAGTGGTTTTAATAGGTTTTGTGGGCTAGCTTGGGAACCTAACTACCATTTCTAGCGTTGTTTCTATGGGAAAATGCATTCCAGGTTCCAAACAACTGACTTACAAATGAACTTTTGGATCACGACCCATCTGTAAGTTGGGGACTCCCTGTATTTTTCATCACAGCTTGCTTAATTTACAGGTAGAGAGCTACCTTCTCTCACATCTGAGAGGGAGCTTGTTTGGCCACAGAGTTTAAATCATAGAATCATAGGGTTGAAAGAGTCCTCAGGAGGTCATTGAGTCCAAACCCCACCCCACCCGCACCCCTGCTAAAAGCAAGAGCAATCCAAATTAAATCATCCCAGCCAGGGCTTTGTCAAGCTCGGACTTAAAAACCTCTAGGGATGGAGATTCCACCACCTTCCTAGATAACCCATTCCAGTGCTTCACCACCCTCCTAGTGAAATAATATTTTCTAATATCCAACCTATACCGCCCCCCACTGCAACTTGAGACCATTGCTCCGCATTCTGCCATCTCTTACCAATTATAATAGTCTCTCTCCATCGTCTTTGGAACCCCCCTTCAGGTAGTTGAAGGCTGCTATCAAATGTTTTTGTTTTCACATTTCCTCATATAGTGTTAGCACACACTGCATAAATATGTAGTTACATTAATTGCCAGTATGTCATTGGCTTTCAGAAAAGCCCTCACTCTGTACACTATTATATTCCATACAATGAGTTGATTCAGTTCCTTATTACTTAACGGTCAGCCCCCTATCTCTATAGACCAGTAAACCACTGAAATGGAATCTTCTGAGGGTTACCCCTCAGAGTAGAGTTTATTCAAATTGTGTGGAAGATGACATGGAATATGATGCTGAAGAAAGCTCCATAACCTTCCCCAGACTTCCCCCCTGCTGGAGGTTGCTGAAATGCAGCTTGTTCTGTTTTCTGACATTTCTCCATGTCCCACCCTTCTTGATAAGTTTTATGGCCCCATTTTTGCCCATATGTAAACTAAGGCTGCCTTAGAAAACTACATTGTTTTCTAAGGCAGACTGTTCATGCATTGCTTTCCAAACACATTTTAAGATTATAATTCTAGCACATACTCATAACTTTTGGTACATCCTGTGCATAAATCATACAAGAATATTGATGAATATTGAACAACTTATTAGTTTTCCAATAATATAACCTAGCAAGGCACAGCTTGTCCCACAAGTTCTTAAAATGTATTGGAGACCCTTTTTTTTTTTTTGGAGCCTCTGGGGGGGCTCAATTCCACAATTGGTTTTGACAAATAGGAAGGAACTGGTCGAGAATTTGAAAGTGGAAGGCATCTTGGGTGAAAGTGACCATGAAATAAGAGTTCATGATTATAAGGAATAGTAGAAGGAAGAAGAGTGAAATAGAGACAATAGATTTCAAGGCGGCAGGGAGCAACCTCAGGGAGTAGGTAGGTAAGATCCCATGGGAAACAAGTCTAAAAAGAAAAACAATTGAAGACAGTTGTCAGTTTTTCAGAGACATGAGCACAAGAGCACCCCATTTCATTACATAGAAAAGATAGGAAATATAGCCAGCAACTACTCTGGTTTAATTATGAGATCTTGAATGATCTACAAATCAAGAGTCGTACAAAAATGAAAATAGGACAAATTATAAAGCATGAATATAAACAAATAAGATCAGTATGTATATGCAAAGTTAGAAAGGTCAATACACAAAATGAGATCAAACTAGCCAGAGACATTCTACAAATTCATTAGAAGCAAGAGGAAGACCAAGAATGGGGTAAACTCATTACTTGTCAGGGACGGTCTAGATGGTGGTTGGTCCTACCATGACTGCAAGGGAATGTACTTGATGGCTTCTTGAGGTTCCTTCTAGTTCTATCATCTCACAGGACATATTTTTTACACAGATTATTGTGAATACAGGAATGTGTGGGATGATACCACAGTAACAGAAATGTGAGACATGTTGAATAACTCCTATATCAATGCTGTGATATTAAACCAGAAACCTTTCACTTTGGGACAATCCCATAAGAAATGAAGATGATTTCTTGCACAGTAAAACCTGCACTATCTGGAACTTAAGCATCCAGAAAACTGTAGAAACCAGCAAATTTTTAATGCTGGAAAAGAGGGGGGAAAAAAAGAAAAGAAAAGGAAAGAAACTGGCCCTTTCAGTGCTCCTCAGATGAGCGTGCAGCATGTATGGGGGGGAGGAGTGAACTGCAGCCAGAAGCCAGCATCTCGGCTTCCCCCACAGCTCCTGGTACCCCAGCAGGCCAGCACCCCTGCAGCTCCCACTCCTCCTCCCGGCAAGCCACCCCCGCCATCCATCCCCTGCTTCCAGACCCCTTCACCAGGCTGCATCCCACCCCCCCTAGAAGGCCACATCCTGGCCTCCGCACAGCTCCTGAGCCCCCCCCCCTCAGATAACCAGAATTTTTAGGTTACCGGCACACCCTAATCCCTGGGCATGCCGGATAATACATGTTTTACTGTACCAAGGTATCCCCTCCAGTATTTTGTCTCTCTCTCTTTTTTTCCCCAATATTAGTATGTCACACTATCTAATCTTAATTTTCCACTAGTATTCTTTTTATAAGGGAGAAACTTCTAGTACACACACTAGCTTGTAGCATGAGTTTAAATCCTGTGGAAGGATTTTCTGGTCCAATTTGCTGTTCCCAACTTAACCTTACATCATCAGTATTGCACTGTAGAAAAGATCACATACTTACTTATTTCAAGCAGCAATCTGATTTGCTTTTCATTTACTTGCATAGTTCTCTAGTGTGACTCAATCAGGTTCCATTCATCCTCACTTTTTATGATATTGAAAATAGCATCTTATCCACAAGAATATATGCATTTCTTTTACTCATATTGTTCTTGCAGTTGTGTAAGGATTGAAGATCACTTGTGTAACAGAAATTGTGTGTATAATTTAATCTATTTTTGTGCCCATTTTTCTCTAACATCTTTTGTAAAAGTAGATTTAACATCAGGACTTCTAGTAATGATAAATTTTGAAAATAATCTTAGATGTTTTGTGATTATGACCCTTGCAAATAAACTATCCAACATGCTTACAAATTAATGAAGAAAAGTGTTGAAATAGCTTCAAAAGCAGTGAATAACAAGACTCTTCTCATCAGGATAGCACAAAAATTCTTGCAATGTGGAAATTTTGGAATAATATGCAGTATTTACTGATCTGGCATCCTTATCTCCCACTGCTATTTTATGCTTGCTTTAGAAGCCATGGGGTAGCTTTGTATCTAAGGACTGGAGTCAGGCACTGTCAGCAACACCCTTATTTCAGACACTGCTGAAGCCTTAAAAAGGTTGTAGACCCAGCTGGAGGCAGTGAACCTTTCTGCTGGGGGATTATGAGAACCTGCTGGTACTCACTGGGCTAATGATATAATTGGGATGATCAGTGGAAGGCACAGAAAGCAAGGGAGAGCCTAGAATGGGAGCCTGGGTTCCAGAGTGAAGACTGTGGGGATGCTGCCCCTTGTTGTAAGCTTGCATTATAGTGTTACTTTTTAAGCAAATGTTAAATACACGTCTTGGTGAAAGATAATAACCTGGTGCGTGTTTGTGACTTGGAGGCCACAATAACTATCCAGGCAGTTGAGTACATTGATGCCCTGTGACAATTCACTCTATATCTACCAGCTACTCATGCTGGGAACTGGATTGGGCCTGAGCATATAACTATACTAGTGATTTAAAAAATAATAAAATAAAAAAAAACCCTTGCTCTATGCATAGTGTCTGCACATGAATCACTGGTAATACTATTTTTGAAATTATTTTAAAAATACATCTAGAAAGCCAGTGACTTCCATTATAATGTAATATAAAAAGTCAAATAAATATTTCCACTTTGTTGGTTAATTAAAATTGGAAAAGCAATAAATGTGGGCTTGACATCCATTTTGTCCTTTTCATGCCTCTAGCCCAACATACAAGTTAGTGTGGCTGTTGGTTACTACACTAGGGCTACGTCTAGACTGGCATGATTTTCTGCAAATGCTTTTAATGGAAAAGTTTTTCTGTTAAAAGCATTTGTGGAAAAGAGCGTCTAGATTGGCACGGATGCTTTTCCGCAAAAGTACTTTTTGCGGAAAAGCGTCCGTGCCAATCTAGACACGGTTTTGCGCAAGAAAGCCCCGATCGCCATTTTCGCCATCGGGGCTTTTTTGTGCAAAACGGTTCTCAGTTGTCTACACTGGCCCTCTTGCGCAAAAGCATTTGCGCAAGAGGGCTTTTTCCCAAACGGGAGAGTCATTGGATTTGTGCAAGAACACTGACGATCATACATTAGATCGTCAGTGTTCTTGCGCAAATTCAAGTGGCCAGTGTAGACAGCTGGCAAGTTTTTCCGCAAAAACAGCTGCTTTTGCGGAAAAACTTGCCAGTCTAGACGCAGCCTAGCAGATTTAATTGGTATTACAGTAGCACCTATGGGTCATAGTTGTGGAGAAGGACCTTCTTGTGTGTGGAGCTATACAAACACAGAACAAAATTATGGTCCTTGCCCCAGGAAATTTTCAGTTTGACTATAATATAATAGACAAGAGTTGGGTACAGACAGACAGGGGAATATAAGTAAACACTAGTAATAGCTGTAGAGATAAAGTAAAATTTTCCCTAGATGACACAGGAGCCTAAACCTCATTTTCAAAGTGACATAGGTACTCAGGGGAAGGTTTTTTTTCAAAGTTATTTATGTATATAGTGGTATTTTTCAGTGGGGAGTTAGGCACCTAAACCAGTTAGATGCTCTTGAAAAATCTGTATAGGCACTTATCTGCATCTTATGGCACCGAAATACCTTTGTAAATCTTGCCCTGAATGCCTAGGTCATGTCTGAAAATGAGACTTAGGATCTCATATCACCTGAACACTTTTTTTTAAAATGTTATCCAAATAGCAAATTAACCAAAGATTTTGCTTGTATGACACAAGCTTTAATGTAAATGTTTACAAAGTTCCATGTTTTAGGAAATACAGGGGCTAATGAACAACTCGTTTACTTGTTTTGAAATAACTCCTCTGGTATGTTTATGTGATGCTTGGGGCTTGCACTAGCCTTTGCTCCTGGAAATGTGGGAGTTTTTTGGGTGTTTTTTTTTTAAATTAGGAAAATAACTGCTTCTTACCTTGTGAGGTATCAGATCTAATAAATGAGATTTGTAAATGAGTGGAGAGGACTTGGTATCAGACAGGTTCTCACCTGATCTTGTTTAAATATCATTGCTGAGCAACATTTATTGCCCAGACTGGCATTCACAAAATGAAACTACCATAGGAGGTAATAGTTTCCAAGACACGAACTGAGAATAAGTGAGGGACAAAAATCAGCCAGTAATATAAGAAGTTTGTTTTGATATTGTTCTTAAACATTGTTGAACATAAACAGAAATGTAACTGGAGAATAGATTGCACTGGGATGAAATATGTCAGTCTAGTGCTTAAATGAAACAAATGAGAAAAAAATCTGGCCACTGTTTGCACTTTGCGAACTATCCATCTTCAGTGACTCTTAATTACTATATCACCACTTTGTTGTCTGCCACTTAAATGTTAAAGCAGACAGTAACTAATTATCAGAAATCTTTACGCGGTAGCAAAACTTGATGTGGGCAGGCCGTGCACTTTGTTTCTGCTCATACTTGAATGAAAATACTCATGAGGGCTGACCCAAAACCTAGTGATGTCAGTGGGAAGACTCTACTGATACAAATAAATAGGTTTTGGATCAGATTCTCAGTTGTAGACTGCAACTCTATATGTGAGCATAAAGGGACCGTCGCTATCAAGCCTGAATGAGCTGTACTAAAAATATCTCAGCTGGAAGTCAGTCTCACATATTGCTTATTAATAATAATTAATAATAAATGTATTAGGCATCTGTTTTCAAAAAGAGGTTGATCTTCTATCATGAGCAGTAATTGGCACTAGTTTTGATAACTTTTAGGAGCTCATTATGTGGCAGTTGGTCATAGATGGTGTCAGGCCCATCCCTAGGGGGCTTAGGGCCTGGGACAAACCTCCTCCACCCCAGGCCCTGCCCTGCTTCCTCTCCACCCCTTCCCCAAGCCCTACCCTGGAGGGAGTTTCTGGGCTGAAAGTTGAAGTAATTGCTCTACTATTTAAATTCCTAAGCCCCATGTTTACTGCCCTCATTTGGGTAACATTTGAACGAACTTTCCTTCATACAGTGTTGTCAGGCCCAGCCAAAGAGTTTGTGGAGCCCAAGGCAGCATGTTGTGGTTGGCTACATCACGTGGCCGTGTTGGGTGGGCACTGCACAGTGTGGAGCCCTGAAGGCACAGGACCCAAGGCAGCCGCATTGCTCGCCTTGCCCTAAGGCCGGGCCTGAGAGTTGTAGCTATGCTGGCCTCTAGAACCCAAACAAATGGTCAGATAATTAGCGTTTAATCGTAAGAGAAGCAAAAAAAAAAATAGAATTTTGGCAACAGTAGTTGTTGTTTAATTATAACTATTAATTAAGGAACACCCAGTCTTTTGGTGGGGGGGAACTCTTCAGAGCTAAGGACCATTTCAGGTTCAGATTTTTATTTCCACAAATCCTGCACATTCTTTTATGTTAAATTACCGCTGACAGATATCTTAAAAAGCAATGTCAAAAGGACCATGGTAATCTTACAGTAGAAGATCACCACATATTATATTAAAAAAAATCAATGCTGCAGTGACAAAGGGGATGAAGAAACTAAAGCTATCTCAATCCATGTTCTTCCTTAAATTTTACACCATGGTATATATTTTTCCTTCTAGTTGGTCAGCCAGACTTGAAAGGACCACTCATGTGGTGACTGCTTATTGTGGCTCTTTACTTTTTAACACAATCTCAAAAGCACATTTAGGAATAAGCAATAACAAATAGGTAATTTTCCCAATTTTTATTGGATTTTTCCCACACAGGCAGTGGGCCAAAAAATCCAAATTTTTATGGTCAGCCTTGGATTTATTTTTCCCGGATATGTCTCTTTTAAAAGGTAGCAATGCATTTTATACTTTTATACATTTATAAAACCAAAGCTCTAATAGATTTAGCTTCTTGAAAATATTTAGTGTTTCCTCACTAGTACCATGTGGATTGCTGGCTGATAGCCCACTGATTCTGCTACCAGGCATGAGGTGCTTAGAGCTAAATGATTAATTACTTTTCTGTTCCTGTTGGCCCAGCCATTGTGTAACTGATGCTGCAGCTGCCTGACAGGGAGCAGTGGTAAATAAGACCTTGAATCTCACAATTTTCTTTTTAACTCTTAGATAGTTTGCAGTATACTGTAATGGTCAAGGTTTATAACCATTTCAGTTCACATCCCAGTGGGTATGTGTCTGGAATACATGCATCCAATTCAAATTGCTTTTCCTCCTCCTATCTTTGGCTGTGTCTAGACTACACCTCTCTGTCGACAGAGAGATGTAGATTAGGCACATCGAAATTGCTAATGAAGCAGGGATTTAAATATCCCGTGCTTCATTAACATAAACATAGCCACCGCTTTTTTCTAAACGGAGCTTTTTCGAAAAAAAATGGCAGTCTAGATACGGATCCGTCGAAAATAAACCCTTTTTCGACAGATCCTGTAAACCTCATTTTTTGAGGAATACAGGATCTGTCAAAAAAGGGTTTATTTTCAACAGATCTGTGTCTAGACTGCTGTTTTTTTCAAAAAAGCTCCATTTCGGAAAAAAGCAGTGGCCATGTTTATGCTAATGAAGCATGGGATTGTTAAATCCCTGCTTCATTAGCAATCTCGACGTGCTTGATTTGCATCCCTCTGTCGACAGAGGGATGCAATCTAGACGTAGCCTCAGATACACACTTCTGTGTTATGCGACGTCATGCTTTATCCGAGTGTTTGTGTGTCATATTTGTTTGCATTAAATCACTACAAACTAATTTGATGTCTGAGGGCACTATGCATTCTCTGTGAGAACTGGCCTGAAGCAAGTATTTTATATAGTTATTGGATGGTAACTTTATAAATGTGTTGGATCAACTGTCACCTACCCCAGCACTCTACAGACACCAAAGCAGTGAGGTGTGTTGTAGTTTGGCTAGCCTCAAATCCAACAGTTGGATTGTAATCCTTCAAGGACAATCCAAGTGCTACAGGAAGTGATGTTCGATTTAGTGGATGGAATATCTGCCTCTGATTCACTATTGAATCAAAACCCTAATGATTTATTAGGGGGCTGTTATGAGATGTTTGGCTTGTGTCCTGTATTTGGCAGAGATATATTTAAAACCTTCTTACTGATCTGAGAACACATGGCTTTTCCTCACTGTAAGAAGAATACAGGAGCTAAGCCACAGGTAATGGCAGGGTGGAGCTTTGGATAACGGTCTCACCAGGGAGAAAACTTGAGACTTGTGGAGGATGGCTTGGTTTGGTTTTTGAAGGTGTGCTTGTGAGTCTCTCATGGGTTTTTTAGAAGGGGTGAGAATTTTGCAAGGATGTGTCTGGGTAGACTGATCCATGGAATAATGGAAATAGAATTTTGCAAGGATGCTTCTGGGTAGACTGATCCATGGAATAATGGAAATAGTAGCCATCAGAAATCATTGATTCCCGTTTGAATTTGGCAGATAAGATTGGGGTAGGAGTGAAGAGAAAACCCCTTCCCATATTTTTTGGTCTATTTTTCTATTGTCATCTGTGTAAGTAATATCTCCTGAGCCTAGTCTCTCTGGGTATGTCTACACTACCACCCTAGTTTGAACTAGGGTGGTTAATGTAGGCATTCGAAGTTGCAAATGAAGCCCGGGATTTAAATATCCCGGGCTTCATTTGCATCTTGCCGGGCGGGCGCCATTTTTAAATCCCCTTAGGTCGAACTCCGTGCCCGCGGCTACACGCGGCACGGAGTAGGTAGTTCGAATTAGGATCTCTAATTAGAATTAGATCCTAATTCGAACTACCTACTCCGTGCCGCGTGTAGCCGCGGGCACGGAGTTCGACCTAAGGGGATTTAAAAATGGCGCCCGCCCGGCAAGATGCAAATGAAGCCCGGGATATTTAAATCCCGGGCTTCATTTGCAACTTCGAATGCCTACATTAACCACCCTAGTTCGAACTAGGGTGGTAGTGTAGACATACCCTCTGTGCTTGTAGTGTAGGAAGTATTACCTTCCATTCAAGATGTGGAAGAGTTCCTCCTCGTGTGGGTATTAAAAACTTTAGCCTCCCTTTCACTCTCCATTGTCCAACTTTAAAGTAGCCATACATATTTATAGCTTCAGTTTGCCCCATGATTTGTCTTTTATTTCCCCTGTCCTGAATTATAATGAAATGTTTGTGTACATTTTGTAAAATGCTAGCATTGTACGGGGGGAACTTCATTTGGTACAAGTTAGTGTGACATCTCCTGTTCCACCACTGCATCCCTTTAATTCTATTGCCCAGGATGTCTTTTCCAGTGCTTTGCTAGGAAACAGCAAACCTCTCCGGGCTCTATTCATTCATAGTCACCAGCATGCAAAGTCACACCCAAATGAGTTATCTGAATAATCTCCCAACCACTCATGAACTACACACAGAGAACTACACACAATACCTGCAAATTCTCACGCCCAAAATGTGCATCTTGCATTGTTCAGGGAGATCCTGAGCAGGGTCCATTCATTTAAAGTTTGCCTTTCTATCAAAGGGTCATGAACAGCCTTTGTTAACCTTAGTAGTCATCCCCAAAATGTTTCGGCCAATACGCACTGCTTTAGCTAAAACATTAAACAATTGTATTAATTAGATAAAAAGGTTAATGATACAGGCTAGTCCTGGGAGAATCCTACCATTTTACTATGCTCTAAGTACAACAATTGCAGAATTCCCCTAGGATGGATAGGCATAAAATCAGAATTGGTTGTGAAAGAATATAAAATAATCTAAATGCCAGACTATACTGAGACAAATAAGTTCTAAAAGCAAAATTGGTTGTCTCCCCAGAAGCTGCAATACATTTCTCAAGCTGTCTCCATCCAGCCTGTTGTGGGATCAACTCTCCCATAGTTCAATGATGTTTCTCTCTATCTTCCAAACAATCTTGCTTCCACATACCAAGGTAGAGGAGGAGAGGTGACCAGAGGCCTTTTTGCCCCCTCCTCCTTGTACCCGTAAACTCCTTGTGCTGGAAAAATGCTTACTGGGTCATGGGATCAGGCAGTCCTATTGTCTACATCGGGGTCAGCAACCTATGACTCATAAGCTAAATATGGCTCACTAGGGAGCCAGTTAAGGCTCTTTTGCAGCTTGAGCTCAGCCGCCCCCCCTTGCTCCTCCCACAGCAGGGAGCCTGCGCTGGCACGCCAGCCTTGTAGCCCCCTGCAAGACTAGAGCGCTAGCGCTGGCTTCCTACGGGAGGGAGAGGGCTGAAAGCCTAGAGCCTCCCCTCTGGATCTGGCTTGCCGGGAAGAAGCTGGAGCTAGAAGCAGCTGCGCATTGCTGCTCCCCTCCTCCTCCATCAGCTGGGGAAATAGGAGTGTGCGGACGTGCTTCCTGGAGGCTTTCCCTGCTGCTCCTATTGGAGCAGCAGGGAAAGTCTCTGGTGCATGGGAGCGGAGTGTAGCACAAAAACAAGTATGTGCCCCCCCAGCCCCACATGCCCACACCCTGCACCTCTAGTCCCCCTCACGCACTACCTTCTCTGCCAAGACCCCCACACCCGCAGCCTGCTCCTGCACCCTCCCTCCTGGACAGACACCTACCTGCAGCCTGCCCCTGCACCCTCCCCCCTGGGCAGACACCTACCCCCACCCTGCACCATCCTCCCTGGACAGACACACTGCCGCTAGCCTGCTCCTACAAAATCCCCTTTGGCCACACATCCTACTCCCTGCCTACTCCTCCACTCTCCCTTGTTTCTGACCCTTCTCCCCAGCCAGACTTCGCACCTTCACCCCCTCCTACACCCCACCTCCCACCCAGATCCTGCATCCTTATCCCACTCACTGGCAGCTCTGTCCCATACATTTAATCCCTCATTTTTGACCCACCCCAGAGCCTAGGGAGGCCCACAAAATCCACTAAACTTGGAACCCCAGAAGAGTAAATCTGGGATGAGGCACAAAGACCGGTTCCCAACTTCAGGCCTCCCTGCCCCTTCCCCCACCATGAGGCTGGAACACCAGGGGTGTGAGGTGTTTCAGTTGGGGGGTACATCAGTGAAGGTTTTGGGGTTTTTTTGCTTCTCACTTGTGTGGTCTTTGACTGATTTTTCTGTGGGAGAGTGGCCCCCAACCCAAAAAAGGTTCCCCACCCCCAACATAAATAAAGACAATGTTGAAATCTTTTGTGTTGGACATAATACTTTACTTCAAAAATGAAGCCTGGCCAACAGCTCCCAATTGGGGCCCAGCTCCCATCTGGCCACAGTATCATAACACTACTGCACACACCTCCATGCACACCGACCCTGAGCTCACCATACATCTGAACCCCCTGCACTGAACCCCTCATACCTCCACATTCCCAAATTCCTGCACCCCCACATCTCCAGTCCCCTGCCATAACATTCTTGCACCCCCACGCCCACCCCAACCCTGTGCCCTGAGCCCATTATACACCCCAACCCAGGCTCCTGCCCCCCCACATCCCCAGCTCCCTGCCATAACATTGACAGAAGACAGCTTGGATGTGTGCATTAAGCTGGATATGACCAGTTATGATGTAAATTTCAAAGAAATGTGTGAAAAGATGCACCAGAAGGACCATTAAATAACATTGTACTCACAGACTTTTTGCTATTATTAATTATTATGTCAATTACCAATAATATTAAGTTGTATATGTTCAGTCATACAGATGGGCATATTTGTACGTCTCTTTGTTGACCAAGGAAAGATAATGGATCAAATAATTAAGGAATCAATTTGCAAAGATAATAAGATGGTAAATAATAGTCAGCATGAATTTGTCAAGAACAAATCATGTCAAGCGAACCTTTCTTTGATAGGATAACAAGCCTCGTAAATAAGGGGAAAGCAGTAGATATGGTATTACCTAGACTTTAGTAAAGTTTTGATTTGATACAGTCTCACTTGACTTTCTTAGAGATAAACTAGGGAAATAAACCCTAGATGGAGCTACAGTAGGGTGGGTGCATAACTGGTTGGATAACTATCCCGAAAGAGTAGTTATCAATGGTTTACAGTCATTTTGGAAGGATATAATTGGGGTTCCACAAGGATCAGTTTTGGGACTGGTTCTGTTCAATATCTTCATCAACAATTCAGATAATGAATTGAAAGTATTCTTACAAAATTTGCTGATACCATTTCTCCCCTCCCTGCTTGGTCTGAGGTAATTAGGATTAAATTCAATAAAGACAAATGCAAAGTACTTCACTTAGGAAGGAACAATCAGTTTCACACATACAAAATGGGAAATGAGTACCTAAGAAGGAATACTGCAGAAACGGATGTAGGGGGTCATAGTGGACCACAAGCTAAATGAAAGTCAACTGTGTGACATGGTTGTACAAAAACCCAAACATCATTCTGGAATGTATTAACAGGAATGTTGTAAGCAAGACACAAGAAGTAATTAATCCTCTCTGCTCTTCACTGCTTAGGCCTCAACTGGAGTACTGTGTCTAGTTCTGGACAATATATTTTCGGAAAGATGTGACAATATATTTCAGGAGAATGTCCAGAGAAGAGCAACAAAAATTACTAAAGTTCTAGAAAATATGACCTGTGGTGGAAGATTGAAAGAACTGGGTTGTTTAAGCCGGAAAGAGAAGTCTGAGAGAGGACATAACAGCTTTCAAGTACCTAAAAGTTCGTTACAAGGAGAGGGGAGGAAAAATCATTCTCCTTCACCTCTGATGACATGACAAGAAGACATGGGCTTAAATTGGAGCAAGGGAAATTGAGGTTGGACATTAGAAAAAGCTTCCTAACTGTCACGGTGGTTAAGCACTGGAAAAAATTGCCCAGGGAGGAGGTTATGGAATCTCCATTAGAAAGTTTTAAGAGCAGGTTAGATAATCACCTGTCAGGGATGATCTAAATCATGCTTGGTTTTCCCATGTGTGCAGAGTACTGGACGTGATGACCTCTTGATGTTCCCTACAGGTCTAGTATTCTATTATTCTGTACTAAATAGATTTAAATTGAAGGATTATAGATGTATAATATTGATAAGTATGCATTAGGTATTTAAGTAGAGTTGAAATGCAAGGCCAATAGCCTAAGGCCTGTAAGATTTTTAGTTTAGCCATAGTAGGACATAGGTTTAAGGAAACGCTTGACCTAAGTAACCAAAGAATAACACAATCCTACAAGATTACAGGAATAGATGAGCCAATGTGTAGTACTGTGAAAAATTAATTGCAAGAGTAATTTTGACTACAAGATATCTAGTAGTCATAGTTCTAACATTAGTATTTACGCATGACATATACTTATGATGATAAAACAACCCTGTAAACCAATGAAAAACAAGGTACCCCAATATTCTTGAGGAAGCACAATACAAATAAAGAGAACACAGACACCTTCACTCACATGTATAAAGTGCTAGGTGAAGTCAGAATCACAAGATAAGAGGGCACTCACGTTGGGTAAAGCGAGTTCCCTGCAGGAAAGCTCTAGCAGAACAATCCCTCTACTGATGATCCTTTGGCTAGGCATCCATTACACTCTAGGAATATTGTTTGGGATGTGAGTATAACTATCTTTTTAACTTATACATAGGTCTTCATAGGATTTTATGTGCATGGGTAATCATAGCTTTAGTTGTAACTTTAATAATACTGACACAGAATAAACCTTGTATTTGTAAATGCATGTATGGTCACTATCATTGGTCTCTTTTTGTTTCTAGAGATTCTAAATCTGAAGCAAGTAGCAGAGGTTACTTTCATTCTGAGGTTGAAAATGTAGCCACAGAAGCCGAACACATGTTGGTATAATACAGTGTTTCTCAAAGTGGGCCGTGTGCCCATTTTGAAGAAACCACAAGGGAGCCTGCACCACTTGGTTTACTAAAGTCTCCGCAGCCACAGAGTCTCAAGGCTCCCGTTCACCTTTTCCACCCAAGGTGAGCTGCAAGAAGTGGTGGCCCGGGCCATGCTGCTTCCTAAAGCTCCCCTTGACTGGAAATGGCAAAACGGAGCCAATGGGAGCCATGAGGCTCCATAGCCATGGAGCCTTTAGTAAACAAAGTGGTACAGGCCTGCTAGTGGCTTTCCAAAAGTGGGCCTGCAGCCCATTTTGAGAAACACTTGTATAATGCAACCTTACTAAATTCACTTTCAATAAAATAAACGGCTACCCCATACAAAAGTGGTAAACATGGGGTACAGAGTATCACAGTTAGGTAGACATAATGGTATCCGCTTGCAAAATATAAGTGATTTTCAATGAAATGTGCTTTATTTCTTAAAAAAAAGTACTGTAATTATAGTCAAATAAACTTAAAATACAGAGCTGTGAAACTTTTGACCTGAATCCACCAGCTGAGTTTAGCATCTAGTCCAATTAGTAAACCTCAGTTTCAGACAGGACCATGAAAATCTGGCTAGTTTATGCTAATCACAGAACTCCTTCGCAGGCACAAAGACCAGTTCCCAACCTTATCTCCCCACTCTCTCACCAAATGTGCAGTTTGCACAACTATTTGATAGCATCATCATCAGCTAGGTGAAGAGTCGGTAGCCTGCTGTCAAAGTAGTCAGTGGGCACTCATCAAGGATCTGTGACATAGTCTGAAATTGACTGCATCTACATTAGATAAATCCTATTTGAAAAGACTGGCTGCACAATTGTCCTGTCCTGTTCGAAACTGATTTAGAAACGACCACGTGTGCCTTAGCAGGTCAAAATCAGTGGTTGGGTCGGTGACAAACAAGTGATTAATGACTGTTGTCACTGACCACTCATTGCGCCAAGCAGAGTCTACTATCGTGTCCTTTGGTGACATAAATGACCATAAATGGTGTCTATGTTACAAAGTATTGACAGCCATGGCAATGGAGTTGAAGTAAAGTTCCAGTAACAATGCACATAGCTGTGTTTTAAGCTTTGTATCAATCAGCCTAGTGTGAGACAAGCAACATCAGACCGGAGCACAACATGTTGCTGTTGAACAGCAAAGATCAAGGGCTGATGTTCTAAGCTTTTGGGGGTGCTTGCACCCCAGGTTGAGCCAACAGGTTTTTTGAGCAAGTTGTTCCAAGAGCTAACTTTTGTGGTGGTTGTCTTCAAGTGATTACAGTACATTAGTGGCCTATCCAATGCCACACAGAGGTGAACAGGACCTGGGTTGTGCTACAGGTAGTGACCATTAGTGGAAATAATTAACTTGTAGCTTCAGTTCGTGTTATATAGATGAACTATGCTAGAAACTGTCTTGAGAAAGCTTCACTGTAGATGCTATCGACTACAATAGTCTGCCATGAGCTTCCTATCTCCCCATTGATTGCTGTTGACTGCAGGGATTTTCAATCTTTATTGCCCCTGTCTAACTTAAACCTCTTCCACAAAGGAGAAAGCTGGTGGAGCAGCCACTCAGACTGCCAAAAGATGTTAGGGATGGGTTGAGGGATGTCAGGAAACCACGTCCCTTCTTCCACACATGCTTTAGACAATGTAAAGTTAGGCCTGGAAATTGGAGTAGAATTATTATTCAAGGGAATAGGTAGTGAGTTTCCTTTCAGATTTGCTCACTCCGAGTACGCGAGGGAGTGGGAAAGAGAAACAATATCTGGTGAGTGGTTCGTTTAACACACACAACCCAGGTCCTCAGGGTTTGTTCAGTTCCAAATTAAAATTGTTTGTTTTCCCCAAAATAATGCATGGCTTGAGCTTTTGCATTATTCTGTTTACAGTGCAGTGCACATCCCATTCAAAGAGTGAAGAAAAATAACAGGCCATCATTCAGTCTATATTTTTAACAGCAATTTCCCCAGAGAATTCAAGTGACAGGCCACTTTCTTAGATCAGCAGCAAGTATTCTTGCTTCAGTAATGAGCTTTTTGCATCCCAGATCTCCTGATGTTGGATCTGGGGTGGAGAAGGAGTGAAATCTCCTCATGTGTGTAGTTCACTGCACTCTCATTCATTAAACTGCCTTTTGCACTTGTTATGAATACTGTTACAAAGCCTCTTCATAGCCTAAAGTCAAGAGATGACAATATTTTCCAGAGATCCTGCTTTGGTGGAAATGTGACTTTACCAAAGCTAAGAGACAACTGGGAACAAGCAGTTAAAGGAGGTTGCATAGTAAAACATTATTCTGAAGTAGTTGGGGTGGGTGTGTGAAATAAGGTTCAGGCAGAAGTATTCCAGGCTCTGATTACAATAAGATGCCATACAGTGTCATACATTACACGCTACAGCTGCTATAACATGGGCTGGTACATATCATTAGTGATGTTACATAGATATAGTGGGTCACATAGTATTCTGATTGCAGCTGGTAAAGTCTCTTAATTAGCACTAGGTAGAGAGTCTAGAATGGCTTGTTGTGTATTGACCTTGTTTAAGCTTCTATATGCTAATGTGTTACATTGTGTGCTGCCATGAGGGGCACTAATGGTGAATTATCTTATTTTCAATCACTTTCCAAGTGGGTTGCTGATACTTGCTGTTCTGCGCTAAGGAGATAGCCAAGCTGCTGGCAGACATCTGAGAGTCAGGGCTATAATTTGAAGTTGCTGCAAACAGCATGAATTTGCAGATCATTCAATCTTTGCACATACCTCTGTTATTCTCTGCCTGTGTGGTGTTATGAATAGTGTGCTCACGCTTAACATTTCCTGAGCTCTTTCTGCAGAAGTAGTTCTTTAGGATTAACCACAGATGAAGTCATAGGGGGTTGTGGAAGAAACGAAATGAATACACATTAGTCCTTTGGATACTAATTTAATAAAAATTATCTGTGTGTTCACAGTAAAAGACAGCACGTTGTGGCATTCAGTGGCTTTTAAACACAGTAAGCATACACTTACATATTAAGAATCACTGAATCCTGTTACATTTTTGTTTAGCATCAAAATGTAAGTCTGTAATTTGAATTTGCCATATTTTAAATATTGAACTTAAGTATTTTCCATTGCTGTTACTTGCACGGAGATTTGTACAAATTATGTTTAATATAAATGCTGTAAGTTCCCTCAACATGGCTTCTTGATTAAAGTGTTTATACAACTGCAGACGAATGAGATGGTGTATTTCAAATCATTTGGCAGGGTAGGAAAAATCTGATCATAAAGCTGAAATTGTGTATAATTTTCCAGGATGAATGAACTGATGGTAGGCAAGGATCAATGTTTCTGGTTTTTGCCTGCTTTGTGGAGTACACTAGTATTTTCACAAATTTAGTCTTTGTTATGGGGATGTAGTTCATATTTAATCCTAACCAAAGTTTCACCCATTGCAATATTTAGTTTGCTCTATTTTTTTCTCTCCTTAGAAACTGAAATTAAAAGAATCTCCATTATCATCTTTAGGAGGAGTCCTTGCTACTGTTCTTTACTGTTAAGAGAAAATGTTAGTCCATGTATACACAAGGGAGAGCCAGGAAAGAACAAATACAAAAGTAAGGGCCCATTTGAGGCTCATCAGCTATAGTGATACTGAGTGCCTTTTTTTCCTATTATTACTCAGTTTTTCAGTGAAACAAATTAGCAACCAATCACAGATATGAGCAGTTGGGGCAGGGAAAGCATGCTCAAGATCACTCACCCTTAGGAGCTTTTCTGGTTTTTCATCTTGAGAATGGAAATCAATGTCACTTTCTTGAGATCAGCTATTGGTTTCATAAACAGGTGTGAGACACACATTTCTAGGCAGCTTAGCAAGGCTTGTGTGCGTGTTCGTGCAGAAGCATTTCTGCAGGCACACCATCGGAAAGCTGATAAGATAGATAAAGGGAATGATAGAAGTAGCTTGGACATCTGCAGACTTGATTGTTATACTTTGCAATGTGACAATTAGTAGCAATTGTGTAGCCTTTCAAAACATGACTGTCATCTGGGAGGGGGTAGTGAAGAGGGTGGCAAGCCCCTACCTGGGGATTGCTGTGAAACCTGCAAGATTGGGGCATGAGCAGATTACAAATTACTCCACTCCCCCTCCCCCCAGATCTTAGATGAGGGACAGAGAGGCTTCCCCATGCCAGCACTGTGCAGGGCTTTGGCACACTCAGGGCTTAACTCCTCTTGGTCAGTGCCCCAGGCCAGAAGATCTTGGGCTTTCCCAGGGAGCCAACCCAGGCAGAGACAGTGGGGAGCGGAAGTAGCCTTCTGGCCACGCTATTGGTGAGCCGAGCAATCTGACTGGGGGCTGGTTCACTGCACAGCACTGGGAGCAGGAAACGCCCTGCCATGGAGATGAGGGGGATAGAGACAAGCAGTGGGGCTGGTCTGGGCAGGTTAAGAGGCAAAAAGAATATGCTTACCAGCCCTCCCCTCCCCCCCGTTTGCAGTGGCAAGGCAGTGCTAGCTGGTACTCCCAGGGGTGAGGCTCTGCTGGCTGAGAGCTGGCATGCAGTGGCAACTGCACTGATGGACCAGAGGGGGAGTAGCCAGCTATGTGTGCTGCATCTTTGCCCCATCACCAGCCTTGTATACCCCTATTGTCTGCCACTTGACTGTTGGTGGGCGAGCAGGGATGTAGCCAGCGGCAGGACCTGCCAGTACTGATCGGGGGAGACAAAACACAAAAGATACAGGACCATTTGCCAGTAACTTTATGGGAAAAAGAAAAGCTTGACACTGGGCTCTTGAATTTTTCTTCATAGGATGCTCTCTTTGCAGTGTTTCTTAAACTTTTTAAGACCGAGGAACACCAAACAATAATGTTTTTAATGAGGAACATCAAGGATTTTTTTTGTTGAGCAAAAAAAAAAAAAGTCGGGGGAAAAAGGGTTGGGGGAAGGTTATTGAGGGAAAAAAGGTCACCTGCCCCTTTAAGGGCAACCATTTTGAATTCTGTTGTTCTCCGCAGAACACCTCCGACTGCCTCGTGACACACCGGTGTGCCACGGAACACAGTTTAAGAAACACTGCTCTCTTTGCTTTATTATAAATAGACTATAGCTTGGTCAGGGATGGTGGGGAGAGGCCTGAGACCTTAATGAGACTATTGTAGGGACCTCCACTCCAGGGTGGGCATAGGGAAATGCCTGAAGCCATGTGGAATTCTGTAGCGGAGCTCGCCCGGTAGTTTGGCTTGGACCCTGACAAGTATGGTCACAACCTCCCTTCTCCTTTGTATTTTTCTTTGTCACTGCATTGTTTACATTGGTGTCCAAGATGAAAATCCCACTGAAGCAGTGTCAAAGTTGAATCTGGAAGAGCTGGGACATAAGCACTGCAGTAATGGCTTCGTAAATCTGCAGGTAGAATGCACCAGTCCCTATGCTGAGCCCAGGCGCAATAAAGTTAAAACTGACCAGAATGAAGAGAACCATGGAGGAAACCAGGAGAGGAACAGAGTAGCAAGGACCTCACCAACTTCACAGCATCCAGCATATGTGCTTAAGACATGGCCTAATAAAATCTTTGCTATTAAGCTCTAATGTCCCGTGTTCTGGTAGCAATTCCTGAGAGAGGCCCTACCTACATGAGTTCAGTGTCCTTATTTGCTAGGCATTGTACATAGTAAGAGACACTCCCTGCCCTGAAGAGTTTACAGCTTATATAGACAGGATAAAGGGTTGGGTGAAAGAAGTATTTTCCTATTTTAGTGACGGGGAACTGAGGCAATGAGAAATCAGATACTTGCTTCCTGAGGTAGAGACTAGCCCGGAGCATCTGCAGGTCACCCAAATAGACACCAATGCCTCATAGATTGCCTGTGGGAGAGCAAGGAATTAAACCCTGATTTTTTTTCCTTATCTTTTGCTTTAATCACATGACCATCATTCTGCTTCACTACCTTTTGCATTTTCCAGTAGCTGAAGGGCAAATACATATTTGGCTTCAAGCATGGGTGTTACTCTTGCAGGGTAGGACTCCACACTTTTGTATCACTGTTTAAATGTTTAGTTTAGGCTACTGGCTGTAGGGTGTAGAAAATACAGCAATGCATGAGGCAAATGCATGGAACTGTGAGGTGAGAGTGTATGGGAAAAACTAGAAAGAGGGAGGAAAGTAGAGAGAAGGGAATGGTGGAAGAAAGGAAATGGACACTGATGGTTGTTACTACTTGTAAAAAGAGAGGCTGAATCCCATTTGGCAGCTCTCTTTATGTCTGGCCACTTTGGAGTGAGGTTCTTTTCCAAAGAAAGAACAGTCGTCCTGAGTTGTCTTCCCCTCAGAACTTATTCTGACCCCTATACTCACTAGCAACTGTTGGTGTTGATCTGTAGCAAAGGAATGACTGTTACAGGATTTTCTTGACTAACTGTACAGGGGTCTCAGATTTTCCATTTGCTTGTGGGAAATGTGCGCAGATAGTAATATGTTTAAAATCATGTGTCTTAAATTCTGCTCTGCTAACCCCTGGTCTGTTGTCTCTCGTTAGTTATCCTGGACTAATGAAATGAGCAAAAGTGCACTTCGGTTTCGGCTTTCAAGTACATTATTTCTGTGTATCCAGAAAAATAATCTATTGTAACCAGGAATTGATGGCCGGTGAATTTGCATAAATCTGCAGCTAGTGTGTGGTGGTAGTTGGCTTATGTGTGTTTGTTCAGTGTGCTGCACAACTCTGTCAAGATAGCTAGTCAGTATTACTACTTAGTGTTAAGTGATGAAGGCTTGATTATCATTGTCTCAGTAATGCTGTTGAGGCTGCTCGGTGCTTCTGGCCTTGAAGCTTCCATGTTGTCAGTAGACAGTGTAGTAAAATGAGGTCCTGAAAGAAAAGCCCAAGCCTGGTTTGAGATCTGAGGCCTAGCTAACAATGTACAAAGCTTGGCTAATATAAAGCAAAGCTAAGCTGTGAGCAAGAGGCAGGCCCCTGCTCATGGAACTTGGCACAAACAGGGCTGAGAGTGCAAAACACTGTTCTATACCTGGGCCTATTACCAGTTAGTAACTGGTACTTGGTACCAACTGTAAAACAGTAATTGGTACTGGTCATAAATTGAAAGCACATTCCAAAAGGATGGTACCACCAGCTCATTAAAAAAGACTTTGGTACCCACACTCCCCACAGACACCCAGCCAGGTTCAGGAAAGCATCCAAAATGACAGCATGATGGATAGAGATGTTCTAATCGAACCACAAGGTGCAGGGTGATGAGTGGTACCTAAGTAGCATCAGAGGGTGGTAACCTGACAACGTCAGAGGGTGGTAACCTGACACGTCAGAAGTGATGTGTAACTTGTTTGTACCTGTATATAAAATGGTGTCTTGGGGGGGGCAGTCTTTGTCCAGCCGAGGGGGAAGTGGAATCTCCTATTGATTGTGCGGAGTCCATTGTTATGGCTTCGGTAGAGTCTACTGACAACTATTACTGTACTTCGCTTGACAATAAAACATTAAAAGACTAAGCACCTTTCATTCTTATCTGATTTGTGGTCTTTGGGGGCTCTCTCGAAGTCTGCTGTGTTGACTAATTGCACCAGTCAACATGGCACACATCACTGAGCACACATGCATGCAGTATTCTGGTTATCGTCACTGATGGAGTAGGAGAGCTGTCAGGACACCATGACAGTAAATCCTAACCTACTACATTGGTAACTCTGCTACAGACAGTCAGAAGACCTTAATCTTACTTACAAAGGAAGATCACAGGTACAATTCAAGCAAAAGCTCTAGGCTATATTTATTGTCAATGAAGCATAGCACTAGCTCCCTGGATTAATGTCTACAGATACACTAACACATGTGTGCTTGTTCCAAGGAACTCAACTCAGTCAGTGGCAAGACTTTCCAGTGCCCTTTAGGCTGGATGAAGGGTTAAGGCAAAATACCTTTATAGGCCGAGTCAAAGAACTGGAATACACAACTTACAGATCATCCTACCTATTTCATTGCTTCTATTTGTTACCTCCCTTTGTTCATGTTACCTTAGACAAAACACCCCTGTTCACTAGAGTGTCAAATCATCTTACCTTCTATTAGGTTGGGACAGATCTTTACTAGCTAGACTATAATGGCAAATATCTAGTGCCTAGTGCACTAGCAACAACTTGGTCAAATTCATTTACAGGACAGTGAACTTGTAGACATCTGTTTTAATACATGACCTGGCTTTGGTTCTCAGCCTCTGGTTCAGACCTCCTATCTTGAGCCAGATCCAGTGCTCCAGGCTCTCTCTGCTACAGTGTGTTCCAAGATCTGTATGGTAGAGGTATTTGTACAGAACGTGGTTCAGAACATTCTCTTAAGGCTACTTGTACTGGATCTTTCAAAAGTACAACCTCACCAGATTCTTGGAGTCTTCCATCTTTCTCACTAGTTGCATCATGGCTACTACAGCTGAGAAGCACATGCATGCACATGGAACATTACATTTTTGTCTTTGTAAGTTTCTGTGGTGAAGTTGCCCATGAGATTCAGAATAACCTCTGGATTAGTCAAGATTGTGTCATGTGATTTCAGCTCTGGGAATGGTTGGAAGGGATTGTAAGCACCTTCTGCAATAATGCTCACATCTACTCCTGAGTCAATCTGAAAGCGAATAATCTTTCTATGAATATTGAGTTTCCCTCCCCAAGCAGGCTCTAGGTCATCACATCTGCTAGGGTATGTCTACACTACATGGCTCTGTCGACGGAGCCATGTAGATGAGGGTTGTAGACATAGCAAAATGAAGCGGCGATTTAAATAATCGCCGCTTCATTTACATCAAAATGGCTGCTACGCTGTGCCGATCAGCTGTTTGTCGGCACAGCACGGTAGTCTGGACGCTCGGTGGTCGACATCAAAAGCCTTTGTCGACCGCCCCATTATGCCTCGTGGAATGAGGTTTACCGGGGCGGTCGACAAAGTCCTTTGATATCGACCGCCGAGCATCCAGACTACCGCGCTGTGCCGACAAACAGCTGATTGGCACAGCGCGGCAGCCATTTTGATGTAAATGAAGTGGCGATTATTTAAATCGCCGCTTCATTTTGCTGTCTACAACCCTCATCTACATGGCTCCGTTGACGGAGCAATGTAGTGCAGACATACCCCTAGATACCAGAAATAATGGCTCATGATTGTCTGCATTCATAGTTAGCATGTTCAGTGCATTAGGTGTCAAAACTATTACAATAAATACATAATATGGACATTTTGTGTCTATTACCTTTAGTTGAACCTATTTCTGGAGGAATGGAACTTTCCACACCTTGTGCATTTTTTTTAAAAGCTTTGTACTTTGCAGGCAATTTTCTCACAGTTTCAGGACTTGGATGGTAATGACTTCGAGCATTGAGGCAGTATCTTTTTACAAATTCTTCTAAGGTAGCTTCAGGTGACTTTTTTTTTTCAGGTTGCTCCTGCCTTTTGTTTTTTTCTCTGACTAGTTCAGACTGCTTTCCTATCTGTACAGCTGTGGAGGGATCTAAGTCTGTCATGAGAGGTTCTCATCTGTTTCTGATATTTTCTGTTTTTCATAATTAAAAAAATCACAATTTTCAGCCAATCTCAGCAAAAGATTGAACATTTTCCCCTGGTTCTTGTATACTTGGGTGAAAATATGTTTTTTTTCATATGCTACATTTCTCTAGGGTATACAAATATGCATGAAAAATATCCAGAACCTTTTCATAATAATCATTGTGACTGTCTTAAGTCAAAGCTTAAAGATCTGCTCTGCCTGCTTCTCCATAGCATACATTTTAAGACCTAAATTTCTCCAGTTCGCTTGTAAAATTTTGTAGCAATATGAAATATTGCAAAATGCTGTTTCCAGTCTGTCTAGTCTGAAGTTCTCTGGCACATTGAAGAGTGGTATGTTTGAGACTGAGTTTACAAACTTACCTGCAACTTTCTTCTGTTTCTGCTCTCCTCGGGCACCTGTTATTTCTGACACTATGTTAGCAACTACTTGTACATGGTTGGTTGCAGAGGTGCTACTAGAAGATATGGACTGGCTATGTACCCTCCTTTCTAGAGAAAGACACTACAGATGCAATCTCAAGAATGGTTGTTGTGAGTTTATGCCATAACATGGTCCACATAGTAGCTAAATAGTATAAAATTTAGCATTCCACTACAAAGGTAACAGAATAATCCACCAAAGCTTATTATATGAAAGAGTGAAAATGAATTGAAGCCGGAGAGGAGCGAGTGCAGTGGCATAACAAAATCAAGAAATGTAATCATTAACCTTGTTCAACTTTCTAATAATAACCTTCCTCTTACGTATGTTACATTTTAATACATTCACAACCTTTTTTTAATTCAGGGGATGTGATTTTGAGAGGTTTAGTATTGGGAGTGGAAGCCAGCACTTTCTGCTATTTTCAAACCTCTCTAAAAGTCTTACAATTTGATTTAGGTAAATCTTTCCAGCCCTTGCTGTACTTCTCCATCATGGACTGATATTACAATAAATTTTGAAAAAATTGAACTAGTTAAATTGAAGTGTTGTTGTTATAATCTGTACAGGAACTAGTTTGTTTCAGACATTTACACACAGTGGAGGCTGATTATTATAAAGTGCCTAAATATAAAGGAGATCCTGGCTCAACAATATGAGCAGTGATGACATTGAAGACAGCACATGATCAGTATGAAAAGCAGCATGTTGGAGAACTAGAAGGGTCAAATATCCAGTTTAAGCTTACAGCAGCTGAAAAAAATGCAGCTAAACTTAAACAATGTCCTTTATTCCATTTGTTGTGGCCTACAGCATTGAATATTTCAATATATTTCACTGGGATTAAGTTCATCTGGATCCTATGAAAGTACTCAAGTTGTTTGAAGATATTGAAATCCAAAAAAAAAAAAAATTGCATAACAAGCACACCTATAATGCAAATCAGCAGGGGCCATGTGAATTTATCATTCATATTCAATAGGTTTGAAAAAACTCAGCTCCTGTGAATTTGGACAAGTTATGATTCATTGGCATACAAAATAAGAAAAAATGAGACACCCTGTCTTGGGTCAGAAAAGCAGAGTGTTGTAGCATAACAGCCACTATTTGCAGATCATTTGAGGGTTGCGAATATTATATTAAAATGCCAAACCTTTTAATTATGATTTTATGAAGAAAATTTATGAAAGAGTATCAGTAACAACATCCCCACAGCATGAAGACTATAAAAATTAATACAGACACACAAAAGTTTGCGTTCAAGATCCCTCTTGTTCAATAGTGAAAACTAATCAGAACAACAATATCAAATCAAGACATGATTAAAAACCCATGTTACTATCAGATTTAATTTTGAAATACATTTTTATTCAGCATTAGATTTAGAAAAAATACCAGCTACAGCCAATAAAATAAGTGAAAGAAAGAGATCGGAAAAACACTATCTGGCAGTTCTTTTAATGAAAAGACTAAGTGGGAAAGTACATGGAAAGACAATTACTTCTAAAAGGGGGAGGCTCTCATGGATGAGTAGAAAAAGTGCAAATGAAACAACATTCCAATAGCCATCAGAAAGTAAAACTGCAACGTATTGAGATTCTGAAATAAGTTGGATAACTCCTAAAACTGTTTCACTTTTGCTGCCCCATTAAATTTCCTGCTTATCTTCATGAAGAAGGGCAATGGCTGCAATATCACGAAAGAGACAGATACTTCTGGCTGATACAGAAGAAGGAAATTGTAGAAACCTGAAAATTCTTTGTTCCTCTCTTACCTCTCCTCCCAAAGTCCTAGCCTACCTTTTCAGAGTCAAAAGATCTGGCTAGATAATCAGTGGTAGCATTGGATGATTCTATTACCAAACCACTGATGTTCAGTATTTGATATGAAAGACATTTAGAGGATATTCATAATTTCATTAATTATGACCCTATTGTGGATACTACGACACATGGGTCTAGGTCTACCCCTCAAAAAGGGGAAGGAATTATTGAGCCTCCTCTTAGAAAAGGAGGCCTTATGATAGAGGTCTATAAAATCATGACTGATGTGGAAAAAGTGAACAAGGAAAAGTTATTTACTTGTTCCCATAACATTAGAACAAGAGACCACCAAATGAAATTGATAGCAGGTTTAAAACAAACCTAAGGAAGTTTTTCTTCACACAGTCAACCTGTGGAACTCCTTGCCAGAGGCTGTTGTGAAAAACCAGGACTTTAACAGGGTTCAAAAAAGAACTAGACACATTCATGGAGGTTAGGTCCATCAATGACTATTAGCCAAGATGGGTAAGAATGATGTCCCTAGCCTCTGTTTGTCAGAAGCTGGAAATGGATGACAGGAGAGGGATCACTTGATGATTACCTGTTCTTTTCACTCCCTCTGGAGCATCTGGCATTGGCCACAGTTGGAAGACAGGATACTGGGCTAGATGGACCTTTGATCTGACTCAATATGGCCATTTTTATGTTCTTATGTTGACTCTTCCCCAACAAATTATGTTCATCAATGTGTCTGACAATTCCTTTCTTTACTATAGTTTCAACTAATTTACCAGGTGCTCAAGTTAGACTTACCGGATTGTAACTGCCAGGATCAACTCTAGGGCCCTTTTTAAATATTGATGTCACATTGGCTATCTTCCAGTCATTAGGTACAGAAGCTGATTAAACCACAGTTCATAGTTCCACAATTTCACGTTTGAGTTCTTTCAGAACTCTTGGGTGAATGCCATCTGATCCCGGTGACGTGTTACTGTTAAGTTTATCAGTTTGTTCCAAAACCACCTCTAATAACACCTCAATCTGGGACAATTCCTCAGATTTGTCACCAAAGAAGAGTGGCTCAGGGTTTTTTTGTCTCTTCAGGTTCAGTGAATGAAATAGGCAGGAGCTTTGGGGGTGTTTGTCCTTCTTTTTTATAGTTTCAGTTTCCCTCTTAAACAACTTATATAGTTGAGATTATAGAAACAAAGAATCTATATGGAAGAGTATTCCTTGTCTCTTTTTTTACCTGTTTAAACATCCTTTGTCTTCCTCCTTGATGCCTCTTTTTACTGCTTCAGTACAAATAAAGCAGAATACACATTCCTTTGTTTGGAACAGATGTTTGCCACCTACTATTTGTATAGTTTGGGCACAGCTGTGACGTTGGAAAATGTGTTTATAATACCACACATGAAAATCTTAACATATAATGTTGGCATATATTTTACCAGGGCAATACTGACAAGCAAATTATGGGCTTGCATGAAGATTGAAAGGTATCATTTTAAAAAAAGTTTACAATATTGTGTAGGGCGTGAAAATAGGGTGTAGTCTGTCGGTGTCCTAAAATAATCCGATTATATGATCATTGCATTGTTTCTAGATAACTGAAACATCCCTTTAATTGGATTTTACCTCATAGATTTTGTTTAGGAATTTTACATGGGCTTTTTTGCATACCCTGACCATCTGAAAAATGATTTTTTTTAGCTTCACCATGCACTTCGCTAATTTGCGGTAAACTGACCAAATAAGGAATTCATGATCAGGCTTTTTTCAGAGTCTAACAATAATAGTTTATGATTTGTCACTGTATTCTATCTTCCATCATTCTTCAATACAATTTGATAATGTGTGTAAATCATACTGTTCAAATATCATATGCTTTAAATATTAAAGAATAATGTTCTTAATCTATTGACATTAGGTTTCAGTCTTAAAGTAATTCATATGAAAGATTTGACAGCTATTTGTTACATAAGCTGCTGCCTATCATAGAATCATAGAATACTACAACTGGAAGGGACCTCGAGTGGTCATCCAGTCCAGTCCCCTGCCCTCATGGCAGGACCCAGTACTGTCTTGACCATCCCTGATAGACATTTATCTAACCTGCTCTTAAATATCTCCAGAGATGGAGATTCCACAAACTCCTGAGGCAATTTATTCCAGTGTCTAACCTCTGTGACAGTTAGGAAGTTTTTCTTAATGTCCAACCTAAACCTCCCTTGCTGCAGTTTAAGCCCATTGCTGCTTGTTCTATCCTCAGAGGTCAGGAAGAAAAAGTTTTCTCCCTCCTTGTGATACCCTTTTAGATACCTGAAAACTGCTGTCATGTCCCCTCTCAATCTTCTCTTTTCCAAACTAAACATGCCCAATTCTTTCAGTCTTCCTTCGTAGGTCATGTTTTCTAGACCTTTAATCATTCTTGTTGCTCTTCTCTGGACCTTCTCCAATTTCTCCACATCTTTCTTGAAATGCTCCAACACTAGGCCTCAGTTGGAGTATTATCAGCGCAGAGTAGAGCGGAAGAATGACTTCTCCTGTCTTGCTCACAACACACCTGTGAATGCATTCTAGAATCATGTTTGCTTTTTTTGCAACAGCGTCACACTGTTGACTCATATTTAGCTTGTGGTCCACTATAACCCCTAGATCCCTTTCTGCCGTACTCCTTCCTAGACAGTCGCTTCCCATTCTGTATGTGTGAAACAGATTCTTCCTTCCTAAGTGGAGCACTTTGCTTTTGTCTTTATTAAACTTCATCCTGTTTACCTCAGACCATTTCTCCATTTTGTCCAGATCATTTTGAATGATGATCTTATCCTCCAAAGCAGTTGTAACCCCTCCCAGCTTGGTATCATCTGCAAACTTAATAAGCGTACTCTCTATGCCGATATCTAAATCATTGATGAAGATATTGAACAGAACCGGTCCCAAAACAGACCCCTGCGAAACCCCACTTGTTGTACCTTTCCAGCAGGATTGTGAACCGTTAATAACTACTCTCTGAGAACAGTTATCCAGCCAGTTATGCACCCACCTTATAGTAGCCCCATCTAAATTGTATTTGCCTAGTTTATTGATAAGAATATCATGCGAGACCGTATCAAATGCCTTACTAAAGTCTAGGTATACCACATCCACTGCTTCTCCCTTATCCACAAGACTCGTTATCCTATCAAAGAAAGCTATCAGATTGGTTTGACATGATTTGTTCTTTACAAATCCATGTTGGCTGTTCCCTATCATCTTATTATCTTCCAGGTGTTTGCAGATGATTTCCTTAATTACTTACTTTATTATCTTTCCTGGCACAGAAGTTAAACTGACTGGTCTATAATTTCCTGGCTTGTTCTTATTTTTTTTTTTTATAGATGGGCACTATATTTGCCCTTTTCCAGTCTTCTGGAATCTCTCCTGTCTTCCATGATTTTCCAAAGATGATAGCTAAAGGCTCAGATACCTTCTCTATCAGATTCTTGAGTATTCTAGGATGCATTTCATCAGGCCCTGGTGACTTGCAGACATCTCACATTTCTAAGTGATTTTTAACTTGTTCTTTTTTTATTTTATTTTCTAAACCTACCCTCTTCCCACTATCATTCACTATGTTAAGCATTCCTTCATCAGACTTCTCGGTGAAGACCGAAACAAAGAAGTCATTAAGCATCCCTGCCATTTCCAAGTTTCCTGTTACTGTTTCTCCCTTCTCACTGAGCAATGGGCCTACCCTGTCCTTGGTCTTCCTCTTGCTTCTAATGTATTTATAGAATGCCGTCTTGTTTCCCTTTATGCCTGTAGATAGTTTGAGCTCATTTTGTGCCTTTGCCTTTCTATTCTTGACCCTGCATTCCTGCATTATTTGCCTAATTCATCCTTTGTAATTTGTCCTAGTTCCCATTTTTTATGAGACTCATTTTTAATTTTTAAATCATGGAAGATCTCCCGGTTAAGCCAAGACGGTCTTTTGCCATGTTTTCTATCTTTCCTACACAGCGGAATAGCTTGCTTTTGGGCCCTTAATAATGTCCCTTTGAAAAACTGCCAACTCTCTTCAGTTGTTTTTCCCCCTCAGTCTTGCCTCCCATGGGACCTTACCTACCAGCTCTCTGAGCTTACCAAAATCTGCCTTCCTGAAATCCATTGTCTCTAATTTGCTGTTCTCCCTTGTACCATACCTTAGAATCACGAACTCTATGATTTCATGATCACTTTCACCCAAGCTGCCTTCCACTTTCAAATTCTCAGCAGTTCCTTCCTATTTGTTAAAATCAAATCTAGAACAGCTTTCCCCCTCCCCCCAGTAGCTTTTTCAACCTTCTGAAATAAAAAGTTGTCTTCAGTGCAGTCCAAGAACTTATTGGATAGTCTGTGCCCCACTGTGTTAGTTTCCCAACATATATCTGGATAGTTGAAGTCCCCCATCACCACCAAATCCTGCACTTTGGATGATTTTGTTAGTTGTTTAAAAAAAGCCTCATCCACCTCTTCCATCTGGATAGGTGGCCTGTAGTAGACCCCTAGCATGACATCACCCTTGTTTTTTACCCCTTTTAGCCTAACCCAGAGACTCTCAACACGTCCGTCTCCACCTCAGTCCAAGTGTGTACATTTTTAATATAGAAGGTAACACCTCCTCCCTTTTTTCCCTGCCTGTACTTCCTGAGTAAGCTGTAACCTTCTATACCAATATTCCAATCGTGTATTATCCCGCCAAGTCTCTGTGATGCCAACGCTGTCATAGTTGTATTTATTTATTAGCACTTCAAGTTCTTCCTGCTTGTTATCCATACTTCTTGCATTTGTATATAGGCATCTAAGATACTGATTTGATCTTGCCTCCCAGTTCTGCCTTGTCCCTCCTTTTTCTCTGCTGTTATAGCCCACACTCCCTCCCCTTTGCGACCCATCTCCCAAGTCTCCATGTTCTTCATTTACCCGTGGGCTTTGGTCACCTGTCCCCGTCAAACCTAGTTTAAAGCCTTCCTCACTACGTTAGCCAGTCTGTATCCAAATATGGTCTTCCCCTTCCTCAAAAGGTGAACGCCATCCAGGAAGGACTGCTAAGCAGGGAATAGCATCCCGTGGTCGAGGAAGCCAAAGCCCTCCTAGTGACACCATCTTCGCAGCCGGGCATTCACCTCCAGGATGCACCTGTCTCTTCCTGGGCCCCTACCTTTGACAGGAAGGATCGAAGAGAATACCACCTGTGCTCCAAACTCCTTCACATGTGCCCAGAGCCCTGTAGTCACTCTTGATCCGCTCAGTGTCACACCTTGCAGTATCATTAGTGCCCAAATGGATGAGTAGCATGGTGTAGTAGTCAGAGGGACGGATAATCCTCGACAGTGCCTCCATAACGACTTGGATACGGGCCCCCAGCAGGCAGCATACCTCCCAAGATGACATGTCAGGGCGACAGATGGGTGCCTCTGTCCCCCTCAGAAGAGAGTCTCCAACCACCACTACCCTACGTTTCCTATTCACAGTGGTGGCAGGAGACCTCCCAGCCTTGGGGGTACGAGGCTTCTCCTCTGTTGTAGGGGGTGATTCCTTATCTCCTGTATCAGGAAGAACATAATGGTTTCCTAGTACCACGGTGGGAGGGTTCAGAGCAGGGGTGGAGCACTGCCTGCTGCCAGAAGTAACCAGCTGCCAGTGTCCACCCTGAGCCGTCTCCTCCTCCACCAGTGGTGTGTCCACAGTCCTGTGTACTGGGACAGCTACCTCAGCTGTCTCCACATGAACACTGTTCAGGAATTGCTTGTGGATTCGGATGCTCCTCAACCCTAGCCACCTCCTCCTGTAGCTCTCCCACCTGCTGCCTGAGAGATTCCACCAGCAGGAACCTTTCACATTGGATAGTCCCCCCAGCCTGGATATCAGTAAGTGGGAATTGGAAGCCATAGTCCATGCAAAACCACACCAGGATCTGGGTAGAGGCATCCATAGTCATGCGTTCTGTCTGGCTACAGGCACAGGTGGAGACAGAAGCAGTGCTGGTACAAGTGTTGCTGGTCTTCCTGACTATATTAGTCCTTCCTCTGTCAAACTCCCTCTTAAACTCCCCTGTCCGCTTCGCTCCCCTGGT
Source organism: Pelochelys cantorii (assembly GCA_032595735.1). NCBI lineage: Eukaryota > Metazoa > Chordata > Testudines > Trionychidae > Pelochelys > Pelochelys cantorii. Next base: position 59,699,066 of record CM064328.1, on the reverse strand, counting down.
CACTCTGCCTCTGGCTTTTAAAGCCTGCTCACCTAGGTCATGCCTACCCCCATGCGAGTCATTAGATAAACTCTGATGGCTGTAATAATGGCAATTCCGTGTGCATTTTTACTGCAGGTTAATAAGGAAGGTTTTCAAAGTGTTATTTGGGGAGGCACTTCAAAATGGGAAATAAGCCCACTGACAGGAGTCCAATGAACACAGGAGTTCAGGGTTCCAGCTATCGCTACTGCGACAGGCCCTTCCCCCACCCCCCACCTTGGCCAGAGGCCTGGCAATTCTGTCGGCTCACCTGATGAAAAGTCTTCATCCACTGGATCAAGGATTCCAGAGACGAAAGAGGAGAAGGAGGGGAACCCCTCCATGAATATTTGTCCTTAAGTCCTCTATTATAAGGCCCTTTGTTGTCCTGAAACAATGTAACAGTATCATATACTTACTGTTTGTTCTCCCCTCTGTGCTATGGGTTTTACATTTTACTTTTCTTTATTGAAGTGATTGCCTACCCTGTTCCTTCCTACTTATCCTCTATCCGTTCTCCCTACCATCCTCTGTATATTTAGCCATAGTCTTCTCATAATGCCAATGATAATGGATTTTTGTCCTGCATCTTATGATATTTGATATTTTTCTTAAAACCTAAGAGCCTACAGTCTTGCGACTAACACACAAGAATTAGCTTCCATTTTAAAAAGACTTCCTTGACTTTATGGTTGTGGTGGGAGGAAGAAGAGAAAAGAGGCAGGGGAGCTTGTAAGCATAGCCTATACAGGCCAGAAAACAAAAAGCAAAGAAAAAGAATCCAAAATGTACTTATAACACAAGTATCACTTTTTTTAGCCCATCTTGTGATTTTGAGGAGCAGAACGCTTAAGGTTGAAAAAAATTGCAGAGCTCTTACAACAATTTGTTCTGTTTTCCTAAACATAGTGGCTGCATCTAGACTGGCAAGATTTTGCTCAAAAGCGGCCGCTTTTGCGCAAAAACTTGCCAGCTGTCTACACTGGCCGCTTGAATTTGCGCAAGAGCACTGACGTTTTAATGTAAGAAATCAGTGCTTCTTGCGCAAATACTTTGACGCTCCCGTTCGGGCAAAAGTCCTTTTGCACAAAAGCTTTTGTGCAAAAGGGCCAGTGTAGACAGCTCAGATTTGTTTTGCGCAAAAAAGCCCCGATGGCTAAAATGGCGATCAGGGCTTTCTTGCGCAAAACCACGTCTAGATTGGCCAGGGATGCTTTTGCGCAAAAATGCTTTTGCGCAAAAGCATCCGTGCCAATCTAGACGCGCCTTTGTGCAAATACTTTTAACGGAAAAACTTTTCCGTTAAAAGTATTTGTGCAAAATCATGCCAGTCTAGACGTAGCCAGTGGGTTTTTTCTACTCCAGCTTCAGTACTTTGACACTCGTTTCTCCTCCATATTTGTGCTGTTTTTATGATTCTTAGGGTACGTCTACACTATCCCCCTAGTTTGAACTAGGGAGGCTAATGAGGGCGACTGAAATTGCTAACAAAGCGCGGGATTTAAATATCCCGTGCTTGATTAGCATATTCCCGACTGGTCGCCATTTTGGAAACTGACTAGCCTGAAGTAACTGCCCGCGTCTATACGCGGCAGAGAAGCGGGATTCTGAGATAAACCCCTTAGTTCGAATTAACTGTTACTCCTCGTGGAATGAGGTTTAAATCCCGCGCTTCATTAGCAATTTCAGTCGTCCTCATTAGCCTCCCTAATTCGAACTAAGGGGCTAGTGTAGACATACTCTTTGTCTTTTAAAACCACCACAAATCCTTTTCCTTCTCTTAGGGCTCATCTAGACTACGCTAGAGTGTCGAAAGAGGATATGCAAATTTGGTGGGAATTTGCATATCTTCTTCTAAACTACTTTCACTTTCGAAAGCTCCACTTTCAAAAGTGAGATTGGATGTGGCTTTTTCGGCAATCTCACTTTCGAAAGTGGAGCTTTCGAAAGTGAAAGTAGTTTAGAAGAAGATATGTAAATTCCCACCAAATTTGCATATCCTCTTTCGACACTCTAGCGTAGTCTAGATGAGCACTTAATGTTTTTTCTAATTTTATATATTTTCAGTTATGAAAGTTCAATATTTTTGTTCTTGTTTGCAACTACATTTTTGTCTATCTTTTAATGATGTGGTCTCCTTGTCCTCTTCAATGATTTCAGGCAAAGGTGATCTATAAAAGGTAATAGTTTACAATGATATAGAATCATAGACTTCTAGGGCTGGAAGAGACCTCAGGAGGTCATGTGAGTCCAACTGCCTGCCCAAAGCAGGACCAACCCCGACTAAATCATCCCAGCCTGGGCTTTGTCAAGCTGGGACTTAAAAACCTCTAGGGATGGAGATTCCACCACCTCCCTAGCTAACCCATTCCAGTGCTTCACCACCCTCCTAGTGAAATAGTTTTTCCTAATATCCAACCTAGACGTCTCCCACTGTAACTTAAGACCATTGCTCCTTGTTCTGCCATCCGTCACTACTGAGAACAGCCTCTTTCCATCCTCTTTGGAACTTCCCTTCAGGAAGTTGAAGGCTACTATCAAATCCCCCCTCACTCTTCTCTTCTGCAGACTAAATAAGCCCAAATCCCTCAACCTCTCCTCATAGGTATGTTCTCCAGCCCCCTAATTATTTTGGTTTCCCTCCACTGGACCCTCTCCAGAACTGGACGCAATACTCCAGTGCCGAATAAAAGGGAGTAATAACTTTTCTCTATAAATATAGCACCTTTCCTCTTGAGTGAGCCACAGACACTTCACAAATTTTAATGTATGTGCTTGCATCAGCCCCATTGCTGTAGGTGGGTAGTGCCTAGCAATTTTTCAAGTATCCGAGGGGTAGCCGTGTTAGTCTGGATCTGCAAAAGCGACAAGGAGTCCTGGAGCGCCTAATAGACTAACAGATGTATTGGAGCATAAGCTTTCGTGGGCAAAGACCCACTTCGTCAGATGCATGATGCATCTGACGAAGTGGGTCTTTGCCCACGAAAGCTTATGCTCCAATACATCTGTTAGTCTATAAGATGCTCCAGGACTCCTTGTCACTTTAGCAATTTTTCAGCAATCAAAATAATGTACATGTATGCACTGAAAGAACAGCTGTCTCTGGAAACAGCTGTCGCAGGAAAGAGGTAGAAACAGTGAAGAAATGTTTTCTGCTCTCTCCTTGCCAGAAGAGTATTCTTACCTCTCTCAGGCAAGGACCTAGGGACTGCAGTTTTCATCGTCTTTACATCTATTATACTATAAGAGGTGAATGGAAACTCCAGCTTGCTCTAAATGCAACAACCCACTTTTTAACCAGAACAACTCGCTAAACATATTATTTGTTCTCTGCTCTCCACATATCATACAGATTGGATCTTAGTTTCTTGTTCCCATCTCTAATGAGACTTAGAGCCTCTGCTTTCAGGGAGTGATAAATATTGCAAAGCCATCTTACTTTGTTTGGCCTATATGCACTTTTGGAATGGAAGTGTTATACCTGCTCAAATGTTGATCCTGTTGTAAAGCCCTCTGTTTAAGTGTGTAGGTATCAAACACTGAGCCAGTGGGCCAGATTGAACCCACTTGGGCTATGACTACACTGCGGCTTTTGCTGAAGAGCTTATGCAAATGAAGCACAGATTAGCATATTGTTGTGCTTCATTTGCATAATTTATTCAAGCTGGTTTTGCACAAGAGGGTTTTGCACAAAAACAAGCAGCGTGGACAGGGTTTTTTTGTGCAAAAACCCCATTTTGTGCAAGATCCTTATGCCTCTCTTGGTGTATATATGTGATGCATCTATATTTGCCCCACTCTGATACTTGGACATATAACCTTCTACATGTGACTAGAGCTAACCGTGTTTGTGGACTGCATTGAAATAATTGTTCTCAGAAGTGTGAACCATGCCACCACACCAGTTAAGAGAATTAATACTGCAGCCTGGTGACACATTACCCAGTTGGACAGTCATAGATTAAGTCATTTGAGCAGCCTAGGAGATTTGCCTGGGGCAGAATTACACGTGTCTGACAACAGACCTGCAGCTATGGTGGTACTACACTCAAAGAGAAAACAAATATTTCTTCTGAATATAATAGCATCACTTGGGACAGTGTATGGAGCACAAGGATCCTCCTGGAAGGAGGATATCACTATATGCACTCTTCTTTCACCACCCCCACCCCCACATCCAACAGCTGCCATAGTGTTATTAACTGAAAACGATTGGATAGAGGTCATTCTCCCGACCTGACATCAAAGTACATCAGTTGAAGTAGGCTCTGTGAAACTGGTGCGTAACATTCTCAAGAGTGTGTAAAACACTGCTGGGATGTCAATACAATGCAAGCCCACCTGTTCCCTCCTCAGCCCCACCCAAGCAACTCAGCAGCAAGTGTTTGAGCCCTGTTCAGCTGATTCTCTGCCTTGCTAAAAATATCAGCATAGACACTCAGGCTCAGACCGGAGCCCGGGCTCTGAAATCTGGACTGTGGAGAAGGTCTCGGAGCTCAAGCTCCAACGGGCTGCATTGCTATTTTTAGCCCGAACATGGGAACTCTGCAAGCCAGGATCAGTAGACTTGGGCTCTGAGATTTGCTGCTACAGGTCTCTCTCTCTCTCTCTCTCTCTCTCTCTCTCTCTCTCTCTGTAGACAAACTCTTAGGTTCCTAAGTCATATTTTCAAAAGCAAATAAATATCATTGAAAGTCAATGGTACTTAAGTTCCTATGCCACATATGTGCTTTTCAAAATATTACTCTGGGTATCAGTTGATTGTTAGGAAAGCATATAATTTCTCAATGCATTTTATAGCACACTTTATTATAGGACTGACACTAATGTAGCAATTTTATTTTTATAAAAGACACAGGCAAAAACATAGAAATAGAACCCTTCTGGTTTTGCTTAGCTTAATTTTGGAAAAAAGTACTCCTTCCCCCCTCCCCACACACACACACTATGCATGGTTATAATATCTAACCTGTGGTTATTTAAACAAGCCAGAATGAGATCTTAACTAAAGGTCAGCTAATCTCTTCATAAAGCTGTGCAAAATATGAAAGATTCCTTATTTTATTCTAGCCTGTTCAAAGAAAATTTCAAGCAGGAACATATATAAGCAAAGTCCAATATTCCTGTTATTGTTACCCCCCCTAGACAGGGGGCTTAGCAGTCTCTTTCCCTGTCTGTAGTTGATAGGGAGACCAGGCTTATCACCTCCTTTGAGTCCATCCTCTTTGGGAGGTGCTGTCGGAGACTTGTTTGCTTAACCTTCTACTGTTTTCCTACCTTGAGGCCTTGCAGGTTTCTCCTGCTTCTTAATCATCTCTGATCCTCTGACTGCTCCTGAAGGAGCTTCCTCTGGTCTAATCTTGTGAACCCTCTTTGCTGGGTCTCTATCGCCAATAGCTGCTCTGTTCTGCTTCCTAACCCTGTTGCTTTTAACTTTTCCATAAGCTCAGGTGGTGACTTCTCCCTCTTTTACCACTTCAGTGTTTGTTTGTTCCCTGGAATCTGGGTAGTACAACTAATAAAACTATGATAAAAATATAGAGTGGCATGATTTAAGTTCTAAAAATGGAAACAATCCAGAGGAAGATGCACATGTATGCAATGGGGAGTTCTGGCTCTAATTCCATGAGGAAATGTAAAATAAGCCAACAGTGAATTTTGTCAACCCTACTGATTTTTTTCCATCTCTCCATAGCCTCAGAAATAAAACTGGTATTACAAGTCTCAGGTAAAATGAGGCGTGACAGTCATGGCACACTCTTTGGCATTGGCTAGTTTAGATTTCATTTGGATTAATACTATGAGTACAGGGCACCCACTCTTCATGAGAAGACAAACTGGGGAGCTCAGAAGCTAAGAGCAAAGATAAACCATATTTAGTCTACAGAGAAAACCATGCGAGGAATAATGCTTTACAGATATGTATTTAAAACAGACAAAGAAGAGAGAGAACTTATTTCTATTACTTAGAAAGGTCAGAAGAGTTAGCTTTTTGTCCCAATTTAAACAAATTACTTTCAACTTGAATACCAAAAATGTGTAGAATTGCTATCTTCAGTGCCTAATGTTGTCTTTAATGTTTCCATTTGAGGGGATGGGACTCCCAGAGATTCCTTTCAGCCCTAATAGTTTGTTGTGCAGTCAGTCCTGAGTCTCCTTCCTGAAACTGTCAAGTGTACCACTTGACATTGGCTATGATATGACAATTAATCACTGGAAATTGAATGGATGCTACCCAGAAGAGCTGAATGTATAACTTGGGGTTAGTAGTTTACCCAACAGTATTTTTATTTTTATTTCCTTTTGGAATGTCTGCAAGCATTTAGATTTTCTAGAAGTCCAATTTGTGGTGTGGGTGTGTATGAGTTGGATTTTTTTTTAATTTTCAGATTTAATTGTGAACAGGTTATTGTAAACCCAGGTTATGTGGGATACTTGAAATTGGTTTTGCAAACCACATAATGCTATTCCAATTTAATAAGACAACTGGAGGGCCTGGATCAACATTCATGTTGTACTCCCTCTCAGTATATTGCCTAGGCCAGGGAAGATAATGATCCACCTAGTAGACCAAATTCAGTGATGAGTCCTGTTTTCATACCACCTGAGGCAAGTTGCACCTACACAAAGAATATAGGAGGATTATTTAAAGAAGCCATTAGAACCTGGAATCTCTTAGATATACATGGGATGTGGGAACATATTGTACCTTTTTCTTGAACAGAAATGTCCTTGCTGCATTTATTATGCCTTGGGCTATCATGAGATTTACTAGCTTGGGTGTAGAATGTTGCTCTCCTCTCATTCAGAGTAACTGCATGGTCTTAGTTGCACTTAACGTGGTCAGATCGATGTTGTGCCCTTTTGAATTGTCTGTGCCAGGGTGTGGTTTTGGTTACATGCCACAGTTCTGAAATAACTCAGTATGAAATTGCACCCTCCTAGAGGAATATCATCTGATCCTGGTGACTTATTACTGTTTAACTTCTGAATTTGTTCCATAATCTGCTCTTTTGTCTCTTCAGTCTGGGGGACAGTTCCTCAGATCTCCCCTAAAACACATGGCTTAGATGTGGAAATCTCCTTCACATCTTCTGCAGTAAAGACTGATGAAACTATGGGAATGTTTCCATCTGTTCCAGCTTGACTTTCATCCTTCTCAACAGCACAGGGGCTGTCAGATTTGGGGGTGGGACTGCTCTCCTGTATTCCAAAAAGTCTCACCTATATTTTTCTGTCCTGCCCTTTCATCAAGGGAACAACTAACTTATGTTTGATGTTTTAGAGCTGTGTTTCCCAATGACCAGTCCCTGAGATCTCCCTGACACAGTTTAGGAAGGCAGCAAACCAGCCCTTGATGTAAAAATGGTTGAGGAAAAACAGCTCTACAGAGGGGGAGCCAACTGAGAGATGTGAAAGACAGCTGACATGATTCAAGTGATAGGAGAGGAAAACCTATCTTTGTAGCACATTCTGAATAGATATGAGCAGAGCAAGACTTCACTTATCAAGGCTGCAGAAAAGAATGGTGAAACTATATGTTGAGATACAAGATGTTGACATCCTGGAAAAGAAGGTCAGCTGTATGAATGGAAAGGAAAGGTCATATTCTATGCAAAAGGAATCAGCAAGATTGAGTCATTGCCTAGATTTGAGAACTTAAAGAGAGTTACATAGACATTCAAGTTACGGGCCTCCGTGACTGGTAGAATGATGGTGTTGTCCACAGTGCTTGGGTAGGGTGGTCAGGGAGAAACTTGTATTTAAAGCTTCACTTTAGTAATCTTGAGCCCCAAAATGTTTACAGGAAAATTTTAAAATGTTTTCTGCACCCGTAACATTTTATTCAGATTCATCTAATTACTTTTCACTTAGTACTTTGGCCTTGGACGTTCAAGGTCTGATTGAGCACTAGGACAGGTGATAAACTGCGTCGTGGAAAAATTCGTGGTTTAGCAGTGATTGAAGTTTGGCTGTTACCTTGAACATTCTGCAATGTATGAGCCTCCCCTCTCAACTAGGGATAATTGTAATTAACATGGGAGTGGTGAAACCCTATTTCACACTGAGTTCTGAACTGTTCTGGGAACAGAGTGGATTAGTCACATGATTGGCAGATTTTTGTAAATCTTGACATTGATTATAAGGCTGCACTTTTTATGTCTGGGATTTACTTTTATAAATCTGTTTGACTGCTTTGCCTAGACACCTCAGATCCTGCAAATTAACTTACAGTATGCTGCTATTATTATGTGACTTGAATAACAGCCTAACATCTGGTGATAAATGATATTTACCTTCCTATTTAAAATCTAAATTTACTATATCCTGCCTAGTTCAGTGATTGGGATTTCTAAATCAATGGATGAATAGCAGTTAATCCTAAGGGCTGTCTCTCATGCTGTTATGGCTGGAGATCTCAAAGCAAAGTTAAGCACATATGTCACTTAAGGGCATACTGAACACATGATGTTGTTTTCTCATCAAAAAAGCCTCAATCCCATTTTTTTGTAAAGAAATATATTATTTGGAGCACACACTCCCCCCACCACAAATGTGTCCCTGCTTTAGTGTTCTCTTGGGACTCAGTTGTTCGCCTCTGGCATAATGGGTTCTAGAGAATGCCACCAGGCCCTATAGAGATGCTGCCAGGCTATTCCCCATTAGACGGGTGAGGCGTGAGCAGAGCTTTGCTTCCGGATCCTCCCTCCATAGTAAGCAAGCCATCAGAATCAAGCTGTTTTATTCCCTCCCCGAGATGTTATCTTTACAGGAGTAAAGCAGGGACTAGCTTAGTCACAATCTGGTTCTTGCTCAGCTCCTTACTTGGGCTGCACTAATCATGCTGTATGTGGCTGCTGCCAGGCCCTCAACTTTAAGCTGAAGAATTCAAAGTGTGAGTCCAATTGCTTGAAAGTAGAAGGATGGTGATACATTGGGGTTGCAGCCATGTGGCTCATGACCAGTATTTGTTGCCAAATTTGACAGCTGATTGGATCATTAGTTTCCTTGCCCCAGACTGGGAACTGATGGCGATCATGAGGTGAATGCTGCTCCATTACCCACAATGCAAGCACAAGCCAAAAGCTAAGTGGTTTTTCCTCAGTGGTCAATGCCTGCAGCATGATCCAGACCCAGTTTATCTCAGTTTGACATTGGGTAGGTCATTAATGTACTGTAACCACTTGAGAGAGACATCTGTCAAAGTCAGCACTCGGAGCCACCTGCTCAGAAAATTGGACACTTAGAACATCAGCCCTTGCCCTCTGCAGTTCAACAGCAGAGTACTGTGCTCCTGTCTGGTGTCACTCTTCTCATGCTAGGTTGGTCTACGTAGCGCTTAACCAAGCTATGCATATTGTTACTGGGACTTTAAGGGCAAATCCATTTCCACGGCTACAAATATTTAGTAACGTGGCCCTGCCTCATGTTTGCCATGAGAAGGCCTCCATGCTGCTGGCCAAGATCTGTGAAAATAGCTCATTGTATGTAGACCTCTTAAACTACCACCAGCTTACCTGTCTTCTAGATGCCCTTTATTGCACCATATGACATGATGGTGGAAACCGCTTGTCACAGTGAGTATCAGCAACTACAGTCAGTAATTTCTCTCTCTCTTGTCACTGACCAGCCATCTGTCCATCAGGTTTTGGATCTGCCAAAGCACCTGTGGTTCTCTCTGAACAGGTTTCAAACAGGACAAGGTAACTAACTGGTCAATTTCTCTAAAAGGGGTTTTTCTAATGACCCACGATGCAACTGTGGACAACTTCAAACCATCCCATATCCTTGACAAGTGCCAACTGGCTTAATTTGATGGTAGGCTACTGGCTCTCCACCTGACTGCTGATGACACCATCAAATGACTGGACACATTGCTCATAAACTCGGGCTGCATTGTTTGTTTATTTGCAGCTCAACACTCAGTGAGGTATGACAGCTCTTTGTAACAAGTCTGGAAATTAATTCTGAGAGGAGAATGAAACGGTTTCTGCATTTCTAGGAAGCAACTACCGATGTGACAACATAGGGCTAATTTTATCTTAATAAAACTCCCTTTGAGTTCAATAGGTCTTGCAGGGATTTAAGGACAGCATTATTTGGCTTGTAGTTATTAAAACATGTCTATATGTTTCCTCATTGAACTAATTTTTTATTCATTTCCCTGGAGTTGGGGCCTTGATGGGTTTTTTTTAAATCCCATAAACTTTAGTTTACCCATTAGCAGAGCAGTAGATCTACATTTTCTTTTAACTCTTCTGTTCTTTTGATTTGTTGTGCTGCAACTTTCTTACCGTAGTAAATTTCTCACAAATAATGTTCACTTGTTTACCTCTCCTTAGGCACTTACTTTTCTTTGTGATTAGTTCTCAGCCTGACTTTCCTGCCATGCATAATCTTTATATCTCCTTATCAGACTCTTCTCGATAGCTGGCATATACCTTGCGTCCCAATTTAATGGATTGGGCCAATTTGGTTTATAAGCAGTCTGCCTAGGGACTTTGTACTTTATGGGATTTTTATGATGTTGAGCACACTGTTGGAACTCAGCAATAATATATCTGATTCTTTAGTATATATCTGATTAGTTAGTGCGGAGAGCATTTTGCAAGGTATAAGAAAGCATTTACTACCAATGTTCACTGCCTGTTGCTTTTGGCAAGCTGAATCAGCTTGACAAATCCCTTTCTTTGTTGTCATCCATTGATGAGATATTGCTTTGAAATCTTTTTGAGCCCTTTCTTGGGCAATCTGTTTTCATTTGCTTTTTAACTTTCTTACCCAGTATTGTCTCTTCTTTGCCAAAGGAAAATCATAGTTTTCCCATTTGTCCCTGGAACCAACTTTGAAGCTAGAGATCAATATTTCTGAGTCCTGGCACATTAAGAATAAAGCATTTCCACCCCTTTTTGGTTTAGAAATAATTTTTCCTGCAGTAATTTATTTTCTTACAGTTCATCCCTGCTATAGTTTTGAAGGATCTAACTTTGTAATTTCCAGCCTTTAGTTTACTTGCTCTTCATGTCTGCTATTCATGTCAAAGCTTGATCTGCAATCTTTCTGTTTGATTCTGAAAGCCATGTTTTAATGCATATAAAACTAAGTTTAATTGTTGTTCCCTCTGAACTACTTCCATTTCACAAGTTTAATAAACTAGCTTATCTCTCTCGTTCAATGACTTGCACATAATCTATTTAAATGGTATATATCATCCTATCTCTAACTTGTCATCTTATATTAAAATACCCAGCACCATTATCTTCATCGTATTTTCAAATATTCCTAAACTCTTCACTTTATGGAGAAGAAACTATGGTGTAGCACTAAGATTTTAGTATTTATCACCATATAAACTATGTACAAAACATAAATGGTATGGGTGATATAAATGAACATAAACACTCCTGATACAACATAAAGGTATAACTGGAACGGTCATTTTTAAATTGAAGTGGTGTGTGTGCTCCTAATCCTGTAACACATATCATCATAAGACCTTGCATTAATATAGTCCTTGTCGAATAAAGATAGGATATTACTCTCCCGAAGTTCACATTGTCTCATACACGTGACTTTTTATAGATGATGAAGTTAGCCACAGAAGTTCTGTGAATGCTCAGTGTTAGAGCTTGCCATTTGTGGTCCCAGATGCCCTGGATTTCTAGATCACTGATGTAACAATAAGAGCACATCATGTGTGTCAGGCTGTCTAGAGTAGCTCAGAACTATGAGTGCCAATGTCAGGGCAGTCTGTCAAGAAACAGGACACTGACCCCAAACTGGTTGTGCTTTCTAGAATTAAATTTCACAAACCCAGTAACAAGAGTGAACTCCTAAAGCACTGTCATGGCTTTACATGGAGCCAGTCTCTTTGGGCACTCTGGTCTATTTTGCCATGCAAGCAAGCCTGCCTTTATGATAGATGGTCCATAAAACCAAAAAACACAATATTCTAGTTATTCCCAGTCCCAAATGATAAGTCACTTACCCCAGATCAGTTGCATCTCAAATCTCTCACTGAGAACAATGGTTGTAGCCAATTGCATACTAGGCTATCTAAATCTTTTTCTAACTAAGAAAAGAAACAAGATTAAAGCAGATAAATGTAAACATACAAATGAGGTTACTTTTAGGTTCCAAAAGGTGATGATAGCCGCTATATAGTCAAGCTTTGTAAGTCCTATAGGACTAATCCAGCCAAGCAGCTTGGGAATCCTAAATTTATGTTCAGAAATATTGTCCTCCCTGAATTTCAAACAGCATAGTGGTGATTCCTCCATGATAGAGACTTTTCTGCCCCTCCCTTCACAGTTCAAATGCTGCAGGGAGAGGGCTTGTGCATATTCCTTCTTCATGGGTGTGAGGGAAGTACTCTATAAAGTCCTCTGTCCACTGATGTCCCCTAGTGGCTTGTCTCATATCTATAGGCCTCGTTTTGTTGGGGAGACGATACCTCATGTGGTAAACTAGCATTCCACACATGATAATGTTTCTTGCCTGAAAGTTTAGCAAACATACTTTATAACTACAGAACAAATGGTATATAGATATTATAAGATTTATACATGCATCATTCCTACAAGCATTTTATAAAGTCTAAACCTATTCTGATCATGAATATCTATTTCAACACACCAGAGTAACACACAAGCAAGCCAGACTAGTTTCCAGCTATGCATTTGTCAGTGTTCAGTGAGGTCCAGGAGACTTAGCATGAGTTGGCAACTGGTCTACCAGCATCATAATATGCATTCTGCTCACAGTACATCACATTTTCCATCTTTATCCATAGAAGCAAGAAGCAGTGAATGGAAATAGTGGTTGAAGTTTGTTATTAAAATGTCCTAATGAAAGCATGGTTGTTGAGCTCATTAAACATTAGCAAATCTTCCAGCAGAATCTTGAGTGGCTGCATGGAATTGGAGATTTGTGCAACAGCTTTTTGTTTTAGAAATAATGGGTGGTGAGGGTTTTGTGTTTATTTTATTTTATTTTTACTTTTTTGCTGGGTGTGTGTGTGTGTGTGTTAAATTGCTTTGATATCTTATCACAGTGAAAATAATAGCTGAAAGGCCTATTAAAGAGGAGGTCATTCCAGAGAAACTATAGGGTAGTAAATGAACTTTCTGGGGACTGTAAAATTGATCAAGTCATGACTTGCACTATTATAGCTGCCCCTTTAGTATCATATGAAATCAATTGACCATTAGTCCCTTGAGTGAAATGTTTGATCCACAGAATTTGATTTCTTCTTTTTTATAATCCCACCATTATAGAAATACTCTCCACAGTATATTTTTCATACTAAGGTGCTACAATTTCTTATTCAGCAGTGTCATTTTGGAGAACAGAGATTCATTTTCTATGACCAAAAAGATTTTGGCTGAATGTGTTCCCTGAAAGAACATTCAGTACTGTGGCTAGACAGAGAGTGAGGAATAGACTAAAGAAACTTTTGGATGTCCACAGTGGCATAATTATTGACAAATCTCCCTCCATCAGTAGGAAGATCTCCTTCTCTGACCAGGCAGTGAGTGAGAGTCGGTGAGCCAGTAGATTCCACCATTGCTACCACATATAGTTGAACAGGAAATAATTAGGTGACAAAAGATAAGGATTGCCTTATCATTGGAAAATGCAGGAGCATCATAGATATTATTGCACAAATGTATAATTAATTTGCTATGTAGATGGACAACGCTTAGTGGGATATTTTGTTTGACTGTCATAGGAGGAAATCAGACTTAGAATAAAATTATTCCATTTGAAAAAAATCCTGTCTGAGCTCACAGAGTAGTGCTGTTGGCATATTCTGATTTCCTCTGTGAAATAGTTTATTTTTGCCTGAACACTCTCCTCTGCCATGTGGCTGCAGTGGCCCTGCCTTGGTTGGGGAAAACCCTTAAAGCACAGAGGGAGAGTGGCTGTGCATGTCTAGCTTAGGAGCCCTCAGTTTGTAGCTTAGACTTGTAACAGATCTCTGCCCTGTGATACTCTGACTTCCCCCTTTCAGTCTCCCCAATCTTATAGAGCATGTGAGAGTAAAAGACAGTTTTGAAGAATAATAAGTTTCCCCAAATAGAGCATTTTAATTGTTTTATTCCACACAGTGGGAGGTATGAAAGGAACTAGGGATATTAAATTTCAATTAATAAACTAATCAAGTACTTGATAGAATTCCCGTCGACTACTTGATTAGTCAGTAAGGGTGTGTCTTCACTGCACTGTTTTTCCAGAATAATGGCTGTTATTCCAGAAAAGCAATACTAGCATCCACACAGCAATTGCGTTATTTCAAAAGAAAATCAAAATAACAAAGGGCTTTTTCTGACCTACCCTTTGTTACCTTTTCTGGTGTACCTCATTCCATGAGGAATAACGCCTCTTCGGAAAAAGCTCTTTTAGAAGAGGGTATGTTTGGATGCTCCAGTGCTGTTATGTCGAAATAGCTCCTCACCAAGTCCATTCTAAGTTATTCCTCCCCACTGCCTCCTGGGGCTCTAAATCAAAATAGCACATCCACATTAGGGGAGCCTGCCTCGGACTAATTTTGAGGCTTCCCTTTAGTGTGGACGCTCTTTTTTGAAATTAGCTATTCCATAAGATATCTTCCAGAATAGCTTTTTCCAAAATAAGCTTGCAGTATAGACGTATGCTAAGGGATGGGGTGGGGGGCTTGCTATCTCTGCTATGCCTCTGCCTTTTAAATGTAGTAAGAGCCAACCATGGCTCTTACTACATTAAAAGGCAGAAGAGTAGCAGGGACTCAAACAGTCCCCACTCGCCTGGGGGTCCACCTCTCCCTTTCAAAAGGAGAAGTAGTGTGGGGAAGATGGGGTGAGCGGGGACTCAAGCAGTCCCCGCTCGCCTTGGGTTCCCCGCGGGGCTCTTGCTACATTTCAAAGGGAGATGAACAGAAGTCAGACCAGTGCGAGCAGTCCCCACTTGTGCTGTTTCTGTGCTGCACCTCTTCTTCCCCTGCCCCACTCTCTGTGGAGACAGTGCTGGGGAGAACCAGCTTTTAAGATGGCTCCCCCAGCACCAACTCCTTTTCCCCACCCCTTGCTGCCTCTCTGTGATAGAGGCAAGTGACGAGGAGCGACTAATTGGTCATTACTCAACTACCCGATACGTGGGGCTCGACAGGGCAATCTGCTCGCCTATGGCGAGTAGATTTTAGCCTGGCACAGCCACGCAGCATGGTCAGCACATGTGCAGCGCGGTCTGTGCATGCACAGCGTTCGATTCCACGCGGCTGGCGAGCAGGGCTCGCTGCCGCTTGGCAAGCCCTGCCGATACGCATATGCTTACTGGGTAGTCGACTAGTCGTTTTCATCCCTAAAAGGAACACTGAGCCCATTCACCTTAGAAGTATCTGTGAATAGTGGAAGTAAAGTGTGATTTAGATGGTAGGTAGAGGCAAATTCCATTGGTTTAAGCTACCTAGAGTGATTGATTTTTTCTCCCTCAGTTGAAATATTGTTTTCCTATAGTTAGCAATCCAGTTTAAGAAGATGCAACTGAACTTCTCCATTGCAATATAAACTGGGTCTCCCAATTTGTATCTAAATGTGATCTTGTAATTAAATTCTAAGGTCCAATATATCAGGAAGAATTAGTTGTGTAGAACAGGTCTTTTGATAACTCATGGGTCTCTGAGGTTTTAAATAGGAAGGAGCACCCAGGGAAACCGGAACACCTTTGAGTTCTTTGCCTCATTAAAAGACAAAGGAGAGGACAAGAGGACTGATGGTTGCACATGTAGTTCCCATGTGTAAGCAAAAAGTCAAGGGAGCTGCCAAACAACTGTACAGCTGAACCCGCTTTCAGTCATCTGGAAGTTATTGGAGATGCTGCTGTGACAGGAGGAATGTATAATTCAATAAGCAACCGCCAGCGTCGCTTCCTCGTTGGAAACCCAGCCTTGAATATTTTGTATACAGAACTAAATTGATCAGCATGAATGAATGTCATAATGTATTTGATTTTTGTGAAAGTATTTAAAATCCTACTGTGCAATAGATGAATCTGCAGTATGTACAAGCAGCAGTATATGAAAGCAGGGCAAAAATCAGTCAAGTGCCGCAAACAGCGGTCTAGGGACAAGAAACAGATGGTATAAGATAAAGGAATGGTTCTGTGCTCGGTATTATTTATTGGGTTTTATGCCTTTAGCATGAGGTAAGGGCATGCTTGTGGAGACTTGAACTAGAAAATGTATTATACCAGGAGAATGGATACAGATTCTGGGATCATGGGCTAGATCATCTCCCTGAGACTCACAAATAGAGAAGAGCACTTCCATGTTGCCTGAGCTTAAGGGAGGCAAATCTTCAAGTCCCATCCCATTCCCTTTTCCAACACACTGGGGTGTTTCACACTGTCCAAGGATGATGGAATAGGAGGAGCTACTATAGGGTCAAACCACTCATTTCATTGCTCCCACTCTTTCACTTTTCCGGGTAACATTAATATAGCTTGAAGCCTTATCTGTCCTACAGAGTTTCTTCTAGTGGAACTTCTCTTGGGAGATAGGAAGGAGGGAAAGTAGTGTCACGTGTATTAGCCTATGTCTACACTGGAAAGATTTGGAGATGAAAATTGTGTCCACTTTCATAAGTTGCCAAAAAGAAAGCCGCAAATTGTGTTTACACTGTCACCCTCTGTCAACATATCATGGCCACATTCTTAGCTTCTGCATCAACAGAAGAGCAAAGCAATGTGGCGTCACCTTCAGTTGCTAGGTTCTGTGGAAATGCGCAATGTAGTGCTAGTCTTTTTGGAAACGTGAAAAACATCCTGTCAGCCACCTCTTTGCTTCCCAGCCCTCCCGGGGCTTCTGGCTTACTTTCACGCCTTTTGAAAGACAGTCCTTGCTGTACACTCCAGCATCTGCTGTGTGAAATCATGGATCCCAGACTTTTCTCCCATGCTGTGTTCAATGTACTTAGGACATCACATATTGCAGCAGAGAACCCAGCACCGAGTGGTGGGATGGCATTGTCATGCAGGTGCGGGATGGAGAGCAGTGGCTACAGAACTTTTAGGTGCATAAAGCAGCCTTCCTGGAGCGGTATGCTGAGCTGGCCCCTGAACTCAAGCACAAGGACAGCTGAATGAGAGCTGCACTCCCAGCAGAGAACCATGCTGTGATTGCTTTGTAGAAGCTGGCAACTCCTGATTGCTACCGTTCAGTTGCAAATCGATTTGGAGAAGTACCCCTTGATGTGCTCTGTGACAAGGTTGGGGGTAGTTGTCCATGGTGCTTCTTGTGCTTGTGGATCACCATGGGCAGTTCACAGATAAAAATGCAGGATGGCCTGGAAAGATGCATGATGCACACGTCTTCAGGAACAGTGTACAGAAAGCTGCAGGCCAGGATGTTCTTTTCAGACCAGAAAATAACAGTGGGAAATGTGAAAGTGCTCACAGTGATCTGACCCAGTACGCCCCTTATAGCCCTGGCTCATGAAGCCTTACATGGGGCACATGGACAGCAGGAAGGAGCAGTTCAACAACAAACTAAGCCAATGCCACATAGTTGTTTAATGTGCCTTTGACAGACTGAAAGGGAGATGGAGGTGTCTCTATGGCAGGCCTGACCCATATCCCCAATGTGATGGGTGCATGCTGTTGCTTCTGTAATTTGTGTGAGAGCAAGGGTGAAGTGTTTGCCATGGGTGGAGCAATGAGGCACAGCACCTGGGCAAATACTCATGATAGACACTCATGGTTGTCAGAGGAGCCCGTAGGATGGTCATCATATCAGGGAGGCACTGAGGAACCACTTTGACAAGGAAGGGTGCTGACATTTCTGTCTGTATGGGGTTGCTTCCCTGCCTCCTCCCACTGCTCATCCTGAGTGAGGCATTCCCATGAGACTAAGGGATATTACAGGCTTCCACAGGGACTAGAGATATTGCTGTGGATTGTCACATAAAATAAACACATGGAAGTCTGCAACACATTTGTCTTTATTGCTGCCTTTCAATCACAGTCCCACAGACAGGGTGGATGCTCGGTGGTAAGGTTACACTGGTCTACAATTTTTTAGAAGTCGTCTGCTTCAGAGATAAAATGTGCTATTTATTATGTATTTTGATGTGCTGAATTCAAATATGACAATTAAAACAACTGATTGGCTACTGTTTCCAAGATATTTAAGTTTTTACATTTTACGTCTATGTATATTGTGTAGATAGCAGAGTTTTAATCATAAATTGTAAACCTAGGTCTTTTCGTGTGTTTATGGTTGCTTTACATGATAATATTTCACCTGTCCTGTTTATGTAACACTTTAAAAATCAGCAAAAGGGTTATATAACTAAAATTTATTATGAAACAAAAGGCAAAAAACTATTATGTACATAGTTTAGTCCTATTCAGTGTCTACTCGGCACTTCTTGGCTTGTCTCTTGTATTCATTAAATGGAGCACCTTCCATGAAGAAGAATGGGACAAGATCCTTTTGACGGTCACAGAACATGGAAACCCTAACATCACCTGCCAGGAGATTCCACTGCTGTAGTCTGGAGCCCAACAGCTCTGCCTTACTCTTGGGTAGTTCCAAATCCCTGACAAGGTCATTCAGTTCACCTTGTGTTATGAGGTGTGGTTCAGAGGAGGAGGATGGGAGAAAATGTGGGTCCTGTGCCATTGATGGTTCAGGACCAGAAGTTTCATCCTCTTCCTCTTCCTTGTCTGACTCAAGCGAGAATGATTCTGGTGCATCAGGAACCGGCAGTCCGTCTCCGTGGGGTACTGGGCGTATAGCTGATGGAATGTTTGGATAATGCACAGTCCACTTTTTCTTCTTTGACACACCTTTCCCAACTGGAGGCACCATGCAGAAGTAACAATTGCTGGTATGATCTGTTGGCTCTCTCCAAATCATTGGCACTGCAAAAGGCATAGATTTCCTTTTCCTGTTCAACCACTGGCGAAGATTTGTTGCACAAGTCTTGCAGCATATGTGTGGGGCCCACCTCTTGTCCTGATCTCCAATTTTGCACCCAAAATAAAGGTGATAGGCTTTCTTAACCATAGTGGTTATATTGAGCTTTTGTGATGCAAATGTCACTTCACCACAAACATAGCAGAAGTCATCTGCACTGTTCACACAAGTACGAGGCATCTCTGCTCACTTTGGCTAAACAGAAATGTGTCCCTTTGCAAAATCAAACACTGGCAAATAAGAGAGCATGACACTGTATGATTTCTAGAGCTAATAGAGGGCAATTTGTTCAGCAGAGTGATGTAAGCTTCGTTAGGATCGCATCATCCATGACTTCTAGGAATAACATGATGCAATTCATATCATGTCTGACGCAATACCAGCTTCAGATTGCATCATTCCTTGTTTTGCCTAAAAAGCAAGTACTGTCCAAACCCAGTCATAGATTTATTCATAGATCCAGTCAAAGATGTATTTTAGTCATTTCTGGTTTAAATTGAGATCCCTTCCCTTTATAACTCACTTATCCTCCGCCATTCCCAAGTCAAGGGTCGTATATACTGACCCAATAGCATCTCTTGAAAACTAGAGCCAATCAACAACTTTAAGCATCATTTTCGTTCTCAGTGACCCAGAATTAATAAAGTTTGACTACATTAATTCAGAAGCATTTTGGCTGTTGAGCAGTGTTATTGGAAAACCTCGTAATTGTGTTAATGACCAGCTGTCAAAGTCACAACTGCTGTGATGGGCAGTGGAGTGTGCTGGGGAAAAACATTACCTGACAGTGAAAATGAAGGTGTGGGTGTAGAGGGAGGGTTGCTGTGAAAAGAATTCTGCATGTGCTGCCAGGAAGGCCTTTGATTCTGTTCACTCCACACCTTGATAAGACACGTCAGCATCTCAGTTTGGTCATCTCAGCTTTAGCATGCGCTCAGTGGCTTCTGTTCTGACTTTCATCTCCATGGCCCTCCTTTCCTCATTTTTCTGTTGGTAGCAGTGAATGCTATAAAACATCCTTGACTAGATCCTCTCTTGTCCTCTGAGGTTGTTTCCTTAGATGACAGAGTCTGTCTGTGGGAGAGTGTGCCTGACTTCTCAAGGTATGGTTTGAAAAGTAACCATTAACAAGAGGGTGACTGTACTGTTCCTCATAAAGATAGTAACATTTCACTAACATGCATGTCTCTGCACAATACTGGCCACTTTCCTTGTTACCCTAGAGGCAAACACATCTCTCGCTAGACACTCTGATCATGGTGAGTTTTAAAGGTGGGGAAGCGGGAGCATGCGGCCCCAAGAAAGTACAGTCCACACCTGTGCGGCAGGTGCATGGAAACAATTTGTAATGATCCTACACTTGTACACAGGCTGCCATTATGCTGGCTGATATATCCCTGCTGAAGTTTATCAGGCTCTACTTAGGGATGCGAGCGGAGGGTGCCCTGCTCCTTATGCAGCCAAACTCTGTGCTGCTGTTTCTGGCAGCACAATTTGAGGAATGGTTTCAGGTAGTGTCATATCACAGCAGTGGGGAAATGGCAACCCTGCCACGGAATCTCCATGAGAAAATTAATTAAGTACCTCAGGAAAAGCTTTGACACCATCTCCCAGCAAGATTCTATTGATATCTCTGTGTACATTAATGCTCTGTTTTGACATAATGCAGATCCAGAGAGGGCTTAGCCAGCTCTCAGACATATAGCCTCTGTTCACCCCACATCACTCTCCCCCTCCCTCCAGATGCAAGAATGACTTCCCACAATGATGCCTGCCCAACTCCCACCCCACTGCTATACACAGCAGCTTACTGCCCCACACCGTTGCTGTCTCTTTCCCCCAGTTGTAATAGAGCAACTTACCACTCTGCATGGCCCTCTGGCCACCCCCAGCTGCAATAGAGCAACTTACCCTGCATCTCTTCCCTTGTGTGACAGGATGTGTACACCCTACCCTGGGTGGAGGAACCCTCCCTGTAGGTGGCAGAAGTCCCACCTCCCAACCACACTGAGTATGCTCCAAGGGCTGGAGCAGTATAAAAGGGAACAACACAACTCAATATGGGTTGGATCTCGAAGGAGAAGGACCTGTCACTAGAGCTAGGTTTCCCTGGCTCCTCACTGCTGCAGGTGGCTAGGGCTCTGCAGCTCCATGCTGCTACAGGTGGCCGGGCTTCTTCGGCCCCGTACTGCATGGGCAGCTAAGGTTCCCCAGCCCCTCACTGCCACGTACTGCGGGGCTTCGCTGGTCCCAGCCCCACGCTGCCACAAGTGGCTGAGGCTCTCCAGCCCCTGGCTCTGCCTTGCTGCGGGTTCCCCAGCCCTGTACTGCTGCGGGTGCGCTGCTATGGGGCTCCTCCAGCCCTGACCAGGCTGCTGGCCTTCCTGCCTTTAGGCTCCCGGATGCTCTGGTCAAAGCATCTCTGGTCCTGCTGGACCATGGTTGTTACTGAACCAGAGAATGCTGGATTTCAGAGGTGTATCAAGCTGCGTGAGCTATGGGATTTATTAGCCTTCAGCTGAGTACTCATTTAAAAAAAAGACAAGGGAGAGGAGCAGAGCATTCTCCAGGAAAGACATCCTCCTCTCCTCTTGAACCCTGAGGATACAAGGGATGCTGTAAATAGTATTGTTGAACAAAACTGTCACACAGTTAGTGGAAGGATCCTAAATGAACAGCATGGTGTGGAGAGCCAGCTAGTGGCGTCTGAGCAAGTTTCTGTGGCACAAAAAGGCAAGGAGCAGATGGTGACCTTGCAGACACCTGCCTTTAGTAGGAAGTCTTTACACCCATAAATGGCAAGAGCTTGTTAGTGCTAAGCTGGTTGGTGATTAAGGCCATATCAGCTGAGAAAAACAAATCAATTGAGCTTCCTCTTTAAGGTGACTATGTATATACAACACCAACATATAGGGTACGTCTAGACTACAGACTTTTGTCGACAGAAGTTTTGTCGACAGATACTGTTGACAAAGCTTCTGTCGACAAAGAGCGTCTAGACTACATCCAGTTCTGTTGACAAAGCAAGCCGCTTTGTCGACATGACCGTGTAGACGCAAAGGGCAGTGTAGATGCAATAACACCTTCTGTTGACAGAACTCTGTCGACAAAAGGCGTTATTCCTCGTAGAATGAGGTTTACAGCTGTCGACAAAACTGGTGAGTTCTGTCGACGTTATGTCGACAGAACTCAGCGGCCGTGTAGACGCAGCTATAGTTTTGTCGACAAAAGTCCAAAAACCCTGTAGTCTAGATACACCCATATTTATTACCAACTTTTATTTTTACAAAAGGTAAGATTCTGTATACTTGAATAATAGGTATGTTTTCTCCAACAGAAATAAAATACCTTACTTGCAGTGACAGTAGGCATCACTGTTTCATTCTCTGAACACACTTAGAAGGCTGTCCCTCCAAGAGCTTTAAAACCTTCAAACACTGCCTGTGTGCCTGATCTTTTGACATCCTGCTGTGATTTAAATTGACTACTCATTTAATCAAGATTATGTTGTATTCAGACAGTAAAAAATGCTCCTGGTAAACAGATTTGTTCCTTTGTGTATTTTAGTCATCTGGATGCATTTTAGCCAAATACTAATGTTCCTCTTTGTCTGCTTTTCTTTTTAATAGACTTTGATATGAAAGACACCTGGAGTTACTTGGAACTGACTTTTAAAATGGTCCTGGCTCAGTCTTTCACACAGTTGCTAGGAGGGGGTAATCTTTCATGTTGAATGGTACGTTAGTGGGGTTTTTAATTCTTTCCTGTTGAGTGCTAGCAGAACCCACTTGTTTGTCTCTATCCTACATAAATACTTTAAATAGATAATTATTTTAAATGTTCTGGTTAATCATGAAGTGCTGTGTTCAGGGAGAATCCACTGCCAAAACTCTCCATATAACTCCCTCATCTAGATAAAAAGCGTTGTAGAACTGATAGCACTGGAGCAGGGGGAGGATTTATACGCTTGCATTGATGCAAAGTTTGGTGTTTCAGAGCTGAGTAAACAACCACGTAAGGAACCCTGCCCTTGTAAGAGTAGCAATGTGTGCACGGGCTAGTCTTGTTCTGTGTCCGAGTACTACAATTAAACCAAAGAAAGGAGCTGGCAATGTGCAGGCAGGGTTATGACTGATTTCTGGGTCAAGGACAGGACCGATGTGCAGGAGGGAGCATAACACACCCCTCAAAAGGTGCAGCAGTGAATGCATTCTCCTTGTGAATAGGAAATTTGGAGCAATTATGCTCCCCTGAGGAAGAAATCCCCCCGCCCTGCCTAGAGTTATTGTTACTCTACACCACTCCTTATTCTGGAATGTGCACAGATAACGCAATCTGCTGAAAGAATTGGAGTAGATGAAGATTGAACATTTACATAGGCATTGCCACTGGAGTATTCTCAGACGCATCCGTAGATTTGTTGTACATACTTCATATGTCGAGAGTATTGGCACACATTTTACTATGTACCCAAAGCTTTTGGTTGCAAACTTTTTAAATGGGAGTAATCCAGACACATAATCCAAGTCCCCAATTTCAAAGAGCAAGACTGTACTAAATGTTTCCTGCCATAAATTAGCTTAGACCCTGATCCTACATTTCTTTATGCCTGGCAATCCACCTCCATCCCCTATCACAGTGCAGTATTGGACCTCAGACATACTGAGAACACATCTAATAATATAAATTCCTTAGATAAACCTATTTTGAAGATCCTAGTACAACCTTATTGCAATACCATAGCATGTAGGCATTGTTCCAATGCATGTTGGTCATCAGTACTTCCTTCTTCTAGTACATTCATTTTTGCCTAAGCCTAAGGGATCGGAAAGCTTAATGAAATAGAGATAATTTTAAATATCTGTTTCAATCAGTTAGAACATTTCTGGGCTTGTACAGGACAACAATTAGCTCATTATAAATGAAATGACTTAGCAATTTAGAAAACTCTCCAGGTTAGCCCTAGCTAAAATATGTCTAATGCTCCTACATTGGAATTAGGGCCTGGCGAACTGGGTGCATGCCCAGGGCACCTTAGCAAGAGGGGCACCACAAGGGGCTAGGGCTTTTGCTCACTGGCGGAGTGACTGAGGATGAGGGAGAGTAAGAGACTGGGGAGGTGGGCCCTCAGGGAAGGAGCGAGGCAAGTGTGCTCAGTTTGGTGCAATTAGAAAGCTTGCAACCCTAAGTTCACAGCCAGAGCCCTCTGATTCCTGACAGCCAGAAAAAGACAAAATGCAAGTGCTTTTTTTCTAAGTGGAGCTACTATCTTATTTTGAGGCCAGATCACCTTATTTTGAGGATGGTGAAAAATGTACAGTAATACTGGACAACATTCCAGTTGCATTTGAACAGAATCATTGCCACTCCAGTCACTCATCAGGGAAACAAATATATTCTATTGAAGCTGCCTCACTGATTTGCAGAACAGCTGGCTAGTCACAAATAGAGCTAGCTAGAAATCTTTATTGAAAAATCACTTCAGTGAAAATATGCTTTTCTACAAATACATTTCAGAAAATCTTTCAAAGTATATTCTCTCAGGGGAAAGCTGTTACTAAATAGGTTATCACCATTGATTTTAACATTCCAATCATTGAAATCATCTTGCCAGGTCTCAGTAATGCCAGCAACATTCAATACGGCTATTAAAATCCGAGTACTTCCATGGCACCTGAGCCCTAGTCTACATTAGGACTTTATTTTGAAATAGCCTTTCCCCTCCCATCAAGATCGAATTTATATGCAGAGTGTCTACACTATTGAACCCAATATTTTGTAATAAAGGGCTGCGGAATTTGAAATCTGTACACCTGCTTTTCATCAAGAATAACACTAATTCTGAAATAGTTATTTCAAAATAATTACTCCCCCAAGTAATTTGAACTGATTACTCCCCAGAGCTTCCTAGGGATGTAAGCGAATAGTCGACTACCCGATAAGCCTAAGCTTATCAGGTAGTTGAGTCAACTACTCGCTTCCGTCCCCTCTTGATGCCTCTGTATCAGAGGCAGCAGGGGGAGGAACAGGAGCTGGTGCTGGGGAGGAGCTGGCTTAAAAGCCATTTCCTGCCAGCACCATCTCCTCGCCCCCCCCCCCCACACACACACACTGCTGTCTCTACAGGGCGTAGAGGAGGCTGCCATGAAGCAGCCTCTGCCTGCAGTGGGCCCAGGCTTGCCACAGGCAAAGGCTCCTCTGGAAGCAGCCCCTGTTAGCAGCAGCCTGGGCTAGCTATGGGCAGAAACTGCTCCCGTAGCAGCCCCTGTCTGCATGTGGGTACCAACTCCTCACTGTGACCCCTGTGGCCAGGGGCTGCTGGACCTGGCATGAGCTGGGACTGAGCAAGCTCAGCTCAGTCCTGGCTCGTGCCGGTCCAGGACCACTGTGGCTCTGCATTTTAAATGCAGAGCCACAGTGGTCTTGGATCTGTCCTGGCTTGTGCCAGTCAGGGACCTACCCCCACTGCAGCTCTGTAGTTTAAATGTAGAAGTCAGTCTGCCTGCATACCCGGTTCCTACTACATTTAAACTGCAGAGCTGCAGCAGGGCTAACTCCTGAACCAGCACCAGCTGTGACTGAGTGCCTTCCTTTATCAGCTAATCATGTGGTCAATACAAATTGAATCACCTCTTAACTTCCTTAGTGCTTCCTAGGGCTCTAAGTCCACATTAACGGAGTCTGCCTTGGACTAATTTTCAGGCTTCCATGTAGCGTGGACATGCTAGATATATTGGCATTGGAAGAGGTTCAGAAAAGGGCAACAAAAATGATTAGGGGTTTTGGAACTGGTCCTATATGAAGAGAAATTAAAAAGACTTGGACTTTTCAGCTTAGAAAAGAGGAGACTAAGAGGGGATATGATAGAGGTCTATAAAATCATGACTGGCATGGAAAAAGTGAATAAGGAAAAGTTATTTACTTATTCCCACAATATAAGAACTAGGGGTCACCAAATGAAATTAATAGGCAGCAGGTTTAAAACAAACAAAAGGAAGTTTTTCTTCACTCAGCGCATAGTCAATCTGTGGAACTCCTTGTCAGAGGATGTGGTGAAGGGTAGAACTTTAACAGGGTTCAGAAAAGAGCTAGATAGATTCATGGAGGTTAGGTCCATCAATGGCTGTTAGCCAGGATGGGTAGGAATGGTATCCCTAGCCTCTGTTTCTCTGGAGGTGGGTGACAGGGGAGGGATCACATGAGGTTTACCTGTGGGCATCTGGTATAGACCACTGTCGGCAGACAGGATACTGGGCTAGATGGACCTTTGGTCTGACACAGTATGGCCATTCTTATGTTCTTCAAATTTTGTTAAATTGGGAGTTATTAAATGGAATTTAGTAATTTTGAAATACTTTCCCAGAGTAGACATGGCCTTAGAGACTAACAGAAATATATGTATATAATCAGGATAAAATCCACTTATTCAGATATGATTTCCAGAGTTGTCTGAGTTTGAGTAAGACCTACCTCTCTATCTCTGTAATGGAGCGCAGTGCCCTGCTAGGTCTTAGATCTCTACCCATCACCTGTCCCTGGGAAGGGACACAAGTCCCACTCCTGTCTGACTTATATGTTAAGGCCTCACAGCCTGTTGCCATCTCCTAAGAGATCCTCAGCAACCCAATATGCTTGAAGGTGCCTGTGTGGTGTTGCTGTGCTTAAACTGCAGCAAGGGAGGTTTAGTTGGATTAGGAAAAGCTTCCTAACTGTCAGGGTGGTTAAACACTGGAATAAATTGCCTAGGGAGGTTGCGGAATCTCCATCTCTAGAGATATTTAAGAGTAGGTTAGATAAATGTCTATCAGAGATGGTCTAGACAGTACTGGGTCCTGCCATGAGGGCAGAGGACTGGACTCGATGACCTCTCAAGGTCCCTTCCAGTCCTACTATTCTATGATTTCTGTCTCAGCTTTGAACAGTGTATTACCAGTACTAGGTGTCACACAATTCTTTCTAAGCAAGCACATTGCGTCTTAAGGCAAAAGCATTACAGAGACCCTAATCTAGTACACAGGTGTAAACACACAAGTCTGTGAACCCAGGCTGGAGGCTTGTTCTCAGGTGCCCTTTGGCTCTTTAGAAAATCCCACCCCAGAACAACTTTGTAACTGTTTTGGAGCTATAATGCTGGGCACTTTCCAGTCTGTGAAGCCAAATGACTTCATTGGTGGTTTCCTTGTTCTTTCTCTGCTTCTGTCTATGCTTTGCTGGGAAATAGGCAGCAGTCACTCCTGGAGAGAAATGGCTCAGGGAAAGGCAGAAAGGTCTCTAGCAGAGAACAAGCTCAGGGATGACTCTAGCTTAAACCTGGAGAAAGGGGCAGGGAAACAAGCAGGATCATCTGGCCAGAGGGTCAAGTAACAAAGTGGAGGTTGTAGCTCATGGACTGAGAGTAGCTACAGACCCAGAGATGGAGGAGAAGCGATGGCCTCAACCATTGGAAGGAGCACTAGCCTTCTGAGCTATTTCTGAGAGTGACCAGGAGAAGGAGCCCTCCTAGTAGTGAGTCAAACAGTACATATTAACTTTTTTTTTTTACAGGGAGTGTTGAGCTAACACAAGCTAAACGATCACCAGGCTTCCCTAATGTCTTCATCCCATTCCATCCTCTTCCAAGTTGCATAACCAGAGTACCACACTAGACATTCAATAGTCTCAGCATGTTTTCCAAGAAAAAAGTATCAATGTTTCCTTTTAAGAGTATTTGATGTTTGCTATGTGGTGTTATACCCTTCCTTTGTTTTCAAAAGAGCATTTCTCTTACATGGAACAAAAGCAATTCTGCTGCATGGCATTTATCAGTGGCTAATGAAGAAGATCGGTTGTGGGAGCTCTCTGGTACAGTTTTTGCAGGAAATCTCTGAAGCGCTTTTGTCCCTTCTTTCAAAAACTGAATATTTTTGTTTCTAGTTGACCTGAAATGGTGGTTGTTTCTAAACCATACTTTTTAGTTTAAAAAATAAAATTGGTTTTCTACTGAAATAAAACTGGATTTCCCTTCTTCCCCTCCCACTGGATTCTATAGTTCTATCTCTGAAGTGAAATCAATCTTTTGCTGAACTTTAATCCAGAATCACACTGCTAAGATCAGAGGAGTTGCCTTGGATTCATAATAGAATATAACTAAAATCAGAATGTCACTCTTATTCTGTAGAATTTTTCACCATGTGAAGGCCTCAAGCATTCTTATCACAAGTTAATAGCCTATATTGGCAGAAAAGAGCATAATGAAGCACTAATAATTTGGTCGGCATGGCAGCATGTTTTAGGGGTGTGGAAGAATGTTTAGGGAGCTTATTTACTGTGTAGGAAACTAATTGGGTTCAACAGGAATTAAAATGCCACTAACAGCTTGAATACATAGATATTATATTAACTTTTTCATAATAATTTCCTGCATATAAAATAATGTGTTTTCCTAACAGATTATTTAAGAGAACTAATTGGCCATCTGTTGTTGGAAAGTAAGTGGGGTGGACAGATTTTTGGAAATGAAATAAAATTCCTGTAGTCCATTAAGTAACTTGCAAAAGCTGGGGAAATACTAGCTATGGAGAAATCCTGTATCCTGTTTGGCAGATGATTATGGTTCCTGTATTGAACTCTTGTCTTTTTTAAGATATACTTTTATATCCAGACAATAAATGTCCAGAAGTTAACAAAATTATCATTGCTGTTTCTGTTCAGATACTTCTTATCAGAACACTTGTGAGTTACTTTTTAAGTAACTCACAAGTGTATTTAGCCACTATGACAGGATTGTAAGTTTACAGCACTTAAAAGAGCAAATGCAGTATCCTAGTATGCTAGGGAGCCTTATGTTGTCACCTAGCCTGCTCAATGGCTTAATTCTAAGAGACAGAGTTTTAGCCCGGTTCATCTTGCACTTTTTTGTGTTTTGTGTCTTAACTTGTTGACTTATCTGTGAGCTAGGGGTGTTTTGGTGCTGGTGGCTTTTGTGGGGAGATTTGCTTTCACTGTATATTTTAGGTCTAATGTACAATAGATTTCATGCCTAGCCAGCTCAGCAGTTTGAGTGAATGGATGAAAGGATGGTTTTGCTTCCCATTAGTTTTGTAGACATGCTCTGCACTTGAGGTGTATGTTGTCTCTGTAGAATTAAACCTCTTTGTGTTGTGGGTTGCTCTCTTGTTATAACAAAGGAGGATACTGCGGAGAGAACAGATGTTCCAGTGCTTCATTTAATGTTTGTTGTTCTTGACTATTCTTGATGTCTGTCTGTGCTCTTTTTCTCTTTTGTTGCCTGATGCTTTTTAAATGGTTAATACACTGGAACCACCATAATCTGGGTGTCCCTGATCCATGAACACCCTGGCAGGGGGACGAGGAAGCAGCTCTGTGTCCTGCTACTTCCCATACCCCCCAGTTGGGAGAATGGCAGTACAGCAAAGGACAATACTGGTCTGCAGGCTTTTCCCCTGCTGCTCCCATAGAGGCAGAAGGTAGTGCTTGGAAGCAGTGGGGAACATGTCGCCTGGTATGCCCCAGGGAGCAGGGTGGCAGATAAACACCCTGCACCCATCCCCCTCCTGCCTAGACCCTATGCCCTCATCCCCCTCCTGTATCCTCCCGCCCTCCCAGATCCTGCACTCCCATCCCCCAACACCCTTCATTATGACAAACACCCATGGTCCAGAATATTCCATAATCCAGCATACCCTGTTTCCCAAGGTTGCTGGATTAAAGGGGTTCAAGTGTAATTGTATCGATTGCCAATTGATAATAATGTAATGAGCAGCTGGTAATAGGTTCTCATTCTAGAGTCAGGCTGCACAGAATTAAAATTAACCAGTTAGGTATCTTGTAGGGAACCCCAGGATGTACAGAAAGGACACTCACACTTGGGGCCAGGCAAAGCCTTAGCCACTGAAAAAAAAATCAGGGAGGACAAAAACGCTCCAAACCACATATACAAATAGCAGTGACACAGTATTAGGGATATCTCTGGTGTCATTCCTTGTATATGCTCTCTACGTCCATGCTTACATCGTTCCTTGGGGACCTGGTGGTGAGAGACAAAGGAAGAGCCCTGTCCCTGGCTTGTCAAATAAGTGTGATGGACCAGAACCCTAACACTCAGAGGTTTGGTGGTAGATAACAATGGAGAGCTAAATGGTCAATGATAGAAACCTAACTTCTGCTACACAGTGGCTCGGCCTAGTCATTCAAATGTCCCCAGCGTTCCATGTCCAAATTTTTCCTCATCCTCAAAATAGAGGGGTGCACTTAACCAATAGGTTAAAAAATTAAGCCTTTTAGCTCATTATAATATACATCACGTATTGCTAAAACAAGTTTGTGGTTAAACAACCACCAGTGATGCTATCCTAAAACATTCAAGTCCAATACCAGTTCAGTATTCCTGCAGTTATCTGGTATTGTTCTATACCAACTCTCTCCGTTGAACAACCTATTCCCCGTTCCCCAAAACCTAGGGTAATTGCTGGGCTATTTTATCTATGCTAGATGTGGTGGGCCTACATATGAACTTGCTGAAGCCAGTTTCTTTCATGATATAGGCCTGTAGGTTACTTTGTATTATGGCTGAGTAAAATAAAAGGCTAAGCTCTCTCTGTGGGATATATTCTCTCCATTTGCTTTACTATATAACACAGTCTTACTGAAAATATTTTGGTCATAGGAACATGGACACAATTAGGTTTAACTGGATGAATAGGCAAGGAAAATTGTTTAACATTATGTTACAAATGTGATACGGCAGTACAACTATTGTTTTGATTCCCCCCCCCCTTAATAATTAGGAATATATATTGTTTTAGTGGTACACTATTTGCATAAGTGTTTCTGTGCTATTGTCTCGTTAAAACTACATCAACTTCTAGGCAGACAATGTCCATTAGGCTAAATTCATCCCTGGGGTAACTTGGTAAGTCAGCAAAGTAAAACTGGAAATTATTCTGGCTCATAGCCTTCACTGGCCTGTGTAGGGATTATAGAATCCAATCCCTTGTCAGTATTTGTGAACACAGTGGTAATATAATACAATTTTAAGTTGCTCTTCTGCATATTGGTTTAGAGATATGCAAATGATCATTCTTAACTAATAAAATTTCTAGGTCACTTAGCACTTTTGATGTTCATCAAGTATACAGCACATCTGGTCAGATTTCACTTATATTTAAACCTTTACACCTGTGTAAGGTCCCATCCAGGGAGGTGCACAGCATCACTTACTAAGTGCTAAGTATCTTTAATGTCCAGAACCTTAGTTTTGGATCCCAAAACTGGAGTCATTTCATTTTCTCAGTGGTGTGACTGCCAAGCTGCACTGGTATCAGAATTAGCTTTTGTTTTCAGAGTGACGATCACAGCCAGAACAAGGGAGGTGACATATTAGGGATCAGATTTTTTTTTTTTTTTTTTTTTTGTGATTCTCAAATACTGTATCTCTGTTTTACAGAGTTTACAGTAGACACGCTTTGTGCCAGGAGAGACCACCAAAGAAAATGAAATGGTCCATTTTTTTTCCAGTGTGTAAATTCCTAAGTTGTAACGAGAACTATCTGTAGAACCCAATGAAGAGACACTAACTGGAAAAGCGTCAATCTTTAGAAGTGATCTGCTCCAACACAGTTCTCTGATAGGCCTTTTGTGGTTACCTCAATTTCTCTATGAAATTAAGTAACCAGAGTTGTCTTATCTATTTCCCCTGCTTTGTGCACAGTTTTCATAAGGGCTTAACATTGTTAACAGAAGAACATCATTTAATGTATACCATCTGGTCAAAGAGTGTTCATCAGTAAGACACAACGGGGTGTGTTGAACTGGGACTTGGAGTGCAATTTTCAAAAATGCTTATGGTTGTTAGAAGAGCATCGTTTAATCAACACCATCTGGTCCAAGTGTTATATTTCTGCAATGATATATGCAAAGAGTTCACTGTGCTGAGATATTGCTATGCCTCAGGTGCATGGTTAGGCACAAGGCCTCTAACGACCCAAAAAAAACAGTGACGTTGCATAACCTAGAGTGTCTTAATACAATTTTATGAAACTGCTTCATAGAAATATTATTTTGCCAATAAATAATTTGCTATAAATAATTTAGAAAACTGTGTAATTAAAGCAATTATGTTTATAATCAGAAGAAAACTTTAAATGTGGTTAAATTTTATTTTTCCTGGTCCTGACAAGAGGTAGCCATTCTCCAAAACTCTTATAGGTTTCTTTTTCACTGTATATGTCTAAACTGTTACACTGTACCCATCACTGTGGTATCTAAGTCTGGTGTCCACAGCACAGCATTAGTCTGTCCACCCTTACAAAAACTAAATAGTTGTTGTGGGTTTCTTTTGGATCTTGATTTAACACTTGCATTTGGAGCAGACTGGGACTCAAGCTCAATCCCTCTGCATTTTGAAGTGGTTCAAAGATACACTGTTGAGAAACATGTCTTAGTGGTTTTGAGACAAAAGAGTTTTGAAAATGCTGCCAGATAGTACATCTCAGTAATTCCTCTGAATGGTGAATCACGACTTTCCTTCCTGATTCATAGAAAATATGAAACAGGAAACTTGTCTTGCTTCCATTTCAGCCCTAAAATATATTTAAAATAATTTTTTGGAGGGAAACTTTACTGTCCTTAAAAATGGGGAAAGGGTGGTGAACCAAAACAGAAATAATTGGTAGAAGGACCAGAGCCATCTTGAGATCAAAAGAATGTTATCTAAAACATAAAATGAGAGCCTGAGCAATGTTAGTGCATGTAACCAGAACTACCTGAAAATTTTTTTAACTCAGAATGCTTTTTTATTTTCTGAGAATCTCTACATGCAATCATAGGTAAGGAGCTGGATTTCCTGAGGATCTATACTGGGACTTGTGCTGTTCAACATACTCATAAATAATCTGAAAATGGGGGTTGAGTAGTGAGGTGGCAAAATTTGTGGATGACACAAATTTACTCAAGGTAAATCCAGAGCTGAATGAAGAGTTACAAAGGGATCTCACTAAACTGGGTGACTGGACAAAAAAATGGCAGATGTAATTCAGTAAATGCAAAGTAATCCATACAAGAAAAAATAATCCCAACTCTCTCTATATATATACAAAATGATGAGAGTCTAAATTAGCCATTTTCATCCAGGAAAGTGCTCTTGAAGAATCACCAGCAGTGAGGTTGGCATCTAGGAAGAGAGCCCAGCTTGGAGGCTGGCAGCCCCCAGGAGACCCCAGAGGCCGGACCTACCTAACTTTGGCAAATTCCCTCCTTTGGGACCTGTCAGTTCCTGAGGGTGCTGAACCAGGGAGGTCCAACCTGTATTGACTGAAGTTAAATACATTCAGAAATGAACTATGGTGCAAATTTATAAATGAGAAGTAACTGGCCACTTTAATTACTTACCAAGGAATGTAGTGCATTTTCTTGATCATTTGAAGGTTTTAAATAAAAAAATACATGTATTTCTAAGATATATGCTCTAACCCAATCAAAAGTTATTACTCTGATGGAGGAATACTTGAGTGAAATTCTATGGCCTTTTATTATGCAAGAGGTCACAATACACAATCATATTGGTCCATTCTGGCATTAGCCTATGAAACTGACAGCAGTAGTTAAAAGGCCTAATAATCATTTACACTAAGGCCCCTTTGGCAGTGGAAAGCGGCTTTTCAGTGAGTGTAACTGCCATTTATGCCCACTTAAAGGCTACTTTACACTGCCAGAGTAATATGTAAATAACAATAAAGTCATAGGGGGTTTTTTTTTAGGAACAGAAGGATCATTATGACCAAGAAATATGATCTTCTGTGTTACATGCACACACACAATTTCACCCAGGAGTGTCTTCATCAAGTCCAATGACTCATTAAACTAGGAGCATATCTTTTAGAAAGACATCATAGATCTTACCGTTAGACTCATGTTTTCCTGTTTCTGTTCCAAACTCCCTTTTTCAGTTTTCTCATTTTCCAAATCTTTGACCTTTCAGGCTGAAATCCTCAAGGCCTTGTCTCTTCCTCAAAATTCACCATCAGGAAAATGTGAATAAAACTGGATGAGTTGTTCTGAGTGCACTTCTCCAACTGTACTCCCCTCCCTCCTTTTAACATAGCTACTGACAAAATGATTGGCAATAGATAAAGTTGCAATTTAGAAGCAGTTGTTCAGAAGAAAGGAAGTTGTCTTTTGAAGTCTGTGTGAAAATTGCTTTTGACTTGCCTGCAGTAGGAAGATCGGAGTCAGAACTGGTGTATTCACAGGAATTTAACAATGCTAGTGCTTTTTAATAACTAGTACCCAGCGATTCAAAGTAAAGTGGCCTGCAACATGTATGTGTGCGTGTCAGGTTCTTGTAGGTGTTTTTAAAATGGAGTATGTTAATGGTTGCTACCTTACAGCATCTTGCAGTTATTGGACAAGATGCTGAATCTTGCTTAGTGGTTGCTACTCAATAGAAAGTCCAAGATTTTTCAGCATACCTCTCTGAGGCACAAACCCTTTCTCATTTGCAGCACAGTTATGTGCATGGTCTTTGTCTGAGGTCCACTTTGCTTTACTTGGCTTTGGAAGAAATGTAGTAGCCCATTAGCTATTTTGTTGCTAGTGAAAGTACAGGTAGCAATGAAGAGTTGTTTCCCCTCATATGCAGGGTAGGTGTTTCTTGCCCATGCCTAAGCCCAAGTTATCCAATGTTTTGTCACATTCTAGTTGGATTACAGCAACATCCACTCTACTTCAGCTACAATTTAAGAGCATGGAAACACTTTAATACAGAATGGACCTGCCATCTTACTTTGCAGTGTGTTTTGCATAAGGAACACAACAGTTGGGATGCGGAGACTGCAGCACTTTTAAATCCACTTCCAGTGCAATTTCAAAGTCTTGGCTTGGCTCTATATGGTTGGTCCATAGGTGTCTTAGAGATCATCTATTCTATAACAATACTTTGATTCAATAGATGGAAACTACTATTATATCAGGAGGCTGGGGGCAGGGTATTCTTGGCTTGGCTTTCTCCCTTAGCTTTGTTCAAACAAGCCCAGAGTCTGTCACCTTTCTGGTCATGCTAAAGGTAGATTTATGTACATGTTTCTCTTTTATGAGTTTGTACATTGCCAGAGGAGGTGTTTAGCCCCATATATAAAGAAGCTGTGCACAAGTGGCCATATGTTTCATTTTTTGCCAAGATACCATTATGGCATCTAATTTTCCTACAATCCAATTTTCAGGAAATGCTATAGGAGTAAGACAGCCGCCTTGGGGATACAAGGTAACTTAGATGCCAATACTGTAGGAGGGATTCTCTTTCTGAAGGAAGTCATCTAGTCAGAAACCCCTTTTTCCAGAAGCACTTTTTTAAAGCATACAGGGGATGTGGGTTGGCCTGAACACAAGTTCTATCCATTATACAGAATATAATAGGAAGTGAATAACCTTCCTTTATTCTGGGGGGAGAGGGGCAGAGAAGGATGTTCTTCCCTTTAAAGAATTGGGAGCAGCTATGGTTGGGAATGGGACTGTGCTCCGAACTGATATACAGAATTCTCTCTCAGGTGTTTGGCTGTTGGCTGGTGGATCTTATTCACATGTTCAGGATCTTCCTGATTTCCAGGATTCCAATTAGAAGAAATTTTCCCCTGGGTCAGATGGGCAACAATCTGGAAAGGGGAGAAGGGAGGGTTCACCTTTCTCTGCAGTATGGGGCATAGTTTGCTTAGTAGGATCATCTGTGTATATCTCACTTAATTCATTCCCTGCCATTGCAGGAACTTTGGACACTGATGCATCTTGCTTCTTTTTGTTCTCTTCTAATTTAGTTGCCTGAGTGCTATAATTCTTTAGTCTAATCCAGGTGGCTAGGCACAGTATGTGGATAACTGGGTGGTATTTAGTGGCCTATGATGTACAGTAAGTCAGACTTGAGCTGGTGGTTCCTTGTGGCCTTAAAATCAGACTTTTCCATTAGATTTTTAAACCATCCTGTAGGATTTGCTAAAAATAGTTTTCTCTGGAATGGTTACATTAAAATAGAAAGATAGTGTTGAATTATTCTAAACTTCTATACCATGTAACTTTTACAGATTCTTAATACATTTCTATGAAAACCTAATGTTTTAGTTCCTTTTAAATTCTCTTCTAGTAAGACTAATAAGGTCTATTCTCGAGAGAGTAACAAAGACCAGTAAGATTGAGAAGGCCACACAACCAAGCAGAAAAGGAAAGAAATAGGATGGTGGGAAAGGGAAGATGAAAAGCTTACTTTCTTGGACACTGAAAGAATTCCCACTGGCTTCGGTGGAAGGACAGAGTTCTCAAAACCTTGCAGTATGGTGTGAATCCCCAACATAGCTAAAACAATCTACTTGATTTCTGGAGACTAGTGTTATTCTTGATATTGTTTTCTTCCCAGGGATTCCAGTATGCTTATATTTCAGCCTTCATTAAACTCTCTTTTATCTGCTTACTATTTTTTCCAGGGTCACCTTTCATTTACTACCTGCCTTCAGCATCCCCAGTCCAGTTCTCAAGTTGATTAGCCTCTCTTTCTCATCTAGCTCCTTTTGTACAAGTCAATGGCATGAAAATCAAATTTGAACTATTTTAACTCTTTCCCCAAA
Source organism: Pelochelys cantorii (assembly GCA_032595735.1). NCBI lineage: Eukaryota > Metazoa > Chordata > Testudines > Trionychidae > Pelochelys > Pelochelys cantorii. The sequence continues at coordinate 59,662,484 of CM064328.1, read as the reverse complement.
ATGTAGAATTTCTCCATATTTATGAGCCAAACCTGGTACTAACTGAGTCCTTCCTATCCCACTGTCAGGATAAGAAGCCTCCTGGATTACATCCGAGTTCTAAAACCAATCTTGCTGTGGCATTTTTACCACTTTTATCTTAGAGAACAATAACATTGCTCAGTTATTCATGCGGAAATAAGGAACAACAGCAGCTCTTAAAATGAAAATAAAAAAGGTAACCTACCTTGGCATTAAGCAAGAACATGTTCATGTCAATTCTGGCGCAAAGCCCTCCACTTAAAACTTCTGACATTTAGTGCAATCCACTGAGAATTAGAGGAGTTTATGAAGCAATTGCTCAGTTACCAGCAAGAGCTGTGTGCCTTATATACACTCATGAAAATGTACATAGGAAGCCTTCAAATAAATTTAAAGTAACATTGTATGTTAGCATTTTAAAATATTCCCCTTACCAAAATGGGAGAACCTTGCTTTTTAGAACAAAGCTGATAAATATGATGGAGAGCAAGCGGGAGGTTTTTTAGAGGGTGTATTTTAAAGGTAGTTTAAGTATTTATTTTTTTAATTTGGAAAGTTTATTTTGGACAAACTGAGCTCTCAATTTTAAAAGATTCTCAGCATGAATTTCAAAATTCACTTTCCATTTCAGAGAATGAAGATAATTCTTACAGTTACATAGGCACCTGGGGTGTAGCTCTTCTCACACTAAGATTAGTTTTATAATAATTCAAAAGGAACTATTCCCGATCCTCAAGAAAGAGAAGACAACTGATCTTGTTGAATTGGTGTCTCCATAGGAAGGAGCTTGTCCTGAGACATTGTGGGGCCCAGCTAAAAAGAACAGGATATGTTATCTGAGACAAATGATTTGAAAATTAGTGTATTGGACATCCTAAACAATGTAAGGGAATTCTCATTGATTGTTGCTTATATGGAAACAGATGATAAGATCTATTAAAGGAAAGAGTTGTGGGTATTTCATGAATCTGAAATTCCAGGCAAGAGATGTCATTTTATAATCTGTTCCATTTTACAATGAACACAGCAGGGATTGTATTGACAGGGGGAATGTTGAGATATTCACCCCTGCTCTGCCGCCTTCACATCAGCATGCTGGGATCTTATGAGGATGGGCAGATGCCACCCTGGGAACATTCTGAACATCTGAACATCATACATAAGTGACACAAACTCAGATGCTGGTGTCACTCTCTGTGGCTTCAGGTCCCTCTCTGTGGTTCCTATACTGAAGACTGTGGTCTCTCGCTGCAGTGTGCAAGGACCCCTCACTGGAATCTAAGATACTGCACTGAGGATGTGTGAGGGACTTAGTCCTTGTCTGAGATTTTGCACTGAGGTACCTCACAGAGTGCTAGGCAGTAGTTGGCATCTGGAGTACTGTTTGCACTGGCATGGGCTCTCCTCCTTAGGAATCTCCTATGAGTCCAGGTGCAGGTAGCAGCAACTCCTCAGCAGCTGTGGCTCCAGCTCCTCAAACACACTGCTCCAGCTGTCACCCTGCAGGAAAGTATCCTGCAGCTCTTATGCTATCATGGCTCCAGATACAGAGATGCTCCCTCTGCTGGTGGTGGCCTGAGATTGGATTCTTCTGCCAGTCACAGTAGCTGCTCTTTTCAATGTGTGTGCCACAGGCTGTGATTGGCCAATGTTACTAGTAGGGGTGTGAAGTGGGCATAGCACACTGGTGGCAAACTCAAGCGAGACCAGTAAAACATACCGGTTCCCACAGGCTGTTGCCAAGTCCTGGAACTCAGTCCCACTGAGAACTCAGCTCCTGGAAAATAAACACATTTCCATGTTGCGTAAGTGAAAACTTACTCAAATACAATAAACTGGGGGAAAGCTCCACTACTACTGCCAAAAGCCTTAGCAGAGTGTGTCCTTGAAAGAATGGCAGGAACAAATACCATCAGTGAGAGTTCCCTGTTTTCTATATGATATATTCTTCATCCTAGTTACAGTGCTGTCGACTTTCACAATGTTACTGCTAGTCTCGCTGTACTAAGGTTGGACGTCACCCAAATGCCTCTCATGGCCAGAGGTGGTTCTGCAGCACCCTGCTTCTGTTTTCCCTTTCTGCTGGGCTCCTTAAACAAGCCCCACAAAGGCTATGTCTACACAGAAGCATTATTTCGGAATAACATCAGTTATTCCGAAATAACATAGTTCGCGTCTACACTGTGTTACCCCTGGGGCCTGGATAACATGCTAATATGGCCTGCTGCTAAAAGCTCCAGTCAAAAAGACAACAAATCCTCCCCCTCCCTCAGGGGCTATCACCTGTGAATTAGGCCTGTAAGAAAACAAAGGGAAAAGAATAACAGACTCTGATTAAAGGTGAAAACAAGCAGGAACTGTATTAGGGATTGTGTACAAAAATAGGGAAGAATGGGGGAAGAAGCCCAGAGCAAACTAATAATCATCAACAAAACAGTGAAAGTGAACAGTAAAAACCCTCTCTATAACCATAGACAGCACAAATATAACGGTAAGTTGTACCCTAACTACAGATGGCTACTTGCTCTTCTTGAACTGGAGGGACAGGATCCAGAGAGTGTTGCTCGGGACCTACAACCCTTAGGCTGGTTGGGAGCCCTCAGGGAGGCACACTGGGGAGTCCCTCGCTGATGGTAAAGAACTCCGGAGAGGAAGGCAGGCAGGTGCTGTTTGCAGGATGGAAGGTGATAGATGGTTCCTCTCCTGCTCTCCAGACTGGTCCGCAGCTGGATCAGGTCTCTCAATACCCACGTGAACACTGTCTCTCGGGTGGACAGCAGCTCTCCTGGGCTGCGTCCAACCTTATATAAACTTTTGAACGGGAAAATCCAGTTTGTACTGGTTCTTGTTTACCACTCCATAGGAATGACCCCTCTCTTCCCCAAAATCACATCTTACAAACTCCATTTTGTCTGTCAACTCCATTTTGATATTTACCCAAACAGCCCATAATACCATTAAACATCATCAATCTATTAACTTATTTTACATAATAACTATTTATCATGACAGAGGGTCCAGCCTACAACTGCAAGCAGTTATTTTGACATAAAGTTGAAATGATGTTGAGCTGGAGGACTTTTTACTCCAACTTCTGTAACCCACACTTTACGAGGAGTAAGGGAAGTCAGAGGAAGAGTGTTTTTTCTTGGACTTCGTGCTGTGTTGACAGCACCAAAAGCTGAAATAAGCTATTTCAACGTAAGCTATGCAATTGACATTGCTCAAGTTGTGTAGCTTATTTTAGCATTAACCCTGCTGTGTAGATGTGCCCAAAGTGTTTTATTTCAGTCATAGCACTTCTTGCAGGCTGGTTACTATATTCGCATAATTCCTAAAACACAAACAAATCTTCTACCCAGCCTTACGCTGGACACAACCCTTCCTCCCTGAGGTAGTCTCCACTGGCTTTTCCTGAGCCACAGCTCCGCTATGGTCTTCCCAAGAGCTTCCTGCCAGGCCTCTTGTTCTAGCAGCCTCAGCTACACTCCCAGCCACAGTCCCCCTTTTGCAGCTTTCTACTGCTGTTTTTATTCAAATGGCCTGGTTCTTCTCAGGTGAGGCTCATCTTGTAATCAGGTCTGGCTTAGCCCCAAGGTAAGCCACCCTGTCACACTCACCATAATTGGTATTATATTTAAAGCTTCCAGCTGCTGGAATCAAGACATTGCATGAGATGGTCAGCTTTTGTAAAAATGTGTCTAGTACTTTTGATAATGCAGAAAGGCTTGAAAAAAAAGTCACTGCACCCGAAGGCATTTAAAACAATTACTTTTCACACTGGCTTAAAATCATGAGCTATTTTGTGATTTTCTTGGGGAGGGGGGAGCGCTGACTCATGACTTAAAAATTTGGGGTTGGCCACACCACTGTTATCAAATCTTCTATTCATGAATCACCCGACCCATGCGAGTGAATGTGGCTTTGCCTAGAAACCATGAAAATATTTGCAGTTTCAATGCTCTCATTTCATGAGAAAGTAAAGTTTCAGGAGTATAAAGTAGCCCAAGTGAAAAAACAAAACTTTTACAGAAAATATGAACACATTTTCATTAATGTCTTCTTACCATATGAAATATTAAATTATTCCCAATCTGAAAAGGCATCTGCGCTCTTCTTTAATCAGTGTTTCCTTTTCCCTGTACATTAAATCTTACTATATTATGCATTAAAAATGAGACTAGGGAAATGTGGGGAAACAATTTTTTTTCTGATTTGTAACCTTTATGTTTTTAATGGGTGAGAGGGACCTAACAGTAGATGGGATCTGTCATGTGCTATCCTGATGCCAGGTATCTCCTTCCACCTGGTGCTTTAATAGATAAGCAAATTTAAGATTTTGTGTAGAGTCCACATCACTGTAGAATGAAGGACCCAATGCATCTCCTATTGAAGTAAATGGAAAGACTCCATTTGACTTCAAAGGGAGCTGGATCAGACTCCAAGATGATATTTAAGATAAAAGTTCAACCAGCGTATTTTCCACATCAGTCAAAACAGTAGCGAAATCTGATATCTGGCTAAGCTGGGTAGAGATGTGTGCAGTCATACAGAATGAGAGTCACACACTGTTCTTATACCTTTATCACGGCTCCACAGGGTGTGCTCTGCCTCTGACCTTTAAACAGTCTTTATGGGAGTGTAGTCCTTTAATCTCTCTCTTCTCAGCCTTAGCAAAATAGCTATGTTATTAATGCTGGAGCCAAGCAATTGCCGCTTCAGGACTATAAACTTGACTGTTCTGTTTGGAGCCTTTGTTGGGATTTTTCTTATCCAGGCTGATGTTTTATCTTTCCTACTTGGTTCCTCTAACAAACCCATTTGATCTAACTCCACAGCAAGTAACCAGTACAAACACACAGAAGCATGCAGTTTACACAAACAAATCTATAGTTAGCTCCCAGTACATCGCAACAACACTTTGAAAATGTCTCCCTGGCAAAATCCTGGTGATAAAAAGGCAGCCAGAGCTAAGTGTTGAGTAAGAAGGAATGTGCAGCCCCTACAGTGCATAGTAGCTTCACACACTGTCTCTGCATGAAACTGAATCAAAACTTGCAAATTTGCTTGGAGTTGGCTGAATTCAACCTTCAAGGAAAATCCAAAGTTCCCCACTAGGAATGGCAGATCTGCTGGCTTTTTATCTATTCAAGGAAGGCTGGCACAATGATTGGGTGACAGGTCCTAGCCACAGGAGATCTGGATGCAGTTCTCTGCCTTGCCTTGTCGGAGAGTTACACTCTGTGACTTCATTCCTCATCTGTAAAATGCAGATAATAGTGCTCTTCTGTCTTCTAGGAGTGTTATAAGGATAAATACATTGAAGATTGTGAGGTGCTCAGACACTAGCATAAGGGAGGCCATATACATGTGATTTAGCTAGATGGTGCACATCTGCCTAACTTTCATGTGCATTGAATGCAGTTTACAAATTCATCAGACTTCAGGCACACAACTTGAGACTGACTTGATATAGATAGTGAATGCATTGTCAGTGCGCTGAGACCACAACCTCTTGTGTGCTTCTTCATTCATCATGGCCTCACCTTCACAATTTTCATATTATCGTGAAGTTTTAATATTCCTACCAAAATATAGGAACTATTAGATCACATTTATGTATGTAGGCAGGAAGAGTGTTTCATGATGTGCAGGGAACCAAAAAAATACACTGAAGAAGGGGATACTTTTAAAGAACATAGCCTATCCAGTGCAAATATTCCTCAGTGAGGAGTCAGGGGGTCAGATTGGAGATATGGAAGGGATTAGAAAAAGCTCATGCTGCATCTGCCCCACGCTTGGCAATAGATTCATCTGCAATAGCCTGTCTAGCTGCGAGGGTCACCTCTTGGGAAGGTGAAGGAACTCTTCCTTGTTGTTCCTCTCTATGGAGCAGATGGACAGGTCCTTGCTACTCATGAAATCACTCCTCAAGACTCTTCTTCTTTGAATCTCAGAGGGGGTAGCTGTGTTAGTCTGTAACTGTAACGTTAGAGTCTAACAAATATATATAGTATCATGAGCTTTCATTGGGTAAAACCCACTTCTTCAGCTTCTTCAGAAACACTGACACATGCTGGACAACTGCCCTCTCTGCCCCAAAAGTCAATTCCAGGAAGACAAGAAAAAATAGTTTGTTTTCCATTAGTTCATTATACCCTCCCTTAGGTCTCCCAGTGAGTTTATATCCAGATCTCACTTCTAGACCATGAGCCAGTGGGGAAGAGACTATTAGGCATCAGATAAAGTCAAAGGACCCAAAAACCCCTTGCAGTTCTGAGTGTTTGGTACAAGGCTGGAAAGCCATCCCATGAAGTGAGGGAGGTGCTGTTGAGTCCCTGCTATCCTAAAACAAGAGTAGGGGTTTCTGAAGGAGCTCAGGGATGCTTTTTTTGAACTGAAGGAGGTCTTGCCTCTTTCTCATGAAATCACCCACCACCAAAACATCATTTGAGAGCTAGGGATAGAGACTGAAATTCAATAGTAAAGTAGTTTGCGATGGGTCCATCTGCTTCAGCAATGCAGTGTGGTAAATGGAGTGGGAGATGAGAAAAAAAATAATGCCACATTAGGGAAGAGGAGCACCATCTTAGGGGGGAGATTCCATGGGTATTTTTATAAAATCTTATAAACATGCCCAACTGAAAATTATGATTTGCTGAGTGTTAATGTGATGGGATTGACTCAGCCAGTCATGCTGGGAATTAGCTCAGTTCATGGAGAGAGTTGCCTTCTGGTTGTGTCATGCTTGTTGTCTGCTCCATTCTCCACCCTGTCTCCATGGACTTTCATTGCTCCCTGGACTGCGGCGTCCTCTTCAGGACACTGCCCTCCAGCAGTGAACACTTCTCCATTCTCCCCGCTCTTCCGGGGCTATCATCAGGACTCAGTCTCACACCTTCCACTGTAGCCAACTGCAGCCCCAAAGGTTAGCCCCATGCCTCAAGAGCAGGCTACAGTCTGTAATAGCCATGCTCCAGTGTGGCAAGGTGTGCAAGAGGGAAGAGGGGGCTCAGGCCCATCCGCTATTCTGGGTCCTGACCCAGGGACCCTTTGGTGGTAGCCAAGTCCTGCCCTCCTTCACTTTCCTTGACCGCTTTCGTTCCATGGGCCACTTCCCCATAAAACTTCCATCTTCTCAGCCCCTTGTTATCAGGGACCATAGCTTGGCAGGTATCAGTCAAGAGATTTGCTCCCACTCCCCTTAGCTTGCCTAGCACTGTTCTGTCCAAAGTGCTTCCTCTCCTCAAGGATCTAATCCTTTACCCTTGCTGGTCAGGGTCAGAATGATCTCCCCTCTGCTCTGCAGCCTTTTATAGGGCCTAATCTATTGGCTAGGGTTGTGCACACCCCCTCCAGACTTCTTTTAACCCTTTTCCCCCTATAGTTAGTATACCATAACTTATCAGTATGCTAGGTGACTGACAGGTAAAAGATGCAGTCCTTAGCTAAAGATAGAAATAATCCAAAAGGAAGACAACAGATAGGAAAGGTCTGGCTAGCCGAATGGAAGATAAAAGTTATACAGTAAGAATATTTGGCTGCACTGTTTGGCTATACACACGTCTCAAAAGTTCCAACTAACTTTGTTTTTATGTTATGGTAAGAATGAAGAGTAATTGTAGCTGGTTCCTTTACATGTAGCCTTTACATGGTTTCACATGTAACACAATGGGTCCATGCTATTTACCAGTAAGTTCTCATTTTCCAAGGTTCCTTGGTAGTACGCTTTATACATGTGGCTTGGCATAGGATACTCAAGGAACTATTTGAACCATCGCGGAATCATTCGTGCAGGAGTGCCCAAACTGTGGGGTCATGATCACTCAGGGGATCACGAGGATACCAATTGAGGATTGTGAGCTATCAACCCAGCTAGGCATGGGGTTGACAGCCCCACTCTCAATTAAATTAAAATCAATTTAAATTAAATTCCTTCCCCCTCATTTTCATTGATATGGGAAGCCAGGCTCAGACGCTTGCGATGTGAAAAGGATTGCCAACACGAAAAGTTTGAGAACCATTGCATTACTGATTATCTTAGAGAACTCATGGAGAGTGGGTCAGGTCCCAGAGGACTGGAAAAGGGTAAATATCTTTGAAAAGGGAGAACAAAGAGGACTCAGGAAATTATAGACCAATCAACCTAATTTTGAGACCAAGCAAGATCCCGGAACAAATTAGTAAACAATCAGCTTGTAAGTACCTTCAGGATAATAGGATTATAAGTAATAGGAAACATAAATTTGTCAAGAACAAATTATTCCAAACCAATCTCATTTCCTCCTTTGACAGGGTTATTAACCTAGTGGTTAGAAGGGAGTGGAAGCCATAGACATGATATATCTTCACATTAACAGGGCTTTTCACAGAGACCCAAGTGATATTCTCATAAGCAGCCAGGGAATGTGATCTAGATGAAATTACTGTATCATGAGTGGAAAAACTACTCAGAATAGTTAGCAATGATTTGCTGTCAAACTGGGAGGACATATTTAGTAAAGTCTAACAGCAGTCAGTTTCAGTCAATATTATAATTAGCGATAATGATAATGGAGCAGAAAATTTGCTTATAAAATATGCAGATAACTCGAACAAGCTGGAAGAGATTGCAAGCATTTTGGAGGACAGGACTAGGATTCAAAATGACCTTGGCAAATAGAATTTGTCTGAATACAGCAAAATGGAATTCAGTAAAAGGTTCAAAGTCCTGCATTTAGAAAGGAAAATTCAAAAGCACAATTTCATATGGGGGAATAACTGTCTAGGCAATAACAATGCAGAACATTATTTGTGAGCTACATTGGATCACAAATGTAAAATGATCCAACAATGTGGTGCAGCTGCAAACCTGCAGTGCATTAACAGCAGTGTTATACATAAGATATAAAAGATAGTTTTTCCATTCTCCTTACCTCTGGTGGGGCCTCTGTTGGTATTCTGGGACAAATTACAAATTCCAGGGAAGAAAAACAAAAATTATAAATGTTTAGAAAATCTAGCCTAAAAATTGTAAAGAATGCTGGACATGTTTAGTCTTGAGAGAAAAGATTGAGAGCCCTGATAAATCTTTAAATATGTTCATTGGTATTATAAAGAGGACAACGATCAATTGTTGTCCATGCCTACTGAAGATAGCACAAGAAATAATAGACTTAATGTGAAGCAATGAACACTTAGATTAGACATTAGAAAAAACTTTCTGATTAAAAGGATAGCTAAAATCTGGAATAGGTTTAAGGACAAGTTAGAAAAACACCTGTCAAGGATGGACTCAGTATACTTTTTCCTGCCTCAGTGGAGGATGCTGGACCAGATTATCTCTTGGAGTTCCTTCCAGCCCTACAGTTCTATGGGATTAAGTTAGTTGTTGATGGAGAGTAATGTAGATAATGCATGTATCTTTGGGATTATAATTATATTTATGCATGTGCATGGCTCTTTGCTCAAAAGTAATTAAATAAAACTATTGCTGTCTCAAAGAGAATGTAACCTATGAGTAAGTCGGTTTCAAAACACCAGAGGGCTTCAGAGGACTTGTTATGAATTAAAATCTCCTTAATTCCAGGGAAAACAAATTTAAAAGTCTTTTAAATTACATGACCAAAACATGGAAGCTACAAATATGAGACTTGTTTACTGACAGTGTAATACCAAAAATAACTAAAGCAGATTTTTCCAAAATTTAACTTTAAATATTATGTAGACACATTGAAAATTAATATTTTATGGAATCAGAAAAATTACAGTATTAACTCCTGACATAGGCATTTATAAGAGAAATACTGGGCACTGAAAACTAGTGACAGGATACTCATTATATTAAACTGTAGATAACATTTTATGTGAAATATTAGTTTGTTTTTATCAGTAAACTGCATCACCCTCTTCAGTGCATGCTTCTTGAGACATTGGACACAAATTTGTTATAATAATCCTTCCTAAATAATTGTAAATTTTCCTAGGAAAATCTATAGAAAATGTATGGGGGGGAAGCGAAGCATAGAAAATATTCTTGAATCCCACAATTTCAGCTAGTCTTCTGCTATCTGCAATGATTACACTGCTCTACAGCCAAAATGCTTCTGAAATAAATGTAGTCAAACTTTACTAATTCTGGGTCACTGAGAACGAAAATGATGCTTAAAATTGTTGATTGGCTCTAGTTTTCAAGAGATGCTATTGGGTCAGTATATACGACCCTTGACTTGGGAATGGCGGAGGATAAGTGAGTTATAAAGGGAAGGGATCTCAATTTAAACCAGAAATGACTAAAATACATCTTTGACTGGATCTATGAATAAATCTATGACTGGGTTTGGACAGTACTTGCTTTTTAGGCAAAACAAGGAATGATGCAATCTGAAGCTGGTATTGCGTCAGACATGATATGAATTGCATCATGTTATTCCTAGAAGTCATGGATGATGCGATCCTAACGAAGCTTACATCACTCTGCTGAACAAATTGCCCTCTATTAGCTCTAGAAATCATACAGTGTCATGCTCTCTTATTTGCCAGTGTTTGATTTTGCAAAGGGACACATTTCTGTTTAGCCAAAGTGAGCAGAGATGCCTCGTACTTGTGTGAACAGTGCAGATGACTTCTGCTATGTTTGTGGTGAAGTGACATTTGCATCACAAAAGCTCAATATAACCACTATGGTTAAGAAAGCCTATCACCTTTATTTTGGGTGCAAAATTGGAGATCAGGACAAGAGGTGGGCCCCACACATATGCTGCAAGACTTGTGCAACAAATCTTCGCCAGTGGTTGAACAGGAAAAGGAAATCTATGCCTTTTGCAGTGCCAATGATTTGGAGAGAGCCAACAGATCATACCAGCAATTGTTACTTCTGCATGGTGCCTCCAGTTGGGAAAGGTGTGTCAAAGAAGAAAAAGTGGACTGTGCATTATCCAAACATTCCATCAGCTATACGCCCAGTACCCCACGGAGACGGACTGCCGGTTCCTGATGCACCAGAATCATTCTCGCTTGAGTCAGACAAGGAAGAGGAAGAGGATGAAACTTCTGGTCCTGAACCATCAATGGCACAGGACCCACATTTTCTCCCATCCTCCTCCTCTGAACCACACCTCATAACACAAGGTGAACTGAATGACCTTGTCAGGGATTTGGAACTACCCAAGAGTAAGGCAGAGCTGTTGGGCTCCAGACTACAGCAGTGGAATCTCCTGGCAGGTGATGTTAGGGTTTCCATGTTCTGTGACCGTCAAAAGGATCTTGTCCCATTCTTCTTCATGGAAGGTGCTCCATTTAATGAATACAAGAGACAAGCCAAGAAGTGCCGAGTAGACACTGAATAGGACTAAACTATGTACATAATAGTTTTTTGCCTTTTGTTTCATAATAAATTTTAGTTATATAACCCTTTTGCTGATTTTTAAAGTGTTACATAAACAGGACAGGTGAAATATTATCATGTAAAGCAACCATAAACACACGAAAAGACCTAGGTTTACAATTTATGATTAAAACTCTGCTATCTACACAATATACATAGACGTAAAATGTAAAAACTTAAATATCTTGGAAACAGTAGCCAATCAGTTGTTTTAATTGTCATATTTGAATTCAGCACATCAAAATACATAATAAATAGCACATTTTATCTCTGAAGCAGACGACTTCTAAAAAATTGTAGACCAGTGTTATTCAAGACCTCTCATATTGGTGTATATTGTATGTGTATATATACTTTATTTTTTGTACCTGTCTTGAAAGTAGTGAGCAACTTTGTATAGTTGTTCTTCAGGGTAACACCCAAGGAATTTCTTCTCAGGAGCTCAATATTCTTTTATGTAAGCAGTCTGTTGACCTTTTATTGAAAACCTCTCTCTGCTTCAGCAGCCATACTTCTTAGAAGCATTCTTCACAGCAAAAATACTATGAGAACAAACTTCAAACAGCTGAAATGGGATCAAAATCACTCAACCAAAACACGGTAAAACTTAAAGGGAACATGGGGAAAGGAGTGTGTCTTAAGTCCTCCTGGGAAAATATACTTGGAAAACCTGAAATGGCAGTGAGGCAAGATAGTTTCTGTACTGACCAAAGGGAGGTAACTGATCACTTCAGTATTAAAAGAGGAGAAACTTGTACATCTATTTCTCTTACTCAGCCTGCTGGCTAGCATGTTTTAAAACTGATTTTAATAAAACCAAAATAGTTCCTTAACCTCTCGGGGTATGTCTACATAGCAAAGTTATTTTGAAATATCAGCTGTTATTTCAAAATAACTTTACTAGCATCTACACAGCCAAACAACTATTTCAAAATTAATTTGAAATAGCGGAGCGCTTATTTCGAATTTGGTAAACCTCATTCCATGAGGAATAACGCCAAATTCGAAATAGCTATTTCGAAATAAGTGCTGTGTAGACACTTATATCGAAATAGGGGGCCTCCAGCCTTCCCAGGGTGCCCTGGTGGCCACTCCGGCCTCAACCAAGAAAACTTGTCTCCCTCCCCCCTCCCTGGAGCCCTTAAAGGGGTTGACTCTGGCCACAGTGCCTGTGCCAGCTCCAAGCCTGCCAGCCCAGAGCCAGCAGTCACTGCCCCTGACCCAGTGGCCCCCAAACATGAAACAGCAAGCCACTGGCAGCCAGCCCTCCACCGCTCCCCAGGAGCAGTCTGCCATCTCCCAGGAGCCTGCCAGGGCCTGGAGAAGGCGGGCGCCTTCCTGGTCCAGGGTGGAGATCATGGACCTTATTCAGGTTTGGGGGGGATGCCCCCAACATCCATGATCTCTGCACTAGACGGAGGAACGCGGCCATCTACGGCAGGATAGCTGCCAGCCTGGCCACCAAAGGCCACATGCGAACCCAGGAGCAGGTTTGCATGAAAATCAAGGTGGTCTGGCGAGACCCCCAACCCTGAGCCCTGAGCTTCCTCTCCCCCTTCTTCCCCTTGCTTCCCCTTTCCAGCTCCCTCCTCCCAGGTTTCCCCCTCCCCTCTTCCACCCTCTCTTCTCCTCTCTCCCGCCTTCTTTTCCCCAGTCTCACCAGAGTTTCATTCCCCGCCCTCAGTTTTGTTAAATAAAGAGAGTTTGTGTTCATGAAAATACATGCATTTTATTTGACATCAGGAAGGGGGGTTAGGGAAGGGTAAGTGGAAGGACTTGAGGGAGTAATGAGGCACAAGCCCCCAGTGAGGCAGACCAGCGAGGCTCTTAGTGCTCCTCAAGGTGGAAGCTCTCTCACAGGGCCTCCTGGATACTGACAGCGCCCCGATGGACCTCCCAGATGGCAGCCTGCAGAAAGTGCAGCCAGGCTCCCAGCAACGCGGCCATGAGAAGCACCAGAGTGCCCAGGGGCACATCTGGCTCCATGTTGCAGAGTGCCGTGGTGTCCCGAGTGAGGGCAACCAGAACATGCAGAGACAAAATGCTTTGCTGTCCCTCATCGAGGTAGGCAAGCAAGCAAGCAGGGAGAGCTGAGAACCGGCTGTCCAGGGCAGGGTCCCTTTAAGCACAGGCCTCAGATAGCCTCAGGCAGCAGCCACACAAAGTAACTCCTGACCTGATGCCCTGCCGGACCTGATTCCGGCTGGCCTTAAATGCGATTCAGCGTCCACTCAGTGTGGACGCACTATTTTGAAATAGCAAAATGCTATTTCAAAATGCATTTTGTGTGTAGACGTGTTATTTCAAAATAACTATTTCAAATGAACTATTTCGAAATAAGATATCTCGAAATAACGCTGTAGTGTAGATATACCCTCAGTGAATTAAAAATGGACTGACTTATGGACTTCAGAAACCATGTATCTTACAGGAAAAGCCATAAATGGACAATTGGTCAGTGTTCTTCAGACATCAATAGGACATTGAGCTAACCAAAATGTTGGTGTTTCTCCTCTGTTGCCTGTCTTCTCTCTTCCTCCTCCCCCCCAAAGAAAAATATACATTTTTCAGGGACAAATCTTTTCTTTAATTATGTAGACGTTAGAATACATTGTTTTCTTCTGTTGTCTAACTTTGTTATAGACAAACACAGCCTTTGTATTCTCTGGCACTATTTTCTCTTTAATCTGTACAAGGTCTTTTGTTTTGAAGTTTGTGTGTTCAGTATGTATGAATTTAATGAACTGTCAATAAAATTTATTTCAGGGCAGTTCTATCATTTCCTTCTCTAAATACTGTAACATTTTGAGGAAATGATCAAGCTAAGACATGAAAACATTCCCTATTGCATCTGCTTTTGTACTTGATAGTTTTTCTTTCTCTTTACAAAACCAATATGAATCGTGCAACTGGATCCCAAAAGCTGATGTGCATGTGCTGCTGCTCTGACTGGTTTCTGGCAGATTCTAAAACATGGTACACAGTGAGCACCACTGGAGAGTTCACAAACTGTTTTAAAGGGATACTACCTTACTACTATACGCTACAATCATATTTATAAATTCTGGGTCAAATCCTTGGACCAGCATCCTACATGATTAGCTGGACTGGATCAGAGTGAAAGGTAGGGTGAAGGAATGCCCTTTGTGGCTATGGAATGATTCCAGAGGTGTACTATACATTCTGCCTCAGCTCAGTGGCCGGAGTACTCCCAGCATAGATGTCCCCTGTGAGATGAAGGACTCCAGGATTTGTGAAGAAGGCTTGCCTCACCCCCTCCTTATCACGTTGCATCCTCCTGAAAACTTCCCAGCATGGCACTGTGCAGGAAGTCCATGTGAAGTGAATCAAATGAGCCTCTCCATTATGAAGGGGATGCACATCCCTGACCAGCCCTTTCCCACCAGTTTCTGTGCCTGCTTTTACAGCAGAATGATATTGGTTCTTTTGGCCCTAGTTCTTGCGTTATGGGAACAAGTAAGTAACTTTTCCATATTTACTTTCCTCACACCAGTCATGATTTTAGAGACCTCTATCATATCCCCTTTACACTCCTCTTCTAAGATGAAAAGTCTCCAGTCTTATTACTCTCTCCTCATATGGCAGCCATTCCAAACCCCTAACAATTTTTATTGCCCTTTTCTGAACTTTTTCCAGTGCCAATATATCTTTTTTTTAGATGAGGTGACATCAGCTGCATGCAGTATTCAAAATCTGGGTGTATCGTGAATTTATATAGAGGCAATAAGATATTCTCTGTCTTGTTCTCTTTCCACTTTTTAATTATTCCTAACATTCTGTTTTCTTTTTTGACCATTGCTGCACATTGAGTGGATGTTTTCAGAGAACTATCTATAATGAATCCAAGATCTCTCTCTTGAGTGGTGATAGCTAAATTATTCCCCATCATTTTATATGTATAGTTGAGATTATGTTTTCCAATATGCATTATTTTGCATTTATCAACATTAAAAGTAATTTGCTATTTTGTTGCCCAGTCTCCTGGTTTTGTGAAATCCTTCTGAAGCGCTTCACAATCTGCTTTGGTCTTCACTATCTTGAGCAATTTTGTATCATCTGCAAATTTTGCCATCTCACTCTTTACCCATCTCTGCAGATCATTTATGAATATGTTGAATAGGGCTGGTCCCAATACAAAACCCTGTGGGACATCGCCAGTTACCTCTCTCCATTCTGAAAACTGACCATTTATTCCTACTCTTTGTTTCCCATCTTTAAACCAGTTATCAATCCATAAGAGAACCTTCCTCTTATCCCATGACAGCTTATGTTGCTAAAGAGCTTTTGGTAAGGGACCTTGTCAAAAGGCTTTCTGGAAATCTAAGTACATAATAGCCAATTGATGCTTTGTCGACATGCTTGATGACCCCCCTCGAATAATTCTAGTAGATTGGCGAAGCATGATTTCCCTTTACAGAAACCATGTTGACTTTTCCTGAACAAATTATGTTCATCTATGTGTTTGATAATTCTTTTCTTTACTATAATTTCAACAAGTTTGCCTGGTACTGAAGTTAGACTTACCATCCTCTAATTGCCAGGGTCACCTCTAGAGCCCTTTTTGAAAATTGGCATCACATTAGCTGTCCTCCATCACTTAGGGTACATCTGCACGGTAGGGCTAATCTGTGAATTAAGCTACGCAACCTGAGCTACATCAATTGCGTAGCTTAAGTCGAAATAGCTTAATTCAGCTTTTGGCACTGCCTACACAGCAGGAAGTCGAAGGACGAACACTCTTCTTTTGGCTTCCCTTATTCATCATAAAATGAGGGTTACAGGAGTCGAAGTAAGAAGTCTTCCAGCTTGATATTATTTCTAAATAAAGGCTGGCAGTGTAGATACGCATTGTGTTATTTCAAATAACATCAGTTATTCCAAAATAGTGCTTCTGTGTAGACGTACCTTTAGTATGTTGAATCTTCAGGCATTTCCATATATTGCATTACTGTTGGAAGACCGTGCACTATCCATTTAATTCCGCAGGCTCAAAAAATGACCAGTATGGTTGCAAAACTGGCTGGGAGAGCCTTGGACACATTCAGTAAGATTCCTATTGCTGATGTTTCAAACATCTGAAGTGCCCCCCACCTGTGGCACGGCAGGCTGCTCTGGCTGGTCCTACCACACCGCATTGCAGGCCTGACTAGGCTGGAGCAGCCCCCAGCCAAGATGCCAGTTAAATGGGTGATGCTTACCATTTAACTGGTCAACCATTCACATCCCTAGCATGAAAATGGGGATGAGTGGCTTGATTAGCACATCAGGGGACAATCTCCAGGAGACTTCTGTGATCCAACCCATCAGATACATATTTGCATAAGAGTACCCAGAATTCTCTTCTAGCTCAGTGCTACTTTATACACGTATGTGCTCTGGCATGTTGACAAGTGACTAAAATTCTTTTCATGGGTGTATTGCAAATAGGATAATTGAAAGACTTGCCTTAATCCTAGTGTCCAGACATTTGAATGTACATTTAAAATGTTCATAGTAATTAAATAGCATTTTATAATGCTGTTTGAAAAGAATGCCTATGTGAAATGATTCCATTTAGTGAAGCATTGGAATTCTTAGATACAAATACCAAAGGATAAGTATAAAACATCTATCTGGTATAATGCATTTAAGCAGATCAATATGGTCTATTAGCTATTTTAATTAAAGGCAGGCAACAGATAGCTTTCAAGTTACAGTTTTAAGAACTTCACTTATCTCTCTAGACTCATTCTGTCAGAAAGGTAGTATTTTTAAAATAAGAACTATTGGGCTTTCATTATTAACAAAGGAATGAACCAGTAAAATGCAAATCGATAACAATATGTCTTCAGTAAACAGTGACGCTAATTTCAATTAATTTGCTTATATTAGATACTGTACAATGTTTGTTTCTTATTAGAGTAGTATTGATTTTCTATCACACAATATTTCAATTACTTGGCATGCTTAAAAATAGCAATCTTCTAACAATGCTGTGTGCAATTAAGCAATCAATTCAGAGAAAGATATGCTTACAGCACATCTATTTTATAAGGTTATTGATGAAGTCCATATATTTTAGGGTTGAACAGACCTTAAAACAGACATAAAATATATATCTAGATAACTATTATAAATGTGCATCTGTCTATCTGTTTGAGAGTCTGTTTGTTCAAGAAATCCTCCTAAATGGTTAGAGGCCACCAAATTTGATATGTAGCTTCCTCTTACTCTAACTTAATGTCAGGGTTTGTTTGTGCCAAGAAAACAGGAAACGCCAGGAATGGGACTGTTTTCCATAACATGGAAAGGGAAAAGTAGAGACAAGAGGGACATGATAGTGAGAGTGATCACTGGGGGTAGAGAGCCCGCAGGGGTGTGCTATATGTGTGACAAGGCTCGGTATCACTATGCTTCACTCTTAGCCCATAATACTGCCAATGTCATTTTCATCCTTACTGTAGATCTTAATGCAGTTTACAAATGAGAGGAATGATCATTATTTCCATGAGGAAACTGAGGCATGGAGAAGTTAAACAAATTGCTCCAGAGCACTTGGTTAGTAACTGGAGACTGAGGAATTAGTATGAAAGATTTTGAGTCCCATTCTTTAACTCTGTAAGCCAAACTATTTTGTCTAAAATGAGAAGGATGTTGCAAATGGTGAAAAGAAATGTGGCTGAGAAATGAAATGTTGCAGTTTCTCTTGCTTTCTGAACTTCCTGGTAAAAAGAAGAGGATGTTAGAATGTACAGAATAATAGAGTTTACTGTTCATTCACTCAGTTAATCTTGGGACCACTTCACTTAAGGATCTTTGGAGTAATTTCCAAGGAAACAAGGATGAAAATAACTGAAGCTTACACCTTTACAGTCCACCTCACAGAAGAATTTGAAAAGCCATGGAGCAATTTACCAGCCCATTTGTTTATGGTCTATTTCTTCCATCTAATGGACAGTAAAACTACTTTTTAAAAATTGCATTAACTTTTTTAATTACTATTTATTGGTTATTCTGGATCTATTCCTTCTAAATTGTGCCATCCCTTCAGTAATTCATCTTCAAAATGCCTCATTTTGGATTATGTATTACTTTAATCCATCATCAGGAGTTGAATCACTGCAATGCATCATCAAGGAGTTGCTACTCTATTACTCATTAATGAATCTAGGTGACAAAAGCATGTTGGGAACTCTCCTATTTCATAGCTAGTGTTTGGGTTTAGTATTCAAGGCAGAGCAGCCGTTTATAAAAGGCTATAATCAAGAAAGAATCCTAGTGAAAGCAATGGATTGTTCTATTGATGTTTGTGAGTTTGCATGAGTACAGTGTGCATCATTGTCATAACAAGGTTACTTAATTAAGCACAAAATTTCAGCCTTTACTTTGAGTTCTGTACTCTTCTTGGTCGGTGCCAAATCTTAATATTGTTTAAGAGGTACCTATCTCCCTATGTGTTTGTATAGTTTCTAGCATAATGGTTGCATGCAGCATTTGACTGCGTAACTCTCCTTTCCTAACCCATCTCCACTGGCTGTCATAGCCAAAGATGACTGCGATTGCACAGATTTTCAATCTAGAAGTAGATTTTTCAAGATAATCAGAGTGCTTGAAATTCCATGCAAAGCAAAATTTCAAACACCCAAAGACTTTCAAATAAATTAGTCTAAAACAATGTCCAGTATTTTGCAATATAGTTCCTGCAGTTCTGCTGATGTGTGTAAGGAGCTGTTGCATCAAATATTCTAATGTTGTGACAAACTGTTTCAGAAGAGAAACTATTGGGCTATTGTATTTCCTTTTACCTTTTTCACATTTTTATTGATTTTCAACACCTGGTTGCAATGGTAAAGGACACATACTGCAGGCATCAATCCTGCAATAAAAATGGCAAGCTCCTGCACATTGTTCATTGAAGCATAAAAGCCTTAGGAAGTATCCCTTTGGAATAAGCATTATCTTCCATGCTAAATATTTTTAACCATTTGGTTGTTGTCTTTTTAATCTTTGAATCATTAGGTAAATATCACTTTTACCTGACTCAAATTCTGAAAATGCTTAACTTTAAGCACATTTTATTGGATTCGTGCATAAAGATACACATGCTAATTATCTTATTGAATTTGGGTCTATGCTAGTCAATTTATTTGTAAGCTGTATTGCTGTGCTGTGGTTCATAAACTGAGATGTTAGAATTTAACACTAAGATTATGATTGTGGAGTTGCTAGCAGTGACTAATTTAATTATTTTCCAGATGCTAGTCTCCTGCCTTGGGATCTAATTCTGAATACCTTTAGTTATTTCATATGACTGTTTTGAGTACATTTCTTTCTAGAAAGCAGGCCTGTGGCTACGTCTACACTTCAGGTATTTGTTGGCAGAGAGTATGCTAATGAAAAGCTCATTAGCATTTGTTGCGCTGTCATTTGCATATCTCTGCCAATGCTTTTTGCACAAGAGTTTTTTGAGCAAAAACAAGCAGTGTAGACGGGTCCGTTTTGGGGGGAAAAAAACCTTCTGCCCCAGATCCTGTATACCTCCTTTTTTGAGGCATAAGGGATCTTGCACAAAAGGGTTTTTTTGCACAAAACGGACCTATCTACAATGTTTGTTTTTGTGCAAAAACCTCTTGCACAAAAAACCTGGGCAGAGATATGCAAATGATAGCACGACAAATGTTAATGAGTGCTTCATTAGCATACTCTCTGCTGACAAATACCTGTAGTGTAGACGTAGCCTAACTGTTCTCTTCTAGGATAATCACTTGCCAGATCTTTTTTGTTTGAAATCCTTGTTCTCTTTTGAAGTATACAGATGTAAAAGTGCCTAAAAATGCATAGTATCAAGTTTCTTCATTCTTTATTAATAATACAACACTTGTTTGTAGCCTGGAATGCATTTTTATGGCCTGTTTATAAACCTCTGAAAACAATTGCTGTAGACACAACCTTAACTAAAGCAATGTGATTGCTCAGCCGTAACATGAGCTCCTGAATTACTACATGCTGCATTGAAGTGACTATTGAGGAGAGAATTTTTCTCTCACCGATCTGTTATGAACTAGAACACGAATCTTTTATATAAATACAGCTTTATCCCTCTGACATTGCATTCAGAAACCAAATATGCTCATTACAATCTGTAGTTTGGGCAAATGTAGTAAAAAGAGAGAGAAGGTAATAGACTTTAGCAATCATTTTCTTGTACTCTATTGTGGTGTTGGCACTTTCTATGTTTTTAGGAGTACTTGAAATTCCGTCTGAGTTGCCTTTATCCCCCAGGACCCTTTGTAAGACAATATGATTATAATTTAGTGAGACTGTCCTCCAGCACTACTTTTTTAAAAAGAATGACTGAAAATAGGTGCTTGAGAATTTTAAAATAATAAATCTATCCATAACAATAGTCTGTTGAACTTATAGCATTTACCTGTGGTTTGAATTAATCATACGTACAGAAGGCAACTCTGCTACTACTTTGTCTACTGGTATATTATTCTGTAATTAATTCCTAAAGCTACAATTCTTCGAGAAATACAACTTTAAGCAGTTCCATGTTTCAGCTGTATAAAATGCCTTTTTCTATTAACTTGTCTGTCATTTTCCTTCCCATCCTCTTAAAAACATGAACAAAAATAAGATTAATTAATTACATTTAAATATAAATGGGTTTAGTAGACTACATATTAAGCTTCACTGAGAAATATGAATTAATTTTGCTAATTGTGATAATGCTGAATAACTTGTAGTAAAACTTAAACCTTCCTGTCTCTTGTGGTATGATTTCTACGCATGAGTTTATTAAGGTGTAAATATAACTATAAATACAGTATGGTAAGTGATTAATCCTTCTACTTGTTTGTGGTATAAAGTTCATGTTCTATAGTGTTCTGTTGAACGTGCCACATAAATATTAATGGTCCAGGAAAGAAATGTAAAATTTCCAGTTTTGTTTTTTATTGTTGTAAGCTAAAGTGTCCTTTTAATCTCAGGAATGGTTTAAGGTAGTAAAATAGGCAACTGTAATAGCTCTATATATCCTGGACACTAAAATGGTTTCTTAATTAGCTTAATACTTAATCCTAGACACAAAGAATACTCAATAAACAATGCCACAAAACATGTTCATAATAAAAGATATGCCTACTCTTTAATTATGGGGAGTTTTTTACTTCTTTGAAGTGAGCTTGTACCAGTGCTTCTATATGAACTTAAAGGAGAATTCCATGGTGTATTAGATATTTCTGTAATGTCTATTTTTTAAAAAGTGCAAATTTTCATAATTTCTGTGAAGTTAATTTATTACTATACCCATACTCATGCATACAGTAATTGGTTTTATTGTTCTTGGGACACATACACACATTGTTCCATAAAAAAAAGTCCTATATTCCTCCAGAAACATAACTTCATTAACATGTTGTACTGAATTGATGCAAAGGGACCTCTTAAATACCTTAATGAAGTTAGAAATTGATTAAGCAATTCTGAAATAAACATCTCTGATTTGCCTTATTCAAGGCAAGTCACATGAAGAAAAACTGCAGAACTTGATTGTTGTAGAACTGGTGCAATTTAAACAAATACATTCTTCTCAGTGTTTTAGTTAGATAAATTACAGGTACCCTACGTTACCTTCAGTGTGTGGTTGATTACACCTATGTGGAGGGGAAAGCGAGATGCTCAAAATGGAACCCCGTTCAAGGATAAGGTTGTTCTTCCAACTAACTTTCTATTGAAAGGCTGATAAGAGTTTTATAGTGAGATTGTTTTGCTAATAGCTTCTTTATTACTACTTTGAGACATCCCAGAGGCCAGCAGTGGACCGTTATAGGGGTTTTTTTTGGGGGGGGGTGGATTGTTTTGTTTTTGTTAACCTGAGGATTTTCTCCAGGGTACTACAGAGGCCTTTTTTTTTTTACCCCTTTCTATTCAATCCATGTATGGGAAGGTCACTGAGGAGACACAGACCCCTGAGCAGTTAGTACCCTGACAACACCCATTCCCTCATAGCTGGTCTGGCTGGATTTGTGGAAAATGTAACCCAGTGTCTATATGAACTTGCTGCTACAGTAAGGACTGGCTGTGACTTAAAGCTGGACAAGACATCAATCAGAAGCTTCACATTCACTATCATCTAGCAGGACAGGTCCAGGGAATGAACAGAACCATGAAATCCAAACTAAGAAAAGGGATGAATGCAGCAGGTGGCAATTGGGATGAATTATTATCACTAGCACTAATGCAAATCAGAACTAAGGAATGCAAATCCATAGGTTATTTCTTTAACAAGGCCTTGATAGGAAGAGCAGTGAGATAGGGGGATGATAAGGTTAACACAGCTCAAGTCCATCTGGCCACAGTTTACCCTGTCAAAAGCATAGACGCAGAACTTACAAATGCAGATTTTTATGGGTTCAAAAGAATGTGGTAGCAATTAAGGAGGCCAAGGCCTGGTTCAATGCTCTCAAATAAGACCTAATGTCATGATTCAGGATGAGGCTCTTTACCATCCTTTTCCCAAAGCAAAATGACACAGGCCTTGTTTAGTGTTGGACTGACATTGCTTTTTTATGCATTTTGAAAAGTAAAAGACAGAGTTGGGTTCACACAACCTCAAAGAAATGATGTCTTCCTTTTTTGCCTTGTGGATTTGCATGAAGTGTTGGAGGCTTGCAACATTGTGTGTCCTGATTGTAGAAGGTGTGGAGTTTGTCTGAAGGTTCAGAAAAGACTATAGCTGGTGATTCGCTAGTCCCAAGACCATCACAGAATTATGACTGCTTCCAACTGCACCATAAGAAAAATTATCTATAAATCGTTGTCTCAGCCAACTGGGATTGATCTGGGAAATGCCTTGTTCAGACACTGGCTGTAACATTGATGGTAGTTGAAGAACTGGAAAGTGTGTGTTACAGATGGTATCTTTGAGACAAAATGGTTTATTTCATAGACATGGAATAGCTATTTCGGGATACCGGAAATATCCTGAAACAGCACCGCAGTGTAGATGTACCCTGAGGAATTAAACCTTAAGATTAAGTTGCTGATTGATGGATTTGATCAAGCCACTGAAAAAAGAGGGAGATTAGTACTTTAACCTTGCAAAAGGAGCATTAATAGTAATATGCACTCCATTGCACAAACTTTGAAATGGATGATTGCCTCTATAAATACTGTGATTAATCATTGAAGAATGTTTCTCAAGCAATTGCATGAGCATAGATTGTACCAAACAAGTTATGTATCTAAGGAGGTTGGGCTCGACTAGTCATTAAAGAAAGAGTGAAGGAAGTGGTACAGCTCTGGGACACAATATGCATTCTGGAACACCACAACTTTTCAGTGAGAACAATGCCATACTGGGGAAGCTGGATGGATTTTTGTCAGCAGGGCCAGCCCACAATATTTTGGCACCTGATGTGGGGAGCTCAAATGACGCCCCCATGCCACCTTTTCGCCTGCCTGCCTGTTATGTCTCTTGTGCCTTCCTTCCTCCAGCATAGCACTCCACCATCTCTGTGCCTTTAGAGCAGAGAGAATACATATGCACCAGCAGCAGACACAATTTTCTACACTCTGTGTCCTAGTGGTACCCCCCACTCCCCCACAGTCTGGCACCTGAGGCGGCCGCCTCAGTTCACCTCATGGTAAGGCCAGCCCTGTTTGTCAGAACCTCACCTCTCTGACTCAGACTGGGATCCATGTCCTATGGCCAAGTATGCAAGTGAGGAGCAATGTGACACAAGACATGACAGACAATAATGAATAGGAGTCACTAGTGACCTGTCTCTCTGCACCCATACCTCCCTTGTACATTAACATCACTATCTGGTACAAGGAAAACAGAGCAAATGGTGTCCATTGCTCAATTAAAAGCTGGATATGATGGGGGTATAACAGGCCTTTTGAGGCCCTCTGCTGGTGACCTTGGAGTGCTACCACACCCTTCCCCAGAAAGAAGCAGCAGAGGTGGGCCCCCTAGGCCTGCCGCCACTCCTACCGGCCTCCCACCAGTCGTTCCCGCCAGCCGCTCCGCTGGCCGCCTGCCAGTCATTCCTGCCAGTCGTTCCAGCCAGCTGCCTACCACCGCTCCTACTGGCCACCTGCCAGTTGCTCCCACCAGCAATCTTACTGGCTGCAATAGGTCTGGCTCCAGGCCAAACCAGTGACTTCAGCTCTTAGTGATTTCAACTCTTTAGCCACTACCTAGGCTGGCAAAAGATTCCAGCTTCCACTGGACTGGTAAAAAGTCTCCTAATGGAGTCTGCTTTAGGTCTGTCCTTAAAACAAGGGGGGAAAAGGCAGGTTGAACCAGTCTTACAGCTCACGCCTGGCAGGCATGAAGCGGGCTGGCTCAAGCCCTTCGCCTCCCCCCCCCCCAACTCAGTTCACTCAACTCTGGAAGGGCAAGGCTTGTTCATCTGAGACCTCTTACAATGGTGGTGTCTCTACTGCAAGCACTGGTGTCATATTTTACCATTCCCACATTTAGGGGTAGCATGATTTGTGACCCCCACAACAGCCCAAATTAGTTACAATACACCACGTTCCATTCTAACAACCAATCCTCCATCAGCCCTGGCTGAATTGGATTTACATAACAACACCTCCGATTCCTTCCCCATCCCAGCATGAGCTGTATTTACATATCAACGGTTAACAGTTAATTATCTTGCAGAGCTAACCCATTTGAGTGAGCATACCCACCGCCAGGGCAGCTCTCTCCTTTTAGCTGGCTGATAGCAAGCAGCAGTTCAGCCCCTGCTTACATCATGATTAAAGGGAGTAGTGCTTGATTGCCTTTCATAGGGTCCCTATGCTAGGATCCCAGTAGTAAGTGCGACTGAGTCTCCCCCACACAGAAGCCACTGAGGAAGAGGTCTAAACCTCAAAGAGGTAATAAGACTCTTTACTAAAAGACAGAGAGAGGCTGGCATTTAAACAGAGAAGGCTGTACACCCTTGAAAGGGCCAATTATTGAACTTTGCTCCCCTTGTACGGGGGTTATCCTTTATAGTCTGTATGCCTTGGCTGGAGGGCTTAGTCCCTGAAGACCTGGCAAGTTAGGCAACAAACTGGGAGAGGAAAAGAGGATTTCAGCTGCTAGCTAGTCACAGGCACCCAGAAGAGGCACACTGAGGTTGTCTAGACTGCAGGCTTTTTTCAGAAGAAGCTTTTCCAGAAGAGATCTTCAGAAAAAACTTCTTCTGAAAGAGAGTGTCTACACAGCAAAAGCACATCAAAAAAGCGATCTGCTTTTTCGACAGATAGCGTCCGCACTGAATGGATGCTATCTCACATGTAATCTGTGATTACTATGGGTGGAATGGCACCAGGGCACTTGTGCTTTTTCCTCTTTCCTCTTCTTGAGAAAGAATTCTCTCTTCCCCATCCACACACGCCTTTTTCCAAAAGAGCTCTTTCACAAGCAGGCTTCTTCCTCATAGAAAGAGGCTTACCAATGCAGGGAAAACCTCTCTGTTCTTTCAATTTACTTTAGAAAAAACACGATTGCAGTGTGGACGTTACTCAGGTTTTTTCGGAAAAACGGCTGAGTAACGTCAAGAAATCAGTGACATGCTAATATTTAAAAAGAAAAACAAAGATAGTGGAATGTAAATAGGCCTAGCCTGAAATAACAGAGGCATCACCCTTAGGAAGATAAGTATGGGGGGGGGCAGGTAAATGAGTGATCAGGCTTAAATTGACATTTTAGCAACTTGCTAAGTAAGATAAGTAAACGGGTCATTATGCTAAAAAGAGCAGTGTGTCTGAGTCAGCTAAGATAAGGAGATCAGTGAGGGAACCATTTACTATAAACAAGATAACAATGGATAAGGTACATTAGGAATGTAGAGATGAAGTAATGAGTAGAATGAGCAAAGACAGTGCATACTGCACAAGGACTAGTTCAAAGTAACCAAGTCGATCCCAAAATGTGTGATGCAATGTGTAGTAAATGCAATAAGATGTGTAAATGTATGTAAAAGCAGAGTATTTCTGTACAACTTTTGAGCAGCGATGTACTTGGCATTGACACTCCCCTTCCCTGCATTTGAATCTGAGTTCAGCATTGCAATGCTTTTTGCCAAATAAAGATACCTGAATGAAGAATTCAGGAGTTGAACTCAGTTCTTGAGATGCTGAATTGGAAAGAGGTCTTGAGAGGGAATCCCCATAGTTGACAACTTTTATATATGCACACCATGACTAAGGGCACACATGCTGATTGTATTGGAGATTTGCTGATGAAATAAAGTAGACTACTTTTAGGGGAGGAGTGGGCTGAGAATTGGAGGGTTTTAGGTTTTTTTATGTTATTCTTATATTAAATGATGGACATTCATTAGTATCAAGGTGTATAACAAATGTTTTCAAAGGTTCCAGTTTTCAAACAGCTGTGCACACTAGAATATATACACAGATGCACATTCTATTGATCATGTGAGACACAATGATTTGTATTAGCCAAGATGGGCAGGGATGGTATCCCTAGTCTGTTTAGCAGAAGCTGAGTATGGGCAACCGAGGATGGGTCTCTTGATGATTACCTGTTCTGTTCACTCTCCCTGAAGTGGCTGGCATTGGCCACAGTTGGAAGACAGGATACTGGGCTAGATGGAATATTGGTTTGAAATAGTATGGTCATTCTTATGTTCTCCTGTATTATAGCTATAAACCGGTATTTTTCTAAAGGAGACACAAACATTTCAATGATGTTGTTTTGCAAAGACTTCTGTTTTATTCTACAGGCTAAAGAATCTATATGCATGTACTAATATGAAATATGCTGTACACTAGTTTGCTGAAAAATGCAGTGAAATTGTTTGAGTTATGATGGCTTATAGTGCAAATTAACATTTGGAAAGCCTCTGACCAATTCATATGTTCGGATTATTCATTAGCAATCTTATTACTGGTGAGTCTTTGGTTATATGGATCAAATCTTATTTTTCAAAAGTTAGTTGCTGTTGGCATCCTTCACTAACAAGAGGGAATAAAAGTTGCAAGGATCAAAATGGAAGTGTTTTTTCTGGGGAAAAATAAATCAAAGGCAGGAAAGAATTTCATGTTTCTTTGATGTCACTTGGCTCCAGGTAAAGAATGTTACAGCTTCTGAGAGTGCTAATTAGAATGAATATTTATTTGATTTATCTGAAATGGCTTTAAAATGACGTACAGGACTTTCCTGCAACAAACCTCAGTGCCAACTTTGCCCACATATCTACACCAATGACACCATCACAGGACCTAACCACATCAGCCACACCATCACGGGCTCATTCACCTGCACATCTACCAATGTAATATATGCCATCATGTGCCAGCAATATCTCTCTGCCATATACATTGGCCAAACTGGACAGTCCCTATGTAAAAGAATAAATGGACACAAATCAGATATCAGGATTGGTAACATACAAAAACCTGAAGGAGAACACTTCAATCTCCCTGGACACACAGTAGCAGATTTAAAAGTAGCCATCCTGCAGTAAAAAAAAAACAGACTTCAGAGAGAAACTGCAGAGCTACAAATCATCTGCAAATTTGACACTATCAGTTTAGGATTGAACAAACACTGTGAATGGCTATCCAACTACAAAAGCAGTTTCTCCTCTCTTGGTGTTCACGCCTCCATATCAGCTGCTAGAAGTGGTCTACATCCTCCCTGACTGCATTGATCTCGTTATCTCTGGCCTTTCTCTTGATTGGTACTCCCTTTTTTTCATGTGCCTGTATATTTATACCTGCCTCTGGAATTTCCACTACATGCATCTGACGAAGTGGGTCTTTGCCCACAAAAGCTTATGCTCCAATAAATCTGTTAGTCCGTAAGGTGCCACAGGACTTCTTGTTGTTTATGCAGATTCAAACTAACACAGCTACCCCTTTGATACTTGTACAGAACTTGCTGTCTCTTGGCAGGATGGGAATTTTGAGTCTGTACATGTGTGATTTTAGGAGTCTCACTTTTTTTTGTTAAGCTGCGATTGTTGTGATCCTTTGGCTGTAATGATCTAAAGATGGGGATGCCTAAACTCAGTCTTAAAATAAGAAATTTCCACTCCTTGCAAATAATCAGGATTTTGGTTCTGTCTTTCATGGATGCCATCTATAGGGGATAGTGGAAGAGAATTAATTATTTTAGCATATGCATATGTTAGTGTTGCATACTCAAATTTCTAACATATATATTATTATGTCTAGTCAGGGGAAAGTGCTGCTTATGACCTTCCTATCAGCCATGAGACTCATTAGTTAAGGTTCAGGTTTTGTCACCAACATTTGTCATCAAAATCATGGACAGGCTGTGGGCAATAAATGGCAGCTCTTTGGGAGGGAAGAGGTGTGGCTCAGAGGCTCTCCACCCCTGCTGCTTTGGTCACTGGGCCTGACCATCACTTTAGCTGAGCTGCTCTGGCCTGGACAGAAGGGGTGTGTCTTAGAGCCATTCCTATCCTACTGCTACAGTCAGGCTGAAGTCAAAGAAATCACAGAGGTCAAATACTTAATCATTAGCACCTCTGCCATATTTGACACATCATTTGGGCTAGTGTGACAGCAGTCTGGAATATGCCATCTAGCTTCTCTAATCATCATAGAGACAATGTTGTAGCAAATAATGTCTCACATTGTCCTTTGCTCAACATAAGTAATTTTAATATTATTAAGAAATGCAGCTTCAACCATTAAACTGCTAATGCACTTACAACAGTGATCAAAGCTGAGTGCAGTTTAAAACAATTCTTGGAAACTTCTATAGTTATTGGTGCATATACACAGGAAGACACTGTTTTAGAAATATTTCTAACTGAACAAATATATATGAATTTCAAAAGATCGAGCATGTGTTTAGGCAGAACAATCACAGGCATCACCTGAAATAAAGCTCCATATATCTTAGTTTCACTTCAGAAAGAAAAGCACTGTCATTTATTTATTAAACCCAAGTCCCCAGTGAAATCAATGTGGAATTTTATCTAAAGACTGAAGACATAGTATGTCCTAGGATATGCATGTATCTTCAATAAATTAATGAACTTTTGTGCAAGACATTATTTACTATGGAAACA
Organism: Pelochelys cantorii; assembly: GCA_032595735.1. Taxonomy (NCBI): domain Eukaryota; kingdom Metazoa; phylum Chordata; order Testudines; family Trionychidae; genus Pelochelys; species Pelochelys cantorii. The sequence goes on along the minus strand of CM064328.1, from coordinate 59,633,021 downwards.
ATGGAAAAGTGACTCAATGCAAGATCTCATGGGAGATTTCTTACAAAGTATGTATATACTATGTATCGAGTATTGTTGTATCACCACGGATACAACAATAAAAACCTGGTAATCTCATTATAGTATTGCCAGTTAATGCTGCTGTATATGCTGGGAGTTCAACCTACTTTGAAGTTTTCTCAACCTGGCCTTTACAAACCAGTATTTGTAAGGTTAAACTTGTGCATAATTATTTGTGTTGGTTTGACATTTATTTTTCTTTTTTAAAAGCTGCAGTGATAGATCTGTTTGGGCATTTTTAATTGCTTTGAATAATTAAAAAGGAAGACTGGCTGGGCCAAGTTTTCGAAATGCATCCTCTGCGTGGCTAAGCAAGCTGGTAGGCTATATAATTTGTGTGTGCTGGCATGGGACACTATCATCTGAATGACAAGTGACAAAATTTACATGCATAAAACCTGTTGGCTAGAAACTATGATTTGCAGCCAATGGGAACTGCAAATGGCCATACCTGCGGACATGCAGGTAAATAAAGTATCCAATGGCTCACCAGGGGCTAACCCTTGCAAACTTCATCTGGCCCATCTGGTACATTCAGGCAGTCCTGCAGGCTAGGCATTCTCCTACTGGTCAGATGAGGGAGAGTGGTTCATCTGGCACTGTCGCTAGAGGCTCAGCAGCATCCTGGACAGCAGATGGAGGATGAGATGGCAGCAGCTGTTGGGCTGGATCTGGATGGATGCTGTATTCTTTCAGCCACCAATTCAGTTATCCTTTGTCCTAGGAAATGTTTTCTTTCCCTGTTGCATGAATCAGTTAATGGGGCTAGAGACGTAAGTATCTGTCTCCTCCTGACAAGACTCCTTCTTCAGAACTCAGAGGAATCCAAACATCTTCTATAAAAGCTTCTCTAGGGTCCTTTTTTATTCACTACTTATGTCCCTTTGGTGTTGCTTCTGCCATCTTGGTGGTATGGCTTAGCTCTCAGGAGCCATAGGTCCTGCCAATTCAAGGAGAAGGAGAACATTCTATTTTTGGCCCTGGGAACAAGACAAAAAATCCCCCACTCATATTTGACATAATATTGCTGTAGAAGACCATAGTTTTGATACTTTTCTTCATTCCAGGTATGTAACTGTGTCACTATCCTTGCTTTTCAGACAACTTTTTCAATCCCTGATGGAGACACAGAGGCTGCCATATTGTAACAGGATAGCACCCGCTCTCATGAGCACCTGCTCACCAAGTATGTGTGCCTGCACTCTCTTAGTCTGTGATGACCAATATTGCTAGTTTCTCAAGTGGGTTTTCAGTAATTCTCTCTGTGTGACACTCACACACATCCTCAGTATGTGAAACAAACCAGACTGCTTTCTGGCGTATGCAGTCCACCAACGGCATATCCCAGTACCCTTCCATTAGCATCTCTGTAGCTCTCAGTATTTTAAATAGCCCTGGCCCTAGTACGGGGCCTTGTCCTCAAGGCATCTTCCCTTGAGACACTGTATTCCTGCAGCCTTCCCTGAGCTCAGTCCTTATTCAGTCCCACAGCCCCTTCTTGGCTAGCCTTCAGATAGTCCAACCCTGATATGGGACCGTGCCCCTGGGGCTTTCTCCCTGAAGGTATCATCTTTTTTGGCCCCAGGTGTTAAATCTTCAGGTCCAGCAGCCAGCAAGGAGCGCCCTCTTACTCCCCCAGTGTTAGCGGGGAAGCTACAGTTGATTCACATCCTCGTGGGATGGACTAAGGTTCTCACTACTCGGATCTATCACCGGTCGTAATATCAGTAGATTTTAGGCGCAGTCAATAAAAACTGGCAAGTGGTTAGAGTTAAACAACAGGATTATATTGTAGTGCAAATTTAAATAACATACATCGAATAACCATGGAGGGCAGTCCTCCTATGGTTACCCCTAATAATAATTACCAGAGTCCTCGGCGCAAACAGGATGATGGTGGCGATGCTGGTGACCTCAAGCCTCTGGCTGATTGAGAGCCTCAGGCGAGGAACAACCAGGAGTCCCTCGGTGACAGGGTCGTTGGTCAGGCGACCTCAATCCTTAGGCTAATTTGAAGCCCTTGGAGAGGAACAGCCTGTGCGATTCCTTGAAGCGCTGAGGAAGATTTCGAAGACGGCCGATCTACCTTCCGCAGATGCGTCTGGTCTTCGGTCTTCTTCCCGCTCTTCAGCTGCGGCCGGAGCAGACGATGGACGCTAGACTCTAATAATCCTATCCTATCTAACCTAAAAGGAAACCCTAATCTAATCACCTAATCTAATCACCGTCGAACAGACGCGATGACGGCCGACAAGCGGTACCGCGACACAGCCTGCCGAATAAACACGACGACGAAAGCTAAACTATTCTAAAATACTAAACTAGCTAACTAAACCTAATACTACCTAAAAAGAAAGAAACAAAGTCTTCCGCCCTGTTTAATTCTTAAAGACTGTATTAGACCTCACACATTCTCTTGACCTAGGACTAAGATTAGGACCTCTCTCACTCTCTTACACTATACCTAACCCGACGCACATATACCCGACGCCACCCAACTGTTGCGTGGTACAGGCTTTTATAATATGGGCTCATGAATATTCATAATATTTCACTTTAAATCAATTGGCTCATTCAAAAATGCTAATTTACATAGCTTTACAATGATTGGCTAAGGAGAATCATAACAAGTGCATACATTATCTTTCAAATTCCAACAGGTAAGTTGGTGGATGTGACATACGTGAGCTACGTGCCAAAACATTTTGTCATTATGGTAGTTTACAATGATTGACAACCTCATTGATTGACATTTGATCTCAATTCATTCTAATGCTCCCCTTTCTGTTTTCTTTACATAAGATGTCCAGATAACGTATGAACTCAGGCTTTACATTTTCCATATTTGTTCTTATTAAAATATAATAATAATAATAATAATAATAATCAAGACATTTTCATATACATAAAATTCTGCGTACACCAATTCCTACCATCAAGTGATCTGTCCATGGTGCTGTTGCTCCTTCAGCCAGGCAGAAACTGAGGCTATGTCTATGCTACGAGATTATTTTGAAATAACTCCCAAAATAACTATTTTGAAATAGACATTATTCCTCATCAGAAGCAGGGGTTATTATTTTGAAATAACAAACCCATTATTTTGAAATAATTTTGAAATAACAGGCTTGCTGTGTGGATGCTCACCTGGTTATTTTAAAATAAGGGGAGTTATTTTGAAATAATTCCCCAGAGTAGACAGGCCTTGAGTTACTGGCCCTGCAACTCTTTTACATGAGCCCTATTCATCTCCTTTTATTCTGGTTAATAAAAATACAAATATTTTGTGGGGCTATATAAACTTCAGCAAAATTTTAAAGGTTAATAAGCCTAAATGAATTGCTTTCACTTTTATTTTGATAATATGGAATCAGTTAGTTTCTATCAAGTAACTAATGTTCCATTCAACTTTCATTTTGATTTTTATATTAAAATATGGATATTATTGTCTATTTAATATACTGTTTCAAGATTATCAAAACAATGTTTTTACCATTATTGAAATGAAATTATTTGACTTTTTTATAATACTAAATTTTAAAAAATAAATTCTCCATCCATGGAAAATGGTGTCTTTATGCTGACTGGGAACAAAATTGCAAATGTCTGATTTCTCATAGGACAAAAAAAATCCATTTTCCAAATGGATGTAATTGTGATTCTCAGGCTTTAAATGTATTTATTTTTTCCTTCTAGGTACATCTGTGGCATATTGTTCACCAACGTGCTGCTGTCTGCTAATTACTGCATGTTAACATTGAATCATCAGGTTCAACTAACTGTTCCTGTCTTTTAGACCCTTCCTTTTGTGTTGAGGGATACTTTGAATTAACCTGATCTCCTATAGCTTTTCTTCTTTCTCATTCCATGCTACAATTCTCATTAGCTTCCACTTCTTTATGAACAGAATCTGAACAGAATCTGGGTGAGATTTCAGCATCATTTTCTTGTTGTGTATGTACTTCCCCCCTGAAGCTTCCCAATATAAATTACCCTGCTGCTTTTTTCTAAATCTGTTACCTTTACAAAGCTCCAGGATCCCCCTGCTTCTAAAATAGGATCTTCTTATAAGTATAAACAAACCTTCCTCTTTGTATAATTCTACCCTGTGCAGTCAATATCAATTCCTGAGTAAGAATTCTGGATTAAAAATATTTTATTTATGCTGTTGTGAATATGTACTCCTTCCAAGAAGGTCACTGGCTGAGAAATAGCTATACTATTCTTCTATACATGAAACAGCCTCCCAAACACTATTCTCTTTTTTTTCCCTGAATCACCTACAAGCAGTGAGTTTAACAGAAAGCAAAAGAAAGAAATAGAACTATGTATCATTTCAGAATAGCTGGGATCTTCTAAGGGTAACTCTGGGGTATCCTCACTATTTGTGTCACGTCTAAGTTTCTATCTGACCCCCACAGATTTTAAAATATGAGTCTGTGTCCCTCTGTATAATATTTAGCACACTTTGGGAAAATCCAATTAATTGCCAGAGCCAGCTAATTCCAAGTAGTGGAAATTTTCAATATTTTTTTCTTTCCAAGTTGGAATGAGGACAAATTTTCAAAATTTACTGCAAAATCAAATTTTCAAACATTTTTTGTCTTAGAAAATTAGCATCTGGGAATTTTGAAATTTCATTTAGAATTTTTTTAATTCATTTTTAAATGATTTGATGACATGTCAGTAGAAGTAGTGCCTGTTCCCTGTTGTATACTATGTACTACTACTGGCATCACAATATGACAATGTAATCATTGAAATATTGTTGTATTTTAAGGGTAGCTGCAGTTTAGTACTGATTTGAGCTATTTTGTCCCTCTTTCCTCTGTAAAATGTCTCTTGTTGGTCAAGGAAGCTTCACCAGATTTACGCCCAGCTAAATTCCATGAGGTCTCTTTAAGCCACTCATGAATTATACACATAGCCACCAGAAAATCATCACTGCCCCCAGCTTTGCTCCCCAGGAATATATCATTTTACACTGCTTAAGACTCCCTTGGACAGTGGAGCTCATTAATTAGTTCTCCACTCCAACAAAGGCTACTGGATGCGCAATAGCCCTTGTTAATGTGAACTGAGTTCCCTTAGCACTTCAACCAAAACTACACTGTTTTAGGTAAAACATAAAACAGAGTTATTAACTATTGAAAGACAGATTTTAAGTGAGTATAAGTAGCAGGCACAGAGATCAAAGTTGGTTACACTAAAAATAAAATCAGGCTAAATTCTACTGGCTATGCGAGAATTGAATTAAGCTGTTTCTTGCCCTGATAGATGTCACTGTTCCATTTCAACCTGGGCCAAATCTTCTCCATTCAAAGTCTTCATCTTCCAAATGATCTTCCTGGTATTTAGATGGGGGAGGAGAGAGGCCAAGTGATAAAGTCACTGTGTCTCTGTTTTATACCTCCAGCTTCTAGAAAGATCCTTGCTGTGACATGGGGTTTAGGTAGCCTCCATCACACACATGCCCCCTCTCAGCAGTCTCTGGGAGAGTGGATACTTTGTACTGAATGTACAATCATGGCACAGTGGTGAGTATAGAGGTTCCAGGGTGTTAGTTGTAGTGGTATAGACTGTCACACATCTACCAGTTTATCAGAGTTAGCAAAGGTTTTTCACTTAGAAATCTGTTTATATCAAAAAGGCATCTGCTGCTAATTTCCATTTTTTTCCTTTTTCATGAAGCTAAAATAGATCTTCTGCTGATATTTGGAAATATCAGGCACAGAAGCAATCTATGAAGCTCTACGAATTGGATAGAGGGTATAAATACTCTGTGGCATAATAAAAGCTGATTTAGATATCTTCAGCTCATGGAGCTATGGTGATTTAGTCCATGAAGGGATAACTATAAGCTAGTTTTATGACACTGGAACCTACTGGTATCAGAAATGCTTAGAGAATATAATAGTTGTAAGACAAATATTTAAGCCCAGTACAGTGAACAATGATAACTGCTTTTTTATTATATTATTTTTATACTCCTGCATTTTCCAGACAGCAAAAAGCAATAATTTAGAATTAAACATGGCTCTTAAAGGCTCCCCTGATGCCTTAGGAATTCCTGATTGCACTTATATTGAGATCTCACTATCCTTTTAGAAAGACTATCTTTCTTTTGTAACAGAAGGTAATATCATTCTGTGAAAGTATGCTTGTGATGTGTTAACATCTGCATAAACATCTGTGTAAATTGCTTATGACTATCTCTTGGTTCTGCACATTTGCGTATAAGGCTCTGTCTACACTACAGGGGTCTATCGGAAAAAGGTACACAAATTGCACTCCGATAGTTTTTTCGGAAGAGGCTTTTCCAAAATTTGGCCCATCTACACGGGGCCAAATTTTGGAAAAGCCTCCTCTTTCGGAAGAGCCCTTCTTCCACATGGGAGGAGGAAGACGGGGCTTCCAAAAGAGCATGTCTGCTCTTCTACAGAAAAAAGCGAACACATTCCCTGGATGCAGCATAGTGTAGACATAGCCTAAGTCCCTGCCCTACCATCTGTAGGAAATGTCACCATTAGTCACAGCTGGATTTGAGGTATGCACAATTAACAAGATTATTTGACATTTTTCATCTTATACCATGGGATACAAACATTATAAGTAGAATTAATACGTGCAGCATGCCACAAGTGTTGCATAAAGTATAAACACAGCTTTATAATTCTAATATCTATTTCAATAATACTAAAACACAGGTGAACCAGATTAGTCTTCACTTACGCATTTGTCAGTGTCCAATAAGGCCTTGGGTCTTGACATGAGCCTGATCTGCCACCATCACACTGGCACTTCTATTCAAAAGTTTGACTTTGAAACCATAATTATGTTTTTTAACATGTTCTTTCTCTCTTTGTCTCTTTCTCTCTCTGTGTTTCACTGACACTCTGAAAATGTTGAATCACTGTTGTGATAGCTATATTAAATATCCTGGACAAGCTTTGTGGAATTAAGATAAACATTATTGAATGAAATTCAATATCTTTGGGGTCCTTTGTATTAAAAATTGGATATGTGTTTCTGTGGAATAGCATAAAACTTCTCTTGGAGAATGACAAATGAAATCTCTGGGAAGAATTAAAAACTTCACGCATATTGTCCCAAACAGTCCTTTGCAGTGGGAAATACTTAAGATGAGGGGTCTGCAGCCTCCTCCATGTATGAACTCAGCCTTTGAAGTTTTGCTCTGAGGGATTATCTTCTGATCATTTTTTACACAAGGACAATTCTAAGACCCAGTCTGGATTCTCCTGGCACCAACAGTTAAAGGAAGAACTTTTGAATAAATAACTTCAGTTTAAAATGATTCAAGGCTTTCTTTTTGATCAAGCAAACAGACATGACCCTCTGGTCCATGGAGGGCCTCAATCATTAAGGAAGGGTTGGGAGAACTTGGCCTATGAGATCCCAAAAGACTAGGTTTTTCTTCTGAGCTGAGGCTGTTAGGAATTTGTAACCACAAAAGAGAGGTGTATTGAAGAACTTATGGGTCAGAGCACATGTTGGAGACAGCTGTTAGTGGACTATCAGGTAAGCTTCTTAGCATGTATGTAGGCTCTTTTATTGTTTGTAATGTTTTCTCTCTAATGCTTTTACCCACTGAATAAAGAAGCTTGCATTGGAAAAGTAGTATGCTAACTTATGACTGTTGGCAATCATTTTGATATTAATCTCTAAAGAGAGGGAAAGAGTAGCTTGTGTAGGCAGCTTGTCTCTTGCTGGGAAAAATACAGTGAAAGCAAAGAACAGATCATCCTGGAAGTATCCTGGTTGGGAAGAGGGGAGAGGGACACTAATCTCCATGCTTAGGAGCTGGAAGTCTGAGAGCAGGTGCCCTTGCTGAACCACTAAGGGAAAAGAGAGGTGCAGTTGTCCGGAGCTGTGACAATTTTTCAAGAAGGTTGGGGAGGGGGCTCCATTTTGTGAAGACAAAAAGAGAGAGAGAGTGATTATTATTATCCTATGGTGCATAGTTCATCTAATGCAGCTTACTGGCAGTCTTATTCTTTTTAAGCAGAAACTAATAGTTCCTGCTATCTGGCTAGATAAAGCATGCCTATCATTTGCCTTCTTTGTCTGTGTAGTTTAATATTTCTAGAAATGATTTGTTTTGGGCATGTCATTAATTTTCATTTACTTAAAATTAATAGTAAGGCTCTGTTTTCCCTCTCTTCCATCAAACTTTGAGGACTAGAAGCAATTATATAATCCCTCCAGGGTTCAACACAAAGCCAGAGGGAGAGCAAAGCTGCTGTACTGCCGGGCTGTTTTGAAATCTGCACCATTTAAAGACTATTTCAGTTTGTGTAATATTTCACATCTTAGCCATTTCTCCTTTTTACTGAAAAAAAGTAATAGCTTTATAAAAAATCAAATCAAACATATTTTTGGCTGCTCCAACAACCACTTCATTCAGGAATCACAAAACAACAATTACAAACTAGTGTTTAAATTGTACATGGAATAGTTCCTATTCCTTTCACAACTGAAGCAGCAATTTCACACCCAAAACCCAACTGGTTCAACATGAGATAACAAGACCATTAACAAAGTGGCAAACTCCATTCGTCCCCGATGTTCACAATACCAAAGACTAAATATTAGTTTTTAGACCTTGATACGATTGTCATTAGCTTTGTAGTAAAGAAAAAATAATGATTTATTTGAGCTAGTCGTGCATCTTACACATTTTGTTAATGACAATGTTAAAATACATCTTTTGCCTTATGTGGATGAGGTACTGTACTTCAGAAATGTAGGTTACAGTTACAAGTTAATAAGCAACTGTCCCGAAATTCAAGGAATGTCTGTTATTGCTTGTAGAATTTTATGACTGTCTATAAGTTAGCATCTTACTGATTAATTAGTCGTATCTGAACTTGTTGCTACATTGAAATTAATGGATAATGTCTACGTTTCTTTTAATGTTATGCTCGTACAAATTACTTGATTATATTTGTGATCACTTAAACCAAAATTGTACTTGCACATTTTTCTTAATCTAATGAAAACCCTCTTATGTAGGAGACAATGTATAACAAATTAATTCTCTTCTGGATAATGCTCCCTGATTGCTTATATGAAAGAAACAGACAGCTGTTATTATGGAGGAGATTAATATCATATAAATTATAGTGAGAGTGGTACAGTTTTTGTTTCTGGTAATATAAGGTAGCTGTTAATTCAAACAACATTTAAGTACAGTAGTTTTCAGTTTGCTTTTTAGCTTCCATGTTAATCACCTACTGGACTACATGTCTTAAAACTATGAGTTAATTTGAGGTATGAAATACTAGGTACTAGGAGGGTGGTGAAGCACTGGAATGGGTTACCTGGGGAGGTGGTGGAATCTCCATCCCTAGAGGTTTTTAAGTCCCGGCTTGACAAAGCTCTGGCTGGGATGATTTAGTTAGGGTTGGTCCTGCTTTGGGCAGGGGGTTGGACTCGTTGACCTCCTCAGGTCTCTTTCAACCCTATCATTCTATGAAAATCAATGCTTTCATTTTTGATAAATTCAGTAAATGAGATTATGACTAGGTGTGTGTACCCTTGCATTGGTGGTGAGTACTGGAGTCTGAGATTATAGTACAGGTGCTGCAAGTTTACAAAAGAAATATAAGTTTACATGGTAGAATTCCTTTTAGAACTAATTCATCTGTAGCTATAGTGGTAAACCTTCAGCAAATTACCTTCTCCCCCAAATGCACACCACCCATGCACCAACAAAACCAGACAAAGAAAAAAAATCAAAAACTATTTTCACCCTAAATCATAGGATTTCTGTATTTTTGGTTGTTCTGTGCTTTAGCATTTCTGTGGGGCAGGAAAATGGCTTTTTCAAGAACGTCAGCCTCAAAATTCAGAAATCTAGTAGTTCTGTTTGATGTTAGCTCATTCCTTCTGCACTGGTTTGCTTGTAGAAATACATTCTTAAAAATATCTGGTACAAGGAAGGATGAAATTTTTAAATAGGATTACTCTTGCAACTTTTCATTCCATAGCATATTTCATGCACTTAATCATCCATTATTCAGGAATTTACATATGATTATCATTAATATTTGTATGGTGCAGTACTGCACTAGATATGGGTTATTGTACATAAATTTACAGGATTCAATACAGAAGACACACAAAAGGACTTTAATGTTGCAATGCTCAGTGTTACAATGCCTCAGTTTTATGCACCCTGCTGCTTAGTAGAATTCAGAACCTAAGTTAGGTGTCCAGGCTCTTCAGGCATTATACAGGGCACTTAAGAAAGCAATTAACTGAAATCAAACAAGCTGAGCAGGGAGCTACATAAGTTAACCAATAAGAAATGGAACTGGAGGTCCCACCCTTGAAAAGTAGTTAGATGCATCCTCCTGCTCTAGAGTCAGAGCCGTAAACCATGTTCTGGAGTTAGTCACCTATGTCTTTCTCATGAGCTCTCCACCCCATTACAAACAAGAGCTCTGCGGTCAGGGCATTGACATGGGAAACCTGTTTTCAAGTTTTTGTTCTGCCAAATGTGGAGTAGGAACGTAAACACCTGTATCTACTTCCCAGAAGAGTACCCTCATCTCCAGGCTGTTGAACATTCTAGAGTGTCTATCTTTCAGTTTCTCTTGCTTAAGCTGTTCTATTATCTAAAAATGTTCATTGGGCAACCAAAGAACAAGAAATTGACTCTGTGTCTCAGTGATTATGGCTCTCACATGGCAGACCTAGATTTAAGTCCCTGCTTTAAATCAAGCAGTTAAGGGAGTTGAACTTGGGTCTTCTACAGCCACTAAGGTACTGGATGCAATTTTAGGTAGGATTGCCTCCTGCTATATTTACATGGATTAGGCATGTTCTGGACATTCCTATTGCATTGGGCCCCAGAGAGGAGAAAACCTCATCTGAGAATTCCACCAAAATTTAGGCATGAACTACTGAGCTGAGCAGTTTGGTGGCATCTGGACTTGGGTGGTTCTGTGCATGCTTGCCAGTGAAAACTTAGCCATGTAGAGGACTTTAGATGCCTACAGAGGTAGGCAGCATCTGAACAGGTGTTTTGAGGATCTCAGTACTGACACTCAGTTGGACCTGGACACATAAAGTGGCAACAGGCACCTAAGTTCTTTTGTGATCCTAGTCCTCTGTGATCACGACTTGAAAATAAAGTATGTTAACAGTTACAACATAGTGGTATCAAAGCTACAAAAACTTCGACTGAATTTATAGTAGAAATAACTGATATTGTAAATACTAATGTGGTAACTATTAATAAATGTTGACCTGTTTATGGTGATTGTATGTACAGAGTTATCAGCAAAAACAAATAACTTATTGAGAATAAAGAAATGAGAATGTTGTAGCTATATTAATGGTCATCATCTTGTTTTCTGTGTATTGCACCTTTAATTTTTTAGAAATCTGCTATATTCAGATAAGATTGTCATTTTGTGTAACACAGCTGATACCATATATTAAAGAAGGAAGTTTTACTATGCTCTTTCTTGGGGACTTTATTGTTGCTTATCTTAATCATAAAATAAAATTAATTCGGACTGAAAGACTGAAACGTCAGTTCTTTCGATATGGGTACATATAACAAAGAACTAAAATGCAAGGAGTCTGCTTTTTTTCTGAGCTTACAGTATTTTACCAGTAACTTTCTGCCCAGTATCACAAATCTGATATGAGAAATAATCAGACAAGAAAAAATTGCTGAACAATATATAATGCAGGTCTTTAAGGCAAAACAGAGGACAATAGTGGCTAAAGTCATGACTAAAAGAAAATTATTTTCTGGGAATGAAGTTCTTATGAATCATTTAGGAGGCATAAAAGTAATCCTTAAGGATTTAGAATGTAATATTGCCTCTTCCACGGCTAGACAAGTTAAGTACGTCAGCCTTCATTTTAAAACAACAAATGTACTTTTCCTTATTATATTTAATATACAAAAGTCAGAGAGAATCATACCTTCTTGTCTGTTTTAAATTGTATGTAACTTTTACTGTTTTACAGTCTCCAGGATTGTCACAGAAAGGCAAACGAAACAAAGAAGTTGCACAAAAATAGGGCCCAACAGAGTCTGGGTAACTATAATCTACTGTTCATTATTTTTGTAAGAATTTGGGTACTCTGCATCTCAATTGATAATACTTAGAGTTATGAATGTGTTACCATTTTGTCTGAAGTAAATACACTGCCTCTATCAACTTACACATATTAATCCCTCTTCTTCTGTCAATCTAAAAAAGATATGCTCATTCATCTAGTTTCCTTTTTGCTCACAATGAAACTTTTTTTTTTCCTCATGAGATTCTAAATATTTCTAATGTGGTATATTTCAAACATTTCAAACAGAAATTCTTTCCTGACTTTCACAGCTGGAACAAATTTCTTCTTTATCCATCCTCCCCAAAGAGGACCTGACTGCAGTGGAATATATGTGTTTCCTCTAAGAATGTGACAACAATATCCCAACCAAGAGGTCCATAGAAGTGCTCTGTGTATAGGCATATCATAGGGAAAGATTCAAGACAGTATGAAGGCTATTGCCATTGCCCTTACATAAAAGTAGTTTCTATTTCAGTCCTGAGGTTGCAGTAATGGATGTAGAGTAGTAGTATAGCTGCTCTGTCAACAAAAGTGGGAGGAGGAAGTCCAATTGCGCTGATCAAACTTGGGGCCATGGCCACACTTTGCCCCAAAGTGAAGCTTAGAATAAAAGGGATCTCACTCTAAGAGTACATCTTAGTATACTACATGCACTCCAACCCGATTGAAGCTCACTTCAGTTGAGAGTTAATTTTTTCTTGTCCCTGCAATCCAGAAAATCTCTGTCATTGCTGCAGCCTTCTTCTTTAGAGGAAACCTCGTCTCACTGAATTGCAAGCTAGAGTACTGTTATGTACGTCTTTAACACTCTATTGTGTCTACTATTTTGGAAATAGGATTTCCAAAAAGAATACATCTACCTGAAAGGAATGTGGTGGGTCATCCACCTTCTCTCTCCCTCAACATGTTCAGCCAGACAGAAATCTCCTGTCATGTTCAAAATTCCAAAACCATTTTCTATTTGTGAATTAATTTTTAGGACACAGATAGTCCTCTGCATCAAGAATTTTATTCTTTGTACATAGGAGTTCACAAACAACTCAAGAATCCTGACATAAATAGAGAACAATTTATATGTAGTTTTACCACTATCTAGCAATAGGAAAAATATTAGGGGGATGGAAAAATGAGGATGTCCCATCCAAATGCTAGGTAGAGCTTTCAGCTTTTGTGCTTGCAGAGGAAAACTAAACAAGAACAACGGATAATATTTCAGATAGTATCAGAGCATTTTCCCTCAGTCTCATTTTTTTCATATATTCATTGTTATCTACAGATAAAGAAAACCTAGATCATTGTTAATGTGGCATAAAACACACTTGAGAAATTTCTCTTCCTGCTGAAAAAAAAACCTTCTAATTTAAATATTCATTTCTTTTTAGCATCTCCATAGTGAGGGATTTCTTATATGGATTGTGCAGAACAGAAAACTAAATCTGCATTTAGATAGAAATATCAGAAAGGTCTACTAGAGTGAGCTACCCTCCACCCTAATCCTCAGTAGGAGTTCAACTCATTTCACGTCTCCTGTGTTTAAAATATGATGCAAATTGGTTCAGGGTCCCCTAAACACTGATGCAGGAGATCTTGAAATAATTTAAATTTTTTTATGATGTCCAGGCTCTCGCGCTTCAAAACTCCACAGAGTCATGTTTTTCTATTCTAAACAGCTGCTGCCTTCTATTCAATTATGATGGGTGTATTAAAGGGCAATGGAAACAAATGGGAATACAGTAGAATAACCATTTGCTGTTCTGTATGAAGTTTTGCTGCAGTCTGTAGATACTGAGAAATTAAGATGAACTGGGAGCATTTTAATAGCTGAAATTACATTTCAGTGAATGCAGTTTCTTGTCAATAATCCACATTGTAACAGTAGGCAACATAATTGATTTTGAGTGTAGCATTGCTCAGACAAAAGTGTTATAGAATGCTTTATAGCCTACTATAACACAAGGACAAATTCTGTCCCAATTTACATTCCATACAACTGAATTCAGTGGAATTACAAAAGGTAAGTGCGAGAGAAACAATTGTGGATAACAATAGGTAACATAGGAATCATCTCTGGAAAAAGTTAAACAAGAATACCTCATTTTGAAGTACAATATTTTGAATTAAGACAAACGTAAGATAAGTTGTTGGGAGTCTTATTCTTATGATCAAAATGGCACCATTAAAAGGGTTTCAAAATTGCATAGGGTGCTACAAGTGAAATCCATCCCATATTGCAGCAACAAGGATTTTTTCCTTAACTTCAGAAGGGCCAAGATGTCACCCAAAGCCTTCAGTTTTTTTCACAAAGATTTACAGCTTAACATATACTTTAGGGAAAGTCCCTCCCGAGAAAACAAGTTTACCTATATGTTACAGTAAAATGCCATTAGTTTGGCCAGCAGAGAGCTTGTCATTTTGCTGCCCAATGACAACAGTCAGTCAATCATTTCAGATTTCCTGTTGTCTCTGGCTGCTTAAATAACAGGCAGCTTTAATGAGGTGAAAGCACGGTCCACATTTTCAGGAACTTTGCATGACTTGATATACAGTAAAATTTCCAGAGAAAATAAGCCAGTCATGTAGTTGTGCATTTTGCTCATGGTATGGCCTTTGTTGTAGAAAATTACAGTTTAATGATCAACTCTTTTCATTCAAGTTACTTATTGTTTTTATTGCATTAAAAGCACAGGATGCTTAAAGTATGCTTAACAAAATAGACCATATTTTTATATAAAATAATTAATTACACTTGTGAACCTCCCCTCCTGCAAAACAAAAGTTTTACTGCAGATGGCACCCTACCTTGTATGATGCTATCCAAAACAGAACTGATATTTAGAAACACATGAGCAAAAAAGCAAAGAGATTTTAAATACAGTTCCAGATGTTGCTGAATCAGTGGGGTTGCTCTTTTGCAGGAACAAGGGAAGGAATTTAGTCATCTTTATATAAAATGTTCTTTTCTTCATGAATGTTTCCAAGTGCATTAGATTCACTTAGACTTCCTAATCACAACCTGCAAACAAATGTATTAACATGGACCTTTGGGCTTATGCGGATTCCCACTGAAGTCAATTGGACACTGTTGCTACAGAAGAGTTATCACTAATGATTCTACTGGAGGATTGGAGCCCAAGTATATAGTATTTTTTCACTCTTTTAATTTGATCCCCTTTCTCCCTCATCACACACATAGGGCATGTCTACAATACATTCCTGTTATTTCGTAATAAGGTGAGCATCCACATAGCAAACCCGTTATTTCGAAATTATTTCAGAATAACAGGCTTAGAATAATAGAATCATAGAACACTAGAATTGGAAGGGACCTCAAGAGGTCATCAAGTCCAGTCCCCTGCCCTCATGGCAGGACCCAGTACCATCTAGACCATCCCTGTTAGATGTCTATCCAACCTGCTTTTAAATATCTCCAGGGATGGAGATTCTACAACTTCCCTAGGCAATTTATTCCAGTGTTTAACCACCCTGATAGTTAGGAAGTTTTTCCTAATGTCCAACCTAAACCTCCCTTGCTGCAGTTTAAGCCCATTGCTTCTTGTCCATTGCTTGTTATCTTGAAATAATAACCCCTGAATTTATGAGGAATAATGCCTATTTCAGAATTGCTATTTCAAAATAGAGTTTGTGTGGATGCTCAGCTGCTGCTATTTCGAAATAACTATTCCCCAGAATCATTCAAAATAAGTAGTTCCCAGTGTTTTCTGGGGCTCTAAGTCACGGTAGTGCATCCGCATTAAGGGAGCTTACCACAAACTAATTTTGAGGCTTCCCTGTAGCGTGGCCGCGCTATTTTGAAATAGTTATTTCAGGAGTTATTATTTTGAAATAACCTTGTTGTGTAGACATACCCATACAGAAGTAGAAAAATGCAGCCTAATCTATAGGACTTCTCCAGGAACTTGGAAAGTACCTATTACTGTATGTATGTTGTTAGTTTTAATGGAGGATCATGTTTTAAGATACCGGGTCAAAATATTGGTCCCAAAAATCTATTATCTGGGAAAAAAGAATGAGAATAGTATAGAGACATAAACTAGTCTTTAAAAAACCTTGACAGATGTTAAAAAATAGGCAAATGGGTAAGAAATGCGAAGTTAAGGCTCAAACCATAACCTTAACTTACTTCTGTGCAGCTCAGCAGTTATGCTCCTATAAGACTTTAGTGAGATTGCTCTGATATCTGGGCACAAAGAAGTACGTGAATAATAAAGTAGAAACTTCTGTTCATAAATGCTTGTTATGTTTTATAATGCAATGATTGTACTTACATTCTGTAACATATCTCATGGTGCTTTCTGATTTTCATTATTGTAGTTACAGGTAAATTTGTGACTCGTTTTTTGTTTTAAGAATGAAACTATTAGTGAATGAAACTATAATTATATTGAAACTCCAGATATATAACTAGGTATAGTTATGCTGTACTTGGACTTAGCATACTGAAATTCTAGCTGGGAATATTTCAATAGCTGACCTAACAGGCTGAGAACAAGTAATTCAATTACATCTCTGGTCCTCTTGGACTAAGTCTTTAAGCCCATTTTGATTTTAGAAATGTTAGAGCTGTACTTTTTTAAGAGTTGTAATACAAGTCACAGATGACCCTGAGATGATGGGCCTACGTGACAAGACTTAGGCACAGAGGCTCAGGTAGAGAGCTGGACAGCAAAATGAGTATAGGGATGGAACAGCTTCCAATATGAGAAGAAATTAAAACTACTGGGACTTTTCTGCTTGGAAAAGAGATGACTAAGGGGAGAGATGATAGAGGTAATCTGTAATGTTATGACTATTGAGAAACTGAATACGGAAATATTATTTACCCCTTCAATAACTTAAGAACTGAGCATCAACCAATAAAATTAATAGGCAGCAGGTTTAAAACAAATGAAAGGAAATAATTATCCCCACAATGTACAGTCCACCTGTGGAACTTATTACCAGGGGATATTAAGAAGGCCAGAATTATAACTTGATTAAAAAAGGAATTAGATAAATTCATGAAGGATACATCCTATTAATGACTATCAGTCAAGATCTCCAGGGATTCAGCCCCATGCTCTGGGTGTCTTAAACCTCTCGTTTCCAGAAGGTAGAACTACAAAACAGGGAAGAGATCACTGGATAATTGCCCTGTTCTGTTTATATGAAACTTCTGTCATTTGCCACTGTTGGAAGACAGGATACTGGGCTAGATGGGCCATTGGGCTAACACAGTATGGCTGTTCATATATTATTAAGATGGCAGTGTTATAAAGTGAGAAAATGTTTCTTCAAGTGGAAATCATTTTATTTGTCCCCGTTCTTACTTCCCTAATAAGTATGGACTTATTTCCACTTCCATTGAACTCAAGGATAAAACTCCGACTGATTTTAATGGGAGAAGGATCTGGTCCTATAGCTTTTAGAGTTAGTCAAATAGGACCCTGTGATGGATAGAAGGAGTGCTGGCCAGGACCTGGCAACCAAGCAATTAAACTTAGGTAGCTCGGAAGGGTGATGGCAGGGGGCCAGAAGAACCAATGGAGATACAGTGCTGAAATTTGAATTGTATTTAGATATCTTGCCTGCTGTCTTTGAAAGAGAATTCTAAGTTAAGGGCTGGAGGGAGCAGATGCAGTAATCAGAATTATCCTGCCTATAGGAAATATTGGATATCGGAGTGAACTGGGCCTTGAAGTATGGATCAGCATGGATCGTGAGTGAGAAGGAAAAGGTGTATTCAGTCATGATCAGGGTATCTTTCTTTGGTTTGGTTGTTTGGTTAAACTTCTCAGTGTGAATCTATGCCTTCCCTCGCCCATTCACTAAGGCTATGTCTAGACTGCAAGCCTCTTTCGAAAGAGGCTTTTTCAAAAGAGACTTTTGAAAAAGCCTCTTTCAAAAAAAAAGCATCTAGACTACAACCAGTACTTTCGAAAAAGCAAGTCGCTTTTTCAAAAGAGAGCACCCAGGCAGTCTGGATGCTCTCTTTCGAAAAAGCACAGTTTGCATTACAGAGTACCTTTTTTCGAAAGAGCACTTTCAAAAAAAGGTGTTATTCCTCGTAAAACGAGGTTTTCCACAGTCAAAAAAACTGCCATGTTCTTTCGATTTACTTGAAAGTCTAGATGCAGGGGAAGTTTTTTCGAAAAAAGGCCACTTTTCAAAAAAACCCTGTAGTCTAGACACACCCTAAGGGTGTGCCCAGAGATGTTCCCTCTGTTTTAATTTCTTTTATTCAGTTTCTCTGTAACACCTAGCAACCAGGTATGCGTTATCAAGTATATCTTTTTGTTTTGTTAATAAAATCATCTTTTTAAGGTGATGATTTGAGTCTTGTGTCCTGGAAAGAAACAGGAGGTCTGTGTCTGTGTATGCGTGCCGCAGGCTAAGAGGTCAGCTACCAGAGATTGCAGTTGTTTTCTCTTTATTTTCAAGCTCTCTTGTGGTAAAGGACCTTGAGGGTTCTCCTCTGGTAGAAGTCCAAGTGCTTTCTTCCCAGGTTCAAGAAGAAAGGGAAAACTCTTTTTATTTCACTTGGTCATGGCAGCTCCCCTTCCTCCCCCTCCAAAAAAGTCAGTGAATCTGTGACTCTGGGGAGTTTTTGTAAGCAGAGCCAATAGAGGCAAGGTATTTAAGGTCTCTTGCAGGCCCCCATCTTATGCACTCGTAGATCCAGAGTGGGGAACAGCCCTGGCAGACCCAAAATGGGTTAGAGTAAGATACTGTATATAGGCAAATTAGAAAAGAGCTGGTAATATTCAAGTGCCAAAAATCTGTTCAGGATAAAAAATATGTCTGAACAGCGTTGTTAGCCCATGTGAATCTTCACAGGTTGATGCTATAAAAGCTATACAAGTTTAACTCAGTTACTTGACTAATAAAATGGTAGTTTATCTAGCTCATTAAAAACTGCTCTCATTCATACAAGAAAAAATATCTACAGAGCCAGTGTAAGACTGGCTATTATGGTGACAAAATGCAAAGAAAAGCTACATAAAAACTGGAAAGTGTATGTCAGAAAGTTTAGAGGAGAGCTATAAAAATGATGCAAGGTTTAGAAGACATGCCTTATGAGGAAAAGTTACAAAACTGGGCACATTTAGTCTTCAGTTAGTCAACAATGAGATACTGTTGCCACTCCCCACAGAAAAAAGGCAAATACTATTTTAGGTTTCATTAACAGAGGCATAACATGCAAGTCATAGGAGATGATAGTACTGTTCTACCTGGTGATGGTCAGGCCTCAACTAGAGTACTGGATCCAATTTTGGTCACCAATATATAAAAAAAGATCCAGAGGCAAGTGACACCGATGATCAAAGGCATGGAATGCAAGCCACATGAGTGAAGGCTGAAGACAGGGGCAGCCCGTGAACCGAGGCAAACTAGGCAGTTGCCTAGGGCGCCACCGGCCCGGGCGCCCTGTGATTATGTCACAGCCATTGACGGCTGTGCAGGCAGAGGCACCAATTGTGCCTTCCGCCTAGGGCTCCAGCTGCGGCAGCCGGCCTCAGGCCGCTCCTGGCTGAAGGAACTGGGTATGTTTAGTTTGGAGAAGAGGTGATTAAGAACGGGTATGATACTTCAAATACTTAAAAGGCTTCCATAAAAAAAGATGGAGAAAAGTTGTTCTTTCTTGCCACAGGACAAGAGGGGTTCAAACTATAGCATAGCAGAGTTTGATAAAATCTCAGGAAAATTTTCCTGACCGTAAGGACAGTAGAACAATGAAACAGGCTGCCTAAGGAAATTGTGGAAAGTCCTTCACTGGAGATTTCCAAAGGAAGCTGGATACCCATCTGTCCTGAATGATTTATACACAAGAAATCCTGCATCTTGACAGGGGGTTGGACTAAAGGCCCCTTGTACTTTCTTCTAGCCCTATGCTTCTAGCATTCAGATGTGTGAAGGGCTAGAGGATGGTGATAAAAATGTCAGACAAGAAGTAATGGGCTTAATTTGTAATAGGGGAGATTTAGATTTGATATTAGGAAAAAACTCTCTAGCTATAAGGCTAGTTAACTATCGGAATAGTTTACCAAGGAGGTTTTAAATCCCCAGCAGTGGAGGCTTTTAAGAACAGGTTAGATAACCTGTTCAGGTGTGTATTTTTCTTGGTCCTGCCACAGCACAGAGGGTTGGACTTGATGACCTCTCAAAAGTTACATTTCTATGATCTAAGACTTCCGTAATAAGAAGGGCAGGCCCATGATAACCTCTGGATATTTCCACCAATTATGGCTGATGAATTATGGCCGATGGTCCATCCAATATTCCCGTACAGGTCAGCTGTATTTGAATAACCATATTGTTTGTATAGTATCTGTTTATTGGCTGATACCACATTGATCTTAAGCTTTAGTAATCAAGGCCATACTCAAAATTTTAAGTCAGGATTTGGGAGCTGTTGTGGGGAAGGAAAAGACAAGAAAATTTGCACTTTAAATGTAAAGACTAATTTACCTTTCAGATAACGAACATAACCACAAGGAAAATAATACACAGACAACTCTTAAAAACCACATCTGGACCACATCTATCCTCATTGGTAGATCAATGCTCCAGAGTTCAATCTTCTGGCATTCGATTTAGTGGGTCTAGTATAGACCTATAAATCAATGTTGAGGTCAGCTCTTGCCTTTTGCTATATGAATGGCGCGGAAATGCAATTTAAGATATATCAACTCCAGCTACGTAATTAACATAGCTGGAGTTGCATATCTTAATTCAACTTCCTGCTCTAGTTTAGACTAGAGATGTAAAGGATTAGTCAACTATCTGATAAGCAAATGTTTATCGGATAGTTGACAGGACAGTTGACTAGTCACTCCCTCCCTTGCTGCCTCTATCAGAGGCTTCTAAGGGGGGTGAGAGCGAGGTATTTAAAAGCGACAATGCAGCACAGAGCCCAGGGTCAGCTGGAGAGTCCCTAGCTGATCCTGGGCTCCACCTGTCATTTCAAAGCAGCAGCGCCCGCACTGAGCCCGGGTTTCGCTGGGGAGTCCCCAGCTGATCCCGGGCTTCAAGTGGCATTTCAAAGCAGCAGCGCTGCTTGGAGCCTGGGATCAGGTGGGGACTCCCCAACTGACCCCGGGCTCCGTGCAGCATGCCAGCTTTGAAATATATGAGTCCCCGACTCTGAGTCCACCTGCTGACCCTGGGCTCCATGTGGGCGCTTCTGCTTTGAAATGCACAAGAGCCCCTGATGGGGCTCTTGGAGGCACCCTCGTGGAACCCTGAATCAGTGGGACTTCCTGCTGGCCCTGGGTTCCACATGGCGTTCCAACTTTGAAATGCACAAGAGTCCCCACTAGGCTCTTGTACATTTCAAAGATGGAATGAAGAAGTGCTTATCGACTAGTCGAATAGTCAATGGAAATTCCATCAACTACTTGACCTGTAGATTAATCGCTACTTAACATCCCTACTATAGACCAGACACTGTAGGTTTGAGGGTAGGAAAAAGTAGTACGGAATCAAAGGACTTGATCCTGCTTTCAGATATCTGGACGCACATCATTATGTTCAGCATAAAATCACCTGCCATGCATGTATCTTGGACTCGGGTGTTGGGACTAAAATTCCCTTTCACGTCACTGTGTGAATCTGATAGCAGGGTTCCCGCTCCCCCATTTTCTGTATTACTAGATTAGTAGTACTGTGTAGTGTGTCAAGCCATTATTTGTGGCATATTGGGGTACTAAACAGACTTCTTTCTTTGCATTTTGATAATTTATTTAAAAGTTTCTGGTTTAATCAGACATGTTTGGATTCCAATAAAGGATTTTCTGAGTCATCCTTTTAAAATTTGGCCACAAATAGTTTATTTACTGACAGCTTTAAGGTGATAGATAGGTGAGCAGTGCTCTCCAGGTGCCTGTCATTTCGGAAACTGACATGTGAATGAACAAAATATATCAGTTTGTTCTTGATAGATTGTGTTATTACAAAGTTCCTCCTTAAACACTGAAAGCACCAGATGTTCTACCTGAATGAGTGTTTGCAGACTCCTGATATGAATGACATTCACTGAAGACATAGAAAACAGGTCAGAATTGGTAGGTCTTGTCTTAAGAATGATCTTAATGCTAAACGGGAGCTAATAATCATCACCGGAACTGTGATGACACATACATTCTCTGTGTACTGTCAGATTTACCAGCACAGAAATATTCATCCATAAGGCAGAACTCATGAGAGTTTATTTAGACAGAGCTTTTGATTCTTGCTGTTTGGAGGAACAAAATGTGCTGGTGAGAAAACAGAACAAAAGCTCTAGTTCTTTTTACCACTGTTCAAAAAACATTGTCAGCAAGTCAGTTGAAACTAAGACATTGCCCTGTGAGGTATTAAGGCCACTTTCATTCAAGTCAATGGGAAGTGAGAGACCTCAGCACCTCATCCAACGAGGCCTCTCCATCATGTAGGCAAAACTTGGATGAAAGTAGCTGTGAGAAACCCCTTGTTAAAGCACACCTGGGCTGCTTGAGATGGTAGGGAATAACATCACTATACTTTATACAAGTCAAGGGAATTTCCAAAAACAACAATGCTTGCTTTAAGCATTGTTTGAAACTAAAGCTACATCTACACTGCAGAGGTATTTCGGAATACCTCTGGTCCTGCCAGCCCTGGGGACACCAGTGGCAGCCCTGTGGGCACTTGCAACCCCACCAGCTGTGGGATCTGCCCCCCACCTTCCTGGCCCCCCTGGCTGCGGATCCCCACACTGTGGACTCCAGTGGCCCCACCAGCTTCCCAGCAACACCGGCAGTGGGCTCAGCAGCTCCATCCCCGCTGCCTCCCTTCCCTCCCCATCCCATGGACTTCAGTGCCCCACTGGCTTCCCAGCCTGCTGCAAGCTCTGTTCTCCCCTCTCCCACAGGCTCCGGCACCCTCACTGTGGTCTTCCGTACCATGGATATTGCCAGAACAGAGAGTCCTGGACAGCAAAGTTTCAACCTGTATTTGAAAATGTAGAAGAAAATCCAAACTATATAATAAATTTCAATTGATATTCTATTTAACCATGCAATTAAAGCTCTGATTAATCAGGGTTATTTTTTAATCAGACTATTTTTCTTAATAGTTCATCAGGTAAGTTTAGTGTAATTAACTGGTAACCCTATCCAGAACACATGACTTATGAGGAAAGATTGAAAAAATGGTTTTGTTTAACCTGGAGAAGAGAAGACTGAGGGGGACATAACAGTCTTTAGGTACATAAAAGATTGTTATGAAGCAGAGGTGATAAATCATTCTCCTTATCCACTGAGGACAAGACAAGAAATAATAGGCTTAAATTATAGCAAAAAAGGTTTAGGTAAGACATTAGAAAAAATTCCTATGCTTAATGGAAGAATAGTTAAGCCCTGGAACAGATTACCTCAGGAGGTTATGGAATCTCTGTCACTGGAGACAATTACCTATCAGGGAGGGTCTAGATAATACTTTGTTATGCCTCAGTGCAGGGAGCTGGACTAAATGATCTATCACAGTTCCTTCCAGTCCTATATTTCTGATTCTTTGCTTCTGCAGTGAAAAATAAATGAAAAAAAAAATAACTAGTTAATTACTGCCTTTTCAAAGGGAATATATTTGTGACAAAGTTATCACCAAGTAAAAATATTGATTTAATTGTTTTTATTTAATATTAATTATTTATAAGGGATATTTGTTTACCTGGGAATGACAAATAAGGTGTTGTGTGCATGCTATTTTCTCTGCTGTCCACCGTCAGGTGAATTTTAGGGTTGGAGGCCCTGAAGATTGAAAAAGCTTTCATCCCAGCCCAAAAGAATCTTAAACTTTGGAGAAGCCCAAGTCTAAATTTTTAGTAATATGATGGCATGCCCAAAGGGCAGTATCTGCCACTGCTATTATCAGACATCCTATGTACTCTGCTTATACTCTTTGATCTCTTTCCACCATAATTAGACTAGGTTCTGCTAGGAAACATTTTTATTTACCCTCCAGACTTCCACAGTGCATTAGAAAAACTGCAAAATTCATCATCTAATCCATTCTCTTTTTCTTTTACACTGAACACAGCATTCTACAACTCCGTCACAAGCTAATACATATAAATATATTACATGTAACATCTAGAGACTGAAACAAGCTGTCCACCATTATCTGAAATGTCCCATTGTATTAGCAGCTGTGGATCACATTAGGAAAAGGTTAAATAGCTTATTCTGACTCAGGTAAATATTCGTTCAGCCTGGATAAAAAGGAAGTAGGAGTGGCCATCTGGAGACTGAGGATCTATGGTGTGAGCTGAGCATTCAAGGAACTCTTTTTAACCCTAGATCTCTATTTAGACAATTAACTAAGCAGCCTGATTTTTTTTAAAGTGTTGAATGCCGACAACTCCCATTGTCTTACCTTTGCACAGTTTGATATGTGTTTGTAGCATTGGGCCCTAAAGCCCAATCACATACAAGAATAGACAAGCTGAGAGATTGAGAGGTGGAGATATTTCAGAATTGTATGTGTGGGGGGGGGGGTGGAGGGGGGAGTTCTCTTTAAATTACAATAATATCACTTCTTATGGACCTTGTGGAAGAAATTAGAGCTTCAGGAGGCATTTGTGTGAAGAGAGGGGTGGCAATTATGAGATGGTCATTCCATGTATAGCAAGCAGTATGGAAATCTGGTAATCCAATTATGAGAAAAGCATTATTTCATATAATCTAAATTTCAAAAACAACGAATAGTCTGGTAGCACTTTAAAGACTAACAAAACATCTAGATGGTATCAGGAGCTTTCGTGGGCACAACCCACTTCTTCAGATGACTGGAGTGTTTTATGTCTAGAACCAAACTAAATAGGGGAGAAGATTGGGGGGGGGGCAAAAGGATGCAAAGGGAAAACCAAGCTGGAATGTAACAGGCAAAACCGATAGTCTAACAAGCATCTAAAAACTGGATAGTTAAAAGAAGCAGATAAGGACCATTAGTCAGCAATTAGAGAGGAAGAGTACTAACTCCAGAATCTATACAGAGAAAGAACCATTGGAACCTTCATTGTTTGATAATGTCCCACCCATCTGGTATCTGGATTCAAACCATTGGCATGCAAATTAAACTTGTGAATGAATTGTAGTTCCAACTCTTCCCTGTGTATTTAGCTTGTGGAATTGGTCTGTAATTCCACTTCTGTTCTGAAGGTAAAATCCTAGATTTATTCTGTGTAGTAAATTGAGGGTCTGTAACATAAAATCACCAGGTCTGAAATCTATTGAGCAAGACTTTAGCCCAGTGAAACTACAAGCAGGAAAGAGGGTTGGCTAATAGTATAAGCCAGATCAAGCATAAAGAACACCAAAAGGTACCAGGCATATTCCAGAGGGGTTGTAACAGAACACCTCACTGAGAAACATCGTGGTACCAACCGCCTCCCCACAAATAACGTGCATACTGACCTAGGTTCAGGACTGGGTCGAAGTTGACAGCATGATGAATAGTAAGCAACCCCCCCTTCTGTAAGTTAAGGGCCGGTAACCAGGTAACAGAGGGTGGCAACCTGTTACATCAGTGATGTGTGGCTTGTTTATAGCTGTGTATAAAAGTGCACCCCAAAGGGTGATCTCCAGTTGACCGGGGGGGGAGGAAAGGGGCTGGAAATCCAGGGCACTTAATGGGTGTTGGTCCGTTACTATGGCTTACATAAGTCGTAGTGGCACAGCCGCGAGTCTGTCTGCTGACAGCTATTATTGTATGTCATTTGTCAAACCTGCTGAGGTGATTTTGATCCTTATCTGATTTGTGGTCTCTGGGGGCTCTCTCGGGAGTCTGTCATGTTAACTAATTGTGCATGGCTAACATGCTAGACAGGTGAGCAAACGCATGCATGCATGCAGCCAAAAGGACCTGTCAGGAACCCATCGGGAAAACCCCAAATCCTGACTGACGACATTTTCTAATTTGAACTGAGTCTGAAATCACCTAGTTCCATGGTTGTCATGGAGATGGTAAAAGCCCAGATGAATTAATACAGGTTGTCATTGCCATGGACTTTGAAATCACCCTGAGCAATCATAATAATTCTTTGTGCATCTATAGTGCCTTTTGTTCAAGTGTCACAGATCCTTTAGAAAGGTAGATAAGTATTATCAGCATTGCTCATATGGGGAAACTGAGCAAAGAGGTTAAAGCAATACATTTCAAACTTGACACAACTGGGAATGATTTTGCATGTATAGGTACATACAATTGTGAGTAGGAAATCAGTCTCCTTAGTTAGGTGCCTGACTTTATTTCAGTAGTACTCTCAACCAGACATTTTCTTTTAGCTGTATTGCCTAAATCACACAGTGACTTAGTGCCAGATTTGGGAACAGATCCAAGCTGAGTCCTGCTTTTGCTCTGATCAACAGACCACACTATCCCAATTAAGATGTGATTCAAATGTATCCCCAGGGGACCATTTCTTTGCTATGGTTCTCATTACTTTTGGTAGTTCTGGGAGCAGGTTGGAGAGGAGCCCATAGGATAAATGTGTTAACTTTACCAGAAAAAACAATTTGTCTGTAAATTACTTATTGACAGTATTTACATTTGTAGAGCTCTTTCAAGTAGGGTCAGAAACTTCATCTGTGTTGACAAAGCATTTTGGAGCACTATATGCATAATTAGCAATACATAATAAAATAGGGAAAGAACACAAAGAATTCATTTGGTGTTCAAGACACAGAACAGAATAAGTGCCTCTATTCATAGATCACAAATCTAGTGCTGTCAGAATCAAAAAACTGATTGAATTTCCATTGCTCTAAATGTTTGACCTGAACATCAAACGGAATTTCTTACCAATAATAATGAAAAATGTAATTTACTGCAATTCCAGGCTAATTATTTTCTCCTCGGATACAGGAAGAGTTTATCTCTATCTTCTATGTTATCTGTTCCATTTAGTTCACAACATATTTAACTTCTTTTTTATTTCTTTTTAATAAAACGCATGATTTAATTAGCAGTGTGAATCTTCCAATTACGTAACAGAGCAACAGCTGGGAAGTTAAACTGTTGAGCCTTTTGCATGACTATAGGGATATGATCAATGTAAATTTGGCAAAAATTGTAGTTTGGAAAAAAACAAAGATTTTATGGAAACTAAGTTTCATGGAAATGCATCAAAAACTGGTTACAAAAAATTGACATTTACCTACAATGTTTGAAAACAGCACAGTGCAGTGATGAGTACCTGAAAAGGAAATAGACTTAATTAGTTTTCACTGTCCATGCAGAGAGAAATGCAAAAATTAAAAACATGAACAATGGAAAGCAAGTTGGTTTTTAATATGTTGTCTCAATAATATAATTAGTAGAGTTGGTTAGGAATTTTCTGAGGAAAAATAATTATTTCAAGTTTTCTAGTCCAATCTCTGACTTAAATCATGGTGTGGAAATTCTGCTTTTTTTAAAACTCACCTCTAGCTATTATAACACTGGTAGATACATGTTTATTTACAACATAGGATTTTAAAATTTGATTATATCCTTTTAAGTCTCACTAACGTTGGAACTTTTTCTTATCTTCATATTTTTGTATGTTAATTCAGATTCTGAAACTCTTCTCACAACTGCTATTATTTTATTTTCTGACAGAGAGAAATTCCCTGGTATTGAGTAGCACCTGCAGTGAGTACAGAAGAGCCTTTTCAGAGCTTGCTGCTGATATTTGGGGAGATAGGAAAACTACTGCGCTCATGCACATTCCCACACACAACTTTCTTCCTCTCTTCTTTAGCTCCTCTTGATTTGACCTACACAGCTAGACAATCTTTGCAAAATTTTTATGAGCCTCACTGCATGCAGCATGGTACAACTGTGCAGAGAATAGACACATTGCTGCTTCAGAAAGAATATACTTTTTCTAGTCTTTATGTAAAGTCTCTTTATTGTCTCTGGTGGCTTTTATAACCTTATTTAATCAGTCCATTATCCAGCAATATAAAATCACTTGAGTCATACTTTCTCCAACAGTCTCTAAGCTTGGTTCAACAGCAGCAGAATGAAAACTCAGCATGAACCTTTAATCTATATATCTACCTATTTATGAGCCTTTTATTCTTTCTTCTTTTGTTGAACTAGAATTGCTTGTCTGTGTAATTCTAATCAAGTATTAACAAGCCTGATATATTGTGGCAGGGTTAGCTTTCAGATTTTGTACTTCACATTTTAAACATATAAATTAAATGATTCATCTGGTTTCTGATATTTCAGATTGTTCATCACTGTTTAGGTTTATGATTAATCAGTACTTAGCTGCTTTAAATAGGAGTAAGGCTGGGATTTTCAACACTCTCAGCATTGACCTATGTCTGTTCTCAGTGAAATAAATGGAAGTGTTACTAGTGATTTAACAAGAGTTGAATTAGGCCAACACAGTTTCAAGATTTTTTAATATTTGTTTAAAAAATAGAACAAAAGTATAAAACCCTTCATAAAGACTAAGAATTGACTTAACTAGCTACAACCATTATCTGAAGCAGTTTCTCACCCTCAGCTTTTTTCTGATGAAGTTGCTAGATTTTGGTCAATCCAGGGTACATTCCTTCATCATCCCCCATCACGAAAAGTGTTCCTCAGGGAAATGGAAAACCACTTTGTTTGACAACTGGATTGAATGATGGATGCCATAAGAATAAATTATTTTTTCCTAAATGTATTTATAAAATTCCTTTGCTGATGTTGGGTGCTGGGTTTACCTGTTCCTATTTGTATTTTCTTGGAAACTTTTCCTTGGAAGTTTGGGCATTTGGACTACTTCCAAGTAGAACTATTTCTGGCAGTTTTGCTCTCAGATAAAATTGTAGCTTTCACCTTATTGATGTATTGCAGTGATTTAAGAGTCATTTTCATAAAAGGTTAGCCTTCTGTTGCTGAAACATCTGACCTTTACAATATTTTGGATAGATGTCCTACCATGGTTAGGACTTTTTGACCTAGTTCAATACCAAAGAAATGTACATTTTTCTGTCCGATCTGCAGTAGTAGTAGTGGTAGGCAGCATCCTTCAGTTTCAGGAGACCATGGGTATGCATCCCTGTGAGGTAAAGAATTTGGTTTTATGACAGCTCCAAATGTGACTAAAGAGACTCACTCAAAAAAGACACTGTGCCAAATGTGTCATTTTAGGAGTGAACCTCAGAGAAGTAGTAGTTGAAGTGAGCCTCACACATGCACACAGAATTTCCCTTCATAAGAAGAACCTCTCCTTGCTGAGCCACTTATCAGCAAGGGAAGAAAAGGAACCAGAACCTTTTGTTGCAGCAAAGACCTTCAGCCCAGCTACCCTGGCCAGCTGATACCCCAGAGTGAAAAGAGGGACCTCGAGCAATCTGAGGACTGTACATCTTCTTGAAGGAATAGAACAAACTGTGACTAATCAGGTGACTTAGTTTTGTACAATTATTAGTCAGTGGGGAAATGCTTTTTTTTTTTTCTTCAAATTTTAGACCCAAACTACATTTTAAAAATGTTTTCCACACTCCTGGTCAAATTGGAGGGTTAGACTGTTTTTCATTAGTCCAGCCAGAGAAATAATTCTCTCCTGTCCCATTATGGCAGCTTTTCATGTCATTCACCCTCTCTCTTTGCAAGACTGATACTTTCTTCCCTATTGAAAGGGGACCAGTGTATTCCAGTCGACACTGCCTAGTCCTTTACTTACTTTCTGCTGACTGGTTTATACAATATAGGTGAAACTGTGTCTGTCTGAGGGCGAAAGGCCACAATTTCGTACTGTACAAGGAAAGATGCATACTGTGTTTACACCAGCTGTGAAGCTAGCACAAATTCCTACTTCCAGCAGCCTGGTTCCATCCTTAAGATAGTGTGTAGTGTTTGGGTGAAAGCCCACCATTTATCTCTTTTGCATGCCATTTTCCAAGGTGC
Source organism: Pelochelys cantorii (assembly GCA_032595735.1). Lineage (NCBI taxonomy): Eukaryota > Metazoa > Chordata > Testudines > Trionychidae > Pelochelys > Pelochelys cantorii. The sequence goes on along the minus strand of CM064328.1, from coordinate 59,602,949 downwards.
GCACTTTCCCTGTATTCTCCCCGGCACACAGTTTACTACCATGAACAGGCTTTCCATACCATCAGGCATGAGTGGTAGACTGTAAATCCCTTTGGGCAGGGACCTGGCAGCAATCAATTATTAGCTGATTTGCAGTCCCATTTGTGCATGCTTGTCAGCTGAGGCTGCATCCATATAATAATTTTATCTCAAACAGTGAAGTTCAGACTCTGGAAACTTAAGCTGCAGCTCACAGTGGCGAGACTCTGTGTGTGTGTGTGTGTGTGTGTGTGTGTGTGTGTGTGTGTGTGTCAAGAGAACAAAAGCCAATTACTTAGAGAAATAGAGTTTTTTTAACTTTTGGGGGGGGGACCAAGTATCCTTACAATACATTTTAGCATAAGAGAATTCTTGTTCTGCTAAATCAATTATATACAAACTGAAATTAGTGTAGTATAGGGAAACAGTTGATAAAGCCTGCAGAACTTCTGGTTAATCCAGGAGCAAATTGTCTAGCCTATCTGAAGGAACGTGACAAGGAAGCTCTTAAATCTGAACTTACTGTTTTTTGGACAATGTAAGCACCGGGATTAAAGCTTTTGTACTTCACAGCCTATTATACTACAGCTAAGGCTCAGCTGATGCTCTTACATGTTGGTGCGTTAACTACTACTGTATTATGAATTCACATTTGATATAACGGCTTCACTGTCTTGTGGAGACTTTCCACTGAAAGCAGAGAAAAACGGTGACCTCTTTCATATTCACAAAGTAAATGTGATCCATTTCTCACTGCCAATTAGCTTTTTGGTGCAAAATTCTGAAGTTTTCAGAACCAAAAAACAGATGGTGTCCATTTTAATGCTTAAAAAATTGAATGGATGTATTGAACTTTACTTATAACTCTTATGCCAATAGAGTGCACTTTCAGTGCTGAATCCAAGGAAATGAGGTACAAACTGTGTTAAAATCAACTTGCATATTTCTGCTTCAAGTGTACTGAATTGAAAAATACTTTACTCATTAATTTGGTCTATATTCTAAGACATGAGGCAGAAAGCTCTGCATTTAATTAGCTTGAAAAGTTAAATATTAGGGTGAGAGAGGCAGTGCTATGTAAAAACTAGTGAACAAAATGGTTTGCGTTTTTTTCCTGAAACCAAAAAGCTAATGATTAGTACTGTGTGAACCCTGGGATAGTCCATTTCCAATTGATTGGAAGTGACCAATCCCAGCTGGATGAACTCCAACTTTCAAGCACTAGTCATTAGCCCTTTGACTTTGGAAAACACATTCTGCTCCACCATTTTTACCTAACACTGCCTCTCTGACCCTAACATTTAACCTTACTCACTCCCATACCAAAACATTCCACCTCTTGTTAGCAGTCCCCACCCTCCATGTGCCCTAATATTCCCCTTGACTATGTTAGCTTTCTTCCTGCATCTTCTCCCCTTGGTCTTTTACAGAACAGGGTGCCTGCAGTAGCAGACCAACCTAAGAAGTCCTCAGAGGTGAAAGTGAAGGCTAATAAAACTTCTATCAGATTTCAGATTTTTGGTTCTGAAACTTCAAGACTTTTGTCACAAAAAGCTAATTGGTGGTTAGAAATTGATCATGTTTACTTGGCGAATATAAAATAGAGAAAATTGCCTTATAATACAAGGTTCATGAGAAGCAAAACACTACTTTTCCATAACACACACAGTGCCACCAGCTGAGTAACTAAACTCAGTGGTCATGAATCCCCGCTAAAGCAGACTGGAAAATAATTCCCAAAAATATATTAGCCCATGAAATGGTCTGTTGCTTTCTCAGTAATTTTAATGACAATTTTTCAAGCTTACATTACACTACTTTCTTCCATAGCTGTTGTTACATATCAGGGTTGGAGAGAGATGAACTAAAGAGGGTTGAGGCTGGCTTACAGTGAGAAAGTGAGTGAGTGAATAAACCGATAATGTTTACTAGGAAGAGGACCCAGTTAATTCATGGAGGGTGATCCCAACAAATGTTTAGTCCCAAATTACCCAAAACCACATACTAAGCAGTGTCCAGCTCTCTCACTGACCATTCAGAGAGCGACTGAGGTTCATTTATTCCTTTAAAGATAGAATATATTATTTCAAAATGTTGCTGTGTAGACGTACCTCAGATGAAAGATTTACATGGAGTTCTTTTCCCTTCTCTCCTAATCTACTGAACCTTTGATATGGATTTTTCTGTAAGTTACTTCCCTCCGAAAGAGAAAGTTCGTTCAAGCTATAAGGAAGGCCATTTGGCATCTACTGGTGAAAGAAGATTCATGCTGGCTTCTTGGTGTTTGCTAAAAGGCAAATTGCTCTGTTTCCTGCAGTCTTCCCCCCAACATGAAGCTGAGTGGTCATGTCTTTCCCATTTTTGCTTGATGGTCCTGTTTACTTTCTATGTGTCTACACTGCACCAGTTACTTGAAATAAACTACGCAATTTGAGCTACACAAAATGCGTAGCTTATTTCAAATGTATTTCAAAATAAACTGCTATTCCAAAACATCCCTTAATCCTCATGGAATGAGGTTTACAGGGATGTTAGAATAGTGAGCTCGTTGTATTTCGAAATAACAGGCGCGCTGTCAAGATGCAGAAAACACTATTTCAGGAAACCACAAGTATTCTGAAAAATAGCGCCGCTGTTTAGATGTACCCTATGAAAACTGCATTCTCATTGTCTCTTAATGTACCTTGAAATATCTTCCAAGCAGCAGAACTACATTCCTTTGTAAGAGTGGGGTAACTTTAGCTGTACCTGGCAGATACTTTGATAACACAATTTAATTTCCAAAATGTAATTTTGAATTTGTCCTCTATACATATATCAGACAATTATGTTAATGGTCAGTGTGCTGCTAGCTTTCAATTGGTATTTTGCATGAGCCTTTCTAGATGCAGGTTATTATGTTAGTGAGTTGGGGTATACTCAGTTTCAACTGACTATCAATTACCAAGGAGTCCCTTGCCCTCTTGCATTGGATTGCAGTTATGGTCACAAGAAACTTTCTCCAAATATTTCCACTCAGTATCGACGGGGGATAGAGAAGATGTCAGGGTCCACCAATATCAATGGAAGCTTTTACAAGTAATAAGCTAAATGCCAGTTACCGAATACACCCTCCACGTACAAGGAATCATTCTGCCAGATTTCATTTTTATAACAATATTTATTGACAGAACATTCCTTTAATATAAACCACATTACAGCCATTAAATTGTCCTGCAAAAGCTGCCATCAAAATAGAACAAAGCCATTATCAACACCACAAAACATTACCAGATTGAGACCTCTGACTTCCAATCTATCTGCTACTAGAACAAATATATGTATTCTAACAGCTCTAATGTGTACCGCCACATTTTTGATTTTCAGATTACTACTTTTGGTGCTCTAGCAAACAGGATAAAGCAGTCTCCACATGAGAGAATAAAAATCGTATGCAGATACAATTGTTAAGGACCACTTTAGCCCTCTTGGCAACATGTTCAGCTTAATATCCACCATGACCATCAGGTCTTTTTAAGAATAACAGCTCCCAAGATAGCCTGCTGCTATGTAATTAGTATGGCCTAAATTCTTTGTTCCTAAGTGTAAAACTACACTTCACTTCAACATCTGGTGATGTAGAAATGCATTATTGTTTGCTTGAGACCAGCTTATTAAATGATTCTGATCACCCTGTATCAGTGACTTGTCCTCTTCATTATTTACCACTCCCTCAATTTTTGTATCACCGGCAAACTTTATTGTGGTGCTTTTATATTTTCTTCAGGGCCATTGGTAAAATGTTAAATAGGGTAGGGCCAAGAACCAATCTCTATAGGGACCCCACCAGAAAAACACCACTCGGTGATGAATGCCTATTTACAGTTACCTTTTGAGATCTATCAATTAGCCAGTTTTTACTCTATTTAATTTGTATTATGTTGCTTTTTTTATCATTCTAGTTTAGTGACCAAAATGATGTGCAGCCCAAGTCAAATGTCTTATGGAAGTCAATATTACATACGTCTACTCCACAGCCAGTTGTAAAAAAGCTTGTAGCCACACAATCTTAGTCTATTATTGCATCAGATACCATGAGAAAAGAATGATTAGATTGGTTTAAATCTGAGATCTGCTTATGACCGTGATACCATATTTTGGTGGCAGGTAACGGACTTACAAATCTGCTGCAAGAGACCTTGCTTTCATGCACTCTTTTATTCAGCAGTTGTGTTTTGGGTTTAATATGATTTGATTTTTCTGTTTTCTCTTCTTTCCTCTGACACTGTCCTCAGTCCAGCTGTTGTTGTTTAATGAGAGACTTGTTCAAAGACATAGTATATGATGTGAATATGGTCACATTCTCTTTCATTCTGATCTCTTATAGGGAGTTCCAGAGCCAGTGCCCTTCTAACACCAGCTGTGTGTTCACAGCTCTCAAAAACCCTGGGCTCTATGCACTTCAGTATTCTGACTGAACGCAGCTGTGGGTGATTGTATGAAGAGGTGGCCATAGCCCTCAAAGGGCTTTGAAAGATTTGAATTTTATCCAGAATCTGATAGGGAGCTAGAGGAGTGTGTGGTAGGGATGCTAAATTTTGATTAATCAGCTAACTGAATAGTGGATGGAATTTCCATCAACTACTCAATTAGTCGATAAGGGGGGCACTCGGTATCCTGCTGCGCCTCTGCCTTTGAAATGTACAAGAGTCAAAGGGAGAGGTGAAGCAGTTGGGATCCCGTGCTGTGCCTCTGCCTCCCCTCTCCCGCAGCCCCGTGGAGATGGTGCTGGGGAGGAACGACTTTTAAGCCAGCTTCCTCCCTTGATACAGAGGCAGTGGGGGAGTGAAGCAACTACTTAGTTCATGACTCAACTACCTGATAAGCCTAGACTTATTGGGTAGTTGACTAGTCACTTACATCCCTGAGTGTGGAATACCCTTCCTCTTACTTGCTTGGTACAGGGATTACTGCATGTGGTGCAAGATGGAGTGCTGCAGGAGATGGTGAAATTAATTTAGATGGCATTGTCCCTCTGAAACAGCATGGCACTAGTGCATTTAGGAGGTGTCCAGAAAAGGGATAGGGAGGTGTGGTAGCTACATTCATCTCTTTGTTCCAGTCTTTCCAGAAGATGGGTAAAGCTGCAGAGTGTATGGTGTTTTCTCTCTCTCACACACACACACGTCGAGATCTTTTATGTAATTTTTAAAGCCAATTAAGGTGAAAAAAATTATGGCAATAATGAATGGGGGGGGTCTCTTTCAAAGATGTAAAACAAACTGTGCCCATTTGTAATCGTTAAAGACCTATGGATCTTACTACAGGAATATTGCAATATCTATCATCCTTGTTTACTTAGAGCTGTAGCAGGACAATCACTTGTTTGTTGGCTATTTGGTAGCTATCCAGAATCTCAGGATTATACAAAAGAATATCTGAGCTATGATTTATTAGTAACCCTAAAGGTGATAAAATCTTGTTTGCTAGAAGGAAAGAAACCCAACTGAATTATAGTTTACATTTAACATTTATTGTAAAAGACTAAACTTATTTGGCTCCATATGTGCCTTTTATACTTAGAAACTTGCATGTAAATATCACATTTAAGGATTGATACAGATACATTATTTGTGTATTCAGCAAGCAGATGAGGATTGAGAAAAATAAACTCAATAAGAGCATGAATAAAATGTGTGATGCAATGGGTAAGTATTAATGTAAAACAGTTTGATGCTCACTCCAGGATTTCTGTTATGAAGGCAGTCAGCAAAAAGAAATATATTTCTTTCATTTTCCTGTGGCTCAACAGTGGAATGGAAAATGCACTTTGACTGAATTTTAGAGATACTCAACAAAATGTATCAGACATGTATAAGCTCCTACTCCCCAGCCCAGCACTTGAAAATGCTTATGATAATATGTATCATATTCTGGATACAGAACAATGAATTTAAAAAATTAAGAAATTCTCAATAGAGAATGGTTAAACTATCACCTGGTCATAAAGTTAATTGGCACTACTGAAAGGTTCAGCAACTAAGGCCTAGTCTACACTAGACCAGGCAAGGCAGGTACAGACACGGCTTCTTCATGCTGAAGGTGACATGCTTCACAACCCTGGTTGCTCACATGCAGCAGCATCCCCTGTTATTTGGTGGCAAAGCTCCTGCTGAATTAAAGGGCCTGAATCTGCTCCCGGAGCAGCAAAAGCTTCCTAAAAGTGTGGAGAGCACTGGCTCTCAAACTGTGGCCTGGGCCCTTCCCCTGAGCCCCACTCCTGCTGTGTCCCTTCCCTCTGAGCCCCTCCTCCTGCTTATTCCTCTCTGCTTTCCCCCTAATTCATTGCTCACCCTTACGGACAATAAAAAGTCGTGGTCCCATGACACCCCCATTCCAGCGCCCCTTGTCCTGTTGCCAAACTTCACATTCTTCTAGAACTGGGGAAATCTGGTATGTATCATGATCAAAAGAATTGAAGTCAGAAGAGTCCATGGGCAATGGAGGGACTAGTGTTGCTGGAGGTAAGTTGGAAGCAACTCAGTCATGTGGACAGAGCCAGCCATAGGGTTTAATAAAGTTCCCCTTGTTCAGCTTAAAATGCATTCAGCTTGTGAATGAAACATGGCAGAATCAGACTGGGACTCAGTCTGCATTCAGTGGGCATTTTGGATGCGCAAGAAATACAAGAAAAGGAGTCTGATCGGCTCCTTCCCTCTGTGAAACAGAGGGCTCATCTAGACTATGTGCAAGATTCAAAAGAGGATACGTGGTTTTTTGGCAACCCCCCCTTTTTCAAAAAACTGCGTAAACCTCATTTTTTGAGGAAAAGCAGCTTTTCAAAAAAGGGGGGGGTTGCCAAAAAAAAGCATCTTGACTACTTTCACTTTTGAAAGCTCCGCTTTCGAAAGTGAGATCAGAAGAAGATATGCAAATTCCCACAAAATTTGCATATCCTCTTTGGGCTCATCTAGACTACGTGGAAGTTCAAGAGTGGGATTATTAGAGGTTAGGCAACAAATTCTGACTCCTTGTTGACTGCATTTTTAAACATTATTCATATTCTAATACTTAATTCAACATGTATGTCTTGTTCTGACTCTTTGCATGAGAGGCAGCATACTAGGTTTAAACCAGTCATGTTCTGTAGTCTGATTTACTCCTTTAGAATAATGACACAAATCAATTTTAAGCTTAAGAGAGAGGGGAATTAGATGCAGCAAGAACTTCTGTTTATAACAAATGACAAAAATTATCCCAAAGGGTACTGAGTTTTAATTCGGTTGCTCCAATCAGTTGCTCCAATCAATCATTACTGAACAGCTTGTGATTTTGAGAACATCATTTGGTCTCCTTACCACAGGCAATAATTACTATTGAAGAAAAGTGGCACCTTAGGCCAAGAGGGAGAAACAAGTGTGTTGGAGTTGATTGTGTACAAAAGCTGCTATGAGGAAACTATTTCTATTTAGTCAAAGGAAAAGTGTTAGTTTTATTGGAATGCTGAAAGAAATAAACATTTTTATGATTAAAACTAGGATTTGTTCTGAGATTCATTGCTAGCAAAATAAATGCCAGTGAAGTACCAATGGGATAGTTAAAGAAATTAATGACTCTGGGACATATTATTGATTATATAATAATAATATATACATCTGACGAAGTGGGTCTTTGCCCACAAAAACTTATGCTCCAATAAATCTTTTAGTCTATAAGGTGCCACAGGACTTCTCATTTATTATTGATTATTGTTATTGCCATAGCATTGATTTTGGTAGTGCATCAAATCTTGCTAGAGAGGAATTTGTAATTAATATGAAAAAGCACAGTTTTCTTGAGCGAGCCACACACAAAAATAGGTTTCAAAATACAGGTTGAACCTCTCTAGTCCAGCTCCCTCGGGACCTGACTGGTGCTGAACCAGAGAATTTGCCAAACCATAGGAGGTCAATATTGTCTAACAGCATTACCACCACTTCCACTGCTTGCTGGGCTCTTAGAAAACATTTGGGGTAAATTAGAGCTAAATAATAGCACAGAACACTGAGAGCCAGGACTGGTTGCTGTAAACAAATGTTATGGGACTGCAGGAAACTTGGCCATACCCATGATATGTGGACATCCAGCTAATTAAAATCATGCCGGACCACGGATGTTGCCAGACCAAAAAGTACCAGACTAGAGAGGTCCGACCTGTACTTGGCATTGAAGATGAGCCATTGCTTGTGCTGACAGACCTATTTAAGTCCATTCACTTCATACAGCAATTAAAGCGTTCGTGCCTGCCTACCCACCCAGGCATGAGTGTTTACTGCTAGGAGCGTGAATATTAAGAAAAGGCTTTCTTGGAAAAGTCCAAGCAAGCCTGCTCCTGCTGAGTATCCCAGATAAGATTTGTGACATAAGTGTAGTGATGAATAGAGTACTATTTCTGCGCAATATTTCAAGATTTTATAATGTAATGTTAAAACAATGCAGAGAGGCTTCAATAAAAACTGTTAAGTACAGTACAAGCATGGAGGTGGATGCAGTACCTGCTCCAATTGCTGTTTTTTCTAACATTAGTGGGTTACTTTTGAGCATAGAAATTGTAAATTCTGTTATCAAAAAAACTATTTTTTCCTAAAACCATTCTATGTAGTCCTCGAATGGATCTATTAAACAACATAAGTGGAAATATGCTGTATGTATTTCATTCAAAGAGTTACCATTTCCTTGCCTGCCTGAGAAGAGGAGGATGGTATAGTAATTAAATCACCCCATTCCACCCACACCACTGTGTACATTCATACACATCTGCCATGACCCCTTTGGTGATAGTTATCTTACAATAGTTACTTACTTTACCATACGCTAAAATAATGATAGAGCTATAGCAAAAGTATAGTGTGTGACCAGTGTAATTATACATAAGCTTGACAAATTAGATTTTTTTATGTTTTAATAATTTTGACAGGAAATATCAATGTTTATTTTAATCATTTTTTCTCAATTTTTATCTATTTAAGTTTTCACAGTGGAGCAAAGTTATGGTGTGAAACATATTTCACGAAATATGTAAAGTCAATATTCTTCACTCAAACCCTTACGTTCTCAGCAGCATTTTTTTCCCTTTGCTTATCTGTACTTTTTGATTATTATTAACAGAAATATTTTTTCATTCATTGGTCTGTATTTGAGGAAATGGATATTTACCAATAAAACTAGAATCCTTCCAATGCTAATTATATGTATGTGATATATGCACATACACAGACGTGTAATAATATCTATTAACAATAGAGTAATTATATAAATAATTGATTGAGAATAATCTCATTATCTGTTGCAATAAAGGCTAAAATAATTATAGTACTGGTACATCAGCTGTCTTATCTAAATTATGGTATAATTGCACAATTAAGTAGCACTGAGTTTCTAAATGATATCGCAGATGACTTGATATTAACATGGGGATTCATAATACTGTAACTTCATTATGGCGCCATGAAATGCAATTAATTTTTCCTGACAGGGAAAATACAGGAAATGTAGATGGTTAGCCTAATGAAGTAACTCAAGTCTATATTTTAGAAACAATTCACTTTTTTTTACGAAGCTGAGTTGTAGTATAACATACATTTGTGTACACATTTAGCATAAACTGTGAAGATGTTATGAACAATAAAATCTAGTTCCTTCAGCTACACATCTGCTTCCAAAAATTGATCCCAGTTTACTTGACATATTTCACACAATTTCTGTTAGGATTTTTAGTCTGATAACGTACAGTGGGTAAAAAAAATAGTACAGTTGAGTAGGTGCACCAGATTTACAGATAGAACTTTTAAAACTTTGGTTTCAAAATCGCCTGGAATTTCATGTAGAAAGCTTGATGAACTCACTTGTTTGTTTAGCTGATAGCAATAATAATAAAAACATCCCCACTGGATAATACTAACTTTTTGATAAAAAGGAATATGTCCAAGCCCTGGTCATATTATTTATTTCGAAATAATAAGCGGAGCATCCACACTAACAAGCCCATTACTTCAAAATAATGGGCTGGTTATTTTGAAATCTGTACTCCTGCTTTCCTCAGGGAATAACTCTTAGTTTGAAATTGTTATTTCAAAATAGCAATAGTGTGGACACTGCTGCTGCTATTTCAGAATAACTACTCCACAGAGTCATTCAAAGTAATTACTCCCCAGTGCTTCCTGGGGCTCTAAGTCGAGGTAGCACATCCACAATCACAGAGCCTGTCTCAGACAAATTTCAAAGCTGCTCTGTAGTGGGGACATGCTATTTCGATTTTGTTATTTTGGGAGTTATTTCAAATGTAGTTGTTTTGAAATAATTTCCTAGTGTTGACATGCCCCAAATATACTCCTTTTTTGGACTCAATGACCTCCTGAGCACTCTGCCAGCCCTAGGATTCTATGATTCTACGTTTAATTAAATCCATGCTTGCTAGAGTCTTTCATTGTTGGATATGCTTGTATATTCTTTTTTGGTTGCAAAATGAAAATAGAGTTCTTTCATTTTTACAGAAATTAAATTAAGCTTATAATGTATGGAATGATGGGTAATGTTCAAAAGCATTCCTGATTGGTATGCATTAGCACAGAGAGCAAAGATGAGTCCTTTGAATCAACTGGCAAGCACTCTTTTGGAAAACCTAGAGCTCCTGTTTAAAACGGTATGTAAGTCGAGTTCAGTTTACCTCTTTCATCATATTCTGTAGACTGGTAGCTGTGCAAAAAGGAAAGTATAATATCTATGGAAGCTCATATGTAAGAATTCTTTCCTCAAAGTGACTGGAGGTAATTGTTCATTGCTGAGATATATCTTTTAGACCTGATTTGGGATCTATGTATTAGGTTGTTCTTAAAGAGGCTTTTATTTAGAAGAGCTGACACAGAACTGGGAGAATAGCTAAGGTTTTGTAAGTTATTCCTAATGAAGTACTGGCAGTAAGCAAATGAACCTGCAATGTTATCTTCTTCTTTTTTTTTTTTTTTTGTTTTGTTTTGAGAAACTGATTTTGCTCGTGTTTCAGGTGAAGTTGCAAAGCTGGCAACAAAATTGGGTAGAACCATGTGGAAAATTTTCTAATAAAATAAAAGGCTTAAATATATGAAAAATTATCTCAAATGTCCAGAGATGCCTGAGGTAATTATAGGCCTGTCAGCCAGATATCCATTTCTGGCAAGATAATAGAGGGGCTGACACTGGATTCGATTAATAAAGAATTTTAAGGGGGATAAAGCAATTAATGCAAATTTAGAAAGGCTTATGGAAAATAGATCCTGTCAAACTACCTTGATATCATATTTGAGGAGATGACAAGTTTGATAAAGCTAATTTTACTGACCTAATACAATTAGACTTCACGAAAGTGTTTGACTTGGTTCCCCATGACATTTTAATTAAAAATGTAGAACAATATAATATTAACATGACACACATTAAATTGATTTAAAACTGGCTAACTATTAGGTCTCTAAATGTAACTGTAAATACGGAATTATCTTTCAGCAGGGTGTCTTTCCAATAGAGTCCCACATGGAAAAGTTCTTGGCCCTATACTATAAGATTTTTATCAATGACCTAGAAGAAAACATAAAATCATCATTGATAAGTTGACAGATGACACAAAAATTGGGGGAGTAGTAAATAATGAAGAGGGCAGATGACTGATTCAGAGCAATCTGGATCTCTTGGTAAACTGTGCACAAGCAAACAATATGCATTTTAATATGGTTAAATATCAATGTATTCATCTAGGAACAAAGAACGTAGGCCATACGTATGAGGCAGGAGACTAGCCATGGAAGTAGTGACTCTGAAAAAGATTTACATAAGAACACAGTCAACCTGTGGAACTCCTTGCCAGAAGATGTGGTGAAGGATAGAACTTTAACAGGGTTCAAAAAAGAGCTAGATAGATTCATGGAGGTTAGGTCCATCAATGGCTATTAACCAGGATGGACAGGAGTAGTATCCCTAAATTCTGTTTCTCTGGAACTGGGTGATAGAGGAGGGATCATGTGAGGATTACTTGTCATGATCCCTCTCTCTGGGGCATCTGGTATTGGCCACTGTTGGCAGACAGGATATTGGACTAGATGGACCTTTGGTCTGACCCAGGGGCAGCCCGTGAGCATAGGCAGACTCGGCGGTCGCCTAGGGCGCCGCCTTCAACGGGGCGGCCGATGATGATGTCACACTATTGATGGCCGTGCAGGTGGGGGCGCCGATTGCACTTTCTGCCTGGGGTGCCAGTATGGTCAGTATGGCCGTTCTTAAGTTCTAATGTAAGTAGGAGCAGAGAAGTTATTTTACCTCTGTGTTTGGCATTGGTACAACTGCTGCTGGAATACTGTGTCCAGTTCTGGTGCCCACAATTCAAGAAAGTTGTTCATAAATTTGAGAGAGTTCAGAAAAGAGCCACAAGAATGATTAAAAGATGAGAAAACATGACTTAGATTTAGTTCTGATGAGAATCTATGAATATATTTGTTTTAACAAAGAGAAGGTTAATTAGTCTGTTAGTATTTGTATGGGGGACAAATATTTAAATTATGGGCTCCTCAATTCAGGCTAGAAAGGTAAAACACAACCCAATGTCTGGAAGTTGAAGCTAAACAAATTGATATAATGTATACTGTGACGGACACCCCCCCCATGCTCTTGGAAATGGACTTATGGACATGAATATACATATCTCAAAAGTGTTTGGAAGGAATCATTTTGTGTAACCCATCAATCTTCATGTCACGATCCACTGGTTCTCTTTATCTTACTCTGTTGTATGTATCATTTGTGTGTGTAAAATTAGACACAGGGAGTGGGGAATAATTTGTGAGTTTCAAGTGTATGAACAAGAGACATGGAGGGTGTTACCCTCAACTATTAAATTATCTCTTTTGTCCTTCAGCCTAAGCAGGGGTTGGTAGGGAGTGGCCTCAATCCTTTAACAAAAAGAATAGGAGAGGAGAGGTCGAGGTCTTTGGGCTGGGCTGCACCTGGAGGAGGGAGCCTGAGACCCTAGGGAGGGAAGACAGCCCTGGTTTAGGGTGGCAGCTGGAAAAGAGCTTTTAGAGTGAGTTTATTAAGTTTGTACTGAGGTTTCAGTGTAGAATTAGCCAAGCATTTTTTTATTTTTTTTTGCTATGTAACCTACTTTGCTCTGCCTATTTTCACTTATTACTACTTAAATCCTACTGCTTCAACTTAATAAAGCCATTTTCATTTTCTATCAAACCCAGTGTAAGCGATTGTTGCCACCTGGGGGGGCAACCAGTGTGCATATTCCCCCTTTCATTGTTAAAGGTGGCTTACCTAATTCTTTGGGGTTTGATCCCATCTGGGGAGTGCTCTCTCAGGAGGCTGGGCCCTAAAGTGCACTCTCCTTGGACCTGAAGTGGTTCAGTGTCTGTACTGCTTCTCAGCGGGGGCAGGGACCTCAGCTCGGGGCCTTGGCTGGGGGAGACCAGCAGAGCTGGCCCAGCAGGACCGGGTGGTGAGGAGCCCCAGAGAGCAGGAAGGCGAGTGGCAGTGGCCGTGTCAGCACCCCGGGAGGCACCCCTAAGGGGTCATCTGTGACCGCACCCCGTCACATATACATTTCCAATAGTGAGAGTAATTAATCATTGGAACAATTTATCCAGGGCTGTGTTGCACTCTTCTTCACTAAAAATTTTTAAATGAAGATCAGATACTTTTCTCAAAGACATGCTCTAGGAAATATTTTCGGGAATGGTCCTCTGGCCTTGGAAATCTGTGACTAAAAGAGGTTTGCCAAGAGCAATTCAGCTATCTTATCTGTCACAAACCGGCATCAAATTGAGATGCACTCAGATATTTTTATACCTTTTCTTATTACAACAACAGGGAAAACACGCTTCCAAATATTCATGTAACTCCCTCCCAGTGGGGAAGATGTGAATACATGTTTCCAGCAACCTCCAGCTATAATGATTAGCAGTAAATATGATCTTAAATTTCCCCAATCACACTCAAGAAGCATAAAATATTTCTTTGTACAATTGAGAGTGCCCACGTGTGTCAGTAAAACCTCAACCCAAAGAATATCTCAGAATGCTGTGGTGGGGAAGAGGGAGATACTCAGACAGCAGGAGATATTTTTGTTAATGAACATCTAAGAAGGGAAGGGGAATTTTAAATAAATTGAAAGTATTGTGTCTTCTGCTACACTGAAATGCTTATCAGAACTGTGGCATGGAAATGAACATGCTGTACTCCCCCTGCTCTAAGAAATCATAGATTCCATTTATGCCATTGCTGTAGTTGGATAAAGCCCTGAAAAATAATTAAATAATCCACAGGAATGTTAATTCAGGGATGGATGGGACTGAGAGGATTTCTAATGTATTCATTTCAACAAACACCCAAAATGGGGTTTGCTTAGTCTGGAGAACAGATGTCTGAGGGGGACATGGTAGTTTTCAAATATATAAAAGAGGAGGGAGAACATGTGTTCTCCTTAACCTTTGAAGATAGGACAAGAGGCAATGAGCTTAAATTACAGCAAGGACAATTTAAGTAGGACTTAAGTAAAACTTCCCAACTGTCAGAGTGGTTAAGCAGTAGAATAAAATGCCCAATCAGGTTGTGGAATCTCCATCACTAGAGATCTTTAAGAGCAAGTTAAACAAACATCCTGTCAGGGATGGTCTAGACTAGATAATAATTCGTCCTGCCATGAGTGCAGGGGACTGAACTAAGTAAGCTCTCAAGGTCCCCTCCCATCCTATATTTTTTTTAAATACTCAATTTTTATTTTGGCACACACTATTGAAACAAAGATTCAGAGGGTTCCAAAAGAACTCTTCAAGGGTCATAAAATATTCCTGGTTTGAGTGGAAGTAGATTTGTTAACATTCCAGACCTGCTGCAAGACCCATCTTTTCTCCCGAGGTAGTTGAGAACAGTTTTTTTTTCCCAGCACTATCTGTGTATATTTCCTCCAAAGCATTATCTGTACTGTTGGTTCCTATGATTCAATTTATTATGTAGTATGTGTTGTATGTATTGATCATATGTGATTCAGCTGCTGTAGGGATTTTAGATAATGGAAATGCTGATGTTTTAATCTTACATGAATTTAAAGTAAGGGTCAGATCAAAGATGATGATAATTAAGTTCAATTGTTACTTCTGTGTGCTGTTTTAGCCTCTGTTTTTCTGGAAGTGGGTGACAGGGGAGGGATCATGTGAGGATTACCTGTTGTGTCCCCTCCCTCTGGTGCATCTGGTATTGGCCACTGTCAGCAGACAGGATACTGGGCTAGATGGACCTTTGGTCTGATCCAGTATGGCCGTTCTGATGTCCTTATGCTAGAAGGGAAGACTGTTCTGCAGCTGTACAGTTCTCAGATTAACTACTGAATTTTCTTTGGCTTCTCTTCTTCCCAATGGTGTTTACTTGAGGTCTGAAAAAGTAAAAGAGCCTGACTTGATAAGATTGAGAGGTGTTTTCTAGTTTGAAATACAGAGTTACTAAGGAGACTTCTGCTGGAAGAGAAAACTGGAAGATTGCTGTACATCTTGTTTTCTCATCTTAGCAACATTTGTTATTTTTACTCACACACACATACACAGACTCAAACCTCTCTTTAAACTGTTCAATTCACACCGTTTATCTTTTTTTCTTCCTTCCCTGTACATTCTGGAATCCATGACATTCTAAAAGGTACAACATTTTACCTAGTTAAATAGAAACTTTTTTGGTGTAGCAACTTGGACAAAGAGACTATGCTTATACAAAAAGCAATTTCCTTTGCCAGGAACCTTTTGAACTCTTTTCTATTGTTTGCAATGTTTTTGTTTGAATAAGATCTCTATCTTTCAGAACTCAACTTCTAGGTAGAAGATGTATTTATTTTCTGATAAATAAATACATCTTCAGATACACTATCTGTGACTCTGAACAAACTTTGGACCTGATTTGGGTTTAATTATGTTGAATGGCCAGAAAACCAACTGTTTTCTCATCTAAACTAAGCAAAAGAAAACTGTCCTAAAAGGAAGAGCTTGTAAAGTGAGGGAGGGAGTAGTCAGAAGAGCAAAATATATATCATCCTTCAACTAAGGGTACAAGTGACTCTGGTGGGACATAATCAGCTCATGGGGATGATTACAGATTACCTACTTAGGCTAACTCAGTGTCACTGCTAAATATAAGGTTTGAACAGATTGTTTAGCATATGTCAATACTGCCACTTACATTTATGTTGCTCAGAGATTTGAATACCCTCCTTTCCCTGAGAGATATAAGTTACAATGACATAAGCACCAGTATAGACATGCTATGTTGGTAGAAGAGCACCCTGTCAGTTAAGAAGTTTTTTCTAAAGTCCAAATTAAACCTCCCTTGCTGCCATTTAAGCCTATTGCTTAAAAAAAGAACTAGATAAGGTATTAGCGGTTAGGTCCATCAACACTGATTAGCCAGAATGGGTAGAAATGGTGTCCCTGGTCTCTGTTTGGGGCTGGAAATGGATGACAGGAGAAGGATCACTTGATGATCACCTGTTCTGTTCACTCCCTCTGGGGAATCTGGTATTGGCCACTGTCAGAAGACAGGATATTGGGCTAGATGGACCTTTGGTCTGACCCCAGTATGGCCATTCTTATGTTTTATGTCCATTCCTCAGAAGTTAAGAAAAACAATTTTCTCTTTTCTTCTTTGTAACAACCTTTTATGTATTTGAAAACTGTTATCATGTCCCATTCCAGACTAAACAAACCCAATGACCCTAAATCTCCAGTCATCTGAAGAAGTGGGCTGTGCCCACGAAAGCTCATGATACCATCTACATGTTTTGTTAGTCTATAAAGTGATACCAGACTATTCGTTGTTTTTTAAGTTTATCCTGTACAGACTAACTCAGCTACCCCCTGAAGCTTCCAATTCTTTCAGTTTTCCCTCATAGCTCATGTTTTCTAGATCTTTAATAATCTTTGTTGTTCTTCTCTGGACCTTCTCCAATTTCTTCACATCTTTCCTGAAATGTGGTGCCCACATCTGGACACAGTATTCCAGCTGAGGCCTAATCAGTGTGAAGAATTACTTCTTGTATCTTATTTATGACATTCCTTATAATACATCCCAGAACGATATTCACCTTTTTACAACAGTGTTACACTGTTAGCTTGTGGTCCACTATGACCCCCAGTCCCTTATTTACCTCAGACCATTTCTCCCCAGTAGAGAGAGTATATGTTCTCGTCATTCTGGGGCAGCCCTTATGTAAATGAGTACATCTGCTGAGTTTAGTGGAAATTAAATCAATTCATGCCAAAGCTAATTTTGGTCCTTTTTCTACAGAAACTGAATTCAGATTAGACATGAGAAACATAAGTAACTACAACAGGTTTTTTCACCAAGATTTAAGCCTAATTTTCATTTACAAGCAGGCCACTTTATGCTGCCATTTCAATGTATAAAGGGCCCTTAAAGTGGTCGTATTATATATTTTATCTATTTTAAGGCCCTTTTACACTGTTAGTGGCTTAAAGGAGGTCTTAGTGTAAATGAAAATCAGGCCCTTACAACCTGAGTCCACATGCATGCTGTCCACTTCTTTTATCATACTCAACTATTGAGGTGGCATACCTCGATTGGCAGAGATTTACTATAATAGACAATCAAATAATACAATAGTTATTCAAAGTGGTCAGATTTTATAATTGAGCTAATAAATTCATTTTCTGAGTGGTGATAATGTATTGTGAATTATTGAAGTAATTGCATATGCGACACAGTAGAAACTTTGTTGCATTATGCTCTATTTTAATCAAATGAAGTATGAGCTAGAATATTTTTCATACCTTACAAAACAAAACTGCAATGCATAAGCTTGGTTATAACCTTGTGCTGCTTAAATAAGTGTGGGACCCATCCTATAGCTAATTAATAATTATTGCAGTAGAAAAGCTAATTTACTATCAAGTTTTGGTTGTCTCAGTTCTGTCTTTGTTTTCTTTTTGTTTTGCTCTGAGCTGCACACACTAATAGATGTAGGTCAACTGCATTATGACCGTTCTACTTATCGGAAAAGATGTTTCTGAGATCTTTCAAAAACAAGTTTTGCAGCAAATTAAAA
Source organism: Pelochelys cantorii (assembly GCA_032595735.1). Taxonomy (NCBI): domain Eukaryota; kingdom Metazoa; phylum Chordata; order Testudines; family Trionychidae; genus Pelochelys; species Pelochelys cantorii. Next base: position 59,584,837 of record CM064328.1, on the reverse strand, counting down.
GAAATATGTATACAGCTGAATTCCAGTTTGTAAGGAATATACTCCTAGAACAAACTATGTCTTCTAAAATTCATTCACAGGAAACAAGTCTGATTTTTTGTCTCAGAAAATAAAATGCTGAGCTAATGAAAGGTTCACAGCCCAGTGCACAAACTGATAATCTTCAGATTCAATTAATTTAGAGAATGTGAGTAACAGTTAGGTCTACAATACCAGTAGTTTGTAGCCTTAAAATGGCAGGACAGAGAGAGACTGAATTTGCTTGCTAAAAGTTGTTAGAGCTTCAGAGGGATAGCCAAGTTACTCTGTAACTGGAAAAACTTAAAAAACAAAAAACAAAACAAATGGTCTGGTAGCACTTTATAGACTAACAAAACATGTAAATGGTATCATGAGCTTTCGTGGGCACAGCTTCTTCAAAGCTCATGATACTATCTACATGGTCTATAAAGTGCTACCAGACCATTTGTTGTTTTTTTCTATAACAGACTAACTCGGCTTCTGTACAATCACAAATTTTATGCATGTTTACATCTAGATATGAACTTGGGAACAGGATTTTTATAAAACCCCTGAAGACTAACTTTTAAAAAATGTCCATGAACATTGGGTTCTCAACATAAGACTATTCAAGCCTAATTTCAGAAGTGCTGATTATTCATGATTCCAGTTTGGCCCTTTAACAACCGTAGAGTGGTACTGGTTTGAGAGCCAGAATATGGCACTGCAGTCAGGCTGTGTCATGCTCATTACAATAAACAGCAATGACTTTATTTTATGTTCAGCTAGAATGTACCAATTACCTGTTTATATGTATTGTTCTCAAATGTTCCAAAGGAGTCTGAGCCTCCGACATATATTCCTAACAGTTTAAATACTTACTACATAAGAAAAAGGATAGGAAGCGGTCATCTCTTTTCACCACTAGGCTATCTCATCTTCATGCAATTGCCAGATGGCTTTTCATATTGTAGTTGAGAGATTCCACACCTTGATACACTCTGTTTAGAAGAAGGAACTCGAACTTCCAAAACCTAATGCACGATGCTCTGTTTTTCCCTTTTATCTTCTCTGACATGGCAGGAGGGCTCACCCCTGCTCAGAGACACACAACACTAGCTACAAAGAGCAAGCACCTCTTTGCCATTCATGCCTCCCTCCAGCTGTCAGGCAGCCAAGTTATACTAATGAACTCAGTCTAATGGACAGAAATGAGGTTCCTTCCTGTTTTTTGCTTTCATTCAGGCAATTTCATTTCACCAACCCAGGAAATGGGGATTATACCTGAGGATTACATGAATCCCAACTCAAAATGACTGGATCAGATGTCTTAAGGATTCAGCAAGGGACAGGATGGTGATCAAGTCATTTGAGTTTCAATTAACCCATCAATTACTGCTTTTTTACCAGGCTAACATCAAGGAACTAAAATCCTTTTAGGGAAAAGTCCTATAGAATTTAATAGAAAATCATAATTTTTCTAAAGTTTTTGTGGGTTCTACTCTGCAATTTAATCAAAAACATCATCTCTATAATACAGTATGCTTCAAAATACTACTGAAAGAATCTCATTCTCTATTAAATAGTGAATAAAATTCTAGCTCTACTGAAGTCAATTACGATTTAAAAGTAATTTCTATTCAACTATATTAGTTTAATCCTCATTAATCTACAAGGGGCTTTTCATACATGAATCCTTCAGTTATGCTGGAATTTGGGAGTAAGAACAAAGACCTTAGATTTGATGGAAGACAAAGGAAAGATAATGAAGCGATCTGAAGGGAGATTGTATGTGAACAGAGTAGCAAGCTTGGGTAAATGTTGCTTTTTCGTCAGGATTTTTTAACAGGAATAAAACATTCTGTCTCACAAGATGGACAAGAAGAGACAAAGATAAAAAATAGAATATGGGTACTGAAATGAGGAACTAATCATTGTCATTTCATTTTGGTAAAAGGTGCTTGTAAAGAATATTCTATAAATGGTAGCTGGTAGTTCAAAATCATCATCCCATAAGCTCAAATGCTGTGGTACAACCTACAAGAATGGGTATTTTCACAGTTTCTGCTGGGCTTCTGAGGATTATCACCCACATGAATTCTCCTTTGAACAAATCCTCCATTTAGAAATATTTGTATTAATTTATGAAAAATTCTCTCTGATTATGGTTAGGGTAATTTGCATTTATAATAACTTAAAACAAACACTTTTCTCTGCTATTGAAATAGTGTTTTGCTGACTCAGAAGAAATGTTCTTTTTCAGTTTGCTGTTAACTGTAACAGGCATCATTTGTATTTGATATATATGGATGGACTTCACAATTTTTTAGGGCAGTGATATAGAAGCTTTCTCTGTTACTAGCTGTCAAGACAATCTGTATTGCAGTTTTCCAGCAACATATTCAGGCTCTTATATCCTCTCTAAATAGGCAAACTGGGCATTATAGGCAGCCTTTCGAGAGATCATGCAATCCTATTTTTAAGCTTCTGCAGTCTTTGAAAATTTCTTCATCCCTATTATAACACCAGCTCCTCTTATTTATTTTAGGTAAATCAAACACTAGTAATTAGCCCGTATATATCACTTTATGGTCTAGATTCACAGCTGATAAATTGGCACTGGTTCATTCAGTTCACTAAGGCAACATCAATATATATTGGGAAAGGATCTGTCAAAACTCTGCCTGTGTGATTAACTAGAAATCTTTGTGGTTATTAAGAAGTTTGTGTTTGTAGTTCAGTGCTTAGATAAAAACAGAAACGGGCACTCTACAAAACAAAGAAAGGAATTTTTTTTTATTATATCACTATCCTCATCCCTATGTGGACCATATTGCTGTTGTCAGTGAATCCAATAATAAATCCATTATCCTTTTTGCCAGAGATGTGTACAGTATCATTATATTACCTACATTTTTAATCTCTCGTTACATCAGCCCTTTCACTTTCTAGAGGCTCTGGCATTTGTTCATTGAAAAATTACAACTGGTTTACAATTTTATAATCTTTAACTAGTGTCTTACTTTTGTCAGATCTGCTCAGTAGTGCAAGAGTTTCTTGATTTCACAAGAGATATTGGAAATATTCAGCAGCACTAGTTTATAACATTTTAACAAACTTACTAAAAGCAACAATCTACACATTACATACACACACACAGCCCAATCAGTGCTTTACAGAGAGATCACATCATCAAAAGAGCATTTTGAAACCACTAAAATGAAAGTGAGGAACCTTGTATTGCCTTTCTGAAAAACAAGATGAAGCTTGTGGGGAGTGAAATTAAATACAGTGATAACATCTTGCTGCAAAGTGCTAAGCAGCTGGCAAGAGAAGTTAATTGGCTTTATGAATATATTATTTAATAAGCATGTGAGGAAAACAAGGAGAGTCTAGATGTGGCTAGTGAGTGAGAGAACAGAGTGCATTGGGGAGGAAGAACTGGAAGTCAGCAGTTATCTTCATCTCTTGCTTGAGCTGTAGTGGAGGCAGAGTGCATAAGAGGGAACAAAAAGCTTTGAAGAAGCTATAAGTGAATGGGAGAGGGAGCACTCAAATCTAGCTTTTTTTTTTTCTGGGAGTTGGTCTGTGTGAGTACCAGAAGTGTTCAAAGGAACTGCTAACCACACACTTCAACTAAAAGAACCAAAAATAATTCATACTGATTGACTGATGACATCCTGCAATATCCTGAATAAACTTTACTGAATTATGTTAAACCTAACTGAATTAAGGTTAATACCTGTGGGGTCTGTTGCTTTAGAAATGCAAATGTTAATGTACTGTGGTGAGACTGTGCTGAACTTCTTTAGCAGGAAGATGAAATTAGCACAATCTCTGGAAGATATGAGGAAGTTCAAAGGTCTTTTGGGAACAAAACACATGAAGTGGATTTCCTGGGATGTACCTTGAAGTGAGGCGAATGCAAATTCTGTTCTCCAAATCCACTCTTTTGAAAATAGCCCTGGAGAAAGAGATCCACTGAATACTAATTACCTCCTTCTGGAAACTCCAAACCAAAGGTGGACTAAACTTGTCATGAATGTGCTTATTCTGAGCTGAAGTTGTAATGAACTTGTAACCACAAAGAATCCCTAAGGCAGGAAGTTGTCAAACTACTGCTGCCAATTAGTGTAGGGATTAATTCTGATAATGTGTTAGCATGTGTGTAGGTTCTTTTATTGTTTTTAAATGCATTACAGAGAAAACATATTATCTTAAGAATAAAGTAGGCTTTCATAAGAAGCCTATGTGGTAACTTATCCATAGCAATTATACCTGTTAATTGTCTGAAGACAAATCAAGCAGGTCTATTAGGGCAGACAGTCTGTTCTGGGAGAAATGCAGTGAAGGGAGCGAACTGTTAAGTCTATAAATGCCCTGGTCAAAAGGGAGGCAGATGTGTATCTTCACCCAACAGAGGCAAAAGCTGGAAGCCTGAGGCTAGGGGCAGTTCCTGGACCACTGAAAGGAAATACACGTGCAGTTGCCCACAGTTGCAACATGCTTTTTGAAGTACCAGATTAGCAGAGTTGGTTTAGACTGAGACTCAGTTTCCTGGGATATATTATGTCATTATGACTTCAGCTCAGAATAAGCACATCCATGACAAATTTAGTCCACCCTGGTAAAGAGTCTCTGTGATAATATAGCACAGGCAAAGTCCCAGGGGGTATGACATGAACACAAGAAAGTACTATCTACTGCTTAAACAACAGGGGAGAATGGGATACAGTGAGCTGTGATGGAGACCATTCCAGAGATCCTTGAGAGGACTGAGCTTAACATGTACATCTCAGACTTACTTTCCAGTTGATCTTTAATTGTCATCAAATGATTCCATCAGAGATTTTGCAAGGAGAAAATCATTCAGGGTATGTCTAGACTACATGCCTCTGGCGACAGAGGCATGTAGATTAGGCTACCCGGCATAGGAAAATGAAGCAGCGATTTAAATAATCGCCACTTCATTTAAATTTAAATGGCTGCTGCGCTGAGCCGATCAGCTGTTTGTCGGCTCAGCGCGCTAGTCTGGACGCTCCGCGGTCGACATCAAAGGCATTTGTCGACCGCCCCGGTAAACCTCATCCCATGAGGCATACCGGGGCAGTCAACAAATGCCTTTGATGTCTGGACGCTCCACGGTCAACTAGCATGCTGAGCCGACAAACAGCTGATCGGCTCAGCGTGGCAGCCATTTTAATTTAAATGAAGCGGCGATTATTTAAATCGCCGCTTCATTTTCCTATGCTGGGTAGCCTAGACATACCCTCAATGTGTAGTTACACTTCTAAGGGTATGTCTAGACTGCATCCCTCTGTCAGCAGAGGGATGCAGATTAGGCAGGTTGACGTTGCAAATGAGGCAGGGATTTAAATACCCCACGCCTAATTTGCATAAACATGGCCACCGCGTTTTGCCAACTCAGCACTTTGTTGGCAAAAAGTGGCAGTCTAGAGGGGGGTCTGTCGAGAAAGAAAGCCTTTTTCGACAGATCCTGTAAACCTCCTTGCAGGAGGCATAAGGGTACATAGGGAAAAGAAAAGAGATACATTTTTTAAAGAAAGGATTAATGTATCTCAACACATACGCCCATTTAATTTCTGTTTTTTCACTATACAACTTTAATCTGTTCCTGTGTGCCCCCAATAAAATGCCTCCCAGCTTCTCTATCACTTTCTGCTTATTGCCAAAAAAAAACCCTGTACTTCTAAAAGCAAAAGAAATCCACATCTGATTTTTAACATTTTCCTTCTCCCTATTAATGACAAGCGTGTTGTTTGTATATTAAAATTATTTTAAAAATTAATTGTTCAGTCAGCTTTTATGAACAATATAACTAAATCTGCAGTGGCAGGTTACTAGGCTGACTCATAGAAGCATTCTATACTAACTACCCTTATATAGCAGCTTCTCTACTTCCCTTTTCCCTGTTTACAATACCTGTTGTGACTGGGGTCTCAGGAGAGCCACATTAGGGCAAACTGCAATGATTGCGTCAGACAATCCTCAACGCTGGTGGTTACTCCAATACTTAGATCCAGCAAGCTAGCCTCAAAACAGCTTCTACAATAACTTATTGGTTACTCAGAAATCAAAACACCCTTGACTTAAAGCAACTCAGCCACGGGCTGCCACCCAAACACCCACATCAAATATGATGACGATTACTGAAAATCTTAGTCATCATATAAGACAGTTATATCACTCCCAAAGTGGTTGGACACATTACCTCCCAAGTTAATGAATATTTCAGATCTTGCGTAAAACTATAATACATTAAAAAAAGAAAAGAGAGAGTATTGCTTAAAAGATCAATAGAGATACAGACTCTAGTACAGTTTTAAGATCAGATTCAGAGCAGAGATGGTGAGCTTTGTAGTTGCAAAGAGTTCTTTAAGAATTAGTCCATAATTATAGTTCAGTGCTCATATTCAACATCAGGGTGATCCAGATGGGACTGGAGATCTCAGTCTTACTACCCAAGCTTCCCCTGCATAAAGCAGATCTCAGGTGAAAGGATCAGGTCCCAAGAGTCTCTATTATAGTTTTCATGTTTAGAACCAGGAAGTTTCCTGATAGTTAAACATGACCATTTAAAAAGTAGGATATGTGTGTAAGAATGTTTCACAGCCCTAAGACTATAGAGAACAATGGAAGGATGGAGTTTTTTCGAATCTTCAAATCGTATCTTTTATATTCTAAGTCTTCAGATTATCTTTTTTTGTTCTATGTAGAGTAAAATGCTCTTGGGAGTTCTGATACAGAAATTGAGAGCTCCAGCTGTTACACTCAGATCCAGAACCACCTGGTTAAACAAGAACGTTGCAAATTTTCTGGAGAATGGCTGAGGACATTTTGATCTTGATAACTTCACAGCTGTGCAAAATTTCCACAGACATTTTAGTAAAGCAAATTCAGTTGAGAAGGAATAAGGTTCCTTACCTATCCAGATCACTGGAGGCTGTTTCTGTATAATAGGACTAAGCATCTGCAAGCAATTGAGAATAAAGATGTCCATCTTGGCCAGCAAGATTTGGGTAGATAGGGTTGGGTGTGTAGGGAGACAATGGGTTTTGGAGAGTTCAGATGCTGAGGAGACAATGGGTCTTGGGGAGTTCCGACCTTCCTGAGGTACCCAACCTTAATATTTGCAAGTATTTTTTAATTGAAATGTTGCTGTTCCAAATGTAACCCTTTAGGCTCTCAGGGATTAAATGAATTTACTAATCAGTTTAATAAAATTCATGCATGCCTGCCTGATTTCTTTGTTCCCTCAGAGCAGTATTTTAGGGAATGTCCCCAAAAGGAGTGTAGAGGAACATTCAGAGGATGTGGCAGATTTAAAATAGCTGTGTTTCTTCCTGACTGAGGGGAAAAAAATGATGGATGCCAGATTTTGCATTCAGTTTTCTCTTGTCCACTGAAACCAGGTAAATGGGTATAAGCACAATCTTGTTTGCAAAGGCTGAAACCGCTGTTGGACCTCTTCCCCTTGAATCACCTATATTACTATTTTATTTTTGTTACAATTTTCCCCCTCCCACGATAACTGTGGGAAGAACCCCAGGTTTTGTACAAGTTCCTGGCTGCCAGTTCCATGCCCAGGAGTTCTGTTGCTGGCCTCAGTCCTGGTGGCTGGTCCTGATGTTTGGCCCCACACCCAAGACCCAAGCTGCCTGCTCTGAGTCTAGAGCTTAGTTCTGGGCCCCAGCCTCTGCTCTCTCACCCCATCCACATTCCCTGTTCCCAAAGCCACGGCCCTGCTCCCGGCCCGAGCTCTAGGTGACAGTGAGGGGTGTGGAAAGGGGAATGCAGCGCAGCACTTCCACTCAAAAAAACAACCCAGCTCCACTGCTTCTTCTATCCCAATATTCCTTCTACTCTTTCTCCTCCCGTCTCGCAGAAAGGCTTTCATATGGCCACAGGAGCACTACCGTTGCATGCTTTCATGTATTTAGCCCAGCAAACTGAACTCTCTGGTTTTAGTCACAAAAATATTCTGATATAATATTTTTGTCATATCCTCTCAGCTCTAATGCTAATAGTACTGTCTCATTAAATGAAGGGAATGTTCTATTAATGTGCCTATTAGTATGCACCAACCAAATCTAATCCCATTAGAAAGTACCTTTCAAATGTTTCAAAAGATTTTTTTTAAAAACATTAATTTTAATAATTAATTATTTCTGTGAGGAGCAGTACTTGAAAAGGACAAAATGATTGTCATTTAAAATTACTATGCTGTAATTGTATTCAGTGAATATTTGCATGGATTAACTAAATTAATCATTTTTCCTACAGCAATTTTTTCCTGTATACTATTTATTTTATCCATGACTTTAATCCAGTTCTTGCTATAGATCAATTTGTGGCTACTGTCTTATGGAAAATAGGCAAAATGTGTTCTGAAAAATATAGACCACTTTGACAATTTTTTGCATACTGTTCTAAAACCTTTTTTAAAAGTCAGTCTCTTAACAATTCACTCTATATCTTAGTTTAAGCTTTTCTGGTGAAATATGGTTTATAATGTGTAATATTTGAAGAACCCGAAGGAAATTTAAGAGAAAATGAGAGTTTCTTGTTTTCTGAATAAATGACAGTAACATGGTAATTGCTACTAGCTGAACTGAGACTGACTAGGTAATTCTAGGAATTTTTTTTTTCCATTTTAGCAGTATTATTGAAGTTTTATTTTACCCTGGAAATTGTATTATTAACAAATCTCTAAGAAAATAAAATAAATTGGCAACTGCTAAGTTTAAGCTACAGCACATGCCATCAAATGTTTATGCTTCCAGTTGCTTGTAACACATCTATGCCAAGAGTTTGCAGATACCTGTGCTATATTACTGATATTTGGATACATGAGGATTTTAAAAAATTCAATACACTTAAAAGTAGCCTATAACGTCATAAGAAAATAGTTGTAAACATTTTCTCATTTCAGCTGTTGAACTGGTTTTGTATTCCAGGCATGACTCTGCATTAGTCTCCTACAAAACAAGCTTTCAAAACCAACCTTGAAAATGTGCTCGTAACTGTCATTATGTTGCACACAGGAGAACAGCCTCTGCCTGTGATCTTCTGAGGAAATAAGATTTATTTATTTGTGTAGTTAAAATTCTTAGTACTTATGTTATTTAGGGAATAAGTTAAAAATGGAGATAACTGTTATAATTTTGTGTAGAGAGTGTGTGTTGAATGAATATGTAATTCAAGTTTGAAAGTGTGATTGCTTTCATTGTAAAGCTTCCTTTAAAAAAAAAAAGAATCAGCAAAGATAGAAATACTGACACCTAGAGCAGCTCAGCAAATTAGGGGCAAAGAAAGAAGAGTCTTGTCCCCTTCTTCTGAACCTCAGAATGAAGAAAGAATGAAGTCCTAAGTTGCCATTGCCAGTGCCACTAGAAGAGGTTGGCTCTTAATTCCTGTCTGCAGAAACAACTGTAAAACACAGAAATAAATATTTAAACATTATGGGGATTGGAAAGGCTTTTATTAATAAATGCCCTTAATACTAAAGGAAGAAATCAAGTGTCTTACATTGGATTGCCAACTGAATTGTCCACAAACTATACCCCTATACAATAAAACTAGGCAAAATGAGAAAATAGTACAGCTGTGTGACATGTTCAATATCTCCTTCATTGGTTCTTATTTATGGGATACATGTGTTGATAGCAAAACAAAGAGAGTTCATTCCTGTATATGTCAACATAGCAATAAGAAGTGGTAAAAAAATCAGCAGAGCTCTTCATAAGGATAATGTAATGAGCGGGATATTTTTGTCATGATGAAGTAATGCCTGTAGCATGACTAAAATGTTAATATAATGCTTGATAATTCTCCAGTGTTACATAGATTTTATATATATATATACACACACACACACACAGTGAGATGCTAAAGGCCCCGCAGTCTTAGCCTATCCCATACCTGGAAAGGAGCAGTGCAGGAGAGTCCTCCAGGCCTGCCTAGCAAAGCTTCAGGGAAGCATCCAATCAGAGTTGAGATGGGTCAATTAAAAGAAGCTGCAGGGCCTGAAAATGTCAGTTTCTGGCAGGAATGGGAGGAGTAAGGAAGGGTATTGCTTATTTGGTGACTAGAGCTCAAAAGAGAACCAGAAGATGGATTCTGGTGACATTCATGTTCCAGGAGGAAGAAGAGGAGAACTTTAGCCCTGAGAGAACCATGAAGTAGAAGAGACAATATGGAGAGTGGCCCTGGGGAATAACTGCAGCAACTATTACAGGAAGCAGCATGTGCCTGCTATGTATAGGGTCCATGGGTTGGGATCCCGAGTAGCTGGTGGGCTTTGGTCCTTTCATTGGCAGGAAGCCTAAGCACTAAAAAGGGGATAAAGATACTTAGAGATCCAAGTGAACAGCAGAACTTAAGAGTCTTCAAGGAGAAAGCCTTAGGGACACCTCTGTGTACCAGGACAGACACAGACATTAGGTTGGCCCAGAAGGGGCTGAGGATTGAGCACAGAGACAGAGCTAAAGACTTTAACAGGGCACAGGAACAGGTTCTGTTGTACTTTTACCCCACAGGGGTTGTTCATTCACATATTGACTGCATGTGACTTATCATAGGATCATGGAAGATTATGGTTGGAAGAGACCTCAGGAGATCATCTAGACCAATCCCCTGCTCAAAGACCAACATCAATTAAATCTTTCCAGCCAGGGCTTTATTAAGCCTAGTCTTTAAAACCTGTGTAACCCTTCTGCCAGGTAGTGCCAGCAGCAGCCAGAGTCGGGTTCAATATCTAGGGGTTCCTTTTCATCCATCCCACAGAACTGGCTCAAGCCCCCACGCAGTAGCCTGGGAAATACACAGACACTCCTGAGTGCCTCTGAGAGGCAATGCTTCCCCACTCGCAAGCACAAAATCTGAGCATCGAAAAGAAACTTTTAATGAAAGAGGGGGAGAAGTAACATGGCATTAACTTGGGAAAATACCAAAAACTTGAGTTCATAACCAACCCACGAGTAAATGTCCCAGCTCAAGCAGATTGAGCAATGTCCTTTGCCTCTCAGGCTCCCAAGTCCAGAAATGTAAGTGTCCCATTCACATGCCCAACCTTTTTCCGTACCCCACTTGCAGTTACTGCCCTTAGGGCTGACCAGAGCTCAGATGTGATTTTCAGAGCTCACTTCCAACCCTTGGCGGGGATAGGAGGCGTCTTACCCACTCGGTTGGCCACTCGCCGCCGCGCCTACCAGCCACATCCCAGCAGTTCCCACCAGCTGCCTGCCAGCCACATGGGCCTGCCAGCTGCCCTGCTGGCCGCCTGCTGTCACTCCCGCTGGCCCCTGCTGGCACATGCGCCCACCAGCCACGTGCTCCTGCATGGTTCCTACTATGAATAAACATAGAATTTTTGTCAGAGTGCAAATTAAAATTTCTAAATACTGTATTATACAGTGTAAATACATTACAATAATGTCTTTCCTTCTAAACAGTTATCAGCCAATGGCAACTGTATAAGAAGCTGTTTTATGTTCATTAAGATGTCACGCGCTCTAGTGCAGAGCAGAGGAAAAATCGGAAATGCTCACCTCAGAGTATTTGACAATTATTAGCATACACCTATTTTAAAAAAAAAATCTTCTGAACCATTTCATTTTTAAATATACCAATGTTTTCAGATTAAAACAGCTCAATTTAAAGTACATGCAGCACTTCAAAGTATTTAGTGTCAAGTCATCATTCCTGCAAATAAAAACCAAAATTTTCTCTCTCGTTACATGCCCAAGTATCTTTCTCTGAATAATCAAGCTTGGTTAACAAATATTTCAGACAGCTAAGTAAAGGAATGCAATGTATTGTCTAGAATCCTTGAGAATATACATTTTAACTCATTACAGTGACCAAAATGTTCATATGCATGTACCTAGTAATATTTAAGCACTTAATAATTGATTAGATTTCAGAGATGCTGAGCAGCTACAAATCATTTCCTTTCTGTATTATGGCTAGTATATATATATATATATATATATATATTTAAGTTCATATATTCATTGGATTTAAGACCAGAAGGGACCATTAGATTATCTAGTCTAACCTCCTGAATAAAATAGCCAATTAAATTTCACCTGGTTACTCTTGCATTTGGTTTAAGCATACCTTTTAGAAAGGTTGCCAGTCTTGATTTGAAGGGATCAAAAGACAGATGTTCGTGGTTTGTACCAATGGTTAAGCACTCTCACTGCTGAAAGTTTGTGCTCCATTTCTAATTTGACTTTGTCTGGCTTCAGTTTCTAGCTCTTCAGCAAATGGTTCTTGTAATGCCTTTCTCTGTGTGATTAAAGAACTTTTAATGCCTGGTATGTTCTCTCTGGGAAGGTAGTTATAAACTGGAACGAAGTCACCTTTCAATTTTCTTTCTGGTCGAGCTTTTTAAGTCCCTCAGGCTATGTCTACACTACAAGGGTTTTCTGGGATACTGGAGGTGTCCCAGAACATCTCCGCTGCATCCAGGGAATGCATCTACTCTTTCGCTTTTTTTTGCGGAAGAGCAGGCTCTCTCTTTTGGAAACCCTGTCTTCCTCCTCCCATGAGGAAGAAGGGCTCTTCCAGAAAAGAGGAGGCTTTTCCGAAATTTGGCCCAGTGTAGGTGGGCCAAATTTCGGAAAAGCCTCTTACAAAAATACTATCAGAAAAAGATATGCAAATTGCGGAGCGCAATTTGCATACCTTTTTCCGATAGATCAGTGTAGTCTAGACATAGCCTCATTGTAAAGCATTTTCCTTTGCCCTAGAATCAATTTTGTGGGTTCAGTTGTTCAACATCCTTTTCAAAATACGAACACCAGAACTGGACACAAAATTCACCAGTGCTCTAGATAAAATCACCTCCCTATTCCAACTCCCTACTCCCGGTTTATACATACAACGATTGTTTATGCTTTTTCTTATTCATAGCACTACACTGTGAACTCACATTGAGTTTTGTCCACTATGATGCCTAAGTCTTTTCAGAGTCATTACTTTCCAGAGTACAGTCTGTAGATACAGCTTGCATTCTTTTTTTCCTCAAGTGAATCTGCTTATGTTACATAGTGCTAATTCTGTCGTCAAAATGCCAGTCATCACTGTCAGATGTATTCTAAAAGTCTATTACATCCATGCTGTTATCTTTATCAACCAAATTTGCGATATCATAAATAAATTGTCAGGTTTGTTTGACATACTGTGTTCCAAGAAAACATGTTGACTGGTATTAATCATTTACCCATTTAATTCTTTATTGATTGAATCCCACATTGTTTTGCCCAAGGTTTGATGTCAGAATAATTGGCCTATTGTTTAAAGCTACGAGGAGAAAATTAATTCTGTTCTGTGGAGGATTTTGATATTTCAGACTTTGATTTTGTTCCAATGTGAAGCAAAACCCAAACATGTTCAAACACTCCATGAGAGGAAATAAAGCTCTGGCTCTGGTGAGGTCTGGTGGGCATGCTGCCATAGAGCCATGGACCCTGGAAGCCCTGGGAGTCCAGGCTGCCAAAGGGTCTGCTTTCCCATTTCAATGTTTGGCACAACATCAGCACTCTTGCAGTCTTCTGGAATTTCCCCAGTATTCTGAAATTAACATCAATGAGCCAGGCATCTATCTCCTCAGCCAGTTCTTCGAAGATTCAGATGCACTTTATCCAGTCCTGCTGATATAAAATTCTTATCCCTAATAGATACTATTTAAAATCCTCCTTACTTTGTAATGGATTGGTAAGTATTTCATCATCCTCATGTGATATTAGTATATCATCATTCTTCTTTTCAAATGCACAACAAATATTTATTGAACATTTCTGTCTTTTCCATATTAACATAGGATTATTAATAATTCTATCATTTCCATCTAGTGTTGGTCCAATATTGTTGTCATTACCTCTTTTTTGTTCCTAGTATCCTTTAAAAAATCCTTCTTGTGGTGCTCAGTCCTGGTCAGCCATCAATTTTTTCCTGATGTCAGTAGTTTTGTTATCTTTTTTTTCATGTCATTACTTAAAATTTATAACAATTGCTATCTACTTCCACTTTTTCCATTTGCTGTTTATGTGTATATTTCTAATTGCTGTTTTCATTTTGCCACTGAACAGAGATAGTCTTTTAAACGAAGCTGCCTTTTTTCTTGATTGTGAATCATGGCTTTTTGGCCATATAATAAACTCTCTTTAAAGAACTCCCAATTTTCATTCATATTTTCCTGTCTACATTTTCGCTTCCAAACAATTTTGTTCATAATTTTCCTAAGTTTTAGGAAATTAACCCTTTTGAAGCATTAACTATCTATCTATTTAAGGGTACGTCTAGACTACAGGCTTTTGTCAACAGAAGTTTTGTTGACAGATAGGGTGTATATAGACTACATGGCTCCGTCGACAGAGCCATGTAGATGAGTTTACTAGACATAGCAAAATGAAGCGGCGATTTAAATAATTGCTGCTTCATTTACATCAAAATGGCCGCCGCGCTGTTTGTTGGCATAGCGCGGTAGTCTAGATGGGGATCAACTGACCCCAGATCCCATTGTCGTCAGATCACGAGGCATAAGGGATCTGACGACAAAGGGATCTGGGGTCGGTTGATCCCCGTCTAGACTACCACGCTGTGCCGACAATCAGCTGATTGGCACAGCGCGGCGGCCATTTTGATGTAAATGAAGCGGCGATTATTTAAATCACCACTTCATTTTGCTATGTCTAGTAAACTCATCTACATGGCTCCGTCAACGGAGCCATGTAGTCTAGACACACCCATACTGTTGACAAAGCTTCTGTCGACAAAGAGCATCTAGACTACATCCAGTTCTGTCGACAAAGCAAGCCGCTTTGTCGACATGAAAGTGTAGACGCAAAGGACAGCGTAGATGCAATAATGCCTTCTGTTGACAGAACTCTGTCGACAATAGGCGTTATTCCTCGTAGAATGAGGTTTACTGCCGTCGACAAAACTGCCAAGTTCTGTTGACGTTATGTCGACAGAACTCGGCGGTAGCGTAGACGCAGGTATAGTTTTGTCGAAAAAAGTCCACTTTTGTTGACAAAACCCTGTAGTCTAGACACACCCCTAGTGTGTCCATTTTTCTGTTTGTCTGTTTGATAAAGAACTCCTAATTGGTAAGAGCTAAAACCACCAAATTCAGTATGCAGCTTCCTTTAATCATAACTTAAAGCAATGTAAGGGTTTGGTTGTGCCAGGAAAACAGGATGTGCCTGGAATGGAAAATACACAAGACTCTGATTATAATAAATCACCGCTTGCCACCTGTCCCTAAAGGACAGACCAGAATTGAAATGAATAAAGGAAATATAATGTAACACATCATAAAATTGTAAATTTTGTTGCTTCTTCCTTTTTCCTTCCATTTTTTTCTTTTCCCTTCTCTTTTTTCTTTCCATTTCCCACTTTTTTTGTGTGTCTTCCATTTTTTCCGTACTCATTTTGGCCCAGAATCAATAAATCACTTAAGCACATGGTTAAATCCCATTTAACCCAATAAAGCCTAAGTATATGCCTAAATATAGGCACGTGGGAAAGTGTTTTATTAAACAGGAGAGGCTTAATTAGGTGCTTATTTAATTTGCTGAATTGATGCCTGAATCATTCTGTTTTCTTTACAAGCCCCTAATGGAGACTGGTTAGCAAGTCTCTGAATGGGATTCACCTGTTGTGCCAACCTGGATGGATTTAGCATGGTTGATCAAAGTGTGGCCATTCTGATGCCACACCACCACTGTGAGCAGGCCCTAACTCCTCATACCCAAACTCTGTCCCTTTACTTATTCTTCTACACACAGGAAAGGCAGGACTGGCCCTAGTTCCATCTAACTGCTGCATTTGTTTGCTTCTTCACAGGTTCCAAGTAGAATTGCTCAGGAATTTTTTTAAAAAATGTTTCTTCCCCATTGAAAATTCCAGTTCATCAAAATTGAAACTGTTTACAAGAAAAGGGGTTGTGTTGATCAACTTCTTGTTTTGGAGACATTTTCAACCCATTTCCCTGCTTAACTCTAAGGCTTTGTCTACACTGCAGGCTTCTTGTGCAAGAACAGCCGTTCTTGCGCAAAAACTTGCGGAGCATCCACACTACAAGCCCGTTCTTGCACAAGAAAGTTTACAGTAGATCGTCAGAAGAGAGGGCTTTTTGTGCAAGAGTTATTCCTCTCCCCATGAGGAATAAGCCTTTTTGCGCAAGAGCTCTTGCACAAAAAGGCTAGTGAGAATGGGAACAGCGGTTTCTTGCGCAAGAAACCCCTGTGGCTAAAATGGCCATCAGAGCTTTCTTGCACAAGTGAGTGTCCACACTACCATGGATGCTCTTGCGCCAAAGCACATCTCTTGCACAAAAGCTCATGGCAGTGTGGACTCACTCTTGCACAAAAGGTTCCTGCGCAAGAAGCCTGTAGTATAGGCATAGCCTAACAGTAAGGCAGTTCCTGTGATGACTGTTTCATACATATCTGACAAAGCTTTCGTTTGTTGCTATACAGCTGCATTTTTTTTCTATGCCCCATGGCAATTTATACCAATTTATTTTCTCTGCTTGTCATCTTGTATATCAGTGGCCTGACATTATCCTGGTTTATTGCACAAAAGTAATTTAATACTTTAATATAGGAATAAATTATATAATATCACTCCAGTCTTAAATGCCTATTTCATTAACATTTTATAATGTTATGTTTCAAATAAGACCTACAATTTAACTCCCTATTGCTATAGTAAATCATTTTACAACTTTATTTAATATTTGGTATTGATATTAAATTCCAGACCTCTTGCCCCATATCATACTAAATATGTCTGAGCCAGATGTTCTGAATTTCATTTGTTGAACCATTAAGATCACAAATGCATCTGAGAAATGTAGCCTCTGAAATAGATCAGTACTTTGGATTTATCACAGCAACAGGCTGATTTAAGCTTAAATATAAATAGTATCCAAAACACTTGTTCCTCATTACAAATTGTTTTATGGATAGCTTGAAAATATAGAAGTGTCATGTTGTTTGTGATGGAGTATATAACCTAACCTGGCAGAGAAAGAGTTAACCGGAAGCCACTGCACAATTAATGCACCCACTTGTGTCTGAAAGATCACCCAGGCTCCACTGTGCTCTGTGACCGCCCTGCTGCCCCACAAAGTCTGGAGAGGGAAGCTGTGTGATTCAAATGCAGAGAGAACAAAAGCTGGATCAGAAAAGAGGACAAAGAATAGACTGAGATAAGGAGTCCACTGATATTAAGCATAGGGGTGGAGGGATGGAGTCTGGGACTGAGTGGAGAAAGAGGCGGGGGCTAGGAACTGAGAAAGAAGAAGCACAAAGTGTGAGGATGGGAGATTGGGGCTAGTTGGCCAAGGAGACCATGAATAGGTACTGACTCTTCATATAATGTAGAAGCAAAAATAAAGTTAAGGCAAAATATTTTCAAAAGTTTAAAGGTAAATGTGGTATGAACTGAAAGTGACTTATTGAAGTCAAAAGGTATAATTTATTTGAAAAGAGAGTTATATGAGTCTCCCAAAAAGAGAGAGCAAAAAACATGGGAATGAATAGACAAATAGAAAAGAGGAACCTAAGAACATGATTGCACATGCCTTGTAAATGATATATAATTTAGCCTCAAAATAGGTGCCAGACCAGATGGAATGAGAAAGATATTGCAAAAACATATCTTGTAGGGTCTTCAAGGCCAACAGATACTGTAACTTTGACACAGCCTCTTTGTGCTGGCCATAGAAAAATGATTGAGAGGTTTCACAAATGCCTTATCACCCAGCCATTCCGTCTACTCTCGCAAGCAGTTCTGGAGGCTTCAGAAGGGTGAAAAAAAAAAAGGGACAAGCAACAATAGCAGTCAGAGTATTGAACAAGAGTAATGTGGGAAAGTGGCAGAGGGAAAGATCCCTTCTTTGTTTCTCATATTTGAGTTTTTGCCTTTTGTTACTCCGTGTATTTATGGAAAAGCACAAAGTAATAATATTGTGAAGCTTGTGCCCTCCTGGAACATCAAAACTCAGTGGCTACGTCTAGACTGGCATGATTTTCCGCAAATGCTTTTAACAGAAAAGTTTTCCATTAAAACCATTTGTGGAAAAGAGCGTCTAGATTGGCACGGACGCTTTTCCGCAAAAGCACTTTTTGCGGAAAAGCGTCCGTGCCAATCTAGATGCGCTTTTGCGCAAAAAAGCCCCGATCGCCATTTTCGCGATCAGGGCTTTTTTGCGCAAAACAAATCTGAGCTGTCTACACTGGCCCTTTTGCGCAAAAGCTTTGCGCAAAAAGGACTTTTGCCCGAACGGGAGCAGCATAGTAT
This sequence comes from Pelochelys cantorii, assembly GCA_032595735.1. Lineage (NCBI taxonomy): Eukaryota > Metazoa > Chordata > Testudines > Trionychidae > Pelochelys > Pelochelys cantorii. The sequence goes on along the minus strand of CM064328.1, from coordinate 59,566,498 downwards.
TTCCGCAAGAACACTGACAACTTTACATGAGCTCATCAGTGTTCTTGCGGAAATTCAAGCGGCCAGTGTAGACAGCTGGCAAGTTTTTCCGGAAAAGCGGCTGATTTTCCGGAAAAACTGGCCAGTCTAGACACAGCCAGTTCGTATGGAGGAGGGGAAGGAAGAGGAGATCGGACCCTGTTCATAGGCAGGGAATGCCAGATCAAGGGATGCTAGATCAAGGGAGGCTGGGAGGCTGACAAATGCGTCTGATCCTATTTTTCCCCCATCTGACCTCCCAAATTTCCCTTCTCTAACCTATGACCACAACTGTTCTCCATTCCCTTATCTCTCATTCCCATTTATCCCCACAATTGTATTGTTGCAATTGTATTTTTAACATATGGCAAAAGCACCTGGAGTTCTGGAAAGGCACACTCTCATCTTATATAAATGTATAGAAACCTTTTACTTCCAGTTTTAACTAACAAAGGTTTAGAAGGTCTACAATGGGTTCTCAAACTGGGGGTAGAACTTCTTGTGAGGTTACTACATGGGAAATAACAACCTCTCAACCCCAAACACTGCTTTGTCTCCAGTATTTATAATGGTGTTAAATAAGGGGACAGGGGTCACATTCAGAGGCTTACCATGTGAAAGGGGGCACCATTTAAAAAAAAAGTTTGAGATCCACTGGCCTACAAGTTGTTGTACAACTCATTAATGGAAACTATAGGTGCAAATTGTCCCATGTTTTTTATTGGGAAAATAGCTGCTGGCTTCCAGCTCATACCCTGATTTCATAGCTCAATACTATGTTTCTCCTCCTTTCCATATCTCAGCATGATATTCCTGCACCTTTTTCACGTCAGAATCTCTTCACGCCCCTCGTATTTTGTTGTTCAGATTTAGCATTGCACATACTTCCTCATTGTCTCTTCTCTGTCTAATTTAGGAAAAACAAATATCCAAAATTATTTATGCTGATTTATCATGTTGCCTCTCTAAATAAATATTATAATGTTCACACATTGCTAACTAATGTATTTTTGCTTCATCTTTCTATAAATATCATTCTGTTTCTGTTGCTTCTGCATCAAGTATTGTGCATTTTCACCACGTCATATTTCATTACACATGTAAAGAGACTGTTTACCTGCAAATGTAGATGAAAGCATCCAGTTCTTAGGAATGTCAAGTATAAATATGAATATAATATTGTTCCTGTCATCTGTCACTCAAAGCAGGAGCGGTTGGCATTGTAGAATTCATATATAATACTCTGCTTAGCGTTCCCACAGTTGCTATTATGATTCCCATGGCTAATTCTATTTGGCTTTGCAATGCAAATATATGGCTTTATAGCAGGCCCTATCACCATTCTTGGAAATGAAATGTTTTTATTCCCCTAGATATTAGTAGTTATATCTCATGAGTCTATAGAGAAAAATAAACGTTGCATGATAACGACACTGGCAAACACCCCTGATGAAGAGCAGATGTTTGGAACAGATTCTTTACTCCAGCTAAAATGTTACATGGCATATGCTTGGAGGCAGAGAGCATCAAATTGAGAATGCTGCAAGACACACAGGAGACTAATACAATTTCCATAAAACAAAATTTCAATGGACTGAATCCGTTTTCTTAAACTAAGGATAGGATAATTTGAATTGAGTAGGGTTAGAGGGCTTTTCCGTTCATGTGAACTTTACATTGTAGTTGACAAATAAAAGTCTCAAAGTACAAACTGAAGTCAATGAGTTGTGCCTATTTATACCAGCAGAGTATTTGTCACTTTCATCTTACAGTGGGCTAAGTTTCACTCTCAGACACTTCAGGTTACATAGTGTATTTCGCAAGGAATCTATTGAAGTTTCTAGGCCATGTGATTGACCGTATCTCTAATAATTTGAGTACTTTCTTATCACCTTTTAAATAATTGGTAACATAGGCAAGGCTACATCTACACTGGCATTTGAACGACGACATTTTTGTTGTTTAGAGGTGCTAAACACACACACACACATATACACCCTGAATGACAGAAGTTTTGGTGTAGCAAATGCTCATGTAAATATGTAGGGATCAATTGCGAAAGAACTCTGTACATGTGAAATATAGGGGTGGTGAGGCCTGCATTCCCCCCTCCCCTTTCCAATTTCTCTCCCCCTCTTCCCTACTACTGATAAGCCAGAAGCAAGCCTCTAGGAACATACACCATTGTAGCAAGAACGAATTGTAGATAAGGGCGGGCACATAACAATCTTGTTTACCTAAATGTACTGCTCATGTAAACAAAGTCAAAGGACAAGCAGTACAACTGAGCCATACTTTAACAAGCAATGAGTAGCCCCCGGAAATTTCCAAACTGCCACAAACAAGGTAGAGACACAGTATTTAAAGCTGTACCAGAGCACAGCAATTTGGACCTCAGTGATGGGCTTTGGGTACGGGCGCCTCGGAAGCTGAGACAGTCTCCCACTTCATCCGCAGCCAAACGGGTTCCCTGGCTAGCAGAAGGGATGTAAGAAATGCCGCTTTTCCTATCATGTTGTTCTTTTAGTTAAGGGGCACAGCTGATAGCTGTCAGGAAATAAATTGCTTGTGTTTGACAGATACCTGTGTAGCATGCCTTTGTACTTTGAGAACCCAGTGTCGGACCTCAGACTTACTCTTGCCGGCAACAAAATAGCATATTGTTGAAAGGAGTGCTCTTCTTGTTGACACCATAAACTCCGCTCCTTGGGGTGGAAGTATTTTGTCAATAAACAGCTGCTACACTGTCCAACTTTTAGCAACATGACAATGTTGTTAAAAGCTGTGTAATGTAGGTGTGAGGCATTCATCCATATCCCTGACTTTTAAGGAAATAATCTCAATATTTCTGTACGTTAAACTCGTATAACTCCAGCTGCTAACATTGTTTCAGTCTATGTCCCAAATGAACAGTGCAGTGTGAGACCTGTTGGTGTATGTCATGAATTCTCACGATCACAGTTCTCAATCTTATTTCAGAAAAGTTCTTAACGTCCCAGTTTTTCTTTTAGCTTTGGGCTTACTGATATGCTTCAATGACAAGTGTCTCTACTGAAGTAGATTCATTTATTTGTCTCACTGCAGATTTTTTTTAAAAGCTCTTAGATATTTAGGGATTAATGGAGTTGGGAAAACGCTGCAAACATTTTCAATGAATTATAGGTTCAGTTACTAAAATGAATTCTTTTCAGTTGTGTATGATGGATATTCGAGTGAATGGGTTGAATGTCAGCGCTATCCATAAGATCAGAAAATTGTAAGTGAACATTAGAATATGAAATCAAAAGTCTTTCCATGACGTATTCAAACTAACAAAGAGATCCCAAGAGCTTTGTTCCTGTAACAGACACCTGGATTATTCATCAGAAATAGTTTTGTAATGAAATAAAATAGTAAGACGGTAAAACATATTTATCTTACTCAAACACAAGTTATTGGGCTAAGTACATGAGTAACTGTAAGAAATTCTATGGGGTGTTGTCACAAGCAAACAAAATGAACTGAAGGTTCTGGTTTTAAAATCTCTGAAACTCTAATCCTTCGAATTCATAGGACACTTAGGCTACATCTAAACTACATACCTCTGTCGGCAGAGGGATGTAAATTAGATGTATCAAAAGTGCAAATGAAGCAGGGATTTAAATATCCTGCGTGTCATTTGCATAATGGCGGCCGCCGCTTTTTTTTTGAAACGGGGCTTTTCGAAAAAAACTGGCAGTTTAGACAGGATGCCCCGTTTTGAAAGATCCTGTACTCATTTTTTGTACAGGATCTTTCGAAACGGGGCATTTCTGTCAAAAATGCCCCGTCTAAACTGCCAGATTTTTTCAAAAAGCAAAGGGGCAGCCGTCATTATGCAAGTGAAGCGCAGGATATTTAAATCCCCACTTCATTTGCACTTTCGATACATCTTATTTACATCCCTCTGCTGACAGATTTCCTCTATCTGCTAGCCCTACTGATTTCCTCTATCTGCTAGCCCTATACGAATAATGGAATCAGTCTGATGAAAACTTCCAGGACTAGTTTGTTCCATTTTCTTCTTTACTTTTACAATATGATTGGCAGCTTGTGCCTGTAGACATTTACTCATGTCTGAAGTTACTTTTAAAGATGCTCCAGAGGTTGTCTGACTGGAAATTGCCAAAATGAATCAGAGTGATAAGGCCACTATTGTACCTCACTGATACATCAACAGTATGTTTGATCTTTATCATGTCTGGTTATCCAAGCTGTTGTTTCAACTGGAAATGGAAACATAGACAAAACAACAATCACAGAGTGTTGTTGAAATTTCTTTTTTCACCAGATACTGAATATGTTTTCAGATCTTCAGACTGAGTGAAAACTATGCCCATGGGCTGCAAGCAAGATTTATTTATCTTTAAACTGAAATAAATTATAAGCATTCAGTAAGAATAGTAAATACCTTACTAATCGTAAGGTAATACTATTTACTATTAGTAATACTATTTACTAATAGTAAATAGTAGATATTATAGGTATTTTCTTTTAAAATCCCATGGTAATTTGCTGTCTAAAATGGGTCGAAGAAGGCTATTCTATAGTTACTCTACCTACTCTTAAAAGTGTGTTTGAGGTTTGCATACCAACCATTGCAGATCAGAGAACATGCATACCTGCTGCTTTAGCTAACTATATATTGGGCAGGCAATTTCCCTTGCTATAAAGTGCTTTGTTTTGATACAAGTTTATCTCTTTAAACCCTAGAATTAGATTAGATTGCCTAAGGAATTTAGCACCCAGGAGTCTTGATTCCAGTCTATAGAGATTGGGCTTGGCTAGCCCTTGGCAGAGCTGTAATAAGATATTTCCCTGGGTTCTTTGCTATAGACCCTAAGAAGCATCTGTTGTCAGAAGCCAGGTGGGTGGTTTGGGTCTTTAGTTCTAGGATTAATAAAAGATGCATTTTTACATTTACAGCATTTCCATAGTGATCAGAAAGGGAAGGAATTCAATATGTTTGTCTTTACTTTGTTTCCCAGAAGTCATTTCTTTGCTAACAGTTTATTCTATATGATTTTCTATATGCTTTTTAATCCCAACCCCCTAGATGATCACCCTAACATGCCAACAGCTGCCACTGTCCAGATGAAATATACACAACTGTGTAATTAATTTTTGGTTAAAATTTGGAAGCAAAAATTATCCTGCCAAATATCATGTACTCAAGACACCAAATTTACGCTTTGAATGAATTCTGGACTATTTTGCAGATGCCCAGTGTAAAAACATCATTCATTCTATTTATGAATAGACATTTTGTATTTATATCATACTTTAAAGCACCTTCCCTCCAATTTCAATCATGTTTTTGTGATAAGTAGGGCCCTGCCATATTCACGGTCCATTTTGGTAAATTTCGTGGTCATAGGATTTTAAAGATCTTGAATTTCATGGTTTCAGGGACTTAAATCTGAAATTTAATGGTGGTGTAATCATTCAGGTTCAAGAGGGGATTATGGTGGGGCTGCAAGGCTATTATAGAAGGGGTGGGGATGTCATAGTGAGGCCAACCTTACTTCAGCACTGTTGCAGGCGGCAGCAGCGTTGCCTTCAGAGATGGATGACAGGAGTGTGGCAGCTCTGTTTAGCCCAAAATAGGATCTAACTAATAAGTAAAGAGCAAGGCAATAGTTCATACATGTAAGAAACTTTGTCTAAAATGAAGTGGAAAATGTCATGGAGGTCTCTAAAAGCTATGGAATCTGTGACCTCTTATCCTTAAAACATGAATAATCTTTCACTCCAAATTAGAATCTGGACATTCAGATTCAGCTCTGTATCCTTCTATATGTAGAAAATGTCTCTTAAAACATAAATAATGTGAAATGCTTATGTGCAATCAAAGAATTATGGAGTATGTCCTCCAAATTTAGAAGTAGAGCCCTGCAAAAGTCATGACTCCTAGAAAAAGTTCCACATTTTTTATTTGAAAAGTAAATGGTCAATGGAGAAACTTTCTCTTGAATTCCTAAGTGCTGGTGCACACAATTTGAAATGGAAAAAAGCCATATCACCTTTTTGGAATACATTTCGATTTCTTATTGATGAAAGGTATATAGTACCTGTGTTGCATGCAAAAAAGTCTGTGCTTTTACTAGCCATAAAATGAGTATTTCAAACTTACTTAAACATAAATATAGTCTAGAATCAGGATCCAGTTTATAGAAGATATTCCCCAATAAATGTATCACTATCACATGAGATGTGAAGACAACTAAAGCTTTGCCACTCACATGCTGGTATAGACAAAGCTTTTGTTGTTCACAGATGCTTAACTCTCCCCAAAAAGGACAAAAGCTTTGCTGTGACAAGTACTAGTCTAAACAGTGCTTTGTCAGCAGGAGTGCTCTTGCTGAAAGCTGTGTAGTGTAGACAAAGCCTAAGACTCAGGAATTACTGAAGTTTGCAGCAACCACACTGAAAGATCTTATGTCCCTTAGCAATGAGATTCTTCGCATATTCTCCATGTTTGATTAACATGGATGCCAAATATGTTCAAATGGATGCATGTGTGCTCATACCATATTCCACAACATTAACCCAGCACGATGCATGTCTGTCAAAAGAAAAAAAAATCTTCACAGAACTGAAAAATGTTCTTCATATAGTGGGCAGTGGGGTTACCCTCAATCTGTGGATGGATAATGACAGAAAGGCTGCCTATTTGTGAGTAAAGACTCATTACCTTGAGCCACCTAGAGCAGTTTGGAATGGTAGTGCGGGAGCATTGTGTGACTTAATTTGACAGTCGGAAACCAAAAATTGCAGAGAATGTTCATTTGGCTGTTATTCAAGCCCTCCGAAGATTTGATTATATAAAGCATTACCAACCAGATGGTTTTATTGCATGCCAGGGAGTGAACATGGTTGCAGTCCTCAAGCCCTACGTGCAAATAAGCTGCTCAATGCACATTATGAATCCTATGCTAGCGCATACTGTCAAACCAGAGAGAAGAAGCAGTAACTAAACTGTTCCATGCAATTGACATAATCTCACTGCTTAGTTCAGGAGTTATGGACTTCAAAGCAAACAACAGAAGTCTCTGAAAGATTACAACCATGATGGGAAAGCACATTGTTTAAGACAATGAAGAAGCAGTAGGACAGATTACATGGGATTTTTAACAGAAAAGTGGGGTAATTAGCTCATTCATAGCATTGGCCAGAGCACTTTGATCATCTTTATAAAGTTTCTGCCATCCTTCACAAAAGCATCAGATGCACAAAGGCAATCATGGCAACATACTATCCACTTGACACCCATTTAGTATGCAAGGCTGAAAAAGAATGTCATCCTTCAACCAATGCTGTAGTTGAAGCTCAAATCCAAAGCTTTGCAATGGATCATCAAAAAGTCTGAAATCAAGCCTATGCACAGACCAGTGGTTTTCTTATCCCCAGAATAAAGGGGATGAAAGTTTTCACTGAAGGGGTCTGATGGATAGGAGGAGTGCTGGCCAGCAACTGGTGCCTAAGGGGTTAAACTTGGGTAGCTAGCAAGGGTGTTGGTAGGGAGCCAGAAGAATCAATGGGGATACACTGCAGAAATTTGAACTAGATATAGATACCTTCAGGTAGTGAGGAAGTAAATGCGTGGTTGCGCAGGTGATGTTGCAGAGAGGGCTTTGGTTTCTTCGACCATGGGACTCTGTTCTGGGCACAAGGATTGTTAGGAAGAGATGGGATCCATCTAACCAAGAGAGGAAGGAGCATCTTCGCAGGCAGGCTTGCAAACCTAGTGAGGAGGGCTTTAAACTAGGTTCATTGGGGGATGGTGACCACAACCCTGAGGGGAGTGGGGAGGTCGGATCCCAGGAAGAAATGCAAAGGGGAACGAGCAGGAAAGGAGGACCCCTGATTCGAATGGAGAAGATAGGGCGATCAACTGGTTATCTGAGGTGTTTGTACACTAATGCGAAAAGCCTGGGCAACAAACAGGAAGAACTGGAGGCCCTGGCCCAGTCCAAGAAATATGATTTAATTGGGATAACAGAGACTTGGTGGGATGACTCACATGACTGGAGTGCTGTCATGGAAGGGTATAGACTGTTCAGGAAGAACAGGCAGGGGAGAAAAGGTGGAGGAGTTGCACTATATGTAAGCGAGCACTACGATTGCTCAGAACTCCAGTATATAGAGGGAGAAAAACCTGTTGAGAGTCTATAGGTTAAGTTTAGAGGTGCAAACAACAGCAGTGATGTTGTGGTTGGTGTCTACTACAGGCCACAGAATCAGGTGGATGAGGTAGATGAGGCTTTCTTTGGACAACTGAGAAGCTTCCAGATCACAGGCCCTGGTTCTCGTGGGGGACTTAAATCACCCTGACATCTGTTGGGAGACCAATACGGCAGTACACAGGCAATACAGGAAGTTTTTGGAGAATGTTGGGGATAACTTCTTGGTACAAGTGCTGAAGGATCCGACCAGGGGCCATGCGCAGCTTGACCTTCTGCTCACAAACAGGGAGGAACTAATAGGGGAAGTAGAGGTGGGTGACAACCTGGGAAGCAGTGATCACGAGATGGTAGATTTCAGGATCCTGACCAAAGGAAGAAAAGAGAGTAGTAAAATATGCACTTGGACTTCAGAAAAGCAGACTTTGACTCCCTCAGAGACCTGATGGGCAGAATCCCCTGGGATGCTAACATGAAGGGGAAAGGAGTCCAGGACAGCTGGCAGTATTTTAAAGAAGCCTTATTGAAGGCACAGAAAGAAACCATCCTGATGCGTAGCAAGAGAGACAAACATGGTAGGAGACCGGATTGGCTTACAGGGGAAATCCTTGGTGAACCTAAGCACAAAAAGGAAGCTTACAAAAAGCGGAAACTTGAACAAATGACCAGGGAGGGGTTTAAATGTACAGCTCAAGAATGCTGGGCGGTTATCAGGAAGGCGAAAGCGCAATTGGAGTTGCAACTGGCAAAGGATTTGAAGGATAACAAGAAAGGTTTCTAGAGGCATGTGAACAAGAAGAAGGTGATCAGAGAGGGTGTGGGGCCCCTACTGGATGAAGGAGGTAATCTAGTGACAGATGATGTGGGGAAATCTGAAGTACTCAATGCTTTCTTTGCCTCTGTATTCACGGAGAAGGTCAGCTCCTGGACTAATGCACTAAGTGATGCAAGATGGGATGAAGAGGGACAGTCCTTGGTGGTTAAGAACAGGTTAGGAACTATTTAGAAAAGCTAAACGTACACAAATCCATGGGTCCGGACTTAATGCATCCGAGGGTACTGAGGGAGTTGGCAAATGTCATTGAGGAACCTTTGGCCATTATTTTTGAAAAGTCGTGGAGATCAGGAGAGATCCTGGATGATAGGAAAAAAGCAAATGTAGTGCCCATCTTCAAAAAAGGGAAGAAGGACGATCCAGGGAACTATAGGCTGGTCAGTCTTACCTCGTTCCTGGAAAAATCATGGTAGGGATCCTTAAGGAATCCATTTTGAGGCACTTGGAAGAGGGGAAAGTGATCAGGAATAGTCAGCATGGATTCACAAAGGGCAAGTCATGCCTGACCAATCTGATTAGCTTCTATGATGAGGTAACTGGCTCTGTGGACATGGGAAAGTCAGTGGATGTGATATACCTTGACTTTAGCAAGGCTTTTGATACGGTCTCCCACAATATTCTTGCCAGCAAGTTAAGGGAATGTGGATTGGATAAATGGACGGTAAGATGGATAGAAAGCTGGCTACAAGGCCGGGCCCAGCGGGTAGTGATCAACGGCTCGATGTCAGGATGGCGGTCGGTTTCTAGCGGAGTGCTCCAAAGTTCGGTTCTAGGACCGGTTTTGTTCAATATCTTTATTAATGACCTGGATGAGGGGATGGATTGCACCCTCAGCAAGTTTGCAGACGACACTAAGCTAGGGGGAGAGGTAGATATGCTTGAGGGCAGAGATAGGGTCCAGAGTGACTTAGACAAATTGGAGGATTGGGCCACAAGAAATCTGATGAGGTTCAACAAGGACAAGTGCAGAGTCCTGCACTTGGGACGGAAGAATCCCAAGCATTGTTACAGGCTGGGGACCAACCAGCTAAGTAGTAGTTCTGCAGAAAAGGACCTGGGGGTTACAGTGGATGAGAAGCTGGATATAAATCAACAGTGTGCCCTTGTAGCCAAGAAGGCTAATGGCATATTAGGTTGCATTAAGAGGAGCATTGCCAGCAGACCCAGAGATGTGATTATTCCCCTTTATTCGGCTCTGGTGAGGCCACATCTGGAGTATTGTGTCCAGTTCTGGGCCTCCCCCCCCCCCACTACAAAAAGGATGTGGACGCATTGGAGAGGGTCCAGCGGAGGGCAACCAAAATGATTAGGGGGCTGGAGCGTATGACCTATGAGGAGAGGCTGAGGGAGTTGGGTCTGTTTAGTCTGCAGAAGCAAAGAGTGAGGGGGGATTTGATAGCAGACTTCAACTTCCTGAAGGGCGGTTCCAAAGAGGATGGAGAAAGGCTTTTCTCAGTAGTGACAGATGGCAGAACAAGGAGCAATGGTCTCAAGTTGGGGTGGGAGAGGTCCAGGTTGGATATTAGGAAAAACTATTTCACTAGGAGAGTGGTGAAGCACTGGAATGGGTTACCTAGGGAAGTAGTGGAGTCTCCATCCCTAGAGGTGTTTAAGTCTCGGCTTGACAAAGCCCTGGCTGGGTTGATTTAGTTGGGATTGGTCCTGCCTAGAGCAGGGGGCTGGACTTGATGACTTTCTGAGGTCTCTTCCAGCTCTATGGTTCTATGATTTTATGATTCTACCTCGTCCGCTCTTTCTTTGTGTGGATTCTAAGTTAAGGTCTGTAGGGAGCAGATGTAATAATCAGAATTACCATGCCTATAAAATGTATTGGACATGGTAGTGAACTGGTACCTGGAAATGGAGATCAGTATAGATTGTGAGTAGAGGGAAAATATATCTACTCATGTCAGGGTATTTTTTTGGTTGTTTGGTTTGAATCCATGCCTTTTCTCCCCCATTCACTATCTAAGAGCTGTTCCCAGAGATTTTCTCTGTGGATGGGTCTACACAGCAGGGCTTAACTCAAAATAAGCTACACAAATTGAGCTACATCAATTGTGTAGTTTATTTCAAAATAGGGATCATCTGCACAGCACTTATTTTGAAATAGAGAACTCTTCCTCTGACTTCCCTTACTCCTCGTACAGTGCGGGTTACAGGAGTCGGAGTAAGAAGTCCTCCAGCTTGACAGTATTTTGACACTATTTTGAAATAACTGCCTGCTGTGTAGATGTGGACTAAGTTATTTCAGAATAACGCTAGTTATTTCAAAATAGTTTTATAGTGTAGACATACCCTCAGTTTTAATTTGCTTTACTTAGTTGATCTGTAACACCTAACAATCAAGTATATTTTATCAAGTATAACTTTAGCTTTGTTAATAAAAATCACATTTTTAACGTGATACTTTTCAGGACACAAGAATCAAATCAGAAAGGGGTCTGTGTGTGTGTATCTGCCTGCTAACACTGAAATGTCAGTTTGTTTTTCTCTTCTTTTTTTTTTTAAAGCTCTTCTGGGGCAAAAGAGCTGGTGGTACCGCTTAGGGAGGAATTCAAGTATTCCCCCATTTTCTTTTTTAGGGTAAATCACCTGATGGTGGCAGCTTTTTTTTTTTTCTCAGAGACAGTGCATCTGTGATTCTGGGGAGTTTTTCTAAGCAGAGCCCATAGATGTAAGGTATTCAAGGTTTCTTGCGGGCCCCCATCTTCTGCACTCAGAGTGTCAGAGAGGGGATCAGCCGGGACAAGGGCAAAGATAGGAATTTTATGAGACCAAGGACTTGTCTCTTTGCAAGAATACCTTTCTGCAATGAATCTTATGCTGCTTTCATCGGCTACACACACACTATCATTGAGGGAGGCAAAATGGTCACACACAGAGTTTGGGGATTCAGATGGAAAGTATGGAAATGACTATGAAGAAGTGCCAAACTATATCACTCTGAAGCAGAGAAAGAATGAAGAATTGTAACTGCTGGTGTGGCGGAGACACCACAAGCACAACTTTCCCCTTCTTGGTCAAGTTGCCCGTTTTGTGTATTCTATTCCAGCATCCAGTGCACCCTCTCAGCTCCTTCTCAGGCTCTGGGCACAAAAATTAAAGAAAATCATACTTCATTAAAGCCCGAAACTGTGGATGATGTTTTTACATGGTAATATATCAAGGAAAATCAGCTGACCCAAGGAAGCTGTCTAAAATGAAATCCCACAATTCAGGGCTGGTAGTTAGCCCTACAGTATTGAAAGAGGTGCCTGGGCTCAGTCCTGACAAGCCCTGGCATTGTCTGGGTGGACAAAGAGCCCCTTCTTATGTGACCTAGAGTAACCATGCCAGCCCAACTCAGCCCCCATGGGGAGCCACAAAGGATGGCCTGCCAAGTCAAGATGTGGCAGGGCAAAAATGAAGCACTATCACCTGGTGATAATATTCCCCTTGCATGTTCCGCGTGGTGGTGGGGGGGGGGTTATTATCTTGTCCCTGGCACAATTTGGACAATTGAAAGTATCATCAGCTTCAGTTACCTCTTTATCGGAAACTAACACTGAGCAATGCAGTTAATCCCCTAACCTAGTCTGGGAGGTTCTGTGATCAATTTAAAAATCCAAGCAGCCTGCTGGAGGATATACTACTCATGTTGGGTTTTTTCCTCAACATCACCAGTAACACATTTCACCACATGCAGCAAACAGCTTTATTGATTGAGACCTCAGCAAGGCTTTAAATCAATGGAATATAGCAGACCGCAGTAAGAAGTGTTGAGCAAGAAGCCTGGAGTCTGACACCCGTCTCAGTCCCTGACATCCCAGCTGCTAGAATGGGATGTGGTCTGTAGAACACTAGTGGCCCATGACTGTCTTGCAAATGGACTACAGGCTCGGGGCTTGCCACTGCTGCCACAACGAGCTTGTACTGGTGTTCCAGCCTTGTGCCCTACCCCTACGAGATTGGAGTACCAGTGTTGGTTTCCTGCTGTGCAGAGGCAGGCAGGAGCCTCATGACCAGATCTAGCTTGCAGGGGAAAGAAGCAGCTCCATACACTGTCACTTTCCCTCCCCATGACTGTGGGAACGGCAACCCAGGAAACAGCTTGTCTGGAGGCTTTCTCACCTGCTCTCATTGGCTGGAATCACAGCCAATGGGAGCATCAGTGGACAGTGCCTGGGAGTGGCAGGAGGCATGGAGCCAGGTAAGTGTCCCCTTTCCCCCTCATGCCCAGACCCTGCACGCCCATCCCCCATGTACCTCCCTCCTGCTGAAACCCTGCACCCCTAACCACACCTGTACCCTCTCTCCCAGACCCCCCATCCTCAGTCCACTCCTACACCCTACCTCCCAGCCAGACCATGCACCTCCACTCCCTCCTGAAGCCATCCTCCTTGCCAGACTCCCCATCTCCACCTCTTCCTGCTGTTACCTTATTTTCACTAAAGACCACCCTAGGGTTATACATATATTGCTTTTATTAAATGCTGCTATTGAATTAAATGGAAAAGGGATTGAACCTGATCACACATATACATCCATACACTCATATACAAACAAAGAAACCCCATCTTGCTTTTGTTTAAAGTTACCAGGCAAGTTTAATGTGGGGGGCGGAGCGGAGACTTCTCTCAGTCTGGACCAATGCACTGATCTTGATGAGACCCAGGGCATCTTGCATGAATCTCTATCTTTCATAGGACTTTTCTCCCATTCAAGTCTATACATTTTGCTGTGTTAGTTCTTAATCAATCACCGTTTTAACATCTGTTATCTGGAAGTGATTCTTTTTCTTTGCCAACTGATATCAGTATGTTGGTGGCATTTCCCAGTGTTATTTCAAGGGTGCTTGCTTTTAACACTCCAAGGCCATCCATAATGTCTTGCATCGGTCTGCCTTGTTTTGGGCCTCAATTTATGGTATCTTGAAACCTCTTCTCCAAACACATTGTAAACACATTTACTCCCCCTTCCCAGGAACTACACAATCATTTCATACATGGGAAAAGGGTTACAATTGTCCATACTAAAGGTATTAATCTATTTCAATACAAAGAATCATCATCATATTTTCTTTATAACAAGCCTATATTCTAATTACTTCTAAGAGCAACAGTGTGATCATGCTGAATCACAATAATCCTTCTGATCACTTTCTCACACAATGGAATATTTCAGAGCTCAGACGGTTACAGAAGTTAACATTCACATTATACTGAAACTTACATTTACATTATACTGCACTGGTCAGAGGCTTTACACAACACCTGCATCCATTTTGTCGTCATGGGCAGTTTGTTGGTGGTCCATGAAAAGGTCTGTAATGAGCAGGGTGGACTAAGGGCCAAAAAGTTCGAGAACCACTGTGCTAGAAGAAGACTGCAAACCCTGAGTGAAAAGGGTATGAATATGAATGGAAACACAATACTAATTTCCTCAACACATGAACTGCTATAGGCAGGAAAACCAACCTTAAACAAAAGAGCTGGTTTCTGGTGTACAGAAATTGAGCTATAAGTGTTAGGAAGACTTTAAGTCACATGCTAAATAGACAGCTAACTGGTTTATTTTATAGTTCAGTTTGTGATTTTGAGCCTTATTAACTTTATTTTTATGCAAAAGGCTATTTGTTCTGGTGTCTTGCACACATTGTTAAACATCTTATTGTACTTTTATTTAGCCATACATCTTTCTTAATCAGTGTGTGCATACACGCATAGTCATGCCTCCTAAGAGGCACCATGAGATACGGTGCTGATGCAGATATGTATAAGAGGTAGAGTAAAGACTGCATGTTGGATACAAATTGATTCTTGTTGATGCAGATTTGGACGCAGATTGAAATGTTTGTATCTGTGCAGGGCCCCAAAGATAAGGGATTTTGTTAGTTTTCAGTGTACATTGTTGGATAGAAGAAAGGAATTGTCTGGCACAAGAAAGAAGAAATTTTGGAAGATATAAACCAGATGTTACATTGAAATGTTAATAGAAATTGCTTAACAGGGTGGCCCCAATTGATACAAGGGACCAATAATTAAATCCTTTAAATGGATCAAACATAAAAAGTCTCCAATAAGGATAAAAGAAATTTATTATGCATCAAGTCACTTACAAGATAACAATGAAAGCAACAGAGAAACAAAGCACTAAAATCTGAGCACTTGCTTGGCATGTATCACATAGGGATCAGACAGTGGGCCCCTCTATTGAGCTCTGAAGTTAGAATATAAAAAAACTGAGGTCACCATGTGCTCAGAGAGTTGGCTGAATCAAGCAAGAAGCTACAGAATCCTACATGAGACCAACACCTGGGACAGCCATATGGAAGAGGATAAGAAGTGGTGAGATTTCATTTTGAAGATTGTATTTCCCCTTCTGTTTCTGTAGTATAAATAAATGCAAGCTGGCTTGTTAAGAATGTACTCTCTCTAGCGGGACTGCAAGTAACCATATTTTAGATTTTAGTTCCTTTTGTAAATCCAAACAAACTGGCCCAAGAGAGATTGAAAACAGTAACTGCAAGCAATTGTTTTTGATATTCTAAACTTATCCCTTTTTGGATCAAACCAGTCAAACAGCTAACAGTGTCTTATATCTCAGTGCATCCTTGTAAATGTGATAAATGTTAGATAATAAAGAATTGATGATAATAATTAAATATAATAAGAAATCTTGGTAATTTGCATTGTTCCTTGATATAACTGCTGAGCCTCAACTAGAGTTGGCAATAATTGCTTTCAAGACTCTATGTATGGTACGTACCTGGAACAATGGCTTTGTCTACACTTGAGCAGTGTATTGGTGATTGTATATTAATGTGCCTCTGTGTAAATTAATATATTGTTGATTAGTTAAGAATTTCCAAGTATCCTGACTTGAGAATTTTGTAAGTTTGATTTAGTTGAGAAGAAGCCAGCATTACAATTAATAAGCTAACTCAGTACAAAGGGATTATTCTGTTTGATTCCTTTCTATACTGGCTATACCACTTATCCATTTGTTGAATCTAGTTTTAGATTTCTTTAAAATCTAACAGGCATGCTGTCAAAATGATAAAAAATGACCTTCTTTCATGCTTATAAGAGTTAAACTACCCAGTGACTACTTAAGGATAATGAAAATGCATTTATAAAAATCAAGATGGGCTCATGCATAGTTTGCAAAGAGGAAAAAAGGCTAAACTTTGCAATGTTTTGCGCAATAAATACCATGAACAGTTCTACTCCAAACTGTGACCTGTGCTATGAAGGAACATTAGCCTTCATTGCCACTAAGAGGATAAAGTTCCTTCATACCTGTCCTAGTCTAGCACACCACTTCCTAAATCTAATTAATTGAATTATCATTCCCTCTCTGAGCACAACTAGCAACAGAACAGGAAGAAGAGAAGACACTGGTCCTCAAAATAAATAATTTTTAAAGGGCCTCCAAATAGAAAGCTATTATATTTCTGCTTCTAGTCCCCACTCCTGCCATTTGTGCAAACTGTTCCAGTGACTTAAGCCACCATACTGTCAAGAATCCCCTTTTTTTCCCTCTGAGCTCTTTGCCAAGTAGAAGGAAACCTTCTTCAAATGTCTATTTTTTTAAATGGATCAAATCTTGTGTTTTGTGCTTATGATTGCATGAGATTGCAATAACTGCAGGTGCAATGATAGAATGTAGACCTGTAAGTATCTAATTCTGAGTATAAAAGTGAAAGCTGGCTTTAAAATATGTCTTTGGTATCCAACAAGACAGGGATTGCTTTTAACCACACTCATCAAATTTCTGTATTGCTTTGTCATGATCTGTGGAGTGCTGCCTCCATGGTTTTGAGAACTGTAGTGAAAACACTTTATTTAAGATAATGGTTTATATAAATATATGTCCAAGGTCAGTGCTATTTTGATCCTCCTTGTCAGTAATAATTGGTTCAAGAGAAAACAAAATCCTTACCAACTTAGAACTAAATATATATGACCAAAGTACATCTGTCTCGTTAATTTATTTTTTTTAAATTAAGTTTTATTATCTAACCAGGTGACCTCTATCAGATTCCTTACTCTCACTCAGTCTCCACTTAACTGATTTATCATCATCTTTCCCCAGATTGTGTGTCTTGTTTTTCTTCAGCCTTCTGCCAAGCTCCATATGACATCATACCTTGAAAGGTGTGTCAGGGTTATAGAATCACCTGACAGAGTTTGAGCTCCCCCAAAAAGCCACATGCATGCCATATTATAGATGCCATTTTGTACTCTCTCCATTCAAATAGCTAGTCTTTGCTCAGTGTGTGCAAGGTATCCCCCTCTGTATCTGACCCACAAAAGATATGAGTCTGTGACCACTTCTTTCTTGGGGCTTTTGCTCAAACTGCATGAGGCTTGCTATTGGCTATGAAAGTCCTAGGCTCAATTAGAGTTTACAGAACAGCATCATTTTGAAGAGATCTTCCTGTCTCTGCTTCTAGCAGTCCAGGGTTTAGAGTCACTTTGAACATGGGGTTACATCCCTGACCATCTTCGCTAATTGCCATCCTCTGTGAATTTATTTAGTTTTTTTAACCCATGTATACTATTGGCCATTGCAATACCCCAAGGCAAAGAGTTCCACATATTAGTTGTGTATAAAAGTGTTTTCTCATGTTTTTATTCAACTTGCTGTCTATTAACTTAATCAGATGGCACCTGGCTTTTGTTCTATGGGTAAGGATAAATAACACTTTTTTTCCAGCACTGTGACTCTGTGGATCTCTATCACATCCTCTCTTAATCATCTCTCCTTTTATGAAGCTGCTCTATACCACTGATCATCTTTGTTCCTTTTCTCTGTAATCTTTCTAGTTGCACTATATCCTGTTTGAGATTGGACAACCAGAGCTGGCTACTGTATTCAACATTGTTTTATATGGTAGTATGGTATTCTTTTATTCCTTCCCTAACCATTTCTAATATTTTGTTATCCTTTTTGACTTCAGCTATGTGTTGAGCTGAAATTTTCAGAGAACTATCTATGATAACTCCAAGATCTTTCTTGAGTGATACTAATTTAGAACCATTATTATATATGTGTAGTTGGGACTGTATTTTTCCAGTATGCATTATTTTAACTATTTTGAAGAAAAAAATACACAAAAATGAAACACTTTAAAAAAATGTCCATGGAAAAGATAATAC
Source organism: Pelochelys cantorii (assembly GCA_032595735.1). NCBI lineage: Eukaryota > Metazoa > Chordata > Testudines > Trionychidae > Pelochelys > Pelochelys cantorii. Next base: position 59,548,298 of record CM064328.1, on the reverse strand, counting down.
TTTCAAACACGCTCTAGAGCTATAACAAAGCATTTATAACCATAAAGCAAAGTATCCCAAAATCATGGAAATACTCTTTTCCTTGTTCACCACTACCTCTGCAATGGTGGAGGAACAAGGCTTTTCTTTGCTTTTTCTGGCCCTCCCTCTCAGATCTTTCTCTACTCCATCACAAAAAGAATACAAATACTGAATATATAATAATTGTATTCAACTTTTCTCCACCGTCTGTCCTCCCAATAGAAAACAAATGTTGAACTTGGCTACTATCCCACTTCTATTTGAAATGTCATTGTCAGCAAATATCTCACAAAGCCAGGTATGGGTTGTTTAGGGTCACTGGATGGGCTACAATATGAAAAGTAGGTTTAAAAGAACACACACGAGGCATTTTACAGAGGGAGTAGTGGAAAGTAGAATGGACTTTTACTTCAGGTGGAGGCATGAAATGATAATGCATTTAAGCAGAGAATGAATTGTTAAATGGCTTTCAATAAATTAATAGAGCATTAGGTTTCTGCTTGCAAAAAGTTGTCAATTTCTGCAACTTTTGAGAGGTTAAGGAAGAATTTTGCTTACCCCCACCACTTAATGTATGGTATCTTTTTTTGAGAGAGAATAGGGATTCAACATGATGTTTTTCATATCTGTTTATGTTAAAAGTATCATACAATATAAAAAGGTGGTAAAGGTATCTTCAAAGTATTCCAGGCAAGAAGGGCACATGGCACACCGGTTACTGTCCTAACCAGCTGCGTTGGCAGTAGGATATAGGACAACAAATATGGGGCTGCTCCTACTTTCTTTGAAAATTCCTACTGAAATCGCTGAAAGGTTTGGTGGTAAAAAAGACTTCATATTAGGCTCTTAAACTCTTTTTCTTCTACAAAAGGACCTTTCAGCAGGTTATTTTTAAAATGTCTAAGGTTTGCCATTCAGAATTTTAGCTTTGTTCACCTTGATTTATAAGAGATATTTGTATAAATATGTGATCAAAGTAGTATTAAATGACTGGTCATATTCCTGAGATTAAAGTGCATTTTTGGTTACCTAACTAAAAATGAAATAGACTATTAAACATTCATTAGATATGTTAAGCTTCAAAAAGTAAGTTTATGTAGGACATCATAAATTTTAAGGTACTGCCTTACATAAGAAAGTAAAAAGTTCTTTTTTTATTTTAATTTTAATTTATAAACATAGGCCCTGATCTTAAAAATGCTTAAGTATGCAAATAGCTTGACTGATGTGAGGACTCACCACTTGGAAAGCAAGTACTACTGTAGAAAAGACCAGAGGCTTGTTTTACTGTGATTTACCTAGAAATCCGATTACCCTTACTACTTCTCCTTATAATGAGCAAAATATGTTCCTCTTCACCAATTAAACAGTAGTCTGTGTAACAGACAATTCAGATCTATCACACTGACAACTCAGATGTGTCAAGAAATTTAGCATAGTTATGAGACAACAAAAATCTATATCGGACATTTTCATGATCAACTAGAAAAAGCTGGAAAACAGTTTAATAATTTTCTAGATTTTATTTAGCTTGACAAATTGACTGTTGGCCCTTCAATGTGCAGATGTTTATCTGCATAAATAACTTACATTGAGAGGACAGGAGCTCCTAAACACAACAAAAGCTAGCTACACAGTTACTATAGCTTCTTGACTGGTGCAAAATAATAGAGACTATAAGTTAATTTTCTTCCAACCTTGCAAAGCAGCTCAGCTGAAACATTTTCATAATGAATTGCTTTTGAATTTTTCTTCTCATCAACTTTCTGCAGTTGTTGTTGTAGTTCTTGCTTTAACTGCGTGTTCTTACGTGTGGGAGGAGTGGAAAAGGGTATGAGGTGACACTTCAAGGGGACTGATCAGTGATAATGAATTACCTACCTTTTCAGCTTTATTATCATATTTCAAAGGTAGCTTCCCTCCTCCCACCCCCGCCCCCCACCTGTAGCAAAGTATTTGGGATGCCTTATGGGATATTGTACTGGGAAAGAGATTAGTTAGAGCAGATTCAAATCTAGTTGTTTTAATAAGCCCCTTAGTCATTTGCCTCAGACAATGGCAGTCACAAGATCATAATTAAGGCTTCTAGCTCTTGGAAAATGTGCTCTGTGTTAGCAAAGCAAGAGGTTGAAAGGTACAGTATGTTGTAACATTATCACATCAAAAGGAGTCTATTGTTCATTTCTGATCTTGGAAGCTGCTCTGTAATTGGCTCTGACAAATGGAGTGTGTATGTACAGGAGGGGGGAAATGTACTTACTGCTGGAATTGTCATTCATTGGATGGAGCAAGTTTAAGGTAGCATATGTAAGTGAAGGACTACAGTGGGATGTACTTCTTGAGTTACAACATGTGTCAAACACCTGTCAGAAATCATCTAGATAATACATAGTGCTGTTGTGAGGACAGGGGACTGGCCTAAATGACTTCTTGGTGTCCATTCAGTCCTCTGAATTCTATGGCCTAGTACCACTTTGTATGGTTACACTTCCTAGTGGACCCAACTGCTGGGTCTCGCATGCTTCCAAATCAGCAAAGTTTGAGCAGCGTATAGTCACTGCTTCTAGCTGTGGGTCTGTAGGGCACACTCCTAGGCTCAGACCTTTTTTCTGAGTCCATCTTTGGGACTCCCTTGACCAACAGCCCTAGTTCCTGAAAACAATGCCTCAGACCTCACTCACTGCCCTTCTTCCCACATCAGTGGCACACACTCTGCCAGAATTCTGCTTAAGCTGTGGAGTTCTAGTTTGTTCTGTTTGGGACAGTGTGGCAGGGAAGGAAATAGAACTGCCTTAGCAAAGCACAGCTTTATTCTTGAAAGTCTTCAAGAGTTACAGATTTTTGAAAATAGAAAGAAGTTCTGTGAAATGCTCCCCCTGATGCATTTTGGGCTCACATCTTCAGCTAGTCCAAGATCTGTCAGTGCTCAAGCTGAGCAGAGCCCCTTCTGTCTTCCCTTTCAGACATTTCCAGTTTAGATCTGGCAGTGGTTGGTCCTCGCTACTCTGTACAGCTGCTCTGAAAATGGCAACTGTTGGAGACAGGATACTGAGCTAGATGCAGCATTGGTCTGAAACAGGATAGCTGTCCTTTTGTTCAGCTTTTTGTCCAAAATCTCAACCTGGCAACTGAAGACCAGAAATCTGTATGCACAAGGTGAGTGCGGTTTTTGCTCTTTCCCAGGCCTGCTCTTCTATTCTTGCCACCTCCTTCCCTGAGTCCTGGTATTGGTGGAAGAAGGAAAACCAAGACACACACACTCACACCAGCATCTGCACATGCTCTCATCCACCAAAGTGTTGGGAATGGAGAGCTGCAGTGGTAGCAAGGAGCAGCAGCTCTCGAAGAGCTAAGGGTATGGTGGGAGGGTGTTTGGAAGCGAGGTGGATAGGAGAAGCTGGCAGCATGTTCAGAGGGAGGAAGTCATAACACAGTAAATGTAGCAGCTGAGACTGTCTGCCCCTTCCCAGGTGAGGGAAAATCAGTCAACTAAGGATGAATATAAGCAAACACACATATGCAGGGGCAAGATTAGAAAGACAAAGCCACAAAGTGAGCACAGTCTAGCTAGAGACACAAAGGGAAACAAGAAGACATTCTATAAAAATATTAGAAGGAAGAGGAAGACCAAGGACAGGGTAGGCCCATTACTCAGTGAGGGGGAAGAAACAATAACAGGAAACTTGGAAATGGCAGAGGTGCTTAATGACTTCTTTGTTTCAGTCTTCACCAAGAAGTTTGATGATGTTGAAGGAATGACTAACATGCTGGTGGAAATGAGGTAGGTTTAGAAGTTAGAAGAAAAAAAGAAAAACTTAAAAATCACTTAGAAAAGTTAGATGTCTGCAAATCACCAGGGCCTGATCAAATGCATCCTAGAATACTCAAAAGAGCTGATAGAGGAGCTGTCTGAGACTTTAGCTATCATTTTTTTTAAATCATGGAAGATAGGAGAGATTCCAGAAGGCTGGAAAAGGTCAAATATAGTGCCCATCTATAAAAAGAGAAATAAGAACAAGCCAGACATCTACAGACAGGTCAGTTTAACTTTGTGCCAGGAAAGATAATGGAGTAGGTAATTAAGAAATTAATCTGCAAACCTCTGGAAGAAAATAAGGTGATAGGTGACAGCCAGCATGGATTTGTAAAGAACAAATCATGTCAAGCCAATTTGATCGTTTTCTTTGATAGGATAACAAGTCTTGTGGATAAGGGAGAAGCAGTGGACATGGTACACCTAGACTTTAGTAAGGCTTTTGATACGGTATTGCATGACCTTCATATGAATAAAGCAGGCAAATACAACTTAGATGGGGCTCCTATAAGGTGGGTGCATAACTGGCTGGATAACCATTCTCAGAGAGTAGTTATTAATGGTTCACAATCCTGCTGGAAAGGTATAACAAGTGGGGTTCCACAGGGGTCTGTTTTGGAACCGGTTCTGTTCAATATCTTCATCAGCAATTTAGATATCGGCATAGAGAGTACGCTTATTAAGTTTGCAGCTGATACTAAGCTGGGAGGGGTTGCAACTGCTTTGGAGGATAGGGTCATCATTCAGAATGATCTGGACAAATTGGAGAAATGGTCTGAGGTAAACAGGATGAAGTTTAATAAAGACAAATGCAAAGTGCTCCACTTAGGAAGGAACAATCAGTTTCACACATAGGGTATAGCTACACTAGCCACCCTAGTTCGAACTAGGTGGCTAATGTATTCATTCGAACTTGCAAATGAAGCCCGGGATTTAAATATCCTGGGCTTCATTTGCATGTTTCCGGGCGCTGCCATTTTTAAATGCCCGGTAGCTCGAACTACCTGCAGGAGGAGTAACGGTAGTTCGAATTAAGAGTGTTAATTCAAACTACCTAGCCCGTGCCGCGTGTAGCCGCGGGCAGGTAGTTCGAGCTACCGGGCATTTAAAAATGGCAGCGCCCGGGAACATGCAAATGAAGCCCGGGATATTTAAATCCCGGGCTTCATTTGCAAGTTCGAATGACTACATTAGCCACCCTAGTTCAAACTAGGGTGGCAAGTGTAGCCATACCCATACAGAATGGGAAGCAACTGTCTAGGAAGGAGTATGGCAGAAAGGGATCTAGGGGTTATAGTGGATCACAAGCTAAATATGAGTCAACAGTGTGACACTGTTGCAAAAAAAGCAAACATGATTCGGGGATGCATTAATAGGAATGTTGTGAGCAAGACACGAGAAGTCATTCTTCCACTCTACTCTGCACTGATTAAGCCTCAGTTGGAATATTGTGTCCAGTTCTGGGCACCACACGTCAAGAAAGATGTGGAGAAGTTAAACAAGATGCAGAGAAGGTCTAGAAAACATGAGCTATGAGGCAAGGTGGAAGGAATTGGGCTTGTTTAGTTTGGAAAAGAGAAGACTGAGAGAGGGGACATGATAGCGGTTTTTAGGTATCTAAAAGGGTGTCACAAGGAGGAGGGGGGTAAATTGTTCTTTGGCCTCTGATGATAGGACAAGAAACAATGGGCTTAAACTGCAGCAAGGGAGGTTTAGGTTGGACATTAAGATAAACTTTCTACCGGTCAGGCTGGTTAAACACTAGAATAAATTGCCTAGAGAGGTTGTGGAATCTCTATCACTGGAGATATTTAAGAGGAGGTTAGACAGACATCTATCAGCAATGATATAGACCGTGGTTGGTGTTGCCATGAGGGCAGCGGACTAGACTTGAAGATCTCTCAAGGTCCCTTCCAGTTCTAGTGTTCTATGATTCTGTGCCTCCCTCTGGGGCATCTGGTATTGGCCACTGCAGAGAGGATACTGGGCTAAATGGACTGTTGGTCTGACCCACTATGGCCGTTCTTATGAACCAGTAGGGATTTTCCCCGAAGACTGAGGGGATTTCCATGGAGACCTAAAACTTGGTCAGAAAATCTATAGCCTACAAGGAAAGGTCATAGAGTTGGTAGGTCTTTCTTCCTATTAATTAACTATTTTGTTATCTCTTGTTTTATATTAGGCCTCGAAGGGCAGTTTCTTCCTCTTTGGATTCCACCTGCCATAATGGGGCCAATTGTGAATGGGGCTTTTCAGTGCTACCACAGTACAAATATAATAATTGGTCAACTCCTTTGCATATATAACTCCAATGACCTAAAAAGTGTGTTATTCCTACAGAGCATTTGGCCCAATAGCTCCCTTCATGTGTTACAAAATCATCCTTATAATCTGCTGGAACATAAAGTTGTCATAATAGTGGTAGATTCATCATTGAGAAACACAGAACTAACATAGTTATTGCTCAGTTCAGATAGAATTATTCATGCCGAAAATTCACCAGGACAGCTCTCTGGATCAAACTGGAATAGAATGGATTCAGGCTGCTATTTTTTATTTGTGATGTTTAGCAGATAAATTAAAAGCGCATGCTTGATAGGGTTATCTCCCACGCAGAAACATGTGCAAAAGCAACTCATGATCCTCAAATACATACACAATTTAGCTTATTTGAATTTTTGTTATGCGTCCTTATGTTTTTGCTCTTTCAAACACTGAAGAGGCAAATATATTTCCTATGATATGACCAAATCTGCCTTTGGATAAATGTACACAACTCCACTGAAGTCAGTAGCAGCTAGACACAGACATATTGGATGATAGAATTTACCCTGTGATATTTAATTTTGAATGTATGCTAAATTTGGGATCTGACTTTGTTAGTGTTTGTGTTTAGGTTTTGCTTGGTTTCTTGCATTCTCAGTCCTTTTCCTGTAATACTGTATTTGATAATGAACACAAGTTCAGTTAGGAGGAGTTTTTGTTGGCTATGGTTTACATTGCCCACTGTATGGCCCAGTGTAAGGATATATAGTGGCATTTGGGACTCAGTCAAATCATTTGTCAATAAAAGTACTTGTCTGACTTTGAGTTACAATTTTTAGGTTATATTATTTGTAGAACACTGAGAGCATCATAACCTGTTTTTTACTTATTTTGGCATTTTGTATACTTTCATGGCTAGTTTGAGCTATTTATCTGAAGATGGCAAGCACCCAGCCAAAATGTTTTTATCAATACTAAGAATGTATTTTAAAACATTATGTTTGTGTGAAAGACTAGATGCTGAAGATGTGGGCTAAAAGCACCCCCAAAGTAAATCCATTGTCTACACTCAATTGGCACCAAAGATAAAATATTGTTTGTTTTAATTATTTATGATATAATTATAATTATCATTTCAAAATGGATGCATAGTTAGAAAGCATGCTTACAAATCAAAAGTTCACTAGCTTTTTGAAAATGTATAGATGGCCTAATGGGCTGCCAATGCTCAGATTATTACATTTCCTTGGCTCTGACTTGCATTAAGTACTGTACTATAATAATAATGATTCATCATCAAGGATGACTTGAAGACCATTTTAAAGGACTTCCATACTGAAAAAAAAGCCTAAAGCCTTCAAAGATATCTTAATAAAACTTAAAAGATTATGGAAGGCAGATGGACTTTGCAATGTTTGTACTTGCCATACTATCTAACTCCTTGCATCAGCATAACAGGCTCCAAATATGTGTCAATACTAATTCTTTGCTGCTGGAGAGATCAGAGTTGGGAGGAGCTTTGTTGTGAGATTCTCCACACCACTTCTCACAAAGGATATGACATTCTTTTCTGTGTAGAGCCACATAATGCAAAGAGGGGACAAGTAGATGTGTAGCATCCCCTGTAAAGGCTGCCTCTTCCTCCTCTTTGCCTGCCTGCCTGCCTGCCTGTACCGATCTGAGGAGCATAGCAAAGGTTAGGGAGTCAGCAGGGGAAGAGAAGGCCCCTTCTCACACTTACCTTTCTGTTCAGCAGCCCGTAATTACAGTAAGAACTGCACTGGAAAGCTTGTGCTACATGACATCTGACTTAAGAATTACTCAATGACATCACAACAAATAGACTGGTAGCACTTTATATACGAACAAAACATGTAGATGGTATCATGACTGCTTGCTGTCATATTTGATCATATGAGCCCATGCTTTGTTTTAGGTTGTGTGCAACTCTGGTATGTGTATCATTATATTAAGGTGACTTTGGAACAGCCTTTTTAAATTATTAAATTTTTAAATAAACATGAATTTCTGTATGTCTGAATTTTTTTTAAATGTCAATGGAAATCACAGGATATCAATTTACAGAGGAATTATGTAAGGTCCTACTTCCAAGTATATAAATGGCATTTACTACACCTTTGCTTGTTCTGTAGAGCCAAGCATGGATACAGTAGTGCAAGTTACTTTATAGATTTTAATACCTAATGTTATGCTATGTCAATTCTATTCTTTATAGGGTCTGATAGCGTGCTATTATCACGATTATCTCAAGATCTGATTCAGGTGCATTATTTATTTTTTCTTTTGTTTTCAAATGAACTCACTGTATCAACTTTTTAACACACATAGTAATCACATACACTCTATTAGTCAAATTTAAAAGAACCACATACTATAAAGAAAGAACAAAAGTAAGGACCCCAGTAAGGGAGCTCATAATGTTTCTCTGTTGTAACCCTCTGCATCTGAACACCCAAAAGGAGCTGTCTGCTACTGTAATGGTGACTTCTCTGCATTTAAAGGGTGTGGTGTTGACAAAAGTCATAACAAAGTACAAGCTCTATGCAGCATCCCAAAATTGCCATAATACAGTTCAGAAGATTTTCTGGAAACTTGAAATAAAGCCCATGTAATCACTTTTGACTGAATATATTTTTCTTAAAAACATATTTTGCCAAATTCTAAATAGTCGGGCTTTTCTGTCAGTATCTAAAGCCACAAGTGATCTCAAAGTCAAATCTGTCACTGCATTATGAACTTTAATATAAGAACATCCATATTAAGTCAGACCAATGGTCCATTTAGCCAGTAGCCTGTCTTCTGACAGTGGCAAATTTCAGGAGTTTCAGCAGTAATGAACAGAACAGGCAATGGAGTGATCCATCCTGTCCCTGCTTCTGAATAACAGAGGTCAGGGACTTTCAGAGCATAATGTTGCCTTAGTGTTTACTTTAGTGTCAGACACTTGCTTAAATACATTTACGCTTCATCTGAATTTTCAAATACTACCTAGCAGAAGCAAAGTGGATAGAAGAATGAAATAATCAGAATTTGCCCTCCAAAGCATGAAATTTGATTTCAGGGCTGAAGCCAACTCTGAGTCTTCTATTGACTTCAGTGAATGTTGGATCAAGCCCTTCAAAGCTAGCCAGGAATAGACCCAGAGCACAGCTGCAGAAGCATCTGAAATTGCTCTTCCTGACTGAGGCTATGTCTAGACAGCACTGCGTCCAAGGAATGCATCTGCTTTTTCCAAAAAAATTTTTGAAAAAGCGGACATGCTCTTTCACCATCCCTGTAAACCTCGTTTTACGAGGAATAAGGGATGTGTCGAAAGAGCACTTTTTTCCGAAATTTGGCACCATGTAGAAGCACCAAATTTCAGAAAAGCCTCTTTTGACAGTAAAGTGGAAAAAGATACGCAATTTGCGTACTGCAAATTGCGTTTCTTTGTCCAATTTACCCTGGCAGCCTGAGAGAGCTGAAATGCTAAACTGAAGAGTTCAGAAATCTGAAGACAAAACAAAATAACCCCTGAGAGAGATTTCCATGCTGAAATGCAAATTCTATTCCATAGTCCATACAGAAAAAAACAAACACTGTGGTGGTGTTAATAATGGTACTATTTCTTGAAATGACCAAGGACCTCTCAGGAAAACGTCATAGAAGTGGGCTGATGCTGAGCTCTCTAGTTCCCACTTGAAAAAATGTTATGTTAGGCTTACCTATGTCATCACCTCTCTGTCCCCTCATCTTGATCCTGGATATATTATAAAGATGTCATATCACATGGAATATATGTTTGCCTGTGGCACCTTATCTTAAGAGAGAGAGAGAGAGAGAGAGCACAAATGTAAGGGCTGCAGATGGGGGTAACACAAAACATTTAAAGACGTGGAGTAAATTCCATGTGAGGTATGATTGGAAAGACTAACACTGCTTACAAAGGAGATAAAGTGAGAAGTGATAGAGGATATAACAAGTAACAAAATATAGAGAAGGTAAATCAGGTACTCTCATTTATTCTCTCAGGGTATGTCTACACAGCAAAGTTATTTCGAAATAACAGCCGTTATTTCAAAATAACTTTACCAGCGTCTACAAAGCCAAACCGCTATTTCTAAATTAAGTCGAAATAGTGGAGGGCTTATTTCAAAATTGGTAAACCTCATTCCACAAGGAATAGTGCCAATTTCAAAATTGCTATTTTGAAATAAGTGCTGTGTAGACGCTTATTTCGAAATAGGGGGCCTCCAGCCCTTCCCAGGGTGCCCTGGTGGCCACTCTGGCCCCAACCAGGAAAACTCCTCTCCTCCCCGCTCCCCGGAGCCCTTAAAGGGGCAGACTCTGGCCACAGTGCCTGTACCATCTCCAAGCCTGCCAGCCCAAAGCCAGCAGTCACTGCACCTGACCCAGTGGCCCCAGCATGAGCCAGGCAGCCAGTGCCAGCCAGCCCTCCACCGCTCCCCAGGACCAGTCTGCCAGTTCCCAGGAGCCTGCCAGGGGCCGGAAAAGGTGGGCACCTTCCTGGTCCAGTGCGGAGATCAGGGACCTAATTCAGGTTTGGGGGGATGACTCCAATGCCCATGATCTCCGCACTAAATGGAGGAACGCAACCGTCTACAGGCGGATGGCTGCCAGCCTGGCCACCAAAGGCCACATACGAACCCAGGAGCAGGTTTGCATGAAAATAAAGGAGCTGCAGCAGGCATATGCCAGGGCCACAGGGGGCAGCTCCCAACGAGGGGCAGACCCAGACCCCTGCCCCTATTTTGATGCCCTGGACCACATCCTGGGGGGCAGGATGGTTAGTGCCCCCCAGGTGGTCATCGACCCTGGGGCAGAGGGCCCTGACCAGGAAACGGAGGAGGAGGAGAAGGAGGGCCAGGAGCCGCAGGAGCCTGGAGGGAGCATCCCACAGAGTCAGGGCACATCTCCCTCCACCGCCATGCTATATACAGCACAAGGGCACGGGTGCAGTCCCGGGCCAGCTCCCACTCCTGGGTATAGCAGGACATGCTGAACATGGCCTGTGTGCAAGGACATCGGCTCCGATGGTGCAGAGACCTGCCATCCTCGCCTTGCAGAGGCGGGCTGGGCTTCACCCACTGTGTCCCCAGGGATAACTGACCACTTCTCTTGTTTCTCCACAGCTGCAGCAGCTGTGAGTGCAGGGCGCACCACCCCGCCCAGGACATCCTCCCACACCCATAACCAGAAGGAGTACCAGCGGCAGCACCTGGGGATCCTGCGAGGCCAGCACCGCACCCTGGACTACTGGGTGCATGAAGACCTGCAGCTCTGGCGGGAGAGCTGGTGGGAACTGTTTGCCCAGGGCCGTGCCATGTGCGACCACCTGCAGACCCTGGTACACAGATTGGTGCCTCCTGCCGCTCCACCCCTGCTGCCTCCCCAGCTATCGCTCCTCCTTCCACTCCTGCTCCCCTTCCCGCTTCTTCCTCCCCACCCTCCCCTCCCCCCGGGGATGCTGAGGCCCCCACACTCACAGTCCTGGGAGACAGGTGGGCCGACAAGACCCCCAACCCTGAGCTTCTTCTCCCCCTTTCTCCCCTTGACTCCCCCTGCCAGTTCCCTCCTCCCAGGTTTACCCCTCCCCCTCCCACCCTCTTGCCTCCTCTCTCCCACCTTCCTTCCCCCCCACCCCAGTTTTGTTCAATAAAGAGAGATTGTTTTCTTCAACACGTGTCTCTTTATTTTACATCGGGAAGGGGGGTTAGGGAGGGGTAAGTGGAAGGACGTGAGAGTGGAATGAGGCACAAGCCCCCAGTGGGGCACACCAGGGAGACTTCAGTCCTCCTCCATTTGGAAGCTCTCCCGCAGGGCCTCCCCGATACAGACAGCCCCCTGGTGGGCCTCCTGGCTGGCAGCCATGCGGGGCTGCGTGTACAGGCTGGCCAAGAGGTTGGCCTCTGCCATCCAGACTGGCAGGAAAACCTTCCCCTTCCTCTCGCACAAATTGTGCAGCACACAACACGCTGCCATCACGTGTGGAATATTCCACTCGGAGAGGTCCAGGCGGGTGAGGAGGCATCTAAATCGGGCCTTCAGCCGGCTGAAGGCACCCTCAACCACAATGTGGGCCCTGCTGAGCCTGGCATTAAAGGCCTGTCGGGAGGGGTTGAGGTGTCCCATGTAGGGCTTCATGAGCCAGGGTTGTAGGGGATAGGCCGCATCCCCCAACCGGCAGACAGGCATGTCCATGTTCCTGACCCTGATGTGGTGGTTGTGGAAGAAAGTCCCAGTGTGCAGCCTCTGGCACACGGAGGAGTTGCGGTAAACCCGCGCGTTGTGTGCTTTGCCGGACCAGCCCACGTTAATGTCCACGAACTGGCCCCGGTGGTCAGACACAGCCTGCAAGATAACCGAGAAGTATCCCTTCCGGTTTATGTAACAGGGAGGCCTGATGTTCCGGGGCACGGATGAGGATGTGTGTCCCGTTGATTGGCCCCCCCTCTCCCCCCCCCCGCAGTTGGGGAAGTCCAGACCGCCAAAACCCTTGATCACCTCAGTGAGGCAGATGACTCTGCGGAGCAGCACTCTGTTGATGGCCTTGACCACCTGCAGAGGGACACACAAAACCAAGAGTCACTGGGGTGCCAGGGTGGCTGAGAGTGCCCCCTCCCTGCCACTGCCCCATGCCCCCACTCCCCAGGAGCAACCCTCTCTGTAATCCTGGCCACCACGGGCAGTCCTTAGTGTGCGGGAGACAGAACAAACCCTCCCGGGGGGGGCGATTGTCACCACCTCCCCCCTTTTCCCTAGGGCAGCCCATCCCCTCCTTGCACACACCCCTCCTGGCACAGTGGCCGGAGACTGCCATAGCTGCATGAGCACTGCTCTGATGGTGGATCTCCCCAGGCCAAACTGGTTCCCCACAGATCGGTCGCTATCCGGCGTGGAGAGCTTCCAGAGGGCAATGGCCACACGCTTCTGGAGGGGAATGGTGGGCCTCATGTGCGTGTCCCGTCGCTACAGAGCAGGGGCAAGCCACTCACAGAGCTCGAGGAAGGTGTCCTTCTTCATCCTAAAGTTCTGGGTCCATTGTTGGTCTCCCCAGCGCTCCAGGATGATGTGGTTCCACCAGTCACTGCTGGTGTCCAGATGCCAGATGCGGCGGGGCATGCTGGTGTCCAGGCGCTGCAGCTGCTCCTCCATGTACCCCAGGAGGGTCTGGATGACGGCCTGGGAGTTGGGCAGCAGCAGATGCTGCCAGGCAGCTTGCAGAAACTGCTGCCAGGCTCGCAGCAACACATCCAAAAGAAGCACGAGAGTGCCCAGGGCCATAGAGCAGCTCTGGCTCTATGCTGGAGAGTGCTGTGGTGTCCCGAGTGAGGGCAACCAGAGCACACAGAGAAAAAAACGCTTTGCTGTCCCTCAGCGAGGTAGGCAAGCAAGCAGGGAAATCTGAGAACCGGCTGTCCAGGGGGGGTCCCTTTAAGCACAGGCCTCAGATAGCCACAGGCAGCAGCCACACTGTAGGGAATAATTCCGGACACACTGGGTGCAGGTGAAACCAAGCAGGGGATTTATTGGTTCACACAGCTGGTGGAGTACCCATCAGGGGTTAGCCTGCTGAGCACTAACTTAACCAAAACATACATTAGATTATATAGGCAGCAGATGGACAGAGGGGAAGTGATTTGATAGGTCTAGGAGTGGAAATTAGATGAGCACATAAGCCAATGAACTACGAAGATTACACAGTATCTCTGCCCATCGCCAATTAAACATGTTATCACTCATACAGGTAGTTATTCCTAACAAGCTAAATAAGCCAACATAAACAAAATGGACATGTTGATGTTAACTTTTTTTTGCTGAAATTGTGATGTGTCTACTGCGAGATGACTACTTCCTTGCATTGGCAGAGTCCTTGGGATCCAAGCTGATTAATCTGAAATTACAGGAGACAGTGAGAAAACCGCACAGCCTGGCTGGTACCAGCCAGGCCTTATCAGAGTGAGGCACCTTTGGAATGTAGTTGCCAGGGGAACCAGGGTCACGGTAGCTGCCTGTCTGTGTGCTTCCCAGGCCTGGCCTAATGATTTCGGATTTGAGTACTCAGTTCTCAGCAAGATACCATGGACTGCCTCAGTTTACCCTACACATACAAAGTAACTCCTGACCTGATGCCCTGCTGGAAGTGGTTTCAGCTGGCCTTAAATGCAATTCAGCATCCAATCAGTGTGGACGCGCTATTTTGAAATAGCAAAATGCTATTTTGTGTCTAGATGCATTATTTCGAAATATCTTATTTCAAATTAACTATTTTGAAATTAGATATTTCGAAATAATGCTGTAGTGTAGACATACCCTCATATAAGACAAGAACAAGCCAACCAATTTAAATATGTGAACTAGCTCCATGTAGCCCACATGAAGTGGGATGAAAATCCCATGTGCCATTGTACACCAAAGACTGAAGATGGCATCATACGTGGACCTACTTTCAAAATCTGACAAGTCTTTTATGGGTATTTTTACAAGTTAGGTCCCACTGTGAGCAGGTCATTGTTTTGTTCACAGTAATTGGCATACACCACAATATTTTGGACAAACAGCAGAAAATGTACTAAGACACAAGATGCTTTTCCTTTTTTCAAGATAATAAAGAGAAACGATAGTGCACTCTTGTCCTAAATCCTCACCAGCCCTAGCTCTTTTAACCTGCATGTGATAAGCTAGATTGAAAATCCCTAAATTGTTGCTGTTTATACCTTAAATGACGCTTTGCCACACCATTGATCAACTTTTACAAGCTGTTGTACATAGCCTCTTTCATCCATAGAATTTTTCTCCAAATAACTTCATACTACTGATATCATTAATTTAAAATGTGTAAGTTCTTTTTACCTTTTTGCAGCTTTTCTAGTAATGATTTCCCATCCATACCAATCTCTTACCAAAGAGCTGTATTGTAGCTCTGACAATACAGACTTTTCTGAAAACCTCATAGTATCATACTACCAGCGACTCATCTGACCTTTCTCCTCTTCCAGGGCAATCAAAGGTATAAAGGTAGCTTTGTGTAATTGCCCTTTTCCTCTTAAAGGTGCTTTTGGGAGTGATACATTGCATAAAAATATATTGATTTTAACAAATATTGCTTCAGGTATAATGGCAACCGCGTTATAAGACTCATCCAGTATACATGATAACAGCAGTGTATGCTTGTAGCACTCAAACATCCTGGCACAAACAATGTGAGAGAATCTCAGAAGGAAACACAGAAACAGATTTATTTTTCAACAACTTTCATTTCTTGTCAGTTCTTCCATTTATTGAGACAAGTGATGAAGCATAGCACAAAGATAACATAAATGATCTTCTCCAAAACAGAAGCTGTTTAAATGTAACTAAATTAAAAGCTTGGTTGTCTGACCTAGATTTCTTCCCAGGCAATTAGTACATTGTTTGCTATCTGTGCTAAACTGTTCTTTTCGACTAAGGTCATTCTTGCTAGGTGCTGGACATGCAGTGGCCTTCAAGGAAAAAGCTCGTCTGGTTTAGGGATTACCTTAGCTGAGGAACAGGTCTGAAATACAGATACAGGATGAGGACAAGAAGGCTGTAGAAGGAGATTTTCATAGAGATATCAGGGAGAAAATACTAGTAACTGGGGAGATTTTATAAGTCAGTCTTCTATAGTGCATGAGAGCATCAAAGAGAAGATAGTGCTCCCTAATGCAACTATCCATCAGGGAGGTGGTGCAAAGGGGATCTAACCATGCCGTGTGGCTCTTTCCCGCTTCAAAGTGCGGCTTTTTCCTACTGGCTGTGCAGCTTGTAGGCTCACCATCCCCCTGCTGCCTTCCCTGCCCTGTGTTCCTCTGAAGCCTTCCAGCCCATGTTCACACTACTCGCCACCTCCTCCTGGCTCTCCTAATGCTTCAGCCTGCAGATGAGCCTTCCTGCTCTCCTGCCCCTTCCCACAGCCCATTCTGCAGAGGGACTGCCGCCCCCTGTGCAGGGAGGAGGGTGCTGGACCTGGTGCTGAACTGCCCAGCCCTGGGGGCCCCATGTTACTGGGGGTGGGGGGCCAATACCAGGGCACCGTATGTTTCATTGTAAATCTGTCTCTGCTCAACAATTTAAAATATTGTATTATTTTGCCACTGTCCCACTGCTAAGAAAAAAAGCATGCCTGAAATCATATAAAAGACTCTTTAACAGCACATCTGCTCCCTTAGCAAAATCAAAATGGGGAAGACAGAGGTCTGTGCCCCCAGCAAACCAAATCATGTTTAAAACCATAAGCAATTCAATAAATAGCTCTTTTTCAATATTAGAGATGGTCTGGAGATAAATTATGAATGTTAACCCCAGGAAGGAGACCAAATCCAGATCCAACCTTTGTAACTCAGACTCGTCTCTTATTATTATATTCATTTGCTAGATTCATTTTTGTCATTAAGATTTTTTAGAAGACTTTTTTCCTGTGCCTCAGCATCATACCAACATTTACAATGACACAAAATAATGAAGCTCTTTAAGATATGTGCATGAAAATGGAGCAATTTCACTAGCAAAGGTTATTACTTGAAAGTCAGAATAGTCTCCTAGATTCTATCATTTATATGCCTCTCAGCATAGTAGAAAAGTTACATATCAACTTGCATGGAATCATTTAGTATTCTATTTGAATTTCTCAGTTGAATCAGGTTGCTGTACATTTCATTTGACTAAGGGGTGAATTTTGAGACTGGGGTTCTTCGGTGAATTGGCATCATTCATAGCTCTTATTATTTATAGATGACACACCAAGTCTGAAAATAATGCACTGAAAGTTTTCCCTTTGAAGTTTTTTGCAATGGTGTTGTAACTGTGTTGGTCCCAGTATAGACCATCCCAGAAAGGCAAGGAGGATGAGGTACTGTCTCTTAATGGTCTCAGAGAAGTAGCCATGTTAATCTGTAGCTAAAAAAACTTTAAAAAAACAACAACAAAAAACAGTGGTCCCGTAGCACCTTAGAGACTAACAAAAATACATAAATAATATCATGAGCTTTTGTGGGCACAGCCCACTTCTTCAGATGGCAAATATCTTTTAATGGACCAATTTCTGGCCTGGAAACATAAGCAGAGTATCACAGCTAAATACAAGATGGAATAGCAAATGGAGTTAGTAAATGTTGCAGAAGACCATTCAAAATGTAGTGAACAATTTACACCTTTCCATTCACAGAGTAAAGGAGGGCTATTAGGCTACATATTACATTAAGACATAAAACCAGTGGGGGGGTTTGTTTGGTTTTTGTTTTGATTTGGTTTTGGTTTTTTTGAATCTATGGTTTTTATTGTCTAGCAAAGTTGCTCTTGGGCTTTTCTTTTGAAGATGTTCTCTGGGTTTCCTTTAGGGACAAGCAATGGGGCTGACAGCCTCACCAGGCCCCTGTGCAAGGTGGTGGGCCCTATTCTGTGCCTCCAGAAGGGGCGGGGCCTCAGAGGGAAGGGGTAGGGTGGGGACTAGGCAGCCCTCAGTGCTGCCTGGAGTGCCCCACACAGCACTCCGGCAGTGATTTGAAGAGCCCAGGGCTCTGGCTGCCACTGATGCTGCAGTAGCAGTGGAAATGTCCAGGAGTTCTGGGCCTTTTTGCTTCACCAGGCCCCTGTTCAATTGTGCCCATTGCCTTGTCCCCGCCCCCATCAGTGGTCTGGAAACAAAGGCTGAGAGGTCAGTTATGAAGTGATCATTTTATAAAAAGTGTTTGCCCATGGTCAGTAGTATTTTGACTTTTATCATTTTAATGTGTGAATTTATTCCAGCGTGTATGATTGTCTGGTTTCACACACACAGTTGGCTTGGGAGCATTTGATGCAAGGGATGAGATACACCACATGTTGTTTGTGACTGGCATGTGTGGGACCCAGGGATCTTGACAGGTGTATGTGTTGTGGGAGGTACTGATTATCATAGGAGTAGAGATAGGCCTGCAGGTTTTGCATTTGTTGTTCTAGGAGTCTGGTGCTACTCTGAGTTGATGTGTCTTCCTCTGTGAGGAGCTTGGATCTGATGCTGTGTTTGGCAAAGGTGTCTGATTGCCAGAAAAGGGGGCTTGGAAAAGATTTCTTTCAGGATGTGTTCCCAGCATGCACGGAGTGTTGCTGCTTGATGTGGTGTGTGGAGTGGTAGGTGAAAATAGAAGTGTTGTGTTTATGGGTTCCCCCCACACACATTGAAGCAGGTTCTCTCAGGATAGTTAAGTGGCCAGTTGCATGATGTAACCCAGGTGCCAGGGCTGGAGAACCCATAGGAAAAAATTAGCAGGTGCTCAGCACCCACCAACAGCAAGTCTCCCTCTCCTCTCCCCCGCTCCACCCCACATTTCCTCTCACCAGCCAGTTTTCCTGCTCCTCCTCTTCCCTCCCAATGCCCAACAATGGTTTGATATATTTGGAGGCTCTGGGAGGGGGGAGGAGGAGGGAAGATTCAGGGCACTCAGGGGAAGGGGTGGAAAGAGCTGGGGTGGGGTTGGAGTAGAAATGGAGTAGGCTTAGGAGGAGGTGGGGCAGGGATTTGGGGGGGAGGAGTGGGGTGTGGCCTAGTGCAGATGGGGGATCCAGGACCCATGAGCTAGAGCAGTAGTTGGTGCCAATGTGTGAAGGTTAAGTGTGATGATCTGTGCCTTTTCTTGCAGATAATGGCTGCATGTTTGTATTGTTGAACTGACTCTGCTGTCAAGGAAGATGATGCAAATGTGGGAGTGTTCTAGAGAAAGTTTAATGGATGGGTGCTGGTAGTTGAAATTGTACTGAAATCTATAAGGGAGTTTAGGTCAACTGTGCGGAGTATGAATATATCGATGTATCTCAGGTATGTCAATGGTTTCTTGGTGCATTTTTCCAGAAAATCTTCCTGAAGATGATCCACTGAATTGAACCAATTTCATGCTACTACACCAACATCAGCTTCCTGGGCGCCAGCCTCAGTCTCAATGGTAGAGGCCTACAGACTCCTGTATGCAAGTAACCATGGATCACCACACTTTTCTCCACAGATCCAGTAATCATCCAAGAAACACCCAGTTCTAATATACTTTGTCAGAATCTGTTTTATACAACAGCTTGGTCATGATTTTGCCAGTACAAAAAAGCAAAAGCTACAGTATATGGCTGCCAGGAGGGCACTAAGATTTAAATTCACCCGTTGTACACAGGGCCAGCACAAATCCACCTCATCACAGATACTCACATTTTGGGGCAACCAAAACATTTTACTCAGTCCAATTTTTTTTTCACTTTACAGTCTGCCAAAAAATAATCAACTTTGAGTTGACCCAAAACATTTTTTTTTTATTTTTGGTACCATCAACAAATGAAAAAAAAATCAGTTATTCACACAAGTCTAAAAAGAAGCTTCTAATGAGTTATACTTTGTTTTTTTTCAAGGACTAACTAGAATAGGCAATCTGAACTACTCAGCCAACACGACCATCTATCAATAGGTTGTTATTAGGTCTTAAAAACTTTGTCTTAATTGCAAAGTAGAAGATCTAGCTCAACTAAAAGCTATAAAACACATGTCTGAATTAAGGATATTTAATCTCTCCCTAAGGGTTTTGATCCATGCACCCAAACTCTGCTAGATATGGCAGACACTAAAAGTTGTATCACCAGACTTACAGTCCCCGCGCTAAATGTATTGCAGTGCATTATAATACTTATCGTCCCTTTTTATTGTAAAAGTGCTGACAATATACTTGTACTTGTACTGGTACAAGACACAAATAATTACTCTCCCTCCCTTGAGAAGTCGGTGTGAACACATTGTAAAATTTCTCTTCAGGAGAAATAGAGAGTTAGCCACCGTTATCTTAATTTAGATAGAATAAATGGCCTACAGGTGTTAATATAATCCAGTTATTGTTTAATATTAAACAATATGAAATAAGGTCCAGGGTTTGGTTTACATAGACTTTTGCCTGCTTAGCACCCATTAAATATTCTTTTAACCTTTTATTAAAGATACAGGGAAGGGGGAGGGAAAAACAGGTAAAGTAAATGTAACATCAGATAAGGCTTTCCTTTCAATAACATTCCTTATTCCTTTCCCCTTTAGCTGAAGAATGTGTTTGGATGGGAATACCCCCTATTGTTTGGCAGGCTTCTAGATAGAATTGATTATTGTAATAACTGTATTTGGGGAAAAAATTAGCTGAGATGGGCTGGAGATGTTCTTGCTGCTGCTGTTGCTAAAATCCAATTTATGTGGAAACTCTCCTTATTTGTAACAGTCTTTTAGATGGTATTAAAGATGGTGATAACTTATGGTGGGTGGGATTGGGATTCAGCTGATGCTGGTAGTTGTGGTGAGATTATCTCCATCCCTTGCTCTCTAATCCATTCTGATCAGGACACTTTGCAGAATTGGGATTATGAAGGCCTGGCGTTCCAGAGAACAGTAAGAGTGGCGATTGTGATGAAGCTCGCTCAATAGCTTCTGACCGTCCTTTCTGTCTTTCTTTTTTTATTTTTTTTAAGTTTCTCAACAAAATCTCTTTCTTTTAAGAACTTTAAAATGCTTTGATGAGTAAAATAGCCAAACTCCTCTTTATTGTGTCATCAAATTAGGCCTAATATTTGACATGCTAATTTTGGCTTAATAACTTTAATTTCACATCTTCAGTTTTTAACAAGCATAATTTTAACAGTCCTTCAATTATACTACCTTTCTGTTTGTGTTTAGAATAGCTTAGTTATTCTGTCTCCATTTCATACTCTTTTCCCCATTAGCATGTGTTGTTATAGGTTAAAAGATTTAAAAATGTTACAATAAATATTTTTCACAGTTCAGCTCACAATTTGGACACATTTGTAGACATGTGTGTCACAACATCTCAAACTGTAACAGACAAATTCTGCGCACCAATATTTTCTAAATTATACAAATCATTGACTTTGGTGGGAATTTTCACAGACATTTCTAGGAGCTCAGTCTTATCAACCCTTATTTATGCCAAGTAGTGTCTTACTCCAGAAACAGTCATATTTAAATGAACAGGAGTATTTGCTGAATAAGATGTTGTTCAACATGATTTGGAGTGATAAAACATAAGGCAACACACTTCACCTGGGAAATTTACATGGAATTCTACTCAAGTATTCTAACAATTCTAACAAGTATTCTTGTTACACCTTCTGAAGAATGAAGCATAGTAGAATAGGAAGCAATGTGCATCCTCCATTGTCTACGGTGATAAACAATACAACTGGATAATTTTAAAGAAATGTAGTACAAGTCACCAGCTACTGAGATCCATAAATATTTAAATATAAAGTACTTCTCACCTCAGTTGTCCAGTTAAGTATCTGTAGGATTTTTTGCTTCTGTTTTTTGAATATTTCAATCCACTTATTAAGTAAGGGGGTATGTTAAACTCATCTCCAGTACTGAAGGACTTAGTCTTAGTAAAGATACAAAAATGTCTGTTAAAGCATCTATAAATCCTCTGCTACTCTTCTAACAATGTTCCCTGATTTTGGAGTGTTATAAAGTTTTAAAAATCTATAATCAAGTATGATAATTTTGTAATAATTAACATATATACTGTGATGCCTTTATACTGTTGGCATCCTTCCAACTATGACAGACTGTGGGAATTGCAGCCTATGATGTAGATGGCTTGCAATGACTCATGGGACTGAATAGTCCAATCTGAGATTTGCATGAACTTTGGCAGTTATTGCAAATGTGTATATCTTGGTTGGGAGCTGCTTGCTTCCTGTAAGCCCTTTTTTTCTTCAAGCTATAGCAGCCAGCTTCTGTCATGGATTTGGATACCCTGATGGAGACAGTGGCACCACTTGTTATGATCACTTGCCAAGTTCTCCCAGTGGTCAGGATCATTTCCAAATGACTTCATATCTCACTTGCATGTGTCTTTATAGTGAAACTTGAGATGTCCTGTTGTTTTTATACCCTCTGATAGCTCCCCATATAGCCTGTTTTTAGGTATGTGTCCATCTTCCAAACTACTCAGATGACCCAGTCAACCCAGTCCTCTTTGTTTGAGCAGGACTATCAGACTTGGTAAGTTTGCCCTTTGAAGAACCTCTGAATGGGCAACACTCTCTTGCCATTTGGTGTTGAATATGCAGTATAAACAATGTGGGTGGAACCTATTTAACCCTATCTCCTGATGAACATAAGTTGTCCGTGTTCCCTCACTATACATGACAATGCTGAGGACACAAGCTTTGTATACTAGCATTTTAGTCTTGATGGTAAGCTTTGAGTTGTTCCATGGTCTTTTCAGTTAGTCTGCTAATGGTGGTGGCAGCCTTTCCAATGATAACATTTAGCTCTTCATCCAATGAGAAGTTGGTGGTCACTGTAGAACCTAAATAGCTAAACTTTTGGACTACATTTACTGGTTTGCATTTAGGGTCACTGAAGGATCTTGTGGAACCCCCTATCCTAATACAAGCATTATCTTGATGCTGATAGTGAGAGCAAATGCCTGACAGGCATGTGAAAGGTTGTTCACGAGTTCTTGAGGTAGATCTTCATTGTGAGCTATGATGACACCATCATCAGTGCATAGAAGTTCCCTGTTTAATACCTTTTTGACTTTGAACAGTTTCCCATCCAATCTTGTTTGGAAACACAGTCCATCTTTCATGTCCTTAAACAAAAAGTTCAAGAGTACCAAAAAGAAGATTTCAGGGAGTGTAGGGCAAGATCATCTCTTGCTTCACTTCCCTTTTCATCTCAAAGCTCTCTGATGTGTACCCATCAAACTGCATATTTGCTCTCATGTTGTTGTGGAATGATATATAAGACTTAACAGGGTTGATGGGCATTCTGTCTTTTCTAGTATTGCAAATAAACCCAGTTTGCTTACTGTGTTTGGTTAGGTCCACAAAGGTGATGTACAATGGTCGATTTTGCTCTCTGCACTTTTCTTGGAGTTGATACAGACATGTCTATAGTTGATCTTGCAGCCCTAAATCTGCAATGTGATTCAGGACAGACATGACTCATCAGCTATTGTGGGTGCACTAAGGTGACTTTTTCAAAAAATTACTTGCTACACTTAGTAGAGAGATACCCTTGTTGGTGTTGCAGTTGCCCTTTTTAGCTTTATTTTTATTCAACAACCTATTACGTTTGCATCTCACATCTCTTGTGGCACCTCACCCTCTTTCCAGCATTTATGTAGCAGAAACATTCTAACTCCTTATGTCCTGTTAGGAAATTTAATTTTAATGCAAATGTCCACCAGTGTCATATTTAAGAAGCAGGTAGCGGTGAAAGTAAGCAAGTGCACCCGAGTGCACAGCTCTGGTAGGAGCAAGAGCCACCTGGGGCATGTCACTCTTCAGGAGGCAGGCAGGCATGCTCCCATCCAGGCTACTAGGAGGGGCTGGTGGCAGCTCCCATCTGGCCACAGTGCCCAGCCCTGATCCTCCCGGGGGCCAGGGCACAGAATCTGCTTGGTTCAGCCTTGGTTGCAGTAGCCCAGATATTGCCCCAGTCCTTGGATAGCCCCACAGTCTGCTCCCCCATCTGCCTCAGGAGGAGTTGGCAGTGACCTGACCCCAGACCTGCTCCTGCATGGCACGGGTAGGAAGGGAGGTGAAATTGGCTGCAGTGGCTCGCTTCAGGCCAGGTGAGTCAATCCACACCCCCCTCCCACAACACTCTCCCCAGCATATTCCAACCCTCTGCTTCCTGCACCCCCTCCCATGCCCCCAAGTCCCCTGCCCTGGACACCTCATATACCCCAACCCTGAGTCCTGCACCTCCCACACATGCACCTCAGCCCCCTGCCTTGAGCTCCTCATACACCCCAACTCTGACTCCTACACACCCCATTTCCCCCCGCCCCCTGACCTGACTCCTGCACCTCCTGCACTGCCTCCTGCACCCCACACATCCAACCCCCTGCCCTGAGCCCTTCAAACATCCCAACTCTGACCCCCACACATCCCCAGCTCCTTGCCCTTATTCCTGCATCCCAATCCTCTGCCCTGAACCTCCCACACTGCAACCCACACTTAAATTTCTTACAGGTACTGTTGTATCACACACACCTCTGCCCTAAGCTCCCCGCAAGAGGAGGGGTGCATTGTGATAGTACAGTACCTGTAAGAAATGTAAGTTACTTTCACCCCTGCAAGCAAATAAAATTTAATCTCTCTATACTTTCTTTATCTTCTTACAGGAGAGCTATTAATCTTGGCAAGTAGGCAGCTGACATCTCTTTCTAAATAGTGCCAGGGGAAAAGGCTATTTTATTCCATCTGTATTTTCTTGAGACTACTCTGGAAATGAAAACATTAGAAATTGTTCTTAAATGTGCCAAAACCTGATATAAAATATAGGGGAAATGTATTGGGAAAGATAAATAGCAGGAGAAAAGCTCAGGTTCTAACAATCATTGGCAAGACACAGCCAATGAAACATGGCATATTACACAGATATTGTCCATCCTTAATCACTGAATGACAGATTCTGCCACCTTTATTCAGGTTAATTCCTGTTCCTTAAGTGTCTCATTGATGATAAGGACAGAGTAAGATAGTGCTGCAGGCTGAGTAGTAATAATACCTAATTAGTTTCATTAGAAGATATCAAAGCAGGTAAGCACCATTATCTCTGTTTCACAGATGAGGAAAATGAGACTTGCCCAAGATCATCCAGCAAGTAAAAGGCCAAGCCAAGCATAGAACCCAGGTCTTCTGAGTCATCCTAGTATTGGGCTTTAGCCCCTGGCTGTATGGCTGGGGCAGTTTCAGTTCAGATATGATCAATGTCTTTGTTTAGAATGGAAAATTAAGTAAAGCAAGATGAATAGTTCAAATTACACATTTTTGATGGGGGAAAAAAAGATTTTTCCATGAAAGATGTTGCCATTTTCTTGACTAGTCTTAAAGTCAACACTACCTTTCTCCATTGTACAAATGACTTTACTTCAGCAACATTTTGTTTCAAGTTCAGTTCATAGGAAAACTTTGTATGGAGTTGCAAGATTTAAAAAAACACTATATAAGGATGCAAAGCTGGTACAATGTGACCGGAAGGGGCTCATTTCTATTAAATTAGAAAATGTGATTTAACAGTGTGTCCAGGCAAAAACACTTTAGTTGATAAGCCAGTGTCAGCACCTGAAGAGGCCTGTAGTTAAAAGTTCTAGAGATCATTAATACTAACCTTAGGGAAGGAAACCTATAGTACTAGCTTACTATATAGCCTTACTTCTCAGATACATCTATGCATTTATCATATTAAATGTGAAATTGTACCCTCTAGACAGGACTATTGCCATACCTTTTACCTTGGTCTGACTTAGAAGATTCCCTGGAAATAAAGTGGATTCATCATGCAGTAGTCTGGTTGTCAGAGATACCAGAGCTCTACAACCTACACTGGCTGTTAATTACATACCAGGTCTGTTTTAAGTTTCTGGTCATCATTTGTAAAACACCACATGGGTTAGAAGCTATCTCAGGGTTCACTTCATGCGCTGCCTGCCATCACAACAACTGTGTTCATCAGGAACACTGGTTGATGGAATCCAAGCTCAAGACGTGTGGTGACAAAGAGAAAAGTATCTCACTGAGAATCCTGAGCAATATTATTCAGTACCACTGGAAAAAGAGTGGAGCCAGTTAGTACTGCCATTTTTTAAAAATCTGCTCCTCCAGTTCATGATCCTAAGGAATGGTACGAGGGAGAACAGCAAAATAAAGATAAGGTTTCAAGAAGGCAGACATCAGCAAATTCATGGAGTTGGTAGGTAAAATCCTATGAGAAACAAGTCTCAGAGAAAAAAACAATTGAAGATAGCTGGCAATTTTGCAAACATACTTTATTAAGGGCCCTAAAATAAACTGTTTCACTACATAGCAAAGATAGGAAGTATGGCAAGAGACCACTGTGGCTTTGCCAGGAGATCTTCAATCATTTCAAAATCAAAAAAGAGTCCGACACAAGGTAAAAACTAGATCAAATTAGGATGAATATAAACAAATAACACAAGCAAAAAACGAAAGGCCAAGGCACAAAACAAAGGGTAACAAAAAAACATTCTGCAAATACTTAGAATCAAGAGGGAGACCAAGGACAGAGCATGATTGTACGCAATGAGGAGAGAGAAATAGCAAACAAAAAATGTGGCAATGACTTCTTTCTTTTAGTTTTCACCAAGAAGGCTGGTAGCAATTGGATGCCTAACATAGTGAATACCAGTAAAAATTGGATAGTTTCAGAAACTAAAATAGGGAAAGAACAAGTTAAAAATTACTTAGACAAGTTAGATGTATTCAAGTCACCAGAGCCTAATGAAATGCATCTTAGAAAACTTAAGGAGCTGATAGAGGAAATATCTGAACTATTACCTTTGAAAAGTCATGGAAGTGGGAGAGATTCCAGAAGAGTACAGAAGCCCAAATAAACTGCCCATCTATAAAAAGAGCAATAAAGACAACCCAGGAAATTAAAGACCTGACATTTTAACTTCCATACCCAGAAAGATATGAATTTAAGGAATGAATTTGCAAACATCTAGAAGTAAAGTGATAAGAAATAATCAGCATGGATTTGTCAAGAACAAATTGAGTCAAACCAACCTGATAGCTTTCTTGGACAGAATAACAAGCCTTGTGGGTAGGAGGGGAAGTGGTAGATGTGATATATGTAAACATTAGT
Organism: Pelochelys cantorii; assembly: GCA_032595735.1. Taxonomy (NCBI): domain Eukaryota; kingdom Metazoa; phylum Chordata; order Testudines; family Trionychidae; genus Pelochelys; species Pelochelys cantorii. Next base: position 59,521,524 of record CM064328.1, on the reverse strand, counting down.
AAGGCTTTTGATATAGTCTTGCATGACCTTCTCATTAACAAACTAGGAAAATGCAACCTAGATGAACCTGCTATAAGGTGGATATATAACTGGTTGGATAACTATTCTCAGAGACTTCAGGGGGTAGCTGAGTTAGTCTGTACAGCATAAACTTAAAAAACAACAAATAGTCTGGTAACACTTTATAGACTAACAAAACATGTAGATGATATCATGAGCTTTCGTGGGCACAGCCCACTTCTTCAGATGACTGGAGTAGTTTTCAATGTTTTGCAGTTATGTTGGAAGGGTATAATGAGTGGAGTTCCTAAAGGATCAGTTCTGCATCCACTTTTATTCAATATTTTCATCAGTGATTTAGATAATGGCAAAGAGTACTCTTATACATTTTGTGGATGATAACTTGCTGGAAGGGGTTGCAAGTGCTTTGGGGAATAGGATTATAATTGAAAATGATTTGGACAAACTGGAAAAATGATATGAAGTAACTAGGATGAAATTAAATTAGGACAAATGCAAAGTACTTCACTTAGGAAGGAACAATCGGTTTCACACATACAAAATGGGAAATGATCGCCTAGAAAGTACTGTGGAAAGGGAGCTGTGGGTTATAGTGGACCACAAGCTAAATATGAGTCAACAGTGTGACACAGCTGCAAAAAAAGCAAGCATCATTCTGGGCTGTATTAGTAGCAGCTTTGTAAGCAAGAAATGAGAAGTAATTCCACTCTACTCTGTGCTGATTAGGCCTCAACTGAAGTGCTGTGTCCAATTCTGGATTCCACATTTCAGGAAAGATGTGGACAAACTGGAGAAGGTCCAGAGAAAAGCAACAAAAATGAATAAAGGACTAGAAAACGTGAGCTATGAGGGAAGATTGAAAGAACTGAGGTATGTCTACACTACAGCACTATTTCAAATTAACTTAATTCAAAATAGTTAATTCGAATTAGCGTGTCCACACTGAGTAGACCCTGAACTGAAGTTAAGGCTGGCCGGAACCAGTGCCAGCAGGGCATCAGGTTAGGACTTAGTGTGTGGGGCTGCTGCCTGAGGCTAACTGAGCTCCGTGCCTAAAGGGACCCTACCCCCACCCCGGACAGACAGTTCTCAGGATTCCCCACTTGCTTGTCTACCTCGATGAGGGACAGCAAAGCAGTCCTGTCTTGGAGTGCCCTGAGTGACCACACTCAGGACACCACAGCACTCGGCCACATGGATTCAGAGCTGCCCCTGGGCACACCGGTGCATCTTGTGGGGTAGTTGCCATCAAGCCGGCTGCACTTGCTGCAGGCTGCCATCCAGGGGATCCATCAGGGGGCTGTCAGGATCCAGGAGGCCCTGCAGGAGAGGGTCCACCCCGAGGATCCCTCAGAGCCACCCTGGTCCTCCCCACTGAGGGCTCGTGCCCCATTCCTCCCTCAACTCCTTCCACTTATCCCTCCTTAGCCCCCCTTCCTGATGTCAAATAAAAGACACGTATGTTGAAAAATAGAAACTGGGTTTATTGAACAAAACTAGGGGGGGGGGATGAACCTCTGGGGAGACTGGGAAAAGGAGGTGGGAGAGGGGAGGGGGAAACCTGGGAGGAGGGAGCTGGAAGGGGGAGCAAGGGGAAGAAGGGGGAGGGGAAGCTCAGGGCTCAGGGTTGGGGGGTCTCGCTGGACCAACCTGATTTTCATGCAAACTTGCTCCTGGGTTTGCATGTGGCTTTTGGTGGCCAGGCTGGCAGCTATCCTGCCATAGACAGCCGCGTTCCTCCATCTAGTGCGGAGATCATGGATGCTGGGGGCATCCCCCGCAAACCTGAATAAGGTCCATGATCTCCACCCTGGACCAGGAAGGCACCCGCCTTCTCCAGCCCCTGTCAGGCTCCTGGGAGCTGGCAGACTGCTCCTGGGGAGCAGTGGAGGGCTGGCTGCCAGTGGTTTGCTGGCTCATGTTTTGGGGCCACTGAGTCAGGAGCCCCGGTGGCCACTGCCGGCTATGGGCTTGCAGGCTTGGAGCTAGCACAGGCACTGTGGCCAGAGTCTACCCCTTTAATGGCTCTGGGACTGGGGGAGAGGAGAGTAAGTTTTCCTGGTTGTGCCACCAAGGTGGCCACCAAGGCTCCCTGGGAAGGGCTGGAGGCCCCCTATTTCGAATTAAGTGTCTACACAGCACTTAATTTCAAATAGCTATTTCAAATTTGGCGTTACTCCTCGTAGAATGAGGTTTACCAAATTCGAAATAAGCACTCCGCTATTTCGAATTAATTTTGAAATAGCGATTTGCATGTATAGATGCTATTAAAGTTAATTCGAAATAACAGTTATTTCGAATTAACTTTGCTGTGTAGACATACCCTGAGTTTGTTTAGTCTAGAAAAGAGAAGATAGAGGGGAAACATGATAGTATTGAAGTACAAGGAGGAGAGAGAAAAATTATCTTCCTTAACCTCTGAGGATAGGATAAGAAACAAAGGAGGTTTAGGTTGGATATTAGGAAAAGCTTCCTAACAGTCAAGGTATTTTAACCACTGGAATAAATTGCTTAGGGAGGTTGTGGAATCTCTGTCATTGGAGATTTTTAATAGCAAGTCAGACAAACACTTGTTGGGGATGTTCTAGATCAGAAGAAACCCATGGGCTGCATCCAGCTTGTTGGACTTTTTAATCCGGCCCTTAAGTTCCTGCTGGGGAGCAGGATTGGGAGTTTGCCCCATCCCAGTGCTTCAGTCCAGGAGTGGAGTTGGGGGCTTGCCCCACTCTGCGTGCAGGGGCTCTGCATGGCTCCAAGAAGCAGGAGCAGCCAGGGAGCTCCACAGACTGCCCTCATCCCAAGCTCCAACTCTATAACTCCCTTTGGTCAGGAACTGTAGCCAACAGAAGTTGTGATGGCAGTGTGTGTGTATAGGGCACTGTGCAGATCTGTGAGGGAGTGGAGGGGGAATAAGCCACTGCTTTCAGGAGCTGCTTCAGGTAAGCACCACTCACAGCCTGAACCCCTGAGCCCCCCCACATAATCCTACCCCTTTCCCAACCTGATCCCACTCTCACCTTCAAAACTCTTTAGTGCCTCTCAAGTGCTCCCTCATGTACCCCAAACCCTTCATTCCCAGCCCCATCCCATAGTCTGCATCCCCACATGGACCTCACACCCAACACTCCAACCCACTTCCTAAACCCTGAGTCCCCTTCTGAGCCCTGAACCTCTACATCCCAACCCTTAGCACTCTCGTGCACCCCAAGCCCCTTGTCCCCATCCTGACCACAGAGCCTGCTCCACAGCCAAAGCCCTCACCGTCCCATGTGTCTCAATCCCCTGTCCAAGCTGAAAGACCCCTCCTGCCCTCTGAGCCCATTGGTCCCAGTCTAGAGCACCTCTTGCACCCAGAACTGCTCATTTCTGGCTCCACCCCAGCGCCTGCATCCCCAGCTGGGGACTTCACTCCCTCCTGCACTCCAGCCCCCAATGTTCATTTAACACACATTCTCGACATCAAATGTTCTAGCTTGAGCTGCTGGAAGCAATGCAGGTTGAACGATGTGCTGGCTGCTGGCACTGAGCCTCTCAACCTTTTTGAGCATTTACAGCCCCCTTTTCAATCTATTAACATTTTATGGGCCCCCCCCTCCCAAACATTATATCTGTGACTGCAGCCTACACATCCCTCAGCCTGTGCTGCTTCCCGGGCCACATCTCTCACCCTGCTCAGAAAGCACCATGGGCTGAGGGACTTGCTGGCTACTGGCACAGAGCCTCTTAGCTGAGAGGCTCGGTGCCAGCAGCCAGCACGTCATTCAACCTGCATTGCTTCCGGCGGCTCGAGCCACAGGAATCAATGCAAGTTGAAGGACGTGCTAACTGCAAGAGACATGCTAACTGAAAAAGACATTTATTTGAATGTCTATTTTAAACTTTCCACAGACGACCCCCCCCCACACACACACACACAGTACCGTCGGACCACACGTTGGGAACCACTGTTTTAGCTCTTTGTAAGGGCATCATCTTTTTTAGTCTCTGAATTCTACAGTACAATGCCTAGTGCTGTAAGTCACACATCTGCTCTCTGCTGCCCAAGTCTGATTCAAATCAATAGATCAATTTTATGCTATATATGCAGAAGACAGATGGTTAACTGACTGTTTATTAGTGGCATCTCAGAAGCTGTGGGGCAGGTTGCTGTCAGTGAGGTCCTTGTCTCACCATGATTAATCACCATGAAATGCCCAGAGAGCTGAAATATCATGATTAATTGCCATAAAATGCACAGCGCTTAAGACTAACTTCTACTGTTAGTTAAGTTTACCCAAGAGTTCTTAAATCTGTGCTTCCCACAGTGGCATCACTTGGAGACATGTCTGCAATATACAGTTTGCTGATAAGCAGAACTCCCTGTGAATATGTGGCTAATTATAAGGAAAATATAAACAAAAATTGTTAATAGCACATTCTGGGTAAATATTCCAAAATCATCAAGAGAGTAAGTACTAATAATTATGTAAATAGCTTTATCTTTTCCTTTGCTGAACTATATTTTACTTGTTTATTTTCAAGGAAAAATTCCCCCGAAAGGGAAAGTTTGTTCTCCATTTGGAATACAGGTACAGCAGATCCCATAGGGTTCAATACTAAAGGAAAATGATAGGTCCAATTTGTGGGATATGATTTTATTCCTACATTATTCAACACAGAGGCTGAGAGGATTAATAAGCTCCATTGTTTTAAATGAAGCCTAAGAACTAAAAAAGTTGTAATAGGTTTGAAATCTTTCAAAATCCCACAATGGAAAAGAATTGCTAAAAGCAATGTATTCCCTTTTCTGGTAACCTTCTTTAAGACCATAAGAATTCAAATAGAAGAACAGAGTATATTTGCAGTCTTGGAATACCTCTCATATCAATTAATGTAGCTATAGCAGAAAAGTTTGTTGTCTTTTCATTGAAGACTTTGGCCAGCCACATTCAGTATTTCCTCATCTCCTGACACAACAGATTTATGAAAATCTTCTGCAAATCAGTGATCATAAGCATAATAATCTTGCTTCATGAGATATAAGCAATCTTCTTTTTTTTTTTTTTTTTTTTGTCCAGGGAGATAAAGGTGGAGTAGAGGACTTATTGATGAGTGTTTCTGTCACCTACATAAACATGTAACTGAGGAGCATCACAGATTGCATTGTTTTTTCTAATCAGTGAAACTCTATTGAATATATATCCCTTCTGAATGTGGAAAATGTATTATGCTAATAGTGTCAATCCTTCAGTTATCCGTTTCAAATTTTCACTGCATTATTCAATACTCTATCTTTTGCATTGAACTGAGTCCTTTAAAAAGTTTCACTCCTTTAATGCTTAAAATGCTTACTGAATTTTATCATTTACCTTGCTGGAAAACTGTTCATTTCATAGTTCTGTTCGGCTAACAGCACTTTGAAACTTTTAACAGTGTTTTGCTGCATTGTTCCACTGTTTACAATTAGAACCCCAGAAAATGCATTCTTTGGCTGGTAGAATTTCTTTGACAGGTTCTTTGTGCCCAGATTCAACAAAGTAAATAAAACTGAATACTGTGGAGACCTGTTAAGTATACACATTATACCAAATGATTAGGTGCATAGTAATTGTATCCTTTTGTGTCAGATGTTTATATAATAGTATCTTGCTATACACAGAAGATTGGTAGACATGCTGATTTTCTTTTAGCAGATTTGTTATGAAAAAATTGGACAATCAGAGCTGCTAAAGCTAAAAAAGCTCCCTTTTTTGTTTTTCCCCCTCCTCCACAAAGGAAGCTTCCTAGTTTTTCCAAATCGACAAACATGACTAAGGTAAAGGTAGAGTCCACAAGAAACTGCAAGGGGGAGAAGCAACAAAACAAGTCAAATCAGCTTTAGGATGCTGAATTGTCCTTAAAAACCCCCTCAGAAAATGAAATCTGAGTTTGAATGAAAAAACGTGAGTTTCTCTAGGACAGCAGGAGTCCTAGAAAGTGATAATTGGCTAAATTTGTACTGATCTTGGGATTTTTTTTAATATTAAATTTAAATTAATGGTCAATTCAAGTTTCACTAAAAGAGCCAGGAATGCTTTCCCTTTGTTGACTAGAGATTATCATTCGTATGTATTCCATTCTTTGAGAATAACTGAAAGAGTGGGGCCAGTGTGAGCACAGACAGATTACATGATATGAAAAAGAACATGGTAGGAGTACTATCCCACTTATGATAGCCCTTTTTTTTGGACGGGGGAGAGAATAATCACAAAATGGGTCAAAGGCAAGGCCCATTTAACTCAGGAAAATTATCTACAGGCAAACAAAGCAAACATATATTTGAATGAGCTTCTTTTTTTCATGTGGCTCAAAAGCAGAACATTAGATGTTCAAGGCTAAACTGGCAATCCAATTGACTGTTTCACGTGACACAGAGTAGATGGCAGAGATATCACTAGTATATGATAGTATAAAACATGGATACAAGATATTCCATAGTTTGAAGATCTTTTCCCCAGTTACAAATAGGACTTTCCTCATTCCCCATTATTGGAGCAGATAAGTGCATCTTCCTTGTGATGTGCAGATGCAGTTCAAAGTGTTTTCTGTGGGAGGGAAAACCAGGGCTGCCCTATCCATATGCAAAACATGCAGCCATGTGGGCACCATGAAATTTAGAATATCAAATTGCTCCAAATTTCATGGTGCCCTATGCAGCTGGGCATTGTGTATGGGATCCAGTGGCCCTTATCCCCATTCCCCAGCTGCCCTCTGCTCACCAGGCAGCAATGAATGGCACAAACACAGGCCAGAGTACTCGGGAATAGCAGAGGTAGCTGCACAGTCAGCGGCTGAAGAAAAAAAGAAGTGTCTCCTTCAAAAAGCTGCATCTCTTCTGCCAGCTGTACAGCTAGCCTCTACAACTGAGTCATCTGGTCCAGAGAAAAGCAACAACAATGATTAAAGGCCTAGAGAACATGAGCTATGAGGGAAGACTGAAAGAATTGGGCTTGTTTAGTTTAGAAAAGAGAAGACTGAGAGGGGACATGATAGCGGTTTTCAGGTATCTAAAAGGGTGTTACAAGGAGAAGGGAGAAAAATTGTTCTCCTTGGCCTCAGAAGATAGGACAAGAAGCAATGGGCTTAAACAGCAGCAAGGGAGGTTTAGGTTGCACATTAGGAAAAACTTCCTAACAGTCAGGGTGGTTAAACACTGGAATAAATTGCCTGGGGGGGGGGGTTTGTGGAATCTCCCTCCATCTCTGGAGATATTTCAGAGCAGGTTAGATAGACCTCTATCAGGGATGATCATTCTAGACAGTGCTTGGTCCTCTTGTGAGGCAGGGGACTGGACTCAGTGGCCTCTCAAGGTCCCTTCCAGTTCTATGATGCTATAATTCTATGCTCATGCTGCTCGCCACCCCCTGTGCCACCTGCCTGCTCCCCTGAGGCTGCAAGTGAGCCCCCCTCCCTGCACTGCTTCAGGATTGCCCACTCTCCCAGACCAGATGCCACTGCAGTAAATTGCATCCAGTCCATCTGGTCCAGGAGAGTTGGCAACCCTAGCTCTTGCCCCCACACATCTTCTGCTCCTGCACGCCCGCTCCCCATGGAGTGGCTGTTCCCTCCAATGGAGGGGTTGTAGTGCAGAACTCTGGAGGGCACCAGCATTGGTAAGAACAGCCCTGGGGAAAAGTCAGTGGGTTATTTCCTTGGATTCTTAATGTTCAGGACATTGCTCAACTTCCTGACCAACTAACTCTGTGTGGGGATGTGGCAGTACTGCAAAGCCATTATGAGAGTGGTCATAAATCAGGATTATGATGAATGATTCTTAGGGCAATATTGGTATAAACTGTCAAATTTTAAGGTTTAAACAAGTTTACCTTACCATTGCCCTTCCCAAGAAAGTTTTCTTCTTTAAAACTCTCTGCTTGCAATCGCAGGTAGGAAATTGCCTATCAGTAGCTCTCAGAGTGAATAGATATTATAGATCTATAGAGGTTCCTAGGTTGCTGGATGAAAGTTTGAACCAGAGTTATGCAAGTTTTAGGAAAACACCCTAGAAAATGAGAACCACCTCCTCTTTATTGCGGCTGACATCAGTGGCAGAAGGATTACATGAGGAATTGCTTTTTAATAGGACAGCACAGATGCTCTAAATTTGAGGGTCATGGTTTTGATTAAAAAATACCATTGTTTTGATATCAGTTAAATATTTTCACCACAGAGGAAAGCTTCCAGTATGTGAATCAGTGCACATCAAAGAACAAGCTATCTAAACTCATATGAATTTCTTATCCCTTCTGTGAGACTTCATACTTTTTCACTATTTATAAGAAGGGTGGTTTTTTTCATGTGCTCTGAAAACTGGTGATACACATGTATGCTAGTAAGTGAGAGAACAAATGGAAGGCATCTTTTCCCTTTGGGTGCCAGATCCAGTGGCTCAACCCAGACTCCTTCTACCCTCCTCCTCTCCCCCCCGCCCCCCGGCCCTTCTCTGGGGCAATATAGTTTTCCTGCCTGGAACGGGTCTTTCACAGGATTTTCCAAGCTGCATTTTCTTGTATCTGCTCTTCCTCTCATAAGATTTTTCACATTCATCCCTGGTGACTTCATCTTTTATGTTAATGATTCTTCTGCCCTCGCTGCTTCATTTGATCTGCAGTCCTGGTTTAACTCCCCCACTCATCAAAAGGGCCGTTCACTCCACTTGGTCTTGACTAAGTACTACGCTCTCGCTCCCTCTCTCGCCAAATTTCTCCTTTCCAATCATGATCTAGTCTCTTTCAGCATCACCCAAGAGTTCTCTCCTTCACACCATCACTCAGAAAACATCATTTTCAAACGAGGGGAAGCAGTAAGGTGGGAGCCCTGATGCTTCAGGGATCTATGTTCCCCTCTTGCAAATAGCTTGCCAGCCTCTCCCATCTCTTTCTTTCTTCCTTGGTACCCCTGCAACAACAAGCCTAGCAAAGGAAAGTCAAACAGCCCTATGAGACCTGCCCCACCACTACCTCAGGCCTGCTAGTAAAGTGGGAGAAGAAGCACCTGCTGAAAGTGTCCTATCCCATTGCAGTCAGCACTTTAACTTGCATGCTTTTGTGTCATAATTAACACTAACACACAATTGGAAGGGAAATAAAACTTGGTGTTTTAGCTGTTGTGCCCTTGTTTAGCTGTTGTGCCCATTTCCAGAAGTTAGGATGGGGACAGATGATCTAACATCTGCTGGCTATGGGTTTTCCTGCACCTACTTCTGAAGCATCTGATGCTGATCACTGTCAGAGACAGGAATTGGACTAGATGAACCTTCAGGCCCAATATAGCAATTCCTATGTTTCTAATCTAATTTTATACAAATTTAAAATTTACCCCCACCCTTTTTTTGGTCAGAAGATTTTGGTAGGTTTTATCTCTTTGTTATGTCTAAATTATACATGAACTGTTTTCTAGATAGATTTCTTTACATTTTTTCGCTGGTTTAGGTCACATGAATTTTCTTGTCTATTAAGTTATTTTTCTTGCCATTTCTGTTTCTTTGTTTTTATCCTGTTAGTGTGGAGGGTAAGTAAGGGGATATCCAAACCAGAGAGAGGGAAAGGACAAACAATTCAGTCTATAGTAATGTGGGCTAACGGGTTTAAGGATGGAGTACAAGGGACCAGCCCACTTCTCCGCAACACCCCTTCTTAACCGATGGCGTATGTAAGTGTGTATGTAACCCACACACTTGCTGTGTGTAGTGTATCGTCGTATGTAGTGGCACCGAGATCACTTACAGAGAGAACAATGAGTTTGCTCTACAGCCTTACCTAGAAAATCAGCTGGCTTTTAGCTCATGCAATAGAGGTTCATGCAGGTGGAAGAGACTAGGGCAAGGCTACTCAACTTTGGAAGCCCAGGGGGCCACAGTGATACCCTCAGCACATGCCGAGGCTGCAACTTAAGTGTGGTTGCATACACATGCAAATATATATGCAACTATATGCAAATAGCTTCTTTCACACTGACAAGCATGAACACAAGATTAAGGCAAGACTATGCAACACACAGTTCCGTTGATATTAATAAAATGCAATATTTACCCAATTTCCACCCATATGACAGCACTTTTAATGAGCAATGACAGTCCAGAAATTTAACTACTAAAACACATATCAACAGAAGACCATTATATTGACTACTTTTTTGTTTTAGCTCCCACCCGCGGGCTGTGTGTTGAGCCGCGCGAAAACCCAAACTGCACTGCAGGCCACAAACAAATGGCTGCAGGCTGCATGTGGCCCATGGGCCATGAGTTGAGTAGCCCTGGGCGAGGGTCATATCCCAGATCTGAGGGCAGAAATGGAGAAGAGCCCAGGCACCTAAACCTTTGCTTAAAGATAAAAATTTTATATGGTCAAAAATAAATATAATTTTTCCAAGCTTAACATTAGATTCAAGTTTGACAAACATAGGGAAGGCCCATCTGGTAGTGTAGAAATAAGTGGCCTTTGTATGAAAGTCCTTTGCCTCAACAGATCTCACCAACATCCTTAGGTTTGAAGACTTGACTCACTACCCCAACCGGAAGAATTCAGAGGACTTTCCATGAGTTGAACCTGTGGACCACGAATTCTTCCTGATGGGTTGTTCTACACAAGGGAGACCCTAATACTCAGACTGAAGAAATCTGATTTTTGTTTCTCTTCTATCATAAAATAAAATGGAAGTCCTTTATAACTTGCATAAAATGAGGCATAGATTCTCCAGAGTCTTGAAGAATCTATGTTTTGGCAGCAAAATAATCTGTTTATAAAAATTTTCTTTTCAGTAATTATTCTCTCTGTAATAGAAATCTACTTCAATCCCTTTTCTGTTTTCACTATTTTGTATTGCTATATTGCCAGAAGGTTCCGTTTCTATGATGAACAGTAATTGGGGAAACCAGTAACAGAACACCTTTGTTTCGTCCACTTGTTTAGGTTGATTGGAGGAGATCACTGGTTATTAAAAATATTGTGGCTTTAGAGTGTGTGTATATAGTATTGTGTAAATTCAGTGCTGTCCTTCCTGCAATTAAGTCTCTATATTACACAACAACATTCTACTTCTATCCAAAACTATTTTTGCACAATTGGACAGAGTGTACTGTTCTTATTGACTTCCAATACTAGAGTCAATAGGCCAAGGTCATAAGAACATAAGAACAGCCATACTGGATCAGACCAAAGCTCCATCTAACCCAGTATCTTGTCTTCCAACAGTGACCAATGCCAGATTCCCCAGAGGGAGTGAACAGAACAGGTAATCATCCAGGGCATATCTAGACTGGGTAGTTATTTCAAAATAACTCCCCTTATTTTGAAATAACAAGGCGAGTATCCACACTACCAAGCCTGTTATTTCGAAATGATGGGCTTGTTATTTTGAAATAACTCCTGCTTGTGAAGAGGAATAAGCTTATTTCAAAATCGTTATTTCAGGAGCTACTTTAAAATAAGTATAATCTGAATTTTGAAATAATCTGATAGTGTAGAGAGAGCCTAATTGATCCCTCTCTTGTCACCATTTCCAGCCTCTAACAAACAGTGGCTAGGGATGCCATTCCGACCCATCCTCACTAATAAGTATTGATGACCCTTACTTCCATGAATTTATCTGGTTTGTTTTTTAACTCTGTTAAAGTCCTGGTCTTTATAATATCCTCTGGCAAGGAGTTCCACAGGTTGACGGTATGCTGCATGAAGAAAAACTTTTTTTTGTTTGTTTTAAACCTGCTACCTACCAATTTCATTTGTTGACCTCTAGTTCCTGGTCTGTGATAGTTTACATGCTACAATCTTGTTAGTATAATGGAATTATCTGGGCTGTAAAATTGCATAGAATTTTGTTTAATAACCTGAACATTCATTAACTGATCCTCTGTTGGGCACAAGTCTCTTTAGGGTTTATAATTTCTTAGTATTTTGCTCAGCTTTGTAGCCCTAATCTTTGCCAGTATTTTATAATTAGTAGTCAGAGATAATATAAGCCTACAATTTTACACTCTAATGCATTCTTATTCATTTTTGGGAATCAGCATTATTGCATGGTAAATAGTGGGTGAATTATATGAGAATCTAATTATGCCTCTTTGCATACCTGTAATTTACTGAGGGTTAATATTGCTTGAGATTTTTTTTTTTTTTTTTTGCGGCGTTTATTCATTAGTCAGTAAGAAGGTTTTAGTATTTTAGAATCTGAGAGTTTTGCTTGCTCAAGCAATGAAAATCATGCCTCAAGTTTCAGGTGTTTGTGATACATTGATCATCTGATGTGCTGTCAGGTTCAAAGGGTCTCTTCAGAGTTTTTTGAGATTGGGTGGATTTTAATCTTTTGAAATAAACTCTTAGGGATTATTTAGTATTCTCAGTGTATTTGGTACCACACAGTTCTATGTATAAATGTCCTGAAAGGCTACATTATGCCCTTAGCATTCTCAGGAGTGTTAGATGAAGTACAGAAGGATCACACTGTGTTTGGCGTACTGGGGAAGAATTCCTACAGACTCATTCAGCATTCCTCCAGGGGACTTCCAGGCAACACACACCCAGATAACAGGTATGCCATTCTTGGAGGACTAAGCTCCTCCTCCTCTATGACCAGCCAGCTCCTCTGATCAGGTCACAAGGGAATAAGACCTATAGTACCATTAACTTTTTCTCCCCTATTAGAGAGGTAAAAGAGGGGGGGCATTAGGAACATCAGATCCTTTATGCACCATTGCCAGACACATTGTGAGTGGTGTGTGTTCAGTCTAGTTGCATCCTTTCTACATTTCACTCCACTGCTCTCTTGTGCCCCTGTAACAGGGCTGCCCACAACTGTGTCCTTAACTACATCTGTACGTACAGTGATTATTTATTGCTTGTTTGTTCTTAAATTAATTTAACTCAGTCTGGGGATTATCTAGTTGTTGGAGTTTCCTTGCTAACACCTTTACTTGCTGTATTTCCTGATTCAAATTGTGTTCTACTTCTGCAAATTGAACTCGGATTTCATATGGAATAATGCCATTTCTTGTGCCACTGCCACTGAAAAATAGGAAACCAGAGGTAGGATTTGGTCTATATAACTTCCTAAGTTTTAAGTCTTCTGGGAGCTATAGAAGATATCCTGCTAGTTTTTAAATAATTTCCTCTGCTACTGCTTTATTCTTGTTCATTTCTTTCTCTGGGTGCTTTTTAAAGCAAAGATCCTCCCACGAATGCTTTCCTTAGGTCTCATATTCCTGAGGGTAGAAAATTAAAGTTATATTCACTTTAAAATACAACTTTAATGTTGGACTGCCTCTCCAGTTATATGTTCATTGAGAGTTAATTACTGTTTAATATTCCAGAATAAAGGATCAGGGTTTTGCTACTTTATGTAAACTCTAAAACCAGATCTCTAGCAGCCTCATGTAAGTAAGCCCCAGTTCTGCAAGGTGCTTTGTGCTCTCTGCTACCACAGACTTCCTGAGACTCTTAACATTAGACCTTTGAAAGCAATCACCAAGACTTCACACCTGATTACTTTTTCAATTAGGGCTCAATCCAGCAGGCTTTTATGTGCTGTGTGTGGAAAGCCAAAGTGCTAGTGCTAAATATTCAGTGTTTGATTAAGCACCTTGGGTAGAGAAGTTCTGTATAGTAGTCAATATAATATGGAGAAATAAGCAAAGTGCTCAGCAGTGCAGGTAAACCAGAGTCCATACTGAACTGAATTAGGGCTGCCAAATCTCTTGGACCCGATGTTGGATGCCATTGCCACAAATGTCATCCAGTCAGGAGAATTGGCAAACTACTGTTCAGAAGTTTCAGAGGGGTAGCCAAGTTTGTCTGTAACAGGAAAAACTTAAAAAACAACAAATAGTCTGGTAGCACTTTAAAGACTAACAAAACATGTAGATGGTATCAGGAGCTTTTGTGGGCACAGCCCACTTCTTCTTGCTGGTCATCTGAAGAAGTGGGCTGTGCACACAAAAGCGCATGATACCATCTACATGTTTTGTTAGTCTTTAAAGTGCTACCAGACTATTTGTTGTTTTTTAAGTTTTTACTGAATACTGGTAAGCAGAGGGAAAGCAGACATACCATATATAGAACGCATTGGGCATGGCTGAGGTATAAGCATTCACACAGAACCAAGGGATCCTGAAAGAGGATTTTAAGATACTGACAATGCCAGCCAGGACTAGTGATTCACACGAGTGCTTGATAGATGCATTGATGAAACAAGAGGGAAACCATGTTGGCCCATCACTACTGATGTGACTAATAGGTCTCATGAAGCAGCAACCAAGCACCTCCTCAGTGCTTTATGATGTATGCAAGGCACAGCATTCTTGCAATCCCAGCACCTGGTAGTACTTGATCCCCTCATTTTATTAGATCATGTGTAACAAAAACAACATACTCAGCAGCCCTACAGATGGCTCACTGATGCTGTCTCTCACTATGCTTTGTTATGATCCTTCAAGAACTGGTATGCTAAAAAAAATTCAAACATTTCTGATGAAATATTCAAATGAATTTGCTTTGACTGTGTGTTTGCACTTCTTTTGTCTTAGTTTTCTGTTAATTATTCTAGCAAACAAGTGTACTGGCAGGAATGTTTGCTGAAACAGCAACTGCTCATGAATAAGCTACAGAACAAGAACTTTTATATATTATGCAATGAATAAGGAATGAATTAAAGAAAATCATGATCCATTCACAGATAATTTGCAAACAGAAAACAGTTGGAATTTATCAAATATTTATTAGTAACCTAGCTTTATTTATTAATTCCAGCCAGAGAACCATTAAACAGATGGGGGAACGTCCTAAAATGACTCTTTATTCAATTCTAGAGGCTCCTTTAAACTTTTTAAAGTAGCTCAAGAATTTCTTTTCTTTGGGGACAATGACAGTGTACGCATGCCACATCTCCTGTTATGCACTCACTTCATAGTAGCCTCATCTACATTGTATTTCCCTATTTTATTCGTAAGAAGGTCATGTGAGACTGCATCAAATACCTTATTAAAGGCCATGTATATCACTAGATCTTTTTACTAGATATCTTTTACATGACATTCTTTTGAGAATCTAAGGGAATCCTGTATCCCTATAAACCCTAGTGTCCTCTGCCAGTGGCATCCAGAGGTTACTGGGTCACAAGCAGGTTGAATGCTCTCAGGCCTGATATTCATTTTCCTATAGATTTGCTGAAGACTTCCAGAAAGCAATGTTTGATATCTCGGATTCATTTGTTGCTTAAAATTATTTGCCACATTTCTGTGAATAATTCTTGCCTGTACATTGTTCTCTAAGAGTTCATTGAGAGTATGTGAGACATGAAATTCAATTTCCATTTCTTAGGGTTAATTGGACACATGGTTGACACGGTATTATTACTATTACCTGATTGGATAAGCATAACTCTCAGAATAAGGTCTTTGTTCCGAATAATTGCACTTGTATTCTAAGGGCTTTGGATTTAGTCAGAATAATTTCAGCATCATTCATACATTTCCATAGTAAGTAGCAAATCCTCTTCCCTATCAGAACCTGTTTTCTAAAGCTTGAATGAAACATTTTTGTTTCATCCATAGGATTGCTATCTCCTTAGTCTCGATGCCAATCAATTTACTCTTTTTCTGTGTTTATAATATTATTGCTCGGTTTCACCTATATTGTTTATCTACAGCTCCATTTGACAAAGGAGTTCAGTTTTCCCTTATGTTCCATTAATTCCTCCAGGATTTCATTAGTAATTTGCTCTTAACATGTTTTAACTACATAATTATGTCTTGTCTTTCGAAGCTTTATGTCTCTGTTTGCCTCTGAAAGCTGCTGCCAGAGGCGCTCATTGTACGACTGGAGACAAAAACAGTATTAACTGTCTACTCAGTTATTTTTTCTTTGAAGTTCTTAAACTGCACGTATTTAATCTACAACTTTTTAGGTGGAGTTTAAATCTCATTTTTAATATGGGAAGTACTGGGGGACCCCATGCTAGAGTCACAAAGGGTACTTAGGCTCAGTATTGCAATGATTTACTTTAGTGCCTTCCAGCTAATGGAGTCCACAACTGAGAGCACCATGCAGGTCCCAATATATCATATTACCCAATGGGCAGTGTTCCCTCTAAGATGCATGGCAGCACAGTTTCACAAGTGATTAATCAGCCCCACCCAGTCAGAGGCTCAGGGCTCTGTGCACAAAGCTAACTTGCTTTCGAACAGGAACAGCTAACAGGGAGTTTGGAGAGGGAGTTCTCCAGGTAAAAGAGGAGTAAAAACGGGACCCTTGTGGTAAGTGGCTGTCTGGAGTGTGTGTTTGTGTGGGGGGGGGAGTTATTTGCTGTGTCCTGAGCTTGTGTTTGTGTGTTTGGTTGGTTGGTTGGTTTGTTTGCAGGAGCTTCTAAAAGGTTTGAAATCTAGAAGCCTCTGTAAATTGGCTGAGCCTCAGTCAGGGGGAGGGGCTACCAGAGCTATATAAGCCTGTGACTCAGTGACCAGGGAGCTTGCGAACAGGAACAGCTAACAGGGAGTTTGGAGAGGGAGTTTAGAGGGGAAGGTTAGAGGGCACTAGGGACTTCTGACCTTCTTTAAAACATAACTCTTATAATAATCTATATTCCAGAGGCTTAAAAAATCCCAGTTTCTGCTTAAACTTCTTCATTAGAAAAATGGAGACAGAAGCCCAGCAGCAGAGTGGGGGCTATCCTGTTTATTGCGTCGAGTGTAACATGTATGATTACCTGCCCTGTTGGCGGGTGGCATATGTGTGCACCCGTTGCAAGGAGCTCCTGACCCTCAGAGACCGGGTTCGGGCTTTGGAGGCCAGGGTGGCTGAACTGGAGGAGCTAAGGGAGGTAGAGAGATATGTTGATGAGACTTTCTGGGACACTGTAGTACTGTCCCACCTCCAGTCTGAGAGCCCAGTGCTCTTAAGGAGGATGAAAGTCTCAAGGGAACAGAGCATTCAATGGGAGCAGAGGGAAACCATCCTGTAGTTGGGACCCTCCTCCCAGAGGATGTTGCGGTATCCTCTCACACTGAGGATACCTCTGAGGGGGAGGGAATGCCAGTTAGGAAGCGGCAGGTGTTAGTAGTGGGTGATTCGATTGTTAGAAACATAGATAGTTGGGTTTGTGATGACCGGGAGAACCGTATGGTCACTTGCCTGCCTCGTGCGAAGGTTGCGGATCTCTCGAGGCATCTAGATAGACTTATGTGTAGTGCTGGGGAGGAGCCGGTGGTCGTGGTACATGTAGGTACCAATGACGTAGGGAAGGATAAGAGAGATGTCCTGGAGGCCAAATTTAGGCTGCTAGGAAAGTGACTGAAATCCAGGACCTCTGTGGTGGCATTCTCGGAAATGCTTCCAGTTCCACGCGCAGGGCCAGGTAGGCAGGCAGAGCTTCAGAGTCTCAATGCGTGGATGAGATGATGGTGTAGGGAAGAGGGGTTTGGATTTATTAGGAACTGGAGACACTTTTGGGAGAGGGGGAGCCTATACAGGAAGGATGGGCTCCATCTAAACCAGGGTGGAACCAGACTGCTGGCACTAAACATTAAAAAGGCCGTAGAGCAGTTTTTAAACTAAGAGATGGGGGAAAGCCAATTGGTGCAGAGATGCACGTAAGTCGGAGGGAGACTTCTCTGAGAGGAGAATCCATTGATAGAGATTCTCTAAGCTGTAGACAGAAAGAGAGGAGGGGAGAGGGCAAACCATGGGCCAGAGCAGACAAACAACTGCATACAAAGGAATCCAATGCACCAGAAAAGGTCAGACAAATAAGCAGTGGCAAATTTTTAAAGTGCTTCTACACAAATGCTAGGAGTCTGACTAATAAGATGGGTGAACTAGAGTACCTAGTATTAAATGAGGAGATTGACATAATAGGCATCACTGAAACCTGGTGGAATGAGGAAAATCTGTGGGACACAATCATACCGGGATATAAAATATATCGAAAGGATAGAGCAGGCTGGGTGGGTGGCGGAGTGGCACTGTATGTGAAAGATAATGTAGAATCAAATGAAATAAAAATATTAAGTGAATCAACATGTTCAATAGAATCGCTATGGATAGTAATTCCATGCTCCAATAATAAGAAATTAGCAGTAGGGATATATTATCGACCACCTGACCAGGACAGCGATACTGACATTGAAATGCTGAGGGAGATTAGAGAGGCTACCAAAATAAAGAACTCTATAATAATGGGGAATTTTAATTATCCCCATATTGACTGAGTACATGTCACCTCAGGAAGAGAAGCAGAGATAAAATTTCTCAATGGCCTAAATGACTGCTTCTTGGAGCAGCTGGTGCAGGAACCCACAAGGGGAGAGGCAATTCTCGATTTAGTCCTGAGTGGAGCGCAGGATCAGGTCCAGGAAATAACCATTACAGGACTGCTTGGGAATAGTGACTGTAATATAATAACATTCAACATTCCTGTGGTGGGTAGAACACCTCAGTAGTCCAGCACCCTGGCATTTAATTTCAAAAAGGGGAATTACACAAAAATGAGGAGGCTAGTTAAACAGAAATTAAAAGGCACAGTCACTAGAGCCAAATCCCTGCAAGCTGCATGGAAACTTTTTAAAGACACCATAATAGAGGCCCAACTTAAATGTATACCCAAATTAAAAAACATAGCAAGAGACCTAAAAAAGAGTCACTGTGGCTTAACCACCATGTAAAAGAAGCAGTGAGGGACAAAAAGGCATCTTTTAAGAAGTGGAAGTCCAATCCCAGTGAGATAAATAGAAAGGAACACAAACACTGTCCAATCAAGTGTAAAAATGTAATAAGAAAAGCAAAAAAAGATTTTGAGGAACAGCTAGCCAAAAACTCAAAAAGAAATAACAAAATGTTTTTTAAGTACATTAGAAGCAGGAAGCCTGCTAAAAAACCTGTGGGTCCCCTAGACGATCGAACTATAAAAGGCGCAATCAAGGACGATAAAGCCATTGCGGAGAAACTAAATGATTTCTTTGCTTCAGTCTTCATGGCTGAGGATGTTGGGGAGATTCCCAAATCTGCACCGTCCTTTGTGGGTGATGAATCTGAGGAACTGTCCCGGATTGAAGTGTCATTAGAGGAGGTTTTGGAACAAATAGAAAAACTTAATGTTAACAAATCTCCGGGACCGGATGGCATTCATCCAAGGGTTCTAAAAGAACTCAAATGGGAAATTGCTGAACTATTATCTGTGGTTTGAACCTATCCCTTAAATTGGCTTCCGTACCTAATGACTGGAAGGTAGCCAATGTGACACCAATATTTAAAAAGGGCTCTAGAGGCGATCCTGGCAATTACAGACCGGTAAGTCTAACTTCAGTACCGGGCAAATTAGTCGAAACAATAGTAAAGGATAAAATTGTGAAGCATATAGAAGAACATAATTTGTTGGACAAAAGTCAACATGGTTTCTGTAAAGGGAAATCCTGTCTTACTAATCTATTAGAGTTCTTTGAAGGGGTTAACAAACATGCGGACAAGGGGGATCCAGTAGATATAGTATACTTAGATTTTCAGAAAGCCTTTGACAAGGTCCCTCGCCAAAGGCTCTTGTGTAAATTACATGGCCATGGGATAAGAGGGAAGGTCCTTTCTTGGATTGAGAACTGGTTAAAAGACAGGAAACAAAGGGTAGGAATAAATGGTAAATTTTCAGAATGGAGAGGGGTAACTAGTGGTGTCCCCCAAGGGTCGGTCCTAGGACCAATCCTGTTCAACTTATTCATAAATGAGCTGGAGAAAGGGGTAAGCAGTGAGGTGGTAAAGTTTGCAGATGATACCAAACTGTTTAGGATAGTCAAGACAGAAGCAGACTGTGAGGGACTCCAAGAAGATCTCACCGAACTGAGTGATTGGGCAACAAAATGGCAAATGAAATTTAATGTGGATAAGTGTAAAGTAATGCACATCAGGAAAAATAATCCCAACTATACGTACAGTATGATGGGGGCTAATTTGGCTACGACAAATCAGGAAAGAGATCTTGGAGTTATCGTGGACAGTTCTCTGAAAACTTCCACGCAGTGTGCAGCGGCGGTCAAAAAGGCAAATAGGATGCTAGGAATTATTAAGAAAGGGATAGAAAATAAGACCCAGAATATCTTACTGCCCCTGTATAAAACTATGGTACGCCCACATCTTGAATACTGTGTACAGATGTGGTCTCCTCACCTCAAAAAAGATATTTTGGCCTTGGAAAGGGTTCAGGAAAGGGCAACTAAATTGATTAGGGGTTTGGAACGGGTCCCATATGAGGAGAGGTTAAAGCGACTGGGACTTTTCAGTTTAGAAAAGAGGAGACTGAGGGGGGATATGATAAAGGTATATAAAATCATGAGTGGTATGGAGAGGGCCGATAAAGAAAAGTTATTTATTAGTTCCCATAAGAGAAGAACTAGAGGACACCAAATGAAATTAATGGGTAGCAGGTTTAAAACTAATAAAAGAAAGTTCTTCTTCACACAGCGTGTAGTCAGCCTGTGGAACTCCTTGCCAGAGGAGGCTGTGAAGGCTAGGACTATAATAGAGTTTAAAGAGAAGCTAGATAATTTGATGGAGGTTAGGTCCATAAAAGGCTATTAGCCAGGGGATAAAATGGTGTCCTTGGCCTCTGTTTGTCAGAGGCTGGAGAGGGATGGCAGGAGACAAATTGCTTGATCATTGTCTTCGGTCTACCCTCTCTGGGGCACCTGGTGCTGGCCACTGTCGGCAGACAGGATACTGGGCTAGATGGACCTTTGGTCTGACCCAGTACGGCCATTCTTATGTTCTTATGTTCCTATGGCAAAACTGGGATTTGAGTTTAAGTCTTTTAGCTCCTAAGTGAGTGGTCTAACCATTGGACTGTTGTGTGAAAGGGATCCTCTTCCTCCAGCTCTGTTCAGTACATGACCTAATCTGGTAGGTATGGTCTGAGGCCACCTCAGAGTGCACAGCTACCAGATTGGACCCCACAGGAAAGCAAGGTGAGGGAACATCTAGTATGCAAATTCTACCAGGGATTAAGTGTGAGCTGGTTACCAGAGGGCAGGATTTAGGTGGCTGTGCATGTGCCCCCTGCTAGAAATTTAGGCAGCTAGTTTATCAGTGGAACCTTAGATGCCTAGGAAATGTAGGCACTGATAGGGTGAAGTGGAAATGGGGATTTTGAGGATCCACATTTTGGACTTAGGCACTGAAAGTAATATCGGAGCCTTTTCTGAATATAGCCTTTGGAGTCAGGGGATCTGAGAACTACTTTTCCTTGGTGATTTTTGTGGGAAGTTCTGATTTTGAAAGCACTGTCCCATAAGCAGTGTGTGCTGGACACTGGCAGTATGTCTACATTGCCCTGCAGTCTGGATTATGAGATGGGAGGGCTGAAGGGGGAACTGCAGAGTGCACCAAAAGCACTATGCTGTAACTCCCCCATGTGGACACTATATGAATGAAATTATAGATCCCTCGTGTGTACAGGTGTTTTCCTGTTTGAAAAGAACACCGCTAGTGTAAACAAGGGGCCCCTCCGTTCATGCCTACAGTTTCCATCTGAAGGAGCTGGAACGCAGCACTTTTGCACACTGCTCTGCATACTCTTATAGTCTTAAGAGTTCAAAAATATATGTGGGGGGTTGATGCAACCTCACAGCACAAATGTCTTCCTGTTCTGAGGATAAAGGATAAAGTCTAAAATTGATAATGCCACCATTCAATACACATTCACTATAAAATATTCAGTCAGATCTAGGCTTCCTGCACAAGTGTCCAGTGTCGCCACTTTCCTTTGTGTCATTGCATGCAAATGTCTGCTGTTTGTTATGACTCTGAGATAGCTTGGATTCCATAACACAGTGACAAAAATACATTGAATTTTCAATTATTGATCCTGTTACATTTGGCTTCTTTGTCTGGGAGCTTCTTTTCTGTATTTAATACCTGGATGCTGGCCCAGCATTGCAACAGTTAGTAACGTTATAGGTAATGATTCAGACCTCTCTATGCTACCACTTGAGAAATCCAGTTTTGACAGGTAGGTCTGTTTCCTCATGCTCCAGGCTAGGAGAACTGGAAATACAGATTGAACCCCTCTTGTCTGGCATCCTCGGGACCAGACTGGTGCTGAACTAGAGAATTTGCTGGACCATGGGAGGTCACTATTGTCTAGCAGCATTACCAACATTTCCACTGCTTACAGGGCTCTTAGAAGACATGTAGGAGTAAATTAGAGCTAAATAATAGCACAGAACACTGAGCATCAAGACTGGTGTCTGTAAACAAATTCAAGGGATTGCGGGAAACTTGGCCACACCCATGATAAGAGGACATCCAGCTAACTAAAATCATGCCAGACCATGGATGTTTCTGGACCAGAGAGTGCTGGATTAGAGAAGTTCAACCTGTACTATAGAAGCAAAGTGTACTACTCTTGTGGGAGAGAGCAACTGGAAGTATTTTGCAGAATGACTCAATGGGCTCAGAATGAAGTTACTAATGTACATAAGGATTGGAGCCTACAAGAGAGAAAGGAAATGCTCCAGAAATATATATAATTTTTTTATTGGGTAGCAGGCTACAACTGATGTGACCTAAAACTTGAGCTGCCCCAGTGTGTTTGTTTTATTAATGGAAAACAATTAGGTGGTATCATGCAACACCAGGTTACACAGGGGAGCGCAGTGTCATTTGTTCCTCTTAGCTTTAACTCTGAACAGTTTAACTGTGTACAATTTTTCATTTTCTTCCACATTTATTTGTACCTGGTCAAAACCTCCTTTGTCTCCTCCTTTCTCCCCCACTCTCTGAGTATGATTAAAACTTGATATGTCTGTCCATTCCCACTTCAGTGATTGAAATGAAAATGATTTGTATGCACAAAGGTAATTGCTTACATCTGTCATCACCCTAAAATTTTAATATAATCTAGCTTACCAGTCTCCAAGTCTACTATGACAGCCAATAAATAAACTGAGAATATAAATATGATAATATTACATTATAGCCATAAAACTACAAAATCAAAGAAATGCAAGTAAGGCTATATAGCATTAATAAAGCCTCTTACAGCACATATGGTTGTTTCTCCAGCAGAGTCCCACAGCACAGAGTGGGACTGCTTATGCAGGTGCTTTATTAGCAACAAATTGCAGGGCTGATAGTACCGAGTGGTGCAGAAAATCACTTTACAGTGTGGTCATTATTTAAAAATAAGCATTTACTGCCAATTATCACACAATGGGATCTGGGGGAAATTACTGAGTAAGACAGAAGCCACTAGTACATGTTGACTTTTTAGCTGCAGACACTGTATCTATCTACATGCTAACACCGGGAGGTTAAAACAAACATTTCTTCTCCACTATCTGCCTTGTGATCCTTCAGTAAAGAAATATAGAATGCAAGTAAATGGCTGTCTTCTAAAGTAATAGCAGTAAATTACTTTCCAAAGGGGAAAAAAAGTATTTCCCATGATATAATTCCCCTTCAGGACATTATTTTCTCCAAAGAGCAATGTAGCTTACAGCTTTTTCCTTTCGGATCAACTCAGTACCTGTTATGTTGGGGATTTTGATATCTGCAGATAATCATCATTTCTTCCTTCTCCTTCCTGCTGGCTTTCTCTGTCCCACATCTGTACTGACTTCGACTCCTTTTACTGAGTCTTGCTCTTTAACCATTCTGCTTCCCATACCCTGGCTGTCTCCCTCACCCTTGTACTGGGGATTTGACTTACTGTTTCTACTGCCCCCAGGCTGCCTTCTCTGACAAGCCAGCACAGGGTCTCTCTCTAAGTCTGTGATGTCCAACCAGTTCTGAAGCAGTAGCCATGCGAGAAAACTAGTCACATTATTCTGAATAATGAATAATTGTTCGAGCCAACTAGCCATATTCAACCAGCCAAATGTGGCTAGTGGCAAGCGTGTAGGATACCACGCCTCTACGTGGTGATGATGATATTTCATACTGTGTTCTCCCCAGCGCAAAGTCTGACTTACAGCAGCCACGGGCCAACTTCTGTCAAAAGCTGAGTTGGCTCTCTCCTTGCTCCAAGGGCCAGCTCCACAAATAACTGGAGCTAAAGAGGAAGCAAATGTTGTGGTGGCCAGTTTGTGTAAGACAATGGTATATATTGGTAGTAATGTCAAATATGCACTGTTTCCTCGTATAAGGACTATTCACATTTTCCGGACTCTGAAGAAAATAACTGTCACAGTGGTTCTCAAATTTTTGTATTGGTGACTCCTTTCATGCAGCAAGCCTGTGAGTGTGATCTCCCTCTTAATAAATTACAAACATTTTATATTTAACACTGTTATAATTGTTGCAGTTCCTCAGCTTGCTATTTTCTAAGGATCCCTTCCTTAAATACCTAACATTCTCCATGCATTGTATGAGGCACTTGGACATATAACTCGGGGCTGAGAATTCCAACAGGCAACAGGGTATCAAGGGGTTAGGGTTTGCAACAACCAATATCCTTCAAAGATCTGAGACTTAGTCTTTTAGGACTAGTTCTACAAATGTATTTAAGTTCTTAAAAACCTTTGAAGATCTGGGCCAAAGTGAACTGCTCGAAGTGGTACAGAAAGTCTAAGGTAAAGCCGCAACTGAATCTGTGTCTTTGAAATCCTAGCCTAGCACTGTAACCACAGGGCATTCTTTCTTCTCAGTCTTCTGTTTACTTCCTTATGCATGAATTTCTGCACCAAACTTTAAGCTTGTCAACCTCATTTGAGATTTGTATCAGATATGAAAACCAATTTGTTGAAGTGGATGTTTGATATCTATTTTCTCTTCTTATAATGTGTGTACTTTTCTTTGTACACAACGTAATTCTTTTTATTATGTAGTGCAGGGTTATTTTTATTGTTCATTGATTGTACAAGGTTTTACGATCTCTTTGATGGAAATAAATATAAATAAAAGTGAATTAGATTGGATTAAACTTCCTCTCAATACAGCGTCTCTGCAAAAAGTGCTTCCTCTCAGATTTTGAGACATGCCAAATAGTGTGCAGTGAAGAAAAGACATGTCATTGTTATAACTCCCCAGTTGGTCTCTGGAATTCAATTCAGTTTTAACTGTGTAAAAATACTGTTGTTTGGAGAATGCTGCAGCTGTTTTGCAAGCAATGTTTTCTTCTACTATTGCCTTCAATTTTTTTCTCATTAAAAACTAGGATTATAAATATGCACAAGAGTAAATTAGTAATAGTGTTTAATTTGGTACAACAGTTTCTCATTTAATCCCACAGAAGCTGTTTGATGAAAGCTCAGGGGAAAAAAAGAAAACAATCACTTTGGCTTGACTCCTTGCTTCCTTTTTATTTTTCAATTTTTCCCTTTAAAACATCAATTTTCTTTGCAATTAAGCTAATTTGGACAAAATGCTCTAAGTACAGCTTCAGAATTTCCTAAATGTTCTGCTACCACTTTTAATCAATAAGGAAGCATTAGGTTACATGCAGTGCAGAACTGTTTTCTGCAGTAAATAGTTTAGCTTGTATTGTTTTTCAACACTGTATTATGGGGTTTCATAGCCATCTGAAAGTGTTTAAGTTTTCTGAAAATATTTTACTTAAAATATAGAAAATATTTATTAAAGGTTTTGTGTTTTGAACAGTGTGAAACCATTTCTCCATTGCCCTACCTTTCGTAGCCATTTGCACCTTTCGTAGTCATTTGCACCGCTGCCAAGTAGGTGTATTAATTGCTACTCATTCAGAATGGTAAGTTTTACACACATTTTGTACTCCGTTTCTAAGGGAGCCAAACACCACAGAAGATGCAGGATGAGGAGAATCAGGACTTACTGCTTTTAACATGTGTTTAATTTTGTTTCTTTGGTTCAGCATGGTATATCAAACTATATTCTTTGAACTGTCCCATTCTCTAAATAGCTGTTAGTAGAGCCAAATGAGTACTAAATGAATGATCTGAGGTATTTGCATGAAATTTTGAATGAATTTGCTTTGGCCGTGTTCACATTCCCTTTGCATTAGTTTTCCATAAACACTTATATTGTTTTGATGCAGGCTGGGTAAAACCTTGTGCAAGTGACTGGGTGCGATAGCCGCCCGTCATTCAAGATAAATGTAAGAAGCAGTTTGAGCTTATTTTTGGAGTAAGATAGCTGAGCTAACACCCACAACACAGACATCATGCAAAACCAGTTAGAAACTTAACTCTATGAGGATTTGGTGGCAGGGGAAGTTTGTTGGATATTATATGATGGTTTGTGTCTGGGAGCAGAAGCAGCCAGAGAATTAACAGTGAGAAGCGGATATAAAGCCAAACAGAGAGCAAAAGGACTGGAAACATGTACCTAAGAGAAAATGAAACAGGGAGGTTTTAGTCAGAGCTGTTTCAAAAGAGGCTTGGAACTGTAAGCAAAGAAACCATAGAATCATAGAACCATAGAGCTGAAAGAGACCTCAGGAGGTCATCAAGTCCAGCCCCCTGCTCTAGGCAGGACCAATCCCAACTAGATCAACCCAGTCAGGGCTTTGTCAAGCCAAGACTTAAACACCTCGAGGGATGGAGACTCCACTACTTCTCTAGGTAACCCATTCCAGTGTTTCACCACTCTCCTAGTGAAATAGTTTTTCCTAATATCCAACCTGGACCTCTCCCACCACAACTTAAGACCATTGCTCCTTGTTCTGCCATCCGTCACTACTGAAAACAGCCTTTCTCCATCCTCTTTGGAACCTCCCTTCAGGAAGTTGAAGGCTGCTATCAAATCCCCCCTCACTCTTTGCTTCTGCAGACTAAACAGACCCAACTCCCTCAGCCTCTCCTCATAGGTCATATGCTCCAGCCCCCTAATCATTTTGGTTGCCCTCCGCTGGACCCTCTCCAATGCGTCCACATCCTTTTTTGTAGTGGGGGGCCCAGAACTGGACACAATACTCCAGATGTGGCCTCACCAGAGCCGAATAAACGGGAATAATCACTTCTCTGGATCTGCTGGCAATGCTCCTCTTAATGCAACCTAATATGCCATTAGCCTTCTTGGCTACAAGGGCACACTGTTGACTCATATCCAGCTTCTCATCCACAGTAACCCCCAGGTCCTTTTCTGCAGAACTACTACTTAGCTGTAACAATGCTTGTCCCCAGCCTGTAACAATGCTTGGGATTCTTCCGTCCCAAGTGCAGGACTCTGCACTTGTCCTTGTTGAACCTCATCAGATTTCTTGTGGCCCAATCCTCCAATTTGTCTAACTCACTCTGGACTCTATCCCTGCCCTCAAGCGTATCTACCTCTCCCCCTAGCTTAGTGTCATCTGCAAACTTGCTGAGAGTGCAATCCATATCCTCATCCAGGTCATTAATAAAGATATTGAACAAAACCGGTCCTAGAACCGAACCTTGGGGCACTCCGCTAGAAACCGGCCACCATCCTGACATCGAGCCGTTGATCACTACCCGCTGGGCCCGGCCTTGTAGCCAGCTTTCTATCCATCTTACCGTCCATTTATCCAATCCACATTCCCTTAACTTGCTGGCAAGAATATTGTGGGAGACCGTATCAAAAGCCTTGCTAAAGTCAAGGTATATCACATCCACTGACTTTCCCATGTCCACAGAGCCAGTTACCTCATCATAGAAGCTAATCAGATAAGTCAGGCACGACTTGCCCTTTGTTAATCCATGCTGACTATTCCGAATCACTTTCCTCTCCTCCAAGTGCCTCAAAATGGATTCCTTAAGGATCCCTTCCATGATTTTTCCAGGAACCGAGGTAAGATTGACCGGATTATAGTTCCCTGGATCGTCCTTCTTGCCTTTTTGAAGATGGGCACTACATTTGCCTTTTTCCAATCATATCCATATCCAGTTGTGTAATTCCTACTGTGTTTGGAGATACGGAATGTTGTGTATATACTTAGTAAATAAACAGGACTGAACCAAAGAAATATCTGCATTTAAAATTTCAAACATTGGCTAACAGCTCAGTTCAAAAGGAATAACAATATAAGTAGATTTTACTGGAACACATATGCTTAGTGAGCAGATTTCAAAGCTTATATACACATTCACAAAATCAAAGTATAGATTAGCAGTTGTAAGTATTCATGCCAGAAGTGCTTGCATACATATCCACAGAAATAGAGAAAAATACCATGTGACTTTTCTGACCAATCACAACTATCAATTGCTTGCAAAGAACTTTTCATCCTGAATCCATAGAGTTAAATAATTTGGGAGGAAATGTTTGAATCATTCCAAATAATGAAAAAAAGGGAAGGGAAACACAGTACCATTCAAAATTGTATTCCATGAGCAGAAAGAGGCTACATTGTTGGAAACATTGCATGGTGCTAATTATTTACTCTGTTCTAGTGATGAGGTTAAACATGTTTCACTAGAGTGGCTTTGCATTTCAATAAAACTCTATGCTGCTTAGCAACTCAGTTATGGATAAGTAAATGTAAATTTGTAAGATGTAGCTCCCAGTGTCAAACTATGGCTTTACTGTTTTATAAAGCAAAATTAAATTTCTAATTGCAGGTTGTAACCAATGTGCTGTGAAAATGCTCGTCTGACTATCTTGCCTGGCCTGCAAAAACAGGAACAGTCTCTCAGCCTTCAGCTGAAGTGATTGATCTGCCATTAAAATTCCAATAAGTCTGCTGGAGTGGAGAGCTTTTAGCAGTGAAGACAGTTGAACAATACTGTGAGTTGATGTTTTCATTAAGCTCAGATTTTCCAGCTGTTTTAATTCCAAATGTTCATTCCTGAGTGTATTCAGTTAAAGTTGCAATATAAACTTAAACAGTTGCTTTCTCAGGGTGGCTATGGTAATATGATACCACCTATCCAAAAGCCACAAAAACACAACACCACAACTCAAAGGCTGCGATTAGACTGGCAAGTTTTTGTGCAAAAGCAGTTGCTTTTGCGCAAAAACTTGCCAGCTGTCTATACTGGCCTCTTGAATTTGCACAAGAACACTGATGATCTAATGTATGATCGTCAGTGTTCTTGCGCAAATACAATGACGCTCCCGTTCAGGCAAAAGCCCTCTTGCGCAAATGTATTTGCGCAAGAGGGCCAGTGTAGACAGCTAAAAAGTGTTTTGCGCAAAAAAGCCCCGATGGCTAAAACGGCGATCGGGGCTTTCTTGCGCAAAACCGCATCTAGATTGGCACGGACGCTTTTCCGCAAAAAGTGCTTTTGTGCAAAAGCGTCCATGCCAATCTAGACGCTCTTTTCCGCTAATGCTTTTAATGGAAAAACTTTTCCGTTAAAAGCATTTGCGGAAAATCATGCCAGTCTAGACGCAGCCAAAGTGTATTTGGTTTTGTATAGCTTATGGAGGAGGGGACTGATTTATGGTTTTTGAGCATTTGGGGTTTGCCACGTTGCTGAAGCAAGTGTGATTTGTTGACTGGATGTGGAGAGAAGTTTTCCAGAGAGGGAGCTAAAGAGGTAGGTCAGAACTGATCCCAGAGAGAAATTATAGTAACAGACATCTCATGGAGGAAGGTAAGGCAGAGGATTCTGTCATGTTATAGGGTTGTAGTTACCAGAAAGGTCAAACCACCCACAATCCTTCACAGGAAAGAGACATTCAGTTAGGATGAGCAGAGAGCAAGATTGTTAAAAATCATGATGGAGAAGTTGGGAGACACTACATAGGACTGCATAGGACAAAATCCTGAATATTGCAACTTTCCCTAAAATTGGGACATCTGGTCACCCTTCATTCAGGGACAGCATGTTCCTTGGAGGAAAGTTCTGTGAATAAAGTTAGTGTGGCAGGTTGTTTAAGATAAAGCAGTAGATCATGAATGCAAGTGAGCAATGTGCATTTTACTGTGGCTAAATGTAATGTATACATCTAGGAAGAATGTAGATCATACTGACAGGATGAGGGACTCTAGCCTGATAAGCAGAGACTCTGAAAAATATTTGGAATTCTGGCTAATCATCTGCACATAAGCTCCCAGTGCAATGCCGCAGTCAAAAGAATTAATGCAATCCTGGGGATGCATAAATCTCAAGTAGGAGTAGAGAGGTTCTTTTACCTCTGTATTTAACAATGTGTAACTATGGCTGAAATACTGTGTCCAGTTCTGATGCCCATAATTCAAGAAAGATGTAGAGCAGGGCTACTCAACTTTGGAAGACCAGGGGGCCACAGTGATACTCACAGCACATGCCAAGGGCTGCAACTTAAGTGTGGTTGCATATACGTGCAAATATATATGCAACTATATGCAAATAGCTTCTTTCACGTTGATGGGCATGAACATAAGATTAAGGCAAGACTACACAACATACAGGCCCCATTTAAGTCAGTTCTGCTGATATTAATAAAATGCAATATTTACCCGATTTCCACCCATATGACAGCACTTTTAATGAGCAATGACAGACCAGAAATTTAACTACTAAAATGCATATCAACAGAAGACCATTATA
This sequence comes from Pelochelys cantorii, assembly GCA_032595735.1. Lineage (NCBI taxonomy): Eukaryota > Metazoa > Chordata > Testudines > Trionychidae > Pelochelys > Pelochelys cantorii. Next base: position 59,491,106 of record CM064328.1, on the reverse strand, counting down.
TTGACTACTTTTTTGTTTTAGCTCCCACCCTTGGGCTGCGTGTTGAGCCCCACGAAAACCCAAATTGCAACGCAGGCCGCAAACAAATGAGCCACAGGCCGCATGCAGCCCATGGGCCATATGTTGAGTAGCCCTGTTGTAGAGGGTTCAAAGAAGAGCCACAAGAATGATTTAAGGATTAGAAAAGACACTCTATAGTGATTAGACTCAAAGAGCTGAATTTATTAATCTTAACAAAGAGAAGATTGAGATAACTTGATTAGTCTGTAAGCATCTACATGGGGAACAAATATTTATTAATGGGCTCTTTATTCTAGAAAAAAAAGGTATATCATGATGCAAAGGCTAGAGAGTGAAACTAAAAATTGCAAGTGATGAAGAATCTATCACAACCATAGGTATGTTGCTCAAAGAGGTCATTTCTAATACATTTACTCCTTATTTCCAGTCTGAATTTTTTAAACCAATACTGAATTTTTTTTCTAAAAGCTATGCTCTATGAATAATTCTGAGGGAGTTTTGACGGCCTGTGTTATCCAGGATGTCACCCCAGATTATCACAATGGTCACTTCTGGATTTGGAATCTATAAATTCCTGAATATTTTAATCCAGGTTGGATCTTAACTAGAAAAGGTTCTAGCACTATGTGCTATAGATTCATAGTACACGGTTCTGGGGGATGGGGGGCCAGGAAGAGGCAGACTCTCATCCACATCAGCAATCTTTTCATATCTCACTGTGTTTCAGAGGGTCTGTGAGGAAGCAAAGAGGACAAGGGGTTGCAGATAGGGAAGTTTAAGAGGGAAAGAAAGAGATCCCGCTGCTGAACAGGCTACCAGGTGAGAGTACTAGCTTTTGGTGTGAGTTTGCTCAATTGTTTGAATTTTGAATTTTAATTCTGATTTCAGGGGATTTCAGTTTCAATTACTGTGGCATTGGGATTGTGTGTCTGAGAGTGTTTGATCCTTTGTTCCCTTGATTGCCTTTGATCAGCCTCAAGATCAGCCTCCTCTGTGTGACTAACAAGAGCAGGCTTTAAAAGCCAGAGGCAGAGTGACCAGGGGAGTGATATGGACAGGGGACAGGGGGCTGCAGACCGGGGAGTTTAAGAGGGAGTTTGACAGAGGGAGGACTACTATGAACAGGAAGACCCACAACTGGCCCTGATGACCTCTCGAGGTCCCTTCAAGTCCTAGTATTCTATGCTTCTAACACCTGTGCCAGCACTGCTTCTGCCTCCTCTGCCTGTGCCTGTAGCCAGACAGACCACCTGACCATGGATGGCTCAATCCAGACCCTGGTGTGGTTTTGCAGGGACTGTGGCTTGCAATTCCCACTTACTGAAATCCAGGCTGCGAGGACCATCCAATGTGAAAGGTGCCTGCTGGTGGAATCTCTCAGGAAGCAAGTAGGAGCGCTACAGGAGGAGGTAGCTAGGCTGAGGAGCATCCAAATCCATGAGCAGTTCCTGGACAGTATTCATGTCAAGACAGCTGAGTTAGCTGTCCCACTACACAAGACTGCTCTTACACCACTGGTGGAGGAGGAGATGGCTCAGCAGGGACACTGGCAGCTGGTCACTTCTGGAAGTAGGCAGTGCTCCACCCCTGCTCCCAACCCTCCCACCATGGTACTGGGAAACCATTATTCTCTTCTTGATACACGAGATAAGGAATCACCCCCTAGGCTGGGAGGTCTGCTGCTACCACTGCAAGGAGGAAACGTAGGATAGTGGTGGTCAGAGACTTTCTTCTGAGTGGGACGGATGCTCCCATCTGTCACCCTGACATGTCATCTCGGGAAGTATGCTGCCTGCCGGGGGCCCATATCCGAGATATTACGGAAGCATTGGCAAGAATTATCCAGCCCTCTGACTACTACCCCATGCCACTCATCCATGTGCGCATTAATGATACTGCAAGGTGTAACACTGAGCAGATCAAGAGTGACTACAGGGCTCCGGGAGTATGGGTGAAGGAGGTATTCTCTTCAGTCCTTCCTGTCAAAGGTAGGGGCCCAGGCAGAGACAGGTGCATCCTGGAGGTGAATGCCTGGCTGTGAAGATGGTGTCGCCAGTATGGCTTTGGCTTCCTCGACCATGGGATGCTATTCCAAGAAGGACTGCTAAGAAGGGATGGGGTTCATCTCTCAAGGAAGAGAAAGACCATATTTGGATGCAGACTGGCTAACGTAGTGAGGAGGGCTTTAAACTAGGTTCGACGGGGGCAGGTGACAAAGCCCACAGGTAAGTGAAGAACATGGAGACCTAGGAGATGGGTCAGAAATGAGGGGGAATGTGAGCTATAATAGCAGAGAAAAAGTAGGGGCAAGGCAGAACTGGGAGACAAGATCAAATCAGTATCTTAGATGCCTATATACAAATGTAAGAAGTATGAGCAATAAGCAGGAAGAACTTGAAGTGCTATTAATTAAAAACAACTATGACATTGTTTGTATCACAGAGACTTGGTGGGATAATACACACGATTGGAATACTGGTATAGAAGGGTACAGCTTACTCAGGAAGGATAGGTGTGGGGAAAGGGAGGAGGTGTTACCTTATACATTAAAACTTGGACTGAGGTGGAGATGGACGTAGGAGACAGATGTGTTGAAAGTCTCTGGATTAGGCTAAAAGGGGTAAAAAACAAGGGTGATGTCATGGTAGGGGTCTATCACAAGCCACCTACCCTGGTGGAAGAGATGGATGAGGCTTTTTTTAAACAACTAACAAAATCATCCAAAGTGTAGGATTTGGTGGTGATGGGGGACTTCATCTATCCAGACATAGGTTGGGAAACTAACACCGCAGGGCACAGACTTTCCAATAAGTTCTTGGACTGCACTGGAGACAACTTTTTATTTCAGAAGGTTGAAAAAGCTACTAGGGGGAAGCTGTTCTAGATTTCATTTTAACAAATAGAGAGGAGCTGGTTGAGAATTTGAAAGTAGAGGCAGCTTAGGTGAAAGTGATCATGAAATCATAGAGTTCATGATTCTAAGGAATGGTAGAAGGGAGAACAGCAAAAGAGAGACAATGGATTTCAGGAAGGCGGATTTTGGTAAGCTCAGAGAGCTGACAAGTAAGGTCCCATGGGAAGCACGACTAAGGAGAAAAACAACTGAAGAGAGTTCACAATTTTTCAAAGGGACATTATTAAGAGCCCAAAAGCAAACTATTCCACTGCATAGGAAAGATAGAAAGCATGGCAAAAGGCCACCTTGGCTTAAACGGGAGATCTTGCATGATCTAAAAATAAAAAAGGGCCCACATAGGCTCTGGTGTCTGAGGGAAATGTGAAGAGTGTCTTTCTCTTCAGTTGGGGGCCACATCAGTGAGGCTTTAGGAGGTTTTTTTCTTCTCACTTGTGTGTAGCTAGTGGTGTCTAGGCGTGGCTAATATGTCCCTATTTTTGGTTCGGAAAATACAGTCACCGTATCCATGACCCACATCATGTGAGAAGGGTCAGAAAAGAGCAGCAGTCCTAGGAAGGCAAAATGCCCCTTGAGATTGAGAAGCACTTTCAAAAAGTACATGTACCTCCACTTTTGGTGGCAGGGGATGTGTGATGGTTGATCATAGCAGCAAAAGTGAGTAGACCTGTTGCAAAAACAGGAATGGCAGAAGAGCCAGAACGTGCAACAAGATAAAAGTTGGATGGGGTGATAAAAATTTTGCCACAGGAGAAAAAGTTTCCTTCCATACACAATGATTTATTTTGCCATAAAAATAAAGGAAAAGGTGATCATATAAAGATGGTGTATTTTAGTGTTATTCTCTATATTTTCAAAGCAATGTGTAAATGCAGTATGTCCCACTGAGTATGTGATTGAACTTCCCAAGAGGAAATTTTATTACTAGTTTCAAAATCTTTTCCATTTAAAACTAGTAAAATATTCTCAATGCCCTGCATTAACTCCTATTGCCACATAAGTAATCTGTTTTTGTTACATATGAAATAAAATGTCAGCAACAGATTCTAAATACATAGCTACTAGTTTGGTCTAGACTCTAGAGTTATGTCAATAGTAGGAAAAATATTTTCTAAATGTTTGTAAATTCTGAGCATTGATTTCATCTCACCATGTTCATTCACTTAACATATGCACATCAGTCTTTGTTCTTGCAAATATCAGATACCATAGTTTCCTCTTATTAGCAATCCTTCAGTATCCAGCCAAAAATTGCTGTTATCTGGCACTTGCTATTAAGTGGAAGGCAGATTTGCAAGCCAGCAGCCAAGGAAGGAAGCCCTCGAGTGTGTCTTCCCTGGCTGCAGCCCTGAAAACCCAGAAGCATAAAGGCAGACAGCATCACAGGTACTGTGGGCTTTCTGCAAGGAGCAGGTGTTCGGGGGCTTAGACTAATGAAAATATGCAGCATTAAGGGCTGGATCTTGCAGGGTATAGAACATCTGCTGAGATGTGCCGGGGACTGACTTTCCTAGGTGCAACCCCTACAGCAGGCAAGCTGATTACTTACTGGATCAGTGGTTGGAGTCACTAATGTTGTTACCTGTGGAAGGCTGCAATGTTGTTGCCTCGGTAACGCTGATCAGGCTCCTCAGTGCTTTCCTTCTTGGAGGTTTTAGGATTATCAGTATGAACAGATAAATGCAGCCTGCTAGTTTAGCAGACCTCAATGTTACACACAAAGAAAAACCACAGCCAGTGTTTGGTAACAGAGGCATTGGCCAGGTTTATTGCCTTCAAAGCAAAGTACTAACACCCTGGCTCTGTGCTTACATGTACAGACAGGCTCACTGATGGGGGAGAAAAGGGGGACAAAGGAGGCAATTGCTCTTGGGCCAGCAATTCAAAGGGTCCCGAGGGCTCCCGGCCACTGGTGCTAATACTGCGGTAGTGGCCAGAGTCCTGGGCCTTTTAAATCACTGCCTGAGTGCCATGTCACATGCTCCATGCGGCTCTGAGGGCTGGGGGGCAGGGCGCACTTGTGCTCCAGGTAGCACAGAAGATGGGCTGCCTGTGGCCCCACCCCTTCTGGGAGCACAGAGCTGGGCCCCATCGCACCTTGCCAATGGGCCCACACAGGCTGTCAGCTTCCCTGGCTACAGATTAACATGGCTCAGGCTGCAGTGGGAGTTTCTGCTCTGGCCTCAGTGACTTCCAGATATCAGATTCAAGAAATCTTTGCTTGTACTAAAGCAGTGGTTCTCAACTCGTTTCAGTCCACAGACCACCAGGCCAATCAAAAAATTTTCATGGACCACCTCCAGAACGTGTAGCACAGGACGAACGACACAGCAACCGCTCAGCACGACGGCGGCAGCTACACTGACGTGCAGAGCCTCAGACGGAAGTTACTGGCAACACAACTCGGTTGCGTCCTAGGTGACGCTATGGATGATGCGCCGCGTGCTTGTGAACACGGCGTAAAACAGCCTAATGGCAGCACCTGCTCATGCCGTGTGACTTTGGACAATGTTCCTGTGGACCGCCGAAAAAGTCACCATGGACCACCAGCTGAGAACCACAGTACTAAAGGATAAATGGGTAGTCCTAGCTAGCAGCACTAAGAATACGAGGTGTTTGTTTAATATTCAGTGTTCATAATCTTACCTATCAGTAAACATTTTAAAAAATATCCCTGCCCATCCAAGCATTACTGCATATTTTTAGGGTCTCTTGGGTATTTGATATGTAATCCTTAATGATGAATTTGTTTGATTTTGTGAATTTATCATAATGACAGTACAAACTCCACAAAGTTCAGAAATTTGTCTGATCTGGAAAATTGTCTGGAAATTTCAGGCATTTTCCAGTGCTTTCTGGGTCTGGATAGTATGGACAAGTCCATAGGCATGGGAAAATGGGCGAGGGAGATCCCGCTATTTCAAAGCTCCTACAAAATTCAGTTTTTGTTTGAGCCTTGAGGAGCAGTTCTGGAAATTATTTCGTACTTTATCTGAAGCGATTCACCCTCCCACCTCTGGCTATTAATATTATTTGAATGTACAAAATATGTAGAAAGATTCCCTAAATGACACAACAACAACACCTGCCTCTGATGCAACATTTTTCATCAGCAGCTCTCAAAGTACTTTGCAGAGGAAGTCAGATGCATTAGCCCCATTTTACAGTTGGGGAAACCGAAGATCCAGAGAAGAGGCAGTGATTTACACAAGGTTAACCAGCAAACCCATATATATGCCTGGAATGGAATTCAGGTCTGTTGAGTTCCAGTGTTGTTCCATTTCTACCACTATACTAATATGGCTGAACCCAGAAACCTGAATTGAGGCATCAGTATCTTTCCAGATTAACATAATTCAGTTTGGCTGGCTACCTCAGAGTAAGCAACAGTAGTTTGGAGATATTCCCATATGACCAATGAACCTCTTACTGCCAACTGGCAAAAGGCACAGAGAGAGTCTCAAGGAGTTACAAGGAATTCCTGGGTCTATTATGTAGCTCACCAGAGAATATCATGTGAGGTCTTAAATAAAAGCCAAAGTTACACTGGTCATCAATCTCATCGCGAAATGCATGTATGGATGCTGTGTAAGGGGTTATGTAGATACACTGAAAATTATGTTCTTAAGGTCTATGTCTAGAGACTGGTCACCAGCAAAGGTAAAAAAGAGGTTTTCAGTCAGACAAGAAATATTTATCTATCTGGCTCCCTTTATATGTAACTTAAGTATGTATGGTTCAAAATGGGCTTCCACTCACCAGTTTGAACTGAATGCGAATGAAGGAAGGACTGTGAGAGCATCAAAGAGAGAAAAGTAATGGGAAGAGGAGGATGAAGAAAAAAGAATGAAATGTGAGGGGCAGGAAAAGCGAATGTTCTTTTTCTAAAATGAAGATGAGCACAGGGCCCCACTAACTCTAAATCCGCCACTGACTGTATATTAAAATATCATTTATAATAGTTTCTCATGGGACTAAATTTGGAAGACAATGGAATTGTACCCGAGATGTTGAACATAAGTTCAGAGTAAGTCTTTCTAAGAAAGAATTATACTGATCATTGTTTGCCAATGTCATTTATAACAAGTCATGTAATTATACTAACCACCATAAGCTCATTGCTGCTTGCTCTTCTGGGCTTTTTATTACACAGAATAAAAAGCAGAGTATCAGGCAGAGCTCCCTCATACAGATGGCTCACAGAGATTGCTGAAAGCTTTGTCATTATATAATCTCTTGAATGTACTTATCTCTCTACTCTAAGACTTTGCACTCACTGTCCATTAATTAGAAACATCAGTACCAGAATAGGGCTACTATAAAAGTAATATGGATAATACCATTTTTTATGCCTGAAAGGAGTGGCAGATTTAGAGTTAGTGGGGCCCTGTGCTCAGCTTCATTTTTGGGGCCCCTTTGGAGGCCCCCAGCCAAGAAAAAACATTCATTTTTCCTGCCCCTCCCATTTCATTCTTTTTTTCTTCATGCTCCTCTTATGAGTAATAAGAAGTAAATTAATATAAAGTGTGGTACCTTGATTGCTTTTGTAGTCTCACTTTTTTTTCACAGACCACTTGAAAATTGCTAAAGGTCTTAGTGGACCATTTAATGATCTTTCCAAATATTGTTTGTACCATTAGCTAACTATTGTGAAGTGCTTTGGATAAATAAGAGCGCTTTATAAAAAAAATCATAAATGAAATGTTTTCCATTTACCTGCTCCATATTACCTATGTTTTTCAGGTTATTTACTAAGGCTACATCTAGACTGCAAGCCTCTTTTGAAAGAGGCTTTTTCAAAAGATACTTTCGAAAAAGCCTCTTTCGAAAAAGAGCATCTAGACTACATCCAGTACTTTCGAAAAAGCAAGCCGCTTTTTCAAAAGAGAGCACCCAGGCAGTCTGGATGCTGTCTTTCAAAAAAGCACAGTTTGCATTACATAGCGCCTTTTTTCGAAAGAGCACTTTCGAAAAAAGGTATTATACCTCGTAAAAAATGGTTTTCCATGGTCAAAAAAACTGCCGTGTTCTTTCAAGTTACTTTCGAAAGAACGCGGTGGCAGTCTAGATGCAGGGGAAGTTTTTTCGAAAAAAGGCCACTTTTTTCGAAAAAAAACCATAGTCTAGACACACCCTAAGAAATGTTCTATCATATCCAATGAAATACATTTTGGCCATAATGCAATGTCCACTTGTTCAATTTTTGTAGTCGTCATGGTATCCCTGAAACTCAGCAAGCGATCAGATCATTGAGATGTTTCCTCACTCATACTTTTTGATGAATGTCCTCTATTCAATACTTCAAGTCTTTTAAGATGACAAACTGTCTTTTTGCTTAGCTTTGTCTTTTTGCCTGGCCTTCATTTTTTTGTGTTTTTGACTGCCAGACTCATAGTATTGCTTTATTATTCCTAAAAAACTGACCTTAATTTTTAGGTAGATTTTAAAATGTCTGAAAGAGCAGGGGTGTAACTATGGATGGGCCTGGGTAGGCTGTGGTCTGGACCATCTATTTCCCCAATTAGGTTTAACACCAGTGGCACTGGAACATTTTTAATAGTGGGCTGCTGAAAGCCAGCCCCTGTGTCTCCTAAGCAAGTCACAGGCACTGGAACTAAGGGTTCAGGCAGGGCTGCTGGCAGAATAGTCAGGCCCCTGGGCAAGGTTTGGGGGGGCACATCTGGGCCCCCAGAAAGGAGGGGCCTTGGGTGGAAGGGGCACAGCTGGGGGCTCAGTGCAGGAGCGGACCTGCTATGGTAAGGCTGGAGGTGAAGACTGTCAAAGGAGATATGAAGATCTCCATGGCTGAGGAGGACAGCTTCAGGCGTCCCAGTGGCCCTGCACTGGCTGGCCCACAGAAGTGGGCAGAGACTCACATGTGCTCCACCTGAAGGCGGGAACAGGCACAGTTCCATCGGCCACCTGAGCACCGCCCCCTCCCCCCAGGCTCTCCATCCCCCAGCCATTCTGCCCCTTGCCCATAGGTGCAGCCGGTCACTAGGTGCAGTGCAACATTACAGAGGCTGGAGGACACAGGAAGAGGGGGCAGCGCAGCCACGCAGCCAACTGCCAGAGAGAAGCAGCCCTTTCCCACTTCAAAATGCGGCTTTTTCCTGCTAGCTGGGCAGCTTGCGGGCTCACCATCCCCTGGATGCCCTCCTCCCCTGCAGTGGGCAGCCAAGGCCAGCCGCCTTCCCTGCCCCATGCTCCTTGGAAGCCTTCCAGCCCATGTTTGCGCTACTTGCCACTCCTGAGGCTGCAGCCTGCAGATGAGACTCCCTGCTCTCCTGCCCCCTCCCACAGCCCACTCTGCAGAGGGGCTGGCCCCTTGCAGAGCGAAAGGCCCTTGTGCGAGGAGAGGTGGTGCTGGACCTGGTGCTGGACTGCTCATCCCTGGGGGGCCCCATGTTATTGGGGGGGCCCGTAACAGGGCACCGTATGTTTCATTGTAAATCTGCCTCTGCCTGAAGGAGGCCAACTGTACCTTTTTTTAGACTAGTGAGGTGCTGTTTCAGTAACAATTGAGTCTTGAGGGAAAAAACTTACAAAAATGTAAAATAAATCCAAACCCCTTTGCCTACAAATCAGCTTGTTTATTTTCTGCAATGCAAAACTAAAATGTAGAAAGAGAGCCTGGAGGACTGGTGGGGCTGTACAGGAGCTAAGGGACTGTGAGCTGGGAATGGAGGCTGTGGGAAGGGCAGTAGCAATGGGAGGTGGATGCTGGAGCTGCAAGGTACCTCCTCTCCCTGCACTGGCTGGGCTGTGTCTCGCACATCGGGAAGGAAGTGCTGGGACGTGCTGAGCCCCAAGCCCCAGAGTTCTGTTGAGTCTTTAGCAGACATTGCATTCCCAGGCTTTGTCCAGGGGGCTGGATTTTCATTTCTATGAGGACATTTTACAAATATCTCTGAATCAGGTTTCATCTACAACTGCATTTTATTTGAAATGGGGAGAAAAGAGCAATAGTTTGTGTATACTAGCAGCACGTGTTCAAAGTTTACGAAAGCCACATCTGAATGATCTAATTTGGGAGTTCTCAAACTTCATTGCGCCATGACCCCCCTTCTGACGATAAAAATTATGTGACTCGAAGAAGGGGGACCAAAGCCTAAGCCAGCCCAAACCGTGCCATCCTGGGAGGTGGGGGGGAAGCCAAAGCCCACAGGTCTCAGCCCCAGGCCGGGGGCCTGTAGCCTGAGCCCCAATACCTAAAGCTTCAGCTTCAGCCCTGGGTAGCAGGGCTTGAGTTTCAGCCCTGGGCCCCAAAAAGACTAAGCTAACACGGGCAACCCCATTAAAGTGGGGCCTCCACCCACTTTGTGGTCCCCACCCACAGTTTGAGAACTGTTGATCTAATTGATTGGACAACACAAAAAACATAATGACAAAACCAGCTAGATCTTCCTTACACTAGGTTGGTGCCTTTTAATCTGCACACTTGATATCAGCTGTCACAAAGCTTGGCTGCACAGTGGCATGGAAGGGATGTTTGTGCAGGCACTCAGCAAGACTCAGGAATGCAAGAGGGCACATAGAGTAAGGGTTGTAAGAGCCTAAAGACATGCTAAATTTTAACTTACATTTTTTAGCTGACTATATGTGGCACAAAGCACTTCTCTGTCTCAGAGAAAGTGTGATGTTTGTCACAGACTGAAAATATTCCTTTTCTGATGGTGTCAGCCTCAAAAATAACCTTTAGCATAAAACAAACTGTGACGTAGGCACAAGACACAAGTAGTTTCACTCACAAGCAGAGCTCATCACACAGAACGGGATTCACTTTTCATTGAGGCACCCGAGCCAAGGGTTTTTGTCCTATGGCCTTTATCATTTCTTGTCTTCCTTGTGAACTTTCACCAACACGGCTAAGTCATCAAAGCTAACGCCCATGTTGGTTTGGTTGGGGAAAAAAAGCATTCACAGAATAAGTAACCACTATTCTTCCCCTAGTCCATAAGAGGGTCAGTTCCATAATAATCAATACCATAATACCACTAGAGGACAAGGCTAATGCATTCCCTTTTGCTTTTGAATTACAGTTTTGCTGCACTGTAGAGTGTTGCTGCTATGCCACCTCTTTACAGCTATTGTCTCGAGTTCAAGAGACTGTCACTGTATAGGGGTTATGTTTGGGAGAATGTCTTTGAACCCAGAAGGGCAAGGAACATAGGGTCAAGTCTTCAGCCAGTTATACACAGGCATAGCACTATTGATGTAACGTAACTACTTTACAACAGCTGATGATGGCCTGGCCTATATTTATTTAACAGAGAGCTTCGAATCTAGAGAATATTAATCTGCCTAGGGGGCAGATTAAAACATCAAATAGGTTTAATCCAGGCTGTGGGCTGGAATTTGGACACCCACAGTCTGGCTAGTAATCGTGGAGAAAGAACCCATTTTCTCAGTTGCTCTGCTTATCACAGAGGAGCTGTATTTAGTAGGATGAAAAGGAAAGAGGCTATAACAAAATGGAGAATAGTTATAAAAGCATAGTGCAACAAACAGCCTATGACTAGTCTACCACAGTGAGTGCTAGTTGCCTCCATGGTCCAAATAACTCAGGACGACCCCTCCTTTCCAAAGCAACCATGAAATCAAGCCCTGGTACTTCAGCGTACTTAGGGTGTCAGTTTTGATTTATGAAATGAGATTTCAAGCCTTATTTCCTTTTATTATGGAGTGAAAATTTTTCAAATGCTTGTTAAGATGACCTGAAAATCAGGAAGGGAGCCAATGAATCACTCATGAAGAAGAAATGAAACTTTAAGAGAATCCTAATAAAGAAGCATTTATCATTCTTTCTTCTTCATTTATCTTCTCAGTCTGAACTTCAGCCCCATCCCCTATGTGACTGATGCTGGCTTTGAACAGCTTCCATCCTCACCTCCTCTTTTCTACTTTTTCAGGTGAGTCATCCTACCAGCTCAGAGGAGTGGATGAAAATAAAGTCTCTTTAGAGGTGAAATGAAACATTGACAGTTTTTCTCTTATTTTCCTTGTTATCCTTCATAGTGCAGTCAGTGCACCCAAATAAATATTTTAAATCGCCAAAAATGAGCAATCTAAGATTTTCAGTGTTTCTTGTCATTAGTAAGTTGTTTTCCAATGATTTTTTTATTAAGATGGTTTTATAATAAGAGAAGCAATTTCTTCCTATGAGAGACGAAAAATCAAAACTGTGCACTCATAAACAAGGGCACCAATTCAGGAAGGCAGGGGAGGCAATAGCTGCACATACCAGGACACTTTTTTTCTTCCTGTAGCCCACATTCAATCTGTGGAACTCCTTGACAGAGGATATTATGAAGATGAGGACTTTGACAGGGTTCAAAAAAGAACTAGATATATTCATGGAGGTTAGGTCTATCAATGGCTATTAGCCAGGATTAATAGGAATGGTGTCTCTAGCCTCTGGTTGTCAGAGGCTGGAAATGGATGAGAGGAAAGGGATTATTTGATGATTCTCTGTTCTGTTCACTCTCTCTGGGGCATCTGGCATTGGCACCTGTCGGAAGACAGGATACTGGGCTAGATGGTCCTTTGGTCTGATCCAGTATGGCCATTCTTATGTTCCTCTTCTCCTCACCAGCAGGGAGCGAGGGGGGAATACACGGCTTGCATACATTCCTCTCACTCCCAGCTAGGGATGAGAGGGAACAGAGGAGTAAGTAATACAAGCTGTGTACCTTTCCTGACAGTGAGGGCAAGGGGAAGAAGAGCAAGAAGCATCCCAGTACGTGTGGCCATAGACCCACGTGCCCTTCTGAAACAGTGCCTTTGCTCATAAACCCTCCCAAAATGTTCAATTTGTTCCTGGAGTTCAGTCAACAATACTCATAGATAACAGTTGCAAGCTACAAAGCATCAAAACCTTTATTCATTGTGGTTTATATTATAACCAGGATTAACTATTGCAGGCTAGGTTACTTAGTACCACTCTGATGCCTCTATCTGGGTGGTTGCATAGTTGGCTTGGTTAATTTCTACTCTAGTTAAAATCTATTTTTTCCTAAGATCTTCCGTCCTTATTGTATACATGCTCTATAGCAGATTTGCTTGCTTGATGTACTCATTTTTGTATCAGCTCACAGATCAGCTTTCCAGCTCATAGTTACTTCCAAAGAAGGTTGGTGTCTAAGGCCATGTCTACACTGTGCAGAAGATCGACGCTGCTGCAGTCGATCTTCCAAGGTTCGAATTAGCGGGTCTAGTGAAGACCTGCTAAATCGAACTGAGAGGGCACGCCTATTAGCGCTGGTAGTTCTGCTTCTCATAAGACACTTTTTCTGCCTGAGATTATGCACAAGACAAAGTGGCTATGATGACTGATGCTTTGGGCATCTCAGAGTCATTCCTACAATATTTCTGGGAAGACCAGTATCCTCTGGCAAATCAGTCCTACCACTTCATCCAAAAGCAATGTTGGAGATGACTGAAACCTGAAATGAAGACAGGAACCCAGATAACAGAGAGGACTTTAACTGTTCTCCCCCATGGGAGAAAGAACTGAGTCCCCTGATATGGATCCAAGACTGGCTGATGCTGTTGGCCTCAGGGAGAACTATCTGCCATCCTTTATGTGAGTAGAAAATTATTCCCAATAGAAGATCTATTCTGTAATCAAAAAATAAGGTGTTGGCAGTGAAGTGGGTAATGAACTGATTCTGCTACTATCATCTTGGGAATCATTTCATCTTAGTCACCCACCGTGACTTATCCCATGTCATAAAGGAGACCAACCTTAGAATTATGAAGTGATATCTATCCCTCCAGACCTTCTTCCATGTCCAACACAGGGCTGGTCAAATCCACCTGCATGGTGGAGGTGGGGAGGAGGGAGTTGCTGAGGAAGGAGAAGAGCCAAAGGACATATGGAGCAGATACCAAATAGAGTCCGGGGTGGGGGTTGGGCAGAGAGGTCACATAAAGAAGGGTTTAAAGGGAGTTTTGAGGCCCAGCTAGTCTCGCACTGCTATACTTGCAGCCAGTGCCAAACATGGGTGGGAAATAAAAGGAGAGCCCCTGGCTCAGTATAAGGCTGTCATGCCAAGAAGGAGGATGGAGTGCTGTCCCTCTTCGGAAGGAAGCTTCTGAAGCAGCCATCAGGGAGGCACAGTAAGTTCCCAGGGAATGAGCAATACTCAAAACAGACTGTGAACCAAGCCCAAAATTAAAATCAGGGAGGCTCCCATACCCAGAAAATTTGAAGATGTCCTAGTATGAGTTACATTTGCTTTTTGTAGTCATTGTTGAACATTTTGGGGCTGAGCCTCTCAACCCTTACTGGAAGGAGATAAAATTCAAGGGACAGCTAATCAATGGGCCAGAATCTGCCTCAGTGGACACTGGAGATATAGACTCCTCCTCCAGCCCACTGTGAAGACTCACTGTGCCCAGAAGATCCATGAGAGGGTGCTGCTTTTGCTACATCACTACAAGTACAAATTGTTTTTAACATAATATATATTATCTCTTTTGAAGTGAAAGGTTAGCTAGTTTTCAGGGTCCTGCACATTGTTTCAGTCAGAAGGAGAAATTGATGGAGTCATGTATCTCTTCAGTGTGAACCTGTTTATTTACAAAAAAAGTCACTAAGTTCTGTTCCCCTGAACACTGCTCAAATCAAACAGGAGGAGACAGTTTTTGCTCACAGTTCCTAAACCACTTTGTCTCCAGAACTCTCCCCAAAATCTCATTCATTCAGCTTTTTCTCGGGGTCACTTGAACAGTGCTTCTGTCATCGTGTCTATGATTTTCTTCAGCTTCTCTCTCTCCCATAGTATCACCAATATGTGTGCTAGCCACTGCATAGGCAAGGTCAGTCCAAAGACACACTCCTGAGACATTCAGCTTCTATTACAGCTCTGTGATGTGCCTATGTTTTTTGGGCCATGTTCGTATTGTTTCAGCTACCTAGTTCCATACAAGAGCTTGTTTGATTGTTACCTTTATCTTGAATGCAAGACTTTTACACTTGCAAGCTTTAACTCAACCCATAACAGCCTAAAGCATGGTTATATTTTTAATCAGGTCATTTTAAATGTCATTGAATAGCTGAGTTAAACCACATGTGGTTAATCAATTAAATGAAATGTCAAAATACATCTTATATCATATTGGACAGTGATGAAAAAACAAGTGTCTGCAAATGTAGTATTTTCATTAAGTAACCTGTAAAGGGATAGCTAGATTGACCTTTCTAAGTCTTTAGTTTTTCAAATTTTCTAATAGTGTAGTGCATATGTGGTTTTTATGGGGGATCAGTTTAAATTAATTTAGACTATGCACAATAATTCCATTTTTTGATATCTGTCATATTTTAAATAGTATTTCTCTAGAGACCATCAGATAAAAATAAACAAGCAAACAAGAGCCTCTTTTTACATCTTACTTTTGTCAATGGTTGAGAAGGATATATGGAAGCAATTAACTTCCTCCATCAAACAAAACCGTGTGATATACTTGACCAGTGTCGTCAGTAAGAATTTGTGTGTGTGTATGTGAAGTATCATCAAAAAGAACTACCAGCATGCAGGAGTTGCAGGAGCAAATTGGAGGGGTTCCAGGAATGTGATATCATGCTAGGCATTCCAGTTATTCCATTAAAACAAGATGTAACCTTTAAATGGAACAGCTGACATTTGATTTTTCTGTGTTCCCAGTGTAGAATATAATTTGCTTTTGATAAACAACAATGAATAAAGTTAATCTAAGGTCAGGATTTCTAAAAAAGAGCACAGCATTGTTAAAACAGCTATTGCATTTTATGATTTGTCAGGCATTATCAGAAAAGAGACAGAACAGTGCTTATGAATATTGCATGAGAGGAGACATATAAACAAAAAATAAAATTTCCTAATGCTTCCTATATTAAAGTAGTCTTTTGTCATATATTGGAATATGCATTAAAATATTATTAAAGATTTGGCTTTAACCTGGCAAATTATTAGAAATTCAATGGAGAGTCAAACTCTGCCCTAAATATCATCATCTCCCTTCCTTCATTATTGTATAGTTCATTGAGTGCAATATGTGTAATTATCCCTAAACATGCAATCATTGAAGTGCTGTGACACCTAAATACTTTTCAGATACTTGACTAGATTACCACAACTTAGAAACAAGTACCGAAGGCACTTCAGTCTCTAGGCCATAGAGGTTCTAAAATCTCATGGATCCAGAATGAACACTCAAAGCATGACTCAAAGAAAAGGATTCCGTACAAGGCAGGCAGAAGGTTGCAAAAACCTAAAGTACAATGGTTTAGTCAAGTACACTCAAGGATGAACTGAGTAACTCCCACTGTGGCCCCTGGGGACAGACCTACAAGCTTATCTCATGGAGATCCTTATGTCTACTGCCTGGATGCCTCTCTTATTCCATTGTTCTGCAAACGAATAATTAGGTATTGGTCTGCAGCTCAACTAGCCAGTATTTGGTCACGTCTCTTGGTCAGTCTCCGCATCTGTGGTTTCAGTGGGGACCCCTTCACATTATTTTGTTGTCAGGTATGGCAGCTGTCAAGTGTTTTCTTCTACCAGATGGCTTCATTTGTGGATCACATACCCTACCCTACAGTCCTGTTTGAGTATGCTGAACACCTACCTTTTATCAGCACAGCAGTCCTTTTCCTTTGGGCCCAGGACCTCATTAGATCACACACTTTCTCTTTGCTATTCCCTGGTATCTCGGACACCATGTGTATACCTTCTTACTTAAATGTACAGACTGCTGTTGTAATGATTGGGCCTACCAATGTATCCTAATTGTGAGCTCAGCTGCAAAAAAAAAAAGTACATGGAAAGAAGAGCCGAAGATGACAAAATAATCTATAACAATAATTTTGATGGGAAAAGATAAGAGAAGGACGCAGATGAATTAGTCCTAACAAAATGGCCTTTTGATCTAATTTAAAGACTGTGTTAAGATCATGCTTGGGAACAAGAAAGGTCTAGAACTAGAAATCGGTGAACTAAAATTGGTGTATCGGACACTAGGCTTAATTGGTGGACAAAATACTAAGGATGGGCTATTCCACCTACCATTCCCTTTGTGGGTCATTAAAGAAAGGCTTTGGGGAGAAAAATGAGGTACTGAAGTAAGTTCATCATCATGACTCCTTTCTCTACAGTGTCCTGGAACCCTAGTCCTTCATCGTCCTATTCTTGTGTCATCTAGACAGGCCAGAGGAAGCAACCAAATAATCTCACTACCTCCAGTAGGTCCATATGAAACCCTAACACCAAGTGGCATGTAATGGCATGAATAACAACAACACAGCAGCTTCAGCCCATCTCAACTACTCTTTTTCCACCAAATGTACCCTTATTATCTTCTTTGATTCCTTTGAAGAGACTGTCAAACCAGAGGCTTTTTCCTTCAAAAAACTCTTTGTAGTTAATTAGAAAGGAAACAGGAGTTGCTGTTAAAATGAAAGCACTACTTCATACTTAAATTTCAAATGCTTTAATTGCTTTTCCTTCTATACTGTATCTTTAATTTTTAAAAAATGCTTTAAAAATGCAATCTTTGCCACAGTATTAGGGGCAAGCTTTACGTGTTCAAGGCGTATGTGTGTGCATAGATGTTAACACTGGACAGCGATTGGATTATGTTAACATCTTTGGCCGCAGACAGCATAGGCTCATGCCCACACTCAGGCAGCATCCGCTCCTGGTCAAGCACGGCAATGCGGCGGAGACTGATCCCCAGCATGGGAACCTGTTGGAGGGAGGCAGAGGACCCATTAGTATTCTCTCCAACAAGCAGCCTATGCCACTTACACTCCTCCTCCCCCCCACACACACAGCAGGCAGGGATAGAAGTTCTCTCTCCGTGGGTTGCTGCCAGTGCCAGACCCAGCACGTCTGGGACACAAAAGGAGGCCGATCCACCCTATCCCCTTCTCCCACCCACAGGCTCCTGGCCTGGCCTTCCCCTTCCCATGCCTGCTTGTCCCCAGGATGTGGGTGTAGCAATGCTCACCTGGGACATTTGTGCACCTGCAGGAAAGTGCCCTCTGTCTAAGCAACACAAGGCCTTGCTCGAAACACATCACTATCATCTGAACTGAGACCTTCGGTGCTGGCATAGAGATTAGGGCTAGGCTTCATACACAATGTCTTCTGAGATGACTGCCCTTGTAACTTTTCTTCACAGCTGGGCCAGCTACAAATGTGGTGCATCCACCATCTCCCATGCCATCCTCCCGACTCTTCAGGATATGCTGGAGAAAGAGAACCCACAAAGACCCGCTGCAGGACCAGACAGCCTACCTCCAGTCCCTCATCCAGGGGCTCAACAACGAATGCCAGAGGTGACTAGGAGGAACACTGGGCTGACCAGGAGCAGTGGAAGGCCACTTTGGACCTCATGCTGGCTCCAGCCTGTGTTGGTAAAAAGTTAATTCAAATTAATAACCTTGAAATATGCCAGTAATGTATACAATTCACAATTTCTGAAAATAAATGTGAAACATAGTGAGTAAAAGTATGGCAGAGGAGAGAAAGCAGAAAGCAGAAAGCAGATGACCTTGTAAATTGGAGTGATAGCAATAGGATGAAATTTAACAGTGAGAAGTGTAAGTATGCATTTAGGCATTAATAACAAGAATTTTAGTTATGAGCTGACACATCAGTTGGAAGTAACAAAGGACCTAGTCCTGTTGATTATAGATGACTATGAGCCCACTGTGACATGGCTGTGAAAAAGGCTAATATGGTCTTGATGTATTAGGCGAGTATTTCCAGTAGGGATAAGGAGTGTTAGTGCCATTATACAAGGCATTGTGAGACCTCATTTGGAATACTGTGTGCAGTTCTGTCTCATGTTTAAGAAGGATGAATTCAAATTAGAACAGGTACAAAGCACTATGATTCAAGGAATGAGAACCTGTCTTATGAAAGACTCAAGCTTGGCTTGACCTTAACCAAAAGAAGGCTGAGTATGATTGCACTCTTTAAATATATTAGAGGGATAAATACTAGGGAGAGGAATTATTTAAGTTTAATACTAATGTGGACACAAGAACAAATGGATATAAGCTGGCTAGTAGGAAGTTTAGACTTGAGATTAGACGAAGGTTTCTAACCATTAGAGGTGAGGTTCTGGAATGGCCTTCCAAGGAAGTAGGCAAAAGATCTACCTGGCTTCAAAATTAAACTAGATGGGTTTATGAAGGGGATGTTTGACAAGATAACATGGTCTTGGTAACTAATTGACTAGTCATTATCAGTGGTAAATAGGTCAATGGATGATAGGTTACTATAAAGAACTTTCTGGGTGTCTGGCTAGTCTTGCCCACATGCTCAGGTTTAGCTGATCGCCATATTTGGTCAAGGAATTTCTCCAGAGATTGGCAGAGGCCCTGAGTCTTCCTCTGTCAGCATGGGGTACAGATCACAGCTGGAGGATTCTCAGCATCTTGGGGTCTTCAAACTATTTGAGCTTCAATATCTGAGATAGTGAGGATTATTCTAGGATGGGTTGAGATTATGCTGCATTGTGCATCAGACTAGATGATCATAATGGTCCTTCTGACCTTAAAGTCTATGAGTCTATGAGTAAAAGGAGCAAAATTAAAACCCCTATGTAAAACAAGCATATTAAATATATTTATTTATTGTTCCATTACTTGCACGTTCCTATTGGTCAGTCTGCAAGCAACAAAAAGTTGTGTTCAAATTTCTGTTAATGAGCATATTTTTAATCTAACTGAGCAATTATTCTG
This sequence comes from Pelochelys cantorii, assembly GCA_032595735.1. Taxonomy (NCBI): domain Eukaryota; kingdom Metazoa; phylum Chordata; order Testudines; family Trionychidae; genus Pelochelys; species Pelochelys cantorii. Next base: position 59,471,436 of record CM064328.1, on the reverse strand, counting down.
TGTTATCTCAAAGGTATAAAGTTAGTTATGATTCCAAACATACTCACCATGGTCATGGCAAGAAAACCAGTGATGTACAGTTTTTCTGCTTTATACGCAAAGTATTATTTTAAGGAATTACTGAAGTCTCTAATGAAAGAAAACATTGCAGCCTGTTCTACTCACAACTTGGCAGTCATGGGAAATTTAATTAATCACCTCTATGAAAGTGTCTAAACTTTTTGCAGACTCTTGTGATTTTCCTTTTTTTATTTTCCCTAGATAAAATGTGTTTTCTAAAGCCTTTGTTTTTGCTTCCAGTATACAAACATTCAAGGAAAAATACCTTTTGTGCCTTACTCAATTGTTTAATTTCTATCAGCAGGCAAAATTGAAGCCTAATTTAGATAAAAGAAGGTTAACTCAATTAGGGTTTTTTCCCATTTCATTCTCATTAGAAATGAACAAATTTCCAGTGCCCATCTGCCTTATTAGTCAATGCTAATTTCAACTAAGTCAAGGGTAATTGATAATTTTAATACTTAGGTTTTCTGAATCTTCCCTAAATATCAACATCTAATCCTTTGTTGTCTATGTTTAACACTTTGGCATTTTTGAAAGATTTGTTTTATATATAACAGTGTTGGAATTATTTGTCTCTTTATGTTGTATGTTATGTGACTGTTATTAGGTTTTTAATTTAAAGAGTTTTATTTTTGTTGTGTGGGCAAAAATATCTTTTTTACATGAGCAAAGGTATACAAATATTAAAACAATTTTGTGGTACCATATCTTCAATGTTATAATTAAATTATAAACACCATTGGTGTATTATCATAATGCACTAACTATGGTGGTTCAGTTTCTTTGCAAATGTCATGGATATGTGACTCAATAAATAATAAACTTAAAAAACAACAAAAGGTCTGGTAGCACTTTATAGACTAACAAAACATGTAGATGCTATCATGAGTTTTCGCGGGCACAGCCCACTTCTTCAGATAACCAGAGCTGACGAAAGCTCATGATACCATCTACATGTTTTGTTAGTCTGTAAAGTGCTACCAGACCTTTTGTTGTTTTTTAAGTTTATCCTGCACAGACTAACTCGGCTACCCCCTGGAGCGTCAATAAATAATGTAATTATTAATAATTTGTGTTGATTTTAATTTGAGATTTGTTAAACAATGTGATCAGTTGTTTGGCAAGACCCAGGTTAAAATTCATAACTTAATTTAAAAATAACACTACTCTATTAATATAGTATTAATAGCTATATTATATATGCAGTGTTTTGCAGTCTAACAAAATATATTGTTTTGCTATATGTGTTATAAATTGTTAAATGCAATCAAAATAAGAAAAAAATTAAAAAATCAGATCCCAGCTAAAAAGTATAATATTGGGGGACTTATTAAAATTAGCACCCCAAAAAAGGGAGACAACAGGATGTGCATCCTGCACCTGATCTTAAAAAATCCTCCTTAAATCAGCCTGTTGTCAATTTGCTAAGGCACCTGGTTTTTTTAATTAGAGATTGAGTCGGCTAACAATTAGCCACATCTTTAATTAAGGGTCATATTTTGCACAGTAAGTTCTATACGATATTCATGGAAGTGGGTTGTTTAATGGAATTTTGTTTTGCATCCTCAGTTGTTTGAATTTTAAAGAGGGAGAAAAAAATCAGATGTGGCCCTGTGTAGGGATATGATAAATTGAGAGACATCCTGATTCCCCCAGGGGCTGAAGTTATACTCTCTGCAGGATTCTTAGTCAGTACAAACCATCTCATACTCCACTCCACATACCTAGTGGGTTGTATCAATACAACTGACAATAGAATTCTTCCTTTACATTTCTGAATAGACCTTTGAGATGGCAGAATGTGCATATTTCTTTCATTCCCTACTGCAGCAGGAAGCAGCGCAAAGCTCTTCCTTTCTGTAAAGAGTTGTTTTTTGTTTGTTTGTTTTTCTGGCAGGCTCAGACATTACACACAACATAGTCATTCCATCTGAGAAAATGGGCCACAATGGTTTAAGGTAACTCATCAAGCCACATGCTTAGACTCAGTCTGTTAGAGAACCAGAGCAAATGCTATGTGACTTGGAAGGAATTGAAACAAGCCAATTCTGCTCTAAACTCTGAAGAATCAATCGTGTTGTTTTAATGCCCATATCCTAACAGAATGCCCCCTCCACACACACACACACACACACACACACACACACATCATTTGGCATGAGTTTTAATGAGAACTTCATTTTTAGTGTAATTGCCTTCTATTTTCATGGGATCTTGGTCATCTGGCTGTCCATTAGTTGCAACAACTGGTTGTGGTTAGCTGTGGTTTGTCCAGAATTCTTAAGGAGCTGTTGTCTGGTTCTTATCTGTCATCTGTAGAGTTTGCTCTGTTGATCATTCTCTCTTAGGCTACGTCTAGACTGCAAGCCTCTTTCGAAAGAGGCTTTTTCAAAAGATATTTTCGAAAAAGTCTCTTTCGAAAAAGAGCGTCTAGACTACATCCAGTACTTTCGAAAAAGCAAGCTGCAGTCTGGATGCTCTCTTTAGAAAAAGCACAGTTTGCATTACATGGTGCCTTTTTTCAAAAGAGCACTTTCGAAAAAAGGCATTATTCCTCGTAAAATGAGGTTTTCCACGGTAAACTGCCGCGTTCTTTCGATTTACTTTTGAAAGAACGCAGCAGCAGTCTAGACGCAGGGGAAGTTTTTTCGAAAAAAGGCCACTTTTTGAAAAAACCCTGTAGTCTAGACACACCCTTAGGAACAAAATGCACATTTCAAAGAGAAGAACAGTGTTCACTGCAATTAATTATTTTGCCCAGCTCTGCTTTTCAGCATATTAACAAAGCGGTAAATGTTTAATTCCTCATCCCATATGAGGTTTTGGTTATCTTGTGTTATTAGTTAGTAAGATTTTTCCTAGCACCACTGAAGTGCTAAAGAGGTAGCAGCTCTGCCATTAAAATATCAGATAAAAGGAAGCCAGTTCTATTCAAATTATTAGTACTGATGCAGAATTCTTGACAGGTAGAATTTTTCTTAATTTATTTTCCATTAGTGTGTGGTAGTTAAATGCCTTTATTCAGCCTGGGATAAAATATGTCTCAAAAGTGATATTTTATTATTAATAATGGATCATTGGCCCAACAAGCAAAACACAGATGAGCTTCAGTGTCCCTGAAATTATTACACAAGCTAATTATATTAGTTCCTCTAGAGCCAAATAACTTTTATTTCTATTGTGTACAATATAGTTATTAATTTACTTTAATAATTTAAAATTTGCCTATTGGTGGGGGTCCTTAAAGTGCTTCATACAGTGCAGTAAATGTTGTTGTAAACAAACAAGTGGGAAGGAAAACAAAGCTAGAAGTCAAATGTAGCCTTGGCTGGAGGAAAATCTTTATTTAAAATGAAGTGTTACATTTATGCTATGAAGACCACCAAACTCAAGCTCTTGCAGACAAGAGAGTGGTATGATCTTCTACACCAAATATGGCCTGGCAACACAGCTTGCTTACAGAAAGCAGAAGTATTCTTCAGAAAAACTGTTAATGATCTGCTAGATATGGCTGTGGTTCTTTTAAATAAGGTATTTTATACACAGTGCCACCTTGTGGCTAAGCCATGAAATAGTTTAGCATTCCACTGTATCCCTTCCCACCATTTACAATATTTACATTTAGGCTGTCTTTGACATTCTGTATGTATCAATCTGTTGAGTGTCTCTGAATTAAACGGATTTTCTATTTACATGACCCAAATTTAAGACATCTCAGTCATCTGGCTGTCCATTAGTTGCAACAATTAGTTGTGGTTAGTTATGGTTGTCCAGTATTCTTGAGGCGTTGTCTTGTTCTTATCTGTCATCTGTAGAGTTTGTTCTGTTGGTCGTTCTTTCTAGGAACAACTGCAGATGTCAACAGTTTCTGTTGACCTCTCCACAATTGGTCTCAATCACACATGATCTGGGTGTTGAATTCTTTTTCTTTATGACAGCTGAAATTGTCCATCCTTTTGCTCCCTCCAATTTGATGTGAACATGGTCACTAGGTTCTGGTCCTGAGAATTCTCTGAGTGATATCTGGTGTAAAAGTGTTCATAAACTCTTTTTGCCTTTTTATCTGATTTGTCTACTCTTGTCTTGTCTGGCCACTTTGGAGACAGGTTCTGCTCCAAAGTTGGAACAGTAGTTCTGAGTTGTATTCCTATCAGAAGTTATGCTAGATAATATCCTGTATTGGTTTTGAACTGTAACTCAAGAGAGCAAAGAGTAGATTGGTCTGTTAATTCTGAAATGTTCACGTTCGGATATTTCATTCTTTATGTCCTTGCATCTAGATACTTGACAACCACACTGACAGGTTGGGTCAGTTATAGCATTTAGTTAATCCTTGAAGTCCTTCATGGATGAGGTTTAGGATTTCTCTTTTCCTTTCATTTGGAATTAAAATGCAATTATACAATGCAATTTAATTATGAGTTTATTGACTTGCTTAATTATTCAGGCACCACAAAATAGTCTCTTGTCACTTCCTTACTGTCCTTTAGATACTTAGGCCAACCCACCTCTAATGTGATTTAGAAATTCCTGAAGTGGCATGTCTGTCGAGGTTGCTTGTTGGAGCAGGAGTATTTCCTTTTCTTACATTAGTTTGGATGTGTCCACAGCATCCATGTAGGCCTTTACATTGTCTTTGAGCTCAAAGATAGGTGACTGTAATGTTAAATTCCATGTCAGACTGTCTGCTTCTACCAGATTTTTCCAAGAAACATATTTAGCAATTGGATTAAATTGCACTAACCTTAACAGTTGATTTTGGTGGTCTTTTCCACTGATGAGGATTACAAGAGGTTTATAGTTTGTCATCAGTGTAAATTAATCCAATCCATACAGATATCTGTAACGTTCTCACTTATTCACTATACACTTGCCAGGAAACCCTTTTCAATCTGTTCATATTATTTTTCTGATTCTTTAAGTTTGTGAAAGCCACAGGCAAGTGGCTTCCTCTCATAGCTATGTTGGTGTCACAATACACCACCTAGGCCAGAGCTCCTTGCATCCACACTGACCACTATGGGCTTGTTCACACTGTAGCACTCGAGAACTGGAGCTGTTATAATAATTTCTTTTACCTTTTTTAAGGCAATTTTTTTATTTGGCCCCCAAAAACCAAATGTATTGGTCTTTAATAGTTCATTCCGTGGTTTTGTCTTGTACTTATTGACCATGATCATTTACCATCCCAAGTATTCATCTCCTTTCCGGTACATTAGTTGGTGCAGTCAATTCTCAAATTGCTTTATTTTCTCAAGGCTGAGACTGATTCCATCTTTGTTTATTGTCTGTCCCAAAAGCTCAGTTTGCATTGTCCTTATTTAGCTTCAGTCTAGACTACAAGTTTTGTTGTGCTTTCCATATATCAGAATATTGTTAATGAAAACTACATCTTCATTTGTGTTACATAAGAACATAAGAACGGCCATACTGGGTCAGACCAAAGGTCTGTTTAGCCCAGTATCTTGTCTGCCAACAGTAGCCAATAGCAGATGCCCCAGAGGGAGGGATCACAACAGATAATCCTCACGTGATCCCTCCCCTGGCACCCACCTCCAGAGAAACAGAGGCTAGGGATACCATTCCTGCCTATCCTGGCTAATAGCCATTGATGAACCTAACCTCCATGAATCTATCTAGCTCTTTTCTGAACCTTGTTAAAGTTCTAGCCTTCACCTCATCCTCTGGCAAGGAGTTCCATAGGTTGTCTGTGCGCTGAGTGAAGAAAAACTTCCTTTTGTATGTTTTAAACCTGCTGCCTATTAATTTCATTTGGTGACTCCTAGTTCTTTTATTGTGGGAATAAATAAATAACTTTTCCTTATTCACTTTTTCCATGCCAGTCATGATGTTATAGATTTCTATCACATCCCCTCTTAGTCTCCTCTTTTCTAAGCTGAAAAGTCCAAGTCTTTTTAATCTCACTTCATATGGGACCCGTTCCAAACCCTTAATCATTTTTGTTGCCCTTTTCTGAACCTTTTCCAATGCCAATATCTCTTTTTTTAGGTGAGGCGACCACATCTGTATGCAGTATTCAAGATGTGAGCATACCATGGTTTTATATAGAGGCAATAAGATATTTTCTGTCTTATTCTCTATCCCTTTTTAAATGACTCCTAACATTCTATTTGCTTTTTTCACTGCCGCTGCACACTGAGGCTATATCTACACTAGGGTTTTTTTGCGGAAGAGGCAATGCAAATGAAGTGCTCATTAGCATTTTCTCACACTTCATTTGCATAATCTCTTCCAATGCTTTTTGCACAAGAGGTTTTTGCGCAAAAACTAGCAGTGTAGACGGGTCCATTTTGCGCAAAAAACCTCTTTTGCACAAGATCCTTATGCCTCAAAAAAGGAGGAATACAGATCTTGCACAAAATGGGTTTTTTATGCAAAACAGACCCGTCTACACTGCTAATTTTTGCGCAAAAACCTCTTGCGCAAAAAGCATCGGGAGAGATTATGCAAATGAAGCATGAGAAAATTCTAATGAGTGCTTAATTTGCATTGCCTCTTCTACAAAAAAAACCCAAGTGTAGACATAGCCTGAGTGGATGTTTTCAGAGAACTATCCACAAGAACTCCAAAATCTTTCTCTTGAGTAGTTGTAGCCAAATTAGTCCCCATCATATTGTATATATAGTTAGGATTATGTTTTCCAATGTGCATTACTTTATATTTATCAACATTAAATTTCATTTGCCATTTTGTTGCCCAATCACTTAGTTTGGTGAATCTTTTTGAAGCTCTTCACAGTCTGCTTTGGTCTTAACTATTTTGAGCAGTTTGGTATCATCTGCAAATTTTGCCACCTCACTGTTTACCCCTTTCTCTACATCATTTATCTCTTCTGGCATCTAATATTGAGCTATTGGAGAGGACTTCAGGAACTAAACTTTTTTGCATAGACAAACCCACTCTGTCTACATGCACAGCATGATGGAACTTCTTTGCCCAAATACCCAAAACCCACATTTTGCTGAAGTTGGACTGCAAGTCACTTTGTAATTGGGTGCAGGGTCAATAAAGTGATGTTATCCCTGTTGTATGAATCGAGGGGAGCAGTACGGTGCTTGTCATGCTTTGACTGAGGGGTTCACCTTCAACTCAACTATGCTCACTAAACTTGGGGCACAGGTGCCAAAGCCCAGTACAAAGGAGAGAGGATGAGGACAGAGTGTTTGTACCTGGTCATGTGGGCTCTGACTATGAGTCACCATTTGAGTCCTAGACACCATTTGACCATCTCCCTCTTCACTGCATAAAGACAAAGCTGATTCAGACTCCACTGATAGTCTTTTTGTTGCAGAACAAGCAAATGGCCAGCAGATCATGTGAAGCAAGTAGCCAGATGAGTGGATAGGCAATGATGAAGAGAATGAAGATCGGAGAAAGTGGCCACTTGTATTTTTCCATTTTTATTTATAACTGGTACTACTAGGGCACACCATGCTGCTGTCTGTGAGGTTTTCTCAGTTATGCCAATCCTTAACTCAGTTTTCATTTTATGAAGTAATGAGAGAGCAATCCCGCAAGATTTATGTACACTATCTGGATCAGCTTGTCTCTTGAGATTATTTATACTGAATCTCCTTTCCAAAGTCCAATATCACCAAATATTCCATCAAGTTCTTCCACCTTTCTCACTAAGCTCATCGTGGCTGCCACACTGCAACTGAAAAGGCTGTTGGTCTGTAGTCCTTTGATCACATTCATTCCAAATGAATAGCTCTGGCCCAACCAGTTCAGAATACTTCCAAGGTTTTAGTCAGAGCTGTATCTTGTGACATCAGCTCTGTGAGGAGTTGAAGGTGATTGTAAGTGTCTTCTGAGATGGCCATGATATCTGCTTCTGAATAGATCCCTGCAAATCCACAGATCCGTGCTTAGCTGCATCTGCACATTTAGTTGTGTTGTTTACCATCTTTGCTGATCAGTTGCTGATCAGTTGCTAATCCAAATTTTTGTACATGCACAGAACTCTACTAGTGAGGTGCTAGTATGGATGCAGATACAGATGAAAGATAGAATGTGAATCGTGGATTAGATAGAAGTTAACTATCACAGATGCCAGTCCACATTTTAGTAAGTGTGCAGGATTCTACCCCTCGGTCAATTCTAAATTAAATAGTTTTACCATGAATGTTCTTTTTCACTCTTCAAATATGCACTACCTTATCAGAAGTGACCATCCAGAAACAAAAGCTCTTGACTGTCTGTTTGTAATATGAGTCAACTCCCTGACTGCTTTGGCAGGAAAACAACTACAAAATGTCTACATTTTATGCATGTGTTACACTGTGTGCCTCAGACTGGGACATGCCTTGTCTCTTGAGATATGACTTTTTCCAAACCTTGTGCAAGCAGGTTGGAATGTGTTCCTCTTAGCCTGGGAATGCTCTCCTCTTGCCTCAGGGATTTTATGATAATCGCTTTAAACACTCAAGCATCTCTTTATAGCTTCTAAGCTAGTTTCAAGTCTTTCAGTTTTGCTCCTCCCTTTTAGTCTGTTGTTTGATTAATTCTGACTGATTGCTTTGCTATCTGTATAGATGTATCTTCCCTCTTCAATTGTAGCTGTTGTGAAAGGTTTTTTTCTCTTAACCCAATAACCAGTCTGTTGCTGATTATTTTCATGTTTTGCATTCCCAAAATCAGTTTTCAGACAATATATGCAGAGCTCTTATAAAACATTCAACATTTTCCCCTCATTCTTAAATTCTCTGGTGAAAACATACTCTTTCATAAACCATATTTCTCTGTGATATAAAGTATGCATGAAATATGGAAGCAGCCCTTTCATAGTCATCTTTGTGACTGTTTTCAATAAAGTCAAAGGATTTAAAGATATGCTCTACTTAATTCCTCATTGTATATATTAAAGAAGATACCTGTATGTCTCCAGTTTTTTGGGGACTGTGCATTCTGAAATCTTGCAAAGTACTGCTTCCATTCTGTTGTGGAGGTTTGTCAACACTGAAGTTCTCTGGGATATTGAAGTTCTCTGGGACATAGAAGAGTGACCTGTTGTAGAGATTCTACAATCTTTGTTGATTGCTTATATTACTGTTCTTATGCCCGGTCTACACTAGACCAGGAAGGGCGTCTTACAATTACATAGAATACGTAGCTCGAATGGGCTTACCTTAAGCTGAAGTTGGCGCTGTCTCCACTGTGGGAGGCTAATGGGAGCAAATGCTCCCGTCAGCTTCCCTTACTCCTCATGACTGTGAGGAGTACAGACAGTGGCCAGAGGTGCCCTCAGTGTTTGATTTATGAGTCTATACTAGATCCGCTAAGTTGAATGCTAGAACATCGATCTCCAGCATGGCGAGTGAAGATGTGCCCTTAATTTACTCCTGACACCATGTCATGTTCTTCTATACCAAACAGGAACTGGTTACAGAGTTTGCTTAAGCACACCAATCTTAACCAGATTGTTCATTCTTAGCAGGGTTGCCAACTGCTGAAAATGATTTTAATGGACAATACAGAAAAAAATTACAGACAACCAAACTTTTTCATGGATACATTCTTACATAATATAAATATGGCTCAAAAGGACAAAAGTGAACAATATTCAGTGATTGATACATCACAACACTCCTGCCTTTCAGCTCAGCTGACAATGACAACATCTGTGAAACCCTAGCCCAGCCAGCAAACTGAGTGGGCAGCCGGCAGGTAGCTGAGGGAAGTGGGAACTCCATAGCATCATTTCCCCTGCCCTCCCCCCCCCCCAGTCCCTGAAAACCATCAAATTGTGCACATAACTGATCTATAGAACTATGTAATCTTTTTTTATTTTTACATCCATCTTCTGTTCCACCTTCCCACGCCCACTTGATTCTCATTTCAGATTAGATTCTAAAGTCTTTAAGACAAGGTCTTCATTTGTTTATACAACAGCTAGCATACAGGACCCAAATTCTGCTGAGGCATTTGGGGATTAGCACAACATAAATCAACAATAATTATAATGATATATAATCAAATTTATACAGGTGGAATCTAACTGGGTACAGGACAGGTCTTTTAAAATAGCAGTCAGGTAATTTTTCTAAAATTCTGCTCAACTAAACAACTTAAAGGGTTACTAAAGCAAGCAAACTAGAATACAAAAATTCAGTTAAGGTTTGCAGGAGCAAGCTGGTTTAATCTTCATTAAAGGGACAAGTGGAAAAGAAATACTTTTTCTAGAGATGGGTGAAATTGGTGGGCAATTTAAAAAATTACACTCAAAATGTTTGCCACTTTGCACCACATAATTTCATGTGCCATTAAATGTTGTTTTTCACAGCATTTTAGAGCTCTGAAATTATGCACAGTGAAATTGCCAAACCATCAAAATCCATTTAAGGGTGAGAAGAAGGAGTTACACGTGATTAAAGAAAAACCCTTCTGGCAGTATCATAGGCCCTGATAAACCATATGCCAAAGATAATTAGTCCAGGGTTTGAAATCTGGTTCTGATCTCTAGACCCACCTCTGAGATTGATTAGCCTTAATGGTACTGTAATTGCATTTTGCTTCTCCCTCCTATAATTGAATGAGAAGAGGAAAGGGATTCAACAAACCTTGGAGCAGACTAGGCAGATACCATGATGGGAAATCTTTGCCATAGCTGTACTACCAGCTTTTTTTTTTTTTTTTTTTTTTGTGTGCCACATTCTTCCCATGAGGTCCTCTTGGAGAGACTCCAGGGTGGTATCCTACTGCCACAAATAAGGGAATGGTAGCAGAGTTGTAGAATTTTCTTACCCTCTTCTTTCTGGAGTGGGGGGGAGGGGATATAAGGCTGGAGCATTTAATCCTAGGTATGGCATAGGCTGCTGTACCTTGAGTCAGCAAAGCAGAAACACAAAGTCTGTTCTGCCTGGTATCAGAGTGCTCCAGACAGAGTGAGCTGAGCAGCAATGAGTAGTTTTTGGCTCGTGTGAAAGGAGCACCCAGCAAATTTTATGTGTCTTTATGTGAAAATTTCCATTTCTATGCATTTCAAACGTGAAAAAATTCCCTTATAATGTCTATCTCTATCTCACTATCTATATCTATAGCTATTAGAATGTGTCTGTCCGTCTGTCTATCTGGGTACGTCTACACTGCACAACTATTTCAAAATAAGCTATTCCGGAATAGTTATTCCAAAATAGCTTATTTTGAAATAGCACGTCGACACTGCAGGAAGCCTCAAAATTAGCCCGAGGCAGGCTTCCCTAATGTAGACGTACATCTTGATTTAAAGCCCCAGGAGGCGCTGGGGAGGAATAACTTAGAATGGCCCTGGTGAGGGGCTATTTCGAAATAGCAGCAGTGGAGCATCTACACACACCTTAGTTTGAAATAGCTATTTCAGAATAGGCCTTATTCCTCATAGAATGAGGTTTACAGATTTCAGAATAAGCTGTCCATTATTTCAAAATTATTTCGAAATAATGGAATGGCTGTTTAGACACTCACATTGACTTGTTATTTCGAAATAACGCTAGTTATCGCAAAATAACAGTGCAGGACAGACACACCCTCTGAGTCCATTTATTCAATAATTCTTCCTGAATGGTAAGAGGAGGTATGCAGCTTCCTCTTCTCTCAACTTAAAGTAAGGTCACTGTTCAGTTGTGCCAGGGAAACAGGGAGTGCCTGGAAATGGACTGTTTTCCATAACATGGCAAGGGAGGGGACAGAGAGGAGGGACGTGAAACTCACAGTGGCCACTGAGGGCAATGAGTGCAGGGGACCGTGTAGTACAGAGTGACCACTGGAGGAAGCCACACCAAGAGAGTAATCAGCTGGGGCTGGGGCTCACCATCTTGCCTGCCACCAGACCCGGTAAGTAGCCCCCCTTCCCCAAATCCTTTCCCCTTCTGGCCCTTGGATGCAGTCTGTTCCACGGTACAGGACTGGCTCCAGAAGAAATTCTGGCTCCTGCACAGACAAGCTTTATCATGAGGGTAGAAAGTTTTACTGTTGCTGAGGAGTGGAGTTCTCAGTCACAATCCTCATCCCAGAACTTCAGGTGGCTTTTTAGATATACTGGGGCCAGACCATTGAACACCCTGATAAGATCAAGACCTTGAACGTGAATTGATATTTTATGGGAAGCCAGTGTAGAGAAGAAAAGGAAGATTCCATATATTCACAGTAGACCACATTGTTGAGGAGCAGCACTCTCTCAACCAACAGTTAAGCCACTGTACCTTTGAAATAAGAGCTACCTGCAGTCTTTGTGCGTCCTAAACTCCTATTTTAGTAAATGGGATTTTTCCGTGCTGCTAAACTGTGTCTTGCAGGTTCCTTCTCAGATGTCTTGAATATGAGTACCAACTAGATTAAGATCAGGAATTAAATATTTCAGACTAATTTATCCTTTGTATACTTCCATTAATTTCCAACTGGTAGACAACAAATGCATGATATTCTTTCTCTACACTGGATGGTCTGTCTTAGTCATTTTGACCCGGGATCTGCTTCAGTAGCCTCCTGATGATTAGATGCTGTGACAGAGTGTACCAACCCCACACTGGCAAGGTGAGGGTTAATAAACAGTGCTTTGGGCCCAAAAGGTCATGTCCCATAGCCCTTATAAGGCATGATCCCTGTGGAAGGGGCATTTGAAAGGGAGCAGATCTGCTCAGTCTGGGCTGACGGAGAAGGAATACAGTTGTGTGAAGCAGCCTCCTGCCAGGAAGCCAGCAGGACTCCAAGACATCAGGGTGGAGCTTCTTAGCTGCTCCACAGGAAGCCAGTAGAACACAGGAACCAAAGGATATGACTACTGTTACCAGCAGAAGAGCTGCCAGAGATGGAGCAAAGAGGAGGAGGTTATCCAGGGGACCCACTCAAGGAAATGGATACCTGAATCCTCTAGCAGGGCAGGGGTGCTGGAACAGTTGGGGGAAAGAGGGGGCAAAAAGTCAGGACCTTCCCACTTTTTTGAAAGTGGATTGGCCTAGCCTATCCACTTTTTACCCAGTCCAGCTCCCTGCCCTCCTCTTCCCCAATCCCTTTGCCAAACCAAATGCTGGAGTAGGAGTGGTCCAGGGAACCATGGATCATCCACCTGCCCAGGCTGGGGCAGCCAGGGAGCAGGTCCCAGCCTGTGTTTCTCCCCATGCCTGGCATGCTCCTTGTCTAGGACAGATGCAGGGTTCACAATGCCCCACAGGTGCCCCACAGGGTTCACAATGTCCAGGTGACTCTCAGTATGGCCCAGATGTGGCTCTGAGGCCCCCTGAGGCCTCACCCACAGGTGAGGCTGGAAGCCAGAGCCAAGTAGGGGTAAGAGTCATACGGACAGTGGTAGGAAGCCATGGACCCTCCAGTTGTCCTAGGTGCAAGGCCTCGGGGGGGTGGGAACACGGGCTAAGGGCTGCTCTTGCCCCTTCTCCCCCCGCCCGGCAGGTGAAAGGTCTCTGGCATCTTGGACAGGCTCTGGCTTCTGGCTTGACTGAGGGGTGGAGCCTCAGGTGGAAAAGGAGGGGCAGAGGTGAGGCCACAAAGGGAGCCAAGCCTCAGCCCCTCGTCCTGTTAAGATACCTGGTTCTGAAAGGTTCTGAGTCAGAACCCAGTGAAGTAGGGTGAGCCTGGGTTTTCCTATCCACTACACACATGCCACTCAGCAGTACTGCTGCTGAGGTGATCTGGACCCTCGCCACACCTGATAGTTGCACAATGGCACTGCACATGTTAATATTTTACAATACCAATGCAGCATTCATACTGCACCCAAATCCACTGCTAAGAGTTTTGATACTAATTTCAACATGGGGAGGTCCCTGAAATATAAAACCTGAAAGCCTGTATTCTTAACAGACGTAAATAAGCAATTCATTTTTAGTCTTGGTAAACCGAAATAGACAGAGAAATAATTGCTTTCAAAGAATTAAGAGGAGACAACAGTACAGAATAGCCATTCAGCACAAATAAATGAGTACTGCTATTTTCTAGCAGCTTTTCTACAATTAATCATTTATTTTCTGAAAGGCACTGAGGTGCAACTACTCTTGCTGAATTGTGCTCAACCATTGATTTTTTTTTTTTGTACGTCTGAAAAGCCTCAGGTCATTATGTTCTTCAGATTTGGAGTCATCTATTGAAATAATTGATATGCTGAGCATTGGGTCTTATAAATCCAAACTCAGAATTTTGCCTTGGTTAGCATTTTGTTTGATTTTGGTGTGCTTGATTTCAGTGCATCCTTTCCACATTATGTGACTGTATCTGAGATACCCTGAAGTGCTCCCCTTGAAGGACACTATAGAAATGAAAGATAGAGATGTATTGATTATGTCATTTTATTACTGTGCTCCCATAAAATTAGAAACATTCATCAAAAACGGCAACACATGACTGAGCAAAGTAGAGCCCTTAGATGAGTGGCAGTGCTGCAGTGACTTAAAAGTAAGTTGTGCATAACTGTCTGAGAGGAGAATTTGGCCCGTAGCAACAGAGTGTGTTATTAAATTAACTTTCAGTCACTCCAGAACTGAGCCAAACTCAAATTGGTGATCTACAGGTGAAATAGTTCTCCCGCCCATTATCAATCTTCAGAATCATGAGCATCCAGTCTCCCATTATTTGATTACTTCTAAGACATCAGCCTCTGAGTTGAATAATCACACTCTGGGAACTCTAGGTAGTTCTAGTGCCACAAGTTCATACTTAACAAGTCAAGGAGCAAAGTCAGAAAATGAGCAGAGTCACAGTGGCAAAGGAAAGAAAGAGGGGTCTAAGTGAATTGAACTCAATGACTTGAATATGGCTCTGTTCTTTCAAAAAGCCCTAGGCAATTTGAAAGCATAAAGATCCCATTGATTTTTCTTGTGGTTTTGCAGACCAGGTATTACAGTTAATGGCTTTAAATGTTCTCCTGGGTAAAAATAAATGAAGTTATTTATATTTTTAGCAGTAACTAGGGTCAAATCCTGTTCCTTCCTTTCTAGGCAAAAAGGACCCTCATACTCTGGAACTGATTCAATGGGGAGTGCAGGCAAAATTGGGGTGGCTGTGTAGCTGAGTGCACACCTGCTCAGTAAGAAGGGGCTTAACAGGGGCTGCTTGAATGGCTATGTAATGAGGAGAAGCAGCTGCTCAGAGCCAGAGGATCTTTTACTAAGTGGTCTTTTTGTTCACTATTTGTACAGTGCCAAGCACAGTGTGATCCTTATCCATGACTGGGGCTCCTGGGTGCTATAGAAATACAAATAATAAGCAACTCCTCTAATCTCTCCCCTTCTTTGGTGACATGGGTGGAGCTGTAAAGGTCTCTCCATACATTAGGCTGGAGAGCAGCTTCAGTGTCCTTCTTTCTTCTCCCTTCTCAGAGATTGCAGTATCAAATTATTCAGATGGGACTTTGCCCCTCCATGGACACTTAGGGGCCCTCTGACAGAGGACTACTAACTGACTCATGAAGAGTGAAAGTTTTTTGTTATTTCAAGCTTAGCCAGTGCCTGCTTGAACCCAATGTTTAAAGTTAGGGTGACTGGAAGAAAAGGGTCAAAGTCAGTGTTCCCGCTAAGCTGCATGCCTGCACGGCTGCACACTAAAAATTTTAGGTCTGCCCACATCATTTTAAGAGCTGCATGGCAGCACTCACCGCTCACCTTCCTGTTGTAACCAAAGGTGAGTGGTGGTGGTGGCGGTAGCCAGTGGGTTTCTGGTGGCTCTTTGCTCTGCCTAGAGCTGGGATGCATGAGGTGAGGCTGTTCCGGTAAGGCTGCCTCAGCTGGAATGGGCCTTATGCAACTGCTGCTTTACTCCAGCTGGAGCTATGGTATTAAAAATAGCACTGCAGGCAGCCTCTGCTCCAGTCCCAGCATGCGGTCTTGCTGCAGGAACTTCTGGGACCGGGACCACAGTACTAAAAATAGCACCACAGCTCTGGCTCCAGCCCCTGCAAACTGCTTTCCACGTCAAAGGCAGAATGTTAGAGAAGGGGCAGGGGGAGAACTAAGGGGAAGATGGGTGAAGAGAGGAAGGGGGCTTGTGCTGAGGAGGGGGCCAGGGCAGGAGAAGAAAGGGGAAGGCACCAAGGGGCAGGGTTGAGGAGACACAAATACCAGGGGGCCAAGAGGAGACAATGAGGAAAAGGCAGGAGAGGGGAGGAGAGGAGAGGTGTCAGTGAGGGTGGGATAAGGGAGGAGACAGGGTGATGCTGAGAGAGGAAAGGGGAGGGATAATGGGGGCAAGAGGGAGGAAGAGGAAGGGGAGGAGTGGGTGCTGGGAGAAGGGTTCAAAGGAAGGGTGGGCATAAGGAAGGCAGGGGATGGAGCAAGTCATGTGTGAGGGCACAGAGCGGCATGAGGAGAACTGTGGCAGAGGGTGGTGAAGGAGTGGGCACCAGGGAGAAAGAGTGCAAGGAGGGCAGGGGCAGTGATGGAATGGGGAGGTACCAGAAAGGTGCAGGGGTAAGGGAAGATGCGGGTGTCAGTGGTATTGTGCGGGTGAAGCAGAAGGGCAGACACATGGAGGGGAAAGATGGGCACTAGAGGAGAGAGGCAGGGCAGGTGAGTAGAGGGAGATGTTAGGAGAAGGGATGGGGGGGTAGCTATAGATGATCAGAGTGGGGCTAGAGGAGGAGTGGGCACAGGGGGAAGAGAAGAGTGGATGCAGGGGTCAAGTAGGATGGGGAGCGGGCCGGTCTCCAGAGGGCTGAAGGGAGTGAGAAGGGCAGGGACCAGGACAGCAGAGGAGAGTGAGGGTGGGAGGGGGCAGTAGCAGGCACCAGGGGAGCAGATAGGGCAAGGGGAGGGGAGCAGACATGGCAACAGAGAGAAAAGGGAGAGGTTTATAATATATTTATTAATAACTTGGGTGCCAAAGTGGCACACATCCAAACAAATGCACATGAATGCAATGCTGGTGCACAAGACAAAACTCTCTTCCCTCATTGGTGGAAAATCTTAGAGGGAACACTTATCAAAGCATTAGCTTGAGCTTGGTCAGTAAATTAATTTTTGCTCCCTGACTTTGCATTGTATTTTCTCAAAGTCTGCTTTTGGAAAGTGCTGTTTTCTAGAGGGACACACAGACAGCTCTAGCAGACCTGGGATAAATCAGGGTCTTAACCCCGTGCTATTTGGTTCTAAAGAAAGAGCATCCATTTTCATAGCCTGTGCCCTGTGTGCATTTTGCATTCATAGAACACTAGAACTGGAAGGGACCTCGAGAAAGGCCATTCTAGCTCCCTATAGAAAAGTGGCTATCATTGGATGTGATTTGGTTTTGAATATATCACTGTACTGGTAAACACGAGAGGCCTGCTTGTTCGACATGCTGAGCATTCTTAACTCCATAGCTGCCACATTCAGTGTGTGACATTTATGCAAGTCAGTTAAGGACCTAATTGGCCTATTTGCAAATAATTTGGATATGACCATAAAGCTTGTGGCCAGTGCAACTTTATCTACACAGAGGCAGGGGGAGGACATGGAGGTGCACACAATGTAGCAACTAAGAGATTGTGAAAGGTAGATGAAGTGTGGGGGAGTATCCAGGAGCAATGGGTACCGGCAGGGGAGGGCTAGGTGTCTGGGATGCTGGCTGGAAAGTGGGGGTGTCTGGGTGCAATCTAGGAAGTCAGTGGGTGCTATGAGGGTGGCAGGTTAGGTGGCTGGCAGCAATGGATACTGCTGGCGTTGGGTGGATTCTGGGATGTCTGGGAGTACTAAGGGAAGTGACTGGGAAGAAAGCTGTGGTGTGTGTATGGTGATTTGGTAGCTGAGAAACCAGTGGCTGAAGTCTCTCTCAAGGACAGAGGATTGAGCTCTAGCTGGGGTCTCTTTGCAAGGCAGCAGCCTGGGCTCTGGCTTGTGGTCTGACTGAAGACCTCTCTGAATCAAGGGTCTGGCTGGGGACTTTGGGGACAAGAGGTCTGTCTGATACAGGAGTGTAGCAACTGGCTGGGAAGTAGGGCCTTGGCTTGGTCTAGGGAACAGAAGACAGTCAAGGGGACCCGGGCTCTAATACTGGATCCTCTCACCTTCTGTCCCCACCTAGCACTGCTGCTGCTCATCTACTCACTGCTGTGACTTGCAACTCAGCCACTTAGGTCCAGCAGTAGGAGCAGCCAGAGGAGAAATGGATAGGTACTTGAAGTCAGGTTCCTAATGGCTGGTAGCAGAAATACAGTATAGATACACAGCTCAGCCACACATTTGAGATTCGTGTGGGGAGCAGCCTTGCAAATTCAGCTGAAGTCAACGGGCGCTCTGCGTGCTCAGAACTAGAGAGGCAAAGAAATGGTTAATAATGTAGCTGTGTAACCATTAAAAATCTTAGTGGTTACATGCTGTGGGCTCTGCAGTGTAAAGCTTACATTGCAGAGCCTGCAGGAGAGTCAGCTCCCCGGGAGCAGGGCCAGCAGCTGGGAGTGGGTGCATGCCAGAGCTGCCTTGCTCATCCTTCCATTGACTGATGGGCCGGCCTTAGGCCGATTCGACCGATTCAGTCGAATCGGGCCCCATGCCTAAGGGGGCCCCGCGCCCCTGAACCTGGAAGTGTGCCAGGTGCCATGGGCGGCGAGTTACTATTCAGAGCCGGGGGCCCTGCTCCACCAATATGTGGAGCTGGGTCTCTCCCCTGGCTCTGCCTGGAGCGGGCCCCGGACCCCCCCTGCCGGCCCCCCAGCGCATCCTCCCACCCCGCCCCCAGAGCGTCCCCCTCGGCCCCGGACCATCCCTGCCGTGCGCGGCTCAGCGCGGCTCCCCCTCGCTGCCTGCTGCTGCCATGTGCGGAGTTGCAGGTGGGCAGGGCCCGGACGCGGCGTCACATCATGACCGGGATTTTAAAACTCCTTGGAGGCACGTTGCGTGGCTGCCTCCAGGTTCGGACTCCGGGGCTTGAGTGCAGACTCCGGCCCCGCAACGTGGAAGGCAGAAGGTAGGGAAGGGGCTTGTGCAGCGGGGGAGGGGAAGGGTCTTGTGGGGAGGGGGAGGGGAAGAGGAAGGGGCTTGTGCAGCGGAGGAGGGGGAGGGGAAGGGGTTTGTGCGGAGGGGGAGGGGGAAGAAAGGGGAAGGCACCAAGAGACAAATGGCAGGGGGCCAAGTGCAGACAATGAGGGAAAGGGCAGGAGGGGAGGTATCAGTGGGAGGGGGGACAGGGTGATGCTGGGAGAGGAAAGGAGAGGAGAAGGGCATTGGGGGCTAGAGGGGGAGGGGAAGGTGCTGGGAGAAGGCTTGAAAGAAGGGGTGGGCATAAGAAAGGTGGGGATGGAGCAAGTCATGTGTGAGGGCACAGAGGGGCAGGAGGGGAACGGGGCAGAGAGTGGTGAGGGGGTGGGCATCAGAGAAAAAGAGGGCAAAGGGGGCGGGGCAGTAAGGGAAGGGGGAGGCACCAGGTGGGTGCAGGGCTAAGGGAAAGTTCAGGTGCCAGGGGATTCTGGGGTGAAGCAGAAGGGCAGACACCTGCAGGGGAGGGACCAGCACCAGAGGAGAGAGGCAGGGCAGGTGTGTAGACGGAGGTGTTGGAAGAAGGGATGAGGAGGCATAGCTCACTTGATCAGAGTGGGGCTACTGGAGGAGTGGGCACAGGGGGGAGTGAAGGGCTGGTGGAGGGGGGCAGGTCGCAGGAGGGCTGAGGGCAGTGAGAAGGGTAGGAGTCAGGACAGCAGAGGAGGGTGAGGAGTTGGGGGGCAGCAGGCACCAGGAGAGATGATGGAGCAAGGAGAGGAGACATGGCAGCAGAGAGAAAAGGTAAAGGTTTAAAAATATTTATTAATAACTTGGTATGCTGCCCACGGCCAGTTTGTTTGCGCCCCGCAGTGCAGTCTGGGTTTATGTGGGGATCAACACGTGGCTGGCGGGTGGGAACCAAAACAAAAAAGTAGTCAGTGTAATGATCTTCTGTAGATATGTGTTTTAGTAGTTACATTCTTAGACTGTCATTGCTCATGAAAAGTGCTGTCACATAGGTAGAAATCGGGTAAATATTGCATTTTATTATCAGCAGAACTGACTTAAATGGGGCCTGTGTGTTGTGTAGTCTTGCCTTAATCTTTGTATTCGTGCCTGTCAGTGTGAGAGAAGCTATTTGTATATATTTGCTTGCATATGCAACCACACTTAAGTTGAGGCCCTCAGCATGTTCTGTAGGTATCAGTGTGGTACCTGGGGCTTCCAAAGTTGAGTTGCCCAAGCTCATCCCTGACAGGTGTCTGTCTAACCTGGTCTTAAATATCTCCAGTGATGGAGATTCCGCAATCTCCCTAGGCAATTTATTCCAGTGTTTAACCACCCTGACAGGCAGGACGTTTTTCCTAATGTCCAACCTAAACCTCCCTTGCTGCAATTTAAGCCCATTGCTTCTCATCCTAACCTCAGAGGCCAAGCAAAACAATTTTTCTTCCTCCTCCTTATGATACTCTTTTAGGGTACGTCTACACTAGCTCGTTAGTTCAAGCTAGGTAGGGTAATGAGGGCAAGCGGAGTTGCAAATGAAGCCCGGGATTTAAATATCCTGGGTTTCATTTGCATGTTCCCAGGTGCCGCCATTAAAGATCCTAATTCAAACTACCATTACTCCTCATTCCACAAGGAGTAACAGTAGTTCGAATTAGGATCTTAAATTCGAACTACCTAGTCCGTGCCACGTGTAGCCGCGGGCACGGAGTTCGGACTAAGAGGGATTTAAAAATGGTGGCGCCCGGGAACATGCAAATGAAGCCCGGGATATTTAAATCCCGGGCTTCATTTGCAACTCTGCTTGCCCTCATTACCCTACCTAGCTCGAACTAACGAGCTAGTGTAGATGTACCTTTAGATACTTGAAAGCTGCTCTCGTGTCCCTTTTCGGTCTTCTCTTTTCCAAGGTAAACAAGCCCAATTCCTTCAGCCTTGCCTCATACCTCATGTTCTCTAGACCTTTCATCATTTGTGTTGATCTTCTCTGGGCTTTCTCCAGTTTCTCCACGTTTCCTGAAATGTGGCGCCCAGAAGTGGACATGATACTCCAGCTGGGGCCTAATGTAGATGGCTCATTCCCTGCCTCGGAGACGTGAGACTGGGCGGGTTAATTTCCAATCCTCCTGTTAATTCTTTTCCTAAGCCAGGAGGGCACGGTAGTTCTGATGGGGGCTCTGCAGGAAGGCAGCCCGCACTGCCCCCTGCCTGAAACCTTGTGTAGGTGTTAAATAGCTGTCCAGCCCACCCTAGAGGTGACTGCATTTCAGCGTGCCTGAAGCAACACAGCACCAGCAATGGACAGGAGAATTGCTCCCAGACATGGCTTGCTCATGACTGCTTCAGTCCCATTGGATGGGCCTCAGCCTCTTTTCTTCCCCTCCCCTGCTTTGCAATGGGGCTGTAGACTCTGGGGGGAGAGGGGTGGAGGCAGGCAGAGGTGTCTCCCTGCAGCAGATGTAGACACATCTGTATTAATCATTCTCTCATTGAAGTTTTTAGCTTTGTAGTGAGTCCCTTTACATGGAAACTTTGTATTACGTCTTGGTAGAATAGTCCCTGGGACAAGTGAGGCAGAGACTGTCCCTGTGGGGTGAATGAGGTGGGAATGTATAAGGCGGAAGGTGAGCACTTCTGGGCAGTTGCAAAGGTTGGAGAGGGGATGGAAGCCAGATCCAAGATCAATGAGCCCTGGGAAGTGGGCCCATTGAAAGGAGATTGGACCTGTGGATGCCTTGGGGGTCAGTAGCAAGGGCCTGGTTTGGGAAGCCCCCTCTTTGGAGGTGAATGTGGCAGCGTTGAGACACCACCCAGAAGCAGGCGCCACAGACACTAACTGCAGATTCATGGGACGGCTCTCACAGATCTTGCACATGCATAAGATGATAGAGCTGCAGGAGGGGGGGCAGTGGCGTAGTGAGGGGGCCAGAGGGGTCAGTTGCCCCTGGGAGAAAAATAATATAAAATTTAGTTAAAAATAGATGTCACACGTTTTTAAAAGGAATATCGTATCTCCTGCTTTTTGTCTCTTTAGGCCCTCAGTTAAAATTTTCAAAAGCACTTGAGTGACTAAAGTCACTTTTCAAAATTGGACTTGGAAATCTAAGCTCAGATTTTCAAAGGTAATTAAGCTCCTAAAGAGACAGTTGCCAACTCGGATCTTAAAGATATCTATCTGATCTTTACACACCTTTGAAAATCTGGTCATAAGTGTCCTAGTCAGTTCTGAATGTGAGATGTAGGAGCCCAGTCCTAATTCCTTCAGGCTTTTTTTTTTTTAATTTGAACATTTATCTAAGAACATAAGAACATAAGAACATAAGAATGGCCATACTGGGTCAGACCAAAGGTCCATCGAGCCCAGCATCCCATCTGCCGACGGTGGCCAATGCCAGGTGCCCCAGAGAAGGAGAACAGAAGACAATGATCAAGTGATTTATCTCCTGCCATCCATCTCCTGCCCTTGTTATGAAGGCTAGGGCACCATACTTTATCCCTGGCTAATAGCCATTTATGGACCTAACCTGCAAAAATTTATCAAGCTCTTTTTTAAACCCTAATAGAGTCCTGGCCTTCACAGCCTCCTCGGGCAAGGAGTTCCACAGGTTGACGGTGCGCTGTGTGAAGAAAAATTTCCTTTTATTAGTTTTGAACCTACTACCCATCAATTTCATTTGGTGTCCCCTAGTTCTTGTATTATGGGAAAAGGTAAATAATTTTTCTATAATCACTTTCTCCACACCATTCATGATTTTATATACCTCTATCATATCGCCCCTCAATCGCCTTTTTTCCAAACTGAAAAGTCCCAGTCTCTCTAGCCTCTCCCCATATGGGACCCTTTCCAAGCCCCTAATCATCTTAGTCGCCCTTTTCTGAACCTTTTCTAATGCCAATATATCTTTTTTGAGGTGAGGAGACCACATCTGCACGCAGTACTCGAGATGTGGGCGTACCATAGTTTTATATAGGGGAAGTATGATATCTTTTGTCTTATTATCTATCCCTTTTTTAATAATTCCTAACATCCTATTTGCCTTACTAACTGCCGCTGCACACTGCGTGGATGTCTTCATAGAACTATCCACTATAACTCCAAGATCCCTTTCCTGATCTGTCGTAGCTAAATTTGACCCCATCATGTAGTACGTGTAATTTGGGTTATTTTTTCCAACATGCATTACCTTACACTTACCCACATTAAATTTCATTTGCCATTTTGCTGCCCAATCACTCAGTTTGCTGAGATCTTTTTGTAGTTCTTCACAATCCCTTTTGCTTTTGACTGTCCTGAACAACTTTGTGTCATCTGCAAACTTGGCCACCTCACTGCTTACCTCATTTTCTAGATCATTGATGAACAAGTTGAACAGGATTGGTCCCAGTACTGACCCCTGGGGAACACCACTAGTTACCCTCCTCCATTGTGAAAATTTACCATTTATTCCCACCCTTTGTTTTCTGTCTTTTAACCAATTCTTGATCCATGAAAGGACCTTTCCTCCTATCCCATGACCACCTAATTTACGTAAAAGCCTTTGGTGTGGGACCGTGTCAAAGGCTTTCTGGAAATCTAGGTATATTATATCCACTGGGTGCCCCTTGTCCGCATGTTTATTAACCCCTTCAAAGAATTCTAACAGATTAGTTAGACACGACTTCCCTCTGCAGAAACCATGCTGACTTTTGCCCAACAATTCGTTCTCTTCTATGTGCCTTGCAATTTTACTCTTTACTAGTGTTTCTACTAATTTGCCTGGTACTGATGTTAAACTTATCGGTCTATAATTGCCAGGATCTCCTCTAGAGCCTTTTTTAAATATTGGTGTTATATTGGCCATCTTCCAGTCATTTGGTACCAAAGTGGATTTAAAGGATAGGTTACAAACCACTGTTAATAACTCCGCAATTTCACCTTTGAGTTCTTTCAGAACCCTTGGGTGAATGCCGTCTGGTCCCGGAGACTTGTTACTATTCAGCTTATCAATTAATTCCATAACCTCCTCTAATGTCACTTCAATCTGAGTGAGTTCCTCAGATTTGTCACCTAAAAAGGCTGGCTCAGATTTAGGAACCTCTGTAACATCCTCAGCCGTGAAGACTGAAGCAAAGAAATCATTTAATCGCTCCGCAATGGCACTGTCTTCCTTGATCGCTCCTTTTATATCTTTATCATCCAAGGGCCCCACTGCTTTTTTAGCGGGCTTCCTGCTTCTAATGCATTTAAAAATCTACACTAATTCCCCTCCTTTCTCTTTCACTATCCAATAAACGCATGGATCAAAATTATAGGTGCTCTGTGAATATGCTGACTTGAGAGTGGAAAGATTTCATATTGTCATGTATGATTCCTGGTAACCCATCTCAAATATGAAAAACTAGGTTGATACCTGTTCATATCAGGAGCAGTTGAATTCAGTTCACCATTTGCAGTATCTCATTAGAATGTTTAGTGGAGAAGATATTGGGTTTTTTTTATTTATACTGTGGGCAAAGCATGGGCTCACAAGAATTCCTCCATTGTTTTACCATGAGTCTCAAAACATTTGGTGTTTTTCTAAAGGCCTGGAGTCAATTGATTATGTAGGAATCTCAGCTTTAATTTTAAAAAAGTTCTCTATTCTTCTGGGCCTTACAGCTAAGGAGGAAAGCTTTAAAACATGAACCTAAATACTCAAGAAACAAAAGGCCAATAAAAATTCAACATGTTTTATTTTTAAAAAATCTTATGATTTATAGACTATTCTCATAACTTTGTGTAGGCGTTCCTTGTGATTTTTGGGTTGGCAATACTGCTCTTTGATTGGTGAATTTAGAGAGGTCTCTCCCTTCAGTTTCCCTTTCAACCCTCCTTTTTTGTCACAGGTCATCAGAGAATCATAGAGACAACGGAGAGCAGGGTGAGTCCATGACTATGGTTAATGACTGGTCGGGGTGACTAACTATTATCAGCCAGTGGTCTGAATGAGCTATCTACTGCCATCTGTTAATCAACTGTAGGAAAAGGCTTCATGAGCAGACCTTATTTATATAGATATACCTACTTTGCCACAGAGATCAGTAGACACACTTGCTGTGTCAAGGTGATCAATTTTGGCTCTTTTGGGTTGAAATGTTATACCAATAATAGCAAGCAGGATCTTATGAGGGGGATAAGGCAAAAAGCCACATTTATTGTAAAGATAATAATAAAGAATAAAGAAAAGATAGAAGCAAACAACGTTGTTTAACTACTTATTCCTATCACTACTTAACCCTTATATATATATATATATATATATATATATATATAAACATTCATTCAATCATTCGTCCATTCATTCAGGTTCTGTGTAGTTGTTATAGTTACCAGCCTGGAAGTTGCTTGTGACAGAGTACTGGCCAGGTATTCTGTACACAAGTGATGGTAGTGGAGAGCGAAGTCCTGATCAGATGCGCATCTGAAGCTCCTGGTAGGCTGGCAGCAGAACCTTGGACTCTGACTCCATAGTCTTTTGGTCCAGTCTTTATAGGAATTTCTTCCTATGCCAGTCTATGGGAATTGCTGCATCATGCTGATGTCTACAGGGTGGCTGCCAGGTGCTCGTCAGTGATCTCATAGGGTGGACCTCCCGTCTCCAGTTTTTCTCCACTTGACACCTTTTGGTTGCACTGGCACCTGACGCCTTCTTCAGCCCTTTGATACTGTATTCTCAGGCTGGCACCTCTCAAACCATTCATTCATTGTCCAAGCACTCTCTCTCTTACATACATTCCCTAATTAATGTTTCACATACAGTATTTTGTATAATAATAATTTTACATATACAAGAGTTGTAGTTACAAAAAGTTACAAAAGTTTCTGGGTGGCATTTCTTAAAACATTCTCTCTGAGTACTGAGTTAGTTACTGTTATAGTTACAATGTTTCACTTTGAGATTAGGGTTAATTGGTTCACAATGCTTTGAAGAGAACAGGTGTCAATTGTGTAACAATGCCCTTAATCAATTACAGGGCTTGGCTCCCAGAGCAGAGTTAGTGGCTTGACAAGCAGCCACTTGCAAAAGTTTGAGCATGCCCTGGGACACAGAGAGGGGAGCTGTTTCTGGCTACATAGTATTATATTCTTAACAAATTATATTCTAGAGGGGCAATAATAATAAATCTAAACACTGATATGCTTCTTCTACTTAACAAACTTATACTACTTAGACTTTCAGTTGTGGGGAACAAATTATGGGGAGTCACTTCCACTTGGGGGAATCATTTATTTTTAATACTTTAATATGTTATCCCTACAGAAATTCACTTTAGACTTGGAGCTGGGAGAATGAAATGTTGTTATCCATATTGTATGATTAAAAGGTAAAAGACTTGAACTTAATATGACCTGGCTTAGGGTCTAGCATAACTTGAACACTAAGCAGAGGATAGTGAGTCACATCTAACTGAAAGTCACAGAAGATGGAAACAGGTTTTATTTCTGGTGGTGTACAGTCTATTTGGGAGTCCTCAATTATATATGACACTTTACATCCAGTGTTTAAAGGCAGAGCTGACTCGAATCAATTGAGAGTCCTTGTCTTGTCTCGGTGATCGCTTGAGCAAAAATCATTGATAAAATCTTGTGTAGACTGACCTTGGACTCAACATGCAGACAATCTGTTGAAGGGCAGTGCAAAGGAAGCAATGGTGGGGAGGTACCATATTACCTAGTGAAATCATTGGTGCTGAAATCACTAAGGACTGGAATTTGACCACAGAACTGACACTTTCTTAACAAAGACTCCATTTTTGCTATTTAAAAAGTAAATCAATGTAACAGAAAACTGCAACGCTCTCTGGTAACTTTTTAAAAAATCAAACTTTAAACTTTATTGAAAAGATTGGATAGTTTGCAATCGAAAATATTTGACCTGCACTTAAGGCAACTGATTTAATTTTGTGTAAAATTTTGCATAATAAAGGATGGCATTTTTTTTGAAAATGTTCAACTATATTGATATACATTTTGATCAGATCTACTTCTGATGTGATATTTGTGTGTGGTTGTGGGAGCGTGGGTGGTTGGGGTTTTTTTTGTTTTTTTTTTGCTCAAGAAAAAATCCTGGGTGGTGGGGCCCCACCAAAACTGTTCGAATTGGGCCCCGCACTTCCTAAAGCCAGCCCTGCTGGCAGTAACAGGGTAAGAGAATCAGAGAGATATTAGCAGTCCTTCCTGCTAGATTTAAAATGACCTGAGAGAGGGAGTTCAATGGTCTCCAGTCAGGAAGTCCTGACCCTTCTCTCTCCAAAATTCTGTTTGAGATGACAGACTCTGGCTCTCATCCTCCATTGCCTGGCAACAAGAGTGGTCATTTACACCTATGCAAACTGAGCATAAAATGACACCAAAAGAGAATTCTCCACTCACTCATTCTGGTGATGCCATGTTACACCCTCTTTGTCCAGGCAGAAGCGACTAGGAAAAGTCCTCTATTTCAAGACAAAAATATCATATCAAGCTGCTTCAGTTTATCATTGTTAGGAATCCAGTAAAATTAGCTCTTAATTCTGTTTGCAAACAATCCTGATGTCTATCAACACATCCATTATCATATATATAGTAGCCCAATGTCTGTGACTCTGTAACGCTGAAACGCTGGCTGTTCCCTCTGGGCGGCGCTGTTGCCTCCCGCCATGGTGCTCAGCTGACTTCTGCGCTGCTCAGCCGGGCCGCCGCACAGGAGCAAGCGGCACAAGTGGCATGGGGGCACAGCACGGGGGCGCAGAAGTCAGCCGAGCACCATGGCGGGAGGCGAAGGGGGACAGGGCAGTGACATACATGCCCGGGGGCGGGGCCTGGACGAGCATGCATCCCCAACGGAGACAGAGGAGAGTGGAGAGAGAGTGGGAGGCAGGAGGGGGAGAAGAGAAAGAGAGAGACAGAGCAGAGAGAGAGTGAGAGGCAGGAGGAGGAGGAGAAGAGAAAGAGAGAGATGGAGAGAGAGGCAGAAGGCTGAGGAGAGCTGAGAGAGGGAGGGGGAGGCAGTAGGAGGAGGAGAGCGAGAGAGAGAGAGAGAGAGACGGAGACGGAGACGGAGACGGAGACGGAACGAGAGACCGGAGGCTCAGGAGAGAAGACCAACATGGAGGAGAGACCTGAAAATCCCATCTTATGATGGGCTAATTGGCTAGTTCTTAAATATTTTCTCTGTAATTGAAGTCAAAGAAATCTCACTTTGTGTAGGTTCATGTATTGGTAACTTAAACTATTTGCAATTTTGGTATGCTACTGGCTACATATAATACATGGTGTAGTTTCTGCTTCCCAACTGGATGAGTGAAAAAGGGAATAAAAAGGAATAATGAACAGCAAATAGGAAATACAAGTATTCATATCCAGAAAAAACATTCCTCAAATATTAGTACTGACAACTGTTCATTTGGATTTGCAACAATAGTGAAATCAAGGGTGTAAACAGTTGTTAATAGTTCTAATAAACATTCGTATACATTATATAGTATTAAAACAGCTCTAATATTGAGCCTCCTAAATTGTAGTTGTGATATTAGCACATGCACCAGTTTCTGTGTGCAACACACTATCAATCAAGGTGTATCTTAAGTTTCCCATGAGCATCTGGTATAGCAGAGGTTAACATGCTGCTACTTCTAACAGAAATATTCCTTTATCTGAGGAGACAGGTAAAAATGTTGCGTTTCTCAAGGTCCCAAGTTCAAAATCTACTAATGATCTATGCAGGATGTTATACACATATATAGAAACAGGTACCAATTTACCAACGATCATAGTGGATTTTCCATCAGTGGTAATTTTTAAAGCTAGACTGGATGCTTTTTTCTAAAAAACAAGTTCTTGAAATTATTTTGGAGGAGTTCTGTGTTCTACCAAAGGTCACATTAGATGATCACAGTGGTCCCTTCTGGCCTTGTAATCTGTGAATCCAAAGAATTTGCCTGCACAGATAGACATTTCAATATACAGTTTTTATTATTTGTTAAAACCAGTGATGTACTTAAGGCACACAGTAGCAGACATTGCCCTGAAGAGATTACAATCTATGACTGCATTTCCATTTGCAAATGCAGGTTTTCTAGAATCAGATATGTTACTCTGCACATTTTTCATGGATAATTTAGAAGTCATATTTGAAATCTGATTAAGTGAATAGTGTCAGCAACCTTCCAGTTTGGATTATGCTAAATGACATTAATAACATTGTTCGTTATCTTTTATTCGCGTATATGCATGAGCATCCTCTTTTATTTTGTAGCACTCTAATACCACATTAAAATAGTGGAGGGAAAACATGTTTTCAGAACAAATTTTTCTAAAATCCATAAGCATCAGATGTGTTTGACACATCACATGTGTTTGCAGCATTTTTCAAGACTGAATTTAGAAATAATTACTAACTTTCCATTTTCTTTGTGGTGTGATTGACAAGTTCATTTTCACATTCAGGTATGTGCCCTTTGATTACCATTAAGACACGAGAATGCTTCTTCCCACATTGTGGCTGCACTTACACATGGGAATAACTGCAGTGCTTTGCCTAAAGTACCAATAATTACACTGCAGCTACACAGTAAGCAATGTAAGTGCCTAATGTAGCATTGGTGCTTCCGTGTTACTGAACAATCACTTAAACACTTTTATGTTTGACAACAGTATAGTATAATTATCTGCTACTTCAACATCTTTCTTTTACAAAATGCCACTCCAAAAATCATTTTTTCTTTATTTTAAAAGATTAAACGTCTCAGAAATAATGCCTGAGCTGAGCTGAATGCTGCATCACAAAGAACACTGAATCTGTCACTGATCAAGTGAGTATACAAGGCAAAAAATGACAAATGTGACTGATTTAAAAGATCTGTGGGACTAAGCTTAGACAGTCACACTAATGCTCAATTATTACTGTAATAGGAGATACAGGAAGCTAGTAATAGGCAGCAAGTTCTGTAGGAATATACTGAGGATGAAGTCAGAAGATGCTGAGTGCTAATCCTGGAGCTTCCCTGGATTCCTTTTGTGGCTTTTAGACAAGTTTTATATCTCCTCTCTTCCTTAGCTCCCCTCATTGTGAAATGGGAATAGTGATCTCTCCCTCCCTTCCTAAGTCTATTGTGAGGAACAACATCTATACAGTCCTGAGCAAGCATTCTGAGCAGGACCATACCCAAATTGCTTTGTGAAACTTAGTCCTATGTCTGGAACCCACAACTATACTAACAAAAAATAGAGTTTGGTGTTGAATTAGTAGGAAAGTCAAGTCAAACAATTCAGGGTAATAAACTGTATAAACTTTTAAGAAAACAAGTTATTGAGCGATAGCACTTTATCCTCCTATAAATCCTACTAGAGATCAACACCAGAGCTACATCTTTAGAAAAAGAAAACACAATGTACTAGGTTTGTTAGGACTCATCTACACTGCACTCATAGCTCAAAATAAGCTACACAATTTGAGCTACACAAATTGCATAGCTTATTTCGACTGTATTTCGAAATAGCTTTGGGTATGTCTACACTACAGCATTATTTTGAAATATCTTATTTCGAAATAGTTATTTTGAAATAGCTTATTTTGAAATCACGCATCTAGACACAAAATGCATTTCGAAATAGCGTTTTGCTATTTCAAAATAGTGTGTCTACACTGATAGGACGCTGAATCACATTTAAGGCCGGCCGGAACCAGTTCTGGCAGGGCATCAGTCAGGAGTTACCTTGCGTGGCTGCTGCCTGAGGCTGTCTGAGACCTGTGCTTAAAGGGACTGCCCCAGACAGCTGGTTCTAAGGTTTCCCTGCTTGCTTGCCTACCTTGCTGGGGGACAGCAAAGCATTTTTTTCTCTGCATGCTCTGGTTGCCCTCACTCAGGACACCACAGCACTCTGCAGCATGGAGCCAGAGCCCCCCCGGGCACTCTGGTGCTTCTCCTGGACGTGTTGCTGAGAGCCTGGCAGCACGTTCTGCAGGCAGTAACAATCTCCCTAGTGTGCCCCACTGGGGGCTTGTGCCTCATTCCTCCCTCACATCCTCTCACTTACCCCTCCCTAATGCCCCTTCCTGCTGTACAATAAAAGACACATGTTCATTACAACAAAGACTCTTTATTGAACAAAACTGGGGTGGAGGGGAATGAAACTGAGGTGAGACTGGGGAAAGAAGGTGGGAGAGGGGAGGAGAGAGGGTGGGGGAGAGGAGGGGGAAACCTGGGAGGAAGGAGCTGGCAGGGGGGAGGCAAGGAGAGGAAGGGGGAGGTGAAGCTCAGGGCTCAGGGTTGGGGGGTCTCACCAGCCCAACTGTCTCCCAGCATCGAGGGTGCGGGGGCCTCGGCGTTCCTGGGAGTGTGCGGAGGGTGGGGATGAAGACACGGGAGGGGCCGAAGGAGTGGGAGGAGGAGTGGTATCTGGGGAGGCAGCAGGGGTTGGAGCAGCAGGAGGCAGCAAGCTCTGCCCTAGGGTCGAGGACCATCTGGGGGGCACGGACTGTCCTGCCCCCCAGGATGCAGTCCATGGCATCAAAATAGGGGCAGGGGTCTGGGTCTGCCTCTGGCTGGAAGCTGCGCATTGATTTTCATGCGAACCTGCTCCTGGATTCGCATGTGGCCTTTGGTGGCCAGGCTGGCAGCCATCCGCCTGTAGACAGTTCTGTTCCTCTGTTTAGTGCGGAGATCATGGACGTTGGAGGCATCCCCCCAAACCTGAATTAGGTCCCTGATCTCTGCACTGGACCAGGCAGGCGCCCACCTTTTCCGGCCCCAGGCAGGCTCCTGGGAGCTGGCAGACTGGTCCTGGTGAGCGGTGGAGGGCTGGCTGGCACTGGCTGCCTGGCTCATGCTGGGGCCACTGGTCAGGTGCAGTGACTGCTGGCACTGTGGCCAGAGTCTACCCCTTTAAGGGCTCTGGGGAGGGGGAGAGGGAGAGGAGTTTTCCTGGTTGGGGCCAGAGTGGCCACCAAGGCACCCTGGGAAGGGCTGGAGCCCCCTATTTCGAAATAAGCATCTACACAATGCTTATTTCGAAATAGCAATTTTGAAATTGGCGCTATTCCTCGTGGAATGAGGTTTACCAATTTCTAACTAAGCCCTCCGCTATTTCGATTTGATTTCAAAATAGCGGTTTGGCTGTGTAGATGCTGGTAAAGTTATTTCGAAATAACGGCTGTGTAGACATACCCTTTTTTCATAATTTGGCACTGTCTACACAGCACCAAATGTCAAAATAAACTGCTATTCCGAAATGTCTCTTATTCCTCGTGGAATGAGATTTACAGGGATGTCGGAATAGCGAATACGTTATATTTCAAAATAAAAGGTTTGCTCAAAAGACACGGAATGACTATTTCAGGATACCAGAAGTATCCCAAAATAACGCCAGAGCGTAGACATACCCTTACAGAATAGTGAGATGACTATCAACTAGATTAGCCTGCTGCTGATGCTGCTAATACAAACATGTGTTCATCAAAGATCTTTATAAACATTACTTAATTAATCCAAACAATGCTTCAGTGAGGAAACTAAGTTTTTGTTTTGTTATCTTACTGGCAAAGCCGATGAATGCCATTGTGGTCGCTTTTATCATGGATGCCTGCGGGGTAAATCAAAAACCATACACACACTGCTATGTTAGTTTTTACATGTAATACATCATGAAGGGAGTGTCAGGAATGGCAATAACTTCAGAGTAAAATACAAACATTTATTTAGAAAATCTAATGAGTCTTGTATTTTTAGATACTAAAAGTTGTCCTGTGTATTTATATATTTATATTTGTGGTGTTCATTCATATTAATGCAGAATGGCTTATGAGCACAGTAAACAAGAGTCTGAATCATTATTCTTGAAAGGATGGTGAAGGAATCAGTTGCTGTTGGGGGACAAGTGGTGGGAATTTGGGGAGGTAAAAGGGAGGGAGGATGGCAAAATGTTTCAGGTTAGGCCAAAAATGGCTTTGCATAGAATTACAGTTATATGATTGTTTTTATCTGCACACATGAATATATATTCACATTTGCAACACTGTATGTATGCACATGTGTGAATATAAATATATATAAAAATGGGATCAGCCAAGTGAACCTGCAGCTTTACAGAATTTCCCATAGAACAAACATGCAAATAAAACAGCTATTGTCTTAAGCTGTCAATATTTTACAATATTGAGTGATGGGGATTCTAGCTAATTTGCTGAACAAAAAAAACCCAAGAAGCCATCATGTTATCAGCATGTTTTCAGGCATAACGGCTTTGCGCAAGAGGGTTTTTCTTGCGCAAGACAGGGCAGTGTAGACAGCTCCGTCTTGCACAAGCGCCTCTTCCACAAAAATGGCGGCTCATTAGTTATGCAAATGAGGCTCGGCAGTATTCCACACTGAGCCTCATTTGCATAGCTCTGGCGCAAGATCGCGCCAGTCTAGACACAGCCAATGAGTCTCCATGAACAGATTTCAAGATTAAAGGAGAGATCCTTCCCTCCCCATTTACTTTTAATGAGGCGGGATAATGAAAAATGTAACGGTCATATTCTGTAAAGCCGTCATAGATACTTGCTATAGACAAAATTAAAATAAAATAAATGCTGACAATAAAACTATGAGAGATTGGGACGTGTCCATAGTAAATTTAATACTTTAAAAAATACACAGCTACTGTCAAAGAAAAGCCTGAGTTTTTGTTCTGGGCCAAGCTTGGCCCAATATAATTATGGGCAGATGTGGAAAATATAGTGACAGATTCTCCACTGCCCTGATGACACACAGTGCTCTGGTGAGCAGGCCAGTTACACCAGGTTTACACTTTACTCTGCTGAAGGGCAAACCAAACAGAGTACACTAGTGAATCTCTTTCTCTCCACAAAAGATTATGCCCAAATAAATCGGTTAGGGTACATCTACACAGCATCATTATTTCAGAACAAGCTATTTTGGAATAAAAACTCCAAAATAGCTTATTTCGAAATAGTGCGTCTACACTACCAATGCCCATCGAAATAGCATTGAGCTATTTTGAAATAGATCAGCTACACTGATTGGAGGCTCAATCACATTTAAAGCCCTCCAGAAGCACTTCAGGCAAGGCATCAGGACAGCAGTCACTTCCTGAAGCTGTTGCCTGAGGCTTTCCAAGGCTCGTGCTTAAAGAGACCTCCCACACACCCCATACAGTCATGACTCAGGCTCCTCTCCTTTGCCTACGTCCTTCAGGGACAGCAAAGCCTTTTCACTGCTTGCCCTTGCGGACACCACAGCACTTCTGCCATGGAACTGGAGCTGCTGCAAAGCAGTCTCCAGCTCCTGGACCTCATGATGCACCTCCTGGTGCAGTTTTTGCAGGCTACCCTCATGGCACTGCAGAATCTGGACCTGCAGCTCCCTGCAGGATACCTCCTTGCCTCTCGCCACGTGCTGCTTATGCAGCGCAGTCCCTCCTGTCCTCCTCTGCACACACTACCATTTCTGGAGCATGGACACCAGTTCTGACTGGTGGGACCGGATTGTCATGGAGCAGTGGGACAACCAGCAATAGCTCCAGAAGTCCCACATGCAGAAGGACACCTTCATGGAGCTGTGTGAGTGCCTTGCCCCTACCCTCAGGTGATGGGACACCCAAATGCGACCCGCCATCCCCCTCCAGAAGCAAGTCACCATCACTCTGTGGAAGCTTGCCATGCCAGAC
Organism: Pelochelys cantorii; assembly: GCA_032595735.1. NCBI lineage: Eukaryota > Metazoa > Chordata > Testudines > Trionychidae > Pelochelys > Pelochelys cantorii. The sequence goes on along the minus strand of CM064328.1, from coordinate 59,436,801 downwards.
AGCTACCACTCATCCAGGAACCAGTTTGGCATGGGGAGATTGATTGTCAGGGTCATGGTCATGCAAGTATGGTGCTTTTACTATGTTATTGGGAGGGTGGTGAGTTGCTGGAATGAGGTGCCCTAGGGAAGGGGGGGTGGAAGCTCCCTTCTCCGGGAGTTTTCCAGTCCCACCTTCACAAAGCCCTTCTAGGGAATGAGGTAAGTAGGGATTGGTCCTGGTGTGTGAGGGAAAAGGGGTTGGGCTCAGGGACCTCCCGAGGGCTCTGGCAAGCCTCTGATTCTCTGTCTTCTTCTCCAGGTGGTGAGGGCCGTCAACACCATCCTGATGTACAGGCTTATCCACCTGGCCAGCATGTACCCCATTGTCTCCAGCTTTGCCATCCAGGCCCCCTATCACCAGGCATCCAACTACATCAAGGGATACTTGTGCAAGGGGTACTTGTCCATGTTTCTTCAGGAACTCCAGCCTGTTCCAGAAGATGCACACTGGGACTTTCTTCCCTGACTGCACCATGAGAGTCAGGGAAGTGAAGGTGCTGATGTGCATTGTGGGGAATGCTGCCTACCCTCTGCTCTCCTGGCTTATGACACCTTGAACAAAGCAAGGAACAGTTTAATGCCAGGCTCAGCAGGGCCCACACTGTGGTGGAGGGTGCCTTTGAGTGTCTCAAAGGGAGATTCTGTAGTCTCCTCACCCACCTGGACCTCAGCGAGCAGACTGTCCCCTAAATGGTGATGGCATGCTGTGTCCTGTACAATATTTGTGAGAACAAGGGGGAGACACTCCTGATAGGGATGTTAAATATCAGTTAATTGACTAGTCGATTAACCTCATGAATTCTTACTCTGTTACTCGAGTATTCTATTCCAGTGTGCTCCAGCCCCACTTCCAAGGAGCCTCTGTATCAGAGGCAGCAGCATGGGGTGCCAGGCAGGAGCTGGTCTGTGAGGGGAGCCAATTTAAAAATCAGCTCCTCTCGTAGACTAGATGCCCCTGTATAGGGGGCGGGCTGAGCAAGCGCAAGATGGAACTGAACTGGCTGCCTAGCTCCTAATACACTTTAAATGCAGAGCCACAGTAAGGGTAGACTCAGGAGGCATGCTGGGGTCTGCCATGTCAGGAAGGAAGGAAGAGCTGGGTGCTGCAGTGTGGCACAGGGCTAGAAGGGCTTGCTTTGTGCCACAAGCCCTTTCCCCTGTGGCTGTGGCTTTAAGGGTGCCAGGGAAGTGGAATGATAGAGTTCTGATGAGTGTGGACAAAGTGGCACCTGTGGGAAGCCCTGGAGGCCACTTATTTTGAAATAACCACAGCTGCCCCATCTATACATGCCCTATTTCAAAATAACCATTTCAAAATAGGCATTATTCTTCATAAAATGAGGGTTACAGTATTCAAAATAAGATGCCTGTTATTTCAAAATTATTTTTGAAATAATGGGCTTACCGTGTAGATGCTCACTTTGTTATTTCAAAATAATCCTGCTGTGTAAACATGACCTTAGTCTTTAGTGTGCCACAGGATTCCTCATAGTTTATGGCTTTGTCTACACTGCAAGGTTTTGCGCAAGAAGCTTTTTGCGGAAGAGATCTTCCGCAAAAACTTGCGCAAAAGCACGTCCACACCTCAAAAGTACATAACAAAAGCAATGTGCTTTTGCACAAGAGAGTGTCCACTCTGCATAGACACTCTTGCGCAAGAAAGCTCTGATTGCCATTCACAGATAGGCTCTTTTTGCGCAAGAAACCCCTGCGGAGCATCCACACATGCCTTTTTTGCGCAAGAGCTGTAGTGCAAAAAGGACTTATTCCTCGTGGGGAGAGAGCTACTGGCAAAAGCCCTCTGTCTTGTCGATTTACTCTATTTTTTTTTGTGTGCAAAAACACGCTTGTGGTGTGGACGCTCTGCCGTTTTTTGTGCAAAAACAGCCAGTTTTGAGCAAAAAACCATGTAGTGTAGACATAGCCTTTCACTGTATTGCTGAAATTTGTCACAGAATTAAGGCTCCACATTGGCATCTACTATATTAAATGTCAGTGGCTACATCTACACTGCAGGCTTCTTGCACATTAACCTCTTGCACAAGAGCACGTCCACATTACAAAAGCGCGTTGCAAAAGCGATGCACTTTTGTGCAAGAGAGTCCAGACTCTCGAAAGAAAGCTCTGATTGCTATTCACAGAATAACCACCGGAGCACCTGTGCTTTTTTTGATTGGCTCTTTTGGCACAAAAAAACCCCGTTGCCCATCCACACTCACCTTTGTGCGCAAGAACTCTTGTGCAAAAAGAAGTATTCCTCATAGAAAGAGGAATACCTACACTGCAAAAACCCCTCTCTTCTTCTGATTTACTGTAAATTTACTTGCACAAAAACGGGCTTGAGGTGTGGGCGCTCCTCGGGTTTTTGCACAAAAACAGCCATTTTTGCGCAAAAATCCTGTAATATAGATGTAGCCAGTATGTTAAAACTATCAGATCTAATACCTCAAATTTTCCCACAGGTATTCATTTAGTTTTTTAATTAATTTACTTTGATCTTTATGTTGGGTTCCTTGACTATTCCAGCAAATAAGATTTGCTAGCATGAATATAGGGAAAAGGCAGACTTTGAACTCAAATATGCTTGAATTGTGAATATTGTATTCTGCGCCGTTCTATGCAATCTGTCATTTCTGCTATTATTAATGGTTAGTTATACAATCAAGGATCACAAATAATGCCCTGTGACTTACATAAATAATCAAGATAGTGCAAATGTCACATTTTGACTATTCACCAGGAAGGGTCTGCAGATCAAGCCTGGCTCACTGAAGAAATTCACAAATAACTCTGAAAAATGAAGAAATTAGAGAAATTCACAATGTGTTCTTGAACCAAATCTTACAAAGAGAAAGAGACCAAAACTGATTAATAAATTATTAGATACAAATTATTTCACTTTTTCTATACCACTATTAATGGGCTATTTGATTTGAATGTACACGTCAAGATGAATGTGTCAAATCTCAGATAGTTGCATGGCTGCCCCGGAGCTATGTAAACTCATACAGTGAAAATTCAGCAGAGGTGACAAAAGAAACCCTATATTAATGCCTTAATCCATCTATAACTGAGAAGCTGTTCATCTTCCTATCCTCTTATTTCTGGGAAATTAGACCATCAGATATTTACTGCTGTTCTCTATCATCTCCTCTGTGGTTTGAGAAATACCATGGCACAGTGGCTGTCATCTGTCTTTCACTTCTATACTATGTTACAGATGTTGTGTAATTAAAAAAAGATCAAGTGGGTGAAATCCTTTTTCATCTCCCTGGAGGCTGCAGATCATCCTTCTGTGAGTTATCCTTGCTGTAAAACTGTTCCTGCTTATTGGCCTTCTTCCAGCTCTTAAAAGTTATTTTCCTGGTTGCTTAAATGAACATATTTTCCTCATGCCTATATGAAGATATCTATGCCTTCCTCCTCACTACTAGAATTGGGGAGGAGGGGGAGTAGACTCTGATTATTACCTCTTTAATTGACTTGTTCTGTTAGATACGATATTAGAAAATTTGAAAAATACTAGCAATGCCACATGAATTTGATTAAAAAGAAACATTTGTAAAATTTGCTCAGCTTGTTCTTAACAATTAAGGAAGTATGTTCGTAAAATTACATTGCACATTTCAGAAGAAAGATTCTGAATATTTACATATAGAGAAACAGAATGAATGAAGAATAATTATAATAATTCTGATCTCACTTTATTTTTAGACAGGTGTAACTGAAATTATACCACCACCAATATAAGGCTATGCCTACACTGCAGGGTTTTTGCACAAGAAGTCTTTTGCAAAAGAGTTCTTGCACAAAAACTTCTCGTGCAAAAGCGCGTCCACACCTCAAAGAGCATTGCAAAAGCAATGTGCTTTTGCTCAAGAGAGCATCCATTCTGCATGGATGCTCTTACACAAGAAAGCTCTGATGGCCATTCACAGAATGGCCATCAGAGCACCTGTGCTTTTTTGGATAGGCTCTATTTGCACAAGAAACCCCTGCAGAGCATCCACACATGCCTTTTTGCACAACAGCTGTAGGGCAAAAAGGAGTTATGCCTTGTAGAAGGAGGTTTACCTACACTGCAAAAAGCCCTCTGTTCTGCCATTTTACTGTCAATTTACTTGTGCAAAAGTGCGCTTCAGGTGTGGATGCTCTGTGGGTTTTTGTGCAAAACCAGCCGTTTTTGCGCAAAAACCTTGTAGTGTAGACATAGCCCAAGTGAAATGTCCGAATCTGCTTAAATCTCTTTCCCTGACATAAATTAGAGAAAGTCTAGATCTAATCCAGAAGCCTTTAAGTATGGGTAACTCTTACTGCAGTCAATAGGAATGTTCATTTTTAAAGACATAGGGCCAGCCTCTAAGGTCATATTTTCCAAACCTGTTCTGTGTTAGGGCCATGAACAAAACTCTGTGATCGCCACTAGAAAAATGCATGTGCAAAATCCATTCGCACATGTACGTGTCATGAGTCCAAAACCTTTTTCAAAGTCACTGCTTCTCAAGACAGCATATCCCATCTTAAGTATGGGCTATGATTTTTGTTCCTCGATGTACACATTTGCAGTTAGCCTTACTAAAACAATTCCTAATTAGCATTTATATTTTTCTGATTAAATCTTCTGCATCATTGATTTGCCTCCTTCTGTCTATATCATCAGCATGAAACTTCCAAGATTGTTATACTCTACTTATGTTTTCCTCAAGCTGATACCTGGGAACATCATGCCTCAGCTAGTCAAACTAGCAAAAGAGAGATGCATGTTATATCTTATTCACGGACTCTCAAAAAAATAATTAAGAACTAACTGTTTTCATTTTGGGATGTCATTCCAAAAAAACTGAAATGTATAGAGAAAAGAAAAGGAACTTGCCCAAAGTCACAAGGTAAGTCTGTGACAGAGATGAAACTATAGAGCACAGTCCAATATTTTGCAGTCCTGTGCTTAACCTACTGGGCCACACAGGGCAATAGCCTTCTTCTCAGAAGGATTTTTTGGTTTCTTTAAGCCTGAGCTAATATGATTTACTGGCCATGTATGTCTCTCTGACACCATATTTATTTGTAAAATTCATTCCAGTAAATCCATGCGCTGGCAGATAGATTAGGGGGTGGGTGTATTTATATCTTTGCCGGTGTCTCCACATTTCAATTATTATATCCTCCTTTGTGGTTTGTAACAATCAAAGAACCAGGAATTAAAATTTCACAATACAAGCTCCTACTAGTTTTTAACTATTCAAGAAATTAGCTAAGTGATGATTATTTTACAGTCTGTTTTGGCAGTGCAACACTAATTATTTAGTTTATAATGATAAATATACATTCTGTGTTAAGGTTATTGATCATTTTTCTTCTATTGTATTTAAACTCAGTGTTAATACTGATGGGAAGTTCATAAATATGCTGCTCAGTGTGTTGTGTTTTCATAATCCAAACTGGGGGCAGGGGACTGTTTGATTGCTTGTTTTTTGAGATTCAGTTGCTTAACTACTGCCTTGGGCCAAGACTATAAATTATATCCCTTGTCCACACTACTTGAGAGCAGAAAGTCTAAAAATCGCCTTCATCTCATTTAGACTGGTTAAAGCATTACAACAGAAATACAAGAATATACTGTGTGCACTGTCCAACCAATTGGAGAGAATCAGCCAGCAGACCACAGCAGCACTTGCAAGTGTCAAATCAAATTAAAAAATTTTAATAAAATATCTAATATTTAAATAAAATCCCATGCCCTTTCTCTCTCTTTTGATCTTTGGCTGTTGTCTTTCAAGTCCCTATTGTAGCCAGATCATAGATGGAAACATAACTGGCCAGAAATCGAATTTGTCTACCTTGTGTACCAGCTATATTGTCCACCTTTGTCCACTTGTGCACCAGCTTGTGTTCCAGCTATATCAGAGCATTCTGGTTAAGTGAATCATGGGGCAACATTCTCAGCAATTATGTTTTGTGAAACATAAATGAATCTGTTTGAAAAGCGAGGTTGAAAATGAGCAACTACCAAAGATGCAACAGCTTAGTGTGAATTAATCATATTTGGCGACACAGCAGTAAGGAAGGTACAAGCAATGATTCAGGCTGTTGCTAGGAGCTTGAAAGATGGCTTGAATATAGCAGGCAAGCAAATATTGAAAGCTGATGGCACCTGATGCTGGCAACAATTACTTACTGTTTCACAAACAGAGAAAAAGCCATGGGAGAATACCATAATACATAAAAAATGTGGCTTTAAGCCATAGCCTGCATATCTGGGTGAGGAAGAGCTGCATTACATTGTGGCACAGACAGGGTCAGATGAACCTTTTGTGGCCCCTCATGCCTGAACTGTGGTCCCATACTTATACTATGCTCTAAGACTGGACAGCCCCTCGGCCTCTTCCCCCAGGGCCCTGCCTGCTGTTTGCATGCAGTGGGTGAATGAAAGCTGTACATCAGCCAGATGAATTGACCTTTGAAATTAAACTGGATTAATTCTACAAAGATTTTGTTTGGCCACTCATAGCAAGTTTATGAAAGATGGGAGCCCTGGTTTTATCAAGAGTAATGGGAACAGCTGATAAGAAGATCAGCTCCCCTGCCGCAAAGTGCAGCCCTAGCTAGTGACACCTTCCCCCGGCTCCTTCACTTCCCTCAAGACCCCACCACCTGGCCAGGCCAAAAGCAGGAGCTGGGCCATGGTAAGAGCTGCACAGTGAGCCCAGGCTGCTGTGGACAGCCCTAGGCCCTCCACTTGAACTCCATGAGGAGAGATCATAGGCTTCCCCTAGGCCCCCTGTCCAAGGCAGGTGGAAGATCCAGTGCTTTCCACAGCAACCTGGCTCATATGATGGCCCAGCTCCAACCTCTGGCTTAGCCAGGTGGCGCAGAGGAGGGGGGCCACAATTCCAGTACCCGTGCCCCCCCATTTCTACACAGGTTCCAGTGCTCCTGTTGATGATCCCTCAGAGTTTGGGGAGGATTGTCTTCTGTAAAATGAGAGCCAGTTATTGCTGGTGAGTCCACAGGTGGCTAATGAGACCATGGCAGAATCCCAGATTTTGTCACGGTTGGTGCAGACATTTCTCCGTGGAAGGAACAGGCCTGGATTGTTGAGTTGGGCTGCAGCACATTCTTTCCTCTATGGCAAAGCTCCTATTGACGTCATTGGGTCCAGTTTCTCCATTTCCTGCAGTCTCTGTTGGATCTCAAAATACTGAGATTCTTGCTACGCGGGCCTTTTCCATTTTAGTTAGGCGAGGGCTTTGGTTTTCCATGAGTTTGTCAATATTTCACTTTGAAGTTCGGCAGAAAAGTACCTGGGATTACAGTGGATGAGAAGGTGTATATGAGTCAACAGTGTGCCCTCGTAGCCAAGAAGGCTAATGGCATATTAGGGTCTATTAGGAAGAACAGTGCCAGCAGATCTAGAGAAGTGATTATTCCCTTTTATTCAGCTCTGGTGAGGCCACATCTGGAGTATTGCATCCAATACTGGGGGCCCCCATTACAGGAAGGATGTGGATGCTTTGGAGAAAGTCTAGCGGAGAGCAACAAAAATGATTAGGGGGCTGGAGCACGTGATCTACCAGGAGAGGCTGAGGTATTTGGGCTTGTTTAGCCTACAGAAGAGAAGAGGGAGGGAGGATTTGACAGCAGCCTTCAACTTCCTGAAGGGAGGTTCCAAAGAGGATGGAAAGAGGCTGTTCTCAGTGGTGACAGATGGCAAAATGAGGAGCAATGGTCTCAAGCTGCTGTAGGGGAGGTCTAGGTAGGATATACTATTTCTCTAGGAGGGTGGTGAAGCACTGGAATGGGTTACCTAGGGAGGTGATAGAATCTCCATCTCTAGAGGTATTTAAGTCCAGGCTAGACAAAGCCCTGGCTGGGATGGTTTAGTTAGGTTTGGTTCTGCTTTGGGCAGGGGGTTAGACTAGGTGGCCTCCTGGGGTCACTTCCAGCCCTATGATTCTATGAAGCTTTTTTTTTTGTTGTTTGCCTGCCCCTTGACAGTGTTACCCAGGAACTCAGTAACGACAATGAAATTAATGAAATTTGGACTAGGATCTGATCTTGGTTTGATTTTGTTCCTGACACCAGAAGCACAGGTTCCCTGACACTGTATCTATCACCAGTGGATTCTTATGGCCCCCAGTGAAAACGCAACTCAGATATAAATGTAACCAATCTATTAAAGAATTTGGACAGTACACAGCATGTGATAACACAGAACAAATTAACCCCAGTACAACCAGTAAACCAACCCCACACCCTTGAACCAGAAGAGAGAAGAAGATAGTAAAGGATTCCCCAATACAATAAGGTAAGTTAAAATACTTTATAGGTGTCTGTCTGGCTTAGATGGAAGATGACCCTTAGCAGACTGAGGGACCTTCTACCATTCAGCAGGGAATCTGCTGTCCAGGAGGAACACTAGGTGATCCCACGATGTTATTCAGGCTCAGGTCAATCACAGATTCACGTCTGGCTTACAGAGGGCTTTCACCACAGGGACCAGGCCAGGATTCCGGAGTGGGCAAAGGAACCTAGCAGCGCTGCTGGATGTCCCCTAAACACAAATCCCCACACCCTTCAGTGGAGGCTGTGAAGGGAGGCACCCACAGCAGCTCGGAGATTCCTCTCCCTCACGCAGCTTCTATCCTGCAGCCGGATGGTAGGCCTCACTCGAGCCTTTGCCACAGAGTGACAGTAGGACAGGCAAGAAGCAGCAGCAGACCAAGGGCCAAAGGATCAAGCAGCAAGGTTGCTCAGGAGGAGCAGCCCCGCCCCTCAGAGTGACAGTCCTTATATTGTTCCTTACGCGGGAAAAGCAGCAAGGGTGCTGAGTGCACTGTCTCTGTGCTGTGTGCAAAATGTCCCGTGCCGTGTACAGCGTAGTGCACATCTGAGGTAAATAATGTCCTTGGCGGGAAATTCCAGTTGGAACCAGTTCTGTTTACTTCTCCAGCAGTCCCAATGTTACCCTGGGACGCGGTAACGATTAATTTAAAAGGTCTAATTGGCACGCTCTGGCTATCTATGATGTTAAAGTCCCAAGTCCCAGAAGACGGGAACGACCCAAGGCCGTATCTATCACCGGCTGATTGGTTTTACAAACGAGTCAGAGACATAGTTTAGGGCCAAACCATATATTATAAGAATTTCAATAGCCAACAAGTAAATGCTTTAACCAAGTCCACCCTAACCCAGAAGTAAAGAATGAAAGGAAGACCCCGATACAGGAATATACTGTACATTCATCGCGGATAAGCCACAGAAGGAGGGGTGCTCACGACCTCGACGCTTTGGCTCAGTGCGAGCTGCCACGGAGGAACAGTGAGGCGATCCCTCGATGACACTGCTCTGGTCACTGGTCTGCACAGTCAGGTTAACAGGATTCAGGTACGAAGGCCTTCCGCACTCCGTCTGAGCCTTGACTTCTTCAGAGTCTCCCTGACATAGGCTGTCATATGCCTGGGATTTCCCACAGACAAGAGCCTTCCAGACAGTAACCCACACTTATCCAATCATTCATTCACCTCAGTCATACAAACAAACAGGATAGACGAACAACATTCAAACCTAAGGAACCACGCACGAACCTATGGAACGAACGAAGAACACGAACAAACCTCAAAAGGGGTTTATATTGACACTTAGGCGGGAAAATCCCCATAGGGTCGTGTGCATAAGTTTTAGTGCCTAGTGCACAAAGATTGGTGCCTAGCGCAATGATTTTGAGCTGAGTGCACAGGTATTGAGCCGTGTGCAGAGCCAAAATGGTGTCGTGTGCAGAGGATTTTTGAATAAAGGCGGGAATTCCAAGTGGCAGTTACTCCCTTAGTTCGAACCAACAGTTAATCCGAACTAGCAAAGGACTATCCCTTAGTCCGATCAGTTAACTTGAACTAATGTCCAGACTTTAAGCCCTTAGACTCCTCAGCACACTGAACCTAATATTGAACACAAACCTTTTAAACATTCCAAAAGCCATTTCAGGGTAACACCAAAGACAAAATGGAGTCTATATTTTTAAGATGGAGTCCATCACAATAATAAAGAGTCTTTAGTCCTTACATTTCCCTAAAAAGTCCTTACAACTGTGGGCCATACCTCAAAGGTGAGAACATGACCTACTTTAGAAGTCAATTATCAGCCCAACAAATTTGATAGTGGAAGATCAAAGCTTCAGTGTTGGAGATTTTGGTTTAGGACAAAACACTGATGTAGGTCCATTGGTCATCCCACGTGATTAGAAAGGTCTTGTGGAGGCACGGTTAATGGTATCATTCATGAATCTTGAGGTGTCTATTGTACATAACTCAGGTTTCAGCACCATACAAGAGTACAAGGATAACAACATCATGGTACTAGGGAAATTAGATAGTGTGTAATTGAATAGTCATGTAACTCCATCAAATGTTAGCAGTTACACAACTATTTGATAGTCCCAGGGGCTGGAGCTGGCAGCCAGTGCACTCCCGGTTCCATTCCTGGAGAGCCCCCTGCCAAGCCACACTGCTGCCTCTCTGTCAGATTGGAGCTGTAGATTCTGACAAACAACACCATGGGTTGGCAGGGAGTGGAGCTGGGAGCATACTGACTGCCAGTCCCACCCCCTGGGACTATCAGATAGTTGTAGGTCCCAGATAGTATTTATTCTGGTATTGTTTAATCCCAGGGTTACCAACCAGTTGATCGCGATCGACTGATCAATCATAGGGGCACGGCCAGTGGATCATGAGGCAGTGTTCCCAGCTTCCTGCTGCTCTCCCCCACTCCCAATGAGGAGCTCACGCTAGCGCAACAGCCTCCTGCAAAAATAGAGCTAGCTCCAGCTTCCTGCAGTGTGGAGAGGAAGTCCCGCAGCTCTGTGTCAGATCTGGAGCCAGATCTGGCGGGGAGCCTACGGACTGCCCCCACCCCCAAGCTTTATATAAGAACACAGTCAACCTCTGGAACTCCTTGCCAGAAGATATGGTGAAGGCTAGAACTTTAACAGCATTCAAAAAAGAGCTAGATAGATTCATGAAGGTTAGGTCCATCAATGGCTATTAGCCAGGATGTGTAGGAATGGTGTCCCTAGCCTCTGTTTCTCTGGAGGTGGGTGACAGGGGAGGCATCACATGAGAATTACCTGTTGTGTTTCCTCCCTCTGGGGCATCTGGTATTGGACACTGTCAGCAGACAGGATACTGGGCTGGATGGACCATTGGTCTGACCCAGTATGGCTGTTCTTATGTTCTTCCAGAGCTACCTACAGATCCTGCCCCAGAGATCCTCATCCCTTAGAGACCCCCAGGTACTGGCTGAACTGACCTTTCCCTCTCCCTTTGGCCAGACCTCCCACCAGCAAACTGCTCCCTGGCCAGACTCCCATCAGCACCCTGGCCAGACCCCAACCAGAACCCTGGCCCCAGGCCAGACACCCACCAGGACCCTGCTACTGCTCCCTGGCCAGACTTCCACCAGCATCTTGCTCCTGCCTCTTGGCCAGTCACCCACCAGCACCCTGCTCCTGCCCCCTCCTGGACAGACACCTACACCCAGCTTGCTTCTATACCCTATTTTACACCCAGATTCTGCACCCCTATTCCTATTCCACTCACTGGCTGCCCTGTCTCTCACTCTGGATCCTTCATTTTTGGCCCCACCTCAGAGCGTAGAGGGGCCACAAAATCCACTCACCTGGAACCCCGGAAGAGTTGATCTGACCTGAGGCCTTGAACAGCACTCCTACCTACCCTCCCCATGGGGCTGGAGTGCCAGGGGAGTGAGGTGTCTCAGTTGGGGCTACATCAGTAAGGCTTGAGGGGTTTTGGAGTGGTTTTTTTAATCTCACTTGTGTGGTCCCTGACTGATTTTTCTGTGGGTCAGTGGCCCCTGACCCAAAACAGGTTTCCTGCCTCTTCCATAAATAAAGACATTGCTGAAATGTTTTGTGTTCATGCCCAGAACTCACACCCCCCAACCACCTTGCACATTCTCCTTTTACCAAGACACCACCACATCACCTTATCCTGCACCCTACTTCCCTTCCGGACCTCACCGTGAACCCACTCCTGCACTCTCTCTTCCACCCAGACTCGCCCACTTTCAGCCTGTTCCTGAATCCAGTTGAGTGTCCCTCCCCAGGAGATAAGGGAAGGGTAAGTGCAGCCAATCACATAAGCACTTATTTCTCCAGACTGATGGGCTTCTACCTAGACTCGTCCTTGGGGCTGAGAATTTATTATCTGTGGGGGAAATGCAGAGAATGGCAGAGCTGTAAATACAGTAATAGTTCACTTCTTAGTGGCAGATCACCTCAGAAATACTCAGACCCATTACTGGTATCATATGAATCACCAGCACGTTTATTTAGCATGTATCCTACATTTTACCAATGATTAGCCCATAGGGAGGGGAGTTGCTCATGGGATAACTTTGGCAGGTTTGGCTCATTGCACCCGCCCAGACTCCTTGTATGCCTTGCATCATGAGTTGTCTATTTGCCATTATCCCCTCCCACTCTGTTTCAAGTGAGGAGGTTAATTGACTAATCATGTAGTTGCTACAATTTGTATCAACTACACGATTAGTCGATAAGGGGAAGTGCATTGTCCCAGCTCACGCCAGTCCAGGAGCTACCCTTGCTGCAGCTCTGCAGTTTAAATGTCATAGGAGCCAGGTGCACAGGCAGCCTGGCTCCTACTACTTTTTAAACTGCACAGCTGCAGTAGGGATAGGTCCTGGACCAGTGCAAGCAGAAACTGCTCAGTCCCAGCTCACACCAGATACAGCAGTTCATGGTGACCCAGGCTGGCTGCGGGCAGAAGCTGTTCGAGCATCAGTTCCTGTCTGCAGCCAGCCCCCGCTGCCACGAACAGGTGCTGCTGCTGAAGCAGCCTCTGCCACGGTGGGCCAAGGCTCACCATGGGCAGAGGCTGCTTCATAGCAGCCTCCCCTGCCTCCCCCCACACTGCTGCCACTGATAGAGGCAACAGCAGGGAGGGGAGGCGGCACCACAAAGATGGTGCTGGGGGGAACCAGCTTTTAAGCCGGCTCCCCTGAGCACCAGTTCCTTCCCCCCCCCCTTGCTGCCTCTGATACAGAGGCAGATGAGGGCCTGGAAGCAAGTAGTCGAGCACTTGACTTGGCTACCCAATAAGCTTAGGCGTATTGGATAGTCAAGTACTCAACTACTCGTTTACATCCCTCATTTGAAGGACTCCCTGAATCCCTCCACCCCTGCCACAAGCCAGAAACTGTGTCCCCCTATGGCTCCCTCCATCACATTTCATGGACTCTCTGTGCACCCCATGTCCTCATTCCATCATATTGTTTGTGATGTTGTACCCCATATTCTTTATGGAAATATGCTTATGAGTAGGAATATGGCATGACTTGAATATGCTTTATGCAAAATACTTCATGTAACATATCATGTAAAAAGTTACAATCTACTAAATGCATATATTCCATTTGTGTGCATGTATCATTCCTATAAAATTTGAAATATAAATCTTTGTTTAGTAATCTAGACATGCTAAGTGAGGACCATTGATAGTATTCAAGGAACTTAAATGGCCTGGTACTTGGGATAATGATCCATGAATAGTCTTGTTCTTCCTGCAAGCTTGAACTATGGTTGGTCCTGTTAAGCATAGGGCTAGGCCACCTGATGCTGGAGCCCATTTTGGATGCTGTACTTTTCCAATGAACGTGTGAAAAATGTAAATGGAACACAAAGGATTCCCACCATTTGCAACAGGGAAACCAACCAATAGGGACGGCAGGAGACAGCCCGGTTTCCCATCTAGGTTATCGGCTGCAACCACCTGGAACTGAACATTAAGAAGGATCAAGCCCAAATAGGGAGGCTTCCCAGATTATGAGAAAAGATTATTAGAACTGCTATTAAGGTAAGAAATTGCATGTAACAAGTTTCTTTGAGCATTAAGCTGACATGTTTTGCTTAGTGATTTACTTTAATCTGCTATCACTTGCAACCACTTAAATTCTACTTTTTATACCAAATAAAATCACTTTTGTTAATTAATAAATCCAGTATAAATAATTGTTACCTGGGGAGACAACAGGTGCAGAGGCTAACCCCACTCCAACTGGCATTGCAGCTGGAGAGCAAAGTCTGGACATGAGGGCTTCCCCCACTCAGCCTGGCACTCTGGCTACAGAGTGGGGTTGGGGTGAGAGGAGTTACCATGCTCTGCCCCATATTTCAGCCAGGGAGTGGGAACGGGGGCATGAGGGCTTATCGCACTCCCTCCAGCATTCCAGCTGGAGAGCAGGATCGAGGGTGAGATCTACCCCATTTGCCCAGAGGAAGGGCCAGGCTAGAACCTACACTCAGACCCCAATCCCAGGTTCCCTGGCCAGCATGTCCATTCCCCTTCGCCCAAGGCCAGTTGGGGAGAAGGCAGCCCAATCCCTTCTGCCCCGTCCCTCCTACCTCTCTCCCCTGCCTTCCATCATTGCCCACCCACCTGAAGTTGAAGCCTATCCAACTGTCCCCTTTTGGCTATGCCATTGCTGCCAACCAATGCTCCCTCAAATTTGTATGTCCATGTGGAGAATGAATTTCAGTATGTGCACCAATATGGAGATGATGTGGACATATCACCTCCATATTGGTGCACACAACATAATTCATTCTGCACATGGATGATCTGTGGTGGGAGTGGGCTGAGGGATCCAGTGTGTGGGTTGGAGCTCAGAGTTAGGGGGTAAGGTATTTGGCTGGGGGTGCTGGCTCGGGGATGGGGATGAGGCATTTGGGTGCAGGAGAGGGCTCCAGACTGGGGCCAAAGCATTTGGAGTACAGGAGTAGGCTCAGAGCAGGAGGTTGGAATGCGGGATTGGGTCTGGGCGGGAATTAGGGTGTAGCAGGGGCTCAGGGTTGGAGTGGGGGGTTTAGGAAGGAGCTAGGGTGCTGAAGTGGGCTCAGGGCGGGGGCTCTGGTTTGGGTTGTGCAGTCTGGGAGGGAGTTAGGGGCTTAGCGTGCAAGAGGGGCCTCAGGGGAGGTGCAGGGTCTGGAAGGGAGTTAAGGTGTGGGAAGGGACTCATGGCTGGAGCACAGGATTGGGGTGTAAGATCTGGGAGGGAGTTAGGGACTTAGAGTGCAGGAAGGGGGCCGGGGCTCGGGGCTCAGGGCTTGGGCCAGGGATTGGGGTGTGGGGCATTTACCTGGGGCAGTTCCCATTTTATGGTGGTGGGGAACAGGTGGCTCATGCTGCCCCACACTCATCTGCCAATGGAAGCAGAGGCTCCAGGCTAGATCAGTACGGGGGACAGAGCTTTCCAGCACTCGCAGTGATGTGGCTGGAAGAAATGGCAGTGCATAAAGCTGCCTCTCCTTCTTGTGCCAGGAAGGGCTGGCCAGGAATATAGGGGCTTTAGGGACACCTCTCCCTCAGCCTTGGCACAGCAGCCCTGAGCCCCTGCATGGGGCTTATTAAGAAGCTGCATGGCCATGCAGCTTAGAGGGAACCCTGCTGCCAACCCCCAAGATTCATAAATCATGAGTCAAACTCCAAGAAACTATGAAATTGGTCAACAATCATGCCATATGGATACAGTGTTTTGTCTGCCTTGAGTTTTGAACTCCCCTTGTCAGGAGGATTTTGTTCATTTTCACCTCTGCTGCAGTTCTCTCACCTCGGCCTTGCTCCTGCCCAATTAATTCTGTCCTCCTACCTCAAATCAGTTCTGGCCCCCCCCAGTTGCACCTCCTGCCATGGCTCCTTGGGCTCTTCATCCCACTCAGACTCCCAGGCATGGTGCAGGGATGGTGGTGTTGATGCAGCAGGATTCTCTTTAAGAGCAGAGTGGGAGTTTCAGGCATTCATCCCCCCTACCTGCCCCTTCTCAGGCCTGGCATTGCAGGGCAAGTGGAATGTGGAGAAGTCAGTGTAGGGGTAAACTGAGGCAGTCCATGGTATTTGGTAAGAACCCTTATTTAAATCCTAAATTTGAGACAGGCCTGGGAACACACAGCACAGGCAGTTAACATGACCCTGGTCGCCCTGGCAACCACATTCCAAGAGGGCCTCACTCCGATAAGACACTGGCTGGTACTGAAACAACCTTTGTGGAAACTGTTCTCACTGTCTTCCTTTAATCCTAGATAATAGGCCTGGGACCCAAGGACTACGCCAACGCGAGGCAGTATCACCCCACAGTAGACGCATCATAATTTCAACAGACAAAGTTGCCATTAAAATGTTTGTCTTGTTTATGTTGCCTTACTTAGCTTGTTAGGAATAACTATCTGTATTATTGATAAGCTGTTTAATTGGCGATGGGCGGAGATGCTGTGTAACCTTTGTAGTTTATTGGCTTATGTGCTCATTACGTCTTGCCGCCAGACCCTATCAAATTGCTTCTCCTCCACCCATCTGCTGCCTATATAATCTATTGTAATGTTTTGATTAACCAGTGTTCACCAGGTTAACCCCTGGGTGTCACTCCACCAGCGCTGAGTGTTTAATAAATCCTCTGACTTGTTTTCACCTGCATCCAGAGTGACCATAATTATTCCCTACAGCCAGCCTAGTGTTCACAGACAAGGACAGGGAAGGGGAGACTAGAGTCACTTTGTGCTATTGGGCTTTTTCTCCTCCCCTCCCGCAAGAATGGTGTTGCATAGCTAAAGAAACTTAGCCCTTTTCCTGCAGCAGCCAGTTGTCTGGTCTTTCCCAGAAGGTGGACAAGTGGGGAAAGCAGTCAGTCAAAAAGGATTTTCCCTTAGTCAGCTCTAAAAATGTGCAGCCCCCCAGTTCTTAGAAGCTTTATTTCCTCTGTCTGCCACCTGATAACAATTTAAGCTTTGTACAACCTACATTAAAGTTGCCTAACACTTGCCCCCGTATTTTCCAATTGCGTATTGCTGGGGCAAACTTTAACTGTCTGGGGAGACATTTTCCTTGTTTGGTCTCAGTCTGTGCCTGGTTTTGGTTTTATTATTGTTTTCTTGAAAGTTTCAGCTAAGTTCAACTGTTAAATTCTGAAAATGAAGATATGATAAAATACACAATTTTGCCACTGCTAAAAATATTTCAGCAGGGGTTTTTTTTAGCTGAACTAGGAAAAGAGGTGGGTGTGTTTTGTCAACATGGTAGCTAAACTGTTTTAATTATGTGCTTTTTAAAAATGCACTTTTAGCACCTGCCATAGTTAAAGTTGAATTAATTGAAAATCTGATTTTGGCTCATAGTCAATCACTGATTTCCATGTATTACAATCTTTGTGAGCCCCTACAATTTTTTCCTTATTAAAGTCAGAGAATAAAAATAAAAATAAAAATAAAAATCACAGCATATATTAGTAAACTATGTAGAAGCCTGAATGTGCACCCAGCTGTATAGACAGGCCTGCCAACAGGGGAGAGGGGGACAAAGCGTGGCTGGAGCCTCGGGACCTTTAAATCACTGACAGGGTGCTGCACTGCACACTCCAGGCGGCACTAAGGCCTAGGGGAGTGCACTGCACTCCAGGCAGTGCTGAGGGATGACTGCCATTATGCCCCCCCTTCAGGGAAACAGAGCAGGGAGCCACCAGCACCTTGCTCCAGAGGCGTAGCAAGGGTGTTATGCACCTGGGGGCAAAGGCCAAATTTGCGCCCCCCCCCCAATCATTTGTTACTGTGAAGCTGTTATTATTTCTAAGTCAGCAAAAAAAATAAAGTGCTACTAGACTATTGTTTTTTAAGCTTTCCTTTTGTTATAAAGTATCTTTTATTTTAAAAAAATTATAAGTAACCCCAATGCACTCACTCCTCCCCTTCAGCCAGTGTCCCCAATCCCAATGCCCTCACCCGCCATTCCAATGCAACCACCCCTTCCCCAGTGAAGGCACCCCAGCCCCCTCCATACCAATGCAACTGTAGATAAATCTCATTATTCTCTGCATTAATCATTTTCTCATTGAAATTTTTTTATTTTAATTTTGTATCAAGTCCTTTTAGCATTATAGTAAGTCTTTAGTTTGTTGTATTAAGTCCTTTTATAGAAACTTAGTATACTTTTATAGAACATAGAAACCTTGTATCTTGTAGACTTTGTATCCTCTTTTGCTAAATTGATTGTCCTGTTGAGTGAATGAGGTTTGAATGGATAAAGCATGAAAGAAAAGCACCTCTGGGCACTTGCAATGATTGGAGAAAGGTGGAAGCCAGATTCAAGAACAATAAGAACAATGGGACCTGCGATGTGGGCTCATTGAAAGAAGACTGGACCTATGGATGCCTTGGGAGTTAGCAGCAAGTGCCTGCTTTTGGAAGCTCCCTCTTTGAAGGTGAATGAGGCAGCATTAAAACAACACCCAGAAGAAGGTGCCACAGACGAATAACTGTATATGCATACGAAGCGTAACCCATGAGGCGCTTGCGTTGCCTGCCCAGCCATTGGATACGGAGCAGGGTCCATGCTTGCTAGCTATGGCGTCTGCACAGATAACCCTGGAAGGGAGGGCGTGACACTGTTTTCAAGCAGGAGGGGGAGAGAGCAGATAAGTGCATTGCAGGAGACTGGCATGCCCAGACCCACCGGCTGCAGTGTTTTTGTCCCATCAGGCATTGGGAGCCTAACCCAGAATGCAAAGGGGAAGCAGGAACTGGGATGGCTCCCCACAGTGCATCGCTGTCAGTCAAAGGGAGCCACACTACTGGGATGCACTACGCTGCCCTCGGTTGCCCAGTGAGGACATGCACATTGGACTTCACACATTCAGGTGCTAAAAAATTCAACCCAGTCTTGTAGAGGAGACGTCCCCTCACAGGGCTGTGGCAGGTACAAGCAGCAAACCTTCCAGGCACAATGATCACTTGTCCAGCCACACGTGGAGACCCACCCCCAAGTGAAGTGCAAGAGCAACGGGAATGATAAAAGGTCGAGAGAACATGAGCCAGGAGGGAAGACGGAAAGAATTGGGCTTGTGTTGTTTGGAAAGGAGAAGTCTGAGAGGGGACATGATAGTGGTTTTCAGGTATTTAAAAGGATGTCATAAGGAGAAGGGAAAACAACTTGTTCTTCCTGGCCTCTGAGGATAGGACAAGAAGCAATGGGCTTAAACTGCAGCAAGGGAGGTTTAGGTTGGACATTAGGAAAAAGTTCCGAACTGTCAGGGTGGTTAAACACTGGAATAAATTGCCTAGGGGGGTTGTGGAATCTCCATCTCTGTAGATATTTAAGAGTAGGTTAGATAAATGTCTATCAGGGATGGTCTAGACAGTACTTGGTCCTGCCATGAGGGCAGGGGACTGGACTCAATGACCTCTCAAGGTCCCTTCCAGTCCTAGTATTCTGTGATTCTGTGATGAAGAAGGTGCATATGCATACGAAGCCTCTCTGCATGAGAGGGAAGACACTATACATCTAAGGCATCTTGCAGTCAACATGGGAGCATTGATCTGGCTCCAACCCTCCCCTACCCAACTAACCTGGCCAATGCAGTTAGGTGGAACAACTATTGGTAAAAACAAGACATGGTGGGTGTGTGCGTGTGTGTGCTGTATTATATTCATATAAGTGTTGACTGCTATATGTGTGTATTACCAATAAATGTGGCATTTTGCCTTTTCCCCCTGAAAAGATCCCATGCAGTACTTTTAAGTACAACACAACCACCCCTGCCCCAGAGTCAGGCCCCCCAGCACCTCCCATCCCAATGCACTCACCCCTCCCCCTGAGTCAGCCCCTCCACAGCGCCCCCATCCTAATGCACTCACCTCACTCTTGCCCCAGAGCCAGTCCCCCCTGAATGCCCCCCATCCCAATGCACTCACCCCTCCCCCTGAGTCAGCCCCTCCACAGCGCCCCCATCCCAATGTACTCACCTCACCCCTGCCCCAGAGCCAGTCCCCCCTGAGTGCCCCCCATCCCAATGCACTCACCCCTCCCCCTGAGTCAGCCCCTCCACAGCACCCCCATCCTAATGCACTCACCTCACTCTTGCCCCAGAGCCAGTCCCCCCTGAGTGCCCCCCATCCCAATGCACTCACCCCTCCCCAGAGCCAGGCACCCCCAGCACCAGGAGCACCCCTCTCCCCCCTCCCCTGCAGAGCCAGGCACCAGAGGAATGGGACAGAGTAAGGAAATCTTACCTGTTAAGTTGCTGCTCCTTCCACCCAGTTTGGCTGCCTCCGCTCACAGTGTATAGAGGGAGGCAGCACATAGCCAGCTCGAAGTCCTGGGTCTCTGCTCAAAGCGTCATGTGGGCCAGAGCAGTGTGCTCTCCGGTCCCACATCAGCCCAGCGCCCCCCTAGCATGGTGCCCAGGGGCAACTGCCCCCCCCTCCTCCCCTTCACTATGCCTCTGCCTTGCCCAGGGGCCCATGGAGGTTGTCAGCCTTATTGTGTATAGCATAAAATGATAAATCCAGTCAGAGGTTACCATCATGCAGTGTTCCACAGGTTAATGGGCCCGATTTTCCACAGAAGTGAACCTTGTAAAGCTGCTTACAGCTCTTCAAAATGGATGTAAAATGCTAGCAAGTCAAAAGGCAGTATGTTATGCTTTGCTCAAGTGTAAGGTTCAAGGCAGTGGGAGAATCTTGCCTCATGTTCTCTGTAAATGTCACAAGTAAGTAATGCACAATCCTGGAGTACTTTTGCCATTCCATTAATGGAGACTCAAGTTAACCTGGATGCCAGCAACTCCATTCCTTACTCATGTTACAAAAGCACCATACAATAACAGTATTACTGGAGCAATGCATTAAACTTTCAACAAATTATTATTTAAAAACATTTATATTCACTGCTCCCAGTAGTTACTATTTACTTTCCAGAACAACGGGGAGAAAGACAGGATTTGAAAATATTTGTAAGGCTTCATTTTCATTTTATGACCTTATTACTGAATAATAAGAGATATAAACTTCTATATTTTATAAACAGGTGATAGGTTTCCATGTATAATGTTAAACAAATTACAAGTAGCAACAACGTACATCATGAAAATGTTTGGAGTGGTCACAGGCTTGTAGGGGAAAAGTTGGAGAAACATGCAGTAGCCTGAATGCAAATAAAGCAAAGAGACACAAGTTTCAGCAGCAGCTTCCCTGCTGGATCGTTAATGTGGTATGAAATGGGAAGAGGTCAACTGCGGCTGGAAATGGGACAAGATGAGAGAATAAGCAGAAATGCATGGGAGAGAACAGAAGGCAATTAAATACACAAGGCAGGAAAGGAAGGACATAGAAGTAAGACATAGAATGGAAAGGATATATCAATATAGGACATCTTCAGCTGTCTGAAGGCTAGAAGACCCCTGGAAGCCTCATGCTTTACTATACATCTCCTTAGTGATTTTCATTTTCCACAGAGGAAAATGGTGCATTTTTATTGCTATAATTGAAAAAACAATTTGCTCTGAAGTGCTTAATATGCTTTTTATTTCAGCTTCTGAGTTCTTATTACTTTATTTTTTACAAAGTGATATACCCAGAGTACTATATGTATTTCCTTGACTCCATTGTTTATTCACGACATCTTATAAATTATCTAACATGCTTTCCCATAATTTTTCAGACCCTTTTCACTGCTTTTTCTTTAGTGCAAACATCACTTTAGAAATACACTGGGGGTGTGCTGAGGGGCACTGCAGCAATGGGAGTGCATGAAGGCATTCTACCTGTGTAGAACACATACAGACATGTCTCCAGGAGTGCCGCTGGAGTGCACACGTGAACAGCAAATACTGCACCATTTCTCTTAAAAGGACTACACAACCTCATTGGACTCCCTCCCTCCTTTGGCATCCATGCAGATGACAGCCACAATCTTGGTGCTACTGAGCACTAGTACTGCAAGCAGCAAGCAGCATCTTATAGCATGCTGGGAAAGGGAGATGCACCCTTGCCCAATTCTACACTGGCTGTGGGGGCCTGTCCTGGAGAGCTGCACCTTTATAAGTGTATGTCTGCTAAGTTTCCTGCAGGTGCTCCCCTTGCCTCTCTGGAGGAATTCCATTAATGATAAAAAATCATGAGCTTTTTTAAAATATATGGTTATATTGTAGTTTTTTGTCTGCCTTTGATATTAGAACCTCCCCTGCCCATCCCCAGTGTGAGTGTTGCCCACACATCCATATTTAGTGGATAAGGTTATTTGGGTCTGTCCCCCACCTGCCACAGGAGCTCTCACACCTGCATCTGCCCATCCTCCTGCCCTGCAATTGATTCTGCTCCTAACTGCTAAATCAGTCCTGCCCAAATCCTACCCTTTCATCAGTTCTGACCATCCTCACCCCCCCACACACACATCTGTCCAGACTCCTGTCAGTTCAGCCCCTCCCCCAAACTCCACATCCCCCAGAAGTTAAGCTTCCACCCCCCACATAGGGCTCTTCACCCCCCCCCCCCACACACACACACACTTGTAGGTCTCTGGGTGATGCAGCAGGGTCCCTTTCCCTGTTCTCTTTCCCTGTTCCTGGCTGGGACAGTGGCTCCAAGGATTCTTCACCCCTTCCCAGGATGTGTGCTGCAGGAGAGATGGGGAATTCTCCAGAAAGTAGGCAACTGGGGCAGCCTGAAGGATCAAATTTCCTTGAGAGCTGGAGCTTCTCAGGCTATCACACTACTGTGTTCCCACCCAGCCTCAATCCCATCCCACACAAAAGAACCATGAGAGTTGGTAGTACTGGGGTTCTGTCTGTACTTGCTGCAGGCATAACGCTTCCTGCACCCGAT
This sequence comes from Pelochelys cantorii, assembly GCA_032595735.1. Classification (NCBI taxonomy): domain Eukaryota; kingdom Metazoa; phylum Chordata; order Testudines; family Trionychidae; genus Pelochelys; species Pelochelys cantorii. The sequence goes on along the minus strand of CM064328.1, from coordinate 59,414,085 downwards.
GTAGTGTCACTCTGCACCATACTTCTTATCCCAATGTGGCAGTGTCTAAAAATAGTCATGTTATAGCTCTAAGAGCTCAGTGGTCCTTGCTACTAGTGCTGCCCAGGGACCGATGGTTGGTGCAGAGCAGGATGGGACCATCGCCATGCTCCCCAGGCAGCACTGTGGGACCCCCTCTCTTCACACTCGAGGATGAAAAAACTGGCTGTATTGAAATCAATTGGGAATTTTGCCATTGACTTAAAGGAAACCAGGACTTCATTCATAGGGTGCATCAAACAATATTCTTGCTGTCCTCCTCCCACCCCTCAGGCCCATAGAGGCTAGGAGGACGATGACTGGCTCTGGGGGGAGATGGTTGCCCATAACACACTGAAGCACGTACCATGACTTCAGAGTGCTGCTTGGAAACTTCATCCCATCATCTTAATCTGCAATCCCCCAGGCAACAGAGAGACTTCAATGTCCCTAGTGTTTTGTAGATCAATGACACCTGCTAGAAAGTGACATTATTGAATAAAAAATACCTTATTTCTTTTTCAATTGGCAGACTTTGCTTCATTTTTTTTCAATTTTCATAGGGAGGGATAGAATGAATTTGATATGCTTGGAAAACTCTACAAAGCAATATTGACATCTACATCTGCTGCATTCTTTATGTTGCCTATTGCCTGTTGCCCTGGGCTTACTGAAGTACACATTGCAACAAGGTTATTTTTAAGTATTCAGATCAGAGTGACATAAAATTTTCCAGAGACTGAATATGTGCGATTTACATAGGCTGTAGGCTCAGGTTGTTTCAAAAGTCTCATTTTTTTCCTCTCTGACTTCCTATATGAGCATATAAAATGTAATATTGTGTCCAATTTACCAGAGGGTAAAGGTATGTTAAATCAAACATTTTTATTTTGGAAGGAGTGTTCCAATGGCTTTTGAGGCTTTTGTACCTCCATTCAGAAACTAGTTATTAATGTTGAACTCTGTCAGTGTAAGGCAGAAAGCCTTTTCAATTTTTATGATATTCCAAAGGAATTGCATGTTATCAATCTAGGCAAAAAGAGCTTTTCAGAGTTATCACTGGCATTCAAGTAATAGAAATTACTAATCACCTGCTACATGCCATACAATTGTGCTAAAATATTTTCAGAAATAGTCATTTCATGGTGCATGATAAACAGACACTTTGATAATCACTTTCTAAGCATACACAGTCCCCTTTCAGAGATAATTTTCAGAAGGCTCTTCACAGCATTTCAGGAATCGTGTGATCCATATAGTGTGCTAACCCTCTTCCCTATTCAGCATTTTCAGTCCTTTCCCTGGCTCATCAGAGCTTTCACTGGACCTCAGTTAACTCTAAATTTCAAATTCTAAACCAAGGGTCAAATTTTCCTCTCCTGTAGCGGTGCTGAAGAAACTTTGGGTCTGACTGAAGTAAAGGGAAATTAGCTGAGTCCTGAGGGGAAGCACTAGGGTTTGTGACTTCATTTTATAGCATTCCAGATACATTTTCCCTTTAAGAAGAAAGATTGTGAAACCAAGTGAAGACAATGAGTGTGAACAACAAACCCCATGGAGACTGAAGGCAAGTCTGCACTAGGAAATTTTGAAATAACTTATTTTGAAATAACTCCCAAAATAACTATTTCAAAATAGCATGACCACACTACAAGGCAGCATCAAAATAGCGCAGAATTATTTTGAAATAGCGTGTCCATGCTGATTGGAGCCAGCATTGCATTTAATGCCCCCAGAAGCACTCCAAAGAGGGCACCAGGAGAGTGGACACTTCCTGGAGTTGCTTGCTGATGCTAGCTAAGACATATGCTTAAAGGGGGCATCTCTCTATAGTTACATCTCACCTGTCACTTCTCCACTGCCTACCCCCTCGTGGGACACCAAACTCACGCCATGTGCTCTGGTTGCCCTTGTGGATGCCACAGCACTGACTATATCAAGCTGGAGCTGCTGCAAGGTAGTGCCAGGCTTACAGGCCTCGTGCTGCGCCTCATGGTGCAAATTAGCCACACTGCCCATGTGCTGTTTTAGGATGACGATGACCAGCCCAGACCGGGAGACCTCTTCACCCAGGCCCTGGCATTCTAGATCCAGCAAATGATCCACAATCCCCTGCACATAGTGGAACATCGCTTCTGGAGGAGGGAGACCAGATCCGACTGGTGGAACTTCATTGTCCAACAGTGATGGGTCAATCAGCAGTGGCTCCAGAACTTCCACATGTGGAAGGCCACCTTCCTGGAGCTCTGAGAGTCTCTTGCCTCTACCGTCAGGCGATGAGACAGCTGGTTGAGGTCCACCATCCCCCTGCAGAAACATGTTGCCATTGCCCTATGGAAGCTCATCATGCTGAACAGCTACCACTCCATGGGGATGCAGTTTGGCATGGGGAATCCATGGTTGGAACCATGCTCATGCAGCTAGTCAAGGCCATCGACACCATATTGCTGAGGAGGATCGTCACCCTGGGGAACACTGACCCCATCATCTCTGACTTTGCCACCAGGGGCTTCCCCAACTGTGCATCCTGGGTGACGCAGCTACCCCTTGCACTCCTGGCTGATGAAGCCCTACACAGCCAGCCTGGATCCCACCAAGGAGCACTTCAATGCCAGGCTGAGCAGGTCCCACATGGTGGTCGAGTGTGCCTTCAGGGAGGTTCAGAAGTCTCCTTACCTGCCTGGACCTCAGCTATCAAAACATCCCCTCCATGGTGGTGGCATGTAGCATGCTCCACAACATATATGAGAGCAAGGGGGAGACTTTCCTGCCAAGATGGGGGACAGAGGCTGATCAGCTGGCCAGAGCTTACGAACAGCCGGACACCAGAGACATACAACGAGCACATCAGGGGGCTGTGCTCATCCAGGAGGCCTTGACGGAGAGTTTCAGCCAAGGCCACCCGGACCTATCCACAAGGGGCCTCTGCATTGCCCCTGTGTGCCTTTCCTCCCACCTCTCCCTTCCCCTGCCCTCCCTTTCCACATTCCCTCCTCCCATCCAGACCATATAAAGAAGACTTTATGTTTGAACAAATGATGCTGATCTTTTATTTGGGGGATCTACAACAGGGGAGGGACTGGGGAAAGAACCTGGCATAGGAGAAGGGGAAGAAGGGGGCAGGAGAGGTGGGAGCCCAGGGATGAGGCTGGGATGATGCCTACCTCAGGAAGCTTTGGCTGCCCAGGAGGTCCCACCATCAGGTGTTTGGGGGCCCCAGCAACCCGTGGGGGAGCTAGGAGGAGAAGCTGGGGGCAGGGGCAGGGAGTTGGGGGATCAGGGAGTTGGGCAGGGATTTGGGGGAGTGGGTGCAGGGAGTTTGCAGGAAGTTGGGGTGGTTGGGGAGGGAAGTTGGGCAGGGAGCTGGGGAGAGTCGGGGACAGAGTGGTGGCTGGTGGCCTGCTCCATATATGCAACCATGTGCTCCATAACAGATGTTAAGCGCATGTTCTCATGCTGGTGCAACAGTTTCTCCCTGCATGGCCTTCCTCTGCTCCTGATAAGCCTGTCACTCCCCACAATCAGTGGCCTGCTCCCAGTGCTCCTAACTGAAGCCCCAAATGAGGAACTGTAGGCAGGCCATCTGGTACTGCAGTAGGTCTTCCCTGGTGCACTTTCTGCGGTGGATCTCTGAGTCAGGAAGATGGCATCAGAGATGGTGGATGAGCTAAGTTAACAGCTGGGCAAGCTGTGAAGAAAAGCGACAAGGGTAGTCACTATAGGTGACTCTAGCCCTAATCTCTGAACCAACACCAAAGGTCTCAGTTCAGACAATGGTGATGTGCTTCTAGCAAGGCCATCTGTTGCCTAGACAGTGGGCACTTTCCTGCAGGGACACAGATGTCCCAGGCAAGCATCACTACCCCTACATCCTGGGGACAAGCAGGATCATTACCCCTATGTCCCAGGGACAAGCAGGCATAGGAATGTGCCAGGCAGGCCAGAAGCCTGTAGTGGGAGGAGGGCTCAGCTTCCTTCTGTGTCCCACACACACAGGGTCCAGCACTGGCAGCATCCTGCTGAGAGAGAACCTCTATTCCTGCTTGATGAAGGAGGGGGGCAGGGTGTTGTGGGAGCTATGTGTGAGCAGCAGAGGCTGCTTGCCAGAGAGAGTGCTACTGGCATCCCCTCCACTTCCTCTCCATGGCAGGATCTCATGCAGGGGATCAGTCTCCTCCACATTGCTACACTTGACCTGGAGTGGATGCTGCCCAAGTGCGGGCATGATCTCGTGCCATGTGTGGCACTGCTTTGTGGTTCCATGACTCCAGCCTCCTTAGTGGTGACTTGTCATTGTGAGGTGTCCCACCATGGAGTAAGGCAGGCCTGTGCAGGAACCTTTCTGAAAAAGGGGGTACTTTTTTTTAAAAAAGGGAGAACTTTATAAAAAAAAGTTGAGAAACACTGCTTTAAAGGGTCCACAGGAGAAGAGGAGCAGCGGAGCTAGCAGGGGTGTGGCCAGAGTGGACACAAGTACAGCTGTGAGAGGCCTCTGGAGGCCAATTAGTTCAAAATAGCAGCCGCTGAGCGTCCACACTAATGCTATTTTGAAATAATAGATTCAAAATAAGTGTTACTCCTCATGACAAGGAAGTGTTGTTATTTTGAAACAACCAGACCATTATTTCAAAATAATGGGCTTGATAGTGTGGACGCTCCACTTGTTATTTCAAAATAAGGGGGATTATTTCAGAATAGTGTAACTGTAGACCAAGGCTGAGGGCACATTTTACTCATCTGGTGCCTTCAGGCCTTGGGATTCTGGCAACTTCTCCTTTCTTCACCTAGGGCAGGTATGTTGGGAGTGCAGCACCCTCTGGCTTGAAGTGGTTTCTGTCATATGTAGGATTTACAATTTTGTTCAATGGCTCTCAGCATGCCTCCCCCCCATGCAAATTGTTCCTGTGCCACTGCCTTCAGGTGTTCTTTGCTCCCATTGGGCACCTCCAACCATGCCTATCAATAGGATATGCCGCTGTGAAGCACAAAATAATGCTACAATGAATAATATTAAATTACGTATGCTAAAGTACGCTACCATACTTTTGGAAAATAGCTTGGCTTGTAGTTTGACTGCTCCTTGACTTCATTCCCTGGGAATCCTGCAGTGTTCCGACCATCTAGGGTTTGGATACAAAGGGAGTTTGTGGGATTGAAGTAGAGGCAAGTTATCTTTGGGAAGTAGGGGCAAGTTGTCTACTCTTTTGTCCTGTTAGCATTACTGAGCAGAGGGCCCACAGTCATCTTTTGTATGAAGCTTTTTCTCCTGAATTTTTTTACTTCAGGACCTGATGAGCTGTTCTCCTTTGGCATTACATTTAAAAGGTTGGTGGGAAAGCGTTAATACTTAACTGATTTCTATTCCCATCAGGTAAAATATTTAAAATAAGTCCATTAATCAAACCTAAATTTAAATTAAATGCCTGTTGAATTACCTATTATTGTCAGCTTTACATTAAATAATGTTACTGAGATACCTGTGTGCAATCAAAAAATAAACAAACAGCACTTCATACTGGGGTTTGTTATTTCACACTGAAGATGGGACAGAGCCTGCTAGATTTAGGTTACGACCTGATGTACATTATTGCAAAATGATGTACATTTTATTTTCTGCTTGCTAGGGAGGCAAATGATATAATACTGTTTCATGAAAAATATTAAGCAAACTTCTGTCTGAGGCATAACTCATTTATTAACAAACCCATAAAGGAGGCTGAGTGCCAACCCTTCCACAAATAATTCATATACGATGAACTGAGGTGCTGTCTCACTTGATTTGCAAATACAGCTCCCAATCCTGCAGAGTGCTGAGGGTCTCCTGCAAGGTGAGGAGTGCTTTTGACTCCTGTTGACTTAAAACAGTGGAAGAGTGCTCAGTGCCATGAGCGTTTAGCATTTTGTCAGTTCAGTCCTTCTCTCACTTACTTTCATATGATACGTAGAATAGTGATAGAGATGCAGCCATGTTAGATTATATATGATATAATCTCAAATGTCTTTTGTCTTTGGGCTTGGGCAAAGGATATAAGAAGCAAAGGGAAGCAATGCCTCCTTTGGGTCTTAGTGCTCAATCTCTCCCCTCATCCTACCCCTATTCTGATCATTCCTGAAGGCTCCCACACAGCACATTAACAGCTTGCAGACTGGTGACTCTTGCCCCGAAATGGATCTGTTAAACTTTAAAAGTGAAAAGCCTTCCAGCTTCCTAGACCTATTAGCGTAACACTGAACCTGTGAAAGAGCCATTAAGTGGTAATGAAACTATTTAACAAGCGTCGGGGAACCCTATTTACTGACCAAAACAACTGTGCATTACTATGGCTACAGGACCTTAGTTTAAAATTTGCTTTAAATATTTCATTAGTTCGTGGTTGAAGATTATAAAATCACATCTCTAAAAAAATCCATGAATAGATATTTAGATGCACAATCTGAGTACTCAGCTTTAGCCTTAAATGCTTAGCTCTTCAGACATACAGGTTTTTAAATACATTCTTCAAAAAAATCCTTATTTAAAATACACATTTTAATTTTAATTAAAAAAATTAGTACAAAAACTTGCTTTCAAAGTCTTCCTATCCTTTCTAGCCATCCATACCCTCCTTTCATCCCCCTGTTGAAGAGAGCTCTTAAAGAAGGGGTGGCCAACCAGTTGGAGATGAAGAGCCAAAATAGCGGTACATAGAGTGCGAAGAGCCATGTATTCGGGGGGGGGGGGGGGGGGAGAGAGTTGTTGAGCGGAAAAAAAAAAAAAAAAGCTGCGCCAGGGGAAAACAGGTGCTGGTATGCCATCCCAGGGCATACCATCACAAAAAAAGGGGAAGGAGTGAGAGAGGCAAGCTCTGAGAGGGAATTTGGGTGCAGGAGGAAGTAGAGAAGAGGATGCTGGCTCAGAGAGGGGGCTCCAGGCTGGAGAGGGTTGGGGAACTGAGCAAGCCACAGGCTTGTGGCTGTGAGGGTGCAGGAGTTTGGGCTAGGGTGTATGAGGGGTTCAGGGCAGGGAGGCTGGGAGTATGATGGGCTCAAGACACAGATTGTGTCCATACAGATTGCAGTGTGTGGATGGTGCAGGAATGTTGTGGCAGAAGACTGGGGATGTGGGGGTGCAGGATTTTGGGGATGTGAGAGGCTCAGGACAGAGGTTCCAGTGTATGATAGGCTCAGGTTTGGGGTCTGGGAGGGTGCAGGAGTGTTATGATGCTGCGGCCAGTAGGGGGCTTGGCTCCAATTGGGGGCTTGTTGGCCAGGCTTCATTTTTAAATAAAATATTGTCAAACACAACAGCTGTGTCTAGACTGGTGCAATCTTGTGCCAGAGCTATGCAAATGAGGCTCAGCGTGGAATATCGCCGAGCCTCATTTGCATAACTAATGAGACGCCATTTTTGCAGAAGAGGCTCTTGCGCAAGACGGAGCTGTCTACACTGCCCCGTCTTGCACAAGAAAAACCCTCTTGCGCAAAGCCGTGTAGACATCTCCGTCTTGCGCAAGAGCCTCTTCCGCAAAAATGGCGCTCATTAGTTATGCAAATGAGGCTCAGCGATATTCCACACTGAGCCTCATTTGCATAGCTCTGGCACAAGATCGCACCAGTCTAGACACAGCCAACATGTTTCAGCATTGTCTTTATTTATGAGAGGGGGCAGGGGACCTGTTTTGAGTCAGGGGTCACTGACCTACAGAAAAGTCAGTTGGGGTCACACAAGTGAGATGCAAAAAACATCCCAAAGCCTCACTAATGTGGCCCCAACTGTGCTGGTGGGGTCAGGGGACAGAGTACTGGAGCAGGTAGCAGGGTGCTGGGGCAGGTGGCAGGGGACAGGGTGCTGGTGGGGGGGGAGGTTGGCCAGGGGGAGGGGACAGGGACAGCTTGGCTGGTACCTGGGGATCCTGGGTCTTAGGAAGTGCATGGGATGCTCTTCCCCTCCCCTCTCCTCCCTTGCCCTCCCATAAACAGCTGGCATGCTTCCTGAAACACGGGTCTGTCAGTGGGTCAGGAACTTCCTCCCCCCTGCTGCCTGCCTGTGCAGAGGGGGGGGGGGGTGTCTGTCTCTCCCGGGGACTGCATGCCAGTTCCAACTTCTCAGGAATCGTGTGCTCCTATGTCCTGAGAAGTTGGAGCTGGCATGCCAGTACCAGGATTCCTACTCTCTCCCAACCCAACCCAATCCCCATCCCCTCGCCTCCCCCAGAGCCAGCCCCCCCCCCGCTCTAACCCAATCCCCCTCCCCTCCCCTTCCCCATAGCGAGGCACTCCCTGCTCTAACCCAACCTCCCTCCTCCCCCAATCTAATGTCCGGATCCCAGAGCCACCGCTGCTACCACCATGCACATTTCCCTCCAGGCCCTGGGGCGCATACGCTGAGCAGCCGGCTTTGAGGAGCATGTGCTGTCTGGGATGCCATGTGCATCCCCTCCCAACCCAATCACACTCCCCCCCAGCCAGGCACCCACTGCTCTATTCCAATCCTCCTCTCCTCACCTCCCCTTCCCAGAGCCAGGCACCCCCCCCCGTTCTAACCCAGGTCCCGGAGCTGGAGCCACCGCCGCCACCACACATCACTCCCTGCAGGCACGGGGCACGTGCGCTGAGTGGCCAGCCTTTAGCACGCGCTGGCTGGGACGCCAAGCGTGAGGGGCGGGGGGACGTGAGCGTGGGCATTAGCAGAGCGGCGGCCGCGAGAGCGCAGTGGAATGCGGCTCAGAGTGGCCGGGACATGAGCAGCCTTGTGCGGAGCGGCCAGCCTAACGATAATTTTTTAATAAAAAAAATTTAATTGCGAGCTGCAATTTTTTCCTCAAGGAGCCGCATGCAGCTCGCGAGCCGCGGGTTGGCCACCGCTGCCTTAAAGGGACAAAATTCCTTTTCTTCCAGTTAGCTAGACAAATGAGTTTCCCTTTTGTTTCTGACTACAGTATTTGATTAACTAGATTTAAGAGAACCCTCCACCACAATCAGCACCTTACTAAGATATAAAATCCTTTGATGTGCCTAAAATCTTTGGAAATATATTTTACCATAAACATATAATACATTTTCATTAACATATCTTGTTATGAAAATCATACAAAATAAATTAGTGTTTCCTTTTTCTAAAAGCAATGAACTTTGTTATGAAAATACTAAATTGCTCTGGCTGATTAAAATTATGTCTTTGTTTCAATGAATTTAAATATGTAGTACTCCGGAATGGTTACTTTAGGAAGGCTTAAGAGCACATTTAAAAGATAAAATCAGCTTAAAAATACTGATGAAGAATTTCTTCAGGTTTCAGTTTTTGCTTTTTGTCAGGGAGAATACGATTATTTCTGGTCTCATGTGATGTAACCATACTGTCTGGGCCTCACTCAAATAGACGTTAAAGGCAGATCCCCGTTCTGATGTAATGCAGTTTTATATTCAGTACATAAACAGAAATTGGGATAACTGCCCCCATCCTTATTAGATTAGTCTGTCGTGTCAGGTGCACAATTTACAGTAGAAAGTGGGGGAAAAAAATGCCTCCTAAGACTATACAAGCCCCTTAACCCCAAGGGAGGTCAGGTTGAGATAGGGCAGTACCTGTAAGTAATTTAAATTACTTTCCCCCATTTCATGCAGTTATCTTCTCCTCTAACTCATATTGGATGCTTCTGTGTGTGCACAGTTGTAAAAGGACACTATAAAATGAAATTCATATTTTGGATAAGATCCCTTACTTCTGTTATTGACTCCCTGGATTATTTACACTGATTTTTTTTAATCTGATTTAGTGTCCAAGCTTTCTTCTATGCCTTTACTATTTCTTCCTCAGTTTAGCTTGGATGATGAAGTCAGATGATCAGTTTCACTTTCTTGTACAGAGATGCTGAGCAATCACAGCTCCTATTCTCTTCAATAAGAGCTGTGAGTTCTCAGCAATTTTTAAAATTCTGCTACTTATTTAGGGGCCTATAGATGGATATAAGTGCATGACTCCAGGCACTCAAGTAAGAAAATGTTAGCCTGTACCTTTAATTTTTGACGATTTACAGATTTAAATTTAAGTGTATATGTAAACTTTCCTTTGGCCATATAGCTACTTTGCTATGAAGTTATACTAATTCTTATTCAAAAATTGACTTTTTATGGATTTCATCCAGGATTAAGAAATGTAAATGTATTTTCAGCCTTTACATCAAAATTCACCAGTGTGAGAAAAGTAATTTGTGGTTTCTTGTAATTATTGTCAAAGGATTCTTGTACATGTAAGATGATACATATTAGTCCACATATTTGTAGAAATTCTTATTAACAAGTACCTGCCCCGGGTCATATTTTTACAAATTAGTTAAGCTTTGGTGGATGTAATAACACCATATATAACCAATTGGTTATAATGAAAACAGTGATTAGAAAAATGATCCGCCTCTTTTCTCTGTTGTCCATCTGGTTCACAGATATAGCAAAATGAATTCATTTCTCCTCTGCATCTCTTGTAAATTATAAAGTAGTTGCAAATTAATACAATTGAAGCAGTTTTAATGAAGAAAATAGGAGTCTCTTTACTTGGTGTTTTTGAAAGTGCTCTTTAACTACAGGTTGGACCTCCCTGGTCCAGCACCCTTGGCACCTGACCAGTCCTGGATAAGGGATTTTGACGGACCAGGGGAGGTTATTTCTGACACCCCTGCCACCAGCCCCACCACCCTTGGACAGGCTGTCAGTCTCCCGGTCAGCTGCCCCCTTGCTAGCACCTCACTGCCCTGCCAGCTCCACTGGGCTTTCCAGCCCAACCGAGCAGCCCTGGTGCCTCACACTGGGCTCCTGGGCTCACTGGCAGCTCACTGCCCTGACAGCCCACAGGGCTCTTAGCCACCAGCCCTCCTCAGTGACTCTCTGGTCCTGGAACCATTGTGGTCTTTCCAGACCACAGATGTTGACAGACCTGAGAGTCCTGGTTTAGAGAGGTTCAACCTGTAGTGTTGAATGGCATACACAGGATTACAAATCATCTTTGCCATTTCTGGTAACATAACAGAAGGTTGGCAAATTCCTAAGGCAACACAGAATTTGGGCTATTTCTCTGTAACATGGTATTCCATACCTATTTATGCATAGAGCCTGATCCTGCAAATGTCAAAACTCTCACTGATTTCATTAGGTGTCAGTTTGGGCCCTATATAGAGAGCTGTATCACTTATCTGGGTGACACAAATATTTCTCATGTGTGAATAAAGCCTCATTATTCATTTGAAATTAGGAAGTCTACAGAATTGATGAGAGGCTTAAGGCTTTAAAAAGCCAGAGGCAGAGCAACCAGGGGAGCGAAGCGGACAGGGAGCTGCGAACAGGGGAGTTTAAGAGGAAGTTTGACAGAGGGAGTCCTAATATGGTTAGGAAGACCCACAACACATTTGCCAGCACTGCTTCTGTCTCCTCGGACTGAGTCTGTAGCCAGACAGACCACCTAACCATGGTTGCCTCTACCCAGATCCTGGTGTGGTTTTACAGGGACTGTGGCTTGCAATTCCCACTTACTGAAATCCAGGTTGGGGAGACCATTCAATGTGAAAGGTGACTGCTGGTGGAATCTCTCAGGAAGCAGATGGGAGAGCTACAGGGGGAAGTAGCTAGGCCGAGGAGCATCCGAATCCATGAGGAATTCCTGGAGAGTATTCATGTGGAGACCACTGAGGAAGCTGAGGAAGCTACCCCATTACAAAAGACTGCTGACACACCACTGGTGGAAGAGAAGATGGCTCGGGGGGGACACTGGCAGCTGGTCACTTCTGGAAGCAGGCAGTGCTTGCCCCCTGCTCCCAACCCTCCCACCATGATACTGGGAAACAGTTACGCTGTTCTAGTTACAGGAGATAAGTAATCACCCCCTAAAGCAGAAGAGGAGCAGCCTTGTACCCCCAAGGCTGGGAGGTCTGCTGCTACCACTGCAAGCAGGAAACGTAGGGTAGTGGTGGTTGGAGACTCCCTTCTGAGGGGGAAGGAGGCACCCTCTGTCACCCTGACATTTCATTTCAGGAGGTATGCTGCCTGCCAGGTATGCTGCCTGCCAGGGGCCCATATCTGAGAAGTTACCGAGGCATCGTCAAGGATTATCTGGCCTTCTGACTACTATCCCATGCTAGTCACCCATGTGGGCACTAATGATACTGCAAGGTGTCATACTGAGCGGATCAAAAGTGACTACAGGGCTCTGGGAGTATGGGTGAAGGAGTTTGGAGCACAGGTGTTCTCTTCAGTCCTTCCTGTCAAAAGTAGGGGCCCAGGCAAAGACAGGTGCATCCTGGGGGTGAATGCCTGGCTGCGAAGATGGTGTCACCAGGAGGGCTTTGGCTTCATCAACCACAGATGCTATTCCAATAAGGACTGCAAAGCAGGGATGGGGTTCACCTTTCGAGGAAGGGGGAAACCGTATTTGGATGCAGACTGGATAATCTAGTAAAGAGGGCTTTAAACTAGGTTCAATGGGGGCAGGTGACCAAAGCCCACAGGTGAGTAAAGAACATGGAGACCTGGGAGATGGGTAGGAAATGGGAGGGAGTGTGGGCTATAATAGCAGAGAAAAAGGAGGGACAAGGCAGAACTGGGAGGCAAAATCAAATCAGTATCTTAGATGGCTATATATAAATGCAAGCAGTATGGGTGATAAGCAGGAAGAACTTGAAGTGCTAATAAATAAAGACAACTTTGACATCGTTGGAATCACAGAGACTTGGTGGGATAATACACACAATTGGAATATTGGTATAGAAGGGTACAGATTACTCAGGAAGGATAGGCAAGGAAAAAAGGTAGGAGGTGTTGCTTTATATGTGAAAAATGTATACATTTAGACTGAGGTGGAGATGAACATAGATGACAGACTTGTTGAGAGTCTCTGGGTTAGGTTAAAAGGGGTAAAAAACAAGGATGATGTCATTCTACGGGTCTACTACAGACCACCTACCCAGGCAGAAGAGGTGGATGAGGCTTTTTTTAAACAACTAACAAAATCATCCAAAGTGCAGGATTTGGTGGTGATGGGAAACTAACACAGCAGGGCATAGATTATCCAATAAGTTCTTGGACTGCATTGGAGATAATTTTTTATTTCAGAAGGCTACTGGGGGTAAGTTGTTCTAGACTTGATTTTAACAAGTAGGAAGGAACTGGTTGAGAATTTGAAAGTGGAAAGCAGCTTGGGTGAAAGTGATCATGAAATTATAGAATTCATAATTCTAAGAAATGGTAAAATGGGAGAACAGCAAAACAGAGACAATGGATTTCAGGAAGGCAGATTTTGGTAAGCTCAGGTAAGGTCCACGGAGAGCAAGACTAATCATAGAATCATAGAGTCATAGAACACTAGAACTGGAAGGGACCTCGAGAGGTCATCGAGTCCAGTCCCCTGCCATCATGGCAGGACCCAGTATTGTCTAGACCATCCCTGATAGATGTCTATCTTACCTGCTCTTAAGAGGAAAAACAACTGAAGAGAGTTGGCAGTTTTTCAAAAGGACATTATTAAGGGCCCAAAAGCAAACTATTCCACAGCATAGGAAAGATAAAAAGTATGGCAAAACACCGCCTTGGCTTAACCAGGAGATCTTGCATGTTCTAAAAATCAAAAAGGAGTCATATAAAAAGTGGAAACTAGGTCAAATTACAAAGGTTGAATATAAGCAAACAATACAGGTATGCAGGGGCAAGATTAGAAAGGCAAAGGCACAAAACAAGTTCATACTAACTACAGACACAAAGGGTAATAAGAAGACATCCTATAAATAGATTAGAAGCAAGATGAAGCCAAGGACAGGGTAGGCCCATTCCTCAGTGAAGAGGGAGAAACAATAACAGGAAACTTGGAAATGGCTGAGGTGCTTAATGACTTCTTTGTTTCGGTCTTCACCAAGACGTTTTATGATGAAGGAATGCCTAACATAGTGAATGCTAGTGGAAATGGAGTAGTTTTAGAAGATGAAATAAAAAAAGAACAAGTTAAAAATTACTTCGAAAAGTTAGATGTCTGCAAGACACCAGGGCCTGATGAAATGCATCTTAGAATACTCAAGGAACTGATAGAGCAGGTAGCTGAGCCTTTAGCGATCATCTTTGAAAAATCATGGAAGACAGGAGAGATTCCAGAAGACTGGAAAAGGGTAAATACTGTGCCCATCTATAAAAAGGGAAATAAGAACAACCCAGGAGACTACAGACCAGTCAGTTTAACTTCTGTACCAGGAAAGATAATGGAGCAAGTAATTAAGGAATTCATCTGGAAGAAAATAAGGTGATAGGTAACAGCCAGCATGGATTTATAAAGAACAAACATGTCAAACCAATCTGATAGCTTTCTTTGATCGGCTATCAAGCCTTGTGGATAAGTGAGAAGTGGTGGATATGATATTCCTAGATTTTAGTAAGGCATTTGATACGGCCTCGCAAGATCTTATCAATAAACTAGGCAAATACAACTTAGATGGGTGCATAACTATAAGGTGGGTGCATAACTGGCTGGATAACCATTCTCAGAGATCAGAGGGGTAGCCGTTTTAGTCTGGATCTGCAAAAGCAACAAGGAGTCCTGCAGCACCTTATAGAATAACAGATGTATTGGAGCATAAGCTTTTGTGGGCAAAGACCCACTTCGTCAGATGCATCTGACAAAGTGGGTCTTTGCCCACGAAAGCTTATGCTCCAATACATCTGTTAGTCTATAAGGTGCTACAGGACTCCTTGTCGCTTTTGCATTCTCAGAGAGTAGTTATTAATGGTTCACAATCCTGATGAAAGAGCATAACAAGTGGGGTTCTGCAGGGGTCTGTTTTGGGATTGGTTCTGTTCAATATCTTCATCAACGATTTAGATATTGGCATACAGAGTACACTTATAAAATTTGTGGATGTTACCAAGCTGGGAGATGTTGCAAGTGCTTTGGAGGATAGGGTTATAATCAGGGCTTGACAAGCGGCAGCGAGCCCTGCTCACCAGCTGTGTGGTTTGGCAAGCTGCGCATGCGCAGACCACGCTGCACATGTGCTGATCACGCTGCAGCGCCGTGCCGGCTTAAAATCTACTCACCCCGGGCGAGTAGATTGACTAATTTGTCGAGCCCTGGTTATAATTCAAAATTACCTGGACAAACTGGAGAAATGGTCTGAGGTAAATAGGATGAAGTTTAATAAGGACAAATGCAAAGTACTCCACTCAGGAAGGAACATCAGTTTAACACATACAGAATGGGAAGTGACTGTCTAGGAAGGAGTACTGCAGAAAGGGATCTGGGGTCATAGTGGACCACAAGCTAAATATGAGTCAGTAGTGTGTTGCTGTTGCAAAAAAAGCAAATATGAATCTGGGATGCATTAACAGTAGTGTTGTGAGCAAGACACGATGGCTGTGTCTAGACTGGCCAGTTTTTCCGCAAAAGCAGCCAATTTTGCGCAAAAACTTGTCAGCTGTCTACACTAGCCGCTTGACTTTGCGCAAGAGCACTGACCTTCTAATGTAAGAAATCAGTGCTTCTTGCACAAATACTTTGACGCTCCCGTTCGGGCAAAAGTCCTTTTGCGCAAAACCTTTTGCGCAAAAGGGCCAGTGTAGACAGCTCAGTTTTGTTTTGTGCAAAAAAGCCCCGATGGCTAAAATGGTGATTGGGGCTTTCTTGCGCAAAAGTGCGTCAAGATTGGCCATGGACGCTTTTGCGCAAAAAGTGCTTTTGTGCAAAAGCGTCCATGCCAACCTAGACGCTCTCTTGCGCAAATACTTTTAATGAAAAACTTTTCCGTTAAAAGCATTTGCGCAAATTCATGCCAGTCTAGACGCAGCCGATAAGTCATTCTTCCACTCTACTCTATGACACCACAGAAAAATCCATGCCACTCAGAAGGAAAGATAATAAGGACTTTTTTAGGTATATTAGTAACAAAAATGATCCTTATAATGGTACTGGCTCATTAATAGATGTAGGTGGAGCTGGTAAAATAGTTAACAATGACACAGAAAAGGCAAAAGTAGTCAATAAATATTTCTGTTCTGTATTAGGAAAGAAGCAAAATTACATACTCCAAACACATGAGGATGATGAAGTACTCTCCAGACCATAGTAAATAAAGAGAACATATGACAGCATCTACAAACATTTTTAAAATCAGCAGGCTCAGATAACTTACACCCATAAAAGAGTTGGAGGAGATCTGTTGCCCACTAATGTAAATGAGAAACTTCCGGAAGACTAGAAGAGTGCTAATGTGCCATTATTCAGAAAGGATAAGTGGGATGACTCAGGGAACTATATATCTGTTGGCCTGACATCAATCCAAGGCAAAATAATGCAAAACTGATAGAAGATTCAATAATGAATTAAAAGTTGGAAATATAATCAGTCCCAGTCAGTCAACATGATTTATGGAAAATAGGACTTCTCAGCCAAATCTGATGTTATTCTTTTACGCGATTACAAGTTTGGTTCATAACGGTCTCTGCTTAGATGTAACGGACTTTTGTACAGAGCTTGACTTAATATTGCATGACACTCTGATTAAAAAAATAGCAGTAGGCTATATCAATAAAGGGCATGTTTTAAGAGCTCAAAAACTATTTGTTGATGAGGAATACCATAGAATTATTTCTAGCAGGTGTTTTCAAGGTTCAGTACGAGGTAGCCTCAATGCTATTCAACATGTTCATCTGTGACTTGAAGTAAATATAAAATCAGTACTGATAAAATATGCAGATGACATAAAGTTTGGGAGAGTGGTAAATTATGTCGACAGCAGGTGAATAATACAGAGCAATCTTGTTTGGTTACTTATGCACATTCAGACAAATTGTTTTAATAAAGCCAAAAGCTCCATCATACATATAGGAACAATGAAGTCAGTGCATTACCAGCATGGGGGGACTCTCTCTTGGAAATTTCTGAAAAAGGGTCATTGTGGCTAAACAATTCAACATGAGTTCTCAGTGTGGTGCTGTGGCAAAGGTAACTAATGCAATACTTGAGCGTATAAACAGGGGAGTAGTGAGTAGGAATGAGGAGGTGATCTTTATCTCCATATGCAACACTGGTGAATGCTAGAATATTGTGTCCAGTTCTCAGATCTATTTTTAAAAAGGATGTTGAAAAATTGGAGAGGGTATAAAAAAGACCCACAAAAAAATGAATCAAGAACTGGAAAAAATGCTTTACAGTGAGCACTGTAAAGAGTTCTGTCTGCTTACTTTACCAAAAACAATGCTACTATACCACCTTTGTCTTTTTATCTGTCATTCCTGAACAACACTCAGCCTTCAAAACCCAGTCATAAGTTCTATTCCACCATGTTTCTGTTATCCCTATAATATTTGATTTAATTCCTTCATCGGTGGTTCTAGTTCATCCATTTTGTTATCCGGACTCCTTGCATTGGTGTACAAACATCTTAATTGTTGCTGCTTGGCTTTGCCCAAATTTCTTGCCTGATTGAGAGCCATTCTACTGCCAGCATCACTTACCTTACTGGTATTGGCACTTTCCTTCTTCTTAATGGCCTCCTATCCACTGCTCTTCTTTTCTCCTTTGCTGTATTCTTACTTGATTTTCCTCCCTCTCAAGGTTAAAATGCAGCATAGAGGTCTCATGAGCATCTCCCAACTATCTCCCACAAGCTCCTAGTTTAAAGCTTTTTTAATCAGCTATACCAGCCTCCTCCTTTCTCAGGTGAAGTCCATCCCATGAGAACAGTCCTCTGTCCATGAATCCTTTCCAGTAGTCAAATATCTTGAAGCCCTTCTTATAGCACCACTGCCTAAGCCATCTCTTGATCATCATAATCTTGTCTCAGCTTCATTGTCTATGGTGGATGCTTCATCTACTGATGTCTCCAAATCAAGACTGGATTTCTTTCTGTAAAATATGCTTTAATCAAACACTAGTCTCAATGCAGAATTAGCTAGGTAAAATGCAATGGCTTGTGATATATGGAAGATCAGACTAAATTATCTAATGATCCCTTTGCTCTTAAAAATCTATAGATACATGTTTAACAAATGTGAAAGACTAATCTAATTTTGCACATGTTGAATTTGCTCCAGCTGGATCCAACTATTCGGGCCCCTCCAAAAATCTCGAGGAAAATATTTTCATCTGAACACTGAAATTACCAAAACTGCTCACATGTTGTCCACTATAATTATGCAATCATACCATGTATTTAAAATACAAATATAGCCAATGGCATCTCCTTTGTCTATTTCATTACTTTTCCATTTTATTGAGTTAGGAGTCTTGCTGATTACACATATTGACCTGTAGGACTGTGAACTAATTTACAATAAGGCAAGCGGTACTTTCTGTGTATATTCCTTTAAAAAAAAGTAAACAGTTGGCTTTAAAGCTCCAAAGAAACAGGAAACCATTAGAAATATCTGGTGGTAATAAAACAGATCAGATTAATTCAACATCGCTCATGTATTTAGTATGAGCAAAGATTGTAGTTGGATGGAAGGATAGAAGTGTTAGGTAAATACACATTAAAAATTAAGTTCACATTTTACAGAGATTTTAAGGATGGAAGCAGCATCACTCTCCTAAAAACATCAGTACTACCAACTGCAGATGATCAAAAATCATGTCAGTCTGCCAAAAGTCATGAGATTGGATTAAAAATGATAAATGCTAGTTATTTGTCTTTACCTTCTTAATGGATCTCAAAGTCACCATGTTGTTTCAGGCCAATTCCACAAGCCAAATACACAGGGAAGCCTTGGAACTTAACTTAATTTACAAGTTTGGGACCCATCACAAGGGTATGAATAAAGACATTACCTGGATAGCACACTATCTTCCACAACCTAATGACTTAAAAAAAACAACAATGGGTACTTAAGAACAATTTGCACCGTCTCTATCAGCTTCATGTAACTCTCAAATTGCCTTTTCCCCCTTTTTCCCTTCCTTCTCTCCCCACACTCCACCATCCCTTACTATTTATTTTGGAACTGGACTTTTAATACTCCATTCATCTGAAGAAGTGGATTGTGCCCATGAAAGCTCATGATACCATCTACATGTTTTGTTAGTCTTTAAGATGCTGCTAGACTATTAATGTTTTTTCAGTTTTTCCAGTTACAGAGTAACTTGACTACCCCTCAAGAACCTTTTTTCTTGTCTGTTTACCATCAATGAGAAATAAGAATCACTGGAAGCTGTTGGATGTCATTTTGCATCATGATGTCCCCACAACAACTCCATAATATTGAATTTCATATGATATCACTATTTGGGATGAGTGGGAAAGGGCAGCCACCCAGGTATAAACTGTGTTTGTGCATGGCCAAGCTTAATTCTCCTTGACTGCCACATCAATGCAAAACCATGCTAAAAACTAATCACGGGCATCTGTGATTCAATGCTTTTCAGCAACAACTTATTAACTTGGGGGGAAGCTAGAATGAGCAAAAATGATTTTATTCATGAAAATGTATTTAAATAATTCGTAAATACCATCAATATGTGATTATGAAAACATCAGCATTAATCTGTGTGGCTTTCACTGTTTGAAAGTAATGTCTGATCTAAGTGAACAACATATTAATAGCTGTGCATGTGAGGGAGCTTCAAGAACATCAAGAACATAAATTGGCTCCTAGCATTGATAAATATGATTTGTAACGAGAAGAGAAGCATGCTGTCCTGTGTATTTAGTGCTGTAAAGCCATAAATTGTGCTTCTACTGAAAGCTAGGAGACTCCTTAGTATCATGCCTTGTGGAGGAGGGGAAGTAGTAGATGTGGTATATCTAATCTTTAGTAAGGTTTATGGTACTGTCTTGCTTGAGTTTCTCATAAACAAACTAGGGAAAGATGGAGCTACTATAAGGTGAGTGCATAACCGGTTGAAAATAGTTTCCAGAGAGTACTTATCAATGATTCACAATCAAGCTAGAAAGGCATAATGAGTGGGGACCCACAGGGATCTGTTTTCGATCTCTTTCTGTTCAATATCTTCATCAAATGATTTAGATAATGATATAGAGAGTATACTTATATAGTTTGTCAACAATACCAAACTGGGAGGGCTTGCAAGTGCTTTGGAGGATAGGATTAAAATTCAAAATTATCTGGACAAACTGGATAAATGGTCTGAAGTAAATAGGATGAAATTCAGTAAGGACAAATGCAAGGAATTTCACTTAGGAAGGCACAATCAGTCATACACATACAAAATGGGAAATGTCTGCTTGGAAGGATTACTGCAGAAAGGGACCTGGGGGTCAGAGTAAATCACAAGCTAAATATGAGTCAATAGAGATGTAAGCAAGATGCAAAAAGCAATTTTTCCACTCTATGCCATGCTGATTAGACCTCAGTTGGAGTATTGTGTTCAGTTCTAAGTGCCATGTTTCAGAAAAGATATGGACAAATTGGAAGAAGTCCAGAGAAGAGCTACAAAAATCATTAAAGGCTTAGAAAACGTGATCTATGAGGGAAAAGTGGGGAAAAATGAGTGTATTTAGTCCGGAGAAGAGAAAACTGAGAGGGGAGATAACAGTTTTCAAGTACATAAAATCTTAACTTTGTTGTTCTACAAATAAAAGAACAACTCATATTTTAATATCAGCAGTCATACCTTTCTAATGTGATGGATGTGCCTATTTTTGTGAGCAAAGTTCATGGAAGTTGGGTGTAATGTTTGTCAGCTTTCACCTTAGGTCAGGTTCAGCATTTGTCCTGTTTCTGTATTTGTACTTGAGGGCAGTAAGTGATGAAAATCCTGTCTTGCACAGGTACATAGAAGCAAATGACATCAGAAAACACACTGCTTTGTCTGCAGTTTCTGGGTACTCTCCAGTTGTTTGAATCCAAAACTCAATTAAGGATTATTTTTTTTAATTTTGTACTGTAATATTGCATCGCAAGAAAGTGACAACAAACTCTGTTGTGTCTTATTGAACTAACCAGAGGGCCGCTCGCTGATTTTAATTCTGAAACAATTATATAGCCAGGTGTTTGGTTCAGCTTCTACTGGAAAGTAATCTTCAATCTGTTGCTTAAGTGCAAAAAGATATTCTTTGATTTCATTTTTTATTTTTGGCCAAGAACCAGTTCACTTTTAAACAGAAAACCTTCCAATGTTGAAACTTTTGAAGAAAGTATCCATGGAGCACTACAGTTTGAGAAACTCTAATCTAGATAATAGTCCTCCCATGAGTGCAGAGGACTGGACTAGAGGACCTTTCAAGGTGCCTTCTAGTTCTACAACTCTTTGATTTCCTTTTCTTACCTAATAAACATTAAGTTAGTTTACTATAGATTTGGCTACCAGCATTGTCATTGGTGTACAATCTAAGATTCAACCTGAATTGGGTGAGTGAATGGTTTCTTGACTGGGAGTAACCTGAAATATTTGTGTGTGGGGGGGGAGGGTTGTATAAGTGACCATTTACCACTTAGGCCATGTCTTCACTCTGCAGAAGATCGATGCTGCGATTGATCTTCTGGAGTTTGATTTAGTGAGTCTATCAAGCCTCACTAAATCTAACTCAGAGGGTGCCTCCGCCAGCATCCAGTACTCCTGCTCTTGCCATGAGTAAGGGAAACCAACGAGAGCATATGCTCCTGTCAGCCGCCTGCTGTGTGGGGACACTGCCAAGTTCGGTTTAAGTTAAGCTGACTCCAGCTATATATTCTACATACCTTAAGCCAAGGTTATACTTTAAGCCAAGTTGCCATCTCTATTGTAGACCTAGCTTAAGTCTAGTGACAAGATAAACTGCAATTTCTAAAGGAATTCTCTGTGACTCTACTATAACACTTTTATAATACTTTGGCAGTTCACATTTGGTACTGGATTGGTGAATTCAAATTACAGAACACACTACCAGTTTGGGGTGGTTATTCTGCTTTTGACATTTTCCCTGAAATAGGTATTCAGGGTTGTGAGCCACTCCAGATAGCCTGACAAATATTTATCACCTATGAATTGCATATACTTGCAAAAAAAAAAAAAAAGATCAAATAACCTCTCCTAGGGACAGGGTCTGGTCAAATCTCTGGTCTCTGCTGTCTTCTCACCTGTATTTTCTCCACTCTTTTGCTGTCAATTGCCTATTTTTTTTTTCTCTGAGCATAACTTTTCATAGTATCAGTTTAACAAGGTACCTCATCCATGCATTTATCCAGTCTAAACCTCTAATTAAAAAATTCTCAGGCATAAAACACCATAATTAAACTAATGCATTTTTGCTTATCTCACTAAAATTATATTTAACAGTCTCCTTCTGTCATTCCCTTCTGTCATCTAGTTGCTTTTATCTGTCTGGTTTGTTTTTTATATCCTTTGGTTTTGTACTTGTTAGCTTCCCTTGTTTGGGAAAGTGAGGGGACACAGGAAGCTAACAATTCCTTAATGACACACTGCTTCACCCTAGTATTTGCATAGACCAAGGATTTTACAGATACACAAACAAGCCTTCATGGTTTGCACAACCCTGAAGCTATTTCAGCTAAGTTCTGAAATGCTTCATAAAAAAGCTACTGAAAGTAAAAATTCCTTTATATTTTCTTATAATCCTATATATAATATTAATTTCTCTAGCATCATTTAATATGTATATTTGACTAACACAATTCACTTTACAGTTTTCTAACAGTAATGTGAACACTTGTCCCCTGGGAGCGAGACTGACAACACTAAGTCATTTGATACAGAAATAAGATTTTGAAAAAATCTGTCTTTAAATACACAAAATACACAGTACAGTAATTTATCTCAGCTTCTCAAACAGCTCATCTCTTTCAAGGAGTCATATGGGACTCTCTGGGGTTTTTTAAGAATCACCTGTGAATCTCAATAACCTTTCACACTGTGCTGGTTTCATAGTAAAAGGAAGACACGAAACAAAAGAGAATATGCTTGTTTAAGAACTGTAAATTAAAGTAATGCGAAACAAATATGCTGTGGCCCTTTTCTGACCCAAGTAGCTAGTTAAATATTCAGGCCCTGGGGATTTTCCAGATAGAAATAGAAATTGGTGGAGTCAGGTATTTTCTTTGATGCAATTGTCTTTATTTGCAAGGAAAGTATAAAGTCCTTCTTCCCTGAATACAGGAGGAACCAAGACCATAAGGGTAAATTTCTTAAATTAAAGCTCCAAGCCTCTTTGGCTGATATCAAACCAAAGGCACATAAGAATGGCCTTACTGGGTTAGACCAAAGGTCCCGCTAGCCCAGGATCCTGTCTTTCAACAGTAGCCAATGCCAGGTGCCCCAGAGGGAATGAACAGAACAGGTAATCATCAAGTGGCCCTTTTCCTATCACCCATTCCCAGCCTATGGCAAACGGACACTAGGAATGCCATTCCTGCCCATCCTGGTCAATAAGTATTGATGGACCTATCCTCCCTCCATGAATTTATCTAGTTCTTTTTTGAACGCTGTTAAAGTCCTGGTCTTCACGACATCCTCTGGGCCAGGAGTTCCACACGTTGACTGTGCATTGCATGAAGAAATACTTCCTTTTGTTTGTTTTAAACTTGCTACTTATTAATTTCCTTTGGTGACCCCTAGTTTTTATGCTATGGGAACAAGTGAATAACTTTTTCTTATTCACTTTCTCTACACCAGCCATGATTTTATTGACCTATATTATATCCCTCTTTAGTCCCAACTTTTCTAAGCTGAAAAGTCCCAGACTTTTTAATCTCTCTCCATATGACAGCTGTTCCAAACCCC
Organism: Pelochelys cantorii; assembly: GCA_032595735.1. NCBI lineage: Eukaryota > Metazoa > Chordata > Testudines > Trionychidae > Pelochelys > Pelochelys cantorii. The sequence continues at coordinate 59,390,390 of CM064328.1, read as the reverse complement.
TAATCATTTTTGTTCCCTTTTCTGAACTTTTTCCAGTGCCTAAGATCTCTTTTTTGAGGTGAGGCAACCGCATCTGTACGCAGTATTCAAGATGTGTGAGTTCCATGGATTTATACAGAGGCAATAAGATATTCACTGTCTCTATTCATTTTTAATGTTTCCTAACATTCTGTTTGCTTTTTTGACTGATGCTGCACATTGACTGGATGTTTTCAGAGAACTATCCACAATGATTCTGAGATCTATATCTTGAGTGATAAACACATAACTAAGGCTAACACTAAAAACACGTGTTGCCTTTGCCTCCACCTCCAGAAACTTTATATTTATGTAGACAACATACACTAACTTTTCCTCCACCTGCTCTCTGTCCTGTGGCTGCCTAGCTGCTTACAGGCATCCCCCCCTTCCTGAGCTATCCTCCATCAACATAGCAATGATCAAAACACGACCAACAAAAGGGGCAACCCATCTGGGATGCCCAGTCCCCCATACACCATCAGGGACAGTGGTGCTAGGTTGAGATGGTGAGTGGATCATCACAGTTGACAGGACCTTGGAGAATTATCAGTCACTTTTTATTGGAGAGGGGAATATGACATCCCCAAATTAATGACTTCTTGATAGGCACATTGGAGGCTTCTGCAGCAGCAGCAGCAGCAGCAGCAGCAGCAGGGTCTGTCTTCCCTTTCCCACTCTCCTCACACCCCACTCCTATTACTCACTCCTGGGGCTCTCGGACTGGATACGGCTCCATCTGAGCTGCCTGGGACTGAGCAGCGCATCTCAGCTTCTCTTCCAGATTTTGAAGATGCCCCCGGACTCACCTCACTAGGCCATCCACAAAGCAGGCAGTGGGACTGCATCAGCAGGGAAGAAGTAGCCCCTGTAATATACCAGGTTGAGTCTGGGCACCACTCAGAGGGTCAGATCAGGGTGAATTGCTCAAAACCAGGGCTACTTACAGCCCACTACTTACAGCCCTTTCTCCTATATAGGTATGATGACTATATTTTCTGAACCAAAAATAGGGACACAATAGCTATGCCAGCTGAAACCACTAGCCACACCCCTGATCCCTTAGGCCCTTCCCGCCTGCCACAGGAAGTCCCACCCCTGGGGTAATACTTCTGGGGTCAAGATGAACACATGACCGGAAGTAAAGGGTGTCATGTGACCCCTTTAAGAACTCCTCCCAACGTCCTCTACCAATAGGGATGGATTTGGGCCCCATGGGAGCCCCCCCCCCCATGCAACTATAGTGCAATTGCATTGACACATGTCCAGACCTAGGGTCACATGACATTGCAGCACTAGGGGTGTCCAACCTCAATTCAAGATGAGATCCAGGATCCAAGACCTATTACTTTGCAGTGTAGATGCAGCCCCATTTGATCCAGGGCCTGGGAATCATCCAGAACTATCACACAATTTCATGGGACAACTTCCTTAGTCCTCTTAATGGATGATGCTTACCAGTTCCAATTAACTGGCAATCAGAGGGGGCTGGAGCAGATCACCACCTGCTCCAGGAAGGGGGCTGCTCCACCCCCACAGAGGGCCCACTGCAGACAGGAGTTGCTCTTCTCTGGAGCAATCTCTGTCTCTGGGAGACCCAGCAGGCAGGGACTGCACCAGAGTCCGGAGCAGCCTCTCTTGATGGGGAGTCCAGCTTGCTATGGACGGGGGTTAGTCCGGAGTGGGCTAGAAGCCAGTGGCAGCCCCAGTGTGACCTAACATTAACCGGTTAACTGATGAATGGGAATTTACATCCCTAATGAGATGTACTGCAACTGCGTTTTTTGAAGTTACTGAAAAACTATCAAGTGTCCTGCGTTTCCACAAGCCAGAATGACAATACTGAACTAACCATGACAATTACAGGGTGGAGAAGACCATGTCACTAACCCTCACTACCACAGCTTGAAAGGTACATTTCTCACGGAGATCAATGGGGCTGGGCTATTTTATATGTAAAGCTACTGAGAAATGTACATGTCAATACCATGATGGCAATGCCTATATTATGTAAATAATACTTAATAGTAATTGCCAAATGAGACCACTTCCCACCCTGCTTACAAAGGGCCTGATACAATTTAAACTTTAAGCTACTAGTGGGCCCAAAGCCATCTGTTGATATTACCCAAGAAGATCCAGTTAACATTTAGCCACCCTTCAAAAACATAAGGGCTCAATCAGTAAAAGCTCCACTGCCTAGTGGAGGCGATCTTTGAAGAAAATTGGAGAGACTTTGAATTGACTTCTTCTGACAGAAGTGCTTTTGCTCACTGAATGTGGGGTCTTTAGCACACGTTTCACTTTGTGTGTCAGAATAACTCAGAAATGTGTTGTCACAGCTAACTCCATTCAGGTCTAGAAAATTTGCAGCCCAAAGACAGAACAAATCCCTTAAAACTGGAAGTCAAAACATCTCACCTCTTCACAGAGCTCACAAAGGGCTTGTTCACTCAGACACACAAGACATGACAACCCTCTGTAGAGAGACAATACATCCTGCCTCTCTGTGGACGTGCCAAGTGTTTTCACGTGGCATCTTAGCACTCTGTTTAAATTATCAACTGCTTGGATGAGGAAGACTCACAAAGACTCTGTCCATCATCCATACCAGAGTGACATGGTGATTTCACCACTGTGGTAACAGACCCAATCTCTCTGTGAGCTCTTGTGGAGCAACAGGGAGCCTGCGGTGGTCTCTCGGGGGGAGAGGCAGGGGGTGCCTCTATTTCAGTGGTTCTCAAACTTTTTGACCCATGGACCACCTGGCTCAATGTAAACCTTTCTGCGGACCACTATTTGCTAATTGTGTTAATTACACCCAAGCCATTTTGCTAGTGCTGCAGCTAGGGAGAACATTTAATTTAAATTATTAAACAGATTAAGCATTTTAACTTTTTCATGTTAGTTTATCAAACTTAATTTTAAATAAAGTAGAATAGAATCATAGAATACTAGGACTGGAAGGGACCTCGAGAGGTCATCGAGTCCAGTCCCCTGACCTCATGGCAGGACCAAATACTGTCTAGACCATCCCTGATAGACATTTATCTAACCTACTCTTAAATATCTCCAGAGATGGAGATTCCACAACCTCCCTGGGTAATTTATTCCAGTGTTTGACTACCCTGACAGTTAGGAACTTTTTCCTAATGTCCAACCTAAACCTCCCTTGCTGCAGTTTAAGCCCATTGCTTCTTGTTCTATCCTCAGAGGCCAAGATGAACAAGTTTTCTCCCTCCTCCTTATGACACCCTTTTAGATACCTGAAAACGGCTATCATGTCACCCCTCAATCTTCTCTTTTCTAAACTAAACAAACCCAATTCTTTCAGTCTTCCTTCATAGGTCATGTTCTCTAGACCTTTAATCATTCTTCTTGCTCTTCTCTGGACTCTCTCCAATTTCTCCACATCTTTCTTGAAATGCAGTGCCCAGAACTGGACACAATACTCCAACTGAGACCTAACCAGCGCAGAGTAGAGCGGAAGAATGACTTCACGTGTCTTGCTCACAACACACCTGTTAATGCATCCCAGAATCATGTTTGCTTTTTTTGCAACAGCATCACACTGCTGACTCATATTCACTATAACCCCTAGATCCCTTTCTGCCGTACTCCTTCCTAAACAGTTGCTTCCCATTCTGTATGTGTGAAACTGATTGTTCCTTCCTAAGTGGAGCACTTTGCATTTGTCTTTATTAAACTTCATCCCGTTTACCTCAGACCATTTCTCCAATTTGTCCAGATCATTTTGAATTATGACCCTATCCTCCAGAGCAGTCGCAACCCCTCCCAGCTTGGTATCATCTGCAAACTTTATAAGCGTACTTTCTATGCCAATATCTAAATCGTTGATGAAGATATTGAAGAGAGCCGGTCCAAAAACAGACCCCTGCAGAACCCCATTTGTTATACCTTTCCAGCAGGATTGTGAACCATTAATTCCTCTCTGAGAACGGTTATCCAGCCAGTTAGGCACCCACCTTATAGTAGCCCCATCTAAGTTGTATTTGCCTAGTTTATTGAATATCATGCGAGACTGTATCAAACACCTTACTAAAGTCTAGGTATACCACATACACTGCTTCTCCCTAAAATATTAATTTATGTCCAACACAGAAGGGTTCAGTGTTTTCTTTATGGAAGGGGTAGGCAATCTTTTTTGGGCCGGGGGACACTGACACACACAAAAATCAGTTGGGGATCAAACAAAAAAAACTCCTCCCAAAACCCCCAGCCCTCACTGATGTGGCCTCCAACTGAGACAGTTCACTCTTCGGGTGCCCCAGCCCCCACAGGGTGAGCAGAAGGGACAGGGAGGACTGAAGTTCAGGGCTTTCCATAGGCCAGATTTACTTTTCTGGGGTTCCAAACTTAGTGGATTTTATAAGCCTCTTTAGACTCTGGGGTAGGGACAAAAATTAGGGGTTCATTGTGTGAGACAGTGCTGCTGAGTGGGACAGCAATGGGATGCAGGATCTGGGTGGGAGGTGGGGTTCAGAAGGGGAGAGGTTGCAAGGTCTGAGTGGGAAGTATGGTGCAGAAGCAGGCTGGGAGTAGGGTGTCTGGCCAGGTAAAGGAAGCAGGAACAATGGTGAATGAAGGAGCAGGGTGGGGTAGGTGTCTGGCCAGGGGGGAAGGTTCAGAAACAAGGGAGGGTGTCAGAGCAAGCTGCGGGTGCGGGGTCTTGGCAGGGACGAGGGCAGTGCGTGAGGGGGATTGGGGTGTGGGAGTCTGGATATGAGGGAGGGACACTTACCTGGCTTCATGCCCCATCAGCAGGGAAAGCTTCTGGACACCATACTGCCACTCCCCCAGCAGGGTGGGGCGGGGGAGGGAGCTCAGTCCTCCCCTCCCCCATGCTGTGGGCTGCCCATACAGCCACAAGGCTGCAGCACCAGCTCTGGCTTCCCGCTAGGAGGTGCGGTGAAAGGGGGAAGGTAAAGAAAGCCCCCACCCCACTAGACCTGGCTCACGGAAACCAGCAGAGCAAGCGGCCATGTCCACTGACGCTCCCCCGGCAGGGTGGGAAGGGGTGGGGGGAGAAAGAGCAGTAGTGCATGGACCACACCGGCAGAGCCCAAGTGTACCCCGCCCTGCAGCACCCCAGCTGGGCTCTGTGCGGTCCCTGCAGGGGCTCAGACAGCAGCTCCAAGAGCGGTTCGCCAGGTTTTTCCTCGTAATGGCACCCCCCCTCTGGCAGTGGTGGTGGCCACTGTACAAAGAACAAGCAGCCATGTGTGGATGGAGGAGGCACTGTGGCTGGACCAGCGGCCCCACACAGCGGAGGCAGTCCCATGCAGGGAGGGGCCACGCGGTGGTTGGGACTTGCCAGGCAGCGGCGTGCACTGCACTGGAGCTCAGAGCTCTGGAAACTGCACCACTGGAAATGGCCTTGGCTACCCGCTGGCAAAGCACCAAGGGAGCCGCTTACGTACTGGAGGTAGGGGGGCATTGCTGCTGCGCCACACTAGCGCTGAGTGTCTGCAAGGGTGTCCCAGTGGGGGAGGGAAATGGCAGGGCCATTTCTAGCCGGATCCTGCTGGGTTTTCTGGGACATTTTCCCTACTTGGTGGGGCACCGGGACAGCTCATTTAAATTTGGGACTGTTGCGGAAAAAGCAGGACATGTGGTCAGTGTACCTATAGACCCCAAACCAGTGACACAGAGCGCTTCAGCTGCCAATCTGGCCAGCAGGAAGCCTCTCAAGCAAAACCCCTCAGACACTCCAGCTGTCCCTGGGCCACAACCATACCCAGACCTTACACACAGGTGAGAGGTTATAAAACCCGATCTCACCAACTCTGAGCAGATCCTCCCAGTCCCAAAGGTCCAGCCACAGACCCAGGTCAATTTATGCCTCAGACCTTACCCACAAGAGCACGCTGGGCCAATCCTTTAGACTCTAAAATCTAAAGGTTTATTATTAAAACAAAGAAAAGGTTGAGAGTGAGATTGTTAAGGAGAATACATTACATTCATCAATCACCAAATTCTTCATGCAAGCTCTTAGCAGAGATGTTACAAACTGCCAGCTTAAAAGTCCCTGGTGTACATCCTGTATTAGGACTGGTCAGCAAATCCTTCCTGGCTCTCAATCCCTAGCAAGGATGCATCTGGAATCAGGAGCAGGATTGAAGACAAGATGGAGACTGCCTCATGGGATTTTTATATTCCTGGTGTCTCCCAAACTGGAGCTGGTCACATGGTCAAGTGACCTGTCTGTGTTTCACATGCAAGTAGCCATTATGCACTGGGTGGTCTGCAAGCTTCCAGATGCATTCCTCAGGTGTGTATTGGCCACTCTGAAAGCCATTGTCTATGAAAGTGTGTATTGTCCACGAAGCATTGCTAGTTAGCACAGCCATTCACCGAATAACCATTCCTCACAATAGGCAGTCCAGGCACATTGCTCCCTCCCAGACAGAGAACATTTAAAATACAAGAACAGAGCCCATATTCATAACTTCACATACAAAAATCATACAAGCATATGAGTAGCATACTTAGAATCAATGGAGCATAAGCTTTCATTTGATACCTCACATGGCTCCTTTTGTACAGAATTTGGGGCAAACGCCACCCATGAGCACAACAATGATCTGCCTGCTCATATTAAGCTCCAATAACATGACAGCTCCATGTAGCTGAGAAAGGAGCTCAGCCCACAGCAGTCAGCCAACTGCCCTGCTGCTACTTTCCTCCCTGCACTGGTACAGGATGAGTGCCACTGCCCAGAAGAACCAATACCTCCTTGCTGCTGGGCATCTTGGCAAGAGGCCCATGACCCAGCATGTGTAAAAGCCTCCCCTCCCGCCACAGGTTTCCTCTGACAAGACCCAAAACTCTCTCCAGATTTTTCCAGGGTCTTATATACAGGCTGTTATATAAGAACAGCCATACTGGGTCAGATCAAAGGTCCATCTAGCCCAGTATCCTGTCTTCCCACAGTGGCTAATGCCAGGTGCCCCAGAGAGAATGAACAGAACAGGTAATCATCAGATGATCAGTTTCCTATCACTCATTCCCAGCTTCTGACAAACAGAGGCTAGGGACACCATTCCTGCCCATCCTGGCTAATAGCCATTGATGAACTAATACTCCATGAATTAATCTAGCTCTTTTTTGAACCCTGTTATAATCCTAGACTTCACAACATCCTCTGGCAAGGAGTTCTGCAGGTTGACTGTGCATTGTGTGATGAATTACTTCCTTTTATATGTTTTAAACCAACTACCTGTTGCTTGGCTTTCTTCCTGCCTCTGAGTCACTCTCAGTTTCCAGCTTGTCTTTTACACACACACACACACACACACACACACACATGAGCCTACCTATGCCCATCCCCACCCTTTCAACTATCACAGTCACAATACACAGTGGAACCCTTCCACCCTCAGGCTGCTAGTTTCCAGGCAGACTCTAATTAGGTCTTGTTTTAGGTGCAGTGGAGATTCTTACAACTATCTTAAGTGGAGAGTGCATTCAAACGATTTCAAAGGGTATATCTACATTGCACTGAGACACCCATGCCAGCAGACTTGGGCTCACAGGGCTTGAGCTAAGAAGCTGTTTAATTGCAAGGTAGACATTCAGGCTTGGGCTGGAGCTTGGGGTGCAGCCTGAGCTTGTACATCTGCCCTGCAAGTAAACAGCCCCTCAGCCTGAGCTCCACGAGTCCAAGTCAGCTGGTATAGGTGCCTAGTTGCAGTGGAGACATAAGCAAAGAGGTTTGTGTGATCCAAGCAGTCACTAGTACCTCTCAGAACAACAGTGTAGAGGCAGATTTCTCAGGAATTACTTTATGTGGTTTCTGTAGTTCCAGCTTCAAGTAAAAGTTCTAAAGATTTAGGAGTATTTTTTTCAAAAATACCATATTAGCATTATGCATTATGCTCTCACTCTCAGTCTCACCTTCTAAAGATAAACCTCAATCACGGATCACATTTTGCAAGGAAGGATAAATATCTTATGCACTTTAGGGGGTCAAACTAGAATATGCTTCCAGCTCTATGCAATGGAATCTTTTTTTTTTTTTAATTCCAAATTCTCTATCAATGATAGTTCTGTATGGTGTATTGTAAGATGGCTCTTCTGGTCTCTTTGCTGCAAACCGCTTTCATGATGCATCAACTTCTTTTTTTAAAAAAATGCTCTATTATTATGTGAATGAGAAAAAGTTTGTAAAAAAAAAAGAAAGAAAAATAATCTTTGGCTATACCTCTGTAAACAGTTATCCAGAAACTATTTAGCTAAGTGTTTGGTGCAGGACAACTTTAGAAGAATTAGAACTTCATGTATTGACTTGTTTTGAATTATATTTTGTTTTATTCAGTAAAGTACGCATAGAAAATAATCAGAAATCAGGAAAATATTAAATTAATTGCATATTTAATGTTTCTGCATCATAGTATCACAGGACCACCACTGATTCACAGCACCTGTTTCATAAATACTTTGCTTGAATTTTCAGAATATACAATATTTGTAAGCAACGAGACAACTTTTTTTGTAACTTTTCCCCACCATGAAAAAGGGCTTACTGTATAAGTGAAGTTAATAGGAATCATAGAATTTTCTCTCACAGGGAAATTAAATGTATGGACTCAGTGAAGCCTATATATGAGACAAAAGAAAAGTTAATATAAATGTGCATCGTTTCTCAAAGTTTCATTTAATGATTTTCTGTTTCTAGATATTACTTCATTATGCTATGTAACGGAGTGAATGTAACTGCTTTCTGAGTACAGTGGGCAGCTTCCATGACCAATGTAAATTCTACTGAAACATATAATACATATATTGCTTGCTTTTGATACAACTAATTCTACAAAACCAATACTGCAATTAGATTTCTCCAGAATAAATATATCAATACTTCAACATGTGTCACCAATGCTTGTATGAAAGGGCTTTATTGCTAGAAAACATAGTGCCTATTCCAGTCCCACTCCAAAAATAGAACTCCCATTGATGTGAATACAGGAGATACTGGCAATCTGCAGAATCACTATTCACAATTTTGCAGAGGCGCAGATCTCTCCTGTCCCCAAATCCCGCCCCATCTTGCCACCACTCTGCTCTCTCCCCCTCATTGCATCTCATCTTCTGACCTGGGGGGAGCAACATGGCCTCAGATCTTGTAGATGTGGTCTCAGAAGGTATAAAATCTAGGGACCAATCACCAACAGTGAAGGCAGGGACCGTGTTTTCGTTTGTGTTTGTATCATGCTGTATACAGAGAGGCCTCTGAGCACTGTTGCAATATAAATATTAATAGTCTCCGGTAACTCTATCATGCAAGTAAGTTTGTAGAAGAAGTCCACTGCATCCATGGGAAACCTGTTGAAGAAAATGGGGCACCACATGGTAAAAGGATCTATCCAAATGGGCCAGGTTGAAGAATCAGGGCCTTTATTTTCAAATGGACAACGAGAGATTTTATACATTACAGGCAAATGTGAATTGCATATCAAGTTAAAATGGAAACATTTGTAATGTCCCAAACACTGGATTACAGCATCACTTTTTAGGCCTTGCCTATGTTACTACGGGCTGTCAACCTAAGTTATGCAACTTCAGCTATGTGAATAACATAGCTGAAGTTGATGTACTTAGGTCTGCTTACCATGGTATCTTCACAGTGGTAAGCTGACATCTGACTCTCTCCCACTGACTCTGTCTACTCTTCTCATTTTGGTGGCGTACTGGAGTTGACAAGAAAGCACATGGTATTTGATTGATCATGTCTATACTAGATGCAACCCCGTTGGATCAATCATTGCCCATCAATCCAGCCGATAGTGAAGACATGCCCTCTGAGCTCCTGTCTTGGTTTACTATCTGGAATACACTACTCACCAGCTTGTGGCTTGTAAAACCCAATGAAGGTCTCATCAGTAAATCTTTTGTTTTCTTGAGATAACTCAGTGTCTGCCATTTGACCTTCAAAAGCATTAACCATTGTTCTCCAAGCATTCAATTAACTGGCATTTTTGAGAGAAACACTGAAAATGACCCATTTTGGAAGAGCTACACTCTCACTATCTTTGAGATAGTGAATAAAGACAAGAGAATCAGGCAATAAATCTCCAGGGGCTAATATATTCTGCACCAGATGAAACAAAGACAAGAAGTAGTAGCAATTTTAAAAAGGCAGTACTCCAGTCCAGAACTCAAACAGCTTGCCCCTCTCTACTCAAATTTTTCTTCTCCACTGTATGCTGAATTCATGCATAACTGTTCTTTTTGTTGCTTCCTGTATTTGATTGTGAACTTTTTTATACTGAAATTTAACCCTTGCCTATTTTCTTTATAATTTTTTAAATTTTAATCCTTACTAGTTCCCTATTTAACCATTGCCGTTTTCCATTTTTAAAATTTTAATTTTAATAGAAGTCTCACCTTATTTTATGTATGTACACACCACATTCTGAGACATAGGGTAATTGCCCTAGGCTGCCCACTACCAGATTAGGACTATAAAGCTACTGTATTCTGGTCCAGGAGGATTACCAGTGGATTACCCTTCCCTTCCCAGCTGTTTGCACAATGAAGGATACATGGCCAGAACACATCTATCCTGTCCAAATCCCCAATTGCTCTTCTGCCCCTCATGGGCCCATTTTGCAGGCTCTATTTGTGCCCTTTTAGGCTTGCATGTATTGTAGCCTTGAGTTGACTTTAATGTTAACCCAAACCTGGCTTTTCAAAAGGCTACCATTTCACTCAGCCCATTTCTAAACACTCTCAGGGTATGTCTACACTACAGAGCTTTGTCGGGAAAATGGCCGTTTTTCCAACAAAACCTGAGTTACATCCACACTGCAATCACATTCTTCTGAAAGTAAATAGAAAGAACAGAGGGGGTTTTCCAGCATTGGTAATCCTCTTTCTACTAGGAAGAAGCCTTTTTCAGAAAGAGCACAGGTGTGTGTGCAGACACAAGGGAGGGCCAGGCTGCTCCTGGCTCCTCTGCCACTCATGGAATCCCACTGTGGCCAGACACTTCCCTTGCCTGCTTGTACATGGGCCAGGGTGGGGGAAGCGGGCAGCATGGTCCCTTGGGCACCTTGAGCCCCTGTGAGGCAGGGCCTGCTGTCTAGGCTACACATGGCCTTGCTCCCAGGACATCCCCCTCCTCTGTCCTGAGGACTGTTGGTCACTGCTCGCAGAGGAGGGCACGGCCTCAGGGACAGTGTCTGCATGGATGGCTGACTGCCTCTCCCTCTTTATGTTCTCTACAGCTGGACCAGTCAGGACTGAGGGGTGAGCCATACCACCCATGCCAGCTGCCACAGTCCTGGGGACCCAAAGGCGCACCTGTGTCCAGGAAGACCTCATGCACCAGCATGTCAGTGTCCTGCGCAACATGCAGCAGACCCTGGCGCAGAAGATACGTGCGGACGCTGAGTGGTGGAACCATGCCTGAGACCAGCTCATACAGCGGTTCAATAGCATGTGTGCCGTCATGAGAGAAATGACGGCACACCTGCCTGCTATCACTCCTCCAGCCTACTACCCTCCTGTGCCTCCCCACTATGCCCATTCTCCCTCCCCCTGCCCCCTGCAATGCCTCTGCTCCCTCCCCAAGCAATGCCCATGCCCCCTCTCCACATGATGCCTATGCCCCCTCCCACTGCCTGCCCTGCCATCCCTGACCTCACTCCAGCCCCCCCTCCTGCTCACTCCCCTGTGGTCCCCAGACCCACCCAACCCCAACTCTGATGAGGTCCCCACATGCAAGGTGCACATCTAGCTGCCCCACATGCCAGTCCAAGCCCCTCTCAACCTCCAGATCATGAGCCCCCTTACCTCTGCCCACTTTTTCTTAATGTAAGATAAATACAGACTTCATTTTGTTGGAAACCAAACAGGTGTGCTTACTGAGAGGTCAGGGAAGGAGTGAAGAGAGGGGTTGTGGTGGGGAAGGGATAGGGCAGCAAGCCAGAGGCCCCTGTTGGAGTAGCCCTGGGGAGAGTTACTGGGGTCCTCCCAGATGCGTACCCAGGCTTGATGGGCTTGGCAGATGGCAGCTGTCCGGGGCTGCTAGAAGGCTCACCCCAGTGGCCAGCGTCTGCCCCCCACCCCAGGAGGAAGGCTTCCCCCTTCCTCTCCACAATGTTGTGGAGGACACAACATGCCACGACCATGTCGAGGTGGGTCAGCAGGCACCTGAAACACGTCTTGAAGCAGCCATAGGCACACTCAACCTGGATTCTGGCCCAGTTCAGGCAGCCATTAAATTGGTCCCTGCTGGGGTCCAGGTGTCCAGTATAAGGCTTCATAAGCCATGACATCAGGGGGTAAGCCACATCCCCCATGATGCACAATGGCATCTGCACATCCCCAACTGCAAATTCATGGTGGGGGAAGAATGTGCCCACCTCCAGCTTTCCATACAGGCTAGAGTTCCAAACATGTGGGCATCGTGTGTCCTGCCCGACCACCCAACAAAAATGTCCATGAACTGTCCACCATGGTCAACTAGGGCCTGCAGCACCATAGAAAAGTAGTCCTTGAAATTTATGTATTGGGCCACGCGATGCTCCAGTACACAGATTGGAATATGGGTTCCATCAATAGCTCCACCGCAGTTTGGGAACCCCAGGGCAGAAAATCTGGCCACAATGGGGTCCAGGTCTCCCGGGCAGATGACTCTGTGCAGCAGGATGGAATTGATGGCCCTCACAATGTTCAGAAGAAGACAAACAAACACACAAAACAGAGAATGAGAGAGGGAGTGCCTGAGCCCTTGGGTGGTGTCCAACCGTCTCCCATCACCTCCCCCCCCCCAACGCCCCCGGAGCCACCGCCTATGAGGCCACCTCCCCAGTAGCAGGGCTGTGTGAGGGTGGGACTGCAAAACCCCCCAGCTATGGGACTTTCCCCCCACCCCCACTCCACCCCCCACACCTCCCAACCCTCCTTTCCTGAGGGTCCCCCTTTTCCAGGACCCCTGCCTTTGCAGGGACTGCAGCCTGAGAGTGCCTAATCTCCTTAAGGAAGGCCCTGATGGCGGACTTCCCCACGCCAAACTGCTTGCCCACTGACTGGTAGCTGTCTGGGGTGGCGAGCTTCCAGATGGCAATTGCGACCCGTTCCTCCAGGGGGATGGTGGGCCACAGGTGAGTGTCGCATCTCCGGAGCGCAGGAGCGAGCTAGGCACACAGTTCCAAAAAGGTGGCCTTCCGCATGCAGAAGTTTTGGAGCCACTGCTGGTCATCCCACCGCTCCATGACCAACTGGTCCCACCAGTCCGAACTGGTGTCCAGCCTCCAGAAACGCCTCTCCACTGTGGACTGCAGTTGCCAGAGTGTAGCTCCCACAGAGGGTCCCAAGAATGAGCTCGGGGTCAAGCAGAGGTGTAATGAGGATGTTATGCACCCAGGGGCAAAGGAAAAATCCCCCCCCCACCACCACCACCACAATGACAGTCCAGGAATTTAACTACTAAAACGCGTCTCAACAGAAGACCATTACACTGACTACTTTTTTGTTTTGGCTCCCACCCGCTGGCCGTGTGTTGATCACCACATAAACTCAAACCACACTGTGGGCCACAAACAAACCAGCCATGGGCAGCATGCGGCCAACAGGCCATGTGTTGAGTAGCCCTGGGTGCTTGGTCCTGCCATGAGGGCAGGGGACTGGACTCGATGACCTCTTGAGGCCCCTTCCAGCTCTAGTGTTTTATGATTCTATACTGCCCGCATGGGATTAGATACGGGTTGGTGCCCCCTAGAAGGGATGGGTCCCCTGAGCTCATCAATACCTCCATGAGCCAGCCTGTGCCCCCTGCCTTGGGACTGAACCGGAACCAGCACCCCCTAGAGAGGCCCTGTAGCCTACTGTGCACCAGTGGGATTTTGGTGCCAGGCCCCTCCCTCAAGTGGATCCCTTGAACTGGAGGTCAGGTCAGGCCCCATTCTCTCACACACTGTGGGGTTCCAGGGGCCAGGCCCTGTGATGCCTCTAGGCAGGTGTTGCGGTGCAAGGGGAGTGAATTGGCTAGGTCTGAAGCATTTCCCCCCACAGCACTCAGCAAGCCTGGGGGTGGGGCTGAGAGGATGGGAGTAGTGGGGGCAGAGGGTGGCTGCCAGGTATCAGTCTCTGCCCCTCGCTGCCATTAGTTGGGCTGCACCGTGGGCCGGCAGGCAGCTCCCAGAACTGTCTCCTTTGAGCAGGGGCAGCTTGATCGCAGCACAAACTAGCCAGGGCATGATTGCTGAAGCCCTCTGACCCCGTGGTTGTTCCCCATATTAGCCAGATTACAGCAAGCCGGGTTATGCTGGCCTGTGCTGTGGTCACATCTTTGCTACCCGTGTAGACAGCCCCTGAGCCACTGGAAATTGAGCTTCTAGTCCAGCCTGATTTGTGACCTCAGGCATGTTACAGCCCCCACTCTGCCTCAGTTTCCCCAGCTGTAAAATGGGAACAATGCTGGCCTCCTTGGGAAAGCCCTCTGAGTGCTATCAATGGTCGGAGCGAGGGCTGGTGAGGATTAGCCTTGTCTTGGTCATGTGGGTTTGGTACCGTTCCAGCGGGCGGATGGTGCTGTCAGTTGCTTGACAGCGCTTTGTGTCCATATGAAATCAAGTGAGGTGGTCCAGTGACAGGCGGGTGAATCGCTGAAAGTCAGTGGGTAGGGGACTGGGTGCCAGGCACCAGATCACTGGCAAATTCAGCATATGGGGAAGGGGCTCCCCGCACCTCAGCTCCCAGCATTTGTGGGCAGAGTTCACAAATGACAAAGCTCTTCTCCCTTCCCTGCCAGCCAAGCCATCACTTTACTCTGGGTCCTTAACACGTGCTGTCCCTTGCCTTGGCTGGGCACTGCTCCGGGGCGGGCCCAGCTCTCCTAGCCCAGAATCACAGAAGTGCCCAAAAAGTGGGGTTGGGGGGCACAAGCACCCAGACCCATGATCCCCCACCCTGTTGTTCTTGCCCCAAGGCCCCACCCACACACTGTCCCTCTCCCTCAAAATGCTCCTGAGCTACCTCTTCCTCCCAAGACCCACCCCTCACTTGCACTCTCCCCCTGCCATTGCCTGCTCTTACACATCTCTGGCCCCCCACCCCCAGCTCCATGCCCCCTGGTCCTGGCCTGCCCAACCATGGGCTGCCGCTAGAGACTAGCAGGTTTTTTACCAGCTGATGCCAGAGCCAGGCACCCCCAGCACCTCCCACAACCAAATCCCCCTCCCTCAGAGCCAAGCAATCCAGTGCCCCCCAACCAAATCCCCCTCCCTCAGAGCCAAGCAACCCAGTACCCCCCAACCAAATCCCCCTCCCTCAGAGCCAAACAATCCCAGAGCCCCTCCCCCCACCAAATCCCCCTCCTTCAGAGCCAAGCAACCCCAGAGGCCCCCCCCACACACACACACACACCAAATCTCCCTCCTTCAGAGCCAGGCACCAGAGGAACCAGTCAGGTAAGTTCATCTTACCTTTAAAAGAGGCTCCTGCCGGCTGCCTCCTCTTGCAGTGTGTTACAAGTGGCAGCACGTGGCCCAGCTGCCGGCTCTCTGATCTAAGCATCAGGTGGGCCTGCATGGCATGTGCTCCACTCCTACCCCGGCCCGGCGCCCCCCTAGCATGGCACCCGGGGGCAACTGCCCCTCCCTGCCCCCTCTTCACTACGTCTCTGGGGTCAAGCTCGGTCAGGACCAGGAAGGCAGCTGGCACAAAGTGCTGCAAAAACTGCAGCATGGCCATATGGTTCCATCTCATGCCCAGGGGCAGCTCCAGCTCCATGGCACCAAGAGAAAAGCTATGGCATCCAAAAAAGCAGGGCAACCACAGCAGGCACTGCGAGAGCTTTGCTGTCCCTCAAAGAGGTGGACAAGCAGAAGCAGAGAAACAGCTGTCCGCGGGGTCCCTTTAAGCACGTGTCTCTGCAAGGCACTGACACCAGCACTCAGAAGCAACTGGTGACCTACAGCCCTGGCTGAAGTGGTTTCGGTAGCTTTTTATGCGAGAAAGCGTCCAATCAGTCTGGACACTCTCTTTCGCAAAAGCAGATCATTTTTTCAATGCGCTTTTGTGTGTGGATGCTCTCTTTCGGAAGAAGTTTTTTCAGAAGAGCTCTTCCAGAAAAAACTTCTTCCGAAAGAAGCCTGCAGTTTAGACGTAGCCACAGGGATGTTTTTTCCAAGAGCTATATGTGGGAATGGTTATTTATTTATTTAATTAAACTTGACATACAATTTGAACTAGGCCCATCCAATATTCTGAGCATCCTGCCAATAATTCAATTTAAAACAACCACTCAGCAGCATCAATACAAATAAATTAACTCTAGCAGATTTCAGAAATTAAATGAAGGCAATAATTTACCTCCACTGCCAGACAATAAAAATGAAAAATCTCCATAAAAGCCTCTTAGTCCCAAATCATACCCAGTAAAATTCCCTCAGCCTTCTCCAAACCCCTAACAAAGTTTAGTTGTGCAGTTCTTTTGTTAGCATAATATGTTATAACCTCAAGAAACACTTGCCAGATTTAGTCTCTTTACCCTGAAACAGTGGTTGTCAGTATATATATATATATATATATACACACACACACGTACATACACACACACACTGACACCATGCCTCAGTGGAGATCACAACTGAGAATACAATATTCAGGACAGAAATGGGGCATACTCACCCCCAAAACCCCGTAGTTATTCTATCATTAGACTATACCACGCCAGTATCAAAAGTAAATATCTATCTTACCATACTGGTTAACAAGAAGCCAAAAATGTAGTCTCATTGGGCATTCTAGACACTAGACTTCATAATCAGTGGTTATTTCCTCAGGTATAAGGTCCTTTTAATCCCAAGGATCACTTTTGGCCAAGTCAATATAAGTTACATTTTACCCAATAATCACGCTGGTGCCAATCCTTTAGTATCTAAAAATGAAAAGCTTAATAATAAAGAAAATATAAGAGTTATAAATGGTTAATAAACCATATATATACCAGCCACTTTTTAGTGTTGATAGATCACATCAGAGTAGTGATGGAATAATCTGCTATTTTAAAAAATGTCTCTCCCCGGAATTAGCCAAACAGCTTGACCATCATTAGTCCTTGTTTAGAGCCTCCTTGTTAAAAATGCAGACAATTTTTCATGTATTACAATTTTTTGCATTGTTAACATATGGCACTGATGTAACATTCTAAGCTTTATTCAGACATTAATTTAAATGATCTGTACTAATTTATTATAAAAATTATGCACTAGTATTTTTCACTAATAATTAATAATACTTAGCATTTGTGCCTTTTACCTCAGGATCACAATGCTCTGGAAAAAAGTGAATAACTGTAAAATAAACTGTAAAAATAGATGAATTCAGACTGCTGCTTTATGTATGTGAAGCAGGTCGTACATGTATAATTCAGCGGCGACTCCTCCCAGGAGCTGGGGCAGTGCTCCCGTGCCAGCAGGCCACCACCAGTTGCCTGCCATGGCCTGCAAGCTGTCTGGGGAGGGGGCCAAGGTTCCAGGGGCTGCCCCCAGCCTCCAGTGGACCCCCTGCAGCCTGTTGGGGGCAATGTTCTGGAGGGCTGACCATCCCAGCTTCCCCGCCTGTGGGCTGTCTGGGGGGGCAGGCTCTGGGGGCTGACCCCTTTTCCAGCAGACCCCCTCTGTGGGCCACAGGCTGTCAGGGGGGTGAGACTCTGGGGGCCATCCCCAGCCTCCAGCAGCCCTGCCCCTCTCTAGCCTGCAGGCTGTCTGGGGAGAGGCAAAGCTTTGGGGGCTGCCACCACCTCCAGTGCCCTCCCATGGCCTGTAGGCTCTCCAAAGGAGAACAGACTGTAAGGGGCTGCCCCACTCCATAACCTCTGCCCAAGGCTTGCAGGCTTCATGTGCGGGGAGGGGAGGCAGGGTCTAGGTTTGGGGCAGGGAGGCTACTTACCCAGTCTGGAGTCAGGCAAGATGGTGGAGCCCCAGCCCCACTGGCCACTGTCTTGGGGTTGCAGCTGTCCCTAGTGGCCACTCTCAGTATCAAATCCCTCCTCTCTGTGCCCCTTCCTCTCTTTGTTCCTTCCCTTTCCATGTTATGGAAAACAGTCCCATTCCTGGCACTTCTTGTTTTCCAGGCACAACCAAACCCTGACCTTGGTTAAAGTTAGGTAAGAGGAAGCTGAATACCAAAGTTGGTGGTCCTAGCTCTTACAGTTTAGGAGGAGTTCTTGAACAAACAGACTCACAGATGCAGACAGACAGACAGACACACTCTAATAAATACATAGATTCATAATTTCTATTACCATAGGGCTTAGGAGCCCTACTCATGGATCACCAAAACCCTATTGTACAAGGTGCTGTGGAAACACAGAACAAAAAGATAGTTCCAGTTCCAATAATCTTACAATCTAAGACAAGAGACAACAGATAGATACAGACAGATGGAAGAGTACAGAGAAACAATGTGACAATATTGATCACTGTGGGTATGTCTAGACTACATGCCTCTGCCGGCAGAGGCATGTAAATTAGACATACCGACATAGTCAATGAAGCGGGGATTTAAATATTCCCTGCTTCATTAAAATAAAAATGGCCACCGTGTTGTGCCAGCTAAGCTGATCGTCGGCACAACGCAGCAGTCAACACAGGGATCGGTCGGCAAGGAAAGCCTTTGCCGACCGATCCCTTATGCCTCGTGAAATGAGGTTTACAGGATCGGTTGGCAAAGGCTTTCCTTGCTGACTGATCCCCGTCTTGACTGCCACGTTGTGCCGATGATCAGCTGAGCCGGCACAATGTGGCAGCCATTTTTATTTTAATGAAGCAGGGGATATTTAAATCCCCGCTTCATTGACTATGTCGGTATGTCTAATTTACATGCCTCTGTCGGCAGAGGCATATAGTCTAGACATACCCTATGAGAGCAGTGAGATCAGGATAAGCAGTCTAACCACTGTCAAGGTTTTTGTAGTTTTCACAGCAAAGGATAGTTTTAGGGAGAGATCTGAAGGTGGGTAATGAGGGAACTTAGTGTATATAGGAAACTCTTCCCGAGCTTAAGGGACACCATGGGAGAAAATATAAAGGTGCTTGGTTGAAAATTTGACAAGTAAAGTCAAGTGCTGATCAGAGGCAGGAGTTAACATCTCATAACAAATGACAAATGATAGGCCAACTGAAATAAAAAATTGATTTTAACTTTCTATTTTCAGAGTTTAGAATTGATTTTAGGACAAATCTCTCAATCTTTCTGTGCCTCAGTTCCCCCTGTGTAAAGTCTTTGTCCTACCCTTTAGCTCTATTTGGAATGCAAGTTATTAGATAGATTTTTACATAGGTGTTTGTAGCGCACCTTGAATAATGACTGAGGAGTCTAAGGCAATGTGTGCAATTCCTGGTTTCCCCTCGGGGCATAGGTTTGAATCCCTTCTCCTCACAATAGGCTGAGCTTTCTATACATTTGTTTGGGGGTTGTCAACGCTGTTCCCCACTCTGGCACTTAACTGTAGAAGATAGGTACCCACAAAAGACTTTAAAATATCCTGCCACTAAAGGCTTGTGTTAAAACTCCCCAAGGTCAGAGATTACCTGGCTGTGGATTGGTATTGCTGCCACCACCCAAATGCGAAAACCCAGGAAGGTACACTTGGGAATTCCTTCCCGTGGGATATTCTTAAGCTCTTTAACCCTCCCTCTGCAGAGAACTTGGAAACTCTTTGTAGTTTGGCTTTGGGGTCTTAGGCATGTGCACATAGAACCTCCTGCCACCTAGTACACAGGAATCAGACCATGGTCTTAAAAGGGTGATTTCAAGTTAGAAAACAAAGAAAACATGCTTGGTGAAACATTACTTGTTTGCTAGGGGTTACAGAGCAACTGAAAAAAAAAAGGATTAAACCACAGAGAATTGCTTTTCTGAGATTCAGTTTAGGAAGTTACAGTGTAAGGGGATAGTTACATGTGCACAGCGCAGAGAAGTCCAACAAATCCAAAAATTAAAAAAATAGCCTGATTACGTCTGACTCTCAGGCTACGTCTACATTGCATCCCTCTTACACAAAAGCCTATGCAAATGAAGTGCGGATTAGCATATTGCAGCACTTCATTTGCATAATTAATTAGGGTGCGTTTTTGCGCAAGAGGCTTTTGCGCCAAAAGGAGCCGTCTACACAGCTCCTTTTTGCACAAAAAACCCCTCTTGTGCAAGAGCCATTCTTCCTCATTTTTTCAGGAAGAACGGCTCTTGCGCAACAGGGGGTTTTGCGCAAAAAGGCGCTATGTAGATGGCTCCTTTTGGCGCAAAAGCCTCTTGCGCAAAAATGGCCCCGAATTAATTATGCAAATGAAGTGTGGCAATATGCTAATCCGTGCTTCATTTGCATATGCTTTTGCGCAAGAGGGATGCAATGTAGATGTAGCCTCATGTATCTGTTGTTTTTAGATTTAATCCTTCCCTAGGCATGGATGTCATTGAATACTCCATGCCTGGCTTCCTGGCTTAATTCATATCAGTCCAGCTCTGCACTGGTTACAAAACCGCAGGAATAGAAAGGCCACTGATTTCAATTCAAAACTTAAAAGCCCACACTGTTTCCATTGGCTCTTCTGGCCTCTGGCAACTCACATTCCTGTTTTCCTGGCATTCCTGGAGACTCTCTAGGACCAACAATTATGGTTTTAACCTTTACAGGCAAGACAATTAGGGCTAAGTCACAAGAGTTAACTACCGAGACAGACTTTTGTTAACTGAATGGCTGGAATATCCCAAAAATAATATTATGTGCATCCCTTCCCCCTCCTTACAGCACAGTGCTAAGTCATCTGACTCCAGGAGAGGGGTTTCCCAGCTGTGAATGACAAGTAAGTATCTCCCTGCATCCTGGATTTAGCCAATGAAAATCCATGAGAGAGGTGGGGCTGAGGATACACTCTTCTCATTGGCATTGCCGATAGACTAGATTAGGCTCCTAACTTGCTGGCTTATGTGGATCATTTTTAGTTATCTGTCTCTCTGCATTCAGTGCACAGAGAGCCTAGGCACAATTTACCAAGAGTCCTAATTGATGCCCCGTCACTGAGAATTTTTAAATCAAGATTGGATTTTGTTTTAAAAGACAAGTGCTAGTAGTTTGTGGAAGTTCTATAGTCAGTATTATATACGAAGTCAGAAAAGCCAATCACAATGGTCCCTTCTGGCTATGGAATTTATGAATGTGGCCATGATCAAGAGTTAGATGCTAATTTAGTGCAAATAATAATAACTCAATAATTCTAGCTTTGAAAATATGTTTTAAAAAGAAGACACAGGCTGATCTATACTATTGAAGGCCCTCCCAGTAACAGCCTAATGTCGGAATACATTGGAGTACCTTATTTTCTTATTCACTGTCAGCACTCAGTGGAACCTAATGATGTCAGAGAAGCAATGGCACAAAAGATCAATGTGGAAAAGAGCATAACCCTGTGGTGTGAGGAGAAAGTGCTCAATCAAGCGTGCAGTCTCTGTAAAATATTACAATCTGAAAAGAACAAAAGAATTGCAAAAATAGCACTTTTCGGTTCTTCAGAGGTTTTTTGCTCCATCATTTCTCCTCCATTACATTTCCCACCCCCTACCAACACTGTTAAATATTTTTTAAAAGAGTGACATGTTGCTTCTTTTGTCTATATTTTTAAGAAAATTTATTCTGTGTTGGATTTTTTTCACATTGATCTAAAAAAGTTTTGAAATTCTAGAAGAATTAGAAACTTTGGCAATAATTTAACAGGCTTCTCTTAGTTGTTTAATAAAAACTTTGTTTAATTTAAATTTGTCACAGTTTATGAGGTGATGAAGTTTTTCCTTAACTTCTTGTGAGTGTAGCACTAAAAGCCTGTTCTCCCAGTCTGGCTGTTTTCTGAACTATTGAAGAAAGCTGAATGATACCCAGGGTTGGTAATGGGTTACAGAACTTTCACCTCTATGTTGCTGGTTTAAATCTAAATGAGTTTGGTAGCAAACAATAATCATTATTTGATTTCACACAGACCACCAAACAAGCCTCTGATAACACATTAATAAACACTGATTTACACCAGCTGAGGATTTGGGTCAATGTTTTCATGGGTATTTGTACAGTGTGGGGGAGCCTGGACAACCCTGCCTTGACAATAAATGGTGATGTCTGCGGATCCCTAAAAAGCAAAACCCAGGCCTGTCTCAAGTCTGGTGCACGTAGCATACAGGCATGGTTTGGGAGGGAGAAGCTTTGAGAGGCAGGAATGTTTTGAACAATGCTGATTAAGCATGGTACGCAAGACCACGTCAAGAACACACGACAAGCAACCTTGTACTGGTACTTCTGTTTCTGATAAGCAAAAACTACAACTGCAGCCATACTACTGTCAACTACTCACATAGCAGCAACATCCTGAGCAGCAGGATGTACTCCAAATATGGCATTGGGCATTTTATGTATCTTACACAATACGTAATCAATTGGTAAATATTATTAGAACAACCAAGTCTTGCTTTGCTATCAAATGAGCTTAGTAAGAACAATCGATGGGAGGGAATGAGCAGGATTGACCCACAGGTCCTGCTCAGTGTATCTAGAAGTAAACAGGCCCTTCACACCAGCAACCCAGTGCATGGCGTTCTGACGCATGGGAATCAAAGGAACCACGACCTCCTGCCTGGTACGGTAGGTAGCAAATGGAGGAAGTGTAAGTGAACTAGGCTTTATTATTGTATTATAGTTGATCTTCTATTAATTGCTTTTGCATTGCTTTGCGCTGTATTAATTGCTTTAGAATTTATAGTATTTAAGGTTTAAATTGTATAGTAATTGTTTTTAAGGCTTGTAAAACTTAAACAACTGTATTAACTGCTTAAAGCTTGCAATAAATAAGAAAGTGGTTAAGTATTCCTGGAGTATTCCTGGTTTCCCTTGGATCTAAAATAAATCGAACCACACGACAGTACAGTGTCCTGTTCAGTGAACCCAAAGTCTGACTGAGGCCATAGAGCACTATTGCAATGCAATACACTGATAAGACTGTGTGATAAATATATTATCTACAGTGACCCAAACATGCTATATTAACCCTTTAGCTTTCTTGGCTGTCCCATAAACCCTACAGAGATTTACATGCTCATCTTTTGCTAGAACTAATAAATAGCCAGTTAGTAATGTTTTATCCATACATCCTAGATCCAGCTGGCTTGAGAAGCTGCAGAACTTGGTTTCATTTACAAGTATGACACCTTGAATGACACCTTAAGTGTCATTGAATGACACCTTAAGTATGACACCTTAAACAAAGACCTCAGCTGGATGGGCTGCTACATTCCACACCCTAATGACATAAAAAGCTAAGCACTGGGTACTCTATTAGCCTCATTTAGCATGGACACTAATTGACTTTTTTTTCCTTCTCTTTCCCTCCCCATCCTCTTCTTTCTCTGCTTTTTATTTGTACCCTGGACCCCTTTACTCCATTCATCTGAAAAAGTGGATTGTGCCCACAAAAGCTCATCATACTATCTACATTTTTTTTGTTAGTCTCTAAGGGCTACAGGACTATTTGTTGTTTTTTAAGTTTTTTCAGTTACCGACTACACGGCTACCCCTCTGAAACAATTGGACAGGTTGTACATGAAAGCTACCTTAATGACCAAACAAGGTGCAGTCTACAGTGCAGCATTTTTTGACAACTGCTTGATCTGTGTTGAACTTGGGAGTACAAAACAGTGGCCTTTGATGAACTTTGTTAGAAAGTAAAGTAAACATTTATTCAATAATGCAGTTACAGTTAGAAAGGTTGAAGGCATCATTATGGAATGTCAAGAACTTTTATGCATACCAAACAGAATGTTGGTAATGAACCAAATGGAAACTGGAGGTCTCTCTATGTTCCTCTTGAGAGCATCAATATAAAATTGATTACAAGCATTATATAATAATGCAGAGCTACTTGACAGATCTTCATAATCAACTGTAAGATGGGCAATATAAAGAAATATATGTCTTAGAAAAATTTAAGGAAATGGTACAGTATTGAAGGAGAAAAATTGAATCAGTTAAATCTGCAAGGGTTTTTTAGGGCAAAAAGTGGTACAGCCTCCTCTGATATATATGGAGGATGAGATGGGGGAAGGAGAGAAGCTATACAGATACATTATGCGGTAAGGCAAGCCCCTTGATTTCATTGTTGTATTGTTTTTTGGGGGTAAGGGGGTTGGACACTTTCCTGAGGGCAGCATATGGTAACAGGACTTCAAAGCTTAAATGTATAGTTTAAGAGGGAACTGCACTCTATCAATGACACTTTTCATCCATGGAGATGATAATCACTGTGCTGGTGGTCAGGCCAGAACAGAGAGATTTTTCAACACCTTAAACAATTACTCAGCTGCAGCCAGAGTAGAGCAAGGATCAACATGAAAAAGAGCAAAGCTTTGTGGGAAGGAGTTTGTGGGGTACTTTTATATGCTTTCAAAGGAGCTGCTGATAGTGATGATCATTTGCAAAGTTACAAATACTTGATGAGTAACTTTTGGCAATGATCCAGT
Organism: Pelochelys cantorii; assembly: GCA_032595735.1. Classification (NCBI taxonomy): domain Eukaryota; kingdom Metazoa; phylum Chordata; order Testudines; family Trionychidae; genus Pelochelys; species Pelochelys cantorii. The sequence continues at coordinate 59,365,841 of CM064328.1, read as the reverse complement.
AACTGAGATGAATGGGGAGAGCAGTTCGTCTCCTGTCAGGTTACAGTGATGAGATGGAAGATACGGACCTGACATTGGCAGAAAAGATTATGTTAATTAAAACATTCCGCTTACCTCTTTGCATTCATGGGGCATATTTGTATCCTTCCTCTAGAAAATTATAGGTTAAATTCACCAGGTTATTTTTTCAGAGTCCAAGGGCCAATAAATATAATCTAGCCTGGTCAACACAAGGGAGTTATTTTGAAATAACTTCCCTTATTTTGAAATAACAAGCAAAATGTCCACACCACCCAGCCCCTGTTGTTTCAAAAGAGCAGGCTGGTTATTTCGAAATAATAACTCCTGCTTGTCATGAGGAATAACATTTATTTTGAAATAGTTATTTTGGAAGTTATTATTTTGAAATAAGTTATTTCAAAATGTCCCTAGTGTAGACATGCCCCTAGTGACGCGGAGTGTAGTCCATGGGCTAGTTAAAGAAGAGGGTTTGGAGTTGATATTCCCTGAGACTTTCTTGATGGTGTTGTTTTTGTTTGAATTTTCATAAGGGACAGCCATTTGTTTCACTGGCAAATATCACAGGTGAAGTAAGGAGTAACTGGTGAGGGAAAAACAGGAAGTAGCCCCTAAAGAGGAATTTTTCCTGAAACAGTCCACCAGGCTCCCTCATACAAACAACTTGCTTTAAGATGTATTTCCCATAGGCAATGCAGGCAACAGCATCCACTCTGATAACTCACAGTTTAGGAGAGTACTGTACCAGAGGGTGCTTAAGAAATATTTTTCAGAATGCTATTTAGCAATACTGAATTGTCCAGAAGATGGTCTCTGAGGGTTTTGTTGTACTTTCCAATAATAGAGTTCCCTTCTAGTACAGGGATAAACAGAGATCCCACAGCAATTTCTGCCAGAGAAAATCATGATCTAAGCAACAAAACATGAAGATGACTCTCCTGTCTCTGTTGAAAAGTGATTTTTGTGAGTGAGGCAAAGAGGAAGTAAGATTGGAACCAGACAGATACACATGCTTTAATCCTCTCATAGGCATGCAAACAAACACTAATGACTCTGAGTTCAGATGCCTCTACAAGAATCACAATGTTGAAAGCTAAGAAAGGAACAAGAAAACTCAATTATTGTCCTATTTTTTAGTTCTCTTTAGCTACAGATCACAGCCTCTGGAGGCTCCCAAGAGAAAAAAAAACTCACTTTAGAGCTTAGACACAATATTGTGTTTTATCAAATGTGGAAAAATCAAATTGCAGGGATTCCTGATTTCTAATGGGAAAATCCTCCTTGTCTTGTACTGCAAGATTCTGGATGATGAATCCTTGTACTAAGAACATATCTGGTGAATGCTGCAAGAGTCTTTTTCAAGGTGCTTAAATATAAACTCTTGCAAGTTCTGAATCAGTTTGCCTGTGGCTGTGTCACAGGGAAGAGATAGAGTTCTCCAAAGTTAGAATTTAATAGCTTGGGTATTGACATAAAAACACCATTTGATTTATGGCATATTTGATAATAATGCTTGCTGCACTCACTGAAAGTTGTTCATTAAAAAACCAGCAGTTTCCATAGCGGTGCCTGAAATTACCTTCTTTTTCTATATTATTAGGGCTTGTTTTTACAAACATTTTTCATCTCTTTTTAACTGAATTTATAGAAAAACTGATTTAACTAAATGCATGAAAACCACTAGTGTGGATGCCATTGTAGCATTATAAATGTATTTATTTATATCAATATAATTTGTATCAGTAAATAAGTGTGCCCACATTAAGCATTGTGTACTGACCTAGTTAAATTGGAACAGTAACAGATAGTAGACAAAAATATCTAAAGTAACTGCACAATGGTTGGCAAATATTGACTTTGAATTTATTTGCTTGGTTCTATAATATTTTCCTCAGACTCCAGAGGCCAACAATTCTGAGAAGCCCCAGTGCACATAACACACGCGAAACAGCTACTTGAATCTAGAATGTTTTAAAAGACAAAAATTGCCTTTCACTATTGTTAATTTTCAAGCAGTAATGCTACATATCACACTGAATACGGAAATGGGAAAAAAACTTAAATATTCAGTGATTTCATTTTGACTGAAGACATTGCCACAGTGTTCTTTATAGCACTTTGATAAATTTTGCAGGTATTTTCGTCATACTTCCTTAAAATCTACAAACCTAGCCCTTTCTGAGGCTCAGAACATATAGTAACCAATCTAGCTGAGATGCAAGATGGGGAGAGGAATACAAATTTCCCATTTCAAAGGACTGTTCTTTCTAATTACAGTCAAAGCACTTAAACCTTTTTTTTTAGAGCTGGTTGGAATTTTTCACTGAAAAAGTTTGTCACAAAATGCCAATTTCTTGAAACCAAAATGTTTTCTGGGAAAAAGTATATTTCAACAAATTTCTCAACTCAAGACATTTTTGGGGGGAGGGGGAGGGAAGGTTTAAAATTGTTCAAAGATTTCATTTCAATATTTTTCTGAACAAAAAACTTGGGTTTTTTAATTCAAAACAACTGTTTGTTTTGAAATTTAAGCTACCTGTAGTAACAAGTAAAATAAAAATTAACCATTTTTAAATTATCAGAATGAAATTTATCAATTGATCTGAATCAAACTTTTTGGGATTGGGGGTTTATTTCTTTGTTTTGGTTCCTGAAAATTTTAGAGATTGAAATTTTGTCCTGATTTGTGTTGGGATAAATTTTCAAAATCTCAAAATTTGTCATGGGACAGGAAAACTTGTTTCTTTCTCATCTCTAGTTTACTTTTATCTGAGGATATGTTGACATTGGAAATGCTTTGCAGCACAGGTGCAGTGTTACAACTGCCCTGCTAGAGTGTAAACACTTTAAAGGCTACGTCTACACTGGCAAACAGAACAGCCATTCTTCTGCAAAAACTTGCCAGCTGTCTATACTGCACGAGCGTTCTTCCAGAAGTAAATTTACAGTACAGCGTTGTAAAACAGGGCTTCTTCCAGAAGAGTTATTCCTTTCCCCACGAGGAATAAGCCCTCTTGCACAAGAGCTCTTCCAGAAGAGGCCAGTATAGATAGGCAACATGAATTTCTTGCACAAGAAGCTGCCAGTGTAGACGTAGCCTTAGAACTGTGTCACAAGGAGTTTTTCCATTACTATAGTAAATCCACCTCTATACTAGCAGTAAGGTCTACAGAACAGCTCAGTTAAGCCACACACCAGCTTCTACTCCCCTCTTCTGCAGTCCAGCTGAGCTTCATGCCAGGTTCTGGACCTCCACCACAGCCCAGCTGAGCCACACATTGGGTTTCCTGGCTCCTGGCCCACGCCACCCCTGCAACCCAGCTGAGCCATGTGCCTGGCTTCCTGGCTCCTGTCCCCTCCCAATTCAGCTGGGTCACATGTCACACACCCCAACATCACACCAGGCTTCCAGGTCCCCTTTCCACCCCACAGTTCACTGGGACTCTCTGATCCTGGAACATCTGTGGTCTCGTTGCTGGATTAGAGAGCTCCACTTTATAGAGGTGCAACCTGTACTACATAATCCAGAACACAGTGTGACCATGCTAACTTTCTGTTGCATCATCCACATTGATATTATACCCACATGTGAAAATTTGTTTAAATTGTCTTTTAGCAAAAGAAAAATGTCTTTACCATTTTAAAATATTTAAACTATATTTGCATAAATAAATAAATCTGCCATTTGGAAAGATCCCTATATTATAGATTACTAAAATTGAGGTTATATTTAAGTCTGAGAACACTTTGGTTAGCTCAGTGAAGAATTAGACAGATGTTTCATTATAATTAAAACACTGTACAACATTAGTGATATCCTTTTTCCAAAGCACGAGTTGGAAACCTAATTAAAGAGGACACATATATTCATAATTTAATTCATTAATTCATGAAGGGACAGAACAGGTTCCACTGTTTAATAAATTCTGCCATTTGCATGGACACTGACAGACTAGAGATTTTAATCTGGGGTTTCCTGAAAGAACATATCCCCTTGATCTCTTGCAGTATATACACTCAAAAAGCTCTCAGTGGGAATAGACTTTAAGTGAATAAAATCACTTTATCTAATCTTCAAATTACTCTTTGAGGAAAAAAAAAGAAAGTGTTGACTTTAGAGGTATATTTCATACCTGAGAGAAAAGGAATGGAGCCATTATTTCCTGATCGATCTGAACGTATTTAACCATTATCTTCCTCTCTGGATTATTACTCTGAATTCCACTGTCAATAAATTTCTTAAGGTTCATTAAATCTACAGCTTCATGACCTCAGCCCGTTCATCAAACCCTCATGTTAACACCTGCATTTTATAGCTGGCTATCTTAATTTCATAATGCATGTGATAGTGCCTAATCTGTTATTGCTCCTTTTTCCCACCAAGAGCTACAAAACATTGATATATCACTCACAGAATATGATGAAGATTGTAAAAATGGCTAGAGGATTAACTACACATTATTTTATAAATCAGACATCTTGTGCTCAGAAAACAACTTCAGCAAAAATCTAAAATAACCAAAATTAATAGTGCAAACGTCTGTCCTAACAACCTGTCAGGGCTGTTCCCCACTCTGCTACTCCAAATGCAGAAGATGGGGGCTCGCAAGAGACCTTAAATACCTTGCCTCTACAGGCCCTGCTTACAAAAACTCCTCAGAGTCACAGATTTACTGACTTTTGGGGGTAGCTGCCAGCACCAAGTGAAACAAACCCCTTTCTCTTGAACCCAGGAAGAAAGCACTTGAACTTCCTTCTCCAGAGATACCCCCAAGCTCCTCTGACACAAGAGAGCTTGAAAAAAGAAAGAAAAGAAAAGAAACTATATCTAAGGCGATAGCTGACTTCTCAGGCTAGGCAGACATAGACACAGACTTCCTGTTTCTTTCCAGGACACAACACTCAAATCATCACCTTAAAAAAGGTGATTTGATTAACAAAACAAAAAGATATATTTGATAAAGCATACTTGGTGGCTAGGTGTCACAGAGCAACTGAGTAAAACAAATTAAAACACAGAGAACATCTCTGGGGATGCTCTTAGTGAATGGGGGAGGGAAGGCATAGATTCACACAGAGAAGTTTAACCAAACAACAACCAAAACAAAGAAAAATACCCTGAACGCAACTAAATACACATTTTCCCTTTACTCATGATCCGTGCTGATCTGTACTTCAAGGCTCAGTTCACTCCATGTCCAATATTTTTTATCAGTAATTCTGATTACTGCATCTGTGTCCTCCAGCCTTTAGAATTTTTTCACAAAGAGATCAGGCAAGGTACTAAACTACAATTCAAATTTCAGCACTGTATCCCCATTGGTTTTTCTGGCCCCCTGCCAACATCCTTGCTAGCTACCTGAGTTTAACCCTTTAGTCACAGAGTACTGGCCAGCACTCTTCCTATCCATCACACAACCCATTCAAATCAAATTCAAACATCAAAAGAAAACAGAGCAGTGCAATAAATTAAACTATAACTTGACTATTATCTCAGCCATAAAATAGAAACTGAAAAGAACCTTGATATTACTCTAAAAGACATGAGCCTCACAGTTAACTTTTATCCTTTCTCTTCCCATTCCACTCCCATTTCTGCATTTCCTGGTTCTGTCTGGGATCTGACAATGATACTGAGATATAAATTCTGTGTCTCCACAGTTTTACCTATCTCCATGAAGAGTGAAGGGAAGGGGCAAAAAAAAAAAAAAAACCCACAAAAAACAAAGCAACAAAAAGGATAAACTTAAAAAACAACAAATGGTCTGGTAGCACTTTATAGATTCAGAAGACAATGCATAGAATGATGGAGGAGAAGGGGGGACAAACACAAGGAGATACACAGAGGAAGACTGGGAATGAGACTAGAGCAGTGTTTCTTAAACTATGTTCCGCGGAACACTGGTGTTCCATGAACAACTTGCAGGTGTGCCGCGACTTCTTCTTTGTTTTTGTTACTTCTTTGTTTTTGTCTGACAGCAATTTTTTTTGTTGAAGAAAATTTTCATAGGTGTTCCGCATAAAAAAATATTATTGTTTGGTGTTCCGTTGTCTCAAAAAGTTTAAGAAACACTGGACTAGGGGACTCTTCCTTTGAAATGCCCGAGAATTCTGCCTGAAGACAATCCCATGGCTCTCAAATAGCAAGCAGTACAGTACCCCCAACAGTTGAGAAAGCACAAGCCAAAGAGCTGAATTCACCAGTCAGATTATCCATGTACTAAGTACAAAAGAATATAGCCAGAATATGCCCAATCAAAGAGTGGAAACACTCTCTATGAAAACCATTGCTAGGAGGAAGAGTGGGTATAGACAGTTATGTCTGTACAAAGACACTAAGGGCACATCTACACAGCAGGGCCAAAATAAGTTATGCAATTTGAGCTACCTCAATTGCGTAGCTTAAGTTGACATAGCTTATTTTGGTTTTTGGCAAAGACTACACCGCAGGAAGTCAAGTTAGAGCATTGTTCCCCGACTTCCCTTAATCTTCGTAAAATGAGGGTTACAGGAGTCGGAGTAAGAAGTCCTCCATCTCAACATCATTTTGACATTATGTCGAAATAACTGCTTGCTGTGTAGACATGGACTATGTTATTTCAGAATAATGTCAGTAGACATAGCCTAACAGCCTAGTGATTTTAATCTGGGTTTTCCTGAAAAAAAAAATCCCTTTGATCTTTTGCAGAATATAGCCTCAAAAAGCTCTCAGTGGGAATAGACTGTAAGTGACTAAATCAAAGAGAAAGATACAAAAATGAGACAAGAATAAAAATATTCCATGCAATGGCACCATTTAAGGAGCACGTGTAATTTCTTTTTTTTAAATTGTTTTAGAGCTTCCTGAATATTCTGCTGTACTCAGATTACTTTTCCCCAATATACAAAAGCCCTTTAACAGAGGTGGACTGTAAGAACATGCCTTTTTATTTCAGATTTCTGCTCACAGTAGGGCTTGAATTCATAGTGCCTGCGTGATGATCAGGTTGAATAGACACAACAACATTACTGCAGAGCAGTGGTTCTCTATCTGTTAACCACTGTGAACCAAGCAACGTTGCTCAGACTCAGTCAGTATTTTACTTCATTTCATGCTTTCACCATCTTCAAACTTAAAGTTGTTTTAAATAGCCAATGCTTTCACTTTATCATTTTTCTGTTCTGTCCCAAGGCTACTAAATGCAATTAAAATCTGTCTGGATTTTTGCCAGTTCTCTGTAACATTGCCTGACAATTGCAAAGGTTGCAACACATCCATTTTGGGCTTCTCCCTCCACCCCTCTTCGTAAGTTAGTCAAGCGACTTTTGCACTCACCAAATACATGCAAAAAGCCTCTGTGATTGGTGCTCCATGTGCTGCTCTGGTGCCTTCCTTTGTCCCTCCTTTCAGTTGCAAACACAGGAGTTAATTTGAAAGTGCCTGCAGTTTCCTTCTTATTCAGCACTTCCAACACCATGTAACAATCTTGGGGTCCATTAAATAGCAAACAAGTGAATTAAAAAGGAATAAAACTTTAATTGAAAAACTGGAGAGCTTTAGATGTGAACTGCTGTACACAGCAGTGCAGTGTTCTCAACTTCCACCTCCAGGCTCACATCCAAACTCCGACCCTTGCAACACTGTCCCGTATGCGGGAGCATCTCTAAACCACAGTTTTTCATACACATCTCTCTACAGCAGGGGTGGGCAATAATACAGGTTGCACCTATAAAATCCGGGATTCTCTGGTCCGGCAACAGCTGTGGTCCAGCATGACCATGGATGTTCCAGGATCAGAGAATCCCGAAGCGCTGCAGAGGGGTGGGGGCCCGGGAGCCAGCATGCAGCTCATCTGGGCTGCAGGAGCTGGCACCCAGCTCATCTAGGCTGCGAGGGAGGAGGGGGGCAGGAGACTGTGTGCAGCTCATTTGGGTTGTGGGAGCCAGCGTGTGGCTCAGCTGGGATGGGGAGAAGATGGGATCTGGCATGCAGCTCAGCTGGGCTGCAGTGGGAGCCAGGAAGCCCATGGGGAGGAGAAATGTTGCCATGGGGGGGAGGCAGCAGCAGGGACCTGAATTGACCTCCCCTGGTCCAGCAAAATCCCTCATCTGGGACCAATCAGGTCCCAAGGGTGCCGGACCAGGGAGGTCCTACCTGAATTTTATAGGGGGCCACTCCAAGATTTGATAAGTGGTCAAGGGCCACACTTTTCTATGGAGGGGGTACAGGATTTGGGATGAAGATTCAAGGCAAAGGGGAACTCAGGATAGGGGAGTAAGGTTCAGGAGCGGGTCTAAGAGGAAGTTTGAGCGTAGGAGAGGGTTGTGATCTGGGGCAGGGGCTTGGAGTGCAGGGTCTGGGAAGGGATATGGATGCAGGAGAAGATTCTGGCCTGGGGGGAGGGATGTAGGAGAGGTGCAGGGTTGGGGAGGGAGTTGTGATCTGGGGTAGTAGAGAAGGGGAGTGCAGAGGGTTTTGGTGATGACCTGAGGGAGGAATTTGGAGGGAGGAGCTGGGGTGCCAGAGGCAGGCTGTGGCCAGGAGGCACTTACCTAAGCAGCTCCTGGCCAGCAGCCTCAGGTTGCTCAAAATGGCTGGCTGCTTCCTGTGGTTCTCTGTTTGGGGCACCAGGGGGAGCTTTGTATGCTGCCCCCACCTCTAGCAAAATATCTCAGCTTCCATTGGCTGGTTTCCACAAAGCCTCCCCTTCTCCCCAGGACCTGGAGCAGAGAGCCACAGGGAGCAGACAGCCATTTAAACCAGTGTGGGGCTGCTCTGAAGTTGCTGGCTGCTCTGTGCCTGATGGGTCCTGGTGGAGCAGCCCATGGGTGAGATTGTGGCTTGGTGTGGGACAGATTCAGTGGCTTGGCGGGCCAGATCCATCCTGTGGGCTGTATCTTGCCTGCCTCTGCTCTACAGAGAGTGTGGTAAGCAAAGAGCATTATTAATAAGTCCCTGCCTAGAACACTGGGGTCACTATGAACCCACTGCTTTGCCATCTGCATTATCCTACTCAGCTCATATTTATTTCCAATCAAACTAACTTGAGTTGTTTTAGTGCCGGAGGAAAAAAAATTAAGGAAAAAAATGTGGAACCTTGGCTTTATATCTGCCAAAAAGTCAGGAAGTACAGCCCACAGATGCTGCTGCAGCAATCTGAGAAAGGGGATGGGGCTGCCAGAGTAGGGAGATAAGCACAGTAATGTCTCCTTGATTATGCTGACTGACGTGTTAGAAATGTTGCTGGTGTTGGTCTATCCTGGTCTTGGCCTTTGTATGTGCACGTGCTCTAGTGAAGACAGCATCTTTTCCTGATAAGGGCCATGCTAGTAGGACAGAGGTAACTAGCAGTTTTCCTGAAAGCGATAAAAGAACAGCAGAGAATTCAGAGATCTATGGAAGACAGAACAATGGAGAGACACTTGATTGCAGTGCTTCAGACATGCCATCAGAGGACATTAAGAGGCAAGCTGCATTGAAAAGGGGAAAAAAAGATATAAATCTCTTATTCCACCTCTGAGACTTGGAAAAGATGTAAAAACCCCGTAGTTCCAACACTGATGGAGAAGCAGATTCCTAGGAGAGGAAAATGCTCCTCGAAACTGATAAAAATAGAAAACAAAACTCTGACATTTCAAAGTTAGAAACATCTTGGATATTGTTGCTGAAGTGTGAATTGAGTGTGAAGAAAGAAGTCATAGATGTAATAAATATTGCTTATCCCTACATGCTTCCGTGATGCTTCTGGTGCTAAGACTCAGGCTGAATGATTCTCAAAAAATTTCTAAAGCTCACCAGAAAGTACTGCAAGTGTAGTGGAAAAAGTGCTAAAGAGTTAACCATTTATATTCAAGTAGAGGCAAAGAGAAAAGAACGGTGCTGTTTTCACTTACTAAGAAACTATTGGGGTAATAATATGTATAATATATAGTACTAATATAATACTTCATAAAAAGCCAGGGGTATATAGATGTGAAATGAGATTTTTTTTCAGAATGTGCACTAAATTTTTGGACTATGCACATAGAGCATTAACACACCTCTGAAAGCTGTCTAGGACTATTTTCAACATGTGCTGTACTCCCTACATCTATTAATCTGCCTCTCCTCCTGAAGCATTGCACACTCTGCCACATTCTGTACTTCCTGTCAATAGATTATGTTCATTCAGCTTCTCTCAAAGCTAGGGAGAAGATGGGGTAAATGGATTACTGCTGCTTGACTCAGGGAACTAGTAATAGGTTATGGAGCCTTCCATATCTAGGTAACTGATTTAAATCCAACTCAGATTAGAAGTGACTGGTGGCTGATTGATGGGCTATGTGAAATGAGTTTGTCATACGGCCATTTTCTATTGGGCAGGTGTCCAAGATATTAAAAACACAATACCATCATACCAGAGAAGTGGGGCAAAACTGGTTTTAACAGACTGACCCCAATTTTAAGGAGATTGAATTTTGAAGATTAAATCCAAATGGGTTCCATGACTAGTCTGAGGTTGAGGATTATTAATCAGATCTGGTATATAGAATAAGTTATGTTAGCAGCATGACTACTGAAAACAATACATCACACCTGTTCAGTCCAGAGAGTGGAAATTGCAGATTCAGCCTCTCCTCCCGATTCACTGAGGCAGCAAGGGAAAAAGGACTCTATGGGCACATCTATACAGAAGGGCTAAAGTCGAATTAAGCTATGCAACTTCAGCTACATCAATTGTGTAGCTGAAGTCAAAATAGCTTAATTTGGCTTTTGGCACTGTCTACACAGCAGGAAGTTGAAGAAAGAACACTCTTCCTCTGACTTCCCTTACTCCTTGTGAAATGAGGGGTTACCGTGAATTGGAGTAAGAAGTCCTCCAGCTCAACATTATTTTGAAAGAAAGGGTTATTTCAAAATAACACTGCTGTGTATACACAGCCTAAAGCTTCTGCCTATGTAAATGGAGTGAACGGATGTAAAAGAAATATTCATGAACATTTCCTGCTAGAAGAGAGTACTGTGGGTTTTGCACTTAGGAGAAGTGAAGAAAATGCTGCTCCGAATCTACTCCCACACGCCAGTAATCTATAGATATAGCAATAGATATAGATATAGATACAGATATAGATATAGACATTAGAGAGTTTGTGTGTCTGTCTGTCCATGAGTCTGTCTGTACATGAGTCCGTTTGTTCAAAAAATCCTCCTAATTGATAAGAGCTAGAACCATCAAATATGCTATGCAGTTTACTCTTATCCTAACTTAAAGCAAGGTCAGGGTTTGGTTGTGCCAGGAAAACAGGAAGTGCAGGGAATGAGATTGTTTTCCATAACATGGGTCTGAGAACAGGGAAAGTTATGTTCTGCAATGACCACTGGGGGCAGCAAACACAGGGAACAGTTATACTGCAGAGTGACTACAGGGGGGCAGCCGCACCAGAAAGAGAGTGGCCAGCTGGGCCTGGGGCTTTCCATATTGCCAGCCACAGATAAGTGGCTCTCCTGCCCCAAAGCCCTCCCCGCAGTCCTTGGCTGCAACCTGGACCGGGGGAGAGGAGAGGAGTGTGGAGCCTGAGCTCTGCCGGGACCAAGGAACACAGCCCCCTATCCGAGAGGAGCTGCAGGCCGGGGAGCACAGCCCCACCCCCATGTCCCTGAGGAGCCACAGGCCAGCCAGCAAGACCCCCGCACCCTGATCCCTAGAGGAGCCAAGGGCCGGGGCTGGGCAGCATAGGGTCCCCTGGGAGGAACTGCCAGCTGGGGCCAGAACAACGCAGCCTTGCCACAGCCCCCAGAGGAGCTGCCAGGTGGGGCCCAGCCCCTGGGAGGAGCTATTGGCTAGGCAGCCTGGTTCCAAGTTCCCTAGGGAGCCACAGTTGCCGGAGAAATACTGCCTTTGCCACTGTAGGCAGCCCCTGTGAGCCCTCCAGTCCTCCCTGGCCTGAGCCACCCACACGCTACCCTGAACCCTGCCACCCCTGCCCTGAGTCCCCCCAGACCTACCCATCTCCTGCCCTGAGTCTTGCACCCCCACACACCTGCCCAGCGCCCATGTATACCTCCCAACCCCCTGCACTGACTCCTGCATCCTCCCCTGCCCGGAGTCCCCCCATACACATGCAACACCCTGCCCTATGTAATTATTTAAATACAGCATGTATATTTTCCTTTTAATTTTTTAAAAAAGCAAACATTACTATAGTTAAGGACCCAAGCAATGCCAGGTACATCTACTAGTAAACAGATACATTTATTTAGGCCCAAAAGCCAAAATAAAACCAAAAGACAACTAACAAAGCTAGTTATTCGGTCTATCTGTAACCAAAATTTGCAATCTTGGTAGAAAAGCTAAGGATTTAAAAGGACTAGAGGATTTGACTCAACTACCTTCTCATTCCTTCCATAGCAGTATAATTTTATCCTGTACTGCATCTTTCACATTATGTGTACTCCAAAAGATTTTATAGAGTTAATAAATAATTCTTAGCAATTTCATATTCAAAGCTCTTCAGACACATTGATCGAGATCCAAGTGTCATACAGTGCAAAGTGGAGCTCTCTGATCCCTAAGCCAGCTTTGTATTCTGCCACCTCCCACTCTGATGGGGACCAGTTCATCCCCTCACAATAGTTAGAGCAGTCTCAGGGATATTCTAATTTATTCTGGCAGCACTGACCCCATAAGGGCTATCCCAGTGTTTGAGGATTTCCACAGTCCAATGCTCCCATCACATTCCCAGGTGGAACATGAGAACAGGCTGCTAGATTAACATTAAGATGCTATGAAGAAGATATCCCAGGCAACTTGTGGCAGAGTGCGCTTTTTATTGCTTCTTTTGTACAGCATACTGGAAATCTTTCAAGTTAGCATTTTGATCAGCTCCCCATGTGACAGAGTTCTGTACTTCATCAGAAACAATAATTATTATAGACCCAGCTCTGGGAACTCCCACAGTTTAAAAGGAGGGGGGGGGGAACCCTTTAATAAAGATCTAGTGTGAACCTTCTCTTTCTTTCAAATCTCTCCGCAAGGCCCAATTCTGCTGTAACATTGATCAACCAAATTATTGCTAGGTTTAGTTGCAGTCAGGGACAGCTTATATTACTTGCTTACTCAAAACATTTTCCAACAATTCAGAACCACTATGCTGGACACAGGGGAAACGTATGTCACCTTGTGATTACTGTTGTATTCATACTCCCTTGCCATTTTTTGGTGCATTTTTCCAAAGTAAGCTGTTGGAATAGCGCCCATATTTACTCTGTGAGCCCACATTTACTAAATATAATGCTGCCCTTATCATGTGACCTAGTCATTAGCAGTTCAAACAATAAATAATATCAAATGACCCCTGAAACATATCACAGTGTGTTTCATACAGCAACTATACCATGCAAGAGATTCAAGCTTTGACAACACTGATTTTTAAAAAGCTTTAAAAAATGAAATGTAAAAAAGGCCAGCACTTTTATAGCCAAAACAGAGCCTGGCACATAAGGCCTGGTATTAGAAGCCTGGTCTGAGGCTTGAACTAAAGTAGTGGTCAAGCTTTGCTAATATAAAGTTAGCAAAAGTCAGGCTGTGAGCAGAAGGCAAGCCCTGCTATAAAACACATCTGCATGTGAGCTTCCAGAAATTGGCAAGAACAAGGGTGAGACTGCAAAAACATGCACACTCCTAAGAAGTACTAGGCCAGGGATGCTCACTCAAATATATTCCTGAAGGGTGGTACCAGAGCACTCTAAGACTAAGTATGATAAAAACACACAAGTACAAGGTTGATACAGGAATACACTGATCTTCTCTGAGGGCACATCTACAGTCAGAATGAGCTATGCAAACTGAGCTATGTCAATTGCATAGCTTGAGTTGAAATAGCTTAACTTGGCTTTGGGTGCTGTCTACACAGGAGGAAATCCGAGATAGAGCACTTTTCCTCCGACTTCCCTTACTCCTCATACAATGAGGGTTACAGGAGTCAGAGTAAGAAGTCCTCCAGCTCAACATTACATCGAAGTAAGTGCTTGCTGTGTAGACGCAGACTATGTTATTTCAGAATAACATCAGTTATTCCAAAATAACACTGCTGTGTAAACATAGCCTTAGAGATAGATAAAGATGTTTTAATCGAACCAGCATGTACCAGATTATAGATGGTAAGTAGCCACATCATGGGGCGGTAATTATGTCAGAGAGGCAATACATAACTTGCGTGTGTTGGTATATAAAATGAAGTCTTGGAGAGAGTGCTTTTGGCCACCCTAGGGGGCAGGGGAATCTCCTGGCACTGACTGAGATGTGTCCATTGTCACAGGCATACGTCTTAGTAGCCCTGAGTCTGCCAGGTGCCATCACAGTGCTTTGTTGGCAATAAATCTAACCAAGTGGCTTCAGGGTTTAATTGGATCTTGTGTTTATTCGGCAGCTTGATAAAGGTTTGCTGTGCCAGCTACCTACACAGAGATGAGGTGGCACACAGAAAGAACACACATGCAAGCAAACATCTGACAACTCTCTAATTTAAATCTTTATTATCCTTTTGGGTGAACATTTATTTCTTAAAAAAGTATGAAACAATGCTCTTCATCATACATAATTACATTAGAAATAAAATGATACTTAGCATTAAATGAGCAGGCCATATCTGTCAAAAGAAATGTTTTTAAGAAAAATATTCAGACCTGTAAAACTCTGAGTAGTTTTTTCCCCCTGAATTTAAAGTTACATATTAAGATAAAAGCAAAAGTGTCATTATTCTCAGAGAATTTTACAATGTTAAGACTCACTGCCAATTATACCTCCCTTGTAAATATTATAAACTTAGTTAAGGGTCTAAAAGAACACCACCAATAAAGTGGCAGATAACATACTAAAGCTGACATGAAAATGCTTTTGGACTATAAAGTCTATGAGGTAAGGACTGTTAATTCACCCATATTTAAATCATTGAGAGTTTAGCCATATATTTCAGTGAAGCCTAGATTTCACCTTATATGTTCACACAGGGCTAGCACAATAGGGCCCCCAGCCTGGCAGACCTTTAGATGCTAGTACAATATAAGTGTGGAATAGATAAATTACAAAAACAACAACAACAATAATGACAATAAAGCTAATCCAGTATCTCAGGACAGTTGTGTCTTTCAGCATACTGAGCAGGTTCAAGTAACCAGTCAGGGTCACATTCTGATCCTGTTTACAGTGGGATGAATTTAGAGTACCCCAGAGAAAGTTGTAGGTGTATCTGAGATCAGGATTTGACTGTACTATGTATTTCTGCACAACATAGTGCTTAAATATAGAGACACAATTCCAACTACCTCATATGCACAATTCCTTTCCCATACTGCTCCAGAAGCAGTACAGCTCCAGGCCTCTCCATACAGGTAAACTTATTGCAAAGCAGCTATCTAGCCCATAGACTTTCTCCAAGTTTAGATTCTTGAACTTCGTGAGCCTGCCTGTCTACCTGAGGCTTTTGTGTAGCCCTCAGTAATGTAAGATGAGAGAAGCATTCTCTCTCTGGCCCATTTGTGCTGAATAAGAGGCACAGAGTAGAATAGAGGGGCTCTAAAATCTTGGTTCTGGCAATGGAATAATTCCACCAGCACAGGAAATAAGGAAGGAAATAGGTTGTTGGTATCAATGACTAGGCAAGGCTGAGCCTCCCCAAATAGCCCAGCATGTCCTGCCCATGCTCAACCCTGGGCTTCCTCCTGCTTTCCCCTAGCAGTATGCAGCTCTTCCCCCATTTCCAGGACTAGTGGGAGCTGGCCTGCAATCAGGGACTCTGGACAGCTGGAGCCAGTGCTCGTGCAGCCTACAGGACACTCTGGGGCCAGCGCCATCTGCCACCCTTCACTCCAGGGATGGAGTTGCTCAGGTGGCCCAGGATGGGGTGTGGTGGGGTGAGGCTGGTGGCCATGGGGATGGGCTTTGGGCTCCGGGCTCCATTGAGGAAATGAGGCAGGAGGGATAAGGCCTCAGGCAGAAGAGCTACGCCAGAGACTAGCTTCCCCAAGTCTTGGTCTCACCTGCCAGCCATGAGGAAGACATCTGCAAGCTATCGTCTAAGGACTCCCTCGTCAGCCCTGGCATAAGGAATATAGTGGAAGTGGCCCTGGAGTGGGAGGGGAATGCGTCATGGTGAAACATGTGGTACTAGTGAGATTCTGGACAGTGGCAATACCCAGAGGCAGTTGGAGTGGAGACAGTCTGCTATAATTCAGCCTCCTCTTCCCCTCCCCTCCCTACCCCCAGCCCCCTCCAACCCCAAGCTAACTAAATTATTCTGGGAATACTCCAGCCCCTAGAACAATCCAGAAAGAGAAGGTTCCAAAGGTGATTTAAAGCCACCCCTTGGACTCAAGCCTCTCCCTGGGTTCTGATATCCACAGTATCTAATTACTAATCTAACCTATCCAGTCCATCAAATTCCAAAATTTTCCATATTGTACCTGAATGATTTATGCTACCATTTGAGAGGACCACGAAGTCTACTTAAAGCATTCTGGAGAAGGGTAAAACATTGGAATAATAATGGAGCCAAGTAAAATAAGCAAAAATACTAGATGACAATGTGTTCAAAGCTTATATCAGGAATCCGAAACACAGTAGTCTAAGCACTGAAGTCTAAGCAATGTCATGGTTAATACTGAATGAGTAAAATTCAAGAAAATGAAATGGAAATAATGTTCATTGACCATGGAAAAGTCCTAGGCTTTGACCCAATGCAAGAGAAGACTTGAAGAAAGATGTAGCTCTCTGAACAGTAGTAGCCATATCCCATCCTTCACATTTATTGTCTCAAAGCCTATGTCATTTCCATGTTCCTTATATGGTGTTTCTTTATGTGGTATTGTACCCACTGGGCATTAAAAGAGCCACTGTTAAAATTTCAGATAACTATTTTATGGAATTTTTATCATCTCAGCATTGAACACATTACTACCTTTTTGTCTTCACACATGGAGCTCTGTAACACTTTCATATTCAGCTGTGAACATTATTTAATAAAACAACCATACTAACGCTGAGAATAAAACTATCCAGAATGTACAGAAGTCAAAATATTTAGGAAGTACTTGGAATAGTTAGCCTCAGTGCAGGAGCAAAAGCGGCCTTAAACCACACTTGTGTTTCCTCAAACATGTTGCTGACTAGCCTGTAGACTGGTTCCCAGAACATATTAAAGCAGCCTTAATCTTATGGTGGCCAATGACCCCAAAAGTCATTCTGCCAGCCTGGGAAGGCCAAACTATTTGAATGTGTAGAATAATATTTCATATTTCAATAATATTTCATTGATCAAGCAACAGTCTGGAGTTTTTAAAAGTTAATGGCAATTATGGACCAGTAAGTCTAATGTCAGTACCAGACAAATGAGTTGAAACTATAGTAAAGAATAAAATTGTCAGACACATAATAAAATATAATTTGTTGGGAAAAAGTCAACATGTTTTCTGTCAAGGCTCTTAAGTAAAGTAAATTGTCATGGGATAAGAGGGAAGGTCCTCTCATGGATTGATAACTGGTAAAAAGACAAGAAACAAAGGGTCGGAATAAATGGTATGTTTTCAGAATGGAGAGCGATAACTAGTGGGGTCCCCCAAGGGTAGGTACTGGGACCAATCCTATTCAACCTATTTATAAATGATCTAGAGAAAAGGGTAAACAGTGAGGTGGCAAAATTTGCAGATGACACAAAACTGCTCAAGATAGTTAAGACCAAAGAAGACTGTGAAGAGTTTCAATAAGATCTCACCAAACTAAGTGTTTGGGCAACAAAATGGCAAATGAAATGTAATGTTGATAAATGTAAAATAATGCACATTGGAAAAAATAATCCCAACTATACATACAATATGATGGGGCCTAATTTAGCTACAACTATGAGAGAGAGATCTTGGCGTCATTGTGGATAGTTCTCTGAAAACACCCACTCAATGCATAGCAGCAGTCAAAAAAAGCAAACTATGTTAGGAATCATTAAAAAGGGATAGAGAATAAGACAGAGAACATTTTATCACCTCGATATAAAACCATGGAATGCCCACATCTTGAATACTACATTCAGATGTGGTCACCTCATCTCAAAAAAGATATATTAGCATTGGAAAAGTTTCAGAAAAGGGCAACAAAAATTATTAGAGTTTGGAATGGTTCCCATATGAAGAGAGATTTAGAAGACTGTGATTTTTCATCTTAGAAGAGAAGAGTAAGGGGGGATATGATAGAGGTCTACAAAATCGTGACTGATGTGGAAAAAGTGAATAAGGAAAAGTTATTTACTTGTTCCCATAACATAAGAAGTAGGGGACACCAAATGAAATGAATAGGTAGCAGGTTTAAAACCAACAAAAGGAAATTTTTCTTCACACAGCACACAGTCAAACTGTAGAACTCATTCACATAGGATGTTATGAAGACCAGGACTTTAACAGAGTTTAAAAAAAAAACTAGATAAATTCATGGAGATAGGTCCATCAAAGCAAAGCCAGGACCCATATGAAAACATAAAAGCGTTGCCTCTGTGCATCCTAAACTAGCAGAGCTGCTTCAAAATACATCAGTCAATTTTTCTAAGAACGACTCGTAAGGATCATTTGTCACTTTCTGTAATTCACACAGATCACACAGATATACAAGAAAATCAGATTTTCACTAGAAACCAACAGCTATTATATAGATTATAAAGTTGCTAAAGTGACTTCTTATAGCAGAGAAGACACTTTCATTTTAAGCTTTTCTTTCAAGCCATTTATAACTTTCCGGGGAAAAATTACCAGTAGTCCATGGTAGTAATAATTTTACAATACACCTGCCAACTTACACAGAAAGTAAATCAAAAAAATTTGAACAGCTGAGGCAAGTTGATGTTGATTTATAAATAAATAAAATAAAAGTTACACAAAACAGGTGCTGGGGATTTATAATGTGTTCTGGAGTGAATTTTATAACAGCTATACAGAAAAAGGTCAGAGTGTACCTGTTTGTATTCTGGTGTCTTTTTTCAATTTTTGGACTACACTGTGCAGCCAAATCTCCTGCTCAGAGAGTAGACCTTCTTATAAGAAGTCTAATGCAACTGACTGGAATCTAAACTGGCACTGATGTTCCAGGAGCATTACGCCACTTGAATCCTTATTTCAAAAGAAGACTCTTATTTATATACCACTAACACATTTACTTGGTGTTGCTTGGGTCCTTAACTCAATTAATTTTTTTCCTCCCTGGGTTACTCGGGAGCAGGTCACACTCACAGGTGTGCCTGGGTGCCTGATGGTGTTAACATAAAAGGAGATCCTGAGTATCCCAGTGGTGATGTTGTTTAGTTGGAGATTCCCTATCCACCCCCTTGCTGCAGTCCCTTCCTCATAAAGAATGTACAATTGAGGTGCCTCCACCTGGTTGGCCCTGTACACACTTAATGATGTGTCCTGGGAGCCTCCAGGAATAAAATCATTCCAGCAATAATCTGGATCTAACTCCAGGACAACAATTAAAAATAATATACATCTAATTGATTACATTAAAATGAAAACACCTTACTTAACAATTTAAAGAAACAGGGTTTAACAGATTAACAGTGAATAAAATCAACTAACAAAGTACACAGAGGTAATAGGAACTTATCTAGCTGGCATTTGCACTGCCACCATTTATCCCACCCCAGAGTATGCACTCCCCTGGACTCAGAATCCCAGACACTTGCTTGTGTGGGTGCGCTTGAACATCTGCAGCTGGAGTGGAGGTTCTCTGTAGGTTGTGTGTGTGTTAGTCCAAGCTGTGCATCCAGCTGCAAACTCGCTCTGCTACTGGAGCAGGCTCCACCAAATGGACACTCTGCCTCTCTTTGGACCCAGAGTTAGTCTATATCTCTGAGGTCTGTCCCAGGCAGCACTTTCCCAAAGAGCTCATTTACTTACAGACTTCTCCTGTGTGCTGGTTGGCGTGTAGTCCTTCTGAGCCACAGGCACAGCCAGAGTCTCTCCCTCCTAGGGCAATCAGCTGCCCCAGAAGCAGCCTGCTAGATCTAAGTCCCAAAAGCTCTGAGTCCCAGGCTGTAGCTGCAACATAACAGCTCCTGGACTGGATAAGGCTCCTCCACAGCAGCCTGGCTCCTCTGTCCCAAAACGGAGAATCCCAGACTCTAAGACCCTCTCGCCACATGCCCAGACAAGCCTCCTCGTCCTGGTTTCCTCAAGGGCTCATGGGAGTTGTATTCCCTAGGGCTAGATTTCAGCACACAGGATCCTCCCAGAAAAAGTCAGAGGCACCTTTAGTAAGAGGACTACAAATAAAAGGAAAATTTACATAGTTTATTTGATTGGAGGGTGAGGAGGGGTTCAGGGCATAAGGGGTGGGGGTGCAGGAGTTAGGGTTGTGGTGCGGAGGGGTTTAGGGAAGGGGCTGGGATGTGAGGGGTGCAGGAGTCATGGCTGCAAGATGAAGATGGGCTCTGGGCAGGGAACTGTGTAAGGGCTGTGCAGGGAGGGCGGGGGACAAATTTCACCCCTTGAGATTCATACCAGGACTGATTGCTCTTCTACTTCCTGTCCCTGTCAGACAGCAAAAGCAAAGTGCAAAGCTCAACTGCTTCCTGTGCTCCCCTGCCAGAATGAGTAATGCAGCAAACTGTGCACTTTCCTTTTGCTCCCTCTCAAAGAAGAACTGCCAGCAGTGTCCCCGTATGAATCAGTGGGGAGGGGAGAATCAGGCCCTCCACCATTCTCTCTAAAGGGCACCCGTAGGTTCGAAGGCTCAAGGCAGGGGCAGTCTCAGATGGGGACGAGGGAGTGCATCCCGGTCAGCCCCTTGCATATGCCTGGTGATTCTGTTTCTTTTCTGTATGGTTTTATGAGAAGCAATCCCATTCCTGGCACATCCCATTTTCCTGGAACAACCAAATTCTTATGCTGGTTTAAAGAGGAAGCTGTTTACTGAATTGGATGGTCCTAGCTCTTATTGCTTAGGAGGCATTATTGAACAAACAGGCCAATAGACAAACTCTCTCCAATATACAGAATTTGTCTGGCAAAGTATTTACTAACAAATGAAGTTAAACGGTACAACTGCACATTCATGTGCACATGACTAATGAACATACGGTGTAACAAAAGAGCTTCAAATATTGGAATATATTCATTAAATTATAATGGAAAAGCACATAAACAGATGTTAAACACACTTTTCTATTAAGTTTCCTAAGCTTGACACACCCCCAAAACCTATAAGCCAGGCAACATTCAAAAACTATGTGGAAAAATCACTAGAAATAATAATCAGTTATAATGCTACATAATCTGTGCACTTAAGCCTTGATTTTTTTTATGTTCAATTAAATAGCTATCTCCCATTGACTTCAATGGTGCAGAAGCAGGGCCTTTAACCTTTACTTACAAAGTAGCTGCTAGTTTTAATAATCTATGAGTATAGTGCAGGTCCGCAATCTTCAGCATGCAGCCCATCAGGGCAATTCGCTGGTGAGGTGCAAGACCTTTTGTACATATTGAGGCTACGTCTACACTGGCATGATTTTGCGCAAATACTTTTAACGCAAGAGTTTTTGCGATAGAGTATTTGCGCAAGAGAGCGTCTATATTGGTCCGGGACTCATCGTAAGAACGATGCGCTTTTACGCAAAAGCACGTCTACATTGGCGGGACGCTTTTGTGCAAAAGCAGAAGCCCAGAACCATTTTGAAGAGGGCAAAAGGGCACCAGCCCTTTCCGGGGGTGGGGGCTGGAGTTCCTTTGAGACACGTGCTTAAAGGGACCTCCCCGGACAGCCGTTTCTCTCCTACTGCGTGCTATAGGACCTCTTCCAGGGACTGACAGCTGTACCAGTTCAATTGGTGGTTGCCCTCTGCCTTCTTGGACACCACTGCCTTGTGCTTTTTAGTGCCTTTGGCTGATTTTTTTCTCAGCTTGTTTCTTGTGCCATGGAGCCAGGGGTGGCCTTGTGCCTGCTCTGGCCCCTTCCGGCCATTTTGGAGTGCCTGCAGCTGCTGCTCCAGGCTGCTCCACTCCTCCACCAGGACCTCGAGGCACAGGTCGCTCTGGACTCCCTCACCAGGGAGGCCATGGTGTCCCTGTGCCATCCCCACTCCACCGTGGAGAGGTCCTTGTGGAGACTGGACACCAGTACCGACTGGTGGGAACCGGCTGGTCCTGGGGCAATGAGACGACCAGCAATGGCTCCGGAACTTTCGCATGCGAAAGCGGACGTTCCTGGAGCTATGTGCCTGGCTCGCCCCTGCGCTCCAGAGAACCACCACCCAGCTGCGGGCACCCATCCCAGTCAAGAAGAGGGTCGCCATCGCACTATGGAAGCTGGCCACCCCGGACAGCTACCGATCGGTGGCACAGCAGTTCGGGGTGGGCAGATCGACCATCGGTGCCGTCATCATGCAGGTAAGTCCCAGAGGGAGTGGGGGAGGGGGGAGGGTGCTGCACTCCATGCCCAGGGGCAAGCAAGACTCCAGGCTGGGTCACCCAGGGGTTTGGGCCGTCCCTCCCTTGCACAGGCCTGCTGGTGGGGGAGGGGTGGCCCGTGGGGCGAGGTGGGCCCTGGTACATGTGTGTGTGTGATGACAGAGGGCATCACGGGGGGGCCCCCCCCAAGGGAGCACGCACTCACCCTGCCTTATGTGATGTGTTCCCTTGTGTTTCTCTGCACCCTTCTGCAGGTCGTCCGTGCCATCAATGACGTCCTGCTCCAGAGAGTCATCCGCCTGTGCGACGTGGAGGCTACGGTGGCCGGCTTTGCTGCCCTCGGGTTCCCCAACTGCAGGGGAGCCCTGGATGCAACCCACATCCCCATCCATGCCCTGGAGCATCGAGCGGCCCATTTCATAAACACCAAGGGGTACTTCTCCATCGTACTCCAGGCCCTCATGGACCACCACGGCCGCTTCCTGGATATTTATGCAGGCTGGTCCGGTGGGGCACACAACGCCCGCATTCTAAGAAACTCCAGCCTGTTTGAGAGGCTGGAGGTGGGCACTTACTTCCCCCAGCGGGGATTTACTGTCGGGGACGTGCCAATGCCCATGTGTATTGTGGGGGATACGGCCTACCCCCTGCTGCCCTGGCTAATGCGGCCCTACACGGGGCGGCTGGACCACAACCGGGCCCGCAACCAAGTGGAGTGCGCCTTCGGGCGGCTGAAAGCCCGGTTCCATTGTTTGCTCACCCTTCTGGAGATGGGTGAGCGGAATGTCCCAGAGGTAGTGGCTGCGTGCTGCGTGCTCCACAATCTCATGGAGCGGAGGGGGGAGGCCTTCCTCCCGGCATGGATGGCAGGCGAGGGCCAGGCCTTTGAACAGCCCCGCACAGCTGCCATCCGCCAGGCACACCACGATGGGATGCGCACCCGGGAGGCCTTGACGGAGATGTTCTCCCAGGCCCCATAGTAGGGTCACCTCTGTCTCCCTTGACATCTCCCTCCCATCCCCAACCCTTCCCTCCTCCCCTTCCCTTACCTCCCAATAAACAACCAACACAGGTTTTTTTGGAACACAACGTTTGAACTTTTTATTTACAATGGGGTGGGGGGAGATGTAGGGTGGGAAGGGGAGGAGGCTCTCAACTGGGGGGGGGAGCTACTGCTGGGAGGGGTGGCCCCTGTGATTGCTTCTGCGGGGGCGGACCTGCACATGGGGGTCAGGCTGCGTTGGGGCAGGCAGCATGGGGAGGTGGGCAGGAGCAGGAGGGGGTATTGCGGGAGCAGGAGGGGCAGGAGCAGGAGGGGGCATTGCAGGAGCAGGAGGGGTAGGAGCAGGAGGCGGCACGGGCATTGCTATGGGAGGGATGGCGGGTGCATGGGGCAATGCCATGCCATAATGTATGGCATGGCCAATGTGTGCGGTGAGGGTGGAGATGGCATCTGCCATGCGCACACACTGGGCCTGGAAGGGGCCCCAGGCCTCCTGGCGCCACTCCAGGTCCACCTCCACCCGGCGCGTGATGGCTGCCTCCACCCGTTCAACGGCCTGCACGTGCCGCTGAAGGAGCTGGTCCCGCTGCCGGACCCACCAGCTTGGTGCTTGGGTGGCTGGGGGTGCTGCCACTGCCGCAGGGCTGGAGGGTCCCCCGGTCCTGCTTGGTCCCACTGCAGGGAACAGAAGAAAGGATGGGTAAGTCAGGCAGCCCGGCCACTGTCCCCACACCCCATGCCCTCCACCCCTGAGCCCAGGTGACACCACAGTAGTGTGGCTTGGGCCCACTCGGTTACCCCCCTCCCCCCGTGTTGTATGTTTGCATACAGGACCGCCCCTGGAGTAGGGTCCTCCTCCATGTATTGTAACCACCGGTCTGTGTCCTGGCCCGTTGGGGGGTGGGAGGGCGCGTGTGTTGTGTTAACCTGTGGAATTCCCTGCCAGTGGAGGCTGTGAGGCTTTGGGCTAATCAATGGTGTTTGACAGGGAGCAAGATGAATCCCCACACAGTGCCTGGGAGTACATATGGCAGATGTGGTCTGGGCTCTCAGATCCCCATCACGTGGGATGTCTCCTGGACGGAACCAGGAGAGTGACTGGGGAGTGTACCATCCTTCCAGCAAAACTCAGGTGGCCCTAGGGCCGGCCCAAGCGCTTCCCTGCTCCCCCTCCCGCTAGCCCTCACACACGGTAGCCCAGGGACATGTGTGGCTGCAGTGGGGACTTCCCTCGGGGGGCCAGCCAAGGCACCTGGAGCAGGCGAGGGGCTCAGTGGGGGCCACACTCACAGGACTCTGATGCTGCGGTTTTCCCAGAAGCAGCTGGCTGTGCCTCACAGCCAGGCATGGAACAGTGTGCTGTTCTGTGTGCTGCACCCTTGCGGAGGTGTGGACTCTGGCCTGAGCCCCTGGGGCCCTGGCTGGTTCCAGCTGGCATCCACCCTTCCCCCCGGTCCCACCGGATGTGTGTGAGCAGCACGGTCCCAGGCATGCCCTGGAGCTGCCTGCCACGGCCACGTGCCACTCGGTCACCAGGCTGCACGTGGTTGCACATGCTGCATACTGCTAATGCTACACAGCGTGCAGCTCACGCGGCCTGAGTGACACGCTCTCCTCCTCCCCTCTGGGTGCCTGGCTCCCCCTCGCCCTTGTGAGTGCAAAGTGCAACACTCACCAGTGGATCCTTCCCCGGCCTCCGAGGACGCACAGGAGATGTCCTCCATCTGCAGGGTCACAATGCTGCCCTCGTCCTCCGACCCGCTGGTTGGCTCGTCTTGCTCCCCCGCCTCGCTGGGCCTGGTGATGGGAGGGCGCCTGCAGGTGTCCAAAGGGACGGACGGGCCATGTGGTGCTGCCTGGCCCAGGATCCGGTGGAGCCGCTGGTAGTGGGGGCAGCTGTCGGCTCCTGCCCCCTGGCCCTCACTGGCATAGCCCAGGCACAGCTCTTTCACCTTAGCCTGGACCTGCTTGAGGGTCCGGGCTGGATGTCCCTGGTGCGAGAACACCTGGGCCATGTGGTCAAAGATCTCCACATTGCGGTGATGGGTGCCTCGGGTGTCATGGAGAGCCTCCTCCTCCTCCCACAGGTCCAGGAGGGCCTCCAGCTCCCCCAGGGACCAGGATGGGGCTCTTCGTTTTCTGCCCCTCGGGGCCTCCTGCGCTGGGGGTGCGGGTGGCTGTTCCCCCCCTGGAGCGGCCATCCTGGGCTGGTGGCTGTTGGGGATGGCAGCAGAGCCATGTGGCAGAGCTCTGGGCAGAGGCAGCAAAAAAGGCTTCTGCCTCGTGGCCTCTGCAGGCTGCGTCTGCCTTTAAGGGGGCTCAGGTTACCAGGAAGTCCGGAGCTGCCTGCAGGTACGGAGCGTCCAAGCGGCCACTGGGGCTTTTTTCCGTTTAGACTGCTTTTGCGCAAAATGTCTTGGCTGCCTGTCTACACTGGCCTCTTGCACAAGAACACTTGCGCAAGAGGGCTTATTCCTGAGCGGGAGCGTCAGAGTATTTGCGCAAGAAGCACTGATTTCATACATTAGAACGTCAGTGTTCTTGCGCAAGAACTCGCGGCCAGTGTAGACAGGCAGCAAGTTTTTGCACAAAAGCAATTGCTTTTGTGCAAAATCTTGCCAATGTAGACACAGCCTGACTGTCTGCAGGCATGGCCTTCCACAGCTCCCAGTAGCCAGGAATGTGGAACCATGACCATTTGGAGTTGCAGGGGGCCATGCTTGTGGATGGTCAATGTAAACAAAATGTCTCATGGCTCACCCTGGGATTACCCTGATGGGTTGCATGCTGAAGGTTGCCATGACCTGGTATAGCGGCAGATGTTAGCAACCTCGTTGTCATCAGGTTGCAAGTATTTTAGTACTTACATATATATTCTGTATGACAGGAATTCTCAAACTTCATTGCACCATTATTTCATAGCTCCAGGCGGGGTGACCAGAGCCTGCCTAAGCCCCATTGCCCTGGGTGGGAGGCCAAAGTCCAGGCCCCACCATCCCAGGCATAGGTGGGGGGCAAAGTCCAAGCCCTATCACTCAGGGCTGAAGCGCTGGTGTTTTGTCCCTCAGCGATGGGGTTCCAGCTTTGGCCCCAGGCAGCAGGCTCACGCTTTGGTCCTGGGCCATGGGATTCAAACTATGGCTCAGTGCTTGCGAACAGGGGCCGTTAACAGGGAGTTTGGACAGGGAGTTAGGAAGTGAGTGGGAAAGGGGCGAGATACACTCGCCATTCTTTAAAGTCTTTTCACTACACTCCTGCCCTTCAAGGAGTCATTTAATAACAACTGAGGAATCTCTCAGAAGGAAGGCAGGTATGGATGGTGATAGGTCTGCTATTGTTACCTGCACAGCATGTGCCATGTTTGTCTTCCTCCCCGAAGAAAGAAGGGATTTCATCTGCATTAAGTGCAAGCTGGTCGCCAATTTGGAAGAAAAAATTAGAGGATTGAGGCCCAAGTATCGACCCTACGTTCTATCAGAAAGTATGAAGACTTCCTCGATAGAAAAGACAGGACTATGCAGCACTTTAAAGACTAACGGGATGGTTTATTAGGTGATGAGCTTTCGTGGGCCAGACCCACTTCCTCAGATCAAATTGTGGAAGAAAATTTGATCTGAGGAAGTGGGTCTGGCCCACGAAAGCTCATCACCTAATAAACCATCCTGTTAGTCTTTAAAGTGCTACATAGTCCTGTCTTTTGTTTCAGCAAGACCAAATTAACACGGCTACATCTCTATTACTATTCCTCGAAGAAGGCAGCCTTTAATCCTGCAGACACAGCAGGCTGAAGAGCCAGTCAGGGCAGTACAGGATAAGGAAGAGAACTGGCAGCATGTAACCTCTAGAAGGAGAAGGCGGCCAGCTCAGGTATCCCCCATTCCTGTAGAGGTAAGTAACTGCTATGAGGCTCTCTCCACAGGCACATGCTTTGGCAGGGATGTCTCAGGGAAGAAATCAGAAGGAAACACCATCTACCGGAAGGCATGGGATGCGTAGTCCTAGGGATGGGGGTTCCACGACCACCACCCCCAAAAGAAGAAGATGTGTGGTGGTGGTCGGGGACTCCCTCCTAAGAGGGACTGAGCCATCCATCTGCCATCCAGACCAGCAATCTTGAGAAGTGTGCTGCTTACTGGGAGCTCACATTCAGGATGTGACCGAGGGTCTTCCGAAAGTGATTAAACCTTTGGATTGCTACCCCTTACTGCGTCTCCATGTAGGACCTAATGATACGGCCAGAATGACCTTGAGCGGGTCACAGCAGATTATGTAGCACTAGGAAGAAGGATCAAGGAATTTGAAGCACAAGTGGTGTTCTTGTCCATCCTTCCGGTTGAAGGAAAAGGTCCGGGTAGGGATAGTTGAATTGAGGATCTATGCTCTATGCTCTGCTGCTCGATGCCCTTACTTGCACTTTCCTGGATCTGAGCACTGTTTATTTGTTTACTGGTTTTATTTTTAACTCAAACTGAAAGAAACATCACTACTGTCAAACCAGACTTGCCTTAGGGTCTTCCAGCTTACAACCTCAAGAGAAGCAAGAGCAGTCCTATGGCCATTCTAAAGGAAAACCTGAGGAAACACTCTTTGTGTAGAGGGAGCTCCACTTTGATATGTACTAAGCTCATGAGCAACAAACTCCTACAAAATTGTTTCCTTGTAATACCATGGGCCTAGACTGTACTTGCCTGCACGTAAGAGCAGTCAGCTAGTAGGAGTCTGATTTATTTTTCCCTCATTTAAATAATAATGCATAGCCATCTACCTATTGCACAAGTAGTTGGAGGGTTACATACAATAATGAGTAAAAGACCTTGACATTTTCAGATGGAAGTTGTCACAAAAAAGTGCTAGATGTTATTGTCGTAGGTTTTTCTTTGTACGTTTTGAAAATGTGGTCAAAAGTGATGCGATAAATGCAAGACTGAATGAGTACTTATGAAATTAAATTCACATCTTCGTATTTTAAATATTTTAGAATATTATATTAAACAGAAACCAATAAAGATGGATGTGAGTAGCATTGACAATAGAAAAAAATATACAAAGAGACATTACACAAAGAATTGGGAACTTTAATGTTAGAATGCTTTAAGGGAATTAAAACATATATTGCATTTAAATGAATTACATTGTTGAGGTAAAACAACAACATTTTAGATGGAAAGCATTCATACTGAGATTGCTTTAAATTAATTCTGCAGTACATATTTTACTTTTGTATAGATTTACATGGAGAAGTAGGGATTAATCCACAAAAGAATATTATTTTATAATGATATTGTGAATTCCAAGCCATTAAGATGGAATCTAGGTTATAAATATGTACAAGTAACATAAGTATGTTGAAGTCTTCAATAAATATTGGAAATCTAGGAAGTTTTCAAATAAAATAGTTTATTTTAACTTTGGGAATGCAGAGTTAATGTACCCCAAAAGCTGTCACTGTATCGCTATATTCTAGCCCCTGTCCTACCCAAACACATGAAATGATCTTGTATCATGATATTCTGTATCAAATAACTTCAAATATCTCAGCCAATGAATATGTAACAAAACAAGGATAAATATGTTCAAAATATTGTCACAGGGCACTTCTGTCACTAGCAGATGTGCCATAATGCCTGGCCAGTTCATGGGGCCTCATGGTCATAAACATACACCATGTTGTAACACTTTTACCAAGTTGTGTAGTTATTTTTTCCTTTTCCATTACCATAATGCAATGCAGGCTTACAACAGTGGGAGGCTTTCCCACAACATAGGGTTGCTAAGCATCCAGGTTTTTTTACTGGAGTGCCTAGTTGCAAAGAAACCCTGGCAGCTCCAGTCAGCACCACTGACTGAGCTGTTAAAAGTCTAGTTGGCAGCGCAGCAGAGCTAAAGCAGGCTCCCTCCCTTCCCTGGCTTTGTGCAGCTCCTGCAAGTGCAGCTCCTCCAGCATGTCTGACTCCCAGGCACAATGGCAGCCATAAGGGCTATGCACACTGCCACCACTCTGAGCACTGGCTCTGCAGTTCCCATTGGCTGGGAACCACAGCCAATGAAAGCAGTGTAGGTGGTGCCTGTAGACATGGTCAGTGCACAGAGCCTCCTGGCCCCTTCACTTAGGAGCCAGACATGCTGGCCACTTCCAGGAGATGCCTGAGGTAATCAACTTCTGGCCAGAGCCTGCACCCTGAATCCTTCCTGCACCCCAACCACCTGCCCCACATTGGAATCCTCTCCTTCACCCTACCTCCCTCCCAGAACCTGAATCCCTCACACTCTGATGAAGCCAACCCCCTGCCCCAGCCCTGAGATCCCCACACATCCTGAACCCTTCATTTTTGGACCTACTCCAGAGCCCACACCTCCAGCCAGAACCCTCCCACATCTTAACTCCCTGCCACAGCCAAGTGAGAGTAAGGGCAGGGGAGACTGAGCAACAGAAGTAGGCAGGATGGGGTGAGTGTGGGGATGGGCCTCAGAGAAGGAGCAGGGCAGTGGCAGGTCTTGAGGAAGCTGCAGGGAAGAGGATGAGTCAGGATGTTTGGTTTTTGTGCAATTAGAAACTAGGCAATGCTACTACAACCATCACTCCTCATCCCAGACTCAGCCTTTAAGCTTGCCTTACTTCTTTTTTCCACTTATATCCTACTAGTTACATGGTTAAAGCATTGACTACCACCAGGTGTTCATAATCCCCCACAACAGAAAGTGTTTAATTGCTCACAGCTGAGCCTGCAATCTTTTTCATGATGTAGCGACATCAGTGCCCTGCCACAGATGTAAAACACAATTTTTTAAATTCCTGTGAAACAGCTCTTGTTACCCAAATTACATATAAAAGTAAAAATTATACAGGTCTAGATTGTGCCATTATGGGGCAGCCCTGTGTTGGGTAGTGAGATTTGAGGTTTTCATTTGGACTTATCGTTAGTTTCTGAACATAAAGTAAAAACACAACAGCATGTTTATGATGTCACATACCCTGAATTTTTCTACTTATTAGACTTTTGCATTTTTCAATTCTTTAATGTTTTGAATTTGTATGAAAAAGATGTCAGCATTCTTTTTAGTGTTGCATTTAGCTCCCAGAATAAGGAATATTCATTCTGTTCATTGGCAGCTGATGAAAGTATTCAAACTTCCATTTGTACCAATAATGACTACTAGAGAGTGAAAGCTCTAACCTGTCCTTTGAAACACACATAAAATACTATCAGTGTAGCACTTAAATTAGCAGAATAGCCCCAGTCCTCATTTACAAACAAGAAACACTGAGCCATCTGTTTCTTGTCACTATTTTTTTCCTTTTCCAAATGGATGAATAGTAAAATTCAGTATCACTCTCATGATGAAACTCATAAACTATGCCTGGCTGTAATTCAGTATACAACCTTCCTCCAAAATATGTCAGCAGTGCTGTCTCCTAATTCATTATAACTAGGTATTTTTTTAGGTATGTTGCGTCTAGACTTATTAATGACCGTGACAATCATATGCAGTCCCTTGGAAAATATTATGTTGATGCTTTCAGTCCTTATTTATGAGTATCTATTAAGTAGTGCTGGCTTCAAACAGGCCCACGCTTACTTCTTCTTCAGTATCTAGTCTTGATATAAAGTGGAATACATCTTTATGGATCTCATTTTAGTATATTCCCTATTCCATTCCAGGTATTGGTTTTGACTTTATACTGTGGTCAGCCTCACAGTATGCTTTACCTCACCGCAACAGTTTAAATCAATTCAGACATTCAAGAAGAACAGACCAATCCTGTAATTCTAACTTATACTAGTGCCACTGTAGGTAGTGGGACTTAAACAATTAAGAGCTATTTGCATGAGAATGGACTGTAGGATTTGGAGCTAGATTGTACACTTAGGACTAGATCCTCAGCTGGTGTAAGCTGGGATAGCTTCTATGAAATTATGCCAATTTACAGCAGTTGAGCATCTTATTGTCTAGGGGAACATCTACACAGCAGGGCTAAAGCCGAAATAAGCTACACAATTTGAGCTACGTCAATTGCGTAGCTTAAGTTGAAATAACTTATTTTGGCTTTTGGCACTGTCTACACAGCAGGAAGTCTAAGGAAGAGCACTCTTCCGACTTCCCTTACTCCTCATAAAATGAGGGTTACAGGAATCAGAATAAAAAGTCCTACAGCTCGACATTATTTTGACATTATGTCAAAATAACTGCTTGTAGTGTAGATGTAGATGTTATTTTGGAATAATGTTAGTTATTCCAAAATAATGCTGCTGTGTAGACATGCCTTAGGTGTTCTATGTGAAGGGGCCCCAGTCAATGCCTGGAAGTTGAAGTTAGACAAATTCAGACTATAAATAAGGCATAAATGCTTGACAGTGAGGATAATTCATCATTGGAACTATTTACCAAAGGTTGTGGTGGATTCTCCATCACTGACAATTTTTTAAATCAAGATAGGACATTTTTCTAAAAGATATATTATAGGAATCATTTGGGGGAACTTCTATGGTCTGTGCTATGCAGGCAGTCAGACTAGATGATCACAGTAGTCCTGTCTAGCCTTGGAATCTGTGAAACCCTAAAATTTACTCCTATATTGGTCTGACAGTGCCAAGTTTGTTAACCTTTGGAGCACAGTCAAAAGCTTGGCCATTTACACAAACTTTCTCTGACATGGCTGTCTGAATTGGGAAGGGATTTTTAATTTGAGGTGGTGCATGCTTGTTTGTTAGCTAACAATGAAGTTATGTCCATTAGAAGATGGAAATCTGACAGGGTAAGTGACTCTGCTAAACAACAGGAAAGAAAGGGAGTAATCAAGCAGGATAAGGACATTGCAGAAAACCAAAAGAACTTTTCTACATCTGCCATCTGTATACAACCAATGGTGAAAAACCTGCCCTAGAACTCTGCTTTGCAGCTAATAAAGATGAAGTGCTATCAGAGATTGAGATGTCAAAAAGGAGGTTTTGAAAAAAGTTGTAAATTGCAGTAAGTTTCCAGGGTCAGATGATACTCACCTGAGTTTTAACACCAGGAGCCTAGTGGGGGTAGTCAAAGCTTTAAAAAATTATTTGCTGATCTTGGGAAATACATAAAAGGAAGCCTTCCATCAGTACCACATAAATCAGCTGTAATAAATAATAAATAATAATAAATAATAATAATAATTAATATGGCCTTATATTGCTTTTTATATGTAGATTGTGAAGTCTTTTACAAAAGAAAAAGGTATCCTTGTTCCACATGTATAGATGAGGAAACAGAGACAAACGGGGGGCCACCAGGCCCAAAGGTCACACAGGTTATGTCTAC
This sequence comes from Pelochelys cantorii, assembly GCA_032595735.1. Classification (NCBI taxonomy): domain Eukaryota; kingdom Metazoa; phylum Chordata; order Testudines; family Trionychidae; genus Pelochelys; species Pelochelys cantorii. The sequence continues at coordinate 59,333,127 of CM064328.1, read as the reverse complement.
ACTACGCGCTTATTTTGAAATAAGCTATTTTGAAATAATAACTCTGGAAATAACTATTTTGAAATAGCGCATACACACTGCAAATACCTATCAAAATAGTGTAGAATTATGTCAAAATAGCGCATCCACACTGATTGGAGCCTAAATAGCATTTAAGCCCCCCCTGGAAGCACTCCAGGCAGGGCATCAGGACAGCAGTCACTTCCTACAGCTGCTGCCTGAGGCTATCCAAGGCTCGTGCTTAAAGGGGCTCCCCTCTAAGCCATGTCGCTGACTCTTCATCTTTGCCTACTTCCTCGAGGGACAGCAAACTCTTCTAACTGCATGCTCTGGTTGACCTTGTGGATGCCACAGCACTTCTGCCATGGAGCTGGACCTGCTGCAAAGCACTTGCTGGCTCTTAGACCTCCTGCTGCATCTCCCAGCACAGTTATTGCAGGCTGCCCATGTGGCACTGCAGGACCAGGACCAGCAGCTCACTCTGGGGTACCTCCTTACCCCACTCCATCTGCTTCTCATGCAGCACAGCCCCTCCCACCCCAACCCCGCACACCGTGCACTGCTGCTTCTGACAATTGGACACCACTTCCAGCTGGTGAGACCACATTGTCATGGAGTGGTGGGACAACCAGCAGTGGTTCCAGAACTTCTGCATGCAGAAGGACACCTTCCTGGAGCTGTGCAAGTGGCTTACTCCAGCCCTGAGGAGATGGGACACCTGCATGAGACCTGTCATCCCCCTCCGTGTCGCCATCTCTATCTGGAAACTCACCATGCCAGACAGCTACTGTTCCATCGGGAACCAGTTCAGCATGGGGAGATTGACCATCGGGTTCGTGCTCATGCACATATGGCTCTTGTGCTATTGTCCCAGTGGGTGGTGAGGCATTGGAATGGGGTTCCCTAAGGAAGGGGAGTGGTGGAACCTCCCTCCCTAGAGGTTTTGCAGTCCCACCTTCACAAAGCCCTGCTATGGATAATGTAGTGGGGGGTTGCTCCTGCTGTGGGAAGGGGGCTTGGGCTCAGGAAACTCCTGAGGACTCTAGCAACCTTGTGATTCTCTGTTTGTATCCTTCTGCAGGTGGTGAGTACCATCAACACCATCCTGCTGTGCAGTGTTATCATCCTGGGGGACGTGGACCCCATCATCACTGGTTTTGCCATGAGGGGCTTCCCCAACTGTGGGGGGGCCATAGGCAGCACCCACAGCCCCATCCAGGCCCCGACCACTGAGGTACTTTTCAACAGTGTTGTTCTGTTTCCATTTGACTGCAGATACATGTATGCCAAGAGTTTTCAGTATCGCCCTGGAATCTTTAAGTGAATGGAGGGACGTATCCATGGTGTCTGCGAACAGCTTTGATCTTTAGAAGGGGAGATCTTCCACCGTGGCCTGTATCTCACAGGGAAAACCTGACAAGTAAAGCCACAAGGACCTTCTTATCACAATGGTCGTCGCAATCGATCGTGATGCTGTATCAGATGCGTCAAGGACGGCTTGTAGGACCATATGGGAAATCAGCATGCCCTCATTTATGTTGGCTGTGAATTGCTCTCTGTTATCTTCACATAAGTTGTCAATAAAGAGTGGAAGCTGTTCAAAGAAGTGGTGGGTGTATTTTGCCAGCATTGCTGTGTAGTTTGATATATGGAGCTGAAGGGAGGCCAATGAGCAGGCCTTTCTTCCCATGAGGTCTAGGTGCTTCCTTTCCCTGAGGAATGAGATCTCTTCCGAGATTGCTCGGAGGAAAAGTCTCTCGAGGTAGAGCTGGCAGACATGGCCTTTTCAGACATGGCCAACAGGGATGACTGGCGCTGGGGAGAGGGGTGCTCTGGGTCTGAGGCTGGTCTCACCATATTCTCAAACAATAAAAGTTTCAGTTGACGCTCCTATGCCTTCCATGTGTGAGCCGTTAACTTCCAAGAATTCTGGCACTGTGCAATAGCATGTGCCTGACCCAAACAGCGCACACACTGGGAATGGCCATCTGAGATGGGGATAAATAGACTGCAGGAGAGGCAACGTTTGAATCCCGGGGAACCAGGCATCTCAGTTAGTAAAAGTCTGCGAGGCCGAAAAAGGTAGCCCTAGAACAGGAGAAAATGAGATTTTTTTAAAGAAACTAAAAGAAAAAACTTTAACTATTAACTATAAGGAACTGTTACACAAACTAACTATGAGATTAACAAGGTAAATTTCAAAATTTCAAAGTGCTTTAGAAAAAAATTGCAGAGCAACTGCAATTCTGACCAATTCTGCCGGCGGCAGAGAAGGAACTGAAGGGACGGTTGGCTGCGCATGCGTGGTAGCAGCACTGCACGTGCTGTCTGCCTCATGTGCGCAGCCTACCGGAGGGCACTGTTACTGTAAATCTCTGACTGCTACTGTAAATCTCTGTAAACCCCAAAGACCTAAGGTGAAGCACTCATAGGGACACTCCTCAAAGAAATATAGAAGTCTGAGGGTGTAGACAGACTGGCCACCAGGGCAGCTGTGAGAAGCCCTGTAGACCAATTATTTCAAAATAACCACAGCTGCAGCATCCACACACATCCTATTTTGAAATAACTATATTGACATAGCCATTATTCCTCATGAATGAGGGTTTATTATTCCAGAATAAGAAGCCTGTTATTTCAAAATAATTTTGAAATAACAGGCTTCCTGTGTAGATGCTCACCTTGTTATTTCAAAATAATGTTATTTATTTCAAAATAAAGCTGAAGCGTAGACATGCCCAAACTTCTTTAAGATTGGATGTGAAGCCATCCTTCAGTTAACATTAACTGTTCAGAAAAGTTAATCACAACTTCTCAGCAGGAGTTTGGACTGAGTGGACAGAGGGATTTTGCTGTGTGGGGAAAAAAGACAAGATGGAAGAGAATGATGAAAACAAGAAGACAGCCAAGCAGCAGTATTTTATGTACAGTGTGATGCTGGTAAAAGTTAGAGAGAGCTTTGAAGTCTATTGACAAAAGAGGCGTGAGACTGTAATATAAGAAATTGTTCCTTTTATCCTTGGTCCATCCTGTGTTCAGACAAGCAGGACTTTTACTCTCCTTTTTAATAAATAAGATTACAGCAAAGAAAATACAGACTTCATCAGTTCCAACTGGAACATCCCCATGGTGCCAATCTTTGACTAATCAGTTGGGTCAAAAGAGAGGCAACAGTTTTGTGATTTATATTTTCTGTTTGCTAATGCAACAGTTTTATAGATTGTTCTCTGCTATGCATTTCCACCAACTTCCTTGCAGATTGCATTTCAGTATGAATCACAAACTATTATGTAAAGCTCTTTGGGCCAGGGACTTTTTTGGGGGGGAAAGGGGGTTCACACAATGCCTAGCACAACTTGGTCCTCATCCAGGAATGGGACTTCTAGATGCTATGATAATACAAATATATAATAATTCTATCATGTAATAGTCTTCCTTGTTTGTTTCAGTTTAAAAAACTGAGGTTTTTTTAACTTGCAGATATTATTATTGGATACAACCTGCAAAATGATTGTTTGCTATGTTAGCATATGAATTGAATTACAAATAATTCAATTCTCATAAACCAAACAGATTTGTATACAGTAAAAATCGCTTAACTAGTGAACTAACCAATGATAGTCATGTTACAGGAGGAGTATAAATTCAAACTATAAATGCTTAACTATTATCAAAGTGTAAGGATCTATTTAACCCCTAAAAAAGTGAGGGGTGTCTAGCACGAAAGCTAAAACTCTTCACTCATTCACATTTTTGTGTATCAATCTTTGCAACATTACATTTAACCAGTTAACCAATTAGACAGGATTTTACATCCCTAATCTCTATTCATGCCCAAATCTCTCTCTAATGAGTTAGTGTACACACACACAGAGGCACGCACACACAAATGCTTAGTCTACACTTGAAAATTATATGGGTGTGATGATGCCCATCATGGATGTGAAAAAAACACACAAGAGCAACACAGCTATGGTAACACTAACCTCAGTACAGACATTTCTATGCTGACAGAATAGTGTTTCCATAGATATAGCTAACATCATTCAAGGAGGTGTTGTTCCTACAGTGACAAAAAAGCCGTAGTAGATCTGTCTACACTATGAGGCTAGGCCAAACAGCTATGCCAATATAGCCTCGGTAGTGTAGACATACTGGCAGTCTGAAACACATTTCTCCTGGTGCAAGATACAAGGATTCCAAAAGATTATCTGAGTTATCCTCAGATACTCTCTACCAAAATATCATAGTTATGAAATGCTAATCACTGTATTCTCTAAATATTGAATATAGTAAGGGTGTCTAAGACAAACAAAAGTGGATTCTGCTCCTGTTTAGTCATTTGTACTTTTTTTTAACAAGGAGACTAATTATGTAATTATGTATGAAATATTATAGGCAACACTATACTTATGTACCTAGAGTTTTTGGAGGCTTGTACAGATTTTGTTCCTAGAGCAATTAAGTGCCTCTTTAGGTTATAAAGAAACTTCTATATGTTGAATTTTATAAGACAGCAATACAACAAGTTGACATTTATGCTCTACACTCTTAAGCAATATGAGTTGCAGTATTTTATTTCATATCAGTGAAATGAAAAGAATGAATGACACTTACACTATGGAAGCTTCAGGGGGTAGCCGAGTTAGTCTGTACAGGATAAACTAAAAAAACAACAAATGGTCTGGTAGCACTTTATAGACTAACAAAATACATAGATGGTATCATGAGCTTTCGTGGGCACAGCCCACTTCTTCAGATGATCGTAACTTACACTATGGTTATGGGTAGTGACAGTCTTGCTCCAAAACACCATTGGCTTATATGGTATGGCTTTCCACAGATAAAAGACATGTGTGTGACATGCATTGTACTTCACTGACATTCTTGCCACAAACCACATAATTCTGCAACACCATCTGACATTATGTGGAAACAATTTATGCTGTGTATGATTATACACAGTGCAAAAGGAACACAGAAAAAAAACTGTACCCAGCTTGACAATCCCAGAAGCAAGAAGAAGACAATGCTGAATTAAAGCTCAGTTCATTCATTCTTTTCATCTCTTGAAATGTTAAAGTATCAGTTGGAGGAAAATGGGCAGTGATTTCCTCTACAGAATATGAACAATACTAGAACAAGATTATATCTGTCAGAGATGAAAATATTTATGCCTCATTGTAATCCATCCCAGGATTTACAGACCCAATGTCCTCCAGGGAGTATGACAAATCTACATCATGTTTATGAAAGACAGATTTTGCATTTTGATCCCTGATTTAGATGACAGATAAAAATCACACATAGCCAAACAATTCTCTAGTGACTACACAGATGCAGATACAGAACAGATTCAGTTATTCAAGACAAGAGCAGAATTACCTTATGAAATAGTCCTTCCATATCCATCTTTTCCTGAAGGGAGAGCTTTTAGAATGAAGTAGTTGGCACTACAGAAAAACATCAATAGATCAGAATGAGCAATATGTCACTGTGCTGTTTTCTAGTTATTTCACACTTTTGATCAAACAATGCCTCTTTTGGTTAACAATACTAAAGTTATAAAGCACTTTCAAATTAATGGGCAAAATCAATACATAGCAATGCAAAAGCTGTAGAAATACCTTTAAATCTAAACATAAAGTCAATTATGGAAGCCCCAAAGGGTGCATCTGAAAGTATAACAGGAGCCTTTAAAATTACATATAATATTTAAAACACAGTCAACATTTCCTAGTAATCTAATAACTGATAAAAGTGCTTCATGGTGACATAAATCTACATTAAATAGTCTCCAGAAATATCTCTCTTTTTCCAAAGCTACTTTTCAAATCATTAAAAGAAAATCAATAATTACAATCAAGTTCAAAAAATTATTCTGTCCGCCATTAGGGACAGAATACTTTACACTGTACTTTAAACTCATAACTCTACATTGGAGGTGATGAGCTGGAGCTAGACCTCCCAATGCAGTGGCAGCTCTAGCCCAAATGCCTTCTAGCACTCTCAGCCAGTGCACACCATAGTAACAGGTATGCCCATTCAATAACTGCTGTCTTTGATTCCCCTCCATACTCAGGGAGTTCTGTGACTGGGGCACAGGGGAAAGGGCTATGTGCCATAGTCCCCTCCTGTCTGAAGAGACTAGAAGCAGCACTGGCGGACAAGAATAATGCTGTTACTAAGCCATATTGTCTCTGGCCCACTAATAGAATTGTGAAGAGCAATGGGTGGCTGAGAAATGTCCTAAGCATCCTAACTATTCGCATTTGTGCACATACACCAATTCATACATGGTCAGACCCTAAAGCTGGAGCACTGCCATACTTTGAATGCAAAAGTGGGGGAAAGTACGAACATGTATATTTCAAACAATCTGACACAGATAGCAAATGTGGCTTGCAATACCTGTAAAGTCTCTATCTTGAGGTCATGATTTCCTATAGCAAGACACGAAATTATAAAAGAGGTTTTCCTCTTTGGGAGAGGGAAGCTGCAGAAGAAGCAGCAAGCAAATAATACAAAGATGCAGCTTAGCAAACCCTTTTTGCCACTGGTTATATAATAAACTTGATTACAATTCATTGGCTGATTCAATGGAATGTGTCATGCTGAAGAACTAAATATTTTGTAATCTCTTACTGCCATCTTCTGCCATTCTTTGTCATTGCACAAAAAAGCAAATATAGTAAGACTAATATATTTGTATATACAATTGTTCTATTCAATAAGTTTTTGCAACACATGTATTTGACTTCCTCATAGCATATTTTAGGGACTCATCCTGCACAACGCTAAGCACTCCTATCAAAACAGTGTGTTCTGAACTCCCAATGAAGATTTGAGAACACAGCATTCCCGAGGATCATGCTGTAAGGACTACTTGACAGAAAACTACAGTCACTTGTCACTTTCTAAACAATTTATTCAGTTGCTCAATATTTTCCAAATATTGGACCAAATTGACACTTATGCTAATTTGCATGGATTCTCATTTACTATTCTGGCAGTAAAGAGGAAAATCTGTTCCAAATTTGCATTTGAAGATGATGAGAAGTCACTGAGCTAAGTGGGAGCACTAGTCAAAACTCCTCTTGGTGCTCACAGGGAGTACACACTATAGTAACAGCTTGCCACCCTTTTGGCAATTGCAGCTTGTGATTGTTTATATGAAAGTGATCCTATAAATGTCATAATGGGGTTCCATATTTGTCTCCTTTCAATGATTCCATATACAATGTGCTAAGTTTACAAGTGAAAGGATGCTTTTTTCTAATAGAAAATCCTGCAAACTCAACCTAAACTCAGAGCTAGCAGTACAAGATTCCTTCATTCCCATGCATCATCAGCTATAGTAAAGTTTCCATGGCAAATTCCCCCAGAATATGTGCGTGACCACTGCATACAACACATTTCTTCAGATGTAACTGATTGGAATTTAGTAAAATATCCTGTTGATGATAAATGAATAGGAATAGAATCCATCTCTCTCTCATCTGTATTGGTTCATATAACAATTAAAGCAGAAATTAAAGTACCCCTCAGCTCAATGCAGCAAAATTAAGCAATATTTCCAATTAATTCCAGATTCTACAATGCCATTTCTTCTTTGCTGTCATTGTTTTCAGGCAATCAAGTATTATACAAAATAAAATCAATTTTTTTTCTAATGTTGACTTTCAGCATTCGCAACCATCTTAGTCCCAAAGTACAGTGCTGCAAGATGACCTTTGTATTGGTGTTCCAATATGTGCTACAATAACTCTTTTTAAACATACTTCAGTGATCATTCTAAATGATAATGCGATCAAATGAAGACAGTAAATCAGGTATTTTGCTTTGCTTTTCCTAGCATTAAAACAAGTGATATATTTTACCTAATTCCATATTTTTCTAGAGAACCAAATAATGGAGTTGAAATCTGCTATGAGGGACTGAAAGCAAAAGTTTACCCTTCTGCTGCCAGTTTTTAGAGAAGTTAAAATATTTTAGAATATATACATGAATAAGTGCAGCCAAATTAAGGAAGAGAAGAGGAAAAGTTATTTTATAATACTTTTACACTCCTCTTGTTCCACCAATCCTGGAATAGGTCATACTCTTTTACTCCTCTACTCTGGCTCTTTACCACTATCATTCTCCAGTGGTGGGGAAATCCCTGATTTCCTGGTTAAGCCTATTTGCAAGTGAAACAGAGCTCAGGATCTGGCTTTGAAACTTGCCCCAAACAGCCCAAATTGATACAAACAGAACATTTGATTTGTCTTGCAATGCTTTATTTTCTCTATACTTGAGCCATTCCCAGTAGGCCTATTGTTTTTTTTCAAAAGTTTAAAAATTAGCAAGGCTTTGCAACCTCAGGCTTTGTGATGACCAGCATCAGAAGAGCAAAGAATCTCCTGCTCTGATTCAGAGCATTGCTACTGTGTGGGTGTGTCCTACCTCTGGAAGGACTGTCACTCACACACCAGACTTACCAGCCATTAAAGAACTCCTCAGCACATCCACCATCCTCTGTAGAGAACAACAATGCCACTGTTGTTATTAGTAAATGAAAATGTATGGGTATTTAATGTTGAGTTTTTAAACAGTGTGGCTACGTCTACACTGCAGGCTTTTTGCGCAAGAATGGCCGTTCTTGCGCAAAAACTTGCGGTGTGTCTATACTGCACGTGTGTTCTTGAGCAAATAAATTTACAGTAAAGTGTCGGAACAGAGGGCTTCTTGCACAAGAGTTATTCCTCTCTCCACAAGGAATAAGCCCTCTTGCGCACGAAGGCAGTGTGGACGGGCAACAGGGATTTCTTGCACAAGAAACCCCTATGGCTAAAATGGCCGTCAGAGCTTTCTTGTACAAGAGAGCGTCTACACTGCCATGGACGCTCTTGCGCAAAAGCACATCTCTTGCGCAAAAGCACATGGCAGTCTGGACTCACTCTTGTGCAAGACCTTTTGTGCAAGAACTCTTGCACAAACCAGTTCTTGCGTAAGAAGCCTGCAGTGTAGACATAGCCTGTGTTGTCTAATAGAAGTTTACATACATATTCATTGACAATCATTATCAGCTACTGAGAAAATACAAAATTACAGGGTTGAGCAATACATTTTATTTACTTAATTCAGGGGTGAGGAACGCTTTTTGGGTTGGGGGCCACTGACCTACGGAAAAATCAGTTAGGGCCGCACATAAGCGAGAAAAAACTAAAAACACCTCTCTGATGTGGCCCCTGACTAAGAAGGAAAACATTCCTACATTCCCCTCACACACCAGAGACTAGGGAGGCCCAGGCTGGTAGATTTTGTGTGCTCCAGCTCCATAGTGGGGCGCGAGGGGGCTGGAGCACCAGCGTGGGCTCCCTAATGCTGGGGGGAGCTCTAAGCCTTGGGGGCTGGATCCAGACAAGCTGGGAGCCGCATCCAGCCCCTGGGCCTGAGGTTCCCTACCCCTGATTTAATTCATAAAGCTCAGCCTGACATTATTAATACAGGTTGGACCTCCCTTGTCCAGCGCCCTCGGGACCTAACTGGTCCCAAACAAGGGGATTTGCCGAATGAGGGGAGGTCCCTCCCAACATGGCCTCTGCTGCCCTGGGCTAGGACTCCAGCCGAGCCCCGCTGCTGCATGCCTGGCTCTCGCTCCCCAGGCTGGAGCTCCGTGGCTTCTAGTGCTGCCAGGGTTCTGTGGCTGTTGCGGCTTCTGGAGCTGACAGGGCTCCACAGCTGCCCCAGGCTTCTGGGGCTAGAGTTGCCAGGTGTCCAGTATTGAACCGGACAGTCCAGTATTTTCGCCTCCTGTCCAGTAAAAAATTACAGAAAATACCGGACACCTTAAAAATGTCTGGTACTTTCTGATTTTTTCCCGGCCAGGAGGCAAAAATCCTGGACTGTCTGGCTCAATAGGGAGGCAGCCTGGCAACCCTAGTGCTTACCAGGTTCTGCAAGGGAGCTATATGGCCCAGCGCAGGGAGGCAAGATGGCGGGCAACCGCCGGCAGTCTGTTAGGGCCAAAAAACCTCACCATGCGGTTTTTAAAGGGGCCACAGTGTGGTGGGGGGTTTTTTTTGCTCAATAAACTGTGAGCATGGTGGGGTTTTTTGTTTTTTTTTCTGGTATTTTTTCTGAAACCATCTGGCAACCCTATCTGGGGCTGCCATGACTGCCGGGACTGAAGATTTGCAGCTCCTGGGATTCTGTGGCCACTGCCAGGCCCCTGCTACTGCCTGGAAGCAGGGGCCAGAACTCCCTGTTGTGTCCCCCTCTCTCAACATGGGGCTCCTGGCTGAGTTGTGCCTCTCCTTACCCCGCTCCTACGCTGAGGCCTGATCTCCTTATACCTGGACTCTATGGTCCAAGAACATCTATAGTCCTGCCGAACCAGAAAGTCCCGGTTAAGGGAGGTACAACCTGTAACATCAAATTTGAAACATGGCACTTAAGGTCTTATATAGAAAGAAAGATGTTTATAGCAGGTCAGTCATATTTTATTGAATAACAACAGGTCCTGGAAACTTACTGCATTTTAAAGTTATCAGTTTATTTTAACTCCTCTTTTGAAACCTTGATTTCTGACAATATCTCATATTTAATACCACCAAAGTGTAATTCAGTGGTAGGTATATCTCACCATTGATGACATGGTGAAGAAAACAATAAAAGACATCATGTAGCTTTACAGCAGTGAGACCATGAACCTGAAGTATTTCAGTAATGGATACTGTACAAGGCATTGATTTAGGTCTTTTCTCTAACAATCTTAATTTCACCTCCCTCCTATATCTTCCTACAGCCTCTGTGTCATTACGTTCTGTAGGAGGAAAGAACGCCCAGTTTTCCTTAAGAGTCTTCATAGGCAGTCAGTAATGTAGGGAAGGGAAGGCACAGTCTTGCCAAAACTGCCTACACGCCCGACTGCTTAAGGCTGGGGCTGCCGCTGAGGAAGGGAAGGGTTACGGGTAGCAGCCCAGCTCCCCCGGCTGCCAGAGAAGGCTGCCCAGTTCAGCAGCCCAGCTGTCAGGGAAGGCTCAGACTGCAGCGTAGCAGCCTAGCGGGGAAGGCTGGGACCGCAGAGCAGCAGCCCAGCTCCTGCCAGCCACTGGGAATGAGGCTGCAGTGTGACAGCCCGGCTCCCCCCTGGCTACCGGGGAGGGATGGGGCCCTGGCGCAGCAGCCCATCTCCCCCTGGCCGCCTAGGCATAGGACCGCAGCACGGCAGCCTGGCTCCCTTGGCCACTAGGGAAGGCTGCGGCATGGCAACCCAGCTCCCCCTGAGCTGTCAGGAAGGGATGAGGCCGCAGACTGGCAGCCCTGGCTCTCCACGTGGCCAGGAAGGATCAGGCCGGGAGTGGGCGGGGCTTAGTTCCACGGTCAGGTCCTCAGCCAGAAGGGGAGGGGCTGAGGCTTGCCTTCCCCAGCTGGGTTTGCACCTGACACCCAAGAGAGTCTTATCAACTTTCCTTGAACCCTAAGAGGCTTGTTGATTCCATACCTCTCCCAAGAGCCTCAATAGGCTCATGAGCCTTCTGACTGGAATTTTTTCCCATTGGCAAGTGTCCACAGTAATATATTGATATTTTGAGATCCATCTCTGCAAGGTAAAATGGTAGACACTTTAAAAAAAAGCTTAAGTCTCCAGCAGTCATCTGACACTCTACCGTATATTTGCTTGACCCATTTTTACAATTTACTCTCTTAAATGTTGGTTCTGGAAACAGAGGTGAAAGTAAGGGGGTATGCCCCAGTGGGTGGCTCGGGCAAGAATGGGCTGGGCTGCGGCAAAAGCAAACAGGGAGCTATTTAAAGACCTGGCAGGGACCCAAGTTGCAACAGGACAGTACCTGTAAGAAATGTATGTTCCTTTCACCCCTGCCAGGAAACAATGTCCCAGCTACGAGAATCCAAAAAAACTAGTTCTCTCTTTCTCTCCTTTCTGGTATTGTGGCATTTGTTCCCCTTATGTTCTTCTGATTTACTGTGGATTTTCAGTATAAGTTGCAAGTTTTGTATGAAGTGATAGCTGCTGTTCTAAATAGGAGACCAATAGGTGATGCGATTAAAGACTTTGGAATTATTAAAAACTGTTGCTAAAGGAATTATAAAAACAAACAACATTCAAGCACCACAACCATAATACTTTTCCATTTCCTTTAACAGGGGACACTTGGAAACAACTTTGACAAAGGCTTCTTTTCCGTTTACAGAACTTCAAAAATCTTAGATTTCTGTTAATGACACACATGCATTGTTTAAAGGAGTCAAACACTGTATATCTCATCCACTTATCCACACGTTTCTTTCATAGAAATAGAAATGTCTTCTACTTCTTTAAAATAAAATCATTTATTTCCCTAGAAAAAGGAGCCAGCTTTTAGCAAACTTCTCCAAGATCCCCTAATCTCATGATCTCGCACCAAGTTTTCAATTTTTAAAAAAGTTAATTATAGACAGGCACGACTGAAAATAAAGTTGGCGATATCTAGGGCCACACTTTTACAGTTTCAGGTCAACAGTGCTCTCTATAAAGAGCACAACAAAACTAAAACATCAACCAGAAAAGCTTATTGTATACAGATATGGAATATATCCAGATTGTTGACAGCTTCTCAATAAGAAAATGTTGGAACTCATGTATATTTAGAATGATGCCTTTGGAAAGTATTAAAAAAAATTGCTGAGAAATATCAGTCAGTTTAGATAGTACATCAGCCTCATGGTATAACATTCTCAATTCTTTGCTAACACATATTAATGAAACAGGGAACATCCTGTGTTTCAGAGAAATTTGTTTTTATTAATATAAAAATATTTCCACAAATCAGTTTTGTACATAATGTAACTTGGTAATTATCCTTAGAAGGGGTTTTGTACAACAAAGAATTATTCTTCTTCACTTTGATACTTTCTTGTAGTATTCCTAGTAGATTATACTAAGTTCCTTGAAACCTAAACAAAATGAAGCATTTAATTTCAAGCATGAGTATAGATACAATGAGTCCAAGGACCAATATTCACATCAGACTTTGGCCCAGGGGCAGGCAAGATACCAAGCCTTTTGATCCAGCCCATGATCACCCCTTGCAGGTGGAGGCAGGTAAGACTTCAAGCACTGCCCCTACCCTCAGCCCAATCATCATAGCTCCCAATGGCAGGAAACCGGCTAATGGGAGCTGCAATGATTGGGCTGAGGGCGGGGGAAATTTTACAGAACACCTTATTCAATGCAAACAAAACACACACACACACTTGAGGAAGAAGGCTGTAGTGGGGAAAAACCAGATTCCCTCTCTCACAATAATTCTCTTTTGTCTCAGTCACCAATACACACCAGTTAACATGTAGAACATAGAATTTTTTATGAGGTTAGAAGTTTGGTTGATGTACTAACGTTGACAGCATATACTGAGACTTCTCTAAGGTGTATGACTTGGTGCTGGTGCTGCACAATGGTTTGATTAAAAAACTAGTATAATATAGAATTAACATGGTAATTATTAAATAGATCTAAAACTGGCTGATAGGACTCCAAATGTAACTACAAACAGGGAATCATCATCAAGTGAGTGTGTTTCCTGTGGGATACCTCAGGACTCAGTTCTTAGTTCTACACCATTTAACATATTTATTAATGACCTAGAAGAACGCATAAAATACTCCACTTAGGAAGGAACAATCAGTTGCACACATACAAAAATGGGACATGACTGCTTAGGAAGGAGTACTGTGGAAAGGCATCTGGGCGTCATAGTAGAGGAGAGCCAACTGTGTAACACAGTTGCAAAAAAAGCAAATATTCTGGGATGTATTAACAAGAGTGCTTTCAGCAAGACATGAGAAGTAATTCTCATGCTCCAAACTGCTTAGACCTCAACTGGAGTAGTGTGGTATCAGATTTAGGTGTCACATTTCAGGAAAGTTGTGGACAAACTGAACAAAGTCCAGAATAGAGCAAAAAAATGATTAAAGGTCTAGAAAACATGACCTCTGAGAGGCTGAAAAAATTGGGTTTGTCTAGTCTGGAGAAGAGAAGACTGAGAGGGGACTTGATAACAGCTTTCAAGTACATAAAAGGATGATAGTGAAGAGTATAAATATATTGCTCGAGCATGCAGGGGTATAATCAGGAAGGCCAAAGTGCAATTGGAATTGCAGCTAGCAAGGGATGTGAAAGGTAATAAGGAAGGTTTTGTTTACCTGAAACAGGCTGTCAGCACATGCATGAGGGAGTAAAACAGACCTCCATTTTGTTTAGTGTTGGATTTTACCTCAGAGATAGTTTTCCCGCCTAACTCTAGGGCATGGTGCACACCACCGTGCTTTTGCACCCCTCCTTAATCTGTGTGCACTCGGCTCAAACCACTGCACTCCGCCCTACCACAGATGCACACATCCCTAAAATAGTGCACTCAGTTCGCACCTTGAGCTGCACACGATCCCAATCCTGCACCCAGCCCATCACTATATTTTTCCCGCCTTAGAGGGCATAAAAGCTTGTGTCAGAGAAGAACTCGGGTTTATTGCTCCTGTTTGTCCATGTGCCTGTTCCATTTTCCCTTGTGACGTTCCTCATTTTGCCATCCGTGGTTTTTGGTTTTGGAAGTCTAAATCCTTGGGTTTGTTTGGCCACCATACGTGTGGGAATGCCCCACGTTCCAGATATTTGGCAAGAGCCTTGGACTTGGACTGAGTTACGATTTATTCTAACCCACCTTTGGACCTGCCGCTGTGATCAAAGGACCCACCAGGACTGGATCCATAGGAGCCATTCCACATGGTGATCGAGGATCCCTTCAGTGTTCCTGTACCAATCGGAGAGGACACGGCACCACCTCAAGGGATCTCCCGGCTTGTCCTCCCTCACGGCTTTACACTAGCCACGAGGTTGCAGGTCGCAGGCACCGATAGCCGCATTCCTCTGTGAAGTATACCCTTTTGTATTGGGATTCTTTCTATCTATCTTCTCTTCCTGGGATAGGATGGGTTGTTTACTGTTCTTAACTTTCGTGTTTGTGCTATTCTATTTCAAAATACATGGTTTGGCCCTAAACCTGAGTTGCCTGATTTTTGGGTGAACATCCCACCGATGATAGATACAGGAACACCAAGTTGGATCTGGCTTCTGTGCAGAGACAATTTAACTTGGTCAGACCACAGAACATTTGCCTACCTGAGTCTCTGGGGTAACAGATTGGCAACCGCAGCAGGACCTGGTGAGGGTTTATTCGACCCTTGTCAGGTTCTAATAAGCCCACTCAGACTTTTATGAGTGGAGTCATAGCACAAACAGGAACGTTTAGCAGTACAGTCCATTGACTCGGGGAGGGAATTTCCCCCAGGGCCCTATCTTTCCCTCTTCAAATCCGGAAGTGTGACTGCTGCCCGGCAAAGAATGAGGACGCTCCTCTCCGGCGCGGGCCACCTGGTAGCCAGAGGTTCCCAACCCTGCTGGCTGGGCATATCTGCCTTCTACCTGGTTCGATCAGTGCGGTAAGCAGGCAGTTGCCTACTTCCAGGGTGGCCTGGCCATTGCCGTGACAATTTTAAACCCCTCCGCAGTTTTTCTGTGGCCCCGCACTGTGTTCTGAACCGCCCGTCTTTTCGGTTTTGAGTTTGAATTTTGTAGTGAGGACCAGTGACAGGGCTTGCCGTGCAGGCCTACTCAGTTACCTGGTCTCTCAGTTTTATTTTAGCCCGGATTGGGTAAGCAATCCGTTACAGTTAAGATGACTACACCCCAGCTGTTCGACAGCCAAGGCTGGAGACCTAAGCATAATAAAAACACTCTTGAGTTTGCGGTCAATTTATTTGGTAAAGGTTCCAATCCTTGGGTTGAAGAATCGTTAAAGGGGGAGGATTCGTTGGTGAAATTTGGAGATCTTTGGGAGAAGTATAATGAGGCCAAACCCAACCCCAATAAAAAACACAAGAAGAGAGCTTTGCTCTACGGGCCATGGTGAGCCGAGAGCTGGCCTCTCAGATAAAATCACTGAGAAACCTGCATGAGAAAGCCACTCAGCAGGTAACCACCTTAGAAGGTCAGCTAAAACAAAAGGTTTTGGATATAGAGTCCAGGGAAACCTTAATACAAGGCCTGAACGTAAAAATATCTCAGTTAGAGGCAAAGGTTTCAGAACTGAGCCTCAGAAATGACCAGGCGAAGGAGGTTATCCTTGAGCAAAATGCCCAAATGACTCGCAGGCCGCGGTCCGGCAGCTTCTTAAAGAAGCAAATAATATCAGGGCTGTGGGAGATCACACTCAATGCCAGAGGGATATTACTAAGCTGCAGCAGCAGCTTAATACAGCAAAGGGAATGGTGACAGCAATCCAACCCCAATTTGATAAAACCAACTGTTTGGGGGACGGTCCTGAGAATCAACCATGGAAAATAGCCTCTGAAGTGATTAACTCAGCTGAACCAATGGGTGATAAGAAAATGATGGACATTCTAAAATTACAAACTTCGGATCAAGAAATCATGAAACTGGCGCAGCAAGAGAAATTTAAGCATTATAGAATCTTTAAGCACCATACCGGAATAATCATGGCACGGAGACAGACAGAATCATCGAGTGATGAAGAAACTCCAGTTTTTATTATACCCACCGTACTCAGACAAGAGTTAATATCCCTATCTCATGCACAGGGACATTATGGAGTAGAGAAAACTCTTGATAGGCTCTCTGCTGTGGCATGATGGCCTCAAATTCACACCGACGTGGAGTACTTCATTCACAATTGTCTATGGTGTGCCCAAAATAATCCAAAACATGACTCCCACAGCAGACCTATATGGCATCAACCTATAGATGGTCCCTGGAATAGGTTGCAGATTGACTTCATAGGACCGCTACCGAAAACATCTAAAGGTAACCTTTACTGCCTTGTAGCCGTGGAGCCTTTCACCAAATGTATCGAGGCAATTCCCACCAGAAATTGTTCAATAAGACTACAGCGAGAGTACTTCTCAATGACATATTTTCACGGTTTGGTCTCCCGAGGGTCATCGACAGTGACCAAGGGAGGCATTTCACGGGTGACGTAACAAGACAAATATACATTGCATTGGGAATACGCCAGAAATTTCATATTCCAGGCCATCCACAATCCTCGGGATTGGTGGAACAATCAAACAGGACATTAAAAACTGCACTGTGCAAGGTAGTGGAGTCCTCGGGTAAAAAGTGGGATGAACACTTGCCCATAATACTAATGGCTATATGGTCTACTATGAGTGTGAATGGATACGCCCCGCATAAGGCCCTATTAGGCAGACCAGTGAGGACCCTGGAATTATGGTGGGTGCAAGGAGGGGTGCCACCCAACAGTTTTAAACCCCGGATGATGACAGAAGCATACATCCAGCAGATCCTTAACACCATATCTTCTATACAGCAATCCATAGCGGTCATTCTAAAAGAAATGTTCATAAGGTGGACCAAAGATTAGGCGACCAGTTACAAACCCAAGAATGGGAAGTCAGTGATCAGGTGTTATACCGGTATTATAGCAAAAAGCAACAGCCGTTAAGTCCCTGTTGGATGGGACCTTGCTATATAGTTAACAAAGCTGGACCCACAGTCTATCAGGTGGAAATATTGTCTGGGAAGAAGAAGATTAAAAAATGGTTTCACGGCTCCCAGCTTAAGCGATAGAAGGCCAAAGATCAGATTCCGCAAAGAACTCCAGATCCACAAGTGCAAAACAAACCCCCATAATACGCAATGTTTATAAGGTCATTAATCAATTGTCTATTGTGTTTTATAGGAAATGAAGATGTGGTTGCTCACATGCTGATATGATTACAGAGCCAATGTCCATTACCTTTGAAAACTCGTGGTGATCGCAGGAGGTCCCAGTTGATTGGGAAAAAGGCAAATGTAGTGCCCATCTTTAAAAAAGAGAAGAAGGCGAATCCAGGGAAGTACTGACAGGTCAGCCTCACCTTAGTCCCTGGAAAAATCATGGAGGAGATCTTCAAGGAATCCACTTAAAACACTTCAAAGAGAGGAGTGACAAGGAATAGTCAACATGGATTCACCAAGGGAAAGTCATGCCTGACCAATCTGATTGCCCTCTATCATGAGGCAACTGGTTCTGTGGATATGGGGAAGGTGGTAGATGTGATATACCTTGACTTTAGCAAAGCTTTTGACACAGTCTCCCACAGTATTCTTGCCAGCAAGTTAAAGAAGTATGGACTGGACAAATGGACTGTAAAAAGCTGTAGAAAGTTGGCTAGATGCTTGGGCTCAATGGGTAGTGATCAATTGTTCAATGTCTGATGGGGATGGATATATTTACTAGCATATCAAAAGAAGGGAGATACTTATCAAGTGTAGGACCAGTGTTAACAAGGGCAATTCAGTGGGTGGATGTGGCTCACTCTCAGCAGGTGATGAGGAGGAGTGAATTCCAAGAGAGGGAAAATTGCCTTTGTAGTGAGATAACCATTTTAAGTCCTGATTCAGTGCTAATTTGTGTTAAATTTGCAAATGAATTGCATCTCTGTTGTTTCTCTTTGTAATTTGGTTTTTGATTTTTTTTTTTTGTAAAATGGCTAATTTTAAATCTGTTACTGAGTGTCCAGAAGTTTAAAGTGTTCTCCTACTAGTTTTTATGCTAGCTTTCCTGATGTCTGACTTGTGTTCATTAGACATTACATGTTGTGTTATACAGCGTGTAATTGAATAGTTGAGTAACCACATCATATTATAGAAGTTACATGACTATTTGATTGTCCCTGGAGGCGGGTCCAGCAGCCAGCATGCTCCCAGACCAACTCCCAGGGAGCTCCTCTCCCACAGAGTCTCTATAAGGTGCAGCAGCACAGGGTAGCAGACAGGAACTGATTTGCGAGGGAAACCGGCTTCCTGCACAGACCAGCTACTGCCTGCCACCTCACACTGCAGCCTCTAATACAGTCCTTATTCATATACAGAGGCAGCAATACAGCATGGCAGCAGCCCCACGCCCCATGGGATGCCTGAGCAGCTTCTTTCCACAGGGAGCTTGGACACCCAACCCGCACACTCTGACAGGAGCTGCTGCCACAGAGCAGCTTCTGTCCATAAACCCAGGCAGGCCATGGACGGAGGCTGTTTTGAAGCAGCTTCCCCTCCCCTCCGTGCTGCTGCCTGGGGTGGGGGGAGGCAGCACAATGGAACTAGTGCTGGGGAGAGAGCTTTTAAGCTGGCTCTTCCCAGCACCAACTCCTACCTCCCCTTGCCCCTGCTGCCTCTGTAGGTGGGAGGCAGTCGGCTCCCTATGTGTATCGGCTCCCGCCTGCACACCTCACCCTCCACACTGCTGCATCTCTATCAGAGGCAGCAGCATGTGGATCAGGGGGCACCAGCTCCCACTTCCACCCCTTGCTGCTTCTGATAGGGGCAGCAAGGTGGGGGAGCGTGTGTAAGCCCGCAGCATTTACCCATAAGCCCAGGCATTGACATCCCTAGTGTCCATTTATCCTTTGGTGCAGAGACTGTCCAGTTTGGCCAATATATATGGCAAAGAGGCACCACTGGCACACACCGGCGTATATCATGCTAG
Organism: Pelochelys cantorii; assembly: GCA_032595735.1. Taxonomy (NCBI): domain Eukaryota; kingdom Metazoa; phylum Chordata; order Testudines; family Trionychidae; genus Pelochelys; species Pelochelys cantorii. The sequence continues at coordinate 59,313,580 of CM064328.1, read as the reverse complement.
GAGGCGTGCAGGTGGATGAGTCCGGACGGTGTGGTTAGTCGGGAACGGTTAAGATTAGGATACACTTCACAGAAGCGCCAAGAATGCCAGTGCTTTTCACAGCGTGGCTTCCTGAGGCCTCCAACACTTTCCCTTCTCAGTGAAAACGCCACAGAGACGGGGACTCCATTTGGTTCGATGCTTCAAGGGTCATTCGTAGGCCTGGGCTAGAAGCTGAGGCGATCTGACCTCCTCAAGGGGACCATCGATTCACGCTCCACTGCAAGCGCTGGCGGGCGCGGAACGAGCCTGACTGGCCCCCACCCCCGGCACCGGCCTTCGCCCCGGGCCGCAGCCCCTGGCACGAGGGCGGCGCCATTGCGGGGCCAGGACGACTGTGAACGCGCGTGCCTATGACGCAGCGGGAGGGGCGCGCGACGGAAGCACAGGCCTGGGCGCGAGGGGGATGGGAGTCCACAAGCTGGGCCATAGGCGTCTTCTCTCGCAGAGGCAACCTCCTCGCGCTGGGGCGTGGGAAATCCCGCCTCAATAACAAGACGTGAGGCCGGGTTCGCCACGTGACCGCGTTGTCACTCCCATGATGCCATGCTTTCCGGCCCCCGTGGCGTTGGTTGCCATGGTGCCGTAACGGGCCTGCGGAATGTCGCTGTCAGCGCTGCCGCCCTCTCCCGCCCGGGTATTCGCGGAGCTGTTGGCAGCGGCGGCGCCGCCGCTCGGGGGTGGCGGGCGGGACAACGTGCCGGTGTCGGGGCTGCCCGGCGGCCGCAGCACCCCAGCGCCACGCGGGCGGGAGGTTCACGTGAGCGGTAGCGCGGAGCTGTGCGCGGCCCCGGACCGGGCGCGGGTCTCCATCCGGCTGGGGAGCAGGAAGGGGGAGGCCGGGGAGGCGCGGAGCAGCGTGAGCCGGCGGCTGGAATACATCGCGCAGAGCGCCCGGCAGCGCGGGGTGCAGGTGAGAGCGAGCTGCCCGAGACACCCCCGTAGTCCCTGGCTGCACACGCTACCCCCCTCCCCCGCCCTAAACCCCAACCCCCTATAGTGCCAGCCCTAAAACCCACCATGCCCCCCGAAGAGGAAGAGTGTAGGTTTCCAGGGTTCAGCCGCCTGGGGCTTCTGTGTGCATGAATACATTGCGCACGCTTCAAGCATTCACCCCAGCAAGATTATTTCTATTTCGATACAGGCAGCTGGCGCATGAGTCAGACAAACAGGACTGAGTCGGTCCTGTTAGGCTCCAGTTTGCCATAGTCGTATTTTTCTTGCTACAGCGTGGCTACTTATGGGGAAATACACGCTGAGAATCGCCTAGCATTGGTTCTCTTGATAAGCTGCTCATGCAGAATGGTCTTACCCAAAAATATTCAGAGAGTATTTGTCAGTCATTCGTCAGTGGTTTCTCATAGGGAAACCCGGAGTTTTTCTATTGAAAGTGCCTTTTGCCTCCAAACTTGTGTGGGTTAGTTATTAGTCCACGTAAGGTGCTTCAAAAGGTTCCAGCTATTCTGGCAGGCTACATCTACATTGCAGGCTTCTTGCACAAGAACTGTTTTGCACAAGAGTTCTTGTGCAAAAGGTCTTCTACAAGAGCGCGTCCACACTGCCATGTGCTTTTGCACAAGAGATGTGCTTTTGTGCAAGAGCGTCCATGGCAGTGTGGACACTCTTTTGCGCAAGGAAGCTCTGACAGCCATTTTAGCCATGGGGGTTTCTTGCGCAAGAAACTCATGTTTCCTGTCTACACAGCCTTCTTGTGGAAGAGCTCTTGCGCAAGAGAGCTTATTCCTCATGGGGAAAGGAATAACTTTTTTGGAAGAAGCCCTGTTTTCTGACGCTGTACTGTAAATTAACTTGCACAACACCACTTGTACAGTGTAGACACCTGGCCTGAACAGCTGTTCTTGTGCAAAAAGCCTGCAGTGTAGACGTAACCACAGAGTTTTCAAATATGGAAGGTGTTTTTGAGTAAATACAGGGCTGGGCCTTGAGGAAATTTTCGAAACACAGTTACACAAACCCAATTTCAAAATTAGTGTCTTATACACTATTTGAGAGTGATCTGCAGTTTTATTTACAGGAAAAAAGAAATCTCAAAAAGCCTATGTGATCTGAAAGCAAGCAATTTTATCCAATGGTTTATAGCAGTGTTTCTTAAACTTTTTAAGACAAGGAACATCAAACAATTTTTTTATGAGGAACACCAAAGATTTTTTTTGTTGAGCAAAAAAAAAGGTTGTGCATAGAGTTACCAGGTAGCTTCAGAAAAAATGCTGGACACACTTGATGGGGAGGGGGGAATCACGGGTGGGTAGTGGGACTGACCCGGGCGCGCACAGATCCCAGGGTGCTGCCTGTCCCACACACAGTCCCGGTGAAGCACAAACGAGTCCAGCTATGGCTCCACAACACGCTTGAACTGCCCTCAGGAGCACGGACAAGGCTTCTCCTCCTCCCCAAGGCGTCACTCCTATGTCGGACGCAGCCAGAGTCTTCTAGCACTGATTGCGCCCCGCCTCCCTGCCACTTCCCCCGCCAGGGTTCCATTGGGCACCCAGCTGGAAAACACCGTTTTTTTAACGGACAGAGGGCCCAAAAACCAGATTGTCCGGTTGAATACCAGACACCTGGCAACCCTAGTTGGGGGGGGGGGAGGGGAGAGTAATTGAGCCAAAAAAAAAGCACCTGCCCCTTTAAGGACAGACATTTTGAACTCTGTTGTTCTCCGTGGCACACCTCTGACTGCCTTGCAGCACACTGGTGTTCCCAGGAACACAGTTTAAGAAACACTGATCTAGATCACACAATTCCTGAAATGCTGTGAAGAGCCTTCTGAAAATTATCTCTGAAAGAGGACAGTGCATGCTTAAAAAGTGATTATCTAAGTGTCTGTTTATCATGCACCATGAAGTGACTTTTTGAAAATATTTTAGCACAATTGTATGGCATGTAGCAGGTGATTAGTCATTTCTATTGCTTGCACTCCAATGATAGCTCTGAAAAGCTCTTTTTGCCTAGATTAACGTGCAACTTCGGGGAAAAGTTAGAGCCTTTTAAGGGCGGCCATTTTGAATTCTGTTGTTCTCTGCAGCACATTGGTGTGTCATGGAACACAGTTTAAGAAACACTGGTTTCTAGCATTTCAGACAACTACACCACTATAAAATCTGAGGAAGTCTTAAAATCCAGCGGATGAACATGTGGCATGTTTTGATTTTTTTTTTTGTATACATGTTCTTTATTATTGGGAAGCTCTTGATTGCTGGTTTCATTTCTAGACCAAAAATAACCACCTTAATAAATTGTGCCACCATCTAATATTTTATTGCTAGATACAACTAAATATCTTAAAAAATGCGAGAAGACCAAGAAAAAGTGACTCATGGAAGCCTAGTTTGTGACTGAGTTGTTAAAAACTGACTTACCTCATCTGAAGAAATGGGTTTTGCTCATGATACTATATATATAGTTATTTCATGGTACATGATAAACAGACACTTAGATAATCACTTTCTAAGCATGCACTGTCGTCTTTCAGAGATAATTTTCAGAAGGCTCTTCACAGCATTTCAGCACAGAGCCGACTTTTGAGACATAATTGCAGTATGCTTTGAACACCAATTGACCTTATCTAGGTGTTATAGCCTCCAATTCCAGATAACCTGTCTAGGGTCATATTTTAATTGGTTGGGGCTCTTGGGAGGTGTCAGAATACACTATTTTCCATGAGTACAGAGATGGGACTTTACAACAAAACCAAAACAAGACAAAAAACCTTATGCCAAGGAGGGGAAACAATAAACACAGAATTAAAAAATAGAATATATCCAGTGCTGTTCCACTTTGTCCTACATACTGTTTGTCATAGTGAAAAGTTACATTGGAAAAAAGCTTTGGAGAAATGTATACAAAGATTTTTAAAAGGCAGTTGTATCTGAGATATTAATTGGTAATCTATGAATACACAATGTTATGGCCAATGCTACTGTAAACTAAGAAACTTACATTTTCAGACTTAAGGTTTTTCTTCTTTTATGACGTTTGTCTTACCTTTCATATCAAGTAATATGGGTTAAGTTTCTTTTTCAGTGATAACCAAAGTAGAGTGGAACAAAACTTACCGACTAGCTTCGGACATTTCCTTTTTCATAATTGGTTGCTTTTCACTTTGGCATTAGCTTTCATATTTTGTTTAGAGTGGTCATTCATTTCAGCATCTGTGGTGCAATCAGACTTGGCTGCAAAGTGGCACCTCCTAGCAGAAGAAAATTTACAAGCAGTGCAAGGCTTATGGTAGTAGCAGATTTTGTAGGATTTTCATGCTTTGGGAGTGGGGGGGGAAATGGATAAGCGGAGACACAGCACCCCCATGTAGGATATTTAGCCTTAGACTTATCTTTGGGACAAGAACAATCTTTTTATTTTGTTTATACAGCATCTAGTACAATGAAATCCTGTTACAAGACTGAACTTCCTACATGCTATTGCAAAACAAACAAATAAATGACCTTTTTGTGGAACAGTGATTTATTTCATTAATACTGGAAAAATACAGTTGGTAAACAAAGCACATGTGTGATTCCTTTGAGAATAGATTTATGGATTGATGGAGTGGATAAGATAACATGCCTTGCATGTGATCTGTTAATTTTTCAATTTAGAATTATTAATTATCCTACAGCCTTGTCCCACTGAAACTTAGAAAATAGAATAGACCATTGCACAAATTTTGAGAACGTAGCACAAATGTAAAGCTCATCTTAAAGCAGGCTTGGGGAACCTCAGGCCCAGGGTTCGGATATGGCCCCCAGCTTGCCTGGATCTGGTCCCTGAGACTTAGGGCTCCCCTCCCCAACATTGGGAAGTCCGTGCTGGTGCTCCAGCTCCCCTCTGTCCCATCGTGAGGCTGAAGCACACAAAATCTACTAGCCTAGGCTCCGCCTAGGCTCTGGTATGGGAGGAAAATGTGGGGAATGTCTTTCTCCTTCTCAGTCAGGAGCCACGTCAATGAGGGTTTTGTGGATTTGCTTTGCATTTGTGTGGTGTATGGCCCCCGACCCAAAAAAGATTCCCCCACCCCTGTCTTGATAAAACTAATTTTTTTCGTGTGTCTAGTGTGATTGAATTGATAGCTCCTCAATAGGAAAAAAATTAATAGCAGTTAAAATAAACCAAAAAACTTTTCCTTTTCTGCTAGTAAGTCATAATTCTGATTAAGAACTCCACTAATATCCATCCTTCCCTCGCCTTCCTCTATCTAAAAGAGGAAGAACATCTCAAGAGAAAAACATTATAAATAGGAGCAAAAAAATTTCCAAGGGAAGATTATTGTAAAAGTTAATAATCATATAATTAAGCATACATTTTTCCACTTATCTTCATCTGGAATTGATTATTGCTAAAAACTGTTAACTTCAAACGTTGAATGTGATGAGATAAATATGAACTTCCTGTGGAATATTATCAAAACAGATACACAAAATGTCTCACCGCCACTTCTGTTGTAATAGGACCCAAAACCACATGATGGCAGTATCCTTAAAAATATATGCAGCACATATAAATTATCAAATCAAGCAATTGTACTTCAGTCTGTGGAGAGAGAGGATAGGCGTCAAACATTTTGAATGGGTTTGGGAGACATTTTGCTTCTTTGTATTCCGATTACCAAATTAGCAGTTCGTTATTCGTCATGTCAGTTTGGTTATTTCTATGCAGTGTTTAACAGGTTGGAAGAAGAGCGAAAAAAGGTTTCCTACTAATGTCCAAATAAATGGACTACATCTGTCTACTAATATTAAAAATATTGTAGGATTTGCTTTTAAAAACATTTTGAAGCTATTTTATAAGCTAAGTACATTTTTAGAGTTGAATTGACTCACATCCTCTCTGACGAAGAGGTGCAATTTGGTCACTGTGGTCAAATCATCTTTTTGCCTTAACTGAAGAGACTGCAAAAAGTTAACTGCACTTGAAACTTGTCCATTGGGAATTGTACTGAAACTTCCAAACCCATTTTTTATAAAAATTAAAAAACAACAAATAGTATAGCAGCACCTAAAAGACTAACAAAACATGTAGTTGATATTGTGAGCTTTCGTGGGCACACCCCACTTCTTCATCTGAAGAAATAGGTTGTGCCCACGAAAGCTCACGATAGCATCTACAAGTTATGTTAGTCTAGCAGCACCTTAAAGACTATTAGTTGTTTTTTAATTTTTTCCTGTTACAGACTAACTCAGCTACCCCTCTGAACCATTTTTATAGGTAAACTTGGCTGGATTAGTTTGTTATTGGTAAGTGTCATTAAATTGTCAGTTTTACCATACACACACACATTAATAAAATATTTCCATTGATAATAATCAAAACTTACTGATAGGCAGATTAAGAAAAATGATGCTTGAGAGCTTAAGTTTAGTTTAAAGATATTAGCCTGTGTATTGTTTCACAATTTGTGTTTTAAAAGTTCTAAATCTTGAACTTGTTAAATCTCAACATCTGTCATTAAATAATCAACAGTCACATCCAGACTTTTGTGGTACTGAAAATTTAAACTACTAAAAATGCTCATATAAAACAATTGATATCCCAATTTAAAAAAAAAAAAGTTTAATTCTACCAACCCTAACGCACAATGGTAATAATTTATGAGCTGGCTCAAACTGGTAACTAGAAATGCTTGTGTCATTTCATAGTGCCATAGATGGGTGCATACTACCTTAGGGATTGCTGACAACAAGCAGATGCTTTTAGGGGTCTGGAAAACACTTTTTTCTCTTTAAACTCATTGTTTTGTAAGTTAGATGGAGTTTATGCAGTAATACACTGCCAAAAACACAGATTTGACTGCCACTTTCAATTTCTGCTCCTTTTGAAATATATTATTGAGGGAAGCATTATTAAAGGAACCATTGCTGTCTAGAACACTAGATATATCACTTTTCAAAAGAAACTTGCAATCTTTAACTTCCTTCTGGATTCTTACTGAAGAGAGTGGTGTGTCAAATTTCATATGTATGTTACTGAGCTACCAGTAACATGCCAATAGGGAAAGTTAGAATTAAGGATGTTAAATATTGGTTAATTTCCTAGTTGAGCAGTGGATAGGCTCTTGTACATTTCAAAGGAGGAATGCAGAAGTGCCTCTGCTGGGGCTCTCCTACATTTCAAAGGAGGAATGCAGAAATCTGCACGCAGCCCGGGCCAGCAGGAAGTCCCGCTGACTCCGGGCTGCACATGGGCATGCCAGCTTTGAAATATACATTTCAAAGCGGAAGCGCCCTCATGGAGCTGACCCCAGGCTCCATGTTACGCTGCCAATTTGAAATGCCATGCGGAGCCCTGTGTCAGCCCGGGGTCCACTGAAATGCCGTATGGAGCCCAGGAACAGCTGGGGAGTTCCCAGCTGAACTGGGCTCTGCGTGCATTTCAAATCGGCAGCGCAACACGGACTCCCCAGCTGACCCTGGGCTCCACGCGGGTGCTGCCACTTTGAAATGCCACCTTGGTGTTTCAAAGGGGCAGTGCCGCACAGCTGATCCCAGGCTCAGCTGTGCAGCGCTGCTGCTTTGAAGCACCCTCTCTTCCCCCCCTTTGCTGCCTCTGTCTGATAGAGGCAGCTAGGGGGGAATCGACTAGTTGACTGACTATCTGATAAGCATTTGCTTATCAGATAGTTGATTAGTCCTTAACATCCTTAGTTAGAATATACCATGTAACATATGAACACAAATTATTAATTGCTGTGGTTACAATTATACTCTTGTACTTTGTTTCAGGAAGAAAATGTGATAGTGACAAAGGATTTCAGTAGAGTAGAAAATGCTTATCAAATGGAAGCAGAGGTATGTATTCATCATAGCAAGGGGAATAACCATTCACCCAGACATAATGAGTTTGTGGATTTAGTCTTTTCTCCACAAAACTAGGAAGGGACAGTTACATACGATACAGCACTGAGCCTTTCCTATGAGGGCCAGCATAAGTAGTAAAATTAAAAAGGCACCTCACAGAACTTTACAAGAAGTAAGCTAGGTTCTAGTGTGATAGACAGAGTTAAGATTTTCTTCATTGTTTGCTGTAGAGTGGATCCCATTCATCCCATCATAACAGGGAGGCTATACTACATATGTTGGATGTTAGAAGGCCACGGCTCTCCTATTTCAATAAAATGAAGTCCTTTTAGGAAATCTCCCTCCCATATTCTTCCTATCAATTGGGGGAAGATCAAAAAGCACAGTGATATCAGCTCAGACTCTCTCAAGGAGCAATGCATATGATGTTTAATATGAAATCAAATAAAAAAGAAAATTAACACTACCCTTGAAGTACATGTAGCATCATCCTTTCTAACAACTCAAGCTAGTAAACACACCAAAATGCGTATTATCCACACATAGCTCAGGTTCAAGATGTTAAACAAATCTATGAGTCAACTAGAAATAGTATTTGCAAGGAGAACATGAATAATACAATATTGACTGACACTGGAAAGGCTAATAAAAGGCATTCAGTAAGGCTTATACAGTTTCTTTGGGGAATGTTTAGAATCCATGCTATATAAGAACACGTGAAACCAAGACCTGTAAAAACAGATAAAAATTCTCCCGGTTTGAAACTTTCACTTTGTGTGCATCACCAACTCAAAGAATAAAAGCCCCAGAACAAAGTAACACATGGCTTCGGGGTTTGTAGACAAATGAATGTTTCAAAGAGCTTGCAAATAAGGTTTCATCCTACAAAACAACTAGCATCACACCAGTTACTTGCTACTTCTGACTAATAAGAGCCAGAACTCTACCACATAGCAAAGATCTGGCCTTAATGCAATATAATCTATCATGTATTAATTAGTAACACAGAATTTAAAAAAAAAAACCTATTAAGATCAGAGTTTTAGATATCTGCAACACTCCAAAAAAAATCTGTTCAAAAAATCTTTTTTCTTATTATAAGCCATTAACACCTATGTAAACTTTTTTTGAAATGTAATCGTGTAAATGTCCTGGCACACCTACTCCCATGCAGCCTGCTCCCTCCCGCTCCAACCCAGCCAGCCAGAGAGGAATGCAGCAAGTGAGTCGTGATACCCCAAACAAACTGCCCCCTGCCTCCACCTCACTGCACAGATGTCAGCATCCACCCCCTCACGCCCACCTATCCACCCTTGTGCAATCTCTCCCCTCAGCCTAGCTGGGAACAAAGATAAAATCTTGCGTCTCAAACTTGCAGGCACCAGCAGTCTAGCTGGAAGTTAGGACAGGACACACAGCATAAACAAATTATCCACCCCTCCTCCACCTCACCCCAAGACACAACACAAAAACTTCCTCTGAAGTCTTGTGAATGGGATATATTTGAAAAATTATGTAAGTTATTAATGCTGCATCAATTTGTTTTTCTATATACGACAGCAAGGCTTAGGTAAACAGCTGAACTAGTTCTTAAATAGAGCAGTGTTGGTTGAGTTCTCGCTATCACCAGTTTTTCTCTACCATTAATTTATGCAACCCACCATCTCCTGCAGTTCTGCTAGACCAGTGGTCCCCAACGCAGTGCCCGCGGGCGCCATGGTGCCCGCCGGGGCATTTATGTGCGCCTGACGAGTGACCAGGGACAGCCCAAGCCATTCTTGCGCCCCGGGTGCGCGGCGCCGCCCCCGGCCGTGCGGTGCATGCGCAGGCCCGCCCCTGGGTGCTCAGCAGCCCCAAAAGGTTGGGGACCACTGTGCTAGACATAAGAATACTCTCCTCATTGCAGTTTTATGAAGGGGCTCAGAGTTGCAGCACAGCTTGTGCAAGCCAACACTCCTCCTCCCTGAAATCCTGCTTCCAGAGCAGCAGTTTGCTTAACTCATAACCTTTAAGGTTACTGTTTAGGCTCTTGTTTGGGACAACTTGAGCATTTTATTATGCTTCAAGCCTTCCCTGATCCAGGGTTTGAGCAGTCTTATGGACATAGCCATCCTCAACCTCCACTGCCCTTTTCTCGGGCATAGCAGAGCAGCCATGTGAGCAGTGGCAAAATCACAAAGGTGCTCTGTATGCAGAGCAGCTCTCTCAGACACTTGACCTGAGATGAAAGATGTCCAAAGTGCTCCCAGTCAGAGTACTCTAACTTTGCTAGAACACCGAGCTGTGAATGGAACAGGCAATAGTGCTCTCCCAATCAACTCAGAGAGCTGTGACATCACCATAAAGAAACCCAAAAAGGAGACATAGGGCAGAGCAAACAGAAATTCTAAGGTTTTGAGCTTGAGGTTTTGACTCTCCTACACTCCTTTTTTGAAGGCATTATTAGAGAGAAGTTAGAAACTCAACTGGGTAAGCACATTATTATATGCAAATATTAGATTTTTTACAGACTTCAAGAACCAAAAAGTTCTATTTCTGAGGTTCAAAAAATAGGCACTGCAGTAGCATCCTTAGCAAGATACATGGTTATTCTGGTGGATGGTGAATTCTTTCCTAAGGATCTCTCAGATAGTGGAGGCCACCCAGACTCTGGCCAGTCAAGTATAGTTAGGCAGGCCAAAAACAACTTGAAAAGCAACTAGCTAAAGGCACAAAAACTATCAGCAAAAATGTTAAGTATTTCAGAAGCAGGAAGCCTGCCAAACAGTCAGTGAGGCCTCTGGATGATCAGTGAAGTTCTTAAGACAGACAAGACTGCTATGGAGAAACTACATTAATTCTTTGTATCTGTCTTCACTGCAGAGGATGTGAGGAAGATTTCCACACATTCTTTTTAGGTGACAGATCTAAGGAACTGCCCCAGATTGAGGTGTTGATAGAGGAAGTTTTGGAACAAATTGATAAACAGTTGGAATGTCCATGATTCAAGAATTGGCCAGCCAAGAAAAGGTTCTCCTCCAATGGGCAAATAGCTTCAGTACTAATTGCACTGGCAAAATAGCAGACTCCTCTGGCACTACCGGTATCAAGAAAACAGTAGCTGCTATGTGACTTAATTCTGACAGTGGCAACAAGGGGAAACTGAAACCCCGTGCTGTGGTACTGGTAGTGCTGACGGAATACCCAGTACCAAGCATCTCAGTGCCTCCACAGATGACGACACCACCTACAGCACACCTCACACACAAGCTACACATCAGCACTCATGAGCAGATCACACCATCTAGTACTGACACCTACTACTACAGATGTGACAGGTTAAATGGTAAGCATCACCCTTAAAGGGTGATGCTTACAGATTCTGGTTAACTGTTAATTGGTGGGGGCTGCTCCTATCCTGTGAGGGGCCCGCTGCAGACAGGGCTGCTTCAGTCACCTCCCGCCCGGGCCCCTTTTAATCAGTTTACATCCCTACCTACTACATTGGTTAACGGCATTATCAAACATAATAGAGTGGACTTTCTGTCCTCCACAGAAGCTTCCTATTGGCAGAAAGGCACTCCAGAGGGCGGTCCAGTGATGGCTTTGCTTTTGGTCAGTCCTCAAGGGGGTAGAGGTCTATTTAATTCTTTTTCTGTTTACCTTTTCTTTTCCCTCCCTACTCCTGTTCACTGCTCGCTACTTGTCATGCATAACAAAATTATGGAGAGACTGAGCTGCAGAATGAAAATTTTCTTACAATAATTTCTTTTCTGCTATTAGTGCCTCCTACTATTCTACCCAACCTAGCTGGCTTTCTGCCAAGGATCAGCCTTTTGTTTGCATATTTTCCATGTAGGGAGTTCGCCTGGTATACAGTTAATGCATTGGTCATTGATGTTATGCTTATAAATATTTTTCTCTGAGTTTTCTACACAGCTGTGGAATGACTCACCTGTCAGCAAGAGGGGGAAGGGAGTATGGCCAGCATGAGCTGCATTGCAGCTATGAATCAACACTGAAAGCTGCAAGGGAGAAGAGTGGCCCTGTGCATAGCAGAATTGTGGGAGATGCTTCTAGCAGAAAGGAAATTATTAATTAAACAAATTTCTATTTCGTGCAACAGTTCTGTGAATTATAATTGCTCAGTAGTAAGAGAAGGACTGAACAGATGCAATAAGTGTCCCAGCAGTTACTGTGTTCAAAGAGTCTTGAGAGCATATTAGTTTGAGCATCAAACTCTAGCAAAAAAATCTCCCATGGCACTGCTCCCTAGTCCCCTTTGTGCACTGAGTTAGCGCTGTGGCAGAAGCACACAGGAAGCCCTCAAAGCACACAAACATCAGGACTCACAGTGGTCTTGGTCTCGCCCCATTTACAGAAGTAGAGTTCTCTCTGTAACAGAGCCCTCTGAACAAATGAGTTATTCACAAATTGAAAGTCACACTCTCCAATATATTTTTGGATGCTTCCCAGAGTCATGCAAATGTAAAGTATCTGTTAGCCCAGTTCAACTGCGTGATTTTGGTATCTGCCCTTAAGTAAATAAAGAAATTATTTAAGATTGATAGTGTATATCGTAAGAAATATAGCAAGGTAGCATTCTCTTTGCGTTTCTTGTTTAGTGTTTGTATGAAACTAATAGTTTTTCAAAAAGACAAAGGAATGTCCAAGACAAAAAGTTATAACGGAATTAATATACTTCATTACTTGAGGACAAAATGTTTTATCCTGTAGTGATGACACAATGGGGAAGAAATATGGGGGAGGGGGGGAATCTGATATCTTGAAAAATCAATTTAATCTAACCATGAACCCTAAATACTAAAATTGCCTGAATCATAATTAAATATGTTTGCATGACATTACTATAGGGCAGAGTTAAGGTTGTTTTGGTGTCTTAATTGTGCATTTCTTAACATGTTTAAATATTACTCATATTCCCAGGGTTTTAATGCTTGGTTTTGGGATAATTACAACATTCCTGTTACTTTTTTTTATTTTTACCCATAAGTTACTGAGATATACTTTTAGCCTTAACTTTTTTTTTGCAGGGGAAGAGCAAGAAACACAGATTTAAATAAAAGTTGTATTTCTTGGCTTTTATCCTTAAAATTCAGTATTAATAAAAGATTAGTCACTAAAAACTGAGTTTAGTCTTCATGTAAGTGCATGTAAAAATTGTACTACAGTTTTCCTTCCTGTTATATCTTCTTCACCCCATTTGCCTAGTTTTCTGAGTAATCATTCCTGAAGTAGTATTTGTCATTTGTACTTGCCTGAGCTGTCTTCAAAATGCAAGAATTAGTGACACAAAGCTCATACCACCTTTAAGGGCACGTTTTCATTTCTCCAACTTGCTAATGTAACAAAAATTCTAGAGTTCCACACAAAGAACATTTTCAGAATCCATTATTTTAATTTTGCTGCAAAACAACGATCAATTAACTGTAAGGCTGTTGGCATCTTCTAGGCAAATAGCAATAGAGGTATAGGGTTGTTCTTAAATATAATGTTTGCAATATATCCTTGTAATTAAGTCACTGAAAACAAAGTTGCTTTTGTAATATACTTATGTTCACTTACAGGTCTGCATTACATTTAGCGATTTTGGAAAAATGCAGAACATTTGCAACTTACTTGTTGAGAAACTAGGTAGTTCTGTTATCATCACTCCACCTCACTTCTACCATACAGCGGAGGCTGTAGATACCCTTCGGTAAGTTCTCCCTCTCCTCTCCATACAAATGCACAGCCTCCAAAAGCATTTTCACAATACATAATCCACACTGTTGTCTCCCTGTTGCCCACTCCTACTTAAAGGAAAATTCAAGAAAAAGTTATACAATTTTTATAAATCCAATTCCAGTTAGCTTGCAAATGGTAAAACTTAATCTTGCATAGAGGCTGCAATGCCCTTGTATAAAGGCAGGAAATAAGCTTTTCCATGATTCCGACAGTAAAAACAATCTGTTTTTAATGTGCTCAGTCAGCATATCTGTTTTTTAGAGGATGGGGTTAAATCAAAGCAAATAATTTTGTTTAGGATTTCTTTGTGAAGGTACAAGCATTTAACAGCCTTCATCCACTTCCCCAAGTGCTGCTGTTGACCTTCCTTCTCTTAGCTTTTGACAACAAACTTTGAAATACACCTTTCTAAAGAAACTCCATTTCAGTTACTTTGAGGAGAAAGAAATGCTGTCTAACATCAAAACATTCTCCTATAGCACCTCAGCAATAGAGGGAGAGTTAATTTGCCATGAAGGACATGAGACAAGTATTCAGTGGTTGATAAAGGAAGGTGCCTGGGGAGATTAACTACATTTATCTTCCCCTAGTTTTTCAGTTCACATTGGAGTTGAACTGAAAGAGCATTCCAAAGCCTGTTTCCCCATTGAAACTACACACACACACACAACCCTTCTCCGTCTCATCTGACGATCAGACTCTACAAATCAGCACAGCTGCTTCCAAGAAACAAGTTCAGTCATCCACTGATTAAAAAATTTTGAAATTGCCACAGAGGTGTGGTTGTGAGTAATACGTATTTAAATTTCTAGTCATGAGATTGTTAGCACAATGGAGTTTTCCCTTACAAGCTTTCTCCTCTGCATGCTCTCCATTTTTAACTATCAAGCATATGACTGGGGAAGTAGATGCACCTAGCATCTATGTAGTCACAAAAATAATGATTTGTCAAGAGTTTCCGAGCTATAGTTGGATCAACTAAGTTATCTTGTTTTTTACCTCCCAGACGTCAAGTGTGTCTTGCTGCTGTTGGGAACACACGTCGAAAAGCTCAAGAAGTCTGTCGACTGTTTGGCCAGTCACTGGGAAAACCACTGCTAATCAGAGAAGAAGAAATGAAAGAATGGGAAGGCCAAATAGACAATCACTCATCCAATTCCTCAGACACAATGACTTTGCAGCAGAGAATCCAAAGTGCCACTATTTATGCTTCTTCTAAAGTATTTGCTATTTTTGAGATAAAGGGAAGAGAAAAGAGGAAAAAACAAGCTTATCTAGAAGCATCTTAAAGCATTTTTTATATTTGTGTCTGACAAATCTAGGAATAAATTTATATACTTTAAAGTACACATTTATTCAGTTTTTCAGACCTGCATCTTTCACTATAATCAGGAAAAACTAGTTATAAAATTAGTTCTTCCCTGGCCCCCCATAAGACCAAATTGTTCTCAGAACTACTTGGAGATATGCAAGTAGTTTTATTGTGGTTTTTCAAACAAATTAAAGGTAGACACCCCAAGCTACACTGAAATCATTGGCAGTTTCCATGAGAGGAGAGAAAGGTTCAAAGTATTTGTACAGATTTCATGCCATCACTAGTATTCCTCTCTTTTCTCCACTCTTATTTACAAAGGGTAGAATAGGAAGTTCCTGCATATAACTTTTTTGTCTGATAAATGTGCCTTTAGCACATTTATTTTCTCTCTTACACCTGGAAAAAGACTGATTAAATATTATATTTCTTAGACATTAGCCTGTGTCCTAAGAGTTGGTTTAAACATATTAGGCAGAGGTAAGTAGCTCAGTGTAAACTCTTTCCAAGAAGTAGATATTCACATTATAGATTTACTTACTGCAAATATCCACTAGAACTTGCTAACATTTTAGTCCCAGTTGGCCTCTATGTAGATCTGTGCCGTTCAACTAGTTTGAATAAATTACTTTTGATGAAACAGTGCACTCTAGACTGTTTAGCTTGCACAAAAGCTAAAATATTTGATGTGCACAATGTTTAGTTCTGTTAGCTGCAATGCAGTGATATTTAAAGCTTTCCTCCCAAGCTAGTGAGAACTAAATTATTCATTGTCCTCAATTCACAATATTCTGAATATATATATAGAGAGAGAACAAGAGAAAGCACGTTTTACTTGAGTAACCTCAACATAATACATCACTGAATGTGATGCAGTCAGCTGTAATAGAACTAAAACAAGCCATTAACATACACATCAAAATAAGCCATTAACATATGTTTCATACAGAAATTCAATTTTATTTCTTTACTGAAATAATTTACAAATAGGTTTTACTCATGCTTCAGTCATGGGGTAGATTTTTCTCAGCCATGGTTGCATGATATATTTAAATCCATCATGTCTACTGAAGTAAGCTGTCAGATCAGGATGGTGTATCTGCAGAAAGAATTTTACAAATTGATTGATAACATCAACATTACTGAAAAAGGCTTGGTGATTTAACTGTACTGAAGCTATTATGATTAGTTTTTTTAAAAAAAATCTTGAATAGCTGTTATTGTTTTGATGGCACAAACTCAGTGAAATTAAGAAGTAGAAAAGCAGGTAGAATGTACTGTACAAATTTTAGTTTTCCAAGAGGTTGGAGCACTTTACAAATAAGCCTTACCTCGGTCAGGTTATTAAAGATAAGGAGACTAAGTGATTTGTCCAAATTGGACTGAGTCAGTGAAATCCAGAAATAAAGCCCATCTTTTGTAGCAGCCTGTTCACAACAGACACCAAATTGATATTTTAGAAAATCCTAAAGTCATGCAGCTGGACTGTAGGAAGGTGAAAGTAGGCAGTACTTAAGATTATTAGCATTCTGTACCCATTGAAGATATGTATACAAAAATACAGCAGTATCATTGAATTTGTACCTGTACAATTTATGTAAAGTTTGCATATCTGCTTTTCCTGTGACCTCTCTCTATTATTTCAGAATATTGACCTACTTATACTGAGTTGATCAAAAGATGTTTGATTACAAAAGGGTAAGAAACAAGTTAAAATTAAAGATAACTTCACTCCTGCAAATGTACTACCTCTAATCCCATAATAATTGTTATCTCTTCCTCAGAAATGTAAGCTATAGACTTGCCAAATCTGTTGTCCTGCTTAACAAGAATTTGGCAGTGAGGAGTGTCTCTTAGATCCTATAATGTAAAAGGACAAATAAAAATAAGCCACAAGGAAGTATTCACAGACAAAGTTCTATTCCCCTAGCAAATCAAATTTTAAAGAGTCCTATTACAAGTTAGCCTTTTGGAAATATTTGATCGTTTACATAGGCAAAAGACTTTTATTTTGTGGCAAGATTCATCACCATTAACTTTTGGTTTACATTTAATATAGTTATTAATTTCTTATCAAAACTATATGATAAAACCTTGGCATATCTGAAGCACTTCTGAAAATTCAATATCACAAAGGACAAGATCCTCAGACTTTGTTTAGTCCTGTTTGTGTCACCTCCAGTGGAGAAAGGGGGACTTAGAACTATAGGGAAATAAACATTTCTTACCTTATTATTTTCTGTTACCAGCTTCTCTCCAAATTAATTACTAATTGGCTAATGCCCTTCTCCCCACCCCAACTGTACAGTTTGGAGGCAGTGTTATTACTGGAAGCTCCAGGGTAGGCATGTGAACAAGTAGTCAAGTAGCACTATCAACCACTCGATCACCTCCCACCCCCACTGCTCTGAACTCAAGGGACAGAGAGGAGCTGGCGCACAAAGACACTGGCTCAATCTCTGGTCTCCCCTCAGGTCTCAGGACAACCCCTTTCCCCCCATTGCCCCTATGCATTCTTAAAGGGACTGAGCAGCGGCAGCCTGTCCCGCGGGTCAATCTCAGCACAGGCCTCCTCTCCGCTCCCCATTGCCACTCTAAATTTTTAAAGGGACAGAGCAGCGGCAGTTGGTCAGAGCAGAGGCAGCTGCTCCTCTCTGTCCCTTTAAGGGTGCGGTGTGGCGGATGAGGAGGGTTGTGCTGAGACCTGGAAGTGAGTTCTGTAACTGCCTTTCCCTAACAACTAGTCAAGTAGTTGATGGAAATTCCATCCTAGCAGATTAATCACTACTTAACATCCCTACTCCATGACTAAGCTCTGCCTTTCATTTCAGGCCACCAGGAGAGATCTTCTGCAGCAACCCTTTATTAGCATTAAGACAACTTAATGTTTTAAATTAACTTTAAGACAAGTCTCACTTTAGAGATAACCAAAGTTAATTATAATAGAACAACACGCAGAAATTAAAATCCTTGCATCCCATATATAGAATTGTATAAGCTAAGGAATTATGTGGGAACAAGCCCAGTATCATGTAGCTATGTTTCTTAGGCCATGTCTACACTAGGAAACTATTTCAAAATTACTAAATTTAACTTATGAACTCCTCCTGATTTAACAAATTTGAACTTGTGCGTCCTCCCTCTATGGAGGCATCAAAATTAGTCTGAAATAGCATGTCCACATTTAACAGAGCCTGCCTCAGACTTAGAGCCCCCAGAAGCACTCTGGAGAATACGCCAGGAGGGCAGATACTTCCTGTGGCTGTTTGGTCCAGCAAACTGCAACAAGTGTTTACAGGGGCTCCTCTCCATGCCCGCATCTCACGAGGCACTCCTCCGCTGCCTCCCCCCTCACAGGACAGAAAAGAGATGCAGTGGGCACATGTCTACCACAGCACTGCCACCATGAAGCCAGAGCTGCTGCAAAGCAGTGCCATGCTCTTGGCTCTCGTGCTGCACCTCATGGTGCAGTACTTTGAGAGTGCCCGCATGTTGCTGCAGCAGGAACAGGATGAGGAGGATGAGCACAAACCTCAACATGGCCCGTGGGCTCTGCTCAGCCAATTCCTGGTGCTCCTGCTGCTGCGCATGCTCCTCAAACCCCTGGACACAATGGAACGCTGCTTGTGGAGGAGGGAGATGAGCTCAGACTGGTGGGACTGCATCCTCATGCAGGGATAGGACGATCAGCAGTGGCTGCACAACTTGTGCAGGGGCAAGGCCACCTTCCTCAAACTCCATGAGTGGCTCGCTCAGGCGACAGGACACCTGACTGAGACCTGACATCCCCACGCAGAAGCGTGTGGCTATTGCTCTCTAGAAGCTTGCCATGCCGGACAGCTACCGCTCACTTGGGAACCAGTTCGGAGAGGGGAAATTCAGAGTTGGGGCTATGCTTGTGCAAGTAGCCAAGACCATCCACCACGTCCTGCTATGGAGGTCGTCACTCTGGGCAATGTGGACAGCATCGTCAATGGCTTTGCCTGCATGGGCTTCCCTAACTGCAGGAGTGCCATAGTCAGCACATACATTCCCGTCTTGACCCTTGACCACCGGGCCTCAGAGTTCATCAGTCACAAGGGGTACTCTCCATGGTGTTGCAGATGCTCGTGGATCACAAGGGACGCTTCACTGACATCAGTGTCAGATGTTTGGGAAAGGCACATGATGCCCACATCTTCAGGAATTCCTGTCTTTTCTGAAAGATGCATGCTGGCACTTTTTTCCCAGTCT
This sequence comes from Pelochelys cantorii, assembly GCA_032595735.1. NCBI lineage: Eukaryota > Metazoa > Chordata > Testudines > Trionychidae > Pelochelys > Pelochelys cantorii. The sequence goes on along the minus strand of CM064328.1, from coordinate 59,294,458 downwards.
GCACCATCAGAGTCAGAGAGTGGACATGCCCATCATGATCCTGAGTGACACAGTCAACCTCTTGCTCCCTTGATTCATGAAGCCATACATGGGCATCCTGAAGCACAGCAAGGATGAGTTCAACACCAGGCTGTGCAGGTGCAGAATGGTGGTGGAATGTGCATTTGGGTGTTTAAAGGGGAGGTTCAAGAGACTCCTCACCCATCTAAACGTCAGCGAGCGCAACATCCCCTTCGTGGTGGCAGCCTCTTGTGTGCTCCACAACCTGTGTGAAAACAAGAGGGGGGACTTTTCTGCCAGGGTAAGGGGCTGAGGTAGAATGCCTGGATAGGGAGTTTGAGCAACCGGACACCAGTGCCAGTTCTGAGATTCTCCCCCAGGGCTCTCCACAAGGGGCCCCTGCCCTCCCTGTGTGTGCCTGCCTTTCATTCCCCACCCTTCCCTTTCTCTGCCCTCCCTTCCCCTGCAGAGCAAGCAACAAAGAGATCATTCTTGAACAGATCAATAGGGGAGGGAATGGGAAAAGAACCTGGAATGGGGGAGGGGGGCGCCTGTGTTCTGTGTATGAAGCCTAGCCTTAATCTCTGAGCCAACACTGAAGGTCTCAGTTCAGACGATGGCGATGTGTTTCAAGCAACGCCATATGTTGCCCAGAAAGCGGGCACTTTCCAGCCGGGGCACAGATGTACGAAGGGATCATTGCAACACACGTGGCCCAGGGACATGAGAAGGTGCTGGCCAGACCAGGAGATTGTGGGCGGGAGGAAAGGATGCGGCAGCTTAGCTTTCTACTGTGTCCTGCACACAATGGGTCCGGCACTTGCGGCATCCCGCAGAGAGAGAACTTCTATTGCTGCCCACTGGAGATGGGAGGGAGGATTGAGGGAGGTGTATGTGAGCAGCAGATGCCACTTACTGGAGAGAGTGCTAATGGGTTCCCCCCTCCTTTTCCTCCTCCCAGCAAGTTCCATGCACAATATCACTCTCCTCTGTATCACTACACTTGATCAGGAACTAATGCTGACTGAGTGCGGGCATGCCCCTTGTCTATGTGTGGCACCACTGTGTGGTTCCATGACTCCAGACTACTTAGTAGCTTGTCATGGGAAGGTGTCCCACTACGGAGGCTGGAGTAAGGCAGGCCTCTCTGCAAACCTTGTGAGAGGGAACGAGGGATTCCTGTATGAGAGCGTCACGGAGCTGAGTGCTCCAGACTAATGCTCCTTGTGCAGACATGTGAACAAGCTGTTCTGCAAGCCCCAGGCCCAGTAGGCCGAGAGAGGAGCACGTAGCCACTCAGCCCATCACCTGACCCTGCTTGTAGATAGTGAAAGTTGGAAAATTCATCAGAAGTGCCCTCCCTGGGGTCGTAGGAAGCCTGGTAGACATCCTGGTGGGGGAGACAGGGGACTGGCTCCAAGATGAGGAGCAGCTCCTGGCTCGCGGATATCACCACCTGGCTGGCTGCCTCCTCCTCCTGCACATTGTCATTCTCCTTCTCTGTCATCCCATCCTCCTGCAGGCGGACGCCAGGCGGGGTGGTGGAGAAGGTGACCAGCCACCCTCCCAGGATGGCATCCAGCTGTTTGTAATAGTGGCAGGTGTGAGGTGCTGCCCCAGAGCATCATCTCTTCTCCCTGGCCTTCTGTTAGACCTGGCGCAGTTCTTATTTTGAGCCTGTACTGCTCCAGTTTCCTGCTATGGCCTCTCTCTGCCAGACTGGCAGCAATCCTCCCGTAGATGTCAGCATTTCTCTCCTTGGTGTGGAGATCCCGGAGGTTGGACTCCTCCCCCCACACCTTAATGAGGTCCAGGATCTCTGTACTAGTCCAGACTGGAGCTCTTCTGCATCTCTGGGGAATGGAGTCCATTGGAGCAGCAGAACTGCTGGCAACCATTAGAGGCTCTGAGGGAGCATTGGCAGTGCTCATGTCTCACAGTGGTGCTTGCTCGCACAGGGCTTGCGAAGCTGGCCATGTGGGACAGGCACGTCTCCTGTTCCTGAGACTTTTAGAACTCTGCAGAAGGAGAGCAGCAGTGGAGACACCAGGTGTGGCCAAAGCAGTCAGAACTGGCAGCTGCGGGAGGCCTCCGGAGGCCACTTAGTTTGAATTAGCGGCACCATACTAATTTCAGACTAAGGTAATTTCAGACTAAGGGCACATCTACACAGCAGGGCTTAACTTGAAATAAGCTACGCAAATTGAGCTAGGTCAGTTGCATAGCTTATTTTGAAATTGGGAGCATCTACACAGCCCTTATTTGGAAATAGAACTCTTCCTCTGACTTCCCTTACTCCTCATATATGAGGGTTATAGGAGTCAGAGTAAGAAGTCCTCCAGCTTGACAGTATTTTGACACTATTTCGAAATAACTGCCTGCTGTGTAGATGCGGACTAAGTTATTTCGAAATAACACTAATTATATCGAAATAATGTTGCTATGTAGACGTACCCTGAGGTCCTAGTATAGACTGGGCCTTCGAGACACTCCCTACCCTAAAACAGCTCTCTCACAGATATTCTCTCGGAATTATTTTGGGAAGGTTTTATGGTCTGAATTATACAAGAGATCTGATTAGATGGTCACTGCAGTCCCTTCTGGACTTGAAATCTGTGAATCTATGTTTCCCCTTTGTTGCCAACACTGGGTTCTCAAAGTACAAAAACACACTGCACAGGTATCTGTCAGACACAAGCAGTTTATTTTCTGACAGCTATCAGCTGCGCCCCTTAACTAAAGAAAAACATGATAGGAAAAGCGGCGTCTTACATCCCTTCTTCAAGCTTCATGATAGGAAAAGTGGCGTCTTACATCCCTTCTGCGGACGAAGCGAGAGATCATCTAGGCTTCCAAAGCGCCGGTACCAAAGCCCATCGGTGAGGTCCAAATTGCCATACTGTTGTGCAGCTTATATACAGGTTTTTACCCTGTTTTGCAGTATGGAAGTTTCCGGGGGTTGAGTTTAAATATATTCTGGACTCTGGCTGTGTTAATCTTACCGGTGATTAGATACGGGAGTGCCAGGCCGAACCTCACTTCTGTGCAGAGACACTCAAAAATCATAGTCAGCCCACAGTATCATTTGCTTACCTGTGTCTCTGGGGTAACAGTATCTTTGGGAGTTTGTACTCCAAATTTTTCCCCCGTCCTTCTTGGATACTTTTGATGTTGGCAGCAATCAATAGATTGCTTTGCTGGCTTTTGATAGTGAGAGTTGTGGTCTCTTTACAGTCTCAGCTGCCAATATATTTAGTATTTCCTGCAATAGTGCCTCCCCTGTAAGTTTGAATGCACAAAATATCAGTTTAGCATGAGTGATGACTATTTATGGGTGAAACATGGGGTATGTCTACACTGCAATACTGTTTCAAAATAACTAGCACTATTCTGAAATAACTGAAATAGTGTCAAAATACTGTCAAGCTGAAGGAGTTCTTACTCCGACTCCTCTAACCCTCATTGTACGAGGACTAAGGGAAGTCAGAGGAATCACAGAATCATAGAGCTGGAAGAGACCTCAGGAGGTCATCAAGTCCAGCCCCCTGCCCAAGGCAGGACCAATCCCAAGACTTAAGAACCTCTAAGGATGGAGATTCCACCACCTCCCTAGGTAACCCATTCCAGTGCTTCACCACCCTCCTAGTGAAATAGTTTTTCCTAATATCCAACCCAGACCTCTCCCACTGTAACTTAAGACCATTGCTCCTTGTTCTGCCATCCATCACTACTGTGAAAAGCCTCTCTCCATCCTCTTTGGAACTTCCCTTCAGGAAGTTGAAGGCTGCTATCAAATCCCCCCTCACCCTTTTCGTCTGCAGACTAAACAAACCCAAATCCCTCAGTCTCTCCTCATAGGTCATGTGCTCCAGCCCCCTAATCATTCTGGTTGCCCTCCGCTGGACCCTCTCCAATGCATCCTCATCCTTTCTATAGTGGGGGGACCAGAACTGGACACAATACTCCAGATGTGGCCTCACTAGAGCTGAATAAAGGGGAATAATCACTTCTCTGGATCTGCTGGCAATGCTCTTCTAATGCAACCTAATATGCCATTAGCCTTCTTGGCTACAAGGGCACACTGTTGACTCATATCCAGCTTCCCATACATTGTAATCCCCAAGGGTATGTCTACACTAGCCCCCTAGTTCCAACTAGGGTGGCTAATGTAGACATTCGAACTTGCAAATGAAGCCCGGGATTTAAATATCCCGGGCTTCATTTGCATGTTCCCGGGCGGGCGCCATTTTTAAATGCCCCGTAGTTCGAACTGACTGCCTGCGGCTACACGTGGCAGTCAGAAGTTAATCCAAACTAAGTCCTTAGTTTGGATTAACTGTTACTCCTCCTGCAATGAGGTGTAACAGTTAATCCAAACTAAGGATTTAGTTCGGATTAACTTCTGACTGCCGTGTGTAGCCGCGGGCAAGTCAGTTTGAACTACGGGGCATTTAAAAATGGTGCCCACCTGGGAACATGCAAATGAAGCCCGGGATATTTAAATCCCGGACTTCATTTGCAAGTTCGAATGCCTACATTAGCCACCCTAGTTCGAACTAGGGGGCTAGTGTAGACATACCCCAAGTCCTTTTCTGAAGAATTACTACTTAGCCAGTCGGTCCCCAGCCTATAACAATGCTTGGGATTCTTCCGTCGAAGTGCAGGACTCTACACTTGTCCTTATTGAACCTCATCAGATTTCTTCTGGCCCAATCCTCTAATCTGTCCAAGGTCACTCTGGACCCTATCCCTGCCCTCCAGCATATCCACCTCTCCCCCTAGCTTACTGTCTTGCTGAGGGTGCAATCATCCCCTCGTTCAGGTCATTAATAAAGATATTGAACAAAACCGGTCCTAGAACAGATCCTTGGGCACTCTGCTAGAAACCGACCGCCAACCTGACATCGAGCCGTTGATCACTACCCGTTGGGCCCGACAGTCTAGCCAGCTTTCTATCCATCTTACAGTCCATTTATCCAATCCATACTCCCTTAACTTACTGTCAAGAATACTGTGGGAGACCGTATCAAAAGATTTGCTAAAGTCAATGTGTATCACCTCCACAGACTTTCCCATATCCACAGAGCCAGTTACCTCATCATAGAAGCTAATCAGATTGGTCAGGCACGACTTGCCCTTCGTGAATCCATGTTGACTATTCCTGATCACTTTCCCCTCTTCCAAGTGCTTCAGAATGGATTCCTTGAGGATCCCCTCCCTGATTTTTTCAGGGACTGAGGTAAGGCTAACTGGTCTGTAGTTCCCTGTATCGTCCTTCTTCCCTTTTTAAAAGATGGGCACTACATTTGCCTTTTTCCAATCATCTGGGATCTCTCCCCATCTCCATGTGTTTTCAAAGATAATGGCCAAAGGCTCCGCAATGACATTTGCCAATAGAGGAAGTGCTCTCTATTTTGAAATAAGTGCTGTGTAGACGCTCCCTGATATTTTGAAATAAGATACGCAATTGACATAGCTCAATTTGCGTAGCTTATTTCAAGTTAAGCTCTGCAGTATAGACGCACTCATGGTTTCCCTAATAGCCACTAACTTAGAATCCATTGCTCATCACATATCACATCAACATTTTGAGCAAGGCAGAACCTGAGCCATCTCACTTCAATCAAGGCTGAACCACTTGTTTGCCATTAAATTGGCTTTCCTTACTAAATATATTAAAAACATTTGGTATAACTGAAGCTTTGTAATTACTATGCCATGTGTCATCATTGTTATGGTTTATGGGGTCTTTTGGAAAGAAATACCCTTCTGAAGTTGAGACTATGTCTTTCACTGGTGGAACTACTGCTGCACTAACAGCAGGCTCCCAACATTTATGAAATGTCTTTGTTTTATACAGGTTATACCTTGCTGGTCCAGCACCCTTGGGATCGAACTGGTCTCGAATCAGGGAATTTTCTGGACCAGAGGAGGTCAATGCAGTGTGTGGGGAAGGAGGGGTCTGTTTTCCTTTGGCCCCACAGGGGTTCTGTTTTTCCCTAGGCAGCTCCACTGCCACCCAGGACTCTGCTTTCCCCACAGCACCGGGGAAAGGGAGTTCTACTTTTCGCCTGTGGCTTAGCTGCTGCTCGGGGCTCCAATCCCCTGCCAGGACTCCGTTCTCCCTGCAGTGGCCGGGGACTCCACTACTGTCCAGAGTTCCACTCTCCCCCTGGTGGCTTTGCTGCCACCTGGGGCTCTGTGCTCCCGCTGGTGGCCAGGGGTTCCTCTTTGTCCGCAGTGGTACTGCCACTGCTTGGGGCTCCACTACTGCTTGGTGGTTTCACAATCCCCCCACCAGCCCTGCTGCTGCCCAGCAGCTCCCCGCTCCACCAAGCAATTCTACTGCCACTTGGGGGGCTCTTTGCTCCACTTAGCATTTCTGCACTCCCGCCTGCCTTAGCCCTGCTACACAGCTAACCAGGAGCTGCCAAGGTAAGTGCCAACCAGCCAGAGCCTGCACTCTGCACCTCCTCCTGCACCAGACTCAGGTGGCGGCCCCCTCCCATACTTCAAACCCATTGGCCCTCGCTCAGAGGTTACACTCCCTCCTGAACCCTAACCTGCCTCAGCCTGATAAAAGTGAGTGAGGGTCAGGGAGAGCAAGCAACAGAGCAAAGGGGGATGGAATGAGTGGGGTGGAGCCTCAGGGAAGGGGCAGGTCAACTGTGTTTGGGCTTGTGTTGGCATAGACAGCTGACAACCCTAACAGGTAAACATACTGGATTGTTTGTGAAAAGTAATTTGCTAGGTGTTCCTGGACACCTGCAAGACTGCTAACCTGTTCCCCCAGGCTGGCAAGCATCCAATTAAGTGTTGCAGGAAAAACCTAGTACAACTCAATGCTTTACTCAGTGTAGCTGAATTATTTTGAACATGGGGAGAGATTTTTCACAGGCTTCTCTGTAATCTCAGGAACATGCAGCTTTGTAGGGTGCAGAATCTTTATGTGCCTGTGTTCTGGTTACAGAGCGCCTGAAGTGCCCCTTTGGCTTTACCTGGTTTGGGCTTTGGCTTTACTCCCCTACCCCCAGCGCAGTGGGGCTCAAGCAGTCCCATGTTCAGTCCTCTCTTCTGGGGTCATGCAGTCATTTTTTTGTCAGAATGGAGGCCATAGAGTGCAATGAAGTTTGAGAGCCCCAAGCACTAGGCTGTCCTGGCTCCAGAAATCTAGCTAGAAGATAAGAAAATAGATGGTTACAGACAGGCAGTAGAAGAAGCAATGAGATGGTATTGGTCAACCTGCTAGGCTGCTGGGGCATGAATACAAACGTAATCATTGATAAGTTTTTGTGCGCATCACAGGAAATGGGAATTTTAAGGAGATTTTTAAGGAAGATGATTAGGTAGATTTGTGGATGGCTACAGCAAGATCCTCTCAAGTGTGAAGGACAGCATGGAAAAAGTCATGAAGGCACATATTGAAATTTTACCAAGAGGGAAATGGAGGACCCCATTATGGGCCGATTGGAGGCAGGAGTCGACATCTTGATGGTGAATGAGCAATGACAGACTAGGAAGGGCTTTCAAAGTGAAGACAAGTAGCTATGTTTGATGAAATGGAAAAGGGAATTAAGGGATTAAGAGAAAGGTAACATGGTCAAAGGGACAGGGTAGGAGAACGATCTTTGCAGCGGTATTCTAAATGGACATGAGTGGGGCAAGACTGCATTTGTCCAAGCTAGAGATAAAGCTTGTTGTAGCACTGTGGATGGATAAGAAAGGTCATATCTTACATATGTTACAAAGAAAGAACCTGCAAGATTTAGATCAAGGGTGGGGAACCTCAGGCCCAGGGGCTGGATGCGGCCCCCGGCTTGCCTGGATCAGGCCTCCAAGGCTCAGGAATCCCCTCACATTAGGGAGCCTGCACTGGTGCTCCAGCCCCCCTGCCATCCACCCACAGGCTGGAGCCCACAAAATCTACTAGCCTGAGGGCCCCCAGGCTCTGGTGTGCAAGGGAAATGTGAGGAGTATCTTTTTCTCTCTCAGTTAGGGGCTTCTCACTTTGCTTCTCACTCCTGGGCAGCCCCTGACTCATTCTTCTGTGGGTCAGTGGCTCCCAAAGCAAAAAAAAAGGTTCCCTGCCCCTGATGTAGATAGATGTAGCCTTGATGTGTGGACCTACAAAGTTCTGTGTAAAAAATAATGCCCAGTTTATGGGTCTTAGTGACAAGCAGGGTGTAAGTGTTGTCTATAGTGACTGAGAAAGGAAATAGTGGATAGGATTGGAGGGTAAAATTGAGCCATGTTGAGCTTGAATTGACAACTAGACATTCACAAAGGAGATGTCAGAGACAGTTTTAGTTTGGACAGAATGATAGGTCTGGAGTAGAGGGCTGGATCTGTGAGTCATCAGCACTAAAAGTCTGTGGTTACAGATGACATTACCTAGAGATAAAGTGGAGAGGGAGAAGAGAAAGGGACTAAGGAATCTGGACAGAACCCCCCATCCGTGAAAGATGAAAGGAGAATGAGGACACTGAAAAGTGAATTAAAAAAACAAAAGGAGAACCAGGAGGACAGTCATGGAAACCAGGGGAGGACAAGGTTTCCAGAAAAAGGGTATGATCGACCATGTTGAAAGCAACTGACAGGTCAAGGAGAATAAGGATGGAGTGCTCATTCCTAGTTCAGAAGAGGTCATATAAGTCTTTGATATAAGTGGTTTCAGTAGAGTACAAGAGGAAGAAGCCATATTGGAAAGAGTATAGGATAGACTTGGAAGAGAGGAACTCTGACAGTGCATTCGGTGGATTTAGAGATAAAAGCTGGAAGGGAATTGGCAGTTGTATGCCATGGTTCATGGGCCAAGTGGGAAGAAGGAGGGGTTAAAAGTGGCAGGAAGGGGGGTGGAGAAGCCTGATAGCCCACCATGATCTGCTCTGGAGTAGAAGTGTGACAGGAGAGGTCTCCCTAAGAGAGGGCAGCTGCAGAGGCAGTGTCAGATAAGGGGATCCATGACCTCTGTGAGAGCCAGCAACCGGAGGGAGTCAGATACAAAGAACTTGTGGATGACTGAGATCCTTCTGGAAACAGGATGGGTGTTCCAGAGACAGCAAGAAAAGTGGAAGGTGGGGTGGGGTGAGGTTAAGAATAGTAACAGAAGAAGGACAGAGCTGAAGGCAGAGAAAGTGGAATGGAAGGAAGCGCCAGGATTAGGGCCAATGTCATCAGAGGTAAGGAGCATGCAGGACCTACGTTTGTGTTTGGGGGAAAGAGGAACAAGTAGAAATATGGTAAAAATGGTAAGGGTAAGGAGAGAATCACAAAGAGGATATGGAACTAGAGGGAAAAGGAGGATGACAGAGTCAGTGGCAGATGGACAAGATTACAAAAAGATTAAAACCTGCTGTCTGAGCAAAGTGTTATGGGGCAGAGCTCTCCATTTTCAGTGCCCTTTGGTGTAATTTCATTTTTGCCTCCCTGCCTCCAGAGCTTTCCAGAATGCGAGCTCAGCTGAACACCAAACCTACAAAAGTTTTGTGTAACAGTGTTGCACTATTACAGCAACATTATCAGCTTACATTTGACTTACTATTCCAAAATATACCAGATGACCTAGGTTGCATGAAAGCGTCAACGAAATGTTTTATAATATTAAGAATTCAAAAAAACCCACAGTTTTGAAATAAGTCAACATTCCCCTATAGCACCTGAAATCCAAACAGTGCAGCACTTAAAATGAAACTGACTGAACACTTAAATTTCTCCATGCTTAGACTATGAAGACAGATTCAGAGTAGCTTTAAGCATTGATAGGGTAAACAGAATTTCAAAATTCTCAGTTATTCAGTTCTGATGGTCCGTAACACAAGGAATTAGGTCACAACATATTGACACGGTTCTTTTAAATGCACTGCAATGTATTAAAGAGAGGAATTGTAATTCATTGTGTGTCATTACATCCATAACTATTGAAGTTTAAACAATCAATACTGCTGCAGCATGTTCTCTGGTGGCAGACAAAGAAGAGCAGGGGGATTGGTATCTTTTATGCAGGTAATGTAAACAGGACTCAAAGTATCAAATAAAACGTGTCAATTAGGTGGGTATTTCTACTTCTGCAATCAGAGTTCCATAATTCAGTTGTTTATTTTTAATGTCCCAGTAAGTATATTTGAAACATACCAACCCTCCCAAAAGACTCATTTATTCCTCTTTCTGTTGTGAAATGCCAGGTTAAAAGTGAAAAAAAAAAAAACCCATAAGATTTTTTCTGAATATCAGCATCTAAAAGAATTCTGAGCAACCCTGTTTCCTCCTGTTCTTCAGGTACGGACTATGTAGACAGGTCTAGGTTGATATAAGTAAGGTTTTGATCATTAGCAAAATTCAGCTACTTGTTTGGCTATGACACTCAAGAACACTCAACCTTATCTTATTGTCAAGAGTTGTGCTGCTTTCCTAAAAATGCCAGCCAATAATTATGTTGTTGTCTCCTACTTCCCTTCCCACACCCGGTGCAACTATTCCCCTCAATCCCAATCTCAAACGTAAAGCAGCACAGAAACAGTACGTCTCTGCACCGTACAGTGCATTGCTAGAGGTAGTTATACATAACACAATATGCACACAACAGTACAATATTATTTCTGTTTAACATTTGACTATTTCACAGCTTCAATACCACCACTATTGTCAAAAGAATGAAGTCCAGAGATACTATATTCTCCGTGTCCTTACTGTGCCCCTCCCCCCCTTTTTTTGAGAAAGTAGTCCATTAAAAATAAATTTTGTGCTAGTTCTAGATCAGTGTTTCTCAACCTTTTTTTTATAAAGTACTCCTTTTTAAAAAAAAAAAAATTATAAGTACCCCCAGTACCTACAGTTTTCAGACACTCCAAATTTTTTCTATCACTGCAACACATTTGTTTAAAAACTTATTTGTAGCCGGGTGGGCGATGAAATTTTTGGGTGTAAAATGTACAAAAATAATAAAATGCTGTAAAACTTAAAACAAAAATTCAGTTTTCTCCAAATTTCAGTTGTGTTGACATACACACCCCCCCCCCAACTTCTCTCAAGTACCCCTAAGGGAAGTCGTACCACTGGTTGAGAAACACTGTTCTAGATGAATAGTGATAGAGATGCAGCCGTGTTAGTCTGGTCTAGCTGAAACAAAAGACAGGACTATGTAGCACTTTAAAGACTAACAAGATGGTTTATTAGGTGATGAGCTTTCGTGGGCCAGACCCACTTCCTCAGATCAATATGTGGAAGAAAATTGGCACAACCATATATACCAAAGTGATACAATCAAAAAAAGGTGAACACATAAAATTGACGAATCAGATTTAAGAACAGAGGAGGGGTGAGGGGGGAAGGTTAGTGTCTGTGAGGTAATGACATTAGGGGTGATAACTGGGGAAGCACCCATTACAAAGATAGCTTCCCCAATTATCACCCCCTAATGTCATTACCTCACAGAACAAGTTATCTGAATTATTTTTATAAATATTAATAAAGAAAGAGATATATATTTTCAGACCTGTTTTTCTGGAAGATATTTGTGTTGCATTCACTCTTCTGGAACTTAAGCTTTTACATCCCAGCCAATAGTCACTCCTGAATAGCCAAATCTTCTGTGTACGTCACCTGTCCCATGTTAAATTGAACAGATTCTGGCTTTGAACTGTGAACGTGAGTTGATTCTATTAAAACAAGGAAACAGATTTAGCATGGAAAAATGTTTGATCAAGTACAATAGCAATCACTGAATAGACTTTGCTCTGTTGGACATCCAGTGCCAAGTTATCAGATTGGGCAATTAGTTTACTTAATAAAGTAAAAGTGGGACTATAGAAACAAACATTATTCAGTAGAAACAAATAGTTTGCTGTTAAAACCAAACAGCATTTGTTCAGGATATTATCATAGTATTTCATAAAACTATATGCACTACACAAGATATTTTAGTACATGTATTCATTTATATTTTATGTTGTATCTTTCAATTAAATTCATGGGATTTTGGACACCATCAAGACAACTATTTGTTTTCTTCAGTCTTAATGCAATATTTCCCAGTACTAAACAGAGGGAATTTTTGAAGAAAATGGGAGCTGTTTCAATTTGAAGACTGATAAAATGGTACCTTTTCTCTTTCTGAAAGTTGTTTTAACTGTTTTAATTCAGTCAGAAATCAGTTCTTTTTTTTTTTTTTTTTTTTTGGAATTGACGTTTTCCCAGTAGCTGCAAAATAAGCATGGGTTTCTTCTTCATCTTCACCACCGTGAGTTCTCTTTTCTCCAGAGTTCCAGTTCCTAAACCAATGAAGTAAGGGTGTGTTCAAACAAGTTTGTTAATGTGTGAGTATTCAGATTGAATTTATAATATTTGGAAAACTGGATAATAAAGAGCTGTTTGAATAAGGTGATGTTGCAAAATGGTTGATACAAAATTCAGTGTTGTTTGAAGCAAAGAATGATAGCTTTTGAATCCTACTGGACATTGTGAAAGACAAAGTGATTTGTGCAGAGGGAAGAAGAGGATAAATATTATGCTTTGGAAATCCACTTTGGACATTGTAATTCCACAGTTGCATGCCAAATTTCCCCATTATAAACAAAGACAACAAACAGATATTCTCTAGATGCGATATTGTGATACAGAATTCCTTTAGAGTCACACTGTGGTCTGTTTTGTAAATTGTATATGACAGTGTTTGAGGACATCTTGTTATGTGCATTAAAATGTGTTTTTACAAGTAGCTGCAATATTCAACGTTATACTTCTGCAAGTTAAGATGCAAGCTATCTAAAAATGCCAAATGGAATTAAACCATTTTGGAGTTTAATAGTTCCCATCTTCTAAGTAGATAATTACAAAAACATTAAACCCTTAAAATTAAATATGGTAAAACAAGAGCCCTTTGCCTCCTTTGAATAGCTGAAGAGGAAGTTACTCACCTTGGTGCAGTAACGACAGTTCTTCAAGATGTGTGTCCCCGTGGATACTCCAGTGTTGGTGTCGGGTCTTCCCGGCGCTGCAGCTTGGAGTTTTGATGAGCAGTTGTCAGCCGGACCGCGCATGCATGGCACGTGCTGCGGGCCGTTCATGCCTTTGATCTCTCGCGCAGTCCAGCTCCCACCAGTTCCTCAAGTCCGCTGTGGTATCTGAAAGATATAATTAGAAACTGAAGCGGGGAGGAGGGCGGGTAGGGGAGCACCCATGGGGAAACACATCTCGAAGAACCGTCGTTATTGCACCAAGGTGAGTAACTTCCTCTTCTTCTTCGAGTGGTGTCCCCGTGGGTGCTCCACTGTTAGTGAGTATGTAGCAGTACTCAAGACCAAAGGCGGGCCTCGGATTCAAGGCCCAAGTATCGTAGATAGGACAGAGGAGGCCACTGCCGTATCTTTTGCTGGAGACTGTAGAACTGCATAGTGTTTCATAAAGGTATCATTGGTGGACCATGTTGCAACCCAGCAAATATCTCTGAGACGAATGCCACGAAGGAAAGCAGTTGAGGTTGCCACAGCTCTCGTCAAATGTTCTCTTGGAGTCTGAGGTAGTGGTTTATTCCTTATAGTGTAACATTGTTTGATGCACGCTACCAGTAGATTGGAAATCCTTTGAGAAGATAGGGATTTCCCTTTTGTTCAGTCCATTGTGGATACGAGTAGTCAATCTGATTTACGCCAAGCTTGGGTTCTGTCCACATAAAAGGCCAATGCCCTACATAAATCAAGCATATGGAATCTTGCATCTGCTGCAGATCTGTGAGGTTTTGGGTAGAAAGTCAGTAGTATGATTGGTTCATTTAAGTGAAATTCAGAACATACTTTTGGAAGGAAGGATGGGTGAGGATGAAGTACAACCTTATCCTTGTTGAAAATGGTATATGGGGGGATTGCCATTAAGGCTGCCAGCTCAGTTCCTCTTCGGGCAGAAGTAATTACTAGCAGAAAAATTACCTTGAGTGACATCATATAAAGAGAAAAGGTAGCTAAAGGTTCAACGGGGGCTTGTGGGAGAGTGTCCAGCACCATTTCCAAATTCCACAAAGGTGGCAGTGGTCTGCATGGTGGGTATAAGTTCGTGAGACCTTTAAGGAATCTTCTCGTGGTGGGATGTGCGAAGATTGAGAAACTGTCTATATGTTGGTGAAAGGCAGCAATGGCCACTAAATGTACTCTTACTGATGCAAGGGCAAGGCCTGAATCCACAAGTGGTAATATGTAGTCTAGAATGTTTTCTAAGGGTGCTGTTATTGGTTCCAGATTCTGGCTAGAACACCAGGACAGGAATCTACGCCATTTCTGCAGGTAAGTGGACTGGGTAGATTGTTTTCTTCTATGCAGGAGGACCTCTTTTATTCCGTCTGAGCATTGTACTTCCCTCTGATAGGAACCAACAAGGAACCACGCCATGAGTCTCAGGATGTGTGGTTGTGGGTGGAGCAGAGTGCCCAATCTCTGAGTCAGAAGATTGTGGTGGATCAGCAAGTGGTAGGGAGGTTGAAGAGACATCTGATACAGGTAAGGGAGCCACACCTGTCATGGCCAGAATGGTGCTATGAGTATTACCATGGCTTTGTCCATATGGATCTTTTCCAGGACTCTGGGAATGAGAGGGATGGGGGGAAATGCGTAGAGAAGCGGACCCCTCCAGTTGTGGAGAAAAGCATCTCCTAGAGATCCCTGGCCAATGCCGGGTCTGGAACAATACTGATGGCACTTCTTGTTGCTGTAGGATGCGAATAGGTCTATCTCTGGGAACCCCCATTGCTGAAAAATGAGTTGGAGATACTAGGGATGTATTTCACACTCGTGATATGGTGCAAAATGTCTGCTGAGAGCGTCCGCCGCTATGCTGTTTATTCCCGGCAAATATGAGGCTACTAGTGTAACATTGTTTCGAATGCACCAGTTTCATAATTGTACAGCCTCGGCACACAGTAGATGGGATCGAGCGCTGTCTTGACGGTTGATGTCATACATTGTTGTCATATTGTCGGTCAATATCCCATCTACCTTGTCTCGAATATGTGTGGCAAATTATTTACAAGCGTTGAAAACTGCCCTGAGTTCTAAGAAATTGATATGGAAAATGGTCTCTTGACTGGACCATCTTCCCTGTATTGACATTGTTCCCATAAAGGCTCCACACCCTATGAGGGAAGTGGTGGTGGTGAAGTGAACTGAGGGCTGAACCTGATGGAAGGGTATGCCCGCTAAGAGACTGGAAGGTTTGGTCCACCATATAAGGCATCGCAGTACCCGTGATGGTGTGTGTGTGTGTGTGTGGGGGGAGATACTTGCTTGTGTACTTCTCGTTTTCGATGGAAGTAAACCGTGGCTATCCAATGCTGGATGCAATGAAAGTGCATGCATGTCTGACTACATACGTTATAGCAGCCATGTGATCCATGAGTTGAAGACATGTGAGTATCGTAACTGTAGGGCTCGTGGTGATAGTGGTAACCAGATCTTGGATGGTGTGGAACCGTTATAATGGTAGGTAAGCTTCTGCTGTCACAGCATCTAGTCGGGCACCTATGAACTCTAGATTCTGCGTCGGCAATAGAGTGGATTTTTGCACATTGAGTAAGAGGCCCAGGAGTTCGAATATTTGTCTTGTTGTGTAAATCATGCATCGTGTCTCTGCCTCCAATGCGCCCTTGACTAAGCAATTGTCTAGGTAAGGGAATATAACTACTTGCTATCTACAGAGGTACAGACAGGGTCTTTGAAAATACCCTGGGTGCTGTGGAAAGGCCAAAAGGAAGCACCTGGTATTGGTAGTGGTCTTGACCTAATGTGAAATGGAGAAAGCGTCTGGGTGCTGGATGAATAGTTACATGGAAATACATGTCTTGTAAGTCAAGGGCCGCGAACCAGTCTCCCTTGTCTAGTGCTGAGATTATGGCTGCCAGGATAACCATTTTGAATCTTGCTTTCGAAGATAGTGGTTCAGCCTGCGGAGATCTAGAATGGATCTCCATCCTCCCGTCCTTTTTGGGATGAGGAAGTAATGTGAATAGAATCCTTTGCCCCGAAATTTGTTGGGAACAGTCTCTATTGCTCCGAGGTCTAGTAGGCGCTGTACCTCTTGCTCGAGCAGAGTCTCGTGGGAGGGGTCCCTGAAGAGGGACGGGGAGGGTGGGGAGGTCAGAAGTAATGTAGTGAATGGTATGGTGTACCCTGATGTTACTACTTCTAAAACCCAGCGGTTTGTCGTGATGGCATTCCATCGATATCGAAAGGTCTTAAATGGTGATGGAAAATTGGACCGGAGTGTGATGGTTGATGGGAGATAGGAAGGTTTTGCAAGCCCTCGACCAACAGATTAAACCTGCTGCTTGTTGACTTGATTATTGGTGTTACAGTCACTTTCTCTGCGGTCGCTGTCTGGGTTTGGGCTGATCAAACCCATGCTGGTTATATCTTTAGTAGGTGATTCCCTTTGCTTTTGATATGGTTTGTACCATTTATGATGGTATGGTGGCGTGTACATCCCCAACATGCATAAAGTCGTCCTCGAGTCCTTACTTGAATGGAGGACGTCATCTGTCTTTTCCACGAACTTCAATTTGTTAAAGGGGAGGTCTTCCACCTTAGACTGCAACTCGCAGGGAACGCCTGCTGACTGTAGCCAAGATGCCCTTCTCGTGACCACCAATGTGGCCATTGCTCTGGCTGTTGTTCTGGCCGCCGTGTCGGCTACGTCTAAGGCTATTGGCAATGCTGTTCTGGAGGAAGTGTAGCCCTCCTGAACAATCGATTTTAGTATGGGACATTTGGCATCTAGAAAGTGTTCTATTAATGCAGATAATTTGGAATAGTTGTTGAAATTATGGTTGGATAATAATGCTGCATAATTAGCTATTCTCAGGAGGAGTGTAGTGGAGGAGTATAGTTTCCTACCAAATAGGTCCATGCGCTTGTTGTCATTGTTAAGTCTGTGTTGTGGGAGTTTTTACCTCTGCTGTGCAGCGTCCACAACTAGTGAATTGGGCTGCGGCTGCGTAAATAGAAAGTCAGCCCCTTTCTCTGGAACAAAGTATTTTTTATCCGCTCTCTTCTTTGTTGCAGGTACCAAGGCTGGGGTCTGCCATATGTCATCTGCAGACTCCATAATAGCTTCATCTATTGGTATTGCAACTCTACCTCTTTGTGAGGGTTGCAAATTTTTAAGACGCTTATGTTGTTTCTCTGGTACCTCCGATAGTTGGATACCTTGGGATGCAGCTCCTCTCTTGAAAAGGTCCTGAAATTGCCTGAGAACATCAGGTGGTGACTGATCTCCAGGTATGATGGCCTCATCAGGAGATGATGACGACTTGTCTGTCAGAGAAGCATCCTGAAGTTGTTCCTCCACTTCTGAGAGTTGTCCCTCTTCTGGTTCTGAATAGTGAAATGTAGAGGGAATACCAGGAGATGCCACTGCCAGCTGCTGCTTTTGTGCTTGTTGTGGCGAAGTTGAGGGTGCTTGAGATCTCGAATAATTGCTACAGCAGGGGTAGCAGTGTTCCTGGTGGTGAAGCAAATGATTGGTATCATGGCTAGAGTAATGCCGGTGGTAAGTGGGGCTATGCCTTCTATATGGAGAAGGATGCCTGTAATATACTTATAGAGATGTAGCCGTGTTAGTCTGGTCTTGCTGAAACAAAAGACAGGACTATGCAGCACTTTAAAGATTAACAAGATGGTTTATTAGGTGATGAGCTTTCATGGGCCAGACCCATTTCCTCAGATCAAATTGTGGAGGAAAATTGCATTGATTCTTTGGCGAAGATGCACACAAAACAGACATCAGACAGTTTCACAAAGAAAAAACAGTTTCTTGCCATTTCAGCCAGACTGGGCATTGTCTTAACGACCTCACTACATGCATCCTGCTTCAAAGAGACTTCAACACAAGACTACAAAGGGAAGCCTCTGAACTGTCATTCATGCTTAAATTTGACACTAAGAATGGGCCTCAACAAAGATGCTAATTATCTTACCCATTACAAAGATAGCTTCCCCAATTAACACCCCTAATATCATTATCTCATAGACACTAACCTCCCCCCCCATCCCCCCTCTATTCTAAAATCTGATTTGTCAATTTTATATGTGTTCACTTTTTTTTATTGTATCCCTTTGGTATATATGGTCATGCGAATTTTCTTCCACAATTTGATCTGAGGAAATGGGTCTGGCCCACGAAAGCTCATCACCTAATAAACCATCTTGTAATATAGTTGGTGACCATAGAAGTATGCAGATCGAGGAGACCCTCTTGATGAGGGGGGTGGAGAGTAGTCATATGTCCTATATGGCGATGGAGAGGCATCATATCTGGACCCGTAACACTTGGTATCTCAATATGCTCTATCCCTGTCTGCTCTTGTAAGTAGGGTGAATGTGGTGAGGATGGTGTTGGCGAGAAGGTCAAAGGCTCAGGGCTTAATTGCTCCGGAGGGTAGGGTTTTTGGGCCACTTTTCTTGGTGTGTGCGGGGTCTAAGGGCTATATGGAGCCGGAGAATGCTCCTGCGATGTAACTGGGGGTGACTGTGGCACAGAGTCTCTCTGTGCTGACAGTGCTGATGTGGACTCCGGGCATGACATAGCCAGTGCTGACATGGTTGGTGTTGTGTGCCCCCGTGCTGCTGTGTTCGGCACCGACATCAGTGGTGCCAATTCCACTGATGTGGATGGTGCCATAACAGCTGGCACTGTCTTCTGCACCAGCGGCGCCGTTGCTGGTGCCAACTCAGCCTGGTGATCGGTGCGGTCGCCTTTTGGTGCTGAGCAACTGACTTTTACAGCCATTGCCGTTGGCGGCACTGAATACGGTTTTCGCTGCAGCTTTGGCTCCAAAGCTGATTTTTGCCTGTGCCCAACTGTACCAGAGGTGCCCGGCTTGTCTCCTACCCTTACTCTGGCTGAAGGTAGGGATCGGGCTGGTGATGGCCTCTTTCGGTCTGGGGCCAGCATAGGTGAAGCGGCTCTCCATTTCTCAGGTCTAGGAGACCATGGGGTTGAGGCTTGCTTCGAGAGCTCTAGCAGTTGCAGAGCTTTGTCGAAGAGTATAATCTTCAGCCTCATTTCCCTGTCTCTTCTCGCCCTTACAGTAAGTTTGGTGCAGTGAACTCACTTTTGTGGGACGTGCACCCCACCCAAGCACTTGATGCATTCAGAATGGCCGTCCAAAGCCGGTATTGCGTCTCTGCATGTGTCTGGGGGAGCCCAGAATAACTAAGTTCTATCTATGCTATAGCTAACAAACGACTAATAATTTTTTTTAAACTAACACTAAAGAACTACGACATAATCGATTAACTAACACTAAATACTAAAACTAACTAATTAAACGTTTCCTAACTCCTGACAGGATTCTGTGAGGAGGAGCTCACTCCGTCTGCGACCACGGGTGGCGAAGAAGGAACCGGTGGGAGCCGGACCGCGCGAGAGATCAAAGTGTGTGAACGGCCCGCAGCGCGAGCCGTGCATGCGCAGTCCGGCTGACAACTGCTCATCAAAACTCCAAGCTGTGGTGCTGGGAAGACCTGACACCAACACTGGAGCACCCACGGGGACACCACTCAAAGAAGAACAAAGAGTTCAGCTTAATCATCACTAAGCTGAATGCCAAGTTCCAATGCAAACCAACAATATACTGTTGAATTGAAAGTTTTATATAAACACAACAGGACTGTGTTTGAACATACGAAGTATGGTTTAAGAGAACAATAAAAAACTGAAGTAAATTAAAGCTTGGCTTTAGGGCTACAATGAATGCAGCTTCTCTTTATATTAGCTCTTAATCGCAGCCCAAGAAGAGCTATAGCTTTTATTTACATTTCAGGTTGGAGGGTGGCATTTTGAAGAGAGCAGTTGACTCCTGTTATTGTTGCTGTTTAGTGAAAGGTAGGAGGAGACACAAAGCAATACACACTTCGGTGGGTGGCAAAGTGAGGTGATTTGAGTCTCTCAGCTGTCCTTGTTCTCAGTGGTGTTGATAGGTGTGCTCTGTAAGTTAACGGTGCCTCAAGTGCAACTTTTAACAAGTGGTGACAGCAGACAGTCCCTTGGGATCTTTTCCCATGTATGGTAGCTATCTGTCTGTCAGTACTAAGTGCCTATAGGTGATTGCAGCATCTCCTCTCCATATGTCATTGCTGAGCCCCTCCCAGATCCTGCTTTGACAAGGAATAGGAGCAAGTACCATCAGCTTCATGTAAAAAAACCCAAAACAAACTCAACCAAACACCCCACTCTGTAAGGGCTCAAGGCTAGCAAACACTTTTCTCATTTTTTGAGGAAGAACGGCTCTTGTGCAAAAGAGGGTTTTTGCTCAAAAAGGCACCGTCTACACAGCACTTTTTTGTACAAAAACCTTGTGCGCAAAAGGGATCTGAAGAGGAAATGCAAATGAGAGTGCCACATATGCAAATGAGCACTACATTTGCATTTGCTCTTTCACAAGAGGCTCGTAGTGTAGACGTAGCCTTTTAAAGTGTATTACCTGCATTAGAAAGTGTCTCATAATGAAGTTTAAGAGGATCTAGGCTCACCACACCCACCATGAAAATAAAAATCTAGGGAAGCATTACATACAAATGTTTTCCTTTTGAAGGTAGGGTTTGCAGGAGGAGAGAACAGCAGCAAGTTATGTGATCTCATCCACTCCCACCTTGAAACAAGAATCTGATCTACAATAACTCACTTAGAAAGATACATTGTGTTTCCTGTACTATCTTAAAGATAACTAAATTAATGTAATGTTTGAGACATGCTGCATGGGTAGCTCCGAAGAACAGTCCTGTTTAGCCACAACATTTCTATCATGGACAGTGGAACTATGGTCTTCAGTATTGCACCCTACCAGCATGTCTTAGTGCTTGCATGGAGAGGCCTTCTTATAATAATGGAGTGTACACATGGTAACTTTGCCATTCATATATATAAGAATGTCACTTGTCATGGTGTTTTCGTCATGGTCACATCAGTGCATTACACAGAGGACTGACACCATCAATGCATTTCAGACACATACTTTTGCTTTTGTAGGAAAAACCATAAGTGACTGACAAGGAACATTTTTTCCCTCTAAGATTGTACTTTAGATAAATGGAGAAATAGCCTTTGGTTGCTACCAAGCTGAGGTGAATTTCACCTGGTAACCAACAAGTGCCTGCACTGTTTAAACAGCTACCAGAAGTTTCTATATTAGAACTAGAATTTCCTTGCTGAGATTTTGGAAAGATTGCCTGAAAGAGACCCACTGTGCAGGTTTACTTCTACATCTCCCCCTCGTTTGTCTCCTTTCCCCCTCTCAAGAGAGTCACTTTTATAACATTTACTCCATTTCTGTTTTATTTTGCTCCTATTCTGGCACTTCATGCCATAGTGTCAGGCAAGTTATTACTTCTGTTGCTGCTGTTCTAGTTCACGCTATTTCAAGTGTCCTTTTATTCAATATTGTAGCGCTCATTTATTCTACTACAGTTAACTGATGCAGAGGCTCAGGGCATACCCCAGGGCCAGATTAACTTTCTAGGAGCCCAGAGCTAGTAGATTTTGTGAGAACTGGCCAACGGGAGTGACGGGCAGGGTGGGGAGCCTGCGCCTACAGGGAGTGCTTCCACCTCCTTGCCAGACAGAGCCCGCAGACTGGACGCTGCCCCCAGACTTGCCTTGAGGCCCAGGGCTCCTCACCCACAGCAGGAGCTGGCACTGGCGCTCCAGCCGCAGCATCCCCCATGTGGCTGGAGCATCAGCACTGGCTTGCCCACTGTGATGAGGGAGCTCTGAGCTCCCCACCCCCCATCTAGAATGGTGTCTTGTAGAAAACATGAATGGCCTTTTGTTCTTAATATCTTTGAAACGCAGCAGGGGGAAAAAGTAGAGGCTCTTTTTAATCTCTTGTTACATTGGAAAATGTTCTAACATATTTGCTTTCTCTCCCTGCAAAAACACATTTTTCAAAAATCTTTTGGTGCTACCACCAAATTATGGGGTATTTTCCCCGTGATAAATATGTTCTGTCCAGTTTGTTAGGACTTATGTAAAACATGCTGAATGGAGCACAGAGGCCTTATTTTAAAATTGTAAAGCTCTTACGTTCAAGCACACTTTATTGAAAATAATTTGTAAACAGGCACATCTTTGCTGTGGATCTGTCACGAACATGTCTCTGCAGACCACAGCATGACACCACCCACATGCTTTTCTGTTCTATGGGGCTTCTCTGTCCTGTTGGGCCAGATCCTCTGGTCTCCCAAAGACAAGGTCCTTCTTTTATAAAACATGGGGAGGGAGGCATCCCACACGGGACGTTGGAAGATCTTTGTATATTTCAGTATGCCAAAAACATCATGTGTTTCAATAATGGACATTTTGTCCTCAGCAGCATACACGAGCAAGATGATTCAAATTTATGCGTATGTGGATGTTTTTCAGGTGCTCTTTTCTAAATAAATGGTTTGCCTGAGATTCCAAGTAAGTAATGTAGGGAAAATGGATGCAGCTTCCCAGAGACAAATGAAAAGCAGAGGATAGGGAAGGAGAAATGCAATCCACAGGAAACTGCATTTAAACTATTTTTTTCTGTGCCAACTTGACCTTGATGTGTAGCTGTAGTCCATTTTACAGATTGTTTCTCTGTCCCTTTTAAGCACATTTCTGATAGGAGTCTGATCGCATCATGGAGGAAGAGGATGATCCTGACACACACTACTTTCTACAATCTTTAAACCACAGTTGTGTGTAGCATTCATACAACAGTCAATGGCACTACGCCCCACATTTTCAGAGGTTAGGTTTTTACAACAGCCCTGCATTGATTAACTTTAATGCCAAGCACTGAACAATATATTAAGGATGGCAAATATTCAGCTCCACACATCACAGCTGAAATAATGTAACACCAGCTTCTGCTTTCAATTGCATGTTGCGGGAAAACAAAATTCAACCCAAGAACAAAGCTGAGTTTAGGCTGTGATGCATATCTCCCACTGTACAAATCAACATACTCTTACATAGAAATAAGAAAACCCAGAACAATTTAGAAAAACAAGTTTTCTATTTATTTAAAAATAAGTTTGTAGGTACTACATTGCAATGACAGTAATTCTTACACATACATTCTAGTTTGTATAAAAGGATTCAAAGTATTATGCATCAAAACTAACATAGAAAGTGTCCACATAACAGTAAAGAAAGTTCCAATCAATATGTACAAAAAGAAAGGGCACTGTTATCCTGGTGTGATACTGCAGGTTATAATATGATAATCCAGATTTCTGGAAGAAAAAGACCTTAATAAAGCTAAAGAATTATTGTTTTCAAACTGTCTGTTATCCATTACATACAACAGGTTTGTGTTTTACATAATTCTGTACAAAATAAGCATTATAATTTTTAATCTGAAAATGTGTCAGTTTCAAAATTAACCCTTCTAGGTCACTTCCTTAAAATTGAGCTACATTCTACATGTCTAAACATTATAAATGACAGGGTTTAAATAATTCACTCAAGATCTTTTAACAAGTTGGCTGTCATGGTTTTGCATTTGAATATGGTCCAAAAATGTAACTTTTTTTCTCATTATACCTGTAAACCAACATGCACTTTACATACAAAATAGCATGTGTGCAGAATAGGTGCTGATAATGTAATATTCCTTTGTACTCCCAATTTGTGGGCGCATATTCTTTTTAGCAATCATAGTAAAATACTTCCTCTACTCCCACATTTGTTGTTTATATCACATTAAGTAAATTTCCTGATGTATTTATCTGCATTTAAAATGAATTCCAAAAGACCTCCTCCTCCCTCCAGATAATTTTCCCCAAATAGCCTATCATAACTAGTTCCTAAAAAATTACCTTTATCTTTATATTAGTGCTGTATAAGGTTTTCTGGAGTGTCTTGATGCTGTTGTAGTCTTTAGAATGAAAAGTTTATACCTCTTCTGTGATACTCTTTTTAAATAAAACAAATTAGAAAAGCTAACCTTTCTGGAGTTTTTTCTGCTTAAATATACAATAAAATAAATAGCAAAAATGGTTCCCATATTAGTAGAAACAGATGAGATATGCAGAAGTTAACTTTAATTTAAAAGCTACTTGAATTCGATCCCCCCAATATACTAGAACGTACAGTCATGTTCCTGTCTAAAACTATGAACTTATATAAAGTTAAAACAAGAGTGTCAGATTTATTATCAGAAATACATTTTAAGACTTGTGCAATTTATATGAAATGTAATACCCTACTTCTGCATACAAACACATATCTATACAATAATATACAGCAGAAAAGTACAAGCCCGTTTATCAGTTCAATATGTAGGTGGCCCTGGAATCTAATCAGTTACAAGAACTTCAGGGAAAAGTGACAAAATTTATTATCAAATAATTTTACAGTTAACATTTTTGCCTTCATTAGGTAGTAAAAGGTAACAGAGAAAATGAGCTTTTGTTGTCTTCATGTGAGGTTAAGGTCCTCTCTCTCCTTTCAGCTTTCACCAGCGTAAGACAATTTGCATTAAAACTCCTTTTGAAGACAGAAGCAGTGTTTACCTGAAAAAAACCCCAATCTAACTAGTGTGGAACTCCATTATATAGTGTGCAAGAACAAGGTAGGGACTCAGGATAAAATACAGCAAAACGTCAAAAGAGTTTAGCTAGATTAATGCTCAAAGTGAGTTCAAAGGATCACTAAAGATGGGCTAAAAAGAGTCTACTGTACATGAAGCCTACAGTGCTCATCCAGTTAAACATGTACGTTCTACAGAACCAGCAAACACTTTAATATGTGCTTAACTTTAAGCACGTGCTAAAGTGTTGGCTGGATCAGGTCCTGGAAATAAATGTGAGCAAGAGAGATTTAATAGTGTGGTGTAAGAATTGTATCAAAGTTCCAGTTGTGTAATAGAGGTACTGATTTAGTCTGCATAATATTTTAATATATGGCAAAAGGCTCTGGAAAAGACAGTTGATCTTGAGAAATACTGGGTGCAGCTATATAGCCCCTAAACTATCTGCTACACAATGTAAAGGTAACAGTTTATTTTTATAGATGTTAATACATCTGACATGCTGATTGAGGGTCCTTTTATCAATACTTAAAAATGTGAAATAGCAATATTAAATTGAACCAACTTAATCTTACAAGTCTAACAATAATTTGATCACAAACGTACAAACTAAACACACTCAAGTATATATATCAGCAGTCTAATCATGAAACATTTTCCTGTAAAGTTGTAGTCACTAGCTATAGCACAATGACAAGAACCTTAGTTAATATTGACACAATGCAGAACATAAATTCTTGGATAACAAAGTAACAATGGAATCAAACGGGATAAATACTTGTTCAGTATGCAGGCAAGAGTACAGTGACTACTGTTAAAGAAAATGTTTAGAATGTAATGGTGTCTGAGAAACATCAATTATTTCCTAATCTAAAGATAGAAAATAATCTGGCATTAGATACCACTTAGTGGTAACTATTGGTAAATATTGATTTTAACCACCACCACCAGAGAAAACAATTGACTATCCCCATATAAAAAGTCAAAGAACAATGGATTTGAATGAAGATGCGTTCATGACTGCCAGACTTGTAAGATTATAATGATTGTTTATCGATAAAACACATTCATTTAATATTTACAATCTATATGTGAAATAAACACGTTATTTCAATATTCCATTTTGAGTTATTTGTTAGATATTTGAGATAGCATTATCCATTACATACTTGTAACTATAGTTTTGAAATTCTGTCAGGTTGCTAAACCACAATTTATTGCTCACATTTAAAGCCTTCAGACTTAGTAATCAAAAGCTCTTTTTCTTTGTTGGTAAATAAGTTGTGAATATCTGAAATATATTCTTCTAAACAAAAAAAAAGGACATACAGCATGATGGTGATTTAATTCTCATAAATAAACTTCTGCAACCTAAAGAAGCTAAATTATAAAAATATATATTTTAATAAATCTGGCACTGCATCTCATACTTTTTAAAGTGTTGTTTTAATAAAAAAAAGCTTGACCCAAATCATTTACAATCTATTTAAAAAGAAAACAATGTCAGTATTTCTAAATGTGAATTAAAAAAACCCCAACAACCACCCTGTAGCTTAATGTCACAGATCTCTATAGAAAGAGAACAATGTAACTATGTTCTGCAGATAAGGCCTTCTATTCTTGTGGTTTTAAGGTCTATAGTTTTCATACAATGTAACAGGAACATGTGCTATTCCATTCTCCAACATTACATACAGTATTTTCTGTGTATAAATGTGTACATAATCATGCCATATAAAACATAACAAATAGTGTAAATACAGAAGTTGAATTTTAGATATACTCTAATTTCTTATATTACAATGCAGATAACATCAGGAAATTCAACATCTGAAACTGATTGCCTTCATCATCAGTGGGATTCTTAAAATTAAAAACTGTTAAGTCTCACACTAAAACGAATTAGTTTTGAACTGTGTAACACACTATTTTTAACTGTACAAACATAATTTTCCACCTTACCATATCTTTAGAAACTGTATTTTAATATTAATGAAACATTTGTTAGAAAAAATAAACAAACAAATGAAAATCAAATTAATCATATCCATGCCCCCCAAACTCACAGTGTAAGTAATCGAGTCAGGCTCTGGAAAATAGTTTACTTAATTTCAAATAAAAGATGTGTAATGAAGATAGTTACATAAATTAATACTAAAAATGCCAAGTACATGGGTTTTTATCCATAATAGGTAAATGAAACCTAATAGCTACTCCTTTTGGGCAAACTCCTGATTTCCTTGTTCAGGCATTTCTTAAACAGATTTTACTGTAACAGAATAATGAGACCAAGATTTGGCTCACAATGAATAAAGAGGATCTGTGCAAGTTTAAAGGTCCTAATCCTGCAAATTCATTTTTCAGCGTTGCACTAAAGCCCACCAGACTTGTCTTGTAAATGAAGAATTGTTGTATGAGTAAAGATTTTCAGCACTAGGCTCTACTTTTTTAATATTTAATTTTCAAATTTTTATTCTTCTAGGTCAGGATCATGACACATTGTCTTGTGATACCTGAAAATAGTATATCTGAAAATTTTGGTTACATTTTTGTAACATACCAGATCTTAGAAAATATTACTATTTCTACACTTTTTAAACTGGACAATACCTTTTAAGCAATAGAAAATGGTATTAAAGTTTGTTTTTAAGGTATAAAATAACTAAATGTACCATAAACAAATAAATAACTGCTTTCCTTTTCCACAGCAGTATATATAGCAATACATTCCCCTAAGTCATATAGTTATCATTTACAATAGACAACTTAATTTTACTAAGGATGCAAGAAATAATAGAATACAAGGCACAATCATTAAATGTAATTTTTCTTTAGGGTGTAATTGACTTATGTCAGAGTGATAAGTATACCGTAAAAAGTGCAGAAAAAACACAATGTGCAATGAAACCACTGTATAAAACATGATTGCATAAAAAGTGATTTGGCCTTTTTTAACCCTTTATAATTGAAAATAACCAATCTTCCCCTTAAAATTAAACTATAAAGTATGACATTTAAAATTTTATTTTTTCTTTTCTTTCTTTAAATTTCTAGTGCTAGCTAAAAAATGCTGAAAAAAAAGAATCTATACCTGGGTAATATTGTATATGTATGTGTTCGTGTATATATCAGTCTACGCATACACAGTTCTTTGTAAGTCATTTTTAACTTACTAAACACATCAAAATTTGTAGAAAATAATCCAAATCAGAAAGTAAACATCATAATTCCATACATACTTTTTTCTGTAATTTCCTTGAATCCTTTAACTAATTATAAATTTTGTCTAAAACATCTCTGTCAAAGGACCCCCAACCAGTGCGTTGTTTTCTTCTGTAAGTACCAAAGGAGGATACATTTCAGCACAACTTATAACAACTTGCTATACAGAATGATACACAGTCTTTTTTGTCTTTGAAAAGTGTTTGTAGTACTGACAAAACAAAACAAAACAAAAAAAAGAAGTGAAAGAAAAAAGGCTTTCCACTGCACTGATTTTCAGTCTTTGGCACAACAAACAGAGATTTAGTGATTGATACAAGAATCAAGGTCTGAAAAATTAGACATATTAGTCAAACTTTTTCCAATGTGGATATATTATATATTTATATATATTTATATATTGTGATTACATTTTTCTCTTTGTTTGGCAGAACTTTGATTAAGCCAACAGCCTGTGCTAGGCTTCTTTTGCAGTTGAATATTCCATCACTTCTCAAATTAAACATTTTCACATTAGCAAAATTTGGTAATTTTGCATTTGTTCTTAATGGAAATGTAATTCTTAATTTACTGCCACTCTTGGCCCAACATCTGCCTTCCTGGGAGACATGACTTCTGCAATCAATAAAAATGTACCTTGCTTGGTCAAAAATAGACTTCTGTTCTCAGTTTGTGGCATTAAAAGTTCTGTCACCTTATTTAATCACAGAAATACTCTGCACTGCTCAGGAGTACAGTAGTTTTCACTTCCAAAATTGTCAGGAATTGCTTATTTATAGGTCTTCAAATTATTTTTAACTATGACCTAAATGACTGTTGAAATGCATAACCTATCTGGAGGGCAATAAATAGCAAAAGTTTAAAATATATATTTCTTTCAAAGAAGTGTTCTCTCAGTTTTCTTTTTTGCTAATTGTTTCAAATCACAACATATTCTTCTAATCCATAATAGCAGCAGGGGAGCAGAAGTCTTTCTTCTGCTCACTCCTCAACTGTACCTGCTTCATAGCATTTTAAGGAATATGTTTGGTAACAGTTACCAACCAATCAAATTAGCCTTTGCTTTTTCAGTCAACTTTCGGACTCTGCCTCTGCTAGATGTTCCAAAAGTTAGAGAGGTGTCTTCAAACAATAGCTGCCTTTGCTCTTCTTCAGAGTCATCTTCATTGTAAAAGGCTGTCCTCCTACCCTGGTTTCTAGTTCTCATGTGAGGTTCAGAATCTTTCAGTTCTTCAGAACCTTCTTCTTCTTCTACAGGCTCGTCAGTTTTTTTCCTCCTGCTTCTTGTCTGCATCTTAACATTTGCAGGGACTAAAAGATCTGAGTCTGGATGATGTGTTTTTGTCTTTCTTTTTGGCTTTCTGCCTCCACGACCCTTTTTTTGTAATACAGCTTCCTTCACATTATTTTCAGAAAGAGAATTGCATGCATTAGAAACTGAGGGTTCTTCTATTACCGTGTTCCTCGTGGTCTGGACTGAATTATGCTCTGCATTCATCTGTTCAGCAATTTGTAATTTTTTTGGTTTTCTACCTCTTTTCTTGTGCACCACTTCACCTGTACTGCTGTTAGCCTCTATCTTCAGTTTCTTTGCAGGCCCTCTTTTAATTTGAGGTTTTGAAGGTTGCCCTCCATGTCCATTTACCTGAATGCTTCCTGTAGTCAAAGCATTATTTTTGCAGTCTGCTGTAAAGAAATAACAGAGTAATAATATGCAAGAGAAATCTACATTCTTTATTTCCCAAAAGCTCCAGATAAATCTATTCCATTCACTGTTTGTAAAACACTGTTTGAGTGGATGACATACAATAACCGCCTTCATCTGTGAAGGCCCAAATGTAGGACACATTGTATGACTGAGACCCAATACTAAAGTAAAAAATTGATTGTAATGGAAATGTAAAATGCTGTTGGACTCACTGCATTAATGTAAGTTAAGTGTTCTGTCATTATGGCTCCATGACTCTATTTCTGATGTAAACAGTTTTCAAAAATAAAAGTCTGGATGCCAGATTTGTATGGAATGCAAGAAGTGTTGGGACCAAAAGAAGTGATATCCCACCACTAAGGAAGGTTTAAAGAGGTGTGATATTCATATCTGATTTACACACCACCAATCCTGGGATTTTTATCATGTGTCTGCTGTATAAATGAAAAAAAATAACTTTTTCAGTTCAATAACATCTTTCAATTATTCATTAACATGACTTCTGATGCAGAGGAGCTATATCTGTCCACATCTTTGTTAAGTGGTAACCGGGTTATCTCAGTGGAATAACAACTTGAGCATTCCAACATTCACAAATGTATACTGTTGCAGAATATGTCCTTCCCTTGCTAACCAGTACATCAGCATATTTTTATACAGTTGCCAGAAATCTGCAATGGCATCTGGGTTTATTTTAAGTTGTTGGGTTTTGATCTATAAAATCCTAAATGCTTTGGGTCCTGGATACCTGAGAACACCTCTCACCTTACAATATCACATATTCATCCGCTGTTGTATGCCGTGTTGTAGCTGTATTGGTCCTAGGACTAAGCATGTTAAAATGCAATTATCTGGGTAACTGTATAGTCGATACAATTTGAATTGACTATACGATTAGTTGATAAGCGCTGCTGTGTAGAGCCGAGGCGGAGGTAGCGCCAGGAGCTGGCTCCAGAGCCACCCACACTGCTACTCTGCATTTTAAACATTAGAAGTGTGACTATCTATGCCATTATCTAAATTACTGATGAAGATATTCAACAGACCCAGACCTGATCCCTGTGAGAAAACACTCAATATGCCCTTACAGCTTGATTGTGAACCACTGATAACCATTCTCTGGGAATGGTTTTCCAATCAGTTTTGCACCTACCTTAGAAAAGCTCTGCCTAGGCTGTATTTCCCTAGTTTAAGAGGTCATGAGAATTAGGGATGTTAGCATATAGTTGTTTAAAAAATTAACTGATAAACCTAGGTGGCTTATCACAAGGGACGGGGGGGGAGGGAGAAGCAGCAGCTGGCACCTGTGGGGAACCAGCTTTTAAGCCAGCTCACCATGCGTACTGGTTCTCACAGACCTACGCTCCCCTCACCTCCCACAGAGGCAGCTGCATGGGGGCAGGCACTGTCCCACTCCATGAACCCCCCAGCCACTCAGTACTGTATCAGAGGCAGCAGCGCAGGGTAAAAGGGGGCTCCCTTGCATTGGGGCTGGGAGCCAGAAGCCTCAAATCCTACCTCTTTTTCACTAGAATTCACTATGTTAGATATCCAATTGCTACTAACTTTTTTTGGTGAAAACTGAATCAATACAAGTCATTTAGTACTTCTGGTCATGTCCACATTTTCTGTTATTGTTTTTATTGTGATTTCATCTAATAATATTCTAGTATTTCCCATGGTTTCCACATTATGGCACATTGAGTCAGTTGGTTTCAGATTCTGATTATATATACTGCACAAAATGCCATTTCATTAGAGAATATAAATTACATTAAGCCAAAGATAAGACTTGAGTTCTGATCTTCAGGAGTGATCTGGGCTTTATACTCTTAGGACTTACCTACATAGTGTGACAGACCTAAGCCAGCAGCCTGCCACACTCTGGTGGAAGGTAGGTATATAGGGCACTGGATAAGTGGTTTTCTCTTTCCAGAATAAACTACTAGAGCGGCTGCAATAAAACGAAGGTAGGAAAACACCTAGGGTTAATTAACTAGATTGCTCCCTCAGGCAAGTCAGTCAAGAGCTGCAGCCAATTATAGCTCGTGGTGTTGCTTTAAAAGGCCTCCCCTAGGTAAGGAGAGGGGGAAGACAAAGAGGGATGGATCGGAAGGAGAAAGAAAAAGAAGTTGTGTGTGAGCTGAGAGCTGGTTAACAAGTACCAGTGGGAGACATTTTGGAGGGGTTGTTTGGGGAAGTGGCCTAGGGAAAAAGCTGCCTAATCAGAAGGAAAAACAACCTTAACTGCTGCAGCTATTTTAGGGTCCCTGAACCACACCACAGAGTAATGGGCGGGCCCGGATTCCCCCCCAAACCTTCTCCACGCCAACACAGAACCTGTCCCAATAAGGGAATCCAGGACTATTAAGGGGTTTTCACCCCAAAACCATGGACTAGCCTATAATGAGTATGGCTCACTAAGCTGTGGATCCTGCCTCCTGTAAAGAGAAAGGGGTTGTGTACAGGACCACAGTGAGTCTCTGAGGCTAATATTATCCGCCAGTAGCGCAAGACCCACAGGGCACGGCCAGAACTTTGCCACAACAGGTACAACCAGGAAAATGTATTAGAATTAGATAAACATGTGACATTGAAGTCGATTAGTTAAACTGCATTAACCCCTGTATGGATATGTTCAAAATTAAATTTGGTTTAGCTTATTTCATAACATGAAATTTAATACTGAATAAGAATGTCGAAGCAAGGGCTTAATGTGGTTTACTTAATCCACTTTAAAGTTAATTTGGATTACCTTTCTTTAGTGTCCCAATATAGACAAGCCCTTATTCTTCTCTGGTAAAAGTAACTGCATAAATTTCTTCAGATTTTAAGATTTTTTTAACGTTCAATAGATTTGTAACATTGCTTATCTTAAAACATTCAGTAATACTTTAGACTATACTTAAATCACATCACTGTTATGTGACCCAATATCTGCAATTATATTTAACAGAAAGTTGACTATTTGATGACATAATTACAGTATAAATACTATGTTAATATACCTGGATTCTAAAATACGCATTAACTATGAAATCAAAGTGGTGTTTTAATGGAGTAATTCACTTACTGATTATGTGAATTTATGGTAGTTATTACAAACAGCCACCGTGAACTTAAGCAGTGGTGCTGACTTTCTAATTTTCCTGATGGTGCTCAAATCCCACTCTACGTCAGGCTCTATCCTCACTCCATCCCTTCCCTAAAGCCCCTCTACCTTCTAACTTGACTTTTTCTGTCTCCTCTAAAAGTGTGCCTTACAACCTCCCTCTCAGTGCCTCCTGAACAGCTACTCTGTGGCAGGTGCGAGGTAGAGAGGGAGGGGAAGGTGGTGATTGGCAGGGCCACCAGTGGGTGATGAACATCTACTTTTTTCCACATGTGCTCTTGGCCTGGCACACCTGCAGAGTTGATGCCTATGACCGTAACTTAGATCTTAGTCCGTCCCAGGTTTTTTAGCACATTACGCTACCCACATTCTCCATGCTTGCTTATCAGATGACATATGACCTAAGTCCACCCATTTCAAATTAAAATTTTCTATAATGTCTATGAATTTAAGATTAATTGCAGTGCAACTACAGTGACTGTATTATATGAAATGCAACAATCATTTTGAAAAACCTTTACCTTGCTGATTAATAGTGGATGATTTCATTTTACGTTTGATTTGTTTATCTTTCTCCACATTTTCTCTTGAAGAGTTATTCCTAGTGTTGTGACTGTAACTGGATTGGCTAGGAACTGATACAATATTCTGGTTTTTTGAATGTTTGTTGGAATTCTCCAATACTAAAAAGAGAGAAACATTGTATAAGCAACACTGAATAATTCATTATAATGGTTTGTATTATTTTTGTAAATCTTATCTGGCTCAGCATCTGTGCCATTTTTGAACTAGTTACCTAGAGAAGAATATCTCCATGTTCTATTACCAAAATCTTGAGCCTTTCTATCTCCCTCTTTGAGCTTTCCTGAGACTGCTAACTTGAATACACAGTACCCATTCTTAATCCTCATTGCAGTGCTAAGAAAAAATCACAAATACACTTGTGCCTAAGAAATAGCACACTTTTAAATATAAAACGTTGCAAAAATTATGAATGCTATTCACACCTACTTGTTTTCCCTGACACCACTGAAGTATTAGGTTTTGTAATTAAAGGTTTTCCTCCTGAAGAAGTAGATGGTTGTTCTGTAACAGCTGTCTCTGTTATCCCCCTATTACTTCTTGTCCGCACCAAAGAGGAAGATTCAGTAGCTTTTCCATTCATCTGAGCAGCAATAAGTCTCAGTGCTGTTGAACGTACAGGAACTGAAGATGAGGAGGCAGCAGAGGTTTCTGTCTTCAACTGAGATTTTATTAATCTTCTCTTCCTTTCAGGGCTGTAAATAGAAGCAAGATTTGTAATGTGGATGACCACATTTAATATTCTACAGGGATAAATGAAACAATATGCTACGCAGTATCTAAGTTACACTAGGAGTTTGGATCAAATTTAGCCACATAAGGTGGATGTTCTAACCAACGAGTCCACACTACCAGGCCTCTTCTGTCAACATTAAGGGCTCCTAAAGTCAGTTTTGATACTCCTGCTTCTATGAGTAGTAACACCAAATTCGACCTTGCATGGTTGACTTTACGAAAGTGTAGACCCAGTTGATGTTAGCCTCCGGGAGGCATCACAGAATGCTTTGTGATTAAAACATCAGAGCAGGCAGCACTCCTAAGTAGCACACCTGGCCATGAGTTCCATGTTCAAGTTCTGTGAACTCTATGGGCTCCGGTGCCCAGGTTCAAAGATATGCACCAGCATACAGTGTGCAGGAGACCCTGGATGTCACTGATGTGTGGGGAGAGGAATCCATTCTCATGGAGCTATGAACCAGCAAGAGAAACATGGACATTTATGGGAAAGGTCATGTTGGAGAAAGGATACACGAGGGATGCCCAGCAAGACCCTTCTAAAATAAAGAAGCTGAGGCAGTCCTATCAAAAGACAAAGGAGGCAAACCGAAGGTCTGGATCCCTGCCACAAACATGCTGCTTCTACAACCAGCTACATGCAATCCTATGGGGGGGACCTGACCACCCTCCCAAGCCAGACTGTGGTTTCCTCCCAAGACACTCCAGCACCCTTGGTCAACAGTGTGGAGGAAAGCATAGATGAGGAAGAGAAGGAGGGAGAGAACAGTCAGCAGGCAAGAGGGCAACCAATATCGCTAAGAGCCAAGAACTTTTAATCACTTTGGAGCCAATCCCCTCCTCCCAGGACGTCTCACAACATTCAGACATTGATCTTGGGGAGGGCACTTCTGGTGAGTTCACATTTTTTTCTTTTGGTCCAAGAGGATGAAGGAAAATTGGTGTGAGGTGGTGATCTGTGGCATTCTTTGTGCCTACTTAGCGCAGGGGACCCAGAACAGCTTGTTAATGTGTCTGGAGATGGAATGGGAATCCTCCCTGCACATCTCCATGAAGCTCCCAGAGAGGAAGTCTTTGATCCTTCTCACAAGATTTCTGGGGAGGCCAGCCTTATTGCGTCCTCCAAAGTAGGACACCCTCCCAGCCACGCCGGAAGTAAGTGGTCTGGCATCATTGCAGCACAAGGCATTGCAGCATAAGGCCCAGGTTTCTGGCCACATTTAGTCAGCATCAGCTCCCTATCACTCTGTATAATTTGGAGAAGACTGATCTCCTGATAACCTGGAGAAAGGAGGGGAAGCTGTTAGCTGCTGTGTCTGCTGTTTACCTCCATCTGCCCATCTCCAGTGAGGCAGGACTTCTACCTCTGCTCCCTCCCATCCTTCTGGCTTTTGCAGGATGGGAAAGTAGTACTCTCCCAGGAAGCAAGATGTGCTGGACACTAATGACAGCCATGTGAGCTGCTGCCCTGCCTGGAACGACTGAATCCCATCCCTCCTCTGGACTGCAGGGTCTTGCGTGATGGGAAAGTGGCACCTGTGCCGGAAACAGAGGGCAGCCACGTGAGCCACTGCCCTGTCTGGCTGACATGACCAGACCTGAACCCTCTCCCCACCTGTAGGAACATGCCTTACCATGCCTGTCAACAAACTGAGTCCAGCTGCTTCCCTGTGAACAGGGGCAGCTAACAGGGAGTTTCGAGAGGGAGTTCTCCAGGTGAAGGAGGAGCGATTACGGGACCCTTGAGGTAAGTGGCTGTCTGTAGTGTGTGTTTGTGGGTTACTTGCTAGTTGCCTGAAAGAAACTCTGTGCTGAGCTTGTGTTTGTCTCTCTGTTTGTTTCTTTGTTTGTTTGGAGATTCAAGTGCTGAGCTGTTTGTTTGAAGGACGGTGTGCTGTGGCCGGCAGTTGGAAGCTATGAGCGTCTTAATGAGGATTTAAAATCTAGATCCCTCTGTTCATTGGTTGAGCCTTAGCCAGGGGACGGCGTAATCAGGAAGGCCAGGATTTTCTAAAGCCCGCGAGTAAGCAACCAGGGAGCTTTGTGAACAGGGGCAGCTAACAGGGAGTTCCGAGAGGAAGTTTTGCAGGGGAGTTGGAAGGGGGTGAGGTACACTTGCCATTCTTTAAAACTTTTAAACTAAACTAAAAACAAAACTTCCTGATTTAAATAAATACCCTATCAATACCTAAGTAGCTATGGGAGGGAATGCAGGCAGAATCCCAGCAGCAGAGTAGGGGCTATCCTGTTTATTGCACTCAAAGTAGCATGCATGATTACCTGCCCTCTGGGGGGGTGGCATATGTGTGCATTCGGTGCAAGGAGCTCCTGGCCCTCAGAGGCTGCATACAGGCTTTGGAGGCCAGGGTGGCTGAATTGGTGGAGCTAAGGGAGGCTGAGAGGTACGTAGATGAGGCTTTCCGGGACATTGTAGAACTGACCCACCTCCAGTCAGACAGCCCCTGTGCTATTAAGGAGGATGAAAGGCTTAGGGAAGGAGAACATTCTGCTGGAGCAGAGGGAAATGATCCCATAGTTTGGACCCTCCTTCCAGAGGATACTATGGTATCCTCTTGCACTGAGGATACATCTCTGGGGGAGGGAACTCCAGTTGTTTGGAAAAGGCAGGATTAGATCATTAGAAACACTGGGTTTGTGATGACCAGGAGAACCGAATGGTGACTTGCCTACCTGGTGCAAAGGTTGCGGATCTCTCGAGACATCTAGATAGTCTTATGTGTAGTACTGGAGAGGAGCCAGTGGTCATGGTACATGTAGGTATCAATGACATAGGGAAGGGTAGGAGAGAGGTTCTGGAGGCCAAATTTAGGCTTCTAGGAAAGAGACTGAAATCGAGGACCTCTATGGTTCTGTGAAATGCTTCCAGTTTCACACATGGGGCCAGGTAGGCAGGCAGAGCTTCAGAGTCTCAATGCATGGGTGAGACGATGGTGTAGAAAGGAGGGGTTTAGATTTATTAGGAACTGGGGAAACTTTTGGATTGGGGGGAGCCTATACATGAAGGATGGGCTTCACCTAAACCAAAATGGAACCAGACTGCTGGCACTTAACATTAAAAAGGTTGTAGAGCAGTTTTTAAACTAAGGGCTGGGGGAAAGCTGGAGAAGCACATGGATTAGACAGAGACATCTATTAGGGGAGGTTCTATTAATAGAGATGTTCTAGTCAGGAGGAGAGGAGGGAAGTTTGGCTCGAATCAGATGGGACACAATCAAATGAAACAGAGTCTAACATATCAAGAAATGGCAGACAGATAAATAGTGACAAATTATTAAAATGCTTATACACAAATGCTAGAAGACTAAATAGTAAAATGGGTGAACTAGAGTGCCCAGTTTTAAAGGAGGATATTGATATAATAGACATCATGGAAACTTGGTGGAAAGAGGACAATCAATGGGACACAGTCATACCAGGGTATAAAATATATCGGAAGGACAGAATAGGTCATGCTGGTGGAGGAGTGGCACTATACATGAAAGAAAATGTAGACGTAAATGAAGTAAAAATCTTAAATGAGCCAAAATGTTTAATAGAATCTCTATGGATAGTAATTCCATGCTCCAATAATAAGAATATAGCATATGGGATATATTACCGACCACCCGATCAGGATAGTGATAATGACTATGAAATGCAAAGGGAGATTAGAGAGGCTATCAAAATAAAAAACTCAATAATAGTGGGGAATTTCAACTATCCCCATATTGACTTGGGTACATGTCACCTCAGGATGGGATGCAGAGATAAAATTTCTTGATACCTTAAATGACTGCTTCTTGGAGCAGCTGGTTCTGCAACCCACAAGGGGAGAGGCTATTCTTGATTTAGTCCTAAGTGGAGGCCAGGACCTGGTTCAAAAGGTAAATATAACTGGACCGCTTGGAAACAGTGATCATAATATAATAAAATTTAACATCTCTGTGGTGGGAAAAACAACTCAGCAGTCCAACACGGTGGCATTTAATTTCAAAAAGGGGAACTACACAAAAATGAGGAAGTTAGTTAAACAGAAATTAAAAGATACAGTGACAAAAGTAAAATCTCTGCAGGCTGCATGGAAACTTTTGAAAAACACCCTAATAGAGGCCCAACTTAACTATATACCCCAAATTTAAAAACACAGTAAGAGAACCAAAAAAGTGCCACTGTAGCTTAACAACCAGGTAAAAGAAGAAATGACAGATAAAAAGATATCTTTTAAAAAGTGGAAGTCAGATCCTAGTGAGGAAAATAGAAAGGACCATAAACTTTGTCAAATTAACTGTAAAAATATAATAAGGAAAGCCAAAAAGGAGTTTAAAGAACAGCAAGCCAAAAACTCAAAAAGTAATAGTAAATTTTTTTTTTAAAGTACATCAGAATCAGAAAGCCGGCTAAACAACCAGTGGGGCCCTTGGACGATCGAGCTGCTAAAGGAGCACTCAAAGATGATAGTCATGGAGCAAAAGTTAAATGAATTCTCTGCTTCAATCTTCACGGCTGAGGATATTGAGATTCTCAAACCTGAGCCATTCTTTTTAGGTGACAAATCTGAAGAATTGTCCCAGATTGAGGTGTCATCAGAGGAGGTTGTGGAACAAATTGATAAACTTAACAGTAATAAGTCACCAGGACCAGATGGCATTCACCCAAAAGTTTTGAAAGAACTAAAACGGGAAATTGTGGAAGTATTAACTTTGGTTTGTAACCTATCCTTTAAATTGGCTTCCGTACCTAATGATTGGAAGATAGCTAAAGTGACGCCAATATTTAAAAAGGGCTCTAGAGGTGACCGGTAAGTCTAATATCAGTACCTGGCAAATTAGTTGAAACTATAATAAAGAATAAAAATTCATCCAGACACA
Source organism: Pelochelys cantorii (assembly GCA_032595735.1). Lineage (NCBI taxonomy): Eukaryota > Metazoa > Chordata > Testudines > Trionychidae > Pelochelys > Pelochelys cantorii. Next base: position 59,255,693 of record CM064328.1, on the reverse strand, counting down.
TGGATGAATATAATTTGTTGAGGGAAAATCAACATGGTTTCTGTAAAGGGAAATCATGCCTTACTAATCTGCTGGAGTTCTTTGGGGGGGGTCACAAACAGGTGGATAAGGGGAGTCCAGAGGATATAGTATACTTAGATTTCCAGAAAGCCTTTGACAAGGTCCCTCACCAAAGGCTCTTAAGTAAAGTAAGTTGTCATGGGATAAGAGAGAAGGCACTTTCGTGGATTGATAACTGGTTAAAACAGGAAACGAAGGGTAGGAATAAATGGTAAGTTTTCCAAGTGGAGAGAGATAACTAGTGGGGTGCACTATGTCCTCCACGTTTCCAAGTGTCACTACTCTCCGCAGTAGAAGGCCATTTGGATCACGACAGCCCCCACTATAAATTTCCCCACTACGAATTGATTCCCAACTGACCGGTAGCTCTCTTGCACTGCAAGCTTCCAGAGGGCAATTGCCATGTGCTTCTCTACTGCCAGAGCAGGTCTCTTTCTGGTTTTCTTGCACTTCAGGGCAGGGGAAAACAATTTGCAAAGTTCCATGAAAGTGGACTTGCGCATATGCACTGCTGATTGTCCCACCAGTCTGTGCTTGTCTTAAGGCATCAGAACCGGTGTTGCACTGTATCCAGAGGATTGAACACCAGTGGCATTTGCAAGTTGCTCAACTCAAGTACTTTATACAGGAGCATATTTTTGCTACACAGTGCGCTCCACTGTGGGGTCCATGCACGGGTGGGCAAGTAAAGAAAGGTCATGAAAAGAATGTTTTCCATTACAATAAAGCAGGGGTGGAGTGAGTAGACGAAAGCATTATGAGACACTGACGACATGTACCGAGAGCCACTCACTGCATGATTTTGTTCCCTGCATCCATCTGAAGCGTAACCCAGAATGCAAAGGGGCACAGGCACTGTGGGATAACTTCCCACAATGCATCACTCTTGAAGTTGACAGTAGCCTCCCAACCAGGGATGAACAATTTCAACCTACTTTGAATAGCACTGATTTCTCTTGTGAAGTGGGGACAGCACCTTTGACTTAATATCGGATGGTAAGACATTGACCTTAATAAATCCAATCTAATCTCGTAATGTAAAAGTGGCCTAAGGCTGTGGAAGTAATATAGTTGTTTCCATATAAAATATGTGAATATAAAACATTAATAAAGGAATTTAATGTAGTGATCCTCTGTAAGTGAATCTTTAATGAAGAATCACTCTAAATGCTAGTTATATTGCAAAACATGATGCCATCATTATTTTAACAATGCTTTTCTACTGTATGTTTAGCAGTTATTTGAATTTTAATAACTTACACTATGATAGCTTTTGTTAAAAGTTTAAAAAGCTTCCACATCATAAGAGCTTGCATATCAAATATATCATTCAGCAATATACGGAATAATAAAGGAAGTATTAAAAAATACCACATCAAGTTCTACTATGTAGCTATGTCAGGCTTATACAGGATTTCATATTATCTTTCAGAAATTAACGCACCTTGATGCAGCACTACTGGAAACAGAGCTGCTTCTTCTTCTTTTCCTCCTTCGTTTCTTTATCGTATTTCTTTTATGAAAGCGCAGAGCAGATTTATAATCTGATAAAACGGAACTTATATGTTCCTCAAAGAAAGCAGAAAGGCGCAAACTCATACTGTAAATCTATTAAAAAGAGAAGCCAATGTATGGAATAAGCAAATAACGCAAAAAATCTTTTAAGGTTTACAGTTTTCCAGCAGCATTTGTTTTAACTGAATATCTATAACAGTATCAATTTATAAAATTGCACACATTAATATATACCATGGGTTCCCAAACTGGGGGGTGTGCCCCCTGGGGGGGGCATGAAGAAATTCCAGGGGCGGGCGCGAGGTGACCCAGCCACACCCCCTACCCTGTCAATTCCACCCCAAGTTTTGCTGCTATTTTTTTGGGAGGGGTGGGCATGAGGGTTTCTCAAAAATCAAAAAGGGGGGCGTGATGCCGAAAAGTTTGGGAACCACTGATAATATACATATTAGCACAAAAGAAGAGTTTAGGAAGAGGTGCACAGCTCTCCTCTGTGAGTGTCTGACTGCATCTCCAGACTACAGGCTCTGATGAAAAAGGACACAAGTATCAGCATGCATCTGTGATGGGAATATATTTTGAGAACCACAGTAATCCAGTGCAAAGCAATTTAGTTTTGTAACATTAAGTTGTGTTCATCTATGCCTGTATCAGGGTATTACTCAGTATTAGCAATCTACCCAAAAAGGAGAGAGAAAGTGGGCTGCAAGCACTGCCACAGCTCCAATTAAAACTACCTCAGTACCTTATATATTTTCTTAGTCTTTATCCTCAAGCCTACATAGGGTTTGAATAATTCATGGAGCCCTGATTCTAGTTACCTAGCAGACGAGAGTTTGTTTCATATCCAGTTAATAGAGTACAGTTGCTATAGCTCTGGGGGAAAAAACCCCAAACAAATGGACTGGTTAAAGTACTTTTTTAGGGTGTGGGGGAATGCAAAACACTTGGAAAATGACAAATGAAAGTAGATGTAACAGCTAAAACAGGGTAGACAAAATGTAGCCTGCCAAGCCTTTTAGTCTGGCCCAAGGCCCACTCCTGCAGCATGGAGCAGCTCCACGCTCTTAAAGCGGTCGGCTGCTCCCTGTGGTTCTCTGCACTGTGGGGAAGTAGGGCAGGGGCTCTGCATGCTGCCCCCAGTCCCAGCACAATTTCCTAGCCAATGGCATCTGAGAAATTGTGCTAGGAGTGGGGGCAGCACATGAAGCCTTCCCCCCACCAGTGCAGAGGGCCACATGGAACAGCCATCCCCTTTTGAGCACTCTGGGGCTCCTGGCAGACAGGGAAGCCTGCCTCAGAGTCCTGCTGGGCTGCTGGCTGAGAGCTGCTAAGGTAAGCCCTTCACAGCCAGAGCCTGCTCTGGCACCCCATCCCCTGCCACGCACCAACTCCCTCCCAGACCATGCATCCCATCCTATGTCCATAATCCTCTACTGCACCCATACCCTTTCCTGGACTCTGCATCCCAATCCCCTGCCCTAGGTCACAACCCTCTCTTTCACGAAATCTCCCTCTCAGACCCCACACCCTCTCCTGCACCCCAGACCCGAACTCCGAGCTCCCGTCTGCACCCAGCCTCTGTACTAGACCCCATACCATTTCCACAGAAAAATGACCACTTGATCACTTACCAAAATCTTGGAGTGACTCCCCATAAAAAATTATTGCTCACCCCTGAGCTAAGAGCTCACTAAAAGCACCAGGAAACCAGTTTGGCATTTCAATATTACAGTTGTAGGTATGACAATATCTAAGTAGCCCAACACCTCATTGGAGGATACAAGTGAAGGAATCTCTTCAAACCCTGATTTACAAATGGATAAATAAAGATTGATACCTGATCTGCTAGAAGATAGACATAAGCCCCTATAGGGTACACATACTTACCAAAGAAAAGTACAAATAATCCAAAATGAGAGGAACTGAATGGGATGAAACACCAATGAATGGCTAGAACCAGACTGCAAGCCACTTCCACTGTGATGTATAATAGTTTGTATATGGAGAAAACACTGGACTCTATAAGCAACTCGAATAAATAACCTTATTTGATAACCTTAAAATTACTGAAGCTGAAAAGCCAACTATTCAAATCTACAATGAAAGAGTTTGTCTGTCTGTCTGTCCATCTGTCCAAGAACTCCACTTAAATGGTAAGAGCTAGGACCACCAAATTAGTTATATAGTAAGGGATTGTCTAGACTACGCTGAAGTTTCAAAAATTTGCATATCTTCTTCCGATTTCACTTTCAAAAGAGGAACTTTCTAAAGCGAAAGTAGTCGGGACGCAGTTTTTTCGGTAACCCCCCCCCTTTTTCGAAAAGCCACTCTGCCTCAAAAAATGAGATTTACGCGGCTTTTCGGAAAAGGGGGGTGTTTATCGAAAAAACCATGTCCTGACTACTTTCACTTACAAAAGCTCTGCTTTCGAAAGTGAAATCGGAAGAATATATACAAATTCCCTGAAGAATTTGAATATCCTCTTTTGAAACTTCAGTGTAGTATAGACATAGCCTAAGAGTGGGCAATAATTTTTGACAGGGGGCCACTTCAGAAATTTTTGAAGTGGTCCCAGGCGGGTCTCAGGGGAAAGGGATGGGACCAGGACATTTCTGTGCTTCCCCACCCACAGAACCCAATTGTTCTGGGTGTGTGTGTGTGGGGGGGGGGCATGCAAAGTCTTTGCCCCACCCCCCCGAGAACTGCCTACTGTTCTGAACAGCTGGCAGTTCCCTCTAGGTGCCCATGCCCCTGGCAGTGGGAGGAGACTTTGCATGCTTCCCTCCTGCCCCCAGGTCAATCAGGGCCTTGGAAGGGGGCACACACAAAGTCTGCCTCCGCCCTGCAAGAGAGTGTTGTGTTTAGAGTTAACTGCCAGCTGAGAAGCAGGCGGTGGCTGATTAAGTGCCAAGCCCCTTGCAGGGCTGGAGGAGACTTTGCGTGCTCCCCCACCCCGACCCCAGGCCAATCAGGGTGGAGGCAGACTTCACGTGAGGTTGTTGCTAAAAAATTGTCTCCTGTATTAAGGCAACATCAAATGAGAACATTTGGAGGAGAATCACCAGTCCACACATGTGAATAAGCCCTTATGCACAGAATAGCTGACTGCACTCCTCTTCAGTCTCAGAATTAGTTGTTAGTACCTAGCCCTGGATGAGCAGAAGAAAGGCTATTAGTAGCATATTGTAGTTTTTGTTTTTCTTCATTTGAATCATTGCTCTGGAGTGGGGCTGGGGATTAGGGGTTCAGTATGCAGGCTGCCTCAGAGAGAGAGGAATGCCGCAGCCCTCTCTCACTGTAGCAGTTTGGGGCCAGGTGAGACGCACCAGTCCATGGCTGCTGCAGCTCCTGCGGGCACAGCTGGGAGAAGGGTGCATGATCCCCAGCTGGGGCAGGTCTAGGTTTATCTGCCCCCTGAGATTCCCAGGCAGAGTGAGAGACGAAGGAATACAGCAAACTGTGAACTTTCCCCAAACTCCCAGATGAAGGGAAACAGCCAGAAATGTTCCTGTACGAATTGAGGGCGGGGGGAAAGGGGGAAGGACGGGCACTTCAGCCCCCGTCCTTCCTAAAGGGTGCTCTTGGGGGAGGAGTGGAAGGTTCAGGCTGGGTTAGTCCTGGATGGCGGGGGAAGGCAGCCAGCCCATTTCACTTGCCTGGTGATTCTGTCTCTTTTCTGTATGGTTTTCTTAGGAGCAACCCCATTACAGGCACATCCCATCTTCTTGGCACAACCAAACCATTACTTTAAGGTATGATAAGAGAAAGCTGTATACCAAATTTGGGATCCTTGTTCTCACTGTTCTTGGACAGACAGACAGAGAGGCAGGCAGGCAGACAAACTCAAATATATAGTAGAAAAATCAATTTGGCATATTAATATTGCACCTACATTTAAGAGTACTGTCTATAGAGCTGTATAAACAAGTAACTGTATGAAATTTTAGTTTGTATTAATTTTTGTAAATGCTTTTAATACAGCTTGTTGTACAACTAGGCAAATATATAGATGAGTTGACATACCCTCTAGAACTTAAATATATATAAAGAATTTGGATGAGTAAATTGTAAATACTTACCCTTGATCTTTTGCTTGGTGTGTAAGCTTTAGAGTTGCTGAAAATCAGTCTTACATCTTTACATAACTCCATTGGAGACTCATAATTGCCAGCTTCCAGAGTTTCTCTAACTGTAGCAAAATCCATTGGTGTATCAATAATATCTCTGTAATCCTATAAAAATTATCAACAAATGAACACGTAACAAATTATTTTTGCTGATCCCACTATTTTTCACTTACAAGCTTGTCAATTAGAATTGCTTTGCCAATTTCTATTTCAACTTTAGAAGTCTGCATGGAAGACCACTAAAGCATCTTTTAAGTCTAGTCGAGGGAAACACTGCCTCTTGACCTGAAAGAGGCAATGTTGCTCCTGGCAGAGTTGACCTTAAACTTGAGCATTTTAAGCAACACTCGTACAAAATCAAGTGCATTTGGTAAATGAACAATTTCAACAGAGAGAACTATTTTAATAAAATTCATACCCCTCCTTCTGATATCTAAGATGTGGATGTGTGTCAACCTTGTTGAAAATGGAAAGGCAGTAGAAAGACAACAATTTCAATTCTAATTTAAGACAGTTATGAACAAAAGGTGGGTATTTATATCTCTTCCCATAATATTTTTCCCTGGATGGCTCAACAACTCCTAAAGTTTAATAAGAGCACCTAGAATTTTAGCACAGCTGATTTTAAAAATAAATTTCAATAAAAAATGTGGATGATGGTGCTAGTCTACAGTAAATCCTTGAATACATTCTATAAGCCTCCAAAATGAAGGTTACACAAATTAACCAAATGACTATAATATCTAAAATTTCAAAGGGGTAGCCGAGTTAGTCTGTAACAAAAAAAAAAAAAACCACACCACCACACACACACACCCTTAAAAAACAATGACTAGGCTAGCAGCACCTTCAAGACTAACAAAACATGTAGATGGTATCATGAGCTTAGTGGGTTGTGCCTACGAAAGCTCATGATACCATCTACGTTTTGTTAGTCTTGAAGGCACTGCTAGACTATTCATTGTTTTATAATATCTAACTGAGTCACACACTTTTCAATTATTCTTTACAAACCCCTGGGAGATACGATGATTATATTTATTTTACAGGGAACTGAAGTACTAAATTTCTGTGCCTAATTTGAGATGTCTAGGGTCTGAGCTTTTCACAGTTCTTAGCATTTTTATAGTACTTTATCTGTTCTGAGCACAGCTTTTACTTATCTCAGTAACAGAACTCAGAACTTCTGCAAATCAAGCTCCTAATGCCTCAAACTGGGTAGCTAGAAAATGAGGTGGACACAGTTGATGGTCAGCTCTGAAAAGTTTGGTGTAAGACTTGCCCAGCTGCATCCTGAAACTCTATGGGAGAGGCAGGCATAGAAACTAGTACTCCAGGGTTCTAATTCAACTGCACTGACCATGAGACCTATGCTTCCCTCTGCCTGCAATCCCTGTCTCATTTACTACACATCTCTGAGGGGGAGGAGGGGAAGTGAGTGACCTAGTTGTTTCAGTGTAAATTGTCGGGGAAAAAAATGAAGATCCATCACATTGAACCACAGTGGTTGTCACATGGCTTATCAGCACCATTTCAACCATTAGAGCTAAAGCACAGACCTCCACTAGGGATGCAAGAAGATAACCTTTTATATGGTTAACCAACAAGCTGTGAACAGTTACATGCAGGCTCCCGCCCTACTCCTAGGTAGCTGGCTGCCACCCTGCACTGTTGTCTCTATATCAGAGCCTGAAGCACGGGGCAGCAGCCAGCTCCCTGGGAATGGTGCAGGAGCTGGGAGCTAGCTGCCACCCTGTGCTGCTGACTCTGATACGGAGCCAGCAGTGCAGGGTGGCAACCAGATCCCTGGGAGCAAGGCGACAAGTGGGAGCTGGCTTAAAAGTGCACTGGTTCCCAGGAAGCAGGCTGCTGCCCCGCACCGCTGCCTCTGGCATAGATAGGAGCCGGGTAGACGGCTTAAAGCTGGCTCCCAGTGCACACTGGCTCCCAGGGAGCTGACTGTTGCCCTGCACTGCCACTCCTCCTACACTCCATGCTGCTACCTCTGGTAAGCCAGCTCCTGGCATGCATCGGCTCTTAGGGAGATAGTTGCCACTCTGCGCTGTGGGTTCGTGTAACCACTGAAATTTTCACTGGTGATTTCCCCACAGAAACAAACAGTGGAAGAAAAGAATAAGGCACCTCAACTTGTCCTCATTATGGTCGTCTTACAATATGGATCCAAATATCTTCCAATCACACAGAATGAAAATTGTTTCACTTTACTGCAGTTCTGTAACCATACAGGAAGCAGTCCTGTGGTCTGTGCACTTCCAAAATTCCCAATGAATTAAGAAGAGCCTTCCTTTTGTAACCATACTACCTGATATTTTCAGTCTTTGTAAGCTAAGCAGGTTTACATTTAGTAATTAGGTGGGAGGCCTCTCAGAAAAAGTTAAGTATGGCAGAAAACATTGATTATTCAGTAGGTAATGTGAGAGCCTCCTGTTACAATAATAAACAGTGCAGCATAAAATGCACTTTGCTCCTACCATAATGAGAATGGATCCATAATGAGAAGGGTCCTTTGCTTCTATGAAAAGACTCATTTCAGCAGGCTTTGGGCAAAACTGGTTATGCATAGGGTAGCTACACTGTCTTCATAGGGTCCTGGTCCCACAGCAGAGGCAGGGGTGTTAACTTGTTGCAGAGCTGCTGCTCAGGGATGGGAACCTCCTGACACCCTAGCCTCCAAAATCATTCAGGCTGCACTTTCTGCATGACTATGCACTAGATAAGGAGTGTGTGGGAACTGGGGGCCTCTGCTGCAGGTGATGGACATCTCAGATACTTACAAGCTATGGCCTAGTGGGAAGCACTGAACTGCAGAGTCTGCAGCTGTCTAGGGCCAGCACTGAGGATTTAGAATCCCAACTGCTGCTTTTGTAAGGTTCAAACATGTTCTGCCTTGGAATTGCAACTGCTCCTGTGGTTAGTAGCAGCAGCTGTCCAAGGCTGGCCTCTGGCAAATGACCCCATGGCTGTAGCCAGAGAAGCTGCAGATGGCTCTTTGACCAGGGCCATTAAGCTAGGAGCAGATAAAGAAACTGAAGTTAAACTCAAGGAACAGCGGTCACCAGTAGGAAAGGAATGTAAAGGAGAGCAGAGAAAGATAAAGCAAGTCAGGCTTACCGGGAGACAGCAGCGTCAGCTGGCTGAGGAGCAAGTCCAATGTATACGGGAAACAAGCATGGGAAAAGCTGGTGGTGACCAGGTACTAGATTAGCATGTATATGAGAACTGAAGGAGAAAGGCAGGTGACTTCAGGTTCCCAGGGGCTAAGTGCTCACTTTGGGGGATTAGTGTTTGCAAGTGGCTTGCTCAAATGGCAGGATGGATGCTGGAGGAGGGATGTGCCAGAATTGATCAGGTAGATACCAGCTTGCATATGATACCAAGCTGGGAGGGACTGCAACTGCTTTAGAGGATAGGGTTATAATTCAAAATGATCTGGACAAACTGGAGAAATGGACTGAGGCAAATAGGATGAAGTTTAATAAGGACAAATGCAAAGTACTCCACTTAGGAAGGAACAATCCGTTTCACACATACAGAATGGGAAGCGACTGTCTAGGAAGGAGTACTGCAGGAAGGGATCTGGGGTCATAGTGGACCACGAGCAAAATATGAGTCAGCAATGTGACACTGTTGCAAAAAAAGCAAACATGACTCTGGGATGCATTAACAGGAGTGTTGTAAGACATGAGAAGTCATTCTTCCACTCTACTCTGCGCTGATTAGGCCTCAGTTGGAGTACTGTGTTCAGTTCTGGGCACCACATTTCAGGAAAAATGTGGAGAAATTGGAGAAGGTCCAGAAAAGAGCAACAAAAATGATTAAAAGTCTCAAAAACGTGAGCTATGAGGGAAGGCTCAATGAACTGGGCTTGTTTAGTTTGGAAAAGAGAAGATCGAGAGGGGCCACGATAGCAGTATCACAGGGAGAAGAGGGGAAAATTGTTCTCCTTGGCCTCCGATGATAGGACAAGAAGCAATGGGTTTAAACTGAAGCAAGGGAGATTTAGGCTGGACATCAGGAAAAACTTCCTAACTGTCAGGGTGGTTAAACCCTGGAATAAATTGCCTAGGAAGGTTGTGGAATCTCCATCACTGGAGATATTTAAGAGCAGGTGAGACAGACACCTGTCAGGCAGACGGTGCTTGGTCCTGCCATGAGGGCAGGGGACTGGTTTTGAGGTCCCTTCCAGTTCTCATATTCTATGATTCTAGGTAGCTGCTGGCTGTGGAACTTTATTGAGCTGCGACCAGGACTACATAATGTGACTGGTGAAATAGGGTGGACAAGGTTACAAAGTGTCTAGTTGAGGAAGGAAATAAATCTGGGGGGAGTTTCCCCTAATAACTATGAAATTTCTGCTCACTGTGGACACTGGTAAACCCATATGGGTATACAGGTCAATGAGGAAAACTGGGGGCTGAGGAAGCTGTGTATGGCAATACATACAATTTTGCAGAGGTATGTGATCAAAATAAAAAGTACCTCTGAGACTCAGTACCAGGTAAACTATAGCACTGCCACATCAGGCCCACACTCAGAAGAGGCTGATAATGACTACATGAGGGCCCACAAAATGTTAATCTGGCCCTGTCTGTTAACAGACTGCCAGGTAAGCAAGATGAGATAGACAAGGCATTCTTTGGACAAGAACATAAGAATGGTGATCCTAGTCAGACCAAAGGTCCATCTAGCCCAGTATCCTGTCTACTGACAGGATGTCCCAGAGGGAGTGAACACAATAGGCTATCATCAAGTGATCCCTCTCCTGTCATTCATTTCCAGACAAACAGAGGCTAAGGACACCATTCCTACCCATCCTGGCAAATAGCCATTGATGGACCCCTAACCTCCATGAATTTATTTAACTCCTTTCTGAACCCTGTTAAAGTCCTAGTCTTCACATCCTCTGGCAAGGAGTTCCACAGGTTGACTGTGTGCATGAAGAAAAACTTCTTTTTGTTTGTTTTAAACCTGCTACCTATTTATTTCATTTGCTGACCCCTACCTCTTACACTATGGGAACAGGTAAATAACTTTTCCTTATTCACTTTTCCACACAATTCATGATTTTATAGCCCTCCTTTAAAGATCATATCCCCCCCTTAGTGTCCTCTATTCTAAGCTGAAAAGTACAAGTCTTTTTAATCTCTCTTCATACAGGACCCATTAGAACCCCCTAATCATTTTTGTTGCCCTTTTCTGAACCTTTTCCAATGCCAATATATCTTTTCTGAGATGAGGCGACTACATCTGAACGCAGTATTCAAGAAGTGGCTGTACCATGGTTTTATGTCTTATTCTCTATCTCTTTTTTTTTAATGATTCCTAACATCGTTTGCTTTTTTGACTGCTGCTGCACACTGAGTGGATGTTTTCAAAGAACTATCCACAATGACTGCAAGATCTTTCTCTGGAATAGTTGTAGCTAAATTAGTCCCCATCATATTTTATGTATAGTTGGGATTATTTTTTCCAATGTGCATTACTTTACATTTATCAACATTAAATTTCATTTGCCATTTTGTTACCCAATCACCTAGTCTGGTGAGATCTTTTTGAAGCTCTTTACAGTCTGCTTTGGTCTTAACTATCTTGAGCAGTTTGGTATCATCTGCAAATGTTACCACTTCACTGTTTACCCCTTTCTCCAGATCATTTGTAAATAAGTTATTAGGATTGGTTCCAGGACAGGCCCTTAGGAGATACCACTAGTTATCTTTCTCCATTCTGAAAACTTACCATTTATTTCTACCCTTTGTGTTTCCTGTTTTTTAATCAATCCATGAAAGGACCGTCCCTCTTATCCCATGACAAATTACTTTACGTAAGAGCCTTTGCTGAGGAATCTTGTGAAAGGCTTTCTGGAAATCTAAGTATAGTATATCCACTGGATTCCCCTTGTCCACATGTTTGTTGACCCCCCAAAAAATTCTAGCAGATTAGTAAGGCATGATTTCCCTTTACAGAACCATGTTGACTTTTCCCCAAAAATTAAGTTCATCTATGTATCTGACAATTTTATTCTTTACTATTGTTTCAACTAATTTGCCAGGTACTGATGTTAGACTTACCGGTTTGTAATTTCCAGGATCACCGTTAGAGACCCTTTTTAAATACTGGTGTCATGTTTAGCTATCTTCCAGTAATTAAGTACAGAAGCTGATTTAAAGGATAGGTTACAAATCACAGTTAACAGTTCTGCAATTTCACATTTGAGTTCTTTCAGAACTCTTAGGTGAATGCCATCTGGTGCCGGTGACCTGTTACTGTTAAGTTTATCAATTTGTTCCAACTCTAATGACACCTCAATATGGGACAATTCCTCAGATTTGTCACCTAAAAAGAATGGCTCAAGTTTGGGAATCTCCCTAACATCCTTAGCCATGAAAACTGAGGCAAAGAAATCATTTAGTTTCTCAGCAATGACTTTATCATCTTTGAGTGCTCTTTTAGCATCTCGATCGTCCAAGAGCCCCACTGGTTGTTTAGCAGGCTTCCTGCTTCTGATGTACTTAAACATTTTACTATTACTTTTTGAGTTTTTTGGCTAGCTGTTCTTTAAACTCCTTTTTGGCTTTTCTTATTACATTTTTACACTTAATTTGACAGAGTTTATGCTCCTTTTTATTTTCCTCGCTAGAAGCTGACTTCCACTTTTTAAAATATGACTTTAAAACCAGCAGAAGTTTCCAGATCACAGGGCCTGGCTCTCATGGGGAAATTCAATCATCCTGACATCTGCTGAGAGAGTAATACAGCAATGTACAGACAATCCTGGAAGTTTCTGGAGAGTGTTGAGGACAACTTCCTGGTGCAAATGCTGGAGGCAACAACTAGGGTTCATGCTCCTCTTGACCTGCTGCTCACAAACAGGTAAGAATTGGTGAGGGAAGTAGGAATAGATGGCAACCTGGGAAGCAGTGACCATAAGATGGTTGAATTCAGGATCCTGACAAAAGGGTTGAAACACTTGGAGGAGAGGAAGGTGATTAGGAATAGTTAACATGGATTCACCAAGGGCAAGTCATGAATGACCAAACTAATTGCCTTCTATGATGAGAATTGTCTCTGGAGATACAGGAAAAGTGGTAGATGTGATATACAAAGCTTTTGCTATGTGTCTTCCATAGTATTTTTGCCAGCAAGTTAACGTAGTATGGCTTGGATGAATGGACTATTAGGTGGACAGAAAGTTGGCTATATTGTCAGACTCAATGGGTATTGATCAACCAATCAATATCTAGTTGGCAGCTGAGATCAAGTGGAGCGCCCCACGGGTCGGTCTGGGTCAGGGCTGGGCAAGAGCCTGTGTCAGCCAGCTGTATCCGGCCTGCCAAGCTCTTCCATCTGACCCGTGCGGCAGCTCCCAGCCCCGCTCCCTAACGTGTTGCATGGGAGGTGCGAGCCCTTTCAACTGCTTCTATTTAAAGGGCTCACACCTTCCCTGCAGTTGCCAGACAATGTGTTAGCAGCTGCCAGGCAGGCGCAAGCTGTTTAAATAGAAGCATTTGAAAGGGCTTGTGCCTCCCCAGTGGCTCCCAGGAAACACATTAGCGAGGCTGTGAGCTGTGAGCCCTTTCAATTGCTTCTATTTAATGGGCTTGTGTCTTCTGGGCGGCTGCCAGGCAACATGGTAGAAGCCGCCCAGCAGGTGCAAGCCTTTTATATAGGAGGAGATGAAAGGGCTCAGACCTCTCTGGCAGCTCCCAGGCAATGAATCAGAAGTGGGGCTGGGAGCTACAAGCCCTTTCAACTGCTTCTATTGAAAGCATTCCAGGCAGCTGCTCACGCATTCCAGGCAGCTGCTAAGGTGCGAGCCCTTTAAAGAGCAGGAGTTGAAAAGGCTCAAAGGCTTGCAACTCCCACCCCCCACTAACACGTTCCCTGGGAGTCACAGGGGAGGTGCAAGCCCTTTCAACTTCTGTTATTTAAAGGCCCCGCCTCTTTCAGGACAGCCCACAACCACTTCGAAAATTTCTGGAGTGGCCCCTCCTTCAAAAATTTTTGCCCACCTCTGATTTTGGGGCTGGTTTTGTTCAACATTTTCATTAATGACCTGGATGGTGGAATGGACTGCACCCTCAGCAAGTTGGCCAATGACACTAAGATGGGGGGAGACACAGATATGCTGGAGGGTAGGGACAGGGTCCCCAGTGACCTTGACAACTTGGAGGATTGGACCAAAAGAAATTGGATGAGGTTCAACAAGGACAAATTCCTGCACTTAGGTTGACCAAATCCCATGAACAGCCTAAGTCCAACTGGGTAGGCAGCAGTTCTGCAGAAAAGGACCTGGGGATTACCATAGATATAAGTCAACAGTGTGCCTTTGCTGCCAAGAAGGCTAATGGCGTATTGGGCTGCATTAGTACCAGCACTGCCAGCAGATCTAGGGAAGTGATTATTCCCCTCTAATTGGCACTAGTAAGGCCAAATTTGGAGTATTGTATCCAGTTTGGGGCCCCCAATAGGTGGACAAATGGGACAGTGTCTAGCAGAAGGTAACAAAAATGACTCGGGGGCTGAGGGAACTGGACTTATTTATTCTTCAGGAGAAAAGAGCGAGGGGGGATCTGATAGCAGCCTTCAACTACCTTAAAGGGGGCTCCAAAGAGGATGGAGCTAGGCTATTTTCAGCGGTGGTGAATGACTGAAGAAGAAGCTCAAGTTGCAGTGTGAGAGGTCTAGGTTGGATACAAAAAAAACCTGCTTCCCTAGGACAATGGTGAAAGCACAGGAATTGGTTGCCTGGGGAGGTGATGTAATCTCCATCCTTAAGAGGTTTTTAAGGCCAGGGCTGACAAAGCCCTGGCTGGCATGATTTAGTTGGGGTTGGTCCTGCTTTAGTTGGGGTTGGTCCTGCTTTGAGCAGGGAACTGGACTATATGACCTCCTGAGGTCTCTTCCACTACTAGTCTTCTATGATCCTAACCTGCCAAATATGTTATTTTTCCTACAGCTCATTGTCAGAAATAACCATTTCTCCCCATGAAACTATCAAAAGTAATTCAGCCTAACGCAGACAACTGGTATGGAAATCTGAGCCCCAACAGATAGAGTTTGGCTAGGATATAAGCTACTGAAAAAAGGATCTCCTAAGCACAATGTAAAAAAAATGACAATTAATAAACATTTTGCTTTGGTAAAAATATAACTACATAATTATCTGAGAAGCATGCATGCATGATCATGAACTACCTTCAAATAATTAAGTTTATCCTCATTATTCTCGATGACCAAAGCCTCAGGAACAGAGTCAGGTTTCCTAGACAATACTAAAACCACTACAGCAATTAAAAAAAAAAAATACTGTTGAAAAAGAAAGCTGCAACTCCTCCTCGTCACAAGAATGAAAACTATGACCAGCCTTGCTCCTATTAAAATACTCACTGGATATTCAAGGAGATCCACTGGTTGGCGAAAAGGTTCTGAGTCCTCGCACTGAAAAATAAGATTCAACAACTCCTGGCATTGTCTCTTCCATGCCTGAACATCATATGACTGTGCTCTGTTGCGCAGCCTTCGCTTGGGTTGATGATCCTGTAATGGAAATAGGCTTATTAATATAGAATAGTCACTAGCTGTTTTCACAAATTAGACTAAAGTGATTAAATCAAAGTAATAAAAGGTGTGAATCATTATTAGCAAACCAGAAATACATGATGGAACAGGTAGAAATGTTTTTAAAATTACAGCTAATAAAGAAAACTACTACTGTTAAAGTTGATTCACGGGGGGAAATATACAGTATTTTAAAGACTAGATTACGTTATCCTAAAGCATTTCAGTTTTTAATTATTCTTTTCTTGCATATGCCTTTTTTGGTGCTATTTACAGTGGTCTCAATCTTTGAAGCAAGTAAGGACAATTATTACCTTCCTTTTTCTAGTGGACGTTCCTGGTACATTTGTATCTTTCTCTTCTTCCTTTGAGCAAGAAAATATGAGTAGTCTAATGTTAACATATAAACACGTTTCAGAATGTGTTTTACAAAGTGTACTTATTTTTTTCAGTTCCATGTAGTTCTTTCCCCTGTCCCTTTGAAGAATCTTCCAGTTTTTTTCCTATCACATTTTTCTCCCTAACCCTCAAATTTCTGGAACATGATGACCACCATATAGTTTAACACTTTCAGACTTCTGAGTTTTTATATATTAAGTGAAATTCACCTTCATATAGACAGCGTGCACAAAGTTACCACGTAAGCCCTCTGAATTGGAGGGTGGGGAGAATTTCACTCACTATTCCTCAACTGTCTAGAACTGTGGTGTCCAACCAGTTCTACTATAGTGGCTACTGCTACAGAGAACTAGCCACATTCAACCAGCCAACTAGCCACATTGTTCAAGCCAATAATCTACACTGAACCAACCAAATAGTCACATGTGGCTAGTGGCTAGCATGTTGGATACCATATGTCTAGAAGGAATGCAACTACGTGGTATAGAGTACCCTCTATCCTCTCACAATGGGTTGAATATACTGCCTTTATAGCAGGAAGCTTCAACACCAGTGTCAAATTCTAAGTCCTCCTATTGTGGTTACTCCAATATTGTCACATTAACTGATTATTTTTCAAACGGAATAAAAAAATCAAAGTGGATTTTCGATATGCATGTGGTATTTCATTAAATTACCTCATCAGAGTCAGACAAGACTTTCTTCTTCATTGTATTATATAACGGAATTATATCGTAGCATGCCTGGTCTCTGTAAAACAATACTGTATGTTAACAGGTGTATATTTGCATCCTTTTGTGTATTATCAACTTGTTCTTAGAGGCTGAATAAATTTTTTCCAGTCATACATTATCAAGATTAATGCCATATGAATTATAACTAGGAACACAGCAATAAAAAGTTAGTTTATTACACTAATGTTCGTAAGGAACTTCAGAAAATCTGATTATCTAAATTTCTTAAAATACATGAAAAGTTAACATGATGTTTAGGCTTTACATAATGATATTTTTTATAATGTCTAACATCAATGTTTAATTGTAAGCATTTTTTCTATTGTAATCTATTTAAATGTTTACAGTTATAGGAAATTATGGGGAGATCAGGCAATAACTATAGAATGATAAATAGATGTGAGATTCAAAAATTGAAAACTTTATAAGCGTTCAAACGCAAGTTAACGTTACATTTCAGAATACATGAACTATCCTTGTACAAAAATCTAAGAAGTTATCAAGCAGCATTTTTCTTACTTTGCTTTAGTTGCAAATGTTACTTATCAATGGAATTATTTTTGTTGGCTTGTGTATATGTATGGTCAAATCTACATTTACTGAAAAAACCTAAACCTGCCAAGCTTAATTATTTTACAGTAACAGATGCTTTTAAATGAAAAATGTCACTCTTTCAGCATAAAATAATCAGTTATAAAAATTCTAGACTTTATGCTAAGTACATTACTTTGATATGTAAACTCTTAGAATACAAAAGCTTTAAGCATAATCTAAAGCTATATTACTTTTTAAAAAATGTTAACATTTTTGTTTTGGTAATGTTTATTTTTCCAACGTTACTGTTTGAAGTGTTGGGCTAATATATACGATTGTTTAGGACACTGTATGATTTAGTTTGATCAAAATTAAATGCTGGTTCTAGGGTCCTGAATGATTTGGGAAGACACTATACTAAACCAGTTACCTCAAATGAGAGGAAATTTCCTAACAAACATTCATTTATGTTAGGCTCTGTCTATACTGCATCATTCTTGCAGAAGAGGAAATGCAAATGAAGCGCTCATTAGCATTTCTTGCACTCATTTGCATATTCTCTTCCGATCCTTTTTGCGGAAGAGGTTTTTGCGCAAAAAACCACAGTGTATGGGGCCATTTTGCACAAGAACCCTTATTCCTCAAAAATGAGGCAGACACAGAGGCAGCTGGGGGGGCGCGGGGGCGGGGCGGAGCAAATAGTCAACAATGACTACCTGATAAGCCTAGGCTTATTGGGTAGTTGACTACTCAACTAGTTGCTTACATCCCTACTCTGAATTAGGGATGTAATAGTGTAGTCGATTAACCAACTCACCGATAAGCAAAGGCTTATCAGTTAATGCTATAGACTACACGCATTTCCCTCCCCTCCCACACCAGCAAATTATTTAGCAGGCTGGCCAGCAAGCCCGGCTCAGTCCTGGCTTGCAACGGGTCCAAGACCTCCCCCTGCTGCAACTCTGCATTTAAAGTGCATTGGAAGCCAGGTAGGCAGCCTGGCTCAGTTCCGGCTTGTGTCTGGTCCAGGAGCTCAGACACCCACCCTCCAGACAGGGGCTGCTGCCACCCCGTGATGTTGCCTTTTTATCAGAGGCAGCAGCACAGGGCGACAGGCAGCCAGTCCATGAGCAGAGCTGTTTTTTAAACTGGCTCCCCTCACGTACAAGCTTCCACCTGATACAGAGTTGCAGGGGGCTCCTTGGGGGTGGGGACCAAGCACACTGACTGCTGGCCCCACCCCCGGGAACTACAGAATAGCTGTCTAACCAATAAGAATTCATGAGGTTACTCGACTAGTCAATTAATCGATATTTAACATCCCTACTCTGAATTGGTTTCCCTTGAACTAGCAAAATAAACAATTTTGATTTAAAAATTGTCACTCATGGAGAATCTACCATGACTGCAAGTAAATTATTCCAATAGTTAATAACCCTCTTTGCTACATTGGTGCCTTGTTTCTCGCTGAAATTTGTTTAACTTCAACTTCTAGCAATAGAAATTTCATCTGCTAAACTGAAGTGGGCATATCAAATATTTTTTCTCTAGATACATACCTACAGACTGTGATCAAGTCACCCATTTAACTTCTCTGTTAAAATAAATAGACTGAGCTCCTTTAGTCTACCATTATAAGGAATGTTTTCTAACCCTTTAATAATTTTGCAGTTCCTCTTTGAACCCTCTCCTTCTTGAACTGTGGACAGTAGAAATGGACACAGAATTCCAGCAGCAATCACTCCAGTACCAAATACAGAAATAATATAACCTTTCCACTCCCACTCAAGGTTTCCTTGTTTATTCATCAAAGGACTGCACTTGCCCTTGTGGCCACAGTGTCACACTAGGAGCTCGTATGATGTTATCATAGCTTTCAAGATTTTTTCAGAGTCACTGCTTCCCAAGATAGTGTTCCCCATTCTATAGGTATATATAGTAGAGGTAATGCACCATGCTTCTGCCCCAAAGTTTCAGCACATAATCTGAGTAAAGCCTTAATTTTCTGGGAATTTTCAAGTAAATCTGTTAATCTGAGTTCAAGCGGCAGAAAATTAGCTTTGAGACAATTCACAAGTCTCAATTTTTTGGACCTTTCCAGTTTCAACAATATATTGTTGAAAGTCAGAAAGGAGTACACAATGAAAGTCTGAAGGTCCCTCTGTCATTATATTATTTTAATTATTTTAATAATAAAAATAAGTTATTGATAACCAAATCCTTATGATCAGCAGTTACCAGATAGCAATTATATTCATATTCTCTATCCCCATTCGCTATGTGCAAACCTTTTGCAACACCTTAAGAAAGGAATACAACACTCCCCTTTGTCATACATCTTCAGTAATGTTCCTTGCATCTGCAAATGAGGGCTAACATGGTACATGGGGAATGGCTTTTGCTAATGCAGGGGAATTTGTGTTATACAGGAAAATAATGAGATATGTTGGGTGGTCTCTGTGGGTGGAAGAATAGAGGGTATATACTGCTGATGTCTTAAAAAAAATTCCTTTCTTTTGTGTTAGGAATATTATGTATAGACTGACCTTTAACCAATACACAATGTAGAATGTGTGTGTATTAAGTCAGGTGTTAGGGAGAGGAGATGCAAAGGCTTTGGGCAGCAGGAGTCTCAGCACACTCTCAGTTTTGTGAGAGTAGGATATCCTCCTCCAAGCCAGGCAGCAGAGAAGCTTCTCTAGCAGAGGACAGAGGGGATACTACTAGCCCTTATTAGTACCTGAGGATTTATATTGCTGACTCCCATTGGAAAGTACCTCATCATTGCCATATCCCCTCCTTTGGGGTAGCCTGGTATTGCAGGGTGGGAAGACTATGCTTTGACTCTTGAAGTGGCAGCTCCTCTCCCAAATGGAGGCAGCTGCCATTCTAATGCTGGAAGGGGGTGAGGAGCCCCCCCCAGTTTGAGAAATAGGGGAATGGAAATTAGATTTACCAGAAGAGATTGAACAGTGAGTGAACAACTATATGAAACTGAATGAAGAACAAGACAGGACTGAGCAGGACCCATTCCAGCAAGACAAAAAGACAAAAAACCCCACAACCCTACCAAAACAAGATATGCTACAATGCACACTTCTCTGCCTGGAGAAGAGATGAGAGAACAAACAACACACAACAGTCTACAGATGTGTAGTCATGTTTCTTAATGCACAAATAGAAGGTGCTTATATACTATGTTAATGAGCATGGTGTAAGAATGTATCGGAAACTGAAGAAGGGATGATTTTTATATGATATCAAGCTGAAGGAGGAGACGGGTGCCTGTTCAAATCCAAGATATTGGTTTGGAGTCAGTTACATGTACTTGTTTTGCTATTGCTGGCCAAATCAAAATTGCATATTTTGGACATCAGCAGGACTCCTCTCATGAAGGATGTATATGGGATTACACACAATATCTCTTAACTATAATTTTTAAAGTATCTTGTTTTTCAACTCCCACTGTTATTTTTGTGTAAGTGGCTTATGGGGGATGTCTTACCTAATGGACTCTGATTCACCAGTGCTATCAGGCATCTGCCTTGCCCCCAATTCAATTTGAGTTCTATGACTGAGAATGGGCATGTCTATAATGCAATTAAAAACTTGTGGCTGTCCTAAATCAGCCAACTTGGGCTAAGGGCTGTTCACCTGCAGTGTAGAATATACCCTGTGTGTAGCTCTTAAAATGAAATAAAAACTGTGCAAGCATTTCTGTGTTTTAAGAACCAAACAGTCCTTACATGATGTGTCTAAGGCAGGGCTGGACAAAACAGGGTGCGCAGGCTGCATTCCACCTGCCAAGCCACCAGATCCAGCCCACGGACGCAGCAGGGAGCCTCAGACTCCCTTGCTTGCCCTGGCTCTCCACATGCAGCTCAGTAAAGCAGCTACCAGGCCATTTGTATTTCTCAGCTGAGAGCTGGGGGGGAGGGGAGGGAAGAGGGTACAGGCTGCTCCCCCCCTCCTCCAGCACAATCCCATTGGCCTGTTTCTGGCCAATGGGAGCTGCCTGTTTGAACAACAGGCAACACGCAAAGAACCACTTCGCCCTCCTCTCAGGCTCTTATTCACAGATGCACATGGTCCCTGCAGCCTGTGCAGGGGCAGGGCAGGCAAGGAACCTGCCTATGAAATGTGCTGGGCTTCTGGCTGGGAGTCACCCAAGTAAGTCTCCTAGCCAGAACCTGCCTCTGGCACCCCAGGCCCTCTCCCCCCTAAACCATCTGTCCTCCCACTCCTACCCCACCACCCTATATAAGCTAAATCCTCTTACCCCCTCCTGAGCCCTTACCCCCTCCCAGATCTGACACCCCAATCCTCTGCCCCAGATCACAATCCCCTCCTGCCCTAGGTCACAATTCAAACCCCTGCACCACAGTTCCCTACCCTTGGTCAAACCCCTGCACCACAATCTTGTGCCCCAGTCATAACCGCCTCCTTCATCCAAACTCCCTCCCAGACCTCACAGGCCCTCCTGCACCCCAATCTGGAAATGGGTGACAGGGGAGGGATCACATGAGGATTACTTGTTGTGTTCCTTCCCTTTGGGGCATCTGGTATTGGCCGCTGTCGGTAGACAGGATACTGGGCTAGATGGACCGTTGGTCTGACCCAGTATGGCCATTCTTATGTTGTTAATTCCTTACCCCAAACTCCCTTCTGCACCCAGCCTCCTTCCCAGACCCCACATCTCCTCCATTAACATCATGGAAGAGTGCAGGCCCTCAACCACTTTCCAAAATCTTGGAGTAGCCTCCAATCAAAAATTATTCTCCGCCCCCAGTCTAAGGACTTTTCTACACAAACATTTAGCTGGTGACAAACTGGGATGTAAATCTACTTGGCACTCGCCTGCTGCATACTAAGTTTTAGTGTGGACCTTGCTGCCAAACAATGATAAGTTCCTATTGCTCTTTGATCTAGTCCAGTGGACACCAACCTTTTTATACCCAAGATCACTTTTTAAATGTCAGGGCAAGCTAAGATCCCCAGGTATTGGCCCAGCTGTCCTTCCCCATCCCTCCCCCAAGACCCCACCCACTCCTTGAGGCTCCGCCCTCTCTGTTCCCCTCCTCTCCATCATTTGCTGTCCCCAGCCCTTACTCACTCTCACTGGGTCAAGAGAAGAGGTGCAGGCTCTGGGGCAGGAATGAGCAATTTGGGTGTGGAAAGAGGTGAGAGGTGCAAGCTCTGGGAGGGAATGTAGGTGCAGGAGGAGGTGGAGAAGGGGATGTTGGCTCAGGGAGGGGCTCCAGGCTGGAGAGTGTTTGGGTGCTGAGCAAGCCACAGGCTCATGGATGTAAGGGTGCAGGAGTTTGGGTTGAGGGGTTCAAGGCAGGGAGTATGATGGGCTCAGGACACAGATTTGCAGTGTGTGGATGGTGCAGGAGTGTTGTGGCAGAAGATTGGAGATGTGGGGGTGCGGGAGTTTGGGGATGTGAGAGGCTCAAGATGGGGGGTTCTGGTGTACGATAGGCTCAAGGTTGGTATCCAGGGGGATGCAGGAGTGTTACGATGCTGGGGCCAGTGGGGGCTTGGCCCCAACTGAGGGCTTATTGGCCAGGCTTCATTTTTAAATAAAATTTTATGTCAAATATGCAATGTTTCAGCATTGTCTTTATTTATGAGAGGGGCGGGGAACCTGTTTTGGGTCAGAGGTCACTCACGCACAGAAAAACCTGTTGCGGACCATACAAGTGAGATGAAAAAAAACAACCCCTCCAAAACCCCCCAAGCCTCATTGATGTGGCCCCAACTGAGACACCTCACTCTCCTGGCGCTCCAGCCCGATGGGGGGGAGGGTGGGTAGGAATGAGGTTTAGGCCAGATTCACTTTTCTGGGGTTCCAGGGTTACTGGAATTTGTGGGCCCCTCTGCACTCTGACGATGGGCAAAAAATGAGGGATCAAGTGTTCAGGACAGGGCTGCCAGTGAGTGGGATAGGGATAGGGGTGCAGAATCTGGGTGGAAAATAGGATACAGGAGCAAGATGGCTGTAGTTGTCCGGCCAAGAGTGAGGGGGCAGGAGCAGGGTGCTGGTGGGAGTTTGGCTGGGGGAAGGCTGCTGGTGGGGGTCTGGCCAGGGTGCTGGTGTGGGGTTGGGCAGAAGGAAGGGTGCTAGTGGGGGCTGGGACAGGGTGCTGATGGGGGCAGGGGCAAGGCCAGGGGGCAGGGTGTGGTAGGGACTGGGGGCAGGGTACTTGTGGGGATCTGGGCAGGGTGTTGTTTGGGGGGGGGGGCGGGATCTGGCCAGGGGGCAGGGACAGGGACAGCTGGGCCAGTATGTGGGGATCCTGTGGCATCTGTTGCTCCTCCCCTCCCCAAAATAGCTGGCGTGTTTTCTAAGAAGTTGGATCTGGTACGCAGCCAGGGACCTCCTCCCATTCTTCCTGCATGGAGGGGAAGGGGGGAGTCCTGTAGCTGTGCGCCAGCTCTGACTTCTCAGGAAGTGCACGCGCTGTTCCTCTCCTGCCATTCCCAAAACAGCCGGCGCGCTTCCTGAGAAGTTGGTGCTGGCGCGCAGCCAGGGACTTCTCCCCCTGACCCCTTGCGCACGACGGAAGGAAGGCAGGCAGCATGGGGAAGGAAGTTCCCAGCTGTGTGCCAGATCTGGCTTTTCAGGAAGCATGCCGGCTGTTTTGGGAAGGGGAGGAGAGGAGCAGCCCGCGCTTGCTGAGACACCGGATCTGGCATGCAACCAGGGACTCCCTCCTCCCCGATACCGCAAGGATGCCAGCACTACCTCCATTTTCCCAGGAGGTAGCACCAGCACGGGCTCCTTCTTGGAGGTGGGAAGGGGACGAGAAGGGGGGGCTGGGAACACCTTGCAATCGACTGATCGTGCCCCCAAAATCGACCAGTTGATTGCGACTGAAGGGTTGGTAACCACAGATCTAATCTCTCCATAGACTGAGGTAGAATGACTAGATAGACCTAGATATATTAGTACAGTAGTACAATATTGGAAGGGCTAAAGGGATGCAGTTGGGCTACTTAAAATAGGAAGGGAGTGATTTTTTTTAAACTTTCCCTTTACCTTTTTCCACTGGAGAAAAGAGTGGAAGGGGAAGAAAATAATTTGAAAGCAGGTTTTTATATAAATAATTCTCAACATATTTTATTTAAAATTTTAATAAAAATATTTTTGCAAACCACACATATTTTTCAGTTCTTCATGTAACAATTACTTTTTACCAAATAGGAAGGTTTTAGAATGAAATTCCTACAAGTAGCGTATTATTAGCTCCATGTTTTAATAATGTGTTAAAGGGATTATTTTTGTATCTAAGCACTCTATAAACCACTAAATCTATCACTTGTGAGGAAGCTCATGTAGGACATGAAAAAAAATCAGACATGTCATAATTAAATTAATATTGAAATTTCCCTTTCAAGAGTAATTCATATATTTCTGCTTTCAGATAATTTCAAATATTTAATACTTTACATAAATACATCCTGAAAAAAAAAAGCCTCAGGATGTCAAGTTCAGATTAAATTTCTAATTTGTCATTATTCAATTCCTTGTTTCTGAATTTTGTTTTATAAATTCCAATGCATTAAACTTAACCCTATTTTGCAGTAACTGACATGTTTTTCAATCCCCTCCCCCCACCTTTCTAAACAAATATTTTGTACTTCTGACCTTCAGCAAAATAGATGGCATGCTCACACTAAGGGTATGTCTACACTGCAAGGCTATTTTGGGAGACCAGAGGTTTCCCAAAATAGCTACCCTGCATCTTTTGAACGCATCTGCTATTGTGAAATACAGTGGATGCGCTATTTTGGCATCCCTGTATTCCTCATTCCATGAGGGGATAAGGGATGTCTTGAAATAGTGTGTTATTTCGAAATTTGGTACCATGTAGATGCCAAATTTTGAAACAGACTATTCTGAAATTAAATCAAAATAAGACACACAATTTGCATAGCGCAAATTGCATCTCTTATTTTGAATTTAGGGTGCAGTGTAAACGCATCCTCACATGCCAAATTACAGATTAGTCACTTTTTATTATTGTTAGACAAAAGAACGAAAATATATCATATCTGTTCATCAACTTACTTTATGAAGTGTAGCAGAAGATCTGTAACAAATTTGGCAGATTTAACAATAGGGCTTCCTGGTTCATTGAATGTGCGTGTATTATGTTCTATGTACCGAACTTCCCACATAAGTGAAGAAAGACGCCTTTGTGGGGAAGGTAAAAAAGAAACAGATGACATTGAATAATTACATATTTTAATATCTGTGTTAACATTTTTAAACAGCCTCCCCTATCTTCTTTCAAGCAGTTTAAAAAGGAAATAGCCAAAAATTACATGTCTTCGTTAGAGCAAAAAATTACATATTCTTAATATACCTCTATACCTGGACAACAACAAGCAGTTTTTTCTTGCTTCTGCTCTTACACGTGTGTTTGCTGTATGCAGGGAGGGTATATGGCTGGTGAATGAAGGGAAGAAAGGTCTGAAACCCTCACTGCTAGTCAATCAGGAGATGGCTCATAGGGCTTCCCAGGCAGCTCAGCTGGCTATCTATAAAAGTCTCCTCTGATGCCCAGGCCTGGTCCACGCTCTCCTAAAGCTGATAGTTAAGGGGGACAAAATGTTTCCTATGATCGGCAGAGTCCTAGTGTAATAGCTAGTTCTCCTTACCCCACAGATTAGCTCTGATAAATACAGCCTCCCACTTATATAACAGTAGTCCTCACTTGCAGTCATGACACAGATAAAAACATTTTTAAAAACTGATGCAACTATTAATATTTTCCATGTTGTGTGATTGTCAAAAAATGAGAATATTCCCTATTTTAAACTATATTAATTCTTAAAAGTAGTATGGAAATTGAGAGTAGGACCAACATTCTATTTATTTTGCAATTGCAAAGCACAATGGAAGAAATTTCTAAGAAGCATGTCCTAACCTCCCTCCCCAATAGTTAAGAAACCAGAATGTACTGGAAGACCTAGTATTACATTCAATTTTGTGCATATGCACAATAAGATGACTATATGAATGTGCTCTGTGAGAACATGGTACTCAATTCTACAATGTAATAAAATAAAAGGGAAGATGCAGTAAACACGTGGAACTACTGTGGCAGAAAACTTGAAATCTTACAAGGAAGCGAAATACAAAGAAAATGAAGGTTACTTACCTGTAACTCAGGGGTGGGCAAAAGAACCAGATAGGCCCGCTAAGCGGGTGGATCCAGCACACGGAGGCCCTGCTGCTCCCCCACCCCCAGGCCAACTAGGGCCTGGGGGCGGGGAAGCTTGCAAAGCCTCCTCCCGCCCTGCCAGGAGCACGTGGCACTTTGAAGCACTGTGCGCTGCTCACAGGGTGAGGAGGAGAGTGGAGGAGGTTTCGTGCCTTCCCCCGCTCCCAGGCCAGTCAGGGCCTGGGGGCGGTGGAGCTGCGTGAAGCTTCCTTCATCCTGCCCCGGCCCTGAGAGGAGCCACAGCACTTCAAAGAGCCACGTGCTCCTCGCAGGGTGGTAGGAGGCTTCCCGTGCTCCCCAGTCCCCAGGCCCTGATTGGCCTGGGGGCGGGGGAAGTCATGAAACCTCCTCCACTCTCCCCCTCTTCTAGGGCATGGGTGCCTAGTGGGAAGGGGGGCAAAGGGGCTCCCCCACCCCCAGTCCAATCATAGTCTGGGGGTGGGGTAGCCCCACCCCTTCCTGTTAAGGCCCCACTCCTTCTGTGGTGGCCTGGGGCTACTTCAAAAATGCTTGAAGTGGCCCCCAGGGAAAAATTATTGTCCACCCCCGCTGTAACTGGAAGTATTCCTTGACCTGACTGCAATATAAGATACAGTTTGGCATATGGGAATTATGATAAAAGTCTAGACCTATGCCAAATTAGTTAGTATGTGCACTAGGGATGTTACCTATCAGGTAACAGAATAGTCGACTAATCGCATGAATTCTTAACTGTTAGTCGACTATTCTAAAGTCTCCGGGGGCAGAGGTGGCAGCCATTGCAATCTAGCTCCACTAGATGGCAGCCAGTGCAATCGAGCTCCAAAGAGCCCTCTGCCATCCTGGACTGTTGCTTCTGTATCAGGCGGAAGCCAGTCCACGAGGTGAACCAGGTTAAAAACCAGCTCCCCACACAGACCAGCTGCCTGCTGCCCTGCGCTGCTGCCTCTGATATAGAGGCAGCAGCACAGGGTGGCAGCAGTCCCTGTCTACAGGGGTCCAAGTTCCCTGTGGACAGAGGCTGCTGGGGGGAGAGGAGGAGAGAGCAGGGAGCAGGGGAGGCTGCTGTGAAGCAGCCTCTGTCCATGATGGCCAGGGCTGACTGTGAACAGAGGCTGCTTCGGCA
Source organism: Pelochelys cantorii (assembly GCA_032595735.1). NCBI lineage: Eukaryota > Metazoa > Chordata > Testudines > Trionychidae > Pelochelys > Pelochelys cantorii. The sequence continues at coordinate 59,228,404 of CM064328.1, read as the reverse complement.
GCAGTCCCGTCCGCTGGGACCCTCTATCCACTGGGCTTCATGGCAGTCTCACCTGCCCCCCCACCCATGCTGCTACCTTTTAAACTGGTCCCCCGCCCCCAGCACTGTGTCCTGCTCCCCTCGCTCACTGCATCTGATACAGCAAGGGGATGGGAATGTGAGTAGTCAACTAGTTTAATGGATAAGCCTAGACTTAGCAGTCAGTCAACTACTTGCTTACATCCCTAATGTGCAATGACCCCGTGTTTGAAAAAAATCACCATTTCCAAGTGCATATTGGTGACAAAACAAGTGCTTAGAGTCACCAGAAGAATGGCCTCCTGCAAGGATATTGTCTCCAACATTATTCAACTCAGATCATTGCTTGTTACCTCCTTGTGACCGTGCATGGTGTGGTAATCACTCTCTCTCAAGGCAGCAGCTGTCTCCTGTGACTTGACCCCTCTACAAGGTCAGTTCTAGGTCTCGCCCTTGCTGGAGAAGTCCATAAACAAAACTAAGTGAATCATCACAAACTGAGTCCACACAAGAGATTGAGGAATGCCTCCCTCTAGAAGTGTATCTGAAGCAGGTCCTCCCTTCTACCAGGGAGGGATCTTTGGGCAGTTGTAGGGAGAGACCTTGCCTTCCCTCAGCTCTTCTCAGGAGCTGCAAGTTGCAGGTTTGTGATCTTCTCTTATCTATCCTCAAGTGAGCTCTTCTGCTTCCTTTAATCTCCTCCTCCAGTTTGTTCATCTCTTGCAGGTGTGGCAGGGTAGAGCTGGCTGAGCCCAGACCAGCTCCTCAACCCCTAGTGACCAGTGTGAAGTTTGTACTGCATCACACTGCCTTACATATAGCACTATGGGTATCTCTCTCGGAGATGAAGCTGAGGTAGCTTGCTCCTGGTGGACTCAGCCTTTACCCCTTCTGGCGGGGGGATGCCAGATAGTGGGTAACAAAGAGTAATACAACCCAAGATCCATTTCAAAATCCTCTGTGCTGATGTAGGTGGATCTCTTAATCATTCTGCTATGCAAACAAGTAGTTTAAGTGTCTTTGTAAAGTCCCTTATTCTCTGTAGATAAAAGGCCAAAAGAGAATGCAGTCTTCTCTCCTCTTCCAAGGCATGTGGATTAGGAAAAAATACAGGTGAGTGAATGCACTGACTTATGAAACTCAAAAACCACCTTATGTATGAGTCAAGTGGGGACGTAGCAAGACCTTTTCTTTATAGAAGATAGTATATAGTGGGCCCACCATAGAATCATAGGTTAGAAGGGACTGCAAGGGTTATTAGTCTAAGATGCAGAATTTGTTGTGTCTGAAATATCCAAGGGAGACGACTTACGGCCACATGTGCTCACAGTTTATTGATTCTTCTGGCTAACCTTATGGATATCAGAAAGTCCAACTTCATAGACAGATGGATCCCAGAACATGGAGCCAGTGGCTAAAAGTAAGTCTCAGAGAAAAAACTGAACACAAATGAGGTTCCACGGTGGTGGACTTCATCTCTGGTGGAAAGGATCTAAGAATTTCCTTCAAAAATCTAGTTGTGGTGGTGTGAGAGAGATCATACCATTATCCATGAAAGGATGGAAAGCACTGATTGTTTCTAACACAACTGTAGGGAACTGTATGCAAGGCTTAATGATAAAAAGATAACTCTAATATGTCAAAGATTCCACCGTTTTCCAGAGAAAAACTGTGCTGATGAACCCAAGTGGAGGAAATCTTCCATTCAATTGAGTAACAGCTTTTCATAAACCCTTTTCTACTTTCGATAAAGACAGATTACCTTCTTGGAACATGAGCATTCTATCCCTCATAGCTATCCAAATACCAGGCCCTGAGTTGCAGCAGCCCCAGATTATAACCTTGCCCTCATATTGTATTAGAAAGTCCAAAAATATGCAGATGTTCATGGCTAGATGCATTGATAGCTTCAACAAATCCACAAAATGGATCAACTGGGCGCAATGATGCAGACTAAATATACTGACATAGAGGAACAGATGTCACTGAGGAAGAACCCTGACCTGCCTGCAAGGGCTCTTTGTCTGCTCTGGGAGCTTGAGGTGGGAGACCGAGCTCTGGAGAACAAGACTGTGCAGAGACTAACTCAAGTGTCTCTGTCCTGACCATGCCCAACCCATTGCCCTGAGTTGCATCTGTAAATGGGCGATGACCCAATGCGTCGAGATCCCAGTCTCTGGTGGCTGCATTTGGTGGATCTGCAGCGCTACTTCAGCAATCAATGCTGAACCAGTGATCTATGTATAGAAAAGGGAGACTGGTACCAAGAATTCTGGGATCTTCCGATTGTTGTCATATGGATGACTCTCGGGTCCACAGAACTAGATCTGCAGGGCAGAATCTAGTTCAGGAAATCCAGAGGCCCATTTGCCAGTGACAGATGCTTCAAGCTGGTATAGGGCCCTCTAGCTCTGGAGTTCAGTGTCTGGGGCTTTAACTGCGTGGCAAACCCTGTGTCCAGAGTGTGGTGGCTCTGACTGGATAAGCTCTGGTGGGCTGCTCTCTGAGGTGTCAAGCAGAGCAGCACAGATGGAGACCAAGGGAGCAGTCCCAAGGCAGATTTATCCCGAGAATTCGGAGCTGCCATCAGCAGTGTGGATGGCACTGGGAAAGTTAACACATCTTGCACTGCTTTTAGCGCTTCCGAGGTCGAATGCATTTCCAGGTGCTGAACTCTAGTATTGCAGTCCAAGGTGGCAAGTGTATTCCTGGGAGGATTATCCCACTCAAGTGAACCTGGGACCCAACTCCCACTTGGAAACGATGAGCTACTCTTTATGGGTCTAGGCCTATCCTTGCTTTAGTAAGCAGAAGACTGTCCTCTTCTGGGCTTCTTTTTCATGGAAGGCAGATCTTCACTGTTCTAATGGCAGTGCTAACTGGGCACTTTGCCCTGAGGTTGTGATGCTGTGTGCAGAGTCTGACTCCGGCCATTCAGGCACCAGTGCCAAGTCTATAAGGAGTGCCTTTAGCATAATGTTACTCTTTTTTTGTGCGCAGTTTGAAGCTTTCACAAACGTGACACCTATCACTAATGTGAGTAATCCTCAGGCATCGTAAGCAGCTAGTATGGGAGGGAGGGTCACTGACTAGCATAGGCTTTTTGTACCAGTCCTAGTTATTAAACCCTGGAGATAGGGACATGCCCTATTCCAAGGCTAAGTCCCATTAGAGACACTCTTAACTAAGGGAACTTGAATTACAAGAAGAAAAAACTACTTACAACAACTGTTCACAGGTAGCTACTTTGTTTTGAAAATCACTTTATAGACGTTGTGCCCACACACATGGAGCCAACTACAGGAATAGCCCCTTGAATAATGCATATTCTAAAATTCATATCCAAGAAAAATAGCTGGTCAACACTTTATAAAAAGAAAACCTAGCTCAAGGACAAATGCATGGAGAGAGAGATGGATACAGTCAACCTATTTCAATCTTCCTGTTAGATATTATCCTATAAAAAGACAAGCAAAAAGGTCTGTCTGTCACTACTTTATAGAAGTAACAGACTTGGATCTAACCTGTAAAATCTGCTTTCCAGTCTTTGTTTAATGGTACTGAGATCTGTGGGATATGCCACAACAGTACAATACATTGGATAAGCTTGGAGATCCACAGGTGCCACAAATGCAGAAGCAATATCTAAATATAAATGAAAATTCAATGTTATAGCACCTAAAGCCAGCCCTTTAATAGTCTTTTTCAGATTTTTTTTATTTTCAACATCCCCCCCTTGAAGCTTAAAATACAAACAGTAAATGACAGAAATACACAAGAAAAGCCAACATTATATATTTTAAAATACTATCGAAATTTTATACACAAATGTCGTGTGCTGTAGCACGTCAGAAACATGATTGCTATAGTGATTAATCAGAGCCATTCATCTGCGTATGAAGAACTGCACTCTGAGAAGCATGCTATGTGCATTAAAAATATAAACAGAATTATTTTTACTACAGAGAGAAATCTGTAAGTTATATCATTCAAAATATGCAATTCCAAAATATTAATTAGTGCATGTCTGACACACACTGCTTTGGGAAAAAAATATAATTTCATTAATCTTTACATTACCTCTAGGGATGTGAACAACTAGTCGCTTTCCCCACTCCTTGCTGCCTCTTATCAGAAAGAGGCAGCAATGGGGTTGGGAAAGAGGAGGGGGGTGACTTCAAAGTGGCAGCGCCATGTGAAGCCCCAGACCCCAGGCTCCACGCAGAGTTACCATTTTGAAATGCTGCATGCAGCCCAGGGCGAGGTTGGAGTTCATAGCTGGCCCTGGTTGCATGTGGTGGCAGCACCATGTGGAGCCTGGGCTCCATGTGGCACAGCCACTTTGAAACTCTGCAGGGATCATGGGGCCAGTGGGGAACTGCTTGAATCCCCCGCTGGCCCCATGCTCCCCCCAATGCTTTCACCTTTGAAGTGTTGCAACAGTCCTGGGGCTGTTGCTACACTTCAAAGGTGGAGGCGCCCTTATCAACTAGCTAATTAATCGAAATTTTACATTCCTAATTACCACTCCCTCAGCTTCAAGGTTCTCAAATCTTAATGTGAAAAGCAATTCTTTGGACTATTACTATAAAAGCTATAGTCCCTGCCCTGAGGAAATTACAAGGAATTTAGGACAAAGACAAATATGATACAAGCAGAAAAACCATATCCCAGAAGATGAAGGAACCGTGCAACTTGTGCAACTGGACTTATGGTTCTTACAATACCTGATTTACAGGGGAAGGATTGAAAAAATATAAAAAAATGTAAACTCTAAAATATATTTAATATATATTTTTAAAAAACAAGAATTGAGAAAAATATTTGCTAGATGAGCTGGTCTTTTAAGAAAAATATGAAACAGAATGCTTTATCACAATTTAAAATCTACTCTTAAGACTGCTACAGGAAACTAAAAATGGTGACTCTTGTACATTTCAAATGTGGACTGCCACTGCTGTGCCCCGCCCCCTCCCATGGGGCTGAAACTGGGGAGACCCGGCTTTTAAGCTGACTCCCGCCCCCAGCATCTCCTCCTCCCTGCTCCCCCCCACCCCCACTTGCTGCCTCTTCCTGATAGAGACAGCAAGGGGGGGGGGAAGAGATGAGTGTGTTGACTATCCGATAAGGTTTGGCTTATCGGATAGTCGACTAGTTGCTTACATCCCTACTCACAAGTAGTAAGTTCATGGTGAACCATTTGCTAATCAATCAATTATACATCAATTCTCCTAACAACCACCCAAAGAAAGGAAAAACTATGGCTGCAGTACACAACAGCTTAATTAGGAAAAATCCTAAGTATATTCTCTAAGAAAACAAAACAAGTACATTTTTTTTGCTATCTGTTCAAAGTATTTCTATTCAATATAGGGGACTCTATTTTCAGCACGAACAAGTGATTTTGGGTCCTCACTGTGAAATACCATGAAGTGGCATGGATTTTCACACAGTAAGTTGTGTTCTACACTTTTTGAAAGTCAAGGTCTACAAGGTGTCTCACAATGTAGCACTGGACTGCAATTTTGTTACCAATAAGTCAGTTATAATAAATGTATGTTATAGCAAAAGGATTGGATTAAATTTAAACAACAAGATACAGGCCTCACACAGGGCCAGGCAGCTTTAATTTAGCTCCAGTTCTGTTTGATGTTAGCATGTTAAAGTGAAGGGATGGAATATTGTAATACATAGTGATGTTAGTGTTAGATAAGGCCTTGTAGTAGATAGAAAGAAGTTTAATGTTGAAAGATTTTGTAACTTTGTAGAAGTACGCCTTGGTTCCATGCTGCAATTCTGTAAATGTATTGTTTGTGTGAATGAGAGAGAGAATGTTTTAGGAGAGGTAAGTGTGAAGGCCACTGCATGCTCAAATGGTCAGAGGAGGGGCTGAGGACTCAGAAGCACCAAATAATTATCAACTAAGTGAAAGGACTCAGAAGATGCAGACTATCCGGGCAGATTGTCGAACCCTGAAGCTAGAGGCAAACACCCCTTCATAGGGAACCAATCACTACTTTCGCCGGAAAGACAACACCTCTGAGGGGTCGTCAGCATACTGATATCAGATGACTGTGAGAACAACTTCTTCCCAATAAGCACATGTCGTAGGAAGATTGATTGTGATGCTGAATGACTGATGAAGTCCTGATGAGGCAAAATGCATAGACTTGCATGCAAGAAAAATCCTATAAAAGATGGGGTGTGTTATAAGGTTCTTCAGGTTCTGTACTGCTTAAGATCAAGACCAGGAGGGGCATCAGGCCAGACTGACATGAACCCGTCTCCTTCCTTGCACCTGACCTATCTGGCCAATAGGTTGGGTCGAGCAACAGACTGGTAACTATTCCGTGGGGGGGGAGGAGGGGTGACTTTGTTATACTGTCAATAAATGCGGCTTGTTGCCCTATCCTCCTAAAAAAGATCCTGTGTGCTTCTTATAAGCATAACAACATTACATGTTCAAAAACTGAAACACTCAAAATCACACATCACCTTTGAAAGTTCAGGTCAGATTGTGTATTTAAGACGCTATATAGATATATCATGTTGTGAACAAAATATTTTTTTTCCATAAGGTATAATAATTCAAATAGTGATTATTGGAGTTGATCAACGTTATCATTTACTAATTTTGTGGATGGTGGTGTTCTCATAAAAGTTCCCATGAAAGTTAGCTTGCATACTGAACTCTTCTTAAATTATTCAATCACAAATGTTTACCTAGAGTCATGAGCTGATTTATCCCTGTAATAATTCTGTCACATTCCTCATCTCGGGTTCTGGAACCCCATTCTCCATCAAGAGGTTTGTAGATCAATGTTCGGCATTCAACATCAGTTAAAGGAACACTAGTTCCCAGTTCTTCGGGAAACACAGCTGAAATATCCCATAAAAAAGACCCAGATGATCACTGCAAAATATTCATCTGTTTATATTTTAAGACAGACATACTTCTATTAAAAACAGAGCAATTAATATAGGCAGTATATAGAATATCGTTTTATTGAATAAAAGCATAAGATGTATAAGTTCTTTGAGCAAAAGATAATGTTTAGATACTATTCTGGGGTCTTATATGCTTCATGTATATTCTTACCAGATAACAAATGTATTTCCCACAATGCAGCTTTGCTGAATTCTGTAAGAATTTTGTAGATTTTCTATTTACTAGACGTGCAGCATAGTCAGTTCACAGAAGAATGTATTTTTTGCAATAAACAAGAGCAGTTCTGTAGCATGTGAAATATTCTTAAAAAATTATTACTAATTAAGTGATGCTTGGGACTGTAGTGGTGCTTTAAGGTTTTCAGGTAGAGTTTAAAAATAGCAGCTTTAACCTCTATAGCTCTTAAGACCGGCTTATTTTGAAAACTGCTGTTCTCCTTCTTCTACTGCTATGTAAGTCGAGGTTCTTTAACTGAAGCATGAGACATAAAAGAGAGGCTACCATCAGGGCATTCAACTTTGGAATTAATACCCCAATTGGATCAAAATAAGCCAGAATCCGCTGCTTTCAGGACATACTGCAAGCTTCATCTTCAGGGCTCGACAAATTATGTAATCTACTCACCTGTGGTGAGCAGATTACAAGCCGCAAAGCCAGCGCAGCCCGGTCTGTGCATGCGCAGACCGCAGAACCGCGCGGCTGGTGAGCGGGGCTCGCCACCGCTTGGCAAGCCCTGTTCATCTTTATATCTAGACTTTTGGGCAGGGAAAGTGCAACAAGGGGTAAGTATTTGCAGGTGTAGCAGCAGATCCTTGGTATGTTAGGGTTTGTAGTTGGATGGATATTTTAGATTTTGGTGTTAGAGAAGTGCTGGTTTTATCTTGTGTTTTTACTGTACTTTTAATTATGTCTTAGAGCAGTGTTTCTCAGCCAGTGGTACGAGTACCCTTAGGGGTACTCGAGAGAAGTCTGGGGGGGGGAGGGGTACATCAACACAACAGACATTTGGAGAAAACTGAACTTTTGTTTTAAATTTTAGAGCGCTTTATTATTTTTGTACTTTTTACACCCCAAAATTTCATCACCCACCCGGCTATGATTAAGTTGTTTAAACAAATGTGTTGCAATGGTAGAAAAATTTGTGTGTGTCTGAAAACTGTAGGTACTGGGGGTACTTTTTTTTTTTTTTTTTTTTTAAAGGGAATACTTATAATTTTTTTGGAAAATGGGGTACTTTATTAAAAAAAGGTTGAGAAACACTATCTTAGGGGGTACAGAATGCTGGGAAAGGTATTTTATTCTTTAAAACCAAATAATGAGTAAATGAATAAACTATGAACTAATAAATAACTAACAGAATATGTACAGTTTTCAGAGGTAGCTGGGTTAGTCCATATCAGCAAAAACAAGGAATCTCGTGGCACCTTAAAGACGAATAATTTTATTATAGCATACACTGTCCCAAGTGCTATAAGAGATTATGTACAGTAGGCTGAACTGAATCATATTTCTACTTTCTCTCAAAGAAAAAAACAAATTATTTATGAATAGGGAAAACAAAGTCATCAATAAGTCCCCTAGAAAACAGCAGAAAAACATTTCAAACTATATTCTGTTTTTTTACTAACTAAAAAAAGAAAAGCCAGCTCAGAATGCAGTGGCTCAATAGGGTGTAGTGGACAGAAGAAATAATGCTAGTGGGCCGCCCATTGGATGCACTTTAACTTCCAGAATTCCTGGATATCAGAGGGGTGATATGTGCCCTTTGCCAATTTGTCCACAAACTCTGAGTGTATACAATTAGTGAGTGCACTGCAGGGATAATAGGTTTCTCTAGCATGCAATTTCCACTGAACCTAATGGGGGAGCAGGTTCATCTGTTCCTTCTAGCTTGTATATGGGCCAGGCGAAATGTCATCTGTTGAATTCTTGAGTGATTTTGATGTGTCCACAAAAAAAATAATGCCAAAACATTGCTTTCCTGAATGGAGAACAGCGAGATTACAGAATCCTATGAATTTCCTATGCTCCTACTCATTAGCAAACTTAGGCTTTTTTCCATTAACGATATCAACATTATATATCCATTTACTTTAGTCACAGGTGAGGCTCATTTTAATAATATGCATTGTAATTTAGTACTTTAAGAACAAATTCATATTGCAATTATTTTCATGATTCTTATTTGTTTCTTTTTCCTGGCATTTTACAGAGAAAGATGCCCAGTATACTTAATTTTTTAAAACTATTTGCATAAGATGTGCAGCTTCTTTTCTATATCTATAATTCAAGATAACACATTTATAGTGATACGAACCATTATTGGGTATGAGCTCCATATCCCAAGGACTCATCTTCTCAGTGTCACCATTGTCCCAGCTTAAAGAAAAAAAATAACTGTGTTTAAATTACAGTAATTAGTACTATTTGAGCAGCTAAAATATATCATACTTATATCACAGAATCATAGAACACTAGAACTGGAAGTGACCTCGAGAGGTCATCGAGTCCAGTCCCCTGCCCTTATGGCAGGACCAAGCACTGTCTAAGACCATCCCTGATAGATGTCTGTCTAACCTGCTCTTAAATCTCTCCATATGCAATATTATAAAATAAACATAATGAATGCACTTTATAAGGAGTTTTATTTTTGCAATTAAAGGTACAAAATCACAAACTAGGGCTTGCTATGCAAGATTAAACATTTACATTAAAATGACTTATTAAAAGCAGAAGTAAGGACAAATTTGCTAACCAGACGTTGTAGCACTGAAATAAACTGTCAGGATATTCAGGCTGAAGGGGTTCCTGGCTTTCAATTGTTCCAAACCACCAGGCATCATCTATTACTGACCTGAAACGATCACCTAGACAATACAAAACAATGTCATTAATAAAACTACTTTGCTGTCATAGTCCTAGTTTTGTGGGTTTTTTTTTTCCAATTTCTACACCACATTTGTCTAATCTTCATGTTAGTCATTTTTGGAGATGCCTGTACCTACGGACAAGAGTTTTCAGACCGATACATTCTTAAAAGAACAGTAATGCGCATTCTTTAGAAAGAACTATTAAGTTGTATAGCATATCAGAAAAAATATAGGTAATGAACATGCAAAAATCAGCAATAAGTATAACTTACATGTATATTAGACCATGCTACAACATTTTTCAAGCAGTGAAAGATAGAATTAAAGATTTTATGTACATATATATGTAATTCACGTATTTAATACATATTGTTCTAAGTATAATTTCTTACTTTAGAAGGTTCCCATGTTTCCTCCTCTCAAGAACAAACTCCCTCAAAGTCCAAACAAACTTTGTATACCAACCTTTCTTTCTTCTGAGGTTTTCTATGAATTTCTACTTGAGAGAAGATTAGTGAGCAGTCTACCATCTGGAAGGTAGTTATTCTCAACAAAATATGGATTGTAGCATAGTTTTTCAAAAAAAAAAAAAATCAGAGCACAATGCTGATTCTAAAGAATAGTGCTTGATGAAAATTTACACTCAACTTCAAGTGACTGCTTTGAATTTGGAATTCAAGTGAATTTCCATTATGGATACCGGTGTAAAACATGCCAGAAAAGCTTCACTGGACCTGGTGGAATGGGCTTTAGGCCAGGAAGTAATAACATCTTGGCCAGATTGTAGCAAAGCTGAATCAATACATGTACGAATCCAGAGTGAATGGAAAGGGGCCATGAACAGATTAAAAGGGAAAAACTTTGTACTGGTGATGTCTCTGTCCCATACAGAAACTCACTCACATAGCTGCAGTGTGTCAACTGGCTGGCTATATGGAAATTGGTATCCTTTAAGTCAAAAGCCATGTGTGAAGACCATGGAGTTGATCTGTAATAATTTGCGGCTAATGTACCCTGACCAGTTATTGTGTTGTTCACACTACACCTACACTGAGAATTCTCTAGCAGGTTTGTTAGGATATGCACCCAGGAAGGGATGGGCACATCTCCCAGCAAACAGATGATGCAGAGATGATGCAGAGCCAATTGCTTTGAAGTCAATCTCTGATTCCCAGCTGAGCTGTCCAGACTAGTTTAAGCCTGCTCAAGAGATAAAGGACTTTGAACAGATTTAAAGACAGACACTCCCTAAAGGAGAAGAAACCTGGCGTTGAACTAAGGTGAAGACAGTTTCCAGAGGCCAGAGTTGTCTGAGCTAAGATAGGCCTGACTAGCAATATAGTGATGCAGAGTGGGGTAGCAGCAGCCCCTGTCCGCGGGGGTCCGAGCTTCCCATGGACAGAGGTTGCTGGGGGGGGAGGGCGGGAAGGGGAAGGGACTGAGGAGGTTGCCATGGAACAGCCTCTGGCTGCAGCAGCTAAGGCTGGCCACGAACAGAGGCTGCTCCAGCAACAGCCTCTGTCCGTGGGGACATCTGATGCTCCCCCACCCTCTCAGCAGACTGGGGCTGCTTCATGGAAACCTCCTCTAGCACCCCCCACTCTGCTGCTTCTGTCAGCGGGAGGGGGCTTCTATCAACAGGGTGTGTGCGTGCAGGCGGCACTACAGAGCTGGTGCTGGGGGGGAACTAGCTTTTAAGCTGGCTCCCCCCAGTACCAGCTCCTGTCCTCATCCCCCTGCTGCCTCTGACACAAAGGCAGCAAGGGGATGTGGTATGCGAGCAGTCGAATAGATTAACTGATAAGCCTACTGGTTAATTGACTAGTCGACTGCTCGTTCACATCCCTAATAAGGAATGGACATGAGCAAGCATTTGAAGAAATAACACATACGGGAGAGAGTCCCTTTTGCTTGCTGTGTCAATGGTGAAGAAAACTGAAATGGTTGGAAGAGGAGGGTGCACTTCTTTTTATATAATCTTAAACACTCAAAGAGGTGTATTCACATCCCCCAGATGATAAAGAGAGTCCCCCAAGCTTGCCAGAAAATGCCACCTCACAACTTGGAACAGAAGTCTTCAAAAAAGAAAGGTTGGGAATAGCCTTTTCTCATGCTTTAAAAACCAAACCTGATATTTACAAGATAAAAGGAAAACATGCTATCTTCTTTTGCTGGTCACCTTTAAATTCATAAAAGAAAAAATAAGTAACTGTGTTCAGTATCAAAGTTTGATTCTGCCAGGTGCTATAGTATTACTGTATGAAGCTTTAAATACTGCATCTCTCTAAAGATCAGGAAACCTTTCTGTCTGATTCAGACATAATAATTTATTTTCACTCACTTAGCCACATTTTCTAATGAAATAAGACAACATGAATGAAATCAGATACACTTATTAAATTTTTTACAAAAACACACCACCTACCTATATTCCATCGTCTATGTTTTGCATCATCAAACTGCTGCCGCAAGACGAGAAAATCTATTACATCTGGCATATCGTGGTACCTAGTTGTAATCAAAATGTAACAAGAACGATTATGGTGAAAAACCAGCAAGAGAATACAGAAAACATTGTTAGATATCAAAATGTATTTAAGGCATCTGAATTCAATACACATTTGTTACAGAAAATTTCTGTTTAAAAATAAAACTTATATTTAAGATTTAGCAAAATTTAATAAAAGGCTTTAAATATCACAAAAACAATTTCCCTACTGGAACAGAAATAATGCTTCCCTTACTTCATGGTGAATGATCCTCCAGTCAGTTTACCAGTATCTGGGTCAAGAAAAGCAAGTTTAAGACAGCAGAGAGTAGGCAATCCCACTTCATATTTAATCCCAACTATTTTCATCAGCTCTTGTTCCTGAAGCAAATAAAACAACATTCTTATTTAAGCTTGTTGAATATAAGAAGACTAGAACAGAAGTGAAATGAAAAAAGTAAATATATTTGTTGAGCAACAGATTTCAGTGGCGAACTGTGTAAAAGAACACTACATCAGATACAGAGCTTTCAAATGTACTACCTGAAACACAAAAGTTGTAATTCCCCAATATAACATCATTGTGTTCAACATACTCTTAAGAAGAGTTAAAAAATAAATCAGACTGATACATGAATACTGATCACATGAAGGCAAATACACTATTTTAGCAAAGAGATCTAGGATTTTTTGTTTCATCCTTCTCAGTAATCAATTTACGTATTACAACCATCGATTTTAAATATGTGTTTAGTCCCGTTTAAAATTTTTGGGGAAATTATTTCATTTTTTTCATCTTAACGTTTTGAACACAAAATCAAAAACATGTTTTATAAAGATTCTCCCGGCAGAACTATGGACACTAAGTCACATAACATATACAAAAGTGTTTTTTTATTACTTATTTAAAGACAGCAAAAATGGGAAAAGCAAGAAATATCCTACCCGGAGTTCCATTTTGTGCCATGGCTGTTTTTTTGGATTAATGCTATATATTTTATTCTTTTTAGCCATTACAATGTATGCTTCATGACCTTGTCTGAAATAGTAGACCTATGAAACATAAAAATTAATTAGCACTATTTCAGAATACCAAAATGTTAGCACATTGCTGATACAGCATTTTCCCTTCCAAACCAAGATGATACAGGTACATGCAAATAAGGCACTTCAAAGAATCTATAAACTATTATTTTAATTTTAAACAGTGATACACTGTAGTAGTCAGAGTAGGAACTCCCAAGTTAATGCACAACCTAATGGGTACATCGAGTATTATAGTAGACCAAGTATGGCTCAAAGGTTTGTAGTAGGAATAAATCCTGTATGAGACACTAATGAAATACAACAGGCTCACAATATATAGCTATTACTCCATTTTTCAGCACGTGGAAACTGTTACTTTTGAAGTTAGAAGAAAATATACTCATATACACATGCTTGTGTATTTGGAGAAACTGGAGAATTACTTTATGCAGAAATATAAATTTTATACTACTATTCTGAGAAAACAGATCCCTCTTCTCTTAAAGAAGGCATATGGCCTGCTAGACTGAGTGGTTGTATGGCTTCGCTTATCATGGCATTAATATATTTTTTCGCAGAATCAGTTGTGAAAATAAAGTAAATAGATAATGACTCACCTTATTTTTCCGATGAAATAATTTTAATGGGTGTTTATAAACTTACTAGCAATATTTACTCTGGGAATTGTAATAATTGCTTTGCCAGGGATTGATGTTTGACTAATATAATCTACTTTTACATTCCAGTGTAATAGTATTTGTTTTATATAATGGTATCTATTAGGAATGTAATAGTGTAGGCAATTAACCAATAAGCAAAAGCTTAAAGGTTAATGCTATGGACTACACGCATTCCACCCCCAGTAAATTTTTTAGCAGGCTGGCCAGCAGCCCGGCTAAGTCCTGGCTTGCACTGGCTTCGGGACCTATCCCCACTGTGGCTCAGCATTTAAAGTATATTAGGAGCCAGGTGAGCAGGCAGCCTGGCTCAGTTCCGGCTTGCGCCAGGTCTGGTAACTCAGCCCCCTCCTCGCCCCAATAGGGGCTGTGGCCACCCTGCACTGCTGCCTCTGTTTTTTTAAACTGGCTCCTCTCGCAGACCAGCTCTCGCCTGGCACCCCGCACTGGTGCCTCTGATACAGAGGAAGCAGCGTGGAGTGGTGGGGGCTCCTCAAGAGTGCGGCCGGAACACACTGGATGCCGGCCCCACTCCCGGGGGCTATAGAATAGTTGAGTAACTGATAAGAATTCATGAGGTTAATTGACTATTCAATTAACCAACATTTAATATCCCTAGTATCTATATGATGCATTTCGATGCTATAGAAATATTTTATACATCATAGTAACTAAATAAACAGGCAGATAAACATAATTTTTATGAGTGCAGTAACTACTCAACTGAACATCAAGCCAATTAAACAAACTCCCCCAAGACAGGAATTCAAAATTAAGCAGAAACTTTCCACTGGATTTATGCAATAGAAAGGAGGAAAGGAAGAAAAAAAAAAAAGCCAAGGGCGGGATTTTCAAACGAGTCAGAAGCACAAATCCTATTGAAAGACATTTATGGTAGATTGCACACCTGCAAGATCAAAACAGTTTAATGCATTAAAAAATTGCATAAGTGGTCCACAAAATAGCTTAAATCAATTATAAATGTCATCAAATTTCACTGGGCCTTCTAATTAGCATAGTACTTACACATATGGGTAGATAGAATGTCACAGGGATTAACCATTTACTTACATTGCTAATTGTTTTTATGTCACACAAATGTCAGAGCAAATTAAACCATTAGATGTGAGATGGACAAGATCTAAGTTGTATCTTCCATGTGACTGAATAAATTAGTAAACAGACTATTTAAAAACATTCAGGTAAATGTATAATAGACAATTTTTATTAAAAAGAACATTTCCTTCCATTGACATTCTCTTTGACAAAGTTAAGATCAGGGCAAACTTGTAAATCTGGGATTTGAACTCCTTAACGTAGACATTTCTGTGCAAATGTTCAAGCTTTTACAATCAACTGATAAATGGTACTTGCATAATGATGAAACAAGCTCACTAAAAACCTTGAATATACTCAAGGTATTTAATAAAATTAAAATGGAATCCCTTCAAACTAATTAGAAGACAAGGCTTAAATAAAAAACTAAAATAGCATTCTGTTTATACAGGTACCAATTTTCATTTTTTTTAATTAAATGACCTGAGGCAGCTATCTGGGACTTTGCAAATTCAGATGGAAGAACAGCAGAAAAAAAATTTTACTATCCATTTCCAATGCAACACATGAAAAGTGTGGTATGGAACTCCTAGAATTAGGGATGTAAGCAAGTAATCGACAAGTTGACTAACGGATAAGCCTAGGTTTATCAGTTAATCTAGTTGACTTCTTGCTTCCTGCCCCACACAGAGGAAGCAAGGGAGGGGGAAGCAGGATCCAGTGCTGGGATGAGCCAGCTTAAAAACTGGTTCCTCCCAGCACCGTCTCCGTGGTGCCAACCCCTGTGTCAGAGACAGTAGCACTTGGCCGCGGCGGTCCTGGCTGGCCACACAGAGGCTGTTCCAGCATCCGTCCCTGTCTGCTAGGACCCCCCACAAATAGGGGCTGCTGCCACAAAGCAGCCTATGGCAGTGGACAGTTTCTGCTCTGGCCAGGGAGGCAGCCCAGCTCAGTCCTGGTTAACACCAGGTCTGGGACCTACCCCCACTGTGACTCCACATTTTAAATGTACTAAGAGCTAGGCTGCCTGCCTGCCTGGCTCTTAGTACAATTAAACTGCAGAGCTACAGTGGGGGTAGGTCCTGGACCTAGTGTAAGCCAGGACTGAGACAGGTTGCCTTCCTTTATCAACTTATCAAGTAGTTAATAAAAATTCTATCAAATACTCAATTTGCCAATTAACCACATTTTACCATTCCTACCTAGGATCCCTTTTTATTTTAGAAAACTAAACAAACCTAACAACCATTTGCAACCTCAGTGAAGTCTTTACCTGTTGAGTTCATACATTAACAAAAACTAGACGCAATTAATTTAAATCTTCGCTAGTATGGAATTATTTCACAGAATGAAATATCCTGTAACTAACTTTTCTGAATTCTATATTACAAGTACAGGCTGAACTTTTCTGTTCCGTCAACATCCTTGGGAGGGATGTTAGTGTGTACTCAATTAACTAATAAACCCAGGTTTATTGGTTAATCCCAATGGTTACACGCCTCCGACAGAGAGGCAGCAGTGCAGAGGGTAGGGGAGCAGGTAGGAGCTGGTACACATAGGAAGCTGCCTTTCTAGCTGGTTCTCCACATGTACCATCTCTTGCAGAGAGATAAGAAAAGCAGTAGCATGCTGGAGGTGGAGGTGGGGGGAAAAAGAGGCGGGAGTCGGTACACATGGGAAGCAGCTTTCAAGCTGTCTCCTTGCGCATACCACGCTGCTGCGCCTTTATCAGAGTCAGCGTGGGGGGGGGGGGCGAAGGTGGGAGCACCGGCCCCTGCCTGCTCCCCTGCATGTAACCATATAACTGCTCAAAATTTCAGTGGTTACACATTTACACAAATACGTGGTTTTTAACATCCCTAATCCATGGTCTAGCAGGACTAAGGATGTTGGTGGAGCAGAGAGCTCTGGGAGTGGGAGCCAGCAACCAGGGCCAGGCTGATGGTCTGGGCGCAGGAAGCCTGTTGGCCAGCAGCAGAGCCCAAACTGTTACCAGGAGGTGGGCCGAGCTGGTGGCGAGCAGCAGAGTCGGGCTGACAGTGGAACCCGGCAGCCAAGAAGGGAGCCCAGTTGGGCGAATCCAGAGGTTGGCAGCAGAGGGCCCAGAATTAACCTCCCCTGGTACAGCAAACACGCTCTTCGGGACTGGTTAGGTCCTCAAGGTGTTGCATCAGGGAGGTCCAAGCTGCATTAAATCCACATTTTGTGTTGTGATCTTTGAGGTTACACAATCAGTGGGGAGTCATAAGATTTTGCCAGAAATTATGTTTACCAAATTGGTAAGAGCAGCAGATGCTACTAAATGCTTGAGCTAAGATACATTTTTGAAAGATTTTTGTTTAAATTTACTGACAACCATTTACTAGTGCACTACATTTTTGTGACAGAAAAAAATCTAAATTATTGGAACAAACTACAACTAAGTCCTTCCTTCCACTTAGCAGCCACTTCTCCCAACTTTCTCTTCATAAAAGAAACTATTTATACACACAAAATATTTTCATGTTACTAATATGGAAAATCTCGTGACTTCTGTTCAAAGACTGAGCACAGTAAGGGTACGTCTAGATTACATCCCTCTTTCGGGCAGAGGGATGTAAATTAGGCACTTCGAAATTGCAAGTGAAGCCGGGATTTGAATTTCCTGCGCTTCATTTGCATAATCACATAATGGCGCTCTTTCAAAAAAAAGCGCTCTTTCGAAAGTAAAACTGCAGTGTAGACACGGTTCTTTCGAAAAGGGAAGACTGAAGTTTACAGAATCTTTTGAAAAAGGCTTCCCTTTGTGAAAGAACTGTATACAGATCGCGGTTTCACTTTCGAAAGAGCGCTTTTTCGAAAGAGCGCCATTATGTGTTTATGCAAATGAAGCGCGGGAAATTCAAATCCCGGCTTCATTTGCAATTTCGAAGTGCCTAATTTACATCCCTCTGTCGAAAGAGGGAGGAAATCTAGACAGAGCCCAACATTAGAAAAACTCCGGTCATCTGAAGAAATGGGCTGTGCCCATGGAAGCTCATACCACCATTTACATGTTTTGTTAGTCTATAAAGTGCTACCAGACCATTTGGTGTTTTTTAAGTTTATCCTGTACAGACTAACTTGGCTACCCCCTGAAGCACTAGAAAAACAGTATGTCTAATTCACAGAAAAACATACTTTATTTCAATAGATTTCACAGATTCTACAATTTCTGGGTGTTATCTACACTACATTACTAAAACCATATTAAAAGAACACTGAAGCAGTCTGAACTGTAGAATGTTCTCTTCCAACAGCTAAATAGGCATATCTTTTAGTTGCTTTTCCTAAGAATATATAATAAAGTTTTCCAAGTGGTGCTAACAAGAAATAAAATGTAGTACTGTTTATATGGTGAGCTTAATTAAAGATGAAAATTACCCAGCTTTAGGAGAACAAGTCACAAAACAATATACAAACTTATTTGTGTTTATCAGCCTGTCCTGGGAAACAATGTAAGCTATATTAATACCACCCCCCAAATAATCCAAAATAGTATGAGGTATCTCCCTCTGAAATGTGTCCCCAGCTAGAAAAAATAATTTTATTTTATAAGTCTTACCATAATTGTGAGGATTTTTTAATGTAATGAAGATTATTAAAAGTTGCAAACTCAGAGTCAAAACTAATGAAATGACAGAATTAAGGCAACTTTAATTCAGCCTCCTTGGGAGTATGTATTATGAGTCTGTGTGTGTGTGTGTGTGTGTGTGTGTGTGTGTAATGAGTCAATGCACAGAATGGACAATGCTCACTTAATATGCAGCTGTTTATATTTTGTTTTCTCCTCACTGTTCAAAGTATGGCTCATGCCTTATTTACACATACTTTTCAAACCCTGCAGTGAAAATAGAACTATTAATCTCCTCATAGGCTTTTTTTATGGTGCTCTTCACTATCCAAGTACTTAGCAACATTAATGAATTTATTTTCAAAACAACTCTGTGAAACATGGGTACTATTCCCACTTTACAGATGGCAAACTGAGACAGATTAAAGTGAAAAGTTTCCTCTAATTTTGAGTGCCCAATTTGAGACATTAGAGGCTGATTTTTCAGCATTACAGCACTTCATATACTAGAGCACCGCTCCTGCTAACTTCGACTGAAGTTCTGAGTGTTCAGTACTTCTGCAAATCAGACAGTATCTCAAGTTGAGAATTCAGAAAACACGGAACACACAATGACTGCATGTGGAAAGTGTGGTGGGTGTGAATTACTTAGCATTACAAAAGGACTCTGTGGCAGATGCAGGGACAAAATCCAATTATCCAGAGTAGTATTCAACTGCTTTATGAGACCATCTGCAAACCACCGCCTGCCTCACCACACGCCTTTCATCTTCTGTAACAAATCAGGCAGGAGTCCTACAGACAACAGCTTTCTTCAGTACACAACTCTGATTAATTTCTAAAGCGTTCATGTAATTAACCACTGTATCGTAGTGCATATGTGCAAGGGGGATGAATTAAGATTGTCTGTACATTTCCTAACTTTTGAGTCCTTAAATTTGTAAATTTAACATTATTTTAGTGTGTGTGGGGGGGAGGAGTTGCTTTTTTAAAAGCAGAGTGAAAAAACAAATTCCATAATGTGATATTTTATTGACACACACATGAGTTATCTGCAGGACTTTAGATACACCACATGTTCTTTTGTAACAAACTCAAGGATTAACTGATAGGAAGAGAAGTTATCCTTTATGTTGGGTGGGGAACCTATTGCCCCTGGTTTGCCTGGATCCTGTCCCTGAACTTGGGACTCCCCTCCCTCCGAGCATCGGGGAGCCAGTGCTGGTACTCCAGCCCTGTTGGCCCCACCACTGTTGGGGAGGGGCGCACTGAGCCCCAAGCCTCACAGGCCAGATTCATGGGCATGGTATCTGACCTACGGCGCCTGCCTGGCAGGGGAAGGAAGCAGCTCCATGTGCTGATGACCACCTGCCCCCTCCTCCTGTCTGGGGAAAGCAGTTTAGCAAATCACTGCCTGGAGGCTTTTTTCCAGTTGCTCTGATTGGCCGTAATTGCAGTTATTAGGAGCAGCACGGGGGGGGGGGGGGCAGTGCCTGGGAACAGCCAGGGGACACCGAGCCATGTGCATCCTCAGGGAGCTGTGCCAGGTAAGACCCACCCATTGCCCAGACTCCCCACCCACAGCCTGCTCCTGAATCCTTCTGCTGCCCAGACCCTCTCTCCCCAGCCCCACTCCTGGACCCTAGCACCCTTTCAAGCCCTCCAACCCCCACCTCACTCCTGCACCCTACCTCCCACCAAGCTCTCACAGCCAGCCCACTCCTGCACCTTACTTCCCACTCAGACCCTGCACCCGCACTTTGCTCCTGCACCCTACCTCCCACTCACCGCCCATCCCCAGCCCGCTCCTGACCAGATCCTGTGCCCCCATTCCTCTATTGCCCAGACCTCTTATCCCCAGCTCACTCCTGCACCCACTCTTCCAACCAGACCTCCCAACCTATTCCTGCACCCACCTGCCCACCTGGACCCCACACTTCCTGGAAGCCCCCTCCCACACATCGAACCCCTCATTTTGGCCCCACCCCAGAGGGGCCCACAAAATCTACTACCCTGAACACCCCCAGGCTCTGGTGTGCTAGGGGAATGTGAGGAGTGTCTTTCTGCTTCTCAGTTGGGGGCCACGTCAGTGAGTGGGTTTTTTTTTTTTGGTGCATGTCACTTTTGTGCAGCCCGACTGATTTTCCTGTGGGTCAGCAGCCCCTGACCCAAAAAAAGGTTTCCCACCTCTGCTTTATGTGGACCACAACTCAAAGGAGTAAGAAACTCTGCCAGTGGGTTTTGCTGGTACTGGTTGAAATTACTGACATTTAAAAAACTGGAACAAAACCAAATATTTTTAAATTTCCCACAGAAGAAATTCTGTAAAAATTCAGCTTTGAACATTTTTATTTCATTTTAAAAATTGTTTTCCAGTATTTTTTACTAGGCACAATCAGATTATACTGAGTACTGATTGAAATATCTTATCTTATTTTCTAAATAAAAGTGCATGCTGTTTTAGAATCGTAGAATGATAGGGTTGGAAGAGACCTCAGGAGGCCACCGAATCCTACCCCATGCACAAAGCAAGACCAACCCTAGCTAAATTATCCCACCCAGGGCTTTGTCAAGCTGAGACTTAAAAACCTTTAGGGATGGAGATTCCACCACCTCCCTAGGTAACCATTCCAATGCTTCACCACCATCCTAGTGAAAGACTGTTTCCTAATATCCAACCTAGACCTCCCCACTGCAACTTGAGACCATTGCTCCTCGTTCTGTCATCTGTCACCACTCAGAACAGCCTCCCTCCATCCTCTTTGGAACCTCCCTTCAGGTAGTTAAAGGCTGCTATCAAATCCCCACACATTCTTTTCTTCTGTAGGCTACACAAGGCCAAATCCCTCAGTCTCTCCTTGTAAATCGTACTCCAGCCCCCAATCTTTTTTTTGTTTAATGAAACAAATTACAATATAAAATAAGGAAAGACATTTCAATCAGTACCCAATAGCTACCCCTGATTTTAAAATTAAATAACATTTTGAAACATAATTTCGGAATTTTCCATCAGATTTTTTTTTCCTGAAAAAAATATTTTCAAATTCTCTCTGGGATTTTTTTTTAAACAAATATGATTTCACTCTCGCACAAAAAAGTGGTTTAATTGAAAAACTGCTTTTTCTGGAGAAAAATTCTTTTGGTGAATATTTTCTGACCAGCTCTAGATTTTACATACATTGGCTGACAGCAGAGGAATGTTAAGACACAAGGATCTTTGGCCATTACAGACTCGAGAGGAACACGGGCACAGATTCTTTCGCCCAGAACCCCCAAGTTTAACTTTTCTGCCTCATTCTCTACAACTTGTACCAGTCCTGTTTCTACCCCACCACTAGCTCATGAGCCCCAATGCCACTGTGTTCAGCTATCCAATCCCATACCTCAGGTTTTTGATCCTAGTCCCCAGTCTCTTTTCCCATGGAGTTATGATGTTACACCCTTTACATCACAGCCCCCATCTTCAACCACCTTACCTAGCCACTCCTAATCTTCCACACATTCTTGTTCCCAATTTCCTTGCCCAGCCAGTCCCCTCCCGACTTGACTTCCTGTTCCCCCTTTCCCTGGCCCCAATGGCTCTCATTCCCACCAAGTGTCAGTGCCTTCACCTCCCCAGGTGTTCAGCCAGTTCCACCCCTGCAACCTGTTCCTTATCAGATACCCCCTCCTTTTACCTGCCCTAGTTCCAGACTCCAGGCCTACCTTTACCCCCCCCTCCCCAGCCTACTCTCAGCCCTCCCCACAATGCCCTAAGTCCAGCTCCTGTGCCATCTGCATTTGAATACAGAGTTACTGTGAGCACTGGACAAACAGGCTTTTTGCTTCAGTGCCAAGCTCCAGCCTTGCCAGGAGCAGCTACAAAAGGGAAAAGTCAGCATGAATAACAGACTTGGGCTCCAGCATGTTCAGTCACTCCATGGGGATGGAGCACATTCAATAGTCATTGCTTGCAGCTACTGAGGGTCCTGAATGTTTAGGGAGGATGGAATTGTCAGAGATTTTAGCTAGATCTAGCAAGTCTTCAATTTTTCAAAGGTTTTTTTCCTTGACCAAGTGTGGGTAGATGCTGGCAGCGAAAGGCATATCCCTGACACTAGTCTCCACCTTCTTGTCAAAGGTCAAGTCTCTGCTCCAAGCATGGAAGCACTATAACTACCACAATATTTTTAAAATTTAAAAATGTATTTTCCCTAGTCTTGTTCTCTGAAATGGCAAATGGTATGCAATGTAACCCCTGTGTTAGTGGGAACTGAATTGGAGCACCCTAGGTTTGAGTACTGACACAGTTATCAGTGACTCTAGGTTTAGAATTTTTGGAGCTGAGCCCAAAACCCAGACTCCAGTGTCCACAGTGCAATATGTATATGCTTTGTATTCCTACACTATTGGCTTGTAGAAGCCAATGGAAGAATAGTATGTTTATGAATGTTCTTGTACAATGTTTACAGTAAATGAGATACTGTCACATCATGCAACGAAATGAGAAGGGTTGAGTGCCATGCACTGTAACTTATAGGTGACATGACTGATTATTAATTGGGTGGGAGGTTGATTGTTATAAACTGTATTTATAGGTGACATGCCTGATTATGCACTGGGGATAGGCAAGAACTGTGGATTGAGGTAGAAAAAAGTTTTTGAGTACTTATGTTGAATACAACATCCCAAGTGTCCTTCCTTCATCATACGTTTCTTTTTATTATTTAAAATACACATTATAAGATGTCATGCAGTGATGGCAATAGACATTCTTAATTAAATAAAGGCCTTTTTTGTGACCACGGAAGTAAACAAAAACAAAAAATATATTAAGCTACTGCCATGCTGGCCAGCTACCACTGACACACCAATAAAAACTCAACACCAAAACCATTAATAAAAGAAAGTACTTACACCATACATTAAACAGTGAACATAGTAATAACAAATAAATCCCCATATCTTGTGTGTACCCCTGTGTGTACCCTGGCTTCCTGTTCGTTCTTCCTTTTTTATTCATGTTTAGTATGCACTTGGCATATTAAGTACATTAGAAGCAGGAAGCCTGCTAAAAAACCTGTGGGTCCCCTAGACAATCGAACTATAAAAGGCACAATCAAGGATGATAAAGCCATTGCGGAGAAGCTAAATGATTTCTTCACCTCAGTCTTCACGGCTGAGGACGTTGGGGAGATTCCCAAATCTGCACCGTCCTTTGTGGGTGATGAATCTGAGGAACTGTCCCGGATTGAAGTGTCATTAGAGGAGGTTTTGGAACAAATAGAAAAACTTAATGTTAACAAATCTCCAGGACCGGATGGCATTCATCCAAGGATTCTAAAAGAACTCAAATGGGAAATTGCTGAACTATTATCTGTGGTTTGTAACCTATCCCTTAAATCGGCTTCCGTACCTAATGACTGGAAGGTAGCCAACGTGACACCAATATTTAAAAAGGGCTCCAGAGGCGATCCGGGCAATTACAGACCGGTAAGTCTAACTTCAGTACCGGGCAAATTAGTCGAAACAATAGTAAAGAATAAAATTGTGAAGCATGTAGAAGAACATAATTTGTTGGACAAAAGTCAACATGGTTTCTGTAAAGGGAAATCCTGTCTTACTAATCTATTAGAGTTCTTTGAAGGGGTTAACAAACATGCCGACAAGGGGGATCCAGTGGATATAGTATACTTAGATTTTCAGAAAGCCTTTGACAAGGTCCCTCACCAAAGGCTCTTGTGTAAATTACATGGCCATGGGATAAGAGGGAGGTCCTTTCTTGGATTGAGAACTGGTTAAAAGACAGGAAACAAAGGGCAGGAATAAATGGTAAATTTTCAGAATGGAGAGGGGTAACTAGTGGTGTCCCCCAAGGGTCAGTCCTAGGACCAATCCTGTTCAACTTATTTATAAATGATCTGGAGAAAGGGGTAAGCAGTGAGGTGGTAAAGTTTGTGGATGATACCAAACTGTTTAGGATAGTCAAGACAGAAGCAGACTGTGAGGGACTCCAAAAAGATCTCACCAAACTGAGTGATTGGGCAACAAAATGGCAAATGAAATTTAATGTGGATAAGTGTAAAGTACATCGGGAAAAATAACCCCAACTATACGTACAGTATGATGGGGGCTAATTTGGCTACGACAAATCAGGAAAGAGATCTTGGAGTTATCGTGGACAGTTCTCTGAAAACTTCCACGCAGTGTGCAGCGGCGGTCAAAAAGGCAAATAGGATGCTAGGAATTATTAAGAAAGGGATAGAAAATAAGACCCAGAATATCTAACTGCCCCTGTATAAAACTATGGTACGCCCACATCTTGAATACTGTGTACAGATGTGGTCTCCTCACCTCAAAAAAGATATTTTGGCCTTGGAAAGGGTTCAGAAAAGGGCAACTAAAATGATTAGGGGTTTGGAACGGGTCCCATATGAGGAGAGGCTAAAGAGACTGGGACTTTTCAGTTTAGAAAAGAGGAGACTGAGGGGGGATATGATAGAGGTATATAAAATCATGAGTGGTGTGGAGAGGGCCGATAAAGAAAAGTTATTTATTAGTTCCCTAAATAGAAGAACTAGAGGACACCAAATGAAATTAATGGGTAGCAGATTTAAAACTAATAAAAGAAAGTTCTTCACACAGCGTGTAGTCAGCCTGTGGAACTCCCTGCCAGAGGAGGCTGTGAAGGCTAGGACTATAATAGAGTTTAAAGAGAAGCTAGATAATTTCATGGAGGTTAGGTCCATAAAAGGCTATTAGCCAGGGGATAAAATGGTGTCCTTGGCCTCTGTTTGTCAGAGGCTGGAGAGGGATGGCAGGAGACAAATCGCTTGATCATTGTCTTCGGTCCACCCTCTCTGGGGCACCTGGTGCTGGCCACTGTCGGCAGACAGGATACTGGGCTAGATGGACCTTTGGTCTGACCCAGTACGGCCATTCTTATGTTCTTATGGCACTGCAGCACAGGGGAGAGAGGTCTGCAGGGGACATGGCTCAATACAGGGTTATAGGACTATACGCTATAGATGTGCCCTGCCCAGCTCTTGTTAAATCTTGCCTGCCGGGGCTATCCAAACTATGGAATTGTCCAAACTGTTCCTACTCTGCAGCACCTGGATCCATGGAGGAGACTCAGGGCATGGTGCAGGTGCAATAGGCGCCTATATTCTCGGTATCATAAGCAGCCTCTCAAATAGGTGTTTCTGATGTGCTCTAGCTTACTCTCTCAGCCAATCTTCCTGCACTATAGACTGCCCTTTTCCTTTACCATGTGCTCCCACTCATTTCTGGTGTATATACAAACCCCCAGATGTTCTTTGGACATTGATTTCATCACCCATAGACTACATTCAACCTTCCCACCAGACAGTTTATCCTTCACAGGCAGCTCCTTACATTGTAGCGGGGCTAATTTGTACTGCACAGCATCCTACAATGGAAGGCAATATGTGGTTCTTACTTTTAAACACTTCAGCACTTCTTTGTAAGAATGTGCAAGTTTCTAGTAAAAAATAAATTTTAAATGATTGCATTGTTGTTTGCGCTTCCTGGTTTCCATTTTGGAACTTCACATGATGGTGGTAGTGTAGCTAAGATGCTGGCAAAACCCGTTTGCTACTGGCAGGTAGCCGCTGTTGCCCTCAGCTTCTAATTAATTTTGCATTGCATAAACTAGAAATTCTTCCTATCTCTATGACAACAACAATAAACATGTAGCCAAAAACCTACTAGGATAAGGCGCTACTTCTGCTTCTTGTGATTCTGCTGCCAGTTCTGCAGCTGGCTGTTATTCTGAGGAATCATGGGACACTGGCGTGAGCACAAGAGTGAGCACAGGTACTTGCTCTTCTCCAGTGTAGATTTCAGGGTCAGAAGTCTCTGCTAACCAGATTATCATGAAGTGCCCGTGGCTTAGCATTCCATGACATTCCGAGCAGCTGGGATCAAACACCTTGGAAAATGGGCAGGATGATGGCGAGTTTCCAGAGGTGTGGTTCTCATTCCTGGATTTCTGGTAGTTGCTATTGCACCAGAGATCAATTAAAATCTGATTGTGCTCTGATAACCAGGGCATTTGGCAAAGGACTTTTTTATGTTGGTGGCCATTATAAACGTAAGGTAAGGGTCATTTTGCTTACAGCTCAGCAGATTGAATAAAATGGAAAGACTACATTTTAAGCAGTGGTACTTGAACCAAAGGGACTACTTCCATTTTTTGGGATCAACTGGCCAGTTTGGGGATAAAAAGGACATGGGATTGTGGGAAAGCCCCAGTCTGGGAGGGATGGGCCAAAGTTGTATCCATGTAGCAAAATAATAGACTTTGGACCTAAGTCCCTGTGAGACTCAGGCTCAAATGCCTCCTATGCTGATGGGGTCCTGGGGTCTGCACATGGAGGGCTTGTTGGCCTGAGTTACACACTGCAGCTTAGACGTTTTCTAAATTATTTTGGCTGAAAATTTTCAAAAAAATTCAGTCTAAGGCTGACACCCAGCACAGAAAATTTTAGCCCAAATATTTGAAGTTTGTCAAAGTCATAAGCAATAGAAAATAAGGCTTTATGGAGTGATGAGCAACTTTAATAAGAGCTGCTGTTACCAACCCTGCTTATAATACAATAATTATCTGGTTTTGGAATTTCTTGCACCCTCTCTTTTGACACATACAGGAACAGCTGTATGATTTTGGATTAGAAAGATTTCTGGTACATCTCTTTTGTGTGCAGAATTCCCACATTTCCACGTACAGATAAAGGTGGCAACTGGAAAGTTACTTAATATCTACATTTGTTTGAACAGACAGATGAGAGCATGTCTAACTATTTCTGGTATAGAATGCAACATCTGGATAAGGCATCTCCTTAATAATCCTATCCAGGTGGTACCAGTGACCAGATCTGGTCACCCTGGATTTGATTCTGTGAGGAGCAGAGGATCCCTACAAAGGTTCTCAATGGAAGCTGAAACGAAGGTTATTCACCTTGTGCAGTAACTGGAGTTCTTCAAGATGGTGTCCCTGTGGATGCTCCACGCTTCGTCTTGGTGCTGTCCCGGAGCCTGGATGAGACATTTTGCAGCAGTCCTTGCCAGGCTGCGCATGCGTGGTACCAACTGGCATGCGGCATGCTGGTCGGCACCGCGCATGTGCAGTCCACACCTTCCAGTTCCTTTTCTACCCTGGAGGCTCCAGGTCTGAAGCAGAGGGGAGGAGAGTGGGTCGTGGAGCCTCCACAGGGCCACCATTTCGAAGAACTCCAGTTACTGCACAAGGTGGGTAACTTTGTTTCTTCGACAGGTCCCCGTAGATGCGCCATGCTTGGTGACTAACAAGCAGGTTTGCCTCTTGGTGGCTGGGGCTTTGGAATGTTACGGTAAGCAGAAGATAGTACTTCTGAGCCCACTGTGGTGTCACCTCCATAGGAAAGTGCGTAGTGCTTAGCAAAACTAAGTTGCAAAGCAGCCACTTGGGCATTGCAAATGCCCATTAGTGGCACGTTGCATAGGTATGCTGTGGAAGAGGATACAGCCCTGGTGGAATGAGCTGTCAAGCAAAATGGTGGCTGTAGGCCCTTGAGTGTATAAGTGGTCTTTATACAGTCTATAATCCATTTCGACAACCTCTGCTTCGATATGGGGTGCCCCTTCACTCGATCGGTGAAGGCAAGGAATAGACAAGGTGATTGTCTGAAGGGTCTGGTTCTTTCTAGATAAAAGGACAACACACGCCGAACATTGAGGGTATGCATGGCAGACTCAAAGGCGTTGGCATGAGGCTTTGGAAAGAAGACAGGTAGGCTTACCATTTCATTTATATGAAATGATAAGAGGACCTTTGGTAGGTATTTTGGATGTGTACAAAGGGTAACCCTATTGCTATGGAATACTGCGAAGGGTGGTTGAGCCATGAGAGTGGTTATGTCACCCACACGGCAGGCCGACATGACCGCAACCAGGAACACAACGTTCATGGAAAGGTGCAAAAGGGGCTTGAAGGGCGGCCTGGTCAAGGCTCATAGCACTAGCCCGAGATCCCAAGTAGGACCGGTTGTATAATGTTGGGATGTGAGAGATGCAATCCTTTAAGAAACGTCTTGGTGATAGGATGAGTAAACACAGAATGTCCGTCAATTTTGCAATGGAAGGCTGTTACAGCTGCTAGGTGTACTTTGATGGAGCTAAAGGAGAGCGATGATTGTTTTAAGGTGAGTAAATAATCAAGGATAAAGGACAGGGGTGTTGAGGATGGGTCCTGCCCTTTCAGTGTGCACCATGTTGAGAATCACTTCCATTTGTAAGTGTAGGAGGTGCGGGTGGAGTCCTTACGGCTATGGA
Source organism: Pelochelys cantorii (assembly GCA_032595735.1). Lineage (NCBI taxonomy): Eukaryota > Metazoa > Chordata > Testudines > Trionychidae > Pelochelys > Pelochelys cantorii. The sequence continues at coordinate 59,199,414 of CM064328.1, read as the reverse complement.
TGAAGATTGCTTGGATCTGTTCCAGAAAGGCTAGTTCTCCCTGGGAGAGCCACGGAGGAGCCATGCTGTTAGATGTAGCTTGTGTAGATCCGGGTAGGTTTGCCCTGTCTGCCCCAGAGTGACCAAATTGCATTGGAGGGGAAGATTGATGGGTGTGCGAATCTACATTTTGAGGAGACAGTTGTCTGACTGTAGAGCCATCCATATTGATCTTCTGAACGACCCTGGCCAGAAGTGGTATGGGGGGAAAAGCATAGGCAAGGTCCTGATCCCACTGGATGAGAAAGGCATCCACCAGAGATCCTGTCCCCATGCCCGCTCTTGAGCAGAATTGAGTGAATTTGGTGTTGTGCAATGTTGCAAACAGATCTATCGGAGGTTGGCCCCACCTATGAAAAAGGGAGCATGCTATCGAGCAGCTGAGTACCATTCATGATGTTGGGGGAAATGCCTGCTGAGAGCATCAGACATCATGTTGGAGACGCCTGGTATGTGGATCACGGAGAGGTGGATATTGTGTCTGATACAGAAGTTCCACAATTTTATGGCTTCGGTGCAAAGAGGAGGAGATCTGGCTCCTCCCTGTCTGTTGATGTAGAAGACACAGGCAATGTTGTCTGTGAGGACATGGACATGCTTGCTGGTGATGGGCAGGAAATGCCTATAAGCATTGTGTACGGCGCGCAATTCTAGGAGATTTATGTGTAAAGACATCTCTGGAGTTGACCAGAGGCCTTGGGCAGTCTGATCTCAGAAATGAGCACGCTATCTGGTGAGAGAGGCATCGGTTGTAATTGTGTACAACGGGGAAGGCTGGAGGAAGGGGATGCCTGTGCAAAGGTTGGCTGATTCCGTCCAACAAAGGAGAAATGTGTTGACCTCGTGTGGAATCCTGAGCGAGAGTGCCATGGGGTGTCTCCAAGGTTTGTAAGCTCTGGAAAACCAAATCTGTAAGCAACGCATGTGAAGTCGAGCATGAGGTACTATGAATGTTGTGGGCGCCACGTGGCCAAGAAGTTGTAAGCAATCTCTGGCTTTGGTGTGAGTGGCGAGGTAGATCATTGTGCTAGAGACTGAATGGTGAGGCATCTTTCATGAGGTAGATAGGCCCGAGGAGCCGTAGAATCTAGGCGTGCTGCGATGAACTGTATGTTTTGGGAAGGATGAACGGAAGACTTTTCCCAGTTTATGCGGCACCCTAGATTCTGAAAGCACTGTGTCGAGATAGGGGAAAATGACTATTCCCATAGAGCAGCAGTTCCCAAACTTTTCTAGATGGGGACCCATTTTGACAATTCAGGAAGACTTGGTGACCCAAAGCAATTCTAAAATAGGGGGAAGCAAGGGGGGCAGAGCCACCTGGGGAGACACTTGGCGACCCTTTTGAAATGTAATGGTGACCCATATTTGGGTCCCGACCCATAGGTTGGGAAACCCTGCCGTAGAGTGAAGGTGAGCTGCGACTACGGAGAGTTTCCTGGAGAAAATGCGAGGGGCTGTGGAGAGACCGAAGGGTAGAACTTGGTACTGGTAATGGTTGTGCCCTACCACGAATCTCAGGATTTCTGTGAGCAGGATGGATTAGGATGTGAAAGTATGCATCCTGGAGCTTGAAGGCTGAAAGCCAATCGCCTCATTGCAATGCTGGGATGATGGTGGATAGAGCGACCGTGTGAAAACATTGCGTTTTGACGAATGTGTTCAGTTTGAACAGATCCAAAATTGGCCTCCAGCCTTCTGATTTCTTTTGAGTTAGAAAATAGCGGGAATAGAAGCCCCTGCCTCTGTGCTCATGTGGAACTGGCTCTATGGCTCCTAGATCTAGAAGATGAAGCATCTTTTGTCGTAGTAGGGTCTCATGAGAGGGGTCCCTGAAGAGGGACAGGGTAGGAGGGTGGGTGGGAGGCTTGGAAAGGAATGGTATGGTATCATTATGACCCTTCGATACCTTACTGCAGTACTCTTTCCAAGACAGTCGTTTCCCGTTTTGCATGTGTGCAACTGATTATTTTTTCCTAAGTGGAATACTCTGCATTTGTCCATACAGTATTTAATTTCACTCTACTGACTTCAGACCATTTCTCCAGTTTGTCCAAATATTTCTGAATTTTAATCCTATCTTCCAAAGCACTTGCAACCCCTCCCAGGTTGGTATAGTCTGCAAACTATATAAGTGTACTTTCTACACCATTATATAATCACTGATGAAGATATTCAACAAAACTGGACCAGGAACTGATGGCTGTGACCAATTGTAACTTCTCTCTGGGAATGGTTTTCCAACCAGTTATGCAACCACCTTATAGTACTTTATATTTCTTTAGCTTTTTTTATGAGAAGCTCAAGAAACTGTATCAAAAGCCAGACTAAAATCAAGATATACATCATCTACTATGTCCCCATATCCACCAGGTTTGTTACCCTGTCAAATAAAGGTATTAGATTGGTTTGACAATTTGCACTTGTCCAATCCAGGCTGAAAGTTGGTTATCACCTTATGTTTTTCTGGGTGTTCAGAAATTGATTGCTTGATTATTTGTTTCATTATATTTTTGGATACTAAAATTAAGGCAACTGGTTTGTAATTCCCTACATTGTTCTTATTTCTTTTTTTATAAATTGGCACTATATTTGCCCTTTTCTAATGCTCTGGAATCTATCCAGTCTTCCATGATTTTCTGAAGTGACAAAGACACCTAACCAGTGTTCCCTCTAAACTGTGGGGCAGCACAGCTTCACGGGTGATTAATCAGCCCCACCCACTCAGAGGCGCTGGGCTCCATGAATGCTTAGAGGGAACACTGCACCTAATTTGCCTAAGTAATTTTTAACTTGTTCTTTCTCTATTTTAGCCTCTTATCCTACCTCTTTTTCATTAGCATTCACTGTGTTAGAGATGCAATTGCTACTAACCTGTTCCAATGAAAACGGAAACAAAAATCGTTTAGCATTTCTGCCATTTCCATATTTTCTGTTCTTGTCTCCCCTTCATCAATGAGTAATGAGTACCTTGTCCACAATCATGTTCTTGCTTCTAATGTATTTCTAGAATGTTTTCTTGTTACCCTCCAAATCTCCAGATAGTTCAGTCTTATTTTGTACCTTGTCCTCTCTAATTTTGTCCCTTCAAACTTGTGGAATTTGTATATATTAATCCTTTCTAATTTGAACTAGTTTCCTCTTTTTTGTGTTTGAAACAATTAAAGATTTGCTGGCTCAGCCAGGTAGGTCTCTTGCAAACTTCCTATCTTTCCAGGATAGTGGAATAGTTTGCTCTTGTGCCTGGTCTACATTAGGGGAGACATTCAAATTAAGATAAGCAACTTCAGCTATATTAATTACGTAGCTTAAGTTGAAGTATCTTAATTAAATTTTGGCACTGTGCATACTGCAGGAAGTCGAAGGAAGCACACTCTCCGTTACTCCTCATAGAAGCAGGACTAATGACATCAATGGGGGCACTTTCTCAGTTTGAATTAGTGTGTCTTCACTAGAACGCTGGAAGAGCGACTGCAGCTGCTTCAATCTTATCTGTAGTATAGACATTGCCTTAAAAAAACTGACAACTGTTTTCAACTGTTTTTCCTCTTAGACTTGCTTCTCAGGGGATCTTATCTACCAAATTCCTGAGTTTGATAAAGTCTGCCTTCTAGAAATCCATTATTTTCATTGTACTGTGTACCCTCCTACCATTCCTTAGAATCATGAACACTATCATTTTATGATCACTTTCATTCAAGCTGTTTTCTACTTACAAATTCTCAACTGGTTCTTCCCTATTTGTCAAAATAAAATCTAGAGCAGCCTCTCCCCTAGAAATTTTCTCCACTTTCTAAAATAAAAAAATGTCTCCAATACATTCTATGAACATGTTGGATAATTTTTTTCCTATTATGTTATTTTCCCAACAGATGTCTGGGTAGTTGAAATGTCCCATCACCACCTAATCCTATATGTTGGATGATTTTGTTAGTTGTGTAAAAAAAACACCAAACCTTCATCCGCTACTTCTCCCTGGTTAGGTAGTCTATGCTACACCCCTCCAATGACATCACCCTTTCGTTTTACCCCTTTGTCCTTATCTAATTATTTTGTACAAATGTCTCCTATGTCCGTCTCCTCCTCAGCCCAAGTTTATACATTTTTGATATATAAGGCAACATCACCTCCATTTTTCCCCCATGTGTCCTTCCTGAGGAAACTGTACCCTTTTATATCAATACTAAGTCATGTATATAATCCCATCAATTCTCTGTGATGACAACTCTCTCATAGTTGTAAGTATTATTTCTAATTCTTCCTGCTTATTCCAAATAATTCTTGCTTTAATGTACAGAAGTAACAGAGGCAAGGAAACGCACAGGAGAAATATAGTGCAATGAAAAATCCATCATGATAATGTAGGAAGAGACAAGGGATAACCCAAATGTAACTTAGCATTTAGAAGATTTTGAAAGAGCACAGAGGCAGTGTAGAATGTGCTGGCAAAGAAACTTTCATTCTGAAAGAAAGCAATTTTAGTTTGATTAAAATCAAGTTGTAAAGGGGGTTTTAATCAATCCAAAATGTTCAGAAACAATGATGAAAACTAATTAAATATATTTCTAAAAAATTATGTAAAAAAGTTGAAAAACATGAAATCTAAAGTAAAAATCTAGAAGAAAAACAAAAATACCTCATCACCCATTTGTGGAACAAATGGACATCGACGAGGAATAGTATCTGTAATCCATGCTGAAGGTAGCCATTCTTCCAATGTCAAGCCATTTTCTGCCAAAACTCCTACAGTCAACCTCTAAAGAAAAGGCACAAAAATAAAATATTAATAAGAATAATTAGCCTTTACCAAAATTCACAATTTGCCCCCAAAATATATTCTCATTTTGTCAAAATCTCAACTGGAATTTTGTGAAAATTATTTTTATCATATAAGGGAAAATACATGACATGACCAAATTGCAAATGCTATTGAAAAGTTTAGGATAAATTTATAGAGCAGCAGCAAAATGAGATTTTATAATCAAAACAATAAAACTTGAACATAATATTTTGTACCCAAATAATATCTGACTAATGTACATACAGTATGAATTGATTAGCATCCAGCCATGTGACAAATTTTGAGGGATGAGAGATAAGCAACTGAAATTTCCCAAGTTCTATATTCTATTAACACACAAAAAAAGACTATGTGAAAAGAACATTATTAAAGATTCAATGCTGACTGATCTTCAGAGATTTAAAATGTGATGCTCAGGCAAGTCTTTACTAATTACCGCCAAATTAGGAGAAATTTTCATGGACATGGCAAAATCCTTGACACAAATGATACATCCCTGACACAAATGCCACTCCTCCTGCCAAATTTCAAGTGCCTACTTAAAAGTATGGCAGTATTAGAGCTTCTCAGAGAAAAGGTTGCCAGAATAATAGCTACACATTAATAAGGTCAGTTAGTTACCGTACAGTAACTATGACTCTTTGAAATGACATAAGTGAGGATCCTACTCCAGGTGTAATGTGACCCATGCACATGAGATTGAATTTTTCTTTTTGTTTATTTTACAAGCAACGTCCAGCAGAGCCATAAGTTCCTGTACAAGGGCATACAGGATGGACTGGCTGGGACCCTCCTCTTGCCCATAATGTAAAACCTGTGTAGCTGAGGACTCCAAACCAAAAAAACCAAACAAAAACAAACAGGGATGAAAGATGAGTTGTGGTACAACAGCATACTGAAAAACCTCAACTGTATGATAAAAAAACCCCTGTACTTTTCTTTTTTGAGTATGTGTTCGTGTAAGATCCAGTCTAGGGGCTGGCAAGAAGAATCCTCCCTGGATATGAGTGAAGTATGTCAGTCGTATAAGTCAAACATGAACTGAAGTACTGCTTTTCCCCATGTGATATCCATTCTGGCAGCCATGTCAAATGCACAGCATTTCACAAAGGTCACTGAGTTGCTCAATGCTCATGTGGCAACCTTAGAGATCTCAGCTATCATTATAGTTCTAAAGCAGGTTGAAAATGCTACTTGTGCCACAGGGTGTTTGGAGGGAAAGCCTTGTCTAACAGACAGGCAAAAATGCACTGAATAATCCTCTTCGAGATTCTATGGGATGAGGTAACTTAGCCCTTTCAAACATTATATAGGGCCACAAAGAGCTAGGTAGAAAGTCTGAAAGTCTTGTTTATGTAATATACCAGAGCCCCAGTAAAATCCAGAATATAAAACTTGTTTTTCTCCTGGTAATGAGTAAGGCTTTGGGAAGAATGGTAAGGTGACAGACTACCTTAATTGAATTCTGAGACTACTCTGTGGATGAATTTAGGGTCTGGCTTCATCACCAATTTGTTCCTGCAAGAGGGTATACATCACAGTCCAGCCACAAGAGCTTGAAGTTCAATGACTCTCCATACTGAAGTGATAGCTGCAAGAAAGACAGACCATCTTGCTGTTGATGTGGTATAAGGAAAATTCTGCTGATGGTGCAAATGGTGACTCCAGGCTTCACTATGTTACAATGTGAGAGCAAGATCCTTAGCTGGAGGGCAGGTATGAAGAAGATCCTTAAGGAATTTCAACACTGTAGGATATGAAAAGACTGAGTTTGACTGTATCAGAGCAAGACATGCTGATATTACTTCAAGGAAGATAAAGGCTAACCCTGCTTCTTTTCAAAGCAGCATTGTAGTTCATAGTCTTTGGTATAAGGGTCTCAGTTATTCACATTGTTTTGACATACCCATATGAAAAATCTTTGCCATTCTGTAAAAGGATCTCCTGAACCAACAAGGAGCAGTCTTTGTCCGTCTTGCTCAATAAGTCAACATTCAGACCACCAAGCATGATATGGCTCCCAGTGCAATATTTGTCCCTGGTTCTAAGACAGCATTTACAGGCAGATGGGAAGTCATACTGGAGTGGAGGGCGGCTGGCAACAAATGGAGAAGATCCCACAGCCAAAATAGTCTGAGCCTGCAAGGTATCTCGTGACAACTGTCGCTCTGTGCTGTCTGATCTTGGATATGCTCTTAGGGATGAGAATGGGAAGGCATAGAGCAGTTCTCGAGAGCACTGAAGTAGAAAGGTACTAGGAAGGGAGCTGAGGCTTATATTGCCCATGAAGTAGCAATCTCGGTATTTGGTATTGTATGTCATGGCAAAGAGGTCTATTGGGGGGGGGGGGGAGAAAGAGTTCCCCATCAACCAAATATTTCCATGTGACCAGTTATGACTCGTTATTACATTCCTGCAGTAAGGTTCAATATAGGTCAGCACAACGGGTTGTGGTCTCAGCATACCAGCAACCTAGTTATAGGAATATCCACTAAGGCTTCTAGACAAAGAAATGTGGTCACTTAAATTTCCAGTAGGCTTTCATGACAAGGGTTCCTGAAGAGGGACAGAGTAGATTGCGTAGCAGGCAGACAAACAGGAGTGGATATGGTAGCCATGGGCTGTGATCTCCAGCACCCATGTGCCTGATGTTATAACAGACCATACTGAATGAAGGGACAAGGCAGTTTTCTAAAGTTATGCTCTGTGGACTGGTTATTATGCAACTGTTGACAATCCTGTCAATTATCTTGACAGTCATTATGGTAAAGCGTAGGGCTGAGGTTGAGGAGCGATGACACCTCACATGTAAACACAGTATTAAGATACATTATGCAATCTCTGCTGGTGTGATGACTGAGGACTGGTTGATGTATCTTTCAATAGCTAGGGGAATGTAGATTCCCAAAAGCGTAGAGTTGCTTTGAAGTCTTTCAGCAACTATAAGGAACTATCAGTTTGTTCGTCAAACAGCTCCAAGCACCAAAATGGCATGCCCTAAAGAATGCTTGTACCTGTGATGGGTACCCAAGACTTGGAGTCATGTCACTCTCTGCATGATCGCTGCAGTGGCCAATAGGCCTGCAGATGGTGTCAGAGGTATTTGTCACCAATAGAGCTATTTTGGCCTAAGTTGGTCTGCTATAACAATGTTTTTCAGCTCCTCTGCTTTCATAAGGAAGTTTGGCCAGGAAAGGTGAAATCATATCCCATGTTAAAAAATTTCATTTGGCCAGAAATAAGCCACCTTCAATTCCTGCAAGGGTGTTTGGGATCATCATTCTTGGATGTGCACTAGGTGAATTTCAATTTCTCCTAGACAACCAACACCAGAAGGGAACAGAGCTGGGTTGAGTATTAAAAGTACCTGAATCCTGTGGAGGGGTATTTAAAGAAGTTACTCACCCTGTGCAGTTGGAATCATTTATGTAGAGGAAGGAAGGACTGCATCTGCCAGAGATGTGGCGGGTATGCAGCTCTACAAATATCTGTCAATGGTACGTTATGTAGGAAGGCTGTTGTTGTGGCCATCGCATGTGTGGAGTGAGCCCTGATAATCTGTGATGGATGTTTCCCACAAAGTTCATAAGCTGTGTATATGCAGCTGGCAATCCATTTGGCAATCCAGCTGAGACGGCTGTTTCCCCTATATGGCCCAGACCAAGAGACGAGGAGTCTGACTTTCTGGTATCTCTAGTTCTATCTAAGTAGAACGCGATAGCTTGTCTTGCATCCAGTGTGTGCAAGATGGACTCTTTGGAGGAGGTATGAGGTTTAGGAAAATATGAAGGTAAGTATATGGGTTCATTTAGATGGAAGTTGGATATGACCTTGGGGAGGAAATGAGGGTGAGGCCTGAGTATAACTTTATCCTTCATAAACGTAGTGAAAGGTGGGTCGGCCATGAGGACTGCAATTTCGCCTACATGTCTGGCTAATATTATTGCCACTATGAAGGCCACCTTCATGGACAGGTATTGTGGTGATGTAGTGGCTAGAGGGTCAAAGGGTGGTCTGGTGAGCGTGTCAAGAACAAGGTTCAAGTCCCAAGGTGGCACTGGGGGGTGCACGTTTGAGTGCGTTTTCTGCAGGCCTGTGAGAAATTGCTTCATCATCAGATGTGCAAAAAGATAAAAATCATCCACGGGGTCATGGAAAGCTGTGACCACTGCCAGATGTACACGGATTGAGCTCATGGAAAGACCCATATCACTGAGGTCCATGTGGTACTCTAGTATGGTAGGTATGGGGGCGGTATTGGGGTATAAGCGCTGAGTAGTGCACCACTGCTGAAAACGTCTCCGTTTGTTTTGGTAGGTGTTTCTCATGGCGGGCCGTCAACTGTTCAATAGGATGTGTTTGATGCTCTCTGAAAAAACGGTTACTTACCTTGTAACTGTTATTCTTCGAGATGTGTTGCTTATGTTCATTCCACTCAGGTGTGTACGCGCCGTGTGCACAGGTTCTGGAAGCTTTTTACCCTTAGCAGTACCCGTTGGGCCAGCCCAGGGAGCCCCCTGGAGTGGTGCTGGTATAACTGCACATATATTCCCCTGCTGGGCCCCCACTCCCTCAGTTCCTTCTTGCTGAACATTCCGACAAAGGGGAGGTGGGCGCAATTAGAATGGACATAAGCAACACATCTCGAAGAAGAACAGTTACAAGGTAAGTAACTGTTTTTCTTCTTCAAGTTCTTGCTTATGTCCATTCCACTTAGGTGATTCACAAGCAAGGAATCCTAAGAGGAAACAGATTCTTAACACTGCCCTGACTAGAGCCGCATCCTGTCTAGCTTGCTGCGTAATTACATAATGGTTAGCAAAAGTATGGACCGACAACCAAGTGGCTGCTCTACAAATGTCTATGATTGGCACCTGAGCCAGGAATGCCATTGAAGAGGCCTGGGCCTTGGTAGAGTGGACCATGAGAGGCGGGGCCCATCTCCCCTTTAGGTCATAACATGCCCGATACATGCTGTAATCCATGAAGACAGGCACAGAACTGACACCAGGTGACATTTCATTCTGTCTGCTATGGAGACGAAGAACTGAATAGACCTATGAAACTCTTGTTCTTTCTAAATAAAGGCGAGGGCCCTTCTAACAGCTAGTGTGGAGTGCTTGCACTCTCTCATCTGCATGCGGCTTCGGATAGAAAACTGGCAGAAAAATCTCCTGGGACACATGGAACAGGGAAACTACTATAGTAGAAAGGCGGGGTGTGGACGTAGAGTCACCTTGTCCTTAGAAAATACCATATAAGGTGGCTTTGAAGAGAGAGCTCGCAACCTTTGGCTGAGGTGATACCCACTAAAAAGGCCACCTTCCAGGATAGGTGAGAGAGAGAGAGAGAGAGAGAGAGAGAGCGCGCGAGCACGTAGCCAAAGGCTCAAACAGGGCCCATGTAAGACTCTGTAGCACCAAGTTTAAGTCCCACTGTGGAATGGGCTGCCTAATGTGGGGGTAGAGCCCATCCAAACCCTTCAGAAAACGCTTGACGATGGCATGGGCAAAAACAGAGCCCCCTCATTCCCCCTGGTGAAAGGCTGCAACAGCCGCCACGTGCACTTTAACCGAGGAGTTTCTTGGGCTTCTTACTATTAGAGGTGGGGCCCAGTTGTCCCTGCCTCTCCTTTTGGCAGGCGGCTTGCACCACCACTGAGCTGGGGGCGGGGGGGGGGGGAGGGTGAAAAGATGCTTGTGGCACAAAATACTGCCTTTTGACCCCTTTTTGGGTCGGTGGTATGGAGACTGGGGTCTGCCAGAAGCTTTTTGTGATTTTTGCAACGGTTTTATTGAGGGAGGGTGATCCTCGCTGGGGTATCCACTGTAAGGATGTCTATCATTGGATCCGAATCCTCCTTGACCTCCTTGGCCTGCACCCCCAAGTTCCGGGCTAACCGCCTGAGGAGTTCCTGATACGATTGCATGTCCATGGCCAGGGATGGGTCTGCCAAAGCTTTGTCCGGTGACGAAGATGAGAGTCCCTCTGTTGAGGTGGCCCTTCTAGGGGCACAACTGGCACAGGTTGAGTGGGCTGCACTTGGGTAGAGCCCACCAAAGGTGGATGCTGAAGTGGGCATGCAGAGCCCTCACCTTATTCATAAGTGGGGTAGCCAAGAGGGTAGCCCTACTGCCCAAGTATGACAAGGCCACAACCATCCCAAACTTGAGGGGCCTTGGCCCTGGGCTTGGTGGTATGCCCATGGGGTCCAAAAGGGCCACTGAGTCGGCGGCTGCAATTATGGGGGCCATGACAGCACCGTGGTTGGACTGACCCTCCTTGGTCGGTGCCGTGAACGGGACCGATGCCGAGACCTTGATCTGTGCATGGACCTTGACCTCCGTGACCTGGCAGAGCAATGTGAAGAGGCCCCAGAAGACAAGGATTCTTGTTGTGCCAGAGCTGACCGTTTCCCCTGACTGCTTCTGCACATAGTGAGCCCGATTGGGCACTCCCCTGTCGACTGATGTAAAACAGAGGGTGTGTTATCCATGAGGACGTGAATGGTTCTGCCCTTTATCAAAGGGAGGAAGTGAGAGCATGCCTTGCCAATGGCCCTGAGTTCCAGGATTTTGATATGAAGGTGCCTCTCCTGTTGGGGCCATCTGCCCTGTATTGTCATTGTGCCACAATGGGCACCCCAGCCCAGAAGTGATGCATCCGTCGTTATTGTTACAGACGGATCCGGGAGGTGCAAGGGTATGCCGGCAAGTAGGTTGGTTGGAGAAGTCCACCAGTCGAAAGATTGTAGAACTGGCAGAGGAAGTGAGACACGCCTCATGAGGCTGTGTTGGTTTAGAATGTAGGTCATTGCGAGCCAATGCTGTAGACAGCACATATGTAGCCTCGCAAATAGGATTACAAAGGTTGTAGCTGCCATGTGCACCAGTAATTGGAGGCACGTGCGGGCTGGGGAAAAGGGAGTATGCTTGACCCCCCCCAAATAAGGTCGCATAGTGCCTTGAATCTTTGTGATAGATGGCAGGCTCTTGCTGTCACTGAATCTAGAAGTGCTCTGATAAATTCTATCTTTTGTGCGGGCTGTATGGAAGACTTGTATACATTGATAAGTAGGCCAAGTCAGGAAAAGCATTCTCTGGTATTGGTTGTCATAGCTATCGTTTGTTGATGTGTGGATCCCTTGATTAAACAGTCGTCGAGGTAGGGAAAGATGATGACATTTTGTCTTCTGAGAAAAGCCGTGACCACAGCTAACATCTCTGAGAAAACTTGAGGGGCTGTGGAAAGAGCAAAGGGAAGGACCCAGTACTGGTAACAGTCTTGACCTACAACAAATCTGAGAAATTTGTATTGCCTTCTTCTTGGTGCTTGGTTGTGGATCCCGAAAGATTGCAGCATTACTCTGGAGTCCTTCATGGAGTGAAGAGCTTCGCTGGTGTAAGCTGCAAACAGCTTCTGGCCGTCGAAAGGCAGATCTTCTACTGTAGATTGAATCTCCCTGGGAAATGAAGCGGAGGTAAACCACGATGCCCATCTCATTACTACTGATGTTGGTGTAAAGCGTGCAGCCATGTCAGCGTCGTCTAAGGCGGCCTGCAATGCTGTTCTTGAAACTTTGTGACCTTCGGATATCAATGCTATGTATTGTTGCCTCAGCCTCAGGAATGTCTGCAACAAAGTCATTCAGTTTGGTGTAATTTCTATAATCGTATGTGCTCAATAAAGCTGCATAATTTGAAATGCGAAATTGTAAAGAAGACGACACATATTTTATGTCGACATGCACTGAGTCTTTTGCTTTCATGGTCTGATGGAGTCGACTAGTATTGTTGTTGCTTGGATTTTTGTTTCACAGCCTCCACCACGAGAGAATTAGGTGCTGGGTGGGGAAAAAAGGAACTGTGAGTACTTGGGTGGGACATAATATTTCTTATCAGTTCTCTTAGCAGTAGAAGAGATTGACGCTGGAGTTTGCCACAGCGTCTTTGCCGGTTCCATTATTGCTGGATTGATTGGCATACTATTTTTGATGGTGTTACTGAGTGAAGTATGTCTGTTAGGTTGTGTTGATTTTCCAGAACCTCCTGGAGAAGAATGTTCAATTCCGCAGCTACACATTTAAAAAGGTCTTTGAAATGTGTAGTGACATCTGAAGTCATTGAAGCTGGGGCCATAGACCCTTCCTCCGCTGGAGGGGGGGTCCTTTGGGCCAGGAGGAGTCACATTCTCCTGTGAGAGTGGTTCTCCCTGTATTTGTTTGGGGAGGGAATATTGCACTCTGTCTCTTCCGGACCGGCGGATGTTTCTAGTAATATTACCATTTGTCCCAGTATTGCCAATATGGGTAAGGCTAGGTGGAGGTGCCCAGGGACTGCCATAATACGGAGGCATATTCCCAAATCTGGGAGAGTAGATACTCTGAGCTGTGTAAGGGGAATTCTCTGGTGAAAAACCCTAAGAGAAGTCATTGTCAGAGTTGGACAATGACTGGCCCCAAACCTAACCCTGCTGCAGGTCTGCAGTTTAAATGTAGTAGGAGCTGAGCTGCCTGTGCACCCAGCTCCCACTACATTTAAACTGCAGAGCTGCAGCGGGGCCCATTATTGACTAATCATGTACTCGATACAAACTGTTGTATCGAGTTGTATCGAGTACATGATTAGTCAGTTACCCACTACTTAACATCCTTACTTCCTGCAAGGCCTTCATACTTGCAGTTGATAGCAACACTCCTTTATCTGCTTGGGCTCCATAAAGTCGTCAAAGTGGTAGTCACAGAAAAGACTGAACTCCTGGTTGCAGGAACACCAATACATTCAGGAGGTGAAACACCTCAAATATAGAGAATAAAAATAAGCACTACAGAAACAACTCAGGCAAAGAAAACCATTACATGCAAATCTTACAACAGCCAATTAACATTCATAATAGTAAATATTTACATAAACAAAATTTAAGATGTATTCTAAAATTATTAGACGGTATTTTGGTTTTGCATGAACTCGTGTTAAATTTACTCATGCCTTTTACTTCCTTTTGTAACATTACGAATAAGTGTCCTATAATTATAAAATGTACTCAACCTTTTTTTTTCTCTCTTTAGGTTTCCTTTTCTTTGGTGATGTTGTCAGTTCATCTTTATCTTCATTCCCTTTTTTCCTTTCCTTTTTAATTTGCTTCTGTTTCTGTTTTTCAATCCCCTCTTCATCCTCTGAACTGCTCTCTGCTTTCTTGGTTTTAAGTTTAGGTATTTTCTTTGGTGGCTGCAGATTAATTCCTGCATCTGCGGTCCAATCTGAGTAATCACTGGAGTATTCACTAGAGTTGATGAATGAAGGGAATAGATGGAATAGAATTAAAAAATAAGGAAAGAGCAAATTGCTTCACAAAGAAAATTCAGAGTAAACAGCTTTATATAATATAACCATAGACAAGATAATTAAGATTGGAATTAAGATTGTAGATAACTAGTAATACTATTAAAAGTTATAGTTTAAAAAGGACTATAAACCCATAATATTTTAAGAGAAAGAAAATTAGGACTGCAGTTTAAAACATTCTAGGATGTTTGGAAATTCTTATTTATAGTGCCAACAATTTTAATTCCATCTCTTAAGAGGTTTTTTTTAGTCTTTTACCAATGGAACTGACCATAATTCACAGATTTTAAAGTAATAGGGACCACAATGATAATCTAGTTTGACCTACAGCATATAACCTGGGACAAAGACCCTCAACTTAATTTCTACATCAAGCCCAAAACTACAGTATGAGCAACAGCGTATCTTTCAGAAAGATCTCTATTCTTGATTTAAGCAGTTCATGAATGATAATCCACCACATAACTAGGTAAATTATTACAGTGGTTAATTACCTTTACTGTTAAAAATGTGCACCTTGTTTTTAGTTTAAATTTGCCTGTTTCAGTTATAACCAGTACATCTCAAATCTTTTTCTGCTAGACTAAAGCATTGTCTGCTATCCGAAGTCTCACCTATGTAGGTACTTACAAATTACCAAGTAATCTCTTCAGGTTTTTCATGGATAAACTAAACAGATTACGCTACTTAAGTCTCATTTAAGTGGCATATTTTCAGACAGCTAATCATTTTCTAAACTGTTTCCAATTTTCAACATCATTTCTGGGTATTCAGTAATGGTATCATTAATGTCACATACATCTCCACAGTCCTACTTGATATTTGCCTATTTATATGTCTGATGATTATATCTGACCAACATCAGCACACTGGGAGCAAATGTTCAACTGGTTATTTATCACTACTTACTATTTTTAGAAGTAGTAATATAGCAGAACCTTTGAGCTCTAGTACGTACCCCATTGTGCTAGGTGCTGCACTAACACAAAATAAAGAGAAGGTCTCTCACCCAAGCATCTTACAGACTGAGTATAAGAAAAGAGACAAGAAACGGATACAGACAAATGGGGAAGTACTATGACTCCTTTACAGGATACAGTCACTCCTTTCCAGGATACAGTCTAGGAACTCATAAATATAACTTACATGCTTTATTCTGATACTTCTGTGATGGAATCCACTCCTGTATTTACACCTTACATACTACTGTAATAATCAATGTACAAAATATACTTTGTAGAATATCATTTGATAAGTAATAACTAGCTGGTCAGTAATATCATGGTAAAATGAATGCAGCAACATTATATATTCAGTTATGAACGTAAGATGAAATCATGACTGAAGTGTGTTTACCAGACAAGTCTGGGGAGTGGGTAAATCATTTTCTCAAAGACGAAGGACAAGCTGATGCCTCTACCCAGGTATCATCAAAGCTGATGGGCAATCACCTGTCAAGTGGCCAATCTTCAGCAAGGAAGAGGGGCAGGAACAAACAGATCTGCATCTTAGAAAACAACAGCATGAAAGCTCTATCACCATGAGATGCCTTGCCTTGTTTCTGTCACCAGTGGGAAAGAACTTTATTTTGGGGTAACCCTCAGGAAAAAGCATTTCAAAGGGTGACTGACTAAAAGTGAGGTGCAAAACCACCCCAAGTGTTCTCTCCTTATCCACTTCTCTCTTTCACTTACAAAGAAAAAAAGAAATAGCCTTTGGGAGGAAATCCTGGAATGAGACTTTGGTCAGCAATGTTACTGGGAACCTCTGGCAAGTGATTTCACCTAAAACCAGGTCTAATATGTTAAATTTTAGTACTAGGAAGTGTTTTGTCTTTATTTCTCTTGTAACTATTTCTAACTTTGATGCATTATATGTGTACTCACTTAAAACCACTCCATAATTTAGTTTCAAAACTAACTAATCAAAACTAATCCAATGTTGTTAACTGTGTGGGTAACTCTATTTAGGGTAGCAATCTGTTGTATATTGATCCACTTAGAAGGCTAATGGACTCAACACACGTGGACTGTCCAGAAGAATACTTTTTTAGGGAAATTTGGGACTGGGAATATGTTGGAGGTCACCCTACAAATAGTAACCAAGGCTGCTGAAAACTAGAGTGTGGCTGATGTATGGCTGACAAACTGCTGGGCTGTGACTATACACAGACAATCAGGGTGTGACCTGCATGGTGGCAGCTTTTTCTGAGCTGTCCGGTATAAGCTACAGCACCAAAGACTGAGAGGCACTCCAGGTTGCAAGTTCGATACAACCTCTCATTGGTTTGGATTACACCTAGGAATGTCACAACCTTACATTCAGCTATATCCTGTCTGCAATAGTGGCCAGTATCACAGCTTTGGGGAAATTTATACATAAGGGAAGGTTACTCACCTGTGTAGTAACTAGAGTTCTTCAAGATGGTTGTCCCCATGGGCACTCCACCTTAGGTGCTTCAGCACCACTGAGCCTGAGGCCGGAGATTTGTGACAGCAGTACCCCGTCTGGCCAGGCGTGCGGGGAGCCGGTGTGTGTTCTGAGGAGGCTACTGTGCATGTGCGGACGGCTCTCCCCTCCTCAGTTCCCTCTCTGACCCGGACATGCTGTATTCCGAAGCAGAAGGGAGGAGAGTGGGTGGTGGAGCACCCACGGGGACAACCATCTCGAAGAACTCCAGTTACTACACAGATGAGTAACCTTCCCTTCTTCAAGGAGTGGCCCTATGGGTACTCCAGCTTAGGTGATTACAAAGCAGTATTTGTGGTGGGAGCTTCGAATGCTGAGCCTGTGAGGCTGAGAGTATTGTGTGGCCAAATGTTGTCTCTGACTCAGCGAATGTCTGTATAGCATAATGTTGGGTGAAGGTATGTGTTGACACCCAGACGGTAGCCCTGGAGATGTGTTCTGATGAGACATCCTGTAGGATTGCCACTGTGGCTGCCATTGCCCTTGTCGAGTAAGTTCGCACAGTTGGTGGGGGCTCTCTCAGGGCTATGGTATACGCTAGTTTAATGCAACTAGACAATGCACTCTGAGAGTCTGTTTCGCTATAAGCAACCCCTGTGTTGATGAAACAAACAGCCGTGGGGTTTTTCAAAAGGGCGTCGTCCACTGTAGGGAGAATGCCAGTGCTCTACAGACATCCAGAGTATGGAGAGTTGCTTCTTTATTGTCCTTGTGCAGTTTAGGGAAGAAAACAGGTTCGTTGCAGTGGAACATGGTAGGTACTTTGAGTAGGAATTTGGGATGAGTCCTAAGTGTGACCATATCCTTATGGAATATGGTGTATGGTGGATCTGCCATTAAGGCTGCTATTTCGCCAACGCGTCTTGCAGAGGTGATTGCTACAAGAAACACTACTTTCAATGACAGGTGTAATAGTGAGCAGATGGCAAGAAGCTCAAAGGGTTTACCCATGAGCACATTTAGTACCAGGTTCAAGTCCCATACTGGGATTGGTTCCTTGTATGAGGGAAACATGTTGTGTAAACCCCATATAAACTGTTTGACCAACAGGTGTATGAAGATTGAGTGTCCTTGTACAGGAACATGTATAGCGGAAATGGAAGCAAGGTGCACTCTGATGGTACTCATGGAGAGACCCGCATTATGTAGTTCTAACAAGTATTGTAGAATGTGTGATACGCCCGTGTGGAGTGGTTCATGGTTGTGAGCTGTGCACCAGGCCGTGAACCTTTGCATTTTTGACCATACGTCTTTCTTGTTGCAGGCTGTCTGGAATTTTTGAGGATGAGCTGTACTGCTTCCAGAAAGGTCCTTTCCGTGGAATTTAACCAACAGGCATCCACACCTGGAGGTGTAACTTGTGGATGGTCGGGTAGGGAATTTGACCGTTTAGTTGTGTCAGTAAAGCCTTGAGTAGTGGAAATCGATGTTGTGACCGAACGCTCATCTGTAACAGGTACTAGTACCATGTTTGTCTGAGCCAGTTGGGTGTTATGAGTATTACTCTGGCCCTGTCTCACTTGATCTTGAGGATCACTCGTTGTATAAGAAGAAAAGGTGGGAACGCATATGCCAGGTGTGCGTTCCATTCTATACCAAAGGCATCCCCCAAGGAGCTGGGACCTGTGCCCACTCCTGAGCAGTACTGTGGGCAATGAGCATTCTTGTGTGTTGCGAATAGATCCACCATTGGGAATCCCCATTTCATGAAGAGGTGAGTGAGCATTGATTAGTTTCTCCCCCACTTGTGGTTTTGTGGGAACTGTCTGCTTAGATTGTCTGCAAACGTATTGTCTTTGCCTGGTAGATAGGAGAGCAACCAGGTGTATGTTTTGTGGGATACATTATACCCAGAGGCGTACTGCCTCCTGGCATAGGTGATATGAGCATGCTCCTTCTTGTCTGTTGATGTGATACATCGTACAGATGTTGTCTGTGAGCATCTGTACCATTTTGTTTCGAATGAGAGGAAGAAAGTGCATGCAGGCATTCCTTGCGGCCCTTAACTCCAGTAAATTTATATGGTACTTGGTCTTGTCTTGAGCCCACTGACCCTGTATGAGCTTGTAATGTAGATGGGCTCTCCATCCTAGGAGGGAGGCATCTGTAGTGACTGTTATTGATGGTGGAATCTGTTGGAAGGGGACTCAAACACATACATTGTTGTGTATCGTCCACCACATAAGGGAGGCTTTAATCTTGTTGGGAATAGTAAGGTTTTTACTCAAAGGATGAAGGTGAGGCTGATAGGTTATGCGTAGCCATGGTTGCATGCGTAATCGAGTGTGAGGTACTACAAATGTGGCTGCTGCCATGTGTCCCAGTATTTACAGGCATGATTGTGCTGTTTCTATCAGGAGCTTGAGTGAGAGCCATCTGTGGTGTGGTAGGTAGGCTCTGTTTTCGCGCCGTCTAGGTGTGCCCCTATGAATTCCAGAGTGTGAGTAGGGGACAAGGTGCATTTTACCACATTTAACAGTTGACCTAGTTTGTCCAAGAGGGTTCTAGTTGTGCTTCTTTTTTTTGTAATAAATCTTATCACTAAAGTAACAACTGTTGAAGAGTAAAGATTAGAACTGTTCCTCTGAGGTAAACTATTTACAGATAGATAAGTATTAAATGAGGTAAAGGGGAGACTGCTGATCTGCAACCGCAGCTGGCGGTGACTGAGAAAGAACTGAGGAGAGGGGCCGGCTGCACATACACAGTAGCCTCCTCAGAACACACACCATCTCCCTGCACGCATGGGCAGCCAGGGGTACTGCTGTCACAAATCTCTGGCCTCGGGCTCAGCAGCACTGAAGCACCTAAGGTGCAGCACGGATGGGGACGCTCCTCAAAGAAGAACAGAACATTTGGAGTGATCCCTGCCTCCTAACCTCATTGAACTTACCCAGTTCTTTCTTAAAACCCAGTTATAATTTTGGTATTAGGGTTGACAGATAATTTCACAAAAAATACCGAACATGGCGGGGGGGAACAAAAAATATGGGGACCAAAGTTGTTCAGAAAAAACAAACAAACAAACAAACCCCACACCTGAACCAAAAAAAGTGTGTCACAGAGCCTTTAAATTGCCACACTCCCCCTGCCTCCACCAGACGCGGCAGCGGAAGAATGTCCCAACAGACAGAAGCCGAAAATACCCGACTGTCCAGGTCAATACCGGATACCTGGCAACCCTATTTGGCATTCATATCTCAAGGCAACAAGTTCCACAGATAAATTGTGCAGTGTGTAAAAAAAGAACAGCTTCCACTTCTTTGTATATAATCTGATATTAATTTTATTAGGTGACCCCTGACATGTCTTGTGGGAAAAGGTAAATAAAACCTCTCCTCCCATTTTTGCCACACCACTCAGCCATTGCACATCCCCAATCTTTTTAGTCTCTTCTCACATGGAAGTCATTTCATAATCTTGATCAACTTTATTGCCCTTCTTTGCACTTTTCCAGTCCCACTATATCCTTATATACACAGGATAACAAAACCTGGATATAGTATTCAAAGTGTGCATGTACCATGGATTTATAAAGTGGAATAATGATATTTTCTGCCTTGTTTTCTATTCCCTTCCGAACGTTCTGTTAGCTTTTGTGATTGCTACAGTGTATTATTAAGCTGCAGAGAACTATCCACAATAACCACTAGTTCTATTTCCTGAGTGGTGGTAGCTAATTTAGAACCTATCATTATACATGTATACTTGGGATTATTTTTTCTAATATGTATTACTCTGCACTTATCAGTGCTAAATTTCTTCTGCCATTTGTTTATTATGCACCCAGTTCTGTGAGATATCCCTGTAGTTCTTCACAGTGAGATTTGGACTTAACTCTCTTGAAAAACTATTCTCTGCAAACTTTGCCACTTCACTATTCATTCTCTTTTCCCAATCATTAATGAATATGCTGAGCAGTACAGGTCCCAGTGCAGATCCTTGGGGGAAACTTACTATTTACCTCTCTTCATTGTACACAACGACCATTTATTTATATCCTTTGTTTCTTAATAAGTTACTGATCATTCAGAGAACCTTCCTTTCTATCCCATAACTACTTAATTTTCTTAACAGCCTTTTGTGAGGAACTTTATCACACATATTCTGAAAAGCCAAGTACGCTAACCTGGCTAGATCATTCTTATCCACCCCTTCCTGACACACACACAGAATTTTAATACATTGTGAGATATAGCTACCCTTTACAAAAAGTGTGCTGATGCTTCCCCAACATACTATATTCATCTATGGTCTGGTAATTTTGTTCTCTACTATAATTTCTAGCAATTTCCTGGTACTGAAGTTAGGCTCACTGGCCTGTAACTGAGGATCATCTCTAGAATCCTTTTTAAAAATCAGCATTCCAATACCTCACTTCCAGTCACCATGTGCAGATATTCTTTCAGTGACAGGTTACGTACCAACTTTCAGAGGCACTCTGTACACACTAGGATCTAGTCTACACTACATCGGAAGGTCGAAGCAAGGTATGCAACTCCAGCGATGTAAATTACATAGCTGGAGTTGACGTATCTTATATCATGCTTCCGTGTCATCCACACAGTGGGAGGCCAACAGGCGGGAGCAAATGCTCGTGATGGTTTCCGTATTTCTTGTGGGGAGCAGGAGTACCAGCACCGATAGGGGCATCCGTTCTAGAGGGTCTATACTACACCCGCTAAATTGAACCCTGGCAGATCGATCACAGCAGCGTCAATTTTCCACGTAGCACAGATGTGCCCTAGCAGAGTACCTCTGCCAGATAAGAAAGCACCCCACACACAGAAAGGAGGACATATTCTGGGAGCTGCTGCAATACTTAGATGTAGAAAAGAGGGAGTGCACACAGTACAAAGAAATGGAAGGGCAGGACAGGAAAGAAAACAAGGCCTTTGTTAAGGATGCTGAGAGGATGATTAACTTTATGGAGGAGCAAACTCAGATGCTGAAGTCCCACATAACTGTCCAGATGGAGATGTGGCCCTGCCCTCCCCCTTCAGCACATTCAAAACTCTTGCATGTCTCCCCAACCTCCACCCACACATTCCCTTCTGTTTTCTGAGACAACTCACTTTCCTATACAGTCCAGCCCCACAGACATCTTTTCAAATGATAGCTGGACTTATGCACAGCTCTGATAGGCAGCCTTCCCCTGGTGCTTCCTATCTCACCATTTCTTTCTGTGTGTGTGTGTGTGTGGGTGGGTGGAGTTTTCTGTTCAATAAAAGCAAAGTTTTTTAATAATAAAGTAATCTTTGTTTCCAGCAAACTGTGATAACAGATGGCAGCAACACATACACAAGCAGTTTAATCATTTGCTTACAGGGAATCCTAGTCTACAAAATCACAAGTGCTTCCTAGCAAAACTCAATTTCATTAAGGACTGCAGTCCTGAGCATAATAATATACATTAGTGGTTCTCAGTTTCAAAGCGTTACCTCAAAGGTGCCCTAATGTGAGCTGCCCCTTCTTGTGCCCCTCTAAAAGCCCTGGTATCTGGTTCCTCAAAATCAGTGGCCAGGAGGTCTACCTCAGCAGTCCACCGCATAGCACACTTTTCACCCTTACTTTCACAAATATTGTACAATACACACCATGCAGTATGACCATGGGAATATTATCCTTCCTGATAAATAACATACTATAAAGGCATCGCCAGTGTGCCTTTAATCTGCCAAATGCACATTCCATGGTTATTAATCTATTGCTGAAGTGGTCATTACTGCTATCCAGGTTTCCCATGTAAGGTTTTATGGGCAAAGGCATAAAGGAGGATGCTGGGTCTCCCAGGATTACTATTAGTATTTCAATAGGTTTTAGTTATGACCTATAAAGCCTTAAATGAGTTGGGTCTGGGGTATCTGAAGGACCATCTTCTCCCATATGAACTGCCCGGGGACTGAGGTCAGCTGGGGAGGCTTTGCTTCGTGTTCCCCCACTTGTGGAGATAAGATTAACATCTATGCAGAACAGGGCACTCTCACCTTTTGCTCCCAGGCTGTGGAATTCTCTTCCTCGGGATATTCGCATGGTGCCAACACTAGCGTTGTTTCAGTGTCAGGCTAAAGCCACCCTTTTTATTCGTGATTTTATTAATGTTTGAGTTTGTATGTGTGTGTTCCTCCTCCCTATATGTTTTTGGCTGGTTATGTCCCTCTGGGGTTTTGTATTTTAAATTTTTATATATATTTGTATTGTGGGTTTTTTTTGTAAGCCGCCTTGAATATTTTAAATAGAAAGGCGGGGTAAAAATATTTAAATAAATAATAAATAATATCCCCCACTATGTTCTTTTGATCTGGAGAGAAAGTACCCATATGCAGCTCTGTGAACAGGTTGGCATTCCTGAAGAGACGAGCATCATTCACCTTTCTAGGCCATCCAGTGTTGATGCCAGTGGTGATCCACAAGCGCTTTCAACAATATGTTTCCTCAGATTGGCCCCAAAGCAGAAACAATAATATTTCTAGTCCCATTAAACAGCAAAGAGATCTGTAGTTGGGGATTCCCCAAAGGGTAAATATGACACAAAGCATCTGAGTTTACTTCCCCTTCACAGATGTGAGAAAAGTTCTGGGAGACTGACAATATCACTGGTAGATAGAGAATCAAGACGAGCATATTGTGACAGATGCACCAATTCAAAAATGTGAGTGCCTCTATACAAAGGGAGGGAGATTTGGTGCCACCATGATGATGTATGTAAAACAGAAGTGGAGAATCTTTTCTGAGGTGGTGGCCGCTGACCCACAGAAAAAAATCAGTCGGGGGCCACACAAAAGTGAGGAAAAAAAAACCCCTCATTCCCATCAAGCTCCAGTGCTGTGGAGGGAGGGGGAAGAGAGCCACTGAGGCACAGAGCTCACACCGAAGGCCAGATTAACTCTTCTGGGGCCTAGGGCTAATGGATTTTGTGGGACCCCTTAGGCTCTAGGATTGGGCTAAAAATGAGGGGTTTGTCGTCTGGGAGGGGGCTTCCAGTAAGTGGGCTGCTGTTGGGGGAGCAGGGTCTGGACAGGTAATGGGATGGAGGTGGGGCATCTGGGCAATAGGTAAGGTACAGGAGCAATTTGGGGTGAGGGTGGTAGATCTGGGTGGGAGGTAGAGTACAGGAGTGAACTGGGGGTGGGGGAGAGGGAGGGTGCAGGAGAGAGCTTGGGGTGCTGTGTCAAATATACTATAGTTCTTTGATGGGGTGGTCAAGCATGTGGATAAGAGGATTCCTGTGGATATAGTATACTTAGATTTCCAGAAAGCCTTTGACAAAATCCCTCACCGAAGGCTCTTAAGTAAAACAAGTTGTCACAGGATAAGATGAAAGGTCTTTTCATGGACTGGTAACTGGTTAAAAGACAGGAAACAAAGGGTAGGAATAAATGGTAAGTTTTCAGAGTGGAGAGAGGTAACTAGGGGGGTCCCCACAGGGGTCTGTCCTGGAACCCATCCTATTCAACTTATTTATAAAGGATCAGGAGAAAGGGATAAACAGTGAAGTAGTAAAATTTGCAGATGATACCAAACTGCTCAAGATAGTTAAGACCAAATCAGACTGAGAAGACCAAAGCAGCTTCAAAAAGATCTCACCAAACTAAATGATTGGGTAACAAAATGGCAATTGAAATTTAATGTTGATAAATGTAAAGTAATGCACACTGGAAAAAATAATCCCAAATATACATACAATATGAAGAAGACTAATTTAGCTACAACTACTCAAGAGAGAGATCTTGGAGTCACTGTGGATAGTTTTCTGAAAACATCCACTCAGTGTGCAACAGCAGTCCAAAAAGCAAACAGAATGTTAGGCATCATTAAAAAAGGGTTAGGGAATAAGAGAGAGAATATCTTATTGCCTCTATCTAAAACCATGGTACACCCACAACTTGAATACTACATACAGATGTGGTCACTTCATCTCAAAAAAAGATATATTGGCATTGGAAAAGGTTCAGAAAAGGGCAACAATAAATGATGAGGGGTTTGGAATGGGTCCCATATGAAGAGAAACAAAAAAAGACTTGGACTTTTCAACTTAGAAAAGAGGAGACTAAGGGGGGGATATGATAGAGGTCTATCAAATCATGACTGGTGTGAAAAAAGTGAATAATGAAAAGTTATTTACTTATTCCCACAATATAAGAACTAGGGGTCACCAAATGAAATTAATAGGCAGAAGGTTTAAAGCAAACAAAAGGAAGTTTTTCTACACACAGCGCAGTGAACCTATGGAACTCCTTGCCAGAGGATGTGGTAAAGACTAGGACTTTAACAGGGTTTAAAAAAGAGTTAGATAGATTCATGAAGGTTAGGTCCACCAATGGCTATTAGCCAGGATGGGTAGGAATGGTGTCCCTAGCCTCTGTTTGTCTGGAAATGGGTGACAGGGGAGGGATCATGTGACAATTACCTATTGTGTTCCCTCCCTCTGGGGCATCTGGTATTGGCCACTGTCGGCAGACAGGATACTGGGCTAGATGGACCTTTGGCGTGACCCAGTATGGCTGTTCTTATGTCCGGACGAAAGGAGGGGTGGAGGATGGGGCAGGGTATTGGGTCACCTACCTGGCACAGCTTCCAGGGAGGTGCAGGTAGCTCCACACAGCTCCGTATACTTCAGGGAAGCATTCCCTGAAGGCACTGCCCCCTGCTGCTCCCACTGGTTGCAATCACTTTCACTGCTAGCTGTGATTCCATGTGCCCAGAGTTCCTGATGTCCCTTAGCCCCAAACCATTGATACAGAGGATTGCAGTACAGCACAAGATGGAATAATTTGGGTTTATGCTCCATGTGTGCATGCACGTGCCAGGTGAGGTGAGAGAGTTATCCTGGCTTTAGCCTTTTTACTATTGGTTTGTACAGCAGCTGGACAGAGAGCCTACATGTAACTACAGTTGGGTGTCTCTCTAGCTGTGTGAATGTTTGTGTAATTGTAGGACCAGAATTGGGTCTGCAGCAGCACAGTGAGAGAGGGAGCTAAAGCTGGTGGGTCAGAGGCCTCAGTGGTACCGCAGTTCCAAGTGGCACACCAGGGGGAACCTGTCACAGCTTCCACTTCTGAACCCTGGGTCTCTGGTGTTGCAGCTTGTAATAATGCTGAGATAGTAGGTATTGAGGAGATCAAGACCTGTGCTGTGGCTAAGAAACGTATCTCCTCTTCCATCCCATAGAGTAGATTCCTAGGGAGCCTATGTGGCCTAGGAATTCTTTAAGGAGTGAAGAGAAGAGTCTGTCTTCTCTGTGAAGAGCTTGGGCCCTTCTAACAGAAGATCTTCCACCATTATCTGCAATTCTTTGGACAACTAGGAAAGGAGTAGCCAAGAAGTCTCATTACCATTGCCATAAACACTGAGCAGGCCGCCGTATCAGTTGTACCACTCTGGCTACAAAGTGACCCTGTCTGACAATGGTCAGAAACTGCTCCTTCTGCATCTCTTTTAAATGTTCCAGAAATGCACTGCATTTCCCATAATTAATAAGATCATATTTGGTCAATGATGGCTTGGTAGTTTGTGACTCTAAATCACAATGTCACTGATGCTATGCCTTCCTCCCAAACTGATCTAAACTTTTCCAGTCCCAATAGTATGGGGTTGACTTGGCGTGATGTTGCATGCCTTGTGCATTAACCATATCCACTACGACAGTACTGGGTTGCAGATACTGAAAGAGGCTGTCTGCCTCTTCGTGAGGGATGTAGTACTGCTCTCTTGCTAGGTGGTGGAAGTGTCTTCTGCCAAATGAGGATGGCAGGATCTAGAATAGTCTTATTAATTGGCAGGGCAATTCTCAGCAAGAAAGTGGCATGCAAAATATCCACCAGCTTGTGATGTGTATCTGTAACCTCCTGTAGGGGAACCTGCAGTTCACTGGTAACCCTCTGAGTAAGGACTTGGGAAATTGTGAAATCATCAACTGGTGGTAGAGGGGAACATTACAGCCTCACACAATAAAAGACAATTAAGTTTGATGAAGAGGTAACTTCCCTTTTGAGCCTTTCTTCCAATTCCTCAAACACTTCCTCCACTTCTGGTTTGGGGGCTCTGGACAATGACACTGTAGGAGACAATTTGGCAGACTCTTTCTGAAAGACACTATACACGCACAAAGTATGGGATCTGTATGTCGCCCAAGGATCCCCAACACAGCCCATAGGGAGATATGGGTGGTGGTATTACCAAAGGGGGCAATATTACAATCGTAGGTTAGCTTGATGAAATTGAGGAGGTCCCTTGTATCGTGACAGTAGGCCATGATGAGAAGCCAGAGAAATAACATCCTCCTGGTCACTGTCAGATTTCCTCCTGGTCACTGTCAGATTTGTCTCAAGTTGGTGCTGAACAGGATATTGTGGTGAATATGCAGTATTCCCTAGACTGAAGGTTCTCTCGGAGCCACTCCTTTAGAGGCAGTACAGTAAATGTTGTTGCCTTGGGGCGGGGGGGGGGGGGTAATGGCTGCCTTAGAGGGTGGTATGTAGATGCCCTGACATCTCCAGTTAGCACTCATTGTTGAAGCACCCTTAGGTTTCTGAGTACCATGCTTCGGTGATGCCAGTGACAAGGTGGTCATACTGTGGAAACCCTCTTGTTGGCCAATGACTCAGTTTGGGACCACAGAGTCCTTTTTCTTAAGCCTTTTTGTGGGGAAATCTGCTGGTTTCTTCTGTGACTGTATCCCCTTTCAAGTTGAAGGCTCTGAAGATGATTCAGGATTGACACTGTAGTCCTCTGAAGGGTGAAGTACCATCTCCAGAAAGAGTCGTCCTAACCTTAACTCCCAGTTCTTGCAAGACCTTGGCTTCAGCTGGTGGCAGAGAACACTTCTGAAGGTATGGGACTCTCCCACGCACTGGACAAAGTGAAAATGTCTGTCCATCACAGGAATCAACTCCTTGCAGGAGAAGCACCTCCTGAAGCAAGAAAAGCTGGGCATGCACCTGTGGAAAAGGCTATAATCCACCAGCAGCGAAGAATGCATAAAAGTGGGAAACATAACTAAAGATCTTTCATTCTTTCTCCTAATGAGAGGAAAAGGAAACAACAGCTATGGAGGAGAACAAAAGAAACAAAAAACCACTATGCACGCTGATGACCCAGATCATGAAGGGATAATTGCTCATTCAGTTCCAGGCCAAGGCCAGCTGAGAAGAAACTATGGAGAGTTCACCCACAACATGCTAGATTGCCTGGGGGCAGATCACAAATGAAGGAAGAAAGCATGTGTGGGCTGAACAGATACTGCTACCTAAGATTTCCTGATCCCAGGCAAAGGGGTGCAGATAAACCTACACGCATTCATAGGGACACTGCTCAAAGGATCATCTTTAGTTTCTTGATTAACTTTTCTTCTCAACATCTTGACTTTGTATTAAATGAGTGTTTGAATACTTACTCTTTGCACCTTCCCTTTCTAGGATTAGTTTAATACTCTCTTCATTACTATAGCTATCGTGCCTCTCAGGAATTTGCCTTCTCTCCTACCGAGGATGAGGCCTTCCCAACTATAGTCCCCTCTGCCCATGAACAGTGCTTCACAAAACCAAAACTCTTCACTTCCCACCACTTTTCTAGACAATGGCCACCCAGAATCTTCTGCCTTCTGTCTTCCTTCCCTCAAAGAACTGGAATCATTGCTGAGAAGATCACATGGGCATTCTTCTTATTTAGCACACTTTTGTGATCCCTCATGTCATCTATTAGCCGTGGAATACCCCCACAGCATTTCTGCCCAGCAACATTCGCAAATGTTTTGAGAGAGGCGCTATTAAAAAAGGACACAGGTTTCTACTGCAGCAATTCCTTCCACTGCTGACACAGAGAAACCACGAAAGGACTCTGAGAAAACTATGAAGGTAGGCAGAAAGTGTGAATATGCAGAATCATCTTGAAGAACTCCAGTTATAGGTAACCAACTTTCTTCTTCGAATGACTAAGCATATTCTCACTTATGAGTAGCCTGACAAGTAATGTTGTAAACTCAGATGGTGGGAAGAGTCCTAATTAAAAAAGACTGGAGCACAGTTCTACCACCCAGACACACTAAGTATATTTGGGCAGCCAGTCCAAGCCACCGCCTGGGATACCACCAGCTATGCTGCGGTTTTATAGATTCTAGCACAAGCAGAACTTGTGCACATCTGTCTTCCCAAAATGGGAAGCATTCTGCTTATACCTGTAGT
Organism: Pelochelys cantorii; assembly: GCA_032595735.1. Taxonomy (NCBI): domain Eukaryota; kingdom Metazoa; phylum Chordata; order Testudines; family Trionychidae; genus Pelochelys; species Pelochelys cantorii. The sequence continues at coordinate 59,170,579 of CM064328.1, read as the reverse complement.
GTAGACTAAGAGGAATTAAGTAAATCATAAAACTTTCCAAAACACAAATAAAAGTTATAACCCTGAGTAAGAGGAGTCGATGGGAGTAGTGTGGTACTGTCGACCTAGTGTGGTATGGACGCCGTGGTAAATAGATCTGAACTATGGTGACTTGAGTTACACTACTAACATATCTCAAATTGCATATCTTAGATCGCCTTGGAACCTACAATATTGACCAACCCTAACAGGCACTACTTAAAGAAGGTTTATCTTTAGGTTGTACCAGTCTGTGCACTAGACATCAGTGGGAAAATGCTGAGACACTCTAAAAAGAACTAAGACCTGTCTTTTGAAGGTATACAATCTCCAATTTGACATTGTCTTTATTATTTTGAGGCCAGGAGGTAGAATTCTTATTGTGCTGACTGACCTGCTCTAGTTAAAATGTTTGTCATGAGGAGGAGAAAAGGGAGAAAAAGAAGAGATCTGAATTATCAGGATAACAGAGCAAAGTTACAGTGATGTGGAAGCCTTAACTAAATATTTACACACCTTGACAAAGTTTTTAAACTACAAGTTCTTTATATTTAAACTTTCTTTTGTAAAAAATTAACACACTATAATATTAATTTTAAATGATCATGATACCATCTGCATGTTTTGTTAGTCTTTAAGGCGCTACTCAACTATTTGTTGTTTTTTAAGTTTTTCCTGTTACAGACTAACTCAGCTACCCCTCTGAAGCTATTAATTTTAAAGTAATAGGTATCTAATTGCAACTCTACTCCAGATTATTTTTTTTATTTTACCCAACTAGTTCAAAGTATTATTTCTATGTTTTCTTAGCATAATTTTAAGTATTCCTTTTTTTTAAAGGTTTTGAATCATAATACAGAAGTCTTCCAATTCACAGAAGCATATAATTATCCTAAACAGAGATAACCAACACATGGATCAGTAATGACATAAACAATAAAAGCAAGTTACTTACCTTGTGCAGTAACAACGGTTCTTCAAGATGTGTGTCCCCATGGGTGCTCCTCTGTTGGTATCAGGCTCATCCTGGCGCTGCAGATCGGAGACTTTTCCAGCAGTATCTGGTTGGGCCGTGCATACCTGGCAAGGAGCGTGTGCCGTTCACATCTTTGGAATTTGCGCACACACCCTGACTCCCCTCAGTTTCTCTGTATACGCCAGCTTGCGTGAAATTGATCTAAAGAAGAGGGGAGGAAGGGTGGGTCGTGAAGCACCCACAGGGACACATCTCAAAGAACCGTCGTTACTGCAAAAGGTAAGTAACTTCCTTTTTTTCTTTGAGTGATGTCCCTGTGGGTGGTCCACTGTTGGTGACTACATAGCTATACCCACAATATGGTAGGTAGGCTTCAGATTATGTATTCTGAACAGATGAGAGTACTGCGCTAGCCATGGCTGACCTCGCCTCCCAATTGTGAAGAGATCGTATGATGCCTCATGAAGGTGTGGTTAGATGACCATGTGGCTGCAGAACAGATGTCTTTAAGATGGACTCCCTTCAGGAAAGCAACTGACGTAGCTACGGCCCGGATGGAGTGTGCCCTGGGAAGCATAGGAAGTGGCCTGTTTTGCATAGAATAACATCAGGAGATGAAGAATGATATTTATTTGGAGATACGTTGCAACAATAGTGGCGTTCCCTGAGAATGGTCTGCTAACAGGAAGAATAGGGTGTGTGATTTTCAGAAAGGCCGCGTACAGTCAATATAGAATGACAGCACCCCCTGAACATCAAGGGAGTGCAAAGCAACCTCTTCACAGAAGGCACGACACTTCAGGTAGAAGGTAGGTAGGATGATAGGCTCATTGATATGGAATTCCAAGCAGACTTTCGGCAGGAAATAGGGATGGGGTCAGATGACCATCCTGTCCTTGTGGAATACAGCACAGGATGGTGTGCTATCAGAGTAGCAATATCACTGACTTGTCTTGCGGCTGTGATGGCTATTAAGAACAGTGTTTTTCCTGTTAATAGAGAAAATGGGCACTTGGCCAAGGACTCAAACAGTGATCTAGTTAGTGTGTTGAGTACGAAATCTAATTCCCACATGGGAGGCGGATTCAGGTTTTGCAATCCCCTAAAAACCTTCTAGAATTTGGGTGGGCACATAAGGAGAAACTGTTGATCGGAGGGTGAAAAGCTACCAGCTCAGCGAAGTGTACTCTGAGGGAGGAAACTGATAGACCTTGTCGTTTCAGATGCATGATGCAGTCCAAGATTGTATGAAGAGGAGTGGAAGTTGTTTGAGTGCCAATGGTGTTACACCATGCTGTAAAATGCTTCCACTTGTAGATGTAAGTATTACGGGTGCTCTGTTGTCTACGCTGAAGCAGGAAACTTTTTACCTGTTGTGAGCATGTTTTCTCTGCTTCTGAGAACCAGACAGAAGCCAAGCCGTCAGTTGTAATGTTTCTTGTTGGGGCTGGAAAAGGGAGCCTGCATTCTGAGAGAGATCTGGGTGAGTCAGAAATAGGTAAGGAGGTCGAAGATACATCCAACATATTTAAGGAAACCAAGTTTGCCTGGCCCACACAGGAACTATGAGGATTACTGTGGCACTGTCCGACTATCTTCCGGATAACCCTGGGTATGAGTGGGATCGGAGGGAATGCATAGTATAGTCGAGCCTCCCACGTGATGAGGAAGGCATCGCCCAGTGAAGCCGGTCTTATCCCAGCTCTGGGATAAGCAATATTGAGGGCACTTGGTGTTCTGATGTGTTGCAAAAAGATCCACTGTCGGAAACCCCCAGCATGGAAATAGGCCCTGTAGCACCAGTGTATGAAGCGCCCACTTGTGGTCTACCACAAACTGACAGCTGAGAGCATCCACCCTTGTAATGCTGATCCCCAGAAGATATGATGCTACCAGGTTGATGATGTTGTGGATGCACCAGTTCCATAGGCGAACAGCCTCTGCACAGAGGAATGGAGAACGGAGGCCCCCTTGTCAATTGATATAAAACATGGTGGTGACATTGTCAATGAGGATGAATACAGTAGAACCCTGAATGTGCTGAAGGAAGTATCTGTAAGCATTGTTCACAGTGCAGCACTCTAGAAAACTGATATGCAGGCGAGATTCGTGAGCTGACAATCTGTCCTGGGTGAAGTGGTGCTACATACGTGCGCCCCACCCCAAGAGAGAGGCGTCCATAGTAATTTGTATGGAAGGTGGCGTCTGGTGGAATGGAACACCTGCATGGAGGTTCATGGATCGATCCATCATTGTAAAGAGAGGAGAACTTTTGGAAGAACTGACACCCGTCTCTGCATGTGGTGCTTGGATGGGGTATGAACAGATGCCAGTCAGTCCTGAAGGCAGCGAAAGCGCAGGCGTGCATACCTGATGACATATGTGGTAGCAGCCATATGGCCCATGAGGCAGATGCAGGTTAGTACTGTGACTGTGGGACTGACCATCATAATCAAAACCAGACTTTTTATGGCTTTGAAGCACTGGGTAGGGAGATATGCTTGTGCCCTGGTGGAATCCAGAAGAGCACCTATGAACTCTAGTGATTATGTGGGACGCAAGGTGGATTTTTGCTCGTTTATGATGAGGGCAGAGAGATTCAAAAAGGCTCATAGGAAAAAAAGGAGTACATCTTGTGTTGCTTGTATGAGGCAGTCATGTAGATAAGGAAAAATCATAACGCCCTTACAACATAGATGTGTCGCAACCACAGCCAGAGTTTTCGAAAAGACTTTGGGGGTAGAGAAAGACCAAAAGGCCCAACACGGTACTGAAGGTGTTCTGAAGCAACCGTAAAACAGAGGAAGAGTGTGCGCTGGATGTATTGTTCTATGGAAGTAAGCGTCTTGCAGGTCAAGGGCTGAAAACCAGTCTCCTTTGCCAGTGCTGAAATGATGGATACAAGTGTAATCATCTTGAACCATTGCTTTTGGAGGTATTTGTTTAACATATGGAGATCGAGTACGGGTCTCCAACCACCCCTTCTTGTCTGTGAGGAAATAATTTTAGTAAAAACCCCTGCTGTGGTATCGCTCTGGCACCCTCTCCAAAGCTCCTATGTGTAGGAGATGTTCTACTTCCTGCTGTACAATAGCTTCTTGAGAGAGACCCCGAAGAGGGATAGTGGGGGGGGGGAGGGGGGGGAGAGAGAGGTTGGTGGAACTGATGTAACGTATTTTATGATTTCTAAAACCCAATGGTCTGTAGTAATTGCTTCCCATTGGTTGTACAAAAGGTACAATTGGTGATGAAAAATTGTTATGTGAGGCACTGGTGGAATGGAGAGGTCATGTAGGCCCCTGACCAAAGCCTCAAATCTGCTGCCTGAGGGCCTGTTGACTGGACGAGCAGGTGTTAGGGGCTTGTCGACACTGGTTTCTACCTCTGGCATGATTCTGGTCAAAGGGTCATTGCTGCTGTCTAGCATATGAGAAATCTCTCTGCCTGTGGTATGGAGCGTAGTGTTTTCTGCGGTAAGGGAGTGCGTACATTCCAAGAGTACGCAGCGTGGTGAGGGAATCCTTACTCGAGAAAAGAACTTCATTGGTCCTTGCCACAAAAAGTTTGTCCTTATCAAACAGCAGGTCCTCAACTTTGGTTTGCAACTTTTTCGGGTCTCCTGCCACCTGTAGCCAGGAGGTGTGTCTCATTACTACTGATGTAGCTGTCGCTCTTGCCACTGTATCAGCATCCAATGCCATCTGCAGTGCTGTGCGAGATATGGCGTACCCTTCCTGGACCATGGACTTCAGGATAGGTTGCTTGTCATCAGGAAGATGCTGCATTAGGTCCGTCAAATTGGCATAGTTATCAAATTTGTGATTACACTATGCTAATTTGCTAGGCAAAATTGAAGGGGGGAGGATGAGTATATCTTCCTACCACACAAGTTGAGATGTTTATGCTCTTTCTTGTGGGTAGAGGGCTTGTACTGTGGGTTCTTAAATCTTTGGTTTGCAGCATCTACGACCAAAGAGTTAGGTTGTGGGTGCAGGAATAAAAAGTCCACGCCCTTTGAGGGCACGAAATATTTTCTGTCATCCCACTTGGTGGTAGGCAGGGCTGATGCTGGAGTTTGCCACATGCCATCAGCTGCTTCTATGATAGCTCTGTCAATCAGAAGCACGATTTTTGCTTTTGCAGATGGTTGCAGGTTCTTTAAAAGCCTATATTGTTCCTCTGGAAGCTCTGACAGAGTGACCTCTTGACTGGTAGCAACTCTCTTGAAAAGCTCCTGAAAATGTTTCAGGTCATCAGTCGAAGCTGTTTCATCTGGGATAACAGCCTCATCAGGTGAAGAGGACGATTTATCAGTTGGGGAAGGGTCTCACTGGTCATGGTTGACGTCATCAATAATCTGCCCGTCCTCGGTCTCCAAGTCCTCCGATGGAAAAGGCAGACTATGAGGAGGAGAGGCTGGTGCTGATCTATGGGCAGGAGTTGATGGTGTCCAGTGGCAGCATATGGACCAGCATGTAGGGCATTGAGGGTGATAGGATCAGTCCGGGTACTATGGAGGATGGTGAGAATGTTGTGAGCAATGGATGTCATAAGGAGTGTTCAGTCTTGCCGGGGAGGAATGTTAGGAAGAAAAAACACTCCCAAGGTCATCTTCATTGTGGGACAGTGTAGGTGAACAGGGAGAATGTGGAGGTGGTAATGGAGAATGAGAGGCTTGTCTCTGCGAGTCATTGTGCGGTGATCTCGAGTGTGGTCTTGAGGTCAGTACCAGTGCTTTGTAGTTGTGTTTATGTGCAGGATGGTGCCGGCTAAGTGAAGATTCTTGCGGTGCCGATGAATGTGGTGCTGGTGGAGGAGACATCGGGTGCCGATGATGAGGGCTCCTGTTCCAGGCTCAGCGAGCAAGGCAGGGGCCTAGCCAATTTTGCCCTTGCCTTTATCGGTGTCGAGGTAGTGCTCAGCACCTGAGGTGCAAGCGGTGCCAGCAGTTTATCCAGTTCCCAGACATCATCTGCTCTCAGTGCTGCAGGTGCCAGTGCAGAGGGCTGTGCAGTCTGTGGTTTCAGTTCTGCAACCAAAGAGGTACGGGGTGCTCGGTGATGGAGGTGCCTGGCTTCTCTCTGGTGCGGACTCTGGGAGGCAAGGAATGTGCCGGGGAGACCCTCTTTTTTGCAGGTGGTTTAGCAAGAGAAGGGGAGCTCACTGATTTCTTTTGTTTACTGGGAGTTGCCTGCTGAGTACTCCCCTCCTTGGTTGCTTGGAGGCTCAAGTGCCTTATCAAAATAATAGCATCCGCAGCCTGAGCTCCCTATCCTTGCACACCCTGGCTATGAGGCTGCAGGCATGCATTCATTTCTGCGGGACGTGCACCTCTCCCAAGTACTGAATACAACACCTGTGGCCATCCGAAGCAGGCATCGGGTTGCAACACTTGTCGCATTTCTTACATTCTGGTGAACCGAGCATCTCTTGTGTCCATGAAACTCACTTTTTATTTTATTTTTTTAAACTGGACTTGGCTCTGTCTCACTAGTCTCAAGTCTATGAGTGCATTTTTTTTAAATGAAACGTCGTCATCAGATCCCCCTTTAGCACATTGCCTCTCAGTGATGTTAACGGCCTAACTATTTAGATGAGGAAAGAAAATCTCTCTCTTTTTTTGGCTAGCAATTATAGATACAAAAATAGGAAACAACAACTTTTAACTAACTCACTCAAACACAATTCTTATCTACAGGTATGTTAAGAGGAGCAGAGGGATCAAGCTCCATCTGCAACCAAGGGCAATATGAAGGAACTGAAGCAAGTTGGGCCACGCACACAAACTCCAAAGGCGCGAATGGCGCGTGCCCCTTCCATGCATGTGCGGCTCAACCAAATACTGCCGGAAAAGTCTCCAATCTGTGACACCAGGATGAGCCCAACGCCAACAGTGGAACACCCATAGGGACATCACTCCAAGAAGAAGGACAAGATTGTGGTGGACCTACCATTTACTTCTATTAGGCTGGGTCCCCCAGGCTCTGGTGTGCAAGAAGTGTATCGGGAGTGTCTTTCTCCTTCTCAGTCAGGGGCCATGTCAGTGAGGGTGTGGGTTTTTTTATTTATTTATTTTTTGCTTCTCACTTGTGTGCAGCCCCCAACTGATTCTTTGTTTGGTTGGCCCCTGACCCAAAAAAGATTACCCATGTCTGTTCTAGAGCCTAGTACTATGCGGCTCCAAACTTTTATCGGGGTTTCTAGGTAATGCTATAATACAATCAACAACTGCAGTATACACCACAGCCACCACCATTATTTTGCAATCTTGATTCTTTATGTTATTTGTTGAAGATCTAATTCAGTTCTTCTAGCATAGTGTAGTGGCAGTATTTCCACACACAAGCATTTTAACAATGATCTCCCATTCCTCCTAAATATACACAGATTATCTTAAATCAAACGGTATTTCTTGGTATGAACGGTCCACATCCATTGAGATGGCATTTCTATTTCCTTCACAACTGATGTTAAATTCCCTATCTAGTTTCTGGGTGCATTTCTTCCTTTTTAAAACAAACAAAAAACAAAAAACAAAACAAAAAAACCAGTGGAAGACTCGTTTTGCCTTTTTTTTTTTCCAGAAAATCTCCCTTCAATCTAGTAAACTTGGCTGGGCAGAATTTTTGTTATTTTCCCATTTCAACTTTACTTAATAGTAATTTTGTGTATCAGAACTCAAATCCTACATAAGGCAAACAGTTAAAATTTAATACATTTCCTTAGAACGGTTGTTCTCAGCCTTTTCTGACTCAAGTCTCTTGATGATGAACAGGCAGATATATATTGTGTCTATCTTACAATATGGTTTACACCGTATAAACTGTATTTTGAAGTATGTTGTAGCTGTGTTGGTCCCAGCATATTAGAGAGACAAAGTGGGTGAAATAATATCTTATAACTTCCCTGTTCATCACTGTCCTTCACAATGATGGCATAGCTCTCTGCTTCAAATATTTACAAGAAACCTGACAACCCTAAGATATCTACTCCACACACATTGTCAAACTCATCAATTCCATCCTCACGCATAACAATTTTACAGTCAACACTTTGTCCAAACCGTAAGAATAGCCTAATATACTAAGTTCCTCATGGGTCAATTAGGAGAACTGAAACGAATGATATACAGTAATTCCTCATTTAACACATGCCCGCTTAACACATTTTCGCGATAGCACGATTTTTTTTTAGGGAATGTTTTTTGAATTACACGACCATCCCCGGAATAACACGATTTCCCCAGCCGGCTCGTTGCCCGCGGCTGCGCGGGGCTTCCCCCGTTTCCCTGCAAAGCAGCGGAGGGTTCGCCGCTCGCCATGCTGTTCCCCGCTGACTCCCCCTTGCCGGACGCCTTGCCCCCTCTCCTCCACTCCTGCTTGCAGGCCGGCGGCTGGGTTTCCCCAGCCGGCCCGTCACTGGCAGCTGCGCAGGGCTTCCCCCACCTCCCTGCAAAGCGGCAGAGGGTTCGCTGCTCGCAGAGCTGTTCCTGCTGACTCCCCCTCGACGGACGTCTTGCCCCCTCTCCTCTGCCCCTGCTTGCAGGCCGGCGGCTGGGTTTCCCCAGCCAGCCCATCGCCAGCAGCTGCACGGGGCTTCCCCCGCCTCCCTGCAAAGCGGCGGAGGGTTCGCTGCTCGCTGCACCGTTCCCCCCCTCGCTGGACGCAGTGCAGTCCTGGCAGACCCGTCACAGGGGCATACTCCCAACCCAATCCCACTCTCCTCTCCTCCCTTTCCCTTCCCCAGAGCCAAACACCTCCCCTCCCTGCTATAACCCAGTCCTCTTTCTCCCCCAACCTTATGTCCCGGTCCCAACAGACACCACCGCTTGAAACGCAACCCCCACCTTTTCCATTATTTTCAATGGGAAAATTGACCCCGCATAACACGTTTTCACTTAACACGATCATTTTCTGAAACATATCTATAGTGTTAAATGAGGAATTACTGTATCTGAAATACACCAATGGTATTTTCATCCTCTGTACAGATAGAAATCTGTGACAGGGTTTAAGCTACTACAACTTCAGCAACCACCACCTGTCCATTTAGCACTTTGGAGAATGAACACACACACACACACACACACACACACACACACACACACTTACCGAACACCACAAATAGCTTCAACAATCATATACATGAAAAACACAGATTACTAAACACACCAAGAAATCAATTATCTACAGCCAGGCACTCAAATACCACAGAATATGCTCCAAGGAGAAAGTCTGGGATATACACTAACATGCTTAAATCCCCCTTCACCAAACAAGGACACTCCACCAGAGAAGTAGACTGCACCATTCAAGGGGTCACCCAAATGCCCGACAGAACCTGCTTCAATGAAGAAATACGCCTCCCCCCAACTACACAAACTTAACTGTCATCTACCATTTCACACAGGAACACATATTCATCAAACAACCTAAAACCCATACTCAGTGGGGACCCAACATGAAAGAAATCTTTCCTTAACTCCATTTTAGGCCTTCAAAAAATCCCAAACTCTCCGAGCTCAGGACCAGAAGCCAACTACCCGAAGATACACACCAGACACAGCCAAAACATCACACGAAAAACCTGCAGACATATCTCCACTGCTACAAGGATCAAGACCCCACCCAACATACCTTTCAAAATCTGTGTCTGTCACAATATTTGATATACTTCATCCAGTGCACTAAATGCCCCAATAACAATTATATGGGTGACACCAATCACTACGGTCTCAAATGAACACACATAAGGAAATGATAAAACAAAACCACAGCAAAACCACCCAAAACCAGTATGGGTGAACATTTTTCACAAAGTAATCATTTTATAGCTGAAATATCTACCCTCATCCTCAAAGAAAAGCTGCAGAACACCTGGGGACTTAAAACCAACCTTTTTTTGTCCAATGACTACAGAGGTGTTAACAGGCTACTACCTTAAATAATGCCTTTTCAATATGTGCTAAATATTTATGCTAAACAATCTGTTCCACCTGGTATTTTGCTATGATGTTGGCAGTTCCTTTCGTAGACCTGAAGAAGAGATCTGTGTAAATCAAAAGCTTGCTTCTCTCACCAACAGAGACTGGTCCAATTAAAGATTTTAACTCACCCACCTTTTCTCATATAAACTGGTATTTATATTTTCTCTTGTTATCCATTTTGGTCTTCTCTCTTTTTCTCTTTGTTTTTTGGCTGAAACTGTTTTGTTCTCTTGCTTTTTGGCTCATCTCTTCTGCTAACTCCTTCCTGTTCATTTCCCTAAGGGTATGTCTACACTTGCAGCCTATTTCAGAATAGGGCTGCAAAAGTAGGCATTTGGAATTGCAAATCAAGCCCGGGATTTAAATATCCCGCGCTTGATTTGCATCTTCCCGGCCGGGCACCATTTTTTGAAATTTACAAGCCCGGAATAACTGCCTGCATCTACATGCCGCAGTGAAACGGGCATTCGAAATAAAGCCCTATTTCAAACTACCTGTTAAACCTCATTGCAGGAGGAATAACAGGTAGTTCGAAATAGGGCTTTATTTCGAACGCCCGTTTCACTGCCGCATGTAGATGCGGGCAGTTATTCCGGAATTGTAAATTTAAAAAAAAAAAAAAAAAAAAAAAAAAAAAAAAAAAAAAAAAAGGCGCCTGGCCGGGAAGATGCAAATCAAGCGTGGGATATTTAAATCCCGGGCTTGATTTGCAATTCCGAATGCCTACATTTGCAGCCCTATTCCGAAATAGGCTGCAAGTGTAGACATACCCTAACCATTTGAAAGCTGCCTGCTATGGAGCAGAGTGCCTATTTTTCATTTCATAGGACTAAGTTGCACAGCTGAGTAAAGCATCTTTGACCAGTTGGCTATTGCCTACACCTGACAATCTATATATCTGAGCTGCTCCAAGGCTGGCCGCATTATGGGTTAGTGACAGAATAGAGAGAGAAAGCAGGCTGTTTTCAAGGAATTGCCAAAAACTTTACCTGAAAACTAAGTATCTTTCTGTGTTCCTGCAGTTCCTTTTCACCTTGCCACATCTCCAAATGCTACCTTGGATTAATATAATTCCTCCTGAAATTGTAACCCCCCCCCCCCAAATCAGCCTCCAAAATGTTAAGTAACACTTCTCAAACAATTAAGTTTCACATGTTCCTCTGAATTTAACACTCAAAATCTGTGCAACTGTTTTCATATTTTTAAGTTCTTAAGTATTTTCTTTATGTGCAAAATGCTCATTAATGCGAATACAACATGCAGAGAGGTGGACACAATCCTTAAATGTTGTACTTTACTTAGTACTATATTATGTCACTTACCTAGAACTGCCATCACTGTGCCATGCTTTCTCTTCATCTTCTGATGTTCCACCACTAGCCACAACTGCTTCTCCTTCCTAACAAGAAAATGTTAGCTGTTTAATTTGTCGTGTTAAACTGAAAACTATGATACACTTAATATTTGACAGTGCCATTGTAATTCAAAGTCTGTGAACATTTTCATTAGAAGCCTACCAGGGGCTTTTAAGTCAACCATTAAATACAAGTTTAAGGTGGTTTAGAAGAATTCTTTGCTATGTAAATAAGGTAACAACAACAAATGTATAATGTATGGAGGACCAGTCTAGAACACAATAAACCTAGAACTTGGGGTTCTGCTATTGACTTGCTGTGACCTTCAGAAGTCACTGAGCGTTTCTTTATCTTGGAACAATCAAGACAATATTTCTGAATTAAAAAAAGGTTATTTTAAAGTGGATTTATTAAAATGTATTAAACCCCAAGTGAACACACTCATAATTTAGTTTTTCTTAACTCAGTGAATTCAACCACTTGAATTCTGAATACGAGTGTCCACAAAGGCTTTAATGCAGAGTAAATAATCTACTTTAAATCCACACCTTGGGTTAATTTGGATTACTTTGCCTGAGCGTCCCCAGATACGGCAAGTGGGGGCTGAGGCAGCTCCTGCCACCCACCACCAGTGGTTAACCAATTAAACAAATGCCTTGTTTCACTAGTTCAATTAATCAGAATATCATTTATTTTGCAACACTTGTCTCCCCTCCCCCTTCCACAATACTTCTCTTTTAATCACTTATGTGAGGGGTGACCAGCCTAAACCTGAGAAGGAGCCAGAATTTACCAATGCACATTGCCAAAGAGCAATAGTTATATGTCACCAGCCCTGATCATCTCCCCACCACCACTCTTAGCACATCCCGCCCACTGGCAGCCCCACCCATCAGTGCCGCCTCCTCCTTTTCCTCCTGCCCACTGTCATCAGCTCTTTCTCAGAGGGAGCCACTGGAGAGGGTAGGAAGTGTCAGGATCATAGGGGGAAAGGGCCTAGGGCAGAGCTGAGGGTTGAACAGTGAGCACCCTTCAGCCCAGTGGAAAGTTGGCACCTGTAGCTCCAGCCCTGGATTTGGTACCTATACAAGGAGCCGCATATTATCTTCTGAAGAGCCACATGTGGCTCTGGAGCCACAGGTTGGTCCTCCCCTGATTTATGTTATCATAAGCAACGTAGCTTTCTCTTGTGTTGGAAAACTAAGAGTAGACTTTCCTTAACTGCTAACACTTGTTCCTGGTTAGCTACCTAGGTATGTTGAAAGAATTTTATTATGACACGTAAATCTCACGTGCTAATACTCAGGTGGTTTGTCTCAATCTGTGTAAGAACTTGGTCTAATTCTTATCTATATCACACAACAGAGTCAGGATTAAATTTAAACACTCAAGATCAATATGCATCTCTATACCAATAATTTCCCCTCAATTTCATGTGTCTTTCTAAACAATCAGCTTTTTGTACCTAGACCAACAGACTTATTTTTGAAAGTCTTTACACACACAATTTACATATATCTAAATCTGGATTTGAGAGCACAGGTTAGGCACATGAAGTTTGTGCACACTTAAAAATCTAAACCTGCATTTTTAGTAAATATAGTTAGACAGTATTTGCATGTGGAAGAGGTGTATGCTTTGCCAAAGTGAAATATAAATGTTTACATGCAGTTATAATTTTAAACAGCATGGATTTAAATATGTATTTTAATTGGGGTTTTTTTCCCATTTAAATCTTGCAGAAAGTAAAATCTTTTATATTAGAAATAATAGAAATTTCATCATCTGGCTTTAAATCATTAATTGTACACTTATTAAAGCTTATCCCACTTACATATTTTATTCAGTTTTCTCTCATTTTATTTTCTTATACATGAAATTTATGTAATATGATTCCACCCGTGTTTTTGCAGTTTCATTTCTGTATACTTCATAAAGCTGTAAACCTGACAGTCACACTTCTTTCCTTCCATATAAAACTTGTAAATTCAATATACAAAAAAAGTTTTTGATCTATATAGGCTGAAATGTATACTGAAATCCTTAACATTAATTGCTTTTGTGTTTGTCAATGTTTTCATCTCTCAGCATTTTTTAAAATACAGATGTTGACCCAATTTGATCCACTATACACTGTAGGGAATGATATACAGGTTACATTTGAAGTAGCATTTGCAAGTGTAATTTAAATTTCTTCTGAGAATAGGCATTCCATATATCTATATCTATATCTGCAAATACTTTATATAAATTACAACACCTTTCCAATTTCTATCATTAAATTTGTAGGCATAACTGAAAAATCGCCAGTGCATTTGTTATTACCTGAACGCCTTATGAAAAGTTAAATCAATATACCCAATTTAAACATACAAAGGAATCAACTATAAAAATGTTTGCTTTTGAACTTGAGTAACAATATTTAGCATGACAATGTAAATAATTTACAACATAGCCTACTGAATCAGAGTCTTACATCTGAAGAACTGTTTCCATTTTCTAACTCTTCAGCAGGCCTGGCAGTTTCTTCTAATGCGTATCTGGTACGGTAATTGTGCTGGTTTGCCTGTTGCTTTCTTGAGTCTCCAGCATCTAATATATGATCATGAGAATGGTTCTATAAGAACATGAAAATTATATTAGAATAATATATACTTAAATACTAATGATTTTCAGTAAAACTTCAGATTAGCGTTCTATTTATGAATAAAGTTCTAGCACCGCTTAGACTTTCTTCTGTTGTAGTGTTAAAAATGGACATTTCACAAACAGTACAAAAATCAGAGAGAACAAGGGTCAAGAAAATCAAATGCTAGTGAATAGCAACTCAATGAAAACCCATGCATGTATGCTTAAGGAATTTAACATTCATTCAATACACCCTGGAACTACTGAACTTCTCAAAAGGAACTTTCTCAAAAGGAAGATTTATCTTGACTTACCAAAATTTCCTTGATCTTAATTACAAGGTCCAAAGAATGGCCTCTCAGCCTACATACATCTATGTAGGCAAAACCAGACCTGCTATACTGAAGAGACTGCCATGGAGACAGGTTTCATTGCAATAGATAATATCTTCTGTGGACTGAAGGAAGGGCAATCAAGTTGAACTAAATCATACTGAGATCAGAGAAAAAACTGCTACTTAGCTTCTTGTAACTCTTGTTCTTCAAAATGTGTTGCTCATGCCCATTCCAAAAGGTGTACATGCACTGTGTGCATGATCATTGGAAGGGTATTCCATTTCAGCTGGAACCTGGACTCCAGAATGTCTCCTATCGCATGGTCTCAAGAGCCTAAGCCCAAATATCTACATAACAATTGTTTAGCCACATAGCCCCACACTGAATCAGCTGGCACAGGCCAGCTGTGGGTATATTATTGCAGCACAGATATGAACAAAGTCTCCACCTGTAAGTATTGCCATATCTTTAAGTTAGGGATATTATAGATTTGAAGAATTAAGAACATAAGAATGGCCGTACTGGGTCAGACCAAAGGTCCATCTAGCCCAGTAGCCCGTCTGCCGACAGTGGCCAGCACCAGGTGCCCCAGACAGGGTGGACCGAAGACAATGATCAAGTGATTTTTTTCCTGCCATCCTTCTCCAGCCTCTGACAAACAGAGGCCAGGGATACCATTTCTATCCCCTGGCTAATAGCCTTTTATGGACCTAACCTCCACGAAATTATCTAGCTTCTCTTTAAACTCTGTTACAGTCCTAGCCTTCACAGCCTCCTCTGGCAAGGAGTTCCACAGGCTGACTACACGCTGTGTGAAGAAGAACTTTCTTTTATTAGTTTTAAACCTGCTACCCATTAATTTCATTTGGTGTCCTCTCGTTCTTCTATTTAGGGAACTAATAAATAACTTTTCTTTATCGGCCCTCTCCACACCACTCATGATTTTATATACCTCTATCATATCCCCCCTCAGTCTCCTCTTTTCTAAACTGAAAAGTCCCAGTCGCTTTAACCTCTCCTCATATGGGACCCGTTCCAAACCCCTAATCATTTTAGTCGCCCTTTTCTGAACCCTTTCCAAGGCCAAAATATCTTTTTTGAGGTGAGGAGACCACATCTGTACACAGTATTCAAGATGTGGGCGTACCATAGTTTTATGCAGGGGCAGTAAGATATTCTGTGTCTTATTTTCTACCCCTTTCTTAACATTTCCTAACATCCTATTTGCCTTTTTGACCGCCGCTGCACACTGTGTGGAAGTTTTCAGAGAACTATCCACGAAGACTAACTTGAAGACCTCTTCCTGCTTTTCTATCTCCTGTGGTTCCTGTTCTAAATGTGAATATTGTCCCTCTTCCCAAGAAGACACCAAGGAATTGCACCTGCAAGATCTGGATTTGTGCTTCCTAGTTTTATACTGGCCCCTTCCTGAAGGATCAGCATCCAAATACCCTGAAACAGATGTAAAGGACTGCAGTGTTATCTGGATGTAGACTTCATTAGTGATCTGAACCTGTGATTGCCAAACACTACTTGTACCATCTCATTCACTAACATCTCTCACGTAAGATAATTTTCCTATAACTTCATATTATAAGGCTTATCTGCTACCACCTGAAACTATTTTCATCACTGACTCTTGTACATTTCAAAGATGGAACGCTGCAGCTGGTTCCCTTCCCCCTCCCATGGAGCTGGAGGGAACTGGCTTTTAGGCCAGCTCTCCCCAGCACTCTTTCCTCCTCCCCTTCCCCTCTTTCTGACAGAGGCAGCAAGGAGGAGGAGCAACTAGTTGACTAGTGTGTCAACTAGCCGATAAGCTTTTGCTTATCGGACAGTTGACTAGTTGATTAGTCACTTACATCCCCACTACTAAGTGGAAAAGGAGGGGCTTGGGAGGGGCTTCTGAGTGTAATCTGTGATCGCTGATAGGACCATGAGTCCTAATAAAATATTGTATACAGAGTCTTGTTCAATTGTGTAATGCTGAACAAATGTGTGATCTGATGCCGAAGTGATTACTTTAAATTATGTTTATAATAGGCACATTAATAAGGAAGGCTACTGAGGTGGAGAGTAACCTGGAAGAACATATTCTAACCCCCGATAGGGGTTGCAGTTTGTGTTGGCAGTAGTAGAGATGAATGCACTCTGAACTCCATATAGACAAACTTAAAAAACAACAAATGGTCTGGTAGTACTTCATAGACTAACAAAACATGTAGATGATATCATGAGCTTTCATGGGCACAGCCCACTTCTTCAGATAACCGGAGATAACCCATTAGTTTCTCTCTCCTTACTTGACAAAGTTTAAGTGCCTTTTAAACACTTTAGTCCATCTGAGATAAGGCTAGTGCACTTCTGACATCTGAAGTGCCACTTCTTGTGATATTTAGGGAAGAATGTGGGAAGATGAATGAATTGGTTAAACAAATAGGGTACTTCATGAAGAAATTTAGGATGTGGTCTTAGAGTAACCTTTTTTTTGAAAAAGTTCATGTTTGGGGGTTATGCCAGGAGAGCCCCAAGATCTGCTACACATCTTGTGGATGTGACGGTAACAAAGACGGCCATTTTTATTGATGGTTACATGTTCACTATTACATCTAAGTTTTCAAATGGAGGTCTGGTAAGAGAATGAAGTACTAAACTAAGATCCCATGGAGGTATTGGCACTCTGAGTTCAGGACAGAGTTACCAGACACCTTGCAAGAATTGATGTGTGATTGAATGGGCCAAGACGGAAAATCCATCCACTTTATGATGAAAGGTTGTGTTGGCTGCAAAGCGTACTCTCAGTGAAATACCTAATTTTCTTTAATTCAAATATGTAGTCCAGGTCTAGTGATAGAGCAGAGGTGACAGCTCTGATTTGGTTATTTCAGCACTATGCATGGAATCTTTTCGATTTTTGGAGGTAGCTCAAATGAGTGTAGTGGACTGTCTGCTGTTTAGCAATACTTCTTTCACCTTTTCTGAGCTAGTCATCTTCTCACTCTAGAAAATGGAGGTACCTTGCCTCCATGTCTGATGAATTTAAGGGATGCCCATAGAGCTGTCCTGCCAGGAGATGGCTTTCAGTGATGACTAACAAACTGCTCTTTTTGTCACCATGGATGAAATCATTAAATTCTGACAGTTCGGAGTAATTTGTGTAATTTGTTTTTGCCATCAAAGCTTTATAGTATGCTATTCTGAACTGCAATGTTGCTTACGAATAAGCCTTGTGACCAAAAAGATCCAATCTTTTCCACCACTCTTTACCATACAGGGTAGTCCTCAAATGGTGTTGCTTACCTTGCTTGTTGACCACCTCTACCACTAATGAGTTTGGCTGGAGTGTGAAAATAGAAATTCTACATCCTTCAGTGGGACATAGTACTTCTTATTTGCTCTTTTACAAGCAGGGAGAACGATTGCAGGTGTTTGCCAGATGGCCTTGGCAGGATCCATGAGTGCCTCGTTTATGGGAAGGGCAATTTAGAAGGATACTGACAAGAGTAATATGTCCACCAACTTTTGTTGTGACTCAGCAACCTTCCAGGAGGATTTGAAACATGTCTGCATTTCTTTTAAACAGCTCCTGTTAAAATCATCTGCTATTGTAGGCAGCAGAGGTATAATGTTTTCATCTGGAGAGGAGCAGGTGTTAGTTGCAGGAGCGGCCTCCTGATTTAGGGCCACCTCTGTTTCCTCAAAAACTTCTTTAGGAACCTCGCAGAGTTTCACTTCTGGCACACTGCTCAAAATCAGCAATACCAAAGTCTACTTCACCACTTTTGGTACAGACACACTCAGTACCTATCCTCCCAACACAGCAACAACTCCCCGTACCACAACAGTTCCTGCAGATGCCATCTTCATTACCAAGATCTCTTGGAATTCAGCAGTTTCTCTAACATAAGGACTTAGGTATTGCAGCACCAGAATCACTTATTCTCAGTACTGATAAAGTATCAGTAAATTCAGCACTGTTAAACTTTCCAAGAAGTAGATCTGCCCCTCCTTTTTCTAATGAGGAGGACGACAATGAGGCGAGAGATGATTTTCCTCATAGCATTCTTCACCAAACCAGCAATCATCAGAACAAATCTACAGGAACAGCCAGGACACTGTTCCAGAGCTAGCATCCAAGGCTGGTATGGACATCCATGGTTGTCTTCACCAATTCTATTCCTGCCTTCATGGCCCTATTAGGACCTTTGGGTTGTATACAGGCAATAAAAGTACAAGACTTCCAGTACTGCCAGGAGGCTGTGTCTAAACTACATCCCTTTTCTCAAAAAAAGGGATATAAATTAGACACTTCGAAATTGCAGATGAAGCTAGGATTTAAATTTCCCACGCTTCGTTTGCATAATGGCAGCTGTGGCTTTTTTTCAAAAAGGGGCTTTTCGAAAGAAAAAAAAGACTGTTTAGACGGGGATCGTTCGAAAATAAAACTCTTTTTCGAAAGATCCTGTACTCATTTTTTCAGGAGTACAGGGTCTTTTGAAATAGGGTTTTATTTTTGAATGATCCCCGTCTAAACAGCTTTTCTTTCGAAAAGCCCCTTTTCAAAAAAAAAAGCAGCAGCCACCATTACGCAAATGAAGCACAGGAAATTTAAATTCCGGCTTCATTTGCAATTTTGAAGTGTCTAATTTACATCCCTTTTTCGAGAAAAGGGATGTAGTTTAGACACAGCCGGAGTGGCAATACCATACCGTACTTCTGCACTGCTTCCTTCAGAGGTGGGCGGCCAAAAAATAGCAATTGCTGACTGAGTGCCCAGCATTGAAGGCAGCAGCACTGATATAAAAGAGACCCTACCATACCATGCCATCCTTACTTCTACACTGCTGGTAATGGCGCTCTGCCTTCAGAGATGGGCTCCCTGCCAGCAGCCCCTACTGTCCAAAGGACTACATTTGGTACAACTCTACTTATAACTCAGCTTAGACCAAATGATTTCAAAGCCTATCAGCAAATATACCTACCCTTCACTACCCTTGTTACTAGCCTAGAATTTAGTAGGACTAAAGACAGTCATTGCTTGAAAGGAAGGGGGCATGAAAAAGATACCAATTTTTGTCTCAGAGATTCAATAAAACAATGCTGCATTTAATTTTGGAAGGATTTACATAAATCTGAGAATCTGACAGAGATAGGTCATTTGCTTGATGTGAACTTCAGCACCATTCGGGTAATGATGATGTGCTAAGTCATCCTTGACCTCCCTGAGAATGGGGACCTTGTCAACTCACCTCTGGAAATATTTCCCCCTTAGACTGGCACATCACACTTTCCTCAGGCACTGAGATGAATAAAGGACAAATACACATATGCAGCCCACTATAAGATAATGACCAAAGAAAGAACAAAAGTCCTGAGGGATCGGAAAATTATAAGCAGGGCTCGAAAAACTACAGAATCTACTCGCCCGTGGCGAGTAGATTTCAGCTGCGTGCCCTGTTTACTGGCGGTGCGCGCATGTGCAATGTGGCTCTTGTGCATGCGCAGTGCGGGGCTGGTGAGTGGCTTTCGCCGCCATTTGTCAAGCCCTGATTATAAGGATAAAGTAAATATGGGATATGAACTTGTGTGATTCAAGGCAACCTCTAACTGAGGAAGCTTAGAAGAAGCTTCCCTTTTGAAAAGGTTATTCCAAAATTGCTCACTAGGAGGTTTCTTGCCTCCTCCTGTGAAGGCTCTAGTACCGACAACTGTCATACCCAGAAAACTTGGACTAGATGGACTACTGATCTGCTCTGAAATGACAATTCCAGTGTCCCAATGCTATTTTGGATAACTATGGCCTGATCACACTTCTGACACTGAACTGATTTGAACTCAAAAGATCTGCAGGAACCTTTTGACTACTTTCCAAACTGCTAGCTGGCACTCAAGGAGCCAAGTAAATTAAATAAAGCCTATAAAAGGGGAACAAAAAATTACCCCTCTTGTAAGGAAAGACATTTTGTAAAAACTCTGATTTTGTGAGGACACTCCACTATTACCCTGGTGGAAAACATGAGAGCGCACTCAAAACTACTGATACCCTGTTTGGAGTTCTGATGAGACATTCATAGGCTTTTTCTTAGCTCTGCCTCCAAATCCCTAAGGGACAACATTTTTGGCTTTTGTTGTAGTCACAATTTTATTATTTATCCAGCCAACATGTTCCATGGTCGAAAACCCCCCCAAAAAGTCTAATTTAAAGAATCACACAGAGTCTTCAAAAACACATGCACCCCTTCAAAATCTCTATTTTACAAATATATTTATTTAAAGGCAAAAAGCATCTGTGATGGTATATCTCCAGTTGGTATGAATCTCAGATCATTATCCCCAACCTCACACCATCCTGCTGCTGCTCTTGTCTACTCTGAAGGAATGTTTTTATATTGCCAGATGAATCAGACCTATATTTTTAAAAGTCCCTCAAAGAACTGCTTGTGAGAGAAGGTACTATTATGGAAAATATTTGGTCACATTAGTAGCAATAGTTTGTCCCTATTTATACAGATGATGTGAGTGGAACTAGCATGGTTAATTTTGGCATAACTTCTCAACAAAAGTTGAACCTTCCATGAAAACCCATACGATGTACGTTAGAAACATTTTCTTTCAGTTGTACAACTAAAGCAATATATACCCTTTTCCATCTGTGACAGCCTCTAACAGTAAGATATGCCCTCATGACCAAGATGCATTGCTCTAATAATTGTCATTTGACAGGATTTTCAGAAACACAAATCACTGCTTGTTTGGAATGTGACGAAGCTTTCTGTTTTAAGCACGTTAACTCTATTTCCTAGTTTTCACATGTCTGAATTTTGGTGACATAGGCATTCTAGAAAGGGCATAAGCTATCACTGAGCAAACCGAAAGCTGTGTTAAAGTTATTTGTCACTTAAAAATATAACATGAATGGTCAGGTACTCTCTTAATAACTCTAAATAAAAAACAATAATATATCTCTATTTCCAGTTTTAATTTTAATTGGCATGAGATGTTTAGAAACATCTGTGGACTCAATATACCAAAGTAAATTTTATGGTACTTTCTGTAATAAAATATGGATGACTATTTACCTTAGGGAAAGAAGGTATTTTGTTCTCTCTTGGAACATGGCTTGTAATGTGCTTTCTTTTCTCTTCAGATCTATAAATCTTTACTTCTTCTTCTCCCTTTGCTGTTCTCCATTCCTCCTGTCTACTGGAAGAGAGAAATTAAGAAATGTTAATTTTAGAGTTTCCAGGATTAGGACAAAGTCCTATAGTCAGAGACCCTTTTCTTTATAATTTCTGTGTGTGAAATAGAATGTTTATAGAATTCTTATGTTAAACAATGGTTACTTACCCTACAGTGATAGCATTCTTCCAGATGTTGTCATCGGAGTGGATCCTACTACAGGTGCATGTGTGTCGCTCATTCACACTAGCCTTGGAATATTCTGAATAGTAGTGTTTGGCAGGGCCACATGTGTACATTGTGCTTCCTTGAGTTCCCATGCAAGGGCAAAGTGGGTGGAGTGGCCCCAACCCTTTCTCAGAATTCAAAGCAAGCAAAATTTAGGACCCCAAAGTGTTAATGGGAGATGTGTCAGACTCCACACTGACTATTATCATTACTAATAACCATAGTTACTGCAGGGTAAATGCCTACACTCTTCTTCAAGTATGTGTTAGTGTGGCTCCCACTATAGGTGACTGCTAAGCTGTATACTTTTCCATATGATGGGCATGAAGATTATCAACAGCATCAGTCAAAAAAACTAGAGCACAGCTATCTCAAAGTTTGCATTTGACCTAGCAGCATGGCAGATTTCAGATACTGGTGCATTCCAGAAGCATGCTGAGAATGCTGCTTCAATTCTGACACAGAATGAGCTCTATCAGTCAAAGAGGAACATAAAAGCGGTTGGTTCCACAGCGAGAGACATGGTTATCCATTTTGAAAGCTTTGGCAATGAAATGGCTAGACCTCTGGGGCAGCCATCTATAGATACAAATAGACATGAGTACGTCCTGAAAGATTTGGTCCTGTCAGTATAGTATCAAAGGTTCAGGATACAGCTAAGCTGTAGTTTCGCCTCCCCTTGCATGTAATATGGCTTTGCAAAGACCACAGAATAAGCTAATTCAAATGGAATTCCAAACCACCATGGGGAAGAATTCTGCATGAGCTCTCACTACTATTTTATCTCTAAGGCCAGGTCTACACTCATAGGGATCATCGAATCAAGATATGCAACTGCACCTATGTTAATTACGTAGGAGTAGACGTACCTTGCTTCGCGTTTCACCACCATCCCCACACCCCACAGTGGAAGGCCGACGGGAGTAAAAGCTCCTGTCAGCTTCCCTTGTTCCTTGTAGAAACAGTAGCACCAGTAGCTGGCAGGGGCACCCTCTGAGTTCAATTTAGCGAGTCTTAACTAGACTCACTAAATCGAATTCCGGAAAATTGATCACAACAGCATTGGTTTTCCATCTAGCGAAGACACTGCCTAACAAATTAAGTAAAAAAGGTTCTGCCTTGAGTTCCTTTAACATGTTTAATAAAAGATTAAAAAAATTTGCAATGGTGTGTTTCCCATGAGCACTAAGAAGGCTGAGGTCCCAGATCATGTTTATGATTGACACTATTTAATGTAGGACAGTGATCATGAGTATCAAGCACATTTGGCTAATTTATTTCATTCAAATTAATACAACAATAGTCTAGAATCTTCTTCATCGCATCTTGCACTGAATGTTAAGCCATGTCGGGCTGCCCATATTGAGAACCTTTTTCATCTACAGGAGTAAGTTTTCCTCCTGAATAGTTTCTTGCAGGGACTATATGTGGCTGATGACTGCTAGCCCGCTTTAGAAATCTGCCAAGTTACTGTTATTCCTGGAAGATGTAGGACTGTCCAAGTTATGCTATGCAGGGAGTATCAGTTCCATAGCACGATCACTCTCTTTCTGAGGGGGAAGGTAACAGGTGCTCATTTGTTTCTTCATGTAGTACGTTTCAGACATATTGTCTCAGTATCTGTGCTACTAGGATCAATGACACAGATGTCAGCAGTCTGACTAAGTTCTACAATGTTTCTGTGCAAATTTATTTATTCTGAGAGTCAAGCCATTGTGTAGATGGTCTGGTTCGTACCCAACCCAAGCGAGATGTGTATGTTACTAATGCTCTGGATTGTGTCAGGCTCAAAAACACTAGTCCTTTCTGAATTTCGTTGAGATTCAACTGCCAGATCAGTGTCATGAATATGTAGGATGGAACTATTACTGATGTTTTGCAGGAGAGTAGACTTATCTGAACAGGAATGTGGCTCAGTTGAAGTCTGGCAAGTGGAATCATGTGTGTATATATGGCCTAATAACATAAAGAAGGTCTATTCTGGGTTTGGTAGGCCCTTTTTATGGCGAAATCCATCTTGGTGCCTATGAACTCTATCATCTAGGATGGGGTGGAGAGCAAAAGAGATGATTTCTTGTAGTTTACCAGGAGAGTCTGCTAGGCAAACAGGAAGATGTCAAAGCTGAGACTTTTCAGTGCTTCCTGCTGTGATCTGTCACTGATCAGCCAGTCATCAAAAATATGGGTAAACATGAATGTTCTGGCAGATCAGGTGTCAGCTCCTGCTAAGGCTTTATGCCTCAGCAGAGAACGGTCAAATTTATTCTTGGAAACCAGTCTTTAATCTGTCTGTTAGTATGGTTAAAATGAGTACTCAACTTATAACAATGTGTTTAGCGTTTAGACTTTACAAAATGCTTGTAAATTGCTGCATGCAGTAATCTCAGTTATAGTATCTTTATCGTATCGTTCAGGGTAATATTAAAGTTTTTGTTTTGTAACTATAAAAATGTTTGCTCTGAAACTGCGAACCCAGTCAGGAGGATCATCTTCTAACCATCAAGAAGGTCTATCAAAACTAGAAGTGCCATTGTGGGACAGTCCAATACAAAATTTTTTTTAAGTGTCTCTTCAACAACAACGAAGAAACTACGTACAAAAAGGCTCATCCCATAAGCTTGAATTTGGGAAAACAGGAACAAAAAGACCTGACAAGAAAAATTTGCACCTTTCTTTAGCTGTTTGAACTTCTGAGTAACAGATGCCCACCCAGGGTCAACCTGGGTTACCCTAAAATGCATTCAGACTGACAGATTACTACAAATCTGTCACTTTATAAAACCACAAATTGTAACTCATAAGTGTATATGATTTCTGATATCTGATGTACTGCAAACAACTAAGGCCATCTATACATTACAAAATTAATTTGACCTAACTTACGTTGGCATACAGCCACTGCAATTACATCACTTGTGCATATCTATATTTGGTTCTTGTGTTAAGAGTGTGCATCTTCATCAGGAGCGCTTGTATCAATTGTACAATCAGTGTGAGGTATTGCTGGATGGCTCCTGAAAGCCAGTAACAGCAGATGTAAACAACATGATGTCTACACAAACACATCACCAATTTAACAATATCAACCTTGACTCTACATCGCTCATGCAGGTGGAGTTCATTAAGTTGGCACAGAAGGGCAGTTACATCGCTGGGGATAGAAATATAAGTATAGATAATCCCATAGTTAGTTTTTTGTAAGAGGCCGGCCATTGACCTATCCCTGTAATACAGACCAGACCTAAGTCCATTTTCCAGTGGCAAGACAGACCTGAATGAGCAAAAACTCAGTCTGTGACTCCCAGACTCGCAGAGCTTCAGGACTTCACATTTGTTACTGGGTTTGTCTTTCTCTTAGTATATGCACAGCCACTGAATAGCATAGTCATTAGCCAGGAGGAGAGTAAGTAGCCCACTGTCCAAGTTAGTCAGTGATGAATCTCTGTCACATGTCATATGACTGATGAGGGGGTGAAATCTAATTGTAGATCATTCAGCCAGTTTGGGGTCTCTGCCCTGAAGCTGGCACTCACTGTTTTGAGTACTGAAGATAGCATGACACCTTCTTCAGAGGCACCATTTTGACAACTAGGTATTTCTTAAGTACTCAATGCCATGGAGAGTCAGAAGGGCAGTACTTTGAACCAACAGCAATTCGGTCCTACTGTGAATCACAGGAATTTCCTGGATGCTGGGTGGGGAAATGGGGAAATACCTGTTTTGTAAATTAAGAGCTACAAATCAGTCCTGTGCTTGGAGGATGGAATAATGGAGGCAAACCTAACAATCCTGACTCTGAAGCAGCGTAAGTATTTGTTTAGTATCTTCAAGTCTTGATAAGGTAAAGACCCCCTTTCTTATTCAGAATGAAGAAATATCAGGAGAACAAACCTCTTCCCCTGTTCTCCTGTGGAACTGCTTCTACAGTTCCTAGACAAAACAACAAGATCATTTTGGACTGCTAAAGTCTTTCATGAGAAGATCCTTAAAGAAAGAAGATAACTGTATTGTGCAGTCATGGGCAAATATATCCAAATTCATTTGTTGGGGATGTGATCCTATCACAAAGAGGAACAGGTATTTGTTGTGTCCATCTATAAGAGTCATTAAGCTATCACAAACAGGGAGGGTTTAGCTCCAGGGATGATAGTTTGTTCTAAGTACCTCACTCGTACAGGGATAACCCGCCTGTCCTAACTGCTTTCATTTTTTGTTTTCTGGGAACACGGAACAAAAAGCCTCTTTTAAAAAAAGAAATGTATATAAAATCGAGAAGTGTAGGACTCATTGTAACAAAGTTCTGAAAATGAAAAGCTGATCAAACAGTCCAGGTTCCATCTTAGAGCCACAGGCTGTGAGCAGAAACTGGGGGAGGATGGGGCCACTGTATCATTTACGCCCTCACTTGGAAGCAAGAGGCAGCACAGGATACATGAATAAGCCCATCAGACACTCTTATTCAAAACATTCAAAGCTTGCACACATGAGAAGTATGCATACCACAGAGAAAGCCAAACTGATAAATACTGAAATAATATTAATTTCTCTATTTTTCTAGTGAGAAACTGAATTAATGAGTGCATTTCCTGGATTTAGTTAGCATTCAAACAGCAACTACCTTGCATACGTGGCTATGCTGAAGTATGCTCAGTTCACAAAAGGAGTTTTTATCTGATTAGAAGTACTAAGCCAATGTCTAACTCCAAGATTTTAATTTTTATTTAAGAGTCGCGGATTCTTCAGGAAGGCCCACATAGCATCTAAGACACCCAAGTAAAACATATGTGAAAATCGGTATTTTCAAGCAAGTCAGTTGTTAATTAGTAAATATACTAAAAAGTTTGTATGTTTGCTCAAGAACAGAGATTTAGGGCTGTCAGTCAAATTAGTTACCCTGGCTTAATATTTCTAAAGATTAAAACAATTTTCAGAAATGCTATTGTGGTTCTGAGTATAGGATTTCATTTATTTGAGAAGTAATACACAGTAGAATTAATATTTATAAAAAAGGCAAAAATATCGAGATTTACTCTCAGTATCATTTCTAATGGGAGTTTTACCATTCACAGAAACAAAAACACAACAGACTACATCTTGACTCCTTTTTCGTCAGAGAGATGTGTGATGGTCTGTAAATCTATGTTCAGCAGTTCTTTAAGACTATGATAAATTTTGTACAAACAATGCCTTGTGATTCTATTTGAAAAAAAAATAATTTGCTGATCATTACTGTCCTGATAAAATGTGTGTGACAATACTGCATGCAAAGCTTTAAGATTCTACTGTATGCTATTACTAAAAATACTCCAAATCTGAAGCAGCAGCCAAAAACCAGTTCTTCAGAGCCAAAAGGCAAACTGATGCCTCAGCCAGGTGTTGATGAAATCCAATAGACTATTGTTAAGTGGCCATTCTTTGGCAGGAAAAAACATGAGAATGAGAAATGTAAATCTTGCCAGAGAAATAACTGGAAGTTCCTATCCTAAAATACTTTTTGTCTCTTGAATCTCAGCTGGAGATGGTTCTCAAAAAAGAGGAAAAAGTGTAAGAATGGGGACCAAATGCTTCAAGTTATTTCTCTCTCTCTCTCTCTCTGCCTACAGCAGTCGCCACACCTGAAGAACAAAAACTGCTTTGGACTGGTTGAAAGGAATTCAACCAGTGAAACTGCTGGAGCACGTGCAGAGAGACTTTTGCTTTTCATTTTTAAAAAAGGGAAGAAGGATAATCCAGGGAACTGCAGACAGGTCAGCTTCACCTCTCTCCTCGGAACAATCATGAAGGGATACTCAAGGAATCCATTTTGAAGCACTTGGAAGAGAGAAAAGTGATCAGGAATAGTCAACATGGATTCACTAAGGGCAAGGTATGCCTCACCAATCTGACTGCCTTCTATGAAAAGATAATTGGCACTGTGGACATGGGGAAGGCGGTGGATATGATATACCTTGAAGTTAGCAAAGCTTTTGATATGGTCTCCCACAGTATTCTTGCCTGCAAGTTAAGGAAGTATGGATTGGATAAATGGACTGTAAGGTGGACAGAAACCTGGCTAGATTGTCGGGCTCAATGGACAGTGATCAACGACTCGATGTCTGGTTGGCAGACGGTATCAAGTGGAGTGACCCAAAGGTTTTGTTCAACATCTTTGTTAATCACCTGGATGAGGGCATGGATTGCACCAAGTTCACAGATGACAGCAAGCTATAGGGAGAGGATACGTTGGAGGGTACGAAGAGGGTCCAAAGTAACCTAGACAAATCAGAAGATTGGACCAAAAGAAATCTGATGAGATTCAACAAGGACAGTGAAGGGTCCTGCACTTGGGACAGAAAAATCCTAAGCACTGTTATAGGCTGGGGACGACTGGCTGAGCAGCAGTTTGGCAGAAAAGGTCCTGAGGATTATAGTGGATGAGAAGCTGGATATGAGTCAACAGTGTGACCTTCTAGAAGGCCAATGGCATATTAAGGTGCATTAGGAGGAGCACTGCCAGCAGATCTAGAGAAGTGATTATTCCCTTTATTCGGCACTGGTGAGGCCATGTCTAGAGTACTGCGTCCAATTCTGGGGCCCCCATTACAGAAATGATGTTGATGCACTGGAGAAAGTACAGTGGAGGTCAACAAAAATGATTAGGGGGCTGTAGCACCTGACTGATGAGGAGAGGCTGAAGGATTTGGGCTAGTTTAGTCTACACAAAAGCAGAATGAGGGGGAATTTGATAGTAGCCTTAACTACCTGAAGGACAGTTCCAAAGAGGATGGAGAAAGCCTGTTCTCAGTCATGAAAGATGTCAGAATGAGGAACAATGGTCTCAAGCTGCAGTGGGGGAAGTCTAGGAAAAACTGTTTTACTAGAAGATTGGTGAAGCACTGTAATGGGTTACCTAGGGAGGTGGCACAATCTCCATCCCTAGAGGTTTTAAAATCCCAGCTTGACAAAGCCTTGGTTGGGATGTTTTAGTTAGGGTTGGTCCTGCTTTGGGCAGGAGCTTGGACTCGATAACCTCCTCTTCCAACCCTATGACTCCATGCTTTGAATTCACGCAGCTTATTAAATTAGGTATTAGTTCGGTTTTTTCCCCATTGTAACCAATTCTGATATTTATGCCTCGCTACTTGTAAACACTTGAAATTTATCTTTCTATAGTTAGTAAACTTAAGTGCTTGGGAAATTTTATTAGGGATAAGAGGATTTGTGCATACAAATTTCTATACTTATAATGGACTTTCTGAAAACTTGTGTTCTCCGGGAGAGGGCTGGGCTGTACAAGATGCACATTTCTTGGGGGAAGTCTGGGACTGAACTTAGTGGTGTTGCTCTGCAGTGTAATCAAGAGTGGCTGGCTAGAGCACTCATGCAGTATAGCTGGGAGTAATTTACATGCGGCAGGCTGTGTGTGAGCAGACCAGAAGTAGTTGCTCTCACAGTGAAGCAGTATAAAAGGCATCTCCGGCTGGAAAAAATTAGAAGGGACACAGCTGTTCAAGAGTTCAGATAGAACTCTGGGAAATATCACAGTGAGACACTGGGTTCTTTCAGAGAAACAATGGACTGGATCAGTGTCCCACCCCTGTCAAAAAAAGGGTCAACATATAAAAATAAGGTGCCAGAGTCCCAACCAAAATAGCAAGATCACTTTTTTAAAAAGCACTTTTTATAAAAATTACAAATCAATCTAGATATACACCTACCGAAACTGAGTAACCTTATGTCAATTAGACTCAAATTCAAATGTAACAATTTAACAGAATTAATAGTTTACAGAGGAGATTTCTTACCTGGCTACCCCTGGTGACAGTTCAGGTACCACAACTCTTCGACTCCAGGCTACAAGGTCTCGCTCAGTGGCTATTTCACTTCGTGGTGCATTGCTATGCATTTGCCGCACGCCCTCAATTTGTCCACTGCGCCTTAATCCTATATTTGGTGGTGAATGTACTTCTGAGGTAGAACTTACGGAGCCTGAGAAATGTAAACAGTTTTGTAGTCATCTACATTCTAAGGGAAGGCTTTCAAAAACACATAAGAGCAGAAATAAAGCATTAATTGAAAATGTTCAAGTGCATCTGCATGTCCAGATTACCCAGAGGAACATTTCTCTTGCACAAGACTTGCAGTATTCATAAGCAATAAGCAGAAATAGTGTAAAGAACTGAGTAAATAAGACAATCTGATAAAACATCACTGTAGTTTCTGTAAATCCACATAGTATATATTAACTGTTGGTCTGTAAAACCAGCTTCTGGGAAACAGTTGCACTTTAAGTGTAAGAATCTACATGGAGCATGTCACAGGCCATTATCAGTACCAGGATGAATGACTGGGACCACAGACTAAGGACATGGCCAAGGATGTCTAAGCTGTAGTCAGAAAGAGAGGAGGGGAGAGGGCAAACCATGGGCCAGAGCAGACAAACAACCGCATACAAAGGAATCCAATGCACCAGGGAAGGGCAGACAAATAAGCAGTGGCAAATTTTTAAAGTGCTTCTACACAAATGCTAGGAGTCTGACTAATAAGATGGGTGAACTAGAGTACCGAATATTAAATGAGGAGATTGACATAATAGGCATCACTGAAACCTGGTGGAATGAGGAAAATTTGTGGGACACAATCATACCGGGATATAAAATGTATCGAAAGGATAAAGCAGGCCGGGTGGGTGGCGGAGTGGCACTGTATGTGAAAGATAATGTAGAATCAAATGAAATAAAAATATTAAAGTGAATCAACATGTTCAATAGAATCGCTATGGATAATAATTCCATGCTCCAATAATAAGAAATTAGCAGTAGGGATATATTATCGACCACCTGACCAGGACAGCGATACTGACATTGAAATGCTGAGGGAGATTAGAGAGGCTACCAAAATAAAGAACTCTATAATAATGGGGGATTTTAATTATCCCCATATTGACTGGGTACATGTCACCTCAGGAAGAGAAGCGGAGATAAAATTTCTCAATGGCTTAAATGACTGCTTCTTGGAGCAGCTGGTGCAGGAACCCACAAGGGGAGAGGCAATTCTCGATTTAGTCCTGAGTGGAGTGCAGGATCAGGTCCAGGAAATAACCGTAACAGGACCGCTTCGGATTAGTGACCATAATATAATAACATTCAACATTCCTGTGGTGGGAAGAACACCTCAGCAGTCCCGCACCCTGGCATTTAATTTCAAAAAGGGGAATTACACAAAAATGAGGAGGCTAGTTAAACACAAATTAAAAGGCACAGTCACTAGAGCCAAATCCCTGCAAGCTGCATGGAAACTTTTTAAAGACACCATAATAGAGGCCCAACTTAAATGTATACCCAAATTAAAAAAACATAGCAAGAGACCTAAAAAAGAGTCACCGTGGCTTAACCACCATGTAAAAGAAGCAGTGAGGGACAAAAAGGCATCTTTTAAGAAGTGGAAGTCCAATCCTAGTGAGATAAATAGAAAGAAACATAAACACTGTCAAATCAAGTGTAAAAATGTAATAAGAAAAGCAAAAAAAGATTTTGAGGAACAGCTAGCCAAAAACTCAAAAAGAAATAACAAAATGTTTTTTAAGTACATTAGAAGCAGGAAGCCTGCTAAAAAACCTGTGGGTCCCCTAGACGATCGAACTATAAAAGGCGCAATCAAGGACGATAGAGCCATTGCGGAGAAACTAAATGATTTCTTTGCTTCAGTCTTCACGGCTGAGGATGTTGGGGAGATTCCCAAATCTGCACCGTCCTTTGTGGGTGATGAATCTGAGGAACTGTCCCGGATTGAAGTGTCATTAGAGGAGGTTTTGGAACAAATAGAAAATCTTAATGTTAACAAATCTCCGGGACCGGATGGCATTCATCCAAGGGTTCTAAAAGAACTCAAATGGGAAATTGTTGAACTCTTATCTGTGGTTCGTAACCTATCCCTTAAATCGGCTTCCGTACCTAATGACTGGAAGGTAGCCAATGTGACACCAATATTTAAAAAGGGTTCTAGAGGCGATCCGGGCAATTACAGACCGGTAAGTCTAACTTCAGTACCGGGCAAATTAGTCAAAACAATAGTAAAGAATAAAATTGTGAAGCATGTAGAAGAACATAATTTGTTGGACAAAAGTCAACATGGTTTCTGTAAAGGGAAATCCTGTCTTACTAATCTATTAGAGTTCTTTGAAGGGGTTAACAAACATGCAGACAAGGGGGATCCAGTAGATATAGTATACTTAGATTTTCAGAAAGCCTTTGACAAGATCCCTCACCAAAGGCTCTTGTGTAAATTACATGGCCATGGGATAAGAGGGAAGGTCCTTTCTTGGATTGAGAACTGGTTAAGACAGGAAACAAAGGGTAGGAATAAATGGTAAATTTTCAGAATGGAGAGGGGTAACTAGTGGTGTCCCCCAAGGGTCGGTCCTAGGACCAATCCTGTTCAACTTATTCATAAGTGATCTGGAGAAAGGGGTAAGCAGTGAAGTGGTAAAGTTTGCAGATGATACCCAACTGTTTAGGATAGTCAAGACAGAAGCAGACTGTGAGGGACTCCAAGAAGATCTCACCAAACTGAGTGATTGGGCAACAAAATGGCAAATGAAATTTAATGTGGATAAGTGTAAAGTAATGCACATCGGGAAAAATAACCCCAACTATACGTACAGTATGATGGGGGCTAATTTGGCTACGACAAATCAGGAAAGAGATCTTGGAGTTATCGTGGACAGTTCTCTGAAAACTTCCATGCAGTGTGCAGCGGTGGTCAAAAAGGCAAATAGGATGCTAGGAATTATTAAGAAAGGGATAGAAAATAAGACCCAGAATATCTTACTGCCCCTGTATAAAACTATGATACGGCCACATCTTGAATACTGTGTACAGATGTGGTCTCCTCACCTCCAAAAAGATATTTTGGCCTTAGAAAGGGTTCAGAAAAGGGCAACTAAAATGATTAGGGGTTTGGAACGGGTCCCATATGAGGAGAGGTTAAAACGACTGGGACTTTTCAGTTTAGAAAAGAGGAGACTGAGGGGGATATGATAGAGGTATATAAAATCATGAGTGGTGTGGAGAGGGCCGATAAAGAAAAGTTATTTATTAGTTCCCTAAACAGAAGAACTAGAGAACACCAAATTAAATTAATGGGTAGCAGGTTTAAAACTAATAAAAGAAAGTTCTTCTTCACACAGCGTGTAGTCAGCCTGTGGAACTCCTTGCCAGAGGAGGCTGTGAAGGCTAGGACTATAATAGAGTTTAAAGAGAAGCTAGATAATTTCATGGAGGTTAGGTCCATAAAAGGCTATTAGCCAGGGGATAAAATGGTGTCCTTGGCCTCTGTTTGTCAGAGGCTGGAAAGGGATGGCAGGAGACAAATCGCTTGATCATTGTCTTCGGTCCACCCTCTCTGGGGCACCTGGTGCTGGCCACTGTCGGCAGACAGGATACTGGGCTAGATGGACCTTTGGTCTGACCCAGTACGGCCATTCTTATGTTGATATCTGCTTCCTTCCCTCACAGATTATATACAATACAAGCTGTGTTATCCAGCACTTTAATATCTGGAAAAAACTGTTAACCGGCCTATGTCATAGATGTCAATATAATTCCTCCTTCAATTAATCAGAAAAATTCTGATAGCCATCTGGTATAATTTTTCAACATTTTCCAGAGCTTGTGGAAGTCAAGCTTGTAAACATGTGGCAGTAAAGTTTGTTCATGTTGTGCTTCTGCGTACAATACCATTTTCAGATATTATCTAACCCATCCTTCAACTATGGGTAGATAGTTGATGGTGAACAATTCTTGAACCATTGATGTAAAACTTGAGTAACTGGCATATTTCATTAACTGGCAACACCCATTCCCTAAGAATGCCAGATGACAATGCTTGTACTGCATCTTCCACTCAGACTCACACTCCACCCGTGTACCTAAGCGCTTTACCACCACAGACTGTGACTCTATAATCTTTTATGGGTGGCATCCCCGAGGACACTTATTTGCTGACCCTGGAAAAAACTCACCCACCTTAATCTGGGACAATACTGGTTATGTATACTATATATCTCATTAACTATGTAAACCGATACTTGTAACATCCCGTAACCTAAATTTAATCCCAGATGTACAGTGCCTTCCCTTTTTAACTTATATCTTGTAAACTTTATTTGAAACATTAGCTACAACAAAGTTTTTCAATTTGTTCGTATCTTAAACCAACTGAAAGCAATGCCCCTCTGCAATATACATTGGACCAACTGGACAGTTCCTACGGGAAAAATTAATGGCCACAAATCAGATATCCGTAGAGGGAACATACAAAAACCTGTTGGGGAACACTTCAATCTACCAGGGCATTCATTGACAGATCTTCAAGTGGCTGTTTTGTTACAGACCAATTCCAGAAGCCAAAAAACACAATTCATTCACAAGTTTGATACTCATGCTAATGGATTAAATAAAGATACTGGATGGCTGGGACATTATCAGCCTACCAATCAATGAAGATGCCAATGATTCTTTGTCTGTATAGTATCTGGTGTTAGTATTCTTCTTTTCTATTGCCTACTAATGGTTCTTATCTGCCTCTTTTGACTATCCAGTCTTTAGGTGTTTATAGACTATTTGTTTTTCCTGTTACATTCCAGCTCCGCTTTCCCCTTGATTTTTTTTATACCCACTACTTCTTCTTGCTTCCTCCCCTCCGATTTCTTTCCTCCCACTCCCTCCCCCCCTTTCTCCCCTACTTATTTTAGTTCTGGACATCCAACACTCTGGTCATCTGAAGAAGTAGGCTGTGCTCACGAAAGCTCATGATACCATCTACATGTTTTGTTAGCCTTTAAAGTGCTACCAGACTATTTGTTATTTTTTAAGTTTATCCCATACAGACTAACTTGGCTACCCCCTGAAGGTTTTGAAATTAAGTAGGCTCTTGTCACTAATCTGAGATTCTAGGTTCACTATAGCTAGAGGTTCCCATCTCCACAGACTGTCTCTTGAATCCCACCTGGAGATGATTCTCAAACAAGTGGAAAAATTATAAGAATGGGGGAACAGATGCCCCAAGTTATTCCTCCCTTTCTCTCTATTTATAGTAGCCACAACATCCGAGGAACCCTGCTTGTCTGACTCCAGTCACTCCTTAAGAAATGCAAAAAAACTAGTAGCCTCCAAAAAATCAGATCTATTGTGATAGTAATAGACTTTGGGGAGTGACAGTGTCCTGAAGATTAGGTTTTCAGATCACATGGGTGGTTTTAATGATATATGAAGGGAAAACAAAACAAATACAATCAATCACAAGATACTCCACGCTCAAATAGGAGCTGCCTGACAGCTGAGGTATCCCTCAGGGTCCTTTCATGCAGAATTCCCCCCACCATAATATTATAAGATTTTTGGTCTAACAGTTCTGGTCTTGTTCCTTTTTCAGATTTACCCTCACTATTTTAATCTGGGTTTCATTCCCCTGCAGATTACTCCTAGATTTGCAGCAAACTAACTGCACCGGTCCTCAAAGCTGCTCCAAAGCCATCCTTTTTAAGTATTACTTCCTATCTCCCACATTCTGTGTGGTAATTTACCACTCAGGCAGCCATTTCCACATTACACAACAGTATTAAGTTAATGTTCTTTTCTAAAGACTATGTGGCTGAAGCACAATTCTTTGAGCTCTGGTTTAAAGCTACTGTAAGGTTACAATATATATTCCTTTCAGTATAATCCATTACATTTTAGAAAAAGACTGGAAAGTAGCAGTAATATTTATCGCCAAGTTTGTCCTTTCCACCACTCACACACCTCCTTCATGTCATATCTATTTCTTTTCCATTTCACATATTCTTTCTACACTGCAATTAAAAACATGCTAGCTGACTTTGGCTCAAGCTATAGGGCTGTTTAACAGAAGTTATTCACCTTGTGCAGTAATGATGGATCTTCGAGATGTGTGTCCCTGTGGGTGCTCCATTGTACGTGTTGGGTCATCCCTGTGCCACAAATCGGAGCTTTTTCCAGCAGTAGTCAGCTGGGCCATGCACGCACCAGAGGTGTGTTGCAGCGTTCACACCTTAATGTATCGTATGCGCAATCCAACCCTCCTCTGTTCCTTCTCTACCTCTGAGAAGAATATGCAGAGTAGAATATGTGGAGCACCCATGGGGACACACATCTCAAAGAACAATTGTTACTGCACAAGATAAATTCTTCTTCAAGTGATGTCCCCGTGGGTGCTCCACTGTAGGTGACTACCAAGCAGTACCTGCAATGTGAGCTGGAATTTGGTGTCAAGTTGAAAGTGGAAGGTAAGACTGCTAGGCCCAGTGCTGTGTCAGGAATGGGTCCCAAAATGATGATGTAGTGTTTTGTGAAAGCATGTTTTGATGCCCATATAGCTGTGAGACCGATGTCCTGTAATGGCACACTGCATAAAAAGGCAATCAAGGTTGCCATGGCCCAGGTGGAATGAGCTTTTAAATTGCTGGGAAATGGTTGCTCTTGGAGAGTATAACACATACATACACAAGTAGAGATCCAATTGGACAACTGTTGTGTGGAGACTGCCATTCCCTTGGAGTGTTCCGCTAAGGAGACAAACAGTCATTGTGACTTGCGGAAGGACTTTGTTCTGTCTATATAAAAGGCTCTGGCGTGTCACACATATGGGGTATGTAAGATAATTTCATGTCAGTCCTTGTGGGATTTGGGGTAGAAAGCTGGTAAATTAATCAGCTGGTTAATGTAGAAGGCGGTAGCCACTTTTGGTAAAAAGACTAGGTACAGACGCATAATGACTCTCTTTGGTGAACATGGTACAGGGTGGTTCAACCATTAGTGCCCTGATCTCTCTCACTGTCCTGGTTGAAGTGATAGCTACAAGCATGGCAACTTTCATGGAAAGGTACAACAAGGAGCAGGTGGCCACAGTTTCAAAGGGTGGACGGATAAGAGTCTTGAGAACGTGGCTGAAGTCCCATGTTGGTGTGATTTGTGTGACTGAAGGATAAATGTTTCGGATGCTCTTTAAGAAGCAGTTGGTAGTCGGGTACGCAACAACAGAGAAGCCGTCAATATGGAGCTCAAATATCATAACGGCTGACAGGTGACCCCTCAGAGAGGTAATAGCTAAGCCCAAGTGTTTTAATTCCAATTGGCAGTCCAGGATAAGAGGTAGTGGTGCCTCCTGGGGATCAATTGTTTGCATGTACACCAGAAAGGGAACCTTTTTTATTTTAGGAGATAGGGAGCGCTTGTTGTAGATCACTTACTGTTTTAGAAGGATGCATTTTACTGCTTCCTAACAGGTTCTCTCCTCATTTTGGAACCAAGGAACCACGACTGGAGATGAAATTTTCAGGCAGCTCTTATTACATTTAAAAGGCAGAGGCGCAGCAGGGACTGGGCGTGAGCCAGGACTTCCCCCACAGCTCCAGCTCCTACTCCCCTCCCTTGCTGCCTCTGATAGAGGCAGTGGGGGTGGGGGGCTGAAGCGATTAGTCAAGTAGTGACTTAACTACCCAAGAAGCTTAGGCTTATCACGTAGTGGACTACTCAACTAGTCGCTTATATCCCTAATGACTACATGGAAGTAGGCATCTTGAAGGTTGAGGACTGCGAACCAGTCCCCCTGGTCTAGCATTAGAATCATGGTAGCAAGAGTCACCATTCTGAACTTCAGTTTTTGTATGAGTTTATTCAACTTGCAAAAGTCCTTTGCCTCAAACCCCCCATTTTAATTCTGGGTGAGGAAGTAATTGGAATAAAAGCCCTTCCCTAAGTAGGGGCTTGGGACCAGCTCCACAGCACCTACATGTAGGAGGTGATTAACTTCCTGTAGAAAGCACTCGTGTGAAGGGTCCCTGAAGGGGACAGAGAATGGAATAAAGTAGGAGGGATGGAGAGGAAGGGTATGGAGTATTCTGTTTGTATCATTTCCAGTACTCACTGATCCCTTGTTATGGGTGCCCATAGGTGGTAATAC
The DNA here is from genome assembly GCA_032595735.1 of Pelochelys cantorii. NCBI lineage: Eukaryota > Metazoa > Chordata > Testudines > Trionychidae > Pelochelys > Pelochelys cantorii. Next base: position 59,132,914 of record CM064328.1, on the reverse strand, counting down.
AATAATTACTTGTTTAACACATGCCCGCTTAACACGTTTTTGCAATAGCATAATTTTTTTTAGGGAATGTTTTTTGAATAACACGACCGTCCCCGAAATAACACGAAAATAATCAAGTGGCAGACTACTTGGTGCAGAGTTATAAGTTGGGGAAAACAGTGGTAATACGCGTGAACGGATGAATACACGTGGTCACAGCACTCCTCCACTCACTCACGTTTACCTTTGTTTTTTAACAAACCGCGGCGACTTGTGTTGCTAGTTATCTTGTGTTGCTAGATATCTAATGTTGACGCTGACGACCTAGCACCAACAAAAAACTGACTTTGCCACCACCACCTGAAACGCAACCCCCACCTTTTCCATTATTTTTAATGGGAAAATTGACCCCGCATAGCACGTTTTCGCTTAGCACAAACATTTTCAGAAATGCATCTATAGTGTTAAATGAGGAATTACTGTATGGGCATAAACAATGGACAAAGGTGTGATGGGACTGTGCTAGAGCTTTGTGTTGGGGGAGATTGTGCAGATTGTACAAAGCCTGAAAACTGTTGTTTAGGGGCCAGTTAGTGAAAGACTGGTTTTGAGGTAATCTCCTCTGCTGCAATCTCTGTTTTGATCTACTGGAGTCGTAATTTGTGTTGTGATTGAATGTGGTCTCCCGGGGTCTTTGATATGTTATGTAGCGCCTATGCTTGGATAGTAGTGTGTACATGCCAAGCATGCAGAAGGTAGTGTGAGTGTCTTTATTCTGTGAAGGACCTTGTCGTTTTTGATGGAAAAGAGCTTGCTCTTATCAAAGGGCAAGTCCTCTACATTGCTTTGCAGCTCTTTGGGAATTTCTGAAGATTAAAGCCAAGATGCTCGTCACATAATTATTGCCATTGGGGTGGCACGAGGGGCAGAGTCTCCTATATCTAATACAAACTGAAATGACATGAGCTATGGTCTATCCCTCTTGTATAATCGACTTCAGCATAGATCATTTCTGTTCAGGAAGGTGTTTCAGAAGTTCTTCCAATTTGGCATAGCTGGAAAAATCATAGCTTGCCAAAAGGGCAGAGTAATTGGCTACTCTAAGTTGAAGTGTGGAGGAGTATATCTTTCTGCCAAATAAACCAAACACCTTATGGTCTCTGTCATGTGGGGCTGTCCTGTACCAAGGTTATTTAATATGGTGGTGGAACGCATCAACAAGCAGTGAATTGGGCTGAGGATGGGAGAATTGCAAGTCCACGTCCTTTGCTGGGACAAAATATTTTCTATCGGCTCTTTCGCTTGTTCATGCTATAGATGCTGGTATCTACCATAGGTCATCCAATGCTTCCACAATAGTTTCATCAATAGGGAATGTTATCTTGGATACTACCACATATTTTTAAAACTAGAATAGTTCGTGGTATTTCTCTTGCACTTCTTGACGGGTTATCTCCTGATTTGCAGCCATCTTGAATAAGTCCTGGAATTGTTTAAGGTCGTCTGACGGCGAGGGTGGTGTGGGTATCACTGTCTCATCTGGAGATGAAGAGGAGTTGTAAAGCAGGGAGATGTCTGCCTCGGAGATGTCATCCCCATCTTGAACATCCTCCCCTGAATCTCTGTGGGAGGAATGCTCAGAGCTGATGGGAGAGACGTTAGTGATCACCTCGCTGGAGTCGGGGAGGCTGTATATTGTCCTCTATAATTTGCCCACAAACCCCATGGGGTAAAGCGGGGGGTAGATATGGCCATGGTTGTCCATACCACAGATGAATTTGTGAGGTTTGGTGAGGCTTTATGTGCTTTGACTGCCATGGAGATCTATGAGTGGTGGGATGTGAACCTGCTCCCATGCTCCTCTACTTCAGAGTCACTGTGGGACAAGAGAGTAGGTGACATTGGCAGGTAATCTGAAGCCTGATCCAGTGACTGGTCAGTGCTGAAGAGTGGAAAACGTGGTAGCTATGAGAACACTATGTCTCCCAGGTCCAGGAACTGCAGCAATGTAGGCTTTGGCGCTGCTGGAGCAGTGCTGTAATCCATTCTCTTCGGTACTGCAAGTAATGCAGTGCTGGGTCTGACACTTGTGGTATCGGGTGATGACTCTGTTCTGGTGAAGGTGGTATCAGAGCCAGCACTGTTGACAGTGCCAAGACCTGTTCCATAGAAAGGGTGGAGTGTCTACATGAGTTGGTGCCCACAGAGGCCTGTGTTGGCATAGTACTGGAGGTGCCAAGGGCATCCCCTTTGCTGCGTCTTACGGTTGGCACCGCAGGTAATGATTTTGCTGGGGATATTCTCTGTTTCTGAGAATTCCTGGCTGAAGTGGAGTGTTAGCCCACTTCCTAGAGACCTTGAAAACTTGGGCTTTGTCCTGTGCTGAGGCCTGTGGAGTCTCCTGGTGAGTTCATTGAGGTGGCTGAAGGAATTTCTCCATAAGGATCATCTTGAGGTGAAATTCCCTGTCATGCCTAGCTCTGGAAGTGAGATTAACACAATGAGGGTACTCTTGGTGAGTCTCACCAAAGCAGCAAAGACAGAAGGAATGGCTGTTGGTGACAAGCATGGGCTCGCAACAAGTGTCACACTTCTTGAAGCCTGGGGAATTCTAGCATCGTAATGGCAAAATTTTTCTTGTCTTCTTCTATGTCTCCTTCCTTAGTAATCATCTTCTCTTTTTGGGGGGAGAGGGAGAAGAGGGTTTGACAGTCAACAAGCCAAGGTAGAAGAAAAGCAACTATATACAGTAAAACTCCAATAGTCCGGCACCCAATTGTCCAGCACTCCTGATAGTCTGGCATCAAAATGGCAAGCGCTCCTGATGGAACTGGGACGGAACCTGGAACCATTCAGGTCAGCCGCTCTCAGGGGGGTTACAGCAGGGAGGAGAGGTGTTTGGCTCTGGGGAAGGGGAGGGTAGAGGAGGGGGATTGGGTTACGCACAACGTCCTGGCCAGCTCATTGAAAAGCCAGCCACCCAGCGCACATGCCCCAGCGCCTGGAGGGAGACATGCGGCTGTACCAGGACCCAAGCATAAGGTTGGGGGAGGGGGGGAGAAGAGATCGGGTTACAACAGGGAGGAGAGGTGTTTGGCTCTGGAGAAGGAGAAGGGGAGGGGATTGGATTACACACGGTATCCCGGCCAGCTCATTGAAAAAGCTGGCCACTTAGCGCACGTGCCCCAGTGCCTGGCAGGAGATGTGCGGGTGTACCGGCGGAGCATAAGGTTGGGAGGGAGGGGGATTGGGTTGGGAGTATGCAGTACCTCCTGATACTCCGGCATATCCGATAATCCGGCACCACCTAGCTCCCAAAGGTGCCGGATTATTGGAAGTCTACTGTACACAACTAAAAACTAAGTAGGGTAGGCCAAACTGGGAGAAAAAAGAAGAAAAAAAATTTGATTTTGGTTTTTGTTTAAATGAGGGAAGATAACAAACGTAAGATTCTAAGATACCTATTTGTTTTTGTCTTTTAACGGTGTGAAAAGAAGAATACTGTGGAACGCTGCCTGTAACTGAAGATGGCAGAGATGAAAATGGAGAGGGTTAGAGGTCATGCATGTGATAACGTTGGGTTTTGCAAGCTGCAAGACAACTAATGCATGTGTGCAGCCCTAATGCAAGAAAAATCTATCATTTGTGGTGCTGGAACAACCCAACACCTACAGTGGAGCACCCAAAGGGACAACACTTGAAGTATAGATGTTCAGAATCAGGCTAGAGTGCCTGCGAGGTGGGAGGATCCCGGAGCTTGGGCTGCAGCCTGAGCACAAAGGTCTACACTGCAATTAAACAATTGCTTAGCCTGAGCCCCGTGAGCCCAAGTCAGCTGGCGTGGGTAGCCGTGTGTGCCTAACAACAGTGCAGATATACCCCCACTGAAAATTGTTTGAAAATAAACAAAAATAAGTTTCTTTACTTCTTCCCATCCGGCTAGTATTGCTGGTTCCTGCCTCCCCAGAACGTCTCTGATCTTGTTCTTGCTGAAGTCTCTGTATCATGCTATCCAATGGACTAACTTCCTGATTTGCTTGTTGACTCAGTACTTGGTTTAGTCCTGTAGGGAGAGAGAAGAGCAAGAAACAGCTACATTTTGGACAAGATAAACCAAGTATTCCAAACTAAGTTGCACCTATAAAATTTACTAATTACTACATGTCATGCAAATTGTTAACACACACCATATAATTTTAAAAATATAGCATACTTTTTGTTAGAATTAGAGCTACAAATAAGATTGCCAATTCCATAGGGCCAGAACCATATACTTAAACTTCTATGAGTGCCACCACGAGTAATTCAAAATAAAGAGAAGTTACTCACTTCATGAAGTAAGGATTGTACTTCGAGATGGGTGTCCCCGTGGGTGCTCCACTGTTAGTGTCACGCTCATCCCGGCACCATGGATCGGAGACTTTCAAGCAATCATCAGGCGGGCTGAGCACGTGCAAGCCGAAAGTGGCATTCCCACCTTTGAAGTAGCATGCGCAGCCCACTTTTCCCTCTGTTTTTTCTCTGAGGCCTTTGTGGGCTGCTATTATTGCCTGAAGAAGTGGGAAGGAGGGCGGGTCGTGGAGCACCCACGGGGAGACACATCTCGAAGAGCAATCGTTACTGCATGAAGTGAATAACTTCTCTTTCTTCTTCGAATGATGTCCCCATGACTGCTCCACTGTTGTTGACTGCATAGATGGACGGTGGGCTTTGATTAAATTGCTACAAACTGTGGAGAGGACCACAGTGGCTACTGTGGTATCTGCTGTGGAACATGGTGGAATAGCATAGTGCTTCATGAATGTGTAATTTGAAGACCACATCGCTGCTCTGCATATTTCCTGGAGTGAGACCCCCTTTAGGAAAGCAGCTGTTGTCACCATCGCCCTGGTAGAATGGGCCCTTGGAGTCATCAGTAATGACCTGTTCTGGAGCGAGTAACAGGTAGTATTGCATGATGTTATCAGCTTTGAAATACACTGAGAAGACAGTGGTTGTCCTTTGGACCTGTCAGCCAGGGATACCAGCAATCTCTGGGATACCCGAAAGGACTGAGTACCATCAAGATAGAAGGCAATTGACCTTCTAATGTCCAGAGTATGTAAAGTGGCCTCTTCTCTGGAGCGGTGTGGTTTTGGATAGAGGGTGGGAAGGACTATCGGTTCATTGATATGGAATTCTGGCCGAACTTTGCATAAAAAGGATGGATGAGGCCACACAATAATCTTGTGCTTGTGCAAGGCTGTGTATGGAGGCAAAGCCATGAATGCTGCAAATCTGCTAACCCGCCTTGCGGACTTGACTGAGGAGGAATAGCATCTTTGTGGTGAGGAAGGTAAGTGATGAAGTTGCCATTGGTTCAAAAGGTGCTTTTGTGAGCGAGTGGAGGACCAATCTTAAGTCCCACATGGGAGGTATGGGTGTACACTGTGGGTGAAGGTTTTGTAGACTGTTCCAGAAACTCTTAGAGATAAGATGTGAAAATACGGAGAACCCATCGGGGGGGATGAAAGGCCGTAATGGCCTCTATGTGCACTCAGAGTGATGGGAGCGATAAATTTTGTTGTTTCAGGTGCATAATGTATTGCAGTATCAGGTGGAGTGACACCCCAGAGGGCTGGATTTCTGTGTGTGCGCACGACTGCGTAAAGTGACACCATTTGTACAGATAAGTCTTACGTGTTGCTTGCCTCCTGCTGTGCAGCAGTATGTTTCTCAGTTGCTAGGAACACTGCTGCTCTGCTTCCGAGAACCAGATAGGTACCATTCCGTCAAGGGTAGCATTCGTGGTCGGGGATGAAGTATTGAGCCCTTGTTCTGGGAGAGAAGGTCTGGGTGGTTCGGAAGCAGGAAGGGAGGTCATTGAGACAGTTGATAAAGACATGGGAACCATATCTGTCAAGGCTATGCTGGTGCTATTAGAATCACTCGGGCCCCATATGCCTGTATCTTCTGGAGGACTCTGGGAATGAGGGGGATAGGAGAAAAGGCGTATAGTAAATGGGTCCTCCAAGAAAGGAGCATTGCATCTCCCAGGAAGCCGTATCCTATGCCCACTCTCGAACACTCCTGGGGACATTTGGAGTTCTGCCTGGTTGCAAAGAAGTCTATCTGCGGTACACCCCAATGTTGGAAGAGCTCATGGGTGATGTGATCGTGCAGCTCCCACTCGTGCTCTTTGAGGAAGTTGCTGCTGAGAGTCTCTGCCATAATATTCTTGTCCTCAAGTAAGTTTGCTGCTGTGATGGTTATGTTGTGGCAGATACACCAATTCGACAGCTTGACTGCCTCTGTGCATAACAACTGGGATCTCGCGCCCCCTTGGTGATTGATGTAGAACATCGTATTCATGTTGTTGGTGAGGATACGCACCGAAGAGCCCTGGATGTGTGAGAGGAAGTGTTTGCACACGTTGTGAACTGCTTGAAGTTCAAGCAGGTTTATGTGGAGTTTTGGACTCATCTTTGGACCACTTCCCTTGTGTGACCTGTCGTTGGAAGTGTGCACCCCAGCCCATCAGCGAGGCATCCGTAGTAATCTGTTTGGACGGCTGCTCATGATGGAAAGGCACCCCCTTTGCATAGGTTTTGTGCCTGGGTCCACCATTGGAGGGAGGTAAGGAGCTGTGGAGGAGACGAGACGTGCCTGTGGACATGGCAGCTGGCTGGCATGTACACTGAAGACATCCAGTGCTGGAAACATTGAAAGCACAGCCTGGCGTGCAGAACTACGTACGTGGTGGCCGCCATGTGTCCCATAAGCTTGAGGCAAGTTAGGATGGGTACAATTGGGCTAGTGGTAACGATAGCGACGAGGCTTTTTATGTTGTAGAAACAGTGATTGAGGAGATAGGTTCGTGCTGTTATGGAATCTATGCAAGCCCCTATGAACTCCAGGGATTGCGTAGGGCATAGTGTGGATTTCTGCTCACTGATAATGAAGCCTAGCGACTGAAGAAAGGCCTTTGTAAACCTGATCATGTCTCTCGTGGCGTGTTGTGACGGGCCCTTGATAAGGCAGTCGTCCAGATACGGGAATATTGTCATGCTGTTGCATCTGAGATGAGCTGCTGCCACCGCAAGGGTCTTGGAAAAGACTCTGGGGGCAGAGGAAAGTCCGAATAGGAGGACTCTGTACTAGAAGTGATGTGAAGCTACCACAAATTGTAGGAAATGCCTGTGTGCGGGATGTATTGTGACGTGAAAATATGCATCTTGAAGGTCGAGGGCTGCGAAACCAGTCCCCTCTGTCCAGTTCAGAGTTATAGTAGCGAGACTGATCATTTTGAATCACTGCTTGAGGAGGTACTTGTTTAATTGCTGCAGGTCTAATATGGGCCTCCAACCCCCTGACTTTGTCTCGGTGAGAAAGTATTTCGAATAAAAACCTCTCCCTTCAAATCTTTTTGGGACTCGTTCTATGGCTCCTATATCGAGAAGATGTTGCACCTGTTGGTGGAGCAGAGTGTCGTGAGATGGGTCCCTGAAGACAGAGGGAGAAGGTGGGGAGGTTGTGGGGATTGCTGTGAAGGGGATAGAATATCCATGACTGATGATTTCTAGTACCCACCAATCTGTGGTGATTGCCGCCCATTGATTGTAATAAGGGCGCAAGCGGTGGTGAAATATGTTGGACTTGTCAGGTACTGGAGTGGAAGGGAGGTCAGGCAGACCCTCGACCAAATTCTCCAACTTTCTGCTATAGGTGTGAGTCGTGGAACAGTGGTTGTTAGGGGCTCTTCGACGGTGGCTTTGAAGTTGGAAGCAATTCTGTTCAAAAGGCCAGTACTGCTGTTGTCTAGGAAAGGCCGTGTCCCTGGTAAGGTGTGTAGTGCTTCCTCCAGTAGGGTGGAGTGTACATCCCCAATGTGTGCAAAGTAGTGCACAAATCTTTGCTAAAGTGCAAGGACTCGTAAGTACCTGTAGCAAATAATTTGGTCTTATCAAATGACAGGTCCTCTACTTTGGCCTAGAGGTCCTTAGGGACTCCTGCTGCTTGCAGCCAAGATGCATGTCTCAGTACCAGAGACACTGCAGTAGACCTAACTGCAGTATCTGCTGCATCTAGGGCCATTTGTAGCGCTGTCCAGGATATAGTGTATCCCTCTTCAATGATTGCCTTAAGGATAGGTCTTTTGTCCTCTGCAATATTTTGCATAAGCTCTGTTTCATGTAATTGTCAAAATCATGATTTGCAGGCAACGCTGTATAGTTGGCTATGTGAAGCTGCAGGGTTGAGGAGGAGTACATCTTCCTCCCAAAGACATCAAGGCGTTTGTGGTCTTTGTCCTGTGTCTGAGCTTTGTGCTGCAGGTTTTTGGCCCTTTCGTTCGCAGCATCAACAAACAAGGAGTTAGGCTGAGGGTGTAAGTACAGGAATTCCATGCCCTTTGATGGGACAAAATACTTTCTATCGGCCCTTTTGTTGGTCGGGAGAGGCCATGGCTGGAGTTTGCCATATTTCATTGGCTGCCTCAAGAATAACTTCATCTAGAGGCAGGGCAATTTTAGATTTTGCAGAGTGCTGCAGGTTCTTTAGGAGCTAGTGATATTTATCCTCCACCTCTGATAAGACTACCTCCTGACTGATAGCTACTCCCTTAAACAGCTCCTGGAACTGTTTAAGGTCATCACTAGGTGCTGGATCATTCGGGATAACGGCTTCATCAGGAGCAGAGGAGGAGCTATCATTGGGTGATATGTCTGATTGCTGGACCATTGGTTCATCCTCAATTTGCCCTTCCTCTAGGTTCGTGCCCTGTGATGAGGAACGTGATGGGTCTGAACGTATAGAGGTCACAGACCTCTGTGCAGGTGCAGGAGGGGCAATGGAGGTATGACAAGGTGCCCCGTTGTGATAGGGGACCATTAGCTATGATGTCTGTCATAATAGTGCCATTCCGGATGCCAGGGAAGATATTGATAATGAGGTAAACCCTATGCCCCATAAGGTCCACATGCTCTCTCTAGGGAGGAGCGTTGAGAGGAGAACCTATTCCTTGAATCCCCTTGGTAGGCACTGATCTTGAGACAAGGCAGGTGAACATGGCGAGACCCTTATCAATAATGGGGAGTGAGAGCGATGCCGTGTCAAAGGCCGAGTGGGGGCCCCAGTTCTGACCCTCCTGTCCTGTCTCGGTGGTGCCTGTGTTTTGCGCATTGGGGAACAGCTGTGGGATGATGCTCTGTGAGCCGTTGCTGAGTCCCCCGGTACACGAGGTGGTGGCAAGGGTGCGGTTGTGACCCCAGGAGATGTGGGGTTAGTGTGAGATACTAGAAGGCAGTTGGGACTAGCGCTGTCACCTCCCGGTGCCTGTGGTGAAGATTCCAGAGGGGGATTCAAGTTGTGCTGGGGATACTGAGTGTGCTTGAGGCATCCCAGATGTCCTTGATGCCATTGGTACCTGTTACATCAGGGCCCTTAATAGGTGCCCTTTTTGATGCCTGGGCAGGTGGTCTGACAGCCTGTTTAGAGAGCGCTCTTGAGCCTGTCATAGAGGAGGCTTGAGATTTCCCCATGCCAAGGTTCCCGGTTCATCTCCTTTACTGATTCTTGGGGGAGGAGAGCAGGCTGCTGAGGGTCTAGTTTCTGACTGTGCCTTCTGAAGTAAAGGGCTGGAAGGATTGTCCTGAGGGGATTTTGCACTCGAGCTCTTATTGCCCCTTTTATAGCTATAAAGGGCTTTGTCAATAGAGTGTGTGCAGGCTATGAGCTCTCTTTCCTTGCGAGCCCTCACTGTCAGGCTGCAGCAGTGGACACATTTTTGTTGTGCATGTGTGTCCTCCAAACAGCGTATGCATTCGCTGTGGGCATCAGAGGCTGGCACAGGCAGCCGGCATCTTCCTCATTTCTTGTCCTTAGGCAGGATTGGCATGTCTCCCCAAGGCTGAGCATACAACCCAAGTTGTGTAAACCAAGCTGCCTTCTTGGGTTATTAACTGGTTTATTCGGGTTTTTTTGTTGGGTTTGTTTTGTTTGTTTTTGTTTTGTTTCAGTTTGACTGGGCTGCCATGGCTTTTTCCCTGTGCAGCAGTGAGAGCTGCTATTAGCTTTTTTGTTTGGTTGGTTTTGTTTGAATAAAGAGAGGAGTCTATCTAAAGTATTTAATTGTTTCTCTTTGATTATCTACAGTTCTCAATTGGTTGTAAATTGCCTCTCTTTGATATGCAGAGCACACTGAGGAGGAGAGGGTTGAGCTCCATCCCTAGCCCAGGGCTGCAAAGAAGGAACTGAGGGAAAAGCGGGCTGCATGTGCTACTTCAATGGCGGGAATGCAGCTCTCTGCTCACACATGCGCAGCCTGCCTGATGACTGCTTGCAAGTCTCCAATCCACGGTACCAGGACGAGCCCGACACCAACAGTGGAGCACGCATGAGGACATCACTCGAAGAAGAACCCTTGATCACTTTTTAGAGAAGTAAATAACTTGTTATAGAATTATTATCCGCAAAGCATAACATTTTGCCATCTAACTGCATTCAATTTCAGTAGTTTTCACTGAGTTTATACCTGTGTTGGAGTTTAATTATGTATTTGATTAAGGCCACGCTTAATGAATAGTAAGCATTTCTTGGACAAACAGATAAAGAACGATTACTTACTATACTGTAACTATGGTCCTTCAATATGTGATGTCCACAGATTCCACTTGTGGTGCACATGCATCCTTGCTCAGACCCTTTTGGACTTGTAGCACCCATTAGGACTGCACCTGCGCCCAGGAGTCTCCCCCTCCAAGTCTCCCTTGCTGAAAGCTTATCCACCAATACAAAAAGCTACTGAAACAGGACTGTGAATTAATGGGAGATGGCAGACAGGTTGTGGACAACATATTTTAAAGAACCTGTTACTAGCAGGAAAGTAATCATTCTCTCTTCAAGTGCTTGTCTACACAGATTTCACTCTTGGAGACTAAGAAACAATTCTTTAAATTGCTTGAAGACGGATAAAAGAAGTCCTACTTGAATTAGGTTAGCAAAATAGCCTTACTGAAAATTAGAAGCTGAACTGGAAGCCTACTCTAGGGAATAGTGAGTGAGTGGTAAATGTGTGGATTTGGATCCACGTAGCTACTTTACATATCTCAGATGAAATATTAACCAGGCTACTTCAACTACAGTGCAATTAACTTTTGATATGATCTTTTGAGCTGGATGATGTCATACAAACAGAGATCCCTATGGATATAGGTTGCCCTCTGAGTGTGATTGCAAATACTACAAATAGCCTAGATGTGTTCAATGAAAGCTGTTTTCATTGACCGGTAATAAAAGAAAGAGGCTGCAAGGGTGAATGGGGAGTCCCAATAAATCCAGCTAATATCATATTAAGATTCCAGGAAAAAGGGGGCACTGTAACTGGGGAGAAAACATAAGTATTTTCAATAATATTGCCACTCTATGTGTAAAAAAACTACAATGTCACCTGGGATAGAATAATATGCAGATACTGCTGCTAGGAGGACTCTTAATGAACTGAGGAAAGTTCAGGCTTGCCTCCAGGCTAACTACTTGTTAGGACTCCATTTATACATCTCCACTATTGCTGGAACTTGGAGTGCAGTGGCAAAAGCCAGTGCTAACAAACTCACAGAGAAAACCTACTTCATTTGGCCTTGTATGTCAGTCTGGTCAAAGGCACCCTGCTTTGAAGCAAAGTGCTCTGAATCTCAGTTGAACAGCTTATCTCTATGAATACCATCCAGTCTGCACTCACCCTGTCAGGTGTAATGCTGCATCCAGGTTCAGGAACTGAGTGATTATGTAAGGCAGAGCTGGTATGGTGGCTATGCAGATTGTTAAAGTCTGAATACGAGAACTCCTGGCTCATGCTGGGGCAGCTATGAGGAGATGATCAACACATTGTCTTGGGTTGTTCAGTACCCTTGTATCAAGGGTACTGCAGAAAGATAAACATTAATCCTAGTGTATAGTGGAGGAGGCACAAATCTGGTAGACAGCCTTGACTAGTATCCCCTCTGGTGCAAAGCATCCAACACTTGTAACATTGCAAACAGAAGCACTTTTGAGAGCCTCCATCTGCAAATGCTCAGCAGGACTGAATATTTGAGAGGCCATTCACAGTCTTCAGAAAAATCCCAGGTGAGCTGTTTTATGTTCTGGAGATTGGGCAGGTGGAGAGATATCAGATGCATCATTCCTGCAGGTGTACAGCTTCTTAACAGAGTGGAGAGATTCTCTCTCACACTTGTCTGTTTATATAGTGTAACACTGATACCGTCTACAGATATTTGGGTTGCTGAGTACTACAAAAGAGGTAAGAACGCCTTAAATGCCAGGTGTATGACCTGGAGACCTATAACATTTATGTGTAGACAAGCCTGCTATGGAACTGTAGTGCCCTGAATTTTCAGCTGCTCGATATGCATCACCACAAATGCTAACTGTAGGCATTTGCCAGAACTTTTAAGTAAAGGCATAGAGAAAGGAATTCTGTTGCACACCTAAAGTGGTTCTACCCAACAGTTTAAGAAGAGGCTTTCTTGTAGGACTTTGATCATCATATCCATGCTGTGCCTGTTCAGTAAATGTACTGATTTCATCCACCCTTGCCACTTCAAAGGTGAAGTCTGGCATGTGTAATACATATGCTCCATGAGCATTAGGCATATTCTCACCAGTGTTCTTGGGTGGGCTAAAAAATGAATGAGGAGCTTCATTACTGGCCAAAATCTCTGAAGAAGAAAACATGCCCCCCACTGGCCTGCAGTTTAATACTGTCCCTATGAATTATGTAGTCTGAATTAGAGTCAATACAGATTTTAAGTCATAGTGGAAAAAAAGTTTAGAATCACATGAAATGAACCAGTCCTTTCTTGTGGAGATCTTCCTTAAATTAGCTTGTTATCTAGACAAGGATCTACCTGAATTCTGCTTCTTTAAAATTAGTTATCACTACAGCCACAACTTGGGTAAAGACCCAGGGAGCTGTAGAGTAACTGAAGTGTACAACTCTCTATTGGGAGTATGATGTTCCTATCAGGAACCTCAGGTACTGTCGGTGTACTGGATGTAGCAACATGTGGAAATGTGTGTCTTGTAAATGAAGAGCTATGCAGTCCACAGAATCAAAAACAACAAAAAAGGGGGCAGGGATTACAGAAGTCAGGGTCACTATAAAGAATTTGAAATTATGGATGAAGGTGTTGAGTATGGGTCTCCAACTCCATTTCTACTTTGGGATTAAATACGAGTGTGGGAAAAAAGCCCTTGTCCCTGAACTTTAAGAGTATTTCCTCTGCTGCTCTGAGTTGTCAAAGGAAGCTTCTTTTTTGCTTCAAATGTCTCTCATGAAATGGCCCTTAAAAAGGGGACGACACTTTAGAAGAAATGAAAACTGGAATGGATTCCCCTTATTAATCCAGGGATCCATCTCTCCAACATTAACTCATCTCAAACTTCTTGAAAATAAAATAAGTGGTTACCAAATGAGGGAGGGGCAAGTTTAATATAAAAAGTCTTGTAATAGAACAATCAGGTCAATGGCATCAAATCTGAAGCCCCAGAGAGGAAGACAGTTGGTCAAGAAGCAGAGTCACCTCTGATAAAATTGCTGTCTCTTCCTTGGACGCTCTAATGCAGGAAAAAATATTGGAATGGAGATCATTGTCTGTAGTGTGGCCATGGTCTCTACTGCTCTCTTCAGAGAGAAGATCAGCATCCCAAGGACTCAAGGTTGCCCTGGAATCTTTCGGGTTTGGAATGCTTCATCTGTGTACTATTAAACAGATTATTGCTCTCAAATGAAAGATCCTCAATTGCTATATGCCCTAAAATGGGAGTTCCTCAACTGTAAATTAGACCTCCCTTTGAATTTCAAATGCCTGACCCCATACATAAAGGATCTCCTCATGGGAACTGCAGTGGCCTCTGTTCTTCCTGCTATGTCAGACTCATCCAATCACAGACTCAAGTGGTATTTTGGCAGTGAGCTAACTCTTTGCCATAAGGAATTTCATCTCCTCCCAATGCTTATTGGATACTCTGTCCACAAAAACTGAGAGCTTGTCCCAAATTAAAGAAACTACTTGACAGCAATACTTGGTAGTTTGTGACCCTCATTTGCAAACTGGCTACCGAACAGCCCTTTTTTTAAAGAGTCCTTTCCATAAAGTATGGACTTTATAAGACCCTGATGTTTTTATCCTCTCTTGGACAGCTTGTATCCAGAAAGCCAAGTGCACGATGCCAGTAAAAGAACTCAAAACCCTTGGCATGGACCTTCTATTATACTTCTTGGAGATGAGGGATAAAGATGTAGACATATACCAAATGGACTTGACAGGTTCAAACTGCGAAAGCAGACAGGGGGCTGCAGACAGGGGAGTTTAAGAGGGACCACAAGAGATCCCGCCGCTGAACAGGCTACCTGGTGAGAGTGAGAGTACTCGCTTTTGGTGTGAATGAGTTTCCTCCACTGTTTGAATTTTGTTTGTTGAATTCTGATTTCAGGTGACTGCAGTTTCAGTTTCAGCTGCTGTGGCAGTTGGGACTGAGTGCCTGACCTTTTGTTCCCTTAACTGCTCTCTTGATTGCATCTGGTCAGCCTTCCCCTGTGCGACTCACAAGGGGGCAGGCCTGGCCTAGGCAAGCAGGCTTTAAAAGCCAGGGGCAGAGCGACCAGGGAGCGAAAGTGGACAGGGCGCTGCAAACAGGGGAATTTAAGAGGGAGTTTGACAGAGGAAGGCCTATTATGGTCAGGAAGACCCTCAACACCTGTGCCAGCACTGCTTCTGTCTCCTCCACCTGCGCCTGTAGCCAGACAGACTGCCTGAGCATGGATGCCTCTACCCAGATCCTGGTGGGGTTTTGCAGGGACAGAAACAAACCATGTGAGAACCAGAAGCCCAGGAGCATGGAATCATAGAATACTAGAACTGGAAGGGACCTCAGGAGGTCATCAAGTCCAGTCCCCTGCCCTTACAGCAGAACCAAGGACAATCTAGATGAGGGGTAGGCAAAAGGGCCTCCGTGGGCCAGATCTGGCACGCCAAGTGAGTTGGCTCAGAGAAGAACAAAAGAATGACTACTTGTGTTTTGCCCACAAAACACTCCTGTTGATGCATCCCAAAATCATGTTTGCTTCTTTTGCAACAGTGTCAAACTGTTGACTCATATTTAGCTTGTTGTCAACTATGACCCGTAGATCCCTTTCTGTAGATTTCTTCCTAGACAGTCGCTTCCCATTCTGTATGTGTGAAACAGACTGTTCCTTCCTAAGTGGAGTGCCTTGCATTTGTCCTTATTAAATTCATCCTACTTACCTCAGACCATTTCTCTAGTTTGTCCAGATCATTTTGAATTTTGACCATATCCTCCAAAGCACTTGCAACCCCTCCCACCTTGGTATCATCTGCAAACTTAATAAGTATACTCTCTATCATCACCATCAATGGGCTCAACACCTGTTGGCGTCCAATACCTCCCTCACTATTTCCTTCCATCTTTCCCTGTCCAGTGTGGAGTGGCTTAGTTTCTGTAGACTAGCTCCGCACCGATCTACTATGTCATCTACCCATTCTCTGTGGGGTCTGCCTCACCTCTTCGGATCATCCATCATGCAGAATACCAAGGTCTTAACTTTTCACCTGTCGTTCATTCGGCAGATATGCCCCAATAGCTGTAACTTCCGTCGTATAACCTTCTGCAGTACGTTCTCTTTCGGCTGTATCTTCCTATATAGTTCCTCGTTGGTAACCTTTTGCATCCATCCTATTTTCAGGATCTTTCCATAACAACTCCTCTTGAACGCCAATATCTTTCTCTTCGAATCTTTCGTTATCATCCATGTCTCACATCCATACAACATGCTGCTAAATACACATGGTTTCAAGACACACAGCTTCATTCCTAAGCTAATTGCTTTACTTTTCCAGATCTTATCCATCACCTTTAAACTCGCTTCTTGCTTTCGTTATTCTAGTCGCTATTTCATTCTTACAGTCTAGATCACACGTCATGTTGCTCCCCAAATACGTGAACTTCTCTATGTTCTCTAGTTCGATCCCATCTACACTGATCATCTTCCTATTTCCTTATCTCCAAATACCACTGTCTTCGTTTTTTCGATATTCATAATCAGCCCATACCGCTTCCCTTCCTCATTTAGCACCTGCACCGTTCTCGCTAACTTCTCTTCATCTTCCTCAATACCTATATCATCTGCAAACCTCAAGCTGTTAATTCTCATCCCAGGCACTGATATCCCCTTCCACCTCTTCCTTGATCGTGTCCATCGCTCTCTCTAGGTGTGTGATGAAGAGACTCGGCGATATCAGATCTCTTTGTCTCATACCTCTACTTGTTCTAAACCAACTTCCCAACTCTCCGCACATTCTCACCGCTGCCTCTGCATTATCAATGATATCCTTCAACAACCGTATCAATCTGCTATCCACTCCATACGACTTGAACACCGCCCAAGTCACTTTCTGATCTATATTGTCAAATGCCTTCTGAAAATCGACAGAGCAATTTGTAGATGTTCTTGTTCTTTCGCTAAGCTTTCTCAGCTATCAATCTTAGTGCCAATATCTGCTGTATGGTATTTCTAGCTTTCCTGAATCCTGCTTGCTCATCCACTAGATGTTCTTCTATCTGCGATCTCAATCTCTCCATCAGTATCATCATCAGCACGTTGCCTAGATGACTCATTAAGGCAATCATTCTGTAGTTCTTGCACTCCAACACACTTCCTTTCTTGTGTATTGTCACTAGCAGATCTTGTCCATTCCTTAAGTGCCTTCCCTTCTTTCCATGCTATATTACATAGTTGACGTATTTCCTGAATCATACTTTCTCTGCCGTATTTGATCATCTCTCCTGTGATCTCATCATTTCCAGGGCTATGCCAATATCTAAATCACTGATGAAGATATTTAACAGAACTAGTCCTAAAACAGACCCCTCCGTAACCCCACTTGTTATGCCCTTCCAGCATGATTGCAACCCATTAATAGCTCCTCTCTGAGAATGGTTATCAAGCTAGTTATGCTCCCACCTTCTAGTAGCCCCATCTTGGTTGTATTTCCCTAGTTTATTGATAAGGTCATGGGAGACGGTATCAAATGCTTTACTAAAGTCTTGGTATACTACATCCACCGCTTCTCCCTTATCCACAAGACTTGTTATCCTACTAAAGAAAACTATCAGATTGGTTTAACATGATTTGTTCTTGACAAATCCATGCTGGCTGTTACCTATTAGAGAGTGGAATCATGGCTCAGTAGCAGGGCTGGCCTTAGGCGGATTCGACCGATTCAGTCGAATCGGGCCCCGCGCCCCTGAACCCGGAAGTGCCGGACGGCGTTACAATTCAGAGCTGGGGGCCCTGCTCCACCCATATGTGGAGCTGGGTCTCTTCCCCAGCTCTGCCTGGAGCGGGCCCCGAACTCCCCGCGTTTCCCCCCACCTCGCCCCCAGAGTCCCCCCCTCGGCCCCAGACCATCCCTACTGTGCACGGCTCCCCCTCGCTGCCTGCTGCTGCCATATGCGGCGTTGCAAGTGGGTGGGGCCTGGGTGTGACGTCACGTCACGCCCGGGATTTTAAAACTCTTCGGAAGCATGTTGCGTGGCTGCCTCCGGCCCCGGGTTCGGACTCTAGAGCCTGAGTGCAGACTCTGGCCCTGCAACGTGGAAGGCAGAAGGTAGGGAAGGGGTTTGTGCAGTGGGGGAGGCGGAGGCGGAGGGGAAGGGGCCTGTGGGAAGGGGAAGGGGCTTGTGCAGCGGGGGAGGGGAAGGGGAAGAGGCTTGTGGGGAGGGGGAACGGAAGAAAGGGGAAAACACCAAGAGACAAATGGCAGGGGGCCAAGTGCAGACAAGGGAAAGGGCAGCAGGGGAGGTGTCAGTGGGAGGGGGGACAGGGTGATGCTGGGAGAGGAGAGGGGAAGGGCATTGGGAGCTAGAGGGGGAGGGGGAGGTGCTGGGAGGCGACTTGAAAGAAGGGGTGGGCATGAGAAAGGTGGGGATGGAGCAAGTCATGTGTGAGGGCACAGAGGGGCAGGAGAGGAATGGGGAAGAGACTGGTGAGAGGGTGGGCATCAGGGAAAAAGAGGGCAAAGGGGGCAAGGGCAGTAAGGGAAGAGGGAGGCAACAGGAGGGTGCAGGGCTAAGGGAAGGTGCAGGTGCCAGGAGATTCTGGGGTGAAGCAAAAGGGCAGACACCTGCAGGGGAGGGACCAGCACCAGAGGAGAAAGGCAGGGCAGGTGTGTAGACAGAGGTGTTGGAAGAAGGGATGAGGAGGCATAGCTCACTTGATCAGAGTGGGGATACTGGAGGAGTGGGCACAGGGAGGGGAGAACAGCTGGTGGAGGGGGGCAAGTCGCAGGAGGGCTGAGGGCAGTGAGAAGGGCAGGAGTCAGGACAGCAGAGGAGGGTGAGGAGTTGGGGGGCAGCAGGCACCAGGGGAGATGATGGAGCAAGGAGAGGAGACATGGCAGCAGAGAGAAAAGGTAAAGGTGTAAAAATATTTATTAATAACTTGATATGCTACCCACGGCCAGTTTGTTTGCGCCCCGCAGTGCAGTTTGGGTTTATGTGGGCATCAACACGTGGCTGGTGAGTGGGAGCCAAACAAAAAAGTAGTCAGTGTAATGATCTTCTGTTGATATGCGTTTTAGTAGTTAAATTCTTGGACTGTCATTGCTCATGAAAAGTGCTGTCACATGGGTAGAAATCGGGTAAATATTGCATTTTATTATCAGCACAACTGACTTAAATGGGGCCTGTGTGTTGTGTAGTCTTGCCTTAATCTTTGTATTCCTGCCTGTCAGTGTGAGAGAAGCTATTTGAATATATTTGCTTGCATATGCAACCACACTTAAGCTGAGGCCCTCAGCATGTTCTGTAAGTATCAGTGTGCTCCCTGGGGCTTCCAAAGTTGAGTTGCCCTAGCTCATCCCTGACAGGTGTCTGTCTAACCTGGTCTTAAATATCTCCAGTGATGGAGATTCCGCAATCTCCCTAGGCAATTTATTCCAGTGTTTAACCACCCTGACAGGCAGGAAGTTTTTCCTAATGTCCAACCTAAACCTCCCTTGCTGCAATTTAAGTCCATTGCTTCTCATCCTAACCTCAGAGGCCAAGGAGAACAATTTTTCTTCCTCCTCATGATACTCTTTTAGATACTTGAAAGCTGCTCTCGTGTCCCTTTTCAGTCTTCTCTTTTCCAAGGTAAACAAGCCCAATTCCTACAGCCTTGCCTCATACCTCATGTTCTCTAGACCTTTCATCATTTGTGTTGATCTTCTCTGGACTTTCTCCAGTTTCTCCACGTTTCCTGAAATGTGGTGCCCAGAACTGCACGTGATACTCCAGCTGGGGCCTAATGTAGATGGCTCATTCCCTGCCTAGGGGGACATGAGACTGGGCGGGTTAATTTCCAATCCTCCTGTTCATTTTTTTCCTAAGCCAGGAGGGCACGGTAGTTCTGATGGGGGTTCTGTAGGAAGGCAGCCCGCACTGCCCCCTGCCTGAAACCTTGTGCAGGTGTTAAACAGCTGTCCCGCCCACCCTAGAGATGACTGCATTTCAGCATGCCTGAAGCAACACAG
Organism: Pelochelys cantorii; assembly: GCA_032595735.1. Taxonomy (NCBI): domain Eukaryota; kingdom Metazoa; phylum Chordata; order Testudines; family Trionychidae; genus Pelochelys; species Pelochelys cantorii. Next base: position 59,113,364 of record CM064328.1, on the reverse strand, counting down.
CACCAGCAATGGACAGGAGAATGGCTCCCGGGCATGGCTTGCTCATGGCTGCTTCAGTCCCATTGGATGGACCTCAGTCTCTTTTCTTCCCCTCCCCTGCTTTACAATGGGGCTGTAGACTCTGGGGGGAGAGGGGTGGAGGCAGGCAGAGGTGTCTTCCTGCAGCAGATGTAGACACATCTCTGTATTAATCATTCTCTCACTGAAGTTTTTAGCTTTGTAGTGAGTCCCTTTTCATGGAAACTTTGTATTACGTCTTGATAGAATAGTCCCTGGGACAAGTGAGGCAGAGACTGTCCCTGAGGGGGGAATGAGGTGGGAATGTATAAGGCGGAAAGTGAGCACCTCTGGGCAGTTGCAAAGGTTGGAGAGGGGATGGAAGCCAGATCCAAGATCAATGAGCCCTGGGAAGTGGGCCCATTGAAAGCAGATTGGAGCTGTGGATACCTTAGGGGTCAGCAGCAAGGGCCTGGTTTGGGAAGCCCCCTCTTTGGAGGTGAATGTGGCAGCGTTGAGACACCACCCAGAAGTAGGCGCCACAGACACTAACTGCAGATTTATGGGACGGCTCTCACAGATCTTGCACATGCATAAGATGATAGAGGTGCAGGAGAGGGGGCAGTGGTGTAGTGAGGGGGCCGGAGGGGTCAGTTGCCCCTGGGAGAAAAATAATATAAAATTTAGTTAAAAATAGATGTGTCACGTTTTTAAAAGGAATACCTTATCTCCTGCCTTTTGTCTATTTTTGTCTCTTTAGGCCCCCAGTTAAAATTTTCAGAAGTACTTGAGTGACTAAAGTCATTTTTCAAAATTGGACTTGGAAATCTAAGCTCAGATTTTCAAAGCTAAGTAAGCTCCTAAAGAGACAGTTGCCAACTCGGATCTTCAAAGATATCTATCTGACCTTTACACACCTTTGAAAATCTGGTCATAACTGTCCTAGTCAGTTCTGAATGTGACATGTAGGAGCCCAGTCCTAATCCCTTCAGGCTTTTTTTTTTTTTAATTTGAACATTTATCTACACTAATTCCCCTCCTTTCTCTTTCACTATCCAATAAATGCATGGATCAAAATTATACGTGCTTTGTGAATATGCTGACTTGAGAGTGGAAAGATTTCATATTGTCATGTATGATTCCTGGTAACCCATCTCAAATATGAAAAACTAGGTTGATATCTGTTCATATCAGGAGCTGTTGAATTCAGTTCACCATTTGCAGGATCTCATTAGGATGTTTAGTGGAGAAGATATTGGTTTTTTTTTATTTATACTGTGGGCAAAGCATGGGCTCACAACAATTCCTCCATTGTTTTACTATGAGTCTCAAAACATTTGGTGTTTTTCTGAAGGCCTGGAGTCAATTGATTATGTAGGAATCTCAGCTTTAATTTATAAAAAGTTCTCTATACTTCTGGGCCTTACAGCTAAGGAGGAAAGATTTAAAACATGAACCCTAAATACTCAAGAAACAAAAGGCCAATAAAAATTCAACATGTTTTATTTTTAAAAAAATCTTATGATTTGTAGACCACTCTCATAACTTTGTGTAGGCGTTCCTTGTGATTTTTGGGTTGGCAATATTGCTCTTTGATTGGTGAATTTAGAGAGGTCTCTCCCTTCAGTTTCCCTTTCCACCCTCCTTTTTTGTCACAGGTCATCAGACACAATGTCACAGAGACAATGGAGAGTAGGGTGAGTCCATGACTATGGTTAATGACTGGTCAGGGTGACTAACTATTATCAGTCAGTGGTCTGAATGAGCTATCTACTGCCATCTCTTAATCAACTGCAGGAAAAGGCTTCACGAGCAGACCTTATTTATATAGACAACCTACTTTGCCACAGAGATCAGTAGACGCACTTGCTGTGTGTCAAGGTGATCAATTTTGGCTCTTTTGGGTTGAAATTCACTTAAGACTTGGAGCTGGGAGAATGAAATGTTGTTATCCATATTGTATGATTAAAAGGTAAAAGACCTCAACTTAATATGATCTGGCTAAGGGTCTACCATAACTTGAACACTAAGCAGAGGATAGTGAGTCACATCTAACTGAAAGTCACAGAAGATGGAAACAGGTTTTATTTCTGGTGGTGTACAGTCTATTTGGGAGTCCTCAATTATATCTGACACTTTACATCCAGTGTTTAAAGGCAGAGCTGACTCGAATCAATTGAGAGTCCTTGTCTTGTCTCGGTGATCGCTTGAGCAAAAATCATTGATAAAATCTTGTGTAGACTGACCTTGGACTCAACATGCAGGCAATGTGTTGAAGGGCAGTGCAAAGGAGGCAATGGATGGGGAGGTACCATATTACCTAGTGAAATCATTGGTGCTGAAATCACTAAGGACTAGAATTTGACCACAAAACTGACACTTTAACAAAGACTCCATTTTTGCTATTTAAAAAGTAAATCAATGTAACAGAAAACTGCTCTCTGGTAACTTTTTAAAAATCAAACTTTAAACTTTATTGAAAAGATTGGATAGTTTGCAATTGAAAATATTTGACCTGCACTTAAGGCAACTGATTTAATTTTGTGTAAAATTTTGCATAATAAAGGATGGCATTTTTTTTGAAAATGGTCAATTATATTGATATACATTTTGATCAGATCTACTTCTGATGTGATATTTGTATATTTGTGTGTGGTTGTGGGGGCGTGGGTGGTTGTATTTGTGTGTGGTTGTGGGGTGGGTGGTTGTGGTTTTTTTTTTTGCTCAACAAAAAATCCTGGGTGATGGGGCCCCGCCAAAACTGTTCGAATTGGACCCCGCACTTCCTAAAGCTGGCCCTGCTCAGTAGGGCACTACATGTAACAAACTGATCTGCCTGCTGATGCTTCTCTGATCTTCCAGAGTCTGAGCAAGCTTACATAGCCCTCTCCCTTGCCTTCTGGGTGAGATTTGACAAGGAATGGCCCATGGAACAATGTTCCAAAACATGTGTCTCTCAGAGCCAGATGAGGCATTAAGAATGCTCATCATTTATAGGCATAGTCATGTCACATATAAAACAAGTCTTAAACCCTGGTGACTTAGTGTCTCCCATATTCCGAGTGCCCTTATACAGGTGTGCATTTTGGAGGCTACCTAAAAGAAAGGAAACGTAGCTACATAAAGTATGAAAGAGTGAATACTGTCTGATTGTTTAAAGTCACCAGGCAAAGGAAATAACTACTATGGCTAACACTAAACTACATTAAATACTACCATTAATTGTCAACCTAAAGATTTAAATTTGCACAGTGCCAGGGATGTAAACAATGCCAAGGAGTTCTGTATTGCAGTCACAGGTGAAGGCAGTGACTGGCAATTTAGTGTGTACAACACCTTTTATACCACCAAATTATTTTTTTCAGTTTGGGAGGCAAGGAAGGTATGCTGCAGGTGGATACTGCAACTCAAAAAGAATGATGTGCATGTGTACCAACAGTGGAATTTATGTAGACAATAACTCAGGAAAAAACTCCTGAATTCTCATGGAGTTCCCACTAAATTGCACAAGATCAGCAGTGCAAATAATAATTTTTAGAAACATACTTTTCAATTATGGAAAGTAGCAGTTATGCTAGATCAAGAAAAAACGGTTACTTACCTTTGTAACTGTTGCTCTTCGAGATGTGCTGCTCATGTCCATTCCATGTAGGGGTGTGTGCATGCATCGTCGAAAGACTTTTCCTTAGCAGTACCCGTTGAGCTAGCAGGGGAGCCCCCTAGAGTGATGCCACTGTATCGGCTCACACCCCTGCTGGCCCTCCACCCCCTCGGTTCCTTCTTACCGGACTACTTCGAAGAAGGGGAGGCGGGTGGGATTTGGAATGGATGTGAGCATCACCTCTCAAACAACAACAGTTACCAAGGTAAGTAACCGATTTTTCTTCTTCAAGTGATTGCTCATGTCCATTCCACGTAGGTGACTCCAAAGGAGAAACCCTAGGAAGTGGGATCAGAGCTCTAACTTTCAGCTGAGTGGAGGACAGTCCTACCCCAGATCTGCATCTTCCCTTGCCTGATGGGCCAGTGCATAATGATTGGCAAAAGTGTGGACCAAAGACCATGTAGCAGCCTAGAAACTAAGGATGTTAAGGACTAGTCGGATAGTTTACTATCCGATAAGCAAATGCTTATCAGATCGTCAGTCAACTAGTCGATTCCCCCTCTTGCTCCCTCTATCAGATAGAGGCAGCAAAGCGAGGGAGGAAAGGGGGTACTTCAAAGCGGCAGTGCCACACAGCTGATCCTGGGCTCAGCTGTGCAGCACTGCCCCTTTGAAATGCCAACTGACCCTGGGTTCTGGGGAAATGTTGCGTGGAGCTAACGGTCAGCTGGGGAGTCCCCAGCTGATGCTGGATTCCGCTGAAATGCAGCACGGAGCCCAGGATCAGCTGAGGCTCCGCGTGGCATTTCAAATTGGAAGCACAGCATGGAGCCCGGGGTCAGCAGGGGACCCCAGGCTCCATGCTGAGCTTCCGCTTTGAAATGCACAAGAGCCCTCACCAAGGACTCTTGTACAATTCAAAGCTGGCAAGCTCGTGTGCAGCCCAGAGTCAGTGGGACTTCCTGCTGGCCCCAGGCTGCATGCGAAGTTCCGCATTCCTCCTTTGAAATGTACAAGAACCCCCCTGTAAGCAGTGGGGCCGCACAGCTTCACAGGTGATTAATCAGCCCTGCCCAGTCAGTCAGCACCTTGCACTGAGCCCTGAGCCTCTGACTGGGCGGGGCTGTTTAATCACCTGCAAAGCTGTGCTGCCAAGCAGCTTAGAGGGAACACTGAACTGGGAGGGAGGCTGTGGCTGACACAGAGTCCAGGTGGCATCCACAAACTCTATAACCTGGGTTGGGACCAGGGCAGATTTGGCCACGTTCAGAAGAAGTCCCAGCTCCTGGAAAAGGTCTCATACCAGGGCAATGTGGGCCAGCACTGATCCGAGGAAGGACCCTGGATCCCCACTTCCTCAGAGAGGCAATGACTATGGCCATACATTCAGTAAATACATAAGGGGCCATAAAAAGGCCAAAGGGGAGGGCCATAAAATTGTTAATGGTCCTGGCCCACTGTAAAGCAGAGGAACCATCTGTGGTGTTGTGTAATAAGAGATACGGAAATAAGCATCCTTTAGCTCATTCAGGGAGGGAATGATCGACACCAGAGTCATCATCTTGAACTGGACCTTGGCAATGAAGGCATTGAGTTCCCTGAAGTCTAGGATGGGTCGGAACCCTTCTTTGGCCTTGGGAATCAGTAAGTACAGGGAGTAGAATCCCCTGCCTATAAATCCCTGGGGAACCACTTTGACTGCTCCTAGGTTTAGGAGCTGCTGCACCTCCTCCCAGAGGAGATGCCTGTGAGAGAGGTCCCTGAAAACAGACAGAGCAGGGGCGTTGGAGGGAGTGAGCAACAGGTCTCTAGGACCCATGGGTCTGAGGTTATGGACTCCCAGGCATCGTAGAAAGAGTTTTGAGGGTACACCGCTTGGTATCCTCAGGTATACCCTCAAAACCTTTGACGGGGCCCTTGAAGTTTGTTAGAAGGACCCTGGCCCTGATCTGGGCAGGACGGGAACGGCACCTGTTATTTCTTCCGTTCCTCCCATTTTTGTTTCTCCCCCTATGTGCCCCTGCTCTTTCACATGGTGCCTGGTTGACCTTGCCTTTCCCTCTGATAAACCGCCTGGATAACCAGGGACCCTGGAGGCCAGTGGGAGAAAAGACGCGGTACGAAGTACCTCCACTCAACCTTTTTATCAGTCAGTGGGATGGAAGACAGGGTTTGCTAGAGGGCCATTGTGATCTTCGTCACTGTCCTGTTAATAGGTAAGACCACTCTGGTGGGGGTGCAGGACTGCAGGTTGTCAACCGTGGGGTTGAGTCCTCCGACACCCTCTCCACCTGTACCCCCAGACTCTGGGCTAGGTGACAGAGAAGGTCCTGATGGGACCTTGAGCCCATGCAGAGTATGGAGGGGAGGGCACCACAAAGGGCCTTGTTGGGAGAGGGTGAGGACAACCCTTTCATGCCCACCACCTCCAGATCGTGGACCAGCGAGGGGGCCTGGGAGGCTGTCAAGGAGGCCACTGTAGATGCTCTGCAACAGGTATGGAAAAAGATTCCCTGGGGGAAGAGACTGCCCTGATGTTGGGGAACAAGTCACTGGGGTCACCGAAGGGGAAGCCCTGGTCCCTGAGTAGACCAACTCCGGCCTAGAGGAGCCCACACCCTGGCCCAGGGGGGTCCAAAATGACCAGAGTTGGGGCCTGCAGTTGTGGCGGTGAGGACAGCTGCACCACCGGTACTGGAGAAGGCTGTGGCCAGGTTGCACAGTGCCGGGACTGGTGGCGGGAGTAGGATCAGTGAACATAAGAACATAAGAACATAAGAACGGCCGTACCGGGTCAGACCAAAGGTCCATCTAGCCCAGTATCCTGTCTGCCGACAGTGGCCAGCACCAGGTGCCCCAGAGGGGGTGGACCAAAGACAATGATCAAGCGCTTTGTCTCCTGCCATCCCTCTCCAGCCTCTGTCAAACAGAGGCCAAGGACACCATTTTATCCCCTGGCTAATAGCCTTTTATGGACCTAACCTCCATGAAATTATCTAGCTTCTCTTTAAAAGTGCCACAACCTCAACCTGGAGCTCTGCAACGATTAGACCAATTCCACCTCTGAACTGGTCGAACACTCAGAAGTCGACCAAGGTGGTGCAATGGCAGCGGCGGCTGGCAACCTTGAGCTCGGGGCATGCTGGGCCATGGACTTCAGCTTCCCTCGGTGCCAAAGGGGAGGTGGAGGTATGGCAGGAGGCAGTGCCGGTTCACTCAATGAGGAGGAGCCAGCAGCTGGAGAACCTGGCATCAGGGTTGGTACCACACGGGGACCCTCCGTCGATGCCAAGTCCGGTGCTGGTGCTGATGCATAGGTTTGTGTGGGAGCAGAGGCTGGTACAGTCACTGGAGGTGGTGCCGCATCCGGCATTGGGGTCAAAGTCAACAGCACCAGGGCGGGGCGACGATGCCCTCTCACATCTGGGGCTAGGGTGCCGTGGCTGAGGACTAGTGCTGCCCGATATCACGTTCCTTGGCTGGGCCCAGTGCTGTGGTCAGAGACAAGGTCAGCCCAATGAGGTATCTTGCCGCCTTAAAAGTGTCCAGAGTGTAGGATTCCGGGAAGTCCCCCACAGGGCTGTAGTTTCGGCATGAGCTAGAGTGGTGCTGTGCTTGCCGGTGCTACATGCTCCGCTTGAGGGTGCATGGAGGACACGTACCTCAAGGCAAGGTCTCCTCTTCTTCTGGGGCACTGGGGACTGGGAGTGGTGCACAGGCATATGCAGCGCTGGAGAAGTGCACGAGTGGCTAGGTGCCTCCTGCACTGAAGCTGGTGCGCTCTGTGTTTTCGGTGCCAGGTCAGACACCGTTGTCAGGCACAGGGCCACCTCCATGTGAATGATCTTCAAGCAAGACTCTCCTTTTCACGTGGTACACAGCTTAAAGCCCCTGCAGAGCTTTCATGGCTCAGACAGGTGGGCTTCACTGAGGCACTTGAGACAGGCTCCGTGGGAGTCTCCACAGGGCATAGGCTTCTGGCACTTCTCACAGGGCTTGAAGTCTTGCCCCACCGGACACGAAGCAAGCCCCATGCCAAAGTACTTCTTCACTAAGTAGTGCGCTTAACAACTAGATAAGAACAACGAACCGTGAAACTTTAACTGAACAACAAGAGAAAACTGCTAAGAGGCACTTGCAGAGCAAGAGCAAAAACACGTTCCAATGACCATCACAAGTGGTAAGAAGGAACTGAGAGGGTGGAGGGCCAGCAGGGGTATATACTAGCCAATATAGCGGCACCACTTCAGGGGGCTTTCCTGCTGGCCCAACTGCTAAGGGAAAACTTCTGATGATGTGCTGCATACACACCCACATGGAATAGACACGAGGAATCACTTGAAGAATTAGTCTTACTGAATGACTAGCAGGCATTTCCTTGATTCCAGATGAGGTTTTCCTAAGCAAGTCAAATCCCTAATCTCAGCTGATATTTTTCTCCTCAACTAAGTTTAGACTCTCAGCTCTTAGAGGCAGTTCCCTTTGCAACCAATACCACATCTTCACTCATCATTACTTCTTCCCTATTTAGTTGTCAATTAGGATAAAGATTTACTACACACAAAAAAGGAGGGCTTTTTCTTAATTCATGTGATCAACATAGTTGCAATATTTTAAAGTTCTATTAATGTTAATTCTATTAAAATCACACATGAATCACTGCACTATACTTTCCATATGATGAATTCAATACTCAAAGCTCATGTATGCTATAGCATACTGAACCTAAATTCTATATACCTGAGGAAGTCACCCCCATCTGTGGAATAAGCTGCTCATCCCTGCAGTTCTCACGACCTGGAACTAATCTCTGGTATCTTGATGGATGAGGATTGCCATCAACATCAACCAAAAATGGGGGAGGCATGAGATGAGGAGCTTGCTGTGTCTGTTCATCTAAGACAAAGTTGTTGGCATCACGAATAAGAGGCCGATAATCACTGTGAAAAAACATCTGATCTGCTATCTGTAACGTAAACATAGGTTTTGATTAATTACAAGACACAAAACTGATTACAAATAGAAATATTCAAAGATTTCTGCAGTAAGTATTCAATGTCTTTTCCTAATAAGTAGTTCGTACATATGCACACTTCTGTAAAAATGAGGTGAGCTATGTGACTTCCTTTCCAGAGGAATATGCAATGTGTTCAAGTTTTCCCCATTCATCAGTCATTTTTGTACTGTACTGTATAGTGGAATAAAACCCTTAACCTCCCTCTAAAAACACAAGGTGCTTAGCAAAAAGCAGCATAAAACTGGGTTAGATAGTTTACAAGTTCTGATGTATTGTACATCTCACTATTACAGTTATGATATTGCATTTTTAGGTGAAATGGAGATATTCAGGAAATTATTTACAACATTTTAGTATTCATATTTTGTCTGCACCATGTGTTAATACACACAACTAAATTCTTAAATCTTTATCAGAGAAGATATTTTAAAAAGTTTGTTTTAAAAAACACTGATTTAAGCCATATTACAGTCAAATTATAATGCCAATATAGAATTACTAAGAGCCTATATAAGCATAAGGAAGTATCCAGAATTGACCAAATTAACCCACCCTACTTAAAATTACGTTAATATAACATACAGTAGATTTACAGCAATGGTGAGCAAACTTTTGCAGCCACGCTCCCTTACCATCAATGGAATCTGGAACCCCTGCCTCCCCACACAAATAGACACTACTGCACAGACAATGATTTCTTAGCAAGACTTGGGATGAGGCAGAGCTGAGGAATGGAGAGGAGCTGGGACTAGAGGTAGAGCTGGTAGGGAAGCAGAGACAGAATGAGGGCTGAGCTGGGGACAGAGCAGCAGGCAGAGTGGAACTGGGGCTGGGGGAAAAGCAGGGTTGTGGGCAGATCTGTCTGGAGGCAGAGCAGGACTGGGAGCTGAAAGGCACTGAGGAAGAAGCAAGGCTGAGGGTGCAGCTGGGGAGCATAGTGTTTCCTCTCCAGTTCCCAGAAGGGTTGGCCCAGGCCCAGCAGCATTCCCCACTACTACTCTGCAAAATGTTCTTCCATGCTTTCATTGTAGTATATAAATGCCACCTGCTTAATAAAGCACCATGCATTCCAATTTTTATTATTATTAAATGTATATCTATTCCTTTTGTTTTATGCAGGTAAACTTGGAATGGTTGCTGCTGACAGGTGGTAACAAGCAGCAGCAAGTTATAGAAACATAACATATATTGTATAAGCTCAGGGAGGGAGGAAAGGGAGGAGGAGAGAGAAAATAAAACGGAAGAGAAGTTTTTTCCCCAACAAAAAGCACACAAAATCATTTTTTACTTAAACAGTGAAAAGGATATTTTGATTTTGCACTAACCTTGTCATATTTGCTACTGGAGCCAAAGCCAAAAATCAGAAGGTGACCATGAGAGTCAGTACATGCAAAATGTTGGCCATCAGGAGAACACTTGCAATCAAAAACTGCCCCATGTCCTTGTCCTTCAATCTGAAATACATTAAGGTAACCCCCCCCAAAAAACAAAATACCAATCATCAAAAATCAGGGAGACATATTATACTAAGTTATAATCTCAAACTTGTGGTGCTGATGTTGAAATGTACATAAAAAAAATCTAACGACGGTATACTATTAGATGACAGATTTAGTATGTCTTACTCTTCAGTGAAATTTACTTGTCAGTTACTTTTGTTGTAGTACTCATAAAATATGCCACATTAACAGCAGTACAAATGGACTAACTTTAACCGAGAGCAGGCACAGTACAAGGAAGAGAACAAAACTTTCCCCCTAGATATCCTGATAATAAATTAATCTAAGAGTTGCATCCAGGTCACGGTTTCAGTCACTACACTGATTCTATTTTCTGCCTGTTATATTTGTCAATCAGCATCAACTGCAATGGTATTTTTGTGATATTAACATTTCTCCACTAGCATATGCACTGAATAAATCAACCCATATTATAAAGATTAGCGGCCTGCTTCTAAAATTCCTCCTTTTTTTGAGGTTTTAGATTTGTGTGGTTTTAACTCCAGTTTTTAAAAGGAGAACTGCAAAAATTTTAAAAAAGGAATTTTTACCTGATACTCATTTTCTGTTCTCCAGTTCCATTAAGCCAGAACAAATGGGTTTTTGTTTTTCCCTGAAACCTGTCAATCAAGCAGAGGTGACCCATCACCACGCTGAGTTTTCATTTCTGCAGCACCTCTTCAGATAGTCCCTTTCTACACTCCCCCATCAAGAACTTTTTGCATTGTCTTTTAAAGACACACAAAAATTCTTTATTTAACTATGGCAAGCCTGTAAACTTACAAAAAATATGGAATTCAGTTCACACAATAATTTGCACTTCCATAGTACCTTCCAACATAGGCAATGTTTTTTTCAAAAATTACTGAATTAAGCCTCAAAACTCCTATAAGGTAGGCACTAATATATTTATATTACCAATTAGGAAGCTGAGGCACAGGTTCACACACAACAATGACAAAGCCTCTTCTTTACTCCCAGTCCCTTTAAATCACTAGATTATACTCCCTCTCATTAAACAGGCTTCCCAGAAAACTGAGATATGTTTCTGGGTAAGTAAAACAGAACACAGAAAACAATTATGCAATTATGTTCTCTGTCTATGCAATTTGCTACTCCATTATGAATGAAAGAATTCTTAACAGAAGTATCTCACAGAAAAGACAGAAAATAAAAACAGATTAGTCCTTCAAGAGAGCCATCTTAATATCAAATTGGCTGAGGAAAGCAGAATTAATTTAAGCTTAGTGAATGTGTAGATGCGACAAAGTAGTCCGCTTTACTGATTTTTTTTTTTGGGGGGGGGGGGAGGCTGCTCACCTTTTTGTTCAATGAGAAAGCCATGATTCTGATAAAGTAGGCAGGTAACTTCTGCCCAGAAATAAGCCTTGCAGAGTCCTCAAACACAACTTCAGGGTCCCTCCTAAAAGCCTAAAACATTTTAATATTTTTTCTTTTTGGAGAGGTAATTACTGGGCAGAATTATTTCCTGGATCTCATGAAATTCAGAGGAAATGTTAAATCAAGGATTTCCATTCTGGTGGGAAAGATAGCTTGGATGGATTCTTCTCATGAAACTTCTACAAAAGTTACAGAATAAAATACACTAGCTAAATACATTCCTTTCAGGGAGCACCACAAAAAAGAAAACTGATCCTATCTTGTGGATGCTCAGCTTCTTCAGTGGTGAGTACATACCAGTGCTTAGTCTATAGATGTGGCCAGCTTTGTCTTTAAGGAGTTTCCTGGACAGTGTTTGGCCCACATAATTTATTCTGAATGCCTTGCATACAAGACTCCACCACCACCCAAAAAAATAAGAGTCTTCTTTCTGGACTCTTGTAACTAATCTGGATCCAAGTCAGGTATGGTGAACTATGAGCTTGGAGTTTTATGAGAACCATCAATTAAATCTGAATGTACCAAATAAAAGCCTTTCCTGAACCATTTGTATGTTACTACATTCTTGTCTGAACGGCATGCTAGGATCCTAACAAAAGCTGAAATGAAGGAAAAGGAGTAAAGAAATAAATGTAATGGGTAAGAAAAACATGACTAAAAATGATCTTTTCTTTGCTAAAATGAATATAATTTATAATATTTAAGAAACTTGCAGGTTTCCTCCAAGATGAACAGCTCTACATAGGAAAGACCTCATGCATAATGTTCTAATGGCAAAATAGTCAAACATTTTTTAGGTGGAAGAGGGGGAATATGGTACATCATCTCAGCTAGTCAGTTTAGTCCAAGTAAGTTTTCATTAACTTCATCTTGAGCCAAGTGAGAACTATTGTGACTGCCATTGTGATTCCTCTCTGTTTCTATAAGCAACAAAAGAGAGGTCTATATTTATTCTCTTACACAGATGACTGAGTAACATCCTGAAACTTAAAATCAGGATAAGTAGAACCAACTTGCTATGGACTAGTGAAAAACACAGTTTCTCTTTGAAACGTTTATCCTAAGTCATTTTTCACTTCGAAACCTGCATCCCAAAGTCACAGCAATCAAGTGTAATTATATACTACAGAATCCATGAAAAATTTAGTTATTGTGCTCAAGTGATCTCGACATAGGGAGGAAAATAAACCTTGCATTCTAAAACCGCAGAATAAAACCACATGTGCAAGTAACAACTGGTATGAGCTCCCATAAAGTCTGGTCCAGAGGAACCACTTCAGATATGACAAACAGGAAGTATCCCATTGAGATATCCCAGATGGACTCTAATTTTTTGCAACCTTTCTTCTAGAAAGGACTCGAATCCCCGTGTCTGATAATGGTTGATGTTTTGCACATGAGTACAGAATATTCTTCTCATGGTTTATCATCAATGTCAAGAGGAAAAGAATCCAAGTCAACAATTCAATAGAATATATCATGGATAGACTCCTCATTAAAAGTTAAGCCTAATTAACAAAAGGCATTAAATAGGAGTCATGGTGCTGGAGGAACTGCACAGTTTATTAGATTAAACTGCCTATACTAGAGTGAATCATTAAAAGTGTGGAAGTCATGTTGAGAGAACTGGTAAAGGAATAGAGTTTTGGCAAAAAAGGTGAAGTTGCCCGGTATATCTCCAGGACTTCTGGACATAAATCAGCACAAAACTATCAAGGTATAAAAGGACACATCTGTACTCTTCACCTCTTTCCATTTTTTAATGCAGTGATGCAGAATGTTCAGTTGTTGCTAAAGAAAAGAAAAGACTGGAAACCATAACAGATTCCTTGAAGGAAAATGAGTGTGCAGAAATTCTCAAGTGTAACAGGCAGCCTCTGCTTGATTGACAATTTGCAGGAAGAAACCCATTTAATTTGAATTAGTGGATGTTAGAACACTGACAAAGTAGATTCTTCTAAGAAAAATAAGGATTAGACAATTCTTAAATATTAAAAATACCATTTTTAAACAAAACAATTTTTAAAAAATGGAATTCATCCAGGAAAAAAAGACTGAACAGAACCAGCTTTAGTAGAACCACTTTTATCATATTCCATAAAGGAGAGTATCTCCAGGTCAGTTCCCAATCTTTTGCTTTGAATGGTATAACAAGAAAAAAGGAAGAGGGAGAAAAGATCCACCAAAAAGCCCTGACTTTGCAACCGTATCTGTGCAGGTAGAACCTCACTCCTACGTAGAGCCCCACTGACTTCAAGGGGATTCTATGTGGGAGCAGGGGTCCACCCATGTAGTTCCAGTTGCATTATCAGGGACAACATCTGCAAACATAACCCTGAAAAATTTTCTGAATGTAAATATCATGCAGAGATCAAAAAAGCCAAATTCAAGTTCTGAAGTTTTCCATAAGACCCTTAGTTTGCCTACATTTTGCATCTGTGCTGTTTATGCTGTTAATGTCTAATATATATCTAATGTGTCCAAGTTGAATTTCTTCACTTTTATATTTATATTCTTAACCTTATATAGCGATAGGTGTGCAAAAATTGTATCTGACTCTAAAACATTTAAAAAAAGGTAAGAGAAGTCAAGGAGGTGAAGTATGATACAAGCAAACTTAAAACTGCACTAAAATCATCACACAACCTAGTGCTAGAGCATGCATTTAAGGGCACTGAACAGAGATATTAAATTGAACAGTCCTAACTACCTCCATTCAAAATACAAGACCAAAGGGACACCCTAGGAAAAAGGACTCTAATTTGTTTTAAAAAATTAAAATATATAAAAGGGCATTTTAATAATGCTGTCTGGAATTTTTCCATCCTATTTGTTACAAGTCTCTCATTATAACTGAACATGCATTTGTTTTCTTTCCGTAGAGTTTTATTTTTTCACTATGGAAATCTCATCAAACTTACTTCTGATTATGAGGATTTTTAACAGAGAAAAAGGGGGGGGGGGAGAGAAGAGACACCATTAAAAATTACATAAAAATTTTAGAACTTGAAAAATTCACTGGGATGCCCCAGGCACAGGAGTAGTATTTTCATTACTCATCTCTTTTCCTCACATGCTGACTAGATATCATACTGACAGTGCCCCTTTGATCATTTGCATGTGGCTAATTGTATTTTCTATGGGACCATCTCAAACAGTTTTAAATTTCAAATATCACCTTCTCAAAGTATTGTATAAAATTGCTTTAAAATTTTAAATTCATATACAACTTTGGGTACTAAAGTTTAACTTTGTTTCCCACTGATTTCATCCAAATACTTGTCATTGAAGTACAGGTACATTTAAAACAGACCTTCTATTAACAAACAAAAACTTGTTTCCAGATACTAAATACTTCAGTTATCTGACACACCAATTGTTGTCTAAATCAGGATGTATTAAAGTGCACTGATCCTAACGTGTACACGGTTATACTTTCACATCCCTAATCACAATGCTAATGAATATAGGGGAAAAAACTTGAAGGTTCTGTGTTCAACTCTGACCATTTTAAGTAATATTTTAAAAAATGGGTGCAGCCGTAAGTGGGGGCGCTTGTAACCTGAACCCTGCCACCCAGGGTTGAACCATTCGGGCTTAGACTTTGGCCCCAAGCAGTGGGACTCAGGCTTTGGCCCTGTGCCCCAGAAAATCTTACCCCAGCCCTTGTAGCTCCTTTTAAACGGGGTCCTGACCCACAGTTGAGATCCACTGTTCTATGCCCTATGAAAATACACACGTAAGTACCCAAAAATTGTTTGAGACAACTCTCTATGGTTTATCCTTTGAGTAAACAGTGATTATGTCCAATATTTGGGCAATCTCCAAGTGAACTGCATATCTCCTAAACAGAGCTATGAAACCTGAAGAAGAATCTGAGCTAGTGTTGTATCAAGAAGAAGGACACACTTTGATATTTTGCTCTCTTTCTTAAGGATATGGCTAGTCTGAGATTAAAAAAAAATCTTAAGGCATTAGATTTTCCATGAAATTTCTTATGTAGACAGTTGAAAATTAAATCAAAACAAAATTACAAAAGTTACATTTATGCAACATACAAAGTCACAAATATTAATGGTGAAATGTTAAATTTATGCTTCTTAGAGTAAAACTAAAATTCAGTCCTATTGCACATTCTGTATTTTATTATTTGAATTTATTTATCTTATGATTTAGGAAAAAATATATAAATAAGCATATTTTTACAGGACAAACTAAATAAATCAAATAATGCTGTGCGTTTGATTCTACATACCAAAATACAAGTATCCATTCTTTATTTTTTTTAGTCTAAGTTTAAAGGTATAAACATGAATATATTGATTCATTTATAAAGCAATTAATAGAAAATACCAAGTGCTTGCGACATGTCTGAGTTAATTTTACTCTGTACATTTTAATGTTTTCATCCTCGCATTTAAGTGTTATAAGGGCTCGATCCTGAGATACATGTTGTAAACAAGATTCATGCTGGCTCATTACTTTTCATCTTCATGCAGCCCCACTCAGCCCAGATAATGATGGATTACCCAAAAGAAGAGCAATTTCCATTTGGAGGAATAACTAGATCATCCTAGGAGACAGCTTCCTGTTTTATATGAGGATTTCTTGAATGTGTACAGCACTGTCTCTGACAGTAGCTTTCAGCCATCCAACATTCAAGCTGTCAGGTATAACGACTGCAATATCTGACCGTGATACTAAGATATCAAGTCCAATGATCCCACAAGATGGATGAGCGACTGAATGGACATATGCAATAGGTCTCTCAAACAAAAAATATCTGAGCCAGTGTGGCTGTGTCTCATTTGATTTTGGAGATCACTCCAGGGAGCAGGAGAATCCGAAGACCACTGCAGTAGGAACAAGAACAATAAGGAATGCGGGGACACAACAGCCTACATCTCTACGGAGCAAAAGTTCAGGAACTTATTGTTGTTTTTCATAGTGAACAGATCTCTTGGGGGAGTCTCCTACTAGCAAAATATCAGCTCTGTGACAGATGTCTGCAGTATCACTTGTGGCTGGGAAAGTATACCTGCTTCAGAAGTTAGTCAGGCTGTTGCTGGTTCCTAGAAGGTAGGAAGACAGTGGGGTTACCCCATGGTGATGCCATCGAGTCCACAGCTTTAATGGCTTCCTGGCAGAGCGGATGACCAAGAACTTCCTTGTTTATATAGTGTACCATATTGTCCATCAAGAGCTGCACTGCTGAGTCCTACAAGACAGGAATTTATGCTATACAAGCCAGGCAGAAGGTCCTGGGCTCCAAGATGATCATATGCAGTGTCAGATCATCTTGGAACCAGATCATATGCATCTGCAAATTGTTCAGATGGGCAGATCCTACCTATCTCTAAAGCACCTATGCTAAGTATCATCAATGGGGAAGGGAAGCAAGAAAGGGTTCTTGCATTCCCCTGTCCAACCACTAAGCTCTTGTATGACTTGGGGCGGAACTGAGACTTGTCCATATAATGCTTGGATGGGGAGAACACTGACCTTAGCCATGGTCAGTAAGTACAGGAAACGATGTCTGGTCTGTGCATCAGCTGTCATGTGCAAGCTTCAATATAAATTGAGCCATCCTGTCCCAAGTTAAAAAGCCATATTTGGCCAGTAGGGTCTGGCAATATGGATTATTACCTTTAAAGCAACTCTTATTGGATATAGATTTTTTTCAGTATTGCCATCTCAAACAAAGAGCCCAGATTGTGATCGGTGAAAAGTACTCAAACTGTGTTTGAGGGATCCAATACTGATTCTCTAGTTGTTTCAGGCTCTCTCTGATTTCGACTTCTGGATATATCTCCTTCTCACCTCACAAACTTCCATTCTCACTGTCAATAAGTTCAACTTTCATTTTGATAACCCATGCATCTCTTCCTTTGCTGTAAGTTTCCGCACTGTCACCTCTTCAACCTGCAGCCCTGGTTCAATTCAATTTTACATGGTCTCCACCAAGCTCTGTGCTTTCTCTGAACTCTTACTGAAATCCTCCTCTCTGACCATTACCTAACTTCTTTCAGGGTCATCCATCAACACTTCCATCCCCCAGCACTCAGACTTTCCACGACTTCCCGTCCATTAGCACCGACTACTTAATCTGATTACTGATTCCCTCTTCAAGCCTCCCCTGCTTCTCTCTCCATAGAGAAGCTCACAGATTTCTTCCAAGAGAAAAGAGGTAAAATACAATTTGACCTTTCACCTTTCTAGGAACAATTCTCTGCCTTTTCCCCTGTAACAGATGCAGAAGTTTCTCAGCTATTCTCCTCATCTAACCCTTTCAACTACTCCAATGACCTCATCCCAACCCCACCTCCTCTGGGTGCGCCACTTAAGGTGACTGTGCACTCCTGCATTTTTAGTCAGACTTTAGGTAGCAGTGCTCCAGCTGGCCATGCCATTCTGACTGCTCAGCACATGCAGCCAACTACCCTCCCCCGTCATTACGAGAAAGATTAGACTGAGGCAGGGACAGTGCCTTGTACTTGTTAATGCATCTGCGCCTACTCTGCCTTTCTATCCATGTTGGCCTGAAATTAGTGATCTCTTCGGTACCTTTTAAATTCAAGCTATATATACACTCAGCAATTTTAATGCTAGAGCATATGGCCAAAGGTGTTTGGACATCATGGCATTAGAACCAAGAACTCAAATGGCACCCTCCTTCTTCAAATTTGTGTGCAGCATGAGCTTGCTATTGCAAGAATGCTCTTCAAAAAGGCAAACAAATACAAAGCAACTTGGATTCACCCTCATTCTAAGCACTGGCATATGACTGACAAGACGTCATTACAAAACAAAGACATATTTCTGATGTTAACTTGACTGGTGCAATGCGTAACGCTGGCTCCTGGTCTGACCATTACATGGTATTCAGTGTCATCTCTTCAAGTCTTTGTCCATCAAAATGTCACCGTTCTGCTGTATGACAGGAAAAAAAAGTTGGATGTAGGTAAACTTGAAATGCCTGAGACATAAGCATTGCTTCAACTCAATCTTCACGCTTCCTTAGTCATCAATAATGAAGATCCAAAGCAGCCATCCACTACTGAGGAGGACTCGATTAACCTCAAGGAAACAATCTACAAAAATTCTGTGGAAATACTAGGTTTCCAAGAAAGTAAATACAAGGACTGGTTTCATTACAAAGACAAAGATGCTTCAGCTCTTCTTGATAAGATGCATGTGACACACCTGGCCTGGATCAACAAAGAGAATGTCTCCAAAGCATACATGTGAGCTAAGCAGAAGGCACATGTCAAATTACAGCAAAGAGGACTGGGGGAAATGTAAAGCAGTCAAACTTCAAGTTACAGATTACAGTAATGATTTTAAAGCTTTCTATGATGGGCTGAAGGTAGTCTATGGGCTGTGCATTGTTGGCTCTCTACTGTGCACTCTACTGATGGCAACACTCTTATTACAAATAGCGCTAAAATCCTTGACCACTGGGCTGAACATTTTCATAATGTATTAAACCAGACATCAATGTTCAACAGCAGCTGCCTTCTTGAAGAGATTCCTCAGTGGCCTGAATCACAGCTAGTTATGACAACTCTTGACGAGGTACAAAAAAGTTGTCAAGCAGATAAAACCTGAAAAGGCACCTGGCAGTGATGCAATCCCACCAGAAATTTATAAAACTAGGGGTAACCAGCTGATGCACCATCTCACCCATTTATTCAGCACCACTTGGGAGAATGACCCCCAGGACTTCAAAGATGCCCAATTGTACACGTATATAAGAGAAAAGGTGACTGTGCATGCTGTGATGACCACTGGGGCATCTCACTGTCTATAGCAGGTAAGATCCTGGCCTGCATTCTCTCTAACCGGCTGTCATTATATGTGTTCACAAATGGCATCATTCCTGAAAGTCAGTGTGGATTTTCTAACAGTCGAGGCACTGCCGACATAGGATCAGTGCAATAGCATTGGGTAGAGAATCTACTCTGTTTCTTTTTGTTCTCATGAGCACATATTTCTAGGGTTTTCAATATGAGATGGGAATCCTTAAGAGCATGAAAGATTGCTTCTGTGTCTTCCATGAATAATCTCTAACCTTTGAAAGGTACATCCTCTAACGCTGCTGCCTTCCACATGACTACAGATGAGGCGATGGAGCGGGCTGCCATGTCCAAAGAAAGCCTGCAAGGTCATGCTGGCAAGGACGGTCCCTTCTGTTAGCTTCATACTGCTCTTTTTTATCTGTTAGAAGATGTTTGATAAAGTGGTCATCTGTGCAAAAATGTTATAACAGAATAATTTGCTATGCAAAACTGGAGCGTTGCCAAGAAACAGGCCTTCCTGCCAAAGAGGTCTAGGCATTTCCAATCTCTATCATGAAGAATGACCCTACGCAGATATTGATTTCCCTTTTGATTAACCACCTCCATAACCAGTGAATTGAGAGCAAGGTGAGTGAACAAAAATTCAGCTCCCTTAGGTGGTACATAATACATCTTGTCTGATCTTTCACAAGAAGTTGGAGCTGTAACTGGCATCTGCAGAACAGTTTTTGCTGAGTTCTTGATAGCAGCACTTATGGACAATACAATCGTGGCAGTAGGAGATGCATAAAGAATATTAGTCAGTTTATGATATGTGTCCAGCAGTTCTGCCAGGGAACTGTCTAGTGAGTTTGCCACTTGTTTAAATAATTCCTGGAAGGATTTCAGCTTATCACCAGATGTGGGAAGAGGAGACAGTTTTGAGAGGAGAGGAAAAGGAGATGGGGGCAGGAGGATGGTGTCAGCCTCTGGTGGCTCTTCAAATGTGTCTGCTTTGTCCTCAAAAGCTTCTGGGAAGGCTAGGGCAGAAAGCAAAGGTGATCTGTGTGATCTTGGTGTTCCAGATCTGGAAGTGATGAAGAGCTGCATGTTCTGGGCGCTGTATAATGCCCAAATGTCCCAATATGGTCAGTCAGTTTGGAGGAAGAGCCATAAGGGGGAACCCATTGCAGAGGTTACCATGCTATGGACTATTGTTGTAAGGGTCCAGGTTTGGATTAAGAATGGTAGGGGTGCACATGTGTGCCCCAACTCCTCCAGCTCACTGTTGGGAGACAGAAGCCAATTCAGCAGTGGTACTAGTGAGGCTTGGCACTGGTCTGGTTGGAGTAGAGGTGCTGAAAAGGTCAACGTGGCTGACAATTTTGTTGCAACATGGATAAGCTCAGTGCCAACAGAGGAGGGATGTTTTGGTTTGAAGTCACTGATTGCTGCTGATGCTATACACTTGCTGGAATATACTGGTGCAGCAGAAGGTGCCATTGCATTGCTTGCTGCCGAAGTTTCCATCAGTTTCCTCAGTGCCGAGGTAGCAGGTTGTTTTTTGTTTGTACTTGCTTTAGACTAGACCATGGTGGGGAGGGGATTTCTGCTTCTCAGACCATCCCAGTGGCAGAATGTCCTGGTACCTCACGGTCAGATGCTCTAGGTCAGTAGTTCTCAACGCATGGCCTCCCAGATGGCCTGCGGCTCGAGCTCAGTGCCCCATCACGAGGCAGGGAGTCCATGCTGCCTCCCTGCTGCATGG
Organism: Pelochelys cantorii; assembly: GCA_032595735.1. Classification (NCBI taxonomy): domain Eukaryota; kingdom Metazoa; phylum Chordata; order Testudines; family Trionychidae; genus Pelochelys; species Pelochelys cantorii. Next base: position 59,092,300 of record CM064328.1, on the reverse strand, counting down.
AGGCGGGGGAAGCTGAGCTCCCCCCTCCTCACCCTGCTGGGGGAATTGCTTTCCCTGCTGTTGCTGCCATTGGGCCACGCTACCTGCGTAGTGGTCTCAGCGGAGCTCAGCGGGGAAGTAGCAGCTCCCATGCCGCAAGACTGCCGGGCGCCCTTTAGCACTGCCACAGCCCCACCCATGGGAAACTGGCTCCACTAGACATGAAATTGACATCCACCTCCCCACGCTGCCCACAGGCCCCGCCACCTGCAGGAACTGCCTGCGGGAGGAGCTGCACTGGCTGCTGGAGAAGCCCTGGAAGCAGCAGTGCTGGTGCCATCACACTGCAGGGCTGGGGAAGCACGCAGAGGAACTTGGAGGCCTTTGCACCATGGTACCTGCCCATCTTGCCTTCTGCTCAGCGGTGCAGGTAGCTACATTTCCAAGGTGGTAAGGGCTGCTCTGTAGGGCAGCCACGCAGAGCAGGGCTCCTTCAGAAGCCAGAGGAGGGGCCTGCTTGTCTCCCCAGAAGGTCAGGGGGTTGCAGCCAGGAGTGAGGTCACTAGGGGACTCTGTCCCCCACCTTCATCTCTCACCGAAGAACTGGTGTAAACCTAGAAAGGCTTCTGTACTGCACTGTGCCCAGTGCACTCCACGGCTTGCTCTGTACCATCATGAAAAACTATCTGGAATCTTAAGATTTCCTGTAGTGACAAGGTACCATTTAGGTTGCCACAAACACAAAGCCAGTTCAGAGAACAACAGAGGACCCCCTCTCCCTTCTCCCCCACCACCCCGAGCTGAAATGGATAGCAATTCTAAACATTTGGTTTTCTGGTTAGAAACAATAGCCTGTAGGATTGTGCTACTTCCGGTAGCAATATATAAGAGCAGCTCCTGCTACCAGTAGCACAGCTTTACAAGGAAGCAGCTCTCTACAAATCACCCACCAATGGGAACAACAGGGGTGCGAAGCCAAATAAGCATCCTCCTCATGCCCAGACCCCTGCACACCAATCCCCCTCACTCACCTCTCTGCCCCCAACCAAGACCCCACACACCCAGCTTGTTCCTGCACTCTCCCTCCTGGCCACACTCTACACCCTCCCTTGCTCCTGCACCCCCACACCCTCCGGCTATACACCCTAACACCAGCCTGCTCCTGCATGCTCCCTCCTGGCCAAACACCCTATCCCAGCACCCTCCTGCATGCTCCAGGCACCTCCCCCGACCAGACACCTACCTCCACCCTGCTCCTGCACCCTCCCTTACTCTCCCCACCCCCCCGCCAGGCAGACACCCTGTTCCCAGCCTGCTTCTGCACCCTACCTCCCACCCAGACCGCACATCCTCATCCTCTCCTGCATCCCACCTCCCGACCAGATCCTGCATCCCCATCCCTATTCTACTCGCTGGCAGCCCTGTCCCGCACAATGAACCCCTCATTTTTGTCCCCACCCCAGAGCATAAGGGAGTCCACAAAATCCACTAATTCCAGAAGCCTAGAAAAGTAAATATGGCCTATAGGAAGCCCTGAACCTCAGTCCTCCCTGTGCCTTCCCCTCGCCCCGTGTGGCTGGAGTGCCAAATGAGTGAGGTGTCTCAGTTGGGGGGCCACATCAGTGAGGGTTGGGAGTTTCTGGAGGAGTTTTTTTGCTTTTCACTTGCGTGATCCCCAAACGATTTTTTTGTGGGTCAGTGGCCCCCGATGCAAAAAAAGTTCTCCACCCCTGTAATAAATAAAACATTGAAACCTTTTTTGTTGGGGACAAATCAATATTTTACTTTATTTAAAATGAAGTTTGATAAATTAATGAGAAAGTTAAAACGCTTAAATGTGTTTAATAATTTAAATTAAATTATTCTCCCTAGCTGCAGCACTAGCAAAACGGCTCGGGCATAATGATGTAATAACAGTGAGTTTCCATTAGCAACTGGTGGTTGGCGGAAAGATTTGCATTCAGCCTGGTGGTCTGCGGGTTTGAGAACCACTGCTCTATGTGCTGATGGTACCAGGGGAAGGTTGGCTGTCTGAGATCACCTTATGTTAGGCAAGTCTTGCTGAGGCAAAGAATCAGGATCAGAAGTAGGACAAAGGGATTTTTCCAGCATCATGAGTTTTAACTGGAGATAATCCCTAGCTTTTCTAGTCCTCACTGTCAGTCTTTTGCAGTATTGGCACTTCTGTGTGATGTCTCTCTCTCCCGGGTAACAGACACACTTTCTGAAACTGGTATTGACAGTCTACAGATCACACACCTAAAAAAAATGGGAATCTCCATCACATCTACTGAAGACCAATGCAAGCTCTCCCAACTGCCTCCTTTTTCATTCGCTGTGGACAATCATTCTGCCTATTATTCAGACCCACAGCCTACTTTAATCTCTCTGTGTCATCACATAGAGGTTATACCTATTATCCTGAAGACTCTTTCTTTATAACATTTTGATTATCACAGCATCCTTCTTTCTGATGTTAGCAAATGTAATCTGGTCTTTCAGAATATTCATTCGGAATGCTGTTGCACAGATCATTTTCCTAGCTTATAGCACAGACCATGTTAACCCTCTATTTGCATCACTCTCGTGGGTCCACCTTCTCTATTCACTGAACCATAGGACTGAAAGGGACCTTGAGAGGTCATTAAGTCGAGTACCCCATGCTCATGGCAGGGACAAACACCACCTAGACCAACCTTCACAGGTGTTTGTCTAAACTGCTCTTTAAAATCTCCAATGATGGAGATTCCGTAACTTGTCTAAGCAATTTATTCCCATGGGTAACCATCCTGAGAGTTAGGAAATTTTTTCCAAAGTCCAACCTAAAACTCCCTTGCTCAAATTTAAGTCCATGGCTTATTGTCCGATCATCAGACATTAAGGTGAATATTTTTTCTCCCTGCTCCTTGAAACAACCTTTTAGGTTCTTAAAAGCTATTATGTCTCCCCCCACTCCCACCCCAGTTTTCTCTTGTCCAGACTAAACAAACCCAATTCTTTCAATTTTCCCTCATAGGTCAAGTTTTCTAGACCTTTAATCATTTTTGTTGCTCTTCTCTGAAATTTTTCCAATTTGTCCACATCCTTTCTGAAATGTGGTACCCAGAACTGTATTGTGTTTTGCCCCTTTCCTATCCTTCCTGAGCAAGCAGTACCCTTTAATACCAATATTCTAGTCATGCATATTATCCCACTGTCTCTGTAATGCCAACTACTGCATCCAACTATTTGTCTTTATTTTCAAGGTCCTTCATAGGACCTCTCTCATGTCATTCCCTAATAAAATAGTGAATCCTACCATTGCCAATAATACAAACCTCCCAATCACCCACTTATTACAGACTCAAAACAAGCAGCTTCATACTTTCTCTCATGTTGCCCCTCACGCCCTCACATCAGGGGAAAATTCCCCATAAATATCAACAAAACTAAGATCTTCCTTCAAAACCCTTTTTAAAACACTCCTTTGCCATGAAACCTACAAAAATTTGGCAGTAGACAGAGTTTTGGTATATTAGGAATTCTGCTCCTTATGCTAACCAGTACTGTCTCATTGTTTCCTTGTACTCTATCTGAATGCATCTTTTGTTATGCTTTATGCCTGATCAGGGCTAATAAGCACTAAGGTGATATTAATTGGTAAAGGTGACATAGAGGCCAGTACCACAAGACTTGAATTGGAGTGAGCAGATCCTCATTTATGAATAGGGTGATTTTGCCTGGAACAAGTTATCAAAATATGTAATAATTTATGAGATTTCACCAATGCTATTGATATTTCCACCTCTGGAATCTTTGAAATTTGCATATGGAGCTCCTGGAAAGACTCACCCAGTGCCCCTGTTGCTGCCAAATACACTACTTTGCCAGGCAATAACAATGAGAGGTCTTTTGGTAGCAAAGCAGGATGCTGGTGTTGCTTGGCCCCTTAGTCTGGTCTTCATGGTGGTTTTTACATTCTGATGTATATAACCTGGCCAGAGAAGCTGATACGGAAAGGGGTTTCTTCCATTTTCTCAAGTGTGAAGACCAGTTCCTAGTGACTTCAGATGGCAGACCCCAGAAAACCCTGTACGGCCATGGCAGCTGCCACAGGGATATGTCTGGTTAACATGATATTGCCAGTCCTATGCCATGTGTGTCGAGATGATGAACGGATCCTTAAGGAAGAGTCCACACAATTTCTGAGATATTGATCATAGATCACAGAAAGGTTTCTGTGCTCCAAGATTATGAGAATGTACTTCAGGCGATAGAGAGAAGAAATAGGCCTCCTATATGCATAGCAAGTGGAATATAATAATTGGCATGTGCATTAGTACCAAAAAATGCCTCAAAGCCAATGAAAACCCTCCTCTAAAAGAGGCTCGTCACGTACTGCAGGCATCAGTGCTGTAGGGTGTAGTGCCAGATCGAGGGCCAATACCTGACGAGTCATCTTCTCTGTCATGGGCTGCTCCTGCTCACCAGTTCTTGACACCATTTGGTTCTTAATAGATTTGTCTACGTAGGCTTTACATCATCTGTGCGCGAAGACACTGAATTCCGTCTACTGTCTACCTCTTCGTTCAGAGTGGCTCCACTCAGAGTAGCACTTCAATACCAAACGTTTTGGTGTTGACTAAGGCATTTAGTGAAGCATATTTTAAAGTTAGAGCACTTGTGCTACTGCCAATGCTAGGTCTTTCCTCAGTGTTGTCTTCTCTGTGCTAACGTTTGGGGTTGATTATTACTGGATGGGGCACTGGATTAAGTTGTTTTGTCCATTGTTGGTGCTCTGGTACCTATCCACTACAGATCTGAGAAATTCACAGATTTTACCAGGAGAGCACACTTCAGCCATACATAACATGACCTACTCATTCTTGCAGCAAAAGAGGTACATACCAAACATATGGGACTCTCGTGATGAAAAGAAGCACCTGTGGTATCCATGTTTTTAGTAATTAGTCCATCACAGGACATGTAGGACTTGAAGCCCACAGGTTCTGAATCTACCATATTGAGGCATCCAATACTGCAAGGGGGGGGAATACAGATGGTTCTGATCTTCAGTGCTGAATCCAGATGGGTGAAAAATGTTCATTGTGGTCATTTATCAAAAGAGTTCTAAAGAGTTTTGAGACGCTTTGAGAGATCTAACTGGAATTTAAACCTACTACGTTGGAAGCTTTTCAGTTTCGTTCTCACAAATATGAGCAGATAAGGGAGAACTGAGTGATGGTGACAGCCATCCTGGCCTTCAGGCCCTTGTATAAGAGTGTGAGGAGTCACATGGGCATATATGCAACATTGACTGACATTGGCATTTAAAAGACTCAGATCCTGTGTTCATGAGGCACATGCATATATACAGTGGGATCTACAATGACTTCAACAAATGAAAAATCAATAGTTTTAATGCAGTCATTTCAAGCAGCTTCATATCAAGCTGTGGGTGAAATTCCAACCCTTAAGTTCATTGGAGTCTGGCCACTGGCATCAATGGAGCCAGGACAGCACCCTCCTCCTCTGGTTACACAAACAACAAAATGCGGTGTACTTTACGGTTACACAAGAATAGCAAATAACCATAGGAAAATTACCATGTTGAAGTAAGATCTAATTTTGACCCCTCTTGCCAAATCCCAAACTATGACATTTCCATCATGGCCAGCAGAGAAGAGAACCCTAGGATCAAATGGATGAGGCTCAAGTACAAACACTTCATCCTCATGTCCCTGAAATAAAAAATATTTATCTTTTTTAAAAGATAAGAAATTTCAGAGAAGAAATGTTCCACAAATACATACAGAAATATTTACTACTAGGGCTGTCAAGTGATTAAAAATTAATCACAATTATAACAATTAATCTTGATTAATTGCACAATTAATTGTGTTGTTAAACAATAGAATACCATTTATTTAAAATTTTTGGATGTTCTCTCCATTTTCAAATATACTGTTTTCAATTAAAACAAAATAACTGTACAGTGCTCACTATGTTTATTTTGTTACAAATATTTGCACTATGAAAAACAAAAGAAATATTATTTATATTCACCTAATATAAGTAATGCAATGCAATCTCTATCATTAAAGTTGAGCTTACAAATGTAGAATTATGTACGAAACTAACTGCATTCAAAAACCATGTAAAACTGGTTACAAATGCACTCAGTCCTATTTCTTGTTCAGCCAATCACATGCACAAACAAGTGAGTTCACATTTGCGGCGATAATACTGCCTACTTCCTGTTTACAATGTCACCTGAAAGAACAGCTGGTTGCATGGCACTGTTGTAGCCGGTGTCACAAGATATTTACGGGCCAGATGTGCTAAACCGCCATATGTTCTTCAACCACCATTCCACAGGATGTGTCCATTCTTAACGGATTCTGCTTGATAGCTATCTGAAGTAGTATGGACCAACAGATGCTCATTTTCATCATCCAAGTCAGTTGTCACCAGCAAACTGTTGATTCTTTTTTTTTTATGGTTCAGGTTCTGTAGCTGCCGCATCAGTGTTGCTCTTAAGTCTTCTGAAAGCTTATCCCACACCTCATGTGTCTCAGATTTTGGAAGGCACTTCAGATCTTAAACTCTGGGTTGAGTGCTGTATTTTTAGATATTTCACAATGGAAACTTCTTTGTGTTTTGTCAAGTCTGCAGTGAAAGTGTTCTTAAAATAAACAATATGTGCTGGGTCATCATCCAAGACTGCTATAACATAAAACATATGGCAGAAGAGCAGAGGAGACAACTCTCCCCCAAGGAGTTCAGTGACACATTTAACTAAAGCATTATTTTGTAATGAGTGTCATCAGCATGGAACGTGCCCTCTGGAATGGTAGCCAAAGCATGAAGGAGCATGCAAATGTTTAGGATATCTGGTATGTAATTACCTTGCAATGCCGACTACAAAAATGCCATGAAAATGCCTGTTCTAACTTTCAGATGACACTGTAAATAAGAGGCAAGCAGCATTATCTTCCGCACATGGAAACAAATTTATTTCTTTTAGCAATTGGCTGAACAAAAATTAGAACTGAGTGGACATGTAGGCTGTAAAGTTTTATTTTGTTTTGGTTTTGAGTGAAGTTATGTAAGAAAGAAATCTACCTTTGTAAGCTGCACTTTCATGATAGAGAATGAAGTATAGAACTCATATTAAGTGAATCAAAAATACTATTTCTTTTATTTCTACATTTGTATTAAAAATAAAGTGCTAGTCTGTATTGTGATGTGAATCAATATATTTGAAAATATAGAAAACATATTTAATAAAATGTCAGTATTCTATTTAAGTGCTATTAAAGCAATCATGATTATTTTAATAGTGATTAATTTTTTGAATTAGAGTCAGTTGTGATTAATCAACAACCCTACTTACTATCTGCAATATGCACATCTGAATAAGTAATAATGAGAAACTGTCTAATGTACAAGAGTAAATCTGGTAACTCTTTTGGATGACTTTTCGTGACTCTTTGATGTATCTTTATATTATATGCTTCTCTTTGTCCAGTGACAATTTTAAAAAGAATTGTATCCGTTAAAAACTATCAATGTTTCTATACCTGATTTAATATAGAAGCTCAGAGGGCCAGAAATGACACACTTAAAAACTCATCATATTTTAGCCATTTTAACCTTTTGCAGAGTTCGTTCTACATTGTGTATGCAACTGCTTAAAAAAATATCAAGTAAAACATTATTTCAGTAATTAGGATAAAATTTTAGGCTATGTAAAGAAGTATTACCCTAAAATCAAAATTCAATTTCATAAGGTTCAAGAACTCCCTTTGCCAATGACATCAAATCATATGCAGGAGCTGCGTATTTTGTAATTAAGTTTTTTTTAAAACCTCTAAATTTAATGTAGAACAGGAAGCTAGTATAATTATCTGCATTTTTTCATTCCTAAGGAACAATAAGGGTCATGATAAGTACTGATATTTTTGTTAAGATATGGGTACTAGATCTTGAATCTCAATTTTTTACTTCTAATTTTGGTTTGAAGTGCAGCTGCTCACTCACTATTTTACATAACTATTTTTTATTGTATGGCAAATGGTGTCTAGGACCTATAAGATGGCCTTTTTGTATATTCCAAATGCAAGAGAAAGTTTCACTGCAGGAAAAGTTTGAAACTGCGACTGGTGACATGCAATACTGCATTTTAATCTATTTCAGATCACTTTCAACTCCCCTTGATGTCCCTACACAACTTATCTCTATATATATTTTAGAAATGAAATGTCTGTCTGTCCATCTGTTTGTGCAACTACTCCTCAACAGTAAAATGTAGGGCCACCAAATTTGGTAAGTAGTTTCCTCTTACCCTAACTTAAAGCAAAGACAGGGTTTCGTTGTGCTGGAAACATGGGAAGTGGCAGGAATGGGGGGAGAAGCAGAGAGAGGAATGAGGATAGCAAAAGACTGGGGACAGCCACACCAGCACGAGACTCACCAGCTGGGGATGGGGCTCTGCATGTTGATGGTGTCCTGTAACACCGTAAAGACTAACAGATTTATGTGGGCATAAACTTTCATGGGTAAAACACACTTAGAGCGCCACATCCCCAAACTGACTGAACTGGCCTCATTAACACTGCTCCTAGACTTGATAAGTAAGTCTCTTCTTTTGATATGCTTGTGTGTGTGTGTGCGTGCATATAAATATATATATATCCCTACCTCTGTGATTTCCACTCCATGCATCTGACCAAATGGTTTTTACCCACAAAAGCTTATGCCCAAATAAATCTGTAAGTCTTAGTTTCAACAGGACTTCTCATTCTTTTTAGAAGAAATGCAAGGAGCTTTAAGTTCTTCTGACATAATTATGTCATTGACTTTCTTCCTTTTTATGCAACTCTCTAAAAAACTTTTTTAAAATCTATGATGGATATCTAAGTTATAGTATATTAAGTAAAACTGCCACGCGTATTTTTCTTACCATAAGGATATGAATAAGCTGACCAGTGAAAGAATTCCAAACCTTCAGAGTCATGTTATTAACTGCAGTTATAACAGAATTGTCATGGCGGTCCCATGCTACCATAGTTACTTTCAGTTTTGTGATTTTGTCTTCTACTCCTTGTAGACTTTGTCTAAAAGTAAACAGAAAAAAAGTTTTCAGAATAATGAGCCTGAGTTAGCCAAAATCTTTGATGTAGTAAGCAACTTGTCTGATAAAAAGAGTTCACACTAAACCCAAGAACCAAAATATTACAGCCCTCAGGAGACTAGACTATCATGTACCATGGGCAGAGAATAGGAAAAGTAATGGTCAAAGCTTCCACAATGACAGGAAAATGATTAAATAAGGTATATACCAGACACACATACAAACATCAAGGAGAAAGACAAAAAAACACTCAAAATTACTGCCAATCTGATTTGGGGAGAAATTCATCCTGGGCCCCACATATGGCTATCAATTAGACCCCAATTCCTGCAGCAAGAATTAGCCAACCAAGCACTTCAGAGGGAGACTGCTCAGTGCTATATCAGAGCTCTGGCTGACTTCACTTCACCCAAGTCACATCCCCAGCCACGGCCATCTTTAACGCTTTACAGGAAAACCCTGTTTATATCTCCTATTAAAACCTGTCACTGGAGAAAGCGAATCATACACAATAAAGGTACATTAAAGAGTTTAAAAAACCCTGTCAAAATGCAAATGCTTTTCCCTTCAATTCCTTCCACTGAAATAAATACAAATTGACATATTGTGTCATTTTCTGATCTGGAAACATTTATTAAGCATTTAGGATTTTGATTTGCAAACGTTTAATATTTCAGGTTTGACCAATTTTGAAGCCATTGCCCTGGATATTCCATCAGTGAATTAAGAATATTAGGTTATTATTCCTCAGTAAGGAACCAATGTTCCATACATCACCTCTTCAAAAATACACCACCACATACTTGTCGTTCCAGAACTTACACTTAATAACTTGACATCTAATTCACTCCACACAATTTATTAATGCTTTACTCCATGGAAGAAAATAAGAATGGACACACTAGGTCAGACAATGGTCCATCTAGCCCAGTATCCCATCTTCTGACACGGGTCAATGCCATGTGCTTCAGAGGAAATGAATAGAACAGACAATCATTGAGTGATCTATTGCGTTGTCCACTGCCAGAGAATAGCTTACATAAATTGCTTTCTCAACAAAACACTTTCTTCGCTGTACACACACTACTTTATTTACTAGAGAGTAGTTTATGAGTGGAGTGTAAAGACCATTTTTTAAGAAACTTAGCACTGAAGCATTTGTTTTGGGAAGGTTATCATTAAATTTAAAACCCTTTATTACAGGTCACAAAAAATTATTCAGTCTCAAAAGAGAAGAATGCAGTTTGGATCTATTAAGACTTCCCTATAAAATACAGTGAGTTTAGTGATAGTGAAACATGCTGAACATTGAAAATACATTCCCTATATCTATCCACATGACAGATCATGTACTGACAATCTGTAGCACAATCTTGGCTTGCATAAATATACCTCAAAACCAGGGATGGGGAGCCTGCTGCCTTGATCCAGCCTGCAAGCTCTCTCTCCCCCCCCCCCCCGACTTTTCTGCCGTGAGGGGGAGGAGGGCTGAGCCATGGGCCAAATCCAGCCCCTGGGCTCTGCCTGGAAGAGGAAGAAGCAGCTCAAGTCCAATCTATTGAAGAAGACTAGCATCTGCTATACAGATATTTATACGGCTTCTGGAGAACCAACTTGGAAATTTGTTCACAGGAGGTACAGAGAGATCCAACTTACAAGTAAGCCACATGATGAAAATCTTTTGTAGCACTGGAATTTTCATCTCTCCTGGCTAAAGAGACTAACAATTTAGCCAGTCTATTTGACTGTTGAATCTTCCTCAAACATATATTGCAGGTAATGTATGATTATATCTATCTAGGTTAAGAAAAACGTTTAGCTGAAGCCTGAAGCTCTTTGGGCTCTCTTGAAGCTAATATATGGTATGGCAGTTGGTTGTCTCATGCTACCAAGATAGAATGTGGGACTAGCACAGACTTCAATGGTTTGGCCTGTTACTCTCAGTTCCAAAAGACTAATGGGCAGTTACGTTTTCAGTCTTGCCGCTTTTCCAATCTGAGAAATTGTTCATATATGTACTCTTCAAGCTGAACAGGACTTATGGTCTAGCATGAAGCTGGTCGGTGAGCTATCAAGGGATTTGCCTAACAGATTATGTTTTTCCATGACTGGAAAAAACAAAATACCAGATTAGGCAGCATTTAGGAAGGATGTCTGCTGACTGGCTGAAATTTAAGGCCTTACCTGAAGATTTTTCACATGAAAAGATAACTGTGTTGTGTCAGCACAAAACTTATAAGGTTAAAACTGAATCAAATTCATTTAACTAGTTCCTATGTTTTAAATTTGAATTAATTGATCTGCAAGTATCTCTTCCTTTGCTAACAGTACTATCCTTCAACAGGTCAAAAACTGGGCATGAGAATTAAAGTTGTTTGTGTGGGAAATTAAGGTTTTAGAGTGATTTCATAATTATTCAACTGTCAAGAAACTGTAAAACTGAGAATATTTCTTCAACTTTGGTGACAGGATGTTTTAAAATCAGCCATCCAGATCACAGAACAAAAATGGAATCCATACCCGAAAATGGAGGGAAAAACATTAGAACAAACTCAAAAAAGTAGCCTGGAGGCTAAAAGAAAGTGCCAAGAACTGCAAGTGGTTTAAGTCAACTAATAACAGGAAAAAAATGGTTACTTTAAACTGTGGTTCTTTGAGGTGTGATGCATACGCTAGTGTGTGCTATGCTAGAATCAAAGATTTTTGCCTAGCAATACCACTCACTTGGACAGAGAGTAGAATAAGGGGAATACTTTGGCACACATTGTGTGGGACCTCCCACCAGTTCAAGGACCCTAGGACTGATGGAGAGTCCTAGAGAATGGACAGGGTGGTAAAACATCCAGAGCCACAGTTAAAGGGAATGAATGCATAACCTGGCAAGACACACCATGTGGGAGCACACAGGCTTGTGGCCCAACAGGCTCAGGCACATGCAGACTGTCCTGGAAAACTTGTGATTACAAACTGAGGCACAGCTGTCAGCTCACCTGAAAGTGGTCAGTTGGCAGGAGCACCTTCAATCACATGGAATCTAAGTGAACTCCCAAAAGCTCCATTTGCTCAGTTGGGGTCAAGGTCAACTTGCCAGTAGGAATGAGTGCCAAACAGTTGAGTAAGTACAGCACTGTTTGAAGGTGGGCAAGCACCTCCTCTCTGGAGCTGCCCTTCAGCGACCAGTCATTGAGGTAGGGGAAAATGTGAGTTCCCTTCTTCCTGAGGTATGCCATGACCATCAACATGCATTTGACGATGACACAGATGGCGTAAGAGAGGCCAAAGAGAACTGTGTACAGAAAGTGATGGAATTTTACCAGTGAAGATATTTCTTGTGATTCAGCAGAATGATCACACAGACACATTCATCCTGAAGGTCTCAGAAAAAATGACTACTAGCCCTTTTATAATTGTTGTTCTTCCAGATGTGTTACACGTTTTGTTAGGTGTGTGCATGCCACAAGCATTTGCATCTGTCTAGTGGTCTTTAATGTCTTCTGTTGCCATGCACTCAAGCACCATCATAGGAGGTCTGGCCTACCCCATGCGCTCTCAGTTCCCACTTGCTAGCCAACGCAGAAAGAGGGATTGAAAGATAGGACAGGGAATGCACATGTCAACACATTTCGAAGAACAGTTCCAGAAAGGTTAGGAACATTTTTTTTCTTCGAGTGCTTTCAAATGTCCTTTTCACATCAAGTGACTGCCAGCAGACCACAGGAGATGAGACCAGAGTTCATGGGTGGGTATGTTATCTGAAGCAAACCCAGCACCATCTCTAGCTTGCTTGGTGATGGCACAGAGGGAGGAAAATGTATGTACCGATGACCAAGTTGCCACTCTGCAGATATCCTAAATCCTCACCTGGACCAGGAACACTGCTGAGGAAACTTGCACTCTAGGACAAAAAGGCCATCATTATAGATGGTGCTGGAACCCACACATGCGAATGCATGACATGATCCAGGACAAAATCCTCTGAGCCAAAATAGGAAGGCCTTTCAGCCTGTCTGCCATTGCCCTAAAGAGTGGTGTGAGCCTTCAAAAAGGTTTTGTCTTCTCAATGTAGAATAGCAGGGTACATCTAATATCCAGAGTGCAGAGACATTGCTTCTCCCTATTTACATGTGATTTCATGAAGAAAACCTGCAGAAAAATAACATGGCAACACTGAAACCACCTTCAGGAGGAACACAGGGTGAGTGTGAAGCTATATCTCGTCCTTTAAAAAGACTATGTACATGGGTTCTGACATAAGGGCCTGTGACAGACCCAAACTAGTTGGCTGCAGCACTATGATGGAGGGAAGACATGCAGGGGCTTGGGTGAACTGCTTTCTTTTCCCTGAGTAAATGAAAGCCCAAAACCTAACCACAAAATAATCACTCAGGTACCTGGAGTCAATTAGAGCTTGCTAGAAGCTAAAGGATGATTAGACACCTGCAGCCAATTAACACCTGTGGTGCTGTTTTAAAAGGGCTCCCCCCAAGCAAGGAAGGGAGAAGGAAAAGAGCAAAGGACAGGAAGGAGGAAGTGCTGTGTGGGTGAGCGGAGGACAAGCAGGTACCAAAGGAAAGGTACTGGGAGGGATTGGTTGGGAAAGTGGACCAGGGAAAAGCTGCCAGATTGAGAGTGGTAGTAACCCTGCCAGTTGCCACTGCCTAAGGGTCCCTGGGCCAGAACCCAGAGTAGTGAGCGGGCCTGGGTTCCCCCCAACCTCCCCATAATATCTTAACCTCTGCCTCAGGAAGGGAGATCAGGACTCCAGAGGGGATTTTGCCACAAATTATGAACTAGCCTGTGATGAGTGTGGCTAAGTAGGCTGTTACTCCTGCCTCTAATAAAGAGAAAGAGGTTGTGTGGAGGGCTACCGTGAGACTAACACTATCCACCAGTAGTGCAAGACCCACAGGGAATAGCTGGAGCTCTGCCACAAGGACTAATTGCTGAGAATTTCCTGGCTGACCTTCCAGTAAATGTATATCTTAGGGCATGTTGCCAGTGGCTCAAATGGGGAGGCCTGACCAGATTCATATCCCATAAGAAAACTGACTCCCCAATCTGGAGGCATAGTTTTTCTAGACACTTGAGAAAAAGAATGATTATCTCATGGGAGAAAACCAACTGGTCATCCACTACAGCATGGAACACCAAAATTGTTGATTTAACTGATTAAACTGCCAGACATTGCTATTTCAGATCCAGCAAATACTCCAGAACCATCTGCACAGATGACCATAAGGGCAAGATGCCTCGCTGAGAAGATCAAATGGAAAACACTTCCACTTGGGGAGGTACACAGCTCTGGTGGAGCACTTCTTGCTACCTAGCAGAACCTAGAGGACTTTATCTGAACAAGCCAGCTTGTCAGGATTTAGCCACGGAGCCTCCAAGCTGTCAAACAGTGTGTTCAATGTTTGGGTAGAGCATTCAGTCATGACGTTGAGATACTAGGTCTAGGAGGAGAGGTAGTGGCATCAGAGTTGCAAGTGAAAAACTTTGCAGTGCTGTGAACCAGTATTGGTGGGACCAGGTTAGGGCTATGTGAATGACCCATACTTTGTCTCATCTGACCTTCAGTAGGACCATCTGAATTAAACGAATTCGGGGGGGGAAAATCAGAGCAGATGTCCAGTGCAAGGGACCAGGAAAGCATCCATGAGCCTGGTCTGTATCTTTGCACGGGAAGGAACTTGGGACATTTTTTGTTCTTCCTGGTCACAAACAGGTCTACTTGGGGGTACCTCCACTGTTGAACTACCTTTCCTGGGTCAGAGTAAAGGGACTATGTGTGGTGACTAGATAAAATCTGCTGAGGTGATCTGCTAACTTGTTCTGAGCTCCCATAAGGTGAAAAGATTTGAAGTAGATCAAGTGCTTTATGCAGAACTCCCATGTGTGGACAGCTTCCTGACATGGGGGAAAAGAGTGAGCTCCTCTCTGCTGTGGAGATAAATCATAGCTCCTGTATTGTCCATGAGCACTAGCATATTTTTGTTTGTGATGTGCAACTAGAATACCTGATAGGCCATGCGAACCATTCATAGATCCCTGACAGTTATATGTAGAGAAAGCGACTGGGACCACAGGCCCTGAATCCTGACTTGCCTTAAGTGAGACCCCCATTTTAGATCTGACAAATCTACAGTTAACCTTAACAAGGACTGGGGTCTGGTAAAGCGGACACCTGAGCAGACCCACCAGTTGAGGGATGCAAAGACCAGGACAGGAACCATGAGCACCAAGTCCAGGTGATGGCACCTTGAATACACCAAGGCCAGCCATGCTCAAGAGTCAGAGGCATAGATTCTCATGCTGTGCTACATATATGCATGTAGCAATTTAGCCTAACAATCTGAGACAGAAATGGGCCATCATGACCCGTAATCCTTGACCTGCACTATTAATGGTACCATTGTCTAGAAGTAAGCTCCGGGGAATCGCTTTGATACATTCTATCCTCTGTACAGGGACAAGGGTAGGCTTATACTTATCAATAACCAAGCCCAGTGCCTGAAAAGTTGATTGTAGGAGGTGGATACTAGCCTCCACACTTGGACTTGGGCCCAATCTTTGACTAGCCAGTCATGGAGGTATGGAGAGACTTGTACCTTTATTCTCAAGATGGCCATCGCTACCACCATGCATCTCATGAAAACTTCTGGTGCTGTCACAAGGTTGGACAGAACTGTAAAAGTACAGTTTGGTTTACAATGTACTTGAGAAATCTGTTGTGGCCTATGAAAATCAAGATGTGGAAAAAAGCATCTCTCAAGCTGAGAGTGGTATAGCAGTATTCTAGATTGAGGGAGGAGGTGGAGGCTAGGGAGACCATATGGAACTTCTGGTTTTTAGGTAGCCGATGAGATGGCACAGGTCTACAATGGGTCAGAGACCCTCTTTTGCCCTGGAATTAGGAAATACTAAGAGTAAAGCCCCTTGACCTCTTCAGTTCGACTTGGAGGAGAGCTTGCACCTCATGGGCCAGAAGCTGCTCATGAGAAGGGTCCCGGAAGAGGGATGGAGAGGGAAGGGTGTCTGAAAAGGGTAGAAATAAACGAGAATGTATAACTCAGTGGTTCTCAACCTATTTATAAATTGCAAGCCAGATGTGCGGTGCACAACATGTTAGATTTTTTCCCCATCAGCAGGGCTAGGAGCAGAGCCTTAGACATGGTGCCAAGAACCAGCCAAACCCCACTGCATGGAGCCAGGAAGTGAACAGGCAACCAGTCCACAAGTGCCGCAGATGGACAGCAAGGACCATTCGCACGTGTCCAGGAGCAGAATGTCCTGTGGGATTGGAAGCCAGGATCTGTGAATAGGGGCCAGGAGAGAAGCCCCATCTAAAAACCTGGGGATGCTACAACACCCCTGAAAACACTCATTACCTGGCACCTCTACCCCTCACTGCCCAGAGCTCCCATACAAGTGTTCCCACAGACCCACTTTTCTGCCCCTGTGGCACCCATCAACCCCATGCTGGCAGAAGCTCTAGTGCAGTCTGCAAGATGCTGTCTTCCCCTTAGGCAGCCCATGACCCCTTACAGACCAGAGTAGCAAATTCTGATTTTTTTTTTTAAGCTTAAAGCTGGCCTGCAGAAGTGCACTAAATGGGCTTGAGAACCACTGGTATAATCATTTTCCACAGCCTTCAGCACCCATGCTACACTGAAGTAGGACAAACAAAAGCAGGACAGGGATATGGTGGCATAGGAACTGGTATAATGCCCCCTTGGACATCCCATCAAAAGTTCTGCTAGCTGCCCCCATGTATTTAGGTGGGCCAAGTAGGGATGCTCAGGCAGTTGGGGGCATTTGCCTCTACCTAGAACTCCTGCTTTATTTCTTTTGCAGGTCCTGATGGGGTGGCAAAGCTGAAAAAAAGGTGGAATGCTGAGGTATAAAGACAGAAGCACTCAGAGGTGTACTGAATAAAGAGAAGATTGGAAGGAAGTAAAAGGGCTAAGTGAATCTAGTCACAGTCAGGGTATTTTTATTTTGTGGTTTGGTTTGAACTGCTCTGTGTGAATCTATGCCTCCCGTACCAATTTACTACCTTGCACTGTGCCGAGACATTTCTCTGTGTTTTAATTTGTTTTCCTTAGTTGTTCTGTAACATCTAGCAGCCAAGTATGCTTTATCAAGTTGATCTTTTTTGTTTTATAATAAAAATTACTTTTAAGGTGATGATTTGATTCTTGTGGCCTGGAAGGGGTCCTGGAAGGTCTGACTGTATATCTGCATGCCTCAGACTGAGAGGTCAGCTACTAGAGACTGCAGCTTGTTTTCCTCTTCTTTTTTCAAGCTCTTTTAGGGCAAAAAAGCTTGGGGTATCCTTGGGGCGGGTTCAAGTGTTCACCCTTGGTTTTTAGGGATAAAAAAATCACTTGATAGTGGCAGGGATCCCCAAAATCTGTGTATTGTGATTCTGGGGGGAAGGTTTTTGTAACCAGTGCCTGTAAAGGCAAGGTTTTTGTGCTCTCTTGCAGGTCCTCACCTTCTGCACTCGGAGTGCCAGAGTGCGGAACAGCCCCGAAACACCTTCAAATGGAAGGTCCTGAATGGACTGCTGGACCTCTGTTGGCAGTCCTGAGGACCGGAGGCATGAACATTTGTGCATGACCGCCGCAGAAGCCATGCATCTAACCACTGAGTCTCCCTCATCCAGGGTGGACAGCAGGGAAGCCCTGGCTACAGACTTCCCCTCAGCTATCAGTGCAGACAACTCTTGCATGAACTCCTGGCAAACTGAGTCCTTGAAATTAAACAACAAATCCCAGATGTTGAAGTCTTCTGTCCCCAGCAACACCTGCTGGTTGGAGAAGTGGACCTGTTGACCCCTGTGTAATAAATCTTTCTTCTGAAAAGATGTAGTCTCAGAGTCTTTTGCCATGAGTTCAATGCTTGCTTCCACTGTCTGACCCTCTTTGTTGGACAAAGAGCATTAGGGATCTGGTGTGGGGAGAGGGAGTGCTGTGTAAGTACTCAGGCTCTTGAGTGGGAAGAAAACATTGCTTTTTGGCTCTCTCTGATGTGGGAGATATGGAGGATTCAACTTGCTTGAGGACTTTAACCAGTCTCATGATGTCCTCATTGAGAGAGAGCAAACCATCTTTTAACAGGGCCACCAAGGTCAAAATATTGACCAGGTTGTGCGAGGATTCTTTAATTACTTCCATTTTCAGACCTAGATTCAAGGTCACTCTTTTCAACAGCTCCTGATGAGCTATAAAGTCATCCAAGGGAGGTTACAAGCCCGCCCCTGACACCGCTTCATCCAAGAAGAACAGTGAGGTGGCCAGGGGGTAGTCCTCTTCTCCTTCTGCACAAATTCAGTGCTCAGAGTCTAGGTCCTGAGAACTGCAGACTTGCTATGACAGTTAGGATTGGGCTCTGCTCAGTGGGATGGAGGTGTTCTCTTCACGAACACCAAGTATAAGAGTCCATACATCAAGGGACAACTCCATGAATTCTAAAATGGGCACTGTATCTGCATAGGTCAGTGCCCTCTAAAGTGCTAGAACTATTTTTATAGTGGAGGTTTTGACAGCCATTGAGTCAATCTGCAAATCCTATATATAATAGAAACCACTTGAAGCCAGGAGATGCAGCAGTACCCCCAGTTTTAGCACCTATGATGCCCAGTGATCAGGGTACCCCTACACCTGGATTCACTGCCAAAAAATGCTAAGAGGAGTTGGAAAATGAGCTTTCCTCTGGAAACCACGGAGGGGCAGTATCACTTGATGGCAGGGAACAACGCCAAAGTAGGGAGACCTGAACCTAGACCAGCAGAGATGGTTTTACTCTTAATGATGCCAAACAGAAGCTTAGAGCAAAAGACTCCATTCTACTCACCAGCACTAACTTGTACCACTAATGGGGGGTAGCAAAACCATCAACAAGTCTCTGTGTGATAGACAGCAACATGACTGTGTTACCCTGGAAAAGGGAACTATATTATGAGTTTATAAAATGGAGTTCAGTGGGTTCTATTTTAAAGAGACAGTTTGCCTCAAAAGGTTTTTCCCGCCTAAAGTCATCATAGAGGCTTTTCCCGCTCATAACTGTGAAGTTGCACACGTTACCACCTTGTGCACCCCTCCCAAATAGGCTGTGCACTCATTACTATCTGGTGCACTCAGCACCAAAAGAGGTGCACTCAGCACTAAAACGCTGCACACAGCCCCTTAGAAGCTGCACTCAACACCTAGGTTCATTAACATATTTTTCCCGCCTCTGGGCCAATAAAAGCCCTGAAGTGTCAAGGGCTCGAGTCCTTGGATTTCCTCAACCTTGGATCTCGTCATTCCTTTTGTTGTTCCCTCCTTACCCTTGTTTGTGTATTGTCCTACCTGAAGCTCGGATACCATCTTGGTAATCTGAGGCCTGGACTTTTGGACTGTGCTATCCCTTGTGTGGCGAATACCCACAAGGTTGATTTTTGGCATCGGCCATTGGAACTGGGACTCTTTTCCTCTATCATTGTCATTGGATTACCTGCCTACTGGATCAGACGGTGTTGCCGAAGGACAGACCAGACTGTTTCCAGAGGGGTTCATTTCCGGATCGAGGATCCATATCGGGGCTCGTCTCTCCACGGAGGACTTACCACCGTGGATCTCCCTGCTTGTCCTCCCCAGAGGCTTCCAAATACCCCGAGGGTCGAAGGTCGCAGGCATCGATCGCCGCAGGCTTTGTATATATACTTTGTATGTCTAGGGAACTGTCCTATCTTCTTTCTTCGGGTTAGGGTGGGTTGGATTCGTTGTGGATTGCTGTTAGTTGTATATCTGTTCACTTTATTTCCATCAAATACATGGTTTGGCCCTAAAAATTGTGTATGCCTGATTTGTGGCTAGTGATCCATCGGTGATTAGATATGGCTCTCAGGTCGGATCTCTCTTCTGTGTAGGGACTCCCTTTCCCCATTTTACATCTTCACTATTGGCCATTTTGTTTTAATTGCTTGTCCACGTCCCTAGGGCAACAACTGCACTGGTGCTGCAACTATCCTTCTGCTGACAAAGTTTGATCCAGCACAGCCCACATATAGGAAGGACTGTATGTGGTGTGGGGACAGAGGAGTTGCCAGACTCAAGTTGCATTCCACTGTGCTCCCCTGCTTTGCTTTCTTCAGAGCCAGGAAATGCCCCCTCTAAGCCAGCTGCTTATGTTTTTTCTTTGGCACCAATGACAGGAAATGGTGCTGAGAGACTATCACAATAGGAAGAGCACTTCAAATCAATTCCAATGTACCCAGTGCCATGCTTGACAGGCTCAGCTCTGATCAGAGTCAGAGCACAGCCTCCGTCAGGTTGGACTTCACTTGGTCTCCGGGTTCTTCTTCTTCTTATAGGACTTGAAATTCCAGCAGATCTGGCAGTGATCCCTGACACGAGTCTCTCCTACAAACTTCAGACAACTGGAGTGTGGGTTGCTAAGAGGCATAAGCTTGTCACAAGAGGCACAGTGCTTGAAACCTGGAGACAAAGGCATGTGCAATACTGAGAATGAAGACTCTGGTAATACAGTGAAAAAACCCAACTGAGTATGCACAACAATTTCACAACTGTTCAAACCAGAAATGAAGTGAGACAAAAGAAAGGTAGTAAATTAAGACCACAGAAAAGGGTCATTCACTGAGGAAGGGTGGCCAAGGCAGGAGGACCAATTCACAACCACCATTGTGGAAAGAAGGAACTGAGAAAAATATAGGGTTAGCCAGATGCTATTTATACACCTGCAAGGAGCAGTCATACATGGGCAGGTGATTTGCCCGTGTGACAAATCATGACTGGACACCATCTTGTTACTGTACTTTTCCACAGTAAGAATAACGGGACTCCTTCCACATATAAACAACCTGGGAACTCCTCCATCTTACTTCTTTCCTGCTCCAGCTTCTCTACTGCTCAAGTCTCTGGACTACAGATTTATACCACTCTAACAAAGGAACTGAGATCTTTCCAATAATTTGGGAGTAACCAGAGACTTGACTTGAGTCAACAATTTACTCCCACACTGATACAGGCCTGAACCAAGAACTTTGCCATTGTTTCTTTGATCAGTATTTGGTTTCTTTGATTCGTTTTAATTCTTACCTCTCTTTCTTTCTTTTATGAATACATTTTTAGATTTTGGACACTAAACCATTGGCAACAGAGTGATTTTTGGGTAAGGTCTGAATTATATTGATCTGGGTGTATGGCCTGTCATTCCTTTGGGACTGGAAGAACCATATATTTGATGATGCTGGTTTTCAGAACCACTCATCCCTACAAGTAGTGTTCTTTGTGGTGATATAAAGGAACTGGACCATGGAAGGGAATTGTCTGTATGACTATTTGTTAGCCAGTGTGGTGAGACAGAAGTTCTCTTGTTGGCTGATTTGGTATGCCTTGGAAGTGGAGGACCTGCAGTATTGAGATGTGACTGCCTTGTTTCTCAGCAGTACATCCTGAATTATATACTCTTATTAGTGTCCCACCAAAGCACACCAGTTTACAGCAGGTGATCTTGACCCTGATGATAAGCAAGACTTTCAGGAGCAGGGCGATTCCCACTGAGCCCCAGGTGACCGTTGGTATAGGTAATACACTGGTAGCCAGTCAGGACTAGGCAAAGGACCTTCCATTCTGGTCTTGAGGTGCATGTTACTTTGCTAGCTGTATTATAGTCCACGAGTGACCCCAGGACTCCCTCAGGTGGAGCAACAGAATGAGGAGTCTGAGTCTGAAAAAAGGAAGTCTCAGAGACTTGGGACTTCAGCCCAGCACAAGTTTGGGATTGGCACCACTAATTTAATCAGCACCACTAGAGGGTTGGTGTCACAGGCAAGGTCATCGAAAGCAAATACAAACACCAGACCCAGAGCTCCCAAGTTCATCAATGTCATCAGCAGTGTCAACAAAATCAGTGCCAAGGAAGGGACCAATACTGAAGAACCTTGTACTGTCTTTAGTACTGTATCATGCCAATCCCCAAAAGTGACGCTCCGTGGTGCAATGAAGAGACTTCAGCATGCTCCAACTGGGGACCCATCACAGGCACCAGCCTGATGAAGTTCTGGACGAGCAGCGAGGATGGGACTAAAAGGCAGAGTAGGTCCACTGTAGCCTGGTACATTGACACCACTGATAACTGTCAATACCAGCATTATTCCTATCAGATGCTCAGAGGCCAGAATCAGAGCTGACTGAATGGGATGTCTGCCCGGTCCACCCTGTACCAAGGAAGGATCAAAAGCACAAGCACCAGCACTGTCACACGCACTAGAGCTAGCCTCATGCCAGTCTGTGCTTTTCTTAGGGGATGCAGAGGGTTCACCACAGAACACATATTGCTCCCAGTTGGTCTCCCGTAACCTCTTTTTAGGCACTGACAAAGCAGAATGGTTCCTGCACTTCTTCAGAGAGACCCTTGCCTAGGAATGGGAAGTTGTAGCACTCTCTCAGCAGGGGAGCAATCTGAGGCCTAAGGAAGGCCCCAGGACTGAGTCAGGCCTAATGGCCTACTTAAGCAGGTGCTGCTTAAGACAGAGGTCCATGCTGTCTTAGGTGGCAAGTACATAGCGGGGGGTGATGCAGCAGCACTTCATGTAGCCAGGGAAGGGACTACTGGCATGGAGGCACTAGTGCAGATCCTCTCTCTCTACAGGTACTGCTAGGTGAAAGTCTCCAGATCTGGCATGTGGGGCAAACAGACACCTACTTGGAATACATGTCTGCATCTACTCAAAGAAGTGAAGTGAGAAAGACATGCTTCTTTGAGATCAATCAAGTGTAGAATATCATCGTGCAAAATTTGCTGAATTAGAAGAGATTGATTTCCCCTCTGGAAATGAAATATTTTAACATGTAACAACAAATGACTGCAATGTTATGAGTTTCAATGTTCTGTTTTGATGTTTGTTACCAGGTATGAGAAATATGTAAGTCATATGAAAGACAATAATAATATTCTGGAAGCAATGACTGACTTGGGTACAGTCAGTTAGAAAACAGGGAGCAGGGGGACCCACACTGCCAGAAATGTCCCAGCAAACTATCTACTGGGACCTCATGACATGCACAAACCATACTGACATGACAAAGGCCCAAAAGACAGTGACAGGTACTTCATACACTCTCTGAAAACTGTGTTGTATATATGCTTGTCCACTGACACAGAGGACAGTTACATCTTTTGCTGGAATTACTGGGTTTTAATCTGTTGAAAACTTAAATGGTTCACCTTAGAAAGAGAGGAGTCTTAAAATTATTCTTTGTACTTTGGATGCATTAATACTGTAGGCAAGCAAGGACAGGTAGGGGAAACAGTAAGCCATCAGGGTTGAAATATTTAAATATCAAGACATTTAGAATAACTGACCATTTTAAAAAAGTTATTGATTTAATCTGGACTGGGGCTTTGTAAAACTAACTTGAAAATGTGTGCTATTGTAATTTTCTAAAAAGTTAGTAACTAAATCATACATTTTGTTTTTAATGCCACTGCCAGTGTATCTTATTTGACTTTTTGACAAGAAAGTAAGAGATACAAAAGAAAATATTGAAAAATTAAATGTGGGACAGAATTTTGAAAAGCATCTGAATTCTTCAACACCGGGGGGGGGGGGGAGAGGAGGAGACAATGCAGCAGAGAGTTTCAGAATTCAAAGTGATTTGGACTTGCATTACAGGGATAAAAACATCAGTATAGATGTTTGGGCTTACAGCAATGGGCGACCTAAGCTAGTGAGTGGATCAAAAGATTGTCGTAACCGGGACTGTCTTCCCGGGATAGTTGTGCTAGTTTTCTTAACTGCGCTTCAGCACCTAGAATTTGGAGGGTGTGCTGATTGAACCATAACACTCTGATTGGATGCACAGGAGTGCATCCAATGTTCTGTACAATCAGCATACACCTCACTTCATATTCCTTCACTTTATATGTATGTCACTTTAGTAATACCAATAGGAAAAAAATACGTGGATGGAAACTAGCAGAATCTGGCAGCCCTGAGCATGGACAACAAAATGTCTTGCAGCCACACACAGAACTCAATGGAGTGGCCCCAGGTTGCCCCCACTGATTTAAAACAATCCCTTGAAAGATATTTGTCTACCTTACGCTTAAATATCTCCAATGATGGAGCTTAAACAATCTCCCTAGCCAAATTATTCCAGTGCTTAATTACCGTCAGGAATTTTTTTCTAACGTTCAACCTAAAATGTCCTTGCTGCAATTTAAGCCTATTGCTTCTTGCTCCATCAACAGAGATTAAATAGAAGAATTCTTCTCCCTCCTCCTTGTAACAACTTTTTATGTACTTGAAAACTGCTAACACGTCCCCTCTCAGTCTTCTCTATTCCAGAAGAAACAAGCCTAATTTTTTTTTTCACTCTTTCCTCACAGGTCATGTTTTCTAGATCTTGACTCATTTTTGTTGCTCTTCTATGGACTTTCTTCTAAATTGTCCACATCTTTCCTGAAAAGCGGCATGCAAAAATGGACACAATAATACACTTGAGGCCTAATCAGCACAGAATAGAGCAGAAAAATTACTTATTGTACCTTAGTTACAATAATTCTGCTAATACATCCCAGAATATTGTGTGTAGGGTTTTTTGGTTTTCTTTTGGTATTTTTTAGCAACAGTGTCACACTGTTGACTCAGTCAGCTTGTGGTCCACTAGGACCCCCAGATCCCTTTCTGCAGTTCTCCTTCCTCAGCTGTGATTTCTCATGTGTGTAATTGATTGTTCCTTGCTAAGTGGAATGCTTTGTATTTGTCCTCATTGAATTTCATCCTATTAATCTCAGACCACTTCTCCAGTTGGTCTGGAGAATTATAATCTTGATCATTTGGAATTATAATCTTATCCTCCAAAGCATTTGTAACGCATCCCAGCTTGGTATCATCCCTAAATTAAATAATGACATAGAGAGTACACTTATAAAATCATTGATGAAGATGCTGAACAGAACTGGACCCGGAACAGATCCTTGAAGAACCCCATTCGTAATATCCTTCCAGCACGACAACTCATTGACTACGTCTACACTACGAGTTTTCTTGGCAAAAAATATGCTAATGAGGACTCATTTGCATGCATCATGATCTCATTTGCATATTTCTGCCAATCCATTTTTGTGCTGGGGTTTTTGTGCAAAAACAAGCAGTGTGGACTTTTTCTTTTTGCACAAAAAACCCTTTTTCCACAAGATCAGTATTCGTGACTCATGCAAATGAGTCCCTCATCAGCATTTTTTTGCCAAGAAAACTCGTAGTGTAGACATAGCCATTGAGAACTACTCTCTGAGAATGGTTATCTGACCATTTATGCACCCAACCTTACAGTAGCTTCATCCAGGTTCTATTTCTCTAGTTTGTTAATGCAAGACCATATCAAGAGCTTTGTTACTCTGTCAAATAAAGTTAATAGGTTGGTTTGACACAATTTGTTCTTGACAAATCCATGCGGTCACTTATCACCTCATTATCTTCTAGATATTTGCAAACTAACTGTTTAACTATTTGTTCCCTTATCTTTCCAGGTACGGAGGCTAAGGTGACTAGTGTGTAAGTGGCCAATATATTTCCCTTTTTATAGATGGGCACTATATTTGCCCTTTTCCAGTCTTCTGGAATATCTCCTATCTTCCATGTAATTTTGAGAATATGCATAGTGATATTTTTCTACAATTAGGAATTTACTACAAAGCATCCATGTTAACAGACACACAGGCAAGAGTGGCCCTAGGAGAGGTTTGCAGGGGATGTGTCCACCCCAAAATGTGCTTTAAACCCCTGTACCCTGTAGCCATCCCTCCCAGTGCAAGGTCACCAAAGGGTGGCATATGGCATTGACACCTTTATCTCTGCAGTTCTGCACCACAGCTGGTGATAGCACTGCTTTTAGAGCTGAGCACCTGGCCAGCAGTCATTGCTCTCCAGCTCTGAACACAGCACCTGCCACTACCAGCAGTGCAGACGTAAGGGTGCCAGTGGGTGATAATAAGCCTGCTGGTAAAAGTGCTATTTGTATGTTTGTTAATAATCACTTTTCACAGCAGACTTACTCATACCCCTTTGCCACCCTTACGTCTGCACTGCTGCTGACCATGGCTCTGCCTTTAGACCTGGGATGCTGTGAAAACTGATGTTTGTTAACATCACTTTTTACAATCTTCCAAGGTCACAAAGCAAATCACAAGCAAATCCAGTGACATTGACTAAGTAAGTATGTAAAGATTCTGGCAACACAGGGAGAGTATAGAGAACTTCAGGCTTCCCTCAATGGACCCTTGGCATGTCTTCATACCTTAAAAAATAAATCTTCAAAAGCTGTCTCTGGCTCTATGTAGTCACTAGCAGGTGCACAATTCTAGCATTACAGAATCCAAGAGGCTATATTTATTCCACTAGAAAACTGTTCTTCAGAGAGTTTATTCTGTCCCTCACAATCCAATTTCTGTGTTATGGTTATCATCCTTCAGTCAAATATGAAAGTTGTTCAAGTGCGAAAGCCCTCTAAGTATGTGACTAACAATCTTTTGATGTTTTCAATAAATTCTCCCATCACGCTTATGAAAGAGAAGTACCTGATCATCTTTTTCCAAGGAAATAAATTCTGCAGTTCTTTTCAAATTCACTAAAAGAAAATAATTACTGTTCTCAATCTAATCCCAGTAACAGTGTTGCTGAGCTGAATATTGGTAACATGTCAACTCAAAGCCCGCAATGGATGCTAAAGATGATGATGATGTAGCAAGAAGAGAAGCAATTATTCTAATCTATACTAATGTGTGTTGAATAGAATAAATTCTGCAAATTTATTAGGACAGCTGGTATAAAAGTACAAGTACAACATGCAAAACAAAAAGAAGAAGTGAAGAAGCCCTATATGCTCTCGTAAACTAAATTTTATAGTAACACACATTACAGGACTCTGGTGTAGCAGATGTGATAAACCATAAAAGCTTTAATTTAAAATTACCAAATGGGGATTTTAAAATTAGATAAGAAAATTAATAAAGCAATGCCAAAGTAGTATATAAAGACTTGCATTTTGAGAATAAGTTTTATTCATAGTCCCATATTTTCAGTTTTCAATGTACAGCTGATGTCTGTGTTAATATATGACAGCATCATAGGCTATGTCTAATTAATTCTGGTCCACAAGAAGGCAGGTTAATAAAAACATGGTTCTGCAGGCTTCTGGCTTTCATTTTAATTATTGCATCAGTTAAACTTATTAGGATAAAAATACTGGAACCTTGTCTATATAATGTCTCCATTCAGTACAGCTGAACTGATGAAAAATTTATTTCTGAATTTCCTCAGCACAGACATAGCTCAGAAGATGTCATGAAGGAAGCTGGCACTTTTGCAAAAGGATAGGGGACAAAGACAGAATCTGCAACCATATGCACTATCTTTGTGGAGCACAGTATTAACTTGCTGAATGTTAAATGGATCAGCGCCCCCTTGCCTCTGTCTTCCCCACCCTGCACAACAAGCAGAAGGTTCCCAGAAGGCAGCTCTGAGACTCTGGGCAGGAGCAGCACTGCAGCGTGGGGAGGGGCAGCTGAAGTGCCAGCACTTGATAGTCTCCCAGACAAACCAGTCAGGATAACCTGTCAAAGGCTCCAAGATCCACCACTAGATCCCAATCTACTGGTTGGTAACCACTGCTGTAGGCTGATAGGATAACCCTCCTCATTGAATGGAATACAATGTTCTCCAAGAACAAAAAACAGCGCAGGATAATTACTGCAGTCCATAGGAATATAAAACAGCACCAGAACAGTATCACACTTTGGGGTAATTTGCATATATTGAATCAAGACAGGCTTCAAGAAACAGAGGAGACAAATAAGGAACTTATGATATAAAGGGGCAGCTTAACCCAACAGAGGGGTCTTCTTTTTGATTCAACAATTGAATAAGGCTTTTTGATCAAAGGGGGACACAACCATGCTAAAAGGTTTAGAACCTGCCAGGATCTCCCTAGGACTAATGTGGGGTACTGGTCAAGTATTTAGATTATTTTACTCTTTTATATGTTTTCTCTATATATTTTTCTCCTAAAAAAAATGTGCTGTTTTGAAGAACTGCTTGGTGACTTATAACCATTGGTATTCCTTGATCATAACCCTGGAAAAAACACAAAATGCAAACGCATTGCTGTCACAGATCTTAGACACAAAGGGAGGCAAAGCCTGTGTTTCCTTTCCCAGCCTAATAATACCTTCTCATGCCTTTAATTAAACTTTGACCTAGTCTGCAGTACAAAAGGTTTTCCAGTAACAACAATACCAACGATCCCTCCTAAAACGCTTTTGTCAGGATAACTTACACCTGTTCCCTGAGCGAAACAAGTTATACTGGCAAAAGCACTTTTTTGCCAGTATGAATGTGTCTTCACTAGAGTTTCTGGCTAGTGTTTTAAAAATGTGTTAAATAAATCACCCTCCTCAAAGCAACATCATTCCGGCAAAAGTTTAAAAGTAGAGACATGGCCTTTGCCTATTTGCTCCAGACACCTAACTACATCCTTCAACATTGGTCTCAAGAAAAATCACCCATATACTTTGCTAGATCTGTGGCTGGAAAATTTCAGCAGCAGTTTTCAGTTATCTCTTAATGAAATGGTAAGGCAAACAGGATTTAAGGTGCATCTGAGATGAACTAACTTGAGCAGCTGAATATGTTGTCAAATATTTTAAAAATAAAATTGACATTCCTGTTCCAGAATATGTTTTATGCTTAGCTCCTCTTAAGTAATTAGATGCTATGTTAGTAACTAACATTAAGATTGATCACACTTCAAATGTACACCCATTTGATACACATCGTTTAAAAAGTAAACCATTTGATGATGCTTACCCTGCTGGACGAGTAGCCATATCTAACAAAATACTCTTCCACTCCCTTCGCTTAAATTGCCATATACGTGCTGTCCCATCACGGCTTCCGCTCACAAATCTACAGAAGAAAAATTACCATTCAATATCAATCAGAGGTAAGACAACCTGTATGAAAATAGTTTATGGTGAGAAAGTACTATCAATCATTAAATTTTTAATTCTGTAATTTATTACACAAGCACAGTAATATACCTATTTCAAGAGTTGCACTACTGATTTTGAGTGAAACATGGCAAAATTCACTTTCCAGCCCTTCCTTACTCAATTACTTACTGGAATTAAGTCCCTATACACATCTGTACATGGATCATGTGGCACCTTCTCATGGTCTTTCCATTTACCACTCTTTGCTCTGCTGAATGTGGGACCACAGTCGAGACATCAGGGTAACTCTATGCCAGGGGTGAGAACCTCCAGTGCACTGGCCTCATCCAGTTCATGAGTGTGAGCCGCTGGCAAGCCATCACACTATTTGTTTACTTGAGCGTCTGCAGGCACACAGCCCTGCAGCTCCCAGTGGGCGCAGTTCACAGTACCAAGCTAGAAGGAGCTGCAGGAAATGGTGCAGACCAGGCCACCGTTTCCCACATCTCCTGTTGCCCAGGAACGATGAATTGTGACCCTGGGGAACAGCGAGTGGCCATGCCTGCAGATGCTCAAATAAACAGTCTGGCAGCTCGCCAGCGGTTAACCTTGACAAACCATCTTATGGCCCATGAGTCGGAGGTTCCCAACTTCTGTTCTATACAGATGCTGAGCCAATGCCTCATCCTCTCACCCAGTCCAAGCACAGAAGCTAAGTTATATAAAAGACTAAGATACCAGGAAAGTAGAAATTAGCAGTAAAGACACCTTAAACAAGAAGAAAAAAAGGATTATTAACCTTTCATAACAGTTGTTCCTTGAGTGTGGTGTTCACATCCATTCCAATGAAGGTGTGCATGTGTTGTCGGAAACTTTTCCCTAGCAGCCTCCGTAGGGTCATCCAGGGAGCCCACTGGAGTGGCAATGATATATGGTGCTATATATGAACCTGCCGACCCACCCCTCCTTCAACTCCTTCTTGCCGGCTACACCGACTGAGGGGAAGGAGGATGGGTATTGGAATGGACATGACCACCACATCATCAAAGAACAGTTACAAAAGGTTAGTTACCACTTTTTCTTCTTAGAGTACTTGTTCATGTCAATTCTAATTCTGAACTCAAGGTGGTGGGGTCAGAGTCAGTTATCCGTGACTGCAGGACTGCCCCATCCACAGTGTTATCATCTCAGGCTTGTTAGTCAATACCATACTGGGCCGTGAACATGTGGACTGAAGACCAGGTAGCTGCTCTGCAAGCGTCCTGAGTAGGAACTTGAACTAAGAAGACTGTCGAAGAGATTGTGGCCCTTGTGGAATGTGCGGTAATTGCAGGGGTTGGGGCACCTGCTAACTCACAGCACTTATAGATACAGTCTGTGATCCATAAAGAGATGCATTGAGAGGAAACTAAGCCCTCTCATGCACTCTGCAATGACAACAGAAGTTGAAGTTACTTCCTAAAAGGTTTTGTGCTCTCTACAGAAAAAGTGAGCACTCCACGGACAGGACATGTAGCAAGTGCAGCAGCTGTTGCCGTACATAGGTATGTGGTTTACTGTAGAATGCAAGTAGGAAAATATCCTGGCTTAAGTGGAACTGTGACACCACCTTGGGAAGGAAAGCCAGGTGAAGCCTGAGCTACATCTTTTCCGTATGGAAGACTGTATAGGGTGGTTCAGATGTGAGCACCCTCAAGTCAGAGACCCTTCTGATGAATGTAATCGCCAACAGAAGGGGTACCTTCCACGAGAGACAGAGGAGCGAGCAAAAAGCTAGCAGCTCAAAAGGTGGATACATCAACTTTGAAAGGACTAAGTTACGGTCCTACATGGGCAGTAGTTGCCTCACCTAAGGAAAGGATCTATCTAGCCCCCTTGGGGAAATGCCTCACCAGGGGATTTATGAAAACTAAGTGACCGCCTTCCCCAGGGTGGAATGCTGAAATAGTTGCAAGATGGACCATACCCAAAAAAAGGGTTAAGCCCTGATCCTTGAAGTGGATCATATATTCAAGGATAAAAGGGATGGAGGCCTGTGTGGAGGAGACCTGGTGCTCAGCACACCAGAATGAAAATCTCTTCCACTTAGTCAAATAAGTGGCTCGAGTGGACAGTTTCCTACTGCTTAACAGGATCTGTTGGACTTGAAGGAAACACTGGAACTCTGTAGCACTCATGGGGCTTCCATGCCATGAGGTTCCGGGACGGATGGTCCAGGTGACTCAGGTGGCTGCTGTCCTGGGATATCAGGTCTGGGTAAAGGGAGAGCTCTATGTGCAACTGCACTGACATCCCCAGGCGCGCAGTATACCAATGCTGTCATGGCCAGACCAGCACCAGCAGGATTACCTGGGCTGCCTCCCTGCAGATTTTGAGAATTACTTTGTGAATCAGGGGAAAGGGAAGGAAGGTGTACAAAAGCCATCCCGTCCACAGAAGTGTGAATGAGTCCACCAGTGACCCTGAACTGAAGCCCCTGAATTAGCAGATTTCTTGTCAGCGTCTGTCACAAACAGATCCGTCCAGGGAGTTCCCCAGAGATGGAAGATGAAGAGGAAAACATCTGTCACCAACCATTCAAGGGTGAGAAAGGACCTGCTTGGGCAGTCAGCCACTACATTCCTGACCCACCAGGAGATAAGAAATCTCCAGATGAATGGAATGGGCTATACAAAAAACTCCCATAGGAGGAGACCTTCATAGTACAAGGGGAAAGATCTCGCACCGCCCTGCTTGTTGACATAAAACATGGTGGCAGTATTGTCTTAGTGGCATGAAGTTAGTGTTCCATAGTGGCATGAAAGATCTGCTGAAACGAACCACTCTGAGCTCCTTGACATTGATGTTCAAGATCCTCTTATCACCTGATCACCTACCCCGGATTCGCAGGTCAGTCCCCCCAGGTACGCTCCCCATCCCAGATGTGACATGTCTTTGACGAACATCATCTCTGGCTGGAGGGCCTGAAAAGAGGCCCCCGCACATACCACTCAAGGGTGCACCCATCACAGCAGGGTCTGGAGGACCACCAGTGGAACGGTAATTACGTGATCCAAGCTGGATCCTGGAGCAGTCTGAGCCTTCGTCTGACGTGTGTAACCATGTAAATGAATGCTGCCATGTGACCAAGTAAGCTCGGGCAGCTCCTGGATATCATGGGGTACCGGTGTAGCAATTGAATGAGGCACATGGCCTGGTGGTCTTGGAATCTAATATCACCCCAATAAACTCTACTCTGAGTAGGGATGAGAGTGGACTTCCCTATGTTGAGAAGTATACCTAACCTCTGAAACATGTACTTTACCAGGCTAACATGTGCCTCTCTCTGCTCATTGGAGTGGCCTTCTCAGCAGCTAGTCATCAAGGTAGAGATAGACCTCTACCCTCCTCACAAAGAAGAAAGCAGCCACCACCACCATGCACTTCAAGAAAACACAGGGAGCTGTGGAAAAGCCAAAGGGGAGTACCATGAACTGGTAATGCACCTGACTTACCACAAACCAGAGGAAGTGTCTGTGGGGTCAGTAAATGGCTATGTGGAAATGAGTGTCCTTCATACTGAGGGCTACATACCAATCTTCTAGATCCAGGGAGGAGACAGTGGAAGTGAGCGAAAGTATGGAGAACTTCAGTTTCAACAGGAACTTGTTGAGACCATGGAAATCCAAGATGGGCCTGACCACCTTTCACTTTTGGAATGAGGAAATAGCAGGAATAATATCCTTTCCTTCTGAACTCCCGAGGAACCTCCTCTATTGCCCCCACAGCTAGAAGTGACTGCACTTTCTGCTAAAGAAGCTGCTTGCGAGATGGGTCCCTGAAGAGGGATGGGCAGTGAGAGGGTGGTGACAGGGTGGCAGTGAGTGGAAACTGGAGCAATATAGCCAGGATTCAACAGCCCTATGTAATGAGGGCCCTTGCTTGGTAGAAGGAGGATAGGCCGCTGTCAAAACAGGGGAAGAATACAAGGTAGGTACTGGTCCCATCAAACATCCCATCAAAATCTGGTTTGGAGGTCAGAGGGAATTCTGCACCTGTTATAACAGCCTCTATGCCTATATGAGTCCTAGCAGAGTCAGGGGTAGAACTGGCGCTGCCAGTACTGTTGTTGCTGGGGCGGTCTGAAGGGTTTCCTCTGTGTGACCGGGATGTGCATCCTCAGAGAATGTATAGTGGTCCTTGATATCCTTCAGACTACGGAGACAGGAATCGATTTGCTGAAAGAACAGTCCGAAGCCATCAAAGGGGTGGTCCTGCAAGATTTGCTAAATCCCTGAAGGGAGGCCTGAAGCCCGTAACCAGGCCAAATTTCACATAATGTTCCCTGTAGCCAATCAGCATGCCACTGAGTCGCCTGCATCCACAGAGGCCTAGGGGGCCTCTTCTGCACGAGAGCAGGTCTTTAAACTTTTGGGATGAATCCCAGCTATTAAAGTTGTACCTGCCGAGGTTGGCTATCAGCAGCTGGAGTTCTCCCACAGCATATACTTTCCTCCAGAAAATGTCAAGAAACTTCACCTCGTTGGCCTTCGATGCTGAAGCTAGATGGTTCTGCTGCTTCCACTCGTTCACAGCGGAAACCACCAACGAATATGGAGAGGGATGTGAGTACAGATAACTGTACCCCTTGGATGAAACATAGTATTTCCTCTCCATGTCTCTGACTGCCGGGGGATGAAGGCCAGGGTTTGCCAGATTGTGAGATTTTTCTCTACTGTCTTAATGAAGGGCACGGCTACCCTGAATGGCCCTTCTTGGGTCAGACTGTCCACAAAGAAACCTCCATCTTAATCACCTCTTCCACATGAATTCCCATATTACGGGACATCCTGCAGAGAAGGTCTTAGAGAGCTCTGTGGTCTATTGGGGGAGGTCCCAATGTGGATGCTCCAGCCCCCACCGGTTAACCTTAACGGGTAAGTCTCATCCATTAAGGGTGCACACACCTTCACTGGAACTGATGTGAACAAGCACTCAAAGAAGAACAATCCCTGAACTAATCTGGATCTGTGTATTTTGTCATAGCTGTTATACCACCTAAATTGAACCTCTCTCTCTCTTACGGCTTGAGTTAAAAAAAAAAAAAAAAAGGTATTTCTCTTCCAAACTCAGTTTAGAACATGATGCAATTGCATATTAGAACACTAAATTTCGGGGCAGTGGGGAGAGAAGGGTGGCATGATCACCTTCCTAATGAATTTTAATTTCTTACCATCTTTCATGTCAACCATCTAGAAGAGCTTTACAGATTACTATAATATTTATAAAAATATATATATACTCATATATTTCAGGATAATCAGAGAAATACTGTCCAGAACTTTCTTCCTTTCCCCACCTGACTGCTGCCACTTATAAAAATGTTCTTTAAGTAGCCTTCCAGGACAATGGTTAAAGTATACTACAAATATTTCTAAAGTTCTACCGAAGCACCTTTCATTCTTCAGAACACACAAAAAATTGATCATAACTAACCAAGCATTAGGCACTCATAATGAAAATGATGATAAAGAGAAAGTGACAAAGATTTTAATTAAATATAATGATGACCCATAAAAATTACCAAATATTGCAGATTACCCTTTAAATGTAAAGAGGTGAACATAGAAAGCTTTAAAATGTATGAAAAGTATTTCTAACAAACTCTAGAAAACAGATGACATTTGGAAATTATTTTTCTGAGGTTGCAAAAATTGTTCTGAAATAGAAACATACAAATATTTGCTTGCTTACCTGTTACTAGTGTTAGAAAACTGAATGCTGTCAACTTTGTCCTACATAAAGAACATAAAAATTACAAGTGAATTCAAGCTACTAAAACAATGAAATCAAGTATTTAAATAACTTTTAAACATATTTACCGTATGAAACTCCAACTCTGATATCTTCTCAGGCTGACCTGATCCAAAAAAATAAACCCTAATGATGTGATCTGTACTTCCAGTGGCCAA
Source organism: Pelochelys cantorii (assembly GCA_032595735.1). Taxonomy (NCBI): domain Eukaryota; kingdom Metazoa; phylum Chordata; order Testudines; family Trionychidae; genus Pelochelys; species Pelochelys cantorii. The sequence continues at coordinate 59,057,254 of CM064328.1, read as the reverse complement.
AAACATTCCACCTAAGAAAGAAAAGCACAAGTAAGCAATATTCATGACAAAAGAGGTAAATTTGTCAATGACCTTAAATATATTGTTTATTTCATTAGCATAAAAATGTATAGCTGTGTTCATTATGACTAATATACAGAATTTCACAAAAAAATTAAGACACCAAGCATACTATAAAATTTTACATTTACACAAATAAGACTGCTAATTTTTCCTCAAAACAATACTAAACAACTGTTTTTTTTTAATAAATTAACTTTTCATACGCAAAGCAAATGTAGGTTTTTCATTAAAGAGGACACAGACAAAGGAAGCCAGTTTCCAAACTCAACAGTAGATTTGATTTTCTCTGGTCATTGGAAGCAGAATTTTCAAAGGTGTGCAACTGACTTAGAAGCTTAAGTCTAGTTTTCAACTCTAATTGCCGAAATCCCTTGTAAATTTGGTACATGATGTCTAAACAAATCCTTTGAATCTCTCTTTTATGCATAGTAAACATTGCACTTGGAGGACACTAAATCACAAACACATTAACACACGACCTTATACCTAATGATATCTAAGGATTCCCATACAGCAAACACAAACCATCTAAACACACAATATGAAAATCCATTATTATTAATAATAATTCTTAACTTATAAGGCATGTTTCTTCAGTAGATCTCATCAAATTAAGTAAGCACTAATACTACATTTTACTAATCTCTTTAAATGCCTTATTATAAATATTTATATTAAAGAGGTAGGAAAGAAAAAAGAAAATCCTTTACCAGCACTAAAAGAAGAACAGATCATTTGAACTCCGGGGCGAGGACGTTCCATAAACTTTGTTGGCCTCGGACTATAAACATGAAAATAATTAAAACAAATAAAATAATTTTCCTGGGGATGTTAGAGTCAGAAGCGAGTCTGTATCTCAAAAATAAATACAAAAGTACAAAATTAAACATGAAGTAACAGGTAGCTAGCCATTTATAAACAGTTTAATGTCACTATGCTTCATGATCTGTGGAAATTAGACCCTCTAGATCTGTGGTGTTCAATCAGTTCTGAAACAGCAGTCACTAGCCAAACAGCCACATTGTTCAAGCCAACTAGCCAAACTCAACTGCCCAAACAGCCACATGTGGCTAGCCTGCTGGACACCACGGCTCTAGATGGCCGATGATACGCATGTATCACACTTAAGTAGTTGCAATATATTCTTACACAAAACTATGCCCAAAGTTACTTTTAAGAAAAAGAGATGGACATCTGGACCATGGTCATTCATAGCTCTGTGCTTTAAGCCAACGAATACCTTGATTCCACTGTCTTCATAGAGCAAAAGCCTGCTTACAATGCACAAGAAAATGAAACTAAGTTGTTTCAAAAAAGGTATGCTGAATAAAGGAACGGATAATTAAAATAGACTTGACTTTGCAGAAAACCTATATTCTTTGTAGATAGCATTGGCATCACATTGCTTTGAAATTTCCAAAAGCATCACAATCTCCTATGTAATTTCATATATTTTTCATCCTGTTCCCTTTTCAACATTTCAATGTCTGATATGAGTAGCAGAAATGGCAACTAGAGTTTTAATGGTCCAATCCTGTGACATAATTTTTTTTAAATCATGAAAATCCAAACATCTGCTCTCTCAATCCTCATTCTCTGATTTTACATATACACTGAAGAAGTCTCGAAACAGTAGTTTTGTACAATGTACCATCTGCAATACGAGAGCTCAGTAGAGAGCAGCAATCACACATACCAGTGTCCTTATTGTAGTTGATTATACTAAACTCTTAATACTGACATTCAAATTATGTAGGCTTTCCTGTCACAATGAATCCACACCTTACTGAAAATTTATTTCTAAAAGTAGTGAAGGCCACAGATTCTTGACACTAGGGGTTTTTTTTGTCCCCTAATGGAGACAAACCAGACCTGTCAATAAGTGGCTTCACCTCAGAAAAGCCTGGTCGCTATGACACACTCTCAACCAAGAATATCTCTAACCAATATATTACTACTACCAGTCCCCATACTAAGCATAGATTGCAAGAAACAGATGTGAAGTGCCAATTAATAATCCTATATCTTTTTCTAACACTCCATTCAAAGTGGGCTAGCTTAATAACCCTCATTATTCCAAAAATGAAACATACATGTGTTTTCCTATTCTTGTTTTGTAATGAGAGCTACAGCTCCATAGCACTGGCATTTTCACAAAAGCATCCATTCAGGGTAGGAAAAATATATGTGCAAAATAGAATAACCCTTTCTTAATTGTTATTGGTACACACATTTTTCAAGGGTGGTATCAACCGGTGATTAACTTCCCAACTTGCAGAACTTGGAGAAAGTTTGCATAGAGGGCCAAGTGGCTTGTTTTATAGATTCTCTAACATGGCATGAATCTGTCCACTGAGTTATCACAGATGTGAAAAACAGTGAGCATTCACACAAACTCTGATTTTGGAAGAGGTAGCTATACTTGGACTTTCTGGACTCTGTCCACCATGGGCCTGGACACCCCACAAGCAGGGGCTGCTCCAACCAACTCACTGCAGGCCTGGCTCACCGCAGGAAAGGAGCTGCTCCAGCCCAGCCGGTGCAGCCCTTGCCGGGGGAGGAGGGGAGGAAACAGGGGCTATTCTGGCTGGAATCGGGCGGTGCCTATGCTCGCCCCCCCTTTAATCGGTTAAACAGTCAAACAATATTTAACCAGTTAGCCAAGCCAATGAAACGGGATTTTATATCTCTAGCAACCAGTTTTTACTGTATTTGCTGCTGTTTTTGACCATATTCTCCACACAATACTTCACAGTATCTGAACACTGCATTCCTCCAGGCTGACATCTGTGATGATACCTTTCCTGACAAGTTCATCTATTGTGACGCTCAACTGATCTGCTTGGATTAATCCAATATCTGAACACCACATTAGATTCCTCAACAGATATACCTTCACTCATGAACTTAAAAAGTAACAAATAGTCTGGTAGCACTTTAAAGACTAACAAAACATGCAGATGGTATCATGAGCTTTCGTGAGCACAGCTCACTTCTTCAGCTGTGCCCACAAAAGCTCATGATACCATCTGCATGTTTTGTTAGTCTTTAAAATGCTACCAGACTATTTGTTGTTTTTTAAGTTTATCCTGTACAGACTACCTCGGCTACCTCCTGAAGCTTTTCTTCACTGGTGAGTTACTACTGAGAGAATTCTGTGGCAAAAATTAAAAATTCTGCACTAATAATATTTTTTTCACGCAATATTTAAAATTCTTCAAATTTTGTCAATCAATAAATATGGAGTCTCCAGCATGGCAGAGGGGAGCACAAGCTACAGGCTGCATAGAAGTGGGAGCTCACCCTGCAGCACTCACTGCACTGGGACATGGACTTGGTATTGAGCTGCACCTTACCCAAATGCCCCAAGACCCAGCCCCTCTGTACCAGGCACACCAAGTATGGACAGACATGCTCAGCCTGGCAGAATCCAAGTGTGGTTTTTTTGGGGGGGGAAGGGGGGAAAGGGAGCGAAGAATCTAGGTGTGGGGTGACAGGGTTTTATGTGGGGCAAACTGGGTATGGTTAGCTCCGTAGGGATTTGAGTGTCTGGGGGATCTGATGTAAAGGGGCTCATTGTGGGGGTTCCAGATGCAGGGACAATGGGACTCTGCTAGAGGGTGCAAGGGGCTCAGCAACGGAATTTGAGTGAGGATGGACAGAACTCAACAAGAGGTCTGGGTGTAGGGAAATTAGTAGAGGGGTTGGGGGGCTGGTGGGATGGGGACCTAGAAGCAACTGCTTGGGAATCTGGATGGGGGGAGGTGGAAATCTGGGGGCTCACTAGATGGGTAGTTTGGGTAAAGAGAGATGGGATTCAGTGGGGGTCCAACTGTAGAAGGTGAAGCTCAACACAGTGGTGGTTTGGGTGTGCGGGCATTTGGTGGAGGGGGACTGGTATATGAGGGTCCAGATTAAGGATGTTAAGGACTAGTCGACTATCTAATAAGCAAATGCTTATCGTACAGTCAGTCAACTAGTCGATCTCCCCCTCCCCCGCTGCCTATCAGACAGAGGAAGCAAAGAAGGGAAAGAGGGGGTGCTTCAAAGCGGCAGCACCGCACAGCTGATCCCGGGATCAGCTGTGCGGCGCTGCCGCTTTGAAACGCCGAGGCAGTGTTCAAATGGGCAGCACCAGCACAGCTGATCCCCGGCTCAGCTGTGTGGCAGTGCCCCTTTGAAACGTCACCACGGCATTTCAAAGTGGCAGCGCCCCATAGGGCCCGGGGTCAGCTGGGACTCCCCAGCTGACCCCGGGTTCCACATGGCATTTCAAAGCAGCACAGCAGCATGGAGCCTGGGGTCAGCAGAGGACTCTAAGTCCCCCGCTGGTCCCAGGCTTCATGAGGGCACTTCCGCTTTGAAATGCACAAGAGCCATCGCTGGGGACTCTTGTACATTTCAAAGCTGCTGGCCCCAGGCAGCAGGCAGAGTTCCGCATTCCTCCTTTGAAAGGTAGAAGAGCCCCAGTGGGGGCCCTTGTACATTTCAAAGGACGAGTGGGGAAGTGCCTATCGACTAGTTGAGTCGTCAATGGAAATTCCATTGACTACTCAACTAGTAAATTAATCGTTAGTTAACATCCCTAGTCCAGATGCATGAGGATGGAGTCAACAGCTGAGCAGCTCCCCATACACTGACCCCTTACCCCATGGCTGAGGAACAATGGGGGTGGAGCTTAGGGTTGTAGCCAGGGCAAGTTTAGGGAGTGGGTCTGACTTGGTTCAAGCTACTCCTTTCACAGGAACAGCAACTCCCATCCACCCCAGCCCAGCCCAGCCAGAACTAGCAGTTGAGCCCAGAATAGAGTAGCAGCTACCAGCTGAACCATCCTCAGCCCTGCATTTCCCAAGGGCCCCCTCCCGCCCAGTGATTTCACTTTCTGCCAGCCGCTCCAAGTGCCCAAAAGAATATCCACATTGCTGGGGAGGGGTGCATGACTGCTCTTGAGGTTTCACTTGGCTTCCCCTTCAGAAAGTAATTTTTCTGCATGGGAGCAAAGAAATGTGCAGGGGACATGAATTCTGCACATGTGCAGTGGTGCAGAATTCACCCAGGAATAGTGAATGAAGAGACTGAGTGAAGAACAAGAAGAAAGTCTACAGTGTCTTCGTAAGAACACAAGTCCACTGAGGAACAGCTGTTCAGGAGGCTACTGATCACAGAAGCATGAGAACATGGGTTGTTGACCATTTTGGTCAGATTTCAGGGCTTCTCTAATCTTTCTTACACAAGGAATACATTTTAGAGAGACATATTTTTCTTGACTTTAAAGAGTGCAAGCGGCCAGAGATATTAACTAACTTCACCAAATGAATCAAAGCTGTGGCTCTTCAGCATAATTTCTCCATGGCCCTTCCTCTGGGTGGAGCTTGAAAAAGGTAGATATCAAGGAATAGGCAGACATGGAAATTCTGCTGTCTGAAAGCTGCCATTAATCCTATCAACACTTTCAGAAACACTTGCAGGGCTGCTAGCAAACCAAAATACAAGGACATTACTAGAGTGCTCCTACAGCAAAGCACAGAAAGTATCAGTGATACCGATGAATTATGAGAGGGAGCTGGGCTTCCTTCAGATCTACCATGTCATTAGGTGCCCCATACTGGTATAAGCTAATGTAAATATTAAAAGTCTCCACCTTGTGTTCTAATTTCTTCATTAATCTGTTGAGATATTACAAAAATGAAGAACTGATTTTTATCCCACTATGACCAACGAGATACAGTAAACATCTCAACTCCTTTCTGGAAACAGGGAGAAGTTTAGTCACTCGCACTCATGGAAAATAAAGGATGGCTATTTGCACGTTCAATCTCTTTTGTGGCTCCTTTGACAAATGGGATGGGGTAAATCTGAAGAGACACAAAGAATATTCCTTTTTAACTCTTTCCCTAGTCCACTTGTTCAAATTCATTAGCAGTCAGTAAGCTGCTAACTCAAGAAGCTGCCTGCCAATTGGGATTCTACCCTCGACTGAGCAAAAATCATGAGGCTTGCTTAAAAGAGCCTCAGGTTAAACTGAAGAATTCAACTCTGACATGGATGGCTTCTATATTTTTCTGGTGAAGCTGAAATCTTTTCTGTATGTTTTTTTTATATTAGTCAGCATGAAAGGACTGCAAAATCAGGAATAAAACCCATAGGTTCTCTTTGTCTGACTTGTTCTGGGCCACGATCTTTGACATTTCCACTGAATCTGCTACCATTTTATCAACAGTTTCACCAAACAGCTTACATCAAGTATCATTAAGTAGCCACAGATCTCCCTTCCAGTCCTAGAGTCATAGGTTAGAGTGCTACTATAATGTAATCCATTACCCTAGCTGAGTACCAGAGATCCTCCTGAAAGGTGTCAGATATGAAGGCAGCAGCTAAAAACATCTTTTTCAGAAATTAATCCTGAATAAAAAGTATTCTGTAGTCTAGAATTGTCCGCTGGAAAATCAAGTAGATGCAGCCAAAACTCTAAGGATAGCTGACAAAACTTCATAATTTCTTCACTGTTAATTAAATCACCCTTTGGGTCACTTGGTAATAGGTTCCCTTTTATTGGAACGGTTATGATCTTGACTAAAGAGAAAAGGACTGCATCAACCTTTGGAAGGGAGACCAAATCTGATTTTGACTTGTGGATACTGTAACATAGGTTAACCTCTCTTCTCAATTTTTTGGCCTTTCCTGCAAGCTCCTATTCCTCCTGAATAATTTTCCTCTATGGGAGGATTTACAGATATAAAGATTCTAAACTGAAACCAAAGGAATAATATTGCTTAATTTTCTCAATTTCTGTATTAGATTGGCTTTTCTGTATGCAAATCTACTCTGGAAGCAAATCCACTATAAACACTGCCCTTTTAAGCATCATAAAATAATCAGTAGGGAATAAAAAGTTTGTCCTGGATTCACTTTTCATTGTTTTAAAGTCAGATCTGAGAGCTGACACTCATACCAAAAATAGTACGCTTCATCGCATTTATGAGAAGCAAATTTCAACTCTGCATCTTTGAGTGGTGCATCTTCTAGAGGGAACCACCAAGTCAAGTTCCTTAGACTATGAAGATGTCTGGAGGGGTTTTTCTTTCCCCCTTAATGCTCTTTCCATTGCCAGAAATGACACTTTAAGGCTTATTCCTCCTTTTTCTATCTCAGAGTTATGACAGGGAAAATATAGGTCCAGAGCAGATTTGTATTTTTTTATTGCAATGATTTAAATAGCCTCAATGATCAAACTCTGCTTTTTCTTATGCTGACCGTGAGACTTCTTTTCAGATGGAAAAAGAATTCAGATGGAGTTGCCTGGATATTGCACTGTGGTGACCCTTCCATGTAATCTTCCACCTTGATAAAATGATTCAGATTGAATATTTGAGCTAAATGGGGTCCAAAAAGAGAGATACCAAAATCCAATGCTTCACTTAGGGGAGATTCCCAAACATATATTGATCTCTACCTAAGGGAGACCAGGTTCCAACCTTGGAGATGAGCAGGAAGTCATTAGCACATGTGCTGGACTGCAAACAGCTGAGCTGACAATTATGAAGAGTAGCTCTGCGCACATTGGAGTAGAACTGAATGGAAAGAGACTGACCCTAGAAATTCCTTTTCGTTGATAAATTATAAGACCAGAATGGGACCATTGTGATCATCTTGTCTGAAGCCCCACTAGCATAGGCCTTAGAATTCCTCAAAATAATTTCTATAACGTATCTTTCAGAATAACATTGTCTTGGTTTAAAAATGATCAGTTATAGAGACTCACCACATCCATGTTCAAATGGTTAATCACTCTGTTTAAAAGGACACTATTTCCAGTCTGAATTTGTTTACCTTCAATTCCAGTTATTGAATCATGTTATATCTTCCTCTGCTAGACTGAAGAGCCCACTTTTTAATACTTGTTCCCCATATAAGTTCTTCTAGGTTGTAATCAAGTCATCCCTTAACTTTGTCTTTGCTGAATTAAATAGATTGCAATCCTTGAGTCCAGTTCTAAAAGGCATATTTTCAATCCTTTAATTATTCTCGTGACTCTTCTCTAATTTAGCAAAATCCTTCTTGAATCGTGGACTCCAGAATTGGACATAATATTCCACCAGTGGTTGACCAGTGCCAAATACAAAGGTAAAATAATCTATTTAGTCCTATTCAAGATTCTTCTGTTTATGCATCCCAGGATTGCATAAACTTTTGCCTACAACATCATACTGGGAACTTGTGTTCATCTGATTATACACCGTGACTCCAAAATCTTTTTCAGAGTCATTGAGACCTTCAGCAAATATGATCTACATTCCTTGTTCCTTAATGTATACATTTAGCTATATTTAAATGCATAAACCTTAATCATACTGAATGAGTGCTTTTGCTATTGGATACAAGTTCTTGCCTTGCTGATTTTAACACATTTGACTTTAGTTTAGCATGCTTCAGAGATAACAGTAGAATGGAGTCTTATTGCCATCTGATGAGTATATCATCTGTTTTTCCCCCAAATACAGAACAGAAATATAGACTGAATGCTTCTACCTTTTCTGCATGATTAATAATTCTACTATTGCCATATAGTAATGGATCAACACCCTTGACATTTTTTTTGGTTCCTTTGGTTTAAAAAGCCTATTTTGCTGTCCTCAGCTCTGATGGTCAAGATTTTGCCATCTCTCTCAGCTTCCCTTATCAGTTTTCTACAATTCCTAACTTCTGATTTATATTAATTATTAACCAATTCCACATTTTTTCAACACGTTTGTTGTTTTGTTTTTACAGCTGCCTTTGCTTCCCCACTAAATCATGTCTTTTTTTAACAGCCCACACAGCTTCGATTGTAGCACTGCCACTTCTGAAGTATCTAGTAAGATGTTCTTAAGTGATTCCCAATTATCATTCAGATTTTTCTGATTGCATCTTCCTCATACCTTATTCAGATAATTGTTTTCAGCTTTGTGAAATTAGCTCCATTAAAGCACCAAGTATATATATTTTACTGGTCTAGATTTTACTCCACTTATGCACTATAAATGTGATAATGAAAATGATAATTCTGGTCAGCTGCCAAGACTGCAAAGAGCAGAGACTTTTGGCTGCTTAAACCAAATATACCTTATGGCATGGATCTGTGGACCTCATTACAAATAATCCAGTGCAAATTCCTAGTCTCATGGAAATTCTTAGTATAATTTCAGTCAACAATTTAAAAGGTGGAAAAACTTTTCAACTTAGAAAGCCCATTGGCCTCAATCAAAATTCACTGCAGCCATTAGCATTCAAGAATATTAGTTTAACTTAAAGTTTTTACATTGAAAAAATATGCATTAAAACACTTCTCGGTCCCAACTGTGTCCACCCACATTATTTTATATTATATACTAAGACTTTAAAAAGCACTTGGGGCTCAGAATCTCAGCTAACCCAATTCATGCCAGCCAAGTATCTAGCCACTTGATGGTTAGAGGGCAAAGGTAGCCCACTGTAATGTCAACTGATGTCTACAGATTTAAGTGTAGGGGCAGGGACACAATAATAGGAAAAGACCATAAGGCATAACGGCAAATACACTAAAAAAAAAAAAAAAAAAAAAGAGGAAAAAAAAGACTCTTGACTATTTGAATAGTTCTAAAGAATTAGAAGCAGGAAATGTCCAGAAGACGACAAGAATCACAGAGCAGAATATGAGTGAGGACCCAATATTAAATGCAAACAGCAGAAAGAGATACCAAAGAAAACTAATGATAAATCAGAGGCAAAAACCTTAATGTCAGATGACAGTTTGAACTTGACCCATATCTTGGGCGGAGGCAAACTAACTGCAGATATCAACACTAGATGATAAACTGGGACTAAGAATTTATTTAAAAAATAAATATTGACAATTTTAAAAAATCAGATGGATTGCAAAATTCTATGTAGACTATTACTTAGAACATGCTTGAAAGCTTGTCTTTCACCGAAGAAAAGGAACAGGCCTACAACTTGCAAGTACTGAAGGAAGGCAGGATCCTCCTCTACAACTGTCCAAAGATCCCTCCCTGAGGGAACAGAGGACCTGCTTCCACTACACTATGAGAGTCCAGTCATCTGAAGAAGTGGGCTGTGCCCACGAAAGCTCATGATATCATCTACATGTTTTGTTAGTCTATAAAGTGCTACCAGACCATTTGTTGTTTTTTAAGTTTATCCTGTACAGACAAACTCTGCTACCCCCTGAAGCTTCTGACTATATACTTGGTTCATTTGTGTTAATTCCCATTGTTCTGTTCATAAGCTATCCCTGAAGGGAAGAGACCCGTAACTAAATTCACTGGAGAGCCAAGGTGCCAGGGGAGGCAGCCGCTGCTCCAAGCTGAGAGTTACTGCACCACACCTGATCACAAAGCGGTGCCAGGCAGTGAGATGACCCCATTCATGCTTTTTTGTTCAGTCTGCAAACTGGACAACAGAAGGGTGACAGGAAGTAGCTCAGGATAAAGCAGTCTTGAGGCATTCTTAACCTAAATATTGGACCCTTTTGTTATTCTCATAGGGCCCCCAGGCCAGAGCCTGGGGCAGTGGGAGGACCCAGGTTCCCTTACCAAAACCCTCTCTTCAGGGTCAACTACCTAAAGCCCTGACCACTAGGTGATGCTCCCCATAAGCAAATATCATCACACTTGTACAGGAGCACTATTTTGTAAATGAGTATCTTCCATTTCAAAACATTACTGGAAACCTACTACTGTGCTAGAGTACTAATCAGACATGCAGAGGAATCTTCTGGAAAAGCAAGAGGCCAGAGGAAACCCTTGATTCTTAAAATTCCATCTCTATTAGATCTCAACTCTCTGGGGCTCTGCTGAGCACGTTCCACTGGCACTGATGATGGAGTGTCTGTGTGGGCAGCCTCCGAGGCCTTAGTAGCCCCCCTGGAGGAGGAGTGTCCTTGGTCCGTCTTCTCAGGCATTGGCGGATGGAAGCAGTGCCATGTTGAGGAGCTTGCCTTACAAGTGGGGGAGCAGTGCCAATAGTCCCGGCATGCCTCATATCTCGATGCTGAAATGTCCCACATCAAGACCAGTGCACTACATACCGACGAAGTGGAATCTGTGTTATGAGGCCAAAGCACAGACTCCATTAGCATCAACTTAAGTCTCTGGTCACACTCACATTTAGTATGAGGCTTGAAACCCCTGCAGATGCTACATTTGTCTTGAAGATGGCATTCTTCAAAACACTGCCAACAGTGTGGGGGTCCACCTGCAAGCATATGCTTCCTGCACTTAGCAAATTGTTTAATGTGCGTGCCCCATAAGTTTCACAGATAGCAGGGACAGAAAGCCCGGCAGAGATACTAACTACCTAAACGACAACAAGTCTATCTACACAACAAAGCTAACTCCACACGAGGGAAGAATGACTTGCTAAGCAAGAAGTCTGAAGTCCAAAACTCCAAGAACCATCACTGGCAGAAAGAAGGAAGGAACTAAAGCACATACACATACTGGAATGCACATGAGCAATCACTCAAAGAAGAACACCTATTCCCTTCAATACTTGTCCCCAGGGTCATGCAATCTCTCAAAAAAATCTGACTAAACAGATAGATATGTATTAGAGTTGTGAATGAACAAGAATTGGTCAAAGATCCCTTATCCAAAGTAGTCTCAGTGTGCCCTCTTCCCACTGACTTTATTCTACATTCAACAAACTATCCCACTCTGTCTCCCTGTTCCTCTACCTCTGTATTCCCACATGTCCATCCCCTCAAAAGACTGGTTCTTTATTAGCACCCATTAATATACATGCAGAATATTTCACAATTCTGTCACTGCAGAGAGTGTGCTTCGAAACAGAGCTTGAAAATCTCAGGTTTGAGGGGAAAAAATATTTCTAGACCTTGTAGCCAAGGAAATAATACTGGAAACCATGCACAAATGTAAACTCATGTAGAGAAGTTTGCTTGAGTCTGTAGACAGCCAGAAAAAATAACTCAGAGCTGTGAACTGCTTCATTCATTTCAATCAGAGTTTTGTGGACTGCTCCTGTGGTGGTTAGATCTGACATCCTAAAATACCACAGAATTAAGCATTCCTTCCATATAATTTCTAATTCTACTGCAGCTAACTCCTCCTCCATTTTATATTGCCTCATTTTTGACAATTTCAATTGTACAAAGATCATGGAAAATTTAACTCTCAACCCACCAATATACACACACAAACACACTTTTCTCTTTTTCTCTCTCCACCCACTTTCCCCTAGTTTTTTATTTGCCTTCTGATTTTGAGACATTAGTGTATGCTCAGGTCAGATTTGACCTTTTCTCCATAAAAAGGGATAGAAGCCTTGTTTCTTAAAAGAAAGACAGCTGAGATTCTCATTTAACCACCATACTATACAAGCTCAGGCTTTTAAGAAGAAACTTCATGAAATCATTGAAGTTGGCAGCACTGGTCTCCCTGACTTACGAGGATACGGTCTTAACTGTCTCTTTCACTTCAGTTTTCCTAGTAAGTGTGAGTTAACTGGATTAGTGTATGCTCCCATAGTAAAGGGTCAAGAGTAAGAGCTGTAATCCATCTTGTAGCCAGGAAATGAGGGATGGGGGGACGGGGGAGGACAGAAATGTAAACTGACAAAATGAAATGCCTGGAAGACAGTGCAGCCAATATGGTCTGGAAAACCCAGGAGATAAGATGAGGACGCTAGCTACAAGCTCCCTGGCACACAGAAAAGAAGGGAGACTACCTGAACAACACAATGAGAGGCCAGGCTTGGGAAGTGGAGCCAGTCCACCTGAAGAATACAGCAAAAAAAAAAAAAAAAAAAAAAAAAAAACACCCAATATATTTTAGGTCAATTAATATTTCTAAAACCGATCCATAGATTTTATGTGAAGATAAGAGAATGAGATGAATAGTATTTCATATTTATACACTCAACTAACATTTTCACAAAATTTTATTCTGTTCTGTCCAAATATATAATAACCTTTGAAGAAGATGACATGCACCCATCCTCCAGTTACTCAGATTCATTTCAAGCTCATATACATAGCCACCCAGAAATACACAGACATACCACTGACTATCAGGAGGGAAAGAAATTAAGCTCAAGCTCATCTAGCCTTAAACAGGAAAATGGGAAGGAGAGATAAATCTGATAGGCAAAAAACCTAGAGGAAGATGAGAGAAAAAAGTGTCTTTATTTTAGGATTAAAACACTTTAAGATATTTCAAAAGTTTTAACTGGATGATACTTTCTCCCATCCAACACCTGGAATTAAGAAACTTCCAGCTCTACTGTTTTCTTTAGTACTATTCCCATATCAATTTGAATTCAGAGCCAGATACACATCTATCAATCAGTCAAAAAAAATCAAGCTTGTGGGCCAGACCACAGAAAATGTACCTGAACAGAAAATGTATTAAATTGAATATAGTGAGGTTGGATGCTAAATTTATTTGTTTCACCCTTTAAAACTGTACTAACCTGACCCTTAAAAAAGGCAAACAGCTCATTCATAACTTTATACAGGTTGAACTTCTCTAGTCCATGGTCCAGCATAATTTTAGTTAGCTGGATGTCAATTTATCACGGGTGTGGCCAAGTTTCCCAGAGTCCTATAAAGTTTGTATACAGCCACCAGTCCTGGCTCTCAATGTTCTGTGCTGTTATTTAGCTCTAATATACCCATAAATGTCTTCTAAGAGCCCAGTAAAGCAATGGAAGTGTGGTGATGTTGCTAAACAATACTGACCTCCCATGGTTCAGCAAATTCACTGGTTCAGCTCCACTCAGAGTCTAAGGGGGATGGACTAGAGAGGTTCAACTTGTGCCAGAAAAACTACATTGTTACCATAAAGAAAGTTAACAAATGAATTACTTTTTTTCAATTTGCTGACAAAAATTCCCAATTAAAATTTCTCTAACATCAACCACTTTTTTTCCATGACATATGATTAAGAATATGTAAAATACAACTAACTTTATTTTAAGGGTCCCAGCATCCCACAGCCAAAAACATATTGTTCCATCTGCTCCAGTTGAAGACAGATATCTCTTTGATCCACTGCACAATGGAGAAAACTGGAGGAAAAAACAAAAACTCCAACAGGTTAAAAAAAGTCTTTCCTCAGCTGTTGTCCCAATCTATCAGAGACAAATGTCCCTAATTATTCAGTCTTTATACTGCAAAATAAAATAGTGCCCAACAATACTAAAAAAAAAAGCCATAGTGGAGGATGGGGGGAGGGGAGGAGGGGGGGAATCATATGGTAAAAGTAACACCAACTGGTAAAATATTGCATAGTTTGTCAGGATTACCACCTTCCCACACAAAAACAATCCTCATGAATTAATCCAATAGGCGTACAAGTCTACATGCTACCACAAACATAAAAAACAGTTACTTACTTATACAGTAACTAGAGTTCAAGATGTTTTGTCCTACAAAGATTCCACTCTAGGGGTACATCTACACTAGCCCCCTAGTTCAAACTAGGGAGGCTAATGAGAGCGACCGAAATTGCAAATGAAGCGCAGGATTTAAATATCCTGCGATTCGTTAGCATGTTCCCGGGCGGTAGCCATTTTGGAAACTGACTAGCCCGGAATAACTGCCCGCGTCTACACGCAGCAGTGAAACGGGAGTTCGAAGTAAACCCCTTAACCTGAATTAGCTGTTAAACCTCATTCCACAAGGAGTAACAGCTAATTCGAGTTAGGTGCTTACTTCGAACTCCCGTTTCACTGCCATGTGTAGACTTCATTTGCAATTTCGGTCGCCCTCATTATCCTCCCTAGTTCGAACGAGGGGGCTAGTGTAGATGTACCTTAAGTGTGCATGAGCCAGAGATTTCTGCTAGCAGTGTTTGTTTGGTTCATGCATACATCCTGTCCTCCAACCCATACTTGGAGCAGCATGTGACCAATTGCCACCTGATGCCCTTTACCACACATCCCAAAGAGTATAGGAAGAGTCCAAAGCACAGGGGAAGAAAGGCTGATGGCAGAATACACATAACAAAACTCAAAGAAGAACAGTGATCTACAGGGGAGTGAAAGACACTAATGGCCATCAGACATACCCTAAGAGAACCCAGCAAGTCCTTCAAGGTCTTTGGAAAAAAAAAAAAATATAGCACAGACCAAAATACAATGCATTTGGGACTCTAGAAGCATAACTTCAAACTGATCAATCTAATCCACAGATCTACCAATTTTTGTTCTGTACCCATTTCTTGTAGGCTCTTCTCTACTGTTGATCAAAATAATTTGTTCCTCTGAAAAACATAGCTTTTCTCGTTCTGACATCCATCCAAAAGTCACATGGTTAGGCTGAGGAAGATTGAGTCAGGATTAATGAAGATTCCCATGATCTCAATCAAGAAGATTATTGATGATTCCCATTTTCTGAATCAAGAAGCCCAACAGCAGAAGTAATCGCATCAGAGGATAAGCGGAGAAGCAAAGTGGTTCTGGGAATCAATACAATATGAGCCACATAGGAACTACTAAAATAATTACTGCCTTGCCCTGTTTGATTTTCTTCAATGCCCTCATAAGCAAAAGAACTGGTGGTAAATAATAGTAACATCTGTGAACATAACATAAGAAAGGTATCAGAGAGTCTGGATTCTGATATCCTTTGGAACAAAAACGTATTCCTGTTTGTTGTAAACGAACGTACTGCTAGTTATCCCCACTGATGGAATATAAACTGAACAACAGACTTCTGAATTGCCCGTTCATGCTCTGTGGAAAAATATTTGCTGAGGTGATCTGCTAATGTGCTCTACAGACCTTGCAAGTAAACTACTTGTAGATGCAATCTAGAAGAGTCACTGGTGTGTGTTTCTCTGTCCCACAGCTCAGAGGATTGCCTATGAGCACAAAACAGATGACTGTGCTTTCTGCTTGTTTATATAACATACTATAATCACGGTGGTTATGATCTAACTAGGCTGAAATTGAGTCATTGGGCAGTCATTTATTCCTACCCTTTGTTATTTCCTATCTTTTAACCAGTTATCAATCCATGAGAGGACCTTCCCTCTTATCCCATGACAACTTACTTTACTTAAGAGCCTTTGGTGAGGGACCTTGTCAAAGGCTCTCTGTAAATCTAAACACACTAAATCCACTGCATCCCCCTTGTCTACATGTTTGTTGACCCCCCCCTAAGAATTTTAGTAGATTAGTAAGGCATGATTTCCCTTCACAGAATCCATGGCGACTTTTCCCCCAACAAATTATGTTCATCTATGTGTCTGACAATTCTATTCTTCACTATAGTTTCAACTAATTTGCCAGGTACTGACATCAGATTTGCCCGTCTGTAATTGCCAGGATCACCTCTAGAGCACTTTTTAAATATTGGTGTCACATTAGCCATCTTCCAGTCATTAAGTACTGATTTAAAGGATATGTTACAAACCACAGTTAACACTTCCACAATTTCACATTTGAGTACTTTCAAAACTCTTGGGTGAATGCCATCTGGCCCCGGTGACTTGTTACTGTTAAGTTTATCAATTTGTTCCAAAACCTCCTCTAACAACACCTCAATCTGGGACAATTCCTCAGACGTGTCACCTAAAAACAATGGCTCAGGTTTGGGAATCTCCCTAACATCCTCAGCTGTGAAGACCGAAGCAAAGAATTCATTTGGTTTCTCCACAATGACCTTATCGTCTTTGAGTGCTCCTTTAGTGTCTCGAGGGTCCAGTGGCCCCACTGGTTGTTCAGCAGGCTTCCTGCTTCTGATGTACTAAAAAACATTTTGCTATTCCTTTTTGAATTTTTGGCTAGCTGCTCTTCAAACTCCTTTTTGGCTTTTCTTATTATATTTTTACACTTAATTTGACAAAGTTGATGCTTCTTTCTATTTTCCTCACTACGATTTAACTTCCACTTTTTAAACAATGCCTTTTTATCTCTCACTGCTTCTTTTACTTGGTTAAGCCAAGCCATGGTGGCACTTTTTTGGTTCTCTTACTGTGTTTTTTTAATTTGGGGTATACAGTTAAGTTGGGCCTCTATTATGGGATCTTTGAAAAGTCTCAATTCAGCTTGCCGGGATTTTACTTTTGGCATTGTATCTTTTAATTTCTGTTTAACTAACCTCCTCATTTTTGTGTAGCTCCCCTTTCTGGCATTAAATGCCACAGTGCTGCGTTGCTGTGGTGTTTTTCCCACCACAGGGATGTTACATTTTATTACATTATGGTCATTTCCAAACAGTCCAGCTATATTTACCCGTTGGACAAAATCCTGTGCTCCATTCAGGACAAACAAAAATTGCCTTTCCTTTTGTGGGTTCCAGAACCAGCTGCTCCAAGAAGCAGTCATTTAAGGTGTCAAGGAACTTTATCTCTGCATCCTGTCCTGAGGTGAGGTGTACCCAATCCATATGGTGATAGTTGAAATCCCCCCCCCCACCCCACGATTATTGAGTTTTTTATTTTGATAGCCTCTCTAATCTCCCTTAGCGTTTCATAGTCATTATCACTATCCTGGTCAGGTGGCCAGTAATATATCCCTATTTCTATATTCTTATTACTGGAGCATGGAATTACTACCCATTGAGATTCTATGGAATATTTTGGTTTATTTAAGATTTTTACTTCATTTGATTCTACATTTTCTCTCTCATGTAGTGCCACTTGTGCGCCAGCAGGACCTGTTCTGTCCTTCAGATATATTTTGTACCCTTGTATGAATGTTTTCAATTGAATGGCCTCATTCCAAGTTTCTGTGATGCCTATTATATCAATATCCTCCTTAAATATGAGGCACTAGTTCACCTACCTTATTTTTTAGATTTCTAGCATTTGTGTATAAGCACTTTAAAAACACGTGTCTATTTAACTGTCTGCCATTTCCTGATGTGTTTGAATGGCACTCTTTTTCATTTGACTGTTTCTCATCCTCTCTTACCCATATTTTATCATCTTCCATCCTCTCCTCCTTACTAGAACATAGTGAATCTCTATTAATAGACTCTTCCCTAGGAGATGCCTCTGTCCAATCCATGTGTTCCTCCGCACCCATCGTCTTTCCCTCAGCCCTTAGTTAAAAAACTGCTCTAGAGCAGTTTTTAAATGTTAAGTGTCAACCATCTGGTTCCATTTTGGTTTAGGCGGAGCCCATCCTTCCTGTATAGGTTCCCCCATCCCAAAAGTTTCCCCAGTCCCTAATAAATCGAAACCACTCCTCCCTATACCATCATGTCATCCATACATTGAGACCCGGCAGTTCTGCCTGCTTACCTGGCCTAGCACGTGGAACTGGAATCATTTCAGAGAACGCTACCACTGAGGTCCTGGACTTCAATATCCTTTCTAGCTGCCTAAATTTGGCCACCAAGACCTACCTATGTTATTGGTATCTACATTTACCACGACCACTGGCTCCTCCCCAGCACTATTCTTACATCTATCCAGACATGTCTAGATGCTTCCATGCAAAGTGGATGCAGTTTGGCATGCGGTGTCATGAAAGCACAAGAGGCCATATAATCCATTAGATGAGACAAGATCTTACTGCAATTTGCACAGTTGCGTGAAGCTGAACGATGAGGCTGAGCATAGTCTGGAATCTGTTGTGACATAAGTACTCTTTGGCTGTCCTGGAATACAGTATCAGGCTAATAAACTCTCTACACTTTGTTGGTGTTAAAGACAGTTACGTGTTCCTTAACTGGCATTCTTTAAGATACGTCACTCTTGTCCATTCTATATTAGGTATATGCACCAGCGCTAAAGTTTTTCACTTAGCAGCATATGTAGGGGAGTGGCTCTGGTATCCTCAGGGCATAGTCTACGGGGTGTTGCACTCCCTTCTCCTCCCCACACACTCAGTTCCTTTTTGCTGGAAACTCCAAAAGTGCGGAAGGAGGGTAAGTCATGAAATGAACATGATCAATACACCTTGAAGAATACCCAATATGGAACAAATAGCTGTCTTTTCTTTTTTGCGTGTTTGCTCGTGTCCATTCCACATTAGATGACTTCAAACAGTACTCATGGAGGTAGGTAGGAGTTCATGCCCTTGTAGACCAAAGCTCAGCTCTGCAGAACCCAGTGTCATCTCTAGTTTCCTGAGTCATGGTGTAATGAGATGTGAACATGTGGACCAACAACCATGTCACAACTCCACAAGTGTCCTGTATTGGGAAGTATGCCAGGAAAATTTCCAACAATACCTGAGGTCTGGTTGAATGGTCTTGGAGAATCGGTGACATTAGGACTTTGCCAGCACGTTACAGGTTCATATACAAGAGGTGATCCAGCTGGAAATCCTCCGTGATGATACCAAAAGGTCCTTCATCCTTTCAACTGTAGCAACAAAGAGCTATGTCAACTTATACAAGGGTGTGATACATTCCAGATAGAAAGCCGGGCCTCCAGATGTCCAGGGCATGCAAAAGCCTCTTCTCCGCCATCTTGTGAAGCTTTGGACAAAACACGAGCAGGATTATGTCCTGGTTCACATGAAAGGAGGACACTGCCTTCGGAAGAACCTTGTCCTTATAAAAGACCGCATAAAGTGGTTCCAAAGTTAGGGCCTTCATTTCTGATACCCATCTCACTGATGTCACCACCACCAGGAAAGTAACCTTCCAAAACAAGTGGAAAAAGGAGCAAACACCCAGTGACTCAAAGGGAGAACTGGTGAGCCTGAAAAGGGCCAACTTACAGTGCCACTGCAGGACAGGGTCCCATACTTGGGGGTAGAGCCTCTTGAAGCCTCTCAGGAATCTGTCATGCCATGAAACAAATCTACCTGACCTTGAATTAGCTGGCAGAATGTGGAATAGCAACAAGGTGCACCCTGATGGAAGAGTGCACCAGACTTTAGCTCCTGAGCTGCAGTAAGTAGTCGAAGATGGCCTGCACTGATGAATGGAAAGGAGAAATGTTACGCTTCAATGCCCAACAGGAAAACGTCTCCCACTTGGCCAGGTACATCTGTCTTGTTGATGGCTTTCTGCTTCCCAGAAGAACCTGCAGGAAGAGCATAACTGCTTGGAAGAAGTCCAGGTTTAACCATGGAGCAGCCGCATTGTGTAGTGTAGAGACTCCAGGTTGGGATGCAGGAACCAGCCATGGTCTGTGACAGCAGGTCCAAACAGATGGTAAGGGATCCTAGAGGGATCATGAGTGTGAAGAACCACTGCTGGCAAGGCCATGATGGGATGATCATGATATCCAGAGCTCTGCCCCTCATGATCTTTACCAGGACTTTGACTCACAAGGAGGATTGGCAGAAATGAGTAGACCAAATCCTACGTCCATAACAGGAGGAAGGAATCAGAAAGGCAGGACTTTTCCAAATCCCAGAGGGAGCAACACTGATGCCATTTTCTATTTTGCCAGGTGACAAACAGATTGAGATGAGGAGATTGCAACCTCTGGGAAAGCATGCAGGCCACCTCTGGGTGGAGCAACAACACAATGATAAGAGAAGTCTCTGCTGAGGTGATCCCCCTGGGCATTCCTGATACCAGGGAGGTAGCAAGCCTCTAGATGAATGTTGTGGCCACTGCAGAAATCCCAGAGGTAGAGGGCCACCAAGTGCACTCCCCTGTTGATGTAAGACATCAATGCCGTATTGCCCATAAAGACACTTGCCCCCTTGCCAGACAGCTGAGGTAAGACGACTCCACATAGCAATGGGACTGCCCCAAGGTCTTTGGCACTCATGTGTAACATCACCTCCTCCGGCAACCACATCCCTTGGGTCTGGAAAGCCCCAGGTACACACCCCAGCTAAGGTCTGCCTGGGGTTTCCAACACCAATTCAACAGAGGGAGCAGGGTTGTCGAATGGGATTCCTTCTAGGACATTTTTACTCCTGATCATCCTACAAGGGAAAACTGAAAGAACTGGGTTGGTTTAGTCTAGAAAACAGAAGACTAAGAGGGAACATGATCATAGTTCCTGGTAAGATGCACACCTACACAGCCGTGCACAAAAAATTCTTCCCCTGCACACCTCCTCTGGAAAGCCGCACACCAGCAAGCGCCAGCTCCAGCAGGTAGGGCTGACTGAGACCGTGTGGTGAGGGAGCTGCTGGGGGGAGGGGCCCGAGGGGGAGAGGGCGGAGCCTGCTCTCACTGCTGGGAACAAGACATGCCGCATGGCTGGTGGGTGGGAGAGGGCGGGGTCTGCTCTGGCAGTTGCAAATGGGGCATGGTGGGAGGGGAGTGTTCTGCTCCAGCGGCCAGGAATGAGAGAGAGAGACAGAGAGAGACAGACAGACAGACAGAGAATAAACTGGATGCCACAGTGGCACACATCCAAACCAGTGCACATGACCTCAATATTGATGCACAAGCCAAAACTTACTCCGCTCATGGTTGGAAAGTCTTAGAGGGAACACTGAACATGGTAACAGTTTTCAAGTAGCTAAGAGGTTGTTACAAGGAGGAGGGAGAAAAATTGTACTCTGTAACCTCTGATGATAGGACAAGAAGCAATGGGCTTGAATTGTAGCAAAGGATGTTTAAGGTGGACATTAGAAAAAATTTCCCCATCAGGGTGATTAACCACTGGAATAAACTGCATAGAGAGGCTGTAGAATATCCATCAGAGATTTTTAATAGCAGGTTACACAAACACTTGCCAGGGATGAACTAGGTCGTGCTTGGTCCTTCCATGAGTGCAGGAGATGGAACTTGATGACCAATCATTGTCTGGCGGTGGGGAACCCAGAAGTATCTTGGTCCCGCACCTTCCGTTTCATGCCCCACCCTTTCCACTTGATGTCCCACCGCTTCCTGTTCAGGCCAAGGCCACTTCAAAAATTTCCAAACTGGCCCCCGGCAAAAAATTATTGCCCACCCCTAGTCTAAGGCGTGTCAGCTCTTCACTAGCAAAACTTTTCCCCGAGATGGAGAACAATGCAACTGAGAGGTGGACCTGCACAGAGGTCCCAAAGTGGGTTTTCTCCTAGACCGGGGAAATCACTAAAGCTGGTGTAGGCAATACTGGTAGCACCAGGATAGCCTGCACTGCCTGTAAGACTTCTGGTGTCAACTGGACATCTTATCTGTTGAAGGCCCTCACTGCTGTCCAGAGTAGCAGGTCGGGCTCAAGACAGGTTAGACTGCTCAACTGGAGCTGGTGCCTGAGTTCTCGTGACAGAGGAGTTGAGCTGCTCAACTGAGTCTTTGCTCTCCTCTGGCTCTTCTCTTTTCCTTATGAGAGATCAGAGATCTTCCCCTCGCAAGATTCTTAGGCTTCTTGGAGTAGCTGAGGTGGGAGATCAGTGCTAGCTGAAAAATGGTGCTGGCAGAGTAATCTGCACTAATTCTGGGGTGCTCAGGGCTGAATCAGACCTCTGCTCGGGTGCTGGAGTCAACACCAACTCCATCAGGTATGGCCAAGGACAAATGTCCCTTTCCCTCTTCATTTTGCATTTAAATGACTTAGAAATGCAACACTTGTCACTGATACGTCCTTCTCCCAGACACCTCAGACAGCTGCTAGGCATGGAGCACTCACAGTGATCACATGGCTTAAAGCTTGGGGATCAGGGCATGTTCTATCCCAAGACAAAGTCTCATTTGGGACAATTTTACTAACTCTTAACTACCAAGGGATAGCTATGATTAAGGACTACAAGCTATTTTACAGAAAAGCGTCTGTTAGGTAGAACGACACTAACAATACTAGCATAAGGCAACAGAAGGTTGCCATGAGAGTGCTACTCCAGAGGACACCAGAGCCACTCCCCCACAGATACTGCTGTGGGAAAAACTTCTAGCAATGGTGCATACGGTGAGCACACAATCCTAATGTGGAATGGACAAGAAAAAGCACTCAAAGAAATGACTTTTCTTCTTTTACTTTCAAATGGAGAGCCTGGAAAAGCTGGAGAACTACTCTTAGTTTTGAACATCTTGATAGCACTCTCTCTTGAGAAGCCAGTTACCCTGATATAGCATAATCAATTCCCAGAACACTAAATAAAAGAAGGAGGGTCAGGGATTTTAGTATGTGCACACATTTAAGTTATCTTTTAAAAATACAGTCCAAATATACTTTGCACGCAGTTACCAATTGAACTGAAAACTGAAGAGGAGGAGCTGTGTCTTTAGCAAAGCAGGATGAGAAGGAACTAGAATGGGGGTATGAGGACTATTAGGGCATGCGCATGGATACAACAGACACTGCTGGCAAAAATCTTCCATCTTGAATGTAAGAGCAGAGTGGAACATCAATAGAGAGAAGAATATAAGGAAAGACCTTTTCAAATACAAGGAATAGAAACAGTCTGACAATAAGCTCTTTAATAATTCACAGTGCTTGTGATTTATAAAACAAATAACCTAATGAACTTGTTCTTTTAATGCTTAAAAATCTTCTCTCTAGCACACTCGTTATTTAATCATCACTTGTGCCAAACTCAGATGTTGGTCCTTATAAGACTAACATACCTAACTTTACATACAAGTAATCCCAGTCTCTTCAATTGGACTACACATGTGTGTGAAGTGAAGCATGTGTTTTTGCAGGATCTGGGTCTTAGATTAAAATCTTCGGGAGAGAAATAATGTCTTCAGTCTGTCACACATTTATGATATTAAAAAAAACAAAAAAGGAGACCATTCAATTTTAAAAGTTACTTGTCCAGCCTTTATAATGCAGTTACCTACTACATATTTCTTATTAAAATAAACTTAACAGAAAAAAATTATTATTGCTGCAATCCACTTCCTCACTTACGTGATCTGTAGAAAGACAGAAAGATGGTTACCTGTAGTGATGTTATGGATGCACTGTGACCTTGCAAAACTGCTAAGGGCGCACATGTTCGAAGACACCACACTCTGATCATTTTATCACAGCTCCCTGCAGCAATCATGGTGTTTTCATAGTTTACAGCCATGTCAGATATTTCAGCGGCATGTCCTCTTAAAGTTGCCAACAACCTTCCATCATCTGTTGCCCAGATTTTTACAAGGCAATCATCAGAACCCTAAAAACAAGGCAGCAATCATCAAAACCATATAATTATCTCTTCCAGCGTGCCATACCTATATTACTTAACTGTAACAACAAATTTAGTTACATTCATTCTCAATACAGTCTGAATGCATTCAAGAAAGACGCAAAAGAGTGTTCAAGAAAAATATAAAGCATGCTAAGTGCCAAAGGTATATACAAAGTATGCATCTATAAATGTACACAAAAACCCTGCAGCAAGCTTCACCGAAGTCTTTTAGTTTCTGCAAAACTTCAGGCCAGCAAACTGTAGATACTCCAAACAGCCTAATTTATATTTTAAAACTGAGATTTATATTTCATATGAAAATGAATAATGAATCAGTACAGTGTTCCCTGTATTTATTTTATATTAAATTCAATATTTCATGCTATACCTGTATTTCTATTCTATCCCCACACTAACTAGTTCTTCATGCACGCCCAACTTAAAAGTGCTAGCATGTCTCTTCATAATATATTTCCTCACCTTTCCTGCATGCCTTCATAAGCAGTGAAACAGACTTTTAAAATAGCAAAAACTGATATCTTTATTAATGCCCATTGAGATGAATGGAGCAATTCACACCACTCAGATGTTGCAGGTTCTCTGCAAACTCAAGGCAGACATTTCTCTCGTAGTTACAGCCAATCCACATTTTGAAAGTGTTTTTTGCTTTTCACTTGTGTGATTCCCAACTGATTTTTCTGTGGGTCAGTGGCCTCCAACCCAAAAAAGGTTCCCCACTCCTTCCATATATCAAGACAATGTTGAAATCTTTTGTGTTGAACATAATATTTTACTTCTAAAAATTAAGCCTTGCCAACAAGCCCCCATCTGGCCACAGCATCATAACACTCCTATACCCCTGCACATACCAACCCTGAGCCCATCATACACCCAAAATCACTGCCCTGGGCTTCTCATATCCCCACATCCCCTGACTCCTGCCATAACACTCCTGCAGCTCCACACACTCCAACCTTGTGTCTATCATACACCCAACTTCCTGCCCTGAAGCCCTTTGTACATCCCAACCCAGTCTCCTGCATCCACACACCACCAGCCAGCCCCCTGCCATAACACTGACAGAAGACAGCCTGATTACATGCCTGAATTCGGATTTGACCAGTTATGATGCAAATTTCAAAAAAAAAATGTGTGAAAAGATGCAATAGAAGAAGTCCCACTAAATAAAGTCTGTGTATAATGTTTCATTTATGCTATTTTTAATCATGTCAATTATCAATAATATTACATTGTATTTCAGTCATGCAAATGGGCATTCTTATACGGCTCTTTGTTGACCACTTGTTCTGCATTTTGATGTAGTTTGGCTCTTTGGTTTGAAAAGGCTGCCGACCCCTGACTTAGCTAAAAAAAAACCCCAATTTCTTGCAGCACAACTCTAAGGCCCAGATTAAGGCTGGCACACAGATATAATTCATTAATTAAAAGAGGCTGCTGGGCCTTGAGAATAAGGGATGCTGGACCTTGAGCTCTGCTATTGCACATGCTATTGTGCCTTGCCTACAGAAGTTACATTTACAGAATGAAAGAATCTATTCACTCTTCCCATCCAAATAATACGCGATTTGTAATATGATACGCATGGAATGATTTTTCTCTATTATTATTAAAACAAAAACTGGAATGATTTGAGTGATATCTTAGATAAAGGAAAAGGGATGAAACAAAGTTCCGTGACAGCTGGAAATGGTGGTCAGAAAAGGAAGATGCTACAGTAACAAGAACAGCAGGGAGCCTTGAAGTAGTGGAAACGAAAGGAAGTTTAATACAGGCAGACAAAAGTTTGAGAAAAATCTAGTAAAAAAAAACCCGAGGGGGGAAAAAAAAAAATCAAGAAAAAAGGGAGATCAGCAATACCAGTATCCAGTTCCAATCCCTTTCCACACAACCTCCCTTCGTTCTTGAACTCATGCACTCCTTTCTCTTGGTTCTGGAACCTCACAGCCCTCCTTGGACTGTGCTGTGAGTCAGGCAGGCTACCCCAACTCACCAGTCTCCCAACCCAGAAAACTCCTCATCTGATTTGATGCTCTCCTATAAAGTATCTTTTTCAGGCTGTCTGTCCTGTGTCTCCTCTTGGAGTCATCCAACACCTGACCACACTGCCCAGCTAATCTTCTATTCCTTTGAATACCTGTTTCCTCAAAAGGCACCATACCATAAGACAATGGTGGTTTGTCAGCCCCAACCCCCCATTACCTCTTAAAGGAGACAGACCAGCCTGTTGCAGAGGGTCACTTCCAACAAGCTCATATATGACCAGTGGTACATGTACCACAGTTTGGGAACCCATGCACTAGTACATTCTCCTCTCCAGAACCTGCAAATTAACCCGGATTCTCAAATCTTTAAATTCTTCTGATGCTGTCTGCAAATAACTGTAAAAACTGCTGGCAAAACGTGTTTTATGTCCCTCTCTAGTGATTATCCCAT
The DNA here is from genome assembly GCA_032595735.1 of Pelochelys cantorii. NCBI lineage: Eukaryota > Metazoa > Chordata > Testudines > Trionychidae > Pelochelys > Pelochelys cantorii. The sequence goes on along the minus strand of CM064328.1, from coordinate 59,030,758 downwards.
CCACACAGGTGGACAACCTACTAGGGATGATAAATATAGGTTAATGGAATAGTCAAGTAACCTGATGAATTCTTATTGGTTAGTCGACTATTCTATAGTCCCTGGGGGTAGGGGTGGGGCTGGGGCTGGGGCTGGCAGCTAGTGGACTCTAGCCCCACTCCCAAGGAGTCCCCTGCCACTCCGAACGGGGTGCCAGGCGGGAGCTGGTCCACAAGGAGAGCTAGTTTAACAACCAGCTCCCCCCACAGACCAGCTGCCTGTCGCCCTGTTCTGCTCCCTCTGATACAGAGGCAGCAACATAAGGTGGCAGCAGCCTCTGTTCAGGGGGAGGGGAGGAGGGCAAGAGAAGGAAATGCGTGTAGTCTATAGCATTAACCTATAGGCTTTTGCTTACTGGATAATTGGTTCATCGACTACACTATTACATCCCTACAACCGTTATTAGTTACTATGCATTTAGTGGCAGACATCTCTCTCTAGATCTAAAGGTTTCAATCCTGCTCAGCATATTCAACTTCACCCCATGGTAGTTTATTAGACTACTGTCTGTAGGAACCAATGGCTCTTTACGGAAGCTGCAAGATGACAGTAAAATTAGGGGGACTGCAGGAGAACAGCCACTTTGGTGATCTGAATTCCATCTCTGCCTCTATCATAGTGTTCCAACTATGCTGAACACATCATTTAAGCAAACTTTTCACATTTCTCATTTTCTGGTCTGACAGGGTCAGACAAGGAGGCTACAGCAGATTGCTGTAAACTGGCAGGGGCTAGCCTAGAACCAACAGGAACTGTCCAGAACCAGTCTGGACAATCAGCCCAGTTGGAACACCTGGAGCCTTCCAGAACCAAGGGAGGCAGGCTAATCAGAATACCTGGGGCCAATCAAGAACCAGTTGAGACTGGTTGAAAAGGGCTCTTCCTTTGTTAGTTCAAAGTGATGTGAGGAGTTTGGAAGAGGGAAGGAGCCAAAGATCTGAGAGTGAGACGTGTCTGAGTGAGAACTGGGAACTTCAAGTAAAGTAGCGTTTCATGGAGGAGCAGGATAGGATACTCAGGTACCAAAGGAAAGTTACTGGGAGGGATTGTTTGGGGAAGTGGCCCAGGGAAATAGTTGCCAGACAGGGAGTAGAACAAACCCGGTCTGTTGCAGCTGCCTTAGGGTCCCTGGGCTGGAACGCAGAGTAGTGGGCAGGCCAGGGTTCCCCCCAACCCTTCCCATGCAACTATAGAGTCTGTCCCTGGATAGGGAGAGCAGGATTATAAATGGGTTTCTTCCCATACTATGGACTAGCCTGTGATGAGTATGGCTCAGTAGGCTGTGACCCTTGCCTCTAGAAAAAGCAAAGGCCATGTGGAGGGTCACAGTGAGTCTCTGAGTCTGAACATTATCTGCCAGAAGTGTGAGACCCATGGGCACAGCCAGTGCTCTGCCAGACTAAGTGCTGAAATTCAGACCCTTAGGTATGATTTGCAGAAGTACTAAGCACTTATAGCAAAAGTCAATGATAGTTCTGCTCTGAACATCTGAAGTGTTTTATAATACTGAATACTCTGGGGAAAAAAACCAGGTCCTAGACAGATCTTGCAAGTCCACCGAAAATAGTGGACACTTGATTAGTCTCTAACTCCATTTTACATCTGCGAAATGGAAATATCATCATCTTATCTAACAACAATGTTATGAATATTATGTCATTACATTTGTGAAGTATTCTGATACTATAGTGGTGACAACCATTAAAATGTCCATAAGGAAATTAAGAATACTGATTTAAAGGCAATAAAATAAATAAAACTTGGGGTCACATACTAAATCTTGAGAATAAAGATATTCTAAAAAGATTTTAAGAATACTTCAATGGCAGGAACAAGGTCTTCAGATTTGGTAAGGCTGATCTAATACTGGTTCTGCAGCTACCATAAAATACATTTAGAACTTCTAGAAAAAGCAATATATATCCAGTAGGGATGTCAGCAGTTAATCACTTAAACCATAAGCATCACCCCTTAAGTGATGCAGGCATTGGGCCAGCCTGGTTGAAGCAGCCCTATGCCCTTGCTGCTCCAGCCTGGCCATGTCTGCCGCACCACCCCAACATGTTTCATTTATGCTATTATTCATCACTACATCAATTATCAATAATATTAAGTTGTATATTTTCAGTCATGCAAATGGGCATTCTTATACGGCTCTTTGTTGACCACTTGTTCTAAATTTTGATGTAGTTTGGCTCTTTGGTTTGAAAAGGTTGCCGACCCCTGCTATGGATTCTGGCCGGCAGGCCTTACTGCCCTGAGAGAGGAGAGCATCATTATAGATTTTTGGCTGCTAGGCCATATTGCCTTGAAGGGGAGAGACATTACTACAGACTGTGGCTATTAAGCCACACTGTCCTGAGAGAGAAGGGCAATGCTACAGACTTTGTCTGCTAGGTCGGGTTAGAAGCTTGCCGATGAGCTCTTACAGTTGGAGAATACTGCGGGCGGCACGAATGCAAGTGGGTAAGACACCCTGCAAGAAAGCGCAAAACGCTACACGCACAAGTTTAAGACAGCAAGATGGTTTCTACTTGATTTTACCCTAACAAAACAGAAAGAAAATGGTAACTTATCTAAACACAATGGAGTATGACAACCTAAAAACAAGTAGCAAAGTTAGAATGAATCATTGAGAAAAGAGCAAAGCAGCACAAACTAAAAATATTTAAATACTTCCAATTATTACAGAGTTGCTTCTCCAAACTGTCCTAATGAGAAATAAGGGCAATATTTGCTGTTCTACGTTCCTGTTTTAGTAGTCTGACAGCATGTGGTCTCCCTCAATACTGTATACTCACTATTCTGATCTGGAGGGCTATAGCATACCACAGAGTTTACAGTGCAAATAAATGATGGTCACAAACACCACCCTATACCGAAAACCTACTGACCGCTATGCTTATCTACATGCCTCCAGCTTCCATCCCAGACACACCACACGATCCATTGTCTACAACCAAGCACTAAGGTACAACCGTATTTGCTCCAACCCCTCAGACAGAGGCAAACACCTACAAGATCTTCACCAAGCAACCTTCACCCACCCGAGGAAGTGAGGAAACAGAGTGACAGAGCCAGACGTGTACCCAGAAGCCTCCTGCTACAAGACAGGCCCAACAAAGAAAACAACAAAACACCACTGGCCATCACCTACATTCCGCAGCTAAAATCTCTCCGACACATCATCAGTGCTCTACAACCCATCCTGGACAGTGATCCCTCTCTCTCCCTCTCAGACTTTGGGTGTCAGGCTAGTCCTACCCTACAGACAGCCCGCCAACCTGAAGCAAATTCTCACCAGCAACTATACACCATACCACACTAACTAACTCAGGAACCATGCCCTGCAACAAACCTTGCCAACTCTGCCCACATATCTACACCAGTGATACCATCACAGGACCTAACCTACCATCTCGGGCTCATTCACCTGCACATCTACCAATTGTAACATATGCCATCATGTGCCAGCAATGCCCCTCTGCCACATATATTGGCCAAACTGGACAGTCCCTGTGCAAAAGAATAAACAGTCACAAATCAGATATCAGAAATGGTAACATACAAAAACCTGTAGGAGAACACTTCCCTCTCTCTGGACACACAGTGGCAGATTTAAAAGTAGCCATCCTGCAACAGAAAAACTTCAAAAAAAGACTTCAAAGAGAAACTGCAGAGCTACAATTCATTTGCAAATGTGACACTATCCATTTAGGATTAAACAAAGACTGTGAATGGCTAGCCACCTACAAACGTAGTTCCTCCTCTTTGGTGTTCACACCTCCACATCAGCTGCTAGAAGTGGGCCACATCCTCCCTGACTGAACTGACCTCGTTATCTCTGGCCTTCCTCTTGATTGGTACTCCTTTCTTTTTATATGCCTATATAAATTTATACCTGCCTCTGGAATTTCCACTACATGCATCTGATGAAGGGGGTCTTTGCCCACGAAAGCTTATGCTCCAACAAATCTGTTAGTCTGAATCTGCATAAACAACGAGAAGTCCTGTGGCACTTGATAGACTAACACGGCTACCCCTCTGACACATGGTTTGCTTTTTTATGCCCTGAGATTTGAATCCCCATAGAGTCCATTGCTTTATCCTCAAGTTTTATTTCAGTAGTACTGAACTTCCCCACTTATCTGTCTTTCCAGTACAGTTTTATACAACTATTGGTACAGCATACTGAAATACCTAAAGATGGTCAACAAAACATAAGAGTGTGCATATGATAGGGGCTCCACCTTTAAAGAAGTCTAAATATTTAACAAGGAGACAAGAATAACAACGAATGGTAGAAAAACCATCTGAATGCTTTTACTCATCAGGGAGATCATCATAAAATGAAACAGCAGCACAGTTAAAATTCATGATATCTAATACAAAACAATTTTAAAAAGTAATTCTCTGCCACAGGATACTGAAGCATACAGCTTCGTAGCATTCAAAAAAGGTTAGATATCTACTATATATTTGAGAGAGTTTGTCTGTCCAAGAACACTTCCCGAATAGTAAGAGCTAGAACTGGAGCAGGGATGTTACATTTCAATTAATTAGCTCATCAAGCAGTCAATGGAATTTCCATCGACTACTTGATTAGTCAATAAGGGGGAGGTAGGTCACTCGCTCTCTCAGCTGCACCTTAGCCTTTTAAATGTAGTAAGAGTCTCCCATGACTCTTACTACATTTAAAAGGCAGAAGAGCAGTGAGCAATTGCAGCACTTCAGCCTTTGAAATGTAGCAAAAATGCCAAGAGGCTCTTGCTACATTTTGAAGCCAACAGAGAGCAAGTGGGGATTGAAGCAGGGGCTCTTGCTATACTGTGGCACTTCAGCCTTTGAAATGTAGCAAAAGCCCCCGGTCAGACCTGGCGCAAGCTGGGACTGCTTCAGTCCCCGCTTGCACCGTTTCCCTGCAGTGCCTCTGCCTCTCCTGTTCCCTGTGGAAACAGTATTGGGGGGGGGGGGAACTGGCTTTTAAGCTGGCGCCCCCCAGCACCGGCTCCTGCTCCGCAATGCCTCTCTCTGATAGCAGTGGCAGCCTGCTGGAGCTAACCCTAGCAGACCAGATCCAGCCTGTGGGCCAGTATTTGTCCACCTCTGAGCTATAACCAACAAATTCAGTATACAGCTTCCTCTTATCCTAACTTAAAGCAGTGCAAAGGTTTGGTCGTGCCAGGACATATGATTGCTTCTCAGAAAACCATACAGAAAAGAAACAATCACCAGGTAGTTGAAAGGGGATGGCTGCATGTGCCCCGCCCCATCCAGGACTGTCCCAGCCTTGAGTCTCTCACCCCACAGGTGCCCTTTAAGGAGGATGGGGATAGTGGGGGTCTGAAACTCCCCCTCACCCCCGCAGATTCATACAGGGACATTGCTGACTTCCCTTTCATCTGGGAGCTAAGAGAAAAGGCACAGATTGCTGCATTCCTTACTCTGGCTGGGAGTACAGAGGGCTGGGAGTGCAGGGGGAGCAGACGAGATGAGCACTTTGCTTTCGGTCCCTGACAGGACAGGAAGGGGAAGATTAAAAACCTTGGTATGTATTTTGGGGGGGAGGAGCTTTGGCCTCCCCACCCCCGACACTACAGAGCCCCCTACCCAGAGCTGCTCCTCACCGCCCCAAACCTGACTCTCTGCAGCTCCCACACACCACCAGCCCCCCTGCCCTGAGCCCCTCCATAAAGACCTGAGCAACACCAAGTAAATGTGCTAGTACGAAATAAAAATATCTGTATTTCACTCACCACTACAATTAGGAAAAAATGAGGATCATCAGTTTTGATGTTTCTGAAAAGAACCAGCTTGTTTAGCTGAAGTTAAGAGAAGATTCCTCACTTAACCCTACACAATAGGAAAGTATGGCATAATTTACCCAGGGTATTATTTTTTAAAAAAGAGCATTTCACTTTGCTTTAAAACTTTGAACATAGGTAACAGCCAAATGCATGAGAGCAGACTAAACATACCAGTTGTTTGTGCTTTTACGACTACCCCTTATTAATTTTACAAACACTGAAATTAACACTGCTTGTGAATAAATTCAGTTGGAAGAGACCTCAGGAGGTCATCAAGTCCAACCCTCTGCTAAAAGCAGGACCAATCCCAACTAAATCATCCCAGCCAGGGTTCTGTAAAGCTGGCAGTGTTCACTCTAAGCTGTGCAGAAGGACAGCTGATTAATCAGCCCTGCCTAGTCAGTCAGCTCTGTGCAGAACCCTGTGCCTCTGACTGGGAGGAGCTGATGTTTTGAAGCAGAGGGCTGAAATTTGGCAAGAACTGGGTGGCAGGGGGGAAAATTAGGGTTGCTAGGTGTCCAGTTCTCACCCAGACAGTCCGGTTTTTGCTGCATCTGTCCGATAAAAAAAAAAACGGAAAATACTTTTATTTTTTTTGGCTCCCCTGCCACATTCTATATATATATTTTTTTAAAGTATCTGGCAACCCTAGGAAGAATCACCAGACGTCAAAGATGGGTCTATTGCCATTCCTACCAAGAACCACCCAACTCAGTCCACATTATAATTCTCTGAAAAACCCCAGTTCAAACAGGCTCAGTAGAGACTTCTTAGAGCAGGGGTGAGGAAAGTTTTTGGATCGGGAACTACTGGCCCACAGAAAAATCAGCTGAAGACCACATGCAGGTGAGAGGCAAAAAACCATGCTCACAGATGTGGCCCACAATTGATAGGCAGAAAAAAAGACACACACACACACCAGACTCAGGGCTACTCCCCAGGGCCAGATTAATTCTACTGGGGGTCCTGGGTTAGCGGATTTTGTAAAACCCCTCTAGGCCCCCAGGTGTGGCCAAATATAAGAGGTTCAATTTATAGGAAGGGGCTGCGAGGGAGCAGGGTGGGTGCGCAGAGTATGGGTGGGTGGTACGGTGCAAGAGCAAGCTTAGCCTTCAGGATCTCGGCAAGTGGTAGGGTGCAGGAACAGGCTGAGGGTGAGGTAGGAGGATATGAGCTGGATGCCAACTGCAGCTTGCCTTGATCTGGCCCTGAGACTTGGGGCATCCACAATCAACAGCAGGGAACCAGCCCCTTCCCTCCCCTCCCCCACATGGCTGGAGCATCTGCTTGCACCGCTGCAGAGGGGGGAGAGCCCTACACCTCGCAAGACAAATCAAGGCAAGTTAAAGGCTAGCCGTAGGTTCCCCTCCACTGTCTTAGGGTATGTCTACACAGCAAAGTTATTTCAAAATAACTTCCTAGCATCTACACAGCCAAACTGCTATTTCGAAATAGCGGCACGCTTATTTTGAATTTGGTAAACCTCATTCTATGAGGAATAATGCCAAATTCAAAATAGCTATTTTGAAATAAGTGCTGTGTAGACACTTATTTTGAAATAGGGGGCCTCCAGCCTTCCCAGGGTGCCCTGGTGGCCACTCCAACCTCAACCAAGAACACTTCTCTCCCTCCCCCACTCCCCGGAGCCCTTAAAGGGGTAGACTCTGGCCACAGTGCCTGTGCCAGCTCCAAGCCTGCCAGCCCAGAGCCAGCAGTCACTGCCCCTGACCCTGTGGCCCCAAAACGTGAGGCAGCAAGCCACTGGCAGCCAGCCCTCCACCTCTCACCAGGAGCAGTCTGCCAGCTCCCAGGAGCCTGCCAGGGCCCGGAGAATGCAGGCGCATTCCTAGTCCAGGGCGAGATCATGGACCTTATTCAGATTTGGGAGGGATGCCCCCAACATCCATGATCTCCGCACTAGACGGAGGAACGCGGCCCTCTATGGCAGGATAACTGCCAGCCTGGCCACTAAAGGCCACGTGCGAACCCAGGAGCAGGTTTGCATGACAATCAAGGTGGTCCGGCGAGACCCCCAACCCTGAGCCCCGAGCTTCCCCTCCCACTTCTTCCCCTTGCTTCCCCCTTCCAGCTCCCTCCTCCCAGGTTTCTCCCTCCCCCTCCCACCCTCTCTTCTCCTCTCTCCCGCCTCCTTTCCCCAGTCTCACTAGAGTTTCATTCCCTCCCCCCCCAGTTTTGTTAAATAAAGAGAGTTTGTGTTCATGAAAATATGGGTATTTTATTTGACATCAGGAAGGGGGAGTTAGGGAGGGGTAAGTGGAAGGACATGAGGGAGAAATGAGGCACAAGCCCCCAGTGGGGAAGACCAGGGAGGCTCTTAGTGCTCCTCAGGGTGGAAGCTCTCCCGCAGGGCCTCCTGGATACTGACAGCCCCCTGATGGACCTCCCGGATGGCAGCCTGCAGCAAGTGCAGCCAGGCTCGCAGCAACACGTCCAAGAGAAGCACCAGAGTGCCCAGGGGCAGCTCTGGCTCCATGTTGCCGAGCACTGTGGTGTCGTGAGTAAGGGCAACCAGAGCACACAGAGACAAAATGCTTTGCTGTCCCTCATCGAGGTAAACAAGCAAGAAGGGAAACCTGAGAACTGGCTGTCTGGGGGGGGTCCCTTTAAGCACAGACCTCAGCCTCAGACAGCAGCCCCACACAGTAAGTCCTGACCTACTGCCCTGCTGAAACTGGTTCCGGCCAGCCTTAAATGAGATTCAGAGTCCACTCAGTGTGGACGCACTATTTCGAAATAGCAAAATGCTATTTCGAAATGCATTGTGTGTGTAGATGCGTTATTTCAAAATAACTATTTCGAAATAAGATATTTCAAAACAACACTGTAGGGTAGACATACCCTTAGAGTTTAGCAGCTAAATTAGCTGAAGATTCATTTGTATGTGCCATCCCTGGCATACCAGAGCTGAGCAGAACTTGTCCAGCAGCTTTTCCTTCCAACAACCCGAAGCTGCTGTGACACCAAGAGTGTACAGAAATTTCAGAATACTGTATTCAAGTTGCTGAAGATGCCACAAAAATGCAGAGAAAAATATCATATGGAAATTTTTTCAAAGCACTCAGACTAAAATAAATGAAGATCAAAGTTTATTTTTCATTCATGGTTATTCAGCATAGTAAAAGTTTGTGGGGGATGGGGAAGAACACTTAGCCATCCTCCAGTGTGACTTACAAGTTCAACATTTCTTCTGCAGCCACTGGCTGCCCCCTGGTTAGCAGGTGTTAAAAGGTATCTGATGCCCCACCTTCCCAACAATACTCAGTAGAATTCTCAGGAAAATAATGTTTTCACATGTGCATCTAAGTACTACTTATATGTCAGAACTGAGAATAACTCTGATAAAAACATACTACCTGTTTTACACAAAAAGGTAATCTGCTGAGGGGCTCAGAATTTACCAGAATAATTAAAGATGGTTTTTAGGGCAACATGACAGACTACGGTATGACAACACCATCAGAGAGGAAATCTGGTTGCCCTAACCAACAAAAAAAGGATCCACACGAGTAAAATCAAAAAATGACTGAGATGCTATGGAACCTATAGCTTCACCAATACGAAGCTGAAAGAAATCTAGATCTTCAATATCAAGAACTAAAGATCCAGATTTCTATCTGAAATCTATGTTTTTAAAAAGCAGTTCTGTCCCAGTTAACTTACTGTATCAATATGTTGCAATGTTGTTAAAATAAAATAATCGCACCCAGGAAAGCTGAATTCAGAAGTTTGAAAATCTTAAAATACTTACACTCCTATTCCCCCCATTTCAGTATTAACTGAGCAGAACTATCTACACTGGTTTGGTCAAGCTTTAGAATAGATACTGTTAATCCAAAGGCTGCTAAAAGTTATCTTAACCTGATATTCCCATATACACATCCAAAGAGTGCATTAGTTCTTTTAATCAACCAGGGAGGAGGGGGAGACAACCACACAACATCAAATATGAGAGCCTGCGTCAACTGAGTCAAATTCGAGCTCCATGATTAAAAATAGCAGTGTAGATGTTTCAGTTTGGGCTAGAGACTGGGCTCCATGATCCTCCTCCCTGTTGGTTTTCAGAGCCCAGCATCTAGCATGAACCCAAACTTTTCCATAGCTATTTTTAGCCCTGTAGTAGAGCTCCACAAGACCAAATCAGTTGACTCTGGCTATGAGACACTCTGCCACGTATCTCTTTTTTTTTTTTTTTTTTAATGTAGATGTACCTCGCCCCCGTCCCCAAAAATCAGACTGCAAGCTCACATTCAGCCAATTATTCACTGTGATCTTGAAGTCTACTGCAGAGTCACTGCTTATCACAAAAAGGTCTGCCATCCTGTAAGAATGAACTACATTCTTTCTTCCTAGACTATATTTGGCTGTATTAAAACACTTATTGTTTTGCCAAGTTTGGCCAACAGGTCCAGTTTTTTCTAACAGTGACATTCCCTCTTCATTATTCACAACTTCTCCAATCTGTGTGTTACCTGTGAATTTTATTAGTAATGATTTTAAGTTTCATCCGGATCACTGATAATACTGTTAAACAGCACAGAGCTATATGCACTGAATGATTATTTCCCTGTTTACAATGATACTTTGAGACTTGGAGTGAAAACTAACTGACATTTCATATTTGAGAAATAAATAAGCTTAAGTACTACTCTGCTCTCCAGAATGCCTTATTGGCAGAAATGCCAGGCATCTGCAGCTCTCACTAACTTCAGTTGCAGTCCTCCATGATCAGCATGTCTAACATTAGACATGTAGAATGAAACACAGGTACAATGAAATACACCAAAAAGTGGCCAGCTGTGAACATGTGTTGAACTGACTTGCCCAGAAGTGTGCAGAAAGTGCATGATAGAGAAGGGGCAGGAAATAATTTTTTGTCAGGGGCCACTTCAGAGATTTTTGAAGTGGCCCCAGGCCGCTCCAGAAGGAGCGGGGCCAGGATACTTCCCTGCCTCCCTACCCACAGACCATGATTAGTCTGCGGGTAGGGGGGCGAGTGACGTCTTTGCCCCCCCTCAGAGGTTCCCTTTCGGCACCCATGCCCCTGCGGTAGAAGGAGACTTCAAGTGCTCCCCCTTCTGCCCCCAGGCCAATCAGGGTTTGGAGGCAGAGAGAAGCACGCAAAGTTTCCTCCGCCCTGCAAGGAGCATGAGATGCTCAGAAGCACCCTGCACTCCTGGCAGGGAGTGAGGATACTTTGCATGCTCACCTGCCCCCAAGCCCTGACTGGGCTGGGGGCAGGGAGAGCGCACAAAGTTTCCTCCACCCTGTCCTCACCCTACAAGGAGCATGTGGTGCTTAGAAGTGCTAAGTGCTCCTGGCAGGGCAGAGGAAACTTCATATGCTTCCCCCTGCCCCCAGGACGTAACTAGTCTGGGGGTGGGGAATCAGCAGGACCTCCATAGGCTGGATCAACTTGCATGGCGGGCCGGATCCGGTCCATGGAGGCCCTTTTGCCCACTCCTGTGATAGAGTCAGGGATAGAATTCCCTTAGCCATTAACCATCCTTTCTTTTCTTGTAGTACTCTGCCTTACTAATTTTCTGCAAACGAGGTAGTAATCATACAAGTAACAGTCTAATTCCCAATATAACACTGATTAATTCCATTTTATTGTCTTGTTAGTTATGAGCAAGACTCAGGAGAACCCAATGGGAAAAGAACAGATTGATTAGTAGGAGCATATTGTTCTGAAAACTGGAGGAAAAAGTGACTTATAAATGTGGCAGTTACATATTCAAATTAGTGAGGCAATATTGAACCTTTTACAATTCACGATTTGAAATAAAAATACCTGTTAACTATCTATTGTGGTCTCTGACTTAGCTCTACAAATATAAATATAGATGCTTACAAACATCCTTTAAATAGGTTCCAACTAGTGGCTCATCTGCACTGGAACTGAATCCCAGGAAACTACTAGCCAGTGAAAAAAATGATTGTTGCGCCAGTGCAGATTGTAGATATCTGTTTAACAATGACCAAGCCACTCCAGGGAGGAACATGAAAACAAAAAGGAAAAGAAATCTGGGGGTAAAAGCCCCTCAGGTTCTTCACTTTTGAACCAACAGGAACTGCTACAGCCAAATGATGCAGCAGTGAAGATCATTATGCTGATATTTCAGTATCTTCTCATCGCATACAAATTCATATTGAACCAGTCAACACAGTGTCCATGTGCCAATACCTAACGAAAGTATTAACAGTACATTGGACAATTTTGCGCACCTCTTATGAAGAAGTTACTCACTTTGTGCACTAGCATGTTTCTTCAAGATGCGTGCTCCTGCGAATGCTCCATTACAGATTTGTCTGCATCCATGCGCTGCCAAAGACCCTTCAGTATAGAATCACAGAGCTGGAAGAGACCTCAGTAGGTCATCAAGTCCAGCCCCTTGTCCAAGGCAGAACCAATTCCAACTAAATCAACCCAGCCAGGACTTTGTCAAGCTGAGACTTAAAAACCTCTAGGAATGGAAATTCTACCACCTCCCTAGGTAACCCATTCCAGTACTTCACCACCCTCCTAGTGAAATAGTTTTTCCTAATATTCAACCTAGACCTCTCCCACTGTAACTTAGGCCATTGTTCCTTGTTCTGCCATCCGTCACTACTGAGAACAGCCTTTCTCCATCCGCTTTGGAACCTCCCTTCAGGAAGTTGAAGGCTGCTATCAAATCCCCCCTCACTCTTTTCTTCCGCAGACTAAACAAACCCAAATCCCTCAGTCTCTCCTCTTAGATCATGTGCTCCAGCCCCCTAATCATTTTGGTCGCCCTCCGTTGGACCCTCTCCAATGCGTCCACATCCTTTCTATAGTGGGGGGCCCAGACCTGGACACAATACTCCAGATGTGGCCTCACTAGAGCTGAATAAAGGGGAATAATCACTTCTCTGGATCTGCTGACAACGCACATCGTAATGCACCCTAATATGCCATTAGCCTTCTGATCACAGTAATGACGGATGGCAGAACAAGGAGCAATAGCCTAAGTTACAGTGGGAGAGGTCTAGGTTGAATATTAGGAAAAACTATTTCACTAGGAGGGTGGTGAAGTACTGGAATGGGTTACCTAGGGAGATGGTAGAATCTCCATCCCTAGAGGTTTTTAAGTCTCGGCTTGACAAAGCCCTGGCTGGGTTGATTTAGTTGGGATTGGTCCTGCCTTGGGCAGGGAGCTGGACTTGATGACTCATATCCAGCTTCTCATCCACTGTAATCCCCAAGTCCTTTTCTGCAGAACTGCTACTTAGCCATTTGGTCCCCAGCCTGTAACAATGCTTGGGATTCTTCCATCCCAAGTGCAGGACTCTACACTTGTCCTTGTTGAACCTCATCAGATTTCTTTTGGCCCAATCCTCTAATCTGTCTAGGTCACTCTGGACCCTATCCCTGCCCTCCAGTGTATCTATCTCTCCATCTAGCTCAGTGTCATCTGCAAACTTGCTAAGGGTGCAAACCATCCCCTCATCCAGGTCCTTAATAAAGATGTTGAACAAAACCAGTCCTAGAACAGATCACTGGGGCACTCTGCTAGAAACCGACTGCCAACCTGACATCGAAATGTTGATCACTATCCATTGGGCCCAACAGTCTAGCCAGCTTTCGATCCATCTTACAGTCCATTTATCCAATCCATATTCCCATAACTTGCTGGCAAGAATATTGTGGGAGACCGTATCAAAAGCTTTGCTGAAGTCAAAAGCAAGAACTCTGAAGTAGAAGGGAGAGAGTGGCCTTGGGGACCAGTAAGTATGGGGAGTAGAAACCTCTGTCCAGGAACCTCTGGGGGACTGCTTCAGCATGCCTAGGGTTAAAAGCTAATGGACCTCATCCCAGAGGAGATGCTCGTGAGAGGGGTCCCTGAAGAGGGATGGGGCAGGGGGGAGTCGAAAGAAAGGGAATGGAGTACTCCTCTTCTATCATTTTTAGGACCCAACAGTCCACAGTAATGGATTCCCAGGCCCTGCCAAAAAGAACAGGCAGTCCCTGAACAGAAAAGGTGGGGCTGGTAAGCTGTCCTCAGACATACCCTCAAAATCCTTGGCGAGGACCTGAGGGCTTGTTGGATGGGCGCTGGCTCTGCGCCAGGGCCGGTCAGTACCAGCATCTGCCATTCCTCCCATTACCGTTCCTCCCTCTGCAGCAGAAGAAATCAGGGCAGGTGCCCTGCTGAGAAGGCCTAGGAGCATTCCTGCACGACAGGGAACAACACTGGTTAACCAGAGTATGGATTCCTAGGGACTTTAAGGTGGCCCAGGTATCCTTCAGACCATGCAGGCACTGGTCAGTCTGCTCAGAAAAAAGGGATGAATCCTAAACGGGAGGTCTTGAATACTGGCCCGGAGCTCGAGGGGCACCCCAGACACCTGCAACTCAGAGCTAAAACACAAAACCAGACCTCTGGCCATAGTGCGGGTGGGCTGCATCAGCCACGTCCAGGGCAGCCTGCAAAGTGGCTCTGGAGACCACCCGGCCTTCTTCCATCAGGGCTCCAAACTCAGGCTGAGAGTCCTAGGAACCAGCTTGGAGAACTTGCCATGGAGCAACTCAGCAAAATCTGTTGGTTGTGAAGTTGAAGACCCCCAAACGCACAAGCCTTTCTGCCAAACAAGTCCATTTTCTTGGCATCCCTGCTCCTAGCAGCAGCACCCAGCTGCTCTGCCTCTCCCTCTGGTTCACCACCTGAACCACCAGAGACCTGGGAGATGGATGGGAAAAGAGATGTTCATTCCCCTCTTGCAGCATGAAGTACCTCTGCTCCATTTTCTTACCTGTCGGTGAGATGGAGGCCAGGGTCCACCAGAGCATCTTCGTAATTTTGGTCACAGTCTTACTGAAAGGTAAAGGCCACTCTGGCAGGGGTATGGACCTGCAAGATGTTGACTGTAGTGTCCGAATCCTGTGACACCCTCTCTGCCTGGACTCCCAAACTCTGGGCTAGGCAGCGAAGAAGTTCTTGATGGAACCTCGAGTCCAAGGATGGCATGGAAGGGAGAAAGTCCCTCCGGTGAGGACGACGAGGACACTTTCGTGATCTGGAGGCAGTGGGCACGAGCTTGTGAGGGGGCCTGTGAGGCTGCAGAAGAGGCCACAGTAGTGGGCTGGGTGGTGGGTGGGCCCCTTTTCCAGATGATATTCCGGGGAAGCCTGGCTCAGAGGAAGGGACTGGCCCGATGTCAAAGAGGTCACTGAGGTCGCCAAGGCAGAGGCGTAGTGAGGGGACGACAGTGGGGGGGGGGGCTGCCCCCAAGCGCCACACTAGAGGGGTGCTGGGCTGGGGTGGGAGCAGAGCGCAAGGCCCCACACATTGGGGCGAGCCAGAAAAGAGCTCTAGAGGCGATCCTGGCAATTACAGACCGGTAAGTCTAACTTCAGTACCGGGCAAATTAGTCGAAACAATAGTAAAAAATAAAATTATGAAGCATGTAGAAGAACATAATTTGTTAGACAAAGTCAACATGGTTTCTGTAAAGGGAAATCGTGTCTTACTAATCTATTAGAGTTCTTTGAAGGGGTTAACAAACATGCAGACAAGGGGGATCCAGTAGATATAGTATACTTAGATTTTCAGAAAGCCTTTGACAAGGTCCCTCACCAAAGGATCTTGTGTAAATTACATTGTCATGGGATAAGAGGGAAGGTCCTTTCATGGATTGAGAACTGGTTAAAAGACAGGAAACAAAGGGTAGGAATAAATGGTAAATTTTCAGAATGGAGAGGGGTAACTAGTGGTGTCCCCCAAGGGTCAGTCCTGGGACCAATCCTGTTCAACTTATTCATAAATGATCTGGAGAAAGGGGTAAGCAGTGAGGTGGTAAAGTTTGCAGATGATACCAAACCGTTTAGGATAGTCAAGACAGAAGCAGACTGTGAGGGACTCCAAAAAGATCTCACCAGCCTGAGTGATTGGGCAACAAAATGGCAAATGAATTTTAATGTGGATAAGTGTAAAGTAATGCACATCGGGAAAAATAATCCCAACTACATGTACAGTATGATGGGGGGCTAATTTGGCTATGACAAATCAGGAAAGAGATCTTGGAGTTATCGTGGACAGTTCTCTGAAAACTTTCACGCAGTGTGCAGCGGCAGTCAAAAAGGCAAATAGGATGCTAGGAATTATTAAGAAAGGGATAGAAAATAAGACCCAGAATATCTTACTGCCCCTGTATAAAACTATGGTACCCCCACATCTTGAATACTGTGTACAGATGTGGTCTCCTCACCTCCAAAAAGATATTTTGGCCTTGGAAAGAGTTCAGAAAAGGGCAACTAAAATGATTAGGGGTTTGGAACAGGTCCCATATGAAGAGAGGTTAAAACGACTGGGACTTTTCAGTTTAGAAAAGAGGAGACTGAGGGGGGATATGATAGAGATATATAAAATCATGAGTGCTGTGGAGAGGGTGAATAAAGGAAAGTTATTTATTAGTTCCCATAATAGAAGAACTAGAGGGCACCAAATGAAGTTAATGGGTAGCAGGTTTAAAACTAATAAAAGAAAGTTCTTCTTCACACAGCGTGTAGTCAACCTGTGGAACTCCTTGCCAGAGGAGGCTGTGAAGGCTAGGACTATAATAGAGTTTAAAGAGAAGCTAGATAATTTCATGGAGATTAGGTCCATAAAAGGCTATTAGCCAGGGGATAGAAATGGTGTCCCTGGCCTCTGTTTTCAGAAGCTGGAGAAGGATGGCAGGAGACAAATCGCTTGATCATTGTCTTCGGTCCACCCTCTCTGGGGCACCTGGTGCTGGCCACTGTCGGCAGACAGGTGACTGGGCTAGATGGACCTTTGGTCTGACCCAGTACGGCCATTCTTATGTTCTTATGTAGAAGCGCCTGGCAGGCCATGTGCTCCCTGTACAAACTGCAATCAAGTCTCCGAGGCAGCCGGGCTGGGCAGCAGAACCTGCCACTTTAAAGGCAGTTACACCCCCATCCCGTACCTCTGGTGCCTGGCTCTGCGTGAGGGGGATTTGGTTGGGGGGGTGGGGGGAGGGCAGGCTGGCTCTGGGGGAGGGGTGGGTCCATTGGGATAGAACAGTGAGTTGGGGTGCCTGGCTCTAGGGGAGGGGTGGGTGCATTGGGATAGAATGGTGGGTTGGGGTGCCTGGCTCTGGCGGAGGAGTGGGTGCATTGGGGGTACTTTTTTTTTTAAAGGTACTTTATAAAAAAAGAAAAAACTTAAAAAAAAAACAACAATGAATAGTCTAGTAGCACTTTAAGAAGACTAATAAAACATATAGATGGTATTACGAGCTTTTGTGGGCAAAACCCACTTCCGCCCATGAAAGCTCATGATACCATCTACATGTTCTGTAGTGCTACTAGACTATTTGTTGTTTTTTAACTTTTTCCTGTCACAGACTAACTCGGCCACCCCTCTAAGGCTTATAAAAAAAGGTTGCGAAACACTGCTTAAACCATTCCTTTTGGCCTCCCTTTTTCCTTTGTCCTTTGGCAAGTCGGGCAGGCAGGAGTTTTAGTGAAAATATATCAGACATGTGCACACAGTGCCCGCTCTACCTCAGCTGGTGCTGGATAATCAGAGACTCAATTCTGAAGGAGCTAGCATTACTGAAGTGACAGATTCCCCCCATGTTTTGTTGCGGATTTTCCAAGGAAAATGCTGGTGTTTTCTATAGGTCACTCACATCTCCCACTCATAGCAGAGACTTGGGATTAACATGGCTCTCTCAACTAAAAGTCTTATACATGTACAGATCATGTGACTGAGAACACCTGGTGAGGCAGTCTGCTCATGGCAAGGCTGGCCTTGAATCTTGGTAACTATGGCTTCAGTTGAATAGCTTGTGTGAAATTTGGAAGAGCAGCTCAGAGACCTCTCTCCTTTACTTAAGGATAGAATCTCACCGCGGCCTGAAGGAAAAGTCCTCCTGGCAGACAGAAAGCCACTCTTGCAGTGTAACCTCAGCCTTAGGCTACTTATTGCTTCAAGTGCCTTAAAGAAAGTGAGGGCAATTGTTTTGTTTTGTGTTAGTGTTATTTAAAAGATTTTCTGAGTGTTATTTTAACAGGTAAGTTAATCTCTTACACTTATAACTATGATGTCGTTTATCGCTGTGCGACAGTATGAAAAACAACTAGGCAGTTAGGAAGCATTACAGATTGCTTAAAATAAATTTGATATGCTCAAAATCTTTTTACATTTAATTAATTAAAGCAACAAGTTATTCGTTTGCTATAACAGCGGTTTTAAATGCTTGACTGAAATATAATAATAAAATTCATATTTAGGTCATATAATATTTATTTCTTTTGTGTTTTATAAAACTTACAGATTTTAAGCACTTGACATTTCTTATGTAAAAGACATGAACCTAATGAGAACGAGATATGAACAAATTAAAGAGAAAAAATTATTTAACAGAATGTAAGCCACAAAAACTATAATTTATATTTGTCTGTAGTTAGTAAAGTCAGTAATTCATTAAACGATAAATATCCTAAAAGGTGTATTATTTACAGTGGCATAGCGAGGGGAGTTGCCCCTGGGAGCCACGCTAGGGGGGCACCCATTTAGTCTCCCTCTGCTCCTCCTGTCATCCCTCAGCTTGCCTGCTCCTCCTCCACGCCGGATGGAGCCGCTTCCTCCCCGCCCCCAGCCCAACCCTCCTCCATCTCCACCCGCGGGATAGTGAGCGCAGAGGCCTGGCCTGAAACTGGAGGGGATGGGGGACGATGCAGTACAAGCTCCTCCCCTCCTTCCCTGGGTCAGGCTCAGCCATGCGCTAGGTTTGGGGCCGCGCAGCAGCGGTGGGGTGGGCGCAAATTTTGCCTTTGCCCCTGGACGCATAACACCCTCGCTATGTCTCTGCGCCAAGGGGGGAACCCTCAGCCCCACGAAGACTGGCTCCGGACTGGATGGGCCCACACCTTGGTTCTGGTGGTAGGCCCAGGGAGTCCAAAAAGGTCACTGAGCCAGGGTCTGCACTTGTGGCCAGGGCTCCTGTAACCCCAGCACCAGGGTAGCCTAAGGCCACCGCTGCTGGTGGTGCCTGAGGTGCTGTGGTGCGGTGAACAATGGCTTGAGTAGGACCGGTGCCAGGATCAAAACCTGGAGCCCTGGGATGATCAGACAGTTTCCGCCTCGCAGTTTGTCTAATACTCCAACATCAACCATGGCGGTGCGGCGGCAGTAGCAGCCAGTGACCTCCCTGTTGGAATGGACTGGGCCATCGACTCTGGTTTCCACCAGTGCCAAGGAGGAGGTGGAGGCATGGCCGGTGGTGGTGTCGGTGCACCCGACAGAGAAGGACCGGTGGTCACAGGACCCAATGCTGTGGCCAGCGCTGCCTGAGGCCCTTGTGCCAGTGGTGATGCATGGGAAGGAGTGGGGGCTACAGCTGGTGCCAAGGCTGGAGGCAGTGTTGCACCCAGGACCAGGGTTGAGGCTACCAGCAGAACGATAGAGCCCTCTTGCTTCCAGAGCCAGGGCGCTATGTGCCAAGACCACAGGGCAGTGCCGTTTGGATCCTCGCTCCTTGGCCAGGTCAGGTGACAAGGTTGGGGACGAGGTAAGCACAATCAAATCTGTTGCTGCCTCAAAGTTATTCAGAGTGGAGGGCTCCGGGAAGATCCCTGCCGGGCTCTTGTCTCAGCATGGAATAGAGCGCCGCCAATTTGACTGCGATGCTCCGGGCGCTGTGCCAGTCGGTGCCACGTGCCCCACTTGAGGGCGCACAGAGGGCACATGCCTCAAGGGAGACCTGCCCTTGCCATGTCTCCTCTTCCTCTAGGGCATCAGAGACTATGATAGGTGCTGAGGCCTGCGCGGTGCTGGGAGGCATGCGATTGGCTGGGTGCCTCCCACATCAAAGCCGGTGCACTCTGGGTTGTCGGTAGGGTTGTAATAGTATAGTCAGTTAACCAATTAACCAATAAGCAAAATCTTACAAGTTAATGGTATAAACTACACGCATTTTCCTCCCCATCCCCTGCCAGTTAATTTTTTTTAGCAGGCTAGCCAGCAGCCTGGCTCAGTCCTGACTCGCGCCAGGTCCAGGACCTCTCTCCACTATGGCTCTGAATTTTTAAGTGCATTAGGAGCCAGGCAAGCAGGTAGCCTGACTCAGTTAAGGCTTGCGCCAGGTCCCAGAGCTGAGCCCCAGCCTGGACAGGGGCTGCTGCCACTCCACCCTGCTGACTATCAGAAACAGCAGCACAGGGTGACAGGCAGCCGGTCCATAAGGGGAGCTAGATTTTAAACTGGCTCCCCACATGGGCCAGCTCCCACCTAGCACTCCGTGCTGCTCCCTCTGATAGAGGCAGCAGCACAGAGTGGCAGGGGGCTCCTCAGAAGTGGGGCAAGAGCGCACTGGCTGCTGCCCCCCACCCCTGGGGACTACAGAATAGTTGAGTAACTGATGAGAATTCATGAGGTTAATTGACTATTCAATTAACCAAATATTTAACATCCCTAAGTTGTCGGTGCTGGATCGGACAACGGTGCCAGGCATAAGGCCACCTCCATCAGGATAATCTTCAAGCAAGACTCCCTTTCCTGCTTGGTACGCAGCTTAAAGGCCTTTCAGACCTTACAAGCCTCGGACAAGTGGGCCTCTCCAAGGCACTTAAGGCAGGTTGTGTGAGGGTCCCCGCAGGTCATAGGCTTTTGGCAGGGCTTGAAACCTTGGGACTCAGGCATGCCCCACCGGACGCACTGGGGATGGGAAGCAAGCCCTGGGCCTGGGTGCTTAACAGTAAACACAACACTTAACAGCTACTAAAAACCTAGATTCAAACAATGAACTGTAAACTTTTTAACTAACTCTTAAAACAAGAAGAACTGCTAAGAGGTGCTTGCAGAGCAAGAGAAAAGGCATGTTCCAAGACCATCAGGAGCAGTAAGAAGGAACTGAGGGGATGGAAGGCCAGCAGGGGTATACAGATTTGCTTATATACCGGCGCCACTCCAGGGGCTCCCCTGCTGGCCCAATGGGTACTGCTAAGAGCAAAAACTTCGGATGATGCGTGCACACAGTGCACGCACACCTACATGGAATGGACATGAGTAATCACTCGAAGAAGAAAAACATGTTTGTACCTCTTATGGCAAAGGCCCCTCTTCCCTTTGACCAGTGTTTGGGCTGGCAGCTTTTCCCCCCTCTCATGGGCTGGGCTTGAACCTGGTTTCTGGGGTAGGGAGCTCAGCCACTCCTGCTGGGACTCTCTCCCCTGTTGTTTCTAGCTCTATAATGGTTGTTATTTTATCTGTCTAACTTTTACTCTCTCTTTGCCTCTCCTCTCACTCTCCCCACCACCTAATAAGTGGGGAGGTTTTTAAAGGCCTACAGCAGGCCTCTGGCAGGCCTGAGCAGAGTCTAGGGTTGCCAGGTGTCCATAGGGTTGCCAGGTGTCCAGTTTTGAACCAGACAGTCCGGTATTTGAGGGTTCTGTCCGGGAAACAAATTGAGAAAATACCGGACATATAAAATGTCTGATATTTTCTAATTAGGTAAGTTCTATTATCATGAGGAGTAACAGTACTTAGTTGCGAACTGCCTGGCTGGTACACACGCTCACGCTGCATGAGTGTGTCTACCAGGCACACAATACACAGCTGGGGGGGGGGGGCCGCGCGAGAGGGCGGGATAGAATACCCGAGAACCGACTCACTCATGCTTCGCCGGGACCGTGCGCGGGATGGGCAGCGCCCTGGGATCTGCGTGCGCCCAGGTCAGTCCTGCTCCCCCCCTCCCCCAGCTGATTCTCTCCCCCCAGCCAGCCCCGCTCCCCCTGACCTCCTCCCAACCAGCCCTGCTTCCCACCAGCCAGTTCTCTCCCCCTGCCCCCCCCCCCGATCTCCCTCAGCCAGCTCCGCTCCTGCCGCCAGCCCTGCTTCCCACCGGCTGGTCCCCGCCCCCCCCATCTCCCCCAGCCAGCCCTGCTGCCCCCGCCCCCCCCGGCCAATTCCCCCCCTCCCAGCCAGCCCCACTCCCCTCCCGACTCTTCTCCCCCCCGCTTCCCCCATCTGAGATCAAGCATGTCCAGTATTTTTTTAAGCCACCTGGTAACCCTAGGTGTCCGGTTTTGAACTGAACAGTCCAGTATCTGAGCTGTCTGTTCAGGAAACAAATTGAGAAAATATAAATGACAAAATATAAATGTCCGGTATTTTCTAAATAAGATGTAATGTAGATTGTGATATAATGTCAAGTGTGTCTGGTATTTTTGTTGAAACCATCTGGCAACCCTAGCAGAGTCAGCTAGCCCCAATCTGCCTGAGCCAGCTCCCTGCCAGCTGTTCCTAATTGACCTGCAACCATCCACCTCTAATTAGCAGGCCTTTTACCTTTTTTGGGCTGCCTTTTCCCCACTCTAACAACCCTCAGGCCTGACTTTAAGAGAATGTGACATACAGAATTCTACCAGATACTGGGAACTGCAATAGGCCCTGAGCTCACATGGTGAATGGGACAGTTCCCTTAAACGCCCCTCTTCTGCACTGACACCACAAGAGTCAGCCAGATATAGGCAAGAAGCGATCCTAGAACTGAGGCCATTTACCATAGAGCCTATGCCACCAAAGCATCTATAGCACTTCCTGGGTTCATATTCAAATGAGCTATTTATTAGGAGCAGCTCTGGGAGGGGAGCTGCCTGCTGAAGGAAGAGCATCAGAACAAGCTCCTAAGCCTGGTAAGTTTCTACTAATTCCCAACTTATGAACTATAGAGACAGGATTTTCTGTGCTTTTATTCAGTGCAGAATCCACACCATTCCCCTAGCGCCCCTTGTCTCCTGCCATGTGGGATTCAAAATGTATACCATAAAATGTTCAACAAGAAGTTAGCAAGAGCGTTAACTTACTTTCTGATATAAATGCAGGTTGTGGCTATTAATAGTGGAGCCCCATATACCCTAGCCATCTAATCCATTACCCCTTATACACTGATGATGTCCATGTTGCAGATCAGCTGTGAACTGACTCCCCAAAAATCCAAGCTGCTGTGATTCTACAAAATGGAGCATGTATTTCACCCACTGCTGGCTTTAATATACAAATCCAAATTACAGCAGAAGGTGGCAGTCTATTAGAAGTCACGATGGTTGATGAATTCAGCTGTATACATGGAAGCAAGTTGTTGTAAAAAAAAAAAAACTATCCTAAATCTCCATGATAAAACAGCATCATCTTGATTTTTCCACAAATTTTCATCCATTGACAGTTGGTGGGGAAAGCAAATTTCCCAAGTAGTATCTCCAACAGCTTAGTTATATTCAGTTATTAGAGCCACCTCAAAAACTCACAAGTCCACTCCACTCAGTGAGGGTCGCTAGATGCCTAATCCTTAGCATGCAGAGATAGCTGTCCTCCACTGGCTTGAATGAGAAGTTCACATTTCTACTCTGGGACCTTCAGATTATCAATGTTCTTCAAAGACTGCCCTCCATGACAGGATTGAAACAACACAGATAGTACTCAGACAAGCTCTATGTTCTCTTCCCCTGGGAAATACAAAAGGGCATATGAAGGGAATAAAGAAATAATTTCCACAAACTTTTTGGTTTGTCTTATGATGTGCTGATGATTTTCATTACTTCTCCAAAGAATGTCTGAAATGGACAATGTGTGACTAGAATACAGCTCACTGATAAACATTTTTTTAACCTTGATTTTAAAACAGCCCCCTTGCATAGAATGGGAAATGTAATTTTTTTTATCATGCTCAAACTGTTATGTTCAAAATCTCCTTTCAGGGGCTTTCCACCTCCCACAGAGGAAACACTCAGTGTAGAAGCTTGGAGATGCAGACCAGCCAAATATGAGGAAAGAGAAAGTATGAGATAAGCTGATTAGAGAGCTACTAGATAAAACTGACAGATGGAGTTTCAGAAGGACCAAATGAATTATCAAAAAGATAAGCATGGATGCAGGGTGGAAAGAAAGGTAGAGGCTACACAAATCAAGGAGAAGCTGGCAAACAGATTCACAAAGTACGACTACAGGCTGAGGGAGAAACAGAGCATAGGATGGGAACTAGTTCTACCACCCCTAGGCTGAGTAGCTTTTGTAATTCTGCTTGTAACAGGGGCTCATGAGAGGGGTCCCTGAAGAGGGACGGGATATAGATATAAAGGGGATTGTGTAGTCCGATTTGATGGAGCCACTTTTTCATAATAAATGAGGGCCCATTGTTGGTAAAAGGATCTCAGGCGGTGATGGACGGCTGTGTTTGGATGCACTGGATCTAAGGTCGCTCAGACCCCCGACCAAGACTTCGAATCTGCTGTTTGCGTGAAGTGGGTTGAGTGTTAGAGGACTGGTTGTGTTGAGTCCTCCTTCTGTTGGGAAGTTGCTTGGACCTGTTATCATATGGCCTCTGCTGTTGCCTGTGGTCATTCAAGTCTCTTCTTCTTCGGTATGGGATGTATCTGCATCTTTTGTTAGGCAGAGTATACATGCCTAACAAAAGACCGCAGTGTGGTGCAGGAATCTTTCATTGAGTGTAATACCATCTGTTTTTGTGGCCAACAGTTGGTTCCTATCAAAGGGGAGGTCTTCCAACTTAGTCTGTAATTCTTTTCGGACTCCTGATGATCGTAATCATGATGCTCTGCGCATTACTATTGCTGTAGCTATGGCCCTAGCTGCTGTATCTGCTACATCCATTGCAGCTTGGAGGTCAATTTTCACTATGGATTGGCCCTCTGATGATGGACTGGAGATGTGGTCTCTTATTTTCAGGAAAGTCCTGTAAGAGATCTTGTAATCTAGAGTAACTGGCATGATGGTAGTTAGCTCATAGGGTAGTGTAATTCAATATTCTGAACTTCAGTGTGACGAGGAATATGTTTTCCGGCCAAAGAGATCTAGTTGTTTGTGCTCTGTGTCTTGAGGTGTAGAAGATTTGAATTGAGGATGTTTTGCTTCATGATGAACCAAGTCCACAACCAGTGAATTTGGGTGGGGATGTGAGAAGAGAAAATCCATCCCTTTTGCTGTGAAAGTATTTTCTATCCGCTCTTCAGTTGGCGGGTAAGGTTAAAGGCTGGTGTTTCCAGAGTACATCTGATGGCTCGAAGTCACCTTCATTGATGGGTAATGCTATCTTTGAGGATGCAGCCGGCTGTAGTATTGTAAGTAATTTGTATTGTTTATCTTGCACTTCTTGGAGTGTAATGTCTTGAGATTGAGCCACTCATTTGAATAGTTCTTGGAATTTGTTTCAGGCCGGTAGAGAACGATACCTGGAAAACTTCTTCTGGACCAGCAGAAGACTAAGGAGCATGTGAAGAGCTCTCTGAGTCGGAGTGAGGTAAATTCTCATCGTCATGTGCTGAATCTACCTGGATTATTACCTAAGGGGGAACAAGACATTGATGAATGAACCATGGTACCCTGGGAACCAGTGGTGTAGAGGCTGGTGTCTTTCATGAACATTGGCGATGGAAGGAGCGGTGGTGATGCTGGTGCCGTGGCTCCCAGAAAGGCCACTGAGGTTGAAGGTTTTATGGTGGATATGGCAATGGTTGGTTAAGACCCGGAAGTTGTGGGGGTTGTTGAAAGGGATGGTTTCAGGCGGAGTGCCATGAAGCCACTGATCCCGTTGGGGATGAGTGACAAGATGAAAATCTACTTCCCTGCCCGCTGCCATGTTCAGTTTGCAGAGACAGTGGTGTGTGAGTGTGTGAAGTTTTATCTGTGGTTTGTCTGTACAGGCTAGCATGAGGTAAAGTTGGGGAGTGTGGTGAACATACACCCTGCACCCGTGGAGGTGGTGCACCCAACTGTGGGGCTTTTTGTAAGTGGCGCATCTTGCTAGTTGCTTTCTTAAGCTTCGGTGCTGAAGCACACTTTAGTTCAGTATGTCTGGCACCGGCTTGTTCAATCGGTGTTGGGACACCAGTGGGTGCCAGCAGCGGTGGCATGTCCGGTTGTGTTGGCACCGGTGGATTATCTGCATGGGTAGGTGCCGACCATTTTGGTTCCAATTCAGCTCTCTTGGATGAAGTCGATTTACACTTCTCCGCGGTGCCAGAAGTAGATGGCACCAGGAAACGGGCAGCTTGGAACGTAGCGGGCAGTGATCGTGCCGGTGAAGCCTGCTACACTCGCATACCCCTATTGGGCGATGAGCTAGCTCTGTCACGGGGCGCCGATTGCACCTCTGTCTCCTGAGACTCATGCCCCAGTGGCTGGAGGGAATTCTCCCAGAGAAGATTCTTCAGCCGCATTTTGCCATCTTTCCTCTCTCTGGCTGTCGTGTTTAGACAAGTGTGGGCACTTTCGCGCTACGTGACTTTTGCCCAGACATTTAATACAGGACCTGGCATTGAATCCGAAACCGGAATTGAATTCTGACATGATTTCTTAAAGCCAGGAAAGCCTGGCACGTTGAGAGGAAAAAAAGAAAAACCACAGCAGCGGGGTTTGATTTGGTTTTTTTTGAAGGACAAGGTGAAACTTCTTATAAACTGATTAAACTTATTAACTATTGCTAAACTAACTGTGCTATTTCATTATTTTCTGTCATAAAAGAGAGCACTGCTGTGACTCAGTCTTCAGCCAAGGATGGTAGAAAAGGAACTTAGAGAGGCTCGCACAACACTAACAGACAAAAGCTGCGCAAGACAACAAGTGCCCATCTCAAAGAAAGAAAGGTTACTTATCTGTATAGTAACTGGAGTTATTAGAAATGTTTTGCCACTATGCTGTACATGTGCAAAATCTGACCAAAGCTAAGGACTCCAAAGCAGACAGGAAGAATGGAGGATAAGGGATAACCCATAGAAACAAATCAAAGAATTCTGGTTAACATACAAGAAAGTAACCTCTTCTTCTCTGAGAAATTATCCCTATGGGAGTTTTGCTTCTAAGCAGTGCCTCACCCTATAGGGCTGGGCACTGAGGAATCATAGCTAATACAGATCACCAAACTATTGTCCCAAAATCTGCATCTGCCTTGAAAACACAAACTGACATAGTGCCAGAGAAAGCTGACCAGGTAGCAATTTTACAAACATTCTTGAACTGGATGCTCTTAAATCGAGGCAACAGAGGTGTACCGTGTCATGGCAACATGGGCAGTCACCCCTGACAGAGGATGTGCTCTAGATAAAATGTCGCAAGATAAATGCATCCTGACATCCAGTTAGTCTTTCGATGAAAACAAGGGTTTCCATTCATTTTGTCTGAAAAGGAACCAAGTCATCTCAGGCATCTAGTTCTTTCCGAGTAGACTAGGGACCTCTAATGTCTACAGCATACAAGACAGCTTCTTCTTTAGAGTTGTATGGTTTAAAGCAGAAGACTGGCAATTATATGTCTTGATTAACATACAGGACAGATGAGATCTTGGGTAGGAAACAAGAATGGGGGCAAAAGAGTTCCTTTGTTCCAGAAGAACATAGTAAGGTGGATCTGTCAGTAAGGATCCTAATTCCTCTACTCTGCTAACCAACATAATTGCCATTAGAAAGAATGTTTTAAAAGGCAACAGAAAATACCAGCAGTTTGCTAGGAGTTCAAAGAGTAGTCTCCCTGAGAACTAGATTAAGATCCCAAAGCAATGTAGAAGTCAGCAGATTCATAAACACTGAGAATACATCAACACAGGATGAAGGTTTTTAAACAACTCACTGATAAACCTAGGGTCTTTAAATTTAATAGGCTGTAAAGTATATGAATTCATCAAAATGAGTGTTGCAGGTTGTAAGTCAACCCAATAAAAGCAAAGAAACTTTAATGCAAAAATAAGAACCCAGGATGGCTAATATTGATGGGAAGTCTCCTTTATGAAAGAAGCTGGCAACTTATGAGTAATCACCATTTTCAGTAACAATTCTTGAAAGACAAAAGCCGCCTTTAACAGAAATGATGCAGAAGGCACTTCCACATCTTGTAGGGATGTGAATGGTTAACCAGTAAGCATCACCCTTATTGGGTGACATTTACCTATTATGTTTAACCAGCAGCCACTCCAGCCCAACCTGAGCAGTGTGCCAGCTCAGCCCAAGCAGCCTGCCACACTGCAGGCGGGGCCACTCTAGCCCAGCCCAAGTAGCCCCTGCCCGCCCCCATTTAAGCAGTTAACTGGTTAAACATGACGTTTAACCAGTTAACTGATTAAACTGGATTTTACATCTCTAACTTCTGATGCTTCTGTTTAATCTCCTTTACAGACATGGCGGAAGCCAATGAAGGTGTGTGTCATTTTCCAGGATCAGATGCTTTGACGTACCCAGAAAGTAAGGATGTTAAATTGCAGTTATCTGGCTAATCATGTAGCTGATACAATTAGTATTGACTACAGAATTAGTCAATAAGGACCATGCTGCAGAGCCACAGCAGGGGTAGCTTCAGGAGATGGTTTGAGCTGGGACTGAGCAGTCCTGGCTCTGGGAGCCACCCACACTGAGGCGCTGCATTTTAAATGTAGTAAGAGCTGCCAGGCCTTATACACTGGGTGAAAGCTGAGACACTTCTGAAACTTAGCTAGTGGGTAGAAAAAGGAGCTTCCACTCTTCCAGGTGGTTCTATCGTTATTATTAGTACCTCAATAATATCTAGGAGCCCCAATCACCAATCAGGTTTCCCACTGTATTAGGTGTACCACATACACACACATGGCTGCGTCTAGACTGGCATGATTTTGCGCAAAAGCAGGCGCTTTTGCGCAAAAACTTGCCAGCTGTCTACACTGGCCGCTTGAATTTGCACAAGAACACTGACGTTCTAATGTAAGAAATCAGTGCTTCTTGCGCAAATACTTTTGACGCTCCCGTTCAGGCAAAAGTCCTTTTGCGCAAAAGGGCCAGTGTAGACAGCTCAGATTTGTTTTGCGCAAAAAAGCCCCGATCGCGAAAATGGCGATCAGGACTTTCTTGCGCAAAACCGCGTCTAGATTGGCACGGACACTTTTGCGCAAAAAGTGCTTTTGCGCAAAAGCGTCCGTGCCAATCTAGACGCTCTCTTGCGCAAATACTTTTAACAGAAAAACTTTTCCGTTAAAAGCATTTGCGCAAAATCATGCCAGTCTAGACGCAGCCAAAGCTTATGGTAAGCTTATGCCTGTAAAAGCTTACAATGTAATCATAAAATGAGAGACTAGTTGAATACAGATAGACTAAGGAAAAATGCAACAGACAGACAGTTATTAGTGTAATAATAAGCAGCCAGATCCCATCATCTCTACCACTTCTGAGTTTTACTGGTGTGGGGAGAAAAGATTTTGGCATATCAGACACCACTTATTACAGCTTCACCCAAAACAAGATCTGGTAGAGTATAAGATGACACCAAGGATTTGTTCAGAATTTTCATTCACCTTCTAGGGTTTAAATCATGGATCTATCTTCCAAACTGCCATTTCCAGGAGCAATTTAACAGAGACTTGAATTGACCATGGTCTGATACTCAAGGTTTTTTTAGTTTGCCACAGCAATCAGCTTCACGCATACAGAATGGGAAGCAACTGTCTAGGAAGGAATACGGCAGAAAGGGATCTAGGGGTTATAGTAGACCACAAGCTAAATATGAGTCAATAGTGTGACGCTGTTGCAAAAAAAGCAAACATGATTCTAGGATGCATTAACAGGAGTGTTGTGAGCAAGACATGAGAAGTGATTCTTCCGCTCTACTCTGCGCTGATTAGGCCTCAGTTGGAGTATTGTGTCCAGTTCTGGACACCACATTTCAAGAAAGATGGGGAGAAATTGGAGAAGGTCCAGAGAAGAGCAACAAGAATGATTAAAGGTCTAGAGAACATGACCTATGAAAGAAGACTGAAAGAACTGGGCTTGTTTAGTTTGGAAAAGAGAAGATTGAGAGGGGACATGATAGCGGTTTTCAGGCATCTAAAAAGGAGTCACAAGGAGGAGGGAGAAAACTTGTTCTTCCTGGCCTCTGAGGATAGAAGAAGCAGCAATGGGCTTTAACTGCAGCAAGGGAGGTTTAGGTTGAACATTAGGAAAAAGTTCCTAACTGTCAGGGTGGTTAAACACTGGAATAAATTGCCTAGGGACGTTGTGGAATCTCCATCTCTGGAGATATTTAAGAGTAGATTAAATAAATGTCTATCAGGGATGGTCTAGACCAGGCATGTCAAACTGGCATTCGGAGGGCTGCATGCGGCCCAATCGAAATTTTTTGCAGCCCCCAGAACATTTTTATAAAACAATGAAGTGTGGCCCGCTGGCTGCTCGGAGCATGTGGCCGAGTGCCTGCTCACAGCCAGCCAGGCCACTCTGCGCCACAGCAACTGCTCACGGCCGGCCGAGCTGCTCTGCGCACGCACTCACGGCCAGCTGGGTGCTCTGCGCTGGGCGCTTCAGCAGGCACTCACAGCTGGCCACTGTGCTCACGCCGCCCCAGTGCCTCGGGCAGCAACGTCGACTCCGGGTCCCAAGTATTAGGTTGGGGAGGGGCTGGGAGAACCTGGCTCTGGGGGTGGGGGGAGGCATTAAGTTGGGGGGGGAGGCGCCCTGGCTCTGGGGCAAGGGAGAGGCATTAGCTTGGGGGGGGATACGAGTGCCTGGCTCTGGGGGGGGGAGGAGGCGCATTAGCTTGAGGGGGCGGCTCTGGGGGAGAAGGGAGGCATTAGATTGGGCGGGGGGCTGGCTCTAGGGCAGTGGAGGAGGATTGGGTTAGAAGGGGGTATGGGAGTGCCTGGCTCTGGGGGAGAGGTAGGGGTTATTTTGTTAATATTTTGTTTTATTTATTTACTCCCAAATAAAATCACAAAATGTATTTTAATTTTATATCAATAAAGATGTCAATTTTTTGCAATTGTATGAATAATTATATCTTTATGCAAAATCTCAAACTTACAAAGTATCTGAAATCTATATTTAAATTAAAAATTATGTAAAATTAATTTAAAAATTATTTAATATGAAGAAATAATTTTACACGTGAAGTTATTGTAGTATTATAAAATATACCTAAAACATAATCTATAATAATAAATAACTATAATTTTCTGACAAAGTATATTTTCTTTGGTGGCCCTAGGTTGCCAGGTGTCCGGTATTGGTGCCTTCTGCCTGGCACCTACACCTAAAATACCTTTTTTTTTTTTGCTCGACAACAATTTTTTTTGGTCAAACCATCTGGGAACCCTAGGTAGCCCTGAAAGCTATCAGTTTTCGTTTGTGCGGCCCTCAGCAGGCTTCGAGTTTGACATGCCTGGTCTAGACAATACTGGGTTCTGCCATGAGGGCAGGGGACTGGACTTGATGACTTCTCGAGATCCCTTCCAGTCCTAGTATTCAATGATTGTATGATGAAGTGCAATTAGCAGAGCACTTGGTTGCCAGTGAGATTCTTGGGCTTCTAAAAGTGTTCTGAAGTTTCTTCTAAAGACAGTTTCTATCTATTGTCTGTACAGTTCTTTGGGGAATGATACTCTCAACAGAAATTATGGTGTCTGCCACGAAGAAAATTGTTGCTAAAATTGAGGAGTGTGAATAGAGACTCTTAGATTCTAAGGCCCTGTAAAACTTTAAAAATTGGAAAAAACTCTCTTCCTTTCATCAGCAATTTCCTCAAAGAAGGAAGAAAGAGCAATAGTAAACACTGTTTTGGTTTTAAATTTTTGCTTTTCATTGTTCCAAACACGTCTAGGGAAAAGAATCCCTCCTGCTTCTCTGATTCAAGGGTATCGTAATCCAAAGCGCCACGTTCCTGTCTTCAAAAGAAAAGAATACTCCTCTTCACTAAGATCTAGCTCAAGTAAAATAGTAAAAAACCAACAAATGGTCTGGTAGCACTTTATAGACTAATAAAACATGTA
Source organism: Pelochelys cantorii (assembly GCA_032595735.1). Lineage (NCBI taxonomy): Eukaryota > Metazoa > Chordata > Testudines > Trionychidae > Pelochelys > Pelochelys cantorii. Next base: position 58,999,130 of record CM064328.1, on the reverse strand, counting down.
GATGGTATCATGACCTTTCATGGGCACAGCCCACTACTTCAGATGACTGGAGTTATAAGTTTAGGATGTGCAGACCCAAAATAAATAGGAGAAGGGAAGGTGAGGGAGGAGGGGAAAAAAAGGAGGGCAGTGGGAGACAGGGAGCTAGAGGGAATCAGTAAGTATCTGAAGACTGGGTAGTTAAAACGAAGCACATGAGAATCAAAGTCAATTGATAGTATCCTTTCTGACATAGGAGGGTATGTCTAGACTACATGCCTCTGTGACCAGAGGCATGTAAATTAGACTACCTGACAGTCAATGAAGCCAGGATTTAAATATTCCCGGCTTCATTAAAATAAAAATGGCGCCGCGCTGTGCCGGCTCAGCTGATCATCGTCACAGCACACGAGTCAAGACGCGGATCGGTCGACAACGGAAGCCTTGGTCATCTGCTCCCTTATGTCTCGTGAAATCTGTGCTGAAGACCACACATTCAGTGAGAGAAAGCGCTGCTGTCAGAAAAAGTAAATTCAAAGTTTCTCCGATTTTCTTCAAAGATTGCCTCTAGCAGGAAGTGGGGCTTTTACTGATTGGTCCCTTATATGTTTGAAGGGTGACTAAATGTTATCTGGATCTTTTTGGGTCATATCAACAGACTGTTTTGGGCCCAATCCTAGCTTAAAATTTAAACTGTATCAGGCCCTTTGTAAGCAAGTTGGGCAGTGGTCTCATTTGGCAATTTTTTTTAAAGGGGTACTTTATTTTAAAAAAAGGTTGAGAAACACTGCTCTAAACCATTCCTTTTGGCCTCCCTGTTTCCTTTCTCCTTTGGCAAGTTGGGCAGGTAGCAGTTTTGGTAAAAATATATCAGACACATGCACACAGTGCCCGCTCTACCTCAGCTGGTGCTGGATAATCAGGGCCTCAATTCTAAAGGAGCTGGCATTACTGAGGTGATAGATCCCCCGTTTTGTTGCAGATTTTCCAAAGAAAATGCTGGTGTTTTCTACAGGTCACTCACATCTCCCACTCATAGCAGAGACTTGGGATTAACATGGCTCTCTCAACTAAAAGTCTTATACATGTACAGATCATGTGACTGAGAACACCTGGTGAGGCAGTCTGCTCATGGCAAAGCTGGCCTTGAATCTTGATAACTATGGCTTCAGTTGAATAGCTTGTGTGAAATTTGGAAGAGCAGCTCAGAGAGACCTCTCTCCTTTACTTAAGGATAGAACCTCACCGGAGCCTGAAGGAAAAAGTCCTTGTGGCAGACAGAGCCACGCTTGCAGTGTAACCTCAGCCTTAGGCTACTTATTGCTTCAAGTGCCTTAAAGAAAGTGAGGGTGATTCTCCTGTTGTGTGTTAGTTTTATTTAAAAGTTTTTCTGAGTGTTATTTTAACAGGCAAATTAATCTCTTAAGTTCACTGACGTAGCAAAGGAGGTGGGGGGGGGGGATAATTGCCCCTCTGCTCCCCCTATCATCCCTCAGCTAGCCTGCTCCTCCTCCACCCACCACTGCCTGCTGAAGCCTCTTCCCCACCTCTCCACCCCCAGCCCCACCCTCCTCCATTTTCAACAATGTGATAGTGCCTGCCCCAAACTGGAGGGGGCAGGAGAAGACACAGTACAAACTCCCCCCTCCTCCCAGGGTCGGGCTCAGCTGTGCGCCAGGTTTGGGCCCTGTCGCATGGTGGCAGGAGGCGCAAATTTTGCTTTTGCCTCTGGGCACATAGCACCCTTTCTATGCCACTGTAACTCAGGTCATCTGAAGTAGTGGGCTATGCCCACTAAAGCTCATGATAGCATCTACATGTTTTGTCTATAAAGTGCCACCAGACCATTTGTTGTTTTTTACTGTAACAGACTAATTCGGCTACCTCCTGAAGCAAGTAAAATAGTGTTTTCCTCCTTGTGTTTTGAGGTCTGTCTTATATTTGCCTTTTGGTAAAGAGATGGTTGCTGCTGTCAGAGGAATTGTCTCTTATTAATTGAGCCTCTCCTTAGACCTTGGGCTGCAGGGGATGACGTTTTGAGCCCAGTGTAGTAAGTTGAGGGTCAGTAATATGGAGTCAGTCGGCCTGAATAGAGGCCTGTAACATGACAGCAGCAACAGGCCTAGAATCTAGTAAGCAAGACTTTGGTTCAGGAACACAGAAGCCAAGAAAGAGGCCCTACTGATAACTGTGTAATTGTGTAAGTTAGGTGAAGCATGGAAGGATACAAGGAAGCACCAAGTACAGACTGTAAGTCAAAGGGAGTAACAGAACATCTTAGTAAGAAATGTCTTGGTACAAAGACTCCCCAAAAACTAATGCACATACCGACCTAGGTTCAGGACCAGGTCGGAACTGACAGGATGACAAATAGAAGGTAAGCCCCTCTTGCACGAGGTAAGAGGTGGTATCTAGGCAACAGAGTGTGGCAACCTAGTACATAAAGAAGTGATGTAAGTTGTTTGTACCTGTATGAAAGGACACTGCAAAGGGTGCTCTCCGGTCGACCTGGCGGGGGGAAGACGGGGGGGTGCACTAGGCGCCTGAATGGCAGGTGTCATTGCCTCAACTTACAGAATGTACAATAGCTTAACTTTGACTAACTGCTGTTAATATCTGACATACGGCAATAGGCCTGCCCGGTGTTGGTACCTTGTCAACGCAGGCCATAATGCATAGTGGTGTAACATTGTACTGATCTCTGTTACCAACTGGTAGAGCTTCGCATTAGACAAACCCGCTCGACTGATTTCAAACCTTGCCTGCATTTGTCTTTTCCGGGGCCTCTCAGAGATCTCCTGTGTTGACCCAAGTGCACGGGGTCTAACACGCTAGATAAAGGGAGTACCGATTGTTAAGCACACAGCCAAAAGCTTATCACCACCGACGGAGGAGAGGTCCTGTCAGAAGCGCGCCAGGACGATCCGGACCAGACAACGCTAACACTGACAGTTCAGACCACCGAAGGTACCGAGGTACAGAACACCGAGGTCCGACACCCAACGGTTTTTCATCTGATATGTACTTGGACAGAAAATGTAGTGGTAAATCCTGGAAAAGTCCAAGTCTTAATCTTTGGAGGAAGGTGGGTGTGACCGTAGCATAGCAATGGGCAACTGCAACTCATGGGCAGTATGAGTGGCCCTCCTTCACCTCAGTGGGCCACAGCAGCCCGTGGCCCACTGTGGCTCCACCTGTGGCCCCCCCCAGTCCTCATGCTGCCTCCTCTCGCATGGGCCTCTCACACACTAGGACACCAGAGTCCTATACTTCCTACTCCTCCCACCTCCCTCACAGCACTTTTGGAGCGTGTGAATCACCTGATTCACACTGCATCCCTGCTCCTCCCCTTCCTCCCAGAACTGGAACAACCGCAGCTCCAAAAGTACTGGGAGGGAAGGGAGAGGAATATGAAATGAAGGACTCCAGTGCCTCAGTGCATGAGAGGCGTATGGGGGAAGGATGCAGACAGGTGGTTCACAGGCCACAGATAGAGCTCCAGTGGCTAGCAGCATTGCAATTCATGAGACTCAATTAGATGATGTAATAAGTTACACTGAACTGGTCAGGCCAGCTGAATGTCAACTCACCACAATCATAATTTCCACATAAAAAGGTGTCATGTAAGGTATCAATAGAAAGCTAACAGCATACTGTTCATTAATATTATTCTGGGGTGTAAGTACAGAGGGCAAATTCAAACTCATGAACATGCTGGAAATTATGTCACTTAAGTACATCTGCCCAACATAGCTAAAGTTACCCCAACTGGGCAAAGGAACGTGGTACTGCCACCTTGAAGATATTTCCAAGGTACATTAAGAAACAACAGGAATACAGTTTACATAGAAAATAATCAGGACCATCAAAGCACCAAAGGGAGCAAATGACCACTCTTCACCACAGCAGGAGGAAGAGATTGCTAAAAGGCAGATTGATCCGTTTCCAACACGCAATAGGGGGGGAAAAACAATTGTGTGTCATGTCCTTGACCACTGGACTTGTATGTCCCCTTCCCTCACAGCCTGAATTAATTTTAACTTGCTGGATAATATTTTTTTAAAAAAATCCGTATTTCAAAGGTGCACTGGACTGTAAAAGACAGGAGCAAAGAACCCTAAGGTATCTTTCACTTAAGATGACAAAAGGAACCCAGGACTTTGGACTTTATGGTAGATCACGACGAGAGGAGTGGTCAATAAATCTTGCTAGAAGATGGTTCACTTAAAGTCTATTTGTTTTGTTTTGTATTTGTTTTTAAGTCAGCCTCCAGAAAGCATTTTTCACTTTTATTTGCTTGTAACCATTCCTAACTCTATCCTTTATACAGGAGTTAAGTAAATTCCAATCTTCTTTTGTTGTTAACTTATTTTACTTTAATCTAATCCAATGAAGTGCTGTGTCTGACTAACTTCAGTTAATGTGGCAAGCTGCTGGTTATTGTTTAAAAGAACAGATGAACCCTAACACTTCTTAATGGTCCAGGACATTGCAAAGTACATGATTTTGGGAGAATCAAGGACTGGAGATTGTTGGGTTCATTTTTCAAGGATAACCCAGGCCCAAGTGTGGCTTAACAAGCAGGCTTCTGGAATCAGAACTGCTTAGTTAGAGCTGCTTAACCTATGGAGATAGTGCATGACTCTATGCTGGCTGGAAATGTCCAGAAAAAGGAGCTACAGCAGCAGAGCACTTTGACGCATTCAGGGTTACAGAGCAAAGCAGTGACATAAACCCCATTGGTCTGGACTGCAACCCAAAACATAAAAGATGGTGAGAAAGAACAAAGAGCCCTGCAATGTGATTACCACCCACATAAAAAACCGGAAAAGGTGAGTCTGAAGTTTTTCACTTCTGGAGGTGAATTGGACCAGCATAAAGAGGGAGAGTGATTTTGGAACTTGTCCCTAAAGACTAAGTGATCAGTAAGGACCCAGCCTGCTGAATGATATATGAAGAACATAATTATCCAGATTGAGCTTCTTCCCCTATCAGGGCACAAATAGGTGTGTGGGAGCAGCTGCAGAAGGACTCCACTTCTGGGGCTCTCAACATAGAAAAGTGAAGGAAGAGCAAGAGATCCTCCATTTTGCCTGCTCTGCCATGTAGCTGACAGGTGAGCAAAATGAACAGAAGCTTGATCAGAAACCTGGAAACTTTCATCCCCTATGCAAGAGTAAAGTGTAGGCTGAAAGGAGAATATTCATTGTATTAAAACCAAAAAGTTTTACAAACTAAGACTGTAATAGATAAAGCAAGAAAACCGAACCATCCCTCTACTTTTACTGCCACAGCCCCTGTCATATAAGCCACCCCAGAGTTTCACAGACTAATAACAAGCTGTTTCAGATTGGTAGGTAAATTCAATGGCAGAAGGAACTATTGTGATTGTCTCATCTGACCTCCTGACTATTACAGGTCCTAAAACTTGCTTGAATTCCTCTGAGCTATAGCATATCTTTTAGAAAAAAATCTACTGTTGATTTAAACATTTCCAGTGATGGACAATCCACCACAATATCTAAGTTTTCCAATGACTGTTGTCAAAGTTAAAAAAATGCCTTATTTCTTGCCTGAATTTGTCTAGCTTCAACTTCCAATTATTTGATCTTTTTGTACCTTTGTCTGCTAGACTAAATATGCCTTATCAATTTCTGTTCTCCACACAGGTACTTACAAGCCAATCTAGTCAATATTAACCATTTTATTGATGCCTAAACAAATTGAGCTCCCTTGAGTGTGTCACTACAAGGCATGTTCTCCAGTCCTTCAATCGTTCTCCTGGATCTTCTCAGAATCCTCTCTAATTTATCAAGATGTTTCTTCAAGTGTTGACTCTAGAACTTGACATAGCAGTCCAAACATAAGGACAAAATCAACTCCCCTTCTACTTGGTATTCCCCATTTATACACCCAAGGTCCACATTACTCTTTGAATCACAGCATCACACTGCAAGCTGAGATTCAGTTGATTATGCACTATGGCTGTGTCTGAACTACATCGCTTTCTTGAAAAAGACACTTCGAAATTGCAAATGAAGCCAGGATTTAAATTTCCCTCACTTCATTTGCATAATGGCAGCTGCAGTTTTTTTCGAAAAGGGGCTTTTCGAAAGAAAAACGTCTGTTTAGACGGGCATTGTTCGAAAATAAAACCGTTTTTTGAAAGATCCTGCACTCCTCATTTTTTCAGGAAAAAACCGCGGCCGCCATTATGCAAATGAAGTGCGGGAAATTTAAATCCCAGCTTCATTTGCAATTTCAAAGTGTCTAATTTACATCCTTTTTTCAAGAAAGGGATATAGTTTAGACACAGCCTACGACCCCAAGTCTTTTTCAGCGTTGCTGCCCAAAATAAGAGTCTCTTATATCTTTTAGGACCTATATTCTTTGTTGCTAGATTTATGACATTACATTTGTCTGTACTGAAATGCAGTTTGCCTGCGGCCAGTTTACCCAATGATCAAGATCACTGTGCCAGTGATATCTTTTTTCTATTATTTACCCCCCCACCCCCCGAATGAATCTGCAATCTTTATGACATGTTTTCTTCCAGCTCACTCACAAAAGTATTAAACAGCATACAGCCAAAAAAATAATCCTTGTGGGACATTTTAACCATGCTTGTTCAGTGATTCCCTGACTACACCGAAACATCAATTAGCACATTAAATGGATTAAAAACTGGCTATGTTGATTTTGTATCTTTCCAATTTCTTAAAATGTTGTGCCTTAAAGAAGTTTAACACTATTACCTGTATCAGCCAAATTCATAATTCCATTATATATTGATTAGTTAGACAGGATCCATTTCTATAAGACTTTGTCAACTGAGATTAATTTTAACACCCTCTAAAATCTTTATAAATCAATATCACTGTTCTATTAATATTTAGAAATCAAGACCACTATTCAATATGCTATACCCAAAAATTTGGGGAGATTGGTGGAGGGCAACCAAGCTTTACCACATTCATTAAAATAACCAAATTTTACTTAAATTTTACCTTGTAAACATAGTTGTCGAAAACCCATATCTCAAATGGTAATTTTAAAAAAGTATGACTATGAAGATGGATATGCAGTTATGTTTTCTTTGAAGAAGTCCACTTTAAACACTAAAGTCAAGTAATAACTAAATGCATTACTAGTTATCTGCTCTCTTAGTACACAAAATGAGTACAGTTTTGAGAACAGTGGTTATTTGACCATATGTTCTGAGCTATATTTAAAACAGCAGTATGAAAGTAAGGAATTTGTACTTACAGTAAATATCCGTCTGCCAGTCCGATCAAAAGTTACACAGTATACAGAAGATAAGTGTCCTAGGATTCGTTTGTGCATTTTCATATGCTGATACACAGCAGTTGGAACAAGTTGTTCAAGTTTGTATTTTCCATTTAGTTTTCTTGAAAAAAGGGTATCCGCTACCAAAGAAGAAAAAATATTAACAGTGATTATTTTGTACTGGACATGCTAACCTGCATGTCAAGAAAAGGAAATAGTGTTTGACCACTTACAGCATGTGCATCTTCTGCAACCATTCTCTAATTTCATAATCATCCCTAGCTTAACCAAAATCCATAGCACACTTAATGGGGGGGGCGGGGGGAGGGCAAAAATACTTCAGATGCTCTTGTCCAGTGCTTTCATGACATGCTCGATATTCTGCTTTTCAAAGATACAACAGGAAAAATAATCAACTGGTTACATACAAATCTGGCATGAGTCTAGTTTTCTTCTGCTTAACATGAACTCTAATTTCAGCCAATGAAATTTAGTTGACAATCCTTATAGCAGACAAAAAGACATGTCAAGGAAGAAATAATTTTGCTGCTTGTTTGCTGTTTTGATTCTTGTCATAAAAGTCAGTAGCAATAGATCAAGAACCTGAGGTTTAGCAACAGTGAAACTTGACAAACATACACCTAGGTTAACACTAACCCAGCAGTTCCCAATCTGTGTTTAGAACCTTTACGGTGAAGAGGCAAAGGGAAGGGTAAGAGCAATGTATTTCATACATAGTAAAATTGTGATAATGCAGATTGTAGTTTATTCTGCCCCTGATTTTTCTTCATGGTTTCAATTGCACATAAAACACATCAAACATTTTGGTAATGTTTACTCGCATTACACAGACAGTCCTGGTTAAAAGATTAATTAATTTATGAGCCAAATTCATTCTGGATGGCACAGCCTACACTTCACTGACTCAGCAGTGCCTGCAGGATTGTCGAGTAAGGTTAAAAATCGGACAACATTTTCCCCTGTGAAGAAAGGTGGTGTTTCCACTGTGCACACCTGCTAGGGAGAGAGAGCTTTAATTTTAACTAGGGATCCACAGGAGTTGCTTTCTGGATAAGCTGAACCCCCAGCAGTATCAGTTAGGCCTGCCTCTCTGCCAGGTCTTCCACTGGTCCAGTACAACCTAAAAAGTCAATTTCCATGCAAAACTGAGTTTCAGTTTCCCTCCTCCCCCTTCCTCCACCCTGACTGCAGCATCCTTTTGCAAACTAAACTCTAGGTAGAACAGAGCCCAAGGTGCCTTTAGCCCTGCAACTGAAAAAAACCGCAGATTCTCCTTTTAACAATTCATTCTATACTAAGCATAATGAAATCAATACATAGATTAAAGCAAAAGAATTGAGGATTTCCCATTTCTAGATCAGCTATGATACAAAATTACATTATATAAAAGCCTTGATCCATTTAAAATGAAAGACTGTAATTTGATTGAACTAAAAGGTTAACTATATAGAGGTCTGCCTGATATATAAATAATTTTTAGCTGAACCATACCAAATCAATCAACAGCGAAAACAAAAATGTCTACTGTTAAAAAAAAAAAAACACACAACACACACACCACAACACACACACACACACACACACAACAAACCACACTTTACTTGCAAGGAAATTCTCGCCTATCAATGCTTGGGAACAGACGAAAAGCTAAGACCAGCAAAAAACAGCAGTCTTGTAAATTACATATAAAGTCTATTTAGGAATTTATAAGAGTTTTACAGAACAAAAAGATGTCATTCAGTTCATTATATTACAAAGTAAAATATATGCTCCTAATGTAATACCTCTTATCATCCAGAGAACCGAACAAAGAGAACTACACAGCAAAAGAACAGCATTCAAATGCAAGTATCCACCACCAAGATAATGGGCCTCTCCTATCAGGTTTCAGTTTAGGACACAGAATGGAAGTTTTGAAGGTCATGAAAATGGACGACCATATGTTCATTGGTGAGGGATATCAGGAAATTACTGAGCTGAATGAAATCCTTCCTTTTGGCTCTCAGACAATAAGCAACTTCCTTAATATCAACCTGTTCATCTGTGGAGTACCTCTATTCCTACATCCATCCTGTTCAACATGTGTACCAGCCTACCAGAGAACCTAATTAAATATCAGTGTCAAATGTCAAAGAGTTTTATGTCTCACTCACTTCCATCACTGTAGTGCTATGATCCAACTGTATCAGTGCCTGGCCAAGGGCAGCAAGCAGATGAAAAATGCAGCCAGCTGAAAATAAAACTGAGATTATCTTGGTTGGAAAAAGAAAACATTTTGAAGAGGTAGCCACTGTCATTTCTTCACCTACTACTACTAAGGCAGTCTGTCACAACCGAGAGAAATTTTAGTACTCCCAAGCAGTTTCACTCAAATAATTTACCAATTTCCAATTGAAACTGTCAAAAAGTTAGTGCTCCCTACTTTCCCAATGATGACCAGACCACATTGTTCTATGTTAGTCTGATTGCCAGGGTAAGTTACTGCAATTCTCTGTACTTTAGAACAAGTACATACAAAACACAAACAAAAAACATTTCAGCTGATCCAAAATGCATCAGCTGTCATCCTGAACAGTATCAGTTGTTCAGCACACAGCATCCTTGTGCTCTGAGCATTTTCTAGCTCTCAATGGAATGGCAATTTAATTTCATGGATTTTAAGGCCAAAAGAGACCGTCGATTAATGGTCAATTAATATGACCTCCTACAGAACAAAAACCATGACCAACAGGCTCATCCAATAATTTTGGCACCAAATCTATAACTTTAGTTTGAGAGAGAGCATATTATAAAGATATCCAATCTTGATATAAAGACTTCAAGTAATGGAAGATCCACTACATCCCCAGGGAAGTTGATCCAATAATGAACTACCATCTATTATCAAATCTCTTCCATGAAGTTACTGTATTTCCAGACAATAACTAAGTCACCTCATACTCTTTTTTTAGCTTTAAGTATCTCACTATTAGGCATGTTTCCAAATCTTTAATCATTCAGAGTCATGGATTCCAAGGCCAGAAGTGACCATTATCATCATCTACTCTAACTTTAAAAAAACAAACAAACAAACAAACAGTATTTCCCTATCATAATTCCTAGATGAGTGGTTTTCAAACTACGGGTCGCAACCAAATAGTGGGTTGTGGAATGTCAGGCACTAGCTCATTGCTGCAGGGTGATCAGGTTACCAATGGGGGTGCTAAGGCAGACTACCTGCCTGTCCTGGCAGTGCAGACTGTGCTGCGCCCCAGAAGCAGCCAGCAACAGGCCCAACTCCTAGGTAAGGTGTGAGGGAGCGCACAGGGCTCCACTCCACTTTCCCAGCCCTGGCTGGGAACCTGCTGCTGGCTGCTTTTGGGATGCAGCATGTTCTGCGGTGCCAGGAGATGTAGGAAGCTTGCCTTAGCACGCACATGCACACACCCCCTGCATCGACTGGGAGCCGATCAAGGTAAGCGCCTCCTGCCTCAGCCCTGATGCTGCCAAAGCCAGCGCCCCCTCCTATGCCCAAAGCTCTCATCCTCAGCCCCAACCCAGAACCTACACTCTAGTCAAATTATGTTGGATCATGGGCATCAATTAATTTTCTTCTACTGGGTCATGAGAAAAATGTTTGAAAACCACTGTCCTAGAGCTTTTTTTGAGGAACGTCCAAACTGGATTTAAAAATTGCTTGTGCTGGACAACCCACCCTTGCTAAATTGTTCCATTCTTTAATTACCTACACTGTTAAACATTTCTGTTCCATTTGCAGTCTGAATTTCTCTAGTTTCAGCTTCCAGCCATGGGATCATGGTATCCTTTTCTCTGCTAGACTGAAGATCCCATTATTAAATATCTGTTCCAGAGATAGATATTTATAGATTGTAATCAAGATACCCTTTAACCTCTTTGTCCAACTAGAGAGAGAGATTCCAGGAGTTCAATCACTATAAGGTACGTTTTTCCAATCACTTCATTATGCTCCTGGCTCCTCTCTGAGCCCTCTCTGATTTATCAAGATCTGTCAACACTACCACCTTTATCAATCAAATTTATCTCACCAAAAAAATCCCCACAAACTATCTAGTCAGACAAAATATATTTTTCATTAAGCCATGCTGATTTGCATTAGTTACCCTCCTTTAAATTTAAGCACCCAGGTTACAGGAAACACCGAACATGACCTTCAGGAAGAGAGCAGGATGAGACCTGCTGAACCTTGTCTTTATATAACAAGGTATAGGGAAGCACTGATGTTAGGTTTCTGAATTCAGGCACCCTTCTGGCCAAGGTTATTGCTATCAAGAATCAGTGTTCCCTAAAAGCTGTGTGCTTGTGTGACTGCTCAGGAAAGATTCAAGTGCTAACCAGCTGATTAACAAAGCACTCACAGCTAGTTTTTTGGTTTCCACTAGTGGTGTACATTCACACATGCTTCAGTGCACATAAAATTTATTTTACACATGGATGGAAAAAAATCCACACATGGATGGAAAAGATTTGATGGAACATTGCCAGGAATGCCACTTTGCAAGAGAGGCAGAGCAGGTAGCAAGTTGCTAATAGTTCAAACCGGAGGGGGCAGAGAAGAGGAGGAGTGACAAGCCTAAAAAGGACCAAGCTGATGTCGCAGACAGCCTTTTAAAGAATTAGATGACCACAGGCAGTCCTGTTTAAGGCCAAGATGGTGGTTAAATACACCCTTATGGATGACAATCAGAAGGCCCTGCTGCTTCAGACAGAAGAGGTAGTCCCAAATAAGTGGCACTGAGGATAGCATCAGAGGTTAATGATGCTGCATCGACCAGACCAAAAAAGTATGTGGCTCTCGTAGAGGGTTTTCTGCTGCCAAGGAGGACTTGTCTAGTGTGGTCTGACTAGGAAAGCACCATCATGTTCAACCACAGAGCTTCCACACCTTCGGTCAAGCAACTTGAGGTTCAGATGTCCAAGACTATCCTGAACTTGTGTTGGAAGGTCTGGGAAAGGCAACAGAGTGACCAGGACTTCCATGGACATGTCTAGGAGCGATGTATACCAATGCTAATGGAACCAGGCTGATTCTATCAATATGGCCTGAGCTCGTTCCCTCCAGATCTTGAGGAATACCTTATAAATGAGCGGTATTAGAAAATAACCTCCCCAATGGAGAAGGAGGAGGATGTCTGTGCTGGAGCCCAGACTGTGTTTTTGGAAGGAGCAGAACTGCTAGCACGTCCTGCTACATTGCATGGCAAAAAAGGTCTACCTGGGGAAAAGCCCCACTTCTGGAAGATTGCAATTGTGACATCCAGGAGAAGGGACTACTTATGGCCATGAAATGACCTGCTGAAATGGTACCCCTGAGAGGTCTGATGCTGCAGATGTGTTAAATATTCTACATGGAAGTCCCTTAACATGATGGCTTGCTGGTATAAGGGAGAGGAGCATACATTCCCTCCTCCCCCCGCCCGCTTTCCCATTTCTGGATACTTAACAATGCTGTTGTATTGTCAGTCATGACTGATCCACACTGTCCTGTTAATGATGCCTGGAAAATCTGGCATACTAGGCGCACTGCTCTCAGCTCTCTGACGCTGCTATGGAGAGCCAGGCTTGCCTGAGACTGAGTCCTGCAATCTCCCAGATGCGCTCCCCAGCCCAACTCTGATGCATCCATCACTAGCGATGGAAACAGCAGCAGAGTAACAAAGGGGACCCCCAGAGTACCTCCTGAAGGTCGAGCCACCACAGAAGGGAGTAGAATATCAGGCGAGACAGGCTTGGCATCCTGTCCAAGCTGCGCCAGACAATACACTGACTAGGGATGTTAGCATATAGCCATTTAAACGATTACAGTAAAGTCTTGGTTATCCGACCTAAACGGGACCGGAGGATGGTCAGATAACCGGAAATGTCGAATAATAGGGACGGCAGCAGCGGCAACTGGGGGTGTGGGGGGCACCTCCCAAGCGGGTTCCGCTCTTTGTCTCGGGGGCAGTTGGCGCGCACACTGCCCCCTCCCCGGCGGATTCCGGATGCTGCGTCCTCCCCCTTCCTCTTCCTGCCTCCTCCCCCGGGCTACCCGGACATGCCCAAGGTCCCGGTGCTCCTGCCTCTCCTCAGCCCGGTGGCGGCCCCTCCCCTCGCCACACACCCTTCCTCCCCTTCCCTTCCTGCCTCGGCCCGGACTCCCTGCTTACTCCGGCCGGGTCCAGGCCCGCTCCTAAAAGCGGAGCTGCTAACACAGCAGTGCAGGGCCAGGATTGGGCCCCAAGCGGGACATGGGCCCAGCATACCTGAGCGCCGGGCGAGTCTGCAGCGCGGGCCTGGGGTGGGGAGGTAAGGTTGCCGAGCCCGCGCTGCGTGCCATTGTGGTATGAAGTGTCCCTGGAGCCCCTTGCCGTCACATGACAGGCGGCACCGTCGGATAAAACGGAAGGTCGGATAAGTGAAAGTCGGATAACCGAGACTTTACTGTAACTGATAAGCTTAGGTTTATCAGTTAATCCGAACAACTACATGCAACACTGAGTGGGGGGAGGGGCAGATGGGAGCTGGTACACATGGGAAGCCAGCTTTCAAGCCAGCTCATGTATATTGGCTCCCAGAGTCGCCTGTCTCCCTGCGCTACTGCCTATCAGAGGCAGCAGCATGGAGGAGAGGGGGCAGTTGGGAGCTGATACCCGTGGGGAGCTGGCTTTTAAGGCAGCTCCCCATGAGCACTGGCGCCATGGAGCCGCCTCGCCCCCATGCTGCTGCCTCTGCATCAGGAGGAGCAGTGGGGGAGGGGGGGAGGGATGCCAGAGCAGCCTCTGTCTGCGAGGAGCTTGGCCTCCCATGGACAGGGGCTGCAGTACAAGAGGCAGCAGCAGTGCAGGGCAACAGGTGGGAGTCAGTCTGCATGGGGAGCCAATTTTTAAACCAGCTCCGCCTGCCACCTCACACTACTGCCTTTGTATCAGAAGCAGCAGTGAAAAGTGGAGGGAGGCTCCCCAAGGAGTGGGGCTGGGAGCCAGGAGCGCACTGGCTGCCAGCCCCCATCTCCTGGGGGAGTATGTTAGTAACGGTTTAACCGCTAAAAATTGCTGAACCTACAAGATTACTAAAATACACAATATCTAACATCCCTAATATTGACCTGAGCCACAAATGAAGAGGCTGAAGCCTGAATCTGGCATGTTGCACCACATAAGTGCAGGCAATCAGATGTTCCAGAAGCTTCAGGCAGTTTCTTGCTGTAGTGGTAGGAAACTGTCTGTGGCCTTGAAAGATATTGGTCAGGGCCTGGAAACTTGCTTTGACAGGTATGCACTGGCTTGGGTCAAGTCCAGTACTGCCACCATAAACTCTATCCTCTGGACGGGGGCTAAATTCAATTTTGCTTCGTTTAGAAGGACACCTAATATTAAAGGTGGCTTTGATTAAATTTGACATGAGCTTTCACAAGAGCAGTCCTTGATCATCGAGGTAGGGAAACATCTCTATCTGGTGCTTGTGCAAGAACATGGTGATGATTGCCATACACTTGATGAAGACTCAAGGTGCTGCTGACAGGCCAAACAGAACGATGGAAAACTGGAAATGGGTGCTCTTGACCACAAACCTGGAGATGCTTCCTGTGGGGCGAAGTGATTGTGATATGAAAATATGAGTCCTTTAAGTGGAGAGCAGCATACCAGTCTGCTGAATCCAGTGAGGGGATGATGGAGGCCCTAAAGAGACCATTCAGAACTCAAGTTTATTCATTAACTTGTTGAGTTCGCACAGGTCTAAGATGGGCCTGAGGCTGCCTTTTGCTCTCAGTATTAAGAAATATTGGGAATAAAAGTTTCTGCCACAGTGCCCCTGCTGAACCTCCTCCAGTGCTCCTAGAGATAAGAGCAACTTCACCTACTGAGTAAGGAGCTGCTTGTGAGAAGGATCCCTGAAGAGGGATGGGAAAGAAAGCAGGCACAGAATTGGATGAAATGTCTCCTCCTCTACTGTGCAGGGTACCCAGCGGTCTGAGGTGATACGGGACCAGGCATGATAGAAAGGGGACAGCAGGGACAAGAAAGTTAGGTGGGGTGGATCCAATTGAGGTTCTGATGTACCATCCTTGACTGCACCTTTAAAGGACCTGTTTCAGACCAGAAGGTGGTTTGGATCGGCCAGAGCCCTAGGCTGAGGATAGGTGTTGTCCTTTCCTGCCACTCTTGTTCCTCCTCTGAGAACAGTCCTGGCAACTCTGTTGATAGAATCTTGAAGGAGGTTACAGCCTATTTCCTCTGTGTGACAGGAGTGTGCAGACCCAAAGACTTGAGGGTGGCTCCTGAGTCTTTCAGAACATGCAGCTTGTCTGTCTTTCCAGAGAAAAAAGTCATACCCTTATATGGAAGGTCCTGAATGGTCTGTTGGACCTCATAAGGGACCCACATACTTGGAACCAGGAGCTCCAGAGCCACCCCAGTATCCATGACTCTAGTGATGGCATCAGCACCATCCAACACAGCTTGGAGAGAAGCCTGGAAAACTCTTTCCCTTCTCCACCAATGCTGGGAATGGGTCTCAGGAGTCTGAAGGGAGCAGCTCTGCAATTTTGGTCATCACCACAGAGGTGTTATAAGAGTACCTGTTGACAATGGCCTGCTGGATCAAAATATGGAGCTGAAAATCCATTATAGAATAGACCTCTCTTTCATAAAAGTTGAGCCATTTAGCCTCCCTGTTTTGGAGGAGAGCCCCTGAAAACCCTGCCACTTGCACTAATTAGCAACTTCCACAACAAAACGTTCATACCCCTTAAAGGGCATGAAATTACACCACACACTGCGCTTGTCAGTCAGTGGCAAGGAAACTGAGGTCTGCCACAGGGTCTTGCTGATATCCACAACAGTCTTAATAAGTGGTAAAGTAATACAAGAAAGTCATGAGGGGGCAAAGATACACACCATTGGATCAGTCTCCTCGACTACCTTCACAGCCTTGATGCCCAGGCCCCGAACAACCTTTGCAACAACTGCTTTAGTACCCTATTGTCTTCAAGCTCCAGAGCTGTAACTGTGCCTGACAATGCCTCATTTGGAAGAGGAGGAGAAAGCCCCTGTAAGTGGTGATTGCTTCCTGCCATCAACTCCCAAAGGATAAAGTGTCTCTCGGGGATTTTAGGGGAACGTTGGTGCTGATGCAACACCTGTCAAGGTCGAATTTTGCACCAGTACAGACATAGGTGGAGCCAGTGCAAAACTAGCTGTCTTAGCAGACAAAGATAGCAGGGCTCTTGTCTGTGCCACTGTCAGCACCAGAGCAGCAGTTGGTGCCAAAGTTAAAAGATTCACTGGTGCCAAGGCCAGTACCTGCAGTGGTGCCACAGCCAATGCCTTTGCACCTACTCATATGCAAATGCCAAGTCACATAGCAGACAGCAGGACAAATGTGGCTGAAGCCTCCAAAGATGCTGGAGAGTGGTGCCCTTTAATCCCTTCCCTGGCTCTGCTGAAAGGCCCATAGGGTCCAGAATGGCCACTGCAGTTGGCTCTGCCATAGAAGTGACCACGGTGCCTGGAGCTCTCGCCTATCTCATACTGACCTTGATCATCGGCTCCTTCTCCTCAGAGTCTTGGGAGTCAGACACTGACTCTGAAGTCTCCAAGACTGAAGACCACAAAGAAGTTGAGCTTTGGAGCAATGAGCATCGACAGCTTGGGGAGGGATTAGGCACTCTGTTCAAGTGGGTTGATGCTAAGGATGTGGAAAGAGAAAATGCCTGGACGTCACTGCCTGCTTCCCTCTATACTGCACTTGGGGATGGGGGAGACAGCCAGCACCAAAGGTTCCTCCCAGTTAGAGAATGGGAACAGCACTGTAAGGTGCAGATCTCAAGTAGCTTCAGAAGCTTATGTCATTGAAGGAAGTATCAGATGCTGCGCCATAGGATCAGGTGAACATAGGGGACCCAGACTCAACTGCCTTGCCTAGGCAGGAGTCGATGCAGCCCTAACAGGAGATCTTGAGCTATGGCCTCGCCTAGGGTTTCACTTTCTTTTATTTTAGTTGGGAGTGACTGACTATCCAGCTTCTTTTTTTTTCCTGAGGCACCAGCGAGTAAGATCAATGACCGCTTTCTGCCAGGCTTTGGGAGGTGCTATGCCAATGCCAAGCATCTCAAGAGGAGTCCTTTCTTAGCACTGAACTTGATGTCAGCACTAAGGTGCTCCAACCTGACAAGCAAGTGCCAGGTGAAGGGAGACAGAGCTTCCTCCATGAGGATCACTTTAAGCCACTGCTCCCTTTCTTTCATGGTTCTAGGGCAGAATTCACGGCAAACTTTATAGCAATTATTTTGCTGATACCCCCACCCAGGCACTGTAAACAAAAGGAATGTGGATTGCTGTTTGACATGCACTCCATGCAGACCACATGTTTTTTTTAAATGGGGGGGGGGGGGACGACTACGGCATGCCACTGTTCTGGAGAGTTGGAAGGAAGGTACAGATTCCCAAGAACTGCAATTACTACTGTTAACTATTAATACTAAGATAAACTATGTAAAAACAACTGGAGTTGAACACACTTGCTAAAACAAGTGCTACAGGAAGTTCCAGCCTATCATCATTGATAATAAAAAGGGACCAAGGAGGTGGCAGCAGGTTGGCAGGCTCTTTATTAAGGCATCATGAAGGCATGACTACAGGGGTGACCAGACTGATCCAACAAATGCAGCTGTAGGAAAAAATCTTCCAGCTACTGTGCATATGTGCTGATTGGAATCAACAAAAACAAGCACTCGAAGAACAGAATGATGCAATAAGTATTAAATCACCTTCTTCCTAAATCAGTTAAGAATAGTTTGTAACCTAAAATCTACAAAAATTACTATTAGTAAGTTCATACAACCAATGGAGCCATAACCAAAAAGTTAAAACTATTTTATTTATGTATCAATAGAAACATTTCTAAGAAATTACTGGTCAATAGCACTTAACTAGGATACACATTCCGAAGGTAGAAAGGTCAACTAACCCCAATGGCACTGAAGAAAAACCATCAGATGTTTGTCCTTCTCCCATTTTTCTTCTAGGAAAAGATGATAATGAAACACTGTCCAAGTCCACTGCCCCATTATCCATTTTTTGTTAAATGAGTAGATAAACTACTTTTTCAAGATACATAAATCCCATAGAATAATACATAAAGCACCACTTATTAGGCCCACTAGTCCTTGGTAGTTAGCTGTATAAAACAAAATTCTAGTAGAATTCTGAAAAATAGGTTATGAAGGTGCATTAGCTTAACCACGGGGTTTAAGAGCCACTTTTTGCCTCAAGTATCAGCTGAAGTGACAGAAAACACTGAGAAAGAAAATTCTCATGAAGACAAGTTTAGAGAGTGATGATAAAAGAGAGGACCAAAGTTTCTGGAGGGAAGGTAATGATACCTACAGTAATGAGTTTGTCATGTGCAGTGACAGGGTAACTGCAAGTAGGGAAGAAAAACAGAACCAAGAACAACTAACTTCAACACAGACCGCACAACCCAAAAACCAATAGAAATGGCACCTGATTAGACTAGTGCTGAATCTTGCTGTCGGAAAGTAAAATAAAAGTTGCACCTCCAAAGGTATCACAAAGGGCAAAGTAAATTCCATTCTGAGTTTAACTTGAGTTAAGAGGTACTCATTGACTGGCAGTAAATACTGATTTCACTGAACGCACGCACGCACGCACGCACAGAGCAAAAAAAAATTAATAATGAACATTTACAGGTAGTTAAAGAAAAAAAAACATTGGTTAGGAACTTCAGTTTTATTCAAGGATATGTACTTTGTATATTTTGATGTGTTGTAGGCAACCTTTGTTTTAATGGTTACAGATTTCAACATCTATAGTCATTAAAGCCGTGATAGCCAACATGCTAGCTACTAGCCACACGTGGCTATTTGGCCAGTTAAGTGTGGCTACTGCTTCAGAACTGGTTGGACACCATGGCATTAAAAAATTACTGCCTTACTGCTATCCCCCATAAGTTCCCACAACTCTGAAAATTCAGATAGATCTAAAATACTTTAAAAGGCTTAAAACCCATAATTTTGCACAAATGAAAATTTAATAGGTAAAAACTGAAACAAATTAATAAACATTGATATTATTTGTCAAAATTATACAAATAGTGAGTTCTGCCAAGCCTAATTATATTTAATAAAACCTTAATATCCTACTGAATACAAGATTAATTATCCTCCTATAAAGAATATAGAAGATCTGTTTTAAACAACAGGTGTGAAAGAGTGATATTACAGCTATTCTATCTCCTTATTTCCATCCCTTTCTAAAAATAAGACAAACCCATGACTGTCAAAAGCTTTTAAAGTAATGTTGGAGTCATAGGGAAAAATACGTACAGAGTAGAAGGCTGAAGGCAAACAGAGTTGCTGTAAGTACAAGAAAAGGATGTGCCATGTAGAGATTTACATTCAATTAAAACTTTGCAACTGACACACTGGCCCTCTATCCTTCACCAACAGCCCAGAAGTTGGGACCAGAAATAATTCATGATTAGATCCTCCTTTCCAACATCAGAAGAATATGCTCAATATACCCACCAACACTCATGGCCAGGTTTTTATTTAAACTACTCTTCATTTCACGGTTGCTAACACAGTATTTGTTTTTCAAGCCAGTATTTCTAGCGCTGGATAATAAAAAGGAACAAAAATGTTACTTTAGACTTCAATTATCTAGCCTGATTATCAAGTTTTGTCTAAGAAAACATGGAATATAAAATCTCATGTTCTCTACTGATTTAGTTCTTCACAAAAGAACTTCTGATACTTAAAAAGTTGCTGACGTTAACAACAACTTTTTTTTAAATTAGGCATCTAGGTCTCAGCCAGAATGCATGTCTAGCAAATATATTTGAAGATTAAGATTTATCTAAGGAACCTCCAGGTATTCAGAATGTCAGATTTGAATGAGAAGACAAGATTTATGTAGAATATGGATTTTATATTTACTAGTTAAGTTGAGTTCAATAGACCTTGTCAAAAATGTTCTAGTGAAACCTACAGGACATCTGGAGAATGCAGTTTTAACCAACTATTCTTTAAAAACAGAAACCTTCTCACTCTTCTGTGAAAGAGCATATTAAAAAAAATAAATCTATGCATTTTCCTGTAGCCTACTGTTGCTAGTATGCTCCCATGCCTCACAGAAGTACACCCATATAATAAATACTTGGAACTCCTTGCCAGAGGATGCAGTGAAGGCTAGGACTTTAACCGGGTTCAAAAAAATAGCTCAGATAGATTCATGGAGGGTAGGTCCATCGATGGCTATTAGCCAGGATGGGAAGGAATGGTGTCCTTAGCCTCTGTGTCTCCGGAGGTGGGTGACAAAGGAGGGTCACGTGAGGATTACCTGTTGCGTTCCCTCCCTCTGGGGTATCTGGTATTGGCCACTGTCAGCAGACAGGATACTAGGCTGGATGGACGGATGGTCTGACCCAACACGGCCGTTCTTATGTACCAAATTAATAAGATTCCTTTGCTTGGATCCAAAAGAAAAAATATTTTCCAATGATGTTCTTGTCCTCCTGCTTTGGATGGACCTTGCTTATTTTTTAAAAAATGATGACTCCATGGGGGGGGGATAAAAGAGGAAATTAACTGAAAACTACTTATCAGGGTAGATTAAAAAACAGGACTAAAAATGATAAAAATCAAATTTTAATTAGGTTTTGTGTTTAAATAAATTTGTTTAAAAAATAAACTTGCTATAATAATTTAAATAAAAACATGCTGCAACAACAAACCTCCAAATTTTAATGTGTTAAAGACAGGAGACAGAAGGTGACAACCTATAGTTCAAAACTTAAGAGAAGCAGTCAAACAAAAACAGAGTTCCATTTAATTACATTTCACCAAGGCAGACTACTAAATTTTGGCCAATTTTGGGAAGTGTAAATAACTTAAAACTCAAATGCCTGCTATTAAATGAGGCTATTGACGTAACAGGTATCGCAGAAATTTGCTGATATACAATGGGAAATGTAATACGGTACAACATACATAGGAAAAATAGAGTAGACTGCACTAATGATGGAGTGGCACTATATGCGAAAAAAAGCATAGAGCCAGAGTAAAAATCTTAAATGAATCAATCTGTACCACAGAATCTCTGTGGATGGAAATTCCATGCCTGAATAATAAGATGATAGCAATAGGAATATTCTACCGACTTATGGACCAAAATGCTGACTGTGACTGTAAAATTTTCGGGAGATGAGAGAGAGTACACCACCAGAAAACACAATAATGGGGGATTTCAACTAACTCCACATAGACTGGGTACATGTTACCTCAGGACAGGATGCATAGATAAAACTTTTAGATATCATAAATGACTGCTTCTTGGAACAGAGCATCTTAGAACAAACCAGGGAAAATGCAATTCTTGATTTAGTCCTAAGTACAGCACAAGATCAGGTCCAAAAGGCATCACAAGGGTGCCATTTCAGAGTGCAACTCTAACTGTGATTCCAGGGACTACTTAAACATCGCAAATTCTAGGTTTTTGCAGATAATTGGGGGAAAGGAAAGAGACCAACAATTATAGCTCAAAGGAGGAGGCTCACCTCAAAAGGTTTGAAAACCACTCACGGAGCTAGGGACTGTGTGCAGCTATATGCCAGCAGTAGGGATATAAAATTCAATTTAGTCAGTTAACCGGTTAAACATTATATTTCAGTGGTTAACCACTTCACATCCCTAGTTAGCAGGGCTATAGCTCAGGTTACAGCAGAGATGGAGTAGACAGGGGATGTGAGCAGATGGGGGGTGGGGACTCAGGGTGTGGGCAGGAGTGTAGCTAGTGGCTGTGTGCTGGGAATGGGGGTGTAGCTCAGGGTACAGGAAGAAGCTGTATATGGAGGTGCTGCTGCTGGATAGCCCAAACAGGTGCTCAGCCATTTGTTGGCACAAGTAGGGGAAGCTCCTCTCCTTGTAGGTATATGCGCACCAGACAGGACTGTGCCATCCTAAACAGTCACCAACACTTAATAATCCCCAGGCACCGAGAACTGGAGTACATAATTGAGCCTGGAGAGCACAGTGGCCAATGCGTAAGGAAAACTGATCAGGACATACACAGCACTAGGTGTCAGAACTCATCTAGCCCACTCTGAACATTCCTTCCTAAAGAAAGGCAGAAATCTGGGCACCCCTTCCAATATATGACTTGTGCAACATATCCAGTTTGGGTAGGCAATAGGTATGTTAACTAACATGTATTTATGTAAACGTGTAACTCCTGGATTTTTTTAATCTTTGCAATTGAGCAAGTGCTGGTTTTTATATTAATTACAATGTAAGAACATTCACTTTCTGTTGTGCAGAAAAACTCTAACAACTTTTGGTTTCATTTTCTCAGCAGTTGCTAGCTAAACTATTCTCTTAATTTGGATTACTTCATTCAAAGCTAAGAAACAAACTGAGCTGTTTTCCTGCTCTGTATTCCATCTATGAATTAAAACCAGGTGGGACAGGATGACATCTAATTCTCAAAACTTAAGGAGATGGGGCCAGATTTTCAAGGGTATTTAGGCACTTAAAGGTAATTACTGGAATTTTTCAAAACACCCAACTGCATGCATCTTTAGGTGCCTAAATACCTTCGAAAATCTGGCCCACAAAGGCCAGAAGCCAAACAATGCAAAAAACACAAAACAAGTACTGATATGATTACATTAAAAAAAAAATACAGTACACTTAGTCTTATTTAACTAATAAAAGCAATTTTTCAATACTGTTTTTGTATATTTCAAATTGAACTGAATTCCCATCCAAATGAAACTTAACACAAATACCAAGTAAATAACTTTTCTAACAATTAAAAAGGGAAAAATTAAGACTCTGAATAAATGTATGTTAAGGTATATGACTGCTTAAACATGTCTCCTAGTTAAAAGAAAGTAACAAAATTTAAATGTATGGGTTATTTATTGTTCCATCAAAATGTTTTATATACTAACCAATGAAAACCTTTTTTAGGAAAATAACTAAGTAGTAAATCCAAAACAAGATTAAAATCAATTTAAAATCAACAAACTAATCTTGATTTAAATCATGAGTAAGTGTTAAATCAATCCACCCTGCTGCTGCTTAATATATAAGGCCTCAAAACCTATTTGAGGAAGCTCCTCACTTCAGTCCAAGAAGAGCTAGTCAAGACATCTGGTAGAACTTGCTCTTGAGATTATTTTTGTTTTCTTCTGTCCCTGCCTCTCATGTCTTTTCTCCCAGCAGGTTCCAAAGAAGAGAATGTGTTTCTGTTTTAAATTTAGTTTCCCTTAAAAAAAAATTAAATTTAAACAAGTCTCTTTCCATTCATGTCACCATTGCAAAAAAGTTAGTATCAAGATTGCTCTATCATTTTTACTGGAGAGTTTACAATGGAGGAACAAGAAACTAATTTGATTTCTTAAAGTAAGAGATATCCAACAACTCATTAAAGAACTTGTAAGACAAGATACTTTCAACTCAGTGTTAAGCCTGAAGAGATGCTAAGTTTTCGCTTACTTGACACATCTATTTTCACTGAGTTATTGCCCTTATGAAAAGGGGAACTATGGCAGGATTGCATGGATGGAAGCTCAAAATGTGAGATTTCTGCTCACTGTTATCTTTTTTACAACAGGAAGAACCACAAAGAGGAGGAAACAAAAATATTTGTCTAGTCTTCAGCTACTCTGCCATTTTGCAGCCCAACAGAGACAATGTGTGCATGTTTCATGCTACAACACAAAGCAACCCTGGACAAAACTAAGAAATAATTAAATGGAACCAAACAACTGAAGCAGAGAAAATATTTCCTGCTTCAAGTCCCTACACTAAAAAAAAAAATCTCCTCAAAGAAAAAGTTCTGGCAAGCAACCTAAACTATTTTCCAGAAGTGAAGACAGTCCACACGTCTTGAGTCCAAATAATTAATTACCATAATAGACTATCCTATTTGCAGCATATTAGGATTTCATTTGTGCTATTATGTTATAGCTGGTAAAATATTATTTGCATATTTTGAAATATTTTCCCCAAATTCATACCTCAAAGCTCAAATGAAACAAAAAACATTCAAAATAGAATTGATAATATTTGGACATACATTGTGTCATGTTTAAAATAGAATAATGGACTATCCTAACAGAAATAATGGTATGCACAAGGTAGATAGCATGTAGAAGAGTAAATACGAACATACTGTTACCCCAATAAACAATTACTGCTGAACTTAAAAATGTTGTATTAGCAATGTCATACTTTCCTGTGTGTTAAAATTGACTTACCTATACTAGGTGGACTGCCATAGTTTACTGGCGACTCTGGAGGTCTTCCACAATGTAATGCAGCAAGAGCGGATCCCTTCCACACAACATGTTTGCAACCTGTTTACAAAAAATTACAAACACATAAAAATACAGAATGAAACAGTGAAAATGAAGTCTTCAAGCCCCCTTGTGAGATTTTCATACTTTTGTTTGTGCGAAGCAAAGACTGTCTTCCAGCTCCTAATAAGGTTTGCACTCCAGGGACACTCTGAGGAATTTCTTGCTCTAGAAGTGGTCCTAGTCGATGGCATATTTGCAGCAAGTGATCGGGTGCCAAGTGTCTATAATATTTAACCTATTATGTGACAGAAAAAAATATGATAAAGATGAAGTCAATCATTTTGAAATATTACTATTTTAATCCTCATTATCTTGTTAAGTTTGTTACCAGAAGTCAAAGTAGAAATAAGCAAACTAAAAAATAGTTTCACTTTAAACAAATGATCAAAACAGATAAAAACCTTTAATATGGTAAATTTACTCCAGCTAGTCCTAATTAATTTCTTCTGTTCTAAGTACACTGTCTTATAAACACAGTTCATATTTACAACTTTGTAACTTGAATGAAAGAATGACTGAAGTCACAAAGCAGCTCTTAAATCATCTTAGGTAACACAAAAATGCAAAGTATGTGTCCACCCTCATGTTTAAATATGTTTCCGATCGATTTACTCTGAAAGTTACTTTGAAACAAAATAAGAAAATAGTATTGTAAGATATACTGATATTTATGCAGTTCTTAGAAAAGTGACTATACACTCAAAAAGTGCTGCAATTTTTTAAATGACTGACTGTATTTGTCATATATAAAATAGCAAACCAGATTGAATGTGAAGTGTAAAAAAAACAACTCAACCTCAGCTATGGAGGCATGGCCAGCATCTCCATAATTAAACTTGTATATAACTTTTAGGAATCAGTTAAGTTTGAGTCAAATAATTTTTAAAACCCTATTACACTCTATTTATTCAAAGAAACACATGTCTTTGGTGCAATAAGGGGAAAACAACCTTTCAGGTTGATTTGGAAATCATTTATACTTATTAACTGTGTGACACTGGCAACAAAGCAAATTCCTATCACTGAACACATATGTATTATGACAACTATTTGATTTTAACATCAAACCAGTTTGAAACTGGATTTTGCCCACAAAAGGCAAGTCCAAGTCCTCATCTATTCTTTTGAACAGCTTCGGTTACAGGTCAGCTTGGTCTTTTCAGTGCTATCGAATCAACTTCAAAATATACTTATCTAAGTGACCACAATGAAATCCCTCTACAAGCTATTAATCTTGCTATTAACAAATAAAGTTTTCCATAACCTACTGCTAGCTTATAACATTAAAAAAAAAAATCAGGACAAAATCTCCCAATTCTAGTTGCTTACTATACACATTCTAATAAGAGTACCTAGTGTATACTGGTTTATTCCTAATTTCATTATTCCTAAATTCATTCCATTAATTTCATAATTTCCTTATTGTCATTTTCATATTTATTTTGTGACAGAAATCATCTTCTCACAATGAAAGAAAGCGTGTGACGTTTTGTTACACTGTAACTGCAGATGGCCATAACTGACATTTTAAGAAGAATGAACATTGCTCATATTCGTACACTGTGAAGGAACCCTTCATCAAATGTACTACCTTGCTGACATGATGTTATACTATTAGTGTAAAGAGTACAGCGACTTATTAGTGAGTGCTGAACGACAAAACAGACTCCAGAAAAGCCTTATTTACACTAGAATTAATTTTTCACCACCTTAAGCTTCTGATGGGGGCTTTTTCTTTTGTTGCTCTCATTTGAATCATCTGTCACATTTATAAAAGCCCTTGTGAATTACTTGAATTCTGACTAACACTGAGGTGAGATATGACTTAAAATGTGCAACTTAAATCCATGTTTAAAAGCTATACAAATAGCTAAATAAAGTTGTGTTTACATTCATCTCAAATTCATTTTTTAAAGTACGACTGACTTCAGACACATGTAGTCAAGTGTCAACAGGACTGCAAATTATACTAAATTACCAATTAGCCAACTCTTCCCTCAGAATACAGTTTAAGTTATTATTTTACTCCAATAGTCAAGCACCTGGGCTCTCTTTAACTTGAAAAACCTGAATATAAAGAAAAGAAAAAACAAAAACAAAATCCAAAGTAGGTAAAAGATTAAAGCTTGGAGTCCGAGAAGACCAGCCTTGAAACATACCTAAGCTCCAGTCAACTTCTTGAATCTGATCTCCTTTTTTGTGAGTTCTGTCATGTAACTAGTATCTGTTTTCAAAACAACTAAACAGAACCAGGGGCTAAACAAGTTAGATTATAAAAGTGACTTATTTCAGAAGTACTTTGGAAAATGAAGACTATTTGTATAAAACTACGTACTCTGCTAATACACCTCATGCCCACCATGCAAATTCCCTTTTACTCTAAATCCAAGACCTCTTTTGTGCTAAGAAAATTAATCATGTCAAATTAAGTAGCAGTTTTGTGCTGTAGATAAATGTCACCTAAGAAATTATTATTTTTATTGTTTACCAAAACAATATTTTAACTTAGTTCTTGGACAAAGTAGTATAATATTAGCCAATTAAGTCTGAAATCTCCTAAAAGATCTTAAAGGGACACTGATAATTTTAAATTTTGAAATTTTCCAAAGTTTATTAAAATTAGTTTGAAGTCCTAAATGTGCGCCAATGAGTTTCTGTGCCAATTTTTGCACTTTTACATTCTTTTTTGTCCCTTTAAATTCTTTTTTGTCCCTTTAAGTTACATGCAAGACCCCAAGAAACAGCAGAAACTATTTAAAGGGGAAAACAGCAAAATGGACCACACACTAATGATGTCAAATGCACAATGTAAATCTAAAGATAAATATGCTTTAATATTTCTTTCAATTATTATAATCTTAGTGTTATTTGTAACAAGACAAATGTCATTTGTAAATTGGCATCCTTTTAAAACAGGAAGAATTGAAATCATATTTTGACTACTTTTTCCTTCTCCTCAACTTAAAAATAATAGAAATGGGAATTCCTGTAACCACTTCCCTTCCCCTCAAATGTAAACTTATAATTACAGGAATTTTAGTATTAATTTTTAAGAGATGCTGAAAGAACAAAATGAGTAGTGAAGACAGTCCATGTTGCTTCTGGGATACCTTGCTTTGCAAATTGGGGAAAGCAGTAGAAAAATGCAACAGAAGTTAAGATGTGGGAGAGCAGAAAGAGCTCTGACACAGACTGATGGTTACGGGCGTAAATGAGTCAAATGCAGACAAACAGGTGGATTGAAAAATGAAAGCATGGGAGAGAGGTCAGAGATCAAAGAAAGAAGTTGTGTTGTCTGCTGAGGAAAAGAAGTTTATAGAGTGGATGTCACAAAAAAGATTTGATTGTGCAGAAGACAGCAAGAAAGTAAAGAGAATTAAATGAAGTATGGTTGCTGTAAAAATGGGAATTCAGGGGACCAATTCTTTGTGAAGACTAGATGGGAGTAAGTAAGGAGAGTAAGTCATCTGATGGAGTCATCCAGATTAGCCATATAGGAAAGGAAGTCTTTCAATGTCAGAGTAGGGAATAAAGATCAGGAAGAATGAAGAGTTGGGTGATAGCTACAAAAGAAAAGCTGAGGAGGTAGCCTGCTGAAGGAAAAGGTACACAAACAGAAACAAAAAGGAGACAGCAACAAAAACAGGCGCAAAGAGGAATCTGGTAAAACTACAGTCAGGGCAGGCAGAAGTGAGAAGAAAAAACACCACACTAAAAAAAGAGGGTAGTTTTAAGAAGTTGAATCAGACACAAGTAACAGCAAGACAAAGAGGTAAAGGTTAGGAAGCCAAAACTTGTCTCTACCCCAATGTCTGACAAAGCAGAGGGGAAAAGGGGAAAGAAAAAACCAAGAAGGAACATTTAGAACTGCAACACAACATAGCTATAAAAAGAGCATTGCACGATTTACAATGTCAAATACAGATTTCAACATAAAATACAATCAAGTCTAGAAGCAATCTACAAATAATGTGTGGCAGCGAGGGTTACTGCCAGGTCTGCAAATTCTATCTAGACTATGTGAGTCTTGCTGAGTTCTTTCCTTCTTGCATATCACCACAAGAATAAGAGGATCTTGCAAACATATCAGGTTGTCCGTGATACCTGCGTGCATCCCCCACTGTTTTCAAAGGATTTGCACAAATATAAGTGATATAACTATATTAATGAACAATAAATAGAATATAGCGTTCACTCTTACCCAGGGGTGGGCAATAATTTTTGACCAGCGGCCACTTCAGACATTTTTTAAGTGGCCCCAGGCTGCCCCCGGAAGAGGTGGGGCCTCAGGCAAAAGGAGCAGGCCAGAACACTTCCATGCTTCCCCACCCAAAGGCCCTGATTGGTCTGGGGGTGGGGGAGCTGCAAAGTCTTTGCCCCCCACCCCAGAGAGAACCACCAGCTGTTCAGGTGGTTCCCTCTAGGTACCCATGCCCCTGGCTGTGAGAGGAGACTTCGCATGCTCCACCCTGCTGCCGCCAGGTCAATCAGGACCTGGGGAAAGGGAGCACTTGAAGTCCCTTCTTCCCTACCCCCCCACTGCAAGGGAGCTCCGTGCTTGGAGTCAACCGCCAACTGAGCAGCAGTTGGTGGCTGACTAAGTGCTGAGCTCCTTGCAGAGCAGGAGGAGACTTCGTGCGCTCTCCCCGTCCCCAAGCCCTGACTGGCCTGGGTGTGGGGAAAACGGCAGGACCTCTGCAGGCTGGATCAATTCACTGAGTGGGCCAAATCTGGCCCGTGGAGGCCTTTTTGTCCACTGCTACTCTTACCTGTGTTAGCTCCACCAAGCTAGGAGTAGTAGACAGCATGTTTTTTTGTTTGTTTGTTTAAACACCAAACAGCAATCAGAGGTGTTAAGTAATGATTGCTATTGTGTCAGTTTTCAAACCATAATCATAAATTAATATTTTCTATAAAGTGTTCCATTGTCAACTCTATATTTACTAATAACTATCTAGAACAAACAGTGGGCACATAGAAAATGCAGCTAAACAGCTATTCAAACATCCACAATCGAGCATTAAGGTAACCAGTCCTCCAAAGCAACGCCTGTATTGAAACATTTTCTAAAATACTAGGTTGTTTTTTCCTACACTAACAGTGATCTGAGCTTACTACAATTTTATCATCAAGAACTTCATCACAGAAAGAATCGTCCAGTGGACTGAATTTCCCCAGAAAGTTGCTTTTAAAAATAAATCAGTTACCTATATTTCAAAATCTGGGCTGCTCAATCCAGACAACTTTAGCCACCTTTTGAGCCATAAGTACGCTGCCACCCGCTATATCAAATGCTATGCAAAGCAAAACAATGAATTACAGCAATTGTCATATTGGAACAGACTATTAGTATATTCAAACCACCGGCCAATGCCTAATTCTTTCAGAGAAAAATACCTGTTCTTGCAACTCCTAATTTTAAAGTGTTCTTGTTCTTCCTCTGAGATGCTTCTTTATAAGAATTCATTTTCCCATCTGAAGTATCTTCTGATTTATATGTAGGCTAAACAAAGATGGGGATTTGGCTATAAGACACTACAGGGACATTTTCTTTTAACTAGAGATTACTTTTGCTGCTAATGAAACAGAATTAATTGGAACCAAATGTTGTGAGACCACACAATTTTTGTCCTGTTACAAACATAAGAAATTTGCTAAAAGTTGGAATACTTAAAATTTTTAACATAACAACAGAGACTAACAAAAAGAAAGGTACTACAGATTGAACCTCTCTTGTCCAGGACACCCTGGTCTGCCAAGATCCTTGGTTCGGTAGGACCACAGATGTTGCTAGACCAGATAAGCCCAGCCGCAGAGATTGGAAGTGGTTGGGAGAGCAGCTCATTTGATCAGCGGCAGCCTGCAGGGACAGTTACCTAGGGGTAGAGAGCCCTGGGAGCAGTTGCTGCCGCAGCACACATGGCCAAAGCCAGGGAACCCTGGGAGAAACTGCTGCCACCACACACAAGACGGGGGGGCAGGGAGCAGAGCCCCGCAAGTGGGCTGGGGGCAGCAGACCCAGGCAGGTGAACCAGAGGAAGTCAGGTTCCTGGGTTCTCCAGGGGCAGCTGCCAGGAGGGGAGCCCTGGAAGAGCTTGGACACCTGACCTCCCCTGGTCCAGCAAATTCCCTAGTTTGGGACCACTCCAGTCCCGAGGGTGCTGGACAAGGGAGGCTCAACCTGTACATACAGTTCAGCCTGGGGGGCTGTTTACATAACCAACAGTGTTTACATAAAGGTCATAGAAATGAAGCATTGAAAAGGACCTCAGACATTCATTTACTTAATCCATACTCCTGTTGTGACACAGGATTAAGTACATTAGACTATCCCTGATAGACAACTGTCTAGCCAATTCACAAAAAAAATAAAAAAATAATGACAGCAACTGCACAACTTCCCAAGGTAACTTTTTCCAGTGCTTAACTATTCTTAAAGTTAGTTTTTTCCTAATACTGAATCTAAATTTCCACTGCTGAAAATTAAGCCAATTATTTAAGATATCCAAATAAACCTAAGTTGTTTTATCTGCAATGATAAATTTTTGACACACATTTTCTTACTCAAACATTTTGGAATTTTAAACAATTTAAAATCACTTAAGTCCTGGTAAGAAATAATAGATAATCTTGGAAACTAAAACTAAGGTACAAAAGGATAGTTTACTTTCCATCCATGTTAATTATTTATATAGCAACAAAGAGGTGTTCGGTTCTTTAATTGTTGTTGTCGTTAAATAGGTAATATCCTTGTCCTAAATTTACTCTAGATTATATAATAATCTGTAACTAATTGAGAACGTTAGATAAAATGACTGGTATGCGAGTGATTTGTATGATGTCAACTAGGGATGTAACAGTGTAGTGCGCATGCTATAGACTACACACACTCCCACCCACCCACCCCGCCCCGCCCCACCCCGTGCCAGTAATTTTTTTTAACAGGCTGGCCAGCAACCTGGCTCAGTCCTGGCTCATGGTGGATCTGGGACCTACACCCACTGCAGCTCTGCAGTTCAAGTGTATTAGGAGCCAGGCAGGCAGTCCGGCTCAGTTCCGGCTCGCACCAGGTCCAGGAGCTCACCCCCACCCCGGACAGGGACTGCTGCCACCTCTCTTTCAGAGGCAGCAGCACGGGTCAACAAGCAGCCCACCCGCAAGGGGAGCTGGTTTTTAAACTGGCTCCCCTCACGGACCAGCTCCATACAGACGATACAGAGGCAGCAGCGTGGAATGGCAGGGGGCTTCTCGGGAGTGGGGCCAGAGTGCACTGGCTGTCGGCCCCACCCCGGGGGACTATAGAATACTCAACTAATAAAAATTCATGAGGTTAATCGACTATTCAATTAACTGATATTTAACATCCCTGATGTCAACACTAGGGATGATAAAATGCGTTCAACTGGATAAATATGTAACCGCTGAAATTTACAGTGGTTACTCCTTTACATAAGGGGAAGCAGACGGGAAACGGTCCTCGCAGGGAATACGGGATCCCACCTGGCCCTTCTCCCGGTTCCCCTCCGCTCTGCTGCCTCTGCTTTTAAGCTGGCTCCCCACAAGCACTGGGTCCTGTTTCACACCCTGCATTGCTGCTTCCCCCTCCTTCATTCCTTCTCCACCACTGTATCAGAGGCAAAGGGTGGAGGGTAGGCAGCTCCACAGGAGCTGGCACGCACGAGAGGCCAGCTTAAAAGCCAGCTCCCGCCTCCCCGCCATCCTCTGCCCCTGATACAGAGGCTGGCAGAGACTGCATATAATCATTAGGATTAACTGATGAGCTGAGGCTTATTGATTAATCGTGTAAAAAGCTACACATTCACCTCCCTAGTCAACACCTATCTAGCTAAACTAAACTGAGACCACTTAAATTCACATATGCTGAAGAGCAGAGCCCAGACAGTTAGGATTTCTGGTCTCACTATCAATAAGAGATATCTGAACCAATGGCGAATTACCAATTCCTTACACCTTTCAGAAACACTTTCAAAACTATACAAAACATCGAAAGAACTATTAGTGATAACTTTCTAATATTTGTTAAGTAACATTTATCTGAGATGCAGCAAACTATTTTTTTCTAGATTCATTTGTCTGAAGATTATACAGTGATACACTTCCTTAACAGCTAAGTTGCTATCATCTCTGCCACTTAAGGGGTAAAATGTTATTAAACAATAATTGCAAGATTGTCTAGAGGCCTCAGTAAGCATTGGGACAGACTCCCATCATGCAAGGTGCTGTATAAAACCAAAACAAACGCAGGTTGCTGTAGTAGTTTACTATCTACTTCTCCAACCCCACAAAAACTCAAAGACAGAAGATTAACATTATGCAATACGAGTAGTTCCTTTGAAGTAGTCAACAGCACTACATACTGTATGTAAAGTTAAATCTTACCCCATCTGCTTTTGCAGACTCAGGGCCTCAAAATATATTCTATTATGGACCTCAAGTGTACTTCTCTCTACTTTTGCTTTGAAAACAAGGTCATTACAGATAATACGGAGGACAAAAAGACTGTTATTAAGGCACGTTAATAGACACCTGCAAATCCGTGGATATCTGCTTAATATCCACAGGTATCCACATCCACAAATGTGGATGCACATATCCGTAAAAAATAGCTGGAGATACGGCTGCAGATTAGGGATGTTAAAATGTGTTTATTTAGGTAAACATTTAACCACTGAAAATTTCAGTGGTTATACATTTACACGCCCCAATGCAAGGGGAGGTGGCTTAAAAGCCAGCTCCCTATGGAGTCCTCCCAACCCTGCTGCTGCCTCTGAAACAGAGGCAGCAATGTGGGGGTGGGGGAAAGAGCAGGCAGGAGCTGGTGCTCATGGGGAGCCAGCTTAAAAAGCAGCTCCCCACAAGCACTGGTTCCTGGCTGCCCCCGAGAGAGGCAGTGGGACATAGAGGTCTTGCTATGCTCCAGCTGGGCTAGGCCACTGGTTAACGGTAAGCATCACCCAGTAAGTCTGACTAGTGACATCACTAGTACAAGTCCCTGCCACATTACTGCATCCTCTCCCGAAGTTGATGTGGGACCCACATTGCCACTGCTGATTTGTAGAAAGGAAATCAGACATACATGAAAGCACTGAAAGGGAGAAAATCGCCTGAATGTCTCCAAGATGAGATAGGGATGTAGGATACTAGATTTAGATCCTCCACAGTAACACAGCATCCTTCCTGTCTCTCTCTCTCATGACATCCTATAAGCTCCATATAAGAATGCTTAACGCCTTTCAGATACTTAGTCTCCCCAAGTGCACAATCTTGCCTTCAACAGCTTCCTCACGACACCCTTAGAGAATGAAGTGAGCAAGCTGCAACATCTTCAATCTTGTAATCAGCTTCAACAAAGAACTCTGTCTCTGCCCCCACATAAATAAAAGGGTATAACAGAAATATGTTTTAAAGTAGAAGCAGAAAAAATGTGGCTTGGGGGTGGAATCCAACCTGCTAACACTGTCCCACAGCCCAATGAAAGCCTCAGGCAGGCTCCCTGCATACCTCAGGGTATGTCTACACTACAGAGTTTGTTCGGAAAAACAGCCATTTTTCCGAAAAAACTTCAATTACGTCCACACTGCAATCGCATTCTTCCGAAAGAAAATCAAAAGAATAGAGGGGTTTTTCCAACACTGGTAATCCTAATTCTATGAGGAAGAAGCCTTTTTGCAAAAGAGCTCTTTCGCAAAAAGGCATGTGTGGACAGGGAAGAGGGAGTTCTTTCGAAAGAAAAGAAAAGAGGAAAAAGCACAGGTACCTTAGTGGCCACTCCATCCATAGTAATCACAGCTGAAATGCGAGATAGCGTCCATTCAGTGTGGACGCTATCTTTCGAAAAAGCAGATCACTTTTTCAATGTGCTTTTGCAGTGTGGACACTTTCCTTCGGAAGAAGTTTTTCTGGAAGATCTCTTCCGGAAAAGCTTCTTCCGGAAGAAGCCTGCAGTCTAGACATAGCCTCACTGTCGCACGCCACTCAAAGCAGCAGGCTGCAGGGGCCATGTGCGCTGCATATGCTGCCTCCATCCCAATCTCGCAGCTCCCATTGGCCAGAAACCAGCAAATGGGAGCTGCCTGGGCCTTGCTTGTGGCCCAGACAGCGTACAACACCCATTCCCCCTCCCCAGAGCCTCACAGCATGCAGAAAATACAAGGCCCCTTCAGCCAACCACTCTGAGGGGCGTGGATGGGCACGGAAGGATGCAAGCTAGACTGAGGGTCCCATTGGGCTGGTGGCCAGGAGCCGCCTAGGTAGAGCACCTCTTGTCCAAAGCACCTGTAGAGCACCTGTACCTGGCACCCCAACCTCTTCCCTAATCCACTGCTCCCCTATCCCATGTAAGGCAAATCCTCTGCACTGCCGCTCCTGCACCCATAGCCCCAGGTCACAACCCAAAGCCCTGCCCCCCCGCTTCAAGTCACAATCACCTTCCAGATCCTGCACCCCCTCCTATGCCCCTCCTCCAGGTCAGAATTCTCTCTTGTGCCCACACCCATATCCTCTTCCCTCCTGTACCCCAATCCTCTACCCCAAGCTCCCTTCTGCACCCAACCTCCATCATGGACCTCGTTCCTCCTCCATTAATACCATGGAAAGTGCAGCTCTTGATCACTTACCAAATTCTTGGAGCAGCCCCCCCATCAAAAATTATTGCACATCCCTGTTTTAAAGCCTAATTGCAGAGCATAATATATTCAAAAAGGGTACTAACATAGCAATTACATGCTCATGTCACAGACTGAACATAACTCAAACATACTCCAGTTTGCTGTAGAAGGCTCCCTACCTGCCAAGAGCAGATGAGAGTCTTGCTTTCTCCTTTCCCAAGAGGAGACCTACAGAATACCAGGAGGCAGAAAGAGGGAAGGAAGCATCCCTGAAACTACAGAGGACCCAAATCACTTCTTGGAACCATGAATGTAGCTACCATGGCTGAGCAGCTGCTTGCCCTCTCTTCCTAGCGAGGTTACACTCCTGTTCATCCCTCTCTCTCTCACCCACAAGCACACACACGGAAAATAGAAACAATCTTCTTTTGCTCCTTACTGAGTGGAATTCTTTGGAGAATTGGCAGTGCATCTTATCAACAGCTGCTTCTGTTCTTTTCATCAGAATACCTCAATGAGAAGTGGAAGAAAAAAGACTAAGAGAACATAAATATGAACCAAAAGTTAGCTATGATCTTAAACAAACATGTCTTGGTTTCTTGCTTCTACAAAACTGTCTCTCCAATCGTGTCTGTACAGCAAATGACACAATGGGCCCTAGTGCTCATTTAAAGCTCATGAGTTTTTGTGTACTACCACAATACAAACAGAAAATTATAATATCCGTATTAGTTAAGACAGCCTGACTCGTGCAAAGACGACACTCTGTAACAAGGAACAATCACACAGCTTAAGCCACAAACAGGTGGTTTTGTGAAAAAATATTGTAGGAAAATATCTGTTTGAATTCTAGAAAAGGAAGACAGGTTGAGTTTTTTTAATTTATATATTTTTTCTACAGTGTTGAAAACCCAAACAGCATGAGGCTAGCTATCAGAACAAATTCAGTTTCACTTTTTGAGCAAACAGTAAATAAAAAGCACTAATCGTGACCATAACATTTTTAATTTGTTTGAATAATCTTAATTTTAGCAATAAAATATTTAATATTTAAGGCTATGATTTTATCTTGATAAAATTAAACATTAACGAAGACAGTAATTTTCAAGAAACTGTTTCAAGTAATCTAAGTATCTAATAAAACTTAAAACCACAATACCTAATGCATTGGGATGTTATAATATTCTTGCTTACATTGGTAAATTTGCACTAACTTTATCACAATTACAAATCCACATAAACCAATGTTTAAAGTCAAATCCCATGAAGTAGTGAGTAACCTCAGCTCGCTTTAATTTTCATTTAAGAATGTGTCACATTTTTTATATTTTTGGTTCCTATTTATCTTCTTTCAACCCCTGACTTTACTGAGTTCAGTAGGAACCAAGGGTACTCAGTAAGAGACTGACACTGGCATATGGCAAAAGATGCCCACAACACCATTTGCATCAGTCACCTTTTCTAACTCAGTTTTCAGACTTCTAAGAACCAAAACTAAAAAGAAAGACACCCAAGCCAACTTTACAGATTGACATCCAACCTAAATATTTACATCAAGAGAATGCAAAGAAAGCATCTTAAATGACAAATCTAAAAAAAAAATTAAAAATCTTAACTGTAACTGTGTAAGGTCAGTAAAACCACTTTAAAAAACCTTCCTAGCTGATAATCTGAATGCCAGGTTTCAGAAACCAACATGGTCAAGCAATACAGTTAAAGCATGGCTTCTTTAATTAAAGCAAGAGTGTTGGAAAAAAAATGCCATAAACAATGAGTTGTTGACTTTTCTTTCCCCTCCCACTCACTTTAAAGCAAAAGAAAACTATGTGAATACTCAAATATGTAACTAGGCATTGTAAAGAATATACAAGTGAGGAAGACAAAAAGCAACATTTCTCTAACATGCATATTCTGAACATTTGGGACTTCATGGATTTTGAAGAACCATATTCCACCCTTCCTCACCCTCCCAAATGAAAAACTGCTTATCATATGCTATTAAATAATTATGCTGAGTTGCTGTTTATTTATCATCATCTCCCTCTGAAGGAACCCTCTATGCTGTAAAAATAGGATGTCCTTGATACCTGTGACTCAGGGGCTACACCCTACAACTATATATTCCTCAGTGGGTTCTCTTCCCAAAATGCTACAGTAGCCCTACTACTGCTCGCTCTTTTACCAGTTCTGCTGGTCCTTTTCATGCTTTTCTGTTGTCACTTCTTTCAGTATGTCCCCTCTTATCCCCTCCATAAGCCTATACATATCTTTCCAGCCTCCGACCTCAGAACCAGCACTTCCAAACCCTATTTTTACACTGTGATGAAAACAGTATAAAATATAGTGTCAATTTCCTCAACATGTTTTTTTCAGACATTTAGAAATACTAGAAAAAGTTTATACACATAACAGCAGCTCCTTCATAACCACTGACATTCAATGCAAACTATTGACCAATATACTGCAGATGTTCTGAAGAAACTAATTCAATATTGTTCCAGCTACCTCTGGTATCCAAACCTATTTACTAAAAATCATTACAAAATTTAAGTTGAAATAACTTCTGATAG
This sequence comes from Pelochelys cantorii, assembly GCA_032595735.1. Taxonomy (NCBI): domain Eukaryota; kingdom Metazoa; phylum Chordata; order Testudines; family Trionychidae; genus Pelochelys; species Pelochelys cantorii. The sequence continues at coordinate 58,961,260 of CM064328.1, read as the reverse complement.
TTACAGACAACAACTAACTGTAGTTTCTAAGTAAGTTGTTTACAGTTTCCTTAAAAGCAAAATATTCAGGTCACCGATCCACATTAAACGGCTAACAGTTACAATTTTAAACCTTGAAAAGAAGCATAAGAGCAACATTTTCTGTTTCTTTTACATTTTCTAGGCACATCTGAACAGCAGCAATGTGCTTTATAAAGTTATTATAAAACTGCAGCTTGGAAGCATTTTAAAATGCTTCACTCCATCCGAAATTAAGTTTTTATAATTAAAACCAATCCTGCAAAGACTTCTTATAGTCAAATTCTTATACCAAACATCAATGAGATATTATGGCAATGCTCAACTCTGTGAACACAGCCCCACTAAAGTCAACAATATTATTCATGTACATAAAGTTAACCATGAGCATAAGTCTCAGGACTGGGACCTACAGCTGATCTAATCAATTTAGAGATTTGACAGGATAATCTTGCTGTCTCAATTGACAGTATTAGGAAAACTGCTGTATGTGTTTTTATATCAGACTGTCTAGAATCGTAGACCCACATTAAACCAACTATTAGGGACAGCACTGGAGGATAAATTGCTAATGCAGACATGGCTTAGGCCTTTTGTCATGAAAACCTACAGCTCAAATTGGAAAAAAAATGCTTAAGCCCATCTACAATTTCAGCTTAACACCAATACACCTATACTTAAACTGTATTAATTACAGCTACTAATTTTTCTACTAGATGCACTGAGTGCAAGCAGCTTATAGGAAGATATAAAGTATAAAATATCCAATCTGTTCTACTATCTGGCAACAGAATCTTACCCTGTGAACAATATAAATGCTTCTAAGACAACACTGTATTGCACAAATTGCATGGAGTCAAGAGATGATGCCTCAGAGCAGACACCTGTCAATGAAGTTATCAACCAGGTAGGAAAAGGAGTCAACATACCATTCAGAGAGTTATACACACAGCCAGACAGATAATCACAGCAAACTTATACTTGCTGAGCTGGGGGTATTGTTCTGGCCAACCAGCTGATGACCATTCTCCTCCCCCACCACCTGTATGTCACAGGTGGGGGGGGGGGGAGGATATTCGAAAGTTGTGGGGTTGTGATACAGCAGCTCTCAGAGCCTTTGTGTGTGTGGAGCCAGATTGCAGAGTAGAGCGCCCCCGTCTCCTGCCGGCCTGGCTGGCTCCGGCAGGCTCTCTCTGCTCGCTCCTCCCCTCACTGCCTCCTGCTCTCCCTGCACAACATCCATGACGTACCTTTATTTCTAGCACAGCGACTCTGGGGCTCTCCCATTAGGGCGATTGTTGTTATTTACCCTCACGCCGGAACCCCACCAGCGGGGGGCTTGCCCCAGGGCAGCCGTCCGCCTTCCTCTCACTGTCACTGGACCGGGGGGGTTAAAGCTCACTGAAGTTTTTTTTCCCCTTTTTTTCTTTTCTTTTTTTTTTTTTAAGTTGGAAAAAAATTTGCGGGAAATTCAATTTTTATTGGGCTGCTCGGAAAGTTTCCCCGCCGCCTCGCGCCGGCCGGCCGCTCAGCTCACCAGGTTCTCGTAGCTCCGCGGATGCTCCTTGCCCGTCCAGTCTGTGCGCTTGGGCAGCAGCTGGGGAAGAAAAAGCACCTTTCAGTCACTCCCGGCCGCCCCCTCCCCGAAAAGCCCCCGGCGCCCGAGCTGGGGAGAGGCCGCAGGCGGGGCAAGCGCGGGGCGTGCGGCGCCGCTTACCTCCTTCTCCGCCACTTCTCGGATCAGGACCTGCAGCAACAACAAAAGGGGGAACGGCTGTGAGTGCGCCGCCAACACCCCGCCCTGCTCGGCCCCCCAGGCCCCGGCGGCGCCATCCCTACCTGAGCCGCTTGCTGGCAGGGTCCGTCCTCCAGAAAGCGGGCGATGAGGAAGTAGAGCTCTGCGGGGAGAGAGAGGCGGTGAGCGGCGGGCTGGGCACCAGCCATTCCGGCTCCGCGGCGCCCAGCAGCCGGAGCCTTCCACTTACCCGCTCGCAGCTCCGCGCTGTGCCTGCCGCCGGCCTCGGACATGGCGAGCCGCGCTCCCCGGCGGCAGCGGGGCCCTGCGAACGCGTCCGCCCGCCCGGTAGCTGTCACTGTTCGCTCGGCAGGAAGAGTCTCGGCTCCACCATTCAAGCCGCGGCCGGGAGGAGGAAACAACAACTCGCAGGCGGCAGCAGCCCGCCGCCAACGCCGCTGCCGCCACGGCCGATCCACTGCAAGCGAGCGCGATCCCTCCACCCGGGAAAAGAGTCCCTGCCCCCTCCTCCCCTGCCTCGGCCCCTCGCGCCGCGCGCGCGCCCCCTGCCTCGGCACCCGCTCCCCAGCGGCCTGCTCCGCGGCCCCTGGCGCGGACACGCCCAGCGAGGCGGGAGCGCGTCGCAGATACGAGCGGGCCGGGCCGGCCGCCGGAGAAGATGTCGGAGCGGCAGAGGCAGGGTGGGCGGGGAGCTTGGCTGAAAGGCGCTTTCTCTGCGAGGGCTGGGAGGCCGCAGCGGAGGGATACGACGTACGCGGGGGGAGGGGGCGGCTGCTCGCAGCGGGCTGGGCTGGAAGTTACTAGCTTGTCAGGCGAGTCGGCAAATGAAGCGAAAATGCCCCGCGGGAGTCCGGGCCGCGCTAGGCGAGGCGGCCCCCCGGGGCCAGGGACTCCCGGGCGCGGGCCGCTGTGGGGCACGGCTGCGGATTTCACGTCCGCCTGTAAGTGGCAGCTCCCGGCGCGCGCGCGCGCGTCTGTCTGTCTGTCTGTGTGTGTGTGTGTGTGTGTGTGTGTGTGTCCGTCCGGGCCCTGCCAGCCGAGCGCGACCCCGTGCGACGTCCTGCTCGGGGCTGGCTGCTCTCGCCTTGGGGGGAACAATAGCGCCCCGTTTTGCAACGCTGAGCAATGCTCTTTGCTTCTGCCCGCGTCTTCCGTTGTTAGCCAGCGAGAAGGCGCTTCGGAGTGCTTTGCTCTCCCTTCTTCACTGGCTTTTTTTTTTTTTTTTTTTTTTTAACTTGATGCGTATTTCAGTAGCTGCTGCTGCTGGCGCATCACGGACTCTGGATCAATGAATCTTCTGGCTTCTAGGAATATTTGTAAGAGGAGGAGAAAAACCGTGATAGTTGCAACGTAGGACCGAACTGCAGGTAATTTATGAGCGGATCAATAACCTGCGGAAGGTTCTTGAAAGACTATAATATCGTAGCGAGCGTGATTTGCGATTAAATAAATTAAATTGTGTATTTATTTTGCCTTAATTTCAAGTAATGATCATGAACAAAGCTTCTGCTTGGAGGTACAGTTACTCACTGCTTATAATCCGGCACGAAAACAAAGCTAATGTCTAGCTTTAGTCAATCTTGCTCTTTGTAAAATACTGTGTATTCTATCAGATTTAAATAAACGATAAATAATTACAGATCTTTTGATCTGTGGTGCATCTATTATTTTTATTTCGAGTTAGGTCTTGTAAAAATTGTCACAGTTGTAAATGAAATTCAGCATCAATTGATATAAACCAGGAAACTTGTATTTAATCAGCACAGGCAATGATTGTTAGCCTCAGAAAAGAACCGGAGCACATTTGGAATCAGAAGAATATTAAAATTAAACAGGAAAGAAGACTTTTTTTAATCAGAAAACTTGGAACTTTCAACTTGAGTAAGCTTTAAACAATTTCAGATTAAACCATTTTTCTATAACATTGACAGAAGGGGTTTTATTGGTGTAGTTTTATATGTCCTTCTACAAGGCCCACAAGCCAAGCCTTTGGAAGCCTAGAATCTTGCCTAGCCCCTGCTTTGTGCTTAATGTGGGGAGAAGGCTTGTTGTGATCACCTTTTAGTTTTATTATACAAATATCTGTGAGAGAAAGGAGTTAGTTAATTCATGAAAATATATATACAAATATTTAAATTGGCAACTGAGCATCTATTCTACTTATTACTGCTTATTAGGTTATCTTGTCCTAAAAGTACTAAAATTGTAACCGGGGTATTGCTCTGAAGTATAATTATGAAGTAAGCTAACAGATTTATTTATTTTATATTTACTTCTACAAATATTGAGAATAAAATATTGTAACAGGGCTCATCAGTTTTTCTGTAACTCCTTTTATCTAATAATTTCTTCCAAATATCTGTATCTCTTTTTTACCCTTTTTTGTCGGACAATAAGTGGACTACATTTTAGCCACTATCCCTTAATCAACACTTCAGATAATTGCCATGATGGTGTAATCATATGTGCTATCAAATAAATATTGTAATGATTTGAGCTTTCTTTCTTAGAAATGCAGAATATGTATTGTAATTCTAGTAACAAGTGGTGGTAAAGGATTATATGATTAACATTTTGTAATTATTCCATGATGGCTGTATGTATATAACAAATTATATCTTCTGTATGGTATTGCTGTAACTAAGTCAGGCACCTTAGAATTCTGAAAGAGTTTTTGATGATGTTGGAAGGAAAACTATGTACCTGCTTTTGACAACTTGTGTAATAACTTTTCTGATGCAGTTCAGAGAACCAAAATTTTCTTATTGCTGTTACCAAAATTGCAAGGATTCCATTTGATAAATACAAGATTCATTTGAGCTTTTACATTTTAAAATTCTTATTACAGATACAATAGATAAATGGGGGAGAAAGTTGGTTGGGTTGGCTTTTTTACACACGTAAATCACACTTCAGGCTAGGATTTGGAATTATTTCTGTTTGTTGATAAACCTTGGAATGCATTTTAAGAGAGCCTGTTGTGTAATAAACATTCCATTAACTTATTTGCAAGGGTAATTTTACAGTGCCTTCTGCTTAAACGCCATGAGAAATGTTATTTTTTCCTGCCTAGAAAACAAAATCCCGGTCTGTGAATTTCACATGGTGGCTTGCTTACAAAATAAAAAAGACTGTTTCAGACTATGTTCTTGTCAACTTGCATTATCCTTAAGCAAAAGTTATATTGGTTCTGATGTACCATTGAGTTCCTATGCTTCTTTATAGGCTTTTTCTGTTTTGAGGTCTGCATTAAAAATCATAAAATGACTTCTGTCTTTTCAGATTGTGTTATTAAATAAAAAGGTCGCTCACAGGTTGATTATTTTAATATGATTAGCAGTTTGATAGATTTAAACATGTCAGCTTGTTATTTACATAACTGCCCATTTTAGTACCCATTTTTCTTGATTGATTTTTTTTTTTAAATGAATTACTGTTTTCATCAGGAAAATGGTTATTTAAAAGCAAGAGTAAAGTTTATATATGTTACACTATAATTTTGTTAATTACAACATTCATGCATATGGTTTGAGCCCAAGAACCTTGATTTTTATCTGACCATTTTCACATAGTATAACTTTCAAAAAGTGGGTACTCATCACTTTCTAAAAATTACATTAAAGTGTAATGTAATTGTAACCCAAACTCACTAGTCACTTTGAAGATATTGGTGTATATTATAATCTCTTATTCCCATCTGCATTTTTATGTATGTCTTTGTGATACAATTTCTGCATGAGTTTCAGGTATTTTGATGTTGCTGAATTTGTTTTTACTCTCTTCTACATTTCCTGTCTGTATTTTGCTCTTGATCTGGTTTAACTTAATTTTCCGCTATCCACAGTTGCATTATTAAGCATTCTGGTGGCTGCAGTTCTATATTTTTGTGTGAATATGATTTCTATTGTTGTGACATATTTCTCTATGGGGTACATAAATTATCAAGTGACACATTGCATTATTATGTAATTTTTTTATAAAATTATTTTTATCCACCAAACTCTGCTTGCTGGGAGACACCAACTTAAGTTTGAAGCTTCCTAGATTTGTCTTCCTTTTAATCAAAAGCTTCACTCATTTGTTTTTACTCCTTGAAACTAACCATTACCTTATTGTATTTTAACATTTTGAAAGGAGTGAAATGTAGATTAGTTTTTGCAACACTAGTTTGAATAAATTCTAGACAGATGTTTTTAATAGTCTACAAAGTGATGAAATAACTTCATATTGAAGTGATAAAAGCCATTTATTCACACTTTAGGTCAATTATTTTTGCACTCTCTAAATTAGCAATTGAGTTGGCCATTCAGGTATACATGTGTTCTCAAAGACTGTGGCAAGTATGTGTTATGCTAATTCCATATTTTAAGTACTTAACTATTTTAATACCTATTTATGTGCTCCGTTCATATTCCTTTAGTCATTATACTTGCTCCCACCATATGCCTTTTTCATCCCATTCTTAGCAAGATGCGTTAGCATGCTCCGGTATATCTCATCTTTCACTTTCTCTCCTCTCCCCTGCTGGTAAGAGTTAGTTCCTGAATTTGGAGGCTTCCATTACATAAACAGCCAACAATACTCCCTAAAAGTAGTTTAACAAAAACAATACATAATGGGGCTGAACTTGGACAAATGTATTTCTATGCATTATCTCAGAATAAAGTGAATTCTCAAGTGATAAAAATTTATATTTTTAAAAAATATAAATAAAATGCATTACTGAATTGTACCTATAACATTTTAGGCTTCACTATTAAATCTTCTCATTCATGTAAATTTTCCTAGTCAAGAAAAATGAAGACTTTGAGCTGTTTAATTCCTTCAGAATAAAAGACTCTGCTGTTTTATTTAAGCTTTGTGTGATTCATGTAATTTGTCCCCATCAGTTTCATAAAAGATCTTCATTTTAAGATACTGGATCAGCTCGACACTAAGACTTTGTAGACTGAATTCATTCCCTAATTGTCCAAAGAAATTTAAGCAAAAGTTTTAACTGCTGTGCTTTGTTTGTTCTTTGCAGGCACGCTTGGATATCTGCCCTATTCAATTTCATGTCCATTTAATGCCACCAGGATTAAATGTAATACAAATTTGTACATTTTAACCATTTAAAGCTTTTTAATGGCGTTACTGAAAACTTATGTACACCATGTACTCTAGAGCAGAACTACCGGGTAATGAGAAGTATAGCAGAAGAAAACTTGTTTACTATATTGTTCTATACATTAAGGGTTTTTTAAAATGATTTCTTTTAGAAACTTTTTCAAAAACATGGTCTGTTATAACTTCTAGTAAGCAAGTGACCCTTTTGGTGTAATCTGTTAATACAAGTTTTGGTAAGTGAAAAGAGAGATCTCCAATTCACATTTAATAAAAAATATTTTAACGTTGTAAAAGATCAATTTTTTTTTTACTTGAAAGTTGATAGTTGTTTTAAGATCAATGTCCAATTTAAATAGAACACTGCATTTTTAAATATGCAGTTGTAATGATTACTTATCTGGCCTGTTGTGCTAACTTGCATATTATTAAGTTCAAGGGGTATTCCTGATTTGACATTTTACACTTGAGCTATATAATAACAATACAGGCCCTTTAAAAATGCAGCTTCTTATTTAAAATACATATTTAGGATCATTTATTTAACTTCAATGTTCTCAGACACCAGTGTAATTTTTTTCTAGTCCCTATTACCTCTAAAGTGCTCTCAAAGTTATACAGGTCTATAGAAGAATCATTTAACCCTCTATTCATATGCAACTAACTCAGGCTTGAAACAATTGTTAATCAGCATGTATTGGCAGTACTGCCAACTCCTAACACTAAATCACGAAGAGACCCCAAAAAGTAATGAGATTTTGTAAAATTGGGATTTGCATCCTTGTGTGAAACTTTAGCATACACTTGGGTTACATTTTCAAGCTTTCATTCACAACTATGAAAACTAGAAGTTGAGGGAATGGGGTGGTTAATGAAAACTGAAATCCTTATAATCACTTATTTTCCAGAAATTGGACAAAGTAAGATATCACATACATAGTCAATGCAACTGCAAGTACCAAGTCATAAAGAGGAATTGTTATCTTTTCAAAATGCAATGAGATGTTACTCAAATTTAAATTTGTACAAGATAGCAGAAGTGACTTTTTTACTCATAAAAGGCCTCTGGGATCCTTATTGATCAGATTCCCCAGAAGTTTAATTTTATGTCTCAAATGAAAGATAGATTCTCAAGCCACCCAGGTACAACTAGCAGAATTTTGGAGTATTTGTGTAGTACAACAGAGAAAAGATGCACAAAAATGCACAAAGTATTCTTGATAATATCAGTTGTTCTTCATTCAAATACTGACCATGCCTGACTCCACTTATTATGCAAGATGCACCAGGAAAAAAAAGTATGAGAGATTGTGAATGTAGGAGACATTGCACTGCAGAGGGTTACTTACATCTAAATCAGTAATACTCAGAATGAGGCTGGGGAACTGTAAGTGGCTCTTTGCAGCACATGATATTAATTAATTACATGATTTGCCAATCAGGATGCTTTTAACTTATTAACCAATTGTAGAATACTTGATCAGTTATTTTGCTGTGAGAATAATATTGTAAATTAAACAAATTCACACTACAGTGGCTTTTTTGGGTAATGCTGATTGCTCCTTTGGCTCCTGAACCACTGAGGCACATCTAAATCATTGATTGCTTTGCAATTTTCAAAGAAAACACTGAATATATATTTCATAGTAGTTTAATAGAACCTAATTTTTAAAACAAAACTCTCCCTTTTATATAAAAATGTATGGTACTTATCTGCCAAATACATCAGCTGCCAAGTTGATCAGAATATGGTGGAGATTTTTCATTAAAAATGTCATCAATATTTTGACTAGCTTAAATTGCTATCAACTCTCAGCAATGTGCAATCTGTGTACTTTTAATTCAAGAAAGGCTAAAAACCAGCCAGATGCCGAAGGATTACTCAGCAGCGTTATTTCACCATAACTGACATTATTTCGAAATAACACAGTGCGTGTCTACACAGTAAACCATAATTTCAAAATTATGTTGAGATGGAGAACTTCTTATTCTGACTCCTGTAATCCTCAATTCACGAGGAGTAAGGGAAGTTGAAGGAAGAGTGTTCTTCCTTCGACCTCCTGCTATGTAGACAACGCCAAAAGCCAAATTAAGCTATTTTGACTTCAGTTACGCAATTGATATAGCTGAAGTTAAATATCTTCATTCAACTTTTCCCTTCAGTGTCCTAAGAAACCAGTATTTCCACTCAGAGAACTTAGTATTAGCTGTTCTACCTTTAGTGAGTGAAGGTAGGCGCATCTTCTCTGAAAAACAATACAAGCCTTGCTTTCAGACTTACTTTATTTTTTTAATGTGTGCTGCAAGTTTGACTATATGTGAAACAAAGCAAAAATGCAATTGCCAAATGGTCTAAGTACAATTTAGTAGACTGCTAGGAATGAGACACAAAAAGAATACCAGCTAAAGGCAAAGATAAGCCAAAGTAAATTGGGGTACAAGGTAAATTTCCATTTTAATGGGCTTTGCAATTAAACAGTTCCCCCCATCCCCAATTCATGGAGAAGGATATCATCTGTCAAAAGACTTCTGGTAAGTGTCTTAACCATGGAACTTCATCCATACCAAAGTTATCGGCATCATTTGGTGTAATAGGGTTTCCAGGTGAAGTTCTAAAATGTTTCTGACCTTTGGTAACAAAATGTATCTTCAATCCGATAATTAACCCCATGGGCCGGATTGGTAGAAGTATTTATGTGCTTAGTGTGAAATCAATGAATTAGGTGCTAAGCTGCTTTTTTTTTTTTTTTTGTAAATTCCATTAGACAACTAAATAACATTAAAAATCTAGCCCAATGATGTTACCTATTCCAAATTCCTGTTTAGTACTTTTAGAGCAACCATTTCAGTCTCAGCAAAGCATTGTTTGTTTATAGTCATACCCCCTTTGGCTCTGGTTAAAATCACACCAGGAGAAAGGCACACCACCTTTTGAGAAATCAGGTAGTATGAATACTTTTGTACTTCTTGTCAGGCCCTCCATCCAGTCTAAAAAGTAAATTCTTAGTTCAAACTCAGCCTTGTCCGGATCATCTTCATCCCCTGGTTGTGTTAAGATGATGATACAGGAGCCTCAAAGAAAGTAAGAGGCACAGACATATTTTTGTTTGTTCCTTTTGTAGAATAGAAAGAGTTCTCTCTACCTCCTGTAGAGAAAGCTGATAACTGAGCCTTGACAAACTTTTCCAGTTTTTTTTAACCGGTATTTTTTAAAAGTAATAGAAGTTCTAAAAATCAGAATATTCAACTGACTAAGGGACTTTATGATAGCATGTTACCTTTTTGCTGGTGGATGTGGTGTCTGCCTCAGTTTTCTCTTCTTGATGGTATGTTAAAGTAGTTGAGTCCTGTGACCAACCCAATAAGGTGTTTTCATTCTGGAGTAACAAGTGACCTAAGAAAAACTTAAGTGTCCAAATTAAAATTGGGAAGTACTTCTGGGGTACACATACCCATTGTGCCTATCTGCCAACTCAATATACCACTATACTTCTGTCTTCAATCATTCCACTGTCACAATATTCCTTACGGCAGTGGTGAATGTATTCCACTAATTTGTGAACTTCAAGGAAGACAAGGCCATTGCAGAAAAGCTGAATAAATTTTTTGGATCTGTCTTCCCTGCAGAGGAGGCAAGGAAAGTTCCCATAACTGAGTCATTCTTTTTAGGTGACAGATCTGAGGACCTGTCCCAGATTGAGGTGTGAGTAGAGGAGGTTTTGGAACAAATTGGTAAATAGTAGTAAGTCTTCAGGACAAGAGGATTTTGACCCAAGAGTTCTGAAGGAATTCAAATATGCAACTTATCACTTAAATCAGCCTCCAGCTGACTGGAGGATAATTACGGTAATGCTGATTTTTAAAGAAGGTTCGAGAGGTGTTCCCGGCAATTACGGGCTGATAAATCTCACCTCAGTACTAGGCAAATTGGTTGACACTATATAAAGAACAGAATTATCAGACACATAGATTAACACAATGTTAGGAAACAGTCAACAATACTTTTTGCAAAAGGAAATCATGCCTCACCAATCTATTAGATTTCTTTAGAGTCACAAATAAAAGCAAGGATGATGCAGTATATGTATAGTGTACTTGGACTTTCAGAAAAACTTTGACAAAGTCCCTTACCAAAGGCACTGTAGTACAGTCGGCAGTCATGGGATAAAAGAAAAAGTCTTCTCATTGATCAGTAACTGGTTAAAAGATAGGAAGCGAAAGTTCATGGAGTATAGGTGCATCAGTGGCTATTAGCCAAGACGGTCAGAGATGCAATCCCATGCTGTGGGTGTCCCTAAAACTCTCAATGCCAGCTGCGGGATCTGGATAACAGAGGATGGATCACTCAATAATTGCCCTGTTCTTTTCATTCCCTGTAAAGCAGTGGTCACCAACCAGTAGATCAGGATCCACTGGTAGATCTTGGAGCCTCTGACAGAGGATCCTGACTGGTTTGGCTGGGAGGCTATCAAGTGCCAGCACTTCAGCTGCCCCTTCCCCTCCACTGCCCTGCTGCTCCTGCCCAGAGCTTCCCCCTGGGAGCCTCCTGTTTGTTGTACAGGGTGGGGGAGACAGAGGCAGGGGGGCACTTATGTCACTCTGACCCCCTCTCCTGTACCCAATCTTCAAAGAGTGAAGAGGGCAGGGCCTCAGAGAAGGGGCAGGGCAGGGGTATTTGGGTTTGAGGTAGATCCTGGACTAATGTAAATTCAAAAAGTGATCTTGTGCTTAAAAAGGTTGGAGACCCCTGGTCTAAAGCATCTGGATCTGGCCCCTGTCAGACAATGATGGACAACTGGTCTGACCCAGTAGGGCTTTTCTCCTATATTAGGATTGGAATCTAGCACCAAAAGTCAATAGACTCCACATTGAGCCCCTAGGAAACTGCTTTTTTTAAAAAAACCTTTAAACAGTTTAATTGAAATTCCCATTGAGAAAAGTAAATTAGCTGCAGTCTTACATCTGGTGCTCCCTTCACTGTATTCCACAGAGATAAAATTGTTCTACATTTTCATCTCATATTCGCACCAAAAGTAGTGGCTAACTTCCACTTGAATTAAATCAATCTCCTGGTAGTAATCCTGAAAAATGTATTCATTCCAAGGACTTTTAGACTTTGTACCCACTTTAGAATTCTGTATATACATTTATGTGTTACTCTCTCCAATTGATAGTTAATTCCTTGTCTCGTTTTGGGAGAGTGGTTCAATAGTCATAGTTGGAACACCTTAGTCTACTTTTCTGGTGGTGTACTGCACATTACATTTCTACACGAGAGAATACACATAGCCTTGTGTCCAACAAGAAAGGTTACACAGCAGTAAACAATTATTTTAAATAAAGTATCCTCATACTTTCACCTAAATTCCTTTTCTCTTCTGAATTCTTCTCTAGTTCTGAGGTTTAGTGGCTGGAACTGAGGCAGCTGGATCCTTTTATGGGTTTATCTCCAACTACTCCACAGTTTATCAGCATGTCCCTAATGGGGACAGATTTCTATTGCAACACAAAATGCCAGTTTACAGTCAATACCACATAGTGTACTTCCAAAAATTTATTGGCTTTTTGCTGTGATTGTCAAACACTGAGGAGCCTTGAATAGATGATACAGAAATATTTGGTGACAGTCCATAGCATTATTTCCTTATAGGAGGATAAGGTGTCCAAATAGCTGTTTTTACTATCTGGGTCATCTTCAATGTTGCAGTTATAATCAATAGATTTCATATTTATATATTTTAAATCCATAATTGGAGGTTATAGAACAGTGGTCTCCAAGCTGCGGAGTGCACATCTAGACTGTGTCTAGACTGGCAAGTTTTTCCACAAAAGCAGTCACTTTTGCAGAAAAACTTGCCAGCTGTCTAGACTGGCCGCTTGAATTTGCGCAAGAACACTGACGATCTAATGTATGATCGTCAGTGTTCTTGCGCAAATACTATGATGCTCCCGTTCGGGGGAAAGCCCTCTTGCGCAAATGTATTTGCGCAAGAGGACCAGTGTAGACAGGGGAGGACTGTTTTGCGCAAAAAAGCCCCGATGGTGAAAATGGCGATCGGGGCTTTCTTGCGCAAAACCGCGTCTAGAGTGGCACGGACGCTTTTCCGCAAAAAGTGCTTTTGCGCAAAAGCATCCGTGCCAATCTAGATGCTCTTTTCCGCAAATGCTTTTGACGGAAAAACTTTTCCGTTAAAAGCATTTGCGGAAAATCATGCCAGTCTAGATGCAGCCCTATAGGGGAGCTGAAGTGAGGCACCTCACTTCTCCCGAATGCCTTTGTTGGGCAGCTCTCCCTCCCCACCTGAGCCAGCCCAACCAACGGGGTGGGGAGGGAGAGATGCCCAGCCCCACTCTAGCCCCAGCTGACTCCTGGCTCCCAATCAGGCTCTGAACCCAGCTGTGGCTACCAGACCCTACTGTGGCTCCACTCCCACCTGCAGCTCCACTCCAGATCCTGGACCTGGCTCCCAGAACAGCCTCATCTCTGGTCCCAGGGCCCCCCCTACCCAAGCCAGTCCAGGGGGGAACCTCTAGAAACAAATGTGGCTGTCATTAGAATAGCCTTGGATCCCACATGCAATGAAGGCCAGGTGAGAAGTAACAGCACAAGAATAAGATGTGATTAGAGCAGGGCTACTCAACATGAGGTGTGCAGCCAGTTTGTTTGCCACCCACAGGTAGGAGCCAAACCAAAAAAAGTAGTCAATATAATGGTCTTCTGTTGATATGCGTTTTAGTAGTTAATTTCCTGAACTGTCATTGCTCATTAAAAGTTCTGTCATATGGGTGGAAATCGGGTAAATATTGCATTTTATTAATATCAGCAGAACTGACTTACTTAAATGGGGCCTCTGTGTTGTGTAGTCTTGCCTTAATCTTTGTATTCATGTCAATCAGTGTGAAAGAAGCTATTTGCATATACAGTATATTTGCATATATATGCAACCACACTTAAGTTGCGGCCCTCCACATGTGCTGTGAGTATCATTGTGGCCCCTGGGGCTTCTAAAGTTGAGTAGCCCTGGATTAGAGTAAACTCAAGGAAACTAGCTTACTTTAGCTCAACAAGAGTGACTGTTCCTTCCTACTTCCCCACTGTGAGCCTCATTTTAAAGTCAGTTACTTCACCCCTTTTCAGTTTCACAATATTGCCATGCCCCTGAAGTAATGAGGATTTTAAAAATAATCAAATTTGATGGTCTTTTGACTTTTGGATGATTAGAAGTCATGTTTTCAAGCTTTTCTCCATAAGCATGAGGTCTCGACTTTTGTTTGTTTGTTTTCCCCCAAGGAAAGCTGAGATTCTCATGCTAGACTACAGAAATCAGGACTTTCAGAATACTACTAAATGTTACTGAGTTGGCAACATAGGTTTTAACAGTGTTTGAAAGGGATGATTTATTTTTGAGGAAGGACTAAAGCAAAAGATGGAAGAGCAATGGCAAAAGGAAGGGCAGGATGATTAGCTCTGTTACAAGAATTTTAAAAAATCTTGTTTAATTGCAGCGCCAACAAGACACTTAGAACCAGTATGTGGTCTAGTTTAAAGCTAACACTATTTCAGTCTGCCATGGGAATGTTATAGATCACTCTGATCTCTTCATTCATGACATTTACTTTTACTAGCACAATCATCCATTCATCTCACAATTACACAGCCATCTTACTCAACAGTTAGCTTACTATGTGCTAAGTATTTTGTGTTCCGGATTCATGAATTAATTTTACTTTTGTATTTAAGGACAGAGCTACTTCAAGGATATGAAGTACTTTAACATCTACTGTATAAAATATGCTGCAAACACTTTTTCTGAAACACCCTGCCTGACTCCAAATTAATATCCTCTTTCACTTTTATTATTTTTTTAAAATGGCATTTTATTCTTTTTAGCCTAGATCCAGTCAATTAGAACTTTGTTTTCTTTTTTCTGTTACTGAAATCCTATACCTATTGCAATCATGGTCTTGACCTACTGACTGAACTTGGAAAAAACAAAAATACAGCAAGTCATGCAATAGTTTTTATTTAGTTTTAAGGCCAGAAGAACCACTAGTTCATCTTATCTGATCTCCTGCATAAACTCACTAAACCCATATTGGACCGAATACCTTGTACGTGACTAAAATAGGTGTTTGAGAAAAACATCCATTCTTGTTTTTAATACATCTAGGAGCAAAGAATTCACCACTTCTCTTGGTAGTTTGTTCAAATAGTTAACCACCCTCACTGTTTAAAATATATATCAGGTCTAATTTGACTGGCTTCAACTTCCAGCCATTGGTTCTTGTTGTGCCTTTCTCCTCTAGACAGAAGAGCCCATTAGCACTCTGTATTTTCTCCCCACAAAGAAGAAAGTCAAGTCACCTGTTGATCTTTTTGACAAGCTAACCAGATTAAGTTAAGTCCCTCTCTGCAGGACTCTTTCCAATTATTTTTCAGGCTATTTTTGCAGCGATTTTTTCATCATCCTTTAAAAATGCTGACACCAGAATGCTACACAATATTCCAGTATTGGTCCACCAATCCCAGAAAGGTTAAAAAAAATACCTCACACATTTACTACTCCCCTGCTTATACAGAGCTCAAACTTCATCTCCAATGGTTCCTAGGGTGAAAAGCCTTGATGTTTCTCCCCAGTGAGCTATTTCAGGTCAGTGAGTTGTGTATCTGAACTAGAGGACTGAGATCCACGATTGTATGCACAGTCAAGGGAAGAAGAAAGATCAATGCAGGAAATGGATTATTTTGCATTATATTTGACTTCTAATGCAACTTAGCTTTCATGATTATTGCAACAATATTTAAAAGTATACTTTAAATTGCAAAAATCAAAACAAAGTTAACTGTGACATGAAAAATATTTTGCAATTAGGTGAGAAAAATCCTAAGTTTACAAACCTGTGCAAAAAGCAAATGAGACAAAATTTTAAAATACCATAAGACTGCACAACAGAATAGAAATAATTGCAAATATATTGGTGATTAGTGCTTGAAGAGCCTTAAAATGGCAGCAATAGGATTTTCAATCTGAATCTCATATTCAGTTGTAACCAATACAACTGAATTGACAGATAACATGGAAGAGTCACTGTAGTCAATTAAATGAGCAGCAGAATTTTAAATAGATTGTAAGCAGTGGATAAAATGGGCTGACTGTAAATAAAATGTTCATATATTAATAAAATTCCATTGTTATAACTCTCCTTATTAAGCAATCAACAGAGAATATTTTTAAATTAATATAGAATAAAACTCATGAATGCAATTGTTAGATTAAGAAATCAACATTTAAGGTTGAAAGTTCAACCTTAGCTCTGTTGGGCTTATACCTTAACACATGGTCTTTTTATAATACAAAGGATTTTTAAAAATAAAATATCTAAAATAAACTGAAGGTTTTATGTAACCTGCTACAATAAGTACCTGCAGACTTCTAATTTGGGTTATTTTTAAATCAGTGACAGATTCTGAAGAAGTCACATTGGGAGAGAATCTAAGTTTCTTCTTCGAGTGGTTGCTCATGTCCATTCGAATCAGGTGTGCACACCGCGTGCACCGCGTCTTCCGGAGCGTTTTCCCGAGCGGTACCCGTAGCACCGGCAGGGCGCCCCTGGAGTAGCGCCGCCATGGCGGGACATAAGTACCCCTGCCGGCGCTCCCCCACCTCAGTTCCTTCTTATCGCCCGTGACGGTCGTTGGAGCGTGTGTCTCTCTTAGTTTAGTTAATGGTTCCTCTTTCTTTAACACTGTAAATAGTTCAATTAGTTAGGTAGTTAGTGTCTACTTCGTTCTTTGTTCTTCTTTCCCCCCTTCGGGGGTGAGGAATGCCAGGGCCGCAAGGCTTTAAGGCGTGCGCTGTCTGTGCAAAGTTCATGCCCAAAGGAGACCCACACGACAGCTGTCTGAAGTGTCTGGGCGAGACCCATCTTACGGACGCCTGTAAGATCTGTAGGTCTTTCAAGCCGCGCACAAAAAGGGAGAGAGTCTCTCGCCTGAAACTCCTCCTCATGGAGATGGCATTACAACCGGCACCGGCTGGGCACCCTGCGGTGCACAGTGCACCGGCATCGACGTGCAATGCTCCGTCTCAGGCCCGGGCCCTGGTGTCCAGGACCCAGCACCGGTCTCACTCTCCGGCACCGAAGAGGTCCAGAAAGTCTCGCGGCAGGTCTCCGTCTCGGAAAACCATGCCGGACCTGCACCGTGGTGCTGACTCACCGGTGCACACATCCTCCAACGTCCCTCTAGTCCAGGGCAATTGCCCCCGCACCGTCCGTCCACGCCGGACACCTTTGAGGCGGCGCAGGACCTCATCAACCTCACCACCTCCCCTCCATCGTTGGTTGAGACGGAAGGGTCGAGGTCGTCTATGTCAGAGGCCGTGTCGGCTCTGGCTTCGCCTCAGCACCGGCAAGACCGGCAGGCTCAGGCCATTTTTGTGACGGGAACGTCCCCAGTGGGACAGGTACCACTTGCCTCAGCATCGACGACGATTTCGACGCCGGCTCCTAAGTCTCACTCAGCACCCAACTGGGTTCGGCCTACCTCAGTATTGGGTTCTCTCCCAGGCCCCCTTTTGGCTGCACCGGTGCCGTACCACCCCAGTCTGGTTGCAACGTCTGCGGCACCGACGCCCATCTTTGAACCGTTGCAAGCACCGGCTCCGACCATGTGGACCTTGCCGGTGCCCCAGCCGACACTGATGTCGACATCTTTGGGACTCGTCTCGATACCGTCATTCTCGGTGCAGGGGATGCAACCAGCACCTCTTACGGCACCGGCACCTCTTTCGGCACCAACCACGGTTTCGGCGCCAGGACTGGGTCCCTCGGTACCGCAACAGCTTTCGGGCCCTCCGGTACCGCAGCATGCCCCCGCTCCCTCGGTGTCACAGCAGCCTCCTTCCTCAGTGCCTCAACCGGCACCGGCACCACCGGCACGTCCCCACTGTGCCCATGCTGGCAAGCCCGAGTCCATGGCCAGGTTTGCACCTCTGTCGGCTACAGGTCACTCCTCCACGGCGTCTCCATGGCCAGAGTCCGATTATTCCTCGGATTCCAATCCGTCATCCCTCAGGTCGGGGTCCTCAAGAGCCTCCTTGGCCCATAGGTCCCGTTCCCGGCATCGACGTGACCGTGCTCAGATGCAACAGACTTGGCCACCTCATCCCCAGTGGCCTTTCTGGACACCGTGGGCTTACCACAAATGGCAAGGGCCCGTGCCCCCCTCGGTGGCGTCAGCAGCCTTGGATCGTCAGGCGCAACCATCGGCGTCGTTGTCGCGACCTCCTCCTTCCCCCCAGAGGCCACTTATGTCGGACCTTGTGGCACAGGTGCAGCCCTCGGTGCCTAAACCGTGCCCGCAACTGGTACCATATGTCAAACCGGTACCGCAAACGGCTCCTGTGCTAGATCCGGCACCGATACAGGAATCGTCCTCCTCATCGTCTCCGGATGAAGCCCTGGTGGACCCTGCTCCGGCGCTGCCTACGATGCATACCCGAGCGCATCAGGAGCTCCTCAGACATCTGGCTTCCAACTTGGGTGTCCTGGTGGAGCCAGTCATGGAAGACACGGACCCTATGATTGATATCCTTTCAGATGACGCGCCCGCCTGCTTGGCTTTACCACTTAACAAGACGGTGGCAAAAATTACCAATGCCCTGTGGCAGACACCGGCGACCCTGACCCCTACCCTAAAGGGTGTCGAGAGGCGTTATTTTGTTCCCCAGTTGGGGCATGAACACTTGTACTCCCAGCCTGTCCCTGGGTCCTTGGTCGTCCAGGCAGCGGCCCAAAGGGAAAAACACGCCGAAACGGGGCCGTCCCCGAAAGCTAGGGAGCCCAAGCGCCTTGACTTAATGGGACGAAAAGTGTACGCCACTGGGGGGGTGCAACTCCACATCGTGAATCAGCAAGCGATGCTAAGTCGTTATGCTTTTAACACATGGCACGCCATGGACAAGTTCAAGGATAAGCTCCCTGCCGAGGCCCGTCAGGAGTTTCTGGCCCTGACCTCCGAGGGTAAGACCATCGCCCGCACAGCCCTCCAGGCTTCTCTGGACGCGGTCGACTCTGCAGCCCGCACCATGGCGTCAGGTGTGGTTATGCGCCGTGGTGCGTGGCTACAAGTATCTGGAATACCTCCTGATGTCCAGTCTACTATCCAAGACCTGCCTTTCAATGGCAAGGCGTTATTCTCGGAGCATACGGACTCCAGGCTCCATACCCTCAAGGACAAGAGGTCTACCCTTCGATCCTTGGGGATCCACACACTGGCCCCTCAGCGTTGGCAGCTGCCCTACAGACAGCAAGGGAGACTGCAGTCCCAGGTCCCCCATGGGGATTACTGGAGATGCCGTCCTCGTACTTCCGGTGGGGTACAGGGGTGGCTGCGGGTCCATCATCCTCAAGGGGGCGTAGGCGACGCCCGAGAGGAGACAACCCCCGTGGGATTGGTCAAGGTCCCTCCCAACAACAAAAACCGCAATTTTGACAGGCTCCCAAAGAGTGGCGCACCAGCCTCCCACCCTGGCCCCCCGTTTGGGGCCAGGTTATCCCGGTTTGCTCAAGCCTGGGCAGATATCACAAGCGACGCCTGGGTTCTAAACATAGTCAGGAGTGGCTATACTATCCCTTTTCTGGGCTCGCCCCCTTCCAACCCTCCTTCCCCATCCCTTTTCAGGGACACCCTTCACGAAGGCACCCTCCACCAGGAGGTACTGGCGCTCCTCCAAAAGGGAGCGGTAGAGAGGGTTCCATCGCACCTGGAGGGCAAGGGTTTTTACTCCCAATATTTCGTAGTTCCCAAACCCAAGGGCGGGTTCCGTCCCATCTTGGACCTAAGGGATATCAACAAGGCGGTTGCGAAGTCCAAATTCAGAATGGTCACCCTGGCTTCTGTCATTCTGGTTCTACAGTTAGGAGACTGGTACGCTACTCTCGATCTCAGGGATGCTTACTTCTATGTGGCGATAAGACCCTGCCACAGGAGGTTCCTCCGTTTCATTGTCTCCCAGTGCCACTTCCAGTTTACTGTGCTCCCGTTTGGTCTTTCTACAGCACCCAGGGTTTTTACAAAATGCATGGCAGTCATGGCGGCGTTCCTCCGCAAACAAGGGGTACACGTGTTCCCTTACCTAGACGACTGGCTAATCTGTGGTCACTCTCACGAACAAGTAGAGGCCCATGTGTCCCTCACAAGGGCCCTCTTTGTAAGGCTGGGTCTCATGCTGAACGAAGAAAAGTCATCTTTGGTCCCCTCTCAATGCCTCGAATTCGTGGGTGCCCTCCTGGACACCAGGTTGGCGAGGGCTCTTCTCCCCAGGACCAGGTTCCGGGCCATAGTGGAGCTGGTCTCCGAATTAACTCTGTTCCCTATCACAACCGCCCGGGTCTGCTCAAGGTTGCTGGGGCACATGGCGGCATGCACATACATAGTTCGCCATGCTCGAATGAGGCTCAGACCTCTGCAGGCTTGGTTGGCGAGGGCATTCAACCAATCCAGGGGCCTCTGGGACACGGTTCTGACGGTGCCCCCGGAGATAATAGTTTCGTTACAATGGTGGACCCAGGAGTCTGTGGTCTGCAGCGGGACCCCCTTTTTCGTCCCGCCCCCCCTTGCTTACTCTGGTCACAGATGCCTTGGACCTGGGTTGGGGAGCACATCTGGGGTGCCACAGGACCCAGGGTCTTTGGTCCCCTACAGAGCAAACCCTACACATAAATGTATGGGAGCTCAGGGCAGTCAGGAGAGCGTGCGAGACCTTCCTGTCAAAACTCTCTCGCCGCTCTGTTCTAGTCCGCCTGGACAACATGGCGGCCGTATTTTACATCAACAGGCAGGGGGGTGCTCGGTTGCCTCCCCTCTGTCTCGAGGCCCTGCACCTCTGGGACCTGTGTGTGCAACACAACATAGCTTTGCAGGTAGAGTACCTACCAGGGTGCAAAAATCTGCTGGCCGACGTTCTGAGCAGGTCCTTCGGAGCCCACGAATGGTCTCTCAAGGACTCGGTCCTTCTCCAGGTCTTCCGCAGGTGGGGCTATGCCCTACTAGATCTGTTTGCCTCGGCACTCAATACCAAGTGCCCAAATTATTGCTCCCTGCTGGGGCTAGGGAAACACTCATGGGGGGATGCCATGACGGTGACCTGGCCGGCGGGCATACTTTATGCTTTCCCTCCATTTCCCCTAGTTCCCAGGGTCTTGACCAGAGTTAGGACCTTCGGGTCCACACTCGTCCTGATAGCCCCCCGTTGGCCCAGACAGTTCTGGTTCCCGATACTGGTGGATATGCTCACAAAGGAGCCTATAACGCTCCCGCCAGTCCAGGATCTCTTGACCCAACTGTGGGACGGGGGAACTATGGTTCACCCGAATCTCCAGTCCCTACACTTAACGGCCTGGTTTATCCATGGTTGACTCAATCGGAGAGGGAATGCTCCCAGGAGGTACAGATGGTGCTACTAAGCAGTAGAAAACCATCTACCAGACGGTCGTACGCTGCCAAGTGGCGACGCTTCTCGTCTTGGGCGTCCCGAAGGGGAGTGCACCCGTCCTGTGCACTTGTCCCGTTCATTCTAGACCACCTCTTTGATCTTAGGTCCAGTGGTCTTTCCACATCTTCTATCAAAGTCCATGTGGCATCTCTCTCCGCCTTCCATGTGGGTTCGGCAGGAGTTTCTTTATTCTCTGACCCTGTGGTCAAAAGGTTCCTCAAAGGTTTGGATAAGTTGTATCCCTCAGTTAGACCCCCTCTCCCCGCTTGGGACCTCAACCTCGTGTTATCTAGACTAGTGTCGCCCCCTTTTGAACCGCTGGCCACGTGTTCCTTGAAGCACCTCTCCATGAAGGTTGCATTCATTGTGGCTATTACATCGGCTTGCAGGGTCTCTGAGCTGAGGGCCTTAACGATAAATCCGCCCTACCTGGTGTTCTCCGATCATAATGTGAGGCTCTGCCCTCACCCAGCTTTTCTCCCTAAGTGGTGTCACCTTTTCATTTGTCCCAACAAATCTACCTCCCAGTATTCTTCCCAAAGCCCCATGCCTCCCCTAAGGAGCAAGTGCTCCATTCCCTGGATGCTAGGCATGCACTAGCTTTTTATATGGCTAGGACTAAACCCTTTCGTAAATCCACACAATTGTTTGCTGCTGTTGCGGACAGAATGAAAGGGCTCCCCATATCGACCCAGAGGTTGTCCAATTGGGTCGCCGGGTGTATCACGGAGTGTTATGCCTTAGCCAGGAACATAAGAACATAAGAATGGCCATACTGGGTCAGACCAAAGGTCCATCGAGCCCAGCATCCCATCTGCCGACGGTGGCCAATGCCAGGTGCCCCAGAGAAGGAGAACAGAAGACAATGATCAAGTGATTTATCTCCTGCCATCCATCTCCTGCCCTTGTTATGAAGGCTAGGGCACCATACTTTATCCCTGGCTAATAGCCATTTATGGACCTAACCTGCAAAAATTTATCAAGCTCTTTTTTAAACCCTAATAGAGTCCTGGCCTTCACAGCCTCCTCGGGCAAGGAGCTCCACAGGCCGACCGTGCGCTGTGTGAAGAAAAACTTCCTTTTATCAGTTTTGAACCTACTACCCATCAATTTCATTTGGTGTCCTCTAGTTCTTGTATTATGGGAAAAGGTAAATAATTTTTCTATAATCACTTTCTCCACACCATTCATGATTTTATATACCTCTATCATATCGCCCCTCAATCGCCTTTTTTCCAAACTGAAAAGTCCCAGTCTCTCTAGCCTCTCCCCATATGGGACCCTTTCCAAGCCCCTAATCATCTTAGTCGCCCTTTTCTGAACCTTTTCTAATGCCAATATATCTTTTTTGAGATGAGGAGACCACATCTGCACGCAGTACTCGAGATGTGGGCGTACCATAGTTTTATATAGGGGAAGTATGATATCTTTTGTCTTATTATCTATCCCTTTTTTAATAATTCCTAACATCCTATTTGCCTTACTAACTGCCGCTGCACACTGCGTGGATGTCTTCATAGAACTATCCACTATAACTCCAAGATCCCTTTCCTGATCTGTCGTAGCTAAATTTGACCCCATCATGTAGTACGTGTAATTTGGGTTATTTTTTCCAACATGCATTACCTTACACTTACCCACATTAAATTTCATTTGCCATTTTGCTGCCCAATCACTCAGTTTGCTGAGATCTTTTTGTAGTTCTTCACAATCCCTTTTGCTTTTGACTGTCCTGAACAACTTTGTGTCATCTGCAAACTTGGCCACCTCACTGCTTACCTCATTTTCTAGATCATTGATGAACAAGTTGAACAGGATTGGTCCCAGTACTGACCCCTGGGGAACACCACTAGTTACCCTCCTCCATTGTGAAAATTTACCATTTATTCCCACCCTTTGTTTTCTGTCTTTTAACCAATTCTTGATCCATGAAAGGACCTTTCCTCCTATCCCATGACCACCTAATTTACGTAAAAGCCTTTGGTGTGGGACCGTGTCAAAGGCTTTCTGGAAATCTAGGTATATTATATCCACTGGGTGCCCCTTGTCCGCATGTTTATTAACCCCTTCAAAGAATTCTAACAGATTAGTTAGACACGACTTCCCTCTGCAGAAACCATGCTGACTTTTGCCCAACAATTCGTGCTCTTCTATGTGCCTTGCAATTTTACTCTTTACTAGTGTTTCTACTAATTTGCCTGGTACTGATGTTAAACTTATCGGTCTATAATTGCCAGGATCTCCTCTAGAGCCTTTTTTAAATATTGGTGTTATATTGGCCATCTTCCAGTCATTTGGTACCAAAGTGGATTTAAAGGATAGGTTACAAACCACTGTTAATAACTCCGCAATTTCACATTTGAGTTCTTTCAGAACCCTTGGGTGAATGCCGTCTGGTCCCGGAGACTTGTTACTATTCAGCTTATCAATTAATTCCATAACCTCCTCTAATGTCACTTCAATCTGAGTGAGTTCCTCAGATTTGTCACCTAAAAAGGCTGGCTCAGATTTAGGAACCTCTGTAACATCCTCAGCCGTGAAGACTGAAGCAAAGAAATCATTTAATCGCTCCGCAATGGCACTGTCTTCCTTGATCGCTCCTTTTATATCTTTATCATCCAAGGGCCCCACTGCTTTTTTAGCGGGCTTCCTGCTTCTAATGTATTTAAAAAACATTTTACTATCATTTTTTGAATTTTTGGCTAGCTGTTCCTCAAACTCTTTTTTGGCTTTTCTTACTACATTATGACATTTAATTTGGGAGTGTTTATGTTCCTTTCTATTTTCCTCACTAGGATTTGACTTCCACTTTTTAAAAGCTGCCCTTTTCTCTCCCCCGGGTTACAGCACACTCCACCAGGGCACAGGCGTCCTCTGTAGCTTTTGGGGCGCAGGTCCCAATCACTGAAATCTGTAGGGCGGCCACATGGTCATCGGTACATACCTTTACGGCGCATTATGCGCTAACACAGCAGGCTAGAGAGGATGCAAGCGTGGGCGCTGCAGTCCTCAGCTCTGTTTTGTAAATATGCCATTTCCTGTACTGTTGCATTTTCTACGTTTATGCTGTTTGATTAGTTGAATAAATTTGTTGGCTTGTTCAACCCTTGTGGACATCTTTTTTCAGTGCTCCGACCCCTCCTCCTTAAAGTGGGGTTGGCTTGGAAGTCACCTGATTCGAATGGACATGAGCAACTACTCGAAGAAGAAAAGAACGGTTACTTACCTGTAACTGTTGTTCTTTGAGATGTGTTGCTCATGTCCATTCGATTCCCTCCCGACCTCCCCTTCGTTGGAGTGTCCAGCAAGAAGGAACTGAGGTGGGGGAGCACCGGCAGGGATACTTATGCCCCGCCATGGCGGCGCCACTCCAGGGGACGCCCTGCCAGCGCTACAGGTACCGCTAGGGAAAACGCTCCGGAAGACGCGGTGCACGCGGTGCGCACACCTGATTCAAATGGACATGAGCAACACATCTCGAAGAACAACAGTTACAGGTAAGTAACCGTTCTTTTTTTAAACCTCACTAACTTTGAATCAGTGTAAAAGTCTACTTGTAAAAAAGTTTGAGCTTGATAAATGTAAACTTCAAAACTACTGAACTAATTTTTTTCAAAAAACTTAGCCTGCCATGAACTCTAAGACATCTGGCACCTTTAAATTATAATTTCATAGCGAAAGCTATTTTAGAAGTAGTTCCAAATAACTGGGAGGGGATATGCAGGACACCATTTGTCTCCAGATGAGTTTGAAAGCACTTGTTTGGTTAGAGGCATGGAAAGTGCCAGCATTCTGAGGGTTAAAAAAAAAAGTGCCCTGAAATCCCATGAAGTGCTTTGAAAATTTTGCCCTAGGGTGTCAGTGATTGAAGAGTTTAAAAAAAAAAAAAAAAAACCCAGAAGACTCCCCATACAGAAATTTCTCACTTTTCCTGAAAATCAGAAAACTTAAGTGAATAAACTAGAATTTTATGGATTTAGAATTCCATGGAAGTTCTTCTGTGTGGAATTTTCTAGGCAAATGATGATTTTATTAAACAGCCACAGTGGGAGATTGGGGTTTGTACCCCAATTCTGCCACAGACTGTGACACTGACCAAGTCACTTAATCTCCATCTCAGTTACCATTTATAAAATGACCCAGTTTAACGGGATCCATCTTTAGGAAGCAAATCATAGAGTGTTGTACAGGCATCATTCTGAGGAGGAATAGCTACTTCCCTTCTAATTGGATTATTATCTTTATTGTATCCTCTCCAACGGATTACTCTTAACTTATTTCCATAAATGTAAATTCTTTCTTTGATAAGATCCTTGGTGTTAGGACAGCAACTCAATATGCTATTGCACAGGGCTTATCACAATAGAAATATTGATCGTGATTGTGGCCTTGGGTACTACCATTATGTATATGTAAATATAACAAAGAAGCTGAAATGTACTATCATGGAGGGAGAGGTGGGGGTTAAAAAAGTTAAGACCAGGATACTGCAGATAACTTGTTTCCTAAAAAATAAATAAGACACTAAGGTTAAGCAATACAGTCATTTATTTATTGACTGAAACAAGCAAAACTATCCTCAGACATAATGGCCACCACTTGAGCAACACAAATAAATGTTACTGAATAGAGAACATTTCTCTCTCACCTTCCCATCCCCACAAACAACAATAAAAATACTAGCATTCCAGAAGAGAGTAAAGAAAAAGCTATCAAAGGCGCTTATAATGAGCTGAAGAGGTGTAATATATAGGTACTAAAAATCATTAGCTAATTTATCGCCACCACAAGCCCCTCAAAAATATTTTAATTGTTCCATCTCTACCACATACTAGGTATAGTGCTGTTTAACAGCAATTGCAATACATTTACAACTGTCTGCTGAAGCAGAATAGCAATTACTATTTTATATTAAATGTGGGCTGTAGGTAGAAACAATGGCTCCATGTACTAAGCTGCTGAAAATAGAAAATAAAAAATAAAAAAAATCTTTGTATTAGATCAAGTGGGGGGCAGGGAAAGAGGAAGCAAAACTGCTCCTGAATGCCTTTCAGTTACTGTACATTTGTATCAGTCAAGCAATTCATTCTGTTTTGGTATTTCATTTTGTGTTATACTGGTACAGTAATACAAAGTCTATTCAACTGTGATAGTAAATACAAATACACTGGTTAATATTGAAAAGGCCATTAATATGTGGACCATTGAAAACCTTGACCTGCTACTCATATGTGGACATTTAAATATGTTTATCGGAGACCGGCAAAAAAGCATCAGAAACTTAGTGCATGCAGAACACAATAGTTGCTAAACCATTTAGTCTTCCACACAATAGTTAAAAAATGAGTCCGGCATTCCTCTGACTTAGAGAAAACATTAGGACGCTGTAGATTTG
Source organism: Pelochelys cantorii (assembly GCA_032595735.1). Classification (NCBI taxonomy): domain Eukaryota; kingdom Metazoa; phylum Chordata; order Testudines; family Trionychidae; genus Pelochelys; species Pelochelys cantorii. The sequence continues at coordinate 58,934,490 of CM064328.1, read as the reverse complement.
CAGGCAAGGAGACCTTTTATTTTAATCCATTAATAGAACCCAAAATAGTCAGCAGGTGGCCACAGCTATCCATGTTTCATTAAAATCACATAAACCCTAAGTACAAAAGCACCACTGATTATTGCTCTAGAAAAACTGCATGAAAAATCCAAATACGCACAATAAAAACCACCACCATATGCACAAGACTTAATTTTTTAAAGCAAGTGTATGGAATGCTGATCCAATTTGACACACACCTTGCAATGCTAGGTTGATGTTTATATTACTTGGCAGCAATGAGAATTTCTAAAAGCATGGTTATGAGAAGGGATATGTTCATATACAGTTTAATATGTTAACTATCATTGTCCTAAAAAAATTAGCATTTACAAAATACTTGATAAAAATATCTTTTAAAAGTTGTCCAAGAGGTACATAAAATCAACCCAAAATTTTCATGACAATTCATTCGCTCTTGTCATCTACAGATTCAGTTCTCTGTGCCTGTGAAGGGGAAGGGAAAAAAAAACAAACAATTACTATAATAAGTAACAGTTCCACATGTAAAAAAAAGTCCCCACACTAGTCCCTTCTCCTTTGATGCATTATTTGCAACCACTCAATTTCAAGCTATTTCATTATAATGTTTACAGACACAACAGTACACACACACACTTATCTTCATTTATTGGTCCTTGCTTTTCAAAAGCCATAGAAGCCTTACCTGCCAGCTTCCATTGTTCATAATGAAAAGCACCACACTACTATCTGTTTCTATTCACTGCACACATGCAGAATGCTCTACCGTACCCTTAACTTTCACTGTTTCAATCTGCCCTTTAACTGACAGTGTGCTGGGTGGGGCACCTCTTGATGTTGAAACACTAACAGTTGAACGAGAGATGCGAATCTGCAATAACATTATGGGCAATAAAAAGAAACATTATGAACATGCTATCAATGGCTGAAAGATTGAATAATTTAAAAAACACTGATTCACTCAGTGGGAGGTCTGTGTGGAAAGTACCTCTTCAGCTTTATTTTCACCATTTTCAGATGGTGTAGTACCTTCCTTTGCAGCTTCTTGTTTTTCATCCTTCTTCCCTTTAGCACCTTTGTTAGCCTTTGTTCCAGGTTCCTTCTGATAGAGAGAGGATCAAAATAGAGAGAACATGTATTAGAAGATGAAGGATACTTGCTACTATCTATGAATTATGATCTACTATTTGAGTAAGCTGCATACAACACATTAGTACAAAAATGTCAGCTACCTCATTGAAGAAGACCTGGAATGCATTTACTCACAAAATGACAAAGCAGAGGGTTATATACCTCTCCTGCAACTGCTGCCATCAACTGAAAATTTAACAGAGTACTTTATGATTTCTCTTAATTTTCAAGGATTAAAAACATATTACTCTAGTAGAGTAAGAAAACACTCCATAAACTGTATGAAAATAAACCAGGGTGGACATAACTATCAGAACAAGTACTGTCAAAAATAGTGATATACTGGGTGATGCTTACTGGGTAACTGATTAACTGGTGGCCCAGCCAGGCTAGAGCAGACTCCACCGTGCCACGGCCAAGGAGTGCTCCAGTTTCGAAACGCCACGGGTAGGAAGCATTCCAGCCCTGCCCGGAGCTGGAACAGCACCCTGCCGGCTCTGCAGTGCAGTGGGCACAGCCTGAGCAGTACCTAGTCTATAAAAATCTTATCCAGTCAAGCACATTAATTGGCCCGAATCACAGATGATGGAATGGCACAGCACTTTTGAATTCAATGAAAATGAGCCAACTTACACAGGTTGAGGAACTGGCCCTCCTGTGTCTGAAGGGTATTAAGTTGCTTTGGTAATATCCTTCTTCTATTAGAGAACAAAAATATATAACTTACTATTTTAGGCTTGCATGTTTCTCATTGGAAAGAACTAGGGATGTAAGTGACTAATCGATTATCCGATAAGCAAAAACTTATCGGATAGTCAACACGCTAGTTGGCTAGTCGCTCTCCCTGCCCCGCCCCCCCCCACTGATTCTATCAGAAAGAGGCAGCGGGGGGGGGGGTGGCAGGGACAGAGGAGGAGGTACTGGGGGGAGCCGGCCCAGCTCCAGCTCCAGCTCCAGCTCCAGCTCCAGCTCCAGCTCCAGCTCCAGCTCCAGCTCCAGCTCCAGCTCCAGCTCCAGCTCCAGCTCCAGCTCTGTGGGAGGGGCATTTGAAATGTACAAGAGCCCCAGCGGAAAGCACAGCGTGGAGCCTGGGGCCAGTGCGGGACTCTGAGGCACTTCTGCACGGCACTTCCACCTTTGAAATGTAGCAACAGCTGGGCAGGCTCTTGCTACATTTCCAAGTGGAAGTGCCCTTATCGACTAATCAAATAGTCGATGGAAATTCCGTTGACTATTCAATTAATGTTAACATCCCTAAAAAGAAGGTATGTTAATTAACTAATATCCTGGAATGGTCACACAAGAAAACTTCATCAGCCCACTTTCATCAGTGATTGAAAGGCAAAAAGCTATGAGTAGGAATCCAATTGGGGTGGGGGTGTTACATTTTCATCTGGAAGTTTGTTAATAGATAGCAGAACAATGGGCTAAGACCTATTATTTTTATATCTGTTCTAGCTGTTCCATGCGCTCCAGATTCACTTAGGAGTACCTATCAAGACCTGCAATGCCAGCAGAAGCCTATGCTTAGCTACCCAATTTTATAAAGACTTTTTGGGGTTAAAAGGTAAGGTTGAGGATTTGGCATTGGATATTGAGATGAATCCTGATAAACATTTAGGAGGACATGCTTTGTGCTTCCCACAAAAAAGAATAAACTATTACTGCCAAATGGTGTATTAAGATCCAACTTCCTTCCATTTATTACATAGTAACTATTTTCTACGTTTTAATCTTGTAGCAAGAATTTATACATTCTAGATAAGTCTTCACATAAAAAGACAGGTAAGTATTTTAGTTTTGTAAATGCTGTTAGCTTTAAACACAAAACATTACAGGATGTGAAATTACTTACAATATAACATTAATCAGAAATTTCTTGTTAGTTCATCAAAGTATAAGTTTGCTCATTTTGTGTAAGAGTTGCCCAAATCTATCAAGACCAAATTTAATCCAGTCCTCAAATGTAATCAAATTACAGTTTGGGGGAAACAGGTGGTTATTAAAAAAAACCCATCATATTAAAAATTAATTCTCATTAAAGAATCAAGTGCTGGAAATATGCCTCAAATATATATATGTCCTTTTGTGAAGGACATACACCAAAGTTACATTTTCATTACTTGTACTGAAAAAGATAAAACCTACTACATTCCTTTCCTTAATAAGTTCCTCCCTCCTTTTTTATAGAAGCCGGTTTCCCCAATTTATAACAATTCCATTTCAGGAGAACAGGATATGCTTAACATTATTTTGCCAGTAGTCTCAGGTATGATAGTTTACACCCAAAATGTCCCAAGTCACAGAAGATCTAGTATATGAATTTCTAATTAAGATTCTAATATTTGTCTATCAGAAATATAGAAGGGCTAAAACACTCCTCCACATCCAACATGCTTTTTCTGGTACAATTGTTCTTATTTTGCATCTTCCTCAGGCTCCAATAAGTCTGTTTTCTGAAATACCTTTCTAGAACTTCTCGTAGTAGAGTCTGAAACTACTAACATATATACCTTACATAGGACTTGTATTTTGACTATATTGGCCTAGAAAGTCAACACCACTACATTTTGCTGTACCTTTAATTCTACCTTTATTTATAAATCAGCATCCTTAGCACTAGCTGCATTTTCATAAGAGAAATACGGTATAAGACAAGAGCATCTTACTAATGGCTGCTATACTGTCCATTTAGTCGGGGGAGGAGGGCGGGAAAGAGAGCGGGGGGAGTGCAGAATAAGATGACACATTAATGTGAGAACTGCTAGGCCCCAGGTTGATAGTGCAGCTACTTTGAGCAATCCTGCAAATCCAGGAAAGGACTCACACTGTGGGAAAAGGAAAAGATGTTGCTACTGTGAATAGCTCTGCTTAGGAAGCAAGAGTATGCACTGCAAGCCAACAGCAAGACATTTTAAGTGGGACAGTAGCATGTGTGTTTTGCTTTTAAAGATAAAACAAGAAAAAAAAAATGTGGCTGCTTCTGAAGTTGTTCATGGACATCTGAAACAAGTAAAATTAAATATGCAATGCAAAAACTAAAAGTGCATGATTATTTGGTTACTGCAATTTAAATTAGAAGAATTTTACCTTTGTGGTTTTCCTTGGTTTGGGTTCAGGTTTTGGTGGAGCAGGTTTCTATAAAACATTTGCAATTATACAACATATTAGATAATTCACTACCAGCCTCTCAAGCACATCTTTCCCTTGCATCCTAGTATGCACCTCTTAAAAGACCAGAAAAGTTTCATGTACACCTATACCTCAACTGACACTACAAACTACACTAGTCTGTATTTACTGCCTCACCACATGCAGGAGCGAAAGTAAATTTGGAGTCATTTTAAGAATTTAACAGGGAATTTGGTGTGAATCATTAACAGAAGCCCACCATCCCCTGTCGTCTAATATGACATTGCTAAAAGGTTCTTCCTCCTCCATTACTCCTGAAGTGGGCTATTATTAAAATATATGAACACATGTAGTTTAGCAAATTTACAGAAAGAAAAAGGGAAATTTCCTTCTCCCACTTGTTCTACTTACACTTAAAGAAAAGTAATAAAAAAGTATCAGAAGTATCAAATAAAGCCCTACTACAGTGGCCCCCAGTCTTTCAGAGGAAGTTGCATCTTCACAATCAGCATCTGTTGACCTATCAGGAGATAGAGCTTCCAGAAGTGCCAAGTCATATTTTGTGTACAACAGGCATACCAGTGAGAGAAAAAGAACAAAGTTCTTTTTAGGAGAATGTTTGTCTTTTGTTATATTAAACTAAACACCGTTCCCTCCAGAGAGCTTTAATGCTTTTCAAGAATAAATGAATCAAACAAAATATTATGTCCTGTTTGCCTGGAATGAGAAAATACATGCCTAGGAAGAGCACATAGGAATACTTACGGCTGACAATCTTGCGGATCGTCTTGTGGGCTATAAAAAGGAGGGGAAAATATTTGTAGGCTTTCAGCAGATCATATTCAAACCAAGACAAAACATGTCACTCATTCTTTTGGTGTTAACTAAAATTATATCACTAAGACAACAAAATTCCTTAGTGGTAAATACACATGAAGAGTGCTGCCACCACTGTATTTTTCAAGTTTTGAAGAGACACGGTAAACTTCAACTCCTGTTGCTTATTTAAAAACAAAAAAACCAAAAAAACAAAAAAAAAGAGAGAGTTCAGAAGTTTCAGTAACTACAAATGTTGATAGATTTGAGAGCAGGTGCAGTTTTACAGTGTCCTATTTTATAAGTGTTTATCTCACCCTTGTTGCTGTGTGAAAGGCCTATGCAAACAGGAGAGACAGACTGACTACACAAAGGAAATAGTGAAACTGTTTCTACAGAAGACTATCAAAAGCACAAAGCAAGTGAACTGAAAATACTGAGGAAAAAGAGTGTTTCTTTAATCTTTCTTACTTTAACACTCTGTAAAAACTATTTTCAGACAAATGCAAGTTAAGGTGGTTGTGTCCCTTCTATATTATTGATATTTTAAAAATGTAAATTAAGGGCCAATCCTGCAACAGATACCATGTAGATACAGGAGTGCACCTGCACAGAGCCAGTTACAGGATCAAAGGATAGACATTTGACGGCTTTTCCACTTAAAGAAAATTATTAAGGGGGAGGGGAGAATGAAAGATGTCATCTCCCTACCCCACCCACAAATGAATTACATGTGTCTGCTTTTTTCTTAAATCAAGTGTGGAAGATGAGAAAGTTTGGGAAATACTCCTGGGCGGCATGTGAACTGCTGTCTGGGGGAGGCTAGACCCCAGTTCCACCCCTTCTGCAGAGAACACCTGGCTCTTTGGGGAAGCACATGCTCCCCCAACCTATGGTACCCAGGGAAATATTTAAAAACATGTTGTTACCTTGTTCTCCACTCTCAGGCCCTCGAACGTATTACAACTGTCAGTGAGTTAATGAAGCTGGTTACAGAGCCGAACTGAGTTGTAACAGGGCCAGGACAAAACCATATTATAACTAGTCCCTGACTCAGTTTTATTTGTACTGTTTCAATTTGGCCAAGGCTTTGGCTTGGTGAACAAAAACAAAAAAAAAAGATAAAATCTGGTTCCAATTTTGTACAGGTTGAAACTCTCTTAACTGGGATTCTCTGGTCCAGCAACATCAATGGTCCAGCACAGAAGCTGCAGGACTAGAGAATCCCAGTGGAGGGCCAGCAGCAAGGACCCCTGCACAACCGGCAGGGCAGTGGTTGCCTGCAGCGAGCTGACAAAGCCGCCCAGCGCATGGCAGTGGGGATGCCTGGTGGGTCTCAGAGCCCCAGCACATGGCGGCTGCCCAGCATGTCCCAGAGCTAGGGATGTGAACATGTAGTTGACTACATGATTAACCAATAAGCACTGGCTTATTGGTTAATCTTATCAACTACACGCACTCACTTCCCAACCCTTACTACCTCTGTATCAGCCTCTGTCAGGGAAACGGAGATATTGAAACAGCACGCATGCTGCTTGCTTTTAATGATTGTCCAAAACAGTTTCACAGAAAACCACAGGCACTGCTTAGTTCAGTTGTTTGTCCTGTTTGTAGTTGAGCCAGCACTGGGGTTAAGCAGCACGTTTCTGTATAAGAGGCAGCAAGGGGGGCGGGGCATGGGGAGAGCAGGAGTTGGTGCCCATGAGGAGCTGTCTTTAAGCAGGCTCCCCACGAGCACTGGATCCGCCTGCCTCCTCCCACCCCCACTACTGCCTTTGATAGAGAGGCAGCAGTGTGGCGAGTGAGTGGCGCAGGCTGGAGACGATACCCACAGGAAGCCAACTTTCAAGCAGGCTCCCTGTGCATGCTGGCTCCATGGACCCGTCTACCCACCCCCACTGCTGTAGAGGCTTTTAAGCCATCTCCCCCCAGCACCGGCTCCTGCCTGCTCCCTGGTCCTACAGAGGCAGCGGGGACCAGGGAGCAGGCAGGAGCCGGTGCTGGGGGGAGACGGCTTAAAAGCCTCTACAGCAGTGAGGAGGGAAGCGACAGGGGAGGCTGCTGCAAAGCACCCTCTGTCTGCAGTGCACCGGGCCCACCACAGACAAAGGAGCTCTGTCTGTGGGGAGCTCGGACCCACTGCAGACATGGGCTGCTGCTACCCTGCGCTGCTGCCTCTGTATCGGGGCAGCAGCCATCTGGTCTGCGCAGGGAGCTGTTTTTTAAACTGGCTTCCCTGGCAAACCAGTCTCTGCCTGCCATTCCACACTGCTGCTTCTGATACAAGGCTGCAGTATGGGATGCCATGGGGCTCCCCAGGAGCAGGGCCAGGAGCACACTGGCTGCCAGCCCCGCCCCTGGAGATTATCAAATAGTCATGTAACCACTAGATTTCATGTGATTACACAACTATTCAATTACACACTATCCAACATCCCCAGCAGTGATGGTTGCCCAGCAGGGTCGGCAGGGCAGTGGGGCCAGCAGGAAGTGGGGAGCTTCCGCAAAGCTAGTGGGTCCAGTGCCAGGGGTCCAGAAATGACCTCCCTTGGTCCAGCAGAATCCCTTATCCAGGATCAGTGAGGTCCCCAGGGTGCAGGTCCAATCTGTAGCACAGGCCATGTTTTAATGCAGTAGTCCCTTCATCTAATTTGTAACTCATGCCCAAACACACAACCTAAAGATGAACTGAAAGGCTTAAAAAGAACAGAATACACACACACACACACACACACACACACACACACACACACACACACACCACCCACCGTGTGAAATATTTTGAAATATTTTTCAAAAGTGACCTGAGACAAAGGTTTTGAATTTCTCCTGCAATGGATGAGGCCACCAACATCTGAGGCGTCAGCTGTTTTCCATGTAATGATTTAAATGTCCCTTACTAGTAAACACTAACAAGACAAACAAAATCTTGAACTTGGAAGGACTCGGAAGAAGGTTTTGTTAAAAAACAAATTGATTTTCAGCTATCTAGTATTCTAAAATCTATGCATCTCTTCTCTTTGTTCAAAAATAGATATCCCAAATCAGTCTCTCAGTTTGAACAGCCACACTACTGAACAGGCTAAAAAGACAGGATTTCAATTAATTTGTAAGCACAGAATTATGGATCCCCTGTACCCCAAGTTCCAGGTTAAATCTACGTTTATATCCCATAGCTCTCTAGCATGCCAACTATGAACTTTAGAAAGCAGAGATAAGACAGCGCTCATCTAGAGAACAATGATTTTTAAATACTGTATTTTATATGTATGCAAATACAATTTTTTTTAAATTATTGTTTTATATACACACACACACACACACACACACACACACACACACACACACACAGAGAGAGAGAGAGAGAGAGAGAGAGAGAAACTACAATGGTTTTTTTATGTAGTAGAGGGTTTTATTCATTGGTCTGCTTCACTTAAGTGTTTGCACGGACATCAGGAGCATAGTGAGTTAAACACAAATCTGTAAAATCCCTGAGTTCAGAAGATAGGTTGTTTAAATCTCTTATCCTGTTTCATCTAGAAGCTATGCTATCTGATTGCAGTTCAGTTCTATAGGTAACAGAAGTTAAGTACATAGTGCTGTAATGCCCTTGTGTACAAAGCCATTACATCTATTTTTGTCCATGAAAGGTGTTCTTGTGTTGGAGACAGAACAGGCTCTCTTTTGAAAGAGTTTAGGAACCTTCAAGACTTCGGCAAGCTTCTAGTTAGAAGTAGGAAATTTTCATTCTTTATATTGGTATCCAGAGGACATCAGTGGTGTCTGTCAAATCTCTTGGTGGGGATGGGGCAGAAGAGGGGAGACCCTTAAGACTGTTCTCCTTCAAAATGATTTTAGTTTGAGGAAACACTATCTCAACATGGATACAGGAGAAGAATCTGTATTATTTTATGCAAAGTAAATCACATTAAAAGTTTAATACTTGCCTAAGGTATTCTTTTAACCTGCTTTTATAGTAACAATATTTTATAAGGTACAATAGAAACTATATAAAATTTTCAGCTGTACCAATTTGTGCAATTGTAACAATATGGCTTTTCTGTAGCCATGTTGGAAGGCCTGTGCTCGGCCTGAACCAAAGCCACCTTCTGCAGCCAGACTGAAAAGCAGCAGTCATTAACTGTAAGGCCTGGAGTCATACACTTTTTCATACAATTTAGATGGAATGTGAGTGTCACACCAGGCTGTGAGGAGGGGACTTTGTCCTGATAGCTCCCCCACTGTCACCAGATAAAGAAACAGATCTCAAGGTGGGTAAAGAAAACTTAAGTCACACCATTCTTTCTGGCAAGAAACTGCTTATCAATAGAGAATGTTGTGGAATCCTCATTCTATGATCATTGTCATTACATTTTCCTATTTGACTGTGTGATCTCTGTCTGGTTTGTAACTTTCTGTCTGTTGTATAATTAATTTTGTTCGGTGTAAATCAATTAAGGCAGTAGGGTATGATTGGTTAGGTAATTGTTATGATTGGTCAGTAAAATTATACTAAAATAATTGGTTAAGGTATAGCTAAGCAAGACTCAGGTTTCATTATATAAACTGAGGTCCAAGAAGAAGAAGAAGATGATTATCGGAAGTAACAAAAGCAGAAAGAAGGAAGCAAAAGGCTGGAAGAAGACCAAAGGGAGACAAGGAACACCAAGAAGAACAACTCACCTCCAAGACCCAGCCTAAGATAAGGACTCTCCTGCACAACTGTTACGTGCAGCAGCTAAGATCCAGAGAGACTGACCTTGCCTGGCCAACAGGGGAAGTCTGCCTGCCTTTATCAGGATTGGTGAGCATGACACTGTGTGCTTAGCATGTGTCTTCTGCTTGTTTGGGAATTGTCAATAAATAGAGGATAAGGATATTACTGTGTGAGGCTCTTTCAGTGGCTAAAGATCCTGCAAAACCCGCAGGAAGATGCGCCCTGAGCTCTAGGAATTGGGTAAGGGTGGGTGTGTAAATTAACAGGGTTGCACTTTGAGCCCTAGGAACTGGGTAAAAGTGTGTGTCCCTACAGTGTGGAAGGGATAGAGAAATTTGTGCAGGTAACACAATCATATTCTTCTCTTGTTGATCTTCTAGGAAATGTCACAGGAAGACATGGCTACTAAAAAGATAAAAACCAGGACACCCTTTTCATGACTTCTTCCTACTTTCCAAATAGCTCACTTATTCCCCTCAGAAGGTTATGATTAAATATTGCTACTGGTTTGCCACTTCTACTGCATCTTTTTTTCTAAAGGTCTGATCTTCAAGTCATCTTCCTTATCTTGGCTCATTAATTTTTACATTTTCCAGAGACCTAGAATTTATGTTCTTACTCATGTTTGCAGATCAAATATGCCCTTTGGAGAATGTTCATAACTTTAAAATAAGAGGCAATTCACTGTTAATTTACCTGAATGTTCATTCAGTTTTTCAAATCAAAGCATTGAACTTCCTTATTGGATTTAAAAGCTAAATTATCATGACACAAGGATTCAGGATTCTTTCCATAGACTGAAGTGCTACTGGAAAATGCCTCATGTAGCAATCTGTCCTTTGGCTCTCCAGTGCCAAAGGATTGAATTTTACCGAGAAAAAAATTGCAAATGTACCCACAAATGAGGTTAACAGCAGTTCCATACGTTCCAGAAAACCCTTCATCATAAATGGAGTTCTATGAAGCAACAATTACTATTTAGTCTTGTATAACTAGGATTTAAATCATTAAAACAACAACAGATGAAATACAGGAGTTATACTTGCCTCTTGTTTAGTTATTTTTGCTGCATCCTTGCCCTCAGCACCCTCTGGAGACTGGAAAGAAAAAATTTGAAAAAAGTCAGATATTTGATTATGCATTTATTTTAAAAAGCATTAGAATAATGACAAAACCTGGATTAAAATAAAGGTACCTGTGTTTATATGCCACAATAAGTAAGTGCCCCTTGAAAAGAGAAGTTTGAGAGACTTACAAGTTAGGACTTGCAAACCAAACACGATAAAGTAAACTCACTCTAGATTTCCCAAGCAAGAAACCCAAGACCTGCAAAAGTTGGGACTGCTACAGAGAACCATATCAGCTTCCTAGCAGCAAGAAAGTAGGCAACACCTTGCATCACGCACAGTGACTCTCCCAGCCAATTAACAAAGAACATCTGCAGGCTCCAACGGGAGTACCAGCTAGTCAACAGTTGGTAGGATAATGGTTTGAAATGAAGCCCTGTGGTTTGCTCTAACAGGGATTTTGAGAACTCTTGGGAAATATAACACTTCCCCCCCCATACATACACTCCACTAGTAATTGGACAATGTGAAGTCATAAAACACAAATATATTGAAAGGAGTTGAGAAAGTTAAACTCAATTTTCTTATGCCTTGGATTCAGCTTTGATAATTGTTTAATCTCCCTCATAGCCTCCATCAACAAAGTTCAGTTCAAGTTTCCTCCTGCTTACCCTTACCTGCATCATCCAAAAGGTACAGAAGGCCTTACTAAATTTAATGATAAGCCCAATTACAGTTAAATTAGGTCTCTGTTGCGTCAATTAACTATTATGTTTATGGGCTTACCCCAAAACACTTCAGGTCAGGGACTCTCATATAAAGTTTGAAGTGCTTACAATCTAAGCAGATAATCCAATGAAAAGTAACTAACAGTAGTTGACTCAGAAAAGAAGAAGTCTACAGAAGTGGAAGAGACCACAGCTTTGAGGAGAGCATTTTTAAAAAAATAAAGGTGGTTCAGTCTTACATAATTTTTCTTTGTGTTTTCTGATCAGGTACAAGAGCAGGAAAAGGAAGGAATGAAGTTGAGATCACAGCAGAAAAGCTAAAGAAACTGATTTTGAGAAGGGATTTGAGGGAGTAGACGAATGATGCTTGGAACACAGAGGAAAACAAGCTAGTTCGATATACAAAGCTGCCTTCTTCTGTAATCCTGTAGGGTCACTGGACTATGATGTGTTTACAGTACGAGTGGGCAATAATATGATGGCGGTTCGCCAGAGTTAGTCCCTGGTGGGCTGCCGTTATATTTAATTGCATGGCCACAGATACTGGCAATCGCAGCTCCCACTGGCCTCAGCCAATGGGAGTGGAAGGAAGTGGAGTGGACTGGGACACCATTGGCCAGGGACGCCGATCTGTGTCCAGTGGGAGCTGCAATCGCCAGTACCTGCGGCTCTGCAGGTAAACACAGCAGTGGAGGTCCACCAGGAGCTAACCCTGGCAGGCCAGATACAGCCTGCAGGCCAGTATTTGCCCACCCCTGGTTTATAGGAAGATGTTACAGGGGTTAACAACTTGTCCATTGCTTGCAGTGTATGGATGGATAATGAATGTGACTTTGCAGTTGTAACATCCCTTTCCATCAGGAAATTGTAAGGTGCCACAACAACAGCTCATATAAAAATAAGTATGGCCAGTAATTTAAATGACTGAGAAATAGCAGAAAATTAAGCAGCACTCCACAGAACAGAGCAAAGTGGCTAAGAAAACCCACACAATCAAACTTTTAAAATGAAGTTTGGCCATTTCTTTCAGCAACTATGGCCATCATCTACCCATGCCAGTAGGGTTCTGAGGTAGAGTCAAGACTTCCAGAAAATGGATGGTGATCACAAAAATAGTTGTCAGCGCCATTCCTCAGGTGAGAACTCAGAAGCAAAAGCAAAAACAAAAACACCCCAACATAAGCAATTTGCAGCAGACTCTCATTTACATGAAGGCTGTTTTACATAGCTCAGGCTTTGTAAATGAGAGTAAATGAGCCTTTGTGTAAATGAGAATTAGGCCCATTATGTACTGTGTCAGAAATAAAGTGAGATGTCCCTTGCTCTATTTCTTAAAGACTGTTTTCAGCCTTTAACCTCCTTCTCTTTGTTAAGGTAAACAAATATTTAATAATGGGCTCTTCAATCTAACAGAGAAATGTACACTACAGTCTAATGTTTGGAAGTTGAAACTAGACTTAAAAAATAAATAAATAAATCAGGCTTTCCAGATGCTGTACATTTTTAAACAGCGACCGTAATTAACCATTGAACCAATCTACCACGGATCATGGTGGATTTTCCATCACTGACAATTCTCAAATCCTGCTCACATCTTTTAGAAAAAGATATGATCCAAGAATTTACCCAAAATAATTCCATGATCTGTATTATATAGAACAGCGTTTCCCAAACTATGGGCCGCAGCCTGTTACCGGGCCACAGGAAAAAAATACCAGGCCTCAGCGTGGCTGCTGGGAGAGGAGTGGGGTGGGGTGGACTGGGAGGAGGTGTGGGTGTGGGGGGAAACTGGCCATCAGGAAGCAGGGTTGGGGGCAGCGGCGCTGTCCGGCGGAGATCAGGAGGAGAGGGGGTGGCCAGCAGAAGCAGGGTTGGGGGCAGCAGGGCTGTCTGGCGGAGATCGGGGGCGGCTGGGCAGCCAGCAGAAGCAGGGTTGGGGGCAGCAGGGCTGTCCAGCGGAGATCGGGGAGGGTGGGCGGGCGGCCAGCAGAAGCAGGGTTGGGGGCAGCAGGGCTGTCTGGCGGAGATGGGGGGGCGGGCAGCGGGGCTGTCTGGCGGAGATGGGGGGCGGCTGGCCGGCCAGTGGAAGCAGGGTTAGGGGCAACGGGGCTGTCCGGCGGAGATCGGGGGGTGGGTGGGCGGGCGGCCAGCCAGCAGAAGCAGGGTTGGGGGCAGCAGGGCTGTCTGGCGGAGATCAGGGTGGGTGAGCAGCAGAAGCAGGGCTGGCCAGGGGGGCGGGGGGGCTGGACGGGGGAGATCGGGAGGAGGAGGATGGGAGAACCAGCCGCTGGAAGCAGGGCAGGACATGGGCAGCGGGGCTGGCCAGGGGAGATCGGGAGGAGAAGGTGGGGGGCGGGGGGGAGAGGAGCGAATCGGCCGGCAGGAAGCGGGACTGACCCAGGCACATGCAGACCCTGGCACACGAGTGAGTCCGGCCCCGGGGATTCCATTTTGCCCCCCCCCATACCCTTCCTCAAGTAGTTGCGAACTGCCTGGCTGGTAGACACAGTCACGCAGCATGAGCACATCTACCAGCCAGGCCGTTCGCAGCTACGGACTGATACACCTAATAATAATAAAACTTAACCTAATTAGAAAATACCAGACATTTTATATGTCCGGTATTTTCTCAATTTGTTTCCTGGACAGAACCCTCAAATACTGGACTGTCCGGTACAAAACTGGACACCTGGCAACCCTACCCCTCCTTGCACTCTCCTCCTAGCCAGATACCCTACCCGCAATCTGCTCCTGCTCCCGCCTCCTGGAGTGCCCATGCGGTGCCGGGTCCCCCAAGCCCTGGCCCAGGCTGGGTGGAGGATGCAGCCGGGTGAAACACTGAAAATTTATTCATTTTTAATTCTTTTTTTTATATGTGTTTATATTTTTGGGCTTCAAAAAATGGTACTGAAAAAAAAACGGGTTCCAACTAAAGTAAAAAGTTTGGGAAACCCTGGTCTAGCCAGCTTTCTATCCATCTTACAGTCCATTTATCCAATCCATACTCCCTTAACTTGCTGGCAAGAATATTGTGGGTGACCGTATCAAAAGCTTTGCTAAAGCTGGCATTGGGAGGACCAGAAACCACTTATTTGAATTCATCATTTGCTTAATGAATATGCAAATATGCAAATGAATGTTACTGGTCCTCCAAAAGATCGGGAATGGATTTACTAGTTCCCGTGTCAGAAAGTTTGGGAACCCCTGATATAGAAAGTCAAACTAGGTGATCATAATGGTTTTCTCTGGCTTTGGAAGCCATATAATATATCAACTTTAACAGTATTGCAATGAATATATTGACTTATCTTGAAAAACATTAAAGTTGTGTGGGTGAGGTTTTTTAAAGCTTGCTCCATTTTATCTCTGTATCTTAAAATGTTCTTTCTGTAGTCCATCTGACAGCATGCCTTGGCAAGAAATGAACAGGTTGAACCTCTCTAGTCTGGCAATCTCTGGCAACATGATTTTAGTTAGCTGGATGTTCACTTATGATGGGTGTGATCAAGTTTCCCCACAGTCCCAAAAAGCTTGTTTACAGCACCAATCCTGGCTCTCCATGTTCTGTGTTGTTATTTAGCTCTAATTTATCCCTAAATGCCTTCTAAGAGCCCAGTAAGCACTGGAAGTGTTGGCAATGCTGCTAGACAATATAGCTCTCCCATGATTTGGCACGGGTCAGGTCCCGAGGGTGCTAGACTCGAGAGGTTCAACCTGTACTTAAATTAAAATAGATTATTATTCACTATTACCCTAAAATGTATAGATTTTTAGACGTTAGGACATTTCAGGGACCAATCTACTCTGATTTTAGCATAGATGAGATGAAGTAGACACAAATAAGCTTTGAGGTGTGGTGGGTGGAGGAGAAAGAAGAGGTTCAGTGTCATAACCCCCATCTAAACCAAACTACTCTCCAAAGCAACACAAGTTCAGAATGTACCAGGTATTCTCAACGTCGTTAGCCAGGCAGAAAAAGACAGCTTTATGAAGCATTACCTTTGCAAGCGGTTAAGAGGAGAGAAAAGAGGTTTGGGTATAAGTAGACCCAACAGGAGTATAACTTCCAGTGAACAACATGGCATGATATGGATATCCCAAGATTCACATGGGCTTACCCATGGAAGTCATCACAAGCTTGAAGGACCTTGCTCTGATCCTTTCCAAAGAGAGCTAACATCACTTGACTTCCCATTGTGATGACATGCCATCTAAGGATTTCAGTGCATCCTAGCTATGTCTATTTTGCTTACACTGTAACTCTTCACACAAGAGATGCTTGCACTGCAAGTCTTGTACAGTACCAAGCATACTGTTAGCACTAAATCGTTCTGAAGGCAGTGCTTCAACCTAGATAAGCTGTCTAACTGTACAGCAGTTATAAAACTGACTTCTCAGCTGACTTTTCTTATTGTTATAGTAGCATGTACAAGCCCATTAAATTAGGTGCTGTACAAACACACAAAAAGAGTTTGTTCTCTCCCTAAAATAACAGTTTTGTAAATTAAGTAGCAGTGAAATCCACACATTTTATATCTCTGGGTTAACCAGAATACTGGTACACACACTAGGGATGTCAACATGTAGCCACATACACGATTAACCAATAAGCCTGGGCTTATCCGTTAATCTTGTTGACTACACACACTCCCACTCTTGCTGCCTCTGATACCCCCTGCTGTATTAGACGCAGCAATGAGCGGAAGCTGGTGCCCATGAGGAGCTGGCTTTAAATAGGCTCCCCTTGAGCACCGGATCTGTCTGGCCCTCTACCCCCACATTGCTGCCTCTGAGATAGAGGCAACAATTGAGAGTGTGAGGGAGTCAGGCAGGAGCCGATTCGCACAGGGAGCCAGCTCTCTGGACCCACCTGCCCCGCCCCCTCCCTTGCTGCCATCTACGGAGGCAGTGAGTGCGGGGCAAGCAGGAGCTATTGCAGAACTAGTAACTGTGACCTATCATTTAAACCAACTTTTGTACCTGAAGACTAAAAGATAGTTTAATAGCCATTTTCCCCCAGCACCAGCTCTGTGGTGATGCCCACTGCCACCCACCCCTGCTGCTACCTCTATCAGAGGCAGCAGCATCGGAGGGGAGGGGGGGGAGGCTGCCGTAAAGCAGCCTCTGTCCATGGGAGGTCCGAGCTCCCCACAGATGGAGGCTGGTCCGCGGCAGTAGCCCCTGTTCACAGGGGGTCCAAGCTCCCCGCAGACAGAGGCTGCTGCCGTATTTCAGCTTCTGTCCACGGGGAGCTAGGACCCCTGCGACAGGAGCAGCTACCACCCCGCACTACTGCCTCTGTATCTGAGGCCACAGTGCAGGGCAGCAGGCAGCCGGTCTGCGCGGGAAAC
Source organism: Pelochelys cantorii (assembly GCA_032595735.1). NCBI lineage: Eukaryota > Metazoa > Chordata > Testudines > Trionychidae > Pelochelys > Pelochelys cantorii. The sequence goes on along the minus strand of CM064328.1, from coordinate 58,917,527 downwards.
TGGTTTTTAAAACCCTGGCGGACTGGCTCCCACCTGCCACCCCATGCTGCTGCCTCAGATACAGAAGGGGCTCCACAGAAGTGGGTCTAGAGTGTGCTGGCTGCCATCCCCAACGAAGATTTCATGCAATTACACCACTATTCAGTTACATCTGTAACACACACTCCCTGTGCCCATCAGTGATGAAGAAGAGGTTTTAAAGGCGAGACCTGTTTAAAAAAAAAAAAAAATCAGGTTTCCAATAAACAGTGCATTGCAAAATGAAGATTATTTATTTGTATGTGCTTCATTTTTACATTTCACTCATTTGGGGGAAAATGAGCAGCAACCCCCCTGGTTTATCTCACTTTCTAGTTCTCCTACATTTAGGGTTACCAGATGCTTTAACCAAAAATATCGAACACACCTTCCCCTCCTCCCCCCCCCGAAAAAACAACATGGAAAAAATTTTGTTGAAAAAAAGGGGGGAGGACCAAAGTTGAGCCAAAAAAAGGGACCCAGAGAGTTAAACAAAAAAATTTTAAAAATTAAAAAAATCAGCATGGCCCCTTTAAGAACAGGAGGGGCTGGGCTCTGCCTCTCCTAACAGGTTGCCGATGGCCATCTTGCCTCCCTCCCTGCTCTCGGCCAGACAGCTCCCCTGCAGAACCAGGTAAGCCGGGGCGGGAGAGGGAGTCTGGGCCCAACTGCTGATTGTGTTGTAGGGTTGCCAGGTGTCCGGTATTGACCCTGGGAGGGGGGGGGGAGGAGAGGCAGGGGAAATCAGAGAATACCGGACATTTTAAGTGTCTGGTATTTTCTGATTTTTTTTTTTTTAAAACTGGACAGGCGCCGAAAATACCAGACTGACCAGGTCAATACCAGACACCTGGCAACCCTACCTACATTAGTACAAGGCTATGGCATTTGGGCTGTCAATACTTTTTTTTTTTCAATTTAATGATTTCCTTATGAAGACAAATTTTGTATTTTTAAAGAATTATCTGAGAGTGGTGGCTATACCCGAGCCAAGTAAAAAAAGCAGTGAGATAAAAGGGCATCATTTAAAAAGTGGAAGTTGATTCCTACTGAGGAAAATAGAAAAGAGCATAAACCCTGTCAAATTAAATGTAAACATATAATAAGAAAAGCCAAAAGGAGTCTGAAGAACAGCTAGCCAAAAACTCAAAAAGCAATAGCAAAAGGTGTTTTAAGTACATCAGAAGCAGGAAGTCTGCTAAACAACCAGTGGGGACACTGGATGATTGAGATGTTAAAGGAGCAATGAAAGATGATAAGGTCATTACAGAGAAACTAAATAAATTCTTTGCTTCAGTCTTCATGGCTGAGGATGTTCGGGAGATTCCCAAACATGAGCTATTCTTTTCAGGTGACTAATCTGAGGAATTGTGCCAGATTGAGATGTCATTGCAGGAGGTTTTCGAACCTGAAGAACTGTCCCAGACTGAGGTGTCATTCGAGGAGGTTTTGATAAACTTAACAGTAACAAGTCACTGGGACCAGATGGTATTTAATCAAGAGTTCTGTAAATCAAATGTGAAATTGCGAAACTATTAACTATGGTTTGTAACCTATCCTTTAAATCAGCTTCTGTACTTAATAACTGGAAGATAGCTAATGTGACACCCAGGGCTGGCTTTAGGAAGTGCGGGGCCCAATTCGAACAGTTTTGGCGGGTCCTCACCACCCAGGATTTTTTGTTAAACAAAAAAAAAAAAAAAAGACACCCACCCAACAAACATCATATCAGAAATAGATCTGATCAAAATGTATATCAATATGGTTGAACATTTCCAAAAAAAAATGCCATCCTTTATTACGCAAAATTTTACACAAAATTAAATCATTTGCCTTAAGTGTAGGTCAAATATTTTCGATTGCAAACTATCCAATCTTTTCAATAAAGTTTAAAGTTTGATTTTTAAAGTTACCAGAGAGCGTTGCAGTTTTCTGTTACATTGATTTACTTTTTAAATAGCAAAAATGGAGTCTTTGTTAAGAAAGCGTCAGTTCTGTGGTCAAATTCCAGTCCTTAGTGATTTCAGCACCAATGATTTCACTAGGTAATATGGTACCTCCCCACCACTGCCTCTTTTGCACTGCCCTTCAACACATTGCCTGCATATTGAGCCCAAGGTCAGTCTACACAAGATTTTATCAACGATTTTTGCTCAAGCGATCACCGAGACAAGACAAGGACTCTCAATTGATTCGAGTCAGCTCTGCATTTAAACACTGGATGTAAAGTGTCATATATAATTGAGGACTCCCAAATAGACTCTACATCACCAGAAATAAAACCTGTTTCCATCTTCTGTGACTTTCAGTTAGATGTGACTCACTATCCTCTGCTTAGTGTTCAAGTTATGGTAGACCCTAAGCCAGATCATATTAAGTTCAGGTCTTTTACCTTTTAATCATACAATATGGATAACAACATTGCATTCTCCCAGCTCCAAGTCTAAAGTGAATTTCAACCCAAAAGAGCCAAAATTGTTCACCTTGACACAGCAAGTGTGTCTACTGATCTCTATGGCAAAGTAGGTTGTCTACATAAATAAAGTCTGCTCGTGAAGCCTTTTCCTACAGTTGATTAAGAGATGGCAGTAGATAGCTCATTCAGACCACTGGCTAATAGTTAGTCACCCTGACCAGTCATCAACCATAGTCATGGACTCACCCTACTCTCCACTGTCTCTATGACATTGTCTCTGATGACCTGTAACAAAAAAGGAGGGTTGAAAGGGAAACTGAAGGGAGAGACCTCTCTAAATTCACCAATCAAAGAGCAGTATTGCCAACCCAAACATCACAAGGAACACCGACACAAAATTATGAGAATGGTCTACAAATCATAAGATTTTTTAAGAATAAAACATGTTGAATTTTTATTGGCCTTTTGTTTCTTGAGTATTTAGGGTTCATGTTTTAAAGCTTTCCTCCTTAGCTGTAAGGCCCAGAAGTATAGAGAACTTTTTTTAAATGAAAGCTAAGATTCCTACATAATCAATTGACTCCAGGCCTTTAGAAAAACACCAAATGTTTTGAGACTCATGGTAAAACAATGGAGGAATTCTTGTGAGCCCATGCTTTGCCCACAGTATAAATAAAAAAAACCCAATATCTTCTCCACTAAACATCCTAATGAGATCCTGCAAATGGTGAACTGAATTCAACAGCTCCTGATATGAACAGGTATCAACCTAGTTTTTCGTATTTGAGATGGGTTACCAGAAATCATACATGACAATATGAAATCTTTCCACTCTCAAGTCAGCACATTCACAAAGCACCTATAATTCTGATCCATGCATTTATTGGATAATGGAAGAGAAAGGAGGGGAATTAGTGTAAATAAATGTTCAAATTAAAAAAAAAAAAAAAAAAAAAAAAGCCTGAAGGGATTAGGACTGGGCTCCCACATCTCATGTTCAGAACTGACTAGGACACTTATGACCAGATTTTCAAAGGTGTGTAAAGATCAGATAGATGTCTTTGAAGATCCGAATTGGCAACTGTCTCTCAAGGAGCTTAATTACCTTTGAAAATCTGAGCTTAGATTTCCAAGTGCAATTTTCAAAAATGACTTTAGTCACTCAAGTGCTTTTGAAAATTTTAACTGGGGGCCTAAAGAGACAAAAAGCAGGAGATACGGTATTCCTTTTAAAAACGTGTGAATCTATTTTTAACTAAATTTTATATTATTTTTCTCCCGGGGCAACTGACCCCTCCGGCCCCCTCACTACGCCACTGCCCCCCCTCCTGCAGCTCTATCATCTTATGCATGTGCAAGATCTGTGAGAGCCGTCCCATGAATCTGCAGTTAGTGTCTGTGGCGCCTGCTTCTGGGTGGTGTCTCAATGCTGCCACATTCACCTCCAAAGAGGGGGCTTCCCAAACCAGGCCCTTGCTGCAGACCCCCAAGGCATCCACAGGTCCAATCTCCTTTCAACGGGCCCATTTCCCAGGGGTCATTGATCTTGGATCTGGCTTCCATCCCCCCTCCAACCTTTGCAACTGCCCAGAGGTGCTCACCTTCCGCCTTATACATTCCCACCTCATTCCCCCCTCAGGGACAGTCTCTGCCTCACTTGTCCTAGGGACTATTCTACCAAGACGTAATACAAAGTTTCCATGAAAAGGGACTCACTACAAAGCTAAAAACTTCAGTGAGAGAATGATTAATACAGAGATGTGTCTACATCTGCTGCAGGGAGACACCTCTGCCTGCCTCCACTCCTCTTCCCCAGAGTCTACAGCCCCATCGCAAAGCGGGGGAGTGGAAGGAAAGAGGCTGAGGCCCATCAACGGGACTGAAGCAGTCATGAGCAAGCCATGACCGGGAGCCATTCTCCTGTCCATTGCTGGTGCAATGTTGCTTCAGGCACACTGAAATGCAGTCACCTCTAGGGTGGGCTGGACAGCTGTTTAACGCCTGCACAAGGTTTCAGGCAGGGGGCAGTGGGGGCTCTGCAGGAAGGCAGCCCACATCAGAACTACTATGCCCTTCTGGCTTAAGAAAAGAATAAACAAGAGGATTGGAAATTAACCCGCCCAGTCTCACGTCTCCGAGGCAGGGAATGAGCCATCTACATTAGGCCCCAGCTGGAGTATCATGTCCAGTTCTGGGCACCACATTTCAAGAAATGTGAAGAAACTGGAGAAAGTCCAGAGAAGATCAACACAAATGATGCAAAGTCTAGAGGATATGAGGCAAGGCTGAAGAAATTGGCCTTGTTTACCTGGGAAAAGAGAAGACTGAAAAGGGACACGAGAGCAGCTTTCAAGTATCTAAAAGAGTATCATAAGGAGGAAGAAAAATTGTTCTCCTTGGCCTCTGAGGTTAGGATGAGAAGCAATGGGCTTACATTGCAGCAAGGGAGGTTTAGGTTGGACATTAGGAAAAACTTCCTGCCTGTCAGGGTGGTTAAACACTGGAATAAATTGCCTAGTGAGACTGTGGAATCTCCATCACAGGAAATATTTAAGACCAGGTTGGACAGACACCTGTCAGGGATGAGCTAGGGCAACTCAACTTTGGAAGCCCCAGGTACCACACTGATACCTACAGAACACGCTGAGGGCCTCAACTTAAGTGTGGTTGCATATGCAAGCAAATATATACAAATAGCTTCTCTCACGCTGACAGGCAGGAATACAAAGATTAAGGCAAGACTACACAACACACAGGCCCCATTTAAGTCAGTTCTACTGATATTAATAAAATGCAATATTTACCCAATTTCTACCCACGTGACAGCACTTTTCATGAGCAATGACAGTCCAAGAATTTAACTACTAAAACGAATATCAACAAAAGATCATTACACTGACTACTTTTTTGTTTTGGCTCCCACTCACCAGCCACATGTTGATGCCCACATAAACCCAAGCTGCACTGCGGGGCACAAACAAACTGGCCGTGGGCAGCATACCAAGTTATTAATAAATATTTTATAAACCATTACCTTTTCTCTCTGCTACCATGTCTCCTCTCCTTGCTCCATCATCTCCCCTGGTGCCTGCTGCCCCCCAACTCCTCACTCTGCTGTCCTGACTCCTGCCCTTCTCACTACCCTCAGCCCTCCTGCGACCTGCCCCCCTCCACCAGCCGTTCTCTCCCCCCGTGCCCACTTCTCCAGTAGCCCCACTCTGATCATGTGAGCTACCCCTCTTCTAACACCTCCCTCTACACACCTGCCCTGCCTCTCTCCTCTGGTGCTGGTCCCTCCCCTGCAGGTGTCTGCCCTTCTGCTTCACCCCAGAATCTCCTGGTACCTGCACCTTCCCGGTGCCTCCCCCTTCCCTTACTGCCCCTGCCCCCTTTGCCCTCTTTTTCCCTGATACCCACCCCTGACCACTCTCTGTCCCCTTTCCCTACTGCCCCTCTGTGCCCTCACACATGACTTGCTCCATCCCCACCTGTCTCATGCCCACCCCTTCTTTCAAGCCGTCTCCCAGCACCTCCCCCTCCCCCCTTTAGCCCCTAATGCCCCTCCTCTCTCCTCTCCTCTCCCAGCATCACCCTGTCCCCCCTCCCACTGACACCTCCCCTCCTGCCCTTTCCCTCATTGGCAGGGGGCCAAGTGCAGACATTTGTCTCTCCTCCACCCTGTCTCTTGGTGCCATCCCCTTTCTTCTCCCTCCCCCTCCACCCAAGTCCCTTCCCCTCCCACTCAGCCCCTTCCCTACATTCTGCCTTCCACGTTGTGGGGCCGGAGTCTGCGCTCAGGCCCCGGAGTCTGAACCCGGAGCCAGCCAGGCCACGCCCTGCAACGTGGCCCCGAAGAGTTTTAAAATCCCAGGCCGTGACATCACGTCACGCCCGGGCGTCCTCCCCGCCCACCTGCAATGCGCATGGCAGCAGCAGCAGCCAGCGAGGGGGAGCCGCACACGGCAGGGATGGGCCGGGGCCGGGGGGGAAGGGGGGGAGGGCGGGGGAGAGACGCTCTGGGGGCGGGATGGGAGGACGCGCAGGGGGGCCGGCAGGGGGAGTCCAGGGCCCACTCCAGGCAGAGCCGGGGAGAGACCCAGCTCCACATATTGCTAGACAGGGCCCCGGCTCTGAAAAGTAAGTCGCCAGCACTTCCGGGTTCAGGGGCACGGGGCTCCCTTAAGCCCGGGGCCTGATTCAACCTAATCGGTCGAATCGGCCTAAGGCCAGCCCTGGTGACACCAATATTTAAAAAGGGCTCTAGAGGTGATCCTGGCAAGTACAGACCGGTAAATCTAACATCAGTACCAGGCAAATTAGTTGAAACTATAGTAAACAACAGAATTGTCAGACACACAGATGAACATAATTTGTTGGGGAAAAGTCAACATTGTTTCTGTGAAGAGAAATCATGCCTCACTACAGTTTTTTGAGGGGGTGGGTAAATAGTCACAAACGCTGTGCCCGTTTCCCAGGATGTGACTTTATTACAACTCCCGACTCCCCACTCCCCTTCCCCGAGTTACATAGGCTCCCACGGAGTATCTGGTCCCAGAGTGACCTTGGCCTTGCTCACACCGGCGGGTTGTGCCCGAGGCACTAAGAGGGCAGAGTAGGGGGACTCGGGCCCACCCTCTCTCTCGAGTCCCGACCCAGGGCCCTAAGACAGGGAGAGCGCTCCCTGTTCAGCGGGTGGGGTAGTTACCCCTAAACTAAACGTGGCCCCGCCTTGGGCTGCTTCCTACTCCTCCAGTCCCAGAACCCAAGTTACCTCACTTGGTGCTGGCCTTACCCGTCTCCGGTCCACGTCCTCTTTCTGACGTGGTCCTTCTTCCCCCCCTTTTCCCTTTTGGGCCTACCCTTTTGAAGTTCTGGTAGGCCGGCATGAGACGTCATTGCCCGGCATCCTCCTCCATCGCGCCTGCTCTGACGTCATTCCCCGGCACCTCCAGGGCGTGTCGCGCGGCAGTGATATCACCAGCCTGCGCGGGCTGGGTGCTGCAGTTGACGCTCTTAGCACCCGGGGCGGACTGACCGCGGGCGTCCCTATCCCGCAGGCCCTGCGCGGCAGTTTCCGCCGTTTCCCCGCGGGTCTCCTAGTCTGCAAATCCCCTCTCCCAGGCCTCCCCTGTCTGCCCCTGCATGCGGGGTTGCGACACCCTGCTACAGGGTCCATATGCTTGTTGACAAGGGGGATCCAGTGGATATAATGTACTTAGATTTCCAGAAAACCTTTGACGAGGTGCCTCACCAAAGGCTCTTAAATATACAGTAAGTTGTCACAAGATAAGGGGGAAGGTCCTCTCAGACTGGTAACTGGTTAAAAGACAAGAAACAAAGGGTAAGAATAAATGGTCAGTTTTCAGAATGGACAGAGATAACTAGTGGATCCGTCCTGGGACCAATCCTATCTAATCCATTTATAAGTGATCTGGCAAAAGGGGTAAACAGTGAGGTGGCAAAATTTGCAGATGATTCAAAACTGCTCAAGATAGTGAAGACCAAAGCAGGCTATGAACAGCTTCAAAAACATCTTACAAAACTAGGTGATTGGGCAACAAAATGGCAAATGAATTTTAATGCTGATAAATGCAAAGTAATGCACATTGGAAAAAATAATCTCGCTATACATACAAAACGATAGGGATTAATATAGCTATCTTGGAGTTATTGTGGATAGTTCTCTGAAAACATCTACTCAATGTGCAGCGGCAGTCAAAAAAAGCAAACAATCATTAAAAAGGAGATGGAGAATAAGACAGAGAATATCTTATCGTCTCTATATAAATCCATGGTATGCCCACATCTTGAATACTGCGTACAGAAGTGTGTCTCTCATCTCAAAAGTTATCTTGGCATTGGAAAAGGTTCAAAGAAGGGCAACAAAAATGATTAGGAGTTTGGAACAGGTGCCATATAAAGAGAGATTAAAAAGACTGGGACTTTTCACCTTAGAAAAGAGGACACTAAGGGGGCATATGATGAAGGTCTAGAAAATCATGACAGGTATGGAGAAAGTGAATAATGAAAAGTTATTTACTTGTTCCATAACAGAAGAACTAGGGGGTCACCAAATGAAATTAATAAGTAGCAGGTTTAAAACAAAACAAAAGGAATGTTTTTCTTCATGCAGCACACAGTCAACCTGTGGAACTCCTTGCCAGAGGATGTTGTGAAGAGCAAGACTTTAATAGGGTTCAAGAAAGAACTAGATGAATACATGGAGGTTAGGTCCATCAATACTTATTAGCCAGAATGGGTAGGAGTGGTGTCCCCAGCCTTTGCTGGTCAGAGGCTGGAAATGGATGACAGGAGAGGGATCACTTGAAAATTACCTGTTCTGTTCACTCCCTCTGGGGCATCTGGCATTCGCCACTGCTGGAAGACCAGATACTGAGCTAGAAGGAACCTTTAGTCTGACCCAGCATGGCCATTCTTATGTTCATATATTTGACAAAAGCTTTAACTTCACTAATTAAAATGCTGAAATATAAATAATGTGTCTTGAGTAAAACAATGCAACATTAGCAAGGTTACCATTTATCTGTCAAATGGCAATCAATTTAGATGGCCAAAGGAGGTTATATTATTCCAGCAATCCAACTTCTGTACCAATATGTATTTAAGGAATACAGTAGTGTATTAAAAAGCCAACATAGAAACACAGTGAAACTGATTAAACATCTTATAAAAAAAATCTTAATACTAACTGATGCCAAATAAGAGCCTGTGTGGTCAGAAATAACAGGCTCATACCCACATGAATATAAGAAGCACATACTGATTTTATTCTAACTACTACATTAGAGTACATCTACAGAGTAGCATGTACCTCAAAATAGCTTAGCTCAAATTGTGTAGCTTATTTCAAAATAAGTTATGCAATTTGCGTATTTCAAAATTTGGTCTTGTCTACACAGTGCTAAATTTCTAAATAAATCACTATTCCAGTGTCTTCCTTAACCCTCATGCAATGAAGTTTACAGGAAGCTGGAATAAGAAGCCTGGTATTTCAAATGTATTTCTAAATAATGGGCTTCTTGCACAGAAAGTGCAGAACGCTATTTCAGGATAATGTACATTTTCCCAAAATAGCACCACTGTGTAGACATACCCTTAGAAATTAAAGGAAAAGGCCAATTAGGACACACAGTCAAAACCCCTACTAGTACCTGGATTACTAGAAAAAAATATTTTTGCGAGTATTTTGTCTCGTCACATCTTAAAATTTTCCATTCAACAAGAACTTTCTCCAGACATCATTTTGGCACAGCACGTTAAGTACAGTCTGACTTGTACACCATTATTTCCCTGCTCCCTCGTGTGATGCCTCTGTTACTCCTCCCTCCTTCAACCCATTTTCCCTTTCACCAAACAACACGCTTTGCAACAAAACTCAGCAGCCAGTAAAACAGACACATCATTCCATATGCCTACTTCAAAATCACTCCTTTCCAGGTTTTTTCTTCCCTTTGAACATGTTTCAGAAAGTTCCCCTCACATGTATTACCTTGACGTTTTCCTAAGCTAAAACTCAAACCAAGTTCACTGCTAATGTAACTAAATTTACGTGGAGTTACATGAGGGTTTGGCTCACTGCATTGTTTCCCCATCCATATTTCTACTTCTTTAGGCCCCTTTATCTCTCTCAGGATGGATTGGTTTAAATCACCAAAAGATCACTGATTTAAACCATGCTTCCCACTGATACTTCTTAACATTTGTTCAAACAGTGGTGCAAATCTGATCACTAAACCATGTTAATTTACAGCTCAGTACAGCATTTTACAACATGTAATTTTTTCAGGTAACTTGATTTTTATTAATTTACGACATAGTACATAATACTCCTTACCTGTGTCAAGCTGCAGATGCAGCAGCAGTATATTAGGAATGGTAAGAATAAATCATACACTCAGACACAATAGCACTTACATTTTATTAAACTACATTTTAAATGTTACATAAATGTTTCACATTTGCAATTGCAGCAGTCTCCTGAGTTGCCAGCTGACAGCTGTCCTTAAACTTTTTCTTTTTAATTTGCAAATGTTATTAACTCTAACAGACAAGTGTTCAGAACACTAAATGTATGGTGTGTAACACTTCTACAACTAGCTCTCATCTTCCCCACTCCCACTGTCACATTGATGCAGATCTGGTTCCAAATTACCAAAAAAAGATTAGATTGATTATGTTTAGAGTGCACTTAATTTTCGAGTAAGCCCAACTGAAAACAAGTATAGGATAGCTTTCCCAAAAGAACACCGAGTTATGCTGAAGTAAATTAAGGAACAGACTTACAGCATCACCCTTATGATCTGTGACTATGATGTTCCAAAATAAAAATGCCTCTTATGTGATATAAAATAAGAAAATGACACTCAGTGGTAACTGGCAATTCATGATTTCTCTTATCCAGTACAGAAAGCTGCACTATTTTGCATGATAGATTCTAAACCTAGTTAACTAATTAAACAAGCCATAAGGATTAGCTAAGAAACATTTTTTCTAGCAACATGCAGCATAGCTAATAGCTTGGGAATTTACTTGTTAAAAATCAGACTAAAAGGCATAGTGAGAGTCTTGAAGAATCATGTATTGCAAAGTTGATCTACATTGTTCTTCAGACATATCCACATAATTTTCTCCCAATGAGCAGTTTTCCGTATGATCCGTGTCATTCCTGCAGCTAGGCCCTGCATCATCTTCATGCTCTTGACACATTTTCCTTTTTTATCCAGGGATCAACTTTCTTCAAAATATTCCAAGATAGGGTTTCTGTTATGACCAGAAGCCATGACAGTTTTTCTGTGGCAAAACTGTAGGGCAGGGCTCAGCAACCTATGGCATTCATGCTGTAAGTGGCACATGAGTCAATTTTTAGGGGCACACACAGCAGGAGCTCAGCCCCGCTCCCCCCCCCACCTCCCTGCAGTGGCTGCAGCCTTGTGGTCGCCATGCAGCTGCAGGCTGGAGAACCAGCTCTGGTTTCCAGCTGGAAGGACAAGCAGGGGGGACAGGGGAGGTGTGGGCACATAGAGCCAGAGCGGCCCAGCAAGCTGAGTGGATTGCATGATCCTGCACTGAGCTCCGTGTCCCTGGGGCTGCCCCTGCCTCGCCTTGGCATGCAGCTCCCAGGAGCGACAGGGTAAACTACCCCCCCACCCTTGTTACAGGCTCTGCTCCCTGCTCTGGGAGGGGGTGGGGCTGGAACTACTCTGCAGATGTGGGGTGGGGTGGTCAGTCACAAGTTGCTGCCTCCTCCATGGGGTGCCAGGGCCCAGGCTGCGCTGCTCCCCATGGGGTGTGTGCAGGGAAGGGGAGATCCTTTCCCAGCGCCCCACTGCACCCAGCTGGGCTGGAACTAGACCTGAGCAGCCCCTGGCTTTTCCCACCCCAGCACCACAGTCTGACTCTGTCTCCCCCTGCCCCTCCTCACCCCAGCACTGCTCCCGGGGGCTGTGAGTTCCGGTACTGCTGCATCGCCAGTGTGCACACTAGGGGCACAGGGATGTGGAAGTGAGGGGGGGGTGAAGGAGGAAGCAGGGGCAGGGGTCACACTGAGGGGGGTGGTGCAATGCAGAGGATCAGGCTGGGGGGGGGATCATGGGGCTGAGGGGAGGGAGCTGGAGCAGAGGGAAGATGTGAGGGGGGATACAATTTTACTTTGCAGAAGCCGTACTTTCCTTTACTCCCCATTTCTTTGTCTCCCTCCCCAACTAGTTATTTGGCTGTATTCTCACCCTCTCAACTTTTCTGTGTTACTCCCCCATCCCCACCCATACCTCTCCTGTTGCCAAACTCCCATCCAGACCATGCCCTCCTCACCCCCTCCTGCACCCCACCTCCTGCCCAGATCCTGCATCTCTATACCACTCACTGGCAGCCCTGTTCCATACATTGAACCCCTCTTTTTTGTCCCCACCCCAAAGCCTAAGGAGGTCCACAAAATCCAGGAACTCCAAAACCCCAGAAAAGTAAATCTGGTCTATGGGAAGCCCTGAACCTCAGTCCTCCCTTCCCTTTCCCATAATCTGTGGGGGCTGGAGCACCAGAAGAGTTAGGTTGAGTTGGGGACCACAGAAGTGAGGGTTGGAGGAGTTTTTAGAGGATGTTGGGGATTTGTTTGGGGTTTTTTTGTTTGTTTTTTGCTTCTCACTTGTATAGACCCCAACTGATTTTTCTGTGGGTCAGTGGCACCCAACCCCTCCAAAAAAAGATTCCCCACCTCTGCCATAAATTAAGGAAACACTGAAACCTTTTGTGTTGGGAGATATTTTAGTTTATCAAAATTTTAAATAAAGTAATATGAGAAAGTTAATATGCTTAATCTGTTTAATAATTTAAATTAAACCATTCTCCCTAGCTGCAGCTGGTTCAGAAAATGTGGTCACCATACCCAACCTGCCCCTGCCCATCCCCACCCCCACCCCCACCACGCAAATCCGTAAATAGAAGTGAATAAGTTAAATCTTGGCACACCACTTCTGAAAGGTTGCCAACCCCTGCTGTAGGGGAATATAGGAAGCTTTGTGTGCTGAATAATGTCTTCCCTTTTTTCTTCCAGTACACGCCATTCTTCACTTCTATGGTGCCTCCATCCTTTTATACGTATTGTCTCTTGACACCATTTTAACTAACTCTGCCGTGTTTGGCACAGGTCTACACTACATAAGCACAGAACAAAAACAATCCTATCCAGGCTGTTTGTCTTTGCACATGTTAGTCTGCTTAGAAACAGAAACTGAAAGCCAGAACTTTCCAGAAGCAAGAGCAGGCTGTTAGGCTGGACAAACTAGAACAGGGGTGGGGAATCTTTTTTTGGTCAGGGGCCACTAACCCACAGGAAAAAAAAAAAAAATCAGTTGGGGCCGCATACAAGTGACAAGCCAAACAAAAAACAGAAAGACCCTCACTGACGTGGCCCCAGGCTGAGAAGGAGAAGAAGAAAAACACACACCACCTTCCCCTTGCACATCAGAACCTGGAGGGGGGGGGGGGAGAAGGTTGTGTGTGCTCCAACCCCATGGAGCACCATCGCAAGCTCCCCAATCCTGTGGAGGAGCCCCCAAACCTTGGGGCCTTAGGTTTCCTGCCCCCGGACTAAAGCCATTAATTCATTTTTCTGAGACTGAAAGTTTGTGATGAGATTTAATTGTAAAATTTTTAAATGAGACATTTAGTATTTTATTGAGGATTTAAAAAAAAAAAAAATCAAAAAAATCCAACTGAACACAAAAAGTCTGATTTAAAAAAAATGTTCTCTGTAACCACAATAACCCTGTGATATACAAAGTGGTACTAAATTAAGACGATGTTTACTTCCCATGTTATTTGAACACCAATTAATTCCTCAGACCCTTCTAGGCACCTTTGCCCCACACCCTACCCCAATGCAATACCTGATTTATCATCAAAACTTATTTTTGTGGTTCTTTGACCCATTTTAGCGGATGCAACAGTTTTCATAGACAAGCCAATCTGAATTAACTGTACAGGTATAAAAGACACTGAATCAAATGCTTTACTGAAAGCCAGACACATATCTTCTGTATTTCTTATACCCACAAAGGACCCAACCCTGAAAGACATTTATATACATGCCAGTAACTTCATGAACATGAATAATTCCACTGAATTCACATTCGAAGCACACAACTTTACTTATGTGTTTGCACAGAGCTCGATTAATCAATTCTCAAACCCACCCACTCCCAAAAAAACCAAGGAAAAAAAGTTTTATGGCACGTCCCTTTTAAATTAAATTTTTACCAAGCATATTCCATTTAACTTTACTTACAGATTATACATCTCAACATTAATTCTTATGAGATAGTACAGAGAGAGCTCCACAGTTTCCACACCTCCTGGGCCTTTTGAAAGAGTATTTACAAATCTGCTAAAACTGCATAATATAGTAACTCCCTCCATCTCATAGGCAATTATCCTCTCTCAGTTACTTAATCAATTATAAACTACAGAGTTACCCACATTAAGCACATATATTCTTCACTATAAAAGGAAATGCTTCTAAATATTTATTCTTTAAACTAAACCTATGACATTTTGACCTTCTGAAATTATATATAATGAAATACAATGCAAGACTTAGAAATAATGAAAAAATTTAAATTCTAAAAATATCTGTTAGAAGAGGAACATATAATTTTCTAATCCTTTATAGGGATAATGTTAACCTCATGATATTATGAAAAGGCAGAGTATAACGTTTGAATATAAAACTATCCTACCATCACCCATCAAAGAAAGCTCTCTCTCTCTCTCTCTCTTTCTCTCTCTCTCTCTGTGTGTGTGTGTGCACAAACAGAAGATGCACACAAGAAAGAGGGAACATAAATAATGATTAAAACAAAGTTTCATCAAGTTAGAAAACAAGAAAAGTCTAATTCTTTAGGCCTAATAGTTTAAATGTTTGTAACATGTATATCCAACGAGCAGGTGAGGCCCACTGTTGACTGGGCAGTCATTTTGCATAGAGTACACTTACAGGAAAGTTCAATAAATGAAATATATGTAATCGAATATTGTATTAATGTTCTTTCAAAAAGCAAAAGAACAGTTTTAAACTGTTTCAACTTCAAGCATTATTCATTTTATTGAATACTTACCATACATAGTACATCTGAATCAGAAACTCGTAAAGCTTCCATTACTCTTTCTGTAACTAATTTGAGTTGTTTTGTGATTTGTGACGGTAAAAATTTTGTAAAATACAGTTCAATAGGTGACTCAATTTTAATTTTGTTAGCAAATATTTTATGAACTCTACTCATAATGGTCATGACTTTCTTCTGATGAAAAACAAAAATAATTATTTAAATCTTTCACCCAGCATATTCTGGTGTAAAAAGTAGTGCATTCAGCTAATTTAAGTGGCAGGATTGTTTATGCAAAATTTGTTATCTGTAGGTCATTGCAAAGTTTCACTTTATTTTGAACAAACAAATCTACAAACAAACTCTTCAAAATATATAAGATATGTTTCATACTCTTTCAGAACATTAACTGTTTCTTCTTTTTAAAAAAGTCAGATATAAATTAGTTGACTAGTCTTTAACATCCCTATCTGATAAGCATTTGCTTATCGGATAGTCCTTTGACTAGTCGATTCCCCCCCGCCTTGCTGCCTCTATGACAATATTTCTCAAACTTTTTAAGACCAAGGAACACCAAACAATTTTTTTTATGAGGAACACCAAGGATTTTTTGTTTGGGGCGGGGAGGAGGGAGTTCTTCAGAAGGAAAAAAGGTCGCCTGCCCCTTTAAGGGCAGCCATTTTGAATTCTGCTGTTCTCTGTGGCACACCTCCGACTGCTCTATAAGAGAGGCAGCAAAGGGGGGGCGCGGAGAAGGGGTACTTCAAAGTGGCAGCGCCACACAGCTGTGCAGCGCTACCGCTTTGAAACCCCCAGGTGATGTTTCAAAGGGGCAGTGGAGCCTGGGGTCAGCTGGGGGAATCCCCAGCTGATCCCGGGCTCCACACAGCACTTCACCAGAAACTGGGACGGGTTCCGGCAAAGTGCTGTGCGGAATCAGTGGCATGCAGCATAGCATAGAGCCCGGGGTCAGCGGGGGACTCTGAGTCCTCCACTGACCCTGGGCTCCATGGCTTTGAAATGCAGCCCGGAGTTAGCGGGACTTCACCTGGAATTCTGCATTCCACTTTTGAAATGTACGAGAGCCCCAGCGGGGGCTCTTGTACATTTCAAAGGAGGAATGCGGAAGTGCCTATCAACTAGTCGATGGAAATTCCGTCGACTAGTCAATTAACCGCATTTTAACATCCTTAGTATAAATGATATTTTCACAAATCAGAAAGTGACCAGTGTATGATTATTTTCAATGTTCTTCCCATAGATGTATTTAAATCTACTTTCATGTGTATTTTCTGTAATTCCCGCTTAAAAAGATCTAGATGTTTGGCCGGCACCACTTAAGGCACCCTCACACACTTAATGTGACATATTGCTAATTCCAAATTACAACTAAGACTGTTCACCTGACAGCGCTATACAATTCTGAGTGGAAAAAGCAAACTGTTTTTAATCTTTATAAGAATATATATGTATACATTTGAAGTTTCTCTTATTTTCATCACTTGAAAGCACAATAGTTTCTTTATTCAACAGAATGAAGAACATAGAAAGCAGTTCTTTCTAAACTTACTTAAGCTTGTTGCTTAGGTTTCCATTATCTCCTAGAACCAATATTTTCCCCCCTCACCCCCACTCTGTTCTAAAATTTGATTTGTCAATTTCACATGCATTCATTTTTTTGATTGTATCACTTTGGTATATATGGTTGTGCCGATTTTCTTCCACATATTGATCTGAGGAAGTGGGTCTGGCCCACGAAAGCTCATCACCTAATAAACCATCCTGTTAGTCTTTAAAGTGCTACATAGTTCTGTCTTTAGTTCCTTATTTAGGCATCTAAAAACACAGCCAATTTTCAGGAATACAGATCAGTTATGGAAGAGGTCAGACACGCTGAGCACCCAAAATAGCTCACTTAAACCAATAATTTTAGGCCCCCACATTTCAAAATGTGAACTAAGATATTAATGAATTCTTATTATTTGTTCCTTTGTTTACTATCCTTGAACATCATCATCAAAAGAGATTTGTGGAACTACAGTGGAAGTTAAAGACTGTTCAAGATTGAAAAATTTGATGTAAAAGAAACAAAGCTGAGCTCTGGGTCTGAAAATTGAATCATGCAGAAAGACCTCCGCAAATTCATTTCCAGCAATTAAATATGGACTTAGGAGCCTAAACTTAATTGCTTAAATAGAAGTAGCCTGATTTTCAGAACCACCATGGCACCCACTAAGGTGAACAAGCTTCTCTGAAAATCAGGATAGATCTATTTTCAGTACCTAAATATAGATTTAGGCACTCAACCCTGGACACCCATGTTTGACACCATGTAGCCTTGTTATTAAAATAATAGCTACCTTATATATTTGGAGTGTTTCAGGGATGGAAAGACAGGAAAAAAAGAGTACAAAACCCACAGGATATGCAATTGTGACCAAAAAGCAAATAGGTCATATTAACGAACATTCTTCTGTGAACAAAAGTTTTATATTTTTGTAACTGTTACAGCAGCTCAGTGCTGAGACATGCCAAACCTGAACTGTACCTCTATTGCACCAGGTTGCTATGACTCTAAAAATACTTCAGATACTAGGTCCTAAAAGTGCTAGAGGTCCCAGTAATGAATCAGACATGTGGCTATTTTACCAGGATTGGCAGAAAGGGGAAGATTGCAAAACACCCTATGTACAGTGGCTTAATGGTTCCAATTTAAGGTAAAATATTTGTGGTTACTATTTGGGCCCTTTTGGGGACCAGGGGGCACTCCATTGTGTCTAGTGTTCTCTCTCCAACCCAGTCTATGCTGCAGGGAAATAGAGCTTGAAGGTTTCCAGACCATGATCAGTTACCTATCCCTCTCCACCGGACCTCTCTGCACTAGTTTCATGCCCAGTCGCTGCTGTTTCTTCACAGCCCGGACCCGGACCTGAATTTGACTGCGATCTCCACTAGTCACAGCCTGTTCACACAGTCCCCTGGCTATTAATGCAGCTAACTCTGCATAAGGGTCTCCAGAAGTTTCACTTCCATTCAGATTCCCCGCTACTCCCAGTTTGCCATGGGGCTACCACTTCCCCTCAGAATAAGATTAATTCCTGGGGTAGGATGATACATAGGAGTTTCCACCCTCTCCTAACGAAGGTACGAGGTTGCTCCTGCATGCCCACCCTGCAAGGTTCTAGTTGAGTGGGAAGGGCGCTTATGGGAATGGTAGTTTCTCGTGTAGCTACTGACTGCCCTTTGGAAATGGTACATCCTCACTTTCAGCACGAATCTACACAGAAGTCTTATTGTCAGTGGGGTCTCTGCATGCTGAAGTTCCCCCTTAGCTCTGGAGGGAGGTGTTTTGTTCACTCAAACACCCCCCCCCCCAGAATAGGGGACTCCATTTCCCATACTGGCCATTCTATTTCAGTTATAGGTTCACCCTTCTTTAGGATAGGCTATCCTGGAGAGGTGACCTCAAGGGATTCTGTGTCTTCATCAAACTCAGTTCCCTCTGACAGGTCCATAGCTGGATATGTTGTACCAGAGCCTGGCTCTGCACAATGGGATACATGCCAACACTCACCTCAATCTGGTCTTTGCTGACTGTGGCTCTTTGCCATTTACCCAGTCCTGCTTTGGCATATAAGTGAGACCTTCAAGTTGGATCAGTAGTCAGGTAAGATTTTAACTTGTTAATGCAGGACAAAAAACTGTTCCCACCCAGGATGGGATGATAGTTCAGAGAGTACCTCGGACATCTGGCTGCCAGTATGGGCCTATTGGAATTTAGCACTTTGTCTTGCCCAAATCAACCTATTCTCCTGGTAATGTCTACCCTTCCATCACAGTGTTTTTTCTTTCTCTGGGTGGCCCAGCATGTGTTAGGTCAGTGGTTCCCAAACTTTTCGGCATCACGCCCCCTTTTTGATTTTTGAGAGACCCTCACGCCCCTCCCCCCAAAATAGCAGCAAAACTTGGCGTGGGATTGACGGGTATGTGTGTGGCTGGGTCGCCTTGTGCCCCCCTTGGAATTTCTTCACTCTCCCCCCCAGGGGGGCACGCCCCCCAGTTTGGGAACCCATGTGTTACGTACTCTGTGGTACCCTTCTT
The DNA here is from genome assembly GCA_032595735.1 of Pelochelys cantorii. Classification (NCBI taxonomy): domain Eukaryota; kingdom Metazoa; phylum Chordata; order Testudines; family Trionychidae; genus Pelochelys; species Pelochelys cantorii. Next base: position 58,898,372 of record CM064328.1, on the reverse strand, counting down.
ACACATGTGCCCCATCTAGCAACTCAACTACAAATCATACTAAACTGAGAAGAGTTGCAAGTGCTTTGGAAGATAGTGTTAAAATTCAAAATCATATGACCAAACTGAAGAAATATAGTCTGAAGTAAATAGCTCGAAATTCAATAAGGACAAAAGCAAAGAACTCCAAGTAGAAGCAACAAGTAGTTGCACACATACAAAATGGGATGTGACTGCCTACAAAGGAGTTCTGCAGAAAAAGGATCTGGGAGATCATACAGGATCCCAAACTAAATATAAGGCAACAGAGTAACACTGTTACAAATAAAGCAAACATCCTTCTGGGATGCATTAGCAAGAGTGATGTAAGCAAGGAACAAGAGTAATTCTTCTACTTTATTCCATGCTAAGAAGACATCAGTTGCAGTACTGTGTCCAGTTACAGGCACTGCATTTCAAGAAGGATGTGGACAAATTGGAGAAAGTCCAGAAAAGAGCAACAAAAATGATTAAAGGTCTAGAAAACTTTAGCTCTGAGGAAGGAGGAAAAAAATGGGTTTGTTTGGTCTGGAGAAGAGAAGACTGAGGAGAAGTAGTAATAGTTTTCAAGTACATAAAAGGTTGTTACAAGGAGGAGGAAGAAAAATTGTTCTTGTTCAACTCTGGGAATAGGACAAAAGCAATGGGCTTTCATTGCAAGGGAGGTTTAGGTTGGAAACTAGGAAAAGCTTCCTAACTGTCCAGGTAGGAAAGCACTTCATAGAGGTTGTGGAATCTGTCACTGGAAGCTTTTAAGGGCAGGTTAGACAAATATCTGTCAAGGGGTGGTCTAGATAATGTTTAGTCCTGCCTTGAGTGTAGGGGACTGGACTAGACAACCTCCTCAGAGTCCCTTCCAGTGATTTTGTGATCTTCTACTGTTACAACCACAGAAATGCATCTGTTTAAAAAGCACAAAATAATGCAATACCGTTTCCAACAGTAAATGAATTCAAGTCATAGGACAATTTATGGGACTGAGAACAATTAACCAAGGTACAAATTAGCCAGGACCAGGACACTGAGATTAAATATCCCTACTTTGGGAAAAGCACCATGGAGCTTGAGATAGAACATACGTTTTTATCTCATGTAGAAGAGAGCACCTCAAACATCAGTGCCTCTTTCATTATGCTGGGGCACTTGTTCAGATGTGACAGTCTGAGAGTCACCCCTTGAATCAACACCATGTCCTGCTGCTCTTGGGTAGAGGCCTTCAGGGAATACTGAAGTAACACACAGGCTTGGTCTGCGGCTGAAAAAAAAAAAAAAATCACCGCTTGGGGACATCTTTGACCTCTCTAATTACATATGTGGACAAACCACCCTTAGTACCTTGAAGGTATGCTGAATTAAAAAAATATGGAAGCAATATAATCCTACAAAATGTGACTTCCAAGAGACACCATAACTGACAATTTTCAGTAAAACGTAATTTCAAACTATTTTGCTACAACAATGTTCACATAGACCTCAGAGTAGGACAAAGCTATACAAAACTAGTGCTTTTGGTACAATTGACACATTTCATTAAAGAATTAGAACTCAGTAATTGATTAATCAAAGCAAGCTTTTCATTACTAGCATTTGTTAGTATATTTTAGCACATCTGTTTCATTTACACACAGTACACTAATTTTGCGAGTGTCAACAAAACTGATATCCCAGAGTCTGAAATAATATTTTTCAATTGACTTGCTGCCCTGCTTTCAAATCCATTTTTTATCTATTGAGAAGAGGCAGTACTTTTTCTAAAATCCTTGTATATAAATGGATTATCTGTACCTATTCATTTTTTAAACTGGGAGATAATAATTTGTGATACCTGATGAACTGTGGCTGACAATATAATTTGCTTTACACTTTAACACATGGAAAAATGTTGTGAATGGCCTTACACTGATAATTCACCTAAACACTCTGAATGGGGAGGCTGTGTTGTTCAGGCTGAAATTCAATCAGAATTAATGGATGGGTGATGTGGGCTAAAGAGAGCAAGAAGTTAACAAAATGAATATATGTTTTAATAATTGTTATAAAAATTGTTATGGAGTCCATAGGTTGATTATAAGCATCACTTACAACATAATTACTGGAACAAAGTGCTTGAAGTTCTAGCACATCCCCTGACTTGAAATGGTTTCCACCATATGCAGGGTTTACAGTTTGATTCAATGTTTTTTAGCACCCCCACTATAAAAATTATTCCAGCACCCCTGGCTTATAACACCTTATACTGGTGTGTTTACAGCCACCCATAAATCTGTAATATAAGCATTTTACAGATATGGGTGTAACTTAATTAACCCTTTATAAAATATATATGAATTGTACTTTTAATATAAAAGGTGTGATCAAGTAACTTCCATCTGTTTTTATCCGGACATCTGAACAAAAATTATTTGTAACTATACTAAGAACAAAGCATCATCCAAGTATTTCCTTTGACACTCCACACTTCTACACTGCACTCCAACTAAAGGTAAAAAAACCCTAATTTTTGGCATTTTTGACTCTTTGAAGAGTCAAAACAAATTCTGCTCAAGTGTCACTTTTTTGGGAGAAGAAGGCTGGAGGGAGAGAGGAAGGCTCTATGACCTAGATCTGTGAAGGGGTTGAGGAGTTGAAAGAATCCTAGAAAAATCCATACACTGTTCTGTATTTCCTACAGTGGATGATGTGGAGTAAGGAAGGTCTGGGGCTACACATTTAACAGAGTAAATAAAATACTTGAAAAAAATACCATTCAGCTAGCACTGTGCATCCAGTGCGCTAAATGGAGGTCCTGTAAAAAGAATTATATGTAATCAAATTATTTAACACTGTATCATAATTTATAGGGCCAAATTAAGCCATTTAATAACTTCTAAACACATGCAGTCTTCATGCTTTAGCATAGTTTCAAAAAACAAACAAAAAAAACCCCACATACACACACACACACAACCAGTACATGCCCACATATTTTAAGTGAGTTTTTATAATTCTATAGAACCCTACCAAAGATGTTAACCCAAAATCCCTCGTTATTTCTGCTAAGCATACACCACAGTCTAACATCAATCCTACTGCCCTAGTTGGGATTTGGGATTACAATAAGTGTGCAAAGGACTTACACCTTTAATTAGTCACATGAGTATCCATTAAGTCATTTTCTTGCTTTGAAATAGTACTTTAGTGTCCAAAAGTGTTGTTTAAAAGATTTTTAAAAAATTCAAGCTGCAATTAGTCCTCACGTTTGGTTCAATCCCAAATAAAAAAAAATGAAAACAGGGTCAATCAGTATTGTCTTGTGGAGGGGGGATGGGGGGGAGACTCAATCCTAATTAAAGAGTGTAATCTCAACTAAACCATAGACACTTGTCTGACCTCAGACCAGTTACAGGAGTTCTTTATATTTCTCAACCATGATGCACAAATTTTACAGGCTCACAAATACTGCAATTTGATGATGATCATGTTAAAACCATTAAAAAAAATAACCATGCTGGCAACCAGACTTTTCATACTACTGTTGGAGTTTGTCATGGGACAGATTTTGGTTCCCCATTTCTTTATGGCTAATGCAAAGACATTTTTAGTGTACTTGTTTCATAGTTCTAAAAGAATTGCAAACAGCTTATATTGTATTTTTGAAAGTTCAGTTTAACTAGGGCTGGAGAACAACCAATACCACACAAATGCTCTAGTTTATCCCATGCATGCACACTATTCTCTTTGTGAAACGTTATATTCACTTCATTATGTGGTGTTGCAAGCAATCACACATGTGAAGGTCTAACTGGAAGAGTCCAGCACCCAACCTCTCTTTGTTTTATTGTGGTATTTGACATCAACTCAATATATTTTCACTTGCCCCTTCCATTCCCACAACCATAGTCCATCAGAGCTGGGATAGTAAACTAAAAGTAATTTCCAACCCTTGTTTGATAATGAAGGGATTCAGGTGCTGACTTCTTGAGTTACACACAGAAGAAAGAGTTAAAAGGACAAAAGGAAATGAGAACATGACTGGTCAATCAAGTAAGATAAAAAAGCATGCATAAAAACAAGTATGAATCTGGTTTTACTTCTGCATTTCCCACACACCCTTTCTGCAAATGTATTGGTTCATGGGTTCCCAAACTGGGGGCATGAAGAAATTCCAGGGGGGGCGCGAGGTGACCCAGCCTCCCCCCCATCAAGTTCTGCTGCCCTGTTCAGTTCCTTTTTTCTTTTCTTTTCTTGCTCAACAAGTTTTGCTTCTATTTGAGGGGGGTGGGGGAGGCATGAGGGTTTTCAAAAATCAAAGAGGGGGGCGTGATGCCAAAAAGTTTGGGAACCACTGTATTAGTCAGTCACATAGCTCCAGGAATGTGCAAACTGCAGTATTGGTTATCTGCAAATTTTTTTTTTTATTGGACACAGCTCTAACTTCCCCAACTAAACGAGTATTAAATTACATTTGTGTACTTAAATATTTGTTTTAACTAGGAAGTCCACTACAGAAAAAGAAATTACATAGCGAAATTTACTGGTAACGTTACAGTGAAATCATTTGTCTGCTATATCTATTCTAGTATAATTCCACCATATAAACACTGTATTTTGGAATAAAAGTGATTTTACTTCATCATTAGTCTGGAATAATTATTCCACCCTAGCTATGCCAGTCAATTTCCCCATGTGGACAAGCCTATAGTCTCACAACTTCCCATGAGTTTCTGGGCTTTCCAAGAACCAGAATTAATAAACACACTTAGCTTCAAGACTATTCATTCACACAAAGACTTACATTAAATTTACTTAATAAGCTTCCCTTTAATTGTGGGTTTAATTTTAAGACTAATTATGACAAAGAAAAAAGGAAAAAAAAAACTCTAGTTCTTATTTTGCAGACTTATTTCTCAAAGGCTAAGGACTTGTCTACACTTACAGCACTGCACATGCAACGCTCTAGCACTTAGGGTATGTCTACACTGCAACACTATTTCGAAATAACTAGCGCTATTCCAAAATAACTTAGTCTGCATCTATACAGCAATCAGTTATTTCGAAATAGTGTCAAAAATACTGTCAAGGTGGAGGACTTCTTACTCCGACTCCTGTAACCCTCACTGTATGAGGAATAAGGGAAGTCAGAGGAAGAGTGCTCTATTTCAAAGTAAGTGCTGTGTAAGACGCTCCCTATTCCAAAATAAGCTCTCTCTAAATAAGCTATGCAATTGACATAGCTCAATTTGCGGAGTTTATTTTGAGTTAAGCCCTACAGTGTAGACTCACCCTTAGTGAAGACACTATCTATGTCAATTGGTAAGTTCCTCCCACTGACATAGGTACCACAGTTCCAGTAGCTATGCTGACAGGAGAAGCCCTCCAATCTCTGAGCACTGTCTACATTGTGAACTCAGATGGTATAACTGTGTTGCTCAGGGGAGGAGAGATTTTCTACATCCCTGACTGATCTGATATACCATTTTAACGTAGACCAGGGCTACCTGAAACAATGCACAACAACAACAAAAATCTAAGCCTATTGCTTAGCTACAATGTGCTCCTCAACCACTGGCAAAGAAATCTCACTTAATTTTGCAGCCCACCAATGTATTTTTTAAGTTTAATACTGAAGACTCTCAAGAGGGCAAGAATGTAAAAATGTCAGGAAAGCATGAGAGCGCACTGTAAGGTTCCTAATGGAATGAGGAAGACTAACTTCAAAGTGCTTCCTCAAAACATGGTCTCATTATCAATCATTGTTTATGAAAGGCACCACACTGGCAGAGAAAAGGAGCATTTTAGGCCTGGACAAGAATGCACTGACACAGTGTGATGAAGAAAATGACACAGTATTTTTTTAAATTTAAGCCAAGTATATTAGTCCCTCAATTTCATGAGAAATACATCAACTCACGTTAAAAAAAATAAAAAGTGGAAATACTTCAGTAGCACACTGAATATTTTTATTGTACCCAAAATGCAACAAGGAACCAGTAAAAGACAAAAATGGAAGTCATAAGTGTGTGGAAATGATCATCTAATAGTTATTTAATTAAAATAGTTTTCAGATACAACCCTGATCAGCATTATAGGGAAGTCATATGCAGATATTCTGGACTTCTCCTATGTTGACCTAGTTTAATATTAAAAGACTGCAAGATTTTTTGTTGTTATTGGTTTATCATAGGGTGGTTGTGTTTTTTTTAAACACAGTATATTAGTGTCAAGTCTCTAATTACACTCTAGTAGTAACTGCAGTAAAGAGAAAAACACTCCAGGCCAGGATTTTCAAGAAGGCCTAAGCAAGTTAGCCTCCAACTCCCAAACCTGGTGGCTAACTGTCCTTTAGAAAACCCAGCCATAGTGAAAAATCTGGTAAGTCTGTTGTAACTGTCTGTAATAAATGAGCATTTTCAAAATACTACATTTTCCCCCCAGAAGCTCAGGCACTGGGTGTGTTAAAGATGAAAATAGTAATAATCAATATGCAAGTTTGTAAATCTGTACATTCCCTGCTTCCTGATATAAAAGATAGGAATTCCCATATCAGATCAGACAAGTGGTTCATCTTACTCCTGTGTCCTGCCTCCAAAAGTAGCCAGTACCAGATGTCTCAAAGAAAGTACAAGAAGCCCCATAGCAGACAATTATGGAAGTTAACATTTAAATGAATAGTGTTTCAGAGGGGGGCAAACAGTAAAAAGCAACAACATATGAAACATGTATTGCACTTTTGCCTGGATGTTTGGGGGTGGGGGGGTGTCACTGGGAACGGTGGCCAAGTGAAGCATCATTTCCCTCCCCTCAAATATAGCAGAGCCTCCATCCTGAAGAGAAGGGAGAAGGAAAAATAAAGTACAACAGAGCCTGGGAGGCAAATGAGGGATCCAAGTAAATTCCGGCAGTAGCAGCTCTGCAGAGGAAGGAAGGAAACACTGAGGCAGGAGGGAGGGAGGGGAAGTAGGGAGGGGAATACATTCGTTCAGTAAAAAAAAGTCTCCAAGCCCCACAAGGCAGAGACTCCGCAGAAGCAGCAGCTCCCTCTCCCTCCTCCCCAACCTCTTGCCTGTCTCTGGGGTGCAGCGCTCTGCTGTGTTGCACAGAGGAGTCTCCCATGGTGCTGTTTTTAAACTCTCTGCTGTTGTTGATACCATGTGTAAGCAGATCCCCCTGTGCTACACGGGGCCCTGTCGGTGCAGACTCCTGTCCTGATTGACACCAGAGTTGGTACATACGGGTCTGTCACAGGAGGCAAGGAGAAGGGTGTAGTTTGTTTTAAACATGGCTTTTCTCTCCCTTCCTCCTTTTACCTTGGAGCCATCACCGGGGCACCAAGCAAGGCAGAAAGCAGACTCAGCCGAGGGCACAATCAGCCAGGACACGGGGGGGTTTTCCCCCCAGAGATTGATGAGCTACTGCTTGGAGTTTGCAAGCAGGAAACTCCTCTGGGGGAGGCAAAAGCCGAAGCTGCAGCTGCTGCATTTTTTTCCGGTGGGGGTTGGGGGGGGGGGAGGGAGAGGAATCGGAGTTGTGACAGCGAGTTCGCATTCGAGAGGACAGGGCTCGCCACAAGGTTAGCAGAAGTAAGGAGCAAATCAATAAATCAGCGACCGGAGGGAAGGGCGGAAGATATTTGCAACAGGCAGTACAAATACCCAGACTCGAGAGCAATCAGCGGCGTCCCCCCCCCAAAAAAAAAAAAAATCGCCCCAGGCTTGCAGGCAACCCGAGGCAGAGCCTGCGAAGTGCAAGCGGGCGACAGGAATGCCCGACCACACACTGACGGCGGGCAGCGCGGCGCGTTACCTTTCTCTTCGGCATAATGTCCCTGCCCTGGGCTGCGAAAGTAAAGCAACGAGCAAGCTCCTGCACAAGCGCAGACAGACCCCTCCTCCCGCAGCGGCGGTGGCAAGGCGATCGCTGATCCACGCTGCTGCGCGCCCGCCCGCCCGGCCGCCGCTCCGCTGCTGCGCACGCCGCACGCTCGCTCGCTCGCTGCCGCTGCGCCGCTGACACCCGAGAGCCCCCTGCCACAGGCGCCCCGCGCGGCTCCCGAGAGGCGAGAACGGGGCAGCTCTTCTGTCTGATTGGCTCCCCAATTCTGTAGCCCCCGCCCCCTTCTGAAGGGAGCAGTGTGATCGGGGGAAGTCCGTGTGGTTCAGATGCAGGGCACGCCGGGGGGAGGGAGCCTTCGCTGATTGGGTGGCCGCAGGTCCCCAACTAGCCAAACAGAAGTGGGGCGGCCCGGGGCAGGGAGCTGGGGAGCAAGTGGGGCACCGTCGGGTGCTGTGTCCAACATGTAATGAGATTTCTGCGCCTTTCACTACACACAGTGTAGTTACAAGTGTATCTGGCAAGGTATTGCCTGAGTAACAAATGCCACCCATCAAACAGGGACCACTCCCCAAAGCATCTTTGGATTTGCCAGGCACCTACATATTCGTACATAAAATGGCTTTCCTCTCGTCCATCCCAGTTGTTCCCCTTCTTTGATGGCCTTTACATCTTCACCTATTGTTCTTCTTGAGTGCTGCAGCTCTCTTCCACTTCCCTCAGCCTCTCCCTCCTTTTTTTCTCTTTCCCCTGCCCCTCATATCCACTCAGAGTGTGCCCTTCATGCCACTGTCCTTTCTGTCTGCAACGTTTTTTGCTTTGTGTACATCCATTTGCTGGTCAGTCTTCAGCCCTTCACACCATAGGCCAATTCTCCATTCTCTCCCATGAAATCTCCATTTGCCCCACCAGTCTGTCCTCTCATTAATTTAATAATCTACACTTCTCTTTAATTCCCAGTTTGTCTTCTTCCTCCGAATTTCTTTGGTTCTTGCCCTCTTTCCCCGCCCCTTTGAACAATTCTTACTCCACACAATTTTATTCCATTTTGTCTTTTACTCCAATCTATTTAATTCTGAGCTATAAGGGGAAGGTAAATCTGAGAGGGCAATAGGAGGGCAGTGGAAAAAACAGAGGGAGGGTTCGTTTGAGGTTAAGGACTTGAGTTTCTTTTTGGTGGGTGGAAAAGAAAGGTGAGAAATGGTGAGAGTGCAGTTCGGACTGCGGCAGTACTGATGGTGATCCTGTGTGGGAAGAGGGCAAAATTCCAGGCACAGGAGAAGAAGAGGAGAAGCTTTTGAAAATTACAGACGTGAAGCTATTTGCAAGGGGCTAAGATGCTAGTGCAATGCTATTTCTGTCAGAGCCAACAGACAAGGAAATTCTTTCTACCTATTGCAGGCCTGATGGAAGGCTAGCACCACAGTGGGAAACCACACTACTGTCATTGGAGTTCCAGTTTGAACAACCCTACAGGATTTTTTTTTCTTCTATATATTCCCCAGAGTTTTTTCTAGACAAGTTTTTATCATTGCAAGTATAAAGACTCTGTGCATAAAGGTTTATTTTAGTGGTAACACATTGAAACAAAATAATGGCACTGAATTATAATATCATAGAAGTGTACGCAGGGGCGGCCCTAGACTAGCTGCCAGCAACTGGAGCCCTAGGCGAACCATGCAATCGGTGCCCCCACCTCCAAACCCCTCAATGATATTGCGCCACCATTTGGTGCCCCATTTAACTTGGTGCCCTAGGCTACCGCCTAGTTTGCCTATATGGACGGGCCGCCCCTGAGTGTATGACAGGAAGGCACCTCAATAGGTCATATAATGTAGTCCTCTGCACACAAAAGGTCCGTCCTTACCCTCAGCCTTCCTATGTCTATTATCCCTTCTCCTAACACAGGGAACTTTTTTTCAGCCTGGCTGGCCTACATCTTCTGGCAGGGTGTTCCTTTTCTATAGTGAAAGTCCATCCTTGTCTCAAGTGACAGAGATTGCCTCTGAGAAAAGAGTACTGATTTGAAGATTTTGATTGGAGTCCCTGTAATGGGGTGCACTCACCCCCACACTGGACAGGGGAGGGTAAACCCTGTATTGAGAGCTGAGAAAGCCGCATCCCTTTTGCTGTACTAGGCATGCTCCAGGTGCACAGGTATAAAAGAAAGCAGCTCAGCTCAGTGGGGGCTGACAGCAGGAGGGAGAGGATGTGTACTGGCTGTTTCAGATAAGCTGCTACAGAAACCCACAGATGATTACCTTGATTACCAGGCTGAAGGCAAGATGCTCCCAGAGACCTCATGGGGTTTGGAGATGCCAAGGAGAGGGCAGCCTATGGGCCAGGGAGGTGAGATAGAGGCCTGCACTGCAGCTGTGGGGACAGTAGCAGGAAGTAGCCCAGGGGACAAGGATGGCTAATTGGTGAGTGAGCTGATGCTGGAAGTCAGCATGTTTCAGCTGGTGCTTTACCTGCTGACTTAGTGGCTTGGGCTACAGCCTATAATAGGGCTGTGGGCTGGGCTCCAGTGGAGAGGGAGGGCCTGGATGGATTTCCCCTGCCCCTAATGGAAGATACAAACCTGTTCCTTATTTCCTGCATCTGGCTGTTGGGCCTCACTACCATGTGGAGTGGGGTGAGTTTATTGACTTGGGCTATTAGGCCATACTGGCTCACGAGTGAAGATGAACATATAGACACAGGTTGGGAAGGACAAAGCTGGGAATTTCATGCATGCTCCCCTATTCCCTAAGAGACAGGTATACTTGCCCTGCAGGCATGGTCTTCCCTAACCATGTCACAATCCCAGATACAAGATAAGATGAAAACTTAGCACTATACTACCGAGGTAGATAATGAAGACTAGCATGTCATAGGCCATGTTTTGACCATCCTTGTTTTCACTGATCTGAAAACTGTTTCTAATACTCTGTTTATATGGAGATAAGAGGATTTCCCCAGCATTGCTTGGTTCCTTACCTCAATTTAATTTTTGTTTTCTTCATTTAAATTATTATTCTAGGGTGAGGCTAGAGATGAGGGGATTGGACTCAATGACCTCCTGAGGTCTCTTCCAACCCTATGGTTCTATGAGGGTTTCAGGATACAGGCTGCCCTGGAGAGAGAGGATAATCCCAGCCCCATCTCACAGCAGCAGCTAGGAGCCAGGTGAGAAGTGCCTCTTCATGGCTACTGCAGCAGGCACAGCTGGGGAAGGGTGCATGTCCCCTGGCTGGGGGATAGACACATGTAAAAAGACTAAAAAGACGGAGAAACAAACAAACTCTCTAAAATACATAGTAGATAGTTGTCCACTCCTGCCCTCTGTTGCCCCAATGGGATATTTGTCCCAGTCTCATATCTGGCCCCTTGCTGCCCCCCTGTGGTCCTTCTACAGCAGGGGCAGACAAGATATGGCCCACGGGCTGGATTCAGTCTCCCAAGCTGTTTGATCCAGCCCAAGGCCCATCCTAACTTTCCAAAATCTTGGAGTGCCCCCTCCCCATCAAAAATTATTGCCTACCCCTGTATTAGCATTATTTCTGAGTTTTCTGGCATACTTCAAATTGTTATTTTGAAGCAAGCATTTTTATTAGCACCTGGTAGGAAGTTCTTTAACTCTGATTCTGTATTTACAGTTCTAATATTTCAGAGCATAAAATCTCTTGATTTATCAGTAGAGCCTACCATTTCTCAAGAGCAATATTCTAGAAATGTAAAAAATTATTTAGATTTGTTCAGGGCAACTTGTATTTGATCTAAAGTCCCTGGAAGTCAATGGAAAGATTCTCATTACCTTTCATTGGCTCTGGATCAGGCCCAAATACACTGAAGTGCTTAAATAGAAGAGGAAAAACTCAGCTAACTTCAGAGGTGGATATGGTTGTTAAGGAGATTTGTGAAAAAGATGACTTCTTAAAAGCTGTTCTGGCATTTAGTGTGTATGTGGCTACAGGAGGTGGCAAAGAAAAAGAAAGAACAAGTGAGTCCATTCTTTCATCTATTGCCTATATTAATAGCAGAAATGAGAATACAACAAATGTATTCATGCTTCTACCGAGTTTTTGACACCTTAGGAGAGATTTAATATAGAAAGAATTAGATAAATACAACTTTCTTCAAGGTGAAGATGACATATTTGGGATTTTTTAAAAGCATTCACAATTGTCACTGACTTCAGTGGGAGCTGAGTTAGGCCAATGCTAAGTGTGTCTGAAAATCCTGTCAAGTGCTGAGCTGAAAGAAACATGACAATTATCATACACAAACTGTTTCAGGTGTCATGTAGATGGTATCATGAGCTTTCGTGGGCACAGCCCACTTCTTCAGATGACCAGAGTGTTGGATGTCCAGAACTAAAATAAATAGGGGAGAAAAAAGTGGGGGAGGGGGGAGAAGAAAAGGAATGGGAGGGGGGGAAACAAGAATACCCACTACCTCTTCTTGTCCCCCCTCCCCCAGATTTCTTTTCTTCTTCCCTCCCGCCCCCTTCCTTCTCTCCTATTTATTTTAGTGCTGGACATCCAACACTCTGGTCATCTGAAGAAGTGGGCTGTGTCCACGAAAGCTCATGATACCATCTGCATGTTTTGTTAGTCTTTAAAGAACTGTCAAACACCTTCTCCTGGTCCAGGGACAGGAGGGCAAACTATAGACCATCCCTACACCCAAGCTCCATGAGATCTCAGACCATGTACAGATTATCAAAGATGCTGCAGCCTGGGACAGTGTAGGTCTGGTCGGGGTGGACCATGTCTGCCAGCATGGGCCGCAGTCTCAGCAAGATGGCTTTTGCTACAACTTTATAGTCCGTGCTAAGGAGTGAGACGGTGACAAGGTTGGGCCGAGGATGTCCCAGAACATGCGGCAGAACTCCACGGTCAGTCCGTCCATGCCGGGGTTTTGTTGGTGGGCATGAGATGGAGGGCTTCTGAGAACTTGGCCAGAGAGGCAGCGCTAGCCGGTCCTGGTCGCCTGTGCTGACTATTGGGAATTCAGTCCAGAGCTCTCTGCAGGCGTCGGCTTCGGTCGGATCCGGGCAGAATAAACTGGCGTAGAAGGCCCTGGCCCTTCCACCCATCTCTACCGGATCCATGAGGGGGGTGCCATCCTCCGCCAAGAGGCAGGTGATGTGCTTTTTGGCCCCCCTCATTTATTTTCCAGGGCATAGAAGAAGTGAGAGTCGTGATCCATCTTGGAAGCAGGTTCGAACAATGGCCCTGGGTTCGAACAATGGCCCGTGGCAAAAGAGCCGGGCGTGCACCTTTCCCATGTCCCACCATCACTGCGCCGAGGAAAAGGCAGGCCGCTGCCCCGCCAGGCCAGCCAGAACTCCCAGAAGGATGCCATGAAACCCATGTCCTCCAGCAGGCTATTGTTAAAGTGCCAGTAGGCTGGCCCCAGCCTCTCTGCACTTAGAGGCCTCCACAACCACCAAATGGTGGTCCGTGAATGGGGCCAGTGGGACACAGGAGAATTGGGTTCGTGCTAGGTGGAAGCATGATAAGTAAATGCAGTCCAACTGGGAGTGGCGCAACTGATTGTCCCCCACCCAGACGTAGGTGAATGCGGTGGTGTCGTCCGGGTGGTGTTCACACCAGACGTCCACCAGGGAGTGGCGGTCTACAATCTCTCTGAGGATGCCTGCCACAGCCTGGCAGTTCTTGAATCCTGAGCGGTCCCGGTCCTCATGGGTGGTGTTGAAGTCCCTGCCCAGGACCAGGCACTCGCAAGGATCCAGGGTACCGAGGAAAGTGGCCACCTGCTGATAAAAGGTCACTCGTTCCGGATCTGCATTCGGGGCATAGACATTGACCAAGTTCAACGTCAGCCCCTCCATGTGAGCCTGGACGTGCGGCAGGCAGCCCGGGACGACCTCAGCAAACCCCTGCACCTCGGCCGGAAGGCAGGGGAGAACAAGGTGATCACCCCAGTTGCATGGGCGCTGAGGTGACTGAAATATACCCTGTCCCCTCACTCCAGCTGCCAGCCAGCCTTGAAGGCTGGAGTCGTGTGGGTCTCCTGCAAGAAAATCACCAAATACCACCCCGCCGAAGCAAGGAGAGCACCTGGCTCCTGTGGAGACCCACCCTACAGCCCCGGCCATTTAATGTCGTGATGGTGGTGTACTTCATAGTGAGGGCTGGGGTGGATCTTCATGGGCAGGATGATCATCGGTCTCCCGCAGGTCCCGCAACAGACCGCTCCCTGACCCGCAGGCCAGAAGAGCATCATGAAATTTGTGGATCTGGCAGTAGGCCACGATGTCCTGCCTTTTGGTCCCTCTCCCCTCCTGCAAAAGGGCCTTTGTGGCCCAGAGGATAGAATGAAAATCCCCCCAGCGCTGAAGGGTGAGCTGCACCTTGTCTTTAGCCCCCCTGGGTATCTGCGAGGAATTGGCACAGCTCAGCCCTCAGCACCGAGGGGACCAGGTTAAAGGGTTTTTCCTCCAGCTGGGCCTCTGGATGGACTTCACAGGCAACTGAGACGGCCAAGCAGAGATCCAATCCCTGGCACAGTACCAAAAGCGATGGTGCCGCTGTGCCCGTCTCCAACCCTGGTGAGGGAGGGGACAGTGGAGGGAACAGGGAAGCCCCTAGGGGACTGGGAATGGAGGACAAGAAAATCACCCCCTGAGGGCCACTCGCAGATAGTGGGAATGAGATGGCCCCCATAGGGGTGGCAATGACAGAGGGATGGGGGAACAGTGGAAGGGAAGTGGGTGTCGTGGTAGGGGCAGAAAGGGGAATGGGGTCCGGATCGGGAGTAGACGTCAGGCCGGGAGCAGGAGTGAGGCTGGGGGGAGTGGGACTAGGAGTGGGGGCAGGACTGGGGCCAGGACCGTGAATAGGGGTGGGATCAGGACCGGGGATATAGACAGGAACAGGGAAAGGATCAAGATAGGGGAAGGGCCAGAGCTTACAAAGGCAGCAAAGGGGGAATCCCCCAGGTCTGGGCCACCAGGCTGCAGCGCCTCCTGAATGGGGTCGGGGACGGAGAGGACGGAGGTGGGGGGGGGGGAGCCCGTGCAGACACCGGGCTTGGATGGCTGGGTGGAGCATTTGTCTGAGGCCACAGTGTTGGTTACGATGGTTCCAGTTGCCGGGCCCCCAGCAGGAAGGGAGGGTAACCGCTCTGCCTCAAGGGTGGAAGGGGTGCCCACAAGCCCGGACACGGCTGCTCAGTGCCGGCTGTCACCCCAAGAGCTCAGCAGCCTCAGACAAGGCGGCTATTGTGGCTGGGCCATTGGGCAATATGAGGGGCGCCCCGAGGGTGAGAGTGGAGATGGCCACCTGGGGCATGATGGAGGGAAGAGGAGAAGGGGGCGGTGCTACTGAGTCACCGCCCAGACCGAGGCCCGTTGGCAAGGGGGGGTCAGACCCAGGGCCTCGATCGCCTTGAAGATGGAGCTAAAGTCCATCCCCACAACCCCAGAGTCATCCCTACCAGCCGCCGAGGCAGCAATTGCCTCGGTGGTGACAGGGGGCACGGATGGTAAAGGGGCCAGGGGAGCTCCATCAGAGGCCTCCTCGGGGATAGGCTCCATGAGGGGGATGGCGCCGACTCCCTCAGCTGCCATGGCATCCTCAGCTGGCGCCTCCTGCTGATGCTTGTCGGAGGCGGTGTCGACAGCGGTGGCCCCCCCCCTTAGTATTTTTGGTGGGCTTTCCCACCCTTCTCGTTGGAGGGGGGAGATTGAGCCTGCAGATTGTGGGCTCTGCACTTCCCCCCCCGAACAAGCGTCCAGCCCTCTGAGGTGGAGGTGGAGGACTGGTCAGCAGGGGCAGGGCCAGGAGGTGCAGAGAAACCTCTCCCTGGGGTGAGTCCTCTCCCTCACCCAGTGGCACCTATGCCACCTCTCCTCCTTGGGCCCCACCAAATCAGGTTGTACGGAGGTGGGGCCCGCCTGCTCGCCAGGACACACTGGGCGGAGGGGCAATCCCGGCACCTGAGCAGAGCCTTGGCAGTAGGAGATGGGGCAGTTGCAGAGGCCGAACTACCAGGGGGGCCGGAGGTGTTGGGGTCGGTGCCCTCCCAGGCCCCAGGGGGCCCGGACACCTCAGACCTGGCGAGGGGGCTGTCCCTCTGGACGTGCCCCATCGCCCAGCAGAGGAAGCACAGGGTCTCCCCTGAGAAGTAATGCACCCACAGGGCCCCCTAGTAGGGCACCAAGAAGGACCCCTCCCGTGCCTCCTCGCCACGTGCTGCTGGCAGTATTTGCAGCTGTACCTGCTGGCGGAAGGACAGGACATGGTGGAGGGCAGGGTGTGACGTAGTGGGGGTGCTGTCTGCTCTGTAACCAGGGGTTCCCCTGCGCTGTGATGCGTGATTCCCACTGACTCACCCACATGTGTATCAGCCCAGACACCTAGTCCCAACCTGAGCAGTTAGCAAAGCTCTTCCCAGGGGGAGAGACAAAGGAAAGGAGGTGGAGACGAACACCTGGCTGGGGGGCAGGCTCTGGGAGCAAGGCAGTTTCTGTCTAGAAAACATGAAGGGAACAGACTAAGCTGGGTGTTGAGGGTTGAGGGGGACGATGGATCCCTTAACCCAAGAGGTCTGAGGCACCCTGGCCCTGACTCCTGTAACCACATCACGTCTATGTTGTGCTGTATCCTGGAGGAGCAATAAACCCTCTCTATTCTACTGGCTGGCGGAGTCTGTTCTTGCGGCTATGGGGCTGCAGGATCCGGGGGAACCTCTATGCGCTGTCACACAGGGTCCTTGCAGCCCAATGGGAGAGAGCTGATGGTGGAAATAGGTTTCCCAGGGTAGAGAGGGCAGGCAACAGGGCAGCATTGGGAAAGAAGGGCAGGAAGGAGGTAAGGATGACCCATACGCGCAGGTCTTCTACCGGCTCAAGGGGCAGGTGCATGCCCCTCACCTCCAGGCCCCTCTCCACTGCCTTCTGGGTGGCGGCCTCTGAGGCAAGGAAGAACACCACCTTGCCGTACATTTTGGAGGCCACCACCGTGGCCAAGAACCCTCCCACCCTCGCCAATGCCCACACATATGTTTTGACGTGGGGCGAGGCGGGGACCAGGAGGCAGCAGATGCTATGCTTCCTGGTCAGGGTGGGGAAGGGTCCTCAGCCACCAGGGATGGAGCTGGAGGCAGCAGTCAGGGCAGAGGATGCAACGGCATGTGGGAGGACAGCTGTGGCCACCTCGACATACGCTCTGGGGGCTGCAGGTGGAACACCCCCAGAATCGGTGGGGGAAATGGCAGGGGAAGGAGAGGACGCGGCAGGTGTCAGGGCCGTGGCGGGCAGGGTGGCCTCAGCTGCGGGGGGGCTGGCCTTCTGGACTGGGCCTTTGCCCTTTTTCTTCTCCTGGCCCTTTTTACCGGCTGAGGTGGCGGTTCCCCCCGAATCGGGGGGAGAGTCGATCATGGCAGCAGCAGAGCCCAGGCCGGGGGTCAGGAGGTCAGCCGCAGTGGTCTTTGGGATCGGTGGCACCAGGGGAACCTTGGGGTCAACGGGGATAGGAGAAGGGGTGGGGATCTCCTCCATCACAGCGGGTGGGGTTGGAGGAGGCACAGATACTGGGGAAGGGGGGCAAGGGTCAACCACTCCTCCCCACCAAGCAACAGGTAGGGGAGGAGGTGGCAACAGGAAGGGAGGGGTAAGGGTAGGAGGGGTCAGGCTAACTACTGAGACGGAAGCAGGGGAGGAGGGCACTGAATTGGGGGGAACCAAGAGAGGGGGGCAGCAACGACTTCTCCCTGCTTAGCTGCAGGCAGAGGAGGAGGGCATTAGAGAAATGGGCAAGGACATGTGAAGGGAGGGGGCACAACTGGGAAGGTGGGGAAAGTGACCACTCCTCCCTGCATGGCTGGAGGCAGAGGAGAAGGGCGCTGATGGACAGGACAGGGGCAAGGCTACAGGTGCAGGGCGTGGGTGCCAGCTCCTCTGGCTGTACTGGAAAAGGGGAGGTCTACATCAACATCAAAGGGGGATGCAATGAATGGGGGGGGCACTAACTAAATGGGGAGGGAAGGGGCATGAGCGCTCAGGGAGGGGGCCAGGGTGCAGTGGGCAGTAGATGGGGCTAATAGGAGGCTGGGGAGAGGCAATAAACAGGAGCAGTGGGAGCTGCGGCTGGTGGGGCACTAGGAAAGGTAACAGCACAGCAAACTGACCAGTAGTGGGGGAGGGGCAGACGGGGGAACTATGTGGAGATCGGGGGGCAAACAAACTTTCAGGGGCTGGGCGGGGCAGGCAACAAACTAAGTTCCAGGGAGGGAAGGAGAAACAAACTGGGCTGCTAGGGCGGGGCAGGCAGCAGGCAGCGGGCAGGCCAGCTGCTGTGGTGGGGAAGCAGGGGGGGGCAAGGCAAGGGGTGGGGAAGGCCCCTCAGCCAAATGTAGCAGAAGGAGGGGGGCCAAGTCCAAGGAGGGGAGAGCACCCACAAGTGCTTGTGGGGCTCAGTCTCTCGCTTGCTGCTGTGCAGGTGGAAAAGGGGCAAGCTGCTAGCCCTGCCGAGGGGCAAAAAGCAAGTCCATGTGTTAACAGAGGGTGGTGCTGTGTACATAAACATAGACGGTATGTCTAGATTACATGCCTCTGCCGACAAAGGCATGTAAAATAGGCTACACAACATAGTCAATGAAGCTGGGATTTAAATATCCCCGGCTTCATTAAAATAAAAATGGCTGCCGCGCTGTGCCGGCTCAGCTGATCGTTGGCACAGTGCGTGAGTCAAGACGCAGATCAGTCGACAGGGGAAGCCTTTGTTGACCACTCTGTTATGCCTCGTGGAAGGAGGTTTACAGAAGCAGTTGACAAAGGCTTCCCCTGTTGACCGATCCACGTCTTGACTCGCACACTGTGCCAACGATCAGCTGAGCCGGCACAGCGTGGCAGCCATTTTTATTTTAATGAAGCCGGGGATATTTAAATCCCGGCTTCATTGACTATGTCGGGTAGCCTATTTTACAATCCTCTGTCAGCAGAGGCATGTAATCTAGACATACCCATAGTGCTGTGTCTCTCTCAATCTGTTATAAAAAAAACCCAACACATTTCACTGAATACAATTCTCCCTCTGGGGAGAGTATGAGAGAACAAACATGTGACAGATGTAAGTCACATTGCTTAACACACTACTGGAAGGTGCTCAGATGCTATGGTGACAGGAGTGGCATAAGAATTTACATACAATCATTAAGATTATGCCATTACTATTCTGCTAGTAATGAAGTACGGACTTTTAAAAATTAAATCTTTGGTGTGAGAGTGCTGGGAATCAACAGCTGTAAGGATCCACGGGTGTAGATTCCAGTCTACAGTGCCTGAGACAGTTGACATTCCCTGCATGGCCACTGGGAGGCCCTACTGAACTCTATCCAGGGAACACTGTGGATATTCTGTGCTGCGTGAAGTACAGCCTGAAGGATCCAGAGTGACAGCACTCTGTGGTACTCTAGCTCATTTGTCTCAGGAAGTTGTATAGGTAACAACACATTTGAACCTGTTGTTATGCCAGAACTCACCTTGCTTCCTGATCAGCAGCCTCTGACCTTGACAACCTGATTCCAGCCTGATGCTACCTCTGATTTCTGGTCTTTGACCCTAGTCTGAGTCTGACTCTTCGGCTATGTCTGTACTGCTTCCTTCTTGCGCAAAAGCCTATGCAAATGAAGCACAGATTAGCATATTGCCACGCTTCATCTGCATAATTAATTAGGGTCTGTTTTTGCATAAGAGGCTTTTGCGCAAAAAGGAGCTGTGTAGATGGCTCCTTTTTGTGCAAAAACCCCTCTTGTGCAAGAGCCATTCTTCCTCATTTTTTCATGGCTGTCCTTGAGCTGTGAACACCAGCCCTGCTGTGATAGCTAGGCCAGACCACTTATGCCTTGGTCTCTCACACTTTGCCCACATCACCTTTGACCCTCTCTGGGAAAGCCCCCTTAGGAGGGATATGGAAAGGGTCCAGGAAGAGAAGCCCATGCTCCAGCTGTGGGATAGGCCTCTGAACAGGATTCAGCATTACCCCATCTAAACTTTTTGATGGGAATCACCAGAAGTTCAGAAGGTTCCCTGAACCAAATACCATCTCCTTTTCCAGCTCTGCCCTTGAATGTATCTCACTGACCAGGCCATAGTGAGGCTGATGATCAGTATGTGAACTGAAGAAGCAGTGGATTGCTGGAGCAGGGACAACCTAGTGTTAGCCAAGTGGTATGCCTTCCTAAGAGCATTTCCTGCAGTTTTGACTGACCCTCATTGTACTTGCTTAGCAGAAGCCACACTGTGAAGGCCTCAACTGCCTCATATGCTACTCATATGCCGGCTCCCCCCAGCACTGGCTCCTGCAAGGAGGGGGAATGCAGGTACTTGACTCCACATTAGGTATTCTGCAGCATTATCCCCATTTTGAAGATGGGGAATTGAGCCACAGCGATTGAGTAAATCTACACTACAATGTAAGCTCAGGGTTCAAACCTGGGATCAAGCCTAACCCTTCCTCTGTATACACAAGCTGTACTAACTTGGGGCTCAGATCCAGGATCCCAGGACTCCATGGGATGCATAGGCTGAGTCAAGTAGAGACCCAGGGTTCAAGTCCTGTTGGTCTGCAGTGTGGATGCAGCCTCAGTGGAATCATTCTCTGGGAGTCCATAAAAAGTATTCTCTGGACAGCTAAGTTTGGGAGACAGTCAAGTTTTTCCACCGAGTTTTAACCAAGGGCTAGGGCAGCCAACTTTTGGTAAGGCACTAGGAAGCTGACAGGCTCATGTAATACCATATAGACTCTGAAGCCTCATTTTAGAATCCAAGGTTCAACAATTCCTAATCTAGGGTTACAAATGAGTATAGGTGTACAAGCCCTAGGTAACCAAATTCAGGGTAGAGGTGAGGATACTAGATCCCCTTGACATAATAGAAAGGCTAACGGTAAGTTCTCCTTAATGGCTCTGGAATGCCCTCTGACTTCTGAGCTATTGCAGACTAGATTTGCCAACTTTCTGGGCATGCTGATAGACAAAAACAGCTTCTGCATTTGTGTCATTTTATCACCTGGCTTTTGAAGAACAAAGGGAAGATTGATATATAGGTTCATGTATGGGAGAATTAGTATTTGGTGCATGATGCTACTTGGTAGAAGGTATGAACTAATTGTCTTGCCTTTTTGTTTTTAAAAATTTTAAATAACTGTCAGAGTACCCCAGAACCTGCATATGAGCATTGTTAATGGAGTACAAAATCAAAATTAAATAAAACAGACAGATAAAATTGTCTTTTCTTTGTTTCACAAACTCTGAAGTAAAACAAAAAAAGCAGTCATGTAGCACTTTAAAGACTAACAAGATGGTTTATTAGGTGATTAGCTTTCATGGGGCAGACCCACTTCTTCAGATCATATTCTGAAAGTGAAATGGCATGACCATTATATAACAGAGGGATACAGTGAAGAAGTAAACAATTCAGCTATATAGAATAGAAGGTAGGGGCGAGGGGATGAGGAAGAGACAAGGAAGGAGGAAATTGCTGAAGTGTTTGGGCTTGTTTTTCAGATTAGCAACCACAGCCATGACTGGCCAAATTCAGTGCTCTGCTACATAGTTGTTAGTGGCTGTAAGAATAGAGCAATACAGAGTCCCTGCATAATCACGGGCGTGTGCGCGCACACGCACGCACACACACACACACACACACACAGAGCAAAGAAACAGACCCATCCTAAAATAGCTTTTACAATCTGAGTTCAAGATGACAGGCAGCTGGTAGACACAAGAGGATTGTGAGATTCCTTTATTCCAAGCAAACATTTTTAAAACAAAATTGTGCATTTGGTTTACTAAAGTAATATTTGATACAGCAATGCCTGTGTACAAAACTGTTCACTCCTTTCAGCTGATGTTTGTTCTGAAAATGCAAACAGCACAATAATTTTGTCTGATTTTTAAACTGATTAGTTTCATAATTTTGCCCCATAATCAAAACTATCATTCTTTTTCTAACTTTGGATTGTTATGACTAATCAAGAGCTTGACTAGTGATAACATCTAACTCAACATCAGGAGAAAGATAAATAGGAATTTCCAATGTCCTACACTGATGCAAATATCAGGTCAACAGCCATGATTTGTGATACTTCATACCTGTTTCTTCTCCTTCTTTGGCAAGGTGCAAATTTTATACATAACTAGATGGTGCTTTATCCTGTCGTGAGGGCAGGGGACTGGACTTGATGACCTTTTGAGGTCCCTTCCAATTCTAGTGTTGTATGATTCTACTGTACCTGAAATTGCCAACAACCATAGAATACACTATGCTTAAATGTTAGTTCAGGGGTCAGCAACCTATGGCATGCATGCCGTAAGTGGCACATGAGCCGATTTTGAGCAGCACACGGCAGGAGCTCAACCCCCACCCCCACACAGTGGGGAGCCCGTGCTGCCACTGGAGCCCTCCTCCTTCCCCGTGCCCAGTGGTGGTGGGAGGAGGCAGCAGGGCTGAACCGGGAACTGCGTGACTGGCCCAAGAACTGCACGGCCACAATAGTGGCACCTCCGGGGCTGGTCCGGGAACCACATGTCTGCAGCAGCAGTGCCTCCAGGGCTGCCACCCAGGACAGCTGGAAAGTCACCACACGGCCACAGCCACAGCTTCATCTCTGGGGAAGACTGGACATGAGAGTGCCAGGGGGGCTACTGTGGTAGTGGCTGCTGTTGCGGTGGGAGATCAGGCTGCCATTCTTCTGCCATCATCACTGGCGGAGCGATGTTGCAGACAGAGGCTTGTGTGCTGCTTAAAGTATCCAACTATGAGCCTGAGATTGGAGAACTCAGACAAGGAAAAGCAAAGCCAAGGATCACACTAAATGGTAAGATTTGCATCTTAATTTATTTATTAATGAAGCTGCTAAAATGTAAGCAGGATTACTATTGACTTTGCCTTCTGCATGCCACTGATACTTTTTAAATAGAAGTGAATAAGTTAAATCTTGGCACGTCACTTCTGAAAGGTTGCCGACCCCTGTGCTAGATAGTAATTGCTATTATCCCTTAATAGTCATTTGTATTCAATATACATAAGCAGCACTAGTTCAAAAAGGGCTGTTGTGCACATTTGGTATGAAGTTATACTGTAGGTTTTGCACAGATTATTATAAACTCCATTGATCTATACCTTTTGTTGGTACAAAGTGTGAAAATGATTAAAAGATGATAGTAAAGTTACCTGAAAATCAAAAAGGAATCCAACAAAAACTGGAAAGAAAGGACAAATTGCTAAGGATGAGTACTAAAGAATAGAACAAGCATGCAGGGAGAAAAATCAGAAAGGTGAGAGCTAAAAATGTCCTGTTCTAAAGAGGATGTGATCAGTTCTTTATGCTCACTGAATGTGAGAAGTAATTGACTTAATTGACAGCAAGGGAGATTTAATTTAGATATTAGGAAAAACTCTCACTATACAATAGTTAAGCACTGGAGTAGGCTTCCAAGGGAAATTGTGGAATCACCCTCATTAAAGATTTTTAAGAACAAAGTTAGATACGTAGCAGTCCACTATGGTATAGAGATACTTGGTCTTGCCTCCTCAGGTGGATAGACTAGATGACCTCTCTAGATCCTTTCCAGTCATACATTTGTATTATTCTAGGGTTCTGTAGAGTAAATCAGCTGAAAGTCTGGCCTAAAGTATCTGAATTAAGTTTACCAAAGTCTGAAACTGTCAAATGTATACATGTAGCAATTATTTAATCTCTCATCCCTAGAAATCAGTTCACCTTTACAAGGCTGTATGTGCAAGGAAAAGCGCTAGAAAGTTCTTTAAGAAATGGAAGTTGATGTAGAGCTCAAAGGCTTCCTCTGTTAAATTCAAGGTCCAAAACGAGCCCCTTCAATCCATCAGTGGGCAAATTGTGAGGAGAAAAAATTATATTCACAGTATAATCTATAGTGAAATCGGGCTACAAAATTGAGACAGAAATTAAAATTTAAATGTCTTCTCTGAAGTGGAGAGATACAAACAGAAAGAGTTCATTCGGATAAACTTCCAGCTACTTCAGTGCCCTTTCATGGGAAGCTGTAAAAGAGACTCAATCTTTTGCCAAGTAACAGTTATTACACTGCTATGTATTTTTGTGCTGAGAACTCTCTAGCAGCATATCAATTTGACACTAACAGAAAAAAAAACTGAGCTACTAACTGCAATGCACCTCTACCTCCATTAAAATTAGAGATGCTGACTGTGTTCCCTTAGCTTTGGCAAGCAGATCAAACATTGTCAGTTTATTTACAAATAATTGCTTTTTGAGCCAACAGAAGCAATACTATTGAAGTTTTAGGACTGCATACCGTGTTCTCACACATAATCACTTCTTCCCTCCAGAAAACATTTAGGCCCAGATCCTGTAATCTGATCTGTGCAAGTGGACATATGTTCCTGAACTCATCTCCATGGATTTCAATGGCACTTCAGGAGTGTAAAGGTCTGCCCATGCTGATCTGATTGCTTAATTGGGACCTAAGTTTTTAGAAACCCAGGCATTGCCTATCTGAAAAAGTGTCCTATTTTCACAAGAAGAAAGAATTTTAATGCTCTGAATAAAGCCCATTGAACTGCCTTGTCAGCACCTCTTAATGACTCACCCTCTTTTCTTGCTAAAGAGAAAATGGATAGCACTCTTTTCTCACAGGTGTGCACTTGATAATAGGGACTCAAAAGATTAATTATAGCATAGAACCCTATTATCTGAACCCCGCCATCCAAACCTCCCTTCTTTCTAATGAACTCCCAGCATGTCTTGCTTTTCTATTGATTCCCAATTTGCTGAACCTATTTTGTGTCACTTAAATGGTTCAGATAACCAGGATTCTTCTGCATTACAGCAATGGTGCTCTGATATTGTCTTAGGAGTTGGAATTTTGTTTCTAGAGATACAAACAAGCAGACCACAACTTTGCATCTGTGATGTTACATGGCATTCTTCTTGTTCATCTTTTACTTTCCAAATTGAAGTATTAAAAAAAATTATAGGGTGTTTATGGAATAAGTATTTAGGGTAGTTGGGAAGCCCTACTGAATTCCCAAAGTACAATTATATATTCATGGTTCATTCAATTTACATAGTAATTTGTGTTCAGTGGGACTTCAATTTGTTCCTGAATTGCTTGATTATTATTAGATGTTAGATCACCAAGAAACATGTTATTCTGTTTTCAAAATGTGATGGACACATGAGTACATAATGATGAGCATTATTTTATCAAGTTGATTTTCTCACATCACTATTTGTGAGAGAAAGCAGAAGAATCCTCAAAATGAGGAAGTCTAGAAAGTAACAAACTAGGGCTCTACTCCTTCTGCCCAAGAGATAATATTTAATCGGAGTCAACAGAAGTTATTTTAAAAACTCAAGACCTTTAGTCAGAATTCCTATAGTTTCCAGTCACCTGCTGCTTCGTTGCCGTTGCTCTGTTTTCCTTATTTTTGTCTCCTTATCTTATAAACTCTCCGAAGTTTAGGCAGGAGAGAGGAAGGCATGTATTTGAGTTCTTCACCACTAACTGAAGCAACCTAATAGACACGCCAATCAATTATCATTATTAAGCCAATTTAGGGAACATTTGAAAAAAAAACACTTGTATTTATTATAGATACAAATCGTAGATCATTGTCAAATGGAGGAAGTTTATTTTGTTTGGAAGAGGACTATCCTATGTATTGTGTCTATATTTAAACTGTGAAATTTTTGGGACTGGGACTGTCCATCTTTCATACTTATTATGATTAATAGGATTTGTATTATGATAATGCCTCGAAGTCAGAGTCATGGATCAGGATATAAGTGTTCGGTGCTATTCAAACACAGCAAAAGATGGTCCCTACTGAGAACGTTGCTGATCAGTAACAAACACTACATGATAATTAATAATATTTACCAGGCAATCGCTAAGATGGTGACAAAAATAATATGCTGCCAAGTAGTGGTTCCTTGGGCTCAGGCTCAGAGGGAGGCCATGCTATGTCAGGCAACAGTCAGTTGATTAGCAGCCCATGGTTCTGATGTGTGGTCCCTAGCCCAAGCCTTGGGGCTCAAGCTAGTGCAATCCCAGCCTTGACTCTGGCTCTCTGGTCAGGGCAGAGCAGGGCTTGGGCTTTTATCTAAGTTCCTTGGCTAAGGCAGTCAACAAACAAAGCATGAGGCTCTGACCCTCTAGGCGGGGTAAGTCATAAGCAAAGCACAAGCCTTCTGGCCTAGAGATGAATTAGGGGTGGGGTTGGCAGCAGGAATTAGGGGGTATGTGGGTCCACCCTCCTCCAGCTCAGGGCCATAACAGTGGCAAAAAGTTCTGCCACCAGGTCAACGGGGATTCTACCGAAACACACTGATCCTTGCTCTAGCAACAAAACTGGAGCGAAGTCTAGTTTCCTTGTACTACTTCCTACCACAGTCTGGACAGAGAGTTTCTATAGTCCAAGGGTCACCCGTCTCCTCTGGGTATGCTGCAGACAGCAGTCGCAACAGCTTCTCTCCAGGGTCAGTCTGTCTTGGAGGCAGCGCATGGCACAGAGTTCTGCAGCAGGCTGCAGATATCTGTTTCCTTCCCTAGCTCCTGATCAACTTCTTCCTGTCATGCCCCTCAGGCTGGCTCCACCCACAAGGGGGAGTATAGTAGTCCCTTGGGCTCAGGCTCAGAGAGAGATTACTCTGCCTCATTATACTACACCTCACAAAGCATTGTTGGCAGGGCCAGCCTGAGCCATTCGTGCGCCCCGGGCCCTGGGTGTGCGGCGCCCCCCGCCCCCGGGTGCCCAGCGCATGCGTGGCCCCGCCCCCGGGCACGTGGAGCATGTGCAGCCCCGCCCCCGCATGTGCGGTGCATGCGTGGCCCCGCCCCCGGGCACCCGGCGCATGCGTGCCACCCCCGCCCAGCCTGGCAGCCCTGCGCGGTGCCCCCTACAATGGGGCACCCTGGGCGGTAGCCCGGTCAGCCTGTAGCTTGGGCCAGCTCTGATTCATGGTGAGCAAACCTTAAAGGACAGACAATCATAAACCATTGCAGCTGTCCACATCAATTTCAAATGACATACCTAAGATACATCAATGATATTTTCATCCTCTGGAGAGACAATATAAACTCCATCATAGATTTCCATCATAATTCAACAACCACCATCCATCCATCATGCTCTTTCTAGAACACTCCTACACCTGCATCAACTTTCTGGACCCACAGTCAGTTTTAGCAATGAAACCCTCCAGACAACCAAATAAAATAAATCAATGGATGACCACACTGATCTTCACAATGCCAGTAGCCACCCCAAAAACACCAAGAAATCTGTTATGTACAACCAAGCCCTGAGATGACATAGAAGATGTTCTGAGGAAAAGTACAGGATACACACCTTAACACAGTCAAAACGACCTTTACCAAATAGGGACTCTTCACCTGAGTAGTAGGTTGTATCACGGAAAGAAGCACCCAAATACTACTTTAATACAAAAAAAAAAAAAAACCCTACCAACTGTACATGCCTAGTTGTCACTTACAACCCTGAACTGAAACTGATACAGAAATATCATCAAACAATTACAATCCATACTCAGTTAGGACTACATCTTGAAAGAAATCTTTCCTAAATTCCTCCTTTGGGCCTTCAAACAACTCCCTTAAACCCCTCCATGTTCATTATCAGAAGCAAGTACCTCACAAATTAGGCCCCACCAACTCTAAGAGGCACCAGACCCTGCCAGAACAACACATGCAAATCTTACTAATTATTGTAGCAGTGGAGATACATTTGTATTTCCCTCCCCAAGTCCTGAGCACAACTTTCAAGGCCCCTGGGTCCTACACATGCCTATCACAATATGTGGTGCCCTTTAAATTGCTGCTGAAGCACCACACCATGTGCTCTGGACAGCACTAAGGGCTAATGGGTGGGTGGATGGATGGGCGGCTGGGGGTGTGCGCACCATGCTACAGGCAGCACTAAAGACTGCTTGCGGGCTGTAGTGCGCTTGGCGCAACACTGAGGGCTGGTTACTTCAGCCATGCTCCTTCCATGAGCACAGAGCCGCCCCATCCTCCACCTTGCCCAGGGGCCCACACAGGCTTTTGGCTTCTGTCGAGGGGTACCTTGCCCACCCACCAGAGGGAGCGGCAAAAGTCTGCTGTGGCCCCTCAGACGCCTGTTCAAAATAGGGTGGCCTATCAGCCACCAAGTCTATGTTCTGCAACCTGTGCTCAGGGCAGTATGACCTAGCAACCACAGAATCTAAACCTTCCCCTTGTGTTCAGGGTAACATGGCCTAGTGGACACAGAGACTATACACAGTATAGCTCAGCAGCCTCAGTCAGTATGCAATCTCCCTGTATTCAGGGTGATATGGCCTAGTGGTCTCAGTCAGTATGCAGTCCCTCTGGGATCAGGGTAGTATGGCCCAGCAGTCACTGAGTCCATATTAGGGATGTTAAATTTAGTTTAATTTAATCGATTAGTCGATGGATTTTCAGTCGACTTGTCAATAAGCAGGGAAGTCACAGCAGGGTTAGCTCCCAGCCCAGGAGCTAAGCCCACTGCAGTTCTGCCTTTTAAATGTATTAAGCTGTCCCAGCTCACGCTGGGTCCCTCCTGCTGCACAGGGCAGGGACCCTGTGTGAGCCAGGAATCAGCTGTCTCGGCTCACGCTGTGTCCCCCATGCTGCGCTTCTGATTTTTTAATGTATTAAGAGCTGGCAGGCTCTTAATGCATTTAAAAAGCAGAGGCACAGCGTCTGGGACTGGGCATGAGCCAGGAAACAGCTGAGCTGGGCGTGAGCCGCGAATCCCACTGCGGGTCCTGGGGGGAACCGGCTTTTAAGCCAGCTCCCCTCAGCACCAGCTCCTGCTCCCCACACCTTGCTGCCTGTATAAGGGCCCACTCTAGGGGGTAAGCAACTAGTTGAGGGACTAGTCAACTATCTGATAAGCTTTTGCTTATCGGATAGTCGACTAGTTGCTTACATCCCTAGTCCATACATTATGGGCAAAGCTCCCCCACATGGAGGTATCTGAGGTGGAGGTGGGGGAACCCAGGCCCTCCCTCTCCACCAGCCCAGGGCCCTGTTAGCAGTGGCATGGTCCACTGCTAGCTCAACAGAGAATCCTACCGTGCCTAGCTCTTGGGGAACAATTCCCCACCCTGGGCTACTTCCTACCCAGTTCTTGTAAGAAGTCCTTTCTGTCTTCATGCTCTGGTCCAGAGGCTTCTACTGTAGTCCCTCTTAGCCTGGCTGCCGTTGTTTGGTCCAGCTGTGCTTCCTCCCCTGGAGCTCATGCAGCACCTTCTTCTCCTGTGGCAGTCAGCCCTGAGCAGCTCCAGAGCCTTTATAGCCAGCCTCCAGATGGAGCATACCCAGCAGGGCTGTGGAGTTGGGGCTTTCTCAGCCAACTTCCCTGTGTGGTGTACCTCATCTAGTACAGGAAATGTCCCAATTACTACTATTTGGGTGAAACCAGACAATGTGTTCTAGAATGAACTAACATAGGAAAATAAGATATGGCATTTGTGGATGAACACTTTTCTAACCTTCAGTCCACATCCTCAAAGGAAACCTGCACAATGCCTTCAAAAGGTGAGCCAGGGAGCTTAAATGCACAACTCTTTTACCAGACATTAAAAATCATGATCTTAATACACTGGATTCATGGCTTATTACAATAATATGTAACCTGTTCACCACATTTTCTGTCTTATGACTCTGGGGGTGTTAACAGGGCATTTCACCTTGAATGACTGTAGCCAGACATAAACCCCATCTTGTTCCCCCCCCCCCCCCCCAGAGAGCAAGAGAAAGGCAGTCAGCCTTTGATGCCCTGGGAACGCAGGTGTGCTGCCTGTCCCTGACTCTACCATAAACAGAAACCAGACAGTAAATGGGCTAGCTGACGACCCGGGGCCTCCCGTCGCCCTGATGGCTAGTACCAGTAATTGACACGCCTGCACTGTCCCAGGAGAGGAATCTTCACCCATCACATACCAGAGGTGCCCATTGTCTGCATTTTCCCAGGTGTGAATTATGCTTTGCACCCTTCGTGGGAAACTTGGCATTCAAAGCCATTTTTCCTAATTGGCCACTTGAGACCAGGAAGAAGCCTACGTGACCCAAGGGGTATAAAGAGGGGTTTAGTAGCCCACCCCATTTGAGCTCCAATCATCTACACCTGCTGGCAGGTATTGATGGACTCCCGAGGTCTGTGGGACGCCCAACCTCGCCCTACTTCTTCCCGAGGGATTGAGAGAAAGACGCTGGCCATGCCAAGTCTGGAACGCAGGGGTGAGAATATATACCTGCTAGGTGTCTATTTTGCATGCATTTAATAAGAGCTCAGAGAACCAAAAGGGTTTCATGGTACCTGTAAGTGACTTCTTAGTGTAATTTCTGTCCTGTCCTTTGTAGTGGCTGTGTTATCTGTAACACAGTAGTAGCATTTAACAGCTAAGTTTACCCTGGAACAATAAAATAGTAACTGTTTAAGCTGTGACCTGACTCCTTCAGTTGCTGTAACAGAACCAAGCACAATTTTAAAAGAACTCCAGCCGGTCATAAGGGACAGATATAGGGAGAGCTTGAGCGTTGGATCATGTCGCTTCCAGGGGACAGATCCGTTGTGGCATCTCTCAGCCTCCCCAGGCTGCCCGCTGCGAAGGGATCGTGTATCCTAGCAGTCAAAATCTGAGGTGTAATAAGCTCTCATTGTAAACTTCTTGGGGCGCCCGTCAACCTCCTCCAGGTTGCCCGCTGCTAAGGGACCCCAGTCCTAGCAGTTGAAGTCTCGGGTGTATAATACACACACATGCACTGCCCTGACCATCGGCTGACAGAATTGGCGTAGTCGGCAGGATTGTGTTATAGTTTTAAAAACAGCAACATGAAGCTAGTCATGGTAAATACTGATTTCAGTAAAGTAGAAAAGAATTTTTGCCCAGGAAGGCTGGGGCAACCCAAATGGGATAGAGAAATGTTAGAAAAGGATTGGGGAAATCCTGAGGAGTTGTGGGTGCAGTTCTGTAAGTATAGAACTACCTGCAAGTTAAAGAATGGGACAAAGCCTGAGTCTGTGGAAAAGAGCCACTTTCCATTTAGCAAGGAAAACAGGATCAGGCCCAGACAAGCAGGCAGGTAACAGATAGATTGAAGGCCTTGTGGTAGAACTGAGGAAAAGGCAGTTAGTACATGTACTGGAAATCTAAATCCTTAAAACAATACTTACAAGAGTAATATCTGAAACAAGGCCAGTTTTTTTTATTTTTAGAGATAAGAAAGTGTTTTCAGAAAAAAAACCCACAGAGAATTTAACTCTACAGAGAATGGAGAGAATTGAGCAGTTGTGCAAATGCTAAAATGGTGTAGATAGAAAATTGTGGTTTCTTTGCAGCCATTCTGAAGGAAAAATGGGCCCTTTTTCCAAAGGAATGTCTGTAAATAATCCAGGCAAATTTGACTCAAATCCGTACATTTGATTATAGATACTGCTAAAAGAACTCTAAAGGGAGGGGGTTCTATTGGAACTTAACTACCCCAGTGAACAAAAAGGGAATGTAATTGTTGTACAGCTATGTAGAAATAGTGTAAGAAAGGTTCAGAGAGAATGTATGTGTATCTGTGTGTAAATATACATATATATAGTGTAAATAAGTGAGGTTTTCAAGGTCCAGTAATCTTGTTTGTAGGTTTAAAACAAATTGGTTTGGTTTACTTTTAGTAAGACCATTTCAGTCCAAGTTGTTTAATGAAAGTACAGGTAAACTGTAAGCATAAAGAAAGAGTTACACCCTATGCAAAGTTTAATGTGGCTAAGTAGTGTTGTAAACAAAGACTGCACATTTTCCTGTGACATGCCATGTATATTGTAGAAGGGGTAAAGACTGCAAACAAATTAAAATGCTGTGGAGGCTCCAGGAACCACAACAGGTTGTAATTCCCTTTGTGATGCAAATGCCCTAGCTGGCAGCACAAAGAAGCTTTGCAGGTAATGGCTAAGTTTGATCAGCAAACTACCTGAGATCAGAAAGTTCAAACTGTAGCCCTCCAGAAAGAAAGATGGGAAAAGAAATCAAACATAAAAGTGAGAATCTAAAAGGATTTATGTTTGCACAATGCTAAATGTGAGAACAGATACAGAAGGTGGAGCAACCTTTGGTAACAAGACAGAGTGTGCTTGTGGGTGTGTAAGAGTAGATGAGTGTAATGTATCATATGCATATGATAAGTATTGATTGATCTATGTATGTTCAATAAATGTGACATGTTGACTTATCCCCTGAAAGAAAGAAAAAAAAGGAGGTATTGGTATTTCTATTTTAGTCCCAATAGGAGGTTGGGTATACTAGAAAATGTTTAAATGTAAGCAGTCTTTTAAGAAGGCTCCCAGAGAGAAGACTGAGAAATTGGCATTTGTAAAAGATGTTACCCCTTTTGAACAAAATCTTGCAAAAGTTCGGGCATAGCCCTTGGTCTGATCAAGTGTTAGCTGCTGTCCATACAATTTCAGACCTAGAAGACAAATTGGCTAACTACTTGTGGATATGTAAACCGTTGGCCCCAATGAAGGGGGAAGCAGCTGCAGCTTGACTTCTATGGAAAACCTGTAATGAGGTGTTCTTCAAATTGACTGAATATAAGAATGTAAATATGAAACTGCAAAAATGTAAAAGCCTCTGCTGCAGAAGTGGAGAGGTAGAAATGCATGTCCCTCAGTACCCAGGCAGAGCTAGATTCCCTTAAGGATGGGTACTGAGAGTTAAAGCAACTCTCAGATTTTTTTTCAGGAATATGCTTAAGAAAAGGACCAGGAGGTGTGGGGCTTAGTGAACAAGGCCACCCTCCTTGCTAAAACTGGTAATGGGCAAACTGGCGAATTGATTACATTGGCCCATTACCCTCCACCAGACAGAGAAGGAAATATGTTTTGACTGGAGTAGAGATTGTCTCGGGAATCGGCTTTGCCTACCCAACCCGATTAGCAATGGGGTTGTCAACCATCATGGGACTAAACCACTTAACAGCACTCGTCCCAACACCCCAAGTTATACAATCAGATAAGGACTCCAAATATGCCCCTGGGGATACTGTTGTAGTCAAACACCCCAGCCTGGGCACACATACCTGTGTACTTCAGTCTTATAAAGACAAGGGCTTTGGATTATTGCAAACCCCGACAAGATGCCAATAACTATAACTAAGGCTTGGATTGTATCCAAGACCGGTTGATTTTGTGCTTTCTTTTAGAATCAGACTTGGTTGTGTGGCAGACCCCGATCCGAGCGACAGCATGATGTGTGGACTCGTTGTAACGTTCCTTGTGGCCACAGCAGCTTCTGCCGTTCCCA
This sequence comes from Pelochelys cantorii, assembly GCA_032595735.1. NCBI lineage: Eukaryota > Metazoa > Chordata > Testudines > Trionychidae > Pelochelys > Pelochelys cantorii. The sequence continues at coordinate 58,865,208 of CM064328.1, read as the reverse complement.
GACACCCTTTCCAGAATGCCATCCAAACTGGTGCCACGGACTGTTGGACGTGTACACTGCTGAACTTTTCCACAGGACTAGGGATTGAATTTGTTCCTCTAAACTTGAACAGCTAGTGGAACAAGAGCGACATCCTCAGATGGGGACCAGCCTGGTTCAACGACAGCGACCCCGACCACCAGGATCTTCAGAATGGCTCTGGGAAGGGAACTTGGGGGGTGGCATGGACAATGGCAACCTACACTATGGGGTCAAACTCTGGAGTATATAACAGGAAGCTCCAGGGAAGTGTACCCCATCTGCTTTGAGAACAAAAATGGTACTGGACCCCACCTCGGGTGGTTAGGGGACCAGCAGTGTACCCACATTGTAAGTTTTAATGAGAAATTAAAAGTCTGGGATGTCTATCCCAGTGCAACCCACCGAAAACCCTTAAGGTGCTAGGGATATAACATCTCCCAAGGTGGCACACCACTATCTAGCAATGTTACCATTATTCCCCTAAACTTCAGCCAATACCTGGAAGGAAAAGCCTGGTACAATCAGTCATTATTCATTATTCCTAACACCGGTCAAATATACAACCCCACACTGGTAACTAGTAACACCCTACTCCCAAACCAGTGTGCTAGGGCAGAGCTTTTTGCAGCGAATCAGGTCTTACAGGACTTGCTGCTTGCCTTGCATTGCACAGCCGCTAATGATAGTTACTGTGCTCACCCACGCATTCCTGTCCTGGCTTGGAGTAGCTGAGCTGGAGAAGGCATTAGTGAATAGCCTTAGACGCAGTTTTAGCCCAGCAGGGGGAAGTATGTGCAATAATTAACCATTCTTGCTGCTTACAAATTAAACAAGATGCATTCACTATAAAGGGCACTGTTAAGGTGATACACGCTGTAACTGAGGACGGAAAAGCCTCATGGCTAGATTGGCTAGCCCAACACCTAGGATTTTCGTTAACTCCATTCCTTTACTCTATTGTAAATACTATATTAACCTTTTTTCTTGTTGTAATTGCTTGCTGCATGCTTCTATGTATTGTTAAGCGTTTGGTGTACACTGCTACCTCCTCTGCACAAGTCCGGTATATGGCGTTGGGAAGCGATCCTAATCAATCCCTTGATCCAAAATAATCTGATCAGACCCTGCCGATAGGGCGATTTTAGCTTCCTCCAAGGAGGGCAAAAGGTGCTGGCATCACTGCCATCTTGTGTTCTGGGACATAGTGAGGCGTGTCAAGGCGGTGGAATGTAGCCAGACATGAACCCCATCTTGTTTTCCCCCCCCCCAGAGAGCAAGAGAAAGGCAGTCAGCCTTTGATGCCCTGGGAACGCAGGTGTACTGCCTGTCCCTGACTCTACCATAAACAGAAACCAGACAGTAAACGGGCTAGCTGACGACCCGGGGCCTCCCGTCGCCCTGATGGCTAGTACCAGTAATTGACCCGCCTGCACTGTCCCAGGAGAGGAATCTTCGCCCATCACATACCAGAGGTGCCCATTGTCTGCATTTTCCCAGGTGTGAATTATGCTTTGCACCCTTCGTGGGAAACTTGGCATTCAAAGCCATTTTTCCTAATTGGCCACTTGAGACCAGGAAGAAGCCTACGTGACCCAAGGGGTATAAAGAGGGGTTTAGTAGCCCACCCCATTTGAGCTCCAATCATCTACACCTGCTGGCAGGTATTGATGGACTCCCGAGGTCTGTGGGATGCCCAACCTCGCCCTACTTCTTCCCGAGGGATTGAGAGAAAGACGCTGGCCACGCCAAGTCTGAAACGCAGGGGTGAGAATATATACCTGCTAGGTGTCTATTTTGCATGCATTTAATAAGAGCTCAGAGAACCAAAAGGGTTTCATGGTACGTGTAAGTGACTTCTTAGTGTAATTTCTGTCCTGTCCTTTGTAGTGGCTGTGTTATCTGTAACACAGTAGTAGCATTTAACAGCTAAGTTTACCCTGGAACAATAAAATAGTAACTGTTTAAGCTGTGACCTGACTCCTTCAGTTGCTGTAACAGAACCAAGCACAATTTTAAAAGAACTCCAGCCGGTCATAAGGGACAGATATAGGGAGAGCTTGAGCGTTGGATCATGTCGCTTCCAGGGGACAGATCCGTTGTGGCATCTCTCAGCCTCCCCAGGCTGCCCGCTGCGAAGGGATCGTGTATCCTAGCAGTCAAAATCTGAGGTGTAATAAGCTCTCCCTGTAAACTTCTTGGGGCGCCCGTCAACCTCCTCCAGGGATGCAGGGATATGATGAAATTAGTTACATGCCCTCACAAACAATCAGAAAGTTTGTATTTGTTTTAGCTGCTTACATGGTTGGTGAGATCAATAGAACTTTTGTCAATCTTGAGTTTGATCAGATTTCTTCAGAAACTCACATTAACTTGTTAGTGCTTTGCTTGTGTTCAAGAAGACGAGTAGTTAAGATGATACTTCAAAACTGTCCAAACACTATGTTCCGAACTGTCTTGTAAGGCTTCTTAGAAATAATTATGATTTCTAGCAGGTGATTCCTCAGCTAGCAAATCTTTTTTCATTACATAGAGACAGTAGGAGACAACAGCATGGCCAACTATTGATGGATATTTGTTGAATTTCTTACATCCCCGGTTCCTGGGGTCATGTCATTATGTGAGAGGCTCAAGTTTCATTTAAAGAAAGTACATTTTCATGATTGCAGAAACAGCATGAAACCATAAACCCAAAGGCTTAACAAAGAGAAATCAAATAAAAATAATCCACTATGTATGATTTTTTTAGAAGTTATGATTTAATCCAGTTCCATGTTTTTCAGTTGTGATTTTTCAGTACTCAGGGTTGGCAACACTGAACAAGGAATCAGCTCCAGCTTTCTAACTCTGATTCTGCTACTGTCTTGCTATGGTGTGGAGTAAATAACGCTCTTTTATTAAGTGGGCCCCATTTAAGCTATATCTACACTAGGAGCTGGCGATATGAGTCCATTCCTTGTGTGCACATACTCTAACTCACAGTGTGCTAAGGTGAACATGGCCGGATTAAGGACTTTGTAGGCCCTAGGCACTCTAACAATCGTAAGCCTTTAAATTGGTGCATTTCTTTTATATATAACCTATTGTCTAGAGGGTACTGGGTCTTGCCAGGAGGACAGGGGACTGAACTCAATGACCTCTCGAGGTCTCTTCTAGTTCTAGTGTTCTATGATTCTGTGATTGTCCATATGCATTTAATTTTTGCTCTTGAAAGTGGCGCACCATGTGAGAAATCCATGGTACTTCATTCTAAAATAAGGCGTGACCAAACACAAAGAAAGGCACATTTACATGCAAGCTGAACAAAGCCATCTTGAACAAGAACTTTAGCTGATTATGTTTAAATTTTCGTCTTTAGAAGCATTTTTTGGCACTTGTTGGTTTGTAACCAGTTTTATCCCCATTCTTTCTACTTGATATCATTTAAACCTATGTCCTTTCATTAAAAAACTTTTTTTGCTTTTACCATAAGCCAACTCAGTGCTTTGACTGAAGTGGAGCATTTGTCAACCCCAGTTATGTTAATAAGCTGCAGAGTACTGTCTTTTAAAAAGGAGCAGTGAATTGAAATTCTGTAAGTATTCAACAAGAGGGTTGGACACTGCTGGGCAGACAGTTTTGAAGTTTGGGACTGGGAGGATGTTGGGGTTACCCTTCTTATCTGCCATCTGTTGGTGTCAGGGCTGTGAGCCACAGTAGTATATTAAAGAAACTTAGAGTTTTAGGGCAAGCAGTGACACTACCCATTTTGGGGCTAGGTTGAACCACAAAGCATCATAGTGGGTAACCCAAAGCATTGCACGTACAGTGAAGTTGCTTAGAATCATCAGGTATGACAGTGCACCTGTATGGTGTTGGGCTTTTTTATTAAAGATAGCAAATTATTAAATTTGATTTATCAGTTTTCTTATTTTTCTTATTCAATTATGAATATTTTTAGGCCCTAAACTTTTTGCAGGCCCTAAACTTTTTTGTGGGCCCAAGGCACTGTGCCTATTGTGCCTAATGGATAATCTGGCCCTGAATGTGAATATAAATAATTTTTAGTAAATATAATACCTTAGTTTTTTTAAAAGAAAAAAATTATGTTCTGTGAACCTCTCTTATCCCATCACCTTAATCCTCATCTGGGTTTGAATCCTAGACACTCAGCAAAGCAGCAGGGACCTATACCACTTGAGCTAAATTAATTATATTAGAGGGCAGCCCATAAAAGCTGATGGTCAAACCAGTAGGACAGGATGCATAATATAAACTGAAGCTATAAGTTTCATATTCACGAATAGCCCCATTTTACTGTCAGCATAACCATAGATTCAGTGGGTTCTTAGAGACAATGTGGCTAATTGAGACATAGGTCAACCATAATAAAGAACTAGGTCTTATTCCCCTTTCAGTGAGGGTTGTGAAGAATGAAGAATTAACACTAATCAATAAAAATGTGGAACTTGAACTCATGGTATCCTAGTTCCCAGCCTGGTGCACTTACATGGAATCATAGAACTGGAAGGAACCTCGAGAGGTCATCAAGTCCAGTCCCCTGCACTCACGGCAGGACTAAGCACACCCTAGACCATCCCTGACAAGCGTTTGTCTAATCAGCTCTTAATCTCCAATGATGGAGATTCCACCACCTCCGTAGGCAATTTATTCCAGAGGCTAACCTCCCTGACAGTTAAGAAGTTTTTCCTAATGTCTAACCTACGCTTCCCTTGTTGCAGTCCATTGCTTCTTGTCCTATCATCAGAGATTAAGAAGAATAATTTTTTCTCTTTCCTCATTGTAACACCTTGGTACTTGAAAGCTGTTATCTTGTCCACTCATAGTCTTCTCTTTCCCAGATAAAACAAACCCAATTATTTCAATCTTCTTTCCTAGGCCATGTTTTCTAGTCTTTTAGTCATTGTTGTTGCTCTTTGAACTTTTTCCATTTTGTCCACTATGACCTCTAGATTCCTTTCCTCAGTACTTCTTCTTCGGCAGTTGTTTCTCATTTTGTATTTATGCAATTGATTATTCCCTCCTAAATGAAGTACTTTGCATTTGTCCTTATTGAATTTCATCCTATTTACATGTAGGACAATGGATATTTTGACATACTGTTCCTCCTCTTCCACAGTTTTGAAGGGCAGGCTGGCATGAGACACCAGAATAGTGCATATACGGTGCTAAACAGAATATTCAAGGCTTTTGGCAGCAAGCTGGAAGTAAGATGTAGTGACTAAAACACAGATGGGAAATGGAGGTTTCATCAGCTCATACCTTGTCCAAATCTGAAAAAAATTTCCATGGACAGGCACACAAGCACCTTCCTGCTCCAAGGACTATTCCTTTGCCAAATGTCACTTCACTTGTAAATCAGACAGACTAGAGATCTTTAGAAAACTGTCATAATTTTAGAGACAATGCTAGGAACCTAAACATAATTGTTGCTGGCTCTCCCCTCCCATAATAAAAATGTTAATAAAATAGCAAAGATGTGCTGATATTTAAAATATGAGTTTTCTTATTTAAAATATGAGTTTTCCATCAAAAATTATAAACTTCTGTTAGGCATTCACCAGATCCCACAGGGATGAGGCTGTTAGCTTTACCTATTTATTTTCAGACCCTGTCCCTTTGGACACATGAGTAGTGTAAATTGTCACACCCATGCTGAAGAAAGCAACTCTTTAGTTGTTTTACTGGGAGCACTGAAATATTTAATTGTGTGAAAAATTTTGAGCCTTTAAAATCTAAATTCTGCTGGAAAATTATAAGCCACTAAAGTACCAAGTCAGCATAGGCTGTAAAGCCATGGGTTATCAGCATGAAAGTGGAGTTTATAACTTATTTATGACTGGAATCTGGGATATGTGCAATTGATAAATTCCTGAGATTTCCCTTGCAAAGTATATGCAGTGCTTCAGATTTCCCCTTTTTTCATTCAAAAAGGGTCCGTAGTGAGATTAAACTTCATCATTCCAGTTTACAATATTACATATGAATTCATAGTTCAATTCATAGTTTATTCTAGAATTTATGTATTATTTAATGTTAATACTGTGATAGAATTTAAAAGCCACAGCCAAGTTAGGCCTTTGGAATAGGCGTCATACTAACATCTAATAAATGGCCATTCCTGTACCAAAAGAGCTTATGTGATTTTACATAAAATGTTAGTTGATTTGATTTGAAGACCAGGATTTGAACAGGATTCAAAAAAGAACTAGATACATTCATGGAGGTTAAGTCCACAAATACTTATTAGCGAGAATGGGTAGGAATGGTGTCCCTCGCCTCTGTTTTTCAAGGGCTGGAAATGGATGACAGGAGAGGGATCACTTGATGATTACCTGTTTTGTTCACTCCCTCTGGGGCATCTGGCATTGGCCACTGTCAGAAGACAGGATACTGGGCTAGATGGACCTTTGGTCTGATCTAGTATGGCTGTTCTTATGTAATAGATTGGTTACTTTATTGCTTTAATGCAGACATGTAAATTTAGGGCTTTATCTTTCATTATCACAAACTGCCCACTGAAATCACTGATAATCTACAGTGCACAAGGAACACAGTATTGTGCTCTTAAATTTGAATAATTGTAGGTGTTTAGCAGTGCACTCAGATTTTGACCATGGACATATTAGATTTATTAATACTACTTTTTATTAAAATATTTCCAGTATCTTAACTCCCTATTGATTCTGCATTTCTTGCTTTGCATTTGGATAAAAATGATTGCATTCTACAGTACGCTTTCACCTAGTCATTCATGACCTCATTTTCAGAGGTACTCAATATCCACAACACTTAGGGTATGGCAACACTGTGGTTTTTTTTCCGAAGAAGGTATGCAAATTGCTCTCGCATTTCCATATTTTCTTCCAATTCTTTTTCCAGCAGAGAATTGTCCGATATTTGTCCCATCTACACGAAGCCAAATGCTGGAGACCCCCCTTCTTTCAGAAGCCCCCTTCTCCTTGTAAAATGAGGTATACAGGGAGCTTCTGAAAGAGGTTTTTTTTCTGACATTTGGCCCCATGTAGGCGGGCCAAATATCAGGTAATCCTCTTCTGGAAAAAGAATCGGAAGAAGATATGCAAATGCAAGTGCAATTTGCATATCTTCTTCCAAAAAAAAAAACCCCAACCCCACAACACCGTGTAGCCATACCTTTATTGATTAATCAGAGGTACTGAGCACCTACAAGTCCCATGGACAAACCAACTTTTATTGTGTATTGATTAAACTTTCATTCTGAAGAAAGATAAAATGATTCTGGCAATATTCATTAAGACTGAAGCTTAAAATGGCTGGATATGTCCCACTGGATGACTGGAGCATTCTGTGATCCTTCAAACCAAAAAACTCCATAATGTTGAAACTATTATACTTTGTTCTACAGTCACATCTCACATGACACAACAAACAATATAATGTGTTACAGAAGCTACTATAATGCAAACTGTTTTAAAGTGCTGGAATGAGTGCAGCAGGTAAATTAGGACATTTTTAGACATGTGTTAAAGCAATTTTGTATTGAGAAGCAGACAGAATGTTTAGACAGTATTCAGAAAAAGAAACAATGGATACAGAAACAGCTGCATACAGTACAAGATGAATCATCATTACAACACAAAACCCTACAGGATCATTCTTACAATTCTAATTGGTGGAAACTCAGCTAACTACCAGGAAATGATTGATTTTTTCCATCAGAAATGCTTTGTTAATTTCATTGCATTGCATTGCAAGCTAGTTTAATACCTTGTGATATTGCTGTTACAATCCATTAAATAAAACAGCAATTTTCTCTGAATATTTCATATTATACAAATTAACTCATTGATTAAAAATGTTACTTTTCCTAATATCAGTGTGGTGGGGCAGGAGAGTTAGTTACCTAAACCACTAGTTGAAAAATATGATAACACACCATTCTATTTTATAACCTATCGGTAAAATTCTTGGGCCTACTGATATCAATTAACTTTAGTGGAGCCAGGATTTCACCCTAGAACCACAGTCCTGTAAACACTTGGACACATCAGTAATTGTTCTGAACTCAGTGAAACTAGTTATATACATAAGTGTTTGCAGGATGAAGATCTAAATATGTGGTCAACTTGCATGATGCTCATAAACTAAGTAAAAATACCTTTATTCCAAAGGGTTGTCACAGGTCCCAAAACTAACAGTGATGGGTTTTATTACTTGAAAGTAGAGGTATGCAGATAGTATACACTTAAGGATGTAGAGTGTTATTTTTTTTTATTTTAACAGAAATTGTTTTGGCTTATCATAAATTCCATACTGAGACTACTTTGAAATATTGTATTGAATTGTATTTTTATTATTGCCATTTAGTATTTATAAATTTCAGATGGTCAGTCCATTATGAGTATTTAGGTTATAGCATGTATAATATGGAATGAATAACCAGAATTGGAATTTTATAAATCTAAATGAATCAATAACTGAGATTCTATACACAGCCCCCACCATGCAACTGACTTAATTGGGGCTCCAATTCACATTAAAATAATATAACATGGAATGTAGTCTTGCCATAAGTGCAGGAAATTGGATTAGATGACCTCTCAATGTCCCAATATAGAGTTCTGACTATTTGGTGACATTGTCAAGATTTGGCCTTTACATTTTAGAATAAAATGAAATTTGGTAGGAAAGGTTGAATAATTTTCTTAAGTTATATGCTGTACTGTAAAGAGAGAACTGGATAGATGACAAAGACATACCATGAGGTACATTTTGAATTATACCTTGAAATTTTGCTTCCCAGGATCAAAGGATTCAGAAAAGGCCAATTGAAGAAAAGTTGCTCTACACATGAACAGCTAAAATACTGTGAAAACTATCTATGCCAAAAATGGGAAAAATATATTGCAATGAAGATCAAGTGGCACCAGGACAATTTTCTAAAGGAAACAGGTTTTTTGTTTTTAAATACTCAAAATGGATCTGATTCAATTTTGCTACTACCTCTCAGGCTGTAAGGCCCCAGGCCTGGCATGTCTGTTACGGGCAGGAGCACAGAAGCCTGACATCTTGTTCCTACGGTAGCCAGATGGTTTCAACAAAAATACCGGACACACGTGACATTACATCACAATCTACATTACATCTTATTTAGAAAATACCGGACATCTATATTTCCTCATTTATATTTTCTCAATTTGTTTCCCGAACAGAAAGCTCAAATACCGGACTGTCCGGTTCAAAACCGGACACCTGGCAACCCTACTTGTTCCACCTCTAATTCCTGCAGCATGCATTGTGGGTAGTGGAGGAGTCTCATAGTGGTAGTTCTGTCTCACAGTATTCAGTGCCATTGGCCAATACCCATAGAGTCTTACAGCCAAGCAATTACTTTTTTATTTCCCAGGCTTCTAGCAGGACATACTCTTTATGATTGGTGCTGTGAGTGAGGGCATGCACGAGTGCTCGGAAGCCAAAGTGTCAATAAGCATGTCTTGTTTAAAACTTTAAGGGACCAAGAGAGGGGAGTCCTGACCCTTGACTTAACTTTTCCATTGTGACTATACTGACAGTGGTATTTCTGTGGGTTTAATCTATAGCTGCTGCTGTTGTGGTCTCAAGGGCTTTTCCCCTCCACACCCATGGAATGCCTGAGCCAGATAAGGAGGAGAAAGAAGAGGACCAGCGAGATTCTGCCAGCAGTGCTGCACCAGACTGTGTGGAGGTCTGGAGAGTGAATATTGCAAACTATATGGAAAAGGAATCAGTAAACAGGGGAAAGGCCCATGAGTCCCATCAAGAAGCAGAGAGGGACACACACCAGGACTTATGGTGTGTTTATGGTATTATATGAATTTAATATGGTATAATATGGTATTATATGAATTTAAAAAACAACAAATAGTCTGGAGGCACTTTATAGACTAACAAAACACGTAGATGGTATTCTTCAGATAACCAGAGTCTGAAGAAGTGGGCTGTGCCCACGAAAGCTCATGATACCGTCTATAAAGTGCTACCAGACCATTTGTTGTTTTTAAGTTTATCCTGTACGGGCTAACTCAGCTACCCCCTGAAGCTTCTGGTATTATATAGTTCAGCCAGTAGGTGGCATGGTGTGTAAAATACCAGCAACAGCTGGCAGAGCATTAGTGATTTTACCAAGAACTCACCAGAGGTGTACAGAAATACATGATACCTACTGGTTCACTAATCATGAGCATGCCTTCCTTTGCAGTTTATGGAGAACTCCATTTTAGCACCTTCCTACACTACCACTCAACATTCCACGTGGCCTTAGGGGGTCGCACTGCCTGCTACTCTACACGGGGAGACAAAAAGGACAACCATGGTCTGCTGACAGGAGGGAGGCAAAGTGGGCAGGTGCCCTGGGACCTGGTAATTCGCTCCAGTCAGTGCTAAGGGCTGCAGGAGGGGGCAGTGCCACACTCCAGGTGGCACAGAGGGCTGACTGCCCCTACCCCCACCATTTTTGCCTTAGTCCCTGCCCCTTCCAGGAATGCAGAGCTCACCCTACCATGTCTGGAGGCCCACAGAGGCTTTCAGTGCCCCTGTTCATGTACACTGATCAGTGAGAGTCATAGTACAGCCAAAATGGACATAAATGTTCTTTCCCCTTGTTCAGTTCTATTCCATTTACTGTATTGTTTTGACTGTATTTGCTTTTAAATTGCACAGGTTTCCCCCCCCCGGTTTGTTTAATAAAACTCTCTTTTTTTTAACTGATTTCCAACACAAGCTGCTGAATACCTAGTGGTACTGAAAGCACCCATTTACTACTTATTGTACAATGTGTCATACCTCATAAGACCAGCGACAAATAGTGAAATAGTGTAACAATCATAAATGTACAGCAAGAAACACAAAATAGGCACACTGATAGTGTTATATTCATAGATGTTGTAGCCTATATGTCTAACCTTGCCTACAAACTGATATATTAATCTATAAACTTTTCACTGTCTTCATTCTATTCTGGCAGTAACACAAGAACCTACAGAAATCTTATCCTGTAAGAAGTCTGCTTTGGCAGTAGGGTAGATTAATTAGAAGATATAGTATCATATACAGCTATAATGGTTTTGAAATATGGTAGTATAGAGTTAAATATTATATATATAAAATAAAGTCTGTGGTGGAATGTGCTGGATCAACCACAAAGCAGACATTCTGTCCCCTGAAAATAGAATGATTGTACATGGTATCTCATGCCAATCTCACAGGTGCAAGTATTATGACATAACTATCTCAATTTAAGAGTAGTACACCCCCAAAATACCCTTACTTGAAGGGGCAAACATCCTACTTTCGCAGAAAAGTAGGAAGGATGTGCAGCTTGCGGTATTTCTGCATGTTAATCAACTCCCTCCCACGATGTTCACGAGAACACAACATGACAACTCATTCATATTCAAAGGGATGCCTTAATTTAATTCTCCAAACAAACATGAGCACCCACAAATATCTTAGTGTGTGGAAATCTGTTTTTGGCTTTGAGAGTTGGATCTGAAATGATGGCAAACAGGCCTATAAACCCACACAAACAGTTGTGTGAGGCACATTTGCGATCATCACACTCATTCTTTCTTTACTTTCTTTCTAAACTTTCATTACAAATACTATCTGAAAGACTTAGATAGTCTTCAATTTCTTATGCTATCATAATCTCTCATCTCTTGCTGAGACCCCTGCTGTACCAACTGAATAGGCTGGTCCTCTAACTCCTTAAGGTCATCAGGAGGGCATGAGTATGGTATTCTATTAGGTAACTGCAATTGTATACTTAGGCTATATTCATGTTACCATCTGGGCTGATTTAATCAATTTATGTAGTCATTGCCTTAAGCATTTTACTGTGTGTATTTTAATACCTATTGCAATAAAGATTGTCATAAGTGTGTACCAGACATACTGTGAGCATGGCTGTTGTATGTACTGAAACTCCCTGACTGATGTAAAACTCAGTTTTTAACTTTGTGACCAGTAGTGGGGAACAAACATAGGGAACTTTCTCGTCAGATTTGGTGAGCCAAAAATCCAAATTATATTCCAAACTCCCTGGTTTACAATGTACATGAAGCACCTCACAATTTCTAACAGGCCCCAAAATTGCAGGGGTAGGTACTAGGGATGTAAGTGGCTAGTTGACTAGTCCCTTGACTAGTCGTTTACCCCCCCTGATAGAGGCAGCAAGGGGGAGAGCAGGAGCCAGTGCTGGAGGGAGCCAGCTTAAAAGCCAGTTCCCCCAGCACCCGCGGTAGGCAGGGGAGGCAGGAGGTAGCTGTGGCTCCCCTGCTTATTGAGTAGTCGATGGAAAATCTGTCCATTAGTTGATTAAATTTAACATCCCTAAGCCGCCACCACTTAGCTGAACTAGGGACTCTTCACTAGTTACCCTGTGAATGTTGGTACAGACATAATCAGCCACTCTAACTCTAGTGGCCCATCATGGATAAAACGTTTTCTACAGTGTCAATAAAAGCTGATCAAATAGTGGATGTACAGACCTAAGCAATAATGGATCACATGCTCATATGGCAGAGGCACAGAAATCCCAAAATTTAAAGCAGAAAAACTTATTTCTGTACCTCTCTGCCTGTTGCTCCACTCATCTGAAGAAGTAGGTTGTGCTCATGATACTATATACAAATACAAATTTTTGTTAGTCTCTAAGGTGCCACAGGACCAGTCGTTTTAAAAGTTTTTTAAGTTACACATTAACATGGCTACCTCTCAGACTCATATGGCAGAGAGATTTTACTGATCTGTTTCTGACTGAATTTTGTACATCTCTCTTTAAGGCAGCAGATAGATTGCTTGTCAGCACGCCAAACTGCTGCTGTGCTGCTGGTTTCCTGACAGTCACTACTAAGTTAGCATCCAACTTTTAACATTTTAACGAACTGCTGCTACCCTCCAGCATAAATTGTGATCAAATGCAATGTATTATTCCTGTCAAGGTAATAAAAAAATAACAGGAATAAAACAAAACCTTTTCCACAATAAACAGTAGAAAGTGACAAGGTTACATCTGACAAGGCCAGGCAGTAATGTAGTGAAAGGACAAAATGTATGCTACTACTACTTTGGATATTTCTACTGAGAGTATCAAAGAGGTTTCTAGGCTTAAAGTAAGTAAAATAGATAACAGAACGTTTTTTCCACTATTAGGTTTCTCATACTTCTGCATAAAGCTGATTTTGTATCTGTCAAGGATAAGTTTAATGCAACTTTTCAATTTGGCATGCATTTCCTTACAAATATCATTAAGATATTGACTTTTTGTTGCTGCTCATTGATAGGTGGTGCTGTTGGGTTACCAACTTAGATGAGGTAACACACAAATTCAGTTCTGACTGTAGAAGGAAAGTCAGCTACTTGAGATCTCAGCATGTTTTTGAATATGGTAGCTACTTCTGATAGTATTTAAAAAGCAAGGAAGCCTATGAAGAGGCAATATAGTAACTCTTACGTTGTGCAATTACATGCCTTACTCAGAGAAGAATTCTGTAGTCACAATTTTTAAGTGTAGCTGTTGTGGATATTAGGGCTTTCAAGCCATTACAATTAATTGTGATTAATTACACTGTTAAATAATAATAGTATTACCAGAAGATTGGAACCCAACTGCCGAAATTGATTTTTTTAAATTAAAACCCTTTTATTCCTAATTTGTCTTACTCAGGTATTTAAGGTAGTGGGCACAGGTTTGCATGGTACTGCTGCCAGCTCCTCGCCACACCTGCTGGCCACTTGCTGGGGCGGCGCCAAGTCCTTCCACTTCAATTTTTCTCCCGCATGCCCCTTTGTGCTGATTTTCAAGCCTCACATCCCGCTTTGGTGAAGAGTGGGTGGGATAGAGGAGGAAACAGCAGCCACCAGCCCAGCTCACCCTATTCTATCTTTCCAGTGTATTCTTGAATGTCACAGCTCACATGCTAACTCACTGGCAGCCACTTGCATTTTTCTCCCGCACGCCCCATATGTAAGTCTCATATCCCACTTTGGTGCGGGAGGCAGGGGAGGAGGAAGTCTTTCAATGTATTCCTGTGTATTTTCTGTGTTCTCTGTGATAGATACCTCTCCTTTTATAATAGTATATAGCTATAGAATTGAGCTCATTAAATAATTTAGTACAACCAACCAGCTTGCAGAGGAGCTCATTACATAATTTATTACAGCCAATCAGCTTGTCAGTGATGTCATCTTGCATTTACTTCTATGGGTTTCAGTGTATCCCTATGTGATTTTGCTGAGTCATAAAAACAGCGACCCAAGGCCACAAGCTTGCAGGGCCAGCTCCAATCTTCAGAGGGATTGTACAGCTCGTGGCCTTGAGCAGACAGACCAAAAGTCCATCTAGCACAGTATCTTGTTTTCCAACAGTGGCTAATGCCAGGTGCCCAGAGGGAATGAACAGAATAGGTAATCTTCAAGTGATCCATCCCCTCTTGCCCATGCCTAGCATCTGACAAACAGAAACTAGGGACACCATTCCTGCTCATCCTAGCTAATAACCTAACCTCCATGAATTTATCTAGCTCTTTTATGAACCTTGTTAAAGTCCTGGTCTTCATAACATCCTCTGGCAAGGAGTTCCACCGGTTGATTCATACTGCATTTCCTTCCATTATATTCTATGGGTTCTAACACATTCCTATGGGGTTTTCTTAGCAGACTTTTAGATGAATCCTAGATACTTCCTGTCTAGAAGTTCCATTGGCTTCTATAGGCTACTATATATCTCTACAGGGATTTGCAGAGCCATTCCCCACAGAAAGTGGAATTTACCATTATATCACAAAGAGTAAAATTACTACATTGCATGTAGTGAATCCCTCTGAGCTTTAAAAAAGGAACCTCCCATTTCATTGCATTACCCCTATATCTGCCATTACTGGATTTTCTATTTTAAACTATTATACATTTTTATTAAACTAAGGTCTTATTTCTGAAACTAATCACTGTTCTAAGCCTGTCACTGGGTCCACAGAGTCCACTGTCATGAGTTCTAAGCATGTCATAGGGTGTCACTTCCATCACCATTTTTATGTGAAATTAAGCATTTTATAGTTTCAGCAACAATTAAATCTGTTCTGCAATTTTTCTGCAGATTTTCAGTTTAGAACTTAGTAAGACACTTAGGGCACATCTACACAGCAGGGCTAAAGCCGAAATAAGCTATGCAACTTGAGCTACGTCAGTTGCATCGCTTAAGTCGAAATAGCTTATTTTGACTTTTGGCACTGTCTACACAGGAGGAAGTCCAAGGAAGAGCACTCGTCCTCCGACTTCCATTACTCCTTGTGAAATGAGGGTTACAGGAGTCAGAGTAAGAAGTCCTCCAGCTCAACATTATTTTGACATGATGTCAAAATAGCTACCTGAATGTAGATGTGGATTATGTTATTTTGGAATAACGTCAGTTATTCCGAAATAATGCTGCTGTGTAGATGTACTCTTGGGCAACTGAGGCAAAAAATCTCTCATCATAATAGAATACCATTTATTTAAATATTTATGGATTTTTTTACATTTCAAATATGCTGCTTTCAATTGCAATACAGAATAAAAATGTACAGTGCTCACTTTATATTTATTTTATTGCAAATCTCTACACTGTAAAAAAAGAAACAAAAATAGTATTTCAGTTCACTTACTGCAATGTCTATCATGAAAGTTGAACTTGCAAATGTAGAATTATGTAAAAAAGAATAACTGCATTCAAAACCAAAACAATATAAAACTTTAGAGCCTACATGTCTACTCAGTCTTACTTCTTTTTCAGTCAATCGCTCAGACAAACAAGTTTATTTACATTTGCAGGAGACAATGTTGCCTGCTCATGGGCAGCGGGTGGAGCCCTCATGGCTCCGCCCCTTCTGCCCACATCTTTCTGTAGCCAGAGACTGCCCCAGATCCAGAGCCCAGATATCTCTTCCAACCCATGGCAGGAGTATGTGAATACCTTGCAACATTGGCTACAAAAGTGCCATGCAAATGCCTGTTCTCACTTTCCTGTGACACTAAATAAGAAATAAGCAACATTATCTTTTTTAAATGTACACAAACTTGTTTGTCTTAGTGATTGGCTAAACAAGAAGTAGGAGTGAATGGACTTTTAGGCATTGACATTTTACATTTTATTTTTGAGTGTCATTATGTTACAAAAATCTACATTTTAAGTTGCACTTTCATGATAAAGAAATAGCATTTGTATGAGGTGAATTGAAAAATCCTATTTCTTTTATCTTTATTATAGTGCAAATATTTGTAATAAAAATAACAATAAAAGCGAACATTGTACACATTGTATTATGTGCTGTAACTGAAATCAATATATTTAAAAATATAGAAAAACATCCTAATATTTATAATAAATTTCAGTTGGTATTTTATTAATAATGTGGTTAAAACTGCAATTAATAGCTATTTTTTAAAATTGTCACTAATTTTTTTAGTTAATTGTGTGAGTTCACTTTAATTAATTGACGGCCCTTGCAGATATGCACAAGATGAATTATATGTGAAAATACATTCCAACATATTACTGTAATGACATTTTTCTATAGGAGTGTCACATCCGCCAGATTTCACTGATATTTGCTAAGAATAAAGCTATCAGGACTAAATTACCAAGATGATTACTTCAACAGTTAAGTGGATTTAATATGTTTTACTGAGTTGTACATTTTCAATGTTCTTTTAGAATTAAATTCTAGATTTACAGTATATATCATGGGTTTCTTAATCATTCTGGAATCCTTGCAAAATTATGAATAACAATATTAGCTAGTTTTGTTATTGATTTGTTTTCCTTTCAGGCCTTGATACACTATATAGTTGTATTTCAGGTTTGCTGCTCAAGCCAGATATTGTGTCATACATATTTACATGACCAGAGAGCATCACATGAGGAACATGGTACAGTGCACTGAAATTCCAGCTTGGAAAACCACTGGAAGTGCATTATTCAAACTTTAAGAATAAATCAAAGTGAGAGTTATAGTACAAAATGAATCATAAAAATCAAGTATCCTAAACAAGCACTCAAAGATGAGATTTTATTACTGAGCATTAGGTTTCACTTGCCTGCTTACATTTTTGTAGAAGTTAAAAGCGTTTGTGTAACAATTTGTTTATACACATGATGACAATTCTTCTAATTTACAAACAGTGTATTTTGTCAGTCATAGTAAGTTCATTGGCTGCTTATGTATTTAAGCAGCTTGAGCTTGATGAAGCAAAATCAAATCAATGAGACAGGAAAGTCCAGTTAAAATGACATTAATCAAATGGTCCTACAATGCCTTCCTTCTCCTCTCCAGTATGTATCATTACACTTTCAGAATTAAGGGATGTCTGCTAGCAAAAATTGGTCCTTCTGTACCCGATTACATATCTTGCACAGCCAATGTTCAGTAATAAATTTACTGAGTGCTTATTTTTGGATACTTGATTTTATAGTTCCTTTACTACTTTCATTTTAAAACATGCTTCTTTTTAGGGCTTAGAACAAACTAGTAAGATACCTAATAATTTCACATTTCTCTATTCTGAGCAAATACAAGCCTCACTTTCAATTTCCAATTACAATGCATTTAGCTCAGCTCCAAAAGACTTCCTTCTGATTTAAATAAGAGCAGGATCAGTTGCATGTGGAAGAATACATAACAGAGCATTTTAAAATGTCTGTCCTTAATAACTGTACAGTGTGGGCTTAATTTTACTCTTGTACCATTATAAATCAGGAATACTGGGAAAAGCAAAGGCAGGCCTTATATTTGTTGACCTCATCCTCTCTTAATAAAGAAATGAGAAATTGCAAGCTGTGTTTCAGATTTGTTATGTATTTAGGGAAGTAGTTAGTCTGTTATCACAAAACCTAGGCAGGGGAGCAGACAGACTTGCCGAGACCCTGGGCAAGATGGCGGAGGGCAGCTCCTTGGTCCTGGAAGAGATGGGGCCTTGGGCAAAAGAGGCCCCAGACCTCAGTGCAGCCTGGCGCATGCTGCATGGGGCTCCAGTGGCGATTTAAAGGGCCTGCAGCTTCGGCTGCCACTGTTGCTGCAGTAGTGGCAATGGCAGCTGGGAGCCTTGAGCCCTTTTGAATTGCTGGGCTTCTGGGCATTTGGCTCCTTGCCAACCCCCATCTCCACCCCCATTGATGGGCCTGGATCTAGGAGACAAGGATCTTGTTCTCTGCTCTGCCACAGGCCTCCTTGGGCAAGTCACTTAGACTTAGGATCTAGGCCTAACTCCTGCTAATTTCCATTAAACATGGGGTGAAATCAATGGGAATTAGGTGCCTAAATACACTTGAGGATGTGGCCCTTAGTATCACTGCACCTCAGTTTCCCATGGAGTGCTGTGAGGATACACACATTAAAGATTATTGGGTGTTATGATATAGGAGCAATGGGGGCCACATGAGCATCTTAATATCAACAATAATGGACAGGCAGATATGCAAGTTTTACATACAGTATGTAAAAATACATAGATTAATAGCATGACCAGATTTATTGCTTTCTGGACAGAAGCCAAACTTGGAGAGGTCAGTAGAGGCTGGGAGCATTCCCAAGCTAATGTTCACTCTCTCTGGGTGCAAAGTAAGACAAGGACAAAACATGCATGTGAAAAGACCTTCACACACTAGAAAAAGCTCTCAGCCAGGAGAGGGAGAGTAGCATTGCCATGATAGGCTGATAGTGCCCATGGCATTCTGGCTATGTGGTCAGGTAAGAAAGTAACTCTAGCACAAGCACAGCAAGAGGAAATGATTAAGTAGCAGTTATTTGTGTTAGGGCTGTGCATAGAGGCTCCTGGGATCCCAATGGTTTAGATCAGTGGTTTTTCAACCTGTGGTTCAGGGACACTGGGAATCCCCAGACTAAATAGAGATTTCTAAAGGGGTCCACCTCTCCACTGGAAATTTTTTAAGTGTCCACAGATGAAAAAAAAGGTTGAAAACCACTGTTAGGCAGTGTATAGACACATTACAACAAAGTCCTCGTGCCAGAGAGTTTATACTCTGAATAGACAAAGCAGATGAAGGGTGACCAATGGAATTACTCTATTTTAGAGGTGGGAAGCTGAGACATTGTGGGATTGAATGACTTGTCCAAGATGACTCCAGTGGTATGAGTATAAAATGAAAGAATTAAAGTTAGCATAGGTTGGGCGAAGCAAATATTAAATGTTATCACTCAAACGACTCTTTCACAGGTTCAGTGTTCTGCTAATAAGTCTGGCAGGCTTTTTCACTTGTAAGTTAACTAGATCCTCTCCGGAGGAAGCAGAGACACAGAACAGGGATAAGAAAAGGAGGATGAGTAGACATTAAGTACCAGTGGTGCCATAAATTTCTGGGTGCCTTTTATGGGTAAGGATGGCCCTGGCTGTGTCCCAGGATATGAGAGATTCAAGGTACGTGAGGTAATATTTTTTTACTAGACCGACTTTGGTTGGTGAGTAAGACAAGGTTTTGAGCCACACAGAGCCCTTGTACTTGGAGTGGTTCCTTAAAATATGTGCTAACTACTTATGCTAAACAATCTGTTCCAACTTGCATTTAACTGTGATGCTGAGAGAGTGTGTTTCCCAGACCTAAAGAAGATCTCTTTATGAACTCAGCTCTTTTTCTCTCTCCTCAACAGAAGTTGGTCCACCCACCTTGTCCCGCAAAGGTAATGATACGGGCTGTGTGTTCTTACATTTTGTTTGCCAAAGAGTTTTTTGAGCCTTACACTGGCTGTGGCCTTCCTAAAGTGAAACATCCTTGTCTCAGACTTAGAGCAAATACATTATTTTTGTCCCAAGCTTGCACAGACTCAAAAATTCTACAGAAAATATTTAACTCAAAGTTCCACTGTTCAAGATACACTTCACATCATTTGATGTTTTTTCTGTCAATAACACACAAACCCCATAGAGAAAAACTAAAGATTTTCTTACCAACCAAGTCTCTTACCTGATATACCTGATTAACTGCAATAGTCTGTTAAAGGCTTAAAATAAACTTGCCTTCTCTGTTTGGAATTTCATATCATGAAAGAGGTTTCATCAGTAATTAATCTAGTGCTGTTTCAGAATAATTGTTTCCTTATTTCTGTGAAGACTAAAGACTCCCTGGATGGTCTGGAAGAGGGGAATATGGCAGTACAACAAGTCTTTTGGGAACTGCCCAATCACTGTACATCCAGGTAAAGTAAAAGGGTTCTCATCAATATTTCGTTTGATATTTATGTTTGTCTCCCCTGTATTTCTAAGCAAGCTTATAATGTAAATTGACCAGTAGTTTGTGCATGCTTATTATGATGATGTGCACCACATTTCCTCAGAAAATCTGTGTGTACAGTAAATTACATTATGAGTGATGTCTTTGGTGAGAAATTTTCAGTATCAAGATGGCAAATACTTTGGAAAAAATGCATAGTAAATGGGGACACTCCTCTCCGGTTCCAGAAATGTAAAGCACATCACATTTTAGAAATTTAAGTTGATTAACAGATTCCTTTAAAATCATGTTAGCATATATATAGTAGCCCAATGTCTGTGACTCTGTAATGCTGAAACACTGGCTGTTCCCTCTGGGTGGCGCTGTTGCCTCCCGCCGTGGCGCTCAGCTTCTGCGCCGCTCAGCCGGGCCGCCACGTGGGAGCAAGCAGCACAAAAGGCTGTTTGGGGTCCGAGCTCCCCATGCAGCACGGGGGTGCTGCATGGGGAGCGCAGGGCCCAAACGGCCGCTTGTGTTGCTTGCTCCCGTACGGCGGCCTGGCTGAGCGGCGCAGAAGTCAGCTGAGCGCCACGGCGGGAGGCAACAGCACCGTCAAGAGGGAACAGCCAGGGGGCAGGGCCTGGATGAGCGTGCGTCTCTGACGTCAGGAAAGGGCACCAGATTCAAAAGGAGGAAAGCAGAGCGGACGCGGAGGAGATGGAGAGGAGAATGGAGGAGGCGGAGGACAGCGAGAAAGAGAGTGAGAGACGCAGCAGGAGGAGGAGAAGAGAAACACAGAGTGAAAGGCGGGAGGGAGAGAAGAGAAAGAGAGAGAGAAGGAGAGAGAGGAAGGAGGTGGACGAGAGCTGAGAGAGAGAGAGGGTGAGGCCGTAGGAGGAGAAGAGAGAGAGAGCCGTTTGCGCCGCTTGCTCCCACACGGCGGCCCAGCTGAGTGGCGCAGAAGTCAGCCGAGCGCCACGGTGGGAGGCGAAGGGGGGCGGGGCGGTGCGGTGACGTACATGCCCAGGGGGCGGGGCCTGGACAAGCGTGCATCCCTGATGGAGACAGAGGAGAGCAGAGAGAGAGTGAGAGGCAGGAGGGGGAGAAGAGAAAGAGAGAAATGGAGCGGAGAGAGAGTGAGAGGCAGGAGGAGAAGAGAAAGGGAGAGTGAGAGGCAAGACAGGGAGAAGAGAAAGAGAGAGACAGAAAGAGAGGCAGAAGGCGGAGGAGAGCAGAGAGCGAGAGGGGGAGGCAGTAGGAGGAGGAGAGAGAGAGAGACGGAATGATAGACTGGAGGCTCAGAAGAGAAGACCGACGTGGAGGAGAGACCTGAAAATCCCGTCTTATGACGGGCTAATTGGCTAGTTCTTTATGTTCTCAAATGGAGAGAAAATGTCACAATTTCTACCCCACTTTGTTTTTAATACTGCCTACTAAATGTCTAACCTTCTGGCATGAGCGGCGGATGAAGGCCCATCTAGGGAAGGCAAGCCCAAGTCCTGCCACTTCTGCCCAAAGCCACATACTCTTCTCTCCCTGCCTTCCCCTCCTGACCATGCCCCTTCAGTAACCTCTCCCCCACCGCAGCTGAGCAGAGCCCCAGCCAATCCCAGCTCTCAAACCTGATCCTTCCTAGCCATTCGGAAGGCCAGGGCTGTTGCATCACGGTCCCAAGCAGCTGAGGAGCCAGAATGCCATGCTGCAGGCCCAGTGTAGGCAGTTTTGGGAAGGCAATGCCTTCCCTTGCCTACATTACCAGCCATCCATGCCTTCTGCATACTGGAGGTCCCAAAGACAGAAAGCCTAGAACAGTACTACACACTGGATATGCAACATGACAAGAAATTCTGTAGTGAACTACTATGAAAGGCTATGTCTACATTGCACTCTCTTGTGCAAGAACATATACAAATGAGCCGCCATTTTCCACAAGGGGCTTTTGCGCAAGAAGGAGCAGTCTACACTGCTACTTCTTGAGCAAAAACCCCCTTTTGCGTAAGAGCAGTTCTGCCGCTTATTTTCAGGCAGAACGGCTCTTGCACTAGAGGAGGTTTTTGCGCAAGAAGGAGCAGTGTAGATTGCTCCTTCTTGCACAAAAGCCCCTTGTGCAAAATTACAGCTCATTAAGTATGCAAATGAGGTGTGGCATTCATTTGCATATGTTCTTGCACAAGAGAGCACAATGTAGACGTAGCCTTTAAAAGGAATAAGATCACCAACAAAACATGAAAGAACTGAAATCCACTCGTCAATCCCAACATTATGGCAACTCATAATGACACACTCAAACTTATACAATTGCCTTATGGTAGTTTGAAAGTTTCAAATGCTTTGAGATCTTTGGGAGTACATTTCTACAAAATATTGACAGTATTTAAATATCATGTTTCCCCAGCTATCTTGGAAGTGGTTTTTCTCATGATTAAACACCTTCTGGAACCAAAAGATGATAAAAAATAAGAATTATTAAATAAGAAAATAACAAACAAAGGAACAGAAAAAACTGAAGTTTAAGCCATATCTACTGCTTCCAATGTCTTTGCTTTTTATTCAGATCTTTTATAGTTTATCTACCTTGTCAGCTTTACTGATCTCACATATGAAGAATAATTTCTCCTGCACATCTGTTTCCTGCATTTAACAATATGCCTCCAAAATATAATTCCCCTGATTTAAATCTCCTTTAAGGGAAGTACAGTACTTCATAACAATTCCTCTTAAAAATTACCTGAAATTATACAGTCTAAAATGCAAACAGCTGTACTATAACATATTTAATTATCCAAATGATCAGGAAAAATACTTTAATTAAGTTAAACTTTTTAAAACCATGCAATACAGTAAAAAAGCTGAGTTTTACTTTAACTAATTGTATAGTTAAGGGTATAAAATAGCAAGAATAAAATATAAACTATTTTAACTACCTAAGTTTCTTGGTTTGGAATTCATGCTGCAAGTGTCTATGACATCAGACTGGAGTGGAGAGTGTTTGGTCCAGATAAAGACTGATGTCATTGGACCTAAAAGAACAAAAATAAAATCTGTGACTAGGTACGGTTATATGCTGAATGTTCATTTACAGTGAAGGAATCTATGCAGGGAGGACAAAGAGCCACCAACACCTCAGGTAAGTACTCCATAACCTGGGTGAGGGAGGATTTTTGTTGTTGTTTACACAGTGTATGGGGTTGAAGAGAATCCCATCCCTTTGAGGGCTGTAGTAGTCAGGCATCACCAGTGGGTGTCCTGACAGGTCTCCTGTTCCATCATTTGGCTGCATGCATATGCTTTTCTGTGTGCCATGCTGGCTTGCACAAATAGCCACCACAGCAGACTCCAAGAAAGCCCCGAAGACCACAAATCAGATAAGGATTGAAGGTGCCTGGCCAGATTCATTGTCAAACAAAGTACAGTAATAGCTGTCAGTAGGCTCTACCAAACCACTACATATGTACCCCCTGACAATGGACCAACTCAGTCAGTGCCAGGAGTGAGACACTGCCCCCTCGGTTGGACAACAACAACTGTTTGGGGTGCATTTTTATATACAGGTACAAACAAGTTACACATCACTCCTGACGTATCAGGTTGCCACCCTCTAATGTTACCTAGACACCATCCATTACCTTGTACACGGGGGGTACGATCACTGTCTATCATGCTGTCAGTTTAGACCCTGTCCTGAACCTGGGTCAATATGTTCCTGTTATCTGTGAGGTGTGTGTTGGTACTGAGATGTTTCTTAATGAGGTGTTCTGTTATTACCAAGGTTCTCTGTAAGCAGTGCAACTGCATGACCGCGCAGCTGTTTTCTGAGCTCTGCTCAGAAGTTCAAAGCTCCCACGCAGGCAGGGAGCTCAGCTGACTGGCAGGGGTGGGGTATTGTCTTGCTAAGCAAGCAACTTAACGGAGCTGCTCTGTGCTTGAAACTAGAGCAGGTAAAAAGTGAGATAAGGAGGGAATAAGTGGTTGGGGGAGGGGGAGAGGAGGAGTAGGAGAGGGAGGGAGTGAGGCAGAAAGTAAGTAATTAATTGGCTGAGGGGAAGTCAGAGGGGAGGGGAGTTTGAAGAGTCCCATTTGCATGAGAAGAGAGAAGCAGAAGCTCAGCACTCTCAAGCCTCCTGGGAAGGGGGAAATAAGGGGCTGACTGAACGGGATAGGTGGGAGGAAGTGGGGGTGGGTGTGTGGGTACTGGCATTGGGGTGAGGTGGAGGCAGGGGGGAGTTTGTTTGTGCTGTGAGCTGAGAGGTGTGTGGAAAATTGTGCTTTAGCTGGGAGTTAGGACAGGAGCAACTGCTGGTGTCTGCTAGTTTGAGAAGCTGGATTTTATCCCAGACCCCATGGGGGCGGGGGCGGGGGGAGCAGATTGCACAGGAGTAGGTGGGAGAAAGAGGGGGTGGGTTGGTGCTGACATCTATGCAGTGAGGTGGAGGCAGGGGACAGTTTGCTTGGGCTGTCTGACTCACTTGCTGCAGTCCTCTCTGTCTGGCTGGGGTGGGTGTGTGCCAGGAGGACATTTGCATGATTATATTTCAAATCATGTTAATGGCTTAAGGTAAAAAAATAAAAAGATTCTTTTAACAGAAGTTTTTTGGAGTGTTGCAGATATCTAAAACTCTGATGATTTTTTTTTAAATACTGTGTTACTAATTAATAGATGCTATATTTTAGTTCATTAAGGCCAGATCTTTTCTATGTGGTAGAGTTCCAGCTCTTATGAGGCAGAAGTAGGCATGATGCTTGTTGTTTTGTAGGATGAAACCTTAATTTGCAAGCTCTTTGAAACATGCATCTGTCTATAAACCCTGCAGCCATGTGTTAATTTGTTCTGGGGCTTCTACTTTTTGAGTTTTGGTGTGTGTGTGTGTGGGTGTGTGTGTGTTTTGTTTGTATTGATAGTGCACATCCACACACTACCTCAATATTGGCGTTGCATATAAGAAATTTCAACCTGCCCAAAAGAAAACTCAGCTCACCCAAGAATAGAAAATGTTGGAGAGAACACTGGTTATGACCCCTCTGGCCTGTGCCTAGTACCTCTTAGGTATGAGTATTTCTGTAATATCAGCCCTGTTTTTGCCAATTTCTATGAGCAGGGGCCCACCTCTTGCTTACAGCTTCACATTTCTTTATATTAGCAAAGTATTGACCACTTCTGTCTAAACCAAAGGCCTTACACAAGGCCTGTGATACATGAGCTTATGTTTCAAGTCCTCAATCTTACTACAAGGGCCAAACTGAAAAATTAATAATTCCCTGCTTTCCAGCAGTCTAAGGCTATGTCTACACTATAACCTTCTTGCGGAAAAACTTATGCAAATGAAGTTCGGAGTGGAATATCAAAAAATGAGGAAGAACAGCTCTCATGCAAGAGGGGGTCTTTGAGCAAAAAGGAGCCATCTACACAGTTCTTTTTTGCTCAAAAGCCTTTTGTGCAAAAACGGCTGCTCATTAATTATGCAAATGAAGCGTGGCGATATTCCATGCCGCGCTTCCTTTGCATAAGCTTTTCTGCAAGAAGGCTACCGTGTAGATGTAGCCCAATAAAGATCCTTGTTAAGCACCCTAATGCCAGACAGCAAGGTGAGCCCTGGTACAAAACTAATCTCAGGTGGTCTGACCAGCTCAATACATCTCACACACAGTTGTCATGATATTTATTTAAAAGGGTCCTGTAATGTATCACTGGAAAATGATCGCCACACAGGTCACTAATATCAATGTGAAATATATGTAATTATGCTGAATGGGAAATTGTGAGTCCTCTCCAATATTATCTGTTGAAGTCTGTACATGGCTTGTCCTATTAAACAACCTATAGCCTGATGACAGCTTGGGGGCAGTAAGAAACTACATTAGGTCAACCTGTATCTTGCTACAATTACATTTTAGACAATAGAAAGTGGTTTAATTTTGTCTGGTTTGTAAGCCTTTGATATCGCTTTCCCTTTGTTTGAAATCACTACATCTAGGAGCAGTTGCTGTAATGGTAAGGGAAGCAGTCTCTTCTGTTATGCAACACATATGGTGGTTCATTTTTTAATTAATTTCAATTAGAAAGTGATGAAGTTCCTTGGCATATTACACTGTTATTTGCACTGTGTTTTCCAGCTGCACTCAGACACTAAACATTATCACAGAAGAGAACTGCTCATCCGGGAATTTGCATGTGTAAGATGCACAATATATTCTGACACATCGGTGTCAGCACATCAGCAGCCTAATCATTGTTAATTTTTCTGTAGGCATCATGGCATATGATAGTGTACTGGCCCTGGACTAGAGTTAGGAAGGCAGCGTGAGGTTGGGAGCTCAGGTGCCAGCTCATGCCAAGCCACTATGTCTCACTGAAAAATGCATAGATGGAGAATAGTCTGGTAACCCTTGTGCCAGTAGAGTTAAAATAGATATTGCAGTTATAACAATGTGCTTAGACTTTATAGGATGGGTGTAGGATGCTCCATGTAGTGATCCAACTTATAATATCTGTATCCCATATTATCTACTACATGTTATAGAAACTTTGTCTGACTTTGTGTCCATCCATCCATTTGTCTGTGTCAGTTTATTCAAGAACTTTATGGCAAGAGCCATGACCACCAAATTTGCTATGCAGCTTCCTCTTATCGTAACTTAAAGCAAGGTAAGGATTTGGTTGTGCCAGGATAATGGAATGTGTCTGGAGTTCAGTGGTTTCTCATAAAATGGAAACGGAGGGGTCTGATAGGAGGAACAGTTATACTGTAGAATGAGCATAAGGGGCTACCCCATTACAAAAGACTGCTGACCCACTACTGGTGGAGGAGGAGATGGCTCTGTCTCAGGGGCGACACTGGCAGCTCGGTCACTTCTGGCAGCAGGCAGTGCTCCACTCCTGATCCCAACCCTACCACTGTGGTATTAGAGAACAGTTACACTGATTTGGGTACAGGAGATAAGGAATCATCCCCTAAAGCAGAAGAGGAGAAGCCTTGTACCCCCAAT
Organism: Pelochelys cantorii; assembly: GCA_032595735.1. Taxonomy (NCBI): domain Eukaryota; kingdom Metazoa; phylum Chordata; order Testudines; family Trionychidae; genus Pelochelys; species Pelochelys cantorii. Next base: position 58,837,985 of record CM064328.1, on the reverse strand, counting down.
GCTGGGAGGTTTACAGCTACTACTGTGAGGAGAAAAAGTAGGTAGTGGTGGTTGGAGACTCCCTTCTGAGGGGGACGGAGGCGCCCATCTGTCGCCCTGAGATGACATCTCAGGAGATATTCTGCCTGCCAGGGGCCCGTATCTGAGACATTACCAAGGCATTGCTGAGGATTATCCAGCCCTCTGACTAGTACCCCATGCTCTGGGAATACGGATGAAGGAGTTTGGAGTACAGGTGGTATTCTCTTCAGTCCCTCCTGTCAAAGGTCAGGGCCCAAGCAGACACAGGTGCATCCTAAAAATGAATTCCCAGTTGCGAAGATGGTGTCACAAGGAGGGCTTTGGCTTCCTTGACTACAGGATGCTGTTCCAAGAAGAAGGACTATTAAGCAGGGATGGGGTTCATCTTTCGAGGAAGGGAAAAACTGTATTTGGACACAGACTGGCTAACCTAGTGAGGAGGGCTTTAAACGAGGTTCGACAGGTGCAGGGGACCGAAGCCCACAGGTGTCAGCCGATGGTCAGGGCAGTGAGTGGTGTGTGTGAGCTATACACCCGAGACTTTAACTGCTAGGAGTGGGGTCCCTTAGCAGTGGGCAACCTGGAGGAGGTTGACGGGTGCCCCAAAGAGTTTAACGTCCGTGTCTTTACTGCTAGGATCGGGATCCTTTGCAGTGGGCAGCCAACAGGCTGACAGACGCCCCAGAGTTTAACAGGGAGAGCTTTACACCTCAGACTTTGACTGCTAGGACACAAAGTCCCGTCGCAGTGGGCAGCCTGGGGAGGCTGAGAGGTGCCCCAACGGATCTGTCCCCTGGAAGCGACACGATCCAACGCTCAAGCTCTCCCTATATCTGTCCCTTATGACCAGCTGGAGTTCTTTTGTTTGTGTTCGGTTCGGGTACAGCAGCACGGGTTCAAGTCAGAAACTCAAACCACACTTGCTTATTTGTAGGAGAAAGAAAGAAAGAAGAAAGAAAACTTGTTCAATATATATATTTAAACTTATAAAGTGAATGAGGGCACAATCTTATTTTACTTGTTACAATAGAAGTGAAACAGGTTGATTAGAGAAACTTATAATAGAGTAACTAAATTAAAGTGTACACATAAGAAACACATTGCAGGTATAATTCTCACCCTGCGTTCCAGACTTGGCGTGGCCAGCGTCTTTCATAATCCCTCGGGAAGAAGTAGGCGAGGTTGGGGTCCCACAGACCTCGGGAGACAACATATACCTGCCAGCAGGTATAGATTGGAGCTCAAATGGGGTGGGCTACTAAACCCTCTTTATACCCCTTGGGTCACGTAGGCTTCTTCGGTCTCAAGTGGCCAATTAGGAAAATGGCTTTGAATGCCAAGTTTCCCACGAAAGGTGCAACGCATAATTCACACCTGGGACAGTGCAGACAATGGGCACTTCTAATATGGGATGGGCGAAGATTCCTCTCCTGGGACAGTGCAGGCGTGTCAATTACTGGTGCCTAGCCATCAGGGCAGCAGGGGGGGGGGGGCCTCCGGTTATCAGCTAGCCCATTTACTGTCTGGTTTCTGTTTATTAGAGTCAGGGACAAGCAGCACACCTGCATTCCCAGGGCATCAAAGGCTGACTGCCTTTCTCTTGCTCTCTGGGGGGGGGAAAAACAAGATGGGGTTCATGTCTGGCTACAACAGGTAAGTGAAAAACATGGAGACCTGGGAGATGGGTCAGAAATGGGAGGGAGCATGGGCTATAATAGCGAAGATAAAGGAGGGAGAAGGCAAAACTTGGGGGCAAAATCAAATAAAAATCAAATCAGTATTTATACAAATGCAAGAACTAAAGGGGAATAAGCAGAAAGAACCTGAAGTACTAGTAAATAAACATAACTATGACATTGTTGGTATCACAGAGACTTGGTGGGATCATACACGACTGGAATATTGGTATAGAAGGGTACAGCTTGCTCAGGAAGGATAGTCAAGGAAAAAAGGAGGAGATGTTGCCTTATATATTAAAAATGAATACATTTGGACTGAAATGGAGATGGACATAGAAAACAGACTTGTTGAGAGACTCTGGGTTAGGTTAAAAACGGATAAAAAACAAGGGTGATGTCATGCTAGGGGTCTACTACAGGCCACCTACCGAGGCAGAAGAGGTGGATGAGGCTTTTTTTAAACAACTAACAAAATCATCCAAAGTGCAGAATTTGGTGGTGATGGGAAACTAACACAGCAGGGCATAGATTATCAATAAGTTCTTGGACTGCATTGGAGACAATTTTTTATTTCAGACAGCTACTGGGGGAAGCTGTTCTTGATTTGATTTTAACAAATAAGGAGGAACTGATTGAAAATTTGAAAGTGGAAGGCAGCTTGGGAGAAAGTGAGCATGAAATCATAGAGTTCATGATTCTGAAGAATGGTAGAAGGGAGAACAGCAAAATAGAGACAATGGATTTCAGGAGGCAGATTTTAGTAAACTCAGAGAGCTGGTAAGTAAGGTCCCATGGGAAGCAAGACTAGGAGGAAAAACAACTGAAGAGAGTTGGCAGTTTTTAAATGGGACATTATTAAGGGGCCAAAAGCAAACTATTCCACTGTGTAGGAAAGATAAAAAATATGGCAGGAGATCACCTTGGATCAACCGGCAGATCTTACATGATCTAAAAATCAAAAAGGAGTCATATACAAAGTGGAAACTTGGTCAAATTACAAAGGATGAATGTAAGCAAACAACACAGGTATGCAGAGACAAGATTAGAAAAGCAAAGGCACAAAAAGAGTTAAATCTAGCTAGAGGCATAAAAGGTAACAAGAAGATGTTCTACAAGTATATGAGGAGCAAGAGGAAGACCAAGGACAGGGTAGGCCTATTGCTCAGTGAAGAAGGAGATACAATAACAGGAAACTTGGAAATGGCAGAGGTGCTTAATGACTTTTTTGTTTCGGTTTTTGTCAAGAAGATGGATGGTGATGGGATGCCTAACATAGTGAATGCTAGTGGAAATGGAGTAGGTTTAGAAGTTAAAATAAAAGAACAAATTAAAAATTACTTAGAAAAGCTAGATGTGTGCAAGTCACAAGGGCCTGATGTAATACATCCTAGAATACTCAAGAAGCTGATAGAGGAGGTATCTGAGCCTTTAGCTGTCACCTTTGAAAAATTATGGAAGTTGGGAAAGATTCCAGAAGACTGGAAATGGGCAAATATAGTGCCCATCTATAAAAAGGGAAATAAGAACAACCCAGGAAACTATAGACCGGTCAGTTTAACTTCTGTGCCAGGGAAGATAATAAAAGCAAGTAATTAAGGAATCCATCTGCAAACATCTGGAAGAAAATAAGGTGATCGGTAACAGCCAACATGGATTTATAAAGAATAAATCATGTCAAACCAATCTGATAGCTTTCTTTGATAGGATAACAAATCTTGTGGATAAGGGAGAAGCAGTAGCTGTGGTATACTTAGACTTTAGTAAGGCATTTGATACGGTCTCGTATGATCTTCTTATCAATGAACAAAGGAAGTACAACGTGAATGGGGCTACTATAAGGTGGGTGCATAACTGGCTGGATAACCATTCTCAGAGAGTAGTTATTAACGGTTCGCAATCATGCTGGAAGGGCATAACAAGGGATTCCGCAGGGGTCTCTTTTGGGACTGGTTCTGTCCAATATCTTCATCAATGATTTCAGAGGAGGTTTTGGAACAAATTGATAAACTTAACAATAACAAGTCACCAAGACCAGATGGCATTCACCCAAGAGTTCTGAAAGAACTAAAATGGGAAATTGTGGAAATATTAACTGTGGTTCGTAACCTATCCTTTAAATTGGCTTCTGTACCTAGTGATTGGAAGATAGCTAATGTGACACCAATATTTAAAAAGGACTCTAGAGGTGATGCTGGCAATTATAGACCAGTAAGTCTAATGTCATTAATGGGCAAATTAGTTGAAACTATAGTAAAGAATAAAATTGTCAGACAATGAATGAAGATAATTTGTTGGGAAAAAGTCAACATGGTTTCTGTAGAGGGAAATCATGCCTTACTAATTTGCTAGAGTTCTTTGAGGGGGTGTAGCCAGACATGAACCCCATCTTGTTCCCCCCCCCCCAGAGAGCAAGAGAAAGGCAGTCAGCCTTTGATGCCCTGGGAATGCAGGGGTGCTGCTTGTCTCTGACTCTAATAAACAGAAACCAGACAGTAAATGGGCTAGCTGACAACCAGGGGACCTCCTGCCACCCTGATGGCTAGCACCAGTAATTGACACGCCTACACTGTCCCAGGAGAGGAATCTTCGCCCATCACATACTAGAAGTGCCCATTGTCTGCATTTTCCCAGGTGTGAATTATGCTTTGCACCCTTTGTGGGAAACTTGGCATTCAAAGCCATTTTTCCTAATTGGCCACTTGAGACCAGGAAGAAGCCTACGTGACCCAAGGGGTATAAAGAGGGGTTTAAGTAGCCCACCCCATTTGAGCTCCAATCATCTATACCTGCTGGCAGGTATATGTTGTCTCCCGAGGTCTGTGGGACGCCCAACCTCGCCCTACTTCTTCCCGAGGGATTGAGAGAAAGACGCTGGCCACGCCAAGTTTGGAACGCAGGGGTGAGAATATATACCTGCTAGGTGTCTATTTTGCATGCATTTAATAAGAGCTCAGAGAACCAAAAGGGTTTCATGGTACCTGTAAGTGACTTCTTAGTGTAATTTCTGTCCTATCCTTTGTAGTGGCTGTGTTATCTGTAACACAGTAGTAGCATTTAACAGCTAAGTTTACCCTGTAACAATAAAATAGTAACTGTTTAAGCTGTGACCTGACTCCTTCAGTTGCTGTAACAGAACCAAGCACAATTTTAAAAAGAACTCCAGCCGGTCATAAGGGACGGATATAGGGAGAGCTTGAGCGTTGGATCGTGTCGCTTCCAGGGGACAGATCCGTTGTGGCATCTCTCAGCCTCCCCAGGCTGCCCGCTGCGAAGGGATCGTGTATCCTAGCAGTCAAAATCTGAGGTGTAATAAGCTCTCCCTGTAAACTTCTTGGGGCGCCCGTCAACCTCCTCCAGGTTGCCCGCTGCTAAGGGACCCCAGTCCTAGCAGTTGAAGTCTCGGGTGTATAATACACACACCACTCACTGCCCTGACCACCGGCTGACAGGGGGTCGACAAACATGTGGACAAGGGGGATCCAGTGGATATAGTATACTTAGATTTCCAGAAAGCCCTTGACAAGGTCCCTCACCAAAGGCTCTTAAGTAAAGTAAGATGCCATGGGATAGGAGGGAAGGTCCTCTCATGGACTGATAACTGGTTAAAAGACAGGAAACAAAGGGTGGGAATAAATTGTATGTTTTCAGAGTGGAGAGAGGTAAGTAGTAGGGTCCCCCAAGAGTCTGTCCTGGGACCCATCCTATTCAACTTATTTATAAATGATCTAGAGAAAGGGGTAAACAGTCAGGTAGCAAAATTTGCAGATCATACCAAACTGCTCAAAATAGTTAAGACCAAAGCAGACTGTGAAGAGCTTCAAAAAGATCTCACCAAACTAAGTGATTGGGCAACAAAATGGCAAATGAAATTTAATGTTGATAACTGTAAAGTAATGCACATTGGAAAACATAATCCCAACTATATATACACAATATGATGGGGACTAATTTGGCTACAGCTACTCAAGAGAGAGATCTTGGAGTCATTGTGGATAGTTCTCTGAAAACATCCACTCAGCGTGCAGCGGCAGTGAAAGAAGCAAATAGAATGTTAGGAGTCATTAAAAAAGGGTTAGAGAATAAGACAGAAAATATCCTGTTGCCTCTATATAGAACCATGGTACGCCCACATCTGGAATACTGCGTACAGATGTGGTTACCTCATCTCAAAAAAGATACATTGGCATTGATAAAGGTTCAGAAAAGGGCAACAAAAATGATTAGGGGTTTGGAACAGGTCCCATATGAAGTGAGATTAAAAAGACTTGGACTTTTCAGCTTACAAAAGGGGAGACTAGAGGGGATATGATAGATGTCTATAAAATCATGACTGGTGTGGAAAAAGTGAATAAGGAAAAAAGTTATTTACTTATTCCCACAATAAAAGAACTAGTGGTCACTAGATGAAATTAATAGGCCGCAGGTTTAAAACAAACAAAAGGAAGCTTTTCTTCACCCAGCGCACAGTCAACCTGTGGAACTCCTTGCCAGAGGATGCGGTGAAGGCGAGAACTTTAACAGGGTTCAAAAAAGAGCTCAATAGATTCATGGAAGTTAGGTCCATCAATGGCTATTAGCTAGGATGGGTAGGATTGATATCCCTAGCCTCTGTTTCTCTGAAGGTGGGTGACAGGGGAGGGATCACGTGAGAATTACCTGTTGTGTTCCCTCCCTCTGGGACATCTGGTATTGGCCACTGTCAGCAGACAGGATACTGGGCTAGATGGACCTTTGGTCTGACCCAGTATGGTCATTCTTATGTTAATGATTTAGATGATGGCATAGAGAGTACGCTTATTAAGTTTGCAGATGATACCAAGCTGGGAGGAGTTGCAAGTGCTTTAGAGAATAGGGTCAAAATTCAAAATGATCTGGACAAACTGGAGAAATGGTCTGAGGTAAACAGGACGAAGTTTAATAAGCACAAATGCAAAGTACTCCTCTTAGGATCACACATACAGAATGGGAAGTGATTGTCTAGAAAGGAGTACCGCTAAAAGGGATTTAGGGTTCATAGTGGACGACAAGTTAAACATGAGTCAACAGTGTGACACTTGCAAAAAAGCCAACATGATTCTGGGATGCAATTATAGGAGCGTTGTGAGCAAGACACGAAAAGTCATTCTTTTGCTCTACTCTCTGCTGATTAGGCCTCAGTTGGAGTATTGTGTCCAGTTCTGGACACCACATTTCAAGAAAGATGTGGAGAAATTGGAGACGGTCCAGAGAAGAGCAACAAAAATGATTAAGTATCTAGAAAACATGAACTATGAGGGAAGACTGAAAGAACTGGGCTTGTTTGGTTTAGAAAAGAGAAGAGTGAAAGGGAATACGATAGCAGTTTTAAAGTATCTAAAATAGTGTTCTAAGGAAAAGGGAGAAAAATTGCTCTCCTTGGCCTCTGAGAATAAGACAAGAAGCAATGGGCTTAAGTTGCAGGAAGGTTTAGGCTGGACATCAGGAAAAATTTCCTGCCTGTCAGGGTGGTTAAACACTGGAATAAATTGTCTAGGTGGGGGGGTTCTAGAATCTCCATCACTGGAGATATTTAAGAGCAGGTTAGACAGATACCTATCAGGGATGATCTAGAGTAGACCATGGTTGGTCCTGCCTTGAGGATAGGGAACTGGACTCGATGACCTCTTGAGGTCCCTTCCAGTTCTAGTGTTCTACAAAATAAGTAGGAGGAAGAAGGTCGTGTCATATTTTGCTATTTTCTCTAGGAAAATATCAACAAGATCCTGTGCAGAGACAGAAGTAGATGCAGGAAGTGGGAAGGGTTTGAGGAGCTCTGTGCCTGCTGACAGCCTCTTTGATATTTCTGTGTGTTTGATAACTCTGCCTTTCGTCAATGTGTCTGGACGGCTATTGCATCCTTTTCATTGCCTACAGACTGTATGAACAGAACTCAACTCAGACAGAGGTTGCCCTTAGGACACAGTATAAATGCAGAGAGCAGAAACACATGAAAGCATTGGCAACAAAATCAGTTCATGTCGGTTCAAAGGCAGCACTCTTAGACCACATACAAACATTGTGTGTCAATGAAATGAAAAAATGGCAAAGTTACATTACTACGATGTAGGCAATTCTGAGCCAAAAGAGAGTCCCCAGTTCTACTCATTCTCATACATCTCATATGCACATGAAGAAAACTCCGTGTTAATCCCTTTTCAGGCACAACCACCCAGAGGCTTATAGGAGTCTCATTTGTAAGAATTATCAATTACCTGGTAAGTGAATGACAGATATCTAGGGCACCTGTCTTAAATAAAAATTCTTAATAAAGGAAAGACTAAAAGGAAACAAACTAGTAATGTGTAAATGGCACAACATCTATCTATGTATTTTAAAGTGCATCTGTCTGTCTTTCTGCATGTACAGTTGTTGAAAAACTTCTCCTAAACAGTAAGAGCTAGGGCCATCAAATTTAATGTGCAGAGTCTTCTTTGTAGAGAACAAATCATGTCAAACCAATCTGATAGCTTTCTTTGACAGGATATCAAGCCTTGTGGATAAGGGAGAAGTGGTGGACATGGTATACCTAGACTTTAGTAAGGCATTTGACATGGTCTCATATGACCTTATCAATAAACAAGGCAAATATCACTTAGATGGGGCTACTGTAAGGTGGGTGCATAACTGGCTGTATAACCATTCTCAGAGAGTAGATATTAACGGTTCACAATCATGTTGGAAGGGCATAACAAGCAGGGTTCCACAGGGGGCTGTTTTGGGACTGGTTCTGTTCCGTATCTTCATCAACAATTCAGATGATGGCATAGAGAGTATGATTATTAAGTTTGAAGATGATACCAAGCTGGGAGGGGTTGCAAGTGCTTTGGAGGATCGGATCAAAATTCAAAATGATCTGGACAAACTAGAGAAATGGTCTGAGATAATAGGTTTAAGTTTAATAAGGACATATGCAAAGTACTCCACTTAGGAAGGAACCATCAGTTTCACACATACAGAATGGGAAGTCACTGTCTAGGAAAGGGATTTAGGGGTTATAGTGGATGACAAGTTAAACATGAGTCAACAGTGTGACACTATTGCAAAAAAAGCACACATGATTCTGGGATGCATTAACAGGAGTGGTGTGAGCAAGACAAGAGCATTCTTCCACTCTACTCTGTGCTGATGAGGACTCAATTAGAATATTGTTTCCAGTTCTGGGCATCATATTTCAAGAAAGATGTGGAGAAATTGGAGAATGTCCAGAGAAGAGCAACAAAAATGATTAAATGTCTAGAAAACATGAGCTATGAGGGAAGACTTCAGAATTGGGCTTTAGTTTAAAAAAGTGAAGACTGAGAGGGAACATGATAGCAGTTTTAAAGTATCTAAAATGGTGTTATAAGGAGGAGGGAGAAAAATTGTTCTCCTTGGCCTCTGATAATAGGACAAGAAGCAATGGGCTTAAATTGCAGCAAGGGAGGTTTAGGTTGGACATTAGGAAAAGCTTCCTGCCTATCAGGGTGGTTAAACACTGGAATAAATTGCTTAGGGAGGTTATGGAATCTCCATCACTGGAGATATTTAAGAGCAGGTTGGATGGACGTCTATCAGGGATGCTATAGACAGTGCTTGGTCCTGCTCTGAGGGAATGGGACTGGACTCAAACTCTCGAGGTCCTTTCCAGTTCTAGTATTCTATGATTCTATAATTCTCCTAACTTAAAGCCAAGTCAGGGTTTGGCTGTGCGAGGACAACTGGAAGCCCCAAGAAAAGGATTGTTTTCCATAACATAGAAAGGGAGGAACAAAAGAGAGAACTATGTAGCACTTTAAAGACTAACAAGATGGTTTATTAGGTGATGAGCTTTCGTGGGCCAGACCCACTTCCTCAGATCAATTTGTGGAAGAAAATTGGCACAACCATATAGACCAAAGTGATACAATAAAAAAAAATGAACGCATGTGAAATTGACACATCAAATTTTAGAACAGAGTGAGGATGAGGGGGGAAGGTTAGTGTCTGTGAGGTAATGACATTAGGGGTGATAATTGGGGAAGCTATCTTTGTAATGGGTGAGATAATTAGAGTTCCCTTTGTTTAGACCCATACATAAAGTGTCAAATTTAAGCATGAATGACAATTCTGAAGCTTCTCGTTGAAGTCTGGAGTTAAAGTCTCTTTGAAGCAATATGCATGTTTTAAGGTCATTGAGGGAATGGTCAGTCTGGCTGAAATGGCAAGCAACAGCTTTCTCTCTGAGAGAGAGTCTTATGTCTGTTTTGTGTGCATTGATTCTTTGGCGAAGTGTCTGAGAAGTTTGTCCAATGTACATAGCAGACGAACACTTTAGGCACATGGTGGCATAAATTATATTTCTGGATGAACAGGAATATGTGTTCTTGATCTTGTAAGAGGCATGGTTAGGTCCAATAATGGTGTCAGCAGAGTAAATATGTGGACAAAGCTAGCACCGGGGTTTGTTGCAAGGGAAAGTTCCAGGGTTGGTATTAGTGTGGTATGTCCTGTAGTTGTAGGTAAGAATCACCCTGAGGTTAGGTGGTTGTCTATAGGAGACTATGGGTCTGTCTCCCAGAGCCTCTCGGAGGGTAGTATCCTGTTCCAGTATAGGTTGTAGTATATTGATAATGCATTGGACGGGTTTAAGTTGGGGGCTATAGGTGATGACAAGTGGTGTTCTATACAATCCATCGTCTATAGCCAAGCCCTTAGATACAACCGCATCTGCTCTAATCCCACTGACAGAGACCAGAAACTTCAGGATCTCTACCAAGCATTTTTAAACCTCAATTACCCACCCGGAGAAATAAAAAAAAAATTGAAAGAGCCAGACGAATACCCAGAAACCATCTACTTCAAGACAGACCCAGGAAAACCAACAATAGAACACCACTTGTCATCACCTATAGCTATAATCAGAGACAGATTGGGCCAGTATTTCACACAAACATGGGACCACATCAGCTATGAGCATATAGTTTCTGTGTGTGTCTTAACTTGCTTCATTAACCTCTCATGCCACAGAGTTAGGTTGCTGGCGGCAGAGGAAGAAGCTTAAAACATTCTCCCTGGTGCAGGCACTGTTAGCACAGCCTCAAGCCAAGAACACTGAAGTCACAATAACTTCAAGGTATCAGGTTATGTACTTTTACACTAAGAGCCTTATCTGGACCTCACATTGGATCACTGTGAAAAGCAAAGGGAGCCCAGCTCTATTCACAAAGAAATCATATAGATCTTGCCAAAATAAACAAGATCTGAAGAGAGTGATCCAGCTCTCCCAGTATGTCATGAGTGAGTAGCCAGCTGACAATAGTTCGGAAGGGGGGCTCATCTGCAAGTCAGAACCAATGTAAAAGAGACCCTCTGTATGGGGAGGAATCAGCCTAAGAAGGAATAGTTCCGTCCATTCTAGAGATGCCTCCCAGGGTATGCCAATACTGCAAGTAGACACCAGTGGCCCATGCCAGCTGGCAGGCTCACCAGGCTTGGGCTAACGGGCTTGTTAAGTGTGGTGTAGAGGTTTGGGCTCAGGCTGCAGACTGGGTGCTGAGACTCTCCCACTTCACAGGCTCCAGCCCCAGCCCTAACATCTCTCCTTCCATTAAACAGTTCCTTGAACCTGAGCCCACAAGCCTCACTCAGCTGGCAGCCCTGGGAGTCTAAATGCAGTGTAGACGTACCCTAAGCCCAGAGCCTCAAAAGTATTTAGGCTCCTATCTCACACTGAAGTCAAGGGAGTTTGCTCAGTTCAAATGGGCGAGAGGCCAGGAAGCAGATTTTATCAATGGTCTTTTATCACTTTGCTTTTGGGAGCTCAGAGGATAACGCTAAGTTTGAGGAGGAACAGTGGGAAGAGAAGGAAAAGGCTGAGTGGCCATGTCACTCGTATGCCTAGCCTCTGTGATTAAAAATATGATAGTAATACAGACTCAGAGAATGTGTCTCTGTCTACCGAGGAGCATGGATCAAAGGAGACGTCTGATAGACCGAAGTGGGGAAGTGGGTTGGAACCAGAGAGGTAAGCTTCATTAGAGCGGAGCTCAAAGCATGCTCACTTACACGGCCTACCTTAGGCACGTGTTTCCAAATAGGCGGGCAGAGTAGCAAACACACAAACTTAGGTTTCCTGTTGATCTTCACATAATGAACTGCAGCATATTCCTAGGAAAGGGTGAAGTTATGGTAGATGATAAAATAGGTTCCAGCTCATGAATGGGCCATTACTGGAACCTTAAAATATCAGCGGCATTGTACATAGTTCCATAGCTGACCCATCCCATCAGAATTTTCTGATCCTCAGCTGCACAGACCCAGGGGCCACATGTGGCTGCTGGGGGGGGAGACAAAGTTTCACGTGTCCCCTGGTGCTGAGGGGCAACGGGCCAGCAGCTCTGTCCCATCCATTCGACAGTTTGGTGCAGTCACTTGAGGTCCTGCACAGGGTCCTGTGGGCCCAAGGGACTAGCATGGTGCCTGGCACTGGCTGTGCCACTCCCCTACTCACTGGTGGCAGGAAGAAGAGTGACCCATCCCCAGCCCACTCTCATCCCACAGCTCCCAACTACGTTGCTTGTGGGAGGGAGTTTAGGGGAAAAGGTGGAACCACTCCCCACGCTCACTGGCAGTGGCTGGAAGCAAGGGGAGTGGACCAGACTGGGCTGGGTCGCTCCCCTTCCCTCCACCACCAGTGAGTTCAGGGGATCCTGACTCCTGCTGCTGACACCAGATACCCAGCTAGTCCCCTGGGATGTGTTACTTAGGGGAGGGCACTTGGGGAAGGAGTGGAGTGGGGGTGGGAAGAGGTGAGGCTTGGGATAAAGCAGGTGAGGGTTATCCTGAGCCCCTCACCCTCCTAGGGGTGGCCATCACCTGTGCTAGCGGTAGCAAGGGGAGGAGTCATGTAGGGGAGCAGCTGGTCACATGGCTGGTGCCGCCCTGGTGTTCCTCCCCAGCAGTTGCCTCTGCACAAATCCCTCAACAAGTCAGCTAGGATCTAAAGATTTAAACTGTGAGACATTTCAAATGGCCTCCCTGAGAATAGATAGGAACTAGTGGGCCCCATGATAACTCAGCTCTGGGAAGGTTCAGCCAAAAGGACTTGCCTCAGTACCCAAACACATAAGCTGAGCCCCAGTTAAATCCAACTTACTTTGTAAAAAGTTTTTTTACAAAGTAATCCCATGTTTGCCCTCTTTTTTAGAGTAAAGAGAGATATGCACATAGGCAGCAATTTCTTATACCAGATTTATTAGTAAACAAATGTGAAACTCTGGTCGAGTTTAGAAGGGGGTTTGAACAGATGATGGAGCAAAGGCATGAGGTGGCTGAAGGGGAAAGCTTAGACATGCAGACTAAAGCAGGATCAAAGGCCTCTGAGGGGGGACTGCTGGGCGAAGAAAATGGACAGTGGAAGCATGTGACTATGAGAACCAGGCAGAGGAAAAGATGGGCCAGTGAAGGAGAAAGAGAGCTCAAGAACAGGTATGCGGAGCTGGAGAATGGAGAAGGGTTACAGCAGGTGGCCACTGAAGGTGGAAAGGCAAGGAAGAAGAGAAGAGTGGCTAGTCCATACATAAAGGGGAAGAGTCGATGGAGACAACACCAATAATGAGCACCAGGTTGAAGAAGATTACAAGAGAAGATAGGAAGGGAAAGGACTTGCAGCCAGAGGAAACAAGGGATAGACCAGAGAATCGCACTGTCACCAGGAAAAGGCAGGTGTATGTGATTGGAGACTCCTTATTGAGAAGAATAGACAGGCCTGTAACCAGAGCTGATCCAGCACACCCTTCTGTTCTCTGTCTGCCAGGTGCTAAGATACGGGATGTGGAACTAAGGTTGAAGAGCATCCTAAAGGGAGCGGGAAAGAATCCATTGATCATCCTTCATGTAGGAACAAATGATACGGCTAGATTCTCGCTGGAACGAATCAAGGGAGACTATGCTCAGTTGGGGAGGACGCCTAAGGAAATCGAGGCTCAGGTGATTTTCAGTGGGATTCTGCCTGTTCCTAGAGAAGGGCAACAAAGGTGTGATAGGATTATGATGCTCAATAGGTGGCTCAGGCAGTGGTGCTATAAGGAGGGCTTTGGGATGTATGGCCACTGGGAGGCATTCACGGACAGAGGACTGTTCTCTCGGGATGGACTTCACCTAAGTAGGGAAGGAAACAGACTTCTAGGATGGCGGCTGGCACAACTGATTAAGAGAGCTTTAAAATAGGAATTTGGGGGAGACGGTTGGGAGATGTCCAGGTAATCTCTACACCGGATTTTAGCATTGAGAGGGAGGAAAACGAAGTAAGAAAGGATATAGCCAGGGGTAGGAGAATGCACATAAGGAGGAAGGGCAGAGTGGATACTAGTCTAATAGGTCATATTGGAGGTACAATGTCTGTGCCAAATTGGGTAAAGAATGTGAGTGAGGTGAAACAGCAAAAATTAAAGTGTTTGTACACCAATGCGAGGAGACTAGGTAACAAAATGGAGGAACTAGAGCTACTGGTCCAGGAAGTGAAACCAGATATTATAGGAATAACAGAAACATGGTGGGATACTAGGCATGACTGGAGTACAGGTATTGAAGGGTACGTGCTGTTTAGGAAAGACAGAAATAAAGGTAAAGGTGGTGGAGTAGCATTGTATATCAATGATGAGGTAGATTGCAAAGAATTAAAAAGTGAAGGAATGGAGAAGACAGAGTTTGTCTGGGCAAAAATTACATTGGGGAAGAAAACTATTAGATCCTCCCCTGGGATAGTACTTGGGGTGTGCTATAGACCACCAGGATCTAATTTGGATATGGATAGAGACCTCTTTAATGTTTTTAAAGAAGTAAATACTAATGGAAACTGTGTAATCATGGGAGACTTCAACTTTCCAGATATAGACTGGAGAACAAATACTGGTAATAATAATAGGGCTCAGATTTTCCTAGATGTGATAGCTGATGAATTCCTTCATCAAGTAGTTGTTGAACCAACAAGGGGGGAAGCCATTTTAGATTTGGTTTTGGTGAGTAGCGAGGACCTCATAGAAGAAATGGTTGTAGGGGACAACCTTGGCTCGAGCGATCATGAGCTAATTCAGTTCAAACTAAATGGAAGGATAAACAAAAATAAATCTGAGACTAGGGTTTTTGATTTCAAAAGGGCTAACTTTAATAAATTAAGGAAATTAGTTAGGGAAGTGGATTGGACTAAAGAATTTATGGATCTAAAAGTGGAGGAGGCCTGGGATTATTTTAAGTTAAAGTTGCAGAAGTTATCAGAAGTCTGTATCCCAAGAAAGAGGAAAAAATGTATAGGTAGGTGTTTTAGACCAAGTTGGATGAACAAGAATCTCAGGGAGGTGATTAAGAAAAAGCAGAAAGCATATAACGAGTGGAAGATGGGAGGGATCAGTAAAGAAAGCTACCTTATTGAGGTTCGAGCATGTAGGGACAACTTGAGAAAGGCTAAAAGTCATGTTGAGTTGGACCTTGCAAAGGGAATTAAAACCAATAGTAAAAGGTTTGATAGCCATATAAATAGGAAGAAAACAAAAAAAGAGGAAGTGGGACCGCTAATCACTGAGGATGGAGTGGAGGTTAAGGATAATCTAGGCATGGCCCAATATCTAAACAAATACTTTGCTTCAGTATTTAATGAGGCCAATGGAGAGCTTAGGGATAATGGCAACATAACAAATGGGAATAAGGACATGGAGGTAGATATTACCAAATCCGAGATAGAAGCCAAACTCGAACATCTTAATGGGAGTAAATCAGGGCACCCAGATAATCTTCATCCAAGAATAGTAAAGGAACTGGCACATGAAATTGCAAGTCCATTAAAAATTTTTGCTAATGAATCTCTAAACTCAGGGGTTGTACCATTTGACTGGAGAATTGCTAATATAGTTCCTATTTTTAAGAAAGGGAAAAAAAAGTGACCCGGGTAACTACAGGCCTGTTAGTTTGACATCTGTAGTATGCAAGGTCTTGGAAAAAATTTTGAAGGAGAAAGTAGTTAGGGACATTGAGGTTAATGGCAATTGGGACAAATTACAACATGGTTTTACAAAAGGTAGATCGTGCCAAACCAACCTGATCTCCTTCTTTGAGAAAGTAACAGATTTTTTAGATAAAGGAAATGCAGTGGATCTAATCTACCTCGATTTCAGTAAGGCATTTGATACAGTACCACATGGGGAATTATTGGTTAAATTGGAAAAGATGGGGATCAATATGAAAATTGAGAGGTGGATAAGGAACTGGTTAAAGGGGAGACTACAGTGAGTCATACTGAAAGGTGAACTGTCAGGCTGGAGAGAGGTTACTAGAGGAGTTCCTCAGGGATCAGTTCTGGGACCATTATTATTTAATCTTTTTATTACTGACCTCGGCACTAAAAGTGGGAGTGTGCTAATAAAGTCTGCGGATGACACAAAGTTGGGAGGTATTGCCAATTCAGAAAAAGATCGGGATATCATACAGGAAGATCTGGATGATCTTGTAAATTGGAGTAATAGTAACAGGATGAAATTTAATAGTGAGAAGTGTAAGGGATTAATAACAAGAATTTTAGTTATAAGCTCGGGACACATCAGTTGGAAGTAACGGAAGAGGAGAAGGACCTTGGAGTCCTGGTTGACCACAGGATGACTATGAGCCGCCATTGTGACATGGCTGTGAAAAAGGCTAATACGGTCTTGAGGTGCATTAGGTGAGGTATTTCCAGTAGGGATAAGGAGGTGTTAGTGCCGTTATACAAGGCATTGGTGAGACCTCATTTGGAATACTGTGTGAAGTTCTGGTCTCCCATGTTTAAGAAGGATGAATTCAAACTGGAACAGGTACAAAGAAGGGCCACTAGGATGATCCGAGGAATGGGAAACCTGTCTTATGAAGGGAGACTCAAGGAACTTGGCTTGTTTACCTTAACCAAAAGAAGGCTGAGGGGAGATATGATTGCTCTCTTTAAATATATTAGAGGGATAAATGCCAAGGAGGGAGAAGAATTATTTAAGCTCAATACCAATGTGGACACAAGAACAAATGGATATAAGTTGGCTATTAGGAAGTTTAGACTCGAAATTAGGCGAAGGTTTCGAACCATCAGAGGAGTGAAGTTCTGGAACAGCCTTCCAAGGGAAGTAGTGGGGGCAAAAGACCTATATGGCTTCAAGATAAAGCTAGATGGGTTTATGAAGGGGATGGTTTGATAAGGTAACATGATCTGGGCAATTAATTGACCTTTCACTATCAGTGGTATATAGACCAATGGTGGGAAGATAGGAGTTGCTATAGAGAACTTTTTTCTGGGTGTCTGGCTCGTGAGTCTTGCCCCCATGCTCAGGGTTCAGCTGATCGCCATATTTGGGGTCGGGAAGGAATTTTCCTCCAGGGTAGATTGGCAGAGGCCCTGGAGGTTTTTCGCCCTCCTCTGTAGCATGGGGCACAGGTCACTAGCGGGAGGATTCTCTGTGTCTTGGGGTCTTTGAACCATCGTTTCAAGGACTTCAATATCTGAGATATAGGTGAGAGGATTATTCTAGCAGTGTTGGGTGAGATTCTGTGCCCTGCATTGTGCAGGGGGTCAGACTAGATGATCAAAATGGTCCCTTCTGACCTTAAAGTCTATGAGTCTATGATTTTATTAAATATAAAAGGAAGGATTTTAGGGGTCATAAGAGACAGACAGAACAATGTAGATTACTAAACAAAAGAACACAACACACAAGCTAAACTTAATGCACTAAGAAACTGGTTACATATATCTCACCCTCAGAGTTGTTCCAATAATCTTCTTTCACAGACTGGAAAGCATTCCCCACTCACTCCCCACTCTTAAATAGGATTTGCATAAGGTGGGAACCTTTTGTGTTCAGTTTAAACTTTTTTCTCACTGTCAGTGGAAAAGTACTGCATCCAAGATGGCCAGCATCGGGGACAGGGCCCGAGGTATTGGCAGGACCAACCATAGGCCCTCCTCTCAGGCTTGTAGAAGAAAGAAGTCTAGTCTCAGATCATTGTTCTGAGTATTGGGACAATTCCTTTAGCACTACTAAGGGCCTCCATTTGGCATGACTATCAGCAATTTCTAATTTCTACTTAGAAATTATTTCTCATTGTATGTAATTATTTCTAATTCCAAATACAGGAATAATACATGCATACAAATAGTATTACACATTCAGTAGATTCTTGAAATATCTTGCACAAAGCATATTCTAGTTATGTTATATTCATAAGCATATTTTCCTAAAGCCTATGGAACACCCCATGACACATACAATTTCTGAACAGCCAGCAACAGCACAAGAATAATGTTGGAGCATTTCCTCAACAACAAATAAAGTGAGTTAATTCATAACTAAATCTTTCAAAGCCTGAGGGTTCAAATTTGTTCTTGTTTTGTCTGAACTTTCTGAGCCATACCCTTAAGATCGAGAAAAAGGGAGAATTAGAAAGGAAGAATTTATGTGGAAATGCTGTATGAGATGCTGCTAAGCTCTCACCCTCTCTCATTTTGTGGAGGAGAGACTCTCCATCCAGCAACAAGGGACAACCTTTAGAACTTTCTGTGCAAATTAACGTGCGTGAAGGTCCTTAAACAAAAGGCAGACCAGGACTCAGTACGGAACTGTGTGCTCACTTTTTTTATATATTATCAGGATCACCTAACTCATTAGGGTGTTGTGTCCTCAGTGTATTGCAGGATCTCTACTGTAGTTGAGCAGCCACATGTTTTTACTGGCACAAAACATCTTTTGGTTTGTAACTTGAGTTATGGATAACTTTCTATTCAGTGGGGATCCTGCAGTAATAGTGGGCAGGTTGGAAAACTGCATCAGCAATCATTACTGCTCAAATGAGTATTTTCGTAATGATGGAGGTGGGATGCCTCTAATTAGGGTACATGATTTAGCACTTTCTCTTTTGGACAAACTTGATATATTTGAACACAGCCTTAGTATATTCATCTGAAACAGACTCTGCTGGTAGCTGGTAGTTAGGGACCACGGCTAGTTGACATAGTATCGGAATTTGGTTTTCTAAAGTGCCCATGAGCAGTAGCATTGGACAGGAAATTGGAACTATCCCTTGATCTGTCCAAAGGACCATGGCATCTTCTGTCTTCACCCTAGCTAGTTAATAATCACTGGGTGGGCAGAAATGAACTGTACTTTAACATCTGAATTAGTAGCTGTGGATAAATGCAAAGGACCTATACTCAGATGGCAGAGAAATCTCAAGGATTAAAAATAAACCATTTCATCCACTACCACGTACAAGAGCATAATCCAAAGGTGGGGGAAGGAGTCTATCTTCCTTGACTGCAACACTGAGTTTGTTTATACTCCGAACCCACAACCAGTTCATGCTTCTCTCAGGCAATTAAACACTTCTTACTTCTTCAGCCAAGATCCAGTCACATCCAGTCCAACCTTTACTCTCAAGGTTGGGAGGTGAAGCCAAGTCTATACTGGCAAGTTACAGAGCAATAAATCAGCTCCCAGCACTGTAACGCCCAATGTGTCCACACTGGCAAAGCACTAGGGCCTGATCTACACTACATAGGAAA
Source organism: Pelochelys cantorii (assembly GCA_032595735.1). Lineage (NCBI taxonomy): Eukaryota > Metazoa > Chordata > Testudines > Trionychidae > Pelochelys > Pelochelys cantorii. The sequence goes on along the minus strand of CM064328.1, from coordinate 58,818,737 downwards.
ATCCAAGTAAGATATGCAACTCCAGCTATGTAAATTACATAGCTGGAGTTGACATATCTTACATCGTGTTTCCACACTGTCCACACAGCAGGAAGCTGCTTCCCTTACTCCCCATGAGGAGCAGAAGTACCTGCACCCGATGGGGGAGCCCTTTTAGTTCAATCTAGTGGGTCTATACTAGACCCACTAAATCAAACCCTGGAAGATTGACAGTGGCAGCAGTGATCTTCTGTGTAGTGTAGATATGCCCTTAGTCCACTTCAACTCCACAGTTCCTGCGCTCTAGGTAAACCACTTCAATGAGAGGGGCAGAGCTTTCTATGCAATGGCTACAGCGCTGGGGTGCCAATGTGGATATTTCAAGTATCACAGACTTTTCTCCTTTCAGATTTTTCTTCACTATCACTTTGGAAATCTTCCCACGAACCTCAGTCCTAAGCTCTATCACTTCTTCTATTCTAGACTTGAGCCCACACAGAGCCAGGTAATGCACCTCACCCACTGTGAGAAAAGCCTCTGCTGTACTCATGGAATCAAAGTTCCATGTCCTGCCAAAATTTTAGAGCCATTCAGAGTGGTGAAACCCTTCCTCAGCAGACATGAGAACGGGCAGGCAGTGAGACAGTTAGTGGCTTGGTTTGGTGGGAGCTGGCGTTCTCCCACCTTCCCCAGTGAGAGCTTCCAGTAGGCCTCTTCCTCTTCTAGCTGTGGTTTCTCCCTCATGGGACTTCCTCTTTGTTGCTCCATGCTGCATCCTTTTCCCCTAACCCCCAACTAGGCTGTCTTCCTTCCCATTGTATTCCATATCCCCTTTTCCTGTTCCTTCTCATTGGTCCTAACTGTATGGTATGGATTTTTCAAAACAACAGAATGTACCATTTTAACTGTAGTCAAGCAGTTCTACTTAATGCGTATGGATGGGGAAGAGGGGCACACAGATGTGTCTAACTACATCTCCCTGCATGGAGTATTGGATCTAGTTAGACAAAGTTAGTAAAATATGCATTTAAAATATAAACCCAGATTATCGGGGCTATGTTTATATAATCGCACATAGGAAAATGCATGAGTAATCATGATGAATGTGAAGTGAATGATACATCTAACTGTATTTTTCCTTGAGCATTATATTATCAGCCATTGAACAATTGTTTGGGCAAATTAAATGGGCACACAATTTTGTGCAATCTTTTCAGGAAACCAGGTCCATGTTTCTGAAACCCAAACTACTGTACATAGCTACAATAATATAATCATTATATCACATGAAAAGAGTAAATTTTTTAAAATTTAAAAAAAAAAAAAAAGGTTGAGGGAACCAAAAAGAGGCTCTACTGACTTTTGAAAACGATGTCTTTTTGCCCATCCTCCTGCCAAAGTGCTGTTTTAGAAAGGCAAAATGATATGAAATGCTCTTAATCTTGGTGTAAAGGAGAACAAGAGTTTAGGATAGTTCAGATCCAAAGTGTTGAGTGCTTTTTAATCTTGCAGGCAGGATTAGCCCTCTCACAAGATTCCCACTGGACCTGTCCAGCACTTGGAAATTCAGCAGCATGTAGAAGTGAAAAGAAAAATGAAATGTTTTGAGATCTCAGAGATGGTAGAGTTCAGGCTCACTGTGAATTTTGGAAGTTTTGGATATGAGCTCAGGCTAAAGAAAGCTTTTAAATGCATCCAAAACATATTGCTCATATTTAATTTGGAGGCAAACCCAAAAAAGACCATTAGGGGAAGCATCATTTTGGCCAGACAGAGAGGAGAAAGCCCATGGATGCAGGAGAACTCTGCACAAGGTCCACAACAGCCCTCTGTATATGGGGGAATAGTATGCGCAGCAGTGGTCCAACACTTCAGAAAAAAGAGTTGAAGAGAACGATGGGTTAAGATGCGCTACTCCTGTTGGAGAAGGCAGGGGAACCGATCCCCTTATTTCCCGAGTAGTAGTATCCATAGTGCACAGGTTATGGAAGCAGTAGGGGTTGTCCAATGAATCTGTGCACTGCATGGAGTCACTGGAACACCAGGCAGGGTAGAAGAACATGCAATTCCCCTATATTTTGTAGTAGAAATGAGGGCCCACAACACTTCTAAAGGTTGAAGCTAAGCATTTGAATCCTGTTCAACTCTTTGAGCAAGCAGCACAGTGACATGGCCTGCCCACTCTTTCCAAGGGTTTGGCCCTTAGAGAATGTGATGGGACCGAATCTCATTGCAACGAAATCCCAGGAGTTCATATAGAGGGTAAGAGTATGATAAATACCTGCTTACAATATGAGAATGCACATCAGTCTAAACACTCTAGATTTTAAACACAATGTAAAATAAATGTAAAATAGCAAGATATGGATAGCAAACCTAACTTATAGCAAGATCAAATAGCTAAAGAGTTTTCAAGGAAACCAATGGTGCCCTCTAAAGGAAACTAGTATGTTGTACAGGACACTTGACAACTATTGTTCCCACTGCCAAGATACTGTACAGTCTATAAATTAATACCGAAAAAGAGACTCCATTATGGAAAATTATTCCAGATTGTGCTGTACAAAATTAGCATCTTCAAAAAGAACCTGGTCTATAAAAATTCATTTAGGTCATCAGTTAGTCTATATTTTACAAACTATTTACTCTTCATCCAAATTTGAAAAAGAATATCTGCACTCTACCTAGGCTTTTCCAAATGATTATTATTAGGTAATAAAATATCCCTATCCCAAGCTATATGTCATTTTGTCAAGAAAGATAATTTGAATGCTTAATTATGAATGAGGAAAATGGCAATATTATTAACCTAAAGGACTACATGCATAAATTGGGATGTATGTAGGGATGTGTTGTTAGGCCCTTACTTTGTATGACATCTTTCACAAGGCTGGATCCCAGAGTTAGATAATATGTACTTGTATGAGGTATAACTAGATCGGCATATTAGGATATGCCAGCCACAAAGTAATAATGAACACATACTAATCTTTTATTTACACTACTCTTTTGTCTCAAAAAGAACAATTTTGACAAAACAAAAGGCTGCAGTTGCTCCACAACACCTAAGTAGACTTCGGCATATTTTCTTTCGAGCCATGTCACATAAGGTATCAGACTCCAGCCATACATTTTGTTTTTAAGCAGAACTCCCCACTGAAGTGGATAGAACGATCTAGCCTTACATTAGTAAGTTTTAAAAGTATTGTATAGGTAAGGGCCTGTTACCCCAAGGTGTCAGCTCCCACCGATTCCATTAGCCAACTCGACAACACAAGGCAAAATCCTTGAAATATGCTGTTGACCACAAAAGTAGAAGCACATTCACCCACCAATGCAGTACTACTGAGCATGTATATTCAGCTCAGCGGTAGTTTTACAAATAACACTACTATCCATGCAAATTATTCTTCTCCTACTCTCAACAGGCCTGCTGCTCAGGCCAATTATTTTGGTATGGAGGGCCAGATCCAATCTCCAATGGGGAGTCTTACCACTTGTCTTTGATGAAGCTTGGATGAGTTCTGGATTCTGATGTCTAATTTATGTACCAATATTTGGAAATATGGATTTCTGAAAGAAAGAAATTAAGAAATCAAAAAGAACTTTAACACTTATTAAAGTTTATAAAATTTAAAACAATTCAACAAAAAGGTGTATTTGAATGTTGTTTTAGTTACCTCTACCCTTCCGGTATCTCCTGAGCTGCTGGTATAGAATCGAGATGACATATTTTATCCATTCAAGTGGCATATTGCTGAAAGCAAGGTTAGACCATGTGCCATCTTACTAGATGTGGCCAATCAATTTGACACATTCAAAGACTCATGACCATGGCTTTTAGAAAACAGTTGTTAGAAATAGCAAGGCATTCTTAGGGAGATATCCCATATCAATTTTAGTATGAAACCTCTATCTGCACTGAAATGTCTTAGAGCGGATTGTGCACACATGCATGCATGTGTATGTACAGGAAACCCTCGCCATTCGCAGTGGATTTGTTTCCACATCCATGAATGGTGAAATTCATGAATACTGGGAGCCGTGCCGCCAGGCCCCCACATTGAGTTCTTCACGGCTCCTGAACTCATCATGGAGGCCGGGCATCTGTGGGGAACTCACCGCAGCTTCCAGGCAGCTGCAGGAAACTCACTGTGGCTGCCAGGAGCAATGGGGAACACTGTGGCTCCTGGCAGCTGTGGTGAGTTCCCCACAGATGCCCAGCCTCCAATATGTGGAACTGCGAATAGTGATTCAGCAAATCGCAAGAGTCTCCTGTATAGTCACTTGAACCTCTTTACTCTGGCCACCATGGGAAACAGGGCATGCTGGATTAATGATTTTACCAGGAAAGGGAGGCTGCAATGGGATCTGGATGTGAGGAAAATGGAGTGAGGTGACTACCAGGCACACATGACTCCATGCTCTGCACTGCTCCCAGGCACTGCTATGGGAGCAGTGGGAAAATGCTGCAGGGGAAGCACGTTGCTGTGATGCTGTGTGAAATTATGAGGCTGATTATTACACAAACATAGTACCACCTGTTTTTATGGAATTTTGTGGAACACGGAAGAGCACATTATCTATTTCCCTCAAAGCTTTACAATATATCATGAATGAGATGTACAGCACAACAAAACTGGGAGAAGGGTGTAGAAAGCTTAATGGTAAGGAAACAAACATAAGAGCGGGTTAGGGATAAAGTTAATGTTAAGCGGATTAAGCACAAGACAATCCAAAGAGAGGACTGGATTCTCTACTCCATTAAGGCCCCTTTCTGCTGAGCAAACAGCACAAAACAACACATATGCAGGGGAACTCTACTGGCAGAAAACTCTGCCAGCATAAAAGGATGGAGCTGATTCATCAGAAGTCTTTGAGAGGCAGAATAAAGGTGTGGTAAGCAGAGTTCCACTGCAACTCCACAGACCTCAAGCCAGTGGCAGAAGCTGGTGTTAGCTCTCTACTGCTGGGGATGAGCAGCCAAGGTTCAGAAAACTTCAACCACTTCTCTAGGGCTGCTCCTCTCTACTATATCCAAGCACAGATTGGCTATAATGGAGAACTGAGAACAGCATCTTCCTACTGCACACTAGGACTAGTGCTCTTCAGAGAGGTTACCATCATTTTTGCTGTTATATTTGCAAAGAACATGAGCTAAATAGCAAACCAAAAATGGGCAAAACCATCTGAAGTTAACCCATAGCTCAGCTATTTACATTCAGAGAAAACTATGTTGGTACAGAACAACAATATACATAAAGGCATTTCTTTGCAGTTAATCAAGTGGATTGTAACTGTAAGAGAGTATCCTAGCAACTTCCAAACAGCCAGGGAAAGTCCCAGCTGACAATGTACACTGATGTGATTATTCTCCTTGTGCAGTCATCAAAACTTTGCAGTTAATCAAGGTGATAATTTGAAACATGACAGTGAGTTAAATTTGAAACAAAGAAGGAGAATTTTGTAAATGCATAACATCACCAAGACACCTCTTGTGATCAGAGCCATCAGCTCAGGATAGGAACAGGTCAGAACAGCACAAAAGCAAAGATCAAATCGTTCTGGCCACAAAACCTCCCATTATAAAAATAGACAGAATTGTATGGACTGTGAGGAACTCTGTGGTTTCAATATTGCCAGCTCTCCACTTTGGAAATTTATTGCAGAACATAAGAGAGTAATTTGTAAAATTTTAAAATACAAGATCACCCAAGCCACATTCAAACACAGGTAGCACCAATGACCTATCTGAAAGTACAGTAAAATCATTTACACACTGTGTTTCTCTCAGCATTTTTTTGCTTATTTAAACAAAGAAGGGCTGGGAATAGCCTAAAAACTTTACTTTGATATAATGCTTTGTATCCCAAAATATATCAAAATGCCTCAAAATTTAAAATGATAGGCAAACACTTCACCACCAGTGAAATGCAGCCATCTCTAAAGTGACATCCACTTCCTGCTTAGAAGAGCACAGTGCAATTTTGAAGTAGATGAGCCATGAAGAGAAAAAATGAGAACGAGAATCACTGGTATACAATATTATGGTCCATAAAGCCCTTCTATAGATCCTGCAGAGCCTTTTCTGTTACAGTGATAGATCACCTGACAGAAACAAAAGACAGGACTATGCAGCACTTTAAAGACTAACAAGATGGTTTATTAGGTGATGAGCTTTCGTGGGCCAGACCCACTTCCTCAGATCAATTTGTGGAAGAAAATTGGCACGACCATATATACCGAAGTGATACAATCAAAAAAAAAAGTGAACACGTATAAAACTGACAAATCAAATTTTAGAACAGAGTGGGGGTTCTAAAATTTGATTTGTCAATTTTATGCGTGTTCACTTTTTTTTTTGATTGTATCACTTCGGTATATATGGTCGTGCCAATTTTCTTCCACAAATTGATCTGAGGAAGTGGGTCTGGCCCACGAAAGCTCATCACCTAATAAACCATCTTGTTAGTCTTTAAAGTACTGCATAGTCCTGTCTTTTGTTTCAGCTAGACCAGACTAACACGGCTGCATCTCTATCACTAGATCATCTGACTGTCTTCAACAAAGACACCTCTTGCTTGGTGGCAGCCAAGGCACCTTTTATGGTTTCCAGAGACATTTTTTGCTAGCTGAAAAAACAAGTCCTCTGCATTCTGAGTGGCTGCTTTCTATCTTTCAACTGTAATCAAATTTGTTTGCAGGTAACACTTAAATCAAAAGGTGAAACATGGAAAGAGGAAGTATAGATACAAAGTGGGTAGGGAGAAGAAGGGAAATGTTATTAAGCTACTCACTGGTGTACTGGGTACAGTATTTTGATCTTCTCAAAACAGATGTTAACATACCTTTTCATGTATCTAAGCACCATAGTTGCTTCAGGAAAGTTCTGTATCAGAATTTGGATGGGGACATCCATGAAAGATTCACAGTCTTGAGAAGTAATCTCCAGTATGAAAAGGAACCATGGACATCCAACTGACATGGCAGGCAAATTCAGTTCAGTAGGATATAATTACAAACTTAGAATTGGCCAAGGATGAGCAAAAAGTTCCATGTGCTCTTTAATGATCACAGCAGTTACATCATTTTAGGTCTTAGAAAAATCAGCATCTGCAGGACAGTGCCTTCCAACAGCATGCAGACAATAGTAGTCAGTATTCACTTAGAACATGGATTCCCAAACTGGGGGCGGGGGGCGTGAAGAAATTCCAGTGGGGGCGCAAGGCGACCCAGACCCCCATCAATCCCCCTTTCCCCCCAAGAAAGAGCCCTGTCCATCCATCCGCTCAGGCTGGCTGGGGCAGACCTCAAATGGCCGCCTTTAAAGGGCAATGCCTGCTCTGCTCTTAAAAGGGCTATTTATTTATTTATTTGCTCAACAAGTTTTGCTGCTATTTTGGGGGGGGGGGGTGAGGGTTTCTCAAAAATCAAAAAGGGGGCGTGATGCCGAAAAGTTTGGGAACCACTGACCTAGAGGCAAGAGAGACTCCTATTAACTCTCCAGTACCATTTCTTGCAACTACTCCCATCCCAACTACCGAGAAGAACCAACTCTCATAAGGCCTGACAAGATTCCAACGCAAACTCCACAATGGAATGTTATTCAGGAGAGAAACTGACTACCTCCATCAGCCTGCCGGTTAGAATTTTCCTGGCACTCTACGCAGTTACGTAAATGGATGGGCAAACTAAGGGCCAGCTCCAGCTCCAGAACCACTAAACTCAACGGGGCAGGTTTGGACCCCAAGTTTGCTGATTAGTGAGAAGGAAATCAAGCATGATCTACCTCTGTGGATAATTTACTTTCTGAATGGAAAATTAAAAAAATTTCATGTTCAACTATGAAATAACTTTTTTTTTTGAAGAATAGTTACCCACACAAGCAATTGTTCATATAGGTCCTGATCGAAAGCCCACTGAAAATTTCCCTGGGATTTTAATGCAAGTTTTGACCTTTAGTTTGTTTTCGGGTATGTTGCTTATCTCTGTTTCATCCAGTAAAGTATGTGCTTTAGATCCGCGTAAGTGTAACTGGTAATTTTGTTACATAGGAAATTAGCATAAGGATGCATGAAAGTACCAAGAAAACTGGTTTGCTAAAAGTGATCTCCATACAAAAAAAAACTTTACTCAAACTCTTTTAATAAAAATCATTTTGTTAAAAATCAACATTGTTATGATAAGATTTTTATACAGAAAATTAATCAAAAGTTACAAAAGCAATTGACATGACATAATAAATATAACCGGAATTAATATATATGGAAATAGTTGTATAGAATATCTTTAAAAACATTTTAAATGATTATTTCTGTGGCAGTTTAATTTAACATCTCGATTATAAAATTCTCTGCTTTGTATTAAATGAACACATACGAATTATTTATTCCTGCACTAAACAAAATGTTTAAAAGGTGCTTTTTCATGGTAGGAGGTTCTAGGCATCTGAGCCTGGCCCTCTCCATCAGCCCGCTGAGCATGTCACCAGACACTGGCAGATGTGCTCATCATCCATCACGGACCTTTTGTTTGGTTGGATACATTCATAATTAAATGTTGTTCTCTCCAAAATTATGTATGGCAGCTAGAATTGAAGATTATAAATCAACCTGCCCTATGTATGCACAGCTGGGGACAACAGGCCAAATTCTGGCCCATGCTTACAGCCCTTTGTATTACTGCCATGTTGCAAAAGAGGTGTGATTGAAGTTATTCTAAAAGGTGGGCAGGTCAGAGTTCCACTGGTATGAAGAATGCTGGGCAGGTGCTGAGATAGCATAGCTGGCTCTCCGATACGTCCTTCTGGCTCACCTTGGAAAGGGATGTACCAGGAGCATAGCTGAGGGAGACAGGATAACAAGAGCACACTGTGCTCCTGTGATCCCCAGGTAGGGATGTAAAAGATTAAACAGTTAATTGGTAAGCATTAGCCTTACCAGCATGTGTACCAGATAATTGGTTAACCAGAGACGGATGGGCCATGGGAGCAGCCCTTGCCACCTGAGGCCTTGTTGGAGCAGCCCCTGAAGCCTGCAGCCACAGCGAGCTAGGGCTGAAGCAGCCCCTGCTACCTGCAGCAAGCCAGGGCCAGGTCAGAGCAGCCCCTGCTACATATAGCAAACTGAGGCCAGAGCAGTCCCCAGAAGCCTGCGTCAAGGCACCCCACAATGCCTGTGGTCATGGTGAGCCAGAGCGGAGCAGCCTGTTCACAGCCAATGGTTAACCACTTAAATAGTTTAACTAGTTAATTATTTTAGGCCGTTTTTACATCCCTATCTCTAGGCAGTTTAACCATCACTTGGGGTTCTTAAAAAACAGCTAAATTTAGAGTAGCTCTGCAGCCAGCCTAGTCCCTGGTTGCCAAGAATATGAGAGAAGCATAAAGGTGGTTTAAGGCCATGTTGCCTCTCTCCCTCATCGGCTATGCTGAGCACATGTCTGACACAGAGATCTATTGTAGCCTGATATGTCTGGGACCAAAAAAGTACTTGAATGATAAGAAATTGTGTTAAGATTATAGATTTATGTGGAAAAAGCTGCTGTTCCTGAGATACTTATTTTCTATGTAGGGTCTTCTGTGAAACAATCACTCTACCATGAGTGCCTTTTACAGTCTCTTTTTCACCTATTGTTTTATTTACACCCTATTGTTCCCTGCTACTACTTGTTCCTTTTCCTAGAGATGAAATTATAATTGCCTTCCTCTAACACCGCAAGGAGGCACTCTGAATGCATCACAGAAATTAGATGTCAATAGTCAAAGGGAGGCACTCAAAAGCAAGGGTAACATACTACTAGCTGCCTTCAGATATAGCACTAGTGGTTGCTCCCAAATGCAAGCTCTCCCATATAACAGCACATTGCACCATTAGCCAACTCCTGTGCTTATATTTCTGTACATTTTACATTAAATAAAGCTCCCTGTGAACAGTGCATTACTATGATATATGCATCACACTACAGAGTCCATTACTAGAGTAGAAAAAAAAACTTAAGGAAAAAAACCAAAAACAAAGACAAGTATACAAACTCACAAGATACTCATTATCTAAGGTACTCCATTAGCAGTTCTCAACATTTATGATTTTCAAGAAATTATTTCCTGCCAAGTATGAATTTTTTTACAGGGAAAATAGATCAACAGCAGCAGTTTAGTCAGGAAGATAAAACAAGTATACACTGCACTAGTGCATATGACACAGGTCTAAATCACATTGCTTGTAATCCTGACTAGAATGATTTAATTAGGATAATTAGGAAGAAGAGCGGGAGAGGCAATGGGATATCTAACTGAGAATTTCTGTGGGTTTCTTCACCATCAGTTCTCTAATAGGTAACAGGGACCATGAAGAACAACTCTAAAATGATAAGAAACTTTATATTTAAGGCATTCAATATCTCATTTACAGCACATTTGTCCCAATATACCAGAACACCATCTCAGATTGAGAGCTCAGTCAACTGACACCATGCATTTACAGATTATGAAGCATCAATAATTTTCTGCCATCTCATACAAATATTTGGGTAGGTTATATTTTTCAATGCACACTGTTCTCATCACAATTTAAAAAAAAACATTCGTATGACAGATAGATTTTACAATATCTCTGGAAATTATTTTAAAATAAATCACTCTATTAACTTCCCCCTAACTCATTATCTAAATTCTCTGCAGTTCATGTGTTTTATTTTGAGTAGGGAGTCCAAACCCACTTCTACTAAAAAAAAGTATGACTATGGCATAGGTTTCCTAGAACAGTATTTAGATATGCTATGTTATGCTAGTTTATATAAAAAAGATTGATGGAGCCATGACTCATGGCCAGCCAAACTGTAGGCTGAGTTATCTTTCCTCTCCTCATTATCTCTATTATTTTTAGTCCAAATCGGAAAAAGAACAAACAAAACCCAGCAGCAATATATAGGACCATTGCACTAATTCAACTGAACCGGTTTTGAAGTATTTGAAAGCCAGTAGAATAATGGCAATGCACAACATAGTGGGAGGTAAGAGTGTAGAAAGTATCATGGGACTCTTCCACCTCCACACGCAGATATAAACCAGAAAAATGATGAAAGTCAGGTTTGGCTCTAGAAAAAGCAGGAAGAAGAGTTCCCCAACTACTTTTCTTCCCATCCAAATCCATGGAAGAGCATTAGTAGTAACCTTTTGGAATACCACCAATATGCTCTGGCAGTTGCACAGATTTGATACTGACAAAAGCACATACAGAGAACAGACTGGAATATGAAGAGAGTAGAAATAGTATCGCCTCCTGAATGAAGAAGTGAGCAGATACCTGTACTCAATAGCATTATATGGGGATCTGTTAGGAAATTCCCTCAAAATCATTGGCTGTGGTATGTTCAAAATAATCACCACCACTCTATCTAAATTATCTTCATAGACTGTATTTGGAAAGATATATTTAAAAAAAAAATCTAACTGCACAAGGAGCCAGACTGTTAGAGTAGGCCAGACTGGTGCAGTATATATTCTATACATATATTTATTGAAATCATCCCTTCATAAGGATTTTTAACCTAAAACTTTCCAAATCTGTGTATAATAAATACTGTATTAAAATATCTGGATAGAATTTATACACAAATATTATATAAAAGGTGGTTATCACAGGATTACTTCTTCAATTTCATCTTCGAAAGAATCAACAGCCTTAACTGCTGGTCTGCTTCTTGTGTGCTGTAAACGGTGCCTATTTGGGTTAAAATTTCTTCCTTCACTGAAAAAAACATCATCATCTTTTACTTTAACTTCATTGTTTTTATCTAGAGGAAGAGCACTGCTGGAATCAAAGTCTGCTTCCAAAGGACTTGCGTCACTGCTTTTAGATGGAAGGATGGTGTTGGCACTAGTTCCAAACAATTGTTCCATTAAATTAGATTTTTTCTCTTTCTTGAAATCTGTGTTTTGTTTACTATTTTCTTCTAAGACAAAACTTTTTTGATTAAGCCAACTTGGCCTTCCAGATCCTTTCCCAAAGGAAGGTACGTAACTTCCAAATGTCAGATCACTATTTGAATCTGTGATTCTCACATTTTGCTGCGTCTGTACTTCTGCTTTTGTAATAGCATCATGGTTGTCATATCCTGGAAATCCATTCAACAATTTCTCTGTCTCTAAGAATTGGTAGGTTTTTTCATTTTTCTCTATGGAGTCAGATTTTGATGCTGTATCTGTGAGGTGTGCTTGTGAAGAAAGTTTCATACTAATAGCATTTTGAGTTTCTCTGTCGATTTCATGCATTTTAGCCAGCAGCAACTCTTTTTTTTGCCTCTCTTCTTTTAGTTTCTCAGTGCTGTATATCTCATTTTCAGTTTTATGTATTTCTGACTCAATCCTTGTTGTTTCTTCGGCCAATAAAAAGTTATTATCTTTTTTCCTTCTGTCAAATTCTTCTTTTTTCCACTCTGTATGCAATTTTTTAAAATAAGTTACTTGGAATTTTAATTTTTTTAAAATCATATACAACAACAGAACTCTTAAAATTCTTGCACCCAGCATTGGCTTATTTTTAAATTAGTCTTTTTTTCATAAACAACTTATTTACAATGGTACACAGGCTAAATCTTCTATCCTGACTTAAAACACCACTGTCAATTTTGTAGTGTAGTTGGATTATTCATCTCTGTTAGGAGTTTCTAGTCTACTGATTTTATTCCTTCCCTGTATTAATACACATGAACCCTGTTTCCCAGGGTTCCTGGATTAAAGAGATTCAAATGTATATAGGCTTGTCTGTCAGCCTGAGTTAGAATTTTGGGTTTGACTTTGATATTAGTATAAGATAAGAGTATGTGTGAACAAAGGACACAGACATTATGTGTGTTTATACTGACAAACCCATCTGGCCAGGCAGAAGAATGGGAACAGATAAGAACAGTTGAAGTGTTACAGGGTACGCTGGGAGTATAATATATAGGCACACACTGGAGAGCTGCTTGACTTCTCTCTCTCAAGCCAAGGTCAAGCAACCTATTAGGAGGGGGAAGCATAAAAAACACTAAAAGCCAAAGAAAAGCCTGGCCGGGGTCAAAACACCATCTCATGTCTTCCTCCTCCCCTGGGATAGGAAAGGAGTGGAAATAAGGAATGAGGACAAAAGCAAGCTTCTAACAGCGTCAGGGCTGGGAAGGGAAGTATGAGGAAAAGGCTCTGTGGCATCAGAACTGGGAATGGAACATTAGGAAAATAGATTCTGCTAATGTGTAGAGCTATGGATTTGCTCACTTGGAACTAATCCCAATAAACATTACATTGCCTGCACTTCGGACATCTGTTCTTCTGCTTTCTGTCTGCATGACAAGAACTAGGAGAGGGCGTGAAGGGAAAGCCCTCCAACACCCTGTGTTTGAACAAAGATGAACATAACATTATTGATTTTAATAACTCTGATTAATAGAGTGCTTTATCTTTTTCTGTGTCAACATTGCTGACTTCAAGACAATTCTGAAATATACTTTTTTGTAAATGGCTACAGCAAAATCAACTGGACAACAAAATACAAAATGAGCAATACTTTAAAGGGTTTGTTTTTAAGCTCTCTTTGAAAGCACCTTTGCATAAGCTTTCTGTGCACCATCAAGTGAATGTAAGTGATTATTTGCAAATATAGTGCACATAACTTTGTACAGTTATAAGTAGCTACACAAGGTATATTGGGTGAATATCTGGCCCTTCCACATATGAACTGCGTGCCCAATGGGTGCAATAGTTTGTGCTCAAGTCACTGTATAAAGTTGCATGCACATACAAAAAGACAATGTTCTGAATATTTACCCATTCAAAAAGGAATTTTTTCTGTCTGAATACAAAGTTTTAAGGTAGCTTCAGATTAGAACAAGAACAATCTGACACATGCATAGAATAGAGTGAGGAAGAAAAGAGATTGAACTTGGTGACAGCATTGACAGCACTGACAACAATTTGAGTAACTTCCAGTGCTTTATACCAAGCTTATGAAAACAAATTGCAACACTTTATATATAAAAATGGAAGAAAGGGCTAATACTAGGACTATATTATCTCAAGACAGCATGAGGCAAATTCTCTGTTGGTGCAAACTTTTTCATGGGATAGTTTTTTCATCTCTGGTTTTCCCACAGTTGATATATGGCTTTGAAGCCTTCTCTTGGGCATCAGCAAAAGGGCACAAGGAGGCTACTTTACATCCCTCAATATTTTCTTTTCTGACCTTGTGCATGTTAAATCATTTTATCCTCAGAGCTGGTCTTAGAGGTGGGTGAGCCGGGTGGTTGCCCGGGGCCGCCATTTTCAAGGGGCTGCCGACAGAGCCAGCTTACCTCCCGAATCTCCCTCCACCCATGTTTCCCTGGTTACTCCCCAACCTCCCCCCCACACACTTTTTTTTGCTTGACAAATTTTCTCCGGTGTGTTTTTTTTGTTTTTGTTTTTTCTTTTTGTTGTTGCTTGACAAATTTTTGTCCGGTATTTTTTTGAAATTATCTGGCAACCCTATGGGCAAGCCGGGCGGTTGCCCGGGGCCGCCAATTGGTTAGAATCGGCCCTGTTTATTCTTTTAGTGGTTTTCTTCTTCCAGAATAAATTAGTTGTTTTCAAGAGACGCCTAGATTTTCTAGACTGGCAGTAGCCATATTTTTCTTACCATCACATAGTTTCTGTGCTTTCTCCTCTAAAGTCTGCAGTTCTTGGTCACATTTCAGTTTCTCCTCCCTCTCCCTATTCCGCTCATTCTTTAGATGCTCTGCTTGTTCTTTCCATGCTTTTTTCTGAGTTTCTTGTTCCTGATGTAAATTGATAAAAGAAAGTATGATAGAAAATTTCTGCAACAGTTTTGTTTATTGTTAAACACAATGCCTTCCAAATTAGAATGATATTATGGACTTCAATGAAGCCACTACAGTTTACCTCAGCTGAGAAAATGGCCCTAAAACTCTTATAAAACCTAACTGTTTTAAGCACTTGAGATAAAATTAACAAACCATCAGCTTGATTTTGTATGGCATCTTCAATAAAAATTGTAATGAAGTTTATTTTTTCTGTATAGCACCTAGCACAATGAAGTTCTGATCTATAAATAGGGTTCTTAGACATTCTGGGAATCAATTTTATATCGACAGCTATATCGATATAGACACACACACACACACACACACACACACACACACACAAAACAGATTGAACCTCTCTAATCTAGAACTCTATGGTCCGGCAACATCCATGGTCCAGCATGATTTTAGTTAGCCAGATGCTCACTTACCATGGTTGTGGCCAAGTTTCCCGTGACCCCACAAAGTTTCTTTATAGCCACCTGTCTTAGCTTTCAGGGTTCTATGCTATTATTTAGCTCTAGTTTACTGCTAAATGTCTTCAAAAAGCTGAGTGAGCAGTGGAAGTTTTGGTAATGCTGTTCCACAATATTGACCAGCACATTCTTTAATATGGCACATCAGGTCCCGAGGATACTGGGCTAGAGAGGTTCAACCTTTACTACTACAACAATAACAGAACTGAATTGGGCCCTCAATTGAATAGTAGTCCTTCCACTGACTTCAATAGACACTGGATCAGGTTCTTAATTGCCTATATAACAAACACACCATCAACTTAAAAAAGCCAAATTGAAAAAAACAAAAAACCCTACCCCCCCAAAAAAAATTCCACCACCACACAACCTACATGAGTGAAGTGGTACAATGAAGGTAAGACTGCATTATTTAACAATATGAAACAAACACATCAATCACTAATAAAAAACAAATAAAGAGCAATTATGAGCAGTAACCAGGGGGGAAAATGTTTTCAACCAAGATATGAAACAAGACTACCAGCTGATGAGGCCGAATTTAGCAGCAAGGAACATTTTAGTGGCTTTCAAGTGCAGAAGCCTGGTTCTACTAAGGTTAAGAGAACATGTTTTTGGTCTGAAAACAAATCCAACACATATCTTTCCCCTCAACAAATCAGTAAGTTGGCAATATGACTGTAGATCCCATTCAACTTGGATATGCACATTAGCAAAAATAACCTCAAATGTACAATGGTGGGTCCTAAATTAGCAGATACGTCAGAAAGGAGGTTAGCCTGAATTCAGAATCCTGGATTCAAGCATGCATTACCCCCTGGCTCTAGATCTGAATTTATATTTTCAACTGGTCCTCCTTATTGAATGGGACAGATCTATAGCCAGGGTCTGAACATGCTCACACTTGGAGTTTGGAAGAATTAAAAAAAATAGATTTAAATAATTTAGCACATGCTTATTTTTACAGGAAATACTCTCAGCAGTCATTTTGGAGAGCTCAATGAAGGTGGCTGTCCAATGGCTACAAACAGTTAAAGAAAACAGAACAATTAAATCAACTAAGGAAATAAATAATTATGCTAAAATAGTGTTGTCTCAATATTTTCACATTCACTGCTTTTCAAAACAAGAACACTTTGGTACAGAAGAAGAAGTTACTCACCCTGTGCAGTAACATTGGTTCTTTGAGATGTGTCCCCCTGTGGGTGCTCTACTCAGGTCTCGGTGCATGCCTGCACCGGGGATCGGAGATTTTTGGTAGCAGTGCCCCTTGCGCCGTGCCTGCGCACACAGCAACCCTACCACCCTCCCTCCCCCCAGAGCCCGTGGAATGCGCACGCAGCACGAGTCCCGTCTGTTCCTTGTCTACCTGAAGTCCTTGTAGACTCCAAGCAGAGGGGAGGACGGGAGGGTAGTGGAGCACCCACAGGGACACACATCTAGAAGAACCAACATTACTGCACAGGGTGAGTAACTTCTTCTTTGAGTGGTGTCCCTGTGGATGCTCCAATCAGGTGACTCCATAACAGTACCCGCCCGATGGAGGTGGGCATTGGAATCTTTCTAAGTGGAAGAAGGACTGCATCTGCTAGACATGTGAAGGGTATTGGCCCCTTGTGTAGGGCATAGTGTTGAGCGAAAGTATGCTGTGAGGACCATGTGGCTGCTCTACAAATGTCTGCCAATGGTACATTGTTCAGGAAGGCCATTGTAGTGGCCATTGCATGTGTGGAATGAGCCCTGATGGGCTGCGGTGCCAGTCTGCCCCTAAGTTAATAAAGGGTGTGTATGCAGCCTGCAATCCACTTGGATAGGCGCTGTGCAGAAACTGCTGTTCCTGTGCGTGGTCTTGACCATGCAACGAAGAGCCTGTCCGATTTCCTGGTTGCTCTAGTTCTATCAAGGTAGAACGCAATTGCCCTCCTTGCATCTAGCATATGTAATACAGCCTCCTTGGGGGAGGCATGAGGTTTAGGGAAATAGGCAGGTAAGTAAATGGGTTCATTTTGGAAGCTGGATATAACCTTAGGGAGGAACTTGGGGTGAGGTCTAAGTATGACTTTATCCCTGGCAAATGTAGTGAAAGGAGGGTCTGCCATGAGGGCTGCGATTTCTCCTACCCTTCTTGCCACTATGAATGCCACTTTCATAGACCGCTATTGTGGTGGCGTAGTGGCTAATGGATCAAAGGGTGGCCTGATGAGCATGTCAGGGACTAAATTCAAGTCCCACGGTGTCACCAGGGTGGAGGCTTGGATGCATTTTCTGTAAATCTGTGAAAAACACTTCACCATGGGATGTGTGAAGAGAGAGAAGCTGTCTATTGGATCATGGAAGGCCGTGATCACCTCCAGGTGGACCCGGATGGAGCTGATAGAGAGGCCCATGTCGCTAAGGTCCATGAGGTAGTCGAGTAAGGTAGGTATGGGAACTGTTGGGGGGATGCAATTTACGCATCGTGCACCATTGTTGAAAAATGCGTCCACTTGTTTTGATCGGCGCTTCTCATGGAGGGACGCCGACTGTTTAGACCCTGTCCAAACAGGTGAGTTCTTCATTCTGGAACCATGGAGAAACCACACCATGAGTTTCATGGTTTTGCCGTGGTGCTATGTCAGGAGATTTGGCACCACCGGGAAAAGGATAGGTTAATCTATTGACAGGTAGTGTAGATAAGGGAACCAGGGCTGTCTTGGCCAGGCTGGGGCTATTAAGATTACTGTGGCCCGATCTGATCTGATCTTGTTGATCACTCTGGTGATAAGTGGCATTGGTGGAAAGGCATAAAGTAGGGGGGCTGTCCAGTAGATGGTGAAGGCATTCCCTTCTGACCTCTTGCCTAGTCCTGCCCGAGAGCAGAATCTATGGCATTTGTGGTTGTGAGGTGTTGCAAAATGGTCTACAGTTGGAAAGCCCCATTTGCGGAAGACTGAAAGGATGAAAGGAGGACATTGGTATTGATCTCCCACTCATGCTGATCTGAGAAATGTCTGCTCAGTTTGTCAGCTCTCACATTCTGTTGTCCTGGTATGTACATGGCTGTTGGGATTATTGGTTTCTGATGAACCAGTTCCAGAATCTGACTGCCTTTACACAGAGTGTGATCGGGCATCCCCCTGCTGGTTGACATAAAACATAGATGGTGTGTTGTCCGTGAGGACACGGATAGTCTTGCCCTTTATCAGGGGAAGGAAATGGGTGCAAGCCCTGCGAATGGCCCTGAGCTCTAGGATATTGATGTGAAAGTTTCTCTCATGTTGGGCCCATGTATTCTGTATTGAGACTGCGCCACAGTGGGCTCCCCAGCCCATGAGTGATGCATCTGTTGTTATAGTAACTGAAGGGCCTGGTCAGTGGAAGGGTATACCAATGAGGAGGTTGTTCAGAGATGTCCACCATTGGAGGGACTGCAGCACTGGTGGAGGAAGCGAGAGGTGCTTTGTGAGGCTGTTGGGTTGGTATATAGTTGATTGCGAGCCAATATTGTAGGCAACCTTGCAAACAAGACCAGAAATGTCATGGCTGCCATATGTCCCAGTAATTGAAGGCACATCCGGATCGTGGAGAAGGGGGTCTGTCTGACCTGTTGAACAAGGTTGCAGATCGTCCTGAATCTTTGTGGTAGGAGGTAGGCTCTTGTTGTGACTGAGTCTAGCAATGCGCCAATGAACTCTTATCTTTTGCCAAGTCGGGAAAACATTCCCTGATAATAGTTGTCATGATAGTAGTTTATTGATAGGTAGGGCCTTTGCTTAGACAATCATCTAGGTAAGGGAAGATAATGATGTTTTGTCTTCTGAGAAAGGCCGTGGCTACAGCTAGGGTGTTTGCAAATACTTGAGGGGCCGAAGAGAGGCCGAAGGAGAGGACTGTGTATTGATAATGATCTATTGCTGCTAAGGTAAGTAGCTTTTGCACCTCTGCCTATAACAGAGGCTTGTGAGGGGGTCCCTGAAGTGGCACAGGGTAGGGGGTTGGGTATCGGGCACTGAAGTAAAGGGGATTATATAACCCGATCTGATAATTTCTAGGACCCATTTGTCTGTGGTAATTTGTGCCCACTGTTGGCAGAAAGGTCTCAGCCGATGACCGAAGATGACATTGGACTGCACTGGACTTACGGGGTGGTCGCTCAGACCACTGACCAAAACTTCAAATTTGCTGCTTATTAGAGATGGATTGATTTGTGGAGGACTGGTTTTGCTGATTGCTCCTCCTATTAGGGCACTGCTTGGGCCTGTTATCATATGGCCTCTGCTGCTGCTATAGTTGTAATTATAATCCCTTGTTTTTTGGAAGGGAGTGCATTTATGTTTCTTATTGGGAGGTGCATAGTGTCATATGAGAGGCCTTCATAGAGTGTAGGCTCTCATCTGTATTTTTAGCAAACAATTGTTTCCTGTCAAAGGGGAGATCCTCCACCCTTGCCTGTAATTCCTTTGGTACCCCTTATGACTGCAGCCATGAGGCCCTGCACATTACTATGGCTGTGGCTGTGGCTCTAGCTGCGGTGTCTGTGACATCCATAGCAGCCTGAAGAACTATTTTAGCTATTGATAAATCCTCCTTAATGATGGATTGGAGGTGAAGTCGCTTTTTTTCAGGGAGGTCCTGTAGCAAGTCTTGTAATTTGGCATAATTGGCATGATCGTAATTAGCTGTATAATTAAGAGATACGGCCCTGAAGTGTGGCCGAAGAGTACACTTTGCGGCCCAAGGTGTCTAGCCGTTTGTGTTCTTTGTCATGGGGCATAGATTTAAATTGTGTTTCACAGAGTCACCACCAGCAAATTTGGTTGAAGGTGGGTAAATGGAAAGTCCATGTCCTTTGCAGGGACAAAATATTTTCTGTCCACTGTGCAGTTTGTGAGTGGAACTGAGTCTGGATTTTACCACAAAGCATCTGAAGGTTCAAGGATAGCATCGCTGATGGGTAAAGCTATCTTCGAGGATGCTGAGGGCTGTAATATGGTGAGTAATTTTTATTGTTTGTCCTGCATCTCTTGTAATGTAATGTCCTATGGTTGTGCTTCCTGTTTGAAAAGTTCCTGAAAATGTTTCAGGTCATCTGTCATGGGAGAAAGCGAGATCTGGAATACTGCTTCCTCCTGCCTGGATCTAGGTTCATGTGAGGGACTCTCTGAATCTGACTGAGGTAAGTTGTCATGCTCACTGGAACCTGCTTGAGAAATTACTGAGGGCGGGTGAGCAGGTGAGGAGCATGCGGAGGTTGTGGGTGAGTGCCTAGACATGCAGAATTGCTGGGATGTAGAGGCTGTGTGCCTTGAATGGGAGGACTGCTATTGGTACTTACCCTGTATCCCAGGGGCTCCACTGAGGTGGGAGCTGACCTGTACGAATGCCAGGAAGTTAGCAAAGGAGGAGAGGAGTGGCCTGATGAGAGGCTGCTCCTATGCCTGCTACCATAATCAGATATTGGGGAGAGCAGTGTAGGTGAGTGGGGGCCACTCTGAAGTGTTAGTATGCCCCTGTGCCATGGAGCGTGGTGAGCCAGTTACTCCTCTTGAATCAGACTGAGGAGAGTTTTGTAGGTGCCGCGTTTTGCGCAGCGCCTTCTTGTGCTGCGGTGCCATGGGGCAGTCAAAATCACTCTTCCCAGTCAGATTGGGTACAGAGGGAGAGCTCACTGGAGCTGATGGAGGAGGCATATGCAGCTTATCTGAAGCTGCTGCCTCAGTGGTGCCAGTTGATGTGGCGGTTTTAGTTTGTGCCTCAGCTCTCCTGGCTGGCACTGACTTGCGTTTCTCTGTGGTACCAGAGACTGATGGCACCGGGGATGAGAGGCTCTAGGCAGCTCGGACAGGGAGCGTGCCGGGGAAGCCCTTGCAGCTTGAGAGCCTTTGCGGGGTGATGAAGCTGCCCTACCTGAGGGTTTTTGCTGTGCCCGCACCTGCTCTGGTTTGTCCCTTGGTAACTGAAGAGACTTTTCCCAGAGAATAGTCTTGAGCCGCATTTCACGGTCTATTCTGGCCCTTGCCTTCATATTCAGGCAATGAGGGCACTTCTGGATGGCACTGACTTGCGTTTCTCCGCAGTACCAGAGACTGATGGCACCGGGGGATGAGAAGCTCTAGACAACTCGGACAGGGAGCGTGCCGGGGAAGTCCTTGCGGCTTGACAGCCTTTGCGGGGTGATGAAGCTGCCCTACCCGAGGGCTTTTGCTGTGCCTGCACCTGCTCTGGTTTGTCCCCTGGTAATTGAAGAGACTTTGCCCAGATAATAGTTTTGAGCCGCGTTTTGCGGTCTTTTCTTGCCCTTGCCATCCTATTCAAGCAATGAGGGCATTTCTGTGCCACGAGACTCCCCCAGGCATTTGACACATGAGACATGGCCATCTAAGGTAGGCATCGAGTGTCTGCAGGAATTGCATTTTTTGAAGCCGGAGGAACCTGGCATTGCTGTGGTGAAGAAAAGCTGCGGCGGCTGCTGCTTTTTTTTTTTTTTTTTGTTCCCTTTTCAGCAAAGTCAACGTTGAAAAAGGTCAAACTAAACAAAATTATGAGGTAAAGAGTTAAAAATAATAGAGGATTTCAATGTTTCCTGTCAGGAAGAAGAGCACTGCTGTGAACTCTGTCTTCAGCCAGGGACGGTTGAAAAGGAACTGACGGGACTCGTGCCGCACGCGCATTCCACAGGCTCGGGGGGGAGGAGGGGCTGCTGTGTGCGCAGGCGCGGCATGAGAGACACTGCTACCAAAAATCTCTGATCCCCAGCACAGGCACGCACCGAGACCTGAGTGGAGCACCCACAGGGACAACACTCGATGAAGAATTTCTGAGGTTCTTAATTCAAAACACCAATGAAGCACAGACTCAGATCACTCAAAATCTACTCCATTTAAGGGACTCATACACCAAATAATTATAGAGAATGCAGATTATAGAATTGCAGACCTAGCAATCAAACTGCCAGTCCTGAAAAGGCTTCGGCTGTTTCCCTCAACAGCAACATAGGCGTACCAAATACACCATCCCAATGCTCTATCTGCTGCACTGATTCCCAGCTATAACAGAGAGATATAATCAAGATTTCAGTCCTAGTAATCAAAACTCCTCCTTGAAATTCATCCAAGCAAGGGAATCACTTCTCTTTGACATGGTGACTTCCTAAATCTTATTTTCTTCTGAACTAACAGAATGGTCACCCACAATGCTAAGTCATGTGAATGCGGAGACAAGGACTTCCAAATAAGGAATTTCCTTTTGGCAAAGATCAGAATAACCATGAATCTCAATGTTTCCTGAGCTATAAGATACATTTTTAAACTTTGTTTTCCCACAATTAGAAAGAAAATATTACAAATGGGGGGAGGGAAAGAAACTTGAAATCCTTGTGTGGATATTTCAGTTTTAAGCAAAGTCCAGTGAATTTCATGATTCTACAATGCTGAAATTTACAGCAGACTTGGTAGTCTTTACCTTAAACATATACCTTTTTGCAGCTCCTTGGTGCTTAAGTTACTGTAAAAATGTTTAAAGGGCATTTTTACAGTAAGTGCTAGTAGATCTATGGAGGTAAACTAACATCACCTTACACTTCACTTTAATTTTAATCTTATGGTATTACTATTTTATAATGAAGATGGTAACAGCAAAACTTTGGGATAAAGATACGAGAAATTTATTTCATGCTTTACACTGGGAAGCAGGGTTTGGACACCAGTGGAGTGGGACAAAGCACTAAAATCAGTGATTGTGGAAGAAGGCTGGAAGATAAAAGAACATCAGAATTATGGTTTAGTAAGAATACTGATAACAAGAGATTGCTCAAATATCTAGATTAGAAATACAGATGAAAGAAACCAAAATAATGTCAAGCATGAAGGGAAATGATAAAAGGTAATAAAAGATGCAGAGTAAGTTATTGATAGTAAACAGGATTAAAAGGAATATGAAATTTTAACATGTAAAACTCTAATTTGGTTTATCTGAGACTCTAATAATTTTCCTAAGATATGAGGGTATCTTTCCTAAAATATAAATTAGACCTTAGAAAATGTAGCTTCTTAGGTGGATTATTTGGCACTACAAAATAACTCACAATTCTGAGAAGAATCTCCTCTTCTTTCTGATCTGTTACATAAACAGATACAAACTCTGGTGGTGGAGGAAATTCTATTGGTGAGACATACCCACTAGTCTGTACTCCTTTTGTAGTCTGGATTCCTTTTTTAATATTTTGGTTAGTGGCTGTAACGAAAATACACAAAGATAAAACAAGTCATATTTTAATATTTTATATTCAAAATATTCCCAAATAAAAAAAATATTTTTTCATCTTTGCAACTCATGATTATACTCCTAGGAGCTAACAGTATTCTGATAACTTAGAAGAATATAAGAAAAGCATCCTGTTCTAGTGAGGATCAGCAGGAGGGAGAGAGAAAAAGAGAGAGAGATCTATATCCATTTTGATTAAATTTTGAAACAAAACATTTACTTGAAAGAACAGGGAAAAAAAACCACACAAAACAACGTGTTACATGTTTCTGACTTGTATCATAAAATCAAAGTTTTTCATAGTTAGGGATAATGAGAACCTATGGAAAATATTGCAAAATTCTAAGGAGCTTCCCCGAGATTCTAGGGAAGCGTTTGGAAAAAGTCTGAAGATACACTTGAACCTCTTTAATCCAGCAACCTTGGGAAACAGGATATGCCAGATTATGGAATTTTCCAGACCATGGGTGTCCATACTGGGGGATGATGGTGCAGGGTCTGGGAATGAGAGGGATTGGGGTGGGCCACTTACCTGGTGCCACACTCCCAGGGGCACATGTGGCTCTGTGCCCTACCCCCCGCCGTGCTGCCCCCTCCCCACCACTATGGGGGGAAATCTCTGAAGAAGCACTTTGCTGCACTGCCATTTCCCTAGTGCAGAGCCACTTCCTCCTCCCCCTGCTAGGGTCTGAACCATGGGTGTTCCTAGAGTAAGACACCTGGATTACTGAGGTTCAAGTGTATTTCTAGTATCGTATCCAACACACTAGCCACTAGCCTCATGTGGCTATTTGGACACCACGGTTTTAGTATATCCACAAATTAAAAAATCTATTTAATCGTCTTTTAAAACAAATCCCCGTAGATATTTCTCCCCCGCAATCTGCCAATTACCTAGATTTGGTCAAATTTTCCTCCCTCAGAGATGTTCCTTCTAAAAGGTACAAAAAGACCAAACTTAATACTATAGGATAGTTGATCACTTGCATTTTTGAGACTTGCAACCTTGTCCCTGTGGAATGGCCTTTCAGATTAAACAAACTATACATTGGATGATGCATGACAGCAAGATATTTCCATTAAAGTGATCAGCTGTGAAATAGTGTAAAGTATTATTGACACCAAAACCTACTTAAAAAGCTACAGAAAAGCCTGCTTGCCCTATTACTGATTCAGTGTGAATGGATCTGGCCCCAACAGGTAAAACAATGTTTCAGACAGCTTACAGACTCAGGAAGATATCACTATATCAGTAAGTATTTGAAAAATTATTTTCAGGAAGATGGGCTGTACTACTTCTTTTCAGTATATAGCTAAATTCTGCAAACTGGAATTAGCCAAAATCTAGAGAAACAGTCATGTGGATTGACAGTAGTACATATTTCCAGTGGGTTTAATTATAATCAAGCTACTAACTGATAATTATTTGTGATTTAATAGCAAAATATTTCTAAACAACGCCCACCACCCTGAACATTTGTGATAAATGTAAATTGATGAACTGAGAGCAGACAGCCTTATTGGTTTTGTTGGGGGTATGGTGACTTCATTGTATTATTATTAGGGGACAGTCAAATAATCAATGGCATGCACTGTAATTTTTGTTTTGAATGCTATGTTTTAAATAGTGTGAAGACCTCCACAGCTTGGGACAGGACCCGGAAGGATCAAAATGAAACAACGGCTTGAACATTGTAAGGCAAGAGTGCCTATTTGAAAAGTTAACTGGCAGGCAACTTTTCTGTTTATTTCCTTTTTCAAATTACCTTTTTTTCTTTGTGTAAGATCTGTGTCTTTTTTAGGTGATGGCTTCAACATACGGTTAGCATAGATATTTTTTGTATCAAGTTCTCTCTCTTTTTCCTGAAATGAAGAATGAGGTAGAGACAGCAGAGTAAAATTCATAAATTTACATCAAGTTTTATTTAACAACCATTGAAATAAATTGTGGCAAAGATAAGCATCTATGTAGTTTAAAGGAAAATTACATAAATTTTGTTCATTCTTTATTGGATAAGGTCCTCAATTATTCAGCACAATGTTTAAAGAGAATGTTCAAATTCTTAATTCTTTAAGTCATGTTTCTACTACATGTTTTCTTCTCTTCTCAAAACCCCCTCCCCCCCATCAGATTGCCAAAATATTCTCTAACATTTAGTTTTGTATCCTTGTACTGCTAAGATAAAATTGAAGGCTAAAATTTCATACAAAGATGCTTAAAATTGTATTAGTCCAAATAGGGATGCACGTGGCTGCCATATTCATTTTCTGTATTATACAGAGTTAAAAAAATATCTTATTAGCATTACTATCTGCTAATAGAATGGATAGTACCTCGGACAAGCAGGATCCGCTACACTACAGGTTGGCAGCATTGTCATAATTAGCTCTGGGTGTATTGTTCAAAACGAGAATACAGCAAAGGACATGGAAATGCAAGTACCATTATTTGTATGATGGTCAACGTTGGGGATATAGGCCCTGTTTCAACAAGGTAGCTAATCTATGTATTAAAAAAAGTTTTTCCTGCGGAATGACAAAGTGATGTGATGACACCACTCTGTATCCCGCCTGTCTCCTCCCTCTCTACTCTCCCAGCTCGAGCCCAACCTCACTGTTTCCCCTAGCCACTGGGAATTGCTATTTTAAATCAAGCCCCTACTCCCCTTCCTCCATCACCACCCCACAGGACTTTCAATGCCAAGAAACATGGCCCAGAAGCCAGCAGATCTCACATTGCAGCCATGACAGCCCAGGGGTGGGAGGTGCAGGGCTCGGGACAGCAGCCCAAGGACAGGCACTAGGAGCAGGGCTCCCAACCGGGCTTATATGACAGCAGTTGGCTCTTGGGGGTTCCCCCACCATCAGACTCTTGGAAAATCAGAGTGTGGTGCCTGACCACCCAGAGTCTGGCTGCCCCCATGGAGACTCACTCACTCCCCAGGGGCTGCACTTATCACAGCTGCCAGAGCACCCCGAGCTGCCCAGTGAAGCTGCTGCACCAACCAGTCGGCTCCTTCCTTTCTGCTCCCAGCAGGTAGATGGGTGGCCCTGAGCTCTGCGGGCAGGTTCTAGGGGGTGGTGAACAGCGCAGGTAGGACCACATGGGTGGAGAGGGCGGGACTGCAGCCCCCTGCACTGCTGCTTTCCTCACCTCAGTGGTCTGTGGGCTGAATCTGGCCCGCCAAGTCATCCAATCTGGCCTGCAGACACAGCAGAGAGCTCCCCTGCTTGCCCTGCTTGCTGCTCAGAAAAGCAGCTGCCAGGCCGTTTTTCTTTCAAAACTGTGATGTCACAGGGGAGGAGGGAAAGGCTTCAGATGCTGCTCCCAAGCCCAGCACAATCCCATTGGCCAGTTTCTGGCCAGAAACCGGCCAGTGAGAGCTACCTGTTTAAATAACAGACAGCACACTTCCCCTCCCCTCTGGCTCATAGTTATTCACACAAGAGCGTGGCGCTGCAGCCTGTGCAGGTGCAGGGCAGGGAGTCAGGCAAGCTGGCTGGCTGAGAAACGTTTTAAGCTCTGCAAATATTTAGCTCTGCAGGCAGGCAGGCAGGCTGGCTGGGCTGCTGGCTGGTACATCTCTTGGCCAGAGCCTGCCTCTGGCACCCCAGTCCCTCCCTTCCCCCACTCTTTTCCCCTCACTCAACATACCCAAACACTCTGCCCCCCCTCCTGCACCCTTATCCTCTTCCAGATCTGGCACCCCAATCACAAGCCCCAATCACAATACCCTCCTGCCCTAAGTCACAATCCAAACTCCTGTACTCTAGTCCCCTGCTCTAAGTCACAACTGCTTCCTTTACCCAACCTCCCTCCCAGACACCACTCTACCTCCAGCACCACAATCCCTTACCCCAAGCTCCCTTCTGCACCTAACCTCCATTCCAGTACCTGCATCTCCTTCATTAATATCATGGAAGAGTGCGGGCCTCGACCACTTTCAAAAATCTAGGAGTGGCCCCCCTATCAAAAATTATTGCCCACCCCTGAAATAGTACTATTTTGTTATAATTTTTAAAATATTGATTCTTATAGCCTAATTTTCATGCCTAAAATGAACAAGTCATTACTTGTGCAGATGAAGCAGTGGTCTCCAACCTTTTTACACTCAAGATCACTTTTTAAATGTCAGGGCAAGCCAAGATCAACCCCATCTCTTCCCTGAGACTCCACCCCTTCCTTGAGGCCCTGCCCTTTCCACTCTCCTCCTCTCCATCACGTGCTGTCCCCAGCCCTTACTCTCATTGGGTTGAGACAGGAGGTGCAGGATCTGGGGTGGGAATGGGGGATTTGAGTGTGGGAAGGGGTGAGAGGTGCAAGCTCTGAGAGGGAATTTGGGTGCAGCAGGAGGCAGAGAAGGGGATGCTGGCTTGGGAAGGGGGCTCCAGCCTGGAGAGAGTGTTGGGGTGCTGAACAAGCCACAGGCTTGTGGGTATAGGGATGCAGGAGTTTGGGTTGCGGTGTAGGAGAGACTCAGGGCTGGGGTTTGGGTATGTGATGGGCTCAGGATACAGGTTTACAGTGTATGAGTGGTTGTGAAGTGTGGCAGAAGACTGGGGATGTGGGGGGTGCAGGAGTTTGGGGATGTGAAGGGCTTAGGGAAGGGAGTTCAGGTGTATGATGGGCTCACGGTTCAGGTAGGTGTGTGTGTGGGGGGGGGTGCAGGAGTGTTATGATACAGCAGTCAGATGGGGCTTGGCCCCAACTGGGGGCTTGTTGACCAGGCTTCATTTTTAAATAAAATATTATGTCCAACACAAAAGGTTTCAACTTTGTCTTTATTTATGAGAGGGGCCGGGAATCCTTTTTGTGTCAGGGGCCACTCACGCACCTTCAGCGATCACACAAGTGAGATGTAAAAAACCAACCCCTTCAAAAAAAAAACCCAACCCTCACTGATGTAGCCCCAACTGAGACACCTCATTCCCTTGGCACTCCAGCCCCATAGTTGGGGAAGCGGCAGGAACGACTAAGGTTCAAGGCCTCAGGCCAGGTTAACTCTTCTGGGGTTCCAGGATTAGTGGATTTTGTGGCTCCCACAGGCTCTAGAGTGGGACCAAAAATGAGGTGTTCAGTGTGTGGGACAGAGCTGCTAGTGAGTGAGATAGGGATGGGGTGGGAGGTAGGATGCAGGAGCAAGCCAGGGGTAGGTGTCTGGCCAGGGGGCGGGAGCAGGGGGCTGGCCAGAAGAGAGGGGGTAGGAGCAGCTCAGCCAATACCTGGGGGTCTCCAGGGCTGTGTATCTCTCGGGCAGGATTTGCAAGCAGTGCTGGAAGAAGGGCAGTTGCTACTCCTTTAAAAAAAATCCATCTGCTCAAAGTCTGGATCTTCCACCACCACATTAGCTCCCCCACCCCCCCGACGCTGGCTCCCTGGAGCATGGGGGAAGGTAGAGTGGATAAGGAAGCACGCGCGCTACCTGGGGAGGAGAGGAGCAGCATGCATGCGCTTCCTAACAAGCTCGATCTGGCACGGAGCCTTGGGACTCTCCCCTCCCCCAGGAAGCCAGTGCTGGCTCCAATTTTGCAAGGTGCAGGAGGCTGTAGCGCCAGCGCAAGTTCCTTGTTGTGAGGAGGGATGGGGGCAGGGGAGCTGGAAACACTGACTGCACCAAGATCGACTGTCAGTGCCTCTGGAATCGACCAGGTCGATCGTGATACATTGGTTGGTGACCATCGAGATCAAGTAAACATGGATGCCAACTGCTAGTATGCATTTGCAATTACTCAATCTAGGTGTACAGTGACAATAGTTGCACATGCTTATCAGCCAGTTTAATGTTAAAAATCCAGCCCCTAGTTTTCTGTGTAGCTTAGATCAAGTACACAATCAGAAATCACTGAGTGTGTACTTGATCTACACTTTTCCAACCTAGTGCAAACAATAAATAATGATGACTGACATTAACACATTCCCTTTCATACAGCTATTCTAGAACTCAGATAATATATTACATTTTAAAAAGGAATGTAAATCCAAATGCAGAAAAAAGTTTATTTTTCAGAATATTTCAAAAAATAAAATACTCCCACAACTAAAATCACTTAAAGTAAAGTAATTGTTTTTACCTTTAGCTTTTGATTTAGTTGTTGAAGCTCTTCTTCGAGAGCTTTATTTTCTTCTAGGGCCTCATGTACCTTCTTTTTCTCAGATTGCAACTGTCGCTGGAAACTGCTGTTATTCAGCTCAAGATTTTTCTCCAAATCCTACAGGTCAAATGATGACAGAATGTTTAAAAAACATTTTTCAATAAACAAAATATATAAAAATACTATTTGAGTGTCAAACCTGACTCTTTGCCTCTAGTGCAGTACAGAGGCCATTTGACTTTGTTGTCCACAGGAACCCAATCAAATCCAGATGTTAACCATGGGGGAGAGTCATATAAGGTTTTGGCTGGTATCCAACCTCACATCACGCACATACAGGGGGACAGCTCTGAGGAGGTACTGGGAACTTGCAGTACCTCCATGATTCTGTATGCTACTGACACAGAGGCCGTGTGACCCAATAGAGATCTTAAACTGGTATATTAGAAATAGAAGAACGCCATGAAAAACTGAGATAAGACTGGAGGAGGGATGATAGCCTCACAGTGATTTCCCAACCATTATGCACAATGTTTCTAAAATAAACACCTAAAATAACACAAGATAATTTTGAACAAAATTATGGTAATTCTTTGAAACTTACTCAAGAACCAGTCTATTCAGAATAACCAAACTTTGCATGGATGCTAAGTTACTAGAGAATTTATTTTTAAAACTACAGGGTGGACCTCACTGGTCTGGCATCCTCAGCTCCTGAACAGTCCCAGATGAGGGAATTTGTTGGTCCAGGGAAGGTCCCCTGCCTCCAGCCCCCTCAGCCCACTGCCTCTCCCTGCCGCTGGCTCCTTTGGCCCAGCTGCTGGCTGAGTGACATGGCTGCCCTGGCCCTGCTGCCATGGCTGCTTCTCCAGCCCCACTGCCGGCAAGGCAGCACGCAGTCCTGGCCCTGCTGCCGCGGTACCAGCCCCGCTGCCAGCTGGCAAGTGGCCCCAATCAGGCTGCCGACCTGCCGCAACCCTAGACAGGCTTCCCTTGCTGAGCTACCCCAGCCTAGCTTTACTGCCAGCCAGGCTGCCACAGCTCTGTCCCCATTACCAAGCTGGCATGGAGCCCCCCTCAGGCTCGTGTGGCACAACTCCGCTGACAGGCTGGCATGCATGGGCTGCCCCGTCCTGCGACCACGGCCTCACTACCGCCACCAGTCCTGTTACCCCCAGCCTCGCCTTTCTTGGGGCTCCTGGCTGCTGGCCCTCCTGCCCCCGGACTCTCTCGTTCAGCAACATCCACGGTCTTGTCAGGCCACGGATGTTGCAGGATAAGAGAGTCACAGATTAGGGAGGTGCAACTTGTATAATGTATTTTATAGAACTATCTAATCAGGCAGCATAAACTAAATAATAAACAATTAAATTAGCTGCATACTATTCTTGTTGATTGATTAGCATCTAGTTTAAAACCAAGTCTATAATATAAACACATAAAATAAAACATAGGAGTAACCAACACTGTTAATAAACACATACATATAGTATAGTACAGATTATATATCATTATACACAATTATCTAACAAACAATTAACATGGTGTTACTTATTTGCAATAGAAATCTTTTACTAGTCACCCTACTGCAGTAAAATGGATAATACAAGTTACTTTATAATACTCTCACTGGAAAGAAGCATTCCTGAACAGTTAAATTAAATTGTTAAATTTTCAAAAAATGGGTAAGGGAGGTCAAAGAAAGTTTCTTACCTTAATTCTTTTTTCACTCTCATCCAGTCTGTTCTCTGTTGAGGCTAGCTTCTTTGCCAGTTCATCTCGTTCAGCTAAGTGCTTATGTGCAGATAGCTTTTTCAATTTTTGCAAAGAATTTTTTGTCCTGTACAGCTCATCCTCTGAATCTTTCAGTCTTCTCTCAGTTGTGCGTTCTCTCTCTTGAGATTTTCGTAAACGCTCCCTTAATATTCTAATCTCATTGTTATGTCGAGCGAGGAGCTGAGAGATTTCATTTTCTGTATCTTCAAATTTATTCAAGGCTTTCTCCTGCCTATACTGAAGCCTCTTCAGTGCCCTGTTTTCTTTCTGAAGCTCATCTAGTTTGATGTGGAGTTCAGTTAGTTCATTCCGAAGCTCATTGATTTTTAGCAGCCTGGCAGAAAGAACTCTTTTTGTAACAAGATCTATATCTTTTGTAGGAGAATCCCTATTGAGACTCTGTGAGCGAAAACCCCACCGTGTCCCTCTTTTGGCTGGTGCATATTTGGAAACTGGTTTCTTAGTGGCTTAAAAAAAGAAGCAGATTTTACTGTAAAGAACTCAACAAAGCATATTATTATTTTTCTACTTAAGTAGGCATTTTCCTCAAAATAAAGCCCTTTTCTTCTGAGATATTTTTAACAGTATCTATAGCATGGTGGTTTTCTTGAGAAAAATTAAACACAAACATGTTTATTTTCACAGTCATGACAACAAGACAGAGAGCTATGTTTATGGATACACTGCAAAGCTGCTATACATACTTTGATTTTTCTTTTTACTCAGATTTTTGAAACCAAATATGCTGTTTACCAACCATCAAAATGAAACATCATGGTAATCCTCTGACAATTACATTTTTGTTAATTATTTTCAAATTTAATAATAAAATATTTAAATAGAAATACTGCATTTCTGTACACACAATATCACCCAAGTGCCTTTAAAATGGTAATCATCAAGAGATTCTGGTACTTTTGTAGTAATCATGCTGCAATTTTATTAGATAAATTCCAAAGTACGTATATGGTATTTCTGGAAGCCTGCTACTGTACTTGCAATAAAGACAGTGACAACAATGTATTCAATGCACTTAGGAACAGAGTAATAAACACTTTGAAAATTTTGTTCCTCACTGATTAAATTTTAATTGCCACGTTATTTTCCAAGGAGCATCCTCATTTTAGTATTAATAGATACTAATCCCAATAAGTTTAAAAATATTATTTGTGTGTGTTTTATGTATATACTACATACAAATAATATTTTAAAGAGATTTGGGATTAATGTACGCGTATATAACACACACACACACACACACACACACACACACACACACACAACTTTGTTCCAGACCTGAATATACACTGTTATTACCACACTAATGCAAAATAGCCCTTAGAAGCACCATATTGGATGCCATTCTATACCTGCCATTGCCACTTCTGAACTGGCATATAGCAGAAATACATCACAGTGCACAAAGTAAAAGGAACAAGCACTAACTTCTCTATTTCCCTTTTGGCACTTACCGTATCTGCCTCTATTCTACAGACAGCATTCTATAGCAAAACAGCAGCTTTGAGATATTGTCAGTTTCCCCTAAAGCATTTCATAAACAGACACTCATTCAGTAAGTTGATATTCAGTTTTTCATAGCTTGATCATAGCCAAGACTCAGTTTTCCTTTCATATGGGCAGCATTTGGAACATTACATGCCAGTATAAAAGGCTAATCCCCAGCCTCAACCTATTTAATGGGTTCATATAAATCTAATCAATACAGATTTTATTTTCCAATCCTTAATCAAGCACCCCAGATTCTCACAAATGGTTTTGGACTTTTGACCATCTGTATAAATCTGGCAACGAAAGGTTGGTGTGTTGATCCTGCTATTTTTATCAACAGATAAAATTCAGTTTTTGGTGCACAACCTCAATAACCAACCTCTTTCCCCCACAAGGTATTGCAACAAAAGCATGGCAACTTTGTTCCCAGAGACCTATCTGTGAAACTAACATACAGGCAGGGGGATTAGATTTAATACAGCTAAACTGGGCACCATGTTAGCGTCACATAGGCCGGGGTGGGGAACTTAAGGCCCACGGATTGGATGCAGCCTCTGGCTTGTCTAGATTTGGCCCCCCAAGGCGCAGCGCCCCCCTCCCAGCACTGGGGAGCCGTGCTGGAGCTTCAGACTCCCCACTACCCCACCTTAGGGCTGGAGCACACAAATCTACTAGGCCGGGCCCTCCTAGGCCCTAGGTATGTGAGGGAAATGTGGGGGAGGTGTCTTTATCTTTAGTCAGGGGCCATGTCAGTGAGGGTTTGGGTTTTTTTTTGGGGGGGGGGGGGCTTCTCACTTGTGCGCTGTGCGGCCCCAGACTGATTTTTCTATGGGTCAGTGGCC
This sequence comes from Pelochelys cantorii, assembly GCA_032595735.1. Taxonomy (NCBI): domain Eukaryota; kingdom Metazoa; phylum Chordata; order Testudines; family Trionychidae; genus Pelochelys; species Pelochelys cantorii. Next base: position 58,784,983 of record CM064328.1, on the reverse strand, counting down.
CCTGACCCAAAAAAGATTCCCCATCCTTGACAACACAGGCCAACAAAGAATGAAGATTAGAGGCCATGACCCATAGGTAGTTCATTAATTTGAGGCCTGACAGAACCATTAGGATCTAGTTGGAAGTCTTGCATAACAAAGGCCACAGAATTCCATTGAGAGATTCCTGCATCAAAACCATTGTGACAGATATTATTGTACAAATGCAGTATATTTGGCAACTATTGTATTGACTTGAATGAATGATAGGACAAGAAGCAATGGGTTTACATTCTAGTAAGGGAGGTATAGGTTGGATATTAGGAAAAACTTCCTGTCAGCGTGGTCAAACACTGGAATAAATTGCCTAGGGAACCTGTGGAATCTCCATCACTGGAGATGTTTAAGAGCAGGTTGGATAGACATCTATCAGAGATGATCTAGCCTAGAGGGTGCTTGGTCCTGACCAGAGTGCAGGAGACTGGACTTGATGACCTCTCAAGGTCCCTTCCAGTTCTATTATTTTATGGTTCTGTAACAGTTTTCAAGTATCTAAAAGGGTATTACAAGGAGGAGAGAGAAAATTATTCTCCTTAATCTTTGATGATAGGACAAGGTGTTTAAACTGTAGTATGGAGGACTCAGGTGGGACATTAGGAAAAAATTCCAGTCAGGGTGGTTAACCAGTGAAAGAAATTGCCTACAGAGGCTGTAGAATTTCCATCATTGGAGATTTTAAAGAGCAGGTTAGATAAATATCTGTCAGGGATGATCTAGAGCAGAGCTACTCGACTTTGGATGCCTCAGGGACCACAATGATACTCACAGCACATGCCTAGGACTGCAACTTAAGTGTGGTTGCATATACATGCAAATATATATGCAAATAGTTTCTTTCACACTGACAAGCATGAATACAAAGCACTTCACACAATGCCCCTGCACTCCAGGCATCTCCTCTCTGGGGGCTAAAAACGCTGACACCCTGTACTCTTCTGTTCCAGCCAGCCCATCCACTCGTGTCTTTCAGTGCTCACCTCGCCTAGGAGATGCCTCGCCATTGTGGAGAGTGTTCCCAGTGGAGGTCACGTTCAAAGGAACCCACCCGTGAGCCGCATGTTGAGCCCTGCGTAAACCCAAACCGCACCGTGGGCTGCAAACCAATGGGCCACGGGCTGCATGTGGCCCATGGGCCATGTGTTGAGTAGCCCTGATCTAGAGGGTGCTTGGTCCTGACCAGAGTGCAGGGGACTGGATTTGATGACCTCTGGATGTCTTTCCCAGTTCTAATATTCTGTGATTCATAGCTTCTTTGGGAGAAATCAAAGCAGAACGGCTAGATTCTGATCAGGCCTGCTGGATTAGTCATAATGAGGTGCAGGGGACTGCAACCTAACTCCCCCATCAGAAGGGAAAAGGATGCAGGTCTTTGCTCAGTCAGAGGTGAAGGCTAGAGTCCCAAGACGTATGACAACACTCCTTGAGAAAACCAGAGGGGGTCAAAAAAACTGAGACATTCATGGCTTCTGGGTAAGATAGTGTACATCTTTTAGAAAGATGGGATATATGTTGTAATTTAATTGAGAGTTAAGTGGGATGACTCAGTATAAGTAGCCAAAACTCAGCATAGAAACTGTTCAGTTAGCCACCTTAGGAGACGTAGAGCTATTTTCCTCTCACTATTTGCTGGATGGGGAGTCATTTCCATTACCCTCAAAATCCCACTTAGCAAAGCAATTTACCAAGGGGATTGGGTGGAGATGTGTTGCTAGGGAGATGGGTGTGGAAATAATTTTAACTTTGGAGAATAATCAGTTAAAAACCTTTTGTTTTTGAAGCTCCAGGAACGGTAATATAAATATTTCTTTTGAGAAAGAACACACTGCATGTAACTACAGTGGAAAGTCTAGTAAAACAGATAACCATAAAAAGATCTTTGGGACATTTTGTCTAAGAAATAATAAAAATTGTGCCCTGGATTTATTACATATACTGTATAAAAATGGTTTGATTCAAGAGATCCAATGTATACTTTGGACACATAAGCAGATCTAAAGTTCTGATGAAATTAGAGGATAGGACCAGGCAGAATTTTTATTCTTTTTATATTTTATCAGAAAAAATAAATAATTCTAAAATTTAGATTAGCAGAGTTTTATATGTAAAGGCTAATTTCAGTTATTCAAAGAAAAATTACAGACAACTTACCCCATATAAAAAAATTTACATTTTCTTCCTTCAGAGTTGAAAATACTATTCATACTTGCGGTCTGTTTCAGGCTGCCATATGTTGTGATCTACTTACCTTGGTAATGCACAAGGCTGCTCAAAGTCTGTGTTTTGTGATCTTTTTTTCCATGGCTTGTAGACTGGGAGCTTAGTGTAAGGGATGGGTCAGAGGCATTATCTTCATCTGAATAGTAGGAGTTGCTATTTTTATCACCATCAGATGTTCTATCATGGTCAGAATCCAAGCTCCTTGTTCTTTCTCCCATTTTTCAAGTCACAGCTGTTCTTCAGATTTTTCTCAAAGAATGTTCATTTTGACAGAGATGAACTTTTTAGTAATTTTAAGTAAGAGTGTTACCTTCTTTCCAAGTCTTTATTAACCTCATGTTCAGAATATGAGCTCTTGGGGTTGATTTTAGTAATCAGGGACCATCACTCATAATGCATTTTTCTACAACAATTAAAAAAAAGGAACCGAAAATATTTTAGTGGTGCAGCTTCTAAAACAGATTTCATAAAGAACTGTTTACACCCCCCCCCCCCACACACACACACCTTACCCTCAAAGGGCAAGATCATTCAGGATTCTTGCAGTCTCATGCCTCACTGATTATGTCAATAGCAATAGGTAACACATTGGGATAGCCTTTTTGGATATTGCACACACAAAAACATCCTTCCTCTCCACCCCAAACAATGAAATGGTGGATTTAAGCACTACCTCGCTCCATATTATAAAAAGTTATAAAGCAGTAACATTTGGCCCACAAACCCGATGACAGAATTCTTTAAAAATTGAAACTATTCCGAAAACTTAGTAAAATGATACATAAGCAGTTGAGGATCACAGACTTCAGGGTATTTGTTTTCATACTGACATTCTGCAAAACTACTGCCAGACACACAGAGAAGCCCCCTAGTGAACAGACCCTCCACAAATAACTGATGCCCAGTAAAGGCCCCCCCGAGCCTCAAGAGCGCTGGGCCCAGCAGGGAGAGGCAGAGGCAGAGGCAGAGGCAAGGAAGCGGCTTTATCCCAACTAGCGAGGGTGCTGCTCCCAGGTCTGACGGAAGAAGAGCAGCCCAGGCCCCCAAGCCCACAGAATCCTAGTCCCCTCCCCCATTTACTCCCCTCTCCCGGCCCCCTCTCAACTCTCCTCCCCACATCCATTCCCAGCCCCGGCCGCACTCCCAGCTCCTCCCCACTGCCCCTCACAAGCCCAGCCCCCGCCCTTCGCAATGAAGCCGGGTCAATACGAGGCTCTGCCCAGCCCCACCCGGTACCTCGTGCCGCCGGCTCGGCTCCGCGCCGCGCGCCCCCCCCCCCAAGCTGACCCCCCCCCCAGGCGGTTGGCAGGCCGGGCTACGCCGCTCTTAAAGGAGCCGCTGCCACCCGTCTCGGGATATTTACAGCGGGTTCCAGGGCAACGGGGCAAGGGCAGAGGCAGGGAATAGGCAGGGCAGGTGATGAAGTCATCTATTGGCTGTTCGTCCTGCCAAATAGCAAGACCCGCTAGTCTCTGCTCCTGATTGGCTACGGGGCGAGTGGAAGACGCCCTTCCTATTGGCTAGGCGTGGGTGGGTGGAAGCTGCGCGGGGCGGGCTGCTGATTGGCTATTGTGCAAGAGTCTCGAACTGCGGCTGCAATGGGCGGGGTCAGAATGGGAGGAGTCGTGTCTGGGGACTGGACGGGGCCAGCTGGGGGCCGCGGTGCGATGTTCTGGCTGCCGCCCGGCCCGTCCTGAGGCTGTAGCATGGAAGTGAAGCCCACACTCTTGGGCGTGGTCCAGCGCCGCTAGATGGGACCACACAACACCCAGGAAGTGTGTGCGTTATACACGCGGGGCAAAAGTAACTTAACATTTCCTGCAGGTTCTGCTGTGTGGCAGTCTCTCCTGGGGGTGGACTGCAGCTGTAAATAATTCAAGTGTGGGATGGGCCCGGGAAGCTGTCTCAGGGCATGGGGGGCATGTGGGTGTGGAGGAGCTCAGGGCAGGACTCTCATTGACAAAGATGTGCCTTATTTCTAGTTTGATTTTTTTTTTTCTGGCTTCAGTTTCCAGACATTTGTTATGTTTTTCTTTGCTAAATTAAGGAGCCCTATAGTGTCTGATATTACATCTACATTGTAATTAAGTCACATCTAGGTCTTCTTTTTGATAAACTAAACTTATTGAGTTCTTTAAGCCTTACAGAAAAGCTTACCATTTACCCATCCATGTCAAAAGAATGCCTTTTTAGTCCTAGCTTCACAAATGACAGCACAAAGTACATCAGCCTTAAATAACAAACAAACCCACCTATGCAGGCTTCCTTCAGGAGAGAGGCATTGAGAAGGATGCATACATGGCAAATGCTATTCAGCTCACTTGGTTTACTGCTGTAAGATGTCACACAGATGAGAGTAGTATAAGAATTTGAAAAGAACAGAATGTTAAACATATAGGGCATGTGGGTATTTATATATACTACAAGGGTAGTTTGAAATATGTTATTTCAAAATAACTCCTGAAATAACTATTTTGAAATAGCACATCCACACTACAGGGCCTAGCTCTTACTATTCAGAAGGAGTTCTTGAACAAATAGGCGGACGTACACCCACATACTCAAAACAATGGCCATCTAGCCCAGTACTCTGTTTTCTGACAGTGGCCAATGCAAGGTGCTGCGGAGGCTATGACTAGAACAGGGGTAATCATCAAGTGATCCATCCCCTGTCATCCATTCCCAGCTTGTGGCAAACAGAGGCAATGGAAACTTCAGAGCATGGTTTTATACCCCTGTCCATCCTGGCTAATAGCCATTGATGGACCTATCCTCCATAAAATTATCAATTTTTTTTAACCCTGTTATAGTCTTAGCCTTCACAAAATCTTCTAGCAAAGAGTTCCGCAGTTTGATTGTGTGAAGAATACCACCTTTTGTTAATTTTAAACCTGCTGGTTTCTTTGGGTGACCCTTACTTCCTGGCTGTGTCTAGACTGGCAAGTTTTTCCGCAAAAGCAGCTGCTTTTGCGCAAAAACTTGACAGCTGTCTACACTGGCTGCTTGATTTTGCGCAAAAGCACTGATGTTCTAATGTAAGAAATCAGTGCTTCTTGCGCAAATACTTTGACGCTCCCGTTCGGGCAAAAGTCCTTTTACGCAAAAGCTTTTGCACAAAAGGGCCAGTGTAGACAGCTCAGATTTGTTTTGTGCAAAACTGCGTCTAGATTGGCACGGACGCTTTTCCGCAAAAAGTGCTTTTGCGGAAAAGCGTCTGTGCCAATCTAGACGCTCTTTTCCGCAAATGCTTTTAATGGAAAAACTTTTCCGTTAAAAGCATTTGCGGAAAATCATGCTAGTCTAGACATAGCCCCTGTGTTCTGAGAAGGAATAAATAACACTTCCTTATTTACTTTCTCCACACCAGTCATGAAAGAAACCCAGGGGCGGCCCATGAGTATAGGCCGACTCGGTGGTCGCCTATGGTGCCGCCTTCAATGGGGCACCTGGGGCGCCCGATGATAACATCACGGGGCGCCCGGGGCACCCGATGATTATGTCACGCCATTGACGGCCGTGCAGACGGGGGCGCCGATCGCGTGTTCAGCCTGGGGCGCCAGCTGCCGCAGCCGGCCTCGGGCCACTCGTGAAGAAACCTGAATGAAGTCAGTCCTAAAAACTGCCTGAATAAATGTACATTCATTCTCCACAAGAGCTTTGTGCATGCAAATTTAAACTTTGTAACCATTTAATTTAATCAACGTGCCTAGAGCAAAAAGAGTAAACTTGAAATATTCCAGTGAAAATGATAGACATCATTGAAATGGTTAACCATTAAGGAATGGCTGAAAAAATAGAATTATAGTGGAAAGAGAAATAGGCATAAAGGATAAAGGGTAGAAATTTTAAAAATATAACTCAGTCTATGTCTATACTACAGTTCATGTCTGCAGATCTTATGGAGCAGTCTGAATATAAGTCAATGAGTAACTAATGATTAATTATTTGCTAATCAATTTGCAAATAACTAACCAAAGATTATTAGTCCTTAAATTATCAGAGTGAAGTTCTCTTCTGCATTATTTTCCTACTGTTCTTGCTTTCATATTGTTTTATTTGCTGATCACTTTGCTGTCATCAGGAGCAGTGAGCTATCTAAAGTGGTTAGGGGAGTGTAGAGAAGGTTGAGCCCTTTATGTTCTCTTTGGACAGCAACATCTCAGATCCATCCCTCTGGTCTGGCTACCAGATATGAACAGTACATTTCCTCCTGTTGCAAGCAATACAAATATTATGTTTTTGTAACCCCTCATTTCCTTGTATGTTTGAAGGCCATAAATGATTCACTACAACAGCTTAAAAACGTGTCTCTCTCACCAACAGAACTTAGTCCAATAAATGATATTACCTCGCCCACCTTGTCTCTCACTACGAAAACTGGCTATCATGAATTTTGTGCTGTAGCTGCTTAACACAAATATAAGAAGTAGTCTACACAAGTTCATCACTATTTTAACTACTTTCATCATATTACCAGTGCTATAGCAAACATATGAATTATAAATAGGATAACTCTGAGAATACCATCAAGTAGAAAATTCACGGACTGAACTAATTTTTGGCATTGCCTATTTTCTATGGCTTTGGGATAAAGTTTTAAAAGAATCTAAGGCCCAATTCCTCATAGGTATTTAGACACGTAACACTCATTATTTTAAGTTTAGGAACTCCTAGAACTCAGGTGGTCAACACTAGAAAATTAGATCAACCCAGCTACATCACTCTGGGATGTGAAAATTCCATACCTGAGCAATATAGTAAAACCTGCCTAAGCCCCCATGGACAGCACTGCATCAACAGAAGAATTTTGTTGACCTAGCTTCTGCCTCCATGGAAGGTGGGTTACCTACACTGATGAGAGAACTTCTCCCATCGGCAAAAGTAATGTCTGCACTCAAGCTGTTGGACCAATTTATATAAGTGGTGTGTAACTTGATGCCTATCCTGGAGCAAGACAAATTAAGTCATGAACTGTTTAAGTATATATTAGCATGACATCATGCTATGCAAACCTCTGATATCCCTGAGAAGGAAGTTTGAAGCCATTACCTCTTGCATACAAAACCTGGATGGAAAATGTTTTGGAACAAGGCAATGCTTTTGGGGGCTAGGGAAAGAGGGAAAAGACTGTCTCAATGCATTGAAAGAGAACACTTCTGAGTCCCAAATCTTAACTGAAAGTAGGATTAAAAAAAATTGGAAAGGAGAATAAAAACACTTGAAAACCATATTAGGTCACAGTGTCATACTATGTGAGATTCCTGAGCATACCAGCAGGAAAGAACTCCTAGAATTGTTTAAATTTGTGGAAGCCTTGCTTATTCTATTGTGATATCTAAATATTGGAGGAGATCTCCAGTGCGTGGAAAAATGTCCAGAATTCCACTGCACAATAGGAATGGCTGTGGCACAACAGGAGGGACTACAATAGTGAGCGTATCTAATGTGATGGATAAAACACAGATTCACTGAGCCACCAGGACAAAAAACAACCCTTGAATTTGAAGGGGAGAAATTTTCATTTTATTGGTTTGAGTGCCAGAAGTTTAAGTAGAATTGAGGGTTTTCTGGTTGCAAAACAATAGGATGAGGGGGCAGAGAAGGTGCTTCTGTTTACTACCCAACAGTGGGTGAATTATAGCAAAGTCTTTTGAGATTTAAAACTGCCTATACAACTTCTAAAAAGATCAGTGGATGATAAAAATCTTACTAAGAACTTCAACAACAAGCAAGAATATTATTTTTTGTCTCCTTTTCCCTCCCCATTTTTTTGGGGACAATATTCTTTCCCTTATCACATGATGCAACTCAGGAATAATGACCACCACAGCCCTCACAGCTCCGTGGAGTATGCAGGGTGGTGCTTCCCCAGACCATAAGAGCTGCCCTGAGCACTCCGCCTGGTGCTCTGATGGTTCTGTAGCAGCAGCAGTAGTCAGGAGCCCTGGGCCCCTTTGAATCGCCAGGCCTCAGGGAAACTGTCCCACCTCGCCCCTGCCACTAGTCAACAGGCCTGGGGAGGAGTCACGTGAAAGGGCCACTCACATGGCCATTTTCCCCTTCTCTCCCACATCTCTCCTCAGCAAGTAACCTCTGTGTAGAAATGTAGGTGCTTAGGGAACTTTTACTGCAAAAATATAGGTGCTGAGTGAGTTTAGATGCCTAGTGTTTGGAGGCAGCTGAGTGGGGGGTTTTGTGAATCCCAGTGAAACTTGACACTGGGATTTAGGGCCTTTCAGTGTCAGTGGGGTGCCTAAATCCTTTTGTGAATCCTACCCTAAAAGTTTTGTATGATAGCTGACTGTCAAATATGTAGATTTTCTAGTTCTCAGGTGAAGTTATTTTGTTAAAAATGTATGCTGAAATATATTCTTTGGAATGGTTGAAACATGTCAGTGAATTATAAACATCACTCACTTTATCTGCGGCTAACTGCCTTCTGTGTATAAAAATGTCTTAAATATTAATAAAAAGAAAGATTTTAAAAGTCATTCTGATTCAATGGAAGCTGCTTGTGATCTCCTTTTAAATAGCAAACTCTTTAGTCCAAGTAAATCACTCTGTCACTGCAGTCCAGCTGTTTCCCTCCTCCATGACTCACCTGATCACCATTCTGAGGACTGAGAACCCCAACATCATTCACAAACTTGTCTCCCACGCCCCACTAAAGTGACCTGAAATCTCTTTATTGTTTCCTTTCTCAACTGCCTGTGAGTCCTCCTCTCAGATTTGATCACTTATCCTTTATCATTTATCAGTTATTATTCTTTAGCCTTTCCATTGTTGTCAACTTTCATTCTATGACTATTTGCAGCTCTCTCAACAGGATTTTCCTGTGCAGCCTCCTGATTGCTATAACATTATCGTAGCTTCTGGCATTACTGACATTCCTTTTGTATCATTAATAGGCAACGAAGAATAGGCTTCCCTGAGATGAACTGAACTTGAAAAATGTACAAAAGAAGCACATTTGGCATTGTTCACGGTGAATTATTTTCAACAATTGCTATTTTCCAGGTCTATGAAATGTTGAAAAGTAAGGAAGAAATACAATTTAAATACAATTTAAAACATGTATATATTTCACACCACTTGCCAATATCACAGTTTTTTACTAATTTGTCAAGGCCTTTGTTTTAATTCACCTGTTTCGATTTTGAACTCATAATTAGATTTGACTTGTTGAGATACACTGGGAGAATGTCAAAGTAAACTGGGGCTGCTCATTTACAAGAATATAATTTGGAAATCAATGAATTAGCACTTTGTGGTGGAAGAATGCTGCAACTAATCCATTTCTGCAATTGTGAATCTTAAACAGTTCATATTGTATGTGTGTGTATGTATAAACAAGATTCATATGAATACAGAACAAAGCCAGATACCAGTTACGAAGGCATGAGAGAGAGTTTATGGGCAATTTAAAAAAAAAGTATGATTTGGTACGCCAAAAAAATGTGAAAGGAAGTGAGTGGTAGCAAACACTCGATCAAAAAGAATGGTTTGAAGAAGGCATTTGAAGGAAGTATGTTCTTTTTCTAGTAGCCGTGTCAGAAGGAAAGAGAAAATTTTCATGCAGATTCTTCAGGATGCTCTTCCTAATGGTCTTCTATTAGATAATGATATTTGCTTCTGTCAGTCTTTGATAACTTTTATTCAGGTAAGTTACCATCCTTGGAAGCCAAACATGCCAGTTCTGGCAATTTGGTTTTTGCTTCTATTACATAATCTAAATCAGGGCTACTCAACACGTGGCCCGATATGGCCTGTTTATTTGCAGCCCGTGGTGCAGTTTTACGTGGGGCTCACCATGTAGCATGCAGGTGGGATCCTTTGAACATGGCTTCCACTGGGAACACGTTCCACAACGGCGAGTTAATATAATGGACTTCTGTTGATATGCATTTTAGTTGTTAAATACCTGGACTGTTATTGCTCATTAAAAGTGCTGTCATATGGGTAGAAATTGGGTAAATATTGCATTTTATTAATGTCAGTAGAACTGACTTAAATGGGGCCAGCATGTTGGGTAGTCTTGCCTTAATCTTTGTATTCATGCCTGTCAGTGTGAAAGAAGCTATTTGCATATATTTGCATATATATTTGCATATATATACAAGCACACTTAAGTTGCGGCCCTTGGCATGTGCTAGGACTATCATTGTGGCCCCCCAGCTCCCCTGGGAAGGCTTTTGCAGAACTTCATTTCTTTGGTGGTTAGACACTTTTTTATAGTTTCAACCAGAAACTTCTTGGTGGCTAATTTACATCCATTTCTTCTTCTGTCCAAACTGGCAGTTAATTAATAGAACTTCTCTTCCCTGATAACTCTTCTGATGTATTTATAGAGAGAAATTATGTTTCCTCTCAAAATCTTTTGGTTAGGCTAACTAACCAAAGCTTCTTGAATCTCCTCTCATAATGTATAAAAGTCTCAGAGGGGCAGCTGTGTTAGTCTGCAAGGCTACGTCTATACTGCACCTCTCTGAAAAAATGAGGAAGAACAGCTCTTGCGCAAGAGGGGGGTTTTGCACAAAAGCCTCTTGCGCAACAATGCCCCCTAATTAATTATGCAAATGAAGTGTGGCAATATGCTAATCTGCGCTTCATTTGCATAGGCTTTTGCTCAAGAGAGGTGCAGTGTAGACGTAGCCTAAGGAAAAAAACTTAAAAAACAATTAATGGTCCTGCAGCACCTTAGAGACTAACAAAAAAAGTAGATAGCATCATGAGCTTTTGTGGAGTGGGTTGTGCCCATGAAAGCTCATACTATCTACATTTTTTGTTAGTATCTAAGGTGCTTCAGGACTATTTGTTGTTTTTTAAGTTCTCCCATAATGTAGGTTTTCCATTTCTCAGATCATCCTAGCAGCTCTTCTCTGTACCTGTTCCAGTTTGAATTCATCTTTCTTAAACAGGGAAGAGCAGAACTGCACACAATATTCCAAATGAGATCTCCCCAGTGCTTTGTATAATGGTACTAACACTTTCCTGTCTCTAGTGGAAATACCTCGCCTGATGCAGCCTAGGACTGCATTAGTCTTTTTCATGGCACATTACATTAGCAGCTCATAGTTATCCTGTGATCAGCCAATACACCCAGATCTTTCTCCTCCCCATCATTTTCAACTGATATGTCTCCAGTGCACAGCAAAAATTCTTATTGTTAGTCCCTAAATGTGTGACCTTGCACTTTTCACTATTAAATTTAATCCCATTTCTATTATGACAGTTTACAAGGTCATCCAGATCTTCTTACGTGATATTCTGGTCCTCTTTCATATTGGCAATTCCTTCCAACTTTGAGTAATCAGTTTTGAGCTCTTAAAGCTTTACTTTCTATGGCATACCTGTGGTTGATATCACAAGAGCGGCAACCATAGCCACAGAGCTTTATGTATCTGCTTCTGTTTTTTACTCTTCCCTCAAATTATGTTTTTCATATAGCTAATTTATACTCATCTTCTGAAATATTTGAAATACAGATAGACAGGTGCAGCATGCTCAGCACACCTCAACTGTTCATTACTACTTCCTTAGCTCAGCCACATTCCCACATGGCTAAGTCCCCCAGCTGGGGCTTGTTGTTTTACTTAATTCCACTGATTCTTACATTGCAGACAGGGCAGGAAGGTCCTAAAGCCAATGCAGCTCTCCCATTTTTGCCTGCCATTGCTAACCTTGTGTGGTGTCTATATATCTCCCTATAGTCCATTAGCTAAGGACAGCATATACACATTTGAGAGTATGATTGAAGGCCTGAAGCCCCACACCGTCAAAAAGCAGAATGATTTACTTCTGTAAACTTCTAATTGCAGTAGTCTGAATACAGTTGCACACAAATGCTCTAGGTGGAGCTTCAGCACCAATTGAGGCATTGAATAAAGTACATCCAGGAGCCGGCTACATCAGAATCTAGCATAGCCCTGCATTTCTACCTCTTCTTTCCACTAATGTGCAACCCAGCAAAATTGCCATTTATAGAGCAGTTGGAACTAAACTAGTTTTTTCTTTCTTCTGAGCCCTTTTCTTTCACTTTTGATCCATTTTACATGTTTCCTTTCTCAAATGTTTGTTGGGTGTTTCCTTTTTGTTTTATTTAATAAGAGCAACTTTATTTGGGACTTCTAACCTCTTTTTTTCAAATATGTTTATTGCCATCAAACAGAACACCATTAGAGAGCACTGTCCAAAATAAAATTATAGGTTGAGATTTTCTAAGCAGTGCAGAGATTTAGCCAGTTAATGGAAGAAGTTTGCAGAATATACTGTTTGCACAGAGTTCACTGCAAGACCAGGGCCTCAGAATAGATTATAAGCTCTTTGGGGCAGGGTCTCTTGTTAATTTGTGGTTTGGGGGCCCATTAGAATGGGATCTATAAGTAGGAATCCTGGGCACTACTGCAATACAAATCAATCAATGATAATGATGATAAAAAAATGTAAAGCCTATTTTATTTTCACCTCTTGTGCTGCTAATTTTTTATTTTAATCTGTACAACTATGACATTAGTTACAAATCTATCTATCTATCTATCTATCTATTAGAATGTGTATAGCTATGAGTCTGTCTGTGAGTCTGTCTGATCAAGAATTCCTCTGAAAAGATAAGCGCTAGTGTAGAAGTCTCTTGTTGGGTTACACTAGGGCCATCAAATTTGGTATGCAGCTTCCTCTTCTGCTAACTTAAAGCAAGATCAGGATTTGGTTGTGCCAGGAGAACCGGAAGCCATGGGAAAAGGACAGTTTTCCATAACATGCAAAGTAAGGGGCTGCTATTCAGAGGTGCTGCAATAGGAGAGTGGCCACTGAGGGCAGTGAGCCCACAGGGGAGAACTATCCTGCAGGTTGTTCACCAAGGGCAGCCGCACCACCAACGGAGTGGCCATCAAGTTTGGGCTCTGCCATCTTGCCTGCCAGCACGCCAGTAAGTAGTTCTTCTGCCCCAACCCCTTTCCATCCCTCCCAGTCCTTGGCTGCAGCACTGGATGCAGGGGTAGAGAACAGGCCCTAGGTGTGCTGGTTGTGTGTGAGAAAGAACAGCCCCTTGGGCAGGCTGAGGGGGGTGGCCTGGGGGAGAGAAAGAACAGGTCCCAAGCTGGCTGGGATGTGGCCTGGGCGGGGGGTGGGGGGGGAGAACAGGTCCTGGGAGTGGTGGTGGGGGTGATTTTGGTGGGGAGAAAAGACTCCTGGCAGGCTAGAAGAGTGGCCTGGGGAGGGGGGAGGGAACAAGACCCTGGACCCCAGCCTCCTGCACACATACCCTCCGTATCCCCAAGGCCCTGTCCTGAAGGACCTGAGCAACTCTGGGTAAGTCTGGTGTAGTAAATAATAATTTGCTGATTGGACAGCATGAATCTAGATAGATACCTTTACAGACAGTTCTGGTTCCAGGTTCTTATGCAGGCTGAGCTGTGACCTGTAACATTACATTGAAATGCTTTAATTACAAATATTTTTATTATTTCCTATATTAGATTTTGTAAAACATTTTAAATACAAAACCTAAATTTTGACCCTAAGGTCCTTTTAACATTTTACTGACTGGTTATAATTATTTGTATACTAGCAGGTGAGGCCCATCATTGACACGCAAAGTTATTTTGCGTGGATTACACTTATAGGAAAGTTCAAGAAATGAAATGTGTAATTGAATTTGTTATTAATGTGTTTGCAAAAGGGAAGTAAAAGAACAGTTTTAAATTTGTAGAATTTCAACTTTAAACATTATTCATTTTATTGAATAATTACTATACATAGTATATTTGAATCAGAAACTTGTAAAGCTTCCATTACTCTTTCTGTAACTAATTTGAATTATTTTGTGATTTGTAACAGTAAAAATTTTTGTGATTATTAACAGTAAATATTTTCTTTGCACTAAAAGGATAGTTGAATAGGCTATTTGATTTTAATTTTGTGAACAAATATTTTATGAACTCTAATCATAATAGTCATGACTTTTTTCTGATGAAAAACAAAAATAATTATTTAAACCTTTCACTCAGCATATACTGTTGTAAAAAGTAGTGCATTCAGCTAATATAAGTGGCAAGATTATTTATTCAAAATTTGGTATCTCTAATCGCAAAGTATGACTTTATTTTGCACAAATTTACAAACAAACAAACTCTTCAAAATATATAGTAGATTATATAATATATTATTTTCTATTGTACAGAAGCTTGTTATGATCCAATTACATATATAATTCAATTTTTGCCAAAGCTATACACAAATGACACCAGCTCTTCATATTTCCTCTATTTTTTTTTAATTGATGTTCTGTCAAAAATGGAGAAAGAGTATAAAGAATCAGTGGGCCTGATTTTGATCTCACAAAGTTGTAAGTCAAGAGTAATTCTAATAAATCAGTGGATATAAGTAGCTGTAAGAGGGAGTAGGATCAGGCACATTTAGTTAACACTTTTCAAACTTTCAGTTTTTAAATTCATTTCCTTATCTAAAATGCACTGCCCCAAGAATTTTTGCACATAGACTAACATTTTAAGGAGCTATGTATACATTGCAAAATGGCTTGTGTCCACAAGGAATAAAAAATTCTCCTACCGTAAAATAACTATCACTCCCCTTCAAACCAGAACACTGATGGCCTTTCTGCTGCCTTGCTTGTCAATACATTCATACTATCACTCCCAAAGGGTGGAATAAATTCCAAAGTAACTGAAAATACCTGGAAACCAGCCCTCCTTTGAAAAAAATCTATTAGCCACTCATTTCAATAAGGTATTGTCAGAAATATATTGATTAGCAACTCAGTTGTCCAATGTAATGCTAAATATATTAGAGTTTAACCATTAAAGCCCATTCTGCAAATATTCTGCTAAGGCAGATTTTTATATGCACCTACTAAAGCAGGGGTGGGGAACCTAAGACCTGGGGGCCAGATGCAGCCGTCGGCTTTCCTGGGGTCCCACCTAAGCATTGGGAAGCCCCGCACTGGTGCTCCACTCCCCACTACTCCCTGTGGGGCTGGAGCGCACAAAATCTATTGGCTTGGATCCTCCTAGACTCAGATGTGTCAGGGGAAAGTGGAAAATGTCTTTCTCCTTCTTATTTGGGGGCCAGGTTGGCAAGGGTTTTTTCTTTTCTTTTGGTTTTTTGCTTCTCACGTGTGTGCAGCCCCTGACCGATTTTCCTGTGGGTCAGTGGCCCCCAACCCAAAAAAGGTTTCCCACCCCCAGACTAAAGTCATGATACCACGAGTCTCCCTGTGAGAATCAGAGTCTGCCAGGAAATGAATCTGGTTCTGGCTTGCCTGATCTATGCTGTTCTACTAAATCCTTTTTTCAGCTCCTATGCATCCACTTAGGAAAATAAAAATATCCCTTTGGTGAATCATCCAGAAGTTAGCAGGTTATGATGGAGCAGCCTTAATGCACTTTTCAGTGAGTACCAGTTAAAAGGACATTTTTTAAAGATTTCTTGCTGAGATTTTTAAAAAAGTTGTACTGTTTAAAATAGCTTATTGGAAGCTACCAATGAATCTTAATGTTTCCTCCTGTATCATGTGCAGGGGCGGCCCGTGCGTATAGGCAAACTTGGCAGCTGCCTAGGGCGCCAAGTTAAATGGGGCGCCAAATTCCCTGCCACTTCCCCTTCCCCTTCCCGTAATGCCTGGCTTCGGCCCCAGAGGAGGAGCACAGCGGCTTCCCTGCGCCGCAGGAGGGGTGAGTCGGCCCCCGAGGAGGAGCATGGGGAGTTGGTCCCAGGGGAGGTGGTGCGCGGGGGGTTCCCTGCGCCGCGAGAGGGGGAGGTCGGCCCCAGGGGAGGAGGCACACGTGGGTTTCCCAGCGCCACGGGAGGAGAGGGGTCGGCCCCGGGGGAGGCACGCGCTGGCTTCCCTTGCGCCGTGGGAGGGGGGGTCAGCCCCAGGAGAGGCACATGCAGGGGGGTTCTCTGTGCCGTGGGAGGGGGGTCAGCCCTGGGGGAGGAGGCGTGCGGGGGGGGGAGATCACCCCGGGAGAGGCATGTGCCGGCTTCTCTTGGGGGGGGGGGCGGGAATCCTGGGAGGAGTTGGGTGCAGGGGACTCTCTCTCCCCCCCCCAACTGGCACCCTGTTCCCTCTCCCCTCTCACCACTCCCCTGTCCCCAGCCACAGAACTCCATCCCTAGCCCCCTTCTCCCCAGCCACAGAACTCCATCCCCAGCCCCCTTCTCCCCAGCCACAGAACTCCATCCCCAGCCCCCCTCTCCCCATCCACAGAACCAAAAACCTCAGCCTATATCTGCCCTTGGGGTTTGGGGGGGGGTGACGATTGCATGGTTCGCCTATGGCGCCAGTTGCTGGCAGCTAGTCCAGGGCTGCCCCTGCATGTGTGAAATGTATATCACCTGCATAAAGCATGAATAATTGAGCATGCAGGGTGTTACAGTCCCCCTCCCCTGTGAGGGGGCCCTCACCCAGTGTGTCTCACCTGCAAGTTAGTTGTATACCCTAAGTGTCCGCCTACTGTCCTTGGCACACTTGCTTTTAGTAGTTCACGGCCTCCCCCGTGCAGGGAGGGTAGGGAGACCTGGGCCCTCCCCCTCTTCAGGTCTCAGCCCAGGACCCTAAGAACAGGGGCAACAGCCTCCTGTTCGGTCGGTGGGGACGTTTCCTAAACTCACTGACCCGCGGATGTCTCTCCACTCTGTCCTGGGCCACTTCCTGCCCTCTGCTGGCCTCCGGGGCGCCGTTCCTCCTCGGGGCCTTGAGCCGTTACCTGCCGAGGAGGTCCTCCCATCGCTCCCCTCGTCGGTGCCGTTCCGTCATGTTCGTGGCGGTCACCTCCGCTCTTTCGGGACTGCTGGGAGTCGTCGCCCCTGCCCTGCTCCGCTCCGCTTGCTGGGCGTCACCCCCTGTCTCCAGCTTGCCGCCCCCACTTTCTCAGTGGGGCCCGTCAGCTTTTTAAAGCCGGCGCCCTTACTATGGGACGCCGGCACAGGTGCCGTCTTGCCGGCCAGTAAGCCAGCCCGGGGCGCTGCTGCGCATGTGCCCGTGGCAGCCGGGGAACAGCCCAGGCACAGCCGCCAGGGCGACACTAGCGCAAAGTGCCGGGTCAGTGCGGGGTTCAGGGGATTTTTCCTCCTGGGACCCCTACACCCTGTCACACACCCCCCTTAAGTCTCCATCTTCCTTTCTTCGTGCAGCTGCTTCTTCCTTCCCCACTTTCAAGAAGTCTGCATTACTATGACTCTTGCCGGGTCTGTGCATTTCCTCAAATTTGTATGGCTACAGTGCCAAGTATCAGCTTATCACTTGTGGGTTTACCTCCTTCATTGATTGAAGCCACTTTAACGGGACATGATCTGTCACCAGCCGAAAGGAACTTCCTAGAAGGAGTATCGCAGGGAGTCTATCGCCCATTATACTGCTAGTGCTTCTTTCTCCACCATTGTGTATGCCTCCTCCCTAGGGAATAATTTCCAGCTTAGATATAATATAGGGTGTTCTTCCCCCTTAAGTTCTTCCCCCTAGCCCAACAGCCATTGTATTGTATTGTATCTGTTTGTACAATAAAGTCCTTATAGAAATCAGGCTGTGCCAGTACTGGTGCCCTCATTAAACAGGTTTTTAGTTTCTGAAAAGCCCTCTCACGCTGTCCTGACCATTTTACCTTTTTGGGTTGTGACCTCTTTGTTAAATCTCTGAGGGGGGCGGCGATAGTCGCAAAATTGGGTATAAACCTACAGTAGTACCCTGCTAGGCCCAAAAACTGCTGGACCTCTTTTTTTTGTCGTGGGTGCTTTGTACTCTGCTAGGGCCTGTACCTTACTGATGAGGGGCCTTATAATCCCCCTTCCCATGGTGCACCCCAGATATGTAACCTCCCGTTGTCCTATATGGCAATTCACGGGATTCGCTGTTAAACCTGCCTCCTTTAACAACTGCAGAACCATCCCCAAATGCTGTAAATGCTCCCTCCAGCTGTTGCTATATACTATGATGTTGTCAATATAGGCTGCTACATAAGAATGATGTTTGCAGAGCACCTGGTCCATGAACCTCTGGAAGGTCGCCGCTGCCCCGTGAAACCCAAAGGGCATGGTCTTAAACTGGAACAGCCCAAAGGGGGTGGAAGAGGCTGTCTTTTCTTTGGAGGCAGGCGTTAAGGTGATTTTCCAGTACCCCTTTAAGTCCAAAGTTGATATATATTGGGCCCATCCCAGTCTCTCCAATAACTCATCTACCTGGGGCATAGAGTAGGCATCAAAGCAGGAGAGCGCATTAACCTTCCTGAAATCTACACAGAAGCGAACTGACCCATCTGGTTTCGGTACCAGCACTATCGAGCTCCTCCAACCACTGTGGGATTCCTCGATCACATCTAATCGCAACGTGTCTTGTACTTCTGATCTAATTGTCTCCCACATTTTACGGGGCAGTGGGCACACCGCGTCACATACCTTGTGCCCTGAGGTGGTGGCAATATGGTGACTCACCGCCATGGTCCGTCCGGGTACCAAGGATAGGACGGTGGCGTACTCTTTGATGACCCTCAGAATGTCCTCATGTTGAGCCAGTGACAGGTCCTCCCCCATCTTCACCCTGGTGTCCTTACCCATATCCTCCACCCAGGGCCCCCCTTCCATTTCATCTGATGCCGTCGCTATCATCATGGCCTCGCGGGGCTTCCACTTTTTAAATAAATTAACATGATAACTCTGCGCGCCTTTTCTTTTCCCTACTAGGTGCACCTCGTAATCCACATTTCCCACTCTACGAATTATCTCAAAGGGGCCCTGCCAATTTGCCAACAGTTTTGACTCCTTTGTGGGTAACAACAGGAGTACTCTGTCCCCTGGTTTAAATTCCCTTAGTTGGGCCTCTCTATTATAGTAATAAGCCTGTTGATTCTGTGCCTGCAATACATTTGGCCTTGCGAACTCCCCTCACCCCTGCAACTTCTCCCTCAACCGGAGGATGTATGACACCGACCCTTGTACCTGGGTCTCCTGGTTCTCCCAGGTTTCCTTGATCAAATCTAAGATCCTCCGAGGCTGTCTGCCATACAAGAACTCAAACAGGGAGAACCCTGTTGATGATTGGGGCACTTCCCTCACGGTGAACAGTAGAGCTGGTAATAATTTGTCCCATTCGCGGAGGTCATCCTCCGTAAATCATTGGAGCATATTTTTAAGAGTTTGGTTAAACCTCTCCACTAAACCGTCCCTTTGTGGATGATACACGGATGTTCGCAATGTTTTTATGTTCAGTAGCTTACATAGCTCAGCCATTAATCGGGAGGAGATGTTGGTCCCCTGATCTGTCAAAATCTTCTTAGGGATCCCCACCTGCGCAAATATTTTAACTAGCTCGGT
Source organism: Pelochelys cantorii (assembly GCA_032595735.1). Taxonomy (NCBI): domain Eukaryota; kingdom Metazoa; phylum Chordata; order Testudines; family Trionychidae; genus Pelochelys; species Pelochelys cantorii. The sequence goes on along the minus strand of CM064328.1, from coordinate 58,765,402 downwards.
AGCGATCATAGGGGCCGTAGTGTTTTTTAACAGCACGGCTTCCGGATATCGTGTGGCACAATCAACAAGGACAAGTATATATTGGAAGCCGGTCTTAGAATGCTCCAAGGGTCCAACTAATCCTAACACCACCCGGTCGAAGGGGACCCCTATGACTGGTAAGGGTACTAAGGGGGCTTTGGGTCCTGACCGAGTCTGAGTCCTCTGGCACTCGGGACATGATTTGCAGAAATCTTGCACTACCTTATGTACCCCAGGCCAGAAGAACCATTGGGTAGTGCACTGGAGGGTTTTCTCCCTCCTTAAATGGCCGGCCCAAGGGTTAGCATGAGCCAACTCTAAAATCCGGTACCAATAGCACGCGGGTACCAACAATTGTCATACGCACCCTTCCCCCTTTGTTTCCCGGGTTACCCTATACAACTGGTCCCCTCATACCTCAAAATAAGGACCTTGGAATCGCCGCTGTTGGGGTTCTTTGTCCGACTCCCCATTTCCCGCCTGTTCCCAGGCACGTGACAAGGAGGGGTCGTCTCTTTGCTCCCGGAGGAAATCCCGATCCATAATCCAGTTTGGTTTGGCTTCCCCTTACTGGCTTGTGGGTCGGGCCGGACTCTCTTTCTGCTGCTCTCAGGTTCCCTCCTCCTGTGTTACCAGGGCGTCTTCTGGCGGCTTCTTTGTGGGTTCCTGGGGTCCTGGCTGACTCCAGGCTCTCACAATCCACGAGAACCCTGGCCAGTCCCGCCCCAGCAATACTGGATATGCTAACTTAGGCGCCAGCGCTACCTGGCACACCGTATCTTCTTCCTCGTCCGAGATCTGCACCCAAGCCGTCAGGTATGGCTGTACGTCCCCATGGACATATTTAACCCACACTGTAGTACCTGCCGGCTTGGGACTCGGGACCAGATCTGTCCGGACCATGGTTTGTCTGCACCTGGAGTCCACTAAGGCCGACACAAGTACTCCCTCTATTCTCACTCGAGCGGTTACTTTCGCTCCATCCCGGGGATGAGCCTGATGGGCCATGGGTACTACTTGCCCATAAGAACAGTCCATAAAGGGACAGTCCCTCCTAAAATGCCCTTCCTGTCCATACTTGAAGCAACACTTCGGGAGACAGTATCCCCCCCACAGAGGCAGGTCTGTTCCCGCCGCTCGGGCCGGTCTTTTGCCCTGAGTCTCTACAGGTACCTCTCCTGTGGCTTCTGGGGGCCTGCATCCCATCCCTCTCCCTGGGGTTCTTCGGGGCTCCAGTTCCCTAATGCCCTGAGGGCGTCAGGCTCTCCCGGGGATGGCTCGTTCCGGCCTGGCTTCATTACCTTTCTTCCTCACCCCTGCCGGCATCTCCGCAGCCAGATAGTCTTCCATTAGTGTAACTGCGTCTGCCAGGGTTGGGGGCCTATGTCTCCATACCCATTTCTGTGCCTCTGTTGGCAGAATCTGGAGAAACTGTTCCAAGATTATCGTATCTGCTACCTGCGTGCTATTGCACCACTCAGGCTTCAGCCATCTCCAGCCTAATTCATGCAGTCTTTGCACCACTACTTGGGGCCGGGCCCCTGAGGGGATACCATTCTTCTAAACTTTTGCCTATAAGTTCCTGGGGTTACCCCAACCTGATCTAATATGGTCTCCTTAACCTTGAAATAATTCAGTGCATCCCGGGAGGCCAAGCTGTGATAGGCTAACTGGGCTGGTCCAGTTAAATAGGGCGCTAGAAGGTGACCCAATGCTCTTCGGGCCACCTTCCTGCTGTGGCCACCCTGTCAAAGGTTACTAGGTATGCCACGGGGTTGTCTTGAGGCCCCATCTCACTTAACCTTATGGGCAAGTGTGCTGTACCTACCGGCCCTTCTCCTGCTCCCAAGGGACCCCTACGCTGTCTCGCCCCAAGGATGCTCCTTGCTGGAGCCATCTTTCCTGTTGAGCCTGCTGCTGGTCTACCAGCTCCCTCACCAACTGTCTTTGTTACTCTTGGTTCTGGGCTGCCAATTGCTGCAGCATCTGCATCTGCTGTTCCTGCTGCCGTCTCTGTTGTTCGGCCAGCCACTCAAATACTTTGGCCAGATCCATACCCTTCCCCCAAAGGAGAGTAAGTTTTCCCTATCTCTCCGTACCTATATTTACAAAAAAACCACAAGGGTGGGGTTTTTTTTAAAACCGTATAGCCCCTTGATCCAGGGGCTAGGGACCCTTATACCCACATTCTCCATCACCTGTTACAGTCTCCCTCCCCTGTAAGGGGGCCCTCACCCAGTGTCTCTCACCTGCAAGTTAGTTGTACGCCCTAAGTGTCTGCCTATTGTCCTTGGCACACTTGCTTTTAGTAGTTCACGGCCTCCCCCGCGCAGGAAGGGTAGGAAGACCTGGGCCCTCCCCCTCTTCAGGTCTCGGCCCAGGACCCTAAGAACAGGGGCAATGGCCTCCTGTTCGGTCGGTGGTGACGTCTTCGAAACTCACCAACCCACGGGCATCTCTCCACCTTGTCGTGGGCCACTTCCTGCCCTCTGCTGGCCTCCAGGGTGCCGTTCCTCCTCAGGGCCTCGAGCCGTTACCTGCCAAGGAGGTCCTCCCTTTGCTTCCCTCATCAGTGCCGTTCCATCTCGTTCATGGGGGTCACCTCCGCTCTTTCAGGACTGCTGGGAGTCTTTGCCCCTACCCTGCTCTGCTCCGCTCGCTGGGGCCGTCACCCCCTGTCTCCAGCTCGCCACCCCCCCTTTCCCGGTGGGGCTGTCAGCTTTTTTAAAGCCGGCGCCCTTACTGTGGGACGCTTGCACAGGTGCCGTCTTGCTGGCCAGTAAGCTGGCCTGGGGTGCTGCTGCGCATGAACAGCCCAGGCACAGGCGCCAGGGCGCTGCGGTGCTAGCACAAAGTGCCGCATCAGTGCGGGGTTCGGGGGATTTCTCCTCCCAGGACCCCGACACCCCATGTCACAGGGTAGTAATGACTCCAAAGCCAGAGAGTAGGGATGGTTTGTTATTAACTGCCTCCAACTGTACCTGCAGCTCCTACTCTAATTTTTAGGGTTAAATAAAGTCGTCTGTGGTGCTTTTGTGAGATATCAGAGCCAATGACTCTGTGTAATCATGGATCTTGTAAACCCTGACCCCTTTCTTGTTTCAACCTCTGTTGGGCTAGCATGAAGATCTTCTTTACATAGCCCATTTGTGTGGATGCTCCATCTATAACTTGTCTCTAACTGGTGCTGGTTGAATTTCACATATATATAGATGATGAATATGGTAGAAATGCCTAAACAAATAGTGGTGGGAAAATGACACTGATTTCTTTAAAGAAGAAAAACAATTTAAGGTATTTAACTTTTTCTTCTGGGGATGGATGGTGGAGAGGATTTGGAGAGGCACCCATAAAGCTCAACATGGATATTCAATAGATATTTTAAAATACAATATTGGCTAAAGTGTGCCAGAGGAGGGGAAGAGGGAAAGAACACAATCTGTAATTCTTAACTTTTCCTTCTGTTTATACAACAAAAAACCATAGTCACAGCCCCTCAGATCAGCAACTTTTAATAAAACTGCTCACACTTCTAATCCACTGAAATTTTAAAATTTCAAAATATTCTTTTTTAAAGGGGATGTTCATTTTCTGTTTGAGAAGTTAGATCTGACATTACAGTTGAAGATCATGTGATCCAAACAAAATGGCTGCCAATATACAGTAAACTGATCAGAGGTGTACAATTTCTACAGTGTTTAAGATTAACTTCATTACATAACTGGCTTACATTTCTAATCCAATATACCAGACTCTAAATATACCATTTCAAGCCATTTGCTTTCCACACAAATAATCATTGGAGGCTACGATTGAGTACAAATATAAATTAAGAAATATGAATTACTGCAGAACTGTCAGCTTGCTGTGATATTGTTCTGAAAGTACATAAATAGAAGCTAACTACACCCATGGTGAACCCCAAAAGGAAAAAAACCCTCAGGAAATAAACTATCCAAAATATATTTACATACAGAGATTTTCTGGAAGCTGTCACTGACTTCCTACCAAAGATTTATCTTCAGAGACGTCACTATAGGTTTTCAGACATATATTTTAGCATTATATTTCACTCATTAAGCATATATGGTACTGAATGATCAACAGGGTTTCAGAATCATATATCACGGTTAAAACACACTCTGATTTGTCTATCACCTTTGTGTTAACATAAACAAACACAAGGTAGAGTTTCCAAACATTCAGTACATTAAAATCCTCCTTTGGAAAATATTAATATTTAAGGCAATGTTGAAAATATAATAGAAAAATATCAACAAGGATAGAAAAAGAGTAATAGCCAAGAAGAGAGGAGAGGAGGTGAAGATCTTAAAATGCAATGCACATAATTTTCATGTTTTCTGTGATACAGAATTATTTTACTGAAGGTTTTCAAATCATAGAATACATATGTAAGCATATAAAATCCCCATTCTATACCATAAGAAAAATGCTTATGAATGTGTGCTGAATCACTGGAATTGTAACCATTTGGAGCATAGTCAGACCACTATCTCTGCACTGAGACACTCCGGGTATGCCGGCAGAGGGATGCAGATTAGGCTGGGCGAAATTGCTAATGAAGCAAGGATTTAAATATCCTGCACTTCATTAGCATAAAAATGGCCACCACTTTTTTCCGGCATGGAGCTTTGTCGGAGAAAAGTGGCAGTCTAGAGGCTGATCTATCGCTAAAGAAAGCCTTTTCCGATAGATCCCTTATGCCTCCTAAAATGAGGCACACGGTTCCTTAGGAGATGCACACTACCCTGTAGAATTTTTGCACACATCACTGAATTGGTGCACCCAGTACACAATTCTTTTCCCACCCAAGAGTTAATAAAAGCACCCCGTGAGGAGGGTTTTGGTTCATTCCTGTTCATCATTGTGGATGTTATAGCTTATGTGGATTCCGCTGTATTGCTATCTCACGTGCCACCTGCGTGTGGAGTAGTCCCACATTAGGAAGTTGGAGCCAGGGATAGTGGCAGTTGGACTTTCTAACATCACCACAATCCTTCTGGGATCACGTGAATTTACCAAAGGGTCATTCACCTCTGAACCAAGTGAAGAGCAACAGTCTAGGAAGGTCAAGGATTTCTTGGTGGTCCTGTGTCAAAAGGCCTGGATCATTCGCTTCAAGGGATCTCCTCGTAGGTCCTCCTCCAAGGCTTTAAACTAGCTGCGGAGTAGAAGGTCATGAGCACCGACCGTGGACCATCTTTGTAATGTATATTCCTATTATATATGGGACTTTCCTGTCTTCTTTCTGTTCTAGGGTTAGGGTTGGTTGTGTTTGATGTGATCATTTCCTGTGTATGGTGTTTTTAATTCTGACAATATATGGTTTGGCCCTAAATTTGTGTCTGCCTATTATTGTGTATGGGAAAGGAGTCACCGGTGATAGAGATATTGTAGTTTATCAGGCGCACCTCGCTTCTTAATCCAGGGACAGTTAACATCTTCTTGGTCAGAGTGAGCCAAAAATTATTTGGAATTATTTAAAATTAAACGTTGCAGCATTCTCTGTGCAACATATCTATCTATCTATCTATCTCTTATTCTGTTATTCTAGCTGTTAATTTTCTGACAAATCAATTCATATTATTTTGGTGGTGATAATGGGGATGTGCAATCACTTTATAGTGCCCCATTACATTTGATCTTTTTTCATGAATTTAGCTGGTATTCTTTCCAAAAGACTGGGTTTCTTATTTTCCATCACCTGCCCTTAACCTAAAGAAATGTAATTAATTGATCTGGTTCTCACTAAAAAGTTACCCACACGTGTGTATGTATGAAGGCACATGACATGCTCCTGACCCCGGTGTGGGACACTGCACGATTCCCTCCCTCCGCAAGCCCCCTCTCCACAGAGGCAGGGGATATCCCTCCCCCCACCCCCCGCACTATATACAGCACAGGGGCATGGGTGCAGTCCCGGGCCAGCTCCCACTCCCAGGGATAGCAGGACATGCTGAACATGGTCTGTGTGCAAGCACATCGGCTCCGATGGTGTGGAGACCTGCCGTCCTCGCCTTGCAGAGGGGGGCTGGGCTTCACCCACTGTGTCCCCAGGGATAACTGACCACTTCTCTTGTTTCTCCACAGCTGCAGCAGCTGCAAGTGCAGGGTGCACCACCCTGCTCAGGACATCCTCCCGCACCCAGGCCAGCAGGCTGACCCGTAACCAGGAGGAGTACCACCAGCGGCAGCACCTGGGGGGATCCTGCAAGGCCAGCACCGCATCCTGGACTACTGGGTGCATGAAGACCTGCAGCTACGGTGGGAGAGCTGGCAGGAGCTGCTTGACCAGGGCCGTGCCATCTCTGACCACCTGCAGACCCTGGTGCAGAGATTGCTGCCTCCTGCCGCCCCAGCCCCTGCTGCCGCCCCAGCCCCTGCTGCCGCTCCAGCTACTGCTCCTCCTCCCACTCCTGCTCCCACTCCAGCTTCTTCCTCCCCGCCTCTACCCGCCCCACCCTCCATACCTGCTCCCCCCCGGGGATGCCGAGGCCCCCGCACCCGCAGTGCTGGGAGACAGGTGGGCCAGCAACACCCCCAACCCTGAGCCTCTCCTCCCCCTTCCTTCCCTTGCCTCCCCCTTCCAGCTCCCTCTTCCCAGGTTTCCCCCTCCCCTCTCCCACCCTCTCGCCTCCCCTCTCCCGCCTGCATTCCCCCCCCACCCCAGTTTTGTTCAGTAAAGAGAGTTTGTTTTTGTCAACACATGTCTTTATTTACATGAGGAAGGGGGGTTAGGGAGGGGTCAGTGAAAGGATGTGAGGGTGAAATGAGGCACAAACCCCCAGTGGGGCACACCAAGGCGACTTTAGTCCTCCTCTGGGTGGAAGCTCTCCCGCAGTGCCTCTCGGATACGGACAGCCCCTTGATGGGCCTCCTGGCTGGCAGCCTTGCAGGGCTGCATGTACAGGCCAGCCAGGTGGTTGGCTTCTGCCATCCAGCCTGGCAGGAAAACTTCCCCCTTCCTCTTGTACAAATTATGCAGCACACAACACGCTGCCACCACGTGTGGAACATTCCACTCGGAGAGGTCCAGCTGGGTGAGGAGGCATCTAAAACGGGCCTTCAACTGGCCGAATGCCTCCTCCACCACAATGTGGGCCCTGCCGAACTTGGCATTAAAGGCCTGTCGGGAGGGGTTGAGGTTTCCCATGTAGGGCTTCATCAGCCAGGGTTGTAGGGGATAGGCTGCATCCCCCAGCAGGCAGACAGGCATGTCCATGTCCCCAACCCTGATGATGTGGCCGTAGGGGAAGAAAGTCCCGGCGTGCAGCCTCTGGCACACGGAGGAGTTGTGGTAAACCTGCGCATCGTGTGCTTTACTGGACCAGCCCATGTTAATGTCCACGAAGTGGCCCCGGTGGTCAGACACAGCCTGCAGGATGATGGAGAAGTATCCCTTCCGGTTTATGTACAGGGCGGCCTGGTGTTCCGGGGCACGGATGGGGATGTGTGTCCCGTCGATTGCCCCCCTCCCCCGCAGTTGGGGAAGCCCAGGGTGCCAAACCCCACGTCCACATCAGTGAGGCAGATGACTCTGCGGAGCAGCACTCTGTTGATGGCCTTGGCCACCTGCAGAGGGACACACAAAACCGAGAGTCACTGGAGTGCCAGGGTGGCTGAGAGTGCTCCTTCCCTGCCACTGCCCCGTGCCCCCACTCCCGAGGAGCAACCCACCCTGCAATCCTGGCCACCACGGGCAGTCCGTAGTATGGGTGGGACAGAACAAACGCTCCCGGGGAGGGGGACTTACATCATCTCCCCCTCTTTTCCCTAGGGCAGCCCATCCCCTCCTTGCATCACCCCTTCCTGGCACAGTGGCCAGAGATTGCCAAACCTGCATGAGCACCGCTCCGACGGTGGATCTCCTACGCTGAGCTGGTTCCCCATGGATGGGTAGCTATCTGGCGTGGAGAGCTTCCAGAGGGCAATGGCCACAGGCTTCTGGAGGGGAATAGCGGGCCTCGTGCATGTCCCGTTGCTGCAGAGCAGGGGTGAGCCACTCACAGAGCTCGAGGAAGGTGTCCTTCTTCATCCTAAAGTTCTGGGTCCATTGTTGGTCTCCCCAGCGCTCCGGGACGATGTGGTCCCACCAGTCGCTTCTGGTGTCCAGACAACAGATGCGGCGGGGCACGCTGGCATCCAGGAGTTGCAGCTGCTCCTCCACGTATCCCAGGAGGGTCCAGATGACAGTATGGGGATTGGGCTGCAGCAGATGCTGTGAGGCAGCCTAGAAGAAGCGCAGCCAGGCTTGCAGCAATGCATCCAAAAGAAGCACCAGAGTGCCCAGGGGCAGCTCCGGCTCCATGGTGCAGAGTACTGTGGTGTCCCAAGTGAGGGCAATCAGAGCACGCAGAGAAAAAAATGCTTTGCTGTCCCTCAGCGAGGTAGGCAAGCAAGCAGGGAAACCTGAGAACTGGCTGTCCAGGAGGGTCCCTTTAAGCACAGGCCTCAGATAGCCTCAGGCAGCAGCCACACAAAGTAACTCCTGACCTGATGCCCTGCTGGAACAGGTTTTAGCTGGCCTTAAATGCGATTCAGCATCCATTCAATGTGGACGCGCTATTTCGAAATAGCAAAACGCTATTTTGAAATGCATTTTGTGTGTAGACGCATTATTTCAAAATATCTTATTTTGAAATAACGCTATAGTGTAGACGTACCCTAAGTTACTTCACTGGAACATTCAGGGAACGCAAACACAGTGGAAACATGACTATGGTAAAAACATACTTCTGTTTCTTATTGGAGTGTATATGCATACAAAGAGTGCCATTTACACCTAACAGATAACCCTTACAAAGTGTCCCACTTAAACCTTATTTTAACTTAAATGGTACCTAGACAACGTGTGGATATTCTGATCAGGTGAATTTCCTAAAAAAGCTTTGATTTTTGAAAGTTCAGTTCCATTCTGTTGCAGTTTTGTCAAATTCACATGTGGTCCTTAAGCGAGTGCAGCTCCACCGACATCTATGAAACTGCATCCTATACCAGATTTAAATTTGACCCATAAATGTATGTAGTGTTGTTTAATCTCTTTTGCGTATGATGTGTCCTTTCTCCATTTGGTGCATGGAGCCTAAAAAAGATGGGGGAAGGGAAGAAATCATTTTACATTTCTTCACACACTGATGCTGGTCTGCATTCCAGAATGTCAAGTTTTGGGAACTGAATAGGAAAGAATTTATGAGCTTGGATCAAAGACTAATTTTTAATTTAGTATTTCAGGCTTTTAAAGATGTCAACTAACCAACTCAGAAAACCACTATAAGGCCAGTTATTACTCTGGATTGAAGTCAGTGAGAGTCACACATGTATCACAAAGGGTAGAATTTGACCGTTGCTATCTGAAATGATTTCTTGCTATTTTTACCTTTCTTCAACTTTTGTCCTTCCACGATTTCCTTTAGATCTTTATGCACAAGCCATGATTATTGTTATTTTCTAAGACAAAAGACTCTATAACAGATTTTCTCATGGCGTACTGTTCTTTTGATCAGTTCATGGCTGAAAAAGGTAAGTTATGATTCAGTAGGGCTACATAATGGGTGCATTGCTCTTATAATTATTTTAATTTGTCTGAGTTTTTCATTTATTTCTGCTTTCTATACAACTGCTCAGCTCTATATTGAATAACCTTGTGAATTTTTTGGGGATAACTATAATCCATCTTCACTCATTTCTTCCTCCAAAACACACATACAATCTTGTTGTATTCATTTGTCACATCACATACACCCGTATATGGTAAACTCTTTGGTAGGGAAATAATTTTCTTCTATCTGCACTACATATAAAGCACCTACAAATCTTCTGAGTGCTGTAAAAATAATAAATAATGTAGGCTTCTCAGATTCCTTGGCATGGGTATTTTATAAAAGTTGCCAATATTTAGTCAGCTACATTTCTTATTTTGTATAAGATGACTCACTCATCCACATTATACATATATTATTACTGACTCACTTCTTATTTGACTCATGGAAGAAATTAGTCTTCCATAGTGGCTTGAGAGCAGAATGGGGAAGGCATTCCATGTTCAGAATGCCTCTCAGAGGGAGGCATGGAAAAAAGACGGTTGGGGAGAAGTAGACAAATGGAATAGCAAAGCATGCATCATTTGCAGAGAAACAAAAGTTAGAGGAGATACTGTATGACTTAGTAAGAATAGATTTTAGTATAACTTCTAGTTGGCTGACAATGGTATCTTGAAAAAAGATGTTAATTCATAATTTAGATTTTATTGGGACTAATTGGAGGAATGATATTATTGTGATTCTCCACTTTTAACTTTGCTCTTCATTCCTTCTCCAGTAACATTGGTTAGTAAAGGTTGCAGAAGTGAGAAGTTTCCACCAAATGGTCTTTATTATTGAAAGAGCTTTGTGGTAATCATCACAAATAACCTCAGTGCCAAAGAAGTGTCAGAGTGACACAGGGAGTAGTAGTTCTTCATGAGGGCAGAATCTGAAGACTGAATTGCATAGGCTAAACTGGGAGTTAGGCATTCAGTGTGCAGCTGAAAATATAGAACCAACTGAATGCCTTAAAAAAAGCACAAAAATAAGAAGGTAGGCTTTGAGGAGCAGCCATCTGTGTAAGTGCTTCAGTGGACTTTTAAACACAAGAGTGCAAAGTGAACTCCTAGGCATAAACAGTATGTACATTTAAGGAAGTGTGAATAAAAACATATCATGTCTAAATAATGCTTTCTTCTCCAGTTTCATTTATGACAAATCAGACTGTGAACATATTTGAAAATGTTTACATTGTTAGTGTGAAAAGTTTACAGATTGGGAAAAGGCAACCACAGATACCTCCTGCTAACCATGGCTTTGTTACACCTGTAGAAGCAGAACTAGCAGAATCTTATTTGGGGAATAAGGCAATATGTCACATTTATTGTGAGGGCAGAATTTATTTAGTGTCCCTAGCTATTAAAATTGTCCACCACACATACACACACTTGTATACACTCAGGGCATTTCAGACCAAAGCAAGGGAAATTTTATCTTGAGACAATGGACATTATTGCTAACTCTGAACTGTGGGAAAGGTTATGAAGTGTTTGGAACATAACTCTCTGGTTATAGTGTGAACTTTCCTGAAGAACAGAATCCTCTGTGACGCTGAGCTTGCTAAAGGACTCTTGAGTATTATATAAAAACTTCAGAGCTTTCTTGCAAACTGTAGGATAGTCTTAAATGACAAGTTCTTTGACCTGCTGTGTGTAGTGTACAGCAGTGAAGTTGGGATATTGTGCACAATACATGGCTACATCATTGAATAAATGTACCCTGACTCTCCAGATGAGATTAAACATCAATTTTAAAACATACAGGGGCTTCTTGGAAGTGCAATCAGATTCAGCTCCAAAATCTGCTTCTTATCTACTTCTGATAATGTGCATGTTCTCTATCTAGCTAATATTATTTAGGTGTCATTATTAAATAATTGAATGAATGTATCATCTATCATACATCACCCCGACCCTTTTAATATGGTTTGGTGCCTTTGTTTTATTCCTTCTTTTTGTTGGATTGAGAGGTGGGAAATAGTTCTCATGTCCCCACTGGAGCCATACAGATACAGGTCCTTTTTTCTTTGTTTCTTGTCTACTTCACTCTAGATGTCCAGTATTGTAGCTATATTTGCACCCAAAGAAGACTGGTGAGTATGCTCATAGCCTATTAATGGCCTCTTAAATGCACAAATAGCATTGCTGCTGGTTACTGCAAGCCACTCCTTCCCAAAATGTGGAGTGTACTGTCTCCCTTTTTATCGTCATCCATCTCACTCCATATTAAGCTAGAGGTCTCAGTTCTCCAGGTTTTTGATCTATTGTTTCTTCACAAAGATTAGACAAGCTAAGGTCTGGGGAAAAAAGGTGCACCTAGCAGAGGTCTCTAGAAACCAAGATATGAAAGCAATACATGGGGGAAAAAAAAAGGTTAAGTTGGATGGAAACACAAATAAGCCAACAAAGCAAGTGGTAAATTGACTACAATTTACCAGATAAATTGACAGCAAATTCCAAAGAGGTGCTGGTAACGTAGGCCATTTTAACAAAGTGCTGAATACTGCCCTTCATGTAGATGCAACCATTCTAGATATGCTAGCTAAATTGGGCAGCTTGGAAAGCAGAAAGGATGTCAGCATGGAACCACCATTAAAAGAAACAAAAGAGCAGAGAAGCAGTTAAAAATTGGGAAAGTGGAAGGAATAGACAATATAATAACTGAACTGCTATATGCCTGCAGGACAAGTGCTTTCAAGCTAACACAAAAAAAATATACAAGAAGGTATAGGAGCAAGAGATGGTATCAGATGACTGGCTAAAGGCAAAAGTTGTACCAACCATGAAAAAAGGAGACCCCACGGATCCAAATAATCATAGAGGCATAAGCTTATTGCCAGTATTAGGAAAATCCATGATGAAAGTAACTGTCAACAGATGCAGGCCAGTTTTAGAGGAATTGTTCAACTTCTGACCAGATCTAAGTTGTGTTCATCAGATAGTCGATGGGTAAAACAAACAAACCAACCAACAAACAAACAGCCTCCCCCAAAAAATGGGAATAAAGTTGTTTGTTGTTTTCATGACTTTACAAAGGCATTTGCTTCAGTTTGTAGTGAAGCATTATGGAAAATAGCAAAATCATACAGAGCTCCAGATAAGATCATTGCAATTATAAAAGTAATGTACAAAGATACCTTTAAGTGCCATAAAAATGGTGGAAAATAAAACCACTGTTTCAAATCAAAGACAGGGGGACATGAAATCTTTGTTTTTCATCATCTTCTGAAACTGGACTTTAAGGATGTTAGACAAGTTGGAGGGCATTACCTTGAATGAAATAGAGACAGGCTCCTTGGTTTTATGCAGCTAACATTGTACAACTAGGAGATATGTTCGAATTAATGATAGCATTCACTAGCCTGGAAATTTATGTAGTCTATTTCAGAACATAAGAATGGCCATGCTGGGTCAGACCAAAGGTCCACCCAGCTCAGCATCCTGTCTTGCAACAGTAGCCATTGCCAGGTGCTCTGGAGGGAATGAACAGAACAGGAAATCATCAAGTGATCCATTCCTAGTTTCTGACAAAGGCTAGATACATCATTTCTGCCCATCCTGGCTAATATCCTCCATAAATGTATCTAGATTTTTTTAACCCTGTTATAATCTTGGACTTCACAACATCCTCTGGCAATGAGTTCCACAGGCTAACTGTGTGCTGTGTGAAAATTTCAATAAATTTCAAGAAGACAAAGTAGTTGCATCTTGGAAAAGAGACAAGAGGCAAAATATTGAAATGGAGCAGCAGTGAAGTTGTAAAACAAGCAGATTGTTATGTGTACCTCGGAAGTTTGATTAGTACTGACAATTCCTTCAAGAATAAGGTTAAAGGAGACATGCCTGAGCCCCCATTGCTGCATGGAAATTGATGAAATTATGGACTGATAAAAACATTACATTTGGTACCAAAGTGAAAATGTATCAAAACAGTGTACTAGCAGTATTGGTCTATGGCCTGGAAGCAGTTGCATTTCATGAAATAGACATCAGAATATCGGAGTCAGTAGAGATGAGAATTCTTCATAAAACGACAGACACGTGGTGGAATGATTTGAAGATAAATGAAGAATTTAGAAGGAGAGTGGTACATGAAATCAGGATATGGGATTGGGTACAATCAAAAAAATTAAAATGGTGAAGACACTGCAGAAGACAAACAGATGATAGGATGCCAAAGGAAATACTGCAAACACAGCCAAGATGAATCAGACCTAGCCACTGACCATAAGCAGGGACATGACCTGGATGGACTTACAGGAGGAACAAGCCATGGACAGGAATGAAAGATGATGGTTTCTGTGAAGATGTTTTGGGATGAAGAAAGTAAGGGGACTAGATAGCAAGTGTGAAAAAGCAGGACAGGACATGAGGGGTACAATATAAGAAAAATCCCTAAATATTGGGACTGTTGATATAAAATCAAAAGCTTCAGGGGGTAGTCTGTATAGGATAAACTTAAAAAACAACAAATAGTCTGGTAGCCCTTTAAAGACTAACAAAACATGTAGATGGTATCATGAGCTTTCGTGGGCACAGCCCACTTCTTCAGATGACCAGAGTGTTGGATGGCCAGATTGCTGGACATCCAACACTCTGGTCATCTGAAGAAGTTGGCTATGCCCACAAAAGCTCATGATACCATCTACATGTTTTGTTAGTCTATAAAGTTCTACCAGACTATTTGATATAAAATCAGGGCATCTTGTCACTCTACAAGAGACAGAGATTTCTTCATTTCCCCTTCTCTGCTACATTGCCCTGTACAAACTAGGGATCTAAAAGAGGCAGTGCGAGGTGGAGAGGCAAGCAGGAGCTGGTTTAAAAGCCAGTTCCCCTGAGCACCATCTCCATCGTGCCGCTTCCCCTGCCCCACCCCTGCTGCCGCCTCCATCAGAGGCAGAAGTGTGTGTGTGTGGGGGGGGGGCTGACCACTGGCTCCTACTGCCTTTTAAATAGCAGAGCCACAGTGGGGTTTGGTCCCCACATGAGCCAGCTGCCTTCCCCTATCGACTAATCAAGTAGTCAATAAAAATTCTATCGACTGCTCACTTAGGGTACATCTAAACTACACCCCTCTGTTGGCAGAGGGATGTAAATTAGATGCATCGAAAGTGCAAATGAAGCGGGGATTTAAATATCCTGTGCTTCATTTGCATAATGGCGTCCACCGCTTTTTTTCGAAACGGGGTTTTTCGGAAAAAAAACCACGGCAGTTTAGACAGGGCATTTTTGACAGAAATGCCCCATTTCTAAAGATCCTGTACTCCTTGGATCCTAAACTGCCATTTTTTTTAAAAAAAAACCCCTGTTTTGAGAAAAAGCGGCGGCTGCTATTATGCAAATGAAGCGCAGGATATTTAAATCCTCGCTTCATTTGCACTTTCGATGCATCTAATTTACATCCCTCTGCTGACAGAGGGGAGTAGTTTAGATGTACCCTTAGTAAAATAACCTCATTTTAACATCCCTAGTGCAAACAATCTTCTATCACAACTGGAACTGGCTTATTAGAGGCTACACATACGCATGCACACTTCTACCATCATCTGTCTTCCAGACATTTATTTTTGTGCCCTCTGTTACATTTGTAGGAGCACAGTTTTGTTTAATCTTCCATAAAGTATTGGTATAACATTGAATCATTTTTACCATGAAACTTTTTTTTTAAAAGTCATAGTTTACGTTTTCAACTTGTCTCGGAATGCAAACGTTTCAGCCTGCCCTGTAAACATGAAAAACTATTCATAAATCATTTAAGCAATTTGTTTTATGGCAAGTTTCTTACATTCAACCATATGTTTCTGCCATTTGGTTTCCAAGCATCTCAGGCTGCACAGTAGAAATGGAATAAGAATCTAGCTACAGGACATGGACTGGGAGTTGCTGCAGAAACTGACTTTAAGGGCTAGTACTGCAAAGGTTCTGCATCTATATGATTTCTTGGCATAAAATTTCACATAGCTGCTAGCTGTTTCTCTCTAGAGAGTTCATAGTATCATGGTATAGTGAGTGTATGTGCAAGTTAAAATACAGATCTACAAGGTAATGTGTCTATAATATCTCAGTATAAAATTTCTTATATTTAACCATTGGGAGTTGAATGTAGTTTGTCCCTTGCAGGACTGGATGTTTCGTACACAGGAATGAAAAAGACTATAAAGAGAAATAAAAAGCAATCTAGATTTGCAATAGTTTTCAATTCATGGCTTGTAACATTTTATTCTGAGAAATTTCACACACAAGACCTGTGAGTTGGCCCAAGATAATAGAAATTGATTGGGAAAATTGAGAATGTGACAATAGAAAAACATTAAAATGAGCCACACTCTTGATCAGAAGAGATCAAACCATGGGAGAGATAGTCCATTGTGTATACTGGAAAACTTTCAGGGTTAGTGATGCATATGAAAAATTAGAAAGAAACAACAATAAAGGGGAATGAACTGGCAGGAATTTTTTGATCTCTTGTAAAAAGAATTTGTGTGGCAGAGCAGACATCTGAATACCAGTGTTCCTGTTCATCGCCTGCCTAAAGTCAATTCTGATCACATCGCTCACTTCTTTTCAACTGCTGCATCCATGTCTCAAGAAAAATGTTATTTTTATCTGAAGTTGTATAGGAGACACAAATTCTCTTTTTACCTTTCTCTCATTGCCATAGGCACACCTCGAAGTAATCATTTTAAATGGTAAAAAACCTCTTACTTGAGCCCTGTTCTATTTACTGCTAAGGCATTAAAAACAACAAAAATATATGCATTTTAAACTAGTTCTCAAAACAATACTATGATTGATCATGAATATCCCTAAGAATAGAAAGAAAATGCTGCTTTGTGGCTGTAGAAAACAAAAAGTCAGCAATTACCCAGATGCATTTTCAGTATCTTTGAATACAGTACTTAAAGGTTTTAAGAGTTTTAAATGACTGAAGATTATTTTATGTGGAAAGTCCTCTAACTGCTTAGTAATGTTGCCTGCAGCTATCTAAACAAATAGAACAAGCACTGCTTCTCCGCAGACTTTGAGTTTATTGTAGTTCTGTAATACAATCAAGCAACATGAATGCTTTGATTTATTTTAAAAGACATACATAAAATTGGAGGAAAAAAATAATGGATATGAAATATGTGGCTTTGGAACTAAGCAAAAAATGAAGAAACCGTCATATATGAGATAAATCTTACAGTATTTGTGCTGCCAGACTTTGGTAGCATGTTGGCATTTTAAAATTTTCTATTTCCTTCTGTGTCCTTTCCAAATATACAATTGTTTAATTAGATTCAATTTCTGGCTCAGTTAAGCAATTCTTCTCTGATTTTAAGCACATATTAAGAGTGTTCCTGAAAAGTGTGGAGTGACCTCAGCTTCAGTTTACTCAGATCAGAGTTAAGAGACTCAGCTCTCCCACATAACTGAACTCTTAATCCCTCTGTCCCTGTTTCCCTATCTGTCATTTTCACCTGTGTGAAGCAAGTTTAAACAATGCCACTGTAACTGCTACCTGGTTACACCACCAGACCACAAAGGTGGCAGTTTATTCCTCTCAACTGTGTGCAGATGGGTACACACTGGGCCAGGCAATAGAAAACAAAGCTCAGAGTGAGATAAATGATCAACCCTATGCTGAAAAACAGAGTCTGTGCCTTCTAAACAGCAAAAGCTGGCATGTGGGCAAAGGCCAATGTTAAAGAAGCCCTGACTATGCATGTAGTTTAATAATGCTGTGGATTGAAACAAGCTGTTAGGCATCCTGGCCTGTGTTTTCAAAATTAGTCCTTATTTGTCTCTCTTGATTTGCTACTGTGTCTATCCTTGACTACAAATAACTGGGATGCCCGGCACTCCTAGCATGGAGCACCCACAGCTCAAGCCCAAGCCACTAGCAGTTGTGCGGGCATCTCTGGAGATGAGGCCTCCTATAAGTGGCTCCCCGCAATTTGAAGCCAGCCAGAGTTAGAGCTGCTATTAGGCAGGTTGCAGGGTTCCCTGTTAATCTACGTGACTGCGTGGAGTGATCGAACGCGCGGTGTCCCGGCTGGGGGGGGATCCCTGTGTGACCAGCACCCCTGCTTCCCGCGCGCTGGGATGCACGTTCGGGGGGAGGAGCAGCGCCCCCCCCCCTCCGGGAAACACCTCCACCAGCTGGCAGAGCGGCGGCACTACACTTCCCAGCAGTCATTGCGCACGGCCCCCACCTGCTCTCATCTCCTGCCGCGCTCTGGGTGTTTGAGCTGCGGCTGCTGGAGCGGGAGCGGGAGCGGGGGCAGGGGCAGTCGGAGTCCCGCGGCGAGCGAGGTCCTGCAGGCAGCCCCCAGCCGGCAGCGGCTTTCACTTGCGGGAGTGGAAGCCCCTTGACCCTTCCCTTAGCAGGCGAGCAGCGGCGAATGAAGTGAGGATGGTGATCCGGGTGTTCATCGCATCCTCCTCTGGCTCGGTGGCGGTGAGTGGTGGGGGTGGGAGGCGCACCTGGCCCTGCAGAGGTTAGAAGCGGTGGTTGAGACCAGCGGGCTGCTTGGGATCCCCAGCCACTCACGCTGCCCTGGCTAAGGCAGCTGGGGCGTGAGGGCTTCTCCCTGCTGCAAATATCCAGGGGGGGTGAGAGCAACAGCCCACTCTGCAGCTCAAGGGCTTGGAAATTCCGAGGGACCACTTGGTTTTGGGTGCTGCCATTAGCTATGGGAAATCTTAGTTCGGAGAGTAGTTAGTGGTGAGCCGTTGTTGCTAAGATTTGCTGGAGTGGAGAAGAAAAGGGGTCTCAAATTTGAACCACGAATTCCTTGTTTATTAGTGAAACTACGGTATCTGAGGAACTTTTTCACGCAAGAATTATTCTTGTTAACTTCTGAGGATAGGACAAGACGCAATGGGCTTAAATTTCTGCACAGGTTTAGCTGCTGCTAGGGGAAAAGCCCTTCCTGTCAGGGTATTTAAGCACTGAAATAAATCTGAGTAGAAAACCTCTTGAGGTTCCTTCTAGTCCTACAGTGTCTGTGATTTCCATAGTTTAAAAACAAGCAGAACAGGGAATCTGCTTGATGTTTTTTAAAAATAAAGTGTATTTCCTAGTGTATTATAAGATTATTGCAATAGTATATTGTTTCCTCTTTCTTAATGCAAGTTCTTATTGTGGTACAGCTCTGCATCAATTATTATTTCATCATTTCCATGTTAAACTGAATTTAGAATTCAAAGTCTGATAACTTTAACTTTCGTTTTAGTTAGTTTTTCATTTAGCAATAGCATACAAAGTGTTACTGTCAGGAAATTTACTTATGGAGACCTCATTGATGGGTTTTTTTTTTTTAAATCAGCCTGCCTGCTTTAAAATAAGTTACTAAAACGTCTCTGTGTGTTGGACTGTGTGCTCGTGTTTTTAGTCATTTTAATATTTTCCAAAGTATAACACAATTGGCAAGTGACAGTTGAATAAATTATCTTTACTTGAAAAATCTCATCAAGTAGTGTAGTTTTGCCCTGTTAATCCTATCCCATGAATAGAGAAGGGGATTCTTGAAATAGCATTGCTTTAGTTGGAAATACATATTTTTCCTAAGGGTGCTATAACAAAATACAATCGATTGCAAATTACTGGAGGCTTAAAAAAAACCTCTCAGATCAACCTCAGGGCATAACCATATCTGCAAATCAACAAGCAGTTTGAAGTGAGCACATCTTTCTTTGGATTAAATTTTGAAGGGCATCAATCATTATGTCCTTTGATAGTAGCTGAAATCCTTATAGTTTTCTCTTGGTTAATTAATTATGCATGTGACCTATAAATATCCATATTCCTATTTAAAGTGACAGCTCATATTTCCATAAAGACAATCTGAATGTAAATTCTAATGTGAATGTGTTTAATGAGAAACATCAGAGGGCTTCCAATATAATTGGTATACTTTACGCTTCAGCAGTGCTATTACTGGCTGCTGCTTTTTTTTTTTTTTTTGAGTGAGAGAGAGAGAGAGAGAGAGGACTTTGTTCCCAACTGAAGGTTTGTGTATTCTCTTCCTCTGGTCTTTCATTGTGCACTGTTTGTGTTCAGGTCAGTGGCATGGTGATAGGTTTGTGGTCTGATACAGTTTGGCATGGAGTGCTTGAAATGCTTAGTTACGTACTTACAGCTAATAAAAACTAATTATCCATTTCAGTAGCTATTGAGCAAATATAGAATCTCTTCAGAATTTTAATTGTACATGTTCATTGAGCATTCATAATAGAAACACTCCCTCCCATTAACTGGCAGTCAGTTTATATTGTTGTTGTGCAATATTGATAAGTTTAGTTTGTCTCATAGGTCACTATTGTTTGAAAAAGCTATTTGAGCTTTTTGTTGAGAGAGGGTGTCCCAGGGAGGAGAAGCTTGGTCCAGTATTCACAAGCTAGAATAGTTAATAAAAATGGCCATAGTGGGTAAGACCAAAGATCTGTCTGACCATTGTTGGAAGATAGGATACTGGGCTAAAGCCAGGTGCTTCTGAGGCAATGTTAGAACAGGATCCATCCCTTGTTGCCCATTCCTCGCCTCAGGCAAACACAGGATAAGGATGGGTGGGCTGACCTAGCTTAGGAATGTCAACGATTAACGCTGTATCAGAGGCAGCAAGGTGGGGGAGAAGGTGGGAAGTGGTGCCCGTGGGGAGCCAGATATTAAGCTGGCTCCCCATGGGTGCCAGATCCTGCAGAACTGCCTGGCCCCTCACCCCCATGCTGCTGTGTCTGATAGAGGTGGCAGCGTGAACGGGGCAGGTGGGAGCCGGTGCACATGGGAAGTATTGGCTCCCACAGAGCTGCCTGCTCCCCTATGCAGCTGCCTCTCTATCAGAGACATCAGCACAGAGTGGGCAGGTGGGAGCCAACATGCATGGGGAGCTGGATTTTAAGCCACCCCCACCTCGCTGCTGCCTCTATCAGAGGGATGCTGACTCAGCTTCTGTCTGTGGGGGAGCTTGGGCCTCTCAAAGACAGTGGCTGCAGCTGCCCTGCACTGCTGCTTCTGATACAGAGGCATCAGTGCGGAGTAGCAGTTGCTCCCAGCTCCAATCCCGGGGAGCCTCACTGGCTGCAAGCCCCGCCCCAGGGACTATCAATCATGTAACGGCATCAAGTAATTTAATAATCATGTGACCACATCAAATTTTAGCATACATCCCTAATTGAGCTAGTTAATACTGTGGGTGACCAACAATTCTTACACCAAGATAAGCAGCAGTGTTAAGTTTCTCTCCCAGTACTTTGTGGACCCAGGTCTGAGATTGAAATGTTTAATTTTCATGCCAATTCATCCACTGGCTTTTCTGCTGATGCTTTTCTAGCAGCAGTACCAGTTGTGATTGTGTGTTGTGTGATGTGGACTGTTAGAACTGGACTGAGAACCCCAACTCGCTTCATATAAGCAAAGGTACACCCATCTAATAGGAAAGACTTTTTCAGCCAGAATAGAATAGCTGACTTAGAGGGGAACAGCAGTGCAACCCATTACTAATCCTCTTCATTAGTAATACTTTAAAACAGTGAAATTCTGAAACTTACTTCTTGCTGTTTAATATCAGATTAAGAAAAGGGGAAGGCCAGTCAAAAGGTCATGTCCATCCTCTTTCAAGTTCATGGAAACGCCAAGCCTGCATCTTACCCCATGCAATTCATGGCACAACATTATCTCCGTTTGCCAGGGTTACTAGAAAATAAAGAAACAACACAACTCAAAACCCCACACTATCAGCCCTGGAAAGAACTGATGGTTTGATTTTCACTCTTTATGACAGCTTGGGTGAAGTAGTAGGACTGTTCTCTCAAGTGTATTTGGTAGTGCTTTGTTAATCAAGCTTTAAATATCTCAGGCAATTTTTCTTCCACCATTTTACCTAGAAAATTATTACGGCCCTTTTCTTTTGTGGTGGATGTACTTGCCTTCTCTTTCTGTTTGTAGATAAACTAGTTCTAATTAATGTTAAATTGTGCTGGTATGTCATTCATTGGAATGTTCTTTAATAAAAACAACTCAGGCGGCCTGGACATATCAAGTGAATCTGGATTACAGGATGTTGAAGGGTGTGCTGTACTCTGAAGTTTGCGAAGCCTCTGGTGGTAGAGACAGACCACTGTGTAGATTTTGGAACGATTGCAAAAAAAAAAAAAAAAAAAGTAGTATCCTTTGGAATCTTTGTGGATGATTAGGAGAGGAGTGAAGAATGCCATGCTGGTCAGGGGAGTCAGCTTGTAGATGGATCAAGGCATTGCAGTGCTGACTGGATCAGGCTTTATGATGACTAACATCGGAGGAGAAAATAATCTGCTGCTTGGCTTCAGAGCGTTACTAGTGCGGATGGGACTACCACTTGTGCATTGGACTCAGCAGCAGCCATCAAAGAACTCGTTGGCACATACACCATCCTCATATTTGCAGCTTTCGTAATGCATATCTGGAACAGGAGTGTCAAGAAAAGGAAATATGTAAATTCTTGTGCTTTCAGAGAAATAATCTTTAGACATTGGAACTCAAGAGACTGTGTCTTTAGAAGTACCTTATATTGTAATGTCCCCCCCTTGTCCCCCGACACTTGATTTGGAGCAAAGATGCTATATACAAAAATAAAAACAACATAACATAATGGGACTATCTCCATGCCTGTGTTGTACCAACTAGGGGAGGGGCAGTTTTTGAAAATGCATAACATGACAACTAGGTGGTATCTGCAGATATACAAATAAAAAGCTTTTTCACGGTGCTGCAAAATCCTGCTATTAGTTACTTGTCAATATTGGTACTTAAACAACAGCTAGTTGTCTGAATTCTGATATACCATCATTTTTAAATGAGTGTGATTTATTTAAGAAATGTGTACTTTTTTTCTGCCTGTTCCTTAACTGTGCATTGCTTTGTACCAGAGCTCAGAATCTTGCTTCTGTAAATTGAGTTACAAGGTATCAGATTCTGGACCATTGTACCTATATTTATTATATTGAGAACGATGTTCTGTAGCAACACGTGGTAAAATTGTTTGTATTTTTTGTTTCTTAACCTTGCTACAGGTATTTTGGTTAAATTATTAACTTAAAGATTTTTGCTAGCTTCCAATACACCGGGTTTGGCTTCTTTATCAGTCCAACAATGTGTTGCCAGTACTCTAGCAGGGAGAATCAACAAACCTTCCTTTATTTAAAAAAAAAAAAAAAAAAAAAAAAGCCTGTGATAAGTCTGCTGTAAATACACTTGTAAGAAAGGCAGGGTGAAGGACGTGAGACTCTATCTTATTTCCATTTAAACATAATCACGAGGAGATGTGACATGGATTGCCAAGCATTATGGTCCAAGCTGACTGGTATAATTATTTTGAAATATCCAAGGTTATACTCAGTCTGAATTAAGTGAACAAAGCTGGAAACCTGAAAAATATACTCACCATTGCTAGCACAGTGTTCTCTTTGTTTAGGTGTATTCTCACTGGGATTTTTTTTCTTTTTAAATCCCTGATACTTAGCCATATGTCAGATTGTGTGGTGTGTGTGTTTCTTTTGTTTTTGTTAAAGGTTTGTTTATAAATATATGTAAAAGTTCAAGGGATAAGCCTTCTGGAGAAGGGATGGTAAAATGGCATCCAGCAAGAAGCTGAGCACCAGAAATAGCAGAAAAAATTCTCCAACATTTGATGTTGGAATACAAAACACCATTTCTAGCCCTGTGTATGGCTGATTAACTACTGTTATAGCTCTGGCTTAATTTTGTTATAAAACTTGTAGATGCATGCAAATGCTTCAGAAATTAAAAAATATCCAGTAAAACGTTAGTTGGACTATAAATATTCCTCTGTGTTTTCCCCACCAGACTGTATCGGTGTCTGTGGGTACTATATAGGGTTGCCAGACACCTTCACAAAAAATCCCTAACAGGCAGGGAAAAATTGGTTTTGGGGCGGGGGGAAGGTCGCTGTGCCTTTCAGTTACCGTGCTCCTTGCTTCCCCTGCCCTCACAGACGCTGCTGGCCATCTTTTTTGGGGGGGAGGGGGGAAAGGCTGCTGCACCTTTAAATTACCGCACTCCTCACTTCTCCCGCCCTTGCAGATGCTGTCAGCCATCCGTCCGAGGAGAACAGAAAATACCGGACATTTTATATGTCCGGTATTCTCTGTTTGTTTTACTGGATGAAAGGCCAAAATACCAAACTGTCCGGGCGAACACTGGATATCTGGCAACCCTAGTACTATAGCAGGGGTGAGGAACCTCAGGCCCTGGGTGTTGGATGCAGCCCCTAGCTTGCCTGGATCTGTCCCCAAGGCCAAGCGTGCCCCCCTGCCCCCCAACACTGGGGAGCCACCACTGGTGCTCCAGCCCCCTCACTGCCCCACTGCGGGGCTGGAGCGCACAGTCTATGAGGCTGGGCCCTCCTAGATTCTGGTGTGTAAGGGAAATGTGGGGAGTGTCTTTCTCCTTCTCAGTTGGGTGCCTTTTTTTTTTCCCTCACTTGTGCGGCCCTGATCCCAAAAAAGGTTCCCCACCCCTGTACTTAAGGGAACTCTAAGATCTGTCCAGATGAATATAACTTTAAAAAATACCCTAATATAGATAGGGCAAATTGTAGTTTAACATGTTAGCTGCTGCAGTTGAAACCCAGTGGGAAACTTATATAAAGACAGCTTAGCAGCTTTTTTGCTGGCCCTGCGACCTTTGTTTCTTCACCCCATGCTTCCTCCAGTGAGGGGAAGATGTCCTGAACTCAATGTGTTAATTTACAGGGCTGAGTTTTACTTGTATGTATTTATCAATAGAAAAATAGCAGATGGTTGCTATTGTAAGAAAGTTTATTGTTCCTTAGTAGTGGTTGTGTCTGTGTGCCAAAAAAATGAGTTCTGGCTTTTCTCCAAATAACTTCAGGTGACTAGAATTTTATCTTTCTTATAGTTTTTTCATAAAAGTAAAAGAAATATTTTTGTTCACATGTTGCTTGTACAGTACAACAGTGGAAATTGGTTAAAGATGTAAACTTCTGACGTTTTTCACAGCTTTAGTTATCTTGGATTAATCTGGGATCTGGTACCATGTATCCTCTGTCTGGGATGCTCACTAACGATATTCACAGTAGGGATGTTAGTGTATAGTTGTTTAAATGATTAACCGATAAGCCTGGACATAACAGTTAATCCAAGCGACTACATGCCTCTCCCTCCCACGCCCAGTTGCTGCTTCTCTGTTTCAGAGACAGCAACACGTGGGGCAGGTGGAAGCTGGTGTTCATGGGGAGCTGGCTTAAAAGCCGACTCCTCAGGCAACTTAGCAGAGACAGTGCTCCTATCTCTCCTCCATCCCCCATGCTGGTCCCTCTGATAGAGAGGCAGCAGTGTGGGGGGCAGGCAGGCGCTGGGAAGCCAGCTTTCACGCCAGCTCCCTGCATGTGCTGGCTCCGTGGAGCCGCCTGCTCCCCCTTGCTGCCTCCCACAGAGGCAGCCAATTTTTAAACCTGCTCTGCCTGCCACCCCATGCCGTTGCTTCTGATACAGAGGCAGCGGCACGGGGTGGCAGGGGGCTCCCCAGGAGTGGGACTGGGAACCAGGAACGCACTGGCTACCAGTCCCGCTTCACGGAGTATGTTAGTAACCATGTAACTGACACATTTTTTGTGGTTACATAATTACTAAAATAAATATTATTTAACATCCCTAATACACAGAAGTTGCATGATTGGGCATCAAGTTGGGAGGATTTAATTAAAGATTCCAGAATATTGGAGAGAGTGGTCTAAATAATTGTTAAAAATGTAATTATGCTCTGTGACAACCATTTATTGTTATGGAACAGTGTTTTTTCTCTCCTTTTTAAATTAAGCAGAGTGACTTTATTAAAATAATGGAATCCAGAGATTTACTCCACTTTGAGATTCGTTTAAGAGTAACTTCTCACTTTGGAATTTTGTTTGCTTTCATCAGTTACAAAAAACACAGTTGACAATGGATTGGAGTTTGTAATTTAGCAAATGTAATCAGCCACGTGGGCTATCAATGCCGGGGAGAAAAATGGAATGATACCAACATGAAAAAGGGATAGGCTTTCATAACAATGATTAGAAGCTGGTTTAAAAAAAAAATCCAAGTCCAATGTGTAACTAAAATTTTAAGAGGATCCTCCCTGGGTGTAGCCTGAAACTATGGGACGACTTTGTGCCCATAATACTTGCCTGCCTAGGCTGTCTCTCACAATGCCTTGCTAGTGACCAGCAGTAACCCCTCCAATTGCTGTTACCACTCAGCACAAGCTCACGTGGAACTTAACACCTAACCAGATTGCATGAATGCTCCCAGAGTCACTGCTGAATCTCTTCAGAGTAAGGCACCAGCCAACCATCCCCACCCCGCCCCCCAGCTCCAATCCTGTACCTCTGGAATATACTGTCTAATGTATTGATTCCCAACTTCATGAATGGATAGTAAACATAGACCAGTTTTATAAAACTTGATCAGAGTTGCCACATACTTCAGACAAACTCATTAATGGATATAAACAGTAAAAGACAATTGATTAAAAAAGATAGATGTTTAAGTGACTAAGTGTTAGGCAAAAAGTCAGTGGTTACCAAAAGAAAATACAAACATACAGTCTCAACCCTATTCGATCAGGCAACAACTAAATCAAGTATTTTTTTTCTCACCCCACTGGTTATTGCAGTCCATAGTACGCAGATTTCACCCTCAAAATCTGGGCCAGTTGCCTTAGTTGGAATCTTCAGTCTTCTCAGTGTCCTGGTTGCTTGTGATGAGGGTAGGTGAAGGAGAGAGGCCAAACATGGGCCCCTGTGTTTGGTTTTTATTGGGGATGTGAAAGTGCAACTGTGTGTAAACAGTTAACTGATGAGCCCAGGCTCATCCATTTACATTCACAGTTACACGTAGGCTCCTGGTACACACAGGGCACACACCTTCTCCTGGGGAGCCTTCTGTCTCCCCCCCCCCCCTTGTGTAACCATGTTACTACTAAAATTTTCGGTGGTTACACAGTTACTTAATCACACGCATTTTAACATCCTTAGTTTTTATACTCTTAGTCCATGTGCTTGGAGAATACAAGTTCAGGCCTGTTCAGTGGACCTTGCTGAGTCGTTGTGCAGCTCTCTTGGTGTGGGTTTATGTAGGTGAATCATCAAATTGTGGGTCCTTAGCTGGACAATGGCTGGTGATGTCTATTCATTACAGACTAACACGATTACCTCTCTAAGATTACATAACTAGGAATGTTAATGATTAATTGTTTTAATTTAGGACCTGCTTCCTGGCCCCGCCACCTGGTCTCTCTGGGGCTGCTCTGACCCAGTGTGACTGTCCATCACTGGAGTTCACCAGCAAATGCCAGTTAACCAGTAAGCATATTGGTAAGTCTCATGCTTACCTGTATGCTTGCTGATTAAGAATTTAACATCCCTAATCATAACCTTTCCCCACATACCTCACATGATACATTTTATATGCAATATCACAATTATACTGTATACAGATGAGGAATATGAAGGTTTTAGGGTGCTCCAAGGTATAGAACATCACAAAGGTAATTACAGATTTTTTTTTAAACTAGGAAACCCTATAACACTCAAGTAATTAGTGTTACTATTGTGTTTTTTCTATTGTAAAAATTGGTTTGGGGAGATTGCTGTCTCAGTTGTAAAACTGCAATAAGCTGAAATTTAACATATACGTTTTAAGCACAGATGAAATGAAATTTTGTTAAAAATCCAAATCAGGAAATATGGAAAAAATGTCTTGACAATTTTGGAAAAGTCACGCAAACAGTCTGAGAACTTTTACTGTTTACTTTCCAGATATGATACTCATGCTTTTGTGTCTCTTTATATTCTTGATACAGAATAGTCAAAATAAAAAGATTGTGATGTATATCAAGTACTACTGTTTAATAAAATGAATATTTAAAATATGAAATCTAGGACAGCAGGACACAAGTTACTATTTCAAACAATAATTGTGCTTTATAGTAAGTATGTGGTGTAGTTGTAGCCCTGTCGGTCACAGAATATCAGGGAACAAGGTAGGTGAAGTAGTGTCTGCCTTTGGACTGTTCTGTTGTGAGAAGCATGTCTTTTCCCATAAACATAAGTGGGTCCAATAAAAAATATTACCTCGTCTGCCTTGTCTCTTCTTGATTTTAATATTGCAGAACTTTTACTTGCTATAGACACAACAGTTTATACACATGCTCACTCCACTGATTTTTTTTTTTTTAACTCCCAGGATATTGGGAGTATTTTGAGCTTTTAGTTAAACCAGTAAAATGTATATGAATTAAACATTTTAAAGCATCTTTCTACTAATATTAGCAGGCTTTGGGGTCAGAGACCAAGGGTGTGTCTACACGGTACCTGGCCTTTGTCTTTGGGTTCAGGCTGTGGGGCTGTTTCTTTTCGGTGTTGGCTACTGGACTCTAGCCCAAGCTGTGGGACACCTCTCACCTTGCAGGGTGCTGGAGCCCAGGCTCCAATCCAAGCCCAGAAGTCTATGTACAATGAAACAGCCCTGCAGCATGAAGCCTGAGTTAGTGAGCATGAACTTGAGTCAGTGAGTCTGGATCCGTGATGGCATTTTCTTTGCTGTGTAGATGTACCCTAAATGCTTGATCCTTGCTGCATTTTGATAGTTTAATATTTAAATTCTGCCTCTCAAATGTTCAGTTTCTTTTCAGTCTGTAGTATTACTCCCTGTCGGAATCTTTTTTATTTTAAACAGATAACTAAAGAACACAGCCAAATGTACATGAGAATGTATCCTATGAATTTGCTTATCTAACAGTAGTTGCTACAATAATGCTTCAAGGAAGCACTGTTCTGATCATATTCCCAAAAGTCCTTTGGAACATCTGTTTTGCTGTGACTTAACTGCTTTATATTCAGATATGACTTCAATCTGTAACAATTGTATAACAATATGTGCTTTCAAGGTTAGTAGTTTTCTCTGAATTCACTCACTCTGGCATGATAATGAAATGATCAAGGACAATTCATACATTTTTAAAGATTGTTTCTTTAGACTGTAGAACTAACAGTTCCATGAGACAATGGACCAGACCATGAATATACCTTTTTTTCCCATTAATGATCACTTTGGAATGAGTTGAATTCTCTTCTTTCATGGATCAATAGGATTGCGTGAAAGTTATCAGTTACACCTAGTAAATCCTATAGAAAGGCACTTACTGGCTCTGAGAATCCCTTACACAAATGTGCCTATTTTGGCAAAGAGTTTTAAGCAGTACAAAACTTCAGAATTTTTTCTTTACCTAGTTTCAGTATTTTAATTATCAAAACGAATTGTATGCATGAATTACTGCAGAGTGCAGACATTTTGTTGAAGGAAAATATTAAGTTAACGTCAGACCTTTTGGTTTTCAGTGTTTTTCTGTGTTAAGTATCCAAATCAGATTTTCTCTTTACTTCCTCCTTACTGCAGTGGTCTTACGTCATGTTAGCAAAAGGTTCTGTAATAGCTACTGTACCAAATAAAAGGCCTGATCCATGATTCTTGAGTACTTCGGTGAGCTTTGAATGAGGCTCCAATTGAGAAAATGCAATGTTCACAGTATTGCATTGCAGTTTTCTGTGCCTAGTAATTATGGTATCTTAATGGTGTCTTATTTTTGTGTATGTGATAATGGGGCCAGGAGGAGAGGTAATTGAAAACTTGAACGTTCTTTAAACAACAATATCTTCATTTTTGTATTTTTGCTAATGTCTTGTATTGCTGTTACTAAATGTAAAACTTGTGCAATGTTCAGCCTGAAACTACCCTATTAATGATGGAATTTACAAATGTAATACAGTGCCCCCTGGGATCAGTAGTGCGGATAGAACCTGGTAGAGAAGTTGAACCCTTTACTATCTGAGAGAGAAGACTCAGCTCTGTTAGAAAAAGGATGTAGCAGGCGAGTCATAAGCCTCTGTGGTCCAGCAAACTACACCAAATAAATGTGGGTTATGACCATTTTCTGGGCCTGGGCCTGGGCCTATGA
The DNA here is from genome assembly GCA_032595735.1 of Pelochelys cantorii. Taxonomy (NCBI): domain Eukaryota; kingdom Metazoa; phylum Chordata; order Testudines; family Trionychidae; genus Pelochelys; species Pelochelys cantorii. Next base: position 58,735,778 of record CM064328.1, on the reverse strand, counting down.
TTTTGTATTTACTGCAAGACGTTTATTAGGAGGGCAAGTGAAGTATTAGAATGGGATTAGAAACCAGCAACTCCATTTTCAATTTTGTGTATTCACTTTTTTTTCATGTAGCTTTGGGCATGTGAGGTAGGGGTGTTAAATTTAGATTAGTTAATTAATCGAATAGTCAATGTGATTTCCTACTGGGCTCTTGCTACAATTCAAAAGCGGAAGCCCTGCAGGGAGCATGGGACCAGCAGGGGACTCCTGCTGGCCCCATGCTCCCTGCGGCACCGGAGCATTTGAAAAGCAGAATTCCAGCAGGAGCAGCGAGAGCGGAGAATTCCCTGCAGGGCTTCTGTTTTTGAAAGCAGAATGGCAGCAGAAGTGACGGGAGCGGAGACTGCTTCAGTCCCTGCTTGTGCTGTTTCCTGCTGTGCCTCTACATCCCCTGCCTCCCCACAGAGATGGTGCTAGGGGGAACCAGCTTTTAAGATAGAGGCAGCGGGGGTCGGAGGGGGGTGCGGGGAGCGACAAGTCACATTACTAGTCAACTATCTGATAAGCTTATGCTTATCGGATAGTTGACTAGTTGCAACTAGTCCCTAACATGAGGTAGCTTTTTTTATATCTATGTTCCCCATATAAAATTCCAATAAGTAAAGTTACAGGTTATAAACTAGCTTTTGATAATTGAAAGGCTCTGTCTCACTCTTAAAGGACAAACAGCTCCAGCTATTTGGAATACAAGTCATCTGGACAGCACCTCTTTGAAATGCTTTCCCCTCCCGCACCTCACTGGCATAATAGAAACATAATTAGTCTTGCAATTAATGCAAAGGGAATCAATCTATTGTACTACAGGATGATATAACTACTTACAGTGGGGTATTATCTCTTTCTCATATAGATGATGATTAAATCACATTTCCATTTCCTAGTTATGTCTTACTGTGAAAATACTAAACCAGAGCAGCTGTGGTGAAACCTTAACAGAACCAGGTGAACATACTTCTAGTTTAATATTAACTGCAGACCAACCTCACCCTTCTTTAGTTAGATTTATAAAATGATGAGAGGTGAATGTCTCAGGTTCTAGATGGCATTTGCATTTATTCTCCTATTTCGATGTAAGTACAGAAGAGAAACCATCACAGAGTCCACCAGAAAACCATGCAAATTCCTGATGTTAAAATGTTTGGAGCCTGCAGTGACATAGGCACTCTTCCTGTTTTTGCTGCATTTCTGAGGAAAGGAGAGCATGTCTGATTCAAAGCAATTTCTATACTTAAACTGGGGTTTTGTTTACCAACGTCAGTTGCATCGACTCCCAGTAAGTGGAAGATAGCACCACTCAGATATGCATGTGTTAGGAAAAAAGAGAGATGAGAAGCTAAAACACCTGTCCCCTGCAGTACTGCACAACCAAGCCTTACCTAGCTAAACCAAAGGCTACTTGCCATAGCAACTGCTGCACTATGCATGCCACAGGAGAGAGGAGCTCTTCTCAAAACAGATATCCAAATAGCTTGTAACACTCTAGACATTTCAGAGTTAAAGGAAAAATATGAAGGTCCATATTCCACTATCTCATCTTTAATACGGCGGTACCATTGAAGGAGGCCCCTTTATGGTATTGGGCAGCAGTCTTTCTAGTTTTATACTAAATAGGTTTTTGGCTCAAAGTTGCTGCAGTGGTACTTAGCCAGACAGTTTGCCACTGCACAGGGCATAGTGCTCTTCCTCAGAGATTCTGAATGTGCCTATTACTCCAGGATCTCAACTTTTCTTTTTTTTAACAGCTTAGGTAATTGCTTTGGGTGGAAGGTACTGTGAGGAAGAGGCATGTGTGATGGTTTGGAGAGCCTGTCCATATATCAATTATGATTTCTGATTAATTTTACAAAATTGCTGTACAGTACTGCTGAGGGATTCAATGAATGTGGAATCCACTATCTGCTCTCAGAACTAGTATCATGTCTCTCTGACCAGGGACAATGGAAATTCATTAACATGCATGGCTCCCATTCAGATGTAAGCACCTTAGGATACCTGGATGGCTGAAGACTAGGAGAACCAGTTCTCACTGCAGATAAGAGGTATTGAAAGAGGGAGAGGAGGAACCATTTAATTCCCTAGAATGCAGGGAAAAAAGAGACTGAGCTGTTTAAAAACAGGAGGGACTCAGAGAGGAACAAAAGTCTGTAAGAACCAGAAGGATCTATTGACTGCAGGCCAGCCAACACTGGAGGAAACTGACCAGGGAGGCTGGAGAGATTCAGTGATTCAGAGGATAGGCCCTGAGCTGGAGGAGCATGTTCCTGAGGAGACTTGGAATTCTGAAAGGACTTTGACCCAAAGGCCACTCCAGACCTGTGAGGATATGGAAGTAGGGAATGGCTTGTAGGCATTACTGATTTGAGCTAGATCTGTAGGTCGCTTGTACTGTCTAAAGAAAACAATTTTAGAAATACTTTTGCAAAGTCTGAATCTGTTTCATATGAATCCCAGAGGGGCAAACTCTGCATCAGCAACTTTCTAATTACACCAGGTGTGAGGCCCTGCCTCTGCTTACTCTAGCCCTCCCCCCCCCCCCCCCCCCCCCGGTCACTTACTCTCCTCTCTCATTCATTCATTTTCACTGGGCTGGGGCATTGGGTTAGGAGTGCCTGAGTGGGGAAGGCACCAGCTAGGGTTGCAGGTTACAGGAGGGGGCTGTGGGCTGGGGCTGAGAGGTTCAGAGTGTGGGAGGGGGCTCCAGGCTGAGGCAGGGGGTTGAGGTGTGGGAGAGGAGGTTCTGGGCGGGGAATATGGGCTTTGCAGTGGGGCCAGGAATGAGGGGTTATTGTGGAGGAGGGGGCTCTGGGCTGGAGCAGGAGGTTGAAGTGTGAGCTCAGGGAGGGAGATTAGGTGCAGGAGTGGGCCCAGGACCGGGCTATGGAGAGATGAGGGCTCTGGTTAGGGCGTAAGGCTAGTGATGAAGAGTTTGGGATGCAGGCAGGCTGTTCCAGTACTGGTGCCAGAGAGGACTCTCCCCATTGGCAGCAGGGAGCTTTTGGGGGGCCTCCTCCCACCCTTCACACACTAATGTCACTGAATATGCTCCAAGGGGCCCTTCTCAGGTCAAGGAAGCCCCCTCACCTGCCCTGTGGTGAGTGCCAGAACCAGAAGTTGCCATCACATGTGTGCTTGCCTCACTGAGGTGGAGAATGGGGCTGCCCCTTACCCAGGGTGGGGCAGGAGCAGTGACTGCAGGAGAGGGGAGAACATGTCGCGACACTCACCAAAGCCCCCGGCTGCTGCTCATATTCCAGACTGGCACTCACCTGTGTGGGTGGAGGGTCTCTCCCTCCCTCTCCCCCCGGACAAGGGGAGGGTCTGACCAAGGCAAAAGGGCTGGGCCTCAGTCATCCTGCCCTGGTACTTGTGATTGGGGTTGCTATAGAACCTTGCAGAGCAGTTAATCTTGGAAGCCTGCGGAGAGGAGCGAATCGGAGGGGGTTGGGTAGTGTGTGTCACTTGGAGGGAGCTGCTGAGGGTAGGCATACAGGGCTGAGAGAACCCCAATGGAGCCAGTCCTCTGAGCCCTGAATATTGCTGGAGCATGAGCACCATGGGCCCTGTCATGGCTCCTTCCCCACTCTGGCACACCACCCTTAACCAATACCAGGTTAATAAAAAGAAAACAAAACTTTTATCACCACAATATTCCTGTTGCAAGCATAATGGCTAGATGAAAAGTAACAAAATATACTCATGGAGAAACTCCATGGGCCTAGAACTTAATTACAAAGAAAAGCCAAAACATCTTTTAAAAAGTGCACAGACAGCAGGTCCCATACCCAAACCATAAAACAATGAAACCTAACCGATTTATCTAAACTTTACCCTACTTACAGAAAGTGAAGAAAGAGTCTTTTCTTGGAGGGAGACAGTGTCTGTCCCCCTCAATAGCTGAAGAGAACTGCCCCCAGAACAAAGGAGGGAAAAACCAAAACTTCCTTTGTCCCAGGTTGAAATTCCTACCTACATTCCTATTGGCCACTCCACCTGGCTAGGTAAGGGACATAGTTAACCCCTTAGTCCCCAGGCTGCTGGCTAACCCTCATAATCATGACAAGCCCATATACCTTGTCCTTTGCCTCAAGCACCAGCTCTGCAGCTTTCATTGGCTGGGAACCACAGCCAGTGAGAGCTGTGAGGGTGGAGCCGGCAGGCAGGGGCACAAAGTCTCTGTGGCCAGCAGTCCCTCTAGGACAAGGGTGGGTGATAGAACGGCAGCAGTTTGCCAAAGGTTAGCCCCTGGTGGGCTGTGATGACGTGTCAGGGTCCCCCGACTCCTGCACCCCCGTAGTAGCACGAACAGACTCCACCAGCCAGTAGAATAGAGGGAGTTTATTGCTTCTCCAGGATACAGCACAGCATAGATGTAATCTGGTTACAGGGCCAGGCCTAGGATGCCTCAGCTCCTCTTGGGATGGGAGAGACTGGGCCCCTAAATCCCAGCCCCCCTTTGCTCAGGCTGCTTCCTCCATGATTCCAGACAGAAACTAACTCTTCCTTCCAGCCCTGTCCCCAGCCAGGGCTCCACTCCCCTCCTTCCCATTGTTCCGCTCCCTGGGGGATAACTTGTTGGACAGGTTTAGAGCCCCCTTTGCATCATGACTCATCCCCTGCCCTGCTGGGCCGTGCTGCAGACAGCAGCCAGCGGAGGTCACCCACAGCCCACTGCCCAGCATAGCAACCAGCAAGGTACCCCCCACTACGTCACATGGGCCACCACTGCTATATGTACCTGTGCCTCTGCAAATATGAGGACTGCAGCTCCCGTTGGCCGCTGATCACTGTTCCTGGCCAATGGGAGCTGTGGGAAGTAGTGTGTCTGTCTGCGACTAATGAGAGCTACAGTCACCTGTACCTATGGAGGCACAGGTACATATAGCAACAGCAGCCCACCAGGGGCTAACCCTGGGGTACTGGATCTTGTCCCTGATCTAGGAACTGGAGGGAGAGATCATTGCTTCCGGAAACTTCTTAAGGTGAGTACCACCTGGAGCCTGCACACCTCCTGAAGTCCTACAATTTGCCCCAGCCCTGAGAACTCTCCCACACCAAACTCCTCATCCCCCAGCTCAACGCCACCCCTGTGATTGCCTAATTAGGCAAATGACAGGTGCTGGGCATAAAGATGTATACACTACTCCTGCCCTGAGCCCTCGCCACCATCCCAAACCCCTCATTTCCAGTCCCACCCCCCAGCCCTCATCCTCACAACCCAACCCTCTGCCCAAGACACTCGGAAACACTTCATCCTCAGAGCTCTCACTTTTTAACATTATTCTAAAAAATATGCATTGGCTTACAAGGCAGGTGGAGAAGGGGCAGGACTTGTACCCGTTCTGGGCACCAAAATTATGCAAACCTACAGCCTCTGCCTTGGGTGAGAGCAGAACGCCAAGCTCCCTTGGCCATCTCTATGCCTAGGAGATATAGGGACTTCCCAGTTTTTGCCAACTGGACTTCTAATGGCCTGGTCAGCGGCGCTGACCGGAACTGCCAGAATCCCTTTTCAACTGGGTTTTCTGGCTGAAAACCGGACATCTGGCAACCCTAGTTGTGGGAAAGGATGCGCTTGAGCTACTGGGATGTGGTGGGGAGTCAGCACTAGTTTTGGGGCCTAGGTGCAGCTGACTAAGAGGTTCCACTTCTAGAAGGGGTATCAGACAGAGGCCATGTCCAGGAAGTGTGTCAGAGATGCCATAGCCACTCAGTGCTGGAGCCTACTTGGATGAAGGGAAGCTTGAAAGCACACAGGTTTGGTATCTGGGTCCAAACACAGCAGTCTGTTGAGCATCCAGCAGGGGGAACTTAACTAGAGTTGTGACTGCGCATTTGAAGCCAAATCTGCATATACAGGTGGCTTAGAGAAGCCTGGAGGTAAAGGAATGGTTCATTCAAGAAATCAAAGCTTCTGAGAAAACTGAACACATCTTTGTGCCCAGCACCTGTCATTTGCCTAGATAAGCTAATACTGGGAAAAGATACATATCATTTTGCAACTCCAGGGATTAATAAATATGTATGTTTCCAAACCCTGATGACAACTAAATTCTTTCTATAGGAAAGCAATGTTGGAGATTTGTTTTATTTGTAATCTGGCAGATGGTTCAGTAATTTTCAAGAAAATGGCCATATAGGAAGTGTTGTTTTCTTGTACTTCTCCAATACAAGATTTCTCAAGATTGTCAGATGATAATCTGAATCCTTTATTTAATATTCTACATTTAATTCCTTCTGATACTACTGTCCTTTGTTAAAGTTCCATATTTTTATCAAGCTTTTTGTATGCTGCCAAAAGCCATTTCATGTAGCAAAGTCTACAATTCCAGTCAAAATGTATGTTGTAAATATTGTCACTCCTAATGGACAGGTTTTTCTCCTAATTAACATAACTTGTTTATTAATCTACATGCTGCATAATATTTACTAATCTGTACTAGTCTTATATTTTTAGTTATTTTCATTTTGAGGTTTATGGTTCTTCTCCAGTAAAGTCTCAGCTCAATAAGATAACTGACGGTTTCCAAAGTTGGGGACCAGAAAACTAAATCCCTCCTGCTGCAATGAACTGAGAGTACTGATCCCTGAGTATTCCTGGCAAACATTATACGATTATGCCTGTCCTTGTGAGGGCTCCATTCTGCTCTATTTTAAATCAATGATTGTGGTGGTGTTGCATTAATGAGCAGGATTTTGCTCAGACTGATAGCACTGCTCACGTAGAGGCTGCAAGAGAAAAACATTGTTACATGATTTATGTTTTTGAAGAGTAGAATCCTTAACAAGTTTGTGGGTTTTTTTGTTTGTCTTTTTTTCTTAAATGCAAGGGTATTAAATAAACTAGGAACCGTCCTGATTATTAGGGAGTGAATGGCAGGCAAATCTCCTACTCTTGCTCAAGGGGAGCTTTGCCTGAGTCAAGGTGGGTCCTGAAAAGCTTTTCATGAAGCATGAGGCAGGGACTCAATTTATCTTTATTATCCAATTTTTATTTGGGGAAAATAACTTGAAAATGATTCCTTTTAGCACAAAACAATCTCTTTTATAGCAAGATCTTTAACCTTTCTCACCCCTTTACCTTCAAAATGCTCTCTGGTTTTCCATGAATTTCTGTGGCGTTAAAATGTGTCCCAGTTTTTCTTCCTGGACAGCCCATACTTACTTGGTGTTGGCAGGTATGTTTGAAGCCACCCAGAAATTCTACCCTGCAGAAATAAACTGTTCAAAGGCAGCGAGCCTGACTCTTACACTGGCACATGTGGTACTGGATCCAGATCCAATATGTTTAAATTTGCAACTGGTTGGTAGTTATGTTTAAATTTGCAATTAGAGTTTTGACAGTTGGTTTTTGTTTTTCAATCTTCTCCAGATGTGGGCACAAGTATCAGTTACTCAGTTTGCTAACTTGTAGCTAGCTGGAGCAGATTTGGTAGCTGCTTTTAAAAAAGCAAGGAGCTGCTATTTCCTAGTGTATTCACTAATTTTTAAAAATTAAAACAATTGTTGGTCCTCTCAAAACAGTAAATGTGCTGCAAGTCCTGGAATTTATTCATCAATTACACTGTAAAACTGCAAGCATAGGTCACATTTAACAGAATTCATGGCTGAAGAGTGTGTCAGCAAAACATTGCTACAGAATCATTTGACTGATAAAGCATGTAGGATTAGCTCAGAATGCTTGCTCTGAATAAAGTGCCTCCCCCACGCCCAAGTATTTATGGCAAATGAGACATGGGAATAGGTTTCCCTACACTGTTTATTTTCCCTTGTGTAATTTAAGGCAGCAAAATCAGTGGTGTAGGAGCATATTAATTACTTATCAATATCTTTCTTCTAGGATAGTAACAGCCCCAGTGAAAGATTGATTAATGATGATGATTTAGTCATACTGGCCCTAATTCAGAATCCAGGTGGTACAAAGTTGCATGAAACCACCTTTTCCCTCCTTCCCATAATGCTGCCCCTTCTGTGCTTGTTTCTCAAGTGTTGTGGTCCAGGATCTAGCCAAGTCGAACTGGAACTCACCATGTTTTCAAAGCAGTGGCTGGTTGAGCAGGGTACTAGAGACCAAATGGTGTGTCATGGTGTAGTTGCCTAGCAAACTACATGTTGAACTTCTCTTGTCTAGCACATGGTGGTCCATAACATCTGATTTTCGTTAGCCAGATGTCTATGGATCATGGGTGTGGCCGAGTTTCATGCAGTCCCATAAAGCTTTTTTTACAGCCACCAGTCCTAACACTGAGTGTTATGTGCTGTTATTTAGCTCTGATTGATCCCTTAATGTCTTCTAAGAGTCCAGTAAGCAGTGGAAGTGTTGGTAATGCTGCTCAACAATATTAATCTTCAGTGGTTCAGCACTTGTCAGGTCCCAAGGGTGCCGGACTGGAGAAGTTCAGTCTGTAGCAGCTTTTCAGAGCAGCATGAATGATTGCATGAAGGCTCTGGACTCCTGCCCCCTCCCCCCCCCCCCCCATGATCTATAGTATGATTTATAGGTTCCTTGTGAGATTACTAAAAAATCGTTTGTGATGACAAGTAACAGACATTTACTAGCATGTTCGGTAGCAGCTATTGTAGAGTGTCGTCACAGGTCAAAGTCTCAGGGAAACAGTATTGCAAGGGTTGTGGGGGATGCTCCATCACTAGACCTTTTCAAATAAAAAATGGAATTTTTTCTGAAAACGATAATCTAGCTCTAGCAGGAATTAATTCTGGGCAGTCTGATGGGAAGTGTTATGAAGGAGGTCAGACTAAATTCTCACAATGCTCCCCTTTGCCTTTATGAATTTGTACACTTTGCATATAAAAATAAAGTCATAAAATTATGTTTTGTAAAAGTAAACAACCAAAGTCCAAGAGGAATGCTTATCAGTATGTGAAATGAGCATACAAACAATAAACATGTGTAGAACAATGGTTCTCAAACTGGTCTGATGAGTGTTTGCTACTCATACGATGCAGTTTCTCTTTGTTGCCTTCAGTTGCTACGTGACATTTCATTGAAAGATAGCACTGCAGACATGTGCATAGACCACAGAACCAACATGATCTTGGCTTCCCATTGGTCTGATTCCTTTAGTTGTATTGCATCTCCTTCCCTCCCACTCTTATCAGTCTTCCCTGTTAAAGCTTGACTTTGCTCCCTGTAAAGTCCATGGCAAAACTCATTTATTTCAGTGTAAGGACTGGGCCTTTAAGTTGTAAATTCACTGAATCTGTGCACAGGGATTTTTTTTTTTATGTGGGGGATTGGGGAGGGCAGTACTTAGCACAATGCCCTCCCAATTGTAACTGTCTTTTGTGCTGGATTGCAGAAAGTAATATTTTTGCAATGTTATGGTAGCTGTATTGATCTTGAGATACTAGGCACACAATCAATGTTCTCTCTAATGTTTTCCATCTATATGTGGAATACATTTTATGTGCACCAAAGTATGTATAGACATGCACGATAGGTAGGAATTCATGCTGCTGGCCGTCGGTACATGGGACACAACATGGGTGAGTTAATACTTTTTATTGAACCCACTTCTGTTGAGGGAGAAAAGCTTTTAAGCTACACAAAGAACTGTGTGTGGTTCAAAAGTATGTTTCCTTCACTACAGAAGTTGGCCTTGTAAGCGAAGCCCATCTTTGTCTCAAATCCTACTCCCCTTACTCACGAGTCTCACAAAAGATAATCTAGTGTTTCTTTTTAGTGATTGAAAGTAAGCAGAAAACTTCTGGAACTTATATATCCGTCCACCTCATGAGTGCTGATGAAATAATACAGAAATCATAGGAGAGAGGTGAAGAAACTCTAATGGCTCCGGAGGGATTGAATGGCTGTTGGATATAACTGCAGTAAATTGTACTGTTATAATTTTGGCAGCATTTCCTTCAACAGTTGCCCTTTATAATGCACAGCTTCCAAATCTGTTTTTCTCTCCAAAGGTAAATTGCCTACACAAGAGATTTTTTCAAAACATTTACCTATTTATTTTTGTCTGAACACTAACATGGTAACAGAAGATGCTAATTTAATAGTTTTGTGTCCATAACGTGTTGTTGACATTTTTACTTTGGAAGAGAGTGTGTATGTGGGGGGAGGTGGGAAGCTTATATAAAGGAAGAACAGGTAACAATCACCTTCATCTGGAGACAAATATCTGTGCCAAGACAGATAAACTTAGACTTCCATTTGAACATACAAACAATAGTACTGAGACATCCATTTCCAAGAAGGCTTTTTCAATATGGAGGCTGATCCTCTGAAGATGATAGCTCCCTTGGGTCAAGCTGATGAAAAACATTACAACATAGGTTTCTAGACATAGTGCCAACTCTTTAGAAATCTGAGTCCAAGGGAAATGTAAAGATAAATACTGATCCTGTGTGTATAGGACAAAAAAAGTATGTTATCTGGCTAATTTTTTCATAAATCCCAAACAACTGGTTCTATCAATAACACAAATATAAATTGTCTAAAATTACACGTAAAGATTACATATTCAAATATTTCTCTCTTCAGTTAATATAACAGGCCACTAGCATCCTGTGGCACTCACTGCTAATTTTTGTATTGGCCTTAGAGCCCATAGCATTGCTGCAGCAATTGCTATGGAATTTGGCACATAAGTTTATCTTTGATAAGCATCTTAGAATCAGAATGAATCTAAGACACCAATATTATGTAACATGATTTAAAAGGTACTGATAGAAATAAGCAATGGCCATTAATTCTGCATGACAATCTGTTATCCCATCATATGGCATGGGGAATATCAGACAACTTTTGCTGGTATAATTTTCATTTCAGTAGTTGAACCTTATTGTCCATATCAGAAATGTAAATTAAATAATACATAGCATTTGTTAAATTCTATATTTTCCAAGTTTGTTACACAAGACATGTTAACAGTATCAGTCCTCGCAACATCTCTGCGAAAGGTGTAGCTATTAATGTTCTCATGCTATCTGAAAGCCAGAATGGTTTGTCTGATGCATACCATGGTCTCAATGTTTTCTGTGTTATAAAGAAAACTGCTTTGTTCTTGGAACTTTGGGTAAATAGGTAGGTGCGGCAAAGCAGATAGGCAAAAATATTAATGCATTTCTCCCTGAAGGGAAAAAAGCCTGCAAGCTGCTAAAATTTACTCACTCTTCTCACCCTTGAATGCAAGAGATTCTTAAAAGACTATCACCTGTAGGGGAGTGACTCCCAAACTTTTTGAGCATGCAGACCCCTCTTCAATCTGTTTAAAATTTTACAGACCCACCCCCAAACAATATATCTGTGCCTGCAGCCTGCTGCTTCCCAATCCACGTCCTTCAGCCTGATCGGGAAGCCACACAGTTTGAAGGACATTCTGGCTGTGAGAGGCTCTGTACTAGAAAGTTTCTATTTCTATTTTAAACTTTCTGCAGACCCCCTACAGTACAGTCACGGACCGCCAAGGATCCGCAGACCACAAGTTGGGAACCACTGCTGTAGGGACTAGTAATGCTGACTTACCACAGAGAGGTGGCATACTAAATTGCATACAAAGATAGAGTATTGAGTTGCTAGGATCAAACATGATGCACAAGAATGATGCATAATTATCATCCTGATGTTGTAGGCTCATCAGATCTGACAGCTGTCATACTCAAACCTTCTTCACTGAGAGAGAGAGAGGCCTATTGGGGGAACCTGTACATGTATTCCCTACTAACCTAGTTAACTCTAGACTGTCTCGGTACCAGCCTGTATAAGCAGCATCGTATTCAGACCAGAGGAGGTTTTCTGGAACAGACCACCTGTTACTTTAAAGGATGCTCGGAAGGAGGCTTTCGTGAGAAAACAAGTTCTCCTTTGTTCTACAAAATCAGAATAAGGAAATCTAGGACTGAAGAATTGAACTGACACCTCCCCATCCCTGAGTACCCCCACTGCCTCCTCCACTCCATCAGTGGTGAAATTTAAAGTGTAATGCGGTTCTGTGCATTAAAGTGAAACTTAATGTTGATAAATGTAAAGTAATGCACATTGGAAAAAATAATCCCAACTATACATACAGTATGATGGGGCCTAATTTAGCTACAACTATGAGAGAGAGATCTTGAAGTCATTGCGGACAGTTCTCTGAAAACATCCATGCAACATGCAGCGGCAGTCAAAAAAGCAAACAATGTTAGGAATCATTTAAAAAAAAGGATTAGAGAATAAGACAGAGAATATTTTATCACCTCTATAAAACCATAGTATGCCCACGTCTTGAATATTGAGTACAGATGTGGTCGCCTCATCTCAAAAAAGAGATATTGGGGTTGGATAAGGTTCAGAGGTTCCGTGCAGATTTATGTGGCACTCTTTGTTGCTGTTTTGTAATCCTGATAGGGAGACCAGCTCCAAACAAAGTCTAGATCTGGTGTAGATCATGATTTCTGTTTCTCAGTTGTATTTTTGTGACTTACAACATGGATTAACAATAAAACCAAAGACAAAATATATATGTTTTATATTATCTACATGCTGATGATTTTAGGAGTCAAACTTTGAGCTCTAAAAAATAATATTGTATTTAAATTGCGATGACTTTCTTTACTATGGTAAAGGCAGATTAGAACTGTGCTATGTAAAAGTTAAAGGAAAACTAAGAATTTTCCCTTGTGATCAATACAGCAGTTGCAGATCTGATTTGAATCTGTTGTAATTCTCAGTAGGAGTGTTGCCAGTGTCCAAGACTAGTGGAAACCGACAGTCAAAATGAACATTGTGGAATCGAAGGATTTAAAAAAAAAAATCTTTCATTGCATATGCAGAATTTCCAAGAAAAATCCTCCTGCAATATCTTTCAAATTTACTTGCCCTTTTATTATTTGTTCCAGTATTAAGAAAATATCAGTCTCCATTTCAGATTCAGGTGGTCTCTCATTTTCCGCTGTGACTGAGGAGAAGGATGGCTTCTCTGACTTCTACAGTCACAATATGATTCCTTTATGAGTTTAACATTGTAAATCATTGCACTTTTGATTAGCAGAAAAATTGTGGTAAATGATGGTAACAGAGCTACTATTGGTAATCTTGTATTTTTTGCATAGCTTTAGAAGATGTTTGATTTGAAATTGATCTTTCAAAACATATATTGTTTGAAAAATCAGTGCAGTATATATAAAAGAAGGAACCAACCACTGAAGGAAATGCCATGTATAGAATAACTGTTTTTTAAGTTATAAGGAAATACACATCAGTTTCCTTCTGCAGCAGAGCACGTAAATGTTCAGACATTTTAGAATTGTGGTGTTCTGCAGAAATTGGACCAAACACACTCTGAGAAACCCATGGTCTTTGTTTCAAGGAGGATATAATTATTTCACCACTGGAAGTCATCTAAAAGGCACAACATGGATTTTCACTGTAATCTGTAACTTTCACTAGACTGGTGGTGGTGGTGTTTTTTTTGTGTGTGTGTGTGTGGGGGGGGGGTGTTGTATCAAATGGATCCATTATGAAGAGTGGTGTGATAAATACAGCTAGAACCCTCACTTTAAAAACTGATTTTTTTTTAAACATACTCTGAGTTCTGTGATGCCCAAGGATAACAATCCACTTAACCGTAATTTAAACCAACAAATGACTGGATCTTGTTCCATTGTATTTTTATATTGTAAAATCCTTAAATATAAGTTTATCTTCAAACAGTATGGCTGAGAAATACATCTTGAGTAGTTGGACAGTGTAGTGAACACAATGTGTAGCCTTTTAAGTGGAATATGCCTTGGTTGAAGGTAGGGGTGTTAGCGTGTAGTCGATTACATGATAAAGAGGCAGCAGGGCGGGAGCTCAAGGAGGGCAGGCGGAAGCCAGTATATGTGGGAAGTAACTTTCAGATTGGCTCTCCACATACATCGACTCCCACCAAGCCGCCTGCTGCTTGCACTGCTGCATCTTTATCAAAGGTGGGGAGGCAGGCGGGAGCTGGCTATTAAGCACCGGCTCCATCTTCTCCCTCCCCGCATGTAAACATGTAACTGCTAAAATTTCCAGTGGTTACACACTTACACAAATAGGATAGTTAACATCCCTACTAGACGGATCTGAAAAATGATGGGAATAGTGTATGAAGCTGGTTGTAATACAGAGACACTACCAAGTTATTAAGCCTGAGGCTTTTCCTCCATCTAAAAGACTCTGTGGCTATGTCTTCACTGCCCAAAAAAGTGCTTTTTTTTTTTTTTTTTTTTTTTTTTTTTTTTTTAAACAGTTATCACTTTTATACAAAATAGTTCCTACTTCAATGTAAAATAAAATTGGAGACTGGGCATAGGCAGACTTTCTTTTTTTTTAAACCCCTAAGTAAGTGGGGTATAGAGGTGACTTTGACTAGCTACATCAGGGTAAAATCTACAGGTGCTGTTTCTGCTAGGACTTTGTCAGAATAACAATGTCTATTAAAATCTTAAAACAAGCCCCCACAATGCACCTCCCCCTCTCATTTTTCAGTCAAGACAAATCTGATGTAGGATAGTGTTATGCTTAAACGAAGCACACGAGATCTTTTATGGGGGAAAAGGCAGTACGCCGCATTTATTGAGAATACAACAGTTGCATATGCTTTTCAATCACACACACACAAAACATCACGCATACATCATCCTGCCAAATGATATCATAGTTACCAGTCCCGAGTCTGTGTCAATCTAGTGGCCAGCTAGATCGAACACGGGGGAGCGGGGCCTTTTGTCGGTCGCGATCCGATGCTCCTCTCGGGATGATGTCTTGGCAAGACGAAACCCAAAGTTCCATAGCAAAACACCCTGCTTTATATAATCCTTCTTCTGTTAAAATCCGTGGATCCCACTGTCAGCTTGTGACCAGAATGTTATCTTTTTGATGTGAGTGTTCCCAAAACATCTCTTGAAGGTTCATCCTGTAATCAATCGTCCTTTCGGGGTGCTTGCTCCGCTTTAAGGCCGTCAATCTTCCAATTATCCAATCTTCTTTTGAGTAGGGGGTATACATGGGTGGTTATAGATGGCTCCTCTGCAGCCAGATTGTCTCATGCTCTGGCCTTGTCCATACTCGGTCAACCCCCTTCTTGGGTCATCTGGTTCTAAAGCCATATAACTTTGCATCTTATCTTTGACACATTCACACTCCTTACATACACAACTCTCCGAGGTTACAGATCTGCATAGCAAAGCAAAAACGTTGTAAATTAAACAATTAAGGCTTGGCCTTCAACATTAGCAGAATTCCTCTAGTCTTATTAACACAGCCACAATACCCAGAACTGTTTTTCTACTTCAGAACATTTACTCAACTTCAGAACAAAGAAAATAGACCTTCAACTGAAAGGACTTAATTTGTAAAACATTAAATGTATGATATATATATATATATGCCTTATATTGCTATATTATTGCTACATTACTACTATATTATTATACCTAAAATAAGAAATATAAAAAAAAAAACTTTCAATCCCCATCACCAAGCATGTGGCCATGTTTCTTACTCATGTAAGAAATGGATAAACTGCATTCCAGAAACCCACAACCATACTTTAAAACAGGGCTACTCAACGTTGGAAGCCCCAGGGCCACAATGATACTCGCAGTACATGCTGAGGGCCGCAACTTAAGTGTGGTTGCATATACATGCAAATATATGTAAAGGGACTGTTAGCCCCTTACTAAAACTCAGTGGGAGTTTTTGGTTGGCCAGCTCCCAGTACCAAAAGGGGAAGGGTCCATGAGAAATCAGGGCCCTGAGACTGACAGACCCCAGGGACAATGAAAGAAGCCAACACTCCAGCTCAGCCTGACTGACAGGTTGGACAGGCCAATGAGGAAATTAGGAGGCCAAGTCCTGTCTTCCGTGTCAGCTGGGATTTTCTGGGTCTCTCTGAGAAAAGGAGAGAGAGCTAAGAAGAGCAGCAAGAAGAGCAAGCTGTGTTGAGAGACAGACCTGCAGTGTTAGAGCCAGAGGCCCATACAGCCCACAAAGCGCAGACCCTGTGCTAAGAAGTAGACCTGCAGTGTCAGAGCTAGGCACACACAGCCCAAGGAGTGCAGACCCTGTGGTGAGAAGCAGACCTGCAGTGACCTGAGAGCCAAAGGGGTCAGAGAAGCAACACAAGGAGCTGGAGGCTGGCAAAGCAGCACAGTCTGCAGCTGGGTGTGGTGAGCAGGTGGGATCAGCAGAGTGGGGGGAGAGGCTCTGGGCAGGGAGACACCACCAGCCAAGAGGCCCTGCAGGCCAGCCTTGGAGAGGGATTGTAACTCCAGCTGGGAGAGGGGTCCTGCCACCTAGAGCCTGAGACTGTGTGGTCACTGCCAGAGCGAGCGTGTCCAACCTGCAGCCCCCCCTGCAGCACAGCCAGGGCCTGAGAAAGAGCCCTGGAACCTATAAGGAACAGACTGTGAACTGTCCTTACACTCTGCAAACTGATGTTTGTGATGTCCCCATGCTACAGAGCAGGACTATATGTTCTCATTTAATTTTTCTTGTTTTTTCCTTATTCTTTTATTTTTAATCGGTTGCTGTTTAATAAATTGTATTTGCTTTGAACTGTATGTAATGATCACTGGGTAAAGAAAGCATCCAGTATGAAGAGAGCACCCCTGAGTGGGGACACCCTAGCCCCTACCCCAAGTGACTACAAGGTCGGGGATTGAGCCCCAGAAAACCTGGGCCCAGCCTTGTTGGGATTTCAAGGACTCTGCTACTTAGGAGAGTGGAAGGGGAGCTCTCAGAATCAGGGAGGCCTTTGGGTAAAAGAAATGGGAGCGGGGACTCATCCTTGCATTGGTCCATTTCACCGGGGTAGTATAGAAGCCAGGAAAGTTCCCCACAATAGTGGGACCATTCCCCCCGCTTACATATATATGCAGGGCTTGACAAACCCTGGCGAGAGCTACTCGCCAGCCCCGCACTGCGCATGCGCCAGACCGGCACTGTGCATGTGTGAAGCACTGGTGAATAGGGCACAGGGAGCGACTGGCTGAAATCTACTCGCCACGGGCGAATAGATTCAGCTGTTTGTCGAGCCCTGCATATATGTATGCAAAGAGCTTCTTTCATACTGATGGGAATGAATACAAAGCACTTCCCACAATGCCCTGGCACTCCTGGCACCTCCTCCCTGGGAGCTAGAAATGCCTACACCCTGTAGCTGTCAGTTCCAGCCAGCCTGTCCACTTGTGTCTTTCAGTGTTCATCCCATCTGAGATATGCCTTGCCATTGTGGAGCGTGTTCCTAGTGGAGGCCATGTTCAAAGGATTCTACCTGCGGGCCGCATGTTGAGCCTTGTGTAAACACAAACTGAACTGCAGGCCGCAAGCAAGCAGGCCATGCAGCTCATGGGCTGCATGTTGAGTAGTCCTGTTTTAAAATGTATGTAGGCATTGTGGAAAATCTCACTGGGTGCCTAAATATCTTTAAAATGTGGGCGGTAAAGCATGGTGAATCATCAAACCAACTATCCTTTGTCTTATTTGACATATCAGACAGGGTGGTGATCTATCAGTCAGATTCTAAAACCAAAACAGCCAACTGCCTAGCAAACAAGGGAGAAGTTTGTCGACTTTCATAATTTATAAATAAACTGTAGTGTTAAGCCATACAAGTTTTAACTTAACAAATATTTTGTCTGTGTTACTGAACTTTTTGAGCTTTGAGTAAAAAATAGACAACATACTCAGGCTCATAAACATATCTTTAGTAATGATGGACTAGCTGTGATGTATTTGTTTTTCCTCTCTCAGATAAAGAAGAGGCAGCAAGATGTGGTACGATTTCTGGAAGCCAATAGGATAGACTTTGAAGAGGTGGATATCACAATGTCAGAGGAACAGAGACAGTGGATGTATAAAAATATTCCTGAGGAAAGACAGCCTGCACAAGGCAATCCGCTGCCACCCCAGATATTTAATGATGATCAGTACTGTGGAGTAAGTAGCTTTGTGGTCCAAACTGGTTATGTTTAGTTTGCGTTGCCCATTGATAAGTCAGCATTTGTCAATGTGCACAACAACTTGTCACAGGAAAAAAAATGTACTAACTTGGCAAATGTTGACAGTTTAATTGTGACCATTGAATATTAATTTATTTTCCGTTATGATGCTGCACCCTCGTATTTTTAATGGAAATGTGGTTTTGAATATATGCAGAACTCAAATATGCTTTATTCCAAAGGTGACATGTGACCTATCATTGGAGAGTTTATAATTCCCTAAATGTGTATATTCTATTTGTGTGCATGTATCATCCCTCTATTTAAAGTTAGAAATATGTAATACTAGCGGGTGAGGCCTGTCATTGACTGGACAAAGTCATTGTGCGTAGATTATACTTACAGGAAAGTTCAAGAAATGAAATATGTAATCGAATGTCTTAATGTGCTTATAAAAGGGAAGTAAAAGAAGAGTTTTAAATTTGTAGGATTTCAACTTCAAACATTCATTTTATTGAATAATTACCATACATAGTAAATTTGAATCAGAAACTCGCAAAGCTTTCATTACTCTTTCTGTAACTAATTTGAATTATTTTGTGATTTTTTTGTAACAGTAAAAAATTTTCTTTGCACTAAAATGACAGTTGAATATGTGACTCAATTTTAATTTTGTTAGCAAATGTTTTTTTATGAACTTGAGTCATCATAGTCACGACTTTTTTCTAATGAAAAACAAAAATAATTATTTAAACCTTTCACCCAGTATATTCCGGAATAAATAGTAGTACATTCTGCTAGTTTTAAGTGGCAGGATTGTTTATGCGAAATTTGGTATCTGTAGGTAATTACAAAGTATGGTATGACTTTATTTGCACAAACTCTTCAAAATATATAGTAGATAAACCTGGTGTGCTAGTGAAAGCTATTAGTGGTACTTAAATAATTTAATGGCCTGGTACTCAAGACAATGGTCTGTAAATAGTCTTGTTTTTCCTGTGAACCTGGACTATGGTTGGTCCTACAAAGACATGTGACCATACCATCTCAGCTGGAGTCCATCTTGAATGTTGGTACTCTTCCTTAAGGGGTGGGGGAAAATGAACAATGACTTCCTGTTTTAAGGACATTCTATAATAAGGAATGGGAAGCAAAAAATGATGGTTTTCAGCTGGTTTCACAGACTGCTCCCTACCCTGAGAGGATACGGGAAAAAACCTGGAAATAAAAGAACTCTAAGGATGGGGGTGGAGAGAAGCTGCTGGATCTAGGTCAGAAAAAGATCAGCTTTGGCCTGTGAAGAACTTTACCTGAAATAAGAATTAGGGTGAGAAATGGATTTGTAATACCTTAGTGCATTAGGCTTAGCTGATGTGTTTTTGTTTTATTTTGCTTGGTGGCTTGCTTTGATCTATCTGTTATAACTTGCAACCACTTAAATTCTACTTTTTATATTTAATATAGTCAATTTTTTTATTATTAAACCAGTGTAAATCATTATCTGGGGATAGTACAACATCTACGCATCTTTGGTAAAGGGGGCAAACTTTCATGGAGCAAGCTCATACGTTTTTATGCAGAGTAAGATGGATTTTTCTGGGGTTTTGAATCCACTTGGACACAGCACCAAGATGCACAGCCAACTGAACCATCACAGAGATGAACTGCTCTTGGTGTCTGTGTTGCTCTGCTGTGGGCTGTAACCACACCTCTGTGTGTTGCTGTGGGAGACAAGAGCTTCTGCCTTAGGAGGACAGGGTGGTGGGGGTATACCAGAGGGCAGGTAGGCAGGCTTGGTGGTATGATCAGCCTATCACATTACAGTCTCAAGGGGATCTCTGTGATCCATCACATCCACTAAAAGCGTTCCCTACATAAGAGTTCTTGAAATGTTTATGTAGAATGATGGATGGACACACTGGTGAAGCACAACTTTGAAGTCAGAGCAGTTAGTGAGATTGTCAGAACATAAAGTTGCCTTGTTTCACTGCTGTTCAGTGATTATTTTCTTTTTTGTGATGCTAAAATATGATTTTGAGAGAGGACTAATCAGCATCCCAACGGTGAACACTGGCACTACTGCCTCAGACTTTCATTTACAGTGAAACCTCTTCACGCCCCTCTCCCCCCCCCTTCCCCCTCCCCGGCATGGCAAGATGCATTTACCCTCACTTTGAGGTCTGCTTACAGTGCATAAAGAGATTTAAGTATAAATGAGAGCTGTATTATTTAAAAATTAGTTCCTGGCTTTCTGCAAGAGACAATAAAATGGAAGATTCACCTTCCTTTGCTGAAAATGGGGAAGATTTTTATTTAGTATGAGAATTTATCGATCTGACAATTTGCAAGCTAGACCCATTGCTGTTTAAACTGTCAAAGCTCCATTAATTTCAGTGGAGTTTGACAGTGTACAGTGGCTGAGGAGTGGCCTAATGTACAAAAACCCATATTTTTTTTTTTAAACAGTGGTGCATATGGTAGGCTTGGTTCTCTGCAACACTGTTATAGATCAAGAGTAACTTTGTTGAATACAAAGTCATCAGTGTAAAACTAGTGCAGAAAGAGAAGAGTTGATGCTTATATGTAAATGGGAGCTCTTCATGTCTTGGTTCTTCATCCTTTGAGTGGTGTGTGTGCATTTTGGCTGATTGGGGATCCATAGGTTTGAATGTTGGGTGACATGTCCCCAGGGACAGAGTTGGAGGCTAACGAAGTAGAGTTTGTGGGTTGATGCAGCAGGAAAGTGAGACGGGTAGCTGTATTTTCATGATTGAAATGTCTGGGAGATAATGTGCAATGAGTTAAGGCAAATGGATATATCTGGGAGATGATTCAGCCCTTAATCTAAGAGATGGGGGTATTGGAAAGATTTGTTGTAGTTGATAAGATGGCTGAGCTTCCTTGTGTGGGGAAGAAGCGTAACAGCAGTTGCTGTTCGGTTATATGATGTGTAGCATAGCCTCTGTTTGCAGTGGGGTAGTTCTAATCCCAGCTGCATGAATTGTATCCAAGTAGTGCAACAGGTCCACTGGAAGGGATAAACATGTATTTTTTTTCACATGCTCCTAGGACCTGAGGGGATACTGGTGACCCTCTCACTTATGTATACTGGAAATTCCACAAATTTACAAAATTTGGTTATTTGAGGCAGGGATGTGAAATTTTTGCGGCGGCATCTCTTCTTTTCCTTTTTCTAGTGCACGTAAGCATGTTTCTATAATTAGCTAGTTCCAAACACTTTCTACTTAAACACAACTTGTATCTGCCATGTGTCATGAAAATCTTGTTACTATATCTGTGAAGTTAATATTTGTTTTGGTTGAGCAGACCTTAGTCTGTTTCTGTTGCTAGACTGTAGAGTCTATGTGAATATCTTTAAAGAGTGGGTTTACTTTGAAAAGAAACTTGAACCATGTCTTCACTGACAGAAAGATGTTTTTATACTGTAAGATAACTTTTACAACAGCATTGCTAATGTGTATTAAATGTTAATGGAGACAGCCACTTTAGTTCTACAGGGAGGTAGATGAGGGAAGAAGGGGAAAGGGAGGTATGTAGTGCTACCCTTGCCTAGCAACCTTGACATGTTTTGTCACCACTTGGGATTTTTAGCGAGATAACTGTTGTGTATTTGGTTACTTAGCTATCAAACACACACACTTCAATAGCAGTGAAGACAAAGCCTTAGTGCAGGATTCAGTATTCTTTGTGTCTTGGTCATTTCTAAATCCAGTGTGCTCAGTTGACAAAGTGTTGCTTGTTTTTTACCTACCAGTTCTGCAAATTCAACATGGCATCAAGAAGCTAACCTGTTGGTTTTTTTCCCCTGACTTAGGCATTCTCCACAGCAATAAAAACCACTTAGGCCAGACTTACCTGTGCAACCCTCTTATTGGTTTCCTTTGGTTCTCTTTTTTTCTTTATGCATTTGGAGAAGAGGGGGGGGCGGAAGGTAATGAGAAGCAATGTTTTAAAAATTTGTTTCACTAGGGCTGCACAGTTGGGCATGGCCCTGCGGATGTATAAGCCATTGCAGACACAAGTTCACTTTAGTGTTGACTGGCAGGTTGCTTGGCAAGGTTAGCTCTATACTGATAACTAATAAAAAGTAATACAAGCTCTCCCCTCCACTATGAACACACACTGGAACTAGACCTGCTAAGTACCTTTTGAAGTAGTCACTTCTCGGAGTATAATTGCTCTGTAAAAGGAATATTTATTCCGTGTTTACATTAGATATCTGGGAGATTAAAGTGGCTGAAGCAGAGCAATGAATGATCTGTTCTGACAGCCTGTCTGTCTATATCTAATGCTGAATGGGACACAAGATGAAAAACAAATCTCACACACCTAATTGCGCAGTACTGTACCACCACCTGCTCCTGCTCTGAAGTGTGAATTCTCAGCCCTTGTAATTCTGAGCTAGTTTAACTGCAGATATCCTCATAGATCTGCCTAGTGCATTCTCAGTCTTTGAGATCTCTGCTTCATAATTGCTCAGAAGTGAGCTCCATTGCAATAAAAACAGCACCTGTAGTCTGCAAGTAAAACCCACATCAACATGAATCATTAACAATGCAATTTTGATGCCAGTGTTTCTTACTGTATGTCTTTGGAATGTGTTGCTTCATTCAAGGGACATTATTACAGCATAAGTTGGCACTTAAAAGAGAAACAGGAGGACTGGCTCTATTCATTTACACTGGTTTAAATGTAACTACTTCAGTGTAGTTACCCCAGCTTACATCATTTAAATGAGAGAGGTTGGCACATGGTCCCTGCGCCAAGAAGTTGACTGTTTGATATTGTATAAAAAAATGGTAAAAGTAGAGACATTGGTGAGAAGAAAGAAATGAATGGAGCACCAGGGCAGCAATAATATGTAGCCATTTCCCCCAGATGCTTGGTATCCGTGGAAGAACTTCAGAGCTAGTGAGATCATTTTTAATTTCAGATTAATGCTTAGGTGAGTTAACAAGATCCATTTGACTGGAAATGACCTATTCAGTCTAAAGCCTTTTGTGTTCTGGATTACTCATTTGTCTGATGTAGCACCAGACCTCATGTTTTAAATGAGATCTTTTATGGATGTGATTAGTTTATTTTAAAAAACATTTTAAAATACAGAATTCCATTGTGTTTGGCTACCTAAAGAAAAGCAGGATTCTTTGAACTCTCCTCACTCTCTTCCCCTCTCCTCCCCGGTCTAATCTAGGGGGAAAGCTAAGTAACTAAAAACACTTTTAAAAGTAAGTCTATAAGCTTTTTTGCATTTAACAAAAATCAGTTGCAATGATAAGTCTCTCTAACTGGTCAATATAGAGGTTTTGTACAAGGATTATAATGCTTAAAACTTCAATGGTGCTTCTTACTTTAATCCCTGATTAAAACAGACCAGCGTTGCTTTTATTTAAGCAATAAAATGTTCCTGCTAAATAAATCTTAGTTGCCAGTATTTCAGCTCCTGAAACACTGATATGTACAAATACATTATTCTTACCATTGATTGTCAGCATGCTACTTGGCTGTCCTTGATTTATCAGTGCGTACCTGCAGGGATGCTGGAACACTTTTTATAATGGGAGTGCTGAGAGCCATTGAACCAAACTGTAAACCCTGTATATAATGGAAACCACTTCAAGCTAAGGGGTACTAGTTTCCAGCACCTATGTGTACCTGTGCAACAGAAGATGTCCTAACCATTTTTTCTGGCTCTTTCTACCTGCTCAAGAAGCAAATGTTCTGATGATCCCAGTGAAGGCAAGAGGATTCTGTCAATATACCTATTCAGCATATCTCATTTTAAGATTATGCCTGTAATGTTTCCAAACTTTAGTGAGCTCCACTGGAAAAGGAACACAGTACTGGAAGATGTCTACTGAAAAAAATGTTTTAATAGCAAGAGAAAAATTTATGAAAGTGAAACCACTTTGTAGTTACATGGGCCATCTCAAACGATTGCTGGTAAGACTTGATAGTATACCGCACTATAAGGTATTCTGGTGTATGATACAAAATATATGGTAGAAAATTTTTATATCCCACTTGCTCAATAGCTAGGGTTGCCAACTTTTTTACTTGTACAAAACCCTGTTGCTTTTATTCCCCACCAGGCTGGCTTAGGGGGCTGGGGTGAGAGCTAGGAATGAAGGGTTGGAGTTCAGGAGAGTGTTCTGGGCTGGGATCACAGTTTGGGAGGCAGAAGTGGGCTCAGGGCTCAGGCAGGGGGGTTTGGGTGCAGGAGGGATTCAGAGGTGCAGGCTCTGGATGGTGCTTACGTTAAGCAGCTTCTGGAAGCAGTGTTGCATCCCGCATCTGCCTCCTAAGTAGAGGCACAGACAGGCAGCTCTGCCCGCTGCATTGCCCACAGATGCCACTCCCATAGCTCCTACCAGCTATGTTTCAGCAAATGGGAGTGGTGGGGTGATGCTTGGGATGGGGGGAGGGGTGCATGTGGAGCCCTGTGTCTGGCCTAAATATAGAAGCTGGAGTGGGGATATGCTGGCTGCTTCCTGAGAGCCACATGGTACAGATGCTAGCAAGGAGCCTACCAGCCCTATTGTGTAGTGCTGCCAACCAGTCAGCCGGCTCTGGTCAGTGGTGCTGGCTGAAGCCATCAGGATCCCTTTTTAGGTGGGTGTTCTGGTCGAAAACTGAACATCTGGTCACCCCATGTGCAGTCTTCTACCCCAGTCCTTTGAACTCCCTTTGTGTGGAGAGTAGAGGTCTGTCTATGCAGAGCTGCTTGTAGGATTGAAGCTTTAGTTATTATTAAATCAATTGCTCAGGGCTCAAAGGGAGCCATAATATGATCCAAAGATGATCTAAAATTACTCTTCTATACCTAAAATGTGTCATGACTTTTTAAAATTGGAGACTAGGTCCTCTCAGGGCTAGAATTTTGTATTATAATGAGAAGCTGAACTTCTCCTTTTTCTAATGAAATAAACCTTCATTTTCTAACTCTTCAGGACTTCAAATAATTAATACTTTGAAGTAGTGACTTTTTAATTTACAGAAAACCTGTCACTGGTGCAGGAATGGATTTTGCTTGTCATATGCCTCAAATGGAGACATCATTTTCTTTTTGCTAGGAGGCGTGGCATCTAGGAAGGAAATATTTCTTTTCCCTTTATTTTTGGGGTGTGTGTGCAAGTGCTTTGGAGGACAGGGTCATAATTCAAAATGATCTGGTCAAATTGGAGAAATGGTCTGAGGTAAAAGGATGAAATTTAATAAGGACAAATGCAAAATAGTCCACTTCAGAAGGAACAATCAGTTTCACACATACAAAATGGGAAATGACTGTCTAGGAAAAAGTATTGCAGGATGGGATTTAGGGGTCATAGTGGATCATAAGGTAAATATGAGTCAGCAGTGTGAGACTGCTGCAAAAAAAGCAAACATGATTCTGGGATGCATTAACAAGAGTGTTGTGAATAAGAAACGAGAAGTCATTCTTCTGCTCTACTCTGCACTGCTTAGGCCTCAGTTGCAATATTGTGTCCAGGTCTGGGAACCATATTTCAAAAAAGATGGGAAGAAATTGAAGAAGGTCCAGAGAAGAGAGAACTTGACCCATGAGGGAAGACAGAAAGAATTGGGCTTGATTGATTTAGAAAAGAGAAGAATGAGAGGGGACATGATCACAATTTTCAAGTTTCTAAAAGGGTGTTACAAGGAGGAGGGAGAAAAATTGTTCTCCTTGGCCTCTGATCACAGGACAAGAAGCAGTAGGCTTAAATTACAGCCAGGGCGGTTTAGGTTGGACATTAGGAAAAACTTCCAACTGTCAGGGTGGTTAAATACTGGAATAAATTGCCTAGGGAGGTTATGGAATCTCCACCACTGGAGATATTTAAGAGCAGGTTGGATAGACATCTGTCAGGGATGATCTAGATGATGGTTGGTCCTGCCGTGAGGAGAGGGGGCTGGACTTGATGATCTCTTGAGGTTCCTTCCATTTCTAGTATTCTGTGATTCTATTTCTTGGAACCTGCTCAGGAGGGTTAGCATGGAATAAACCTTGAGGAAATGGTTACCAGGCTGAGAGAAGTGGAGGCAGTCAGAAATGCGTGATAAAGATTCATAGGAGTATAGGGCTGGATGGGATCTTGAAGCTGGACATTATGACCTTTCCTGTCCTGAGACTAAGTAAACCTAGACCATCCCTGACTCCTGTTTGTTTTTAAGGAAACTAATATCAAACCTAAATCTTTCTTGCTGCAGATTAAGCCTATTACCTCTTGTTCCTTTGTGAGTGGATTTATTTTTTATCATTTTGCTCTTCAGTTTATTACGTGAGTATAAGCTAGACCTGACCAGAAACTTGCCATCAGTTTTCTTTCAACAAAATGACACTTCCATTTAAATTAGTCAAAATTGACAATTGTCAAAATTTTCTGATATATCTGCTGAAATCTTTTTTCAAAATATATCCTCTTGGAAAGAATTCATTTTGGGAACTCCCAAAATGTTGTTTTTAAATTTTAAAAACATGTATTTTACCTTTATTTTATATTACTTCTAAAGCTGACATAATAGTTGATGTTAGAGAAGAAACGGGTGACCCAGGAGCGGATGGGGTAAAAGGAACTGCTTTATTGCCCACGCATGCTTACCTTGGACATTCAACACAATGTCTGAGTGGCCACAAATTGGCATTAGTCAGGCACTTTTATCTATTTTAGCATGTTAATTCACAAGTCTGTCATACTTTTCCTAAAACCTTATTTAGTAATGTTAACTCCCATAAAATGAATATTAATAAGCAAATGAATACAATTAAACCCACCCCTAATTACTATTTATATAATTTCTAATTGAATCAACACTTTCCTATACTACAAACTAACAGGTTACAGGGATTACAAGGAATTTAACCCTGAAGGTATTGTATACAGCGCCAATGAGGATAGGCAAAAGCAGGGGTGGATGAGAGTTTTGTGGGGCCCAGGGCAGCACAATTTCTCGGGGCCCCCCTTTGGAGAAAAAATAGAAAAAAGGCATCAAATGCGCAAATTGAAGGCTATTTTCATATTAAATGTGAATTGGGTAAATTTGATAGAAACTTAATTTAGTTGGACAATTTTTATTTTAATTATATTGTAATTCATTCATAAACAAAATTCTGCATTAATTAAAAATTTTCATTTGTATTTAAGTCTATTATAGCTGTCTAGCTCTTTTGGCAGCACATTCTTCAGTTATGTCACTAAAGTCCATTTCTTTACACAGGTCATTTTCAAAAAAGTTTAAAAGTCCTTCTTCACAAACAAATGCAACAGCAACCACATGACAAATGTGTGACTGAGGACTACACACATTAAGCAGTACATTCACCTGCCAACATAATTTTTAAACCCCCACAGCAGTGAAATCCTGCATGGTTGTACTCTCAATACTCCTATTATTCTGCATCCTTTTACACCTTTAGAGAGGTTTTCAAAATCACAAATACCAATTAGGCCCAACTGAAATAGCCCAATTCTAATGAAAACTCAGAGCTGGAAGTCCAACTTTATCAGATATACCTTTGAGAAAAATCTCCCATCTATATCTATGTGACAATTTCTCATTTAAGGAACCCGTTTTCAGAAATATGCAAATGAACATATCCCAGATTCAGCCCTGCTGGCTATCTACATATTACTACTTAGCTGGCTATAAAGTGAGACAACGTTTTAATGTGTTATATGCACACGCAGTATAATTATATGCAATGTAATCTGGTGGAATATGTATTGCCTGTAACCTGGAGTGATTTCTATCATGAAGACCATGTAGCTCAATGAAAGAAATAGTCTGTAAAATGTAAAGGGAACCCCCCCCCCCCAAATAGCTATTAGCTGCCTACAGTGAAGAGTGGGGATAATGTTTTATCCGAAGTTTCTTCCTATCTATGTCCAGGAGACTTTTCTTTAGCTGTTTCTTTAAAGGTGATGTAAAGGCAAAACCAGACAACCTGAGTTCCTACTTCCTTCTACCAATAGTAGCCTCTGATATTATATTTGGCATGAGTAATTACTGTTGCTAGGTGGTGCTTTCTCACCTAAAACACTGCCTTAGTACTTAGTGCAAGACCCCACAAGAGGAAAACCTCTCAACAGCTTGCTCAGGTCTTCAGTCATTCTAGAGCTATAGATGGCACAGCCCAGTTTGGCTCTTCTTAGGCTCCCCAGGACTCCTCTCCCCATAAAACGTTCTTAGTCCTCAGATATTTCAGTACAACAAACCAAATTATCAACAGGCAAAGTTTCTGCCAACCCCTCAGGGAGCAGCTTATACAGCCTAACCACAGAAAACGTATAGCTCCACCCAAAATGAACAAGACTTTACCTATGCAATTTCCTTTCATCCTAAGTAGCCATAAACTACCTTCAATATCCCTTTTTTGTCTCAACAAAATAGAATATTTAAGTGTTTTTACTATAACCCGAGAGCTGAGCAATTCCTCCATCCTGACTGGCTAATAGGAGTACAGCTCCGCTGACCCAATGAGAATGCGGATCCTAAATAAACCAATGAGAGCGCCTCTTTTCTTTCCTTCACTCTGTTCACCTCTACTGTCAACACAGAGATGAAGTGGCCGGTGCCGGATCTTTCAGAAGGCATAAACATTCAGAGTTTAGGGACCTCTAGAACATGGGGTTGGATCCTTGATAATCTTGTCTGATAAATTTACCCGCTCCGTTTAAAAACCATTCCTCCCTACCCGCACCAAATCTACTTATGAAGGAATTCAACAGATGATTTATTTGTTCATTCATTCCTGTTCCTCTTTCAGTTTAGAGACAAGACGGGGAAATTTAACATTCGTCACGAGGAAAAAAAAATCAAATACTGGTCCAGTCTGAGCGGAGAACTGTGGGTGTGTGCAAAGCTTTGGTGGTATTGTCCCCCTGACCTCCTTCCCCTTGCTACCAAGCAAGTGATGGGTCATTTCTTAGGAGCAAGGCTAGAGAAAGAAACACCCTCCGGCTCCGATCAAGATGCCGGGCTGGTGTGGAAGAACGGGAGGCCTCGGGTGTCTCTTGGGATTTCGGTGTTTCAGACACACACTTTTTGAGGAGAGCCAGAGAGGCTGAGACAGGAGGGCCGGGAAGTTGATTTGGTTGCGCCTGGGTCCAGGCTATAGTAGCAGCCTGCGGCAGCTCTGGCTTCCAGTGGGTGGCGTGAAGGGACGAGAGTGGCTCCGCTCAAAGTGCCTGGCAGTGGAGAGCCAACTGGCTTCTAAAGAAGAAGGGCGGGGTGCTGCTGGCGGCCAGAGAAACTGCGCCCCCTCTGCGCTGCAATGAATGCAGCGCAACCGGGCGCTGCTGCTCCCGTGGTATCTGCAACCCCAGACAGCCAAAAGAGAAAAGAAGCTGCCCAGAAGACAGCAGCTGGCTTTCGCCCAGCTTATCCTGTGGAGCGTGGACTTCTCCAAGAACTGCAAGGCCTTCTCCTTGGTGGCCATCGAGAAGCAGCGGGCCGCGACTGGGGTCGACGTCCAGAGGAACAAAAGCCGCATCAAAGCGCTCAAGGACACTTCAGAGCGGGGCCTACTGAAGCACAGGGCCCGGGGCAGCTGCCCCACTCGCCCTGCCATATATACGCTGCTGGGCAAAAGACACAACAAAGTAGAGCAGCTGTATACTTACCTATTTTTCTAGGCTGCAAAAATGAGGGGAAAGAGCATGTCCAAGGATAATGCCTACTGTGGCTGAACTCCTTACCGCTATTCCAGGCCCCTGTTCATTTTACATATCCCAACACTTGAAATATTCTATTTTTATTTTAAAGAATCATTAGGACTGAAAACATCAAAATGTCATAATTTCACCAACCAGAGTTTTGTCCAGCTTTTAGAATCTGTTCGATCCAGCTGTGCACATTTATACAAAAGAGACACAGAAAATAGATGGTCTTCAGTATTTGTCAAAGAAGAAATCAGTCAAGATGCAGATGATCACTGTGGTGCTAATCTTCCTCACTTGTTATTAACTTGAAAATCTCATTTTGATTTGCTCGAATAAACTTGGAAAGGTTTGTATAAGACAGATTTGACAGATGAACACAATGCCGACAGACTGAATTTTTCTTCCTTATTTAGAAGTGTTAAATAACCAAATCAATAAACCCCCCTTGATGTAACGTATCAGAGGTAGAAAGAGGACTTTGGAAAACTGCAAAGATCTACCTCGATGTTTCTGCCCTTTGTTCTCTACAAGGATTGAAATGAGTGCACATGCATAGGAGACAGGGTGTGGGATCGTCAAACCCTGTAGAACTAGAAGGTCTGCAAGAAAAGCAAGCTCCATCTCTTTAGAGCTCAGGGAATCCATGAAGAACTCTCTTTTTGCATATGTGTCTCTGCATCTCTTCACTTCTGCTGAGCCTCTCTGCATCAGGAGCTGGTGTGGGAGGATGTTCTAATGGTTAGGGCACTAGCCTGGAACTTGAGAGTTCCAGGTTATCCACTCCACTATAGATTGTGAATTTAGCCCAAAGTCACATAAGCAAAGACACTTAGGTGTGCTGATGCTGAGCATTACCATACCTAATTTTAGGCACCTGGAAAAATCACTGGGATTCACAAAGCCTATGCATCATCTTGGTATAGCTGTCAGGTCTATAATTATCAGGGTTATCCCATTTATCCCTCTCAACATTAGCACAACATTCTCTTTTCTGTGTGGAATCAAAAGCTGCAACGCTTTTCCTTTTGTTGACTATTGTCGATTTTTTTGGGGTAAATGTCTCCCTTGAAAATCTCTTATGAAAACTGCGTCAGATGTCCCTTTTAGGCCAGACAAGGAGAGTTTGCAGTCTTTACAGTGTTACAGAGAAGGAAAAGTTTCACTGCATAGTGCTAAAGTTAGAGCAGATGCCCACTGACCATCCCTGAAAATGGCATCCTTTAATAGCTTTATACAGTTTTAATAGCTCATGCTTAATTAACTCATGTTGTCTAAGAGGCATAACCAGTTGTATTGTCAGAATTTATTTTGTTCTGCTACTTTTGAATTAAGGGTAAGCAAAAATGTCTCCCGTGACTGAAATATAAATTTAGGTGGCATAATACTCAGTATAGGACACTTGAGAATGAAAGTGTAGTAGGTCAGGACAGCAATACAGTAAATTTAGGATTTATTGGTGTGGCGTTTTGACAGGTTTTTTGCATTGTTAGTGGTAAATGTTTGGCTGTGCACATTTTTGAATGCTGATGTCTATACTGAATGTTTCTCTCTAAATGAACTATTAAGAATCAGAGCTTAGGAAAAACTATTACAACAATCTGAAAACTCCTCCTCCCCCCTTTTTTGTCCTATGTCTGATGGGCCACTTCACCTTGAATAACCTCTGAGAATATGGGACAGACAAGGTAGGTGAGGTGTTACCTTTTATTGGACCAACTTCTGTTGCTGAGAGAGACAAGCTTTGTGCTTAAGGGCATGTTAGTATCTCTGAGCCTAGTCCTGGCCCATCCTGCAGTGTAGGGAATAGGTGGTGAAACAGAAATACCTCTGGCATTTGAAAGAACTACATGTAAGCTGCACAAAGCAGTTGCTCCTCAGCCTTTACTCTTTACCATGCTGGCAGGATGCCAATCACCCCAAAGCTCCTGGAGCTTTAAAAATGGGTGTTCATGCAGACAGCACTGCTGTCAAACTCCTTCCCTCTGCTTCTCCTTCAGCCCATGAGTTGCTTTCAGAGACCTTCAGCCCCATGTTATTCCTTTCTGTCTCACTGAGAAGAGCACAGGCCCCTAAGTGAACTATTTAATAACAGCCATCACATCTAGTCCTAAAGTAGAGAGACTCTTTCAACAAATCAGGTAAACAGAAAAATGCTACAGAAATAATCCAAGGACTTTTCCTTTCTCAGGGCACTTACGATTAAGATCAGTATTGTATTAATGTTGATGTCTGTATAGGAGATGCATTCTAATTTAATATAATTATTTGTGGAGGAAGAAGTGGAGGGGTTGTTTTGTTAACAGTAGTGAATCAAGTGGTTTGAAGATAAGGGCACGTGCTTTATAGATTCTCTGCTATAGTTTTTGCAGTCTGGCTCAGTTCGCTATTGCTCATTTTCACGCCTTCAGCAAAAGCACAAACTCAAGGAAGGAGTGTTTTTCTTCTGCTCCTTAACTTTTAATACCTGGTAAAACAGTTTCTTCTGGCAAAGGAATTGGAATTGAGTCCCTATAGCAGTAACTTCACATTTTGTTGCATTAAGAACTCAGAGCAGGGGAGATGTTGTATACCTTTCTCAGTTTGCGATTTTTATTTTAAAAGAGCTACAGAAGATCATTTGCAGTAGTACATTTGCATAATTTGTTAAATTGTTAATCCAAATTTTGTTTTCAGATTATTCTTTATTTTGATGTTTAAAACAAGCACATTTTAAGTGCAGAAGTCCAAAACTATAAATGGGTATTCAATACCCAGTTACTAGCAGTTTACTGCACTTGCCATGTAGGAGCTCAAAATTTTCTTTTCTTAAATGAAAAGTAAATTCTATGCCGTATCACTAGAGCATAAGTGCCCAAACAGTGCTATGTGTCAGTTTCTTAATCCATCAGTGCACCTCACAACAATTTTTTTTAAAGGTGGCACATAAATCAATACAGTTGGGGAATCCCTGCCATAGAGGATTTTTTAAGTATTTTTTTTTTAGCTGTATGATCTTTTTAAAGGGGTACGACTACTTCAGTGGCATAGTATTCTCTTAGGGGAGTGCAGTTTAGTGCTAGAATGGACAGACCCATTGACTATATGCCAGTGGAAATTGGGGGTACTCAGTACTGCACAAAACTTGGGCCTAATAATGTACTAGTATTATACCTAGAGGCAATCATGACAGTCACTGATCAGTTTCCAGAAAACATTGTCAACATGAATTATTATACAGTATTACACTGTATGCCCTTCATATTTCAGTACATCAGAAGTGCATTAATATATACTTTAATATAAAGAGAAGGGGAAAAGTGTTTTTCTATGGGTTACCATAGACCAAAGAGATCTACTCTATCTAAAATCATGAAAGCGTTCATATAGTTTCAGGTACTAGTCCTGCCCCTCATTTCCTTAGCCAATTTTTGTGATTTTATAATGACATTTTTCTCTTTAAATACTTTCACTGTGACTCTGACTCATGCAAAGAGAACAAGAAGCAGTACTGTGGTATCTTAGGGTATGTCTACAATACAGAGTTATTTCGAAATAGCTTATTTTGAAATAACGTGTCTAGACACAAAATGCATTTCAAAATAGCATTTTGCTATTTCAAAATAACGCATCCACACTGATAGGATGCTGAATCGCATTTAAGTCTGGCTGGAACCAGTTCTGGCAGGGAATCAGGTCAGGAGTTACTTTGTGTGGCTGCTGCTTGAGGCTATCTGAGGCCTGTGCTTAAAGGGACATGCCCCCCCCCCCGCCCCCCCGACAGCCGGTTCTCAGCTTTCCCTGCTTGCTTGCCTATCTCTATGAGAGACAGCAAAGCATTTTGTCTGTGCGTGCTCTGGTTGCCCTCACTCGGGAAACCACAGCACTCTGCAACATGGAGCCAGAGCTGCCCCTGGGCACTCTGGTGCTTCTCTTGGACGCATTGCTGTGAGCCTGGCTGCACTTTCTGCAGGCTGCCATCCGGGAGGTCCATCAGGGAGCTGTCAGTATCCAGGAGGCCCTGCGGGAGAGCTTCCACCCTGAGGAGCACTAAGAGCCTCCCTGGTCTGCCCCACTGGGGGCTTATGCCTCATTCCTCCCTCATGTCCTTCCACTTACCCCTCCCTAACCCCCTTCCTGATGTCAAATAAAACACATGTATTTTCATGGACACAAACTCTTTATTTAACAAAACTGGGGGGGAGGAAATGAAACTCTGGTGAGACTGGGGAAAGGATGTGGGAGAGGGGAGAAGAGAGGAGGGGAGGGGGAAACCTGGGAGGAGGGAGCTGGAAGGGGGAAGCAAGGGGAAGAAGGGGGAGGGGGAACTCAGGGTTGGGGGTCTTGCCGGACCAACTTGATTGTCATGCAAACCTGCTCCTGGGTTCGCATGTGGGCTTCGGTGGCCAGGCTGGCAGCTATCCTGCCATAGACGGCCGCGTTCTTCCATCTAGTGCGGAGATCATGGACATTGGGGGCATTCCCCCCCAAACCTGAATAAGGTCCATGATCTCCACCCTGGACCAGGAGGGTTCCCACCTTCTCCGGGCCCTGGCAGGCTCCTGGGAGCTGGCAGACTGCTCCTGGGGAGCGGTGGAGGGCTGGCTGCCAGTGGCTTGCTGGCTCATGTTTTGGGGCCACTGGGTCAGGGGCAGTGACTGCTGGCTCTGGGCTGGCAGGCTTGGAGCTGGCATAGGCACTGTGGCCAGAGTCTACCCCTTTAAGGGCTCCGGGGAGGGAGGGAGGGAGAGAAGTGTTCTTGGTTGAGGCTGGAGTGGCCACCAGGGCACCCTGGGAAGGCTGGAGGCCCCCTATTTCGAAATAAGTGTCTACACAGCACTTATTTCGAAATAACTATTTCGAATTTGGCGTTATTCCTCGTAGAATGAGGTTTACCAAATTCAAAATAAGTGCTCCGCTATTTTGAATTTATTTCGAAATAGCTGTTTGCCTGTGTAGACGCTAGGAAAGTTATTTCAAAATAAGGGCTGTTGTTTTGAAAAACTTTGCTGTGTAGACATATCCTTAGAGAATAACAAATTAATCAGGTCATGAGTTTCTGTGGGTAAAACCCACTTCATCAGATGAGTTGGAGTGGAAATTACAGAATCCAGGGTGTATATATAACAGCAAAAGAAGTTACCTGTTAGTTATAGGACAAGTGTTAATGAAGCTAATTAAGTCAGGCTGGAGGTGTTCCATTCATTGATATTTCCAATTCCACATCAAATACTAAGATGGGCAAATTGCCTTTGTAGTGCGTTAACCAGGTAAGATCTTTATTCAAGCCTAAGTTGATAGTGCTGAACTTGTAAACAAACCCTAGCTGTCTCCCTCTGTAATTGTGAGAAAATTCCTTTGTAGAAGAACAGCTACTTTTAAATCCATTATTGAGTGTCCAGGGATGTTAAAATGTTCTCCTACAGGTTTATGTATGTTACCTTTCCTGATGTGTGATTGGTGTCCATTAATCCTTTTATGGAGAGACTGTGGTTATCTAGGGGACCTGTCAAAGTCATAAAGTAAATACATTGGAGGAAAAATACCCTTTTTCCTGTATAGTGCTGTGAAGTAACTTACAACAATATTAGGTAAAATGTTCTAAGAAAAAGTCTGAATTTTGGTGGTGGTGGTAGGGTTTTTTTTTTAATTCATCTCTTTTTAAAGTTACAGCTACAGTATGCAAATTAAATACTTTTAGGGAAGTTGTCATTATTTCGAATTTGTGCAGATATGCTAGTAACATGTAGCAAGTAACAGCATTCTTGAATAAGAAGATTACCATAGTTTATAACTTATCTATCCTTAAAACAAGACAATGCCCACCTCCCCAAAAGACACAGACTTTAAACTTGTGGTTTAATTCAGTAATAATCTTATCAAAATTCTCTTAAAGTAGCAATATGATGCACTGGAAAGCACAGAGACCTAGGAGCCAAGAGATCCATCTTATTTTTGGCACTTCCACTGTTTTTGGCCCTGATCATGCAGTCGATTGTGCACCAGACTCATGAGCCCCACATTGAAATCTCTGCGGGCACTGCCCCAAATATGTTGTAAGATTGGGGCCTTATTGTTTGTTCTTGGGCAGCTTCTTTGTGCATCCGATCTCCATGTTACAGATAGGGAATAGTGAGTTTTCTTCACTGGTCATTAAGTGCTGTAATAATTGAAGGCTGCTAGATAATGTGTTCATTTTGCTGAATATGTTTTTGGTGGACACCGGTGTGGTCTGGTCTACACTGTGACAGGAGGCAGCTTATGCTGACCTAACTTTGTAAGCAGTTATTCTAAAACGTTGCTCTTGACAATGAACTTGCCCACTACACCAATTTAATAACTCCATCTCCACAAGAATCGTAGTATCAATATTATTGATGTCACATGGATGCCTTGTCTGTGTAGATGCTGTGTTACTTGCTTTGACTGTTGCTGCCTTTAAGAAGCTGTCCCAATGCTCCACATTGACAGTTAAGTGGATGAGTGTGCTTCTGGTGAGGACCTGTACTGCCAACATAAGAAGCATAGCATGGATGTACAAAAGCGATTTAATTACTGCATAGCTGTACAGCACTGAAGCTTAGGTGGACATAATTTTGTAGAATAGACATGCCCTGAGGCCATGTCTTCGCTTGAAGATCGTGCTGAAGATCGATCTTCTGGCATTCGATTTAGCTGGTCTTAAGACCTGTTAAATCAAATGTTGAGGGCGCCTCTGGTCAATGCCAGTATTCCTTGAAGTTGTCAGACATAAGGGAAGCCAAGCCTCCTTCTGTGAAGACAGCTCCAAGCTAGGCTTAAGTTGCGTACCTTAACCCAACCTTCCAAGTCTAGTGTAGATCTGGCCTAAGTCAGAGTGTGTTTATCTGTTGCCGAAGGAGCAGAGTTATTTCTAACAGGTATCTCCAAGTATTTAATAAAGGCTTTGTTTTTGGATGCTTACCAATTAAGGAAGTTAGTGAAAAGTATCCATTGTGTGAGTGGTAGATTGCTTATGTTACGTTATCTCTTAAGAATCCTAGCACAGAAATCTTATCAGAAGGTTGGCTAATTGACGTGGGTTTTTTTTAGGCTGCTCTGTGTTGTACAGAGAGAATCTTTTTGTATATCAACTCAGTCTTCTGAGTGCGCTGTGCTAAATAAAAGCTTTCCATTGTAATCCTAATCAGATCAATGTGTATGTGTGTCATCTGTCCCTCAGAACTGAACAGCTCTTTTAGTAAGGATGCTGATGTCTCATTCTTGGTGACATACAGTATTAACTCAGTGAGAAGCAGACTGCTGATTTGGTTTATTCTAGTTTAGAACTCCCTTCTCCCCCCTTTCCCCATTACCTTTTACTACTTGTATAAGATTAGATGCTGGTCCGTTTCAACAGAGCTGTGATATGGCAATCCTATTTCATGCAAATAAATAGTTTCTCTTTAGCAGCCATTTACAGAATAAATAATTGGAATAGGGTTCTCTTTTCAGTGCTCTTATTATTATGCTTGTGTCCTTTTTTAAGTCTCTCTCTTAGGCTGCGTCTAGACTGGCATGATTTTCCGCAAATGCTTGTAGCGGAAAAGTTTTTCTGTTAAAAGCAATTGCGGAAAAGAGTGTCTAGATTTTGCGCAAAAGCATCCGTGCCAAGCACTTTTTGCGGAAAAGCATCCGTGCCAATCTAGACGTGGTTTTGAGCAAGAAAGCCCCGATTGCCATTTTCGCCATTGGGGCTTTTTTGCACAAAACAGTTTTTACCTGTCTACACTGGCCCTCTTGCGCAAAAGCATTTGCGCAAGAGGGCTTTTTTCTCAGAGGGAGCGTCATTGTATTTGCGCAAGAACACTGACGATCATACATTAGATCATCAGTGTTCTTGTGCAAATTCGAGCGGCCAGTGTAGACAGCTGGCAAGTTTTTGCACAAAAACGGGCACTTTTGCGCAAAAACTTGCCAGTCTAGACACAGCCTTATAGTATGTGGGGAAGCTAGATTTTTTTTCTATTAACTTTTCTTGCATCCTGGAAACTGTTGCTGGCAGTTTACCACAACATAAAAAGCCAAAATTATTATTGTTTTAAAAGAAACATATTGGGTTAAACTACTTACAGCTATAATTTACAATAGTTTATAATTTTTACAGTTGCCCTTAAAAACACATTGTTAATAAGCAAACATACTTAGTTGGCACTCCAAAGAAGAACCTGCTGAAAATGATTGTTTGATCTGGTGCCCAATAAAACATGTGAATGGTCTTCTGTATCATTTCTTTGGCTTCAGAGCATTTAATTTTAACAACACTGAATTACGATACTGCTTAGCTTCTTGTGCAGAGAAAAATCAGTTCTCTCAACAGAAAAAAAAATCTATTTAAATGCACCTGATTTCACAGGCTTAACAATGCTGAGGCAAATTAATTATGGCCTATACATCACAGGCTCTCTTACAGCCTGTTGCTGCTGCTCGCATAGCATGCTGCTTTGCAAGAGAGCCTGCAGCCTGGCTGGAAAGGGGTGGCAGTAGCAGGAGCCCATTCTGAGCTTGCTGGAGATTTAGGAGGCTCTGGCTTACCTGAGCTTGGCTTCCAGGATAGTGGCAGCCCCCTGCTACTTGTATCCAGGCACTCTCCCAGGCAGCTGCACCAGGCAGCTCTTGTTGCCCGCTTGCAGCTGCCAGGAAGAGTCGCAGAATGTGCTGGGGTGTGGGGTGGGAGCCAGCAGAGGGGCAGGACAGAGATCCACCCTCCCCCAGGTAATGTGTGATAGGGAGGGGTTGGGAAGAGCAGGGGGGCAGGGCAGGGAAGAGATGTGGGGAGCTATGAGGCGCATCAGTCGCCTATGCATGTGTTCATAATTGCATTACGTGTGATCTCATCTCTTGGCACTAGGGCCAGAGTTCAGAACACACATGCGCACATTGCTCCCTCTGGATACTAGCTGGTGAGTGTGGTAGCAAAAGATAATTAACTTGGCAATTGATATTGAGAGAAGGGGCATGGAAGTGGGACTTAGCCTCCTCTGTGAAGTCTCCCTTTAACTTCCCAATAGCAGAAGTTCTCATGCTGAAGTGGGTAAGGGTACGATGTACACGCTACAGATGTTAAAGTGAATAATTGGGTAGATGTGTAACTGCTGAAAATCTTAGCAGTTACATGGTAACCCACACCCACAGCATGGGGCGGCAGCAGCAGCCGGTGTGTGCAAGGAGACGGATTTTAATCTGGCTCATGGTGCACACTGGCTCCCACCTACCATCGTGCTCCTCGGGAGCCTCCCACTACCCTGCACTGCTGCCTCTGATACAGTTATAGAGAATGCAGCTGCAGGGTGTCAACTGGCTCCCTGGAAACTGGTGTGCACCAGCTGCTGCTCTGTGCTGCTGCCTCTGTATCAGGGGCAACAGCTGGCTTTTACCTGCAGCCCTACTTCTAGGGACCTGGCTGCCTCCCCTGTACTTCTGCCTCTGATACATGGGAGCCTGGGTGTAATCATGAATGTTAACCGATAAGCCCAAGCTTATCAGTTAATTGCTTACACTTTCACATCCCTAGTACACACATGTACTGAAACCAGTATGAGAAGTCAGTGGTGTTCCTAAGAGCTGAACTCAAATTTCTCAAGTCGTTTTCTGGTACCATAGCTTCCAGCACACATTTTCTCTCCTTGTATGTGCTTGTGACTTCTGGCTAATGTAAACATTTAATGTAACTATCATATCTTTGTTGCTTGATTTTTTTTTCTTTTTATGAAGTGCATTTTGTGAATTTCAAGTGTGCAGACCTCTGAGAAGGAGGCTATGAATTGGTAGTAACATCATTTTGCAGTGCATCTTACAAACCAACAGTTTTTATTACAATCATGGAGGTGTATTTGAAGAAACCCTGCATATGAACAGTTTTCTGTTGAGAGGGTCTGATTCTTCATTCTGGCTCAGTGTCACTTTCTACAGGAGTAGACAGCAGGTAATATGGCTTTATGAAGTCTGTAGTTCTCTTCTGAGGCCAGCCAGGTTTCAAGTTACTGCATTATCTGAGCTGTTTTCATTCTTTTATATTTTTTTTAAAAAAGAAAAAGATGAGAGAGATGCAGATTGTCCTATAGCATATTCCTTAATTCTCCATCCAGTAGTTATAAATGATTCAGGGGTTGATCATATGCTCACTGAAGTTCCTGGTGCAAAGTCAGGTGTTAACAAGATGGATACGGTGTTTAGGAAGCATTATCCCTGCAACAGTGCATTTGCTTTCCTTAGCTTTTATCCCATTATTCTTTTATCCCCTTTAAATCACCCTAAACAATCACGTTTTCCTCTGACCTGCCATCTTCAGTTACATGTAAACAGTTTTCCTAGCCTCCTTAGCTGTCTTTTAACCCAGTTACATGTATTTGTTTCTTTCTCTGTTCGTCAGTCTGCCCAGTTCATTAGCCATTCTTGTTGTTGTTCTCTCATTCACTCAGTTTTCTTGACATTTGTTCGCCACATCGAAAGGAATATTTATCAGCGCTGTATTTATACACAAGATGATTACAGTGTGGTCCTCTCAGTATTATCGAGGCAGAATTATCCCTTCCCTCATCTCTGATGTGATTTCTTTATTTAAGCAGCTGAAAATTGCATTGGTGGGTCTTCCCTCATACTAGTAGTGTCAATATTGTAGACATACCTATCACCTACTTTTGTATTATTTTGTGTTTATTTTTAGGTGGGCCAGATTTTGTCAACTTTAATAATATCCTTTTAAATGTATTTATCATCAGCAATAGTTTACGAAGTTACTGCTTGTATACTACTAAATAGAACTGGTCCACACTCAAAATTTGATACTTAAAAATGTCATTAATCCTGAAATAGAATGAAAAATCAGATTTAAAACTTTCCTGTATTTTCCAACAAAATTTGCCCTTCAGATTTTTTTTGACTAGCTCTATTAAATAATGACAATTTCTTCAACTCCGTAGTACGAGTGTCATAGCTTCTTAATTTATCTTTCTAACATAGATACATTGAGAACCATGTCTCTGGCTAATTATTTTTTGTGGCCGAAAATGTCCTGCCCTGTGTTAGATGAATAACTAGTTAACTATGTAAGCTGACTTTATTTTTTTTCAAGTGTCTCCTTGTTTGGTCCTGCTTTTAACCTGAAATATACTTTTCAGAATCAGCATGGGCAATTCTAAATTCTTCTGCAGGGCAAGGGGTGGCATCATATTAAATCAACTCTGGGTCATATAATTAGCGCTTCAAAGAATGCTTTTGATCTGTATCTCTCAAAGCACTTAACTTTAGTAAAGTGACATTCCCAAGGTTACACAGCAAGTTAGTCAAAACTGGGAGTAAACCCCTGTTGGGCTGAATTCCATTCACAGGCTCTGTCTCTTGGAGCACACTACACTTTCTGCTGAAGTAATTATTAAGCAACCATCTTTCTACCAGGGATATTGACATGACTTCCTTAAGTGTGATCAGCTTCTGTCATGATTTCCTGTGCCACATATATCTATTTTATTTAAACTAGAGGGCAGTGCCCCTTGCTCGCTATGCTGGCCAACTCCCCTGTCTGGGGGGGGGGGGGGGTAGGCAGACCCAGCTCTTCTCCTCCCCCAGTTGTCAGGGAGGGCCGGCAGTTGCACCAGCCCTGGCATCTTATCCTCCCACCCCCAGTTGCCAGAGCCATGCCTCCTTGGTTCTCTCCCCCCAACCTCTGGGTGAGGGACCAAGAGGGGGGTTGCTCTGAGGCCTCAACAGGCTCCCCCGCTCTCCTCCTCTCCTCCACCATCTGGGAGGGCTGGGCTGCGGCCCCACCAGCGTGGGCCCTTTCTCCCTCCCCCAGCCCTGCTTCTCGCTGTACCAGCCCAGGCCCTTTCTCCCTCCTCCCCTGGCCACGCCATCCCGGGCCCTTTCTCTCCCCTGACCTAACCTTAACCCTCCTTTCCCAACTGAGGCCACATCAGGTGGGGTATTTCCTCCTGCTTTTTGCAGCACTCAGCAACTCTCTATCTTGTTGTACAGAAATTAAATAATAAGGGACTGTGGGCAACCCTACTTATTGCTCTTTTTTGGATCTCTTTGTTCTATTGTCTCTGTAGAGATTAACACAAAAAAGATCAAAGGCACCACAAGACAGCTGATGAGTGGTTCTTTTGTAGTATCTAACTTGCACATATGGAAATCCTTAATTACCTAAGGAGTAGCCCTGCACTATAATAGAAAGCTGGTCACTGGCCAAATGTGAAAACTTGTTATCACTTAATTTTTTAAAAGGGTACAGTAATTTCATTCATTCTAAATTACTGGCTGATTGCTGGTTTCAAAGGGTAAAGTGTTTAAGTATCTGTTCCATGAGAAACAGATTGTTCAAAGAGTTGAGCTAATAATTATGAAACTCAGTAGGAGCCTATTTTCAAAATGTATCTGTGTCTGTAGGTGCTATTATATATCTTTAAAAATCTGGCCTCAAGAACCTTTCAGACATTTCTTGTATATGCAGATTAATACTGATTTAAAAAAAAAAAAAGGCAAGCAAACATAGTACTTCATACAACATGGAGTCAACCTGTGGACCTCACTAACAGGGGATGTTGTAAAGTCCAAAAGTATAAATGGGTTCACAAAAGAATTAGATCAATTCAGGGAGGACAGGTCCATCAGTGGCTGTTAGATGCAACCCCCTGCTCCAGATCTCCCTCGATCTCTAGCTGCCAGAAGCTAGGACTGGACTACAGGGAATGGGTTACTCTCCAAATTGCCCTGTTCTGTTAATTTCTTCTGAAGTGTCTGGTACTGTCAGAGGCCTTGTCTCTTCTACGCAGTGGATCGATGCTGCAATGATCAATCCATTGGCCATCGATTTTTATCACGTCTGTTGTAGATGTGATAAATTGATCTCTGAGTGCTCCTGTCAACACTAGTATTCCTTCACGAGGAGAAGAGTAGCCAGCTTTTGTGTAGCTGAAGTAGCTCGACAGTGCAGGTAAGAGACAGGATGTTGTGCTAGATGGACCATTCATCTGACCATGCAGATGCTGGAGACTTTTCTTGATATCTGAAGAAAATGGAAAATGACAGCGAACCTAAATGAGACATTGAACTCTTCCACTGGGTCTGGAATTCTCATTACATTTAGAATAATTGTCAGGTTTATACAGCACAAGACAAACAAATATTGGATTGTTTCCGCCAGCATAATTACATAGCCGCCAGAACTGTGATGGCATCGAATATAAAAAATTAAGTGGAAGAAAGCTTTGAACTGTTGATTAATCTTTTATTTTCTCTTTTCTCTAGGATTATGATTGCTTTTTTGAAGCAAAGGAAAGTAACACTGTCTTCTCCTTTCTAGGGCTGAAACCTAGGTTGGCATCAAAGGTGAATATGGCATTTACAGACCTTTATGATGACTCTTGCATCTTCAGCTTGAATTTGCCACGAGAGAAGTTGAGAGGTCAGCATGTTCATGCTGATGTTCCTCTCTATCTTTCCGTGCCAACATTATACCTCTGAGCTATGTGAAATAAAAGCAAAAAAAAAAAAAAAAGCATCTGGGACCAAATAATTGTTTATATAAATTTTTATATAAAATAAAGTTTTAATTATCTTCTCTCAATTTTACAATAAGAGCAAAATTCTGCTGTTACACCCATGTAAATCCAAAGTGGCTCCATTGACTTCAGAGGGGCTCTTTAGGATTTACACTGATGTATCAGCATAACTTGGCCCTTAGTCATGGACGCAAGTGCAGCTAATGATGCAAAAACATCGTTGTCTTGCTTTGAAACTAGTAGTCTGGGGAAACAGTTAAAATTGGCCAGCATTGGTCAATGTTTAAAAAAAAATCATATAACTGCTTCTGAATATTGGTGAAGACACGTGATTGTAGCAATTCCCTGTGGGTCAGTTAAAACTTAGAGGTATATACA
The DNA here is from genome assembly GCA_032595735.1 of Pelochelys cantorii. Taxonomy (NCBI): domain Eukaryota; kingdom Metazoa; phylum Chordata; order Testudines; family Trionychidae; genus Pelochelys; species Pelochelys cantorii. The sequence continues at coordinate 58,692,262 of CM064328.1, read as the reverse complement.
TAGTGGAAAATGCATGGTAAGTGTCAGATGCAGTTAACTTCTCTGAGTTGGCAACATGGCTTCTGACATAATACTGCTATGCCTGTCGTGACCCTGAACTACTACATTTTCACTCTGTGTGAGGATCCTTTGTGCAATAGGCCAAACAGTTGGATGAGGGTCCCTTCCCCACTCAGATCCTTTGAAGGTATTGTGTTCTTTCTGCATGTGCTATGTCAGGGCCAAACCCTCCTTCCAGAGACTTTTTATTCCTGAAATATGTGCACTGTGCCCGGGGTGGGAAGTGCAGAAGGAGATTCTTCTGACAGTTACCTCTTGGTGTGTGTTTTTTTTTTTTTTTTTTTTTTTTTTTTGATCCCTACCTTCAAGCCAGAGTCCCAGGAAAAACTCCGTCCTGGTCCCAAAGTCAGAAAGAGCAGCTTTTCTGCTGCTCTGTTATCAGAAAATACCCTGGGACTGGAGAAGTGTGTGCACGTATGTGAAGAGATTGTGAATGATCTAGTTTTAAAAAGTGAGGCAAGAAGTGCAGCTGGCTGCACGGCAGATGACAGACTTTGCTGGTCCCTGGACAAGGGGGAGCTGGCTCTGGGCTCCCAGAAAGGGCAGAGCCTCAGGCAGAAGGGGGCAGGGCTCTTCCCCCATCCAGTCCTTCAGTGCTTCCTGTGGCTCTGGTGGCAATTTGAAGGGCCCAGGGCTCTGGTCACTGCCATTGCTGCTGTGCTCTGTTAAATCAGCTGCCCTCTTTGGCCCCTCGCTTCTCCCCCATTGGCGGGACTGGCTGGATGTCAGCTAAACTTTTTAACTAACCATATGTGCTAGCAAACATACAACGTAACTGAACAGAAATATTGTGGTGTTGCTAGGTTCTTATAGTTACATAGCGATCTTGAATGTTGCTTGTAATAAAAGTAGGTAACTATTTGAGACAGAAGTGTGATCTTCCAGTTGATGGTGTCCCTTTCTTAGATGTTGCATGGGAATGTTTAAATAGTGAATTTGGTATAGAAGACTTCAGCTGCAGTTGCACTGTTCTCTACATTCGGAAGGTATTTTTCTCATGCTGTTTTATATTTGTATGAACAAATATGAGTTCAACCTGTAATAAGTGACCTCGTGCATAAAGAAGAATGAAAAACTCAACAGTTAGTTGATTTTATTCCACCTTCCTCTTTTCAACAGGAGTCAGAACTCTAGAAAAATTCTTTGAAGATTCAACAAGAACATCTCCTGATGAATAACCTTGTTGTTCAGCACATAATTGCTTCCCTAATGGATCACTGTGATAAAAAGCCAATGCGAATCATCAATATTTTGCTTGCCATGGAAGAGGTGCTTTCCAAAGTTGTGAAATTGAGTGTACACAAAATGGAATAAAGGGTGAGATGATACTCTTTTTTAAAAACATGCCCACTCTTGATGTTTCACATTTGTCTTTGGATTACATTTTAACTGGCATTGGTATTCTATGTAATAATCTAACTGACGGGTAGATGCTGAGGAATGGAAGTGTAAAATCTCTATTGTCCTGGATTCACATGCTTGCCAGACTCCCTTCCTTGATAAGTCTTCAGCTACTGCAGTCTAGACCGTGGTCATGAAATCAGTTTATCATGATGGTTATAGTTTTGAAGGCCAGTAGAATGTGGTGCTAGTGAAAAACAGCATAGAAGACTTGGTCTATGACAAAATCTGCAGGTTTCTGCTTGGTATATTTACTCTGTCCATGCTAGAACATGTTTATTGCAATAGATATTGGCTGCTATGCTCTTTCATAAAAATAAAAACGCCCTAAATGATTCATATAAAAAGTTTACATGACGATTGGCTGTTACAAAAACAGTGGTTAATGGGCAGTGGAGAGAAATCAAGCTGATGCTGTCTTGCCATCCGTGACCCCTGTCAACTGCAATAAAACTGTTCTGTTAATGTGTTTGAAACCAATTATTTTGTTGGCAAATACACATTAACATGTGAAGGGTGTGTCACATTTATAAATATAGGAGTTGAAGAGAGAGCATACCAAACTCACATAACATCTGTTAGTTGGGTATCACTTTCAACTTCAAATTTTAGAGCGCTTCATTTGGCTATTTTAAAAGATGTTCTGGGTCTACTTTTGCTTCCCTTAATCACTTTGAATAGAATCCAACTTCACCATTAGTCCCATTGATATTGGTGAAACAACTTCTAGAGGCAGGGCTTGATCTTGCAAATAACTTAAGCACAGCCATAGTCCTCATGACTTGAAGGTGAAATCTGTTAAAGGCAATGGGATTCTCATGTGCTTAAAGTTTAGCCTGTGTATAAATGCTTTGCTGGATAAGGCCATACTGCCGGGTCCCTTGCAAGACTAAAGCATCAGTTACTGCTCAATGTGAGTAAGGGAAGCAGAAAATGCCCCTGGGGATTACCCTGATTTAGCAGAGCACAGTTGGGTCCTATATGACTTACTGTTTTTTCAAAAATTGAAATTGAGTGTAGACAGTTTAGAAAATGAATTCTCTCTAATCTGGTTCTAATTGCATTTAGCAATGGGAATCCCTTCATCTTGTTAAAATAGTAGCTATTGAACTTTATAATGTAGCTTCTGCTCAATCAAGGGAGCTTTCATCCAAAACAATTTGATGATTATTTGGCTGTGCTATTCCAGTAAGTAGTCTGGCTTCACAAGGCAAATGGCGTATGGCCACTAAGTGTGGGGACAGCTTCCTGCAGTCAGAAGGAGAACACCCAGGCTATCTTTGGTGGAGGTCAAGATGCCTGTCTGATACCTGTGGGCTGGACACCAGTGCTCACTTACATGCTTACAAGCAAAAACAAAACTGATCCATTCTCCACATAGTTTCAGAGAGAGAACCCTGTTACTCTGTTTCAGGAAAAACAACAAGGAGTCCAGTGGCTTCTTAAAGACTAAAAAAATTATTGGGCATAAGCTTTCATTAGTTTCATATCTGACAAAGTGAGATTTGTTAGTCTTTAAGGTGTCACCGGACTCCTTGTTGAGTCTCCATATCATGACTCCTATGTGTAACAATGTCCATATGCTGTTCCTCTTGCAGTAAAAGGAGCTACACTAGGGATGTAGTAGTATAGTTGATTTACCTATTAACCAATAAGCAAAAGCTTATAGGTTAATGCTATAAAGGACACACATTCCCTCCCCCGGGCCAGTAAATTATTTTAGCAGGCTGGCCAGCAGCCTAGTTCAGTTCTGGCTTGTGCCGGGTCCAGGACCTACCCCTGCTGCAGCTCTGCACTTAAAGTGTATTAGGAGCCAGGTGGGCAGGCAGCCTGGCTCAGTTCTAGCTTGTGCTGGGCCCGGGAGCTCACCCTACCCTTCCTCGGTCAGGGGCTGCTGCCACCCTGCACTGCTGCCTCTATATTAGCGCAGGGTGACAGGCAGCCAGTCCACGAGGGCACCCCACTTGGCACCCCATGCTGCTGCCTCTGATTTAGAGGCAGCAGCGTGGCGGGGGGTTCCTTGGGAGTGGCTCCGGAGCACACTGGCTGCTAGCCCCGTCCATGGGGACAATCGAATAGTTGAGTAACCAATAAGAACTCATTAGGTTAATCAGTTATTCAATTAACCAATATTTAACATTCCCTACTACACCCACCCACACACACACACACACACACACACACACACACACTTGGCAGAATTTGGCCCCATAGGTTTTTTTTTCATCTGCCCCTGGGGGAGCCATGTTTTCAAATAGAAATATATATTTTTAATGTAATATATGGCCTATAATAAAAGTTGTGTTCAGATCTTCATAATCACAGATTTTACGGAATTTAGAAATGGATTTGACAAATAGGCTCTGAGCCATTGATCCATATGTTAAAGTTTAACAAGGTCTGGACAGCTGTTGTTAATCTGCAGCAATATAAGGGTTGGGGATAGCAAGTGATGGAGAGGAGGAGAATAGAAGGGGGCAGGGCTTCAAGAAAGGGGCGAGGCAGTAGGTCTTGGCTTGGTCTGTCATTTAAAAAGTGATCTCGGGTGTAAAGGTTGGAGACCACTGCTGTAGAGGTTTCTTGTTCTTCTTTGTTGCTGTGGTCTAGGTGCCACAGCATCGGACAGTGGACCATACTAGGTGTGTGGGTTACATATGCACCAAAACAGGTATCTGGCCCTTAGAATGAACCATTAGGGATTCCTTTTGCTTTGACCAGCTTGTAAAAACTCAGTGCCATATACTTTATTAGCTATCACTTTACTGCAAGAGCTGTAATCAAGAAAAAAATGTTTGAAGTGGAAGTGTGTGCACACATCCATTGTACCAGTGGTTTTAATAGCTATGTTAGTTGTATTTTGACAAGTGAAAGAGGTGCCACAAAGCGCTGGAGTGCCTTGGTCGAAGTAGTAGTATTACTACAGAAATGTCTTATATAGAGTTTGTGTCAGCGTACGTGCACACACACACACTCTTACACTTACATCCAACCCTATTAAAAGTGTATCTGATGAACTTTTAAACATGTTTTGTACATTCTTTTAATTTAAAGAGTAAACCATTTTACAATAGCCTTGCTTATACTGATTGATCTCAAAGGCCAAGACTTTGAAAAACAAGAACCATAAATTAAGCTCCTAAGTCTACTTTTTAAGTTGAAGAAATGACCTGATTTACAAAAGTGCTGATCCTCCTCAGCAGCTCCCATTAGTGTCACGGGGAATTGCTTAGTTTTTAGCAGTTCATAGAATCAGGTCATTTTGTTTAGCAGTCTAATTTTTGATGTGGTCTTCAAAAAATAAAGGCTTAAGATTTTAGTGCTGCTGACAGTGTTACTTTACTATTTGTCAAACCATCTCTGTCACTACCAGCTGAAATCAATAGATAAAGACTCTTCAAGATTATTGTTAGATGTTAAATTTCTGGGCTGCTATTTTTTTCTTATTTTATCCTAGACAGGAAGTGCCAAAAACTTCTAGTCATACTTGTTTGACTAGTCCCACTGATTTCATTAGAATGTTTGCGTGAGTAATGCAAGGAGGTTTTGTCCTATGATTATTTTCTTATGTCTACAATAAAAATAGCTGCAGTAAGAAGAAGAAAAAAGCTTAATATCATCTAGTGCTTTCCCTGGTTGTACCAATGCACCACTTTCTAGTGCTTTGTCTTCCCTCATGCAGTGGGGATTCTACTACTGCATAAAGTCTGAACAGTAGCTGAGACTGTTCCTGTAACATTTCTTGACATCATACATGCAGGACTGATGTTCCCTCAGCATAAATGCTCTGCATACATTTGGGGAAGGAGAGGGAGTATAATTTGAGCACATTCTAGACCGTCTAAAATAATGACACACATTTGGCATAAACACTCATCAAAATTGTAGCAATTTGTAAATTCCTCTACAGCTGTAGAGAGGTATTATCATTGATAAAGGAGATAGGAGGTTTCAGGCACACAAGGAAAGTCAAGTGTGCAAAGGAAACACTACCCAAACAGCAAAATGGCTAGTTCCTCAATTGGTGTAAGCCAGGATTACTCCTGAGAAGTAAATGGGAGTTTTTTGTCAATTTACATCAACTGAACTGGAACAAATATGTCTTAATAGACTGGAAGGAGGTAGTGAATCAGATTTGCTGTATATATCACAGGGCAGAAGCAACGAGATTTTGCTGAATGTGATATTAATCTAGGTTTGCAGAGAAGCTTGACCAGATATTCCCTCTTGTTTCCCTATGTAGTATCATTTCTCCCATTAACATGTGCAGCTCTCAAATTGTAAACCTTTTAAAATGGCTGTACACAGTTGCCATGCATTGAATTAATTTGGCTTAATCATTGCATATGATTCCTCTCTGCTTTCATAACCTCAATTTCCCAAACACTGTGTGCTCTCTCATGGCGTGTGCACAAAGGCTGTCCAGGATCTCTGCATTATGCTTGTGGAAAGCTTTTTCATCAGCGTAGGGGTAACAGTTACCCTCAGTATGAGTGGTGATGACTCATTTAGCCTTTCACTTCCCAAAGGTTGCAATTTAAATAAAAAAAAAATTCAACTGCAATAATTACATGGAAAAATTTAAATAAAAGTATCAGGTGACAAAATGCTCAGTTCATTTCAAAGTGTGTTATCCATTTTTAACTGGCTTCTTCATTTCCTATCCAGGTGGCTGAGATGTCTCCTGGAATGCAACTTTAGCTTTATTTTCTAAGATAAGTCAATGTAAGGACTCCTGTTAATTTAATGGATGTAGGATTAGGCCCCTGGTGAAGTTAGATTTTCATTTACAGATGTTTGTCATACATGTATATTACTGTAAGAACAACTGTGACTGATTTGGTGTTGTAGCTCTTAGCTTTATTATCAGCCAGTTACTTTCATAAGTTGCTACAGTGATTAAATGCTACACCATTTAATAAAGCTAAGATCAACAGGGTTTTATAGAGCTTACTCTATTCTAAAGATTGTCATCCATACTACAGTTGCTAAATTATCCTATTCTAAATTACATCTGTACTACAGATTTCAATTAAATGTGAGTGATTATTCAAAAACTTCTGCTATAGTCCATAGACCGTTGTATTGTAGAAATGCCATATATTTGTGTACTTATTTAAAAAACACCTGCACCACTAGCCAGAGAGCTAAACCGCTTAGGCTGTCACGTGAAAGAGAGGTAGAAGTGAGGTTCCGGAGACAAATTCTGGTGAAATGCCTTCCATCCCCCAGCTGCTGGATTGTCCCAGAAATTAGCTTGGGGACTCCATCCTTCATATAAGCCTCAGATTACTTGATGTTTGATAAGCATGAGGTCCCCAGCTCCCAGAACTACATCAGTTTCCATTTGAAACGTTATTTCTACAATGATAAGTGATAGAAATTAAACTGATTTGCCTTTTTGAAAAGAAAGCTTAAGTTCCACCATAATGGCCCTCATAGTTGTCATGGAAAGTTTCCTTATCTCTGCTGTGTGTACAAGTGTATTTTTCATAGCCTACTCCAAGCTAATAGATAATGAAATGTACAGCACACTGATTCTAGGGCATAAGCCTTCCACAGAGTTTCTGCAATTCCAGTTCTGGCTATTTTAAATATAAGTGGGTAAACAGTAGATGCAATCATTATATGTTATACATTTCTTAGATGCTCTGGTTACCTTCTCCAGACATGAGAGACAGCTTGCTGAAGCTGGAAAACTTGTCCAATCTATCACCAAAAGTTGGTCTAGTAAAAAATATTACCTCTCCTACCTGGTCTCTATCATCAAACAAGAATACATTGGACCTGACTATCCTCTCACTCAGTAGTGTAAATCAGATATAATTCCATTCAAGTAGACAGACTTCCATCAGTACTATCTGGTATAAAGAGACTCTGATCCGATGGTCTTTGGGTTTAAAGCAGCTTCTAGAAACCTGGGTGGGTTAACTTAGAAGCAAAGGATTAAAAGGTTAATCCAATGGACTAGTAGGAGCAATGATTTTCATACAAAGAAACGTGTTTTAGCAATTATCTCTGTTACTTCTATGTTTTAGTAATCTGAAAAACTGAATTGTTTTTAAACAAGTCATAAATCGTTGTGACTTGAGTAAAAAAACTCTTCTCTCTTTTCAAAACACATCCTCTAAAAGCTACACTGTAACGTAGTGTGGTCTAGCAAAGAATTAGTGAAATACTAAGCTTTTACAATTCATTGTCTGGTAGTCTGTTCAAAACCACTTTGATTATAAAAATAATGCTGTTGTTTCAGTTGTAGGACTCTTTCAGGATTGTGCCTTCTGTTACTTGTAAGAACAGTGCTCTTTAATGACTTCAACACGTTTTTTAAAATCAAAGGCAAAAATAGCAATTCTCGATGGTCAAAGACTGACTTCAGTTTTACTGTGTTTCCATTTTATTTTATATAGGACCAGTTTTTCAGAAAGGGATCAGTTTAGTTTCTGATCTTGAATGCAAAATTTTGCATGCATGCAATATTGCACATACAAAAGCCCGTTTGTTAGAATTGGGGTAAAATCCTGGCCCAGTTGAAGCCAATGGAAACACTCAGTGGAGTCATGATGTCCCTCCATATTTTGAAAATCTGATCCTCTGCTGATTCATCACCTCTGTTGCCTGTCCCACTGCAGAGCAGAAGAAGAACAGAAGCCAGCCATTAAGGCTACTACAGTAGAACCTCAGAGTTATAAACCATTTGGGAAAGGCGGTTGTTCATAACTCTGGAATGTTTGTAACAACTGAAGATTGACTTAATATAGCTTTGAAATATTTCAGTGCAGAAGAAAAATGCTGCTTTTAATTACTTTAATGTAAATGAAATAAGCACAGCAACCGTTTCCTTACCTTGTCAATTTTTTTTTTTAGCAACTCTAGGTTTTTTAGTGGCTCATCTGCTGTCTGATAGCAAACTTCTTTTTCCAAATGAGGGATGCAGTTGACCAATTAGTTTGTAACTCTGAGGTTCTACTATATTACCAGCAGCACCATTTTATTAACACACAGGGCAGCTGACAGACTTTGCTGGGCCATTCACAAGGTGATGAGCGGGGGCGGGGGGTGGGGGGAGAGGGACGCGCTCCAGGATCCTGGAAGGGATAGGGGTGGGCAAACGAGCCTCTGTGGGCTTGATCCAGACCACCAAGCGAGTTGATATGGCCCGTGGGGACCCTGCAAGGGGCTAAGCACTTAAAGTCAACTGCCCTGACTGACCTGGGGGAAGCAGGGGGAGCATGCAATGTCTCCTTTCACTGCCAGGGGCACGGGTACCTCGATGGAACTGCCTCCCCAATCAGGATCTGTGGGTGGGGAAGCATGGAAGTGTCCTGGCCCTGTCCTTTCCACCTGAGGCCCTGCCCCTTTTGGGGCAGCCCAGGGCCGCTTCGAAAATTCCTGAAGTGGCGCCCAATCAAAAATTATTGCCCACCCCTGGGCTAGGGGCTAGCCTCCCCCAGCCAGCCTTTCAGTGAGGCCTGGGGCTCCAGTGGCAATTTAAAGGCCTATAGGGGTAGCAGCAATCAGGAGTCCCAGGTCCGCTGTCCTTTCCCCTCTCCTGTGAGCAGCCCTGTTAACACATGCCACTGCAGATGCTATTCAAGAATGACAGGCAGAGAGCCCAAATCGGCTAATTACCCAATAGGCAGTGACAAATAATCAGAGGGGGAGAATGGCAGGGGGGGAATCAAGATCAGGGTGGGGGAAGGTCAGCAAAAAGAGGGCACCAAATGGAGAGAGAGAAACAAAAACAGGAAAGAAGGAATGGATGAAGTGCAGGAGAATTGAAGTGGAGGAAGAAGTGCAGAAATGTTCATTGGAAGGAAAGCACCGAGAGACTGAAGAATGAGGCATTGAAGGAAAGTAGAGAGAAAAGACCAAAAACTAAGCTGAGTGCCAAACTATTAGTAAATCACACACTTATAATTTGATTTTTTTTCTGTAGGTGGGAATGTGCTTCAATATAACTTGCTGCATTGACAAATTATGATAATCCAGAATTCTAGATACACACCAGAAAACACCGGTTCTGCGTGTGCACATCTGCATTTGCTTGGAAGTATCTTTAGCTTATACATTGCAAAAAGTTGTACTAGAAAAAAGTTGTTATAAGGAGGAGGGAGAAAATTGTTGTTCTTAACCTCGAGGATAGGGTAAGAAGCAATAGGCTTGAATTGCAGCATGAGAAATTTAGATTGGGCATTATGAAAAACTTGCTGTCAGGACGGTTAACCACTGGAATAAATTGTGTAGAGGTTGTGGAACCTCCATCATTGGTGTTTAAGAGCAGATTACATAAACATAAATGTTTAGACAACGTTGGGGATGTCTAAATAATACTTAGTCCTGCCATGACTACAGGGGACCTAGCTGGTCTCTGTGGATCCCTTCCAGTCCTGTGATTCTAAGGTCTTGAAGAGTTTCTAGTGGAAGCCAATAATGCCTTCCCACTTTCTTTGCCACCTTACCATTACTCAGCAGACCACAGACTAGCAAATATGTTAAGATCAGGAATATCAATATTCATTACATACCTATATCTTTCTGAAAGGATGCTTTCCTAAAGAACTTTTTAGCAAGAAGTATTTTGATATTTCGGGCTGACTGTATTACTTTAATCTACTGTTTTTATGGTTCTTCTCCACCCTCTCCCTTCCTCCCCGCTCCACTTTCCTAGTGTTGAGCTATCCACAAAACTGTTAGCTATTCTACCTGGCATGTTCAGGTCCTGATAGCTATATTAATGTCATAAATGGCAGTTTGTGATTCAGCAGGGAGACACAGGAGAGAATTTCAAGTTGCACATTTCATAAAAACACAAGAACTTTTCTGCATCAGAACAATGGCCAATGTGTTCTGTCTCATTGCAGTGGCCTGTACTAGAGCTTGAGGGGACTGTATAGAACAGAGGAGTTGGAATAGTCAGAAATCTAGGGTTGCCCCGAGTATGGGGTTGCATCCCTGACTATCTTGGCTAATTTTGTTCCAGATCTTCATTAATGATCTGGCTAATAGAATGGATTACACCCTCAGCTAGTTCATGAATGAACTAAAGTGGGGGGAGAGGTAGATAGGGTCCAGAATGACCTAGACAAATTACAGGGTAGGACAAAAGAAATCTGATGAGGTTTAATAGGGACAAGTGCAGAGTCCTGCACTGAGGATGGAAGAATCCCAAGCGCTGCTACAAGCTGAGGACCAAATGGTTAGGCAGCGGTTCTGCAGAAAAGGACCTGGTAATTACAGTAAATGAGAAGCTGGATATGAGTCAGCAGTGTGCCCTTGCCAAGAAGGCTAAAGGTATAATGGGCTGCATTAGTGAGAGCACTGCCATCAGATCAAAGGAAGTGATTATTCCTTTCTATTCAGCACTTGTTAGGCTACATTTAGGCTGTGTCTACACTGGCATGATCTTGTGCAAAAACTCTTTTGCGGAAGAGTTCTTCTGCAAAAACTCTTCCAGAAGAGAGCCTCTACACTTGCGCAAAAGCACATGCCAGAGCATCCATGCCAGTGTAGATGCTCTCTTGCGCAAGAAAGCTCTGATGGCCATTTTAACCATAGGGCTTTCTTGCGCAAGAAATTCATGTTGCCTGTCTACACTGGTCTCTTGCGCAAGAACAGTTGCGCAAAAGGGCTTATTCCTGAGCGGGAGCGTCAGAGTTCTGGCACAAGAAGCCCTGATTTCATACATTAGAACGTCAGTTTACTTGCGCAAGACCACGCGGCCAGTGTAGACAGGCAGCAAGTTTTTGCACAAGAGCGGCCGCTTTTGCGCAAGATCACACCAGTGTAGACACAGCCTTAGAGTATTGCATCTAGTTCTCTCTCTTTCTAATTTGTCCACTTTCTTTCTAGATGGAGTCCAGTTGAAGGCAACACAAATGACTAGAGATTGGGCTACGTGACTTTTGTGCAGAGACTGAGGGAACTGGGCTTATTTAGTCTACAGAAAAGAGTTAGAGGGGGGATTTGATAGTGGCCTTCCCCTGCCTGAAAGAGGAGGGGGTGCCAGAGGATAGAACTAGGGGTATTCTCAGTCATGGCAGATAACAGAACAAGGATCAGTGGTATCACGTTGCAGTGGGGGAGGTTTAGGTTGTCTAGTAGGAAAAAATATTTCACTAGGTGAGTGGTGAAGCACTGAAATGGGGGGCTACCTAGGGGTTAGAATCTCCATCCTTAGAGGTTTTTAAGTCCCAGCTTGACAAAGCCCTGGCTGGGATGATTTAGTTGGGGTTAGCCCGACTTGGCATAGGGGTTGAACTGGATGATCTCCTGAGGCCTCTTCCAAACCTAATCTTCTATTATTCTAATATCCATTGATGGACATATCTTCCATGAACTTATCTAGTTCTTTTTTGAACCCTGTTATACTTTGGCCATCACAGCATTTCATGACAATGAAGTCTACAGGTTAATTGTACGTTGTGTGACAAAGTACTTCCTCTTGTTTGAATTAAACTAGCTGACTATTAATTTCATTGTTTGACCCCAGGTTTTTTTATTGTAGGAAAGGATAAATAACACTTTTTTCTCACACAATTCATGATTTTATAGGTCTCTATTTTATCCCCACCCCGAGGTCTCCTCTTTTCTAGAATGAATGGTTCTAATCTTTTTTTATAGTCTCTCCTCACTTGCAAGCCATTCCATGACCTTGATCACTTTGTTGCCTTACCTGAATCTGTTTGTTCTACTATATCTCTTTTACACTGGGGTGCCCAGAACAGATGTAAGTATGCCATGGATTTGTGTACAGGTTGAACCTCTCTAGTCCAGCACTCTTGGGACCTGATTAGTGCCGAACCACAGAATTTGCTGAACTACAGGAGATCATTATTATCCAGCAGCATTATTAACACTTCCACTGCCTAATGGAAGACATTTAGGGATAAATTAGAGCTAAATAGCAGCAAAAAGCACTGAGTACCAGGACTGGTGGCTATAAACAAACTTTATGGGACTGTGGGAAACTTGGACACACCCATGATACGTGGACATCCGGCTAACTAAAATCATGCCGGATCACAGATGTTGCTGGACTAGAGGGCCAGATTAGAGAGCATATAGGCATTATGATACTTGGTTTTATTTTCTCTCCCTTTTCTAATATACTGTTAGCATTTTCAACTTCTGCTATGAATTGAGCTGAAGTTTTCAGTGAACAGTCCCCGGTGATTCCAAGATCTTTTTTGAGTGGTAACATCTAATTTAGAACCCATCGTTATTTTTATAATTATATAAAATAGTTAGGGTATCAGTGTTAAAGTTCGTGTTTTTGTTTGTTTGTTTTTTTCTCCCCATCACCCAATTTTGTGAGATTTCTTTGTAACTCTTCCCAGTCAGCTTTCGACTTAACTATCCTGATTAGCTGTGTATCATTTGTAAACTTTTGCCATTTCACTCTTCATTCCTTTTCCTAGGCCACTAACAAATATGATGAATAGTGTAGATCTGAGCACAGATCTTTGGGATACCCTGATGTTCTTCTCTCTCTCCAGTGTGAAAACTGAACCCTGCCTTTCCTTGTAGTACCCTACTACATACAGAAATGACTCGGCTACAACGCCTTTGGGCAACAAAATAGCAAATGAAATTTAATGTTGATAAATGTAAAATAATGGAACTTGGAAAAAATAATCCCAACTATACATACAGTATGATGGGGACTAGTTTAGCTATAACTACTCAAGAGAGATCTTGGAGTCCGTGTAAATAGTTCTCTGAAAACATCCACTCAGCGTGCAGCAGCAGTCAAAAAAGCAAATAATCTTAGGAATCGTTTAAAAAGGGATAGAGAATAAGCCAGAGAATATCTTATTGCCTCTATATAAATCCATGGAATGCCCCCATCTTGAATACTGCATACAGATGTGGTCGCCTCATCTCAAAAAAGATATATTGGCATTGGAAAAGGTTCAGAAAAGGGCAACAAAAATGATTAGGGGTTTGAAATGGATCCCAAATGAAGAGAGATTAAAAAGACTTGGACTTTTCAGCTTAGAAAGGGGGAGACTAAGGTGGGATCTGATAGAGGTCTACAAAATCATGACTGGTGTGGAAAAAGTGAATAACATAAGAACCAGGGGTCACCAAATGAAATGAATAGGTAGCAGGTTTAAAACAAACAAAAGGAAGTTTTTCTTCATACAGCACACAGTCAACCTATGGAACTCCTTTCCAGAGGATGTTGTGAAGACCAGGACTTTAACAGGATTCAAAAAAGAACTAGATAAATTAATGAAGGTTAGGTCCATCAAGGCTATTAGCCACGATAGGTAGGAATGGTGTCCCTAGTCTCTGTTTGTCAGAGGCTGGAAATGGATGACAGGGAAGTAATCACATGATGATTCCCTGTTCTGTTCACTCCCTCGGGCACATCTGGCATTGGCCACTGTTGGAAGACAGGCTACTAGGCTAGATGGACCTTTGGTCTGACCCAGAATGGCTGTTCTGTTTTCTGCAAACATTTATAGTGTACTCTTTCTGGATCAGATCCTCCTTTTGTGTAAATCTGTATAGTTCTTCCGACATGAATTTACATCCATTTATACCAACTGATAATCCAGTTCTCTTTCATTCACAACTAGATTTTGCAAGCTAATTTCTATACCAGAAAATGCCAGTGTTACGGATTAGGACAAATGAGTCATTCCCTGGCAAAGCAGTTGTTGAAGGAGTAAAAAATAAAAAATATTTGAAATATAAAGAACTGTTACCCTGTGATCAGAGGGATGCAGGGTGTCACACTGATGAGCGAAACTGCAATAAAGACATTACTGAAGATAAGTTTTTTCTATTGCCGGAGATTTCTTTTCAGCTTAGTGTATTGAACATTAGCCGCTTTCTGTGTTAGTGGAATATTGATGTCTCACACATCTGTCTTGTAGGAAGTGAGCAGTTAGCAGGTTTGATGACCAATATGAATGCATCCTAGAAAGGGACAAGGGCAGCCAATTCCTTTTCTACTGACAGTGTCAACTGTCCTCAGAAAGTGAAGTTGCAAGAATCCCAGCAATGTAATCCTCTCCAGTCCGTATGTTTGTGGTAGGCGCAAGCACAGTCCTAGCAGGTTGGGTCCAAAGTCTTACAGCATGTTCAACCCACCCCTTCTTATTCAGTGTTTTAAAATCTGTTCTGTGAAGTAAACAGCCATATGTGAATGGTGACATTTACATCTCTTCCCAGTGATAGTGCAGTGCTGTTACAATACCACCTGTGGCTGTGCAAGTCCATTTGTTTACTCACATGCTAGTAATGAAGAATTCCTTTTCCTTTTGCCTAATGTTAACTTTATATTAGTATTCATTTTCTAAAAAAAAAAAAGTCTGTATTTATTTTGTATGAAGGGACAGTGATTGATTACCATAACTTTCTGTACATAATATTCTTATCTGAAAAGCTGATTATATATATGCAACTTTAATGTGATGCCAACAATGTACTGATGTGTTCAAATATGATTTTTTTACAATTAAATTGTAAATTGTCTAATTAAACCTATGTCTGCAGAGGAATTCAGCTCTCTTATTTGTCTCAAATTCCTTTGCTAAATTATGCTTAGTGTACTCTTGTTGCTATTGGAACATGACAATCTCTGCTAAATGAAACTCAGCAAAGAACGCTACTGGAATAAGTCTCCTATATACTGTGCTGGTACTACCTCTCCGGACCTCTAAAAATGGTTGTTTTCAGATCTGATTCTGGTAATATATTAATATCTTCTGTAAGTAGTTGCTTTTGAACTGACAGGTGTTTTTAAAGACATCCTCCACCCCTCAACATTAAAAATAAATTGGCAGAAACTGACTTAGTGAACGGTTTTCACAAAGCAATTTAAAATGAGTAGTTACAGATCGAAGTGATCTTCAGAAGTATTTTCAGTATCTAGCTGGTATGTCAAAGCTGCTCTATGCAGTAAATATAGCCATGTGTGAGGAGTGTTGTTTACTTAGAAGCTGTTTTGATGACAGGCCTTTCATTGTCTAGCATTATATAATCGTTCACTTCCCTGTGCTTCAGAGGAGCGATGATGAAGTCACCTACACGCTACTTTAACAACATGGATAGCTTCTTTTTCTCCCTGTTTGAAACAATTTTTTCATTACACATTTAAAAGTGTTGCAGATTTATTTTTAATGAGACCACCAATCTTCCTGCTGCTGCTTCTCTGGATGACATTCTGACCTCAAGCTCAATTCTACAAGAGGCTGAGCACTTTGACCAATCTGTAAAGCTCTTAAATGTGTGCTTAATTTAAAGCATAATGTGAGTCCCACAGAAGTTAAGTATGTGAGCAGTTCTATTAAATTCAAATCTGAGTTTTAGTCTGTCAGGGCTGTTGCCAATTCTAGCACTCTGGGTGCAGAAGGTGGGGGCCTGCAAGAGTACGTCTACACAGCAACATTATTTCAAAATAACTTAGTCTGTGTCTACGCAGCAAGCAGTTATTTTGAAAAAAAGTCAAAATACTGTCAAACTGTAGGACTTCTTATGCCAATTCCTGTAACCCTCATTGTACGAGGAGTAAGGAAAGTCAGAGGAAGAGTGCTCTATTTTGAAATAAGTGCTGTGTAGAAGCTGCCTATTTCTAAATACAGTAAAACCTGTGCTATCTGGCACTTAACTAATCAGAAAACTTTAGAAACGGGCAGGAAAAAACTTGTTAAAAGGGGAGGGGAAAAAAAAAAAAAAGGAAACTGGCGCTTTAAGCCAAGCCACTCCTCAGATGCTTCCCCCCCGCCCCTGCCAGACATGCGTGTAGCACGTACCTGTGTGTGTTTGGGGGGGTGAATGGCTGCTCCAGCTGCCTAATGCCAGGCCACATCCCGGTCACCCCTGTAGCTCCCAGCAGCTTGGCACCCCCATGGCTCGTAGATCCCCTGGCAGCCTGGTCCCCCCCCTCCCCCCCCCCGCAGGTCAGCCCCCTCGCAGTTCTCTCCCCCCCCCCGTAGGCTGCCCCTGCTATCTCTGCCCCCCCTGGCTTCCACACCCCCCCCCCCCACTTAGGGTTGCCAGATGGTTTAACCGAAAATACCAAACACCCTGCCCACTCCCCCCCTTCTCCCCCCCAAAAAAAACCACCAAGAAAAAATTCTGTTGCAGGGAAGGGGGAGGCTAAAGTTGTTGAGGAAAAAAAAAAGGACCCTGACAGCAGTTAAGCAAAAAACAATAAAAAAATAAAAAATCAGCATAGCCCCTGTAAGAAGAGGCTGTTTTGCTGGTAGCCTTTTTTTTTTTTTTGTATTCCAGCCACAAGACAAGCCCCTGTAGAACCAGGTAAGTGGGGAGGGCATCCGGGGGGGGCCTGGCGGGGCAGCCAGGGTACCCAGCAAGTGTCCGAGGGGGGAGCTATAGGCTGGGCCCGGTTGCTGAGTGTGTCGTAGGGTTGCCAGGTGTCTGGTATTTTCGCCTCCTGGCAGGGGAAAAAACCCCTAGAAAATACTGGACATTTTAGGTGTCTGGTATTTTCTGAATTTTTTTACTGGACAGGAGGTGAAAATACCGGTCTGTCTAGCTCAATACCAGACACCTGGCAACCCTACCCTCACTAGGTCGCATCCTGCCCTCTGCCCACCCTTGTGGCCCCCCCAGCAGGTCACATCCCAGCCCCTGCACCACTTCCGCCCCCCTTACCCCCGGTAGGCCCTGCACGGCTCTCCCCTCCCCCCACCCCATACCCAGAATTTTTAGAAAACCAGCACAACCTAATCCCCGGGCATTTTACTGTAAGCTATTTTGAAATAAGCTATGCAATTGACATAGCTCAACTTGCATAGCTTATTTCAAGTTAAGCCCTGCTGTGTAGATGCACCCTAAGGGTGTGTCTAGACTACAGGGATTTTTCAAAAAAAAAAAAGTGGCCTTTTTTCAAAAAATCTTTACCTGCGTCTAGACTGCAGCCACATTCTTTCGAAAGTAAATCAAAAGAATGCAGCAGTTTTTTTTGATCATGGTAACCTCATTTTACGAGGAATAACACCTTTTTTTGAAAGTACTCTTTCAAAAAAAGATGCTATTGAATGCGAACTGTGCTTTTTCAAAAGAGCATCTAGACTCTCTTTTGAAAAAGCGACTCACTTTTTCAAAAAATCTGCTTGTAGTCTAGACGCTCTCTTTCGAAAGAGGCTTGTAGTCTAGATGTAGCCCATGAGACTTTAAATACCTTGCCTCTAGGCTCTACTTACAAAAACCCTTCAGAGTCAGATACACTGGTTCTGAGAAACAGACAAAAAACTGCCACCATCAAGTGATTTAACCCTGAAAAAACAGAAGGGAACACCTGAATGCCTTCTGTAAGGATACCCCAAACTCTTTTGCCCCCAAACAAGTTTGAAAACAGGTGCAGGCTCTGGTGGCTGACTGCTCAGTCTGAGGCAGGCAGGCAGATACACACACGCACAGACTCACTTTCCAGGACACAAGAATTAAATCATTGCATTTAAAGAGTGATTTTATTAACAAAATAAAAGATATACTTAATACAGCATACTTGGTTGCTAGGTATTACAGAGCAACTGAATAAAACAAATTAAAACACAGAGGAAAATAGCTGGGAACAACTCTTGGATAGTGAATAGGGAAAGGAAGGCATAATTTCACACAGAAGTTTAATCAAACAACCCAAACAAAGAAAAATACCCTAATGCTGACCAAATAAATGTTTTCCCCCCATATTTACTCACAATCCCTGCCAGGTTCAGTCCACTTCATGCAATATTTCTTATAGTCATGGCAATTCTGATTCCTGCATTAAGGATATTAATTAACAAGTAATTTACTAGTCAAGTAGTCGATGGAATTTCCATTGACTAGTTGATAGGCACGTCCCCATTCCTCTTTTGAAATGTACAAGAGCCCCCCTGGGCTCAAAAGAGGAATGCGGAACTCCATTTGCAGCCCATGGCCAGTGGGAAGTCCTGCTGACTCCGGGCTCCACAAGGGCGCTTACCCTTTGAAATGCACAAGAGCCCCTAGGGGCTCTTGTGCATTTCAAAGGGTAAGCGCCCTTGTGGAGCCCAGAGTCAGTGGGGAACTCAGACTCCTCCACTGACCTGGGGTTCCATGTTTCACTGCCACTTTGAAATACCACGGAGAGCCCGGGGTCAGTGGCAGAACCCCCCAGCTGACTTGGGCTCCACGCAGCATTCCCCAGAATCAGCTGGGGACTCCGCAGTTGAACCCGGACTCCGCACGGCATTTCTGCAGAACCTGGGGTCAGCTGGAGAGTCCCCAGCTGACCCTGGGCTCTATGCACTTTGAAATGCCGTGCTGGAGCCTGGGATCAGCTAGGGAGTCCCTAGCTGACCCTGGCCTCTGCTCAGCATTTCAAAGCGGCAGTGCCACATGGAGCCCCGGATCAGCTGGGGACTCCCCGGCTGACTCCAGGTTCCACAGAAATGCTGCAGGGAGCCTGGGGTCAGCTAGGGATTCCCCAGCTGATCCCGGGCTCCACTTGGCGTTTCAAAGGGGTAGCACCACACGGCGCCTGGGATCAGCCATGCAGCGCTGCCATTTGAAACACTGTCCCAGCGTTTCAAAGCGACAGCGCTGCATGGAGCCCAAGTATGGACTCTGTGCAGCGCTGCCACTTTTAAGTACCCCCTCTTCATCCCCCCTTTGTTCCCTGTATCTGATAGATGCAGCAAGGGGGGGGGTGGGAATTGACTAGTTGACTCAACTATTCAATAAGCAATTGCTTATCAGATAGTCGACTAGTCCTTAACATCCTTACTCCAGCCCTTCACTTAAAATTCCCCCCAGAGGAAGAGTAAACTGTGTGTGTGTGTGTGTGTGTGTGTGTGTGTGTGTCGTGTGCACGTGCGTGCACGCAATTCAAATTTCAACACCCTTAGCTACCTGAGCTTAACCCTTTCATCACCGACTGCTAGCCAGCACTCCTCCTAACCATCACATAGTCCTTTGACAGATTGAGCTAAAATGCTCAGCAGGTGCACCGACAAAGGCGAGGAAAAGGGTGCAGTTGCCCCATGGCTCACCAATTCAAAAGGGCCCAAGATTCCAGACGCTGCTGTTTAAACTGCTGCCAGAGCACCATGTTATGTTATGTGCTCTGGCCAGCACTAAGGGCAGGGGGAACGATGGTATTTGTTCTGGAAATGGTATAATTACTGATAACAGAAAAGGAAGAAATGTTCAGTAATTTTTTGTTCTATATTTAGGAGAAACAGAAGCAGTTATAAAGCACTCTTTCCATTTCATCGGTATGTTAGAAGAATGTTAAACAACAGCTACTAAAGTTAGGGTGTGTCTACACAGCAAAGTTATTTCGGAATAACAGCCGTTATTCCTTAATAACTATGCGAGTGATTACACAGCAATTCCATTATTTTGAAATAATTTCGAAATAACGGATAGCTTATTCAGACTTCTGTAAACCTCATTCTATGAAGAATAACGCCTATTCCAAAATAGCTATTTTGAAATAAGGTGTGTGTAGATGCTCCACTTCTGCTATTTCTAAATAGCTCCTCACCAGGGCCATTCTAAGTTATTCCTCCTGGGACTCTAAACTGAGATAGCACGTCTACAATAGGGAAGCCTGCCTTGGATTAATTTTGAGGCTTCCCTACAGTGTAGATGTGTTATTTCAAAATAAGCTATTTCCGAATAACTATTCTGGAATAACTTATTCCGAAATAATTGTGCAGTGCAGATGTAGCCTTAGACATTTTAAAATCAGCAGATCTAGCTAGCTTGTAACTAAGTTTTAAAAGAGCTGCCTGAGGTGCTTGCTGGGCCATTAGTATTGGTTCTTGGAACACTAGGGAAGTTCCAAAAGACTGGAAGAAAGTAAAGTGCCAATATTTTAAAAGAGTAAATGGGATGACCCAGGTAATTTAGGCCTGTCAGTCTGATATCAACCCCATACATGATAATGGAGTGGCTAAAACGGGACTCCATTTGTTAAGAATTAAAGGACCATAATATAATTAATATTCAATCAAGCGGGTTTATGAAAAATGGATCCTGTCAAACTATCTGTCTTCTTTTGATGAGATTAAAAGTTTGATTGAAAAAGGCGATATTGTGATGTTTGCATTGGTACCTCATGACATAGAACCATAAAACCATAGAGCTGGAAGAGACCTCAGAAGGCCCCCAAGGCAGGACCAATCCCAATTAAATCAACCCAGCCAGGGCTTTGTCAAGCCGAGACTTAAACACCCCTAGGGATGGCGACTCCACTACTTCCCTAGGTAACCCATTCCAGTGCTTCACCACCCTCCTAGTGAAATAGTTTTTCCTAATGTCCAACGTGGACCTCTCCCACTGCAACTTGAGACCGTTCCTTGTTCTGCCATCCATCACTACTGTGAACAGCCTTTCTCCATCCTCTTTGGAACCTCCCTTATGGAAGTTGAAGGCTGCTGTCAAATCCCCCCTCACTCTTCTCTTCTGCAGACTAAGTAGACCCAACTCCCTCAGCCTCTCCTCGTAGGTCATATGCTCCAGCTCCCTAATCATTTTGGTCGCCCTCCGCTGGACCCTCTCCAGTGCATCCACATCCTTCCTGTAATTGGGGGCCCAGAACTGAACACAATACTCCAGATGTGGCCTCACCAGAGCCAAATAAAAAGGAATAATCACACCTCTGGGTCTACTGGCAATGCTCATCTTAGTGCACCCTAATATGCCATTAGCCTTCTTGGCTACAAGGGCACACTGTTGACTCATATCCAGCTTCTCATCCACTGTAATCCCCAGGTCCTTTTCTGCTGAACTGCTACTTAGCCATTTGGTCCCCAGCCTGTAACAATGCTTGGGATTGTTCCATCCCAGGTGCAGGACTCTACACCTGTCCTTGTTGAACCTCATCAGATTTCTTGTGGCCCAATCCTCCAATTTGTCTAAGTCACTCTGGACTCTATCCCTGCCCTCCAGCGTATCGATGTCTCCCCCTAGCTTAGTGTCATCCGCAAACTTGCTGAGGGTGCAATTCATCCCCTCATCCAGGTCATTAATAAAGATGTTGAACAAAACCAGTCCTAGAACCGAACCTTTGCGCACTCTGCTAGAAACCGACCACCATCCTGACATCGAGCCATTGATCACTACCCGCTGGGCCCGACCTTCCAGTCAGCTTTCTATCCATCCTACCATCCATTTATCCAATCCACATTCCCTTAACTTGATGGAAAGAATATTGTGGGAGACCGTATCAAAAGCCTTGCTAAAGTCAAGGTATATCACATCCACTGACTTTCCCATATCCACAGAGCCAGTTACCTCATCATAGAAGCTAATCAGTTTGGTTGGCACAACATGCTAGACTGAAAAACTAGAATGATACAAAATTAACATGATCTGCATCAAAAAGATTAAAAGTTGCCTAACATAAAGTTCTCTAACTGTAAGCAGGGTATCCTCACTGATTGTGCTTCCAGTGGGATCCTTTAGTCCATGTCTACACTAGAAAACTATTTTGAAATATCTAAATTCGATTTAACTCCTGATTTTGCAAAATCGAAATAGTGTGTTCCCACTGTGGAAAATCCTCAAAATTAGTCCAAGGCAGGCTCCATTAATGTGGATACGCTACTTCGACTTAGAGCCCCAGGAAGCACTGGGGTGTAATTAGTATGAATTACTCGGGGGTTATTTTGAAATAGCAGCACCGGAGTGTCCACACTAATGCTATTTTGAAATACTATTTTGAAATTAGTGTTATTCCCCAAGAAAACCAGGAGTATAGATTTCAAAATAAGCAGCCTCTTATTTCAAAATAACAGGCTTAGTAGTGTGGATGCTCTGCTTATAAATTCGACCTAAGGGGGGTTATTTCTAAATAAAGTCATAGTGTAGAGCAGGGCTTAGTTCCTAGTCCTATGCTAATTAACGTTTTTATCAGTGAGCCGGAAGAAGACACAAATCCACCACCAATAAAGTCTGAAGATGACACAAAAATTGGGGAAGTGGTAAAGAGGGCAGTGCAAGCACAAAATGCATGTTTAATATGTATTTACATATCAATGTACATAGTTATGAACAAAAAATATAGGTCACACTTACAGAACAGGGGACTTTTCTATCCTGGGAAACTGATTTTGCCAAAGATTTGCAGCTGGCAACCACTAATAAGCTGAATATGAGCCCCCCAATGTGATGCTGTGGCCAAACAGTGTTGATATGGCCTTTGGGTGCACAAATAGGGAACTCTCAAGCAGGAGAGAAGAGGTTATTTTATCTCTATATTTGGTATTTGTGCAACTGCTTCTGGAAAATGTATCCCGTTCTTGTGCCTGCAGTTCAAAAAGGAGGTAGCAAAATTTGAGCCAGAAGAATGATTAAACATGACTGATTAACTTCAGAAGCTCAATCTATTTTAACAAACAGAAGTTTAAGAGGATCAGCCTGTAAAATTGGGTGTAGGGAATAAACACTTAATAAGGGGCTCTTCAGTGAAGCAGAGGAACATCATGAAATGGCTGGAAGCTGGAACTAGCCAAATTCAGAGTGGAAATAAGGTGTACATGTTGAACCCTGAGAGTAATTAACCAATGGAACAACATACTAAGGGTTATGGTGGATTCTCCATCACTGAAAATTTTAAATGAAGAGTGGATTTTTTTTCCCTAAAAGATATGCTCTAGGGATTATTTTGGGGGAAGTTCTGTGTTATACATGGAGTCGGACTAAATGTCACTCTGGTCTCAGAATCTATGAATAAAACCCTCTCCTAAGCACATTAACAAACAATACTCTCCCACTCACAAGCAAGGAGTCCTCACACAACCACAAAACCCCCACGTTTATTAAGAGGAGAGGGAGCATTGTATTAATGAGACAATACCACGCAAGCTGTAAGTCAAGGTACTGCTTCACAGGAGTCCTTTGCCTCAGTCTCCAACCTGCAGGATGAAAATGCAGCAGAAGAATGTTCCTTTAACACACTCCTCCCTCTTCCCTCCTCTGCGCCACCTGACAGTTTGTTGTCCAAGGTCAGCAAAAACCCAAAGAACCTGCCTCTGGCACTTCAGCCCCTCCCTTCCCCAACCCTCTACCCCACACTCCTGCCCTGCAACTCCACATGTGCCCATAGCCCCTCTCAGATCTGATGCCCCAATCTCCTGCCTGAGATCACAATCCCCTACTATGCTAGGTCACATCGCAAAACCCTGCACCCGGTTCCCTTCCCTAGGTCACATCTATCTCCTTTGCCCAAACTCCCTCCCAGACCCCATTCTCCCTCCTGTACTCCAATCCCTCACCCTAAGCTCCTTTCTGCACCTAACCTCCATCCCAGATCCTGAACCTCCTCCATTAATACCATGGAAGAGTGCAGCCCTCAACCACTTTCCAAAATCTTGGAGGTGGCCCCCATCAAAAATGAGTGCCCACCCCTGCACTAAGGGCATGTCTACACTACACAGAAAATCAATGCTGCAGCGGTTGATTTTCTGGGGTTTGATTTAGCAGGTATAATATAGACTAAGGATGTTAAATATCGACTAACTGACTAATCGAATAGTCGATGCATTTTGCATTGACTATTCAATTAGTTGATAAGGCAAGTCTGCCTTTGAAGTGTAGCAACATCCCTAGGGTGAAGGGTGAAAGTGCTATGTGAAGCCCGGGATCAGCAGGGGACTCCAGCTGATCCTGGACTCCACGCAGCGCAGCCGCTTTGAAATGCCGCATGCAGCCTGATGCCGGGTTCCCCGTGGCATTTCAAAGCGGCAGTGCTGCATGGAGCCCGGGATCAGCTGGGAACTCCTCTGCTGATCCCAGGATCCATGCAGTGCTGCCACTTCGAAATGCCATGAGGAGCCTGACATTGGGCTTCCCATGGAGTTTCAAAGGGCAGTGCCACACACAGCCCGGGACTAGTAGGGGAGTCCCCAGCTGATCCTGGGCTCCACCCGGCACTGCCACTTTGAAATGCTGGGTGCAGCCTGGGGACACCCCAGCTGGCCCCAAGCTGCTCATGGCACTTCAAAGTGGTCTGGCCCCAGGCTTCAAGCAGTGCTGCCACTTTGAAGTACCTCCTCCACCCTCCCCCCCCCTTGCTGCCTCTTTCTGATAGAGGCAGCAAGGGGGGAGAATTGACTAGTCGACTAGTCCTTCACATCCCTAATATAGACCCACTAGATTTATTTCAAAGGGCACCCCTATTGGTGTTGGTACTCTTACTCCTTGTGAGGAGTAAGGGAAGCTGACAGGAGCATTTGCTCCTGTCGACCTCCTGCTGTTTGGGTGGGGATTTAAGATATGTCGACTCAGCTACGTAATTTATGTAGCTGGAGTTGCATATCTTACTTCAACCTTCCCATGGAGTGTAGATGAGGCCTAAGAGTGTGCAGAAGTGCCTTTGAATTGGGTGAGGCTATGATGATCATTATTAAATAGTTTTAATTACTGATAGTTCTGTAAATAGCACAGATAAAAAGAATCTCTAAGGCAACCCAAATATACAGATTATAATGTACATACCATGGGAAACCTTGTTAATGATCATCTACCTAAAGCACCATCCCATAAGAATAAACAGACCAATGGCCTATCTGAACAGTCATCATTTGGCACACCTCTAGTAGGCATAAGATTACAGCAGATGCTACAAGGTCCTTTTGCCATCACCAGAGGGAGCTGACGCATGGGCTTTACACCACCTAGATCTACTGACATTGGCAGAATGGTGATTCAGCAATTATGACCTAGTATACTTTTTTTGTTCAAGCAGGGCAATGGGAAGTTCATTCACATTGATTTGCCTCAAACTGGCAATATTTGACACTGACAGTACTGCGCTCTCCTCTGTTGCAGTGTTGTTCCCGAGGCAAAAAAACCTCTTTCATGCTCAGCAATGCTGCGCAGAAAACTCTGCATGCATATTATATGATGTTTCAAGTCCTCAGTTGCACTGTTAGTGTTTTCTACGTAGTCACTCATTACACTATGTTCAGTATTTGCGCCGAAGCTTAGATTTGATGGCCATTTAATTGAATCTTAGATGCTGAGAGCTGCTGAGCTGTCATCTCTGGTTGAAGGTGTTTTTTTATATTGTTAATGGGGCCTAAATAAGCTACCCAACAGTGGTACTATTCCTCTGGGGATCTACATATCCCTAGTCTCTGCTTCAGGCCTTTGTGTCCTTTGCCTTAGGCTTAGGTCAGGGCTATCAGGCAGAGGGGGCAGGGAGTCCAGCCAACTTCTATAGCTGTGAGCTGAGGTGGAAAGGGAGGATGGAGAACTGGGACCTATCCATTCCTAGAACGATGAGAACTCACGCTGCCTTAGGCCATGTCTACACTACAGAGAAGATCGAAGCAGCCGCAGTCGATCTTCTGGGGTTCGAATTAGTGGGTCTAGTGAAGGCATGCTAATTTGAACTGAGAGGGCATGCCTATCGATGCCGGTAGTCCTGCTTCTATGAGGAGTAAGGGAAGTCGAAGGGAGAATGTGCTTCCTTCAACCTCCCGCGGCGTGGACTGTGCCAAAATTCGAGTTAAGCTACACAATTAACATAGCTGAAGTTGCATATCTTAATTCAAACTTATCCCCTAGTGTAGACCAAGGGTAAGAGCCCAGACATTGGGGGGGGGAGAGGGAGGAAGGGAGAGAGAGCTCCCTCCATCCTTCTTAGCTAGTGCTCCCGCACAGCCAACAAGTGGGGCATCAAGGAAGAGGCAACCAATGGCACTGCTCTCACTACCTGCTCAGGTTTGACCCCATGGTCCCTCCAGCATGCTGGGATGATGCTGGGGCCAAAATTGAGAAGGGCTGCAACTCCTATGCAGCAGGTCACAATGCCATTCACTCCACTTTGACCTCATTTCCCCTTAACCCATCCTGCTAGGGGAGCACTGGGGGCCAAAGCTGAGCAGTGCTTCACCCACCTCCCCAGACAGTCTCAGGGATGCTCCAAACAAATAAATGGACTTCTGTTCCAGAGACTGTGCCAGATGTGCCCTGCCTACCCCAGCAGGCCAGGCACGCAGTGAGGAAAAGGAAACAATTAATCCAGTCACTGAACTTCCAAAACTGTCAACGCTGAGAAGCAGAATCATAGTTCCTTGTGACAGAACAGGAAGCTAACAGGGGAGCCAGGGTTTGGATCACTCAGGCACCACTCAGGCCCTGGGAGCAGGTGAATTGGTGCCATGCCCCTCATGAGCTGTTCAGGCTGGGAGGGCCAATGAACTAGATGGAGCCTGAGAGATTACTGTGGGGGGTGGGGATGCCTACGGTAGGGACAGAGCATGCCCCATTAGTGTCCCTAGTAACAGAGTTGATGCCTATTTGATATGAAAAAGCCCCAGGAAACCACTTAAGCAGTGAAACCAACAGAGACACATGTGCTGCCCCCGATAGCTCTACCATTCCAGGCTACTCTCATGTGAACATATTTTAGGCTATGCCACTCCCCTGCAATGTGACTCCTGCTCCTGGGTGTTGTCCTCTCAAACTAACCAGGACTACATCCCTCTGGTAGTGTAAAGGGACCTGGTGTGGGATAAGTATAGTTACACCTCTTTTGAGCCTGTTTGCAATGCCAAGGAAATATAAAGGGGGCCTTAGTGTAAATGAAAATAAGTCCATACGTTACTACTGTCTTAAAGTTTTGCTAATTAGAACTATACTAAATAGAGCTGGTTAAAATATTTCCCACCCCTCCCACTAACATGTGGGGGGGGGGAGGATGAAAACATATGGAAGTATTGAGCATTTTTCAGTTTTTGAGGAAAAACAGAATTTTAGCAAACACCGTCATTTAGTCAAAAATGAGTTTTCTGCTGAAAAAGATTTTGATGGAAATGTTTTGACTAACTAACAAGGTGCTGAACAGCCTCAACACAGGGCAAGGAAAGGAACCCAGTTCCTTACCACCCTACCCTGATTCCATCTCCAATTTCAGAACTTTATCTTACAGCATGAGAGTGGGTGTTTGATCAAGTAACTTCTAGAGTTAGTATCCATGCACTTCACACCCCCAAAAATGGAATGGCATAAAATGGGCAGGAAACCCTGCAGACCATGCAGGAGATAATAGGGACCATCCTGGCCATCAGTACAGTTCCTCTGATTTAGGGGGATGGCCTCCTCCTTCTATTCTCCTCCGCCACAATTTTGATCAAGCAAGAGGAAGGCCCAATGAGTTACTCTTCTGTAACACTTTTGTAGGGATCCATTTTGGAGCTGTCAGCCAGGACACCATCAGACTGCACAGCTCCTTCAACATTGTCTTGCCTATCAGGCATTAAGCTACAGGAAAAACCTGCTCTGTTGCCATAGATGGCAGCTGGGTGGGGATGAAGCCATTTCTGAGGGTGGTGTGGGGGTGGGACTAGAACTCTGCAACCTAATCTGTTACTTTGTATAGCGCTGGCTCACTTCATTTTAGGAGCTTGGTCTCTTTTGTAGACTCAGAAGATGCTTCTTTCAAGCCCTGGACATCAACAACAAATGCTACTCCTTCTGCCTCAGTTACAGTATGACTGTGGTTGCTGACAGAAACAGTAGTTGATGACATGTTTAAGATGTGATCATCAAAGGTGGAGCTAGCTGCAGGAGACTGTCTCTGTCATTAGAAGTAAAGTGGAGTCTTTAGAGACTGACTTCCGGCTATAGAGTTGCATGTTTACAATTTAGAAAATTCCTCCTCAGGTCCCCCAGAGTTATTTTTAACAAAAGGCTAAGTGTACTATCACACGGTAGAGGGTTTAGAGAATAACTGAAGGATTAGCCAGTTGTTTAATGCAAGATGAAACAAACTTTTTTAAAATGACCAGACAATTAACTTTTCCCTGGCTTTTGTTTTGTCTCATGAATTTATTGTAATGAGGTTAACAAAAGCAGCAGCTAACTAGTTCGAACCTGTATAGTTGCCTCTTTCAAGCTACATGCTTCAGCTAAGTAATAGTCTAATCAGATAGCTTTCTCTTCTGCATATTTGAAAGTCTAAAATTAGATTAATTGATGAGAGAGCTTACTTTTAACATTGACTGAAGTACTGGTAAATGGATAATAAAATCAATTTTTTTTTACAATATTTTGAAAGTCTCTGCTTTTCCAAAGGCGAGACAGGAGCTTATTATAGTCACATTGGTTAAAAGAAAAATGCCAGATATCAGAATCAGAAGTAGGTTGAGTGTCATTATTCTCTTCAAATATATCATATTTCTTATTTGTAAAACTCAGAAGAAACTGAGGCTGTGTGTGCACAGCGCTTTATGTTGGCAGGAGAAGGTCTCCCATCAACATCGCTTCTGCCATTAGCAGAAGTGGTTTTATTATGCAAATAATATATTATGCCAGAGCTCTCTCCCGTCGGCATAGATTGTCTTCAATAGATGTTCTGTAGCAGTGCCTCTGCATTGGTACAGCAGTGCCGCCACAGCACTGTACTTGTAGACATGCCCTACTTTCATCTGAAAGAATGCCAACAAGTTATTATCAGTCAGGTAGTAGCAGGTCAGAGTACCTGGGATTCAAAATTGTCATCACATGACAATTCTGACTTTCACCTGATATCACCTTAAAGGTCTGAGTGATAGGGATATTAGCATGTAGTCGTTTACACTATTAACCCCTAAGCCCAGGCTCATTGGTTAATCCTAATGGTTACATGCACACACACCCCTTGCTGCCTCTGTACCAGAGACAGCAAGAGGGGGAGGTGGGAGCTGGTGCCCATGGGGATCCAGCTTTTAAGCTGGCTCCCTGTGTGCACCTGCTCCTGCAGAGTCGCCTCCCTCTCCCCACTGCCTCCCCCAGAGGCAGCAACATGGAGGGGCAGGCAGGAGCTGGTGCTCAGGGGGAGCCAGCTTAAAAGCTGGGTCCCCACAAGCACCAGCTCCTGTGGAGCCACCTGCTCCCTGTGCTGCTGCCTCTAATAGAGAGGCAGCAACACTGGGTGGGGAGCAGGTGGGAGATGGTACCTGCAGGAAGCTGGCTTTCAAGCTGGCTCCCGGCATGTACTGGCTCCTGCGGAACTGCTTCCTTTCCCCTCCCCTGCCCCCCACAATACTGCCTCTGCACTCGCTTGGCCCCCTGCATGTAGATGTGTAGCCACTGAAAAATTCAGGGGTTACAAGTTTACAAAAATAAACGTTTGCTAAGATCCCTACTGGGTGATAGTCCATATCATGTGAATAAAACAACACGGCCTCATTCACTGTGGGTGACATTTCTCCTATTTGAGTGTTTCAGTGATGAATAGTCACTGTGCTGGGCTTTGAACAGGAATGAATTTCATCTTGATTAAAAAACTGTTGTTGCCTATGAGCTGTTGATATAAATATCATATTCCTGGTACATAGGAGCTGGCAAAAGAATAACATCCTTGTGATGTTCTTGGGAAGAGGGCAATAGAGTTCTATAGAATTACTGGACATGAAACTCTTCCATTTCAATAAATATTAAGCTGCAAATTTTAATTTGACCTCAGGCATGCACATTTATTGTGTATGTGAAGTAAAAACTATGAATATGCTCTCGAGTATATAAGCATGCTAGAGAGCCTGAAATAATTTAGTTGACATGGCCTTAAAACAGATCTCTGACAGCCTTCAGCCATTCTAGTCTATTTGTAATTAAACAACATCAAAGCAAATAAATCTTACAGAATGGTTAGGAGAATGAGATTAAACTAATTAAAAACAAAGCCACGGATTCCTTTAAAAATGATTTGAATTAATCCCTTTGCTTTATCTGTAACTATAAATAGTGGCATTTTCCATTTCTTGTAGCTGCAGTAAATGACTAAACTAGAAATGACACAGAATGACCCTTATTTTCATGAGATTACTGTAGCAGGAATTGCCTTTTCATAGTTCAACTGTCATTTTGTCCTGTGTAAACACAATAAACACTTTAACAGAAAGGTGGAACTACTGAAGTAAATCTAACAGAGATCAGTTACTCTCTGGCCCTGCTGGCCAAAACACAGAGGAAAACAAAACCACTTGAAGTGTTTTCTGATGTTCTTTATGAACGACACTGTTTAAAAATAAATTTTATCTGGAAGAAAAGAAAAATACTCACGCAAAACATTTCTCATTTTTAATCAAAGCACAAAACTGTAGTATTTAATTTCCACCTTGCCATCAACATTTTACTACAGCACTGAACACAACAGACTGAATTAAAAAATAATATAACGCCAATAACTTGAAGACTTGCGTGCGACACATTTGACCTTGGTTACTTATTACACGGACGAGGATGGCTTCCTTATTCAGGAATGTTAGAAAGTTGCCCAGGGCAGCAGACATCCCACAGCTTGTCATGGGCATTGAGCAGAGCTAATCTAGATATGTAGCCTGACGAGCCTCTCCGCTGCATTCCTTGCATTAGAGCTGTTCTACTTAACAGAACAATCTTGGTGAATGACTGAAAGAGCTGGTAGTTGCGTTGCCTAGGCAATACCCCAGGGCCTGTCAGGGCACGTCTCCCTAGATGCAGGTCTCTGCTGATATGTTTATCTCAGAGATAATGGTGCTTTGGCCCTCCAGCCAATGCATATAATTTTGTTACTGTTCAAAGGAAACCAAGAACCAAAAAAACACAACTCAAAGAGGAGCCAACCCTTGAACCTTCAGTGGAACCTGACTCTTGGATTCATGGTGTCTCTCCATGCTCTTGCTTATCCCCAGGATCTGGTTGTCCTTTTCAGCAAGGGTTTATCCAGCTGGCAAGCCAGTTCAGTCTTTGAGCTGCAACCAGAGCTCTGTTCTACTGCCTGATCAGCTCTGAACTGGGCTAGTTCTCCTTGTAGCTCACTTGTCCAAGCCTGCAGGTGTCATAGGGTAGGGTTCACCTGCTCCACAGGTTTTCCTTAATCCTCTCCTTGGCAGAAGAGAGAGTCTGTCAGTTTCTTTAATTCCCTCATTGTCAGGTACTTGCCAGGGTCTCTAACTCCCTCATTATCAGAATCAACATGGATACAATCCAGACCTAACATTCATGTTCAAAGACCAAGTGGTAACACGCTCATTGTATCACATTTAATACTATCAGCTTTTCCAAACTGGCAACCCAGGCCTGTAATGATACATAGGCATCAAAGTCCCAGGGTTGTTTTTTTTTTTCTGAAACAGGTACCATGATGGAATTTTGCTAAAGTTGATGGGGATGCCTGCAAGCAAACTGTTGAGAAAACTGTTGTAAGGATTCTAGCAAGACTGGAATGTTATCAGAGTTCCAAAAAGTAGCAGGAAAGAACATTCCTGAGGCTTCTGGAAAAAAAAGACACTCCCTGCTGGAGAAGAGAGACACGGGAGTTGTTCCAGCAATACAACGAGACCTGGAGCTCTCAAACTGCAAAGATGCTGCTACACTCCCTTGACATAGCAAGAAGCCAGTGTGTGCTTGACTGAGTGCAAAACCTTCATTTTACATATTCAAGCTGTCGAGCCTGGACACTCCTGCAACTCCTGGCTGCTAATCCCACAGAGTATCGGCCACCAAAAATCTGGCCAAACTCAATAGCCTCCAAACAGGTGGAGAATACAAAAGGGCCACTTGATAAATATACAAGGGGAGAAGTGTGTCAACAACTCAACAAGACACTTACATCAAACCTCTGAGGAAAACCTTCTGGCATCAGTATTTAGGAAGTAAAAGAAAGACTTGCTGTAATGAAAAAAATTGGAAGGCTGTGGGACCTGATGGTATTCCACCAGAATTCTTCCATCATCTTGGCCCCAAAAGACTCCAGTGGCTAGCAGCATTATACTCTACTACTTTAAGGACAGTATAAACCCTGAGGCATGGCATGAGACAATGGTAATTGCCATTCCAAAACCTGGAAAGCCCAAAAATGAAGCAGAAAGCTCTGGGCCAATTTCTCTGCTATGCACAACCTATAAACTTCTTGAACACATCATCCTCAAAAGAATATATTCTTATACCCTTTTACTGAGCCAATTATCCCTGTCAAACAAGCAGACTGCCAGCCAAAAGAGAGTTGTGACTATGTTCTCGCACTCAGAACTCACATTGAGGCTGGCTAAAAGAACCGCTAAAGACTGGCACAATATTTGTCTATTTGTCACCTGCATATGATACTCTCTGGATTAAGGGCCTTTTGCTGAGACTTGCTAAAATTTTACCTTCTTACTAAATACTTCATGTGCTGTGGACCATGCTGAGTAACAATACTATGTATTTATCCAGATAATAAGACCAGCTCACCCCTTATCATAAACAATGAGTTAACACAAGGCTCTGTACCTTATCCAGCTCTTTAAAAATATTTACATAAGTGAGAAACCTACAACTAAATCATGAAAATTTCATATGCAGATGATTTTGCCATGATAATCCAAGCACCAACCCTCCATGACATTGAAAAAACATAGTTTGGACCTCCAAACTATGCAACAATACTTCCAGAATGGGAAGCTCAAACTAAGCCCTGAAAAAACAATGGTAAGTGCATTTCATCTTAATAATAGAAGTGCCAAAACACACTGAAAGAAGCTTTCTGTGGTAAAAATGTGTGACACGATTGTGCTCCAACATATCTCAGAGTGAACTCTACCACACCCTCATTTTCCACAATCATGTTGAGAAGGTAGCTGCAAATATAAAAATCATGGGCTAACTAACTACAGTGAAACCTTTTTGTTATCCAGCACTCTGTTAACCAGAAAATGTTGTTAACTGGCATTGCCCCCAGCCACAATACTGTCACATCTTCTGGCATACAGGCCTGTCTTGGTTTACCATGATTGGCTTAACAATTTTTTATTTAAGAAGTACTAATAATCTTTAACTCAAAATAGAAATGTGAGACCAACTGCCTCACATTACAAAACTACCAATATTAAAAACGTAAGTTTTACTATTATTGTCCATTGGTTTTTCCTAGTTTGATGGGACCACAGATAACCAGAATTTTTAGAATACCGGAATGCCCTAATCCTCGAGTGCGCCAGATAACGAAAAGGTTTCACTGTAGTTGGCCCTTGATTTTTATCTTTGTAGCTACCTTCTCAAGATAATAACACAGGTTTTACAACCTGGGGTGCATCAGCATCAGTGTTGTGAATATCTGCAATAACACTTGTATATTCAGTAGGGCTACATCTATACTGCAGCACTATTTTGGGATACCAGGGTCTCCTGAAATAGCTATCCTGGGTTTAACAGCAAGCCCGTTATTTCAAAATATAACGGGCTTGCTATTCCGTAAACCTCATTCCATGAGGAGTAAGGGACATTTCAGAACAACTGTGTAGACAGCGCCAAATTATGAAATAAGCTATTTCAAAAGAACCTTGAAATAAGATATGCAATTTGCGTAGCTCAAATTCCATATATTATTTTGACCTCCAGTGCAGTGTAGATACACCCCAGCTGACCATTGTGCATCAGTATGGAGCAGATGCAGCCATACGCAGCTTGTGAATAGCCGGATGAATACAGTGATGCTGTGCATCATGGGAACCTCTTTAAGGTGACTCCAACACCATGACTATGTGTTCTAACATCACTCACCTACCAATACACTAAACTTCTGTGACAATCTGTGAAGCCCAGTGAATCTATGAAAACAGATGTCTTTCTATCCACCAAGACCTTGACAATGCTGCCCCACTTTAATAAGGCTTTTGATATTGTCTCATATGACCGTCTCAGAAAATAGGGAAATACAACCTAGATGGAGCTACTATAATGTAGGTGCATAACTGGTTGGATAACCATTCCCAGAGAGTAATTATCAATGGTTCACAGTTATTCTGGAAGGGCATAACAAGAAGGTTTCTGCAGGGATCAGTTCTGTACAATATCTTCATCAATAATTTAAATAATGGCATAAAGTTTGTGGATGACACCAATTTGGGAGCAGTTGCAAATGCTTTGGAGTATAGGATTATAATTCAAAATTATCTGGACAAACTGAAGAAATGGTCTGAGGTAAATAAGATGAAATTCAATAAGGAAAAATGCAAAGTACACCTCTTCTGAAGGAAAAATGGCTACCTAGGAAGAAATACTGAGGAAAGAGATCTTGGGGTCACAGAGGTCCACAAGCTAAATATGAGTCAACAGTGTGACATTGCTGCAGAAAAACAAACATTCTGGGAGGAGTGTTGTAAGCAAGACACAAGAAGTAATTCTTTTGCCCTACTCTGTGCTGATTAGGCCTCAACTAGTGTCTTGTTTCCAGTTCTGGACACCACATTTTAAAGATGTGGATCAATTGGAGAAAATCCAGGGTATGTCTACACTTGCACCCTAGTTCGGACTAGGAATGAAAATGCAGGCATTCAAAATTGCTAATGAAGCAGGGATTTAAATATCCCGCACTTCATTAGCAAGATCTTGCTGGTTTACTCTCAAAAAATGAGGAGTAACGTTAGTTCGAACCAAGTGGTTTGGTTCGAACTAACGCATCCCGGCGCGCACTTTCACTTTCGAA
Source organism: Pelochelys cantorii (assembly GCA_032595735.1). Lineage (NCBI taxonomy): Eukaryota > Metazoa > Chordata > Testudines > Trionychidae > Pelochelys > Pelochelys cantorii. Next base: position 58,657,416 of record CM064328.1, on the reverse strand, counting down.
TCAGCTGTGATTCGAACTAGAGCGCCAGCGAGTTCTTGCTAATGAAGCGCAGGATATTTAAATCCCTGCTTCATTAGCAATTTCGAATGCCTGCATTTGCATCCCTAGTCTAAACTAGGGTGCAAGTATAGACATACCCCCAGAGAAGGGCAATAAAAAATGAAAACATGACCTCTGAGGGAAGCCTGAAAGAATTGGCCTTATTTAGTCTGAAAAAGAGAAGACTGAGAGGGGACATGACAGCAGCTTTCAATTACCTAAAAGGGTGTTACAAGGAGGAGAGAGAAAAAATATTCTCCTTAACCTCTCATGATACGACAAGAAGCAATGGGCTTAAATTGCAGTAAGGGAGGTTTAGGTTGGACATGAGGAAAAACGTCCTAATTTTCAGAGTGGTTAAGCACTGGAATAAATTGCTTAGGCAGGACGTGGAATCTCCATCACTGGAGATATTTAAGAGCAGGTTAGACAAACACCTGCCAGGGATTGGCTAGATAGTGCTTGGTCCTGCCATGAATGCTGGGTACTGGACTTGATGACCTCTTGAAGTCTCTTCCAGATCTATAGTTCTATTTCACAGCATATTTCTTTCTTATCTCTTGGTCCTTAACTTTTGCAGCCCCTGGATTTCCTCTTACTGCTCTGTATCATTCCAGTTAATGGATTACATTCTCTTTTTAGTTTATTTTTAGTTTATATTTCATCTGATCCCCCTAAACTATCCATTAAGGCCATACTTCGATTTCCTATGAAAAACATATGCTGAGGGCTATTTATTTTAATAGCTGTGCATTTGCATCCAGAATATTTTATTTGTTTCTTAGATAAATCCTGCACACGTGTTCAAGAGCAACTTTTGCAGTTTTACATACTATTTCAAAGTGTTATTACTCATAATCTGGTTATAAAATCATGGTATAGCAAATATATCTTCACAAGAGAAGCGTCCACAGCTTTGGATGACATTTGGTAATGTTATTCATAGAAAACTGTGGAGAAGAAAAGGATCACCCCCCTAGCAGACCTATTAAATATTTTTAAGCTAACAGATCCATTTAAATAATTTATGGTTTCTGTTGCTAGACACAGCAATGTTAAGGACTAAAATTGCACACTGGTATCCACTTATTATTCTGCTGTCTCCTATAATCTTTGTATTTGCACTTTTTACTCAGCAACTGTAAGCCTTTTAAATTGTATTTGTATCAAAGTATATTTCCAAATCTCTTTATATTCTTTATAAAGAATATAAAGGAATATATCTTTATATTCCTCTGAGTTTAGGAAAGATGTGGATATACTGGAGAAAGTCCAGAGAAGGGCAACAAAAATGATTAAAGATCTAGAAAACATGACCTCTTAGGGAAGATGGAAAGAATTGGGTTTATTTAGTCTGGAAAAGAGAAGACAGAGAGGGGACATGATAACGATTTTCATGTACCTAAAAGGTTGTTACAAGGAGGAGGGAGAAAAATTATTCTCCTAAACCTCTGAGGATAAGACAAGAAATCCTTTGAGTTAAAGAAAATAGTCTTTAATACTTAAATTCATACTAGGAAGTGTATTTTCTTATGTTATTTGCTATGAAGTCACTATAAATATAGTAAATTAATAAGAAAAATAAATTACTAGATGTTTCCATAGATGGATGGTAAAGGTTTTGTACCTTTATTTTTATGTAAAGCAGCTACTCTAAAGGAATAAATTGCTAAGAGCATTGAGAAATATAGAATATATATTGATGATAGCTTCATTATTAAGGGAATTATATAAGACTGGAAAGTTAAGTCTCAGCTACACATCACTGTCTGAATATATTCTCTCTTCATGGATATACACACATAAGAAGATTTAGAGTTTCCTAACAAACCAGATGAATTCTTCCCAATATCATAAGCAAACTACTTTCATTAAAATGAACAAGAAGTCACCGTCAATAGCAGATTATATGCACCTTTGGAGTTGTTACATATTACCAAACATGCAAGTATGATTTCCCGTTTCTCTTGCATGTGAAGAAAAGGCATATATACAGACAAAGTACCTTATTTACATTTTAGAAAACAGTCCCTAAACTAAAAAAAATATATATTCTCTTCAGATATAGTCTTACTACAAGTTTTACCTGATGTTGCTCGGGTCCTTAACTCAAAGAAGTTTTGTTTTTCTTCATTTAAATCATTGCTCTGGGGTGGGGTGGAGGATGAGAGGTTCAATATGCAGGCTGCCCCTTGGAGAGAGGATAATCCCTGCCCTGTCTCACAGCAGCAGCTTGGGGACCAAGTGAGACATGCCTGTCCATGGCTGCTGCACCTGCAGCAGGCACAGCTGGGAGAGGGGTGCATTTCTCCCAGCTGGGGGAAAGACAGACAGACACAGACAAACAGACACACAAACTCTCTGAAATATATAGTAGATAACTGTCCCTTTCTCTAGTCCTGCCCCCCACTGGCCCAATGGGATTATAGCTTTCTTTGTCCCCATCTCTGGCCCCTTGCTGCCCCCTGTGGTCATTCTGCAGCATAACTCCCTCCTACCAGACCCCTCCTTTTCCATTTGATGAGAAACAATAACATTCCAGGCACATTCCATTATCCTGGCACAACCAAACCCTGACATTGCTTTAAATTATGATAAGAGGAATCTGCATACCAAAGTTGGTGGTCCTAGCTTTTACCATTTAGGAGGAGTTCTTGAATAAATGGATTCACAGATGAACAGACAGACAGGGAGATGCACATTTCTAAAATATATAGTAGGATTTGGAAGTATTGATTCTAAAATGTAACTACGAGTGCCCATATTCTGGGCTCTGCCAGGTCCATATAAAACTTAATATATATAAATAATTATATGGAAAATATATTTAATATATATTGTAGTGGTCCCCCACTCTCCAGTGAGGAAGGCAGCCATTCTGCCTCACTGAGTCAGGTGGGCTTAGGTTGCACTAGCAGGGCCAAGCAGCAAGTAATCTGTAGCTCATCGCCTCCTAGCAGGGGCAAACAACTATTAACAGCCTGGAGTTCTAGTCCCATTGGGTACAGCAGAGAAGTAAGCAGCCTTTCCCTGGAATCTCCCATCTAGGGCTGATACCAATCAAGAGTCAGGTTCTGGCTCTCTAGGCAGAACTGATCAAAAACTTCTTTAGCCCACAGTCTCCTGGCTGGGGCAGGCAGCAATGAACAGTCTATAAGTGAAGTTCTGGCCCTCTGGGTCAGAGCAGGGAGCAGCCTTTAACCTATAGCACTGGTTTAAGGCAGACAGCACTGAGCAGTATAGGACTCTGGCCCCCTAGGCAGAGTAGAGAAATGGGACAGGATTTAGCCTAAGGCTCCTAGCTAAGGCAGCCAACAAATGCACAGTCTGGGCCCACAGTCTCTTGACTGGGGCAAGACAGAGTACAGGCCTTCTGACCTAGGGGTGACTAGGTTGCCTTCCCAAGGATGGAGTTGGCAGCCAGATGAAGGGGGAGCCAGGCCCACCCTACACCAGGTCCCAGCCCAGGGAGCTAACAGTGATGGATGGTCCCACTACTGGGTCAGTGGGGATCCCAACAAAACACACTGACTCATACTCTGACAACAAAACTGGATTAAAATCAGGTTTCCCTGAGCAGTTTCCTACCATAGTCTAGGTGCAGGGCTCCACAGTCTAAGGATCTTCCATCTCCTTGAGGTCCAGGGTTGATAGCAGTCCTGGCAACTCCACTCTAGGATCAGTCAGTCTCCTCTGGATCAGGGCATTGTGCAGCATGTTTGCAGACCCAGAGTTCTGCAGCAGGCTGGAGACATCTGCCTCCTTCTATGGCTCCAACTCAACTGAGCCTCAGGACTCTCCCTTTATACCTCCTGCCCTGCCCCAAGTACTTCTAGTGAAGAGGTGGGGCAGGTTTGGCTTGGCCCACTGTGGGAGTATAGTGTTCCCTCATGCACAAGTCCAGAAGGTGGCCACTCCACCTCACAACAGTGTGCCATATATTAAAATAAGAAAGTGTGCATAAGGCTGCCCATGAATAATTCCACTTCAACCACACCCTCCTCAACCTTCTTAGAGAAGAGAGGAAAAACCAGGGTTTTGCAGCATGCCTAAATATTACAAAATTTGGGTTTTGGTGGACCAAAGAGGGAACTGAATTTCAAATGGAGGGCCATGGAGAGAATGCTCTGCTAACAGATCCCTTTCATTTACATTATGGGAGCTCCAACTCTGTCCCATCAGACTCTTTTTGGCATGTTGTGTATTCCTAGGGAAATAATTAAGAATCAGTCCCTGTAGTCTAAATAAATGTTGCCAAGCTGCAATTGAGGGGCAGAGATTCATAATCAGAGGGGAGAAGTCTTATCCCTTCTCCTTGTTGAGCCCACACATGAGAACGATGCAGCATCTAGTCCTAAATTAATGGACACAAATTGATGTTGAGAATGTTGTCAGGGCTAATCCAGTGTAACCCACATACCTTCTGGGTGGTACCTAGCTCACTTACAATGAGAGAGAATGAATTTGCTCTACAGCCTTAGCTGAGAGCCAGCTGGCTTTTAGTTCAAGCAGCAGAGGCTCAAAAGTGCTCAAGCAAGAAATACAAGAGCAGGTGGATATATCATAAGGAGAATGTGTCATAGAGGTAGATAGGAAAGTTGTATGTCTAACAGGTAAAAAACAACCAGGAAGACACAATGGAAAGGTGAAGTAATACAATAATTAGGAAAGGCACCAAACTGTTTTATGAGCAGGATTGCTTGAAAGTCTTTTGGTCTCTGTTGAGTGCCGCTGTAGAGAAACTCAATCACTGCAGCAGCTTTTAGAACACTTGTCCTTAAAATGCTTCCCTTTTATCAGCCCACCCCGCCCCCTCATGGGAGCCACGCCACCTCCCTACCCACCTCCCCCACCCCCGTCCACCACCTGGGATGGGAGGAAGGTGGGCCGATGCATGTACTTCAGCCTCCCTGGCCCGGAGCGTGAGGAGGGCGCATTCCACAGCTCCAGCCTCTCCGACCCTGGAACACAAGGAGGGTGCGTGGCACATGGCTCCAGCCCCCCCGACCCCAGAGCACAGGGAGGGCAGGCAACACACAGCTCCAGCCTCCCCAGCCTGGAGCCCGAGGAGGACACACGGCACATAGCTCCAGCCTCTCCAACCCCAGAGCATAGGGAGGGTAGGTTCTGGGGGCAGGGCCAGCCCACAACATTTTGGCACCTGAGGTGGGGAGCTCAAATGAAGCCCCCATGCCCCCTTGCTTGGGCCAAAACTTTGAAAGGTCTCAATTCTGCTTTCTTCCTGTTCTACTCCTCTCATGGCACTCCACCATCTCTGTGCATCTAGATCAGAGAGAATACATATGCACCATCAGCAGACACAATTTTCTATACTCTGGGTCCTACTGGTGCCCACCCACAGTCTGGCACCTGAGGTGGCCACCTCAGTTTGCCTCATGGTAAGGCCAGCCCTGTCTGGGGGCAGCAACGCTCCTTCCCCTGTATGCCTACAGTAGGCATTCTGGGGAGAGTCTGGGCTGGGCCAGGCTGGTGGTTTGGGAAGGCAAAGCCTTCCCCCGCCTATTATACTTCCCCCATGCCTTTTAGGCACAACAGAAGCCTGCTAGTCTTGTTCTGCTAAAAGGTAATTTTAGCATGATTGTTCCTTTATTGACTGTTTCAGAGGGCTCTGCAGCTTTTTAATATATGTATCTTGGCTTGATACCTGGAAGGAGTATTCATTTAACACAATTATGACTAAATCATTTTCACTGCATTTTGCTTTTTCGGGCAACAGAAGTCTGTACTTTTGAAAGCCCCATCCCCCTTCATCAGATACTTGTTAAAAGTGCTTCTCTGTATGTCTCCTTGGATGAGGTCTGTGCAGAGAAGTGTTGCTTAAATATGTGTTTCCTTATCTATTATTCTTTACAGCCTGGGAGCCCTGCAGTAAGAAGTTTGCCTTTAATTAAATGTAGATTGGTGCAATGGATTAACACAAGTTATAATCAGATACAATCAATTCTAGCTGCTAAAGATTCCTAAGGTCTTATTCTCTTCTCACTTTTCAAAGTATAATTACTGGAAATATATAGACTGGGATGAAATCATCTGTGTCAACTCATTTATATCCCTACATTTGAATAACTACTACTAAGGTGATATCCTGAAGTCAGTGGGAGTTTTGCTATATATTTCAATGTGGCTAGGATTTCACATCTAGATTCCACCCTTCCTAACTTCTTAGACCAGGAGGTCTATGCTAGCAAGTTACATGAATGTAGCTACATTTCCCAAGAGTGTGAAAAAGCCACATTCCAAAGAGTTGTAACTGTCCTGACCTAACACCTTGTGTAGATAGTGCTAAGTCAATGCAAAGTCAATAGTCCAGTGACCTAGCTACCACCTTTCAGGGAGATGAGTGACCTATGCTGACCAGAGAATTCCTCCGACTGACATAGGAAGGCTCTACTCTAAAGCACTATACAGCAGTGCTGCTGCAACTAGTGTTTTATGTGTGGCTATATCTTTAGAAACCCTGGGTAACACTCTGGCCTCCTGAAATAAATCACAAAACTCCCATTGATGTAACAGGGTAGGAGTTCCCTTTATGACACTATATTGAAGGTGCTAACTGATTCACCCACATTCTTGTCCTCTTCTACTCTTGTATTAGTGATTCATTTGCTAAAAGTATTTTGTACTGAATCAGGCGCTGTTCTTGAATTTGGTGAAACTAGTGAATGAGGTTAGAGTCACAGTGCACTGCCCAACCCTGAATAGATTCAGGAATGACATATTTATGCTTCCGATGAGGATCCCTTGGGGATTCCTCCACACACATAATTGACACTGGATCTCTTTGTTTTACTCATCATTACAATGAATTGACCCAAAAAGCTCATTTGAACACTTCCATTCATCTCTCTCCTGCCATGCTCAAAGATTGATTTTATTATTTCAGGCTGATTAGTGAAACTGACTTAATTTCACGTTCCTTTTTTTTAAAATTAACCTTATATTTTCTCAGAGCTGGATCCAAAGCTCACTGAAGGCAATGGGAGTCTTTCCATTAACTTCAATGGTATTTGAATCTGTCCTAAAAGTAGTTTGGTGGATATTACATAGTGTACAGTTTAAATAAATCACTGCAAATGCTTTAAGCAGGATGATAGCACAAATGATGTCCCTGGGAACAAACTAATGTATAAAGATAAATTGATACATGCAGTAAATCTACTTGCTTGATCATTTCCTTTTAGTATAAATACAGTCATTACCCTGCATCTTTCAACTCATATGCACAATTTAATGATCAGCATCACAGCTGCTACAAATGTCACAGAGAATCACGTTAAATATCTGAAGTGCTTGCCAATGTTTCAGTGCAGTGACTAAGGAGAATAACCTAGTTAACCTAATCAAACACACTTCAATGCTATCAGACTGATATAGAGAAGCTCTCCCTCGTACTCAATAAAGGGAGATCTGGGGCATAAACAAAGGTATGACATTTACTGCACTGTGGTAGGTTTAGTCACTTTGGGTATGTCTACACTACAGCGTTATTTCAAAATATCTTATTTCAAAATAGTTAATTCGAAATAAGTTATTTCGAAATAAAGCGTCTACACACAAAATGCATTTCAAAATAGCTTTTTGTTATTTTGAAATACTGCGTCCACACTGAGTAGACACTGATTCGGCTTTAAGGCCGGCTGGAACCAGGTCATGGTTAGGGATCAGGTAAAGAGTGGCTTTGTGTGGCTGTTGCCTGAGGCTATATGAGACCTGTGCTTAAAAGGACACTCCCCCCCACCCCTACCCCGGGCAGCCGGTTCTCAGGTGTCCCTCCTTGCTTGCCTGCCTCACTGTGGGACAGCAAACCATTTGTGTCTCAGAGTGCCCTGGTTGCCCTCACTCGGGACACCACAGGACTCTGCAACATGGAGCCAGAGCTGCCCCGGGCACTCTGGTGCTTCTTGTGGACGTGTTGCTATCAGCCTGGCTGCACTTGCTGCTGGCTACCATCTGGGAGGTCCATCGGGGGGCTGTCAGTGGGAGAGCGTCCACCTGAGGAGCACTCAAAGCCTCCCTGGTCTGCCCACTGGGGGCTTGTGCCTCATTCCTCCCTCACGTCCTTCCATGTACCCCTCCCTAGCCCCCCTTCCTAATGTCAAATAAAATACATGTATTTTCAAAAATATCAACTCTCTTTATTTAACAAAACTGGGGGCGGGGGGATGAAACTGTGAAGAGACTGGGGAATGGAGGCGGGAGAGGGGAGGAGAGAGGGTAGCAGAGGGGAGGGAGAAAACTGGGATGAGGGAGCCGGAAGGGGGAAGCAAAGGAAAGAAGGAGGGGGAAGCTCGGGGCTCAGGGTGGGGGTCTTGCTGGGCCAACTGTCTCCCAGCACGGCGGATGCGGGGGCCTCGGCGTCCCCAGGGGCATGGGGAGGAGGGTGTGGAGGTTGAGGTGGGAGGTGTGAAGACTGAGGAGGAGGGTGTGGAGGTTGAGGAGGGAGAGGCGGGAGGGGGCGAAGGAGTGGGAAGAGGAGCGGGAGCTGGGGAGGCAGCAGGCACTGGAGCGGCATGAGGCAGCACACTCTGCACCAGGGTCTGCAGATGGGCACAGATGGCGCGACCCTGGGTAAGCTGCTCCTGCCGGAGCTCCAAATCTAGTTCCACCCAGTGGTCGAGGGTGCGGTGCAGGGATCGTAGTGACCCCAGGTGATGCTCTCGGTACCCCTGCAGTGTTCGGCTGGTCCTCCTGCGGAGCCCTCATGTGCGGGAGCATGTCCCAGGCGGGGTGGTGCGCCCTTCATGTGCAGCTGGTGTGGCTGTAGAGAAAGAAGAGAAGTGGTCAGTTCTCCCTGGGGACACAGTGGATGAAGCCCAGCCCCCCTCTGTGAGGTGAGGATGACTGTGCCCTGCACTGTCAAAACCGAAGTGCTTGCACAGAGGCCATGGTCGGATTGTCTGGCTATCCCCGGGAGTGAGAGCTGCTCTGAGACCACACCTATGCCCCTGTGCTGTGTATAGTGTGGCCGAGGTAGGGGGGAGATTTCCCCTGCCTCTGTGTAGGGCTTGTGAAAGGAGGGCGTCCTGCTGTGTCCCGCCCTGGGGTCAGGAGCATGTCAGGTCTCTTCACACACGCATGTGACTATCAGGCCATCGCCCCTGTGTGGCATGCAGCTGGAGCCACGTGCCCAGGGGTGGCACGGCACATGTGTACAGGTTGCTGCGTGATCTGTTGTAAGCAAGGCCCACGGGCACAGTCCCTGGTCTCCCTCCCCAGTCCCCTGGGAAGGGGACAGTGATGGCACTTACATGGTGTGGCCTCCCCGGATGACCCTGGTGATTCCGCTGCTGGGACAGCTCAGGGGTCCGGCCGGCGTGGCACCCTCCGTGGCACCCTCCATGGCGGCTCTTCCTCTGCGCCCTGGTCAGGGCCCTCTGCTCCTGGCTCGCTGCCCCCTGGGCTGGCACGGACCGTCCCACCCCCAGGATGCGGTCCAGGGCCTTGAAATAGGGGCAGGTGTGTGCTCCTGTTGGGGAGCTGACCCGTGTGGCCCTGGCATATCCCTGCCTCAATTCTTTAATTTTCATGTGCACCTGTTCTTGGGTGCGCATGTGGCCTTTAGTGGTCATGGTGGCAGCTATGCGGCTGTAGATGGCCGCATTCCTCCATCTAGTGTGGAGATCATGGACGGTGGAGGCCTCCCCCCAAACCTCAGTGAGGTCCATGATCTCTGCACTAGTCCAGGATGGCGCCTGCCTTCTCCGGCCCCTGACTGGCTCTTGGGAGCTGGGAGACTGGGTGGTGGAGGGCTGGCTGGATCTGGCTGCCCGGCTCATTTTGGGGCCACTGTGTCAGGGTCAGTGACTGCTGGCTCTGTGCTTGCAGGCCTGTAGCTGGCACATGCAGTGTGGCCAGAGTCTACTCCTTTAAGGGCTCCGGGGCTGGGGGAGAGGAGAGGAGTTTTCCTGGTTTGATCCAGAGCAGCCACTAGGGCTCCCTGGGAAGGGCTGGAGGCCCCCTATTTTGAAATAAGCATCTACACAGTACTTATTTTGAATTAGCTATTTTGAATTTGGCATTATTCCTCGTAGAATGAGGTTTAACTAATTCAAATTAAGCGCCCTGCTATTTCGATTTTATTTCGAAATAGCGGTTTGCCTATATAGACGCTATTAAAGTTAATTCAAAATAACAGCTGTTATTTTGAATTAACTTTGATGTGTAGACATACCCTTAGTTCCAGTTTTTCCCTCAGTTATAAAGTTCACCCCATGAAATGGCGAGAAGACTTCGGCTTTGCAGCCTTCTTTTGCCATTTCAAATTGTCTCAGAAAGTGAAAGTTCAATATTCAAAGCATTAAAAAATCCTACAGTGAAAAGTGATTTTAGTAAATCTGTTGTGTGGTTAATCTAACTTGGAATCAAACTCTGTCCTACCTAGACCCCCCGTTTATAATCCCAAGGATCACATCACCTCTTTTGGCCAGTGCATCACACTGATTATATGGAGTTCCATACACACACTCTTATCAAGGTCAGATATGGATTTGTTGTTGACCAATATAGCTGAGTAACCTCTTTAAACAAGATTTGAACCAAGCAAATTGGTCATCTTTAGACAAAGCTGAAGATAGTTTAGCCTTGACCAATTTAGCTACTCCATTAAGAAAATGGAGCAATTCATCCTACAACACAGAAGTGCTTTAGTGTCTAAATTACTTTTAAAAATAGGATTTTGTAGCCTAAGGCATTTTGGCACTTTTGAAAGTTATGTTCAACATGATTTAGCACATTTGCTTCGTAAACAATAATCAGAGTAGTCACAGAATTGTCTCCCATGGTAATATTAACTTAAAATAGATGGTGAGATACTTTATTGGCACAGGAATTACAGTAAAAAAAGACCTGAAGTCTGATTCCCAGATTATGTTTCTACAACAGAAATTTAGAGTATTAAAAGGAGCAAACAAATCTAATTAAATCTATTCCTGGTTCTCCATCACCTTTCCATTGTTTGAATGCCATGAGTGTAATCTAATGTAAAAAATATATTTTGTTTACATGTAAATTAGTTATAGCATTCCTTCACTTCAAGCAATAACAGGTAAGTGGGAGAAAGAACTGGGAGTGCAGTTCTGTGAGGGTCAGTGCGGATATGAGGAAAGATACATAACGTTTGACCACATGTGCATTGAGATTGATATCTATGAATAGTGTTTTTGAAATTTTTTCACAAGATATATTAGATAATATTACACTTTAAAACACCCATGTTTTGACACACGTTTCATGTCCTGGAATTAGCCAGTATTGCAATGAACTAATAGAAAGGGTGTAATATTTAAGAGTATGCAGATTCCATTTGATAATTTTCTATGAGAGTTTCTTGTGGTGAAAACAAGATATATAATGGTTATCCCAAAAAATATTCATGAGAGAAAGCGAGAGAGAGAGAGAGAGAGAGGGACAAGGTATATAGTGCTTTCTTTCTCTTCCACCTTAGATCATGATCACGTGATGACCAGAGAGCAGAGGCAATGTATGAAGTTAGCATTTCTTGCAACGCGCAAGGCTGAAGGAAGGGTTAGTTCATACACAGGACACAGAGGCCAACACGGATGACTATGCTTGAGGAGTGGGAGGAGTGAGAAGGGGGAATGCATAATATTTCCTGCAATAGGGCATAGTGTGCTTTTCTGTAATACCAGGAACAACTCTGTCTGAATCATCCAGAATTCAGTTTGGTGTCCTGAGGCAACATAGGGCTGTACTTTAAGTAAAAAAAAATGTGAGTAGGTGCAGTTAACATAAAGCAGGAGGGAAAAGAGGGCAGAAATGAACACAGTCCAGAGAATTTCCAAAATCTGTGAAAATGGTACACAGTCTGGAAAATGGGATTTGGTTCCCTCCTGCCCTCTTTCCCATGCCATTTAATGTTAACTGCACCTCACAGTGTTTTTATTTAAGTACCAGAATTTTAAAAAAAACATTGATAGTGAAAAATACTGATAGTTCATGTTGTGTAAAATAAAGAACTCTGTGGAGAAGGGCGATGTCTTTAGATAACTATTTTAGCTACACCTATGATGAAACACATCAACAATTGCATGTCATGGTTGTTTTTATATATATAATGGACAATTATTTTGGTAAAGACTGAATTACTGTGTAATTTTGTGGGTTTTTTTTCCCAGTGACATATGGATGTCATTATCACAATCTGCAAGCAAGTGCACTTCTATCATCCTACTGTATTCATGGACTATTCCTAACTACAGCACAATACATCTCTTTGAAATACCGAATCAAAGGATAAAAGCTTCATTCACATTTCTTTACTGGCTCTCACGTCTTTGGATAAAACTGAAAAGTGAATGAGTGTTCTATAATTATTTATCTAACAACAACATAGTCCTCTGATTTTGTTACAGAAAATAAAGATATTATTTAAGCTTATCCTCTTGAAAAGGTATTTAGTGTTCACTTTATTTCCTTTTTCACTATCTTCCCTAAAAATTGAAAAATTTAATATTACTGAAAGTTGATTCCTCGATGTTTCTCTAACCGAAATGGTATTGGGTTTGTTCCTCTGAAACTGGTAAAACAGCCATGAAGATAAATAAGCTGACTAATGTTAGTTCATTAATAATGATCAATTTGATTAGAGGGCTGGAGCACATGACCTATGAGGAGAGACTGAGGGATTTGGGTTTGTTTAATCTGCAGAGGAGAAGAGTGAGGGGGTATTTGATAGCAGCCTTCAACTTCCTGAAGGGAGGTTTCAAAGAGGATGGAGAAAGGCTATTCTTAGTAGTGATGGATGGCAGAACAAGGAGCAATGGTCTCAAGTTACAGGGGGGAGGTCTAGGTTGGATATTAGGAAAAACTATTTCACTAGGAGGGTGGTGAAGCACTGGAATGGGTTACCTAGGAAGGTACTGGAATCTCCATCCCTAAAGGTTTTTAAGTCTCGGCTTGACAAAGCCCTGGCTGGGTTGATTTAATTGGGATTGGTCCTGCGTTGGGCACGGGGCTGAACTTGATGACCTTCTGAGGTCTCTTCCAGCTCTATGATTCTATGATTCTAATATGCTCCAAATAAAAACTGTATGTATTATGTTGTCAGCATTTATCTGGAACACCTCATTCTATTAACCTGCTTTGACCCTGCTAGGAAAGAGTTAAATGGACTCTCTTCATAATGTGCTGCTGTGATTTTCTATTACTATTATAACTAAGGCCTGGTCAGAAAAAAAAAGGCGGATGATGCTGTAAAATGGTTTGCCTCTGCCTGAGAGGGAATGGTCACCTCAGTCTAAGGTATCTACAGAAAGGAAAACTTACTCCTTTCAAATGTGCGAACTTACTTCAATTTTTCCCTAGCAACCAGCCTCTTACAAGGGAAATTCTTTATTCTCCTTTCACAATGTCTGATTTTTAAAAACAATATTTGGAAAGTCACAAAATTTCTTTCTATTTATAATTTTACTATTTCAGCAACCACAAACAGCAGAATAAGGAGCAGTGGGAACCGCTCTGACCCTTCTTGGGATGGAAAATAACATGTAGCCCAAACCTGATTGTCTTTCCTAACCAGAGATGGGAGATGGGGGAAGCAAAGAAGTCCTCTGGGCCATACTAAACTCGGTAGATCCAATTTAGTCTTTAGATAGATGGCTGCAACTACTATTGAAGCTGTGTCCTTATGTTGACTGAAGGGTAGGACTGGGATCTACTGGTCAATTCAATGCCAGTGTAAATAGGTACAACTCCATTGACTCCAGTAAAGTGTTAGGCTCAATATATTTTTTTGTTCAGCACTTAAGATGGCTGGTGTGGAAGTGGTGTGTTTTTTAGAGGAAATTTCTTTTGTATGTCAAAATTTTAATAAGGAAATTATATAGGATTTTAAATAAGGTCAGGCATGGTTTGTTTACTGAAGTGACAGATACTTACAGCTGAGCAGACATAGACTGGTCCACACTAGGAAATTAGTTCAGTGGAACTACATTGCTCAGGGATGGGAAAAATCCACACACTTGAGCAACACAAGTAAACGGACCTAACCACTGGTGTGGATAGTACTAAGTTGATTGAAGACTCTTCTGTAAATCTAACAACCCCCTCTCGGGGAGGTGGGTTATTGACACTGATGGGAGAACCCCTCCTATCCATACAGGTAGCATTTAAGTTGAGTCACTATTATGGGGTGTCTTTAAAAAGTTTCCATGCAACTTGCAGGAGTTTCGCTTTTGACACTGTATCTTTTAATTTTAGTTTAACTAATTTTTGTGTAGGCTCTATTTCTGAAATTAAATGATACAGTGTTGGGCTGCTGTGGGTTTTTTCTGCCACAAGGATGTTACATTTAATTATATTATGGTCGCTATTGGACCAATTCCTGTGTTCCATTTAGGACTAAATTAAGAATTGCCTCTCCTCTTGTGGGTTTAAGACATGCTCTTCCAAGAGACCATCATTTAAGGTGCTTAGAAACTTTATCTCTGCATCCTGTCCTGATGTGACATATACTCATCCTAAGTGGGAAAAGTTGAAATCCCCAATTATTATTGAGTTTTTAATTTTTATAGCCTCTCTAATCTCCCTGAGCATATCAGAGTCACTATCACCACTCTCCTCAGGTGGTTGGCAATATATCCTTACTGCTGTATTCTTATTATTAAATCATGGAATTACTATTTAGGGATTCTTTGGTACAGCTTTGTCCATTTAAGATTTTTACTTCATTTGATTCTATACTTTCTTTCACATGTAGAGCCACTCTCTCACCAGCACGACCTGTTCTGTCCTTCAGACATATTTTTTACTTTGGTATTACTGTGTACCATTAATTATCATTCCACCAAATTTCTGATGCCTGTTATACCAATATTCTCAGTCAATATTTAACACTCTAGTTCACCCTTTTTATCATTTAAAATTCTAGAGTTTGTATATAAACACTTTAAAAACTTGTCACTTTTTAGTTGTCTGCCATTACATGATGTAATTAAAAGGGGTCTTTTTCATCTGACTGTTTCTCATTAAAGCCTACCCATATCTTATCATCTTCCATCCTTTCCTCTTTAGTAGGACAGAGAATCTCCATGAATAGATCCTCCCCCATGGGATGTCTCTGTCTGAACAATGTGCTCCTCTGAACCTGTGGGCTTTCTTCCTTAGTTTAAAATTGCTCTACAACCTTTTTAATTGTAAGTGCCAGCAGTTTGGTTCCATTTTGGTTTAGGTGGATCCCATCATTCCTCTATAGACTCCCACTTTTCTGAAAGTTTCTGCAGCTCCTAATAAATATAACCTCTCCTCCCTGCATCGTCATCTCATCCATGCAATGAGACCCTACAGTTTTTCTGTCTGCTTGGCCCTGTGAGTGAATGCTATCATGGAGGTCCTGGATTTATCTAGTCTCTTACCTAGGAGCCTAAATTTGGCCTCCAAGACTCTCTTGTATCCTTCCCTGTGTCATTGATACCTACCACCAGCTCCTCCTCAGCACTACACATAAGTCTATCTAGATATCTCAAGAGTCTCTCAATCTTTGCACTAGGCAGGCAAGTCACCATGTGGTTCTCCTGGTAACTGCAAATGCAGCTGTCTATGTTTCTAATGATCAAATTCCCCAGTACTAACACCTGTCTCTTCCAAATAACTGGAGTTCCCTCCCCTGGAGAAGTATCCTCAGTGCAAGAGGGTCCCAACTACAGGATTTTCTTTGCTCCAGTTGGATGTTTTCCTTCCCTGGGACTTTCATCCTCCCAATAGCACAAAGGCTGCCAGACTGGGGTGGGACCATTCTACAGTGTCCCAGAAAGTCTCATCTATGTACCTGTCTGTCTCCCTTAGCTTCTCCGGTTCAGTTGCTCTGTTCTCCAAAGCCTGTACACGGTCTCTGAGGGCCAGCAGGTCCTTACACAGAATGCACACATATGCCACCTGCCCATTGGGCCGGTAATCATACAGGCTGCATTGGGTGCAATAACTGGATAGCCCCATTCTGTGGCTGGGCTTCTGCCTGCATCTTCTTTTTACTCCTGAAGCTCGGACCTTTGTTGTTTTGTTTTCACTGGGGCTGTTTTTTATTTTAAATTTAAAGCAGGGGTCTCAAACTCTTGACCCGTGGGCCATCCCCGGCCGAAGCAGTTGCTCTGTGCAATCTGGCCTGGGACTCCCAGTAAGCCAGGGAGACCCTGTCCATTACTGGACCCTAAGCTCCACCCTTTCTCATTGTCGCCACACCCTCTCTCCCCATGACACCCCGTCCCCAGGACACAGCATTGGGGATCACCTTGGGGGACTTGGTGTCCCTCACTCCCCACAGTGGCAGGAGCCACAGGGAAGCGGAGCACAGCAAATTTTTCTTTTTTTGCTCTAGATGAAGCTTGCAAATGGTGGTGCATCATTTGCATTCCCTTTATCCCAAGATTGTCTTGGCAATCCACTTTATACCTGTTATACCAAAATGTCTTTTGAAGTTCCTAATACTTCCCAGAGATTTCCTTAGTCACATCTCCTAGAGAAATTACATACAATGATCAATAAATAATACCCCAAAGATCTTTACATTAATTCCATAAGGTTTTTGTGGGATATTGCCGTATTTATCACAAATACCATCTTCTAGGACTTGTTTCTCCCTCATAAAGTTTGGCACGCAAGAAGACAGACTGCTTATTGCCATTGAAGATTTCTATGAATGATTCTCATTCCATTTTTGTCAATTATTTCATAGAATCATAGAATAGTAGAACTGGAAAGGATCTTGATAGGTCATCAAGTTCAGTCCCCCACCTCATGGCAGGACCAAGCACCGTCTAGATCAGGGGTTTTCATACTCTGGGTCCTGGCTTGTAAGGGCTAGCTGCTAGTTGGTTGTGAGATGCTTTGTTTACCTGCACCTCCCCAGGTATGGGCAATCGGTGTCCTGATCCACGCTACTTCCCGCAGCTCTCATTGGCTAGGAATCGCGATCCACGGCCAACAGGAGCTGCGATTGCCCGTACCTGGGGAGGTGCAGGTAAACAAAGCATCTCACGACCAGCTAGCAGCTTGTACTTACAAACCACGACCCAGAGTTTGAAAACCCCTGATCTAGAAAATCTCTGACAGGTGTTTATCTAACTTGCTCTTTAATATCTCCAGTGATGGCAATTCCACAACCTCCCTAGGCAATTTATTCCAGTGTTTAACCACCCCGACAGTTTGGAAGTTTTTTCTAATGTCCAACCTAAACCTCCCATGCTGCAATTTAAGACTATGACTTCCTGTCCTATCATCAGAGGCTAAGGAGAATAACTTGTCTCCCTCCTCATAAAACCCTTTTGGTACTTGAAAGGTTTTTAAAGAGCCAGGCCGATCACGAATGGTAATGGTGTCAATCAATCAACTACTGGGTGATGGGCCAAGGACACTTCCATTGTACCTCTGAGCTTCTGTCAGACCACAAAAGAGAGACTGAATTTCCTTGCCTGATCTTCTATTCCATCTACTAAAATGCCCATTTAGTCAATTTCTGCATAATTCCTGGTTAGCTTAAAATGGCTAAAGAGAATGAATGCTTGTCCAAAGAGAGCATGGAAACTTTGAAGGTTGTTATGGTTTCACTTATTAGGAGGCACAGCTGTCTTCCAAGCTCCCAAGCAGTCTAATGGACCACATGTGTGAGCTCCTTTTGGAGCAATGCATAAGGGCTAAGCTCCCAGCACACAAAAGGATCTTAATACTAGCTAGGTTTAGCTAGAGATACTTTTTTTGTAATAGAAAGCCAAATCTATTTTATTCTTTTGTTTGTTTTGTTTTTGACAGATTCATTGGCTACTGGAGAACTTTATGATTTATGAAACCAAGACAAACCAAGTAAGAAAACATGATTAATTGAGGGGAAAACTAATTTGTACTCTGATTATTTAAAACTGTTTTTTCTTTGCACCTATTTAACTCAAATGCCTTAGGCCATGTCTCCACTTGCCATGCTGGAGATCGATCTTCTGGCATTTGATTTAGTGGGTAAAGACACGCTAAATCTAATGCTGAGGCACCCCTGGTCGGCACCAGTACTCCTTGCAATCACGAGGAATAAGGGAAGCTGATGGAAGAGTTTGCTCCCATTGACCCTGCTGTAAAGATGGTGCCAAGCTCGACTTAAGATACGTTGACTCCAGCTACGTTATTTACGTAGCTGGAGTTGCGTACCGTTATCTGACCTTCCAGGTCTAGTATAGAGCCTTAGAAACCTTTGTAGAAGATATGTTTCTGTTACATTCGTAATATTTCTAAGGTTAAAAAAAAGAGCATAGATGTGCCCCACCATAAAAAGACCCTTCTTAAAGTTTCCTCCCTCCCACCTCTTTTCAGTGTATTAATATATCTGATGTTTAACAAATAAATTCAAACATTCATGATCAAAGTGAAACCAGTGTGTCAGGCCTTCTGCCACAGAATGGGGAGGGGGGTTGTGGGTATGGCCCCTTAGACCTCCCTCACATGTTGCTAGTTCATATTATGGACTATAATAAGTTTTAGACATTCAAAATAGAGCAACTAGTTTTACTAGATTCCATTCTTCAATATGTAATGGCTGAAAGAAGCCTAAAAATCAGATGTAATCATGTTTCAATCTGTGTTTTTCTAAAGGTCCTAATCACTCCAAGAATAACTATATATTATTCATTAGCTTAACTTTCAGCACTTTATTATTCAGCCTTGAATATTTGTGTTTTACATAAAATATGTGTTTTTATACAAAAGGAAAACACTTGACATTTTTCTGACTAGTATTAATCATCTCTATGTAAAGAAGCCTTTCATTTGTGGTTACTAAGAATATATTATGTGATTAGTCTATTTTAAAGCATAATGAATGGAAATTTTTCCTCTGTTCTGCCAATGAGGCAATTTTAAAATTCAAATTATGTTTACATTATAAATAGCACAAGCTGACTTCATTAATACTAATAAAATCATTTGTTATTGCTCTCTCGGCATCTGCAAAGTGTATTCTCCATGCAAACTGATTTTATTAGATTTATATCCAGCTGTGGTGTTTACCTGACAAAACATTTGTATGCTATTAGTGCAAATTTTCTCTTATGCCTCTGACTCTCTATCAGCATTTCTATTTAGATACCAAGGACTAGCTATATTTCTGTGTGCTTGTTTCACATTGAAACAAATTAGTGTTCTTTCCTGGTTTAAATTAGGGTATATCTCACCCCTTTCTGATCTACAAAACTTTTACTACATTAATCTTTCTGATAAACCACTGCAGGTACCTACATTTCACTTCCTAGGCTACTTAAACATCCAAATTTCCATTAACAGTAAATCGGGACAGCTGATTCTCTGCAGAGAAGACACGTCTTTTCCCCCCACTTATTCATACCAATGTTCTTTTTCATCAGAGCAGTGCTTCAACTCTAATAATACTTGATATCTACATAAATGATGGTTGATAGTAGAATCATTATGTATACCGCAGTACCATTGCTTACCAGAAGCTCTCCTTATCATAAGAAAACTATTTCTACAATGCATGTAGCCTTAGAAAGAACACTGTAAACAAAAATAAATGTATTAGATTGCATCTTTTACATCTGTGGTGTTTTCATTCTAATAAGAGACTTGCATTACTGGGGCAATATAGAACAGTTAAAGAATAAAGGGCCAAACAGGGGGTCCAATGCAATTGCCAGGCCCCTAAGCAATGTGGTAGAGTGGCTCTGCACTCATGGAAGGGGTGGGCCTCAGGAAGAATATGCAGGGCAGCCTTCACCACCCCACCCCAGCCCTCAAAGCCACCCAGCATGAACGGTATGGTGCTCCAGAGGGGATTAAGGAGTCCAGGTTCCAGCCACTGTTGTGACAGCAGTGGCAGCAGCCAGTAGCTCTAGGCCCTTTTGAATTGCCAGGCCCTGGGGCAGCTGTCCTTTTTTTGCTCCCCTTCCCCATTGGTGAGCCTGAGGGCCAAATAATCCTGTGTTATAGTGATCCAGCTCCACTGAAGTTGTACTGAGGCAGGCACAGCTAGAAAAGTACAGTCCCTGCCCTCCTCCATGGAACAGTGATATCCACCCCCATTCTGAGTTTTAACATGCTGAAATCTCCATTTAACTTTCTCCTACCACATGGCATTCTGAAGGTTGATCTGTTATAGCTCACTGTAATTATATCACATATAAACACATACGTGCACGCGCGCGCGCACACACACACACACACACAGCTACATGAAAAGAACATTATTAAGACTGTAAACCCAAACACTCAAAAGTTAGGAAAGTCAGATTTAAGGTTGCTGGTTGAATCTGAATTCAGTCACCTGGTGCATATGACTTATGATACAATCTTTAATTACATGCTCATATCTTATTTTTTCCACAGGATACCTACCTCATTCAGTGCACAGGATGGTTAATGCTCACTGAATTATTCAATATTTTGTTTATACCTTATTGCTCATTATACAGCCCTATGTCTCATTCACATTATTTAGTTTGTTCTGATGATAGAATTATTTATTTCATCATGGAACTTTTCTATGGTACTCACCACTATAATATCTGAGTACTTCACAAGCAGTAGTTTATTTTGACTATCTCCTTATGATTTGAAGGGACATCATTATGCCCATTTTATCATTGGGGGATGAGGCTCTGTGAGATTAGGGTTTACAGATATTATGTAATTGTGGGTGCCAATTTGACACACAGGCACTAATTTTTCAGAGAATTTAGCATTAGAGCACACAGACAGTGCCATGTGAAGAGAAAAGGGGCAGTTTGCCTTGGATATCAGTTTGAGAGGCCCCCCCAAGTCCCTGTAATTTGAGTGAGTGGCACTGTGACCTGGCACATGGGACCGCAGCACCACTCAAGTTTGGCCTGGCTGCCTCCGATGATGGAAAATGTCAATTTCAGGATAGCAAGGTTGGGAAAGGGGAGGGCTCAATTTCAGATTTTGCTCTGAACAGCCCTGAGTCTGGCTCCCATTGACCTCAGCTGCAGCTGTGAGTGCTCAGAACTTCGACCAATCAGACCTCAGATATGAAATTAGGCACTCAGAAAAGGAGGCAGTAAGTTGCCAATAGTTACCTACAATTAGCTGATCACTGACATTTAAACTGTAACCTGTTAAAGATCGACAGGTAGCATTCAATATCTCCAGCACTGCTCTTCTTCCTTACACACAGAATAGGAAATAGCTGAAAAGTAGCTTTATCCTTTTGTATTTCATATTTTTGTTCTTAGATTACAGAAATAGTAATTATTTTGTATCATCTTCCTGCTGTTTTATTTTGAGACACTTTTGCTTGCTTTTTCACCTGTATTATTTTTGTTAGGGTTAGAAGAATACAAATTCACTGGCACGTAGTGTCCCATTTCACTTTTCCATCTTCTCTTAGGAAACGTTATTACACTTACTAGCTGGAGGTCGAAACAACTGTAGCTTCTGTCCCTCTTAAAGCATCATATTTAAATGTTTCTATGTTATTGAAGGTTAGATTAGGTCAAATGTCTATAAAGACAATACGAATTTCATTGATGAAAACCTTGACAATGTGGTTATCTTAAGCTTTGACTACATTTTAATTTCTCTAACTGAATAAAGCTGTCCAGACTTATTATCTTTTCTTGTTCTATTGCTAAAAGTCTTAAAACATGCACGAAACTAAATTTAGAAGATAATGTTTTGGGTCTCACAACTTTTTATGTTCTGTTACCTCTATTGGATAACACTATCTAACTTTTAAATGTCATTTAAAATGCTGTCTTTGTTCTCTGTATCACAACATTTTGTTGATCTAAAGAATAATGATTGTAGGTCAATACCCAGTAGCAGCTCAGGAGATGACATAGTTTGAGGGAAGAAAAAGGAGTGATGGGAACAGCTTATGAACAATGAGAGTTCAAACAAATAATACTTCCCACTAAAACCTCCACAAAGCGACCACATTAGTCTCCTCCAAACCATACATCAAAACTCACATCTGCTGTGATGCCTCCAAAGAAACCCATAATAATTTTTAGGCAGCTGGTGTGCTGTGCTTATTACACTGATCTAAATTGTCTCATTATTACCTTTTGCTCTCCTTGTCTGAGTTTTGTATCCCTTACCCATTTATAGTGATAGTCAGGAAGCTCTCTGGGGGAGGGATCTTCTCTGCAAATTGTTTGCACAGTGCTTAGGACAATGGAGCTAGGTCATGTATGCATTATCATAATAAAAATAATTAACCCAAGATATGTAAGTATTCTGGCAGAGTTATTTAGGAAACAGCTGGAAGAGACTGAATGTGTATCTTTTGTAACAACCACTTGTGGGTGTCAGTGGAATATTAATATTTTACTTAGCTGAGATGTGTGTTATGCCAAGATTCAAACTACATTTCACAGCAATGCTGACTTGAGCTCTGCTATTTAAATGTTTCAGTTCCAGGTTCAGTGTCAACTTTACCACCGCCTAGTAAGCATAACAGATTTTAAAAGTTCCCCATTAAAATCCCTTCACAGATGATGTGATTAAAATAGACAGCTGGTGTTATGCCTTGAGACTTAATCAGCTTCTTTTCAAGTAGGTGTCATTGCTCTTCTCCTTTCTCTAAGAGAGTTAGTTACTATAGCTATGTATTTGGGCTTTTCCACTAAACCAAGCTAATGGTTTAGGTCAGTGGTTCCCAACCTTTTGGAGCATATGGACCCCTTTTCAATCTATTAAAATTTCACGGATCCCTCAAACTATCCATTTTTGCTAGCAGCCCAGCTAAACCCTTCCCACCACTCTAATAGCTTTTGAACAGTTAGATCGGGGTGACATATTCAAAAAAGAGAAAAAAATGGTGCAAAGTGACTAACCCGTTTATAAGCAGACTCCAGAGTACAGTCACAGTTTGTCAGTGTCAGCATAGGCTAAGGAACGTGCGGACTGTAGGGCACGGAGCTTCTCAGGTCCCATTGGCTGCTGTTTGCCTGTGCTGCTTCCTCAGCTCCTGTCCCCTCCATCCCCTGCCCATCCACAGCGTGAGGGGGCTCTTGTGGCCAAAAGGGAGCTGCCAGCTCCTCAAGGGTGGAACTTCGGGAGCGCGGGGGGAAAGGGAGGCAGCAGCCGTGTGCGCCAGGATGTGGTTTGCTTTTGATCCTGTTCCCTGGACACTAAGGGAGTGAGGGGAAAGTGCTTTCATCCCGTGCATGCCTCTCACACAACAGCCAGGCATGCATGGCATGCAAGCACTTTACCCACGCTCCCTTAGCTTCCGGAGACGGGGAAAAAAGCAAGCTGCGTCCTGACATGCATGTCTGCTGCTCCCCCACCCCATGTTCCGGGGGGTAGGGGAGAAGAAAAGGAAAAGAAAATAAGGAGTGGGGCCACTGTAGTGCCTGGAAGTCCGCAGACCACACTTTGGGAACCACTGCCTTAGATGCATGTGTATCAGAACTCAAATAAATCTTGCTGTATGCCTTGAATATAGATAGCTGCAGCGGCACAGGAGCCAGCAAACAGAGCTGTAAACAGGGGAGTTTGAGTGGGAGTTCTGTTGGAGGAGGAGTTTGTATTTGGTTTTGTATTTGTATTGTTTGTGTGTGTAGAGGCTTGTAGGGGTAGTGTGCTGGGAGAGAAGCTGAGCCCTGATTAGGGGGCGGGGCTTCACTGGTTAGGGGTCCTATAAAGGTAGCCTTCTAGTCAGGCAGCAGCATAGATAGCTGCAGCGACACAGGAGCCAGCAAACAGAGCTGTAAACAGGGGAGTTTGAGTGGGAGTTTGTAAAGGGTGTTTGGATATTGGGACTTGTTTGGGGTTTGTTTTTGCTGTGGAGGGGGTGTTTTGGTTTGTTTTTGTGTTCACTGGACTAATAGGATTTTGGTGAGAAAGTAGATAAAACACAGAGGCAGTAGTGGCCATGACCCAAGTAGTAGAGAACACACGGAGGATGATTGGATGTGGTAGCTGCGGTATGTACATGATTCTGGAGGGGGTACCTGAAAGGAGTTTTGTTTGCATGAAGTGCTGCCTGATAGAGCTGATGGAAGAAAAGATCCGAGGACTGGAGATGCAGCTGGAAACTCTGGTCGAGTTTAGAAGGGGGTTTGAGCAGATGATGGAGCAAAGGCATGACGTGGCTGAAGGGGAAAGCTTAGATATGCAGAGAGTAGGATCAAGGGCCTCAGAGGGGGAACGGATGTGTGAAGAAAATGGACAGTGGAAGCATGTGACTAAGAGAACCAGGCAGAGGAAAAGATGGGTCAGTGAAGGAAAAATAGAGCTTAAGAACAGGTATGTGGAGCTGGAGAATGAAGAAGGGGTACAGCAGGTAGATAATGAAGATGGAAGGGTAAGGAAGAAGAGAAGAGTGGCTAGTCCCATAGATAAAGGGGAAGAGTTAATGGAGACAACACCAATAATGAGCACTAGGAGGATACAGGATGGGTTAAAGAGGGTTACAAGGGAAAACAGGAATGGCAAGGACTTGCAGCCAGAGGAAGCAAGAGATAGACCAGATAATCGCACTGTCACTAGGAAAAGGCAGGTCTACGTGATTGGGGACTCCTTATTGAGAAGAATAGATAGGCCTGTAACCAGAGCTGATCCAGAGAATAGAAGGGTGTCCTGTCTGCCAGGTGCTAAGATACGGGATGTGGAACTGAGGTTGAAGAGGATTATTAAGGGATCAGGAAGGAATCCATTGATCATCCTTCATGTAGGAACAAATGATATGGCTAGATTCTCGCTGGAACGAATTAAGGGAGACTATGCTAGGCTGGGGAGGATGCTCAAGGAAATTGAGGCTCAGGTGAACTTTAGTGGGATTCTGCCTGTTCCTAGAGAAGGGCAACTAAGATGTGACAGGATTATGATGATCAATAGATGGCTTAGGCAGTGGTGCTATAAGGAGGGCTTTGGGATGTATGGTCACTGGGAGGCATTTATCGACAGAGGACTGTTCTCTTGGGATGGACTTCACCTAAGTAGGGAGGGAAATAGACTTCTAGGATGGAGGCTGGCTCAACTGATTGAGAGCTTTAAAGTAGGAATTTGGGGGAGACGTTTGGGAGATGTCCAGGTAATCTCTATGCCGGATTTTAACACTGAGAGGGAGGGAAACGAAGTAAGAAAGGATATAGCTGGGGGTAGGAGAATGTACATGAGGAAGGGTAGGGTGGATACTAGTCTAATAGGTCATATTGGAGGTACAACATCCATGCCAAATTGGGTAAAGAATGTGAGTGAGGCCAAACAGCAAAAATTAAGATGTTTGTACACCAATGCGAGGAGCCTAGGTAACAAAATGGAGGAACTAGAGCTATTGGTCCAGGAAGTGAAACCAGATATTATAGGAATAACAGAAATATGGTGGAATACTAGGCATGACTGGAGTACAGGTATTGAAGGGTATGTGATGTTTAGGAAAGACAGAAATAAGGGTAAAGGTGGTGGAGTTGCATTGTATATCAAAGATGAGGTAGATTGTAAAGAAATAAAAAGTGATGGAATGGAGAAGACAGAGTCTGTTTGGGCAAAAATCACATTGGGAAAGAAAACTTTCAGATCCTCGCCTGGGATAGTGTTTGGGGTATGTTATAGACCACCAGGGTCCAATTTGGATATGGATAGAGACCTCTTTAATGTTTTTAATGAAGTAAATACTCATAGAAACTGTGTAATCATGGGAGATTTCAACTTTCCAGATATAGACTGGAGAATAAGTGCTAGTAATAATAATAGGGCTCAGATTTTCCTAGATGTGATAGCTGATGAATTCCTTCATCAGGTAGTTGCTGAGCCAACAAGGGGGGATGCTATTTTAGATTTGGTTTTGGTGAGTAGCGAGGACCTCATAGATGAAATGGTTGTAGGGGCAACCTTGGCTCGAGTGATCATGAGCTAATTCAGTTCAAATTAAATGGAAGGATAAACAAAAATAAATCTGAGACTAGGGTTTTTGATTTCAAAAGGGCTAACTTTAATAAATTAAGGAAATTTGTTAGGGAAGTTGACTGGACTAAAGAAACTATGGATCTTGAGGTGGAGGAGGCCTGGAATTATTTTAAGTTAAAGTTGCAGAAGTTACACTGCTCTACAATTTTTTAGAAGTCATCTGCTTCAGAGATAAAATGTGCTATTTATTATGTATTTTGATGTGCTGAATTCAAATATGACAATTAAAACAAATGATTGGCTACTGTTTCCAAGATATTTAAGTTTTTACATTTTACGTCTATGTATATTGTGTAGATAGTAGAGTTTTAATCATAAATTGTAAACCTAGGTCTTTTCATGTGTTTATGGTTGCTTTACATGATAATATTTCACCTGTCCTGTTTATGTAACACTTTAAAAATCAGCAAAAGGGTTATATAAATAAAATTTATTATGAAACAAAAGGCAAAAAACTATTATGTACATAGTTTAGTCCTATTCAGTGTCTACTCGGCGCTTCTTGGCTTGTCTCTTGTATTCATTAAATGGAGCATCTCTTGTCACTGTCCAGCAATAGTCTGCAAGCATTGATGGGCTCCATTTGCCCTGATAGCGTTTCTCCATTGTTGCAATGTCCTGGTGAAATCGCTCGCCGTGCTCGTTGCTCACTGCTCCGCAGTTCGGTGGAAAAAAATCTAGATGAGAGTGCAAAAAATGTATCTTTAGTGACATGTTGCAACCAAGGCTTTTGTATGCCTTGAGGAGGTTTTCCACCAACAACCTGTAGTTGTCTGCCTTCTTGTTTCCGAGAAAATTTATTGCCACTAACTGGAAGGCTTTCCATGCCGTCTTTTCCTTGCCACGCAGTGCACGGTCAAATGCATCATCTCGAAGAAGTTCACAAATCTGAGAAGTTCATGAATCTTAGCTTCACTTAACCTTAGAAATTTTCCACGGAGGTACTTGAAAGCTGCTTGTGTTTTGTCCATGGCCTTGACAAAGTTCTTCATCAGACCCAGCTTGATGTGCAAGGGTGGTAACAAAATCTTCCTTGATTCAACAAGTGGTGGATGCTGAACACTTTTCCTCCCAGGCTCCAATGACTGTCGGAGTGGCCAATCTATCTTGATGTAGTGGGAATCTCTTGCACGACTATCCCATTCTCAGAGAAAACAGCAGTACTTTGTGTATCCAGTCTGCAGACCAAGCAAGAGAGCAACAACCTTCAAATCGCCACAAAGCTGCCACTGATGTTGGTCATAGTTTATGCACCTCAAAAGTTGTTTCATGTTGTCATAGGTTTCCTTCATATGGACTGCATGACCAACTGGAATTGATGGCAAAACATTGCCATTATGCAGCAAAACAGCTTTAAGACTCGTCTTCGATGAATCAATGAACAGTCTCCACTCATCTGGATCGTGAACGATGTTGAGGGCTGTCATCACACCATCGATGTTGTCGCAGGCTACAAGACCACCTTCCATGAAGAAGAATGGGACAAGATCCTTTTGACTATCACGGAACATGGAAACCCTAACATCACCTGCCAGGAGATTCCACTGCAGTAGTCTGGAGCCCAACAGCTCTGCCTTACTCTTGGGTAGTTCCAAATCCCTGACAAGGTCATTCAGTTCACCTTGTGTTATGAGGTGTGGTTCAGAGGAGGAGGATGGGAGAAAATGTGGGTCCTGTGACATTGATGGTTCAGGACCAGAAGTTTCATCCTCTTCCTCGTCTGACTCAAGTGAGAATGATTCTGGTGCATCAGGAACCGGCAGTTCTTCTCCGTGGGGTACTGGGCGTATAGCTGATGGAATGTTTGGATAATGCACAGTCTACTTTTTCTTCTTTGACACACCTTTCCCAACTGGAGGCACCGTGCAGAAGTAACAATTGCTGGTATGATCTTTTGGCTCTCTCCAAATCATTGGCACTGCAAAAGGCATAGATTTCCTTTTCCTGTTCAACCACTGATGAAGATTTGTTGCACAAGTGTTGCAGCAATGTGTGGGGCCCACCTCTTGTCCTGATCTCCAATTTTGCAGCCAAAATAAAGGTGATAGGCTTTCTTAACCATAGTGGTTATACTGTGCTTTTGTGATGCAAAAGTCACTTAACTTCTGCTATGTTTGTGGTGATCTGCACTGTTCACACAAGTACGAGGCATCTCTGCTCACTTTGGCTAAACAGAAATGTGTCCCTTTGCAAAATCAAACACTGACAAATAAGAGAGCACGACACTGTATGATTTCTAGAGCTGATATAGGGCAATTTGTTCAGCAGAGTGATGTAAGCTTCATTATGATTGCATCATCCATGACTTCTAGGAATAACATGATGCAATTCATATCATGTATGATGCAATACCAGCTTCAGATTGCATCATTCATTGTTTTGCCTAAAAAGCAAGTACTGTCCAAACCCAGTCATAGATTTATTCATAGATCCAGTCAAAGATGTATTTTAGTCATTTCTGGTTTAAATTGAGATCCCTTCCCTTTATAACTCACTTATCCTCCGCCATTCCCAAGTCAAGGGTCGTATATACTGACCCAATAGCATATCTTGAAAACTAGAGCCAATCAACAATTTTAAGCATCATTTTCGTTCTCAGTGACCCAGAATTAGTAAAGTTTGACTACATTTATTTCAGAAGCATTTTGGCTGTAGAGCAGTGTTATCAGAAGCCTGTATCCCAAGAAAAGGGGAAAAAATTATAGGTAGGTGTATTAGACCAAGCTGGATGAGCAAGCATCTCAGAGAGGTCATTAAGAAAAAGCAGAAAGCATATAAGGAGTGGAAAATGGGAGGGATCAGTAAAGAAAGCTACCTTATTGAGGTTAGAGCATGTAGGGACACAGTGAGACAGGCTAAAAGTCAGGTAGAGTTGGACCTTGCAAAGGGAATTAAAACCAATAGTAAAAGGTTTTATAGCCATATAAATAGGAAAAAAAACAAAAGAAGAAGTAGGACCGCTAATGACTAAGGATGGAGTGGAGGTTAAGGATAATCTAGGAATGGCCCAATATCTAAACAAATACTTTGCTTCAGTCTTTAATGAGGCTAATGAATTGCTTAGGGATAATGGCAACGTAACAAATGGGACTAAGGATATGGAGGTTGATATTACCATATCCGAGGTAAAAGCCAAACCTGAACAGCTTAATGGGAGTAAATCGGGGGGCCCAGATAATCTTCATCAAAGAATATTAAAGGAACTGGCACATGAAATTGCAAGTCCATTAGCAAAATTTTTTAATAAATCTCTAAACTCAGGGGTTGTACCATTTGATTGGAGAATTGCTAATATAGTTCCTATTTTTAAGAAAGGGGGAAAAAAGCGACCCGGGTAACTATAGGCCTGTTAGTTTGACATCTGTAGTATGCAAGATCTTGGAAAAAATTTTGAAGGAAAAAGTAGTTAGAGACATTGAGGCTAATGGCAATTGGGACAAATTACAACATGGTTTTACAAAAGGTAGATCGTGCCAAACCAACTTGATCTCCTTTTTTGAGAAAGTAACAGATTTTTTTAGATAAAGGAAATGCAGTGGATCTAATCTACCTCGACTTTAGTAAGGCATTTGATACAGTACCACATGAGGAATTATTGGTTAAACTGGAAAAGATAGGGATTAATATGAAAGTTGAGAGGTGGATAAGCAACTGGTTAAAGGGGAGACTACAGCGGGTCATATTGAAAGGTGAACTGTCAGGTTGGAGGAAGGTTACTAGCGGAGTTCCTCAGGGATCAGTTCTGGGGCCAATTTTATTTAATCTTTTTATCGCTGACCTTGGCACCAAAAGTGGAAGTGTTCTGATAAAATTTGCAGATGACACAAAGTTGGGAGATATTGCCAATTCAGAAAGGGATTGGGATATCATACAGGAAGATCTGGATGACCTTGTAAATTGGAGTGATAGCAAAAGGATGAAATTTAATAGTGAGAAGTGTAAGGTTATGCATTTAGGGATTAATAACAAGAATTTTAGTTATAAGCTCGGGACACATCAGTTGGAAGTAACGGAGGAGGAGAAGGACCTCGGAGTCCTGGTTGATTATAGGATGACTATGAGCTGCCATTGTGACATGGCCGTGAAAAAGGCTAATACAGTCTTGGGATGTATTAGGCGAGCTATTTCCAGTAGGGATAAGGAGGTGTTAGTGCCATTATATAAGGCATTGGTGAGACCCCATTTGGAATACTGTGTGCAGTTCTGGTCTCCCATGTTTAAGAAGGATGAATTCAAACTGGAACAGGTACAAAGAAGGGCTACTAGGATGATCCGAGGAATGGAAAACCTGTCTTATGAAAGGAGACTCAAGGAGCTTGGCTTGTTTACCTTAACCAAAAGAAGGCTGAGGGGGGACATGATTGCACTCTTTAAATATATTAGAGGGATAAATACCAGGGAGGGAGAGGAATTATTTAAGCTTAATACCAGTGTGGACACAAGAACAAATGGATATAAGCTGGCTAGTAGGAAGTTTAGACTTGAGATTAGACGAAGGTTTCTAACCATTAGAGGAGTGAGGTTCTGGAACGGCCTTCCAAGGGAAGTAGTGGGGGCAAAAGATCTATCTGGCTTCAAGATTAAACTAGATGGGTTTATGAAGGGGATGGTTTGATGAGATAATATGATCTTGGTAACTAATTGACCATTCATTATCAGTGGCAAACAGGTCAATAGAGGGATGATAGGAGTTACTATAGAGAACTTTCTGGGTGTCTGGCTGGTGAGTCTTGCCCACGTGCTCAGGGTTTAGCTGATCGCCATATTTGGGGTCAGGAAGGAATTTTCCTCCAGGGTAGATTGGCAGAGGCCCTGGAGGTTTTTCGCCTTCCTCTGTAGCATGGGGTACAGATCACAGCTGGAGGATTCTCTGCATCTTGGGGTCTTCAAAGTTTTTGAAGGCTTCAATATCTGAGAGATAGGTGAGACGATTATTCTAGGAGGGGGTGGGTGAGATTCTGTGGCCTGCATTGTGCAGGGGGTCAGACTAGGTGATCATAATGGTCCCTTCTGACCTTAAAGTCTATGAGTCTATGAATATCACCAACTCTTGGTGGACCAAAAGAAGTGAGGATCCCCCACTAAGAACACCCTGCTAGTAGGCCTCCTTCAGTTTCAGCTAGTGACTGTTAGCTTTGGGCTATGGAGTGAGGAATTCTTCAGGTCTTTCTACAGTGGTATTCTTGAAAAAATTATCAATACATTAGAGAGGAGTTCAGCCTAAGAAGCTCCTGAACAGCTTCCTCCTCCACTATTTCATTCTCACTATAGCACAGGATGCACAGGACAAGTGATGCTGGA
Organism: Pelochelys cantorii; assembly: GCA_032595735.1. Classification (NCBI taxonomy): domain Eukaryota; kingdom Metazoa; phylum Chordata; order Testudines; family Trionychidae; genus Pelochelys; species Pelochelys cantorii. The sequence goes on along the minus strand of CM064328.1, from coordinate 58,626,171 downwards.
TGAAAGGGCTGTTTTCAGAGATTTGTAAAGTCTGTAAGCAGCTCACTAACCTGTTCAGTCTTGCAGCCTCTAGTGGCTTTTTTCTTTGACTATCATAATACTCCCATGATTGTAAAGTCTTATTGCTAGGTCACAACTCCAAACTCCTAGTCTTTCAAGCTATATAAATATTTTAAACAAAGGCAAATGTCGGATGTCACTTATCATATAAACTTAGGCATACCTCACTTTTCATAAATTTGAATTCCAAGATAAATTTAAAAGATTTTTTTTTAAAAAGAGCATGTTTGAAGTTAAACTAGGAGTTAAACAATCAGAGCACAATACTGCAGGGAAGTGTTTACAAAATACAATCTAAAAAAATGGTAATCCTTTTATAATCCAGATATTTTATACCCTTCTATATCATAGTAACAGGGCTCTGAGTGTGACCTCAAGAAGACATCTAGTCCAGCCCCCTATAGAGAGGCAGGTCTAAATTTACTTATACCATCCACGACTGATGTTTGTCGACCTGTACCCACAAACCCACAATGATGGGAATTATACAACTTTCTTGGGGAGCCTGTTTCTATCTGTACAGATAGAAAGTTTTTCTAATATCTCATCAAAATCTCCCTTGTTGAAGATTAAGCCAATTACCTCTTGTCCTACCTCTAGCAAACATGGAGAACAATTGATCACTGTCCTATTTATAACTGCCTTTGACATTTGAAAACTATTATAAGGTTCCCCCCCACACACACTTTCAGTCTTCTTTTTTTCACAACTAACCATACCCAAGGATTTTTAACTTTCCCCCAGATCAGTTTTTTAAATTTTTTTTTCTTTTTTCCTCTTCTTTGGACCCTCTCCAATTGGTCTACATCTTTCTTGAAGTGTGGCAACCGGAACCGGGAGCAGTAGTCCCAGCCAAGGCCTCCCAAGTAGTGAGTAGAGTGAGCCAATTACCTCCTGTGTTTTACATACAACAGTCTTGTTAATACCCCAGAATTTTATTAGCCTTTTTCACAATGGCATCATATTGTTGGCTCAGATTCAATTTGTGATCCATTATAACCCCCAGAGCCTTTTCAGTAATTCTGCTACCCACAGAGTTATTCTCAGTATTTTATATTTGATTTTTCCTTCTTACTTCGTATTTGTTTTTATTTAATTTTATGTTGCTAATTTCAGACCACTTCCCCAATTAGTCAATGTCATTTTGAATTTGAAATGAAGCCCCGTAGTTTAATTTGCATGGTTCGCTTATTAATTATAGTAGTGCCTTTGACAATGACAAAGGTAAGGAGATTGCAACGTGACTTTAATATACACTCACTCTCTCTTTATCTGGACTATTTGGGCTAATTTTGGCCCTCAGTTATATCCATTGTATGTCTACTAGACCAAGTCCAGCAGGCTATACATGAAGACCATAATTAGCCTAAATAGTCCAAAAGATATCTGATAAAGATGAAATATAACTGAGGGATAAGCTAAGTATATCAATGGGCTTGTGGTATTTTAAACTGAAACCACACATTCAGGACCATGGAGAGCATTCTGTGTTAATGTAATTTTAACAATGGAGGAAAGGCCCTAGGATGAATGGCAAACTAGGGTGGTGTATATAAAACTTTAGCTGGCAAATTTGCTGTCTGACACAACTTCCCTCTGTGTTCTATGGTGAAACATACAGTCCAGACTGTGATTCTTGCAGGACCAGATAAAGGTATAGGTACTGATGGTCTGTGCCTAACATATTAGGTCCTGCAGTATTTGTGAGTATTAGACTCTCAACTAACATGTTTGAATGAAAATTTCTAAGGTTATGTCTAGACTGTGGCACTATTTTGGGATACTGAAAGTATCCCAAAATAGCTATTCCACATCTTTTGAATGCACCTGTTATTTCAAAATAGATTTCAAAATAATGGGTGTGCTGTTTTGGTGTCCCTGTAACCCTCAGTCCACAAGGGTTAAGGGACATTTCAGAATAGAAGTTTATTTCAAAATTTGGCGCTGTGTAGAGAGCACCAAATTTTGAAATAAGCTACTTTGAAATTAGATCGAAATAAGCTAGGGAATTTGCATAGTGCAAACTGTGTAGCTTATTTCAAGGTGAGGGTGCAGTGTAGATGCACTCCAAGAGAACTGCCCCATTCACCTCCATAGGGTATGAGATGTCATCTGATTAAAATATGACCACACAGAGCATTGTCGCTACTGTTATATAATGCAACATATAAGTCATGTAAGGCATCTATGAAAAAGTTATGATTTACTGAATGCAATTATCCTATTTGTATGCATGTATGTAGTACAATGTGTGGCCTTGCTCAGAGGTGGATGCAGAGGGAATGGTGCAAGACAGTTGGTGGGTGGAGCCAGGAGGACTATGCTTCACATACGGGAAGCAGAAGGGCAGGACAATTTGAGGAAGTATAAAAGGCCAAACCAGCACCTCATTCAGGAGGGATTTGTTAAGGGAGACAGATGCATCTTTCCTGCTGCTGAAGCAGGATGCTGAGGAGAAGCATGGCTGCTCTGAGGGCCTGTATAAACTTCCCAAGACCCCTTACATTCCCAAAACCAAGAAGCTGCTGCTACTACCCTTGGTGGTATATCCTGGGGAGACTTAGGATGACCCCAGGGAACAAGTATGCATGAGGGGGAAAGTAGGAAGAAACCAGGGAAACAAGACAACTGTCTGTTTCAGAGCTGGCCTGATACAAGGTCAGCACGTTGCAGTGGATCACCACTGGGGGGGGGGGAAGAGTTCAGCAACAGTCAACACATCACCTGCTGCTACTTCTAAAGGGATCTTCTGTGTCTCTACACATCTGGGCTGTGTCTAGACTGGCCAGTTTTTCCGGAAAATCAGCCGCTTTTCTGGAAAAACTTGCCAGCTGTCTACACTGGCCGCTTGAATTTCTGCAAGAACACTGACGATCTCATGTATGATCGTCAGTGTTCTTGCAGAAATACTATGCTGCTCCCGTTCGAGCAAAAGTCCTTTTTGCGCAAAGCTTTTGCGCAAAAGGGCCAGTGTAGACAATGTGGTATTGTTTTGCGCAAAAAAGCCCCGATGGCTAAAATGGTGATTGGGGCTTTCTTGCGCAAAAGTGCGTCTAGATTGGCCAGGGACGCTTTTCCACAAAAAGTGCTTTTGCGGAAAAGCGTCCGTGCCAATCTAGACACTCTTTTCCTCAAATGCTTTTAACGGAAAACTTTTCCGTTAAAAGCATTTGCGGAAAATCATGCCAGTCTAGACGCAGCCCTGGAGTGCCCCTTTGCCAGCCATAGAGCTTCACAAAGGGGATGCTAGACTAGACTGGTCAGGCTCCTAGCATGGAAACCAAACTGACTTACTTTGCTTATTAAATAGGACTCTGCAAATTGTACAAATCTAATAGAAAGGTTTGAAAGAGCATCCAGAATAATAGTTTACCAGGTGCCATCTTACCAGTCAGAGAAATCAGATTTTTTGGGGTAAGAGAACATCCAGAGTTGTATTCCATGTTGTCCATAAGTCACCAATACAATAAAGTACTTAGCCATCAACCGGCCCCATCCTCTTTCAGCAAAGCTATTTCAAATTAAAATAGAGAGGATCAATTTCCAGATAGTAGCTATCCCTTATTATTTAGACAGGAACTGTATTACTTTTACAGTAGATGCCTTTTTCAATATTTGTGTAAGCAGGGTCTGAATGAATTCAGCTAGCTGTCAGGGAGAGACTTTAGGATTTAGTAAACTATTAAAACAATTAAAAAGATTAATCACCATTAGTCATGACATTAAACAATTAATCATGACTGTGTGATTAATCATGTGATACATAGCACTGTTAATAAAAGAATATCTTTTATTTTAAATATTTTTGATGTTTTCTACATTTTCAGATATACTGATTTCAGTGACAACATAGGATACAAAGTCTACAATGCTCATTTTATATTTATTTTTTATTACAAATATTTGCACTATGAAGAACAAAAAAATGCATTTTCAATTAATCGCATACAAGTGCAATCTCTATCATTAAAGTTGAATTTATAAATATGCAATGATGTACCAAAATGCATGCATTCATAAATAAAACATTGTATGATTTCAGAGCTTCCAAGACCACTCAGTCCTACTTCTTGTATAGCCAATCACTCATATAAACAAGTTTTGTTACAATTTGCAGGATATAACTGCCTGCTTCTTGTTTACAATGCCACCTGAAAGGGAGAATAGGTGTTCACCTGGCACTATTGTAGCTGGCATTGGAAGATATTTATGTGCCAGATGAGTTAAAGATTTATGTCCCTTCATGCTTCAACCACCATTCCAAAGGACATTCCAGCGCATCTATCCTGATGATGGATTTTGCTTAATAATGATCCAAAGCAGTGCAGACTGAAATATGTTCATTTTTATCATCTGAGTTAGATGCCATCAGCAGAAGGTTGATTTTCTTTTTTGGTGGCTTGTATTCTGTAGTTTCCACATCAGAATGTTACTCTTTTAAGACTTCTGAAAGAATGCTCCACACCTTATCCCTCTCAGATTTTGGAAGGCACGTCAGATTCTTAAACCTTAGTCAAGTGCTGTAGCTATCTTTAGAAATCTCACATTGGTACTACTTTGCTTTTTGTAAAATCTGCTGTGAAAGCATTCTGAAAACTAATATTTGCTGCGTCATAATCCAAGACTGCTATAACATGAAATAAATGGCAGAATGTGGATAAAACAGAGCAGAAGACATACAATTCTCCCTCAAGGAGTTCACTCTCAAATTTAAATCATGCATTTTTTTAAAGAGCATCCATCACCATTCCATCCTCTGGAATGATGGCTGAAGAATGAAGGGGAATATGAATGTTTTGCATACCTGGAAGTAAATACCTTGTATAAAAGTTCAATGTGAACACCTGTGCTCACTTTTTGGTGACACTGTAAACAAGAAGCAGGCAGAATTATCTCCCATAAACGTAAACAAATCTATTTGTCTTAATGACTGACAGAAAAAGAAGTAGGATTGAGTGGACTTGTAGGCTCTAAATTTTTGTATTGTTTTGTTTTTGAGTTCAGTTATATAACAAAAAATGACATATGTAAGTTATACTTACTGTAAAGAGATTGCACTTCAGTACTTGTATGAAATGAATTGAAAAATACCATTTCTTTTATCATCTTACAATGCATATATTTGTAATAAAAATAATATAAAGTGAACACTGTACACTTTGTTTTCTGTGTTGTAATTGAAATACATATTGAAAGTAGAAAAATACCCACAAATATTTAATAAATTGCAGTTGGTATTCTATTGTTTAACAGTGCAATTAATTGTGATTAATTTTTAAATTACAATTAATTTTTTGAGTTACTGAATTTACTGCAATTAATCGACACCCCTGCATTTAATGAACACACCTACTCTGCCTCTCTATCTAGCAAATAGAGCAGTGTTGCTCAAATGAATACACTTTGGCTGGTGGTGGTTTACTAATCACATTTGTAAAGAAAGTAGGGGTAGTGAAATAGTGTTTCAGTTTTCATTATTGTATGAACACAGGGAAGTGGAGGACTATGCTTTATCTGTCCCAAATGAGGGGGGTCACCTTCAGCTGAAAAGTCACCTTGTTAAGCCAGGGGCTCAAATGCTAGAGGCATGGTATCCCAGCTTGGAGGTGTGTGGAATCTCCCTAGGAACCTCTGTACTGGTTTAACCTGCTCCTCCCCATTGTTCAAAGTAAGAGCTAAATAGGCTTCATTAGGCCCCTGTTATTATTTTAAATGCTCAAGCAGACCTGAAATCACTTGAGATGGGGCAGTATTTCTGCTCATCCTATAACAGAGCTAGAAATTAAAGAGAGCTGAAATTTGCTAAGAAATACAGACACATTAAGGAGTAGAAATGAATGGCCTAAAGCCAGACTTCTCTCACAGAGTGAGTGCCCTAGGTGTGCTCTCTTCCAAAGCCTGTTCCCAACAGAGCTGGGCTCTTTCCTTTTAACAAGAGCTGACATCTTTTGCAGGTTAAATGGAGTGGGGCTGACTGAGCCTACAGTAGCTCATTAACCCTTTCCATCACAAGAAGATACAACTTTTATGATTCTTGACACAAGAGACCTTCCAATGTTAAGCAAATGTGCAGATAACAGCTCTGTGTGATTTTACAGAAATAGGTTTTGTGATAGGCTCTGGCTATGTCTACACTACAGAGTTTTTTGGGAAAATGGCCGTTTTTCCAAAAAAAACTTCACACAGCAATCGCGTTCTTTTAACAAAATATCAAAAGACCAGAAGGGTTTTTCTGACACTGGTAAACCTCTTTCTACAAGGAAGAAGCCTTTTTTCTGAAAGAGTTCTTTCAGAAAAAGGTGTGTGTGGACAGGGAAGAGGGAGTTCTTTTGAAAGAAAAGGAAAGAGGAAAAAAGCACAGGTGCCCTGGTGGCCACTCTGTCCATAGTAATCACAGTTTAAATGTGAGATAGTGTCCATTCAGTGTGGACGTTATCTTTCAAAAAAGCAGATCGCTTTTTCGATGTGCTTGGGCAGTGTGGACGCTCTCTTTCAGAAGAAGCTTTTCAGAAGATCTCTTCCAGAAAAGCTTCTTCCAGAAGAAGCCTGCAGAGTAGAAGTAGCCTCTTAAAACTGAATTTTCATACAAAAAATGGCCAGTGAAATAATGATCTTACCTACAATATGGAATCTGAAATGACACTGTTCAGGGCCAAATCCCATAGTCATTATTGTTTGGGGAAAGGCTCCCATATCTTATGTTTGGAAGACATATGTGTTATGCAGTGGAAAGAGATTAATTTTTTATTCAGATCCAACTTGGAGTAGTTTTCAGAACCTGGAGACTCAGGATATTCCATGTTTAAGCTGTTTTAAATTAATATCAATTAATAAAACATTAAGGTTATTTTTCTCTCCACTCATTTCCCCTTTCCGATGTTTGTTGGTCTGAGAGTAGATAATAAGTTGTATTTCATGTTTATTTTACATAGATAAACTTGATTGAACCTTCATTAACCAGTGACATTGTTCCCTCAGCCCTGTCCATCTATTTGTAATTCAGCAAAGAGTAGGTTTTTCTGATTTCCTTATTTGTCAGCCTTTGGAGATCATATAGATTTTCAATGCCACAGAGTCAGGCAACTGCTGCTTAAAATAGCCCATAGCCTACAGTTTGTCTCTCAAGTGTTTATACATGAACGTCTTCACTCTTCTGCGTGAAGACTAATTAGACCAGGCCCTCCCTGTCTATTTATTTGACTGAAATATTTAAAGGGATACTAGACAAACTATGAGTAAACCCTCTGTTCTCCCAAGAATCTGTTTTTAGTCATGATAAGAAAGAGTTATATGAAATCCCAATAGATCAGAAGCCTGCCAGTGCCTAAATAAGAAGTGCTTTTCTCTAGTAAAAGAAAAACTTCATTGTACAACATAAAAGACTCAGCATCTTCAATTGAAGAAAGTATTAATGACAAATGCATAAAACAGACAACAAAGTTATTCCTTAGGGTAATTTAAGGCAGCGTCTGGTATAATCATTTTATTTTCCATAATTTTCATAAGTGCATTTGCCAAAATACTTGAACATCCCCATTCTTGTTGCATTGGGAAAAGTCAAGCAACCTCTCCATCTATCAGGGTACATTTACTCTTTTTGGCACCCTCCTGGTGCCACCTCTGTCCCTCTCCCAGCAAACAGAGGACCAATCAATTTAATCCTCAAAGTAATATAAAGTCCATATGTGCAAGTATGTACTTGATCGAAAATCACATTCTCCAAGGACTAATATTTACTAGAGAAAAATGTTTGCTGTACAGTGATAATTTAAGAACCTTTAGTTTTCCATCTTTGCTTTTGTTCAATGATACTAATTGCAGACATTCTGACCCAATGGGAACTCTTGAGCACTACAGTACTATCAGCATGGGTACGTCTAGACTACAGGCTTTTGTCGACAGAGGCTTTGTCGACAGATACTGTTGACAAAGCTTCTGTTGACAAAGAGTGTCTAGACTACACCCAGTTCTGTCGACAAAGCAAGCCACTTTGTCAACATGAGAGTGTAGACGCAAAGGAAAGTGTAGATGCAATAACGCCTTCTGTCAACAGAACTCTGTCGACAAACGGCGTTATTCCTCGTAGAATGAGGTTTACCGCCGTCGACAAAACTGCCGAGTTCTGTCAACGTTATGTAGACAGAACTCGGAGGTAGTGTTGACGCAGGTATAGTTTTGTCGACAAAAGTCCACTTTTGTCAACAAAACCCTGTAGTCTAGACACACACCATGAGTGTGAGGTGGGCTTAGGGAATTGGCAACAGAATCAGCTTCTGTATGTCCAAGTCACAAATATGGAATATAATCAGTTTAAGTAATAGCAGTAGCATTTTTGTCATAGGCCTGTGCCTGCAAACATGTATGCATGTGCGGTAGCTGGGGCCAAGGTCATTTACCTGAGAGGCAAAGCAGGTATCTCTGCCTCCTAATCCATGAAGTGAGCAACTGACCATGTGTAACAGTGACTCCATCCTCCTTCTTGCTGTGGGTTGAGTCCCAAGTCAGGGCCCCGTGTGGGTACAAGATGTGCAGCCTGCCAGAACCAGACTTGGGCTTGGCTTTAGCCTGTCCCTTCATAATAGGGCTGAAGATTACTGGTGAAACATTCTGGGTAACCTGACACTGCTGCTAGCTATAGTGTTAGTCAGACAGGAAAGGGAGGCCAACAGACCTGCTGAGCCCTTGGGAAAGGGGCAGGGTTGCCAGATGGTTTCAACAAAAATACTGGACACACTTGACATTACATCACAATCTACATTACATCTTATTTAGAAAATACCGGACATTTCTATTTTCTCATTTCTATTTTCTCAATTTGTTTCTCAAACAGAAAGCTCAAATACTGCACTGTCCAGTTCAAAACCAGACATCTGGCAACCCTAGAAAGGGGCGGGTCTGGCTCCATTCTCCCACAAGAGGTACTCCTCCCCTGTACCTTCAGGCACTCAAAGCACATGCTATGGCGTCACAGGTGGCATTTAAAGGGCCTGGAGCTCTGGCCGCCACCACTAGTGCAGTAGCAGCAGCAGCAGCTGGGAGCCCAGGGCCCCTTTGAATCACTGGGACCTGGGACAACTGTCCCTTTTGTTCCCCTACCATCAGGAGTGCTATCTCCAGGTCTGCTAATCTAGGAACTTTAAGAAACACGACATTCCCTTAAAAGGGCACAGTCAGGATAAACTTAGCCCTCTGTTTAAGTTACATGAAAGCAAAGATAACCTGTTTTAGGTAGGTATGAATATTACTTTAATTCTAATGGAAACAGTTTTATAAATAGTCCCCTGAAGTGTTTACAAACCAAACATTGCAACATTGTACAAGTGCATGGAAACCTGTCAATAAAATTGAGTGGGTAGTCCTAGGTTAGTTTTGGGTCAATTTTCATTGATCAGGTTAAGAGAACTATAGTATGTAAAGCAAGCAGTACAAATAATGCAATACAAACAACATTTTATACAAAAAATATAGTAATGGGCATTGCTTGTAAATGGGATAAAAGAATTTCAGGGAATTTTAAAAGGAAGACTTTTAACCTGGCAGTCTCCCTTTGAATTATTGGAAGGAAGGAAGAAAAGGTGAGGTGTTTCAGACCAGTTGTTTTGCTGGCATCAAGAAGTGTAATGCAGTTACTCAATCACAGCACAGTTACTTAATTTCTCTATCAAGAAAAAAGCTGTGATAAGACAGTTTTGATTTAGGAGGGGAAAGGCTAAAGCCCTATTGGTATAACCTGAAGGAACATGAGGCAAATGACATTTCCTGTGAGGAAGAAATCCCAGTAGACTGCCCTCTGTGAAAGAGAAACACATACAGTTCAGCACTTTACATGCTCACCTGTAATTTGGTTTAGATAATGTCCTGTCATCCACCAGGGATTTCCTCACCACATAGAGGGACCATAGATTTTTAAGGAATCTGAGGGGCTGGAAGGGGTGATCAGAGGTTCCAACCTCCTGTCCCTGCCTCTACCAGGAGATCCCTGATCCAAGGAGGAGCCCTCTGGGCTTTCTAAGAAGAGTGGGGGTACTTCAGTGTGGGATGCAGTTCCCACTGTAACCAGACCTTGCAAGCACTATATGTCCTATTGGATTCAATGGGATTATTAAGGTTAGTAAAGCGTTTAAGTTTTTGCTTTTAGATTGTAAACCATTGTGGGCAGGGGTTGACACAGTCAGTGCTTCCCAAATAACTGGAGTGGTAGAAGCTATTTTAGGATCTGGGGCAGCACATGGCACTTTGAGACAATCTGAAGAAGATATTATATCAAATGTTCCTTACACTAGAAGCAAATATTTTAATACCAAGCAAAATGACAGTTCTGGTTCTACCAAGGAAGGGAATGTTAAAGTTAGATGGTTCTTCACTGTGCTGTAACCACTTTTCAAAAGCATGACAAGAATAGTCTGTGCTGGAGAACTGCAGCTTTGCAACTTACTTGGGGGCAATCACAGAGTCAGCTTGCATCAGTGCAGGTTATGTGTGCTGTCTTGGATGCACACAGCATGTTGTATCCACACAGCACACCCCAGAACCACTGCTCAGCTTGCAAACTGTGACACTGCTGCAACCAAAGTACAGTATGGCTGTGTCTAGACTACATCTCTCTATCTACAGAGAGATGTAGATTAGGCACATCTAAATTGCTAATGAAGTGGGGATTTAAATATCCCGTGCTTCATTAGCATAAACATGACCGCCGCTTTTTTTGAAATGGCGCTTTTTTGAAAAAAAAAGGGGCAGTCTAGACACGGCTCTTTCGAAAAATAAACCCTTTTTCGAGAGATCCTGTAAACCTCATTTTATGAGGGATAAGGGATCTTTCGAAAAAGGGTTTATTTTTTTGAAAGATCTGCATCTAGACTGCCGCTTTTTTCGAAAAAGCTCCATTTCGAAAAAAAGCGGTGGCCATGTTTATGCTAATGAAGTGTGGGATATTTAAATCCCTGCTTCATTAGCAATTTCGACGTGCCTAATCTACATCTCTCTGTTGATAGAGAGATGTAGTCTAGACACAGCCTATGGGAAATAGAGTGGTTATGGGGCTGGAGTGAGAGGGTAAAAGGGAAGTGGAGATGGAAGGGAGAGAAAGGAGACATCAGAAAATACTTGAGGTGGGAATAGAAGGCAAGGATAAATGGCTAGGCAGGGTAGGGTGAGAGCAAGTCGTGGATGGCAAGAGCAGGGAATCAGCTAATTAAGGGTAAATGGGTGGAACAATCAGTGAAACTAAATAGACAAGAGCAATCAGTTTGTACTTGTGAAATATACCCGACATGGGGTTCCAACACATCATTATTAATTGGCACTCTAAGTTCACAAAAGACAGCTCTGATTAATGGCTCTACCAGCATGAGGTACGCGCAAAAGAAATTTCTCCTTCATTTGTTAGTAAGACAAACAATTTCTGACAGCAAATAATAGCAAAGTCTTTGATTTTTACAGAAAAATACCACTCATTAATCAAAGAAATGGGATTCTCAGCAGGCCTAGCAATAGTGGGGACCAAAATGGTTTTCACAGGCAACGCAGAAATTGATTGCTGAGGTTCTCTGTTCCTTCTATATCTCTTTCAGCATTTCACAATAGACATACAGTAATACAGAGCTTTATTAGTCGTTGACCATTTAAATTAGTATTGAAATGCTATTAAAATAACACTTGATAGGGCCATACATTTTAATTAACCATTCACATTTCTGAGATGTTGAAAAACAAAAGTAGTGCTGCCCACTTGTAATGAGTAAATCCAGACAGATGTGTTTCTGGGAGTTAATACATCAGTACAATGATATAATCTAGCCAACTAAGAAAAATAAGGCCAAATTTGTCCCTGCAGTAATGCCACTGATATCATCCATTTGACTTGTTATAGTCAACCCTACAACTACATCAAATCATTTGAGCTGCAGGGGCCAGTGGTGTAGTCTTCATATGTGAAAAATGGAACAAAAATATATAAAAAAGGATACCCAATGCTCTTTTTGTGTTCCACTGGCTCCAGCACTGTCCTCAGTGGGGGGAAAGAATATCTCCTGTAATAGCACTGCAGCACCTTACAAAATTCCTCTCCTCCTCCTACTAGTTCCTTCCTTAATTTAATCCTAACAGTTGAATTGCTCTGATGCTTGCCTCCAAAAATGCAGCAGTTAGAACTGTCCAAAATGTTTGTTATAAGACCCCAAACAATGCAAAATTCACTTTAAAAAATAACCCACCCCTCAAAACTTTATCCAGCTCCACGCTAGCATCCCAGGCCCAGTTTTGGATCAAACTGGGAAGATAACCACATTTGCCCAGATTTTATTAGGGTTCAATTTGAGTTTGTTTAAACTTGAAATTCAGGTATGTGAACCCTGCAAACTGCAACCAGTGTGATACTTATATGTCTTACTACTTGAATTATCCAAACTAGTTCAGTTTTTGCCTCCTCTTTGTTCGAACCATAGAATCATAGGGTATGGCTACACTAGCTCGTTAGTTCAAGCTAGGTAGGGTAATGAGGACAAGCGGAGTTGCAAATGAAGCCCGGGATTTAAATATCCCGGGCTTCATTTGCATGTTCCCGGGCACTGCCATTTTTAAATCCCCCTTAGTCCGAACTCCGTGCCTGCAGCTACACGCGGCACGGACTAGGTAGTTCGAATTAAAGATCCTAATTCGAACTACCGTTACTCCTCATGACACAAGGAGTAACGGTAGTTCAAATTAAGATCTTTAATTCGAACTACCTAGTCCGTGCCATGTGTAGCCGTGGGCATGGAGTTCGGACTAAGGGGGATTTAAAAATGGCGGCGCCCGGGAACATGCAAATGAAGCCCGGGATATTTAAATCCCGGGCTTCATTTGCAACTCCGCTTGCCCTCATTACCCTACCTAGCTCGAACTAACGAGCTAGTGTAGCCGTACCCATAGAGTCCTAGGGCTGGAAGAGGCCATAGGAGGTCATCGAGTCCAGCCCCCTGCCCAAAGCAGGACCAACCCTAACTAAATCAACCCAGCCAGGGCTTTGTCAAGCTGGGACTTAAAAACCTCTAGGGATGGAAATTCCACCACCTCCCTAGGTAACCCATTCCAGTACTTTACCACCCTCCTAGTGAAACAGTTTTCCCTAATATCCAACCTAGACTTCCCGCACTGTAACTTAAGACCATTGCTCCTTGTTCTGCCATCCATCACTATGGTGAACAGACTTTCTCCATCCTCTTTAGAACTTCCCTTCAGGAAGTTGAAGGCTGCTATTACTCTTCTCTTCTGCAGACTAAATAAACCCAAATCCCCTCAGCCTCTCCTCATAAGTCATGTGCTTCAGCCCCCTAATCGTTTTGGTTGTCCTCCGCTGGACCCTCTCCAATGCATCCATATCCATGCTATAGTGGGGGGCCCAGAACTGGATGCAATATTCCAGATGTGGCATCACCAGTGCAGAATAAAGGGGAATAATAACTTCTCTAGTTCTGCTGACAGTGCTAATCCTAATGCACCCTAATATGCCATTAGCCTTCTTGGCTACAAGGGCACACTGTTGACTCATATCCAGCTTCTCATCCACTGTAATCCCCAGGTCCTTTTCTGATGAACAGCTACTTAGCCAGTTGGTCCCCAGCCTGTAACAATGCTTGGGATTCTTTCGTCCCAAGTGCAGGACTCTGAACTTGTCCTTGTTGAACCTCATCAGATTTCTTTTGGCCCAATCCTCCAATTTGTCTAGGTCATTCTGGACCCTCCAACATATCTACCTCTCCCCCTAGCTTAGTGTCATATGCACACTTGCTGAGGATGCAATCCATCCCCTCATCCATGTCATTAATAAAGATGTTGAACAAAACCAATGCTAGAACCGTTCCTGGGGTACTCCTCTTGAAATCAGCCACCAACTAGACATCAAGCCATTGGTCACTACCCATTGAGCCCAACAATCTAGCCAGCTTTCTATCCACCTTACAGTCCATTTATCCAATCCATACTTCCTTAACTTGCTGGCAAGAATATTGTTGGAGACCATATAAAAAACGTTGCTAAAGTCAAGGTATAGCACCTCCACCAACTTCCTCATTTCCACAGAGCCAGTTGCCTCATCATAAAAGCTAATCAGATTGGTCAGGCATGACTTGCCCTTAATGAATCCATGTTGACTATTCCTGATCACTTTTCCCTCTTCCAAGTGCTTCAAAATGGATTCCTTGAGGATCCCCTCCATGATTTTTCTGGGGACTGAGGTAAGGCTGACTAGTCTGTAGTTCCCTGGATCGTCCTTCTTCCCTTTTTAAAAGATGGGCACTACATTTGCCTTTTTCCAATAATCTGGGACCTCCCCGATCTCCACAAGTTTTCAAAGATAATGGTCAAAGGCTCTGCAATGACATTTGCCAACTCCTTCAGTACCCTTGGATGCATTAAATCCGGACCCATAGATTTGTGTATGTCTAACTTTTCTAAATAGTTCTTAACCTGTTCTTTCTCCACTGATGTCTGCCCACCTCTTTCCAATACAGTAATTCCTCATTTAACACGGTAGGTATGTTTCAGAAAATGATCGTGCTAAGTGAAAACGTGTTATGCGGGGTCAATTTTCCCATTGAAAATAATGGAAAAGGTGGGGGTTGCGTTTCAAGCGCACATGCACTCGCAGCTCCAGCCTGCACTTGTTAGCAGTTGGGACCGGGACATAAGGTTGTGGGAGAAAGGGAACTGGGTTATAGCAGGGAGGGGAGGTGTTTGGCTCTGGAGAAGGGAAGGGAAGGACAGGGGAAGGAGTTTGCAGCCGGCAGCTAGGTTTCCCCAGCTGGCCGGTCGTTGGCAGCTGTGCAGGGCTTCCCCCTGCCTCTGGAAGTTCGCCACTTGCTGCGCCATTCCCCGGCGACCCCCTCTGGGAATGCTTCACTCCCTCTCCTCCACCCCCTGTTTACAGCTGGCGGCTGGGTTTCCCCAGCTGGCTGGTCGCCGGCAGCTGCACGGGGCTTCCCCTGCCTCCCTGCAAAGTGGCAGAGGTTCGCTGCTCGCCACACCATTCCCTGGTGACCTCCTCTGGCCGGATGCCTTGCGTCTGGTGAGGAGGGGTCGCTGGGGAATGGTGCGGTGAGTGGCGAACCTCTGCCACTTTGTAAGGAGGCAGAGGAAGCCCCGCACAGCTGCCAGCGACTGGCCAGCTGGGGAAACCCAGCTGCCGGCTGTAAACGGGGGGCAGAGGAGAGGGAGCGAAGCATCCCCAGAGCAGGTCACCGGGGAATGGCATGGTGAGCGGCGACCCTCCGGAGGCAAGGGGAAGCCCCATGCAGCTGCCGGCGACCGGCCGGCCAGTAGAGGAAATCATGTTATTGCAGGGATGGGTCGTGTTGTTTGAAAAATGTTCCCTAAAAAAAAATCGTGCTATCGCGAAAATGTGTTAAGCGGGCACGTGTTAAGCAAGGAATTACTGTACTGCATTGCCTAATGCAGTAATCTGGGAGCTGACCTTGTCTGTGAAGACAGAGGCAAAAAAAACATTGAGTACTTCAGCTTTTCCCACATCATCTGTCATTAGGTTACCTCCCTCATTCAGTAAGGGCCCCACACCCTCTCTGATCATCCTCTTATTGCAAACATGCCTGTAGAAATCTTTCTTGTTAGTCTTCACATCCCTTGCTAGCTGCAATTCCAATTGCGTTTTCACCTTCCTGATTACTGCCCTGCATTCTTGAGCAATATTTTTATACTCCTCCCTAGTCATCTGTCCAAATTTCTGCTTCTTATAAGCTTTCCTTTTTGTGTTTAACCTTGCAAAGGATTTCCCTGGTAAGCCAGTCTGGTTGCCTACCATATTTGCTTTTCTTAGTGTGCATCGGGATGGTTTGTTCCTGTGTCTTCAGTAAAGTTTCATTAAAATACTGCCAGCTCTGCTGGACTCCTTTCCCCTTCATGTTAGTATCTCAGGGGATCCTGCCCATCAGTTCTCTGAGGGAGTCAAAGTCTGCTTTTCTGAAGTCCAGGGTGTGTATTTTGCTGTTCTCCTTTCTTCCTTTTTTCAGGATCCTGAAGTCTACCACCTCATGATCACTGTTGCCCAGGTTGCCGCCAGCATCTACTTCCCCTACTAGTTTCTCCATGTTTGTGAGCAGCAGGTCAAGCTGTTCATGGCCCCTGGTCAGTTCTTTCAGCACGTGTACCAGGAAGTTATCCCCAACAGTCTCCAAAAACTTTCTGGATTGTCTGTGTACTGCTGTATTGGTCTCCCAACAGATGTCAGGGTCATTCAAGTCCCCCATGAGAGCTAGGCCCTGTGATCTGGAAGCTTCTCTTAGTTGTCTGAAGAAAGCCTCGTCTACCTCATCCACCTGATCTGTTGGTCTATAGCACACACCAACCACAACATCACTTCTGTTGCTCCTGCCTCTAAGCTTAACCCAAAGACTCTCAACAGGCTTTTCTCCCTTTATATACTAGAGCTCATGCAACTGTACTACATTTAAACCTTGTTAGCACCACAAAGCCAACCTAGCTGTGGGAGAGAACTGGATGTTTTCCTGGATCACGCATCAACACTGGTTAATTAAGTTCTTCTGATCTCCCTTATGCCCATGCTCACCTCTTCTCTTAGTCTTCTCTTACTTCTCGTGCTCCTCCATCCTCCTTTGCAATGCAATCATACTTTAGTCACTCCCATCTTAGAATATAATACACTTGACCTCACTTGACTCTCCAGATATCACTCCATTTCTCTTCTCCCTTTCCTTTCTAAACTCACTGAATGTGCTATACACAATCATTGTCTGTTCTTCTTCTCTTCCAATTACATCTCAGACCCTCTCCAGTCCAGTTTCTGTCCCTTGTACTCCACTAATTGTATTATCACCAAAATCTCTAATGATCTCTTCTTAGCTAAAATTCAGAACCAATACTCTGGCCTCATACTCCTTGGCTTGTCAGCTACCTTTGACATCATCAATCATGCTGTGCATCTTGAAATCTTGTCTTCCCTTGGCTTCTGTGACATTTTTTCCTTGTGGTTCTCCTCATACTTTGCTACTCATGTCTTTATCATATCCTCATCAACCCTCCAACTTTCTGGGGGGATTTCATGGGACTCTGTCCTTGGTCCCTTCCTCGTCTCCTTCTTTACCTTATCTTTGGGTAATCCCATCCGCAACAGAAATTCAGCTTCAGTCACTGTACTAATGATTTACCCAAATGAAAATCTTAGCCTCCTGACCTGTCACCTTTCTTATTTTCCTTCTTCTCTCTTCCCAGTCCTCTAGTTTATTTTTTTAAATTTTATCAGCTTACCTCATAGTCTATCCAATTTATCTGCTAGCTCAGCATCTAGGTTCTTTTCCTTTCCTCCTCCTCTATAGCATTCTCTGTAGCTTTTTAAGAACTCTTCCATTGATATAGCACAGTCTACACTGGGAGTTAAGTTAGTGTAGCTACATCTCTCAAGTTTTCATATCCCTGAGAGACATAGCTGTACTGATGTAAGTTCCTAGTGCAGGCTAACCTTAAGTAAGTTTCAAAGGAAGTTTAGTGATTTATATAAAAAGAAGCACTCACAATTACCATTACATTGGATACATAACTTGTATAGTATATATATATCTCAAAGTATACATCATTTCATATTTGTTTATAAAGGTTTTTTGCACTTCCTTCTGAAGCATGAATTAGTGGCTAATGTCAAAGACAGAACACTGTGCAAGATGGGACTACTGCTCTGACCCAGTGTAACAATTTTTATGTTGAAGAGTCTCTACAATTTTTCTGCAAGTGTTGGGATATACAGTAAACCCGCATTTTTCATTTCAAAGCCTAATTTCAGTAGAACAAAGTGCCATTTTAAAATTACAGAGTGTTCTTCTAAATAATTATTTAAAACTACAGAGAAATTCTTGAATGAACTCACCTCCCAATCCTAAGTGTCCCTGTGCTTTAGTATTATTTATGATATGGTATGCATTCTACAGTTGTTGTAAGCAAGATATATATCTGCTTCTGGATGATGCCATGTGTGTTGGATAGGAGGAGTACTGGCCAGCACCCACTGACTAAAGGGTTAAACTCAGGTAGCTAGCAGGGGTGCTGGCAGAAAGCCAGAAAAGCCTATGGGAAAGACTGTTGAAATTTGAATTGTATATAGATAGCCTAGCTGCTTCTTCCTTTGTGTGAATTGTAAGTTAAGGGCTGGAGGGAGCAATATGCAATAATCAGGACTACCAAGCCTCCAAGGAACTCAAGGCATGGAAGTAGACTGGACTGCAAAGGGATCATGAGCAAGTAAGGGGAAAATGTATATTTAGTTGCAACAGGGTATTTTTTTCTTTGTTTTGGTTGTTTGGTTAAACTTCTCTGTGTGAATTCCGTTTGCCTTCCCTCTCCTACTCACCATATTTAATTTACAGCCCAAAGAGATTGTTTCTTTGTGTTTTGATATGTTCTTTTCTCAGCTGCTCTGTAACACCTAGCAACCAAGCACGCTTTATCAATTATATCTTTTTGTTTTGTTAATAAAATTACCTTTTGTAAGGCGATGATTTGATTCTTGTGTCCTGAAAGGTAACAGGAGGTCTGTGTGTGTACCTGCCTAGGTCAGCTATGAAGGGGACAGTTTGTTGTCTGTGGTTTTGTTTGTTTGTTTCTTTATTTTTTCAAGCTCTCTTGTGGCAAAAGAGCTTGGGGTACCCCTTGGGAAGAATGTCAAGTGTTTCTTCTTGTTTTTTAGGGATTAAATCACTTGTTGGTGGCAACTGCCTCCCCAAGTCAGTGAATCGGTGATGCTGGGGAGTTTTTGTAAGCAGAGCCTATACAGGCAAGTTATTTAAGGTCTCTTGTGAACCCTGCCTTCTACACTTGGAGTGTCAGAGTGGGGAACAGCCCTGACACCATGTATCATGTTACTGGGGCTATATGGCTGTGCAAACATTCTCAGAAGAGCTATGAGACTTTAGAGACCTTGCTGCGTGTCATGATAGGTTGCACATTAAAATGCCACCGAGCTTTCCAGACATGCCTGTACACCATCAGGTTTTGCTGTACTTTGGGACAGTGAGGGCTTTGCTGAACAGCTTTTGGTGAGATTTATGCAGAGATAGATGCCAGTAGAGAAGAACATGCTGTGTTGCACCAGCTAAAATGCCCCACAAATGGTTCTGAAACATCCAGTGAGAACCTTCTGTAAACAGAGAGAACTTTATTCAAAGTGGAATTACATTTTGTGATGATTCTTGGAGCACTCAGAACTGTGAATCACCTTGTTACCCCGCCTCCACCAAGAGGTGGCCTGGCTTGTGGTGGCTGTTTGACAGCTGGGGTCTTGACACCTCAGGGGAGAACAGATGGTTTAATCCCCTCCCGAATAATCAGTTAAATATACTGATTGTCCAAAGGATGATTGCACTATAAAATATAGTCAGTAATGTCTTTTATGAAATATGATGTAATGTTTTGAACTTGATGGTCATTATGTGATATGTATACAAACAGTAATGAATTTATATAGCTGTATGTATAGAAAACTGTGCTCATAATATGTACTATACCTCATGACAGGACAGTGAGCAGTCAAGCAGGGAGGGGGACCAAGGTAATTGATTATACAAAGCTGGCTTCAAGTAAGTATTCCTTGTCAGACAAGTGAAATTGAAAAGAACATCCTGACTCTCAAGTCAAGAGGGAATTTCTCTTCTCTGAAAAATTGTGAGGCAGAGGGGACTGAGGGAGAGGGGAGAGAAAGGAAAAAAGAGCTTTTTTACAAGCAGGCTTGAGACTCAGGTTTCTTATCTAGAACTTGAGGGAGTATCTGGAGATGGGAAGCTGACCATGGACTCTGGTTAACTCCTATAGCTAAAGGATATCCTGCAAAACTATTTTAGGGCAATAGGTAAATTGTATTACAAAAAAATTAACATAATGTGGAAATGTAAAGCCTGAGTGTGACGGGGCGCAGTCACCAAAGACCCTTTGGGATTGTGCACCAGTGTGCTGATCATGCCACTGACACACGCCTTCTTACTCTCTGGGGCTCCCAACCACCCTGTCCTGCTGGGCCAGATCCTGGGATCTCCCCCAGACAGGGCACAGAGTTGGGGTTACTGCCGCCTTGCAGAGCAATGCAGACACTGAACCACTACAGCTTTGGGAGGACACAGTTCTAGGGCATAGCACCCAGAAAACCAACTCTCAAAAGGACTCAAAAGCCCAAATAAATCTGTCTTTCTCTGGGTAAAAGTTTTACACAGTGAAAATTTATCCGCTAAGCCCCCTGTATCAATGAGAGGGAGGCATAGTGGCTGCTCCCTCCAAGTAACAATCATTTTCACTGGGCTTCATAGTCAACATCTGTGGTCTGGCAGAACCATGAGTGTTCCTGGACCAGGCAGCCCTGGTGGCAAGAGGGCTGGTGGCTCAGAGCTGGTAGAGCTGGGACCGGTGCTGGAGCCCTGGTAGTGCTGGAGGGGCTGCAGCAGCCCAGTAGCAGGGCTGGGGATGTGGCAGTTGTGGCAGCCCCGATAGTGGAGCCGGGGCCAGGGACTCAGCAGCCTCAATAGCGGGGCTGTCACTGGAGCAAGCCGGGCTGCCAGAGTCGCAGCAGCATGGCAGCGTGGCAGGTGGGGTGGTGGTGCTGTCAGTGGGAACGGAAGGTGGTCTGGGGAGCCAGTAGCAGGGGACCCCGAGGCTACGTCTACACTGCAGGCTTGCGGAGCATCTACACCGCAGGAGCGTTCTTGTGCAAGTAAATTTACAGTAAAGCGTCAGAACAGAGGGCTTCTTGTGCAAGAGTTATTCCTCTCCCCACTAGGAATAAGCCCTCTTGTGCGAGAGCAAGGAGGCAGTGTGGATGGGGCAACAGGGGTTTCTTGCGCAAGAAACCCCTATGGCTAAAATGGCCATCAGAGCTTTCTTGCGCAAGAAAGTGTCCACACTTGTGCAAAAGCACATGGCAGCGTGGACGCGCTCTTGCGCAAGAACTCTTGCGCAAAACAGTTCTTGCGCAAGAAGCCTGCAGTGTAGACATAACCTTACTGGTCTGGAAAATTCCCTCATTTGGGACTGGTCAGGTCCCAAGGGTGCCGGACCAAAGAGGTCCAACCTGTATTAAATAGAAATAGTAGGATTTAAGTGGTTGCAAATGAAAACAGAGAGATCAAAATAAGTTACTAAGTTAAAATGAAAGAAAACAAGTAGCTAGTTCTAAATCACTGAGGAACTTATTGCATGCAGATTCTTACCCTAAAAAGCTGTTCTTATTTCAGGTATCAGTTTCAAATCAGAGACAAACTCTCTTTTTCTGTCTTGGGTCTCCAGCCTTTCAAACAAAGTTTTTTGTTTCCTATTAGTGTGTGCTAGGCAGTTTCAAAAACCAGCTGAAGACAAAGGGCTGATAGCTTCTCATTGATTAAATAAACTCTCCCCCAGGGTGGGAATCTTTTGTTTGGCATCTTCCCTTTCCATGGAAAAACACCAGGTTCATAATGGATTTCAGTACCAGCTGTTATGGTCATATGTCTTTCTAACACCAACCACCTTCTGGACTTACAGGACAAACAAGGATGTTTACAGGTGGGTTGACAGAGGTTTTAGAGAGTCCTCTTTTTGGGACACCTGCTCTCTTTTTTTCAGGCTAGCAATTCCATATTAGGTTCATAGGTCCCTCCAGGAATTAGCTTGCGTGACAGAAGCGATTATCTCCTTGTATATCCAGGGCCAGGATAATTTTATCCAATGTAGTTCAAAGGTGCCAGTATTACAATGCAGCAGATGTTTCTGGACAGTTTGAGTATTTATCTCTTGAAGATAAACTTGCAGGCAAAACGAGCAAAAAAAGACAGGTGAAAGACCCTGGCTCTCATCCAATTTGCAGTACAAAAGCATGGATAAAACAGGAGTGTGATTTTGAAAAAAATGCAGCTGACCAGTAATTTACACAGAACATGTTTTGCCTGACTCTCTATTGCAGTCTGCCCCCTTTATGCTACTTCAGGACTCTGTGGCTATGTCTACACTGGCGGCTTCTTGCGCAAGAACATCTTGCACAAGGATTCTTATGCAAGAAGTCTTGTGCAAGAACACATCCACACTGCCATGTGTGAGATGTGCTTTTGTGCCAGAGTGCCCATGGCAGTGTGGATGCTCTCTTGTGCAAGAAAGCTCCTATGGCCATTTTAGCCACAGGGCTTTCTTGCTCAAGAAACCCCTGCTGAGCTTCCACACTGCCCTCTTGCGCAAGAGCTCCTGTGCAAGAGGGCTAACACTTGTTAAAAAAGAGCATAGCTCTTGCGGAAGAAGCCCTCTCTTACCACACTGTACTGTAAATCTTCTTGCGCAAGAGCGGGTGGGCAGTGCGGACGCTTTCTGGAAGAACCACCGTTCTTGCGCAATAACCCGCCAGTGTAGACATATGTGTGTGTGGGAGATAGGTGGTGAAGAGATTACCTGGGAATATCTTCCCCAGCTGACAGGGAGGTGCTGAGGGAAGGCTGGGAATGGAAAGGGGAATGTTCCATTTATGAGAAGTTGCATGGTGGCTTTGTGCTGTGAGATAAGCCTGTTCTGCCCCATGGTTTACACAAGGACCATGGAAAGGAGACCATTACTTAAGGAAGCCTCAGCGCTTCTCTAAGGGTATGTCTACACAGCAAAATTATTTTGAAATAACAGCTGTTATTTCAAAATAACTTTCCTAGCATCTACACAGCCAAACCACTATTTCGAAATTAATTCAAAATAGCGGAGCGCTTATTTCAAATTTGGTAAACCTCATTCAACGAGGAATTATGCCAAATTTGAAATAGCTATTTTGAAATAAGTGCTGTATATACACGTATATTGAAATAGGGGGCCTCCAGCCTTCCCAGGGTGCCCTTGTGGCCACTCCAGCCTCAACCAAGAACACTCCTCTCCCTCCCCCCTCCCCAGAGCCCTTAAAGGGGTAGACTCTGGCCACAGGGCCTGTGCCAGCTCCAAGCCTGCCAGCCCAGATCCAGCAGTCACTGCCCCTGACCCAGTGGCCCCAAAACATGAGCCAGCAAGCCACCGGCAGCCAGCCCTCCACCACTCCCCAGGAGCAGTCTGTCAGCTCCCAGGAGCCTGCCAGGGCCCAGAGAATGCGGGCACCTTCCTGATCTAGGGTGGAGATCATGGACCTTATTCAGGTTTGCCCCCAACGTCCATGATCTCCACACTAGATGGAGGAACGCGGCCGTCTATGGCAGGATAGCTAACAGCCTGGCCATCAAAGGCCACATGCAAACTTAGGAGCAGGTTTGCATGAAAATCAAGTTGGTCCGGAGAGATCCCCAACCCTGAGCCCTGAGCTTCCCCTCCCCCTTCTTCCTCTTGCTTCCCACTTCCAGCTCCCTCCTCCCAGGTTTCCCCCTCCCCTCTCCCACCCTCTCTCTTCCCCTCTCCCGCCTCCTTTCCCCAGTCTCACCAGAGTTTCATCTCCCCCTCCCCCCAGTTTTGTTAAATAAAGGGAGTTTGTGTTCATGAAAATACATGTATTTTATTTGACATCAGGAAGGAGGGTTAGGGAAGGGTTAGTGGAAGGATGT
This sequence comes from Pelochelys cantorii, assembly GCA_032595735.1. Lineage (NCBI taxonomy): Eukaryota > Metazoa > Chordata > Testudines > Trionychidae > Pelochelys > Pelochelys cantorii. The sequence continues at coordinate 58,602,595 of CM064328.1, read as the reverse complement.
GAGGGAGGAATGAGGCACAAGCCCCCAGTGGAGCAGACCAGGGAGGCTTTTTAGTGCTCCTCAGGGTGGAAGCTCTCCCGCAGGGCCTCCTGGATACTGACAGAAAGTGCAGCCAGGCTCACAGCAACGCATCCATGAGAAGCACCAGAGTGCCCAGGGGCAGCTCTGGCTCCATGTTGCAGAGTGCTGTGGTGTCCCGAGTGAGGGCAACCGGAGCACGCACAGACAAAATGCTTTGCTGTCCCTCATCGAGGTAGGCAAGCAAGCAGGGAAAGCTGAGAACTGGCTGTCCGGGGGGGGGGGGGTGTCCCTTTAAGCACAGACCTCAGATAGCCTTAGGCAGCAGCCAAACTAAGTAACTCCTGACCTGATGTCCTGCCGGACCTGGTTCTGGCTGGCCTTAAATGTGATTCAGTGTCCACTCAGTGTGGACACGCTATTTCAAAATAGCAAAACGCTATTTTGAAATTCATATTGTGTGTAAATGCGTTGTTTTGAAATAACTTATTTCGAATTAACTATTTTGAAATAAGATATTTTGAAATAACGCTGTAGTGTAGACATACCCTAACTTACACCAGGATCCAGGAATGTCCCGAGCTGTGGCAGTATATGGAAGCACTAAGGAAATGTAAAGCCACATTTGTGCCCTTTGTGTACTTAGCTTAAGAATACAGCTGCTCGGAATCAGATCAGGCCAGTGCATTCAGTGACCACAATCACACTGTTCAGATAATATTATGGAATTAGTTACACTGTAATCTTTAGCTGCATCAAATTAACTTACAGTTTTACATGCACCATATTCATAGCTCATCCGGAAGTACTGTACTGTGCATTATTTTCCATTCACACCTTCAGGACATGACTCTCTGCATTTACTTATGTCAGATGGGAAAAACCACTTCCAGATCAACAGGTAACAGTGTTAACTGCCTACACACAATGACAATTCAACTGGTTCTAGAATATTCCTAGCTACATTGCAGGGCACTCAGCTAGCACAGTGATGGGCATGATACATATACACAGACAAACTAACATGGTTACTGGAGATTATATTAAATAGCTCAGTCTGAGTTCAAAGAAACCAGCTCCATCAAACAGCAGGTAAATTGCTTTACTTACGATTGTCAACATTGTATTTCAAAAACTAAGTGCATGCTTTAGCACCCCTACCCATCCCTCTTCCCAATATTATTATCCTAACTCCTACTCCTGATATTATTACAATCTTTTATTATTAATTATTATGATTATTTAATCAGTAGTCACCTTTGTTCACTGAGGTATTTCTTGCTGCTTTTTTGCAGGCACTCAGCAACTCCCAATCTTTTTGTACAGAGATGAGAAAATAAGGGCATCCCTTGAAAAAAGGCAGCCCTACAATTGTATCAAGTTTCATCAGCAGACAAGGTACTTAAACTGCAACAATCCCTGCCAATGAGTCTCAAACACCACTGGAGATGCAACGTTATGGCACTTTGCTAAAAGATACCTCCTTCAGAAGGAGATTAAAAAAAAAACCTATTATCAGCAGTATCGCTCAGTTTCCACAAGCCCTCAGGAACAGCTATAAAACAAGATCAAAATGGCTGCAATCTCTGCAAATAGTCTGAGGTCTTAAAAGTAAAGATTCAACACAAAGAATCATACTTAATACCGCACATGTTCCAATTTTTGAAATACTGAGTGTAAGTCCATATCCTTCAATATCTATTTTTTCCATGTCCTTTTGCTTACTTGGTTATAAAAACACTAGCATATTTACCTAACGTTGCTCAATTACATTTGTGAACTTTTCCTTCACTCCCTGATAGGGATGAAGGGGAACAGCCAGCAATGTCCCTGTACATATCTGGGGGGAGCTTTAACCTCCCTCACTGTCATCCCTAAAGGATGCTGGGGGAGAAGTTTGGGGGGGCAGTTTTGGATGCGGGGAGAGTGTGCCCCCAACAAGCCCCTTTCACCTGCCTGGTGATTTTGTCTCTTTTCTGTATGATTTTATGAGAAGCAATCCCATTCCAGGCACATCCCATTTTCCTGGCACAACCAACCTTGCTTTAAGTTATGATAAGAGGAAGCTGTATACCAAATTTGGTGGTGCTAGCTCTTACTGTTTATGAGAAGTTTTTGACCAAACAAACTGATAGACAGACAGACACACAGACTCACTAAAATATATAATAGATAATAACTGCCATAAAGGATCAGATCAATGGTCCATCTAACCCAGTGTTTCTTAAACTTTTTAAGACCGAGGAACACCAAACAATAATTTTTTTATGAGGAACACCAAGGGTTTTTTGTTGAGAAAAAAACAAAAAAAAACCCCAAACAAACCCTGATCGGATGACACTTTTACTTCTGATGACAATATTTTCTCCCTGCCCAGTGATAATAAGTATCTTTTAAAAAGTATATTTTTTAATCTAAGTATCCCAAATTATATTACAATAACTTTAAATAGTATATTGTGGTATGTTTGGGTATGTCTACACTACAGCACTAATTCGAACTAACTTAGTTCGAATTAGTTAATTCGAACTAAGCTAATTCGAACTAGTGTATCTAGACCCAAAAACTAATTCGAATTAGCGTTTTGCTAATTCGAACTAGCATGTCCACATTGAGTGGACCCTGAACCAAAGTTAAGGCTGGCCAGAACCAGGACTTAGAGCGTGGAGCTGCTGCCTCAGGCTAGCTGAGGGCTGTCCTTAAAGGGACCCGAGCCCCCACCCCGGACAGACAGTTCTCAGGGTTCCCCGCTTGCTTGTCTACCTCAATGAGGGACAGCAAAGCAGTCCTGTCATGGAGTGCCCTGAGTGCCCACACTCGGCACATCAGAGCACTCGGCCATCAGCCCGGCTGCACTTGCTGCAGGCTGCCATCCGGGGATGTCAATCGGGGGGCTGTCAGGATACAGGAGGCCCTGCAGGAGAGCTTCCACCATGAGGAGCCCACAGAGCCACCCCAGTCCTCCCCATCGGGGGGCTTGTGTCCCATTCCTCCCTCACCTCCTTCCACTTACCCCTCCCTAGCCCCCCCTTCCTGATTTAAAAAAATAAAGGACACGTGTTCAAAAATAGAAACTCTCTTTATTTAACAAAACTGGGGGTGGGGGGATTAACCTCTGGGGAGACTGGGAAAAGGAGGTGGGAGAGAGGAAGAGAGAGGGTGGGAGAGGGGAGGTGGAAACCTGGGAGTAGGGGGCTGGAAGGGGGAAGCAAGGGGAAGAAGGAGGAGGGGAAGTATAAAACTATGGTACGCCATATCGTCAGTATTGTGTAGAGATGTGGTCTCCTCACCTCAAAAAAGATAATTTGGCCTTGGAAAGGGTTCAGAAAAGGGCAACTACAATGATTAGGGGTTTGGAACAGGTCCCATATGAAGAGAGGCTAAAGAGACTGGGACTTTTCAGCTTAGAAAAGAGGAGACGGAGGGGGGATATGATAGAGGTCTATAAAATCATGAGTGGTATGGAGAGGGTGCATAAAGAAAAGTTCTTCATTAGTTCCCATAATATAAGGACTAGAGGACACCAAATGAAATGAATGGGTAGCAGGCTTCAAACTAATAAAAGAAAGTTCTTCTTCACAAAGCAAATAGTCAACCTGTAGAACTCCTTGCCACAGGAGGCTGTGAAGGCTAGAACTATAATAGAGTTTAAAGAGAAGTTAGATAAAGTCATGGAGGTTGGGTCCATGGAGTGCTATTAGCCAGGGGGTAGGAAAGGTGTCCCTGGCCTCTGTTTGTGGAAGGCTGGAGATGGATGGCACAAGACAAATGGCTTGGTCATTGTCTTCGGTCCATCCCCTCCAGGGTACCTGGTGCTGGCCGCTGTCGGCAGACAGGCTACTGGGCTAGATGGACCTTTGGTCTGACCCAGTACGGCCGTTCTTATGTTCTAAGCTCAGGGCTCAGGGTTGGGGGTCTTACTGGACCAACTTGATTTTCATGCAAACCTGCTCCTGGGTTCGCATGTGGCCTTTGGTGGCCAGGCTGGCAGCTATCCTGCCCTAGACGGCCTCATTCCTGTGCCTAGTGCGAAGGTCGTGGACGTTGGAGGTCTCCCCCCAAACCTCGATAAGGTCCACAATCTCCACACTAGACCAGGCAGGTGCCCGCCTCTTGCAGCCCTGGGCAGGCTCCTGGGAGCCGCCAGCCTGGTCCTGGGAAGAGGCGGAGGGCTGGGTGGCAGCGGGTGGCTGGCTCATGCCGTGCCAGGTGCAGGGTCTGCTGGCTGGGTGCTGGCAGGCTTGCACCTGGCACGGGCACTGTAGCCAGACCGTGCCCCTTTAAGGGCTCTGGGGCCGGGAGGTGGCCAGAAGAGTTTCCCTGGCTTCGCCCAGAGTGGCCACAGGGCAAGCTGGGAAGAGCTAGCCTCCAACTAGTTCGAATTAAGTGGCTACACAGCCCTTAATTCCAACTACTTAATTCGAACTAGGCGTTAGTCCTCGTAGAATGAGTTTTACCTAGTTCGAATTAAGCGCTCCGCTAGTTCAAATGAAGTTCGAACTAGCAGTTTGCATGTGTAGCGCCTATGAAAGTTAATTCAAACTAACAGCTGTTAGTTTGAATTAACTTTGTAGTGTAGACATACCCTTTGTGAGCAGCCTTCAACTGTTAACAAACACACACACACACACACACAAATACACAAACAAAACATGGCAATAGCTATCCATTAAATAAAAAAAAAGTTATCAGCAAACAAAAACAAAAAAAAGAAGTAACATTGTGCCCCCTCTCATGGAAGCTTCTGACACGACCTCCAAGTTTTCCTGCCCGCCCCCCAGGCAGGGGCTGGGCTGGCATCACTCACAGCAGCCTGGGGCAGGGTTAATGACCATAGGCGTGTGCAGCACATTTCATTAGGGTGTGCACCCAGGGAATTTTTTTTTATTGGTGAACATTTATTGAATACTCAATCATAAAGGACATGCTGCAAGCGAACACGGGCTTTCTGTACATTTCTACATTCAGCGCTTATTGCATAATACAACAATACATACTTTAAAACTAAAAGAGCGTATCATGCTATTAAATTAAAACGCAAAGCCACCTTTTTTTTGAGACATTAGGGTGTGCCTGGGCACACCCAGCACACCCCCTGTGCACGCCTATGTTAATGATGTCACTCCTCTCGCTTTCCCCACCCTCCCCCAATCACAAAGTTAGCTCCAGCTTTCATTTTTAAAGCTGGGTGGTCCAGTGCCAAGGGACAGCTCCTGCTTCTTTTTTCTTTTTTAATTTTTCTGGGTCCTTTGGGCCCGCTCCTTGAGCCTCTGGACCAATGCGGGCCGTCTGACGCGGCGAAGTGCACGCGTCCCAAAGGTACAGAGAGTTGCTGGGGGAGGGGGAGGGAGGGCAGGAGGTGAGTGCGTACCCCAGGGGCAGGGCTGGGTGGATATAAATGGGAGGAGTCTCGCGCGGTTGCTGCGGGCCGCGCTGGGTGTCGCGCGCGCAAATCCGGTGGGGCAGAACAGAAGCGCAGGGATGCCCCTTTTAAGGTGGCTATCTTCTCTGTGGCACACCTAGGACTGCCTCGTGGCACACCGGTGTGCCATGGAACACAGTTTAAGAAACGCTGATCTAATTCAATATCTTGTCTCCTGGTAGTGGGCAGTGTCAGAGGAAATGAATGGAAAAGAACAATTATCGAATAATCTATACCCTGTCATCTAGTCCCAGCATCTGGCAAATGGAAATTTAGGGGTAGCCAGAGCGTGGGTTTGCATCCTTGCTCACAGCCAACTTACTTGATTCTTTTTTGAATCCAGTTATACAACCTCTTCTGGCAATGAATTCAATAGTCGTTTCACGAAATACTTCCTTACATTTATTTTAAACTTGCTGCCTATTAATTTCAGTGGGTGACTTCTGGATCCTATGTTATGTGAAGGGGAAGCAACACTTCCTCATTCACTTTCTCCACCCCATTCAAGATTTTATAGACCTCTGTCATATCCTCACTTAGTTATCTCTTTTCCAAGCTGAGCCATCCCAGTCTTTTTAATCTTGCCCCATCTGGAAGCTGTACCATACCCTTAATCAGTTGTGTTGCCTTTCTCCTTTCCAATTCTATAATATCCTTCTTGAAGTGAAGTGACCACAACTGCACTCAGTATTCAAGGCATGGGTGCACCATGGATTTATATAGTGGTATGACGATAGTCTGTATGATTTTGTCTCCCTTTCCTAATGATTGCTAACATGCTGTTTGCTTTTTTGGCGCCTGTGCACATTGAGTGGATGTTTTCAGAGAACCATCCACAATGACCCCAAGATCTCTTTTTTGAGAAGCAACAGATAATTTAGGCCCACATCATTTTGTATGTATAGTTGATATTATATTTTCCCATGTGCATTACTTTGCATTTACTAACATTTAATTTAATTATTTCTGGTTGCCCAATCATCCCGTTTTTTAGATTCCTCTGTACAGTACTTTTTTTGTAAAAACAAAGGTGCCGGTACTCCAGGGAAAAAGTTGTTGAGCTCTGATTGGAGGTACCTGTACTGCATCTGGAGGTGCCGGTACTGCGTACCAGGCAGTACCATCACAAAAAAAGCACTGCCTCTGTAACTCTTTTCAGTCTGCTTTGGCCTTAACTGTCTTGAGTAATTTTGTGCCATCTGCAAACTTTGAAACCTCATCTTTTACCGCATTTTCCGGATAATTTAAAAATTAGTTGAACAGCACCATCCCAGGACAGACCCTTGGAGAACTGTTATTTACCTCTCTCCACTGTGAAAACTGGCCATTTATCCCTGTCCTTTGTTTCCTATCTTTTAATCAGTTACTGATTCATGAGAGGACCTTTCCTCTTACAGTATAACTGCTTACTTTGCATAAGAACCTTTGGTGTAAAGAATTATCAAAGGCTTTCTGAAAGTCCAAGTGCTCTATTCACTGGATCTCCCTGTCCATATGCTTGTTGGTACCCTGAAAGAATTCTAACAGATTGGTGAAGCATGATTTCCCTTTACAAAAGCCATATTGACTCTTCCCCCAACATACAGTATTTCACCTATGTGTCAATTCTGTTCTTTACAATAGTTTCAACCCATTTTCCTGGTACTGAAGTTAGACTCACCGGCTTGCTGTGGCTAAAAGAAATTTCCCCAGGTCAATAGTTTTATTTGCTTTCCTGGATGAAGGTCAGATTAGCAGGATTTTATATGGTCCAGAGTTGGATTTACTACTGACTTTCAGCTTCAACGGCAACTCAGCTCATCACAATATCATGAAACTATATTGAAATTTCTTTTCCCCTTGCTCCATATCATCCCGTCACACCTTATCTGGAAAAATGCTTATTTCTAATTATACCCATTTTACATTGGCGCCATTGGGTAAAACTGAGTGGCATAAATCAGTAAACTGGTTTAAATTACATGTAGGACATGTTACAGATGTGCTGGGAAAATATGTTTCTAGTCGTTATACATTTCTTCAGTATAGATTAAGTCTGGGGAAAGGGAGCAGCAGTTTTGGGATCAATTGGGAGAAAAGCAGCCAACAGGAGGTTGTAAGAATGTGGTAAGTAAAGCAGTTCCCTCCTGCTGCCATTTTACACTCTCCTGTTGGTTGATTTTCCAACTGCAATGCTCTAAGCATGTAACTTATAGTAGCTTACTCACACCATCATTTATTCCACCTCTGAATTTGACCCAGAGTGTTACTCTTTACAGCCCAGATCCTGCGATCTTGACTCATACTGAATAAAGCCTTTTACACGATGATTAGTTCCGGTGTAATCTACAACCAGCTGCTTGAAATGAAGGAATTTCTCAATGATTTAAAGTCCGCTGTTGCCAAATCAGGCCCATATTCAAGTTTCTCAACTGGCTCCCAGTTAGCTTTGATGCCAATTTAAGGTCTTCATCCGACTTTTCAAAGCAAATAATTGATCGTGCCTCAGCTCACCAAAGATTGAATTTTGCTTTAGAAACTACCATGACAGTTGTGCTTCTCTAGGCCAATGCAGATCACAAAACATGTGAGAATTGGGAACAAGGCATTGTTATCCAGAAGGATCTGGACCAGTCTACAAGAGATCAGGCAAATGCAGACCATCTTTAGGAAACACTGAAAAAATCTGCCTCTTCAAAAATGTTTTCCACCATAAGGATGAGACTCACAGCACTGAGAGCCCCTCCTGCCCAACAAACCCTTACCTATAACAATAAAAAAATTCAACAAAACCTTAAAACCCAACAATCCTACCCCTAGCAGTGTTTTCACCCCCAAAGGGGAGAAATCCCAGGGTCTCCAGGAAGTCCACTAAGGACTTTGTTATTGATACTAAGCTTACATGAAAGTATACTATGGTGAGGAGTGGCAGCATAAAACACGTACCTACATATTTTTTCAATGTGAGTTAAGGTGACAGAAACTGACCATGTGAAAATCATCATATCACTTCCTTCTGCTATTACTTAAACACTAGCCATTTTATCAGGTTGCTAAATGCGGCATTGTTAATAAGATACGAGGTCTTTCATGCCTAGGTCATTGGTTCAAATTCAGCACAGGACAGTCACAATTGAAATTCAGCACCAGTGTATAGCCATCCTGTGGCTTCAGACTAATGCGTGCAGTCCACTTTCTGATGATTATTGCACACATCATGCTCATAGCCCCCCAGGCTGGTGGCCTTCCTAACAGGAAGGCCCTAACCTCCCACTGAAGTTAGTGAAAGAAAATCATGCTCTCCCTTATATCATTATAAATTTGAATTAGTTTGTTCAGCTTCTGTGAAGTTACATTGGATTAACAGCACTGCTAAATGCCATCAAACCCCACTACTTTAATCCTTGCTGACTCTTGATGAACCATTGTGGTGAAAGCAGGGGTTCTGGATTTTCTCCCTCAGAGCCAGCTTAAAGTGAGGCAATCTCAACCCAGACGTGTCATTCTCCTGAATCCCAAATGTCATAGAGGAAACAAACACATTGCAGCAAAACCCGTGATATTTAAAAGAAATTGTGCCCCCTGCTGACTTAATTAGATTTGTATCTTCATTTATAAATCTGGTGAGAACATTCTAACAGACTGATTAGTGTTCAAGGTTAATCATTCAGATGTCCTGCTGGATAATAAAATCTTCTCTGTCAGCTCTGAAATAAGATGCCTAATATTGATTTTTAGAGAAAGAAAGCAAAAGATGAATGGCATATCTTTGGAGGAACATTCATTTTGAGAAGATTCACAGCTTTTTTTGTGCCCTTTGTAGCATTTTATTGGGGACATAAAAGTCTGGAATAATAATATGAACCGAGATGTGCTGCTAGATATGGGTTTAGGAAATGTCTGTGAAGACTCTGGACTTATTTGAATGCTAAACCAACCTGTCTACCAGTCATTTATCTGCTTCCCATCCAAACTGATTGCAGGTATTCAGTATAATAAAATGGCATCATCTTCAATCCCCAATTGCTGTTGTTTTCTGGGCTGGCCATTTAAACACTAACATTCTAAGAGCAACATAACCTGACTGAAATGGCTAAAATTTAAAAGAATGCCTGTTTAAAATGATGTTGGGGTTGCCAAACTGCTTAATCACCAAGTCCCTCCCCAATGCTTCCCTCTTGATGGTTGGAGCTCATGTCCAGGGTATTGTCTGATTGCATGTGAATATTAGCTGGTGAGTCACTGGGCTGTCAGTTTTGCAGTAAGATTTTATATGAATAACATCTTATTGACATAGAATGTTTTTGCAAAAACACACATTCATATGGGATTTTATACTTTTGGCTTGCACATATTTACGGGGACCTTTTGGGAAGACCTTGTTTAATACTGCATGCTCTGGGCTTCATTCTCAGCCCCAATTCTACATACTTTAAATTCCACTGGCAGAGGGGAATCATTACCTGGCGTATTGCTTGGGCAGTTGAGATGTTACCATCTCCATATAGAGAGAATGATGGGGCAAGGATGTGGCACAGTAGGGGTAGGATGGAAGTGGGTAGAATGCATGAACTCCACTTGATTTCTGCTCAGTGCATGTGGCCTAATTGAAAGTGGTCCCCAGACTGGCTGTTAGTACAGAATCAGGACAGCAGGAAAGATGGTTCGTTGGCCTTGACAGCCCTCTTCTACTACCCTTCCGCAAACTGCTCTTCTCAGCCATACCTTATGTTTCACCTTATGTCTTTGCATATATTTTTGATGTGGCAGGTGTTTGGAGGCGTGGCAATGGCTTTGTATGTACCAGGACTGACTTTTTAAAGAAAAAATACCGAGTTTTGTAAACTGACAAAGAAATGTGTACCAAAAAAAGAGCTAGATTTCTGCAGATAAATTTTTTATTAGACGATGTTTGTGTTTGGGTAAATTTTAATTGTGTGATTTTTGTTGTCTAAAGAGTAAACACACCTGGGAACTTGTAATGTGTGTTTACAACCCTAATCACAGCTTTGTACTAGCCCAAATATGTTGTAATTCATGTTGAAGGTCAAATATTTTCAAATGTTTGCACTCACATTTCAAAACCACTGAAAGCAGCCTGGGACTGAGTGCTGCTGAGCATCTAAAGCTCCTGGTGACATCAACTGGAGTTATGCGTATTCAGTTCTTCTAAAAGTATGGACACTTTGGCTATGTCTACACTGTAGGCTTCTTGCAGAAAAGCTTATGCAAATGAAGCTCGGCGTGGAATATCGCCGCGCTTCATTTGCATAATTAATGAGCAGCCATTTTTGCGCAAGAGGCTTTTGCGCAAAAAGGAGCTGCATAGATGGCTCCTTTTTGCGCAAAAAAACCCTCTTGCTCAAGAGCCGTTCTTCCTCCAAAAATTTTTTGAGGATGCAAATTAATGATGCAAATGAAGCATGACGATATTCCACACCGAGCTTCATTTGCATAAACTTTTCTGCAAGAAGGCTACAATGTGGACATAGCCTTTTATATGGGCACTTACACATAGATTGAGAGGCCTATGTTCAAAACACCTTTTTCTTTTGTAAAGGCATTTACACGGTCCAACATTAAGGCCTGTTATTCTCTACAAAAACCAGTGAGGGAGGCTTTCACCAGGATTGGCCTGGATCCTGCAAACATTTACTCACATGCTTATTTTTATTGGTTTGAGAAGGTCCATTGCAATCAAATACGATGCTTGCTGGTTCAGGGCTCCAGACTGTGGCAAGACTGAAACTGCAACAAGCAGATGCTTAAATTGGATTCAAGACAATTTCATATTGCTTTCAAGGAAAATCCATGTACTCTGTTTTCTTTTCCTGGTTTATTGCACAATTGCTAAATTAAATCTTCATGATTTATTTGTGAAATTTTCTTGTTTCTTATTTTTAACCTTAAATCGCTCTACTGTAAACCTCTCCTCAACCAGAGGTCAATCAGTTTTCATTGTTCATTCAGTCATTGATCACCCTCTAGTGGCTAATCTGAGAATATAAATATCGGTACATTGGCCTCAAAAGACTGAGTAGTGAGCTCTGGAAAAATCTGATATGTATCTTCAGGATACATAAGGGCTGGAACAAGGTAAATACACATACTTAGAGTTGCACCCTGTGTGACAGCTCCTTTTACTTGGTTAAAAACAAGTATTAAATAAACAAATTTAAAAATCATCATATTTAAATTACTATACTGATTTCTTTAAATTAGTAAAACACAGATTTGTCACTTGTGACAATCATAAGAAGCAGAAGTATTTGTAATTACAAAAAAGCCACCTAACAATAATGCTCATCTGTGCTTTGTAAGAGCGCTAGATTCTCTCTCTCTGGACTCTCCCTATTCTCCATGTCAGCATTTTCATGCATTTACCTAGGTCTGGGGGGGGACAAGGTTCAAGGAGGGAGGGCGGGGCGAACAGGGGATTAATGGTCTGGTGCCCCAAGGTTAGTAGCGTACTAAACAGCCTTTGTTAAGGAACGATCATTAGGTGATCATGAAATAGCCTTCTTCAAAACGGACCCAAAACAAAAAAGATGTGCACAAAAAGAAGCTGGTCTAACATAACTATGTCAATAAAGCATATTGCCTGCATGTATTGTCAGAGTAAACATTCACTTTTGCTGCTTAAGAGATTAGCTTTGACTTTATATTTTAAAGACTGAATTGTAGTGCAGTAGAATGAGCTGCTTTCTAAAGAAGAATTAACTTAATCCTGTAGATTTTGTGTAATTAGTAAAATGCCCATATCTTTATTTTTATTGTATTAATAGAACATCCATTTTGGGCCTGGCATAGTAAGCTATATATATCTTATAGAGGAACAACATTTTGTTTTAATTTTTCTAAGCCCAATCATAAATGTAGGCATATGGGGCTTTTTTTAAAAGGGATCTGAAACAAAACCTTGGTCAGTTAATATTTATTAGTAAGTGAAATGCCCAGTAAAGCTGTAATGCAGTCACTACTCCAGAACAGAATTTACTTTCTTATTACTGAGCACTGACAACTGCAAGCACTACAAGGATACAAATCACTTAGGACTAATTGTGAGATAGCTGTCTGCCTTGAGGAAAGAACAAGCACCGCCCCTGGAGCAACCAGGATGGAAATTGTGACACGCAGAGTAAATTGCATCATTTAGCAGAATACACTGCTGAGCCACCAGAATAGCTATGCCCTTGGGTGTATTTAGGATTGCCAGATGGCTGAAACAAAAATACCGAACATCCCCCGCCCCCCAAAAAAACCCACCCGGAAAACATTTTATTGAAGGGAAAAAAAAAGCCCCCCCCCCAAAAAGACCCCAAGAACCTGGATCACTGCTAGGGGTTACCAGGTAGTCATTTAAAAAAACAAAAACAAAAAAACGGACACGCTTTATGGGGTGAGGGGGGGAGTCGGGTGGAATGGGGCTGGCTGCGGGATATCGGGGGAGGGAGGGACTGGCCGGGAGGGGGCAGGGCTGGCCAGGAGTAAGGAGGGGGCAGAAAGCACAGCTGGGGGGGGATCAGGGGCCGCGAGGGTGGCCGGGAGGAAGGGGAGGCGGGAAGCAGAGCTGGCGGGGGCGGGGAGAGGTGCAGCAGCGCTGGCTGGGGAGATCAGGAAGAGGAACAGGCTGGCGGGAAGCAGAGCTGGGGCGGGAGGTGCAGGGGGGCTTGCCGGGGAAGATCAGGAGGGGAAGTGAGGGAGAACCGGCCAGCTGGGAAGGGGGGGGGGTGTGAGCAAATTGGCCGGCGGGGAGCGGGACTGACCTGGGCACTTGCTTGTCCCGCGCAGGCTCCCGGCGACGCACAAGCGAGGAGGAGGCTTCCCCTCCTCCTCACACTCAACCGACTGAGGGCTCCCGGCGGCAATCGTGGCCCTGCCTCCCAGGTGGGACTCCCAGCCGCTCCCCCCCGCCACTGCCAGGCTTCCGTCCGGTGCGCAGCCGGAAAAATCAGAAAATACCGGACATTGCACATGTCCGGTATTTTCTGATATTTTTTACCGGACAGAGCGTGCAAATACCGGACTGTCCGGTACAATACCAGACACCTGGCAACCCTAGGTGCATTGTGAAGGGGAGATAGCAGGGGAAGAGATCCAAAGCTAGATCCAAGATTAGTCAAGTGAATAGACAAGCTAGTTTAACAATGGACCTTGGGTGGTGCCAGTCCACCTCTGATGAACTCCTCTGTGAATCTTCAGATCAGCATGGGAGCGATGGCTGCTGCCTAAAAAGGGCCGAGTCATGCATGGACAGGTGACTTGCTCATGTGGAACACTCCATTTTGTAGCGGTATTTTTCCACTGGAGAACAATGGGCGTCCCTCCACATGACTGAGGCTACAAAAAGGGTGCTGGAGGTTCCTCCATTTTGTCTTCAATCCAGCTCCTCATCTCTGGAATTGCTATGAACTGATGTTTTAACAAAGGGCTGATGACCTATCCTAAAAGCAGATGTGTTCTTTAGACTTGATTTAAGACAGCCGATTATTCCACTTCTGTGTCAAGTCTGCACCGAGAACTTTGCAATTGGTGCATGTATTTAATTCCTTTAACGGTTTTAATTCTCATCCTTTCTTTTGTGAATAAACCTTTAGATTGTAAACTGTAAGGGGTTTGTTAACAGTGTGCTTTCTGAGTTATAAATTGACCTAGGATTGTGGCTGGTCCTTTGGGATCAGAAGAACTCTTTTTTTTTTTTATTTAGTGAAATTGGTTTTCATAACCTCTCAGCTGTATAGGGAGTGATACCACTGCCGGCACAGGAAAACTGGCGTGTGTAAGAAAATTGCTTATATGACGGATTGGTAGCCACTATGGTGAACCAAAGTGCTCTTTGTGATTGGTTTGGTGCCTTATAGTGGGAGACCTGCATTCTTGGGCTGTAAGTAGTCCAAGGATGTTGATACATAGGAGAGGGTTCAGAAAGAATGATTAAAGGATTAGAAAACGTGCCTTACAGTGATAATCTAAAGGAACTCAGTCTATTTAGCTTAACAAATAGAAGGTTAAGGGGTAGTTTGATTACAGTTTATAAGTCCCTTCATGGGGAGCAAATATTTGATAATGGGCTTTTCAGTCTAGCTGAGAAAGACATAACATGATCCAAGGCTGAAAGTTGAAGCTAGACAAACTCTGACTGGAAATAATGATAAGTAACCACCTGAAGATTTTACCAAGGGTTGTGGTGGATTTTTCCATCCCTGGAATCTTTAAAATCCAGCTTGATGTTCTTCTGAAAGCTGTGTTCTAGGAATTATTTTGGAAAAGTTTTATGGGCTATTGCCTGTTTTTGACCCAAATGGGTAGGTGAAGTTTGGGGATCTGTGGGTAGGTTCCAACGGGACTAGAAATTGGTAGCAGCTAGATATTTCTTTGATGCAATCCTGTTTATTTACTGGAAATATATGGTGTCCTCTGTCTCTGAATGCAGCATGCACCAAGAGAAAAGGCGCACTTTCTTAGCTTACTAGCTCTCCAAATCCTTCCAGCCAACACCATACCCAGAATGTTCTCTCTGTCTAGCTTTCCCCAGGATTACACTGTGTTTACAATCTCCTGCCTGACTTTTTCTTGCTTTTTTTTCTGTTCTTGCCTGTGACCTCAGAATCTGTATGTTCACCTGTACACCTTTATTCTACACAATACTCAGCCCAAATGCTCGTGAGTGTGGGATTACATACATCTTGTGTCTTAGGTGAGGTTTATTGTGGCACTCTGTACATCAAAGCAGCACCATGGACATTATTATATCTTGTGAGGTATCATTTGTAAAGTCTTGATCTGTTGAACAATAATATTTTGTTGGACTGTAGGTGCTGTCCTCATATGTGAAGTTATAAAGCATTGCAGTATGTGTTACTGAAATACACTGTGAGACTGGAAGACACCCACAGCCAAAGTTTCAGTTACAATAAATGACCAGCCAGAAATATGTTGATGGCCCCTTGAAGGGAATCCACTCTTCCACTGGCCATCCCAGAGATTTCTCAGAAAAAGCACATGGACAATGGGGACTTTTTGACCAGTATGTGCTGCCTTACCCCCACATCACAGCAAGGCTCTTGCCAGAAAACTGGAAGAAAATCTAAAAGTGAGGAAGTGACATCATCACCGCCCCTCCCCCCCCCGAGTCAACTCCTGGAACAATGTCTGGAGAACAAAGACTTTGAACAAGGGAGTGTGGTCCCAGGCTGGAAATGGAATCCAGACTGAGAAGCAGTAACCTGCTTGTACCATCTGTCGGGGTGAGACACTTCTTCCTTCAAATCCCTATTTAGTGTGTAGAATATAGACTACAAATTTATTTTTGTTGAGTAAGTAACCAACTCTGGTCTCTCCACCTGCTACTTTCTGTAGTTAATCAACCCATTTTATATTTTACCTAAAGCAGTGTCTTTTGATTGATGTGCTTGGGAAATCTCAGCTCAGTTGACAAAGGCCACATTAAGGAAGTGGCAAAATACTTAATGAACTTACCCTCTCAGGGTATGTCCACACTGCACACTTATTTCAAAATAAGCTATTTCAGAATTGTTTTTCTGAAATAGCTTATTTCGAAATAGCACATCTACACTACAGAGAAACCTGAAAATTACTCTGAGGCAGGCTTCCCTAATGTGGGAGTGCTACCTCGAATTAGAGCACCAGGAGGCAATGAGAAGTAATTACTTTGAATGGCACTGGGGAGGAGCTATTTTGAAATAGCAGCAGTGGAGCATCCACACTACCGCTATTCCAAAATAGCTATTTTGGAATAAGCATTATTCCTTATGGAATGAGGTTTACAGATTTCAAAATAAGCCATCCATTATTTCAAAATTATTTCAAAATAACAGAATTGCTGTATAGACGCTCACCTTGTTATTTTGAAATAACTGTGCTGTGTAGGTGCACCCTTACTTGACCACACGCATTGGTTGCTGGAGCTGTGGGATCAGAGGCCATACCAGTCCAGAAGTTGGTTGCTATGGTTGTCTAGAAGTTGGCTACAGGCCTTGAACAGGCTTCCTGGCTGCTCTGGGCCTACTGATGGGACTCATGTGTTCAGAGTTTGTTCTAAGGATGTTAAGGACTAGTTGATAAGCAAATGCTTATCAGATAGTCGAGTCGACTAGTCGCTTCCTTCCCCCTTGCTGCCTCTATCAGATAGAGGTAGAAAAGGGAGGGAAAGAGGGGGTACTTCAAAGCAGCAGCGCGCTGCACGGAGCCCATGGTATGGGCTCTGTGTGTGGTGCTGCCACTTTGAAATGCCGCCCTGGCAGCATTTCAAAGGGGCAGCGCCATGTGGAGCCCGGGGTCAGCTGACAACTCCCTAGCTGATCCCAGGCTCGTGCGGCATTTCTGCAGAACCCGGAGTCACCTGGGGAGTTCCCAGGTGATCCCAGGCTCCACGCAGAATTTGCACAGAGCCCAGGGTCCTCCACTGAGCCTGGGTTCCGTAGAAATGTCACAGGGAGTCTGGGGTCAGCTGGGGACTCCCCAGCTGACCCCAGCTCTGTGCGGTATTTCAAAGCAGCAGCGCCGCATGGAGCCCAGGGTCATTGGGGAACTGTGAGTCTCACACTGACCCTTTGCTCCATGCAGGCACTTCTTCTTTGAAATGCACAAGAGCCCCCGCTGGGGACTTTTGTATATTACAAAGCTGGCACGCTGCATGCAGCCCGGGGTTAGTGGGAAGTTAGCGGGCTCTTGTGCATTTCAAAGTGGAAGTGCCCGTATGGAGCTCAGAGTCAGTGGGACTTCCTGCTGGCCCCAGGCTGCACGTGGAGTTCCAACTTTGAAATGTACAAGAGCCACCGCTGGGGCTCTTGTACATTTCAAAGGAGGAATGCGGAAGTGCCTATCGACTAGTCGATGGAAATTCCATCGACTACTTGACTAATACATTAATCGATATTTAACATCCTTAGTATGTTCTGCACAAGGAGGAAATGGAGTACATAAACCACAAAGGGGACCAACTCCATCTTTTTATCAGGAATGGACACAAAAACACCGTTTGATTGCTGCTCTGCTATGAGCAGCTAGAGAAAGTGCACCTGACGTTACTATGGCAGGATCCACAAATGTAAAGGAAACCAGAGATGCTTTATGTGTCCATTTCATGTATTTTCAGTGTGACATGGATGAAGATGAGTTACATAATATGGTTACTGACTGCCATGTAGAATTTTTACAGATAGCTATATGAGAATTTTTGTGAATTTTGTAGTGTATTTTATAAAAACTGTTAACATACAACAAACAGCTTTTGGATTACTATAATGAGATTCTCTGATGACTCAAGTGGGTTTTGCCCACAAAATCTCATGATACCATCTACATGTTTTGTTTGTCTTTAAGGTGCTACTAGACTTTTCGTTGTTTTTTAAGATTTTCCTGTTACAGACTATCTTGACTACCTCTCAATTCTTTCAATCATCTCTCATAGGTCATGTTTTCTCGACTTTTAATCATTTTTGTTGCTCTTCTCTTCTTCTCCAATTTGTCCACATCTTTCCTGAAATGTGGTACCCAGAACTAGACATAATATTCCAGCTGAGGCCTAATCAGTGCAGAGTAGAGCGGAAGAATTACTTCTCATGTTTTGCTTACAAAATTCCTGTTAATACATCCCACAATGATGTTTGCTTTTTTTTGCAGCGGTGTCACACAGTTGGCACATATTTAGCTTGTGTTCCACTAGGACCCCTAAATCCCTTTTGGCAGTACTCCTTTCTAGACAGTCACTTCCCATTTTGTATATGTGAAACGGATTGTTCCTTCCTAAGTGGAGTTTTTTGCATTTGTCCTTGTTGGATTTCATCCTATTTGCCTCTGACTATTTCTCCAGTTTGTCCAGATCTTTCTGAATTATAATCCTAGTTTTCAAAGCACTTGTGACCCCTTCCAGTTTGTTATCATCTACAAACTTTATAAGCATACTTTTTATGCCATTATCTAAATAATTGATGGAAGATATTGAACAGAATCAGTTCCAAAAATGATCCCTGTGGAACCCCACTTATTATGCCTTTCCAGAATGACTGTGAACCACTGATAACTACTCTCTGAGAATGTTATCCCAAGCAGTTATGCACCCATCTTATGGTAAACTTATTTAGGTTGTATTTCCCTAGTTTATTAATGAGAAGGTCATGCGAGACCATATCAAATGCTTTACTACATTCTAGGCATACCAAATCTACCACTTCCCCCTTATCCACAAGACTTGTTATCCTATTAAAGAAAACTATTACATTGGTTTGGCATTTGTTATTTACAAATCCTTGCTGACTGTTACTTATCACATTATTATCTTCTAGACATTTGCAAATGAATTCCTTAATTATTTGCTCCATTATCTTTCCTGGTACAAAAGTTAAGCTGACTGTCCTGTAGTTTCCTGGATTGTCTTTATTTCACTTTTTATAGATGGGTACTCCCTGTCCTCCATGACTTTTCAAAGATAATACCTAATGGCTCAGATATTTCCTGAATCAGCTCCCTGAGTATTCTAGGATGCATTTCATCAGGCCCTGGTAACTTGAAGACATCTATCTTGGCTACATAATCTTGTATTTGTTCTTTTCCTATTTTAACTTATCAACCTACTTCATTTTTGCCAGCATTCTCTATGCTAGGTGTCCAATAGCCCCCAACCTTTTGGTGAAAACTGATACAAAGAAGTCATTAAGCACCTCTTCCATTTCCACATTTTCTGTTAGGGTGCGTCTAGACTGGCAAGATTTTGCGCAAAAGCGGCCGCTTTTGCGCAAAAACTTGCCGCCTGTCTACACTGGCCGCGAGAATTTGCGCAAGAACACTGACTTTGTAATGTACAAAATCAGTGCTTCTTGCGCAAATACTTTGATGCTCCCGCTCAGGCATGAGCCCTCTTGCGCAAGAATACTTGCGCAAGAGGGCCAGTGTAGACAGGAACGTTAATTTCTTGCGCAAGAGAGCGTCTATACTGGGCACGGATTCTTTTGCGCAAAAGCAAATCTTTTGCGCAAAGGCACATGCCAGTGTAGACGCTCTCTTGCTCAAATACTTTTAACGGCAAAACTTTTCCGTTAAAAGTATTTGCGCAAAATCATGCCAGTCTAGACGCAGCTTTATTGTTTTCCCCTCTTCATTAAGAAATGGTCCTACCCAATCCTTGATCTTCCTCTTGCTTCTAATATATTTGCAGAATGTTTTCTTCTTACACTTTATGTCTCTAGCTAGTTTGATCTAGGAAGGGCTGGGATACACAGGCCTAAGGGTCTGTGGGATAGCATTGGCAGAATATGAATGAGAACCTGGTGATCTGAGCTTCATCCAACCCTACAATGCAAACTGAATGAACTTGGGATTCATGTCTCGGTAGGACTTAAGTTTGGACACAAAACCCTGGGTAAGTCCTCAGGCTTAAGCCATGAGAAGTTGCTGGCATGAGTCAGAAGACTTTGTGTGTGGCTTGGGAGAGGGCTTGGCTTAAACTCATGTCCACTAAGAAACACAGACGTACCCTTAGGATATTCTTACATTTCATCTGGGAGCAAGTCTCCTGACCTGAGTCCAGGGCGCATAGCAGTGCACTAAAAATATGGGGACAGAGGTTGCTTGAGAGCCCAAGTACCAGCATGAGCTACAATGTCAAAGCACCATCAGTCCACCTATTTTAATGCACTACTATGAGTCTCACTAGCACAACTCTATGGATCTAAGCTAGGTGGCTCACTCCCACATGCCGTGTAGACATATCAGTAACAGGCCTGCTTTCCCACTGCTTTTCATCTTGTATAGGCATCTGCATCAGTGAGGGAGCAGATCAGCTGTAAAGCACTATTATGTTACAATTTTCCACTCCTACCAATGATGGGATTGTAAAGGTGTAAATGACTACGCAAAGGACAAGGATCTGGGAATCAGGTCCAGTGTCTGTAAAGTTCTTTGCCTCTGTATTCACGGACAAGGTGGGCTCCCGGACTAATGCGCTAAGTGATGCAATATGGGATGAAGATCGACAGCCCTTAGTGGGTAAAGAACAGGTTAGGAACTATTTAGAAAAGCTAAACGTACACAAATCCATGGGTCTGGACTTAATGCATCCGAGGGTACTGAGGGAGTTGACAAATGTCATTGAGGAGCCTTTGGCCATTATCTTTGAAAAGTCGTGGAGATCGGGAGAGATCCCGGATGATTGGAAAAAGGCAACTGTAGTGCCCATCTTCAAAAAAGGCAAGAAGAACGATCCAGGGAACTATAGTCGGGTCAGTCTTACCTCGGTTCCTGGAAAAATCATGGAAGGGATCCTTAAGGAATCCATTTTGAGGCACTTGGAGGAGAGGAAAGTGATTAGGAATAGTCAGCATGGATTCACAAAGGGCAAGTTGTGCCTGACCAATCTGATTAGCTTCTATGATGATGTAACTGGCTCTGTGGACATGAGAAAGTCAATGGATGTGATATACCTTGACTTTAGCAAGGCTTTTGATACAGTCTCCTACAATATTCTTGCCAGCAAGTTAAGGGAATGTGGATTGGATAAATGGATGGTAAGATGGATAGAAAACTGGCTACAAGGCCGGTAGTGATCAATGGCTCGATGTCAGGATGGCCGTCTCTAGCGGAGTGCCCCAAGGTTCGGTTCTAGAACCGGTTTTGTTCAATATCTTTATTAATGACCTGGATGAGGGGATGGATTGCACCCTCAGCAAGTTTGCAGATGACACTAAGCTAGGGGGAGAGGTAGATACGCTGGAGGGCAGGGATAGAGTCCAGAGTGACTTAGACAAATTGGAGGATTGGGCCACAAGAAATCTGATGAGATTCAACAAGGACAAGTGCAGAGTCCTGCACTTGGGACGGAAGAATCCCAAGCATTGTTACAGGCTGGGGACCAACCAGCTAAGTAGTAGTTCTGCAGAAAAGGACCTGGGGGTTACAGTGGATGAGAAGCTGGATATGAGTCAACAGTGTGCCCTGGTAGCCAAGAAGGCTAATGGCATATTAGGTTGCATTAAGAGGAGCATTGCCAGCAGATCCAGAGATGTCATTATTCCCCTTTATTCGGCTCTGATGAGGCCACATCTGGAGTATTGTGTCCAGTTCTGGGCCCCCCACTACAAAAAGGGTGTGGACAGATTGGAGAGGGTCCAGCGGAGGGCAACCAAAATGATTAGGGGGCTGGAGCATATGACCTATGAGGAGAGGCTGAGGGAGCTGGGTCTATTTAGTCTGCAGAAGCGAAGAGTGAGGGGGGATTTGATAGCAGCCTTCAACTTCCTGAAGGGAGGTTCCAAAGAGGATGGAGAAAGGCTGTTCTCAGTAGTGACGGATGGCAGAACAAGGAGCAATGGTCTTAGTTGTGGTGGGAAAGGTCCAGGTTGTATATTAGGAAAAACTATTTCACTAGGAGAGTGGTGAAACACTAGAATGAGTTACCTAGGGAAGTAGTGGAGTCTTCATCCCTAGAGGTGTTTAAGTCTCGGCTTGACAAAGCCCTGACTGGGTTGATCTAGTTGGGATTGGTCCTCCTAGAGCAGGGGGCTGGACTTGATGACCTCCTGAGGTCTCTTTCAGCTCTATGGTTCTATGATTCTTGGTGCTGTAAAATTACAAAGCGTTATGAAACAATTACTAAATCACACTTCTTTACTTTTTAAATTATCTTTTTCTTAATATTAATACTGCAAAGAAAAGAGAGTGTACAGCCCTCAGAGGGTGCAAAGTTTTTCCCCTCAGGACTTTCTCCAGAACACAATAGGAGAGGAGAGGTTTTAGTAACAGGCTGGATAGAGAGGGCTTTCATCAACACGATCATTATGCACTGCCGTTTCATTGGCTCCCTTTCCTTAATGGAATTCCTCACTCTCTTCTGCCCATGGAACCAAGGCACAATATTATCTCGGTTGCAACAAGCTGGAAAAGCATTACAGGCTAACCCTGCCCAACAGATAAACAGCTCTAGCTTCTGTTGGCCTAAGTTGATATTAAGGACCACACTTGGCACCGACTTCTCTAAGGCTACATCTACACTGCAGGTATTTGTCGGCAGAGAGTATGCTGATGAAGTGCTCATTAGCATTTGTCGCGCTGTCATTTGCATATCTCTGCTGATGCTTTTTGCGTAAGAGGTTTTTGCACAAAAACAAGCAGTGTAAATGGGTCTGTTTTGTGCAAAAAAAACCCTTTTGCGCAAGATCCCTTATGCCTCAAAAAAGGAGGTATACAGGATCTTGCGCAAAAGGGTTTTTTTGCGCAAAACTGACCCGTCTACACTGCTTGTTTTTTGTGCAAAAACCTCTTGTGCAAAAAGCATCGGCAGAGATATGCAAATGACAGCATGACAAATGCTAATGAGCACTTCATTAGCATACTCTCGCCAACAAATACCTGCAGTGTAGACGTAGCCTAAGATGCCTATAGGGCACTGAGAATCTAAGTGGAAGCCAAATTCTTCACTAAGTTCTCAATTCCCTGAGTAGGACTCAAAAGTCTCTAGACTAATCTGCTCAGGCTCAGCTAAAAAGAGCTAACCAGTAACATCAGAATGCAGGGAGTGATGCAATCATAGTTTATAAGTTTCATAAAGCCAAGTGGGATACAGAGAGGGAAAACTTATCTATGTGTAAATCATGACCAGTGAACTTCTGGAGAGCATGAAAAATAAACTTTATTTTAATGTTTACAAAAGCAAAACATCCTATGCACAAGAAACCTCCCTAACCACTCATTACCTCTATTTACATGCGTTATTGGCAAATAAAAGAAACAAGTAGAAAGCAAGTATTTTTTCAATCTTTAGAAACGGAAGTAATTGGACCAAATTCTCTGATGATGTAAATGGATACAACCCCATTGACTTTAGTGGAATTTCAATGGCTTACATTAGCAGAAAATTTGTCCCATTAAATCTGACACCACATTGCAGGGTGACTAAAAGTCACACGATTGGGTACATCTAACCCCTTCTGGATTTTCATTGCCCGTGCTGGCAACTGATTCAAATTAATGTACCATCTAGATACCGAGTAATAAATCTTCCATCCAAATCACAGCATGCCAAATTGCAAGCATTTGTTTGCAAATTATGCTCTTGATATTGCACCATATCAAAGTCTGGTTTAACTTTACACACCATGAGCAATCCCACTGAAGTCAAATTTGTAAAGAGGCATAAAACCCCTATGGAACTGGGGCTTGTAAATCTGTATCCATTCCCATCCTTGAGAACATGGCTGCTGGACGTACTAGAAGCTTACTCCAAGGAAGAGACTTTTCTCTTATCTGACTAAGGGTATGTCTACACAGCGGCGCTATTTTGGGGTAACATCCGTCATCCTGAAATAGCATTCTGTGCATCTTAACAAATAGGCCTGTTATTTCAAAATACATTCAAAATAATGGACTTCTTATTTCGGCTTCCTGTAAAGCTCGTTGCACGAGGATTAAGGAAGATGCAGGAATAGTGATTTATTTCAAAATTAGCACTGAACAGGCAGCATCAAATTTCAAAATAAGCCATGCAATTTGCGTAGCTTATTTCGAGGTACGCACTACTGTGTAGTCGTACCCTAACTGTATAGCTTTCTTAAAAAGCTCTCTCTCTTTGAATGGAGTAATTGGTCAGGTATAAGAACATGCATGATGTGTGGTACCCATAGGTCTGGATGACAGTGATTCCTTGTGCACTTGAGACACCAATATTTTTTTTATAGTTGAACAACTGGCATTTTGAGGTTCCTAGCATCTTATACCTGAAATGACCAACAAATGCTGTTCATGTTTAGGGTTGCCTGGTGTCCAGTTTTGAACCGGACAGTCCAGTATTTGAGCTTTCTGGTCGGGAAACAAATTGAGAAAATATAAATGAGAAAATATAAATGTCCGGTATTTTCTAAATAAGATGTAATGTAGATTGTGATGTAATGTCAAGTGTGTCCGGTATTTTTGTTGAAACTATCTGGCAACCCTATTCATGTTTGAAATGCCTGGCATCAGAACTGTAATCAGTGGAAGCACTTAGTTCTGATGAACTTTAAAAACAACAAATGGTCTGGTAGCACTTTATAGACTAACAAAACATGTAGATGGCATCATGAGCTTTCATGCGCACATTTCTTCAGATGATGGGAGTGTTGGATGTCCAGCACCAATATAAATAGGAGGGGAGGGGGAATGAGAGGCAGTGGGTATATAAATATCAAAGGGAAAACCGAGCTGGTATGTAACAAGCAAAACCGATAGTCTATAAGCACCTAAAAACTGGATAGTTAAAGGAAGCAGATAAGGACCATTAGTTAGCATTCAGAGAGGAAGAGTACTAACAACAGAATCCTTTTTGAAGAATTTTTTGAGGACGAGTACTAACACCACTGTCTCTTTTTCCTCCCCCCCCCCATTTATTTTAGTTCTGGACATCCAACACTCCGGTCATCTGAAGAAGTGGGCTGTGCCCATGAAAGCTCATGATGCCATCTACATGTTTTGTTAGTCTTTAAAGTGCTACCAGACTATTTGTTGTTTTTAAAGTTTATGCTGTACAGACTAACTCGGCTACCCCCTGAAGCTTTAGTTTTGATGGTAAATCCTTAGGAACTTGAAGCTGCCAAATTTCATGTTTAAAACTTGTAAATTACTTCTCAAATTGGGTGTACCTGTTAAGAACATATATAAGTCCTACTTCGCTTTTAAAAAAATATGAAGTGAGTTATCAAGAGATGAAGTTTCACCGTTGGAAATCAGATTGAGGGGGATATGTTGTAGGATTAGGTACAAGTAAGTGGCGTGACAGCTGATTGGTTCAAAGGTTTCAGAATTTCTTAAGAAAACAACCCTTTCAATGGAAAAGTCCAGCACTGGTGACCTCTCCATGTAGCAGAGTCACATGGTTAAACAGAGTCATGATTATATAAAAAAGTGCAGAGCAAAAAAAAAAAAAAAAAAAAAAAAATCACTATACAAATTTTCAGCACTTTTGTTTTAATTTTGTGTATTTGTACACATATTTACACATGCACTCTATTTTGTCTACATTTCAAGCCAAATTCTGAGGTGCCATGGACAATGAGGCAAGGCACAGAATAGGCAAGTCAGTGAGTTTCTAGTAGTGCATACATGTGCTAATGCCTCAAACCTGAGGAAAGAGGAGGAACTACAAGCTGTAAACTTTGGCTTTGTTCTGCAGCTCTGGCTTCTCAGACACTGGAGGAAACAGAGAGGAAGTAGGAGTATTCTACTCACAGCCATGCTATGCTATTCCTCAAACTGCAGAATGCTCTGCTAATAAGAGACAACATATTCCGGCTCAAAGCAGAACTGAATCATATGGACACCAATAGACAACAATTGGATCAAGGAAAGCTCTTGTAGCAGAGGATAGATGCTGTGGGTTCAATGCTACCTCAGTGACAGTGTTGGTGACCTCTCCACATAGCAGAGTGCCAGAAAAGATCTCTATAACTGGTTCTGCCTGGCTGTGCCTGCACCTGGATTCACACAGAATGTAGTTCTACCATCAGCAAGCTCCCCATCTACAAGCACCATTTGACCCAGAATTCCAATGTAAGATTATCCTAACTTCTTGCCATAAGCTTCAGCTGTTTTCATCCTTATGTGCGTTTTTGATGCATACCGGATGTAGAAATTTGGCTCCCAAATACTGGTCAACATGCAAGATGAAAATTTTATTTCAAAAGAATCTCGAGAGGCCCTTTAGGAGCCAGATGTTAAATGTATGCAACATTTCATCTAATTTGGCTTAAAAAGAAAGGAAGAAAAACATCCAAGCCAAAAGGCTAGCTTACTAGAAATAGGGAGACTACAAGCAAATTTGTTTGAGAAGACCTTGATCCTTTCCCCCCTCCCACATGCTTTATCATTACCATTACAGAGAAATATACATTTGTACAAATTCAGAGAGGATTTTTAAGAGCATCAAGACTAGGTCAATAAAATAATTAATGGTCATAGACCAATTCCAATTGCCTCTGTGCTCTAGCAGTCCAGTACCCTGTCATGTATTCTGCTTAGGGACAGGCAGAGGGCTTCCTATAGAAGAAATGACTTCCATTGTAACCCCTATTTTCAGTACTATAAGTTACATCCTGAAGTTTTCTTCCTTGTATACCCATCTTGGCATTTGGATACAGTAAAATGGGGAAGGACAGAAACAGTAACAGAAGAGGAGTTGGTTTTGTTTGCCTATTGTTTATTATAGGGAGGATGGATAATAGTTAACAATTTAAAATTGAGTTAAATATTTTAACTTCTACACACAGAGCTTCTTAGAAATTCTTGCTTTAAAAATTGTACCATTTCCTCAATGTAAGAGATTTGAGTAGTGATGAACTTGTTTTTAATAATAAATATCAGACATTTATCTGGGAACCTGCAGACCAGGTCTCATGGCCTAAACAGAGAAGCAGAAGTTTAGAGATCTACACTGTAGTCCCAACTCTGCCCCATATTCACTGTGAGCTGGCACAAATGACAATTCTCTATGCCTCAGTATCCACGTCTTAGCAGAAAAGGAATAATAATTATTGCCATGCTTTCCTCACAGAAGGAAAGATTCATCTATGTGAAGCACTATAAAAAGGCTTTGTCTTCTTATAGCTGTTTTGGGCGGAGCAACCCTGTAACTTAGACTGACCAGAGCCAGCAATATTGGAGGAATGCCAGACAACCTACCTCTATCATTAATATTAGACAGTGGCCTGCAAACAATACCATTTGTGTACATACAGTATATGCTTACACAGACATGTAGTCTACACTCATTATAGTACTAAGACGTAAGATCAACTTATGGGTAGACATTCCCAGAATATTATATACCTACAGTGTATTTGGTGTAACAATGTACTTTAACTAAACATTCTTTCTCCTGAGGAAGTGGGCCTGTTTTTTATTTAACCTGACTGGCATCGAATAAGCATAGCATTTGCAAAAGAAGGATTAAGTTCCACAGTATGTTCCTTTTAACCATAACACCATACAATCGTTTTGAGTGTTACAAGAGTTAGCACCATGGGTTTAATGCAGGTGGGAAAAAAGACAGAATAGCCTTATATCAGATGGATTATTTTAGGCCATGTGATA
Organism: Pelochelys cantorii; assembly: GCA_032595735.1. Taxonomy (NCBI): domain Eukaryota; kingdom Metazoa; phylum Chordata; order Testudines; family Trionychidae; genus Pelochelys; species Pelochelys cantorii. Next base: position 58,575,102 of record CM064328.1, on the reverse strand, counting down.
GTCTTTGTTTCATATAAATACGTTTTTAAAAAGTTTTTCCCCCACTTAATCACATCCAGAATACCATTCCGAGTTTGCATTAAAAGAGCCAGATGATAATTCTACAAAACAGGTGAAAATATATTTTTTCAGGAAAGCTTTTTTTCCCCTCCAATTAGCATTAATTGATATTTATATTACAGCATTCTGTATTTCAAAAATTAAAGTTATTTAATGCTAAATGTTCTTTTCAGAAGATGAAGAGGTAGGTATATTTTCAAAATATAAGAAAAATTGTAGCAGACAATTAAAACAAGGAGAGTCTGGTAACTCAACAAACTGTTCTAGCAGCATATAAACATAATTGTCTTGACATATCCCTAATTAATGAGAGAAAATGTATTTTTCTGATCAGAATACACAACATCATAATTTAGAATTTAACAAATTTCTGTCAGAAACAGAAATACTCAAAAGCTACCATTTTCCACATAGAAATGTGATCTTCAACAAACCAGTGGCATCATTGTTAATATTAACCTTTAGACTGCTAAAACTGCAATTCTTTGTTATATTTACCAGTGCCAGTGGTCTAAAAGTTTTCACAGAGATCATCAAATACTTGATAATTATATAATTGTAACAGAAATTTATCTTGAAGCATTTTTGTTAAAACAATCTTCATGAATAATGAAAATATCTGTGTTCTAGCTCTTCGGTAAACTAAGGGTTAATTAGTACAGAGTGTTTCTTTTTTTTCCTTTTTCTTTTTAAGCCAAACTGGAGGTTCCCCACTGCCAGCAATGGCTAAGGCCTGGATAAGTTACTCTCCTTTTGCTTTTTCCTTGTTCTGCTTTTTTTCATGTTCCACCATTAGATTGTTTTCTGGTCTGCTTACACCATTTGCAACAGCTCCATTCACTATTTTGCCATTCTTAATGGATTCCTTGGGCATTTTATATGTCCGATAGTAGAAGTTACCGAACAAGAAAATAAAGGTGATAGCATAGATCATTACACCCCAGTGCATCCATTTAGGGAAGGGACAGTCGATATAAATAGACATGGCTGTGTGGCCCAGAGTCACATGGAACTGAATCTAAAAAAAAAAAAAAATATTGTATATTAAAACATTTCATGTTAGGTTAGGTATGACTTTTACTGAAAATACAATATTTATTATAAAAAAATAAAGTATATTGTGAAACACACAATTCGTGGCTTACAGAAGTAATATATACATATATTTGCAATGTTTCTTTACACTAACAAATGCCAAGTGTAGTAAAACATTTTTTTCAGTATTTTAAATTTCAGAAGGAAGTTACTAGAAATTAAAATGCTGGTTCTTTACAGTATCTGGCAGAGATCATCAAAAGCTTCACAGCAACTATATAAATCTCAGTACTCTAGTTACCAGTTTTCTCTATTACATTCACATTTGCAGTATATTGCACAGACAGGAGAACAAACATGTACTGAAGTGCAAGATGATAATGTAGAAATCACTCATGTACTAAAAACTATTGCAGCTGCAGGACATCACTCTTGGTGGGAAACACTATTAGGGTGGTCACCTTCTCAATCTGCAACAGGCATGCTAAATATAATGGTTTACCCCATTGTGGTGATCACTGGAATCCAATTGATTTTACTAGTAAGCATAATAGCTTTGGCTTGCTGGATGAAGAGAATTGTTTGAAGGATACAGGAAGCTGGCATGCAAAGTCAAATAAGGCCCTTGTTAATAATACCCAGGAGGCAAGCCCAGACTCAGCAAGTCTGAAGTATAAGATTCCTGGAATAGTAATGATGGCTTTAGTAAAAGCATCATTAAGAGGGGAGTGTAAGGATACAGCCTTTTTCTGTAGCTATATTGGAAGGCCTGTAGCCATATATGAAGGCCTAAAACCTAGGGCCTTCATCTACAGCCAGACTGAAAGAGCAGCAGCCATTAGCTGTAAAGCAGGGAGTCACATGCTCACATTCTGTTACAGTATGTTAGGATTGGCTAGTAAAATTTAAGTAAAATAATTGGTTAAGGTAGAGCTAAGCAGGACTCAAGTTTCAATATATAAACTGGGGCCCAAAAGGAAGTTCTTTGGGAACCAGCTCCAGGGCACAACTCCAAGGTCAGAGTTGCCAGACCTCAAACCTGTGCCAATGACACTATGCAGAAACTGGAGTCCCCCAGATAGACCTGATCCTGACTGGACATCAAAACAAGTTCATCTGTCTCATGGGGAGTGGTGAGCACTGTATGTGTAGTGTGTGCATTCTGTTTTTGATTATTGTTAATAGAGATTAAGTAGAATATTACTGTGTATGTTTCTTTCACTAATAAAAGATCCTGCAAGTCTGCAGAGTGTAAGGTTATGTCTGAGCCCTAGAAATGGATGAGAATGGATGCCTATATTGAGAAAGTTACACCTGAGCTCCAGGAATGGATGAGGTTGGATATCTACATTGAAAAGGTTATGCCGGAGCCTTAGAAACATGTGAGGATGGGTGTCTATATTGAGAGGGTTACACTTGAGCCCTAGGAAAGGGTAAGGGTGGGTGCCTCTAGAGTCTGTGAATGACAAAGAATTTTGTGCAGGTAACACCAGTACTCTGTTCTTAAGACTATGCATGCACATGCTGATTATATACATGGGTATCTCAACTTCTGGTACCCTCCAGACCCTGTTGCCAAAGATTGCTCCATTCTTCCCAACTCTCTCCCTCTACTACTGAGAAAGGTCAGGCCTTCAGTACTTATAAGTATTTTTTTTTTTAATTTAAAACAATTATTTTAAAAATCTCTTCCTTTCCCTCAGCTCCAACTACAATTTCTTTACCACACTTACAACTGATGTAAAGGTCTAGCTAAGCACTGCTCTACCTAGAACTTGACTGAAACAGCTAAATCAGTCTGAATGTACACTGTGTGTTATTTCAGTGCATGTTGGTTTGTGAGCCCTTCTTTCAGAATACAAAATATCCTATGCTGATTAAGTTAGGAAAATATCTACTTAAGCTAAACTGAAATAAGACTCCTTTACTCTTAATTAAGACTGTCAATACACAGACTTGCACTGAATTAAAACTGATTTACTTATTTTGGTAGAGGTTTGTGCATAGACAAGGCCTATAAAATCCACAAGAAAAAGCCTTTTCAGTTTTATGGCTGCCAGTTAACTTTAGACTACATTTGAAGCTTAATAGCCCAACAGTAATTGCAAGTCATTACCTCTTGGCTGCTGTTTGGTAGTTTATGTGGAAAGAGTATTTGGACTCAGCCTAGGACATTGTGGATTTTTGTTCAAACATCACAAAACACATAATTCACAGCTGGAACCAAAGGACTCTCTTTCTGACAGAAACCAGGAAATGAACAGATCTGGAGGCTCTCCCCGCATAGAGGAGGAGGTCCCTAGCAGTTCAGAGTTGAAACAGATCAGGAGGGTAATGTTAGAAAACATTACTACTTTCTGTGTTGCATCTGGTCTGAAGACTGAAATAGCATTGTACATCACGCATGTTTTTCACTAACACTAAAATCGATTTAAAAGTGTAAAAGGAATTATGGAAAAAACATCAGATCCTTAACAACAGTCTGTTCTAGTAGATGCTGCTGTGTAAATAAGATTAAATATCAAACTCTACAATGATTGTCTTTTCCTTTGAAAGGATTATGTTAAGGGCATAGAATAGTTTCACAGTATAATTGCCATCTGGTAGCAGGTTTTCATTATTTCTGTCATGCCACTATAATCAAACTGATACAGATTTGATTATTTTGAAAAGCAAAATAACAGCTTAATTACTATTACTGGCTATTTTGACTTTTTAAAAAGAATAATCGAAGAGCAATGTTTATGTGTAATTATTTCAAAAGTCCACTTCTAGAAATACATCAATTTCTGACTTAATCTGTGACTAAGTGACAGCCATCATGCCTCATGTTTGACTGGGACATATTCTATTTAACAGACAGACAACAAAGCAACTTTAGAGAGAGATTTTACTTACTATTTGTAATATGGTCAAATATCGTTTCCACCACAGATATTTCTGAAATTTAGGGCCACAGGCAGCTAATCCGTAGTACATATACATAACAACATGAATAAAAGAATTCATTTGGGCTCCAAAAAAAGCTGTTCAGAAATAAAAAAGGAGTCCATATAGTATTATTTTTAAGCATGAAAACTCTATTTGTATTGCACAGTAAAAATAAAATTATCACATTTTGTACTTACAGTTTTGTCAGCACTAAATAGTAATATGCATAAAAACTGAACTTAAGTTGAAATCCACATATTTTGGCCTTTAGACAGGTTTGACTGTGTAGGCTTGAGCCTGCAAACATGTACCTATATGAATAACTTGTGTCATGTCAGGAGTCCCACTGTCTTCAGTGGGACTACTCACATGATCTAAGCTACATGCATGTTTGCAACATGCAATACTATTACTTTTAACAATCTCCTCTTTAAAATTTAAAAAAACCCAGTAGCACTGATATTTCAGGATTTATCTTATAATGTAAAAACAATGAGGTGTCCTATGGCACCTTAAAGACTTATAGATACATATTTGCCCTAATAGGGGCATGTCTACACTAGGAACTTATTTTGAAATAAGTTATTTCGAAATAATAACTCCTGAAATAACTATTTTGAAATAAACAACAAATGGTCTGGTAGCACTTTATAGACTAACAAAACATGTAGATGGTATCATCCACACTACAGGGAAGCCTCAACATTAGTCCAAAGCAGGCTCCATTAATGTGGATGCGCTACCTCAACCTAAAGCCCCAGGAAGCACTGGGGAGTAATTACTTTGAATGACTCTGGGGAGTAGTTATTTCGAAATAGCAGCAGTGGAGCATCAAAATAACTATTTTTAAATAAGCGTTATTCCTGGAGTTATTTATTTTGAAATAACCAGCCCCTTATTTTGAAATAATGGGCCTGGTAGTGTGGACGCTCCACTTGTTATTTCAAAATAACTCCTAGTGTAGACCCGGGCTAAGGTGCCACAGGACTCCTCGTTGTTTTTGCAGATACAGAATAGCACGGCTATCCGTGAGATCTTAAAATGTAATAATTCTTTACATTTAAGCTAATATTGCCATCTACCAGGCTAAAATTAGGTACCCGCCCAAAAATGATTTTCAAAAGTGTCAAGCGCCCAGCAAAACCCATTAAAATCAATGAATTATGGTCTTCTGAAAACCACAAATAGATATATTTCCCTATTTACATATGTATAAATATATAAACAAGAAAAGAAAGAAGTTACATATCAAGTGTAGGACCAGTGTTAATGAGGCTAATCAAGTCAGGGTGGATGTGTATCATTCACAGCAATTGATGGAAAGATGTGAATATCAAGAGAGGGGGAACTGCCTTTGTAGAGCATTAACCAGTGTGAATCCTTATTCAATCCTAATTTGATTATATTGAATTTGCAACATGACCCCATGTCAGGCGTCTGTTGCTGCAGAAGGGCCAAAACACAGTCTTGCTGTGTTTCTGTTGGTTCCAGGAATTGTAGAGGCTGAACAACTGGACCACAGAATTGAGCTGAGTTTTGAAATGGCCTGACGCATAGGCTTATGGGAGTTGAGGGCACTCAGCACCTTACAAGGTCAGGCTATCATAGGCTACAAGTACAAGATATGGGATTCACTGGAAAAAGGAAGTTGGAACTACAAATTGCACCTATTCAATGGCCACAAACTTGGTGTAAAGAGTGCAGTGAACAGCAGTGACTCTGAACACACAGGGAACCCAGGATTCCTCTTGCCCTGCAGCTGGGTTAGGGAGAATTCTATCCTCCAACCTCTGTACAGAAATCTGTGAATATGAATTTCACCCCACAGGCTGAAATATGTATATAACCTCACATTTTCTATTTTAACATGCATATAGTGCGTGAACATGTAAAAAATCCAAAATATACAATTTAGTATATGAATTTTAATAGAAGATTAATTTTAGTATGGATTACATGTATTATTATTGTAAATTATTTTATAGTTATTTTTATAACTCTTTACAAACAGAATGGGACATTTTCTTCCAACCTTTGCTTCAGGAGAATTCGTAAGTTGAGAGATGCAAGGCGAAACAAGACATGACACAGAGGAACAAAATGCAATAAAGGAAGGGTATGGAGAAAACAATGGAAATGAGATTTCATTGATGTGAATTTTACAGGAACAGAAAGAAAGGAAAAGAATGTTAATTATAGGTTTGCATCATTATGAACAGCTTCTACAACCTGCTGCAGGCCCATAGACGGGGGTGGGAGGGAGTGGGGAGGAGAGTGGAGGGGAGGAAAAGGTGCAGTTGGTCTGGTGACTTCAAGGGGCCTGGTGCTCCAGGCTGCCTTCACTGCTACTGCCACTGGAGCACCACTCTACATGCTCTGTGCATCTCTGAGGGCTGGGAGGTGGCACCAGGCTCTGGACGATGCAGAGGGCTGGCTGCCTGTGGACCCCTTTTTGCCTGAGGCCCACCCCTTCTGGGAGCGCGGAGCTGCTCCCCCCCACACCTTGCCCAGGGGCCCATGAAAGCAGTTGGCTCTCCTGACCTACTGACACAGGTTTATTGCTACCCTTCAAATTAGCAATTCAGATGTTGATACTTGTTTTGTTAATAAAACAAACCCCCCCCCCCCCAAAACTTGGATATAGGGCCAAATTCCTTCTAGTGAAAATCCAGAATAGCTCCATACCTTCAATGGATTTAGTCTGGAGTAACAGGGCAAAACTGGCTTGTAGTTCTGAATTCCTAGTTCTCTGTAGTTGCAAATTGTTAGGTTAAAACAGGGTTGTTAAGCAGTGTCAGTCCCAGGATATTAAAGAGACAAGGTGAAAAACGTAATATTTTTTACTAGATCAACTTCTGTTGGTGAGACAAATTTATCTGCCTGCTCCCTATAGTAAAGTGACAATTTTTGTAAAGATAGAATTTGTAAAGATGGAAGCTCAGTCTTGCATTTGATGTTTGTGAGTAAAGTGTTTCGCAATTCGTAAAACTATAGTTCTAGTCTCTCCTCCTCCCCCTCATTTCACACAGAAGGAAGTTGCACTGACTAATGTAGCTGCTATGATCCAAAGCTATTTGAACAGATTTATCATATATTACTCAGTTCACTCCATTAAATAGTGGTTTATTTCCAAATTCCAGATAGGTTGTTTCTCACATTTATTTCTTTACTGACCTGAAAAAGAAGACAGTTCACTCACCTTGTCCTCCTGGAACCCACTTGATACCAATCCACCACAAAGTGAACATAGTGAAATGGTGATAGACGTGAAGGAAACTGATTTGGTTAAATTTCTTCCTCAGGATGAAAAATATTGTGTCCAGGTACTCAATTCCTTTTGAGAGGAAGTACCACCATAAAGCACCAGCTATCTGCAATAGATGAACAAAGATCTTAATGATTCTCAAAGAAATAATAAAACAAAGGTAACTACATCAATGTGCTGTGAGGGAGAAAGAGAAGTTTCTAATCCATTCTGAAGACAGCCCTGAATTCTGGGTTATGTGCAGCAGCAGTGGGATCACAGGTTAGGAAAAGCCAGTGATGATTTCACTATTAAATGTCTGGCAACATCAGCACACTAGGCTTTTTTGGATTTTAGTCTGGCCAAGGATTAGTTTTTTTGTAGTTTAAGAACATGGGTTCAAAATACTATTTTATAAACTCTCCCATGTTTTACAATTTAGCCATCTCTGAAGAGAAGCAGTTTACTAGTTCTCATATACTTCCTCTTTATTTTAGACTCTTCTCCCACAGAGATCACTACTGAAAGACCTGTAGGCAATCAGACCAAATCTGACCATATAAACCATAGTACTGAATAGGTACTGGAAGTAGGGAGGTTGGAGGTGCCGCGGCATCCCCTGGTTCAAAGTGGTGTCCAATCGTACACAAGCTTTACAATTTGGTTCTCTGGCTCTCAGCACCCCCACTACCCAAACTGTTCCAGAATCACATACACTGTCCAGTGGTCCACAAACTGTGGTCTCGAGACCACTAGTGGTCTGCAGCTGCCTTCCAGGTGATCTGCGGCTTGAACTCAGCCCCTCTCTTCCTCCCTCCCTCCCTTTCCCCACAGAAGAGAGCCCCTGCTAGTGCTCCAGCCTTGCCTCCACCCCGTGAGGTTGGAGTGCCAGTGCTGGCTTCCCTTTTGCGGGGGAGGGAAGACAACCCAAGCCTTCCCGCCAGATCCAGCTCGCAGGAAAGAAGCGGAGTCAGAAGCAGCTCCACGTGCTGCCACTCCCCCTTCCCCAGCCAGGGGAACAGCAGCGCACGGACATGCTGCCAGGAGGCTTTCCCCTCTACTCCCATTGGCCGCAATCCGACCAATAGGAGCAGCAGGAAGCTGTGCCTGGGACACCATTCCTGGGACATGGTGCCTGGGAGCAGCGTGGGGCAAGAAGGCAGTAAGTGCAAGGGCGTCATTTCAGGAGGGTAGGGGGGGCAGCAGCCGTGTGCTCCGGGATGTGGTTTGCTTTTCTTCCCATTCCCCAGACTATTGGGGAATGAGGGGAAAGTGCTTGCATTCCAGGCATGCCTCTCATACCTGGCTGGTGTGAGAGGCATGCCTGGAATGCAAGCACTTTCCCCTCATTCCCCAATAGTCTGGGGAATGGGAAGAAAAGCAAACCACATCCCGGAGCACACGGCTGCTGCCCCCCCTACCCTCCTGAAATGACGCCCTTGGGTAAGTGCTCTCTTTCCCCATATGCCCAGACCCCATGCCCCTACCCCTACCTCTCTCACGCCCTCCACCAAGACCCTGAACCTCCAGCCCACTCCTGCACCCTCCCCTCCTGGCCAGACACCCCACCCCAGCCCACTCCTGCACCCTCCCTCCTGGCCAGATATCCTACCCCTACCCTGGTCCTGCACCCACCCTTGCTACTGTACCTTCCCTTGCTCTTGCCTCCTCCCCCTGGCCAGACACCCTAATCCCAGCCTGCTCCTGCACCCTGCCTCCCATCTAGACCGCTCACCCTCATCCCCTCCTGCACCCCACCTCCCGCCCAGATACTGCAGTCCCATCCCTATCCCACTCGCTGGCAGCCTTGTCCTGCACACTTTATGCCTCATTTTTGTCCCCACCCCAGAGCCTAGGTGGGTCCACAAAATCCACTAACCCCAGAACCCCAAAAGAGTAAATCTGGCCTACAGGAAGCCCTGAATCTCAGACCTTCTTTTCCTTCCCCCTCCCATCATGAGACTGGAGTGCCAGAAGAGTGAGGTGTGTTAGTTGGGGGCCACATCAGTGATGGTTGGGAGTTTTTGGAGGGTTTTTTTCTTCTCACTTGTGTGGTCCCCAACTGATTTTTCTGTCAGTCAGTAGCCCCTAACCCAAAAAAAGGTCCTGCCATAAAGAAAACATTGAAACTTTTTGCATTTGACATAATTAATATTTTACTTTATTTAAAATGAAGTTTGATAAACTAACATGAGAAAGTTAAAGTGCTTAATCTGTTTAATAATTTAAATTAATATTTCCTTTCTTACTGGTTAAATAAAATCATTCTCCCTAGCTGCATCATTAGCAAAATGGCTTGGGTGTAATTATGTAATTAACGGTGAGTTTCCATTAGCAACTGGTGGTCTCCGGAAAGGTTTGCATTGAGCCAATGGGCCATGGGCCAAAAAATTTGAGAACCACTGCCTTAGTCAATGGAGACCATTCCCTACCTACCTGGGCTGTTCCAGTGAGGATTTTAACTAGGCACTCATGGAGGCTGGTTCTACAAACCTGAGAGGCACAAAGGAGGGCAATACCATCTTTACATGCGCAGGCCTACTCTGGAAGTCAGAGCATGTTCCCCATCTCCCTCAAGAAGGCAGGAGAAAGGAGACAAGGGGTGTCAGACACTGCAAAAGATACACCCCATTATCCTGCAACAAATTGCTCTGAGCTCATACCCAAGCAACCCGCTAGGCTACATGGGATTCACATTTGACCCTTTTTAACCCAGCAACCACAACGGAGACAGCTAAAAATATGACAATGTAATTTACTCCACCCTACACGCTGTCTTTTGGTTTTGCCAGGGACTACTTTTGAAGGAGTGTGTGTTTGGGGGAGGGGCACTCTGTCAGTTGGGGGAGGGTCTATTTTCAGCATACTTATACACTTCTTACATATTTTAGTTATTAAATATGTCTAGGATTGATATCTTTATTATTGTATAATTATTAAATAGTTATGAACTACATAATTATATTATTATGAATTACATATATATTAAAACCATTGCAATCACCTGCAAACTGTCTTCACTGACTTCCCAGTTTAAAGACATCATGTCTCACCGTAGCTTTCTGGATGAAACTGTCAGCAAATCTTATTTATATCTAGGTTCCCTGATATTATTTTGATGTACATTAAGGACAGTTATACTATTCTCCTGATGACAGGAGACAATTTTAAGTCTTCTGAAGCTGAAGAATGAGAATTCCACAGTTCAGGATGATACAAGCACTGTGAGAAGGATTTTGTGAATTTACAATACTTTGGAAATACAAAGTGCTTCCAGAGTACTGCAAACAACTTCAAGATCTCTTTCTTCATAGGAAAAAACAAATTTAGGCACCATTATTTTGAATGTATAGTTGGGATTATGTTTTGCCATTGGCATTACCTTGCATTTAACATTTAACTTTTTCATCTGCTATTTTGTTGCCAAGGCACTCAGTTTTGTGAGATCCTTTTGTAATTCCTTGCAGTCTGTTTGGTCTTACCGAGTAACCTATCTTGAGTAAATTAACGAGGGGTCCTGTGACACCAGACGCTTGGCCTGCAGTAGGACTTTACATCAACCCTAGCCCTATACAGTTAAATTTCTAAGGCTACGTCTAGACTGCATCCCTCTGTAGACAGAGGGATGCAAATCAAGCACGTCAAAATTGCTAATGAAGCAGGGATTTAAATATCCCGCGCTTCATTAGCATAAACATGGCCACTGCTTTTTTTCAAAACGGAGCTTTTTTGAAAAAAAACACCCGGCAGTCTAAACGCGGATCTGTCAAAAATAAACCCTTTTTCGACAGACCCTGTATTCCTCAAAAAATGAGGTTTACAGGATCTGTCAAAAAAGGGTTTATTTTCGACAGGTCCGCGTCTAGACTGCTGTTTTTTTCGAAAAAGCTCAGTTTTGAAAAAAGCGCTGACCATGTTTATGCTAATGAAGTGCGGGATATTTAAATCCCTGCTTCATTAGCAATTTGGACGTGCCTAATCTACATCTCTCTGTCAACAGAGAGGTGTAGTCTAGACACAGCCTAAGTGATGCGTCCACACTATCAAGCCTGTTGCACCATCCTTAAGTACCACTGACATCGATTTCTATACTCCTGCTTTTCACCAGGAGTAATGTTATTCCCGACCTTGCATGGCTGAAGTGACGCTAGTACAGACACAGTGTTGCCACAAATTCAATGCTATTGGTCTCTGGGAGGCCTCCTTCAGCTGTCCGCTCCAACCATTGTGGCCACAACTTCCGCCTCTATTGCTCTCCCATGGAACTCAAAAATGCCCCGGGAGCAGCAGAATGATCTGTCCCATGTGGCCAGCACTGGCAAACAAGGGGATGAGTGATGAATTTCAACGTTCCGTCAGACGACACTCGGACAGCTGCGAGTATGTTTGTTCCCACAGCTTCCACTTCCCACGGGTGCAGAAGAGCGCCAGTCTGGAGTGTGCAGGAGATACTGGACGTCATCGAGCTGTGGGGAGGTGAGTCCATCCTCAATGAGCTCCGAAGCAGCAAGAGGAACTCCAAGATCTACAGCAGGATCGCAAGCTGCCTTGGGACAAAAGGATACGCCAGGGACACCCAGCAGGGCAGGGTAAAAATCAAGCTCAGACAGTCCTATCACAAGGCCAAGGAGGAGACTGGATGCTCTGGAGCTGCACCTCACACCTGCTCCTACTATGAGCAGCTGGATGCATTCAGGGGGTGTGGCGGCCAGCTCCCACAGCATGGTCAGCAAGTTTGGACAAGACATGCCTGGCATCAATCTGCAGGAGAGCAGGGTGGCAGAAGATCAGGAGGAGAAGGAGACTAGCCAGTCACCGATGCCTGAGAGCCAGGAGCTCATCATGATGGTGGAGCTGGACATGTCCTTCCAGGACATCTCCCAGGCCACCGACAATCCTGGGGAGGGCACTTCTGGTGAGTTCACAAACTTTGTCTAACTACAAGCAGGTTCAGGCAATGGGGTGTGAGCTGCGGTGTGCTCTCTCTCTACCTACACAGTGTATGTGTGTGTGGGGGACAGCTTATTCATGTGTCTGCAGATGGAGCACGAGTCTTGTCTGCACAGCTCCATGAAACTTTCACATAGGAAGCCTTTGATCCTTCTCACAAAGTTTTTGGGGAGGCCAGCCTTATGCAGTCCTCCTCAATAGGACACCTTCCCATTCCAAGCCACCAGTAAGTGGTCTAGTGTCACTGAACTACGAAGCATTGTGGCATAAGGCCCAGGTTTCTGGCCACATTCAGTCAGCATTCGCTCCCAATCACTTGCTGTGATTTGGAGAAGACTGATTTCTTGCATGGCAACTGGGGGGGTGGGGAGGGGTCAATCTATTAGCACTCTCCCCAGGAGGCCATGTGTGCCGGACATACATTGCCCATCCTCCTGTGGGCAGGAAAAAAAAGCAGTGTCCCTGGGAGGCGATGTATGCCAGAACCAGCGTATGCTGGACACAGTGGGAAGCCGCCCTGCTCCTTCCCCTCCCTCCTGCCCACAGGCTGCTACCCTGGCTGGGAAAGTAGTAATGTCCCCGGGAGGCTCGGTGTGCTGGACCCAGTGTGTGCTAGACACAGTGGGAAGCTGCCCTGTGCTGCCCCTCCCCCCACCTGCAAGCTCCTGGCCTGGAAGGCCCCTTACCATGCCTGCCTGTCGCTGGACCGAGTGTGTCCCGATACTCCTCTGAGACACCTGGCACCTGCTGTAAAGTGCCCAGTTTAAAGCAAACATTTGGCTTTTCAAAGAAAACTTCTCCATTGTCTTTACAGAGACCTTCTGTGTATGCAAACAGATTAGGTTTAGAATTCACACAATGTATCTCTTCTAATGTCTGCCCTTGTAACTTTTCTTTGCAGCTGGGCCAGCTGCCAGCTCAGTACATCCTCCACCTCCTACAGTATCTGCCTGCCTGGTGCAGATCCGCAGGTGAAAGCAGACAAGGAAAGAGATGTTCCGCAAGCAGATGAACTTCATGCTCTCGCTCGTGCAGAAGATCTGGGCTAAGCACCAGAACAGAATTGTGAAGCAACAGGAGAGGAGAGTCACCTGGGAGCAGCTCTTGAGGCCGCACGAGACAATGCTTTCCTCCCTGTCTACTGTCATGGAGCACGTGGCAACCTGCCTTGAATGGGCCAACTTCCAAGAACCTCACCTGCCCCGATCACACCCCCGCACATTCCTCCACCATTCTGCATCTGCTCTGCCTGTTATTGAACTCCTCCTTGCTGGGGTCCAGGCTTTCTGTGTAGGTCTTCATGAGCCAGGGGAGCAAGGGGTACATTGGGTTGCCAAGAATCACTATGGGCATTTCTACCTTTCCGACTCTGATGTTCTGATCTGGGAAAAAAGTGATAGTGTGCACCTTTTGGAAGAGGTAGGAGTTTCGAAAGATACACGTGTCATGCACCTTTCCTGACCATCTCATGTTGATGTTGGTGAAATGGTCCTTGTGATCCACGAGCACCTTCAGCACCATGGAGAAGTACCCCTTGCGATTGATGTACTCCAAGGCATGGTGATCGGGGGCCAAGATGGAGATATGTGTTCAGGCTATGTCTACACAACAAAATTATTTCAGAGTAACTAACATTATTCCAAAATAACATAGCCCACTTCTACACAGCAAGCACTAATTTTGACATAATGTTGAAATAATGTTGAGCTGGAGGTCTTCTTATTCCGACTCCTGTAACCCTCATTTTACTTGGGGGAGGTTGGAGGAAGAAAGTTCAGACTTCCTGCTGCATAGACAGCGCCAAAAGCTGACATAACCTATTTCGACTTAAGCTATGCAACTGAAGTGCCCAAAGAGAACAGATAATTAGCTCACTACAAAGAAAGCAGAAACAGAGCAAATTGGTTTAATTGCTGAAGCCAAATATAATGGAATTCGGATAGAACAATATTCACTAAAGTCAGATCATCTAGAATTATTACCTTACTTTCCCAGACTTATCAATTCTTCTCCCCCCCAAAAAAGCAAAAACAGCTATCTAGATAACTGATACATACTAGTCTAATTGTCTGATATTTCATACAAATGTTACATTTCATACTGACACTGTGTTCAACAAACAACCCAATTTATAATTAGGCTTATTTTACAAGCTTTTAAGACTAATTTATAAGATAGTAATTTTGGTTTTTCATAAAGATGTAACAGCAAAAAACAGCCACTGAGCAATCCACTGTAAGCACAAATAACTGAAATACAGTAATAAATATCTACTATAACTAATATTGTAACATTGTGAATGATGTGTCTGATGGATAAAAAAGCTTTGCTATGGGCAATTTTCTCAATTTAAAGGCAATACAAAACAATTCATACTGCAATGCTCCCTATGCTTTATGAAAATTGGCGTATGAATATGAATAGGCATAGCTCGAAGACGCTTTAGGCAAAATACATCATGTGACATTTTTTTAAAGTTATAAACTGCTGAATGTATATATCACATTTCTTTGTGTATGGGTGCATCTACACAGGAGCATTATTTCAAAATAACTGCCGTTATTCCAAAATAACAATGAGAGCATCTACACAGCATTTCCGTTATTTCAAAATAAATTCAAAATAACAGATGGCTTATTCTGACGTCTGTAAACCTAATTTCACGAGGAATAACTTCCTCTTCCGAAATAGCTATTTTGAAATAGCAGTAGTGTGGACGCTCCTCACCAGGGGCATTCTAAGTAATTACTCCCCAGTGCTTCTTGGGGCTCCAAATCGAGGTAGTGCATCCATATTAGGGCAGCCTGCAGCAGACTAATTTTGAGGCTTTCCTGTAGTGTAGACATGCTATTTCAAAATAAGCTATTGAAGAGTACTTCTTCTGGAATAGCTTATTCTGAAATGAGTGTGCAGTATAGATGTAACCTATCATTCTTCTATGTGAAGTTAAACGTATGAAATGTGAATCTGTTCCTAATTCTAAATGTGCTAATGAGGCCCATGAGTGATACTCCAGAAACATAATGGCTCAGTTTTCAAGCCAACGATTTGTGAATGGCTTGGCTGAAGAAGTGGGTTGTGCACACGAAAGCTCATGATACCATTTACATGTTTTGTTAGTCTTTAAGGTGCTGCTAGACTATTTGTTGTTTTTTAAGATTTTGCTTTAGCTGTAAGTCCAAACTGTGGCTGGTCCTACAAAGACATGTGACTAGGACACCTGATGCTGGAACCCATTTTGGATTTTGTACTTTTCCATTAAAAGTAAGAAAAGTTTGAACTGAACACAAAGAATTCCCGCTTTGGGCAAAGGGGGATATAAAATTAGGAAACCAAATTATAGGAAGATCCCAGATGCCAGGACCCCCCCTCCCTGCTTGCCACTCAAAATGTCTGCTTGAGACATCTAAGACTAAACATAGGGAAGGACTGAGCCCAACCTAGAAGGCTGCCTAGCTTGTGAAAGAGATTATTGTAACTACTGTTAGGGTAAGATTTAGCATCTAACAAGTTTCTTAGTGTATTAGGCTTAATTGGCTTGTTTTGTTTATTTTAGCTTGGTAATTCACTTTGATCTGTCTGATTTTTCACTTGCAATCACTTAAATCTACTTTTTATACTTTTGTTATCAAGCTCAAAATGTGAATAATTGTTATCGGGGGGAACCAGAGATGTGCCTCTCACTTTCATTGATAAAGAGAGCTATCTTTATGAGCTTTCCCAGTGTAAAACTTATACAGAGTAAGATGGATTTATTGGGGGTTTTGGTCCCTTTTGAGGGTTATGTTCCTGGATGCTGTCAAAGCTCTACCGCTGAGTCCTCCCAGACTTGAGCTGGTTCAGCATCTGTGTTGCTCTGCTAGGGGGTTGTTACCCCAACTCTGTGTCTTGGCTGGGGGAGACCAGAGCTTCTGGCCCAGCAGGACAAGTTGGTGGGGCACCCCAGCGGGCAAGTAGGTGGGCTCAGTGGCATGATCAGCCCACTGAGTGACATCCTCAAGGGGACCTCTGTGATTAAACCCGTCTCACATACCTTTTGTATCCAACTATTTTCTTCTGAGCTTTAAACAAACTGAAGTCAGTGATTAAACTGGCAGTGTTAATTTCTTAGACCAACCCTTTGCCCCAAAGCATTCAAACTGGCTTTGCTGCACTGTGTATCTCAGTTCTTTTTTTATTATTATCCTAAACCATGTTTGAAAATGACTGATGTCCTTCATATTTAGTCAAAGATAGACTGAGAAAATTTCATGGGCCAATGTCAACATTAGAAAATGTAGATTGAAGATAATAGTACTGTAGCATATAATGAAGTGCATATGGTAGTTGTTTCCTTTTTGTACAAAAAGAACTGACACTAAAAGAGACTGTTAGGAAAGTTTTGAGGGTAACTGCAAACTTCATTACACTGCTTTAAACAGGACTTCAAAGCAGCGATGCAGCACAATGAAAGTCTGTGATGTAGACAAGCTGCAAATTTGTCAGTTCTGACAAAGTTTCAACGCGAAACTGACAACTTCATTCAAGGACTGGCTCTACTGCCTCTTCAGACTCAACCTCAAACTGGTTTTCTTTTATGAGGACTAGAAACTCGTGTTGCTAGAACAGTAAATTCCACTTTCTAGCAATCCAAATGTTAACTACAGATAATAGCAATATTTTCCCAGGAATAAATCCCAAGCCAGTAAGTTTGTTATTAATGAAATTTGGATATTGATAATAGCATGCCACTTATTAACTATATTATTTGGAAGAAAGGTCACAAATGCAGGCAGATTCATAAGGATGAAGTCAGGGAATGCACACCCCAGCAATTCCTGTGCTGGCTGCAGTCTCACACCCCTTTCTTTCACTCATTAGCAAATGACAGATATTGGCAACTTTTTTCTGTCAACTAAGGGATTACTCACAAGTAGAATATACTGTATTCAGAAGTAGCAAGTACATTTTCTTTGATACCAAATTCAAGATACTCAAGCTAGTGACATAACATCCCAACAAATGTTTTCAAGTAGCGCAATAGATCTAAGTGCAGCTGTTTAATGTATGTCCATCTTCTGTAGCTCAATGTTGGTTGGCAGGAACTGCTGAAGCACTGTGTCTAAAAGTGTGCCGTGAGAGCCATCTCCAATTGTTCCATTTTCTTCTGAAGATAAGCTGCATTTAAACAAGTTGCAGGAGACTGATTTGTATTTTTTGAAAGATCTTCCAAGGCTTTCTGAATAGTGATATACTTTTGACACAATGGCTTGGTAGAATTGGCACAATTATGCCACTCAGTATTTGAAAGACCTTTTAGAGTCAACAATCTCTGGCTAGTGTCTGTATTTATACTGTGGAAAATGGATTTCTATCTATAGGTTGAGGCAAAGCAGAACAAGTAGAGTGACTGCATAACCCCCCAAAATGACTACATCTGAGCAACTGTTAACACTGCCAACTCCAACTAAATGTAGCATTATCATATCATTGTCCTTGGCAATTAGACACATCCAAAACTTATTTGTCATAGCCAGCACAGCTCTGCAGGTTTGCACATGTTGTTCTCAGGTGGCTGAAACTCAATAAATTTCACAATTATATGTCCCTCTGAATTGAGAAATCAGAAGGTGAATGTGAACTGGTCTACACGTACTACAATAGGGGTTGTAACAACTATTACAGAGAAATACTTAGCTTGCTGCAATTCTCCTGCTTTGGTATTTTTAATGATCATTCCTATCTATTCAATGAATGTCAAGAGATAGTTGACAATAGACAGGAAGGCTTATTTTTACTCTTTTGTCCAAATGTAACAAGATGGTCAGCCAGAAATGGATAAAACTGTGATATTAGCTCCAAAATCCCAAAATAATTTCTAATGCTTTTGGATTCTAATACATCATCCTGATCATGGAAGCCAAACACACGAGCACTTAAAAACTTTATAACTGCCACAGCATGCTGAAGATCATCTCTCTGGTACTGCTCTTCTGAATTAAATTGGTATGCCAGATCAGAACAAATGTTGTCCCTACCATGATAAGTTTCAGAAAGGTAGCCGCGGTACTCTGTTTCAGAAAAAACAAAAAGGAACCCTGTGGCATCTCAAAGACTTACCCATTTATTAGATAATGATCCCTCGCTATCACAGACTTTGGAAAGCAGGCTAGTCCTCACTTACATACAGCCCCCAAATCTGAAACAGAAACTCACTACCTATACACCCCACAACAGAAACACTAACCCAGGGGCCAATCCCTGCAACTAGCACCGTTGCCAGCTCTGTCCACACCTCTACCCTAGTGACGCCGTCATAAGACCTCGCCACCTCAGCCATACCATCAAGGGCTTATTTACCTGCCCATCCACTAATGTGATTTATGCCATCATGTGCCAGCAATGCTCCTCTGCTATGTACATTAAAATATTAGGGTTGGAAGAGATCTCAGGAGGTCGAATCCAATCCCCTGCCCGAAGCAGAACCAACCCCAACTAAATCATTCTAGCCAGGACTTTGTCAAGCTGGGACTTAAAAACCTCTAGGGATGGAGATTCCACAACCTCCCTAGGTAACCCATTCCAGTGCTTCACCACCATCCTAGTGAAATAGTTTTCCCTAATATCCAACCTAGATCTCCCCCATGGCAACTTGAGACCATTGCTCCTCATTCTGTCATCTGTCACTACTGAGAACAGCCTCTCTCCATTCTCTTTGAATCCCCCTTTAGGTAGTTGAGGACTGCTATCAAATCCCCCCTCACTCTTCTCTTCTGTAGACTAAATAAGCCCAAATCCTTCAGCCTCTCCTCATAAGTCATGTGCTCCAGCCCCCTAATCATTTTTGTTGCTCTCCGACTGTTGATTTTACATGGACCAAACCAAACAGTCTCTACAAAAAGAATAAATTAACACAAATCAGACAAGAATGGTAACATACAAAAACCAGTAGGAGGCCCTTTAACCTCCCTGGACACACAGTTACAAACTTGAAAGTTGCCACAGTGAGCAAACAAACTTCAAAAACGGACTGCAATGTGAAACTGCTGAGCTGGAATTCATATGCAAATTTGGCACCATTAGAATGGGTGTGAATAGGCACTGGGAATGGCTCATTGGTTACAAGTAATTTTCCCCTTTAGTTATTCTTACCTTCTTATCACTGTTGGAAGTGAGCCACATCCACCCTAACTGAATTAGCCTCTTCAACACTGATGTAATACTCTCATCTCTGGATGTATAAATGCCAACTAATCCTTTCACTTCACTATATGTTTCTATGTTTCATGCAACTGATGAAGTGAGCTTGAGCCCACAAATGCTTATGCCCTAATAAATGTGTTAAGTCTTTAAGTTGCCTACTAGAGTTCTTGTTGTTTATATCCCTACTAGATGATTTTGTATGTATTACTCAAACAAGCATGCAGAATCAGTGTTCTGTACCCCTCTTATACTCAGCAAGTCACTAGGCTATGTCTAGACTGCAGGCTTCTTTCAGAAGAAGCTTTTCCGGAAGAGATCTTTTGAAAAAACTTCTTCTGAAAGAGCGTCCACACTGCCAAAGCGTATTGAAAAAGCAATCTGCTTTTTTAAAGAGAACGTCCACACTGAATGGACATGATCTCACATTTAAGCTGTGACTACTATGGATGGAGCGGCCTCCAGGGCACCTGTGCTTTTTCCTCTTTCCTCTTCTTTTGAAAGAATTCCCTCTTCCCTGTCTACACATGCCTTTTTCCGAAAGAGCTCTTTTGAAAAAGGCTTCTTTCTCGTAGAAAGAGGTTTACCAATGTAGGAAAAACCTTTCTGTTCTTTTGATTTTTTTTCGAAAGAATGAGATTGCAGTGTGGACGTAAGTGAAGTTTTTTTTGGAAAAACAGCCGTTTTTCCGGAAAAAACTCTGCAATGTAGACATAACCTTAGTCTAATCACTAAAGCAGGCAACCTACTGGAGAAAAGTTTACATGAAAAGCAGTAAAAGCATTCCAGTAGATGGAGAATAAATAAGCCAATCTGATTCAACACTTCCCCTTATGCAGAGAAAATGAAAAATGTTCTTTAGAAAACAAAAATTCTCTTCTCTATCCATGCAGAACTCAGGAAGTTTTCTATTTCTACATAAAGCCAAACTTTCGGCAACCCAAAACAGCATGTTGTTTTCATCCAATTTTCCCACCAATGCAGGATTAGTAGAAACCTAGCTAGCTGTAGATACAATTAAGTTTTCTTCTTAAACAGCCTTGAATGTAGGAACATGCAGCTGCTGCTATATTTCTATGTCCTTTATGTCTGCAACATCACCAACTCCGTGTAGGCTATGTTGCTACCAGTCATTTACTGCACCACTTCACAACTCCCTTGTAAAGGCTTCTTTGTTGTTGTTGTTGTTTGTTGTTTTTTTAATATGCTGAGCTTTGGAAATTTTTCTAGTAGAGCTGCATTTTTTTAACACTTTTCTTTCTCTTTTTGTTTTGTTTTTTTTGTTTACCATGTCCACTTGAGTAGCGATGGTTGTACAGAATGCATGATTTACACATTTGTTGTATGCTGATCACTCCTAGAATGCTAACACCAGTGTACACAGTGTGAACTAGCACACACTGGTACAAGCATTAATTTACATATTCACATTGTAGTTCAAATATATTGGCATTCATCTAAAAACAGTCAGGTGACATACCAAAAATGCTCAAACATTTTCAAGGGAGGGGACCGCAAGTGTTATTAAATAAAAAAATAAAATTGTGAACTGTAATTCCTGCTCTTACAGAGATGTACACGGGACTCGTATATGTTTTAGGGCCCCGTAAATAATAAAAATTGAAAAATAAATCTATAAGCACATAATTAGGGGTCTCCCATGTCTGCTGGGGGCCATGTCCATCAATATGGTCCTGACAGGTCTGCAGCAGAACTAAACTAGTAGCAGGCCAGCAGAAAGTAAAAGCTCAAAATGGCTACAAAAAGCAAGCAGAAACCACCCTCTCCTCCATCTCTCTGACAGAATGGCTCCACTGTGTGATAATGGGTGTATTGGGCTCCATTACATAGAAGCCATGAAGGATATCCCGTGCGGGAAGTGGAAGGAAAGAGAGAAGAGCTTCATCTCCCCTTCCCTCCCCCCAAATACATAAACACAGTAGGGAGAAGGGGGAACTGGACACATAGCCCTGCCCCACATGTTTCTGCTTGGGAATGGCTCCCTCCCCAATCCGAGCAGGAGCAAGAGGGATGTCTTAACTACCTCTGGGTCAAATCACACCCTGCATAATGAGATGCATATTTTAGGGTAAGTAAAAGTTGGAAGGAGAAAGCATCACAGGAGCAGAAGCTGGAGTTCTGCATTGCAGAGTCAGTGAGTTCCCGGAAGAGTAGCAACATACTTATTGTTGCCAATCTTCATGCTTTGCAAATCAACTGCTGAATGCCTGCTTCATCATCTCTGCGTATATTTTGGAATCAATGCATATGATAGGGAGGTGAGGTAGTCTCATTAGCTTACATAAACAGAGGCACAACTGAATAATTTCTGTCATAATAGGGAGAGAGAGAATAGATGAAAGAAATAAAGAAGACTGTCAGAGCTGGGAGTTCTCAGATACATAGGCAAGCCAGAAGAATTTTTAAGATACATATTGCTCAATATGCAGCACTTCTTTCTGCCTCTGGGCCAGACAGTCATATGTTTAACTCCCACAGAAAGCTTGGCCTCACACCCATTGATGACTCTGTTGTGCAGTGAAAGCTCTTAAAGGTGCTGTACATTTAAAGATATTAAAAAAGCGTCTACTCATCTCTCATACATGTTCATATAAAAGCAATCACTTGGAGGCTTGCAACAGTGCTAAGTCAAATATCCTGACAGCTATAATGAGTGCTGGTTTAATACTTATGTGCAGCTGTTATTAAAGAAACACAGGAACAAGAAGCAGTGTTTGAAGAGTTATATATCAATGTTTCTCAACCTTTTTTATAAAATACCCCTTTAAAAAAACTGTAAGTACCCCCAGTACCTACAGTTTTCAGACACAATTTTTTTTCTACCATTGCAACACATTTGTTTAAAGAACTTAATCATAGCCGGGCGGGCAATAAAATTTTGGGGTGCAAAAAGAACAAACATAATAAAGCACTGTAAAACTTAACACAAAAATTCAGTTTTCTCCAAATCTGAGTTGTGTTGACATACCCCCCAGACTTCTCTCAAGAACCCCTAAGGGTACTCATATCACTGGTTGAGAAACACTGAGGTATGCAACCAGATGTCAGGTTTTGGACGAAAACACCCAGTTAAGGGGGGATCATATAGTCTTATGTCTGCCACACTGACCAGACACAGAATGTCTGGCTGGTGGTGCTGTACCTCCGCTGTTCCACACAGCAGAGCTGGCAAGCTCCTTTCTAGTTGCCGCACCACATTACTCATGATTGTACCCAGCCTGTGGGGCTGCAGCTGTGGCACTTGGTGCCCAGTCTCCCAGTCCCTGCAGCAGGGCTGAAAGAGCTAGAGAGCAGAGGAAGATCCAGCCCCATGCATTGTGAACTGGCCCTGGCTCCCTCTCCCTATCCCCGTTCCTGGAGGCACCGCCAAGGCTGCAGTCCCAGAGGGTACATCTACACTAGCCCCCCTATATTGATCTAGGGAGGCTAACGAGGGCAACCAAAATTGCAAATCAAGCCCTGGATTTAAATATCCCATGCTTGATTTGCATGTTCCTGGCCGGTCGCCATTTTAGAAATTGACTAGCCCGAAGTAACTGCCCGCATCTACACGCGGCAGTGAAACAGGATTCTGATTTAAAGCCCTAACAAGAATTAGCTGGTATTCCTCCTGCAATGAGGTTTACCAGCTAATTCGATTTAGGGGCTTTAAATTGGAATCCCGTTTCACTGCCGCGTATAAACGCGGGCGGTTACTTCGGGCTAGTCAATTTCTAAAATGGCGACCGGCCGGGAACATGCAAATCAAGCACGGGATATTTAAATCCCGGGCTTGATTTGCAATTTCGGTCGTCCTCATTAGCCTCCCTAGATCGATCTAGGGGGCTAGTGTAGATGTACCCAGACTCCATGCAGTTCACACAAGGGTAATGGCAGGAAGTTCAGGCACAACAGTGTGCAGGAACAGCAATGTGCACTGCAGGCTGACTCCAACCTGAGAAAGGGAGCAGCTGCCCAGGACCAGGTCTGACTGCAGCTGGGGAGGGGGATGCAGATGGCAAAGGGGGAGGGGGCACAAAAGGGGAGTGTGGACGAGGGGGATGTTGTGCAGGGTGGGGGATTGTTCGAAGAGGAAAGGCTGAAGGGAAGTAGATGGGGCAGACGGAATGAAGCACTAGAAAGGGGAGTGTTTGGAGGGGAAAAGGGAGGAGGACACACTGGCTGTTGCAGATAGGGAGAGTGTTTGCAGGTGCCAGAAGGCAGCTGGGAGGGGGAGAAGGGAACTCTAAAAGAAATGTATTTCTTAAAAAGTGAATGTTGTTGATTAGTAATTGCAGAAGAGCCAATGTATCATACATCTCTCCCCACCTTTGTCTCGCTTCATTATAAACGCTTTGTTGCAGACTCTTATGTATATGTCAGTACCTACCACCCAGGAGCCCTGATCTTAGTTGGGTCTCTAGGTACTAAACAACAATTGAAATAATACATATTGTGGAAGTATATATGTTAGTGCCTGCTAGATGTGTTCGGATGAATACACGTGTATTTGCATGGAGGTATGGGATTCAGTTTCTACAGATGTAGTTATGTAAGTATCTGGAAAGGTGAATTTCTGTGGTTGTGTTCTACAGATTTATACCTGGGCTTCAGGAGTGGACCTTTAACGGACCCATTGCAGCTATGATGTGTGATCCTAATTCCACACATAAAAATTACAATAACTTTAGTGAACAAAAACATGGAGCTGGTTACAAAAATGGGAAGAGGGGAGAGAAAGAATCATGAAAACCTTTGTGAAATGTCATTTTTTAAAAAATTACCCTTTTTGACTATTTTGCTGCCAGCTCTAGTGTCCTGTAACAAATAATACCTGAACTTAGCATAATACATCTTTCCAAATAATAAATATTCCAGACAAGGCCTGTTTGGCCTTACAGTGAAAATGAGCATGGGTAATGGAGGGCAAGTGACAGCAGGGGGATGGAGTAAGTAGGGGCAAGGCTGGAGCAGGGTCTCAGAGAAGGGGCTGGGTAATGTATAGAGCAAAGCTGTTTGGTTTTCTGGAATTTGAAAGTTGGCAACCTTAAGCATAGAATGGATGTGAAAGTGAAACCTGGCAGTCAGACAACATTGTTTCTATGCCCAGTACACTATAAGCTTGATATAAGGAATAACAGAATTGGCAGGAACCTCAAAAGGTCATCAAGTCCAGTCTCCTCCACTCATGCAGGATCAAGTACCATCTAGACCATCCCTGACAGGTGTTTGTCTAACCTGCTCTTAAAAATATGAACTTGAGCAAGTCACTCAATATTTATAGTCCAGGAGTCTTAGAATTCCATGCAGATTACTAACATCCTGTTAGGTGAATTACACTGAATAACACTAAATCCATTTAAAAGCCATTCCCCCCTTCCTGTAAGACATGACAAATTTTAAAGATCCAGGGTGGTATTCGCCTCAGTTTCCCATTTCTCAGTGGGATTATGCCTACCCATTTTTTCATAGAACCTCAAAACCTTCACCTAAAGGGTGCTACATAAGTAGAAAATAGCAGTATCAGTTGCATGCTTTGCTCAACAGCTATAAATAATTCAGTTTTGCTATTACTTATCACTTACAAAGATGTTGACAGATTTCAAGTGCTGTAAAGTCTTTAATTATCCCAATACCCTAAGGAGTGAGGAACTATTTTTGTAGATGAAAAAATGAAACAAAGAAATGCTAAACTGCTTGCTCAAGATCAAGCAGCCACTTAACGATGGAGATAGGGATAGAAAGAGCATGCATGTCCACATTCTGTTCAATATATTAAGAAGAGGCACCATTAAACTTGCTTTGTAAAGCACGAAAAATATAGAACCTAATTTATAGTTGTATTTTTGATAAAGTTGCTTCTTAACATCATGTTTAACAGAAAGAATAATGAAATCTCAATTAATAAAAACAATTTAAAAATAGCATATATTATCTATATCTATTATATTTAGAGTGCATCTGTCTGCGGGTCCGTCCATCTGTCTGCAAATCTGTTTGTTCAAGAACTTGTCCTAAACAGTAAGAGCTAGGGCCACCAAATTTGATATGCAACTTCCTCTTACCCTAACTTAAGGCAGGGTCAGGCTTTGGTTGTGCCAGGAAAATGAGAAATGCCAGGAATGGGACTGTTTTCCAGAACATGGAAAGAGAGGGGCAGAGAGGAGGGATGCAATATTCACAGTGACCACTGGGAGCAGCAAGCTCAGGGGACAGATATACTGCAGAGTGACCACTAGGGCAGCTGCATCAGTAAGACACTGGCCAACTGTGGAGAGTGCTCTACATGTCGCTGGCCAATGGAGTGAGTAAGTAGCCCCCCAAAACCTAACCTCCCCCACTCCCAGACCCAGTTCCCTGGCCCCCAAGCAGGAGAGCCACCACTTTCTCCTTGAGGAGATGCTGGGGTCCAGGCCCAGCTGAGTCCCCGGGAGAAGATTCAATCCCCGAGGAGAGGACAGAGCTCGGAACCAGGCTGCAGGGGGGCCTGCTGGAGGCCCCGGAGTCTCATCCCCATATGAACAGCCTGCAGGCTGTGGGAGGGGAAGGTGTTGGTGGCTGAGGCTGGCCCCCGAGCCACACCATCCCTATGAAGAGCCTGCAGGCCATGAGAAGACCACTGGAGGCAGAGCCTCATCCCTCACCCAGTGGAGAACCTGCAGAACACAGGGAAGCTGCTGAAGGCTGGGAGCAGCACCCAGAGCCTGCCTCCCTCACCCCCCACAGACAGCCTGCAGGCCACAGGGGGAGGGAGGATGAGCTGTTGGAAGCTAGGGGCCAGTCTCGGAGTCCGGCCCCAGTACTCCCACAGGATACGGGGGGGGGGGGCAAGCATATGCCAGGGGTCCAGCTGCAGGGAGGGGAGGCATCTGGATGCTGGGGCTGACCTATGGCCCTCCCGCTTCCCCCCAGCTCCTGCCCTGACTCCTGAACCCTCCACACCTGCAGCCCCCTGCACTGAGTCCCTCCATAATGACCCAAGCAATGCCTGGTAAATTTGTTAATACTAAATATTTTAACCAATAATGTAATTCTTATTATGAAATTTTTTTCCTGGGAGCTTTTATATCAGTCAAATCTAAGTCTGTTAAGACACCAGATGGCTCAGAAAGGTTACTTTACGGCCTAAGATTAAGGGGTCAACAACAGATCCAACTCCATTACCTCTCCACAGTGCAAGATTTTAAAAAGATGATTTCATGCTCACATTAACAATTTTAACCTATGGCCTTGTCACTACTAGGTTTATTCACCAGATCCAAACCAGGGGGAGATGCACTGCTACAAAGCCTGTTTTACACTAGTACAGTATTGCTATACTGAGATTTGCACCAATATAGCTATGCAAGGCTATGTCTACACTGCAGGCTTTTGCCAGAAGAGAGCATGCTGATGAAGTGCTCATTAGCATTTGTTGCACTGTCATTTGCATATCTCTGCCGATGCTTTTTGTGCAAGAGGTTTTTGTGCAAAAATAAGCAGTGTAGACGGGTCCACTACGCGCAAAAACCCCCTTTTGTCCACAATCCCTTATGCCTCAAAAAAGGAGGTATATAGGATCTTGCACAAAAGGAGGTTTTTGCGCAAAACAGATCCGTCTACACTGCTTGTTTTTGCACAAAAACCTCTTGCACAAAAAGCATCGGCAGAGATATGTAAATGACAGTGCAACAAACGCTAATGAGTGCTTCATTAGCATACTCTCTGTTGGCAAAAGCCTGCAGCGTAGACATAGCCCAAGTGAAAAAGATGACAAGCACAGACAGAGCTTATCGTCATAGAGTTGAAAGGCTAGAAAAGACCATCAGAGCTAATATATTTTGAAAGTGTGTATGCTTCATGAATTTTCACATGCTTAATTTTAATTTATTTGAGGAATTCATTCAGTTGGTGAGGATTAAAGAGGAAGCACGTAACTTTTGAAAATACTATGCTGTGAATACTCTAAAGAGCCTAACGCAGTTTGAAATTTCATGGGATTTCTGTGTTTATGTCTCTCTTTCTGAAGCACTTTTGAAAATCTAAGTTCTTTAAATTTAATTACAAAGTAGGATATACTGCTGAACGAGGAGAAAAATCACTTATTTTCATCTCTTTTCACCTCTGTATCAAAGATGTATAATTTTGCAGTTTCAGTTAAATTCACTTTATACTTACAAGACTTGACAGTGAGTATTATGAAAAGAATTGCACTGAGTTAGGGACAGGGGTTGAATATTGTGCTGATTCTCACATACTTGAATGGTCTAACAATGCCAAACTTTTGGTCAAACAGTACAGCCCAGCTCATAACAGAATTGAATTGCACCATGCCTTCTAGTTGTACTGAGTTGTGCGGCTACTGTAATGCCAACAGGCGGAACCAAACCTGGTATCTCTGGAACTTAGTGCGAGAGCCACTATAGCTTGAGCTAAAAGCCAGCAGGCTCTCAGCTAAGGCTGTAAAGCAAACTCATTCTTTCTCTCTGTAAGTGGTCTAAGAACCACTACAGGGTGTTAAAACATTATTTATTATTATTTGCCAATCCATATATCTTAACTTGGTACAAAATATCCTCTGAATTACTCAAAGACTATTTTTTGAGAGAGAGAACTGCTCTCAGTGGAAGGCAATGTAAAGTTGCTGCATACATACCAGACTCAAGCAGAACAGATTTAGAAAGACATGGTCACCTCTTTCTTAAAACACTCATAATCACATTTGGTTCTGAAATTTGTCTTGTACTTACTTTTCCACTTCTACATGATCGTGTATCCCTTCAATACTTCTGCTTCTACTCCATATTTTATTTTTCTTTTTACTGGTACACCAAACCTTTACATTAAATTGTGCATATATTTAATCAATTCACCTTATTTTCAAAACTAGTAAAAAATACTAACTGGAAAGCCAAAGACACAGAAAGAACAAAATTATTCAGATTTAGACAAGTTTAGTACAGGCTGAATCTCTCTAGTCCAGCACTTTCTGGTCCAGTAACATCCGTGGTCTGGCATGATTTTAGTTAGTCAGATGTCCACTTATTATGGGTGTGGCCAAGTTTCCCACGGTCCCATAAAGTTTGTTTACAGCCACCAGTCCTGGCTCTTAG
The DNA here is from genome assembly GCA_032595735.1 of Pelochelys cantorii. Lineage (NCBI taxonomy): Eukaryota > Metazoa > Chordata > Testudines > Trionychidae > Pelochelys > Pelochelys cantorii. The sequence goes on along the minus strand of CM064328.1, from coordinate 58,546,611 downwards.
TGTTCTGTGCTGCTATTTAGTTCTAATTTACTCCTAAGGCTATGTCTAGACTACAATGTTTTATCGGAAAAAGATACGCAAATTGTGCTCTGAAGTTTGCTTACTTTTTTCCGATAGTTTTGTCAGAAGAGGCTTTTCTGAAATTTGGCCTGTCTACGCTGGGCCAAATTTCAGAAAAACCTCCTCTTTCAGAAGATCCCGTCTTCCTCATGGAATGAGGAAGACAGGGCTTCTGAAGAGAGTGTCTGCTCTTCTGCAAAAAAAAGCGTAAGAGCAGATGCATTCCCTGGACGCGGCGGAGTTTTTCTGGGATATGGGTATCCCGGAAAAACTCGGTAGTCTAAACATAGCCTAAATGTCTTCTAAGAGCCTAGTGAGCAGTGTTGATATATTGACCTCCTGTGATTCAACAAATTCTCTGGTTCAGCACCAGTCAGGTCCCAAGAGTGCTGGACTAGAATGGCTCAACCTGTAATATATTTACAAGACAACATTAAGAGAAAATGGGAGCAGAAAATGCATATTGAAATAGAAGACACTGCTTGGACAGACATCAACAGGAGAACATTGCTTACATGCAGCCTCCCTTCTTTGAGAAAGTTCCAATGTAAGATGTTAGTTGAGTGCTTCTCAAATCTATAGAGTAACACAAAATACAAAAGATTTTTTTCTGATTTTCAGAAAAGGAAATGTGGTGGTAGATGTTCATATACAGATTTTGGAGGAATGTGCAGAATTTTGCAGAGATCTCATGAGGTAGCCAAAAATGTTCTCTCTGGGTAAAATTTTCAAATCCCAGCACTGATTCTCTGGCTACTCTAGATTAGTGGGATTTTCAGAAAAGTTAACTGTAAAACGTTTTTTTTTGTTAAAAGTTGGTAAGTTTTTTAAAGATAATTAGCATGTGCTGAATCCAAACATGGTCATTACCAAGTTGTGTATTTTGTATAAAAGGCCTCTACAAAGAGAGCAAGCAAACAGAAATTGCTGAAATGTATTTGTTTCTTTTTTGCTTGGGACTGACATCCTTCAATAAGATCACAATGAGCTGTAGGATGCAAGAAAAGTATTCAAACATGCACATTCTTTCTAGAAGGCTACTGAATTTCAGTTTCTTTTTTGCAAGAGGTATTAAAAATATTTTAATACTTTATGCAACCATGAAAAAGAATGTTTATGTGGTTCATAACTTGACCATTAGCACTTCATCAGAAAACTGTGCAAGCTGATTCAGTTATCAGAAATATACCACATACTCTGAAAACACCTGTTTTTAAAACAACTGAAAATATTTTCTTCACTAAACATTAAGTGAGCATTTTAATGCACACAATTTAAGCACACATATTAATGTACTATTTCAAGCAATTTTGGCATATAGTAACAGATTGAATCAACATCTTAGTGGGTCACTTATGACATCTACTTCTTTGATATTACTCTCCAAAACACTAATGATCAGGTACATTGAAGGCCTTGTTCCAGTTCTCTGTATTTGCATGCTTCTATACAAACAAGTTATGTTGTCCCGGTCTTGCAGCGTTGACTCTTGCACAGGACATTGCCTCATGCAGTTCGCTGGCGCTTTGGTGGCAATGACCTGAGCTGTGGCACCAGACCTCTATCCTCCTATTTTCAATCCATTGTATTTGGAGGAGGAAAAATTAGACTGGGGCAGTGGGCTTGTCTCCAAACTAGTGCTCAGTATGTGAACGAAAAGAGCATCACTTGTTGGGGGGTTAGCTTCTGTTAACTGCAAACATGTGAACAAAATGGCATACACACTTTATCAGAACTGTGAACTTCTGACCTGATCTCTGATAACAAGCCCGTCAGCCACTCAACCATCCTCCACTGGATTACAAGAGCTTCCTACAGATTACAACAGATATGCCCCAGAGCCCAAGTCCTTCGAAGTGTCCCTCTCTGGCATCCAGAACCTCATTAAATCCCACATCCTCCGCTCCCATACCCCAATTCACTAGTTTTATCTAAGACCACTGCTCCTGTGTCACACACAGAAGGAAATTTATTTAAGAAAGAACAGTGATTCAAACAAACAAGCACGAGTGATGGAAACAAATGGTTACATACAAAACTATATTATAAAACAAGTAGAGTCTACAGTTATTAACAGTTAAGTTTCCTATCTAATTCAGTAGACTCCACCCATGATTAAGTCTTTCGCAGTGCTTGCTGCCCTCAAGAAGTTAGGACCCAGTCTTCCATGAAGCACCCCCACTCATCCAAGTACCTCCTCAGTGACAGACACTCTGTAACCATTCTCTACCCTGTGAACTACTGAATCAGTCTTTTACTTTTATTCCTAGATAGGGCGATTCCCTCACAGTCAGACTGTTCCTTTCAAGTGGTTTTCATGGAAAACTTTGATAGTTTTCCAGTGACATCTGTTGCTTGGGGCAATGGCGGACAAGCAAACAATATACTGTATAATCAATAGCCAGGGAGGAGTGAGAACTTTATCATGCTTGAATGAGCTGGCATTGAGATATACTGTTTCCTGGTAACCCAATTTCACTAATCGCACTGAGTTGTGCTGCTATTGTAATTCCAACAGGCGAAACCAAACCTGGGATCTCTGGAACTTAATGCAGGAGCCTCCTACAGCTTGAGCTAAAAGCCAGCTGGTGCTCAGCTAAGACTATAGTAGAGCAAACTTATTGTTTCTCTCTGTAAGTGGTTTAAGTCAGTGGTTCCCAAAGTTTTTTATATCGTGGTCTGGCAAACACATTCATAAACTTTTGGCAGACTGGTAACATTTTATTTATATATTTGCATATTCATTATGCAAATAGAGTAACATAATTTGTGGGGGAAAGTCAATATGGTTTCTCTAAAGGGAAATCATGCCTTATTAATCTACTAGAGTTCTTTGAGGGGGCCCAACAAACATGTGGACATGGGGGATCCTATGTATATAATATATTTAGATTTCCCAGCTATGCATACAAAATGATAGGGACTGATTTAGCCATAACTACTCAAGAAAGAGATATTGGAGTCATTGTGGATAGTTCTCTGAAAACATCCACTCAGTGTACAGTGGCAGTCAAAAAAGAAAACAGAATGTTAGGAATCATTAAAAAAGGGATAGAGAATAAGACAGAAAATATCTTATTGCCTCTATATAAAACCATGGTACGCCCACATCTTGAATACCGTGTACAGATGTGGTCACCTCAAGTCAGAAAAGATATATTGGCATTGGAAAAGGTTCAGAAAAGGGCAACAAAAATGATTAGGGGTTTGGAACGGGTCCCATATGAAGAGAGATTAAAAAGACTTGGACTTTCAGCTTAGAAAAGAGTAAGGGGGGATATGATAGAGGTGTATATGATGGTAAGGAGGTATGACTGGTGTGGAAAAAGTGAATAAGGAAAAGTTATTTACTTGTTCCCATAATATAAGAATTAGGGGTCACCAAATGAAATGAATAGGCAGCAGGTTTAAAACAAACAAAAGGAAGTTTTTCTTCACTCAGCACACAGTCAACCTCTGGAACTCCTTGCCAGATGATGTGGTGAAGACTAGGACTTTAACAGGATTCAAAAAAGAGCTAGATAAATTAATGAAGGTTAGGTCCATCAATGGCTATTAGCCAGTGTGGGTAGGAATGATGTCCCTAGCCTCTGTTTGTCTGGAAATGGATGACAGGAGAGGGATCACATGATGATTACCTGTTGTGTTCACTCCCTCTGGGGCATCTGGCACTAGCCACTGTCAGCAGACAGGATACTAGGCTAGATGGACCTTCAGTCTGACACAGTATGGCCATTCTTATGTTTTATAAATAATGAATGTGCAAATAAAAAGTTTCCTGTCCATCTAGCTCTAACCCAGCCCCTTTTTCCCCAGTGCCTAACACCCTTTGACCCCCACCTCTACACACTGTGCCCTTGGATCCTTTAACCTCTGACCCCTACCTCCTATGCCAACACCCTCTTGCCCTTTGACCCCACCACACCCTCACCCAACACCCCTTTAACCTTTGCCCCCACCCCGTCCCCACATTCTCCAGAGCAAGGCTGCCTCCCTTGTGAGTATGGCCATTACTGCTGCGCAAGCAGGGGAGTGGCTGTTGGTGGCTTGTGTGCTCCCTCCTTTGTGCCATCCACTCCCTCCCCAAGTGTGTCTTGCTCCCCCATGGGTGGGAGCCCTGACTGGGCCACCATTACCGAGGTTGGAGGATGGAGGGAGGCACCTCCTGCTCTGCCTGCTCCTGCTGCCGCCAGCAAAAACTAACCACGTGGGCGGGGGGAGGAAGGATGGATGTGCCTCCTGCTCCTCCTCCTCCTCTTGCTGCCACCTTAATCCCAGCACAAAAAAAAATCAGGCACCACGTCTGCTGGAGCTGAGCCACCGTGAACAGCTGACTTCAGCTCCAGCAGCTGCTGTGGCCTGGCAGCCAGCAGTTTGCGGACCGGCACCGGTCTGTGGACCAGCAGTTGGGAACTGCTAGTTTAAGTATCATTACATGGGTCAGTACACCAAACCAGTTGGTGTGTGAGGTTCATACTTCTCCTAGCTGAGGAAGTGTGTCCCGAGCTTCAGAGACCCAGCTGAAATTTCAGACCTAGACCACAAGACCTAATTTTCAATATAGTTACATTCTTCCCAACTATTACCTTCACACACATCTCACAGTGATTATGAGTATTGATAAGTTACAAACTTTCATTAAAGACCTTGAATGATAGTCTTTATGGTAAAATACCATGAAAGTGGTGTATTTAATGTATGGGAGAGTGTCAGAACTGAAACAGGAGTTGCTTTTAAAGAACAGTGAACCCTTTTGTCAGCTGCCATCAACAGGCCTCTGGGCAACTGTGGGTGGGCAGTGGACATCAGTTGTGAGTACATTGTCCATTATTGCTTTTGTGCCTGTTGTTACTGTCATTTATCTGTGCCAATACTAGAGAGACAGGCATTAATTCATGTTTCAGATTTTATTGCAAATTCACAGTCCTGCTGACTTCACAGGCTGTGATTAGTCACTGAAGAGTATTTCTGTCTGCTTTCATGGTTAAAGCCTTTCCTTTGACGTCTTTTCTCACCCCACACTGCACGGAAAAAAGCTGTAGCATGATTTTTAGTCTGTGAGTCATGAATGTGTACATGTCCAGGCATCTCCTTTTATGTCATAAACTGTTTCCACAAAGCTGTCCAAATGTATATGATCTTTGCATTTAAGAGTGCACCTTGCATGGCTTCAGTAGCCAGATCTTTTGTTGAAATATTTTGCAACGCAATGGGTGGTTCCTCCCTAGAGAAAACTCTGAACCTTTGAAGTGTTAGTCAGAGCACATCCTCATATTCACTGTCACATTGCTTCCTTAAAAAACAACAATGGTCCTGTAGCACCTTAGAAACTAGCAAAAATTATAAATAGTATCATGAGCTTTCGTGAGTTGTGCCCATGAAAGCTCATGATACTATTTATATATTTTTGTTAGTCTCTAAGGTGCTACAGGACTATTGTTGTTTTTAAAGTTTTTTTTAGTTACAGACTAACATGGCTACCCATCTGAGACATTGCTTCCTTGTCTTTCTTGACTCATTATGAATAAACTTATCATCCAAGCCAATGTGAAGCATGGCTCTGGTGTCTGCAGTAATATGGGCTCTCAGCTTTTAAGACAAGACCCATATTCTGGGGCCTGAGCTAGTCTTGGTGTTGGCTATAATTCCATCTTTTTTTCTTATGTCATCAAGCCATTTATGGGTCTGATCAAGGTCCATTGAAGTGGACTTCTGACATGATTTTTTGACAACAAAGTTACCTTGCTGGAACTCCTCGATCCCTTAAGGTGGTAGTGGATGCATTTCTCCAGTGCAGATGGCACCCCATGTTGCTTAGTTTATGAGATCATATTTCATGAAGAATGACATCACACATTTAAAGGTAAACAGAGGCAGCTCTCAATTTCCTTCTCTCCAGGCACAGTTGAGCACGAGCAGGAGGGCTACCATTTCCATGTACCTGACATTTCTGCTACCTTCACTTCTGGAGGTCACTAATATGAAGATTGGATTTCAAAATCTTTGTGATATACAAAGATGAAGTGACATGAACTTACCATAAGGATATGACTGCCTGTTTTTGATGGTGTCCTTTTTAAGCTCTTGATCACGTACTACATTATGAGCTTTCTCTGTGTAAAACTTTTATACAAAGACAGACACATTTACTTGGGATTTTAGTCCTCTTTGGGGGTCGTGTTCCTGGATGCTCTCAATAGCCCTATAGCGGAGCCTCCCAGAGCGGATCTGGTTCAACGCCTGTGTTGCTCTACTTGGGGGCTGTTACCTCAACTTTGTGCCTTGCCTGTGGGAGACCATAACTTCTGGCCCAGCAGGACAAGGTGGGGGAGGGGAGTGCCAGAGGGTAAAAAAGCAGGTTCAGTGGTAAGACTAGCACAGTGGGTGACAATCTCAAGAGGACTCCAGTGATCGAACCCATAACACTGTGCCCAACTTTAGGATTCCTTCATGACTAATGCAGTGGCTAGCCTTATAAAAATGAAAAAGTTGAACCTTGTTGCCTGATGGAGGGTTCATCCAAGATCAGTATATTTTAGTGTTCATTTCTTTCCAATATTCACATTGTATCCAAAATGTTGAGCTATGCTAATCACCTTTAATTTCATTGATTCTTGTTTCTTAGAGTTCTCCTTAACTTTGTCTTCATATAGCACTGGAGAAACATGTGTCGGCTATCTGAAACGCAAGCAGACACATCAACCTCACTGATCCCCAAACCTTTGGGGCCAGTATCTCTTGGAATTTTTAATGCAACATGTACCAATGACAGAAATACATCTCCTTGGGGATGGGGAATGGGTCAGCCATCTCCAGATCTTAGCAAGAATCATTTATGAGATGGATATGCATGTATACTTGGCTGGAATGAAGAGTGTTTGTCTTTCAGCTGGAGACCAATCAGACAATGAAAAGAAGAGAAGTAAGTCTCCAGCATGAGCTTGGAGTTTGTCCTAGTTTGATCTAAGTCTAATAGTTTGAGCTATGACTGATGTGCGAGTGTGGAATTTCAGTGCTAGTTTCCTTTGTGTGATTGCACTAATGGCACTATACCTCTGACGTCAGCAGGATGAAGCTCATTTTGAAGCCAATGCATTGCTGTATCAGTAATTTTGGTGCCCACTCTCTTCTTCATTACAGACCTCATAAAAGGAATATAACAAGTCAGATGGTACTTTCCTTCAGTAGTGATGAGGTCATTTACTCCCACTAAATGAACACTCATTTTGTGGTCAAATACACCTCCCCTCATTATCTGTTTGCTCCCCATGAATGTAGTTATAGAGATGAGTTTCTGTTTATGGTGCATGTCTTGTCAATATATGCAACATCTCCACTTAAAAGGTTCACAAAACTAGACTGTCTTATATTATGGACCCTGGTGTTTTTAATAAAGAAAACTACAGCTTTCCACATGATACATTGGTTGCAGAAGCTTTTGTGTTTTGTAACCTCTGTATTTTGCTTTTGTTGGTGTATTTGGAATAGCAGTTTCTATGACACACAATTGACACTGCCTGTTCTAAATGACAGATGGACTCAGTTTTGTTGTTGGCCTTACTGTATATGACACAGTACAGTTTCTTTATAATGGCTGTTGCCTTCCTTATGTAACCCCCTTTTTCCTCCCCGGGTTACTTGGGAGCAGGTCACACTCGCAGGTGTGTCGGGGTGCCTGATGGTCTTGACATAAAAGGAGATCCTGAGTACCCCAGTGGTGATGTTGTTTGGTTGGGGGAAAACCTATCCACCCCCTTGCTGCAGTCCCTTGCTCCTAAAGAATGTACAATGGCGGTGCTTCCACCTGCCTGGCCTTGTACACACTTACTGGTGTGCCTGAGAGCCTCCAGGAATAAACTCTTTCCAGCAATAATCTGGATCTAATTCCAGAACAACAACTACAAATCATATACATCTAACAGACTACATTAAAATAAACAATCTTTACTTAACTTAAATAAACAGGGTTTAACAGATTAACCATGAAAAACATGAACAAAGTGCACAACAATAATTGGAACTTATATATCTAGCATTTGCACTGCCAATATTGATCCCACCCCAGAGTGTGCACATCCCTGGACTCAGAGTCCAGACTCTTGCTTGAGTGGGCGTGCTTGAAGAACTGCAGCTGTAATGGAGGTTCTCTGCAGGCGGTGTGTATGTGGGTCCAAGCTAGGCAGCAGCTCTGTCCCAGGCAGCACTTTCCCAAAAATGCCCAATTACTTACAGCCTCATGCTGTGCCTATCAGAAGCAGCCTGCTAGATCCCAGTTCCAAAGGCATCTAGTCCCAGTCTGTAGTTGCACTCTAACAGCCCCTGGACTGGATCAAACTCCTCCACCACAGCCTGGCTCCCCTTCTGTTCCAAAATCCAAAGGCAGAGTCCCAGACTGCTAGGCCTCTCTTCTCATGCACATAGAGAGACCCCCAACCTCCCACACAAGAGTCACTTCCTTCCTGTTTTTCCCCAATGGCTCATGGGAATTGTAGTCTTTGAGGCTAGATTGCAGCACACAGGGTCTTCCCAGAAAATAAGCAGAGGCACCTTTAGTAAGGGGACTACATTTATTCTGTGCAATCCTTGTTCACCGACTTCTTACCCATCTTCTTTGTGTTATTTGCCAAGAATCAGGCAGAGAGTAGGAAACTGGGGTTGACCTGTTAAGACTTACTACCACTGCCATGGTTTGTCATCAGCTGTAACCAATATATAAAAGATTTGTTTGGTATTATCAACCAATTACTGCTATTTCAGCAAAATAAAAGGTATAATTCAAGTTGTATTTTCCCACCATATTCTAAGTAAATTAACTAGAAACCTAGGCATTATGTTTTAGAATCTGTGAATTCATTTAAGGTTTTTTTTTTTCCCAAAAGTTTATCAAGATCTCTTCATTAAGTTTGAAAAAGTTAAGGTTCCTCTAGCAATGTTATCTTGCTCACAACTTTAGGGTTGCCAGGTGTCCGGTTTTCTACTGGACAGTCCGGTATTTGCACCGTCTGTCCAGTAGAAAAATTCAGAAAATACTGGACATGTACACTGTCCGGTATTTTCTGAATTTCTGGCTGGGCACCAGATGGAAGCCTGGCAGGGGCAGAGGGGCGACTGGGAGGCGGGCCGCGATTGGCGCTGGGAGCCCTGTGGTTGTGTGCAAAAGCCGGGCGGGGTGGGGCGGGGGCCAGGACTCCCAGCCACTCCCCCTGCCCAGCTTTTGCATGCTACCAGAGGCTCCCAGTGCCAATTGCGGCCCCGCCTCCCAGCTGGGAGCCTCCCCCGCCCCGCTTCTGCTTGCAACTAAAGGGAGTGCCTGCTGGGGGCGCAGCCTGAAGGACTCCGGCTGTGGCCAGTGGCTGCATGCCCCCCTCCCCTCTCCTTCCGTCCAGCCCCGTGGCCCCCGACCCTTCCCAGCTCTGCTTCCTGGCCCCCCCCCTTCCTCCCGGTCAGCCCCACGGCCCCCGGACACCCCCCCCCCCCGCCAGCTCTGCTTCCCGCCCCACCCACCTCCCAGCCAGCCCCGCCCCCTCCCGGCCGGTTCTCCCCCCGCCTACGCCTATGTATTATCTGTAGCCTATGCCATTTTTTTAATTCATTGAATTGTATTCTTTTCTGCATTATGCCAGGCAATCTGTCTTCCTCAGAAGGACTGCTGAAGGCCCCATGTGCAGCAAAACTATGTTGCTTCCACTGGACAAAGGGTGAGTCAATGAGAGGTCATGCAAAAAAAATAGGACATTCTGTTTCACAGAACTGAGCTCTGCGGCAATGCTCTACAGAAGGCAAAGACTACGGCAGTGATAATAGAACTACAGGATTTCTGAGTACATGGTTCATAAATCCGGCTCATTGTCACTATTCCTGCTTACACTTTGCAATTCTGGCCATGAAACTGATACAAGATGATGACAACAACTGCAATTCTTTTCTTCGTGTCCATGTTGTTATGGATAATTTAGCAGGCTGTACGTTTTTTTTAAGTTTCACCCATAGTGGGACAATGTGTCCAGGGCAGAGAATTTGTAGTTATATAACGATTAAACTGTTAAAAGTCAGTTTTCATGTACAGTGGCCAAAACTTTCAGAAACACTTAAGTCTCACCGAAAGTCAAGTCATTTAAATGTTTTTTGAAAATATCATCTAGGACAGGGGTCAGCAAGCTATGGCTCAGTAGGGGGCCAGATATGGCTGTTCTGGAGCCCCAACTCAGTCCCCTCTAACTCTCCGCACAGCAGGGAGCCAGCGCTGTCACTACAGCCTTACAGCTCTCTAAAAGATTGAAACTCCAGCACCAGCTTCTGGCAAGGGGAGAAAGCCCCGAGCCTCTCAGCAGGATCTAGCATGCTGTGAACATGCTCCATCATTTCAGTGGCATACTCCGTCATTTTTGGCTCTGTGTGCCGCCCTTTTCCTTCCCCCAGGAACCAAAAATGGCTCTGTGTGCTGCGCTTTTCATTCCCCCAGGGGCACACTTCCTGAAGGCTTCCCCTGTGAATCCTTCCTGGCAAATGGGAGCAGCTGGAGGCTGTGTTACACATGGTGTGAAAGCACGCTAGTGGCCCCCTCAACCCTCATGCCCAGACCCCGCATCCCCATCCTGGCCAAATAGCCTGCCCACAGCCCACTCCTGCCCCTGGCCAGGCAGCCTGCCCACAGCCCACTTCTGCCCCTGGCCTGGCAGCCTGCCCACAGCCCACTCCTGCCCCCGGCCAGACACCCTACTGCCAGCCTGTTCCTGTACCCTATCTCCCACCCAGACCTCGCACCCTCACCCCACCCTGCACCGCACATCCTGCCCAGATCCTTCACTCCCATCCCTATCCTGTTCATTGGCAACCCTGGCCCACACACTTAACCCCTCATTTTTGGCCCCATCCCAGAGCCTGGGGGGGAGGGGGAGGCACACAAAATCCACTAACCCTGGAGCCCCAGAAGAGTAAATTTGGCCTGAGATCTTGAACCTCAGTCCTCCCTGCCCCTCCCCCCACCATGGGGCTGGAGCACCAGGGGAGTGAGGTGTCTCGGGGTCCACATCAGTGAGGGTTGGGGGGTTTTGGAAGGGTTTCTTTGCTTCTCACTCGTGTGGTCCCCAACTGATTTTTCTGTGGGACAGTGGCCCCAGACCTAAAAAAGGTTCCCCACCCGTGCCACAAATAAAGACAATGTTGAAACCTTTTGTGTTAGACATAATATTTTACTTTATTTAAAAATGAAGCCTGGCCAACAAGCCCCCAGTTGGGGCCCAGTTCAATATGGCTGCAGCATCGTGACACTTCTGCACCCCTCCACATACACCCCAGCCCTGACCCCATCATACACGTGAACCCCCCGTCCTGAGTCCCTCATACCTCCACATCCCCAAACTCCTGTACCCCCACATCTCCAGTCCCCTGCCATAACACTCTTGCATCACCCACACATGCCAAACCTGTGCCAAGCCCATCAAACACCCAAAGCCCCTCATACACCCCAACCCAGACTCCTGCACCCCCACATCCCCAGCCCCCTGCCATAATATTGACAGAAGACAGCCTGGATGTGTGCTTGAAGCTGGATTTGACCAGTTATGATGTAAACGTCAAAGAAATGTGCAAAAAGATGCAGCAGCAGAAGTCCAATTAAATAAAGTCTGTGAGTACGTTTCATTTATGCTATTAGTAATCATTATGCCAACTATCAATAATATGAAGTTGTATATTTTCAGTAACGCAAATGGACATTCTTATATGGCTCTTTGTTGACCACTTGTTCTGAATTTTGATGTAGTTTGGCTCTTTGGTTTGAAAAGGTTGTCGATCCCTGATCTAGGATATTTAGTGCGTCACCTCAGAATCATGGAAGAATATATTTATACTGGAAACTAAAACCAAACCCCTCTAAGACTATTGTGTCAGTGTTTTTTCTAAACCCATCAAAAGGCTAAGGTGGAACTCCAAGCAGATTTCTGCGGCCAGCAGATAAAACACGTTCCCGCCCTGACATACCTTGGTGTGACTTTAGACTCATGCAACCAGTATCTGAAAATACTCAAGACAGACTAAAGGAGTGTATAAATCTCATCCATAAACTAGCAGGAATGACCTGAGGGATTGATGCAAAAACTCTATGCATCTCTTCACTGGTCCTTATCTACTCCTGGGGGAATACTGCTAACCAGTCTGGATACACAGTTCCCAGACATCATTTGCTCATTCCAAATTTAACACCATCATGAAGATTATTACTGGCACAGGGAAGTAAATGACATATCTAATGCTGCTGTTTTTAAGCCACATGCAAGAAGTATGTGAGCAAATGCACAGTGGTATGAGAATGTTAATATTTACATTTCCTGACTCTCTTTAGGGCCTATACATTGAAAAATGCTTATTAATACAAGTTTATGCAATATCCATTAGGATATGGTCTATCTTTCAGAAATGAGTAAAAGAGGATATAAAGCTAACCAGAGGAGGAGGATGAAGATTGCAGAACTTGGGGCAGGAAGAGGGAAGATTATTGACCAATACCTTTTACTTCTAAACATGTTATTTTCAGACTTGCTGAGTTAAAGCTTAAAATAATAGGCTGTCTGTGCAGAATAATAATATATAAAAAGGGTACTCACCCTCATTTCATAAATATTATCTGAATAATCCACAGTCTGACAGATATAGCTGTAACCTCGAGCGCTGGATGCCAAAAATAGCTGAAAATATTAAAATTATATATGAGAGTAAGTTCATAAAGAGAGAATTTTATTAATGATTTTAGTGTTATAAGTTTATTCTAAAAGCAATATTTTAAAGCATTTTTATTTACAATACAAAGACACTATTTAACAAATCATCACTCAAGATCATCTCCTCTGAAGAAGTGGATTTTGCCCATGAAAGTTCATGATACTGTCATGATAGATTTTTGTTAGTCTCTAAGGGTACGTCTAGACTACAGGCTTTTTTCGACAGAGGCTTTGTCGACAGATACTGTTGACAAAGCTTCTGTCGACAAAGAGTGTCTAGACTACATCCAGTTCTGTCGACAAAGCAAGCCGCTTTGTCGACATGAGAGTGTAGACGCAAAGGACAGTGTAAATGCAACAACACCTTCTGTTGACAGAACTCTGTTGACAAAAGGCATTATTCCTCGTAGAATGAGGTTTACCGCCGTCGACAAAACTGCCGAGTTCTGTCGACGTTATGTCGACAGAACTCAGCAGTAGTGGAGACGCAGGTATAGTTTTGTCGACAAAAGGCCACTTTTGTCAACAAAACCCTGTAGTCTAGACATACCCCGGTGCCATAGGACTACTCATTTTTTTAAAAGTTGTATTTAACAAATTGGTCAGTATTTAGTTTTAACAATATACTTTTTCATATCACTGGGTGTCAGGACAAATGGTCCCATTAATTAAACATAAAATACTCAGGAAAAAGATGAATAAACCAAAGAGTCTGCAAGGTATTTAGAGAATACTATAAATTCATATGACTTTCTCTGTGACCTAAATCTTGGATACTGCCACCAGAGGAAACTAATTTCTGAGATACAGAACACCTTAATGAAACCAACAAGAAGAGTAACTCCATGATGGGATATAGGGAGAAAAAAAAAAATCTCTCTCTCAGATAGCTAGGACCTAGATCATTTAGGGCAACAATATAGTAATCAATACGTAGAACTGTACCCAGGGGCAAATACAAAGCCAATAAAGAGCACCAGTGTAATGTGTTCATATACATGCCTCTTTGAGGCTAACTTTATCAACAGAAGCTTCCAAGTGCTCTAGAAATAAAGCACTTTGCAGTATTTTAGCCTGCAGGAGGTAAAGGTTTCAATTACTGTGATAAGTTCTCATAAGAAGGGAGGAGCCACCGCTTCTCAGTCAACCTTTAAAGGTATGCCAGGCCTCCAGATCCAAAGACAGCAATGAATCAGGTCCAACTTCTAGGCCAGTGGTCTCCAATCTTTTTACACCCAAGATCACTTTTTAAATGACAGAACAAGCCAAGATCTACTGTCCCACCCCTTCCTTGAAGCCCCATCCCTTCCTTGAAGCCCCACCCTCTCTATTCTCCTCCTCTCCATCACTTGCTATCCCCAACCCTTATACCGCTGCTTTTTTTTTTTTTTTTTTTCCAATTCTTCTGTAGGAAGAGGTTTTTCCAACATTTGGCCTGTCTAGACTGGACCAAATGTCAGAAAAAACCCCTTCTTTTGGAAGCCCCCTTATTCCTCATGGAAAGAGGGATATATGGGTGACCGAAAGAGCATGTTTGCTCTTCCACTAAAAGAAGTGGAAGAACAAACGCATCCCTGGATGCAGAAGAGTTTTTCTGGGATATCTCCGGAATTCTGAAAAACTCCTGCAGTCTCGCCGTGCCCTTTCTGGGTTGAGACAGGATGTGTAGGCTCTGGGATGGGAATGAGGGATTTGGGTGTGGGAAGGGGTGAGAGGTGCAAGCTCTGGGAGGAAATCTGGATGCAGGAGGAGGTGGAGAAGGGGACACTGGATCGGGAAGGGGGCTCCAGGCTGGGCAGTGTTGGGGTCAGATGTAAGGTTGGGATACTAAGCAAGCCACAGGCTTGTGGATGTGAGGGTTTAGGAATTTGGGTTGGGGTATGTAAGGAGCTCAGGGCAGGGGGTTCCAGTATAAGACAGGCTCAGATCTAGGGTCTGGGGGGTGTGTGTGCAGGAGTGTTATGATGCTGCAGCCAGATGGGGGGTTGGCCCCAACTGGGGGGTTGTTGGCCAGGCTTCATTTTAAAATAAAATAGTATGACAAACACAAAAAGTTTCTGCATTTTCTTTATTTATGAGAAGGGCAGGGACCCTGTTTTGAGTGAGGGGTCACTGACCCACAGAAAAGTCAGTTGGGGCCACACAAGTGAGATGCAAAAAAAAAACAAACAAAAAACAAAACAAACCTCCTCCAATCCCCCCCCCCAAGCCTCACTAACGTGGCCCCAACTATGCTGGTGGGAGCAGGGGACATGGTATGGGGGAAGGGTGCTAGTGGGTGCCGGGAGGGCAGAGGACAGGGTGCCAGTGGGGGCAGGGTTCTGCGGCTGGGGGCAGGGGAGAGGGAACAGGGTGCCAGGAGGACAGGGGACAGGTTTCTGCAGCAGGGGACAGGGTGCCAGTGGGGACAGGGTTCTGTGGCTGGGGGCTGGGGGCAGGGTGCCAGTGGGGGCAGAGAGTCCCTTGCACCAGCCTCCTTCCAGGATTCCCTCCCCCCCTCCCCCCAAGGAGGGAAGCCCTGTCACACGCCTCCTCTGGGCCTGACTCCCCCCTCCCGCGGAGCAGGGAAGCCTGCGCACACACCCCCTTGGGGCCGACCTCCCCTCCCGCAGAGGAAGAAAGCCCCATCACGTGCCTCCGCCGGGGCCGGCGTGAGCCTTCCACGGAGCAGGGAAGCCACTGTCACGCGCCCCCTCCAGGCCCGACTCCCCCCTCCCGCAGAGCGGGGAAGCCCGCGCACACGCCCCTTCGGGGCCCGACTCCCCCCTCCCGCAGAGAAGGGAAGTCCCAGCGCGCGCCTCTGGGGACTCACCCGGTAAGTTCCTGGCACACCACAGACTTAGGGCAAGGAAGCAGCCAGAGCATTTCCGGAACCCCTGGAAGTCACACACAGCTGCAGGACTCCTGTCCACCCCGTGGGAAGCTGTCACTACCTCCATTGTCACTCGAGGTAGGTAGGGGGGCTTCTTGGGGGTGGGGGGAAATGGGGGGCCAGGAACGCCTTGCGATCAACTGGTCGAGGCCTCGCGATCAATCGACTGGTTGGTGACCACGGTTCTAGGCCATCAGCCATAATGGCAAAGAACAGGTATACAGATGACCTCCAGAAGAGAATGAAGCCCCTATTCCAGCCTCTACAGAGCAGTCATTTCTGTCTTATTGAGATCAATCTCAAATGAATTTACTGCTTTGTGTCCCCATCTCTGTTAGACACCAGGACCATGTCTACACTATGGGGAAGATCGATGGAGCTGTGGTTGATCTTCCAGGGTTCGATTTAGCAGGTCTAATGAATACCTGCTAATTCAAATTGAGAGGGCGCCCTATTTTGCACTGGTATTCTTGCTCCTCCGGAGGAATAAGGGAAGCCGACAGGAACATTTGTTCCTGTCAATTTCCTGCTGTCTGGATGGCGATTTAAGATACTGCGACTCTAGCTACGTAATTAATATAGCTGGAGTTGTGTATCTTAATTCGACCTTCCCCTTTTGCATAGATATGCCCTAGGAGAGCTGGAAGAGAACACAGTAGCTAACAAAGAGATTATATAGAATTGCATGCCATTCAGACACTGACAAATCTGCAACCTATGACATCAAGCTTCACTAGTTGATGTGTACAAAAACAACACTTCACAAAAGAGCTCACAAGGAGAAAAAGCAATTAATTCAGCACAATCCACTGAGTCCTCTTACAACTCATTGTAAGGCCAGCCCACTTATTGGTCTGATCCCACTTATGAGTTCACATATTGTCAAAATAGGGGTAAGTGGATGAAATTCTATGGTTTGTGTTATACAGATCAGACAAGGTGATATAGTGTTCCTTTCTGGCCTTAAAAATTTGTGTCAAAAGGTATCTAAGGCTGTTGATGGATATAGCAAGCAGAAAGGATGCCTGTATAGCATTTTGAAGTTTAAACAGTACCTAATATATATTGTGTTTATTGGGTAATTTGATTTGATTCAACTCGAGAAATAATGTCAGGCCAAAGTCAGTCATTTAATATGCAATGCTTGCCTGTGAATTCTGTGATAATTCACAGCAGTGGGACTCCTACATCCTGTTACTCATGTAAGTTAATATGTCCTCAAATCAGTAAATCACTAAAATATCATGCTATGTGAAATCTAAGCTGCATAGCTATAAACCATGCAACATTGAAAACTCAAGGTGCAAATATTTATTTCAAATGCTCTTCTCCAAATTATATCTAAAGATCAAGAAAACATGCTTTTAAGACTACAAGCCTTTCTTTTAGTCCTGCTTAATAGTGAATACTTGAGATAATAGTCTTAAACTAGAATAACAATGTTAAAAGCTTATTACTTATTATTATTATGGCTATGTCTATGCTACCAGGTTATTTCAAAATAATAACTCCCAAAATAACTATATCTAAATAATGCATCCACACTACAGGGAAGCCTCGAAATTAATCTGAGGCATGCTCCCTTAATGTGGATGTGCTATCTCGACTTAGAGCCCAGGAAACGCTGGGGAGTAATTACTCTGAATGGCTCTGGGGAGTAATTATTTCAATTATAGCAGCTGAGTGTCCACACTAACCCTATTTCAAAATAGTAATTTTGAAATAGGCATTATTCCTTGTAGAATAAGGGGTTATTATTTCAAAATAAGCCTGAATGTGGGGTTATTATTTCAAATTAATGAACATAAGAACGGCCATACTGGGTCAGACCAAAGGTCCATCTAGCCCAGTAGCCTGTCTGCCGACAGTGGCCAGCACCAGGTGCCCCAGAGAGGGTGGACCGAAGACAATGATCAAGCGATTTGTCTCTTGCCATCCTTCTCCAGACTCTGACAAACAGAGGCCAGGGACACCATTTCTACCCCCTGGCTAATAGCCTTTTATGGACCTAACCTCCATGAAATTATCTAGCTTCTCTTTAAACTCTGTTACAGTCCTAGCCTTCACAGCCTCCTCTGGCAAGGAGTTCCACAGGTTGACTACACGCTGTGTGAAGAAGAACTTTCTTTTATTAGTTTTAAACCTGCTACCCATTAACTTCATTTGGTGTCCTCTAGTTCTTCTCTTATGGGAACTAATAAATAACTTTTCTTTATTCGCCCTCTCCACACCACTCATGATTTTATATACCTCTATCATATCCCCCCTCAGTCTCCTCTTTTCTAAACTGAAAAGTCCCAGCTGTTTTAACCTCTCTT
The DNA here is from genome assembly GCA_032595735.1 of Pelochelys cantorii. Classification (NCBI taxonomy): domain Eukaryota; kingdom Metazoa; phylum Chordata; order Testudines; family Trionychidae; genus Pelochelys; species Pelochelys cantorii. The sequence goes on along the minus strand of CM064328.1, from coordinate 58,528,642 downwards.
CATATGGGACCCATTCCAAACCCCTAATCATTTTAGTTGCCCTTTTCTGAACCCTTTCCAAGGCCAAAATATCTTTTTTGAGGTGAGGAGACCACATCTGTACACAGTATTCAAGATGTGGGCGTACCATAGTTTTATACAGGGGCAGTAAGATATTCTGGGTCTTATTTTCTATCCCTTTCTTAATAATTCCTAGCATCCTATTTGCCTTTTTGACCGCCGCTGCACACTGTGTGGAAGTTTTCAGAGAACTGTCCATGATTACTCCAAGATCTCTTTCCTGATTTGTCATAGCCAAATTAGCCCCCATCATACTGTAAGTATAGTTGGGGTTATTTTTCCCCAATGTGCATTACTTTACACTTATCCACATTAAATTTCATTTGCCATTTTGTTGCCCAATCACTCAGTTTGGTGAGATCTTAATGAGCTTGCTGTGTGGATGTTCAGCTTGTTATTTTGAAATAACTCTGTAGTGCAGACATGCCCAAAGTGTTCTAATTTATTTCTTGTAAAATAAAAGCACCCAGAGTATCAACAACTAATATATATTAGAATTTGATATGTTAGGAATAGCCAAATTGATTCATTTCCTCTGTGAATCCAGATTTCTAGGGTTATTTGAAATCCCCAGAAGTATGCAAATCTTCACCTAAGTATCACCTTCTGCTGTGCAACTGCATGTGCCATGCTAGGAGTGACCTAACAGAACAATATGAACTAGTATGAGACTCCTCTCTCCCCAAATGTATATGAGCAGAATATCACTCTGCTTACACTTCACACAATAAGAAAACAAAATGTAAAGGCTCAGACACAAACCATGGGGGGAAAAGTTCTATTAAAACGGAGAAATTAAGTTCATTTTTAGAGATTGCAGTTTTAATCTTCTTAGGTTTTTAATCAGACTCTTCACAATTAACCTGGGTTAAAGTGCTAAATTGTACTCCTGTGTTTCTTTATTGTTCTCTAAGGGCAAGTCTACACTTGCTGTGCCAGAGATCGACATTCTGGAACTTGATTTAGCAGGTCTAGTATAGACCCATATACTGAACATTGAGGGCAGCTCCAGCCAGCACCTGTACTCCTCGCAATCACCTCCCACTTAAGCTAAGCCAACTCCAGCTATGTATTCTAGGTCTAATGTAGACCTGGCCTAAATTGTACCAGCTGCTAGTGATAGCTTTAATCTAGATAAACACATCAGAGGCATTTCAGTGATAGCAGTAGGTAGTGGAATGGTTTTTTGACACTGCATGTGGTGCAATGGAGGAGGTTCCAATAGCACTTTAGTAACTTTAAGGATTTTACCACAGGAGTAGAGTAACAAATTGAGATTATCCTGAAACTGGTTTTGCTATCCATTAAAAGAATGGAGAAGAGTCTTGAGGATTTTGCTCTGCAACTTTTGTACCCATGTTCTTCAATACAATGTGCACAAGATAAGCAGTGTTTGTGACCATCAATAAACTGACATTACATTTTTAATCAGCACTAACATGTTTAAACTTAGTGCTGCAGGTGGCCATCTGCCTGAAAAAGTGATGTCATGTGGTATCAATTGCAGCATATATTAATTCTTTCCCCGTCTTCGGCACACACTACCTGTATTACAAATTTTCAGGGAGATCCTTGGAGTTGCCTTCACCCTTCCCACCTTTATCTGAAGAAATCAAACATAGTGCTGGCACTGCCTGCCCTGTTTATTCTTTGCAATTAGATGAGACACACACCGAGTCAAATTCTGCAATAACATTTACTGTTTGTAATCCTTTTATCTTGAGCGGGAGATGTAAATCAGAGAGGAATGTGGTCCAGTATGTTCTGTATAATCTAATGGAGGATTTTCACTCAGTAATTATGGCTAAAATTAATTTTATTGAAGTATGTCTTGACACAAGTAGCTTCAACATAGTCTAACAATGCTGTAAAAAAAAGTAGTGGTCCACATGAAAATATAACTGTTGGAATAATACCACTTTAATGGTGAACTGAATAAAAATAGATTTTTATAAATCCAGTTCCTAAAAGCCATTAGTGTCAACTGCACAGTTCACTTGTAGGCACCTGGCAATGGATCTCATGCTAGCAAAATAAAAATTCTTCCATTAAGGAGTTAATCTGAAAAAAAGATTTTCAGCCAGCAAATGAAGACAGTCACAAATTTTTAAGTCAGCAAAGGATTTGTTGAACTCATATGAATTATACTAAAAAGCAGTATGAGAAGTGTTCTAGTAACCAGGATAAACTTAAAAAACAACAATTGGTCTGGTAGCACTTTATAGACTAACAAAACATGTAGATGGTCTACATGTTAGTCTATAAAATGCTACCAGACCACTTGTTGTTTTTTAAGTTTATCCTGTACAGACTAACTCAGCTACCCCCTGAAGCTTCTAGTAATCAGAGCATTCAGGTGAACATTTCTCACCTTCTAAAGTTGTATGCATGATAATTCAATTTTAGGTTACTGAACTTGATCCTTCTAAGGCCTTCCTCACAAAAGGAAACTATCATAATTATAGTGGAATAAACTATTCTACAATAGCTATTCCTTAATAACTCCCCTTAGGAATACTCTATTCTGGAAAAGTGTCTGCATGGGAGGTATTCCAGAAAAGCTACTGAGGAGTAACATACTCTGCTTTAGCCATGCTGGTCAAATTACTCATGTAGACAAGGCCTAAGAAAGGAGAAGTGTAGCAGGCAGAAAGACCAAATAACGTGACTATCATAAATCCGTGTTTGTGAAATCTGATGTTTTTCCAACAGACAACTCTATGAACTGAATAGGAACACTATTTTAAGATTTTGCCTTGCTACCCTTAACTAAAGTAAGATATGATTTACTTATTTTGTTCTCAGTCTAAATATCAACATGTACAAAACAAAAATCTTTACCATTTTGTGCAAGTTTGTATTTCAATTACCTCATTAATATTTTGCAGCTATACACTGAGAATACACAAGCTTCAGTTTCTAACATAGTAGCTTGTCTGAGACCTGAAAAATCTAAAGTTAGTGTGCAAAAATTTTGATCTCTGTTATACAGATGTAAGTCTAGAATAAGTCCACTGACTTCAGTTGAGCTGCTCCAGAACTTGGAAACTGTGAGAAGAATCTGGTGTAGGGACAGGCATGCCTACCACTCACACAAGGATTTTTACCGTTAGTGTGAAAACAAAGTATTAGTAATTTAAGCTATTATACAGGGTCTCCTACACATATGCTGCTACATATGCTGATTTACAAACTCGTGACATATACCAATTCCAGAGACACCATTACCATCAGAGCACTAAAAAACCAAACATCAATATATCCAGCTCCCAGAACAGCTAACCAAATCATCCAGAGAATATAAAAATTACACAGTGTAACTAACACTGACAAATTGTGAATTCTAACACAATTCCAAAGTATAAAAATACAAGACCAACCTCTTTAAAAATATAGAAGTTAAGTATAACCATTCCAAAGTTGTAGCTAATCAGCAAGAAGCGCAATTGGAAGGGTTCTCTTGTCCTCATCCACTTGGGGCCAAGCCAGACAGTGATGAGGTAAAGGGTGCTTATTGTCAGTGTTGGAAATGGAGATTGCATCAAGAACCAGTCATCAACACGTTTGTCTGGGGGGGAATAAAACACATTAAATTAACTAAAAATAAAAAAAAACTACATGCTTTTTCATTATGTTTAAATAAAATATATTCACTGTAATTTTAGTCATCACATTTCTTAAAGTTAATTTCCTGTAACATCTATCCTACCTGACATATAGATCAGACGGGAAGATAAGAGATAAAGTACTTGTCCTTTCACTGATCATTCATTTTTAAACTAGTATTTTAGTAACATTACATTTTCAAAAATGTTGGAAAAATGCAAATTAGACTACACAATTCAAAAGCCAAGGAATTACTATGTGAGGCAAACTATATTGGTCAGGTCCACAAAAAACAAATGCATCATTGTCCATCATAAACTGTAGTCACATTATCACAACAAAATTCATTGGCACCAATGTCATTCTGATTCAAGTACAGACACACACAAATAAGGTAAGCCAGACAACTCAAAATGTAATGCATAAAAGAAGCATTAATGAACTTAACCACAGTACATACAATTTTATGCAGGACCAATTGTTATACTTGTTACGTAGATCAGCATGCTATGCCTCAAACCTAGCAGAAATGATAAAAGTATTGGAAAACTACTAAATAAATAAGCTTGAAGGGCTGGCTTAGTGAGACTATGCTGTGAAGCCACGAGGGATACCCAAGTTTTATTTATAGACTCAGTGACTCACTCAAGATAGGGTTACCAACTAATTACACAAACCCAAATACCCTTACACCACTCCTGCCTTACCCTTCCCTGATGCTCTGTCCCTGCCCTGTCCTCCAAGACCCCACTCCTGCTCGCTCCATCCCTGCTCTCTCTGTGGCTCACTCTCCCAAGACTCACTCATTGTCATCAGGGTGGAGAGTGAGTGCTCTAGGCTGGGGCCAAGGGGTCTAAGTGAGTAGGACAGTAGTCTCCAACCTCTTCAAGCACAAAAATCACGTTTTAAATTTAAGTCAATCCAGAGTGTCTCTCAAAATAGGGATGTAATAGTGTAGCCGATTAACCAATAAGCGAAAGTTTATAGGTTAATGCTATAGACTACACACATTTCCGCACCCCCCTTGCCAGTAAATTTTTTAGCAGGCTGGCCAGCAGCCTGGCTCAGTCCTGGCTTGCAACAGGTCTGGGACCAACCCCTGCTGTGTCTCTGCATTTAAAGTGTATTAGGAGCTGGGCAGACAGGCAGCCCGGCTCAGACATGGCTCATGCTGGGTCCGGGATAAGGATGTTAAAGACTAGTAGATTATCCGATAAGCAAATGCCTATTGGATAGCCAGTCGACTAGTTGATTCTCCCCCCCTTGTTGCCTCTATCAGATAGAACAGTGGTCACCAACCAATAGATCAGGATCTACTGGTAGATCTTGGAGCCTCTAATAGGTGATCCTGACTGGTTTGGCCAAGAGGCTATCAAGGGCTGGCACTTCAGCTGCCCCTCCCTGCACTGCTGTGCATCTCCTGCCCTTTGCCTTGGAGCTGCTCCTCCCCCTGGGGAGCCTCCTGCTTGCTGTGTAAGGCAGGGTAGGGAGAAGAAAGGGGTGCGGATGTCAAAGTGCCCCCTTCCACTCTGTATCCTTTTCCACAGAGTGGAGAGGGGGCACAACAGGACTTGGGATGGAGTTTGCTGGCTGCTTTAGGGAGTAGGCTAGGGCTAGGGCCAGGGCAGGGGTGAGCCTGCCTTAGCCCCACTGCACCACCACCCAGGAGCCACCTGAGGAAAGCAGGGCCCAGCTGGATCCCACATCCTGAACTCCTACCCCAGCCATGAATCCCCTCCTGCACCCCAAGTCCCTGTCCTATTCCCGAGCACCCCTGCTTCCAAATGCCCTCCTAGAGCCTGTAACTAGAACCCCCTCCAGCACCCCAACTGCCTGCCCCAAGCTCAGCTCAGAGCCCCTCACACTCCAAATCCTTTAATCCAAGACCAGAGCCTGCACCCCAACCCTCTTCCCCAGCCTGATGAAAGTTAGTGAGGATAGGCAAGAGAGGGAGGATGGCGTGAGCAGGAGCGGGGCCTTGGAGAAGGGGCAAGAAGGAGGTGGGACAATGGTTTTTATCTTTGGGGTAGATCTTGGATTGCACTTAAATTCAAAAAGTGATCTCATGCTCAAAAAGGTTGGAGACTACTGGGATAGAATCAGCAAAGGGTGGCGGGGAGATGTGGTACTTCAAAAACAGCAGCGCCGCACAGCTAAGCCCAGCATCAGTTGTGCGGTGCTCTCCCTTTGAAAACGCCGCCTCAGGCATTTCAAAGGGGCAGCGCTGCACAGCTGAGCCTGGGATCAGCTGTAGGCTAGTGTTTTAAGGTGGCAGCACTGCATAGAGCCCGGCGTCTGCATGGCTCTCTGTAGCATTTCTGAGGAACCCGGGATCAGCTGGGGAGTCCCCAGCTGACCCCGGGTTCTGGGGAAATGCCGCACGGAACCAGCAGTCAGATGGGCATTTCAAATCTGGGCTCTGCGTGGCATTTCAAATCGGCTGCACAGCATGGAGCTTGGGGTCAGCCGGGGATTCTGAGTCCCCCGCTGACCCCGTGCTCCATGCTGCGCTTCCGCTTTGAAATGCACAAGAGCCCCTGCTGGGGACTCCTGTACACTTCAAAGCTGGCACACCCATATGCAGCCCGGAGTCAGCAGGACTTCCTGCTGGCCCTGGGCTGCATGCAGAGTTTCGTATTCCTCCTTTGAAATGTACAAGAGCCCCACCTGGGGGGGGGGGGAGGAGGTTCTTGTACATTTCAAAGGAGTAATGCAAAAGTGCCTATTAACTAGTCGATGGAAATTCTATCAACTACTCGACTAATAAAATAACCAATAGTTAACATCCCTAGTCCGGGACCTATGCCTTCTGCAGCTCTGCATTTAAAGTGTATTAGGAGCTGGGCGGGCAGGCAGCCCAGCTCAGTTCCAGCTTGCGCCATGTCCCGTGAAGGGAGCTGTTTTTTAAACTGGCACCCCTCGCGAACCAGCTCCTGCCTGGCACCCTGTGCTGCTGCCTCTCATACAGAGGCAGCAGCGCGGAGTGGCAGGGGGCTCCTCTGAAGTGGGAACACTGGCTGCTGGCCCTGCCCCCGGGGACTATAGAATAGTCGACTAACCGATAAGAATTTGTGAGGTTACTCGACTATTAAATTAACCAATGTTTAACATCAATAACAAACCCAAATATCCTTTCCCTGTCTTCTTCCCAGTCTTTCTCCAAGGCCCTGGCCCTGCCCCATCTCTTCTCTGAGGCCCCACCCTCCTCACTCTGGGGAGCTGGGGTACAGGAGTGGAGGGAGGTGGACATTCTAACATCTCAGCATCCTCCTCCTCAGTCTCCTCCACCCTGCACAGCAAGCAAGAGACAAACAGGAGGCAGCTCCAAGGCAGACGGCAGGAGCAGCAAAGCAGTGGGGGGGGGGGAAGGGCAGCTGAAGTGCTGGCACTTGACAACCTCCTGGCCAAAGTAGTCAGGATCACCTGTCAGAGGCCCTGGGATCTACTAGTAGATCCTGATCTACTGGTTGGTGACCACTGGTATAGGAGGAGGCTCTGGGCTGAGCCATGGGGTTATGGTGCAGGAAGGGAGTGTTGGCTCTGGGAGGGAGTTTGGGTATGAGAAGGGGTTCAGGAGTGGCAAGGGTTTGGGATGTAGGAGGGGGTCAAAATGCAGAAGGGGATCCAGGTCATGGGCTCTGGGAGGAGTTTTAGGACTGGAGCAGGAGGTGGGATGCAGAAGGGGGTCAGATGAAGGCTCCAGCTGTGTGGCACTCACCCCAGGTAGCTCTGACTCCCAGTTGGTAGAGCAGCAGGGCTAAGGCTCCCTGCCTGTCGTGGCCCCACATTGCTCACGGGAGTGGCCAGAACGTCCATATATTGAGGGGGCAGTGGCTCCGCATGCTGCCCCCCACCCCTGCAGCTCCCACGTAAGGGCCACAGAGAGGGATGTGCCTGCTGGTTCCAGGAACGGCACAGAGCCAGGGCAGGCAGAGAGCCTGCTTTAGTAGCCCTGTTGCAGCACATGACTTTCAGATGTCAATATCCTGGTTTGGCTTCAGGAGTCTTCGGGAGCTCGAGCCTGATTCCTGGAGACTCCTGGCAAAACCAGGAGGATTGGCAACCCTAACTTAAGAGCACCACTCCAGAGATCTGAAGTTGTATTTAAGGACACAGATTTCAATATACTAAGTGTTGGGCAGTGTTCCTTGTACGCTGTGCACTCAGACAGCCACTCAAGAGAGAATCAAATGCCACCCAGCTGATTAACAGAACATCCACAGCTAGGTTTTTTGTTTCTACTGGTGATACACATTCACATTCCTTGGTGCATATACAAATTTATTCTGCACATGGATGGAAAAGTTTAGAGGGAACACTGGTCCTGGTTAGTGTCAAAAAAGCATTGCTAGTCTGAGGACTACTGTCATCTTCAAGATACAGTAATTAAAGCACAGCACCAATTTGAAAAAATAACTGCGAAAACAGCATCAGTTTAATCAGATCTGATTTTTATCTGTACTCAGAGTTGTGCCTAGTTAGTTTACATACAAAAAGTAACTTTTCCACTATCATCACACAGCTGCATGAAAGTGAGCGTGATTACTTCCTGTCTCATACACTATCAGTGGTACTGTTAACTAAATTCCAATTCAATGGCAACTTGTACAATAGCGTTGTATTAAAATTTTGCCCTGGGTTACATTTGTGCAACCTCACTGAAAGAAATACAGTTACATGTATGTAATTAAGAGTAAAATCTTTATTATTGGTCATGGTGCTTAACCTTAACTAAAACCGTAACTTCTTGATCCCAAGTTATGTTGCAAGGCTGTCAGAAAACCCCTCTTTGTTTGTAATTTGTGCACCTTTGATATAGAGTCAATGAGAGAAATATAAAACATGACATTTCCATTTGTATCAATTGGAACCACATTTTAGGGTCAGATATTGTAGCCAGACAGAGCACCCCCCCCCCCAATCACATCAATCTTGCTTGCCCCTCTGAGGTGCCCGGAGCATACAGGGCAAAGGGAGCAATAAAATCAGCATAGTCTCTGAAGCCTCGACACCGGCCGGAGATGCTGGCTTATCTGACCCTAGGTAGCCGTAAATATAGATATGCGAGGGTGATCAAGCTAATAAACTGACCTAGAGGCTGCGAGAACTGCCTTTGGTTGGCACCTATATTGATACGATCACACACAGTCGTCCCTGGGAGAGGAATCTCCCACTGAGAAAAGAATGCCCAGTACTCTCAGTATTTAGTGATCTCTCTTACAAGTGTAAATTAAGTTCACAACTCCCTTGTAAGAACTGGCGTCACAAAGACGACCCAGCACCATTTGGCATCGCAAATAAGAAAGAGAAATACGTGACCCCACAGGTATAAAGATGGGTCCAGCAGCCCACTCAATCTGAGTGCCAATCTACCCTTTGCCTGCTGGTCGGGTTAGGTGAATTGCCTCCCGAGGTCCATGGGGACGCCCACCTCGTATTTTGTCTTTCCGAGGAATTGAGGGACCGATCCTGGCCTGACTACGCTGGAATCGAGCGACGCAGAAGGGGGTAAAAATTGTACCTGTATGTGTCCTTTTTGTTTTAGTGCATGCATAGAATAGAGCTCTTTAAAGATTAAGCTGTCACTTGGTACCATTATTTTCTATATTCTCTTTTTCCTTTGTAACCAATTTTAAGATCTGTATTTGCTAGCAGTTAAGAAGTAGAGCAATAGCCATTGTAACCACATGCTTTTACAAACCCCTTTAATAAAGCTGTAACTGTTTAAGCTTTAAACTGACTCCTCCTGTTGCTGTAACAGAACCAAACACAATTAAAAGAACTTCAGCCGGTCATAAGGGACAGATATAGGGAGAAGCTTGAGCGTTTGGATCATGTTGCTTCCAGGGGACAGATCCGTGGGGCATCTCTCAGCCTTCCCTAGGCTGCCCACTGCGAAGGGATCCTGTATCCTAGCAGTTGAAATCTGAGATGTAATAAGCTCTCCCTGTAAACTCTGGGGCGTCTGTCAGCCTGCTGGCTGCCCGCCGCGAAGGGACCTGATCCTAGCGGTTAAAGACACGGATGTTAAACTTCTCGGGGCGCCCGTCAGCCTCCCCTAGGCTGCCCGCCGCGACGGGACCTTGTGTCCCAGCAGTTGAAGACTCGGGTGTAACACACACACATACTGCCCTGACCGTCGGCTGACAGATATCTGGACATTTAACAAGTTCTGCGTAGTAGAATTTCCTGGATTGTGGCCTGCAGAAAGGACAAATCACATGATGCTGTTGCTTCCTCCCCAACTTCCAACCACTTTTACAAATGTCCAAGCTCTTCTTTGCAATGAAGCGGCTGAAGGCCTGTAAAAGCTGCTAGACAAGAGGAAGAGAAACCAAGCTAACTACTTCCATTGGAGGGGCTGTTACTATTTAATAGAAAAAAGAGGAAAGGAAACAGGAGTTTCAAAAACGGGAGCCACTGGCAGCCTTGATGCTGTTAGAATAAGAGAAGCCAATGGGCAAAGGAACCAGGCAGCTAAGCAATTTGTGCAGGGGAGAGAAGACACAAGCATCAGGGAAGGATGTAGGGACAAGAGAAGTGGACCACATGGCAGAGAAACATTTACAGTGAACCAGAGAGAAATAGTGGAACAAACCAGTGAGAGTGGGAGAAAATATGAAGGGCAAGAGGTGACTGTAATTAACATAGTTCTTGGAACAATACCTCTATTAATATATGATCCAACTTGTGAAGGGAATGAGAACTAGGACTCTACCATTCTCAAAGTCTGGATACTCTCAGTGCTGCAGCATTTGTTTCCAGCCCTAGCAAGATGCTAAATATTTACCAAGATATCACACTGTGATGATTACCATTTTACCATCCCACCCACACTCCTATTACCATTCAATTTTAGCAACCGGTTTCTATCTAGCAAATTGAGATAAACAAGTGCAAAGTGTATATCATCAGAAAGAACAGAACTCAGCTTCCTAATAGAAGGAAATAATTGGTGCCTATTCTAAACTTCCCTGCACTCAGCTTCTGCAAAGCAAAGGCAGAAGGGTGTTTGCAAAGAAACATTGGCTTCTAGATTCTGGAGTCAGTTCTGGGTCATCTGAGAGCTAGGAGTAGCCAAGTAGCAGCATGTTCTGGCCACATCACCTTCTCATCTCAAATATGGAGGGCTGCCAGGTGTGGCAATGCAGAAATGAAAAGAGATCCAGTTGCTTTCTCTTTCCGCAGTCTGAGCACCATAAAGGGACAATACTGAAGCAGGGAATCTGACCCTGAATCTCCAGCTAGTGATTCAAGAGATAATGAATGTCTAATCTGCCAGTATTGAAATGGGAGAAGAGGGAGACTAGTTGAGTCCCCAGCAACTGCCAACAGCCATTCCTTCTTCTGCCTCAGGAGTTGCTACAATCCAATGGAAATGATTGGAGAAAATGTCTGGCACACGAAGCCTCTGAGTCATTCAAATATCATATGTGCAAAGAAATCAGAGCGCAGATGGACAATGGAGACAATCAGAAGAGGCACAGCCCACAGCTCTAAAAGGTGACCAGGTTTTGGTGGGTGTTCTCATTATCATCCTCTTCCCAGGCAAGGAAAAAGTAAAACAAAGCAATCTGCTTTGATGAGGTAATTCTCCCGGTTGGAAATTGGGCACTGTATTGTTACCTTCTGGGACACAAAGTTCTTCTTTCTTTGGCAGTGTTCAGCCTCCGATGGGATAGAATTCAGACTATCCCTAGATATCTAGAGGCTTAATTAGTAAAAACACTTCATGTGGAGATAAAAATAAAATTGATCCTGAAATCTCTGGATTTCAGAAGTGGTCCAGGATTGCATTCTCTAGTGCTGCCATGACACAAATTCACATTAACCTGTGTACTGTTCCTGTGAGACTTTGGACAATGAGCATATTTCACCCAGAAAGGAGATCTCAATGGAGTTCAGTGAGAACCTGACAATGGATGCTGTGATTCTTGAGTTTAGTCTGTACATCAGTATAGCTATGTTTGTAAAGTGCTTGGGGAATAAAAGGTTCCTGAATTTAGACATAGTTATAATCAAGAAATTACTAATCAGTCTCCTCAGTTGTATGATTGTGGCATGCATGCACGCACACATAACATTTTCACATGGATACAGATGGGTTATAATTTAATACACTATATCCTGACTAATTTAATTTGGGAAATATAGGGTAGAAATATGAATAATAAATGCAAAATATGACATTTTGATTGTGCTTTTCATCTAAAAAGAATTTTATAAAAAGGAAGGTAAATCTTACCATATACTTTAGAAATGTGCATCTGTCTGTCTGTGAGTCTGTTTGTTCAAGGACTCCTAAACGGTAAGAGCTAGGATCACCAAATTTGGTACACAGCTTCCTCTTATCATAACTTAAAGCAAGGTATGGTTTTGACTGTCCCAGGACAATGGGATGTGCCTGGAATTTGACTGATTTTCATAAAATGGAAAGAGAGGGGATCTGGTAAGAGGGACAGTTATACTGTAGAATGATCACATGGGGCAGCTAGGGATCAGAGATGGGGACTGGGACAGCTATAACCCCACTGGGTCAGCAGAGGGCAGGGATAGAAAAAGAGGTGCCACTCTCTGTCCACCCAGCTCTGAAGGCTATGCAACGCTGTGGCAACACTGTGACCTCCCTAAAATAATCTTGGGCCCACTCAGACTTCCTTTTGGGGACAGGACCCCCAATTTCAGAAACACCAGTCTCCCCTGTAAAATCTGAGTAGTACAAGGTAAAACCACAGAAATGAGCAGATTTCCCAGAGGCAAACATGATTTCATGGTCTATGATACTTTTTTCATGGTCATCAATTTGGTAAGGCCCTAGTGATGACCACAGATGACATTTGCTGGGCATAGAAAGCTATGGTTTTTAAAGCTACTTATTGACTCATTAAATCCTGAAAATTCACATGCAAGCAGTTGAGAAATGTCTCCCCATGAAAATGAAATGAGCAAGAAATCTGACCCCTGAATTAAAAAAAAACCTCCAGCTGCTTCAGTTCAAAATTACCAATGCCTTTACCGGATTAGAATTGACAGAGAGTGACTGAATGTTTCAGTGGATTAATGCACTTACCTTTCAAATCCTTAGACACAGATTCTAATTTGATCACAAATAAAATGACTCATTACAGAATAGCCCACAGCACAACTACATCTCTTTTTGTCAGAAAAATAAAATATATATTCCGAAAAGGTAAGAATTTTAATTGGCACTCAGCCAAAAAAATGAACTCAGAACAAAAGAAGGGAGCCTTGGAGCCGCAAATGTTAATGATTTTAGCACATGAAAAATGTAGTTATATGAAAATCAGACCTTTATATGCAGTACATTTTACAGAAATGGTGGGTGGATGTGAAAGTTTTTCAAAATCCCACATTACAAATCTGAAACAAGAGATAAAGTGTATATATTTTAATCTTTTAGAAGTACCTATCCTTGTGGTATTTAATTCTCTTTATGAGACAAATGCCACTTCAGCATTAATGTAAGTTACACACATGCACTGGGGGAGAATCTTAATAAAGGACGTTAAAAAACCCCACCTACACGTTCAGGAAACAAAGAACACAAAGACACAGAGAACACAAAATTAACCTACATTCCAAAGTTTTCAGGAAAACGGGAAAATCAATACCATGGTGAGCGAAAGCTGAAACAGAAGGAAGCTCTCACAAATCATGTTACACAGTGTTCAAATTTTTGGTGTGAAATTTGTTTCTGTAATGGCTATTTTCTTTATAATTATTATCTGTACCATATTATAGAGACTCAAATTAATTTTCCAAACTATTTTGACAAGTATAAACTGTCAAGAATACTAGAAGAATTCTGTACCTATATCTTATATGGAAGGAAATTATATGAAAATATATTTTATAGGAAGAAAGTTCCTGCAATGACAGGAAGATGACTTCATGGTCTGAATGCGTCTTTTCTATCTAATATCTATATTAGCTTTGGAAAGCATTATACATCTAAAAATACAGGATGCGGATTTAAAACATCTTTGCATTCATATTTCATGTAATATCAACACATGGTAGTCTAAATTTTTAGATTAAGAGCATATTCATTCCTTAGCTAGAAGGTTGCTATTCACTAATTTATCTAGGGAGCCTTTCAAAGTATTAATAGCTAGGCTACTATTCTCAGCGCAAAGACACTTACAGTACCAATCCAGTATATCCATCTGTCCAATTACCATCACTTCTGCAGATGTCTTTAAACAGTTACATTTCTAAAGGTGAGCTTCATGAACAAGCTTTTTTTAGCTCATTCAGTGTATTTTAACAAAAAAATTAAACTGATATTTTAATAATGCCAGAAAAATAGTACCCCAGATAGTACTAACCAACAAATCTCTTTCTGCATTGTATTATTTGACTTTTCAGTCAGCTTTCCTATTGCTATCATTTACAAAGAACTTTACAAAACAAAAGAGTGCCAGCATAAAAAAGGAACTCAGAATTAATGAGCTCTCACACATTAAACTGTAACAAAATGTTTATAAAATCTTTAAATTAGCTTCCTTCTGATGTGGTTTTTAAGAATTTAAATTACTAAAAAACATTATGCTTCAGAAATAATAGCTCAAACATTTTACTAAGTAGCGGTGCTACAAATGTTTACCAACAAGTACAGTATTTACTACTGCACATAATCTGCTTGACTGGAAGGGAATGACTCATAGTACAAAACATGACACTCACTTTGCGACACTTGGTCCTAAGCTTGTAAACTGAAGAATCAGCACACATCATAAACATTTCAAATACTGCATTTATTGCAAATACATTCTATCCCATTTTTAAAGCTTGCCAAAAGAGTCTGTCAAAAGAATCCTCACTTGAAGGGGTTAAGAAAGCTAAACGGGGCTAATTAACCTAGCAGGCCCTAGGAGAGAATTAAGCTGTCTAGGCAAGCCCTAATAGAAAATGAAGCTCAGCTGAACAGGTGTAGGATGGACTCATATGAAAGCACATGAGAGGAATAAAATATAAAACAGGGAGCAAATGGCCAGTGCCAGAGAACAAAATAAGAAACAAGTACAGGGAAATAGCAATATAGTCTGGGAGTAAACAGACTAATTGCTGAACAGTGGGGTCCCTGTATTGGGACCAGGATTACTGAGTGGGCTTGAGTTCCCTAGACCACCATTGAGGAAAATACGCTAGTCTTGAATTAGAAGATGGCCTGGAAAGTAACCAGACAATTCATCTGTAGAGACTGTGATATGCAGCCACACTGCCTCTGCATCTAATTTGTTCCAAAGCTTAAATCTGACAAAACTAGCTTTTTGCAAAGCCAATAATAGAAATGTTACGTTTTTTAAAAATTTCAGTAGAAATAATTTCCAAAAATAAACTTTCCCCTACAGCATTTGCAATCCAAGTATTGCAGTATGTGAAAAGTAGTGATGTTAAATTTAGATTAATCTGCTAATTGAGTAGTCGATGGAATTTCCATCGACTACTCAATTAGTCAATAGGGAGGTGCTGGCTATCCCACTGTGCCCCTGCCTTTGAAATGTACAAGAGCTGGGAGTGGCTTTTGTATGTTTCAAAGGAAAAGGTGAACAGGGAACCCACTCAAGCAGCTCTTGTACATTTCAAAGGGAGAGGCACAGCAGTTGGGCCCCTGCATGAGCCCAAACTGCTGCAGTCTCCACCAGTGTTCCCTCTAAGCTGCATGGCAGCACAGCTTCACAGGTGTTTAATCAACTCCACCCTCTCACAGGCTCAGGGCTAAACAAACACCTGTGAAGCTGTGCTGCCATGCAGCTTAGAGGGAACACTGGTCCCTGCTTGCGTGGGTTTCCCCACTGCACCTCTGCCTCCCCCCAGCACCAGCTCCTGCTCCCCCTGCTTTGGTGCCTCTGATACAGAAGCAGCAAGGAGGGTGGGAGTGACTAGTCGAGTAGTGACTCGACTCCCCGATAAGGCTTATCAGATAGTCAACTAGTTGCTTGGATCCCTAGTGAAAAGATACTACTAGAGTAGCAAATTTCTATTAAAAAAGTAAAATTCACTAATTCAAGCTAAGAAAAATACAATAAACAAAATTATTTCAACTCTGATAACCTGAGAAACTAGTGACATGGACAAAGTGACATGGTGAGGGAGGTGGTTAAGGATTTTAACATGACTATCTACTTAGGAATTGCTGCTCCTCTATCACTGTACTGTGTGTGCCTCAGAAGCATTAATTAGCTTTCTATGACTGTTACAGATGGAGAACTAAGGCACAATTTCACTGAGCTGAAGGTAAGTAACAGGGAACAGGATTTCCCTGAACTAATTCCTGAAGTTGAGCATATTTTCTAGAGGAAAAACCCAGTCTTAATTGAATCACGTCCAGTGATGGCAAATCCACCACAACATAAGGTGTTCCAACAGTTAAATGTCATTATTACAAATATACACTACATTAATTTGAATTTGTCTAACTTCAAATTCTAGCATTGGATCTTCTTATATCTTTATGTAACCAACAGGCACTGAGACCACTGAGAAAGGGAGAGTGAGAGTCTACTTATATAGTCTTACCTAAGAGGCAGTGGGCTTTTGGCTCATGCAGTAAAGGCTCATAGCTTTAGCCCCTAAGGTCCCAGGTTCAATCCCACCTGCCAATGAGCTGGGTCCATCAGCTTTACAGTTCAACTGAAGAGACCTCTGATCATATGTCTGTTCTGTGTAAATACTTACAGACTTTGATCAAGTCACTCCTTAATAGTCTCTCTGATAAAATAAACTGATTCAACCTCTTGTAGCATTTGTTTAAAGGATTGAAAAAACATCCCTTATATCAATCTTCTTTGAGCCCACTTCAACCTTAATTGGGTATCTTTATCCAGCAATGTTTACGCTATACTAATAGGGAAAACAGCATAGGCCCTGTGCAAGAGGATTCTACGTGTACCATTGTTATGATAGCTATGGTAAGTGTTTATAAGAGTACTGACAAGTGAGTGTTTTAATGCTGGTCAATTATATGGACTGCAGCCCAAAAGTGAATATGGGAGCCAAGCAACAGGCCTTGTCAATCACGTCCCATTTTTAAAAACAGGCAGATAGATTTAATTCAAATTTTCCCCTCTCTTCCCACTCAGTAATTATTAACATAAGAACGGCCATACTGGGTCAGACGGAGACATCTCCTAGGAGAGGGTTTATTATTATTTTAAATTATTTATTATTATTTAAAAGACTGCACAGATACACCCAAAACCTGTCTTTTGAATGCAAGGCTTTTGGAGTAAATTCTTGCTATTTTGAACTCTATACCTACAATAAAGGAACATGTAAACTTAAAACAAAAATATTAAATCACATCTTTCTAAAAGAAACCCTATGCAACTATTTTAAAATATACATATTTGCATTAGATGCCTATTAAAACGCTTAGGAGGCCCCGCCCTGATTAAATGACATCACAGCAATATTTCTAACCTGTTAAAATTAGGGATGCTAAATATCGGTTAATTGAATAGTCGATTAACCTCATTAATTCTTATCGGTTAGTCGACTATTCTATAGTCCCCGGGCAGCCTCTGTCCGGGGGCAGGGGTCTGAACTCCCGGACCCAACACAAGGCAGAACTGAGTTGGGCTGCCTGCTTGCCTGGCTCCTAGTACACTTTAAATACAAAACCGCAGTGGGGGGTAGGTCCAGGACCCAGTGCAAGTCAGGACTGAGCTGGGCTGCTGGCCAGACTGATAAAAAAATTTATTGGCAAGGGGTGCAGGGAAATGCATGCAGTCTACAGCATTAACCTATAAGCTTTTTCTTATCAGTTAATCGACTATACTATTACATCCCTAGTTAAAATATCCTAGAAATACTTCAGTTTGTGACTTCTGCAATATACTTATCCCAAGAATCATTTTATATTGCTGTATCACATCTTACAATGGGAATACATTAGGGAGGTAAAAAGTTGTTTTAAAGTGTAACTGGGTAACTGCTAAAAATCTTCTAAAAGCTTTATACTGCAGAGACTTGCAAGAAAGTTATACTGCAGAGCCCGCAGGTAAGCCAGCTCTCAGGGAGCCACCTTCTCCTGGGAAGCCAGTGTGTAACCTGTGGTGGGGGTGCTGAGCCAGACCCCGTCTTGCGATGGGCCTCAGGGGGCTGGAGCAGGGAGCTGCTCCAGTTCCTACCAGTTAACTGGAACTGGTAAGCCTCACCCACTTAACCATTTACATCCCTAGTACACATTAGAGTTAAAGAGAGCAGTTGCTTCAAGAAAAGGATGAAACCATTGCACACTAAATAAAGGAGCCAAACTCACAGGGCACTAGAGTTGCCAAGTGTGTAATCACACACCCACACAAATACCTTTGCCCTGCCCCTTCCAAGGCCTGCTCTGCCCCTTTCCTGTTGCTCTGCTCCACTCATTCCAAACCCTCCCCACCTCTGTTACTTGCTCTCCTCCACTCTTACTCACTTTCACCGGGATGGGACAGAGTGGGGGTGCAGGCTCTGGAGTAGTGGGTTGAGGTACAAGATGCAAGCTCTGGGAGGGAGCTTGTGTACTGGAAAGGGCTGAGGTATGGTGTTGGGGTGCAGGATGAGATATTAGGTGCAGACTCCGGCTGGGCTGTGCATACCTTGGGCAGCTCCTGTTGGCAGCACTGTGGGGCTAGGCAGATTCCCTACCTGCCCTGGCCACATGCCACTCCCAGAAGTGGCTGACACATCTCTGTGGCTCCTGTGGGGGGCGGGGAGAGAAAGGGGAGGCAGGGGGCTCTGTGCACTGCCCTTGCCTGCAGGAAGGAGTTGTGGAGCCTGAACTGGGGGCAGAGGACAATACACAGAGACCCTACTGCATGATCCAGGGCTGTGGGAATGCACCAGCTGCTTCCAGGAGCGGCACAGGCCCAGGGCAGGCACGGAGCCTGCTTTAGCCTTACTGCACTGCTGGACTTTAAGCATCTTAAAATCTGCCCTTTAATTGCTTTGGGGAGATAGAGCCTGACTCTGGCAAAACTGGGAGGTTGGCAACCCTACAGATTACAGCCGCTCTCCGAGCTACGACCACCTCCCCTTATGACCATCCGCACTTACAAAGCGGTCGTAAATGTGGATCCGAGTTACGAACAGCGATCCGCGCTTACGAACAGCGCGGTCGCCATGTAACTCTATGGGATCCAAGTTACGAACACTTTGAGTTACGGACCAAGTGTTGGTCTGTAACTTGTTCGTAACTCGGGGAGTGGCTGTACATACATTTGCTGCGAAGTCATGAAAACTTTTCACATCTAAAAGATCACTTTGTTCAAACCACCTCCTGACAAGCATCCTCCCTGCCCTCATAAGTCGACTGCAATCATCAGTGACTGTGCACATGCAAAATCACTGTGTGGAAACATGCAAATAGTACATTCTTCAGTGCACAAAATATGTTACGCCTACACAATACGTGAGTTTCATATATTCCAAACTATGTTATTGGCAAACCAAGATTCTCTAATGAGGGCAAAGTTTATTAAGACAGGCATACTTACATGCCACACATGAAGCTTTAAAATAAAGTTTACTTTATTATCTATAAGCTGACAGACACAAAAGAATATTACCTCATCTTTAATTACAGTATCACTTTAACTAATTTCTTGGTTGAGATTAGCAAACCAAATTTGAGCAGAAAGACTTGTAGCCAAGATACATAAACCCCCAATAGCTTCAGAGAATGAGTTATAGGAGCATTAGTGGACACTGGGGGGTGTTAAAATGCAAGTAATTGGCTAACCATGTAACCACTGAAAAATTTCAAGCTTATCAGCCGTTTAAACAGCCAACTACACCCTTACATTCCTAATGGACACCAGTATAAATGTATGCATTCCATATCTATGGCATGAATTGCAGTACCATATCAGACCACTGGGACAGCTAGTCTAGTTTATATTTGGAAATTCTGAAATAGGCAATTATTAAATGAAATTTCCTCATAGGCAGATCCTCCTAGCACATTTGGTTAAAGATCAACCACACTTGGTTGTGCCCAAGTGTATAGGGGTTTAAGTCTTTCAAACTTTTCATTTTATAATCCTTATTAATGCAATTCTGTTCTTATCCATCTCAATGGATATTTCCCCACATATTTATAAGCACTAGAAGACTGTGGGCATAGTGCTGAAATGCTTTCTTGATATGCACTATCACAATGAAGTGATATTAATCTAGTCATATATATATATATATATATATATAAAAACCTTTTCCTGCGGGATGACAGAGTGACGTCCTGCTGCCCCTCCCTCCGCCCTCAGCTGCATGGCCTTTCCCCTCCCCCATGCCTCTCCCCTCCTTCTCCCCTCCCCCATGCTCCGGGGGGAGCTGCAGGAGCTGTGAGCCGCACGACCTCTCCCCTCCCCCCTGCTCTGAGGAGTCACGGGAGCCATGTGGCCACTCCCCTCCCCAGTGCTCAGTTTCCTGAGGTGGGGATGGAGGAGAAAGCCCCGAGACTCTGCGCCAGATGAAACTTATGGGGAAGCGCACACATGCCCTGTTTTGGGGAGGTGAGCCACCAGGATGCTCCAGCTGTTCAGGTGGAGGGGTGTTGCTACAAAGTTTGCCTCTGATGTTAAGTTGGGCCCTTGTGAGAGCTTCCCAGGCACATGCACTGAGACTCTTGGCTTTTGTCCTTGCATGCTGCTCGGAGTGCTGCTCTCTCCCCCACTGCTCTTCACTGGTCCCAGCTGTAGCAGGGGAAAGGGGGCATTGGAGAGACAGGATAACGAGCAGCCCCCATGCGTGGGGCAGAGATCACAGCACCAGCCGGTGGGGGCTGAAAGGGAAAAGTCCTTTCCTGAGCGAGGAGTCTCTGTGGCCTGAAGCACTGCTGCACTCATCGGCCCTAAAGGGGGCCAGCCCTGTCTCCCAGAGCCACCTGCTGCAAGCTGGGGATGGAGATACCCCCAGAGAAGAAAGACCGCCCCCCGCAGCAGATGCTGCCCTCCCTTCTCCTGCCCAGGTGCAGCTGCCACCTGGCTCTAGCAATCCACACGCACTCCCCAGGGAATAGGCTCCCTCCTCTCCCAGACTGGCCAGACACCCTGCCCACAGCCTGCTCCTGCCCACGGCCAGACACTCTACCCCCAGTCTGCTCCTGTGCCCTCCCCTATTCCTGCCCCCTCCCTCTGGCCAGATACCCTGCTCCCAGCCTGCTCTTGACCTCTCCCCCCGGCCACAGGCCCGAAGGTCCAGGCCCCATCTGACTGTAGGAAGGGCTGGTGGCAGCCCCCTTCCTGCTGTGGCATGAGTAGAAGGGGAGGCCACGATCTGGCTGCGGCAGACAGATAGGGGGGTTGGCGAGCGTAGTGAGCAGGGGGTGCAGTCCCCTAGCCTTATGTACCTGGCACATTTAAAGTAGACTATGTGCTAAAGATAATTAGGGATGCCACCCCATGCTCAGGGTATCCCTGAACCTCTGACTGTGAAAAGCTAAGTCTGGCTGACAGAGGACAGACCATATGAAATTTCCCTGGTCTGTTCATTTTCTCTTAAACATCTGGCTCTGGCCACTGCCAGAAGACTGGATAGCGTGCTAGATGAACCAATGATTTAACTCAGGGTATGTCTACACAGCAAAGTTATTTCGAAATAACTTTCCTAGCGTCTACACAAGCCAACTGCTATTTCAAAATTAATTCGAAATAGTGGAGGGCTTATTTCGAAATTGGTAAATCTCATTCCACAAGGAATAGCACCAATTTTGAAATTGCTATTTTGAAATAAGCGCTGTGTAGACGCTTATTTCAAAATAGGGGGCCTCCAGCCCTTCCCAGGATGTCCTGCTGGCCACCCTGGCCACAAGGTAACTTCTGACCTGATGCCCTGCTGGCCTTATATGCGATTCAGCATCCAATCAGTGTGGATGCGCTATTTCGAAATAGCAAAAAGCTATTTCGAAATGCATTTTGTGCGTAGATGCATTATTTCGAAATAAGATATTTCTAAATAACTATTTCGAAATTAGATATTTCAAAATAACGCTGTAGTGTAGACATACCCTCAGTTCTTATGTTCTTAGGGACTGATCACCAGCAAAGATGAAAAACAGATTTTCTTTCAGCACTGGTTGTGTTGTTCACATGTAAGCCAAATATTATGGCTCACAACAGGTCTCTCCCCAATGTAAACTAACTGGTAATGAGTAAAAAAACCTCTTCAAACAGAAAGAAGCAAACAGCAAGGGGAGAGGTGAGGAAAGTGACCCGATCTTGAGGTGCACATTAAAAGTTTCCTCTACTATATTTTGGGGGACAAAGAAGACAACCAGTAGTCATCTTTCACCAAGAAAATAAATGGAGAGTAAGTCTGCTTCATGGAAGAGGGATCTAAGCCAGGCTTGATTGAAAATGCTGGAGAGAACTTCTAGCGAGGTATTCTCCTGTCTAAATAAGCTTAAATTTTAATTAAATGTGGTCTCTAGAAAGCATGCAATGATCTGTTGGTAACCATTTGTTTCCAATAGTCTTACATTTTAAAGAAGATTCAAGTAATCGTATTATTTTCACTATAAAGATATCTATGTATTGTGGTATTAAGCAAAGGGGTGATCCTGAGTTGACTTTTATAAGCTGGTATATATTGCTCCTTTGGGAATAGCAGGTCTGGTGATTCTGTTAGGATACGTCTACACAGCAGCATTATTTTGGAATAACTGACGTTATTCTGAAATAAAATAGTGTGTGTCTACACTATAAGCCTTTATTTTGAAACAATGTCGAGCTAAACTCATGATAACCCTCTTCCTTCAACTTCCTGCTGTGTAGACAGCACCAAAAGCAGAATTAAGCTATTTTGACTTAAACTATGGAATTCACATAGCTGAAGTTGCGTAGCTTAATTCGACTTTAACCCAGCTGTGTAGACATACCCTAAGTGTCCAATGAACAAGGAATGCTTCATGGACTTGAGGGATGGTGTGTGCCTATCACTACCTGTACAGCAAGCAAGGCCTGTGAGGTCGTGGTTGTGTTGAAGGAGGCTGGTGAGTTTCAGGAAGATCCACAGCCAGGGGCGGCCCGTGAGCCTAGGCAGACTCGGCAGTTGCCTAGGGCGCCACCAGCCTGGGGTGCCCTATGATGTCGTCATGGGGCGCCTGGGCGCCCGATGATTACGTCACGGCCATTGACGGCCATGCAGGTGGGGGCGCCAATCGCGCCTTCCGCCTGGGGCGCCAGCTGCCACAGCCGGCCTCGGGCCGCTCCTGTCCACAGCAGGCACAGAAAAGACTTCCTCCTGCTGAAAGCAGGTAGGGGTTAGGTGAGTATTACACTGAGTAAAAAATATCTAGTAAATAAGAACTGTCATTTACCTTTAATTTAAAAATCTGAATAATTAAACCATAATTGCTTAGATATAGGGTATCCTCCTGGTTAGCAAAAACTAGTACCAAATTACACTAATGAGAACCTATTCTTTCTTTTTTAAGAAAAAGAAATACAAATGCAAAATAAAAGCTTGAAACTGATTTAACTCAAGGTGTCCTGGTTACTGATTAAATCAATCTATTGTAATGTAAATTCTAAGACCCTAATCTTAAACATCAAAGTTATACATGTGCTTCTCATGGAAAGTCAGTAGTTACACATGTGAGTCTTTAAGTATCTGTAGGATTGGGGCCTAAATAAAGTAGAAAAGTATTCCAAGACCAAAAAGCTACATTATAGGTTGTGAAAGCTTAAGTACATAAGTAATTCAAAGAGGAAAAAGTTACAGGGATATTTACTACTATTTTAAAGCCAAGCCTTTTAAATACAGAAATTCAGAGATAAGATTAAACCTAGAAGAAATCCAAATATGTTAAGGAATGGAAATTTATATATAGGGCATCCAAACAACCTTAACTCTGTCCAGAGAGATTCATCACAATGGTTCGGCAATTCTAAGATGGCATACTCGATTGTGTTATGTACGATGGTGAATCAGTGACCAAGGCAGTAAAGCAGGGCTGTGCCTTGGCTCCAACTCTCTTCTGTCCTATTACAGGTGCCTTTTACAACTGTGACACTAGGATTGGCATGAGACACCAGACTGATGGCAAGCTTTTCAATCTGAGGAGACTACAGGCAAAGACTGTGTATAGAAAGTGACTGTTCATAATCTATTCGCAGATGACTCTTCCCTGAATACGAAATCTGAGTCTGACATGGAAAAGTATAGACGATTTCTCTTCAGCTTGTGACACTTTTTGTCTCACTATCAACATCAAGACGACAGAAGTGCTGAACCAGTCTGCAGCAGGAAAGTCTTACATAGAGCCTACTATCACAGTGAATGGTCATACCATCCAGGCAGTGGACAAGTTATGTCACAGGACACTGCCAGCTGGAGTTCACAATGAGTTCACAAGAAACAATTCTGAAGGTTGGCAAAGCCATTGCGTTGTCAAATTTGTATGTGTGCAAAAATGGTGTACAGACACCCCATTATGAAGCTGAATCACTTGGGCTGTCTGAGAAAACTGAAGAGGACAAGATGGCAAGACAAGGTTCCAGATATTCGTGTTCTCATATAGGCAGGCATTCCAACTGAGATGGACAGAACATGTCACCAGCATGTCAGATGAGCCAGTGCCAAAGATCTTTTATAGCGAGCTAAAGGAAGGAAAACACTCAGGGAAGCCAGAAGAAATATTTCAAAGACTCCCTCAAGTTCTCCTTCATACATTTCAACATTGATCCAGAGTTCTGGGAAGATCTTGCTCGTGAACCTTCTACCTGCTGAAGTCTCATCAATACCGGAGCAGCAAGGAGAACTACTGAGGCAAAGCAGAAATGCCAGCAGTGTAAATCTCACAACAGCAGTACGTCTGCTGTTAATCTAGTAACTTCATTGCAGCATCTCTTGTCCACTGTGCCACAGACAACTCAAAGCTAAAACTGGCCTGATCAGCCACTCACATGTTCACAAAAAACAAACCATTCAGTACCGTCGTGATCATCTTTGAACTCAAAGGACAAACAATAACTCTGCCCTCCACTGATACCATGAAAAAAGTACAATTGGGATTATCACAATAGTGTTTATAATCCTAGAACAGATTTTATTGATGTTTAAAAACCATCACACTTTTTCTCTTCTTGGTGATTTTATGATGGTGCTGAGCAATGCTAGACTAGAAAGACTGTGCTAAAACTGAGAAGTGAGCCAAGCTATTCCTGGTCCTCTTCCTGGACTTTGGACAACAAAAGGAAAGAATGCTGGCAGAATTGCAAAGTGTCAGAAAAGTCTTGTGCATTACTGTAGAACAGGGATGGGGAACCTTTATTGGGTCAGGGGCCATTGACTCACAGAAACATCAGTCAGGGGCTGCACACAAGCAAGAAGCAAAAAAACCAAACCAAAACCCTCACTGACGTGGCTCTCCCCTTGCACACCAGAACCTGGGGGGGGGGGGTGTCCAGGCCAGTAGACTGTGTGTGCTCCAGCCCCATAGGGAGTGGTGGGGAGGGGGCCTGAAGTGCCAGTGTGGGCTCCCCAATGCTGGGGGGAAAAGCCCTGAGCCTCGGGGACCAGATCCAGGCAAGCTGGGGGCCACATCTGGCCCCCGGTCTTAGGTTCCCCACCCCTGCCGTAGAACTTCAGACTTTGTCTACACTGCTATGTTTAAAGCACAATCACCGCAGGACTTTAACGCAGCAGTGTGGTCACAGTACCAGCACTGGAAGAGAGCTCTCCCACTGTTCTAGGAATACCTATCAATACTTATTAGCTAGAATGGGTAGGAATGGTGTCCCTAGCCTCTGTTTGTCAACGGCTGAAAATGGATGACAGGAAAGGGTTTACTTGATGACTACCTGTTTCTGTTCACTCCCTCTGGGCATCTGGCATTGGCCACTGTCGGAAGACAGGATACTAGGCTAAATAGACCTTTGGTAAGAACATAAGAATGGCCATACTGGGTAAGACCAGAGGTCCATCTAGCCCAGTGTCCTGTCTTCTGACAGTGGCCAATGCCAGATGCCCCAGAGGGAGTGAACACAACAGGTAATCATCACATGATTCCTCTCCTGTCACCCATACCCAGACTCTGACAGAGGCCACGGACACCATTCCTATCCATCCTGGCTAATAGCCATTGATGGGCCTAACTTCCATGAATTTATCTAGTTCTTTCTTGAACCCTGTTAAAGTCCTGGCCTTCACAACATCCTCTGGCAAGGAGTTCCACATTACGGTGCAATAAAGTGACAGTGTAGACAAGCCCTCAGAGTTGCAAAAGCTTTGGGAATGGAAGTTGTTAGTAACTCTGAAATGCTTAACTCTGAAGATGAACAAAACTTTATGGTTCTTTCAAAAGTTTACAATTGAACAGACTTAATACAGCTTTGAAACTTTACTATACAGAAGAAAAATGCTGTTTTTAAAGTAGTTTAACAACAGTATTATACTTTATTTTTTGTCTCTTCTACTGTCTGATTGCATACATTCAGCTCCAAATGAAGAATGTGGCTGACTGGTCAATTTGAAACTGAGGTTCTATTGCAGGGGTGGCGGCCAACCCATTAAACGAAGAGAGCCAAAACAGTGGCGGAAAAAATACAGAGCCTCACCAAAATTGTTGAGCAAAAAAAAAAAAAAAACCAAACACCAAAAAGGACCAGCTCCCCACCAGCCAAAAAAAGATGCTGCCCCTTTAAAAACTGCGGGCAGGCTTTTTGGCCACATCAGGCTCCCGTCGGCCACCACCATCTTGGTGAGCACAGGGGGCCAAGGCCAGGAGCCAAGGTAGGGGCGCGTGGGGCGGCTTCGCAAGCCGCACTTTCCGGGGTGAAGAGCTGCATGTGGCTTGCGAGCCGCGGGATGGCCACCCCTGTTCCATTGCATGAAAAGAGATGAGAGAGACTGGGATGCCTGATTACAAGTGGGAAAGAAAACAGAAGATAATGGGAAAGGCTGGAATAAACAAGGAAATATTACTGTGTAGGAGCCTTAATGGGAATACCATTTCTTATTTTGTATAATGTTGCTGTGTAATTTTAAAATGATTTATTCAATAATACTGATCCATGATGTCATTAAGTGGTGTGATGATGTGATTGCATGACAATTTCTTTTTTGATGACTGCTAAACAACATCACTGATATGGTTCTTCAGGACATGGTAAATTTATGATTTTTAAATGGATGAGATGAGCAAGAAGAGCATCCAGATGCTCTATGCCCTTGTCCAAGTAAAAGAAGAGCAAGAAGAGCAGTAAACTGAGCAAGACTACTACAAATCCATAAATGGAATTTAAGGGTTTTCATGACTTATCTGAGGACATAGCAGCATTGTCATGTGATGACACTACAGCTGTCAAGAGTTGAAACATCCTACTCAGACAGGTCCATCCCAGAATTACTGTTGGTGAAGGGCAAAACAGTTAATGGGCTCCCCATGCACACTCAAAACATACCTGGGCAGATATAGCCCACCTGACATTTGGACGATGCTGTGCCTGTGCTGGCCACTGCCCAGTCAGCTGTCTGCTGCACAGCCAGAGCTCAGTGAGCCAGGGCTTCTACATGCCTATCTGGTAAAGTTGCCAACTGCCTAATTGTGCAAACCCAAGACCCTAGCCTAGCCCCACCCCTTCTCCTTCACTCAATCTGTTCATTCCTCCCTCTGTTGCTTGCTTTCCCCCACTCTCACTCACTTTCACCCTCATTCACTTCCAGCATGTTGGGGTGGTGGGGTGCAAGCTCCGGGGTGCAGGAAGGGATCAGGGAGTTGGCACTTACCTCAGGCAGCTCCCAAAAGCAATCAGAACAGCCCTCTTGCAGTGACTCCTAGGCAGGGGGAAAAGGGGTCTCCCTGTGCCTTTGCCCACAGGCACTACCCGCCGCAGCATCCACTGGCTGCAGTTCCCGGCCAATGGGAGCTGCAGAATAGGTGCTTTGGGTGGGGGCACTGTGCAGACACTCCCTCCTCCCCCAGGGGCTGCAAGGACGTGCTGGCTGCTTCCAGGAATGGTGTGGAGTGAGAGTGGGTAGGAAGCCTGTCTTAGCCCTGCCTCACTGCAGGTGCCAGCTGGAGGCAGGGCAAGCCCTTCTAAATCACCTGGACCCCCAGCAATTGCCTACTTTGTCCCCCTCCCCCATCAGCAGGCCTGCACTCAGACAACGTAACAACACGAGGCAATTGTTTTTACCTTTTACTTGATTGTGATTAGTGCCCCTTCGAGAGCCCCCTAACGCATATTGCCATTATATAAATAAATACTAAAATGATACTGGTATGGTTTAGGCCCCTTCCAAGACTGTCCTCCCAGGTAGCCTCCAAACCTGATGGTCATAACAAGAAACCTTCTCCCCCTTCCAATGTAACTAACACTTAGCTTGTTTAAAATCCTAAATTACTATACTATTTCATTACCAGCAAATTAACAGAACCATGAAAAATTGAAGGCCTAATTAGAAAAAAGCTCAGCATGGTTTTAGAAACATCAAAAGGACATCTATTACTGCCTATGCTGTTTCTCTATGCCACAGTGTTAGAAAAAGTTTTTTATAACATGCCATTTTAATGGAAGACAGCAATCTCTTTCGCTGTTTTTCTAATCACTCTTTGCTCAGGTTTTTTTTTCCTTTCAGCTCTGTCTTTTGATTTATACTGTTATTGCACTGTACCACAGTGTCCAGAAGATAGTAAAAAACACACATTCAGTAGCCAAAAAAACCCAAACAACTCTTCTCCCTAAAAGGCTGTGAGTAGACCCCTAAAACTATTTTCTTTCATTCTGACTCTAGCACTGATGAGCAAAGAGAGTCTCCATTCCATGTATTACATGGGTACAGTATATGCAAATATATTCAGTGGAGCATACACTGGCTTATTGCAATGCCTTTCTGTTACATCTTTTCCATTTGATGTCATCTTCAGGAAGATTTGAAACATAGCAGAGATGTATGTATGGGATTATTTAATATTTAAAATATGTCAAGGTAAAATCAGAAGCTAGGGTGGCAAGGCAGATCATGAAATAATAAATTAAGCTTATGTTGTAGATACAGACAGCTTGTTATCTGACAGATGGCTGGGGGTGGTGGGCTGCAAAGCAGGAAGGGAAAAGGCATCTGAGCTATCAGAATCTGTAACCATTCCCTGTTCTAGACAACCAAACAAAATCACAAACAGTTGCATTATTGTCTTCCTGAGCCTGAAGCCTGCCTGCAAAAATAACTCTGTGACAAGAGTGAATGTATCCCATATTGCATCAATGGAATAACTCTGCAACCTAAAGGTGACCATTTCAACAATCACTATTCACTATTTCACTGGTGATCATTTTAGCAGAAAATCAAACAAACATGTATGTTCCCAAACTGCAAGCTGCCTCCTACCCTGTCCCCTTCGTAACTTCTCCAGTATAGCTACTAGTTACCAATACAAAAATAGCAGCATAAAGAAGATGTGGGAAAACCATGAAATGGAATACAGTGATTGTAGTTTTAAAATAAATAGAAAAGCTTCTGTGTTGATTGTATTAATTAGTTCCCTATTTTGCAAAAAAAAAAAAAAAAAAAAAGTTTGTAAAATGTAAGTGATACTGCTCGAGTGCTAACTGGTGAATTTAGGTATATAATTCCATGGAATATATGGGTCTTGTTTATCACTACTATCAAACTTTAGGCTATAACATATTGCCAAGAAAATAAATTGAGAGGAGGAAATTAAGTAGAAGTTCACTTAGCAATAAGATCCCAGAGTACCAATAATATGATTGCCACTTAATACAAGTTATAACACAACATTTAATATTGTGACTAAGATGAACTAAGAAGTGGAAAGTGACATGTTCCAATAAGGTGGTCCCACTATTTTCAATCATAACATATCATTGAGTAACACCTAGAAGGGCATAGACGGTTGGAGGGCAAACGGAAACTCATGCACCAATATGCTCCCAGCATTTATAACTGCACAAGGACCCCTCATAGAGATAAGATAGGGATGCAGAAGAGACTAATAGTTCATAATTTACCTGCCGGGGTGGAAGGCACCTGCCTCTTTTCCTCACCCCCTCTGAACTGTTCAATACACTGTTAATGGACTGAGAGTCCGTGCCTGCTCTGCACATAGAGACGGTGTCTAGAGGAATGGAGCCATTTTGACCGCTGTATGACAGTGACAGCGCGTAAGGAGGGAAGGCTGGGAGGGACCGTCTCTCTCCAGAGTGGACTGGAAGAACAGAGGGATAGAAAGGCTGGGGGCAGTAGCCATGCAGGGGCAGAGTAGGAGGGGACAAGAAGAGAGCAGGAAATGGAGAGAACCGGAGACAAGGTGGTCAGCTGGGGTTGGCGAAGGGACACAGAAGGAGAGAGCGGGGGGGGGGGGGGGGGGAATCAGAGAAGAGTAGTGGCCGGGAGACAGAAATCCAGGGGAAGGCGCTAGATACAGGCAGGTGCCCTGAAGGCAGGGGATGGAAGGCGACAGGCAGGTGCCCTGAAGGCAGGGGATGGAAGGCGACAGGCAGGTGCCCTGAAGGCAGGGGATGGAAGGCGATCCATCGGGAACGGCAAGAGGGGCTGGAGCGCTAACAAAGCGCGCAGAGCTGGGGCAAGGCAGAGTCGTTGGCGGGGGGCTGTGGGGAACAGAGATGGGGCAGGTCGGAGGCCAAGGGGAAGCGGAGGCGGAGGCTATCTGTCGGGGGGAGCGGGGCTATGGCTCCGGCTGGGGGGAGCGGGGGGGCATGCTGCGGCGCCGCGGAGGCTGGGGGCACGGCAGGTGCAAGCGGCGACTACCTCGGATGCTCCAGCTCCAGCGGTAGAACTCGAGGGTGTCGTTCAGCAGGCTGGACACGAGGCCCGGGGCCCTGCCCGGCTGCTCGGCGGCGGGTCCCATAGCGAGCGGCGGTGGCTGGGGAGGCTGCGCTGCCTTAGTGCCGCGGCTGCAGCTGCTCCCCCCTGGGACCGGGCACGTAATTTAAGCGCGTGCCGCTGCCGGGGCCCCGCCGCTGACTCCGCCCCGCGCTCACCGGCCTGTGCCCGCGGGCAGGGCGGGAGCAGCGCAGCAGGCGCCCGGCTCCCTGTCCGCCGGCTGGGGATGGTCCGCAGCGCGAGGCTCGCTTCACGTGACCTGGCCAGCAGCCTCCCCCTCTTGCCGCCGCAGCCGCAGCACCCCGCAGACACCGCTCCATCACCGGCCGCGCAGGCGCACGGGGCTCTTGCAGCTGGAGGTGAGCGATCCCTCCTGCCTTCGCAGCCTGGCGAGGGGGGTCCTGGCTTGGTCCCTTGTTGCAGCCTCTGCCAGGCCCGGGGCTGAGTGTTAGCTGGTCCGCCCCTGACAGGTGTTTGCCTCACCCCTTCCTCCCACCTGCAGTGCGGCGGGTGCCTACCCACCCTGCCCCCGCGCTATGCCTAATGGGCCACCTACACACACACACCCCTTCGGAGATTTGCGCCCACCACGGCTCTGGTCCTGCGCTGGGTCTCTAGCGCTTTACCCTCTTTATAACAGCCATTTACATCCCTCATCGCTGCTCCCAGGGCTCCCCCCAGCCTTCCCTGCTCCAGAGCAAACCAACCCCCCACTTTTTATTTTCACTCGTTTTTCATATAGGTCAGGTTTCCTAGAGCTTTCTTCGTTGTGGTGGTTCTCCTCTTGTCTTTCTCTTATTTGTCCCCAATCTTCCCCCAGTATGGTGCCTTGAACTGCCCACTACCCGCCAGCGGAGTCTGTAGGCGTGCTGAGTAGAAGGGAAGAAGTACTTCTCCCGACTTGATTACAACACTCCTGCTAATATATGCCAGAATGTTCACTTATTTTGCAAGTGTTGCACTGTAGCTTCTTATAATGGATCATTAAATTCTCCCCTCCTCCCCCCATCCTTTCCCACAGTGCTTTCCTAAGCAATCATATCCCGTTTTGGTTTTGTTCAATTAATTATTCTTTCCCAACTGTAGTATTTTGCATTTGTCCTTATTGAATTGCATCCTACTTATTTCAGACCATTTCTTCAATTTTTCAAGATCAGTATGTTCCCCAAAGCACTTTTAACTCTCTCAGCTATAGTTCACAGATATACTCCTTTATGTCATTTTCTAAATTATTTATAAATATAAATTATTGATAAATATGTTGAATAGAACTAAACCCCAACTAATCAGTGTGGAACCTCACTTAATTTGTCCTTACAGCTTGATTGTGTACCATTTATAACTACTCTCTGAGTATACTTTTCCATCCAGTTGTGCACACAGTTCATAGTATGTTCATCTAGGCCAGAGGTCAGCAACCTTTCTGAAGTGGCATGCCAAGATTTAGCCTTTCTTGCCCTGGGCTGCGCCATTCTCCCAGGAGTGGGGGAAGGGCTCCCTCTGCCACATACCTGACTTGGTCTTCTGCCCCAGGCTCTGCTCTGGTTTTTCCTGTGGAGAAGGGAGGAGCAGCACGCGTGCACTTCCCTGGAAGCCAGACGCAGTGCAGAGCCTCAGGGCTTCTCTCCACCCCCCCGACAGGAAGCCAGCACTGGCTCCAATCTTGCGGGGAGGGGCAGGGGGCGATACTGGATTGCCAGCATGGGCTGGGGTCAGGGTGGCTGGGGGGGCATCTCAGGGAAATGGGCAAGGCAGGGGTGGGCAGGTGGGTGACCCTGGGTGTCCAGCCCTGATGAGGGGCAGGTCCATGGTGCCCTCGCCTTCCTGCCAGGAACCCAGGTGCCAAGGGGTCAACGCTGCTTTGGGGCAGAGGGACCCCCCCACATGTTTTCCTCTCCCCTCAGCCGCCCGCACTGCCGCCCAGCTATGTAGCTGTAGCCCAGGTAGCACTCACCCTCACTCATGCCCCAGCACTCACTTGTGCCCCAGAGTGAACTCCCCTCCTCTCCGCAGCCACAACACCCCCACCCAGCTCCAGCCTGCCCCGGCAGCTGGCCTGGGGCGCCCCACTCCCCCACAATGCCTAGTCACCCCCGGAGAAACCCCGGCACCTAGAGCAGCCCCACTCTGTCATGTGGCCCAGCCACCCCTGGAGCAGCCCCAACCCCGGAGCAGCTGCTGATCATGCAGGCCTGCCAGTCGGACCACGTGGCTGCCATGAAGAGCAGCCTCACTGCGACCTGGCTCCAACGGTGGCACACGGGGCAGCTGCCGACCACACAGCCCCACCAGCTGATCCATGGGCCACTCAAAATCAGCTCACGTGTCACTTATGGCATGTGTGCCATATGTTGTCTACCCCTGATCTAGGCTATATTCCTCTAATTTGTTTGTAAGAAGGTCATGTGCCACAGTATCAAAAGCCTCACAAAGGTAAAGAGATAGCGCATCTACTGCTACTCCCCACCCCCAATCCAATAGACTAGTTATCCTATCAGAGAAGGATACTAGGTTGGTTTGACAAGATTTGTTCCTGACAAACCCATGTTGGCTCTTACTTATCACCTTGGGTATGTCTAGACTACATCCCTCTGTCGCCAGAGGGATGTAAATTAGACATACCAACATTGCAAATGAAGCAGGGATTTAAATATCCTATGCTTCATTTAAATAAAAATGGCCACCGCATTTTGCCGGGTCAGTAGTTTGTTGGCAAAAAGCGGCTGTCAAGATGGGGATCAGCAACAAAGAAAGCCTTTGTCAACTGATCCCTTATGCCTCGTAAAACGAGGTTTACAGGATCGGTCGACAAAGGCTTTCTTTGTCGCCTGATCCCCATCTTGACAGCCGCTTTTTGCCAACAAACTACTGACTCAGCAAAACGTGGTGGCCATTTT
Organism: Pelochelys cantorii; assembly: GCA_032595735.1. NCBI lineage: Eukaryota > Metazoa > Chordata > Testudines > Trionychidae > Pelochelys > Pelochelys cantorii. The sequence goes on along the minus strand of CM064328.1, from coordinate 58,495,265 downwards.
TATTTAAATGAAGCATAGGATATTTAAATCCCTGCTTCATTTGCAATGTCAGTATGTAATTTACATCCCTCTGGCGACAGAGGGATGTAGTCTAGACATACCCCTTATGTCCTTCTAGGTACTTGCCAATTGACTGGTTGGATATTTACTCTATTTTTCCCAGTACCAAAGTTTAAATAACTGGTCTATAATTCCCTGGGTTGCCTTATTCCCCCTTTTTTTGATGGGTACTATACTTGCCCTTTTCCAGTCCTTTAGTATCTCATCCCTTCTCCACAATTTCTCAAAAATAAGTTATGCTCAAACTTTTGATCAAAATGAAATATTTAGTGGAAGGACAGTGAACTAGATGGATCATTAGGAGGTGGCATATCCCAATTCAAATCTCTTTTCCCACTCAGGTAAAAAGGGGGGGGGCTTAAACTGGGGCTCTCCCACATCCCAGGTGAGCACTCTAACCACTAAGTTAAAAGTTATAAGGGAGATCCTCCCCTTTTCCTGCCCCCTGAGCCAGCCACAGGGGCTCGACTGTTAGGTAAGCACTTACCGTACTTAGTGGATTGGCTCCTACAGATGAGTTAGGCAGAGGAATGCCAATCTATGCCACTGGTTCATGCATCACTCTGGGGCTTAGGTGCAGGACTGCAGTGCATGTGCTCAGAAGCATAGGCATTTAGATACCTACAGGCTTAGTCAGTGATGATCTTGGCATTGAAAAAGTTCAGAAAAGGGCAATAAAATTATTACGGGTTTGGAACAGGTGCCATATGAAGAGAGATTAAAAAGACTGGGACTTTTCATCTTAGAAAAGAAGAGACTAAAGAGGGATATGATAGAGTCTATAAAATCATGACTGGTGTGGAGAAAAGAATAAGGAAAAGTTATTTATTTATTCCCATAACATAAAAACTAGGGTCACCAAATGAAATTAATAGGTAGCAAGTTTTAAACAAACAAAAGCAAGCATTTCTTCACACAACACACAGTCAACTTGTGAAACTCCTTGCCAGAGGATGTTGTGAAGAGCAGGACTGTAACAGGGTTCAAAAAAGAACTAGATAAATTCATGGAGAATAGGTTCATTAATGCTTATTAGCCAGAATGAGTAGGAATCGTGTCCCTAGCTCTGTTTTTCAGAGGCTGGGAATGTGTGATGGGAGGGATCACTTGATGATTACCTGATCTGTTCATTTCCTCTTGGGGCACCTGACAGTGGCCACTATTGGAAAATAGGATACTGAGCTAGATGGACCTTTTGGCTGACGCATTATGGCTCTTCTTGTGTTCCTATGCACTTCAGAGGAAGACACAGAAACCTTTCTAGCAACAGAAACTTATGGGATAACCTCCTCAAAGAAAGATTCCTTCCCACACGACTCACACATTTGCATATTTCCTAAGCACACGTATTTATCTCTGCGGAAGAGTATACTACCTCTTTAAAGAACCGCTTGGAGTGTAATCAAGGAGGTCCTGCCGTGGCATATATAAAAAAGAAGAGGCAACAAGGTGGAAAATAAAAGTTGTGCAGATTGTAATGCAATGTTATTTATGCATTTCCTCAGCTTCTAGGCTTACTTGGGGCTTTGTTTTGGAATTTAAATTTGGGAGCTCTGAACCAGAATCATGAGATAAGGTCCTTTGAATTATTATTCCAAATGCTCCTTCCCAGGGCTATGTTAAAGGAAATACACTTATTCTTATTAGTTTGTTTTCATAGAATATAGAATACCAGAACTGGAAGGGACCTTGAGATGTCATCAATTTCAGTCCCCTCCTGCTATCATCTAGATAATCCCTAACAGAGGTCTGTCACCTCCTAATGATCCATCTAGTTCAGTATCTTCCACTAAATATTTCTTTTTGACCAAAAGTTTGATCATAACTTATCTTTGAGAAATTGTGGAGAAGGGGTGAGATACTAGATCAGGGGGGCGGTCAACCCATTACCGATGAAGGGCCAAAATAGTGGTGGATACAGTGCAAAGAGCCAAGGGAAGTTGTTGAGAAAAAAAAAAAACCACCCCACACTGCCCCTTTAAGAGCCGCGAGCCACAGGTGTGGGTGTGGGAGCTGCAATTTTTTTGCAGGGCAGGGGCAGAGAGTGAGAGACTACCCGTGCTCTCCCACCCCCAAACCCTGATTCATCTGGGGGGCGGGGAAGCATGGAAGTGTCCTGGCCCCACTCCTTCCACTCGAGGCCCTGCCCCTTCCGGGGCGGCCTGGGACTACTTAAAACATTTCTGAAGTGGCCCCTTCATCTAAAATTATTGCCCACCTCGACACAGAAGGACATAATATGATAAGTTTTGGTTTCTCATTGACTCGATCTATGCAAGATGATTTATAAATGCTGCACTGGGAGGGGAAATTAAAATGAGGTGTACCAACAATGCCACTGCTGGCCGTAAGAGGCCCACTTCTTTACAATATCCCTTCCCCTCCTTCCCTTTTAATAATACTGGGTTACTGAGTTTCTAAGATGTCTCATTCCAAAAGTTCTTCATCTTGCTTTTGGTTTGATATAACTCTCTTCTATAGCATAAAAATCTTATAATTTGCAGATCACAAGTAGTATGTCTTAGAAAAAATAAAAAATTAATAGAGCACAGATTTCTGCAGAATTTGACATTTGGGTTGTACAGAAAGAGGACAACTTTTCATTGACTTTCTATTGGTTGTAGGGGTGAGAGGGTTGTTTGGATGAAATTACAAGTAATTTGTTATAAAATGTATAGAAAATGTTGTAAGGAAGCATCCTGAACTGAGCTTGGAGGTTTTTTTCACTATTGACTACTCAAAGACTGATAGACAGTAGGCGTGGAGCCTTTCTCAGCTATAGAGGGACACTACAATTCATGAGCTTTGAAAGTAAGGAAAGGGGAAAAATATATAAATTAATGGATCTGGGGGGGATCTTATAAATTAAGTGTATAATAAGCTTGTCCTTCAGAGGGAACCCAAAGAAATAGAAAATTCTACATATGTATGCGGCATTAAGCCAAATTAATGTTGTCTTTAGAATTTATTGACTTTTCAGTGTTTTTAACTTTGTATTGCCATTCATTTTTTGCACTTTTTTTTAAAACATTACTTCCACATTTTCTTTTTTATCTTTTAAGGAATCAATTTGTACAGTTTGAACACTTCTGATTTAACCAATGTCATTTGTAAGCTACTTGTATTGCTTCTATTAGTTTGAATATCTAACTACAGGTTTCAACAACAGTTTTACATAGATTGTAAATTCTAATGGCTAAAACTTTTTTTCTTTTCTATTTATGTAGTACTTTGCTCAATGGGGCCACCAGTGCTTAATTTGTAATTAAAGAGATCCCAGGATGCAAGCAATTCTCTTACTTTCATATCTAATATAGTAAACCCAGAGATGTCAGGGCTATGAACTGCCAAGCCTAGAGGTGCCCTGACAAAAATTAAGCAGTAGGAGCACTATTGCAGACTGGGTCCAACTGAAACTGCTGAGGCAATAGAAAGTAGGAAAAACTTAATTATCCATGTTGGAATGTGTCCAGGATATGAAGGCAGACATCTTGAATTTTAAGGAAAATGCTATGAGGTCTTTAAAGGAGTGCTATCTGATTTAAGAACATATTGTTTTAGAATACGCTTAAAAAAACTGCACTTATAAATAAAAGCTCAAATTATTTATAGAAACTAGAAACTTTTGTTTCTCGTTAGTTACTTATAGTCTAAGAATAGTGCTGAAGCACCACAATTGAGTTTATAAATGTTCATTTTTAATAGTTTCTATTGTAATTTAAATATCGTGTAAACATTGCTATGGAATTCAGATTTTTGTAGTGACCTTTTTTAAAAAACAAACTGAAATTCTTGTGAAAATCTGAAATGATACTATCCTTTCAACAATCACAAGTGGTAGGATCTTTGTTCTGGGTTCATCAAAAGATGAACTCTCCATTTCAGCATACTGCCTTGCCTCATCCTGACACTGATTCATAAGTAATTACTGAGGTTTTATTATAGGATGGAGCAATTTAGTTAATGTGTTATCCACAGTGAATTTGTGTGTATTCATATGTTCAAATGCATGTTCATAGCTTTGTGTTTCAGAACAGCTTCTTTTTGATAATCTTAGCAAAGTGAAGATAGTAGTAACTTCAGGAAAGTGTGCATGCCTTTACTGTCTGGCATTGTGACTCCTCCAAACATGCTGTAAATTTCTCTTATAGAGCTAAGTGCTTTCTATAATATCTGCCACAGCATCTACCTTTTTTCCCCCCGGATGTGGCAAGCACACTTTTGCAATGAAAGATGTATATGCATTAATGTATAGTGAATTACCTTGTGTACTGAGGGCATTATGTTGAAACTACAGAAACCTGTATGGTCACATCTACAGCATTGTGCGAACAATATTTTTCCTGGCTCCTACACCACAGGTGTACTACACCCTCTTTGGTAGCTGTGTCAAAAACCTAAAGGTGTGTACTTGCTTAAGCATGATTTGTGTCCTGGCTTCTCTACTAGAATTGGGCTGAAATGTAGGCAATATATTTAGGTGGAAACATACTGATTGTGCAAAGCGTACACTATCTCTGGCTGCTTCTGTAACTACCTGAATATGGGGTAGATTTCATTGCTAGGAATACCCTTATTTATGTGATGTATTGGGGAAAGAGTTGTAGCAGAAAAGTTACACCCTTTATTTATCAGCCATGAATTAAGGTTCTGAATCTGAATGACCCTGCATATGTTCAACACATCATTCTATCTACTTGCTGTTCTGGAGATCTAAGTTCTTCTGAGGGAGGACCCAGTTGTTACAAGCAGGTCTATGATGAGAAATGTTATACATATTAATTTGCCCATACATGTCCCTAGAAAGATAGGTTAGTATTATTATCTTTATTTTTAAAAGGAGAAAGTTGTCTCAGAAAACACATGATTTGCTAGTAAACTGTAGTTCTCTGGAATCCATTTATGAAAGGTTGTGGGACTCCCAACAAATGTTATCAATTCTTCTGTTATTATCAAACCATTGTGCACTGGACTTGCCTCAGGATTATAGAACAGGTTCCTGTGATGTTTGACTGAAGCATATCTTACAGAAAGGCATCTAGTTTTGATTCAAAGATTCCAAGAGAAGGAGAATAAACCACTTCCCTTAATAGTCTGTGTCAATGGTTAATCATACTCATTCATGGGTGTGGCTGTAATTTGAATTTATTTGGCTTCAGCTTCCAGCTATTGGTTCTTGTTATGTCTTCTCTGGTACATACAGAGCCCTTTACTACCCATTATTCTATCCTTCTGAAGGTATTTAAACACTTATCAAATCATCTTTCAGTCTTCTTATTTAAATGGAAATATTTGTAACATGGGTAAATCCATATTGCATTTCATAACAAGACAAATTATGCCAGACTAACCTGATATATTGTAGAAAGAAAGAAATGCAGAAGATCTATCTGGACTTCAGTAAGGTATTTGGTACACTACTACAAGTTGGACCTCCGTGGTCCGGCACCCTTGGGACCTGACCAGTAATGAACAAGGAAATTGGCTGCACCAGGGGAGGTCTCCTGTCATCGGCCTCCCAGGCACCATCAGCTCTGCTTCTGCCCCAGCCACCCCCGCCTTCAGTCTTGGCTGGACCCCTCAGCTCCAGGAGTCCCAGCTGCGCTGTGGGGCTCCCTATACTTCCTGCGCCCCTGCTGTGCTCCTGGCTGCATCACCAGAGCTCTTTACGCCACCCGAGCCCCCTGCTGTAGGGCTCCTAACTGTGCCGTGGGGCTCCCTGCACCACTTGAGCCCCTGCTGTATGACTCCTAGCTGTGCCTCTGGAGCTCCCTGCGCTGGCAGAGCACCCTGTCACAGGGCTCCTTATGCCACCAGAGTCCCATGCCACAGGGCTCCCTGCCACACCGTGGGACTCCCTACATTGCCTGAGATCCCCTGCACCAAGGCTCCCTGGCTGCCACTGGCCTCCCTGCCCTGGGCTCTCTGGCTCCCGCTGGACCAGAGAGTCCCAGTTTAGGGAGGTACAACCTGTATATGAGAAACTAGTTAAATTGGAGATGGGGATTAGCAACAAGACTTGTAAGTAAGAACAATACATGAGTATGAACCTGCTAAAAGAAAGGAGACAATGAGTTGTGCTTAAAGGACTCTCAAGGTGGAGAGAGATTACTAGTGAATTTTAAGGATTGATCTTCATTAGTATTTTTATTAGGGCTACTTCTACCTCATGAACAGCTATAGAGCAGACTTCACTCTCCTTTATCGGTGGTCTCGGTGTCTCTGGATTTCAGTATTAGTATTTTTATTAGGGCTGTCAATTGCAGACTAATCAGTTTTAATTGCACTGTTAAACAATAATATAATACCAATTTAAATTTATTATAAATATTTTGGATATTTTCCTACATTTTCAAGTATATTGATTTCAATTACTACACAGAATACAAACTGTACAATGCTCACTTTATATTTTATTACAAATATTTGCACTGTAAAAAACCTAAGAAATAGTATTTTTCAATTCACCTCATAAGTAATGTAGTGCAATCTCTTCATTGTGAAATTACAACTTACAAATGTTTTTTGTTGTTGTTACAAAACTGCACTCAAAACAAAATAATATAATTTTTAGAGCTTACAAGCTTACTCAGTCCTACTTCTTGTTTAGCCAATCATTAAGACAAATACGTTTGTTTACAACTACAGGAGATAATGCTACCCCTTTCTTAATTACAATGTCACCTGAAAGCGAGGACAGGTGTTCATGTCACTGTTGTAGTCAGTGTTGCAAGGTGTCCCCATTCATGCTTTAATCATCATTTCAGAGAATGAAAACATTCAAAATATTTAAGTAAATGACATTTTATTATTGTTGATCAGTGCAATTATAACTCAATTAATCATGACTTCTTTAAATCTCCTGATTATTTTTTAATCATCTGACTGTCCTAACTTTTATTAATGATTAACACAAAGTAGAAGTTTGCTAATGAAATGTACCGGTGACACAAAGGTGGGAGGCATTGTCAAGCCAGAGGAGGATCAGAATATTATATAGGAAGAACTGGATGACCTAAAGGACTGAAACAATAGAAATGGGATGAAATTCTATAGTACAAAGTGCAAATTTAAGTGCTTAGGTACAGGCAATAGTTTCTGCTATAAGCTGTAGGCTAATCACTTGAAAAGGACAAAATACAGAGTATATTTGTTGCTCACAGAATGAATAAGCCAACAATGTAATGGGGCTAGAAGGTAAATGCAATTCTAGGATTGCAACTGGAGAGGTATTTCCAATAGACATAGAAAAGTACCAATGCCATTGTACAAAGCACGGGTGAGACCTCAGTTCGAATACTATGTTCAATTCTGGTCACCCATATTCAAGAAAGATGAATTTCATTGGTACAGATGAGGACAAGAGCTACTAAGATGGTCAGAGCAATGGAGGACCTATCATGTGAAAGGACACTAAGGCTACGTCTACACTACATGGCTCCGTCTACGGAGCCATGTAAAATAGTTTATTCGACATAGTCAAAGAAGTGGGAATTTAAATAATCCCTGCTTCATTAAAATAAAAATGGCCACCGCGCTGTGCCAACGATCACCTGATCCAGCACAGTGCGGCAGTCTAGACGTGGCGCAGTTGACAAAGGAAGCCTTTGTTGACCGCTCCAGTAAACCTCATTTCATGAGGCATACTGGAGCAGTTGACAAAGGCTTCCTTTGTCGACCGCGCCGCGTCTAGACTGTCGCGCTGTGCCGGATCAGCTGATCGTCGGCACAGCGCGGCGGCCATTTTTATTTTAATGAATTGGGGATTATTTAAATCCCCACTTCTTTGACTATGCCAAATAAACTATTTTACATGGCTCCGTCGACGGAGCCATGTAGTCTAGATGTAGCCTAAGAAAGCTTGACATGTTTTTCCTGGTAAAAAGAAAGCAGAAAGGGATAGGACTGCTCTCCATAAATACATTAGAGGAGAAAGCACTGGGAAGGGTAAAGAGCTATTTAGGCTAAAGGACAATAATGGCACAGGAACAAATGAATATAAAGTGGCCATGAATAAATTTAGGCTGAAAATTACATTTCTAACCATCAGAAGTGTGAACTTCTAGAATGGCCTTGCACTAGTGGTGCAGCAAAAAACTTAGTTTTAAGAGAGATCTTGCAGTGGGATTGCATGACAATGTTACCTGTGATGGCAGGGAGCTGGGCTCAGTAGCCCAGGAGTGTTCTTTCCCAGGTTTGTGCCTTGTGTTCCTAAATCTTGGACACCAGCCTGTCTCCTGCAGAGTGAAGGAAGAGGGTGGGGCATCCCCATTGTAATCTGGGGTTTTGTTGTAGTGAATTGGGGTGGGGAGCCTTTTTTGGGTTGGGAGCTGCTAACCCACAGAAAAATCAGTTGGGGGCCACACACAGTGAGAAACGAAAAACCAACCAAACAAAAAACCCTCTCTGATGTGGCCCCCCGACTGAGGAGAAAGACACTCCCCACGTTCCTCTCACACACCAGAGCCTAGGAGGGCCCAGGTTAGAAGATTTTGTGTGCTCCAGCACACAATTACACTCCAGTTATACTGTACCAGTGCTATGGCCAGCTACTTTTGTATTACACTGCAGAGTAACACCACCAAATTCACAGTCCCAGACTTTCACCCAGAAATGTACATCTTGTACTACCCAGTCTCCTTCTGGATAACACAAACTCCTAAAGTCTGTCATTTTATTAACAGAAAATGATACGCTCAAATCCTGATATCCCAAATGAAATTTCTCAAACATTTCAATCCAAACACACTGGTCTAAATAAAACTGGTTTATTAATATATAGAAAGATAGATTTTAAGAGATTACTGGTAATGTGGCATAAATGTCAAACAGTTCCAATAAAATAAATGTAAAATGCAATAAATAGTTAACTTAATAAGCTAAAGTGAATTCAAAGCAAAGGATCTGTTTCACCCCATGTTTCAGCAGTCTTACTGACTGACTTCTTTTCAGACAAGTTCCTGCCTTTAGTCCAAAGCTGTTTCTTTGTTCCTCAAGCATTGTGGCTGCTCTGGGTAGAAATGGAGAGAAATCTTGGGGCATCTGCTTCCTATTCATATACCTTTTTTCCTTCTTTGAGAATCATCTCCAGCCCAGGTTCAGGAGACAAGAAGTCTGTGGAGATGGGAACCTCTAGCTCAGAGGTGGCCAACCTGTGGCTCCAGAGCCACATGTGGCTCTTCAGAAGTTAATATGCGGCTCCTTACATAGGTACCAAATCCAGGGCTGGAGCTGCAGGTGCCAACTTTCCATTGGGCCAGAGGGTGCTCACTGTTCAATCTCCAGCTCTGCCTTAGGCGCTGTCCTCCTCCACCCTTTCCCCCTAGGATCCTGCCACTTCCTACCCTCTCCACTGAGCCTGTCACACCCCTTCTTTTGCCTCCAGAGTCTCTCACTCTGAAAGAACTGATCACAGTGGGCAGGAGGAAAAGGAGAAGGGAGTGCCCGGATTTATTTCTTAACACACTGATTTCATATGCATCAATCCTCATCCTAAGCATGGTATTTGGCACCAGAAAATCAGATGATGAGCTAGATTTCCTAGTAGCACTTTAGAAAAGCAGTAATCTAATAGGAAAAAAACATCTTGACAGGTCTGTGTGAATGTCTATGAGGATAAAGATATAACAGTCACAAAAACGGATTGCTAGTCAGTCAGGGTTTTCTTCATGATTCCACAACAAAGCTACTTATTTCTATCAAATATCAGTCACACTTTGGAAATACTCCAAAATAGTTTATTTCAAAATAGCACATCTACACTATAGGGAAGCGTCAAAATTAGTCCAAGGCAGGCTTCTCTAATGTGGACATGCACATTAGAGAAGCCTGCCTTGGACTAATTTTGAGGCTTCCCTATAGTGTAGATGGGGCTACCTCAATTTAAAGCCCCAGGAGGCACTGGGGAGTAATTAGTTTGAATGGCTCTGAGGAGGAGCTATTTCGAAATTACAGCAGTGGAGTGTCCATACTACAGCTCTTTCAAAATAGCTATTTTGGAATAGGCATTATTCCTCGTGGAATGAGGTTTACAGAAGTTGGAATAAGCCATCTGTTATTTCGAATTTATTTTGAAATAACGGAATTGCTGTGTAGACGGTCGCATTGTTATTTTGAAATAAGATCAGTTACTTCGAAATAACTGTGCTGTGTAGACACACCCTATAGTATCATGAGCTTTCAAGGGCAAAACCATGTATTTACAAAATTGAGAGAATCCAGAGAAACATTAAGAAAAATCAGGTAGCTGGAAAGACTGGCTCAGAAAAAAAATTAAACCAGTTAAATATGTGTAAGTTGGCTGAGAGATGACAGGTAGGCCATTTTTACATATTTACGAGCTTGGAGGTGTACTATAATCAGGCAGGGAGAGGAATTATTAAGATTGAGTAACAGAAGCAGCAGGTTCTAGGATGTAGCATGTGAATCCAGGGCTCTTCTGTTGAGTCATGCTGATGTTACATGCTTGAACTCTTGTGATGATAGAGTGGGGAGTATGTGTGTGTGTTGCTTACAACTCCTTCCTGGTTGTTTCCTCGTTCTCACACTCTGCACTCAGTGCTCCAGTTCCTGGTTGTACATAGAGTTGGGGGTGTGGAATTACTCAGGGCCTGTTGCTACATACCTGCCTGGACTGTTAAAATATTTTGTTCAGACTATTGCTGACTCAACTGGTTCATAGAATTATCAAAGTGCAGGACTAGAAGGCTACGTCTACACTGCGGCGCTATTTTGGGATACCAGAAGTATCCCAAAATAGCTATTCTGCATCTTTCGAGCACACCAGTTATTTCAAAACATAACAGGCTTGCTATTCCAACGTCCCTGTAAGCCTCATGGAACAAGGTTTAAGGGACATTTTGGAATAGTGCTTTATTTTGAAATTACCTCGAAATAAGCTACACAATTTGCATAGCACAAATTGTGTAGCTTATTTTGAAGTAAGGGTGCAGTGAAGATGCACCTGAAGGGACCTCAATAGATCATCTCGTCCAGTCTCTTGTACTCAAAGTTAAGTTAATGCCTATTACGCCTGCTGGCGTGTAAGGCAGCAATGAAGGTTCTCCATTTTTGTTTGTCTTTGGCCATTTTCTCTAGTGTGTTCCAGTTGTAGTTCATTCTCTTCATATCTGCCTCAACAGTACGCTGCCATCTTGTCTAGGGCCTCCCACGTTTCTGTCATCCTTCAGGCAGGACTACATAAAAACAGGACCATTCTTGACAGGTGTTTCTCTAACGTGTTCTTAAAACCTCCAGTGATGGAGATTCCACAACCTCCCCAGGCAGTTTGTTCCAGAGTTAACTACCCTGACAGGAAGGTTTCCTAATGTCCTGCCTAAACCTCCCTTGTTGCAGTGTAAGCCCATGATTTTTGTCCTAGCCTCAGCATCTGAGAACAATTTTCACCCGCTTCTCTGTAACAACTTTTTATGTGCTTGAAAACCATTATCATACCCCGTCTTAGCCTTCTCTTCTTCAGACTAAATAAGCTCATTTTTTCAATCTTTCCTATAGGTCATGTTTTCTAGAACTTTAATCATTTCTAGATTAAATGATTAAATCCACAGGAGATTTTCTGTGGATTTTCTCCAGTTTGTTCACTTCGTTCCTGAAATGTGGCACCTGAATATGAGGCTTTATCCGTGTGGGGAAGAGTGAAAGAATTACTTCTCATGTCTTGCTTATAACACTCCTTCTAATACATCCCAGAATGTTCACTTTTTTTTGCACCAGTGTTACACTGTTAACTTTACATACAGTGATTGAATTTAGTGGTAGAGCCCACCACTCTGTTCTGCCCTTTTCCGAGAGTATCAGCAGTCCTCAGTCCTTACACTTACCCCTAGCCAACTGCAGCCCCAACATCTAGCCATTCACCTCAAGGGGAAGCCACAGTCCTGAATAGGCCACCCTTTAGTATGGCAAGGTACAGCGCATGGGGGGACCCAGGCCAGCCCCCTACACTGGGTCTTGGCCCACAGTTCCTCTGGCGGCAGCCTTGTCCTGCCCTTCTTCCCCTCTACTGCCTCTTGCTCCTTGAGCCACTTCCCTGTGGCCCTTGCATCTTCTTATCTCATGTATAAAGGCCTACAGCCTGGGAGGTGTGAAACTGAAGCTTTTCTCTCTCTCTCTACCCTGCTGAGCATCACCTTATAAAAAGGCAGCTCCAGCAAGCCACCCTTTGATTGGTCCCTGTAAACTCCTCTCCCTGATTGGCTGGGCTTGTACAGGCTCTCTCCGGCCTGCTTTTTAACCCCTCTCTAGGCAAGAGTGGGATAGTTGCCCCACTATAGGTAGGTTTTCAAAATTTCTGTTTGTAGTCATCCTGGCTTTTAAAACGATTGGAATATGTACAGTTTCCGAAAGAAAACTCTCTTATTATAAGGTATATCTATATTTAAATCCTTCAGCAGCTGTTGTGCCATGATAGTGTTTCAATGTAGACATTACCTATAATCAGAGTGCTTTTAGATATGTCAGCCCTATGCGTGGTGCACCAGCCGCCCTCCTTCCCTGCTGCCTGATTCTTCCTGGAACTGGGAACTACTAGTAGAGAAGGAAGTACAATGACAACAGTCCCTTTTATTCACTCCTAGTGGATCATGAGGGCAGTGGAGTGCATTGTGGACCACCCAGACACTACTGGGGAATACTCTCCAGTCCTAGACACATGCTGAATCTGAAGTGTACTACACATTATTAAAGCCCTGCACAGATGCAAACTTTGTATCCCCATCCAAAAAATGAGTCATAGATATCTGCATCCACATCTATGGCTGCAGATACCCATGGATATAAAGTAGGTATCTGCAAATCTACAGGGTTCTAAATACTGGTCAGGGCCAGACCAGAACAATCCACAATGGGGTATCTGAGGCTTCTACAGGTTGAATCTCTCTAGCCCGGAACCCTCAGGACCTGATCGGTGCCGAACCAGAGAATTTGCCAAACCACAGGAGGTCAATATTGTCTAACAACATTACCAACACTTCCACTGCTTAGAAGACTTTAGGAGTAAATTAGAACTAAATAACAGCACAGAACACAGAGCCAAAGACTAGTGGTTGTAAACAAACTTTATGGGATTGTGTGAAACTTGGTTACACCCACAATAAGTGGACATCCAGCTAACTAAAATGATGCTGGATCACAGATGTTACCAGACCAAAGTGCAGACAAGAGAGAGTCAACCTATATTAACATTTGGCAGAAAGGGTACAATTACAATGTGATCAGTATTTCTAATGGTTTAATTTTAGTTATTTTTTACCCGACTTACGTGTGTTAGTGAGGACTATGCTGAGAATAGCCTCTTCCGTGTGATTTATGACTACTTATTTTAAGAAGTAATGATTTAATCATTTAAGATGTTGAGAAGCTTTTAGGAAAACCTTCTCTGATTGTAACATTTTACCAGTTTATATGCAGGAGCCAAGTCATTACCACCATTTTACTAGACTATCTCCCTCACCACTGTGTAATCAATAATCTCTTCCTGACAAGATGACCAGTATTATCTGTGCTAGTGTAATTGTATTCTTATGACAGGATCTATAAAAGATTCTGCTGAAGTCAAAGAAGTTATGCTGACTTAAAGCAGCTGAGAATCTAGCCTGGAATTCTGTCTCATTAGATTCTACAGACTTCTTTAGGAATAGAAAAGCAGCACTATCTCCACAAGATAATCTGTTCTGTTTGTATGGCTTTTAGCCAACTATTACAGTAATTACTCTATTTTTGTCATTGGCTTAATTTCCATAATGTCTATTACTATAGCAAGGTCTTCTTCCATTGCCATACATTCTAGTTCACTTATTTTTGCTTTTAAGCTTGCATTGATATACAAATATTTATCATTTTAATTTTTGGCTAGGTACATAGAGAGCAAACTCTCTAGTGCGACATCCAGTTCCTTTCCCAGAATTGAAGTGGATACAGAGATACTCTGGTATGTCCAACCCAAATGCTCCTTGGCACTTCTGGCTTTTTCTCAGCTCTCACTTTAAATGATCTCCATACATTTTTCTTTACTAGCAGACTGGTTCTCCTTTAGCTAAGGTAGAGCTCATCCATTCTGTAGAAGCTCTCCCTTTCCGAAAAGTTCTACAGTACCTCTTGCACTTCAGTTTTTCTTTTTTACACTCTCTAATATGCTTATTAATACTAAAGTTCCACACACAGGGTCAGTTAAATACAGTAGAGGAAACTTTACAAACTTCTAAAAGAGCCCTGCTCCTACATCTTCTCCTAGGAACCTAAGGCTTGCCTACACAAAAAGTTACTGCAGTCCAAGCTAGAGTGTGAATCTATAGCACGCAAGCTTGCTGCACAGTAACATCCAAAGTGGACACTGCTACAGCCTAGTCCAGGTTCAGTGGCAAAATGAAGGCAGCAATTAGAAATAAAAAAGCAATATATAATAAATGAAAACAAACGGAAAATAAATAGCAATCACTATGGATTACAAGTTATAAGGTACAGAAAATTTATATGGAAAAAGAAAAAAATGTCTGGCCCACAGCGCAAAGGCCAATGAGTGTTTTATTTTGCTTTTAAAGTGTATAACACCCAAGAAATCCTAACAATAAGTCTGTTACTAGATGGAGATGGTAAAAATTGTCAATAGATGCAAAAAAGGCAAAAGTGTTCAATAAAGAATTTCTCTTCAGTATTTGGTTAATATGTATCCCAGGAGGATGAAGTATTTTCTAGCCCATTCATAAATAAGATGTTGTACTAGTATAGATATATCTAAATCAACAAGCCCAGACAACTTGCACCCAAGAGTTCTAAGAACTGGATGAGGAGAAAACTGTCCTGCTAATGTTGATTTTTAATAAATTGTGGAATACTTGGGAAATTTTAATAGACTGGAAGAGTATTAAAAAGGGCACGTGAGATGATATATGTAATTATAAGCTAGTGACCCTTACAATAATGCCAGGCACAATAACAGAAGGACTAATACCAGTCAATAATAATCAACATGGTTCTATGGAAAATAGATCTAGTCGCAGAAGCCTGATTCATTCTTTGAAGAGGTAGCAAGTTTGCTTGACAAAGGTAATTGCATAGATGTAATATACAAAGACTGGTGTAAGGCATTTGACTTAGTACAGCATGAAGTTCTGATTAAAAAGTTAGCACTGGTGCTTTATTAATATTGCAGTCACATAGGGCATGTCTAGACTACATGGCTCCGTCGACGGAGCCATGTAGATTAGGGTTGTAGGCAAAGGGAAATGAAGCAGCGATTTAAATAATCGCCGCTCATTTAAATTAAAATGGCTGCCGCGCTGTGCCGATCAGCTGTTTGTCGGCACAGCGCTGTAGTCTGGACGCTCCACGGTTGACATCAAAGGCATTTGTCGACCTCCCCGGTAAACCTCATCCCACGAGGCATACCGGGGAGGTCGACAAATGCCTTTGATGTCGACCACGGCGCGTCCAGACTACAGCGCTGTGCCGACAAACAGCTGATCGGCACAGTGCGACAGCCATTTTAATTTAAATGAAGCGGCGATTATTTAAATCGCCGCTTCATTTCCCTTTGCCTACAACCCTAATCTACATGGCTCCGTCGACGGAGCCATGTAGTCTAGACGTGCCCAGAGTAAGAACAGGGATAGTGACAGATCTCAAAGTAAGTTTCGATGGGGAATCATCACCATATGAGAATATTTCTAGTGGGGTGTTCCTGATTGGTAGCAGGAATGATGTTATTCAACATTTTTATCAATGACCTGAAAAGTAAATACAAAATACTGCTGATCCAATTTGCAGATGACACAAAAATTGGTGGTAAATGGTGTATCAGAGTAGTTTCTGTCTTCCTATGCACACCTGATATGCCTGCCTCAATTTCCCCTTCACTTGCCCACAAAGAAGGAATATAACCTCTGTCAGCATTCAGTTCAGATACCCTAGACATAATTTATCCACATGTATATGAAACAATACACAGAACCTTTGTGAGAAAACTATTTTTCCTAGAGCACAGAATCACAGCTGTTTTCCATACCCCTTTTAGGGACATCATTTGTAGCTCACCTTCCCAACAGTCCATTTTCAATCTGGTTCCATTTGCTTTTTGCCCTTGTTTCAGGGCTCTACTCCCCAGAGTACCCCATTTGCTTCTTTTTAATGACTCTAGTAGCCATTAAACGGGGGGGGCCAATAGAATTGCCAGGTCCCTGGGCAAGGTGTGTGCGGGAGGCCAGCTCTGCATTCCCGGAAGGGTGGGGCCTCAGACAGAAGGCACAGATCTTGGAGCAGCCAGCCCTCACCTCAGTGTCACCTGGAGTGCGCTGTACCACGTCCCGCAACCTCCCGCCAGTCCTCAGAGCTGCCCAGAGCATGTTGCATGGCACTCCAGTGGTAATTTAAAGGGCCTGGAGCTCCATCCACCAGTGGCAATGGGCTCTTTTGAATTGCTGGGCCCCATGGCAACTGCCCCCTTTGACCTCCCCCATCAGTGGGCTGGCCCCGGTCCTGTTTTTCACATGACAACATCATTCAGTGTTCCACTACACAGGCCTCCTCAACTGTGAGTCCCACCCCTGGTCAGCCAACCTCCATCCAAGACTAACCCCAGGTCCCTGGGCTCAGCTTCCTGCAGTCCTCTGCACTTTCCACCGTATTCCACTCACCCAAGCCTCTGCCTGCAAGTCCTACTTTGTCCTCAGATTCATCCTCCATCCTCAATCTTGTTTTGAGCTCAGCTTCCCTTAACCAACTTCTCCTTCTTCCTGTCAGCCTTTGCATGAGCATCTCTATTTCAGCACGGGTTCCCTGCTCTGGGCAGTCCTCACCAAGAATATATTTCTTTTGCTCTTCTCAGCAACTCAGTAGTGCAATGGTTCTCTGGTGTTATTGTTTCCTTTTGGGTCTCTCTTTTTCTCCTCAGGCTGCTCACCTCTGCCTCCTGTCTTGTATGTTTTTACACGCTGGAGGCTCTTTGTGGGCAGACCAGGAATAGTTGTTTTTACAGCAATGCTGTGTTATGTCATGGTTATAGTCTGTTCTTCTGACATTTTTCATCATTTATATTATCCAAATCTAAATTTCTCAGATGCTTTCACAGGACATAATTCTGAGAAACCACAATCTTTGTTTTTGAAGCACAGGAGGAGGGGCCATAGTTCAGGCATCAATACCAGCCCTTCAAACTTTGGGCAGGAGTATCAATACCAGCCCTTCAAACTTTGAGCAGCCTGACCTCACTTTCTCTCCTTTTGTACTGCTGCAGCAGCCAGTACATATTGAAGGAGGACAGAACTCTGCAGTATGTCCTGCACACCAAGAGTGGTGAAGAAAACAGCAAGAGAGCTTCTTTTGCAGCTGCTGCCAGGGTCTACAACAATAGTGGGTGCAATGTATGGGAGCAGCAGCTAGCTAGCCCCAGAAAGGGTCAAAAATCTAAGCACAGGTTGAATCAATATTTTTAGATAGGCTTGTGAAATGTTTTACCGCTATATTTAACTCCCCCACCACAATCAATATTGTTCAATATTAGCCCATTACTATGTAGAGATCTAGTTGATAGATTGAGGAGACAATTAGCAAGTCTGCTCATGGCTCTGGCTCAGTGGGGGGCAGAAGTGGTGGAACTGGGGGCTAACTTTGGGGAACTCCACCTGCCACTCACGAATTATAGTGTGACTGGAAGAGGACCAAGTTGAAATCTCAGAGGTGCTTTCCAGAAAGGAAACACTTTACAAGTGATAACATGCACAACTAACCCATGGAATTAATTACCTAAGGGCAATATCAAAGTCAAGAGTCTACAATGCTTTTTAAAAGATTATGTATTTATACGAATGAGAACACAGATTAGCAAAATTATTTCAGGTAATGAAGCTGTAACACAGGAGAGCTGGCCAGTTGGTGAAGCAAGACCAAGGCAGGCTTCCTGCCTACCTCAGGTTCACTCCACTCTTGGAAGGGGCCAGCATGTCCCTGTGGCCCCTGGAGTAGAGGGTGCATGGCTCTGCACACTCCTCCTGTCTACTGGCACCACTCCCTCAGCTCCCATGGGCCACATTCCTGGCCAATTCCCCATTCCTGGCCAATGGGCATCACCAATAGAAACAAAATATTATTTGTAAAAAGATACTATGTGGATAATTACTTCAGCTAAAACAGGTTAGGCATTTTAGAACTCACTACTCAAATAATTAAGTTTAGGTGTAAGAGAAATAAAAATTATGAAATGCACAGACCAGTCAAAACACTACAATAACACACTGTGAAAGAATAAAATTACAGAGAATATGTATACAAGACAGGAAGTACCAAGTAGTAACGACAATACAAGTATGTACTGGGAGGGGAATATGTGTAACCCAGAGAGAGAGATGACTGCTGATTCTGGCTAATGGGAGCAGTGAGGAAAGCCTCCAGGTAAGCAGTTTTCTGTGCTGCTGTTCCCCCAGCTGGGGGAGAAGGAGTGGAAGTGCACAGAGCTGCTTCCTTCTCCCACAAGCCATATCCGACCTGTAAGGCTTGGGGCTAGAGCGCCAGTGTAGACTCTCCTCTGCAAGGGATGGGGTGATCCCCAAGCCCATGACTCACCTGCAAGATGGTCACAAATCACTAGTGGTCCGTGGACCACACTTTGAGAATCAATGCTTTAAGTTATAATAAGAGGAAGCTTCATACCAAATTTTATGGCTCTAGCTCTTACTGTTTTAGGAGGAATTCTTGAACAAAGAGATGAACGGACAGACAGACTCCCTTGCTCATAAACTCTCTCAAATATATAGTAGATAGTGAATAATCATATCCCCCCTCAGCCTTCTTTTTGCTAGGCTAAATGGTCCAAGCTCTTCTAGTTTTCTCACAATACAGGACCTCCACTGCCTTCATATTAGATTCTCTTTTTCTGACCTTGTTCCCATTTGAATTAGTCTTTCTAGAACAGGGATGGGCAAAAGGGCCTCCGTGGGCCAGATCTAGCCTGCAAAGTGGGTGGATCCAGCCCACAGAGGTCCTGCTGCTCCCCTGCCTGGGGGCGGGGGAGCATGCAAAGCCTCCTCCCATCCTGCCAAGAGACGTGGCGCTTTTAAGCGCCGTGCACTGCTCGCAGGGCGGGGGCAGAGTGGAGAAGGCTTTGCGTGCTCCCCCACTCCCTATTTGGCCTAGGAGCAGGGGAGTGCAAGAAGTCTCCTCCCACACCAGGGACATGGGCACCTGGGAGGAACGTGTGTATGTGGGGGGGGGGGGACAAAGGCATTCCCTCACAACCAGATCAATCATTGTCTGGGGATGGGAAACCTGGAAGTATCTTGGTCCCGCCCCTTCCATTTGATGTCCCACCCCTTCCTGTGTGGCCCGGGGTCACTTCAAAAATTTCCAAAGTGGCCCTTGGCAAAAAATTATTGCCACACCTCACATCACATCACACTGGTGGCTCATGGTCCTCTTGTGATCAACCCACACAACCAGGTCTCTCCTCTGCTGCTTTCAAAGTGCAGACAAATCCCCATCTTACAGCAGAAATTCTTTATTATTAGCCCCTACATACGTGACTTTGCACTTTATAAAACTGAATTTCATCATTTCTTTCAAGGTCATCCAGATCTTCCTGTGTAATAATCCAATCTTCCTCTATACTGATGACTTTCAACCTTATAATCAGCAAATTTCATTAGCACATGCCTTATTCTTGGACCAAGGTCATTAAGATAAGCATTGATTAAGATGGGTCCTAAAACCAATCCTTGAGAAACTCCCTTTGTAACCATCCTCCAGTTCAACAGTTCACCATTCACTATCACCGGTTTGCTTTCTCTTCAAACTAGTGACCATCAACCTTACTATGGTTTGTACTGATACCCATCTTCTCTAATTCAAGTACTGTAATGCCTCCAGATGAGAAGGCATTACAGTATTTATTAAATCTTTATCAAATGTTTTAGCAAAGCCTGTTTACTTCCCTCAGCTAAAAACCACCCAGTTATTACCTCAAAGAAAGAAATCAGGTTACTGTGGCATGAGTTACCTCCAATGAGCAACCCATCTTGCATAAAATATAGGGTTGCCAGTTTTCTTGTCTTACACAACCCCTTCTCCTAGGTCCTGTCCCCTGCTTGCTCCATCCCCCAATCTACCTTGTTTGCTCTCCTCCACCAGCCTGGGGCACGGGAAGGAATTGAGGGCATCATCTGAGGCGCAGTCTCTGGGGTAGGCTTGGGGGAGGGAGGTTAGGAATTTATGGTGCAGGAAGGGGCTCAGGATTATGGTAGGGAATTGGGGTGCAGTAGGATTCAGGAGTAGGTGCTTATCCTGATTCCAGGAAGCAGCTATCAGGTCCCTGAAGCCCCTAGGCACAGGGAAGCTTCAGTTGCACACCTCGGTGCCTCACATTTGCAGGCACATCTACAGCTCCCATTCATTGCAGTTCCTGGCTAATGAAAGCTGCAAAGCCAGCACTCTGGGCACTGTGCTAGGGTTGCCAGGTGTCCGGTATTTTCGCCTCCTGTCCAGTAAAAAACTTCAGAAAATACCAGACCCCTAAGATGTCCAGTATTTTTTGATTTTTTTTTTCCCCTGGCCAGGAGGTGAAAATGCCAGGTACCTGGCAACCCTATAAACACTCAGCACCAGGCTTCCCCCCTTCCCCAAATCTCCCATGGCCCCCAACACCCCCAGCCCCCTGACCCCATGCTTACCCAGTTTCATAAGGCTACCGGCACAGAATGGCTGCCAGCAAAAAGACCAAGGGGAAGCAATGACTCCCCTGGGTCTTACTGCTCAACATCTCCCCTGTTCCTATCCCTGCATTCACTCTTAAAGGGGACATGCTGTCTTAATGGTGTTTTATTTTAATTTTTTTTTTTTTTTTTTTGCTCAACAACTTTGGTCTCCCCCCCCTTTTTTTTTCTTCAACAGAATTTTTTCCCAGTGCTTTTTTTGGGGGGAAGGGTGTTCAGTATTTTTGTTTCAACCATCTGGCAACCCTACACGGCTCCCCCCACGACAGCGCCACTGCCCGTTGGCTCGGGAGCATGACCACTGGGCACTGCAAGAGTGGCATCTATAGGCCAGAGTGCAGCATGTGGACAAAGCCACCCTGTGCCAAGGGGTCACAGGGACCTGGCGTCCCCTTCTGAGAGCTGCGCGGTGCCGAGGCAGGTAGAGAGCCTGTCCCAGGCCGTGCTGCCAATGGGACTTCCAATGTCCGCTCAGTCAGTCAGTCGGACGCCAGGGTCCCTTGGAGTTCTAGCGCACCGCCCAACACCTCGTAACCCCCTTACTCCTTGAATTTAATTAACCCGGAGGGCGGGGAGTCACGTGGCTGTCTCTGCAGCGGGCCAATGGGGCTGCACAGCCAGAGAGCTCCCCGCACGAAAGAGGCTGCCCTGAAGCGGCGCTCGCGCCAGGGCCCTGGCTGAGGCAGCGGGAGATGGGGAGGGGCTCGGGCCCTGGAGCCGCGGAAGGACACCAGCCTCCCCCGGGGCTCGCCGACTGGGGAGCGACCGTTCCCACTTTTCCGCGGGGCCTTTTCTAGCCTCTCTCGTAGGGCGGGACGAGGGGAGGGCCCCAAAGCGTCTCTTGTCCAATGGGAACGAAGCTCTGGAGCCGAGCCCGCCAATCAGAGCCCGGCTTGTTGGGCGGTGACGATATTCAAACAAAAAGCGCGGCGCGACGCGTCCTCTGCTGCCCGGTCTGAATCTCTGGCCTCGGTGCAGCGGCCTCGCAGCATCCCGGCTGCCGGCGGTGAGTGCGGCTCCCCAGGGGTCTTGCTGCCCGCCGGGACAGCGCGGGGCGGGAGAGTGACTGCCGGGGCGAGTGTTTCTGAGGGCAGAGGGGCCGGAGCGAGGCCTGTCCCCGCCCGCCCGCGCACGCTCCCCACGGCCTGGCTGGCCCTTTCTTCGTTCCCGTCGCCAGCCGCTCGGAGGGGCTGCGAGCCTCCCGTGCAGCCCCTTGCGGATCAGAGCCCCAATCCCGCCTCCCCCCCGCAGGAGCCTGGCGCTGGGCTTCAACTCGCCCGTTGTCGCAAGCCCCAGGCGTGGCAGCCTCCTTGTGTTCTGCATAAGCACCCCCGGCTCCCAGAGCTCGCCTTGCGACTGGGTGGTTTGTAACGTACGCCCGTGAAGTCAGGCCTGCATCTGGCTTCCCAGGAAGCCTGTGATGTAGGGCCAGGCCTTGGGCCTCCCTGGCCTGGATCTGTGCCGCCCATCCCACTGTACAGATCGCAGTCCTGCTCTTTGTTACTTGCCTTGTGTAGTTAGTCCGTGGGAACCCTAACCCTGGTGTGCCATCCTGTACCCATGCAGAACAAAAGCAGAAGGCTCTTAACTGTAGCATATGATCCCTTGGCTATTCTGAGCCTAGATAGTTAAAGGCCGTATCTCTACTGGATAATCCTTTTACATTGTGCCCAGAAACACAGGGTTTTTTTGACAGGAAAAGCAGTATAATAGGCTTTGTTCTGCTGTGTGTGGTGTGCCTGTAACTCTTGGTGGGAACTCATCATCAGAGACACAGACATCTGCATATGTGGCACACATTGGTAAATAGGTTGAGAACCTCTGCTTTAGAAAATAGTTGATGACCGCAACCAGAAATCCTATTGGCTTGGGACTGTCAAGCTCGAGGCAGGTGATTTGGTATAATAAGGGCTGAAAAATACTCCCACTGTTAACAGTAGTTTCTGAAGGAAAATGTATACAGGACAGTGTCATCCTTTCTTATAACTGGTATCTGCTGCTACCCTTTGTTAATTCATCACCAAAACAATAACATCTGCTTGCACTATTGTAGTTTTTACTAGTATCAGTTGATATCCCTGATCTACACCACAATGAGAGGGCTTTTCCCAATAAGACTAAGTATATGCCCATTTTCTTTCCACCTTCTTCAAGGCAGGATGCTTTCCTGGGTTAAAGAACTGCACCTGCCTAAAGCGATATGATTTTAAAGATACCACATATCCACTCTTCACCCTCTCACCTTTCTCACTGTTAGGCTATGTCTACATTGTGCTTTCTTGTGCAAGAAGATATGCAAATGAAGTGTGGCAGCGAATATTGCTGTGCCTCATTTACATACCTAATGAGCCACCTTTGCATACCCTAATGAGCCACCATTTTTGTGCAAGGGGTTTTTGCGCAAGAAGGAGCAGTCTACACTGCTCTTTCTTGGGCAACAAACCCCTCTTGCGCAAGAGCTGTTCTGCCGCTTATTTTCGCTGCACCTCATTTGATTATCTTCTTGCTCAAGAAAGCGCAATGTAGACGTAGCTGAAGGCTGTGTCTACACTGGCGCGTTCTTGTGCGAAAACAGCCGCTCTTGAGCAAAATCATGCCGCCTGTCTACACTGGCCGCACATTCTTGCGCAAGTAAACTGACGTTGTACTGTAGAAAATCAGGGCTTTTTGGGCGAGAACTCTGACGCTCCCTCTCAGGAAGAAGCCCTCTTGCGCAAGAGCTCTTCCAGAAGAGGCCAGTGTAGACAGGCAACATGAATTTCTTGCGCAAGAAGTCCCTATGGTTAAAATGGCCATCAGAGCTTTCTTGTGCAAGAGAGCGTCTACACTGCCATGCATGTAGAATAGTGATAAAGATGCAGCCGTGTTAGTCTGGTCTAGCTGAAACAAAAGATAGGACTATGCAGCGCTTTAAAGTGCCATCTTGTTAGTCTTTAAAGTGCTGCATAGTCCTGTCTTTTGTTTCAGCTACACTGCCATGGATGCTCTTGTGCAAAGGCACATGCCAGCGTAGACGCTCTCTTGTGGAAGAGTTTTTGCACAAGAACTCTTCCACAAAAGAGTTCTTGCGCAAGAAGCTGCCAGTGTAGATGTAGCCTTAGTGAAAACATCTTTGCCACATGAAGGCAAGTTATAGGTAGTTTTCTTGTACAAGGCTATCATACATATTGGTCTTCTAAGATGTTGGAAGCTTAACTTGAGCATAACAGCCCTTTCCTTGAGACCATGTCTAACTTTCCTAATGTCACAGTTGCAGTTGGGAAGGGCAGTTGAGTGAAGGTTTGAGTGGATGGAGGCACATGGTAGGGTATTCTCTATGAAGGAACATCAATTCTGAAACTTGCTTTCCACCCTGGCCATCTGATTAATGCTAGGTTTTAGCCCTTTGAGATTCTGAAAGGTCCATTTATTTTCCCATACTTTTAGGACAAGGGTGAGTTGCAAGCTATTAAGTGGCCAGATGTAGGAGGTTTTCCTTGTGTTCCGTTTTTTGATAGACTGATTTGAATTGGCAAATTACTGTATGGAAGTTTTATTTTTTAATTTTAATTAGTAATTAACTGTGCTTAGAACTTGGAACAGGCACATCTTAAACAAAACAAATGTTGAGCAGACAAGGGTGCTTGCAGTTCTTATTGCTTGTTATTCATAAGTTAACAGTGTGCATGTTGTTCATTACCTTCTAGAGCAGAGGTGGGTAATAAGCAGCCTGCGGGCTGGATGTGATTCCCCAGATGCTTTATTGACCGGAGTGTCCGCAGGTATGGCCGCTCACAACTCCCATTGCTATGGTTCCCGGCCAGTGGGAGCTGCTGGAAGTGGTGGCCCAGGGGCTAACCTGTGAGAACCGCGTTTGGCCCGCAGGCTGCTTATTGCTTACCCCATTCTAGGGTTTCTCCTTTCTTTTTGCCTTACTTTCTATGTTGTATGAGGTTGTTGATGTTCTGTTACTTTATTTTTTGTATTACTTGTAATAGTCGGGATCAAGGTGCCATTGTGCTAACTGCTGAACAAGAGCACAGTAGAACAGCCCTTCTGAAATACTCAAAATATAATTTGACACAGCATGTAACGGTGGCCATAGAAAGGAGAGGAGAAAAGAATGAAAGTGTATACTGCATCTTGCAGACTGAATTGCAGTTCTAAAAAATGCATTTTGGTTTTTGAAAGAGATTATTAAAACCACTTGAGTGTATATATATATTTTTACTTGAATTACCCATGTAAACATTGGTTAAAACAGTTCACTGGCTAAACAATTATAATGGTTTCATTTAACTGTTAACTGAAGTCACTCCCAGGCTGTGGGGCATGGGCTGCTCCAGGTCAGCCTGCCTGCTGCAGATGTGGCTGGGGTTGCTCCAGTGTAGTCAAGGCCAGGCCTCTGGCCGAGCACAGTTGGGGCTCCTCTTAGGGATGTTAATGGGTAATTGGTTACTCAGTATTCCGGAAGAAGCTGGAGGGCTGCTCCAGCCCCGCTGGGCTTCCGTGTAGATCTACCAGAAGCAGCAGTCTTGTGTGGAAGCAGCAGTGGCTCCAGAAACGTCTCTTTCAGCCTGCCCACCCCATTTAATCACTTAGCTCATTAAACTTAAAGTTTAACCGGTTAACCAATTAAACAGGATTTTACATCCTTAGTCTCTGGTTGGTTGGCCTGATGTGACTGAGGCTAGATCCAGCTTGCACCTTAGCAGGAGCCTTGGAGCAGGCATCCTGTCCCAGTACACTGCTCAGAGCAGCTGGCTGCAGGGGTCATGTGTGTGTCTGAGTGCCACCACAAGCCGGGGCAGAAGGAAGGAAGAAAGGGAGAGACTTTGCAGAGCCATATCCCCGGTGCAATCTTGCTGCTCCCATTGGCTGGAAGCCAGCCAATGGGAGCTGCCTATTTGTAGGACAGGCAGCATGCAAAGTACACCCCCCCCCTTTTCCCCCTGCTCGGAGTGGCATGTGGGGGGCATAGAAGGGTGGGAGCCTGCCCGAGGGATCTGCTGGACTGCTGTCCAGGAGCAACCTAGGCAAGCACCTCCTGACTAAAGATGTTAAATTGTGTTTAATCAGTTAATTGAGTAGTTGATGGAATTTCTATTGACTACTTAATTAGTCGATAAGGAGGGAAACTGCAGAGTTGCAGAGGGGTTAGCTCCCGGCACTGGGAGCTAACTCCACAGCAGCTCTGCCTTTTAAACGTATTAAGAGCTGCCTGGCTCTTACTACATTTAACAAGCAGAGGTGCAGCAGGGGACTGGGCGTGAGCCAGGACTCAGCTGTCCTGACTTGTGCTCGGTGCCCCGCTGAGCCTCTGCTTCCCCTGTCCCCCCTCCCCCCCCCTTGGGCAGAGACAGTGCTGGGGGGAACCAGTTTTTAAGCCTGCTCCCCACCCTTGCTGCCTCTGATAGAGGTAGTAAGGGCGGGAGAGAAGTGATTAGTTGAGTAGTGACTTGACTACCTGATAAGTCTAGGCTTATTGGGTAGTTGACTACTCAACTCGTCGTTTACATCCCTACTCCCGACCAGAGCCTGCCTCTGGCATCCCAGCCCCTCTGTGGCTCCCAACTCCCTGCTCTCCTTTTGAACCCCTACTCGGGCTGTAAAATCCCAGTGTAATAGACAGGGGTGCTGACCAGCACCCAGTGACTAAGTGGTTAAACTCAGGTCGCTAGCAAAGATGTTGGCCAGGAGGCTGGGAGAACCAACTGAGAGAGTGTGTTGAGATTTGAACTGGATATAGATTTCTTGCTTGCTTTCTTTGTCGGGGAGAGAGAAATCAGGAGTTGAGAGGCACATAATGATTTAAATCCAGCCAGGACTACTCTGTCTCCAAGGAATTTGGGGCATGGGAGCAGATTGAAGAAAGAGAAAATTGGAAGTAAAAGGAAAAGTGATTCTAGTCATGTTCAGGGATTTTTTTTTTAATTTTCTGGATTGGTTTGAACTGCTCTGTGTGAATCTGTGCCTCCCCTTCCCATTTATTACCTTGCATTGTGCCCAAAGACTTTTCTCTGTGTTTTAATTTGTTTTCCTTAGTTGCTCTGTAACATCTAGCAACCAAGTATGCTTTATCAAGTTATCTTTTGTTTTGTAATAAAAATCACTTTTTTAGGTGATGATTTGATTCTTGTGTCCTGGAAGGTTTGTCTGTCTTTGTGTATCTGCATGCCTCAGACTGAGGGGTCAGTTACCAGACACTGCAGCTTGTTTTCCTCTTCTTTTTTCAAGCTCTTTTGGGGCAAAAGAACTTGGGGTATCCCAGGGGGTGGGTTCAAGTGTTCACCCCTGGTTTTAGGGATAAAAATCACTTGATGGCAGAAATTCCCAAAATTCTGTGTGGTGATTTTGAGTGGGAGTTTTTTTGGTAACCAGTGCCTGTAGAGGCAAGGTTTTTAAGCTCCCGTGGGCCCTCATCTTCTGCACTCAGAGGGCCAGTGTGGGGCACAGCCCTGACACCCAGTTAATCAGTTAACCAGTTAAATGTTAGGTTAGGTTACCCTGGCTGGAGTAGCCCATAGTCCTGCCCAAGCTCCCCACTGGGGCTGGCTGCTGGCTCCCAGCTCTGGTGCTGGGGCTTCTGCCAGCTCTCAACCCTTGTGCTAGGCCCAGGCTCCCTGAAGACAGAGGCTTCTCTGGACACTGAAGCAGTGCAAGGTCCCCGCGGACAGAGGCTGCTCCAGGGCGCATAGTCCTGCTACAGACAAGGGCTGCGCCTCCATTTGCATTTGGTGCCATCTTTCTACGGCTTCTGTGCTGTGTGCTCTGCCTCCCCCTTGTGCAGGAATGGATCCCTAGGTGTTGACAAAAATGTTGATAGGTCTCACTAGCACAGAACATCATGTGTGGCATTAATAGGACATGAGATTTCATGTGGCTTTTGTGGAGGTGATGACCACAATGGAACTCCACTTTTGGGCTCTGGGAAAAAAGTAGTGAGTGGTGGAATCACATCATCATGCGTGTCTGGGATGACGGGCATCTGCATCCACTTATGCAGAACTTTTGTATGAGGAAAGCCACTTTCATGGGATTATGTGCTGAGCTCACACCCATCCTGTAATGCAAGCACATGCAAATGAAAGCTGCTCTGCCTGTGGAAAAGCATATGGCAATCACACTGTGGAAGCTGGTTACTCCAGACAGCTTTTGCTCGGTCACCAGTCATTTCAGAATGTGAAAGTCAACCATTGGACTCATGGTAATGGAAGTGTGCAGTAACGGTGTAAGAGTTTTTCCTCAGTTAAATTCTGAACCACTCCTGGGAGCCTGCAGGGCTTGCAGTGCTGGGGGCTTGTGGATCTGGACCTTGTGGAACCAGCAGTCCCTCAGGAGCCTGCAGGCACGGTGGGGCCAGCAGCCCATGGGACTGTTAGCCTTGTAACTGAATGAATTTCAATTGGTTACATTGTTAGTGTTTTTTTTTAAATGTTACTGCCTTAGTGTGACTCTGGGAAACATGCATGAAATTGTAGATGACTTTGCATGGACAAACTGTGGTGGGGTGATAAGTGGCATGGACATTCCATTTCTGGCACCAGACCACCTCGCCCCTGCATACATTAACTAGAAGGGGTACTTCTCCACGGTTCTGCATGTGCTTGTGGATTACTGTGAGCATTTCACAGACATCTGGTCTGGAAAGATGCATAACACATGCTTGAGTCAGAACTTCGGCCTGTTCAGGAAGCTGTAAATGGGAACTTTCTTTCCAGACCCAAAGATCGCAGTGGGGGAAGTGGAAATGTGATGCTTGGAGATCCTGCCTACCGTTTAATGCTGTGGCTCATGAAATTATATGCAGGGAACCTTGACAGCAGCAATAACAGTCTGAGCAGGTGCAGAATGACTGTGCTTTTGGCCATTTGAAGGCCTTCTGGTGATATGTGCACAGGAAGCTGGACTTGGCTGATGAGAATATCCCTATGATCATTGTCGTGCTGTACCCTCTGTAATATTTGTGAAGGGAAGAGTGAAAGCTTTACTCAGGACTGGACTGCTGAGGCTCAGTGCCTGGAAGTTAAGTTTGAATAGCCTGAGACCACAGCTATTAAAGGAGCACGGTGCAGGGCTGTAAGGGTCACGTATGTCTTGAAGCAGCAATCTGATGCTGAAAGTCAGTAAAACTCGTTGCTGTGTTTGGGAGTGCAGTGGCTGCACTGCTCAGGAGTTGCTCTCACTGGTCCATGTGTTGGACTTGGTGCTAAACTGACCATAGCTTTTCTGGGGTATGCTTTCTTGCTTACTTTCATCTCTATATAAAAAAAAATTTCCTGAGGGATAACATAGTGATGTCATTCCTGAAGCAATGTCCACCTGCCTCTGGGCCTTGCCCCCAGCCTGCCTTGCTCCGTGCAGCCTAACCACAAGGCTTGGGGGCCACACTTCAGGTCTCTCCCCGAGTGAGTGGCTCCGGTGTGTGCCGGTCACCTGGGCCAGCGCGCTGTCCCAGGAGTTCCGTCTCTGCGCGCCCCCTGGAGCAGCGTCCATCTGCCTCTGGGCCCGTCCCCAGCCTGCCCAGCCCACATGCCTGCCATGCAGCTTGACTCTGTGCGACCCAGGCTCAGGCATGCTCTCCTGGGCCTGCTGTGAGCTGGGTAGGTCTTGCAAGGCTGCCCCAACAATCCCATGCAGAAAGGCTGGGCTGGGGGCAGGCTGTGGCTGCTACTGCAGTGGCCAGGCTGTGTTGCCCAGCCTGGTGGTGCTTGTGGGAGGAGGGGTACACAGCTCAACAAATTCATGGAAGGAGCCAGGGTGTGTGTAGGTGGAGAGGAAGGGAGATAGGGTGTATGTGGGGATGGGTGGTGCAGTTAAGGGGGGATGGTAGGGATGAGGGGGATATAGGAATGGAGGCAGGGGGAATGGGCAGTGTGGTGGTGGGGAGTGGCTAGGGAAGGATGGGGGTGTAGGAATGGAAGAAGGTGGTGGGGGTATGGGTAGGCAGTATGGGGTGGGGTTGGGGAGGGGTTAGGGAGGATGAGTTAGTTGTAGGAATGGAGGTGGGGGTAGGGATGGAAGGAGAGGGATAGGCAGTGTGGGGTAGGGAAGGGTTAGGGAGGATGGTGAGTGCAGGAATGGAGGCAGGAGGGGTCAAACTGAAGTATGGGGATGGGAGGGAGAGCTGGGTTGCCCTGGCTGGTGGCCAGGGCGGGGGACTGCCACGCCTCGGCCCAGCCCTCCCTGGCGACTGGGAGGAGATCTCAGGCTACCTATCCTTAGAAACAGGGGGATTGGTGAGCATAGCCAGCAGGATACACATGAATTTCATTTATCAAACACAAAAAATAAATGTAGGACACCCGTGAAGAATGATACAAAAACATTTGCACTATGACAGACAGACAGACAGACAGACAGAGAGGGGAGGGGAGGCATGGCTGGAGAATTTCACAGGTGTGTATATATGTCAACGGTTCGTATGCAACCTTGCCATCTGATGAGCTGCAGAAGGGGGTCTGTAGTACATCAGGGCTAAGCTACATGCAGATTGGCGTTGAGTGCATCAGCAACCTATGGGAGTCTGCAAGGGTAGAGGTTGGGCAGGCAGGCATGGAGTGCGGTGCATGGTTCCCAGGTTCAGAGAGGTACCCAAATTGTGTTGGCAGAGACGGAGGGGTGTACTGGAGAAAGTTTAGGAACACCAGCTGAAGAAGGGGCTGGTTGCACAGCTGCTCTGTCTGCAGGGGCCTAGCAGGCTTCCAACATGTTAGCTTGCTGCTCTGTAATGCTTAGGAGTCACTGCATGCTCTTTCCACTCCCTCCTGTCACTGTCCTTCCATTCCTTCAATTCCTTGTGTTTGGCATCTGTATGACTCAGGATGTCTTGCAAAAACTCCTCTCTAGTCTTTCTTGGGTGTTGTGCTGGAGTTAAAGCTTCCTGAGACTGGCATTCCAAGGCCAGCTCTATCAAGGATAAAATTGCAAGATGTTGCATTGCAGAAGGCCCGTTGTTAAGATAAAAAACAGCATTGCCCCGACCCCTTTGAAAGACTTGCACTGTCCACATTAGGGATGTAAGTGACTAGTTGACTATCTGATAAGCAAAAGCTTATCAGATAGTCAACTAGTCCCTCGACTAGTCACTCCCCCCCACTTGCTACCTCTATCAGAGGCAGCAAGGGTAGGGAGCAGGAGCAGGAGCAGGAGCTGGAGCTGGGGGGAGCTGGCTTAAAGGGCGGTAGTGGAATCAGCTGACTCCCGGTTCACGCACAGTCCCAGATGCTTCGCCTCTGCTTTTTAAATGTATTAAGAGCCTGCTCCTGGACTTTACCCAGAAGCCTGTCTGACCTTGAGGACTCCTATTCCTCTCGTGTCAAGAGTCCTTGTGATATTGATAAGGCTGGGCTCCGGATTTCTAGGGGGCTTGATCCAGGGTTGTGGTCAAATAATACAGAGGGTAGGTGTCCCCCCTAGATGCTTCCTTGAACATTACATATATATACATATGATCATTACGTACAATTCAAATCAAATGCAAATTATTAAACCACTACTAATGAAGGATGCTTCTCCCCAGCATTGTCCCTCATGTCAGGGTTATGACTTCCCTCCAAGTTCGCCCTGCAAGGCCTCTTGGCAGGTGGCATCTCCCTTGCTTTTCCCAGCTGCTTTCCACACTTGGCACTGGACTTCAGCTCCAGCTCCACTCTGTCTAAGCCCTGCTACTGTTCTGCCTCCACTTAACTTTGCTCTCTGGGCTGCTTCTCTCTGGTCTTGACTGCAGTGTTTCTGGTTCCAGCTTACCTTGAGCTCCTGTTTTCCTCTTAGCTCATCCCTGCTCTGGGTCAGGCAGCTCCAGTTCACGTGGATGACGGAACCCTGGTACAGGTTAGATGTTCTTGGTCTGGCACCCTTAGGACCTGACCGGTTCGAAATGAGGGAGCTTGTCAGACTAGGGAAGGTCAATTCTGTCCTTCAGCTGATAGATTCTGGTCTCCCAGGGTCCATCAGCAGACCTGGCAGAGCTCCCCTCCTGGCCGCAGGGCTCCTCTGCTGCCAAGCTCCTGGCTCTGGGCCAGCACCGGGGCTGCTGGAGCTTCTACTGCCTCAGAGCTGCCACCACCCTAGGACTTGCTGGACCAGAGAGGTTTAACCTGTACTGAGAAATGGCCAGCCAAAACCCCCACTAAGTTCCAGTCAGGGGCCAACAGTCCCCTTACATTTGCAACATCTCAGAAATGACTGTTTTAAACTTATTTGGCAGGGAGCATGCCTTTTTTTACATTTATCTTAGGCCGTAGTTAAAACTCTGTACATTTTGTAAATTTAGAAGAAGTCACAAGACTATTTTCCAAGAGACAAGGAAGAAAATTAACAATCAGAATGTAATTTTGGAAGCTCTGCCAGGAATATTCTAAAATTAGAAAAACTATTGTCTACTGCAGAACATTTTTGTACTGCTAGTCAAATGAGTACATGTGAGGATGGATTGCCTCTTTCCTGCACCTTATAGTAGTCTGTAAAACATCATAAAAGCATTGTAAAGCCAGGACTCATCAGAACCTTTGCAGCCAAATACTTTGAAGTGTGTGTGTGTGGCTTTTAAAAAAATATTTGTATATGTGTTTATTTCACCTAAGGGCATTATTTCTCTTTTTTTATTAGCATTTTCAGGTAGCATTCAAAGGAAATGTACTATTGAGTCAAATCCACCAAAGAATAAATTGTCCTGGAAATTTCAAACTGCTGTTACTGAACAGCATTACCCACCCTGCATTGAAAGAATGTTCTTAAGTACTTATTAGAGGGCAAAGCCCCCTGCTTGCTGCACTTGCCAACCTTCCTGTTGCGGGGGCGTAGGAACCCCGGTTCTCCCCCTCCCCAGCCACTGGGGAGGGCTGGGCTGTGGCCACGCCAGTCCAGCACCCCTTCTCCCTCTCCCTGCCACAACAGCCTGGCTCCCCTCCTCATCCCCTCTGCCAGCCAGGGCCCTCCCCATCCCCCACCACGGTCTCACTGTAACTCCAGCAGCCAGGCAGCAGCATGCAGCAGGCCCAGCTCCCGCGATTCTCTCCTCCTCCCCATGGGAAAGAGCTGGGCTTTCCTGCTGGGAGAGTACCGCTGGGAGGGGCCGGGCCTGAGCCACACTGGGCCCTGGGCCTGGCTTTCCCTTTGGCTGCTGGGAAGGGGAAGGAAGGGCCCTGAGAAGGGTTAGGCTGGGGGTGGGTGGGGCATGTTCCTGTGGAGCTCAGAATGACGTGATGACATCACTCTGTCGTCCCACCGGAAAAACTTTTTTATAGGTTTAGTAAGATTTGTGTATATGTAGAGAAAAAGTAATGCTGAATTACTAGGTTATAGATATCATTAACAAACAAGTAAAAATAATTAGGTTCAAGAGTATAATTAAAATTGCATTCATTACAGAAGTTCTTAAATTTTGCTCAGGTAGGTATCTCAAACAGATATGGAATGGTCTTGATCTCCAAAACGTACAAAAGGAAACTTCTCAAGCTTTTCTAATGGCTATCTGCTACAGAAGCTTATACTTGAACCTGGATTGCAACAGAACTCTGCAATAGTTATCCTGTCTTTTATCTCTGTATCTAGAAATGGAGGAGGAGGATTTAAGTGAAAGAGGACTGACAATTGCTTCAATCATGAATCGAGTCAGAGACCTGAAAAATAAATATAAAAATGAAGACAATGTTACTGATGAGCTTAATTCTACTAAAATCTCAGCTGATACAACCGGTATGTTTTTATGTTAATCTGTATTTTCACACTTACTGCAATTGATGCAAAAGCCAGTTAGTCTGAGAAATATTAAACATGGTTATTCATTTCAGTATTTTATTTTTGCAGTCTTTTTAAAACTAATGAGATGTCCAAAACAAGTCACAAATTTCAGCTCCTCCTGATAATGCTGATTTAAAGCCTTTCTTTCAGTATCTGCTTCTTTTCCTTTTTAGTGTTCAGGGGTGTGTGTGTGGGGGAGGGGGGGGGGTAAACTTCATAACCATAAATCTAAGAAGGTATTTAGTTGTTGTTGCTCTTTCTTAGATAACTCTGGCACAGTTAATCAAATTATGATGACTGCAAATAATCCAGAAGACTGGCTGAGTTTCTTGCTTAAATTGGAAAAAAAGGGTATATCTCCAACGGATATTAGTCTGTTGAATAGATTGATTGGTCGTTACAGTCAAGCAGTTGCTGCACTACCTGCAGAAAAACACAGCCAAAATGAGAATTATGCCCGGATCCTAGTGAGATTCGCTGAATTGAAAGCGTAAGTATTATCTACTGTATATATTTTAGAGAATTTGTCTATTTGATCAAGAACTCTTCCTAAATGGTAAGAGCGAGGACCACCAAATTCGGTATACAGCTTCCTCTTATCATAACTTAAAGCAACATAAGGGCTTGGTTGTGCCTAGAATGGGATTGCTTCTTATAAAATCAAACACAGAAGACGGAATCACCAAATCAAGTTCAGATCTCAAAATTAGCATAAATAAGTGAATGTTGAAAGAGAGTAAACCAAGATGAGCTAGAAAAATAGGATGAACCTGGAATAGGATTTATTCTCAATAAAATTTACAGAAAAGAGAAAACAGAGAAATTTGCAATGGGGATTTGTTTTGGCACGGCTAAATAGATATAAATAAGATTTTATAGGGCTGAAGAAAAATACACTTGATGAGTTTCCATTTTAAACAAATTACTAACATTAACTTAATTAAAATAACACTTTTTCCCCCCAAAATACAATCATTTCAATAAAGCATGTACATATTCCTTTTATTTCCTTCCCCAAAATTAGTTAGGGACTCGTGCAATTTCAGATAAATCTGCTAGTTTCCTATAAAAACTCCAAAACAGGACTTATGAATTTTCTAATAGCAACATAGACACACAGCAAAAGTCTGTCTTGCTTTTAGGGCAGTGAAATTCGCATATTAACATTCATGCTACTTAATTTGTATGTAGAAGGTATCTAGGACCATTAGTCACTTGTCTTGCACAAGCAGTAAACTATCTAATGTAAGCCCATTTACAGTGAAGTGGGATGGATTGGTTTTTAAATCAAAGCAATTGATCTAAATCACTTTTAAATCACCAAGAAAAAAACATTGATTTTATATCAAGTTTCCAACTGACACGTCACATATTTCTTAAATAATGGTGGAAATCTGATCACTAAAACATTAACTTACAATTTAGTACAGCATTTTTTAATATCTGAAGGGTTACTTTGTGTAATTTTTGTAGATAACTTGATTTTCATTAATTCAGGAAATATTACATAATACTCATTACCTTTGTCAGGCTGCAGATGCAGCAGTAGTACATTAGGAATGGTAAGAACTAAATCTCACACACAAATACAATAGCACACATATTTTATTGAACTAAATCTTAAATGTTATATAAATTTTTGCTGTGATTACAAATGTAAGTCTCCTGAGTTGCTTGTTGAAGGCTTTAAACACTTTAAAAAAATTTCAAGCTTTATTAACTCTGAGAGATCCTCAGAATATTAAATATATGGTGCCCTTAAAATGTCTACAACTAGCTCTCATTTTCCCCACTCCCACTGTCATTTTGATTCATAGACTGAAATAGAAATACAAGTTTTCAACTTCCAATTATTTCTTAGATTTGTGTGAATAATACCAAATGATGAAACTGTTCTCTCTGTGCCTGCAGAGGAAGCTTCTGTTGTGAAAAGTTGGCTTAGCAACGGAAGGAATTCGGTTTCAAGGTGCCAGGCTAATGATTCCCACCAATTCATGGGAGTGACTTTATTCAAAACATCATCAGTAAACATGTACTCATTGTATGGTTTCACTCAAAACCTGAAATTTATTATGCCTATTATAACTGAGTGATTTTTGAGATGACCATGCCATGCCATGGCAGCAGCAGCATCTTCAGAAGTTAGGCATCTACCTTTATATCTGGGGTTAAGAATGTTCATAAGAAAATGACTTGTAGCTAATGTTTGATCTATTCACTTCTTTATTGCCTGTAATTTAACTTTTTGATAAGGTATTTCTTTTGCCAATGTCTTGAAATGCCTTCCATATTTTGACAGCATCAACAAGGCTGCAGCAATTTCTCTGAAGTTTAAGGCTGCGGATAATAGGTTTTAGTATACTGAGCATTCCTCTGCATTCTTCTTTAGTCCAGTGTTAGATGCAAGTATCTCATCCAAAGTATCCATTTAATCATGGTTTTCTTAATAAAGTTTGAGGATAGGCCAATTCTTAATAAATACAAGACAGTCAACCACAGAATTCCATTAAATATTTTGAGGGCGAATTGGTTTGAATCCTCCTCCTCTCCTTAGTGACTCCTGAAGCAAAACTGGTGTTTCGGAACTATTTTGTGACTTCAAGAAAAAACATACATACATCTTTGGCTAGAATCGTGGCCACCAACCAGTCAATCGCGATTGAGGGCTCGACCAGTCGATCACGAGACGTTCGGGGCCCCCCCCCTCCGATTTCTCCCCACCCCCAAGAAGCCACACTACCTCCCTCCAGCAACAATGGAGGGTTCCGGTTTCCTGAGGGGGGGGACAGAAGTCTGGCAGCTGCGCGCCACTTCCAGGGGATCCGGAAGTGCCCTGGCTGCTCCCCCCTCCCCCAGGTCTGTGGTGTGGTGGGCTGGGAACTTGTAGGGAGTCCCCAGAGGAGGCACGCGCTGGGGCTCTAACCCCCTCGGGGGGGGGGGGTCGTTGTCCCCGGAGGAAGCGCGTGCCGGGGCTTTCCCTCTTCTGCGGGGGGGGAGGAGGGGGAGTCTTCCCCAGAGGAGGCGTGCGCTGGGCTTTAGCCTCCTCTGCGGGGGGGAGGGGATGAGTCATCCCTGGAGGAGGCGCGTGCCAGGGCTTTTCCTCCTCTGCGGGAGGGGGAGGGGGGAGTGCAGGGAAGTCATGAGTTGTCCCTGTCCCCTGCCCCAGCACCCACTAGCACCCTTCCCAGTACCATGTCCCCTGCTCCTACCGGCACAGTTGGGGCCACATTAGTGAGGCTTGGGGTGTTTTTAGAGGAGTTATTGCATCTCACTTTTGTGGCCCCAACTGACTTTTCTGTGGGTCAGTGACCCTGACTCAAAGAAGGTTCCCTGCCCTTCTCATAAATAAAGACAATGCAGAAACTTTTTGTGTTTGTCATAGTATTTTATTTAAAAATGAAGCATGGCCAACAAGCCCCCAATTGGGGCCAAGCCCCCATCTGGCTGCAGCATCATAACACTCCTGCACACACCCCCCCCAGATGCTAGATCTGAGCCTATCTTACACTGGAACCCCCTGCCCTGAGCCCCTGACATACCCCAACCCAAATTCCTAAACCCTCACATCCACAAGCCTGTGGCTTGCTTAGTACCCCAACCCTAAATCTGACCTCAACACTGCCCGGCCTGGAGTCCCCTCCCCGAGCCAGTGTCCCCTTCTCCACCTCCTGCATCCAGATTTCCTCCCAGACCTTGCACCTCTTACCCCTTCCCACCCCCAAATCCCTCATTCTCACCCCAGAGCCTACACACCCTGTCTCAACCCAGCGAGGGTATGGCTAGACTGCAGGAGTTTTTCAGGATTCCGGAGATATCCCAGAAAAACTCTTCTGCATCCAGGGATGCGTTTGTTCTTCCGCTTCTTTTAGTGGAAGAGCAAACATGCTCTTTCGGTCACCCCTGTATTCCTCTTTCCATGAGGAATAAAGAGGCTTCCAAAAGAAGGTTTTTTTTCCTGACAGTTTAGACAGGCCAAATGTTGGAAAAACCTCTTCCTACAGAAGAATTGGGGGGGGAAAAAAAAAAAAAAGCAGCAGTATAAGGGTTGGGGATAGCAAGTGATGGAGAGGAGGAGAATAGAGAGGGCGGGGCTTCAAGGAAGGGGCGGGACAGTAGATCTTGGCTTGTTCTGTCATTTAAAAAGTGATCTTTGGGTGTAAAAAGGTTGGAGAACACTGGGAGAGATGATGTATTAAATGGGCACTACAGCCATACATTAAGGAGCATACTTGCATTTCTTTTTCTGAATATCTTCTCTTTGCCATGATTGCAGCATTGTCTGTGACAAAATTGCATATGTGACAGGTGAATTTTTGTTCAGTTTATTATAGCTTTCACTACCATTCCTTTTAAATATGCTGTTTTGTGGGCACTTCCTGATGTATCTCTTGTTTCTGAAAGAGATGCAACCCTATCTTTCTTTATTACTCAGGCACATATTCTTTGATCATTGTGTACGTTATTCCACCCATCAAGTCTTAAAATGACAGATTTTCACTCAGTATTTCTTACACCCTGTTCAAGTTTATTCTCCTATACTATATCTAACAGGGACGTGAAAGTGTAAACATGTACATGGTTAAATGATGAGCCCAAGCTCGTCGTTTAACCTTCACAGTTACAAGCAGCCATAGTTCTTGCTAACGTGCATGCCTGCCCAGCCACGCACAAAAAATTCTTCATCTGCCCACTTACTTTGCAGAGCTGTGCAGCAGCACTCATCTTCCTGCTGGAAGGTGAGTGGCACAGCAGGCGTCTACTCCCGGCCGGGGCCAGCTGAGGTGGCACGGTGGTGCAGCAGCGGCTGGGCTCTGCTCCAGTGACCAGGGCTGGGACCTGTCGCTTGGCAGGGGGGTCTTGGCCTGCTCCAGGGGTCCTGCTCAGGAGGCCAGCTTGGGGGTTTGGTGTAAGGATGTTAAATATCGGTTAATTTAGTAGTTGAGTAGTCGATGGAATTTCCACTGACTAGTTGATAGGCACTTCCGCATTCCTCCTCCTGGGGGGGGGCCTCTTGTACATTTCAAAGGAGGAATGTGGAACTCCATGTGTAGTCTGGGGCCAGTGGGAAGTCCCACTGACTCCGGGCTGCACGTGGGTGCCAGCTTCGAAATATGCAACAGTCCCCAGCAGGGGTTCTTGTGCATTTCAAAGTGGAAGCGCCCTCATGGAGCCAGGGTCAGTGGGGGACTCACAGTCCCCTGCTGACCCCGGGCTCCATGTTGCGTTGCTGATTTGAAATGCCATGCTGAGCCCGGGTCAGCTGGGTCCTCAGCTGACTCTGGGTTCTACCTGTTGCTGCCGCTTTGAAGTACCCCTTCTTCCCTCCTGCTTTGCTGGAGCTATCTGATAGAGGCAGCAAAGTGGGAAGGATCAACTAGTCAACTGATTATCCAATAAGCAAATGCTTATCGGATAGTCGACTGGTCCTTAACATCCTGAATTCGGTGGTCTGTTTGGAGGACCTGGGGACCTGCTTGGGTGGCTGGGGCTTTCTGGGGGGCCTGCTTGGAGGCTGGGGGCTGCTTGGCGGGGAGGGGACAGGGCCATGCGGTGGTGGACTGGGGCATGGGGGGGAGGGGAGGGCTGCTCTGGTGGCTGGGGACAGCTCCAGCCCTAGCTGTTTCCCTTGGTTGAAGCTGTGTTCAGGGCCGCAAAGTGCCTTCCCATCTTCTTCCTGGGCTGGGTGCGTGGCAGCTGCCCAAAGCTGGAGCTGGGTTGTGGGGCAGCTGCTCCTGGGGTTGGGGCCCCCTGCGCCTCTCTTCCCTCTTCCCCCCCCCCACACACTTCTTTTGTCCCTCAGAGCCTCTGTCCCCCCACCTGCTCCCCACATATCACTACTCCAGCGCCACTCAGCAACTCCCTGCAAACCCTGGGGAGCAGCGCCACTGGTGGGTGCCACAGTGGCAGATGTCCAAACAAGCAAGTGTGACTTCATTGTTGGTGCACAAGACAAAACTCACTCTGCTGATGGATGGAAGATCTTAGAGGGAACGCTGCAAGCAGCCCCTTATCTCCTGCTCTGTGTCAGAAGTAGCAGCACAGGGGTGGGTGGGCAGGCAACTTCCCCCCGCCCCGACCCCCATTCTGTGTGTAAACGTCACCGAAATAAACGTATTTTAACATCTCTAATATCTAGTGACTTTCCACCAATATCTGCTCTACCAGATGTAATCTGGTCTTAAGGACTCAGCCATGTTAATGAAGGTTTTAATTGTTAACAATGTGAAAAGGAGAATTTGTAGCAAAATGAACCAAGCAATTTTTCAATCTATGGTATCTTCTTGCTATTTGCCTTTCTTTACTACAAACTCATCCATGTTGTGCAGTCTGACGATTAAGAGGTGTTGTTTCAGGCTTCCTGCGTGTACCGATTCCTGCCTGCTCCCCTTACCCTCCCTGCTGCTGTGTATCAGAAGAGGTGAGGGGGCAGGTGGCGCTGCGGTGCTTAAAAGCTGGCTCCTCCCAAGCACTGTCTCCTGTCTGCCCTCCCACACTGCTGCCTCTGTGGGAAGCGGCAGGGGAGTAGGTGGTTGCACGGGAGCCAGCTCGCACTGGGATACAGAGGCAGAAAGGGATGTGTGTTCATGTAGTCGTTTGAATTAAGCCCCGATTTATCAGTGAATCATTTAAACAGCTATAAACTAACATCCATACTTCACATATATTAATGGCTGTTGATAGAGAGGGCTGTGATCAATTGTCTGCCATATTCACTGAAGTTAAGCCAGAAAGTAATGAGCTGAATTTGTAGCAATGGAATCTAAGTTTTTTGGCTCCTGCCTCAGCACAGGGGGCATTGATGTCCAGCTAACTAGTTTATAGTTACTTAGGTAACTTGTCTATTTTGAATACTGGCACATTAGCACTTTTCCAGTGTTCTGGAGTTTCTTTTGTGTAAATTCGAGATTAAAAATCCAATATGCTTGGTCACAAGTCATGCAAGATTGCCAATTTAAAAATATTTACTGCTAGTATATGTTGTCTAACATTCTTCTAGGTTACCAGTGGACTGGAAAAGTACTTCATTTTCCTCATGTGATATAAGTACTGCTTTTTCAGAATATAAAACAGAAATATTTACTAAACACTTCTGCATTTTCTGCATCATTATTAATAAATAATTTTATGATCCCCATCTAGTAACGGGCCTGTACCATTGCAGGGCTATTTTAATCCTAGTATACATAAAACCAAACAAAACTGATTCTTCTTATTGTCCTTAGCCTTAGAGGCAGCAAGGGGAGAGGGAGAGGAGGGGTATTTCAAAGCGGCAGTGACATTTGAAGCCTGGGGCCAGACCCCAGGCTCCGCATGGTGCTACTGCTTTGAAATGCTGGGTGCAGCCTGGGGCCAGCTTGGGAACTCTCTCGCTGGCTCCGGGTGCCGTGCAGCTGCACACAGCATTTCAAAACTGCAGCGCTGGGTGGAGCCCCAGATCAGCTGGAGACTCCGCCGCTGATCCTGGGCTCCGTGCTGCGCTGCTGCTTTGAAATGCCACGGGGAGCTCAACGGCAGGCTCTTTGCATCGTTTCGAAGCAGCAGCGCCTAGTGAAGCCCGCGATCAGCGCAGGAGTCCCCAACTGACCCAGGGCTCCACACCCTTTTGCCTTTGGGCTCATCTAGACTACGTGAAACAGTCAAAAGAGGATATGCAAATTTCTGTGGAATTTGCATATCTTCTTCCGATAGCCATTTTGAAAGTGGAGCTTGTGAAAGTAGTTTAGATGTGGCTTTTTTCAGCGAACCCCCCCCCTTGTCGAAATGCAGCGTAAACCTCATTTTTTGAGACAGCGGCTTTTCGACGGGGTGGGGGGCGGTTTGCTCAAAAAAGCCCACATCTAAACTACTTTCTCTTTCGAAAGCGCGATCAGAAGATAATTCTCTTTCGACTGTTTTGCATAGTCTAGATGAGCCCTTTGAAGTGTAGCAATGGCCCTAGGGCTGTTGCTACACTTCAAAGGCAGAGGCACCCTATTGACTATTCGATTAGTCAATTAGTCGATATTTAACATCATTAATCTATTTGCCCTTGCTTCCATTTGTTACATACTGTTTTCTTATTTTGAATTGCTGACTTCATTTTGCTGTTGGACTAGAATGGGCTTTTAGCCACAGTTGTCGTCTTTCTTGTTTGTGGAATTATTTCTTTTTGGCTGTCTATTAACATCTTCTTACAAAACTCCCAATTTGGTTGTGCAGAAAACATATCCCAAAAAGATGTCATGGTTAGCCCATCCCTTTCTCTAAACCAGCATGATCACTTAGTTGTATTTCATTCAAATAATATGAACCTTGTGCTGTCTTAACTTGCATGGATATTTAAAAAGTTGTTGCATTGGATATATGTATGCTACTATCTCTTACTTGTAATTTTGCTTGCCTGCTAAATGTCTGAGAGTCAACAATAGCGAATGCAGCGTCATTGATCCTAGGAGACTAAAGAGACACGGTGGGAGAGGAAATATTTCTCTCGTAGTGGGCCAGCTTCTGTTGGTGAGAGAGACAAGCTCTCAGGTCTATACAGAGCTTTTCTTTGGGTCTTATAGAAGTTTGTCCAATAACAGATAGGATCTCAGCAACATTAGTGAAGCTTTTAAAGCTAAGTATGAAGTACATATGAAACCATACTTTTCAAGGAGAGCCTCTTAACCTTAAAACAGAATCCTCTATATACCTTGGGAAGCTGAATCTTGATTCTGTACCAAAATCTTCATTCTGCTACAGTTTGGTATGGCAGAGAATTTTTGTGACAGATTCATTTTAGAATTCAATTTAATATAGTTGCTCCTGTGTCTTACTGTTTTTATCTTTTCACCTCATCCGAATATTTTTGGTACACTGCATACTTTTATCATGGCAAAAAAATAAATTAGGGGAAAGCTGGAAGCTTTGACACTTGGGTTTTTAGCATCTTACATACATGTTGGATGTTTGTGGTTTAAATATATTAAATTTTTTCAGCTAAAATTATCTGTAAGGAAAAAAAAGTATTGACAGTTAAAATTATTCTCCCTCAGGCATGTGAATACGCTTATTGATATTAACTAACTTAGTCAATATCAACACCTCTAGTCAGTCTTTCTGCAGACACAAGGAAACAGTATACATTTTGTTTGTTTGTTGTATTAATTATTTTGTAATAGTTATGAGTAGAAGGATTTTTGTTTAGTTGTGGCAAAGGTGAATTTTGCAGCAGATTCCTTGTCCATTAAATATATAGAATTCTGCCTTAAATTTCCTTTACTCCTTCACTTCCAGCTTTTGCTTTCTACATAAGTAACAGTGTAGGGTATGTCTACACTACAAAGTTAATTCGAACTAACAGCTGTTAGTTCGAATTAACTTTCATAGCGTCTATACATACAAAACGCTAGTTCGAACTTAATTCGAACTAGCGGAGCGCTTAATTCGAACTAAGTAAACCTCATTCTACGAGGACTAACGCCTAGTTCGAATTAAGTAGTTGGAATTAAGGGT
Source organism: Pelochelys cantorii (assembly GCA_032595735.1). Taxonomy (NCBI): domain Eukaryota; kingdom Metazoa; phylum Chordata; order Testudines; family Trionychidae; genus Pelochelys; species Pelochelys cantorii. The sequence continues at coordinate 58,452,291 of CM064328.1, read as the reverse complement.
TGTGTAGCCACTTAATTCGAACTAGTTGGAGGCTAGCCCTTCCCAGCTTGCCCAGGTGGCCACTCTGGGCCAAACCAGGGAAACTTTTCTGCCCCCCTCCCGGCCCCGGAGCCCTTAAAGGGGCACGGTCTGGCTACAGTGCTCGTGCCAGTTGCAAGCCTGCTAGCACCCAGCCAGCAGACCCTGCACCCGGCACAAGATGAGCCAGCCACCCGATGCCACCCAGCCCCCCACCTCTTCCCAGGACCAGGCTGGTAGCTCCCAGGAACCTGCCCGGGGCCGCAAGAGGTGGGCGTCCGCCTGGTCTAGTGCGGAGATCGTGGACCTCATCGAGGTTTGGGGGGAGGTCTCCAATGTCCACGACCTCTGCACTAGGCACAGGAATGCGGCCGTCTAGGGCAGGATAGCTGCCAGCCTGGCCACCAAAGGCCACATGCGAACCTAGGAGCAGATTTGCATGAAAATCAAGTTGGTCCAGTGAGACCCCTGACCCTGAGCTAAGAACATAAGAACGGCCGTACTGGGTCAGACCAAAGGTCCATCTAGCCCAGTAGCCTGTCTGCCGACAGCGGCCAGCACCAGATACCCCGGAGGGGATGGACCAAAGACAATGACCAAGCGATTTGTCTCATGCCATCCATCTCCAGCCTTCCACAAACAGAGGCCAGGAACACCGTTCCTACCCTCTGGCTAATAGCACTCCATGGACCCAACCTCCATGAATTTATCTAACTTTTCTTTAAACTCTGTTATAGTTCTAGTCTTCACAGCCTCCTGTGGCAAGGAGTTCCACAGGTTGACTATGTGCTGTGTGAAGAAGAACTTTCGCTTATTAGTTTTAAACCTGCTGTCCATTCATTTCATTTGGTGTCCTCTAGTCCTTCTATTATGGGAACTAATGAAGAACTTTTCTTTATTCACCCTCTCCACTCATGCTTTTATAGACCTCTGTCATATCCCCCCTCAGTCTCCTCTTTTCTAAGCTGAAAAGTCCCAGTCTCTTTAGCCTCTCTTCACATGGGACCTGTTCCAAACCCCTAATCATTGTAGTTGCCCTTTTCTGAGCCCTTTCCAAGGCCAAAATACCTTTTTTGAGGTGAGGAGACCACATCTGTACACGGTACTGAAGATATGGCGTACCATAGTTTTATACTTCCCCTCCTCCTCCTTCCCCTGGCTTCCCCCTTCCAGCTCCCTCCTCCCAGGTTTCCCCCTCCTCTCTCCCACCCTCTCTTTTCCCCTCTCCCACCTCCTTTTCCCAGTCTCCCTAGAGGTTAATCCCCGCCCCCCAGTTTTGTTAAATAAAGAGAGTTTCTATTTTTGAACACGTGTCCTTTATTTTTTACAACAGGAAGAGGGGCCAGGGAAGGGTAAGTGGAAGGAGGTGAGGGAGGAATGGGGCATGAGCCCCCGATGGGGAGGACTGGGGTGGCTCTGCGGGCTCCTCGGGGTGGAAGCCCTTCTGCAGGGCCTCCTGGATCCTGACAGCCCCCGGATGGCAGCCTGCAGCAAGTGCAGCCGGGCTGATGGCTGAGTGCTGTGATGTGACGAGTGTGGGTACTCAGGGCACTCCAAGACAGGACTGCTTTGCTGTCGCTCATCGAGGTAGACAAGCAAGCGGGGAACCCTGAGAACTGTCTGTCCGGGGTGGGGGTTGGGTCCCTTTAAGCACACCCTCGGCTAGCCTGAGGCAGCAGCTCCACGCTCTAAGTCCTAAGCTGATGCCCTGCCGGCACTGGTTCCGGCCAGCCTTAACTTCGGTTCAGGGTCCACTCAACGTGGAGTGGACCCTGAACTAGTTAGTTCGAATTAGTGCTGTAGTGTAGACATTCCCATACTGTTTTACAGTTTTCAAGACCCAGAGGAGGCACGTGACCAGTTTCATCTTGCCAGACTGAACTGCAAGAAATTTGCTTTCGTGCATGTAGCTTTGGCACAATTTGAACTGTCACAAGGTATGTGGGAACTTTGTCTAATGCTGGAAGCTTTTGTCTCACTATTTTATATTTCTTTCAAAATTATTATAATGATTAATATGTTAAGAAAATAGAATATTGTGTTGTGGGTACAGAGTCAGGAAAATTAAGAATTTAGAAAGTACTTTTTCCTTACTTAGCTGATCTAAAATTCCCTTCAGAAAAAGTGTGGGGTTTTTCTTTGAGTGGAACATGGGTCTCGGATTTGCATTTTTGTGATGTTATAACTTCCTCACTTCACTTTTTTTTGTTTAAAAGTACTGTATTGGACTGTAAAATCTGCAAGGCCCGGGGATTTGCCAAAGTGCCATACATACTAAAAGTGCTATATAATAATCCAAAGTGCAGATCTTTATATGGCAATATCTGTGGAACTATTGCATACGTTAATAAGTACAAAAAGCTCTGCAATAGGTAAGATGATATTGTCAAAGCTACTGTTACTTATATTTTACCCATCATAGGATCTGATTGAATTACAGAAATAAAAAATGGTGCCAGGAATTATTTGAGATTAAATTGATCTTTTATATTTACCACCTCCACCTGTTGTCTACTTGAAGTGCTGTCTAGTCTGAAAAGTAACTTTCTTTAAAGATAAAAACATTACTCGACTTCTCTGGCTTGCCAGGAGTACTCTGAATCATTATCTGGGCTAAACTAGGCTTTTATGGCATTCAACCAAAGCCCTGATTGAGAATTGGTGCAATACCAAGGTGCCACAGGGTGGTACATATTGGTACCTTTTGTATAAATTAAACTTTTAATGAATTTTTTCTCTCTTGCCACTTACCAGGAAATATAAAGAAGTGTAAACAGATTCTTCAAAAAGCTGTGGAGTGCTATGCAGTTCCACCTAATATGTTGGAAATCGCTCTACAGAATTTACACTTGCAGAAAAGACAGTTGCTTTCAGATGAAGAGAAAGAGAACTTCTCAGGTTAGTGCACTTCAGTATTCTAAAGTAACAGTGGAGCTTAAATATGTTTTTTGAATGATGAAATAACAGTACTAATACAGTTGGAAGGATCTTCTGGAGGATAAAGTGTTGTGACCTGTGTTCAGTTCTTCATTGGTTTACAGACCTAGGGCAATTGACTTAAATTACCCAGTGCCATGCCTCATCTGCAAAATGGGAATAAGAATTCCATTTCTCATGGGTGTGTTGAGGATAAAATCCATAAATGTGTTTCTTGAATTCTGTTTATTGGTGAGGGCCGTGTATTATCTAGATATTTCTTTTATTATAGCATTAAAAAAAGTGTAGTGATATGTATTGCCTTTATTGTGTGAATTCCATGTTTCATGAGTACTATTGTAATAGGATGGCAGAAACGATTCTGCTTAAGAATTCATTAAGATTAAATGATCATGATGTTAGATGTTTGGAACCTGCATAGAGATATCATGTCTTTATTACTGGGCATCTAGCAAGTGCATTTTGTTAACTCGAAGCAGGATATAAGAAGAATGTTTGGTAAAATATTAGTGGTGAAAGTACTAAGGTTTGGGACATGAAGGTTCTGACAAACTACTGCCAGCTGAGCTTGGGGGAAACACTTAGGGTGAAAAGGTTCCCTTTGGATCATCAGTGCAGTTAAACTCTAGAAAAGGGATCAGTTTGGATGATATAGTGTATTAATTCAGAATAGGCTAGGAACTATGTCTATTTATAAATACAAATTTGAACCACTTTATCACCAACCTGGGTTGTCTGCTCCCTGAGCTAAGGTAACTTTGGCAATGCTGAACTACACACGTGGAAGTTTTCATATTGTCATACCTTACTCTGCTCCCTTATTCCCAGAACCTTTTATCCAGGAACTGGTGCTCATTCATAAATGTGGGTAGGTACTCTGTAAAGGCCACTGTGAGAAAACTGAGTCAGTATAGTTTCTACTCCAGACTTGGTTAATGAACTTTTATTTTATTACTTACATATAAATCCTTGATCTCATTTATTGTTCAAATAACTGCCCTCTTTACCCACTCAAGCACTGGAAAACCTTAGTATAAATCCCAGTTCAGATTTCCTTCTCAGTAGCTGCTGGGTAGCCTATATCGTTTGAACTTGGTCTCAATGTTGCCTTACATATAGTCCAGATTCCCATGGCAGCATTAATGTACATTAGAATCCTATAGTTAATGATACTTTAAGGCAGTTTCATCTATTGAAATAGCCAGTACATTTCACTGGCAGCCACTGAATAATTCAAACTAATTGTTAATTTATAGTACCAAGCACACAAGGATCTGGACCACAAAACATGGCTGGACATCTCCGGAGTAGGAAAAAAAGTGATTCTGGTGACATTTCTTCTTATGCCCATAGATCTTCTTTTTGGTAACAATTTAAATTCTTATATTTTTATTCAAGGATGGTTTGTTGTTTTTATTGCTGAGATAACTGCAGTATATTTTCTTATTTTTCAGGGAGAACAGCAACTCTCCACCAGACTTTGATGCAGTCCTCGCTGGCCACAATCCCTTAAAGCAATTAAACAAATCTAACCAGGTGGAAGCTCTTTGAATGCTCACTTCTTTGTTTTTGCCCCCTTTCTGCTGTGTGTTTTTTTTTTTTTTTAAAGATCTGATAACTTTCAAAATTTTAAAATGTTTAGGTCTGTCCATTTGGGAGAGTTCCTGTTAAATTAGTAACTGATAGTGGAGAGACTGTGAAGAAGATGGATGTTCCGCTTACAACTAGTATTACAAAGAGGTACCGTTAATTACATTAATCTTGTTGCAGAACAATAGACTTTAATTCTTCTGTTCTTCTTTAAAGATATTATGGGGCATAGAACTGACTGTTTTGTGTACTGCCAATGGTGATCATAGGTCAGGTCAACTCTCCCCTCCCCTCCCACCATTTCAGTGGTCACCAACCCATCCATCTCATTTTCGGGCAGGAAGGCGGGGTTGCTGATAAGCAGAGCTCCACACCCAGCTATGTGTTTTTAGGTGCCCTTCATCTCATGTGGTTCCTTCCTGCAACTGCTCCTGGGCAGCTGGCTGTGCAGAGGAGGACAGGGGAGAGGGCACTGATGTCAGGGTATCCCACTGTAAACCATATCCATAGAACAGGGAAGAGGGAGGCCTGACTGGCCTGAATGAGTGAGACTGTCTGTTTGCATTTCTTAGAGACAGTGCCCTCTTTCTGAGATTTTCTTAGCAGCCAGCTTTCACAGTCTCTCAGGTATGCACACACTAGGGATGTAAAATCCCATTTAATTAGTTAACTGGTTAAACATTAAGTGTCTTGTTTGTTCTATGCATTTCATTTTAATTTTTATTTCTCTTACACTTACATTTAATTATTTGAGTTCTGAAATGCCTAACCTGTCCTGATTGGAGTAATTATTCATATGGTTGTATTGTCTGGGAACGGGGAACTGCCCCCTCCCAGAGACTGCCACCTCCTGCTCCAGATCAGACCCTCCTCTGAGAGCAAGTACTCCCTATTCCCTCCCACACCTCTGCCTCCCTTTGAGCCATCACTCTGTACGCCTTCCTACACACAACACTCTCCTCCACCCAGAGCCCCTCTTGCACCCAAGCTGCCTCCCAGATCTTCTGCCCCTCACCTTCTCCTGCACCTGAACCCTTCAGCCCCAGCCCAGAGCCTGTATACCCTCCTGAACCCCAACCCCTTGCCCCAGCCTGGTGAAAATGAGCACGGGTAGGGGAGAGCAAGTGACAGAGGTTGGGGGATGGATTGAGTGGGATGGTGCTTTGAGGAAGGAGTGGAGCCTTGGAGAAAGAAGGGGGTAGATCCTGGGCACAAAAAGGTTGGAGAACACTGCTCTGTGTATTACTGTGGGTATGAATACATGATACAAAGTAACTTTTTCAGATGACAATTCAAGTCACATCTTTGTACAAAGGCATAGGTAGGCTTGGAAGGGTTTGATTTTTATTGGCAAATGTTAGTAAACATTGATTTCACCATGTGCAGGCAAACTAAGGAAAAGATATTTCCATAGATAAAGTAAGAGAAATACTGCTTGAAAACATAGTTTCTGTTTTAATGGTTAAAGCTTTAGCATTTTGAATTAGGACCTGTCGTTAAATAAATGTTTGATCCCCTCCCATAATTTCCTGCAACTATAAAAATTAAATTGATATGTTTCTTAAGCATTTTTAGAATTTTATCTATTATTATTATTCAAAAACTGTTTAAAAAAAGTTTTGTTATTCCAAGCTCGCATATGTACATTTTCTAAGGAAGCAAACCACATAGAACTCCTCATATGAAGATAATGTGTCATCTGTTTAGATTTGTCTATTGTACTCATCACCGTGCTATCAAAGCATCGTCACTTCTCCTTTTATGTTGTGACTTCTGTCCAGGATTTGCACAACTGGCTCAAAATAGATGGACATTTATCCCTGAATTTTGAAGTTTCAGGATTCTTTTACTGTTAATGTTGTCTTTTATATAAACAGGCAGCTATCTGGCTCTAAATGCACAGAGTTGATTATGCCTTTTTCACTGCGTGAACCAAAACATAATGAAGATGATTCATATGATCTGGGTTACTTAAAGGTAACTTTATTCTTCTGTTTTGAGTAAGTAGTTGTGAAAACTGTACATAGATAAAATATTTCAGGGAGGGAATAAAAACAGTGACTCAAACAAAAAATGGTTTTAGTAATATGAATTCAGAAGCAAAATTAAATTCCTATTTAGTGAAAAGAGTATTAAGGACTTGTACAGGCAAACTAACTAATCTGTTTGTTTTATATCACAAAAGTTAGTTTATTTTTGGCTATGTCGTTAGAGAATCATCCATTGAAAAAGGGTAGTTCCTTGAAGTGATTGTCCACATGTTCCACTCTGTGTGCATGGGTACGTCTAGATTACATGCCTCTGCCGACAGAGGCATGTAGAATAGGCTACCCGACATAGTCAATGAAGCGGGGATTTAAATATCCCCGGCTTCATTAAAATAAAAATGGCCACTGCGCTGTGTCAGCTCAGCTGATCGTCGGCACAGCGCGCAAGTCAAGATGCGGATCGGTCGACAGGGAACGCCTTTGTCGACTGCTCCCTTATGCCTTGTGAAACGAGGTTTACCGCTTCATTGACTATGTCCGATAGCCTATTTTACATGCCTCTGTCAGCAGAGGCATGTAATCTAGACGTACCCAAGGTGCCTCATGCATGCAAGATTTGGTCTTTTTAAACAGTGGTGTCTTTTGGAGCTGCATCTTTGGCATATGTGCTCCTTTGCTTCCTATCACATTTGGTATAAAGGGCACAGGATGGAACCCACAGTGGTTGCATTACTTTAAGAGTGGTGTACTGGCTGCACATCAATTTTTTTTAAAATTTGTTCTCGTTTTCTGTATTGTTATACTATTTTTAGCTTATGAAAGAGTAGGAGTAGGTTTCTATCCTCCTTGGGGGGTCTTTATCTCATCCTAAATTTTCTTGTACATGGGTAAACCCCTATACACTCCCATAAGATAGCTGCACCTAAGATTTTTGGGCTTCAAAACTTGCCCGTGCTATGATGCCTGTTATTGACAGCTGTCCCCAGTGCTGTGGTCAGGAACATGTTCCATGCAGATCCTTTTTAAAGAATACTCCAAAGACCAAGGAAGCAAAGCTGAAGTTCTTCCTCGCATCATTCTATGTCCTCTGATGTGGGAAGACCATTGGAGACAACCCTGATGCCAGGCCATCTGTATGTGTCCAGCAATTTGACTAACTGCTATGCCATGCGGAGCTCCCATGTTCCCTCTAATCTGCCTCTGCATCAGCTGGACTGGGGTGGCCCTAGGGAGAGAATGTATGGAGTACTACTCCAAGGAATGGAATGGGGATGGAAGGCTTTCCGTAAGACACTAGCACTGAGAGATCTTAAGATCAAGTCTCATACTGAACTCTCTGTGCTAGCAACAGTAATTGTTAAGTTTAAGGCACTTACTTCCATCAGCACAAACAAGGAAACAATATCCTTTGCACTGATTGTCCCCGTACTGGGCACCTCAGCTCCACCTAAGCTTTCTCTCTGAACCATGCCTGCATCAGAACTGTTCATCTCTATCTTGGCAATAGAAATTAATTATGGAGATTCATTCTGCTTCTTCACTCATGGCATCACAGTACACTGCACTTTGAAATCAGCCCACACCAGCTTCATCCTCTTGACAGTTTAGTGGCCACCTCTCAAAATTTATTTCCAGTATATGTGCAGAGATGAAGCATATTGGAAAGATCATTTCCACTTACGGAAGAGGACTATGTTGCCTTCTTTCTGTCAGAAGCTCATAGTGAGGCATCATCCCCAGAATAGCCTGTTGCTTCTCTTTGGATGGTGCAAAGTTTGCAGGCATTTGACATCCTTTGTGAGGTCCAGACTGCCATAGATGTCCCTTTCAAGGACAATTATCTTTTTTTTAACAGTACCACTGATAATATCCTGCATACTCCAAAGGACTCTAAAGCCACATCCTAGCCCATGTGCTGTCGCTTCATTGCATCACAACTCCCGTCTGACAACAAAAAGTCTTCGAGTGATGTCTCCATGGGTGCTCCACAGTTCTTTCCGTTGGTGTCAGGCTCGTCCTGGCACCACAGATTGGAGACTTTGAGAGCAGTGATTGGGTGGGCTGCACATGCGCAAGCGGAGAGCTGCGCTTCCACTTCTCTTCAGTTCCTTCTTCGCTGCCCTCGGCCACAGACGGAGCTCAGTTCTCTCCTCCTCAGCGCGCTCTGCAGGACAAAGCAGAACTATCGTATCAGCTTAGATAGTCCTGAGGCACTCAGGATTACCTTTCTTTTTTACACACACACACACACACACACACACACACACACACACACACACACACCCCCACCCACCCCTGCCACTGCCTCTGCCACTAGGTCTTACTGCCCCTCAGTGGCAAGCCATGGCAAGCAAAGAAAAGGAAACAGAAACCAGCGACCCACAAGCAGTCTCAGCTGCTTGTACAGTTAGATAGGAGAGTCTGGCATGTCTCCCAGAAACTAAGGAGAAAAGATGCGACAAATGCCAAGAATTTATGCCAGTCTCTGATGCCCACAGCGAATGTATATGCTGTTTGGGGGACACATGTATGTACCTCAGAAATGTGTCCATTGCCGTAGCCTCACAACCAGAGCTCGCAAAGAGAGAGAGCTCACAGTGTGCACACAGTCTATGGATAGAGTCCTGAACCCTCCCCTCCCCCCATAATTCTGAAGGGGGCAATAAGGGCTCGAGCGCAACTTCTCAAGGCGAACGTCCAAGCCCTTCTCAGAGAACACTCTCAGAAACTAGACCCTCACCAGCCCGCTCTCTCCCCTCAATAAATTAGCAAAGGAGATGAGCCAGGAACTTCAGGCACGGCAAAATCTCAAGCCTCCTCAATAACAGGCTCAAAGACACGCTCGAAACAGTCCTCAAAATCAGCTACCACAAAAAGGCCACCTAGCAAGGGCCCTGTGGTGACAGAGGCACCACTGACATTAAGGGCACCTGGCTAAATGCAGGCACACTCGATCCCCAGCACATTGCCAATCTACGGTACAACATTCGCCTGTGGCACAGAAAACCGACAGGGCTAGCTCCAGCCGCCCCCTAGTAGCCCACACTAACGCTAGATCCTCTGGGGTCACGGCTACGCCCATGCCGCCACCACCACAAGTGCCGACTAGCATGGCCATGGGTCACAAGCCTGCATCCTATCGCCATTCCTCAGGTCACAAAACACAAGTGCCACCAGGACATGACAGGGGGGTCTAGGATCCTGTCCCCTCCTGAGCCTTCACCATGACACCATTCACACTCCCCACTATGAACAAAGGGCTCACCACGGTCATTGTCCTGATCACAATTCAGTGCCTACCATGGGGATACAGGGAACATGTTCTCCTTGCAACACTCCTCCCCAGATAGGGCGCACACATGTTATGGGGTATACAGACCACTGCATTACCAACATCCTCTGTGGCACACTGATTGGCATTACTATGACACTCATTGCAGCCAATGGTCCCCCTATCGTTACTGGGCACCACGACACAGTTCCACTGCACCGCCTACACCTGCACAAAGGTCACTGCCCTCCATGCACTCAGATGCATCACATTCCCCATCTGAGGGCTCAAATCTAGAGGAAGGACAGATCGAGGATGACCCAACCATCCACTGATCTGATATAGCACCGAATGATAATTCGTCCTCCACTCCTGATGAAGTGGTTATTCCAAACGACCCAACAACCACTGATGATATCAAGCAATTCCAGAACCTATATAAAAAGGTGGTTGCCAGTTAGGAGGTGGTTTTATCAGAGGTCCAGGAGAAATAACGCAAACTCCTAAAGAATCTACAGCCATCTGTGAAGTCCAAAATCTCACTGCCTCTAGATGAAGAAATCTTTGAGGCTGCCAATGAAGTCTGGCAAACACCTGCCATGGTCCCTCCAACCATTAAAAGGGCCGATAGGAAGTATTTTGTGCCATTTAAAGGCACGGACTTTCTCTACCTGCACCCTCAATCAAACTCCTTACTGGTTGATGCTGCCAGTCTAAGGTCCAAGAACCCACAACACAAAACACATACACAGGACAAGGATCACAAATGTCTGGATGCGTTTGGGAGAAAAGTGTACTCTTCTTCAACCCTCCAGCTATGCATAGCTAACTATACAGCACAACTTGCAAATCATGATTTTGACAATTATTCAAAATTAATAGAACTCATGCATAATCTTGCAGAGGATAAAAGACCTATCCTCAAGCAATCATTGAGGATCACACTATATTCTGTATGGCGCTGCAAATGGCCCTGGATGCCACAGACACTGCGGCTAGGTCCACCACTACGTCTGTGGTGATGAAACGTTCATCTTGGCTGCAAGCAGTGGGAGTCTCTGAGAACCTCCAGGCCAGAGTAGAGGACCTGCCATTTGACAAAGCAAAATTGTTCGCTGCAGGTACCGATGAAGCATTACCTTTCGCACATTGGGGATGTATACTCCCCCTTACCCGCCCTGTCAGAGGCACAGGGACACAACCTTCAGTAGACAACACCAATACCGACCCTTTGAGCAAAACCGCTTCAGACCTCGAAACCAACAAAAGAGAGCCCCCAAACAACCGCTCTTCTGCGACCCAGGCCTCGAGGCAGAAAGTTTGAAAATTTGATTGAGGGTCTTCCAACCTCCCCCCAATTACAGTAACAGGCAAGCACAATATATTTCACCACCACTTGCACCCCTTCTACAATCAGTGGGCAGCAATCACTACAGACCGGTGAGTCCTAGAAATCGTCAGCCATGGTTATTCTATCTCCTTCATGGCAATTCCTCCAACCTCCCTCTTCAGGGACCCCTCTCACAAGACTCTGCTCCTCCAGGAGGTTTTCCATCTCAAAATAGGAGCCATAGAGCGGATCCCCGAAAAATACAAAGGGAGAGGTTTTTATTCAAACTACTTTCTCACTGAAAAGAGAACAGGAGGTTGGAGACCTGTCTTGGACCTGCACCAATTAAACAAATATCTTTGCAGGCAACACTTCAAAATGGTCACACTCGCCACAGTAATTCCATCACTGGCCGGGGGGGGACTGGTTCGTAGCCCTCAGCCTTCAAGATGTGTATTTTCACATCACAATACGCCTCGCACACAGGCGCTTCTATGACTCACGGTAGCCTCAGACCACTTCAATACAGAGTCCTCCCGTTTAGACTCTCCTCTGCCCCCAGAGTTTTTTCCAAGACCCTTGCGGTGGTCGCAGCATAACTAAGATGCAATGGGATCACAATATTCCCATCTAGATGATTGTCTTATCCAATGTCCCTCACAACGGACCATCAAAGACATGATCACATTCATGAAGACCACGCTTCAGTTGCTGGGCTTCATTATCAATGAGCAGAAAACCATATTACGCCCCACACAATCTTTGGAGTTCATAGGGGCTCATATAGGCTCAAGCTGTTGTGGAGTCTATCTCCCCAATCACTGGTTCGACAGTATAAGAAATCTCGTTATGACCATTACCACAAGACCAACGGTACCCACCATAGCGTGCCTCAAACTTATGGGGCACATGTGTGTCCCTCTTGCCAGGCTGCATTTCCATTGTTTCCAACACTGGATCTCTTCAGTGTACACACCGGCCAGCCAGCAGATCCACAGGCACATTTCTCCTCCCGCAAAAGTCCTCACCTCCCTACAGTGGTGGACACAGGCACACAACCTCTGCAACGGGGTGCCTTTCCACCGGGACCAGCTGTCCAAACAAATGACGACAGACACCTCACTGATGGGATGGGGGGCACACTTCCAACAAGGGAAATGGTCCAAAGACGAGTCAAGACTGCACATAAACCTGCTCGAGCTTCGAGCAGTCCACAACGCTTGCAGGTACTTCCTCCTTTACATCCAAGGCTCTTCTGTGCGAATCCTCACTGACAATATGACAACTACATCATCAACCGCCATGGGGGTGCAAGATCCCAGTTGCTATGCACAAAGGTGATCAGGCTTTGGAATTAGTGCATCTGCCACCATATTACCATTTTGGCAGAATACCTGCCTGGAGACAAGACCATTATGGCAGAATACCCTCAGCTGCAACTTCCTCACAGAACACGAGTGGGAACTACACGATCAGATCACCCACAAGCTGTTCCACCGATGGGGATGACCACAGATAGATCACTTTGCCACCAGGCAGAACTCCAAATGCCCCCAGTACTGCTCCCGAGTGGGCTTTGGGCGCGGCTCCCTGGGCAATGCCATGCTTCTCATTTGGGGGGAGGGGCAACCTATTATATGCCTTCTCACCCATTCCTCTCATTCCCAGAGTCCTCTGAAAGATACAGATGGATGGGGCCCGAGTGATCTTGATAGCCCCAGCTTGGCCCCAACAGACGTGGTTCACATGTCTTTATCACCTGTCTCTACAACCTCCCTACCCGTTCTGAACCGCCCAGATCTGCTCTCCCAAAACCAGGGGTCAATACTTCACCCCCGACCACAAACACCTGCCCCTGAAGGTACTTATCTGGTTCTCGGAATCGGAGCAACAGTGCTCCCAACAAGTGAAAAATGTTCTGCTGCATAACAGGAGACAACTGACGTGCAAGACTTACCCATACAAGTGGCACCGGTTTACACAGTGGTGTGCACACAGGGCACTTGAACCATCCAGGGTGCCTCTCCGCCAAGTACTAGAGTACATCATGCACTTGAAACAACAAAATTTGTCACTTTCATCGCTTTGGGTGCACGTGGCCGCCATTACGGCCTTCCACCCTCCCATTGATGGGTTTTCCATATTTGCACACTCCATCTCAAAAAGATTCTGGAAGGGCCTGCAGATCCTTCACCCACCTCGAAAACCCACTCGAAGAAGAAAGAGAAGTTACTTCGTGCAGTAGTGATTGTTCTTCGAGATGTGTGTGCTCCACTACCCACCCTCCTCCCCACTTCTTTGGGCAATAATAGCAGCCATGAAGGCATCAAAGAAGAAACAGGGAGAAGCGGGCTGTGCGGGCTACTTCAAAGGCAGGGGCACCGTGCTCTGCTCGCTCATGCTCAGCCCGCTTGATCACTGCTCTCAAAGTCTCTGATCTGTGGTGTCAGGATGAGCCTGACACCAACTGAAGGAACTGTGGAGCACCCACAGGGACACACCTCTTGAAGAACAACGGTTACTGCATGAAGTGAGTAACTTCTGTTTACTACATGATCCCAAGCGTGGGGACTGAGGCCAGAGCCCAGTGAATCCAGAGCCCATTGAAGCCCCAGGTAGAGGGTCAAAACCTGAATCCTGCCACCAAGGACTGAAGGTCTCAGGCTTTGAACCAGTCCAGGCAACCCCATTAAAATGGGGTCCTGACCCACTTTGGGGTCCCAACCCACAGTTTGAGAACTGCTATCTTAGCTGCTAAAATGAAGGTTTTGAATCAATTGCAGCAGTACTACAGACCCAGGTAGTAGCAGTACTACTTCCTGGAAACATTTCCATCTCTGACAACTCCAATTCCTCTTTGACTGGCTGTTCCCTCATCTGGAGCCCTACAGAAGCATAAATTATGACATGCATGTCAGAAGTTGCATATTTAGAATCACTGATTGGCCATGCTTCAATTAGCTTTCTGTTTGGCAACTGCTTTTCCCATTTCTGGGTAACTTTTGATTTAGTGTGTCTTCGAGATGGTAAAGATAACCCTTATCCTGTTAGCTACTCCCACTCCATCCTCTGTCCCTTTTCCCTCTTCAGAGACCCTTCTCATGAGTCTACTAAAACAAGCAGCAGATTCGCGGTTACAACTGGAGGTAATGGAAGAGGTGCCTCCGGAGTTCAAAGGCAAGAGATTTTATTTTCGTTCTTTCTTGTCCCAGAGAGGAAGGGGACATGGTGACCACTCTTTCCCTTTGCTGCCTCAACTCCTTTACCCAGCATCACTGATCTGCATGGTCATCTTTGCTTCCATAGTCTCCTCTGTTGAACTTATAGAGTGGGTTATGGCTCTCAACCACCCAAGATGCTTACTTCCATATCTCTAACTCTGGCACCCAAAAAGAATGAGGGGTCCTATGACACCTGAGATTAACCGATTTATTATGGCATAAATCAATTAGTTTCTAAGGTGCCCCAGAACTCCTTGTTGTTTTTTGCAGATATAGACTAACACAGCTACTCCTCTGAGACTGACACATAAGTTAAGTAGTAGACGTTAACAATGAAGGTTCCTGTGCTTGGGCTTTCATATAGCCTCCTGCATGTTCACCCTGTTCATAGCTGGAATCTAGTTATACCTCTCTTTGACTGGCTCGTGCAAGGGAATCTCCAGCATGTCAGACTCACTAGAGAAGATACTGAGTCCTTTCAGTGACTTGGAATCAATAGAGAGAAACTGACCATGACCTAGAGCATATCAGTTATTGAGGCTTGTTTGGACATGATGTTGGTGTGGGGATATCTGCGTGATCAAATGTTTCAGACTGACAGATCTCATTGGCCAAATTTGATTTAACCCCCTTTTTTTATCTCTCCCCCCCACCCCAAAAAACCAAACAAACCAAACAAAAACCGAAAAAAAGATCAGTCTCAAATTCCTGGACCACATGTTGGCATGCACATACATCACACACCTTGCCAGACTTCACTTGCAGCCTCTGCATGCGTGGTTATGATTTGTATGTCCACCAATCAGATGCAGCAGAGAGAGGGTCACTGTTCCTCCCAAAGTTCTCTTATCAAATTGATGGACAAATCTGACCAGGAATCCAGCAGGGATCTCCTCTCTGCCAGCATTATGGCTCAAGGATACCTTCCACATATATGTTCTGGAACTTAGGTCTATAAGGTACGTGCACAAGGCCTTCCTGCATACTTTCTGGAGGAAAGGATGGGATTTGTGGTCCATGTCTATAGCTGTTGTATTGTCTGTGAATACTGCATCAGTTGCAATGGGAGGTCAGATCTTTTCTTTCTACCTTCTCTTGCCCACCCTTTGTTAGGAAGCCAAGTGGCTCTGGAATTGCTGCATTGACCACCTGGTCATCCTGGTGGTTCTGCATATCTTTGGGCTGCAAAATATTCTGGCAGACTGCTTCAAAGGATTTGTGAGAACTACAAATGGTCCCTCAAGTCCAAAGTCCTCCTCTAAAGCCTTCTGAAATGAAGATTTCCCTGGATAGTCCTTTTCACCAGGAGTCGCAAGTTCCCAGAATTTTGTTGCAGAGAGGAAATTAGCTTAGGCTACATTTTAGATGCTTTCCAGTTAGGTTGGGTTCTGGACCTGATGCATACCTTTCCCCATCTTTGGAATACTAGGGATCCTGCGTAAGTTGAAACTGGATGTGAGCTTAATCATCATGATGGCACTGGCTTGGGCAAGGCAGAATTGATATTCCTATCTAGTGAACGTATCTATTTGATGGCCCATCACCCTACCAGCTCAAATAGCGCTGGTGTCTCAGTTCAGCAGCAAGTTCCACACCTGGACTCAGTTTAACTTCTGGCTGCTTGGATGGTGGCTTGCTGAGGTTAGGACATCTTACTTCACAGCAGAAGATAGATATCGGATTGTCTGCTTTCTGGTCTCTCAGCTCAATATGGGTGTTTCAGGCATTGACATCTGCTAATCATCCTCTGATCCAGTGGTACCCAGTCTTCTTGCACCCTCTATCAAAATTACTTAGAGGGCTTATTGATATCTTCCCCTCTGTTCAAGAACCAGCCTCGTCATGAGACCTAGTGAGGTCAAGCCTATGGGAGTGCCCCCTATTGAAAACCTGCTATCTGCTTCCTCTTTTACTTGTAAATCGTCACAATGACTAGAAAAATGGGATATTCAGATTTTGTGGACGGCCCATCACATACAGGCATTCCACAAGGACAGTTGCCTTCAGGCCTCAGCCCAGGCCCCTGCTGAAGATGTTCTGATGTCCACATGAACCAATCTGTTCATCTCCTGGTCATTGTCTTCCCTGAATGAAATGTGATTTCTTATGTTGGGTATCGTAAGATCATTGCTTTTATTGGGACAGGTCTAAATCATTCTAGTGTATTGCCATGCTCTTTGTGATATTTGCTGAATGGGCTAAGAGACAAGCATTAGCGCAGACTATCTAAGGGTATGTCTAGACTACATGGCTCCGTCGACAGAGCCATGTAGATGAGTTTACTAGACATAGCAAAATGAAGCGGTGATTTAAATAATTGCCGCTTCATTTACATCAAATTCATTTACATCAACGGAGCCATGTAGTCTAGACATACCCATAATGGGTCTTAGACTGTATTAAGATTTGCTATGGCCTTCTCAAGAAAGAGACACCTGGACATGTTAGTGTTTACTCTAACACGCCCAAATAAATTCGGCTATCTTGGTGGCCAAGTTAGGTATTGTCCGCATCTCAGCTATGTCAAGCCACATTTTCACATCTCGCTGCTCACTCACTTCAAGATTGGATAGAAACTGTGGTAAGTCTCTTTTCACTCCTCTTAGTGCTGCGATGACTATTTGCTACTCATTCAGGGTACATCTACACAGCAGGGCTAAAGTAAAATTAAGCTACACAATTTCAGCTATGTCAGTTGCGTAGCTTAAGTCAAAATAGCTTAAGTTGGTTTTTTGGTGCTATCTACACAGCAGGAAGTCGAAAGAAGAACACTATTCCTTTGACTTCCTTTACTCCTCGTGAAATGAGGGTTACCATGAATTGCAGTAAGAGGACCTCCAGCTCAGCATTGTCGAAATAAAGGCTTGTAGGGTAGATGCGCTTTTTGTTGTTTTGGAATAACTCAAGCAGTCCCCGACTGGCCCCATACTCTGCACGGCATTTCAAAGCGGTAGCGCTGCATGGAGTCTAGGGTCAGCGTTTCAAAGCAGCAGACCCCAGGCTCCCAGCTGGCCCCGAGCTGCATGTGGCATTTCAAAGCGGCGGCACCACGTGGAGCCCGAGGTCTGGCCCCAGGCTCCACGTGGTGCTGCTGCTTTGAAGCACACCTTCTTCTTTCCCCTCTCCTCCTTGCTACCTCTTTCTGATAGAGGCAGCAAGGGGAGGGAAGCGACTAGTTGACTAGCCTGAAGAATATCCAATAAGCATTTGCTTATCGGATAGTCGACTAGTCGTTCACATCCCTATTGGGGTCATGTCTGTGCTCTGTGTGCACTCCTGATACCTGTTGTCTGTTTAGATTTCACTTCTTGGCTTCTGTCAATGCTGATCGGAATCTTTTTGAGGATTTTTATTGTCAAAGGAACTGATCATGGGCTATGGCCACATGACCCTTTATACTCTGCTACGGGAAGTGAGGGAGACTATAGGACACAGATACAGCCTCAAATATAGGGCACGGATGCAACCCCAGTGGACATAACTATTCAAAAGAGAGCAATTACATGCATAGTGCACATGCATACTAAGAGAGGAATCTTTGTGTCTTGTATATCTGAATTACAGTTACTATAGCATAGTAATGGTACTTTTTAGTCACTTGTCTGAGTCAGGAGTTAGTTACAAACCATAGAAGCTGTTTATTTTAGCAGTGGCCATGAAGATAAAAACTGTGTATCTTTGCAGAGATTTTTTTTTTAATTTTGAACTGAAATGTTTTCTGAGCCACACCTTGCATTTG
The DNA here is from genome assembly GCA_032595735.1 of Pelochelys cantorii. Lineage (NCBI taxonomy): Eukaryota > Metazoa > Chordata > Testudines > Trionychidae > Pelochelys > Pelochelys cantorii. The sequence goes on along the minus strand of CM064328.1, from coordinate 58,434,197 downwards.
CAAAACTGAATTGTTTTGATCAAGCCTGTTGCTATGGAGAAGTGGTGTAGCACCTCATCAACTGCAGCCCCAGGTGCAGCACTTAGGTGAGCCAGGAGTACTTTGAGCAGCTGCTGAGTATTATCTTGCTAATGGTCTGCTGTAAGGGGGCAGGAAGAAGTTCTGACTTGTCCATCATTTGCTTCCCTGCCAGGATTCTAAGAGTGAGAGCTGAATTAAAACTCATCTGGTTTGCTTGAGCTAGGTGAATAGTTGGAGTTGATAGAAGCTCAACCTTTCTGAAACATGTTCAGCCATCATGTTGAACACCACTTATTATTTTAATTGTTAGGTATTTTCCAAACAGATGATATCTTGAGATGTGCAGAAGCCATGGGTCTGTATTAAATTAATGAACATTGGAAATGCTCTGAAAATCAGGTCAATAGTTCTCCATTTGTCTGTTTTTTATTTTTTTCCCCCTTGTGAAGCTAGAAGGAAGGTAACAAACTGATTAGCATATTAGGCACATTTTTACTAATTGCATATGTTGGATTTAAAAAAAATCACTGATTCATTCCTCTGTTTTGTATGTCATTCCTCAGTTCAATTCTGCTGTCTTTTATGGCCCTCTGTCCTGTACAGAGGAGCAGCTTATTCATAAGATACACAAATTAAGAAAAGTCTCTTGTCAGTATAAATAATGCAGTGGTGCAGAGATAGTCAAGAAGATAATGTGAATATCAGAATTTATTAACAGAGGAATGTTCAAGGTTTGCAGACTTGTTACTGGCATAAAACAACTCTTAGTTGCATTAAGAATGCTAACATTATTTTGTCGGTTGCATCATTTTATTTAAAGAAAAAGAAGTATCCCAGAAATAGGATACACTGACAGTGCATCTACATAGCACCCTTAGAACGAAATAAGCTATGCAATTTGCACTATGCAAATTGTGTAGCTTATTTCGAGTGTATTTCGAAATAGCTTATTTGTAATTTGGCGCTGTCTACGCAGTGCCAAATTTTGAAATAACTCGCTATTCCAAAATACCCCATAACCCTCATGGAACGAAGGTTACCAGGATGTCAGAATAAGCTGCCCGTTATTTCGAAATAATGGGCTGCTTCAATAGACGCGGAATAGCTATTTTGGGATACTTCCGGTATCCTGAAATAGCTCCGTAGTGTAGACGTACCGTTAGAGAAGGGTAATAATTGGAATGATTGGAATAATTGGAATGATTAGGTATAAAGTTGTCTTTGTTCATATAGTTAAAGTTTAGAACTAATAATGCATTTATTTGGCATGGGGTATCTCAGTGGTAAATTATAGGAAATGACTTTCAGATAATGTGCTTGAGTTCTTGATGCTTTTAAAAATATATATTGTTTTCTTTAGTCCTTACAAGATGAAAGCTGTGTACAATCACATACATCAGCTGAAGAGAGTTTAGAAACTGCAACTGAATCAACTGTAACCCTAAAAAATAAAACAGATTCAAGTCTTGCAACAAAAAGAAAAGAAGGTAATTGGTAAAAATTTACTCTTATTCACAATCTAAAGTGGAACACTGTATTTTAATTGGGCTGTTCTATTTAGAATGCCTGCTAAAGGGAACCGTCAGCCTATATTGACTACTTTTGTGATTGGGGAAGAATTTAAAAATACAAATTCCTCTTTATTTTTTGTGTGAAGTTGAACAAAGACTTCCAAGAAACAGCTGTATATACATTTAAAATTGAAGCTTGATAACTTATCACCATTAAAGTGCTAGAATTGTAACAGATGTGCCTGTTACACATCTACTCTGTCCTTGCTAACTCCCTTGTAAGTAGGCAGGGTGTTGAAAATGACAAGAATCCTGACTTTTGGAGAGCAAGTCTTTTTTGCAATTTGAATGTCATGCTTGTGCAAAAAAGAAAAAAAAAAAAAAGGAGAGAAAGTCTTGCTCCTCTGCCAAGCACTACAACAAATTTGGAGGGTACTATTTCCTATAATCAGACTAGATCGGGGTGAGCAAAACTTTTTAATGAGGGGTCACTCCAAGATTTTGGTAACTGGTTCAGGGCTGCACTTCTGTGAAGTGGGTGCAGGGTCTGGCACAGCGGGTGGGATTTAGAAGGGAGTTTGGGTGAAGGAGGGGGTTATGATCTGGATCAGGGGCTTGGGATGCTTGGTCCAGGAGGGGTTATGGGTGCAAGGGTGCTGGTGAGGTGGCCGTGGGCCAGATCCTGTGGCTTGGTGGCCTGAATCCAGCCATAAGCTGCCTTTTGTGCACCCCTGGACTAGATGGATTACTGATCTAGAAATTGATGCATAACTCTTAATCTCTAGGTTACCAACGTGAATTTAGCTTTCTTCAGTAGTAACTAGAAATAGCTCTGTCTAAAAATACCGTGTTGATCAAGAATAACACTTTCAAAAGTGCCCAAATATCCTTTTCAAGAATGACTGAGGCATTTGGAAATCAAAGTCCCATTGACTTTCAATTAGGTGCTTTTTAAATGTTACCATACATTCCTGCTATTGAGTCTTGTGTTTCAAACCTGAAACAGTCTCACTTTTTGTTTGATTCGTTTGAGAGCCAGAAAAGGCTCTCATTGCTTAAATAAAGAGCCTGTAAAATATGTTTTGATATTTCTAAAAACATTGGTAGTGATCTAGTCAGGTGAGGTCGCATGTAGTGGATTTAGTGGGTTTTAATAAATGCTTCAAGGTCTTGTACTCCATTTTATGTTCCCTGCCTTGTGATATTTGCTATTCTACATAATAAGGAATGTGAAAATACTTGTCTGTATATTTTCTTTCCCCTGAAGAAATCTCATCTCTGCCATGATTTTTTTATTTATGGATTTATAAATGGATCAGAAGAATTCTTTTGTTACATCAGCTAATTTACAGAGATTAAAGACTCTTTTCCCTTTTGCCCTTAGATAGCTGAAAACCCCTAAGAGAACTTCAGACAACTCCAACTTAGCTTGCCCTTGACAAATTGTCACTGGGTTAATTCACGTTTTTAGTTCTTGTATTCGTCCCCTAGACGATAGAACTATAAAAGGCGCAATCAAGGACGATAAAGCCATTGCGGAGAAACTAAATGATTTCTTTGCTTCAGTCTTCACGGCTGAGGACGCTGGGGAGATTCCCAAATCTGCACCATCCTTTGTGGGTGATGAATCTGAGGAACTGTCCCAGATTGAAGTGTCATTAGAGGAGGTTTTGGAACAAATAGAAAAACTTAATGTTAACACATCTCCGGGACCAGATGTCATTCATCCAAGGGTTCTAAAAGAACTCAAATGGGAAATTGCTGAACTATTATCTGTGGTTTGTAACCTATCCCTTAAATCGGCTTCCATACCTAATGACTGGAAGGTAGCCAACGTGACACCAATATTTAAAAAGGGCTCTAGAGGCGATCCGGGCAATTACAGACCGGTAAGTCTAACTTCAGTACCGGGCACATTAGTCGAAACAATAGTAAAGAATAAAATTGTGAAGCATGTAGAAGAACATAATTTGTTGGACAAAAGTCAACATGGTTTCTGCAAAGGGAAATCCTGTCTCACTAATCTATTAGAGTTCTTTGAAGGGGTTAACAAACATGCGGACAAGGGGGATCCAGTAGATATAGTATACTTAGATTTTCAGAAAGCCTTTGACAAGGTCCCTCACCAAAGGCTCTTGTGTAAATTACATAGGGATAAGAGGGAAGGTCCTTTCTTGGATTGAGAACTGGTTAAAAGACAGGAAACAAAGGGTAGGAATAAATGGTAAATTTTCAGAATGGAGAGGGGTAACTAGTGGTGTCCCCCAAGGGTCAGTCCTAGGACCAATCCTGTTCAACTTATTCATAAATGATCTGGAGAAAGGGGTAAGCAGTGAGGTGGTAAAGTTTGCAGATGATACCAAACTGTTTAGGATAGTCAAGACAGAAGCAGACTGTGAGGGACTCCAAAAAGATTTCACCAAACTGAGTGATTGGGCAACAAAATGGCAAATGAAATTTAATGTGGATAAGTGTAAAGTAATGCACATTGGGAAAAATAACCCCAACTATACGTACAGTATGATGGGGGCTAATTTGGCTAGGACAAATCAGGAAAGAGATCTTGGAGTTATCGTGGACAGTTCTCTGAAAACTTCCACGCAGTGTGCAGCGGCGGTCAAAAAGGCAAATAGGATGCTAGGAATTATTAAGAAAGGGATAGAAAATAAGACCCAGAATATCTTACTGCCCCTGTATAAAACTATGGTACGCCCACATCTTGAATACTGTGTACAGATGTGGTCTCCTCACCTCAAAGATATTTTGGCCTTGGAAAGGCTTCAGAAAAGGGCAACTAAAATGATTCGGGGTTTGGAACGGGTCCCATATGAGGAGAGGCTAAAGAGACTGGGACTTTTCAGTTTAGAAAAGAGGAGACTGAGGGGGGATATGATAGAGGTATATAAAATCATGAGTGGTGTGGAGAGGGCCGATAAAGAAAAGTTATTTATTAGTTCCCATAATAGAAGAACTAGAGGACACCAAATGAAATTAATGGGTAGCAGGTTTAAAACTAATAAAAGAAAGTTCTTCTTCACACAGCGTGTAGTCAGCCTGTGGAACTCCTTGCCAGAGGAGGCTGTGAAGGCTAGGACTATAATAGAGTTTAAAGAGAAGCTAGATAATTTCATGGAGGTTAGGTCCATAAAAGGCTATTAGCCAGGGGATAAAATGGTGTCCTTGGCCTCTGTTTGTCAGAGGCTGGAGAGGGATGGCAGGAGACAAATCGCTTGATCATTGTCTTCGGTCCACCCTCTCTGGGGCACCTGGTGCTGGCCACTGTTGGCAGACAGGATACTGGGCTAGATGGACCTTTGGTCTGACCCAGTACGGCCATTCTTATGTTCATCTGACTTTTTGTTTTCATCAGGCATTTTTGGATCTGTTCAATTGTCACTTTTATGTAATTGTGTATAGGAGCAGGGAAGGCAAGATACTAATCAGTCTAAATGTGTCAGTGGAATTTTGAGTTCGCTCCAAAATGTTTTAAAACTTCAACTCCTCACTCTGACTTTGTATTATAATAGTTAATGGTCAAGCAGAGTAGAATGAGTCTTTTTTTTTGCAGTCAACAGTGCTCTCTAATTAGCCAGATTGCTCTTTTGCCCCTCCGTTTTTTCTACTCATTGCTTCAGTTGAAAAATGGTTCTTCTGTAGTGTCTGGGGCAGATGAGATTTGACCCCTTGTTTGCTGCAAGATTATGTAGATTAGCATTGTCATAATACCAGCATAGTTCAGATAGACCACTAAGATAAAATGCTGCCTATAAAAATCTAAGGTATTTAACACATGTCTAACATTAAGTGCATGAGTAGTTTCACTGAAGTCAATTAGATAATGGAAAACTAAGCACATGTTTAAGTACTTTTCTGAAACGGGAGCCTGCAAAACAAAGGTAGACGACTGTCCATAGTAAAAATGGTGATGTCCGACTACCATCGGAGTCTTCAACCCCATATTTAATTTTCAGTGACAGCAGTTGCTGCTGCTGTTGAAATTCATATCTATTAGTGTCTGAGAACATAGTGTAACACCACAATGAGAGAGAAAATAAAACTTGATGTCAAATTCAAGAAACAAAATGACATCCCCAGATATTTCACCCTCTCTAACACTCTTACCACTACATACAACTCCAAATGTACTGAACAGCTCTGCAGAAGGACCGCAGAAAAACTGAAGAATGACTTACTGCACTAGGGATGTTAAATGTTGATTAATCAGCTAATAAGTAGTCAATGAAATTTCCATCAACTACTCGATAGGGGGGGGCTCTGCTGCTCCATCTCCTTTGAAATGTACAAGAGCCCGAGCAGCTCTTCAATTGGTAAAAGCGCAGCAGTGGGTGACCTCGCTAATGGGATTGCTTCAGTCCCTGCTAGCGCGGATGGCCTGCTGTGCCTCTGCCTCCCTTGTCCTCCCCTCCCCCATGGAGATGGTGTGGGGGGAGAGCCAGCTTTTAAGCTGGCTCCCCCCCAGCACTGGCTCCTGCTGACTTTCCCCCTTGATGCCTCCTGTTACTGAGGCAGCAAGTGGCGGGGAGGGGAGAGTGACTAGTCACTTACGTCCTCATAGTGCACATCACATACCAGGAACCAGTTCAAATAATAAATCCCCGCATGCTCCCACACACTGGAAGAAAAACATCGGGAAATCTACTGGAGGTCATGCAAGAAATCCAACACACCTTTTTTTTTTTTTTTTTTTTTAAGTCGTACAACGCTATATCAAAACATGGAACCAACTATAACAACTCTGCAATCCACAGAACGTGATCTCTGGGAGAAACTATGGCAACATGTCCCACCTGGATACTGCATGACACCTCAACATCATTTTATCAAGTCTGCATATAACTTGAGCTGAATTATCTGTAGAAGGATTGAACTTCTTTCTACCTCACCACACAATTGAAGGTCACATCCCTGACACGCCAGTTATTTCCTGCTAAATTTTAAGTCCCTGCTCCGAAGCACAGAGGTGGTAGAACGTTTCAAAGAAAAGTTCACTAGAATTTAATATGGGCAGAACAATGTGGTGTTTTGGGTTTTTTTGTTTTTTGTTTTTTTTTTTTTCCCCTAGCCTCTTCCTTAGAAGCAGCTAAACTGTTTTGGCTGAATTTTTTTTTTTTTTTTAAATCACGAAGCAGACAGTGTGAAAAACATTAGCCCAAATGTTTATCCAGGGGTCGGGGACCTAAGGCCTGGGAGCCACATGCGTCCCTGGCTTGCCTGGATCCAGCCCCCAAGGTGCGGGGCTCTTCCCCTGCATTGGAAGGCCTATGCTGGTGCTCCAGCCTGCCCTCCCCTATCTCTCCACTGGGCTGGAGCACACAAAATAGCTTGGGCCCCTCTAGATTCTGATGTGAAAGGGGAATATGGAGAATGTCTTTTTCCTTCTCAGTGGCGAGTTGCATCAGTGTGGGGTGTTGGTTTTTTTTGGGGGGGGCGTGTTTCTCATTTGTGTATGGTCCCCACCTATTTGTTCTGTGGGTCAGCGGCCCTCAACCCAAAAAAGGTCCCTTGCCCCTGCTTTAATCTGACAAAGTTGCTATGAGTTACTGAATACAAGGTCTTATAATGGGGAGAGTTTGGGTAACTTTTGTAGGTTGTGTTTCCAGTCCCACCTGGAATAATCTTACAGACTCTTACAAGTGGCTCATTCCAGAATGAAACTGAATTGTGAGAGTGTATTTGTTTTTTGAATATACAATTCGTTCTGTAATTCATTTCAGAGTAGTTGTTTCCAAATAATATTCCACACATCTTTTTCTGGTGGTTTCATGATACAATAGTGAAGATGGTTGTCAAAGCCATCTAGAAAAGGATTTTATTGAGGGTTCTAATAAATAAAAATGCTTTTGTGTTCTTGGTCAGATAAATGTATTATAGTTATGTTTAAATATTTCTAAGTAACAATAGCTTCGAAAGAGATGTTTAAGAGGTTCCATTTTAAATAATCTGTATTAATGTATTGGGGGGTAGAGGATGAAACAAATTTAGTTTAAGTGCAGAAAAAATGGTTTGAGATTTCAAAATAAAGTTCTAGCATGCCTCCTTTAATAATAGAAGAAAAATGACTTATTTCAGAAACAAATATGCAGCATCAGGAGCCAAAGATATCAGAGTTGAGGTGTCCAGAAAGTCATGAGCAACAGTCCTTTTATCCTGGGAGTAACAGAAAACAGGTGGACCAGTTAAAATTAAATTGTGCTCAATCTGCAAGGAAATGGGAGATTCCAGAAGTGATACAGAAGAGCTACACAGAGGTGACCTCATTCTTTTCTTCTATAGGAAATATAAAATGTGGTGGTTTTGTTTAGTCAGGTTTTCTTGTTTTCTTATTGGTACGGATGTAGATGCTTACAGTGCTACATGAAAGCTCATGCTCACAAAATAATACCAAAAATGTGAGGCTAATGTGCTCTGACTGTACCTGAGAATTTCTGAACTAACAGTCTACTTTACTGTTGTTAGGGAAAGCGATCAAGTTTTGAACAGCCTATCCTTCCCATTTCTAAAAGATCATCACCAGTAGAAGCTGTTCCTAAAGGAAAAGATCCAGTGTTTTTTTGTGGAACACCAAGCAACAACACATTGAAAGAATATATGGCCTGGTAAGGTTTGTGTATTTAAATGGATTTACTATACTAAGTTTGTAATACTTTTATTAAGGTAACTTAGTTTAGAGCCTCTAAATTGCTAATGTTTAGGTCAGGGCTACTCAAAGTGCGGCCCATGGCCCGTTGGTTTGCGGCCCATGGGGCGGTTTGGGTTTACTTGGGGCTCAACACATGGCCTGCGGGTGGGATCCTTTGAAATTGGCCTCCACTGGGAACATGCTCCACAACGGCGAGGCATCTCTCATGAAGGGTTAAGCGCTGAAAGACGCAAGCAGATAGGCTGGCTGGAACAGACAGGTGTTGGCGTTTCTAGCTCCCAGGGAGGAGGTGCTGGGAGTGCCAGGTCATTGTGGGAAGTGCTTTGTATTCATGCCAGTCAGTGTGAAAGAAGCTATTTGCATATATTTACATATATATTTGCATGTATATGCAACAATACTTAAGTTGTGGCCCTCTGCATGTGCTGTGAGTATCACTGTGATCCCCGGGGTTTCCAAAGTTATGTAGCCCTGTTTATATGTTATGTTTGGGAGAATTCTACTCCAAAAAATTAAAATCCCCCTTTTTCCCCCCCCATCCCCGTGTGTCCCTGCACGTGCGCGTGCGCATACACACACACACACACACACACACACACACACACACACACACACACACACGCCCATCTTCATATGGTTTTCTGGCACCCCTACCATTCAGTCCATAGCTCAATACTGTTGCACCTGCACCCCAGTTTGTGACTCCCCAGTAGCCTTGTGTGCTCCACTCTGTCCTAATAGGGCTCTAAGGAGAGTGCTGTTCTGGTGCCACAGCAGCCTCTGAGGGTGAAAGGTGGAAGTGCAGTACTTGTAAGGCAGAACATATTTTATGCTGTGTGTGTGGGCATGAGCCTCTCCTGCCAAATAAAGAGCCAGATGTAGGACCTGGGTAGCCCTCTCCCATCCGGTGCCCATGGCTATCTGCTCAAACGTTCCCAGAAAAGTGTCTGGGTCATTTGCTGAGTCCATTTTACAGAATCCTAGGCTTGGTGGCTGGGTGCCACCTCCTCCCCTGGGACTCACCACTTGCTGCAGAAGTAGCTGCTGTACCGTGCTCTGTTTCTTAATAAAATCATGCAGGCTTTGCTGCTGCTCTGCCTGCCAGGCTAGCAAGGCCTGTCTCTTTGCCTGGTGGGACTGCTGGAAACTTTGCAGGGCCTGCTGCACCTGCTCTTGCTGTTTGATGAGCCACTGCAGGGTCTCTGCCATCGCTGGGCCACCAACCATGTTTACTGGTGCTTAATCCCACCTCTGATGTCACGTGTGACAAGGTCCTCACCCTGGGACCTCTTCTTTGTCCACAAATCAATTGGAGACCCTTCTTGGTGCAATCACCCATGCCTTTTTATTGTTCATGCCAGTTTCCCATCACCTTGTATTTACAAAGCTTTTTTCCAGAAAACTCAGCTAGCCTCTCCAACTGGCTGGAGAGCACACTCAGCCACTCTCTGGCTCCTCCCTTTCCACTTCCCCTCTGGCTGCCTTATCTAGCCCTCTGGCTAATGAGGCCCATAGCTGTTTCCCATTAGCCCCTGAGGCATGGGCCTGCTCAGCTGGCCTCAACTGCCCTTTTCAGTCAGGCCATAGTGTCAGAACTCTAGCTTAGCCAGCAGCCTGTCACATTACATTTAAAATGCAGAGCCGCAGTGGTCCCGGCTCGCGCTCATCCAAGACCTACCCCTGCTGCAGCTCTGCAGTTTAAATGTAGTAGGAGCCCGGCTGCCTGTGCACCCAGCTCCCTCTACATTTAAACCACAGAGCCACAGCGGGGGTAACTCCTGGACCAGCGCAAGCTGGGACAGAGTACCTTCTGTTATCGACTAACTGTATAGTCAGTACAAATTGTATCGACTACACAATTGGTCAGTTACCTGCCTCTTAACATCCTTAATCCTGGATTCCATTTTCACTTCTCTCCCCAGGTTTTTGTGTGATGCTGGACAGGTCATTTAATAGACATTTCACAGTTGGCTGTTAGTACTTGTCTTCCTCATTTTCTTGGCGCTGAACTTCCAGAAGGGCTGAGCACTGTAGTCAAAGGGAGCTGTGGTTTGGACATATAAAGTACTAATTGAAAACAATCTATGTGTTTTTAAACAAAGGAACAAAACCAAAAAACTTAGCCCTAGCTGTGTGACTTTGGGAACTAAAATTAATGGACACTTTTTTTCCCCCAGTTTTGGTCTTACATAGAGATTATCAGTTCCCTATCTATAAAGTGGTGTTTTGATCATCAATTAGTTAACACTTATGAAATATTTCTGAAGATTAAATATTATTTGTGTTTTTGTAGAAGTACTTCATATTTGAGAGGTACTTTTTAATCTCAGGGTTGAGAGCCTATATATAGTAAACTGTACTAATGCATATGAACATGAATATAGTAGACACATAGGGAGTCAATGACAGACTGAATAAACTTAAAGGCTTCAACTTGTAATAGACCTACTTTCATACTAGGCATTGTGACTTAGTGCAGCGGTTCCCAATCACTGGTCCACACACCTCTGCCTGCTGGGCTGTGGCACTCTCCCAGGCCACACCCCCAGCTGCTAATTAGCCCTGTGCACTGGAAAACTCCATTGCCTATAAGGTGCATACACTAAAAATCCTCCTCCCACCCTCCCTCGGTGAGTGGCACTGTGGACTGCTTCATGTGCCGCAGCTGGAGTGGGCCCACAGTGAGGCTGTCCCTACTGGGGCAGCCTCACCGCAACCCTGGTTCCAGCTCTGGCGGCAACCATGTGGCCTGGCTGGTGGGTCTGCGTGGCAGGCGGGTGCCCTGTGTCCATTTCGTTGTGGGTACTGTGTTCGGGACCAGGGAGCGGAGCCTTCGCGGCCATGAGTGTCCCGGCCTTTATTGATGTTAGCAAAGAGGATCAAGTTAGAGGCCCCGGGGAGCCACGCTGAGTGTCTGCAATTTCTGCCCCTCCTCTGGCAGGACCTGGCTTCCCCTGCAGGGTCTCCCTTGCCAGCCTGCACCACGTGTCTGGCTGCTTCCCAATGTCCTGGGGTGCTACAGCCAGTAGCACTGGTTGGAGTTGTGTGTGGGAAGCTGGGCTTGCTGGCTCAATGCAGCAAGTGTTAGGGGGGCTAGTACTGCCCAGCTGTTGGGTGGGTGCTGCAAGCCCGATATACACATGAGCTGAGTGACCCTATGCCTCTACGCCCTGACTGTTAATGGCCTGGGTAGGAACTCTCAAGCCATCAGAAATGTGCACCTGCCCCTGTCACTTGTACCACAGACACTGCCAATTCCACATGTGTATTGGGGGGCTGGGCTGTTGCCAGGCCTGGCAGGGGTGAGATCTGTTCCTGGATGCGGAAGAGCGGTTTGCTGCATGGTGGGAGGGCCACACAGAGACTGATATGGCAGCCTTAGAGCCACTGCGACCCTGGCAGCAGCACTCAGCTGGCGGCTGGGATGCAGCACAGATCTAGGTAAGGGGGGGAGGGGCTAGTAGTGGAGGGGTTATGGAGGCAGGGCTGGCACTAGATGCTCTGTGGACAGGGCTAATATTGGGAAATACGGAGGCTGGGACTGGGAAAAGGCTCTGGGGGGATTGGGTGCGGTGGGGCTCTGGAAATAGAAGGCTGGCACTGGGGGTGGGTCTGGTGGTGCTGGGGGCTCTAAGGGTTGGGCGGCTGGCACAGGGGGCTCTGAGGGCTGGAGGGTGGCACTGGGGGGTTTGGGTGCAGGGGACTCAGGTCAGTGGCTAGCGTTGGGAGGTATTGGAGGGGTGGGGAACTCTAGGGGTTAGGGTTGGCACTGGGGGAGGCTGGGGCTTTTGGTGGACCGGTATAATTTTATTTGTATATTCATTACTTTCTTAATGAATATGCAAATAAATGTTAGTGGTCCGCCAAAAGTTTGTGAATGGGTTTGCCGGTCTTTGGTATCATAAAGGTTGGGAACCACTGACCTAGTGGATAGGGCATTGGACTGAGACTTAGGAGACCTTGGTTCTTCTTCCCAGTTCTATTGCTGGCCTGCTGGGTGATTATGGGTAACTCACTTGACCTGTACTTCAGTTTCCTCATCTGTAAAATGTGATACTGTCCTCTTCTTTTAAATACTTCGAATCTACTTATGAAAACAACATTATAAACCTCCTAGGTGGTGGTGGTAGTGGTGGTATTATTTATTATATTTTGTAGTAATACTGATCTGGTACAAAGATCTGTTTGATAATAAATATTTCCCCCAGTTTCAGAACTCCAGTTATAAAGAATGACTTCCCACCAAGGTGTCAGGTATCTACTCCATATAACCAAGTTCCGTATTTCCAACCACATACACCAGCAACTCCATTTCAAAGCCATGTGGGCTTACAGGTAATGTAATCTGAATTGTATCTCCTTGCATTTAAAAACAAAATTTACCTCTTTCCAAGATTTTTCAACCACATGTTTATCTTGATTCAGTATGAGAGAAGTGTATGTATTTTGTATAGATTTAATTCATCTTTACATTTGTGTTTATGGCTGTTGTAGATTACCTATTTGGAGCAGGAATGAGGTAGAGTTCACGGTTCTGTAATCAGAGAAGGGTAACTGTTTCTACTGCTATGCCATTTTTTCTGAAATTCATATTAACTCCATTCGGTTAGGGCTCAACAAATCTCTTCCTTTGGCCATATAATAAAGGAAAAGTTCCTGGGAGGAGAATATGAAATCTAAGCTTTATTTTAAAGGTTGAGTGAAGGAGTGGGGAGTTTGTCATCTTCTATAATTGTGAAAGTAGCTTTCCAAACATAAATTAATGTAAGTGTGGTGGAAGGATTATCTATTGTTAGTTTTTCCTGCTCTCGTTTTAGGTCTCTTTGAACAGTGACAAAATCGGCAGTAATTGATATGTTTCAATCTCTTTAGGTTTAGGAAATACTGGAAGTATATGCTGCTGAGGAGGATTCAGAAAGAGGCTAGCAGAAGCATAGAATGGCAGAAACCTTCTCATTCATAGCAGCCCATAGGCTTAGGCAGGCAAAGGGAAAGGATAAATGGATTATCGTTCTTCTCCCTGCTAGTAGCTAGTGTAATTTGAGGGATCAGGTTTCAGATTACTACTACCACGTTAACAGATTACTAACTGAAAAATGGAGCAAATAAAAGCCCAGGAACAGAATTCTGGTAGAAATCCCACTACTTATGGAGTTGGGGAGTAGGCTGGACTTCTCACTAGGGCATTACATTTGGGCATTGGTGCCCATCTTCTTAATCTGGCGTTTAGGTACCTGAGAATTTTTTTCTTCTCTTTTTCAAACCCTGTGTATGGGAGTGGATACGGGGGCAGAGAAATTGATGGAGTAAGTTAGAAAAGAGGAGAGGGAGAGACAGAAAATGAGAGATGGCTATAAAGCGTACACTACAGAGAGAGAGAAAGGAGGAGTATAATGGGGTGGAATGAATGAGTTAAAAAGGAAATGTTTGGACTACAAAAACAGTGAGATGCACCATGATCTATTACCATGGTCTGTTATATTAAAGTAAAAGTGAAATGAAGCCAAGAAAAGAAAAAAATTTGCAATGAACATAGTAAGCTTTTTTAAAAATTACTGAACCAAAGTGATTTTGCTAAATGTAAACTAACCACAGTACAATATTGTTTTATTCTTTAAATTCAAGCATTCGCTTTGAATAGATTGGAATGTCATTACAGATACACATTTCAGTCCTCAGATCCTTTTAGTTCTTAAGATATAAGATTTTGGGGGGATTTTCTGAGCCCTTTATTAAGTGGGTTTGTCGGGAAGGCAACAAAGAATTTTGTAATTGAACTGTTATTTACCAATATTATTGTAATTTTCATCAGGCGGTCAAGCTGTGAAGAAGTTTTTAAACAATAATGGAACACCGTTTCTTGAAATATTTTTGGGTGTGTTCTGCATTTTTCAACTGTATTGATTTAAATTGCAACACAGAATACAAAGTGTATAGAGCTCACTTTATATTATTTTTATCACGTCTGCACTGTAAAAACAATATTTTCTAATTGATCTTATACAAATACTGTAGTGCGAGCTCTTTTATCATGAAAGAATAACTTACAACTATAGAGTTAAGTTAAAAAAAACCTCAATTCAAAGATAAAACTTTAGAGCATACAAATCCACTCAGTCCTACCTCTTCAGCCAATATCTCATATAAGTTTGTTTACATTTGCAAGAGAAAATGCTGCCCGCTGTTCACTTGTCACTTAAAACATTTTTGTAGCCAGCATTGCAAGGTATTTATGTGCCAGATATGCTAAACATTCATGTGACATTTCATGCTTGGGCCACTATTCCAAAGGACCCGCTTCCATGCTGATAATGCTTGTTTTAAAATGTGTTAAGTTTGTTAATGAACTCCTTTGGGGGAAATTGTATGTCTCCTGCTCCATGTTCTGCCTGCATTCTACCGTTGTAGTTCATGTCATAGCAGTCTTGAATGATGATCCAGCACATGTTGTTCATTTTAAGAGCACGTTCATGGCAGATTTGACAAAACACAAAGGGGGAAACCAATGTGAGGTTTGTAAAGATAGATACATCCCTCAACCCAAGGTTTAAGTGTTTTAAGTGCCTTCCAATATCCAAGAGGGATGAAGTGTGAAGCATGCTTTCAGAAATCTTAAAAAAGCAACACTCCAATGCAGAAACTACAGAACACGAATCTCACTTGCACTCGCGCGCTCTCTCTCTCTCTCTCACCACCACTGCCCTTCTGCTGGGAGCATCTCTCTTAAATGATGAAAATGAACATTTGCCCTTTGGACCCATTATTAAGCCGGACCATCATTATCATGGTCAGCTGTCCTGTGGAATGCTGATTGAGGCATGAAAGGACATATCAATCTTTAGGAAACCTGGTATGTAAATATCTTGTGACAGCAGCTACAACAGTGGCATGCGAAAACCTATTCTCAATTTCAAGTAACATTGTAAATCAGAAATGGGCAGCATTATTTCTTGCAAATGTAAACAAACATGTTTGAGCTATTGACTGAACTGGAAGTAGGATTAAGTGGATTTGTAGGCTCTAAAGTGGAGGTGGGGAACCTTTTTTGGGTCGGGGGGCTGCTGACCCACAGAAAAATCAGTTAGGAGCTGCACACAAGTGAGAAGCAAAAAACCCCAAAACAAACCCTCACTGACGTGTCCCCCAGGTGAGAAGGAAAAAGACACTCCCCACGTTCTCATACGGCAGAGCTTTGGAAGGGCCAGGTTAGTAGATTTTGTGTGCTCTAGCCCCATGGGCAGGGGGGCTGAAGCACCATCGCAGGCTCCCCAATACTGCAGGGGAGCCCCGAGCCTTGGGAGCGGGTTCCAGGCAAGCCATGGGCCACATCCAGCCCCCGGGCCTGAGGTTCCCCACCCCAGCTCTACAGTTTTACATTGTTTTGGTTTGAGTGTAGCTATGCAATCTACATTTGTAAGTTGCACTTTCAGGATCAAGAAATTACACTACAGTATTTATATAAGGTGAATCTCAAAACACTATTTTTTGTTATTTCTACAGTGCAAATATTATAATAAAATAATATAAAGTGAGTATTTTACACTTTCTATTTTATATTGTGACTGAAATATATATGGAAATATGGAAAAATGTCCAAAATATTTGTCAGATGGTAGTCTGTTTAACAGTGCGATTGCAATTGTGATTAATCATGATTAAAAACATTAATTGTTATTAATTTTTTGAGTTAATCATGTGAGTTAACTGTGAGTAATTGACAGCCCTATTCATAAATGTTACTGTCTAAATATACGTGATCATGCCGAACAGTAGTCTGCCAATTCCTTTAATTGCTAAATTCAGATAACCTTAATTTAGTCAAGAAGATTTCTCAATATCTCTATTTGAACCTACCAGTCACTGAAATGTAAACTGATGCCCCAGATGCGTTTTCATAAAACAAGTGTCATGTTATTGCCTCATTAAATGAAATACAACATTTTAAAACTAGTACATGTTTTAGTATTCAGAAGCAAACTTTAGAATGACCCAGTGACACATCTCTAGTTTGGTCAACAAGGTGTATGTATATCTATTAAAAATAATTAACTGTTCTCTAAATCTGTCTACTCAAATACCAAATTAGGGAATGCCAGAAGTAAGATTGCCCATGAAATCCTTTATGCATATATATTATATAACAGAATTAGCTTGTTCCCCCCCCTCCCCCCCATACATTACTCCTGTTCAGGGACTGGAATATGTGTAGGGCAGTTAGAATGTTTACAGTATGAATGAGCAGGCTTCTAGAAAGTTTCACAGCATCTGCAAAAATAATTTTCATTTTCATTTTTCTGTATGCAGGTTTCAGCTTCCATGCCTTCAAATGAATGCCTTACTGTTAAAGGAAAAGTGTACACCATATTAAAACAAATAGGTAGCGGTGGCTCTAGTAAGGTAGGAGATTTTTTTAACCTTTAAGACTAATGGAGCCCATTATTTCTAATGTGACTACTTCTGTTCAAATGTGTAAATCCATGGGTATCAAACAGAAAACTCATTTGCCAGAGACAACCTGGATGCTACATTAGGGGTCCCGCATAACACATTCAGATTCTTCAGCATCTTACTTTTTATATCAAGTGAAAGCTTAGTTTCTAGCCTTCATGGCTGCAGGAAACATTACAGATGTGAGCAGATTTTAACCATTATAGTAGCATCAGCCTGAATCTGCAAATAGCTTGCCTCAATGAATGGTATGAACACGTGGTCCCTATTAGTCTAATGGCAATATCCGTTTTCAAGCCCAGGGATGATTTGTTAATATGAACACTAGCCATTTTAACTGTTGGTCACATTAGTGGATGGAATAGGAGTAGTAGGTGAGAGAGAAGCTCATTGGGTTCAGAACTAGGAGATGCTACAGGGAAAGAAATGCAGAGCATATGCATGCATCTGAAAGCTATTGCGCTCATTTTTAGGAGTTAAATTTTTGAAAGCTTCTTAGACATACCAATGATAAATATTTACCTTTCTAAGATATCTGTCTCCTGGAGTTGCTAGTGTCCCTTCCACAAGCTAGCAATAGACACATCAAAAGCTAAGTATGGGACACTTTCAGCCCACTCAATTAGCCTCATTAGTACCGGCACTACAATTGACAGGTATCTTTTCTCCCTTCTTTTTCTGTTGTATATTCTGCTTCTCCCCTTTTTTCCCCATTCAAACTCATTTGAAGAAGCAGGTTTTGCCCACGAAAGCTCATGATACTATATATATTTTTGTTAGTCTCTCTAAGGTGTCATAGGTTTACTCGTTTTTATAGTTGTTAGTTTTAGTTTAGTTGGGGGGGGGGGCGTGTCTTCCCCTGTTCCACTTGTCCCCTCTCATACCCAAGTCCCAGAGATTCAAGCTGCACAGCTTCTGCGCTAAGTCCATGCCAACTGGTGATCCCCATGACTTGTGTGTCTGATGCCTGGGGGAGGCTCACCAGTTGAATAAGTGCAGGATCTCCGTCATTTGAGTAGCAGCCCAGGAAGGAGTGAGACCTTTTTGTCTCAAGCAACTCCTTGTGGAGTCGGCCCTACAAGCCCAGCAAGATCTGGCACTGAGTAGGGATATAAGGAACTAGTCGAGTCTCTACTCGCACACACACCCCTTGATGCTTCTGTATCAGAGGCAGCAAGGGGGGTGCGAGCGGCAGCCAGTTTAAAAACTGGTTCGCCCCAGCACTGTCTCTGCGGTGTGTGGGGAAATGGGGGGGGGGGGGAGGCAGAGGCACAGCATTCTGGGACCTGGTGCAAGCTGGGACTATTGAGTCTTGGCTCGAGCCCGGTCCTGGACCTACCCTCACTGCGGCTCTGTAGTTTCAATATACTAGGAGCCGGGCTGCCTGCGTGCCCAGCTCCTACTACATTTAAACTGCAGAGTCACAGCAGGGCCCCTTATCGACTAATCGTGTACTTGATACAAATGGTATCAAGTGTTCCTCTGTTAGTCCTGGGGTCAGCGCATGGGAAGGACTCAGGATGGCATGGCCAGCACTGCTGATTTCTGGCACTAAAAATCCCAGCACGTTGGCACCACTCTCACTCCCTGGCCCAGCGCAGCAAACCAGCAATGGGCACTCCCCCAGGTTCACCTTCACTTGGATCTCCATCTTTTTGGCTCCTGGTGTTGCTCAAGAGGGCTAGCCAGTTGCAGATGTCCCACAGGATTCATACCCTGTGTTGCTGGACTTGTCGCCTGTCTCAGTAGGGGAATTTGGCAGCCGCTCCACTCTGGGCAGTTTTGAGGCTGCCAGGGGCATCAAGATTATGACTAAAAATCGCCAGGTGCCGTGGATATGCTGCTCTGAGTCCTGACACCGCTTTTGTAGGCATCACCCGTCTGTCTTGCGGCATCTGTCCATCCTTTGGATTCTGCTTGAAGTTTCACTTGGCCAATAGATCCTGGATGTGCTCCAGATCTTTCTCATGGTCCCCATCTTGTTGGTACCATTCTTCCCAGTACTGGTCATGCTCTCGGCTCCTAGTCCCATCACTAATCTTCTTCACGGTCTTCAAGATCCTGAGGTTGGTGCTACTTTCTGCCTCCACATTGATCCCGGTTCAGCAGCATCTCCTACTGGCACTGATTGCCACTGCGGCACCACTCTGACTCTTAGCACCATTACAGGTCCAGGCAACACTCATGTTCCCAGTACCAATCAGGATCCCGACAATGGTTGTGGTCAATGTTACTTCTAATTTTTTCCATCCATGTGTAGAATAAATGTTATGTGCACCAAGGCATGTGCAGGTGTGCACCACCAATAGATACAGCTGCCCACAGCCCACCAATGTGTGTGGGTGCTCTGCCAATCAGATGGGTGGCACCTGAATCTCTCCTGAGCAGCCACACAAGTGCACATCTTATAGGGGATGCTGGTCCCAATGCCAGTGCAGGTCTTGAAGCGGGTAGATCTCTGGCAGTTGATCCCACCTATGGCACCAGCCCTTTCCAGTGATGCCCTTGGGTTTGACCCTTCCCTGGTTATCTCACTCAGTCTCTCACTCCCAACCCTCAGATGTGGGTTCAGGAGCTTCTGAGGCGTCAATACTGCCCAACCCTCACCAGGATACTCCTGTCACTCAGTGGCAGTTTTGGACACCAAGGGCATACCACTAGTCCCAGGGTACCCTGTCAAAGGCTAACTCCTGAGTGCCACCTAAGCCCAGGGCCCAAAATCCATGGTGATGATGGCAGCTTTCCTCAGCTGGCAAGGCATGTGTGTTTACCTGTATTTGAATTATTTGCTCCTTGGGGGGTTGGTTTCACCTCCAGGTGGAGGAGATGCCTGCCTCTCGTGCTCAACAAGTGGAAATTGACTCTCACACCTGTGCAGTGGATTGAATTCGTTGGCGTGGTCCTCAGTGCCCCACAAGCTCATATGTTCTGCCAGAGCACTGCTTCTTGGCTCTTTCCCAGTTTATAGAGTCCCTCATTTGCTTCTCTATGACCACAGCTGGGCCTTGCCTCAAACTGCTAGGTCACATAGCAGCTTGTACATATGTCAGTCCGTTTGCCAGACTCCATCTCCAGCTGCTGCAGTTGTGGCTGGTGGAAGTGATGTTCTCTCGCAAAGTTCTCCAGGAGCTTTGGTAGTGGCTAGATCCAACAGCAAGTCATGCAGAACTCCCCTCCCACCTTCCACAGCCCACACTGCACCTCATTGCTAGTGAGTTTGCTTTGGGCTTAGGAGTACATCTCTACAACTGACCACATAGGTGTTGTGGACAGTGGAGGAATTGTCCCTCCACATCAAGGTCTAGGAATTCCGGGTGATGCATCTCACTTGCTATGTGTTTTTGCCACACTTTTGGATCCAGAATGTGACAGTCATGATGCACAACATGACCACCACGTACTATATCCACAGGCAGGGCAGAGCACGGACATCACCATTATGTTAGGAAGCCCTTCAGTTGTGGCAGCTCTACTTCATACCTGGGTATAGAACCGACTGGCAGACTACCTCAGACAATGTTTTATCTCACGAGTGGTCTCTCCAGCTGAACATGGTTCACAACATCTTCCAGTGGTGAGGGTTTACACTGGTAGATCTCTTCATGACCGGAAACAACAGGAAATGCCCTCAGTTTTGCTCCTTCAGGGGGCTCTGCCTGGATTCCCTGGCAGATGCCTTCTTGACCCAGTGGTCAAGAGGCTTGGTGTATGCATTTTCCCTGTAATTGCTTGCTCACTAGGTGCTCAAGATCCGAAGGGACAAGGCAAATGTCATTTTAGTGGCCCCTGCTTGGGCGCATCAGCACTGGTACCCTATGCTCTTGGAGCTGTTCATTTGGCACCCAGTCACACTCTCTCTCCTGCTGGACCTCATCACATAGGATTATCGGCACCTCCTTCACCTGGACCTTCCTTCCCTCCACCTGATAGAATGGAGGATTTGTGGCTGAATGCAATGCTTGGAACATGTCCAACATGTATTTCTCAGCAGCTGCAAGCCTTCCATCAAGCTAACATGTGGCCAAGTGAAAGCAGTTTACAAACTGGTGTTCTCGCCGCTGCCTTGAGCCCCTGTCTATCTCCATACCAAATGTGCTCAAATACTTTGTGTTTAAGGACCAGGGCCTGACAACCTTTTCCCTCATGGTTTACCAAGCTGCCATATCAGCGTTCCACCCTAGGGACGCTGGACCCTGTCTTTGCAAGCCCCCATTGGGGCGCTTTCTCAAAAGGCTGGATATCCTCTAACCAGATGCCCGGTTCCAGCATGGGATCTCAACTTGGTTCTTCTCATGGGACTGCCCTTTGAACTCCTGGCCATATGCTCCCTCCTGTATTTCTTCTGGAAGATAGCCTTCTTGATGGCCATCAATTCGGTCAGACATGTTTCGGAGCTCTGTGCCTTGACATAGGAACCTCCATACATGGAAGTCCTTTCATAAGGATTTGGTTCAGCTCAGACCTCAGCTTTTCTCTTAAAGGTGGTTTCCAGTTTCCCATGCAAGCCAGGATATTTTCCTGCCAGTTTCCACCCAAAAAAGTTTGCAGGACCACCAAATACACTCTCTTGATGTCAGATGGGTCCTTGCCTTCTACATCCATCATGTCAAGCCCTTTCGGAAGTTGAGATAGCTCTTTGTCACCATGATGGAAATTTAGAGAGGGCTACTGCTTTCGTGTCAGCACATTTCTTCCTGGATCCTGTCCTGTATCCGTACATGCTCTGATATAGCCAAGACTCATCCTCTGCCTCTGACTGCACACTCAACCCGGGCTCAGATCTCCTCTGCAGCCTTTCTAGCCCAAGCTCCTCTCCAGGAGATCAGCAGGGCTGCAACATTGTCATAGGTCCTTACCTTCACCTTGCACTATGCCATTGTGCACCAGTCAAGACAGGATGCATCGTTTGCTGTGGCAGTGCTCCAGTCAGCAGCTTGTTGACTCCAACCCCTCCTCCTGCTTATGGCTTGTAAATCACCTAAGTGGAATTGATATGAGCAAGCACTTGAAGGGAAAAAAATTACCTTTGTAACTGTTTGTTCTTTGAGATCTATTGCTCATATCTATTCCATATCCACCCGCCTTTCCCTCTGTTGGAATAGCTGTCAAGAAGGAGCGGAGGGGTTGGCGGGGTTAGCAGGGTTAGAATGCCATGCGAGTGCTGCTTCAGGGGGCTCCACAGCTTACCCAATGGAAAACGGATAGGTTAAAAAGCTTTGTGACAATTGTGCATGGGGCATGCACATACATCTAAGTGGAATAGATATAAGAAACACATCTCGGGGAAAAAAATAGTTTAAAAAGGTGAGTATCCGTTTTGTCCTCAACTGTTTGTGGAGCTAGAGTCATCCTGCTCTGCTGAGGTACAACATGTACTATTAAATAGTAAAAAAAAGTTTCCACAAAATAATTTATCTTCAGAAGTGGACAAGATTTGGCCAGGGATATGAACTCCACAGCGCTGATCTTGAATCTGTTCTGCTTCTGTTTGTCATGGAGTATCTGCTACAGCTTAAGAAATCAGGATAACCCCTAAATTCCATCCAGGTTTATCTGGCAGTCCTAACAGATAAGCCCCTTTCATACTACTATCAAGGGGCTTTCTTTATTTGCTCACTCCATAGCCACAAGTTTATAGAAGGCCCGAGGAATCTCTTGCCAGGTATAAACAATCCTGCTCCTATCTGGAATTTGAACTTGGGTCTCAAAAGCCTCGCAAACTCCCAGCCCACTTGAATCAATGACTGCCTACTCATTGAATTTATGTAGGAAAACCACCTGTCTAGCAACTATTCTCTCAGCCTGCAGGGTCTGAAAGACTGGGGTCTTAATGGTAGACATTGAAGTGTTTGGTAGAAATGGAAATGGTTTTGAAATTGCATAGGCTCCAGTTTTATTCCAGGGAATGAGAGGTGAAAACTTGGTTAAGTTGAGAGGAATATATTGGGAGAAAGTAACAGAGATGACTATGGTGAAGTGGGTAATGCAGCAGAAAGTCACAACCTGTTACCTTTGAAAGTTGTTAAGCTTCATACAAAATAATTAAACAGTAACTTTGTCATAGTTCTCTGTCCAAAGATCACTTGAATACATTTATTGAGAGTGTATGGTGACAATCTGATGTCTCTTCAGTAATCCCTACCATCTTTTCTTAGGTTGTCCACATTCTAACTTGCAGTTTTAAGGGTGGAAGTGGGTTCAGTTGAGAGCCCAAGAACTGCCTAGTTGTAGAATCTGAACTTACGTCCAAATCCCTTTATTTGTTCTAAGTGAAATACCATGAGACTAAATAGAGAACTTGTAACTCTGTAAACTAAAAATAAATTGTTGTTTTCTTCCCCAAATCTTGCTGTTTGTCCATTTTTAGATATGGTGAGTTCTGTCCCCACAAAGTGAACAAACACTGGGAATGCATAAATAGTTTCTCTGCTCTCTTGCAGGTGTTTCAAGTCTTGAATGAAAAGAGGCAGTTGTATGCTATCAAATATGTGAATCTTGAAGAAGCAGATCAACTGACTGTTGAGAGCTATAAGAATGAAATTGCTCATTTGAATAAACTACAGCAACACAGTGATAAGATCATCCGACTTTATGATTAGTGAGTAAACCTTTTTAAATGTTTTTTCAAAATATTCCTCAAAGCAGTTACTCTACAATTTAATTTCAGTGTAATGATAACTCTTATTATTATTTTTTTTTTTTTGTTAGTGAAATCACTGAGCAGCATATCTACATGGTAATGGAATGTGGAAATATTGATCTCAATAGCTGGCTTAAAAAGAAAAAGACCATTAATCCATGGGAACGAAAGAGCTACTGGAAAAATATGTTGGAAGCCGTTCACACAATCCATGAACATGGTATTGCTAAATATTTCTAGGTGATGGTTTAGTATGTGATAACATTTTCTGACCTATTTTACACAGTTTGGTGGAGCAGCTGCTCTCTGTGTTGGGGGAAGCTGAGAGACATTCTAGGATTGTGGCTTTAAGACAGAGTCCTTGAGGTTTTATTTATTTTGTGTATTTCAGAGCACCTCTGATGATTTCCAGAGGGATGTATAACCTCTGGAACATAAGTACCACAGTTATACTTTACTCCACAGTTTTACCAAATTTGATCCATGTCTTGACTAAAATGCTTGCTAAATAGTGTCAATGGTCTGTTCAGTGGTAACCAGGACACAGATACAAAGACTGGAACAGACTTTTCTTTTTGTTATATGGTTTTCATGCCTCCCTTGTTTCCCATGTAACTACCTTCCATTCATTTGCAACATGAAAAAAAAACTTATAAGACACTGACTGGATCACATTATTCCTCCCTGTATTTCTTGCCAATACTTCATATCAGAGTCAAGCTGCTTGTCCTCTCCTTTTAAGACTTTATATATGATAACTCTACCCTTTCTTCTAGTTTGCTCTGTTTCCCTCTTATATACTGACCCTGCCTCATTAAATCTGATAACTAACATTGCTTCCATTTTCTTTTCTCAATTCTGTGTGTCTGCCTTTCTCCTTGCTGACTCATATGGCCCCCTCTCTGTATCTGTCTGACAAGATAGGGATTATTTATACCAGGAGTGGGAAACCTCAGGCCTGGGCAGTGGATACAACCCCCGGCTTGCATGGATGCGGCCCCTGAGGCTCAGGGCCCCCCTGCATTGGGGAGCCTGTGCTGGCACTCCAGCTCCCATGGGCTGGAGCACACAAAATCCCCCCCATAGACTTTAGTGTGTGAGGGGAATATGAGGAGTGTCTTTATCCTTCTCAGTCAGGCACCACATCAGTGAGGGTTTTTTGTGTGCAGCCCCTAACTGATTTTTCTGTGTGTCAGTGGCCCCTGACCCAAAAAAGGTTCCCCACCCCTGATGTTGTGTTGTTTCTGACCTAGTTGATTCATCTCATTTACATCTGTCATTTTTCATGCAACAAAATAACTGGATATTCAAAGAAAATGGAAGGTAGCAAATTCAAACCTAATATTTATTTCACTTGCATATAACTAAACTGGATGCTATAGAATGTCATTTGGACCAAGAACTTGGCAAGATTCAAAGGGAAAGTGGATGACTACATGAATAACAAGTATATCTAGAATTAACGTTAAGACTATTGAAAGGAAAGTCTCATGCTTCAGGGTTTAAACCAATCTCTCATTAAAGATTAAGTTGGGAGAGGCAAATTATCCTACGTCAGCATTTCTGCATTTTCGAAGGCAGGTGGCCAACATGTGGCTTCTGCTCCACATGCAACTTTTTCAGAAGTTAATGTGCAGATCCTTGCATAAGCACCAACCCTGGTGCTGGAGCTACAAGTGCTAGCTTTCCAGTGTGCTAGGGGTGCTTACTGCTCAACCCCTGGCTCTGTCCCAGGTCGTGCCCCCACTCCATCCCTTCTCCCATGGACCCTGCCACTTCCCCAGGGACTGCCGTGCCCTTGTTCCTCCTTCTCCCTCCCCTCCCATAGCCTCCTAAACATTGCAAAACAGATGATCACGGCAGGCAGAAGACATGGGGAGAAAGGAGGAGTTGCTGATTGATTGATTGGGGCTGTGGTGGGGGGGGGGTGAGGGTGGACTTTCTGATGCATTACTGTGGCTTTTTGGCAATGTACATTGTTAATTCTGGCTTCTTCTCAGGTTCAGGTTGGCCACCTCTGTTCTAAGGAATCTAATGTTGACTGCTGTGAGAGGACAAAATGAACTATAAACCATGAGTCTGATAAAATATGGCAATTCTGTGTTGTTATTTAGTGGCATAATGGAAGTGTTGTTTTCTTACCTTGCAGGCATTGTGCACAGTGATCTGAAACCAGCAAACTTTTTGATAGTTGATGGAATGCTAAAACTAATTGATTTTGGTATTGCGAACCAAATGCAGCCAGATGTGACAAGCATTGTTAAAGATTCACAGGTGAAATATTTTTAATACAGGTTGAACCTCCCATATCCAGGACTCTGTGGTCCGGCAACATCCGTAGTCCAGAAGGAAGGACCACGAATGTTGCTGAACAAGAGAGCCCCAGAGGTGAGGAGCATGAGCCAGCTGGGAATCGTGCAGGTGCTGGGGAGCCCCAGCTGGGCTGGCAGGGGCTGGTCCTGTGGCGGGTGGAGAGTCCAGCCCAGTGGAATCCCAGGCCAGGGAGCCCCTGTGGCAGCTGAGAGGAGTCACCAGCCCTGGCCAGGTACCCCAGCAGAGAGGGGCCAGCGTGGCTGGGGGAATCCTAGCCTGAGGAGCCCCGGCACAAGGCCAACAGTGGGGAGGAAAGCCCAGGCTCCAGGGACACCTACAGTTCAGAAAGGAGCCTTGATCTCCCCTGGTCTGGCAAACTCTGTGGTTCGGGACCACTGAGGTCCCGAGAGTGCCAAACCAGGGAGGTCCAACCTGTAGATGGATTACGACGTTTTACAAAATGTAATTTCTGCATCTGCTACATTAAAACTGATCTACCAACCTAAAGAAAACAACAAACATTACAGTTTTTTGTAAAAGTGGCGAGGAGTCCTGTGGTACCTTATAGACTAACTGAAGTGTTGGAGCATAAGCTTTCGTGGGCAGAGACCCACTTCGTCAGATGCATTACAATTTTGTGCTACACAATACTTTTAATGTTTCTTGAGGCAGGGTATGAGCTAATAAAACAAAAGCTACAGGTAATCCTAGAGGGAATTTCTGTGTTTATTGCATGCATATTTCAAAATAACGGATGGCTTATTCTGAAATCTGTAAACCTAATTCTACAAGGAATAACGCCTATTTTGAAATCGCTATTTCGACATAAGGCGTGTGTAGACGTTCCACTGCTGCTATTTTGAAAAAATCCCTCACCAGGGCCATTCTAAGTTATTCCTCCCCAGTGCCTCCTGGGGCTCTAAATCGAGATAGCATGTCTACATTAGGGAAGCCTGACTCGGACTAATTTTTGAGGCTTCACTGCAGTGTAGACATGCTATTTCAAAATAATATTTCGTGCAGTGTAGATGTACCCTAAAAGTCAGAGCATGACAGATATACTCAGTCTGGAATGTTGCTTTTCAAGGCTTTTATTAGATTGCAAACCAACCTATTTCAACTGTAACTTACTTGTAAAAATTATTTTTTCCAATAAGTTAAATTCCGTTAAACACTTGGTTAATTTAAATATATGTATGTTATTTGTTACCAGGTTGGCACAATTAATTACATGCCGCCAGAGGCAATCAAAGATATGTCTTCTTATGGAGAAAATGGGAAATCTAGATCAAAGGTAATATATTCTCTCTCTTTCTCTTTTTATAAGTAGGATATATTTCAGGTATCTTGAAGAAACAAAAATTTAGAATATAAAATCTTTCACTGTAACAGAACATGGAGGAAAACTATTTCATCAAGGCATCTGAGTAGAGTACATGCTTGCTTTTTCCTTGGAGGTGAAGATGGGCAGGGCAACAGATGGGAGGGTATGAGTGAAGTGCTAAATTAAGAAAAAGATAGCGAATTGAGAAATTGCGATCTCGCTCTGATCAAAAGGAAAAACTAGCAAAACTAAACTGAAGTTAGAAGGAAAGGAGTATAAAATAACAAGTGAGAGACTCTTGTAAAATAAGTTACATTTAATGCTTTTTTAAAAAAAAGCTGACTGTCAGTGTTCTAGTTAGATACTGTAAATGAGAAATCGTGCATTCCCTTAAGAATGGACATGGTGTTTTATGGGAGACATAGCACAGTATAACTTTCACTCTTACTGGTCAGAGCATAAGGTTACACTGCTCTACAGCCAAAATGCTTCTGAAATAAATGTAGTCAAACTTTACTAATTCTGGGTCACTGAGAACGAAAATGATGCTTAAAATTGTTGATTGGCTCTAGTTTTCAAGATATGCTATTGGGTCAGTATATACGACCCTTGACTTGGGAATGGTGGAGGATAAGTGAGTTATAAAGGGAAGAGATCTCAATTTAAACCAGAAATGACTAAAATACATCTTTGACTGGATCTATGAATAAATCTATGACTGGGTTTGGACAGTACTTGCTTTTTAGGCAAAACAATGAATGATGCAATCTGAAGCTGGTATTGCGTCATACATGATATGAATTGCATCATGTTATTCCTAGAAGTCATGGATGATGCAATCATAACGAAGCTTACATCACTCTGCTGAACAAATTGCCCTATATCAGCTCTAGAAATCGTACAGTGTCGTGCTCTCTTATTTGTCAGTGTTTGTTTGATTTTGCAAAGGGACACATTTCTGTTTAGCCAAAGTGAGCAGAGATGCCTCGTACTTGTGTGAACGGTGCAGATAACTTCTGCTATGTTTGTGGTAAAGTGACTTTTGCATCACAAAAGCGCAATATAACCACTATGGTTAAGAAAGCCTATCACCTTTATTTTGGGTGCAAAATTGGAGATCAGGACAAGAGGTGGGCCCCACACATATGCTGCAAGACTTGTGCAACAAATCTTTGCCAGTGGTTGAACAGGAAAAGGAAATCTATGCCTTTTGCAGTGCCAATGATTTGGAGAGAGCCAACAGATCATACCAGCAATTGTTACTTCTGCATGGTGCCTCCAGTTGGGAAAGGTGTGTCAAAGAAGAAAAAGTGGACTGTGCATTATCCAAACATTCCATCAGCTATACGCCCAGTACCCCACGGAGAAGGACTGCCGGTTCCTGATGCACCAGAATCATTCTCACTTGAGTCAGACGAGGAAGAGGATGAAACTTCTGGTCCTGAACCATAAATGTCACAGGACCCACATTTTCTCCCATCCTCCTCCTCTGAACCACACCTCATAACACAAGGTGAACTGAATGACCTTGTCAGGGATTTGGAACTACCCAAGAGTAAGGCAGAGCTGTTGGGCTCCAGACTACAGCAGTGGAATCTCCTGGCAGGTGATGTTAAGGTTTCCGTGTTCCGTGACTGTCAAAAGGATCTTGTCCCATTCTTCTTCATGGAAGGTGATCTTGTAGCCTGCAACAACATCGATGGTGTGATGGCAGCCCTCAACATCGTTCACGATCCAGATGAGTGGAGACTGTTCATTGATTCATCGAAGACGAGTCTTAAAGCTGTTTTGCTGCATAATGGCAATGTTTTGCCATCAATTCCAGTTGGTCATGCAGTCCATATGAAGGAAACCTGTGACAACATGAAGCAACTTTTGAGGTGCATGAACTATGACCAACATCAGTGGCAGCTTTGTGGCGATTTGAAGGTTGTTGCTCTCTTGCTTGGTCTGCAGACTGGATACACAAAGTACTGCTGTTTTCTCTGCGAATGGGATAGTCGTGCAAGAGATTCCCACTACATCAAGATAGATTGGCCACTCCGACAGTCATTGGAGCCTGGGAGGAAAAGTGTTCAGCATCCACCACTTGTTGAATCAAGGAAGATTTTGTTACCACCCTTACACATCAAGCTGGGTCTGGTGAAGAACTTTGTCAAGGCCATGGACAAAACACAAGCAGCTTTCAAGTACCTCCGTGGAAAATTTCCAAGGTTAAGTGAAGCTAAGATAAAGGAAGGTGTCTTTTTTGGTCCTCAGATTCGTGAACTTCTTCAAGATGATGCATTTGACCATGCACTGCGTGGCAAGGAAAAGACGGCACGGAAAGCCTTCCAGTTAGTGGCAATAAATTTTCTCGGAAACAACAAGGCAGACAACTACAGGTTGTTGGTGGAAAACCTCCTCAAGGCATACAAAAGCCTTGGTTGCAACATGTCACTAAAGATACATTTTTGCACTCTCATCTAGATTTGTTTCCACCGAACTGCGGAGCAGTGAGCGACGAGCACGGTGAGCGATTTCACCAGGACATTGCAACAATGGAGAAACGCTATCGGCAAATGGAGCCCATCAATGCTTGCAGACTATTGCTGGACAGTGACAAGAGATGCTCCATTTAATGAATACAAGAGACAAGCCAAGAAGCGCCGAGTAGATACTGAATAGGACTAAACTATGTATATAATAGTTTTTTGCCTTTTGTTTCATAATAAATTTTATTTATATAACACTTTTGCTGATTTTTAAAGTGTTACATAAACAGGACAGGTGAACTATTATCGTGTAAAGCAACCATAAACACATGAAAAGACCTAGGTTTACAATTTATGATTAAAACTCTACTATCTACACAATATACATAGATGTAAAATGTAAAAACTTAAATATCTTGGAAACAGTAGCTAATCAGTTGTTTTAATTGTCATATTTAAATTCAGCACATCAAAATACATAATAAATAGCACATTTTATCTCTGAAGCAGACGACTTCTAAAAAATTGTAGACCAGTGATTAGTAAGGATGAAGTAAACTTCTTCAAGCCCAGACAATGATGATAAACTTTTTTTTTGTAAACTTGCATCTTGTTCCTTTATACCACTATCACTGTGGTATCTGTTGTTGACACTGATTTTACATGAAAGGTGCTCAAACTCCCTTTTGGACTTCATGGAGTTGCTGGCGCTTCTCCCTTTTGGGGATCAAAACTGTTTGAGGTAGACTTTTTTGTTTTCATATTGTGAGAGTCACTTATGGTGAAAGGCTTTCTCAGAGGGAAGTTTTGCAGTATTTCATAACGATGGTCCTCCAGCAAACAATTCCCTAGTTGGATCTCCTTGACCTACAATGGTTTATCCCCAGTTCTCACATGGCTTGTGATCTCTGTTGTCCCAAGGATCACAGCTTTCACAGTGGTTCACAAATCAAAATGTAGTCTTTGATGGAGCTGGGGCTTGATCTACTAATTGCTTTGAAAATTAGGACCCAGCCCTCAAGCCAGCACCTGTAGGTGATCTTCAGATACAGTGAGTTGTAGTATTTCATTTTGGAGGTGACAGATACATGTATTATCATGGACAAATCCTCATCTGGGAGAAAGGGATGAAGTTTCCTAGCAAGCTGGAGGTGAAAGAAGGTATTTTTGGAAACTTTTACTTGGCTACTGAAGTGTAGTGAGAAGTCAGGCTGAATGCCAAGTCTTTGCACAGCAGCAATAAATGAATGAATGAATGGGGGGCTGTATATGTCTTTTGGAATGCGGAGATAATAAAAGGGAGCAATTCTTCAAAGTGTTCTTTTTCTCTTTAACCAGCATCACTTTGATCTTATCTCAGTTCAGGTAGAACCAGTTTATCTTAGAGTTAATTTTTTGTAGGCATTCTGACGTAGTAGTGGGTGGGGGGCGGGGGGGGTCAGGAGTCTGTCTAATAAGATGGGTGAACTGGAGTACCTCATATCAAAGGAGAAAGTTGACATAATAGGCATCTCAGAAACATGGTGGAATGAGGACAATCAGTGGGACACTATCATACCGGGATATAAATTATATCGGAAAGACAGAACAGGTCGTGCGGGTGGCGGAGTGGTACTATATGTGAAGGATAATATAGAATCAAATGAAGTAAAAATCGTAAAGGAATCAAAATGTTCCATAGAATCATTATGGATAACAATTCATTCCTCTAATATGAATATGGCATTAGGAATATATTACCGACCACCAAACCAGGACAGTGATAGTGATGCTGAAATGATAAGGGAGATTAGAGAGGCTACCAAAATAAAAAACACAGTAATAATAGGAGATTTCAATTATCCCCATATTGATTGGGTGCATGTCACCTCAGGACGGGATTCAGAGATTAAATTTCTTGATGCCTTAAATGACTGCTTCTTGGAGCAGCTAGTACAGGAACCCACAAGGGGAGAGTCAATTCTCGACCTAGTCTTGACTGGAACGCAGGATCTGGTCCAAGAGGTAACTGTTACTGGACCGCTTGGAAATAGTGACCACAATATAATAACTTTTAATATTCCTGTGTTGGGAAGAACACCGCAGCGGTCAAACACTCTGGCATTTAATTTCAAAAAGGGGAATTACACTAAAATGAGGAAGCTAGTTAAACAGAAACTAAAAGGGAGAGTAATTAAACTAAAATCCCTGGAAGCTGCATGGGAACTGTTTAAAGACACCATACTAGAGGCCCAACTTAAATGTATACCCCAAATAAAAAAACACAGTAAGAGACCTAACAAAGAACCACCATGGCTAAACAGCCATGTTAAAAAGGCAGTGAGAAAGAAAAGGGCAGCTTTTAAAAAGTGGAAGTCAAATCCTAGTGAGGAAAATAGAAAGGAACATAAACACTCCCAAATTAAGTGTCATAATGTAGTAAGAAAAGCCAAAAAAGAGTTTGAGGAACAGCTAGCCAAAAATTCAAAAAATGATAGTAAAATGTTTTTTAAATACATTAGAAGCAGGAAGCCCGCTAAAAAAGCAGTGGGGCCCTTGGATGATAAAGATATAAAAGGAGCGGTCAAGGAAGACAGTGCCATTGCGGAGCGATTAAATGATTTCTTTGCTTCAGTCTTCACGGCTGAGGATGTTACAGAGGTTCCTAAATCTGAGCCAGCCTTTTTAGGTGACAAATCTGAGGAACTCACTCAGATTGAAGTGACATTAGAGGAGGTTATGGAATTAATTGATAAGCTGAATAGTAACAAGTCTCCGGGACCAGACGGCATTCACCCAAGGGTTCTGAAAGAACTCAAATGTGAAATTGCGGAGTTATTAACAGTGGTTTGTAACCTATCCTTTAAATCCACTTTGGTACCAAATGACTGGAAGATGGCCAATATAACACCAATATTTAAAAAAGGCTCTAGAGGAGATCCTGGCAATTATAGACCGATAAGTTTAACATCAGTACCAGGCAAATTAGTTGAAACACTAGTAAAGAGTAAAATTGCAAGGCACATAGAAGAGCACGAATTGTTGGGCAAAAGTCAGCATGGTTTCTGCAGAGGGAAGTCGTGTCTAACTAATCTGTTAGAATTCTTTGAAGGGGTTAATAAACATGCGGACAAGGGGCACCCAGTGGATATAATATACCTAGATTTCCAGAAAGCCTTTGACACGGTCCCACACCAAAGGCTTTTACATAAATTAGGTGGTCATGGGATAGGAGGAAAGGTCCTTTCATGGATCAAGAATTGGTTAAAAGACAGAAAACAAAGGGTGGGAATAAATGGTAAATTTTCACAATGGAGGAGGGTAACTAGTGGTGTTCCCCAGGGGTCAGTACTGGGACCAATCCTGTTCAACTTGTTCATCAATGATCTAGAAAATGAGGTAAGCAGTGAGGTGGCCAAGTTTGCAGATGACACAAAGTTGTTCAGGACAGTCAAAAGCAAAAGGGATTGTGAAGAACTACAAAAAGATCTCAGCAAACTGAGTGATTGGGCAGCAAAATGGCAAATGAAATTTAATGTGGGTAAGTGTAAGGTAATGCATGTTGGAAAAAATAACCCAAATTACACGTACTACATGATGGGGTCAAATTTAGCTACGACAGATCAGGAAAGGGATCTTGGAGTTATAGTGGATAGTTCTATGAAGACATCCACGCAGTGTGCAGCGGCAGTTAGTAAGGCAAATAGGATGTTAGGAATTATTAAAAAAGGGATAGATAATAAGACAAAAGATATCATACTTCCCCTATATAAAACTATGGTACGCCCACATCTCGAGTACTGCGTGCAGATGTGGTCTCCTCACCTCAAAAAAGATATATTGGCATTAGAAAAGGTTCAGAAAAGGGCGACTAAGATGATTAGGGGCTTGGAAAGGGTCCCATATGGGGAGAGGCTAGAGAGACTGGGACTTTTCAGTTTGGAAAAAAGGCGATTGAGGGGCGATATGATAGAGGTATATAAAATCATGAATGGTGTGGAGAAAGTGATTATAGAAAAATTATTTACCTTTTCCCATAATACAAGAACTAGGGGACACCAAATGAAATTGATGGGTAGTAGGTTCAAAACTAATAAAAGGAAATTTTTCTTCACACAGCGCACAGTCAACCTGTGGAACTCCTTGCCCGAGGAGGCTGTGAAGGCCAGGACTCTATTAGGGTTTAAAAAAGAGCTTGATAAATTTTTGCAGGTTAGGTCCATAAATGGCTATTAGCCAGGGATAAAGTATGGTGCCCTAGCCTTCATAACAAGGGCAGGAGATGGATGGCAGGAGATAAATCACTTGATCATTGTCTTCTGCTCTCCTTCTCTGGGGCACCTGGCATTGGCCACCGTCGGCAGATGGGATGCTGGGCTCGATGGACCTTTGGTCTGACCCAGTATGGCCATTCTTATGTTCTTATGAGAAATAGCTGAATGTCATCAGCATACTGCCCTCTATGTGACTCAATGTCTTATACAAACTTTACTTCCAAAAAATACAATTTTGCCCAAATTATCATCTTTTTCAGGTTGAAACTTTTAATCTCAGGTTACATTTGATTTGGTTGTATTTAATTTTATAGAGATTGCAATATTTAGTACACAAATTTTAATAATCATTTGAAATAGTATTAAGTTAGTGAATCTCCTCTAGATCTGAAACATCCTATTTCTCACTATCTATATATGACATTTTGATATGTTGAGATTCTAATATAGGTATAAAGTAGTGTTAAGGCTTCACCTCTGATCTTAACAATTTTGGCAAAATGGTGAATTGACGATGTGGAATTTTCTTGTCTACAATATTTATTCACATTTTTAGAATAGCTAGTGTGCTTTAGCTGAGCAATAGTCTGTAGGATCTTTGCACAAAGAAATTACTGAAGTGAATGTCTTCCAAGACCATCTTAGCCATATACCTAAATATAATTGCATGAATTCTTATCAATAAACTGGGGAAATGCAACCTAGATGGTGCATAAATGGCTAGGTAACCATTCTCAGAGTAGTTACCAACAGTTCACAATCATGTTGGAAGGGCACAAGAAGTGGGGTTCTGCAGGGGGTCTGTTTTGGGACCAGTTCTGTTCAATATCTTCATCAATGATTTAGATGATGGCATAGAGAGTATAATTATTAAGTTTGCAGATGACATCAAGCTGGGAGGGGTTGCAAGTGCTTTGGAGGATACGGTCAAAATTCAAAATGATCTGGACAAACTAAACAAATGGTGTGAGGTAAATAGGATGAAGTTTAATAAGGACAAATGCAAAGTACTCCACTTAGGAAGGAACAATCAATTTCACACATACAGAATGGGAAGTGATTATCTAGGAAGGAGTACTGCTGAAAGGGATTTAGGGGTCATAGTGGACCACAAGTTAAACATGAGTCAGCAGTGTCACACTGTTGCAAAAAAAAGCAAACATGATTCTGGGATGCGTTAACAGGAGTGTTGTGAGCAAGACACAAGAAGTAATTCTTCCGTTCCACTCTGTTCCGTGCTGATTAAGCTTCAGTTGGAGTATTGTGTCCAGTTCTGGACACCACATTTCAAGAAAGATGTGGAGAAATTGGAGAAGGTCCAGAGAAGAGCAACAAAAATGATTAAAGGTCTAGAAAACATGAGCTATGAGGGAAGAGTGAAATAATTGGGCTTGTTTAGTTTAGAAAGAAGTCCGAGAGGAGCTCTTTTCAAGTATCTAAAAGGATGTTACAAGGAGGAGTGAGAAAAATTGTTCTCCTTGGCCTCTGAGGATAGGACAAGAAGCAATGGGCTTAAGTAGCAGCAAGGGAGGTTTAGGTTGGACGTGAGGACAAACGTCCTACCTCTCAGGGTGGTTAAACACTGGAATAAATTGCCTAGGTGAGTTGTAGACTCTCCTTCACTGGAGATATTTAAGAGCAGGTTAGACAGACACTTGTTAGGGATGATCTAGAGCAGGTCTGGGCAAAATATGGCCTGTGGGCCGCATCCGGCACACCAAGCCATCGGATCTGTCCTGCAGAGGCAGCAGGGAGCCCCAGGCAGACTCCCCTGCTTGCCCCACAGCCCTATGTGCCATGCAGAAACATGGCTGCCAGGCTTCCTTTCTGTTTCAAAACTGAAGGAGAAGGGGGAAGTTTCAGGAGCCTCCACGCCCCCAGCACAATCCCATTGGCTGGTTTCTGGCCAGAAACCAGCCAATGGGATCTGCCTGTTGGAATAACAGGCAGCCAAGAAAAACCACATCACCTCTCCTCTGCTCAGGTTATTCAATGAAGCACGTGGCCTAGCTGGCTGGGAAACATTTTAAGTTCTGCAAGCCTTAGCTCTGCAGGCAGGCAGGCTGGTTTGGTTGCTGGCTGGTAAGTTTCCTGGCCACAGCCTGCCTCTGGCACCCCAGCCCCTCCCTGCCCCACCCCCCAATCAACTTACCCAAACCCTCTGTCCCCCTCTAGCACCCGTACCCTCTCCCAGATCTGGCACTCCAGTCCCCTGCCCCAGATCACAATCCCCTTCTACCCTAAGTCACATCCCAAACCCCTGCACTCCAGTGCCCTGCTCTAGGTCACAACTGCCAAACCCTCTCCCAGACTCTAGTCTCCCTCCTGCACCCCTATTCCCTGCCCCAAGCTCCCTTCTGCACCCAACCTCGCATCTCCTCCATTAATATCCTGGAAGTGTGTGGCCCTCAACCACTTTCCAAAATCTTGGGGTGGTTCCCCCATCAAAAATTATTGCCAACCCCTGATCTAGACAGTGCTTGGTCCTGCCATAAGGGCAGGGGACTGAACTTGATGACCCCTTGAGGTCCTTTCCAGTTCTGGATTCTATAATTCTATATTACGTACTATATCTGGGTTAGCATTAAACTTACTGGTTGAGATTCTGTGCTGTGTTTCTAAGAGATGCAGCAAAAATCTTTCAGATGAATGGAAAAACAGACAAAGATGATTTTATACCATCTTTGCACCTTCCCAGTTCTGGGCTGATGCAGGTAATAGAGTAGGTCCCTAACACAAGTTAAATTGTCCTGATGGCTTGTCTAAAGTATGACAGCTCCCAGAGCTACCTTACATGCCAGAGCACTGTATGCTGTGGTTCCTGCCCTGACATGTCCTTTCCTCCCATTTGCTTTTTATAACAGATATTTCATGGGGTCTTCAAGAACTGGCTTAGTAGTGCTGAGGCCAATGGACTTTGCCCCCAACCAAATATTGTGCTTTAAAGAGGTTTTTGTGCTGCTTTGGCCCTCTTACCTTGTATAAAGGTACTTAACAGAAGGTGAAGCTCTCACCCCCTATATTTGTCAAAGGCTTCCTTCATTGACTTAGGAGTGTAGTGTAAAGTCAGCTCTACTCGCTCAGATGCAACTTTTATTGAACAACCACAAACTTGCCTTCCCTTGTAAGAGATCCATGTTGGTGGTGATCGGAACCTCTGCTTATATTGGCTTTTGGCATCAGTTGTGTAATCTCTTCCCATTATTAATTTTACCATACACTTGTGATGGGGTTAGTAAAGAAACACTGGGGGAAAAAAGAACCACATTGTTGTCCAGGTTATATCTTAATTGAAGCTAAACTGCATTGCCTCCACTGACTTCTAAGAGACTGATTGGAGGCAGTTCTGAATCATGTACCACTAAAAAATAAAAAGAATTCCTCTCTCTCCAAAACCCTACATCATATCCCAGATACTGCAGTTGGTGATTGTTCAGGAGAGTTTCCTTTGCTTATTTTTTTCACCATAATCTATATGAAATGCTAAGAGGAAAGAACTCTTTGTTTTAAGAAACTATCACAACCAATATCAAGTTCAACTTAAAAATCAAATATTTTCTTTTAATTTCCACTAACTCTTTAGCTGTTTGTCTTTCCCTAGTGTGACCCAAATTAATCTATTCGTCATAAAAATAATTATTTAGAAAATATTTTTTAGAAATTAGTATTGTAACAGTATACTCCGTGATTTGTATTTATGGGCTAATAATGACATGTCTTGGCAGCTAATGGCACTCTGCCTTTGACTTTTGTGCATAAACTCTAATGTGGATTATACTACTATCTAACATACACCCTATTGTATCTTATTGCTTAAGTAAAATTATATTACACAAAGTAAATTGTTTGGTAACTATGAGAAAAGAGATCATTCCATCTTACACTAAAGTTTATATATTAATCAGTTAATTACTTTGTTTTTAGATAAGTCCCAAAAGTGATGTTTGGTCATTGGGATGCATTTTATATTCTATGACTTATGGGAAGACGCCGTTTCAGCACATAACAAATCAAATTACTAAACTTCATGCTATAATTGATCCTAGTTATGAAATAGAGTTCCCCGATATTGCAGAAAAAGATCTCCAGGATGTGTTAAAGGTAACTTTCTTCATTTTTATTTTTTTTAAAAGTTGGATTCAGATTCAAGTGATGGTTCTTCCTTTACAAGACTATTGTGACTTGACTTCTTCTGAAACACTTTCTAATTTGGTTCTCAAGTGGGCATAATTCTGATTGTGCATGTACTGTTGGATCTGACTGCCAAAATGAATATTAATGCTAAAGCTAATTATGTGGGTTCCTCTAGTTTGAGTATAGTTTTTCGTGCAATTTGCAAATGTGATAACCAGCATGATTTGGTTGATTTAGCTGAGTCACAGTATAAGTGCAACATATGCTCTGTACAGAGGGGAAAAAAAGCTTTTTGGAAGGGAATCCAGTTCAGTGGCCAAGAGTGCTGTCTAAGGGGGAGTATGGATTCAGGTCCGTCCAGACACTCCTCTTGACCTGGCAAAGGCAATTAACCTTTTTAGAGATTGGTTGAGGGGGCAAGGGCACCTTGATGTTTGTAGAGCATGAACTGAGAAACATAATGGAAATACTAATGATTATAATTGTGTTGCGTAATATAAATCTAGATCACACCCATTTGTACTACTTGATCCCTTTTTAATAATAGGCATGTTGTATTGGATTTTCAAAATTTATGTTCTAGCATTACAGCAGTTCCCCAATAGTTAACATTGGCAACATTTTCTGTTTAATGATCAACTTTTCTGAAGGCTCTAAAATCCACATGTTTATTTGGACTGTCTTTAACTTTGCTGTGCTTCACGAGGGTACGGAATTGAATTTTTTTGTTTGTTTTTTAAGTTTAGCTGACATTTTTGAAAAACAAGTAGTCCTGACTCTGTAGCAAAGGATAAATGGACACCAATCAGACATCAGAAATGGTAACACACATAAACCTGTAGAGGAATATTTTAACCTGCCTGGTCACTCCATCATGGATTTTAAAAGTAGCCATTCTTCTACAAAGGCATTTCACTACCCAATTACAGAGAGAGACTGCAGAACTGGAATTCATCTACACGTTTGACACTGTTACCCTTGTCTTGAATAAAGACATTAACTAGTTGATGCATTACAAAAATAATTTCCCCTACCTTTAACATCCACCTTTTCACATCAAAAGCTATGAATGGGACACATCCGGCCCATTTAATTAGCCTCATTAACACGGGTCATACTATTGACAGGCACTTCTTTTGCTGTTATGTTATAACTCTTGGTTTCTCTTATTTCCACTCTAACTCATCTGATGAAATGGGTTTTATCCACAAAAGCTCATGATCCTATGTATTTTTGTTAGTCCCTAAGGCACCACAGGACTACTCATTTTTAAAGTTACAGGCTAACATAGCTGCCCCTTTGAGATTTTTTTAAAAAATTAGGGGAAAGGTTTCTCATTGAACTAAATGTCTTGTTTTGTCTTGGTTTTATGTTTTGATAAAATTGAAGGAAAATTTGAAACAGTCATTTAGAATAGATTTTTTTTCCTACACAAATTTGTGAAATATTTTAGTGAATCAGAATCTGCATTCTGAGTGTAAAATTTTTCTCAAAATAATTTTCCCAGTTCTATTCCTAACTAAACTGTCAGAATACTTTGGCCTTTACAATAGGAGATCCTCTTACTCCTGATGCCTGATTACGAAGGAGTAATATTACAGGAGTATTTCAGTTTCTGGGAAGAGGGGATTTCTAGGCATCTTGGTTTAAAGATATGAAGACCTATGCATGTGTTACAGCTTCCTTCCCGTTCAACAGATACAGCCAATATATTATCTTGCCAAAACAAATTTTTATAAATTATAGATTTATACATGGAAATCAGCATAACTGTAATGATTTATGAAACAGAGCATGTATATTTAACTGCAGAAAACCTAGCTTCAAGTATTCACCCACAGCACTCACTTTTTCAATCTTTTTATTTTTGTAGCACTGTTTAATAAGGAACCCTAAACAAAGAATATCAATTTCTGAATTGTTGACTCATCCATATGTGCACATTCAAACCCATTCACAGACAGGTAATTTTTATATTAAAATTATATGATGATAAATTAGCAAACATTCTAGATTTTTCTGATTTACTTCTAAAAAGAGAAATGTCTTTTTTGTTTTAATTCTCCAGTTTGAGTTATGCATAAGTGTTTCTGGTATACTTGTGTGTATAATGGCAAGGCCTGCAGTATCTTAATTCTGTAACTTTTGTATAGTCAAAATAAGACTATGCATTTTGAAAATAACACTTAAAATGCAGGTTTCAACGTATCTATTTTTGAATAACTGTAGGTGGTCTGAATACAAAAGGAACAACTGAAGAAATGAAGCGCATCCTTGGCCAACTTATTGGTCTGAACTCTCCTAACTCTATTTCTAGAGCTGCTAGAGTGAGTAGTTTTTGTATCAATTTAATGTTCACATTTCATTAAAATATAATCAGTTAAGTTAAAATAAGTGTGTATCACAAAGCTAATATGAATATATACTTCAAATCCTTATCCCCTCATACAGAAGAACTGTGCAATACTGTCATAGAACTTGCAGATTAGTAAATCACCATTTCTTATGATCCTCTGGAATGGATTGGGAGTTAGGGTGGTGATGGTTACAAGATTTTTTTTCTCATCTCCTTGCCCTGTCCAGTAAACATTTTTCCCTAGTTTTGCTGTGCCAACTACCATTTTCCTTTCTCTCTCTGTCCTCTGTGATGCAGCCCTGTCATGTTACTTGTGGTCAGAGTAGAAAAACAAGTTGCTGAGAAGTGGGCTAGCACTGCAGCACTTTTCTGCAATCAGTATGGATGAATGAGCAAATTTTCATGTGTCGTCAGGCAGCCAATCCAGATGCAGAGTTTTATCTCTGCTGTTTTCTCTCCTCCATGGTGTTTAGGCATGCTTCCCCAGTTATGCCTTTCCCTCTCTGGAAGCAGCTAGCATTCTTGCAAAGGCATCCCTTTTCTTCCAGGCTTCAGAAGAGCTCCAGATGACATTCTAGAAAAAGATGGAGCAGCTTAAGAGCAGTTTAAAATGTGCTTCCTTTTCCTCTCCGTGCCGTCTTAGAGTCCATTCTGCCAACTTGTCCTACTCTACAATCACTCTGAGGTTTAGAGTACCTTTGAACTTGGCAACTGTACTCCTGCTTTATTAGCACTCCACCCCAGTGAGATGACTCACTGCTCCCAACTCCCCACAGACATGCAAGAGGTTTTCCAGGAGGGCTTAGAACCAGTCTGGGACCTACAAGAAAATGGGAGAGCTAGGGGACACTGTCTTAGTCAGATTCTCTCCCAATAGGGAATCACTTCAATCGGGAGCCCTGGCCTTCCTGCTCTTGTCTTTTCCATAGAGAATTTTCTCATCTTCCCTTTAAAAAAAAAAAAAAATTACCCAAGAGATCTTCTATTTCCCAGTATGACCTCTCTCTGTCTTCCTTTGTTTTCGGGAACTTTTTCCAGTATCTTTGGGCCAGGGGGAACCGAATCCTTCTTTTTATACCACCCCAATTCTAGTACTGTTTTAATCCTGTCTTCCTATTAATTTCTCCATTTGCATATATTTAAAATTTTAGTGCTGGGTTTAGATTGTACTCATTATTGTCTATTGAAACAATTTTGTACACTAACCTCCTTTATTACAAACATCATTTGAATAAGTAATTCTTAGAATGACTGTTTCTATCCCTTTTATCTTTTTAAATTTCAGACTTTATACGAGCAGTGCAACAGTGGTGAAAGTCTTGATGTATCTGCGTTTACAAAACCTGGCAGTCAATCACGGATAAAGAAATGACATGCAATAATGCATTCTTTACTAGAAATGTGTAAAATAAATTTCATAAAAATACATATTGAGCTGCTCTTTGCGGGGGAAAGGCACTGACAGCATAAAGATCCTATTTTTAAAGTAATGTTATTATCTCTGTTGCTAATAATGCCATAGACTATTGATACAGAATTATTTAAAACTCTCATACACTCTTTACCATCTACTGTCTGTTTACCATTTGCATATCATTCTGGTTAAATCATAAAAATGAGCTAGTCCATCAAGCTTTATGGTTCTGATAGTGGCACAAGATTATAGTGTTTTGATTAAAAATACTTGTGTGGCTATGTCTAAATTAAAAAAAAAAAAACACCTTTTGATAAAACTTTAAAAAGAAGGGGGAGGATTTTTAGATTTCTATAAAAACCAAATTGTGGATCTGAAGCAAGGACTTTGTCAGGTACAAGTACACTTAAAAGGTATATTCTACAGTTTTGTTTTTTGTTAAATATAGTCAATATCAGTGACTTTCTTTATATCAGTGGATTGTCTTAGACTTTCAGAAAACAAGTGCTTCTGTAATGTAAAATTGCTAAAACACAGCATTGTTGGTTGATGCAAGTAAATCTAACATCCTGGCT
This sequence comes from Pelochelys cantorii, assembly GCA_032595735.1. Lineage (NCBI taxonomy): Eukaryota > Metazoa > Chordata > Testudines > Trionychidae > Pelochelys > Pelochelys cantorii. The sequence goes on along the minus strand of CM064328.1, from coordinate 58,392,073 downwards.
TGAGATGTTCAGTTGTCATTGGATGATAAATGGCACACTGGAGGTATTGGTAAAACTTGGAAGAACATGTAAATAAAGTGGCTTACACTGTATAAAAATGATTCCTTGTAAATTCAATTTTCTACATGCTACTTTTTTCAAGGAGCAAAATATTCTTAGAAAAATACTTAACTAGTTTTTTTGGTCAGAAAATACCTAAAATTTAATACTAGTTTTAAAGAAACCTCTTCAGTTAAAGCACTGTTCTGAACTTTAAGAGGCTTTAAAAAGGTGGTAGACCTCATACAGTGAGCTGAAATAAAAAGTCCAGAGAGGAAGCTTGTGCCATGATATTTTATACTTTTTTTCTGTTACACTGTTTTGAATATGTACTGTTATAAACAATAGCTTAGGAACATTTTTCAATGTTAAATACTTAGTGAATTTTAGGTATGCTTAAATAAATTAGTAAGAGTAATCAGATCAGTAATTTACTTTTTGCTTTAAAGGTAAATATTTTAAGGTTTTGCCATCCTTAAAATTGTGCTGTTAAAAGCTAACTGACAAGCTAGATGTTTCTTAACTTCTTGCACAAGCATTTTTGATAACACAATATATGGACCATGGAGATATATGGTATATATGGATCATGTTTTCTTTTAGTATCCTTTCCTCTAAAGCAACGTTTCCCAAAGTGTGGTCCGTGGCCCAGTACCGGTCCTTAGAAAAATTATCGTGCACGATCCTATTAATTTGTATGACGGGGTAGCAGCACCCCACACTGCCAATCGCAGCGGCGCAGCCCTCTTGGCATGCCCCTGGGGCAGTGGGGCTAGATCTGTGGGTGCTAGGACCCAGAGAGAAGGCTGGGTGCTGTGTTCACCGACGCAGAACTCCCGGCGCCGGATGCAGCCGGGGGAGCCGGTGCTGGCCGATAAAGCGGCTGGGATTGGGGCTGGGGGGGGCGGGGGCGGAACAACCTGCCGGACAGATAGAGCCAGCGACACAATTTGTTTGTATGTTCATCATTTGCTTAATGAACATGCAAATATTCAAATAAATGTTACCAGTCCTCCAAAACCTTGTGAATGGGTTTACTGGTCCCCTGTATCAAAAAGATTGGGAACCACTGCTCTAAAGGTAGCACCCTCCCTCTTGAGTTAGCTTTCCCAGTGTACAAATGGCTGGAAGTCCAACAGGGTTTATTTACCTTCCCTACTGAAGGCTATAAAAAAACATTTGAAGGCACTTCCCCTGACTTTTCCTGCACCAGTTGCTAAAATTAGTTACACTTCTGAGAGAAATCTCAGGAAAAGAAGTATCATTCATTTCATTATGTTTGTCAGCTTTAATCTTTAATTAGACTGGGTAATTTCTGTGAGAACTAAATAAGTTGCCTCATACTACAGCCTGAAGTTATTCCTCCTTTTTATTATATCTCATTTTAGCATAGGCATAGATTTGAATTTTCACAGTAGCATTTAATCACCATGGTAGCATTTAATTTCAGAAAGGGGAACTACAAAAAAATCAGGATACTAGTTCAGCAGATGTTAAAAAGGTACAGTGCCCAGAGTGAAATCCCTGCAAGCCGTATGGAAACTTTTTAAAGATATCATAATGAAGGATCAAATTAAACGTATGCCCCCAAATTAAGAGACATCAAGAACAAAAAAGTGCCACCATGGCTAAACATCAAAGTAAAAGAAGCAGTGAGGCAAAAAGGCATCAAATACATCAGGAAGCTTGATAAACAGCCAATAGGCCACTGGACAGTTGAGATGCTAAAGAGCACTCAGGGATGCTAAGGCTATTGCAGAGAAGTTAAATGGATTCTTTGCATTGATCTTCATGGCTCCAGACGTGAGGCAGATTTCCCAGTCTGAGCCATTCTTTTTAGGTGACAAATCTGAGGACTATCCTAGATTGAGGTGTCATTAGAGGAGATTTGGGTACAAATTGATAAATTGTAGTAAGTCATCAGGACCAGACAGTGTTCACCCAAGAGTTCTAAAAACTCAAATGTAAAATTGCAGAACTATTAACTGTGGTATGTAACCGGTTATTTAAATCAGCTTCTGTACCAGATGACTGGAGAATAGCTAATGTGATGGCATTTTTTTTTTAGAAGGCTCCAGAGGCGATCCTAGCAGTTACAGATTGGTAACGCCCAACTTTAGCACAGGGCAAATTGATTGATTGAAACGACAGGTTGGACCTTCCTGGTCCAGCACCCTTGGGACCTGAGTGGTCCCGAAGGAGGATTTTGCTAGACCAGGGAAGGTCATTTCTGCCCCTCAGCCTGGCTCTGCTACTTGCCTGGCCTTCTAGTGGGCTCACAATGTGCATCCAGCCCTGCTGCCCTGCCACGGCAGCCTATGTCCCTCCACTGGAGCTTTCAGCTTCACTGTGGCAAAACCACTGCCCCACCACCAGTGCTCCCAGCCCTACTGGCTCCGCTGCAGCAGGCTGCTGTTCCACTGGATCCTGCTGGCATTCCAACTACTCTGTCACAGGCTCAGCTGGACTCCTGTGGCAGGGCTCCCAGCGGCTGGCTTCCTTGCAGCCAGCCTGGCTGGGTTTCAGGCCCCTGCAGAGCTCCTGCCTCGAGCCCTCCACCAAGTCTCTCTGGTCCAGTAGCATCTGTGGGTCTGCCGGACCATGGATGTTGTCGAACCAGAAGTCTCAGTTGAGAGAGGTTCAACCTGTATAATAAATAACAGACTTGTCAAACACATAGATAAATATTATTTGTTGGGGAAGAGCCAACATATTTTTGTGAAGGGAAATCATGCCTCGCCAATCAACTAGAATTTTTTGAAGGGGATAGGAAGATTTTTTGAAGATAGGAAACAAAGGGTAGGAATAAATGGTCATTTTTCAGAGTGGAGAAAGGTTAATAGTGGTCTCCCTCAGGAGCTTGTACTGAGACCAATTCCTGTTGAATATATTCACAAATTATCTGGAAATATGGTAAACAGTGAGGTGGCAAAATTTGTAGAGGATACAAAATTACTCAGTTAAATCCAAAGCAGACTGTAAACAGTTACAAAGGGCTCTCATAAAACTGGGTGACAGAGCAAACAAATGGCAGATGAAATTCAATGCTGATAAATGCAAAGTAATGCACAGTGGAAAACATAATTCCAACTATACATACAAAATGATGGGGTCCTACATTATCTGTTACATCTCAAGAAAGAGATCTTAGAGCAGTGTTTCTTAAACTTTTTAAGACCGAGGAACACCAAACAATTTTTTTTTTTATGAGGAACACCAAGGATTTTTTGTTGAGCCAAAAAAAAAAAAAGGGTCAGAGGGGGGAGTTAGAGGGCGGGGGGGGGAAAGGTTGCCTGCCCCTTTAAGGGTGGCCATTTTCAACTCTGTTCTCCGCGGCACACCGGTGTGCTGCAGAACACAGTTTAAGAAACACTGTCTTAGAGTCATTGTGGATAGTTCTCTGAAAACATCCACACAATGTGCAGCAGCAGTCAAAAAAGCAAACAATGTTGGGAATCTTTAAGAAAGGGATAGATAAGACAGGAAAATATGCTATTGCCTCTGTATTTATCTGTGTTTATGCCCACATCTTGAATACTGCATTCAGATCTGGCAGTCCCATCTCAAAATAGACACATTGTAATTGGGAAAAGTACATAAAAGGGCAACAAAATGGTTAGGGATATGGAACAGTTTCTATATGAGAAGAACTTAATAAGTCTGGGACTTTCAGCTTGGAAAAGATGACTAAAAGGGCTATGATGTTTCTCTAAAATCATGACTGGTGTGGAGAAAGTAAATGTTAATTATTCATAACACAAGAAGTAGGAGTCACCAAATGAAAACCCGGTTTAAAACAAACTGACAGGATGTATTTCTTCATACAACATACAATCTGTGTAACTCTTTGCCAGAAGATGGGAAGGCCAATGACTATAACAGAAAACAACTAAATACATTAACAGAAGATAAGTTATTAGCCATGATGGGCAGGGATGGTGTCCTTCCCTAGCCTGTATTTGCTAGAAGCTTGGAATACATAACAGCGGATGGATCACTTCCCCTCTAGCGCATCTGGCATTGGCCATTGTTGGCAGACAGGATACTGGGCTAGATGGATCTTTGGTCTGACCCAGTATGGCCATTTTTATGTTTTTATGAAAAGCAAAACAGAAAACTTTAATCTGTCTTGCCACAAAGCTGGTGTTCGTGACTGGTTAAATTCTGTGTTCAAAAGTTACCTGCCATCAGATTCTTTAAATCTTCCGAGATAAAGAGTGAAAAGTTCACTTCCCTATCTTTTCAAGGTGAGAAGACTCAGGGCTGAAAAGCTCAACACTGCCTGCTAAGTGCGATCATCAGCATCTGTATCAACATGTTGAAAATTCTGTGCAGGCAGTGAACTAAGAGGTGTCATGTGGTCTATTCTCTCCCTGCCAATGTGCTCACTGTGCTTCCAGGCACTGGTGCCAGCAAGTCTTCCATGCACTATGGCCAGGTACTGACAGGCAATCCAATAACCATCTCTGTATTGAGAAGGAGCACTAATCTGAGATGTTTCATCGTGACCCTCTAAATTGATGTATTGGTGTAGCAGGGAAATACCAAAAGTGTTTATCAAAAAAAGTCCCAGGGCATACTGAAACAGAAATAGAAAGAGGTGCTAGTCACAGCAGCACTTTGTTGCACAGGTTCTCTCCTCTTTTGTTGTTAATGCCTCTCTCTCTCATTCCTCAAGGTTGAGACCTGTCCATCACCACAGGCCACCAAGTATTTTTTATCTCCAGCACTGGAATGAACTGGCAATTAACTTTCTCCTGACCATTTTTGTATTTTATAGCTTTAATATTTTTTGTTGTGCATTAATGACTTAGTCCAGTGGTCACCAACCAGTAGCTTGGGATCTACTGGTAGATCTTGGAGCCTCTGACAGGTGATCCTGACTGGTTTGGTGAAGAGGCTATCAAGTGTCAGCACTTCAACTGCACCTCCCCCTGCTGCTGTGCATCTTCTGCCCTTTGCCTTAGAGTGTGTCCCCCACCCCCAGGAGCCTCCCACTTGCTGTGCAGAACAGGGAAGGGAGAGGAGGGGGGCACTGATGTCGGGTTGCCCCTCACCCACCCTGTATTCTGTCTTGACAGAACAGAAGGGGGGCACAACAGGGCTTGGGATGGAGGGAGTTTGCTGGCTGCTTTGGAGCGTGGTGCAGGGGTGAGCCTGCCCTAGCCCCACTGCACCAACACCCAGGAGTCACCTGAAGTAAGCAGTTCCCAGCTAGAGCCAGCTCTGAACCCCTGCCCCAGTCATGAACCCCCTCCTGCAACCCAAGCCCCTGTCCTAGCCTGAGTCCCCTGGAACCCAAACTCCCTTACAGAGCCTGTACCTTGAATCCCCTCCTGTACCCCAACCTCCTGCCCCAGGCTCAGCTCAGAGCCCCACTCACACTCCAAATCCCTTAGCCCAAGACCAGAGACAGTACCCCAACCCTCTGCCCCTGCCTGATGAAAGGGAGGGAGGATGGGGGAAGGGAGAATGGAGTGAGCAGGGGCAGGGCCTCAGAGAAGGGGTAGGAAGGAGACTGGGCAAGGATATTTGGGTTGAGGTAGATCCTGGATTGCACTTAAATTCAAAAAGTGATCTTGTGCTTAAAAAGGTTGGAAGCCCCTGACTTAGTCTTTCTTCCCTTTGCTCCTGCTCTGGATCAGTGTTTGGAAGTGTTTTAGCACCCACTGAATCTCCTTCAGTTCTGTTCTCTTCACAGCCAGCTGACCCTTGCTGCCAGGGCACACAGGTGTAGTCAAGTCTTTCTCCTCCACAAGCAGTTGTAACTCCAATGCAGAAAAGCCACTCTGGAACTTCTGAGTGTTTCAGGAAAGCACCAGAAGGTTGGGAAGGGCACTATCTGGCCCCTCATGGGGTAAATCCCACAAAAGACCTGCACTGGGGACAAAACCCCTAAAAGGATTCAAAGCTGTCTTCCATTGCCCTCTCTGCCACAGTACTGGGTCCTCTGCTCCCTGGGAAGAGAAGCAGGACATCTGCAGAGCTCCTTTGGCTTCTATGATGAGTGGAGAGATTCTTAGGATGCTTTGGGGAGAAGAGCTGCCCCTCAAATTCCAGAGCCTCTGGGTCCTAAAAATGCCTAAAGCAAATATCCCTTTGCAAGGTAGCAATTAATATGAAGGGACAAGTGATGAGCACATCAGGAGCTAAAACCTCTTTTGCCTCTCAAAGGGAGTGCTTGCAGGGGGGTTTTCCTTGCACAGAAACTCACAGTGCTTTGTAGCAGATTCACTCACTCCAACCCTTCAGCATGTTTAGGCCTGCAGAGAAACCTGTTACTCCTGCACAATCCTGCCTTGAGTTGTAGTGTAATGAGAATTGACTTTTGGCTCCCAGTCTCTCCCTCTGTCAGGCAGTGATGGAATGGTATTCATGCTTCAGGATCATTGGCCAGAGACCCTCACCCTTCCAAGGGAAAGGTGCTAAGTCTGAAAAACAGGAAGGGATCTTTTCACCCTTCCCCTTCTCCACAGGCTGGCTCCATCTTAAAGCCTTTGTAGTGTTCCAGGCAATCTGACCAGAACAGAGGCATGTGAGGATTCCATGGAAGAGGAATAGGTGAGAAATCTGTCCATGTTCAAAATTATTTTGATTTGCTGACTAACACCCAAGTGGTTGGTCTTATAGTATTTGGGTGTCATTTGGGATGGGGAGAAGACTTGACAACCTTTCAGCTTCCTAGGGACAAATAGCAATCAACACAGTTGAAGTATTTGTACTGATAATCTCCACACCAAGATGAACAGTGTGATATCTTTCTCTTCTATAAACAGCCAGAGATGACACAACACATGCATTTCTCTGGAGGTGGGTGACAGGGGAGGGATCATGTGAGGATTACCTGTAGTGATCCCTACCTCTGGGGCATCTGGTATTGGCCACTGTCGGCAGACAGAATACTGGGCTAGATGGACCTTTGGTCTGACCCAGTATGGGCGTTCTTATGTTCCACAGTCTTAAAAAAAAAAAAAGTCTGCAGTGCTGTAACGGAACACAGAGCCAATGTCTTGTAAGGAACTGAAAGGTTATGAGATTTTTGTGTAAGTGTGGAAGTCTCAGCTGGGGCCAGCAGTAGGGTCAACACTGAAAAGTATGGTCACACCTTCAGGAGGGGCTTCTTTCCGAAAGATCTCACAGTCTGTGACAAGTGGATGTACTTCTCAGACTTGCCAAAGCCACCACCACACAGACAAAAATAATATTCTATATTCTATACTTGGTGAGAAAAACCTACTTAATGGCCAGTCCCCTTCCTACGGGCTGGGAAAAGACTCACTGCTCTGTCCTCAGCAGGAAGCTCCTGCCCCTGGAGCCCTAAGTTCCTAGCTGGGCGAGGCTGATTAAGCAGCTGCAGGGCCATGCTGCTGCACAGCTTAGAGGGAACCTTGGTTTTGACCCACATGCTATCAATGGAAAATTAACCATTTTTTCTATGAACTGGGACGTCTCAGTTGGATGTGACAGAGGAGAACAAAGACTTGGCTGTATTGGTTGATCACAGGATGATTGAGCCACCAACGTGATGTGGCTGTGAAAAAGGCTAATGCAGTCCTAGAATGCACCAGGTGAGATAGGGAAGTGTTGTTAATATTGCCATACAAGTCAAGAGTGAGACTTCATCTGTACGCTGTGTATGCAATGCTGGTCTCCTGTGTTTAAGAAAGATGAATTCAAATTGGAACAGAAAAGGGCTACTAGGATGAGCTCAGGAATGGAAAACCTACATGATCAGAGGTGTTCAAGGAGCTTGGCTCCTTTAGCCTAGCTAAAGGCTGAGGGAAGACTGCCCTCTTACACATCAGAAGGATACATTCCAAGGAAGGAGAGGAGTTATTTAGGGAAGGTGCCAATGCTGGCACAAGAAAAAAAGATATAAACTGGCCAACAAGTTTAGGCTTGAAATTAGATTTAAGTCTTCAACCATCAGAGCAGTGAAATTCTAGCTGTTACCCCGTGGGGCTAGAGCACATAATCTGGTGCATGAGGGATATGTTTGGGAGTGTCTTTCTCCTTCTTAGTGGGGGACCACATCAGTGAGGGTTTTTTTTTATTCTCACTTGTGTGTGGCCCCTGACTGATAGATTTTTTTTTCTGTGGTCAGCAGCCCCTGACCCAAAAAAGGCTCCCCCAAAGTTCCTCCCACCCCTGATCTAGACCATCTGACAGGTGTTTATCTAACCTGCTCTTAAAAATCTCCAAGGATGGAGATTCTACAGCCTCCCTAGGCAATTTATTCCAGTGATTAACCACCCTGACAGGAAGTTTTTCCTAATATCTAAACTAAACCTTTCCTGCTGCAATTTAAGCCTATTGCTCATTGTCCTATCATCAGGGATGAAGGAGAAAAATTTGTCTCCCTCCTCCTTGTAGCAACCTTTTATAAGTATGTGATGGATGGGAGCAGCACTGCTTATAAAGGATTAAACTCAGAAAAATCCCTGAAAAAAATTCAGGAAGTATTGGCAGGGAGCCAGGAGAGCCAATGGGAAGAAAGTGTTAGGTTTTGAATTGAAAAACAGGTTGTCTATTTCAGTCTCCTTTGTGTGAATGAAGCAACAGGGGCTGTGAGAGAGATGGAATGAGCCTGGGAGGCAAAAATGAAATTTACAGTAATAACTATGTTTAGGAGAACAAAACTTTGAAACAACAAATGTAAGTAGTTGGGAATGTTTATTTAGATGCATTCAGGTTCTCTTCCTTGTTTTGTAGTTTGGTTAAATTCCTCTGTGCAGAGTCCATGTCCCCTCTTTCCCCTGCAAATAGAGCTAAATCACAGAGAAGCAATTCTCTGGGATTTAATCTGTTTTCTCAGTTGCTCTGTAACACCTAGCAACCAAGTATGCTTTACCAACTATATCTTTTTGTTCTGTTAATAAAAATCACCTTTTTTAAAGATTATGATCTGATTCTTGTGTCCTGGAAGGTAATTGCGGGTCTCTGTATGCATGCCTAAAACTGAGAGGTCAGCTATTACAGTTTTTCTTTTCTCCCCTCGCCCACCCCCCAACCTCTCTTGTGATCCAAGAGCTTGGAGTACCCTCCTGGAAGAAGTTCTCAAGTGAAACTTCTTGGGTTCAAAAAGCAAGGTGTTTTTTCACTTGGGTGGTGGCAGCATACCACCCAAGTTCAGGAAATCTGTGACCTTGGGGAGTTTTAAAACAAACTTCTAAGGCAAGGTATTTTTAAAGTCTCTTATGGGCCCCCACTTTCTGCATTCAAAGTGCCAGAATGGGGAACAGTCTTGACAAGATATTACCTTACTCGCCTTGTCCCTTTAGAAGAATCATGACAGTTTTCTGTCTCTTAATCCTCCTACATTCAGACATTAAAATCTCTACATAAATTCTAGATTAGAAAACTTTTTTGCATACTCAATTGAAAGACTAAGATGAATTTAGAAAATCAAAACAAATCATGTAATTTGTCTGACTTTAGTTTCCTAATGACTATTAATCACTTCTCCAGTACAATGGCTTTTCCTTCCTCAGAGGTGACTGAGGGCCGAGGCTTTTTTTAATTGTCTAAAAATTGGAATTTTGTGCGTACAATTGGCCAGTTAGAGGCAAGAGTAGTTACCTAATTAGCGCATAGAATTTCCATAATTGCCAGGGAAATTAAACCATAGTTGTAAAACAGAGTCCTTCCATTCTCTTTCAAACAGGTAATGTCTTACTTTTGTCCTTGAATAAACTGTATATACAGTGGAAAATGTCTAATAGGACACAGATATCATGTACTTATATAAAGCTTTTCATGCAAGGATCTTGTTGCCCTTAACTGAAATTTTACTATGTTTCACAAAAAGCTGGAGGAGTAGGGTAAGATCTGATGTTCCTGTTTTGCTTTTATGGAAACTGAAGCAAAAGTTAAGGGCCAGATTCATTAAGGAGCTTAGGTGTGATGGAGCTGAGCATTTCCACATCTAACTTTTAAGAGCCTATTCCACATCTAACTTTTAAGAGCCTAGAAAATCACTAGCATGAGCAAAGCCTCAGATAGGCACCTGGGTTCTCTATATGGTGAATGGGGAGAGATAGCGGCCTCAGAATGGATTCACAAAAGCCAGGATGCTCCTTACTTAAGTTAGCCCATGGGGGAATTGTTGTCAAGGCAAAAGGGGTGTGCTAACCCTCCCCCCTTTGTACACGGGTGCTTAAGTCCAGGCTGTATGGAGATGCTCAGGGAGATGCCTCCCTCTGCTGCAAACTCTCGGTGGTTAGTGCCTATGTCAATTTATCAAGAAGCCAGGGAGAGGGGAAGAAGGAGCACTCACGTAACTCAGTCTAGTAGTCAGGGTAGGGGTGGGGACCCTTTTTTGGGTCAGGGGCCACTGACCCATAGAAAAATCAGTTGGGAGACCCACACAAGTAGTAAACCCTCACTGTGGCCCCTGACTGAGAAGGAGAAAGACACTCCCCACATTATCCTCACACACCAGGGCTTAGGGGGGGCCCGGCCTAGTAGATCTTGTGTGCTCCAGCACCGTAGAGGGTAGCAGGGGGGGCTTGAGCACCAATGTGGGCTCCCCAATGCTGGTGGGGGAGTCCCTGAGCTCAGGGGCTGTATCCAAACAAGCCGGAGGCTAGGGCCTGAGGTTTTCCACCCCTGAGTTATGGTTTTCACCTGGACTGTGGGAGGCAGGCTGGTTCAAAAGCCCCTCTGCAACTGAGGGGAGAAGGGATTTGAACAGAAATCTACTTCTCAGGTGAGTGCTCTGCTAAGTGATGAAATTTTCTCCTGTTTAAGCTGTTCATCTTTGACTGTCTGAGTCACTGGGCCACACACACACACAGCAAGCATCAGAATGACTCTGTTGCCTGGTTGTTAGGGTGCTCATCTGGCAGATGAAAGAATCAAGATCCCACTTCCCTCCTTTAATGACTTAATGAAACTCTCCTCCTCCACCCTTTGGGGCTAGTCACTGAGCCCTGAAACTGCTTATTGGATTGGGCCTAACAGACGAGTTAAGTGGAGGAACGCCTGTCTTCCCACAGTTTGTGCATCATATTGGGGCCATAGTACATGTGCTCGTGGCCCCCTAGGAAATTGTATAGGGCCATGCCTATGGGGGGGGGGGGGGAGGAGGCGCATATGGCCCAGGGAAACCTCTTCACACCTCAGGATCTGCCCCCTACCCTGCCCCTATTCTAACCCCTCTCCTTCCCCCAAGACTGACCTCTTCCCACCCCTGCTCCACCCCTCCCACACCCTTTGCACCCCTTCCTTGAAGTTGCCTCCCACAAGAGATGTGACGACCCGGGGAATTACCGGGGCGGGGGGCCTGCTGCGGGATGGCAGCAGAGGTCAGGCTCCCAGCACTCACCATGGTGATGGCACAATGCAGAATGATCCAACCCCAGTTCTGATCCCCCAAATCCTGTCCAATCCTATTTCATCATATGTGGTGGTCTTTCCCAGATGGAGCCAGGAAGGGTGGCAGGATCCTCTGCAGAGCTTCCAGCTGTCCCACCAGCCTGAGCATTTGGCCTTATTAATTTGACAGATGGAGCAGCAGCAAAACTTGTGGGACTTTATCAGGGAGCAGAGCAGCATGCAGCAGCAATTCCTGCAACAGGTAATGGGTCCTGGGGGAGGGGATGGCACCCAGCCACCAGGCCTGGGACTCTGCAGAATGGGCCCAGCAGATGACCTGGATGCTTTCCTAGGGACACTTGAGTGGGTAGCCATGAGCACCAGGTGGGAGAGGGTACCCTGAGCCCTACGCCTGGCTCTATACCTAGCAGGAGAGGCTCAAGTGGCCTTTATGGCCTAGAGTGATGAACAGGCCCAGAACTATGAGATCGTGAGAGTGGCCATTTTAGACTAGGTGTGTCTATTGGTGGAAAAATATTGGCAAAAGTTTGTCAGCCCATTGGACAGGGGCAGTGCATCCCTGGGCATTTGCCCTAAGGCTAATGGATTGGGCAACCCGCTGGCTGAGGCCTGAGACGAGAACAGTGGGAGAGATAATGGACCTGTTTGTCCTTGAACAATTGTTGCATGCTCTACCTGAGACTATCCATGTGTGGGTCAGACATTACCAACCTGACACGGTGGATGCAGCAGTCAAGTTGACAGAAGAGTATATGGAGGCAGATGTTCCCTGGAGGGAGGGTCCACCTTATAAAGACAAAAAGTTGGGAAGGAAACTGAGGGAACCCCTCTTGGGGTGCCTCCTTCCATTTTGGCTCTTTCCCAAAGAGCATCTGGTGGGGCCGGCACAATAGTTTTCTGGCAATGTGGAGGGCGGGGGGGAGAGGGGGCAGGACACAGAAAATGGGACTGTCCAGATATGGAATGTTGGTGAGCTGAATTTTGAGACTGGAGTCATGCTAGACGGTGGAAAAAGGGGAGACAATCCACTATCCCAGTGAGGGTGGGGAGGAAACCTCAGAGAGGTCTAATGGATCCTGCTTCAACTGTACGTTCATACAGAGGGGGCTGGTAAAACTGTGCTGGATCATTGCAGGTGCTTGAATGGCTCTGGAGTGTATCCATGGGGGGACACAGTGCTGCCCAATGGTCCAGGTGCCCCTAGAAGTGTGGGGCAACTTTAAGTGGAAGCAGGTTGGTATGGTAGAGGGATTGGCCATACCTAGTGGTGTTAGGAAGGGCCTGGGGTTAGGAGAGGCGCCCCCAAAGAAAGGTATGGGGTCTTTTGGACTGGGAAGCCCTAGGGAGAAAGGGGAGAAAAATTCTCATGAGAGTGAACAAAAGAACCCGAGTCACTGGAGCCCAAAGGGAGTAGACCAGAGGGAAGAATGTATGGTGGAGATGGCCAGCCCATGCCCCTTTGAGGGAGAGAACAGCATCTGGATCTCCCCACAACATGGCATCCAGGGGAGGGACACAGACCCCGCTCAGGGTTTTGTGGAAAACTGATGCTCAGAGAGTATCACAGGAGAAGAGGTTTAACCCTGACCCCCTATCTGGAGTAAAGGTGATACAGGAGAAGGGGCGCTGGCAGGGATGAGATTAGTGCAATGACCTGTGGGCAGGGGTGGAATTATGGGGGTGTCCTTCCCCTGACCAATGTAGTTTTTATGGATGGAGGGGATGAAGAATCTTCCCCCCCCCCAGGAAATATCACTGGGGATTGCCTGAAAAGGGGCAAGGAGCTTCCCCAGAGACCCTACGGACAGGGGGCAGAGGGGCTAAGGCTGGCTGAAACTGACGGTTCATAAGGGGAGAGGTGTGTGACAGGCTGCTGGTTATGGAGCCAGAGCTCTGATACTTTTCATGCTGGAGATGAAGTAATTGGAGCTAACTGAGTAAGCCCACACCTGAGGGATAAGCAGGGAACAACTGCTGGCCTTATTAGTCACAGGGCTATGTAAGGCTGTGTCACAGCTCAATTCCCCAACCTGACACTTTGAGTGTAGAGATGGGGTTGGCTAACAGAATAAAACCTGCCTCTAACTTTCCAGAGACAAACTTGTCCAGACTCAGTTTCGCTGAGACCCAAAAGAAACTCTTGCCACCAACCAAGTTTAAAAAAAACCACCCCTTTTCCAGGGAGAGATCACTTGGGAATCCCCTCCCTAAGGTAAAGCTCTCCCCTCTGCCCCCCAACCACCGTTTTGTTTGGAGTTGGGAAAACAGAGAGAATCTGCAGAGAACAATGGACTCTGCCTGGGTAACCAGACATATAAACTTCAGGACACAACAATCAACCAATACTGGTTAATCAAAACAAAAGGAAAACTCTTTTATCATCAAAACGAAACTACTGTTGCAAGCATAGTAAATTGACTAGGTGGTAAATACCCATGAAGTGACGTAGATTCAGGGAAAATCCCTTGGCTGTAATCCTTAATTACAAAAGAGAAAAACAATTAGCCAGCTCAGATATGATTTCCAAACCCCCTAAACATGGAAAACAAAAACCCTGATGGACTTTCTAAACTTTTTCCTACTTACACATTTCAAGAAGTCCATTCTTAGAGAGAGAAAGTGTCTCCCTTCTCCTTCAATACTTGGGAGAAACTGCTCTCCTCTCAAACAAAGAAGAGAGAGAAAAACCTCTCTCTTCCTGTTCGAAATTCCTATCTGCATTTTTATTGGCTGACTGCCCGAACCCCCTCCCTAGGTGCATCTCCGGTTGCTTAACCTTTTCCTCACTCTTCAGGTAAGTCAGACTCTCCTTAGCAGCTCCTATTTATGACACGTTGGCAGGAAGACAGTACAGGGGAGAGGAAGGGGAGGAGCCAGGGAGTGAGAGACTGTGCTCCCCAGATAACTGGAGGAGCTAGCAGTTTCTGAAGCTCTGTAAATAGAAAGTGGTGGGAAATTACAAACAATAAAGCACAATGGTGATTGCACCAAAAGAGGGGTCTCCAGCTTGGTTTTGGGCACAGAAGGGGCCAAAGATCAAGGGGGTTTGTGTGCAAATCCTGTTTCATTATCCTGCAAAATTTGGCTATTTTAGGCAAATTTGCAAAATATCTAAGCACATCTCATTCAGCTGATAATTTCAGATTGCTTCTACTTATCTTACTCCAGATAAAATGGGAAGCTTGGCATGGGATAAATGTTGGAGAGGATGCAATGGTGCCGTGAGCAGCTCTTCTCACATGTAGTGAAAATGTACCAAGAGTATAGAATAACACAGCTATAAACATTGACGTAGGACAATGCTTTGTGCGATTTCCCACATACTTGCCTGAGAATTTTTGAACTAAGATAAAATCTGACACTTCGATTCCTCACGCTGGATGGCAGAACATGCATAGCAACAAAATGGTGCAATTGAAACACGCCAGTTTGAATAAGATGGATTGCTAAAGTCTGGACATCTCCTGCAATTGAAGAGATGATTAATTGAAGCAGGGATCACTGTACCAAGAGTTTGAATGGTTGCTAAATATATTAAAAATCAGTGTTTATTAATATGAATCAGTTCACCTCTCATATGAACAAAAAGAACTCTTGTGCCTCTCTGTGCTTGTTTAGAGATGTGTGCATAGTGTGGCTGAGTTAAAGAAACAGACTTTTAATGGTTGCTTGTTACTTTCTTAAACTGAAGCTTAAACTTCATCTTCAGTTTAAACTGATTTTTACTAAATTTTTATTATTTATTATGCTTACAAAAATATTGTTTTTCCATTTTTCACTCTACTTGTATGTCATTCAAATGTATATCAAACTTGTTTTATTAATAAAAAACATGATATATTACGGTAATAAATTAATCTGTATATGTAAAGATACCTATTGAACTAAGGTGATGTATTAGTCCGCAAGATATAAATAAACACTCATGCACACATACTTCCAAACTTGTGTACATCTGAGTTTGCTGATGAACGTCGTGCCCACCACATATATATTTCACTCTTCTCAGAGAATGGTTTAAAATCTGACACACTAACGTGGAAAAAAATGAAAATCTGTATGAGCATTCATTTCAGAACACTAGGAAGTATGATTTGTACAGTGCCTAATGCCACAAGGCCCAGATCTCAAGGTCTTTGGGTGCTGCTGTAATGTAAATTATTAAATAACCAACCATCTTAGACATTCAAATTTGCTTTTTTTATAAAAAGACACCCCTCCTTGCTTTCTCAGTACAAGAGAGTTGCTTTGATGCTGTCTTATTCTTTAAAATAATGAAGTATCTATTGCCTGTGTAATTTGCTTTCCTGATGTCTATGTTGGAAATAAACAGAGAAGCAAGAGTAGGTCAGACACTTTTCTTCTGATCGGGAAACAAACCAGCTGTGGGAGGGTAAAGTAGCATACCTGAGCATGAGAAATGAGATGCGATGGGGGAGCACAAGGAGAGTGATTTGTGTGGGACAAAGAGTAAGATAGATGAGACGTCCTAAGCAGAAGAGAGGAGGAGGAAAGAGATGTTGGAGAGGCAGAGAGAGAGAAAATTTGAAAGAAAGACAATAGAAGAGAGAAAAATGAATAAAAGCAGAAGCTTCAAGAGAGTACACTTCTCTCTGTGTGGTAATGTTGAAATACATGGCAGACAACCTGTACCAGGTTACTGTGCCACCAGAGGTGGGAGAGATTTCCATTTCTTCTCGGTTGTCACTGTGCTACATGCCAGAAGTACTTGCAACTTCACAGTGGCAGGAACAAAGCTTAGCCTGCTCCAAAACTACCCCACCCTCCACCATATCATTTCCGCAAAACAAAAAATGTCTTTTGGGTGTTATCTGTGATGACTCTCCAGTCCTGCAGCTGAGCAGTGCTTATTCTATCCAGCCGAAGACAAAGCTCATACATACGGACCACTTCATAATAGTACTGGAGTACTGCAGATATTAGAGTTGAAATGCTCCACAGGGCTTGATGTATTCTTGTCCCTGCCTGTTGGGTTTCTTTGGCAGAAAAGGGAGAAGAAAGGAGAATTTTTGCTTATGTTTCTAATTTACCAAAGTAGCCAATGTGAATTACTATGCAAATTAGGTGTAGCCTTTGAATTTCCAGAAGCTTGTAAAATAACAGACTTTTGGTCTCAGTGTTCAGGCTACCCCATAACTGCAGGGAAGCAGGAGGTGAGGAGAAGTGCCTTTGAAAGTCTGAGGGAAATGTGAGTATGGTAAAGGGACTAGGGCTTGAGTTATGTCTGCTCCAAAACTATTGCCATTCTCCAGCACCTTGAATTGGTATAGAGAATTTACTATCTTTTTGCTCTGGAAGCGATCTCAAGAACAGGGTCAAATGGTGTGATTGTTCAAGAATTAATGCATTCTCTATAACGGTTAGAGAATTTCAGTCTCCAGGCCTATCCATATGGCACGTTTCACAAGCAGCAGGTTCATTTAAATCATAACCAGATATAAACTTGCAAATGCTTTTGACTAAACTGCTTAAAATCATCCAAAAGGCAACCCATGCTTGTTTTAGCATGGCTGTTTGTATTCCAGCGGGGGTTTATTGCCCACAACCCACCTTCAGATCCTATCTGGCCCAGAATCCAAAGTTGTCATGCAAGTTTTGTGACTATAATAATTTCCCTGCTGAGATCCTATGTTAACCCCATAGAATTATGCCTTTAAATTAGGATCATGCCAAAGAAAGTACTGGCATTATCCAGGGCCCTACAAAGTCTGTTGCCAGCCATATGCAGAGGTTTGGCACCTGACCCCAGGAAGGGACAGGCCTCAGGTGGAAAGGGCGGAGTTAGGGGCAGCCAGCCCTCAGCGCCATCCACATGTGCCATGTGGGGCTCTGGCAGCTATTTAAAGGGCCTGGTCCCCCAGGCCCTTTTAAATCCACCGGTCACTAGGGCAACCCCGTTTGTCCCCCTTCCTCCTGTCAGGGCCCTTGGTATTGATCAGGAAGGGAGGAAAACCCACATAAATTTAATGACAAAGGATACTGGCCAACTGCCTTGCTTTGTGGCAGGACTGGTTTCTTTTTCAAATTTGCTCCCATGTATAAAAGTTGACCTTTAGGCTCCATCTGCACTACAACTTTTAACTAAGTTTGTAACCACATGTTGATGTAGCTGGTATTAAGATTGCTTGGAGGATGTGTATAACACAATGTGCAGATACTCTGAGTAATAATGATGGAAAACACTGATATACCCGAGTATCATCTCAGTTGGCACATGGCTGCATTCAAGTAACCAGTTTTGCTGTATGGACAAGCACCCTAACCATGCCTATGTAAACAGTTTGATGAGTACTTCCTCTTCAGAGTTCTTTGTACAATAGGACATCCCAGAATGCATTGCCTCATGTTTTGCCATGTGTGCACAAGTCCACTCTATGATGCTGCCCAATGGGATAAATCATGTTTTCCTAGAAAGCACTGATAAACACAGTTTGGGTGTTGATAGAACCATAGAATCATAAAATTCTAAAACTGGAAAGGACCTCCAGAGATCATCAAGTCCAGTCCCCTGCCCTCATGGCAGGACCAAGCACAGTCTGTATCAGGGCTACTCAACTTTGGAAGCCCTGGGGGCCACAATGATACTCACAGCAGATGCCGAGGTCCACGACTTAAGTGTGGTTGCATATACATGCAAATATATTTGCAAACATATGCAAATAGCTTCTTTCACACTGACGGGCATGAATACAAAGCACTTCCCACAATGCCCCAGCACTTCCTCCCTGGAGACTAGAAACACTGACACCCTGTACCCATCTGTTACAGCCAGCCCGTCCACTTGCATCTTTCAGTGCTCACCCCACCAGGGAGATGCCTCGCCGTTGTGGAGGGTGTTCCCAGTGGAAGCCAATTTCAAAGGATCCCACTCGCAGGCTGCATGTTGAGCCCCATGTAAATCCAAACCGCACCGTGGGCCAGAAACAAATGCTGTGTGTTGAGTAGTCCTGGTCTATATCATCCCTGATAAATGTCTGTCTAACCTGCTCTTAAATATGTCCAGATATGGAGATTCCACAACCACTCTAGGCAATTTATTCCAGTGTTTAACCACCTGACAGGTAGGAAGTTTTTCCTAATGTTAAACCTAAACTTCCCTTGCTTCAGTTTAAGCCCATTGCTTCTTATCCTATGATTAGAGGCCAAGGAGAACAATTTTGCCTCCTCCTCCCTGTGACACCCTTTTAGATACCTGAAAGCCACTATCATGTCCCCTCTCAGTCTTCTCTTTTTCAAATTAAACAAACCCAATTCCTTCAGCCTTGCCTCATAGCTCATGTTTTCTAGACCTTTGATCATTTTTGTTACTCTTCTCTGGACCTTCTCCAATTTCTCCACATCTTTCTTGAAATGTGGTGCCCAGAACTGGACACAATACTCCAGCTGAGGCCTAATCAGTGCAGAGTAGAGTGGACAAATGACTTCTCATGTCTTGATGCAAAGACATGGTTCATATATAATGAGCTGGGAAGATAGTTACTATGTGCAGATACAAATCAGCTGTGTTTAATGTAGTCAGGCCAGATGAAAAAAATCACAATCAACTTACAGAAAACATAGGTGCGCTCCAATGGGGCCTTATGCATTCTGGTTGACCAAAATATGTTCACAACCTTTCTCCTTGAAAGTGGTGTAATTTGGTTCTTCTCAAGTTAAGGCTATTGTAATGTTAAGAGTTTGCAGAAGGAAATTTGCAGCAAGGTACATTCTAGTGCAGGTTAATTTGTGGAAATTGATTTTAGTGTCCCCCTGGAGGTCTCTTGGAACTGCGTACAGTCACAATGAGAGAGTTTCCTATTCGCCTATTTATTCTTGAGCCAAAGAGTTCACTTAAGCTGAATTTACTGAGGTTTGTTAAAGCTCTAAAGTGCTTTGAAGAATAATGCTATACAACTACTGAGTAATTCTAGAGAGCTAGTTAGTAAGCTCTGTGCCGAGAGACATAAACTGTACTTGAGTTCTTCTTAAGTAATTAAAGAAACAAACAGTACAATTAAGCTCTTTCCATTACTCATGTGTATTCAAACAGGTTGAAAAAACTTGAAGTGGTAGCAGACATTTTTAAGGCATTCTTTTTACTCTCTATGCATGCGTAGAGCTATGAGGAAGAAGCTCGCTCACAGAAATAATGTTTATATTTAGTTTCAAACACTTGGGGCCTGTCATGCTTACCTCCCACAGGAGTGAGTTCTGGCTGAAAGCTCTGTCTCCAGGGCTCATGAGTCTCCCTCTAGTAGCTGACATTTTTATTGTTTTCAGTGGAACCATAGCTGTATTGGGAGGTCATGGTCATGCCCATGGAAAGAGAGGCAATCTTTCCAGTAGCTAGGGCTTGAATTTGACTCTGCTTTCAGTGAGGAGCTAGTGCAGACAGCAGAGGAGAGAGGTGGACATGACAACAAAGTGGACACTTATTGTGTACCAACTAGAGCTTTGGGTGTGAGGTTTCATTCCTAGATGCAATGAGTTGCAGTAATCAAGTCTGGAAATCACAGATGAATGGACTGCTTTGGCCACATCCGTGCCTTTTAGGTTGAAGTACTGGCTTCTGACCAGCTGCAGGCAGAATTGGATATTTATTGCAACTGTGACTATTTGAGTGTCCAGAAGTATTGAGAAGTCAGCATCCAAACTATGCCCTGAGCGTGTGAACCAATTTTTATGAAGAGTTGGCTGGAGCCTCTGTAGAGGAGATGTTCTAAAGGAAGCAAATTTTTCAAAGTCTTTCCCTCTTTCTTGTCTGCATTCAGCTTTAGCCAGCTGGTCTTCATACATGCTGATCTCTGCCAGGATGGTAGTATTGGCATCAGTCATTAGAGAGAGAGGTGGGTGCCGTGTGTGTTGCTGAGATTTTGGCACTTTTTGTTGTCTCAGCATCTCCCTCTGTGGCTTCATATACTTGAGTAGGATAGGAGAGCAAACTGAATGCTGTGGAACACCACCTATGCAGGCTTTTGGAGAAGAGGAACGCTTGCCTGTCCCACCCCTCTACGTTCTGTTTGAGAGGCAGGGTGTTTCACTTCACGCCTGATGAAAGCAGGACGGGGAATTTCACAGCTAATGGCACCAGGAAGTGACTGGGTGGACTGTCACCCATCACTTAGCTGTCAAGTGGGTATTTTAATAGACAGAGGAAAGCTGCCAGATCTAGAAAGGAAAACAACATCTGAGGCTTTTTGAGTTGCAGCTGGGCTCAGCAGCCTCCTGATTCTTTTCACTGGGTCGAGTCAGCAGGAGTGCAGCACCACACTCAGATTTTCTAAATCTAATAATTATACAAAAAACCTTGTTATAGCTGCAGGAGGCAAAGCTTTAATGTAAGCAAGTTGCTTCGAGAAGAAAAGGAGCATCTAGGAGGTTGGTAAAGAATGAATTACATTGGTAAATGGATGAAAGTGGCTCCCAATTCCTCATTTTCATTCCATCACTAATTAACTTTTTCAGAATTATACACTTTCGGCCTGATTCTCATTCACACAAAGACTCAAATGATGCTCTGATAGGTAAACAGGCCATAAAGGTGCGCACAAATTATACTTATACTCACTTGAATATTAAAGTTAAAAACCATAAGTGCTATAACAATGGAGATACTAGGGAGTATACTGAGTATCTTAATATTCTGCATCCACTTGAGGGCACCATCATACTGCTTATAACATAGTTTTTGCTTAGGATAATAGCTTGTAACATTGAACAATTACTCATTGTAACATAAAAGTAATAATTTAGGAATAGCAGATGCTCTGTTGGTTAATTTCCCCCGATCATGTTTAATAACACCTGTTTCTAAACCATGTTTGCCTCCTCCCAGGTTATGTGTCTTCCCTACCCCCACAGCAAAAGAGGTCAAACACTCTCAGCTACATTATCAGCCTGATGTAAGCACCCATGGTAGCTTCTGTTAGCGGGCATTGTGTGTGAAAACACACACAAATGGAGAGACTTAAAAAAAACAACTATGGGCTCAGTGGCATGTTATGTGTAACTCTCTGGAGGCCAGGGAAGAGCATGGGTTAATAAAAACGGTTGAAACTAGTTATGTCAAAAACAAGAAAATTGGAGTCCTCTAGGACAAAAAACAAAAGTGGCTGCTCATGGGCATGGTTAGAAAGACTGCAGGATTACTGGCCACCCCACATCATAATATCAGGAGGCTGGGCCTTCTCTGCATCAAGGCTCAACGACTCTAGAATATTCTCTCTCACACACAACATGTCTCTGGAATTTGTGCTTGGAACTGAGCTGACTATCCAACAAACAACCCCTTCTACAGCATTGAAAATAGCAGGGGCCTGAGTATATTTTGTATATTTCATTAGCTGAATTAAAAAGTGAGCCTGTTGGAAAAGAGGGTCATATCGGTTCAGGTGTCAAATAATCTACAGTCTACCAGGCGTTGTACAGATAGTGTGGCTGTAGATGATGGAGGAAGAGTCTCCAGTGGGTAAATGGCATCAGCCTAGGCTAGTAGGTTTGTTTAAATGTGACACAATTCTGAGTTTTCTGACTTAGTGCTTCAGCACTGGGGTAGCGGAGGGAGGGGAGCTTTCCAATCTAGTCAGTGAAAACTGAGTCTAATTAAATCAAAGTGGGTGAAGGAAATGGCTGACTGCCATGAGGAATGTCAGCCTCAAAAATGCCACAAGAAAGCTGTCCAGAGACTCTTTCTGAGGCGTGCCCTATTCCAAAGCCAGCTCCCACTGAAGCAGGAGTGGAAGGTGCGTGCTGCCAGCAAGAAGATCAAAGGAGCTGTTACCGTGATGAAGTTGGCAAGTGCCACATGCTTTGGCGCGGCGCACAGAACTCTTGCATTTCTTCTTTCAAAAGACAGGGATGCTCTAGTCCTGTCAGCACAGGTGCCCTCCCAAACATGTAATGCTTTATCAGACAGCCTACCCTACAGGGTAATACAAAAGATCTGAGCGGGCCAAGGTAACCTTAGAGTCACAGAGCTAGCTTGTAGCTGGGTGATGTGGCACGGATAGCGAGTTGGGAGAGTAGAGGTTCCATTCCCCCCTCTAACAATGACTCAGCAAGTGATCTTGAACAAATCACTTGACCTCCGAGCTTCAGTTTCCCCATTTTATAGTGGACTGAATGACAGCCAGTTTTGATTTTGAGATCTTAAAGCACTATATGGAAACAGTACTATATAAATCCTAGGTATTGTATATTAAGATTGACTAATAGACTTTTGTAACAGGATCAACTGTTTGCAGTGTTCACGAAATACTCTGTCAAGCTTCATATAGATCTAACAGCTCTTGCTAGAGGGCCTCACCATTAATCAATACCAATTAATTCTGTAACTCTACTGCTAGACCAGCCTATTCATGTATCTGAGATATTGTATTGCTATTCCAAATTCAATGTGGTGCAAAGGGATTTTGTCAAAATAAAGAGCATCCAGATATTCAAAGATTACTTATTCAGAGGGCATGAGGCTCAGAGCCACTGTCTCTGGCCAACCTAACAAGTGCCACTAGCCTGTACCTATGCTGCCTAATGGGGTACACTACTTGAAACCCAACAGCATTTCAGCAACTCTTCAAAGCACGCCCAGGCAAACAATAATTCCTGACCCCCCTTATTCCCAGCCTTGTTCCAATCCTGCTCCTCCCTTGGCCTTGTCTCAAACCACGTAATCCAGTTCTGATCCTTAGCTCTGACTCTGGACTTCGGGAGATGGAGGCTGAATAGCCAATGTTTTTAAAGTTCACTGGGATGTTAAGGACCCATCTTTGGTGAGTACAGATGGGTTGTTTCCGGTATCGTTGCATTTCTGTGGCTTCTGTCCAGATTAAATCCAAACTTCTAGTCTATACCCTCAATGATCTGTACAACTTAACTCTCACCTACTTCTCTGCTTCTGTCTGCATTCCCCTCCACGCCAATCTCGCTGCTCCTTTGTGACTTCTCCTCCCCCACTGTCCACACCAGACTTCCCTTCACAACATCCTATAAATCTGGAACTCTGGCTCATTTCATCATGTCCCCATACTCTCCTTAACTCACTCTTCCAAATGGCCTACATGGTTAGCCTTACTGACTTTCATAGGCTTCAAGGCCAGAAGGAAGAAACCATGGTAATCTAATCTGACTTCCTGTAGAACATAGGCCATAGAACATCCCCAAAATAATTCCTAAAGTTTATCTTCTAGAAAAATAATCTTTGTTGATTTTACATATGGTCAGTGATGGAAATTCTACCACCACCTGTGATAAATTGTTCCAATGGTTAATTACTCTCACTGTTCAAAATTTACTCCTTCTTTCTAGCCATCAGATCATGTTATGCCTTAGTCTGCTTGACTGAAAAACTCATTATTAAATATTTGTTTCCTGTATTGAATTATGGACTGTATGTAATCAAGTCATCCCTGGACTTTCTCTTTGTTAAGCTAAATAAGTAGAGCTCTTCATGTTTACCACTCATAAGGCTTGTGTTGTAATCTTTTAATTATTCTTGTGACTATTCTCTGAACACTTTGAAGAATTCTTTTATCAACATCCTTCTGGAATGGAGAGCATGAGAACTGGACACAGTGTTCCAGCAGTGTTTGAATCAGTGCGTCTTCACACAGTCACCAAAGCTACCATCTTTGAAGCTTTAAGTATGAATCCTTCTGAGGCCAAGGTTTTGCTTCTGCTGAGGAGCTGTCTCAGATCTGTTCTCTGTGTTCTACCCTATGATGCATGACTGTGCTGACCAACATCCAAATTGGTCCCATCTTTTCCTTTGTGTGCTTACTTTTATTTTGGATAGGAATACAGCACCCAGTAAAGCAACTGGGTAATAGTACTGGCTGATGCCAGAAATAGTGTAGATAAAGAATGATGTAAGATTTCCCTTAGGGCTCTGTAAATGTATTTCAGTGAGGACACATATCACCCATTCTCTTGTTTTGTGCTGTTTGTGAATGAAGATGGACAAATTATTACTATCTGGATTGCACCTTTGGAGAGAGATTCAGTAAACAGTGGATTAATCACAATCTGCCTATTTTGTTATCAAGGAAAACTTACCCTATGCCTCCTGATGGGCCCAATCCAGGTAGGGAGGAGCTTTTCCTACACCTGAGTAGGATTAGTGGGATTAAAGTTAAGTATGTGCATAAATGCTTTGTTGTACTGAGGTCTTATTTCACACAATTCTTGATTTTTTTTTTTGAAAAATATATTGTTCGGGTACAGAAGAAGTGGATTTTAGTTGTGGACAAGTATTAAATAGTGCCAAATTGTGTGGTAATTATGTGATAGGACTTAGGTTACAAGTGAAATTTAATTAAAATTTAAGTGCTAGAGGATGACCTAGTTTTGGTTTATAAAATCAGAATATTCAGTTCACACTTGTTCCTGTTGAATCCTAATTAAACGTTAACTATATTACTCTGCCGTACGTTGTCTGGTCTCTTATCATTTGTTCCCCATCCGATACTTTACTTGCTTTAATTTTGCAGGAGAACTATAAACTCAATGTGTATATAATTCCTTGTCCTTGGATTTTACAATTACTGCATAGTTTATTGGGTTTACCTTTTACGTCAGTTAGAACTAAAATAATGAACTGTAATCTTGGCCAGATAAAGTACAGGCATGTGTTCGTACCCACATGCATTAGGAATGTGGTGAATTCTCTGTTCATATTCAATTTGTACATAAATCCAGAGATTCTGAAGGTTATTCGCATTTGTCTCATGGTTTAAGAGAGAAACACAATCTTGAAATCTCACCACTATTGCATTGCCTCATGTTTCAAGAATATTCATTTATTTTTCCAACACTGATACAGCAGGTATTTTTTGTATTTCTAGCACAACACATATAAACAATTAACTTGTCGCTCTTCTAACGTGTGGAGAGACAGGCTGTTTCTACGTAACATTATCATCTTATTTAAAGTAAATAAAAAAATACATCCAGAGCTAAGGCTGCACTCTGCATTCAGTCTGCTCCTTAATACTAGGAATGTTCAGAAGGTATAGAAAAAAATAACCCTAGAGCTATATTAGGGCACAAGGGCCTAAAATACTATATTATTTATTTGTGTTGTACTGGGATATCACCTAGTGAACCCAAACGGGATCAAGTTTTAATTGTGGTAAATGCTGTACACATTTATTAAGAGATGGTTTCTGAACTAGAGAGTTGATAACTTTAATTTGAGACAATGCAACAAATGAGTATGTAAAACAAAAGTCAGAGAAGGGGAGGCAAGAGAGAGGGTAATACACCTAAGAATAATTGACTAGGTAACTATTGCATAGATTGATGGTTCCAGAACACGCATACATTTTATGAAATTTTAAAACCACAATATTTGCTCTTCGCAGATGATACACAACCAAATCTTCATATGTTTCCTGGTAAGCATCAAAGCAAGCATTTAACAGGAATGTTTTGTTCCCTGGAAAGATTTATTTTGCTAATAAAAAAAAAAATTCTCTGGATTTATTTCTCCCTCAATCCCAATAAAAACTCTCAGGTGTTTCTTAATCCAGCCAGAAAATGTTTATTCCCATAGTAAAATATTTCTCAGGCTTTTATTATTATTTCTCCAGTTTTCCCTTTTCTCTCAATCGTACCTGTTAAATTTGTGCCTCAGAATCTATGTGCAGCACAGTGCAGAAAGAACCTAGCCTTCACCATGCTCTCTCCTTCTGCAATCATTAA
The DNA here is from genome assembly GCA_032595735.1 of Pelochelys cantorii. Classification (NCBI taxonomy): domain Eukaryota; kingdom Metazoa; phylum Chordata; order Testudines; family Trionychidae; genus Pelochelys; species Pelochelys cantorii. Next base: position 58,366,000 of record CM064328.1, on the reverse strand, counting down.
TAAAGTAGTTGCGTGACTGACTAGGTGTCACATTTTGAATTATTTTATTATGTTTATTATAAATGGCATATGAGTAGTAAACTAGGAACCATTGTAAGTCCTCATCATGTTGATGAGTGCTACTGCTCTGAGGGAAGTCATTAAGTTGTTTCATGTCAGTCAATGCACATAGTGATGTATTTTTGCAAAGCACCTTTATAATATTTGTCAGAGTTGAGTTTAACATTCCACAGTCCTTGCTGCCCCAGTAGTGTGAGCATTAAAATTAGGATAAAAATTGGTGGTGGAGGGGCTATATTTTATTATTCTGCTCTTACTGCTTTCAATCACCTTCTTGATCTATGCTTTTGTGTTTTGAGAACCTTAAACCTACAATCTGTAATGTCAAATGTCAAATCCTATAAGCTGCCATGCAAATATCAATTTTGTAATGATGATACATTTTCCAACAAGGTCTAATTTACTGAGCATGTTTTAGTGGTCTATTAAGAGTAGAGATGATCAGAAAACTAAAATTATTCCTCCATGCAACTTCAAAGGAAAAAACTGTTAGACTTTCCTTACAAAAATTGATTTTTTTCTTCAGTAAATTTCAAGCTAACACAAATGAGAAAAATACAAATTTCAGAACAAAAAGACATTTTACTTGACTTGTTTTTGCTTCAGTTTAAAAACCAAAAGTACATGTTAAGTCAAAATTAAATGAAAATTTTCCTATGAGGAAAATTGAATATTTTTGTGTTGAAATTATTTTTTTCCATGGGAAAATGTCTAAGAAACTAAATTGTATTTTTTAGAGGGGAAAAACTTTCCACACAAGTTTCACAGTTCAAGTTAATAGCAACAAAGCTCAACATTACACACTCAAACATCTCTGAGGGTAGCTGTGTTATATTGTAACTTTAAAAACAACTAGTAGTCCTGTGAGACTAATTTAGACTTACAAAAATATATAGGATCATGAGCTTTTGTGGGTAAGTTAGGTCTTGTTCACAAACCTGTATAATTCTCTACAGTGCCACTCAAAAAAACTTCATTTTTTTCAAGGGAAATCACAGATCTAGTGGAAATCAGGGGTTTTACTACACAAATGCAGGCAGACTTCTCCAGTCCTACATTACGCTGGTTCTACCATAATTCTCTCCCTGCAGTCTCTTTTGGTACTAGGTCCCCCCTTACTGAGCTAAGAGTACAGGGGGAAATCAAGCAATCACATGACTCAGGCCCCAGGTCCCCATTCCCAGCTTGGTTTAGTGATCTTTCCCAGAACTAACTTCCTTACAAGGGATATGCCTTGGAACAGGGCTGGCTCTTCCTGAGTCCCTACTACCTTTAAGTGGGACAAAATTACCCTGTTACTGGCTGCTTGAAACATAAGTTCAAATTTAGCACCTGGAGCCAATTGTTCATAATGTTAAAATAACTAAAATCCAGGCCAGTTGAAAATGCACCAGACTTTGGAGCTGTAGCTTAGGCAAGGATACAGAAGCCCCCCTAACCAGTTGCTGGTACACTGATTGAGTTTTGAAGCACTGATTTCTGAAAGTCCGTAATCTCTGATGCCCAGCACCAGTAAAGACTCCTGCCTAAACCAGATTCCACCCACACTGAAGACTTTCTGAGTAGCAAGTAAGTTGCAAGCTGAGCCATGATAGCCTCCATGCAGTACAAAGGACAAGAACTTGGAACCACCAGTTGAGCTTCTTCTTCCCTATATGTCCAAATGTGAAACAGTGGATGGGGCAGGAAATGGCAGGGATCTCTCCCTGTCAAGCAGCAGGTGGTTGGGAGTAGTTTCTATGACCCCTGGCCAGATAGAGGTGGGACACCCGCTCCCACCACTACAAGAGGAAAGTGCTCAACTTTCTCATCCACCAAGATGGGGGAGGATGGCAAGATCCTCCCCTTTCAGGAACTGGCTGAGAAAAGACAAGGTATCTTCATTGCTCACTTGTTAAATTTTCAAATAAGCACCTTCATGCTTTCTTCCACAGTGCCCCTCATACTAGGGAAGAGCTCCCTGTAGATATCCTCCAAACTAATACATTATCTTCCTTCAAATCCCTTCTAAAATTCTCCTTTGCTGTGAGGTCTACAAAAACAAACAAACAACCCACCCCCCAAAAAACTGAGAATGGAGAAGCTGTTGGTGTACCAACACCACTGTGTCATGCTGATCAGTACAGTCTCATTGTTTCTTTGTGCTACCTCTTCTGTGTGTCTGCATCCACCAGATTTTAACTCCAGACTTCAAAGAGAAGCCTCAGAACTGTCATTCATGCTTAAATTTGACACTTTGCGTACGGGTCTTAACAAAGATGCTAATTATCTCACCCATTAAAAAGATAGCTTCCCCAATTATCACCCCTAATGTCATTACCTCACAGACACTAACCTTCCCCCCTCACCCCTCCTCTGTTCTTAAACCTGATTTGTCATTTTTATATGTGTTCACTTTTTTTTTTATTGTATCCCTTTGGTATATATGGTTGTGCCAATTTTCTTCCATATATTGATCTGAGGAAGTGGGTCTGGCCCACGGAAGCTCATCACCTAATAAACCATCTTGTTAGTCTTTAAAGTGCTGCATAGTCCTGTCTTTTATTTGTGTTAGGGAAGTATGTTTGGGTTTGCTTTTCAGAAACCTGATCACTGTACTAGAGATTTTTTTCTTTCTTTTCCTGCTTGTCTTGGATTCTGTTACTGGGAGCTGGGTTCTGGGAAAGGGAGGGCTTTGCAGGGAGCTCTGAAGGTATGTAGTTAGGCAAGTGTTCATTTATTTCACTTTAAAAAAAATCAGTTACAGTAGGTTGTATTTTAGCTGTGGCCTGCAGAAAATTCCATCTGTCCAAGATTTCCCAAGGGGTCTACACCTCCAGTCAAACATTTTTAGGAGCCCACAAGTGAAAAAAGGCTGGAAAAAAACCCCACTGAATTAAAGATTAGTTATCTCTGAACTCCAGTCTTAATTGGCACCTGACAGCAAACTTAATCTCTGAAAACAGCACACTAACAGTGTTGTCCATTCTGCCATCCATTTCCTGTAGTTGTTTAAATGCTCTTGTTTCTGAGATAGCCATAGCCAATGTTAGATTTAAATATCTGTGTTATCTAATCTGCAGTGTTTATAGAATGCTAATCACGAGTTCCAGGCACTCGCCTCCAGTAAAATAGGAGCGATACTAGACTAAGATGAAAGTAGGCTTCACTCTTGCTTTTCGGTGGTCTGGCCAACCTATCAGGCATGTGTATTCCCTTCCATCCTCCTCGTACTTACTGTTACTGACTAGGCCGATGCACACTGATTTTTCACTTTTTAAAAATAGTGCCTACTCTCCACTTTGCTTTCTAACATTTTTTACTTCGAGGAGCAATGGTGTCCTATCTATCTTTGTTTACTGTTGCCAGTGGAGCATATCCTCACATAGAGAAGGGCTGCAATACAAACACGACCAACTTGGAGTTTTTCTGGAAAAGTAGCAAGCACCATCTGGTATGGAGATTTATCCATCATGACAAGCTTTCCCCCTACTCCTCCCTTTATAAAGATCAACAACTTTTTCAGCACACATACTGGCAGCATATGACTTGTATAGCGTGACACCCCCTTGTGCTCTTAAATCCCTACCAGAAAAAGAACCTAAAACAAAAACCATACCCCACAGAGAGCTTTGGAAAGGGAGATGTGTCAGATTCCATGAAGAAAGCTAGAGACTTTGCTGCTACAGTTAATGATTTTTACATGGACGGTGCTCACAATATACAGTGGGAGGCTGCAGTATAAATTCTTAAGGCGGGCAGGCAGCCTCCTGTTTCAGAAAATGATACAAATAGTAATTATGTAAATAGATACTTGTTGCTTAAGTATTGCATCTGTTTTTCTTAGCTTAATGAAAAAAGAGTAATCACCCTCCTTTGCCACAATGAACAGAGCTCTTATGTGGTGGTGCAATGCTGGTGCTAGCTCACTGAAATCAGCGGAAGCTAATAGACACTCACCACTTTTGGAAAATCAAGTCCCTGATTAAGGTGGACAAATATAGCCTTGGGAGGCTATCTTTAGCACCCATTTCTTTTAAATCTTGATGAGTAACCCTAAGCTGCCTCAAATGGTGATGGAAATGCAATTAGTCTTGATTAGAGCAGGAGTAATCCAAACAATGACATGAATACCTGCATTCCATTGGAAGCAGTTGTGTGTGTGGATACAATGCATTCTAAGTAATCCAAGTTGTGGGGGGTATGCCAAATTCCCTTTGGTAGCAAGACCGATGACTGTAGGAAGAATGCAGTGTACACACGCAGCGTATGTTACTGAGTCTGCTCTCCCTTTCTCTCTCTCTCTCCCTGCAAACTGTTCATTGAATTCTAGGGCTGGAAGAGACCTTAGGAGGCCACTGAATCCAACTCCCTGCCCAAGCAGGACCAACCCCAACTAAATCAACCCAGCCAGCGCTTTGTCAAGCCGAGACTTAAAAACCTCTAGGGATGGAGATTCCACCACCTCCCTAGGTAACCCATTCCAGTACTTCATCCTCCTAATGAAATAATGTTTCCTAATATCCAACCTAGACCTCCCCCACTGCAACTTGAGACTATCGCTCCTCATTCTGCCATCTGTCACCATTCAGAAGACCCTCTCTCCATCCTCTTTGGAACCCTCCTTAAGGTAGTTGAAGGTTGCTATCAAATCCCCCCTCACTCTTCTCTTTTGTAGACTAAATAAACCTGAATCCCTCAGCCTCTCGTATTGTGAGCGAAGACCAACCTGCCTCAGCATTGAGAGTGGAAAGGTCCAAAGGTGGCCAGGGAGACCCTAATCGATAACAGGGACAAACCCTGAAGTTTGAGGTGAAGATTAAAAGTATCTATAGGTGCAAAGTAGAAAACAGTGTGGTGAAAATACCCATTTGAGTGTACTGCCTTGTCAAGGCCTATCTGCCTGACAAGTGATAAATGGAGTATGAAAAAGCCCTATGTGAGGATATTTGGGGACTCAAGACACCAGAAAGGTCTTTTATAACCTTGTGCATTCTCATTTTAAAATATAAAATGCCATCATTGCAATTTGGGTGCAAATGTTTACCCAAATCTGTTAATGTATTGTAAGGAGACCAGTGCCCAAGATTTTAAGAAATGGCTGCCTAATTTAGAAGCATAAGTCTATATTCTACTGCTGAGTCCTCAGCAGTCCTGAAAAGTAAATTGGTTAAAACAAAATCAATCTGTTAAGCAGATGAAAATAGTGATGATCCTTTATCATTTTTACTACGAGAACCCTTTCCCTAGCACTAGCTTTTGTTCTGTGTCATTTGGTAAACAATCACAAAGCTATTAAAGTGTATTGGGAAATGAGATTATACTTTTATAACAGGATTCATTCCACCTTTCAGTGTAAAACATTATGAAGAAAAATCCATTATGATAAAAAGAAGGACTGATATCCTACTATGTTACTGCTAACAGGAATGCATGATTGTGACTAATATGCACAGCAAACATGGATGAGAAAGGAGTTAAAATAATCTGGAATGGAACTTGAATAAGCATAATTATAGTGTGTGACATAATAGGCTGGTGCTGGTCCCACTGAAGCTAGTGGACTATTTTTCAATTATTTCAGTGGGATCAGAATCTATCCTAAGGCAGTAGAGCCAATTGTTCTAACTGGATGAGCACAACAGCAATGAATAAACACTACCATACACTTCTAGTCAGGAGGTAGCAAAGTCTATTCTTTAATAGACTCGTAAACATAAGTTATGGGAGGGAATGAGTGGAGTAGCTCCAACCTAGATTCTAATCATGGTGAATGCCAGCCTACTTGTCCAACTTGAATTCTGCAACAACTTTCTCCCCCTCCTCCCAAAAAAAAAAACCCAAACCCACACACACTCAGGCAGAACATTTATAACATGAAAAGTAAGATGATCTAGATATTGTATATCTACTAGGTACTTTTTGGTTGCTAATTATGACTGAATGAACCTCTACATTCATACCCTATACATTATTCTAATAATCTTTATACAAATATGTCTGATTAAGATATCATTTGAAAACTAATAATTGGATAACATCATAATGAAATATGTGTAGCAACATTATATGTAAAATTATGAATTCTACCGAATACTATTGGTAGCACATATTCAAACCCAGGTAGCCCTGATTAAGCAGGACTAGGCAATCACATCTTAATCAAAGGAATGTGAAAAAAGTTTCAGAGGGGTAGCCATGTTAGTCCGTAACTTTTTAAAAACAAGTGTTCCTGTCCTAGTAATAATTATTGTAATTTGGGTTTCTTTAGTACTTTTTAATCCAAACACTTCCCAATGTGGGCTTTTTTTCAGTCAGGAAAAATGAGGCACAGAGCATTGAGTGAGTTGTTCCAACTGATAGACACCCACATATTTAATTTAACAAAAATTCTTTACACCATCCAGCTGTGCAGTAACCCTTGCTGAGTAATCTTGTTTCCTTACCGATGTTATCCTTGATTTATCTTCTCTAACCCTTTTTGCTCACTTTATTGCATCCTGAATGAAATTAGGCTCCAGTCCTGCAAACATTTAGGACATGCTTAAGTTTATGCTTGTGAATAGTCATTTTTAATCCCAGTGCAGGTGTAAATGTCTGCAGGATCATGGCCTGAGTTTGAAAGTTCCTTGATGGAAGAACTGTGACCTTTTAGCCTTGCATTCTTTGATTCCCTGTAAAAAATAATCATCAGTAATGATAAAAGACCACACTGCCTGTGGATGTGTTCCTCTTATGTCTCAAATTTATAGAAATCAAAATTTAGACTCAGAGATACTCCATCAATAGCATTAATCTATACTATTATAAAAGAAGAGGTGTCCACCATGCTGTCTGTCATACAACCTCTGAGAATATACTGTAAGACTTCAGAAATTTGGACAAATGTATCGACAAGTACTCTACAAATATCTTGGAAGAAATAAATGCATAGGATAGGATAGGGTAGGCTGGACTGGGCTGGTGGCTGCTGTTTTCTCACCTCCCCTTCCTCCTGCACCAAAGTGGGAAGTGAGGCTTGAAAAGCAGCACAATGGGGCATGAGGGAGAAAAATGCAAGTGGTTGCCAGCTAGTTAGTGGATGAGCCATGTGGTGACAGAGCTGGGGAGGGAAGAATAGGATGAGAACTACAGGAAGAGAAAATGCTGAGCTGGTTGAATATTGGGAGAAAGAGGGAACAAAGAGAGGGGAATATAAGAAAAGCATATAATACAGGGCCAAAGAACCCAGTAAGAGGAGATTGCGTAGCCCCTGGGGCAGGCGGGAGCACAACCTGAGTATATGTCTACTGTCACAACAGGACAGGTAATGCTAGTATGTATAAATACATTCTGAGCCTTGTTTTGCCATGGACACAACATGGTCAATATATCTATAAAAGTACAAGTAGCTTGTTTCTGAAGTTAACAGAAAAGTATGCTGACCTTCCCCTCAAGGGCAAACTATATATGATACATAGCCTGCAATTGTAAAAATATCACTACAGTTGACAACACTAGAGTCCTTGGCATCATGGCATGGGGGCAGTCACTACAAAATTGCAATGATGGCAGACAGTAAAGAATACCTCTTCTATTGTGTTTCTCAGACAGCTAACCCTGCCTCTCTCACTCAGATAATTTCAGTCATGCAAGATATTGGCATTGGTTAAGCCATGCCTTGTTTGGCTGTGAATAAAAACATACTGAAGCAAATAAAGTTCAAGGCAGCTTTATAGCTCAGGGTCACATTTCAGTTCAGCTAAGCGTATAAAAAGCACACAATGCCTAGATGTTTGGCAGAAAGACTCTCTTGCGCTACAGCCGCATAGATCTGCATATAGTGTCTTCATGTAGTGAGTGCACTGCTCAGGAAAACCTCAAGGAAGTAGATATGGCTACCCAGGCCTCCCCTGAGAAGTGTGGAAATTGTCAGTGTGAGACAAGTCATCCCCAGAGCATCCTTTACCAGATCCTTAACAAAGAAGAGCAGGATGAGATCAGATGGCACCCCCAGTGCTACCATTCTGGCTACTCTATATCAAGTGCTGGCTGTCCCTGCGAGGGCAACCAGAAAGTTGTCCTCAGAACTCCAGAAGTCACCTACCTGAGAGCTTCTGAAGTGCTCTTAAAGACTGTAACTTTTATAAGAAACTTGCCTTCTTTTTATCATTTGCCTCAGGAGGATCAGGCACTTTTAGTAGAAAAGTGTTGGGCCTCTCTCTTTGTCTTGGGGCTGGCACAGGAGTGTGTGGATTTTGAACTGAAAGTGATTTCTGTCCCTAGTTTGTTGAAAAAAAATCCTTCTCAATCAGTCTTTGACAGATAATGACAAAGGGGAGAACTCCTCCCCGGGAGCATCATTAGCAGAAGTTCAGAAGATGAAGAATTCCCTGGAGATGTTCTGGAATTTGGACATATGTGCAAAAGAATATGCCTACCTGAAAGGAATTATTCTCTTTAACCCTGGTAAGTTCCACTGCAATATTTGTAGGCACAGTGCAAAGCTAATTGTGTATCTGTGTTTACAAATATTTTTAATATGCCAACCGATATTTGGATTTTTAAACGGATTTCTGTCATTTTAGCTAACCACTTTCAAAATTTGCATTCAACAATGTAACTACTTTTATTCTAGATTTATTTCTGGAGATATCTAGCTTTATGTTACTCTTTGTAAAAACAAATGGCTTTTAAAAGCCCTTTATTAAGAAATTATCGGGCGATAAAAACTTACTTGTCACTTACAACTTTGATTTCCAGACATATGAACGGAGATAATATGGCTGCATTAAATATGTGAGAGGGATGTACGTATACAATTTAATATTAGACATATTGCAACAGGACTGCCTAAGTGCCCAAAATAGAGAGACTAAGTGGGTGAGGCAATATCTTTTATGGGACCAAACTTCAGCTGATGAAAGAGACAAGCTTTCAAGCTCCACAGAGGTCTGTTTCGGGCCTGAAGAAAGGTTGTGTCTAATAAAAGATATTACTTCACTCACCTTGTCTCTCAGATCTTGGGACCAGCCTGGCTACAACATTGCAAATCATGTGAAATATTTATTGTTGAGAGCACATCAACAAATCAGACATCATGCATGAGCTGCAGGATCTGAGCACTGTGAGTAAGGCATCTTTGGGATTGCATTGTGATGCAAATAGCACAGTGTTTTTTGGAATATGTTGCTGTTGGAATGCAGCGTTTTCTACATCACTGTTTTCACAGCTGAGTCCCTGGATAACAGTCACTAAGAAAACTCCGAAGAGTTCCCACTCCTCATGCCTGGGGAGAGAGACAAGCTGATCCTCTGCAGAGGGGGTTGGCTACTTCAGCACTATGAATGAAGGAGGCAGGAGCAGCCTGCTCCTAAATCTCTGAAGTGAATGGAATGTTCACTCCAGTGCACTATGGAACAGGGCTTTGACTCGATCAGTAATTACCGTTCCCAACAACCATGTGCTCTATTTGGGGCTACCCTCTAAAGAACACTTAAATATGTCAGCTACTGCAAAATGAGTCTGTTCCTTTAGTGACATTGCTTGCAAGAAACATTAAATCTGTGGTCTAGAAGCAGCGCTGGCTTCACATGTGAGTTCAAGTGGAATTCAAGGTATGGCTTTTCATTTGTAAAGCCCTTTAGAGCATCTTACATTGTCTTGTGGAACCTGGGATGCATCTCCATGAGAAAATTCTGACCACTGGGATTTTTTGCTTGCTTTACTGTGAATAGTTTTCAGTTATAGAACTTTTAAAAGTAAATCCACATTATGGGAGTGCAAAATCATGCGTGAGTTACAAACTTAAATTAGTTAATAAACTTTGCTCTTCTGAAGAACATATTCTAAAGGGAAAACTGAGGCAGAGACATTAAGCAACTTATTCAAGGCAAAAGTTTAAGAGCCAAAATTAGAATTTAGGAGCCCATTGCTCATGTTCCTATGCTCAGCCTACTAGCCCGTTCCTCCTTCCTCCTGACCTATTGCAGTGCAATTTCCTTTGTGCAGCTCTCATTTTTGGATTGTGAGATCAGTGTCTCTCAATAAAGTTCCACTTGCCAAAAGGTATTGAGTACATAAGATCAGCCACCTTTTGCATTGCTGCTTCTGCTTCAGTGCTTGATGCTTGGTCTAAACTTCATGCTCTGCAGGTCTGAGCTCTAAGTGAGTTTCAGACAGTTACTACCATCCATAGTGCTTACTATCCATGGGTGATTTTGTGTGTGTGTGGGGGGAGGGGCGGGAGTTGGGCAATGTCCAGGCAATGAGCTCCGTTTGTAGAAACTACTCTAGTTTCAACAAGGCCTCTTCTCCTATAACTGCCACAACAAGAGAAGATAGCATCTAGAATCTGTATTTTAAAAAATAATAGAGTTTAGCCCTCTGGAGTAAACTCTAGGGGGATGTCTACACTACGGGATAAGGTCGAATTAAGATATACAACTTCAGCTACGTTAATTGCGTATCTCATGTCGAAGTACCTTAACTTGACTTTTGGTTCTGTCAACACTGCAGGAAGCCTAAGGGAGAACACTCTCCCTTCGACTTCCCTTACTCCTTGTGGAAGCAGGACTACCGGCATTGATGGGAGCGCCCCTCTCAGTTCAAATTAGCGTGTATTCACTAGACCCGCTAATTTGAACCCTGGAAGATCGACAGCAGCAGCTTCGATCTTCTCTGTAGTGTAGACATACACTAGGTTACTAGCAAGATGGTGGAATCTTCAGCACTTGGAACTCTTAGCTGTGGGTGGGATGCTCCTCCTTCAGAGGCACAAATATAGGGTAAATGTCATGCAGTGATCTCCCCACCCCTGGGGGAGTGGTGTCTGCTATTTTTGTGGTATTCCTCCTCCTCTGGACCCTGCAGAAGGTACTGCTCTATGGGCCTAAGGTCTGTGCTGGGAAAAGGAGTGAGGGATGGGGTTATGGAGGCAAAGGGTGGGAATGTTAGCTCACAGGCTCAGGTCAGGGTCAAGGGCATATACATCATTCCTGGTCCAGAGTGCGGAGGCTCCTTGGAGGATGAAAACAGCCTGGAGTTGTACTGTTTTCACTATGGTACATTCCCTTTTCTGGGTGCAGTCAGGAGAATCCAACTGAAGCTGCACTGCCAGTGATCAAGGGATATTACTGGAGCCCATAGCCAGTGCATGAGGTTTCCCTCTGGACTGCATTGGGAGCCCCATAAATCCTTGGGGGCCTTCAGGTCTGGGGTTACAACGCATGAACTTTTTGGAGGAATGGCAAGCCCTGCCCCTTGGAATAATCTGGGAAGATACTGTGGGGAGATTTGCTCTTCACAAACCCCATCCCATGTCTTGGGGGTTCAATGGAATTATTGAATATAAGACCACATGGAGTCAGGCAAAGAAATGGCAGCCACAATGCCTGAAGTTAATTTTACATTAAAGCAAGCTCAGGGCCTTTGCCTAGGGAATTCTATCCCTGGTCAGTTCACCAGAACCCCAGTTTCTTGGGCTTCAAGGGACTTGTTACCCCAAAAATATTCTCACTGGAGACCACCCAGGGTTACACTAGTATGGGTTTATTTCCACTAAGTAGAACTAAAGAGGAGAAAGCAGCCGCCAAAGTTTAAGCTAAAGAAGATAGAACTCTCTCTCTCTCACACACACACACAGACAAGTAAGCAAACACACACCCCTCTGTTCATTCACACCCATTCATTCCTGCCCTCAGGCAATCACACACTTACACAGACATATAGGTTGCAGAAGGAGCCAAGGCATGTGGATCCTGGAGGGTCTGTCTGCTCATCATGGCTGGGGAAGCTGGTCAGGAGGAGAGACACTGAAGAGGAGCTTCTCAGGAGCAGGGGAAGGAAAAAGAGAGTGTCACATGTGCTCCTTCTCTTTATATAGTGTCTGAATGGCTCATTCACCTTGTCATCAGGGAGCATGCCCAGATTTCCCTTTATCCAGCAGAGAGCATGCCCAGACTTCCCTTTATCCAGCAGAGAGCATGCCCAGACTGTGATGACTTATTGTCATGTGGTCCATTGTTCCAAGCCTTCTTCAAACACACTCACACTCACACTCTCTCTTCATTCACTCAGGGGAGAATGCAGCTTCGGGAAAGTTACAAGCAAGGTGGCTGCATGTTACAAAGATTACAAAGTTGCAGTTTACAGTAAGTTTGAGAGTTACACAGATTACAAAGATTGACAAGGATCACTATAAGTTGCAGTTTAAAACCTTAGAATTTACAGTTTGGTGTAGCTTTAGAAAATCCATGTATATAAATCTAGTGAGCTCAGGCGGAGGCTTTTTTATGCAGCAGGACTGACCTTTGGTTTCAGTCAGGCTTGTTGCATATTTTAACCTTAAACATCACCTTAAATGTGGTGCTGGATTATGCCTGAGCACTGAGTATCCTGAAGAATGGTGCCCCTTGCAGCAGGTGATATGTATTTATTTAACTTAGCTTTTAACAATTTCCTTTAAAAAAATCATAGCTTCATGTCACTAACAAATTTGAACTGTATGGATAAGGGCCTAGCTGTGAGAATAGGTGTTCTACAATTCATTCATGCAAATAAATAAATTACACTAACTGCAAACAAGGGTGTGCACTCTCACTGTGTGACTTGAAGCACTTTATCTAGATGCATAAAGGAAAGACTCCAATTACTTCTATATACAGACATTTTGCTGTAATTGTCAGAGCTTGTGACTACCACCGCATTAGTTAAATGCAATGTAATGGGAGGCTGAGGTCCTGTTTTTATGATAATATTGAAAATTAGGAGACATTCAGGATGAATTATATTACTATAGGTCAGTGGAATATTAGATTTATACTGTCATTCAGCTTTCCTAACTGCTGCTTCATTTCATTCAGTAACTTCACTGAAATTTCCAAACAGTGACAGGCAAAAGAAGTCTTTATTATAACCATTTCCTTTATATATGCGTAAAGCTGTTGGACTGGGGTCATTGTCAGCAGGAGGAATTGAAACTTGGGACCTTTGGGCCTGAAGCCATGAGCCTCTACCACAGGAGCTAAAAGCCAACTGTCTGGACACTTAAGGCTGTAGAGCACACTTGATTCTTCCTTCTCAGTGCCTCTGGGTTACAAATGGCTTAATTCAAGTGTCACACCATGCATAGTTTTACCTGTGGACACATTAACTGTTTTGGTATATTACTGGTATTAAATCGGATCGTATTTAAAGGACTGGGGATTTACCTCATGCCTATTATAGATTTTGCACTGATGTGGTAACAGTGACTTCATTGGGTTTAGCATGATCCTGAAAACAACTGGGTATGTTTGAAGTCAATGGGACCACTCTTACGCTTAAGGTTAAGCATGTGTCCAAGAGCTTTGCTAGATCGGGGTCTTATATTGAAAGAGTTCAGAAGAACAGTATCCAAGTCATTAAAGTAGCATGGATGAGCTCTTCAGCCCTGGTTCTGCCCCCACCTTACAACAGTAGAAAAAGCCAGGGGGACATAAAAGGGTATCCAAAGCCCAGCTTAGATGACTGTGGGAGAATACCCCCGTGCAGGCACTGAGATTAAACAGCTATAAAGCTGCTTTTTGAAAACCACCTCCGACAAGCTCTTGAGTAGGGAGTGAGCTAGGGTGGGGCTAAGGACCAGACAGGTATACTCAGAGTAGTCACAGCATGCAGAGTTGCTGATTCTGGGCAGCACTAGGGCAACAGGGAAACCTAGGCTACGTCTACACTGCATCCCTCTTGCACAAAAGCCTATGCAAATGAAGTGAGGATTAGCATATTGCTGCACTTCATTTACATAATTAATTAGGGGCCATTTTGCGCAAGAGGCTTTTGCGCAAAAAGGAGCCGTCTACACAAGCGCCTTTTTGCGCAAAAACTCCCTCTTGTGCAAGAGCCATTCTTCCTGAAAAAATGAGGAAGAACGGCTCTTGCGCAAGAGGGTGTTTTTGCGCAAAAAGGCACTGTGTAGATGGCTCCTTTTTGCGCAAAAGCCTCTTGCGCAAAACAGCCCCTAATTAGCATATTGCCATGCTTCATTGCATAATTAATCTGCCCTTCATTTGCATAGGCTTTTGCACAAGAGGGATGCAGTGTGGATGTAGCCCCAGGAAGGCTGCTGTAACTTAGAGCTTGGCTACACAGTGGGATAAGGCGTGCTATGGTGGTGTGACTTCTAAAGCACAGGGTCTGCAAGGACCAATGAATGCACAACACATGTGTGCACTTTAGAAACCCCCCACCCCCACCCCACTGTGTAAACAAGCCCTTGGGCAGGCCTCACGAGCAGCTAAGGTTTGAGATGATACAAAGCTGGTGTAAACCCATTTTAGTTACCCTCCCAATGGACCTTACAATCTGTGCTCTCTCTCTGTGGTACAACACAGAATCTGCCCCGTAAGTCACTTCCCCAATACTGTATTTTTTCCTAAAACTTCACTTTTAATCTAATAGACTGATTGCATTCTACTGGGGCTTAAATGCTACACTGTGTTTACTGAAGCACATTTCCCCATCTTTCCTTCATTGGAGGAATGGATACAAATCATTAGAGGACACATCATAAACTAGTTTTACTCAAAAAAGTTTCCTTGTCTTATTCCTGTTTTTACAGAGCTGCCTGGACTAAGCTTTCGTCACTATGTGCAAACCCTGCAGCAAGAAGCACAGCGCACTCTGATGGAATTTAGTTCAATGATGTACAACCAAAACTTAGACAGATTTGCTTGGATTCTTGGGCTGCTCACCAGCCTCAAAGCTGTTACTGCAGAGAGTATTGCAGAGCTTTTCTTCAGACCTATTTTAGGAGAGGTCAACATAAATGAATTACTTCTAGAAACTGTATATTTCAAGCAGGACCTACTTTAAAAATAAAACACCTTTTTGTATTCAACAACAAGAAAGATTTCAGAGAGAATAGAGTTTTGTGCTTGATATATGAAAAGGTATACATATTTTTTAAAATGACTTATGGAAATGAACTTTATTTTTTGCAAAAGTAAATGTAATCATATAATCTTCAGAATAAAACATTTATAAAATGGAATTTTTAAATGGGTATGCCGTCCTTGGAAAAGCTTTTTCCTAATCTATCATGAGGAAGTTTGAAAGATGTTAACATCATCTCCAATTGTTTTAGTTTCAACTATATTATTTCTAATATTCTTTTTCACAACCTCTTAAAGTATGTCCTATAAACTGATTTGGCAGCAATTTTTGTTTACAGAAAAACTGCTGAATTTGACTGTACCAGATCCATCTCTTAAGTCCATCTTGATCCATGATAAAATAAGGATTAAGCCCTGCCCTTTCATGTGATGTAACTCCCTAATTCCTATTCCTACCCACATAAACCAACACACGCCTTTCTAGTCTTTGACTGCTTTCCTGACTCCATCCTTTCTGACGCTAGACCTTACTTTTGGCCCTTCTCCCATCTCTTCTCTGTCTGAGCCTGCTCTCCAATTCTTCTTGCATCTATCCCAACCCCCATGACCCAGAATGTCCCAGGGCCTCCCTCCCTAAGCTCTTAGCCAATATGAATTCAATATTTGCAGGCCAAAAATCTTTGCTGATAATGAGTGCTACTCTGGAAGCAAAGAACAAAGCTAAAAATCAAGGGTATGTCTAGACTACAGGGTTTTTTTCGAAAAAACTTCACCTGCGTCTAGACTGCTGCTGCGTTCTTTTGAAATGAAATCAAAAGAACACGGCAGGTTTTTTGACAGTAGAAAACCTCATTTTATGAGGAATAACGCCTCGAAAGTGCTCTTTCGAAAAATGGCATTATTGAACGCAAACAGTGCTTTTTTGAAAGAGAGCATCCAGACCGCCTGAGTGCTCTCTTTTGAAAAAGCGGCTCTCTTTTTCGAAAATACTGGCTGCTGTCTAGATGCTCTCTTTCGAAAGAGGCTTATAGTCTAGACGTAGCCCAAGAGAAGGGCTCAAAATATAAATATAAGGAGCTAGAACACCTAAGATGTTAAAAATATGAAATTCTAAAATACCTATCTAACTAAAGTACCACACAATACAATTTCTCCAATTATCCGTGAGGGAAAAGAATCAACCAACTAAAAATTGCTTATAAACGTGCCTAACATATTCTGTTACAAGGCCCTGTTTTAGTTGCTTGTAACTTTGCCAGACTTAAATTGTTTTGTCTGAAATTTTTCATGCCAAGTCTCTGCCTTAGGCTGAACCATTTAGGCAAAAACATATCAAGACATGTCAGACATTTCAGAAAATTAATTTAGGGAAAGCTACATTTTTGTCTGTGTTAAAAAAAAATCTCAACTTTGGTTGAGAGGCTCTAGTGATCCCATGCTTTAGAGCAGGGACTTGAAATTTGGCAGAATTGGTGCCACGGATGAGCTTTTTTTCTGGCCTTGTGAAAATGCACTCAGATTTGGCCAAGTTTATAAGCTCCAGAAAAAAAAACCCTCAAATTGCACATGTTCAGAAGAGACTTGTTAGAATTTGGCAGACACTTTCTCCAACAATTCCATCTGCACTGAGCATGCTCTTTCTCCCCACAGCTCCACCCTTGTGGTAGGACCTCAGACAAATCATCCCAGTCCAGGACTAAAGGGATTCAGTAGAGCTTTCTTTTGCTGTGGCTGTCATGATGTTATGACACCAGATACATATAGCCCTGCACGGATACAAAATGTGTATCTGCATCCCATCTATAGCTGCCAGGATCAATCCGCGATCTGCTAGCCATCTTTTACCTATATCTGCACCTGCAACAGCAAGTAGTCTCACAAGGGCTAGCAATGGGGGGGTGGGAAGAAGCAAGCAGAGATGAGTGAGTGTGGGGATAGGGTTTTGCAGGGAAGAGACAGCGTAAGGGCAGGGACTGGGATTAAGGGTGGGGGGGGTGAGGAGAAGGAGTGGTGTAGGGAGGCTGGGCGGTAAGGGGTGTGGCAACACATGCTGCACCTGGGGGTTCATGAGCAACAGCATCTGGCAGCAGCAGTGTGTGTTGCATTGCAGCAGGCAAAGGGATGGGGTGCTGGGGCCCTGCCTGCTCCAATCCCTGCAGCTATTCGTCTTCAATTTTCTCCCCCCGACCCAAGTCTTACTCTCCCTGCTCATACATGTGCACACACACACACACAAATGGACGGGTGCACAAAACCACCAGGAGTGATGTCCTTATTAACAATGGACAAGTAACAGCCTGACTTTTTTTTTAAAAAAAGGGCTTGTGATTATTGTGTTCGATGAGTTGAAACCCTACCCTCCCTCGCTTCCAGGCACTATGAATGTGCTCCTCTGACAGAGTGGAACCCCTGTGAGAAAGACAAAGCTCATCTGTGCTGGCTACCAAACTTCCCTAGTGTCTGAGACTGGGAAATGAACTTGCCCAGGAGCTAAGGATTAGCAGAAACCTCCCCACCTTCCACTCCCAAGTGCCAGGTCCACTTCTTTGACCTGCTGCCTTTCATATAAACACACATTGCTCCAGGAAAGCCATGCAAAGTTAGACTCTCCACTGCACATGTCTCTCTCCTGGCAGGCAGATGAGAGACTAAACAGTATGGGACAGATGTATAGTCACAATGCTTAATGCACCCCTACAAGAATGCTACAGTGATGAGAGTGGTATAAGACACCTATAGAACAGAACAGAAAGAACATGAGGTTCTGTAAGTCAGAAGGACTTCAAGCAGAATGGAAAAAATGCCTAATAGACTGAAGATGTAGATATCCTATCAAAGGCTTGTTACCAGCCTGATATGTAGTGGATCACTGATTATCAAGGCATCTGAGGCTGTTGAACATAGTTGCAAAAGCAGGTGACTTGGACTGGAAGTTCCACTGTTTGTGACATTCAAAACTCATTTGTACGAAATATTAGAGAATGGACTGTGGGAAGCAAACCTGTATTGACCTTGGGTGATGAGGGGATGGGGGACTGAAGAATGCAATCCCCTAAGAAAGGGCTATGAAAGTAAATAGAGTTATATCATATATTATATTATCTAGCCAGCTTGCTTTGCAGCTGGACATCTGGAAAAGTCAATGCAGTGTTAAAGGATGGAATTTCCATGAATGCTGGCTGGTCAACATTTAGAACAGAGCTTTGAATCGTAAGAGGCAGCGAGGCATGTGGCTGTGCCATATGGGTAGTGTTCTGCCTGCTGCAGAGTCAGAAGTGATTGTGAGCCTGGTGACATTATGGCAAACACAGAGTCCCACTCAGGCTGCTGCTGTAAGTTTTCCTGAGTAGACCAAAGACCAGGGTAGGTTGCAGACACACTAGCTGCTGAGTCAGCGTAGCAGAGACAGACCTGAGCTATGCCTCAGCCATTAAGCTACAGTCCATATTTCAGTTCCCACTGGTTTTAGAATCTATGCATCCCTTGCCCTGTTGAGTTACGGTGTGCCCTGCTCTGGGGGTCTATTAGCAGACATATCCTGGTGGGAGATGTTAGATTGCTTGAGTGTGTGTATGAGCAATAAACTTTCAACTTGAGTGAAAGCTTGTGGGTGTTTGCCAAATAATTCCAGGGCCTTTGTAGACAACAGCCCCAGACCAAACTAGCATTGTTTAATGTTGGACAGTGGAAGGGTTTGTAATCACCTTTATGTCTAACCTTTTAAGGGTCTGGAACATGATGTCTGTTGTTCAAGGCTGCTGCCCCTGACAGAACTAGCCAGTTGGGGCTCACTGTGTCAAAGGACAGAGAGTGGAAAAACAAATCTGGTGTTCTCCAAAATTACACAATGCCTGTGACAAAGTTAGCTTGCAGCCTTTGGCCCTTCTTACCAATGAGAACAGAGATACAAGTAGGAGATGGTTCTGGCATTTGGCAATCAGGTTTTGACAAAGGTGTTATATGTTACCATATATCTCATGTGTCCGACTGAGTAATGTTATTTTTAGATTAAGGGAAAACTAATAAAACAAAAACAAAAACAGAACTAGAGCCTCTGCGAGGGCACAGTGTAAGTTTCTCCTCTGTCACATGCTGCCAATTTGAACATGTGATTTTACATGTAGAAAGGCTCCATCACAGAGAGGAGGAAGCACATAGCCAAAAGTTTCTGGCAGACCCTTTTCCACAGCTTCCACTGAATAGCTTGTAGATAGGGGACAAGCTCACCGTGCATTCTGGTCAATTTCAAGGCCAGAGATTTTTCCAACTGGTTAATTGTATGACTTCACTTGCTTACATCTGAAACTTCACTGTGTTCTGACAAATTTGTAAAACATCTGGCCATGAAACTGACCAGAATGCATGGCGAATTTGGTAGGGCCCTATCTAGAACCTAATCAGTGGAAGTTGTGGAAAAGGGTCTGCCAGAAACTTTTGGCCATGTTGGACCTCAGGTGCAGCCTTTCTCCAACTGGGGCTCCCCACCCAAAAGGGGGTTGCAAGGTGGTTGTGAGTAGGGTCACTATTCATCCAGGTTTTCCCAGACATGACCTCTTTTTTGGTCCTCAAATCTTCCTCCGAGCAGATTTTGGAAATATTGGTGATTTTTCTTTTCCCTCCAAGTTGGGTAGATGGAGAGTAATGGCCTGTCTGGGCACCCTGTTAGGATGGCAGCACCACTTCCAGCAGTGGCCCTGCTTTTTGATCTGGGTGGCAGCAGAACAGTGGCCACTGGCAGGTCACCCAACTCAGAAGTCAGTGCCACCACTAGAAGCAGCACACAAGGAAGGATTGAATATAGTATTGCCTCCTTTCCTTTTGCAGTCTAGCTGGTGGTGGAGCTGCGTTCTGTGCTGTGCAGTGACAAAGCCATGGTCACAGGCCAGGTGCCCAGCTTAGATGGTAGCGTTACTACTAGCAGCAGCACAGAAAGAAAGGTGGCATGTTATGATATTGCCACTCTTCTTTCTGCATCACGGCTGGCTGTTGCACTGACTTCCAAGCTGTGTGTTGTGTGAGCACACCTCCTGTCTGTCCACCCTGCTTGGAAGTCAGTGCTGCCACCAACAGCAGTGCAGAAGGAAATGTAGCATGGGATGGTATTGTGATGCTTCCTTTTGCACCACAGCTGGTTGGCGCACCCAAACTGTGCCAGAAAGAGGGCGCCACTGGCCCCGTGCCTATCTAAGAAGGCAGTGCCACTGCCAACAGCAGCCCAAAATGAAGAGTGGCATTTCATGGCATTGCTGTACTTCCTTCTGCGCCATTGCTGGTGGCAGTTTTATCTTCAATCTGGACAACTGGAAAGGCAGTGCCACTACCAGCAGTGGTGGAGAAGGAAGGGTGGCAGGTTTCGTATTGCCTAGATTCCTTGTGCTGAACTGATGGCAGTGGCACTGCCTTCAAAGGCTTGGAGTCTTGGTAAATGGTCAGGCACCCAACCTGGATGGCAAACCTGCTGCTAGCAGCAGCGCAGAATGAAGGGTGGCATGATATTGTCTTGCCACCCTTCTTTATGCATTTCTACTGGCAGTGACTCTAACTTCTAATGTGGGCAGCAAGAGAGAGTGGGTGCTAAGTAGTGGCCACAGGCAGGACACCCAGCTCACAAGTCAACATTGCCACCAGCAGCAGCATAGAAAGAAGGGTGACAGGGTAAGATATTGCTACCTTTCCTTCTGCACTGTTGCTGGTGGGGTGGGGGGCTGCCTTTTGAGCTGGAAGGCCGCAGAACAATGACCTCTGGTGAGATGCCCAGTTTGGATGGCAGAACTGCTGCCAGCAGCAGCACAAAAGGAAGTGTGGTGTGGCACAGTTATTGCCACCCTTCTTTCTGTGCTGCTACTGATGGCACCTCTAACTTCCAAGGCAGGTAGCCAGAGAGAGTGGGAGTCATCTCTGAAGTCAGGGCCACCTACAGCAGCAGCGCAGAAGGAAGTGTAGCAAGCTATTGTACTGCCAACCTTCCTTCTGAGCTGCTGCTGGCAGTGGCAATGTTTGCCAGTTGGGTGGCTGACAGCAGCTGCCACTCCAACCACCCAACTCTGAAGGCAAGGAAAAATCATGGACATTTCTTCATATTTTCAAAGTCCGCCTGGACAGAGATTGGAGGACTAAAGAAGAGAGCAGGTTGAGGAAAACCCAAATGTATGGTGACCTTACAAGTGATCCTCCCGCACTCGCTTTGCCACCTCCTTTTGGGGTGGGACCCGTAGTTGGAGAAATGCTGCACTAAGGGATTTCTCTAACTCTGCGGTCCAACACGGCCAATAGTTCTTTCCAGACCCTTTCCCACAACTTCCATAGAAGTGCTTGTAGTTTCTCAGGGAAGTTTTTCATAGGTCGAATATCTGTCCAGATAGAATCATAAAATACTAGAAATGGAAGGGACCTCAAGTGGTCACCAAGTCCAGTCCCTTTCCCTCATGTCAGGACCAAGCACATTCTAGATCATCCCTGACAAGTGTCTCTCTAACCTGCTCTCAAATATCTCCAGTGATGGACATTCAACAATCTCCCTAGGCAACTTATTCCAGTGTTTAACCATCCTGACAGGAATTTTTTCCTAATATCCAACCTAAACCTCCCTGGCTGCAATTTAAGCCCATTGCTTCTTGTCCTATCCTCAGAGGCCAAGGAGAATAATTTTTCTCCCTCCTCCTTGTGATACCCTTTTAGGTACTTGAAAACTGCTATCATGTTCCGGGCTTCTGCAAATCACTCAAAGGCTTTTGCTCCTCACTGGCTGTTTCCCTGCCCCACACAGTAGTATGTGTACTTCAGTCCAAATACAATTTATTGAACAGCAACTGACAGAAAAGGAAGGGGAAATGGAAAAGGGCTGAGGGAACAAGGCACCCCACAATCCTCTCCCATCTCATTGTGCTCCGCTTCTCCTGGCTGTCTTTGCCAAGCCCTTTGCACCCAGCTGTACATGCTGGCACCTCTCAAGGGTGGCATGTCAGCTACCAGGATGGCACTGAAGCAGTTAAATGAGGCAGCTTTCAGATAACCAGCTTGGGCCTCTGAGGGAAAGCTGGAGTTTAAGCCATTGGACAAATTAAAATGCTACTTCCAAAGAAAAGAGACTCCCCATGTGTCATGCATGGTTAGTGTGAAAGTCTCCTTCTTAAACAATCAATCTGTTCACACCCATAACTGGCCATCTCAGGTATGTAAGGGCAGTTCACAGCCTGTTCCGCGCATGTCCCCTCCCTCCATACCTTGCCTGGGTGGCAGTGACACTACAGTTTGGACACTGCTCTCAGGCTGGCCACATACCGTCAGGTGCTAGGTGGCAGGGCCCTTCTCCCCAGCATTGCCCTTCCCATCAGCATTGCACCCTCCCACACACACAGGCATACACACTCATGCAGTGTCAGTTTTATTTCCATCCACTAGAGGGCAGCATAGCACAGTAGTTGGCTACCTGAACTGGGCTGAAAAACTTAAAAAACAACAGTCTAGTCTAGTAGCACCTTAAAGATTAACAAAATATGTAGACCAATGACAGTGCTAATGGTTCTTGATGTCTGTGTAGAATCTGGTGTTGGTCATCTTCCTTATCAGCCTCTTGTAACTATTTAGTCTTTAAGGTGCTATTAGACTATTGGTTGTTTTTAAAGTTTTTCCTGTTAGACTAACTCGGCTCTCCCTCTGAAGCTTTTGAACTAGGCTGATTAATTTCCAAGCAGCCAGCACAGCCAGGATACAAGGGCTGACCAAACCCAGTGGCATGTTTCTCTGCTCAGGGAAGAGACAAGATGTGGTTCAGTGCCTGGATTTAATTCCTGTTTCCTGGGCTCTATCTCCCCCAAAACACCAGCACACAAAGCTGGCAGGTAGTCAGCAGTGACGGCCAAGAAATCACATCTGACAGCGCCTTTGCCAACAGCCTGCTTGAAATCCAGGCACTCAAGACACCTGTGGATTCTCTGTGGGTACCTTTCATGTGAGGTGGATGCTGTGTGCCAGTCAGTTATCCATACAGGTTTGCAAGGAAACAGATCTCCTGCTAGATTTCCTTGGGGCATGTAAGAAGACCAGGAGCCTTTGGGTTCCTCCCCTACCATGGCCATCCCCAGCAGGGGCATGGGGCCCAGGCTAACCAGCTTAGGCTGCTGAGGGAACGCTGGAGTTGAAGCCACTGGACAAATTAAAATGCCACTTCCAAAGCAACGAGACTCCCCATGCGTCATGAATGGTTAGTGTGAAAGTTTCCTTCTTAAACGATCACTCTGTTCACACCCTGAATTGCATCACAAATGCTTGTGAAGAGTGTAGTGCAACTGTTGTCCAGACTCCTGTACCCCTTTCAGGGCTCTGGTTTGTCTTGCATGCCCCAAGTTTCATCAGACTTAACGTCCTGCTTACAAATCAGACATAAAAATACACAAGTGTCAGGCACGCTATTACTGCTCAATGGCCAACTTCTCCTTTTTACTACATTATTATATAATTGATTCCAATATGACTAGTGTACTTACATTTCAGTGTATAGTACACACAGTAGTATAAACAGATTGTGGAATTTTAGTTTGTACTGGCTTCACTAGTGCTTTTTATGCTCCAAAGCGATCCTGCAGCCTTTGCGGTAGCCATCATGCCTACACCACCACTGTCGGTCTCTTGTCTAACACTGAGATTAAGGGATGTGCCCTTTGATCAGTGCCTGCAAAGCACCTGGTGCAGATGGGGACTGTGGGGAGTGGGGGGAAAGGTTCATGACAGAGGCTCTCATCTGTCAAGGTTTCCCCTCACAGCAGCCAATGGAAGTTGGGAGCCTGCAGCCCTTTCAGGTGTGGAGTCCTAGGCACCACTGCAGAGGGTTTGCTGCCACTCAGGCTGTAATGACACACTCAGGAGTCACCTCAGCCGGCTGAAGGACTCGTGGCCCAGGGTGTTAATTTAGGGATTTGGGATCCTGTGGTTTGAGCCCATGCTGTGTCACTGACTCCCTGCAGGAACTTGGGAAAATGGCTTAAACCCACATCCTTAAAAGTGCTTAGGTGCCTGACTCATAT
This sequence comes from Pelochelys cantorii, assembly GCA_032595735.1. Classification (NCBI taxonomy): domain Eukaryota; kingdom Metazoa; phylum Chordata; order Testudines; family Trionychidae; genus Pelochelys; species Pelochelys cantorii. The sequence goes on along the minus strand of CM064328.1, from coordinate 58,342,086 downwards.
GGAAATCAATGGGCATTAGGGGGGTCGCCTATGAAATGTCCTAGGCACAGAAGTCTCAGAGGGGTAGCCGTGTTAGCCTGTAACTGAAAAAACAATGACTAGTTCTGCAGCACCTTAGTTCTTCAGAAGTGGATTGTGCCCACGAAAACTCATGATACCATCTACATTTTTGTTAGTCTCTAGGCATATAAATGAGGCTTTGGCCTAAGTTAATATTTATTGGGAACATTTACAATTCATGGTCCCAGAGGTCTTGTGGTCTTTGAGGAACTGGTCGTTAGTCTTTCTGTGCCTCAGTTTCCCTGTCTGTCCCATGGGGACAGGGCCATTGCCCTGCCTTGGAGGGCCCTTATGAGATTGAACAGCTGCCATGTCTGGTAGTGAGCCACGGAATTCCTGAGGACATGTGGCCCATTGATGGGCAGGCACCAGTGGCGGGGAAGGTTCCATAACAACTCCTGCTAATGCTGCACAATGATTTAATTCAGCAAGTGAAGCAGGTTTTTGTAGCTAACTGAGCTTGCATGGGGATTGGAATTGAGTCATATGGAGTCTGATTAATGCCTTGTTATCATGGGAGGAGAAGTCCTGGGATCCCCTATGGCCACAGATGGGCAGCACTTTGGTTTTTATAACACCACGAGAGGGCACCTTCAACAGTCCCCTATTCCCCTGCTGCCGCATTGCCTGAACACACTAGCTCAGGGCTATGCAATCATAATCATCAGCACTTTGGTTTTCCCTTCTCCAGGGACCAGCCCTGCTCAGCTGTGGGAAATGACAAGATCACCAGTCCAATGCCCTAAGGCTGGCTAAGCCTTGGGGTGACTTTCCCTTGACAGAACAGGAAAGGGACCTCTTTCCAGCAGAGGGTGCTCCCAAGTTGATCTTGGCTCTGGATTGCCAAATGAAAAGCATAAGCATGTCCTCTTTCCTTCTGTGTTCACTTGTCATCACCGGCCTGCTTGCATGGAAACGATGTCTGATTTTGGAGCCTGCTGGTGCAAAAGCATCACTGTGTGGCACCACGAGCTAAACCTTTGGATGCAGTGGCTTGAATGGGGGATTTTTGGTGTGGAATTTGTGGGGTTTAAAAGAAGGTGGAGGGTACAAAAGAGGTGCATGAGGGGGTGATGTACTAACTACAACAGGGAGTTGCTGAGCTAAAGGGAAATCCCTGAAAGATCAGCTGATCATATAGAAAGTTACTGAACCCAAGTTCTGTTGTTCCAGGATCTCTGTCCACCTACCCAAAATATCATTGCTACTCAAGCCATCCTTGTCCTCTTTAAAGAGCCCATAGCTCTGGCATAGACAGACTGCAGGTGGCCTATGGCTCACTGTTATTCACAAAGGTGAGAGGTGTCTGGTAGATTCCCTCAAGGATCTGTTCTGGCTCTTATGCTGTTCAATGTATTCACTAATAATCTGGAAAAGGAGATGAACAGGGAAGTGGCACAGTTTGCAGATGATATAGAGGTAGTGGAAAATGTTAAGTCCAAAGCAGATGGTAAGAGCTACAAAAAGATCTCACAAAACTGGGTGACTGAGCAACAAAATGGCAGATGAAATTCAACATTAACAAGGGTAAATACTGCTCATTGGAAAATATAATTTCAGCTGTACATGTACAATGATGGGTTCTAAATTAGATGCTACGAACCAGAAAGAGATCTTGGAGTCACCATCAGTGTTTGCTGTCTGCTGAGAGATTGGGCAGCCACCCAAAAGAGATTAAAATACTGCCCAGCTGATTATCAAAGTGTTCACTGCCAGCAGCCTGTGTTTCTACTTGTGGTGCATATCAACACATGCCTCAGTGCACTTAACAAAATATTATTCTGTACATGGATGAAAAAAATTAGAGGGAACATTGGTCACCATGAATATTCTCTGAAATCTTCCACTCATTGTGCACAGCAATCATAAAGGCTAACAATGTGTTAGGGATTATTAGGAAAGGGATAAAAATGAGAGAGAAAATCCCATAGTGCGGCTATAGAAATCCATGTTACACCTACACCCTGTTTTGAGGGCTGGAGAAAAATGCCGGCTATTGAAAGGAGCTGTTTACTTCTACAAAAGGCTGAAAGGATGACTTCATTGAATAGTTGAAGTGCCTTCCTGGAGAGAAAATGTCGGGTACTAAAGGACTGTTTAATCTCACAGATAAAGGCAGAACAAGACCAGTGATTGGTAGGTGAAAACAGAACAATTAATATAAGAAATAAGGAACAAATTTTTAACAGTGAGGATGATTCACCATTGGAACAAATTACCAAATCAAGTGATAGATGCTCCATTTTGTCATGCCTTCTAGTGAAGACTAGATGCCTTTCTGATATATGCATGGGCCAATACTTAGCTACTGTGATTTAGAGGAGGGCTGGGATATGCAGGGGTCAGATTAGATGCTCTAATGTACCTTTTGGCCTTAAAGCCTCCTAACTAATGAAAAACTGAGTGTGGAAAAGGGATCAGCCTCTGGTGCTTTACTTTGCAGCAAGTTTGATCCCTAGACTCAACTGTCATTAAGTGGGATGATCTAGGGGAAGCAACTCAGTCATTCAAAGAGACTAGACAGGATCAGGACTTTAGCCTTGGAGGGGAGGAGTGGGTATGGCAGTGACATCACAAAGGCCTGTTGTAGGACCCCAGCCTATTGGGTAAAGTGATTGAAAAGTGGTGACCTCATAGAGATATTGTGACATCAACCAGGCAGGACACAGGTGCAAGGGCAGGGCAATCTCAGAGACTCCGTGGCTTTACAGCAGCAAGGCTCCTTCTCAAGGACTCTCCTTGAGGACCCAGAGAGGATTCGGATTAATCTATCTGAGCCTGAGGAGGAATCTCATTGGAGTTTTCTCCTTTCCCACTTCTGATTGTGCAGTCTCTGTTTAGAAGGTAAGAGCCTCAGAGAGGTTTGGAACCTGTTCTGTCTGATCTACCTGGTACCAGCTGAATTCCCCACATAGAAATCACTAGGTTAAAGTGACTTGATTTTCAAACAGGAACTTTGTCCTGTAGAATCACTGGACATATCAGAGTTTGTCCTTTTAGGTTTCCCTTTTCCTCTTTCCCTCCCTCTTTCTCTTCTTCTCTTCCTTCTTTCCTCCTTTTCCTTTCTTCTCTCTCTCCGCAAAATAGGGTGTGTGTGGAGAGGGGGTTACTTTAATTTTGGGAGGCTTTCATAAAGAGGTGGGGCTCTGAGACTGATTCCCTCCAGTCATGATCTGGGCTGTTGTTTAGGACATCTGGTAAGACATCTCAGCCTTCCCACCTCTCAGAAGCTCAGTGCTGATTGCCCAAGTCGGGGCTATTGACAGGAAAGACTCAGGTCCTTTTGTTCTCTTTCAAGACCAAAGAAATAAGTCACAAAAAATCATGTATTTTGATAGATTTTGCTGCTTTTCTCCAATTATTGTATCTGTGCAGTTCCTGATCCTTTCTAATGTTCCTGTTCTTCTAAAATACTTGCTGAATGATGACCATGAACAATTGTTGGTCTGTAGCTGATTTGAGAGCACTTTATTCTGATCAGTCAGTGTGTCTGAAGGTGCTGGCTATGGGCAGGACATCAACCTTGTAGGGGAGGGGTGGGTGTGGCAGTGACATCAAAAAGGCCTGTTGGGGAAAAGTGGTGGACCTCACAGAGAAATCCTAACATCAGCCAGACAGGTCAGAGTTGCAAGACATGAGTGATGTCAGAAACACCCATCCTCTTTGTGGAAGAGTACCCCACACATCTACTGGGTGCGAGACCACTTACAGAGGGAAAGAATGAGTTTGCTCTACAGCTTTAGCTGAGAGCTAGCTGGCTTTTAGCTCGAGCAGTAGATAGAGACTCATGCACCAAGCTCCAGAGGTCCCAGGTTGTCAGAGGTGGCTCTGTCTTTTATATCATTGCATGGCAGCATGACACAGTAAGGGGTGTGCACACTGCCCCAATGGGCACTACTAAAGGAATAATCTCCTACTCCAGTCGAATGGACATGTGCAACACATCTTGAAGAAGAACAGTTATCGAACAGATCGTATTTTAATTGGGGAGTTCATGCCACAGTCTCAGACCAGGCTGGAGATGAGCTTTACTGTTATGTTGAGAATTCCCCTGGGCCAGAGGAATTTGAAAGCTTTGAATCTATATAACTTATGTTTTTGACCAAGTTACATATCTTTTGAGTGTGTTCCTGGTCATCATTGGTTTATTTCATTTTATCTGGAGAAGTCACTCTAAATGCTATATTTTTGACTAAATGCTAAAATATCTTAAGGTAAAATATTAGTTTTGAATAACTGAAGTGACAAAGCCTTAAAACACATCTTTCCTTAAGTAATACAACAGTCCAAAATAGCTTTGGCACAGTTATATGCAGAACATGGCTCAGGATAGTCTGTGAAAGAAGGAAATGGAAAATTCACTATTTATAACTCATTGATGAACATATAAAAAAAAAAGCACTTCAAGGAGCATAAAAATGCACTTAGTGTTCCTGTTATCAGAAATTTGGATCTACTGTGTCAGAGCACTAGCAAGTTTATTTTTTGGTAAGGCACCTGAGAGAGTGAATCTCTGCATGTAATTAGCATGGATACTATTGGTAAACTTCAGTGAAAAGACATGTGTTTTACAGATATCAGAATAAGAAGAGCAAATGTACAGAAAAATAAAAATATGAACACCATTAGTAGAATTACTGAAGTATATTTTTCATGTTTCCTACACAATAATTCACACAATTTAGAGGAAATATTTGCATTGTCAAATCTTACACTTTTATTGACTTCCATGATTTTGACAGGAGTACAGATTAGGCAACTAAAGTATTTCTGTGAACCAAAAGGTAGAAATGTGTTTTATTTTTTTATATTGGAGATAGGGTTGCCAGGTGTCCGGTTTTGAACTGGACAGTCCAGTATTTGAGCTTTTTGTTTGGGAAACAAACTGAAAAAATATAAATGAGAAAATATAAATGTCTGGTATTTTCTAAATAAGATGTAGTGTAGATTGTGATGTAATATCAAGTATGTCCTGTATTTTTGTTGAAACCATCTGGCAACCCTAACTGGAGAAGCATGTGCTTGGGTGGACTGGGAATATGGCAGATCCAGTATCTAAAAAGCAGGCCCACCGACAGGGGGAGGAAAAGGGGGCAACTGCCTCAGAGACTGGTGATTCAAAGAGACCAAGGTCTCCCAGATGCCTCTCCTGCTTCTGCAACAGTGGTGGTACCCAGGGCCCCCAGTCCTCACTCGGGGGGGCTCTTAGGGTTGCCTGGGGAGGCAAGGTTCCACACAGTGTGCTCCAGGCAGTGCTGGGGGGAGGGGTTATGGGTCCTGGCAGCCCTGAGGCCTGGCTGCCCTTAGCCCTGCCCCTTTCAGCCCTTCTGGGAGCATGGAGCTGACCCCCACACCTTGCCCGGGGGCACAGTGTGGCTGTCGGCTCCCCTGCTAGAAAGCAATGTCAGCATTTATTAGGTAACAATAATACCTGGAAAAATGCAAAAATATATTCACACTCTCAACATATAGAACTGACAGACAAGAGCCCAAGACAACACCAACCCAAACATCACCAGAACGTAACTTCTGATAAGCCAGAAAGGAAACAAAGCCAAGAGAGCTCCAAGAGCAGAAGTAGTGCCTAAAATAACAATATGCTTTTTATTCCTATGAGTCATAAAAATTTAGAGGACCCCAAAGTACTAGATCTCACTTTTAGTTTGACTAACTTACAGAAGAAATAAAATGTTTCATTTCTCTCTCTAAATCAAAACACTAAACCAAATGTTTTCTAATACAATAATGTCATCATTAAGAGGACTTCCACCAGAGACACAGGGAAAAAAAGCTATACATATTGCTTATGTAAAATAGTCAAATATTTAAACAGCAACAAGAAAAAAAGACTACATTTTAGGCACCCTCATTGCTGTAGGAAATAAGATATGCTCAGATATCACTTTGAGAGGCAGAGAAGATGATAATAAAATCCCTATTCTATGTTTTGCCTTCTAAAAGAACATTACACAGATTCATAGATATTTTTAAGGTCATAAGGAACCATTTTTATTATCTAGTCTGACCTCCTGCTTAAAACAAGCCCTAGCACCTATCAGGGTGCGAGGGGAAAGTACATGGCTTCTGTGCAGGCCTCTCACTCCTGGCTGCAGAGGACAGGAGCAGAGAAGTAATTCACAAAATCTGTCTAGTTTCACTCTCTCCCTGATAGTCAGGGGAATTGGAAGAAAAGCAAGCAGTGACCTGGTACACATGGTTGCTGCACCTCCTGCCCTTCTGAAATGGCGCCCTTGAGTTGAAGGGACAGGTAGCTGCTTTCCAGAAGCTGCCTGAGGTCAGCGCCGCCTGGAACTCACACCCCAAACACCTTCCACACCAGTGTTCCCTCTAAACTGCGAAGCAGCACAGCTTTACAGGTGATTAATCAGCCCTGCTCAATCTGAGGCTCAGGGCTCTGTGCAGGGAGCTGACTGACTGGGCGGGGCTGATTAATCACCTGTGAAACTGTGCCACCTCGCAGCTTACAGGGAACACTGTTCCACACCCCAACCTACTGTCCACTATCAGAACCCTCTCCTTCACCCATATTGCCTCTTGGAGTCTGCACCTCAACGCTGATCCCCCTTAGTCCCAGCCCAAAACCCTCCTGCACCCCAAAACCCTGATCCTTGGTCCCAGGACAGAGCCTACACCCTGAACTGGAACTCTCACCTCCCACACCCAAACCCTTGCACAGCCTGAGCTCATACCTTGAACCCTTCATTTGTGACCCCACCCTGTAGACCACACCCTCAGCCCAGAACCTGTATCCCTTCCCACAATCCAAATCCCCTGGCCCACCCCCCAACCCAGAGCCCTCTCCTGTGCCCCAAACCTCTCATCCCTGGTCCAACCCCAGAGCCCACACTCTGAGCCAGAGCCCTCACTCATTCCCACACTCCCACCCCCAGCCCAGAGTCCTCTCCCACATTCCGATCCCCTCATCCCTGGCCTCACCCCAGAGCCTGCACCCCTAGGCCAGAGTCCTCACCCCCTCGTACACCCCAATCCTCTGACCCATCCCGGTGAAAATGAGCAAGTGAGTGTGGGTGGGGGAGAGGGAGTAATGAAGAAAGGGAGTGCAGATGGAGTGGGCAAGAGTGGGGCAGAAGCAGAGGAAGGTAGTTGGGTTTTCTGCAATTAGAAAGCTGACAGTCCTAGTAGGATAGGTTCCAGAAGAGCAACAAACATGATTAAAGGTTTAGAAAACATGATTTATGAGGGAAGACTGAGAGAACTGGGTTTGTTTAGTCTGGAAAAGAGAAGACTGAGAGGAGACATGATAACAGTTTTCAAGTCTCTAAAACGTTGTTACAAGGAGGTGAGAGACAAATTATTCTCCTTATCCTCTGATAGGACAAGAAGCAATGGGTTTAAATTTCAGCAATGGAAGTTTAAGTTGGACATTAGGAAAAATTTCTTAACTGTCAGGGTGGTTAAGCACTGGAATAGGGTGGTTAAGCACTGGAATAAATTGCCTAGGGTGGTTGTGGAATCTTCATCATTGGAGATTTTTAAGGGCAGGTTAGACAAACACCTGTCAGGGATAGTGTTTGGCCCTGCCATGAGTGCAAGGGACTGGACATGATGACCTCTAGAGGTCCTGTCCAGTTCTATGATTCTATGATAGGGAAAGATAAGGTGAGTTCATTAATCTTCTTTTTGACCCTAAACAATTCTATTACCTGCAGTCACTTTGGGATTTTAATTTTTAGTGAGATGTTTAAGTTACTGGGAAGGCCTACAAACTTCTGTTCTACATAGTAATATCAAATGTCTCAAGATCTTGGCAGACTTTGCAAAAGAAGATGTCATGCAAAATTTGTGCGAGTCATACCTCTACATCCAATGGCTGTCCAATCTTGAGCATAAAGTAGTTTGATTTTGTGCAAATATCACAATCTCACAAAGATCTAATCTTCCATCAGTTGCTCATTTTATTCAAAAGCAGCATTGCATGAGCTTTGTCCACATTGCCAGGATTGAAAAAAATAGTCTCCGGTATCCCAAAATAGCCATGCTGTGTAGATGTACCCTAAGAAAACTTTGGCTCACTACCCTGGATAGCAAGAAGTCAAACAAACAATTCCCTCAGACACTCCAGTTCTCCTGTCACCACCCGTAAGTTCCTTGTACAGATGAAAGGCTATGAAAACCAATCTCATAAAATAAAAAGCCTTTTTTGATCCTACAGGACCAGCCAGATTCCCAGGTCAATTTGTAACTTTTATCCAAAAATTATGCTGTGCCATTCCTTAATAATCTAAAATTTAAAGGCTTATTTATGAAAGAAAGAAAGAAAGAAAGAAAGTGAGAGTTAAAATTGTTAAAGGAATCAACTGTTACAAAGTTCTTGGTTCAAACTTGTAGCACTGATGGAATAAAACTGCTGGCCTAAGTCAAGGAGTACAACTGCAGTTTGGATGGGTCATTCAGTCCTTTCTTTAGAGCTTCAATTTGTAGCAAAGGCCCTCCAGAGGTAAGAATCAGGATTAAAGACAGGGAGGGGTTTCCAGGGCCCTTTATATCTTCTGCCATGTGAAAGAAATCCCATTGTTCTTGCTGTGGAAAAGTCCAGCGGGCCACATGGGCAAGTCACATGTCCATTCATGGCTCAGTTCTTTGCAGTTGGATGTTACTGCTCACATTCCAGATTGAAGGTTTGCAGGAAAGTCTATTCAGTGTAATATGTCGCCTCCTATGCGTCATTGTCCATTGAATATTTCTTGATGGGCCAGCCAGCTTGACTAGTCTCTCCCAGACATGCTGGCTAGTTATTTTGTGGGTGTCATTCTAGGAGCTAACATGAAATACAGGTATACAGCTAACGTTCATATCTTCGTGCACACAAATGGCATAGTCATAGCCAGCAAATCCTAATTTTTCCAACAACCTCTAGCTCGACAACATTGGTACAAGGTCTGAGGCAAATACAGAACAGTGGTTGCAACAATGAGTTATAAGGTCATATCACAAGCCAATAACATCACACATGGTCAGTGGGCGGAGAAGATAAGGGTGCAGCAAGTTTTACTGTGGATGCAGCATATGCCCCCATCTCTAGTGTTGCTGTTGCAATAACTGCCACATCTTTAACTGCCATTGTAAGCTTTGTAACTGGAGTGTTTATCCATTTCTTTTTCCTGTGTCCAGAGCAGAAAGCTCTCTTAGAAAGTTGCAGTGTTGCTGGGTTAGGAGATACTATTTTCTACAAATGGTGTTGGGCTAGTTCTCTTCCACTATTACCTTTGATAGCCTGTTTTTGCTGCTTTTCTCTTTATCCATTTATAAACATTTCCCCATAAAATGAATAATTGGAAATAAACACAAAACAGCTTCCATATGGGTCAAACTTTTCATGTTTGTACAGGGCTGATAACCCCTCAAATGCAAACAAATACCTCCTTTATAGTCTTTAGGTAAGCAGTTATTGGCTTTTCTTTGTTTCATGTTATGAACCCATACCATCATCCATCCATTTGTAATCCATTTTCATATCTGTATCAGACTCATCTATTCAAATTTCTAGACTACTACACAAATGTTGCTGTATTGACTTGTCAAAGTACAAAAAGTGAGTACAGGACATTGGGCTTTGCATAGAACCCAAATCTCCTGACTTCTATGTCTTCTAATACATTTGATTAATTATACCAACCAGTGATCTCTGTGCTTATAAAAATTTGTAATTGTATTCTAGTCTAATTATTCCTCTACCAAAGCCAAATATTTAAATACTAGCCAATAGCCCGTCATAAGACGGGATTTTCGGGTCTCTCCTCCACGTGTCTCTCTCTCTCCTCCTCCTACTGCCTTCCCCCCTCTCTCTCTCAGCTCTCCTCCGCCTCCTGCCTCTCTCTCCATTTCTCTCTTTCTCTTCTCCTCCCCCTTCTGCCTCTCACTTGGGGGACCGCGGAGCCCAAATGGCCGTTTGGGCTCCACGCTCCCTGTGCTGCATGGGGAGCGCGGAGCCCAAACAGTCGCTTGCGCCACTTGCTCCCGCGCAGCGGCCCGGCTGAGCAGCACAGAAGTCAGCCGAGCGCCACTATGGGAGGTGAAGGGGGGCAGGGAAGTGACGTTCACAGCCAGGGGGCTGGGCCTGGAGTCTCTGTCATGCCACACGTCACCGCCCCGCCCCTCTTCGCCTCCCGCCGTGGCGCTCAGCTGACTTCTGCGCCGCTCAGCCGAGCCGCTGCAGGGGAGCAAGCGGAGCAAGCGGCCGTTTGGGCTCCCACGCGGCGGCCCGACTGAGCGACGCAGAAGTCAGCCGAGCGCCACGGAGGGAGGCGAAGGGGGGCGGGGAGGTGACGTACATGGCCAGACCCCGCCCCCTGGCCATGTACGTGCTGCATGGGGAGCATGGGGCCCAAACAGCCACTTGCACTGCTAGCTCCCCCACGGCGGCCCGGCTGAGCAGCGCAGAAGTCAGCCGAGCGCCACAGAAGGAGGCACCAGTGCCACCCAGAGGGAACAGCCAGCATTTCAGCATTACAGAGTCACAGACATTGGGCTACTATATATATGATACCATGAGAAAATATTAGCTCTCACCAGATTACCAAACAAGAGTCTACTTGACACATTAAACATAAAGAGTATTTATAATCCACCAATGTGATGTCTAAGCATCAAGAACACAAGCCCTGGATAATAATAATAGAATCACAGAAATGCAGGACTCCGTGCAGGGGATTAAATGAGCCATGCATTATCTAGAACATCCATGACAGATGTTTGTCTAACCTGTTCTGAAAATCTTCCCTGCTACAGTTTAAACCCATTACTTTTTTGTCCTGACCTCAGTGGTTAAGAACAATCAATCACCTTCCTTTTTATAACAATCTTTCACCCAGTCCATGACTGTTATCATGTCCCCTCTCAGTCTTGTTTACTTATCTGACTCCTTAGCTTATTAGATGAAACTATTCCTTTCTTTTGCCTAACTTGTCTGGAATGTGATTAGCAGATAGCAGGTATTACCATAAACAAATTAATAATAAATCAGTATTTTTCCCAGCATGTCTTTCTCCTTTATTCTTGTCTGTATTCTTTGTTCCTTTTCTCTTCACCCTCTTTCCCCCCGCTCTCCCAAACTATAATGAAAGATGCCAGGAGAAGTTACTGGGGTAGGGCTTTTGGGAAGAGATGAATTTTTGCAATGTGTTCTAAAAACAGGCTGGGCTCAGATTGAACTCCCTGGTTAAGAGTTTTACTGCCAGGGATCATTTGCAGAGAATATTCTGACTCCAGCACTGGAGAACTTTGCTGTGAAGTCCATCAACTGCAGTCCTCCTTTCCCTGAAGAGTGTAGTTGTCTCAGTGGTTTGTAGTTAGAGAGGCTGGAAGTCTCTAAACTTGTCATACTTCAAGCTGTTACGGGACTTTAAGAACTAGCACAATAAATTAGATCCAGATGCAAATACAGAGACAGTGTAGTGGGCAGAGCATTACTGTGATGTTCCTGATTTTTTCTTGTCTGTTGTGTTGCACAAATTGGAGTTTTTCTGGCTTGGACCTTCATCCCTAGAGAGCTAACAGACTCAAATGTGGAGGTATTAAAGGGATGGATCACAACACCAATGTCCATGGGGAAGAAAACTGTTCATATTGTCTGATTCAGAATAAAAGTTACTCTGAACACTTTCTAGCTAAGCCTTTCATTATAGCTCCATGCCAGCTTGATACATGTGAACTGTGTAAACAGAAAATGGTTTACTCATTTACTCAGAATAAACATATATTTTAAAATGTTTTTCCAATGTTGGAATCTTTATTTTTTGCAAGGGCTGTGAATACCTTTCAAACTACAAACTTCCTAGGTTTTATGAAAATCCTTAATATGTACCTTGATTTGATGTTAATAGGAGTATGAACATAATCTCACTAACATTCTAAAGCACATTACCAAACACAGAACTTCTGTGTATTGCTTAAAATAGTAATTACTGCAGTGAAGTCACTGGAGGGCCTTAAAAGGATTTGACAGTTTCTCCACAATCTTACAGTACAGTAGTAGCCAGGCTATGCAGTTCTACATCCACTGATAACTCAGCAGCTGAGGAACTCAGTAAAGCCTGCCCCAAACTTCTCAGCTGTTGACAGGCTTGACTTGCTGAGAACACTGGTTAAATATAGAACAAGTGAGCTGAGCTCAACAAAGTCATTGCTGTAACCGTGTGTGAAGAGAGCAGAAGAAGGGAAATACAATCTCAGAACTAAACTGCCAAAGCCTAACACCACCTAGCAACAGTTGAAAAAAAATTTAAACAAAAGTCTGGGTGTGAGACAGACAGAGCATACCTCCTATTTCTCCTGACTGGGATTTCGGTGAGAAACAACTACGCTTCTCTTCTGCTCTTTATACTATTTTCTGCACTACACCAGCTGCTGATAGACCTAGAAGAGTGGAAAAAGCTTATCTCTGTGGGTGCTTCTGGGCTGGATATTTTTCCAGGTCTTACATTTGCCTGGTTAGAGTGGAGCAAGCTGCTGTGATCTAACAAGAACAAACTGACATCCTATGATATATTTCTAGGTTCTCACTGCTGTCAGGTAAGAAAAAGCTAACTACTCCAACACATTTTTTTGTAAGACACAATTTATACTTTTTCCTGGGAAAATTGATTGTTTTTTTTCTTTCTGTGATCAATCTTCTGATTTGATAAACCCAGTAAAGAAAAACTAAAATAAGAAGGTAAGTGTGTCTTTTCTTTTGCTGTTTTAGCAAACTGTTGTTCAGATCATTTTTTGAGATTTTGTTGAAAAAAGACTAATGACCCTAGCTAGTAAACACATGAAAAAGGCATATGGATTGAGACTCAACACATTTGTTTCTGTAAAATCATGCTGTTAGAAGACACACCGAGATTTAATAATGTGGTTATTGTCCCTTAGCTTTTATAGCAGTTAAATCTCTGGCTGCTAACAACAGCCTGTATGGTAAGCCAGAGGAATAGCCATACAGTGGCAGAATTATGCCTGTTCTTGTGACCTATTGCTTTCTACTTCTACTTTTTTCCATAAGGTTAAGAACACTGAAATCACCTGGTACATTTTGTTCTGCCCTTGTGACAACAGCTCTAAGCGCTTCTGCATCTACTCTGATATGTGTAGTATCAAATTGCTGCTTGAATAGTTGCAGATCATTTTTCTTAAAAAGTCCTTTTGATTATATCCACTGAGTGTTCTTAAACTCTGTAATTTTTTGCATGCCACTAACAGGCTGGTTTTTTAAAAATAAATAACAAAGAAGACATTAAATACCTTTTTCCATAACAGCACAAGAGAAATCTGTTTGAAATTTGTATCCTTCAGCTCCATGAGCTGTCAAGTAAATTAAGCAGGAATTGTTTAGTGATTAGCTTGTCAAAACTGACAAAATCAGCTTGGTCAAATGAAGAAATAATAAAAATTAACCCACAGCCTTCTAGAACTGCTTTTTCTATACAGAGGAGAATGTTTTCATTTATGGATAAGGAATATGTACTCATTACAAAACCTATTCCATGTACCATACCTATTAAGGTCTGAAGGCAAAGATAACCAGGGGAGTAATAAAAATCCTTTAGTACAGACAAGAGACTGTAGTCTGGAATTGGCTGAGTAGAAATGAGTGTCTGAGTCCTCTACCTTGTTTGACACTCAAAGTATAGACTCTGAGGTACTTGCAAGAAGTTTAAAGTTTCTTACTTGATCAAAATGGATTCTAGATGCATCCCTGCATATTAGATAAATTACGTCAGTACCATAGTTCAGCTGTGAAATGTTTACAAATTGGATAAAACTAACAATACACTAAACCAATTCTGACTTGGCGATGCCAAGGGATGTAACTGCCAGTGAAACAGTGGAAAAGATGAAGTGCTGGGGCCAGGAAAGACTTCTAAAAAGACAGCATGTTTTAAATTTTTACCAGATTATTTCCTAAAAAGGGGCACGTTGCTTGCTTAGTGACCCCACAAGTTAATAATGGTAACTATTTCAGCTGTATTGTGACCTCTTTCAAGCCTGCAGTGGAAACTCTGAGATTGTGGGAGCATAGGTATACAAGTTACTTTTTTTCCAGAGAAAACTGAAAGGTGAAAAATATTAATTATTTAAATTTTATTTTCTAATATTCATTGATATTAGAGTAGAACAAATCTTGTCTTTTTCTTCCTGAATGCAATGGTAGATAATTCACTGAGATAAATCAGATTCACCTCTCATTTTATGGATAATTTCAGTCTCTGGGGGAAAATTTCACTAGTTTAATGGAATTTGGTAATGTAATTTTAATTTTCCACCATCAATCTTTTGGGGGGGGTGGAAAAAGCAGTCTTATTAGCCCAAAAACTGGATCAAATGAGGTGAGTTTCAAATAGTTTGCAGACAACTTCCATCCAAAACAAAAATCATGATTATACATTCTTCTGCCTTCCCTTTCCATTTTAAAATGGACATGCAGGCTAAAATTATTCTTCTCAATAGGTGTCAAGAAAGAGGCTCTGGGATTTTCCAAACAACTCTGTGAAATATGCAATGTAGCCATTCCACAGCTGGTTTAATTGTGATTGCTTATAGCTTTGACTATTCTTCAGAATGAAAACCAACTTAAAATGTTCTCCAAGTGTTGCCTGTATTTTTCTCTATAATCTAGGTTATCTAGGAGGTTATGTAGGCATAAGGATAGACTGTGACCTTAGGGAAACTAATGGTGTCAAATGGTGCTAAAGACATCCTTTTCTTCATTATCCACTTCTAACACTATGGTTCATGACACAGTTCTCTCATCTTGAATATGGCAACTTCCTCCTTTCTGGCCTCCCTTCTTTAAACTATTAAAAGCTAAAATCATCATCTTATCCCATTATCCAAGCATGTCACTCCTTTCCTCCACAGGCTCTGTCTCTTTACACATCAGGCTCAAAGACCTTGAATTCACCTTCGAAGCCCAATGTAGTTCCGCCCCTGCCTACATCAGTTGTAATTTCCTCTACCTCCTGCTTCTTACATCCTGTGGGTTGTTAATCTCAGTTCTGGTATTATCTGGTTCCTCTCTTATGTCAGTGACTATATTAAAACATTTATCGAATCTAGCAAGCTATGGATTTTTTGCAGTGCTCATCATTGCAGAAGCTAGGGCCCTCATCCGGCAGAGACTTACACAGATGCTTAACTTTATTCTTGTGGAGAGTTCCACTGCACTCAATGGAAATACTCTCAAACTTAAATTAAGCAAATGCCTAAGTGCCTTGCTGACTCGGAGGCCAAATTCGTATGATTGGTGCCAAGGGGAATGCCGCTGTCAGCAACAATGAGGGTAGAATGAGTCCTCTGGTGCCTAAACACTTAGTTAACAAACAAATGTCCACTCCCCCGAAGGAACATTAAACAAAAATAGAGCCGCTGAATTCTTTTGTAAATAATCTTTTCTTAAGAGCTGTTTTATTCCCCCGCCCCCTTGTTTCCTATTTTTTCCCTTCCTTTCTCAAAGTCTAGTGCTATTTCTCATCATATTAGTTTAGAATTTTAACTCTACTTGGGGCAGGACTGTACTCTTGCATGTTGTGCATGGCATTTTACAGAGTAAGTAGCTGTATAAAATCAAATATGACATGACACGAAGGAAATTTAGTATCTGAAAACCCTGAACAAGACTTAAGAATGATAATTACACAGAAAATGGTTAGTGACACTGATTTTTATAAGGTTTCCATGTAGACCTTCTTTATATGAAGCACAAACTCTATCCTAATGTATTAACAAAGATCTGCCATTGGACTATTTCCATTTATCTATTTCCCATTAACCATTACAAATATTTTTCCACTAATATTTTTATCAAACATCAGAGTTTGCTCACCCCATAAAACTAGTAGCAGGGTGTATACATTGGTATTCAGAACCCCTTTTGGAATGTTAAGTGCCGCTGAGTTCTAGAAATACACAATGGGAGTGGAAAAGAATTGCTTACTAGAAAAGAATTAGGGTTTCTCAAACTCTCTCTTGTCACTCAGGAGCTACTGTTTTAATGATACTAAAATGTAAATTATTTGAAATCCAAACCATGGTATATTGTTTGTGGCAGTTGAGGAGAAAGGGAGGAAGAGTATTTATATCTATATTTTCTTGTATAAGGGGGCCTGACGACGCTCCCAAGACAGACCATAGGTGTTTTGCTATTAATTTCAATGGGAGCAGGATTGAGCCTAAAAACCATAACTGAAGACTGCAGTGTGCCCATTGTATTTGGGAATAGTGTTCCTATGGGGAAGCATAAAGTATTATATCTGTCATTTTCATTTCTCCACAAACACTTCGTACTTTTGTCTGATTTTTATTCATTACCACGCCAGGGAAAAAAATAGTCAGTGCATACATAAAACCTTACTAAATGGGAATGAAAGGATTTTTTCCCTTTAAGATATTTTATGTCATTGGGCTTGATGCTTTTATTAGTGTACTTCTTCAGCTCCTATCCAGAAGAATGGTGGGAGTGGGGGTAGGGCAGGTTCTGGCCTGGGCTAGGGTGTTCACCAGGGTGCTGGGTTCAAATCCCACCCACCCATGAAAAGGTGGGATAAAGAGCATCCTGAAGGTGGGGCAGGTTCCAGTGTAGCCTAGATTCAACAATCCCTTAGTAAGATCATATAGATTGCAATGAGCAACACCATTTTCAGAGGTCCTTCCATGAAGAAAACATAGCTTACAAGCATAATTGTACAATATTTATGCAATTTAGGAATTTCCTTCATTCCAAGAGACATTTTACTGACCCCTGGGTTATTAAAACAATCAAGGAATGGTTTTAAAATGATATGAGTGGAGATCAGTGTTGTGTGGCAATAAAACACTATTGCTTATTTATTTTCCCAATGAACAGGAAATTGCTATCTGTAATATCACAGAATTGGGAGGAAAAAGGAAAAAATAGGATGTTTTAATGGAAACCTCATTGATTCTGTAGATGTGCCATAAGCAGCTAAAAGTTAATCACAAGTGTTTGTCTTTTCCCCCAACAAAATGCTCACTGGCATCATAGAATGCATTGCTGAGGGAGTGGGAGAAAAACATGCAAACTGCAGGGAAATAAGTCAGAGCTTGTATTTTTTTCCCTTAAATGGCCACCTTTTACAGCTTAACTGACATGAACCAGCCAGAAGTGAAGGGGGGGGGGGGAGGCATGTGAATTGAAGAGATTTCTATATAGTAATTGAAGAGTTTTGTTTTGTTTCATAAAACTTTAAAATAATATATGAAGTGAAATGACCTCTCTCATCTGGATATTAACCAGTGAGGTCTGAGAGAAAGAAAAATCCACAATGAGGTTGCAATAAGCTATAGATCGATTTAAACCCCAGCAGCGCTTTAGTTCAGTAAGAGTGCCTTTTGTTGTACAGTACTTCTTTTTTCCACAAATGATGTCAATATGTATAATGTTGTATGATTTATTCTGTTCTAAGTTTTGTTCCAATGAAAGTGTAATATTTTAGAACCAAAGTAATATTTTAGAACCAAAACCAGTCTCTTAGCTAAAGGGCATCTGTCTTCCCTAAAGTCTATGGGATTTAGGGATGAGGTGGGTGATTTTGTTTTGTTTGTGACTTACTACATTTATTTATTTATTTTTGTTCCAAACTCTCAGCTATTTAAATAAGAGACACATGAGAATAAACACACACATAAAAACACACGTCATTGCTTTATAAAGCTACAAGACCTAAACAACTGAAAAATTAGATTTGACTGTTGTAAGTTACAACAGTTGTAAGCAGAGAATATTATTAACTTGTTTTAAGAGTGTTGCTGACAGTGAAAAGGTACTATAATGTTACTACAGGAATTTCCATTACTTTATCAAATGGATTTTTTTGAAAATGTAAACTAAATTAATGTGATTGAAAGCAGCAGATTCCTGAAATCAGTACAACTGATTTGTGTCTAACTTGCCTTGTTTATCCAAGTCCTTTGAAAAGGTCTTCCCCAGCTCTCTACATGTGAGTCATACTCCTAATGTACTCATGTCTAAAGTAAGTTCATTTAGTACCTATTCTAGAAACTAAATGACAAACAGGTTTACAATAACAGGAAGGAGAATGGGTGGTGAGTTCATGATCCCATTTCAATGAAGCAAACTGAATGTGTAGTGAAATGATGCAATTTCCATTTGCTTTGTGGGGACTGTACCGACAAACACACACAATCAGAAAATAAAAACCATGTGATCTACTCTCCAGTTCAGTTTGTCAGTATTGTAGATAGGACTCTTAGTAAGGGTACGTCTACACTGTAATGTTATT
Source organism: Pelochelys cantorii (assembly GCA_032595735.1). NCBI lineage: Eukaryota > Metazoa > Chordata > Testudines > Trionychidae > Pelochelys > Pelochelys cantorii. The sequence goes on along the minus strand of CM064328.1, from coordinate 58,323,745 downwards.
TCCAGAGTATCCCAAAATACCTATCCCGCATCTTCATAGCAAGCTTGTTATTTCAGGCTCGCTATTCTGATGTCCCTATATTCCTCATTCTATGAGGAGTAAGGGACATTTCGGAATTAGCGCTTTATTTTGAATTTGGCACTGTGTAGACAGAGCCAAATGACGAAATAAGCTATTTCAAAATAGCATCAAAATAAAATATGCAGTTTGCATAGCTCAAATTGCGTATCTTATTTTGAGTTACAGTGCAGTGTAGACTCACCCTAAATCTCTCCCCTTCCCCCGCCGATACCTAGCTATGAGACTGAAGTGCTGTTATTACTTTTCTGATATATAATGTAGGCTGTTCACTAAACTAATTGTGCCATTTGAAGAGACAGTCCTGGGCACAAATGGCGAGGTGGCAAAGCATTTTTGGTTAGCCTTGAACAGTTTAGCGCTTATGCTGCCTATAGCTTCTAGGCAGTTCTGTCATTTTATGTGCATTCAATCTGTTTTTCTAAGCCTTGGTTATCCAAAAATCTCATTGGTCTCAACAATCAAATCTGCTGAAGAAACCCCTACTTGTCAAAAGGCAGAAACTGTGACCATGTCACTTCTGGGACTACAGCTCTCAGTTGAAAGAACAGTGGTTCTTCCCTCAGTACTTCTCTTCTCCTCTTCTAATTTGTCCACTAGAGGAGCAAGTGCCCCTCCACCTCACGCAGGGTGTAGCAGTGTTTCCTTTAAACAGGTGAGGAGTTCAATCGCATTTTTTTGGTAAACTCTTTGAAACAAAAGCACACACACTTTATTTTAATGTTTAGCCCCAGGGTGAAAAATGCCAGGCAGAGAGTTCCCTGAGCAGTGTTGATTGTAGGGGGAAAATCCTGAGAGACCCCCTTGTGTGCAGAGCCACAGAACAACAGGGTTTCCTAGGCTGGGAGCTGGCAGGAGTTCTGCAGAGTCTCCTTTCAGATCCATGAGACAGATACAGGGGGCCAGTTCCAGAGTCAGCAGTAGCTACCACAAGTTAGGACACATCTCCCATCATATATGGATGAAGAGGGCTTGAACATAGAATGAGAGCAGTCTCCATGGTAATTGTAAGTAGATTGGAATCAAGCCTCTTCACAGTGCCATAGAGATAAAGTAGAGCAGAGAGACAGGTGAGCGTTTCTTTCTGGCAAGTTTCAGGATTACAGTAGAAACAGTGGAACTATTTGTTTCCTTTTTTAAAGTATTCACAGAAATGTCATAAGGGTAAAAAAGCAAGAACAGTTGAAAGCCGTGCTTTTCCTTTTGCTGCCCTCATTCATTTAAAAAAGTATTCTTAGGGGAAGGCTGCTCATGGTAAAGGAGTTTGTCCACCTCTTCTTTACTGCTGCTATATAGCACAGTTAAAATTAGGATGCCATCTACCAGAAAGCCAGGGGGTAAAGAAAATCAAAAGCCTGAAAATACATAGAAACAGAGTTCTCCTTTCATCCTTCCAGGCAGTGCAAACATCAGGACTATCCAAACGAGAGAGAGAGTAAACTGAACATGTAAATAGGGAAGTGCAGCAGGGATGCTGGATAGAAGAAGGGGAATACGGAAAACCTCTTTCACGGCTGAGCAAACTTCCCATGTTGAACATGTCCTTCTACTCCCATCCTGCTGAGGAACTGAACAGCAAGCAGATGTGGTGAACAATGTCCCCAGAGGTGACATTGGTTAGCCTGAGTAGTACTTTAATCTATTTTATGCTCAAAGTCTCTGCAGCTGCGTCTAGGTTTACTCAGTAGTGGCTGGTGAAGGGGTGAAGCAAAGACCAAGAAGCATCCCTGCTGATTTCAAAGGGAATGAGGCCAACACTCTCTCTACCTAAGAAGTATAAAGGCTCTACAGTAATGAGCCTGCAACAGAGGTTTACCCATCTGCTGACAAGTCATGTGAATACAAAATTTTTATCTGCTACTAACTATGGACTCAGAAACCAGGAGTCCTTTTTTTCCTCTCTGATTGGACCATAAAAACAATAACAAACAGCCTCAGTTTTCCTAAAAGTCTGAGTCCTGTGAAAAAAACAAAGAAAAGGGAGTAGATAACTAAGGATCTTAATTATTGACTATGATAAGCCATGGATATAACTATTAAAGGACCAACTTCCACCATCAGCAGCTGCATGGGAACTTTTCATACAAGTTCCCCACAGTCTGTGAAGCACGTAGTTCAAGTGGGAGAGAGCGTTTCTGTATAAGGGTGCACTGAACATTTGGAGGTATGAAGATAGTAAGAAAGCCTTTGGACTTTGGAAGGTTGAGCTGGTTCAAACAAATTGTGAGATGTGTTGCAAGTCCTTTGTGCACTTTACACAACTCAGGATTGTTGGAGGGAAGACCTTGAGGGAGTAATATGTCTGCCCAACTATTATAGAAAGGTCATCCTGGATACACAAGAGCTTCTTGGTCGAGGTTTGCAGCTATAGCCAGCGTATTTGCTACTGTGAAGGATAAGAGGTTCAAAGACGGTGATGCTAAACAGAGGCATTGGCCTCTGAAAGAGAAGATCACATCGAAAGACCTCATGTGTACTCCATACAAAGTCCAGTAAGTCTGGGGGACAGGCCCCTGCACTATGTGTGCAATCAGGAGAATGTCCACTCTGCTCTTATAAAGGGTTCAGGGGCAGGGCAACCAAAGTAAAAAGTGTGTATGGTGGGGAACAGATAACCAAACTTTTTCTCAGTCCCAGGAACTGGCATCCTAGCCTTGCATTGAAGTCCCCAAAACAAAATCTGGTGTGAATGGGATTTTACAGACCAGTGTGTAGTGGCCCCCCTGATCAAAAATTATTGCCCAGCTCTGTGCTAACCAGTAAAGACCAAGGGGCTTGAATTTCCTGGAGGGAGGGGGCTTTCCGTTTCCTGAGGCTCCCTCCAGAGAAAGATAAAAGATGGAGGTCCAGGACAAGCAGAAACTCCCATTAGCAGTCAAACTCGGACTGTTCAGCTCACTGTGAGCTCACAATTTTTTTAACAGCAGCATTGCAGCAATGAGAACGACTGTAACTTTGAAAAACCTTCCAGCTGGAAGAGACATTTAGGTGGATGGGAGAAGGAATGCCTATGGAAGTGTAGGAGGAGACTAAAGAAATGAAAGTCTCAGGCAGATATTCCCTCAGCTGAGAGGAGAGAGAGGAATGAGAACTGGCTGCACCCTGCTGGAAACAGAACTGCTAATGTTATGGCACCATCGACAAATTGAGGCCATAATGACTAGTTCTCCAAAGGATCAAAAATGCTACAAATCTGTGTGTGTACACAATTGGGCACCACTGAAATGTATCAAAGTCTAAGTGACAGTGGCTGCCGGCCAACCAGACTGCAAACTGTCAACAATCCTTCTCATGGACACAATGGCAATACCACTGTACTTACGAAGAAAGCAATGGTGTTTTTTATGAACACAGAGAGCATTGGCTTCAAAAGATCATCAACGGTTCCCCGGACAATAGCTTGTATGGTACATCAGTCTACCATGAAAGGGCCTTGAGATGTGGACCTCTTGGTCCAGTGAGTCTAATTTAAATGCTAAAGCATAGACTGCTAAACCACTCTAACTTGTTCCTCTTTGTTCGGATTTTTTGGCAATGACCCTTTGGAAACTGAGTGGTGAACAACTGTCCCCTTCTTCATTCCTAGGCCGCTGTTTGAACCAGGATTGCTTCTTGAATCAGGCAGCTGTGTGGTGCTGAAAAGCAGCTGAGCATGCCCTTCACCCCAGAGGTTATGTGATGTGTCTAAGCTCTGCTGGCCTCAGTTCAGAATGTCCAGGTCTCATAACGCAGGACAATATCCCCCTGTCTGGCTGAACTTCATTAGCTTGACAATAAGAACTGCTTCAGGCTGATGCATAGGTTTTTCTATACAGTAAAACAACAAAAACCCCACAGGCTTTTTTACATTTATCTTGGAATTCATGATGAAAAGAAAATGGCAGTTTCTTTTATTCTATAAGGCCGGCCAAAAAAGATGGAAAGATATGCTTTTGTAAATATTTTCCTAAAAAGGGCAAGTCGGTTTTACAATAGCTGAAAATAGACCAAGTCTTTGTGCTTCAACTGGGTATTGTAATTTACATTTTTATTAGCAATTAATCATCTGTAATATTCATTAAAATGAAGCTGCGATACAGTAGCTGAGAATCAGTAGTAAGGCAAGCTGCGCAACTGATGTGTAGTAATATTCCCACATAACCTCTACTTCAGATAGTTCTTCCTTGTGTATTTGTAATCCAAATATTTTATGGGTCACTCATTTTAATAGCAGCATTATCATCCAGGACAAATTAGCCTTTAAAATAAGCAGCTCATGATTCTTAATGGCACTCATTAAAAGAAAACACTGAGTCCAAAGTCTATTTTGGAGCTAGGGATTGCTCCACACCTCTGCTAGTGGTATGATGCAGCTGCTGTTTCTTTAATATTTTTGCAGACAGCTACTAACATTTCAGTTCATCCCAACACCAACACTGCCTCTTTCTTCACTCTTTTTTACTTTGACTAAAACACCTAGCTTCCTCGTGGTTTTGCTTGCATACCACTATTTTCCTTCTGCTCCTACCAGTGTAATTATTCTCGGTGCCTTTATAGGACACATTCCTAATGGAGCACATTTCTGGGGATGCACTGAAATGGAATCTCATCAAACTGATCCCATAGACCAAAGAGTTTGAGCAGAAAGAAGGAGAAGGAAACATCAGACTGAACTGACAGCAGACTGCAGTCATTCCAAAACTATCCGTGAAAGACAGCAGTAAAGAGACAGTATTAAAGAAGGCAAAAGCTTATTGTGATCTGTGTTAATTTGTGCACAAGGAAACTAAATATCAATTTATGTAATTTGGCAGTAGCAGTGGCTGTATATAGGGCAATATGTAATACAGTAATGTCCGTGTTGATTAATCATAGCCAATATAATGGTGGAAAGAGCGTGCTACCCAAGCTAATAAAATAAAAATCTCCTAATAAGCATAATCAAGTTTCCCAGTGCTCTTGCCCAGAGAGGCTGAAATCACGTACTGCCCACCCTCTTCATGCTCTGGGGATGGGGAGACTGGAGCCATGCACCACCCGCCCTCCCTATGCATGTGTGCCCACCTGCTCTCCTCCCACACTTCTCTGTTGTGGTGGGGGACGCATGTGCCTCCACATGGTGGGGGGCAGCTTGGCTTCCATAGGGGTGGGGCCTCAGCAGAAGGGGCAAGGCTGGGGGCTTGCCTTCTCCAGTCCTACCTTCACTGACTGCCCATGGTGTGTCCCTTTATGTTTGTTTCTTGACTACAGTGAGGAATGATCCCAGGTGGCCATTCTTTAGCTCTGCTGCTCTTGCAGTGAAGCACTGAAACACCCAAAGTTAACCTGAATGTGCCTGAAGCAGCAGGCCTCTCCCCTGCTTGCACAGCTCTGTATGGAAAGGGCGTGCATCACAAGGGTCCCAGCCTTTTTAACATATCAGCACGTGAAGATGAGGACAGATCATGATGAAATCTACAGCAATTGTCTTCTGAACTACACACTGAGCTTCCCTCCCCTCTCTGAGCCTGTATGTTTCAGTGAAGTGCTGCAGAAGTTCCCAGCCCTGCTGTTGGAGCTGACAGATGATAACTCTGCATTCTTAGGGTGTGTCTAGACTACAGGGTTTTTTCGAAAAAAATGGCCTTTTTTTGAAAAAACGTCACCTGCGTCTAGACTGCCGCTGCGTTCTTTTGAAATTAAATCGAGAGAACGCAGCAGTTTTTTCGATCGCAGTAAACTTCATTTTACGAGGAATAATGCCTTTTTTCAAAAGTGCTCTTTCGAAAAAAGGTGTTCTTGAATGCAAACAGTGCTTTTTTCGAAAGAGAGCATCCAGACTGCCTGGGTGCTCTCTTTTGAAAAAGCAGCTCGCTTTTTTGAAAAAAGTGGTTGCTGTCTAGACGATCTCTTTCGAAAGAAGCATGTAGTCCAGACGTAGCCTTACTGGCAGAACAGAGATTAGCCAGCTAGGGGAAGGGAGCTGGGGGGAGAAGAGCGAGCTTCTTTTTCAAGGAGCATGGCTGAGAGGGGAGACGAAGGGTAGCATAGGTAGCCTTTGGCTGGCCGGTGAGGGGTGACGAGTGAGCCAGTTGAGGCAAGCAAGCAGCATGATTGCTGCTGTCACCTTTGTGTTTTGCATTTGGTGCAGCAGTTCTGTTCTTGCCAATCAGGAGCTGGAACCAGTGCTTAGGAGCTCTGATTCTAACCCAGCTGCTCCTGATTTCAGCCAGGAGCCAAACAGGAGTCTGTAGGGGCTGGGCCTGTTGCTCTCTACTGGATGGACCGGTTTTCACTCTGGTGAGAGGAGTAAGCCAAGCAAGCTGAATGCATTCCTCTCACTCCTGGCTAATGAGAAGAGGGTAGAGACAGTGCCCTGGTTTGGTGGGAAACTTGGGGCAGCTTCAGCTCCACATAAATGGTGCTTTTGGAGTGGAGCTCATGTTGCCTGGATGGAGACTCCTGAGGTACAGAGTTGGTGTAGAGTCGCAGGAAGCCTTGTGCAGATGGTCTGGGGGGCCCTGCAGCGATCGCCTCAGCTGTCCTATGGATAGGCCTGACAAGGGGCAGCAGCTGGGGTCACCTCCTCACACACATACTCACCATGGCAGTGGGATCTGGAATGGGCTTGCAACCCACTGTGCTGCACCCTGCCGTGCCACCCTTTCCTGGCTTGCTGCATTCCGCTTCTCCACAGTAGTGAGCAGAGTGCCCTAGTGGGGCACGGTGGACTGTGGTGGTGGGGTGGAGCAGACTGCCAGGCCACTCCGAATCCCGCTGCTGCAGTGAGTATGTGGAAGTGGGGATGACCTCTGCTACCGTCCCACTCCAGGCCCTATAATCCCTCAGGCCATGTTGCTCAGGTGAAGGTGCAAGGAGCTGGAGCAGGGGCAGGGCCTACAGCAGGGCAGTTACCCTGAGCCCCGTGCTTGGGGCACTGGGCATGGGGAGTGTTGCCGTAGGCCCCACGCCCACCTAGAATGATTCAGGGAATATGGTAGACTTAGGGACTAGACCCATGTTTCTTTCCCCAAGTCCCCTCAGAACAAGGTAAGAAACAAATAATACCCATATTTAAAACATGCTGCTGCCTTCCTTTTATGTCAGTTCTAAAAGTGACCATCCCCCAGGATTTTCTCCCCTTACCACTTTTAGGTGGCAGATTCTGTAGCTCTTGACATTCTAAGAAAGAATCAGGAGCTACAGTATTATATTTTAGGTTTATTTTCTTGTCAACTGTGATCTCCTATGACTTTCTTCTTCCATAGGCCTGTCATGTAGGGCAGAAATTGATGTTACTTTTACACATGGCGTATGTCTAGACTACATGCCTCTGTCACCAGAGGCATGTAAATTAGACTCCCCGACATAGTCAATGAAGCTGGGATTTAAATATCCCTGGCTTCATTAAAATAAATATGGCCGCTGCGCTGTGCCAGCTCAGCTGATTGTTGGCACAGCACGGCAGTCAAGACGTGGATCGGTCGACAGGGAATGCCTTTGTCGACCGCTCCCGTATGCCTCATGAAACGAGGTTTACAGGAGTGGTTGACAAAGGCATTCCCTGTCGACCGATCTGCGTCTTGACTGCCGCGCTGTGCCGACGATCAGCTGAGCCGGCACAGCGCAGTGGCCATTTTTATTTTAATGAAGCCGGGGATATTTAAATCCCAGCTTCACTGACTATGTCGGGTAGTCTAATTTACATGCCTCTGGCGACAGAGGCATGTAGTCTAGACATACCCTTAGCTCCCTAGCAGAATTTAGTAGCATTGTCCAGTTCTAGTTTAAGGGCAGGCTTATGTAGCATTTCATCCATGTTATTCTTGAAGTTCAAAACAGCTTCTTAGAGAAAAGATCCCCAGCTTTGAATCGCTTATATTAAAAATTCAACTTCACTTTAAAGGGTCAGAATTCCCAAGGACATGGCAGATAACACTGGCTGAGTGTCAAGGAAGAACATCTTTTTAAAAAGCTGTCATAAAACATTACAGGCAGGAAAACATAAATCACAGATGTTAAATTGTTCCCATATAATTCCAGAGCACTGCCAAAATGAATCTTTTTCAGATAAGGAGAAAAATTAATAAATTTGGCTGTCATTGTTATACAGAATATTTAGACGGTCTCTCAAAGAATCTTTGAAAATGTGCCACCTCTTCCTCCAGAGATCTCTCTCACATTCTGCAAACATAATAGCTAATAAAAGGGAGGAGAAGTCAGTGAGAAAGGACACTTTCAGTTGGTTGATTTGCAATGAAAACATGGGGAAAGAGCAAAACGAATTGAGTAAATCAAATGAATTAAAATTCAGTCTTCACTTGGAATTCTTTTTTAAAACTAAGATACCACATGTTCTCTAAGAATCTAGCTCACTGATTTAGCAGTAAGTGAAGTACAAGTGGTAACATGGATTTGATGAGACAATTTAAGTTTAGACCAAGAAAGAATTACTTGATCTAGCCATCTATTTCAATTCTTCTTGCTAAGACTTGGCTTGGGGTGGAGACCTCTCTTATTGGCTTTGGGGTAGCAGGAATTTACCCAGGAATTACACCTGTGCCATTGCTAATACAAAGACTCGGTTTGTACAATCTGTTAACTGGATGACTAACAGACAGATTCAGAATCCAAATACCCTATCCTGTGTGAGCTATGAGTGTTAAGTCCAAGTATCTGTTGTGTTTGGTTTCTGTTGCCATAGTCCCAATGCTAGCCCAGACTTCTCTGATTGGTCTCAACTGGCAGCTGGGTCTGGTCCCCTGGTTGACCCTTCAGCTGCAGATTCTGGCTGAATTGCTCCCTGCTCTCACTGTCAAAAATAACATACAGTCCAGGCTCCCCAGATATACAGGCCATCAAAGGCACCACACATCTATACACTCACTCCCTCAGTCACCAACTGGGGCTTCTCCTTCCTTTTGAGGTTCTAGCTGGGGCTATGTCTACACTACACTGTTCTTCCAGAAAAAGCTATGCAAATTGCAAACTGCAATTTGCGTAGCTTTTTCTGCTTTTTTTGGAAGAGGCTTTTTTTCAACATTTGGCCCATCTACACTGGGCCAAATGTCGGAAAAACCCTTTTTCGGAACATCCCTTCTTCCTCGTAAAACAAGGTATACAGGGATGCGAAAAAGTGCTTCTCCTCTTCCAGAAAATTTTTTGAAAGAGCAGACGTGTTCCCTGGATGTGGCAGAGAAACTCTGCAGTGTAGACATAGTTTGATTCTCACGTGCAGTGCAGAGCAGGTTCCTCAGGGCAATGTTCTCCGGATGTTCGTAGCCTGCTGCTTGCATTACTGCTGCCACAGCTAGTGCTTTTTTTCTACTAGACCTAGTCCCAGGAAGTTGTGCAGAACTTCCTGCTGTCTCTCTGCCCACCACCCCATCATCAGGCAAGGCTTCAGGAGCAAGGCCAATTTTTGTAGCATTGCTGCTGTTCTGTGGAAGAAGAATTCACAGCAGGGCTTCACACCTTCAGACATTACAGTTTTTACTCCCTTTGAAAAGTTATATGGCAGCCTGTTTTATGGAAAGAGTTGTGGACTTGTAAGACAGTTTTCATATATCCAGCATATGTTCATCATGGGGGCATATGAGCACCTGCATGAAATCTGCTATGTAATACAGGTTTATGCTATTAGATAATCAGACTCCATACAAAATACAGGGGTATAGATAATTTTCTCCAACAACATCTAAATACAGACTATCTACAATGCTTTTAATTTTAATGCCAAATATTTGTAGCAAGAAAATTTTGAATATATGGAACTCAAACTAATTTATCAAACTCAAAGCATTAAAAAAGTATATAACAGCACATCAGATATCAAAATATATTTGAAGAGAATGTTTCATTTATGTTGGTAGGCTGAAGTACATTCCTTTAGATGTTACTTTCACATCTTCTCTGAACTGAGACTTATAGCTTCATTGTTGCTACCTTAAATGGGCAGATTGGCTTTTTAGTTCTGCTGCCATTATATAGATGCAGAAAGCTAAGAGAATTTTAATCATTCTTAGATATGACAGACCTTAAATGTTAGTATTACAGAACACACCCCATAATATTATGGTCTAAAGATTCAGCTGTGATAATGTTATGTTTTCAGGATTCTATTAATTCCTTAAGGCTAAAGGGTATATGAGAGCAAAGAGCCCAGATCTGCACAGTAATTCCCTAGCTCCCTTCCAAAAGGAAATACAGTATATGATTGTACAGAAAAGACGTCAGCAAAAATATATTTTAAGATTCTTTGGGGGCAGGGACTGTCTTGGGGCATGTGGGTACAGTATCTAGCAGCATGGAGCCCTGACTTCTAGAATTTCTAGATTCCTAGGCACTACCACAATACAAATAATACTAATTCATTGGTGCAATTAAAGGCGAATTGGAAAGAAAAAGAGTAGAAAGCTAAGATCTTAAATCATTAGTGACAAGTCATGCCCCCAGCTTTATGAGCATGGAAGCTGTGGGAGCTCACTACTTGTGGCTGAGAACACACATTTATATTGCCACGTGGAAAGGGAGAGCCAGTAAGGCTTTGAGCAAGGCAGGCAGATCTGAAGATAAGCCTGGTCTACACTGGGAGTTTAGGTTGAACTTAGCCACATTAGGTCAATTTTCTAATGAGTTCACACCATCACACTGCTTGGGCCAGACTATGCTGCAGATTTAGGAGATTAGCAAAGGTGGGCAGGGATTGAAAAGCCTCCTAATTGCTGTCAGTGAGAACCACTGGCCCTGCCCTGAGAGTCCATAAACTGCCCCCTGTTGTGACATTGGCAACTTTAAAAACATACTGGTACATGTTTGAAGAGGAATTAGAGGACAACACATTACTTGGCTCAAATTCATCTTTTCTCATCCTATTCATTTATTACTATTTAATAGGCATGAACTGAATAATTTTCACCCTTAAAACAAAGCACTGAATTTCTCATCTAACAAAGAATTACTATTCACTATTATTGTTTAAGGAGATAAACAATTCATGACAAACCCTGGACAAGATGCAGAGTCATTCAGTCTTTCACTTTTAATTCATTGGCATGAATCCAGTCCATCTGATAGTGATCAAAAGTCATTATGCTCCCATGACTTTTCACTTGTCTGTTGTAAAACATTGATCAAGTGTAGAATATGCACCGTAAAACTTCTGAGAAAATTGCCCTGGGCCAGCAATATTTCTTTCCAGAGTAGCCTCATAGAAATACCAGTGGGGCATCCTCATTGAGAGAGAAGAAAGGATTCTCAGGGAAGAAGTCTGGAGTTTGTAAAGAATTTCATGTTACCAGTTCTGTGTTTAGGCTGTAAGGTAAGAACTCCATGGGAACGATAGACTGAGATCCTCCTATAGCCTCAACAATGAAGGTCAACACTGGCTCAGGGTAGGTCTTAGTTGACTTCTCTGAGATCTAGGGTTGCAATATTGCTCGGAAATGTAGTCCTTCCCAGAGCCATATTTTAATCCTGATCTGATGCAAAGCATCAGGTAAGGCCATAATCTATGTCTTTCCCACAGCTGGAGAGAGAGCTGGAGGAAGTGAGACTGTCAGTGTCCTCTCCTGGAAGCTTTGGGAGGTGAATCCACTGTTGTTTGGTTTTTGTATTATATTGGATTATAATAACCTTATAGATGGACATTTTGTTTTGTATGAGCTAGCCCAAACAATGACTCCAAAATCTTTCTTGGTGGTAACAGCTAATTTAGACCCCATTGCTTTATATGTATCATTGTGATTATGTTTTCCAATGTTCATTACTTTGCATTTATCAACATTGAATTTCATCTGCCGATTTGGTTGCCCAGTCACCCAGTTTTGTAAGGTCCCTTTGTAATGCTTCACAGTCTGCTTTGGACTTAACTAATTTTGAGTAGTTTTGTATGATTTGCACTTTTTGCTACCCCACTATTTACTCCTTTTTCTAGAGATCATGTATGGATATGTTGAATAGGACTGGTCCAAATTAAGATCTCTGGGGGACACTTCTAGTTACCCCTTTCCATTCTGAAAATTGACCATTTAGTGGTTAAAAGATAGTAAACAAAGGTTAGAACTAAATGGTCAGTTTCAGAATGGAAAGGGGTAACTAGTAGGTGGGGCTTTCTTCCATGACAATTTAAACACACGGGCCCCACTGGTTATTTAGCAGGCTCCCTGCTTCTGATGGACTTATAAAAATTGCTATTAGTTTTTGAGTCTTTGGATAGCTGTTCAAATTCTTTTTTGACCTTCTTAATTATATTTTTACACTTTAAATGTTAGAAAATATCCTGAGAGAGATGGATTAGTGAGCAAAATCCAGATAAAGTGGTCAAAACTGCATGAGAAATACGGCTTATCACATAGCTATTAGCAATACATTAGCATATATTTCTGTTTGCAATTGATTATTAATGTTTGTAGCAAACCACTAATGTATGTACATATAACTGTTTAAAAACAAAAGGCCAGATTCTTAGATTATGTAAGTCAGCGTAGTACTATTGAAATCAATGGACCTATGCCAATTTACTCACTGAAGGTGTGGCCAAAAATGTTTGCTGTTACATAGAAAGTGATGTATTTGGCAGACTGTTTCAAACAAATATAGTGCACCTCTATAAAAACGGGAAATAAGAACAACCCAGGAAACTATAGACCAGTCAGTTTAACTTCAGTGCCAGGAAAGATAATGGAGCAAGTAATTAAGTAATTCATTTGCAAATATCTAGAAGAAAATAAGGTGATACGTAGCAGCCAGCATGGATTCATAAAGAACAAACCATGTCAAACCAATCTGATAGCTTTCTTTGATAGAATAACAAGCCTTGTGGATAAGGGAGAAGTGGTGACGTGGTGTACTTAGACTTTAGTAAGGCATATGATATGGTCTCTCATGATCTTCTTATCAATAAACTAGGCAAACACAACTTAGATGGGGCTACTGTAAGGTGGGTGCATAACTGGCTGGATAACCAGTGCTTTTTTTGTGATGGTACTGCCCAGTACGCAGTACCGGCACCTCCAGTCAGAGCTCAACAACTTTTCCCCTGGTTACCGGCACTTTTTTTTTTTTAAATAAAAAAAAGCACTGTGGATAACCATTCTCAGAGAGTAGTTATTAATGGTTCACAATCATGCTGGAAGGGCATAAAAAGTGGGGTTCCACAGAGGTCTGTTTTGGGACCAGTTCTGTTCAATATCTCATCAACTATTTAGATACTGGCATAGAGAGTATGCTTATTAAATTTGCAGATGATACCAAGCTGGGAGGGGTTGCAAATGCTTTGGAGGATAAGGTCAAAATTCAAAATGATCTGGACAAACTGGAGAAATGGTCTGAGGTAAATAGGATGAAGTATAATAAGGACAAATGCACTTAGGAAGGAACAATCAGTTTCACACATACAGAATGGGGAGCGACTATCTATGAAGGAGTATTGCAGAAAGGTATCTAGGGGTCATAGTGGTCCACAAGCTAAATATAAGTCAACAGTGTGACACTGTTGCAAAAAAAGGAAACATCATTCTGGCGTGCATTAATAGGAGTGTTGTGAGCAAGATACGAGAAGTCATTCTTCCGCTGTACTCTGCGTTGATTAGGCCTCAATTGGAGTATTGTGTCCAGTTCTGGGCACTGCATTTCAAGAAAGATGTGGAGAAAATGGAGAAGGTCCAGAGAAGAGTAACAAGAATGATTAAAGATCTCGAGAACATGACCTATGAAGGAAGACTAAAAGAATAGGGCTTGTTTAGTTTGGAAAGGAGAAGACTGAGAGGGGATATCATAGCTGTTTTCAAGCATGTAGAAGGGTGTCACAAGGAGGATGGAGAAAAATTGTACTCCTTGGCCTATGATGATAGGACAAGAAGCAATGGGCTTAAACTTCAGCAAGGGAGTTTTATGTTGGATATTAGGAAAAACTTCCTAACTGTCAGGGTGGTTAAACATTGGAATAAATTGCCTAGGAAGGTTGTGGAATCTCCATCTCTGGAGATATTTAAGAGCAGGTTAGATAGATATCTATCAGGGATGATCTAGGTGGTGCTTGGTCCTGCTGTGAGGGCAGGAGACTGGACTCGATGACCTCTCAAGGTCCCTTCTAGTTCTATGGTTCTATGAAATATATTCATTAAGTTTACTATATTTATATAGTGTAAAAGTCATTTTTAGAGTGATTGAACATGGAAATACATATTCCATAATATATTACACAGGCTGTATCTTCAACAAAAGTCACTTGAAATTATATGACCAGCTACTATTTGGACGTTGGCATCTGTCTTCTGTTGGGTTTACGATAGACAGTCACACATAGGAAATATTTGTTATTACTGAGCAGAAGCTGTTCTTGTAAAACAGAATATTTAAGGGACCTGAGAGTAAGATTAGAGAAATGGTGAGTTATAAAATGTCACAGAAGCATTTGCTTGTCCCCAAGATCAAATCTGAAGTCCACTTGTGGAACAGATTTAAGCACGGGAATGCCATTTGTCTCTGGGAAGTCAAATCAGTTGTATGCCATGGATGAAATGTCAGAGCCCTCCTTTCAGTAATGGTCATGATCTCTGTGCTCAGAAAAGAAAAGAGTGACTATGTTGCTTGCTCAGTTTTAAAATACCCAGTGTTTTAATGTTACACCCATCCAGAGTAATATAACTGTTGTGCCTCAAAAACTCTTTGGTGATGTACTTCTAGCACCAATACCAGTGCTGAAACTCTTGATTATTTCTACGCTGTCTGTTATCCACTTCTCAGTTAAGATAAAGAGATCAGCATTAGTATAATGTATTGGAAATGTGATTCCCCTTGACGGAGCTACTGTTTGAAGAATAATTGAAGTGCTTCTTTAACTGCAGAATTAGCTTAATATGTGAAAACACTGGCAGGTTTCAGACTACAGGAATTAAAATTACTGTTTTGAAAATCATATTCTTATCTGATGAGGTGTTTTCAAGATTCTCTTCTTTATGGAAGAGCTGGAGAAAATTCCCTTCACCTAAAGCATTGTAAAGAATGTAATCCCTGCTCTAATTTGTGCTGGTGATATCATCAGATCATAGAACCTTGAATTTGGATCTCAGAAGATAAAAACCGTTCAATTCACTTGTAAAATGTATTTGTCTTTAAGGACACACTTGCTGCATTACATGCAAATAATTTCGATAGTATCCAGTCTGAAAAAAACATGATTGAGTATTGCACTCTGTAGATTCAGAAATGGCAGAGTTATCTTACATTCTCCACTATAGACTCAGAGAGGAGTCATTTCCCAAAAGCTATTCCAGTAATGGATTTCTAGCATCACCCTTCCACAGATACAAAGGCCAAAACCACACTGGAAAGAGATGTGAGCATCACTGTGGACAGCTCACGCTAAAAATGTCTACTTAATATGCAGTCCCCATTAACAAAATTCTAGGATTCAAAACTAATATATTGAAGATATTATAATGCTTTTATAGAAATCAGTGGTATGCCTTCACCTAGAACACCAAGTTTAGTCCCATTCAGCATCTTTGAAAAAATACTCAGAGCTGTGCAATGAAAATGATTGAGGCTTCTTTGTGAGGATTATAAAAATTTAGTTCAGGGAGGAAAGGAATAAAAGAAAACACAATAGAAGTACACAAAACAATATCTGGCATAGAAAAGATTGTCCAGACATTTCTATTTAACCTGTCTTACAATAAACACAATAGACTAGCAGTGAAATGGAAAGTCAACAAATTTAGAACAGAAGGAAATAATTTTTTTACAGAATAAATAATTAACCCGTGTAAGTCTGCCAAGCAAGATGATTAAAGCCAAGTGCTTGGTAGGAATTTTAAAAGATTTTAATATACATAATAAACAATGGCCATATAAGTGAATGGAAAAAGTTCCTGTTAGATATTACAGTGTTGCTTGTTCTGGAGCATCTCCTAATAGCCATTATCGGTGTGTCTACACTGCATTGTAACTCGAAATAAGATACACAATTTGAGCTACACAAGTTGCATATCTTATTTCGATCCTATTTCAAAATGCTTATTTCATCATTTGAAAATATCTTATTTCGTCATTTGGCACTGTCTACACAGCGTCAAATTTTGAAATAAAGTGCTATTCCAAAACATAGAATGAGGTTTACAGGGACACTGGAATAGCGAGCCCGAAATAATGGGCTTGCTGTGAAGACATGGGATAGCTATGTTGGGATACTTCGGTGTCCCGAAATAGCATTGCAGTGTAGATGTAGCCTATCAGAGATAGGACAGTGAAGAAGTAGAACAGTTGATCTTATATGGATTGACAAATTTTATGTTCCTATGTTGCCTAATTAAATTTGGTAAACAAAAGTAAATGGTTTTCTTACAAGTAACATAATATTTAGGTAGTTTTGCTATTTTAATTACAAAACACATCACAACACATCTGCACATCCAAAAGCTTACAAAGATGTGGAAGTGGATTTGGATAAGTGGCTGAACAATGCATTAATCATTAGTTAGCCATTAGTTGAATTATATTATCCAGTTTTTTCCTGAGTGTTCCATGGAGGAATATTTGACACAAGGTAGAATTCAACTTAGATTTGTCTGTTTATAGCTGATTGCAGATAGCACTTCTAATATCACCAGAATGCCTTTAGTTCACAATGTGTTTTGCAGTGTTCCTCCCAGGATATTAGCGAAACAAAGTGGATGAGGTAATACCATTTTCTTTATGTAAGCTCAAAAAGCTTGTCTCTTTCACTAACAGGAGTTAGTCCAATAAAAGATATTACTGCATCCATTTATCTCTTTAGTATACAATGTTATTCAAAATACAATTGATACTCTTATACATTCAATTTAGAATAAGCTGTACTAGTCAAGATATCAGAGAAACTCGAAATATTACTTCTCTCAAGGCTCAAGAATATTGGTGTACTAGCTCTATATCCAAGAAAAACAAGTTAATTTAAAAAGTGTGTTTGTTCTCTTTCAATGGATTACATCAAGGATTTAAATTAATAGCTCTGATTTAAGTGCCAAAATGTCCTTTATGTGAAGCACAGTTTTCACAATGCTTCCTTTTAAGTATATAGTTGCTCTGGTAGTTGTCCATGGATTTAACTCTATATTTTAAGCTACAGAGACACACACATTTGGACAGCTGCCTCCTTTCCTTATTTTACCCCATTAAATATTCCTAAGCCTGGATCTAAACAGCTTAATTAACACTTTCTAACAGAAACTGATTAGAACTGTTAAGTTTTATTGGCTAAGGAAGTGAGCTGGTGGTAATAAAATGGACCACCAGCTTTGATTGTAGATTTATGTAGCCTAAAGGGACTGTGGGAATAGATATGCATAAGATTAAGATACATAATATATTTTAGTAATTTGTAGCTGTTGTTACAATAAAATCCCACTTTATTAATATAATGAAACTGCTTATCTTGGTGATTTTTAATAAAACTATCTTACTGTGAGTCTCACCCAATTCATTTGGATCATAGTGGCTTAATGATAGTTCTGGTTTGAAACAAAGTCTGTTTTTGAAGGCCATTTTTTACAAAATCATATTTTCCAATCAAAGTATTTGCTTTTCAACCAAAAAAATTAACTCAAAACTTTTTTTGTTATAGAAAATAGTTTATGTAAAAATCGAGTATTCTATTAAATTATCTTTTAAAAATACGACTGAAAATTTTTACCCAACAGCAGACCCTCAATTGAATATGTTTACTTAAAATAAGTTTTCCCCTGAACACAAGCTTTTTTACCAAAATTGTCTTGGGTTTTTCTGTTGTTGTTGTTAAAAAAATGTATTTGACATTGTTGTGAAACCCATTTCAAGTTGTCTTAACCATAGGAAAATTGAGAGGTCTAAAAGTTTCTTTAAAAAAATCAGTTTGTTCAACCTAGGTCTGTTTAACAAAATGCCTTACCCGTCACAGTTAGGGTGTATCTAGACTACAGCGTTTTTTCGGAGAAATGGCCATTTTTCCGAAAAAACTTCACTTACATCCACACTGCGTTGCGTTCTTTCAAAAAATATTGAAAGAACAGAGGGGGTTTTCCAACATTGGTGAATTTCATTCTATGAGGAAGAACACCTTTTCCGAAAGAGCTTTTTCGGAAGAAGGCATGTGTGGAAGTGGAAGAAGGAGTTTTCGAAAAAAGAGGCCTCCAGGAAAAAGCACAAGTGCCCTAGTGGACACTCCATCCACAGTAATCACAGCTCTATAGTTCCTGTCTCCAGCCAGCTCTTAAAACTGCAGGCACCCAGGACAAGCCTTGTGGCAGGAAGTCAGCCTCAGAGCAGCACCCTGACCATGCGGGCTCTCCCTGCCACACTAAGTAGGAGCCATGAAACAGCCACAAGCCTCCCAACACCCCCCTGGCCAGCACAGGGAGCACCAATAGGGCTGTGAGGACCTACCTGGTGCACCAAATGCCAGGCACCATCCTGGTCGGGGGCGGAGATCCGGGCTCTCCTGGAGCTCTGGGGCAAGGAGTCCCCCCTCCAGGATCTCCACTCATAGTGCAGAAACACCAAAATTTATGGCCGGATGGCCGAAGCTCTCACCCACAGAGGCCACCACCCCTGCACCTTGGACCAAGTGAGGAGCAAGGTGAAGGAGCTCTGGCAAGGGTACGCACGGGCCAGGGTACTCTCCAGGGCAGGACCACACTACTGCCCCTATTACAAAGAGCTCCACAAGATACGGGGTGGTGGAGGCACCCGTGGTCGCCCGGCCAGAGCTCCTGGAGGAGGAGGAGGAGGAGGAGGAGGGACAGCAGCTGCATGAGGAAGAGGACACCATCAATGTCGTCACCCTCAGCCTCGAGCTGGTACCCCAGGCCTTGGACATCTGCCAGGCATCATCTGATGCCGGAGAGGGATCATCAGGTGAGTGCTGTCAGGCTGGCACACACACAGGGTGGGGGAGGTGGGAACACAGGGGATGGGGCGCGATGGTTGCTTGGCATGCTCGGCCTGGACAGTGTGCTGCTGTCCCTGCACATGCAAGCATGTGCAGCAGCAGTGTGCACTACGTGGTCTCAGGAGCTGGCCCCGGAGTGCACATGAGCTCCTGCTCACAGGCTGGGGGGAAGCCCCACACACGTTCAACCCCCGCCAGCCACTGCTGGAAGGAAGCTGGGCACAAGGAGCCATGCATGACCCCACACAGATCGAGGAGAGCCGCACATAGCACACAGCCATGCCTGCATGTGCGAGGCACCACCCGCTCCCGCGGACAGTGCTGCCAGGTGCAGGTGTGTGTGCGGGCCCCAGGGAGGGCCAGGCTGCTCCAGGGCCCTCGGGATCCCACTATGGGTGAGCACTTCCCTGGCCTGCTTGTCCGTGGGATGGGGGAAGCGGCCAGCATGGTCTCCTGGGCACCTTGGGGCCCCTGTGAAGTAAGGCCTGCTGTGCAGGCCACACATGGCCTTGCTCATGGATCTTGCTCCCTGGGAGAACACAGCCTCAAGGACAATGTCTGCTTGGATGACTGACTGCCTCTCCCTCTTTTCCTCCACAGTCAGACCAGCCGTCACTGAGGGGTGATCCTCGCTGTCAGAGGCAGCCGCCTGACACCGGGGGAACTGCAAGCGCTGGAGGGTCCATGAAGAACTCATGAGACAGCACACTGCAGTGCTTCATGGCATGCAGCAAACACTGGCCCAAAAGGTCCGTGATGATCCTGAGTGACACAGTCGCATGTGAGACCAGTTTGTGCAGCAGGGTGAAAACATGTGTGCCACCATCCGGGAAGTGACGGCACACCCAGGTCCTCTCCCCACTCCTGCTCTCCCCACTCCAGCTCCCCCTGATATGCCCGTGTCCCCTCCCCCAGCAACCCCTGCCACACTTGACCCTTCTGCAGCCCCCCCTCCTGCCCATCCTGCTGTTGTCCCCGGCCCCACCCAAAACTGAGGTCGAGGTCCCCGGAGCTGAGGTGGCACTTCCAGCTGCACTACTCACAGCACTGATCCCCCCTTCCTCCCTCATCCAGGTTCTCAGCCCCCCTTCTCCTTCCCTCATTCAGGTTCTCAAGTCCCCCTCTGCCCCAGTTACTTGTATTATAAAAAACAATATATAAAGTTTTTGTTCAGTTCAAAACTGTGTTTATTAATTCTACAGGGAAGGGGGGAAGAGAGGGGTTGTGGTGGGAAAGGTATTGGGGGGCAAGGCACAAGCCCCACAGTGAGGAGGCCCTGAGGAGAGTTACTGGGCTCCTTTAGAGAAGCTCTCCCTCAGGGCCTCCTGGATGCGCACCCTGGTCTGATGGGCCTGGTGGATGGCAGCTGTCCGGGACTGTTCAAACAGCCTTCCCTCACCACGAGCCTCTGTCCACCACCCCGGGAGGAAGGCCATCCCTCTGCTCTCCACCAGGTTGTGGAACACACAACACGCAGAGACCACCTTGGGGATGTTGCACTCCCCCACGTCGACACATGTCAGCAGGCACCTGAACTGGGCCTTGAGGCACCCGAAGACGCATTCCACCTGCATGTGGGCCCGGTTCAGGTGTGTGTTAAATTGTTCCCTGCTCGGATCCAGGTGGCCAGTGTAGGGCTTCATGAGCCATGGCATCAGTGGGTAGGCCATGTCACCTACAATGCAAATTGGCATCTGTACGTCCCCCAGGTGAAAGTCCCACGGGGGAAGACTGTCCGAGCCTCCTGCTTGCAGTACAGGCTCAAGTTTCTGAATATACGGGCATCATGTGCCCAGCCTGACCACCCAACAAAAATGTCCGAAAACTGTTCTCGGTGGTCGACCAGAGCCTGAAGCACCATGGAGAAGTAGCCCTTTCTGTTTATATATATTGGGCGGCTCGATGCTGTGGTGCATGTATCGGGATGTGGGTCTTCCGCAGTGCGGGAAGCCAAGAGCAGCAAATCCGGCCACGATCGGATCCAGGTCTCCAAGGTGGATGACCCTGCGCAGCAGGATGGAGTTGATGCCCTCACCACCTGCAGCAGGAGACATCGAAACACAAAACATAGAATGAGAAGGTGTGCCAGAGCCCTTGGGAGGTGCCCGTCCCCTTCCTCTCTCCCCCAAACACCTCAGGAGCCACCCTTATGAAGCCACCCCCCTAGCAGCAGAGTTATGTGAGGGCGGGACAGCACAGCCCACCCCAGGGATGGGCCTTGCCCCCACTCCCACTCCTCCCCTTTCCCAAGGGTCCCCTTTTCAAGGACTCCCCCCCCCCCCGCAGGGAGTGCATCCCAAGAGTGCCTTACCTCCATGAGGAGGACCCCGACGGTGGACTTCCTTGAGCCAAACCGGTGTCCCACTGAGCGGTAGCTGTCAGGGTTGGCGAGCTTCCATACGGCAATTGCAACCCTCCTCTCCAGGGGGATGGCAGGCCACAGGCGGGTGTCGCGTCTCCGGAGGGCAGGGGCAAGCAAGGCACATAGGTCCAAGAACGTGGCCTTCCGCATGCGGAAGTTGTTGCGCCACTGCTGGTCGTCCCACCGCTCCATGATGAGGTGGTCCCACCAGTCGGAACTGGTGTCCAGCCTCCACATTCATCTCTCAACCGTGGGCTGCAGGGGCAAGGGCATCCAGGCAGAGGGACTCAGAGATGAGCTTGAAGTCGAGCTGGGGCAGGACCATCATAACGGTCTGCTGAAACTGCTGCAGAAGCTGCAGCATGACCATGTGGGGCCATCACATGTCTAGGGGCAGCTCCGGCTCCATGGCAAAAAGAGAAAAGAAATGCTGTGGCGTCCAACAAAGCTGGACAACCAGAGCATGCACTGCAAAGCTTTGCTGTCCCTCGATGAAGTAAGCAAGCAAGCAGAACCTGAGAAATGGCTGTCCAGAGGGGTCCCTTTAAGCACGCATCTCAGATAGCCTTAGGCAACAGCACCTGGAAGTAACTGCTGACCTAATGCCCTGCCAGAAGTAGTTCCGGGTGGCCTTTTATGCAAGAGAGCATCCAATGAGTGTGGACACTGTCTTTTGAAAAAGCAGATTGCTTTTTCAATGCGCTTTTGCAGTGTGGACGCTCTCTTTTGAAAGAAGATTTTTCGGACGAGATCTTCTGAAAAAACTTCTTTTGAAAGAAGCTTGCAGTCTAGATGTACCCTTAGAAACCATGTTATAACCAAAATAAAGTAACAACAATATTCTGTGCCAGCAGTTTTTTAGTAACCATTAAATAAACCTCTCAGCTTATCACGTCTCCACTGGGTACCTTCCAATATGAAATACATAAATACAAAAAGTACTTAATAAGGATTAGCTCAGAGCAAAATACCAGAAACAACAATTGAACTTCTGCTATAAAGGCATTTAAAGTATAAATACATTTTTATATTTATCACAAACCTCAAATCAATGGTATAGGACAAACTGAAATAATTCTCAACAATCTTAGGAATTTCAGAGCTGGCCAGCTAAACTGAAGAAATGTTTACTTTGCAAAATGCTTGGGTAACATGGACTCTTTTGCTTATGTGGGAAATTAAATAAAAAAGTTGACTTCAATGAACTTTGGAATGGTCCCTCAGTGAATTCAATAGCAAATTGATTTGAAATACTGATGAGGCTGATTACTGAAGAAAGCAATGTTAATGAAAGTTTACTTTGTTAGAATGCAAAGAGTGCTAAGAAAAATCTGAGGGGCATCATACAGCATGTGGTCAATGTTTCTAGGTTTTGAAAACAAGTCAGACAGTTGGGGACATGACACTGAAAATTCATACTTTTCCTGTAATAAAATGTCTGGAGAGGGTCCAGGAGATTCCATGGGATTAGCCCTGCAGAGTTGCTGACAACATTGCTCATTGGTAGTAGCGACTGTGGAAGTGAAAGGAGTGTCAACCCTAGAAATGCCAAGGGCCCACAGAGAAAAGTGGGTTTTTTTTACATCTGTAGACTGGTTGTCACTTCAATCAGCTGGAGAAGTGCCTGCTCCCTGGTGCTATTGCTCCTAAAGAAGCCTGACAAATCACCTGACTTCTGGTCCTAGAAGTTCACAAGATCATCTTTCCTCTTTTGATTTCCACCATGTCACAGGGTGGGTAGCCCATCCCCCTGGGAGACCAGGTGGAGTGCCTCACCCGTAATCTGGCCCCAGCTATGGCCTCTATTGGCCGGGCATTATGGCTCAGCGGCCTAGTCTGTAGTGCTCTCAGTCAGTAAGGTCCAGAGGCCTAGTCCCTGTTAGCAGGGTTGTAAGACCCAGCAGCCAAGTTTATAGCACCACCGGCAGTGGGACAGTAAGGCTCAGTCTCTATTGCGATAGGTTTGCCCCCCCTGCGGGGGCCAAGAGAGATGGGGGTAGGGAGGCCTGGGCCCCCTCTCCACCCGGTCCCAGCCAAGATCCCTGTCGCAAGTAGGTATATCCCACCACTGGCTCAGTGGGGAATCCACCCAAAACACACCATGCTCTCCAGGAGGCCTCCTGCTCCCCACCCTGGGCTACGTCTTACCCCAGCCACCAGCCAGCATATTCCCCACCTGCGTCTTCTCAGTTAGTAGCTCTCCCAGTAGTCTGCTTGCCGCAGGGGCTGCTGTGGTGGTGGTGGCTGCTCCTGGGTTCTGGCAGGCGCTTCTTCCCCTGCTGTGGTCAGCCCCAACTGAGCTGCTCCCCTGGCTTTTATACTGGGCCTGCAGTTGGAGCATGCTCAGCAGTGCTATGGGGGAGGGGCCTTCTCATCCCAGCAGGCCTGGCTAACCCCTCCCAGTCCAGTGCAAGATTGGTACACCCCATCACACACTGATTTTGAAAGTTTCACCAAACTCCAAGGGGAATATGCTGCACAGAGCAACTGCCTTGGAGATCTGCTAAAAATGCATAGTCTTCCTAGACTTTTGGGATATGTCTAGACTACATGGCTCTGTCGACAGAGCCATGTAAACTAGCCTACCCGACATAGTCAATGAAGCAGGGATTTAAATAATCCCCACTTCATTAAAATAAAAATGGCCGCCGCACTGTGCTGACAATCAGCTGATCCAGCACAGCGCGGGAGTCTAGACGCGGCTCGGTCGACAACGGAAGCCTTTGTCGACCGCTCCTGTAAACCTCATTTCACGAGGCATAAGGGAGCGGTCGACAAAGGCTTCCCTTGTCGACCGATCCGCGTCTAGACTCCTGCGCTGTGCTGGATCAGCTGATTGTCAGCACAGTGCGGCGGCCATTTTTATTTTAATGAAGTGGGGATTATTTAAATCCCCGCTTCATTGACTATGTCGGGTAGGCTAGTTTACATGGCTCTATTAACAGAGCCATGTAGTCTAGACATACCCCTGGAGCGCTGACTATAGGGTGCTGGGGTGCTTCTGTGGGTGCCATGGGATGCTAGGAGATTTTGGGTTGACGCCTCTTCCCTGCCTCCACTCGTTTCAGGATTATTTACTTCATTTACATTTATATTTATTTATGTACACACTAGAGATCAAAGAATATGTGTGTTCTGTGGCTATATTTGAAGATTCATAGTTACTATAAACACCTGCTGTGATGCCAGTTATCTGTTGCAAAAAGAGACTGTAAAGGGACTCCAGGGAATACCTGCTACAAGTTTGCTTGCTGGTGCCTAGCTGCTGGAATAGCCCTCTGCCCCCATGGCCCAGAGAAGGGGGCATGTCCTGTGCAGGAAGTGGGAGCGGCTCACTCTACATTCCAACTGCTTCCTATGGTCTCTTGTGTGTTGCATCATGAGTCAGTGGGCACTCAGCAAGGATATGCAACATAGTCTGAAGCTATTCACAGCTGCATTGTGAGTCATTAGAAAACTCTCATCTGAAGAGATTGGCTGCTCAGTTGCTCTGTCCTAAACCAGTTCAGAGGTGACCACAGGTGTCTTGGTAGATCAAAACATGGTGGCTATATGATTGCGTCAGTTACAAGAGAGCAATTAATGACTGTCATCATTGACCACTCATTAAGCCAAGCAGATTCTACCATCATGTCCTGTAGTGGCATAAAGGCAGGCTGGTGAGTGATTGAAAATGTCTATGTACAACAGTAGGTTGGTATCCATGGCGACGGAGTTGCTCTCAAAGTCCCAGTAACACTATACATAACTTTGTTAACCTCTACATCAACCAGCTTTGCACGAAATAAGCAACTCCAGACAGGAGCACAATGCTCTGCTGTTAAATAACAGAGGGCAAAGGCAGATGATCTAAGCATCAGAGGGCAAAGGCAGATGATCTAAGCTTGCGCTTCAGGTTCAGTTGGCCAATTTTCTGAGCAGGTGGTTCTGAGGGCTGACTTTGGCTGCCATCTTCCTCAAGTTGTTCAAATATGTTAACGATCTATCTAATCGCACACTAAGGTAAACTGGGTTTGGAGCATGCCGCAGTCTTATTTTTAAAATATGTTGATGTACTATAGCTCAATAATTATTCCACTGCTTGAACAAATCATTTACTTAGAGCTTTGCATTTATGGCTTTTAGAAATGTTTCTTCAATGTTTGGAAAGGCATCACTATAAAGCTTTCTCCAGGTTATTTTCCTTTCCCTCAGAGAATGATGTCACAGCTGGACAACCCCAGAGATCAATAAGTACAACAAAAATGTTGTTTTTATGGTGTTGACCAATAGATGTGGGAAATAGCATTTTGTTTGTTTTTCATGGTGTTCAAGGGTTCTGCTACTTTTCTTCATGTTTATGTTTCTGGTTTTCAGGGATTCATTCATAAAGTTAAAAGTATCATGAGGTCTGGTTTTCTCATAGTATGTAAATTATTGGATGGGGAAGGATATCTCAAGAATACCTGGCCAATGGAAGCTGTGAAGTTGGCACTTGGGGCAGAGGAAGTGTGGGGAACCTCCCTGTGCCTAGGGGCTGCAGGGAGCTAGTGGCTGCTTCCAGGAGCCAGGCAGAGCCAGGGCAGGAAGGGAACTGGCCTTAGCCCTAGGCCCTTGCAGTACCATTGACTAGACTTTTAACAGCCTAGTTGGCACAGAACCACCAGTGTCCTGTTTGACTAGGTGTTCCGTTAAAAAAACCCAGATGCCTGGCAACCCTACTCTGAGGTAATTGGGACTGATGAATGACAAGTATAAAAACAGAACTATTCAGGCTTGTTGTGGTTTACCAGAATAGAGAAAGCTTTGCCTTTTTTAGGTCTCTGCAGGAACTGAATGCACATTGCTAATCCATACCCTGAACAACAAGCTGGTTTTTATTAGAATGAACTGAGGGAGAAAACTGAAATTACTGACACACTAAGAATAGCTCAGTTCTTACTTGTTGGGGTGATAAAGATTTCTGGGCTTTAAAGTAGTTCTGCCGATTTAATTGCAGTTAACCCATGTGATTTACTAAAAAACATTAACCACAGGTTTAATTGTACTGCTAAACAATTTTGAAATGTATTCAATATTTTAGATGTTTTTCTACATTTTCAAGTATATTGATTTCAGTTACAATACAGAATACAAAGTGTACAGCACTCACTTTGCATTTTTATTACAAAATAATTGGCACTGTGAATAATTTTTCTTTTATCATTCTTTTTCAGTTCACTTCATGTAAGTACTGTGCTGCCACCTCTTTATTGTGAAAGTGCAACTTACACATGTAATTTTTTTTATAACATAACTTCATTCAAACAAAACAATGTAAAACTTTAGAGCACGGGAGGGCAATAATTTTTGCAGTGGAGTCGCTTCACAAATTTTGATAAGTTGTCAGGGGGCCAGCTCTGGGCCCAAAGAAGGGGCAGGGCCTTGGGAGGAAGGGCTGGGGCTGGGGGTTGGAGGAAAAAGAGTGTGTGTGTGTGTGTGTGTGTGTGAGAGAGAGAGAGAGAGTGTTTGGTGCAGACTGTGTGGGTGTGTGACAGAGACAGGGAGAGTGTGTTTGGCACAGGCTGTGTGTGGGTGTGTGACAGTGTGTGTGCTGGCTGCTCCTAGGTAAGTTTCTGAGAGGCACCAGGCACTGTCTCTTTAAGCTGTCATGCTCTGCTTCCTCCCTGCTCCCCCACTCTGCAGAGATGGAGTATATTAGGAGGGAGAAGAGAGTGTGTGCACGTGTGTGAGGTGTGAGTGTGTATGAGAGAGAGAGCACTGGCTGCTGGAGAAATCTTAAATAGTGCACTACCTCTTCAGATGGGCACTCATCTCAGTCACTCACCATACTGCAGACTGGAGCAGCTCTGTTGTGTGTGTCTCTCTTCTCAACCCCTGCTCTGCAGAGATGAGGTACAGGGGCCAGAGGGCCACCCTTACTTCAGCACTCTCCTCTCCCCTCTTTCCCTCCCCCGTGCACTGCTAGTAGGAGAGGCCTGGGAGCAGCTGGGCTGCAGGACAGAGCATGGTGAGGGGCAGGGCCGCTGAACACATGCTACCTGCTTACTTTGCTAATCAGCTGAACATGCCAGATAGAAATGCTGGGTGGGCTGGATCTAGCTGGCGGGCAGTATTTTTCCCATTCCTGCTTTAGAGGTTACAAGACCAGATCACAAAGTCCTACTTTTTGTTCAACACTCACTAAGACAAACAAGTTTATTTACTTAATGGGAAATAATGCTTCTGGCTTCTTATTTACAACTAGCCAATTAGCCCATCATAAGACGGGATTTTCAGGTCTCTCCTCCACGTTGGTCTTCTCTCCTGAGCCTCCGGTCTCTTGCTCTGTCTCTCTCCTCCTATTGCCTCCCCGCCTTTCTCAGCTCTTCTCCGCCTCCTGCCTGTCTCTCTGTCTCTCTCTTTCTCTTCTCCTCCCCCTCCTGCCTCTCACTTAGGGGACTGCGGAGCCCAAACGGCCCGTGCTGCATGGGGAGCGCGGAGCCCAAACGGTCGCTTGTGCCACTTGCTCCCCCGCGGCAGCCCGGCTGAGCAGCGCAGAAGTCAGCCGAGCGCCACGGCGGGAGGCAACAGCGCCGCCCAGAGGGAACAGCCAGCATTTCAGCATTACAGAGTCACAGACATTGGGCTACTATATATATGATGTGACCTGAAAATAAGAATAGATGCTTCCCTGGCACTTCTGTATCTGTCACTGCAAAGTCTTTACATGTCAGATATGCTGAACATTCATGTCCCCCTTCATGCTTTAGTCACCATTTCAGAGAACCTGCTTCCATGCTGATGACACTCATTACAAAATAATGCATTAATTAAATTAGTGACTTAAGTCCTTGGCAGGGAGGGAGGGAGGGAGCGAAGGAAGAATTGTATGTATCCTGTTCCATGTTCTATCTGCATTGTGTCAAATATTAGATGTTATAGTAGTCTCGGATGATGATCCAACACACGTTCATTTAGGAACACATTCACTGTAGATTTGACAAAATACAAAGATACCAATGTGAGATTTTTAAAGATAGCTACAGAACTTGACCCAAGGTTTAAGAATCTGAAATGCCTTCCAAAATCTGAGAGGGATATGGTGTGGAGCATGCTTTCAGAAGATTTAAAAGAGCAACACTCTATTGCAGAAACTACAGAATTCAAATCACAAAACAAGAAAATGAACCTGCTGGTGGCATCTGACTCAGATGATGAAAGTGAACATGCATTGGTATGCACTTCTTTGGATTGTTATCAAGTAGAACCTGTTATCCACATGGACATATGTCCTCTGGAATGGTGGTTAAAGTATGAAAGAACATATCAATCTTCAGCACATCTGGCACATAAAGGTCTTGCAATGCTGCCTGCAACAGTGACATGTAAACACCAGTGTAAACAAGAATTGGGCAACATTAGTTCCTGCAAATGTAAACAAGCTTGTTTGCCTGAGCAAACAAGAAATAGGACTGAATGGACTTGTAGGTTCTAACATTTTACATTGTTTTATTTTTGAATGCAGTTATTTTTGTACATAATTCTACATTTGTAGGTTCAACTTTCATGATAAAGAGATTGTGTTACAGTACTTGTGTAAGGTGAATTGAAAAATACCATTTCTTTTGTTTTTACAGCACAAATATTGTAATAGAAATAAATATAAAGTGAGCATTGTGTATCTTGTGTTCTCTGTAATTGAAATTAATATATTTGAAAATGTGGGAAGCATTCACAAATATTTAAATAAATGGTATTCTATTTTTGTTTACTGGTGCAATTAATCACAATAATTTTTTAAATCACTTGACAGCCCTATGTTAAAATATTTTAATGATCTGGGTCCTTTTATCCTTTCAGTAATAACCCTCTGTCTTTCATACTTATCCTTGCCCCAGCAAAGCATAAGTCAGAGGAATGCTCAGTGTCTGATACTCCCCTTGAATTGGTATTTGGTAGTTTCTGGTAGTTATAAAGGTCAGTGTTATAGTTTATCCATTGAATGATGGACAATACCAGACAATACCACACTGATATACATTATATGTTATATAATATATGTTATATGATAACAGTAACAAAAACACTAAGAATGTGTCACAATGAAATAAAATCACACAACACAGCACCAGCTGCAGATCCTAGCTAAACATTTCAGTATCTGACCAGATCATTTTAGCAGTTCTAGAATAGGTTGGCATTTAGCTGACTTGTTCACCTTAAAGTCATGGTTTGAATCATGCCTGATCACATTGTACAGGTGAATTCAAGGCCTATATCAAACTTTAGATTTTAAAATTTAGTGTTGATTAAGCAAGTTACAAAACTTAATATTGATTTAAATAGTTTTATCATGTTTTGGTTGGATCTAAATATTTGTCTGCTGTGTTTGAATCCCAAACACAGAAGCACTGTGTTGCTGCATGCAAATTAGAAAGTGGAACTGCATGGAAACAATAAGAAAACTGATTTGGTGTCCCAAGCTGAAGACTTATCTTTACTAAAGCATCATATCCTGTTATCCACATTGGAGTTAGCTTAGCTCAAATGAGAGTGCTTCCCAGCATTCAAGGTAGCTGTGCTATGTTTTCATTTTAGCATCTTTTTCTCCCTCTCCCGTTCATAAGACAGGAGAAGCTTTCAGCAAATGGACAGGATGGTCAAGAATAGAGCAAAACTGACTCAACCTGTAGATAAATAAATAAGAATAATCTTAAATCATTCTTTTCAGGTCAAGAAATTTGCTGGGATTTTTTTTTTAATCAAGACCTTAGAAAAGATGCATGAATGTGGTTTCTATATCTGAATGCTACTGAAGCATACACGATTACCATTAGTGCACAGACAGGCTATTTGTGTAGTATTTTATGTTTCTCCTTGTCAGCATGAAGCATTACTATCTTTCAAACCAAAGTAAACATATATATGGTGCAGGTTGACTGTGGTTCTTCTTTAATTTGCCCAATATATTTGCGTGATAGGTAGTCACTAAAAAGCTGGTAAAATAATTTGGGACAGATTGTCATTACTTTTGCATGGGGAAGCAAAGTGGGGGGAGGACATAAGAATCCTTTCCTTTTTCATTGCACAAATGGTAGTAACAACTACTGCGTTGAGAGTGCTAGTCCTCCTAAGGGGGAACAAGAATATGCAGAGGGGGGTTATTATTTCACCCACTCCTTACACAGCCAGTAGAAGTGGCCTGGCTTGAAGAGGAAATGTTGCTGCCTTCTTTGAGGGAGTGCGGTAGCAGTATCATTCTGCAAGCACTATGGAACCTAGTGGCCTATTTCAGCCACAGTGCTTCTCAGAACTCCCTCTGAGCTGAAGCACCTCCATAAGCCCACTAAAAAGGGCTGTGGCTTAAAAGAACTCCTCCTGCATTGAAAGCATACCTGCGCCTGCAGAGAATTGGCCTACCCTTACTGTAAATGAAAGTGCTGCTGTACTTTTCCTACCCAGTTTATTGCAGTTGTTTTGTAATGAGTGTCACTCTTTCCTTTGTCAAGCAAGGTAGGGCTTTTGGACGGGGTGTGAATTTTTCACGTAGCAGCAGGGCAAGAAAGAATTTGGAACTTGCTCTCCACTTGGGTCAATAGATGAATTACACCCAGCAGGACGTGATGCCATGCTTCTCTTTGCATAGGGTTTCTCTTCAAGGACAACCCTTAGGAAGGTGTTTGTTGTTGTTTATTTTAACTATATTGCTGTGGATAGTGCTGCTGGCTTTGTCTCTGGTGTGCTTGTATTTGCTTGTGTCTACTTCTTTGCTGCCCCAGCCCTTGGCTGTTTTTAAAAGCCAAATATAAGTTTACCTGTACTAATTGTTTTCCTTGTTTTAATTAAAGTGAGAAAAAAGATCAGCCTCTAATACAAAAGAATTGTTTCCTTATTGGCTGTGGCTCATTTTCACTATTCACTGTCTGTAAAACATTTCTCAGTAAAACTGAGGTTGTGGGGCCCCAATGATGAAGGATCAGATTGCAATTTCCACTTTGTACTGGACCAGTGATATATCACATCACTGCCCCACACAGAAGAGTATCACTCTTGGGTCATTGGAAGGACAATGGCAAGGGTCTACGGAAGTTAGGCAGCAGCTGAATGACTATTAACAGCATCCTGCCATCTTGGAAACAGAAAAGCTATTGTGAGAGTGAGACAGAGAGTGAGTAATTTAAGGCTCACTGAGCACTTGGCAAGTGTCCCCCATGGGCCAAATTGAGGAGATAATTGATTAAGGACAGGAGGATTAACTTGTTAACAAGGTGGTTCAGCACCTCAGCTGAAGACAGTAAGGGCACGTCTACACAGCGGCATCTACACTGACGCTATTATCCAAAATACACGACAAGTCTTTATTTCAAAATAATGTCAAGCTGGAGCACTTCTTGCTCTGACTCATGGTAACCGCCATTTTACGAGGAGTAAGGGAAGTCGTAGGAAGAGTGTTCTTCCTTCGACTTCCTGCTGTGCAGACACCAGCAAAAGAGGAAATAAGCTATTTCGACTTAAGCTACGCAATTGATGTAGCTGAAATAGTGTAGCTTATTCTGACTTTAGCCCTGCTGTGTAGACGTACCCTAAAACAGAAACAGGGAGAAGTAGTGGGAGAAGGAAAACTTAGGATGCACCTAGACAGTACCCTTCTGTCAGAATAAGCTACTCAATTTGTGCTATGCAAATTGCATAGCTTATTCCGAGTCTAGGTCAAAAGAGCTTATTTTGAAATTTGGTGCTGTATAAACAGTGCCAAATTTCAAAATAAGGCGCTATTCCGACAAATTCCTTAGCCCTGAGGGTTACAGGGATGCTGGAATAGCATACCCACTATTTCTGGAAATAGCGGGAGCGTTTAAAGACATGGTTTTGCTATTTCGGGATACTTTCAGAATCCCAAAATAGCACCACAGTCTAGACGTACCCTTTGAGAAGCCCATGATTTGGGGGAGGAGTTGATTACCCTATTTGGTGTCTAGGGAGAAGGTAAAAGGCTTTTAGGGGGTGCGAGGGCTCGTTATAGCACCCTGTGTATAAAATAGTTTGTGTTCAACTTTGTTGTGGTTTTTGCAGCAATGAATCCAGCATGAGGGAACACTATTCTCTGACAGAGAACAAAAAAATCTTAACAAAGATTAAGTGTGGTTCATAAGTTCACAGTATATGTAACCTTGTGGGATACATGCTTGGTTCTGTTAACAATACAGAAATGACTAATGCTTATCTAATATCAAGGACTCTCCATCTGAGGAGCAAAGAAAGATTTTGGCAGGCCAGCTAGACTGCACTGCCTGTCCAGTAAACTTCCAGGCATTTTCTAGCGGTCATATGATGAAACAAATGTTTAATAATTATAGACTAGAATTAATGGTGATGAGGTTTCTTTAAGGTCTGCTTTAAAGGTCAGGAGTTGCTCTTTTAGAAGAATGGAAGAATTTTAAAGCATAGAAAGCAGGAAAAAATATGCAATGGGCAAAATACCCATGACCCAATCTTTCTAGTAGCTATATGTCTATGAAGAGGTGCTTAGTAAACCTTAATATCCATGAAGGTTAATGTGAATCAGAAAAACTTAGCACTGAGAAGTAAAGTGTGCTCACTACCTCACAAAATCAGGCCTATTATAAGTTTTTTTCCCCCCAAACAGGGGTCTGTCACAACTGCAGTCGTGCAATTTCCTGCAAATAAGGCATGTTCAATGCTAATGTCCACTGTGTAACAAGCTACTCAGAACAGTAGCTACTCAGTCTGACATCTCCATATGAGCCAGCACTTGCTATATTCTAGAAAGTGGTGCAAGTTGCCGGGGCTTACACTATAAATTTACATCAGTGCAACTATCACCTCTTGTGTAGGTAAAGTTATTATGTTGGTGGGAGAAGCTCTCCTGGGTCTGGTCTACACTAGGACCTTAGTCTGAAATTAGCCCCCCAAGCTCAATTTTCTAAGTGATGCGTGCATGCTACCAAGCCCATTATTCCGGAATAGGGAGCCGTGGAATCAGAGCCGGCCCAAGCCATTCTTGCGCCCCGGGCCCCGGGCATGCGGTGCCGCCCCCGGGTGCGCGGCTCATTCTTGCGGCCCTGCCCCCGCCGGCCCGGCAGCACCGCGTGGCGCCCCTTACAATTGGGTGCCCCGGGCTATCACCTGGTCAGCCCGTAGCTTGGGCCCGCTCTGCATGGAATTCAAACTCTGTAATCCTGCTTTTCATGAGGAATAACACTATTCGCGAACTTGTAATTCCAAAACAATGTTAGCGTAGATGCTCCGGTGCCACTAATTTGAACTAATTAGCCTCCAGGAGGCCTCCCACAGCTCTCCAGAGTGCTTCCTGGGGCTCTGAGTCTGAGACAGGCTCCTTTAATGTGGATGTGGTACTTTGAACTACATTCAATTCTTCCCTGTAGTGAGGACACAGAACTTTGAATCTGTAAAATCGGGAGCCCCAAATTAGAATAATAGAATCATAGAGTTGGAAGAGACCTCAGGAGGTCATCAAGTCCAGCCCCCTGCCCAAGGCAAGACCAATCCCAATTCAAACTTGGTAAATTTGAAATAATTACCTAGTGTAGACATGGCCCTGCTGACATTGTGCTTCCACATATGGGTTAAGGCTGGTATAACTGAATTGCTTGGGATGTGGATTTTTCACACCTCTGAGCAACATAGTCATATTGAAATAAGTATGTAGTATAGTCCCTGGGCTATGTCTAGACTGCAGAGTTATATCAGAAGAAGATATGCAAATTGCGAACCAATCAGCCAATGGGAGTGGTGGTGGTGGAGCCTGCAAGTTCAGGGCCACATGGAGTCACCTGTTCCCACCCACAAGAGCTGAGCCAGTAAGCACCTCAATTCCTTACCCCCTCCCATACCCTCTCTCCCTCCCAGACCTTTCATCCCCGGCCCCAGACCTTTCCTGCACCCTACCTCCTATCCAGACACTGCACCTCCAACCTGCTGCCCAACAGCCCCCTCCTACACACTGAAACCTTCATTTTGGCCCCATCCCAGAGCCTAGGGGGCCCCACAAAATCTACTAGCCCTGAGCCTCCTGAAGAGTTAATCTGGCCCCAATGTTAGGTGGGCATTTTGCTATGAGAGAACACACATTGTAGTAGTACTAGGCTGGGAAAGACAGTAAAGCTATCCAAATAAGACATGCATTTTTACACGTTATTAACTGTTGGAACATTTACCAAAGTTTATGGTGGATTCTGCATCACTGGCAATGTTTTAATCAAGAGTGGATGTTTAACTAAAAGCGAAGCACTTGGAATCATTTTGGGGGCAATTCTATGGTCTGTTACACAATAAATCAGACTAGGGGATCAAAATGGTCCCATCCAGCCTTGGACTCTATGAAACAGACACAGATCAAATGATAAGAGTTTATTTTTATCCTCTTCCTTCAGCCATTGTAGCTTTAGTGTAACCAAAATCCTTTCCAGTTGTAGGCAGCTGGACATGACTCACCTGTGAAATAAGTCCATGCCATTCCTTAGCTAGGAGAAGTGGATTGCTGAATAGTAATTAATGTAACAGAGAGAAAAGTTGGGCATGAAATCAATGATGCCAACAAAGTGACACCAGCATAAACTACATGCATTGCACCTTGTGTCCGCTAGATTTGCCCTGCAATCACCATTGGTATCACAGGACTCAAGTGGCTGACTATATCACTAGTATTGTGAAATTGTTCTAGTTTTGAAGAACATTATTTCTCCTCAGAATGACTAAGGAAGCTTCAGAAAATCTGCCTCTCTCACACACAAAACTAGAGTATTTTTTTTTCAGTAGAGAAAATGTATGGCCATTGTAATTCACATACTGTTATGTGTTGTCATGAATCTGTAGGATGAGCATCTCTCTGACCTTTACACATTCTCTCTGAGGCTATGTCTACACAGCAGCTTTATTTCAGAATAACTGATGTTATTCCAAAATAACAAAAAGTGCATCTACACAGTAAGCCATTATTTCGAAATAATGACAAGCTGGGGAACTTCTTACTCCTACTCCTGTAACCCTCATTTCATGAGGAGTAAGGGAAGTTGGAAGAAGAGTGCTCTTCCTTCAACTTCCTGCTGTGTAGACAGCACCAAAAGCCAAATTAAGCCATTTTGACTTCAGCTACGCAATAGATGTAGCTGAAGTTGCTTAGCTTAATTCGACTTTTGCCCTGCTGTGTAGATATGCCGAGAGAGTGCAACCCTTTAGTGCATGGTCCTCCACTTTTGGCAAGACAGAGAGCCCAGCAGGTCCAGTACACTGAGAGCAGGTCTACACAGCCACTTAAGTCAATGTAACTTTCATTGCTTGGGGTGAGAAAAAGCTGCACCCACCTCCCCCCCGGAGTGACACAATGTTTCTTGTTTCCACACTGGCACTATGTTGGCACCAATGTAGCGCTGTAGTGTAGACCTGCACTGAGACTGGGCTCTTTGGTTTAGTGTTCCCATTTCTCACCCTGGCTCTTTGTGCAAGTCCAAAAGAAATTGAATTCCTGTCAGAGACACTATCCCTTTGAGGGCAATATTTGCAGTGACAGCCTGTTCAAAACAAACTAGCAGTTATTAATCAAAGGAAAAACAGTATGTAGGCCCCTAGGTTAGAATGGAAAAGAAAAGCTTAGAAAAGCATCTATGCTAGCAGCCCAACCTGCCTCTCTCACCCAAGCATCCTGAATTCAAATCCATTACACTGGGCAGCAGAGTTCTTATTCCTGACCCTTAACACCTGAGTTCTTTGTTTCAAGCTTCAGTTAAGCTGTTTGCACATGTCCTGCCTTCCTTGTTGATTAATTAATTAAAATTTATTCCTGTGTTGGTCCCAATATACTAAGGAGATGAGATGGGCAGTAGCTTTTATTGAACTAACTTCAAGAGACACGCTTCTGAGCTTACACAGAGCTCTTCAGTGCCATGTAAGCTCCAGTGATTGTCTCTTTCACGTGCAGAAGCCAGTGCAATAAAAAATATTGTTGCCTCATCCACGTGGGTGACACAACAATGGAGGCCAGGGAGACTACGGCTCCCCAAAAGTCACACTGCTGGGGAGGGAGAGAAATGGTGGATTTGGGATCCCTGGAAAAATTTCAAATTGCCCCAACCCCAGGGCTGGAGGAGTGCTTGCCCCCTGCCACAGCCCCACAGCTCTGGTCAGTCACAGAGCTTTTCTAGTCTCAGGGCTGCAGAGGGGGATGGAGGTGGTGGTGGTGGAAGGAGTGAATAGAGGGCAGGACGTTGGGAGTGGAAGAAGCAGAGTAGGGATGGAACAGGAGTGGCATTGGGGGGAAGAGATCCACCCTGGCTCATTAAATTAATGTCCAATTATTAGTCTTCCAAGATAACACCATGTATATGTTGTTGGCAGTCTGATAGCTCATTCATACCAACCCAGACATACCTACCTAAACACCTCTGATTTCCCTGTCCCAGCAGAGAAATTAAACCCATCAGTGCTAGTAGGCCACAATGCACAAGTGGGGAAACTGAGTCATGTATATTTTTAATTTAAAATCATTCAGAATTTTTTTACATTACCACACATTTTATTGATGGGAAAACAACATTTTGAAAGGCATATGAATGAATAATTACATTTGAAAATAGGAGGGCGAGAAATTAAGGCAATCAATACTGTGCCTCAGTAAGTAGGTTTCTCTCAACTTTCTATCAACATAAAAAAATTTCTTGTTCACCAAAGTAGGTATGGGGAATTTTAACCATTCATTCCACTGATTGTAGAAATTGGTTATATACATTTAGATGCCAGTATATTCTGTAATACATCTGCCCACGCATGCCATATGTCAGAAGCCAGATAGTGCTAATAGGGCCATATCCAGGTTCTCCTCCATGACTGCTGTGCTCCCAGGCAGCGGCAATACTGTCCCAATGCACCTGACAGGAAGGATCCTGAGCCTGGCACAGGGGGATGGACCTTGGCTCACTGCACTCCTCCTCACAGATGAGTCCGGGCTAGCAGAAAGAGGCAGGGGTGACACCTGTGGATCCACCAACTATTCTCCCTACCTCATGGAGCTCTGCTGGAGTTATGGCATATAGAGCAGCCATACAGAAAGAGGACATTCCCTCCCTGGTCCCAGTGAAGATCATCAGCCTACAGCTTGGTTACCTAAGCACCAAGATACCCTTGCCATAGGGCTGGCCTTACCATGAGGCAAACTGAGGCAGCTGCCTCAGGTGCCAGACTGTGGGGGGGGGGGGCGCCACTAGGACCCAGAGTGTGGAAAATTGTGTCTGCTTCTGGTGGATATGTATTCTCTCTGCTCTAGAGTAGAACAGGAAGAAGGCAGAACTGAGACCTTTCAAAGTTTTGGCCCAGCAAGGGGGCATGGGGGCATCATTTGAGCTCCCCGCATCAGGTGCCAAAATGTTGTGGGCCGGCCCTGCCTTGCCATGATACCTATCATACAAATACCTGTACTTAAACGCCTGCCGTCCTCCATCAGTAAAAGGTGCGATATTTCAACCTCCTCCCCAAGACATATTACATTTAGTAAAGATAAATGGAATAAGACTGTTATGTTCAGTTTGATTCTTCAAACAGTCAGTGATGCATAAGAAGAAAAGAAAACTTAACTTCTGTGCCAGGAAAGATAATGGAGCAAATAATAAAGGAATTCATCTACAAACATCTGGAAGCTAATAAGGTGATAGGTGACAGCCCGTATGGATTTGTAAATTATAAATCATGTCAAACCAATCAGATAGCTTAATCGGATAGCTTTCTTTGATAGGATAACAAGCCTTGTGGATAAGGGGAAAGAAGTAAATGTGGTATCCCTAGACTTTAGTAAAGCATTTGATCTTGTCTCACGTGACCTTCTTATCAATAAACTAGGGAAATACAACCAAGGTGCAGGCATAGCTGGCTAGATAACGTTCTCAGAGAGTAGTTATTAACGGTTCACAGTAATGCTAGAAGGGCGTAACAAGTGGGGTTCTTCAGGAATCAGTTTTGAGATCCGTTTTGTTCAATGCCTTCATCAACGATTTAGATATCAGCATAGAGAGTACGCTTATAAAGTTTGCAGATGATACCAAGCTGGGAGGGGTTTCAAGTGCTTTAGAGACATAACTGATCTGGACAAACTGGAGAAATGGTCTAAAGTGAATAGGATGAAGATTAATAAGGAGAAATACAAAGTACTCCACTTAGGAAGGAACAATCAGAATGGGAAGCAACTGTCTAGGAAGGAGTACTGCAGAAAGGGATCTAGGCCACAAACTAAAAATAAGTCAATAGTGTGATAGTGTTGCAAAAAAGCAAACATGATTCTGGGATTCATTAACACAGTGGTTCTCAACTCGTTTCAGTCCACGGCCACCAGGCCAATCAAAAAATTTTCGTGGACCACCTCCAGCACGTGTAGCACAGGACGAACGACACAGCAACCGCTCAGCACGACTGCGGCAGCTATACACACTGATGCTTAGAGCCTCAGATAGAAATTACTGGCAATACAACATGGTTGCGTCCTAGGTGACGCTATGGATGACGTGCCGCGTGCTTGTGAACACGGCATAAAACAGCATAACAGCGGTGCCTGCTAACACCGTTTGACTTTGGACAATGTTCCCTGTGGACCACTGAAAAAGTCACCATGGACCACCAGTTGAGAACCACAGCATTAGCAGGAGTGTTGTGAGAAAATCATGAGAAGTAATTCTTCCTCTACTCTGTGCTGATTAGGCCTCAATTGGAGTATTGTGTCTAGTTCTAGGATCAGTGAGTTAGTGCTCTAGCATTTTCTAGAGACTTAGGAAACTGCAAAATTAACATTTTTTCTGTTCTTCATAGTATTAGTCATTAGGGTTACATTCCCTTCTGGCCACATATGTAGCATAACTCAAATTGGCATTGGAGCGTTTTGTAAAACCAAACCAGGGATGACTCAAATCTGTTTCGTAGTACCCGAGTGCCAATCTTTGAGGGAAAGGAATTTCAAGAACTGACTCCAGATTGAGATCGTCTCTTTAAAAAAAAGAATACTTTTATAGGACATGCCAGCAGTGTGCTGTTGGCCTTTCACAGAAACACAGCACTTCGGGTATGTCTACACTACCACCATAGTTCGAACTAGGGTGGTTAATGTAGGCATTCGAAGTTGCAAATGAAGCCCGGGATTTAAATATCCCGGGCTTCATTTGCATCTTGCCGGGCGGGCGCCATTTTTAAATCCCCTTAGGTCGAACTCCGTGCCCGCGGCTACACGCGGCACGGAGTAGGTAGTTCAAATTAGGATCTCTAATTCGAACTACCGTTACTCCTCATGGAATGAGGTGTACCGGTAGTTCGAATTAGAGATCCTAATTTGAACTACCTACTCCGTGCCGCGTGTAGCCGCGGGCACGGAGTTCGACCTAAGGGGATTTAAAAATGGCGCCCGCCCGGCAAGATGCAAATGAAGCCCGGGATATTTAAATCCCGGGCTTCATTTGCAACTTCGAATGCCTACATTAACCACCCTAGTTCGAACTAGGGTGGTAGTGTAGACATACCCTTCTATAGTACTTCCACAGAAACACAGCACTTCTGTTACCCAGATCAATTATTAAATTTCAGTGTAGGTCCCCAGAATCAGTTTGTGGAGCAGGATGTCAAACCATGACAGGACAACAGATAGGTCAGGTAATAGTGCCTTGGGGCATCATACACATAGCATAACCCTGAAATATCATCATCCAACAATTCAGACACTGTTTCTGTTTAGATTACCATGTTGTCAGAAATATAAAAGAATGGTAGCCCTCGTCCAAAATAATAATATGCAGTCCTTATAATTCCAAGATAAAACATTCAGACCAGTTTCAGCCTGGCTGCTTTGCATTGCTCTAACTGAAAAAGCAGCCACATCTGAGTCAGGTTTACAGCTGCTTTGCATCACCAGAGCACTGAAAAGCAGCCAGAGCATGGTAAATTTGGCCCTTAGTCTCACAGTGCTCTATAAAGCAGAGTATCAAAACTTAAATCTCAGCTACTGTCATTTAATCCTGAGTTTACTTGCATCTCTGGCAGCAGCATCCAACACCTTGGCATCCAACAGAGGCTTTGGAAAGAGCACAGAGGGAAGGAGTTTAAGATACAGGCAGAGCAGGTTTTAAAATCACACTTATCCTGGTGAGTTTACATCTTAAAAGATTGTTTATTTAGTGTCTGTGATTGTAACTGAATGCCTGCGACACCTACTTCAATCTCAAATTTAATGCAAAACAATATTACATGTGCTAAAAAAAATCAAAAAGTCAGCTAAGATTGTAATAGTAGAGTCCTTTAGCACCACCATGACAAGCAAGCTCTCAGTTCGGCAGTTACTATGAAAATCTGGGATTACTGATTAATCTATATGCAATAGTAGTATATTTTGTCATTCAGTTTAATGGAGGTCTTCAATAGAGCTATGTTGAGTCACATCAGCTGAGGATCTGGCCCCAGATTTTTTTAAAACTTTGTCTAAATAGACACTAGTTACATGCTTGTGAGCCTACACTTGGCTCAGTTACTATCCCATGTGAATTGTTGTTTAGACTTTCATTGGTGTGTGACAACAAAGATGTTCTATCATATGGTGCTAGCAATGTAGAAATGTAGGGCTGGAAGGGACTGTGAGAGGTCATCAATCCAGCCCCTTGCACAGAGGCAGGGTCACATATTCCTAGGCCACCCCTGACAGGAGTTTATCTAACCTGTTCATAAAACCCTCCAATGATGGGGATTCCACAGCCACCTTTGGAAGCCTATTCTATGCTTATCCTTCTATTTTGAAAGATGTTCCTGATATCGAAACAAAAACCCCATTGCTGAAGATTAAGCTCATGACTTTTGTCCTGCTTTCAGTAGACATGTAAAACTATTGATCACCATCCATTTTATAGCACCCTTACTATCTGAAGACTGTTATTGGGTCCTGCTTCAGTCTCCTTTTCTCAAAACTAAACATGCCTAGTTTTTTCACCTTTCTTCATAGGTCAGGGTTTCTAAATATTTTTTCATTTTTGTTGCTCTTCTCTGGACTCCCTCCAGCTTGTCCACATCTTTCTTAAAGTTTGGCACCCAGAACTGGTCTCAGCACTCCAGCTGAGGTCTCCTCAGTGCCAAGCAGAGAAAGACAATTACATACGAATCTCCTGTTAATGTGCTCCAGAATGAGGTGACACAAGAAAGCAACGTGAAGTCCCTCAGAAAGTCTGGCAAATACAGCTACCCTTCGCTAGTTGTTTATGACACAGTTGAGGTTTCTGAACAGCATTACTCAACTGGACGTGAGTCAAATTTAACTAATCTGTGCACCTACGTTCTAAGGCTTTAGTCATCTTTATGCAGAGGTTGTTGTGTAACCAAAGCACTATGCAATGCAACAATCTGGTTTCCACTTGAATAAATATATAAAGATTTGAAATACCTATTTATAAAGCACATAAGATGCTCTAAAACCATGAAATCATCCATTCTCAAGTCTAAACCATAAAAACTGTTTTAGGTGCTCTTGCTGGAGGCCAGAGGGATGCAGAAGGAAGTACATAGAAAATAGAGACAAAGTAAATTCCAAGTGCTCCGTCTTGGAGAGGAAACATGCTTGTGGAGTTTAAAACCCATTATAACCAAACAAACTGAATAGCCCTATCTGAAAGGAAACACAGTACAATGTTTATTTTTCCATTACAAACCTGAGACCTAAAAGATTTCCTGAGCTCCACAGGTATTGTTCATGCTTATAATGGAGATCTGTTTTTAGAAAACATTCTTCTTGTGTTTAATATAATGCATAGGCTTTCAGGAAGTTAGTAACTATTGTATACCTGTATCACATATTGTCTGGGTGGAAATAACCGTACAATGCAAGCAACCTCATTATGATATTCTCTTGCATAAAAACATTCGGAATGGATTCTCTTTTCATTTACTTTGTTATAAATCAGGATAGACATTAATGGTGTTACACCAGTATATAACAGATGAATATGAAAAAGAATCTGGCACGGCACACATTATGAAAACTTAAGGCTAATGTAAACAAGGGTATTTATAGCACTGGCTAGAATCAACTAAAGTGTAAGCCCTTGTAGGCTCTGTGGAAGATTACTCAAACTAATTTGCCAGTCTACCTTAAGATATGCATTGTCATTACTGATCTGCTACTTCTGGGTTTTTCATCAACACAGATTGGCAGTAACACCAAACTAGCAGTATTTGCTGAAAATAATCTTTTGTGATTAGTGAACGAAGTACAAACTAAATTCAGAAGTGAATTTAGGTGTGTGTAAGAAAAATCTAGGGGCCTGATTGTAGTCTTGTTAACCTGTACATCAAAGGTGACACTGCTGAGACTAATGAAATTATAACAGTTTTGCCCTTATATAAGTGATCAAAGATTCAAGCCCTAAGAATGTCAAAGGCTGAGAGAGTATAAGATATTGTTACTTTCTCTAGATCCCTCACATAGTTTGTTATATGTATGCTGCCTCAAGTTCCCTTCCACTCTCTTCCACTTGTTGTATCTTCACCTCCTGTACATGTTCATTCTGAATCTGCCTGCGTAACCTAATTGAGAGTAAGGGAGTCTAAACTGGCTTAACTCACACATTATGGGGCCAGAAAACAGGAGTGCAGCACAAAATGGAACAGGAGGAATATAATTATTAAGTTGAAGAGATCACCCCTTACTTTAAATGAAATCTTTTAATCCTTATTCTGATTATAAATTAAATCACATATAAATTACAGCCGTTTACATTCTTACTCATTAATAAGTATGTATAAGGAAATCTGAGTTTAGTGGAGACCTAGTTAATATCAGGGAGTCTAACTTATACCTCTTTGCTCCTTAACTCTGAATTTGGCCCTGAAACAGGCTTTAAAATTCATTATTACTATTTTGAAGATCTATTATAGTAGTATTCAGAGTCAGAATCATATCTGGGACCTCATAGTACTATGCACTGTACAAATACTTCCAAGAATAAAGTCCCTGCCTCAAAGAGCTTACCAAAGACGAGTGACCCACGGCAGATGAGATGGTAGGGATGGATGGATGTCTGAGTATATACACTTGCCTATCCATTCACACATTTTGCAGTTTATAATTGTAAGTAGACAAAGTGAAAGCCAACAAATCCCACCTTCCCTTCAGGTCATAATTTTCTTGCTGATTTCCTAGGCATTGAGGCATAGGGGAGTCTCAAAGAGCAATGTGATAGGAACAGAGGATTATTGATCAGATCTAGGAGGGAGTGGCATGTTGCGGGTGGGGGGCAGCACAGAAGACGATATAGATGTTTGTGAAAGAAACCAACAAACAGGTAAATGGGACTGTTCTGGGCAGAGTAGAAACAGCATGGCAGGCAACATGGTAAGAGCAGCCATGTAGTGATGGAAAGTGCCTTGAAGGTGAGGAGAAGCAGCCTCAACTTGATGTAGTTAAAGGAAGCCCAGTGGAGGGCTTGAACAAGGTGTTTCTATGGTCAAAATGACATCCATCCAGAATAGATTATTTTAACAGCTGCATTTAGTATGAGCCCAATAGGTATTAGGGAGGATGGAAAGTTTGATACCACAATAATCATGACCAGAAATGATGAAGAGGATCTGTGTAAGAGGGTTATCTTTATTACCAACATTGAACCCAACACTGCCTAGTTTGTCACATTCCTTCTTACCCCTGTTCCTTAGAAAACTTACACTCCAAGTATAGTACATGATTTTATAAATATTAATTACAGTCTTTCAGTTAACTCTGATGTTAAATCACAATTTGCCTCAAAACCCTTGTGTTCTCATTTTTTTTCTCTTTCAGTGAACTAACAGAACTGAAGGAAAAATAGAGA
The DNA here is from genome assembly GCA_032595735.1 of Pelochelys cantorii. NCBI lineage: Eukaryota > Metazoa > Chordata > Testudines > Trionychidae > Pelochelys > Pelochelys cantorii. Next base: position 58,279,626 of record CM064328.1, on the reverse strand, counting down.
TTGGAAAACTGTAGTTGCCAGGTGCCCACCTCATTTTAAGCACCACACATTGTAACTCACACCAGCAGCCTGACAAGTACAGTTACCCTGCTTTAAGGGTCTATTAAATTTACAATCAATATTTTGATTCATTGGCTTCCAGAGACAAACTTGTTGATGTGGGTGAACTTTTCAGCACTCTGCCACTGAGCACGGCATTTCTCTTGGTACTCAGAAGGAAAAGATGGCTTGGCCTCTTAGCAACAATTGTGCTGTATATCTTGGGCTCGTGTAAATAGTTCTACATGCTCAGAAAATGCATCTTATAATTTTTTCTCTCTAGGTGGGGATGAGATCGCGAAACCAAGGTGGAGAAAGCTCTCCTAATGGGCATTTCTCCAGTTCTAAGCCGATTATCAGGAAGGCAGAGAATGAAAACCTTCAGGAAGATGCCAAGAAAAAGAACAAATCCCATCGAAAGGAAGAGGAGGTCATGGTCTCGGGGACTGTAAAACGACACTTGACATCACCAGCACCCAGTGAACGAAAGAACAAGAAATCCATAGAGCTTTCTAAAGAGGACTTAATCCGGCTCCTCAGTATAATGGAAGGAGAGCTGCAGGTAAATCAGACGTTTTCTCTCTTGTATGACTCTTCGGTGTCTTTTCCTTGTTACACTCCTCTCTCAGGGTATGTCTGCACTTGGAATTTGTGCAGTGGAGTGCAGCCACAACAGTGCAAGAAGTAGGACAGGGCAGGCTAGCTGCTCCGAGCATGTGCCTTTAAGAGACTGAAGGCAGATAGGGAATCTAGCCCCTCTTGCTGCTCGTGCTGCCATGGCTACTCTATATTTTTAGCATACTTGTTCAATAAGAGCTAGTGCAAGAATGTCTCCTGCTGCTGTGCATCACATCCTTAACTCCAGAGATAGACGTACCCTGAGAGGCTTAGGTTTGAGTGGGTTGAGGTGATTAGTGGGCTGCAGAAGTCACTATTATGTACAGGTTCTTTGGATCCTTATTAGTGATTTGCAGATACTTAATTGGGCAGGGTTGCAAACTGGACAGAAGAGAAAGAGAAATACTAAGAGGCTAAAGAGATTAGGCATGTGGGCAGAAAACAATCAGCAATTCCGTTTGGAAAGATGCAAACAAGCAGAATGGGGAAAACAACACAGAATACAATTAGTCATTGCAAGAGAGAAACCTGGATATCAGTAATGGTGGAAAAGAACTGGAGGTGACAGTGGGAAATGCATAAAACAATTTAGCCTTTTATACTGCACTTGTGTGTATGTTTGTGAACCACAGCAACATTCTAAGAGCTATACCAGTTTTCCTGGCTGAGTTTACACATTTAGCTACTAATGGGATGGTGCAATAGAAGGGAAAATGGGATTTATTTTCATAGTGGCATCCCCTCACTGCATTCTCCTAATAGTATCCATGTGCCATTTAAATGAGGTCAGACGTTTTATTATCTCCAACCCCTTCTTTCCAGTGGACCACGATAACATGGAACTTTTTTGTGCCCTGCTTTTCCTGAAAGCCACATTCACTGGACTTTTCCTTTAATTTTGAAATGACTCGTTGCCTCCCCATTAACCCACTGTCAGGAAACAATTATGTTCTGAGTGATCAACCTCTAAGTTCAGTGTGAAACCTGAGTCACACCACCACTGCAAAAACATGAGGCCCAAGGTCATTACTGAACACTATTATTCCATGCGGTATTGCATCACCAAACCCTGGTGTTCTCATTGTTGCTTTCTTAATAGATACATATAAAAGAAAAAAATCTTGCCAGCAGGGAAGAAAAACCAGCACTTTTTTTTCATGCAGTGGCAGAAACAAAACTGTTCTCTTCTTTTCAACTTTAATTAGTCACATACAAAATGCACCTTCCAGAGGAATACAACCATAATTTTTAAATGACAAATGGAAATGAAGAGAATGAAATTCCACATGATTTAGTGTTACAAAAAGTTATGCTATTGTTTCTGGGCCAAAATTCCATTAACCATGTGGTCTATTAAAAATGGGAAAAAATCATCTTGGATGAGATTTCCAGCTATGTTTGAAAATATCAGCTTGTATGTGTTAATTCTTGCAAAAAAACCCAGTCATAAAGCTCGGCTACGTCTACACTACGAGTTTTCTCAGCAAAAAATATGCTAATGAGGGATTCATTTGCATGAGTCTCAATCTCATTTTCATATTTTCTGCCAATCCATTTTTGCGCTCGGGTTTTTGCACAAAAACAAGCAGTGTGGCTGTTTTCTTTTTGCACAAAAACCTCTTTTTCCTCAAGATCCTTATGCCCCAAAAAAGGAGGTTTACCAATCTTGCCAAAAAAGGGGTTTTTGTGCAAAAAGAAAATTGACACACTGTTTGTTTTTGTGCAAAAACCCCAGCGCAAAAATGGATTGGCAGAAAATATGAAAATGAGATTGAGACTCATGCAAATTAATCCCTTATTAGCATATTTTTTGCTGAGAAAACTTGTAGTGTGGACGTAGCCCTCTAGTGTTGAATGCAGTCTGATCTGGTCAATCAGTTAGCATATGTATGGTTTCCTGAAGCAGAAATCAGTTCAGTGGTTTGCATGTAGCACTGATGGGCAGGGCTGTCTAGACAGGGGTGCGGGGTCTGGAGCAACCCCCCCTCCTAATGCCCAGGTGTGGGGCTCAGGGCAGGTGTGGAGCCAGGGCAGGCTCTGCCTCTGCTTTACCCCCACTCCATCCCTGCTTCACCCCTTTCCCCAACCCCCTCACCTCCGCTATGCCCCTGCCATGCCCCTACTCTGCCCCTTTCTCCCTCCCCTGAGCTGAGATTACTTGGGGCCAGGTGGCAGCAGGTGTCAACCCCTCCCCCCCCACACACACACACACTTATCACAGCAGCGGGAGCAGAGCAGCTCTACAGCCTGCTCCGCTCTTCCACGTTTCCCTCCCAGCCCACTGTACTTCACTTTTCTGTGGTGGCTGGAAGCGGAGCTGCTCTAGCTCTCACACCAGTGAATGTGGGAAGGGGAGTGACTCCTGGTGCTGCCCTATGCAAGGCCCATCCATAGAATGGTTGAGGTGACTGCTGTGGGACCCCCCCAAAGTGTGGAACCTGGGGTAGCCACTCCAAATCATCCTATGAACGGGAGGGCTCTGCTGATGGGGGAGGGATGAAGTATGTTACCATTGTTAAGGCACAAGCCTTGTTGCAGGAGATTTAAGTCTCTTACAGCCTGATCCCAAGTGATTAATTTGTGACAGGGCTAGGTCAGGCAGTTCATAGCTCCAGCATCTCTGGGCTCCTGGCCAGCAGCCACCACTCTCTGGCTGCCCAGCTCTGAAGGCAGCAATGCTACCAGCAGCAATACAGAACTAAAGGTGGCAATAGCATACCATGCCATCCTTACTTTTGCACTGCTGCTGGCAAGCTAGGTGCCCAGCTAGCAGTGGCTGCTCTCCAGACACCCAGCTTGATCCCTGGCACCTTTTTCATTGCAGATTAAGCACTCCTGGCCCCTGCTCTCTTTCATGTAAGTTCCTGTGGACTTCCCTGGAGCACAGCTGGGTCTTCAATCTTTGCATCTCACTGAACATCGTGGGTACCGAAAGGTTAAAGGCCCATCCACCTGCCCATTATTCTCTATGGCTACTGAGCACAATCATTTGCTGAACTGCAGTAGCAGCCAAAGTCCTCAGTCAAGATTGTGATTGTGAAGCACTTTGAGACCCTCAGCAGGAAGGTGCTATTGAAGAGGAAAGTATTAATTATTAATCAGAACATTTTTAATATGACTTTAAACACCCATTTCAATGATTTACCCATTTGTGCTAAATGCACTGAACTGTCAATAGAGTGGGCAAGCCAAAGGAGCCTGGCTTGAGATCAGGATCTGCCTTGTAACCATAAATGAGCACAAGCCAGAGAAGAATAATGCCAGGGTGAATATCCTGGAATGACTCCCAGGCTGTCCCAGTGACCTACTCCACTGTATCACTTTACATATTTTCTTTTTCGGATCTGTATATGCACTGGCAGTGGCTTGACTAGTGCTTTGATTCATAGAGCCAAAGCAAACTCCGGGGTCAGCTTGGTCTTCAAACCTTCTGGATTGTCCACGTTACATTTCTTAGCCTGCTCTCTAGAACAAGTGGATCCTGTTAGCCGCAGCGTTCTCTGGTACCATGGTTAGATGCTTTATAAAGCATCTTTCCTCCTCAAGATATCAAGACAAGGTCCAGTACATGCAAAACAGGGTGGACACCCTTGTCTTGGGAAACCATGTAAATACCAGAAGAACAAATGTCATATGGGCAAATGTGACAAGGTTTTGTTGAGAGAATGACTGTAGGCTTTGCCTCTAGGATTAACCAATATTTTTGCAAAAGATGCCATAAAGTCTTTAATATCTATCAGGTCACAGATCCAACTTACCACACTTCTAAAAATTCAATGACCCTCAGTATTCTGATGAATTGCTCTTGGTACTGATAATGAAACCTTAATATGGGATGTGAATCCCTAACTTATGCTCCAGGGGGTGAATGCACTAACTGGCTAAATGGGCATCTCCTAACAGTGATATTTATAACTTTTTAAAAAATTACAATGATCTCCAGTAGCTCACCCGAGATTTAGTTCCTAGAGCCAAGGCAGGCACTTTGATATGTCTGTCCTCAAGTTGCCTAGCATGGCCATATCTACATACTGAGTTTACAGAAAAATAGGGTTTCATAAACTACTAAATTCACCAAGTGTCTAAACGTTCTGTAAGAAAGCAGGAGGGAAAAAATGCACATACAGACTTGCAGCAATTGAAGTTCTTCCCAGTATCCATGGGCAAGGGAGCTATAAAGATAGCCTCTCCAGGAGGGAATAAGAAATAAAAAAGCCCATGCCAAAAACTAATTTTAAAAGCCACACACAGCTTGATACAATAGTTATTATGCCTTAGTATCTTACTGCTTACAAAAAGCAAGCAGAGATTATGTAGTCTTTAACAATATGCCTCATGCCTAGGGGTAAGCAATTTGGAGGGGATGTTTCCCCTATAACAACATGGAAAAATGTCAGCAGGTTTTTAAAAATTGATTTAAAAAGAACCTGAACTACAAACAGACATGCAAAGAATAATATCCCTGTGCTTGACAGTTTCAGTGATTGCGGTGACACAAAAGAGAAAAGGCATAGATTGCCATTACAGAATAGCACCAGCATCAGGGCCTTTCCATCTAAGGTGTCATCCTATCTATGGTGCACAGACTTTAGTCAGATAAATATGCATGTTTGTACTGGCAAGAAAATATTCCCTCTATTCTTTCCAAACAGCAGCCATTAATCTACAGCAATACCCACCCCGATGTTAAACATTTCCTGATTGAGGCCTGAAAGGAAAAGGGAAGCAGCATGTACACATTTTACCAGCTTCCCTCCTATTTCAGTTAAAAAAACAATAATAAAATCTCATTTGGAAACACAGTACTCCCCTAGGAATAGTTAATTTTTTCAAGGAAAATCATTTATGAGCCAGATTTTTTGTCAGTTGGCTGACAGATGTAGGAAACTGTCTACTAAGCTTAAAATCTACACCTCACAGCAATTATAGAAGTACCTTTCATCTCAAACCTCTAGTTATATCCTCCGTGTTAGCATGATTCCGTAGTGTAGCACTGGTGTGTATATCAAACACAGCTCAGAGGTTACCAGTGACATTTGTCTCTTGTGCTCTTTAGATAGGCCCTGTCTACATAACCACTTTTGTCGGTATAATGTATATTTCTCAGGGGGAGTGAAGAAAACACTCCCAAGGGACATAATTTATCCCGACAGAAGTGCTGGTGTGGACAGCGCTATGGTGGTGGGAGTGTTTCTCTTGCTGGCATTGCCCATGGAGGTGGTTTTAATATGTCGACAAGAGTGTTCCCTTCTATCAGCAGAGAGCAGCTACACAAGCTATCTTACAGCAGCGCAGCTGTTTCAGGACAGCTGTGCTTCTCTACTGCCAATACACAACATCTACGCTCTCTAGTGTAGACATGGTCACAGTGGAAAATACTTCTTGAAGCCCTGAGTCTACAACCAGCTCTCTGTGGGTGCAGAGTGAGCCTGCACAGCTTACATGATCCATCTTAAAGTAATAATTTATGTTAAAATACCAGATACAAAGATCTCTGCGTGTTGTAGATTGTATACTGGGGAATGTGACTGTCCATATGATGGATGAAATGTAACTCTTAAAGCTCAGCGTGCATGAATTACAGTTTGCTGATGAGGGGCTGGGAGGGCAAAGGGTGCAGTTGTCCCAGGGCCCAGTGATTCTGAAGGGCCAGAGGCTCCTGGTTGGCATAGAAGCCATGGCAAGAGCCCTGGGTAGTGTGTTCCAGGAGGCACTAAGGGCTGGGTGGGGGAGTAGCATGAGTGCCAGGCGGTACTCAAGGGCTGGCTGCCCCCAACCCTGCTTTTTCCACATGAGGCCCCGCCCCTTACAAGAGCATAGACCACCCCTCCCCCCCAACCTGGCAAATCTGTCGCCCCCTCCCCTGGATGTAAATATTGCATGACAAATGGGCAGAGACCACCTACCGGAGTAACATCCTCTGCTTCAGGAATAAGACATAAGTGGCTCTACCCATATGTAAAGGAATCATTTTTCCTCATTCTTTAAAAAAAAGGTTTAATTTTACAATTAATTTTATTGCTCAAGGGCAGAGATGCTGGAACAGATTTTTACAGCGGTGTTGAGCTGTGCCCCCCTTCTTTACTCCTGCCCATGTCCTCCAGGAGCTGGGGCCAGGAGCAGGGTCATGTATCCAAGAGGGTGGCACATGCATAGGCATAAGGGGGCCCAAGCTGAGGGGAGGTGTGGAGCCCTGGGCATAGGGCCAGGAGTGGAGTCCCAGGCACATGGCCAGCAGCCCCAAATAACACCTGGGAATCATAGAATCATAGAACCACAGACCTGGAAGAGACCTTAGAAGGCCATCAAGTCCAGCCCCCTGCCCAAGGCAGGACCAATCCCAATTAAATCAAACCCAGTCAGGGCTTTGTCAAGCTGAGACTTAAACACTTCTAGGGATGGAGACTCCACTACTTCCCTAGGTAACCCATTCCAGTGCTTCACCACCCTCCTAGTGAAATAGTTTTTCCTAATATCCAACCTGGACCTCTCCCACCACAACTTGAGACCATTGTTCCTTGTTCTGCCATCCATCACTACTTTCTCCAGCCTCTTTGGAACCTCCCTTCAGGAAGGTGAAGGCTGCTATCAAATCCCCCCTCACTCTTCTCTTCTGCAGACTAAATAGACCCAACTCCCTCAGCCTTTCCTCGTAGGTCATATGCTCCAGCCCCCTAATCATTTCAGTTGCCCTCTGCTGGACCCTCTCCAATGTGTCCACATCCTTTTTGTAGTGGGGGGGGGGGAGAACTGGACACAATACTCCAGATGTGGCCTCACTAGACCTGAGTAAAGAGGAATAATCACATCTCTGGATTGACTGGCAATTCTCCTCTTAATGCAACCTAATATGCCACTAGCCTTCTTGGCTACAAGGGCACACTGTTGACTCATGTCCAGCTTCTCATCCATTGTAATCCCCAGGTCCTTTTCTACAGAACTGCTACTTAGCCATTCAGTCCCCAGCCTGTAACAATGCTTGGGATTCTTCCATCCCAAGTGCAGGACTCTACACTTGTCCTTGTTGAATCTCATCAGATTTCTTGTGGCCCAATCCTCCAATTTGTCTAAGTCACTCTGGACTCTATCCCTGCCCTCTAGTGTATCTACCTCTCCCTCTAGCTTAGTGTCATCCTCAAACTTGCTGAGGGTGCAATCCCTCCCCTCATCCAGGTCATTAATAAAGATGTTGAACAAAACCGGTCCCACAACCAAACCTTGGGGGACTCTGCTAGAAACCGACTGCCATCCTGACATTGAGCCATTGATCACTACCCACTGGGCCCGACCTTCCAGTCAGCTTTCTATCCATCTTACTCTCCATTTATCCAATCCACATTCCTTTAGCTTGCTGGCAAGAATATTGTGGGAAACCATATCAAAAGCCTTGCTAAAGTCAAGGTATATCACATCCACTGGCTTCCCCATATCCACAGAGTGAGTTACCTCATCATAGAAGCTAATCAGATTGGTCAGGCATGACTTGCCCTTCATGAATCCATGCTGACTATTCTTGGTCACCTTCCCCTCTTCCAAGTGCTTCAAAATGGATTCCTTGAGGATCCCCTCCATGATTTTTCCAGGGACTGAGGAAGGACTGACTGGCCTATAATTCCTTGGATCGTCCTTCTTCCCTTTCTTAAAAGATGGGCACTACAGTTGCCTTTTTCCAGTCAACCGGGATCTTTCCTGATCTCCACGACTTTTCAAAGATAATGGCCAAAGGCTCCTCAATGACATTTGCCAACTCCCTCACTACCCTTGGATGTATTAAGTCCGGACCCATGGATTTATGTACGTTTAGCTTTTCTAAATAGTTCCTAGTCTGTTCTTTACCCACTGAGGGCTGTGCACCTTCATCCCATATTGCATCACTTAGTGCATTAGTCTAGGAGCTGACTTTGTCCGTGAAGACAGAGGCAAAGAAAGCATGAAGTACTTCAGCTCTCCCCACATCATCTGTCACTAGGTTACCACCCTCATCCAGTAGGAGCCCCACACCCTCTCTGATCACCTTCTTCTTGCTAACATGCCTGTAGAGACCTTTCTTGTTATCCTTCACAAGATCCCTTGCGAGTTGCAATTCCAATTGCACATTCGCTTTCCTGATAACTCCCCTGTATTCTCGAGCTATACATTTATACCCCTCCCATGTCATCTGTCCAAGTTTCCACTTTTTGTAACCTCCCTTTTTGTGCTTAAGTTCACCAAGGATTTCCCCGGTAAGCCAATCCAGTCTCCTACCATATTTGCTTCTCTTGCTACGCATTGGAATGGTTTCTTTCTGTGCCTTTAATAAGGCTTCTTTAAAATACTGCCAGCTCTCCTGGGCTCCTTTCCCCTTCATGTTAGCATCCCGGGGGTTTCTGCCCATCAGGTCTCTGAGGGAGTCGAAGTCTGCTTTTCTGAAATTCAAGAAGTGTATTTTACTACTCTTTTCTTCCGTTGGTCAGGATCCTGAAATGTACCATCTCATGATCACTGCTTCCCAGGTTGTCACCCACCTCTATTTCCCCTATTAGTTCCTCCCTGTTTGTGAGCAGCAGGCCAAGCTGCTCACAGCCTTTGGTCGGATCCTGCAGCACTTGTACCAAGAAGTTATCCCCAACATTCTCCACAAACTTCCTGGATTGTCTATGTACTGCCGTATTGGTCTCCCAACAGATGCCAGGGTGATTAAAGTCCCCCATGAGAACCAGGGCCTGCAATCTGGACACTTCTCTCAGTTGTCCGAAGAAAGCGTCGTCTACCTCATCCACCTGATTTGGCAGCCTGTAGCAGACACCAACCACAACATCACTGCTGTTGCTTACACCTCTAAACTTGACCCATAGTCACTCAACAGGCTTTTCTCCCTCTATATACTGGAGTTCTGAGCAATCATAGTGCTCTCTTACATACAATGCAACTCCTCCTCCTTTTCTCCCCTGCCTGTTCTTCCTGAACAGTTTATACACTTCCATGACAGCGCTCCAGTCATGTGAGTCATCCCACCAAGTCTCTGTTATCCCAATCAAATCGTAGTTCTTGGACTGGGCCAGGGCCTCCAATTCTTCCTGTTTGTTACCCAGGCTTCTTGCATTGGTGTACAAATGCATTAGATAACTAGTTGATCGCCCTAACCTCTGCATTCGAATCAGGGTAGGGCGATCAACTAGTTATCTAAGGCATTTGTCCACCTTTGTTGCTCATTCCTTTTTGCATTTCTTTCCAGGATCCGACCTCCCCACTCCCCTCAGTGTTTTGGTCACCGTCCCCCAACAAACCTAGTTTAAAGCCCTCCTCACTAGGTTTGCAAGCCTGCCCGCGAAGATGCTCCTTCCTCTCTTTGTTAGGTGGATCCCATCTCTTCCCAACAATCCTTGTGCCTGGAACAGAGTCCCATGGTCGAAGAAACCAAAGCCCTCTCTGCGACACCACCTGCGCAACCACGCATTTACTTCCTCAATTCGACGATCCCTACCCAGTCCTTTCCCTTCAACAGGGAGGATGGACGAGAACACCACTTGCTCTCTGAATTCTTTGATCCTTCTTCCCAACTCTACGTAATCCTCAGTAACCCGCTCAGGGTCATTCTTGGCCGTATTGTTAGTTCCCACATGGAGAAGCAGGAAGGGGTAGCTGCAGCATTCTTTCCATGCTGATGAAAGGTGCCAGATGGAGAGCCCTGAAAAAATGGATTTCTTCATTTCTCTTAAGAGCAATAGGCCCAGCACAATCAATGGCCATGCACATTTTCACCATAGCATCATGGCCCAGCCTGGAGAGACCACTTCTTGGTATGTCCAGTCAGTCAGTGAGCTCTCTGGATAGAGTGCTGATATGAGTCTAATTTGTAATGTGGAACAACCCCTGTGCACTTGGACCTGGACTCAGGCTATCAGTTCATCCTATATGTAAGTAACAGTTTTAACTTAGAAACCTCTAGATGCTTTGGGCCTAACTGTCTGAGGGATTGCATCTCATCCTGTGTTATACTGTATCAGTTGTATACATTCCAGGTGCTTGAGCTTTTATTTCCAGCAATAAAAAAGAGGGTGCTGATAGCAGGGCAGTCTCCATTGAAGTCCTTGACTTATGTCTTGGCTACATTGTGATTTTTCCCTAATCACAGACCCCCACTGCTCAGCCGTTGATGTAGCTGCCCTAGCATAGGTCCCTACAACTAACAGGTAAAGCCACTAACTGAACCTGTGGCACTTAGCTTTGCTTGAACCTGGAATAACTTGTTGGTATAATTTGTAGTTCTCCTGGTCTCTGTTAAGGGTTTGCTCTGTTGTAGCTGTCTTCACATCTGATAAAATGGGTCTTGCCCACAAAATCTTATGCCCAAATAAACCTGTGAGTCTTTAAGATGCCACAGGACTCCTTGTTGTTTTTGTGGATACAGATCAACATGGCTACCCCTCTAATATTCTGCAGTAGGTATTAGAAATCCCCCATTTAGGCAAAGCAGTAAGGAACACACTTCTCTCTCTGACAGAAGCGGGACTTGTTGAATTTGGGGCATGCAGCAGAATTCAACAATCTATTGTCTTGAGCATGTCAGTGAGAGGTATATTGGCATTGAGTCATCTTATTCTTCCTTGCCTCTGGTGATAGAGAGCCTTCCCTGTGGTAGATGGGTTCAAGCTTCCTAATACTACCAACCAGTCAGCCACTCTCAAGTGCTTTCCTTTGGGCTATACCATCCCTGTCTTTGCCCGGAACAACAGACGCATCCTGATGTCCAAGTTCCTTTGAATTGTTCCCCTGTGACCTCCAGCTACTCATTGAAATTCTAGGTCCTCTGCTCCCAAGAGAGCAGCATACCCCAGTTTACTAGTTTTGCCTTAAATTGCTGCTCCTGTGTAATGCATAAAGCTTATAATAAAACAAAACAAAGAAAGAGGTTTCACTAGAAAAAAAGCGAGAGTGATGGAAATAAATGGTTACAGTAAAAAATAAAACCAGGGCCTACACTTATTGATAGTAAAATTTCTCCCCTTTAATCCCCATCCTCCCTCTTCAAAGTTCAGTCTGTTGCAGAGCTGGCTTACTTCATGGGAGCCTGGATCCCATCTTTCATGACACACTCCCAGCCAGCAACAAACATGTCTCCTCAGTGAATGGATGCATAGTGTGTTCCTCTACCCTGTGATAAACTGCATTAGTCTTTTGGTTATTTTCATAGAACGTACATTCCCCTGTCTGCTGTAATGTTCCCTTTTTACCTCCAAGTGGTTTCAACTGTTTGCAGTTGTCTTCCATGTTTTTTTCATTTAATAATTGTTCTGGGATGGGGCAAGGGTGACAAATGAACCTGGCTATGCCTTGGCTGACTACAGGCCTGCAAACGTGCAGGCGGGTGTCCAGGAGAGAGGCAAAGGGGGAAGTTGCCCCAGGGCCCAGTGATTCACATGGGCCTGGGGCTCTCGGCGGTTGCTACTGTGGCTGGAGCCCTGGGCCCTTTAAATCACCGCTGGAACAACATTCTACTTGCTCTGCACAGCTCTGAGGGCTGGGGGAGCTCAGCACTGAAATCGGTGTGGTGCTGAGAGCTGGCTGCCCCAGCCCTGCCCCTTCCACCTGAGGCTCTTCCTCTTTGGGGCACGGAGCAGCCTTCCCTCCCCCCATCTTGCTTGAGGGCCTGTGGAAGTTGTCGGTCCCCCTGGCTGGCTACATCACTGGCCAAACAGGAAAGGATGATAACTCCATCCCACTTCAATGGGTCATCACTGAGACACATGAGTCCTGTTGACTAACTTTTACTTTAAGACCATAAGGCATAAGCTTGAATATAGACCCATTATTCATTAAATATTATCTGTACATTTCTCACACTGATAAGTTACAACTTTATATGCTACCCTTCATGGATAAATACCATGAGAGTGGTGTATTGAGTGTAGTGATATTCTCTGGTCTGAAATAGGGTCTGCTTGTAAATAACAGTTAACTTTTTCCCACTGACACCAGTAGGCCTCTGTATCAGATATGCTGAAGGCTTTCAGGGTTACTTATTGTTCTGTTTGTTAAAGTCCTTGGGAGAGATTTAGGTAGTTATAGCCCCAGAAAGAAATGACCTCCAGGAGATGTAGGGAAATCCTCTATACTTACAAATTCAAGTGGTGTGTACATGTATGTATGTAGTCCATACTCTAACACTGTGTATAGGTGGTTTACTGAATGTAGCATTTTGCCATTCGTCTTACTAATAAATAAGATTTGTAAATTATTACAGTCTTTTCTTGCTCTTTCCTTTTCCCCTTTTTCTTTCCTTCCATTGTAGATTAATTTATTCCAGTCTACTCTATCCTCTACATTTCTCTCTCTGTCAGGATCTGACATGCACTCTTTCCTTACCTTTCCTCTCTCTTTTTCCTTCTTTGAGAAGGACAAACATAGCACCTACATTTAAAAATTGGAACAAAGAGGAACTGGAAATTATAGATCAGTCAACCTAACTTTGATACTTAGAAAGATACTGGAACAATTTTTTAAGCAATAGGCTTGTAACCACCTAGAACCGTGGTCACCAACCCGTTGATCCTGCTCCAGGATCCATTGGCACCTTGTCCCCTGCTCTGGCACCCACTGGCACCCTGTCCCCTGCCCCAGCACCAGCACCCATAAGCACTCTGTCCTCTGCCCCAGAATCCTGTCCCCTGTCCCCACCAGCACAGTTGGGGCAACATTAGTAAGGCTTGAGGGGTTTGGAGGGGTTGTGTTTTTGTATTTCACTTGTGTGGCCCCGACTGACTTTTTTGTGGGTCAGTGACCCCTGACTCAAAACAGGTTCCCTGCCCCTCTCATAAATAAAGACAATGCTGAAATCTTTTGTGTTTGACATAATATTTTATTTAAAAATGAAGCCTGGCCAACAAGCCCCAATTGGGGCCAAGCCCTCATCTGGCCACAGCATCATAACATTCCTGTACCCCCACCCCAACCCCAAATCTGAGCCTATCATATACTGGAACCCCCCTGTCCTGAGCCTCTCACATCCCCAAACTCCTGCACCCCCACATCCTCAGTCTTCTGCCACAACACACTTGCACCATTCACACACTGCAAATCTGTATCCTGAGCCCATCATACTCCCAACCTCCCTGCCCTGAGCCCCTCACACACCCCAACCCAAACTCCTGCACCTTCACATCCACAAGCCTGTGGCTTGCTCAGCACCCCAACCCTCTACCTGAGCCCAACACTCCCCAGCCTGGAGCCCCCTCCCTGAGCCAGCACCCCCTTCTCCACATCCTCCTGCATCCAAATTCCCTCCCAGAGCTTGCACCTCTCACCCCTTCCCACACCCAAATCCCTCATTCCCACCCCAGAGCCCGCACCTCCTGTCTCAACCTAGTGAGGCTAGGCTGCAGGAGTTTTTCTGGCAAACATGCTCTTTTGGCAGCCGCTGTATTCCTCGTTCCCCAAGGAATGAGGGGGCTTCCAAAAGAAGGGGGTTTTCTACATTTGGCCCAGTCTAGATGGGCCAAATGTCAGAGAAATTTCTTCCAACAGAAGGATCGAAAAAAAGCGGCAGTGTAGCCATACCCTGAGAGTGTATAAGGGCCAGGAATAGCGAGTGATGGAGAGAAGGGAAACAGAGAGGGTGGGGCCTCAAGGAAGGGGTGGGGTCTTGGGGAAGGGATGGGGTAGAACTTGGCTTGTCCTGACATTTAAAAAGTGACCTTGGGTGTAAAAAGGTTGGAAACCACTGACCTAGAAGATAATAGGACTATAAGTAATAGCAAACATGGATTTATCAAGGACAAATCAAGGCAAAGGAACCTAATTTCTTTCTTTGGCAGGGTTACTATAATGGATAAGAGGGAAGCTATACACTGTTTTAGTAAGTCTTTTGACACAGTCCCATGTGACATTCTCATAAGCAAACTAGGGTAGTGCAGTATGCATCAAATTACTGTAAGGTGGTTGCAGACTTGGTTGAGATCCAGAACCTTAGAGCTAGGTCACGAAAACCCTAGGATGAAGTGAGGTAAAGAACCATGGAGAGCATTGGCTGTGTCACGGGGATGGACAAAAGCAACCAGCATGCTGTGTGGTCAAACTCTCCATTGAAGCTTGAAGGATGCACAACCTGACTCTAGCTGGCATTACCCATGTGGCTGCTTCAGAAATTCATGGATTTGCAAGTTTGAGCCAAAGCTGGGAACTTCACTGTCTGATGCCTAGTGCAGTGCTCTCACATGTGGGAAGTGCAATGGTCTTATATTAACAGGTGTGTCAGATGTAAGACACAGGAGGCAACTGTCCTGCTTTGCAAGGTGCTGGTGAGGCCTCAGCTGGAGAGATTCTATGATTCTACATAGCACCTTATCATAGAGTTAGAAGAGACCTCAGGAGGTCATCAAGTTCAACTCCCTGCCCAACGCAGGGCCAACCCCAACTAAATCATCCCAGTCAGGGCTTTGTCAAGCTGGGACTTCAAAACCTCTTAAAATGGAGATTCCACCACCTCCCTAAGTAACCCATTCCAGTGCTTCACTACCCTCCTACCTTCGTAGGCAGTAGGAGGCCCTTATTCAGCTTTTTTGTTGTGATGTTCCACAGTGGTCCACTTAGTTTTGATATTTCTTCTAGCTGAGGAGGAGAGCCACTTTTCCTCTCTAGGTTCACAAGTTCAGAACATGCATTTTTACAGTTATAAACATATATTATCCTATTACAGCATGTAATACAGACATTACAAATAAGATTAATGCATTCAACAACTTGCAAGCATTTTAATAGTCTAGTTCAAGTTCAACACCCATCTTGAACAATATTAACATACCGGTGAGTTGGTCTGGTTTCCAGCTACAAATTTGTTCATGGTCAGCTGACACCTATACCTTTGGCAAGATCTGACACTTGGTTTACCAGTGTCACATATTTCTTTGGAAACATCCCTAACCTTCTCTTCTTAGCCTTTCAGTATTGGACAGTCAGGCACCACCATTCCTAAATTCCTAAAATTATAATTATAAAATTATAGTATTGTTCCCAGAGGAATCAATGGCTGAATTTCCATTGGCTTCCCCGGGAGCAGATTATGATCCACGTGCCTTTTTTTCCCCCATAATAACCTTTAGAAGTTAATGATAAAAGGTTTTTCTGACCAGCTGAAATCAGAAGATATATTCCCCTTTAGTTAATAGGGAGTTGTGTAGTAATGCTGGTTGTCTAATTTCCCATGTATTTCACTGAAGGTTCATTCTTTACTGAGGTGACATGTCAAACTCTCTTGTTGCACACAGAAATTTATAGTCACTCCAAGCTCTAAAATATTTGGGATTCTTAAAGCTAATTTGCAGGGAACATATGTATTGCAGGTCACATTGCAGGCCAGCACTGAGTCATCACTCATTAATTAATGTTGGAGTTTGTGGCTTGGAGTCTGGTTTTATTGGCTTAACTCTCCTAATGGTGTATTTATTAAGTTTGTGTCTCCTGCTCCTCAGTGGAGGAGCAGATAATCTCTTGAAATCAAACCTGATATTTTTCCTTCCAAAAATTCATTTTAATAACAACAGTTATAAGCTTTCAACCCATTACTGTGGGAAACTGAACTCTGAGAGAAAGTCTCTTGTATCTAGGGTTTCAGGCTCCACCTATTGGTTGATTTAAATGAGAGAAATGTAACATTTTCACATTGTTGGCTATTCCGATGTGCCTGTGTTTTGCCATATCTTTCATAGCTTACTGGCTTTGACGTCAAGATTCTGCATGATGTTCAAAACATAAAGTCAGTCTGATTTATTTTAGTGGTTGTATACAAGAAACAGCAATGCCAAACTGTCACCCAGAATGAAGAATCACTGTTAAACTGTTCAAGGGTATACCTTTCTCTAAACATAGCCACCTAGGTTTGCAGATGAAATATTTTTGAGTCCTGGAAATGGGAGATTCTTTTTCTCAGAAAATTTAGCATGATTTCCACCCTACTCTTCACCCCCTTCCAAAAAAACCAATAAAGTATCCTTAGACCAAACATGCGTAGACTGGATTTGGATTATCAGTCCCCTCTGCATCTGAGTCACAGATAGATGTTCAGATTTATAATGGAAAACTATTGCCTTGAGGGCTGAAAAGATAAATTATAGCGAGATATGAAATGTGTCAAATTTCAGATGCCATTGGGGCATATGATGGGAGGAGCACATTTTTTAGATAACTTCCATTAACATGGTCTTAAATAGTTGGTTAAGCTGTATCTTCTACAGTGAAGCCCTAGTTTTACTGCAGCAGTAAATGAAAGTTCATCAGTGGTGTACAGAACAATGAAAATCTGCTTGTTGAAGCCAAGGAAACACTTGAACAAGGTAGAGTTCTGTATGCAGGTAACTACTAACACCACATACTAACACACATTTCTGTTTGTGTGGGTCATGCTCTGGGTTAAGCTGGGATTGCACATGGTACAGCAACAGGGTTTCATCTGCAGTTCATGCTGGGGCACTGAGGCACCAGAGTGCCCCTTGTCTTCTCCTGCTGCATCCCCTGCAAGCTGAATGATAATGGACTCTCTCTAGGCAAACACTATAATGAGATGCAAGGTGTGTTTGTATTTCTGTCATTGTCTTCCCTGCTCATTCCTAGTGGGGCTCCAATAGGCAAATGAACTAAAAAAAAGGGCAATGGAGGAAAGATTACACTGAGGTGACAATGCCATCACTTTCAAGTGAGCTGATTACAATGTTTATGGGCTTTTCTGTGGTTTTTTTATAGCCATAGTATCTCAGCATGTTACATTTTATTAGCTCTTTTTGGCCCTGACTTTACATTTTGATAGCTTTTTGAGCCACAATGGGGTAAGAATAAAAATCCAAGATATTGCAGGTTGTTTCAGCTATAAAAGGAAGAGATTGGTGGAGTCAGGTATCTTTGATCACATCTTGTTCATCTATAAGGAATATACAAAGTCCTGTTTCCCTGAACACAGGAGGAACCAGTAAACAGGAGATAGTTGACAGAGACTCCTGGGGAAAAGGGCCCCTGTTCTTTGCATACAGCTTTCACTTCAGAACTGATAAACTCACTACACCAAACATGTCTTACAGGCTATTTATCCATACGAGTAGCATGTAAGGTATCTACAGAAATCTCATGACTTGTCAAGATTCAAAGTCATTATGGGAGGTATAGATGTGTAATATTTAATGAAAAATATATTTATATTGAGAGTGTACTTCATGGACTTGGAGTAGCAAAGAATCAGTCCCAGGGAATAATATATCTCTGTGATGACCCATTCAAGCAGGTGGAAATTGTCACCCTATCCTATTCAGTCGGTGACCCACTGCCAGCCTCAGTTGTTTAGCCTTGCTCAATATCAAGTGAAACCACCAGCCACAATTATATTTCCTGGCTGAGGGAGAGGAGGAGGCTGCTGTAAGGTGTTAAACTTTCTTATAGCTGTTATCTTAAGGGTGATGGTTTTACCCATCTTCCTCAGTGATACTTCACTCAATCCACAAATAATGCATTAACAAAGAAAAGCTCATAATATCCCCAGGAGGGAAGGAAGTATTGTCATCCCCATTATGCATGCCAGAGGATGCTGTGAAGGCCAGGACTTTAACAGGGTTCAAAAAAGAACTAGATAAATTCATGGAGAGTAGGTTCTTCAATGGCTATTAGCCAGGATGGGTAAGAACAGTAGCCTCTGTTTGTCAGAGACTGAGAATGGGTGACACAGTGGGATCACTTGATGATTCCCTGTTCTGTTCATTCCCTCTGTGGGCACCTGGCATTGGCCACTGTCAGAAGACAGGATACTAGGCTAGATGGACCTTTGATCTGACCCAGTATGGCCATTCTTATGTTCTTATACAGACTGAGAAGTGAAGTACAGAGATATTAATGATTTGTGCCAAGGTATTAAAAGAAGTCTGTGGCAACCATAAGTAGAACCCAGATTTCCTGTCCAGAGTGTGGAGCACAATGCCTGGGGCGAGAGGAATGAAAAGAGGAGCTAATATCACAATTCCATCAACTTTTTTCTTCCTTTCTTAATTAGGTACCAGCTAGTCATGAAGTGACAGGCCTGAATTTCATTTACACTCTGGTTGTTTTACACTCCTCTCATACAGCAGTGCAAAAAGGCTTTAAAATGAGTATAATTTACTCCAACTTTAATGGCTTTTACATTACCGGAGTGGCATAAAATCATGTAAATCAGAATTAGATGCAGTAAAACAGATACCTAAACTTTTTAGTGATTTCAAGAACCTTCTTTGTTGTATTGCTGGCTATTGACAGGAAGACATTAGCCCTGGTGAGAAAGCTTGATCCCCTCTTTTTGGTTCAGGGAAACTTATTTTCTTTCAAGAGGTTGGCTGTTGAGGAGAGTGTTATTGAACAGATGTTAAAAAACTGGAAAGGGTTCAGAAAAGAGCTATGAGAATGAGGCAGGGGCTGGAAAACTTGCCTATTTAGCTTATCAAAGGGAAGGTTAAAATGTGACTTGAGCACCATCTACAAATAGTAGCGTGGGGAACAGATTTGATTGAAGGGGGCTCTTTAAGCTAATACACACTTTCTTTTGTGCCCCTCTTACCATGTGTCCAAGCTCCCCCCGCCCCCAACCTGCAGGCTCTGGGAGCTGAGAGCTGGGCCAGGATGGTGGCCAAGCCATGGCCAGTGGTTGAATTGTGGCCTGGAGCAATGGCTGGGAGCTGGGCCAGGGGACAGTTGTGGCCAGAGGCTGAGGCCAGGGCTGATGGCCGTGCTGCAGCCAGAAGCAAGAGCTGAGGCATGGCCAGGAGTCGGGGCTGAGCTACAGCCAGGAGTGGGAGATGGGGGTGGAGGCAGCAGTCAGGAGTGGAGCTGGGGACTTAGGGCTAGAGCCAGTGGGGCTAGGTGGCATTCCCTCCTCATGAAGTCTGGGCCAGGCCTCATTGCACCTCCCTCAGACTTTCCTCTGCATCCCCTAGAGGGTGTGCACTACAGTTGGGGCAGGGCTGCTGACAAGGGGGGACAACAAAGAGGCAGTTGCCCCAGGGCCCAAGGGCCTCTAGCCCAACCTCTTCTGTCCAAGGCCCTGCCTCTTCCAGGGATCCAGAGCTGAGCCTTCCCTTAGGTCTGGTCTACCCCAAAGAGGAAGGTCAACTTACGATATGCAACTCCAGCTATGTAAATTATATAGCTGGAGTTGATGCATCTTAAATCACAGTCCACACAGCAGGAGGTCAATGGGAGCAACACTCCTGTCAGCTTCCCTTACTCCTTGTGAAGAGCAGGAGTACTGCACCAACAGGAGCACCCTCTTAGTGCGAATTAGTGGGGCTTTACTAGACCCATTAAATAGAACCCTGCAAGATTGACTGTAGCAGCTTCGATCTTCTGCATAGTGTAGACATGGCCATATTGCCTAGGGCCCAGAGAAGTCAGTCACCAGCCCTGATCTACACCTGATCTACCCATTGATCTAATGGGCAATGGCATAACAAGAGTATGTGGTTGGAAGCCAATGCTAAAACACATTGGCTGTGTCTATACTGGCGCGATCTTGCACCAGAGCTCTGCAAATAAGGCTCAGCGTGGAATATCGCCGAGCCTCATTTGCATAATTAATGAGCCGCCATTTTGCGGAAGAGGCTCTTGCACAAGACGGAGCTGTCTACACTGCCCCTTCTTGCACAAGAAAAACCCTCTTGAGCAAAGCCGTTATGCCTGAAAATAATCAAGTGCTGCAAAATCTATCACATCTAGTTTTTAAACCAAGACTGAGTATCTTGCAAAAAGTTTTGTTTTAGCTTAACCAAGAGTTTGATGGGCTGGGTGCAGGAATTCCTGCATCAGATTCTATTGGACGTGAGCTACAGGTGGTCAGATTAGATGGTCATAACAGACTGATCTATGCTTAAAAATGGTTTTAAGTTTTTAACGTACCTTTAACAAAGGTATTTCTGCTTTATACAAAGTTACCTTTTATAGGTTGAAGAAAATTGTATAAACTTTGATTATCTACTACCATGACTTAATGCAAATCAGAGCATCGATATAAATACCAAAAAATTCTGACTAGCTTCCTGTCTGCTGGAAGGAGTATAAAATCTAAAATTGTACTGTTAAGACTGAAATCAGCAAACACATTGTTTGCAGAAATCCAGAACAACCTGGAAATGTGGATGAGTCTTTTTATGCAACTGTGAGTGTTTCTTCCGTATGTACGATCTACAGGTTGTTCAAAAAAATGTTCTTGTTAGTTGGTGCTGTTCAGTTTGTGGCCTCTACTTTTTTTGGGTACAAGTCATGTGTACAATGTTTTTATATGGCTAACTTTGGCTAAGATATCATTTATGTAGCTGGATATAGTATCCCCCAAAACAGCAGGGTTAGCCATTAGGAAGTATTCCTGAAGCGTGTAAGACCTATCCCAACATGCTTTCATTTGTGTACATAATCTACAGTAACCTTTCGAATTTGCTTCTCTGCTGCCAAAGATCATGAAACTGTAAGTCTGCACCCTGCAGCAACCTACCAGTTTTTTGTTAAGACAGAGCAATGCTCCTCTTCAATGTCAACAGACAAGAAATTACACTGCAGCCTTTTAAAAGTCAGAAAACATCAAGCAGTGTGGAGTTAATACTTCTAGGGGCCTTGCCATGGGAATTTGCTGGCCCTAGCCCAGACTACAGATAATTAATTATGTCAGTGAAAGGCTCTGGTGGCCTGTTCTCTTCAGAGAAAAGTGACATCATCTATGGAGCTCTTCTCTGGCAATAAAGCAGAACAAAGCTGTGTGGGCAGGAAATAACAGACAGATGTCTTCTAGTGCTCATTTGATCTGTTTCAAAGCTCTCTGTAATAAGTAATATATTGCTCAGTGCTTTTCCTTCACAGCTTTGTCATCTTTAGCTAGGACTTTTTTTAACTAAGAGACCAGATTCATCTGTGATGTAACTCCACTGGGGTCACTTCAGTGAAGTTTATACGGGGGATGAGTTGGCGCAACATATGTCTCCTCTGCACACTGATTTTAATAGGGCTTTCTGTATTATCATAGTAAGAGCCTCAGAGCAACATGCAGTTCATGGTAATTGATAACACACTGACAGCATCATTATATTAATGTAAGGTAAAAGTTATGCACACTGTGGGCAGGACAACACTATTCAGTTCCATTTTCCCAGCAATTCTAGAAATACCTTGCTTTTTAAAAAAAATTCACTGAACTGTTCAACAAAGTCTGAAAGTCAAGTTTTCATTGCTGAAATCACACACTTCCTTAAACTGCAAACTGTAAGACACATAAATAAACCTGGGTGAATAGACGTAAAAAATTCATTCAAGGGAGCTGCACACCGCCAAGCAGTATGGAAGTTAGCTCAGGTGAAAAGCAGTTTTTGTGTACAATAAAAAAAAAAGATTTCTTTAATCCTAGGAAGACCATGCATTTGTTTCTGGAGGAAAAAAAAGAGAGCATCTTTTCATGCTTGGAATTATTATACATGTGAGAAGAACCTGCATCAGAGGTTTTATGCAGGAGTGAGAACTATTTCTCAAATTTTTGGCAAAAAAGTATTGCAATGTGCAGTGGTGCTCAGTGACAAGATCCAGCTTTGAAGCAGCCTATGCAATAGATCTTGTTCATAGTAAATATTTGATCCCAACAACACATGTCTAGCTTGTCTGTCACCAGGGCCATTGGTTCTCCCCAGCTCCAAAGCATGCTGCTCTGCCCAGCCACAGTCCAGGTTTATTTTCATAGCAGAGGTAAACAAACAGAACACAGTCTTAACTCAGTCCTGAGACCCAGGCTTCAGAGTCACCCATCCTCAGGGATGTCTGCTGGTACTCCAGTTCCTGGCAGCCTCCTAGCACTCCTTTAGCCCTTGCTCCAGAGACCTGCCAGAGGTGCTAGCTCTATTCCACTGGGGCTTTTCCTCTCCAGGGCTCAGCCTATTTCAGTTCTTCGTCCTGCCATCTGCCCACTAGCAGCTCTTCAGGGTATGCCTACACAGCAAAGAATAATCCATGACTAGCCAGCTTTGGCTACAGGGCTGTTTCACTACTCTGTAAACTTCCAGGCTTGTACTGGAACCTAGGCTCTAGAACCCTGCATATAGAAGAGCTGGAGCCTGGCACTCTACACAGGAGGAAAATGACATTTCCCACCTTGCTGTGGGTTTTCCTTGCTATATAGACCTATCCTGAGAGACCCAGGGGTAGCCCAGCCTTCTTTAATAAGCTAAATTGGCCTCAGTTGTTCCACTCCAGGGGCTCTAGGCTCAGTCTGTCCACAAAGCCCAGTTATCCTGTGACAAAGTCATGATAAGAGTACACAGAGGCTATGTCTACACTCGCGGTTTCTTGCGCAAGTACGGCCATTCTTGCGCAAGAATCTGCAGAGTGTCTACGCTGCCTGCCCGCTCTTGTGCAAGAAAATTTACAGTACGGCGTGGTAAGAGAGGGCTCCTTGCGCAAGAGCTACACTCTTTTTTAACAGGTGTAAGCCCTCTTGCGCAGGAGCTCTTGCGCAAGAGGGCAGTGTGGACGCTTGGCAGGGGTTTCTTGTGCAAGAAAGCCCTATGGCTAAAATGGCCATCAGAGCTTTCTTGCGCAAGAGAGTGTCCACACTGCCATGGGCGCTCTTGCGCAAAAGCACAGCTCGCACATGGCAGTGTGAACGTTTTCTTGCGCAAGTCTTCTTGCACAAGAACACTTGCGCAAGATGTGCTTGCGCAAGAAGCCGCCAGTGTAGACATACCCAGAGATACTTTGAGGAGGTAGGATAATAGTAGAAGTCTAAAGGTATGTCTACACTAGGAAATTATTTTGAAATTACTAAAATCAACTTAACTCTTGATTTAACAAAATCAAAATAGCGTGTCCACACTATGGGGAAGCCTCGAAATGAGTCTGAGGAAGACTGTTAATGTGGATGCAGTACCTTGACTTACAACCACAGGAAGCACTGGGGAGTAATTAGTTTGAATTACTCTGGGGAGTACTAATTTCAAAATAGCAGCACCAGAGCATCCACACTAACACTGTTTCAAAATAACAATGTTGAAATTAGCATTATTCCCTGAGGAAAGCAGGATTAGAGATTTCAAAATGAGCAGCCTGTTATTTTGAACTAATGGGCTTGGTAGCACACTACAAAGTGTGTGGATGCTCCATAAAGGGGCAGTTTAATATTAGATGGTTCAAAGGAGCCACAACTTAATATCTTGGTAGTGGCCAATTTTTATTTCTTTTTTCTTTTTATACTACAAAATGTAGGAAGCTTTTTGTTTTAATAGTCTATTAAGAGTCTAACAAGAGAAAGGGAGTTATAAAATCTATCATTTGGATTTTTGTTAGGAGGGTTACACTGATGTATGTGTTTGCTTATAATATGCTCTGGCACACTAGGACTACAGCTGCCTGAAGAAGTCATCTGCATTAATTTTGTCTGGATGACCCATTACTATACACATGTATGACTTGAACTGTCTAATTGGAATCTTCAAAAACAAAAGGTCCCTTCCATCTCTGCATTGACATATCACCCAGCATGTCCCAGATACAGCTGAAAGCAGGTTGAGAACAGCCACCTGATTTCCTTGAGAGGAGAGGAGTGCAATTTGAGACTTTGCCTGTGGTCTTTATTAGCTCTATGTGAAACGCTTGCAAAGCCTATTGGAATTTAGGAAATAAGTCACTGGTAGGATCACCACAGTGCATGAGGAACCTGTGACCTTATCTAGTTTCTGATCCCGTACAAGGCAGCTGTCGCACTATTAATAAGCTGCAAGGTATAAAATAACAGCACAAGTTATACAAATGTGTTCCTATCCATGATTTCACAGCTACTGTCATGCCATTAACCAGAGATAAAATATGACTTTGTAAACTTTGATCCTGTATTATATGGTGCTATTACCTGTGTAATCATTCCAATGTGCCATGGTAATTAGAAAGGCAGTTTTTGAAAGTGAAAAATACCAGATGAACTTTTAATGGTTTCCTGAAAGCATTGCTTATGAATGATATCATTTGTCCTTAACTTTACACCATGCTCCTTCCTAATAGCTTGGGGAATTCTCGTTATGTTACTAAAATAAAGACGCTCTTTGATCAGCAAATTCTAAACTAATTACTTTGTTAGGCAGAGATTATTACTGATAGTCAGGTAGCTCTGAGAAGATGTGGAACCAGCAGGAAGGCAAGTTATGCAGAGCTAGAACTGAAGGAAGAAGTTAAGAAACTGATTGGCTCAGGGACTTGGTATGAGCTTTACTTTCACCAATGAGTCACTGGTTTGACTCCAATCCAGCTCATGTTGATAATGACTGAAAACTAACATAATCTAATGGCTCTTTGGTGGTTTATATGTGTAACCCGTCTGCCAGGTGGAGCCAGCAGCAGCCAGAGCTGGGTTCATTATTTAGGGGTTCCTTTCCCTCCGTCCAATGCAAAACCAGGTTGAGCCCCCAGTAACCTGGGAAATTTACACACCACTTCTGAGTGCCTCTGGTAGGCAGCACTTCCCCAAGCAGAGAGCCTGAGAGAAGACAAGAAACTTTTAATAAAAGGAGAGAAGTAACTTGGAATTAATTTTGGGAAAAGAGCGCAAAGAGGGTTCATAAAAAGAAACCATGAGTAAAAGTCCTACCCGAAGTAGGCTAGGCAATGTCCTTTTCCTCTCAGGTTCCTGAATCCAGCAACTCAAAAGTCCCCTTCAAATACCCATCCCTTCTCTGTACCCCCCTCAGTGTTGCTGCCCTTAGTCAGTGCAGACCTAGAATTCAGAGATGAATCTGCAGAGTTCATCTCCCATCTTGCGTGGAGGGAGGTAAAGGGGTATCTTATTGGCTGCGTGCCATCTGCCTGCTCTCTACTGCCACCCTGCTGGCCAGTTGTCATGCTTCTCTGCTGCTGCACAGCTGGCTGTTAGTCACCAGCAGGTGCCATCCATCTCTTGTCTCTCAGTAATTTTTAGCTCTTTCATAGGCAGGACAGAAACACTGCCTTCATCTCAAGTGACTTCTGCTCCCGGTGATTTTAGCACTTTGCAGGCAGAAATACCACTCTACCATGATTTTAAAAAGAGTTCAGACACCTCCCAAATTCCAATAGGACAATTAAAAAAAGAAAGAAGCTCATACTGAAGCCTATTTTAGCTCTATTCTTTGAATAGTGAGGAGAAACAGATCCAACCAGTCCAGGCAGGGTATGTAATCTCAACCAGAATACGTGCCCCCATTCTTTTTACTCTCACAGGGCTGTGATGGCCAAGCCCCATATTTAGCAAGGTCCTTTCTGCTAAATGTGAGCTTTTTCCATTGGAACAGATTAAGCACAGTCCTGCTTTGCTGTATTCCCACAAAAATTACAAACATTGGTAACCATATTTCAGTATTCCTACATTTAATACAAATATAGTGGATGTTGAGTCACAAATTAAGTTGATTAGAATGAGAAAAACAGTGCTCCAGCAACTGAATACACAGCAAATGTAAGCAAAGCAGGAACAAACTGCATTTACATAGACACACCCAGGGTCTCTTCTCTCCTCCTCCTTCCCCCCCCCCCCCCCCCCCGCTTCCAGCTAGCTGTCAGGAAAGAGTTTGTTCAAACCCTACTTACATATGAAGCAAAATTGACTCACTCAGTCCAGCTTGCAGTGGACAAGTGTCTTATCCCAGCACATGCCACCTCAAAGAGTGTTAATGTGCAGTTTTGGCAACAGTCTCTTTGGAGAGGCTAAAGACTGAGAGGGATTGGAGACCAGACCGCAAATTCACCCCAAAGTGGTCTTCGGGGGCTACATCTGGACTACAGGCTTCTTTTGGAAGAGATCTTCCGAAAAAACTTTTCCGAAAGAGTGCATCCACACTGCAAAAGTGCATCGAAAAAGTGATCTGCTTTTTCGAAAGAGAGCGTCCAGGCTGAATGGATGATTGCTATGGACAGAATAGCCACCAGGGCACCTGTGCTTTTTCCTCTTTCCTCTTCTTCCGAAAGAATTCCCTCTTCCCTATCCACACACGCCTTTTTGTGAAAGTGCTCTTTCGGAAAAAGGCTTCTTCCTCGTAGAATGAGGATTACCAATGTCAGAAAAACCTTTCTGTTTTTTCGATTTTCTTGAGGAAGAATGCAATTGCAGTGTGGACGTTCCTTAAGTTTTGTTGGAAAAAGGGCCGTTTTTCCAACAAAACTCTGTAGTGTAGACATACCCTGGGTCAAAAAGGTAAGAAATGGGCAGGACACAATGGGGGACTCATGCAGAATTGTTTTATCAACAAATCAAGACCATTGGTTGCCAGACTGTCAATCATCTTTCCCAAGCAGTAAATTCACAACATTTTCCCCCTTGAACCATGGGTCTAATTCTCATTTATGCTTGGGCCTGTTTATGCTGCTTTGGCAGTGTGGGTGTAAATTATAATGTATGTGATGTGTGGGTTAGTACAGTTAACCCTACCAGAACAGTGTGAAGGAGATGCAGTGTTTAACAAATAACAAACAACACAGTGAAAGCTTTTGTTTTGCACAAAATGTTCTCAGCCTGACTCTCCTCTTCACAGAGCCTTTATTTACAGTGTAATATACACCCACTTTAGGGCCCGTGTGATGTAAACAGAACTTTGTGGTGAGAATCAGAATGAGAATCAGGCTAAGAATATTTTACATTCTATGAGGCTATTTATGCAAAGCACTGACTGTGGTCCATTCTGGACAAGAGACAGTATCAAAGCCACATATATGGTAAAGAAGACAAGATATGTTGGGTGACCAGAGGAAAGTGACAGTGCTAGTTTATATTTGGGGGGATGTTTTTCTCCTCATTCTACTCACATTCTCACTTCCCTTATATAATGGTGGGGTAGAGAAGTCACTTGACAAATATTGGTGTTTAAGACCTTCCAGAATAAGTGAGCCTTTATTGAAGATTTCAATGAGGATGCCATATTCTGATGGAAAGGTTATTCTGTCCATTGATCATAACATGGATGAAGTCATAAAGTTAGAAGTCAGAAGAGCATGAAGGGATATGAGGCTGGCAGTGCTGGTAGAATGAAGGGAAGTGGTCCAAGATGGAAGATAGAATGAAGCTGTACCCTCCCATGATGGAGTCAGTGATGGCTTCCACCCTTCATAATTATCAGTTTCACTGACAGATTTCTTTTTTCAAATTAAATCCCGAATATCTCACTAAACAGCTACTCTTGGAGGCTTCAGACTAGAGGACCATATGATTTCTAATTCACTTTGCAGCAGATGGGGGGGGGGGGGAGGGAGAGGCATCATGATGATCTCCCTTCAAGTGAACTGAAAAATACTATCTTCTGTTTATTTTCTATTATTGTTTAATAGTGTGATTAAACTGCAATTAATCACAATCAATTTTTGAGTTAATTTGTTCTAAGTTAATTGATTGAATTAACAGTAGTTGACAGCTCTAGTAAAAAGTACTTCATTTTATCAGTTTGAAAGTGTACTGCCTTTGAAAATCAGGTATAAGATTACTCAGGTTGGGCACCCAAAATCAGTGGCTTAGTTTGTAAATGTTGGCCTTAAATTATGATTAGGTAGAACTGAATTTGTAACATTCACCATCCTCCTCTCAAAAAGTTCACACACGCAGTCCCTCATATGGCTCCCAGGTGAAACAAAAACTTCTAGTAACTATAAGCCTTTCCACTCTAACTAGGTAAAAGTGACCTGTGTACTTGTTTTTATGGAAGATTACTGAGTGCACCAGTGACATGTGCATTGTACAGCTGTAAAAGAAGACAAGATAAGTTACAGTGCCAGCTTTATAGAACACGCAATCTGCATAAAGCATAAAACTGGTTTGGCATTTTCATATTAAACAATTTTAAGTTATGAGTGAACACAAAGGTCAAGTGATTTTTCTAAAAATAAAAAACCCTCCATTTTCTAAGTTCCTCACAGTGATTCTCAACCTCTTGTCTGAATTAAGGATGTGAATGGTTAACCAATAAGCATCACTCTTACTGGTTGATACTTACCAATTATGGTTAACCAGAGGGGGCTGGAGCAGCCCCCGCCTGTGGTGAGTCCAGCCTGGGGTGCTGCAGCCTGGCCAGAGCAATGGAGTTCAGAAATGGTTTTCTAATGCCAGAAAACCCCATTTATTCCACCAAGAGACATTAGAGACTGCAGTGGGTGATTTTATAGGTGAGTTTAATTCCATTTTGAAATCCCTTGCTTGTGCCTGTGCCCTAGCATGCATTTTATACTAAGTAACATTAAACAAACAGGAAACCTAATGAAAAATACCCACCTATTGGGATGATAGAGTCCCTGTTTGCCAGGACTGGGATATGTGTCCCTTCTGTTGTCCCACTACAGTTTGGGAAGCTTCAAATCCCTCACCTATTTTCTTCACATTGCCTAGCATCACATATCTGTATATCAGGAAACACTTACATCCTTGGACATCTTTCTGACACCCACTACACTGGATTTTCCAACACTAAAGTGATTGACCCTCCCACTTTTCCACTGTCAAAGCAGCTCTCATTCTAGTATGTGTGTGCTAGAGGGCAGAAGTGAACTCAGGGAAGGTGGCCATCTGCATCCGAAAGTCCTTGCAGCTACATCTAGTCATTCCAAATCTGCCTCACAGTGTGATCCCATCCATTCAGTGCTCCTTTCTCCAGCCCAGAAGCACCACTCCACTGCATGGAACTGATCAACAAATGCCTGCAACATCCTCAGTTTTAATTCACTGCCTATATTATTCATTCCCCCCTCCTCAATTGTCTTGTCTTCATTGCATCCATTGTAGTAGTAGTTGCTGAAGTTCCACAAATTGAGAAGAAATGTGCACTGTTTCTAAAACAGACTTAAAAGTTCCATGAGATTTTCAGGATCCAGATTTTTTCCTGGAGATATGAGGGACAAAGAAAAGCATCTCAAGGAACTATGGGAATGTTTTTAAATGGCATATAACTTCAGGGGAAAGGGGAATGTAACCCAAGCACACATAAATCTGAGCACTATGCTATTCTCCCCAAACACATGGCAAAATATCCCCCAAGCGTTGCATTGGACAGTGGTGCGGAAGGTACCGGAACATCCACCCACAGTGCAATGTATCTTCTGCTGACACAATCATTTATAGTGAGGCTGTGCACCAACAAAAGCAGCCAAGTATTCATGTGCTCTAGTGATATGGCAATGCTGGCTGCTGGAAGCTGATAAAAAGCTTTGTCAGTGAACCTTTATAGTGAAGACATAGACAAAAAGAACTTCCCAGTGGAGAATCTGCCTCCGTTTTTTTTTTTTTTTAAACCAAGTACGTGGCCCCTGGCAACCCAGTTCTTTCCTGACAGGATTATTTTGACTTGCTATCTAAAAATGACCTGTGACCTAAAGCTTATTTTAATTAGATACTTTATCACTATGCCTTGGAACAAAACAGCAATGTGTCATTTAAGTGGAAAATTAGTCATTTGGAGGAAACATGAAATCATAAATTTCACAGGCCAGCTATTTCAGCCAATTCCCCATGGAATCATTATGAGGAGTTTGTAGGGAGACTAACTGAAATCCTGAGAACTACCAAAAGCTATACTATAGTCTGTGACCCTGTATCCTTTAAGATTTAAGAGAAGTTGCACTTCAAAATCCTCCCATTCCTTGATTTCTCTCTTACCAGATAAAAGCAATTGGTGTTCTGTTTATTATTAGCACAGACCCTTTTCTTTTTAACTCTGAGTTTCCTAGCAACCTCATGTGGAGTATCTGTTTGTTTGTTTGCTTTTCATAAATTGTTATCATAAGTCCATGGTAACATACCAAAAAACAGTGCTGATGTCCCTGACAAGATGAGGATATGAACATGAGCATATTATATCCACACATGCTTATTCGTGTACACACACATATATATGATATGGACCATATGTATGGACCATAGGTATGGCCACCTGTATGTATGTACCATACAGTACATCTGATATGGACATGGATATCTTACATTGTACATATATACACATGGGTGATATCCATGTGAAAAATCGTAAAACTATGCAAAGAACTAATACTGTGCACCTTTGAGCATCTCTTCTGTCTCATCCATCTTCCCATCCTTCCTTGACAGTCCAAAACCATCTTCAATGAGTTGTCATTATATATGAAATAAAATCAACCTGACAGAGAAATATTTACTTGTTTTTCAGCTCAAATTATGTTCAGTTCTGTACTAGAGAAAAGAATGCCACAAATTAATAATCCAGTATCTTCCAGCCTTGCAGTGCTTTCTGCTTTTCTGTGGGATCCAATACTTACTTCTACTCTTGAAAGAGCCCAAGAGAATGGATTTTAAAATTGCGATATGTATATGCATAGAAAAGCTCTCTCATTCCACTTTTTAGGGGGGTTTTATGGCTTCCTCTGAGCCTAAACACTGAACTCGTGATAACTAATGTACCTGCTAGTCCAGTAAAAGTATGAAAAAAGTTGTAACAATTTTTCTTTAATGTCTCCAAAGCATTCTTACAATAATTTTTTTTCATGTAACCTAAGTATCACACACAAGTACATGATGGATTGTATTGTACAGATTTTATTGGCATAAGTTGGGGATGACCTGCATAACTCATTTTGTCACTCATGAGTAATGTGGCTTCCTCAGATTCATGCAGATAAAATATTGGTAGTTCTCTCCCATGTATTCTCTGTATTACAGGAAGAGACAGTTTCAATGCTTGGTTGCCTAATATTTTTCATTAGAAAGCCCTGTTCTTAGTTGTCCATAACTGTTAACATGTGGGCTGCTTACTGTCTGCCACAGGCTCAGTTTTTAAGTTTCGGAAAAAGCAGAGTGATAGTCTTGGGGCTAGACAGTACCTTTGCTGACCCTATGAAAACACATTCCAGTTTGGTCAAGTTGTAAGCCTTTGAAAATCACCATTTGTGTGTTTAGCAGCTCCATAGAACCCTGCTGCTAAAATCTCTGAATCGTCCTTATGCACTGAAATGGCTTCCCAGCTCTCCACAGAATCAGTGTTCAATGGAGTAGTAGCAGCAGCTGCTTTTGACCTAAGGGAAGGAGAGAGCTGCTAGGAAAGCATGAATTCTCCACTTACTGAGTATAATTCTGTAACATTTGCAACCTTTATTATTGAGCAAGGCTTCACAACCCTCTGATAAGAGGCAGGCAAGTGTTAGTCCCCCATTTTATCAATAGGGCAGTAGGTATTATACAAGGTCACTTCACATAGAGGTGGGAACTGGCCTCTATTTCTAGTATGAGAGAACCACAGCACAGCAAATCAATGTGCTTGGCTCTGCTATGTGTAACCACAAGAACAAATTACTTTCCACAGCCAGGAATAAATTCGTAATACTTCTCTGTCTAGCAAATAGTTAGGTCAATCACTGTCAAAGTGTGGCTATGTCTCCCTCTAGTGGCTGGTACACATAGATTTTAACAGCCCTTTATTGCTACTACAGGTTGAACTGCTCTCATCCAGGACTCGATGGTCTGGCAACATCTGTGGACCACAGATGTTGCTAGATCAGAGAGCTCTGGCCGCAGAGATTGAGAGTGGCTGGGAGTGGTGCCGGTCTGGTGGGAGGCAGCCCGCAGGGCCAGTGACCTAGGGGTAGAGAGCCCCAGGAGAGATTGCGCCCCCCGGGAGATGGGGGCAGGGAGCCTCAGGAGCAGCTGCAGCCCAGTGCAGGGCAAGCAGAGAGGGCAGGGAACCCCAAGAATAGCTGCTGCCTTGTGCAGGGCCAGGTGGCCAGGGCAGGGAACCCCAGGAGCAGTTGCTACCTCACATGGGGCTGGAGTACCCTGGAACAAGAGCAGGGCCAAGAGCAGGGAGAAGAGTTCCATGAGTGGGCTGGCGGCAGCAGAACCAGGCAGGTGGTCCATGAAGATCAGGCCTCTGGTTCCTCCTGAGGCAGCAGCCAGGAGGGGAGCACCGGGAGAGCCCGGACATCTGACCTCCCCTGGTCTGGCAAATTCCCTTGTTTGGGACCGCTCAGATCATGAGGGTGCCAGACCAGGGGGGTTCAACCTGGAGTTACTTTCCTAGCTCATGTTTTTAAAATCCATGTTCTGAATATAAAGTTCATTGGTTCAAACCCTACTGACAATCCATGTAGCAGTTAGCATAGTTCTCTGGGGGTATATCTACAGTACAGCATTATTTTGAAATATCTTATTTCGAAATAGTTATTTCAAAATAGCTTATTTCAAAATAACGCATCTAGACACAAAATGCATTTCGAAATAGCGTTTTGCTGTTTCGAAATAGCACGTCCACATTGATAGGACACTGAATCACATTTAAGGCTGCCTGGAACCAGTTCTGGCAGGGCATCAGGTCAGGAGTTATCTTGTGTGCCTGCTGCCTGAGACTATCTGAGACCTGTGCTTAAAGGGACCTCCCTGGACAGCCGGTTCTAAGGTTTCCCTGCTTGCTTGCCTACCTCGCTGAGGGACAGCAAAGCATTTTTTTCTCTGCATGCTCTGGTTGCCCTCACTCAGGACACCGCAGCACTCTGCAGCATGGAGCCAAAGCTGCCCCTGGGCACTCTGGTGCTTCTCCTGGACGTGTTTCTGCGAGCCTGGCAGCATATTCTGCAGGCAGTAACAGTCTCCCTGGTGTACCCCACTGGAGGCTTGTGCCTCATTCCTCTCTAACGCCCCTTCCTGCTGTACAATAAAAGACGTGATCATTACAACAAAGCCTCTTTATTGAACAAAACGGGTGGGGGGGGAAATGAAACTGAGGTAAGACTGGGGAAGGAAGGTGGGAGAGGGAAGGAGGGAGGGTGGGAGAAGGGAGGGGGAAACATGGGAGGAAGGAGCTGGCAGGGGGAGGCAAGGGGAGGAAGGGGGAGGAGAAACTCAGGGCTCAAGGTTGGGGGTCTTGCCGGCCCAACTGTCTCCCAGCACCACGGGTGGGGGGGCCTTGGTGCCCCTGGAGGTGTGGAGAGGGTGGGGAGGAAGAACCGGGAGGGGGAGAAGGAGTGGGAGGAGGAGCGGTAGCTGGGGAAACAGCAAGCTCTGCCCCAGGATCGATGACCACCTGGGGGACATGGACTGTCCTGTCCCCCAGGATGTGGTCCCCCAGGATGTGGCATCAAAATAGGGGCAGGGGTCTGGGTCTGCCCCTCATTGGGAGCTGCTCCCTGTGGCCTGCCGTAGCTTCTTTATTTTCATGTGAACCTGCTCCTGGGTTCGCATGTGGCCTTTGGTGGCCAGGGTGGCAGCCATCCGCCTGCAGACGGCCGCGTTCCTCCATTTAGTGCGGAGATCATGGATGTTGGAGGCATCCCCCCAAACCTGAATTAGGTCCTTGATCTCCACACTGGACCAGGCAGGCGCCCACCTTTTCCGACCCCTGGCAGGCTCCTGGGAGCTGGCAGACTGGTTCTGGGGAGCGGTGGAGGGCTGGCTGGCACTGGCTGCCTGGCTCATGCTGGGGCCACTGGGTCAGGTGTGGCGACTGCTTGCTCTGGGCTGGCAGGCTTGGAGCTGGCACAGGCACTGTGGCCAGAGTCTACCACTATAAGGGTTCCGGGGAGAGGGGGAGGGAGAGGAGTTTTCTTGGTTGTGCCCAGAGTGGCCACCAGGGCACCCTGGCAAGGGCTGGAGACCCCCTATTTCGAAATAAGTGTCTACACAGCGCTTATTTCAATATAGCAATTTCGAAATTGGTGCTATTCCTTGTGGAATGAGGTTTACCAATTTCGAAATAAGCCCTCCACTATTTCGATATAATTTCAAAATAGCGGTTTGGCTGTGTAGATGCTGGTAAAGTTATTTTGAAATAACGGCTGTTATTTCAAAATAACTTTGCTGTATAGACATACCTTATATTTTATTTTTCCAGATCCCTTTTTTTAAAAAACTAGCAATTTATGTACAGTAATTACTTTAAAAAGCAGTTTCAAAGTCAAGCACGTAGTAGGTAGGAAATGACAAAATTATAGTTGCCCGTGGAA
Source organism: Pelochelys cantorii (assembly GCA_032595735.1). Taxonomy (NCBI): domain Eukaryota; kingdom Metazoa; phylum Chordata; order Testudines; family Trionychidae; genus Pelochelys; species Pelochelys cantorii. The sequence continues at coordinate 58,245,054 of CM064328.1, read as the reverse complement.
TCTGAATTCAGCACCCTAGTGTGTGTTGTATGGCGTAGTTTAATTGCATGAGCATATATTCTTTGTTCTACAAGACACCTGCCTCATCCAGTGACCAGGATGGAGAGCAAAAGAATCAGGAGGCAGTAAGAAGAGCAAGGATGATCTAGTTTGGTTAAGGGCCTATACTGGCACCCAGGATAAATAGATTTTACCCCTGAATGTCAAAGACTTCATATGTAATGATGGAAAGACCATCATAATTCATACCCACTGAGGGTCAAATTAAGATTACAGAGGCAATCTTTATTCTGGCATTTTCCTCTGGCTTGAGTTTGCAGTCTTAATATTCTTTTAATACCCCCTCCACCCTCCCATGTACTCTGTGTGTGTTCTACATGCACACAGTGTAGTTGTAGCAATATAAGTATGGTTTGCCTGTTCATTGTAAGCTGTCTAATTATATTGAATTGAAATCCACAGGCTAGAGAAGATGTGATCCACATGCTGAAGACAGAGAAAACCAAACCTGAAGCGTTAGAGGCCCACTATGGATCTGCAGCTCCAGAGAACGTGCTGCGAGTGTTGCATAGGGATGCCATCCTTGCCCAAGAAAAAGCTGTAGGTGAAGATGTCTATGAGAAACCCATTTCAGAGGTAATAACTTACCCAGTTTCCCAAGAAAGGATGCCTAGAGTGAGTCATGATGAATAGACAATGCCTGTTTACCGTTCTGTCATTTCACAAAGCAAGAGCCAAATGCAGTGGTCACTGCTCATGCATGCTAATAGAAGGAACTGAAAGGAAGGTCAATATTTCCTTGTTACCAAAACCACTAAAGCATGTTCCCCATGATAATAGCATTGGCTATGAATGCAGAAACAAAAGCCTCCTGTGTTCCTTAGGGGACTTCCCCTGCCTCTCTTGCTCCTCTAAAGAGTGAACTTAGCAAAACCAAACCCTCCCAAGATGGTGAATGGTGACATTTTTACTCTGTGTTTTAAATTCCTTTCCATTAATAGGTACAGCTCTGCAGTGTTCAGAGCAGTGGTAAGTGCTCTTGACAGTGTGTCTCTTGTTAGAGTATCATCAGGTGAACAGTTAGGATGAGAAGACTATCTCACTCACAGCTGTGTAAATTAAATATTACTCCACAGAAGTTAATCCACATGCAAAAGAAATTTCCCTCCCACCCTTATTTTTATGAGCCTGGATCATTGCATCTGGTGAAGTAAAGCTTAGGGACCAAATCCCATAGACTTTATTCAGCTCTTAGAAAGTTTGTCTACAACAGGTATTTTGCCAGTCTGATGGTGGTGGGCCCAATCCTGCTTGCGGGGGCTTCAGTCTGCCTGATTCTCTCTTATAATTCTGATGTTATGCTAGTACAATGACACTGAAGTCAGCAAAGTTACACCAGCATTCATATGGTGTAACAGTGTGGAGAATCAGGCTCATAGGGAGTAAGAGCAGGATCTAAGTAAGACCTATGCGCGGTGCGGGGCTGGCGAGTGGATTTCATCACAGTTTGTCGAGCCCTGCCTATAACTACGGTGGCCGTATTTTCTGAACCAAAAATAGGGACACATTAGCCATGCTCCCAACCCCCTTTAGCCATGCCCATATGCCACCAGAAGTCCCACCTCTGGGGTAGTACTTCCAAAGTCGAGATGGGCACATGACTGGAAGTAAAGGGAGTGGCTAAGAACAAAGAAAACATAATCATTTAATTGGTCACTTGTCTCACCTGGCAGGACGTCAATTTCAAGAACTTTCACAATAACTCCAGTACTTCCATGAAAATATCTTACTAAGATAGGAACAACCTTTTGATCTTCGTGGTTAGATGAATCTACCATAACAGTGAGACACAAAGTTTTACCTAATTCCTGTTGCAAAATCTTTTGAGCTTCTGGAGCAAGAACATTTTTCACAATTGCTTTACTTTTTGTTTGTGCGGATGAAAATTTAGGTTCAAACAATGTAGAAATTAGCTTAGAGGTGTAATCTAAAGATTTGTGATTGTGTTTTACAGTATGATATGCAATTACTGCTTCCTTTGCCACAAGCTTCATTTTAACAGAATCATCTTTTATAATAAATGTCTTCATTGAAGCACTGGAAGCTACAGAGTGGACAGCTAACTGATGTTTCTTTGATTGAATATGTTCAGTGATGTCAAATTTCCCACCATGAGCAACATTTATCTCACTACTACATTGGATGCAAAATGTTATAGCATTTGATCCTTGATTTGAAGTCTATGGAGCTATCCCAGGTTCAAATAGGTAGAACAGAAATGGCCCTAAAGCCTAATGGGTGAATCCAGCACTGAGCATAGAACACATTCTTAAGGGGAAAAAAGGCCTCAGCTGGAGTATTGTGTCCAGTTCTGGGCACCGCATTCCAAGAAAGATGTGGAGAAATTGGAGAAGGTCCAGAGAAGAGCAACAAGTATGATTAAAGGTCTAGAGAACATGACCTATGAAGGAGGACTGAAAGAATTGGGCTTGTTTAGTTTGGAAAAGAGAAGATTGAGAGGGGACATGATAGCGGTTTTCAGGTATCTAAAAGGGTGTCACAAGGGGGTAGGAGAAAACTTGTTCTTCCTGGCCTCTGAGGATAGAACAAGAAGCAATGGGCTTAAACTTCAGCAAGGGAGGTTTAGGTTGGACATTAGGAAAAAGTTCCTAACTGTCAGGGTGGTTAAACACTGGAATAAATTGCCTAGGGTGGTTGTGGAATCTCCATCTCTGGAGATATTTAAGAGTATGTTAGATAAATGTCTATCGGGGATGGTCTAGACAGTACTGGGTTCTGCCATGAGGCAGGGGACTGGATTCGATGAACTCTCGAGGTCCCTCCCAGTCCTAGTAATCTATGATTCTATCGCTGAGATCAGTTATTAAGGTAAAGGATAGTATCCCTAGGGTATTAGTGAGTCTTCTCTACTTTTTCAAAATAAATCAGTAACAATGGGAAAATAGTTAACAGTAATAATGGCGCAGTAATGTAACAGCCCACTGTATCAGATGGCATCTGTTAAAAAGCTGGAGTCAGCAAAGAGATCAAACTAATTCAACATGCCTAAGTGATTGTTACTAAAAAAATGTAAAGAAGGATCCAGATACACTGTATCTGAGATCTCCTCACCATACACAAGATGTCCAGTGCAAATTATGAGGCCAGATATTCATAACAATTGGCCAAGAGATCCCTCTGTTAACTCACACCAACATTTGCTTCATATTTGGAATAAAAGTGACCCACAGAACACCCAAGAATCTTAGATGCATGCAGCCACTTTATTACTTAGTTTGAGAATAGGTGCAATTGATGAACTTTACCCACATGTCAAAAAACTAGCACTGATAACTGCCAGCCCAACAAATAAATGCTACAGGGTATGTACAGTTTTTCAAGGTTAGAACACAGTACAATTCATATTAATTGTGTCTAGTGGACCATAACTTAAAGTACACTGTGTACTTTTAATGTGATATTTTCTGGAATATCTGTGATGATAATTAACAGGGAAAACAGACTCTAGCATTCTGGAGGATACATTAAATATTACTCTGAAGAATGCTAAAGGAGCTTACAAAAAGACTCTTTTGTAGTAGGTGGCAAAGGCACTATGTCCATGGGGTGCCTTGGTTTGGGAGGGACTCTTTGTTCTCTGTAAAATGTTTATATCAAAGAGCTGATTGGAAGAGGATTGGTATAAAAATATTGTGGTTTCAGAATTTTCTGGCTTCAAAAGGTCTATTGCCTAGATGAAAATATGATACCAAGTTATCTCTCCTTTGTGAAGTTTAATGAGCACCTGACTATCCTGTTTATCATCTACAGTTGTTTCAAAAGAGTCGCAATCCTGTTCTCATCTTTCTTTTAGCCCATACAGGGATACCATAAAACAGCAATTGTCTTGGCCACTCCTGACTAGGTGAGATGATTCCCACAATCGGCTGAGTGTGGGTATGGCAGGACCTGGTAATATTTTTGTCTGAAACACATAAACAAAAAGGTACCATGTGGGTCTAGCAGAGTGGGATGATTGTTACAAGCTAAATGAGAACTCAGATTCAACTGACCTCTCCCCAGCAAAACACTGAAAGTAGCTGTGTGAATAGTAATGTTTGGTATTGCTGTTTCCTAGCAATGTTTTACACATGTACCTGAAAACAAGTGTTTAAAAATGCTGGTATGATAATAGTAGTAGTAGTAGTAGTAGTAGTAATAAGTTAGTCAAAATTAGTAGTATAATTAGTCACATTTTTTAAAATATAACAAGTTCCTAATAAAGTAATGAGAGAAATTGTGAAAAGTGGAAGTGATAAAGTCTAAAATGAACAGTAACCAGAAAAATAGCACAAAAAGAATCCATATGGACTCTAACGAATTTGGATTTTATTTTTCATCAGTCAGATGACTGGCAGCATGTCACAGATGTGCAGTCCTATTTTCCGTGTCAGGCATGGCAAAGTAAGAGCCAACCTCCCAGCTTAGGTAGCTAAATTCCCACTTAGGTATTACAATGCAGGATTTAGGTGTCTAACATTAAGCATCTCAGTTTGTATACAGAGTGCCCCCTCTGTTGGTCTGATGGGGGCCCTCAATGGCCATTTACTTCCACAGACCTGAGGACATGTTACCTAATAGAAGCTATGGAACACCTCATCAGTGCAGATTCTTAAAAGATCATTGTCTCAGATGTGCCTCCCTTGAGGCACTGAACCCCTTCAATTCCTCTTTTAGATGGCAGGCAAGGAGGCCGGTCAGCACCCTGTTGCAGGCAGCACTCATTACTACAAAAGTATTATAAACAGGTGTCACAGATTCTGTTGTTCATCTATCTGGGAGTGATACAAATGTTTGATATAAATATACTGTATAAAGAAATTATTCTTTTCACAGAACAGTTACTCTGGTTCCTAGTTGCTGCTTTATGTAAAACCCAAGACATAAAATAACTGAACTGGCATCTACGAAATACAGTTTCTTCAGGTAGTTAATCAGCCAATGTAAGTGAATGAGACGTTTCAAACAGTCCATTCTCCTTTTCAACAATCCAGCTGGACAGACTGGAAGAAAAGCAGAAAGAGACGTATCGACGCATGTTGGAACAGCTCCTCTTGGCAGAGAAGTGCCATCGGCGCACAGTTTATGAGCTGGAAAATGAGAAGCATAAACATACGGATTACATGAACAAGAGCGATGACTTTACCAACCTCTTGGAGCAGGAGCGTGAAAGGTGAGCACTAGAGATATTATGTAGCATATCCTCAACATGCTGACATTTCCTCAGTTAAGAAGTGATTTTTTGACACATTTATTGTCCGTGCATGCTATTTATAAAATGTCGGTATAATTGCATTGTACTCGTAACATTGTTCACGTCTACAGCTGGGTGGTCCTTCCAGACATGACTGTGAGTATTTACTTGAATTTTAAAATGAATTTGATTTGGCCACACCTCTGCCCAAATTATGTTCATCTGGAAACTTTTGAGTGATCCAATTTTATTTACATTGACTGAATTTTAATCTGGCATGCGCAAGTGGGTGAATCCAAAGTGGTAGGCTTCCTATGGAATGGAACATGGTTTCCAAAACCACACTTTAGAGTAGGGTTGCCAATTTTGCTTGGATATATTCCTGGAGGTTTCATCACATTACATAACCATCAATGAAATATTAATCTCTCATTCCTAGAGATTCCAGGACAATCCTGGAGGGTTGACAATCCTACATTTTAGTCTTAGCACAGAAGTGAGAAGCAGTTGATTGCACTCTTCACAACCATGGCTGTGAATTCATTATTGTTTGAAGAGTAAGGCTTCTATGATAATTGAATTAGGCTTTTAGCACTTTAGAAGTCCATATTATAATAATACATTATTATATGAGTGTTGCAGTATTATCTGATTTACTTTCTACAGATCAGCCAGCTCATGTCCCTTTCATCTGACAATTATTGCCATCTCATCATCCCAGCAATTAATTTGTGTTTTCCAAAAACCATGGTTCTGCACATTGTATTTGGAATTCTCACTTCCACTAGGCAATATTGATGGGTATTGCCCTGATAAAACCAGCTGTGAAATATTTTTTAGATAAGGCACAAAGAGTGAATTACTGGCATCTCCAAAATCAGTCTTTTAAATTTGTATACGTTGTTTTTGCCAGTGTTATTTCTTATATATTTTATCAGTTATAAAGTGACGCCTGCAAAAGCACTGAAGTCTTGTATTTCAAAGCATGCCACAGATCTTTGTCTGTGTGGGAGCATTTCAGACCAACAAGACTTAGCAGCCCTAAAGAATTTTATTGGCATTACAAACCCCAAATGTTCAGAAATTGTGACACAGGCCCCCCAGAATCACGAGATTGTCTTTAAAATTGAGATTTCAATAAATAGCTTCTGACGCTTTTTATTTGTCTTTTGATATTTGATCCTTTTAGCATTCACATTTTCAAGCTTTTTTTCAATAGCCATAAGAGCTAGAAACCTAAAAAAAAAAAATACCCAAGATTCTTATGCAGTCAAATGGCTAAAGGAGCTGGGACTAAGAAAACCCTCAAATATCCTAAGAATCACAGTAAAATTAAGAAAGTTGGCAGTACTACCATTCCTGGAGATTAACTGCCTTTTTTTTTAAAAATTCATGAACCAGGGATGGCTTGGCATGAGTTTCCCTGCAACCTCACTGTATCCCTAGCCTAAAGGGGCACCTTCATGGGTGAGAGGTATTTATTGTGTACATCTGTTCACTGCCAATTGAATTGAGATCACCAGCTCAATTCATTTAGGCCACTAAACAGCCCTAAAATTATGAACTATTGGTCACAACTGTTTTCTTTGGTGATCTGGAGTTAAGCATTCTATCTCCTGTTACTAAACCTCTGTAGCCCATCCTATGTCCATGTGCATTTTCTGTCTCTCTGCTCCATTATGTGTCTCCAACTTTTATTTTTACAAACTCCATAGTTAGTGCACAAACAGCAATAAAAAGGAAATTCTCAATTTAAATACATATTGAGAGCAGATCCTTTGGGAATAGCCAAGACCATTTGCCTGTCAGCAGGGCAAATAACTGAAGGGCAAGAATTGTACCTGTTGAAGACTCTTTGATTTCTGATAAGTGACAACAGAAATCTGATCCCATAACAGTGGCCATATTGGATGAGACCAATGGTCCATCTAGCCCAGTATTCCTTCATCCAACAATGACCAATGCCAAATAATTTAAAGGGAATGAACAGGGCAATTATCAAGTGATCCATCCTCTGTAATCCAGTCACAGCATCTGACAGTCAGAGGCTTCGGGACACCTAGAGCAGTGCAAGCTGAGTGCTTGGGCTGCTACCCAGAGATTCAAATGCTCCCCAATTGATTGGCAGAGCACCCACAGCCAGCAGCATGTGTTTCTATTGATTGTGCACATCTGCACATACCTCAGTGCACATAACAAAATGTATTCCACATATGGATGGAAAAAATGAGAGGGAAGATAGACCTAGAATATGGGTTTGTATCCCTGACCCTCTTGCCTAATAGCCATTGGTGGACATAGATTTTCCATGAACTTATCTAATTCTTTTTTTAACCCAGTTATACTTTTGGCCTTTGTAACATCCCAAGTAGTAAGTTCCACAGGTTGATTGTGCATTGTGTAAAGTAGTACTTCTATTTGTTTGTTTTAAACTTGCTACCTATTCATTAGATTGGCTAACCCCTGGTTCTTGTGTTATACGAAAGGGTGAATAATACTTCTTTGAGAGACGTCTCTGTAGGTGCCCCACAGCAGGTGTCGGTGCATCCTAGCACTGCAGACCAGATTCTTTACAGCAGTTCATGGGGGGCAGGGAAGGCGCATGGGTGCTGCTTGGCGCAACCTCACATGCACAGCCACCCTTCCCCTCAGTTTCTTCTTACCGTCCCCAGCTTAAGACAGAGCTCGTCAGTGATCTTCACTCTTTGTTAATCCTCGTAGACAAGTAGCTGAGTTTTGTTATCTCTTCTTCCCTTACTTTATGCATTATCCAAGTTCTTCTCCCTTAAAAAAAAAATCCTTCTGTTTTCTCCAACCCACAATTCCTGCTGTTTGCTCTTCACCCTGTTGATAATGCCAGGGTCACCAGGCTTCAAACGTTGTTCAGCCTGCAATGACGCTATGACTATGTTTGACAGTCAAGTGCCTCAGAAAGTCTCATGTTTAACTGGACTGCCAGCACTACGCTAAACTCAAGGCTTGAACACGCAGAGACAGGGACCTCTGCCTGAAAATTATTGTGCTAGAAAAGGTGTAACATCCCGCCTCGGATCCTGGCACACAGGTTCCTGATAAGGGGAGACCCAAAAAAGGAAAAAGTCCCCAAAGAAACATGCCTCTTTATTACCTCACAAGCCACAGTCGCCTAAGAGGTGCAAAACCGAAAAATCAGTAGTGAGGGCATTTCCAGTACTGGTAGGGCACTCTCCAGCATGGCGCCCACAGGGGATACAGGCCTTTTCGTGCCTTAGCACCCACTACAGCACTGGGTAACAAGACAACTGAATCCTCGGCACCGAGGATTACTGGCATGGCACCGCAGCAGCCAGTGGCGTAGTGCATCAGCACCATTCTTCCATCTAATGGTGCCACAGTTACCGCGATGCCACAACCTCCATCGGTGCCAACTGCAACCGCACCAGCTCTGGTACCGCTTACGGTACTGCCGGCTATGGCATCATCCACTCTGACACCCAGGTACTGACATCACAGAGACCTTACGGTGTCATCTACATTTAATTCTCCATTTATTGATACCGACATGTCACGTCCATCAGCGGCACCAAAACATCACCACCCAGGGACTATGGACACCAACAGAACATACCTTACACTCAATGTCCTCGGCTCAGAGCCGTTCAGCTCACCTGCCAACATTTCCTACCTCACATAGCCAGAAAACATATCAGAATATATACCAACAACGTCACCTGCATGTTTTATATAAACAGGCATGGTGGAGCCCAATCCCATGCCTTATGTACCGAGGCTATTGCCCTGTGGAACTGGTGCCACCTTCCTGGTGCCCTAAACACCACCGCCAATGCACTAAGCAGAACTCTACCTCAGGATCACGAGTGGCAGATTAATCACAGAGTTCTTGCAATGATTTTTTAACTGTGGGGATACCTCCGGATAGACCTTTTTGCCATGAAGGCAAGCAAAAAGTGCCCCCTGTATTGCTCCTGGCCCTGCATGAGCAAGGGCTCCCTCAGAGATGCCCTCTTTCTCAAGTGGAACCATCACCTACTATATGCCTTCCCTCCAATTCCCTTTCTCAATAGGACGATTCTCAAAATAAGGAGAGAAAGGATGAGGATCATCCTCATAGCCCTTTGTTGGCCCTGACAACCATGGTTCCTTTTTCTGAACAAATGACTCTATGTCCCCCAGTCATGCTTCCATGCAACCCAAGGATCCTTTTTCAACCACAGATCCATGCTCCACATCCACAATTTTTAACACTGCACCTGAAAGCCTGGTACCTAGATGGTTCTCAGGGATAGAGCTACAATGCTCAACTCAGGTACAAAACATCCTTTTCACAGTAGAGCTCCCTCAACTCAAAAGACATACGTGGACTAATGGTCTTACTTTGTTCATTGGGCTACTCCTCACAACATACGTCCAGAGACAGCCCCATTATCAGTCACCCTGGATTACTTATTGCACGTCAAACAGTTGCATCTCTCTATGAACTCAACCAAGGTACATTTGGCAGCTATTGCAACTTCCCATACAAGGACTGATGATAGTACAGTCTTTTCACACCCAATGATGAAATGATTCCTGAAAGGCCTACAAGCATCATACCCAGATGTAACCAGTGCACATAAGCCATGGGACTTACATTTGGTACTAAATACCCTGATAAAACCATCATACGAACCCATGGCTGCATGGTCGCTTCTCCACCTGTCTCTAAAAAAGGCATTCCTATTAGCGATAACTTCTGGACATCAGGTAAGGGAAATGGCCGCCCTAATGGCAGACCCCTCTATACACCATTTTCTTCAAAGATAAGGTGTCCCTACACACCCACCCTAAGTTCCTCCCCAAAGTCCGCTCGTCTTTTCACATCAATCCATTTACCTGTATTCTTCCCCAAGCCTCTTGCCAATACCTTTGAAGCACAAATGCATATCCTCGATGTACACAGGGCACTTTCCTTTTACCTTCATAGAACTAGACCTTTCCAGCTGTTCCCTAAACCAGGGCCGGCCCGAGCCATTTTGGCGCCCCGGGCACCAGATGCGCGGTGCCGCCCCCGGGGCGCATGGCCCTGCCTCTGGGCGCACGGCACATGCGCGGGCCCACCCCTGGGACGCACGACCCTGCCTCCGGGCACATGATGCATGCGCGGGCCTGCCCCCAGGGCACGTGGGCGGACGCATGGCGCATGTGCTGCCCAGTCGGCCCGGCCACCGCCGATGGCGCACGGCCCGGGGTCGCCCAGGGCGGGATTCGCCTGGCTGTGCAGGGCCCTGCAGCCACGGGGGGAAAGGCGCTGCTGGCCAGTGCTGCAGGGGTTAACATGGCCCCCACCCCTGGCAGCCGCTGCAGCCTGCCGGGAGCCGGGCGCCCCCCGTAGGTTGGCGCCCTGGGCAGCTGCCCGGCCAGCCCACCCCTTAGTCCGGCCCTGCCCTAAACTCTCCATTTCTATCACAGAACACAACAAGGGACAGCAGATTCAGTCTCAAAGACTGTCACATTGGATCTCAGACTGCATCAGAATGTGTTATCACCAATACCAATTACCACCACCTACCTCGATTCGTACGCACTCCACAAGGGCAACGGCCAAATTGGTTGCTTACCTGCACAAGGTCCTCATTGAAGACATATGCGCTGCTGCCACATGGACCTCAGATGAAACCTTCGCCAAGCACTATGCACTTTCCCTGGGACCTCTTTCCTCCACCAGAGTGGTGAAGGCCATTCTATCTACTGCTTACTTACCTGATCCAAAATCCCTACCTCCATAGGACACATGGGCTTGCAGTCATCTGCTGTTGAGCACCCACAGGACATCTCTCTTGAAGGAGAAGAGGTTACTCACTTTTAGCAGTAATTGATGTTCTTCGAGATGAGCGTCCCTGTGAGTGCTCCACTACCCTCCCTTTATCGCCTCTACTTTGGACACTTTTTTATCAGGCCAGGTTTCCAGCTAGAGAAGGAACTGAGGGGAGGGTGGCTGTGCATGAACAGTCGCACTGAGTGGCGCCCACATGCCTTCCCTGTTGCACATGCCCGGCCCCCCCAAGCACTGCTGTTAAGAACCTGGTCTGCGGCGCTGGGACACACCGACATCTGCAGTGGAGCACCCACAGGGATGCTCATCTCAAAGAATGTCAGTTACTGCTAAAGGTGAGTAATCTTCTCCTCCTCATTCACTTTCTCAACACCATTCATAATTTTATAGACTTTTATGTTATCTTCTTTTAGCTGTCTCTTTTCCAAGCTAAGCAGTCCCAGTCTTTTTATTAATCTCTCTTTGTACAGGATGTGTTCCAAACTCCTAATCATTTTTGTTGTCTTTGTACTTTTTCCATTTCTAATATATATTTTATGAGATGGGATGATCAGAACTGCATGCTGTATTTAAGGTGTGTGCACTATGGCTTTATATATTGGCATTAAAAGTGAGGCGTGAAAATTGTTCATTTAATTTAGGCTTAAATCTTAACTCTCAGGGGACAGATGCCTTAGGATTTGAGTGCACAAGGAATTCAGGATCCAGACTAATCTGAGTTCAAATAGCTTGTTTCATCTTATTTTTTTTTAAACTGAAAGTACTATCTTGGAAGGACAAATTAAGAGAGAAAGATAAACTAATGAGATGACTCATTCCCAAACCCCACAGAAACTGTCAGTAAGATCTTTTAATCAAGACAAAGGGTTTGTAACAGGAAAGAAATTAATTTAAGATAAGGAGAAAAACCTGTCCCCAGCACAAGATTTAATCCAGTCTAAGACATTGGATGGGGAGTTAACCCTCCCAAAGGAATTTTCTCTTCTATCTTTACCTAACTATTCTTATTTACCATCAGCATCATCTATCTATATTTATATTATGTCAGTGCTTAGAGGCCCAGGCCCCACAGAGCAAGAAACTGAACAAATACCCAGTCCCCCTTGTGCAAGGGAAAGCAAAAGTTGAGCTGAGGTTAAGCTGTTTTTCATCTGTTACGCATGCAATATCTGGAGTGGTAATAGAGTGTGGAAAGCTAGAGAGAGAAAAATCCTGTAGAACAGTGTTTCCCAATTGGTCCTCCGCAGAACTCGGGGATTCCACGAAGCGAAAGTAAGGGTTCCGTGAGAACCTGGCACTCTCCTGCACCCTCTTAAAGAGACAGAGATAAATTGCGATGGGACTCAGAGGGTTTTGTTTTGTTTTTTTGCTCGACAAATCATGGCGGGTCTTTTTTTTTTTTGCTCGGAACCTAGGGGTTCCTTGAAATTCTTTCAAGCTAAAAAGGGTTCTGTGGGCCAAATAAAATTGGGAAACACTGCTGTAGAAGGTCCCTTTCTTACAAGTCAGGCATAATGGTGATAATGCTTAACAGTTATATGGCTCTTTCCCCTCATCAAAGAACCTTACACACCTTTCACAACTCATGCTTTATAGGCCACCTTTCAGAGAGCACATGTCCCATACCATCTTGCACAAAGTAAAGGTCGTAAACTCCCTAAGAACAATCAATGGTCTCTTGGTTCTAACATCTTCCCAGTCCTCATTTATAATATTAACTTTATAATGGTATAAAACTTTTATAGTTTAGGCATTCAATCCAAAAATGTCAAAGCACTGGAGTAAAACATAACAGGATTGTATAAAACCTACCCACCAAGGAGAGGAAATTGTAGCAAGCAACAGCTAGTCACAAAATGACCCCTAAAGGCTGTTTGACTTCACTGACTTTAAAAAGCTGGCTTCAGAAAGGCTTGCTGGGAATACACCCTGTAAGAAAGCATCTCTTCACCAGGGAGAGTTGGAATTAGAAATTCCAAAGGAAGGTTCTCCTAGAAAAAGGGTGGCCTTGGTATATTGTAAATATTTCTACAAACCATGTCTTGTTTCCTAGTCCCATACCCTAATCACAGGTCTATCTTTCTACCCTTACTTACTTCTATCATTTTCCTCCACCTTCATTCTCTCCTTCAGTTCTGTACTTCTCTATCCTCAATTGTTTAGCAAAGTTTACTAATTGCTTGTTCTTATTTCAATATCTCCATCAATGAGGTACATTATTAGATATCATGGATCCTGTTTGCAGTCTGTGCTTTCAGGAGAATGCCTGATAACCTGCTAAATTCTCCAGTATTATTCCATTCAGGCCTTGCACTTACTCTGGCACCCTCCTTTCCTCCCACCCACTGATGTCTAGTATACACATTTCCAAAGCCACTTCCCTGACACTCACCTTACCTTCTGTTTAGTCTCCTTCTGTTGTCCTCTCCTACTGCAAAGCCTTTAGCTTATCCAAGCTCCATAGCCTTGTGATATTGTCTTGTCTTCCCATGCATGTTTAGCACCATGTCAATTCATGCTTGATGGCTTTGACTTCATTCCCCTCACACCTTCTGAGAGTTATTAGGGTAGCAGCACAAGATGACTACTCACACCACACTGAGCCTTCAGTGGAGATAAGGTGCCAGGTGAAGGCCAACCCTTCCTCATTCACGAAGGAGGTGGGATTCTAGACTGGCACCTTTGCCTCCTCTTAAATCATGGCTGAAGTCTTTGTACAGTTGCAAATATTTCCGCACACTGTACGTGGCCATAGCAGTGAGCAGGCTGCTGCTGCTTCCAGCCCAAAGACTGAGGGAAAATGCCTAGCAACATCTGCAGAAAATTCAATAGGTGGGAAGAGCAGTAACCTGTGTCTGGCACCCTATCCCCCCTAAAGTCCCAATGGGAAGGGGAACAGCAATCTGGGGTCTCCTAAAGAATTTGGGAAGAAAGGACAGGGCGGAAAGCCACCAGGCCCACTTTTCAGACATCAGTGGTAAGTGTGGTCCAGAGGAACAGGAATGTCTTGGGGGGGGGGGGGAGGAGAAGTGAGGTCTGGGTGGAGCTAGGGACTGGATAGAATTGGCCACTCTAGAAAGGAAGGGCTGGTTTAGCAGTTGCAATGTTGCAATTGATTCCTTCAGCACAGTCCCACAATGATGCTCCGCATCCTTCAGCCACAGTTTTAGCAGCTGAGAGCACTATCTCCATCACCTGTCAAGCCATCTGAATTCATGTCTGAGAGCAGCTGAAATACTTCTTGACTTTGCCATTCACCCACCAACTTCCCCTCCAGGCAGAGCTTAGCCTAGCCAAGAGAAAGTGCTTGCTGCCCTCAGCTCTGCTTAGTCCCAACCCTCAGCTAGCAAATCAGGATATAAAAACAGAACCAAAACTGAAACATTATTACACACTTTAAACTTTTTCTTTGGTCCCCTGGAGATTCACTTGGAAAACAAAAGACAAAAATCAATGATGAGTTAACAGACAAAAATGGGCATACCCTTCAGTGCACACTCCTGGGGATTGCCACTGCTGTCCATCCACTGCCTCAGCATGTCCCATGCTCCTGAGCCTGAATATAGGAAGGGCTCTTTAGCTAAGATACAGAATAAGGTTATTGCTGTCTCCCAATCCTATTACTCTCTTGTAACTCCCCATGCTGACTCAGCACCCATACATTGCCTCATTACTTTACCTAGGAATAACTCATATCCTGGAAATCCAACTGCATTGTGGGAGGGGGGGGGCAGATCTGCTAAATGGAGAGGTGTCTTTAGAGATGGCCTCCATTCAGACTTTGGCTTGGATCACTGCCATTTCTCCACTCAGGAGAGGAGAAAGCAATTAGTTCAGTTACAAATGAGAGGAAAAGACCAGGAAAATAAGAATGGAAGGAAAATGGCAAAACTGAAATGAAAAATACTACTGAATAAACGAATGAAAAGAACAGTCAAGTCCTTCACTTCTGCAGCCATCACCACTCGTAGGCAATGATGCTTCTCATAATACAACTTGTGCCTCTGGATCCAGAGTCAGTCTGGCAGTGGCTCAGTGGTATTTAGTGTCAGCATGGACCCAGCTCCTCAGGAACTGCCTTAGGCATTGAGGGAGCAGGGAAACAAATCACAGAACCTGGATTGCTTGCAAGGAGTGGGGAGTGCTGTGAACTCCTAAAACAGAATGGCCAGGGTGGAACCCCTGGAATGCACCATTGCAAACTCACGCTGAGTCAGTCACAGTAATGCAGGTTGCTACAGTGCAGTCCTCAAGAATAGATGCCACAGAGAATGGCTGGTTCCATTGTGCAGTCTCTCTCAGTGGCTGTGTTCCACAGGACCTATGAAGCTGTCAACCTCACAGGTAAAACCCATGATAGAAGGAGACGATTTGTCAAGAGGAGCAAGCGTTTGGAAAGCATGATCAGCCGAGATATAGCATAACCACAATTCTCACAGCTTTCACAGCGAAAGGTAAAACTCACCCCTTTGTGTGATTTTCACACAATTACAACGAATAACATCATGGAAGAGAAGGAGAAAGAGCTGAAGATGAGAAGGAAGAACAAGCAAAGGAGTAATAGGAGAGGAAACTGAGGGTATGTCTAGACTACATGGCTCTGTCGACGGAGCCATGTAGATGAGCTTTTTAGACATAGGGAAATGAAGAGGCGATTTAAATAATTGCCACTTCATTTACATCAAAATGGCTGCCGCGCTGTGCTGATCAGCTGTTTGGCGGCACAGTGCGGTAGTCTGGACGCTCCGCGGTCAACAACGGAAGCCTTTGTCAACCGCCCCATTATGCCTCGTGGAATGAGGTTTACCGGGGCAGTCGACAAAGGCTTCCATTGTCGAACTGCGGAGCGTCCAGACTACCGCGCTGTGCCACCAAACAGCTGATCGGCACAGCGCGGCAGCCATTTTGATGTAAATGAAGCGGCGATTATTTAAATTGCCGCTTCATTTCCCTTTTTCGAGTACACTAATCTACATGGCTCCGTTGATGGAGCCATGTAGTTTAGACGTACCCTGAGAGATGGAAGAAAAAAGGAAGGCTATGTCTACGCTGTGGTTTGGGGGGGGGGAGGTTCGGAAAAAGATACGTAAATTGCGAACTGCAATTTGCATACCTTGTTCCACTTGTTTTTCCGCTTGTTTTTTCATGTAGACAGGCCAAATGTTGGAAAGGCCTCCTCTTTCAGAACATCCCTTAATCCTCATAAAATGAAGAATACAGGGATGCCGAAAGAATGCGCCCACTTTTTCGGAAACTGTTCCAAAAAAGCGGATGTGTTCACTGAATGCGGCAGAGTTTTTCCAGGATACCTATGCAGTCTAGACATAGCCAAAAACCTACACAAGCAGAAAATACCTGCCAGCTGTGTTGATGGACATGGAGAAAATAAATTAGGCCACTGGCTATTCTGGGGGGCTCTCAAGCTCAGATCCTCAAAAGTATTTAGGCAACTAACTCCCATTGATTTCAGATGAGAGTTAGGCACCTAAATACCTTTAATTTGGGCCTGAGAATCGAGATACTGCCATGCTGGGTGCTGTTTAAACTAAACAATGGAGTGGCTTTAGAGGGGCCTGAGTGTTCACATTGAGATCTGAATCTGTAAAGCTCAAAGGGGTATGTGTCAGCTGCTGGTGTTCAGAAATGGATCTGAGCTGACATGTTTGAATTAAGATCTGAATTACTTCAAACTATAAAAGGAATTGGATCTAGTGAAATCCTGCAGTTTCTAACATGCACCTGATGTTGTCGCAAATGCAAAGAACACACAAACAGTATTAGAAAATATTCACTAAACTCTCCACAGAGATTGAGTATTAGTACCCTGCTCTGCACTTCCAAGGCAAAAGAATGAAAACGTGTGTGTGTGTGTGTGTGTGTGTGTGTGTGTGTGTGTGTGTGTAAAACACCATTAATAGTTCTTAACACCATGGGCCTGATTCTCCACTGATCTGCACCTATGCAAAGGGAGCGGTAAAATTCCACCAAATCCTAATTCTCTACTTGCTTACGCCAGCAGCAAAGTTTTACAAACACTCTGAATACACATGGTGCAAGGCAGTGAAGATTTAAGCCCCTGCACTTTGAGGTTATATCCGTGTAATAAAGTGCACAAGTATACACTTAGGTTATAACTTCTGAGCTCTTATTCATATTTGTGATCCCTCAGCATCTTCAAATAGCTGCCATTTCATTTTTAAAAAATCAACCTACGAGACAACAATGTCCACTTTCTCCTCCAGAGTTGTCTAATTCCACACCCGTTCTCCCCAAAAGCCTCTCCGCCTATGGCCCAGGACACACACAGTTCAGCTGCACAGTGGCAGCTTTTCCATACATAAAACTGCCACAACTTTAAAATCTGTTGCCTAGTGGGCCTGCAGGTTTAGAAAGGGGCACAACAGAATGGAGAGATCCTAAATGAAACTCTGCTTTTGCTGCAAATCCTGGAAGGCCTGAGAGATCAGGTTTTAAACCCCAACAATTTTAGCCCCAGAAAAGTTAGTTTGCATCATTGCTGCAAGTATTTATATTTATTGGTTTGAATTTTACTCTCCCTCTACTCCTGGTTTGGTTGGACTCATATAAGGGCATATCCTTCTCCCACAAAAGTCAGTGGAAAATCTCCCATTGACATTAATGATTAAGGATCAGGCTCAAGCCCATAGTCTTGCAGAAGAATACAAGAAATAGGCCTGAAAGCCCTCTAAAACATTCCTAAAATAGCGTTTTCTGTAATGTACACAGTATATAGTTTACAGAATACATGATGCAGTGGCCTGGATTGCAGTTGGAGGTGATCTGTGTAACTCACTTTTGGTTTTGACACTTACATGACCATCCTACAACTAGGCTGATAAAACATTTATAGCACAACACATACCATGTCTTTCTATCTGTCAATATAGAAAACCAGTACTTTAGCCTAACAGAACTAATGTATGTATATATAAATTATATACAGACGCACACATTTTTATGCTTTATTAAAGTGATAAAGGTTTGATTTTGCTGTTTGCATTTCTCATTGTAGCCTCAGATTACATTTTACAAGTAATGGGATAGTGTTCCAAGAACAGAGACACATTTAGCATTTTCCTCCAAGGCAGGGTTGAGAATTCATGCTGTATTTTGTAAGCAGTGCCCAGCTAAATCTGGTTTTAGTTAAACCCTCTGTTTGAAGTACATGACCATAATTAGATCTGCATAGAGGAGACAGCAGGATTCTGACCCCAGATCTTTCTTTTACAAAGTTTTCTTTCACTCTTCATGCAGAATTGTTTCCTCTCCTCCTCCCCCAGAGCAGCACCCCCAGCAAGGAATGTATTGGCAAGTTTCTCTCTGGTCTGTGATAATACATTCCTCTCTGCTTTAGTCATCCTGGCATCAAGATACTCCTGGCTGCTCTTCTGGTGATGTAATGCTGGGCCCACATCACCTGCAAAGAAAACTGATCTGCAAGTAATAAAAAGCACAACCGCCTTGAAACAAAAATGGGAGTATCAATGTTAGCAGATTTCAAACTCTTTTTTCCCCCTGCTCTTGTTATTAAAGTTTCTCTTCTTTATCCCATGAGATAAAGCCCTTTCTTTAGGAACCATTTTCAATTCTTTCATTTTATTTAATATACTGAAGACAGACTTGGGAGTACTAGTGGGGATAGAATTCTGAGATTGTCACAGAGATTTTGCCCATTATCCCCTTCAGATCTATAGATTCTTTTGGTTTTCATAGCACTAGTAAAATGAAGTACAGGCCATAGTATCAATCAACCAGTTTTACTCACGAAAGCTCATGATACTATATATATTTGTTAGTCTCCAAGGTGCCACAGGACTACTCATTTCTACAGCCCACAGTTTAACCAAACATAGGTCATTTTGAAATGTTCAGTGTTAATGAATCTCTCAGACTTAACAATTTAAGGCCATATTCTGAGTGGAGTGCCATAGTAGGATATAAAATAGACTTTGTTAGACATAAAATAGCACACAATTTGATCCTTAATTATAGAACATGTTTTTTTCTTTTAAATTCTGGAAACTTTCATGGATAGAGATTTGCGTACACCCATCCAAAACTTCTCAGCCATCTTCTTATTCTGACTTTGAGTTTTCTCATTTGTTTATTTGTTTTTCTGACCTGCCTTCCAAATCAGGAGCTTGAAGGAAAAAGCCAACTCAGTAGGAATCTACAGCACGGCCTACAGTTATTACTCATTTTACCAGTACATCACTGGCAACAGTAGTTCCCTGAGTCAGTCTCTTTCAACTTTCCAGTAATTGCATCTATAAAGTGAATTTTGTGTTAATTCATTAAAAAGTTTACAATGACAAGGGCAACAATTTTACAGTCATTAAACAGCTTTCATCCCATTCTTTTAGGTTGGCATAAGTATCCATATGTTTCAAAAAGATCAGTTTTACTCTCGATGTGATAAAGTTTTCAGACTGCAGATTAAGTAGCTCATGTTTAATGATAGTTTGTTAACAGAAAGAAATGAAAACATCTGACAATAAAAAATGCCACTTCCAAACAGTTAAGTAAATCAAAAGATCCTGAGATCACTTATTCTGCAAGTTCTGTTTTACAGTTTCAGTTGACCTTTAAGATAATGACTGAAACGTGATTTTTGTGAGACATGTATCGTAGCTCAGTTGTAAAACTTGTGATCCTGATCTCAGATTTAAATAGGACTCTTCCACAAATGTTAAAATAATAAGAAAACATACAGCTACATCTAGCTGTTCAAAAACAATGAGAAAATATTATGAGGCTAACATGATGGACTATTTGCTCTGAGTTTTGGGTAATTCAACGTCTTCTCTTCACACTTAAATATTCTTTAAAACAATCTGTTCTCATGGTCACTGCTGAGAACATATAATATAACGTTGTGTGGCAATTCAACTACTCTTCCAACCACAGGTTATTTCTACATCAGAATCAGCTTTACAGATATTCAAAGAAAATTATTATGCAGCAGAAAAGATCTGTTGCATTATTTCTGAACGAGGTTACTGCATCTGCAGAACTATCACTGTAAATCAGGGGTGGGGAACCTAAGGCCCAGGGGTTGCATCTGACCCTGACTTGCCTGGATCCAGCCCCCAAGGCTCAGGGCTCCTCCCAGCATTGGGGGGGCCCATGCTGGTGCTCCAGCCCCCCTCCCCTCCTCCGCTCACTCCCTCCACAGGGCTGGAGCACACAAAATCTACTGCCCCCCCCCCCCGGCTCCGGTGTGCAAGGGGAATGTGGGGAGTGTCTTTCTCCTTCTTAGTCAGGTAGTCGGGGGCCTCAAGGGCTTTTTTGCTTTTATTTATTTATTTTGCTTCTCACTTGTGTGTGGTCCCCAACTGATTTTCTCCAGCCCTGCTCTAAACACTCCATGTGTCAGATAGGGAGTGAGGGAGGAAAGTTACTCTACTCAGGCTCTTATCAAAAGCTCAGGATCCAACCAAAGTGAAATAACTAGCAATACTGATATTAAAATTGGCATAGGTGTCTTTCATGGTTAACAGAGAAATAAAACATATCTATTTGTTAACTCTGTTAGTCAAGTTTTGGGGCTGTCTACAACCACAGGAAAGCTTAGGTGAATCAAGGTCACTTTTAGAAATTTTTCTTCTCAAACAGAACTGGCAGGTACTCAGCACTGTTTGGAACGTATCCACCACTTATTTATATGATATTTGGCATTAGGACTTGAAGAAGAGCTCTGTGTAAACTCAAAAGCATGTTTCTCTCACCAACAGAAGTTGGTCCAATGAAAGACCTTGTCTCTCTATTGGTCTTCATTTTTCACTAAAAAACCCAGAAACCAATGGAACTACAAGAAAAGTGTTGGTATTGCATACCAGTTCAAGTGGTGAAAAGACCTTACAAATATTTTCCATTTGTTCTCTGTCATCAAAAGTTAGCAATGGGCCTCTACTATGAATTTATCTTTTAAACAGTTTTAATAAGTAGCTGCCCCTCACATGGCAGGACAAGGACCCCTGGCCTGTCTTGTGTCCTTTACAATGGCATCTGCGCATCAGACTAATGCAGGAAGTTGTACTTTAGACCTGAGTGCACAACTAATTTGTAAATGTATTGGTCTGATTAATGATCTTATATACATGAGTTTATGTTACTGCTACTCCTTTGATGATACTGAAGCTCCCCAACATTTACAGGGCTCTCAGTCCAATCAGAATCTGAATAACAGCTTTTAAAAATACCTAAATAAGCTGTTTCCTACTTGCAGCATTTACTCTGAGTTTCTGAATAAAAGGTAACTTTCTAGAAAAGTAACTTCCAGGCCATATTTGTTCCACTTGTGACCATATTCATTTTAGAGCATTTCTGTAGCCAAAAACAGTATGTTTATTTTTTTTATAACAACAAACAGTCAGGGTTGTACATTGCAGATGATTGTTAGGTTCTTAGCTTTTCAGAAAAGGGACTTGGCACCACTCGTACATATAGTGCTATATGCACATAAAAACAATAGCTATGCAAACCAATGGAATTCGAAGTAGTCAACAGCGGGGCAAACAGATACAAAATTTGAGGAGGATGTGGGTAAAGATGCAGGATCCTTGCACTATTCAGGGGAAGACAAACAGGATAGTAAGAAGTTGTGGAGGAGAAATTCTTTCAACCCTTGGAATGTCTGCACCTATGGAAGTCAAGAGAAGCGTCATACATGAAGGCAAAATTTGTCTCACTTCATATTAAAAATATCATAGAATCCAGACTGAAGTACAGAGAAGCCTTTTTCTTCTGCAGTTACCTATGAACACACTAGCACTGACACAGAAGACAGTGCTCACTTGGGAATTTTACTAATTTGAGCCAAGAAGCAGTAGAAACCCTGACTGTAGGCACAAATACATATTTTAACTCTGTAACCTATTCTTCCTAGCTTCCTTACACTGAAAAAAAAATAAAGGGACAGAAAGTACTAGAGATGCTATGGTGGAGATTTTGATGTAATGGACAGGTGCGTGCTCTTTTGCATTCCAGGCAAAATCCCACAGATACTGAAATAGACATTAATGAAAATACCTTTTCTATTGACAGTTGTGACATGGTATATTAGGTAGTGGTGACAGTCAGGATTACTCAGTGCTGAAGTTATTAAAACCTATTAATCTCACCTTGAGTCTGAAGGAGCAGCTGATTTATGTTGCTGAGTTCTTGAAAATTCATTTTTGTTAAATTTTATATAGACAGTTTGCAAAAAAGCCCCAATAAATAAAGCCATGTTTTTCTGTGACAGCACTCTAAGAAACATCTTTGAAAAGGTTAAATAAACTCATTGTACAGTTAAATGACATTATAAATGGCTATGATTAAAGTGTAAAGGTAAAATGACAATTTCAAAAAGTAGAAAAATAATTTCTAAAATGAAGGGCTTCATATTAGACTATTGAAACCAACAGGAATGTTGTTAATAGCTTCAGTGGATGTGGGATCAAGCCCAGAAATTGCACTCCATTTGCTCATTAGCAATTGTGCCCCATCTTGCAGAGAAATGCAGTCCCCCTCCCCCATCCCAGGGATCTCTGCCAATCTGATCTTGGGGAAAATTCCTTACTGACCTCAAATATGATGATCAATTAGACCCTGACCTGTAGGTGGGACTCACAAACCACACACCTGGGAAAGAATTTTCAGTAATAACTCAGAGACATCCCCATGTTGTGTCCCATTTCCAACCACTGGAGGTATTTGCTACTAGCAGTTGCAGATGGTCCATAATCCATTATAGGCAATCTCATACCATCCCTGCCACAAAATTATCAAGCTCAGTTTTAAAACAAGTTACGTGTTTTGTCTCCACTATCCCATTGGAAGGCTGTTCCAGAACTTCACACCTCTGATGTGCAATATCATTGCTTCCAGAATTAGATTGTCTAAATATTATCAGGACGTACAGCAGTTCCATGAAAGCAAGAATGAGTTCTCTTAAGACCAAAAGAAAGAAATGTTTATGTTTAGCTCATGGATCATACTTCCATAAAAGGCAATAACATCAAAATGTACATGCTGAAAAGAAAAGAGAAAAAAAATCTTAAACCCAGGCAGTATGACTTATTTAGAAATGATCTGGGGAATAATAAAACGAAAGTGGGTTTTTTTAACAGCTGTATGGAACAACCTGTTTTAAATAAGAAGAAAGGTGAACAAAGCCAGTTGTTCAGCTTAGATCACCAAATGAAGTTTTTTAGGGTGTATGACGTATGCCATATAAAATGTATTGCCTGGAATATATAACAGCACAGATTCCAACTTGAGGTCTTTTTCCTAGGCTTTTCCTACAAGGTTCTGTTTCAAGGATTTGGTGTATATAGCTCTCTCTCTGTTAGT
Source organism: Pelochelys cantorii (assembly GCA_032595735.1). Taxonomy (NCBI): domain Eukaryota; kingdom Metazoa; phylum Chordata; order Testudines; family Trionychidae; genus Pelochelys; species Pelochelys cantorii. The sequence continues at coordinate 58,221,631 of CM064328.1, read as the reverse complement.
GTATACTTTTCCCAAGGGGCATAGGGAAGCACCTAGTATATTAAAAAGTATTTTTTACCCTGAGATTTTCTTTTATGCTGTAGCAGGAATTATTAATTTCATTGAACTCATTAACATCTATTAAGATATGGGAAGATATGTGGACAGGTGGAAGTTTGAAGACAGATTTGCACCTAACAAATGAATGCTAATTATCCAGAAACGTACAGCAAAGGCAAAGGATCAAGGAGAACACCGAAGCTTAAAAAAGAAAGGTTTTCATCACTTTGGGTATTTTTTTTTTATGGACAGTAATTTGCAGTCTGTCAAGCTACATGATGTGCAGTTTCATGTCTGTAAGTAAATACAAATCCAGAGAAATCTTTGTTTTGTTTTGCACTAGTAGAAGCATTAGGGCTATTTGTAATACAGCTAGAGAGTTGGGGGAGGCTTGCCGATACTGTACTGCCTTTGCTATTAATGTTACATATGTTCTTGTGCTGTTGATAAGGAGCAAGGGAGAGGGTGGGGCTGTCCCTGGAAAAGATACAAAGCAATGTTTACAGCAGATTTTATAATCAAATACTCATTTGCCAGGGGCAATAGCTACAGACACTTAAGAACACCAACAAAAGAGAGCAACAAATCAGAGCAATGTGTAGTCTATTAGCACATCATTAAACAGTTTAATCAATTCCATCTTTTGCCTCCCAGTTTCTCCTCCTCGCTATAGGGAAAGTGTGTAGCCAGCTATGTTGCACAAATTTTGAATTAGGCTGGAGTTTGTGATCCCTCCTTTTGTCCCCCACTTTTCTTTTCCTGGCATTTGTATTATGAGATTTCTCAACTGTTTTGAGTGCAATTTGTTCAGGAATTCAGTGTTTTAAACTACATGTTGTAAGAAGCAAAAATTGTGCTTACCTGTAAATCATGTGAGGAGCAAGCTCAGTCCTCTTGTGTAAACTAAAGACTAAAATGTATTTTTTAAAAGACATTTATTGCTTAGTCTCTGAATTTAATTCTCACTCTTCAGAAGAATCTCTTAGAGTTAAAGTTGAAACTCTATTCAATGTAGTTCATACTGTTACTGCCTTATGTGCTCCATTATACTTTGGCACAGTGCAATAGCTCAAGTAAATGAAAGAAAGTATTTTAATTCTTAAGCTCACAACACAAGACATATTTAAGGGAGACTTTGTGTTGGATACCTAGATGAGCTTTTGTATATAAAAACCCTGCAACCAGCTAACCAAACCTACTATGATAAATGTGTAGGGAAAAACATTTGTTAGAGACTCAAGGAATCTATATATGATATGCATTTATCAACCTTCATGTCATGCAGCAAAGCTGCTCTATTTTTGGAGGGTTTCCTTGACAATTAAATTGATAGGGGAGGAGAAAATTTTATTTAAGAGAAGGTTGGTTGAGACAAGTTTTATGGATATTGATAAAGGTCCCTGAACCTACAATCAGATGCCTTACTCATTCAGAAATTCCCAATGGAACTTTATACAGGGCTCTGCCTGGCTTGCAGGATTGGGGCCTAGGAATATGTAAGTACACAGAGTTCTAGAGTAAACGAAACTAAAATCTGTATCTGAAACCTGATGATAAGCTCTCTCTGACTCAATATATTTTGAGAAAAAATATTGGTTATTTTTGAAAATGGATTTGATTGAATACTTTTAGCTGTTCACTTTTATGTATGCAATTAAATCCATGCTCCACATGCAGGCAAAAGGTGGTGGGGTTTAATGACCAGGATTTATGCAGTTACATACCTGACCGTAACAGACCCACAAAGCAAGTACAGATAACAATATTAAACATGTATAATAACTGGCGTGAATTTAGGCTCAGCTCTTGCAATAGTGCTAGTGCAGGGGAGTGCCCACTTGGGTGTCATGAAATCAGACTGCAAGATCTTTGGGTCAGGTGCCATGTCTGCCTCGACACTGGATTCAGCACAAGCGTTCCTTCTCTTGCAGAATATCCCTAGCTTCACACTCTGCATGTATACAAGGGTGCAGGCAAGATCAAGGACAGTGGCCTGAAACCTGTGGAGGTCCACACAAGTGCAGGAGTCATGACTCCATTTGAAGGATTGGGACCTAGGTCTCTACAATAGTTACCATATTGGGGTTCTGGTCTTGATTTGGGCCTCTGGTTGCTAATCCTCTTGAAAATCTGTTTCTTTTCACACACATATCAGTGGTCCAAAGGTTCATCTGTGAGTTTACACAGCTTTTCTGCCAGTTAAATACAACAAATGCACAGTGAATAAAACACCCTTTTGAGTGTTTGGAGATGTCACTTGGGCTTTGGTTTGTGCACACTTGCTAATGCAGGGTGGGGGGGAGCAATTGCCCCAGGGCCTGGGGACACAAAGGGGCCCAGAGCTCCTGGCTTCCACCGCTATTACTAGATTTGTCTGTTCCTTTCGGGCGTGCTTATTTTTTAGGGTTACTTTTATGGGAGGAGGTTGATATTTCTATCAATGTGCTGCTTGTGTTACCTGTGTTCTCATATGGAGCTTTACTTCTCCCTTCTGCCAATTCCCCCTCCCAATGGAGCTCTCCTGCAGGATCTAGGATCCCCAGGACTGGGTTCTTTCCACCTAGAAGCAGATGAACACACACCTAATCACACCCACTACCAAAGCATGTCTGAGAGGACTGGTCAATCAGCACTCACCAGTTGACCCCTTATGCCCCGGGACTCAGTAGGCTGGGTTGCCAAGCTGTGACCCTCCTCCGCCCTTAGACTCAGTAGGCTGGGTTAAACAGCACTTTAAGTTACCACCCTCATACTCCCCCAAGTTCAGCACCTACCTGTCCCCACATTCACACCACAGCTGTTCTGCTAGTAACCCACTTGATAAGCAAACCCCACAGGATTATGGGCACTACAGAAATCTTTAGCTTAGGTACAAGAAACATTGTTGCACAGTGAATAGCAAAGCCAAAACAACACCCACAATGTAGAAGGAGGGGAAAGAGAGCGGCAACCAGCTTAGCAACGAATCATAGAACACTAGAACTGGAAGGGACCTCGAGAAGTCATCAAGTCCAGTCCCCTGCCCTCACAGCAGGACCCAGTACCGTCTAGACCAGTGTTTCTGTAAGTGTTACACGGAATCACTCTCAGAAACATATTAACTGTCCTCCCTGGTTTGTTTATTTACTGTGGCCACGGCCACAGAGCCTGGCAGCTCTCATTGGTTCTTTTTTTCCCTTAGCAGCCAAGGGGAGCCACGGGAAGCCGTGTGAGCTGGGCCACCACTTTCTGCAGCTCCCCTTGGCTGCAAAGGACGAAACAGAGTCAATGGGAGCTACGACGCCGGTAAATAAACAAACCGGGGCATCCAGTTAATGTGTTTCTGAGAGTGATTCCGTGGAATACTTTTAGAAACACTGGTCTAGACCATCCCGAATAGATGACTATCTAACCTGCTCTTAAATATCTCCAGTGATGCAGATTCCACAACCTTCCTAGGCAACTTATTCTAGTGTTTAACCACCCTGACAGGAAGTTTTTCCTAATATCCAATCTGAACCTCCCTTGCTGCAGTTTAAGCCCATTGCTTCTTGTTCTATTCTCAGAGGCCAAGGAGAACAATTTTTCTCCCTCCTCCTTGTGACACTTTTAGATACCTGAAAACCACTATCATCCCCTCTCAGTCTTCTCTTTTCCAAACTAAACAAGCTCAATTCTTTCAGTCTTCCTTCATAGATCATGTTCTCTAGACCTTTAATCATTCTTGTTGCTCTTCTCTGGACCATCTCCAATTTCTCCACATCTTTCTTAAAACGTGGTGACCAGAACTGGACACAGCACTCCAATCGAGTCATAATCAGCTCAGAGTACAACAGAAGACTGACTTCTCATGTCTTGCTCACAACACTCCTGTTAATGCATCCCAGCATCATGTCTGCTTTTTTTGCAACAGCGTCACACTGTTGACTCGTATTTAGCTTGTGGTCCACTATGACCCTAGATCCCTTTCTGCAATACTACTTCATAGGTAGTCGTTTCCCATTCTGTATGTGTGAAACTGATTGTTCCTTCCTAAGTGGAGTACTTTGCATTTGTCCTTATTAAACTTTATCCTATTTACCTCAGACCATTTCTCCAGTTTGACCAGATCATTTTGAATTATGACCCTATCCTTCAAAGCAGCTGCAACCCCTCCCAGCTTGGTATTATCTGCAAACTTAATATGCGTACTCTCTATGCCAATATCTAAATAGTTGATGAAGATATTGAACAGAATTGGTCCCAAAACAGACCCCTGTGGAACCCAACTTGTTATGCCCTTCCAGCAGGATTGTGAACCATTAATAACTCCTCTCGAGAACGGTTATCCAGCCAGTTATGCACCCACCTTATAGTAGCCCCATCTAAATTGTATTTGCCTAGTTTATTGATAAAAAGATCATGCAAGTCCATATGAAAGTTATTTATTTCTAAGTAGTAACCATACAAGGGAAGCCAAACAAACACAACAGTTACACTATTAAATCTAACTTAAATCTGACTGCAAATGATAGGGTTAGCAATCCAGAACTGATCACATAAGGCAGGGTCAGGAGGCCACACCTGAGGGGTTGGAGGAGGGAGAGATTTCACCACTCTTTGAAGCTCGAACTGATTGGGTTCCCAGATGGTGATGGTAGCTAGAGTGAGGAGGTCCAGAGTGTTGGAGACAGGCAGAACAGAGCAGAGCAGAGCTCCCAACGTGATCAGTCAGGAGAAGAAGTCCCAATGGAACTGAAGCAAAGTTTAGATCCAGGCATCAGAACACCGTACTTGAGCATGGGTAGGAGTTTTTTTAGGGAAACAACAATGGGTGGAGTAGCGGGTGGGGACAGATGGTGTTTATGGGTAAACAGATGTTTCAAGGGAGTAGTCTAAGGTTGCTTTGTTTAGGCTAGATCAGTGGTTCCCAACCTTTTTTATTCCTCAGACTGGCAAAATCATTCAAAAACTTTTGGTGGATTGGCACCAAAACATTTGCATATTCAATATGGTAATTAATTTATCTGCATGTTTGCATATTCATTGTGGTAACTAATTATAAGTGGTCACATGTTATTTTACATTGCACCTGTATGCACATTATACATGTCATTAATTGGCCTTCACCTGTGTGATGATTCCTATGCACTTAATAATTTAGTTTTTAATAATCAGTATTAGCTAAAATTTTAAGTTTCCTGTAGTTGTAGTAGTTATACAGTAGGAAAGGTGTGCCAAACAAATAGTCCTTCCCCAAATAATGTGAAATCTACAGGCATAAAAACATACAGTGTAGAAGATCAAAATCATGTGAGCTGGACCCCCCCCTGTCAGCCGGTGGTCAGGGCAGTGCATGTGTATTATACACCTGAGACTTCAACTGCTAGGACTGGGGTCCCTTAGCAGCGGGCAACCTGGAGGAGGTTGACGGGCGCCCTAAGAAGTTTACAGGGAGAGCTTATTACACCTCAGATTTTGACTGCTAGGATACACGATCCCTTCGCAGCAGGCAGCCTGGGGAGGCTGAGAGATGCCCCAACGGATCTGTCCCCTGAAAGCGACATGATCCAACGCTCAAGCTCTCCCTATATCTGTCCCTTATGACCGGCTGAAGTTCTTTTAAAATTGTGCTTGGTTCTGTTACAGCAACTGAAGGAGTCAGGTCACAGCTTAAACAGTTACTATTTTATTGTTCCAGGGTAAACTTAGCTGTTAAATGCTACTACTGTGTTACAGATAACACAGCCACTACAAAGGATAGGACAGAAATTACACTAAGAAGTCACTTACAGGTACCATGAAACCCTTTTGGTTCTCTGAGCTCTTATTAAATGCATGCAAAATAGACACCTAGCAGGTATATATTCTCACCCCTGCGTTCCAGACTTGGCGTGGCCAGCGTCTTTCTCTCAATCCCTCGGGAAGAAGTAGGGCGAGGTTGGGTGTCCCACAGACCTCGGGAGACAACCAATATCTGCCAGCAGGTGTAGATGATTGGAGCTCAAATGGGGTGGGCTACTAAACCCCTCTTTATACCCCTTGGGTCACGTAGGCTTCTTCCTGGTCTCAAGTGGCCAATTAGGAAAAATGGCTTTGAATGCCAAGTTTCCCACGAAGGGTGCAAAGCGTAATTCACACCTGGGAAAATGCAGACAATGGGCACCTCTGGTATGTGATGGGCGAAGATTCCTCTCCTGGGACAGTGCAGGCGTGTCAATTACTGGTACTAGCCATCAGGGCAACGGGAGGCCCCCGGGTCGTCAGCTAGCCCATTTACTGTCTGGTTTCTGTTTATTAGAGTCAGGGACAGGCAGCACACCTGCGTTCCCAGGGCATCAAAGGCTGACTGCCTTTCTCTTGCTCTCTGGGGGGGGGGGGGAAACAAGATGGGGTTCATGTCTGGCTACACCCCCCCAGAACAGCTCTGGTCCCCTCACTGCACCTCAGTCGCCTAGGTAGTGGCAGTCTCTGCTCATCCCCGGCCGCTTCACCAGCGGGTCCCCGAGCCAACTGATAAAGATAAAGGAGGCTGATTCCCGCTGGACCAAAGGACAGATCTACACAAAGGTTTGCCAATACATCTGTACCAGCAAACCTGCCTACTGAAGATGCAGCTTCTACTGACAAAAAATGCTCTTTCTGGTATATCTTATACCAGTTCCCCAACCAAAATCAGCTATACTGGCAAAAATACTTTTATGCTGGTATAATTGTGTCTACACTAGGGTTTTTGGAGTACAATAAAGGCACCCCACTCAGCAGACACTAACATAACAGCTAAAATTTCTAGGGGATTTGTTGGCCGGACTTCATTTTGTGCCATTAAAAAACTCTCTAAAAATCCTGGGGCAGATCCTCAGCTGGCATAAATCAGTGTTAGGGGGAGGCTTCCCTCGAGTGAGGAGGGAGGAGAATGGGCTTGCCATTCACGTGGCAGTTGACCCTGGAGGCCGGGGCATCAGCTCTTCATGCAGCATTTGGCCCCAGCTGAGCACTGCAGCCACCCATCATGCGGCCACCGGAGCTGGAACAGGGGCCAAAGTGAGGCTGTCCCAGTAGGCTGCCCGCTGGGCCACTGACCCTGCTGCTGTGTGGGGAACCCCAGCGGGTGGGGCTCATTAGCAGCTGGGGACATAGCCTGGCAGAGTGCCTGTGTTGGGAACCGCTGGGCCAGACAATAGAAATTCATCATTCCAGGCTATGGGTGGTGTTCTTTTAAGGGAGCTCATAGTGCAATTAGGTGGTTTCAGTATTATGGATACCAACAGAGGATATGTTACTAAGATTGGTCTGATAATTACTGGGTGAGAGCTACAGATATAAAATGTAAAATCCTGATTTTTGGTTAACTAGTACCAATTAAAGGATGGGTGGGCGGGAGACAGGGGCTGCTCAGGCCCAGCAAGGGTGCACCCAGGCCAGGTCCACCACAGACAGGGGCTGCTCAGCTGGGCTGGAGCATCCCAGTGGAAATGGGGTGGGTTTAGCAGATAAAATAAAAAAAGAACAAATTAAAAATTACTTAGAAAAGTTAGATGTCTGCAAGTCACCAGGGCCTGATAAAATGCATCCTAGAATACTGAAAGAGCTGATAGAGGAGGTATCTGAGCCTTTAGCTATATCTCTGAATAATCATGGAAGATGGGAAAGATTCCAGAAGTCAAATATAGTGCCCATCTATAAAAAGGGAAATAAGAACAACCCAGGAAACTACAGACCAGTCAGTTTAATTTCTATGCCAGGAAATATAATGGAACAAGTAATTAAGGAATTCATCTGCAAACAGCTGGAAGAAAATAAGGTGATAGGTAACAGCCAGCATGGATTTGTAAAGAACAAATCATATCAAACCAGTCTGATAGCTTTCTTCGAAAAGATAAGGGAGAAGCGGTGGACGTGGTATACCTAGACTTTAGTAAGGCATTTGATACGTTCTCTCATGATCTTCTTATCAATAAACTAGGCAAATACAACTTAGATGGGGCTACTATAAGGTGGGTGCGTAACTAGCTGGATAACCGTTCTCAGAGAATAGTTAGTTATTATCGGTTCACAATCCTGCTGGAATGGCATAACAAGTGGGGTTCCGCGGGGGTCTGTTTTGGGACCAGTTCTGTTCAATATCTTCACCAACTATTTAGATATTGGCATAGAGAGTATGTTTATTAAGTTTGCAGATGATAGCAAGTTGGGAGGGGTTGCAATTGCTATGGAGGATAGGGTCATAATTCAAAATGACCTGGACAACCTGGAGAAATGGTCTGAGGTAAATAGGATGAAATTTAATATGGACAAATGCAAAGTGCTCCACTTAGGAAGGAACATTCAGTTTCACACATACAGAATGGGAAGCGACTGTCTAGGAAGGAGTACTGCAGAAAGGGATCTAGGGGTCATAGTGAACCACAAGCTAAATACGAGTCAATAGTGTGACGCTGTTGCAAAAAAAGCAAACATGATTCTGGGATGCATTAACAGGAGTGTTGTGAGTAAGACACGAGAAATCATTCTTCTGCTCTACTCTGCATTGATTAGGCCTCAACTGGAGTATTGGGTCCAGTTCTGGGCACCACATTTCAAGAAAGATGTGGAGAAATTAGAGAGGTCCAGAGAAGAGCAACAAGAATGATTAAAGGTCTAGAGAACATGACCTATGAAGGAAGACTGAAAGGATTGGGCTTCTTTAGTTTGAAAAAGAGAAGATTGAAAAGGTATCTAAAAGGGTGTCACAAGGAGGAGGGAGAAAAATTGTTCTCCTTGGCCTCTTGAGGATAGGACAAGAAGCAATGGGCTTAAACTGTAGCAAGGGAGGGTTAGGTTGGACATTCGGAAAAACTTCCTGTCAGGGTGGTTAAACACTGGAATAAGTTGCCTACGGAGGTTGTGAAATCTCCATCTCTGGAGATATTTAAGAGCAGGTTAGATAGTCATCTATTAGGGATGGTCTAGACGGTACTGGGTCCTGCCATGAGTGCAGGAGACTGGACTCGATGATCTTTTGGGGTCCCTTCCAGTTCTAGTGTTCTGTGATTCTGTGATTCTATTCTATGATCCCTCAGATGCAGCAAGCCCCGTGGGACTGGAGCAGGCCTCTGCCATCATCGGGCAGGGAGATGCTCCAGTCCCCACAGGTTAACTGGAACCAGTAACCATCCGGCTCCCACCAGCAGGGTTAACAAGTTAACTGTTCACATCCTTAGTATCAGCAGAGATCTGGCACCTGGAGCAGAGATTTCCCGCCAGGCTGTGCTTTCCTGCTTTCCGTATCGCACCGGTCAGTGTAGTTCTTGCTTTGGAAGTTCTTCTGCCTTTTCATTGCTTTGACTTTGGTTCAAGGCCCAGGAGGGTGTTGTCTTCCATGAATACTCTGCACTGTTCTCCAAGAACACAGAGCTGGTAGGTAACACCACTGATACTGCAGCAGTGTTGACAGCTGGAGCCCTAGACATCTTTGAATTGCTGCTCCACACTCTGAGAGCTTGGGGCGGGAGGACGGATGCTGCAGTCTGGGCAGCACTAAGGGCTGACTTCCCTCAGCCCCTCCCCTTCTGCCCTCAGCCCACTATTTCTGGAGCTAGCTCCCACTCCAGCCATGCCCAGGGCCCATAGTGGCTGTCGGCACCACTGGTTTTGTGGAACATGAGGCCATCTTCTGAGGGATCGAAGGATGTGTAGATGGTTTCCACTGTAGTAGAAAGAGGAACAATTTGGTGTGGTGCAGGCTGGCTAGAGTAGACAAGGCAGAGGGGGTTAAACTAATAGCAAAAGGGGAGGGTAAAAAGCGAAGCTGGCACTCAGCACACAAGAGAGATTCTGAGAACAAAATTAATCAAGGAACCAAAGGACATGATGAGAAGAAATTATTGAATTGCCTGTTCACTAATGCTTGGAGCCTGGGTAACAAGCAAAAACTAGAACTGCTTATTTGCAAGCACAAATTTGATCTAGTTGATATGACAGAAACCTGATGGGAATGGCTTACACAATTGGAATGTTAAATGCAGTGGTTACTGTATAATTTATTTAGGAAGGATCAAGAAGGCAAAAAGGTAGGGAGAGTTGCCATCTGTCAAAATGGCTTTACTGTTTTTGAGTAACTAATAACTTGGAAGAAAGTGACATTGAATGCTTATGGGTTAATGTTCTAAGAGATAAAGCCCAAGATGAGGTATTAGTTAGTGTCTATATTTAAAAACCTCGGTTATTATAGACCTGTTAACCCGGCATCAGTTATGGGTAAAATGAAGCAGCTGATGAGACATAATTAATAAGGAACTAAAGGAAAGTAATTAATGCCTATCAATATGCATTTATGGAAGATAGCGACTTGATATATTTTTATAAGATTACAGTTTGGTTGATAAAGATTATAGTATTGACCAACATTCCCTCTAAGATGTGCAGCAGCACAGCTTCACAGGTGATTAATCAGCCCTGCCCAGTCAGAGGCTCAGGGCTCTGTGCAGGGAGCTGATTGACTGGGCAGAGCTGAGTAAATCACCTGTGAAGCTGTGCTGCTGCGCAGCTTAGAGGGAACACTGGTATTGACCTAATACACTTATACTTCTGTTATGTGGCACTGCATGAGATTTTGATTCAAGAAATTAGAATGATATAATATTAACATTGGCACGTTAAATGAACTAAAAAAAATCACTAATTAGTTGGTCTCAAAATGTCACTGTAAACAAATCATCAGCATCATCAAGTGGGTGTGCTTCCAGAGGGTCCTGCAGGCACCAGTGCTTGGCCCTCTATTTAACATTTTTTTATCAATGGCTAAATGTATACATCTGGGAACAAAGAATGTAGTTACAGGTGCGGGAACTATCCTTTGAAGCAGTGACATTAATGAAAAAGATTTGAAGTCATGGTGGATAATCAGCTGAACATGAACTCCCACGATGATGCTATGACCAAAAGAGCGAATGTGATCATGAGTTGCATAAACAGGAGAGTCTTGAAAAGAACTAAAGAGGGTATTTTACCACTGTATTAGCACTGGTGTGACTGCTCTTGGAAGACTGCATCTACTTCTAGTGCCCATAGTTCAAGAAGGATGTTGACAAATTGCAGAGAGTTCAGAGAAGAGCTATGGGAATGATTAAAGGGTTAGTAAATAGGCCTTATAAGCGACTTCCTTAAGTCTATCAATCTTTTTAGCCTAACAAAGATTACATTAAGGTGTGACTCGATGATAGTCTATAAATATCTAGATGGGAATACATAAAATGTGCTCTTCAATACACCAGAGAAAGGTATCACATGATTCGGTTGCTGGAATTTGAATCTAGGCAAATTCAGACTGGAAATAAAGTATAGTTTTAATGGTGAGAGTAATAACCATTGGAACAATTTACCAAGGTTCGTGGGGGATTCTCCATTCAGTGACAATTTTCAAATAAAGACTGGATGTTTTTCTAACAGATATTATTTTGCAGAGCCACTGTATAGCCTGTGCTATACAGGAGGTTAGACTGGATGGTCTCACTTTGGAATCCTGGGAACTCTGATTCTTGCTTTTTTATTTGGCTCCATCATTCTGACATGTGATTTTCTTCTTTCCTTCCTTCCAGCTTCCTCCTTTTATCATTTTTGCCTCCTTTTCCCAGTATTTTGGCTTCACACTCACTATTCTCCAGCCTTAGTCACATTCTCTTCCTTTCCTCTTCGTGTGGTTGTATCAGCCTGGGGGCAGGGAAGAACCACAAAGTCTCCTCCTGCCCTGTCCCTGCCCCCAAGCCTCTATTGGCCTGAGGATGGGGGGAGCTCACAAAGTCTCCTCCCACCCTGTGAGCGGTGCAGCACTTCTAAGCACTGCATGCTCCTTGCAGGACGGGGCAGGGTGGGAGAAGACTGTGTGCTTCCCCCCTCCCCCAGGCTAATCAGGGCTTGGGGGTAGAGGGAGCTCATGAAGTCTCCTCCCACCCTGCAAGGGGCTCAGCACTTAAAGTCAACCACCTGCTGCTGCTCAGCTGGCGATTGACTCTAAGGGTGGAGTTCCCTTGCAAGGTGGGGGCAGGGAGTTAGAGACTTCATGTGCTCTCCCTCCCCAGACTCTGATTGACTTTGGGACAACAAGGAGGAGCATGTGAAGTCTTCTCCAACCACCAGGGGCATGGGTACCTAGAGGGAATCATCAGCTGATCAGAACAGCTGGCAGTTCTGTATGGGGAGGGGGCAAAGACTTTGAGCACTTTCCCCATCACCCGGACCAATCAGGGTCTGTGGGTGGAGAAGCACGGAAGTATCCTGGCTCTGCCTCTTCTGCCTGAGGCCTCGCCCCCATCCTTGTTTATAGGGTAGCAGTATTGTCTAGCGGGTAGCACATTGAAGTGTAATTCAGGAGACAAGGATTTTATTCCCATTTTGGCCACTGACCTGCAGGATGACCTTGGGCAAAATCACTTCATTGCTCTCTGCCTTAGTTTTCTCCTCTGTAAAATGGGGATAATGCTGCTTAACTCCTTTGTAAAGTGCTTTGAGGTCTACTGATGAAAAGCACTAGAGAAGACCTAGGTGTTGTTATTATAACTTTGCCAAACATTAACTGCTGGGGCTGAAATGTTACATGTCTATCTTAGGCTGATCTCTCTCTCCAGATATATCTTTTATTTCAGCCCAAACTGTTCAGCTATTGCCAAGAATGAGGCTGGGGAAAACACATTGTTTTGACCATGTTACAAAATTCTGGCATCCTTTATATTTCAAGGCTATACTGTCCTGAAGTCTTGCAATTTGGCAGGGGAGTGCCCTTAATGTCAGGGATATGCCTTTCGACATCCCTTGGGAAATCTGCCCCAACAGTTATTCTAAGCCTTTGAAAAATCACAGTTTGCACATGTTAAAAATACTTGAGATTTGAGCAGCTGAATTTCCCTAAAAATTCCATGCACAGTTGGCAAGCTACAGCCCAGCCTGGCAAGGCTTTCCCTGTAATTACAACTGGGAGCTGCTGCAGGCCATGCTGAGTCCAGTGCAGGCACCTGAACTGAGAGCAGAGAGATGCCTGTTCTTTCCTGTGCTTTCAACCCGACCCCCACTAGCTCCAGGCAGTGTGGAGGAGGAAACTGCCTGATTGAATGAGGGAGACCAAGAGTGGGACATGCATTGGCAGTCTCTGTTTGTGATCTGCTTCACCCTTGGGGACAGGGTGGGGCGAATGAGACTGTAGCTATGAAGAGGGGAGGTGATACTGAGAGTTACAGAGAGGGTGGGACAGGAACTGGGAGCCAGGGAAGGAAAGGAGGCTACTGGGGATGGGACTGCTAGCTAGAAAAAGACTGAGATAAGAGGAGAAGCTGGATGGAAAGTGACACTGGTTGGGCAAGGATACTGGGACTGAGAACTCTAGAGATGGAGTCAGATCTGATAAAGAGCTGGGAGGAGGGGAGTGCAGAGAGGAGAGAAGTAGGGGTTGGAGCAGCAAGGGGTAGGGAGTTGGAAGAGGTGGATAATGAAACTGTGCAAGGAGCCTGAACAAGCAGATTGTGACTATGAGGCAGTGGAAATGGGAAATATGTGTTGGAGAAGGGGACAAGGAGGGTGAAAGAGAGTACATGAAGAAACAGGGAAATGAGAATGGGGAGTAAGAGCACTGGGGGTTGGGGTGTGGATACAGGACCTGGAATAGGGTATCTAGGGTGCAAGTCACAACTGGCAAGATGAGGATTTTCTGACCCAGAATACTGGGACTGGGATGAAAAGCCTGAGGAGTTGAGAATGGGACTGGCTAGGTGAGGAAAATGGAACTGGAATGAGGAGCCAGGATAGAGATGAGGCAGGCCTGGGACATGGACATGTTGGAAAGAATGGAAAAGAAGGAGTCACCCTTGGGGAGAAATGAGAAGTAGGTTTTCTGCCCACTAGCACACATTCCTCTTCAGAGCACACAATGTAACCCCGATTCCTTAGTCTCACCATTCCTCTGTTGTCTGCGTAAGTGGTGTGTGACTCTTGCTTTTGGAGATGCTGGACAAGAGTGCCAGAAGATCCCTAAAAGTGGAAGGGGCCACCAGTACCTGGACTGTGGCCCCACCCCTCATTCTGCCTTGAGGCCCCACCACAGCTCAGCTTCCTCCAACCCTACTCTCCCTCTTCTAGCCCCCTCTCTGTCTCTTCCCCAAAGGCCCTCTTCCCCTGCCTGCTTCTTGCACCTCTCTCTCCCCTCCCCTAAACACTTCACCCTCTATGCTTCTCTCTACCCCCTCCCCTGGGCCCCCTGCTGCTCACTCCTTTCTGCCCCCTCCTGCCTTAAGTGCAAACAAGGCAGGGAGAGGGATGGAGAGAAGAGAGCGGCAAGGAGGAGGGGCTCAGGGGAAGAGGTGGAATGTGGGCAGATGGGGTCATGGGGGAAAAGGCCAAATGGGTACAGGACCTCAGTACCAGTAGACCTCACATTTCTCAGGATCTTCCAGTGGTGCACCTCCAAAGAGAAGTATGCCACATCTAGAATTTCTTGCTCTGTTTGGGGAGGCTTATCCCAAGCCTAGCGTGGCTTTCTGCAAATATCTGTGAAGTACAGTGTCAAAGTGTTCCATCCGGCTTTACTCCATTAGCTCAAGAGGCAGGTGTCTGTCTGGTGGATCAAGGTTCCAATTATATGATGACCCATGTCAGTGTCAGTACAATGGCACATGAGGAAATTTCTGTTTTCAGTTTGCTTTTTTAAAAACCTAACCACTTCCACACAAGATACAGTAAGTGAACATTTATTAATGTTGCAAAGTCAAACACTCAAACATTAGGAAATGCTAGATTTAAAGGTAATCTTAATTTGGCTTCCTAGTGCCTATGAATTATGATGAAGTCTTTAATTATTATTTTCTATATAGGCCCCCAGCCTCATTCAGTGCTCCTTGCTAATCAGCTATTTAATATTATGCTGTCTCCTTGTTGTTCTTATGTATGTTCCCAGGCCTTAGTAATTGTGCATTATATAAACCATGCTCTGAAGGCTTTCCTATAGTTTCTGAGAACATTACAAATATTAATTAATTTATGTTTGAAATACCCAATGAGAATATTGGGTATTATTATCACCTTTTTAGACACAGGGAATTTTGGCAGAGAGAGATTAAGGTCAAAAGTATCCTCAAATGTTGGGTGCCCAATTTGAGAGACTAAGTACCTGATTTTTTCAGAGAATTTAGCATTCCAGAACACTTGCCAGTTTAAATTGCAACTCCCATTGACTTCAGCTGCAGCTGCAATTGTTCAGAACTTTTCAAGCTGGGAACATAGAAAATGAGGCACACGCTGTAAAGAATTTTGTTTTAATTGATTTCCTGAGTATCCCATAATGACTCTGTAGTAGAGGCAGAGATAGAATTTAGTTCTCCAGGGAAGTATATAACTGCCTTAAATCATAAGACTGAACTGTATTTTCCTGCAATCCCTTGCCTCATTCACTATCTATATACCGTCTAACATCTGCAACATATAAGCCAAGGTCCTACAGACAACAGTCTCTTTCACTGCATACCCAGGCTTCATGGCCAGAGCAGTGCCTTCTTATGCATGGAACAAGGCAGGTGATCATGTAATTAAAGGCCATATCATAATACATACAACGAAGCTTAGCTATAGTTGCACAGGCAACCTTAATGCTGGAATTTTTTTGAGTGCTTAACTTTGTAACCTTAACAATAATTATAGAGTGCTTGTGGTATTGCCATCTCACAAAATATTTGATTTTATTTCTTAAATTAAAGTCCAGCTTCTGGAATCCTGCTGTGATTAATGAAAGCTTATAAGTCTCTTGTTTAAAACAAAGTTTCTAGTCTTCAGGGTTGTGTAGAAAAGTTTAAAAAGGTAACCCACATACAGGATCAAAGAACATTTTAAAAGGACCCAAAAATCTCAATGATTTTGGAGGGTGGCCAATTCATAATTTTTAAACATTGGGGGTGGATAACACCATACTCTTCTGCCTGTTACTATTTTTGTGATAGTCTTGCTGCCCTGCATGTGCTTTCAAAAACAAACACACAGGTTTTTTGGGGGGAGGGCAGGCATAGGGAAGCCTAGCAGCAATCAAGTTCCTTTATTTACATCAGTATATATAGTTCCTTTATAAAAGGACCATAAAGTCAATAGATCATCAAGATTATGACTGTTAACTTAAAAAATAAAACCAAGCCAAAAAAACCCTGAGCTTTTCTTCAGCTAAAGGTACAAAAGTGGAAATTCAGTCTGGTAAACTTCTCTTTTGTGCATATTTGTTTGATTGAAGAGAACATAACTTATGGATGCTCCCTTATTTCAAAGGAATATCTTGTAACTCCTAATTATAAACTCTAAACCTGATTGGGGAGGGGAGAGGAAGATGTAAATAATAAATCCTGGGGAGGAGGGGAATGGGATTATAAAAGAATGCTGACAAAAGCAAACCCTGAAGATAGTTAAACTGATTAAAATTCAGAAGCATCAAGTCATTGTGGAGAACTAATTGGTATCCGTTTTTGCTCAAGATAACTAACTTTCAAGAAAGCAACTTCAGAAAAAGGTAATTTAAAAATCTATTTGCTATTCATTAGCTGTGTTGTATTTTGGATGGAATTCTTTTTAATGATCATCAATTATTTACCTAAACCCTGACTAACTTCAGATCAGTATGCTGAATCTTCAGCTAATGTGATTGCTACTTACATTCAGCCATGCTGAATAGAATTGGCTGGAATCCAATTTTTCTGAAGGAAAAAAAGCAAAGAGAGGATGGAGGGGATGCAGTCCCATCCTCCTCCTTCCCCTTTCCCCCTGCCAAGAATAGATTATGATTTTACTAAGCCTTTCTGTGGCCAGCTTATTTTCTTTTCCTAAGAACTGCCTTCCCTTCTAGAATCACTAGGCTCCACCCCTTCTCACTGACCAAAGTAAATCTGCACAATAATGAACCATATAAGGGAGGGATGACATCATCAGTGAGTGGTCCCAAGCTGTTTTGCACAACATTCACCTTTCATTGTTCTGATGACATGGCTGGAATGTGATGGCTAATTCCCTGTGGAGCAGGGGGTTGAGCACAGCCTGCTGAAGTTCTTCAGCAAACTTTTTTTTTGTTGGTCTCTTGCAAATATATATATACATATATGTATATTCCTAATTGTAAGGTAAGAAAATCAAGATCTGCTTTTATTTAACAAATGTTAGTTGTTCTTGTATATGTGCCTTTCACTTGTTAATGGGTTTCCTTGGCAAGGAAACAGCTGTAAGTGTTATTGAAAAGAACAGCTTGGGAACTGGGCTTGCACATTAGAGAAGCACTGACTAATCTGACATGTTCTAATCTAAAGGAAGAGCTCTTCAGACTTTTAAATTACAGCTCTCTCAAGACTTTAGCTGACTTGGAAGGAAGGAAAAACTGTATTAAAGGTACTGGAATATCCTGGTCTTAAAAATAACTTATCTGGAATGTTTGGGTTTGAAAAATCCAAAGACCATTTAAAGGTGCTTCCCCTTGTATTGGTGCTCATATATTGTGTGTATGTGTGTGTGCAGACAACATATTGCAGTGTTAAGGAAAAGACAACCTTAGCCCAAAGACACTTTTGGGGAATTTAATCTCTGATCTAAATTTTAAATCTTCCTTATCCCACTGATGTATTTTAAAAGCTTTCTGCCCACATCCCTCTCTGAACTATCTTGCAGTTCTGTATCTTTTAATTTATGATTTCTTCTTAAGCCAGAATAAAAACAAATCAGGTAGTGTCTTCTTTTGAGTATTGTCTTGCATCCTGAATAATTTTATTTGTTTGATTATTTGAAGATCCTTAGTTCTTTTCTGATGTGAAAAAGGAGTTTGGAAAGCTTGCATGGCATTAGCACTAATAAATGTAATTGCTCTAAAATAGTTCACTCAGTGCCCAATTTCAAAGAGGAGAGGACAAGCTAAGAGTGATGGGCCACGTTAAACAAATGTTATTTTAAAAATAAATAAATACAACTGAAACAATCAGCTAGCAAGTTCCAAAAGAAGGAAGAAAAAACCCTATTGTTATTGTCTAAGGTCAGCAAAGTGTATCCTCCTAAATAAAGGAAATGAGTTTTGCTAAATTGATAATAGTTATAAAGTTCCACAGAGCCAAAATGATTAATGCACAAGTTTGATTTCAGTTAACACAGTCATTTCTCAGAAATTTGTAAAAAAGGTGTGTGGTTTTTCTATGAGAGACAAGGTGGGTGAGGTAATGTCTCTCTCACCAGCAGAAGTTGGTCCAATAAAAGATAAGCTTTTGAGCTACACAATACTCTTCTAATTTGGGAAATGTACTCAGAGTGTAACAGCTAACTACAAGACTGAACAGCTAGTTTAGCATAAGTTTCTGATGCAAGTAATATTTTTCCATTGAAACTTACTTTTTATGCATGTTATAAATTGAACAGCTATTCATAAATGTTTTGTATCAAGATAACTACAACAAACCTTTCCCTTTCTTTCTATTAGATGGCTTTGTCATTTTAGGCACTAGAAAGAAAAGAAAGAAAGATTAATATATTTTATTCATTAAAATGGCCATACTGGGTCAGACCAAAGGTCCATCTAGCTCACTATTCTGTCTTCCAACAGTGGCCAATGACAAGTGCCCCAGAGGGAATGAACAGAACAGGGAATCATCAAGTGATGCATCCCTTGTCACCCATTCCTAGCCCTAACAAACAGAGGCTAGCCGCTAAGGACACCATCCCTAGACAATGTCCATTAATTTTCTTTGCAAATGGATCCTGTGACTAATCACATCTGTTTTACTGTGGCGGTTTTATAGTCTCATTGTCAGTTCATGTGGTCTTGGGGGAGAGATTGAATCAAAAAATTAAAAAGTGATCACTAATTTTGGGTGCCTTCCTGTGTTTTGGTATGTGCACTTGAGTAGTAGGCCTGATTTAGTTGTTTGTTTCCTAGGAAGACCCTGAGCAGCTCTCATTAACATTCATTGGAATGGTGGGTGCTCAGAATGCAAAGCAGGTGGTAGGTGTCTCAAGAAGTGCATCCAGAAATAGAGGTACTCAAAACTAGCAATAGCCTTAAATACCTGGGCTTCACTGCACACCGCAACCCTCTCACCACATGCACTCTCAATCCAGATGACAAATAGAGGATTTCCCATGTGGTAACTTCTCCAAAGCTATTCATGCAGTTTAAGCATGAATAAAGTAGGGAAATAAATGTTTTATTTGAAACTTTACAAATACTTAAAGTTTTACTTAGGTGTTTTTAACAAGGCTTGATGAACATTTGCTTTCTAACTGAAAACAATGAGTTGCATGACCTCTCATATGCTCCTACAGAAACAAACTCCTATAAGTCAACACTGCAATTAAAAACCTGTCGATCTGATTTGGGGGCTTGGGCTAAGCAGCTGTTTAATTGACATGTAGCTGTTCAGGTGTGGGTAGGAGCCTGTGAGGGCCCTATGAGGTTGGAGGGCCCCAGAACTCAAGCTATAGCCCAACCCGAACATCTACGCTGCAATTAAATGGTTCCTTAGCTCAAGTGCCATGGGACAGCTGTGGGTTTATAACTGCAGTGTGAAAGTAGGTGTTCTCTATTACTCATAAATGTCTAATCTTTTCTTGCACATCAACCTTATTCAGGATTTCATGGCATCTGCCTTCCAATCATCAAGGTCACACATGCACTCTATGTACTGTGAGCTCATGGGACTGGGTACTCAGATTGCAACAGTAGCAAGAAACACATTCTTCCACCTTCAGCTAGTCAAGAAACAGTGCCCGTTCTTCTGTCCTACTGAATGGGAGGTGGGTCAGAGAATTAAGTGCAATGGGCCTTTACACATAAGTCTTCCCTCAATTAATTATGCCAGAGTAGAGGGGGAAAAGAATCACATTAAATCCTGACCATGCTCTACAAAGTGGAATAAATGTTATCTTCATTTATTCCACTTTCCACTATCTCCATTTAACAGATGGAAGGTGAGACATCTTGGGCCTGATTTTCCCTCTCCTGCCCAGAAATAGTAATAGAGAGGTAGCCGTGTTAGTCTGATCTTGCTAAAACAAAAGGAAGTGGGTCTGGCCCACGAAAGCTTATCACCTATTAAACCATCTTGTTAGCCTTTAAAGTGCTACATAGTTTTTCCTTTTGTTTCTGCCCAGAAATGCTGAGCATGTGGCACTTCTGTTGACCGATCCAACATTCATAATTTTTTTCAAAACTTTTTCCATTGTCTGAAAAAAAGGCAAAATGATCCACACCTTTGGAACTTTCTAGTGATTCTGAATGTAGCTAGCTCTGCATTTCATTGCTCAAGCAAATCATTTTATTGCTCCACTGAAGCTAGCTAGGTCATTTTGACACTGAATGCAGGGCTTCCCCTGTCTCTTGATAACCCAGAGCAGAATTGTTCCTAATAGTATACAAGTTGAACCTCTCTAAACCAGGACTCTCTGGTCTGGTAGAACCACAAATATTCCTGGACCAGGGAGTTCCAGTGGAGGATTAGTGGCTGAGAGCCCTGCCGCAGGAGTCTGGCTGGGCTGACAGAACGGTAGGAGTGCCGGCTCTGGCATGACTGTTGGAGCCCCCGGCTGTGGGCTGCTGTGGAGGAGCCGGGAGCCCCAGTGGTGGTGGGGGAGAAGAGGGCCAGCTGGGAGGCTGGCGGCTGGGCTGGGGGCTGGTGGCAGTGGAGCTAGAAATGACCTCCTCTGTTTTGGCAAAATCCTTATTGCTTCCACCTCCCTGAGGGTGGAAGCAGCTCCCATCCCTTCCCACCTGCACAGTACAGAAAGGCTGCTGGCCATGCTCAGGTGTGAACCCTGACAGAAATCAGGGGGTGAAGCCTGTAACCCCGCGTGCCCCCCACACATTGCCTTGAGAAGATATGGCCCTAGGTACCAGGAGAGGTGGGTGCATCTCGGAGACCCAACCCGGCATGGAGGGTGAAGAGCACTGGGCAAGGAAGGCTGGGTCAGTTCAGTCTGTCACCCCTATCCCCATGTGAGAGAGGTGTACAGGAATGTGTGTTTGCATGGGGAGAAGAGACGAACCTTAAAGATAAGAAAGTAAATAAAAAGACTCCAGCTATGCAGTATTTCTTTGTAACAGGGCCTCAGTCAACTTGATGCTAATTTGAAGGTTTGTACTGCATAGTTCTGATTGATTGCCATTGAACTCACTTGAATACCAGTAATTTACCAGATATTTTATATTCAGCATAGGGAAATACGCTCACACTACCCTTATCCACCAGGCTAGTTATCCTGTCAAAGAAAGCTATCAGATTGTTTGCCGGGATTTGTTCTTGACAAATCCATGCTGGCTGTTACTTATCACCTTATTATCTTCTAGATATTTGCAAAAGGGTTCCTTAATTATTTGCTCATGGGCGTCCAGTATCCTAGATGGGGGAAGGCATTGCCTTCCAAAACTGCCAGCCTGGCCCCGCCCACACTCCACCCCCAGAATGCCTACTGTGCTAGAGGGCCGGGGAGGCTGGGTGCTCCGGGGCCAGGGAATATGGGGTACATGTCCTTCCTGTGCTTTGGGGTCAGAGAGGGTGGGGCCATGTGCCCTCCCCATGCTCCAGGGCTGGAGATGCTGTGGATGTGTGCCCTTCCAGCTGCTCTGGGGACATAGAGGCTGGGGACGCATGCTATCCTACCTCCCTGTGCTCTGGGGCAGGGGAGGCTGGGGATGCGCACTTTTCCCCCACCCCTACCTTCACTGGCAGCCCATGCATTTGCTCCATTATCTTTCCTGGTACAAAAGTTAAGCCAGCTTGTGTATAGTTTCCTGGGTTATCCTTATTTCTCTTTTTTTATAGATGGGCATTGTATTTGCCCTTTTCTACCTTCTAGAATATCTTCAGTCTTCCATAATTTTTCAAAAATAATGGCTAACAGCTCAGTTATCTCTTCAGTTAGCTCCTTGAGTGTTCTAGGATGCATTTCATCAAGCCCTGGTGACTTGAAAACATCTAACTTTTAAAAAAAAATTTGAACTTATTAGTATTATCCTATTTTTAACTTCGAAACCTCATTTTCACCAGCATTCACTGTGCTAGAAGTACAATCACCACTAGCCCTCTTGATGAAAACCAGTACAAAGAAGTCATTAAGAACCTCTGACATTTCCACATTTTCTGTTCTTGTTTTTCCCTCTTCATTGAGTAACAGGCCTACCCTGACCTGGGTCTTCCTCTTGCTTTTAATATTTTTGTAGAATTAAAGTTTTCCATTGATGAAAGCCTGTGACAAGGTCCCCGAAGTTTCTTAAGCAAAGTGAAAAATCATGGGTTAAGAGAGAAGGTCCTCTCATGGATCTAGTTAAAAGATAGGAAACAAAGGGTAGACATCTATCGGGGTGGCCAAATATGGACCTGCAGGCCAGATCCGGTCTGCCAGGGTTAGCTCCTGGCAGCTCCCACCACTATATTTACTTACACAGCTGCAGATAAAGGCAATTGCAGCTCCCGTTGTCTGCAGATTGCCGTTCCCAGACAATGGGAGCTGCAGGAAGCGGTGTCCCAGTCTACACCACTTCTCGCCACTCCCATTGGCTGGGAATAGTGAGTTGTGGTCAACAGGAGCTTCAATCACTGGTACCTGTGGCCGTGCCGGTAAATATAATGGTGGTCCTCCAGGGGCTAATCCTGGTGAACCGCTGCCATGTTATTGCCCACCCTGACATACATAGTCGGTTTTCACAATGGAGAGGAAAACACCAGCATTTGTAGGGGACCAGTGTTATTCAACATATTAGTAAATGATCCGGAGAAAGTGGTAAACAGTGAGATGGCAAAGTATGCAGACAATACAAAATTACTCAAGTTTAAGTCCAAAGGTAATTGTGAAGAGTGACAAAGGGATCTCACAAAACAGGGTGCCTGGGCAACAAAATGGCAGATTAAATTCAATGCTGATTAAAAGCAATGAAATGCACATTAGAAAACATAATCCAACGATGCATACAAAATGATGGGGTATAAATTTGGCTGTTGCCACTCAAGAAAGAAATCTTGCAGTTTTTGTGGATAGTTCTCTGAAAATATCCACTTAATGTGCAGCAACAGCCAAAAAAGCAAACAGAATGATTAGGAAAGAAACAGATAATAAAATAGAAAATGTCATAATGTCACTACGTAAATCCATGTTACAACCACAACTTGAATACTTCACAGTTCTAGTCACTCCATCTCAAAAAATATATGTTAAAATAGGGAAAAGTCTGGAAAGAGGGAACAAAAATGATTAGGCTATTGAACAACTTCTCTGTGAGGAAAAATTAAAAAGAGTGACAGTTCAGATTAGAAAAGAGATGACTGGGGGGGATATGATAGAGGTATATAAATTAATGAATAGTGTGGAGAAGTGAATAAGGAAGTGTTAGTTACCCTTTTACATAATACAAGAACAAGGAGTCACCCAATGAAATGAATAGGTAGTGAATTTAAAACCAACATAAGGAAGTACTTCTTCACACAAGGCACAGTCAACTGCAGAATTCCTTGCCAGAGGCTGTTGGGGAGACCAAAACTGTGACAGGGTCCAAAAAAGAATTAGGTAAGTTCATGGAGGATAGGTGGCTATTCTTTATCAGTGGCGATTAGCCAGGATGGCGAAGGAGTTAACCCTGTGCACAGGGTGTCCCTCAACCACTGACTGAATGATGTGATGGATCACTCGTTCATTTCTTCTGAAGCATTTGTTACTGACCATTGCAGAAAGATAAGATACTAGGCTAGGTGGATCATTGTTCTGATCCAGTATGGCCAAGATTATGTTCTTATTCATCTACTCAGCCAGCTTCAGAGAGGATGTGTATCTTAACTGAACGTTAGTCATTCAAACATCTAGGTTCTTTTAAATTAACTTTTTTGGGGAAAAGGGGCTGAGAGTTTTCAAGGATACAGTTCTTTTTGCTTACTTGACCTTATAAGGGCTTAGTTCAACAGTTCTTGTTTGTTAAGAAACTTGCAGTATTGAGGTTGGGATTGGTAGTGCCACCCTATGCACAAGTATCAGAGGGGTAGCCATGTTAGTCTGAATCTTCAAAAGCGACAAGGAGTCCTGTGGCACCTTCTAGACTAACAGATTTACTGGAGCATAAGTCAGATGCAAGACAAAGTGGGTCTTTGCCCACAAAAGCTTATGCTCCAATAAATCTGTTAGTCGAGAAGGTGTCACGGGACTCCTCATTGCACCCTATGCACATTTACCTAGAATGTATAATGGCAGTGCATGTTGCTTGGGGATCTTTCTTTCACTTTCATTTTTTTACATCTCTTAGGAGCTGCAACAGCAAAACTGATTTACTCCCATTCCTGCTATATTTTCTTTTCTCTTGTGCTAGCTACCCTGATTCCTCCCTCTCTTTCCCCTCCTAACTACATCATACTATACCGGATAGTTTCTCCTCCCACTGTTGCCTTTCCTCCTGAGCTCACCATGGTTCCATTTCTAATGTTGTTACCCTCCTCTTCCACCCATGTCCCATCCCACTCTTTCCTTCAGTCACATTCTTTGATACTTGCCTTCCCAGCCTATTGCATTCTTAAGTGTTCTGGCTTCCCTCCCCTTTCATATGGCTTTTCATCCCAGATCCTGGTCTTTTTTTGATCCCCATGGAATCAGGAGTGAGATGGCAATAGTCCCTGTGAACCAAGTTAATTTAGTTCTTGCTGTTAAGTCAAGATCCAGGAAAATTAGCTTTTCACTTGGTTGTGAAGGGTTAAAATGTTTTGGATATAGAATGAACAAAGCAATGAACTTGTACTGTTGCATGGATCTTAATGCAGGAACTGAGAGTACTTTGATAATGGATTGAACAGTATGTAGTTTCCCAGTAATTTGTGTAAACCTATCTGTATCTTCTTTAAAACAATATTGTTACTTTTTTACGACAGTACTCCTAAATTTACGGCAACAAATATCCCTACAACAATACCTCTGTATCAGTGGAAAAACATCTCTTTTACTAATCTCTGCACTGGCACTTTCTACATTGATATTCATGTGTTCTTGATTTAAAGTATGGGCCTAAGGTGTGCTTTGTTTCTACTTTGACATGTTATCTGAATAGGGCTGAAAAAGTATTGTTATACACAGCACAGATTTAAATCATTTTTTAGATAATAGATCTAGTTCCTTCATGAGCCTTTGCATTCTGTAAAATGTCAGAAAATCCAGTTGCTCTCTAATTGCTCAATATCAAGTAGAGAATTTGTGTTCTAGCCAAAGTTTTGATTAGTCTGATCCTTGCAGTCAATAGAGGAGTGCCAGTTCCGTACTGTGCTGTATGTAGAAAAGTCTTTTTACAGCAGTTATTAAGCAACCAAACTTATTTTTATATTAATTTACCACTGCTGCAATGGGTAGTATGGTGACTGAGTGTTGACGTACGGTACTTCTGTTCAGCTGTTTCACTTCTGACCAATGTTGATCTAGTGAATCCTGGCGGCTTGAAGCTATTCACTCAGATCTGATCTCATTTCACGCATTCTTGCATGTACAACAAGCTAATGAGGCTTCCATCTTATGAAGCTGGCACAGTGTAAATGGGCTATTAAATGTATAGATATGTCCTGTTGGGTAAATATTATCATTCCACCTGAGAAAATGTATCCGTGACATACATTTAGGATAATTCAGTTCAAAGCTGCATGCTAAAACTTTTGTTTTTCACCTCTGCCACTGAAGATAATGTATCCTGTAACTGAATGATGCCACCTATATATTAGATCAAAGAGGAAATCTGAAATAATATATTTACACCCAAATAAAGGGGAAATGCGTAGTAATTTACAATAGTCGGAGGATAAAATCTTATGCTTAACACTATTTTTTTAGAATACTAAATGATTTTGTGTGATTTCTGATAAGCTTCCCTAATTTAAATAACTTTGGGAATTATATGAGACAATGTGTTAAGAGATTGCTTTTGGACACTAATGCAACATGAAAATCTGTGGCTGAGCATTGAAATATAAAGGGGAAAATGCACTTGAATAATGTATTTATTCTATTTTTTTCAGATTAAAGAAGCTTCTTGAACAGGAAAAAATCTATCAAGCCCGCAAGGAGAAAGAACACACAAAGAGACTCAATAAATTGAGAGACGAACTGGTCAAACTCAAGTCATTTGCACTCATGCTGGTGGATGAGAGACAAATGCATATTGAACAACTTGGTCAGCAAAGTCAAAAAATACAAGATCTTGCTCAGAAATTAAAGGAAGAAGAAGAAAAGCTTAAAGTTATTAGTTCAAAAACAAAAGAAGATGGACAAAAATTGATGAAGTTAGAAACAGAACTTGAACACAAAACGTTATCATTTTCTCAAGAGCATGAGGAAATGACCACTAAACTGGTTAATCAAGAGTCACATAACAGACAGCTGAGACTTAAGCTGGTTGGTTTGACTCGTAGAATTGAGGAACTAGAAGAAACTAACAAAAATCTTCACAAGGCTGAGGAGGAACTTCAGGAATTAAGGGATAAAATAGCAAAAGGAGAATGTGGAAACTCTAGCTTGATGGCTGAAGTGGAAAACCTACGCAAGCGTGTACTTGAAATGGAAGGCAAAGATGAGGAGATCACAAAAACTGAATCCCAGTGTAGAGAGTTGAAGAAGAAACTACAAGAGGAAGAACATCATAGCAAAGAGCTGAAACTTGAAGTGGAAAAGTTGCAGAAAAGAATGTCGGAACTGGAGAAGCTGGAAGAGGCTTTTAGTAAAAGTAAGTCTGAATGTACCCAGCTGCACTTAAATCTGGAGAAAGAAAAACATTTAACTAAAGACTTAATAAGTGAGTTGGACGTGGTGAAGACTCGAGTGAAAGATCTTGAATCTTCAGAAAGTAGATTGGAAAAAGCTGAACTAAGCTTAAAAGAGGACCTTACCAAGCTAAAGTCATTTACTGTCATGCTGGTGGATGAAAGAAAAAATATGATGGAAAAAATAAAGCAGGAAGAAAGAAAAGTTGAAGGTCTGAACAAAAATGTTAAGTTGGAACAAAGTAAAGTTATGGATGTGACTGAGAAATTAATAGATGAAAGTAAGAAGCTTTTGAAACTAAAAACTGAAATGGAGGAAAAAGTGTCCAGTTTGACAAAGGAAAGAGATGAGTTAATTGGGAAACTGAAAAGCGAAGAAGAAAAATCTTCTGAACTGAGCTGTAGAGTTGATCTGTTAAAGAAAAGAATTGAAGGTATAGAGGAAGTAGAAAGAGAAATAGCAAGAGGTCGAACCAGAAAAGGACCAGAACTTGCTTATCAGGAGGACAATAAGATCAAAGAACTAACCATTGAAATTGAAAGACTGAAAAAACGTCTCAAACAATTGGAAGTGGTTGAAGGAGACTTGATGAAGACAGAGGATGAATATGATCAGCTGGAGCAGAAATTTAGGACAGAGCAGGACAAAGCTAACTTCCTTTCTCAGCAACTGGAGGAAATGAAACTCCAGATTGCCAAAACCAAAGCAATAGAGAAGGGTGAAGTGGTGAGTCAGGAAGCCGAGTTGAGGCACAGGTTTCGGCTAGAAGAGGCTAAAAGCAGAGATTTGAAAGCAGAAGTGCAAGCGCTTAAGGAAAAAATTCATGAGCTGATGAACAAAGAAGATCAGCTTTCCCAGCTCCAAGTTGATTATTCTGTTCTGCAGCAAAGATTTATGGAGGAAGAAAATAAAAACAAAAATATGGGGCAGGAAGTCCTGAACTTAACAAAAGAGTTAGAGCTTTCTAAGCGTTACAGCCGTGTCCTCAGACCCAGCATGAATGGTAGAAGAATGGTAGATGTTCCTGTGACATCCACTGGGGTGCAGACTGATGCTGTAAGTAGTGAAACAGCAGAAGAAGAAACACCAGCCGTGTTTATAAGGAAATCCTTCCAAGAAGAAAATCACATCATGAGTAATCTGCGACAGGTAGGACTGAAAAAACCCATGGAGCGCTCGTCTGTGCTTGACAGGTATCCCCCAGCAGCAAATGAGCTTGCAATGAGGAAATCTTGGATACCATGGATGAGAAAAAGAGATAATGTGCCCCAGGCAGCTTACGATAAAGGAGCCCGAATGCATGGTAGCCCAGGACATCCTGGAGAGGTTGTCCTTTCCCCAAAGCAGGGGCAACCTCTTCATATTCGGGTGACTCCAGATCATGAGAATAGCACAGCTACTCTGGAGATAACTAGCCCAACATCTGAGGAATTCTTTTCAAGCACCACTGTCATTCCGACCTTGGGAAATCAGAAGCCACGGATTACCATCATTCCCTCTCCAAATGTGTCGCAAAAAGGAAAAGGTGGCGAGAGCTCAGTGGGCCCAGAACGTGCTATGTCACCTGTTACTATCACCACATTCTCCAGAGAAAAGCCCTCAGATGGAGGGAGAGCTCCTTTCCTGGAAAGACCCACGTCCCCAATTCAGATTATGACAGTATCTACATCTGCAGCACCAGCAGAAATCTCTGTCTCCCCAGAATTACAGGATATGACCATGGGAAGGGCTGTTTTCAAAGTAACACCAGAAAAACAAACAGTCCCAACCCCAATCCGGAAGTATAATGCCAATGCCAACATTATAACAACAGAGGACAACAAAATTCATATTCATTTAGGTTCTCAGTTTAAACGCTCTCCTGGTGGTGCTTCTGAGGGAACTAGTCCTGTGATAACAGTCAGACCAATGAATGTAGCAGCGGAAAAGGAGGTTATGACTGGTACAGTCCTTCGTTCCCCGAGGAACCATTTCTCCTCCAGGCCTGGAGCAAGCAAAGTAACAAGTACTATAACTATAACTCCAGTTACAACATCATCCACACGAGGAACACAATCAGTGGTAAGTAGCAGAGGATTCCACGGGATATCTGCCCAGACTTCATGGTAGGGAAATGGCAAGCCATAAAATGGACTTGGTGTGACACCTCCATTGTGGAAGAACAGTTGAAAAAACCTGCTAATGGTGTTGACTTCACTGGAGTTATTCTGGATTTCAACCGGGGTAACTGAGAGCAGAACTTTCCTTGTAGTGTTTTTAAGTAGCCCGTTTTGGCATTATCTTACTATAAGCACTTGAGTAGGGCCTTACGAGATAGACCTTACAAAGCTGTAGGAAATGAAAGAATGATGCTGCTGTAAATTTTATTACTGTGGTTGGGCAGAAAAGAAGAGGGGGCAGTGTAGAGAGAAACCCTGCTTCTATTTTCTGTAGGTGTCAGTTCATAACTTAGTTCATTGTGTTAGCTCAACTAATTGATACGGTATCTGTAGCAGTACAGTACCCAGTGAGGTGAATAAAAAACAGAGTGAGATTTAATTCTGAAATTCCTGGCTCTTATCTGTTTTACGACAGATTTGCCATTTTTAACTTTAACTTTTTCTTAACTGTTTAAAATAGAACGGGAAGTGGGGGGAGAGGACAGAAAACATTCTGCAGAGCCACTAGTTGTACGAGGAGGTTATTTCTATAGCGCTAAGCATGTAATTTTTAAAAGTCCTGCCTCAGCTGATGAAACCTCCCTACACAATGATTCCAAAATAGTGGTTGTAATTTCACATCTGGGTCATTTAGGACATAGAGTGTTATCTTTTGTTTTTATTTACATCCCCTTTAGTCTGTCTATTATATTTTTGGAAAATAAAATATAAGTGCCTCTAGCAAATTCAGTTTGAAGGAAATTACAGACATCATGTTGGGGGTGCTGATATGGCTGGCTAACTCATGCAAGCCACCAACATCCATGATTAAGAGTTCTGTAATTTCCTCATATCGGTGTGTTCCACATACCTTCTGTGCCATTTTTACAAACGTGGGACTCAATTCTCTATTGTGTTATGGCTGTTCATGCCCCTCTGTATCACTGTGCCATTCTCATATTTAAAAATATTATAAGAGAGATAGCGTTGCAAGTGGGATAGCCATCCTCCAATAGTATTAAAATACACTCAATGGATTTGAGTTACAAACTGCTTAAGCATATGCTAACCTTTCAAAAAGTCCAAATCATTGCTGTGCTTTGTAAACAACCAACCTTCCTCACTGCAACCCTTTGACTAGTATATTTGTCTGCATGTTCTGCAGTGAACCGCCATTATGGACATAAATAACTTTGGCAGTTGCATGTGTTTACTCCTCCATTAACATTTAGTTCTGTGTACCTATAATGTTCCACTAGTGTGTATTTCTGGAAATTAGAACAGTTGAGCTTCACTCTGCAAGTCTTAATGAGGCAGCAATACAGGTGCCCTGCATGAACTTCATAAAAGTATACAGAGCCAAATTCTAACTGGTGCTGTATATTTGCATCAAGCAGAAAGAATGTAGTCACCTGCAAATGTGCAGGGCAGAAGGAAGCCACTCTCACTCTGAATCCTGCAAAATGACAGAGTGACAGCACTGTAGGATCTGACACTGTTAGGGCAGGAGTAGCTCTAGCCATTTTCCCAGCCACCAAAAATATTTTGCTGCTCCCCTCAAGCTTATGAACCCCCAAAACACTATAACTGGCTAATCAGAAAAAAGAGGAAAGATACATCCCCACACACAAAGTGGTATGGGGTACAGCACCCATTGGAAGTTGGCACCTAAGGCAACTACCCTGCTTGCCCATTCCTAGAACCAGCATTGGCTGAGGGGGAGTTCAAAACACAGTCTGTGTGTTTATTCAGTCATATTGGTCAGGCAATGGACACCTGCATGGAGCTAGTTTTCCCTTCTCTTAGCAGGAGAAAAATGTGTTGGAGTTGTGTGTTGGACTGGTGTCAGTTATATGATGAGTGAAATGTTAGTGTGTGTCTTTGGAAACTGTAGGGCAGGGGGAGAGCCAAAGTACTTTTAAATGATTTTTGAGCGTTTTAGGCATGAAACTAGTAACTCTAGAGTGCCAAAATCTTCAGTTAATAATTTATGTCATTAAAACTCAAGAAATGCCAGAGATTCCAGCTACTTCATTTAATAGCTGTATGTTTACACACTGGTGAAAGCTTCCAGGGAGTGCAGGATGTTTGTCATTTTGGCTCCATAGTATGTTGACATATTTTCCAGCTCTGATAGAATGTGTTTGTATGTTATGCCATACAGTGTTCAATGGATCTTACTTGTTTTGACAAAAAAAGTAAGATCCTGTAAGTGTTGTTAGAAATGCTGCTTTTGGTTGTTGAAAATGACTAGCTTCCCACTGGCCAGTAAGCATTCAAATTTCCCAGTTGTGACTTTTATTTTGTGTATACATGCCTCTAGTTTTGTACTGTTCGTGGAGCATTAAGAAATGGAGAGGGTTGATTGACTAGTAAGGATGGAGGTAGTTCGCCTCCTTTTGGAATGCTCAGTGCATATAAAGAGGACCCTGTATACTTGAAACTAAGTTTTGTGGTAAGGGCCCTAGATTCTATTGCAGTCTGGTACAGCAGGGGACAGATTCTGTAGCAGATTCATTTGATTATTTTAAAGTAAGGTTTGTAATATGCAATTAGCAAAATGCCCCCCAGCACTATTCATTTTGCTGATTTAATTTAGATTATGTTTTCTCATTTGCTGTTTTCAATGTGCTGCATATTCGGTCTTCATGCTGCAAAGTTACTATATAGAAATTTACATA
The DNA here is from genome assembly GCA_032595735.1 of Pelochelys cantorii. Taxonomy (NCBI): domain Eukaryota; kingdom Metazoa; phylum Chordata; order Testudines; family Trionychidae; genus Pelochelys; species Pelochelys cantorii. The sequence goes on along the minus strand of CM064328.1, from coordinate 58,190,079 downwards.
GTTTTTAATTAACAAGTTTTGTTAGTCTTTAAGGTGCTACTAGACTGTTGTTTAAGGTTTTCCTGTTACAGACTAACTTGGCTACCCCTCTGAAGCTTATGTAGAAATTGCCAGGGAACTTTTAGTCTCTAGGCTGAGGATAGCTGGGACTTCTGGAATTTGAGGTAGTGTTTGGGATGAGGACATTAACTGATTTTTATTTTATTTTATTTGTTTAAAATGCTCAATAGGGAAGCAGTTAATTTTGTTACTTAAATTTCAGATTTGATAACCCACTAAGATGAATAGTGCAATGCATGTGCAACACTGCATCAGTTTTCATTTGCATTATATTATGTTCTCAATCATGAAGGTTATACACATTTTCTCTAAATGATTGTTAGATTCTGGCCTAAAGATCTATGTCACAGAAGAGCTTCCAGATTCTTTTGCTGCAGAATAAGTTGGCCTTTCATATGAACAGGAAGTAGAAAAGCCCTATTAGTCTGTGCCTTCCTCTATAGGTGCACATCTTGTCTATATTAACGTAGGTCAGGGAGTGGAGACTTTCTCCCTTTTGCCTCTTCTCCTCTCATTTCTCAGAAAATTAAAGATTAGGCTAAGTTCCCTGTATCTAAACAGCTTCAAACTTTATGACAGTATGGCTCAGAGCTATGGGCTTGGCCCCATCTCTAATGATGTTCTAATCTGAACACCAGAAAACTAAGGTCTGGATCTGACCTCTGCATCGTGAGTCCTTTTCTAGTATGATATTCACCATTGTGCAACAACTGTTTTGGTTTGAAGTGTCGTCTTAGCTGTTGGTGCTTTACTTCATGTCACTTAATATTTAAATATGCTACAAAGGAGACAAACAATCTGATACTGAAGGAGATGCCCTGATTCCAGAGTTGAATACCAATTAAATAATGTAGGTGCCCAAATTGCCTGACAGATGATCTCTCTCTCTCTTTCTGATTTTTCTGCCACTGTTGAATAGCCAAGGCACTCATGCTAGAATTCTTCCAATATAAGTGAAAGGGAGCTGCATGTCAGGGCATTCTCTGAGGCGTCGTCTACACTGCCATTGGCCGTCCCACCCCCCCCCCCACCAGGAAATATGCTAATGAGGGACTCATTAGCATAAGTTGCAATATCATTAGCATATTTTCTTTTTGCTCAAGAGGTTTTTGCCCAAAAAGAAGTGGTATGGACGGGTTTTTTTTGTGCAAAAACCCCATTTTGCGCAAGATCCTTAGGCCTCTCTGGGACAGGCATAAGGATTTTGTGCAAAACAGGGTTTTTGCACACAAAAAAAGTCCACACTGCTTCTTTTTGTGCAAAAAGGAATGGCAGAAAATATGTTAATAACATCGTGACTTATGCTAATGAGTCTCTCATTAGCATATTTTCTGCCAAAAAAACTGGCAGTGTAAACATAGACTCAGAAGGGCCCTCTATTTTGGAATTTGCTCCTCACCATTGGTACACAAGAGCCCAGATTTGTTAACCTTCTTAGCATGCTGCAAAGTCCATCTTTTCTCTCTTTTTGATAAAGAGGGGCCTGGGGCTGGGATGGATATATTTGTGGCTAGTTGTTTGTTTATTTTGTTTTTAATTCCTGGGAGAGGTGGCTAGTGCACTGGAGGCTTTAAGGCATATTTTAAATAATAGAAGAAACAAATAAGGAACTGTATAGATTTAGGATCTGTTAAAGAAAAACTCCTAAAAGTCTTGCTTAACATTCTATTCTTTCTCATTCTTTCTCTTGCAGACAGGACAGGATGGGTCATCACAGAGACCTACACCCACCCGTATTCCTGTGTCAAAAGGTATGAAAGCAGGAAAGCCAGTAGTGGCAGCCCCAGGAGCAGGAAATGTGACAAAATTCGAGCCTCGTGCCGAGACTCAGTCTATGAAAATAGAACTGAAGAAATCTTCAGCCAACAGCTCTACCTCCCTGGGCGGGGGGAAGGGCTGAGGGCAATGGCTAAGGGGGTATGTTGTGTAGGTTTTACTGCTACCATGGAAATCAACCCCCTGTTTGTTAGTTGCTGGTGTTTGCATTTACTAATTAAGTCCTAAACTGTCACTTAACATAACAAACTAATAAGTGTGCGTGTCTTGACTCTAACAATATAATTTGGTTTCTATGCTGAGCTAAAAAGCTATTTGGAGGCTAGTAATGTTTGCAGACAATGAAATTGTCTGAGCAGATTCACTTATACACTGACCTAGTTCAGAGGGTTTTTAACTTACTGATTGGGCCACTTAAGAAAGTGTCTCATGGGACCACTTCTATCTCACTCATAAGGACATAGACCACTTTCTCTCTTTTTTTCATGATCACTTATGATTTGTGAGATAGCTAGAGCAATTGCAGCCTAGAGAAGTGATGCAAGAAAAGCCACATTTTTAGGTCTCTCTTAATGAAATCTTGTAGCTAGAAACAAAGAGGAAGAGCCAGGACCATGTGACCAGCCATCTCTCTATGGATCTGCAGTGATTCACAGACCATAGTTTGAAAAACTCTGACCTAATTGATTTTTTTATTATAGCCATAGTTTGGGCCTGATCCAACTCCTATGGATGTCAATGGAATGACTTTCTTTGGCCTTGTTTATACTTATGGCTAGATCCACATTGCTGCAGCTGATGCAGTAATGTCTTTTAGCAGGTCTGGTGAAGACCCACTGAGTCAATGCAGGATACTTTTCCATGTACTCCTGTACTTCAGCTCCTTGAGAAGAGTAAGGTCTGTGTGGTGTAGGAACCATGGATCTAGCTATGTCAACCCCACTTACACTACTTCAATTACATGAATAATGTAACTTAGATGTATTTCCTGAGGTAGTGCAGCCAAAGTCTTTGACTTCAGTATACTTCGGCTCAGGCTCATAATGAGACAGTGTGCTGTAGTTTGACTTCCACTGCCAAGAGTCTGTCTTAGAACAGACCTTAATGCAGCCAGTTAATGGTGCAACATAACTGATGGAGAACTCTGCTCAGGTACAGAGAGTAGGGGACAGAAGACTTGGTCCATAACTTACCCTGAATTTCCTCAGTGAAGTTTGATGTGTGTCTATCTCAAATACAGACCCAGTTTATAATGCTATGGAGTACTAGTTTGTGTTCTGTTTTGTTTTGGTTAAACTGAAGTATTTGCATTTTTTCCATTTGTTTTTTTAAAGCATGTTTTAAGGAAATATTTCAGCATGGAAATGGGTATGGATGCATATGATTGATGTCATTATTTAATTTGATAGCACCATAATTTTCATGATAATTTCCCAAAAATCTCAGTTTCCACACAAGTGTGATACAGTAATGGAACTCTCAGTTGAGGCAGCTTGACATGCTTCCTATGTTTTGGCTAGAAGGTGCATTTTAAAACTATATAATGATTCAGCCATTTGAACGAACTATTAAGAGTCTCACAACTATTGGTGCCCTAGATGAAGGAGAGAAGAGAAAAGAAGATGACAGATGCATCATGAAGAATACAAGTGTAACACAAAAAGAATGAGAGGGAAAATGCCCAAGTGAAGTTCAATTCACTGCATTTTCATGCATCAGCAATTGGATGTACAGAATCCATGCAATGAACCAATGGATGAGGGATTAGTTTCTTTTGGGAAGGAGAGGCGGAAAGAAAAATCTGTCAATGGAGGGCAACATATATTTGGTAAAACCAGGCAATGTTTATCCTTAATTCATTCTTAGGATTGCTACCCTTGTAAAGAACCAGACTTTTTCATTAGAGAGCTTTTCTCAGCCTAGCTATCTTGAAGACACTCATTCTTTCACACAAAACATGTCCTTCGGTGAACATTGTAAAAATATTTACCCTGATTTTTCACAGATTCTCGAGTATCTTCCATTAACCTGTATCTCCAATTAATTTTGGAATTGTAGGTTATAGGACATCTGAAAAACAGGCTCATGACTATATATATCCCTAATAGTAGAGCCAAACCTGGAGCTTTTTCCTGGGGAATTTGTGAGTTACTGACCAGCTAAATGTTATGCCCAATAAATGTCCCATACCCCAATTGTTTTTCAATTAATTGTGAGTTCTTATTATCTCTATAGTGTCTTAGCTTTTTCAGCAGATGTTCTAAACCTAATAAAAATAATTAGGGCTGTCAGTTGACATGTGTTAACGCCTGCGATTAATGCAGTCCAGGATTAATGCGTTAATTTTTTTAACGCGTTAATTGCAGGCGTTAATGCTGTGCTGCCCCTTTGAAGTGCCGCTACAGCGCTTCAAAGGGGCAGTGCAACATGGAGCTTGGGATCAGCTGAGGACTCCCCAGCTGACCCCGGGCTCCACTGCCCCTTTGAAACATGCAAAGGTGGCATTTCAAAGGAGCAGCCACCTCACAGCTGAGCCAGGGATCAGCTATGCAGTGGCTGCCCCTTAGAAATGCCGCTTCCGTGCGTGTTTGAAAGGGGTCAGCCCGGGGTCAGCTGGGGACTTCACAGCTGGTCCCAGGCTCTGCGCGGCATTTCCCCAGAACCTGAGGTCAGCTGGGGAGTCTCGTGGGATGCCCAGGGATTAGCTGAGAGCCTCCAGCTGACCCCGGGTTCTGCTGCTGCACAGAGCGCAGGATCAACTGGACAGTCCCCAGCTGACCTCAGTCTCCATGGCAGCTACCCCTTTGAAACGCCAGAGATGGCATTTTAAAGGGGCAGCTATGGAGCCCGGGGGCAGCTGGGGACCCCTGACTTTAACTGATGATATACAAGTTGAACCTCTCTAGTCTGGCACCCTTGGAACCTGACTAGTGCCAAACCAGAGAATTTGTCTAATCATGGGAGGTCAGTATTGTCTAGTAGAATTATCAACACTTCCACTGCTTACTGGGCTCTTTGAATACATTTAGGGGTAAATTAGAGCTAAATAACAGCACAGAAGTCTGACAGTCAGGTCTGGTGGCAGTACACAAACTTTATAGCACCACAGGAAACTTGGCCACACCCATGATAAGTGGACATCTGGCTAACTAAAATTATGTTAGATCATGGATGTTGCCAGACCAGAAAGTACCATACAAGAGAAGTTCAACCTGTATATGGAAACAGTAGTCTACATGTGCCTGCCTTTGAAAGCATCATCTCTTTTGGATGAGATTTGAGAGACGTTAGCTGAAGAAGAAACCCTCAGATAGAATTGGATGTCCAGTGCTTCCATAGTATAGCCAGAAATGAAGAGGCAAACTAGATGTACCGCTTGTGGAATTATTAGGATATGTGAGAAGGAATCCACCAACATCAGATGAAACAGAATCGACGAGTCAGACCAATATTTTGAGGATTCAGGAGCAGATCCCACTGCCAGGACCAGACCAGAGAAAATCTCTGATCCACAGCCAACCCAGCAAAACATCAAGGAATGATAGCCAGGCAAAAGAGTGTTTCTGAAACTAATCTGGGAGAGAAAAAACACAATCAAATAAAAATAACAGCTTGTGAATATTCATATGAAAAGACCCTGAAAACATACTAATTTTGTGTAAATATTAATAAGAAGAGAACTGGTCCCAGTTTGCAAAGCTTCCCAAAAGGGAAGAAAGATAAAAGTGTAAGTCAAAGGGTAATGTAGATTATTTATCAAGTATTGATGTATAAGGGCTTATTTTGACATTGAGAGAAGTGAAAAATTTTGTGTAATCTGGAGAAAACTGTATGCTTGTAAGTACTTAAAGGTATGTTTTAAATTCAGTGCATTTCTTGGGTTAAAAAAATTAGATGAGTGCAGCATTTGGTAATAGGTTTTCATTTATCTGAAGTTTGCTACCCTAAGTAGGGGATGGGAGGGGAGGGAATTGCAAAAAAGAAGGCTTGTAGAACAGAAGTCTTAAAAAGCTGAAGCCTGGATGTTTTGATCATGCAGTTCAGAGTGCCTTTTCCTCTGAAGATAGCAATCTGGTTAGTGACTACAATAACATAAGCCCCTTGGCATCTTTAAAACATTGTCTAGTGAAAGAAGCACGACTGTTACAACATATCTGTCTGTGAAAAAGGCCTCAGAACAATTAAAAAACAATGAGAAGTCCTGTGACACCTTAGGACTTGTCTACACTACAGAAATCAACCATATGGAGGTCAATCTTCTAGCGTTGGATTTAGTGGGTCTAGTATAAACCCAAAAATCAAACATTGAGGGACAGCCTTTGCCAGCACCCATTACTCCTCATTCTGTGAGGAGTAAGGCAGGCCAATGGGGCGTGTGCTGCACCCTCCTGCAGTGTAGACGCCACCGCAGCTCAGCTTAAGGTAAGCCGATTCCAGCTGGAATGGATTCCAGATTTAGCCATTCCAGATGGATTTCCACCTCATACAGCAAAAAGCAGCGCCTTGCATGGGGAAAAGCCTCAGAACAATGAGTTAGGTTACACCAAAAAGTGTTCTAGCATGTGTGTGTGGAGTTAAGGACAGAGTAGCTTCCATAGCTGCATTTCCGTGTAGAACCTTGATTTTCAATCTGGTCCTTAAACACAGTTTTTCTACTGTTATATAGGGCAAGCACTTTTATTCAAGTTAAGTACAACTTGCTCATGTGAGTAGTCTCATGGCTGTAAACAAAGATACTGATCTAAGTGTTGCTCAGTGTGAGAGAGCATGTCATCATGAATCAAGTGCTATCTCTAGTCTAAGGGATTTCTTTCAGATCTTAAAACATGTTAAGCAAATATCTTGAATTCTTATGGCCACTTGGATGGTTAGCTGTTTACTCTTTTCCTTTTGTCCCATCCCTCACTATGGCTAAAAAACAAATAACACATTGACTTGTATAAATATGACCATACAATATGTACATGACTGTGTTTAAACTTCAAACCGCTTTCTTGGTGATAAATATCATGTGCATAATCTCTAAGGATACGTCTACACAGTTGCACGTAGCTCAAAATAGGCTACATAATTTGAGCTATGAAAATTGTGTAGCTTATTTTGAGAGAGCACCAAATTTCCAAATAGGCTGTCTAGGCAGCACCAAATTTTGAAATAGAGTACTATTCCGGAGTCTTCCTTATTCCTCATGCAACGAGGTTTACAGGAAGCCAGAATAAGGTGCCCATTATTTCAAAATAAGGGATGTGCTGTTAAGACACACACAGCACTATTTTGGGATAACAAATGTTATCCTGAAATAGCGCTGTTGTGTAGACGTACCCTAAAAGAGCATTGGTCTGCAAAGTTTCATGCCAATTATAGGTTACATAGCAGATTGTCTAAATCATATTAAACATGTTTTCAGATCCTTTCAATGCTAACAGTAATGTTAGGTGACTGGTCAGAATTTCAAGAGCACGTGTATTTTTAAAGAAGGAAGGCTACAATCTTACTGTGTTTCAGGTTTTAACATTGGCTACAAGAATAAGGATGATTTTCAGACCAATTATTTGTTCCTATCTCATATCAATTGCTGACATCACTAAGTCAGTTTGAAACCTGTAGTATCCTGGCAGTAGTTCCTATGAGCTCATCTTTTAAACTTGTTCTCATTTAAGGGAATGTTTTTCTCTCTTCCATCTGTGTGAGTAATTCTCATTCCCTTAACTTCAACTGAACTCTCTCAGACAGAGGTCTTGGTAACATTTGTCATTATAGATGTTGACTTCACTTTGAAACTATCTTTCTACTTGGTCTCTGCTTTTATCTGGCTTTTTGGAAAATGTCAAGAGGGTTAACTACTTTCAAATTGGGAGCTGTCATCTGCAGGAACAAAACCATGTAGGACCATGTATGGATTTATTTTATTTCTGGCTTCCTGCAAGTTACAAGTATGAACAACTCTCCATATTAAAAACTCTTCTAAACAGGATTTGAAGTTCAGAAATAGTTATATTGGTACATGATGTTTCCCTTTTGCAGCTGGAACTTATATTGTCTTCAGTACATCTTTTTGTATCAGTTGGCATTATCCATTCATGTGAATTGTGTTTTTTAAAAAAAAAAAAAATTTAAACTTCACATGTTAAAATGACAGTTGATAAGCTTTTATTATCTGAACTGGCAAAGCTTTATGCAAATTGTTCAGTTTGCGGCCAGATTCTAAACTCATTTACCAGAAACTCATTGCAAATAACTACAGTAAACTCTGATTTACAGTGATATTTAAATCTGAATTTGGTTCTCGCCATGCAAATATCTTAATTTTATCATTAGAGTAAATTAATTAACTGTTGTTTCTTTAAGTAAACGTATAGCTCACGGAAGCTGTAAGATTTATAGTCCCAGAAGCATTCTCTCTATCCATTGCCAGATTATTCCTACAGCACTATAAAAGAATATGTCCAATGAAAATTTTAGACAATCACTTCTTTGGATATCTATTTTAATTTCAAGAATACGTCTCTGCTACAAAGTCAAATGTTAAAAGGGGCAAAGTATAAGAGAAATTAATGAACACATGAAACAGTATGATTTCTTAATCCTCTCTAGCCTCTTACTTCTGCCTGCATAGTTATTGTTTGGTCTATAAGAGGAAGGCTTTGATTTTGAAACTTTACTACGGTTATATTGTTCAATTATTTTTGGACCTATACAAGAAATTTTCTACCAGCCAATTTTTGTTTTTAAATTGTAAATTTTGTTTTCTAACTCTGTGTATATCTATTTTATGTATATACTGGATATTAAGAACAACTTTCTTCTTCAAATTAACTTGTGACTCCCACTGAAATTAATAGATGTGTTCATATCTCAGTAGAATTTGATCTTAAGCAAATACAACTTTTACTTTGCTTCCTGTTTGCCAAGAACCTGAAATAATAAAACTGCATTATTGGTTAAGGTTAGCTTTAACTGCAGTTTATGATTTTTTTAATGTTTATTATTCAAATCTGGCAGGAAATATAGATATTAATTAATGAAAAAACGTTTTGTAAATAGTAATTTAAATGTTTATGAATACACATTAATGGGAAATTCCATTGTTTCACTTGTGTTCTCACATTCTCCTAATTGTTGTCTTCACTGTTTTATATCCATGAGTAAAATAATAAAAATATGCCATCTAGTGGTAAGGTTCTGGCATAAATGAGAAATAAAATATCTGAACATTTTTTCTCTTTTTAAGACTACAATATTGTATGACTCCCACAGTCAAACATTCTACAAACATATTTTTTTAAAAGGTGAAGCATAGGCACTCTCTCAAAAATGGTAAGAATACACTGAAATAATATTTTGCATACTTTGTAAATGGCTTTTGAAAACAAGGAGGGGAAGACAATCACTAGCTATATAAGAAATTTCAATTACAGAAATAAATGCTTTTGGAAAACATGTTGTACTACATTTCACGTATATGACTACAATTTTATCATTAAAACGCCACAAATATGTTTTCTTTAAATTTGCACTGTATATTGGAATTTACATTTATGGTTACACTCTGATTTAGTAAATATCTTGTGTGCAATGGAAACACATTACTTTAGACCACTGGATAATTAATTCTTTATTTAATATTTGTAGTGGCATTACCAAAAGAATGGTCAAAATCAACAACACAGTATAATCTTCAAGTATGATCCTGCAACATCTACACAAACTCTGCTTTATACGTTGTGTGAAATCCTGGCTCTACTAAAATCAATGACAAAAGTACCATTGACTTCAGCAGGATCAGTTTGTGAGTAGTCCCATTTAAGTCAAGTAGACTAGTTGCTTACTTAAAGTTGAGAATGCAAGTAAGTGCTTAAACATGTGAGTATTTCAGGCTACGTCTACACTGCAGGCTTTTTGCGCAAGAAGCTTTTTGTGGAAGAACCTGCAAAAACTTCTTGCACAAGAGCACGTCCACACTGCATGGACGCTCTTGCACAAGAAAGCTTTGATTGCTATTAACAGAATGGTCAGTAGAGTATCTATGTTTTTTCCAATAGGCTCTTTTGTGTTGAGCGTCCACACACACCTTTTTGTGCAAGAACTCTTGCACAAAAGGGAGTTATTCCTCATAGAAAGAGGTATACCTATACCGCAAGACGTCCTCTGTTCTGCCATTCTACTATAAATATTCTTGCGTAAAAACATGCTTGAGTTGTGAATGCTCTGCGGGTTTTTGCGCAAAAATAGCTGTTTTTGCGCAAAAACCCTGTAGTGTAGCTGTATCCTCAGTGACTTCAATGGGACTACTGTGTAAAGTAATTCTTAATATGTCTTTATATGAGCTGTGCTTAAGAGGAAAAGCAACCTATGAAAAAGGGAAATACAGTCAATATGCAAATTTTAGATATATTTTTAGTTAAATTACATTTTTTTTGTATAGTAACAGAGATGTGGTCAGAGCATTGAACTTGGAGCCACAGATATGAGTTCTAATTCCTGGCTCTAACCCATATTCCCACTATAAAACTGGCCAGGACATTTCTTGTTGATCTTAGTCTCTGGTCTTCATATGGCAATCTTACCTCACTGAAGTGTGTTTGTAAGGTTTAATTAAGGTCTCTAAAAGTTTGACAAAAAGCACTATAAAATGCCAAATTGTTTTAAAATTACCTATATTTCCAATTATATAATAGCAAATGTTTTGCTCTTTTCTCTTAGAGAGTGTCATCATTCATCAGTTACACATGAACTCTAGATGAGATACAATACGCAATGTATTCTATATGTGTGCACTTCCTCTCCACACCAGTTGGATGGATCACTGTTGAAGCCCTCTGCCACTATCACCATGGTCTCCTGTGCTACTGATCACTTACAGAAGTATTTTAGAACTTCTTTGGATTATTCTGAATTATTTGTGGAGTTTTTAAAAGTAATGGCCTTGTTGATACTTTGAAAATATGTAGAGAGAAAAGCAGTCAAGGTGTCAACTGAATGTTACTCTTATTTTGCAAAACATGAGGCACCTGCTTGATTTTGTTTGGTGGTGTTTGCTATATAATTTATTTTTATAAGACACATTAATGTAACTCTCCCCAAACCTTCCAATTGCTACTGTCCATTGCATATTAATTTGTAGAATACACTGTCAAAATTCTCTGTATTGATTGATATTTTTGTATTAAAGACAGTAAAAAAAAAAAGTTAAGTTTTAATCCCAAAAGTGCTTTAAAAAAAAACAGAAAAAGTGTGAAACACATTTTCCTGTCATTCGACTGTGAGACTAAATGCTCAAGAGACTGCCATATAGGGTATGCTGTTATAGAATTTTTCTTGCACTGTGCAGAGGTTCAGCATAAAAATGAGTGCTAACAAACCAAAGCCCTGGACTACTATCTGATTTTAAAGATTCACTTTAAACATTGTAAACAAGTTTTCACGAAGCTTGATGATGATGATTTTACAATGTATTTTTACTTCTGCCTGTACTGAAAAACATCAATTTTCATCACACTGTAACAAATAAATTTTCACAAGAATGCAAATGTAACCAAGTGTTTGGATTGTGACACAAGTGCCATAAGGCCGACAGTGTTGAAGTTCACCTTTTTTGTTTTACTTTATAGTAATTGCTACTGATAAAAAAGAATTGCGTGGTTTTTGTAGTTACCTTCTTTAGGCTGGTATTTCATTACAGTATCACAGTGTACGTTACATGCGTAATAAAACTGATCCAGAGATTATCAAAGTTCTGAAGAAAGATAATCATCTGGCAAAATTAATGATGACATTGTTTCTACCTTTGAGTTTATACCATCACTATCACAATACAATCTCCTTATATAGATTTAAAGACAGTCAAATGATCATATAACAAGATCCCATGTATGCTACTGTAAAATAAACTTAAATTTCACAGCAGTGGCCCTTTGATGATTAATGCTGCAATCTAAAGAATCATAATGAAAATTCGGTGGCAGCTACATTTAAAATGAATTATAGATATGAATCTGTGTATTATCCCTCATGCTATTTATTTTTTTTAATAAATTCATTTTATTTTAAATTTTCCCCACATTTCCAATTTCAGATTTTTGTATTATTAGAGTATAATGGTAGCGTAAAGTGGTTGGGGAAACTGGAAGATTGGGCAGCTGAATAGGGACTACTGGGTTTTTTGTTACTTGGGAACCTGGCTTGAGATTTTGGGTCAAGCATATTAATGGGTCTTTTTTGCTAAAATGCTCAGAAGTGAAATAGCTAGCAATTACACCTAAGTAAATGTAAACATCTCACTGGGCTTTTCAGCAGCAGATAATGGAGCAGTAGTCAGTCAGATCTTTTCAAGTTTATTGTACAACCGTTGAAGCTGGATTTCTTTCCATTTTTTTTAAAGGAAAAACTTTATTGTGGTACACAATTCTGCTGGGGGTGAGAGGAGGAGGATTCTGCAGCAAATTCCATAGCTGCAGAATAAGAGAGATATGCATATGGGAAAGTTATAATGACATCCTGAAATTACACAGCATATTTCAATTTCCTTACACAGAGCTGAAGAAATATTGACTTCCAGTGTAAAACAGCACTAAGATAGTGGTGAATCAGACCCATACATGTGTCATTGACTTCTATCAAGTTACACCAGCACAAAATGGGAATTAACAGAGTGGTGAACCAAGCCCATTGTCTTAAAGACACATTATTTGTTGTCAATCAATAATCATCTGAGGTAAGAACTAATTTGACTTAGCTGTCAGGTTTGTGACAGATTATTTGAAAAATACAGCAGCACTACTGAAATAGTTCTGTTTTAATAGTAATTTTAACTTTCTGTTGGGTAAAACTTTTATCTGGGTTTAAAAATAGTATAAAAATATCAATTGAGTGGAGGCACTCTAGCTCCTTGCTGGAGCTTGAAGGCTGTGGCCCAGGGCCCGCGGCTAGGAGCAGAATTTCTCTCTGCTCTTAGGATGCAATGAGGGGCGGGGGGGGGGGGGTGCAATGGGGCTGTGGATGGAGCAGGGCAGGGCCATGCGGGGGAAAGGACAGAATGGGGTGGTGCCATGGGCAGGCATAACAGGGGTGGGACTGCAGGTGAAAGGAGGGGGAAGATCCCTCACCCCCAGCCCAGCCATCCAGCAACCCTATTCTGCTTCCAGCCAGACCGCCCTGGGGCAGCTCACAAAGGCACAAAGCGAGATTCAGTCCTACCCACGCACGCACGCGCACACACCCTGATGTATCTGCGTCTCTGCACAGGGCAACCACTGCCATTCCTAATGCAGTGTAATATAAGAATGGCCATACTGGGTCCATCTAACCCAGTAGCCTGTCTGACAACAATGGCCAATGCCCCAGAAAGAGTGAACACAACAGGTAATCATCATGAGCCCTCTGCTGAAATCGCTTTCCGAACAGAGGCCAAGGACACCATTCCTACCCATCCTGCCTAATAGCCCTTGATGGACTTAACCTCCATGAATTTTAACCTTCATGAATTCTAGCTCGTTTCTGAATCCTGTTAAAGTCCTAGTCTTCACAACAGCCTCTGGCAAGCGGTTCCAGAGGTTGACTGCGCAGGACACAGAGTGCCACAACCTACTGAAGCGTGCAGCACAGTCACGTGTAGCCTCCCCGCTACGCGAATGTCCCCACCCGGGAAGGGAGGAGAGATTCCGCGTGCGTGAGAGTGTCTCCCGCGCGCCGCTCCTGCCCACTACGCTTCTAGCAGTCGCTCGCGCTCTGTGCGCACGCGCTATTTTGGCTCATGGGCGGGGAGTGTCATGGAACCTATCGTCATCGATTATGCGCCCCAGGCCCAAGCCCCAGCCTCGCCCATTGCGGCGACGCATGCGCAGGTATATGGGGTGGCGGGTGGACGGAAGTTGTCCTCGGTCACCCGGCGGTGAGGTGAGCTGGTGACGTTTGGTTGTTGTCAGTGGCTCCGCGGCTGCGGAACTGGCCTCTTCTCCGCGCGCAGGCGCAGTTCTCTCCCACTCGTCCCTGGCCTGGGCGGAGGCGGCCCCGGTTCCCGAGCGGAGCGCCGTCTGCTCCCCCTCCTCGGCGGCCCCATGGCGGTGAACTACAACGCGAAGGAGGAGGCGGACGGGCACCCGTCGGGAGTGGGGGCCGCGGGTGGCGGGCCCGGCGGCGGGGCGGGGAAGAGCCGCAAGCCGGATAACACGGCCTTCAAGCAGCAGCGCCTGCCGGCCTGGCAGCCCATCCTGACCGCAGGCACCGTGCTGCCCGCCTTCTTCATCATCGGCCTCATCTTCATCCCCATCGGCATCGGCATCTTCGTCACCTCCAACAACATCCGCGAGTACGAGGTGAGGGCGGGGCGCGGCCTCTTGAGGCCGTTACGGGCCCTGGGTTTCCCTGCCCGGGAGAAGGGGGAGAGATTAGACGTGGGGAGGCTTTGCCCTGTGCGGGGAACACTCCCCTACGGCGGGTACTGGCTCTGGGAGGCCGGTCTGAGCTCCCCCTCGGCACTCCTCGTCTCCTGGTGAAACCTGGGCAGAGGCTGAGTGGGGCGATCTTGAGAGCAGGAATTTCGGAAAAGGAAGCTGGGCTTTCTCAAACCAGGCCGGCTTCTGGGAAATGCCCTGTAGGGAGTCCTGATGCACTGGCCTCAGGTGATGAAGGAGGGAGGGAGGGAGTGGGAGCTAATGGGTCTTTGCCGTCTCTAATTTACCATATTATGGTGCATCTCCTATGTCGCTTTCAAGCACACAGAGAAAAATTCTTCATCCCTAGCCTGGGCAATAACTGGAAGGTCCAGTAATCTTCGTAAAGCATCTGTGCCTCCATACCAGGGTCAGGTGAGGTAGCTTTAGGTAGTAAGACAGTAACCCTATAGGATTACAGAGCTTACAGAAACGTAGATAGCTGGTTTGTTCTGTTTTTCCACTGGACATTGCTAGATCCATCCTGTCTTTTCATCCTCTTATGGTTAATGTGGTTTTGGAGGTGAAGAAATGGCTTCTGTAGGAAATGACTCTGTATCAATTTAGTCAAATATCAGCATTTTAGAATAACTTGTTTATTTCTTGCACTGACTAAAGTAGGAGGTAAGAACATACTGTGGTAGATTCAGAACATTAGAGATGACCTTGCCTATCAGTATCATCCCTTGATACTGATTACTCCAGCCTGGTCAGCATACCCTTCAACATCTGCACCTTAATTTCACTAGTTTTTAACATTTTACTAACATGAAATAAAATCCTACAAGGCAAATGTAGTTTAATGCTCATTGCAAAGCTGAGGTAACCATTTGCAGTGTTAAAAATCATGTTTATTTTCTGATTATTAAAAAAAGAAAATTTTGTTAGCGTTAATGTTCCCTAGAAGCTTTACATGTCAGAAATAAATTTGGATATAATGTGTCAAAGGCATTTGCATTTTCCAATGATATATAAATACTAAGAAATTACATAGCCATAGCTTTCATAAAAACCATTAAGCTTTGGCTTTATAATGCTTAAAGCAATAAAGCTCCAAGATGAAAAATTGCGCATCAGGAAGTCAAAAACAAACTTCCCATTGTTAAATTTAATACATCAACTCTTATCTTCTGTATGTTATGTGGCTTACACCCTGATCTTGCAAACACTCACATATATGCTTAACTTAACTTTGCAGGTGTGAGTAGCCCTCTTTAAAACAGTGTGATTATTTATAGTAATAAAGTGAAGCATATAGTGGCTGCAAACTGAGGCCCTTAAAACACACTTAGCATGCAGATCAAGTCATGGGACCTGTTATGTAAAAAGCAGTATTGTTCAGATCTGTCTGCTGGTGGAGATAATCTTATGGAATGAAGATGGAATAGTTATGGAAATAATTTCATTAGTTGGGTTGAAAGTGTCTGTAGTTTTTCATTTGTATATCTTTGTTAAAATGTTAACGCTATCATAATACAATGTGGAAAGGAATATAAAAATCAGACTTTTTAAAAATAAATTAAACCTTTAAATTCATGGAATTTAAAAGATAAGGTACAAATGTACTTTTTGTTCTAGTATTGTGTGTGCTCTTCATGTATATTTTTAGAAAGCAGTGTCTTTCTGTCCAGATTTGAGACCACACATCCTATTTCAAAATCGACTCTGAGCTGCTTGAAAGAATATGGTTGAATTTTGTAGAGTAACTTTAAGACTTTTTTATGAAATAATGTTTAGGATGGACATGTAAACTTTAATTTTAAGTGTCTTTAATGATTGGAACAATAGTAAAAAGTTGTTGCTTCTAACATATCAACCACCATTGTAGCTGTTCATTTATTTAAAGAAACAAATTTCCTTAGCTTTGTTCTAAAATAAATGATTGCAACAAAAAATATTTCAAAGGGCAAAAATCAAAGGGCAAACTAAGGATGTTAAATTTAGATTAATCAACTAATTGAAGAGTCAATAAGGGCTTCTCCGCCTTTGAAATGTAGCAAGAGCCCTGCGGAAGTGCCGAGCAGGGCCAGTAGTCCCCTGCTGGCCCCCTGCTCCCAATGGTGCTTTGCTTTTGAAATGTACAAGAGTCTTTTTAAAGATATATAACATTTTTTTCTTCTGCAGTTTGGCTCCTTTGTGCTGCCACAGACCTGCTCAATTCCCTTGGCATAGGCAAATCCCCAACTGGCTAGAACCATTTTTATTGTCTTTGCTGCTGTATTTGCAGTCCCTGGAATGGAATAAGGGGTGTGGCTGCATCCATGGATGCAGATTTCTGTGGATATAAAGCAGATATTCATGGATTTGCAGGGCTTTGCTAATAAAAGCACCAGGGTGAAAAAACAGGAACTAGCTCTTGGGAACACCTCTCTTCCCTCAGTTGTGGGTGATATGCAAACCTAATGATTTAACTTACAGAATTTTTATGAACAGTGTAATTTTTTTATAACTATTCCATGGTTTAAAACTAAATGCATATGTTAAGTAATTCACACCGGGACTCTTTGGTCAGGCAACATCCGTGGTCCAGAATCAGAGAGTCCTGGCGTGCTGTGGGAGGTGGGGGCCACAAACCAGTCATGAGGCAGCGGTGGGGGACAGGAGCCTGGTATGTGGTCCACTTGGGCGAGGGGGCAGAACTGGGAGGTGGGGAGCGAGAGGTAGCAGGAAGCCTAGCGTGCGGCTCGGCTCGGTTGCGGAGGGGGAAGGGAGGAAGGGGTCCAGGAGCCAGCGCTCAGCTAAGCTGGGCATTGTGGGAGGGGGAATGTGGCAGGAAGGCCTGTGAACAGCCAACCTGAGCTGCCCAGGAGAGTCAAAAAGCCTGGTAGGGCGGCAGGAGGTGGGGTCAGAAATAACCTCCCCTAGTCCAGGAAAATTTCTCATCTGGGACCAGTCAGGTCCTGAAGGTGCCACACCAGGGAGGTCCAGCCTGTATACTTCTTGCTTATTTTCCAATAAAGCCATGCTTACCAAACAAACTTGAATATTCTAATACATTAAATAGCAGTCTCAATCAGTGAATAATTCCATCTCTTAATATATGCAAACATGTTTATTTTGTATAATTATTTATAAATTGCTGCTGCTTGCTCAAAATATAATGGCTGTGTTGGTTTTACTTATGAAGGGAGCTGTGTAAGAAGGAATTTAAGCATACTTTGTTTAATGCTAATCATTCAGCTAAATGTCAAATAACAATAGATAAGTCTTACATGGATTTCCATTTAAGTTGTCTTGAATTGAAATATGGAAACTTTCCAACACTTTTAACATAACATAAAATTACATATCCTTTACACCATTCCCTTTTCTAGCATGTTCTGAAATTTAGGTGTTCATAGTTGCCCAGGTTAAAAAAAAGTTCATATAGTTGGATGGAAAACAAGCGTAGAGCTAGAAAAAAGGATATCCTCAATGTCTTACTATTTTCTCCTGTTTTCTTTTCCTCCACCCTGGGAACAGTACAAGTAGTACTGGATAAATTCTTTAGGATTCATTCAAGAGTGAAATATCACATTGAAAATGAATTCTAAAAGATGCTGATCAGCTGAGCCAGATCTACACCAAAAATTTTAAACTATCAATAATATTATGTATGCAGAATAAGTATCCAAATATTTATTTTGACAGGATGAACAAAATTGACCTATAATAATATCTCAGTTAAGTGTGCTATTAATTTTAAGTGACCACAAATGAAAACAATGGGGTTCTTTTACTGTTTAATATTAGTATTATTTATAGGAAAGAAAGAGGTCCCAGTCAAGTGTATGGTGATGGTCCCATTGTTGGTACACATATTTAGAGAGAGATTTTCTACTTCAGATGTTTAAAGACCTGACATTTTAAAATACAACCTGCCTTTTAAACTTTAAAATAACAAGTTTTGGTTTTGAGGTAGGACTCTTTGGCTGACTAAAGAATAAGGGTGGATTTTGGGTATTAAGGTCTCTGTGAAAGATTCATCTTAGATTTGGCTCGCCTTAGAAAAACTATCAATTGTTAACAGGTTTCAGTATGATACAGGTTCAGCTACTGTTTATCTGTCCATAATATAGATCAGGATAGACTGTACAGTAGTTTCAGATCTACATCCAAAGACCTTGCTGACACTGGTGAAATGGTGCCATTTCTAACTAAACCCAGGACCTACAACTTTATTTTTTAATGTTGTAATTCAGCCTTCTTGCTGACACTAGAAAAAGTATTGCTTGCTCATAATGAGAGTCAGCAACAGGTTCAGCTGCAGTAATAGCCCAGACAAAAAGAGTGCAACAGCCTTTTGGAAAACCATTCAAATAGTTGTTCTTATTATCACTGTGTTCTTGTCAGGATACAGTGCAAAATTCTTTCATTTACATACTTTATAATATAAACACCAAGCCACCATAGAGTATTTGAATTATATCATTTTGAAAGTTAGATAATCCACAATAAATCAAAGAAATACCAAGGCTGTGTCTACACTGGCGCAATCTCGCGCAAAAGCGGCCACTCTTGCGCAAAAACTTGCTGCCTGTCTACACTGGCCACGTGTTCTTGCGCAAGTAAACTGACTTTCTAATGTATGAAATCAGGGCTTCTTGCGCGAGAACTCTGACGCTCCTGCTCGGGAATAAGCCCTCTTACGCAAGAGCTCTTCCAGAAGAGGCCAGTGTAGACAGGCAACATGAATTTATTGCTCAAGAAAGCTCTATGGTTAAAATGGCCATCAGAGCTTTCTTGCGCAAGAGAGCGTCTACACTGGCATGGATGCTCTTGCGCAAAAGCACATCTCTTGCGCAAAAGCACATGCCAGTGTAGACGCTCTCTTCTGAAAGAGTTTTTGCAGAAGAACTCTTCTGCAAAAGAGTTTTTGCATGAGAATGCACCAGTGTAGATGTAGCCCAATAGTATTCTCCATTATTCAGTGGTAAACTGTTCTTCTTAGCTTTCTTTAAAGACATGACAACATAATTCTCTTAATATTTTGCATTTAAGAGCTAGCTTTTCAAAAGTTCCCAGGTTGGGTTCTGAGTGTTTTAAAAAACCTTGTCTCATAGTTTAGGTGCTTAAATGGGGAGGTAACAATGCATCTGATAAACCTCCATACGTTCATATGTTTTTAGCACAGGTGGGGTTTTTTCCCTGCTGTGATGTGAAATGCCCATTTGTGAAACCTTAATTCTATAAAAGGTCTTCTGTGGGGGAAATATTCTTTGGATCAGAGATGGAGTTGATTGAGAAACAGATTAATGTAATCTCTTCTATTTGGTTTAGTAATTGTGATTTTATATCTTTCATTGTAATGCAGTATCCTCTTTCTCTTGCAGATTGATTACACGGGAACTGACTCTTCTAGTCCCTGCAACAAATGTTTAAATATGTCATGGAATAGCACACCACCTTGTACTTGCACCATTAATTTTACACTGGATCATCCCTTTGAGGTCTGTTACTTTGTATGTGAGTTGCCCATCAGAATTATTGTTGTTTTACATTCATAACTTTTGCATTTTATCATTGGTTTTTTTAAGGTATTGTATGCGTTATCTTCTCACCTGCTTTAGTTTTTTTCCTTAAAGCTCCTCTGCACCATTTAAGTCTAAAATCTAAATTTGTATGTTAGAGGAACATCATATTTGCTTACTCTTGAAAAATCAATCCTGCTATGCTCTCCTTTTCATCTGTCAACTTATTCTGCGTGTCATATGTCTTCTACACAAACTACATCCATTACCACGGGTTTGAATTGGGCCTTAATTCATTTATTGCTGTCCAGAAACGTATAACATTAACAGGACCCCCATAGATTTACCATGTGTGTGTTTGACTGTCTATTCTGAGCTTTTTTATTAAATTATTTTTATATTGTACCATTAATGGTATAGTATGTGAGAGCTTTCATCTAAACTGTCTGTTGACATTTTAGCAATCATTAACCAGGGTTAGATGATCCTATTGTAAAGATGAAAGTGGACAGCCTATATTAGCACTTTCAATCATTGATGGAATCACTGAGATGATAGTATGACCATAGGAGATTTTAACAGTAAATCTAGTGTAAACAAAGCTTGCAAATTACTTTTATGAATGTATCTAAGGGCATTTGGTTTTACAGAAGTTTGGTCTGATATTTTAGAAGAAAATTTGATTTTCTCTGAGTTTTAGAAACACTCTTTATAATGTAAAGATTTGAAAAATTGGAGCTACTTGACTTACGAAATGTCATGTGACCATATGCTGCCCAACAACTCCTGTGTGTGGTTAGTGAGAGAGAGCTAGATCAGAATACAGTAGAGTCCAGATTATGTGTCATTCGGTAATCCGACACTCCGCTTTATCCGACCCTGCAGCTCCTGGGGACAAAGCGGTGCTGCGGCATCAGTGGCTCCAGGGCGCTGGCCAGGAGAATGGCCCCGCTCGCTGCCCTGTCACTCTCCTGGAGCCACTGATGTGTGCAGCTCCCGCGGACGAAGCGGCGCCAGCAAGAGCGGCATCAGTGGCTCCAAGAGAGCGACGGGGCAGCGAGCGGGGCCATTCTCCCGCCCCGTGCCCTGGAGCCGCTGATGCCTGCAGCTCCCGGGGACGAAGTGGCACCGGCAGGAGTGGCATTAACAGTTCCAGAGCACGGGGCGGGAGAATGGCCCCGCTTGCTGCCCCGTCGCTCTCTTGGAGCCGCTGATGCCGCTCCTGCCGGCGCCGCTTCATCCTGGGAGCTGCAGGCATCAGCGGCTCCAGGAGAGCAACGGGGCAGCAAGCAGGGCCATTCTCCTGCCCCGCGCCCTGGAGCCGCTGATGCCTGCAGCTCCCAGGGACGAAGCAGCGCTGGCAGGAGCGGCATCAGTGGCTCCAGGAGAGCGACAGGGCAGCAAGCAGGGCCAGGCACCCGGGCGCTGCAGGGAGGGAAGGGGCCAGGGCCAGGCAGGGATGGGGCCAGGCTACAGTAGAGTCCCTATCATCCGACATATTCAGTAATCCGACCACGTGTTGGTCCCGTTTAGGTCGGATAATTGGGACTCTACTGTACCAATACTACTCCAGTGGTTGGAGCACTCTTCTGACAAGTGAGAGACTACTCATCACTCCTTCAGATGGAATGGGGAGGAACTGAGCCTGGATCTCTCACATTGTAGGTGTGTGCTCTAACCACTCAGCCAAAAGTTATAAGGAAGGTATCCACTGCTGTTCATTGTTTCATTCAAGAATGGTGCTTGTCAAGCTGTTCCCCACTCTGGCACTTCAAGTGCAGAAGGTGGGCACCTGCAAAAGACTTTAAAATATCCTGCCACTAAAGGTTTGTGTTTAAACTTCCCAAGGTCACAGAGTCCCTGGCCTTCAATTGGTATCGTTGCCACTACCTGAATGCAAAATCCACTTTGAGAACCTGGAAGGCGCTCTTGGGAATTCCTTCCTATGGGGTACCCTCCAACTCTTTAACCCTCCCTCTGGAGAGAGCTTGAAAAACTGTAATTTCTCTTAATAGTTGGCATTGCAGTCTTACACATACGCACACAGAACCTCTTGCCTTCCAGGACACAGGACTCAGATCATAGTCTTAAAAGGGTGATTTTTATTTACAAAACATGTTTGGTGAAACATTACTTGATTGCTAGGTCTTACAGAGCAACTGGAAAAAAAGGGATTAAAACACCGAGAATTGCTTCCCTGGGATTCAGTTTAAGAAGTTACAGTGGAAGGGAGGGTAGCTACATGTGCTCAGTAGGGATGTGAGAGTGCATTCATTTAAACACCTGGGCTCATTGGTTAACCTTCATGGTTACACAGAAAGCCCCCCATTGACTCCCCACTGCTGCTTCTGCATCAGAGGCAGCAGCGGGGGTGTGGAGGGAGCATGTGGGAGCTGGTGCTCACAGAGAGCCAGCTTTTAAGCCGGCTTCCCACTAGCCCTGGTTCCAGTGGATCTGCCTCCCCCAAATCCCCCGTGCTGCTGCCTCTGATACAGGGGGACAGAGCAGGAGCTGGTGAAGCCATCTTCCTATCCTTACAGGCTCCCACTGAGCTGCCTGCCTGCCTCCCTCCCTCCCCTCCTCCGATGCAGCAGTGTACAGAGAACCTAGGCACATAGGCGCTGACTATGTGAGTGGTCCAGGGATAGAACACCCATGGGGGAAAAAAGTGGAAAAAAAATGATGGGTGCTCAACATCCATCGGGATAATAAGCTGAGGCAACGACAAATGAGCTGTTGTGTATGCTGGGCCCCATCAACTATTTAGTGGGCATCCTGATAATCTGTTTTCATCCAGTCAACTGTTAGGGTGCCACCTATGGAGCTGTTTCGGGAGGGGGCTTGTGCTCTCATCTGAGTTTTCACAATGGAGTGCAAACAGGAAAATGAGCTGCTGCTCTATGCTGTCACCAGAGGATCCTGAAGCCCTTAGCTGGTATGAACTGAGCAAGAATTTGCTGTTAGCTGATAGGGCTGTCCCCAGGGTATTTGTTGCAGGGGGCATTATTTTATATACTGGTGCAATAGAAAATCCCTTTCAATCTGCCACTTTGTATTTTGCAGACTAATGTGTTTATGTATTATGGACTGTCCAACTTCTATCAAAACCATCGTCGTTATGTGAAGTCTCGGGATGACAGCCAACTAAATGGTGATAATAGTTCTTTACTTGTAAGTAAGCTTATGCTTAAGTCTAACAATCCGTAATAATTAAGTAACAAATAAGCATGCTGCAGAAGCATTTTCATCATTGAGGTAAAATTGACACTTTTCTCTGTGTAATAGGGGACGTTGTCAAAGAATCAATTTTACTGGTGACTTCATTTATGTTACACTAAATGGACATTATGTACTTCTGTTAGATGGATTGTGGTACAGAAGATTGATCACTGCTCACTGCAAATAAATGTATTCTGATTATCTTAGATCTGTTGTGGTTTTCAGGCAGTGAAACCAGTTTAACTTCATCTTTTCTGTCTGAAGTTTTACCTTTCACTAATGAACAATGCTCAGCTAGTTAGCAGATTTCAATGCTTAGAATTGGATACTCAGATTCAGCATTCCAATTGATTAGTTACTGATTATAATCAAATATCAGTATTAAAATGCATGTATTCAAAACAACTGTGTGAAGTTGCTCATGGCCTTTTTGGGCGGGTTTTTCCTTCTACAGGAGGTGTGAGAACATAAAGGATAGGAATAAATGGTCTGTTTTCACTTTGGAGAGAGAGAGAGAAACAGTGGGTCCCCCAAGGATTTGTACAGGGACCTACATTATTCAGCATATTCATAAATGATCTGGAAAATGGGGTTACTAGTGAGGTGGCAAAAATTGCAGACAATACAAAATTACTCAAGATACTTGTGTCCAAAGCAAAGTGCGAAGAGTTAGAAAGGGATTTCTCAAATCTGGGTGACAGGGCAACAAAATGTAAATAAAACTTAATATTGATTGATGCAAAGTAATGCACGTTGGAAAACATATTCCTAACTATTCATAAAAAATCATAGGGACCAAAGTAGCTGTTCCCACTCAAGAAAGAGATCTTAGAATCATGGATAGTTCTCTGAAAACAACTTCTCAATGTGCAGCATCAGTTAAAAAACAATGCTGGGAACCATTAGGAAAGGGATAGATAATAAGATAGAAAATATCATAATGCTACTATATAAATCCATAGTACTCTCAGATCCTGAATGTTACTTGTAGTTCTGGTCACCCCATTTCAAAAAGTTATGTTATAATTGGGAAAAGTACAGGGAATGGCAAAAAAGAATAAAGGGGTATGAGGAGAGATTTGAAAGACTGGGACTGTTCAGCTTAGAAAAGAGACGACCGTGAGTGGAATATGATAGAGGATTATAAAATTGTGAATAGTGTGAGAGAGTGAATAAGGAAGTAATATTTACCGTTCACATAATACAAGAACTATGGATCACCCAGTGAAATTAATAAATAGGATTAAAACAAACATAA
This sequence comes from Pelochelys cantorii, assembly GCA_032595735.1. NCBI lineage: Eukaryota > Metazoa > Chordata > Testudines > Trionychidae > Pelochelys > Pelochelys cantorii. Next base: position 58,165,885 of record CM064328.1, on the reverse strand, counting down.
GGAAGTACTTTTTCACGCAAGGCATAGTCAGCCTGTGAAACTTGTTGCCAGGGTTGTTGTGAATGCCAAAAGCATAATTGGTTTCAAAAAAGAATTAAAGAAGTTAATGGAAGATACATCCATCAGCAGCTATTAGCCAAGATTATCAGGGATGCAATCTGTTCCCTGTAAGTTGAGAACTTGGACAATCATCCAGGAGAAATTCAAATGCTGCCCAGCTGATTAGCGGAGTGCCCACAGCCTGCACCATGTGTTTCTATTGGTGGTGTACATCTGTACATAACAAAATTTATTCCGTACACAGATGTGACAAATTAGAGGGAACATTGGCTCCCTGTGGGTATTTCCACTTCTGAAAATCATTGCTTTAGGGGCTGGATAACACTTGATAATTAGCCTGTTCTGTTCATTCCCTCTGAAGCCTCTGGCCACAACCACTTTTGGAAAACAAGGTACACATTGAACCTCCCTGGTTGGCACCCTTGTGACTTGACTGGTCCCAAATGATTGATTTTACCTTACGATGATAGTCCCCTGCCACTGGCTTCCTAGCCTGCTGCCCATCCCTGCTGCCAGATTGGCCAAGGAGCCGTGAAGCCCTGGGGATCTCTGGCTGTCATTAGCCCTGCTGCAGCCAGCACACCACTGGTACAGCTGGGGATCCTGGCCCTGGGAATCCCCAGTTGCTAGCCCCATCTGCTGCCAGCACAGCTGGGGATCCCTGGACAGGGGCTCCCTTGCCACCACCAGCCCCTCTACTGCCAGTCTTGTTGGGGATCTCAAGACCTGATCTCCCCAAAAGCCACTGGCCAAGGGCGGGGGCTCTTTGGTCCAGCAACACCCATGGTCCTGCCAGATGTTGCCAGATCAGAGAGTCCCAGATTACCTTGGTCTATCCAATTAGGGCCATTTTTATGTTCTTAATTAGGCCATGTCTACACTGTGGGGACTGCAGTAGCATAGTGGTGGCGCCATAGCTATACCACTATAGTGTAAGACAGACTAGGGGCAGAACAGAATTTTTTCTATCACCATGGGACCACCACATGACTTGGTAGGGACTATAGCTAGGTTAACGGAAGCATTCTTCCATCAAACGGGCTGCATCTACACTACGGATTAAGTTAGCATATCTGTGGTGCTCAGCGGGTATGGAGTTTTAACATGTAGCTATGTCAACTAAGGATGTAAAATCCTGTTTGTTTAGTTAAACGGTTAAACTTCTATGTTGAACGGGGGGAGGTGAGAGGGGCCTGCTGCGGCTCTTAATCCATTTAAAAGGCTAAAGCCAACAGGAGGGACTGGGAATCAGCTGTCCCAGCTTGCGCTGGGTCCCTCCTGCAGGCTTTAGCCTTTTAAATGGATCCAAGACCCAATGGGCTCTTAATCCATTTAAAAGGCAAGTGTGCAACAGGGGGACCCTGCGCAAGCTGGGAATCAGCTGTCCCAACTTGAGCTATGTCCCCTCTGCTGCACTTTTGCCTTTTAAATGTATTAAGAGCCAACAAGCTTTTAATACGTTTAAAAAGCAGAGGCGTGTCTGGGACTAGGCACAAGCTGGGAATCCACTGATTCCCAGTTCGCACCGGTCCCCGCTACCCCCCCCTGTCCCCCACAGAGACGGTGCTGGGGGGAACCAGCTTTTAAGCCAGCTCCCCCCAGCAACAGCTCCTGCTTACCCCCTCCCCCCCCTTGCTGCTTCTGATAGAGGCAGTAAGGTGGGGGGAAGTGACTAGTCGACTAGTCCCTCGAAAATCCAATAAGCTTTTGCTTATTCGATAGTCATTTAGTTGCTTACATCCCTACTATATAGAGCCTTGATTTAAAAAAAAAAAAAGTTATATTCTACAATGTAGCTACTGTGTGGTTTCTGAACTCTGATTTGGTTTTTGTTTGGAGTAAAAGCTATTACAATTAATATTAAAAATGATATTTATAAATAGTTTTGACAGTTTAAGTTATATTGCTCAAAGGATGCAGAAAATGTAGTTTAGAATGGAATTAGCTAGTTGAAGATCTCAACTATATCTTCTTTTCTTTTAAATATTAGAATCCCAGTAAGGAGTGTGAGCCTTACCGCACGAGTGAGGGTAAACCCATTGCTCCTTGTGGAGCTATTGCCAACAGTATGTTTAATGGTATGGTATTTTCTTTTCTTTTAAATTACCTTATAAAACTATCAAGACACTTTTGCAGTCTGATATACACATCAAATTATGCTATAAATTATTTGAAATTGATTACAGGTGTTAGTGGATTTTTTTCTTTAAATTAGACAAGCATGAACTGTGCAGATCAAATAGATTTTGTTATGTGGTTGAGTGCTGCAAGAGAAACATGCTGGAGGAACTGCTACTGCTTGTTTTCCTTCTGAAGCTGTTTATCAGATTCATTCAATTATGACAGCCAGGGTCAATGATTCTGGCTGTTACATTTATATATCTAGTATATATGTAGTGTATAAAATAAAACATGGAGATGTAGGTGAAGGGTTAGAATCTGGGGGTAACATGGGCAAGCACAGTAGGAACAAAGGAGAGAAGAGAAAATATAGAGGGGGAAGTATAGTTGTCTTAGATATTTATATTCAAATACAAAAAATATGGGGAATAAGCAGGAAGAATTAGAAATACTAGTGAATCACAGTTATGACATAATTGGCCTCACATAAACATCTAAAATTCACATGAGTGGAATATTGGATAGAGGGTGTAGGCAGGGGAAAAAGGAGAAAGTGTTGCTTTGTATATCAAAAATGTATATACTTACACTGAGATTGATGTGGAAGTAGGAGACAACCTTGTTGCAAGTCTCTGGGTAAAAAGGCTACAAAACAAGAGTGATATCATGGTAGGTACCTACTGTAGACTTCCTAACTAGAAAGAAGTAGATGAAGCTTTTTTTTAAAATAACTAAATAAAATCCAACCAAAGCACAGTAGTTGGTGGTAATGGGAGATTTCCACTAACTTCACATCTATTGGGAAAATAATACAACAGGGCACAGCTTATCCAACAAGTTATTATTCAACAATTAGCCCCACATTTTAGGAAAGATGTGGTGGAATAAGAGATGATCCAGAAAAGAACAACAAAAATGATTAAAGGTCTAGAAAACACGACCTATGAAGGAAGACTGAAAGAACTAGGTTTGTTTAGTTTGGAAAAGAGAAGACTGAGAAAAAGACAGGATAGCAGCTTTCAGGTACCTTAAAGGGTGTTATAAGGAGGAGAGAGAAAAATTGTTCTCCTTAATCTATTAGGATAGAGCAAGAAGCAATGGTCTTAAATTGTATCAAGGGAGATTTAGGTTGGACCTAACTGTCAGGGTGGTAAAACACTGGAATAAATTGTCCAGGGATGTTGTGGATTCTCTGATTGGAAATATTTAAGAGCAGATTAGCTAAACATCTATTAGGGATGATCTAGATGGTGTTTGCTCCTGCCATGAGAGCAGGGGACTAGACTTGATGACCTCTTGAGGTCCCTTCCAGTTCTAGTATTCTATGATTCTTGGAATGCATTGGTGACAACTTTATATAACAGGTGGAGAAAGCAACTAGGGGAAAGGCTATTCTAGATTTGATTATGACAAATTGGGATGGACTAATTGAGAATCAAAATGGAAGGCAGCTTGGATGAAAATGATCCTGAATTGATAGCGTTATGATTCTAACAAATGGCAGAAGAAAAAGCAGCAGAACAATTACAATGGGTTTCAAAAGACAGCCTTTAGCAAACTGAGAGAATTGATAGGCAAGATCCCATGGGAAGCCCATCAGAGGGGAAAATAAAGAGTTCATAAGAGCTGTCAGATTTTTAAAGAGACATTATTAAGGGCACAAGAGCAAGCTATCCCAATGTGTAGGGAAGATAAGAAATTTGGTAGTGACCATGCTGGCTTAACCAGGAGATCTTCTGAAACTGAATAAAGAGTCACATAAGAAGTGGAAACTAGATCAAAGGATGAATATGGGGGAAAAATACCCATAGTATTTTAGTGTTTAGTGACGAAATTAGAAAGACCAGGGCACAAACCAAGATTAACCTAGTTAGGGATATAAAGGATAATAAATGTATGGGAAGCAAGAGCAGTACCAGGAACTGAGTAGACCCATTACTCAATGAGAAGGGAGAGACAGTAACAAGAAAATGCAGCAATGGTGGAAGTGTTAATTGCCTTTTTGTGTTTTCACCCAAAACAGTGATTAGATGACTAACTAGTGAACATCTATGTAAAGGGTAGGATCTGAGACTAAAATAGCAGAAGCGCAAGTTAAGAATTACTTAGACAAGTTAGGTGTCATCAGGTTGGTATGGCCTGATGAACCACATCTTAGAGTAGGTAAGGAACTGGCTGAAGAGATCTGTGAGCCATCTTTGATAACTCAGGGGGACAGGAGAGCTCCCAGAGGACTGGAAAGAGGGCAAATATAGTATTTATAAAAAGGGGGAGTAAGAGCAACCCAAGGAAATACAAGCAATTAGCTTAACTCTTGTACCCAGAAGGCTAATGGAGCAAATAATAAAAAATCAGTTTGTAAGCTTCTAGAAGATAAGGTGATAAGTAACAGCACAGATTTGTTAGGGACATATTTTGTCAAATCAGCCTAATACACTTGAATCTCTTTAATCAGGCAACCCTGGGAAACAGGAGATTCTGAATTTAAAAAAATGCCAGGCCAGGGAGGGCACTGCAGGATCTTGGGTCTGAGAGCAATGGGGTTGGGGTGCTTACCTGGTGCCCCACTCCTGGGGGCACATGTGTTCCATGCCCCACACCACTCTGAGGCATTGTGCCCTGCTGCTATGGGAGTGGTGAAAGAGTGTTGCTACACTGGCTCCTCCAGCTGAGGGGAAGAGAGAGCAGTAGCATTCAGAGCCACTTATTCCTCCCTCTGCCAGAATTAGGGACACCCAGAGTATGGGGTTCAGGTGTATCCTTCTCTAACAAGGTAACAAGCTTTATGAATGTGGTAAAGCACTAGATGTGATATATTTTTACTTTCGTAAGGCTTTTGATGCTGTCTCACATGACTTTCTCATAAGTTAGAGAAATTCAGCCTAGACAAACCTACTATAAAGTAGGTACACAACTCACTAGAAAATTGTACTCTGTAGTTATCAGTGGTTCACTATCAAGCTGGAAGGCCAAATCAGGGGCTCTGCAGAGATCTGTCCTGATTATTTCAAATATCTTTATAAATTATTACATAAAGAGTACACTTGTGGATGATACCAACTTGAGAAGGGTTGCAAGCTCCTTAGGGGACAGAATTAGAATTCAGGATGACAAGCTAGAGAAATTTTGATAAATTAAATGTAAAGTACTACACTTAGGAAGGAATAATCAGTTGCACAAATGGGAAATGAGTACCTACGAAGGAATATTTCAGAAAAGGATCTGCAGGTTGTAGTGCATCACAAATTTAATGAGTCATTAATTTAATTCTGTTGCAAAAAAAGCAAACGTGCTGGGAGGTATTAGCAGGAGTATTGTAAACCAGCACGACAATAATTCTTCTATTTTATTAGGCCTTATCAGTGCTGAAACTGGAGTTTTGTGTCCAGTTCTGGACACTACATTTCAGGGAAGATGTGGACTAATTGGAGAAAGTCCAGAGGAGAGCAACAAAAATAATTAAAGGTCTTTTGGGCTTGTTAGGTCTGGGGAAGAGAAGACTGGGGGAGGTGGGGCAATAACTGTCTTTATGTATGTAAAGGGTGTGTTAAGAAAAGGTAAGAAATTGTTCTCCTTAACCACTAAGGACAGGACGAGAAGTAATGGGCTTAAATTTCAGCAAGAGAGATTTAGGTTGGACATTAGGAAAAACTTCTTAACTGTAGGGGTAGTTAAGCATTGTAACAAACTACCTTTGCAGACTCTGGAATCTGTGTCATTGGAACAGGTTAGACAAACACGTCAGGGATAGTCTAGATAATATTTAGCCCTGCCTTAGTGGGGTGCACTTGACTAGAAAACATATCAAGGTCTCTCTTAATCCTATATAGCTATGAACCTATGGTATGTTATGTCCTATGAAACAATTACTTTACTCTGGTAGTCATGAGCTATAAATGCTGCGTTCTCCAGTATTTCTGGAAATATCAGAAATCCTGAAAACATTAATATAGAGTTGAATTGAAGGTTTTTCTGCTCTTCACTAATTTTAATTTCTCGTATTAGATACATTGGAATTGTTTCACATTGATAATGAAACAAGGATCCCTGTTGTTTTGAATAAAAAAGGTATTGCTTGGTGGACAGATAAAAATGTTAAATTCAGGAATCCTACTGGAAATGCACATAATTTGACAGCACTTTTCCAAGGTAAGATATCTCGAAATTTCAAATTCAATAGCAAAATACTGAAACATATATCAAATACATTTTATTAAAAAGCTACTGTTACTGATTTTTTTTCTCATTGCAAGCATTGTAGTGGGCATCCTAGTATAACAATGCTGTGTTTCTGCTAAGAATACCAAGCTCAACACATTTTTTGCCATCAGTCCATTCTGTCGTTTACAGACAATAATTTTAGCATGTATATGGGTGTATTTTACTGTAGTATGTTTATAACAGATTTAAAATCAGCACAATCATTGAAAGCAACTGATACTTTAAAATGCTAGAATTAGAACATGTTATAATTCCCTGCCTGTCTTTCTGAAATTTTAGATAATGTCTCCAGTAAAATTAGCAGTTTGTCAATCAAAATATCACATCACAAACTTTAAAAAGAAAAATCAAGGCACGCTATTCTAGTTTCATAAATTCCTATAGGGAATTAAGTCAGTTCCTTTATTTTCTAATACAGATTGTCAGATACAGTGAATGGGTTTTTTTTTTTAAACAGTCATCTAACTTGTAAATATTTATGGAAGAGTAGGGCAATGCTCTTTATTTAAACAAAAATTATCATGGAGGTTATGACTTTAGGCATACATTCGTTCTTATAAGATTGAAATGTTGTCTGAAATAAAATATTCAGGTCACAATTAATGTAGTAGTGCAGCTAATGTTGCTCTTACTTACCAGCTTATTTTTAATTTCTGCTTGTTTCACCCTTTTTGTAAATCCTTTGATATCAGGTTCTCACTTCATGGTTAAAGGTATACTAGCTTAATATCACATCCTTAAGAAAAGTTTATTGTTTATATTGCTAATAGCACTTTGGATTATTATATATATTAATCACAGAACTTTGAACTATTTGGGCTCCTTTCATTTTTGTGTTTGTTAGTTTTGGACCGTTCTGACTTTCTGATTGTAATATACTAGCACAATGCTGCAGTTTTTAGGTTGCTAACTTAGAGAAATCCTACAACTCTACACATTCCCAAAACACTTCACGAATCTTAAATTTAAAAAAATTTCTATTAATAGGTTCTGTAAAAGCATGTTTTCCAAAATCAATTAATTTTGTAATGAAACTGATTTGAGTATGACCTTATGTTCTCTGGCAACTGTACTAATTCCCTGTACTGATTTATAATTGGCTAAAAACTAAATTACCGTTGGCTGCCAATATCTGGAAATGTAGATACAACCTCAGAATAGGGATGTAAAAAGTCTTTTTAAAATGTAACCACTAAAAATCCTAGCAGTTACGTGTGCTTCATGCTCTGCAGTATAAAGCTTTATTTATGAGCTTTATACTGCAGAGTCCACAGTGAAGTTGGCTCCCCGGGAGTGTGACTGGCGCAGGGGTTGCTGATCCCATTCCCAAAGAGGCTTAGCTGCAGGCTCTTCTCTACTACAGAGCCTGCAGCAAAGCTGCCTCTGGAGGGGGCTGGCAGCCTTTGCGGGCCCTTCTCCCAGGGAGCCAGCATGTAACCTACAGTGGGGGGAGTGGGGAGACAGGATGGGCTGGGCCTGCCACGGACAGCGAGTGCTCTGGCTGGCCAGCTGGAGCAGCCCCTGCCTGCAGTGGGCCCTGTGGAGTTAGAGCAGCTCCTTGCCTGGAGCAGGTGAGGATCTGCTGCAGTCCCTAATGGTTAATCAGAACCAGTAAGCCTTACCTGTCAAGGCCAGGCTTACTAGTTAACTGGTTAACTATTTACATCCTTATCTCAGAGTCTTAGAAAAAAGTTCTTAAATGCACATTACTGTCAAAACCTGAAAGAGATACTTCTTGTCTAAATATTTCAAGTTAATTGAATTCTTCAATTTTAGGCACAACAAAGCCTGTAAATTGGCCCAAACCAGTGTATATGCTGGACTCAGAACCAGACAACAATGGGTTCATCAATGAAGACTTTATTGTGTGGATGCGTACTGCAGCATTGCCTACATTTCGGAAACTATATCGACTGATTGAGAGAAAGAATAACTTACAGCCTACCTTACAAGCTGGAAAGTACTCTTTAGATATCACATACAGTATCCTTTATTGAAACTTTATAAACTGCTAATATCATCTGGAATATCCGAATGTATGTATTTATAGCTTTCAGAATTTGTCAGATGTAAGTACAGTAATTCCTCATTTAATACTATAGATATGTTTCAGATAATGAACATGTTTTCACTAAACATGTTCATTATGCGGGGTCAATTTTCCTGTTGAAAATAATGGAAAAGGTGGGGATTGCGTTTCAAGCGGTGGTGTCTGTTGGGACCAGGACATAAGGTTGTGGGAGAAAGGGGACTGGGTTACAGCAGGGAGGGGAGGTGTTTGGCTCTGGGGAAGGGAAGGGGAGGAGAGGGGAGGGGGATTGGGTTGGGAGTATGCCCGTGTGATGGGCCTGCTGGGACTCGTACTGCGTCCGGCGAGGGGGGTTCAGTGGGGAACAGTGTGGCGAGTGGTGAACCCTCCGCTGCTTTGCAGGGAGGCAGGGGAAGCTCTGCACAGCCTCCAGTGTCGGGCTGGCTGGAGAAACCCAGCCACTGGCCTGCAAGTGGGAGTGGAGGAGAGGGGGCAAGGCATCCGGCAAGGGGGAGTCAGCGGGGAAAGGTGTGGTGAGTGGCGAACCCTCTGCCGCTTTTCAGGGAGGCGAGGGAAGCCCCGCACAGCCGCCGGCAATGGGCTGGCTGGGGAAATCGTGTTATTCTGGGGACGGTCGTGTAATTCAAAAAATGTTCCCTAAAAAAAAAAAATCGTGCTATCGCAAAAACGTGTTAAGGGGGCACGTGGTAAATGAGGAATTACTGTACTTCAGTTTTGAGAGACTTAATTCAGAGAAGCTAATGCAAAGGATGTGGTTTGTGAATATTCGTTATCCTTTTTGTGCTTTTAGTTGCATAGCAGAACCACATAGCGTGTCTACTTTTCAGCCTGGTTTACTATTTCTGCAAAGACAACTGCTTTGGTAATTGGATGGAAGAGGGCAACATAGCACATACAATGGAGGTAAACAGCTTGATGCTGTAAAGCAGAGCTGGGGAACCTTTTTTGGGCTGGGTCTGCTGACCCACAGAAAAATCAGTTGGGGGCCAAGTGAGAAGCAAAAAAACAACAAAAAACAGGTGTGGCCTCTGACTGAGAAGGAAAAGACATTCCCCACATTCCCCTTGCACACCAGGGCCTAGGGAGGCCCAGACTAGTAGGTTTTGTGTACTCCAGTTCTACAGTGGGATAATGGGAAGGCTGGAATGCCAGCGCGAGTTCCCCAGTGTTGGGGGCGGGCGGGGAGAAGAGGGCTATAAGCCTTGGGGACTGGATCCAGGCAAGCTGGGAGCTGTATTTGGCCCCTGGGCCTGAGGTTCCCCACCCCTGCTGTAAAGAGTGCCCAAATGAATCTCTATAGAAAATCCTGGCATCTATCAGACACATAGAAACTTCCTCATCTAAACATTTCACGTTTTTTATTTGTTCTCAAATGAGAACTGGTCTTTAGACTGTTGGAGAATGTTGAAGTGTGCAATAATGTGCTAAGTCCTTTAGACAGGTATAAGGACAATAATTCAGTTTAATACTTCACTGAAGATGATACTTTTTAAGTAGGTGGTGGAAGCATGGCAATGTGAGGGACGCATTCCAGGTACAGGGCTTGCATGATAAACCCAGAGACAAAGCTGTAGTACACTGAGAGCTTGTCTTCACTGCAGTGCTAACATGGGCTTTTACTTGGGTATGATCCCTAACCCAGTTCCTGACCACATACACAGATCTCTAGCCTTGTTATGGTGCTTTCTTCCCTGGCTAGCTGGCCTGTCAGGTGCTATAGGCTAAATCCAAAGTGCTGCTTATACATGGCCAGAACAACTCAGGAATCATTAGTCTGCCACTGCCTTCCCACAATCCCCCCTTCCCTCACAAGCTGTATGTTTTTTTTGCTTTGTCTCTTCTGCATTTCCTGGTGGAGTAGGGCCAAAACAAATTCCTCACATAGCTCCAATAATGTGGCCTTCCTCATGTGGAAATTCTGGGCTCTCTGCTCATCATACTAGGTGTCCGTGATGATATAGTCCCATCATTCTGCTTATAGTTCTTTTCTAGAAGCATCAGTCAGCTTAGGGGTATTCTTCTGTGTTTACAACCTACATCAGCTATCTCCACTACTCCATGTCTGCATTGGTAGCAGCTTGTCACGCTGAGAAAGTGTCCACTACCAGTGTCATGCTTGCTTCTGCTTCCTGTTTCTAGAATGAGAGTTGCATTAATACCAACAACAGTTGTGTTGGATCCAAGCCATGCTATAACTTAGAAGGAGGCGACAGACAGAAATCTAAAGTGTGACATACTGGAAATGGTTTACTTCTACTGAGTGGACCAGTTCAACACAAATGCCCAGAAAAGACAGACAGGTTCTTCCACAGAACACAGTGAAAATAGTTCATAGACCCATGCAGAACTGAACCATAGAACATGGCCCCAAAGTTTTAATGCTTCACAGGTGAGTACAGCTCTCATGTGGACTAGGAATGTTAACAAACATTAATTTTTGCAAATGTGTAACTACTGAATTTTTTCAGCTGCTACACATTTTCATGCAGGGGTGCAGATACAGAGGCAGCAGTGTGAGAGGCAGGTTGTTCCACAGGAACTAGTACGTGCAGGGAGCCAACTTGAAAGTCAGCTTCCTATGTGTACTGATTCCTGCCTGCCTGCCTCCCCAACCCCTGCACTGCTGCCTGTCTTATCAGAAGCAGCAGCACGGGATGGGGGAGGAGGCAGCTCTATGGGAGCTGTTGCTCCTGGGAATCAGATTTTTAAGCTGGCTGTCTCCGAGCACTGGCTCCCGCCTGCCCACCCATCCCCCACTGCCGCCTCTGTGGAAGGGAGCAGGCTGCTCTGTGGGAGCTGGCATATGCCGAGAGATGGCTTAAAAGCTGGCACCCCATGAGCACCAGCTCCTGCTTCCTGCCCCTTGCTGCCTTGCAAGGGGAGTGGTGCATGTAACTGTTAAGATTAACCAGTAAGCCTGGGCTTATCAATTAATCGTGTAAACAGGTACTAACATCCCTAAGGTGGACACAGTAAAATGGATGCATTCAAGTGTGACTGTATGTGCCTTTTACATGTGGTCTAGATCTATGCCAATAATCATATCTATATGCAGTCTCTCAGTTACTTCTACATGAAAACATACAGAAAAGGGGAAATAAAGCAGACAATTAGCATGTAATGAAAGGAGGAAGAAAGGTAGTGTGAAAAAAAAATAGGAAATAGATAGGAGCTGTGAACATGAAAGGCCAGTTCCTCCACTTGTGCAAACTGTATCATTGCACCTATGACAGTTTACACCAGCTGAAGGATCTGCTCCAGGACAAGCTTAAAACTCATTTGGAAGGTAAATGAAAGCCAGTGGGGGAGGGGAGGGGATCATGAGAAGGATGTATTCAGAGAGAGTGAAATAGGTGACCTCTGATTCCACTTTGGACAGGTGGAAAGTTAGGAGAGAATCCAGAATACCAGACAGGAGGAAGGTTGCAAAAGTTACTATTAAAACTTTAGCCAGGTCTGTACAAGAATTATTAATCATGTATGTGACTAGCAGCTATATTACTGGTAATTGAGAGAGCCTTATTATACTTATACTTACTGCTGTCTTTCATTATCCTGCACAGTAGAGAAGAGTATGTGAAAACTCACAATGAAAATTAGGTCACTAAGGAAGTCAGGTATTGGGGGGAGGGTATGTTACATTCTGTTACCAGTGGAAATTATCTTATGTTTAATATGCCAGACATACTTCTTCTAATTAAATGACTAGGATGAATATTCCTATATGTTCTTCAGATTACCCTGTGCACAGTTTTGATGGACGGAAACGGATGATCCTGAGCACCATCTCTTGGATGGGAGGCAAAAATCCATTTCTGGGAATCGCTTATATCACTGTTGGGTCCATATGCTTCTTTCTAGGAGTTGTGCTGCTTGTCATCCATCACAAATATGGAAATCGAAACAATAGTGCGGACATTCCGAATTAGTCTTGCATTCTGAAAACAAATGTACTGCATGTGCATCGAGGCCAGTCCAGAGTGAACCCAAGTTTTGATAGCTAAATCTGCTTATATTGCTTCTGAAGCTGGGTGCAAAACTCTTTCTCTGATGCCTTTCTTCCCCTTGCTGTGGATTGACTTTTGAAAATGACGGGTATGTAATTAGCTATACTGATTGTATCCATGCTGACTGCATAAATGTTTTTTTGATGTTTGCCTCTTCCTAGGCAGGCTACATGATGCATTTAGCCCCTGTTCCCTTAATGCAACTTGCTGCTTGTTTCTGTGCTATGTAATATATCCATATGATAATATATGTATAGGTTTTGTGGAGAAAGGAGACTGTTTTAGGATATCGTATAACTTAACTATTCACAATGTCAGTGCTATTGGAAGGAAAAAAAAGTCTTTAGTGTTTGTTCACGTCACTGTATTGTGTGCATAGGCTTTATGTTCCTTGCTGAGATGTTTAATATATTAAAGTTGTAAAATATTTCCTGTGTCAAGTCCAAGTGTGTTACACATTAAATCTTCATAAAATGCTGTTATGAATGCACAAAACTAATGTATTTTAGATATCAGATGTGCCTGGCATGCCCTGAAAACATCAGGAGACCTGTCAGCTGACTATATGGGTGAATTTCCAAGTTTAATTTCAACTTGGAAATGAAGATAAAAGCTAGCTTTGTTCTAAATATTTCTTTTGTTTGAAGTCATATTTAGAAGCAGTTTAGTCATTTTATGTGTGATCTTGCTCTTCATGAGCAACTCAAAGGCGTTAATCAAGAAGAAATGAAGAAGTTCTTTCCAGACACAAATCTGGGTGGGATGTCTATTTTGCCAATGTGGGAACTTCCTTGTTTTGCTCTAGTTAGAAACAAAACTTAGAGTTTCAGAGCAGGCTTTGCTATAGTAAATCAAATATAATACACATTGACCCTCCCTAGTCCAGCACCCTTGGGACTGGAGTGGTCCCAGACCAGAGGAGGTCAGGTGTCCGACCTTTCCCGGGGCTCCCCTCCTGGCTGTTGCCTCAGGAGAACCCAGAGGCCTGACCTCCTCTGTCTCACCTGTCTGGGTCTGCTGCCCCCAGCCCATTCCCAGGGCTCTGCTCCCTACACCCAGCCCTGTGTGTGGGGTGGCAGCTGCTGCTCCTGGGGTTCCCCGTGGGGGAGGGGACAGGGAGCCCTGTGAGTTAGCTGCTGCCACACTGGGCCGGGGTTGGGGAACCCTGGGAGCAGCTGGGTGGCTCTCTACCCGCAGCTTACTGCCCCTCCATCCCAGCCGCTCCCAACCTCTAAGGCCAGAGCTCTCTCGTCTAGCAATCTCTGAGGTCCTGCTGGACCATGGATATTGCTGGACCAGAGTGTCCCAAGATGAGAGGTTCAGCCTATATTCAATTCCCTCATTATTTGGAAACAAATAAAACTGAAATATACTCTTGAATCCTAATCCTAAACTGAAAGAATTTAAAGTTCTTGAGATGACTATCCCTTTTCCTTTAACATAGATTGATCTTGCCATGAAAGTAATTTTAATTTCTGTTACAAGAAGTGTGCGCTCTTTCTTCCCTCAAATCTCAATATTAAAACCAGATTAACTTTTGTTGGTTTATTCAAAGATAACTGTAAATTGTAAGATACTGCATTCTCATAATTTTATATGGTGCATATTATACATTTTAATTTGAATGGCAGAGGTTACTTTACATGTAATTAGCTTGATAAAGTATCTGAATATTCATAAATGTTGCAATTATTGGATGAAACTTTTGTCCTTAAACTTATTTTCACCTGAATATGTATTTTATTTTGCTGAATGAGATGTAGTTTCAATGCAATTCAGCCACATTTTGATATTTCTGCAATCATATACACTTGTTCATGTTTCAGTAGCTTAACTTGTAGTCAGTTTCTGAAACATACTGTATTAATGTATCAGTTCTAAGACCTGTGACCATTTTTTACTGACTTGCTTGTTTTCTTGTGTAGTATTTTAAGTTATCAGTGTAAATAGTTTCTTTGTATACATGTGAAATGAGGCAAAAGTTAAACGAATGATTCAGTTAGTTTCTTTGTTCACCAATATGTTTTAAAACAAAAATCTTATTTTATGTAGTTGACTTCACCATATAATGTGGTATTTCAATACATGTTTTTATGTCCAAAAGAACAGTTTACGATTTTTTGAAAGTGTAGAAGTTTCATGTCATCGGCATTACAGAATTGGGTATACAACTTTGATTAATATCTCTACGCTGCATTACTAGAAAAGCTGCACAGAATAGATTAGGTTAAAAAAGTAACTTGAACTTATAGAGTAGTTACTAGATCTTATTTATTAAATGAGTAAGGGTACTACTTTCAATTATTGGTTATTTAAATATTTTAATTTTTATAAACTTTTGGCTCATTTGTCAGCACAATAAATGTAAACTGAATATATTTTTCTGTGTTCATAGTCTGTGGAATATAAGGAATGTTTTCTCTTGAGTTACGTGCAACAACTGAAATACCATTTCAGGTGAAGAACTGATTCTAGCAATATGTAAATATCACTTTTTACTGTTTTGAGAATATTTTTAGGGCAATTTGTATCCTCTGCTGTGCAGAATATGTAATTTCATTTCCTAATCTTGCTGTTACTCAAGTCATGACTATCTCCTCTCATCCTGCATTCCCCTCTTTTGGGGTCTCCTTAACTAAGTGGATCAGGTGAAGTACCTTTTGCTGCTCTTCAAGTTAAGAAAGCGGTTTCTCTTGGTTTGAAGTAAATTCACTGCTGTATGTTTAGTCTGAGGTCCCAGATTTAAAAAGTAAAGCTTTTATACACTGTAAGAAAGTAGAGACAACTAAGTAAAAGCTCCTAGTTTCACTTCAGCAAGTAGCATCCGTGGCCTTGACCTTGTTTCTCTTGCAGATTGGTCAGCATGCAGTCTGTGTATAGGTCTAATTCCAGTGTCCCTGATTGACCCTTCCTTGTGCATTTTCAGTCTCTGGGAATTTAGTGTGTCTCTGGAGTCTTTCCACTTATATTTGGATGTGAGCAGGTATGACCTTGTTCATCATATCAGGCACCCTACACAATTGTATATTCATTTAACTACCATTGTACTTTTCCCAAATTCCTCTAATTTTGGCATTCCTCAGATAGTTTATCCAGTGCAGGGGAATAGCAAACTTGAAGTTCATTCTTAACAGGAAAGTCTGCTTTTGAAGCAAAATCTTCCCTTGAAATAGAAAGACTGTAAGGGCTCTCTTTTGCTCCTGTTCTCCAAACAAATTCTCTGTGGTTTACCATCAGGTCTTTACATTCTCTGAATCTTTTGTTAAAACCTATCTTAACCAAGCAAATTTTTGGGCAACCATCCAATTTCAAGCAGCAATTCTACAAATATCTCCCACCTCAGAAGTTACTTGAATCTCAGGCCAATTGGGATTTATTAAATCAACTTGCTTGATCCAGGGCTCTATTACCATCTTCAAACTTGAAGGCCCTGTGTCAAAAGGCAATGTATGGCATGGGCCTTCTATCAGGGAAGGCAGAGTATGTGGTACTAGTGCTAAGTCTTGGCCTGGAATACTCTTGACCAGTTTTGGTTATAACTTTATCAGTTTACCTGTAGAAGCAAGGAAGGCCAGCGTTAGGCTCACTGTTCAGGAACCTCATTGGGCAGAAGCAGATGCACATGTTAGCAGCAAGTGACATGTGCAGACATTAGTGTATCCCTACATAGTTTGGCTCATGCAGATATTAGTGTGAATATTATGGTATTGGGCATTGGTCAGCTGCACTGACAGGATATAAATCGCTAACTGCAAGCTGCCATACCTGCAACAGAAAAAAAGAAGGTAAAGGACATACAGAGGGTGCTAGCCCAAGAGACCATGTCTGAAATAAGACTACCAGAGAGGGGCTATGCCCCAAAATGTAGGATTGTTGAGCCTATGTGGAGTAGGCTTAAGAGTGCCTAACAAAGTTTGAGGTGCTATTAATATCTTCAATGCTTGTTTTCCAAAGAACAGCTCACAACTGTACGGTGTCTTTTGTGTAAATAGAGATTGGGAGCACCAGGAAGAGTCTCTGATCAGTAGAGGAATGCTTGTATAACAGGTATATACCAGAAATTGGAAACTGGTGGCTGATCACAAAGAACCATGAGGGATAACTGTGCTGCTGACCAGACAATGCTGCCAGGGTCCCTTTTCAATCAGGTATTCCAGTAGAAAACCAGGCGTCTGGCAACCCGAGCCACAAACAAGTTAGATTTTCTCTTCTATGTTGAAATGATCATTTGCCCAGCTGCAGGCAAAGCCCCTTCATTCCCTGGCGTGTCTCCTGGCTTATTGACCCGATTCCCTTTCAGAGGCTGGGCCAGTGGCAGTGGGCTACAGGCACCAGCATCCCTGAGGAAGCGGCTGGAACTGGTGGACAGCGAGTCAGCAGAGGGGCAGGTGGTGATCATGTCCCAATTGAGGGGGGAGAGAGGTTGGCTGGTGCTACAGGGGCAGGGCTGGGAGAGCAAGAGCAAGGGGTAGGAAAGGAAGGTGGTTGGACCAGCAGATGATTGGGGGCTGAAGGAGCAATTGGGGGCTTTGGAACAGGGATGAGGGCACCAGAAAGCTTTGGGATGGGAGCAGGGGTTTGGGGGCTGGGAAGGGGAGGGGAGGGGTAGTGATAAGCAGTCAGGGGGATCAGGGTCTTTGGAGGCAGGGGGAGAGCAGATGTAGCTCCATACTGCAGGTTCCTGGGGTGGAAGACTTGCTGGGGTCAAGGCACATCAATGACAGTAACTAACTCTCCCCAGCACTGAGTGACAGGCTCCCCTTAGCCTCCTCCATGTATGGCATTTCCCCCTTCCCAACGGACTTCAAACAGTGCTCCCCAGCCCCTGACCTTTCAAGTGTGTGGACGCTTTAGCACATTTTAAATTGGGTGGGCAATAATTTTTGGTGGGGGGCCACTTCAAGATTTTGGAAAGTGATCAAGGACCGTGCTTGTCTGTGGAGGGGCTGCAGGGTCTAGTATGGAGGTTGGGCACAGAAGGGTGCACGGGGTAAGGGACTGGGGTGCAGGAGACAGTGTGAGGTCTGAGTGTGAGTTTAGGCAAAGGAGGGGGTTGTGACCTGGGTTAGGGGAATAGGGGTACAGGGTCAGGGAGGGGTATGGGTGCAGGGGAGGATTCTGGCCTGGGAGAGAGGCATTGGGGTGGGGGGGGGGCGTGCAAAGTCTGGGAGGGAGCTGTGACCTGAGGGAAAGGGAAAAGACTACAGAGGGTGTGGGCAGTGACTTGGGGCAGGGGATTGGTTTGCAGGGTCTGGGAGGGCATTTGGGTGCATGAGAGGATTCTGGACTGGGGAGGGGTGTAGGAGGGATACAGAGTCCGGGAGGGAGTTGTGACCTGGGGCAGCGGGGTAAAGAGGGTTTGGATGGTCACCTGAGGAGGGAGTTGGGGTGTAGGAGGGGCTGGGGTGCTAGAGGTGTGTACTTAAGCCAGCAGGACCCAGTACTGTCTAGACCATCCCTGATAGACATTTATCTAACCTACTCTTAAATATCTCCACAGATAGAGATTCCACAACCTCCCTGAGCAATTTATTCCAGTGTTTAACCACCCTGACAGTTAGGAACTTTTTCCTAATATCCAACCTAAACCTCCCTTGCTGCAGTTTAAGCCCATTGCTTCTTGTTCTATCCTCAGAGGCCAAGATGAACAAGTTTTCTCCCTCCTCCTTATGACACCCTTTTAGATACCTGAAAACTGCTATCATGTCCCCCCTCAATCTTCTCTTTTCCAAATTAAACAAACCCAATTCTTTCAGCCCTCCTTCATAGGTCATGTTCTTTAAACCTTTAATCATTCTTGTTGCTCTTCTCTGGATCCTCTCCAATTTCTCCACATCTTTCTTGAAATGCGGTGCCCAGAACTGGACACACTACTCCAACTGAGGCCTAATCAGCGCAGAGTAGAGTGGAAGAATGACTTCTTGTGTCTTGCTCACAACACACCTGTTGTTGCATCCCAGAATCATGTTTGCCTCTTTTTTTTTTTTTTTTTTTTTTTTTTGCAACAGCATCACACTGTTGACTCATTTAGTTTGTGGTCCACTATAACCCCTAGATCCCTTTCTGCTGTACTCCTTCCTAGACCGTCACTTCCCATTCTGTATGTGTAAAACTGATTGTTCCTTCCTAAGTGGAGCACTTTGCATTTGTCTTTATTAAACTTCATCCTGTTTACCTCAGACCATTTCTTCAATTTGTCCAGATCATTTTGAATTATGACCCTATCCTCCAAAGCAGTCGCAACCCCTCCCAGCTTGGTATCATCTGCAAACTTAATAAGCGCACTTTCTATGCCAATATCTAAATCGCTGATGAAGAGAGCAGGTCCCAAAACGGACCCCTGCGGAACCCCACTTGTTGTACCTTTCCAGCAGGATTGAGAACCATTAATAACTACTCCGAGTACGGTTATCCAGCCAGTTATGCATCCACCTTATAGTAGCCCCATCTAAATTCAATTTGCCTAGTTTATTGATAAGAATATCATGCAAGACCGTATCAAATGCCTTACTAAAATCTAGGTATACCACATCCACCGCTTCTCCTTTATCCACAAGACTTGTTATCCTATCAAAGAAAGCTATCAGATTGGTTTGACATGATTTGTTCTTTACAAATCCATGCTGGCTGTTCCCTATCATCTTACCACCTTCCAAGTGTTTGCAGATGATTTCCTTAATTACTTGCTCCATTATCTTCCCTGGCACAGAAGTTAAATTAACTGGTCTGTAGTTTCCTGGGTTGTTCTTATTTCCCTTCTTATAGATGGGCACTATATCTGCCCTTTTCCAGCCTTCTGGAATCTCTCCTGTCTCCCATGATTTTCCAAAGATGATAGCTAGAGGCTCAGATGCATCCTAGAATATTCAAGGTGCTGATAGAGGAGGTATTTCATCAGGCCCTGGTGACTTGCAGGCATCTAACTTTTCTAAGTGATTTTTAACTTGTTCTTTTTTTTATTTTATCTTATAAACCTACTCCCTTCCCACTAGCATTCACTAGGTTAGGCATTTCTTCATCAGACTTCTCGGTGAAGACCAAAACAAAGAAGTCCTTGGCCGCTGTTTGTCAGAGGCTAGAGAGGGATGGCAGGAGACAAATCGCTTGATCATTGTCTTCGGTCCACCCTCTCTGGGGCACCTGGTGCTGGCCACTGTTGGCAGACAGGATACTGGGCTAGATGGACCTTTGGTCTGACCCAGTACGGCCATTCTTATGTTCTTAAGTCATTAAGCATCTCTGCCATTTCCAGGTTTCCTGTTACTGTTTCTCCCTCCTCACTGAGCAGTGGGCCTCCCCTGTCCTTGGTCTTCCTCTTGTTTCTAATGTGTTTATAAAAAGTCGTCTTGTTTCCCTTTATTCCTGTAGCTAGTTTGAGCTCATTTTGTGCCTTTGCCTTTCTAATCTTGCCCCTTCATTCCTGTGTTGTTTGCCTATATTCATCCTTTGTAATTTGTCCTAGTTTCCATTTTTTATAGGACTCCTTTTTTATTTTTAGATCATGCAAGATCTCGTGGTTAAGCCAAGGCAGTCTTTTGCCATATTTTCTATCTTTTTCCTATGCAGCGGAATAGCTTGCTTTTGGGCCCTTAGCAATGTCCCTTTAAAAAACTGCCAACTCTCCTCAGTTGTTTTTCCCCTCAGTCTTGATTCCCATGGGACCTTACCTATCAGCTCTGAGCTTACCAAAATCTACCTTCCTGAAATCCATTGTCTCTATTTTGCTATTCTCCCTTCTACCCTTCCTTAGAATTGTGAACTCTATGATTTCATGATCACTTTTACGCAAGCTGCCTTCTACTTTCAAATTCTCAACCAGTTCCTCCCTATTTGTTAAAATCAAATCAAGAACAGCTTCCCCCTAGTAGCTTTTTCAGCCTTCTGAAATAAAAAGTTGTCACCAATGCAGTCCAAGAACTTATTGGACAGTCTGTGCCTCACTGTGTTATTTTCCCAACATGTGTCTGGATAGTTGAAGTCCCCCACCACCACCAAATCTTGGGCTTTGGATGATTTTGTTAGTTGTTTAAAAAAAGTCTCATCCACCTGGGTAGATGGCCCTGGGTAGATGGCCTGTAGTAGATTCCTACCATGACATCACCCTTATTTTTTACCCCTTTTAGTCTAACCCAGAGACTCTCAACACTTCCGTCTCCTACGTCCATCTCCACCTCAGTCCAAGTGTGTACATTTTTAACATGTACGGCAACACCACCTCCTTTTTCCCTGTCTGTTCTTACTCAGCAAGCTGTACCCTTCCATCCCAACATTCCAATCATCTTTGTGATGCCAACAATGTCATAGTTGTATTTATTTATTAGCACTTCCAGTTCTTCCTGCTTATTACTCCTATTTCCCACATTTGTATATAGGCATCTAAGATACTGATTTGATCTTGCCTCCCAGTTTTGCCCTGACCCTCCTCTCTCTCTGCCATTATAGCCCACTCTCCCTCCCATTTCTGACCCATCTCCCAGGTCTCCATGTTTTTCCACTTATCTGTGGGCTTTGCTCACCTGTCCCTATCAAACCTAGTTTAAAGCCCTCCTCACTAGGTTAGCCAGTGTCTAAATAGGGTCTTCCCCCTCCTTGAAAGGTGAACGCTATCTCTGCCTTTCAGTCCTTCCTGGAATAACATCCCAGGGTTGAGAAAGCCAAAGACCTCCTGGCAACACCATCTTCGTGGCCAGGCATTCACCTCCAGGACGCACCTCTCTGCCCTTCGACAGGAACGATCGAAGAGAATACTACCTCCACTCCAAACTCCTTCAACCGTACTCCCAGAGCCCTGTAGTCACTCTTGATCCACTCAGTGTCACATCTCGCAGTATCATTTGTGCCCACATGGATGAGTGGCATGGGGTAGTAGTCAGAGGGCCGGATAATCCTTGACAATGTAGCCGAGGTGTTACGGAGGCAGGCCCCTGGCCGGCAGTATACTTCCTGAGATGAAATGTCAGGGCGACAGATGGGTGCCTCCATCCCCCTCAGAAGAGAGTCTCCGACCACTACCCTACGTTTCCTATTCACAGTGGTGGCAGCAGACCTCCCAGCCTTGGGGGTATGAGGCTTCTCCTCCTCTGTTGCAGGGGGTGATTCTTTATCTTCTGTATCAAGAAGAGCATAACGGTTTCCTAGTACCAGGGCGGGAGGACTCAAAGCAGGGGTGGAGCATTGCCTGCTGCCATAAGTAACTAGCTGCTGGTGTCCACCCTGAGCCATCTCCTACTCTACCAGTGATGTGGCAGCAGTCTTGTGTAGTGGGACAGTTACCTCAGCTGCCTCCACATGAGAACTGTCCAGGAATTGCTCGTGGATTTGGATGCTCCTCAACCCTAGCCACCTCCTCCTATAGCTCTCCCACCTGCTACCTGAGAGATTCTACCAGCAGGCACCCTTCACGTTGGATGGGTCCCCCCCCCCCCCCGCCTGGATATCAATAAGTGGGAATTGCAAGCCACAGTCCCTGCAAAACCACACCAGGATCTGGGTAGAGGCATCCATGCTCAGGTGCTCTGTCTGGCTACAGGCACAGGTGGAGGAGACAGAAGCGGTGCTGGCACAGCTGTTGCAGGTCTTCCTAACCATCGTAGAACTCCCTTTTAAACTCCCCTGTCTGCAGCCCCCTGTCCACATCGCTCCCCTGGTCGCTCTGCCTCTGGCTTTTAAAGCCTGCTCTCCTAGGTCAGGCCTGCCCCTTTGTGAGTCACAGGGGAAGGCAGAACCAGAGGCAATCAAGGGAACAAAGGTCAGGCACTCAGTCCCAACTGCCACAGCAGCTGAAACTGAAGTCACCTGAAATCAGAAACAAAATTAAAATTCAAACAGTCGAGCAAACTCACTCCACCAACAGCTAGTACTCTCACTCTCACCTGGTAGCCTGTTCAGCAGCAGGATCTCTTGCTGTTCCTCTTAAACTCCCATGTACAGCCCCCTGTCCGCCTCTGCACTGTTTTAATAATATATGTGTAAAGACCTTATCATACTGCATACCAAGGTACAGTCATGGCCTGTGGGGAACTGTATCCTCCTGCTATGTAGTGGTGGGTATCTCAGAGTGCCTGACTGCTGCAGCTCTCCCTTAGCTGCTCACAAGCAGCCCCCAGCATGCAGGTCACATTGTGTGTCTGCATAGCCTCAGCCCTGGGCCAGCAATAAAATTGTTTTCCATTTCATTTCCTGAGTTAAAGTGTAATTGCTGCTGATCGCTTGCTGACCCTCATGAGAGAGAATCCTATGTTTCCACATCCACCCATTGTAACTTGGGACCGAGAGGACCAACTTAGAATTTCTCATCAGCCTGGCCCACCTAAATTTCACTAGAGCTCCTTCCCAGGCTACACCAGTAATGGCACAGAAGGGAAGGAGGCAATACCATACCATGACACCCTTCCCTCTCCACTGCTGCTGGTGGTGGCATTGCCTTTCCAGCTGACCACATCAGAAGATAGAACTGCCACCAGCTGTGGCCCAGAAGGAAGGCAGTACCATAACATGCCATCCTTTCTTCTGTGCTTTTGCTAGCAGTGGTGCTGACTTCTGAACTAGGTACTTGGCCAGTTGCCATCACTCTGTGGCCATCCAGCTCAGAAGGCAGCCCCAGTAGCAGTGCAGAAGGAAGGGAGACAATATCATTCCAACCTTCTCTGGCAGTGATTTCTGAGCTGGATGGCCTGCACAGTGCTGCCCCCAAAAGTGGCATGGAAGGAATGGTAGCAATAGCAGACTCTGCTACCCTTCCTTCTGCGCTGTTAGTGGCAGGCTGCCTTTGGAGCTTGGCAACTGACTCTCTTGCTGCCTAGTTTAGAAGTTAGAGCCAACCCCAGCAGCAGCATAGAGGGAAGGGTGGCAATACCATACAGTGGCTCCCTTCTTTCTGTGCTGCTGCTGGCTGGGCAGCTGAGCATTGCTCTGTGGCCACCTAGTTCAGAAGGCAGCATAGCTAAAAGCAGCAGTACAAAAGGAAATATGGCAATAACACACCATCCCACCCTTCCTTCTGTGCTGCTGCTGGTAGCCATGTTGACCTCTGACCTGGGGGAGGGGTGCCAGCAGCTGCCATTCTCTGGCAGCTGAGCATGGAAAGCGGTGCTGTCCCCAGCAGTGGCACTGAAGGAAGGGTGGCAATACCATACCATGCCACCCTTCATTTTGTTCTGCTGCTGACTGCAGGGATACCATCCAGGTGAGGAACCTGACCAATTGCCACCACTTCCGAGTCACTTTAGAAGGCTGTGCCCCTACCAGCAGTGGCACAGAAGAAAGGAAGGCAATATTGTATAATGCCCCCTTCCTTCTCCACTGTTGCTGGTAGTGGTACTGCCTTTCCAGCTGCCCAGAGAAGATAGAGCAGCCACCAGCAGTGGCACAGAAGGGAGGACAGCAATGCCATCAAATGCCCTCCTTTGTTATGTGCTGCTGGTGGAGGTGCTGCCTTTCGAGGTAGGTGCCTGTCCAGAGGCTACTGCTCTGCAGTCTCCCAGTTTGGAATTCAGTGCTGCCATCAGCCGTGGCACAGAAGGAAGGGAGGCGGTTCCACACCATGCCAGTCTTCCTTCTATGCTGCTCCTGGTGGCATCACTGACTTTCCGGCTGCCCAACTTGAAAGGCAGAGCCACCACCAGCAATGGTGCAGAAGGAAGAGTAGCAATACTGTGCAGGGCCACCCTTTCTTTTATGCTGCTGCTGGTGCTGGCACTGCCTTCTGAGGTAGGCAGTGGGCCAGTGGCACCCTCTCTCTGGCCCCCCTATTGAGAGTCAGTGCTGCCACGAGCCATGATGCAGAAGGAAGCGTTGCAATACCATCCCATGTAACACTTCCTTCTGCACTGCTGTTGGTTGCAGCACTGACTTCCAGACAGGCTGGCCAGAGACAAGCGGCTGCTCGCAGAACACCCACCTTGGAAGACAATGCCACCAGTATCAGCAGTGCAGAAGGAAGAGGGGCAATACCACACCATGCCACCCTTACTTCAAAGCTGCTGCTGTCAGTGATATTTCCAGGTGAGCCAGGCACCTGGCCAGCCGCCACTACTCTATGGCCACCCAGCTAAGAAGGCAGCCTCACCACCAGCAGCAGTGCAGAAGGAAGGGAGGCAATACCATATCATTCCATACTTCCTTCTGTGCTACTACTAGTGGTGGCACTGACTTCTGAGCGCCAGCAAATGCCGTTGAAGCCAAGTGGTGGTATGAGTTATACGTGACCAAATCCTCTGCAACTAGCTCCATGGCATATCAGGTTGGATGCCTAGAAACTGGGATATCCACAAAGTGGGGCCCTTGAGGGACATACAGACCTGTTGAGTTATTAGCCTGCATCTTAGAGGGGCTGAGCATGCAGAATTCCTATTCATTCCCCTTTGAGGAAGAGGTCAAATGATACAGGATGACATTAAAAAAAGAAGAGTGGTCATATAGCAAATTAGAGACTATATATAGTATCATGAGCTTTTGTGGGCACAACCCACTTCTTCAAATGAGTAGACAAAAAGAAAAAAAACAACCCAAATTTAAAGCAGAAAAAGAAGGGAGAGGAAAAAAACAGACCTGTCAATTATAGTGCCCATGCTAAATGAGGTTAATAATGGGCCATAAGTGTCCCATACTTAACTTTTGATGTCATTTGCGTGTTAGAATTTTTTTAGTTCATCCACAAGGCTGCTTAGGAGCATCCAGAAGTGAGGAGGGACCCTGGGTGCCTAAACTGAGACCCTGATTGTCCTCCCTCCCTCCAAAAAATCAGGCTCTTTAAAGGAGAGTCAAGCTGGGCCTTTAGAAAATGGAGATATTGGAAATCACTAGGCCCAGCTGAAGAGCTTGGTGAGGAGGATGTGAGGTGCCATTTCATGGAGGCTCCCACAGTCGGCAGGCAGCATAGCAGAGGAGGAAATAGGGGATCTCTGATGGGGTTTATCAACCATGTTGCAGCCTATGCGAACTATCACCAAGGTGTAGTTCATTTACTCTGCAAAGCTCCTCATCCCCTCTGAAACAGCCTTCTCTCAGCCACATTTGACTGGTGCAGGTCTTTCCACCTGATTTTACTCATCCAATTCCCCCAGGCTGTTTTTGCTCAGAATGAATCATTATAGCAAGATCCAGCATGCTGCTCTGCCTTTTCATGGGTGGCTGAAATCCCAACTTCCTAACAGTGGCCTTTGGTCCTGTCTGCTCCATGCATGAGCACATCCCCATGCCTCCTAAAATCTAGTGCTCAGCACATCAGCCCCAGCTGCTTTTGGCTGCAGGGCCCTCATGTAATCTGCACAGAGTGACTTTTGTTTGCCATGAGCAGAGATGGGCCTGGCTCCTGACTGCTCACACAGCGCTGTTATCTACAGGCTATGAGGATCTCAGAGTGAGTTCCTGCTGCAGTAACAGGTAGATATCACATTCAGATGGGTGGGGAACTCTTCCAGTAGCTGGTTAGGTGCCCTCTGGTACCTGGCCTCCAGCTGCTGTAATAAGCCCTAGTAGGGGCTCTGAGCAGAATTTGAACCTGCTCTTTCAGATCCATAGCATAGACCACGCCCAAGTGAGCCAAGGAGTAGCTCCATTACCTAGACTAGGTTGTTATCCTCCAGGTGGACCAGCCACTCACAGAGGTGACACACTGCACTGGCATCCATGGGAGTAGGCCATTTGTCAGGGTAGGGACACAACCAGTCAGTGCAATTCCCTCACTGGCCTGGCTCAGGGGTACATCCCTGTAACCTCTGGGTCTCAGGAGAGAGCAACCATTGACACATATGCCCCAGCATGGCTGTCCTTCCCCAGACTCTGCTCAGTCTCCTGCAGGCGCTATGTTACCACCCCTATCCGAACGGAGACCAGGACCTGTATGAGACACCACATCTGCAAACCAAGAGCCAGCCCTTGCCTCAAAGAGCTGAGTCCACAGTGACTAGAGAGATCTGGAGGGAAGGATCACCACTCCCATTTTACCGAGGCATGGAGAGGCTGATCCATCAAAGGGCACCTCGGGCACCTGTAGCAGAGTCAGAAATGAACACAGAGCTAGAATCTTAGGTTGCTGCCATAGCTACAGACCAGCCTTCCTCACTCAAAAGGCAGGGAATAAAATTTCTGTTTGGAAAACTGTCTACAATGAATCAAAGCCACCAGGATGTTTCACTGGTAACTCAGCATAAACAGGCAGGACAGTAATGAGTAAACACACCTTAGAATTCCATTGGGGGTAGCAAAATGCTACTTCTCCACAGAGATGTGGCTCAACTGGAGGCTTGAAGCGAAGCTGATTTTTACTTTTTGGACATGGGGGGGGGTGGCAGCTTGTGTTGGCAGCACTGGGCAGTAGCCAGGTTTGCATTTGGGGGGGATGCTCAGGGTACTTCTCTTGAGAGCACAATGGCAGCTAGAGGAGCCATCAACTGCAGATTTCTTAAACCTCATGCAGAAGAAGCTGGCAGCAGGGAGATGATAGTGAGGGAAAGGTCCCAGTATCAACATAGAGGCTGCCAGTTGGAAGATGGTGAGGTCGTTAAAGGTAGTGGGCAAAGCACGGTACAGGCACTTGGGAGGGCTCCTGGCCTTGTGCAAGTCCCCTCAGTACCTTGAGCCTAGTTTCCCCATTTGCAAAATGGGGCTAATTGGACAGGCCTCCTTTGTCAAGCACTTTGAAGTCTACTGATGGAAGGTGCTATATAAGAGCTAGTGATTGTTAGTCCAATGGCCAAAGTCAGATTTAAAAAGATCCCAAATTAACACAGCTAGCAAAGCTATGAAAAAATTAATGAAGGGCAGATGGAATGCTGGCACTGCTCTGAGAAGGGCAGAATTAAGGGTGGTGGATAGTGTCAATATGGGGGGCAGAATTAAGGGATGTTGGTAACACTGCTATGGGATACACAGTTAAGGATGGTCGAGTGGTGTTGCTACATAGAGAGGTTTGAATTAAAGATGGTTGGGTGGCACCATTATGGAAAGGGTGGAATTAAGGGTGGAAGCTTGTGTCATGGGCAGGGCAGAGTAAAGGGTGGTTGTGAATTGTGCCACCCACTATCGGGAGTCAGAGTTAAGAATGCCTGAGTTTTCCATATTTTTCCAAGTCTGGATTTTCTTTTAATTCCAAGGATCAGATTCTCCTCTCACTGACACTCACATAAATCCTCAGTCACTCTATTGAAGTTCACAGGGTTGAATAGAGTAAAACCACTACAAGGGGGTGGAGGGTGTCAAGCCCTGAGCTCTTGACAAAGTATTCCAATAGGAACCTGTTCTTGACCCAATTCTATTCAGTATGTTTCACAATGGAAGAGAACATAAAATCATTTCTGGTCAAATTTGCAGATGACATAAATTGGCGGAATAGTAAATATTGATATAAATAGGTTGGTTCTACAAAATGATTTAGATCCACAGTAAGCTAGACTCTTGAACAATGTATTTTGTTGCAGCTAAATGCAAGGTCATATTGTGATGTAATCATTTTGATGAACACTATATGCAATCTAGACTTTGAGGAACTGTTAGCAGTATTTTCAGTCCTAAAGATTCAATACTCATGAGTCAGAGCTGCCAAAAATAATAAAAATATGTTTTAAATTGTTTTAGTCGATCTTGATTTTTAACTCCCCTTGCATATGGTTTGTAAGTCTATGAGAAAGAGAACTATTAGTGTTGTCAATGCTCCTAAATTTAAAATGATTTTGGTATTAATCTCCCACGACATCTGTCCAGCCTCCTCCCTGCTACTTCACTCATTCTGAGAGTAGCCCTCTAGTGGTTTTGACAGTATATGCACCATGCAGATCAAATTTTAAGGAGCTCTTCCAGGGGTGGCCCTAGACTAGCTGCCAGCAACTGGTGCCCTAGATGAACCATGTAATGGGCGCCCCCCCACCTCCAAACCCCTCAGTGATATTGCACCACCATTTGGCGCCCCATTTAACTTGGTGCCCTGGGCTCTTCCCATCATAAAGAATGCTTTTGAGAGGCAATGTCATTAAAGTACCTATTAATAGGTATTTTCTGTATTCCACAGAGGAGGGTTTACAGATTGAAACACAATGAAACTGTCCAGATGTTTAAGGGATGTGGATATCGGCAGCTCATTTTTGCAGGTAGGGATGCGGATACAAAATTTGGATCCTGCCCGCAGGACCTAGGCCTGGAGGCTGGGAGCAGGAGGCCAGACACTGTGCATGACGGGACGTTCCTGCTGGAATTTCCTAACCTGATTGGTCCAGGACAGTTTAAGCTCTGAACGACCCGCGAGCGGGAGCTGGGGGAATTCCCGGCTTAAGCTGTTGTCACTTTGCTGCCTTGCAGCGTAGCGTGTGGTGACATGAAGGGACAAGCAACTGCAGCGCGTGGGCTCCGGCAGCGCCAGTCAGGCTGTGGCAGCAGGGGAGGGGCTCTCGGGAGCAGATGAGCGGAGATAGAGTCAAGAGCCCGCAGAGCGGGTGACGGTGGTCCCGGGAGCTCGGGCAGTCCCGGCCACTCTGTGATGGCACTGGAGGGACACGCCGAGATGGCTGCTGACCCCGGGCGATGTGGCTGGGCTTGTGTAAACCGCCTGGGGGGACCCGGACAGTAAGGCTATGTTTACACTCGTGGCTTCTTGCACGAGAAATATGCAAAATGAGGCTAAGCATGGAATATCGCTGAGCCTCATTTGCATACCTAATGAGCCATCATTTTTGCAGGAGAGGCTCTTGCGCCAGAAGGAGCTGTCTACACTGCCCCTTCTTGCGCAAGAAAAACCCTTTTGCGCAATGCTGTTATTCCTGAAAATAATCAGCGTAGCACCATTGCACAAGAGGGTTTTTCTTGCGCAAAAAGGGGCAGTGTAGACAGCTCCTTCTGGTGCAAAAGCCTCTTCTGCAAAAATGGTGGCTCATTAGCTATGCAAATGAGGCTCGGCGATATTCCATGCTTAGCCTCATTTGCATATGTCTCGCGCAAGAAGCCGCGAGTGTAGACATACCCTAGCACCCCAGGGGCCTAGCGCTCCAACTGCCCGCCACAGCACGCGCCCCGCGCCTAACGCTCCCTGCCGCATGCGCACTCTGTGAATGGCCACTCATGAGAACTGCGCAGGCGCCAGAGCCCTAACCGGGAGGAGACGGGGGTTTCCTGCGGAAGGGCGGGTACCACATGACCAGCGGCGCTCTATACGCCGCTCTAGCTACGGCCTGCTCCTCTTTGTGACACACGCTGCCGTAGGCGCAGGTGTATTATTTCCGCTTCCGGTGTCCTTGTTCCTGCTGGTGCGAGGTGAAAGGACTAGTAGAGCCAAGATGTTTCGGAATCTGCTGGTGAGCGAGGCCGGGCTTCCGCGGGCGGGCAGCTCGGCCCCGCGCTTCTGCCCTTCCCTCCCCGCCCCGCCCCGCCATCCCCTGCCCTTCCGCTGGCGGGGCGCCCCCCGGGTCTGTCCGGCCGCGCCGTGGGCTGTTCCTGGAGCCTCTCTGGCGCCCTCAGAGCTGCGGGGGGCCCTGACTTGTCTCTCTCCCTGTGAGCGGCTCCATCCCCGCAGTTCGCCCGGGGCCCGGTGCGGCGGTTGTTGCGCTTTCAGGGGAAGCTGGCGGCTTGGGGGGAGGCCCCTGCTGGGATGCCGCAAGGTCATGTTGGCTTTTCGCCTCTCCCGTGATGCCCACGGGTGTCAGCCTAAGCCAGCAGGAAACGCCGACGCTGAGACTTTCTAGCGGGGGCTTATGTGGGCAGACTGTGGTCTTGCCTTTTTTTGTCTGTAGCTGCACATTGAGCAGCTGGGTGCAGTGCTCTGCACCGTGGCCTCAGAGGCAAGAGCTACTTCTTAAAGGGAATTTGTAATCAATAGATAGAATTTTTAAATGATAAATGATTCATCTTAGTGATTCTTAGGCACAAGTGTAAGGGTTACATAGTCTTCATTCTTAAAAGTGGAAAAAATTTATTGTCTGTTCTTTGCTTAATGACATTGAGCTTTTCAGAGTGGCTCTATTGCTATGGGATGTTTCTCCCAGGTAAATTAAATATCCACGTGAATGTTTGTAATGGAAAAGCTCTATCAAAATGGAGGGAGGGTTTTGCATCATGTGCTGAAGATGGAAAGAATGTGGACATGATGCTTTGAAGTTCATGCCGTGGCAACATCCTCTTTCATTATCTCAGTCTCTTGCACATCTATTTCTGAGCTTTGTAAACTGCATTCTGCTGGAGAAATTAAGCCATCTGGTTATTGGTGGGAACACACTTGCTGGGTCAAGGTCTCAAAGTGCCAGCCAAGGCAGATGCTACAGTTAGAGGAATTGTAGCAAAGAGGTGAACATTTTATATCACAACAATTAAATAGTTTTACAGCCCAAGACAGCTGACACATAAACAAGCTGCAGGTGTTCAGTGAGGGTAGACATTACTTTGGTGTCTTGCCTTGTAGCGGTCCTATGTGTACAGTGAAGATGTGGGAATACAGGATGCATATGAGACTTCAGGTGTATTTTGGGGGACAAGGGCTGAAATCATTTGAAAGGTGACTTTAATAGAAAACTGAACAAGATGAAATTGTTGCAATTGGTGTAACTTTTTCTCTGAGCTATGGCAATTAAATGAAATTCTAGGCTTGTATAGTCTCTTATGACTCAGCACAACAAAATGAAACTGATTAACAATGTTGTTTTTCTTTAGTGTTGCATCATAAGCCTGCTCTTTGGCATATAGCAGAAGGAGCAGAGAGCATCCAACTATAGCTTCTGCTTTTATCTGTTAAACAGTAATAGTTTGTTGCAGTGGAAATAAAATCACAAAAAAATTCAAGTCCTTCAGTTGACTCGTGTTAGTGTTAAGTATTTACCAAGCTTTAGAAAGCTGAGAGCCCCATATCCTTGTAAGTTTAGAATTGTGTAAGCTGTAAACAGCTAGGAAAACGTTCACTTCATTGTGGATGGCAATAACTACTTTTTTTTTTGAAGTGCTATTTGTTTTAATTTTAGGCTCTTCGTCAAATTTCCCAGAGAACCATAAGCACTGCTTCACGCAGGCAAGTTAAGAACAGAGTTCCAGAAATGCAGAAGATTTTTCAGGTATTGAATATTCACGATCAGTGTGTAATTTATTGCAAATAGAACTTTGCTAGAAGTTGTAAGTTCTTCAATTTTAGTATTTCATTAGATAACCAGAGGAATAAGTAGAGAAAAGGTCTACTTCCAAACTTGGGAATAATTTGTAAAACTGTTTCAGATTGATCAGTGTGTATATCATTGAAGTGCTCTGTACAGTGGGAGGAAAAGGTGCATCTTTTGACTGTCAACTGTTGTAGAATCTGACTTCCTGAGTGATAGTGTTACATGGTTTAAATTAGGTCTATTAAATTGCAGTTAATCGGCTAATCGAGTAGTCGATGGAATTTCCATTGACTACTCAATTAGTCGATGGGTGTGGGGGGGCACTCACTATCCCCGCTGCGCATCTGCATTTTAAAATGCAGAGCCACAGTGACCCAGAGCCAACGTGAGCCGAACTGTTCAATCCCAGATCGCGCTGTCCCCAGGAGCTATCCTCGTTGTGGTGCTGCAGTTTAAATGTAGTAAGAGCCCCTACGGGCTAGAAAGAGTCCTAGTAAGAGCAGAGCTGCAGTGAGGATAGCTTCTGGGGACAGTGCAAGCCAGCACTGAACAGACTTGGTTTGCACTGGCTCCAGGATGCTGTGGCTCTGTCCCTCCCCCTGCACCATAGAGATGGTGCTGGGGAAAACTGGCTTTTAAGCCAGTTCCCCTCAGCATTGTCTCCTGCTTCTCTCTCTCTTCCCTCCTCCCACTTTGCTGCCTCTAACACAGAGGCAGGGTGGGAGGAGGGGAAAGGAAGTAGTTGACTACTCCCTTACATATACATTTATTTCACTTCTTTCTTGAAATATTTTGCAGATGGGATAAATGAAATAGTACCGAAAAGTATGTTCACAGAATAAATGGAAGGTAGAAAGTGTGAGAGGAGAAAAGTAGATACTTATGTAGTGCACATGGAAAAGGCATCAAATTTACACAGCAAACTTACTATTTACTGATCTATTTCTGTACTTAATGATTAGCCTACAGCCATATCGGCTGAAATGTTTATTCTAGGGCTGTCATGATTAAAAAATGTAGTCACGCGCAACTCCCCTTTGAATTGCCACTGTGGCATTTCAAAGGGCAGCACTACATGGAGCCCGGGATCAGCTGTATTTCCCAGCTGACCCTGGGCACCTTTAAGGCTCAGGAGCAGCACTTCAAAGGGGTAGCGTAAGCGGAACCAGGGATCAGCTGGAGTACCTTTGAAGTGCTGTTTTGGCACTTTAAAGAGGCAGCGCATTAGGTGCCAGGGATCATCTGGGAACTCCAGCTGATCCCCGGCTCCATGTTGCAAAGGCTCTTTGAAGTGCCGAAGCGGCACTTCAAAGAGGCAGCGCAGCATTAACGCCTGCAGTTAACACGTTAATTTTTTTAATGCTTTAATCCTGTCCTGCATTAATCGTAGGCTTTAATGCAGGTCAATTGACAGCCCTATTTTATTCACATCAAATCTCTTAAAATAGTCCAGATTGAGACTGCCTAGAACTTGATTGGAGCAGTTCCCAGGAAAAGTTTTTTATAGAAAGTGATATTACAAACTCAGAAGGCGGTATGGCTTCCATCTGAATTAATATGCCAGCTTAGTGGTAATATGCCAGAAGGACGACTCCCTGTTGGACTGCTCTCTTTTGGATGATTTGGGGCACCGATTGCTTGTGGCGTTCATTGAATGAGTGACTGCTCTTCCTACCTAATCTCCCATGTTATTTCATTAGAATGAAAATTGTATAATTTAGTCAACTGAAAATGCATCTAGGGAGTTCTGATACTAAACATTCTGCCTAGGGATGTTAGAGTGTAACCAAATAAACAGTTAACAGATAGGTGTTAGCTCACTGGTTAAACTCCTGGCAGCTGCTGGGAGCCTGTGGGGAATTCAGCTGTGTAAATGGTTGACTTTTGGTTATATTGTTAGTGGAGTTTTTGAATTTTTACATCCCCAGATATGCTACTTGTGACATAACTTACACTGGATAAAATTTTGTTGAAGTTTGCAAACCTTGGGTGCTGATTATTTTGTGAATGAAAGATGTTAACACAATGCATTGATGATACTGGGATGAAAGATTCTGAGATTTGCAACTTCCAAATAACCTCAACGTTAGAACGTCGTATCTAATTTTTGGTGCAAAAAAGACAAGTTTGATTAAGTTATTTACTTAAAAATATGTTGAAACTGGTGTTCCCTCTAAGCTGTGCTGCAGCACAGGTGATTCATCGGCCCTGCCCAGTCAGAGGCTCAGGACTCCATGCACGGAGCTAACTGACTGGGCCGGGCTGATGAATCACCTGTGAAGCTGTGCGGCCGCACAGCTTAGCGGGAACACTGGTTGGAACATAGTGCCCGGAAAGTTTCTTCAAAAATAATAAACTAACTGTGTTTGGAAGAATAATATGGTTACCCAGCTCCCAAAAGCATTATTTGTAGCTCATGTTTGTTGAATTTAAAATGTCTAAAATTTAAAAACTGCATATGTACACAGATTATTCATGGTCCTGGATCTTTTGTTTGCATTAGGAGGATAATGGAATACCAGTGCATCTTAAGGGTGGAGTAACAGATGGTTTGCTGTATAGAACCACCATGGCTCTAACAGTTTTTGGTAAGGTCTGATATAGAACTGTCTTAAGTAGTTATGTTTCTTGTTTAACCTGAAAAGTAATTCTTTTAAAATGTGAATGAGAAGTCTCATGTACAACTCTATATATGTAAAATGTTAGTTGTACACCATAAGAAGGCCAAGCAAAGTTAGTGCAGCATACATTCAAAACGTTAAGCTTTGATTCAGCTTCATCCTATCTGTTGGAAGCCTGGTTTAACCTGTTACCACATAGGTATGTCAAGTTTTTCCTTTAAAATAAATAAAAAAAGCAAAGCAAGTCCAATATAAAAATACTCCGAAGTTGCTCCTGAAAAGAGAAGAAAAGGTAAAATTTCATTGTGTGCCAAGTTGTGGATTACCTTTTCTGATCTCTCCCTCTGGGGCATCTGGTATTGGCCACTGTCGGCAGACAGGATACTAGGCTAGATGGACCTTTGGTCTGACCCAGTATGGCCGTTCTTATGTTAAGTGAGAAATATTGAGGTTTTAGATACCGTCACTTACTGTGTGGTTTAGGTCAGGTCTGTGTCCTTATTTGGATCATGTATACTCAAAGAATGAGGGTTTTTTTCCCCCCACAATCAAGGCTAACTTACAGCTCAATTTGTACCTTTCTATAAAGATAATCTTGTCTCTTTCTATTTCAGGAACATGCTATGCTATTTATGAGCTGATTGTAGCTGCAATGCCCAAAAAAGTGAAATGATTCCAGTTTACAAGATGCATCTTTAATTAGCATCTCCCTATCCAATTTCATGCAGTTCTTCAGGGATCTTGCTTGTCCTTGTCATAAATGGTTGGTTTCATCTTTGGGATCAATATTTATTGTAACATGCTAACTGCAACAAATAAAGCAGTTCTCAAGCGATCTTGTGGTAATTTGGTAATCTATCAAACAGTCTACCTTTTTAGAGGTCAGGTTCCTCACATTGAATGTGTATTTATTAAATGTGATTGTGTGTTGATTACAGCATGTGCTCTGCTTAAGCAGAACTCATCTTGCCTATAAATTGCAGGAAAGGAAGAATTCAGTAAAAAGTGTTTTGAGTACAGGAGAAAATGTGAAGTGTCAAACTTTGATTTCTAGTTTAATTGATGTCTAAGCTAGTTAGCCCTTAATGTAATCTACAGAAAGAATAAAATCCTTCAATCAGTAACAAGTTTTGAGTCTAACTATACCTCTAGTCTGAATTGAAGAAATCATTCAAGTTGGAAGACTTAATCCATATTTAAGCTTTTTATTTTAAAATAACATATTTAAAGTACCTAGGAACAGATACTGCAGAAGGACAAGCATTTCCTATGTGTTTTAGAAATAACGGTAAAAGTATCTTCCTTCTCAATGCTTCACCAAGTTAAAATGGCATCATTAAGCCTGCAAGGGAACACAGTATACCTAAGGTGTGTGCCTGTGTGTGGTGGTGGTTTTTGTAGTGGTGATGAAGGCTGCGTCTACACTGTGGAGCTATTTCGGGATACCGGAAGTATCCCAAAATAGCTATTTTACATCTTTAAAGCAGCCCATTATTTTGAAATAGATTTTGACATAACAGGCACGCTATTCCGGCATCCCTGTAACCCTTGTTCCATGAGTGTTAAGGGGGGTTTCAGAATAGCACTTGATTTCGAAATTTGATGCTGTGTAGATGTGCCAGGTTTCAAAATAAGCTACACAATTTGTATAGTGCAAATTCTGTAGCTTATTTTGAAGTACGGGTGCAGTGTAGATGCATCCTTACTCTTTAGGTTAAATTCACATCTCTTGTGGTTTTGGTGTTTTTTCTTAAACACTTAGTAAAACACCATGTTTGTGTAATCCAGGAAATTCAAGTGAGCAGTGCAAGTACACAAGTGTTTATCTCTTGCTGCTGTTGAAATGAGCAAAAATCAATTCATTGTATGATTTCTATAATCTGCGTGAATAAGATTTTTAAAATAGAAGCAGACTTGTCCTCAAGTAGCTAAACTGCTTAGGGTAAATTGGGAGCAGACAACTGGAAAGTACTAGTCCCATGTTCACCACTACAGGTTGAATCTCCCAAAGTCGGGACTCTGTGGTCCAGCAACATCTGTGGCCTATAAGGAAGGATGGATCAGGAAGGATGGTGAATGTTGCTGAACCAGAGAGCCCCAGAGGGGAGGAGCATGAGCCAGCTGGGAATCCTGTAGTTCTGAGGAGCTCCAGCTGGGCCAGCAGGGGCTAATCCTGCAGTGGGTGGGGAATCTAGCCCTGGAGAACTTCAGCTCTAGCTGGGAGCCCCAGTGGCAGTGGGGCCAGTGTAGGCAGGAGAGTCCCAGGCTGAGGAGGCAGACCCCCAGCATGGGTCTGGCAGCAGGGTGGGGAGCCCAGGTTCTGGGGACCCACCACAACCCAGAGAGGAGCCTGACCTCCCCTGGTCCAGCAGACTCCCTGGTTAGGACTGTTCAGGTCCAGAGGGTGCTGGACAGATCCAACCTGTAGAAGCAATACTAGGGTTTGGTATATAGTGTAAAGCAATAAATGAATCTGAAGGAGGCAAGTCCAGCACAGTAATATGGCCCGAGCTGTAAGTCCAGTACTGTTCTCCTAATGCAATTATAGTGGTTTTACAATAGTAGACACTTAGTACTTTTCTGACCTATGCTTCATTTAGTAACCATTGTTTTCTGTTGTAGTAGGACATAAACAGAAAATTAATATTGTTGGCTTATGTCAGCATCATGGAGGCAATTAGAAAAAAATGCTATTGCCTACTGCTGTACTTCAACTAATAGAAAAGCATGTTAGAAAATTACCTCCACTGTACATAATTACACCAGCGAGGCAACCAAACAGCAGTTTTGTAGCCAGTCTGATCACTGCTGTAGCTCATGGAAAGGAATTGGAATATCTTGAACAAGGTACATGTCTACTAGTAGGAAGAGCCCTTCATGTTAAAATATCCCAGAAAAATAACTCCTTTTTATTTGGGAAAGTGTTCTATCCAGTCTTTATTTTTTTTAATTGATAAAACATTTGTTTGTCTACTTGTACAAGACTTAGACAATTTAACGGATTTTAATGACCAACAAGCAAAGGTTTGAGTTCTTAAACATTTTTCTTCCCTCCTGTCCTTAAACTAAAGTGAATGCAGAATCTGGGTGCCAGCCTCCTTTGTGTGGTGTTTTCAGAGCATTTCTGCCCATCTTGCATCTCACTACTACCACAGTTGAAATCTTGAAGGTTTTTGAGTACTGCTTATGATTTAAGGCCATGGACAAGCATGCTACTGTAGACAGCTGAACTATAACATATTTTCTCTCCTGGAGCAATACAGAGAAGCAAGGGTGGAATAGAATAGCTTTTTCACATTAAGACTTCCATGGAATTGTCACATGTATAATTTATGATAAGCAGAGACTACTGAGGAAATGGCAACCTCAGTAAATAGATGTTGAGGGAGTTAGAGGAGGAGAGGAAACTGTTGCATGAAGGAGGTCAGTATGTTTGAAGATGACTCGCTTGAGTGATGACAGAGTTGATAGGCTCTTCCTCTTCCTCCTGATTTACATTGTCTCAGTGTAACTTAAAAGTGGTAAGCTGACAGTGTTAGCATGTGATGGAAGTGTAGCTCAAATCATTCCTTCATTTTCCCCCCTCGCACGCTGTGGCAACCTGACATTTATAAACAGGAGTAGTGATGGAATAGATGGTGCCTGCAGACGCTGAGCTGCCCAATGTGACTGGGAGCACTGTGGTAAGAACAGACTTACTCATCCACAGTTCTGTCTACAACTGCCAGCCTCTGCAGACATACAACTGTAAAGGCTCATCTAGACTACGCAGAACATTCAAAGAGAATATGCAAATTCCATGGAAATTTTGTGTATCTTCCGATCTCACTTTCGAAAGCAGAGCTTTTGAAAGTGAAAGTAGTCGGGACGCAGCTTATTCGGCAACCTCCTCCCCTTTTTCGAAAAGCCGCATAAACCTCATTTTTTTGAGGTTTCCACTTGCTAAGTTACCACATTGAGTAATTTCCTAATCTGCATATAGGGCAAATTCCCATGGAATTTGCATATCCTCTTTCAAATCTTCTGTGTAGTCTAGATATAGCCTAAGATACTGATGAAAGAGGTAAGAGGCAGAGGCACCTACCATTTCTGCTGGAGGCCATTAAACAATGAGACTTACAGATTCACCTTCCTATATGCAGGACTATCCCAAACTGCAAGGGATCTCAAGACAACCTGAGGACACAAGCTTTGTGTTACTTAAAGTATGGGTTTGTGGGTGAGGGAAAGGAAATTGAAGTAGAGAATTTGAGGGGTGTGTGAGGTGGAGAAGGCAATATAAAGCTGATTTTAATTAGTCCATCCCCAAATGTCCCTTATCTATCTTTCTTAACAGCACATGCTTCCCTACCCCCAAGCTTTGATTGGCCTGTGGGTGGGGGAGCTATGTGAAGCTTCCTTCACCCTACACCTGCCCTGCATGAGCATATGGCACTTTGAAGTGCTGTGTGCTCCTTGCAGGGCAGGGGTGAGGGCAGAGGAAACTTCGTGCAGCTCCCCTACCCCCAGGCCAATAAAGGCTTGGGGGGCAGGGGAGCGTGTGACGTCTCCTCCTGCCCTCAAGGAGTGCATAGCACTTTGAAGTGCTACGTGCTCCCTGCAGGGTGGGAGGAAGTTTATGTGCTCTCCAGGCCCTAATTGGCCTGGGGGGGGGGGGCGGGGCAGGGCCTTAGCAGGCTGCATCAGCCTGCTAGGTGGGCCACATCCAGCCCCTGGAGGCCCTTTTGCTCCCAACCTAGAACAATGTGGTTGTGGTCCTTGACTGGAACTAACTGCTACTGCAATGCAAACTAATAAAATCACCACTTACTAAGTTACCACATTGACAGTAATTTCCTAATCTGCATATAGGGCAATTATTTCTATTATTGCAGCACCTAGGAGCTCTAGTCATGAAGCAGTACTCCACTGAGCTGGTTGCTATACAAACGTGCTACATTATTTCAGAGCAGCTGCAGAGGCTTCAGTCAGGATCATTCTGTTGTATGGACACAGAGTTAGACATGGTCCTTTCCCAAAAGGCTTATAGTAGATAGTCTTAAATACCTCTGGTAATTTAGTAAAGGATGTTTTAAATTGCAGCTATGCCATTTCTGTACCATACTGTATAATGGATGTGAAATAATTGTAAAGACCATGACTGCCAAAATGATAATCTAACCACATATGGGAATGTGGCTGGGGGCTCTGCTGAGCTTCAGTGCTCTTAAGTGTAATCCCTAAAGGGGCAAAAGAACATAGGGTCAAGATTGCAAATCTACCTACCAATTCCACTCCTTATCACCCCTATATTTTGTATTGCTTAATCTTTTCATCTTACATTAAGTTAAAAAATACAGGTTTTGACATAATAGGAAACAATTAGAATCACAAAAGCAGCACCAACCCCAATCAAATCATCCCAGCCAGGGCTTTGTTAAGCTAGGATTTAAAAACCTCTAGGGATGGAGATTCCACCACCTTCCTAGGTAACCCATTCCAGATATTACCAGCAAAGGCGCACTAGTAAACTAATTTAGGCTGGGCTGTTAACAATAATTAGAGCAGGCTGGAGGATGGCTTGGTGGTGCAGGTAGCTAGAGTCCACTACCCTGGGCTTCCGCCACAATGGTGGGCTGAAGCACCCTGTGAGCAGCAAATGGTGATCTGTTTCAAGCAGGTCTCGGCCTTCGCCAGGGTCCTTTAACAGGAGGCTGCACGAACCGTCTGAACCAGAAGGAGAAGAAGGATGGAGAACGGAGAGCCCGAACTTCCCTGAAGCCTGGGTTTATAAGCATTCCTGGGCAGGTAGGCAGCTGGAGTGCTGTGTGCAAAGGATGGTGCTGAGTGCAGACAAACTAGTGCGGTGTGCACAGCCACGTGCCGTGTGCATAAGATGGTTTTGGCGGCAAAAGTCCTCTGTCAGTTGGGTTCCATTTTAAAATCCCATCCTGCACCACAACTCCATTTTGGATTGTCCTTTTACTTTGAGTAAATCCTTGCTAACACAGAGCTTCATTACCCTCCTTGTGAAATAGTTTTTCCTAATATCCAAACTGGACCTCTCCCACTGCAACTTGCTCCTCATTCTGCCATCTGTCACTACTGAATAGCTTTTCCATCCTCTTTGGAACATCCTTTCAGGTAGTTAAAGGCTGCTATCAAATTTCCCCCCTCACTCTTCTCTTCTTCAGACTAAACAAGCCCAAGTTCCTCAGCCTCTCCCCATAAGTAATGTGTTCTAGCCCCCAAATTATTTTTGCCTTCTGCTGGAACATCTCCAATGTGTCTGCATCCTTTCTATAGGGGGGGCCCAGAATTGGATGCAATATTCCGGATGTAGCCTCACCAGTGCCAAATAAAAGGGAATAATAGCTTCTCTAGAACTGCTGGAAATGCTGCTCCTAATGCACCCTAATATGCCATTAGCCTTCTTGGCTACAAGGGCACACTGTTGACTCATATCCAGCTTCTCATCCGCTGTAATCCCCAGGTCCCTTTCTGCCAAACTGCCACTTAGCCAGTCGGTCCCCAGGCTGCTTGGGATTCTTCCATCCCAAGTGCAGGACTCTGCACTTGTCCTTGTTGAACCTCATCAGATTTCTTTTGGCCCAATCCTCCATTTGCACTATTGTATTTTTATATTATCCCATAAAGCAGTCATCCTGGGCATTACCTAGAATCCACAGTCAAGGACTGAGTCCCACTGTGCTAGGAAATGTACAAACAGGCAGTGAAAGAGATTGCAAAGTAGCTTGAAGCAAAGTTAAGAAGTCTTGGTCTAGAGCTGTATTACTATAAGCATCTTAATAATTCTCCCCTGAAGAGAGATTTTAGAGCAGAACTAATAACTGGTGGATCTCCAGGTCAGTTCATGCTTCCTTGAGAATGTCCTGGATTATTACTCCTTTGAGGGATGCTGGTCGTCTTGAAGGTTGGCCCTAACATTCTTCACCAATCGAAAAGTGACAGCTTGTCTCTCACCAACAGCAGTTGATCCTTTCCCACTTTGTCTAATAACCTGGAACCAGCACAGCTGTAACAACACTGCATTCAACACCAATAGCCGACTGGAGTAAAATCTTACAGATAGAAAGAGCAGCATGGATATATGTTCTCCTTTAAATGTGTATGCCCTGCTGTCCCATCCTATTAGTTGATCTAATAGACAAAAGTATAAGAAGAGCCTATGACTTCAAGTTGATGCTAGACACATTTAGATTGGAAATAAGGTGCAAGTTATGAACAGTCATGGTAATTAAACATTGGAACCACTCACCAAGGGTTGTCATGGATTCTTCAACACTGGGAATTTTTATATCCAGATTGGATGTTTTTTTCTGAAGGACATGCTCTAGTTCAAAGATGAATTCATTTAGGTAAGTCCTATGGCTTGTGTTATACAAGAGGTCGGGATTGGTTCCTTCTGGCCTTATCACCTATGATTTCCTCCCCTCCCCTGCCCAAAAAGTCTCTAAACTGTCATACTGGTCATCATGATCATGCCTTAATATTGCAAGGAATGAAGAAATGCACATTGCTTCAGCAACCTCTGTCATTGAGATACAAGTGCCTTATTCTTACCCTCAGCCCCCATCACTTCCCAATTTATGCTATATATTGAAGAGATGGAACAGTGCTGTATAATTACTAAAGTGAGTCAGACTGAATTTTTCACAAACTGATCTTGCTCAGTCAAATCTGACTGCAAAAAAGTCATATATGCGGTGAAAGTTCTTTGAGTCAGAACAAAGTGTACATTTCCAACACACTGTAACCTGAGGTGACTGAATAGGGGTTGTGTGCATGAGACTCAGTTAATGGTTCAATATTATCCCTTGGAGGGGGGTGAGCGGTTAGGAGCTTCCCGCCTTTTCTTGAGGTAGGTGCACACGGTACTAAGGTTTTGCACCCCGTCCCAGGCCGCTGCACACGGCTCAAAGACCGCTGCACACGGCCTGAATTCTATGCACACCACCCGCAAGCCAGTGCACTCAGCACCACTGGGGCTTTTCCCGCCTAAAAGGGTTTATATACCCTAGGCAACGTTAGTTCAGGTTCCCAGTTTTTGTTCGGGTTCCAGTGTGTGTGTGTGGGTACTGTAGAGCGTCTCTCCCTTGTCGTGTATGAATGATAGATGAAAGAGAGATTGTGAGGGGTGAGAGTGAATAGCATAGTTCGTGTAGTGTGTGTGTGGAGGGGGACATATTTGTGGGATCGATTAGTTTGATATTCCTGTGGAGAATTCCTGGGAGGACCTTCAGACTGATCTCACCGGATTAACCTCGGAGTGCGGAAGGCCGTCGAGCCATAATCCACTGTTCCCCGCCGCCTGCCGGAAGACCTGACCAGATCCTAGAAGTCATCGAGGGTCTCCTCATTGTTCCTCTGCTACGGCTTCTAATTAGCCAAGGCATAGAGGTCGTGAGCTACTATCTGTACTATGCAGCTGAATGTAATGTATATACCTAATGTTTAGGGGTCTTCACTATCTGCTTTCTCTTCAGGGTGTTAGGGAGGGTTGTGTTCATAAAGAGTTGTCATATTCTGTTCAGTTCATTTTTCAAATTCAATATATGGTTTGGCCCTAAACTGTGACTCGGAGTTTATTTGAGAACCCCCCGCGCCGGTGATAGATACGGCCACATGTAATCGGCCTCAGGCAATCTCAATCTTCTGGGACCTGGGATATCTGTCACTTTATTTATAGGTCAGGGCGTGTCCTCCTAATTGGATAAAAAAAATCATTCGTTACTGCGTCCCAGGGTAACAGATTTGGCGACCGCGGCAGGACCTGAGGAGGGTTTTCCTCTTCGGGTCCTCAGTATAACTTGTCCCCACTTATAGGGTCAGGTTTTGAACAGCATATGACAATCTTTGGGGTTACGGTCCAACGACTCGGGGTGGGTGCTCCGAGGGACCTTCCCTTCCCTCCCTTGTAATTTTAATCCCTAAAAATCCGGTGTACTGACGGTGAAGAGTGGTGAGAGGACGCTCCACTGCCGCACCTTCCTTCCCGGTAGTCAGCGGCTCCCCATCCGTTGGCTGGGCGAGAGGCCCTTCCCTAATCTAGGCCGGCGCAGCTACAGGCTTTAGGCCTAACCACGGGTATTCGGCCATTGCTGTTTGATTTTAAACCCGTTCGCCGCTTTTGGGCGCTGCACCCTGCCCTGGATTCTGTCTGTCATTTGGGAGAGACTGTAAGTAGGCTTGGATAGGCCAGCCTAACTTACCATTCCAGTATCCTTTTAATCTTTATTTTCTTTTGGGTTGGGTAAGCAACCCACAGCAACCACTACGATGTCTGTGCCCCGGCTGTTCGATTTGGATGGCTGGAGAGACCAGTATAATAAACATTCCTGGAAGCAGCTGTCAATTCTTTTGGGAAAGGATCTAATCCCTGGGTGCGGGATGCATTAAGTGGGGAGGATTCCTTAACCAAATTTGCAGAAATGTGGGAGAAGTTTAGCAAGTCCAAGCCTAGCCCTAAAGAAAAACTTAAAAAGCGGGCATTGATATACGGATTGGCTATGGTTACTAAAGAGTTGGCATCCCACCTAAACTCTACCAAAAAGAATATAGCAGTCATGGTGGAGAATAAAGAGCAGATGAATAATAAAATCACACAATTGGAGGTAGAATTGGAGTCTAAAAATTTAGAACTGCAAGGATTAAAAAATCAAAATATCCAATTGGAAGGTATGGTACAAACCTTGCAGATAAAAAGTGACCAGGCAGAAGAGAGTTTATTAGAAAAGATTAATGAGCTTAATGACTCTCAAGGTGCAGTAAGACAACTGCTTAAGGAAGCTAGCAATGGTAACTCTACTGCTGATCATGGCGTTTGCTATCAAAC
Organism: Pelochelys cantorii; assembly: GCA_032595735.1. Taxonomy (NCBI): domain Eukaryota; kingdom Metazoa; phylum Chordata; order Testudines; family Trionychidae; genus Pelochelys; species Pelochelys cantorii. The sequence continues at coordinate 58,121,903 of CM064328.1, read as the reverse complement.
TATAGCTACCTTGCAGCAGCAGTTGGGGAGAGCAAAAGGGGTTGTGGCTGCGATTCAGCCCCAATACCACCAAATTGACTGGCTGGGTGAAGGAGATGCCTTACCAGCTAGTGCTCCGGCTGAGTTGCCACCTTCATATGAAGGAGGGGTGAAAGGGAATCCCCATGACCTGATAGCTCCTATTACGACTACAGTAGTGCAATATCCAGGCCAACCACACCCTGTAATTAAACAAGAAAGGAGGGTGCTTACTCCTGAGCAGGCTCGTGCTATGGGTAAAAATTTGGGCCCATGTAATAAAGAAAAGGTATTGAATTGGTTAGCAAAGCTTTGTGTAACACCAAACTTAGCACCAGAAGATGTTGTGATGTTGTTGAAAGAGTGCATGTCCATGGAAGATTTTCTTGCATTGCCATATAATGTCATCAATGATTGTAATATTGAAGTGATTTTATTGTATAAGAGCATTTATCATTTGTATTTTCCAAATGAGAATGTATTAGGAAAAGTATATTCTGATGTGCAGCAAGAGAATGAGAAAACTGACATGTATATCATGCGAAAAAAACTTTTGTACTGGTTAGCGGGTCTTGGTGTTCAGAGAGGTGGAATTTTGGTATATGACACTCCCGATTTTAAGCAGGTATGCTACCAGGGACTCCGCCCTGGAATTAAATTGGCTTTGGGAACATTGGATTATGTCAACATGCCTTTAATAACATTGGAACAGAAATTAAGGGAGATTAATGAATTACACCAATTAGCATACCAAGGACCCAGGCAGGTGAAAAGAGTGGCTGCTATAGGATATAAGAATAATAATAATCAAAGATTTGACAAGCCTGCTTTCCAGTCAGTAAGACAGACTCCGCCTTTTAAAATGTTTAATGGAAAACGTGAAGACCTCTTCACAACTCGCAGGGTGCTGTCACAAAGATTAGCTAAATACCTTTCATGGGACAAGATCAGACCCATGAGCCTGGATGACATTTTTAAGGAACTGTCGTTGCGGGAGAATAACCAGACGCCATGCTGTACGGAGACAGTGTCCCCTGCTGTTCAGGATGGAAGTCATGCAAGCCGCCATTGTGGAAGTGTTGTACGGCGTGAGAACCAGGAAGGACGCCATCTTGAAAATATTCCGGAAGAACCGCGTGGGAATTTTGAGCGTGGGAATTTACCTCCTGATTATTGAAGATGCCGAGCTTCCTATCAGCCCCTTATGGCTATTGCACCTTTATCATTTGATATATATGGAAGACCAGTGATTACAATACAGTACGAAGGGAAGTTCGGAATCATTGAACAACAGACATTAGTGGATACAGGGGCTTCCACTAGCCTTATCTGCACCCAGAAATCACCGAATATTAAAAGAACTAATATCGATTGTGTGAAAACCCTACAATCTTATAATGGGAAATCTTCTGTAGTACCTTTTATCAAGAACATCCTATGCAGAGTTGGGGACGAATCAGTAAAAACATCAATTGGATTACAGGATTTGGACGGAGTAGGAATCATGGGGATTGATTTGATTAAGAAGTTTGGTTTAATTGTTGATCTACCAAACAGAATGATCTATAAGGCACCCAATGTGAAGGAAAGTGGAGTGACTATATCTCCTATCCATAGACTGGGAGCAGTGAAACCATGCGAAGAAATCAAGATGCCTGATTGGGAACCAGAGGTTCAAGAAATAATCAAGAAACATCCGGCAGTTTTTGCAGTGCACAAGTTAAGTTGTGGCAAAACGAAAGAAATAATTCGAGTAACAGGACCGGATCCAAAACCCATGAAACAATATCGTTTCCCCCTAGACGCCCAACAAGGGGTAGAAGATACAATCAAGGCATTGCTGCTCCAAGGGGTATTAGTAAAGTGTTCTAGTCCTTGTAATTCACCTATTTGGCCGGTGAGGAAAGCGGACGGAAAGACGTGGAGATTAACTGTAGACTACAGAGGAGTTAATAAAGTGACACCCAGAATGGCTCCTGTCGTAGCGAAATACCCTGAAATAATGGCCCAGATTGCCAATGGAGCTAGATGGTTCTCTGTACTGGATATTTCCAACGCCTTTTTCTCAATCTCATTGCATCCTGAATCATGGTATAAATTTGCCTTCACTTTTAAAGATCAACAATTTACCTTTACTAGATTACCCCAAGGGTTTCATAACTCTCCGACCATATGTCACCGAATCGTCTCTGCATTATGGAAGAACTTGAAGTACTCACAGAACATCGTTAGCTACGTGGATGATATCCTAATTGCGACCCAGGATAAAGAATCCCATTTAGAAGCTCTTAATGAGGTACTCACCGTTTTGGGTAAAGCAGGTTTCGTGATTAATCCCGCTAAAGCCCAGCTGGTCAAGCAAGAGGTGACATATTTGGGAGTGTGCCTAGGTAAAGAGGGAAGGAAACCGGATCAAGGAAGAATCGAGTTAATAGCAAACCTTCCAGCTCCCTCTGACGTTCATAGTCTGAGAATGTTTCTGGGTCTGATTGGGTTTTGTCGCGATTTTATTGAGGAATTTGGATTAAAAGCTAAACCCTTATATAAGCTGTTGCGTAAGACCCAAGCATGGGAATGGACCCAAGAGCAGGAAGAGGCCTTCGTACGACTCAAGTCAGCATTGATGAAAGCCCCCGCTCTGGCGTATCCAGATCCTAACCGAGAATTCCATCTTCGGTTAACTACAGGGAAAGAAGCCATTGGAGCGATCTTGCTGCAATTTAAAGGAACTTCTCTTAAGCCTATCGCGTATGGATCTCGGACCCTTACAGGAACGGAACAACAATTTTCCATTTGTGAAAAGGAGGTGCTAGCATTAACTTGGTCCCTTCAACATTGGGAATACTTGATTGGACGCTCCCCTATCACCTTGAAAACCTCACATACGCCGGTGAGATATGTTATTTCTGGACAAGCCAACAACGGCCGAGTAAGCCATCCGCGCTTGGCCCAATGGACGCTAACATTATTAAATCATGATATTACGATTGAACCATCTAAATCACCGACCATGACTCCTGCAATACTATGCCATCCTGTTCCTTTGATTAGTGATCACGATTGTCCTATACCTGAATTGAAACCTCCAGGTATTGTCTCTCCGTTTCTTTTATTAAAAACGTTCACAGAAGTAAAGAAGGCTACTCCAGACGAAATCTGGGTGGTAGATGGAAGTTGTCATCGAAGAGATGGGAAGCTTGTGACTGGAGCGGCTGCTCTCCATGCTTATCACGGACTAGAAATTTTGAAGCCGGTTAACATCCTTTCGGCTCAAGCTGCAGAGATCATAGCTATTATCTTGGCCCTAGAACATGCGGGAAAGGATGAGGACATTACAATCTGTACCGATTCTGATTGGGTCCTACGGGCTCTGGTTGATTGGATGTCGGTCTGGAAGGAAAGAAATATGTGTACGTCCGACAACCGACCTGTCGCCTATGCGGACTATCTTAATCATGCGTGGAATTTGGCCCAATCGAGAAGTGGAAAAACATTTTTATTCAAGGTACGGGCGCACCGGAAAGACCAGGCTGAGATTTCGGTACTTAATAATCAAGTGGATAAATTAGCAAAAAAGGCGGCGACGTTAGATCCAAAACTAGCATGGGATAAGGTTCAAGAGCAAGTTAACAAAATGCATCCTTCAGAGTTAAAAGATACCCTCGACATCGTGAAACTACAAGAAATGGATCGAGAAATCGTGAAATTAGTGAATCAAGGAAAATATAAAAATCATGTAATTCAAAAATATTCCAACGGGCTGATTATGGCAGAGGAAATATCGGATAAAGGGACACCGGTCCTACTGATGCCTAACATATTGAGGTCGGAATTAATTGCGCTGGCACATGCTCAAGGTCACTTCGGTGGAGAAAAGACTCTCAGCAGGTTAAAAACAGTGGCTTGGTGGCCATTAATAGCACAGGACGTGGAGCACTTCATTAACAATTGCATTAGATGTGCACAGAATAACTCGAAATTTAAAAATGTAACCGGTCCATTAAAACATCAACCCGTCGAAGGACCATGGAAAAGAGTGCAGATCGATTACATCGGACCTTTGCCCAGAACAGCTAGAGGCAATCAGTATTGTCTGGTGGTCGTGGACCCCTTCTCGAAGTGGATCGAAGCCATTCCAACGCGCAATTGTACCGCTAAGACCACCGTCCGAGTCTTACTCAATGAAGTGTTTTCCAGATTTGGTCTACCTCAAACCATAGACAGTGATCAAGGTTCTCATTTTACGGGAGAAGTAACTAAACAGATGTGCATAGCGTTAGGAATCAACCAAAGATTCCATATAGCGGGTCATCCCCAGTCTTCAGGCCTGGTAGAACGGTCAAATAGAACTTTAAAGACTGCATTACGGAAGGTGGTAGAATCATCAGGAAGAAAATGGGATGATCATCTCCCCTTGATCCTTATGGCCATTCGATCTACCATGAGTTCCGTGGGATTTACACCTCATGAGATATTATTTGGAAGACCAATGAGGAGTCCGGAGCAGTGGTGGATTCAAGGAGGGGTGCCACCCGACGAATACCGACCCCGAATTCTTATCGACCAATATATTAAACAACTGTTAGAGACTATATCCGATGTTCAAAAGAATGTAGCCATAAATCTGAGAAATAATATTAGGAAGGCAGATGAACATCTAGGAAAAGAACTGCGATACCAGGAGTGGAACGTGGGAGATAAAGTGTTGTACAGACATTTTAGCGAAAAATCACATCCTTTAAGTCCACGATGGCTAGGACCATGTCCCATTATTAACAAAGCGGGACCCACAGTGTACCAAGTAGAAATATCTTCCCGTAAAAAGAAAATCCAGAAATGGTTTCACATATCTCAATTGAAATTGTGGAAGGGTGGAAGTCATTCATATCATCGGGATGATGAGAAGTCAGATAAGTCAGGAACCCCCGGCGACCACTAATCAAGTATTTCTTTGTCTTCCAGATAATGGACCTCGTCACTCGATTGTATATAGTCGTAATTCTTGGAGGAATTTATGGAAAAGGAGCAGAGTTTTTGCAAAATGATTACTGGAGGTGTACCATCGTGGATCGTCCCTTGAGATTTTGGAATATCCCAAAGACCTCTGATGTCATAGTTACACATACGCGACGGAATATAGAGAAAGAAAAATTTCAGGCTCAAGAAGTGGCCATGCTTAGTTACTCTTACTATGGGAAGTGCTATTTTGAAATTCGAGATTATGAAACGGATGAAGCGGAGCTAACATTCACCGCTGCCATAAACCCAAGATCACAGGTCACAATTAAAACGGCCAACTGGATGAATCTAACTCTAATAGGCCGAAAGAAGTGTGATTGGGATCTAAATTTGCATAAGGATTGTCAAAACAAACACCCAATCCGTTGTATTGTCAACTGTAATAAGATACTAGGGTCATGGACTGCCACAAAATGTGTGTTTTTAGATGTATTATATCACTCTATTGTAATGCCAGGTCCAGTGATTTGGACTATTAAGATCGTCCATCGAAATGAAGGGACCAAACTGGTACATATTGATATCTATGGACCTAAAGGAGAAAAATTAGAGACCCAATTAAACGAGCCAGTGAAAGGTCTTTCAAAGGGTCTCCATTTTGTACCATGGAACGCATTCCTGAAATGGAAGGCTATAGTTTGTCAGGAAAAATTCCCGTGGAAATAATGAAATTGTTGATAAATCATTCTACACCCTTTGAAGAAAATCATTCTGAATGGTGGACAATTGTAGATGCTACATACGACGATAGAGAGGATATTTTACAAATGACACTCTTGACTATCATTGATGCAATAGAAGAGGTGATTTATCCCATTGTTCCATTAGGATTATTCATTAATCATTCTATCATGGTACCTGTACAAGATCGAGTGTGGGCGCATGTCCACAATAATACGTACCGAACTGTGAACATGCAAGCTTGTGTAGAACAACATGATTTAGGATACACATGCACCACTGGATTGTGGGAAGAATCGCACCTGTGCCTTAATTCGGACTTGGGAGAATGTCACTATGAATTGCACCCTCCTGACCCAGAAACTAACCATTCAGTTGTCATACAAGCTGATGAAGGTTGTTTGTGTATTAGAAGTCTATGTCCGACAGTAATGGTAAACACCTTTTATGAGGTTGAAATTCCAAAAGAGTCTAACCTCTGTGTATGCAATGCCTCCCAAATTAAAGGTTGTGACATAGATGTAACTTTATTTGTACCATCTACAGAAGAAGTTACTTTAGATGTAAGAGCTATTCGGACCATAGAGCCTATTCATATAGGACCAAATTTAGCCATCACTGAATCACTTATGCATCATGTTAAGTTAATTGGCATGGTGAAAGAAATTGTAGAGAGTGGTAAGAAAACGAGCATTGTGGTTCAACATTCCGCCAGCGAAATTAGGAATGTGGACAAAATGGTCCAAGAGATTAGCCAAAAACAATGGTGGGAAATCGGCTTTTCCGGGGTAGATTTCCGTTCCTTTTTCATGAATCCTCTTGTTATATGTTTTATTATACAAGGTTGTATTGTTTTATACCTTTGCATTTTAACCATAACTGTATGTAACAAAACTCGGGTTTACAATGTTAAAAAGCCATTTTCGTTAGATATCAAGGAGGTATTGTAATGATGGTCATGTTCACGATTCTTCGTGACCAAACCATCAAGGAGGGGAAATTGTAACCTGAGGTGACTGAATAGGGGTTGTGTGCATGAGACTCAGTTAATGGTTCAATATTATCCCTTGGAGGGGGGTGAGCGGTTAGGAGCTTCCCGCCTTTTCTTGAGGTAGGTGCACACGGTACTAAGGTTTTGCACCCCGTCCCAGGCCGCTGCACACGGCTCAAAGACCGCTGCACACGGCCTGAATTCTATGCACACCACCCGCAAGCCAGTGCACTCAGCACCACTGGGGCTTTTCCCGCCTAAAAGGGTTTATATACCCTAGGCAACGTTAGTTCAGGTTCCCAGTTTTTGTTCGGGTTCCAGTGTGTGTGTGTGGGTACTGTAGAGCGTCTCTCCCTTGTCGTGTATGAATGATAGATGAAAGAGAGATTGTGAGGGGTGAGAGTGAATAGCATAGTTCGTGTAGTGTGTGTGTGGAGGGGGACATATTTGTGGGATCGATTAGTTTGATATTCCTGTGGAGAATTCCTGGGAGGACCTTCAGACTGATCTCACCGGATTAACCTCGGAGTGCGGAAGGCCGTCGAGCCATAATCCACTGTTCCCCGCCGCCTGCCGGAAGACCTGACCAGATCCTAGAAGTCATCGAGGGTCTCCTCATTGTTCCTCTGCTACGGCTTCTAATTAGCCAAGGCATAGAGGTCGTGAGCTACTATCTGTACTATGCAGCTGAATGTAATGTATATACCTAATGTTTAGGGGTCTTCACTATCTGCTTTCTCTTCAGGGTGTTAGGGAGGGTTGTGTTCATAAAGAGTTGTCATATTCTGTTCAGTTCATTTTTCAAATTCAATATATGGTTTGGCCCTAAACTGTGACTCGGAGTTTATTTGAGAACCCCCCGCGCCGGTGATAGATACGGCCACGTGTAATCGGCCTCAGGCAATCTCAATCTTCTGGGACCTGGGATATCTGTCACTTTATTTATAGGTCAGGGCGTGTCCTCCTAATTGGATAAAAAAAATCATTCGTTACTGCGTCCCAGGGTAACAACACATCATTGTCTATCCTTTCATGTGTGTGCTTATGCAGTCTTATATTGTTTTTCAGGTGGTCCTGCTTAGTAAAACTCCTTTTTTAAGTTTAGCTTTCCCAAAATGCATTTGAAGCAAAAAAAAAAAAAAAAAATGCTATGAGCATTTATTTTTTAAAAAGATGAACCAAAACAAATCTTTTTTCTTTTGAATATACAGTCTGTTCAGCAAATGAGCACCTATCAATTTATTTAATGACACCAGCTGTTTGTGCCATTAGATAAGCACCCATTTAATACCGTGCAGCACAGGGAATACTTATGCATTTGTGAGGTAAGAAGTGAATTCCTAGGTCTGCAGGCTTGCCAGGGAGAGCAAACAATCTCAGACCTGTTCTCTTCTACCTTGTCTTCCTATTTATCAAGACTTGTGTGATGAATGAGAGAGGTACTACCTTTTCTGGACATCCCAGCAATTCAGTTAACTAAACTGCCTGTAAGGGTTAAACCCACAGGCATGAGTCCTAGAGAGTCTCCAGGAAGTGTTGGCAGGAAACCAGGAGAGCCAATGAAAACAGATTGTGCATTTTGTTTTAATTGAAAAGCAGGACCTCTGTTCTGTAGTCTTTGTATGACCAGAGCAAGAACCAGAGACATGAGTTAAGCCATGAAAACAAAGCATGGAATTTACAGCAATATCCATGCCAAGGGAAAGACTAACCTTGGGAACAACAGATATGGGAGTAGAACAGGGAATGTTTAGTCAGGTGCAGTCAGGTTATTTTATTTATTTTTGGGTTTGTTGCACTGTTAAGCCTGTGTACTGCCCTCCCCTGTACACTGTATCTTTTTAACTGAATCCCAGGGAAGCAATTCTCTGTTCTTTTTCATCTTGCCTTTTTCAGTATTCTGTAATACCTAGCAACTGAATAATGCTTTACCAAGTGTATTGTCTTTATTTTGTTAATAAAATCACTATTTTAAGATTATGATCTGATTCCTGTGTCCTACAATGCAGGATGTTTTGTGTGCACGTGCCTAAAGCTGTCATGTCAAATATTAGGAATTAGTCTGTTCTCAAACTCTCTCCTGAGTGAAGTTTAAAGAGCTTGGGGGTATCTCCCAGGACGAAGAAATTCCCAAGCAGGTCTTCCTGGGTTCTCAAAAGGGATTTTTGCATTTGGGTGGGAGCAGTGTACCATCCAAGGTCAGGGAATCTGTGATCTTGGGGAGTTTTTTTTAGCAGAAGCTTTTAGTGGAAGAGTATTTAAAGTCTCTTGCAGGACCCCACTTTCTGCACGCAATGTGCCAGTGTGGAGAACAGCCTTGACACCTTGTTTGGGGGACAGGAAGGGAAAACACTTATTCCTATCATGTAACACCAATGAGTTTGCTATTAGACTAAATTATCATAAGCGTATGTGAGGATGTTTTAGCTAAAGGACTATGTGCAATCAAATCTCTATGAGGATATTTGCAAAGAAGCCCCTGAATCAAGACTAGTCCTTTAGAAAATACCACCAAGCTAAATTTGCAAGTAATGGTTTATGATGCCTTTGGTAGAAGGGTATTTACTGCACACTGTTTTACCAGGGCACCACAATTATTTATGTTATCATTGTGTGGAGTATCAATATTTATACACAAGACATTTTAACAGAATTTTCACTGCTTGTTACATGCCCTAGGAAATGCAGGAGAAGGAAAAATTTGTTCTTAACTGACACTTTCCTTTCTTCCAGTTTCCAAGTCCATCAGTCTGATTTCTCTAAGTGGCAAGATCTTTTTTTGTATCTCTTTATAAAGATATGTTGCTCTGTCTTGCCTCTGCAATGTATGGAATTTATGGTGTTCTAATATCTAAGTGTAAACTAGCTTGTTTAGTGTATTCACAGCTCTGGAATTTTCACTAGTGGGATTTTTTGGGAGTGGAGTTGAGCCACCAGTCAGTCACTGACAAGTCTAATCGGGTTCTCTGTATGCCTTGGATGCAGAAAACCCCAAGGTGATGACTGGTGGATGTGGAATAACTGAAAAGGAATGATCAGGTAAGAACAAATTCTTATATATAAGTAAACATCAGTCACGTCTCTTTGGGGTTTTACATACAATCTCGTAAGGGGCTATAGCAGAATTGATAGAAAATCATGGAAATATGTTTTCGTTTTTTAAAACAACAAATTAAGACTTTGTAGAAGCAATTAGGCAGTTGCAAAATAAAACATAAAAGAGCCAAGGACATAGTAATATTATAATAGTACCTTACAGTTAATATTTAAATACATTGCTTTCTGTAATGAGAAATTGTCAACTCATATTTCTATGCCAAATGGGTGTTTTTCCCCAAGGGTCAAAGATAAATGGTCCCCATGGTTTCTCACTGTAATAAAGTGAAACTCCTGGCTGCAAATAGCCAAACCCAGGGCAGGATTATGAAAGGGGCTTTAGGGGCTGCAACCCAAGGGCCTGGACTAAGGAGGCCCCCTTAACCTGAGACTGCAGTCACTAAAGCCCCTGTGTTCTGGGCCAGCCCTTCCTGGGGGGAGGAGGTGACTCCCCCAGGCTGGAACCACATTGCCCCAATCGCAGTACCTGCAGGCAAGTGTGGGGCTGTGTGGAGCCACTTGTCCTCTCCCTAAACAAAAGCTGCGTCAAGTGCCCCACACCTCAATCCCCTCTCCAGCCCTGAGCCCCCTTCTACACCCCAAGTCCCTAACTCCCTCCCAGACCTTGCATCCCGATCCTAATCCCACTTCAGCACCTAGCTCCCTCCTAGACCTCACACCTCCAGCCCTGAAACCCTCTTGCATCCTGACTCCCTCCCAGACCCTGCACCCAAACCCTGAGCCCACTTCAGCACTCCAACTCCTGCCTAGATGCCAGCCTCCCAACCTCCTGCCCTGAGCCCACTCCCCTTGGCCCCAGCCTGTAGTCCCTGCCTGCACCCCAAGCCCCACCCACCCTCCTACCTCAATCTGCGGCCCCCTCCCCCACACTGACCCCCTTCATTTTTGGCCCCACCCTGGAGCCTAGGGCTCCCCATAAAAACTAATAGCCCTCTGACCTCCAGAAGAGTTAATGTGGCCCTGGCCACACGGTGTAGTTATCTTTTCTCAGAGGCTGTCAGAGGTGTTTTAGCCATTTGGATAGTAAAAATGTAGTTCCCACTGACTTCACAAGGAACAGGCTGAAAGAATTTGGTTCACAGTCAAAAATTCTTCCATAGAAATGTAACAAACTCTTGATCATGTCTTTTACTAAAACAGCTTAATTTATCTTAAAGTTCCAGAACACAGAATGACTAGAGCCTCTCATGTCAGAGCTTCTCTAGCCTGACACCTTGTCTACACTTGTGGGCCACACCAGCATAGCTATAGTGCCATAGCTCTGTCAGCATGACCTTGTAGAGTAGAGAGGAAGCTATAATGACCTGACTTTGATCTGTTTGTGTGGGGAAACAGACACAGTGTTAGTAGGACTATAGCCCTCCTAAGCCTCAGCATCAGAGTCGGAGGAAAGCAACGGAGAGCTTTAGAGGGTAAAGTGGCAATTGCTAACTGCTCGTTCCTCACGAAAAACTGGAATAACAGACTTAAGTAGCTAATACTACAAGTGGCTCTTTTTGGCTGACCTTGGAGCTAGACAAGTCAATTAGAGAAGAAAGAGCCTTAGAGTATTCTGGGCTTTGGTCCATCTAAAGTCACTGGTTGGATCGGTACGGGATCAGCTAATGAAGTGCTCACTCCCTTGTTCAGGAAGACCTAAAGCAGGCCTGGGCAAAATACGGCCCATGGGCCAAATCTGGCCCATCAAGCCACTGGATCTGGCCCGCAGAGGAAGCGGGAAGCCCCAGGCAGGCTCCCTTGCTTGCCCCACCAGCCATGCAGAAACACAGCTGCTGGGCCCTGTTTCTGTTTCAAAACTGGAAGGGAGGGAGAAGCTTCAGGAGCTGCCCCCGCCCCCAGCACAATCCCATTTGTCAGTTTCTGGCCAGAAATCAACCAAAGGGAGCTGTTTGTTTGAATAACAGGCAGCCAAGAAGAACCACGCCACCTCTCCTCGGCTCAGTTATTCACTGAAGCCCCCTGGCCAGGCAGGCTGACTGGGAAACATTTTAAGCTCTGCAAGTCTTAGCTCTGCAGGCAGGCAGGCTGGTTTAGCTGCTGGCTGGTAAATCTCCTGGCCACAGCCTGCCTCTGGCACCCCAGCCCCTCCCTGCCCCAACCCTCTGCCCCCCCAACTCACCCAAACCGTCTGTCCCCCTCTTGCACCCATACCCCCTCACAGATCTGGCACCCCAATCTCTTGCCCCAGATCACAATCCCCTTCTACCTTAGGTCACATCCCAAGCCCCTGCACACCAGTCCCCTGACACAAAAAGGATCAGACCCAAGGGCCTTATACATCTGCAGCAGACTCTTGGCCTGGGAAAGCACAATAAGATTTTGACATACTTTCTATCTTCTAAACAATGTGGCAATTAGCACAAGGTAATTTATCTATTCAACACTTCACATACAGTTTACCACAACCTTCTTAGAGACATAGATATAATACTACTTCAGTCTTGTCTGAGGAACTGTGAATAGCCTTCCTTCCTGCAGAATACAGGGAGCATTCATGTTCTGGAGGCTGTTTAGGTTGGACTGGGCCCTTTTAACTACAGAAGATTTTTGAAAATCAATTTGGTAAAAAACCATACTGCTTCTATGTCAAGGTTTATTTTGATGTGAATTTTTACTGTGGATGTCTAACCCTTTGGGAATAAGTATCAGAGGGGTAGCCGTGTTAGTCTGAATCTGCATAAACAACTAGAAGTCCTGTGGCACTGTATAGACTAACGGATTTATTGGAGCATAAGCTTTCAAGGGCAAAAACCCACTTCGTCAGATGCATGTAGTGGAAATTCCAGAGGCAGGTATAAATATACAGGCACGTGAAAAGAAAGGAGTACCAGTCAGGAGGAAGGCCAGAGATAATGAGGTCAATTCACTCAGGGAGGATGTGGCCCACTTCTAGCAGCTGATGTGGAGGTGTGCACACCAAGAGAGGAGAAACTGCTTTTGTAGTTGGCTAGCCATTCACAGTCTCTGTTCAATCCTAAATTGATAGTGTCAAATTTGCCAATGAATTATAGCTCTACAGCTTCTCTTTGGAGTCTTTTTTTGTTGCAGGATGGCTACTTTTAAATCTGCTACTGTGTGTCCAGGGAGATTGAAGTGTTCTCCTACAGGTTTTTGTGTATTGCCATTCCTGATATCTGATTTGTGTCCATTCATTCTTTTACATAGGGACTGTCCAGTTTGGCCAATGTGTATGGCAGATGGGCATTGCTGGCACATGATGGCATATATTACATTGGTAGATGTGCAGGTGAATGAGCCTGTGATGTGGTTGATGTGGTTAGGTCCTATGATGGTGTCACTGGTGTAGATATGTGGGCAGAGTTGGCACCAAGGTTTGTTGCAGGGATTGGTTCCTGGGTTAGAGTTGGTGTGGTGTATAGTTGCTGGTGAGAATTTGCTTTAGGCTGGCGGGCTGTTTGTAAGTGAGGACTGTCCTGCCTCCTAAGGTCAGAGAGAGAGAGAGGGATAATTGTCCAGGGTGGGTTATAGATCACTGATGATGTGTTGGAGAGGTTTTAGCTGGAGACTGTAGGTGATGGCCAGTGGTGTTCTGTTATTTTCTTCGTTGGGCCTGTCTTGTAGCAGAAGGCTTCTGGGTACATGTCTGACTCTGTCAATCTGTTTCCTCACTTCCTCGGGCAAGTATTGTAGTTTTAAGAATGCTTGGTGAAGATCTTGTAGGTGTTTGTCTCTGTCTGAGGGGTTGGAGCAAATGCGATGGTACCTTAGTGCTTGTCTGTAGACAATGGATCATGTGGTGTGTCCGGGATGGAAGCTGGAGGCATGTGGGTAAGCATAGTGGTCAGTAGGTTTTCGGTATAGGGTGATGTTTATGTGACCATCACTTATTTGCACTGTAGTGTCCAGGAAGTGTCTCTCTCTTGTATAGACTGGTCCAGGCTCAGGTTGATGGTGGGGTGGAAACTGTTGAAATCACGGTGGAATACTTCCAGCACCGCCTTCCAATGGGTCCAGATGATGAAGATGTCATCAATGTAGCATAAGTAGAGGTGTGGCGCTAGTGGACGAGAGTTGAGAAAGCGTTGTTCCAGGTCAGCCATAAAAGTGGTGGCACATTGTGGGGCCATGCGGGTGCCCATAGCGGTGCCACTGGTTTGAAGGTATAAATTGTCCCCAAATCTGAAATAGTTGTGGGTGAGAATAAAGTCACAGAACTTGGCCACCAGTTGTGCCATGGCATCATCAGGGATACTGTTCCTGACAGCTTGTATTCCTTTGGGAATAGACATTTATAATGGAAAGGCTGACACACATGTTCAGTCTTATCTATTGCAACAGGTATGCTAAATGCAAATATATGATTAGAACATTTTACTGATCTCTGCTGCTCAGTGGAAAACTTACAAGCTTTGTAGGACTCAGGCCAACACTGTTATCAAGGCTTTCTCAGTGATCTTTTATAGGCATAGAACACATTTTGCTAAATATACTGTAGTGTTGGGTACTAGTATGTGCTATGTGTGTTGTGAATGTGTCCCACTGGGACTGCTGTGCCATAAATCTACAGTGCAGTGCAGAAATACCTGAGTATATTTTTTCACTTGGGCCAACATTTTCAGAAACTGGGGCCTAAATTTACCCAGAAAGTCTGTATTTAGGCATTTAAATAAATGGTCTAATTTTAGGAATGCTGAGCACCTAGAAGGGCCTGTTGATTTTTGGTAATATACAAGTTGCATGACAAGAAGTTCTCAGTAAAGCAGACTCAGAAAATATAATCAGCATTTGGATCCTAACTTCTGGAGATAGCATGCTGTATTCTTGGATTGGTTTGCCTCACATGCGGAAAGTGACAAGGCAAGAGCAGCCTTCTGTAATATTACTTAATTAGTTAATGGATATAAATATGTTTTTAATAAGAAATTACAGAATTTATGATCCCACAGCAGAGATTTTGCCCACTGAAGAATTATTGGGGACAAAACCTTAATATGGCATTTTTTTATAAGTAGCTTGGGATACCTGTGTGAGAGACCTTTGACTCTATGTTGCTGTTCAAATCCAATGCAGATTGGCAGTGACTGGAACTCACTATCATCTGATGGCTGCTTAGTCTATTTGAAATAAATGTGCTAGTCTCATGCCAGTTTCCAGTAAGCAGATGTTTACATTGCAAAATCACTGTATCAGTTGGAACCCACTGGCATGTTTGATAGCAGTCTTGGCTCAGAAAATAGGGATGAAATAGGTCTTGTGGAAAAACAAAAAATCCTACTGTCTCCTCTCTAGTCTATGGTATACTGGGATGTACTAAGAAGCTTGCGTTGCTTTTGTCAGAACTGTAGCCATTCTATAGATAAATAGTGCACCTCATTCTCCTAGAGGTTAATCTAGCACTTTACTTGTCCACTAATATTAATACCCATTTATTAATAACTCATGTCCATGCCTTATTAATATTTTGTTAAAGTATCTGCAAAAGATCAATCAAATAGTGAAAGCAATAGATTGGAAATGAAGAGTGCATAAATATAATTTAAAGTATACCTAAAACTTCTCTCTGCCATATCTTGGGAAATAGTAGACATTTTAAAAAACAATGGTTTACAGTCATGCTGGAAGGCCATAACGAGTGGGGTTCTGCAGGGATGAGTTTTGGGAGCGGTTCTGTTCAATATCTTCATCGGTGATTTAGATAATGGCCTAGAGAGTATTCTTATAAAGTTTGCGGATGATACCAGCTGGGAGAGGTTGCAAGTGCTTTGGAGAATATGGTCATAATTCAAAATGATCCAGACAAACTGGAGAAATGGTCTGAGGTCATCCTAAATCGAATGCAATTTCGTAAGGACAAATGCAAAATACTCCACATAGGAAGGAACAATCAGTTTCACACAAACAAAATGGGAAATGACTATCTAGGACAGCGATTGACAACCTTTTCAAACCAAAGAGCCAAACTACATCAAAATTCAGAACAAGTGGTCAACAAAGCCATATAAGAATGCCCATTCGCATGACTGAAAATATACGACTTCATATTATTAATAATTGACATAATAATTAATAATAGCATACATGAAACATTGTACTCAGACTTTATTTAATTAGACTTCTGCTGCTGCATCTTTTCTCACATTTCTTTGAAATTTACATAACTGGTCAAATCCAGCTTCATGCACTCATTCAGGCTGTCTTCTGTCAATATTATGGCAGAGAGCTGGGGATGTGGGGGTGCAGGATTCTGGGTTGGGGCTCAGGGCAGGGGGTTTGGGTGTATGATGGGCTCAGGGCACAGGGTTGGAATGTGTGGGTGGTGCAGGAGTGTTATGGCAGGGGACTGGAGATGTGAAGGTGCAGGAGTCTGGGGATGTGGGGGAAGAGGGCTCAGGGCAATGGGTTCAGATGTATGATGGGCTCAGAGGTGGGGAGGTGCAGGAGTATTATGACATTGTGGCCAGATTGGAGCTGGCCAATTGGGGGGCTTGTTGGCCAGGCTTCATTTTTAAATAAAGTAAAATATGTCCAACACAAAAGGTTTTAACATTGTCTTTATTTATGGCAGGGGCAGGGAAACTTTTTTGGGTCAGGCGCCACTGCCCCACAGAAAAATCAGTTGGGGACCACACAAGTGAGAAGCAAAAAAACAACCCCTTCAACTCCCCCCAAACGTCGCTTATGTGGCTCCCAACTGAGACACGGTATTCCCCTGGCACTCCAACCCCATGGTGTGTTTGTTGCGGGGGGGGAGGGGAAGGGAAGGGAAACAAAGGAACAGGCAGGACTGAGGCTCAAGGCCTCAGGCCAGATTAACTCTTCTGGTGTTCCAATATTAGTGGATTTTGTGGGCCCCCCAGGCTCTGGGGTGGGGCCAAAAATGAGGGGTCCAGTGTGCGGGACAGAGCTGCCAGTGAGTGGGATAGGGATGGGGGTACAGAATGTGCATGGGAGGTAGGGTGCAGGGGCAGGCTGGGAGTAGGGTGTCTGGCTAGGAGAGAGGGAGCAGGAGCAGGCTGGGGCAAAGTGTCTGGCCAGCGGGGAGGCTGCAGGAGCAGTGTACAGGTGGGTGTCTGGCCTTGGGGAGGGGGCAGAAGCGCACTGGGGATGGAGGGTCTTGGTGTGGGTGGAAGTGGGGTGTGCAGGGTCTGGGCACCACTTACTTTTTTCCCCAGTATTTGTAACAGGGTTTATTGTAACAGATGCAAGGCACTCCCAAGTGGCAGCTAGCTGCTGCTCCACACGGGTCACAGAATAAGTTAGAGGCCAAAGGGCCGAGTGTGGAATGGAGATCATGCCTAACCAGGAGCACAGGGAGTCCAGCCACTGCAGATGGGAACCAACCTGCTCAGTCACGCTGCTTGTAGCCCTTCAAGTTGGCCAGGATCCAGCCTGCCGGCACTAGGAAGAAGATGCTCAGGCCGATGATGGACTCCAGCATCTCCATGGGACTCTCCAGCAAGTGAGAGTGCATGGCATGTGTGGGCAGTGTGAGGCAGGGGCAGAGCAGTGAGCGGAGCAGCGGGGACATGGCCATGGCAACAGGTCCTTCGTGGGCAAGATGGCAGCTGGGTCTACTTTTGCACCCCTTGCTGCTCTCAGGCTCCCTGTGAAGGCATGACTTCCTGCTGCTCCATTGGCTGGATTCTGGCCAATCGAGGAAAAAGCCTTCAGGTAACATATCTGTGTGCTTCTGTTCCTCCAGCCAGGGAAAGGGGAGTGCACATGTGAGGAGCTGTTTGTCATGCTGGCTTCTTCCCCAATTGCGCAACGAGGCTTGGGCCTTTCTCCCCCCTTTCCCTCTCCTGCAGGAAGCCGGCACTGGCTCCAATATTGTGAGGGGTGTGAGGCTGGATCGCCAGCGTGAGCTCCCTATTGTGGGGAGGAGACAGGACAAAGGGAGGCTGAGCTTAAGGTGTGAGCCGTATTTGGCTCCTAAGTGAGCCATATTTGGCTTGCAAGCCATAGGTTGCCAACACCTTGGTCTAGAAAGTAGTGCAGAAAGGGATACAGGGGTCATAGTGGATCACAAGCTAAATATGAGTCAACAATGTGACACTGTTTCAAAAAAAGCAAACATCATTCTGGAATGTATGAACAGGAGTGTTGTAACCAAGGCACAAGAAGTAATTCTTCCTCTTTATTCTACACTGATTAGGCCTAACT
Source organism: Pelochelys cantorii (assembly GCA_032595735.1). Taxonomy (NCBI): domain Eukaryota; kingdom Metazoa; phylum Chordata; order Testudines; family Trionychidae; genus Pelochelys; species Pelochelys cantorii. The sequence goes on along the minus strand of CM064328.1, from coordinate 58,103,953 downwards.
TGGAGTATTGTGTCCAGTTCTGGAAAAATGTGAACAAATAGAAGAGCAACAAAAATGATTAAAGGTCTAGAAAACATGACCTATGAGGGAAGCCTGAAAGAATTGGGTTTGTTTAGTGTGGAAAAGAGAAGACTAAGAGGGGACATAAAAGCTTTCAAGTTCAGAAAAGACTGTTACAAGGAGAAGGGAGAAAAATTATTCTCTTTAACCTCTGATGATAGGACAAGAAGCAAGGGGCTTAAATTGCAGCAAGGGAAGTTAAGGTTGGACATGAGGAAAAACTTCTTAACTGTCAGGGTGATTAAGCAATGGAGTAAATTCCTTAAGCAGGTTGTGGAATCTCCATCATTGGAGATTTTAAGAGCAGGTTAGATAAACACCTGTCAAGGATGGTACTTGGTCCTGCCATGAGTGCCGGGGAGTGGACTTGATGACTTCTTGAGATTCCTTCCAGTTCTAAGATTTTATGATTGCATCTAAGACCTTTTATACTCAAGGGGAGACGAGAGTAGGGACAGCATTTAACCTAATGCCTTTTAAAACTCCCATTGCACCATTAATTATACCTAAGGATCAGCACCCATGGGCTATGAAGATATAGTTTGGTAATCCACTTAAAAATATATCTCTAATCATCAAGCATATACCTCTGCATTAGGCTGCCTCTTTCCTTAGACCTAAACTTATCCTTTCCTATCCCCTTTGCAGATCTGCTGTCACAATGTTCTTTGCCATTAGAAATGTGAACTAATGAAAGTTAGGTTACAAATCAGTGCATCCATGTTCAGAAATTAAAACTACATCTTTTAAGCTTCTTTCATGTGTTAATATTTTGGAATTCTGAGTAGGGAGTGACTGTATTTGAGTAATACAAAAATGGACAAAAACAAGGAAAACCAGTTATGATTATCATATTTTAATCACATGTCTGATAAAAGCAGATGTGTAAAAGTATATTGTATTACAGTGTTCCACAGGTAACAACTGGTGGCTAATGTAATTCAAGAGAAGTATGTGTCTTTTTGGATGATAAACTCTCCCTGGTACATTGTTAATCTTAGTGAACTGTCAGCTAGAGGAAAACCAGGGATAACAGTCATGGTGCTGTGGAGTAACATTATGCAAAGAAAAAATGTATATGAAAAATAGCTGAAGGCATAATTAAACGTAGGGTCAGATTCACCTCCGGTCTAACTTCACTAGAGTACCAGGGGTTAATGTACAGGATTACATAAAAGGGTGTGTATAATTTGTCCTTTATAAAGGATTCTTCTTTTCTCAGTACAAAATTTCAGCATAAACAAAACATAGCTATGACAATAACTGAATATAAGCAGCATAACTGATAGTGTTAGATTTCATCAAAGGAATTTAGGTGACCTTTTATGGACACAACTTTGCACACTGTGTTTCACATTTGATCCTCCGCAGATTGACTGGTAATTGTGAAGTGCTTTTGTCTGTTATCTATCTAGTTTAAGGCCTTTCCTGCTCAGGCAAAACTCCCATTGGCTTTACTGGAGTGTTTTGCCTGAGTAGCAAGCACAGGATTGAGCCCTAAAATTATAAACTGGTCTCTTTGAAATAATGTTAAGTTAAAATTCAATTCTACTTAGAAATGCTTTAACTTAATGTAGAAATTGGGGGCATTCACATATGCCATATCCCTCCAGTTTCAATGTTAATATTAAAAAAACATTTATTTTTGCGATGGCTGTTTAAATAGCACAGGCTCTCAGGAAACTTCCCAATCAAATCAGAAATCTAGTTCCTTTCTATTAATATCTCTGTTTTTGACTGATTTGTTTAATTTTCCATCTTTTTGTTTGTTTATCCAGAGTATCATTTTACACTTCCAGAATGTAACATGATGGGAAAGATCAGCTATAAAAACTACATGGAATAAACAGTTACTAAGGAAAATGCACCTGGTGAGAGCTATCCTAAACAATGATTTCATAGTACAAGCCCTCTCCTGGGACACTGCTTTCATATCCTGTCCAGTAAATGCTTAGGTTTAAGATGGAACCAGGGCTGAAAGTTTGAGCTCAGTAGTTAAAGAAGCCATTTCTCATAATGGGAGGTCATAATGTGCTGCCCTCTGAATTCCAGTACTGAAATGGAAGGATCTGAAATTGTCCAAATAAATAAATGCAAGATGGAGTTCTTCTCATGTCATTGGCTGGAAATCTGCCAAGGAAGGAAGAACCTTAAATGTATTCTATTTTTATTCTGCATTTTATAGAATATGTAATACTAGTTTAATGCCTAATTTACTGGGGAATATAAAAACTGCTGGAAAGGTGACTGATCACATATATTGTAAGAAATAGCTGGCAAAAGAGCAGGCAGGCCTCTTAAATAACTTTTCTAAGGTGGCTCATTTATCCTGGGTCAAGGCAGTAATAAAATGTCGAACAGATTCTTTCTAATTTATGATGTACCCGCTGAAATGACTAAACCAACAGAAATCTAAGCCTGCCATCTTGCAATCAGGGCCAAATTCTGGTGTGCCATCTCATATTCTGAAGGATACGTCATTTGTCTCATGACTTGAGAGACTGCAAGGACTGGACTGTTTGCATCAGAGAGGAGATGAATAAGATAGGCCTTGAGAAAGATATTTAACATAATGAGTAACAGAAAGAGGCTAGACTGGACAGTTATCCTCCCTTTATTACAATACAGGAACTAGAAATATTCACCAAGATTGAAAGGGAGTAAATTTAAGACTGATAAAAGGAAATAGTAGTTTGCACATAACCCGTAGAACCCTTTGTCATAAGAAATCACTGAGGCCAAGAGCTTAATAGGATTCAAAAAATGATTAGATGCTTACAATTAGGAATGTAACAGTGTAGTCAATTAAATGATTTACCGAAAAGCAGGTGCTTATTGGTTAACGCTGTCAACTACACACAAACACCTTCCCACCATGGCTAAGTACATTTTTTAGCTGGGTGACTGATAGGGTGGCTCAGTCCCAGTTCATCCCAGGTCCCAGCATCAGCCCCCACAGTGACTCTGCATTGGATGCAATTTAAGAGCCGACACGTGGGCAGGCTAGCTTAGTCCTGGCTTGAGCCAGGACTTGGCAACTACTTCAGTGGGGGTAGTTGCCAGGACCCAGCTCAAGCTGGGACTGAGCCAGCCTGTCCATGCACCAGCTCTTAAAGTGCATTTAATGCAGAGGTACAGAAGTGGTAGTTGCTGGAGGAAGTGAGCAGGCCTGCCCACGCACTGGCTCTTTAAGTGCTTCTAGTGCAGAGCTGTAGCAAGGGTTGATGCTGGAACCCAGCATGAGCCAGGACTGAGTGGTAACAGTGCCAACCCTTATCGATTAATCGTGTAGTCAACAAAATTTTTGTCAACGACATGATTAACGAATTACACGCTTCTTAACATCCTTACTTATAGTCAGTAACAAGCCTATCCAGAGCCATAACAATTAAGCAATGGATTAACAATGTCTTTTTTTGTGGTCAAATTAGCATTTAATATCAACCTTGAAGTATGGCCAGGCATGCCTTTCCCAGTACTACTAAAACACCGGTATTTTCCACAAAATATCAATTTAAATATAGACTAAATAAACATAATTAGTAAACCAGTGAAACATGAGCAAAGACTGTGTAGTCAGACTGTTTAAAAGTCTGGCATTCCTTTAGATGAATTTCCTCCTGTTTAGCTTAAGTAGCTGAGTAATCAAAGGAAAGATCTTTCTAAAAGTTTCTACACTCTGATACTTCAATTGAATACCAAGAGAGATCCTGCTCAAATTCCCCAATCTTCTAATGACTCATCCAGAAAAATCTGGGACACCTTTGTGCATTTAAAGTTTATAAAAGCAAGAAAATATTCGGGGGGGCATGACAGGGCTTCACTCTCCACAGTGGCACTGCTTGCTGTTCATCTTGGGAATTTGCTCTGCAGGTCAGTATGCCCTGCATACTATAGACATACACAATCCATGGGTCCGGATTTAATGCATTTGAGGGTACTGAGGGAGTTGCCAAATGTCATTGCAGAGCCTTTGGCCATTATCTTTGAAAACTCGTGGAGATCGGGAGAGATCCTGGATGACTGGAAAAAAGCAAATGTAGTGCCCATCTTTTAAAAAAAGGGAAGGAGGACAATCCAGGGAACTACAGACCAGTCAGCGTTACATCAGTCCCCGGAAAAATCATGGAGGGGATCCTCAAGGAATCCATTTTGGAGCACTTGGAAGAGGGGAAAGTAATCAGGAATAGTCAACATGGATTCACCAAGGGCAAGTCATGCCTGACCAATCTGATTAGCTTCTATGATGAGATAACTGGCTCTGTGGATATGGGAAAGTCAATGGATGTGATATACCTTGACTTTAGCAAAGCTTTTGATCCAGTCTCCCACAATATTCTTGCCAGCAAGTTAAGGAAGTATGGACTGGATAAATGGACTGTAAGATGGATAGAAAGCTGGCTAGACTGTCAGGCCCAATGGGTAGGGATTAATGGCTCAATGTCAGGTTGGTGGTCGGTTTTGAGCAGAGTGCCCCCAGGATTGGTTCTAGGGCTGGTTTTGTTTAACATCTTTATTAATGACCTGGATGAGGAGGTGGATTGCACACTCAGCAAGTTTGCGGATGACACTAAGCTAGAGGGGAGAGGTAGATATTCTGGAGGGCAGGGATAGGGTCCAGAGTGACCTAGACAGATTAGAGGATTGGGCCAGAAGAAATCTGATGAGGTTCAACAAGGACAAGTGTAGCGTCCTGTACTTGGGACGGAAGAATCCCAAGCATTGTTACAGGCTGGGGGCCGAATGGCTAAGTAGCAGTTCTGCAGAAAAGGACCTGGAGATTACAGTGGATAAGAAGTTGGGTATGAGTCAACAGTGTGCCCTTGTAGCCAAGAAGGCAAATGGCATATTAGGGTGCATTAGGAGGAGCATTGCCAACAGATCTAGAGAAGTGATTATTCCCCTTTATTCGGCTCTGGTGAGGCTACATCTGGAGTATTGTGTCCAGTTCTGGGCCCCCCACTATAGAAAGGATGTGGACGCATTGGAGAGGGTCCAGCAGAGGGCAACCAAAATGATTAGGGGGTTGGAGCGCATGACATATGAGGAGAGGCTGAGGGATTTGGGTTTGTTTAGTCTGCAGAAGAGAAGAGTGAGGGGGATTTGATAGCAGCCTTCAACTTCCTGAAGGGAGGTTCCAAAGAGGATGGAGAGAGGCTGTTCTCAGTAGTGACAGATGGCAGAACAAGGAGCAATGGTCTCAAGTTAGTGGGGGAGGTCTAGGTTGGATATTAGGAAAAACTATTTCACTAGGAGGGTGATGAAGTACTGGAATGGGTTACCTTGGGAGGTGGTGGAATCTCAGTCCCTAGAGGTTTTTAAGTCTCGGCCTGACAAAGCCCTGGCTGGGTTGATTTACTTGGGATTGGGCCTGCTTTGGGCAGGGGGCTAGACTTGATGACCTCCTGAGGTCTCTTCCAGCTCTATGGTTCTATGATTCTATGCCCTCTCCTAATGGCACCTCGCTTGCTGCTCAGATGCATACCACTCCAAGGAATGCCACATCCTCTGGCCATGTCACCTTTGGGGGGATCTGTTTCAACTGTGCAGGCATTTCCCCAGTGGCAAGTGGCGGGGGAGAGGAGGAGGCGGAAATCTGGGCCTGTCAATTGCTCCAGGTCCTAGCCCAGGGACCATCTGAATCAGTCACCTATTGTGTTCCACTGCCTTGACTGCATTACCCTGGGACACTCCACATAGCCACAGCACACTGCTCGGTCCCAATAGTTTATTCCAAGCACCTTTTCTACTTCTCATGTACTTGCCTACACTACTCTGTCCAAGGTGCTACAGTGTTGCAACCTACTCAGGGCACCGTTATCTCCCCTTGAGCTCCCAGCAGTCACTTACTCTGGCTGTGCAGGTCCTTTTGTGTGAACCTGCTGGGCCATGATTGGCTGCTCCTTGTAGCCTCTCTCTTATTGGCTGCTTCCCACACACCCTTCCTAGAGATCAAGTAACCTTGTGCATGCCAGTATGAGGCGGACACCACAACATGGGGTGGGGGGGGGGGATCATAAAAAAGTGAAATGGAGATCAATCCAAATTTCTGTGAATCTCACCTGTGACTCCTAAGGCCACCGTAAATGGCGTCTGCATGTTATACTGCCATTCTCTTATTGGTTAGTTTGTTTGTCTGTTGTATATTATCTCAGACTTAGTTTGTAAGTTGTTTGGGCATAAGCTGTTTTTGAGTTATCTGTTAGGATAGTGCCCCAGGGTCCTGATTACTGATTGTGATCCTTAGGTGCTGCTTGAATAGAAATAATTCATAAAAATTAATTTAAATACATGTAAGACAGTTGTTCAATTGGGTTCTGTTCCTCCTCTCTCAGGGTCTGATCCTCTCACACACACTGAATGCCTTTGATAACAGAGGGTATGTCTACACTACAAAGTTAATTTGAACTAACAGCCGTTAGTTCGAATTAACTTTAATAGCGTCTATACATACAAACCGCTAGTTCGAACTTAATTTGAACTAGCGGAGCACTTAATTCGAACTAGGTAAACCTCATTCTACGAGGACTAACGCCTAGTTCAAATTAAGTAGTTCGAATTAAGGGCTGTGTAGCCACTTAATTCGAACTAGTTGGAGGCTAGCCCTTCCCAGCTTGCCCTAGTGGCCGCTCTGGGCCAAACCAGGGAAACTTTTCTGCCCCCCTCCCGGCCCCGGAGCCCTTAAAGGGGCATGGTCTGGCTACAGTGCTTGTGCCAGTTGCAAGCCTGCCAGCACCCAACCAGCAGACCCTGCACCTGGCACGGCATGAGCCAGCCACCCGCTGCCACCCAGCCCTCCGCCTCTTCCCAGGACCAGGCTGGCGGCTTCCAGGAGCCTGCCCGGGGCCGCAATAGGCGGGCACCCGCCTGGTCTAGTGCGGAGATCGTGGACCTCATCGAGGTCTGGGGGGAGGCCTCCAACGTCCACGATCTCCACACTAGCCACAGGAACGCAACCGTCAACAGCCGCATGGCTGCCAGCCTGGCCACCAGAGGCCACATGTGAACCCAGGACCAGGTTTGCGTGAAAATCAAGATGGTCCAGTGAGACCCCCGACCCTGAGCCCTGAGCTTAGAACATAAGAACGGCCATACTGGGTCAGACCAAAGGTCCATCTAACCCAGTAGCCTGTCTGCCGGCAGCGGCCAGCACCAAGTACCCCGGAGGGGATGGACCGAAGACAATGACCAAGCGATGTCTCGTGCTGTCCATCTCCAGCCTTCCACAAACAGAGGCCAGGGACATCGTTCCTACCCCTTGGCTAATAGCACTCCATGGACCCAACCTCCATGAATTTATCTAACTTCTCTTTAAGCTCTGTTATAGTTCTAGCCTTCACAGCCTCCTGTGGCATGGAGTTCCACAGATTGACTATGTGCTGTGTGAAGAAGAACTTTCCCTTATTAGTTTTAAACCTGCTGCCCATTAATTTCATTTGGTGTCCTCTAGTCCTTCTATTGAAGAACTAATGAAGAACTTTTCTTTATTCACCCTCTCCACACCACTCATGCTTTTATAGATCTCTATCATATCCCCCCTCAGTCTCCTCTTTTCTAAGCTGAAAAGTCCCAGTCTCTTTAGCCTCTCTTCATATGGGACCTGTTCCAAACCCCTAATCATTGTAGTTGCCCTTTTCTGAACCCTTTCCAAGGCCAAAATATCTTTTTTGAGGTGAGGAGACCACATCTGTACACAGTACTGAAGATATGGCGTACCATAGTTTTATACTTTCCCTCCTCCTTCTTCCCCTGGCTTCCCCCTTCCAGCTCCCTCCTCCCAGGTTTCCACCTCCCCTCTCCCACCCTCTCTCTTCCCCTCTCCCACCTCCTTTTCCCAGTCTCCCCAGAGGTTAATCCCCCCTCCCCCAGTTTTGTTAAATAAAGAGAGTTTCTATTTTTGAACACGTGTCCTTTATTTTTTACATCAGGAAGGGGGGGCTGGGGAGGGGTAAGTGGAAGGAGGTGAGGGAGGAATGGGGCACGAGCCCCCGATGGGGAGGACTGGGGTGGCTCTGCGGGCTCCTCGGGATGGAAGCCCTCTTGCAGGGCCTCCTGGATCCTGACAGCCCCCCGATTGACACCCCTGGATGGCAGCTTGCGGCAAGTGCAGCCGGGCTGATGGCTGAGTGCTGTGATGTGCTGAGTGTGGGCACTCAGGGCACTCCAAGACAGGACTGCTTTGCTGTCCCTCATTGAGGTAGACAAGCAAGTGGGGAACCCTGAGAACTGTCTGTCCGGGGTGGGGGTTGGGTCCCTTTAAGCACACCCTCGGCTAGCCTGAGGCAGCAGCTCCATGCTCTAAGTCCTAACCTGATGCCCTGCCGGCACTGGTTCAGGCCAGCCCTAACTTTGGTTCAGGGTCCACTCAATGTGGACATGCTAGTTCGAATTAGTTTTTAGGTCTAGATGCACTAATTTGAATTAGCTTAGTTCGAACTAAGTTAGTTCGAATTAGTGCTGTAGTGTAGACATACCCAGAGTGTGCAGCCTCAACTCTCATTGAACACAACTGGACAGTGCTGTGAGAATGTGTACTGTTCCTTTAAATCTACTGGTGGAAAAAGGAAGAATGTAGCTGGATCAGCTCATAGGCAGAAGAATCATAGTAAATCAAAGCAACAGAGGAGTTGCTTTTTTTCCTAATTCTAAAACCATTCCTTGTTTGGAGTTTGAATAAATTGACCCTGTCTGTGATTCTTTGTGTCCATACAAAGCATATATAACATTTACAAGCACAATTGCCAGCAAACCATCAAGGCCAAATCCAGTGTGCTATCTTTACAAAAAAAAAAAATCCAGGTTTTTATGGTGTTAAATTGCAGAATATTCTGTTTTACATTATCCTGGCAATCAAATCTGAGCGATCATGGAAAATGTTGCCAAGATCATTGTTTCAAAACTTCTTTTAAATTCAAGAGCAGCTCACATTTTCTAAGCAGTCTTTAGTTTCCTGCATAAATATAATCATGAGGAATGTTAGATATAGTGTAATTGAATAGTTGTGTAACCGCATGAAATTGTATCGGTTACATGACTATTCAATAGTCCCTGGGGGCGGGGCAATAGCCAGCCCCTCTCCTGGGGAGCCTGGATGGCAGCAGCCTCTGTCTGTGGGGGTCAGAGCTCTGTCCACCACAGACAGAGGCTGCTTTGCGGCAGAATCTCACACCCCCTCTCACCCTTCCCCTGCAGCAGCCTCTGTAGGAGGCAGCAAGGGGGGGCAGGCAGGTCCCTAGAGCCAGCACATGCGGAAAGCCAAAAGCTGGTTCCCCATGCATATGCGCTCCAGCCTACCCCCTTCACTCTCCACACTGCTACCTCTCTGAGGGTATGTCTACACTACCATCCTAGTTGGAACTAGGGTGGTTAATGTAGGCATTCGAAGTTGCAAATGAAGCCCGGGATTTAAATATCCCGGGCTTCATTTGCATCTTGCCGGGCGGGCACCATTTTTAAATCCCCTTAGGTCGAACTCCGTGCCTGCGGCTACACGTGGCACGGAGTAGGTAGTTCGAATTAGGATCTCTAATTCGAACTACCGGTACACCTCGTTCCACGAGGAGTAACGGTAGTTCAAATTAGAGATCCTAATTTGAACTACCTACTCCGTGCTGCGTGTAGCCGCGGGCACGGAGTTCGACCTAAGGGGATTTAAAAATGGCGCCCGCCCGGCAAGATGCAAATGAAGCCCAGGATATTTAAATCCCGGGCTTCATTTGCAACTACGAATGCCTACATTAACCACCCTAGTTCGAACTAGGGTGGTAGTGTAGACATACCCTATCAGATACAGAGGCAGCAAGGGAGCGGGGGGGAGTGTGCGTAGTTGATAAAATTAACCAATAAGCCTTGGCTACACATGGACTACACATTGACATCCCTAATAATCACACAAAAAGACATGAACATATTAACATCTGTAACAATATTTATTTAAAATTTAGTATTTATATCTAAATAAATATTACCAGAGTTCCCATTTATTCGCTTTAAATACTAAAGAACACTTTGGAGTAAGTGTTTTAATGTGTTTAATATTTGTCCAAGAAACAAGCAGACAGGAGAGAGTCAGTAAATGTTTATGCATTTCAGAAATACCTTCTGCTTCACATATTAGGTACTCAGATTGCGAAAGTACATAGCAACAAATGATATTAAAAAACAATCATATATTTTGCTTTCAAATGACTCTATTATATGAAAGCACAAATTCTAAATGAAATTTTTCAGTATATGGGGCTTCTAATAGATAAACATCTTGAGGCAAAATGAAATAGATTTAAACAAAATATTAAATACAGGGGGTGAAATCCTGGTTCCATTGAAGTCAATGGAATTTTTACTGTTTACATCAGTGGAGATGGATTTCACCCAAGAAATTCACAGGAATCATTTATTGGGTAGGAATAGAAAGTGAAGCCCCATCTTGCATCAAGAACCATATGGGCAGACTTCCACACTTATTTACAGTTCCATTATTTCAAAAGGTCTTCAACCGTGTAAATCCAAAGAATTAGAATCTTGATTGTAAAACCGTGGATTTATGAATGGGAGACCAAAGTATTTTATGTAACATTTTAAAAAATTATGCCAAGTAATTTAATTTTTATTTTTAATACAATTACCCATATTTTATTTTATCCAGATTATTTTCATTATTAATGTATTGATTATCACAGGCCCTTTGGCATTCTAACTTATAAAAGCACTTTTATGAAAAATATTGTCTCATTGTGAAAGACAGCAAAACATCTTGGGTGCACTAATTTATTTTTGTTTGGAAAAATATTGCACTGTAGTTTATGAGGCCCCTCCTTCTGCAACAATCTTCCTGGGAACATAACATGCTGAATTGAAGGAGACATCTTTGTTTATGTCATCCCAGTAAAAAGAATTTAAAATCCCAAACACACCACCAATTAGCATTTCTTTTAAAAATAATTTTCAGTTACAGAGATTAGTTTTAAGAAATGAAATCCCTTCATATTGAAATGCTGAAAGTAAATTAAAATTGAAAATCTAGTCTGGGGGTTAGCAGGTCAAGAGTATTTGATAATCCAGTGAGGGGGAGATATACATTCTGGAAAGTGCATTTTAGCAATACCAGATGCTGAATTTATGGTATGTTCCTAAGAGGGGATGACTCACTTTCAAAGTGTCTGGAAATATCAGTGCACATCTTCTAGATTTCTTTCTTTCTCTAAACATTTTATTAAGGTTAAGTTACAATAAAATGTTAATGTACTACATGGCACATTAATTAATCAGGATCAGGTTTAATATTCAGAGACCCTGGCTAATGATTCTGGTTTGCCAGCTGGGGAGCCCTCCACCTCTGAGTATGGTAGAAAGAGTCACCAAATTTCTAAATTCCTGTATTTTTTATTGATGTTTCTTTCTTTCTTTCTTTCTTTGTAAACTCTGGGTTTATTGATATCAACAGGACTGCTGCAGAATTAAATACAGCAATCCTTGGCCCATGAAACACAAGCTATTTGTGGAAAGGGTTCTCTCTTCCACAGACCTGTCCTTTAAAGTTTGAATTGTAATATTACTTGCACTTGGCCTCATTTTCAGGTGTTTAGGAAAAATTAAATGGTACAGAAGTGAATGTAAACAAATACAATGGTTCAAATAGTACAGAGATGTACTTCAGTTAAAAGGGGCTACATAGAGTGTATATCCAAGCAGAATTTGTCCCTTTTATTGTTCAGTCACACACCTTGACTTCTTTATGTTAAATTAATCTCTATATAGAAGGACAGCACAAGTCGTATGCACCACTTACGTATCACATCCCCCTCAAAGTAGGGCTTAAGCGGAACAGAAATGGTACATACGCCTTATGTTGGGTTCTGTATTGGACTAACGCTCACCCTTGCTTGTATGTTGTATTCCTTTTGCCCACTATTCATCTTGTTTCTTTCTCTGTGGTTTTGAGATTCTAAGCCCTTTGGACCAGGGATTGTGCCTTTGTGTAAGACTGCAGGGTGGACTGGCACGGGAGCCTGACACTGAATGTGGTGGGTCTCTGGATATTTCTGCAATATAAATAACACAACAAATCTGTCAGAAATGGAAACAACTTCTGTTTTCTTGGGCCTCTTTCATTGTGGTGACTCAAGTAGATTATTATCTAAGTTTTAAAAAAATAGCCATTTGATGGGACTGTCCTCCATGAAATTAGCTATTAGCCAAAATGCTCAGAGAGGCAATCCCATGCTCTGGGTGTCCAGATTCTAGCAAGGAATGATAGGGGTTGGATCACTTGACAATTGCCCTTTGAAGCATCTGGAATTGGCCACTACTAGAATATAGGCTAGTGGGCTAGAAGGATCATAAGCCTGAGCTAGCATGGCCATTATTGTTGTCTTTCTTGACCATTGTGCTTAATATTTTCAAGCAATGCAGAACACTTATAGCCATTTTAAAGTAGAATCATTTCCTTCCTCTTCCTTTAGCTCAGGGGTCGGCAACCCCCGGCACACATGGCACACATGCCTCAGCCACACAGCTGTAAGCTGGAGCCAGGTTTGGCTTCCTGCATGGAGGTGGGGTGAAGGAAGATGCGGGGGTAGGATGGGAGGGGGCAGGGGTTGTACTGAGGGGCATGGTGCGATGCAGGGGATCAGGTTGGGGAGCATTATGGGGCTGAGGGGAGGGAGGCTGGAGGAGAGGGAAGATGTGAGGTGGATACAATTTTACTTTGCAGAAGCTGCACTTTCCCTTACTCCCCACTTCTTTGCCTCCCTCCCCAGCTAGCTATTTGGCTGCATTCTCACCCTCTCACCTTTTCTGCATTACTCCCCCAACTTCCTCCTGCCCCCAAACTCCCTCTTGTGTCCCCACTCCACACCCTCTCCTGCCACCAAACTCCCTTCCAGACCCTGCCCTCCTCACTCCATTCTGCACTCCACCTCCCACCCAGATCCTGCATCCCTATCCCACTTGCTGGCAGACCTATCCTGCACATTGAACCCCTCATTTTTGTCCCCACCTTAGAGACTAAGGGGTCCACAAAATCCACTAACTCTGGAACCCCAGAAAAGTAAATCTGGCCTATGGAAAGCCCTGAACGTCAGTCCTCCCTGTCCCTTCCCTTCACCCTGTGGGGGCTGCAGTACCCGAAGAGTGAAGTGTCTCAGTTAAGGGCCACATCAGTGAGGGTTGGGGGTTTGGGGAGGAGTTTTTTTGCTTTCACTTGTGTGGTCCCCAACTGATTTTTCTGTGGGTCAGTGACCCCTGACCAAAAATACCTGATCCACCCCTGCCACAAATAAAGAAAACATTGAAATCTTTTGTGTTGGACAGAATATTTACTTTATTTAAAATGAAGTTTGATAAACTAACATGTGAAAGTTAAAACGCTTAATCTGTTTAATAATTTAAACCATTCCCCCCTAGCTGCAGCACTAGCAAAATGATCTACTGAAACGTCTGCATTGAGCCAAGTGGTCCATGGGCATGTGATGGAGAGAGCCCCTCCAGGAGAGCGGCATGGCCCAGGGCAAGTTAAATCTTGGCAGGCCACTCTGGAAAGGTTTCTGGCCCCTGCTTTGGCTGGTTAAGAGCACCTGCCTCCTAACAAATCTGGGTTGAAATCCACCGCTAGGTTGCGCTGTTGGACAATATATGATAGGGCTAATTTCCCCCTCCTAATTCCTTTGTGAGGAAAATACGTAAAGAGGGAGGGGAAAACCTCCAATCCTCGAGCGAGCGAGAGAAATACAGTCAGTCCCTAGCTGAGTATAGTCCATGGCCACAGCGGGGCTGGGAGTGTGGCGCTCCTGTTCTTAGCTCGGGGCAGAAAGGCAAGCAGCTGGGAATGGACCAGCCAGGTGTCCTGTCTCGGCCGCCCCGTGCCAGGGCTACCCCCGCGGGTGTGGGGCGATGTGGGGGAGCGGGTGCAGGCTGGGAGAGACTCAGGAGGCGAGCCAAGCGAAGGCTGAGACAGCTGGCTTTTTGGTGTGTGTGCCTAATTCGCAAACACCGGCTGAGGAGACCTTGGCGCGCTGCCGCGATCAGGGGTCCCCCCTCTCCTCTGAAGCGGGGGGGAGCCTCCCGTAACACACGTTCGCGATTTCCTGCGCACGTGGTGGCGACTGGCGTCCAAAGGCTCACTCCTGAAAGGCTTTGTAGCCACGCCGAGCACCACCGAGCGTAGCCCAGCCAGCCACATCAACCCCCAGGCGCGGCTGGGAGCGCCCGCGCTCAGAACGCGGCTGTGCAGTGAGAGCAGCAGGCGGGCAGCCGCTCCGCCCCTGCGCTTTAGAGGCTGTAAAACAGCCAAGACACGAAATCACCTTCGTTTACGTGCCCCGCAGTTCTACCTTTCAAAGAGGGCGGGGGCAGGGCCCGGGGAGCGGGGGGGATCCTTAGTGTTTGGCCGGCTGCCTTGCACGGGTGAGCGCAGGTCTGAGTCAGGCAGCTTTTGGGGCGGAGCACGGCGGGAGCGCTGGGTCAGTGTCTGCAAATGCACATAGGTATGTGCTGGAGCGTGCCCGGGCGTCTGGCTTAGGCAGGATCGTGTCTAGGGCTTGGGAGCGTCCAGGTTGGAACTATCTGCTTGTGGCTGGGTGGCTCCCGGAGGTGTGAGAGCATCGGGGTCACACTGTGTCGCTACGTTTTCTCTGCATAGCTTTTGCCTGGTTAGCTCCGGGTATAGATGGGAGAGGTGTGTGCTTGCATGGAAGAGAGAGAGAGAGAGAGAGAGAGAGAGAGAGTATTTCTATTTATCTTATCCTGCCACCAGCTGATCAAACTGAATACATCCGGATATTTTAATTACAATCATCCAGAGCCCGGTTTCGAACTATGTTTTGGTTTCTACACGAAGGAAACAGTTCCGCAAAGTGCCCGATAAAGAAATCATGTTTATTTCAGGGAGATTCAACGATAAAATTATCTATCGATCTACAGTTGGCAGACACAGTTAGCGATGGGTTGGCCCAGGTCCAAATCTCTTGTCCCCTGCTGTCTGTCGCCCCACTTCTAGAGATTCCCCTACATCGCCCCCTCATTTGGGGCTAGCGGCAGATAGGTTGGCTAATAAGGGAAGGGGTCGAAAGCGGAGGGAGTAGATGGGTGGTGGTGGTGGTGGGAAATGGGGCAATTGGATTGGAAAGATTATCCTTTCATTTAGGTTCAATTCGTTTTTTCCTCATTCTGTTCCTCCCCAACAATGGACCCTCCATTTCCCCTTTTCACCTAGTTAGATTGTCAGCTCCAGCCTCTGGTGCATTTTGTGCTCACAACAATAAATCTCTGCTGTACGGGTGACTATTCCAGCACACATGCTGGTAGCCAGACAGCTTCTTCAAAGGGTTTCACCTCCTCTTCCTTGGCACGCTTCGAGTTTGACTTTCCTTTGATCGGGCTGATAACCTAGAGCGCTCTCCCGACGCGCCCAGCTGCCTTTTGTCAAGCCCGAAGGGCACGTACTTTCATTGTGTTTGAAGGGCAGATAATTGCGACAACCCTCATTAGCGCGACGCATTGTACTCAAACCAATTTTTTCCCTTCTGCAAATGGTTTCAATCACTGACTATCTTTAAAAAAGGGGGGAAAGGACACCCTTGAAATAGACAGACAGCTGGTTACTGGAAACCTATCATATTTCAGTCTGGCCCTGCGAAGGGCCGCGACCCTCCCCCCACTCCGGCCGCTCAGAAGCGGGGTCCCCCCCCCCACCTAACGCGGTTCCATTAAGGTTATTTGGGTTTTTTTTCTTTTTTGGTCCCTTCTCATTGTTCCCCAGTTTGAAAAATTGTCTTTGCCTCCGCCAGGGAAACCTGATCCGGCTGCAGCTTGGCTCCCAAGCGGAGGAGACAGAGATCCGTCTGGCCTTGGCAAGCCGGCCCTTGCCCCTTCCCCCGCCAGGGCACTGCTGCGCGGCGCTCGCCCTGCTCATGCCTTAGGAATGTTGCGAAGTATGCGCAAGTTTCCAGCAGTAGCTCCCCTTTCTTGCTGGAGGAGAGAGGCGCGCATATATCATCCGGTGGCAGCCGTCCACCTTCCCTGCCGTTTCGTAACCGCTTACGAGAGTAAATTGCGAGTTGGGAACAGCCCTCTCTTAAGGAGCAGATTGGGGAGAGGCTCGTCCCACTCGGAGAAGGCAAGTCTTCCCTGGCGCACCCCTCACGTCGGGAGCTACAGCAAGCAGGCGTCTCCTCCGCTCTCGGTCATTGCCGCTGCTTCTGCTCCTCCTCCTGCGCTCCGGCTACTTGCTGTTCCCTGCACAAGGTGCCCCGGAGCTCCTCTCTCTCCTCCTCCCTTCCTCCTTTCTCCAGGTCCTACCGCTGGGGCTGCAGGCGCCGCCGCAGGAGCTGGCCCCACCACCGATCTCGCTACCAGGCAGCGGCCACTAAAAGGTCTGTGCGCGCAGAGGAGAGGGAATCCCCTTCCCTTCTCTCTTCGGGTTCCTGTTGCCTTTCCGTGCCGTTCACACGCGCGCGCGTCGGATTGATGCACTGACAGCTAATGGCACAGGACCGAAGAGGGACTTAGAACGGGAGCTTGTGGTGTGTCTGTGTGGTGTGTGCGTGTGTTTTACAACCTAGGAGTCGGACTTAGAAATGAAATTGAAGTCAGAGGGACCGGGCGAGGAGGCGATCGATGACTGACGGACCGGGGAGCCTTCTCGCCTGTGGTTACCGGAGTTGCGAATGCCTCTGCAAGAGGAAACACCTATCACTGGTAGCGAATTGAAGCCGGTTCTGCGGCGGAGCTGCGGTTTCCTTTAGCCCGCGGGAAACCGTGGCAAAATGTTCGTGGCAAAATGTCCCGCACGGAACACACGATATTCGCTGTTTGGGTGAGCTGTACAGAACAGTGAAGATTTTGTAGCAACGCATTAAATAGTGTATTGGAGGTGCCGCGCTGCGATCTACGTACTTTAGCTAGACAGCTGCCCATTTAAAAAATGTTGGACAGCCTCGCTGGTGGTTGCGTCTAACACGAAACTAGCTTCTAATTGTAAAGCGGGTTGAAATCAGATCGGTTCAAGGTACTAAAAAGGCTGTTCTGGGTAGCTTTGATGACCGTATTAACGACCTGTTAGAGATGCCTTCATCTGGCGGAACTCGCGCTCTCCCCTCGTGTGTGCAGCTCCTTATAAATAGCGTATCCTTGTTTCCAGTCTTGAACGATTTGAGAGCTATTTGTGTGGGAAAGTGACAAAAGGTGCTGGTTGCACTGGCTTGGAATGACTTGTTGCTAGTCTGAGAGGGGAGTTGGTCTAAGGCTGAGATCAGACTGATATCGGTGCGAGGCAGCACTTGAAATTATGGTCTGAGATCAAAACTAAGCGTTCGGTTCAGAGACGCTCTGCTTCTATTTCAGCAGAGAGCGAGAGAAGCATTCCTCCGTCACGTAAAGGCGGGTCAAGGCTTTTATGTTTGAAAGCAGAAAGTTGAATGAAGTGTTGCTAGGCAATCAAATAAACGTTCTGGCAAAAAATAATTATTATTTTTTGGGGGGGAAAAACCTACCAGGAATGCCAGTCTGGCGGCGGCAGCAAAGCACATGCTCTTAGAGATCTGGCTGAAATGGTTCGGTTTTTCTCCTGCTCAAAAGATGGCACTCTAAGCCCAGACAAAACTTCTCGGACAAAAGCCCTTTTAACGTTTAAAGGCTTTTAAGACCTTTACCAAATGCTCGTTAGCGGATGTGCTGCAAAAACTGTCCTTCCCCACGCCACCCAGTGGAATGCTTTTGAAGTTATCAATGTACTTTAATCAGTCTTAGGTCAGTGCAGAGAACTCAAATTTTAAGCATGATTATGCCTAGTTCCACATATAGGAGTTGGACTCTGAACCTGGCTTTCGTTCTCTACTTTCTCCCAGTTCCAAGTAATTTTTTGCCGTGTCAGGCAATTAAGAAAAGCAATTTAATGTGTGGCAACATCGTATACTTTTAAGTTCAGTGCCAGTAGCTGGGAAGGTAGTGTTGGATCTTGCCAGCATCTTATATGAACGAAATGTCTTGTCTTTGGTTCTCTAAGTAGCACAGAACTATTTTTCCTCCGAGCTCTTCCTATGGGCTATCAGCCTAATGATTTATGCTTTTTCTTTCTTTACTTTTGCTCCTGGCACCATTGCTTAATTGTTTGTGGATTTCTCTCTCATGTGAACTTAGTCTGGTTTCTGAAGCATTTGTTCCTAACAAACGCACATAACCCCTCCATTTATATAAATTTCTGTGTGGTGTGTAGTTCCCCGCAGGGAGAATAAGGGCCTAATATTTCAGTTATTATTCAACTCCTATTCACTCCTAGTGTGTGTTTTTTTGGCTTTAGTAGTGATGGTTGGTTCTGGCCCTAAGCATGTAGCCCTGAGCAAACACGGTTATACATGTACAGCTGCTTGTAATTACTGATGACTAAAATCTTTCTAATTCCCATATATGCGTCTAGACTATCTGCAGCGATGGCATGGCTCTTTCTCTTGTCTTCTCTCAAGCATTGTAAAGCTATTTCCCTGCCGACTGTGTAAATGAATTATCAGATGTGAAAACATCAGGGTTTAGGCAGTCGTGTCGGGTTTCTCTTGTGTGTTACATACATTTCAGACCTTAAAGACTTACATATTTGTAGGCAGAACAAAAAAGTTTCATTACAATTTCCAAACTACCTTGAGACCATTAAAATACTGTTAACTAAGTGCTTCAGCAGTTATGAAACAGGAGCTGAGTAAAATCTCCAGCTGAAAGAGACATTTAGTTGATTCGAGGCAAAAAAAAAAAAAAAAAGACTGAATTAACCACCATCACACTAAAGGATGAAGTCACGGAGCTCAATCTGGATTTTGCATATATAGGAGCAGGAATCTTTTCGCCACTTCCGTGCTCAAATGAATTCGAATTTAATACCAAGACTGAGCGTTTGTCTGATTACCATGATTAGAAGGGCTCAGTAACAAAAGGCACATTATTGTGAGGCTAGACTCTCAAGCTAGTAATGCAAATTTGTCAATTTTGGATGGCTTCCAAGTCTAGCGGCTGTAACCTGGTTCCGAGGGTGGGAGCTGGGGATAAGGGGGTTAGGGAACACACTGGTCTTTTTATGTTCCCACATCCCCTAATCCGTGCTTCTCCTTTCTCTCTCTTTTTAATCACCACAGATCCATTCATGTTGTTGTGATCCCAAAGGGCAGAAATGAAGATCAGGCTGTCTTCAGCAATTGTTGCGCTATGCGCAGCTCTCCTCCTGTCTTCGATAGAGGCGGAAGGTAAATCATTCCCTCCCAGGCTCCTTGCAGTGATGGTGCAGAATTAAAACAAACACCCCTTCCCTCCAAACTTTCTCGCTCTCCAGTCTCAGTGCAATTACTCCACTTACTCTCCTCTCTCTCCTTCAGAGAAACACCTCTTCTTCCTTGTCCCTCTGGTCCAGCTCCTCTGTGTTTTGTTAGTTTCAGTTAGCAGATCATCTCCTTTTCTCTGTCTCTCTCTCTGGTGTGCTGTCCACACTGACTGCCCTGCAGCCTTGGGAAAGCCAGGGCTAGGCTGGGAGTGCCGCTGTGCTCGCCCTGCCCCCCAGGCTGAGTGCACAAGGCTCAGGGAGAAGGCTCCTGTGCAAACACGAAAGCTCCGATTAAAGCGGAGGAGCCCCGGAGCGCTGGCACACGCCCTCCTGCCTGGTACTTACTCTGCTTTGTAAGTCAGAACTGTCTCAGAAGCTCTTGCCAATAAACTACTCCAACAGCGCGTGGCTCTCCGCGTCTGTGTGTTGCGAGCGCGAGCGGCTCTTCCCCACGAGCCACAAAGGAGCTCGGTCGGGGCTGGGAAGGGCATTCGCTGCCTGCTGCCTCCGGCAGCTCTCGAGGGAGGGGGAAGCCCAGCGTCCTCCGCTCCGAGCAGGGACACCTCCGTGCGCCGCTCCCTCCTCCACCGGGCGCGGCTTCCAGCCAGCTGCCGGGCTGCTGAGCTCCGCCGAACGCCGGGGAGCCCCGGACTCCTGCCTCCTCTAGCTGCCGCAAGGCTGCCCCCGGCACGCTCTGCACAGCCCGGGACACGCCCGAGACCCCTCGGGGACAACCCACGCGGCTCGCTGGGATTCCCGCTGCCCTCCCCCGCCCCTGGGTTGGGCACGGAGCCCCGGTCCCCGCGCAGGGCCCAAGAGGGGCAGCCGGCTGGGCCTAGCTGCAGGGCCCTGCTCTCCCTGCAGGGCGGCCACGTGCCGGGGGAGGAGGATATGGCGCCGTTTTCCCCACCCGGGGCTTGGGCCCCGGGCCCCGGGCCACATCTCGCAGGCGAGGCCGGTCCCACGCGGCTCAAGGCTTCTCCTGCCTCCAGCAGAAGGAATGAAGAAAGGAGGGGAGCCCCCACCTCAGCCTGGGCAGCGCTACCCAATCAGTGCCGCTTAAATGACCCTGCCACGCAGGAAACATTTGCCTCGCTGCTGGCCAAGTAGGAGGGGGACGGTCTTTAGGTGTCTGGTGAGCTGGTGGTTGCTTGTTAATTGTTCCAGGGAATGCTACCACTAAGGACAGGCGACTCAAACTAACTCCCCTAATCTGCCATAGCTGGCTCTCAGGCCAGAGACCCTATCTGGGTAATCGTCTGAACCCAAACTATCCTCCAAACTTTTGGAAATGTTCAGATCCCAGGTATGGAGCTAGAGTTGCCAACTCTGACTGAAGCTATTCCAGCAGATTTTCCCCCAAACATGACTTAATGTCATTTTCTTAAAATATCCTTTTTAAATCTCCCAGATTGCTTTCAGTAGTCACCAGGAGATCAATGCCAATTCCAAGAGATTACAGGCCAAGCCTGGAGGATTGGCAGCTCTATGCTGAGCTCAGGGCTGTTCCCTGGTTCTGTAAGGGGCCGAATCACAGCCATAGATTTAAACACGGGTTACAAAGCTCCTATCTGTATCTGAACTCTGGGGGTTTGTCCCATTGCTAATAAAAAAAAAAACAACCCTCCCCCCAACCTGATTGAAACCCTAACGTAATTTGCCCTCCAGTAGCAGCAGGATCCATTTTGATCAATTTTATGGTCGTAAGGTTTTAAAACTTGAATTTCACAATTTCAGATATTTAAATGTGAAATTTCACAGTGTTGTAACTGCCGGGATCCTGACCCAACTCTGAATGCAGAAGCACAGAACTAAGGGAGGCAGGCCTGTGGGGGCAGGTGGGGGGAGTGTGTGTTAAGTGCACCGGGCCCTTTAAATTGCTGTCAGAGCACTGCGCCGTGCACTCCGGGACACTTTGGCTACGTCTACACTATAAGGTTTTTGCGCATGAAAATCTGCAGTCAATCGACAGAACTGAGGGCTTTTTGCACTGTAGGTATACTTCCTACAAGGTGCACTACAGCTCTTGCACAAAAAGGCATGTGTGGACACTCCGCAGGGTTTTCTTGTGCAAAAAGAGCTATCTGAAAAAACACAGGTGCTCTGATGGCCATTCTGTGGATGGCCATCAGAGGTTTCTTGCGCAAGAGTGTCTATGCAGCGTGGACGCTCTCTTGCACAAAAGCGCATTGCAAAAGTCATGCGCTTTGAGGTGTGGACGTGCTTTTGCGCAAGAAATTTTTGTGCAATAACTCTTCCGCAAAAGACTTCTTGCGCAAAAACTCTGCAGTGTAGACGTAGCTTTTGAGGGCTGGGCAGGATGGGGAGGGCATATCACGGTTTGCACGGCACTGAGGGCTCGCTGGCCCTTCCTGTCCCTTTCTCCTGAGACCCTGCCTCCCCACCTTGCCTAGGGCCCCAGCAAGGTTGTTGGCTCCCCTAAAGGGAGGCATAGTATGGCATTGCTACCCTTACTTCTTTGCTGCTGCTGGTGGGTGCTGCATTCAGAGCTAGGCACCTGCCCAGCAGCTGCCACTCTCTGGCCTCCCGACTCTGAAGGTAGCGTAGAAGTAAGTGTGGCAATACTTTAACTCCACTACAGTAACCTTACAACATCCTTCACAACCATTTTTTGAGTGTGGACTCCCCAATTTGAGAAACTCTGGTCTCCCCCGTGAAATCTAGTCTTTTATGTACACTTACTTTATACTATACAGATTCCATGGGCAAATCCAGATTTCATAGTCTGTGACATATTTTTCATGGCTGTGAATTTGGCTGGGCACTTGCTCTTCCTGACCGGATAGGCACAAAGCAGACCGGCTTGCTGAAAAATATGACCATTTTACCAACATCTGGTTCCTCTGAAAATGAATGTGATCCTTGCCTCTGGCTTCTACCCATACTATTGTTGGCTGAGGAACCAATAAAGGTAATTTAAAATCGTTTCAGGGTTTGCATGTGGAGTGCAGGAACACTGTGCAAGGGAAAGGAGAAAGAGTATAGAACTGGTGTAGGGAGAAGACATATATATTTAAAACTTATATAGGATTTTACAAAAAGGCAAGCTCTACCATCTTTACTTGTGTTGAATAGTGCCCTACTGCACAGATAGCTTTGTTGATTTCAGTGATGTCACTTCTGGCATAAGATGCTATCCCTTATGAGCCAATGTGTCTAAGTTGGGCCCTGACCAATTAAGTATAGGGATAACTATTGTGACTGACAGAGTGTTGGCTGCTGAAAGTTACCAAATGTTCTGTCTTTGTTTGTGTGTGTGTGTGTGTGTGTGTGTGTTCTGTCTTTGTTTGTTTGTGTGTGTGTGTGTGTGAGAGTGAGAGAGAATGAGAGAGAGAGAGAGAGAGAGAGTGGAATACAGAAGTATTTAGTTATAGAAAAACTAGATGCATGTTCAGTGCTTTCATCAAAGTTGATATAATTCTAATTTCAAGTCCCATGAAACAATATTAAGCAAAAAAGGACCTAGGGCCTTATCTTGTATGGTGCTGAGTGGCTCCTGGATGGAACAGAATGTCTCAACACAATTCATGAGGCACTCAACATTTTGCAAAGCCAAACTTTACTCTGTATTCAGAGATTTTTATTAAATAAGATGTAACTAAATATCAGCGGCACACCTATTGTTTTTTTGCATATGCTTGTTCCATTAGCAGTGACCAATTCCTGAAATACTTATGCTCGTGTCCTTGCTCATACCACACACATTCTATTTTCTTTTCTTTGCTATAGTAACTACCTGGAAACATTATCAATAGGAAGCAAATCTGTTTGTGTGTGTTCTCTTTAAGGAAGGGAAAACTTTGTCATAGCTTGGGAGTTCTTGAAATGTTAAAACATTCATTAAAATAAACAGGACAACTTTTGTCACTGTGAGAAAAATTAGATAAGGACTTCTGCAAAGTCAGAAAAATTAAAAAAAAATGTTGAGAACTTTAGGAGTGGGAGGAAGTGTAGTGGGAGCTGGAGGTGCTGTAAAGGAATGCAAAAATTTAGGATCACATCAGGATATACTCCAGCAAGAAAAGGGGTTTGGGTGGATTTTTTGAGCGTTTAATATAGTTGACCAGGCCTTTTTCAGTATTTTTCATCTGTACATTCTCAGTTGTCCTCCTACATTATTATAACTTTGTGCCTTAATTTTACATAATCTCTTGAAGGATTTATTGGATCCTGTTTGTCTTGGTTTTGCTGACATTTCATCATTTAATCTATCTGCTGAACTGTAGCTGTCATATACACATTTCTTCCTTTGGTTTGACTCCTTCAACCTCCACATCCTATTGACTAGTCCTATTCTGGATGGGACAGGTCCCAGTTTTTGGCTTCTACCCTGAGCCAGTGCCATAGATTTTTTTGCTTCAGTTCCTGACCATATCCATTAGGTTAGTACAGATATGCAGTTGATACTTCTTTGGCTTCCGGAAGGTTCCTTTCTCTTCCTCTTTTCTTCCTTTCTGTTCATTACTGCTCCTGTTATGGCTTCTGCAGATAGCAAAGCTTCCACCTGTGCTACAGTTTTAAGCTTTGTCTCCTTTAGGAGTATGTGGCACCTGTTAAAAGCAGAGGAAGAAAGGCAAGTTGGCATTGAAAGGGGAAAGGTTGAGAGTTTTTGCTATTCTGCCTTCCGCCTCTGTTTTTAAGTCTTTTTTTCCTTCCCAGTGAATAGCTTCAGTATCTGCTTCAATATCTGCTGCTTCTGATTGTACCCTAAGCCTCTGCACAGTGAAGTAGACCCATTCTTATCCATTTCATGGCTACTCATATTGTAGTTCTGAATAACAGCAATACTCTGCTGCAGTTTGGAAAGCTATGAGTATTAGCAAAGGCACTGGAATGGGCTGCAGACTTAGGAAGATTATAGCACTGCAGTTCTTTATACTCACTTTTGGGAATTTATCTTATAGAATCATAGAATACTAGAATGGGAAGAGGCCTCAAGAGGTCAAGTCCAGTCCCCTGCCTTCATGGCAAGACCAAGCACCATCTAGGTCTTGGCTGTATTTTGCCAAGACCTAGATGGTGCTTGGTCTTGCCATGAAGGCAGGGGACTGGACTTGACCTCTTGAGGCCTCTTCCCATTCTAGTATTCTATGATTCTATAAGATAAATTCCCAAAAGTGAGTATAAAGAACTGCAGTGCTATAATCTTCCTAAGTCTGCAGCCCATTCCAGTGCCTTTGCTAATACTCATAGCTTTCCAAACTGCAGCAGAGTATTGCTGTTATTCAGAACTACAATATGAGTAGCCATAAAGCCTGGGCAAAATACAGCCCGTGGGCTGGATCTAGCCCACCAACCCACTGAATCTGGCTCGCGGAGGCAGTGGGGAGCCCCAGGCAGGCTCCCCTGTTTGCTGCAGGGCTCCGTTTCCATTTTAAAACTGGAGGCGAGGGGAGGGAAGAAATTTCAGGAGCCGCCCTGCCCCTAGCACAATCCCACTGGCCGGTTTCTGGACAGAAACCAGCCAATGGGAGCTCTTTGTTGGAATAATAGGCAGCCAAGAAGAACCACATCCCCTCTCCCCAGCTCAGTTACTCACTGAAGCACCAGGCCAGGCAAGCAATCTGGCAGGCTGGGAAACATTTTAAGCTCTGCAAGCCTTAGCTCTGCAGGCAGGCAGGGTGGTTTGGCTGTTGGCTGGTAAGTCTCCTGGCCAGAGCCTGCCTCTGGCACCCCAGCCTCTTTCTGCCCCCCCACTCAAAATACCTAAACACTCTGTTCCCCTCTTGCACCCATGCCCTCTCCCAGATCTGGCACCTAAACCTCCCTTACTGCAATTTAAGCCCATTGCTTTTTGTCTTATCATCAGAGGTTAAGGAGAATCATTTTTCTCCCTCTTCCTTGTGACACTCTTTTAGGTATTTGAAAGCTGTTATCATGTCCCCTCTCAGTCTTCTTTTTTCCAAACTAAACAAACCCAGTTCTTTCAGTCTTCCCTTGTAGGTCATGTTTTCTTTACCTTTAATCATTTTTGTTGCTCTTCTCTGGATCCTCTCCAATTTTTCCACATCTTTCCTGATTACCAGAACTGGACACAGTACTCCAATTGAGGCCTAATAAGCGCAGAGTAGAGCAAAATAATTACTTCTTGTGTCTTACAACATTCCTGTTAATGCATCCCAGAATGACGCTGGGTTTTTTTGCAACAGTATCACACGGTTGACTCATATTTATTTTGTGGTCCACTGTGATTCCCAAATCCTTTCTGTAGTACTTCTTCCTAGACAGTCATTTCCCATTCTGTATGTGTGAAACTGATTGTTCCTTTCTAAGTGGAGTTCTTTGCATTTCTCCGTATTAAACTTCATCCTTAGTACCAGAAGGGCTTGAAACATAATATTGAAAAAATAAACTTCTTAGAAGTTGATGACTCTTCATTGGGAAAGCTATTCATTCATCCTTAGTAAGTGGACAGTTGGATTTTCCAAGTTCTGAATTTTATGGTTCTCTGTTCTACCTATAATAAAAATCTATTTATCATCCATTTAGCTTTCTTTTCTGATGTGGTAGTGTTTTCTACTCTCTGCTTTGATTTCTGGTTTATTATGTTAGACCTCATTCACTACCTAACGTTGTTGTCCTACTTCTCTAGTCTAGCATTTATGATATTGTGTAGTACTTTACATCAGTATCTTATGACAACAAACTAATTTTTTACCCCCTTATGTTATTTTTTCTTCACTTGGAAACCTGAAGAATAAGAGCAAATCAATATCATTTAGAGAGAAATATCTATGGATGCGCAAAATACTTTAAGGTATAAGCCTTTTAGTTACAGTCTCAGTGTACAGCCTTGTTTGATGTCATAGATTATGTATTATGTTAAATTTTTGATACAGTGGAGAGATTCAAAAGGGAGTTAGTCACCCAACTGTCATTGACATTCAGGATCCCCTTTGTGTCATTAAAATCCCTCCCTATCTTAATGAATAATTCATTATATTATTGGCACTATTAAACATTTGAAGATTGCGACACTTCAGCATTTCAGAACATGACTAACTAGATTTAAATTCCAGAAAAACCTCTGCCTTTGGTTAGTTGAGAGGCCTGAGGGGAAAAGGAATGTCTGCAGGAAAACATATTTCTAGGGAGTGCAATATGGAAAGTGAAAAACGAGGTCATTGCAGTTAAGGTGCTAAGGAAGTTTCGTATGTAATGGAGTATACATTTAATAGAGAAAAGAATGAATGATGATAAGAAAGGACATATGATGCCTTTCAGCTCTATGTCATCCATTCAGATTTGGATCAGATTGGCTGTGGCATACCTTTTAATGGCTTGTTACCATTTGATGGTTTTGCTTGTCTTCTGAGAAGTGAGTTGATGATCTCACACAAATTACTAGCGAATATGTGACCATCTTACAAAACCACTGAGTGCTAAGGTTGATACTACAATTTAAATATTAAAAGTGACTGTAACTCCTTATTTTTCTCATTGTAGCAAAGTTTTTCTCTCTATATATATATTTTTCTATTTAAATTCTTCCAAGTCTACACACACACCAACACACATACATATGTGTATGTGTGTGTACATACAGACTTGGCAGAATTTTGAATGTTTTGGAAACTCAGGAAATAGAAAGGGTTAGACAGTAATTATTTAATGACAGTAGATGTTGAGATTGATAAAGTTAAAGCTTTACAATCATGGAAACACAAATTTTCAGAATCACATGTAAAAATATACAAAGTGAATATCCTTAAATCCAACTCTAGTATATCCTAAAACAATATTTTTCTTACTTTGTTTATCTGTAAATTTAGATGATCAATGAAAATATTTTTCATCATTTTATGTGTGTACAGTAAAATTGATATTTATCAACATTTACTGATAAAAGTCTAATTATTTGAAGCCTATGTACATGCACACACACACATATAAAAATCACACAGATAGGTGTGTGTATTAAAATTATATTAAAATGTGAAATATTAACAAAGTATACTTCACATAAATTACATTTTTACTCAAAATGTAAGAAACATAATTTATAAAAATGTAAACACAGATGGCAACCTTATGGTGTTGTAAGCAACACTGTATATCTAACGAGATTGAGAAGTTATGCTTTACTAGACAGTAGCTTTATTTTATTAAAATAAAACTATGTCTACACTGGGAAGGTTTGGCGACAAAAGTGCTGTTGACACGGAAAAGTCACCAAAAGTGAAAACCGGTCAAACCAATTTTTCTGCCTCCCATTGTTGACATTTCATGGCCACATTACTAGCTCCCTTGTCAATAGAGCAAAGCAATGTGGGTAAGCATCCCACAATGTAGTGTTGTGTAAAGTCAGAGCTGATCACTATGCTTCCTAGGATTCTCTTGTAGCATTGTGAGCTCTCCATGCTCAGGAATGTCAAAGCAGCACAGAAATCTCTCTACTCTTCCCCCTGCAGCACCAGAACAGGAAATTCCTATGATTTGTTTTTGGTTTGTTCCCCAAAGGGAGCAGCTCACTCAGCTGTCACATACTTCTTGGAGCTTTGAAAGGGGAACGTTGCATGCCTGCATGGCAGTAGAGATCACAAAACACTGAGCACAGCCATCAAGACAGGCATTCTGGGATACTGGCAGAAGCTAGTTCTTTTGACAAAACGAACAGCACAGTCCACACTGGCTCTTTATTAACAATAAACGGAGAGGAAAAGACAAAAATCTCTCGCAGGGACTGAAGTTTTTTGTCATCAAAACTGTGTGTTTTTCCCAACAGACATTGCATTGTAATGTAAACACTCTTACTATTTTGTAGCCAAAAAGCAGGTTTTGGTAACAAAACATTCCAGTGTAGACAAGGCCTAAGAAACTTATTCTTTCCTTCACTGAGATCAGTAACTTTTGATGTTAATGAGAGCAGATTTCGATTCAGTGTGTGATTGTATCAAAACAAATCCATGCCATATAAAAATAAAATAATAAATAATTAATAAACAGTAATATTAGTTCCTGTGCAGCCTTCAGAGAACTCACTTCAGGAGGAGTCTTACTAGTCTTATTGTTTACTGCTGCAGTGTCAGCCAATAGGGGAAATCATACTATTTTAAGTGCCCCACAAAAATGGTCTTGGTTACTTAATTTAATTCCTGAGTGATGAGATTGAAGTTTTTATATAATAGATAGTACAGAAGATGCAGGACAGCAGCTTCTAGAGAATGCTATTATAGGTCAAGTTATGGATCTAATGTATTTGACAGCGTTCTTTAAAGTAATCTCTTCTCTCGTTAGATATTCATTGTGAATCTCAGTTTGACAGCTGTCCTGTACCATTTGTGAAATGTCATTTCATTTTATTTTATATTATGTGTGTTATCTGCTAAGCAATACAAACCAATATAATGCATACATAATATGAGGAAAAATCCTCTATTTTTAGCCTTTAGAAAATATTCTGAATTATACAATATAAGTAGTGTCATGACTTATATATATCATGACTGAACATGCATTTTTTCTTTTTGGATATATAATATAGGTTATATAATAAAGAAATTTACCTTATAATAGTTCTGGAAGTGTCTGAAACATATATGAATACATGCAGTACTGGCTTCTAAAAATGGTTTATTGCAAGTTGTTTGTTTATTTCATTTGAACCTTCTCATTTCCCTCAGTTCATGTGGAGATCGTGAATTGTATGGTAGATTGAGACCAGTCTGTGGCTACCAGCTGGTAGTTCCATGATTTATAGACATTTATGTTGTTTTAAATGACTGCTGTATCATTAGCACTAAGCAAACAATACATTTTTTCTCTCATCAAATGTATTATCTTATCAATTATTATTAGTTTTTGGGTTAATAGGCAGATATATCTTACTATTTTCCATTCCCATATTTGCTGGAATCTGGTGGTATCACCATACACTAAGGTTTTGATCCTGTACCTCTGAAATCAATGGGGGCATTGCCATTGACTTTGACAGGATCAGGCAGTGAGTGCCCAGCCTTGCAGAGACTGATGCACAGGTGTAACTTTATTTGCATGAGAAATCTTGATGAGAGCAACTCATATGAGTATAGTTTTATGCATACATAGGTCTTTGCAGGGTCAGGGCCTTAAAGCCCATTTCTGAAAGCCCTGCATAGGCAAAGCTCCTATTGCATTCAGTGGACATTTTGTCTATAAAAGTACTGTAGGACTGAGCCCATAAAACACAAGTACACGATTTCACCATTGTGAGCAATAATAACAATAATAATAAAAATAGCAGTTGTCTCATTTATTTTTGATTAATATAATGAGATTTTTACTTACAAAATCTTTTATTATGCTTCATTTGACCCTGTTCTCAATCATATGCCCACAGTTAGGCCCGGAGCCTGCAATAAGTTCCATGTGGATTAATCCTTGATTTGTGTAGAACCCCAAGGAAGTCCACAGGGTTCTGGGTAAAAGTGGGTTGGATCCATTTTCAGGCATGGAGTCTAAGAGCTTTCTTTACCTTGAATGGTATTAATTAAATAGAAATGCTAATGGCTGGAGGCCAAATCCTGAATGTCTTAGGTAAAATTCCTGTTGACTTTAGGGGGAGCAGCATTTGGGTTTGTTTAGCTTTCATATGTGGATGGCATTTACCATAGTTAATTATTGATTGTACTGTACATTTTTAATTGCCAAGTACCACTTCTGAGTTTTCATAAAATGGATTAAAATCCTTTAAAATGTTAAAGACTTTTCCCCACAGTCAGTTTTTCAGTTTATCAGGAATCCGGTCATTTGGATATCAACAAGTTGGGCTGCTGCTGTTCTTCAGCAGTTACAGCCTAAGGTCTCTGCTGCATCAGGTCAATTTGCTTTCAAGGTTGGTGGAGCTATTTTTTCCATGTACTGATTTTTTTTTCTTTTGAAGCATGCTCAGGTCAGTTGTCTCTGCCTTTGCATTAAATTTGTCCTGAGCCATTGCTACTGAATCAATATTTTATAATGATATTCTTAATATGCAAATGTATTTTACTATTAACATCTGTTGCATGATTTTGATACTAAATAACTACTTTGCTGTCTCTAGCAGTGTGATTACAGTAAATAGAATGATGAATGCATGCAGATTAATAGTCTAATCTCACTGCCTGTGTATGGATAATAGGAAAATAACATTTATTCCAGTACTAGTATATCTATTATATCAATATTACAAAGCCATATTATCCTATGGTTGGAAGTGACAGTAAATAGCTATATGAAGACTGTCTACTTCATTATTATAATTTTGTCATGATTGTATAAAGACCTAGCAGCAGTTTAAATTCTCTGATTTATGGCTCAAAGTTGCTTTTCATTGAAACATGTTTACCATAACAAAACAAAACAAAAATCCTTAATTAATCTATAATGGAGATCTTCCAGGGAACAGACAAAGTCTGACTAATAAAGAATGCTTGCAAAACAGTGTCAAGTATTTATGGAAAGTATGGCTGAATCTTATCTTACTTTGTAGACTTGTTTAAATAGTAATCTATAGTATACCTACCATGCACTGACAGTGAGTCAGTAAAAGACTGCATGACTGAGCATGACAATTTAAAAAAGAGAATATCATTATAAAATATTTTATGAAACGTCTTTGTGTAATGAACCCTGTACATGGAGGCTTTTGTCCATTGTGGGAAGCTAAAATAAATTGACATTTTGTGTCCATATGCATGATGCTGCAAAATAGCGTATGTAAACTGTTTCTTTCTATACTGTTCAATTACTTTTGTCACCAGCTCCTATGAGTTTTTATTTGCAGTCCTTTGTTCCAATCACTGGTGCCCTCTTCACTGTTTTCTATAAGTTCTGTAAATAAATGTCTACAAATATGCCTTGATGTTGTCTTTTCATAATTAACCAATGTGTTGTAAAGAACCATACTGGCATTTTACGTTAAAATGCTACTTCAAGTATGGGTACACCTGCTGCAAAGGGAACATGATAATGATGATTTACACTTTGGAAATTGTACAGCAATCTGGCGTAAACATGGAGAATCGTTGTATCAGTTCAGATATTACTGCAAATTCCTTAAAACCATTACTATACATTAACCCCTTCATTCCTGAATTCTTTGCAACCATTTGCAAAATATGCCAGATTAGCGGCTCCTAGGAACAGAGGGGTTAAGCTCTCAGTACTTTGGAATAATGTAATACATGGATATAGTATTCTTGATATACATTTTATATGTATACTTACATATTGAACATAATAAAAATTGTTTGACTAAACATTAAAATGCTCAAACTTTCTCTGTAGTATAAAATATACATTTTTCTTTATCTCTGCCAAGTTTCCAGATTTAGTAAACTATAATTGGTAAGAAATATGAGTATGCAGAGACTATTTAAAAAGAGTACTGTATTGATGTTCTAAATGATCTCATGGTGTTGTAAGCAGGTTGTGATTTAGCATGCTTGTACGATCTGCACCCAGCATGTACAAAAATCCTTAATTGTTATGTGACATGTTTGCATATGTGGTTATTATCTGTGAACTCATTGTACATGTATCCAGATGTGTTTTCTATTGTGCTTGATTTTGCTGGCCATTCTTGAATGACTTGGCAACTCAAGAAACAAATATTCTGTGCTGTCCTTTGTAATGCGTATGCTCTTTGATGTTTTGTCATATTTCGTCAGCTTTTATTTTACCCTTTTTTCCAACACATATCTTTATATTTGTTGGAAACAAATTTATGCAAAGACAATCTTAGTAAGCTTTGCTCAACATTTTTATTTTATTTATTAAGATGATGGTACCTTGTTCAATTTAGTAAACATTTCACTGATGTAAATCTTTTGCAGTTAATCCACCATCAGACTTGAATTTTACAATTATAGATGAACATACTGTTCGAATGTCATGGACAAGACCACCTGATGCAATAGAGGGGTACAGGATAACAGTGGTCCCTACAACTGGTAAGGTTTTGTTTTATAAAGTCACATCATCTAGCACCACTACAGTTGTTTTGATTTTGCAAAATCTATTAAAAATGATTTTTGTATGTCAAAATGAAGCGTGAGGGTAGATGTTAATGCCCTCCTAATTTTTATAGATAAGATTGTTCCTTGTCCTTATGCAGCTGCGTAGAGGTGTATGAGGGAGCAAGGATTTCCCTCTGTTATATGGCCAATGTTAGGGCTACCTACATCATAGCTTCAACGTTTTGGGATATGCAAGAATTGTGCTTTTGGGTATGTCTACACAGCAAAGTTATTTCAAAATAACAGCCATTATTTCGAAATAACTTTACCAGCATCTATACAGCCAAACCGCTATTTTGAAATTAAATCGAAATAGTGAAGGGCTTATTTCAAAATTGGTAAACCTCATTCCACAAGGAATAGCGCCAATTTCAAAATTGCTATTTTGAAATAAGCGCTGTGTAGACGCTTATTTTGAAATATGGGGCTCCCCAGGACCAGTCTGCCAGCTCCCAGGAGCCTGCCAGGGGCTGGAAAAGGCAGGCACCTGCCTGGTCCAGTGTGGAGATCAGGGACCTAATTCAGGTTTGGGGGGATTCCTCCAATGTCCATGATCTCCGCACGAAACAGAGGAATGCAACCGTCTACAGGCAGATGGCTGCCAGCCTGGCCACCAAAGGCCACATGCGAACCCAGGAACAGGTTTGCATGAAAATAAAGGAGCTGCGGCAGCCGTATGACAGGGCCACAAGGGGCAGCTCCCAACCAGGGGCAGACCCAGACTCCTGCCCCTATTTTGATGCCGTGGACCGCATCCTGGGGGACAGGACGGTCCGTGCCTCCCAGGTGGTCATTGACCCTGGTGCAGAGCTTGTTGCCTCCTGCTGCTCCAGCCCCTGCTGCCTCCCCAGCTACCACTCCTCCTCCCACTCCTTCTCCCTCTCCCGCTTCTTCCTCCCCACCCCCCCACACCACCTAGGGACTCCGAGGCCCCCGCACCTGCGGTGCTGAGAGACAGTTGGGCTGGCGAAACCCCCAACCCTGAGCTTCTCCTCCCCCTTCCTCCCCTTGCCTCCCCCTGCCAGCTCCCTCCTCCAGGTTTCCCCCTCCCCTCTCCCACCTTCCCTCCTCCCCTCTTCCACCTTCTTTCCCCAGTCTCACCTCAGTTTCATTCTCCCCCCATCCCAGTTTTGTTCAATAAAGAGGCTTTGTTGTAATGAACACACGTGTCTTTTATTGTACAGCAGGAAGGGGGGTTAGGGAGGGGTAAGTGGAAGGACATGAGGGAGGAATGAGGCACAAGCCCTCAGTGGGGCACACCAGGGAGACTGTTGCTGCCTGCAGAACATGCTGCCAGGCTTGCAGCAACACGTCCAGGAGAAGCACCAGAGTGCCCAGGGGCGGCTCCGGCTCCATGTTGCAGAGTGCTGTGGTGTCCTGAGTGAGGGCAACCAGAGCACGCAGAGAAAAAAATGCTTTGCTGTCCCTCAGCCAGGTAGGCAAGTAAGCAGGGAAACATTAGAACCGGCTGTCCGGTCCCTTTAAGCACAGGTCTCAGATAGCCTCAGGCAGCAGCCACACAAGGTAACTCCTGACCTGATGCCCTGACAGAACCGGTTCCGGCTGGCCTTAAATGCGATTCAGCGTCCTATCAGTGTGGACACGCTATTTTGAAATAGCAAAACGCTATTTCGAAATGCATTTTGTGTCTAGATGCGTTATTTCAAAATAAGTCATTTTGAAATAACTATTTCTAAATAAGATATTTCGAAATAATGCTGTAGTGTAGACATACCCTTAGATGCTTCTACTTAAAGTCATGATTCTACTTCTTCCTCTTACGTGCTGGTTGGCCACATTAATGCAGTATGCTGCATGTCATAAAGAGGGGTGTGCACTTCTGCCTCTCAGGGCAAATAGGAAGTCCATGGGGTGGCATGTGTGCACTGCCCCTTGCTGCATGATGCAGGCAGATAGCACAATCTGGCCCCTGTGTTCAGGTCCTTTGCTCACAGTTCATTTCTTCAGCAGTTTAGTTTCATAACAACCCCTCTTCTAAAACAATTGGGGTGCATCTATACAGCAGGGCTTAACTTGAAATAAGCTACACAAATTGAGCTACGTCAATTGCGTAGCTTATTTTGAAATAGGTTATTTCAAAATTGGGAGCGTCTGCACAGCCCTTATTTTGAAATAGAACACTCTTCCTCCGACTTCCCTTACTCCTCGTACAATGAGGGTTACAGGAGTCAGAGTAAGAAGTCCTCCAGCTTGACAGTATTTCAACATTATTTTGAAATAACTACCTGCTGTGTAGATGTGGACTAAGTTATTTCGAAATAACGTTGCTGTATAGATGTACCCTAGGAGGCCCAAATCCTGCAAACTGGGATTTTCTAAGGGTGTAAGGAAGTTAAGGACCCAAATCCCATTGAAGTCATTTGAATCTCTTGGCTGCAAAACCTTATTCATGCCAGCGATTTCTTACTTTCGTGAATAGTCTCACTGAAGTCAGTGACACTTCGTACATCAATAATGGTCTTCAGGGTTGAGCCCTGAAATCCTGACATTCGTGTAGAAAGTTAACCCACGCTTTCATTCCCTTAAGATGTACCTAAATTTGCATTGTTCTGAGTGGGGATGTTAAAAAACGGTTTAAAAAGTAACTGTGTAACCATTCAAAATCCTAGCAGTTACATGGTTATACGCGCTGGGGCTCTGCAGTATAAAGTTTATACTGCAGAGACCGTAGCGCAGCTGGCTACCAGAGAGCTGGGTACTGCCCCATGCTGCAGGCTCTGATATAGAGCCCACAGCATAGGGCGGCAGTTGGCTCTCCATAAGTTCGGCCAGCAGCTGAAACTGGTATGTGCCGGGAGACAGCTTATAAGCGACTCCCGGTGTGCACTTGTTTCCGGCTCTATGCCCGAGGACCCGGATGTGCTGTGGGATTTGCAATATAAGCTTTATATTGCAGAACCTGCAGTGTGGGGTTGACAGCTGGCTTCCTGGAAGTAGGGCCAGCAGCCAGAGCTGGTGTGTGCTGGGAGCTGGCTAACACGCACTGGCTTCTGGCTGTCAGCCCTGCTCCCAGGAAGCCCACATGTGGGGCTCCCCAGGAGCAAGGTTGAGACCCAGGAGCTGGCATGCACCGGTGAAGAGTGTAACCATAACAGAAAGTTAACATTTAAATGGTTGCACTCTCACATCCCTAATTCTGAGCTCTTTCAGCTCCTGTTAACTTAAATGGGAATTTAAAGTGCTATGTACTGCCTAGGAGACACTATGCACGCTCAGGTCCAAAAGTTCTTGTGTTGACTAGCAAATACTCAATAATGTTGGTTAGGTTTGCAGAACTTTTTCTTAAACATGTAGCCCATTGTCAAAAATAATTGCTGTGAGACATACATTGACAGTAGATAGCCAGTGGAAGTTCTGCTACTATTGTCTCTAGCTGTATAGTGGGAAAGGTAATTTTCACTGTTGATAATATGTTTAACGGTGTCTGATTCCTGGAAATCCCATTTCAGCCATTATCCCATTGTAAATCAAGAGTAATTCCCAATGTCCTTAATGTAAAACTGATGTGAATTCAGAATCAGATCCAGACACACTGTTTTTAAACAAAATGGACTCTATAAAGTGTGTGTTTCTGAGTCTCCTCTGTCTTGTACCTTAACAAGTGCAGCGTGAATGTGAAATGCCCAAATTACAATATGTCTTATGCTAATTCTCCACAGGTGTTGATGGTTACTCATGGTACAAGGCAGTGGAGAATCAGGCCCAGTGTTTTCACGTCCTTAGTAGTATTAGAAATACAAATTTGGAAACATTTCTCTTCTTCTAGATTTTATGTATTGAAAAATTGAAAATTGTCCTCTGTTAAAATATAATAGATAACATAACATAAACAACACCTTGTTCCAAACATGGACTTTTTCTAGGGAAAATACTGTGAATCTCCTTGAATATCTAATATTAGAACCACATTTCCTCTCATATACAGGCCGTCCTCACTAGAAGTCCAAGATATGTTCCAAAAAACTTGGATTTATATCAAAACAACTTAAAGTGGGGAATTTTTTTTCCCGTGGCTGACTTCCATTTGCGCAAATTGTTTTTTTTTAGCATGACTTAAGAGTGGGGAATGGGAGGACTTATAACGCATCAGTTCGTACAAGCGTCAACGACTTTAGTGTGGCATGGATATCAACCAGGGCGACTTATAGCAGGGACGCCCTGTATGCCAGTGTAAATCATTTGTAACTCTACTACAATCACAGGAGTTACAATTGTGTAAATCTGATATGAGATTAGAATCAGACCCACTATATACATTGATTTTCTGAATGACAGCTAATTTTATTTTACACATTTGGCTTAAAAATTGATGGGTAAGTAAAATGCTTTATTGGTAACAGTTTTTATGTCCTTTGCAACTAGGTGTTTCAGAAAGGCAAACAGTTATTTTAAAAGTTTTATTTATAGCCTGTGGACAGATAGTGCTTTCTGCTATTTTTTCAGCTTATGAAATAACATACTTATCAGTTATTGGGCTTAGACCCTTCATGTTAATTGTTCTTTGTATGTTGTATTGCAGATGGACCTACTAAAGAATTTTCTCTTGCACCTAGTGTTACCCAAACTATATTATCAGATCTTATACCTGATATAGAATATGTTGTGACAATAAATTCATATGATGACAGAGAGGAGAGTTTACCTGTCTTTGGCCAACTTACAAGTAAGTACACAGAAAAAAAAAGTTTGACATAACTTAATAAAGCATCTTAAGTGGCTATGTAATATTTGGGTTATAGGACCAAATCTTGACTTGGTGCCAATTGGCCAACAAAATATCAATGCTATAGCATGGCCATCAGTGGCTTGTGGGTAGCCTTTTCCCTGTTATGCTTTATTTACAGCTTTGCCACAGATTTTTCATATATAATCAGGGGCATATTAATGACAGTATGCCAGTCTCTAACATGGGGATAATATTTACTTGATATACAGTGTGTTGCAAAAGTTAGTTATTAGTTCTCATAAAACACTTTAGGATGGAAGGTGCAGTATGAGCACAATGAATTTTTAATTATTTACATATTGGCCTAACTTGAATGTTGTCAAATCAGTGTCTGGGAATTGTAGTTGTAAATTTCACGTATGCATCCTCAATCTGAGAGAGGCACGCTATCAATCTGGTTGACATATCTCCCTCACATCTTATTTTTCTGAACCTTCACAAAATGTAACCTGCAGCCAAGTGACAATTTCCCTTCCACTCATCCTGTTTATGTTGTGGTTTGTTTAGTTCAAACGGGTGTTCCACTGAGTCCAGAGGACAAGAGGCCAGACCAGATTCAGATACAAAGTACGTTTTTTGTCTTCCAGCTTATGTGACATTTTAGAGGTAACTAAACATTTGATCCAAAGCCCAATTAAGTCAATTCAAAGTATCCCAACGGGCTTTGGACCAGATGATAAAAGTCAAACCCTGTGCCTTTGTTGTTTACAGTAAGGTTGTACTAACATGTAATTTGGCTGTGTTCTATGTTGACTAAACGTGAGCAGCGTCTGTAAATATGCAGCCTGTTATGAGAAAGAGGTGAAGATCTGAGCACAGAGCCAGGGATTTCATGTGAATCAACTCACAAACCCTATGCTGCCTTGTACGCATCTCAGCCCTTTAATAAGTGTCTTCTTCCTGAGGGCGCACACAGTTGTGTGATTTGTGCATAAATGTTTGTGTCATACAAAAAAGGAGTCTGATATTTTAACACATTTTTACAAATACCTTATTTTACTACTGTTTTAGTAAAGTTATTTCCACCAAAAGCATTGAACTTTTTGTTCAGTATTTACTATTTCTGCCTCAGAGTTTATCAGTATTATTGTAATGAATTTCTTTCAAGTTCTGTTTCTGGAATATGCTCCCAGTGGATATGTCATTAAAGGTAGATGAACAGTGTCCAAGCCAACTAAGATATTTCATATAAGGATTCTAATCTGTTTAATTTCCGTTTGGCTTGGCTTTTACTTGTTCGATTTCCATTAAGCATTTTTGATTTATAGCTTTTGATTACAGTATGGGTTAGTGAAAGTGTTTGGACCTATTGACATGTAAGTGATCTTTCATTATTCCGTTAAAAGATTTATGCTTTGTTTAACCTATTTCAGAATGCTCCGTCAATGCACTGACAGACTTAGTTTTTCTTGTGGATGGCTCTTGGAGTGTGGGGAGAAGTAACTTCAGATATATTTTGGACTTCATGGGCACTCTCATATCGGCTTTTGACATTGGGGAAGAAAAGACACGAATTGGAGTTGTTCAGTACAGTACTGATACAAGAACTGAGTTCAACTTAAATCAGTATTTCAGAAGGAATGATCTTCTTGATGCAATTAAAAGAATACCCTACAAAGGTGGCAATACAATGACAGGTACAGATTTTAGCTCTTTGATAACACGAAAACTAAAAACAGTAGTTGAAGAAAAACACCCCTTGAAGTCTGTTTGTATAGCATTTAATTTTACAGCTGAAATTCTATTTGAATCCTTCTTCATTCATATCTCAGAGAAGTACAGACTATTTTGTTGTTTTTAGGTGAAGCTATTGATTATCTGATTAGAAATGCATTCACTGAGTCTGCTGGAGCAAGAAAAGGCATTCCTAAAGTAGCAATTATCATTACGGATGGAAAATCTCAAGATGAAGTTGAAATTCCTGCAAGAGAACTTCGTAACCTAGGAGTTGAAGTCTTCTCCTTGGGTATGTCAATTATTCATTAATTATTGTTATAATGTACTGTGGGTAAATGTAATGTTGATTAAAGTGAGGAATTAATATTCTAATAGCGCTAGCTTAAAAGATGCATTTTAAAGGCTAGGATGTTCAATGCATGGTACCTGAGACGGGCCCTTTGGTCTCTCTTTAGCAGAGATTCCCAGCTGTGCCAAGCTGCATGGTAGTTTTGTAGCATATCAAGTTGGAGACTAGGATATGACAGGCAAACTCAGTTTGACATGTGACCGCATTAAAGTTTCAGAATGAGTCTCTATAAATAAAAATATATTGCATTATCCTGCAGCCTTAATTAACTTTTAGTAGCCTGGTTGTTAGTAATTACAGAACTTAATCTGCATCAGCTTTATTCTAAGTTGCTTTAAAACTTTAAAAATATACAAAGATCTTAATGTTGTACACATAAAAT
This sequence comes from Pelochelys cantorii, assembly GCA_032595735.1. NCBI lineage: Eukaryota > Metazoa > Chordata > Testudines > Trionychidae > Pelochelys > Pelochelys cantorii. Next base: position 58,064,440 of record CM064328.1, on the reverse strand, counting down.
GGTCTCATCTGTAATTTCTTTTAGGAATCAAAGCTGCAGATGCAAAAGAACTGAAACTAATGGCATCTCAGCCATCCTTGAAGCATGTTTTTAATGTGGCAAATTTTGATGGAATAGTGGATGTACAGAATGAAATAATTTCACAAGTGTGCTCAGGTGTTGATGAACAGCTGGGTGAATTGGTTAGTGGAGAAGAAGGTGAGATTTTTACAAAAGCTTATTTTTAACTGGAATATACCTAATATGTGTTTTTAATGTGATGGTTCCTGCTTATTTTGATATTTTCAGCTATTTTATAATCTGCCATTAGTATATGGAAAACATGTTTTTATTTCCAGCTGTATAGATTTAAACAGCAGAGGATTAGAACACGTGTTGTTGAATAGACTTGAAATATCCTACAGAAATCCATTACTGCAAATTGTTATGTTGCCCCTACACTTATAAGAGCCTGAGAACATAACATTTTAGACCAAATGCTCCACCTTGCTGGAAAATAATGTGTTGAAGGGGGAAATTCACTTTAAAAGATCCACATGTGGAGGGCATACCCTTATTGTTTCAGGCAGGGCAGAGCAGCTTGGGTTAGGACCAGAAGATGTGATTTGGCAAGGATTGGTTTGGCAGTCTGAACACTGCTAAAATCAAATAGGTCTCAAAGTATAACCTTGAACTTTCTGTACCTTTGCAAGATTCCAAAATCTTCTCATTCTAGACAATGGCAGTGTGGACTGTTCCATTTGTTTGGTTTCCTGCAGGGGCCTTTACTCATGCAAACCTTTTTATATGTTTCCAGGAAATAGATAGGTAAAGTTTTATTGCAGGTTTGAATGACAGAGCTTCCATTGTAACTTCTACTCAATTTCGAGGAGATCACATAGAGCATAGCTTTTGTTGCTGATCTTCTGCCTCATTTGGAGCCCCCCCCCCATGACTCTGCTGAATTTATTTACATCAACGTTATTTTAATTTTTTGAAATAAATAGAGAAAATTTGAGCAAATGCAATTGAATCTGTCATAAAGTCAGTCATAAAAAATTAGTTTTGGAAAAAAATCTGTTTTATCATTGATTTTGATATTTTGGGGTTTGTTTTTAATTTTTCAGTTGTGGAGCCTCCTTCAAACCTAGTGGCCACCCAAATCTCATCAAAATCTGTTAGAGTCACTTGGGATCCATCTGCTAGCCCAATAACTGGCTACAGGGTGCAACTCTTTCCAATGATATCAGGTGCCAAACAGCATGTGCTGATTGTTGGCCCCCAAACTACTGCTTTAAATGTAAGAGATCTTTCTCCAGAAACAGAGTACCAGATTAATGTGTATGCAATGAAAGGAACGACAGCCAGTGAGCCCGTTACAATAATGGAAAAAACACAGCCAATAAAAGTTCAAGTGGGTAAGTTATCAATATGGATCTGATATTGTAGCTCTTTTTTATATTGCTATCTCTAAATGTCTCTCTTAATAAAAGACCTTCAGTTACTGGAAGACATAGTTTTAGTAAATGGAATTAGTTAAACTAATGACCATTGTTGAGTGTTGATAAGTGATGAATCAATTGATTAGAAATGCAGCTGCAATAGAAGTACCATGACTATTGGCTTTTATTCTGGTGATTCTTTCTCTTTACAGAATGCTCCCGTGGTGTGGATGTAAAAGCTGATATTGTGCTTTTAGTGGATGGCTCCTACAGCATTGGTATCGCCAATTTTGTTAAAGTAAGAGCCTTTTTGGAAGTGTTAGTTAAAAGCTTTGAGATTTCACCTCAAAAAGTACAAATAAGTCTTGTCCAGTACAGCAGGGATCCCTATACGGAGTTTTATTTGAACAGATACAACAAAATTGAAGATATAATTCAGGCTGTTAACACCTTCCCCTACAGAGGTGGATCTACAAACACAGGCAAAGCGATGACCTATGTGAGGGAGAAAGTATTTGTTACCAGCAGAGGATCAAGACCAAATGTACCAAGGGTCATGATTCTTATTACTGATGGAAAATCATCAGATGCCTTTAAAGAACCAGCCATAAAATTGAGGGAATCAGATGTAGAGATATTTGCAGTTGGTGTTAAGGATGCAGTACGGACAGAACTGGAAGCAATTGCTTCACCGCCTGCTGAAACCCATGTGTACACAGTGGAAGATTTTGATGCTTTCCAAAGAATAACCTTTGAACTTACACAGTCTGTCTGCCTGCGAATTGAGCAGGAGCTGGATGCTATAAGGAAGAAATGTAAGTAATTATCAATACTTAAAGAAACAATGAAAAAGCAATGAAAATAGTCTGAGCCAAATTTGATTCTCAGTTACATTTATGTAACCCTCTTGTTGTCAATGAAAATGTCCAGGTATAAATAAGGGCACAATCTATCTGCTCATCTGTTTTTAGCTAACATGATATACTCAAAACATAAAATAACTCCAAATAATTAGCTAAGTGGACTTGATTCTTCTCTTCTTTACACCTTTGGCTTTCAGGGAACAGTGCTGAGTTTAATAATTTAGGACCTGATTGATCATTTTAATCATAATGAAAAACACTTGGAAAAACAATTATTTTACGAATGTAAAAGAAGAAAATTAATTAGGAAATACATTCCCAACTCCCGCGTGTTTAAAAGGACAGTAAGCGGGAGAGCCAGATTTACAATGATGTTAATCTAGAATGACTTCATTGGAATGATTTTGCTTTTACACAAGAGTTTTAGAGGTTAAAATATGTCTTCGGGAAATAAAATTACTTATCATTGTAAATTCTTCTGCAGTTGTATTTAAAAGAGTTTAGAAAGTTACCATCTTCACAAATTTCAGATTAAGAGTGAGAAATCATTCATGATGTTAACCTGGCTCTCAGTATTAAAAAATGCAGAGGAATTTTCATCTGCTGCTACATCCTTTGCTTTACATTTTTGTATTTAAAAGGGTCACTGAAATTGGAGAAGCCCAACATCTGAAAACGCAAGCCTCTTTAAAAATAAGCCTTTGTTTATTTTTAACATGAAACTTATGTTTTGAGGCTCGATCACTTTTAACAACCCCAGTGGTAGACTAGTCAAGCCAGCCAAAACTAGCTGAGGACTTCAGATTTATATTTGTGCCTGAGGTAATCTCTACTATCCTTCTGGCTCCATTCTTGTAAGAGTGTTGAAATATTGTCAGGCCTGGTCTATATTAAACCAGGTAGATCAGCTTCAGATACGCCATCCAGCTACGCAAAATGTGTAGCTGGATTTGACTTACCTTAAGCCAAGCCGCCGTAGTGTCTATGCTGTAGGAGGCCAATGGGAGAACATACTCTTGTCAGCTTCCCTTACTCCTCACAGAATGAGTTGTACAGGACACCAGCGGTGACTCCCCTCAGCATTTGGTTTGGGGGTCTCCACTAGACTCGCTAAATCGAACCCTAGAAGATTGATCTCTGGAGGGGTTGATCTCCATATTGTAGACATGCCCTTAATTTCATTTGTGTTCTAGTGCTCCAGTAAAACAAGGGTGCTCTGTTTTCCCTAGGGTATTACCAGTTGTGATACATGAGAAAGAAAGAACCCAGCTTAATTCTCAGATACCTCCTTAAGTTTTGCAGTTACAAATTACAGCTTTTTCACTGAAACTAACACGTTTGAGGTGGAAAACACTGAGCTGATGCTTCTGCTCATTGTTGTATGGTTTAAGACAACTCAAAGATTATCACAGAATTTTATGTATTAATGAGTGAGAATTACAAACAAGCATATCAAGAAAATATGTATTGACTCAAAGAAATTATCTGATTGCAGAAAATATTTTTGAGAGATTTTAAAGGGGGTTTTAAGTGTTTTATTGTAATGTGTGGCTTTTTTTTAAAAAAAACAGCTTATTTACCTGCCCGTGATTTGTCCTTTTCGGAGGTAACGTCTGACAGTTTCAAAGTGAATTGGTCTCCAGCTTCATCTCAGGTGTTGTCCTATCTTATTAAATATAAAGTAGCTGTTGGTGGAGAAGAATTCCTTGTTTCAGTACCAGCTTCAAGTACTAGCTCAGTTCTTACCCATTTACTCCCTGAAACTACTTATGCAGTCAGTGTGATTGCAGAGTATGAAGATGGCGAGGGTCCTTCCTTGGATGGGGAAGAAACAACTTTAGAAGGTAACCTTCCTATTATGCTCAGCTAGAATCATGTTCTATACCATGGGTTCCCAAACTGGGGGGCATGCCCCCCTGGGGGGGCGTGAAGAAATTCCGGGGGGGGGCACGAGGCGATCCAGCCTCCCCCCCCCACCAAGTTTTGCTGCCCCTGTCAGTGTTTTGGGTTTTTTTTCCCCAACAAGTTTTGCTGCTATTTTGGGGGGGGAGGGGCATGCGGGTTTTTCAAAAATCAAAAAAGGGGGCGTGACACCAAAAAGTTTGGGAACCACTATTTTATGCCCAAGTAGCAATCTGCTTTATTAAGAGAACTTGTATATGCGAAATACCAAGCTAATGCTGAGAGATGGCACTGGTAAGTGAGATGAGAATGGGCATTACTGTCTCCCAGTACCTTGACTAAAGCTCTAAAATTCCAATAAAGGACAGCTATTGAATGTTTGCTGGGTACTGTGTTTTCTCTGAGGTTCAGAGGCCACTTTTCCAGTAGAGTATGGTAGTATCAATGAATTAAATAACAAATAAAGCATAATGTAAATATATACTAGTTAAAGCTCTGATCCAGCAAATTCATTGCGACTAATCACATGCTTAAAGTTAAGCATATGCTTAAGTAGTTTCCTGCATCTATGTCTTTTAACTTGTGTTTAGAGAAACAAAAGTGTTATATGGACAAAATAAAGAACTCTGTTCCCCAGACAGGGACTCCTGAAGAGCAGGACTTAATGGGCCTGATGCTATGGATATTAGACTGCTACGGAGTTTTCTCTTAGTACTGTCTGTAAGATCAGGCCTATTTTAAGGGGTGACATGACAGTTAATTTAATTTTTGTATCCCCATAATTAGTGAATTCAATCTAATCTAGCTGGGATATTAAGATGCACTCATCTCTTTCCATTAGTTTTAGTTCATGATATAAACTCTGACCTTTATAATCCAAAAGATTCTAAGGTGAACGACATGAAAAGGAAATAGCATGAAAAGTCATGCTGTTAATGTGTTTTCCTCAGTATTAATTACAATTTATGTTTGTTTATAAAATGGCTTGGATTGAGGGAACAGTCCAATATGGACAATTTTGGCCCAGACTCTCAAATGTGTTTAGATATCTAACCTACTTTGAAATGAATGGGAATTGAGGATCTGGACTTTCATCCTGTATGTATTTGTATACATAATCTCATCATGACTGCACAGGTCATAATGTTTTAGCCACATGTAATTCTCTCCCTTAGAAAATCATCTGCTTCAAATGTTAGTTTTTGTTTTATTTTTCTTAAGTTTGCTGGATACTGTGTTTTTATGAATCATAAAATGTAGGGCTGAACTGTGAAGAACTCAGGAAGCATAAGTAATTTCAGACATGTCAGAAATACACTCCATATTGTGACAGATAGTGCATTTTAAAATGTTCACCAATTTGAACTGATAAGATATTTCCATTTTTGAGAAGCCACTAATGCCATGTAAATGCTAGTAGTTCTGTATGCTGAGTTGCTAGCAGCTTGGGTTGAAAAGCTGGTTTCTTGATAACTGATTTTGGCATTAGAAGCATAAATCCTAGGCTGTATTTATGGTCAGTGAAAAATAAGTTGCTTTTTAAAAGAAAGTGTTTTTTATTGTTCAACTTTTAAACAGATCTTTAACTGAATAACAAAGAACAGAATTTCTGATACATTGATGTTCAAATTATCTTTGTCAAGGAAGTTTATCTTGATGTGGTTAGTGAACATTCAAGTGAAAGTTTTGTCCTTAAATTAATGTGAATAAACTCTCATTGACTGTTGGGCAACACATGATATAATTTGGCTCAAGGAATATGGCAAAGGATTAAATTATGCCCTGTTCCATCTGTCCAATCTAGCTGAATGATCTCAGCTGAAGCCATATTTTTTGTCAAGGACAAGACTAGGTTAAACAGCAGGCCTTATTTTTTCTTATCTTCCAAGATAACAAACAATTTTCTGTTTTGAGTGGAGCAGCCTAATTAATAAATATTGTAAGTAGTCAACAAATGAAAAATTCATATCATTGATGAGAATTTAGTTTATAGAGCACCAATATTGTCAATATTTTTTCTGATTATTACATTAAATGGCTTTTCAAAATCTAGTGTGTGCATATGTATAGTCAAGTGCATCTGATGCTCATTGGCTTAAGGGGGTGGCATAGAAGTAAATACCTACAAACAACGAAATGTGTGCCAAAAATCTTTATTAGGCAACCTGTTGTTTTAAGAAACTGCTCCACAGTATACCCAAATGTGCTCGGTAGTGTTCTACTCCACCTTTAGTAGAAGGCTACCCTGTTATCCAGCTACTATGGCAGATTTGAGTGGCTACATAGAACAGCAAACATTGTCGTTGAAGATGTAGCTCTGATTTTATATTTTCAAAAGCAACTCATATTTGTAGGTGCCTGACATGAGAAGACCATAAGAATGGCACAATGTGTCAGACCAATGGTCCATCTATACCAGTATCCTGTCTTTTGGACAGTGCCAGATGGAATGGAGGGAATGAACAGAACAAGGCAATTTACTTGTTGGCCAGTCCCCTTCTGGCAGTCAGAGGCAGATGTGCATTTAAAGCGTCCTGATTTTCAGAAAGTGCAGTGCATCAATTCTCTGGAACACCAGGCCTTTGTAAGGTGTTGCAGATTGGTTATCCAAAATTAGAAGCATAGAAAAATAGCTAGTCCCTTTTTGGAAATGTGGCCCTTTGTCTTGGTAAGTGGGGTGAACTGATGTGGTTGGTTCTCTGAAGAAACTGGCTGTTTGAAGGCAAATGTTTGCAAATTATATTTGTGTTTGTTTGCAGTTACAGGGGCTCCTCGAAACTTAATGATAACAGATGAAACTACTGATAGCTTTAAGGTTGGCTGGACGCCAGCTCCTGGAAATGTTCTTAGGTATAGAATTGCATACAGGCCAGTAACTGGAAGAGAGAGAAAACAAGTAACTGTCCGAGCAAATGAAAGATCAACTACACTACTGAACTTGACTCCTGATACAAGATATGAAGTTTACGTTATTCCTGAGTATCAGTCTGGGCCTGGAAATTCATTGAATGGATATGCAAAAACTGAAGAAGGTGCGTAATAAATAACAGGCTTGTAATGTGGCTTTGGGAGAAGGCTATGCACATTGATATAATCTTTTTTTTCTGATATGAGTAGCTTGGATGGTGCGTTTCTCTTGTTACAGCAGGATGAATGGGGCATTTCAGAGTCATACAAGTGTAACTGACCTATGATATAACAGTATCTCAAATTCTAATAAAAAACCTTTGGATTTTGCCTTTTATGTGCATTCTTGAATTTGTAACTCTTAAATGTGTCAAAGTGCCATGGGCAAAATGCCCATGTATATATCAGGCAAAAAAAATAAGACTTCTGAATTATCTGTTACAAAAACCTTTCAATTTGAAAGGTTTAAACTCTAAGTATGTATAATCTTAAAAGTTGATCATGTAGTCACATGGTACATGACACATCTGTTATCAGCTGTCAGTAAGTTGCTTATTTAGGGGCTAATCCAGCATTTCTTAAAATTGGTGATAGTCTTTACATTGAATACAAGAACTGATGTATTGGGCCCTGATTGTTTATGCAACATTACAGTTTTACAGAAATAAAGATCAAATTTGGATTGCTAAATGGAAACTGGTTATGACTGGTTAATTGTTATGGTACGCCTCTATATTGTAAGAGTTGCAAATTTTGCATTTTTTCAGTGGTAGGTTTGCTGTCAATTGAAGCTCCAAAAGGGCAGGTTCAATGTAAAATTTTAATTTCAGGCACAATTTGAAGTTTATTCTTAACATGAAGCAAAGAGCTAATGAGCTAAGGTGCCAGACTATCATTAGCTGAGTCCCCTGTGCTTAGACACAATAGCACATATGATCCATAACGTCAAATGATGATGCTACAGAATCAAGGTGGTTCCTTTATAAATTATAGTGCCACAAAATAAGTAAATATAAGTTCTCCAGGGCACAGATTGTGTCTTACTCTCTGATGGTACACCATTTTATACAATAATCTCCTGATTCTGACTAGAATGTCTACTTAATAAAAATTATGAGACAACAACTACAGCTGAACAAAATCAGACCATTATATGCTTACCCGATATTGTGGAAGTTAGTATTTATGAGAAGTACTTAAAGTGTCACATAGTGGTGTTGGATTTTCCCAGAGGGAATAATGACTCATAAAAATTAAGTATGGTATCATGGCAATTTCAAAAACACTTAAAATATCAAAAAGCACTAATTTGTTTTAAGGAATAAAGTTGTATTTAAAAATTCCTTTCAAGTCTTAGATCAATCCTCTGGGCTGAATCTTCAAATTTGCTGAGCAGTCTGGAACTGATCCAGCAAATCACTTAAGAATATATGCTACAATCTCTTATAATGGCTTAAAGAAGAGAAAGAAATCTGGCTTGTTTCATGATATGTTCTTAATGTCTTTTAACATGTAAAAGTCCGAGGAAGTCCAAGAAATTTGAGAGTTTCTGATGCTACAACATCTACAATGAAGTTATTGTGGAGTGCAGCACCTGGCAAAGTACAGCGGTACCTTATAACATATACTCCAGTGGCAGGTGAAACCAAGGAGGTTACCATAAGGGGTGATACTACCACCACAGTGCTGAGAGATTTACAACCAGGCACCCGATATGATCTATCTGTAACTGCCTTGTATGCATCTGGAGCAGGGGATGCTCTTCCTGGGCAAGGGGACACACTTGAAGGTAATTGTTTATAGACTGTATATAATCATTCATCTATTTGATTCCATTTTAAATTGCTGTTTTTGAAGTTTCTATAGAAGTAAAACTATGAATAAAAATATGTGTTAAGAACCTCCCTTGTGTAACAATCCTTGTGAATCAAGTATAGTTGCTGTCCCTCTAGTCAGAGTACAAGGGCTTAGGGATGTAAGTGACTAATTGACTAGTCAGCTATAAACTTATCAGATAGTCAACACACTAGTCGACTAGTTGCTTCCTCCCCTTGCTGCCTCTATCAGAAAGAGGCAGAAGGGAGGGAGAAGAGGAAGGGGTACTGGGGGGAGCCAGCTTAAAAGCTCTGTGGGAGGGGCAGGGGCACAATGGTGGTGTTCCACCTTTGAAATGTACAAGAGTCTCTGCTGGGGCTCTTGTACATTTCAAAGCAGAAGCACCGCATGGAGCCTGGGATCAGCGAGGGACTCAGAGAGTCCCTCGCTGGCCCCAGGCTCCATGTGGCATTTCAGTCTTCGAGATGCACAAGAGCCCCTGCTGGGGTTCTTGTACATTTTGAAGGCGGAATGCCACGTGGCACTTCCACCTTTGAAAAGTAGCAACAGCTTGCGGGCTCTTCCTACATTTCAAAGTGGAAGCACCCTTATCGACTAATTGAATAGTCGATCGAAATTCCATCGACTGTTCGATGGGCAGAAAGCTGTGGGGAGTGTTCACTGGATAAGGGATCCCATTGTTGTTCCTGGAAAGTGTGTTGCACTGGTGATATAACCTTTTGCTCCCAGGAGCATTGGACTAAGTCACCCTCACTGATTTGCGCATTTGGGGTTGTGCTCCTCCAAACCAACTTAAGTATGGGACTCTGCCTCACAGGGTGCAGCTGGCTGTGAACTCAGGAATAGTCTGGTGACAGATTGTTTTTATTATCTTTCTGGTAAAAAGTCTTGTCTGACTGAAAACATGGGCCAGGCTTCAACCTGTGTTGAAACTGTGGTTGGAAATGACATTTACTCTAAATGTAATACATTCAGGGACCCGTGTCACAAAGAATGAGTTACATATAGCCTATGGATAGGTGGAATGGAACATAGCTGTTTGTGTCTAGTAAGAACAAGAGCCTGAGAATGAATGCTAACAGAGCACTGGCAGAAATAAGCAGGAGCCTGAGGTTTCCTTATATTGGTGGTTGGAGGCTGTCTTTCTGCCTTGATGTGGAGAACTTCCCAGACTAGATGTTGCTGCTTGTTGTCTGAACATTCTCATTGTCATCCAGTAATTGTCAGTGTAAGGGACAACTTCAGTGCTAGGCTATGAAAGGAAATGTGACTATGTTCTGTGCTGGTCAGGGGTGTATCTTGTAGCCATTAGGAGATAAAATAACAGAAAATGAATGTAGTTCACATCCATAAAATAAACTAAAAGGAAATAGTTACTCTCACTCTTAAATATGTTAAAGGCTTGCTTCTCATTTACACTTGGTTCCTTTTACAGTGTGAGAGCAGTATGAAGTGCTCTTAAGATAGACAAAAATAGGGCCCTGAAACAAGGCACTTCCCAGGAATGCTGTAAGATAAAATTCCAAATAGTGAGAGGAGTAGGGGCAAATACAGCAGAAACCAAATTTATAAGCTCCATAGTCACTTAAAAGTCAATGTTTAATCTCAGAAGTAACAGGGGCCTAAGAGGTTCAGATAATTGTTGTGTTTGTATATCACTTAGCTACTAAGGGCCCCAATTATGAGTCAGGTCTTTGTGCACTGCTGCAATGTAAATGGATATGAATAAGAAGAATATGAAAAAAAACTGGTTTTAGTTTAGAATTTAAGAATTTCAAATTGATGACACAGGCCTTATCTCAGGGGTGATCTTATAATAAAAACACCCAGCCCACATGTTAAGATCACTGTTTTGCCAGTTCAGGAACAAAAGGAAGGGATAAATGTGACGAATGTAATAAGTCTCATTACTCAGTTCCAGAGCCTTTGAAAGATGATAGTGACTGAGTAAAACCTGTAATAATGAAGTCGTCTTGTAGTAAATGCAACTATCAGTAAATGAAATGCCCCTTTATTTATCTCAGAGTCTCAAATAAGGGAAAGCCAAACCAAAAGTAAGAATACTATATTGTGACATGAAAGCTATGAGGGTATGTCTACACTGGCAGATATAAAGTGCTGGTAGTTATAGTGCTTCTCACAGAGCGCTGCAAGGAAGCTGCTGTTGTGTGTCCACACTGTGCTCCTCATGATGGTGGAGTGTCTCTGCACTATCAGCTCTTACAACTGGACAGAAAGCAGTTCATTGTGGTAGCTTTCCCACTGTGCGACTGGCTTCAGAGTGCTTTGGGAAGGGTTTGCAATGCTGCACGGGACAGACAATGTCACAGGATGCAGGTTTCCCAATCCCATTGCTCCATGGTCACCCTACTACATTGACAGCTACTTTTCAAGTGATGTCTGGAGGGAGGGGGAAGAGTGTGACAGGGAGTGTATGTGGGGAAAGACAGCGTGTTTTGGGGACGTCAGTATCCCGTCTTGTAAGTTCAGACAGCAGCAGAAAACCCATCCTGAGGAAAGGGGAGGAGGAAACCCTGACATCAGCCTTCCCTTCCCCTGCCTCTGTTCACCAGCACGAGCATTCTGCATGAATGGTTTACTCTGTGTCCCAGAGCAGAGCAGCACAGCATGAAGGCTTGTCCAGAATGAAGCTCTGAAAGGAGATCTGCTCATGCCTACTAGGCAGCCAGCCAAGTTCAAAGCCAATGAGCAGAGTAGTGACTTCAGGGATTATGAGCCATTTCCGGAGGCCAGTCACAACACAGCAAACAACTGATGTGTCTACACGGGTTCCCAAGTGTTGTAGCCACTGGCAGAAAGGTCTGCCTCTCTCATTGAGGAGGTTTACCCAGAATGCTGCAGCTATAGAGATAGTGCATACTAGGGGTACGTCTACACTGTGCAACTATTTTGAGATACTGGAGGTATCCCAAAATAGCTACCCCATGTCTTTACAAGCTGCCCATTTTTTCAAAATATTTTTCGAAATAACGGGCACGCTCTTTCGGCATCCCAGTAACCCTCGTTCCACAAGACTTAAGGGATGTCTTGAAATAGCCTATTTCAAAATTCAATCCAAATAAGATACGCAATATTTCAAGTTTAGGGTGCTGTGTAGACAGATACACCCTCAGGGCCTTGCCAGTGTGGACACTTCAGTATTTACAGTGCTGGGAGCTGATTTACTGCATTGTAACTTGCCAGTGTAGTCAAGGCCTGAGGTTGAAATTAATGTTCAGCTTCCTAGAATAGTCAGCTAGATTGGAAAATCCTTTCGGAGTGTAATCAGGAAATACATTAAACCAGTTCTGCAGATTAAATTTTAGTCAGGGAAACTGGCAGCAAAGCAGCTATTATTATGAAATGTACGGTAAAAAAGCCTATAAATGTAGGTGTGATTTGCATAACATGGAGGACCCTTGTGGAAATCTGTATGTATTCATAAGAATGCGTGGTTGAATAAATCTTCAGGGAACATCCTTATTGCATTTCTGTGAATGGAATATCTACAGTTATCTAGAGTAACAATGAATTTTTCATACAAGTCAGTCTCAAACTAGGCCAGGACACTATGACAGAACCTGTTGGTCTTTCAACACATTGCATAATTTATGGTATGAAAGGAATCCAAAAACCAAAAGAATTGACATCGGGCATCTATTCACTGTCTGGTACTGTATTTTATTTAAAATAGTAAATTTGAGGATAATTAGACAAAATCTATGCAAATAAAAAGATAAGAGTAAGAGGATAACAGATCTAGAAAGAAATGAAAATACCTTTTGTAGCTGAGAATAGAAGTACTCTTAAAATTGTCATGTTGCCTGTGTTAGGTAGTAGTTAAAGTATAATATAAGTCACATCAGCTTCTGAAATGAAGTGAAAATTTAACTAGCAGAATACTTGGATGTCTTGCCTATTTCCTTGGTACTGAAATTGCACATACATTAACTCCTGGAGAAAACAGTGCCTCCCCAACCGCTCACTTCCCAGCCATCAACATATAAAAGCATGTATTTAAGGTTGTTTCTATGTGGGTATAATATTTGAAGTAGTGTTTCACAGTTGTTTTTTCTCCTAATCAATTACAAGAAATAAAATGGTTTGTTTGAGAAGTGAAGAATAAGAAATAATATTAATAAAAAAGAAGGCAACTGAGAAAAGGAAAAGCCAATGAAACAGCTGTGGATAAAAGGATCTGAAAACGTATCTCTGCTATTGTTTAGTCATGGTGGAAGAAAACAAAAGGAAAAGTCAAAATTCTCCTGTGACTCCACAGACTTATGTCTATACTGAAATAAAAAACCCACAACTGGCCTGGGTCAACTTGTACTTGCAGGTCTCAAGCTGTGAGGCTAAATATTGTCAATCCCTCATAGGATCCCACAGTTTTGGCTACAAAGCAATTTTACAGCCTTGCAGCCTCAGACCTGCAAATCCGAGCCAGCTGAAGGTGTTTGTGATGTAAGACAATGCCTTCTTTTTCTTGAGGTTTCTTCAAATCATATTGTTGCATTTACTAATCCTCCTTCCTTGTTCTTTCAAATCAATCCTTTTGCTCCCCACTGTCACATATAATTGTTCTACAGTGTGTTCAACTTTTGTCCTGTATAGGAGCCTCTGTAAGGAAAAGAAACCCCAAAATGCAGTTGCTGAGCTTGTTTACAATTTGGGATCTCTATAGGCTTTTGCGCAAGAGGGATGCAGTGTAGACGTAGCCTTTGCGTTTTTCCTTGCCTTCCGTTTGTTTCCCAGAATTCTTCTGCAGTTGCCACATCTTTTCTCCTCCTAAAAGATCTCAGGTGCAGAGTTTTCCAAAGAATTTCAGATAATCTCAACTATAAAATGTTTGCATTAGCTTTCTGATCTAGCTCAAGAATAAACACATTCCAGAGGCCTCGGGTTTTATAAACTCTTCAAAGACAGTAGTGAAGGAAGAATTTAGCACATGAGAAATTAGAAATGGTGGACCGTGTTCCATATCATGGAGTTTATTCCATGTTGGGGGCTTGTGTTTCTACCTTATTCTTTTGTTTGAGGATGGGGTGGAGAGGTTGCTTTCCTCCCACCAAGGAATATCTAGGGTTTTTGTGTCCTGTATAAACTGCAGCCTATTGACATGTTTCAGTGATTTGTTGGATCAGTTCCAGAGTGTTCAGCAAATTCCAGCACTGAATCCTAGTCATTGTAGTAGAAAGTGAGAACTTAGAGTCCACGGGTTATATCCTAATGGACATGTGTATCCATGGGGGATGGAAAAAGGAGCATGTTATCACAATACCAAAAAGCTGCCAAAAGCTGTATTATATTATGGATGTTCATTAGTGATTTATTTATATTAATTATTATGTTATGGTAATTTTAAAAACACCTTGTAAATATTGAAAAGCACTAATTGCCTTATGTAGTAACTTCTTGTGTAGTTGTATTTAAAAACTTCATTTTAGGTCTTAGATCAATCCTCTGGGCTGAATCATGGAATTTGTTGAGAAGTCTGGAGCTGATCCAGCAAATCACTTAAGCACATATGCTGCTCTCTCTTATAATGGCTTAAAGGAAAGAAAGTAATCAGTCTTGTTTCATGATATGCTTTCAATGTCTTTTAACATGTAAAGTCCGAGGAAGTTCAAGAAATTTAAGAGTTTCTGATGCTACAACATCTACAATGAAGTTATCTTGGAGTGCAGCACCTGGCAAAGTACAACGTTATCGTATAACATCTACTCCCGTGGCCGGAGGTGAAACCCAGGAGGTGACCACCAGGGGTGATACTACCACTACAGTGCTGAGAGATTTACAACCAGGCACCCAGTATGATCTATCTGTGACTGCTTTATATGTCTCTGGGCCAGGGGATGCCCTTCCTGGGCAAGGAGAAACACTTGAAGGTAATTGTTTATAGACTGTGTATAATTATTCACTTACATGGTTCCATTTTAGGTGTTTTAAATTACATAATGTTCCTGAAGTGTCTCCAGATGTAAACATATAAATCAGGCCCATGTGCATTATTGGAATGCAGGGGTATGTCTACACTTGCATCCTAGTTCGAACTAGGAATGCAAATGTAGGCGACCGAAATTGCTAATGAAGCGGGGATTTAAATATCTCGTGCTTCATTAGCATAATCTTGCCCGCACGCTATTCCGATCGGCAGCTGATTCGAACCAGGAAGTGTGCTCCTGGCTGCGTTAGTTCGAATCAGACCCCTTGGCTTGGTTACTCAAAGGAGTAACGTTAGTTAGTGCCCATGGGGGACGGGAAAGGGAGCATGTTATCACAATGCTACCAAAAGCTGTACTATATTATGGATGTTCAATAGTGACTAATCTAAATTAAGTATTGTATCATGGTAATTTCAAAAATATTTTAAAACATGGAAAAGGACAAATTTGCCTTATGTAATAACTTCTTGTGTAGTTGTATTTAAAAACTTCCTTTCAGGTCTTTGATCAATCCTCTGGGCTGAATCATGGAATTTGTTGAACAGTCTGGAACTGTTCTAGCAAATCACTTAAGCACATACGCTGCTCTCTCTTATAATGGTCTTAAAGGAAAAAAAGAAATCCAGCTTGTTTCATGATATGCTTTCAATGTCTTTTAACATGTAAAAGTCCGAGGAAGTCCAAGAAATTTGAGAGTTTCTGATGCTACAACATCTACAATGAAGTTATCTTGGAGTGCAGCACCTGGCAAAGTGCAACGCTATCGTATAACATATACTCCCGTGGCTGGAGGTGAAACCCAGGAAGTGACCATAAGGGGTGATATCACCACTACAGTGCTGAGAGATTTAGAACAAGGCACCCAATATGATCTATCCGTGACTGCCTTGTATGCATCTGGAGCAGGGGATGCCCTTCCTGGGCAAGGAGAAACACTTGAAGGTAATTGTTTATAAACTGCATATAATCGTCTGGAAAATCCTTTCAGAGTGCTATCAGGAAATACATGTACCCAAGCTTTGTACTGAAATATATGTGAAGGTAATTGTATATAGATAGTATATACTCATTCATTTATTTGGTTCCATTTTAGGTGCTCTAAACTGATACATGTTCCTGAAATTTTACAGAAGTAAAATATGAGTCAGGGCTACGTGCACTACTGGAATGTGAATAATTAAATATAAGAAGAATACAAAAAAAAATCTGATTGTGGTTTAGAATTTAAGAATTTCAAATTGATAAATGGGTCTTATCTCAGAGATGGCTCTATATAAAAGCCCAGATGTTAAGATCATTGTTTTGCCAGTTCAGCAACAAAAGGAAAGGGATAAATGTGACTATTGTAATAAATCTTATTACTCATCTCCAAATCATTAGAAAGATTACAACAAACAGAGTAAAACCAGTATTAATGAAGTAATGGTGACGTGGCTAATGTCACCATAAATCAGAGACTAGAGACACATTCTTATTGTAAATGTAAATATCAGTAAATGAAATTTTCCTTTATTTTCTCAGTTATCTTCTCAAATGAAAAGAAAGCTAAACCAAATGTAACAATATCCTATTTTTACACGAAAGCTGTGACATTCAAAGTGAACGTCCGCTTCCTCGAATAGTCAGCTACATTGGAAAATCTTTTCAGAGTGTAATCAGGAAACCTCTGTACCAAAGCTTTGTATTGAAATACATTAAATTAGTCTGGAAGATTACATTTTAGTCAGGGAAACTGACAACAAGGAAGCTATTATTGTGAATTCATATAAATGAATGTGTCATTTGCATAATGGTGGAAGCCCCATTTGGTAACACGGATCTATTGATAAGAATGTGCGGTAGTACAAAAGTTAATTGAATACCCATATTGCATTTCTATAAGTAGTATATCTATGGTTTTCTAGACTTTAAAAATGAACTTTCACACAAATAAATCTCAAACTAGGCCAGGACACATTAGCCAGAACCTTTTGATCTTTCAACAAATTGCATAGTTCATGGTGTGAAAGGAATGAAAAAATGTATGAGGATCAACATCAGGTACCTATTAACTGTATGGTGCTGTATTTTATTTAAAATGTTGAATTAGAAATTTGAGGTAAATAGACAAAATTTATGCAGGTAAAATGAAAAGAATAAGAAGATAATAGTTCTGGAGACAAATGAAAATACATTTTGTAGCTAAGACTAGAAGTGCATTTAAAATTAAGTCATGTTGTCCATGAATTCAAGATGAAAGTGGCAAGATGTAGCTGAAGTATTACTTAAGTCACATCTGCTTGTGAAAAATTAACTAGCAACATACTCGGATGTCTTGCGAATCTGCTTGGTGCTAAAAATGGCACAGACATTAACTCCCGGAGAAATCAGTGCCTCCCTGAGGCCTCTACCTCTGACATCAATAAATAAGGACTTTTCTATCTGGGTTTAATGCTTGGAATAGTGTTTCAAATTTGTTTTTTTTTCCTGGATCAATATCAAGAAAAATAAATGCTTAATCCAAGAAGGGAAGATTGAAAAATAATAAGACAAATACATGAGGTAATTGAGAAAAAGTAAAGTTAATGAAGAAAGAGTGGATAAAAGAATTTGAATTGTATCTCGTCCTATTGTATCTCGTGAAAAGAAAAAAAAAAAGAAAAATCAAAACTCTCCAGTAGGTTCATCTACAGTGGAATAAAAGACATATTGTTGGCCTGGGTCAAGATACTTGGGCTTGCTGGTTTTGAGCCTGTGGGGCTAAAATTCCTGCCCTATCATGTGATCCCAGTGTTTGAGCTCCAGCCTGAGCTCAAATGTTTGCAAAGCAGTTTTACAGCCCCCCCCTCCAAACCTGAGTCAGCTGGTCAGGGGCAGCCACAGGTTTCGATTGCTGTGTGGAAATAGTGACTTGAGGCAACATCTTCTTTTTGTAAAGGTCTCTATGAAGTATATTGTTGCATTTATTAATCTCAATTCCCTGTTGTTTCAAATCCATCCTTTTCCTCCCCACTGCAAGACGTAATTGTTCTCCAGTGTGTTCAGCCTTGGACAAGTGTGTCCTTTCCTGGAGTCTTCTTCAGAAAAAAAATCCCAAAACATTCAGTTGCTGTGCTAAATTGAAGTCCTTTTGGGATCTCTTCCTGTTTTCTCTTGCCTTCCCTTTTATCTTTCTCAGGACTTAGTTTGTACCTGCCTCATCTTTTCTCTTCAGGTGCAAAGTTTTCCATAGAACTCCAGATAATCTCAGTTATAAAATGTTTTCTGATCCAGCCCAAGGAGGAACTTTACAGAGGCCCAATGTTTTATAAACTGTTCAAAGACTAGAGAAAGAAGAATTTAGCACCCGAGAAATTAGAAATGGAAGGCTATATTCTATGCCATGGAATTTATTTCTGTGTAGGGGACACGGGTTTCTTTCTTACTGTTTCGTTGGGGTGGGGAAATGGCTTTCTTCACCCCCTGGAATAAGTAGAGGTTTTTTTGTGCCCCAGTCATAGAGATCTGAGGAGGTTCACAGTAGTCCAGCGGCAGTTTTTAGAGCAAAGGTCTTCAGCGTCTTTTAGCCATTGGCTGTCTCCATCTGTTGATGAGGAGCACTAGTCAGAGGAAATTTTGTGAAGGATAAAACTACTTAAATCTGCATTATCTCTTTACTGGATAGCTGCAGGCTCCTGAGGAGGGCACGCTTTAGAAGATGCTTCCTATTTACCCTCTCTCTAAAACATACGGGCCTGTCACCACAAAGCTCCGGTTGGAGAGCACTGGTAGGGCTCCAGGGGGTGAGTCATGCCTCTTTCCCCAGGATCTGATCACTTTGGCTTCCCTTCAACTCAGAGAGGTGGGTGATAGAAGGTTTCCTTTACCTGCAGCTAGAGTTGTAATGAATTTTCAATGTGACAGAGCTGAGACTGTGAAAAGAAAAAGAAAATTAAACTATCCACAGAAATCAGCTAGTGAAACAGGACTTGTGGCAGGGGAAGCACCTAAGCAGGGTGTTTTTCATGTAATATTAACACTATTCCTCATTATTTGTGGTGATTATAACAGGGTGAGGCTCTTAAGAACATAAGAACATAAGAATGGCCATACTGGGTCAGACCAAAGGTCCATCGAGCCCAGCATCCCATCTGCCGACGGTGGCCAATGCCAGGTGCCCCAGAGAAGGAGAACAGAAGACAATGATCAAGTGATTTATCTCCTGCCATCCATCTCCTGCCCTTGTTATGAAGGCTAGGGCACCATACTTTATCCCTGGCTAATAGCCATTTATGGACCTAACCTGCAAAAATTTATCAAGCTCTTTTTTAAACCCAAATAGAGTCCTGGCCTTCACAGCCTCCTCGGGCAAGGAGTTCCACAGGTTGACTGTGCGCTGTGTGAAGAAAAATTTCCTTTTATTAGTTTTGAACCTACTACCCATCAATTTCATTTGGTGTGCCCTAGTTCTTGTATTATGGGAAAAGGTAAATAATTTTTCTATAATCACTTTCTCCACACCATTCATGATTTTATATACCTCTATCATATCGCCCCTCAATCGCCTTTTTTCCAAACTGAAAAGTCCCAGTCTCTCTAGCCTCTCCCCATATGGGACCCTTTCCAAGCCCCTAATCATCTTAGTCGCCCTTTTCTGAACCTTTTCTAATGCCAATATATCTTTTTTGAGGTGAGGAGACCACATCTGCACGCAGTACTCGAGATGTGGGCGTACCATAGTTTTATATAGGGGAAGTATGATATCTTTTGTCTTATTATCTATCCCTTTTTTAATAATTCCTAACATCCTATTTGCCTTACTAACTGCCGCTGCACACTGCGTGGATGTCTTCATAGAACTATCCACTATAACTCCAAGATCCCTTTCCTGATCTGTCGTAGCTAAATTTGACCCCATCATGTAGTACGTGTAATTTGGGTTATTTTTTCCAACATGCATTACCTTACACTTACCCACATTAAATTTCATTTGCCATTTTGCTGCCCAATCACTCAGTTTGCTGAGATCTTTTTGTAGTTCTTCACAATCCCTTTTGCTTTTGACTGTCCTGAACACCTTTGTGTCATCTGCAAACTTGGCCACCTCACTGCTTACCTCATTTTCTAGATCATTGATGAACAAGTTGAACAGGATTGGTCCCAGTACTGACCCCTGGGGAACACCACTAGTTACCCTCCTCCATTGTGAAAATTTACCATTTATTCCCACCCTTTGTTTTCTGTCTTTTAACCAATTCTTGATCCATGAAAGGACCTTTCCTCCTATCCCATGACCGCCTAATTTACGTAAAAGCCTTTGGTGTGGGACCGTGTCAAAGGCTTTCTGGAAATCTAGGTATATGATATCCACTGGGTGCCCCTTGTCCGCATGTTTATTAACCCCTTCAAAGAATTCTAACAGATTAGTTAGACACGACTTCCCTCTGCAGAAACCATGCTGACTTTTGCCCAACAATTCGTGCTCTTCTATGTGCCTTGCAATTTTACTCTTTACTAGTGTTTCTACTAATTTGCCTGGTACTGATGTTAAACTTATCGGTCTATAATTGCCAGGATCTCCTCTAGAGCCTTTTTTAAATATTGGTGTTATATTGGCCATCTTCCAGTCATTTGGTACCAAAGTGGATTTAAAGGATAGGTTACAAACCACTGTTAATAACTCCGCAATTTCACATTTGAGTTCTTTCAGAACCCTTGGGTGAATGCCGTCTGGTCCCGGAGACTTGTTACTATTCAGCTTATCAATTAATTCCATAACCTCCTCTAATGTCACTTCAATCTGAGTGAGTTCCTCAGATTTGTCACCTAAAAAGGCTGGCTCAGATTTAGGAACCTCTGTAACATCCTCAGCCGTGAAGACTGAAGCAAAGAAATCATTTAATCGCTCCGCAATGGCACTGTCTTCCTTGATCGCTCCTTTTATATCTTTATCATCCAAGGGCCCCACAAGGGCTCTTCCTTGTCTATCTTCCTCTGCATATGCAGACCACACTTGGGCTCATTGCTTGTAAACTCCACATGCAGCTTATTTACAGTGTTTCCCCAGCACCTGATCCACAATAGTATATCACCCTTAGCCCTTTAGACCAAGGGTAGGAGTGGTTGGAGATCTTGCCCTTAGAAATCTCCCTTGGGACTGACACTGAAAGTCTTCCTCTTTCTGGTTCTTTCTCCACTTTTGACATGTCTTCTAGTGCCTGTTCTGTGCTCATGTGTTAATTATCTGTGTAGCTCTTTTCAGCCCATTCCCAATCAGGTTAACTCCTATGCAACTAGTGGGAGTTGTGGTGACCAGAAAGCTAGTTCAGCTGCTGTTCCCCAGTTCCCTGTCCCAGTGACACTTCACAAATTACAAGTTGATGTACGGATGAAACTTAAGAAAACCTGCAGGACAGTTCCCCCCAGCAACACATCGAATTGTTCATTTTATTTTGTTACATCAACTTAGCCAAAACCATATGTCATACCCCAGAAATATGATATTATGGTGAACACAGTGAGTATGGTGAGTGGAAATCCAGTCGCTAGCTAACAATCAACTGTTTCTCAGAGCTACTGTTTTTCTAATCTGTTTTCCCCTGTGAAATGGGGCGGTAAAAGCAGGCCTGGCAAGAGTTTCCTTTTCTGCTCTGAGGCATATTGTTAGATGACAAGAACATACTGTACTTGGGCTGTTTAATAGATTAACTTGAACTTATAATAGTGTGCAGTTTTTAAAGAAAAAACAAATTTCTCTCTAGGTCAGGTAAGCTATAGAAGTATGTTTAATCCTAACCTATATCTTCATGTGCTGGAAGATTATAATCTATTTTATGAGTACCTGGAAGTTAGGATTTTTGAGAAGGGCCTTAAGAATATCACTGCTGCTGCTGGTGAGGGTGTTTGCATCAGATGGCTAAACGCACGGGAGATCATTATCATTTAAATATGAAATTGAGAGCAGTCTCACAAAAAAGCATTTCTATCTGTGAATCAAAACAAGCAACAGAGGGCCCCATTCCATTCTGACCTTGCTTGCATCACAGTAATTTCAGAGCAACTCTTCTTATGTGAGAGTAGTTATTGGGCGAGAAGCTATGCAGGTGTAAATTGACATAACTCCATAGAAGTAAATGAGCTGTGTCAGGTCTTACGCCAAGAAAGAATTTAGGACATCATACTTAAAACCTCAGCGACCCTGAGATCAGAATCTGTCCCAGTACTTATACTGTAGATTATTGTATGTAAACAACAACAGCTGCATATTTAATTGCACTCAGGACATATTCTTTATTGGGGATTAAATAATGGTATTTTTTTACCTTAGAATGAAAGTCTTTCCATTTAAAAGTTATAGGGCCTAGTTCTGTCATTCCTTCTAATGCTGTGAGAATTAGGCTCTTATTTATTCAAAAGTATTCATCATTCAGGGACTCTTCTGCTGTATACATTTCTCAGAGCTTGGATTTTTTTTTTGGCCAGGAAATGAGTTTCTTAGTAGATATATGGGTTTTTTTTTGCTGTTTCTATAGCAACATAAGAATGTTTTAGAAACTAATGACCTCCTACAGACTGAATGGGACTAACTCAAGTGACATTTCCTGACAATGAAGTTTTTAGCATATCATAAAAACTTTCCGTAATATCTGGATTACGTAGTCCTTTTCCATACAGACTGAAACAAGGACTCAGTGTCTTTCAAAGGGATTTAGTGCTGTCTCATGCATTTTTTTCAATGATGTATTCCAAGATTTTTTTCCTCTGACATTTGCAAGTGACTTTTGATAACTTTCGAGCAATCAGTTGAATTTTCTTGTCTGGGGAAGTACACCATTTGCAGGAAAAAAGAAATCTGCTCAGAGGAAGTCATTAACTACAAAAGAAAAATTGAACTGATTTCCTCTGGATATAATATCAAATAGTTAACTAATCAGTTTCTGGTTAACTAATTGATTGCTGGAATAGATAGATAAGGTAGATTTTCCAGGAGTTGATTAGGCTCTCATAGCAGTTTTATGTGGGTGTAATTCCGTTGAGCCAGACCCAGGGCTTCTTGATTCAGTGTCCTGTGCAGAAGAGCCAGAAACCTGGCAGAAAAGGGTAAGTGAGGGCTCCCCCTTATGTAGAGGAATCCTCCACTAGCAGAGAGCTGCCACAGAAAGCTGTGTTCCACCTTCTTCCAGCTTCCCTGGCATAGAGGGTTTATAGCACATGACAGGAGGTGTGGCCAGAGTGCTGTGCATCCTGAAGTATTCAGCTGCATAATGACCACTAGGGAGACATTACCAGCCAACGTGAGTGGTTCCCGTACCTTATTCCAGAGGCCAGTTTGACTATCAGCAGGGCCTGAATCAGGATTAGTTTTAAGGTAGCCACCAAAGCCTGTTGAAGTCAAAGGGAGTCTTCAGTATTACAGTGGGCTTTGGATCTGGCCTTGATGGCACAAAATGGTTGCTTTCTGTGCTTATCTTTGTAATGGTTTGACTGCTTACACAGCAGCACTGGTTTGATGTCGATAGACACAGCATGGCTTCAGCTGGGCTTGTACCAGTGAATTCTGGAACTCATGAACAGTGTCATACTTAGCTCAGTTACTGAGGGCAGGAGCTTTTGGGTAATTTTCAAACCCAGAGCACTTCATCATGTGAGAATGACACTGGGACAGGATGAAAAAGTAGAGCTGTGATGCATGGGGCATCCATTGCAAACACGGGAGAAAACAGAGATGATTATGCTGATTCAGTTGGCCCTGAGCCCAAGACCACCACCAACCAGCACAACCACCATCTGCTTTATCACCATACCCTTCCCCTTCCTTATTGTAGTGGGTGTGCCCTGTCTTTTTACTTTCCCTGGCTATCCTGTTCTTGGAAGCAGCTGGGATATAAAAATGTATGAGAATTCTTCTCGCTGGAGCCAGTAGCAATTAAGATTCTTCAATATTTAAACAGAAGATCAGAATAATTGCTCAGATACTTTAGTGATGGGGACCATTGGCAATCTCTAATAGAAAGATACAAGTAGAACCTCTCTAGTCCAGCACTGTCTGGTCTGGCAATGTCTGTGATCTGGCATGATTTTAGTTATCCAGATGTCCACTTATCATGGGCGTGGCCAAGTTTCCCGTGGTCCCATAAAGTTTGTTTACGCCCCCACCAGTCCTGGCTCTCACTATTCTGTGCGTTATTTAGCTCTAATTTATCACTAAATGTCTTCTAAGAGCCCAGTAAGCAGTGGAAGTGTTGGTAATGCTGCTAGACAATACTGACCTCTCATGGTTCAGCAAATTCTCCGGTTCAGCACCAGTCAAGTCTCAAAGATGCTGGACTAGAGAGGTTCAGCCTGTAATAGATAAGGAGAGTTACACTTATACTTCTAAAACAAACTAAACTTGGCTAATAGGTATTAGTGTATGCCTACTAGACATTATAATATACTGGTAATGTCACTGAACTTAAAGTATTCTTCTGAACTTCTGGGGTAGCAGTTTAGTTAATGCTTAGTGGAATCTGGATAACTTTGGATTTTGCACCACGTTCCAAACACGGCTGCTCCTCTCCCCCACCTCAAAGTTCATAGTTATTCACATGGTAGCATCTTGTAAAAATAATATCTGCGTGCAAATGTATACCTCACACATGAGGTGCAAATCAAATTAGCGTGTTATTTTAAATAAATGTTCTCTGCTTCAGTATAACATATAAAAAAGTCTAATTTCCAATGGTTGGTAAGATGTCTTGTCAGCAGTTTCCAGCTTTTGAAGTCAAATTTTTCCATTTAGCCCTGGTGGCTTGGTAAGAAGCCCAAACTTTAATTTTATTAAACAAAAAATGGTACTTTAGTTCCATATGATTTTTTTTCTTTCCAGAGCTAACATTTGTCAGTAGCTGGGCACTCAACTCCATTGCAAAAATCTTATTTTCCTCTGCTATTTAGTGGCACATGTAATAATTTAATAATTGTTTAAAAATACATTGATTCTTTTGCAGTATCTCCAACACATCATTAGCTGTGCTGTCCCAGAATTATTTGCTGAGATTTGTGCTGTGGTAGCAGATAGTTTAGTACTGAAATCATGTTGCGGCAAAGACTTGATTTGAAGTAGTCAGTATAAAATGACTTGTATATTTATATAACATTAAAAATATGGAAAGAGAGGTTTTTATTGTGAAACATCTGTGCATTCTATCATGTTGGATTTTCCATAATATTTCCATTTGGATTACTATCAGATTTTTTTATTGAATGAAAAAGCCAAGAGTTGGAAGCAGAAGCATTGGAGTAGACAGAAAATTGGTACAATTTACTTTTGAAGACACAACTTTTTTTCAGTCTTCCAGGAAAATTACACTTTGGGATTCAAATTCTGACCTGATTTAATGCAACTCTCTGAAATCAGTGAGTCTGCATGGAGTGTATATCTGGATGAATCTGGCTGTTTTTAGCATAACAGGGTAAAGTTACATTGAAAGATGCAGTCGTGTAGTTATTTTTCCTTATAACAATAATTCAACTGCAACAAAAAACTGGGTATTAAAACGTTTTTGCAATCAAATATATGTGTGTGTATGGTATTTAGAGTGGCAGACTAGAAGAATTAAAGGACTTGTGTTTAAGTAAGGATGGGAAACCAACTTTTCTCCAGAAGAAGGTGATGAGATATCCAAGGGGTCCTTGTTTGGATGACGTACTAGCACTGGGATGGGTTTGGAAAAATAAGGTTGTGCATATATATTCTGTGTATTGAAAATATAGCTAGTTAGAACATTTTAATAAAATCCCAGCAACTGTGATGTTAATGTCCAATAAGCCAAAGTTGAATTATTCTTTCATTGATTCATAATGAATGGGAGACCATGTTTATTTAATTTGTGTATTGCTACAACAATATCATTCAAACTGTCAGCCTTTATACAAGTAGTCCTACCTATTCTAATGGAGTTGTGTGTGTAGGATCAGGATTTAAATAAAGACAAATGAATAGCAAGATTAAACTATGGTGTATAACTTGGGACCAATTTGAAAACCCTACCAAGTATAGTCTGCATTGGAATCAGCTTGCTGTTGTGAATTCTTCACTTGATAGTATTGCCAAAGAGGAACCTGCTCTGTGGAGTTTAGATTAGGGTTGTAACTTACCCAGCATTCGAAGAGGTTTGATTCTGGTAGCATAGCTCTGACCCGTCTCAAATACATTAGTGGGTATTTGCCTATTGTGCAGACAGCTGGCTCAAGGCCTCACTGCTTAAGCCTTGAACAGGGATTGGTTTGAGGGAATGTGTTGCTACGCAGCCAGTTGAGAACCTCTGCAGTCCTTCTCACCACAGGAAGGTCAGGGAGTTCAATAAGGAATTGCAGATAGAATGCAAGTCAAAGGAGGCACTTCATTTAAGTGTAGGGATTTATGTTTATAGCTACAACTTTGCCGTTGCATGAAGAACAAAACTAGGGCTCTAGCCATTCCAGTAGCAGATTTTAGCATACATTAATAACCCAGATACCACATTGAATGCAGCAAATTCCATAGACCTAATCTGCCATGCAGTTTTATCAGCTTTAAACCAGTGAGCTCAATTAAAGTCAACAGAGTTATACAGGAGTGAAACTGATGTATTAGGGTGAGCATCAGGCCGCTAGCTTATACCCTTCTTGCTTATACGGACTAAGGATCTGTTTACTGCACTCCAAGGAATGTGAGGAGAACCAGCTATGAAGAGCAATACAACAGAAGGTTGTCAAAACTTAGTACAGAAAAGACAGAGTCTCCAGCCTACAATCACTACACTATATGTAGTAAATACATGATGTATTAGTTGTAGAGAGATACAGTGAGGACAGCTGACAGAAATATTCTCACATCATTCAGGAAGATGCATGCTGGTAGCGATGATAGCAGCCAAATCTATAAGTCTTAGGCATTGTAAGAGAGAATGGCTGAAAACAAAGACATTGCTTTCAAAATGGGGACATGTTATGAAAAACCTGTATGCAGTTTTTAACATATTACTGTAATAAAGAAATTATGGAAATGCGACAGAAACAACAAACAACTAGAATGCTACAGCAACTTTATCATCCCACCTGAAGCATTAAGTGAGACATGGGTCCAAGTCACATAGGTGTTACTTACGTTGACTGTAGTTGGACCGATAATGTTTCCTGAAAAACAAGCAAACAGAAACTCTTTAAGTGTCTGAAGTAATCAATCATTAGAAAATGATTTATTTTCCAATAAACTCTACATGTATAAATGCCCTTACATCAGTGGCAGAATAGATGCCTAAGGAGGAATCTCATTGGGAAATACAGATTTATAAGAGGAAGTGTCAAATATAAGGATAAGGGAAAATGAATAAGTTAAGAAAAGGTGAAGGATTCAATCAATTTAAAAGGATTTTTTTTTACACAGATTTGGTATAAAAAAAACCTACCCAAGGCTTCATTATTTGCCTATAAATGAGTTACGTGAGCTTTTGGGGTGAAGTTAGATTGTTAGGCATAATTGCTAGTTTGGAAGATAAAATCAATCTAGATTAATGGCAAAGCACTGAAGCATAGGTTTAATTTTAAGCATGTGTGTAATTCCATCCCTGTTCAGCAACATATCTGAGATTGAGTGTGTTAATGAGTAGAGTTGGAATTGTCCACATACTTAAAGTTAACCATGATCTTAAGTGTTTTTGCTGAATAAGAGTGTTAGTATTCCTCATAAAAGAATGAATGTATTCCATTTGAAACTGGTGTTCTTGTGAATATTTTAATTATATTCTGTAAGTATTGTATTTTTTTTCCTGTTCCTATTTCACTGCAAGACTTGCTGACTATGTCTTAGGCTTAGTCCCCCCCTTACTACTTCTTTTTTTTCAGACCGTGGCTCACCTCGTGATTTGGTTATTAGAGACATAACTGACACTACAATGAGACTATCATGGATACCAGCGCCAGGAGCAGTTCGTCGTTATAGAATAGTATGGAGATCACTTTATGATGGTCAGACTGGGGAGGACACAGTTCCTGGGAATGCAATAAATACCGTGTTGGAAAATTTAGAGCCCGAGACTAAATATAAGATTTCAGTCTTTGCTTCCTATAGCAGTGGAGATGGAGCGCCTCTAGAAGGAGAGGCTACTACTGAATGTAAGTGCAGAACTTCCTAGCTACCCCATGGAGCAGCCTGAATTCTAACCATGGGATTTTGTGGCGCTTATTATCCCATGTACAAACTTTTGACATTCCTGTTAATGCAATTTACATTGTCAAGAGACAACCTTAATTTTTATTAATCCTTCTCCAACCGAACCCTTGTCCATCTCAACTCAATTAAGTATGGCCCCCTCTTTTTCTGAGCTACAGTTATTTATAATCATAAGTCATTTTTATCTCATGGAACCAGATTCAGATGCTTTTACTCATGTTAAGTTGTACCTACTCTGCAAGGATTCCCACTGAAATTAGCAGAGTTACTTAGGCACATCTACACAGCAGGGCAGAAGTCGAGTTAAGAGATGCAACGTCAGATACTTGCATAGCTGAAGTCCGAATAGCTTAACTCAGCTTTTGGTGCTGTCTACACAGAAGGAAGTTGAAGAAAGAACACTCTTCCTTTGACTTCCCTTACTCGTCGTAAAATGAGGGTTACAGGAGTCGGAGTAAGAAGTCCTCCCACTCGCCATTATTTCAAAATAATGGCTTGCTGTGTAGATGCGCACTATGTTATTTCAAAATAACATCAGTTATTCCGAAATAATGCTGCTGTGTAGACGTACCCTTAGAGAGTAAGCTACAGTTTGATGTGAGTGTGGCAGAATCTGGTGATAGTTCCTGGGGATTTCTGGGTTGGAGATATGGCTGTTGGGGGACAAACAGAAGGAGCAAAGTGGCCAGGATAGAGAGGAAAATTCAGAGTTCATTCCATTGGAATTAGTTAATTTTCCTGCCCTGTGATTGGGTTTGAAGTTGAATACATATCTTAGTCAGAGTTCTAGATTTTTTTATGACAAACACTACATAGTGTTAATCTTTGTAATGTTACAGCTGTTTGAAAGTGAACAGAATGGAAGGGAACAGAGGGGTTTTTCCAGCATTGGTAATCCTCTCTCTACAAGGAAGAAGCCTTTTTGTGAAAGAGCTCTTTCGGAAAAAGGCATGTGTGGACAGGGAAGAGGGAGTTCTTTCGGAAGAAGAGGACAGAGGAAAAAGCACAGGTGCTCTAGTGGCTACTCCATCCATACTAATCACAGATTAAATGCGAGATAGCATCCATTCAGTGTGGACACTATCTTTCGAAAAAGCAGATCACTTTTTCGATGTGCTTTTGTGTGTCGACGCTCTCTTTCGGAAGAAGTTTTTTCGGAAGATCTCTTCCAAAAAAAGGTTCTTCCAAAAGAAGCCTGCAGTCTAGACAGCCTCAGAAAAGATTGGGATGGTCTATTTGTTTGGAGTTAACCACCCATTAGTTTGATTGCTTGTCAGTACCTTATCAACTATTTGAACCTCTTCATAGGGAGTTTCACCTGTATAAAAAAAATAATAAAGTCATGTCTGACAGAATTGGCCTCTTAGCATTTGGAAGTGCTGAGATTATTATTTAAACAATAAGTTGTGAAAATTATGTTTTCTTATGTAACTCCCTGCTATGCTGGATTGCTGTTAAATGAATTCCTGTTACATGAAAGCATAGTAATGTAAGAATAGCTGTTAATTTAGTCCATTGGGATCAGAAAATTTTCACGGTGGCCTCTTCAAATTGCACATGAACTCCCGTTTAATGATAAGCTGTATTATGGAAGAACAAATCACAGGTGGTATTTGTATTACTGAATTAATCTGTAGACATATTTATGCATATTTTTGTTTGACAAAGTAAACATGTATTTAATGTAAACAAATTTTTACATTTAAAAGTGTCACCGAGTGCCAGGATGGTGAGAATAGATGAGGAGAAGGAAAATTCAATGAGAGTCACATGGCAGCCTGCACCTGGGAAAGTTGTGAACTATCGTATAGTGTACCGACCAGTGAGTGGAGGAAGGCAGATGGTTGCAAAAGTACCACCTACTACCACAACTACAGTATTAAAGCGACTTCAGCCTCTAACCAAATACAACATCACTGTTATTCCAACGTATAAATCAGGGGAAGGAAAACACAGGCAAGGAGAAGGAACAACAGGTATGTATTATATTTAATTAAATGAGACTAAATAGTAATAATCTTATGATTAAAGGGATTACCTCTAAGAAAAGCAAATGTACAGTATGTAGGCCTAAGTGTTAGCTAATCTGTTATGTCAAATCTCCAAGATCAGGAATTAACAAAAAATTGTGACAGGATGGGCATGGAGTTGGGACAGTTGAAAATTTTACCGGTGTCATGGTCTTATTGTTGCCTGGCTTGATTGTTGCCTCCTACTATTTGAAGTTGTTAGAGCAGCAGACCTGTTCTGGTGTCAGACTCTCAGAGGTGAAGGGAAAAGAAGTGTTTCTGGACAGTTCTGTGAGATAATATTGTTCCTTCTCAAACCACTTCTCAGTGTTTCATTTGGACTTTGCAATTTGTCTTTTATTCTCAGATATTCTTGAGGTGGCCTCTTGGCATCTAAATTCCTTGGCATTGTCCTCATGGCTCTTCTTCTCCATATGGCTGATGAAAATATAGAGAAACAACTGTACATGTACATTTAGATGGTTAAGCCACGTAATTGCATTTGAAGTAGCAGAGTATATGGCTGTAATGCCGCCTTAGTATTTTCAAATCGGGCATTGAATTGTTGTGTGTTCCATGATCTGTTCTGTAGTTGTACAGTGGAGAGTCTTTAATTTTCATTTGTGCAGCAGATATCTGCATGTGTCTTGATTTGTGATGCTTATGAATTTTGTGGGAGATTGAATCTTCTGTGTTAGGTATTTCGTGAGGTATTTATTTGTGATTCTTATGAACGTCTTTCAGCTTTCCAAGCTTCATCAGGGTTGAAGTTGCATTATTGAAGGTTAAATGCGTGGGTCCAAAAGGGCTCATATGACTACAGGCAGTGTTGAGAGATGTTGTTAAGGCCCTGGTGGATGGGAAAATGTTGATTTTTCCATTAACATCTGGGTTCCCCAAACTGTTACAGTATCATGGCAAATGGATTTGAGAGCAATGTGCAACACCATGGACAGCCAAGTTGTTGTCCAGTCATGCACTGGCCATCAAGAAGTCAAGTATGGCTACTTCTAATTAATGCCGGTGCACAGTGCTCTGCTACGAGGTACAAAAGAGCCATCTCTGATGCCCTCAACACTGATGCTAATGGTCTGCAGCTTGTGCTTGCTAGTTACTGGACTAGGTTGACTCTTGTCTTTGTCTTGTCAGCTGCCTTCTTCAGATGGTTGTGGAAGGTTAGCATGTGATTGAGTTTCACTTCAAGATACGTTGGTATAGAGTCACATCACACGCTATTTCTAGAGAAGGCCACTTTCAGGGTGTGCTTAGCCTTTGTGAGGCTTTGGCCTCGTGAGTGACCATGATTTACACAGTGATCTGCAGTCCCTAAAACAGGAGGGAAAGTGACTAATGGGCTACGCATGAGTACTTGTAGTAATCTCTTGACACTGACTGTCTGGCGAGCAATTGTCAAATGTCTAGTCTATAACCTTGGTTACAGTTATTAGGAAAGTTGTCATGCAATAACTCTTAGATACCCAGCTGCCCAAGATCTCTATGGCCAATGTTAATGGATAAGGAACAGAGAATGCACAATGCACAAGCATTGCAGCATCTCCTCCTGGTGACTGAATATCTATCTGACTCAGCTCTGAACTCAGGTGAAAGTAAACAGGCCTTCCCTCTCAGTTTTTAGATGGTTCTGTCTGTGTAATAACTTTTCTGCTTCAATAACTGCCTCGTGGGATTCTGGACTTGTCCCCCTGCTTCTTCCGCATGTGTCTGAGGCTATTGGAAGAGTTAGGGTACGTCTACACTAGCCCCCTAGTTCAAACTAGGGAGGCTAATGAGGGCGACTGAAATTGCTAAGGAAGTGCGGGATTTAAATATCCCACGCTTGATTAGCATAATCCTGGCCGGTTGCCATTTTGGAAACTGACGAGCCTGAAGTAACTGCCTGCGTCTATATGCAGCAGAGAAGCGGGATTCCGAGATAAACCCCTTAGTTCGAATTAACTGTAAAACCTCATTCCATGAGGAGTAACAGTTAATTCGAACTAAGGGGTTTATCTCAGAATCCCGCTTCTCTGCCGTGTATAGACGCGGGCAGTTACTTTGAGCTAGTCAGTTTCCAAAATGGCGACCGGCCGGGATTATGCTAATCAAGTGTGGGATATTTAAATCCCGTGCTTCATTAGCAACTTCGGTCACCCTCATTAGCCTCCCTAGTTCAAACTAAGGGGCTAGGGTAGATGTACCCTTAGGGAGGACGCATGCACTGAGGTGCTTTCAAAATACTGATGACACTCAGCTTCATATCTGTTTTATTCTGTAACCAGGCCAGCTGCCTCCCAGCCACCTCCACATGGCCTAGGATCATGCTACACACAGCCTTTCTCAATTTCCTCTTTTGGCTTGTTCACTTTAAGCTTTATATTTGTCAGAAAATATCCCTGTTTGGGGTCTGGGTTTATTAATATAAAATAAATGATCAATTAAAACTCAAAATCCCCAAACAAAGTCCATTCATAAGTCTATACAACACAAGGTTTCTCCTCCTCCTTCTCCCAGGCTTTTCTGCCAGGAGCCATTGTATCCCTTCTCTGCTTGGCCAGGGTCTCTCCCTGCCTGGAGAGTTTTTCTCACTCTCTACTGCCCTTGCCACAGATTCCTGAACTCTCCTCTATGCTTTTATACTAGAATCACCTGATTCCTCTCATATGGAGCACATCCTGTAATCCAGGTTGATTTAGTCCAAGGCTCTTCAGCTGATGGATAAACTACCCTGTTACATACCTGATTAAGGCAGTTCTGTTGAGCACCTTACCCAGTGCTTGGTAATAGCTAGGGCATGAATTTGACCTAGTTAGTTGAGGCTGTTGCTGGGAAAGACTGAAGTCATTTGGCTAAGTAACTAGATGATGTGACAAGATTATTCACGATCCCCTGAGTGAGGAGATATGCCCACCAATTGCTAGCTGCCTGCCTTAAACTCTGATATCCCCAGCAAGCCATACAGCCTAAAGTTGGGTGCCTATGCTTTGCTTTCTGTACATAGCTGGCAGTTATAATTTATCACATGGCTCCTTCTATGCAAGCACATTTATTTTTGCATTTCAGAGAAAACATATTAAAACAATACACGAACCTACACACATTCTAAAAAGCTTATTAGAGGTCAGCCCTAATTCCAAACTAGGATGCTGGTAGGTGCCAGTCCTTCAAAACCAACGACTGGGTGTTCCTTGTGCTCACAAGTTCATCTATCTTAGATCCTGAACCAGAATGAAGGCTGAGCAAATCAGCCATTTCTTTATACAGCTTGGGCCTTGATCTTGACCTTTGGTAACAAGTAATTAGCAGACAATGACCTTCTCCTCAGGATGTAGTTTTAAAAGTCTGGGTTTTTAAATAACTGGAACTGGGAAATTCTCATGAACAAATTGGAGAAAGTCCAGAGGAGACCAACAAAATGATTAAAGAAAACATGGCCTATGAGGAAATATTGAAAATATTGAAAACAAACCTGGGTTTGTTTATTCTGGAGAGGAGAAGAGAAGAGTGAGAGGGGACATGATAATAATTTTCAAGTATACAAAAGGTTGTTACAAGGAGGAGAGAGAAAAATTGTTCTCCTTAATCTGTGAAGCCAGGACAAAAAATAATGGGCTTAAATTGCAGCAAGAGAGGTTTAATTTGGACAATAGAAAAAAGTTCCTAACTGTCAAGGTAGTTAAGCACTGCAATAAATTGCCCAGGGAGGTTGTAGGCCTCAATTTTGGAATTTATTTCCCTCCTTGGTGTGAAGTAACCTGAATCTTTTGACCTTTGGGACATGTTACAAGTCCTGTCTCTTTACCACTAAGGAGGAAGAGGCCTGAGAAGGGCTTGTGATATTTGTGGGTGAAGTTGGCTGGTCTTGTTTTAATGTCTGGCTGGTAATTTTCTTATTTTTTGATTCTGGGTTGAGGAGAAACATCTGGCCTTGCATCTCATAGCTTGGGTACTAAAGAGTATGAGAAAAAAAGCCAGTGCAAGCCTGGAATAAGTGCTTTTAATTTATTTTTTAAATTGAAATATAGACATACAGTTAATAACCGATGGCAATTGTACAGTAGTATTTTTGCACTGGTATGTTGCAGTATTATTTTTTAAAATATTTTTCATATACATAAGTGATTTAAATTGTGGCTTTTTTCTCCTTTGAACCTTTCAGCCTCTCCATATAAACCACCCAGAAATCTGAAAACTTCTGATTCCACTATGTCAAGCTTCAGAGTAACTTGGGAGCCAGCCCCTGGGGAAGTGAAAGGTTACAAAATAACTTTCCATCCGACAGGAGAAGATAGACTCGGAGAACTAATAGTTGGGCCATATGACAATACAGTTGTATTGGAGGAGCTTAGGTATGGCTAATAATAATTTTTAATTTTGTGTTAAAATTTAATTATTAGAAATAAAATGGCTCAGGTTATGAACCATGATAAGTGGACATCTGGATAACTAAAATCATGTTGGACCACTGATGTTGCCGGACAAAAGAGTACTATACTAGAGAGTTTCAACCTGTAGTTAACTTTAATATCACAAAAGGCCAAATCGTGAAGTCCCTACTACCTCACTCAGATGCTACCTTAAGAAAAACTCTCACTGAAGTTAAGAGGTATGTAAGCAAACCTGGGTATATGGATTTATAATATGGCCTCTACCATGTCACATAATTAATAATAGTTACTATAGAAACTGGGATCATGCTTTACATGCAAGCTATATAAAAAGCAATCCAAATCCACTTTAAACGGTCCAGTTTATTTATTAGTGAAACATCAGCATTCTGACCAAACTGATTTGCCATGTCCATGTTTGTTTGTTTGTTTGTTTATTAATTAATTAATTAATTAATTAATGTATTTATTTACTTACAATTGTAGGGCAGGCACTACCTACAAGGTAAATGTTTTTGGAATGTTTGAAGGAGGGGAGAGTGCACCATTGGTTGGCCAAGAAATGACCACCCTTTCAGATGCTACTATGATGCCATTTTTATCCAGAGGTAAACCTCATCACATTGTGGCAAATGGAATATCTGTCCTTTGTTTTTAATTTTTCAGATAGTTTTAGCATTTCCCTGCCATTTTAATCATAAGATGCAGCAAAACTTTGGTCTAACAAACATTTATTTACAGGGTTTGATGAAACCTGTATCTTTAAGTATGCCCAAATTCATGAGTACTGTTCTCCACTTTTACTAAAAGGTCACTTCTGTAGAGCAATGTTGATTTCTCAGGACCAGGTTCACTGTCTTTAGAAGGCATACATACCTATATTTACTCATTCAGGGTTAAATGCTTGACCAGAGAATGCTGCTCTCTTGTACACCAGGGTGAAATATACCTCTGAACAGGATCCTGTAAAGAATCCTTAAAATAGGTCATAAGAGCCCGTATAGCATTCCTAAAATAGGTCATAAGTGGGCATATGCCTTTCATTTGCTGTCTGCACAGGGATGAATTTCACCCTTAGGGAATTGGGCACAGGACTGAGGAATAGGACACGTAATGACCAAGACAGTTTCTCTTCCGGTATGGGTTTTGGGCCCATATATCTGGATTGATTCATCTTGCCCACCATCCTCCATTCATGCCCCTGTGGAATTGAGCTCCAGTTTGTGCAAGGATTGACAAACAATGTTTGCAAGGGACCTTTGCTTCCCTGTATCCTGCTGTGCTTGAGCGAACAATGGCATTTCTTTTCTATTTCAGTCTGGAATGCCCCACAGAAACAGAGGGGTTGGCCCTGAATTTTTACTCCAGAAGTCTAGCCTAACTCCTCTAAGGTCTCTCAGAAATTAATTTGATAAAAACCTACTTTTTGGCTGCCAAATGCAAAATTCGGTCAAACATAAATTCTTTGTTTCTTAGGCTATTTTTCCTTTTTTTTTAATTCAGTGCCCTCTTTGAGCACCATGCTTTGGAAAACCAATACTGTTTATATAACTTAGATCAAAAGTAGTTAGAAAATGCTGTTGATATGGTTCAGTAAGCAATTCAACTATTTTTGAATTGTCAGTAACTGAAATACACAGCTCCCCTTTTTTTTTGCAAAACGTAGGCAGAAAATCCTAATCTGTTTTCAATTACAAACATTATCCAGTCATTGCTGGATTTGAAGAGGTGTTTACCTATGTGAAACTAGAAAAGCAGTGTGCCTGAAATATAGTTTGTAAAAGAATGTACTGGCCTTGGCCAGAAACTCTATCTAATACTAGAAGGTTAAACTGAGAAAGGATACACAGCAGCATGCCACCAGTGAAACAAGAAAGAAACTAGTAATTCTGGCAGAAAAATAATTGCACTGGGCATATTTATGGTTTGTAGTACTGCAGCTTCATACAATGTTACATACTGTAAGATAAGCTGTTTTACTAGTGCATGGACTAACATCATGGTTACTATGAAAAATTAGATTTGTAGCTGGGAAAATAAATTTTGTATGCAGTGGTACCCTGTGTATTTATTAAAACAACAAAAATTAATTAAGATATAGTGTTGTTGCTAGAATTTTCAAGTATGGGATTATGGGAGCTGGAATAAAAGTCAAAGTCTAAGTAGTTTAATTTGTTAAAGGTACATGAAGCTTCATTGGTGAACATATGCATGCACAGTTTTTATCTAACAAGATTTTACTTAAACTCTACTCCACAAACTATTTGTATTGTCCTGACTAAAGACTAGATCTATATTTTCTATGCAGAAGAGGATCATGCTTTTAAACCCTCAGGTACATCGAGTAGTTAGGAGTCTACAGTACTGGATCAATTATGTGGAACATAGATGAAATCACAATATCTTGCAACTGCTGATTTTTCTCAATGGGATTTCATCCATATAAAGACCAGAAGCTATGATGGCAAGAAGCCAGAAAATTTGCAGCTGGTAAAACTCAATCTCCAGGAAAAAAGAGAGAGAACCAATGTTTTTCCCCCAAAATGACTGATAATAAGATCATTACAATTCTTGTATTTTTTTTGCTTTGTATAAATGTTCTGTGATTTTCAATATGATGAAACTGAAATTATTCATATTTTTATTTCATAGTTTGTAAACCGAGGGTGTCTGAGATAATTTTCTTCCTTTTCAAAACATTACAGCTTTGTATAAATGTTTGTTTTTGTCATTTCTATATCTCTTGACTTGTGTATTTGTTTGCATATCTTCTTCTAAATTATGTTCTTTCTTTCTTGTTTTATATGTGCAAACTTCTGCACCATCTATATTAATTTATTTTATTTCTCTACAAGTTGAGTGATGATGTTTACCTGAATATGTTAATTATATATGCTAATTATTCTAGTGTATAATTGAAAACAAGACATTAGTTTAGCTCCCGATTCTAGATTTCTAGATTAAAATATTGTAAATCTGGATAATTTGAAAATGCTCACCTAGTTTAACTTTTGAGTTTAGTTTATTCAAAATATAGGTCTGTCCCACTGCCAGATTAGTTATTAGCTTAAACTTTTATTCTCTCAGGAATCTGGAATCAGTTTGTTTTCTATTAATAAAGAGCAAGATAGATAAAATGTATCATAGTAGGGAAAAGCATTTTCATTAATTTTGACATGTCAGAAGAGGTCTTTCTAGGAGAGAAGTGTGTGAGAGGAAGCTAATGAATTTAATGAACCATCAAAATAGTTCATGAATACTGGATCAGTAGCTGGTATTGACAGGCCACTGAGTGTCAGGGGATAATGCTAGAAGTACTTCAGTCAGTAAGTCAATTCTGTGTGTATCATATAGCGTAGAAGAAAGCCAAAGAAAGTAAAGTTCATGTGCTGGTTCATAGGAATAATACATTTGTTTCTGATTGGTGTGACAGGCTTGGAGTGTACTACTAGAGCAGAAGCTGACATTGTGTTGCTGGTGGATGGCTCATGGAGTATTGGGAGACCAAATTTTAAAACAGTCAGGAACTTCATTGCTCGTATTGTTGAAGTCTTTGATATAGGTCCTGATAAAGTGCAGATTGGTAAGTCTTGCAGGTATAAAAGGGGCCTGGGCACATAACTATGCCACAAAAATGTAGTAACCAAACGATACCTGCTTTTTCAGCTCTTGCCCAGTATAGTGGAGATCCCAGAACAGAATGGCACCTAAACACTCACAGGTCCAAACAGAGTTTACTAGATGCTGTGGCCAACTTACCATACAAAGGAGGCAATACTTTAACAGGTATGTTACATTCCCATAGTTTTGCTTAAGCTATGTTTAAAAATGTATGTTCCAGTAATTGACATAAATCACCTGCTCAGTATTATCTCTGGGCTCAGCATTCTCCGTTATAAAAAAATTCCCCGAGCAAATGGGTGCTTCCACTCTAGTTTAGACATGACTAAAACTGTTCAGACATACTATCATATAGGAAGTGATGGCACAAACTTGATAGGGGAAATCTTGATGATGGGGAATTCTGTGGAGGGAATCTTGTTGAGGTTATCATGCAAACGAGAGGCTTCTCAGGAGAAGTGTGTTTTAAGGACGGATTTGATGGAGGAGAATTTGGGTGGATAAGTGTAACCCACGCACCACCTGGGTGTGGTGTTCTGTCCCATGTAGTGGCACCAAGACCACTTAGTGAGAGAGATTAAAGAGTCTGCTCCACAGCTTTAGTTACCAGTCATATGGCTTTTTAGCTCATACAGTAGTAAGACTTATACACTAAGCTCTATAGGTCCCAGGTTCCATCTCGCCTGCCAGTGACAAGATATATATAAGGAATATGATGGATGAAATAATTTGGCCTATGAAAAGAGGGGAAGGCAACTCCATGCATATTGGAAGCATGAAAACAAGTGTGAGGATAAAAAGGGGTGATATTGTGGGGATTTTGGCAGGAGGGAAGGGCATAAAAGGGAGAGGAGGAAAAATGGGGACCAAAGATGTTGGCAAGGGTAAGGGTGGTGCAGGACCTGGTAGGAGAGGATGAGACGCTTGAATTTGATATGAAAAATGATGGGTGACCCTTGAAAGAATGTAGCAAGAGGAGAGGTGTGGTCAGTGAAATACATGAAATATACCATGATGGTATATTTTGTACAATGCTAACCAGTCACCTCTTTTTGTCACATTAGGAATGGCCTTGAGTTTTATCCTAAAAGACAATTTCAAACCGGCAGTTGGATTGAGAGCTAAATCTCGCAAAATCGGTGTTCTCATCACTGATGGCAAATCACAAGATGATATAGTGGCTCCTTCAAAGAGACTCAGGGATGAAGGCGTGGAACTTTATGCAATTGGCAAGTATTGTATGAATAGAAATTGAATATAGAAATGAGTTTCAAAACATTGTAATAAATCAATAGTAATGCACTTGAATCCATGGAATATAATAGAAATATTTTTTGAGAGCCAGGCTGAGTTGTATTACACTTCACTTACATCTTATTTATGTGTCATGTATTTAAGGTATTAAAAATGCGGATGAAAATGAGTTGAAGCAGATTGCAACAGATCCAGATGATACCCATGTTTACAACGTTGCCGATTTCTCCTTCCTTGTTAATATTGTTGATGACTTAACGATTAATCTGTGTAATAGTGTCAAAGGCCCAGGTACGTCTTCCTTTTCAATTGAATTAATTCTCTCCCAGTTTATGCACTTTAATATCTTAGCCTGCAAACTCTTTCTCTTACTCCCTGGGAACTGCCAAGGCAATCTGCTTTTTCAGCTGCAGGGTTAAAAAAGCTGTGAAGGCCACCTTGATGCCTCAAATGGGCCTTTCTTTCCCTTTGGATTACAACTGTGTTCTGCCTCAGCTAGCATTGCATGGCTGTCTAAGCCTGACCTCTTTCCAGGGTCAGGCTCATGGGGAAGATGTTTGATGTGTCTCCCCTTAAGCTGGGGGAGGGGGGGAAGGTATGGGGCACATTCTTCATTGGCTGACACTTACTCAACCCAGGAAGAGTTTTAAGAGGAGTGCACTGTTGAAATATGAAGTCTGTGTGGCTGACAGCTCAGAAGCAAAGCTTAGCATGGAAGAAGAGCCCCTCAAGATGATGGTTTTCCCTATGAGATGCTAGTGTTCAGAGCAGGATAGGAAGGAGAGGGAACCTGTATAGGTCTGTTAGGGAGGCTACTGCCCAGTGAACCATGTAGTGATGTGGTGGTGGACTATCATCGCCATTGCTATTGGAAGAGCTCCCCTGATGAAGAGAGGCTTCATTTCAGAAATAGCACCAGAGAGCAGCAGTTAATTTTTTTTTCAAAAGAGTTGAACTTGTGTATTATCCTGATTTTCATTCCCATCCTTGCTGAGCTTCCTCATTAATAAACATCTCCCTTTATTTGTTTCAATGCTGTAGCTGGGTTGTCATCTCCCTCCAATCTGGTGACTTCTGAGGCGACACCTCGTTCTTTCAGAGTGACATGGACTGCATCTCCAGAGAGCGTGGATAGATACAGGATTGAATATTACCCTGCTTCTGGAGGCCCATCTCAGCAGGTAAGTACTTGAAGCCTCTGTTCTGGTCTTTTCTATATGAACCACAAACTCTTGCATATCAACATTTCTCTCATCTAGATTCTGCCAAATTAGCATGGTACTAGGGATGTAAAATCCTATTTAAATGGGATCCTGCGGGTTGGGGAGAGGGAGCTTTGATGTGGCTCAGTGGGCCCGGCCGACATTTCCGGTGATATCCCTACATCGTATTAATTTAAGGTTTGTGTTAATCTGAAAGGATGCTGGTTATATGTGAAGTGTGAAAGGACGCTTGTCTAAAAGGGTGTGGAGGCACCTTGCAAAAGGGGCATGTTACTGCCACAAATAGCAAGTTACATGTTTTTTTTTGCTGAGTGTATCAAAAAACTGACAGAAATGAGATTTATATTACAGATGATCCTGGATATTTTAAAATGATGAAAAATGCAATGAAGATATTTGGCTCTGTGGTGTTTCCTAATGATTCCCATTGGCTCATACATCCACAGTCATACGTTATTTTAATCAAGTCTATTCATGAAAACCACTTGACCATAATCAGCAACTAGAAATAGTGCCCCTTTAATTCCACCTTATTCTGGGCCATGGTTAAAAGGCAAAAAGGCCTGGTGGGCTCTTCAGGTTGTGAGGCAGTGTTTAGGGTAAGGTCAGAGGGTGGCACCTTGGAGCAAAACTGCTAAATACTGACTCAAACCCAACTCAGCCGTTACTCAGACCAAACTAGCACTTTCTTTGGGGTTTGGCCTTTAGTTAGGGCAGGCTATTCCAACACCTGCTGACTTTATACCTTTTATGTCCAATGGCATTTTATTCTGAAGACTTTCTGCTTCTTAGTGGTTGACCCTTGTTGCTTACATCATTGCATCTAGCACATTTGCTCTACAAGCCTTGATATTCCTTGGTGCCATTCTGTCTAAATTCTATTTTCAAAACAGGGAGGAAGAGTTTGAGTTACATTTCCAAGCATTTTCCCATCTAGCCGAATAATATGTCGCATAAATACCACCTGTGAAAGTAGAGAGCCCTTTCAATCAAATTGTACACTGTTGCACATATGCAGCCTTAGTGAAAACATATGTCTGTCTAACTCCCTGCAATTTGCTTTTTTAAACATAATGGGAGTGGAATACTGAAAGACTAAACATACAGAAGACTCTGGAGTGAATTTATTTATAATGTAACTCCTTTGATGCAAGGGGTAATATGCAGCAAAACTGAAGATGACTTGGGTAAATTAAATTAACATTGCTTCTATTTTTATGTAGTTTTACGTAAATCGAGTGGAAACGACTACAGTTCTGAAAAACCTGAAACCTGAAACAGAATATGTTGTTAAAGTATTCTCTGTGGTAGAAGATGAAAGCAGCGAACCTCTAAGTGGCACAGAAACAACCTGTAAGTTAAAATTCCAGTGTGTTTAACAACTGGTGTGACACCAGTGATCATCCTCTAGTAGAACAATTATTGTTGCAATACTTCTTGACAATGTAAAATGATAGTCTGGTCCTTGAGCTGCCCATATAACCATGCTTGGAAAGTTGTGGCCATAAGAGACAATCACAGGGTGAGAATTGTGTGCCCTAACTTTGTCTTTCTTCTAGACTCATAAAGACACTGCTCTACTAATATTCTTTGACCAGAGCCCTGGAGACACTTTCCAAGAAACAATTTATAAACTCAGGAAATATGGTCCAGAAGTTGTCAAATACATGCTTTCATTCACCCTCACGTACCTCCCTACTACTCAGATCATTCTTGCTACAAGCAGCCAAAATGTTGTCTCGAATTAACTCTGATTTTGCAGAATTAATGTGTGTCCGGTTCAGAGCAATTACATCAGTTTTGTGCCTACAGGCATAGAGTAGCTCATGTTTCCATTATCAGCTGTTCAAATGATTGATAGTAGCATGCATGTGGTTAATGGATTTAAAGGAAAGTGACATCCTGAGCCTGTAAAAATGTTGATCATTAACAATTCACTTCGTCCTATGTGATTGTTTTACACTAGACAGGTTATAAATTCCAAATTAATGTATTCACTCTGAGTTTGAGGTGATTTTTTTTTTACTGTTTTGTGTAATGTTTTTACAGAGCAAGAAAAATATATAAGAGAGTAAAGAAAATAAATACAAAATGTTGCCTTAATCAACATTTAATGTAAGTTAAGGTAGAATTTTAGAATATTTAAGAATATTAACTTCAAAATGAAGCTTTGTACTTTAGGAAGGGAATGTTGAAATTTTGAAAGTTAGTGTCGTGACATATCATCTCTGGACATATTAATAAAAGATATGGCTGTTACTGATTCTTTAAGTTAATCACCATTTACAATGATAGAATTTGTAGATTCCTGATTTCACTAACCCTATACCTCCTTAGTCTCAAGAGACCTATTCTCTACAAGTACTGCTAGAGGATATGAAATGCTACAAGGCAGTGGAGTAGGCAGAAAAATAATAAGACATGATTGAATAAAATGAATAATTTCATAATTTTCACAGTGCCAATCACTGCAATCAGAAGCCTGAATGCTTATGACATAGGATCAACTTCTATGAGAGTCAGATGGGAACCCGTCAATGGAGCTACTGGTTATCGGTTATTGTATGAACCTCTCAATGCCACAATACCAGCTGTAGAAAAA
Source organism: Pelochelys cantorii (assembly GCA_032595735.1). NCBI lineage: Eukaryota > Metazoa > Chordata > Testudines > Trionychidae > Pelochelys > Pelochelys cantorii. The sequence continues at coordinate 58,021,319 of CM064328.1, read as the reverse complement.
GAGGTATGCAGAGTTGCTTGTACTTGTACCTCGTCTCTCTCCTCCATCCCCACAAAAAACTGTTAGATTTGCAAAGGCATCCCATAATAGTAAGAAAACTCTGGCATATATTTATGAAGTGCAGAGCATTGACTGGAGTCTTATATACAATGACATCAGTCCGGAAGTTGTAAATGTAGCATCTTAGAAATAAAGTTCTCTATTCATTAAATCATTGTTTGCTTTTCTCTTTCTGCTCTCTTTTCATTTTTCAACACATTGACATGCAGATGCGTGTTGGGTCATCAGTGAATGATGTGCAGCTGGTAGACCTCATCCCCAATACTGCATACGCTCTAACAATTCATGCGGAGTTTGGCGATCTCAGCAGTGACCCTCTCACCACACAGGAAGTAACATGTAAGGGTTTCTTGAATTCTTTCAGTGTTTTGTTGATATTTAAGTGACATTCTAGTTTAGCCGGAGTGAGGGGTGGGTGGGAGAAGAGGGGTATTTATTTTGTCACTTTCTGTAGATATTTGTCTCTAGGTATGGGATTTTCATCATTGCCTGGGTTTTGAAGGATCATAAAGGCAATTTAACTGAAAATGAACTTATTAAAAAAGACTAATATTGCTTCCCTCCAAACTGCTTGGAGCTCGATAAAGGAAAGGGCATTTTAGCTAGCAGATTACAAACAGCAGATTACAGTGAATTTATTTTGAGAGCCTCCTTATGTCTGTTTTAAAAAAGAATTAAATTTTAATAATTAAAGGCTAAAGGTAAAGGAAAAATTGGACTGTTACCTGTAGCTACAAAGGGCCAAATTCTACTTGCTTTACTCACACCATTGAGTTCAATGGGACTGTTCACCTAAGTATAGCAACTGGGATGTGAACATTAAAAGACTTACTTAAAAACAATATACAAATTTGAAATGGTGTTTATTTAAAAAGGCATTACGTGGACTTTCTAATTAAGGCAACCTCCTTTGAACAGCATTGAAATTAAGTTTGTAAGAAGGTGCTCTGGCCCTTTTTCAGCCAACATTGAGCAAGTTGGAAATCACCAATGTGAACAGAGTGCACAACTTCTGTTGCTATGGTGGCAGGATAATTTGCTGAACTGACTAATCCGATGGCCAAAACAGGGATTCCCTTTGATACATTTTTGGCTTAAAAAATGTGAAAGGAGTTTCTTTTCCACTTTGGGAACCTTAATTGCTTCTTGAGAATAGTAGTTTGTAAATTATTGTTCTTACTTTACAGTACCTTTAGCTGGAGCCAAAAGCTTAAGGGTTAGAGACATTACTCACAGCAGCATGAATGTCATTTGGGATACAGCCCCCGGAAAAGTCCGCAAATATATATTGAGATACAAAACAACCTTGGGAGACGAACCAAAAGAGGTAGGTGGAAAACATTTTAGCAAGTAATTGAAGATTGTTTTACTGTAAGAAGCCTACATGTAGTATTAAAAACAGCTAGTGAAAACACAGAACGTCAGTTCTTGGCAGCTGCAATATCATTAAAAAGGTACTGACATCTTGGGAGCTTTACAAGCTTCAGCTGGAATTCTCCCTGCTCCTCTTGGTTCCACAAAGGGACTGGAAAAGCCCCTGAGCAGGCCAAAGGAAAATTCCTGTGCAGCTAGCTTGGAGACTCTGTGTGACCCTGCTGCCCAAAGACAACCAAATATGGGATGAGGTAACTTAGCTAATCCTTCAGGCCTCCTAAGTGTGGCTACACCACCTTTGGAACAGCTGAAAGTCAGGAGGGTACAGAAGTGGCTTAATGCCATTTTTGTGCCCTGTGGGCCTAGACTGCAGCTGCATATGTTGTTTTTCCAGGAGGCACAGCATACAGTTGCACCTCTAGAGCCATTTGGGCTAAGAGGTACACAGGTTGTGCATATTTGTGCTGAGGGACTGTAACTTAGTCTAATTACTTAGTTGTTTCTTGAAACCTGACAATAAAGTTATATGGTCAAAAGGGCTGAGACTCTTTTTTGCAGGTTCAATTTGCATTTACATTTGCATTTTTGGACATGTGTAATCATAGAATTGTAGGACTGGAAGAAAGCTCAAGAGGTCTTCTAGTCCAGTGCCCTGTGCTCTAGACAGGAATAAATATTATGTAGAAACCCCTGAAGGGTGTTTATCTAACTCTTAAAAATCTCCAATGATAGAAATTCCACAACCTTTCTAGGAAGTTTATTCCAGTGCTTAACCAGCCTGACAAATTTTTTCCTAATGACCAACTTAAATTAGCCTTGCTGCAGTTTAAGCCCATAGCTTCTTGTCCTAGTCTCAGAAGTTATAGGATCAATTTTTCTCCCTCCTTCTTATACCAACCTTTTATGTACTTGAAAATGGTTATCATATCCTCCCCCTCAGTTCTCTCTTCTAAAGACTCAACAAACCTATTTTTTTCAATCTTCCCACATAGGTCATTTTTTTTCTCGACCTTTAATCATTTTTGTTGCTCTTCTCTGGACCTCCTCCAATTTGCACACATCTTTCCTGAAATACGTGGCCTAGAATTGCACACAATACTCCACAATACTCTAATCAACATGAAATAAAGTGGAAGAACTACTTCTTGTTTCTTGCTCACGACCTTCCTGCTACTGTATCTCAGAACGATATTGGTTTTTGTTGAGACAGTGCTACAGTGTTGACTCATACTTAGCTTATGATCCACTTTGACCTCCCAGATCCCTTTCTGTAGTACTCCTTCCTAGGCTATCATTTCACGTTTTGTATGTATGCAACTGATTGTTCCCTCCTATGTGGAGTACTTTGCATTTGTCCATATTTAATTTCATCCTGTTTTCTTCAGGCCATTTCTCCAGTTTACCCAGATAATTTTGAATTTCGGTGCTATCTTCCATAGCACTTGCAATCCTTTCCAGCTTGGTATCATTCACAAACTTTATAACTGTACTCTCTCTATGCCATTATCTAAATCATTGGTGCAGATATTATTCAGAACTGGCTTCAGAACTGATCCCTGGAGGACCTCACTGGATATGCCATTCCAGCTTTAATGAGAACTACTGATAAATACTTTTCAACAAGTTATTCACCCATTTTATAGTAATTACATACAGGTTGTATCTCCCTAGTTTGTTTATAAGAAGGTCATGTGAGACTGTATCAAAATCCTTTCTAAAGTCAAGATTTACTATATCTACCACCTCCATTCATAAGCTTGTTACCTAGACAAAGAAAGCTATTATGTTGGTTTAACATGATTTGCTCTTGATAAATCCAGGCTCATTGTTATCACCTCATTATGTTCTAGATGTTTGCAAGTTAATTGCTTATTTTTTTGCTCCATTATCTATGCTGACTGGTCTGTAATTCCTCAGGTTGTCCTTATTCTCCTTTTTATAGGTTGTCATTATATTTGCCCTTTTCCAGTCCTCTAACATCTCTCCCATCTTCCATGATTTTTGAACATAATTGCTAATGGCGCAGATATTACCTCTTTTAGCTCCTTGTGTATTCTGTGATATATTTTATCAGGTGCTGGTGATGTGAAGGGAATCCTAGGTGCCAGTTACAATACTTGCTGCTCAGACTAGTTGTTTTGTACCTAAATCAGGTAGTCAGAGGTATGACTACTCCCATTTGCACCCAGAGTTCAAGTCCAGGAGCAATAAGGTAGGAACTTATTATACCCCCCAAAGGAGTGCAAAATTATCCCAGAATATCTTGGTCTTTTTTTGTTGCAGCAATGATTACAATATGCTAATGTGCAGTTAAAGGGACAGAAACTTAACTATGTGTCAATTTATAATTCTGCTGCCTTTATTTTTGCTTCTAGGTGGAAGTTGATAAATCAAAAACAAGCACAGTTCTTTCTAGTCTTCTCTCACAAACTCTGTATGATTTGCAACTTGTTGCTGTATATGACGAAGGCGAATCTGCACCAGTGGGTGTTCAAGAGAGCACCTGTAAGTTGTGAGAATATTTACTTTACTCTACTATTAAATATGTTTCCTTAGGTTACGATTAAACAGAATGTGCTGCATTTTATTATAAAATTTAGGCAGCAATATAATTTAATCCATTTACTAGCCTTAACATGGGGATTCTAAACTCTTATTGTTAAGTAGGACACTTAGAGGGCAGAATGTTGCCCTCTGGGATCTGTATAATTCCTGACGCTATCTAATGGATAAGGCATAGCATTAGGAATCAGGATGTGTGGTTTCTGTTTTCAGTTTTGTCATGGATAAACTCGCATAACCACTCTGTCTCAGTTTTCCTATATGTAAAATGGGGATAGCTCTATGCCCTATTATAAAATACTTGGACCCTAGACAGGAAAAAATGAATCTGATACTGAGAGGTTTTTTATTCTTGCAAATTTTTAAGTGACAGAACCCCCTCCCCCAGCTTACCGAGGGTTCTCAATCACTTTAAATCATTTTCCTTAAATCAAGATGTCATGTCTTCCTAAAGAGATACGTTCTAGTTTAGCCACAAGATTATTGGGCTCAATGCAGGAATTCCATGTTCTAAAAATCATTTATTGAGGAGATCAGACTTGATGGTCATAACTATATCTTCCGGGAATCAGTGTGCAAGAGCTTCAGCGTCTATGAATCAGTGTAGTTGTACTGAAATCAGTGCAGCTGTTCCAGTTTATATCAGCTAAGGACCTGACCACATGAAAGACAAATTGCTCTGTATAAGTGCTGAGTAACAATACAATTTATTTTTAAAGTTGTTGGAAATTAGTTTATAGGTTGTTTTTTGTTTGTTTGTTTGTTTTGAGAAGTATTTTTCCTTTGTTTATCATAGTGCCTGTACCAGCACCAGTCAATCTCAGACTCACAGAAGTAACAAAGCAAAGTTTTAGAGGCACTTGGGATCATGGTGCTCCAGATGTGGCTCTCTATAGAATCACCTGGGGACCATATGGTGGAACAGAAAAGATGGAGGTAGGAATGAATAGTCAATAGTCTTTAGTATGCTCTGAGAGCAGTACTTTTTATTTGAAATTAAATTAGTAAATGGTCTCAGTCTTGGAAACCCTTCAATGGGAATTCCACGTGGAGAGTCTTTCAGATCTGCTCCAACACTTTCAGCCAACTAAAATGTCACTTTTGTAAAGAAAAATGCTCTGTTGTCTCCTTTCTTTCCCCTCACCCCAGACCATCCTGAATGGTGATGAAAATACTCTGGTTTTTGAAAATCTGAACCCAGACACATTATATGATGTCTCTGTTACTGCCATCTATCCTGATGAATCTGAAAGTAATGAACTGATTGGCAGTGAACGGACATGTAAGTAGTCAGTTCCCTAAAAGGGATAATATATATTTAGGCTACATCTACAATGCAGGCTTCTTGCACAAGAACGGCTGTTCTTGTGCAAAAATTTGCAGAGAGTCTACACTGCACGCACGTTCTTGCGCAAGTAAATTTACAGTAAAGCGTCGGAACAGAGGGCTTCTTGAGCAAGAGTTATTCCTCTCCCCATGAGGAATAAGCCCTCTTGCGCAAGAGCTCTTGCAGAAGAAGGCAGTGTGGATGGGCAACAGGGGTTTCTTGCGCAAGAAACCCCTATGGCTAAAATGGCCATCAGAGCTTTCTTGCGCAAGAGAGCATCCATACTGCCATGGACGCTCTTGCACAAAAGCACATCTCTTGCTCCAAAGCACGTGGCAGTGTGGACACGCTCTTGTGCAAGACCTTTTGTGCAAGAACTCTTGCGCAGAACAGTTCTGGCACAAAAAGCCTGCAGTGTAGATGTAGCCTATTATTATTATTATTCGCTATTACATTAGAATTAAAGGCATGTGTGCAATATTTTTCATAAATGCTTGTGCTTTTTCCTAGTACCGGCAGTACATCCAACAACACAAGGTAAGAACCTGAATTCACAGATATGTTATTTATAGAAGTCATAATTCCCATTTAAAACTGAATAGTGTATTTATGATAATGATATCAGCTTGTTTAATAAATACACTTTTATATTTAGAATGATATTAAACATATTGTTAACACATTTTATTATTTTACAAACTTTCCAGTTAAATTCTCTTCTTGGTTGTATTATGAAAACTCTGGGCCAAATTCTGCACTTGCCTGGCTCAGTGAAGCCATTGGCATCTCAGCACACATCTGAGTACAGAATTTGGCCCAGTGTTTGAACCTTGTGCTTACCCTGTGCTTCAATAACTTTACATCAGCACCGAAGAGTGGCCCACGAAACCTTCAGGTATACAATGCGACTTCCAATAGCCTGACTGTAAAGTGGGATCCAGCCAGTGGCCGAGTGCAGAGATACAGGATCACTTACCAGCCCACAACTGGGGATGGCGTTGAACAATCGGTAACTAATTTTTAAAGACTGTAATTATTAGATAATGAAAAACGATTTTGACGTCAGTCTTGTGTTTAGTGTGTCAGAACAATTTAATTTCAATTCAGAGAAGTACAGAAATTAATCAGGGACATTTTTAGATGAAGCTTTGTGTTCAAAATAAATATGCATATTTGTGTATTAAATATAACATTTCCAAGCTACTATGTTTTTTGTTGGGGGAAAAAAGTGCCCATGTGTAAAGTCCATTTTCCTGAGATTCCCCTGCATTCCATTATCTGTACAGATCAGAGAATAAAGTAAAACTAGTTATAGTTCCCAATTAAATATGTACCAATGAGATAGAATATTGGAATACAAGTTCTGGAGAACTGGGACTCACAATTGTCTTCCAGTCCAAGGCTTGTCTGAAATTTTTCACTGTGTGGTTCACATGCTAAGAGAGGGACTGTGTCATGGCAAGTAATTGAAGATATTGTGGACCGTCCTCTAGTAGTGAATGAGTAAGATCTCTGTGGTAACTGCAGCCGCTGTTTACATGAGAAAATAATATAAGGAAAGCATTGAAGGTAATGTACTTATTTTAATGTGATTTAGCATCTGTGAACAACGAGGATAGTCAGCGCCATGTGACCAGCTTCGCATGGACCACCAGCTAGTGCTCTGTAGACCACTAGTGGTCCACAGAGTACAGTTGGACAATCATTGATCCAGACTCTCTCCAGTCATGCAATTTACCTGAAATGTTAACTACTAATAAAAACAAACCATGATGATTAATAGCATGTCCAGTTTGTTGTCTGTACTTGTGGTCGTAGCCAGTTTTATTGCTAAAATCAGGAACAGAACAGGAAAGAATTACTATGTTACCAGTCTCCGGAAAGCTGTTTCTGGCATTGTGTCGCGGTGTGCATAAAGCACTCCCAAAATGCTCCCCCAAGCTAGCTGTATTTACAGTAGACCTGTTCTCAAATTAAAAACACTCTAAGTCACCCAAGTCTAAAATTCACAAACCAGCTTTTTACCTTGCTTTTCTGATACCACGGCATACTCCTTATCTCTTGTATTTGAGCAAGCTGGTTGGACCATGAAGTCATCCCCTACCTAGAACCAGTTTAGAATTATCATGTGTCTTGATTTTTGGAAGGGTTTATGGCAAGCCCCACATTTAGCTTTGCAAAGTAGCTCTTGACATACGTGGGCAAGAGTGAACCAAATGAAACCAAGCCGGTCGTCGTGGTACATGTTGGTACCAATGACATAGGGAAGGGTAGAAGAGATGTTCTGGAGGCCAAATTTAGGTTACTAGGAAAGAGACTGAAATCCAGAACATCTTTGGTGGCATTCTCTGAAATGCTTCCAGTTCCACGCGCAGGGCCAGATAGACAGGCAGAACTTCAGAGTCTCAATGCGTGGATGAGACGATGGTGCAGGGAAGAGGGGTTTAGATTTATTAGGAACTGGGGACACTTTTGGGGTAGGGGGAGCCTATACAGGAATGATGGGCTCCACCTAAATCAAGGTGGATCCAGACTGCTGGCATTAAACATTAAAAAGGTCGTAGAGCAGTTTTTAAACTAAGAGGTGGGGGAAAGCCGATTGGTGCGGGGGAGTACCTGGATCGGACGGAGACTTCTCTTACACGAGGCTCCATAGATAGGGATTCCCTAGAAGTTAGTCAGATAGGGAACGTGGGAAATAATATATGGGCAAGATCAGATGTGAAACAATCGTGCATAAAAAAATCCAATGTGTCTGTGAAAGGCGGACATATAAATAGTGGTAGTTTTCTAACATGCTTTTACACTAATGCTAGGAGTCTGTCTAATAAGATGGGTGAACTGGAGTACCTCATATCAAAGGAGGAAGTTGACATAATAGGCATCTCAGAAACATGGTGGAATGAGGACAATCAGTGGGACACTATCATACCGGGATATAAATTATATCGGAAAGACAGAACAGGTCGTGCGGGTGGCGGAGTGGTACTATATGTGAAGGATAATATAGAATCAAATGAAGTAAAAATCCTAAAGGAATCAAAATGTTCCATAGAATCATTATGGATAACAATTCATTCCTCTAATATGAATATGGCATTAGGAATATATTACCGACCACCTAACCAGGACAGTGATAGTGATGCTGAAATGATAAGGGAGATTAGAGAGGCTACCAAAATAAAAAACACAGTAATAATAGGAGATTTCAATTATCCCCATATTGATTGGGTGCATGTCACCTCAGGACGGGATTCAGAGATTAAATTTCTTGATGCCTTAAATGACTGCTTCTTGGAGCAGCTAGTACAGGAACCCACAAGGGGAGAGTCGATTCTCGACCTAGTCTTGACTGGAACGCAGGATCTGGTCCAAGAGGTAACTGTTACTGGACCGCTTGGAAATAGTGACCACAATATAATAACTTTTAATATTCCTGTGTTGGGAAGAACACCGCAGCGGTCAAACACTCTGGCATTTAATTTCAAAAAGGGGAATTACACTAAAATGAGGAAGCTAGTTAAACAGAAACTAAAAGGGAGAGTAATTAAACTAAAATCCCTGGAAGCTGCATGGGAACTGTTTAAAGACACCATACTAG